>CM056953.1:7403527-12977423 GCA_029856935.1 Cyclocarya paliurus
TATCATAAGCGGTTTGATAGTTTGCTGGTGAAAACGAGAGTATAGTTTTATCCATTTTTCCCTAGTTTAAAAGGATTGGAGGCGATTTAAGATCAATATGGCTTTCTTGTATGGGAATCATCATATATAGTAGAGAAAAGCTATAGATCGGCCATTGTTCACAGCTGATGCGTTGCACACCTTACATGTATTTTTTTTCAAGCAAAACGTGCGTTTTGCATCATCTGAACATCCCATTCGAATTTTGCCCACATCCTGTGAAACTGGAACTCCTCCATGTGTTGGTAGACCGGCTGATACCAAGAATATTTCGGAGGAAGAAATGCACATTGGAGTAGGCGTTAGGGCCAATTTTTTTACTGCCCGGTAAACGGGTGCACATCAAACCTAACATGGCAACTTGGAAACAGAGCTCTGCCCCCTTGCTTTCCACCATAACAACTCTGCAGACTCGCTATGGCTATCTGCAGACACCTATTGTAGTCATGAAGTGGGAGGTCCGACGTGCATTGGGCAAGGGTGTAAAGCTTTTATGACCCTGTGAAATTTGCTTCTTTCGTCCCAAAATTCTTGGACCCTACATCTTTGATCACCTCATTTGCCAACTCCTCCATTGTTGCCCTCACCAGCTTGTCCAACAGGTTTGCCTCCGAAACATTCTAGGTGCTCCACGTGTAAGAGGAAGGGACGGGGTCCATGCTGGAGAAGAAACGCTGGTCTGAGTAGCGTAGCATGCACTCGTCGTACCAAGCCACAACCACTTTCTCCTCGGGGCAGCGCTAGTCAACTACGTCTCTTGCTGCACCGGCAACACAGGCTCAACAAGAGTTGGCGGGGATGTCTCTGCGACAGAGGAAAAGGTTGTAGACAGTTTCATCGGAGGCGGTGGCTTTGTGGAATCCCTCATTGCGGGAGGTGTTGGATGAGAGGGAAGAGAGGAATCAATTGAGGTTGAATTGGTAGGTGTTGTTGGAGGTGAAAATGGTCGTGTTTGGACAATAATGGTGGAGGTAATGAATAACTAATAATTATTTGTTCTAAAAGATTTTGCTAAATTGAAACATGAAATTCACAACGAGGTCTCATTTTAAAATTTTGTATTAAGAAAATTTAATATAATTATTTATATTTGAATATGTTATAAGTAAAAGGGACTCATTTAAATTTAGACCTCAATTTATGATGGGATGCCCCTAGTTGTACTCCACCTCTATTAAGGAATTCAATAAATCTTTAGGCGGCCAACACTAATAGTCTAAGACTAATCTATATTCAAATTTGAATCTATGACTTAATTATACATGACATATCATTTGGAAGTAACCCGATAAGTATTAAGCCACCAGCCTTAGTGGCAATCGAGTATAGAACTTTTATCATTGCATGTCTTCCCCTTCTGAAATGCGTTATCATACTCTTATCAGGACTAACTTTTATTGTGCCATTACATTTTCAATGATAAGAAAAAGGAAAATGATACTATATCTCATAATTTCCTCCTTACTCATAAGTTCACTGGGTGCTCGGCCGAGAGTAACGGGTTTCACTTCGATACCTGACCCCAAAGCCCAAACTTGCCCACGAAACAACTCGCAAGGAAAAGTAAACAATGATGGTTGATGGGACAGACAGGCTAGACGCCACTCGTCCGTACCTTGCTCATGGGGACTCGTATAGGGCAGAACGAGAAAAACAGAGAACCTCGATCTTCTGACATGGGAATATCAACGGACCACCGAAGACACCAGCAGAGTAAAGCAAATCAGGGAATCACGCCGCATTAATGACACCACTACCCTAGCTACACGCCACATTAATAATGTTGTCGCAAAGGTACACCGCATTAAATGACTCTAACAAAAAGAACAGTAAAAAAGACATGGATTTCACAGGGGTAGGCATGATCTGTCTTCCTAGACTCCCGATATAAATAGTAATTTTCAAGTACGAAAGATCTCTCTTCTTTGATCTCTACACTCTCTCATTATTTACAAGCTTCTAAAAGACTATTAACTTTGGCATTAGAGTCCCCCCGGCCCTAAGGTTACCCTCTTCTAGTTGCTTTCTACTTTGTTTTCACAAGTCCAATTCTAAAAATTTAAGTTGCTGAAACTTGACCTAAAATCGTACGAAACACGATGTTAATAGGCTTGATACTTATCATCATCATAATTTTCTTGGCTATATGCATCGTTCAATGGCTTCAATCTGTTGGATTGAAAAAGAATAAGAGAGCAAAGACAGTGAATATAAAAAAAGAAAAATACTATTCTCACAGAAATTTTCTACCGAAAATTTTTACCGTATTGCATTTTATTTTGTTTTTAAATTTTTTTTACTTAATAATTCAGAAAGTATTTTTAAATGAATTTATAGTTTTTTTTTATATTTTTAAAAATATTTAAAGTTAAAAAATATTGAAAAAAAGCGGAAAAAAAAACTTTTAACTTTCGGTGAGAATCCTCTGGGGTTGTAGCAGGTTCCATAAAAAAAATCTCGTCACTTTTTTGTTGTATAAAAGGGACGTGTTACATCCATCACTCCCAGCTCCCGTTGGAAATTATCGTTAGGCAAGTTGAGTTTTTTTTTTTAGCTTTTTTTACATGTATTTTTTAACACTTTTAAATATTTTTTAAAAAAATTAAAAAAATATAATATTATTAAAAAATACTTCCTTAATCACTAAGTAAAAAAAAATCAAAAAACACAACGGTAAAATAGAGCAGTAAAATGAAGCGGTGAGAAGAGCATTTTCCCGTGTAAAATAAGAAATATCTAAATTGGAATACTTGATGTCCAAACCACCAAGATGGGCGGATAAGTGGACGTCGAATACTATGTCCACCTCTAAGCGTCGTGGAAAACATTCACACTCAAGAGATAAATACACTTCGCACTCTCTAATTACAATGATCTCGCACTTTACACCCGAAACAGACTGACATATTGAACCATCAAAGTACAACAAAGTGATATTTTGCACCCTTCATCAAGATTAATTATTAAAATTGTGCCACGCCATTTATTTTTCCTTCATCTCGAAAATTCTAACTGGATTTGAGTGCAAAGGGTTAGTTTTGATAATTTGAGATTGCAATATGTCAATTTTGATAGATTACAGTGGAAAGTGTAAAATCCTTAGTTGTTTGAACTTTGAAAGTGTAAAGTACAATTTATGGATAAAATTACATATTGACACAAGAAAATATAAATGTAACGAAGATATAGTATATAGAATTTTTCGTAGCCATAATAAATATTACTATTTATATTGAGATCTCATTTGGAGATCTCATTTGATTTAACAGATGGTCTCAATCAATTTTATCATATCTTATCGTAACTTATCTCATCTAAATATCATTCAAATACAAATATTTTTCAATTTTAAATTTTTAAAATTTTTCATTTAATTATTACTTAATCATTAAAATTTTTCCAAACTTCTAAATAAAATAAAAAAAATAATTGAACTTTTTTAAATTTTAAAATAAAAATAATATTTTAACTTTATAATATTCTTATTTATTTTTTTAAAAAATTTTATAAAATAAAATTATTTTATTATTATTTATAAATTATCTCATTATTAATTATTTTATTTCATTATTGTTGATTAGTATAAACAAACGAGGCTTGACTTTTTTCAATAGTCGTTGCCAAACATCTGGAGACGTAACCGAGCATGCTTGTCACGGAGCCCAATGCACAATTATTTTTGGGACCATAATTAAAGCCTAGATCAACGGGCACAAATACATCCACGGGCATAATTCATTTGCATTCCTTGGTAAGATCATTGGCAATGAATTATGTAAATGTAAAATTATAATTTGTATAATATCACATAATTTTATATTTAATTATTCTATTCAAAATTTATTTTTAAAGTGGATTGTCCATTTATTGATTAAAATAATTGTAAAATATTAAATAATAATATTTGTTTTTAAATTATTTTTGCTATTATTATTTTTTTAAAAAATTAAGAACTATAAGAAAATATTGAGACTTGGAATATACATTAGAGACCTGGAGAAAGAGAAGAAATTAAGAAACTTGGAGTATACATAAGAATGCTCTTAATTGGGAACATAAGTGTACAACCATTCATTCTAGAAGCTCTTAGATCTCGTTTGTTTTCAGAGATGAGATTATATAAGATGAAATGAAAGTTAAAAAATTGAATAAAATATTATTAGAATATATTTTTTAATATTATATTTGTTTTCAGATTTGAAAAAATTAAATTATTTATTTTATTTTGTATGGAGATTTGAAAAATTGTAATGATGAAATGAAAAATTTTTAAAATTTTTAAAATTTTAAATTTTGATCTTGAAAACAAACAAAAGAAGGAATGGTGCTGCCGTGACGAAACACAAGTGGCTGCAACGAAGGAATGGTGCTGCGATCCAGATCTGTCTAAAACTCAGACTTTTTTTTTTTTTTTTCTCATTTTCGTGCAAAGGAAATCTTACCAAGTGAGTGTAGACAAGAGGACAGAAAAATAGAGAGGAAGAGAAGAGGAGTTTCAGTAAAAGGAACATGGAGAGCAAAGCGCAAAACACGCGGGAGGAAGAAAGGAAAAAAGTGCAGTCAGCTCGGTAGAGGGAAAAATCGAGGGGGAGAGAGACTGTTCAGAATCCTAAAATATTTTTTTATTCAATGGTTGGGCTGCATTATCAACTAAATATGACGCCAAAACTATTTTATTGTAATTAAAAATCGACTTATTGTATATTTATATAATTTAATACAGCATATTTTTGTGCTCTATTAACTAATCTCTTCAATTATTTTTGAATTTGTATAATCCATTACCAATGCAGGTTTATATTGCTGATATTTTTACAATTTTTTGTTGGAGAGAATGAAAAGTAATTGAAAGTGGGAACGATGAAGCCGAAGATTCTCAAAGAGCCAATTAATGCCCAAAAGAAAAGGAGGTCAAAAGTCGCCCAATTTCCCATTAAAGAGAGGGGAAAAAAGAAGGTAAAAGAGCCTATTGATTATATTTACGAGGATAAACCCAATTTGGAATTATTGGGCCTAGGCAAAGTATTCCTTCCTTCCGAGCGCTGCTAAACCTAACCAAAGTGAGCGTAGATCAAACTTGCACGCGTCGAAGCGTAATTTCATCCTCCACTCCTTGAAAATGGGCCCAAATTTTAACTGAGGCTTTATCCTTGCATGTAATAGCAGCTACGCATCTTTCTCCTTGGCACTTTCTACACTCTTCTCCTGAAATTCAGTGCGGCTAGAGTACAGTCCCTGTTAAATAATATTTTTATTGGGAAATAAGAAAGATTTTTTTGGAAGTAAAGGATTCCTCATTCATTCATATCAACTGATGATCGATACAGTATTTGTCAAAATGTAAAGTATCTGAAACAAAAGTTGGAGCCTCTTCTATCCACACTATCTCTTCTTTTGAATTTAGAGCATATTTTGCTAACTTGTGAGCTATTACATTTATATCTCTATGTGAATATTAGACTTTCCATCCTTGCCAACCTTTAAGCATCATCTTCATTTCTTCAATGATACTGCCATTAGAAGACAAATCCTCACCTGGGTCATTCACAGTGTTTATAACAACATGTGCATCACTTTCAAATGTTACTTTATCAAAATTAAAGTCTCTACAAAAATCTATTGCTTTTCTCAAAGCATAATATTCTGCTAGAGCTGATTCAAAAACATGTTGTTTTTGCTCATGACAAGTTGCCATAACCTCTCCCCTCTCATTTCTGATTATAATTCCAGCTCCCATCTTCCTTGCTTTAACATCCAGTACAACATCCCAGTTGGCCTTAACCATATTCTGTTCTGGTGGAAGCCATCTTTTCTCCTCCCTTGTTGCACTTTTGTTCCCTCTTGTCCCTCTAATAGAACCTAAGCTTGATGAAACTCATACAAAGCATCCTTTGTTGATCTAATAACACAGCTTAGACTAGTGAACTTCTTCTCGAAAATAAAACCATTTCTTCTGATCCAAAGGCTTCTCATTATGGCAACTTTTCCTCCATTTCAGTATTGCAGAGCTTTTGTGACAACCTCCCCCATAAACTCAGTAGATCTACCTCTTTTTCTCTCTTTCATTTCTACACTATCTTTAGAAACCCAGCCCATACATCATTTGCAGCAGGGCAATGCTAGAGAACATGCATAACAAATTCATCCTCCTAGAGGCATATGGGGCACTTCGAATCATCACTGATTTTCCTAACAAATAAATTCTTTTTGGTAGCCAACAAATCATTCACTACCCTCCACATAAACAATTTCAACTTTTCAAGTAGATTCAGTTTCCATATATGGTTCCATCGACCATCTAATTCTGCCCTACTGGAGGGCTCCCCTTGAGTCATTTTTAATCAGAAAATTCTTTCTAAAATCTTAACAACAACAAGAAAGATTTTATTGTTAATACTTACTAGTTGTGTAAAACATATATAGTAAAATATTTACATGATATAATTTGATTTGAAAGATAAATTTTAAAATTTGAACCTTATAAGCTAAATCTTACCGTTAAATTATGTGAACGGTATACTCTACACACTAACTCAAAAATTGAATATCTCATGAAAATACATGGGCACTAGACTTTCTGGCTAGGCTAACAGCCCCATTGCAAGACTGAAACACTCTATACTTTCGGTCTAAGTCTATGTTTGGATGTCAAGATCACCACAATCAATCTCAAACTAATCATTGATGGAACAACTTCATATTTTTTAAACTTTCCATAAAAAGTTAAACTCATCTCAACATATTTTATACATTCAAATACATATTTCAATTTATTTACATTTAAACACATCTCAATAGAATCTACAAAATATTACTATTCACAAATTAATTCAAAATTATCTAAAATTACCTTAACATCCAAATGCAATCAAAATCAACTCTAGTAGTACCGTACTGCCCAAACATAAGCGAGGTTACCACATCCAGTACATGCGACATAAAGTAATAGCGAGAGCAACAAATCAAGAAAGTATATATACAACCGCGCTATTCTTTTAGATCGAAGCTCCTTAGCATGCTTTTAGCGTTTTCTTAATTGTGAAGGGTACTGATCACTTTTCCTCTAGCTCCTTAATCCCATCTGTCTTTAGGCTTTAGCTGTAGTAGTTCACAGAGAGAGAGAGAGAGAGAGATGGAAAAGTTGTCAGGGCTGAGCCACCTCTTCATGACAATATTTCTGCACAACTTCTCAACTTTTATGGTAAGCCCAGCCATCACAGATGTTACAATGTCTGCACTTTGTCCCGGCAGAGACGAATGCTCACTCGCCATCTACCTGACGGGATTTCAACAAGCAGTAAGTTCTTTCATCTCCCAAAGCTTTCTAATTTATTATTAATGATCACCTTTCTTTTTCCATTCCCAGTTTTCCATTAATTCTCTATTTTCCGGCCAGTTTATCATATATCAAAGTTAGGCTGCATGCAATCTCTTTTTCTCCAATATTGGCTGCAAGATATATAACCCAATCCAATCACATTCTTTTTCTTACTGATCGGACGGGTGCTTGGAAACTTTTCTTCTTCTTCTTCTTTTTATTGTATGTTTTTTATTTTATGGTTTAGGTAGACTATTCGACATTAATTAGTGTTTTGATTTTATAATTATTATAAGCTTCATATTGGAAGTGCTGCTAGGATGCCATCCGGCAGTGATGCTGGGCGTCGCCCTAAACAAAATTTATTTTTTTAATTTTTCTTATTTATGTTTTTTTTAACATTTCTAAACATTTTAAAAAATATAAAAAAAATCAATACTAATCACTTTCTTAATTAGTAAGTAAAAAAAAAAATTAAATACATAAACAATTAAAATGAGGAGGCAAAATAGAAGAACATAGTAACATTATTTGCATATTGGACGCCAATTCTTCCTATTAATTAAAAATTATCTCAATAAATAAAAAAAGTGCTTTAGTCATATTTTTTTTTATAAAAATATATTTACAAATTAAGGTGACTTACGTATTTATATCACCGAATAATTGTAGCTAATCTCTCCTGCAATTTAAAACACACACACTCTCTCTCTCTCTCTCTCTCCAGTCTAACGAAATTTCCATTCACTTTCACGAGGCTTCCTAGCTTTTTGGCTTCTTCAGTTTTTATGCATTTCCACGAACTTCCAACTCGGGAGACCCACATTCCCTATTTAATTTACGACCCAAATAAGCAGTAACAACAATGTAAAATGCAGTTTGTGCACTTCAGCCTTTGTGCCTTTGTTTTTCCCACAAAAATCCAGTTTTTCTTTTCTTTCATCGTACACTTTGTCCGCTCATAATAGGAAAATCATTCCACTCTTCCTTTCTGGCACTGTGCGGCTCCCATCCACAGTTCCCATCACTGGTCTGTGATCCAATGATTTCAAATAGAAAAACATTGTCTATTGCTTAGCAGTTAATTACAAAACAAGTTATTCCTTGAAATTACCTAAAGTTATAGAATGTTCAAAACGCAAGTATTTCCTTTTATTACCAATTGATGTGACTTGGTTTCGATCGTTTTGGATGGGCATAGATTTGTAAGTAGGAGTTTGTTTTAAGTAAAATCACAGGCCCACTCGACAATATTGCAGGCCGGGGAAGAAGCAACGCAGTGACGTTTCCCCTTTCTGGGAAGTAACGAACTTTTTCCTTTGTTTTGGTAGGCTGACACAAGCACTCCAAGACAGTTCTAACTTCATTGTAATTGGAATATTTAATTAACTTGATACCATTTAAATCATCGTTTGTCAGAAGTAAGGAACATTAATCGAGTACCAGCTACCAACATATATAATTCAAAATTGAGACAGACAGAATCTTTCAACCACACGATTCTGAGTATTTATCTAATTGTTAACAAGTAGTGTGAAAAATATGCAGATCAACCATTGAAAACTGCTAACTAATGCAAGAACAGAGCTTGCTTACTACGTACGACTAAGCTATCTGCCTCCCTCAACTAATGGGAAACCATGCACATAGCCTTTTGTTTTCCTAATTAAGCATGGGAGACCAGAGCATATTCACCTGACTTTGTTCTGTCATTCTACCCATTTCACAGCTATACCCCAACGTTTTGAACTGGATACTTTTTCTCTTCCGGGAGTGGGAACTTCATATATATATAATATGATACTTTTTCTAAAGGTTGTGTTTTATAAATCAGCCACGGAACATTTAACTGCTTTAGTGGAATAAATGATACTTTTATGAGTCTGTCGTTGTTTCCGATCATGGCTGGCTAGCTATCGTTCGGCTGCCCCCCACCCCTGTCTTGTTTCATTTGATTTCGTTCAAAAGCTTTCGAGGAGCGGAGGTGAACATGAAAGAGCTATTAGGGTTGAGCCACCTCTTCATAACAGTGTTTCTCTGTGACATCTCCACGTTTATGGTGGTTCCGGTTATCACAGATGTTACTATGTCGGCGCTTTGTCCTGGAAAAGACAAGTGCTCATTGGCCATTTATCTCAGTGGATTTCAACAGGGGGTATTTTCTTCATAACCCAGGCTTTGCTAATTTACTTCCCGGTTATCTTCATCATCGTTTTCGTTTCCCACGAGAGAGAGAGAGATCATGTTCTTGTTCATTACAAATCTCGGATTGAGGACTTCTTGAGCATTATTCAGGATATGATTTGATTGCTTATTCGGTCTGTATGCTGGTAATTTCAGATACATCAATTTGAAAGTCAAGGCTGTGAATGTAACAGGTGTTTTCGATTAGCCTGAAAGCAAAACTTTCAGCCTCGCAGCATAGAAATCTCTCTCTCTCTCTCTCGTAATCATAAGGATATAAACTCATTTATGCAGATTATAGGGCTGGGAACACTGGTGATGATGCCTCTGGTGGGAAATCTCTCTGACAAGTATGGGCGGAAAACTTTGCTTACAGTCCCAATGATTCTTACCATTCTTCCCCTTGGTATGCAATTCCTTTTTTCTTTTTGCAACTCAATATCACTCCATCAAGAAATACTATGCATCAACCACTACACCTATAACTTTTTCATAAAATGTGAAGGTGTTTTTAATAGGATGTGAAGTGTAAGATAATGAATAATGATTGATTGAGAAATTTTTTTCTAATCCATCACTCATGATATCATCCTTTTCACTTTTCCTTCACCATTTGTGGTGGAAAAAGATAAACAAGGGAACAATTTAGCATCTTGAATACACCTTCGCACATGATTATTTTCAAAAGGTTGGACAATAATATTAATATTTAGAGTTAGGGTTATGCTACCCATAACACATCAATTATTAACAATTGCCAATTGCCCCCTCATTCATTATTCAATAAAAAAAAATGGTTGACGTGACTCCATGCCATGTTAGTTAGTGATGTTATGTGGAGTAGAGATTTTCCAATTATATTTATACAACTAGTTTATATTATCTCAAAATTATATTTCTAACACCACCAATTGAAATATTGTGGAATCAACTAAAATAAGTTGGTGACCTTTAAGCTTTGCAAGACAAATAAGTCAAAAAACAAAAAAAAAGAAGCACTTTGCTTTTTTGAAAAAATAAAAAAAATAAGAGAATATCAGAATAAAGGTTATAAGTAGCACTATTATCTTTAATATTATTTTTTTCGACAATTGGAGATAAAAAGGATTGGGGTCACACTTATTTATAACAGTACGTGTCGATTGTCCAATTGACATGAGGTTGTCTCCAGACAGATATGCTAAACTTCTAATTTCTAAAGCCATATTCCTGGAGGAGGGCCCATATCATTGAGGAAAAAATAAAATCACATTTATTTTCTTATTATTTTAAATTAGACACCCACTAGTGTGACTAAAAAATATTATGTATAGATCAATTATATATTCTCATGGCATGATTTTTTATTAAGAAAAATCCACACAATATTTTTTCTTGCCATAGAAATAGTAGTTGTACTTTATATATATATATATATATATATATATAAAGTGTAAGATATCGATTGCTCTTTTCTCTTCCCATCGAATTCTATATATCTAATTTCCGCAAAAAATTATTGTTCATCATCTTTTTTTTTTTCAATAAAATAATGAAAAAAAATCCCTTTTCTGTGATCTTTTTATGAAAATCAATAAAATACTATTAAAAATGGCTTTTTATTTGATTATATATATATATATATATATATGTGTGTGTGTGTATGTATGTAATTGATTTGTCTAATTTTTTTATCACGAAGATTCTCATATCTGAAGGCACCTATTGAATTAGTGAGTTCCAGGTCACCCAACGCGTACGCCAACAACAATGCCACTTCCTGTTGATTTCTTGCTATTTGATATTTCAGTATTTATAAATTTGCAAAAAAAAAAAAAAAAAAAGAAACACGTTGGATTAAAATGACGACAGCATTTGGTGAGACTTTTACAGGAGTATTAGCGTACAGCAGAGAGAGGAATTTCTTCTACCTGTACTATGTGTTAAAGACCCTCACTGCCATGGTTTGTGAGGGCAGCGTTCACACCCTTGCCCTTGCTTATGTGGTGACTCTCTCTCCCTCTCTAGTTATCTATAATTTTAAGACATGCATAAATCTCTTTAAAAACTAATGTTGTTTCACTGTTAATGCATCTTTTGGGCTTTGGAATGGCCCATTAGGTAAATTATGAGCTTTGGATGGGCTTCAACCCTTCGCTTCCCATCGAGCCTTTATAGTTGAGCTTATGATTTGACCCGCATACGACTTTAAGGGCTCGATGATTCGTAGCTTAATATTTTTTTATTATATAATAAGTAGCTTCATGTTAAAACGTTACGTGAAGTGAATAAATTTAAAATTAATATAAAAAAATATTTTAATAGGAAACGCAACTTTTTTATTGTTTTTCAAGAAAATAGGCGATACACATTCCCCGTATGCAGCATTACTTTTTTCGGTTGCAAAAGGTTTCTGTTAGGAAGTACCAAAACCTTTTTCTTTCAGGCAGACAATGTTGCTGAGGGCCGGCGAGCGTCGGCGTTCGGGGTTCTATCGGGGATTGGATCCTCTGCATTCGTCTGTGGAACACTTTCCGCTCGTTTTCTGTCCACCTCTTCTACTTTCCAGGTTCTTTTTCTCTCTCTGAATTAATGAACAAGTTTCATTTGAGTTCCCGGTGGTTCTTATCCACTAAACAACATGTCATTAGGTTGCGACCTCCGTGGCGGTGGTAGCAGCGGTGTACATGAGAGTATTCCTCCCTGATTCCGTCGTAGGCGACGGTCTTACGGCTTCATTTATCTCAAGGGAAAAACCGGACCTTACTAAACCAGATGGAGAATCGACTAGGAATGGTACGCAGCTTTTCAAAAGTATGCCTTCTTTGGGGAACATGGTCTCCTTGCTGAAGACTAGGTCCGTGTATTTTATTTATTTATTATTATTTTTTTTTTGCCTTTTGTCTTTGGTTCTTTGAATGAAAATTTGTAGTCCATTCTCCTCTAAACAGGCTCTTGAATCTTAACGTTTCTTGTTGGGAATAATTATATTTACTCGATTTGCAGCTCGACGTTTTCCCAAGCTGCAATTGTTGCGTTTTTTAGCAACCTTGCAGATTTTGGCCTTCATGGTTCGATGATGGTACTTCTCTATTTCCATGAATTACACACATTTTTCTTTTCTGAACTTACGTAATTATAGTGGCTGTATACTCACTGTTCCAAAAACTTAAAGCTGTCGGAAATAGTGTAATTTAGGGCCCGTTTGGATACTTAGAATATTTCAATATATCTATTAGTAGTAATGAAATGGTTTGAATTATAATGTTTTATTGGGTTTTGGGATATAAGAGAGAAAAAGTTGAATAAAAATATTATAAAGTTAAAAAATTGTTTGAATATAATTTTTGTGTTGAAATTTGGAAAAGAGTATTGTTTTTTGTGGTTTTTTTTTTTTTTTTTGAGTTTGGAAAAGTTGTAATGGTTAGGTAATGATTAGATGAAAAAGTTTAAGATTTGAAATTGAAAGATGTTTTGTGTTTGAGTGATGTATGAGAAGGAAATATCTAAGAATACTTAAGAACAGTTGTGTTGCCAAACGGACCCTTAATCATCTAATTCAACACTACCCTAGTGTGTGGCCACGCCCTTCTTCTCAATGTAAGCCACTGCACATTTGTTTTGGAAAAATAACTGACACAAGAAATGGTTGCCTGAATATGAACTGCTGTCTATGCCTCTTATGCTGACAAAAACAGAATGATTTCATTTTCTTCATGCTTGGTTGAAATGAACTAATTTCTGGTTGCTCTAAAGAACTACCCCTAAAATCTTCAAATTTAGACATTGTATTTAAAAGGTTTTAATTAATGGGTAACTTAAAAGTCATGAATTGGCATCATGCAGGTGGTTTATATACCGAAATATAATGTTATGCAAGTGGACCCTATAATTTTACATAAGGCATTATGGTGTTGAAGTTCGTTATTTCCTTTGCAGTATTTCCTAAAGGCCAGGTTTCACTTTAATAAGGACCAGTTTGCTGACTTAATGGTCATTTCTGGGATCGCAGGGACCATATCACAGGTATGTTAGACATTTTTTTTGGGTGCCACTTGCATTCCCCTTGCGTAGTCATTTTCAATATAGCCATGGTTCCTTTTATTCCATGTTGAAGTCGATGTCAAAAATAAAAAATAAAAATTGAAGCAATCATGCAGCTCTTCCTCATGCCTGCATTGGTTCCTGCTCTAGGAGAGGAGAAGCTGCTTTCAGTAGGGCTCCTTTTTAGCTGTGCACATGTAAGCACCTTGTCTCTCTGTAATAATTCCCTTAGATGCCACAACGGCTTGAGCATAAGAACTTCTGTCAAAGTTGATTGTCACCTTTTCAAGGCAAAAGTTATATAGCATGTAGATCATGTTCTCATTTAATAACTTATGGACTTGAATGCAGATGTTTCTTTACAGCATTGCGTGGTCTGTCTGGGTACTTCTTTCCAACTTTACTTCAAATCCAAGTTTCTTCCTTTTAATTTTATTCAATTTGCTTGCTCCATTGTATTTATTAAGACTGCTTTTATTCTTTTCTTGACTAAATTTGGTATATGCTGCTTTAGCTAACTTTGATTATGTTACAGTCTGACTAACAGTTTGAATGCTGATAGGTTCCTTACATCGCTGCTATGTTCTCCATATTGTTTTATCTCTCACATCCATGTGTGAGTCTTCTTCATTTTGTAGTTTCAATCTATGGTGCATTTACTTGGTTATAGTCTGTTAAATAAATTACTGTAAAATGTGCAGATGAGGAGCATTGTTTCTAAACAAGTTGGGTCCTGCGAACAGGTAAGTTTCTTAAAGAGTCCCTTCAATATCTTGCTGATTGGCATTGTTTTGACAGTTCAATGGCATAAATCTGTTGACGCTGCTTTTATCCCATTGAAGAATAAACGTGGATTGTTTTGACAGGTTCTGCTTTTTACATCTGACTAATCCCTTTTCTTTTGTTTTTGTTCCCGTCTCTTATAGGGAATGGCTCAAGGGTGCATTTCAGGCATATGTTCCTTTGCCAACATTGTTTCTCCCTTAGCTTTCTCTCCTCTAACAGGTGATTGGGAATTTAGTTCAGTCTTATATTAAGCCCAAAGCCAATTGATCTTAACAAGGTTAAATTGTTCTTTCAGCTTTATTCCTGTCTGATCAGGCACCTTTCAATTTCCCTGGATTCAGTATTATGTGCATTGGATTTGCTTCGGTAAGAGAGTTTATGTTATGTTGAAGATGTGCATTAGAGTCATTATCAACAACAGCACCTGTCTTTTAATAGCAGAACTAATACTCCTTTCTACATTTAGATGGTCTAATTAGTTAAGATTCATGATTTTACACTGCTGCATAGAGTGGCATATCTCTGTTATATATGCTGGTTCAATAGATAAATCCATATGTGATTTACACCACCGTGTAGACTGCCATATGTTTGTTAGATGTGGCTACCTATCAGTCTAAACCAGGACTTGCTCATTTTATGGGATGAGAGAATAAAATAAGACAATGCTTAAGGTTGGTATATTGTAACGACCCGGCACAATATTTTTAAGGAAAATTTACTGGGCCTAAATTATGCTTGATGGGCCATTTTGGAAAGCCAATTGCAATTTATTGGATAACCAAGTGGGCCCCCATTTTATGAGAGTCTTTTCCAGTTTAGTTGGTTTGGGAAACTATGATTATGTTTTAGACATGGTTTATTTGATCAACTCTTTCATGAGGTAAACAATGTTTTTATTTAATTACGCAAGTCTCTTGCCTGGCTTAATTTACACAAGTACGTGACATCCATAGCCTATAGGAAGGGGGTGTTGCATATATAGTTTATGATACAAATGACTCCTATATCATGTTGCATTGAATAATTAGATCAACGAACTTGTGTCTAAGGGCATGAAAGCCTCCTAGATTCAGGCTAGCAAAGCCTAAATTTCAGAGTCCCAATCATTGTAATCCCAATTCGGACTAGCTTCCATATGCCTTTTATCTTAAAAATATTTTCTTGTTCATTTTGAGGTCTTTAGCTATGTATTTTGCTTTTTATCTAAATGTTTCAATATATAATTAAAATTCTTAGAGTTTCACCTTTTATACTTTCTGGTTATACAAATTCTAAGAAAATTTGTATGTGTAGATGATAGCCTTCATTCAGAGTATGACGATAAGAGCAGCTCCTCCCATGTTATTTCACAGAGGCAGCAATTGCGACAATGCAGAGGTATAGTTTCTAACAATACGAATGCTCCCAACTGGAAGTATTCTCCCTAATATTCTGAAACCTTTAGTTATTAGATATACGCATGTTGTCGAGGAATAGAACTCTCAAGTTGCAACAACCATCTTACCCCAGTAATCTTGAGCAGGTGTAAATTACTCCAAACCATTTGCTCGCAGTTGCATCGGCAGTCTGTTTGACATCATGGCAACATATTCTGCTATTTGTAAAGGTTGCCTTCAAAGTCGATTTGGTGACGAAAGAGCACACTTAGCCTATTTTTGAAAAGCACCTCAACACTTAGCCTTTAACACTTCTTATCACAAGTTGGACTTGAATGAATTGTGTAGAAGAGAAAAGGGCATACTCCTTGAGTCACTGATGAATTTCCAGCTATATGATTGTGAAAGTCTTATTGAACCGCACCCCCCCCCCCCGGCCCGCCAAAAAAAACTGTTCATTGCCACCTTTTGTGTGATTTTACAGTCGACACATGAGTTGCGCAAATAGAGTAATGTTATTTGTAAAACCACTAGCAGAACAACTACCCAACATTACTGATGTGGCAGGCATGTAGTAGTCATAAAAAGTCTAAAATTCAAAAAGAACCACAATGTCCATCCCATGCGTGCCACATAAGAGCATTGGCAATGGCTAGAAGTCCAAATTTTGGTTAGAACTTCAAGTTTTGGTTATAGCATTAGTCTTTGGCTAGGTGAATCTATATTAGATTAGCTATTTAAAGTCAAAATAATAATATAATATTATATATTTTAGTAATATTGTACAAAAAAAAGTGTAATATTTTGTAAATACATTTTATATATTAATTAATAATTTAATTTTTACTTAAAATTATTGTTTCCCAACTACTTGAGCCGTAATTTATCCCTCTACTAACTGAGCTAATTTGTTTATAACTTGTTGAGAATGTCTTTATAACGATATTGGCTGGATGTAAGTTGGTTGCAAATTTGACCATAAAGACGTGATTGCAAATAAACCATACAAAACATAATGTTGATTGCAAATTTCTTGCTTTTAATCACAATACTACTTGGACGTAAATTTTGCAAATAGACCATACAAACATAAAGTTTGCAAATTGTGAAAAACACAGTTTACTATTGTGATTAAATACAAAAGATAAATATCCTCTTTACATAAGTTTCTACCAACACATTTTTTACCAACACAAAAAATGAGAGAATTGCAAATCTAGCACAAAACACAAAAACAAATTCCAGTTTCTAGCAACACAGTTCTACCATATAATTGCAGCTTCTACCATCACTGCATCCAAAAAATAATTGCAGTTGGACCCTAACCACAATACAAACATCTGACCCTTTAGTTGCTACCCAGCGACATGTTTATCTAGCTCATATGTGGTTGGGTAGCCATTAACATAAAAATAAAAATTTGCCAAAACAGCCAGTTAACCTCCATAAGGTTTCGATGGAGATGTAGATATACTTTTAGAATGAGACGTCGATGCCTCAAAAATTGCTTGCTGAAAATTAAGGAAATATTCTTGCTGCATGGCATTCATGCCAGTAAGATCTAGTCTCATCATTTTTGCGTCGAATTTCTTATTCTTTAGTTCAAATTCTGCACATCTATCGCGATCTGCCTTCAACACAGCATTTCTTCGCTCCACCATGCACGTGGTTCTAACTTCGGTCATTTTAGTTAAGGCAATGTTGATTTCAATATTATGGCCTTCAATCAACTTCCGCTTTCTCTCATTTTCTTTCTCAACTTTTTTGCCTCGAGGTCTCTCACCAAGAACCTCCATGTTCTCCTCCACTTTGTCAACAGCAACTTCACTATGAAATTTTTCTTATGGCTTTCTCCTTGTACCTAGGGTAGAGATGTGTTGCTGCCATTTTGGTTGTTGTCTCAAAAGACACTGATAATGCTCCATTGTGAAGTTCGCTCTCTCCATCTCTTTGTACAAAATTTTTGCCTTCTCAATCTACAAAGGTGAAGGAATATTATTAGTTCATAAATCAGTCCTACATAATTGCATAATTAAAGGAAAATGCTACGTACCTTGTCTTGTTCCGTTGCACCACTTGGGTGCAATGATTCTACCTGTGCTAAAAATGTACAAAACTTATTTGTACATTTCTGAATCGAGGATCACTGATTCATCAAAGAGCCTACAGAATGGTTCACAATGTTCAGTTTTTTATATTCATAATAAAATTTTGAAATTTTGTCCCACATTTGAGTGGACTTTTGATCAGTACCTTTTATCATATTGATACTAATGTTGAGCCAAGTTGAGGTTATCCTACTCTGCAGTGAAAAATGCACCCCTTTAAACTTTTTTTGGAAGAAGCCTATTTTCACCGTCATTGAAGGTTGCTTGGACCACAATATTAGAATGTTGCATTGGGATACTATTACAACCTTCTCCTCCACTTTGTAAGAGAGTGATGAAGAATGGGTCATCATCTATTTATGTGTCCATTGAAAAATATTACATTTTCAATGAGTCAAAAAAGTTTAAAAATTTTCAAGTCCAACAAAGCAGCAAATCATGTTATACAAAGTAAACAAATGTTGCCAATATATAGATGTTATAACTGTCTGCCCCAAATTGACACGCAATGAAAACATACAAAACTGACACAGTAATGAAGTTGCTTGCTGTAAACCAAAGAAAGAAATCATCTCAAATCATGATCATCCAAAAATTCTTTTGTATATTGATAGTGGAAATGATCCACCTTAAACTTTGTACTCTTCTTTTTATAATATGATTATGCTTGATTAGAAAAAAAAAATGATCATCCAAAAATTCACCCATATTATCATGTTGCAGAAATTAAGTTACTCCTTTAAGTTAAAATTTTATCCTGCTCTAATAAAAGCATAGTAGGAGACATATACTATGGTCACAAATTATTAGAATACATCGCATAAAACAGAAGAATGTCAAGCTGAAAATATTACCCTAATCTTAATTGCATACAATATAAAACCCATGAAAAACCACCACAAAAATTTCATACATTATAAAACCCTAATCTCAACAATGGGAAGCTAAAAATATTACTAGAAATTCTCAAAAACTAGATCAATTGGGAGTTATCTCAGAGCGGAAGTGTTGATGGAATAAGAGAGTTGCTTCAAGCTCAAAGGCATCAATGTGAATCCAAACAGAGAATCAACGTGCTTTCATCTTGACGGCTGAAGAGAGAGAGAGAGGAACAATTTCGTGAATCCAAACAAAGAATCGCCTAGAGGAAGAAGAGAGGATGCGAAAACAAAGAGGAAAAAAAGAAGAAGAAGGAAATGCGGGAGTTGAAGGAGACGTGGGAGAAGGGAAATAAAATAGGAATAAAAAAAAAAAATTTGGTTGGTAAACAGTAACTCACCAAACTTGACTTTACTTTTCCATTTCTTGTAACTCAGTTTGATTTGAAGTGGTTTGGCTAGTCCAATGCAACTAATTTTGAAAAAACTTAATCAAAATTTAGACTTGATTAACATTTGATGAGCCCAATACCAATACTCTGAGTAATGTTCTGCGAGTGTAACTCTACCAGCATTGCTCGTACAAATAATATTATAAACAGTAAGAATTGTATAGCTTCTGTAATAACAAAAAAAAAAGATCACCTATCTCACTCTCTCTCTCTCTCTGTTGGAATTAGTAACTAACGAATTAGATGTCATTCAAATATGAGAAATGTTTTATTCACAAAAATATTTTATAAAAGTATATTAATAAATTGACGTAATCCGATATGGTGTGGTGCATCAAATAAACTTTTTTACTATAAAGTATATCTAATATATTATATCAAATCACGTCAATTTATTCGTGTATATATTTTTTATATCTAACAGATATTCACTTTGATATAAAGAAGGATAAAAAGATGGCTTACACATCTTTTTCTTGTTGGTCATTACAATTTCCAGACCATCCATGAGAGTAATTGGCCTTTATCCTCTGTGTCCTTTTGATAAGGAAAGTCATGCCAATGTCTTTTAAGCTTAGAAGAAAACAAAGTACATACGAAATGCTAAAAATTTCACATTGTATTTAATCATTGTCTATATGTGTGTATATATACACTGTAAAAGGAATAAAAAAGGGAATAAAAGTGGTTATGGTAACCGTAGACAATAACAAACTTATTATCTACGATTTTACAAAGAATACACAGAATGTGTTTGTAAAAATGCACAACCTATACATGACTAAGGCATATCAAAGCCTTTTATTCTAATACGCCCCCTCGAGTTCAAGGGTATGTCAACAACATTGAGACTCGATTTGAAACGAGTGAATTTATTAGCTACAAGTGACTTTGTAAGCACATCAACAACTTGGTCTTGTGAGCTTATAAAAGAAATTCTCAAAATCTTGGCAGCCACTCTATCCTTTACAAAATGGTAGTCAATATCCATATGTTTTGTTATGAAATGATATACAGAATTTGCTGAAAGATAAGTGGCCCCAACATTATCACACCATAAAATGAGGGGCCTGAGATAGAGGAATACCGAGCTCACTCATAAGAGTTTGTAGCCATATGAGTTCTGCAGCTGATGAGGCAATGGATTTGTATTCCACCTCAATTGATGACCTGGCCACAGTGAGCTACTTTTTAGAGCTCCACGAAATCAAATGTTTACCCAAGAAAATGCAATATCCTCTAATAGAGCGTCGATCATCTGGACAACCCCCCCAATCGGTATCAGAATAGGCTTGAAAAGTAAGACTGGATTGAGAGGTAAAAAACAAGCCGTGGTTGATGGTAGATTTTAAATATCTAAGAATTCTATTCACTGCACTCCAATGGGAAAGTTTCAATGCATGTAAAAATTGACAAATCTTATTAACTGAGAAAGAAATATCAGGGCGAGTGATGGACAAATATTGCAACCCCCCAATAATACTCCTATAGAGTGTTACATCCTCAAAATCAGGAGCATCATGTTTAGACAATTTTAAAGATGCAGCCATTGAAGATTATATTGGCTTGGCTTGAAGCATGTTGCTTCGGGTAAGAAGACTTTTAAGGGATTTACGTTGAGACAACATAATACCATCCTTAAGATAGTCCACTTCAATACCAAGAAAAAAAGAAAGTCTACCAAGGTTCTTTACAGGAAATGCACGGCCTAGGTCCTTGATTAAGCAAGTAACAACAGACAATTTTGAGGAAGTGATGACAATGTCATCCATATATACTAACAAGTAAATCTGAGTATCAAGATGTGTAAGAATGAAAAAAGATGGATCGGCCTTAAAAGCAACAAAACCATAGTCAAGAAGCCATGTACTTAGCTGGGCAAACCAAGCTCGTGGAGCTTGTTTGAGACCATAAATCACCTTTTGAAGCTTGCAAACTTGATGAGGCTGAGTTGGATCAACAAAGCCTTGGGGCTGCTGCATATAAACATCATCAGATAATATGTCATGTAAAAATGCATCCTGAATATCAATTTGATGCATAGTCCATCCATTGGAGATGGCAATAGACAGTACAAGCCGAATGGTAGTTGGCTTTACGACCGGACTGAATGTGTCTTGAAAATCAATCCCAGGCTGTTGGTGATACCCTTTTGTCACCAAACGAGCCTTCCTTCTTTCAAATGAACCGTTCGCATGAGTCTTGGTGCGATAAACCCATCGACAGCCTAGAACATTTCTGGAAGGTGCAAGAGGAACTAGTGTCCATGTTGAATTTTGAAGAAGAGCATCATACTTGGCTTGCATAGCTTGTTTCCATTCTGAGAATTGAAAGGCATGAGTGAAGTTCGAAGGATCATCCAGAACCTACACAGAGATGGTGAGACAATGTCGAGTGGGGTAGGCAACAGTTCCATCTATGAATCGGCGAGGACGAGAAGAATTTGTTTGGGCCCGAGTAATTATAGGAGATCGTGGTGGAACTAAGATAGGAGAAGAAGAGGGAGACGGTGAAACATGAGTGATGGAAATCGAGAGGGAGCATACGATGATGGTGAGTTTTGGTTTAAAATTGGTAAAGTGTTGGTTGCAGAGAGTGGGAGCGATGAGGAAGAATTTGATTCTGGGGAAGGAATCAGGCCAAGAAGAGATGGGCTGGAATTGGGTGAGGATGTATGGGATAATGGGTCAGGAAAGATAGGTAGAATGGCTGAGGCCGGAACCGAAGGTAGTAGGGATGAAATGGGCTGCTTGCATGAGGACGGGAAGGACCGTTCATTGAAAATGACGTCACGAGAGATGTAAATTTTGTGAGTCTAAAGATCCATACACCTGTATCCTTTATGGGCCGGACTGTAACCAAGAAACAAGCATGATGTGGACCGAAAATCGAATTTATGAGAATTGTAAGGTCTTAAATTTGGCCAGCACTCACAACCAAACACTTTGAGGAATTTATAATCAGGTTCAGATTTATAGACCATAGAATAAGGGGATTTATTTTTAAGAGTGGGAGTTGGAAGTAAATTAATAAGATAAACGGCGGTTTCAAAGGCTTCGGCCCAATAAGTAAAAGGAAGAGAAGAATGGGCTAGAAGTGCAAGCCCAGTCTCAACAATGTGACGATGTTTGCATTCCACAAGTCCATTTTGTTGATAGGTGTGGGGACATGATAAATGGTGAGTAATCCCAAGTTGTTTGCACATAGAGCTGAGAGGTTTAAATTCACCACTTCCATCAATTTGTAATGTAATTAACTTGGAATTAAACAATCGTTCAATAAATGGTAGGAAATATGAGAAAATGTGATGCACATCTGATTTTAATTTCATTGGAAAAATCCAAGTAAAACGAGTATAGTAATCAACAAATGAAACATAGTATTTATAACTATTGTGGGAGACATAGTGGGTCGGGCACAATACATCAGCACACATTAACTCTAAAGGCCTAGTATAATGGGCTGAATTTGATTGAAATGGAAGCTGATGATATTTTGCAAGTGGACAAGCTGAGCAAAAAAAGACTAAATCTATTGGAAAATAAGGCAAATGCTAGGAGCGCACACCCGAGAGACTAAAACAAGAGAAGGATGCCCAAGCCCCCAATACCACTGATCAACCAAAGTCCATTCACCAATGTGGGTAGATGGGGAAAGCAAAAAAGATGTGGTGATGGAAAAAGTATAAAGTTCGTCACGGGTAGGCCCGGTGAGGAGGATTTTCTGTGTCTCCTTGTCCTTCATAGAAAAATAAGTTGCATGAAATTCAAAATAGCAATTGTTATCAGTGTACAATTGGAGAACGAAAACAAGATTTTTTGTAATAGATGGAACATGGAGAAGATTACAAAGAAGAAATGGAGAGGAATTGAAATTAAAAGAAGAGTTACCGAAATTTTCGATAGAAATGCCAGCAACATCACCCATTCTAATGGTCTCATTTCCTGCATAAGGCTTAGATGACAAGTTCAAGTTAGACAAATCATGAGTAAGGTGATGAGTGGCAGCAAAATCTGGATACCAAACCAATTCAGATGAAGGAGTCTGTGTTGTGTAATTGACTGAGAAGGTCTTCGGTGCTTCATACTGATAAGAATGACTGAAACGCTGGCGGCACTAGAGCGCAACATGCCCAGGCTTTTGAAAAACTTGGCATGTCGGTCGTTGAGAGTTGTCTTGTTGATACTGTTGTGTTTGGTATTACGGAAAGGAGTATTGTGGTGATTGAGTGCGTCCACTACGATTGTTAGAGAAATGACGTCCTCGTCCACGTCCTTAGCGACCTCTTTGAAAAGGGCCGCGACCACATTAGTCACGCGAAGCTAAGCTGAAATGAGCAAATGGCTCAATAGAAGTAAGGGAGGAATGATTATTATGGGAAAGGCAAGTTTAACGGATAAGCAGTAGTTGATAGAGTTCAAAGAAAGAAATAGGGTCTCTACGCCTGGCAATGGAATTCACAAAAGACTCATAGGAGGGGCCAAGACCATTGAAAAGGTAAGTAAGTATTTCTTTCTTGGACAGAGGGGTGCCAAATGAGGCAAGAGAGTTAGCTAATTTACGGACCTTGTTGAAATAGTCTGAAATGGATTGATCGCCCCTGGACATATTCGTGAGTTGAAAACACACTTGAAACTCTTTGGCTTGAGATTGAAAGGAAAACATAGAAGAGATGGAGGTTCATAACTGATGAGAGTTAGTGGATGAAAGGACAAGGGTTAATATAGATTCAGAGAGGGATGAGAAAAGAATGCTTAAGACGAGTTGATCTATTTTACGCCAAGTATGAAAATCTGGGTTTAATTTTGAAAGTTCAGCAGATGAGTTGGGAAGAAATTCTGGAGGTGGAAAGGAAGATCCATCAACGAAAGAGAAAGGGTCCTGACCTCTAAGATATGCCGATGTTTGAACCTTCTAGAGAAAATAATTATCGGAGGTTAATTTGGTGGTGACAATGTGCGAGAAGGACGAAGTGATGGTAGGATTTGGAAGAAAAAGTGAAGGAGGAGGAGGAGGAACATCAGCCATGGATCTTGGACGATTAGTCAGGAGACTCTTGATGCCATGTTAAGCTTAGAAGAAAACAAAGTACATACAAAATGCTGAAAATTCCTCATTGTATTTAATCATTGTCTATATGTGTGTATATATACACTGTAAAAGGAATCAAAAAGGAAATAAAAGTGATTATGATAACCGTAGACAGTAACAAACTTATTGTCTACAGTTTTACAAAGAATACACAAAATGTGTTTGTAAACATACACACCCTATACATGACTAAGGCACATCAAAGCCTTCCATTCTAATACACCGTCGTCAAGATATAGGTCTCATGAAAATTTAAATATGGGATAGATAATTAATGCTGTGACCAGATCCATTTGAAGGATGCAATTGGATATGAGTTCCTTGTATGCTGTAGTATACCATTGTGATAAATAAATCTTCTCACACCCACCCAATGTGGAAAGTCTAATTAGCACTATAATAAATAGAAGTACTAAAAATCAGATTAGATGAAGGTTTGTAAAAATTGTTTTGGAGAAAGTCTAATTTTTAAAGGTTACGACTCTTAAAGTAAGACAGAGATGTAAAGTCTACAAGCTATAGGCTGGTTTGGTTATACAAGATTAAATTATTTCATCTCATCTCCTATAATTATATAACTTCTTCAAATTCTCACATAAAATATAATAAACAATTTAACTTTTTAAAATTTTAAAATCAAAATTATATTAAAAAATTATATTATAATAATATTTTATTCAACTTTCAATAAAATATTTCATCTAAACTTCGTAACCAAATGAGACCGTATTAAAGGAGGAGAGATATATGAAATGAAACTTATAACATTTATTTACTCGTATGAGTCTACCAAATAATATTTTATGCTCGATAAATACTACAAGTTTTACTTCATGTGTTTAATTCTTTCTCATTCTAAATCCTAGAATTTTGATGATGTCTAAATGGCGGAGATACACTCTAGAGTGAGTGCAATGTTGATATATTGTGTGTTTATAATACGTACATTTGTGAAGAAAGATTTTGGGGAATAAATTTAAAAACTCCTTGAAACCACTGACATATTTGCAATCACCTCTATACCATTAATTTCAAGAATCACACCTTTAAACTATCAAAAGATTGTAACCTATAGCTCCATAAAAATTTGGCTTTTATTAAAAATTATAAAATTAAAAAAACATACAAAAATTAGAGAAAAAAGTTTAAAAACTAATTATAAAAGGTAGGGAAAAAAAACTTGAATTGAAGATTAATTTAAAAAAAAAAATCGGATACGAAATTCTGAAAAATGTAGACAAGAAGTGAAAGAATATTATATTTTCTCGTTTCTTAAAAAAAAATTATTTTAAATTCCTTTTTTATTTGTTTTGAATTCATTTGGGTATTAGTCATTTCAAATTTTATGATAGTATAGAAAGATAGTTGCAAAATTTAATAATATGAAAGTGATTTTAAAACGGGTGCTAGTTCGAGAGGATTGTGTTATTTCTAAAATTAACATGAAGGTACGGGTGAGACAAATTTCTATGTTCATGTTGCCTAAACGTTCTTAAATATTCTCCACTTATCTTTTTATCTTCCATCTTGAGAATATGGGGGAAGTTGTAAAATCGAAACCTACATAAGTCTTGAATCTTGGGTTTGAATTCAATTGGCTTAACAATCCAATTAATATCCCTTATTATAATTCACATCACACACTTCGTATCACCATTTTTTTGGCAGAACTTGACGAAAATCAAAACAAAAGCACCCAAAATATTGCTCATTTAAGAACTGCACCAGAAATCTACAAATCTCAAATGGAAGAGAATGATAAACCAGGTTCACCACATACATTGATTATTAAGCTCTACTACCTTTACAAAAAAAAGTAAAAGGGATGGAAACAAGATCATGATTATCCTTGGCAGAGCTAGCTTTCAAACAAACTTAATTAACGGTCACTTTTCCCACCATGCCTGCTCCCTGGTGGGGAGAACAGTAGAAGGAGTAACTTCCCTTTTCTGTCAAGGTCACAGCGTACGTCTCTCCTGGGGCATTGAGGAGATCTTCCTCACTCATGGAGATCTTCCCGGCGTCGACACCGCTGGGAATTCCGTCCTCATCGAATACAACGTTGTGGGGGAAGCCTGCATTGTTCTTGAACACTATCTTCTCGCCGGGGCTGATGCTGAAGCTGTTGGGAACGAAAGCCAAGCCCCCATCATCACTGCCGAGCAAGACCTCTATGGCCATGGCATTGCTTGCAAGCAGTGCGCTTGCGGCGGTGGCCGCAACAGCAACGCCCACATCCTTGAGTGAAGCCTTGATGCTGAGCCTTGGGCCTGCAGAGACTGAGACTTTCGTGTTGGCGTTAACTTTGGCTGCACCGGCTGCTTTTAGGCCGGTGAATGATGGGATGGCAACAGCTGCAGAGGTGACAGTGGCCATGGATAAGGATTTTTCCTCTCTGTTTGTGGTCTTGTTTTGTGTTGCTGGTTGGAGGAGATCGAAAGGAGCAGAGAGGAGGGTTGGATTTTAATAGGGTGAGGCTGATTTTGTGTGGTATGGATTGGAGGAGAGATCTGTGGTTAGATAACGAATGGGTGCGGTGTATTGTGCATGAGTGGATGAAGGGTTTATCTGCTGGGGATTGTTGCCATTGGCTGGGTTTGGATACTATCCAATGACGTGGCTTGGACTTTCCCAATGTGACTTGTGAGGTGGAAATGTTAGAACTAAGAAGTAAGCCAAATTAGGACGACAGCCACTAAATAAGATTTTGCATCTTTCTTAAGAATTCTTTCATCTTCTAATCATGGAAAGATATTGCATTTATTTCATTCCATCTCCTTGGAAGCATTTACAAATGAAAAATACTATAGAATAATGTTAGTATGTCTCTTCATTTTGACCGCTCATACAATTATTCTTTTAAAAAAAATAATTTTGCCTACTAATTAGGGAAATGACTATTAGTGTCATTGTATTTTTTTTTTTAAACATGTTTAACAATATTTCAAAAAAAATAAGAAAAAAAATACAATTTACACAAAGAACACGCCAAGTAGACAAATTGAGGAGCATAGTAGGCTAGTAGCACTACCCAAATGCTATATACTACAAACTCCATCCCACTTCTGTTATACTGGGTGGATGTGGACGCGATATTATTATTCGATCCTTAAATTATTACTTTAAAAAACAAGAGGTAAATATACTATACTCTCATCTTACTGCTATATTTATTTATTGGTGTAACTTTATCTATGGAGCTTTAAATTTGAATTTGTTATTTTAAAAGAAAGAACGGATCTAATGTGTATGTTGAGGCAATAAACCGGTCATAGCAGTTGTGGTTCTTCTTCACTCGTGAAAAAATATCACTAAGATAATTAAAAGCCATCGAATAAGAAGAAAGCGTCAATCTTGTTAAAAATGTGTGTCCCTGTCATTTTGGGGACCCATTAGATACTGGTAAAATCTTGGATGCATCTTTCCATTCCAACCTTGGAAAAATGTGGCCCAAGGAACATTCTTGTGCGATATTTTTTAGGCACGACAAATCCATTTGCATCATTGCTTACTCAACCCATCCATCAAACTGCTGATGACCACAGAAGCAAATGTGTATAAATAAATGTGGAGATGAGTTTTCGTCCCTGATCTACAACTTCTCAGATGGTGAGGACTTGTAATTTCCTTTTCTTCTTGGCCAGGCATAATTTGTTATGTTTCTTTTGCCTCTTCATTTTCAAAAAAAAACTGTTATAGACACAGAGATTACACAAAAGAAACCCACAAACTGACGTGACTTCATGAAATATATTAAATCTACTTTCTAATAAAATTAACTTTACAATCTAACATACCACATCAAGCCACATCAATTTGTGGGTTTTGGGGCCTCCCTATCCCAACTTTTCATCACAGGATTTGCACAATTAATGGTAGCAATTTAGTGTACCAGCAGTTAATGGGGAAGTAAACTATCGAAAAACTATTTAATACTCACCCACTTTACATGTATGAATTTAATCTATAGATCCTATTGTTAGGAAAGATAAAGAGCATTGTTTCTAAATACAGAATAATTACTTCGAAAATAAGGCTTTGAAAAAATAATCAATATACAACTAAGGAGAAGGACAAATAAACATGATTTCTAACACAACTTCATATGATCATCTAATAAGTATAGGGACATTTTCACCGCATTAGAACTGTATAATTATTATTTTGATAACAAACAAAAGAAGGTTTACTCGAAGTCTTTATGAAGTTATTCAACAAAATGATTCTTCCGAAGAATGAATTCAAAGACTTGTGACATGAATCCTCCATACACATTAAGAGCAATTATCTAGTAACGCATACTCTCTAAAGCTATTGCATAGCAACTGTCATCTCAAAGATTCCAATTAGATACAAAGGTCTATTTAACTTTTAATTAAGTTGACTACTCAATGTTACAAATGAAACTTGAATCACTATAAAACCCAGTTTCACCAAATAAGGAACCAACCTGGGACTTTACACTAAATGCACCTCTATCATACTTCTACCCAATGTGGGACTTGGCGAGTGGGGGTTACCACAATTCTCCTATAGTCAAAATGTCCAGGCCCCAGGGTATCCACAGTGACTATCACTATACAACTTCCCACCCTATCGTGCATGCATTAACCAAATCAGCGATTAGCATCTCCCACGCAACTTGTACAAAGAGAATGGCCAACTTACACTTCCAAAGAAACAATTGGAATATGAACAATCAAGGCAGACTGCTGTTAGACTCCTTTTTCAGCTAGAGGGTTTCACAATTGAAGAATACTTCACAGAGAACAAATAAATCTTTTAACGGCACCATTTTTAGACTTTCCTGACTGCTAACATTTGAAATGACCTCATTATTGGTGAGTTGGATTTGCAACAAAATTCGAATCTTCAAATCTATCTAGAGATTGAGTTCTTCCAAAAGTCCTAAAAACAACATATATGAGTCAATACCTAACGTTTCAATGCTTATCATTCTACCGAATTTCATTGATGAATCTAACTTAGACTTCAGTTACCAATATGAAAAGAATACTAAAAATAACAGAAACATTTACAAATGGGACAGAAAAAAGCCACGAACAAGGAAAGGAATGTACACCACTTATACAATTGCTCTTCACTTCATTATATGGGAAATTCATCATTCCTATCATCCTCTGTATCAAGGTACTTGAAGCCAACCTCATCCCATTTCGGGTCTTGATAATTGAAGCTCGGGTTCACATAGCACTTCATCTCGTGAAACAGGTTCAAATTATCCACCAGCTTATGAAATACATGACATCCACAGCACTGGCAACAAGTTTTATTTCTTTCAATCAGTTTTTAAATAAATTTAAACAAAAAAAAAAATGTAAAATTGGATAAAAAAAAAACCATTCAACAGAGCGCCTACTTCAACCTTGAAAATAAATTCAAGGTAAACTTTTATATGGGAAAGAAGCTATATATTTTATTTTCTTTTACTTTCTAGGCAACCAGAAAGATTTTAAAAGAGAGAATTAATTACCTGCACAAACACAGTGCCATCAGTGTAAGCATGGGGATTGATAGCACGAGTGGTTCTCTGGCCGCAAACATTGCAGGTGAAGGCAACACGCATACGCCTACGTGGTGACTTGGTGAAGAGGGACCACGGGAAGGTCGAGATCCTTTCTGTACCGGATCCATCTTCGGCTCCGGCGGGGATGGACGGACCCTCCATACCTGATCCGGTCGTCCAACCTCTCACAGAAACCGCGCTCAAGACCAATCCCATCGCCGCATCCTATTCATTTCTCAAAAACAATACGCCAATTTTTACCTAATTCCCATCAAATATAAAAAAGTGAAAAAATCCAATAAATTTAAAGTAATTACTTTGGAAAGAGTGTGATTGCCGAAGAGGGGACGATACTGGAGTCTTTGGGGTCGGATGGGAGATCGAAATCGCTTCCTTCCTCTGAACCGATACGAAACGTTCCAATCAGAAAAACGAGAGAACCAAAAATTAGCATAATATGGGAAAATGATGAAGGAAAATCTTACTTTTGGAAGACAAGGTGAACCGTAGGAGTCTTGGTGAGTCAGGCCTCACTGGGGAGAAGATAGAAGGTGGAGAAGACGAGGAGGAGAGGATGGTTGCAAAGGAGCTTAGAGCTTCCATGGCGATCACGGAAAGTATAGAGGGTTTTGGGTGGATGGAGGCTTTTTTTTTTACGAGAAACGACGTGCTATCGATCACAGATTGGTAAGCAATGACTTTTAAACGAAAATTACAAAACTCCCCCACAACTTTATATATAATTTATAGTAAGCTCCGATGGCAATTAGAGCATTAGGAGTGAGATTTATAAAGTTTGGTCAAAATTTTATTAGAAAATTTATTTTTATAAATTTTTTTAATCACTTTTTAATAATATTAAATAACAGACTCTTTAAGTTTATTATTATTTTATTAAAATATTGATTTTGATGTTTTTATTTATTTGAATTCATTTATTTGTTATTAAAAAAATACATATTAATTTTCTAACATTGATATTAGATTTAAAAAAAAAATTGGCATCAACTAATCATAATATTGCAGAACTAGAACTTAAAGTACTCCAGTAAGATGATGCCACGTCATCGAAATGATGACTGATAGAGACTGGCCTCCTTCTGTGATTGAATTTGGGATTTGGGCGCTTCGTGCTTTTGAGACGAAGAGAAATTTTCTGAAATTGTGAACTCACAAGAAACGAATAGCACGCAGGAAAGGAAATTTTTTATGTCAAAATAATATTTGGCCAGTAACTTAGACTCAACAGATTTGATCAGTAAAAATTATCAAAATTAAAAATATTTTAGCATTGATGAGTCCACTACAATAAATTTTTATACAATTTAATTAAATTTTGACTAAAATATAACTACTAGTACTCTGAAAGAGGTAAATTATCAAAGTAATTACATATAATTTTAGAGTGTAAAATAAAATATAATTTATAATTATAAATAATAAATAATAAATTTTTTATATAGATTTTAAATTTATCTATTATCTTGAAATATATATATATAATTTATACATTTTTCAAATGATAATAAACATCAATCAACTCACGATAAGAAGTGTGGGGGACATTGCCCATCACAATTGTCAATTGGGAAAAGGAAGAGCCACGTCTATGCACTATGCCTGGAGAGAGAGCGAGACTCATATTTGTTTAGCCGCCCACTTTACAGCTTCGCACTTTAAAATCTTCTTTAAAGTGCGAAGCTGAAAATTTCCTGCCGGCTGGTCCCAATTTTACTCACTCAAGCACGTAAAGGATAAAGTCTTCCTTGTATATATGGTCCAAAACCAAACAAGAACTGCACCTATCGAGTACACAGAGAGGAGCAAGAAAGCAAGCAAAATCTTGAACACAAAGCTCTCTCCAACCAATGGCCACGCCAGTAAAAGTGCATGGACCGCCCCTGTCCACGGCTGTGTCCAGGGTCTTAGCTTGTCTCCTTGAGAAAAATGTCGACTTTCAGCTCATCTCCGTCAACATGGCCAAGGGCGAGCACAAGAAGCCCGAATTCCTTAAGATCCAGGTACTTCGACATACTCAAATCTCTCTCTCTTTCGCGCCCTCTCTTTCTCTCATGTGGTTCTTTAATGTAACAGCCCTTTGGCCAAGTACCAGCATTTGAAGACGGGGGCGTCTCCCTCTTCGGTAACTATAGCCAGACTTCGTCATTTCCATTCACTCTTTTTGGTCATAACTCCATTGATTGTACTTTTTGTTTCTATTTGTTTGTGTTCGAGTAATTCAGAGTCTCGAGCGATATGCCGGTACATTTGTGAGAAGTACGCGGACAAAGGAAACAAAGGGCTGTATGGAACTAACCCGCTGGCAAAAGCATCCATAGAACAGTGGCTAGAGGCGGAAGGGCAGAGTTTCAGCCCTCCAAGCTCCGTTTTGGTGTTTCAGCTCGCGTTCGCGCCACGAATGAAGATCAAGCAAGACCAAGTGGTGATCAAGCAGAACGAAGAAAAGCTGTCCAGGGTGCTCGACATCTACGATAAAAGGCTCGGGGAGACCCGGTTCTTGGCCGGCGATGAATTTACTCTGGCTGATCTTTCACACTTGCCCAACACCCAGTACTTGGTGGGTGTCTCTGGTAGAGGCGAGCTCTTCACTTCGAGAAAGAATGTGGGAAGATGGTGGAACGAGATATCCAGCCGAGACTCCTGGAAAAAGGTGGTTGATATGCAGAAGATCAGTGCTTGAAAACTAGGCTGGTGATTTGGATCTTTGTTTCTGAGTTTTTTTTTATGGCATTTGTTGAATAAATTGCTTCAATCGAACGCTAATGCCTTTTTAATTTTGGTTATGCCGAGTCCAGAAGATATCTTTCAGTACAGTCAAATTCAGTTGAATTGTTCGTTTGATTGAATTCACGAAGGATTCTTCTGTATTCGATTATCGTATTTTGTTATGAGACTACTTTTATATTATTCACAGTTTGCAATATTTTTGTCAAAAACATCAAACACAAGTGTTCCTTCGTTGAAAACCAAGGAAAATTACGGTAGATAATTATTGAAATCCAGGCCTCGAGAATTCCATGTAGCAAGGGATACTTTTCTCTGCATCCTTCTTATGATTTATCTCAGCCTGTCATTTTATAAAGCAGGTGAGGGAAACTAAAATGTACAGAAAGTTAACCACAAAATGTTCAGTTAACGGAATGAATTGGGCTTTTTATAAAAGAATCGGCTTTCGTTCCTTAAAAAAATATTGAATGCGTTTTATTAACGCAATTCATTTGTTTCAGACAATCCACCTTACAATCAATTCGCTTGTTTAATAAAACATAGTTGTCAAGTTCATAAACGTTGAAATGATGACAGAGGATTTGAATAAAATGTGTTTGCTGAGTGGGAAAATTTTTGGGGTTGAAATTTGTAGGGCTTTACCCCAGGGGGGAGCCCTTCCAGAAATTCTCGAAGGCCAGGGGTAAACCCAGGCCTAAGAGGGGGTTTGGAAATAGTTTTCAACCAGCAATAGACGCGCCTCGGTTAGAACCTCACTAGCTGCGTCATTGCCCCAAGCGCAAAGATACCTTATAATTGCTCAACCCGTCCCTTCTTATAACCATCATTTGCCCCCGCTCTTCTGTACGTTTTCGATGCGGGACTAAAACAAATCTCGAAGAAATTGTTTTTCTCGGTCAAAGCCTTATTAGCCATGTTTATAGCGTGAATGAGAAGAAAAATACTACAATCACAAAAATAAATTTATAAAAATAAATTTATAAATTAATGTGACTTCATATAATACGTTATATATATATATATATATTATAAAAAAATAATTTTATAATTTGACATAACATATCAAAACACATCAATTTATAAGTTTATTTTTATAAAACGCTTCTATATTTAAAGTATTTTCCAGATGATAATAGAAACAAGTCTGTCTTGATTGGTATTGGAGATGACTGACTCATAGTGGGATGGATTGAATGACTGACTTCCGTGAATAGACCGCCAGTTGGATGGACTAAAGTCCGGACCAAACTCTTGATTAATTTTGGGGTGCACCTAATGAGTTTTCTGCAAGTGACTTTTCTTTTCCGTATTCAAATTAGAAAATTTTCTTATTCATAAAGAGAATTTATAAAATAAAATTCACGTGACTTATTGAGATATTAGATTGTCAATTTTTTTTTCTGTATAAAAAAAAAATCTAACTTGGCATTTAACATGAATTTATTTATTATTAGTTTTAATTAAGCTATAGACCTTCTCCAGCTAATTTTTTGGACACGTTGAAGTATTTTATGAGCCATTGCTTTAGATTTTGACTTAAGGAGCTTCGTTTTCCTCGACTCTCTCTCTCACTAGGAAAAAAATCGAGACCCTCTTTCTAGAAAACACTCGTTCTGAAGCCGAATGGGGGGAGTTTCGGCTCCTTTTCCCCTCCCTCCCTCCTCCTCTGTGCAGTTGTTTCTATGTTTTTTTGTGTCTTTCTTTGTGTTTTACAGGTCTTTTACGGTGAACCGCCGATCTAGGACTTCCCGGCGAGCTCAGGCCAGAACGCGCCACGCCATGGTGTTGCCCAGCTGCCGATCTCCATAACCACCGCACTTCCAAGATCACTCACCGGTTCTCGCCTAGTTTGGCGCGTGGGCTACACGCGCCACAGCAGCCTTTTTTTGTGTACTGCTTATGCAGTGGCTGTTTGTGTAGTGTTCGTGTCACTGTAGTATTTTTGTAATCCTGTTTGTTTGTAACTTTCGTTATGTAATGTTGTTTTTAAATTAATAAAAATCCAAAAAGAAGTCCCCCCTCCGCGCTGTCGGATGGTGGGGTTTGAAGAACCCTACCCTACTTTGTCGGGGTATGGGGGCTTTTTAACCTCTGTCGTGTACAGAGGTGGCATTTCTCTAAGACTTAGGTCTTTAGAGATTTGTCGTCTGAACTAGATCCTGTCAGACACGTATGTGTTCTGGAGAGCTATTAAACGTTTGTAATTGACTTGTATTCAAGTCAGAGCTGTATGTCCTATATTAATGAAAGGTGATCCGCTTCTTTAAAAAAAAAAAGGAGCTTCATTTTTTGTCTATTTTCGACGTCACGGTTCCAAGATTTTCTCAACCTATGAGACATTTTCTCATAGGCTTTAAATATTCCCCAACGGTATTTATTCCATCGAAGATTCTAATGTTGAGAGTGAAATCCAAAGATCAAAATTCCATCTCTTTTACCTGGAAATTACATCAATTTCCCTATTCCATGACTCGAAATCTGAGCCACTTCATTAGCAACAAAGTCTCTGTTTTGAAACAGGTTGTGGCAAGTGAATGTTTTCTTTTTTCTTCTCTTTGCCCATTTTTCTCTAGAATCTGGAACTTTTTTCCCATTCTTACTGGAGAACCCACAAATTCTTACATGTTTTGGCAGAGTCGTCAAAAGTGAAGTTGGAAACAATCATTCCTTACTGGTAAACCACAACTTTTCCTTTCATAGAAAAATTACAGTTTTAGGATGCGTAAAATTTAACAGTTTACACGAGATTTATTACAAATATCATAAATTACTTTGAAAGTCCCAAAAAATATTAATTTCAAGACTAGAATATTGTTTCTTCCCACCATCATCATCCGTCGTTAATGAATAGTAGTAAGATCATATGAGTATTTTATGAATAATAACAAGATAATTTGTAAATAATAATAAGATAGTTTGAGTTGAGTGAATTGAATATTTTTTAGATTTTGAGAAAGAAGATAGAAAAAGTTGAATAAAAAGTATTATAAAATTAAAATATTATAATAATATAGTTTTATAATATTTATTTTTATTTGAAGATTTGAAAAAGTTAGAATTGTTTTTTGTTTTTTATTTGAAGTTTGAAAAACTTATAATGATTAGTTTAAAAATTATATATTTAAATTATATTTGGGAATAAGATTGGATAAAATGAAATGAAATCAGATAAAAATTTTGTATCTTATCTAAGGTCCCAAACCTGCCCTGTTGCGTTTGGGTAGTAAGTTATTGTCAAGTATTCTATGAATAGTAATAAAAAAGTAATAATAAAATATTAAATAGTAGTGAATAGTAATTAAAAGTAAGTGAAAAGTTATAATAAAATAACGAATAACTGTGAGATATTTTGAATATCCAAACTTTAAAATTTTCTTTTAATTAAATAAAGTCAATATTAATATTTTGATTTTTCAAAATAAATCCCTCTGATCTGGTTTTAAACTAAACTAGGGAGGCCTATTTTATATAATTAAACAAGAAGTGTCCATATGTAAGGATTATAAAGAACGGACAATAGATAGTCTAAGCAATGTGGGACTAATGAACTAATGTGTATGGAATAACCGATAACGTCCTCTCCATTTTATCTTTGAAATGTGCAGATCTCAACTATCAAGTCGCTGGTGATATGAATGATTTTTAATAAAAGAGATAAAAGACCACGAGATACATCGTACACAATAAAGAATCTCAATTGATCGAATCCACCCAAGACTATGATTCATAGAGCATTTTTTGGATTGAGAGAAGCTAACATTTCTCTGACTTAACGGAGGCATCCCCACAGGGTTCTCCAAGGCTCTTTCTTTGGTTGCAGGTTGGCTGAGAGTGTTACAGACATAGCTGGAAATTGCATCAACATACCAGTTTGTGCGAGAAGATAATTAGAGAGAAAAATATTTCTTAGAAAGATATTCGTGATCAACACTGGGCACTCGTACCTTGAATTAAAACAGATTATACACAAAGATCTAGTTGCTAAAGCTTTGCTGTGAATACGTAGTCATTATTCATCATAGTCTTCATTTATTCGGTTGCTATTGTGAGGTTTGATTTGTAGTTAGTATTATTGTTTTTACAAAATGAAATAGATAGAGCATCAGAAAAGCCAAAGCCATCAACGACCCAAATCATTCCATGCTTGGTCTGTTGGTCAGTCCGACATTTTAACAAGCATCTCTTGTGCGGGCGACAATGCACGATAAAGCACCCAACGGAACTCAAGATGCATCTCTGTGTCCACTTCAAAATCAGGACAGGCTTTTAAGACGTGTCTTGTTACAAATCCAACAAAGCTCTTGGATCATATATGATCAAAGGGACCTAACTATCTAAAATAATTGAAAAACAAAACTAAAAAAATAAAATAAACCTAGACTCAAACAAAGAAGGCAAATAATGTATTACATCACTCACAATTCACCCCACCTGATAATTTTTTTATTATTTAGTGTTTTTCATAAGGTATTGGAATCTGGGATAGCAAATAGTTACTCATGAGATGAGTTTTTCCATAATAAGAATAGTATACTATGCCACTTAAGTTTGTCCACTTGTGTGCCTTCAATGTAAATTATATATATTTTTTAAACATCTTTAAATATTTTTTAAAAAAAAATAATCCACTATTAGCCACTTTATTAACTATTAAATTAACCGTCAAATTGAAGGAACAAATTTAGTTGGGATCGTATCATTTTTCAATAAAAAAAAATATCTAAAATCCCCGACAGAAATTGCTCATCAGACTTGTAATTCTTCCGAAGCCTTAACTGAAAAAACTAGATCTGCTTCATTTACCAAAACCAGCATAAAACAAAAAAGTCAAACTGTCATGTGACAGCATTTGCGACAGACTACTCATGGCTCATGCACCATATGATATCTCGTTTTTACGACACCAAAATCACAAAGAAATCTGCACTTACATTCAAGACGAAACATCAGCAAGGATTCGGTGTAACCCAAATTGGAGGCCCGTGTACCTGAGAGTGCGGATTTCGCTGATAACAGGGTAAAGGTGCGATGCTTCCATCCCATATCTTGAAGATGCCCAAATCATACTCTCCAAAATCACTATCAAGATTGAATTCACAATCATCGTCGGTGAAATATATACAGTCCCCTAAACATCCCGGAAAATCAGAAGCCGGTAACGAGAAGGATGAATTTTCTCCGATAAACAACATGCGGTCACCCAAGCTTGTAACTTTCTCCCACTGTGGCCCGCTCCAAACCATTCTGAATACCTCAAACCGCACCGTTTTGTAGAACGCGTTCAGCGAGTATGGGGCGATGTCATCGTAATGAAGTTCTGCGTACCGCGTTACCATCAACAATTCGTCCCCTGAATTCACCAAATATCTCATGTCGCCGCGGGATTCGATTGGCATTCTGATAATTGAGACGCTCGGCGACTCGCCGTGTAAATCGCACACCGCGATAGAGCCTTGCTTGTCCACCGCGTAGAATAAGTCCTTATGATATATAACGTCCTCGCAGAAAAAACTCGCGCTGTGTAACAGTGTCCAAGATTGGTCGCCGTTCTTGCAATACGCTAAAATATCTGGTTGAAGGAGAATTGCCAGCGCGATGAAGTTTTTATTATTGTTGTAATCACTCTGCGGGCTTGAGGAGAGAACCACTTTCTTGATAAACGAGTCGCGCATTTCCCTCAAACCACGCCGGTGGATGTCCCCGAAGGTGCCTCGAAGCTCGTATTCTTTACCGACTTCGGAGTAATTGAAGCTCAGGACGTAGGGGAAGGTGGAGAGCGGAGGGAGGTGAATCTTGGATCGAGTGAGAGGGTTGAGGAGAAGGACTTCTGGGGTTTCGCCGAGGATCACGAGCCAACCGTGGGAGGATCCGCAGCGGCGCTTGCGGTGAGAGGCGGCTTCAGGAAGCTCGAGGAGGTGGAGTGACTGGGCAGAGAGGTCAAAAAACGCGACGTGGGATTGGAGAGATTGGGTGTAGGGAAGCATAAGCCAAGGCAGCTGAGGAGGTAGGTGGCGCGGGATGTTTGAAACGGAGGATCGCCAGCTGTGACAGACGGCTCGGAATCGGAGGTAATCGGCGTAAATGGTGAGGCACTTTGAGATTGATTCGAAGAGTTCTCGCGGGAGTTGAGTCCAGTCGACGGCCATTTCTACGAATTTTCCAATTTTGGAGGAATTCAAATTCGCGTGGGTTAGAAACACAGCTTTATACTTTGGGAACGGGCGGAACTTGAGAGCGTCTCCTTCGATGCTTACCATGACCGTCTTCGTCGGACTCCCAAGTGGTCCTTGCCCCTTGGGGCTCGAGTAGACCAACGCTGACGATCGCGACGAGAAATGACAATTCAGCCAGCTAACATACGGCAAGGATTGCGTACCTCAAATGGCAATTTATTTTTTATTGTTTCTTTCACATTTGTATGTTTCTGCTTTACGTAGTGGATGGATGACACTTGCAATTGACGACTCGATGGAAATGACATGTTTTGCTCCTTCCTTCCTCCCAAGGAGAGATTTTCATTCAACGCAATAATATAAAGTAAATTAAAATCAAAGGAGAAGTTGAAATAAAATATTATTAAAAAATATTTTTTTAATATTATTTTTATTTTTAAATTTTAAAAAAAATTAGATTATTTATTTTATTTTATATAAAAATTTAAAAAAAATATAATAATAAAATGATGTAAAATAAAATAAATTGAAGAGAATTGTAAAAATAAATGATATGTAAAGGACGTGTCTCACCGAGCGTCCACAACCGTTCACCTGTGTGATAAAAAGAAGTTATGGCGTGATACGCCTAAGGAAATTCTGATACTTAAATTAGTAAGTGAAACATGATAATCTAGAATTTAAAAAAGAGATCGATCCCCCACAATCGGGAGTTACCTGGTATATATAGACTTCGACATGATGCTTATCGAGTTCAGAGTTTATCGATGTAGATTATTATTCCGTAACTGAATTGATCACATATCTGCATGAAATCTCTATCTTTCCGTGAAAAGTAACATGTGGTGTGTGTGACTTTGATGAGATTTTGACTCTTTTAGCCCCCTTTCAGTTAGTTAGGAGCCTTTTGTATTGGGCTCTATTCACATTCGGGTTTTTAACTCAGAATGGGCCTTTAACTAAAATAGGTCCTCCAGCTATCCTGTTAATTCTCTTCGCCGAATGGTGTAGGAAATTCATGTCGATAAATTAGTAGGAAACTTTGATGCTCAAATTAGTAAGTGAAACATGATAATCTAGAATTTAAAAAAGAGATCGATCCCCCACAATCGGGAGTTACCTGGTATATATAGACTTCGATATGATGCTTATCGGGATCAGAGTTTATCGATGTAGATTATTATCCCGTAACTGAATTGATCACATATCTGCATAAAATCTCTATCTTTCCGTGAAAAGTAGCGTGTGGTGTGTGTGACTTTGATGGGACTTTGACTCTTTTAGCCCCCTTCAGTTAGCTAGGAGCCTTTTGTATTGGGCTCTATTCACATTCGGGCTTTTAACTCAAAATGGGTCCTTAACTAAAATAGGTCCTCCAGCTATCCTGTTAATTCTCTTCGCTGAATGGTGTAGAAAATTCATGTCGATAAATCTTGTCGCATTATAAGTTTCGGGAACCTCGTTATTGGCCCATTCCTTTTTCTTTTCTTCCTCCTTTTTTTTTTTTTTTTGACCATGGGCTTGGGTATGCGTTGGGCGTATGGCGCATAAGAAGTTGTAATGGAGGCTCCCCCTTTCTACTTCGAGATGCGTGTGACCATTACTTTTTGGCTTTAGTGTCAGGCCATGATGCCTATGACTGTTGGCGTTTCATATTCGTCATTCTTTAAATACCCCATTTCTACCTTCTTCATTCTTCTCTCTGCTTATTTTATTTCTTGCGCCTTTCTTGCTCATGCTTCCTTTCTGGTTCTTGCTTTTTGCCCCTTCGATTTCCTTGGTCTTCTTGTTCCTTTTCTCTTCTCATTCTATGGTTGAACACGATGATACCTCTATGCAACCCTTTGATGTCCCGAAAGGCACAACCTTCGATGGGTATGCGTAGCGTTCATCCATGCAAAAGAAGCATCTTCCCTCGATTCGGGAGGAATATCGCATCCCTAAGGAAGCTGTAATGGAGGCTCCCCCATTGGGGTGCTGTGATGCTAAGGGTTTCACTGGTAAGGTTATTTTGACCACATCTCTATTGTCTTATGGGTTGAGACTTCTTTTCTGCCATCCCCTTCGCGACATCTTGGATTTGCTCAACATTGTGCCCACTCAGCTCCATCCCTTTGCATTGAGGGCTTATCTCTGCACTTGCATTGCTTACCGTATGGTTTTGGAGCCTCTCGAGGATGTCTACCTCGACTTGACCGCCCACGAGTTTTTGGCTTTCTATACTATGAGGTCGGGCACTAAGGGCAATGTCGCTAGCTTTCGCAAGAAAGAAAAAAGGGAAAGCTTTGGCCCGGTTTGAGTCTCGATATTCTAATGTCAAAGTTTGTTCGACCAAGTTTTTCTTTATTTCTAGTACGGGCTGGGACATTCTTGCCCCAGAAACTCTTTTTTGGGATTTTCCAGTTAGGGTGATCTGGCACCCTATTCCTGATGACAAGAGTTTGTGGGCAAAAATGTCGTCTTTGTCACGTCGGGAACTATCATGAATTGAGATTGTTCGTTCTTGGGCAAAGGCCCATCCTGAAGATCTGTGGACCGATTTCTTGTTGACGCTTGACTATATTGATCGATTATTGATGTCCCCCAACGGCTCCCATGCTAAGGGGCGTTCGTTCATGATTTCAGATGCAATCCCTACTCCTTTACGAAAACCCTCCGAGAAAAAGGAGGATAGCCATTCCGAACAATAAAAGAAGGAAAAGAATAAGAAGAATAAGAAGAGATATGAGAAGAGAGAAGGCAAAGAAAAGGGGGAGGTGCAAGAGAAAGAATGATGATGGCAATCAGGGAAAAAGAACTTGCCCTGAAGACTCTCCTCCCTCGGAGAGCGCCAGGGCCCAGACACCCACGTTACCAGATGCTTTGGCGCCTTTGGAGGGCATCTAGATTCATACGCCTATACGACAGTTGGAGGAAACTACTGTTCCTTCGGGGTGCAGTCAGGCTCAACCGCCCACCCCGCCAGTCACTGCTTGCTTCCATCACCTTGTGGCTCCTCGGTGAGGCCATGCTATTCTGGCCTACGAGATGCTGAAAATTTGGCCAATATGACCCTTTTTTATTTGGCAGCCACCTTCCAAGTTAAGCCCCCTCTACCAGCAAGTCCACTTGCAGCCACCCTTGTACCTGAATTTCCAATAGTTGAAGGTCAGGCAAGAAAGGGCAAGTTAGATGCTGAGGTTGCGGCCACCCTTGATTTGGAGGTCGTTAAGAGCGCCAAGGTTCGTGAAGCCTTGGGTGACAGAGATGTTGAGTCGGTTGGCGCCATTGGGCATACATCTCCTCGTTGTAGGGTCATCCGTGTTGAGGTGGAAGCAACACAAACTGCCCCAAGGACCCCGCCAGCCACTGTCTCTGGTGGAAGTACCCCTTCGTCGATCAGTAGTAGCAAAGGCCTTTCTTTTCCCCCCTCTGTACCCCATCATTTGGGGGGGACACCGACTCCTTTCATGAAAAGGAATGGAGCAACTTTTTGCGAGAAGACAATTGCTTGATTGAAGTTGACCTGGCCTATACCAAGTCCCTCCCTCCAATTATACTCCTCGGGAGTCCGCCAGAGAGGGGAGTGGATTCAAACCTAAGGTTGGCAGAAGCACATTTGCTTGGGGTTGGCAGGGATGCCAGTGGCGGCGCCTCTTCTACCTCCACTAACACCCAAGTTGAAGTTGTTACTTAGATGGCAAACCATTTGAGGGACTGGTTTTCCAAGGTACCTATAGGACTTGTTTCTCTCTCCAAGGTGACTTGGAGATTCGTGAGGAAGAAGTTCTCCAACTTCGTGAAGCTATGCGCCTGGCTCAATTGGCGAAAGTTAAGGATGACCTCGCCCTGAAGCTCCTTTAATCTGAAAGGGACTTGGCGAGGTCCCAACTTTCTGAGGCTCAAGAGGGCTTTGAAGGCAAGCTAGCCTCCCCTAACTTTGAGCTCCTCGCTCGCAGTCAGGACTTGGGCTTGACCCGTGAAGAGCTAATTTGCTCGCAGAAGCAAGGTCTGGAGCTAACTCAATAGCTAGCGACCTCCCTGGAGAAAATTTGTCTTACTGCCCTCGATCTCTCTAAGGCGTAGGAGGCTCTTGCAGAGCTTCAAGAACGCTATCAGAAATATAAAAATGACCGTATGGATTTGGACGAGGACCTTAGGAAGGCAAGCTTGATTGTTGTTGGATGAGCCTGGCATTGCCCGGGTTGAGGTTGAACGCCTGCATAGTCAGCTGGCCTGTGTCCCTGCAGCTAGGGATAGTGCCTTTGCTTATGGCTACGGCGCTGGCATTCTAAGACTCAGATCCCACCTTATGATTGACCCTGCCACGGACCTTGCAGCGTTAGACCGAGGCTTATTCATTCCTAAAGAAAATAATTTCCTATGAGATGCCTAACGCTTTTATATAGATGACGCATCTTAGCTTCTTAGCTTTGGAACTTTTGTAGCCAAATAAAGGATTTTAGTTTGTAAGGGTGCATGGTTCCTTGTTGTCTTGAGCTTTTTACTCATTTGGGTTGCTTGCTCCTTTGCTTTTGGTCTTGTAAACTACTGGAGTTCTTGAGAGAGGTGGCATGGTCTGATGACCTCCTTTTATATGGCATCATAAGCTACTAAAGCTTACTTTTGGTGTTTAAGGGTGACGTGGTTTGATGACCTCCGCGCCCTTATTATATGGCACCACAAACTGCTAAGGCTTACTTTTGATATTTTAGGGGTGGCGTGGTCTGATGACCTCTATGCCCTCTTTACATGGCACCACAAGCTGCTAAGGATTACTTTTGGTGTTTAGGTGTGGCGTGGTCTGATGACTTCTGCGCCCTTTTTTACATGGCACCACAAGCTGTTAAGATTTGCTTTCGGTGTTTAGGGGTGGTGTAGTCTGATGACCTCCGTGCCCTTTTTACATAGCACCACAAGCTGTTAAGGCTTACTTTTGGTGTTTAGGGGTGTCATGGTCTAATGACCTTCGCACTCTTTTTACATGGCACCACAAGCTGCTAAGATTTGCTTTTGGTGTTTGCCTTGGTCGTGCTTATTTTTCACTGAGGATTCATCAAAGAAACGTGACAATTTGTGACTATTGTCAGGGCAATGCAAATATTTCCATAATCATAAATATAAATGTAACAACGTGGATATAGGAAAAAAATAAATTTAAAAAAAATGGAAATACTGTAAATGCTACCGATAAAATTTCTTTAAATGCTCTGCGTTCCATGGATGTGGTCGTTTCTTGCCTTGGCTATCTTTCAGTCGGTATGATCCAGGCCTGTTGTTAGCAATCACCAGATAAGACCCTTCCCATCGGGACCCTATTTTTCCTTCGCTTTGGATGGTCACCGTGCTCTTCTTCAAGACTAGGTCTCATACTTTAAAGGTCTTTGGCCTTACTCTCTTGTTGAAGTACTGCTTGGCTTTAAATTTTTCTTGCAACATTCTGGCTTCCGCTATTTCTCTTTCTTCCTCTAACAAATTGAGGTACTCCTCTATCTTCTTGTTATTTTGGTCGGCCGAGAAATGACTCATTCTGTAGCTTGGGAGTCCAACTTCAACTTGGGCTACTGCTTCACAACCATACACCAATGTGAATGGGGATTCTCCTATTGGAGTCTTTACTGATGTTTTGTACGCCCAAAGCACCCCTAGCAGTTCCTCCACCCACTCTCCTTTTTTTCCCCCGACCTTCTTCTTTAGGATTGAGAATAATGCCTTGTTTGTTGCTTCTGTTTGTCCGTTCGCTTGCGGGTGGCCTGGAGAGGAGTACTTCACCTTAATTTTCAACTCCGCACACCATTCTCTAAAATAGTCGGAGTCAAACTGAACCCATTGTCAGTCACTATGCTTTGCGGGACCCCGAATCTGCAAACGACATGTTTCCACAGGAAATTTGTCATGATTTTGCTTGTTATGGACGCCAGTGCTTCTACCTCCGCCCACTTTGTGAAGTAATCCATGGCCACAATCATGAATTTTACCCCGCCTTTTCTTGGTGGGAAAGGTCCAACTAGATCCACTCCCTATTGGGCAAAAGGCCAGGGCGCAGTTACAGACATTAATTCTTCTAGAGAGGCATGCTGCACTGGGGCATACGCCTGGCATTCGATACATCTTTTACTGAATTCTCGAGCATCTCTTAATGCGTGGGGCCAGTAGTATCATGCCTTTACCGCCTTCTTGGCCAGAGTTCTTCCCCCTGAATGGTTTCCACATATTCTTTTGTGTATTTCTGCCAAGACATATTGTGCTTCCTGGGTGGAAATACATCATAGTAGTGGGACGGAGAATCCCCTTTTATAAAGGACTTCATCGATGAGCAGGAACCTTGTCGCCTTCCTTCTTATCCTCCTCGCCTCCTCATTTACTTTAGGCAACTTTCCTTCATCCAGGTACTCAACCACCTCGCTGGCCCACTCAGGGATGCTGGAACCCAGGATGCCTACTTTTGTCCTAATGGCTGGGACTTCAATGACCCTTCACTCAACTTTCCATGGGAAATGTGCTTATTCCATTCCTGACGTTGTTCGTGCCAACTTGTCCACCACCTCGTTGTCTGCCCTTGGTACCTGCGTTATATTGAAATATGAGAAAAGGTCACGTGCTTCCCAGACTCGCTCTAAGTACTTTTTCAACTTTTCCCCCTTTGTCGCTTATAGTCCCAAAACCTGATTCACAACTATCTGTGAGTCTGATTTGGCCTCTATCTCGGTTGCTCCTATCTTGACGGCAATAGAAAGTCTTTCCATGAACGCCTCATATTCGGCTTCGTTGTTTGTGACTTTGAAAGTCAAGGTTGCCATGTAGTACTATTCTTGGCCATTAGGGCTTACCAAATGTATCCCCAAGCCTCCGCCCGCCCGGCAAGATGAGCCATCTATGAAAAGTGCCCATGGCTTTCTTGTCAGGGCTATCCCGTCTTCTTAAGGGAAGCATGAGAACTCCGCCACAAAATCTGTCAATACTTGTCCTTTAACCATCCTCCTTGGCTCATATTTTAAGTCAAACTCATTTAGTTCCATCGATCATCTTATCAACCTCCCCGTGTTGTCTCGTTTCCTTAAGGCCTCGTTTGCTTTTCGGAAGAAAACTGAAAACTTTGAAAACATCTCAAAAGTTTTCGTACGATCGGATGTTTTGTAAAAACAAACACAGTTTTGTACCCACTGGTTTTCATCTCACTTGATCTCAACTTATTATATACTATTCATCTCAAAGCACTAACAAAAATAGAAAAAGTCTACCTCATCTCTCTCGCATTGCACTAGACAACAGAAACCCTCATTTCTTTCTTCACATTTTTATGCGAATCTTCTGTCCAATTGAAGAATCCCATCGTTAAAGGCTATTCGATCCCATCTCTGCATCGTGTTGCAAATGAAAAACCTGATGTTAAAACCCTTTTATCCATCGGTGGTGGAGCCTCTAGTGTAGCTTCGACCTTAGCTTCAATGGCTAGCAAGCAACTTCCATTAAAGAGCGAAATAAAAGGCTGAATTCCCTAACTCTAACTGCCCCAAAACTTCATATGTGACATCCCTTTTATACTGAACAATTCTTCATCGTGTAGTTACCTTTTTCTTTTCTCTTTTCCACGTATGGATCCGTTCCACCAAAAGCATTGAAACCGCATCACTTTTACATTTTTGCCCAGTCTTCCGCATGAGTTACTTCCCGTCTCTCATTCTCATTCTTTTTTTATTTTTTTTTGTTCCCTGTGTCGCTGCGTTTTCATTTTCTTCTTCTTCCTTTTTTATTTTTTTGTGTTTCTGTCTTCCTCCTTCTACGGAAAGCTGGCAGCATGTCTATTTTTTTCTTTTTTCTTTCTTGCTCAGCATGTGTATCATCTTCTTTCCCAACTGAAAATGTTTTTCCGTCTAGCCTTTTCTTTCCAGGCTTCTTCATTTCTACGTGTGAGGTCAGCTCTAATGGGAGAGATAGATGGAGTCGAGAGAGTGCAACCGTGAGGCAGGGAAGAGAGTGTTGAGCAAGAGGGAGAGACGAAGGTAGTGGTGATGCTATCCGAGCTTCAGCTTCATGGCTCCACAGCGGTGCAAGGATGGAGGCAGTTCGAGGTGGAGGAGACGTGCGGCAGCTTAATTGCTCTGTTTTGGTGTAGAAAAATAAAGGAGGAGGAGGAAGCTTCGGACGGTGGGAAGCTGCAGGCTAACGGCTTGCAAGTGTAGTTGCTGGTCTTGGGTGACATAGAGGTTGAGTTGCAGTGCATGGTGGTGGTGCTGGGTGGTGCGGCTAGCATGGCTGGTGGTTGTGTATGCGTTGTTGTTGTGCGAAGCTGCTGCATAAAGTGGTGCAGGTTGTGGTTGCAACGTGCTGCTAGGCATGCGGCGTGGGTGAGTTGCAGCATTGCGTCCATGGCTGTGGCGAGGCTGTGTAGATGCTCACGGTGATGATGTGGAGGTGCAGCGTATGCATGCTGCTAGAAGTGCAGTTGCGCAGGAGTGGCGCTATTGTTAGGTGAGGTTGTGTTTTTTTTCGTATAAATATTTCTAATGACTCGGCAATATATTTGATAAAAAGATAAAATAATTACACATTTTATGGTTGCTAAACAAAGCAAGGAAAAAAAAAAGAAAAAAAAAATAAAGAAGACCAAAACTACTAGTAGCTACCCAGGCACACGCCAAATAGTTTTATGGAATCACAAATGACTGTTCCTGCACCAACAGCACCACGTGTTGCATTCCTGCACTGGCTTCACTTCGTTTCAGTAGAATAAAATAATATAATTAGTTGTGGGTCCTATCACAATAAATACTTTAAAAGAAAGTCAAACTAATTTCATCACATTTCTATAAACAAACTCATATCTCATTTTCTCTTATCTATACTCAACATATCTCAATAATATTCACACATATCTAAAAAAATCTCATATCATCTCATCTCATATGCGAAAACAAATGAGGCCTAAAGCTTTTGCTAATGGGGCTTCCGTAAGTACTTTTATTGTGTGGGCTTGGAAGTACAGGCAGAGCTTTCTTGCCACCGTTATTAAGGCAAAGGCTAACATTTCATTCTAAGGGTACCTTACTTCTGCTCCTCTGAAAGCCCGACTCACGTAATATACAGGATGCTGGGCAGTCCCCTCCCCTTTCACTAGGATGATGGACACAGCATGTGGGGAAACTGCAAGGTATGCACAAAGCACATCGCCTTTCTCTAACTGCTTCAGGAGTGGCGGACTGGCCAAGTGCTGCTTCAACTTCTCAAAAGTCTCATCATACTCTTCATTCCAAGGATACACCTTGCATAGTACCCGAAAAAATTGGAGACATTTTTCTATCGACCGAGCTATGAACCTACCCAGGGCGGTTACTCTGCCTGCCAACCGTTGAGTTTCGTTAGACTTCTTGGCAGTTTTATGTTGAGTCTGGTTGCTATCTTCTCTGGAGAAGCCTCGATTCCTCTTTCAGACACGATGAATTTCAAGAACTTCCCCGACTCAACCCAAAAAGCAAATTTGGCAGGGTTCAGTCTCATTTTGTAGTGGCATAAAATCCCGAACGCCACCTGCAGGTCTTCGAGGTGCTGGGCAAGCCCCTTACTTTTTTTTCAATAGGTCATCCACATAAACCTCCATTGATTTCCCAATCTGTTCTCTAAACATCCGATTAACCAGCCTCTGGTATGTTGCTCATGTATTTTTCAACCCAAATGGCATGACCTAATAGCAATACAGCTCACGGTCTGTTATAAACGAAGTTTTCTCCTCATCTGACGCTTACATCCGTATCTGGTTGTATCCTGAGTAAGCATTCATGAAGCTTAACATACAGTGCCATGTCGTTGCATCCATAATCACGTCGATGCGCGGTAAATGGAAACTGTCTTTTGGGCAAACTTTATTTAGATCGATAAAATCTACGCACATCCTCCACTTTCCATTCGCCTTCTTTACCATGACCACGTTGGATAGCCACCCTGGATAGTGAGCTTCCTTAATAAAACCGGCGGCGAGCAAACTCTCTACCTCTTCGTTAATGGCAGCATACTTCTCTGGGCTGAATGACCTTCTTTTATGGCACAATGCCTTGTGTGTGGGGTCCACGCCCAAGCGGTGTTCAATGATGTCTTTATCTATTCCAGGCATTTCCTCATGACTCCATGCAAAGACATCCCTATGTTCGATCAACAGCTACTTCAGGGCTTCTCTGTCCACTGGTGACACATGGGTCCCGATGCGTATAGTAGTCCTAAGGCAGTCTGCATGCAACATTACGAGCTCCAATAGTTCGTTGACTTCAGCATGTTGCTGATTCTGCTCGTCCCTGACTTCCACATCCTCCTCAAAAGTTACCGCCAAAGATGGAGGAAGAGGGGGTGCTAGTGCCTTGTTCCGTTCCGTTATCACACAAACTCGCTTCGACTCTATCCTAATTCTTTCACATAGCATTCCCGTGCCAAAGTTTGCTTGCCTCGCGACTCCCCTAGCCCGTTATCAGTTGGGAACTTTATCTTAAGACAGTACGTGGATGTTACTACTCTGAGATGGTTGAGCGTCGGCCTCCCCAATATGGCGTTGTAAGAAGAGGGGGTTTTTACAATCAAGAAATCGGTCATGGTGGTCGACATTCGTGCTCCAGACCCAGCGATCACCAAAAGGGTGATAGTTCCAATGGGCTGGATTGTATCCCAGAGAATCCTTTTAATGGTGTTGGAGAGGGTCTCAGTCTACTGGCATCGATGCCCATTTTGACGAACTGTGGCGCCCTCAACCCCCACGTGTTATTTTAGTGGAGTTTGTGATATCGGGATGTTGACCACACGGATCACACACCCCAACGACAAGTGTTCAGAGTGTGTACAATATACAATAAGTGTACAATATAATATTCACAGCGAAGAAATAAAAAGGTCATTATTTATTAAATACCAGAAAGATCAAAAATAATAAAATATTCTTTATAAGGATTTTATAGCCATTCGATAGATAATATAAAGAAAACAAAGAACATAGGGGAAACAAATTTCATATCACCGAACAACATATCAGCAAATTATACCTTCGAATGAGCCGGTCCTTCAGGCTCTTAATCAGTCTCTGCTTCAAAATCTACAGCATCATAAAACTGAACCGCAGGATAAAACACCACTATGAGATTATGACATCTCAGCAAGTACTTAATCAAAACAACATCCAAGAGATTTAAAATACATTAATATAACCAACACAACCACGTACAGTCAAACATGAAAGAACAATATCTATATATTTTCCAAAATTACACATTTAATAACTCACGCCAAAATCCCATTTGGCCCATATAAATATATATTTATATATATATATATATATATATTTATATATCCATTATTATATTATGCATGCACTACGACTTCCCCTATGGACCATATGCACACCCTGACTCTCATCATCACACCACGGGTGTCGTCCGTGCATGAGACTTCGTAACGAGCAATGTCCAGTTCCTCGCCCAGTGCGTACATGGCCAAACATCCTCTAACCCCGCCAGCGAAAGGCTACAAAATCGGTACAAGAGCGTTACCGTCTCGTCCGTTCTCGTCGTCGCCCTGCGACAACTCAGAGGACGTCACGTTAGTCTGTTACACTCCCGAGTGACCAGAGGAGATCCACTAAGATAATACCCCATCTCGGCTTGTGGTCGTGATACACACGCATCCACACAATTAATACTATCAAATCTCAATTTTCAAACAGACAACACGACTTTATAGCACAATTAATTAAAAACGATAAACATGAATAATAATAATTATTGAATGATATAGTAATTTAATCATTTATATAATATCACAATAATTACAAATATACAGTTTCACAATCAACTACACGCGTTATCCCATCTTCCAATCCGGCCCAAATCAAGTACAATTTATTCCCAACACTTCATCGGCCTAAGGCCTATTTCAAACCAACAATTAATTATAATAATGTTATTTAAACCACATGGGTCGAATTTTAGAAAACTACTCACAATCGAAGACGAGAAATTTCTGGAAGACCGCGCGTATGGAGGTGATTGGCACAGTGATAATAGCGGTTGTTCAAGGGTAAAACAGTGGCCTTTTTGGTGAGTTTCTCTCAAGGGAATTTCGGTCAAGGTGTAAAATGGGTGAAAAGTTCACTCTCAGCATACACCAAAAAATCACAGGAAACCAAGTAAAACTCACAGTTTTGACTAACAAAATTTTGAGACACAATTACAAAATTTAAGGAACTAAGATTTCGGTTTTAAGAGGGAAAGATGAACTCAAATGAGAGATGAAAAATAACTGAAGAAATTCGGTCTATTTATAGACTGAGTATGGCGGTTCGGCCATCACAGATGAATATCGGCCACATGCAGTGAAGGTTGCGTGGCTCATGGACAGAGAAATAGAAAATGGCAGTGTAAGCCATGGAGGAGAAATCGGAAGTGGTGCAGACATGTGGAGCAGCGGCTTGACAATGCACTTTGGAATCCATTACCGAACGACACAGAGATGCCGAGGAAGCTTAAGGTGGAAGGTGGCGGTGGTCATGAGGGGCGGCGGCTTGACAGTGCAAATTTTCGGATTCCATTGCCAAACGACACGGAGTAGAACAATGGGAGAATGAGGTGGAGAGAAGGAAGTGGTGGCTTGATGCGTCGGCATCATAACGTGGCTTCAATTTGATGGAGAAGACGAGCGGCGTTGAAGTAGAGAAGTCCACGGCAGCAACTGGAAGAGGAAGAACCCAGAAGAAAGAAGAAGAAAAGAAGAAGAAGGAGGAAGAAGAAGAAGAAAGTGTTGTGCGACGCATGAGGAAATGAGATAGAAACCTAATGTTTTCATCAAAACTCACCGTATCAATTAGAGAGGAGGGGCTGGGCTCCAGTTGTTACACGGGCTGGGTCTCTCTCTCACACACGGGCTGGGTTCGATTCATACACACACACACAACCCATTAAAATAAATAAAACAATACAAATTAAAAGCCCAAACCGAAAATAAAATAAAATGCACAACAAGTAAAATAAATTAGCTAATAATAATAAGTAAAATAACTAAGAATTTAGGGATCTCACACGAACGCTCCCAAAATAGTATATTGGCTGAACTTCCATTGTCAATTAGTACCCGCTTGGTCGTGTAATTGGCTATCACAATGGTGATTACCAAAGTATCATCATGCGGGTACATTATTCCTTCCTCATCTGCTTCCCCGAAAGATATTACCACCCGTTTGCTACTAAGCTTTTGCTACTTGGGAGCTCTATCCGCCACATACACTTTTTCATATATCGTCTTTCCTGCCTATGCCTTACGGCTAGATGTGGATACGCCGCCTCCTGCAAACCCCTTGCTATTGTCTGAATTTCTCCTATGGGCGCTCTATTCCTGTCGCCTCTTGTGGGCACCCTGTTCCCATCATTTTGGCTGCCATTTGCTCGGCGCCGTTGCTTAGGACTGCTACTCCTATTTTCTTGTCTAGTTTCCTAGTGCCTTCTGGGTTTTGAACGTTCTACAATCATTCGTTCCAATTTCTCTGTTCCTACTAACTCAGCCACTCTTTTCTTCATAGTCGTGCAGTCTTCAGTCCAGTGGGACCCAGTCTGGTGGTATTTGCAATAGCGAACACTTGTCTTGGGCTGACGCCGTTCCTCCCTGTCTTTCTCGTTCTCTCGCACGTTTAAATTGTTATGTATTAGCCTTGGATTATATTCTGGCCGATTTTCCTTCCTTTTCTCCTGTCGACTTGCATCGGCTTTCCTGTCAACTTGCCCGCTTCTTCGTTCCACCTTATTGTCCACCTTACGAGGAGCCACCAAGGCTTTCAGAGTATCTTCTGCATTAACGACATCATCTACCCTATCCATGAAATTCCTAAGGGTGTGGGGTGTCTTTCTGGCACATTCTTTGTTGAAGCGGGTAAGGTAAGTCTTTAGGTCTTCATCTTCTTGCTGTTTGACCGTTAACAGGTAGGCGGCTAGGCGCCTACGCCTCCTGCTGGGCATACACTGGGTTAGGAACTCTTTAGCCAATTTTTTGAAACTGTCAATTGATTTCGGCTTGAGAGACCTAAACCATCCTCTTGCCATTCCTCTTAGGGTTAAAGGGAAAGCCCGGCATGCAACCTCACCTGGAAAGCCGTGGAGCGTGATGTGGTTTTGAAGTTCTCCAAATGGTCCACCGGATGTTTGGACCCATTATACATGTCCACCTGGGGTACTTTGAATTTTGGCGAGAGAGGTACAATATGATGCGTTCGCTGTATGGCAGATCAGTTTTGTTTAGCAAGTATTCCACTGAGGAAGATCCCCTCATCCTCTTCGCCATCTCCTTATATTTTCCTGCCAACTCCTTTAGCTCGTCATGCATTTTTTCTTTCTCTGTTCACCCCAAGTTCGACTCCGTATTACATGGTTCTTCCCCCTCTCCTTGCTCACTATGAGTGGGCACAGCGGTATTGCTGGATTCGGCATTCCTTCACTGCAGATCGTCATTCTCCTTTTTCAGATTTTCCAAGGCCTCCAACGCTTGCTTCAGTGTTTCTTCGGCCGTTCCCAGTCGTGCTTCCACGGATGCATCTATCGCTCGACTTGTTGGGAAACAGGTTACAGCTGGCATGTGAGAACCATGTAAAGAGAAAAGGGTCCCACAAACGGCGTCAATGTAAAGGATGTGTCTCACCGACCATATGCAACCGTTCACCTGCATGATAAAAAAAAGTTCTGGTGTGATACGCTTAGGGAAACTCTGATGCTTAAGTCAGTAAATGAAAGGGATCATCTAGGATTCAAAAAAGATATCGATCCCCCACTATCAAGGGTTATCTGGTATATATAGACTTTGACGTGATGCTTATCGGGTTTAGAATTTATCGGTATAGATTATTATCCCGTATCTGAATTGATCACGTATCTGCATGAAATCTCTATCTTCCCGTGAAAGGTGGTACGTGGTGTGTGTAACTTTGATGGGCCTTGAACTCTTTCAGCCTCCTTCAATTAGCTAGGAGCCTTTTGTATTGGGTTCTTTTCACATTCAAACTTTTAATTTAGAATGAACCCTTAACTAAAATAGGCCCTCCACGATGAATCTCAAGCGTCTCAACATAAAAGACCGAGGGTAATTGGTACTGCTTAATTCGCTCAACTTTATTCTTGAGAGTCCGAGATGTAAGCTGTACGATGCCCAAAACATTTTTGACATCAAACTTTGAGAATTTTAATAGCACTGTTTTATCAAATTCTAATTTATTTATTTTTAAATCGGTTGCTTGAACAAATGAATCGATCACGTATTCTGTTCACTTCCTCCAAGTTTTATTTTTAAAACTTTGATTATCATCCTCCAACTCATCCACACAAGGTACTATTTAGATACTGAAATAAGATGGAATGATTTTAGATAAAAATTAAAATTTAAATAAAATATTAATTTTTAATAATATTATTATTTTAAATTTTAAAAAAATTAAATTATTTATTATATTTTGAGTGAAAATTTAAAAAAATTTTAATGATGAGATGAGAAGAATTTCTGTATCCAAATAGGACTAAATTATTTGAGAAGACAACTTCTTCTCTCTATAGATAATGACATTTCACTTTTAATAAACAACTCCGTAAAATGCTCAAATGACTAATTCTTGGTGTATTGCACTCAAAGCAGCATGGCATTAGACCTTGTTCGAATAGTCTGAAAGTCCCAATGAAAATTAAGCTAACATGGGTAGCGAAGACAGGAGGGAAACGCAGAGCCAGAGATGGAACCAAAACAAGAGCTTTAAACGAAGGTGGAGAGCTAATTGGTGAATGTATGTGAGAGATCTTGGACTTGGAAGAAGGTCAGCTACTGGGTTCTAAGACAAAGGAAAATTTTATACACCATACTATCATTCTACTATGTAAGATGTGGCACAGTTATCACTATTTAATGATCTTTTATTGAATAATTATTTATCGTCTAATAGTGATAAATGTGTTGCATCTTACATAGTAGAATGAGAGTGTGGTATATAATATTACTTTTTCCTAGAGTGATGGTTCTTCTCACTTTCACATCAAAACGACAAAAGGGTTTTAAGTTCGCACAAGGAATCCATCAATAAAGAAACCCAACAAACCTCCTCAATCAAATTTGGTTAAAGAACCTGAACTTCATTAATGAATTATTAAAATAAAAACCATACTCCCTCAGGCTTGTGGTACCTCTGAAGCATCGATCCAAAATGCTTCATCTATTCACTTCATACAAAATCACTTTGGTAAATGCTATCTGACTTTTTGAATTCACTATTGGTAGAGTTTGTCCATCGGAGAATGACATTTGACATCATTTGGGAAAGACTGGAGCAGAATCCCCTTTTGTCTTTCATTTTTCTAGCGTGTTTGTCAAGTCTATTAACAAGTAAATTAACCATGCCATGGATAAAGGAAAAGACTCTTCTATAACATCTCAGCATGCATTTGAGTGCCTCTCATCTCAATAATTCACCATAATGCACAAATCCAATATACAAATCTCACCCAATTAGGAAAGGATGCTGAATTCACCACTTCGTGAAATTTCATACGCAATACAACAAAGGAGTAATTCACACACAAGATACATGGAAAAAGTAATTCTATATACAACAAAGGAGTCCTTGCAAGTACTTACAGTCAAGACGCATTATTATCATGGATTTGGTGTAACCCAAATTGGAGGCCCGTGTATCTGAGAGTGCGAACTTCGCCGATAACAGGGTAAAGGTTCAATGCTTCCGTCACATAACTTGAAGATGCCTAAATCATAGTCTCCAAAGGCGAATTCCTCATTGAATTCGCAATAATCATCGGTGAAATAGATACAGTTCCCTGAACATGCCGGAAAATCAGAAGTCGACAACGACAATGATGAATTCGCCCCCACAAACAACGTCCGGTCACCTAAGCCGGTGACCCTCTCCCACAACGGCCCGTTCCAATTTATTCTGAAAACCTCAAATTTGACCGTTTTGAAGAAGAAATACAGGTCAACGTTGTCGTACACGAGATCCAGATACCGTGTGACCAGTATCAACTCGTCGTCGTCCTCTGAATTCACCAGATACTGTATGTCGCCCCCGAATTGACTCGGCGTTTCGATGATCGAAACCCTCGGCGACGCGCCGCTGACATCGCACACCGCTATGGCGCCGTTCTTGTCCACAGCGTAGAATAAATCTTTGTGATATATAACGTCCTCGGAGAAAAACTTCGCATCATGAATGAAAGTCCAGGATTGATCTCCGTTCTTACAGAAGGCTAAGTCCCCCGTCAGGTTGAGTATCGCCAGTGCAATAAAGTTGTTATCACCCGCCGGGCTCCCGGAGAGAATGACTTTCTTGATAAAAGAGTCCCGCATTTCCCTCAAACTACACCTGTAGATGTCACCGGACGGGGTCGTGAGCGCATACTCTTTACCGATTTCACAGTAATTGAAGCTGAGGACGATCGGGAAGGTGGAGAGCGGAGGGAGTTGAACCTTGGCTCTGGTGAGAGGGTTTATGAGAAGGATGGCTGGGGTTTCGTCCATGATCACGAGCCAACCATGGGAGGAGCCACAACAACGCTTTCGGTGGGAGGACTCTGGATACTTGAGGAGGCGGATTTTTTGAGCGGAGACGTCAAAGAAGGCGCGGTGGGATTGAGATTGGGATCGGGTATGAGGAAGCATGAGCCAGGGGAGTTGGGGAGGGAGGTGGCGTGGGCTCTTTGGGACGGAGGATCGCCAGCAGTGACAAACGGATCGAAATCGAAGGTAATCGGCATAAATGGTAAGGTTGTTGGAGATTGATTCCAGGAGTTCACCGGGAAGTTGGGTCCAGTCGACGGCCATTTTCTATGGACTTATGTGTTTCAGGAATCACAGCCCTTGGTTCTCTCAGGAGTCGGAATGCGGGGAAAATCTGACCGTCTTCCTTCGATACCCCTGGTGAGCCCCTATTTGTCGCATTTGAGATTGAGGCCCCACACTTACGTAAACAAGGAGAATTACCACATATGAAAATAAATGCGTTAAATGTGATCTTATAGTAAATTTATAAATTGTGATATAGTACGATTAAATTGACATAGATTATAAACTTTTAAATGCTACACTCGAGTGTCTGAGTCCTATGCAGCCATGGTGGCAGCTAATTTTTGTAAAGACATGGGCATTAGATCACTCTTATTAGAAGGAGATGCCTATGCCTTGAATAGTGCATAATTTGTCAAGTGCAAACTCATATTAGTTGGTTAATGGAGGACACCAAAATTTACTCAATTCCTATGCCATATGGTCAGCTAGACAGACTAGAAGAAAAGACAATCAAGCTGCTCATATTCTTGCCCAGCAAGCTTTATCTCTACTTTTACTCAATTATTGTATCCCAAGGGATGTTGTAACTTGTAAGACTTGTTGAGCAATAAAATTATTTTTATATAAAAAAAATATAAAATTATTTTTATTATAAAATAAATTTAACGTATTATATTAATATATTCTATAAAAATAAATTTATAAACTATCACGATTTGATATAGTATATTAGATTATAAATTTTTTTTTATTATAAAAATATATTTAATGTATATTATAAAATCATGTCAATTTATATATTTATTTTTATAAGATATTTTTATAGCTGTAACACTACTCTTATAAAAAAAAAAAAGGCAAAAACTAGAAAAGGAAAAACGCCACCAATAAATCATTACAAATATGTATTTGATTATTGAGTTCCATATTTATTTTTCATGATTTACGCCTGCGTCTTAAATTTCTTGCTTAAATGTAAAATTAGTATTCATTTCAATAAATTAATGTCTAAATTTTAATTTTGGTAAAATTAATATCTGCTATTGATCTTGAACGGTGTTACTATGCCGCTGGGCATCATTGCTCTATGCGTCGTTTAGTGTAATTTACATTTTTTATTTATTTATTTTTAAATATTTTTAAAAAATAAAAATAAAATATTAATAATTATTTTTTTAACTATTAAAAAAAATTAAATATATAAACGATCAATAGACAACAATCATATTATCATTTTTATCTTTCGTTAAAAGATTACAAGAAAATTGCGACACGTATTAGAATGTCAGATATTTCAGGTGTCAAATCAGTTTGACGATGAAGTTAGCTTAATGCTTAAGAACTGGGCCCGCAGCGTTCACAAGACCACACATGTTATCCTACACCCGCGGCGTAGAGCCGTGGACCGTAAATGCTGAAAGATGATCACGACGCGATTAACATGGACATTAGTAAACCAGATCGACGGCAGGAGTTACTGGACCGCATTGAACGCCTTGTGAATTCCCAGTCAGCGACTCCAGCGTCGCACTCCTACTGACTACTCTTGAATGTGAGCATTCCCTCCATCCACCGCGTAAACAAACTGCCGATCGACAGACGTAGAGATTCCCCAACCCAATTCAAAAAAGAAAATACTTTTATTGCAAAGGATTGTATAAAATAAATTGATTTAATATATTAAATTAGATTGTAAAATTAATGAATTTTATGAAGCCTTGATTTACTTTCTGTAGTGTCGGTAACAGTTCTTATTCAAAAAAAGCCAATTGCCTTTTCCTTCCATTCCAGTACAGAGAATTCGGAACCTGCTGCTTTAGTTGCGTAAAAGGCGAAAAGCGAATCGTTTATCGAGTAACTTCGAGATTCTCTGATTGCTTTTTTTTTTTTTCCGTCTTATGGATGTTATTGCGTGATTCCAATTTGGTTGTCTCGGTCGAATCTTCAACTGTTCGTCCTATTTATTGGTCCGAAGCGCAAGCACATAACCCACGCTTCGATCGCAACCTCGAGATTTGTGTCTGTGGCTTCCATTATATACTCAAACTCAAAAGTTTTCTATTATTACTCGTTGATTTTTCTTTGTTACAATTCCTGCTAGATCTTACTACATGGCTAACCTATTTGGGTGTCAGTTTGTAACTGTTGCATAAGCATTGGTTCTCATATGATTCGGAAACATGTAAAGAATTACGCTTCTTTAGCCATGTCCCAGGGTAACTCTTCACATGTCTCTTAGAAAAATTGTCAGTTTATAAATTGTAGCAGCATCTACAAGTCAATTATGCTTTAAGTTTTTTATTTTTCCTCAGTCGGATTCCTGCCATTCTATCTGTTTTGAGGAAAGTAGTACCAGGGTGAGGAAAGGGAAGTGTTAACATTGATTAGATGTGTTGCGCATGGCATCGTTTCTCCTCTCTCATTTGAATATCAAAGGGGTCTCTAATGTTTCTCTCGATGCCTGTGTATAAGTCGAACAGTAGCCTTAAGTTGTGAGTTTGATGTGAATGCAGGAGATCTGTTGGTGCTTTATATTGTGGGATCCGGCATCAGCGTTGGAAGACTGCCACCTGATTATTATGAGTTACCTGAGCAACGTATGAATCCTGCTTTACATCTGTCTCTTTTACTTGGTTAATAAAATTGAGGACCGGACGGCTTTGTTTGCCCCAGCTTTGCGAATCGCAACCCCGCGCAACGACATTGTTTGTGCGCCCCTTACCGTTCTCGCTCAGTGTTTGCAACAGCTGGGGAGGCAGATTTTTTTAAACAAATTGTTTCTTCATACATGAATACTTTTCAATGAAGTTTTTTAACCTGCTTTTTGCTTTTCTTTGTCTAACCTTTTCGTTGGTTAATTGCAGGACTTTGATGAAATTGATCGGCAGAATGATCTGGGTATGCCTCTTTTCCCTTCGGAAATGCATTTCATTCTTTGGTATCTTACTAATGAGAACATTGGTGGAATTAAAATGGCTGTAAGTCATGAATTGAAATAAAATATGCTTTCTCCCATTAAGGATGGAATCTAGTATCTTAATATATCAATGCCTGCCACCTGTACCTCTGAAGTGACATAGTTCAGCCTTGTCAATTGTTTTGTGTTTCGCTTGCATGGTTATGGTTAGAAAATGTGGTTAGATATAGAATGATATGAACATAATGATTTTTGGTAAGGTAAATGAAATATTAATTAGATGATGAGAGCTGTACAATTCTGCTATTTTTGTGTGATGATACACATACTCATATAAATGGAAAGCAAAGAAAATAAATAAATTAAAGTGGAATTATCATTTCAGGAAATTACAACTAAAATGTTTGAATCATGAACGAAATGGGAGATAGAAATTAAAAAGTTGACTTTCAATGGCCACACAAGAAATTAATAGGATAATTATGAACTTCTATAAAATCAGAGACTCATATTTTTTTTCCCGGATTAAAAGAGGCATGCCCTATTTTTTATTAATGAAATAAACATAAGCCATAATCTGTAAGATTAACTGTTATTTTTGAAAATAGGGTTTGTAAAGGAAAAGACATGGACATTTCTAATGATTTTAAATCATGGTTTTGGATTCATTTGCAGGTGCAGTCATACGCAATGGAAGGGAAATTCTTTTCCAGGTAAATTTGACAAGGATGTTGTCTTTTAGGCTTCATTTGGATACTTTAAAATATCTTAGTATCCAATACTTTAATTAATATGTTTGGGGGATGAGATGAGAATTTTGTATTTTGTTTTAAAGTTTAAAATATTATTTTTTAATTTTGAGATTTGAAAAAGTTAAATTGGAATTTGAAAAAGTTATATTGGGATTTGAAAAAGTTGAATTATTTATTATATTTTGTATAGGGATTTGAAAAAATGTAGAGATGAGATGAGATGAAGATGAAAATTTTGAAGAAAACATGTTGTCCAAACCTATCCTAGTGAAATGGTTTGTGAATAGTAGTGAAATGATTTGAGTTAAGATGTTATTGGGTTTTGGGAAAGGAGAGAGAAAATGTTTGAATAAAAATATTATAAAGTTAAAATATTGTTTGAATATAATTTTTATTTTTATTTTGAAATTTGAAAAAGTTGTATTTTTTTGTGTGTTTTGTTTGAAGGTTTGGGAAAGTTGTAATGATTAGATGAAAGAGTTGAAGATTTGAAATTGAAATGTGTTTTGTGTTTAAGTGATGTTTGGGAATGAAATGTTTGAGAATATTTGAGTATACCTCAGAATACTCTTGTACACAAATGGGGCCTTAATGTAACCATAGAACTAAAAGACATAGCAGGGACCATTATCGCCACTCTATATTCTACACATAAAATCTGTCATCTGTATGAAACAGAACAAATTAGGATTAATTCCTTTTCTCTCCACAAACTACCACACACATCACTAACAAGTTTCATTTTACGTGCAAGTGGCAATAAGGTGGTAGTTCATGAGGGAAAAAGGGAATTAAGCCAACAATTGAATTTATCCAAATAGGAATTTTCATGTGTCTAATACTGAAGCTTTTGTAGCTTTATTCTGAAACATGCTAGGCTTTGGTTACATTCAATCATATTTTAACAGATCTAAGTATTTGAATGCTTGAACCTGCTATGAACATTGAAGCACATAGATGATGACATGATTAAAAATGCTCTACAGGCTTTTAACTGGGAGTCTAAAAAACATGATTGGTGGAGAAATTTGGAAAGCAAAGTTCCTGATATGGCAAAATCTGGATTTACTTCAGCATGGTTGCCACCAGCAAGTCATTCCATCTCACCTGAAGGTTGGAGGCCTCAATACATTAAACTTCTAAAAATCACATGTTGTCTTTTTAGCAGATACTTGACTAGTTTACTATTTTTGTTGTCATTTTCCTCTCAATTACAGGTTACCTTCCACAGAACCTTTATTCCCTCAATTCTTCATATGGTTCGGAGCACCTTTTGAAAACTTTACTTCAAAAAATGAAGCAGTACAAAGTTAGAGCAATGGCTGACATTGTAATCAATCATCGCATTGGTACTACCCAAGGGCATGGGGGAATGTATAACCGCTATGATGGAATTCCTTTAGCATGGGATGAACATGCTGTCACGTCTTGTACTGGTGGATTGGTAATGATAATTATTGTAGCTAAATCTTTCCTATTAAACAGATGAGTACTATTTTTGTAATGTATCTATACTGTCATGTTCCAGGGTAATCGAAGCACTGGAGACAATTTCCCTGGAGTTCCAAATATTGATCATTGCCAACAATTTGTTCGAAAAGATATTACTGAATGGCTCCAGTGGCTACGCAAGAGTGTTGGCTTTCAGGATTTTCGTTTTGATTTTGCAAGAGGGTAATGTTCCTACATTCCGAAAACAATTTTGCTCTAATTGGATTTACTCGGCTCATTCTTCATGTATCTGTAATGCTTTGATTTAGCTATTCAGCAAAATATGTGAAAGAATATATTGAAGGAGCTAAGCCATTATTTTCTGTTGGGGAGTACTGGGATTCTTGCAACTACAATGATCATGGCTTGGACTATAACCAAGGTATTCTACTTCATTTATGTTTTGCAGGGACCAGAAATTGGTTTTAAAATTTGTGTAATGAAAAATGAGAAAAATAGAAAATAATAAAGCAACTCTTGATGTTGACTGCATAACCAAGATGTTTCTTGTAGTATTTTATATATGTTTTGTAGGATAGACGTACTAGTTATTTTTGGCTTTGGAGTCTGATAACTTATAGAAATGAAGTTATCTTGATTTGCACTATTTTATCATATTGGATATCATATTCTCTTGATGCTCTTCTGTTAACATATATTTTCTTATGTATGTATGAAGCTCTTCAGGTAAAGGCACACATTCCTCGCATAATTGGTCATTTAAGCATTATTGCTTCTTATGAGGTTTTCTTTTATTTCCTGTTATAATGCATCCCTGTTGGGCAAGGATGGTTATTTCCAGTCCTTCTAAGTTTTATTCTTGAGTTTTGTCTGGGTACAGGAGCTTATTTGCTAGAGTAGTGAGTTAGCTTTTTAAGAGATGTGTGGAATACTGGATGGTATCATGCAAGATATGCAGTGTTAGAGAATGCCATGCTATATCGTACCCTTCTAGAAGACGGGTTGATGAGGTGTCCCTACCAGATCCTTTTCCAGAACATTTTCTTGTCTTATCATAAATGTTTCTCCTACGTATATGGAATGGATAGAATGAGGGCAGAATATAGAAATCAGCTCCTCCTTTCATTATTTCTTTCTCCATAACAACTGTGTGGTATTGGAGCAAGGACATTAGTCCTTTTCTTGTTCTGGTAGCCTTCTTCACGTCTTATTCCTTTTTTTCGATCTTTTCTTTTTCTTCTATTTCTCCATTCCTTATTTCTTTCATCTGGTTGCTGTTTGTAGTGTTAGCTTCCAACATTAGGATGTTGTGGATAGGTGTATGCAGACGGCTTGGTTTGTTGTCATCTTCATCACCATCATATCGTTGTTTAAACTCTGGCAGAGGAGCAACAGACAAGTAAATGGCTGACATGGTTACTGATTTCAGGACATGAGAGGTTACCCAGGGTGTTGAGTTTTTGGTTGGTTGGAGTTTTCTGTGGCCCTTCCTAGTCGATTCATGGCAATTGGCAGTGGTTCTCGGTGGTTGTATGCTGTTTGGTTTTCTGATGGTAGAGTTTTCTGTTGCTGTTGCTCTAGTGGATATTGTTAGCCTTAGTGTCTGCTGAAGTGGTCATCCTCAATGTTATCTGGGAAGTTTTCGGCCAGTTCATGGTGGTTTGCGGTGGCCTCCAATGAAGACTGTTGCCTCACTGGTTGCTCGTTGGGTGTATCTGATGGTGTCTTCATTGCCAATGGTATTTGTTGGTGTTGGCATTGGAGTTTTCGATCATTTTTTGAGCATTGCTGGTGAAGCCTCTTGCCAGAGCTGACAGGGAAGACCCCTGTTGGGATATCAGTAATTCGGTTCAGTAGTTGTTGGTTGAATGACTATTTCTCAATCGGTTTGGGCACACAGTTTATTAATCACTTTGGCAAGGCTCACTTCTTTCAGTGTCATGGCCCAGATTTGTTCAGATCCAGCTCAGTTCATTTGGTCCAGAATCTCCAGATGCAACTTGGTCACAAACTAGATTGGTTTGGATCCAGCCTAGTTCATTCGGTGGTCCAGCTCGATTCTCAACCCATGCCATTTATCTTAATCCGAATGTTATTCGGATCCTATATTTGGAATTAGATCCACCCTGGGTACAATACCTTTATGGGAGGCAACCTAGTATCATGAAAAAGTAAGAAGGAAAGTGCAGTTGCTCGGTTGAGTGTAGAAGCAGGCACAGATTGATGGCTTATACTGCTAGTGAATTGACTTTATTGCAGCACTTTCTTCAAGAGCTAAGCTTCTGAAACCTACTTCTATTCAACTCCGTTGTGATAACCAATCAGCTATACATATTGCTTCCAATCCTATGTTCCATGAGAAGGCCAAACATATTGAAGTAGACTACCATTTTGTACGAGGCAGGATACTATAGTGTAGACATAGCTACACCATTTTTAATGTTTGCAGAACAACTTGTAGACTTTACAAAGTCATTGTGTAGGAGTAAGTTTGAGTCTTTCCATTCCAAGCTGGGCTTATATGACATAAATGCTCCAGCTTTAGGGAGGAGTTTTAGAGAATGCTATGCTTTATAGTACACCCATTTAGAAGATAGGGTTGATGAAGTGTCTCTATGAGCTCTCTTGCCTGAATATTCCTTTGTTTCTCTGTTAGGCTGCGTTTGGTTTCCAAACTTAGCTGAGTTCCCTCCACTTTAAACTCCATCGACCAACCAAACAACCAAGTGAACTACTTTCATACATGAATTCGGTTATTTTTGTTCCTGTAGATGGATTGACAAAAGCTGATCTCGCAGCTTTTTTTTCTTTTTCCTGTAACTCTCTCTCTCTCTCTCTCTCTCTCTCTCTCTCATTTCTTTCTTCCGGCCAGCACAAGTCTTTTTTTTTTTTCAAAATATCACTGCAGGTTGGCGCGATGGGGGGACAAGCACTGCCAGTGAACAGTCATGGGTCCCTCCAACTTAACAAATTCCCATAAATATATCTAAACTCATCTGAACATCCAAACACACTTTAAACTCATTTTAGATCGACCACACATAACTTCCTCCACTACTCAACTCACTACTATTCATAAAGCACTGAGCTCAACTCAACATCCAAACGCAGCCTTAATGTTTCTCCTACATATATGGAATTGATGGAATGAGAGCTGAATATAGAAATCAGCTCCTCCATTCACTATTCTTTCTTCCTAACAACTAACCCAGGTTTGGAAGTTCAATATTAATTTACAAATACTAGCTTGTCGATATTGAAAGTGTGAACTTGGCTTCATTTGCCGGTAGAGAAATGCAATGTTGATAGTGTAATTACATTGGTCAATATCATATGCTGTCTTATATTAAACCTCGTCTTCTACAATGTCAACCCCCCCCCCCCTCCCCAAAAAAAAATCCCCAAGTGTGTACCTCCCTTTTTTAAATGATGACAAAATTTTGGTCCTGTGCTTGGGACACTTCCGATTTTTCTATCCATTTCTAAACTCTTCTGCAGATAGCCATAGACAGCGGATAGTCAACTGGATCAATGGCACAGGACAGCTTTCAACTGCATTTGACTTCACAACAAAGGGAATTCTTCAGGTATTCCAAATTGTTATGTATCTGAAATTATGCTGTCCTAGGATTAGGGTATTGGGGTTTTAAAATTTATCCATTGAATATGTTAGTTAAGTTGATTAGTTGAGTGACGTCAAGAACTTCAATTTCCATTGAGGTCTTATACATTTCCATTATAAACGAATTTATTTATGTATTTCTTTGTAGGAAGCTGTTAAGGGACAATTCTGGCGACTTCGTGATGCTCAAGGGAAACCACCGGGTGTTATGGGATTCTGGCCTTCAAGAGCTGTCACATTCTTAGATAACCATGATACAGGCTCAACCCAGGTACCTGACGTTCTTTGCTATTGTTGCAAGAGGGCTGAGATTGTTCTTAGATCATTGTAGGAGGTTATTGCACTTGCTTCTTGTGCTCGGTGCTCAGTGCACACATGGAGACTATTTTTTTAACGCATGAAATTGCGGCAAGAAGGCATCTCCTGCTGTGTGTTGTGCGTCTTTCTGATGACGTCATATCTTTTATTCTTTTGCTTTCTGTCGAATTATTCTAGAGTAAACAAAATTTGATACATGCCACCAATCCCTGGATATAAAGTTTAGGTGGCCTTCTGTGCTAAAGGTTGGTATGAGTAACTTGAATCCAGAGTGTACACTGAACGGGTTCTGTTTGGTACATAGAATAGCTTACCCACATAATGTCGTGATTAAAACTTTGTTAGGTTGACACTGCCCCTCACCTTGTGGGCTCGTTCCAACTCCGACATCACTGGCCTAATGTATAGATTTTTCATTTGTCATGTTTATTGTTTCAGTTTTAGTAATTTTAGAAAGTAATCTTGTGTTTCACTAATAGAGACTATGAATACACTCAACATGATCATTTCATTCTTGCAGGCTCATTGGCCCTTTCCTTCAAATCACATTATGGAGGTAAGTGAACTGGTTGTATCCACGTAATATATTTGCTTAAGTTCAATTCATGGGGTCCCAGGGTTTGTTTGTATAAATTTTGATCCTAAGAAGAAAATAACTTATTAATTTAATCATCCAAATTTTTAACTCATCTAATAGAGCAAGGTAATAACTATTGATCATCCATGTCACCAGTTTCCAATTTTCTGTGTCTATCGATACCAATATTTGCTTAGGTGCATAAATATTCTTGTTAGAGAATATTTTAGCCACAAAGAGATTTTACAAAATTAAATCCACAAACTGATGTGGCTTGATGTGGTATGTTAGAGTGTAAATCTATTTTTATTGTAAAGTAGATCTAACCAATTATATGAAACCATGTAAGTTTATGAATTTACTTTTGTAGAATCTCTTTGTAACTGTAGCACTTCTCTTTCTGTTAATTGTCTACCCTTTCAGGAAATTGAACAATTAGTAGGGAACTTGTGGATACATTCAAAGTAGTTACATTAACAACTGTGTCCGAGTCCCCAACTTAAATATTTAATTTATTGGCAGAGGCAAAAGCCTGGGATGGAATTTTTTTTAGTTTAAAATCTTATGACATCGTTTTCTGCAGGGCTATGCATACATTCTCACGCATCCAGGGATACCAACGGTGTTTTATGACCATTTTTACGATTGGGGTGATTCGACTCATGACCAAATCACGAAACTGGTACGCTACCAACTATTTTCACTTGTCGAGTTGTTCTGTTTGAGCAAAAAAATTCCATAGTTAAGCTTCTCAAATATGATGTCTCCAGATGGACATTCGAAGGCATCAGGACATTCACAGCCGTTCATCTATTACAATTCTGGAGTCACAGCCAAATCTCTACTCTGCAATCATTGGGGAGAAAGTGTGCATGAAGATTGGTGATGGATCCTGGTGTCCAGCTGGCAGGGAATGGACACTGGCAGCTAGTGGCCATAGATATGCAGCATGGCAGAAGTAAGGTTCTTCAGCTATTTTATACCATAGGCATGTGCATGTCTATATTTGGGTTGGAGGCCTGAGGCTGAGCGTTGGTTTTTCCCAGCAGCCATGCTGTACATAGTGTATCAATAAAGCCATCCAATCTCCAAGTTTGATATGGGAACCGAACCGTTGAACAGTTTTTCATTTACCTCCTCGAGTGCTTACTGATATATAGAATAATGTTATTTTGTCCCGTTGAACAGTTATATATTTAATTTTTTTATTTACTTCTTAAGAAAGTAATTATTAGTGTATTGATATATTTTTTTATTTTTTAAAAATATTTAAAGATGTTAAAAACATGTAAAAAAAAAAACTTATGAGTTTTGTCTAGGCAGCATGCCCAACGGTCATTGCTTGGCGACAGTCTAGCATCACTTATATAAATATATATATCTACTATATTATAATAAGTGACTATTTAACTATAAATAGTAATTTTTGTTATTTTTTCGTTAATTTTTCTTTTTTTTCGTTAAGTCCTGTTTTACCAAAAGGCCTTTAAAATTTTTGACCATTTGACGTGTAGTTTCTTTATAGAATTTAATGAATGATTTTGCTTTACCAAAAAGTCTTAAAATCCTTAACCATTTGACGTATAACTCTCTTGTAGAATTTAATGAATAATCATATTTTATCAAAAAGTCCTTAATAGTCCCATAATGCACATGAATTTATGTCTCTTTTTCATATTCTTTTTGTTATGACATTGTGTTCATTTTCCTTTTTTTTTGTTTCAATTTTTTTAAAATAAAAAAAATTTAAATGACTTAACTCTTTAGAACAGAAACGCTTTAAAGCAGGACGGTTTTCATGTGTGTCCCAGTAATGCCATGCAAGCAATGAAAGGAAATTAGCATCTTAAAAAGAATATTTTTTTTAATTGTGGGTTTTTTTTTAAATAAAAATTTTATGTGCAGTTATTTTTATGTATTTTTTACACACTCCAATAATATGATTAGTTGTATCATTTTTTTTAATATAAAATAATTATTTTGATCAATCACATCAGTAAAGTGTTTAAAGACTACGTAAAAGTGACTAAATATAACCTGACTTTTTTCAAAATACTATTAAGAAATTTACACTCTGAACTTGACCTGTATACAACATTATGTTGCTTGCTCTGGAATTAGCTACCTCGTGGATAATTACTGGGACATATTCCTACTCCGGTGCAAAAGGAGATGTTGCAAGCTTTATGGAATATATATCTGGAATGTTTCTCTTCCTTTGTGTCTGACAAGAAAGATTGGAAAATTTGATTCCAGTCCGATACGTCCTCTTGCAGTCAACACAATTTGTTTTGTGATGCCAAGTTGGTTTGAGGGGGAAAACAAAAGGAAAAGAAAAAGTTCATTTATCTAATCTTTGTTTAGGCCTTTCAATCAAAAAAAGCAGCTGCCCCATCAAACTATTGTTTGAAAGAGCCTACATGATGGACTCAAAAAGTCCCATAGCAGGCAAACGCAAAGGAATCCAACAGAGGTTTTGGAAACTACAATCTCTCATCATGAGATGCAGCCAGGTTTCTTTCTGGTCATGAGGTTAATTGTAACTAAGGAAAATGCTGGAAAGAGGGTATCAGAATCAGAGTGACGACATTAAACCGTCTATTGTAGTACAAGAACGAAAAAGGTTGATATCACTTGCTCTGGGGTTGAGCGGGAGAAATGTAAAGATGGGGAGGGGGCTTTGATAGACACAGTGGTGGAATCAGGAATGTGTTGTAAGGGGTGAGTAAAATTAAAATTTTTATTTTATTTATAGATTAAAATAATCTATAAGATTAAAATAATTTTTAAAAAAAGTCAAGATAAAATTAAAAAAAAAAATTTAACATCTTATTAAATATAATTAATCTTATTAAATCATAAAAAATTAATATATATAATTTTTTTTTTTAATTTTGGGGGGCCCCTACGTAGGTCCGCCGATCCGATGAATAGAGCTTGTCTTGAATGTTGAGAGACAGAAAGAATCACGTGGAAGTAGAGCTGGAAAGAGAAGTCGCGCGCATCAACATCATGACCATCGTCATCACCCTCATCATTCTTCTTTTGAATTTGAAAACTCCTCCTCCTCCTCCATACAACACCTCTCTTCCTACTTCCCCTAACATTCAACCCAATTGACCCATCTCTCTCTCTCGACAGATATAGTACTATAGCAGGATCTATTATTCCCTGTTACACACGATTTCACCAAAAAAATAATGCTACCATATCGCTCCATTCTGTCCCGTGTATGTGATGTTGGATACTACTTAAGGTCATTATTTGGAATTTATGGTCCACACTAATTTCGTTTATTTGTGTTGGGATGTATCTACAACATATATAATTATGCAACAATATAAACTCGAACAGAAGATTAAAATGGAGTTGATCAAGCCATAATAACGAGTTAAAATAGTCTCCACTTCCAAGGTATGAAAAGGGTCATATATATATATATATATATATAATATAATATCTAACCGAAGTACGCATGCATGAATGTTAAGGGCCTCTATGTCTAGAGCCATCATGAATGCATGGCAGCATATAATATATGTGTGTGTGTGGGTCTCAGTGAAATAATTAGCATTTTAATATTAGTTTGACATTGTGTATATATGAAGGACCTACATCTATGTACTATGTCCAGAGCTATCATGATGGCAGCATATACTATATGTGGGTCTGGGTGATATAATTAATTAGCATTTTAATAGATAAGTTTGACATTAATTATCATTTATCGGCAAAGCATGCATTCATGCCCCATGGCTTGAATTTATTTTAGGTAGCGATGTTAACACCTCAGCTTCACACTTTCTTTTACAAGTCAAGCAGTTGCACTTGCATGCCAACTAGCCAGCAGGTACGAGTACAGCTTCATGCGTATATAATCCAGACAAGGAAAAATGCAACAATGAGGGAGGAAATAAAATAAAATATTAATATTAATAATAACTTCGAACCTTATCTTCAATTATGTTTAAAAATGTGAAATTGTCATTAGTAATTGAAAATTTTTATTCATTATCTCCACATATAATACATATTATATATTTTTTTATTAAATATATAATATATGAACTATGAGTAAAAGAATTTAATAAATTTAAGAAAAATAAATTTAAAAATTTTAAAAAATTAAAAAAAAAAAAGTGGTGGGTAGTATGTGTGGATGAAAGTAACAGACTTGGACGCTGCTTTTATACAAATAGAAAACACTAGTGGCCCCCAATCCCTGCCATGGCACCTAACACTAAAAGCCTTTTCCAAAAAGGAGACTAACAAAAGAGAAAACGATGGTAAAAGTTTACCCTAAGACTGCACAGAGAGCAGGAAAAAAGTGCATGAACTTTTTTGAAAGCTTAGATTTAAGTATATATGCTTAAAACTATAAAGGAACGAAAAGCTAAATTATTTTGTTTCTGGTGAGTTTCCATATTACACAAATGTTCTTATATATCCTGCAACCAAGAGCAGCTGTTCTTCATTTTGCTTTTTCCATCTCAAGCCACTTTCACCTCCAGAATTAAAGAAAATGGTAAGAAATTAAAGGTAAATGCCACGATCCTTTGTGTTTATCTAAGGTGCGGGGCAGCAGCAGCAGCGGCAACAGAACCCCATATTCAACTTGCTTGGCGTTGGTGAATTTTTCACACTAATTCTAGTTACTGATGAAACATTGATTATTCTTCTTAATGTCTCATTTCCCGATGATTCAATCATGGCTTAGATCACAGAAACACAGCATGCATGCAGCAGAACATTAACAGGTCTGTACCTCTCAGACTAATGGGGTGTAAACAGCTAGGTTGGCAACAAAGTCAGCAACTATCCACCTATAATTTCTTAATTCTCCGTGGGATCGATCCCTTATATCATGTGATCTTGATCTCCATGTGTGGTGGATCCAACTCTGAATTGAATAGGGTAAAAGATTAATGGCATATGGTTGAGGAGGTAGATTTGGAGCAATTAATATATAGTACGAATAGACAAGGATTGGTATCATAAATACACACACACGCGAACACGTATAAACAATGAATATTTGTGGAAGTTTGTTCTCAAAAGGATTGATGCATGAAGGTTTCAAAGGGAGCGTGCACAGGGATTTTTGATGCCTTGTGGGAGTGATGAGTGCGACGTATCGATCGACAAAAGGGGATATTTTCTCATATCTCTTCCTCTCTGTGTCCCATCTGTGCATTTCTTTGGCTTTTTCTTTTTCTTTCTTTCTCTCTTATAGGACAACAACAGAACACACCAACTTTGTATTCCAGTCAATGTAAAAAGGAGAACCGGACTGACCATATAAAAAGGCTCATGCATGGAAGACATGAGTGCTGCTAATTAATACTATAACTGCCGAGATTGACCTGTTTTGACCTTTTTATTCTCAGTTTTTTAGGGTTCCACTTCCTGGCTAGGTCAAAAAGGATCGAATTGCTTTGTGGGTTTTGAACTGTAGTTTTACCTTTTTTCTGATGTTGTGATTCCACACTTGGTGATTTTGGTTTAGTAGGACCCATGCCTGAGATGGTTGGCTTTTCCACCATATATATTGCTCTTGCTATTAATCCGTTCAAGTAAAATCTTGTTGAGGTGACGAGACATCTGCCAACCGGCCAACCAACACCTGCGTATGGTTTCTATATTTTTTTTTCATCTCAATCTCTATTTAAGTGATTTTTAAACATCAAAGAAAGTTTTCTGTTCTTTTTAAGAAAAATCTGATCAATTGTTTAGGTTTTTTTTAAGAATATAGAATAAATTTAAACATTTTTTACAGAAAATTAAACCCACCTTATGATTTTTTCAAACAATCTTTTTAAGTTTATAAGTTCACTTTTAACAAATTTTAATACAAAACAATCCATATGGTTGCGGATCACTCATCTTTGATCTTATTTTGGTTATATTAAAAGTTGCGTTTTGATGTTGAGTTGAGTTGAATTTTTTATAAATAGTAGTGAGTTAAGATAGTAAAGTAAATTTTATAGGGTCCACTTAAGATGAGTTTAGATTTATTTATGAAAAGTTAAAAAAAGTTGTGAATTCTACGTATAAAAAAGTGTTAAATTGAAAAAAGTTGTGGGTCACACGTGTAAAAAGATTTTGAGTTGAAATGAATTTAGTAATTTAAGAGTTTGGTGTTTGGATATTTAGACTTAATTTAAAATTAGACAGAATTGAGTTGAACTTAGACAAGTTTAACAACCAATCAGGACCCGAGTATTGGAAGGAGAAGAGTTGCGCTAGTGACAATTAGACGGTAAAATTTAGGTGCCGTTTACAGTGAATTAAGATGATTTCAATTAAGATAAAAGTTGAAAGTTTAATAAAATATTGTTAAAATATTATTTTTTAATATTATTATTATTATCTTGAGATTTGAAAAAATTAATTTGTTTATTATATTTTGTATAGAAATTTAAAAAGCTATAACAATTAGTTAAGATGAGATAAAACATTTATTGTATCAAGACGGGACTTTAGTGCAACATTCTAGATTATGGAAAGGATTTGAATAAGACTGCATATTATTTGAAACTGATATACAAAAGTTCAAACGAAATCTCATGAAACAAATGAGTTCATGATTTAAATGACTAGCGAGCTATGAATATTCTTGAAATCAATATAAAATTCAGCTATACTATTAAAAAATTCAATATAAAACTCGATACTCAATACATCTTTATCATAGTTATCATGATTCGTGCTTTTGATATATAAAAGTTGTAATGAAATCTCATGAAACATATGAGTTCATACTTTAAAGAAATAGCGAGTGAATATTTTAGAAACGTGAGATCGACATTGATCAATACATCTTTATCATGATCATCGTGATTCATACTTTTACTATTCAAGATCATGGGAAACAAACATCATATCTAATCTCGTGATAGTCGTATAGATCACTACCATATTTGTTTTTCTTCAAAAATTTTTTATTAAAAAAATATGGGAAGCATTATTATTAGAAAAATGTTACAAATATAAAAAAATTACATAAAGTAAACTCATAAATTGATATGATTTTATAAAATTCGTTAGATTTACTTTATAATAAAAATAACTTTATAATCTAACGAACCACATCAATTTATAAATTTATTTTTATGTAATCACTTTTTAAGTAAAATATTTTCCTTAATATTATTATTATTATTTCCTTCAAAACCCTCCTAAAAACAACCCAAAAACACTTTCCGCATATTCACAGCACAAAACACATCTTAACACCGAAACACCCAAAACACTAAAGTTACCGTTGAAAAGAATTGTCAAACGGAGCCGATGTAATTAAACACTTGACTTCATCAAGATGATACTCGAATGAGTTTTGCTATACAATCTTATCCGTATTTTATATTTTTTTAATTTTTTAAAATTATTTGTTGAGTTTATTTTTTTTTAAATATTTAAAATGTTCTATTTATTATTCATATAATAAATATTTGATAAAAAAAATAAAAGTTAAAAAAAATGTAAAGTGTGAAGGAAGTTATTGTGATTTATTCAAAGAGTTCTGATACGCATCCACCACTATAGCAGTGTGCGTTTTTTGCACACCCTACGTAGCGCTCTTTTTTTTTTTTTTTTATCCTCTCACCCGCTCGTCTCTCTCTCATTTCTATCTCTCTCATCAGCTCTTTCTCTCCTCCCTCACCGCCTCTATCTCATCCTCTCGGTCTCTCTCTCACAGTTCGAGCTCTCTCTCCTCCCTCACCGTCTCTCTCTCTCCTCCCTCTCTCTCTCTCATCCTTGACTCTCTCTCTTCCCTCACTATCTCTCTCTCATCCTTGACTCTTTCTCATCCCTCATCAGACAATTCAAAATGAAATGAGTAAAATGAGAGTGAAAGTTATTTTTATTTTGAGGGTATATTTGTCATTTTGTAATGGTGTGTATTGAATGATATTGAATAGTGGTAGATGCCAATATTATTTCTTATTCAAAACGGATAAGGTACATCTCTCATTGTCTCTCTCTTGTCTCTTCTTGATTGGAGTGGGAGAGATCGGGATAATTTTATGGAAAAATAATTTATTTCTCCAATTAAGTAATAATTGAACAAATTCTTGAATATAAGTAAATTCCGATTTTAATTATATTTTATTTAGATCGCGAGATGAGATAAAATAATTTTAAATCATAAAAATTTAAAATTAAATAAAATATTACTAAAATATTATTTTTTAAATATTATTATTGTTTTGAGATTTGAAAAAGTTGAATTGTTTATTATATTTTATATGGTAATTTTAAAAAGTTATAATAATAAGATGAGATGAAACACTTTTACTATACAAACAGATCATAATATCCTCAAAAGTTGGTCATATTCCTCGTATGTTTTTCCAGCATGCATTATGTCATATGCACAAAGTTGAAAAAAACATAGATAATAAATTTAGGCATCGTTTGGATATAAAAATAGTTTCATCTTATCTCATTTTATTATTATAAATTTTATAAATTTTCATATAAAATATAATAAGTAATTCAATTTTTTCAAATTCTAAAATAATAATAATATTAAAAAAATAATATCATAACAATATATTATTTAATTTTCAACTTTAATTTAAAATCACCTCATTATCCAAACGAGATATTGATTGACGAGTAACACAAATTTTTTTTTATCAATTTGTTTTAAATGGAGGAAAATGTTTTAAAATTTGAATTTATTTTACATTTTAAGTAAGTGTTAATATTCTGGGATGAGAAATCTGTTCGGATGTTAAGAGTATTTCATATGATCTGAATTTATTTGTAAATAATAATGAGTTCAAATGTTTGAGTAGATTTTATGGATTATATTGCAAGATGTATTTAGGTGTATGATATAATTTGAGATATGATTGAATTTTTTATATAAAAAATGAAAAAAAAGTAAGTCACATCACTAAATGGTTTATTGTTGTAATAATAAAATAATAATAATAACAGTTTTACCAATAAATAATGGTGAGTTAAGATAAAAAAAAAAGATTAGTTTAAATAAAATAAATTTTTATATGTTTGGATGAAGATGATTCATCATAAGAAATTATTGCAGATGATGTAGATTAACAGGATAACTGGAGATAGACGTTACGTACAGTGCTATTAGTTGCAAAACAGTTCATAAATTTCTAATATTTCTTAGCAGTTATTACTGGATTAATTTCACGTGAATGAAATTATGAAACTAGAGTTGGTTCAACAGTTTGAAAGCCAGCAGACAGTACGTGTTAATTTATGAAGGTTGCTGCTAAATCTGCGTCAGATATTTTGGATAATTTCTTAGTAAGCCCTTGACGGTACGTGTGAGAGATAGCTCATAGCCATTGTCACATTACATCACATAAATACAGGAGGTGAAATATGTAACTAAGATTCTCCTTAATCCGAAATCGATTCGGTTCTTAAACTTGGCCAATCCCTTTCCTTCATTTCTGCGGAGAAGATGGGTATGTGGCTTTCGGCATCAGAAACGAGGGACGAAAAGGAGCTTAAGAGAGGGGGATGAAAAAGGCAAGAAAAGACTGATGGGAGGGGAAAGGAAGGTTTGTTTCATCAGGAACGAGGAGGCCAAGGAAGGGGAAGAATAACTATGATCATCCTTTGATCTTCTAAATATGCCACCTATGTGAATGAACCACCACCACCTCTACTTCACTTTCCTTCTCAATTATTAATTACACCTACCCTCCTCTCTCTCTATCTCTCTCTCTCTCATTTAATGTGCTTGCTCCATCACATCTTAAATAGAACCCATCTGCCACTCTCCCTCTCGCTCTCCCTCTCCCATGTAGTTATTAGTTTCTCCTTTTCTGTGTGTATGAGTTTGTGTGTTTAGATCTTCAATGGTGAATACAAGGACAGTGCTTTCATGCGGGTTTAACAAAGGGCTTTTAACAGAGTTTATTGGCATTCTGTCCACCTCCCCTTCAATAGAAAACCTACCTAGTCCTCTCTCTCTCTCTCTCTCTCTCACTCATGGAGGTGGGCATACTGCCAACTGAGCTCTGTTGGCTTCTCTTTGTAAGATCCTCGTGATGTATCCTCTCCAGCCGTTCTATTTGTAAGACCCTCGTGATATATCCACTCAAGGTATAATATTAGAGCTTTCATATTTCATTATAGATCTTCATGCTCTGCTGGCTAGCTCCATCCATCATTCTATGTTATTTTGCTGATGATGAATGGTAATGCAATGGTTGCAGTTCTTGGAGTTGATGTTTATCTACTGAATTAATTACCCTTACTTTACTTTCGTTTTGTTTCCAAACAAAAAAGGAACAAATTATATATATTTTATCTATTCTTTCTGCTCGTGTTTGTTGCCGTTCCTCTTGTCTGCATACATAAGTTGTATGCACTTATCAAAAGCATCCTCCATAACAACTCCATGGTTTCTGTTTGATCATATGTAGATATTGTGTGGTTTCACTTGGGAACCCTAATTGATTTCTTCTCTGTGCCTTCTAATAATCTATTTCTTTTTATTTTTTTGGTACTTCTACCTAGGGTCTGTTCTGTATTTTCTTTTCTTTTCATCTGATGCAGGAAGGTTAAAAGCTCAAAAACCTTCTGAGGAACGAAAGCCTTCTCTACCTGTACTTTGTACAAAGCAAAAGGTGAATAAAAGAAGAAGAGATGATGAAAAGTAGAGGGTATGGCGGAAACGGGAAGAAAGATATTATTCTGTCAGGTCTCAAGAGACCAAAATTATGGTGCCATTCTGGGACTACTTAGAAATTGTTTTTGCAATGATCTTCTATGTTTATTATTGTCTTTGTGTATAAACCTGGTGAAAGATACAGTCAGAGAAAAAAAAAGAGGGGAGAGAGATTTCAAGACTACCGAGTGTTCAGTGACAGCCATAATGGTTAGCCTAATTATTTAGTCACTCAGGCTTTTACTGATACTGAATAAGTTACCCTACTACATCTTCAGAACCTGCATATACTTAGTAGGCTCATGATTGAAGACTGGCAGTGCTCTTAAATAATGCCAATAAAAGCACTTCCCACATTTTTACATGCATCGCCTAATAAATAAATAAAAAATCTTCTAGTTACTATTTAACACTTTACAATCCACAACTATAAAAAAAAGTTATCTTTATAAAAAATACTCGCATTTTTTTGATAAAAATCCCAAAAAGAAAACACATACAATTACAAAAACAAAAGCTGAAAACTGGCATGTTTTAACAAAAATAGCTAGAAAAGGGCCTCTGATTAATGATGAAAAGTTCTTCTGGCCCTCTCTTGTAGCGGTATTATTACATTTTGCTGTTGTTTATTTTCACTGCTGAGTTGGATCATGAAAGTGCTCGAGTGGGTAGCTTTTTGCTTTCTAGCTAGGTGGAGGTCAAGCTTGAAAGCAAAAATTTAAACAAAAATTCTACTCAACTTATTATTTACACAATTTTTACGCACTATATATATATATATATTTTATCAAATATTTAATATATAAATAATAAATAAAAAAATTAAATTAATTTAAAAAAAATAAATTTAAAAAAAATATTAAAAAATTTAAAAATTTTAAAAAATGTGGCATGCGAAGATTAGATAGCATTTTTCAAATTTAGAAGCACGGCCAGAGGACCTTTCAGCTTTCTCAAGAGGCCTGAGGCTATGGACGACCCTAGTCATTGCAGCATTTTATCAAAATCTAGTTGCAGACATTGTATGACTCGAAAATGCCCATTGATTAAAGAAGCATGTAGTCAAATTTCTGTTCATTTTTCTCCTTGGTTCGATGGCCCCTTATATTCTAATTTTAATCCCACTTATATCAGAGCATTGCATGCAAAGGTAAGATTAATTGGACGTAACAAACAGAAGCCCTGTATCACTTTATGAATTTGCTTTATGATCACAATATTACTACACGTGTAACTCTTCTTTTTGTAGATAACTCACGTGAAATTAGGTCCATATTCCAAGCAGGAATACATAAGAAAAGAAAAAGAAAGAATTGGGTATAAGTCTGTCCTTGACTGGATAGAATAATGATTTGTCCCTATGAAGTTATTACCACAATCCTCAGATAAAGCTTGGTGTCTGATACCTCAGTACCATGTATCTTTCATCCGAACAGGACAAATAACAGCACAAAGTTAGCTGCAAGCGCTTGCTGTGCTTGGCCAAACAACTTTTGGATTCAGATATTATGTTCTTTGAGTTGGGGGCCACCTAACATTCTGGATATTCATTGAACTCTTGCGAGCATACATACTGAACACGAGCACGACTTTGTCGCCTTTCTTGAGGAGTTTCAGTATCACTGGGCTATATCGAGGATATGTACCAGCCATTAGGTGAATCATTCCCTGTGATATAATCTGTAGCGATCTCTCACAAGGCGGTTGTCGGGCAGTCTAATTACTAGAAAAGGATTTATTTTATTTTATTTTATATCCGAACCTCTCTAAGTTAGGACCTTTTTGGATACCCCTTGGTATCCAAAGATTATTTGCACTTATATGAAATGTTGAACCTTGGATTACCAAGGCTTTCATAACTTAGCTAACCCCTTGGTATTTACTAGAAAAGGAAATTTGATTCCTGTGATCACAATATTTTGAGAACAGCAAAATTTTAACATGAAATGGTCATAGTCTAAGATGGGAGAGAGATTAAAGTGTTAGGCCCGTTTTGGATATCATTTAATCTCATCATTTTAATTTTTTTAATTTTGTGTATAAAATATAATAAATAATTTAATTTTTTTAATTTTTAAATAATAATTATATTTTAATAATATTTTATTTAACTTTTAATATAACAGTTCTCATGTTAACAAACAAGGCTTTATTAACAGTACCTAATGAGTTCGTTTTGGTCTCATATCATTCAAAAGGTTTTGAGTTGTTTGGGCCAACTCATTTGTCACTGAGCAGATATTGGCCCGTAAAGCTGTGACTGAAGTTATGGATTTGAACCCAGCCAGCCTTTTGGACAGACATATAATTGCCCTGTTTTTTTAACCATCTTGAGATGGGTGGCTTTGCTGTGCTGAGCAAAAGCAGGCAGAGAATTATGGAGGGTAAGTTACTTGAAAACGTGAATCTCGCATGAGCCTCTGTTCGTAGTCCAACCAATATCCTCTCTTACGCATATATCCTCTTGCATTATAGAATCTTAAAAAGAGGAGAAGATGGTTGCTGAATTTTAATTAAATCTTTTAATAATGCCTCTTAAGTTGGATTTGAATAGATAGTTTAGATGAAATGAGATGTTTTAAATAGTAATTGAATAAAATGTTGTTAGAATATATTTTTTAATATTATTTTTAATTAAATTATTTCTTTTACTTTTATATAAAAATTTAAAAAAATTTTAATGATGAGATAAAATATACAAATTTATACATAACCTTAAAATATACAAATCTCATGGGAGAATGATGGTACGATGCTTTTAATAAGCGAAAACATGATATCTGCAGTACTGACTAATCATAGGTGGATGCTGACACGCTTTGACTATTTGTTTTTCTTTTTTCCTTTTCTTATTGTTCTATGCTTAACGGAATTACCCAAAAATTTATGGTCAGATGGAAAAACCCGTATTCTTTTACTATGGAGACGATGAACATCAATTTAGTTTTAGCTGTTAGTCTCTGAGGTTGCGTTCAAAAACATCAATTTAGTTCTGGAGATGATGAACAAAGAAGCCATAAAAAGGAGAGTTCTGCAGCACAGATAAGTGACTACCACTTGCTGAGCTCAAAGGCTGCAGCATGGCTTGTAGTCAGAATTACGAACACAGTAAGTCGGGATAATTCTGTGAGATATATATATATATATATATATATATATATATATATTTATATGTTTTTTACTCGTTTCTGGTGATGCAGTCCCCACACCCGCCCCTGCCCCCACCCAAAAATTAAAAATAAAAATAGAGAGAAAATCACACCACTAGATGCAAGGTACAACAAGAATTTCTGGCATCGTTCCGCAATCATAAAATATACAGAATTGTGGGTTCTAATTTAAATTACCGATCAGTCTAATAGTAGATCTTCAGCTGCATTTGACGGACTTATTAGCTCAAACTAATTCAGAAGCATACCAGTTTCAAATGAGGCTATTTCTACATCATTGAAAAGTTAATTTTTCTAACTTCTCATCCAGTGTGTACCTTAAATTCTTTACTGCATGATGTCTCCTTCCACCAGGGCTTTCATCTATTTGACTAGAATGGAATGCCGGTATTGTGAATGGAGAAGCACAGGGCAAGTATTGAATTGAGAAGGGGCTCTGTGACATCATCCACTTCTGTTTCGGAAGAGCACAACCAAACCTTTCCTGGTCATACAGTGATGTTGAGTCTGCTGCGACTGCTGCTGCTGCTGCAGCACGTTGCTTAGTGGCATCATCTACATATAGAAGATCATCAATTCTTGCCATTATGTTAAAGGCTAAGCTTTCCATCACTCTAGAATAGCTCTCAAGGATCGACTGCCCAACATCCTGCAGAAGAGATAGAAATTACCCATAACATTTGGCATAAGTGGCTTATTCACTGTGTGTCTGTGCTTTGGAGGAGAAGATGGTGCTGGGGATTAATCAAGCACTTTTAACAAAAGATATGAGATCCTCTATGTGGTCCATCAGTTACACAATTTCTGTCCTAATTTCAAGCGATTTAGTTTTCATTTTCATTTTTTTATAAGTAAAACAGAATAGTTTTCATTTCCAAGATGTTCATTCTTTAAAATGCCAAACAAGATGCTACATTGAAGGGACAATCTTTCCAAAGAGATTTCTTCTAAATATAGATATTGATATGCTAACCATAGATATTATTGCCACCTATGCAACCGTAACAAAACTTAGAAGGGGACCAGATAACTACAAGTTTCATATAAAGATAGATGCTCAGGAAGTACACCTTGTTAAACTGAATCTTGCTCATATCCAAAGCAGTCTGTGGGAGGCCAGGGAACCTTAGCCTTAAATTCTGTAAGAGGGTCTCAGCCCTACTTGCTAGAAGCTTAGTCTTTTCTATATCACCGACAAAACCCTTAACCTTGCCACCCCATGTTGACTTCCCAACTTTTGCATGAATTGGATGCCTTTCCAGATACTTCTGCCTCCAAATGTGCACAGCAGCCTCTATCCTGTTAGCTATATCCAGAGTAGTGTACTCTGATGAAAACTCTAAGTAGTCAAGGAGAGACTCTGGGGAGAATTTCTCGGCAGTAATGTAACGGTATAAGATTTCGCCTAAATGAGCTTTTCCACTCTGAAGAGAAAGTAAATGTCATACAGGATTGGATAACCCAGTTGTAGAGAAAATGCAAATCAATGTCTTGATCAGTTAGGTGCTCATTGGAAGATGAAAAAAAATAATTGCTTTTAAGATGGATAGAAAGGAGATCATATACAAGTACCATGTTGCATGAATTAGTAACTGAGAATGTCTAACGATTTGAATCTTTTTTTTTTTAAGTAAGAATAAAATTTTATTGAATCAAGTAAGTAGACGTAGCCCAAGTATGCAAGAAGCATACGAAAGCGAATGATGCATGATTTGAATCCTTAACAATTGTGTGATAAAGAAACTAGGTAGATCACCACTTGAGATTACCGAATGCATACAAATACAAACAAAATTGCAGCAAAAGAAATAAATTGCAAAGATAACAAAATGCTTATATAACTTAACATCCTTTCTATCCGGATAAGTGTGTAGATAAATCTATATTAAATCTTTACATTTCTCTTGGGCATAACTTTAACATGTGAAATACCCTTGCCCTGAAACATTGGTATAACGACATGGAGTGACAGCTCGCCTTATTGTGTGTCCGTAATGCATTGGCAGGTCAAACAGATACAGAAGATGGAATAGAAACAGAATGTCGGTTTATTTCAAACTTCAATACTAATTTATTCAACAATAAGATATGGAAAATGGTCTCCACCTAAGAATATAACCAAATGATAACTTGAGGACTACCATGAGAATTAGCAACATACTTTCTTCTCCCTCAAAACATATCAGCAGATCGTACCATGGAAAGGGCAGTGTACAAGCAAATGCTAAAAATATAATACAAATAATTAAAATCTACATCTTGCTATTAGCTTAAGCTTTTGGGATAAGGGATAATTTCACATGGTATCAAAGCAGAGGTCTTGAGTTTGAACCCTGACTTTAAAATCTATCTCATTTAATTAAGGCCCCGTTTGGATGTTGAAATGGTCTCATCTCATCTCAACTCAAAATCCAAACACCACTCAAACACAAATACTTTTCAATTTAAAATTTTAACGTTTTTATCTAATCATTACAACTTTCTTAAACTTACAAACAAAACACAAAAAGAAAAATCAAAAAAAAAAAAATCAAAAATTTCAAATTCTAAAATAAAAATAATATTTTAACTTTATAATATTTTTATTTCAACTTTTTCTCTTTTCTTTTTCAAAACCCCTTAAATCATCTTAACTCAAACCATTTCACTACTATTCACAAATTTCTCATCTCATCTCAACATCTAAACAAGGTCTAAATTTCACATGTTGGGGTCACTCATTGAGAGGGAGTCTGGCCCACACAAAGGGGAATGTTAAAAATATAATACAAATAATTAAATCTACCACTTCTCAAAAGCTTAAACAAGTAGTGATTTCACACGGTATCAGAGCCAGAATAGCGGTCTTGAGTTCGAACCCTAACTCTATACTCTACTCCATTTAATTAAATATTCCACGTGTTGGGTTTACTAGTTGAGAGGGAGTCTGGCCCACACGTGAGGGGAAGTGTTGGAAATCTAATACAAATAATTAAAATCTACTTTTTTTCTATCAACTTAAACTTTTGGGATAAGTGGTATTTTCACAACAAAAGTACTTCAAAAGACTTACATATGAAAAGATTTATAGGCGCCCGACAAAGAGTGTCGCACAAGTGCACTTCAAGTAATTCAAGGGAAAACTCTCCCAGTCCGATGATCCCTAAAAATTGTTAAGAGGATTTGAACCTTAGACCTGGAAAAAGCATACTACCAAGGCCAATACCCTTACCACTAGAGCCAACCCCTAGGGATTTATATGTACGTTCATGTTCAAATCTGATAATTTCAATGAGAACATATTTGCTCAAAATTGGACAAATTAGGGTTGTACAAGAACCGGCCGGACCAACCGTCTTTGACGCGGACGGGCCGCCGGATTCAGGAACCGGCCGAAACTGGTGAAGAACCGGTCGGCGGGCAAGATGATTTGAGGGAAAACCGATGTCGGCGGTTCGGCACTGGTTTAAACCATTGGGAAACCTCTGAACCGGCCGATCCTTTCTTTTTTTTTTGAATATATGTATATAAAACGGTGTTGTTTCACTTAAATGAGTGAAACGGCATCGTTTTTCCTAGTGGAAGTTAAAAAAAAAAAAAACATATAGAACAGAGCCGTTTGTCTTTAAACTAAACGGCGCCATTTTGAATTAGGTTTCATTAACCCCCCCTCCTTCTTCCTTGCGTCTTCTTCTTCCTCTGCAACCCTAAACCCTAAGCTTATACCCTCACTCGACAATGAACGCGACATCCCTCCTCCATCAAAGAGATGATGACAGCAGACCGAAGAACCGAACCCCGTTTCGTTGAGACCGATAATATTGATTTTCTCTCCCTAATCGAGCGGTTTCGGCCAGTGCTGAGCTCTTATGGCAGACGTCGGTGGGGTCTCGGTTTGGTGCAGAAACCGACGCCAAATCCATTGGTGTACACCCCTAGAACAAATCTAAAAGCTATTTGATAACAGTAGGAAATTCCTGAATTATTTACTTTCTAAGTGTTTCCCAAATTCACATCATCAATACCTATGCCTCCAGAGATATCAATCAAGGTCCTGGCATGTGTTTGATTATGTGATTAGTACTTGGTAAAGGATTGTGTACACCAAAACCACTAAAATATATAAACAAATAAGAAAAATCTGAAAGATTTTTCAGACCCTGCATTGGTTTATCCAATACAACCTTCAATCTCTGCTACCAAGCAAGTTACCATGGCACATCTTTGCTTGCAAATAAATCATGTTGTCAGGAGTTTTATGTCCACCAAAATTGCCGTTTAGCAGCCTCGAAATACATTACGAACTATCCAAAGAACTTTCACTAAATAGAAGCACTATATGAAATTATCTGCCATAAGACTATCCTGGAGAAAGTCAAAAGTCCCCTTTCAATGTATTCATGAAATTAATGATGGCTGACCGGCTAGCTTTTCTAGAGTCTGATATTGAACAGTCGTTCACTAACATCAATTTCCAATCCATAATGCATAGATTACTAAGAATATAAAACAGAACAGATTCCCCATGCAGTCCCCATACCTTGGGCAAGCTCTCCAAGTAAGAAATTGGGATTTCCATCTCAGCCAGCACACTGCTATTAATTGCCATGGCAGCCTTAAGGATCTGAGTTGTGCATTCCCTGGAGTGCTGCAATTTTTTTCTCACACCTTGAGACAAACCATTTGGTGGGACCTTTGGGAAGGGGAGCCACCATTTCTCTTCCTGCCTAACTGAAGGTCTTACAGGGGATCTAGACAAATTATATGCTTCTATGTCATCACTGCCAGCAACAATTATCCCACGATCAACGTAATAGAACTCTGAATCGTGAAACCCATCTAGAATTCCATGTAACATCGCATCTAATTTTTTGAGTGCTGGGAGGTTCACATATAAATCCGAGCGAGGCCGAGTCACCATGACCTCAAAGGTGCCACCTCCGGGGAATTCTTGCACAGATGGAATGAGTTCTACAATAGAGTCACTCACGCATAAAAGCCATCCCATTTCTCGATGCCACATTGATTTCTTTTGTGGAGCCAATGGCTCCAGCTTCCACAGCTCCCCAAACACACTAGCTGCCAAATGTAATTCAAGATAACCAAATAACCATTAAAAAAAACTGAATCAGGATTGGAACGATATGATGACAAAAGAACATGAAATTAATTTTTCAAGCCTAATGTTATCTATTGCATTATGAGTCAGTTCCACATAACACAAAATACATAAATTAAACATGGTGAATCTTCACTTTCTTCTTTTTCTCTTTTGACACCTTCTGAGAAACAAAATGGAGGACCAATTGAAGTAACAAAAGAAATAGTATCTTATTGAGAGATAGGGAAGAAACAAACCGGAAAGGTTTGTGATGGCATTGGAGATAGCAAGAGCAGTACAAACTCCCTTCCCTCCTCCAGACATATCTTCTCCAAGCAGAAGCTTAGCAAACCGCTCTTTCATCAACTCAACCTCTGCAATTACATGTATTTAGCTATAGACTAAAACACATGTAGTCATCTATAACATGAACAGGTAGATAATTTTCAGAAATTTCTCAATTTCTTCGTTCTTTTTCTCTCTCTATCTATCTCTTTACTGTTTTTTTATGGAAGAACTCTCCTTTATATGAGGAATATTTTTCATCACATATAATGAGGTGAAGGCAAACGGATTTTCTTAAAGTAGATTATATTGTCTGGAACAATATATCAAAAAAAGTGTCTGGAACATATGTTTTCATCTTTGATAGTTTTTTATTTTCATTTATTAATTCCTTTGTTGTTGGAGTCAAGAATATTTTCGTAATGAACAAGATGGCAAATGTACTTTTCCAAAACGAATAACAAAATAATAAAAATTAAATATCTAAATAAAAAGAATACATATCATGTGGAAAAAATCGTAGCTTTTGGTTAAATATTCTAGATAGAAATACAACTAATTTTGCTGGGAATGATCTAAATATGTAAACTTCTCATACATTTTACAATTCTTTTTTTTTTACCGAGTTTTCTCCTCGGCCACTAGAACCTAAAAGCCAAACATATAAGCTATCCAACGTATGATAGGAAATATCATCGTCAAATTTTGTCCGCAATAGGTAAATCCAAGAAAACGCAACGAATAGTAAAGCCCTAACCGGATAACTCCGCCACCGGTTTCTCCGTCCTCTTAGCCGGAATCACGACGTGTCTACCCCCGACCACAGGCAACAACACGGGCACCGGCGCCGGGAAACCGGGATTGTCAACGAACTCCGGTCCGGCAAGCGGCGAAGACGTCAAAGAACTCGACACACATTCGTGATCGTAGCGGCGACAGGAAAGGCCACTAGAGGTCTCCGAGTCGCTGATGTCCGCACTCAGACTGTAGCTCTCGAACCGCTCGCTCAATTGGTCGAACCCATCTTCGGACGAAACGCTCCCCATTGATCAAGATCGGGCAGATAAGACCCGGAACAGAATTAAGAATCGGTAACGTAGTACATTTCCCCGGGGCATTGAAAGCCTTACTGATCAAATGCCGGGAAATATAGTCCCAAAAGTAACAGAACAGAATGGAGTGAGAACAGGAAAAAGCAAATAAATGCTACTTACTGCTCTCCTCTCACTGCCGCTTCTGAGTTTGATGCGGTTGGCGTTAACAGCAGGGACGGTGCAGAAGGTGGGCCCTTCCCTCTTTTTAATCCAATGGTTGATATGCCCAGGCCCCACCCGGGACGATAGAGCGTGAGAACACGACACGGCTTGTTAATTGTTATGAATACGGTCGAGAATAACTGCCAAATAGATAAAAGAAAAATTATATTCATCATCGATAATATATATCATATATAATTTTTTATTTTTTTATTTTTTTATTTTTTATTATATATATATATATATATATATAAATTCTGTTCTTAATATATGTACATAAAATTCTAAGATATTATCTAATAATATATTTTGTAAAAATTAAATAGTTTATAAAAAAATCTAAACTCGATCAAAAATAAATTAATAATTTATAAACATAAACTATAACTCAATAACAAATTTAGATTATATACAAAAATCCAATATTTTATTTCTAAAAAATCGAAGATAAAATTATGAGATGTAATATAAAAGCATATATTTTATAAGATTTAAACAATTTATTAATAAATTGAAACTTATTAGATAATAAATTCAACTAAATATAAAATATAATTAGATAATAAATTCAACCGCAACTTGTATCTACTGTTGACTTAACTAGTCAGCAGCTTGTCTTTAGGTTTGTATTTGCTATATTTAAGGCCCTTCTCGGCTTAGGTCAATGTCGTAATGGCGCGTACCGGAACCTCACTATTTTTTCGTATTACTTTTATGATTCCTTGTCTACCCCTCACCTGTCTCATTAACGTGTCCCATAAATTCTGTTCTTAAATACAATATATCGGAATATACGTTAATGATGAGGATTTTATAATTTAATATGATGTGATTATTAAACGTGACCAAGCTTTGTCCCATGCCCTACTCGATTAGGTTCCATATGTTATAATTTAGAAATTCTCTCCGGACATGGAACTATAACAAAAATTTAATCCAAGTCTTACCTCTAAACTAAACTATGCAAAATAATTAGAGTAGTATTAATTGTACGCATAATTTTAGATATTATATTAAACATAAGACATGGGACAACCTGGCATTATATTATACTATTGAGTTTGCTCTCCAATAGTCACTGGTTCGAGTCTCTTTAGGCTCACTTGAGGTTTACCCGGTTGTTAACTTCAAGACTCCATGAGATTAGTCGAGGTGTGCGCAAGTTGGTTCGGACACCCACGATTATAAAAACAAAAAAAAGTATTAACGTGACCAAGTATTGAGTGTTAGTTTTATTGTATCAGTGTTTTTCTTTTTTATTTAGATTTAAATTTAAAATTTTAAAATTCTTACTCATTTCAATAGCTGATAGCCTGACATATCAACACGTAAGATCGCGTAAGTAAAATTGTAAGTATAGATAATATTTTCTAAATAATTAATTAGCTATATTATTTTCAACATAGACATGCTAAAGGTATAAACAAACTCATAATTATTTAGTCGACGCATAGATAAAGTCATAATATATGATATAATTTAAGTAATTTGTGAGAATTATTTATATATAATTTACTAAATTACAATATTTGCAATTTAACTTTTACAAGTGGATAGATATTGGTTTACCCAACTAATTTAAATGTTATAATTTTTACTTAATTAACTAACTAATTATTAAATCAAACTTATGATATATAAACTATTCATATAATATAATTTAGTTTTATAAGAAAGCAATGAGACAATCCAATTAATTCATTTGAAAAATAAATAAATTGATCATAAACTTAAATATAATTTAGTGATAAGTTTAAAGCTAGCTCTACTGCACTCTTATTAAAAGTGGCAAATTGTTAGTACTTACAAAAAGGTCTCAAGATATTTTATTATTGGGTAATGCTATAAACAAATTTTGAGTAAATCCTTTTATAAAAATAAGGATTCACAATAAAAAAAAAATAGAAATTTTTGCGTGAATCACAAGTGTACTCTCGTTTTAAAAGAAAATTATGTAAGACTTGTATAATCTAAAACTAATCAAATATTTTTCTTTAGACTTTATATATCCAAGTACCAAATTTGACTTCGTCGAATTGAGTTGAGTTATGAATAATAATAATTTATGGATCCCATTTTAATTGGTTTAACTTTTTTAAGTTGAGATGATTTTAATTTTTTAAAATTGAAATGTATAAAATATATTGATTTGAATTTAACTTTTTTATGGAAAGTTAAAATACTAGTAAGATCTCATCAATGATTTAACAACCAAACACAACCTTAGAATTCTTTTGGCAACACAATTGTTTTCAAGTAGTTTCAAATATTATCAGATATTTCATTTTCAAACATCATTCAAACATAAAATATTTTTTAATTTTAAATATTCAACTTTTTTTTTATCTAACCATTATAATATTTGCAAACTTTTAAATAAAACATAAAAGATAATACTATTTTTTAAAATTTAAAATAAAAATAATATTAAAATAAAACTAAATTTTATAATATTTTTAAAAATTTACTAAAATATTTTAATTTCAACTATTCTACTATTGTTAACAAATAATTCCCACGCGGCTGTAATCCTAGATTCCTGGTATACTTTTTCACTTTTGAAAGTGATCTACAATGGTACTTTCCCTTTTGTCTACCGTGGCTGTGAAGCTTAATAGAAAGAATACGATTCGCATTAGCGCATTGACTCTCTAATTATTCCACGCAAAGACGAGAGCCCAATTAGCCGCTTTTACAAACTATAATCCAATCTTCTCCTTCCTCGTCTTTGTGCTCAAGCGGCAAGCCCACAATGGGTTTGATTGGTGCCCTAGAAGAGCATTTGCAGTACCCGATTGCTCGCAGAGACGAGTCCGTCGTCGACGACTACCACGGCGTTAAGGTCTTCGACCCCTATAGATGGTAATTAAACGAAACTGATTCCCACTGGAATACCGTTTATGAGTACAAGGTTTCTCTTCTCGATTCCCGTGGAGGTTTAATCGACGAACTATTCAAAAGGAAATTTGACGAGATTTTTTTGTTTGTTTTAATTTCAATCTTTAGGCTTGAGGATCCGGACGCCGAGGAAGTGAAAGAATTTGTGCAGAAGCAGGTGAAATTGGCTGAGTCGCTGCTTGAGAAATGCGAGACGAGAGAGAAGCTTCGAGAGAGCATCACGAAGCTCTTCGATCACCCGCGTTACGAAGCGCCTTTCAGGCGAGGGGGCAAATACTTTTACTTCCACAACACCGGGCTTCAAGCCCAAAACATCCTCTATGTGCAGGTTCGTGACCTGTAATTTGAATTATGAGAACTCTATTCGCTTGGTTTTGTCTATGACTATTCACAATCCCCCCGCCCCTCGTCCTATTCAGGATTGTTTGGATGGAAAACCTGAGGTTTTGCTGGATCCAAATACGCTTAGTGAAGATGGAACTGTCTCTTTGAACACGCTTTCAGTCAGTGAAGACGCCAAGTACTTGGCTTACGGGCTTAGTAGTAGTGGTAGCGATTGGGTGACGATCAAAGTAACGCGGGTGGAGGATAAAAAGGTTGAAGCTGATACTTTATCATGGGTGAGTATCTTATTGCATCTTATTCATCCAAAAAAAAAAAGGTACAGAAAATGCTTGTTTTAGTAAGACTGCTGAAAGACGTTATATATGTTGTAATTCAGGTTAAGTTTTCCTCTATTAGTTGGACTCATGACAGTAAAGGGTTTTTCTACAGTCGATATCCTGCTCCCAAGTAAGTGATCATCATCGGATTCTTACGTTTCAGCAAAGTATCAAATTTGGATTCTGACGTGCCCCTCGGATGATCGTGGGTGTTAAAAATTGCATGTACTTATTCTAAGAATTTGGCAAGAATCTAGAGAGAAGAATACTTGGTGCGGTGCACGGGACCGGGGTTTACTTTGCAGGGGTGGGTCCGAAAGGCCCTGCCTTGGAGAGATTTCCCGACATATATAAAAAAAAAAAAAAAAAAAAGCTTGGGGAAGTTAAAGTGGAGTTGAAACTGCTAAAAATCCAGTTTTAGCAGAATTTTAGCGGACAAAAGAAGCAATAAATAGAATATTATCATTTATGAACCAGAATTATGGTATAGAATACCTATAAAAAAAATTATGGTATTGCAAAATAAGTTTGGGAAGGACTAATTGGATTTAGTACATTATTTTTGTGATCTCATAGCCTGTTATGTTTAATCCAAAATAAGTAGTGTTTCTCTGTAGAGAGGGAGAAGGTATAGATGCTGGAACGGAGACCAATTCTAATCTTTACCATGAGCTATACTATCATTTCTTGGGTACGGATCAATCTGAAGATATTTTATGCTGGAGAGATTCTGAAAACCCTAAATACTTGTTTGGAGCTGGTGTTACAGAAGATGGGAAGGTAATTCATCTCTCGTTTCATGGTATTTTTGGTTATACCACAGTAGTTGCCACTGTCTTTTGCTGTTGTTAATCTAAGTGCATGATTCTTAAAGCTCTTTTTTAATGGATCCAGCTTGTTTTCAATGATTTTATTCTTTATAATCTCTCTACTTAAAACATTCTCTTCAGTTGAGTAAAATTAAGATCCATGTATATTGTGCTTATATGCATGTTATGTGCATTCATGAGCTTGAGTACCTAAACAATGACTATGAGCTATTCTACTCAACAGCCCTACACCACACACATGTTGAGGAAAAAAAATAAAAAGATAAAAAATAAAAGCATGTGTGTAGTGTAGGGCTGTTGAGTAGAATTTTTCCTAAACAATATGGTCTAGATAAGAATGAAAATGATTTTTTTTTTTTGTTTTGTTTAAAAATGGTTTCCATCGAACTGACTCCACTTTGATGTTATTGTGCAGTATGTTCTTTTGAACATTGAGGAGGGTTGTGACCCTGTCAACAAGTTTTATTACTGTGACTTGTCTGCACTTCCTAATGGGCTTGCTGGGATGAAGGGGGAAAATGATCTACTCCCATTTATTAAGCTTATTGATGAATTTGACGCACTGTATGTTGCCATTGCAAATGATGACACTCTATTTACCTTTCATACAAATAAAGATGCTCCAAAGTATAAGTTAGTCCGAGTTGATCTTAAGGAACCAACTGTTTGGACTGATGTTATCCAAGAGGCCAAAAATGATGTACTTGAATCGGCTTGTGCTGTTAATGGTAACCAGATGATTGTGAGTTACCTGAGTGATGTCAAGTATGTTCTGCAGATAAGGGACTTGAAATCAGGTTCCTTGGTACATCAATTACCCATTGATATTGGGACAGTTGAAGGGATTTCTGCGAGGCGTGAAGACAATGTTGTTTTTATTGGGTTCACTAGCTTTCTTACACCTGGTATTGTTTATCAGTGTAATCTAGGAACTGAGGTTCCTGAGATGAAGATATTTCGTGAAATTGTTGTTCTTGGGTTTGATCGCTCAGAGTTCCATGTCAATCAGGTATCTTGTTACCTTGTTGATATGCTAGTTACTCTAATTTGCTGCTTCTTTTTCAACCTTGCCAAGCTGTATTTGCTTGGATGATTAAGGGTAGCTATTTCTCTGTCTCTCAATTCCCCTGGGTGGTGTGTTTGGGCCCCACATTTTGATGTTCATCTTACTTGAATGGGTTTTCTCATATCCAGGTTTTTGTGCCCAGTAAGGATGGTACCAAGATACCGATGTTCATTGTGGCAAGAAAGAATATTCTTTTGGATGGATCGCACCCATGTTTGTTATATGGTTATGGTGGATTTAACATTAGTCTCACACCATCATTTAGTGTTAGTCGAATTGTGCTCACAAGGCATCTAGGTGTTGTTTTTTGCATAGCAAACATTCGTGGAGGTGGAGAATATGGAGAGGAATGGCATAAAGCAGGCGCACTTGCAAGAAAGCAGAATTGCTTTGATGATTTCATTTCTGCTGCCGAATACCTTACATCTGCTGGTTATACCCAGCCCAAGAAGTTGTGTATTGAAGGTGGAAGCAATGGTGGACTTCTTATTGGGGCTTGCGTAAATCAGGTATTGCTGTATTAGAGGGCCATTTTCTTGATCGTATTCTAGGTTATATCTCCATTATAATTGTTTTGAGTGCTTAGAATAATTGCTTTTGTGGGTTTTAGCAGAGACCGGATCTTTTTGGTTGTGCTTTGGCTCATGTTGGTGTTATGGACATGCTGCGATTCCATAAGTTTACCATAGGTTGGTCTAAATTCGTGGATCCACTAATTAAGAGTTTTGAGTCAATGTATTGAATTAGATTGCTTTCTAGGCCATGCATGGACTTCTGATTATGGCTGTTCAGACAAGGAGGAAGAGTTCCATTGGCTAATCAAGTGAGTAAAGTTTATCTTATATAAAATATCTGACAGCAATCTTCTCATCTTTCATTTGTAATTTATACTACATCACATAAGATTCTAAGAAACTAAAAAAGTTCTGAATTTTCTCTATGTTGTGGTTTGGACTTGAGATTTATTTATTCACCCTATTTTGTATTTGTGATATTTTTGCTTGTTTTAGCCTCGTAGTTCTAGCATTATCCGTATTGAGTTTTCTTTCCCGATTCATTGGCCTAGTATCTAATTTACCTTGTTTAGATGTTATTTGCCATGAATATTTATGTTCGCTGAAGCTCAGATAATATTTTTTTGATAAGTAAAAGTAAAACCTTTTTGATAGTAGAAGGCCCAAGCACCAATTTAAAGATACATGGTGTATGTTTACAGTAAAAAATGGTAACTAGTTAGAGATAAGAATACTCACTGTTTAAAAAATAATAATATATTGAACCTTAACAAGGAAAAGTGTTAAAGAAAATTCCAAGGAAAATGAAGAAAAGTCTTGCTTATAAAAGATAAAGTAGAAGAGAATAAAGAAAAGATTGAAGGAGAAATAAAGGAGAATATAAAAATATTACATGCATTGAGTCCTATTTTTGAGGGTGTGTTTGCGCGTGCGTGTGTAATATTTGGCCTCTACATAACTTTTTGGGCTACTTATCAAGAAAAAAAGAGAGCTCTGCAGGCCAAACCTTTTAGTTTTAAGAAAATTTCAATTTTTTTTATTAGATTTGGGGTTAGGTTATGAACTTTAACATGAAGCTAAATGTATTCATTTTGATTTTTATATTTAAAAATATGGGTATTACACAAGTTTTTGAGTAATTGAGTTGGTTATTTTAATTTTTTTGGGGGGGGTGTGGGGGGGCAAGTTTAAAAGGGAGCAAGGGAAAGGGATTTTTTTTTTTCAATTATTATTATTATTATTTTTTTTTTGGGGGGGGGGGGTATTTGACCTTTTTTTTTTCCCCTGCTAATGAGTTTTTTTATGGGATTCTTTGCATGCTGCTCACTGGTGATTTTATTGTTTTTAGGTATTCTCCACAGCATAATGTGAGGAGACCTTGGGAAGAGCATCCAGATCAAACCTGCCAGTACCCTTCCACAATGTTGTTGACTGCCGATCATGATGATAGGGTTGTGCCATTGCACTCATTGAAGTTATTGGCGGTTAGTCTTTTTATCTTTAGCACTCATTGAAGTCATTAGTCATTGCATTTGCGCACTGCATGCTGTATTTCGTACTCTTTTCCTCTTTAGAAAATCCTTTCTGTTTATTATCAGACTATGCAATACGTTCTTTGCACGAGCTTGGAGAACAGCCCCCAGACCAATCCTATTATTGGTCGCATTGAGTGCAAGGCAGGGCATGGAGCTGGACGTCCTACACAGAAATTGGTAATCATTTTGTTTCTAAGCGAAATAGGTTACCATTTAACTATACATACATACATATATATATAGATATATATTCTATTTTGTAAAATAGTTCTATTTTATTTTCTGATTGTTTATTGGCCATTGGCTCTCGTACTCAGATCGATGAAGCTGCTGATCGGTATGGTTTTATGGCCAAGATGTTGGATGCTACATGGATTGACTAGGTGAATGTATGGATTGATCGAATGCATCATGCATTTGGGAGATTTAATGGGAGGTTGGATCAAAAACATTTTTTTTCCCCTTACTTTGAAGAATTACAACCACAACAAAGAAAAATGCCCTCCCTCCCATACGCAATAATCTTGTTTGAAAGATCCAATTATGATTATCAGCAGTTGTCTATACTTGCCTTTGGCCATAATTTAACTGATTCTGAAGTGTTTCTTATTTTTTTTTGGTTCTTAACAACTTCCTAGTCATTTAATATCGAGTACATAATATACACTACAAATATTATTGATTGATTAGATGGTAAGCGACACAGAGTGATATAAAATGATTTTCTATAAACTTGTGTTCTTCACATTCTATGTCATGGCAGTAGGATCCACTATCAGTTCATTCCCTCAGGGCAAAAAGGAAAACAAAAAGTAAACATCAAAAGCATTTGGTTCATGCTTGGAAATCATACAGAAGAGAATGTATGAGGTGGTTTGAAGGCTTGAAGCATCCCCCGATCAATAAAAAACAATATTAAAAGATGTCAGAATTTAATTGTAAAGGTAATTTTAGCAGAAAAAATTTATTTATAAGCCGCTGTTTACAAACATATCTAATAAAGTACTTATATGATATAATTTTATCATAATTTGATTTAGAAGAAAAATTTTAAAACTTGAATATTATAAATAAGATCTTTGTGATGTAGATGATATGATCTAGTCACTAGTTTGAGTATAGAATAACCCATTTTAATAGGACGACAAACCTGCGTCAAATGAGTGCCCACAGATCATAACTAAAGGCTCTCTTTTCTTATGTTATTATGAAGAGCAACATTAGGCTTTTAAAAAGCCTCTTATTGCATACGCTCTCCCCAGGAGCAAGCTAAGAAAATAACTAGTTTAGACCACACTAAAATACAACCAGAGTGATGTATGTTTATTCTGCACCCAATTAATTCATAATGCTGAACTTAAACGATGGATATCCACATAGCCAGATAGCACTGTCCGGTTTCGTTCTTTCACCTTCGCCTGATATATAACCCTGCACATTTCAACAAAGATCTCAATGCCCCACGCATTTAGATGGAAGTGGAACAATGCTAGAAGTTAATGTTGAACTTAAGATTGAGTATATGCTATGGGTATCAAAAGAGGGAAAATTTTCATGGTCTCATGAATGGCACAAAAAAGGTTCTACCTTAAGCCTTCGAGCCACATTTCAGTGATCAAAGTTTCACTGGGGTACACATGTAAAAGGAACCGTGCTGATATGCTTTTGACCAAGTTTGGATCTCCTCGGCAGATACACTTAATGATTGCCCGAACTGAAAACCCGAGTGTGCACAACCCATGCAATATTGGTCGCGAGAATCTTGACAAATTGTTAAGAGTGAAAATGGTTAGATAAACACACAACTTTAGGTTGCATTCAGATTTCCCACTATAAAAAAGTCAACTCTATATCAAGGGGAACCTTTATGGCAAGAAAAATCCCAAGTGCACGACAGAAACGGACTCATTTAAGATTGAATAATCATGTAAGTTTGATTTAAATACTATATAAACATTTTGCCAATCATGATTTAATGTACATGAAGATAATCAATCGAAATTGAACAAGCAAAGAATGAACATAGATCCTACTGGGATACACCTACTCTGTTTCACTTATAACTATAGCTAGGAGTGAAATATGGTATACAGAATGGTTGAGATCTACTTCAAATGTTTGATCATGACACGAAGATTCAAGCCCAGAAGGCTGCTTAACTGATATTTTCTTTTTAATTTGTTTCCTTCAAAGTCCAAACACAGAAAAGAAAAACGAAGGCAAAATAGCATTACAGTGAACACAAAAATGGGTTCCTATTTGAAAGAAAAAGTTCAATGTTGTAGAATAGCAGTTATGCAACCAAGTGGACTTGGGGAGTACAAACCCTGCAACTTTTGCAACCATAGGATCTGAATGCAAAGGATTATAATCACCAGAGAGCCTATACAGCAATGCCTGCAGAACAACACTAAAACAGTATTACTATCAGAATCTTTTTCATTCCATGTTATGAGAGTTCAAAATACTAGATTTACAAAATTTATAGCATAAAAAACTAAAAGATGGTGCTATCAACAGTCAGCCATTATGTAGCTCCAGTCCCAGCAAGAATGAAATAAATAATACATGCCTGAGATGGTTGGGTACAATCCTCAAACACTGAAAATGGTTGCCTTTTTGGGATTTTCACACTTGAAACCTTGTTGGATGAATAGCTTGAGTAGGAATATGGCTGAGATGATTTTGAGAAGCCACCAGCACCCCGCAGAAAGCCTGTCATCCTGCAAAGTAATATTATAGCTGAGTCACTAGCAAAGGAGGATTAATCAGATGTTTAAAGAGAACTTACCGGTTTATGCATAATAATTCACCAGAATCTTTCTCATAGCTTTTTGTCTCAATCTCAATAATAGCTGCTTTGCCTGAAGATAAAATCAAAATAATGAATAAGTATCTCAATAAGTGCTTATCATACCACCGCGAACACTTCTCGGGAGGCTGCTAACAAAATTAGGAAGTTATGAAAAGCATCAGCTATTCCCCCAAGCATGCCTTTATTTCTCACTTCATATAAAAGATGTGAACTTCAAAAGCAATATCTACCCATCAAAGAGAGGCAGAGTTTGACTCAAAAGTCAGTCTTACATTTGATTAACAAAATGAGAGCATATTTCATTTTTGGCAACAAATACAAACCTTTATCATGCAATCCTGCAAGACTGACTTTATTGTGTATCTGAATCAACAATACAGTAACATAGGACATTTGGTTAGTGTAATCTTTAGGAAACAACTAGAAAATAAATAACACGGAAAAGAAACTAAAGATGATCTTATAGTAGAAATGGTACTAAAACAAGACGAGAAACAATAAACTTAGCACGTTCATCAACATTGTCTACACTATCTGGATGAAATACGAATGAAGGAGCTCGATTTTTTCTCCAAAGAAATTCGAGATTTGGATCACAAGAAACCCAGCAGAACGAAGCCAAAAGTATTACGCATTCATGCATATTATGAAGCATCATCAAAAACTTCGAGCCAGAAATCGTACACAACCACTTGATGGAAACGGCCTGTATAATTCTATGTATTGTTGTCCGTGCAACAGAAGACGTGGGTCGTATCTGGTAGCAACGAAAACCACAGAAGTCCATTAGTTTTTCTTCCATACACCGAAAGCGCTAAAGACAATACAAGGAGAGCTTATGACCCAGCGAAACAGAATGGATTCTAGAATGATGAATCATTCAAAAGAGCAGTCAGATAAGAAACGCGTAAATAAAACCCATCAGATCAAGTACTTACTGCAACCCAGGAAGATCGAAACCATTTGGCGCGGATGCAAGCGAAAACAGAGCGGCAAATGTTGGCAAGACCTGCAATTACAGAGACGAATACATATCATAACTCTATATGCACAAGCAAACCAAAAACTAACTTACCAACCAAATCAGTTAATGATAAAGATTGTGATTATCACCATTTTCTAAGAACAAACAAAGGGTAAAGAAACTAATAGTTAACGAATTGAATAGGCAAATGAACAGAAAGCACAAGCTTACTTCAACAATCGCTGCATCGATAAATTAACAGTACCTGAACAAATTGTTGCCCATTTTCATGGTAAATATATTTAAGCTCGTCCCCATCCACGGCGTCCCGTCCGCAAGCTCCGACGCCCAACGCATAGAGCACAACATCTCTGTTCACAAGGAGAGTGATTATTCAATTGTTACGTTGAAGCAACCAGACGCCACAACCAATTGCAGTAACCAGATTAAAAAAAAAAAAAAAGACTCACCTTTCGGTATAGGTGTATGTGGTCTGAAGCCCGTTCCACATATGAACCAAAATTCAAAAAAAAAGAAAGAAATATCAAAACAAAAAAATTGTAAATCTCGAAGAGAACGAAACCAATTTGAAAGGGATTGAGAAAGAGAGACAAGAGAAAGGTTACATCAGGGTATTTGTGAGAAAGAATAGATTGAGGATCAAACTCTGAAGAGTCGGCCATCGCTGCTTAACCAGTACAAAAGCTCTAGCTTTGAGACGCCGGATGGCAAATAGCTTGATTATCCGGTTTTGTATTTCCCCGTACAAAAGAAGGAAGCAGTCATAAATCGATAGGTATGGGCGAGTAGAAGAAGGAAGAAAATTGTGGCATTCGCGAACGGAACGACTATCGAGGTGTACTCTATTAACTAGCAATATTATATACAGTCGCGTGCAAGCGCAATTATTAAAAGAAAATAATAATAATAAATGAATTTTATTGTTAAAAAATTATTATTGTTTATTTGAATCTTATATATATATATTTTTAAAGAGATATATGATATTGGCCGCATTTTATAACTATAAATATATTATTAAAAATGATAAACTTACCAAATAACAATTTGTAAAATATATGTGAAATTGTAAATTAGTACATCAAATCACAAAATTACTTTTATAATATCTTTATATAAATTTAATAATTCTCTTCTACCAATCATTTTCTTTCTTTTTATTTTTTTGCTCTTTCAATTTGATGGGCCACAACTTGACCTGATCAATGCCGCCGAACTTAGTATTATATAGCCCCGGGCCGAGTGGCGTGTAATCGGATTTGGATAGAAGACCCGGACGCCTCTTCAACGTCACAGTATTCTTATCTTATTGTTTGGGACTTTTAGTATAGTTTATACCACAAAACTGGAAAATTTATTACTTGTTTTGCACCTTCTTTCGAATGAGTTGAACTTCATAAACTGCAAAAGTGGAACCCCTGATTTCTTAGAAGAAAAAATCTATTCATCTTTTTTCTCATCATCCCATGATGTGGCATTAGATAATAAGTTCACAAGTAAAATAAATAAATAATCTTCAATCATCTAATGCCACATCATAAGATACTCCACATTGAACTTCTTAGATACTCCATACAGTTTCAATATTGAATCCCCGTGGCCTGGGCCACTAGTTCAAGTGGGAATGAGTATGGAAGGCTTTGAACAGAGACTCAGCTCGTTATAAGCATATCTGAACTGCGAAAGTTGATGCTCATTACTCAAAAAACTGCTAAAATGCATTGAAGAGACGATGGATTCGCATTCACAGGACTCTCAGAAGCCCCGTCTCAACAACAGCTCTTCTCAAAATGGGAAAAATAATTGCTCTAAAATCTCACATTAGTAATTGCCATGTTTTCCATCCAACATGGCAATACAATATGACATGATGACAAAAAGAGGTCTCTCAATTAGCCAATGATCTAATGCATCTTCACATTCTATTCTCTCTCTTCCGTGGAGCGCATGTGATGATTTCATCAACTCGGAGAATCATCTCCGCAGCCTCTGTGGCAGAAAGCAATATGGCCTGCTTTACTTTGAATGATTCAGAGATTCCCAGCTGTGCCACATCTCCTACCTGCCACGACATTAGGTTCCATCAAGACTTAATTTAAGATGCGACTTCATAGAAAAGCAACCAACAATCCATAACATTCTAAGCAAACACACTTATCTAAGGCACTTTCCAACCAAATAGAAACCAAAAACATTGGCCGGAACTAGGGTGTACTAATCATATGAGAAAATGAATCAGGCTGATCAAAATTGATGTTCATCTCAAAATTAATAAATATTGGATCTGTTAATTCCAAAGTTAGACTTGCTTATCAAAAAAAAAATCCAAAGGTAGACCAATGAATCAATATTGACCATATCAAAATTGATGCACGTGTGTAATTGAAATGTAAATATTCCTTTTATATACTCACAGATCCAGAGATGACATCAATCCCTGCAGTGCATCCCTCCTTCTGGTGCTCAGCACGGAGCTGGGCAACAAACTCAGCACTGTCCAAACCAGCATTGTCAGCAATGATTGTTGGAATGGCCACAAGTGCCCGTGAAAAAGCTTCAATAGCATGAGACTTCTTCCCAGGAGTCTTCCGTGCCAGCTCATCCACATCCTTTGCCATAACCATCTCAGGCCACCCACCTCCAAGCAAAACCCTACTGTCATTGACAGTCTGTGACAGCACACACAAGGCATCATGCAGAGACCTTTCAGCCTCGTCAAGTACATGGTGGCTGTAAAGAGTTTACAACAAAACAAGATACGTTACTCAGAAACTAAATCAAATGACCGGCAATCAAAGCAACAATGCTAGTATGCTACAGAAAAGCTAATCTATAATACCCCAAAGCAAACATAATCAAGAAGTAGGAGAAAACAACCATGTGACAGTTAGACTATCTATACCAAGACTGGTAACTGGCCAGGATAAAGGAAAAATCTATCTGTAGAAAAGCAGCTTGTATATTCCCAAAACCAGTAAAATGAATAAATAATAGGCACGTATTCTATTAGCTTCACGAAGTTGTGGGAAAACATATACATCCCTTAAAGTGCAAATGTTGCAGATTAAATGACCCCGATAGAACACCCATTTCCCAGTTTCTCTGCCAGAATTGAATTTAATAGAATTTTAATGAAGGTATGTTATAACTTTTATGGTTTGAACTTTGATAACAAAAGTCCCAGACTTCAAGAACAAGATAGGCGGACAATGCCTCAAGATTGGAGCAATAATTCAAACCAATGACCCAGTATTGCATTTCCTATTATGTGTCATATCACAGACATGTGCACATAAACTGAAACCACTTTGGACGACATAACCATATGATTTGAATGCAGACTACCTTATTTACAGGAGAGAAAAATTAAGAAAGAAAATTCAGGCTACATACCTTGCACCTCTCAGTACAATTGTGCAAGCCTGACCCAGTTCGACACCAGAAAAGTGGATCAACTTGTCCTCGCCAATCATGATTTCCTCAATGAGCTTGCAGTGCCCAAGCTTAACTGATTCTGGATTGTCAAATGTTGATGCAATTTCACCACCAGTAACTAGAGCAAGGCGTTCAATCCCATCAAAATCTGCATGCTCAATAGCGAGTATGCCCGCATCAGCGAAGAGTTCTTCAGGAAAATTGTAAATTAACTGTCTGTTGACAAAGCAGTTGATGCCATGAGCTATGATCTTTTGCACTTTTTCTTTCATCTTTTCCTTCTCAGCTGTTTCAATCTCAGCAACCCTGGACATTGAATCAACACGGACTCGTGCCCCATATATCTTCACTTTATCTGTGTCCATCGCAGTGTTTGCCACCAAAATCTTTGCATTTTCTATGCGTTTTGGTTGTCCAATACCAATTTTCTTGTCAAGAATAAATCTGAACAAGCATGCAACTCCCGTAAGAACAAACATCTCATGGAAAATGTACAAAATGTCATCATGAAGAAAGGTGCAGAGAAGTAGCTAATAAGGAGCTTGCAAGTTTAGAGGCCCCACCCTTCGTCTAAAAAGGATTCCTTTAGAGATCCTCCGGGCTTCTTAATGATTTGTATAGACTCTAGGTTCGTGCTTCCCTGCTATTTCCAACAGCATTATCAATAAAAAAAACTATAAATACAAAAGCCACCATGATGTGACAAGATAGTCAAAAGAACTATGTAAAACATAATCCCAGCATTAAGAATACATTCTTCTTAAAACGAGCATGAAGGATGGCTAAAAACACGACTTCAGTCAACTGACCTTAATCCCCACAACTGGCATCAGCTACATGGCTAAAAGTTCAATAAAAAGGATGGCTTGCACGACAAATCAGATATTTTCTCCACTACATAAGCCACAAAATTGCCAATGGCCTTCAGGCCGAAAGGACCATGGGTCCCCAGTTGAGGGTTCTAACCCAACTACTAGGGTTTTATTGCTGAAAAAATTTCCTGGAAAAAAGGTCCCACAATTACCTTGAGCCTTATAACAGCATCCACAGCCAGTTTTGCGAAATGTTCTTTATCCTGTGAGAGTATCTTGGAACTCAAAGTAGTCATCGCAATCTGCATCAAGTCTGACTTGAATTTCTCTGCATAATCCAATGATGATATGCATTAAACATAAAATTATAAAGGAAGGCTAAAGAAACTCAAAGCCTGGTCACACAAATTAGAAGTCGCCATCCCTGTTTAAAGCACCACGCTTGTACATCAGCTTATTCCATAAGTAATCACCATTATGACATCAAAACGATCTCAATGAAAACAAAATCTTTCAAGAAGAAATAAAGCAGCATTTCCCACAATCAAGAAAGCACTGAAACAAAAAACAAATGATGATAAAGTTAATATAGAACACTAAACAATACCAGAGTCCTCTTTATTATCCATGACTTTATGCAACAAAGCATTCCGTGCACATTCTGCTGCCATTCGATAACCTAAACAACCAAATAATCTATTAGAAAACCTGGTACTGCACATGCCAAAGATGGTAACCACAAATGGCAACCTTTATTGTCTTTACAACTAATAAACAATTGAAAAGTATTTCACACATGCCAAACAAATGAATACATGCACACAGACTCACACACAAACACACAACCAAAGCAGGAAACAAATCTCATCCTTTGTAGGGATAAGTTTCTAAAGTATTTCAAGAAGCAATCAGTTGACTGAAACGATAATCATCCTCTGTGGACATTATACATACGATAAGAATAAATAAAACTCGGGATACCCCGCTCCTAGTTTAGCAATTAAGAAACCTACATAAGAATAATGCTTCAAAAAGAAAGCAGAATAATGGAAGATCACATATAATTCTTAAGCATCCAGACCTGATATAATGGTCATTGGGTGTATCTTTGCTGCAACAAGCTTTTCTGCCTCCCTCAGAAGTTCCCCAGCCAAGACAACAACAGAAGTTGTCCCGTCACCAACTTCATCATCTTGAACTTTTGAAATATCTGATGCTTGAATTAAGGATGATAAATGATATGATATTTTATTCAATAAATTCCTAGTGGTCACAGTGTTCAATATTGGCTTGGTAACTTACACTAGCATAATTTCCATTGACATATACTTGCATGAACCAAGCCATTTTGCTAAAAGAAATATCTTTGTCAATCACAAAAAGACTACTAATCAATTATAAAATAAGTTCTCAAAACCATGATCATCAAGCAAAGAACAATTGCAAGGATACCAACAAGAACTTTAGCAGCTGGATTATCAATATGAAGGGACTTTAAGATGGTGGCACCATCGTTTGTGACTGTGACTTCACGTCCCCTACCTGTTGATTGTAAAATTTTATCCTGATAAATACAAATCAACAGTTAGGCCATAAATTAAGTTCACAATGGAGGCCAATGGCCTAAAAGAACGGCATCATCACATTTGACAACACCCTCGAGTATTAAGAAATTTACCATTCCCTTTGGTCCCAAGGTTGTCTTGACCAGGTCAGCAATTGCCATTGCACCAATAAAAGATGCCTAATAAAAGAAAAAAATCGATTTAGCCATTCTGCTCATATTGAACATAAAATATATGAAAGATGCACCAAGTTCAAAATATTATAAATTTACAATCATGAAGCCAGTCAGCAGTTCCAATACCCTTTGTTATAAGTACCAACACCCCAATTTAAGCAACTAATTTGATTTTCATTAATGAATTTTATAACTTACTACATCAATATTTTTATATCGGTAACTTAGTACATCAATATTATAGCACAAAAAATATGGATATCGGTCACTTTCACATAAGACTCACCATTCTGGCACGCTCCCCCTTTTCTTCACTAGCTTCATCTTTAAAAATTCTATCAACCTACAAACATTCTCAAGCAAGAGAAAATATATTGAAGAATTATTAAAGAAACAAAACAAAACAATAAATTAACAGCATCTAACATACCGCCATGAAAAGTGATGTAGTGAGGCTAGCTGGAACCAAGATGCTCAGGTAATTTATCTGAATCAATATTAACACAAGAAACCGAAACTTAAAACCCTTCGTAAATCACCCTAAATTTTATGTGACAAATATAAGTGATATTTACAGCATTTTCCTCCCCTTAATCATTTTCTCAATAACCAAACGAACAAGCAAGGAACAAAGAAAAAACTACGCATAACATACTATATTAAAGATTCAAGAGTGAGATAGAACTGTGAGCTTGTTTTCGATACTGCAAAAGAAAGCATAAAGCGGAATAAAACCCCAAAAATTCAAGAAAACACAACGAAACCCAATAGTATAGTTATTCCATTACCTGGTCTCGAAGAATCGTGTAGACGGAGAGGTTGGATGGAGATTTTGAGACACTGGATCCGGCCGAAACGAGCGTTAAGGCGACAGAAAAGGTTTGGCTTTTTCTCTCTCTTAAATGCTACAGGTACTTGGCGATAGTGGTGCAGTTTGTAGAGTGAGTTGAATTAAGATTGAGATTAGTTAAATTACAGTTGCGTTATTTGAGTTGCGATGATAAATTATTATTTTTTAATATTATTATTATTTTAAAATTTAAAAAAATTAAATTATTTATTATATTTTATATTAAAATTTAAAAAAATTGTAATAATAAATTAAGATGAATTGAAATGAGTTAGTGATCCAATCGAAGTAAAATTGAAAATTAAATATATATTTTTAGAATATTATTATTATTTAAAAATTTAAAAAAATTAAATTATTTACTATATTTTATATAAAATTTGAAAAAAATAATAATAATAAAATGAAATAAAATGAAATATTTTTACACGCATTTATTATTTATTTTTTAATCTGCACGTTACATTCAGAATAAAGCTACGCTTAATTTTAGATAAATATTTTAATAACAAAAATATTATATAAAAGTTAAATTCTTTTTTTAAGGGATATAAAAGTTAAACAAATAATAATATATTTATAACTTCTTTACAATTATGTTATGATTTGTTTTAAATTAAGTAATGTTATATATAGTTTGAATGCAAGCACCGCATGCTCTTTTTGACAAATATAATTGTGCCATTTTATTAAAAAGTAGTTTTAATTTTACATAACTACTTTTCATTTTAAGTAAAGCTGTGGAATAGTTGTAAAATAATTGTAGGTTTATCATTCTCTAAAGTAAATCCACAAACTCTCGGATGGTACACTTAATTATAAAATTATTTTTATTATAAAATATATCTAACGGATTACATAAAAATACTTCAATTTGTAACTTTATTTTTGTGTAATCTATTTATATCCATATCACTTCTCTTAAATTTGCACCATATATATCCTTGACAAAAAGCTTACACTAAGTACATGCTATATAATTGAAGGATAAATTCCCTTTTTATTAATTGGCATGAGGTATACATGCACTTGTTAATTGGAACTAAACAATTAAAAAAATATATACTTTTTATTTTTGAAAAACCTCATCTTCAATCTAAATATTACTAGCTTTCAAAAATAGCTTCTAATTTTGGTGGACTTCATGTAGGTACATCTTTTTCCTCGAATGTGAATTGCTCTCTAATCTCGATGATTATCAAGGGATCGTATTTTATGGCATTAATATTTTCTTGATTTAAACAATAAATACCAAAGATTATAAAGATTTCATGCAAATAAAAATACTAGGTACTTGAATTGTCAATAACATTACATTCCAACGTTATCATAAAAATTACATGAAAATTACTCATAATATATAAAAAATAGTCTTTAATGATATGAAACCCTGTGGTAAAACAAGATTACCATGTGCTCGTACTTTAAAAATATCGAATAATTACTAAATATTTGGGGTTTTAAGCTCGAACACAATAATTATGGTTTAAAAAAAATCATCAAATAAAATAGGGTATCTCAGTATAAGAGACCTAACAAGAATTGATCATGAAGAACATCACCTTACTTCATATATATATATAGTTCTAATACAGGTATGAAAACTTCAAGAATAACGAAGGGGATAAGAGTCTTTCTAGAAAAGAATGCGACCTCGAGCTAAGGTCATTTAGAGTCCTAGATACATTAGCATTTCTCGCATTAAATCACTCAATACTAATATCAAGAAGCAACACAAAATCCCTCTAAGCTAGACAGGCTTTCCCCCTACCCAACTGCGGATTCTTGTATTTATTTGCTATATAGCTTAGAGAGGCCGTGTGTGTTGGCCCGCAGCTTTTCCACAAAGGAGTGCATTCTTTGGAATAGGGTATTCATCTCTGAGTGAAGTTGAATCAGTATAAACCCGCAAATAAAGCTGTTGTCCGAGATATTGTCGTGCCCAGAACTCGGATCTCAAGTTCCACATTCCTACATTATCAAGCGCCACATATATAGCAGTCCATGACTTGGGATATACCTGCACTCTCACCAAGAATAAACAAACCATCATGTTAATGTTATTTTGCTTAAATTTCTGAGGTATCTCTGAGTTGGAGAAAACGAAAATGGCGTTGAAACTCACCTGAGTGGTGCAACGTGCAACTGCATCTCGGAGATTGTATTGGTTTCTACTAGCTGAAGTCCACTGCCCTCCATCCATACTGCGTTAATTGCAGAGTTTTTAGATATTAGTCAGATCAAGAAAAACCAGACCCCAAAAAGAAAAAAAGGCAAGAAATGGTCCAGAAACAAACTCGGGCATAGAGTCCACATATATGCAATGCTAATATGGTGACTTACCCAACCACCCAGAAAGAATAGCCACTAAGGTGCCAGCTCTGAATTATATCCTCAGGGTTTTCAAATACAATCTCGACAAATGCTCTGTAGTCAACACCCATCACTGATGTGTCAAGGTACATTCCACTGCCTGTAGGAACGCTGGATATACTCCCAACACGGAAAACTCCAAGTTTGAAGTAATCAGCAAGCTTCAAGGGAGTGTCTGCTGGGACAAATGATACACTGTTTACTGCATATCTTTGTTTGCCGTTGACTTGAGCAGCGGAGCTTTGTAGCCTGATAGTCTTGGTTGTGTTGATTAGACCATAGTGATACGAGCCTTGTGGGTTCGGCCTTGGTCCGCTTGCAGTCAGATTAGTCCTGTAATCAACATGATGATTAGTTCCAAATGTATGAAAGTCAAAGTTAGAGTTTGCAATAATACTTTATTGATGCAATATTAAATGATTGACAGATAAATAAAAAATAACAAGGCAAAGGTGTTATTGTACAAAGAAGTACAGGCCTGGATTTAAAAAGAGAGGAATGACATGGGTCTTATGTACCTGATAGAGCGGGCCTGGTTCAGAGACCAGTCAATTTGAATGGTAGGTCCACCAGGGGGCGGGCCTGAGACTTTGCCGGCAGAGTTGCTGTAACGAAGAATGCCGGTGGTTGTGAGTATAGTAGAGGTGAACCGAGAGGAAACCACAATGTAATAGTCTTGTGCAGGCTGATCGGCAGTGACTAGAACAGAGTAAGATTGACCAACATGAACATCAAGCGAGGAGTAGGTAACTTGAAGAGTGTGAGTTCCTTCTACTTCCACCAACTTCATCCTGTGGCCCTGAATGCGGAAGTTGAGGGAGTTTTGCAACCCAACATTTGATATTCTAAGCCTATATGTTTTTCCTGTAAATTGATAATGACAGACTACAATGTTAGGCTGTGAATGGGAATTGACAGCAAAATAATTATGGTTAATTATCACATTAACATATGGATATTAATGAGGTGCTCATAAAGTTCTTTAACATTACATATAGAATAATCCATATATACAATTGGCTTCTAATCGAATTTAAAACAATGCAAACACAGTGCCATCAAGGGAGATTTATCGAGAAAAAGATAGACTAGCATAAACTTAAACATTTCAAGTGGGAGATAGATAGATGCATGAAATATACTCTATAAGCAGCACTAAATGCTCAATTAATGTTGTAGAACTCATTTTCCTGTATCTATCTTTCGTTTGAAACCTTCTATTTTGAACAAAAACTTTGAGAGATATTGATCCAATTTATCATTTCATCCTCACACTTTCCCAATGTAAAGAGTCTAAATAGCATGTCCCAAAAATGGGGGCTTCCATTAGTTTTTTAACTGCCCATCCAAAAGTTCATGACAAAGATAGCAAAGACACAACCAAGGAGAATTTATACTATATAAGAGAAAATCTTGGCAGATTTTGAAGGAGATCGTACCTTGTTCTACATTGAAAGAAACACCACCGGGTCCACGACCGTTGATAAGGATTCCATCAGGAAAAGGCAGCTTCTTACCGCGATCTAGAATAGCCTTCAAGGCCTGCACAGACATACATAAATTCATTACACACCAAGCACGAGCTTGAAACCTGCATTTATGAACTTTAAAACCAACACGTTATGGTCTTGGAATGTGGACGGTAGGTGGTGGCCCTGTCACGTAAATGATAATTTTTTTTTCCAAAATTTAAATAAATGAAAATATTGTCCACATGAACTAAAATTGAATTATAATTGAGTTTTTTTTTTTTTTTTTTCGAGCAAGAGTTTTTTTAAAAGTTTATTAAAATAATAAGTATAATAACAATTTATATTTTTACTTGTTTATTTGAAGAGCTTTTATGCCCAGAAACAAAGTCATACTCCATCACTGCCAATAAGTTGAACACGATTTATCCATTGGGATTCACCGATCGGAATTATCCAGGATGAAACTAAGGAGAACATGTGCGACCCACAAACCAGGACATGGTTTGTGATCCGAAACAATCCATGTCACCATGTGCTAGACATTTATGGAAAGTAACATACATTAATTATGTTCTAAAATATGATCATCTGCATAGTCAGCAAATGCCAAAAGGCCCAAAAATAAAACGCCTAGATTTGCTGACATTAAAAGTTTAACAAGAGGCATCCAGAACAAGGGACAACCAGTATAAAAGGACAGAAAAAAAGAAAGAAGCTTGTTGGCGTCTGTAAAAATTGTGGTATTTATGAACTAAAAAAATCAGTAGTGGGTTTGTTTGTGCTCTTCTTTCAAGTTCCAACAACAAAGGTAGTCAAGAAAACAGCTGGCAGCAGAGAGGAAGTATCATTAAAAAGTTGAATGTTTTAATATTCACAGCAAAGAAACCCCCCATATGCCACCGACACAAATTACAATCCCAGAGAATCAATAAATTAAAATCCTCGAGTTGAAGAGGATTCCATTACCAGCGAATGCTGAAAGAGAAAAAGTGAAATTACCGTGTAATTGTTCTTGTACCAATCTCCTATAAGAACAGTGTAATCGCCGGCGGGGTCGGGGAAGGGTACAGGGATTCGTGGCCTGCTAAGGATTCTGATCCCTCCAAACCCACCGGCAGCCTTGTGGAATGCGAGGGAAGGGAAGTAGTAATAACTCCCAATCTGATCCTTGACTTGGAGAATGTAGGTGAAGTTCTTCCCCGGGGGTATTGGGCACGTTGTTCCGAATACACCATCCTCAAACGAATTCCTCCTGTTCTGAATTCCATTCCTATAGATACCAGAAACGAAAACAGAATTAAAATCTTTTATTCATTGCTTTCATACCATCTATAATGTATTGTATGCAAAAACACAACATTCCTGGGTGTTATTGATCTTTCACAAGTGTTCGTGATTTATCGTGCGTTATCTAAAAATAAAAAATAAAAAAAGTTTTGCACATGCCCATGTTCAATAAGCACTGATTTTCTGAGGGCATGATAATGAATGAGACTGCGATCTCAGCTACCTAATTGTTAGCAGCTTGCAGTCACCTAATAATTATAATATTTATTATTATTTATAAAAATATTTTAAATAATATTAAATAAATAATAAATATATAAAACTCAACATGTGAAACTTTTAAATTCGAGCAACATCTTAAAAAAATCTTTTTTTTTATAAGGCGAGTTCAATAGTATATATTATTCTTTACTTTTTTTTAAACAATATTATTTACTTGTTATAACATTTCATGTTATAAATAAAAGAGCAATTATATAAATAATTTTAAGTTGGGACATTTTGTGAAAAGTGAAAATGTCATCTTATTCCTGCTTTAAAAGATATCTGATAAATTCTTCATGTAAAAACAAAGGGTGATTGCCCGAAAACCCTGGTCTACAATGCCAATTTTTCTTAGGGAGCCAACTTTTCTATTGCACTATATGTTTATGTAAAATAAAAAAATATTATAAAATTATAAAATATATATAAAATTAAATCTCTAAATTTGCCAAATAACCTAGAAATAAAATTTAGAAAACACAACTTAATGTCTGTTTCAGATTTTTCACAACAATATTTCATAAAATAATATTCATCCATTATTATTTTTGTAAATATGAAATATTTAGAAATTATTTTCTTCGTATAAACTACCAAGTGATCTTTTAGAATGTCATCTATCATTCTAATATCTAAACTAGTTTATCAAATTTTATGTAAAATCTATCTATTTTGATGTCACATTAAGTATAGAATACTAAAACTAAAGCCTTAAATAAACTTTTCATTGCTCTATGAAGTTTAGATGATAAATCATCTCCACTATTTTTCATATAAATCATCAATCTTAAATGGTTTTTCTAGTATTTTCACTTTGGATTCTATATTAAGAAACTTAATAATGTATAATAAAAAACTTTGGGATCAATGTTAATAATTTATTATTTCTCCTAATCTTAGTTTCAATTTAATTTTAGTGTGGCCATATTCTTAAAAATAGATAATATATAGAAATTATACAAAATCTAGGGGTTATAAGAAAAATAATTAGAGAGAGACATTTCTATGTATATTAAAATTTTACAGAGTTTTAGAAAGCATATGGGAATAAGGAAATTATAATTTTTTTGGGGGGGGGAGGGGGGGAATTTCTATATACATGAATTATAAATAAAATTTAGGGGCTATTTTGAATTTTGAAAAAGTTTTGGGGGTCTAAGATGTCTAAGCGATTAACATAAATGAAATGGTTTATCCACTGCATAAAATCATTTTTCGAGTAGATAAATTTCTTTTTGTAATTTTTTAATTTACAATCCAAGGAGAACTAGTGAACTCCATATAGCATTATATGCTGCCCAGAGACAATATAAATATAAATTCGGATATTGATTATAATAAAACCTACATATTGTACCTATTTTTCTTTTTATACATTGTGACAAACTCCGCTAACTCCCTTTAAAAAAAAGTAGGCAAATCAGTGATCAGTATTAAAAAATATATATTTTTTAATAATAGATTAAACTTTTTTCCAAATGATTGCACTAAACTCGCACATCCTAATCCTAACATTATATTTAACATGGACGATGCTACGTCCACCGCTCCCAACTCCCGCTAAGAGCTATCGTTAGACATAATTGATTTTTTTGTTTTATTATTTTTTTACATGTATTTTTAAAAATAAAAAAATATTAGAATATTATTAAAAAAATATTTCCTTAATCATTAAGTAAAAAAAAAATTTAAAAAAAAATTCCAAAGATAATATTGTGGTAAAAACTAGTGGTGAGAGTATCATTTTCCTTAAAAGATTACAAAAAAGAAAAGCACTACAGCAACCGCTGGTAGCTTTTGTTGTGTTTCTTTTCTAGCTTTTTTTTTAAATGTATTTTTTTAATATTTTTTAAAAATAATTCACAATTTTATTAAAAAATATTTTTTTAATCACAAAGTAAAAAAATAATAAGAATAATAAGAGAGCTAGCTGGGAGCGGTGAGGTAGCATTTTTCATTTAACATTACTATTCTCTCTTTAAACTGTAAATATATTTTGATGATAAAATTGTGCAGATGTTTGGTTTGAAACATAGACAAAGGTCACCATCATCGGTTTGGAGTTGGTGGCCAATTCCTAAAAGGGTGGAACCGTGGAAGACAGCTAAGAGCTCGTAAAAATAATAAGTTGAGAAATGTTTAAAAAGTTTCCCACTAATCAGCCCCGCCCATCTATTTCTGTCACTGAATCATAGAAGAGTCGCTTTCTGTTTAAAGGCGGCTAATCCCCTCAGCACTAAGCTTCGTATAAAATTTATGAACTCCAATAACGAACTGAACTCCTCACAGGCTACTCTCTTCTTATGTTTTTAAATCTCCGCTCTCTATACCCGTGACTGTATATACTGAGTCCGACCCAAAAAGTGAGATCTTAATCAGATCAATGTCCAGTACATGGGTTTTCTCTTAAATATGGGGGATAAAGAACAAGAGAGATTTAAAAAAAAGGTAATGCTGTGAAACTAACCCCACGTCATTAGACAACCTTTTTATGTATTTTTGTGGGCACATTAGACATTCTCTTGACCATAATCTAAGAAGATGTACGAGCAGAGTTAGGCCTTGTCCAGTGCAAACCAATGTAAATACAAATATGCCCTTAACACTGGCAGTGTCGTACAAGAACAACATGTAACACCGAATATGTCGTTTTTACCCAAGGGCGCGCTAATCACTGCACATGATTTTTGTTTGGGGAGAGAGAGAGAGAGAGAGAGAGAGAGTGTACCAGGAGAGGAGGAAGGACTCGTTCAAGTTGTTGAACACGTTGATAATGAGGTTGTCATTGGTGACGGAGTGAATATCAGGGCCTGGGAATTGTCCATTGATGAGGATTCCCTACAAGGCGCGCGCGCGTTGGGTGTAATTTGTCCATTAGATCAAACTAAAATAAGCACAACCCAGATCACAAAATACCACCAAGAATCCAGCAGATCTGAGCCACAAACCTGTTGGCGAACGCCGAGGGGGTAAATGTCACCGTAAGTGATGTTCCAGCTGAAAAACTTGTAAGGATCTTCGGCCCCAGCGAGGGAAAGGAAGAGGAGAGAAACCGCGACACATAGCAGGGCACTGAACAGTGCACCTCCTCCCGCCATGTTTAGCGGCATTTCCTTCAACCAAGAGAGAGGCAGGAAGTTCTGCCTAGCACAGCTCGGCTCCCTTGTGCGTCGTGTGTGAATGTGTTAGTTGGGAAAGGCTGAAAGAGATGGAAAGCGAGAGACAGTGTTTTAAAGAAGAGGAAGGTAAGGTTAGGAAATGATGAGCAACATGGCACGTATTTAAAGTGCGTTACAGAGGTGGTGAGAATGAAATGGGATGGGTGTGTAGCCGTGATTCGTGAAGAACGGGAGGGAAAAGAAAATAGCAAGAAAAGAAAGGAAAAAGAAAAGAAAATTCTGGGGAGTGTCGGTGGCAGTGGGGTACAACAGTATGAGCTTGGTCTCTCGCACTTTGTACTATGGAGGTTTTGTTTGGACGCGAAAGAAGCAGAGAAGAGTGCATGTGCTGAGTTTTAACACGCAGTGGGCCCCCTGATCACTTTGTTGTGGACATGTCATGTGGTTATGAGCATTTAGGAGCATGAATCAAGTTGGGGGGGTCTAGGTCAGGATGGTTCTGTAAAGATGGTATTGCGGTTGAAGTTGCTAAGCCCTTCTTCTTTTCTTTTCTTTTCTTCTTTCTCTTTTTTTTTTTTTTTTTTTTTTTTTTTTTTTGGTAAATGTATTGCTGAGAAATTCCGAAATGAAAGGTATGCTGGTTTCGGAGATGCGGAATTTTTTTAATTCTTTTTATCCATTGAACATAGATACACGAAGAAGAAGATGCCCCATCATTCAGATCTTTTTGTCATTGACTACTATGTGTTGACGATATACGCACAACATTTTTTTTAATGTTTTATATAATTATATTTTAAATAAAAGTATTTATAATTTTTATGAGTTATTTTATAAAAACACATATGATTTAAAATATAGTTATATAAAGAATTATAAAAATTGTTGTATGTCTATCATTTTTCATAATTCTTTTTATGATCAAGGACACTCTTCAATATGCATTGTTGTAAAAAATGAGAGACTAAGAAATAGATTTTTTCCTACAATTTTCCTTTTTTTGTTTTTGTTGTTGATCGTTTCAAAGAATTAAAAAGTAGGGTTAAGAATCTCGTTCTTATAGAAAATGCCAAGTGCCAACTATTTTGGTGACATAAAACTATCATTAAATTAGCTGTCTAATATTTCACTTTTTAGCTTTTTGCTAATTTTTAAAAATTTGAACTCCACATTTTGCACTATCTATAATAATAAAATATTTTTATTTTTCATTTTTAATGCAATTTTTAATTTGTTTAAATACTTTTTATTTTTATTTTCATAATTTCCAACAATCATTTTTATTTTAATTTTCACAGTCCCACAATCTATACATATGACTTGTGGAAAATAATAAAAAAATACATGACTTTCCTACAATTCAAGTCATATGACTTGCGGGATAGCAAACCCATGTATTTTTTATAGCTCCACTGGCATGTCAAGTTGGTCGAATATAAAGTTGGAGTTAGACCGACACAGCTCTAAATACTAGTTGAATATGTACTTAGGGTGCATATGAAAGGTCAGAAAGGACAATAGCGTTTAGCATTTATTTTGTCCTATAAATACCAAGCTCGGAGTTAGGCTACGAAACTTATTGTTCTGTTTTCTATTTATATGTAGCTTTTACATCATCGGGTCTATTTCTATTCATATGCATGCTTCTATACACATAGAGAAGCCAAAAAGCATATGCAATAGCAAAATATACCAAGTTAAACATACCAACTTAGGTCAAACATCTAAAATGTCAACGTTTTAATTTTTAATATACTAGCTAAAGTGTGAAGTCTTGTGCAAACTTCATACACTCACTTTAGTGAAACCTACTATAAAAAAAAAAAAAAAATTTAATTTTTTATAAATCTCATATTTATCCATTTTTTTAAGAAAAGTGCACATAATTTATATATTTTAATTTATTTTCAACGATAAGATGAGATGAGTTAAAATTAAAATTAAATAAATTAAATAAAATATTATTAAAATATTTTTTTTAATATTTTTTTTATTTTGAAATTTAAAAAAAGTTGAATTGTTTATTTTATTTTGTATTGAAATTTGAAAAATTTATAATGATTAGATGAGATAAGATGAAATAAATTTGAAAAAATTGAATTATTTATTTTATTTTGTATTGAAATTTAAGAAAGTGTAATGATGAAATTGAGATGAGATGAAATATTTTCTGAAAACAAACAAGGCCAAGACTGTAAATATTATTTCTCTTAACGAGATTACAATGTTAAATGCTCACATTTCTTCGATTATCTTACAGTTGATGCCAGCAAAACATAAAGATTTGAACCCATCAATAAATTAAGATTTGAACGATATGTGTGCGACCCACCATTTTGATTAGTTTTGTAATTATAAACAATCCCACAATGAATATCTTAACTTGTACTTGAACTCATAACCTAGCTAAACTATGTCTTAAAGCTTGCCTCAGATATCACATTTCAACAATCATAATCCGATCATAATTATTTTTCCACAAGGACTTTGACATGCCAATTTCATATAAAGCACAAGTCACATTTCAACACTAGTCACATTTCCACAAAAGGACTCGTCCTTTCATTGTGACTTTTTTGACAACACGTATCCGAAACATAAAAAGCATAGATGTGCAGCAAATAATAAAATAAATCGAACAGATACATGCAATTTGGGAAGTCCCCACAATTAATAAACACTTGTGACTTTATCGCATGTGCAATCATTGAATATGTTTTTGTATTTAATAGTGGATGATTATATAAAATTTATAAGTTTTAATAAAAAACACTGTAGTATTCTTAATGAAGCAATCCAGTATCATTAGTTAGTTGTAATATGGGCTATAAATAATGAGAAATACTAAATATAATCTTAAGATATACAAGCCCCTTGATTCCCTTTGAAAAAAAACTACTAAAAAAAAGGATTTTTTTCATATAGATTTCAGCTTTACCCACTTTTTTCGGATCTACACAACTTAAAACAACAAATATCATTATTATTTTGTTTCTCCATAAAAGTTTGACGGTACGAAGATTTCATGTCCAGATGTTTTTGAGAAAAAAGAAAAAAGAAAAAAGAAAAAAAAGAGCCTTCGAAAATCACCAACGACCTTGCTGAATGAGTGATTTAATATATCAATTTCAAATCATCACAAGACTCGGGAGACATGAATTAAAATGATGCGGCAGATATTAGAAAAACTTATACTATAATCTATTGGTACGGGGTCTGAAATACAAATTATAAGAGGCTTAGAAGCCAACAAATTAGAATGCCATATCTGTCTGGTGAAAAGTAGTTGGGCGTGGTGTGTTTGATGGTCCCGCAGGAACCATCCACCCACAATCAGTGGGCATGTTACGCTCAAACCATACACGCAAGGAAAGCATTGATCATGTCACTCCCTACAGCTGTTCAGACATAAGCGCTTATGCCAAAGTTGCAGCTAACTCGGTTCCAGGCTTCCAGTGTCATTAACTTGGGAAATACTATGTTTGTTTTATGCAAAAACAATGCTACTGATCCCTCCCTACTCACAAGCCAAAATCTATGCTGTATAAATCCTTTCACCAGTCGTTGAATCGGTTTGGATAGTACATGGGTATGATAGTAAGGCGTCTACAACTTACCTATCAAAAAAAAAAAAGAGTAAGTCGTCTACAACCGCATCACATTGTCCAACATATATCCTCATTTCATGCCCAAGAATCTTTTTGAGTAACAGCTGTATATTGCTCCTTAGAAAATTAAGATTTTTAGAGAAGTGCTCGGTTTACACAAAGATCTTATAAAAGTGAACTTACAAATTAATGTGACGTGATTTGAAATTTGAGATCTACTTTACAATAAAAAGAGATCTACAATCAAACTGCATTAGTTTTGTAAGTTCATTTTTGTAAGATCTGTGTGTAAACCACGCATTCTCTTCAGGAATCCCATTAGCAAGCTCCTTCTTCCCACAGACACCTATACTCTACCTATTTACTCCTGAGCCTACTCTTCAAAACCAATCTCTAAAATGATCCTTTTTTTCCCTCTCAAAACTAATGACATCTATTTCTAATTCCAGTGATCCATGAGTCACCCTCTTCCCCCTTTCTCTTCACCATAAAAAGCACCAATTCTGTGGAATCAAGAATCCTATTTGATGGCCTTAGTTAGATCACCACTTCATACAGAAATGCTCATAAATTTTTTTTTTTCTAAAAAAAAAAGGCACTAAAATTGTCCTCCAACTCGGTCCTTAAATTTTGTTTGTCAACTCAGCCAAATTCAAGCATGTCAACACTTCATCCAAAATAAAAAGGAAAATATACACTTGACTTCCTTTAAACTATTACCATCATTGCAGTATCACCATCAAACTATCAAAGTTATCAATCTGTCCCCAATTTCAATCGTATGTTACAATTTACCCCGTTGTTAAAATTTGAATGGTAGATAGATGAAAATTGATAACAATGCAGAAGTAATAGTTTGTGGAGATAAAAGTGTGATTTTCTCAAAATAACAAAAAAACAAAAAATACTGATGACGACAAAGGCTTTGGCAAACATCAGTCAAAATACACTTGACTTCCTTAAACTATTACCATCATTGCAGTATCACCATCAAACTATCAAAGTTATCAATCCGTCCCCAATTTCAATCGTATGTTACAATTTACCCCATTATTAAAATTTGAATGGTAGATAGATGAAAAATTGATAACAATGCAAAGTAATAGTTTGTGGAGATAAAAGTGTGATTTTCTCAAAATAACAAAAAAACAAAAAATACTGATGACGAGAAAGGCTCTGGCAAACATCAGTCAAAATGCTAAATTATAATCAAATCAAATTTCATACGGAGTAAACTGTGAAGTAGTCTAGTAGAAGGTCTAAATCAACCATAAATACTAAGGCCCAGCTTTACACAGTTCAGATGAGATGAGATGTTTTGAATAGTAGTTGAATAAAATATTGATAGGATATATTTTTTTATTATTTTTTGGGATTCGAAAAAGTTGAATTGATTTTTGTATTTGAAAAAGTTGTATTGAGATGAGATAGTGGTTTTGTGTAAACAAACGGGGCCTAAATACCTTACACCAATCAATTTTAGAGCACCAGCATCCGTCTCATCAAAAAGAGTTTTCATAATTTGATGATTTTGAGCTAAAATGCTAGCATTGGATTGGCTTACCTTCAAAGCTCAAGCTTTGAGCTACAGTAACTTTACTTCCATCTTCATATTTGAAGATACTATTCATTATCTATACTTATTATTATTATAAAATGTATTTCTTACATTTTCTATAATTTGTGCAATTAAAATATGAAAAAAAATATTTAAGTGTATTAAATTATTAAAGTTATGATTAGTGTAATTTAAAATATGAAAAAATATATATATATTATTATTAAAAAAAAAATTAATATATTATTATTTTGATGATTCTAATGGCTAATCCAATGTGAGAGATGGATAAGTAAGTTTTGAATTTAAAAAACATGGGGCATCAAATTTTGAAGATAAATTTGATGAAACCAATGCTAATCCTCTTAGAAGAGCCATATCCAATCCCCTATCTACTTATCATCCAACCCACGTTTTTTAAAGTCCCACAGGAAGAGAAGTGGTTGGGGATTACATGCATCTCATTACGATCATGCAGGGAAGATATCCAACCATCTCGTGCGATCCTCTTTCCCAATTAACCAACCACATTAAATATGTATCAGAGACAGGCAGCTAGTATGGCCCCATGAACGTCGTCCAAACAATTCATAAGCCCGATTCTGGGCAAAAAAGTCTGGATTATTCCAAAACTAGTGTTTTTGGAATGTTGTTTTTTTTAACCACAAAAACAATACTACCCAAACTGGTCATAGTAATAGAAGAAAACACCGAAGACGAAGAAAAGACCAAAGGCCCAAAAACCCTAACTAGAGCAGAGTACGGGGTAACTTACTAAACCCTCCGACTCGTCGTCATCTTCGTCCCAATCAGAGCAAAACGTAATCATCGAAGAACGCGAAACAGCTTTTAAAAAAACCGTATACTGAGTAAATTTCCAAGAGTTCAGAAGATAGCGAGCCAAATAACCAAAGCAATTCACTAAAGCCTGTCGATTTCGAGTTTCTTTTCGAGCAATTTGATCATATCACAGTCATGCGAAAGACATTTCACGGGACTCATAAGAGCAAAAAAACATAGATTCAGGACTAATCGAACACACAGAAGCGAAAATGAAGAACTCACAGTACAGTGACCTCGGCCCGGTCAATCCTCCTCGCCGAATAGAAGCCGAAGCCTAGAGGAGAGGAAACCGGTGGGATCGAGAGAGGCCTCGTGTAGGAGGTCGCGCTTGATGTTCTTCATGCGCTCGGTGAGGGTGTCTCGCTCCTCTATAAGAGCAGACGTGTCCTCTTGCAGGTCGCGGATGCGGTACTTCTGGCCCAAGGATCTGATGCTCAGGAGAAAAATCGCCGTCGTGGCGAAGAACTGTATAAAGCTGTCTTTGCGCTTCATTGCGTTCGCTAAAAGCCCCATCGATCGTCTAGGGTTTTGGACGCCTGGACCTGAGCTGGGTGGTGCTGAGGAAGCCATGGAGGAGAGAGCGTCGGCCGGTTCAGAACGGGATGCTTCGAATCGGCTGTGAGCTGCGAGTCCGCAACTTGTTGAGGCGTTGGTTAAGAGGAAAATAAGTTTTGGGCTTCGGACCAATGGCTTGTGGATTCTAAATATCTTAGCTATTTGCTCGATTTATGTAGAAATAAGCCCAATAAGAGCCCAATGGGAGTCCACAAAGCTGCACTGAAACGTGATTATCATTGATGGAAGATGATTGATCCCAGCAATTCTAGCAACGAGTAATGTTAGATGAGACTCGTCAAAGTGATTACATAAAAATAATTTTATAAATTAATTTAATTTTATATAATTTATTAGATTATAAAATTACTTTTATTGTAAAACAAATCCAACGAAACAAATGAAACCACGTCAGTGTTTATCTTTATAGCTAAAGCTCTCCTCATGTTAAATATAATCATAAATTATGCAAACGATGCACACTTTTTTTTTATAGTATAAAATTCACCATTAAAAACTTAATTTTTTTTTCATATAGATCTCATATTTACTCTTTTTTTTTTTCTTTTTTTTTTCCAAATGAGTAAACGGCACTTAAACACTATGACTGCAAATATCATTTCTTTTTTTTCAAAAGGTCTACACGAAAACTTGCACACCTAAAGCACACATATGACTTATACCTAGCATAATTCATCAATAAACATGTGTATTAGTAAGTTTTCTCGTTAAATAATAGAAACTATAATTTTTTTTCATCAAATAAGAGAAGCTGTCATCGTTCAAGTTTGCATAACTAGCGAACTGCGAAGAACTTTCATGACTGGTTTTGTAATGTGTACCGACAGAAAATATGAAGGGCAAAGTGCTACTTCAGCCATTGTCATAGCTGAAGGCAGTCTCCACCATGTCAACTCCATGCTATGTAATGGGATTATTCCCAGATCTATGAGACTATAGCCCTACCAAAAAACATACTCCTTTCCACTAATTGGCTCCCTGGTCTTTTTCTTTGTCGTTTCATTTAGTTCCTACGGAACCAAAAGGCTGGATTCAATCCAAGCAACCAATTCTGCAACTTCATTGTCACGTCAGGTGCATTAGTGGGGCTTGGTCCCTGGAGTTTCTTTCACAAAAGCTAAGTGATGCTAACATGCTATATCAGAAGTCTAAAGTTCCACATTGCTTGCTCTCAATACTCTTTGTTCCAATATTTTCTTCTATTCCCTTCTTACGATCATCATTAAGACCTCGACTCCGCCCAATGCCCAGCTTTGGCAATCCTCGATTCAGTCCCTCGAGCAAAACACAAGCTTTACACCATTTCTGCAAAATAAAACAAGAATGATGAATCCCGTGCTCTAACTGGGTGTAAACTGGGGTAGCGCACATGTATGCATCTGCAGTCTTGCAAAATATACAGACACTGACAGAGAAGGGAAGAAGGGGGAAACTGATGGCAATCGCAACATCAAATATGGTGATGACAGTTTGATTTAGCCACGAGTCTGATCTCAGAACTGTCCTTACAAATATAATTCGCCTGAACTCTCAAAAAGAAGCACTTGTTCACAGAAGAAAATCACAGAGGCCAAAAGTAGCTGATATGTTCTCATAGGGGAAAAATATGGTTGATCTTTTGGTACCACGAATTCGAAAGATAATACCTAAGGCGAGAACAGGACAGTTTCTATAATTGACCCTAGCATTGTTCGTATGGTCTTGAGTTCTGGTTAAACACATGGTCATGGAATATACTGGTCAATGCTGCATATAGAGTGCTGAATGACTTATAACTCCTTGAAATCTTCAGGTTTATTGCAGATTGAAGTAGAAGCAATGCTTACCTGGCTCGAAATGTAGCCACAGCGTTCACAAGTCCCTTGCTCTGGCATTTTTGTGGAAGTGGAAATCCTGAAATCCTCCCCTGACTGGATTATGTCAAGTATGGCCCTAGGTCTGCCTCAGTAGGATTCCATGTAAAATGTCAAACTTAAAATAGATAATTGAATTAATAATGAACAGCCGAAATGCCAACCACTGATGAAACAGACTCAACTAGAGAAGAACCTGATTCTTTCCAAATCCTTTATGAACTCACGAGCAAAACCACGATATGCATTTGGAGAGTAAATGCCTGCAATTTCAAAAAGAAAAAAAAAAATCTTAGTAATGAGTATACCTAAGAATCCACTCACCAGAAACAAAAGTAGAACACTACACTAAAAGGAACATCTTGTAATTGATTGACTTTAGATCATGAAATCTATATTGGTAAGATCAGTTGCAAATTCGCAAAATAGCATTGAACTTTGTTAAGTTTCACGAAATCCTGGTCTTAAAGGAAACAAACAAAGAAAATGCAATGAGCCGCCTAAAAGAGAATTAATGAAAAATGGAAATTAAAGACATACATTCAGTGGAGAAGTAATCCAGCCTCTTGAAATATGCATACGTGAACATCTGGTTAAGGTTTCATATATAGTACAATCAAAGAATTAAATGATAACACATTGCTAGACATTCAAATCCGTTGGCAATTTCAATAAAAAGGATATATAACAATCTCCTTCTCATATGTGTACTTAAAAGGTTTGCATCTTGGAATTGGTCCATCTTCACCGGTGATTATTGAAGTACATCTACTTAATCTATAAAGCAAAAGAATCAATGAGATTATCACATAAAGCCTTTAGCAGAAACAACAAACATAAAAGTTGACGAATGCATTCACCTTGCAATATCTCCTCGTAAAATGTTCAAAAGAACTGTTTCAGCAATATCATCTGCATTATGTCCAGTAGCAAGCTTGTCTACTTTCAACAATGCAGCACCTCGATCAAGGGCCTAAAAGATAAAACAGCCAAGGTATGATTAATCAATCCAGCTACTTTCACCTCTAATAAAACTTTCATCCCAGTGATCTAAGACAGCATAAGCAGGCAGAAAAAACTTTCGTTCTTGGTTTAGCATCAAATCATGCTATTCATGTTGAGTGTTAATCGTCAGTGCAAAGTGCCTGCCACCAATAGTAGAAATGGTAGAACAAGTTGATGATGCCATAATGAACATCTATATATGTTTAATTCTTTATAGGAAGTCATGTCCAATACCTGGCGGCGGAAAACACCACAAAATGTGCAATTATTCTTTAAACCTATCATCTTCACGATTTCATCCATTGTCCACCCGTACAGATCCTTGTATGAGACAATTTTTAGTGGTAGTCCATACTGAAAGTAAAAAGTTCCAATAATACCCAGTCATCAGAATAATAGAACGAATCAAGTCAGAAAATAATAAATGGAATGCTGAGAAAGGAAATTAACAAGCCAAGCATTCAAACACTCAAAGCTCTAGATTTTTTTTTTTTTTTTTAAAAGAGGACACTACCCCAATTTTATTTATCTACCCTCACTTCTGGTGGAGGAATACCATATACAAGCAAACCAAAAACAAAACCTTTGCAAAACTTTACCCCATATGAACTAAAGACAAAGCATTAAGACTATCAACTAAAGTATAACTAGTTTTTTTTTTTTGATAAGTAAAAATATTTTATATATCAAAAGGAGAAACCAAGTACACTAAAAGTATACAAGAAAACACCTTGCCCAAAATGACCCAACAAGCCCCTAAAGACCCAAAAAGTCCATAAAAAACCACCCAAAATACATCAGACCCGACCCAACCCCTAGCTTCCCGTAGAAGTAAAACTCCCGAACACCAACCCTAACACCTTGATTCCCCCCTTCTTCACAATGCCCTCCCTTAAGACTTCCCTCTAGATGAGCTACCACCCTTAGCGTCGTAGTTGATTGTCGAAAAAAGAAGCTGTAACTCCCTGTTTTTCTTGAAACTTGCTTTGGTTTCAAGCGTGCGGCTTGCCTCGATCGCAGTAATTAGTTCTTTAATTGGTCTTCACATCCTCCATGTGAAATTCCACAAACTGCTGAATCTCGTTAAACTTTAGGCAAAATCCAATCTGCTATTGGAGGAAGAGAGACCAGGGGAGCCACCGTATCTAACTGCACTCCCGACTCTAGACATTCCTCTACATAAGGCACCAATGTCAAATCCATTGGTTCTCCAGTAACTCCATTGGTTCTCTCTAATGGTGTCGGGGTCCCCATTGGAGATTCTGGGGTGACAACAAGTCCCTTCACCTCTGGGGTGATAGTGGATCCTACATCTCCTTCAGGCTTGACAGTACACCTTTTCCTTCAACTCTGACGAGGGAGCCATAGTTTCTTCTAGGAGCAAAGGTGTAAAACCAACTATCGATCTATCATGTGTTACACGAGGCGAGTGACATTCCATTACTGAAGTATAACTAGTTATGAATGTCGGAATTGACGCAAACCATTCTTATCCAAAACATACTCAAAGCTCTAGAATGAGTTTCATACACTAGACAACATGGAATAACAATGATGCAAAGAGGATAGTAGCACAACTACCCTCTATGTACTGAAACAAGCAAGAGTTAATTTTAATAAATAAACTCCAAAATCCACAAACCCACAGACAAAACTGTGAATTGAAAATTATCATATGATGAAGCAGCATGCTTGGACAATAAAATATGTTCACCGTGTTTCTCTCAAATTCAGGAATAACAGAAAAAATTAAAGAATGAAAACTTTAGTACAACTTATTCAAAACATCAACAAAATGATAAGAATCCAAATTTGAATGAATAAAAAAAATCTGATCTGGAAAATGGTGTTGAAGTCTTAATAATAGCACAATATGAACGAAAATGAAATGGAATATTGATAAAAAAGATTTGCTCACCTGAATTTCATTTCGTTTGACAGTTTCAAGAGAGTCATCCCTGTACCCTGTAATGCCTTCATCAACTGACAAGAGGAAGAGATCCAGACCATAATTGTGTCGCCGATTCAATTCTGATAATACATAAGCAAGGACTGTGGAATCTGCAAGCAAGGGAAGAGATAATGAGATACAAAAAGAAAAAGAAAAAGAAAAGCTGAATTTAGCATCATAAACATAAAACACAAAGAAGTCAAATAACTCACGAATAGGACTTGAGAACAACTTTCAATGTCTAGCATCTTAGCACTTGAAACAAACCCTGAGCCATAAAGTATAGATATATTCTACTTCAGCTATTAGGCAACCTGTGCTCCTAAATTTTGTGGAAAACGTAATTGAACTAATACCTCTTTCTTTTACAATGGAAATTTATACATTGCAATATCAATTGAATGGGAGAAAAGGTGTATAACCATTGCACATGTTCCGACAAACCCAATCATATATGTTCCTATGTCATAATCTGGAGAGGTGAGTATCTATTAAGTTAAGATGATCTGATTCATCACATGAATAATTCAGTCAATCCTCATATACCCCCAACTCTGTTATGGATTTATTGATTGCTGCTCCTGGAGACTCTCAAGCACGCATTAGCATTAATTGACTAAAATAAAATTTAATCGTCAAAATTTCTGTATCTATCTTAGTATATGTTGGTTACCAAACATTTATACAACATTTCACATGGCTAAAATAAGATATGAAACTATTTTTTCCCCAAAGCTTCATAGAATTGTTGAGCGTTGTCATGAATGGAACCAAACTTGACTTAATTTAAGGAACCAAACTTGGAGACCCATTATTATAATGAAACCATAAATTGTCAGTTTCATCCATATCCCTGGAGGTAACAAAAAGCGACTTGTTCAAATCACGCGGGTAATAAAATGCAAAATCAAAAGGATCCAAACACAGAGAATTAGGCGACACCCAAATCCGAATGAAAATATTTGCTTCTGTCAGTATGAAGTAAACCTAGCGATTCCCCTGGGATGTGACCCAGAATGTATCATAAGCTAACAAGCATGATCACTGGAATGTAAAAGAACATAATAACGAACAAAGCATTCACCTTTTCCACCAGAGGCGCCAAGAGCAATTCGTTCACCAGGCTTGAATAATTGGTTCTCCACAATTACCTGATGGATCTCCTCCTCAAAGACCTCATAGAAAACTCTCCTGCAAATCTTCACAGAGATTAAAATTTTTCAGCCCTGCCATAGTGCCATCGTCTCTCTCTTTCAATTCCATTGGAGCAGCACTATGTTCAGCTCAATATATTTACAGATACAGATATGAATGTAGCCTAAACCCTAATCACACTAACAAAGTGGAGAGAAAGAATCAACTAGCGGAGCTCAAATATAACTGCCCATTACTTAAAAAATCTTCACTTTCTTTCTTTGTTTTCGAGCCGAATAAGAACTAGAACTTTCAAATTTGCTTCAGCAATAAACTCTTCACGGTAATTTGCAATCAGTTCAATTAAGAAATCTAATAAAATACAAAAATCAATCTGCTCCGCCTTTGTACTTAGCTTCACCGTTCTTTGCTGAACTAATTCATTGGAGGTTGGAGGGAGGGAGGGAAGGAAGAGTCACCTGCTCAAGGGTTTTGGGTCTTTTGAGGGCGGCCCTTCTCTTGTTACAGATGCAGCACAGGCGACCCCTGCCCTTCATGGACTTCCCGTTTCCGTCGGCTTCTTCCATTCCAACCGGTTTCCGTTGTTCTTTCTCGGAAAGAGTACGGAGGAAAAATGATTAAAAATCATGGATTGCACTCAACTCAGCTTAAATATAGCGCAACTCGCAAGACGCATTCAGAAAACCATTTTTTTTTTCAGAAATAGTATTTATAGTTATAGAGTAGGTAAACGATATGCATTATTTTTTTACAAAAGTAAAATAATATAAAATTTATATAAAAAAATTAATTTTTTAATAAAAATTTTTACTCATTTTCAAAATAAATACATACACTTGCATAACTCATGTATCTAACATTACTCTTTTGATAAAGCTTTGCTCCCCACACACGAGATTATGCGCTTTACTTTGTAGTCTAATTAGTAAATTATGGAGTTATAATTTGAACATAAGTCATGAAATGGTCCTAAGATGTAGCACGTGTAACCTTTTTCTTTTACGTTAAGAAAGCAACAAATTGAACTTATTGCCTTTGGTGGAGAGGAGAGGATAGGAAGATTGTGGTGGCATGGTTTGGTTTGGTAGATGATTTAATCCTGTTTTATATAATTATTATAATTTTTCAAACTCTCATATAAAATATAATAAATAATTTAATTTTTTCAAAATTTAAAATAAAAATTATATTAAAAAATTATATTATGATAATATTGTATTCAATTTTTAACTTTTATCTTATCTCATCTTATTTATGTAACTAAACGAAACCTTAATCTCTATAAAAAATTATTTATACATCTCTAGAGTAGACATTACTTTTAAAAAAAAGTCGGAAAAATCTATGTATAAAAAACCTTTTTTATAATGAATTTCACTATTTTTAAAATGTGCATGTAAAACTTGCATACACTAGACTGTATTTAATATTGTTCATTTACTAAACAATATATAATTTAAAAAAAGTATTTAACCATAAGGAAATCCTATAAAAATAACTATACAAATTGATGTGACTTCAACACAATATCATATGAAACTATCTTCTCTATCATGGGGTTACTATAATTTGATAGAAAAACGCTAGGGAGTTCGTTTTGGACTCCTATTGGATTTGCCCATTTCATTTTTATTTATTTAATAATTAAGAAAATATTATTTAATAATTTTGTGAATTTTTTAAAAATATTTAAAAGTGAAAAAAAATAATGTGAAAAAAAATTCTTAATCACTGAATAAAAGAAAAAACTACAAAAAAAAAAAAAACAGGAAACGGACAAATCCAACTCCCTAGCATTACTCAATTTGATATGCGGTCCTCACTTCCAAGGGCATGTTTGGTTTTCATATTTGTAGTGTTTTTTTTTCTTTCATCTTTTTTGTAATTTACTATCACTGTGATTTTATAGATGTTTTGTGTCAAACGGATGTTTTATTTAATTTTGTTCTTTTTTTTTTTGGTTAAAGATGATATCTTGAGATAAAAAGATGATTTAAACAACTTGAAAAAAACCAAACAAACACATCCCATTAACTAATTACCATTATGATCTCTCGTAAAGCCTATGATGACATGAGCCAGCATCAACTGGCGTTAATGGTTTTGATTGGAAAAAACAGGAATCCCCATTCTATGGAAATTCAACCTGACTCAACTTTTTGGGTTTAAATTTAATTAAATAATTAAAATTTTATCATACACCAATATTATAAAAAACAAAAATAGACGTAAACATAATGCCAAGAGATCACTATGGAACACCAATGTTCACAGGAGTTCAAAGCCTGAAAGCCATCTTCCGGGTGAAGAACATTTGATCGAAACTCGAGCAAAATGTTATTGGCCGTTGGATTCACGCAAGCTGCTGAATTATGACCACAGCTGCTATGCCCCCCCACTTTGGCAATCCTTGTTTCTTCTTTCAATGATAGACATGTATCAAACCAATTAAATGTTTCACCCACATGTTAGACCAAACGATTTCAGAAGGAAAAATGATTCATGCTCCAAAATTGTAGGCACTCATAATTTATGCATGCTGAAAGGCCAGGATCGGTCAATATGTATTTTCATATGTTTGTTCCGCATTTACCTGCGGCGGGGCCCCACGGTCGAACAAGTTCCGAAAAAATTAGAAACAGATAGTTGCCATGATCATGCATAATATCCCTTTGGTCTTAAAAAATTATCAACTTAGTAATTTCTGATAGTAATTTGATACAACCATGAACCAGATAAGTGACTAACAAAACATATCAACAATAAATCAAAAGCAAACCATATAGCAAACCCATTGTACAAAGATGTCAAGTAACTGCAAATAAACCCTAGCAGATTCAATAATTACCAGCAAAACCTATGGTGAGCAGTTGTCCGGCCTAGACTCGCCATGAAGTCGTTGATGAACATCATGGCGCAACATCTCCATATATTCCTGTATATATAAGCCAGAAATATCTCATGAGCACAAACCATGGAAGTTCATAACTTTTGAAGCAGTCAACTGAAGAGTCGCACTTCAACCAACTGTTAGCATACTTCATGCACAACATCGAGAATGAGATTTTTTTTTTTTGATAAGTACATCGAGAATGAGATTTTAAAGCTGGTTTAGTCAACCCAAATGCCTGTCTGCGACTGTTATTGAGTGGGTCAAAACTAACTACATGGCAATGCAAAGTGCAGCTTATGGTGCTTCAATTCAAACCCACAAGACCCCCCCCCCCCCCTTTTCTCTCCAGGCGTGCACGGGGCAAAAGAAAAAAAAAATCAGTTGGCAGGATTGGGTTCACAAATCATAACAGTGGAACACTTACATCAGCAAGTTCTTCATCGCTGCACAATTCATTAATAAGATCTTCAGAACCACTTCTGCCAGATAACTGAACTGCATTTTCGACTACAGAATGGAAAACATTTCCGGGTGGATTCAGTAGCTCAATCCTCTGAGCCACTTGTTGGAGATTGGTCTGAAAAACAAATAAGATAAAGACAATTAGAACAGAAGATGGTATCAACACAATCAAGAGAAATAAAAAATCAGCCCAAGAAAACGGCAAGACAGAAGAATGACTAGAGATATGGTAACAGATGATCCAAATCGACGGAAAGAGGCAGAATGGTGACTTTAAATTTATTTTAGCTGAAGTACAAAATTTTAGTATTAAGCACTGGACCCACATAAGAACAATCATGAAAACAATGGTCCACAAAATAATAGTCCAGAAAATGTTATCATAGTATGTAATCTAAGCAGTCCTTCAATTTCTCGGTTAGCAACAATAATATACAGATTTACTTTCCAAAACTTGGTTCGTCAACAGAGGTGCTCCGAAGGAAAAAACAAGTCCATTAACAACCTGAAGCAGTTCAATGAGGTAGCAGTATCAAAACAAATCCAAGTATCGAAGCCATGGCTAAAAAGTTGGACTCATGCAAACGAAGCACTGTTAGTATATTTGACTTACAGCCCATACAAAGTACTAAAAGAGCAAAATAAACTACTTAATAAATTACTTTACAGATGTGTGCCTATTCAAACCTGGAAGTTTTGTTCATTTTGTTTGTCATCCTTGTGCATCCTTGGCTCATTATAGTGCGGTTGGGCTTCAGCTTCCATGGCAGGAAAAAGCTGAGAGTGGGTTGATCCACCTCTGAGGACTTGGGAAACAACGGGCATCATCTGCTGGAACATCCTAGGCAAATCAAGGCCACCACCTTGGCCTCTTCCAAGCCCAGCAAACAAGTTTCCAAGATCTTGGCTATCAACCTGTTGAACAACTTGACTGACTGTGTTCCTCATCTGGGGGCTCAGAGAGAGCTGTTGCAATACATTCCTCAAGAAATCAGGAGAGCCAACCCCAGCTTGCTCTGAAACACTAGTCAACAAACCATTCAACAAAGGAGTTTGCATGACCTGAGACATAAGACCTGCCATATCAATTGGAGAGGGTAGCTGCTCTGGGGACCGTTCATTTGCATTCATATTTTTTACAACAGAGCTACGAGATGCTAGAGACTGCAAAATCTGTTGGCCGCTTTTTCTTATCTGCTGATTCTGATCATCAGAAGTACTAGTGGTCCCACTATCACCACCCACGACCTTTGACTTTTGCTGCATGCCTCGCCTCTGCTTGCATTAGTATTACATGGATTAAGTATTTACGAAACATGCGATTGACTCATCATGTCACCAAAAGCACCCAAAAATTAATCAATGTAACGATAGCCGAGTACTTCATTTGAAACATAAAATAAAATAATTACAAACAAAGCAATGTGGCACATGGCATGCATAGCCATTCAACACACAGAATCACACCTGAGGAAGAATACTCACGTACAACTTTGGAAACATACAAACTCAAGCCATCTGACTAAAGCATATAGAATGAACGCACAACAGGCATCCATAATGCTAAATATGATAATCAAAGCTTCATAAACTTCTATTGCTTAATCTGTCACCAGCCATACATCTTAAAACAATGTTATCTTAAAAATGAACATCAAGTGGCAAAATATAGATAAAGCAAGGACACAAAAGCACAAACTAACTATAAGAAACATTTGACCAAGAGAGATAAAGAACTTTTTAAAGATTCCATGCAGTAACTTGCATTTGAAGATCCTTTCAGTTATTATGAGCCTTTTTTTATTATTGTATACAGAAAGACCCATATGGTCATTTTCATGAGATTCTGACACATTATACCAAGAACACCACGTGCAAGGAAAGTTAGATATATAGCAGTAGTTTAAGGATATCACATAACTTCCAATAAGATATTTAAAATAATATTGATAGAAATACATAGCTCAATTACCTTACGTTCCAAACCTCCCAGCCCTAAACCAAGCGGAACAGCTTTGGCACCCTCAGTTGTATCATGCTTCTGATAAGATCTCAGAGTACTTTCCTGAGGAAAGTCAGACTTTGCTTCAGTTCCTCCACTTAAACAACTCAGAGAAGTTCCAGAGGAGGCAGAAACATCTTTCAAGCCAGTTGAAGCATTAATATTACTCAATTGGTCGAGCTGGTTAATCAATAAATCAGCACGAGATTCCAATAATAAAAACAGAAAAAACAGAAATAGGATCCCCATATTGCATCAAAATATATACCTTCTGACCTTCACTTTCAGGTGTGCACCCAGGAATGGATTTGCCTAATTCCCCAAATCTGTTGACTGAATTAACTGTCATGTTATTTTGCTGTTCATTCCCCACATCCCTGCCTGCAGCAGATTCAACAGAAGAATTTTGAACAACTGACTCTGGTTGGCCACCTGTGTAGACAAAGAACAGGTTGGTGAGTTGGGTGGCATTACATTCATTGACACAAACAATTAATGGCTTCAAAACCAGAGTACTGAATGAAACCACGGCATCTCCTTGCAAGTTACCAACGAAATTTCTAATTCCTGAATCAACTTAGGACATAACAGATGATAGTGAAACAGAGTCAGAAGGTGGATCTGAAACTGAAATACCTAGACTAGGTTGTGCTACACCAGAAACTGCAAGACCACTAGGATGTGATGCACCAACCACTGGATTGACACTTCTTGTAGGTAGCACCCTTGTTGAACTGGAATCACCAGAACCAGCACCATTCTGACGTTCTCCCTGCATTACTTCTGCACTACCAGCCCTTGTACCAACTGCAGAAACAATTGGCGCAAGCGAAGTACCTGATATTAAATAGCATTAAATCGTCATACAGGAAAAAAATCGATCGGTAAATAATAATTTTATTGATGATAATCCTTGTATTAGAAAAAATAAAGAAGAAAACTCAAGTATATAAGCAATACGCAGTTTGGGTTTGTACAAAAAATTCCTCTATTTCTAAATAAGTAAATTAAAATTTTCAGTAGAAAAGAGAAGAAACCTCATGCGATAAGCAATTTCTTACCAGCATGTATATGAATGTTAATGTGCCTTGGAGTAATCCCTATACCAACAGGGCCGGGATTTGATTGAGGAACAGAACCACCAAAGAAGGAGCTGGTTTGAAGAGGAAAAGGCTGCAAATAGTACACGATCACCAATGCATAATGGACATCAAAACAACACAATTTTATATAAGCCATAACTACTAGGGCTCAAGGATGATCAGGGTTAGCCAAGTTAATCTACAATTTCTTTTCTATTCTATAGCTTGCTCTACTTATTACATTGCACTTGTTAGATTGTTCTATTTGTTCTCTACTCGGAGAATAAAGCATGCCTGGTTCATATTGAATATACTTACTAAACCTTATCAAAATTCAAATACACTTCATAAAGCATTGGCCTCAGGATGAACCAGTCTTACAGTTTCAGGAGAAAATTGTTTTATTGTTGAATACAACTGATTCAGAGACGAATGATTTGGTCAACCTATTGACAACTAATATAGCAAATAATTGATGTTACTTCAACTAGCCTAAATCAGATTAAACTCACAGTAACTTACATATCCAACTTCTTCTAAACTAGTCAAAATGAACCAAACACCTGAAATGCTTAATAACATGTAAGAATTCGTAAAAGCATATGATCATGGACAAACCTGAACCATTATAGGATTAGGCCCTGATGAAGATATGTAAACTGCAGGTCCTGCATTCAAAACAGATTCCGCCTGCAAATTGATCCACGAGATGTTAAATTCCTTCTACTCACCAATGGACGAAGGGATACATGAAGGATAAGACCCATACTGGAGACTGTCCCATTCGCAGTGTCAAAATTGTGCGACCAAGCTCAAGAAGCAAAGCACCTAAATGTTGCATTGCAAGCCCTAAGTGCATTGACTCTGCCTGTAATTGGACCCTTATTGTGGTATCAGAAGAAGATCCCTCTTGCTCCAAGCGTTCTGCAATATGCTACAAAGTTGCAGCAAGTTACAAGTAACATATGATCAGATAAGAGGCAAATGTAAAGAGTGTAAAATTGACAAATCTAAGAGCATCCCAGCTTCATCAATATCACTTACAGAAATTAGGTTTTTTTACGGAAAAAACTCTTTATCATATCATTTTTTTTTATAGGTAAAAACTCTTTATCATATAATTAGGAGACCTTTTTATACATAAGTAATCTAAGATTTCATTAAAATTGCAAAAAGCATAGCCAAGTACACAAGAAGAATACGAGAGGAACGCCTGATAAAATAGGATAATTAGGAGACATATAACAGAGAAATTCATTATTTATTGAGTCCTTATCAACAAATATAGACATAATTCCAAGATTGCGTATGTGGGGGGGGGGGATATTTAGAGAAATAATGAATGGCATTCCTCTCTTTTCCTCATGATAAATTGTTCTTTTTAATATAAGAAAGATTAATTTTATTAATGATAAAAAAAAAAAAGACACCATCCCAACTACACGAGGTATGCATCGGATACACCTAATTTGTAGTGAATTATTATCTTCCACAAAAGAGGGCAAATAGTTTCTAGAGGTAATTAATATTATAAAACACAAAGCACAAAAAGAGGTTAACAACAAATGTACACACTACACATTACACACTAACAAAGTTTTGATGCCAGACATAAAAATTAGAGGTCCAAATACCCAAGAGGAAGAACCAAGCCACTAACAACGAAAAACATAACTACTAGTATTTTGAATATAGTGATTACAGATAGCGCAGCAGCTGCTTGACCACCAAGAAGTCGTTGCACGTGGCGTAGGATAATGCTCAATGCTTCAGGTGTACGCAACCCCTGCGCATTGGAAGGTAATTCCACCCTCAGTGGGTCACCAGCATTGGTTGAAGATGGATTCGGCTGATACCCTGCATCAAGGATAACTGGTTACTTTTATGTATTAGTTTGCAACTACAAGATTAAAAGGTATTTGGAATATTCACCATTTTGTGAAAATGTTTGCTCCATGCAATTCATAAACTCAGAAAGAGTACTCAGAGAGTCAGGAATAGGCTGAAATGGGAAAGGAAATGACATTGAAGAACAATAAAATGCAAAAGACAAGTAAAACATTGAGAAAAGTATATATTACTACCACATGAAGGGAAGGAACAGGTGCTGCTGCTGTAGCCAAAGGGATTTGCATGACTTGAGGTAAAGATTGGAATAGTTGACCAGAAAATGCCTGCCCAGACTGTGCTTGATTTCCTGCTTGGATCTGACTTCCAACATTGCCACGTATCCCTTCTGTTTCATTTCCTCGAGGAGCCTGGCCAGCAGCATTTGGCTATGACAGGAGGGAAATGCATATAATTATTCATTAAATGAAAAAAGGTCACAGTATCTCTTTAAGTCAAATTTCTTTACTGACTCAAAAAACCCCACTGAAAGACGAGCTTAGTTGAAACCATTTAACAGTAACTAAAAAGTCTTAAGCTTGATCAGATGTCAGGTGCCATTCAAATCATAAGCCCCAAAATATGCATAATTTATTGCTTTAAGTTACAGGTAAATGCCGAACAGCATGATTTATGAAGTCAAGACAATAAATTGTAATTCTAGCATATGACCATGTAGATCATGGTAAAAATGCCTCTCTGTGAGAGCTGAGATTTATTATTAAAAAATTGAATACAATATTATAACCACAATTTCAGGGCTCATGCATCACTCACCAAAGTAGAAGACTGTGTACCACTAGTACCAACAGTTGCAGTCTGGCCGCCAAGTCCTATAGAATTCAGAACAGCCCCAATAACCTACAACTCAAGTAAAAAAAAAAAAAAAACTTGTGTCAATACTAATGGACATAATCCCACCTCACCCCATACCCCACTACCAACAAATTAAAGCAAGACTTTCATAAACTACAAGCAAAAAGACAAACCCGGGAAAGGTCCGGAACAATGCCTTCACCTTGCTCCCCAACATTAAAGGTCCCAAGAACTACACTGTGTGAAATTTGCCCAACGCGATTACGAGGGTTGCCGGTACTAGGATCACTTCCTGCCAACTCATGTAAATAACCACTATTAGTATAACTTAATACTGACTGACTTTCATTCTTGCTCTGAGCTCAATATACAGCGCAAGCACATAGCCCCAAAACCAACCTCTACTACCATTACTCCCAGCTGCCTCTCCAAAACCTGCACCAGAAGAAGATTGTGCCTGTGATGGCTGCCTCTCCACTAAATGCAAGGTATGCCCGTTCTCCACATCTACAACTGATTAAGGAACTACTGTTGAAAGTTAGGAGGAATTTAGGGGTGGCAAATCGTGTTAACAGGTCATGTTCATGTCGTGTACATTATACGATATGGGTCAACCCTAACACGACCTGTTAAACTTAACATGTCAGATCTCCAAACCTTAACACGACCCATTAAATTTTTTTTTTTTATAAGTAATAAATTTTATTCAAAGAAATAGGCATAAGCGCAAGTACACAGGACGTATACAAAGGAAATACCTACAACTTCCAGAAACAAAAAAGAAAACTGCCACCATAAAGCTAAAACAGATACAAAAAACTATCCGTTATTACAAAAGCTTTAGCCCAAGAACTCAAAGTGCTCAAGAAAAAAACCCTAAGATCTCCCAATTGATATCTCCAAGGCCATTTCCCAATTTATTTTGACACTACCCATTAAAATAACGGGTTGACATGACACAACCCATTTTGACCCATTATGAATTAATTAAAAATATATCGACAAGACACAACCTATTTCAACTCATTTATGTAAATGGGTTGAATTAACCCAAATAATTCATCTGCTCTGATTAACATAATTTCATATAAAAGTTAAAATCACAATATCTTCCAAAAATATAAAACTAACTACACAAGTCCAAAATTACAATCCAAATAATAAAAACACCAAAATTACAATCCAGAGGAATTGTCGGAGACGGTTGTGACTCGTGAGAACTGACTCGATTAAGAAATGAGAGAGTGAGGGTCCGAGAGAGAGTTAGGGAATACTAAGTAGGGTTAGGGTATTTTTGTTTTTATGTTAAAAATGATATAATTGACATTAACGGGTCACTAAAGTTAATGAATTATGTCTTAACGGGTCAACCCGTTTTGACCCAAATCCGTTAACATCAAATCCAAATCCGCTAATTTTGTGTCGTGTTCGTGTTGAGTTAATAGGTCGTGTCACATATTGCCACCCCTAATGGGGATAGTGCTTAATATTTAACATGAACCCATCCAAGAAACAATAAAATGCCAATAACAAACTTACAAGCAATCAGAACCATGAACCCCCACTATGCACAAGAATTAAAACATGAACAGTCCACATATACAATAGAATCTTGAAACTAAGCCCTTAACAAACCTTAACAATTTCAGAAAAGAAGAACAAAACATCCATTCTTCTCATTACATTAATTTCAGTCAGCTTGTATTCACAAAGACAGAGACACATCATGACCAACAAAGCCCTTTCAAACTTATCATTATGACTTGGCCAACAAAAATCTGACCAAGTTAACTTTGTGTGTGTGTGTGTGTGTGTGTGTGTGTACACAACTTGACAAGTTTTTTACTTCAATCCATTAGTGTTTGCTTGATGCTAAATGCTTAGATAAATGGCACTCTTATTTATATGCTAGCTGAATAAGAGTGCCATAGCTGAATACATAAATGGCACTCTTATTCATATGCTAGCTGAATGGTTGTTGAAGAAGGGGAGTGGATCAGTATGGATCCTTCTATGGAGTTGGTCATAGAATCTAAATGCTTTACACTGGTAAAGGAGGGGACCATGTTAGCCATTACTGAAAGGAGTCAAAGGGTAATATTTAAGTTGGTTCTGGGTTCGACAACAGTACAGTGGCTGACCAAGACCATGGAAGCATGCACTAAGGATAATAAACAAGATTTTTTCTCCACTGTCCGGGAAGGTCGACGCAGTTTCACAGTGCATTGTTGCTCAAATTCTCGAGGATGTTATATGGTGGTGATGGGAGGAGGAATTTTATTTTCATTCCTGAAGAGGGGGGCAGTGGCTAGAGAAGGATGGAGGAGGTGCTACATCATTTTTTCTTCGACAAGAGAGGGGGTGACGGCTTGGCAGGACAAGGTGTTGCAGGATATGACTCTATCAAGGAGTCGCATAGCAGACATGTAGGTGGTGTGGGAGAGAGGGAGAACTTGGAGGTGCATAAAGACCCAAGTACATCCTCAGTGGCGAGGCGATTCTATGCGGCAGCTCTAAAGACGGATCATGCTTCGGGGGTTCAGAGTGTGGGGGGTCTGAAAATCATGCCTCAAGACCAACTTGTCAAGATGCACAATTCTTTAAAGGAGATGGAAACCCAACTTGTCGAGTTAAAGGTAGCGATAACTTTCTTGTCTACGAAAATAGACCAGCTTTCAGCTAGAGGCAACAAGGTGGCAAGAAACATTATAGACCCGAATCTTTTAAACTCAGAAAAAGGAAAATGGAAGATCGGATTCGGTCTTGTTCCTATAACCAGATCCAGGAGAGTATGGCAGGTCAAAAGGAAATCTGGGTTATTTGAAGCGGGGTCTACATCAGATATTGGTGTAGAGACATCAGTAATAAAATGTCATTCACCTCGTGTAACACAGGATAGACCAATAGTTGGTATTACACCCTTGGTCCCTAAAGAAACACACAGAATGTCATTCAGAGTTGAAGGAAAAGGGTGTACTGCCGAGGTCTGAAGGAGATGTAGGATCCGCTATCACCTCAGAGGTGAAGGGACTTACTGTCACCCCAGAATCTCCAATGGAGACCCTGAGATACCATTGGAGAGAATCAATGGAGTTACTGGAGAACCAATGGGTTTGCGTTGGTGCCTTGTGTAAAGGAATGTCTAGAGTCAAGAGTGCAGTTGGATACTATGTCTGGGGATATTATGGCTCCCCTGGTCTCTCTTCCTCCAATAGAGGATTGAATTCTGCCTAAAGTTAACGAGATTCAACAGTCCGCGGGAATCTTACATGGAGAATGTGAAGACCAATTTAAAGAACTAATTACTGCGATCAAAGCAAGCCGCGCGCTTGAAACCAAATCAAGTTTCAAGAAAAGCAGGGAGTTACAGCGTCTTTTTTCAACAATCAACTACGATGTTAAGGGTGGTAGCTCAACTAAAGGGAAGTCTAAAGGGAGGGCATTGTGAAGATGGGAATCAAGGTGTTGGGGTTGGTATTCGGGTAGAGTTTTAGTTCTACAGGAAACAAGGGGTTGGGGTCAAGTCTGATGTATTTTGAGTTGTTCTTTTATGGGCTTTTTAGGTCATTAGAGGCTTGTTGGGTCATTTTGGGTAAGATGTTTTCTTGTATACATTCAGTGTACTTGGTTTCTCTTTTTGATATATACAATATTTTTACTTATCAAGAATTAAAAAAAAAAAAAAATTTAATAATCATATGCTAGATGTAATCAAAAGAAGATAGGAAGGTTTTGGATCAAACAAACCGAACCAAAGAAAAGGAAACATTTACAATGCTAAAGAAAATAAGGCAAACTAATATGGATTGATGTAGATCTCCAAAAACATTCATGTCAGCTCACATGAAAAGGTTTTAATAAGTATCCAAGTCATAGAATTGAGTAATGTTATCAGTCATAAATGCCTGCGATGCCATGGTTGGATACGATAATCCAAGAGAAGATGATCATCCTTTAAGACCCTTCCCCTGAAAATCAGCCGTTGCTGACCAACTGGGATGCCAGTTTCATTAGCTATTTTCTCCTTAAACAACGAAACACGCATCTGTAATAACTCGATAAAGGCAAAAGTTAGACAAAAAAACTATACAATAGACAAATAACCCCATGCATAGTGGAAAACATAACCCTGAATAAGGTTAGACTGGCGCTCACATTTTTGTCCACTTGAAAACTGTAGATCTGGGAATCAAGAGTCTTGATATTGAGCTGAACAGTCAAATCTGAGCTTTCCCCAGAAACATTTCCAGTTCTGGAAACTTCATTGGAGTACTGATCCGCCATGCTATATCAACAGAAACTGATGTCCAAAACCCAAAGAATGTACTCAGAAAATCCTGTTCAGATCATTTTAAATGATGCAGCACAAAATATACAGCATAGGTGGCAAACTATAAAAACAACAAAAAACCATAATGGTTAAACAAAAGTGCTATAAAGGGGGCGCAAAAAACCAAAATCCTCAGTGTCTCAAATTGAGACCCACCTAAAAAGGATTGTTAATAACGTACAGGGAATTTATTATCACTTAAGGAGAACAATGCTTACTGACGTAATTAATATATGTTGTAAGCAAACAGAAAAACTAAAATTTCCCGTCATAGGCCACATCTTTTCTTTCGTCCATTAACGGGTGTTGCTTCCAAATGCAAGACTGCAATCTGACCTTTCTCACATAGAAAAAGGGGTGCAGATCAGCAAATGCAAATACATTAAGATGCCAACTTTTAACTTTCCATTATATATCTACCAGGCCAACCTCTTTATCTGCAGTTAAATTCAGAGAAAAAATTACTAAAATTTTTTTTTTGTAAGTGTAACTAAAAGTTTACTTGGACTAAAAATATACATATAGTGCCGGGTAGCGTATTCCCACAAACATTACTACAGTTGACAACATCCTAGCCACAACATGTAATATGTATACCAAATCAATGACTTACCATTTTTTTTTAATCCAAGTCACAACATGAAATGTTATCAAACCCATGAGTCATTAATTTCCATTATGATTCATGGGTTTGGCCATGTCACAATTGCTAATTTCAATTCCACACGCTATTTCCCATATTCAAAATGAATTTGAATCCTCTAATGCTACCCAAGAAATTCAAATTGGCAACTATAAATGCCGTCAAGTTCACTTCATATATCTATTTCTCTCCCACTCTAGGCCCTAGAGTTCGGTCAATAACTCTTGGGGATCCAAAGTGCATATCTTATGGTAAAGCCTCCAGGTTCACAAAATCTCTCTTTCCCACCACCCGGAGCTCGACACCAGTAGGCCGCAATCACCAAGACATGGATTTCATACTCCAGTATCAATGAGATTTCACTTCCTTCAAATTAAACTCAAATGTATAACAAAACGCAACTTCCCTGAGTTGTTTTCTTGACAAAAAAAAAAAAAAAAAGGAGAGATATTATCAAACCCTCAGACTTTGAAATCACGCAAATGCGCATATCCCCTAACGTTCGTTAAATCCTGCTATTCAACTCTGTCATTGCTTAAATATGGCTTTCAAAGAAATTAACTCGACAAAAATATATCCACAAATACAAGATAGATAACTCCAAAAGAGCAAACAAGGAAAACGAATCCTCAAAATTTCATCCACAATCAACGGTATGATAATTTCCAGGACAACACGCAAGCTGCCTATCGCCAAATACACATAGAATAGGCACGAATCGAGCTAGGAATTCAAAAACGAACCTCGTTGGGTGTGTGGATGGCTGGGAAATGAATCGAAGATCGGAGATGGAGGAAGCTGAGAGTGGGCTGTACTTAACTATTGATCAATGAAAAAGTAGATAACTTGGTGAGTAAGGAAAAAGAGACGAGCTTTACTCGGGTTTACGAGGTTGGAGCACCAAAAAGCAGCAAACTTTGGGGCGTATTAAAGCAATCTTGGCCCCTGTTTATCATGAAATAGAATTTCCAGAATAATCTAGATGAAAAGGCGATTAAATCATTAAACTTATCATCAAAAATATTTTAAATAGAACAACTTATTTAAATTTGAGATTTTTTGAACTCATATCATTAAATATATATATATAATATATATTTAAGCCTTAAATTTTATACAGTTAAGTTAGCCAAGTTATAAATAGGTTGTATGCTTTCATTATTTTAAAATATGTTTTATCTTAAAAAATAATATATATTATTTTGTTATTGGTGAAGCTAATATTTAAATATTTCTTATCTCATTAATTGTTGTTTTCTCTAAAGAATGTAATATTGTCTATAATCTTAAGTTCTTTTAAATAAGAGTTAATAGACAATACCATATTATTATAATATTAATCATGAATAATAGAGAAATGCCTATGAATGGTTGTAAGATAATTTTTAGAAGAGATTTTGATAGGTTTGACTAATGGTTAAAAAAAATATGTTTAATATAATAAATTACTTTTAAAAAATCAATAAGAAAAGAAAAAAGAAATAGAGCAATGGTAGCATGGTGACAGCCACCATGTGGTTGTTGGCTGCTGTTTTTTTCCTTAATTTTTGTTTGAAGTGTTATTTAGCTTTCTTTTATTTTTTAGAATTTTTGAAATTTTGAGTAAGATAATTTTTATGTTTAAACATTTTGACAAATTCTCAAAAATCCCATTGCGTCAAATAGAATCTGAGCAAAAGCAAGTCAAGAAGTCCATCTATGTCGTAGGTCTCGTTTAGAGCACTCTCAATAACTTTTGTATTACTAATAGTAATGAAACGTCCAAGGGACGTTTGTCTAGTGGAGAGAAAATATATATGTTAATTATATCTATACTATATATAATAAGTGTCGATAGCCCGTGAACAATAATTTTGTTGTCTTCCGTGCATTTTTTCTTTATTTTTAGTGTTTTATCTTTTCTACTATTTTATATTCTTCTTTTGTGTCCGTTTACATTAAGATAATCTGATCTTTTTACTATAACAATATCAGAGAGCAGCAAATTTTACTTTTTTTTTCTTTCTGCTTTTTTCCTTGCCGACAACTTTTTTTTTTTTATCTTTATCCCTCATTAATTGCTGTTTTTACATTTTTATCCCTCCGTTTGTTTTCAATTTTCCTATTTTGTGATTTTCTTCCTCTGTTAGCCGACTTACTTATTGTCTTATTGCTTGCTATGCTTATCCGATCACTTATCTATTTATTTTGATCTTCTTGAACGTACGATTTTATCTATTTATCAAAATCAAAACATCTTTCTGGAAACTTCGTTCTCTGCATCTCACGGTGGTTTGCATCGTCTGGTACACTTTCTTATTTTTCTTCACTTATTACATAATTTGCTCACATAACAGTTAAATGAAAAAAAAAATTACGTAGATAGATAGATATTTATAACTTTTCCAGTTTTCTTTTTTTGATGCTATTACTTTCCAGTTAAATATGATTTTTTCAATGCTTTCATGAAATAGCTCATAGGTATATACATATTAAAAAAAAAAGTAGAAATTACAGCTACCAAAAAAAAATTACACCTAAATCGAGTTGATAAAAAGTTTGCACTTTGATACTTTCAGATATTTAGAGAAGTTAAATAACAGTCCCAATATTTACATCTAAAATCCTAAGCGTGAACATCTAGCTCTGTCACAGTTGGCAAAGAACAAAAAAAAACTTTTTCTCTAAAAATAAAATGTCAAAAACATAGTTCTGAACAATACATATCAATAAATAAATTTTCAAACTTCTCGAACCTACACTAAAACATATACATCTGTTCAAGTTTACAAACAACTGCAATTTTTTTATAAAAAAAAACTAGAAGATAAAAATGTTAGACGTGAACAATACACATGAAAAAATAGATCCAAGTAAATAAATCGACAGATCTAAAGTAGCTCCTCTCGGATCTAACCTAGAAGACCAAAAATATGTAGCTCAAAATATATGAACATGTATTCGGATCTAGATGCAAAAAAACAAACAATAAAGATTGACCAAAAAGGGAAAACAAATTCAAGAACACTGAGATCTGGACATAATTTTTTGAAATATAGGAAGATCTATCTAGATCTATAGAGAAAATGAGAGTGAATTTTTTTTTTTATAGATTTGAAGCAAAACTACACAGATCTAGAAAAAAAAAAGAAAAAAAAAACTCCACCTTTCCCATGAAGAACAATCGTGTTCTTCGTTGGCTGACCTAGGCTGTAGTTTTCTTCATTTTGTTTGGGACCAAACACGAGAAACATATGTAGAGAGAAGATTTAAGAGATTTGAGACACACGGTTGAAGAATTGTGAGGAAAGAGAGAGAGAGAGAGACCTCTGATTTCCGACGAAAATTAGATTACAAAAGAGAGAGGTGTGAGAGAGGGAGTTTGAGGAGGGTCGAGAGAGAGAGAGAGAGAGAAGATGGTGAAGAAGGTTCGGGAAGAGAAGGCTGGAGGGGGGAAGAAAAAGGAAAAAAAGATAGACTGGGCTGACCAAATGGAAAGAAATAGAAAATTGTCAAAAAAGAATGAGGTGCGAGCTGGGTTTATAGTTCAAAATGAACATGTTACCCCCAAGTTTGAAATCAACATGTTAACCAAAAGTCACAAAAACTAAGAAATTAATTTATTTGGATTAGATTAGCAAAAAAAAAAAAAAATTCTTTGGAATAGTACTCGCAACAATAATTAACACTTATTTTATTATTTTAGCAAATTATATTTTGGTAACAAATATTTAACCCCTCATAAGCATTTATCTTATAATGCCAGTATTAGAACTAATTTTATTAGAATAAAATTCTCGATTGCCATGGGCGAAACTAGAAATCTAATTTCGTATGTGTGTGTATATATATTTATATAATAAAAATACATTTTTTCTAAGTACAAGTTTGAATGCATAAAAATATATATATATATATATAATCAATTATGCTAAATAAGATCGTCACTCTTTCATTACATATAATTAACCAAATATGGCATCTATATTAAATCTTTCAATAATTTTCTTCTCAATAATAGCAATATAGACTACTAAATAATCTCCAAGAAAATCATCCTCTATCAAACTTAGTTTTTGTTTTTATGCATCAAATTACACACACACACATATATATATAATTAACATATATAATTTTTCTCCACTAGGCAAACGTCCCTTGGACGTTTCGTTACAACTATTATATATATATGTTAATTTGATGCATAGAAACAAAAACTAAGTTTGATACAAGTTTACAAAATAAAGTACCATACATGTCTAATGTCACAAGTTTTCAAAACAAAGTAGTATACACATCATCTATGAATGATAGTTTAATACATAATTTCGATATTCTCCTAAAATGAGGCTATCACGACTACTTAGGCTATAGTACCTTTCTCCTTGAACAAATCATATGAAAGATATAAAATTGTTGGATAGACATGTCAACAAAATGAAAATGAAATTTGAATTATTTTAAAAGAAAAAAATGAACTGCATAAACATTCACAATTTTTGCAAGCCATGCTTTGCACACAAGTTCCAAAATCTTGAGAGAGTATAAATAATTAACAAAAAAGATTTAAGACCAAAGGCTACAAATTACAAGAATAAATTTCAAAAAAACATTGAGTACTTTTCTAGGGCATTCATTCTAATGTTTGGTTTACTTAATTTAGTGTGGTTTACATATATAATGGTCACTGCAATTCAATTGCATGGCCAAAAAACATAAGATCAAACAGAAAGTGTAAAATGAGGATGTAATTAAATTATTAATTTTTTGAAACAATATGCTCACAAACTTGAGAAATTGGCTATAGAGAAAATTTTGAGACAAGTTAGGGTTCACATTTGGTATATGAAAGAAAATCATCATTCATACGTCAAACCAGAAAAAATTATATGAAGACAAATCAAGCATGCAAAGAAGTAGATATTCTAAAATCTAGGACTTTAATGTGCATAAGAATGTGCATAACTGCACATATTTCTTTGAACAAAAGAGTAAGGTTAGGCTTGGAAGTTTTTAAAAATACATAATTCTCATCTTATCTCATCTCATCATTACAACCTTTTCAAATTCTCACATAAAATATAATAAATAATTATACTTTTTCAAACCTCAATTTAACCTTTTTAAATCTCAAAACAATAATAATATTAAAAAATAATATTTTATTCAAATTTTAAATTTTATCTCAAACTAAAAATTCTCATCTTAACATCAAAACCTAACCTAATACTCTCTTTGAATTTAGGCACTATCAAAATAAAAGAATGTGTATAAGTACACATATCAGGTACTATCAAAATATAAGAATGTGTATAAACACAATCGAAAGGATAGTCACAATCATCATAAGTGAGATGAATAATATTATCATATATAATGTTGGGGCAAGCAATTATAACTAAACTTAAGTAATATGGTTTTTTAAAAAATAATTTAGTGAATGAAAACAAAAAGTAAATTTTAACAAATATAGAAACAAAAAGTAAAATAATTAAAGGGAAGAGGTCAATCCTTTTGGCCTTGTTTAGTACGCAGAAGACACAGGCCTCAGCCATGGTTGTTGGAGATGAGTTAACAAATTGTTGGACACGTACTTCTGTAGATCAATGAATAAGATATGACTATTTAGTATGATGAACATCGGACTTGAGAAAAAGGTTATATTATCTCATAATATTCTTTCACAAGATTTTCTAAAAAAGTATGAGCTCTCTAAAAAACACAATTTAAACCATTATCGGGTACATTAATCTAGGATGCACAGCCCAATTGTTGACAAATAGAGGTGCATGAAAAAATCAAAATGAACTCGGATCAAAAAACCAAAGCATCGTTGGAGTGGAACCCTGGAACAATTCAAGGTAAATACAAACTGCAGAATCCCAATTTTTACCTTCACTCAGGTCTCATTTGTTTTTAGAGATGAGATGAGATTAAAGTTAAAAAGTTGAATAAAATATTGTTAGAATATATTTTTTAATATTATATTTGTTTTGAGATTTGAAAAAGTTGAATTATTTATTTTATTTTATATGAAAATTTGGTCTTGAAAACAAACAAGACCTCAGCTACCAAAGCATTTAAGTTTGGCCACTATTCTTTAAAAAGAAAGAAATCTAGCGAATGTTATTAACTCCCAATTTCCCTGTTGGTAATATTGAGCATGCTACTTGAAAATGATTTTTAATTCAATTCAAGAACAAGTAACAAATTACTCATCCACAAGCACTTACTTTCCCTAATCTTCTAACCCAGCCATTGAGAGGACAGTATAATGTAGACATCCTCACTAGTATAATGTAGACATCCTCAACAATGGAGAAGGTAATAAATGCCAAGAGGCTAGTAAAGTAGTAATTGTCTAGAATTTTGGTTTGTATCTTCCTAAGGTAAGGTCATTAAGAAATTCCCAAAATGACAAAAAACAAGTGTTTACATACACAAAAACTCCCTTCCCCAGTTACTAAAAAACTCTAGAAAGTTCAGAATAAATTGGTAGTATGGCAGTGTTACTTACTGAACATAGACATCAAGTTTATGATCTTATTTGGGTATCACTTTGTTATACATTTGTGACTTGGATGAAGAACAATAATTTTTTTTTTATAATTAATAAGAATTTTATTATCACGAATAGGTATAGCCTAAGTACAAAGAAAATTCCTATTACAGAAAACAGGAAAACTAAAACAGAAACAGATTCAGTACATTCTCATCATTCCTTACAAAGATCTTAGCCTACAAACTCAAAGTAGAAGAGAAAAAGTTTCGAAAATCTTCAAAAAAGCGCTCATCGTCTTCAAAACATCTCACATTTTTTTTCAGCCATAGACACCACATTAAACACAAAGGAATCATTCTCCATCTGGCAGCAACATCTTTCCTCACCTCACAACCACAACAACATGCAAGAAGCCCCACAAGAATATTTAATTAGGAGTATGCAATGTGGATTTAGTGTTCGATGACATCTATCTCATATGGGATCTTACAAAGCGCACTTCATGGCACTCCAACTCGGGGTTGCACTAAAAATACCCAAGCAGTGACATTTCTATGGCTTTGTGCCAAGAAACATGGGAACAACTTTGTGTAGCCATCTCCCATTTTTTCATTTTAATTCTTGATTAACCTATTTGGGGTATTTGTTAGGGTCCCCCACCTCCACCATTTGCACTACCCTTTCATTTAATGTTTCTCTTGCTCATAGAAAAAGAATTGAGTATGCAAGACCCAAAACAATCATACTTGTATTTTATCTGATTTTCCAAATGACTTTCATGAAAATTTGTCAACATCAACCGCAACTCAATGCACCTAAAGCATGTCATTGTTGGAGTAGTTTTGCTATTTTCTTGATGAAGATAGTTTCTTTATGTCTTGACAATGAGATAAGAAATTATACCAAATCAAATCAAATGTGGCCAAATAAAACCAAACTAACTAAGATGCAATCAGCAATTGACGATACTTCTTTCAATAATAAATAGAAAGATGGGAAAGAAAATTTCGGTCACCTCCCACACTATGGAGCTATGATGGTTTCGAGCAGCCATGACATAGGCCTCGTTTGTTTTTAGAGATGAGATGAGATTTTTTTAGATATGTATAAATAGTATTGAGATATGTTGAGATTTGCTGAGTATATATAAGATAATATGAGATAAGATAAAATATGTATTTATTTATAGATATGAGATGAGATTAGTTTGACTTTTTTGTGAAATATTTATGGTTGTGGGACCCACAACACTACGAGTGTTTTTTCCTAACATTTCAGCGTTTTCCGGACTACCTTGCGTTTTCTTTCTTCTTCTTTTTTTTTCTTTTTGTTCTTCATCCTTTTTTAATAAGTGCGTGGGACCCACCTTTAATTTTATTAATTATTATAATAAAATATTGCTAAAAACGTTGAAGGTTGTCTATGAACCGTACAAAACAGTAAACGGTTGACCAACTTTTTTCCTAACTACGTCAAGCCTGCTTTTTTTTCTTTGCAGTATAGTACAGTTTTTTGCAGTATAGTACAGTTTATAAATAGTAAATGAGTTAATGAAAGATGAATTGAGATGAGATGAGATGAGATGAGATAAGATGAGATAATAAATGAGAATTTGTTTTCAGAGATACAAAAGTTTTCAAAGTTTTGTATTTCATCCCTGTAAACAAACGAGGCCATAGTCTACATAGATGAAGTCCCAACTGCCAATAGTAGGGAATATGAGGGTATAACAGCTTGCAGAAAACTGAAGAGCTCTATTCAATGCAATAACTCATAGAAGGTTGGGATGGTTATTCACCAAGTTACAACTTTTTTTTTATAGGTAAACGATTACTATTCATTAAGTCACAACTTGTAACATATAAACCATATTACACTATATAGCTCTATCTAGTTTAGTTACCACAGATAGTTTTCTATCATAAGGTAGCGGTTTAGGAGGAAAGCTAAAGACAGATTTTGGTAGATTAAATATAAGGCAAAGCTTGATGCAAATATACCAAAACAACATATATCTATGGTCAATCCTATGAAGAGCAGAAACAAACATAACAAATTGGATAAAAAGTAAAAGAAACTATGCCAAGTAGCAGATGTATGAAGTAAAAGTGGTGATGGATTCTTTAAAGTATCCAAGAGGGGATGAAAAAATAATACATGTATATACACACACACAAGAAAAGGGAAAGTAAAGTACAAATAGATGTGAATCACTTTCATGATTTGCTTTTAGCCCATTGCAGTTCCTAGCTTGTATTTAGGTGTTTTCTTTGGTATACTTCCTGTGTATTTGGCCTATGCCTATTTACTTTTCAATAAAATTTCTTATTACATATCAAAAAAAGATGTGAATCACTAAGCATAAAATTAGGACTGAAAAGAGAAAAGCAGGAAGTTGGAGAGCATGAAACATCATTAATTTCCCAGGTTCAATAGACATTGATCAACAGCATAATTGCTGGTTAGATTAATAGCTTCACTGTCATTCAAACAACTGTAAAAGGTGTGAACATTACTCAAAGCTATATTTAGTATCTTAGATCATGAAAAATGTTTTAAGTCCTTGAAAGTAGAAATTGCAAAAGCACCACAAATTGAGTGAGCTGAAGTTCGTGACACAAACAGAGCGAATTCCAACATCAGTTGACGCACGACAAGCAACTAGAACAACATCTGGGACCTGTTTTTGTATAGGTACAAAAAAATGTCAAAGACATTCTATTCAAATCTCTAATTAAAACAAATTCCCGGCAATTGGATCATAGCATGTAAAATGGCCAAGTTGACACAATGAAAATGCCTATAAAACTAATAAGTAATTAACAAACAAACAAAAGAAGCCTCTAAGTATCACTAAGTCAACTTTGATGGAGTTTAGTCATGCTACTTCAGTTTCTAAAATAGAAGCCCGAGGCATAATAGCTGTGACTGAATACTGGAATACCAAGAAAGAAAGAAAAGAATTTGTAAGATTTCAAAGAAGGCATACAGATATCCAAGTATCTATCTTAACAAAGGGATCATGAATATGGACAAAGTCAATATTCAATAAAAATAATTTTAAATAATAAGTTGCAGTAACTTATTTGGTAACATTTTTTTTTTTGGAAGTAACTTATTCAGTAACATTGATACAATAATTGCTCAAGCCAAAGTTTCAGACAACATAGTCATTATTAACTCGGGAGGGAATGCTATTTGTATACCTTTTCCAAGGAGGCAAGACGATCCACTGTCAATGCATCTGCCTGAACTGTTCCACAATCTAATAAAAGAACCTGTTATGTTTTATAGAAATTACCGAGAAGCATTCTTTTTTTTCATAAACGAACTCTTGCACATGGAACTTTTGGCATTTGGAATATTAAAAATGATGCCAAACAAACATGTAGATAGAGTAGAATGTGACCTTTCGCATTTTGCAGGTGATACAATCTCAACCTTAAATCAAATCGCAGCCATAAATAATAAAAGTAAAATACCGCATCCAAATAAAAGTACCATCTCTCAAAAGCACCATTTAGACCCAAACTTGTCTTTCAAAAAATATTAGACAAAGATAAGCAAAGACATCAAGGCCAAACATCAAAGCAAGCTTCAAAGACCCTACCTCTTTGGAACAAAAGAGAGAAAAAGATCATACACCAAAGCTTCAAAGACCCTACCTCCACAGATTGTTTACAGTTTTCTTCAAACTTCTTACCTGTAGAAGGGTCTGCTCAACCTTTACTTCCTCTAGGGTTTTCCATTACTGAAAACAAAATCATCACAAACATAATATTTACTATCATTGTCAAATTCATAAAAGTTAAGAATTTAAAAATTCTTCTTATCAAAGAGCAATAAAAAATCATAATCATAACAGTAATAAGAAATCATGCAAGCCGTAAAAATCAATCTCACGAACAAAAATTCATTTTCCAGAGGAAGAAAAAAGCGAGGCCCAATCCCTCTAGACTGAAATTCCTTTCCTTTTGTTTCTAAATCTGCACTTACACGTAGTAAGTGCATGTGCACAAGATCCCCAACAATGGGCAATTGTAAAAGATTTCCCAACAACAGCAAGAAGCTCAAATGGAAAAGTAAGGAACCAGAGGCTGAATCTGTTGCAAATGGTGGTTGGCAGCTCGATGGATCTTCCTTACGGCGACTGCACGGTGGCCACGCAGAAATCGACGGAGAGCTGCTGCTAGCTCCTTCAAGAAGAACTGCAAGGAAAAACAAATGGAACACACAACGAACGGAAGAACAAAAAGCAAAAAACATTCACAACTTGGCTTTCAGATTCACACTGTCTTGACGAGAGAAAGAACAATAGAATGCAAGGAAAAAATACAACAAATAGAAGAAGTGAATAAAAATTTCAAAATAGATCTTCAAATAAAGAAGCAACAAAAATTAAAAAAATTTCTCAAAAATGTTTCTTTCTCTCCCCTCTGTTACTCACCACCATTTCTCTACCTGTTTCTTTCACAGAATCATGCAAATAAAAATAAAAATAAAAATTCTAATCTATAATAACATGCAAATAAAAAACCAAGAACCCAGAACATCACAACCCAGAGTGCACAAACTCATAAAAAATCCCAACAAATCCATGTAAAATCCCCACACTAACGGCATCAAAAAAAAATTGAACTACAGAAAACAAACTTCATGAAATATCCAAAGAGCACAAAATGTTAAGAGAATAAATTAAAAAAGAGAATGCAAAAAAAGTCCGTGTAAAAAATCTATTTTTTCACAAAACAAAAAAAAAACAAAAACCACGAAAATAATATTTTTCTACAAAAAAAAATAACCCCACAACATGCACAAATCCATATAAAATCTGAAGAAACCCATGTAAAATTTCCAAAGGAATGGCACCCAAAAGAAAACCGAACAAACCCATGTAAAATCTTCAAACTAATGGCACCCAAAAAGAAAAAAAAAAGACCAAATCACAAAAAAAAGCACAGACCCATGTAAAATCTAAAGAAATTCATGTAAAATTTCCAAACGAACGACATAAAAAAAAAACCTAACAAACCCATTTAAAATTTCCAAACTAATGGCAACCAAAAGGAAAAAAAAAAAGAGACCAAACCGCAAAAAATAAACCTGAAGAAATATCCAGAGAGCACAAAACACTAAGAGAAGAGAGAAGACGAAGAGAGAAGATGCAGAGAAGACGATGCAAAGATGCAGAGAAGATGTAGAAAGAGAGGACTTTGCTTTCGGAGATAAAAGACAGAGAGAGTAAATGCAAAGCAAATAAAATGACTAAGTAGGGAAAAAAATTGAAAAGACCAAAACACCCTCAAAGACAAAAACACCCTCACTTAAATGGACACAAAACACCAAAATAAAAGGACAAAAAATCCAAAAAATAGACCACATACACGGAGGACGACAAAAACACTATTCATGCTATCTACACTTATTATATATAGTATAGATACAAGAAATATAAATTATTTGAAGAATTGTTTAGTTGTAAAATATAATTAACTATAGTAACCAGTTATATGTAGCGGGTACTGTTTATCATGTAATTTATTATTATTATTATTATTGATATTTCGTTTACTCCCTCATTTTCTTTTATTTTAATTTTTATCATGTAAGTAAATTCTTTTTATTGTTCATCATTTAAAACACATATATTTCATTTTCTTCTAAAACATATCTTAGAAATATTTTTAGACCAATTTCTTCATATTTTTAATTTTTTTTTAATTTTTTTTTTGCTTATATATTTTTGTTTTACGTGTATAGGATTGAATGATTTTACATTTTTTACAAAACAAATTGCAAATATAAAAAAATCTATGGATATTGTAAATTTATTAGTAGAAATAAAATATTTAAAAAGAATAAAAAAAATTAAATAATATATAGAAAACAATAGATTAGCTAATGGATGACATATTGTAAAAGTTGGTATGTAAAATAGAAAAAAGAAATTTTGGTGATGTATTTTAAAAGATATGATAAGGACTCCATTGAGAGTACTCTTAGGTTATGTTTGGGAGGTAAGATGAGAATTTTGTGTTTTGTTTTAAAGTTTAAAATATTATTTTTTAGTTTTAAGATTTGAAAAAGTTGTATTGGGATTTGAAAAAGTTGAATTGTTTATTATATTTTATATAGAAATTTGAAAAGATTGTAATGATAAGATGAAATAAGATGAAAATTTTATATAAAATAGAACATCCAAACCTATCCTAGTTACACAAACCATTTCATTTCATCTCATTACTATAAAATTTTCAAACTCTCATATAAAATATAATAAACAATTCAACTTTTTTAAATTTTAAAATAAAAATAATATTAAAAAATATATTTTAACAATATTTTATTCAACTTTCAATTTTTATCTCATCTCATCTGTATAACCAAACGAGACCATAACTACTTTATATGCTGGCATTAGGTTTTCCCAAGACATAAAAAAAAAAAAAAAAATTCTTGTGTGCAAACCATGATTTTGCTATTATTATTATTATACAGAAATAAATGACTTTGCTATTATTATTATAATAATAATACTATGGTTTCTTAGCCTGGTTCAACATCTATGATCAACGGATTAGCCAAAGTCAAAACCAAAGTCAAATCTCTTGTTAAGGCTGCAAACGAACAAAGTTTTTCGTGAACAGTTTGAGCTTGTGTTCATATAATCGACAAGTATAAACTCGGTTCGGACTCGGTTCATTTAATAAATGAGTTTTTCGCGACTACTAATATTGGTACGAATATTAAACAAGCAAAACTCATATAATCTCGACTCGACTCGGTTTAGGCTCGTAAAAAAAATTCATATAAACTCAACTCGACTCTTTTTGGGCTCGTCACAATACTCGTAATATTTCATATATATTCTTACATATATTCTTTTATTGTATATATTTTATGGGTTATATGTATTATTTTTTTATACGGTGTATAAGTGATATACTTTGTTACTTTATTTATAACAAGGTGATGAAAGAATAATGTTGACTATAATAATGTATTAAGTTCACAAAAGAATTATTGAGTCAAATGTTTATAAAGAATAAGCAACTCTAATTTGATTACAGCAATTTCTTACCTAATTTCATTTTAATTATTTGGCCATATTTAATATTATATCATGATAACTGAATACTTTAATATTAAATTCATAAATTTAGTATATAATTCTTAAAATTACTTTAATGTATTAGGCAGTCTTGATGTAAGTCTAACATTGGTGCTGCCCAAGGCTTCACTTTCCAATACGTATAACATCACTTTAATACTATTTGCATCAATTCCTACCATCACTTAATTACTATTTACTTAAGTTCCAACTATTAGCCTTTCAACTTTTTCTCAAGACTCCAATTCCCAATGTATGACATCACTTAATACTATTTATATTAGTTCCCACTTCCCAATGTGTCACCATACGGTTACTTTTCTCAACTTAACACTCCTCACAATTTATTTCTTTTCCTTCATATGGTTGTTTATTTCATTATTGGAGGACTAACTTTTCCTTAGTCTAGTTACTTATACAGTCTTGTGGCGGGATGTTTTCAGATTAAGGGGATGTGTTGCACAGAGACACTACGTTGTTTTTGCCCGATAGTAGAGATTTTAGAGTGACTAGTGAGGCTCAAAAGAGAGAAAAAAAATTGTCTTGATCTGGTGCTCTGTTTTCTTTCGTCTCAGTGGCGCTATGTATTTTCTTCGTCTCAGTGCGTTGTGGCCTGTGGGTATGGTGTTTGTCGATCTCCTTTCTCTTCTCTGTCATTTTTTTTTCATTTTTCGTTAACTTTATTCTCTATATTTCTCGATTCCTCATATTTGTTCTTGTCCCGGTGTATTATGGTATGGTTCTTCTCGATTCCTTTTTTTTTTCTCTTTGTGGTGTGGATCTAAGCAGTATTCTTAGATTTTTTTTCCTTTATTTTTACATCCGAAAGTAGTGTGTGTTGATTATTTTCTTCTCTTTTTTTGTGGTTGTTGGATCTTTTGTATTTGATTTTTGTTATTAATTTTCTATTGTTGTTGGTTGTGCTGGTAGTATTGTTGTTGATTTTTATATTTATTTTTATTGTTGACTTTGTACTGTTGTTTTTATAGTGTCTTTATAGTATGTTATTTAGTATGTAAAAATATTTCTAATTTTGTGTCAATGACTTATATTCTCTTTAAAAATACTTCTAGATCAATTAAATGGAGTAGTTTTCGTTCTTTACTTTTCTGTTAGTGGCTTATATTCTTATTAAGTTTAATTACTTAATAAAGAATGCACATTTTTGCACATATTTTAGGTTATAATGTGGCGCCCTTGACCCCCACGTGTTATTTTAATGGAGTTCGTGACACCGGGATGTTGATCACACGGATTACGCACCCCAACGACAAGTGCTTAGAGTGTGTACAGTATGTAATAAGTGTACAATATAATACTCGTAGCGAAATAAAAAGGTCTTTCTTTATTAAGTACCAGAAAGATAATAAAATATTCTTTACAAGGATTTACAGTCATTCGATATATAATTTAAAGAAAACAAATAACATAAGAGAAACAAATCCCATAACACCGAACAACATAACAGCAAATCATGCCTTCGGCGGAGCCAGTCCTTCAGGCTCACACCCAATTTCTGCGTCAAAATCTACGGCAACATAAGATGGAACCGCAGGGTAAAACACCACATGAGATTATGACATCTCAGCAAGTATTTAATTAAAATAACATCAAAGAGATTTAAAATGTATTAATATAATCAATATCACCACGTACGGTCAAAAGATCAATTTCCACATATTTCTCCAAAATACACATTTAACCACTCACACCAAAATCCCATTTGACCCATATATATATATATATATATTTCATTATTTTAATATGCATGCACTACGGCCTCCTTTGTGGACCGTATGCATACCCTGACTCTCATCGTCACACCATGGGTAACATCCATGCATGAGATTTCGTAACAAGCGATGCTTAGTTCCGCACTCGGCGCTTATGTAGCCAAGCATCCTCTAACCCCGCCAGCAAAAGGCCACGGAATCTGTACGAGAGCGTTATCATCTCGTCCGTTCCCGTTGTCGCCCTGTGACGACTTAGAGGACGTCATGTCAGTCTGTTACGACTTAGATAATGTCTTATCTCGACTTGGGGTCGTGATACACACGCACCCACATAATTAATATCTTAAATTCCAAATTTCCAAATAGAGAGCGTGACTTCATAGCACAATTAAATTAAAGACAATAAATATGAATGACAACAATTATTGGATGTCATAGTAAATTATTCATTTAATTAATAACACAAAAATTACAATTTCACAATTTCACAACCATTACATGCGTAATCCCATCCTCCAATCCGGCCCAAGGCCCAAATCCAATATCAACAATTTAAATCCCAACACTTCAACAAATACAATTTTATTCCCAACAAAATACAATTTAATTCTCCAACTCCAACAAAAGACAATTAAATTCAAATAACGCTATTTAAATCACATGGATTACACTTTAAAAAATTACTCACAATCGAAAACGGAAAAAATTCTGGAAGATCACAAGGATGAAAATTACACTCTCGGCAACCCCGACAATTTCCCAAGACCTGAATGAAGCTCACGGCTTCTATGGACAACACCAAGCACAGAAACTAAATCCTCCGACTTTCAAATTTTACCAACACAGATTCACAAAACTAAAATCTAAACAACTAAATTTGAGATATTTTCAGTAGTCGAATCCAGAAAATTGAAGGGCTCGGCCTTATATATAGACCGATCATGGCGGTTCGGCCTTTGGAGTTTCCATCGTTGATTGGCTTCAATGGGCGGTAGCAGGTGGTCGCGTGGCTCATGGGTAGAGAAGTAGAAACCAGCTGTGCAAGCCGTGGATGAGAGATCGATTATGGTGCGGACGTGTGGTGTTGTGAGGAACGACGTCTTAACAGTGCGATTCGGATTTCATTGCCGAGTGCCACGCCGTAAAGTGAAGCTGAATGAGGTGGAAGTTGGAGGTGGAGAAGAGAGGAGGAGGTGGCCGGTGATGCATGGTGAGCCGCGTGGCTTCAAATGGCGTCGGCAGCAGTTAATTGCAGAAGAAATAAAGAAGAATAAAAGAAGAAAGAGGAAGAGGCAGTCGAGCGGCGCAGGAAGAAGAAGGCTTAGAAACCCTAGGTTCCTCTAAACGCACCGTATCAGTTAAAGGGGAGGGGCTGGGCTTGTAATCGGGCTGGGTTGGGTTTCTTCTCTCTCGCATGGGCTGGGTTGGGTTTACACACACACACGACTGGGCTTCTTCACATATAGGCTGGGTTACACGGGCTGGGTTCAAATATTCCACATACACACAATCCATTAAAACACTACAAATTTAAAAGCCTACCGAAAATATAATGCCTAACAAAACAAAAATAAAAATTAAAACTGTTAATAATACTAATAAATTGAATTAAATTAGCAATTTAATAATAAGTAAAATAACTAAGAATTTAGGGATCTCACATATAATGTTCTATATTTGTTACAAACTTACACGTTCCTATTGTCTGCATGATTATAGTTGTGAGTAAGATGTCTTCATAATATTCACTAGGAGGTTGTATGTGGGTTAGAGGGTTGCTGGCATATCTAGCAAATTTTAGTAAATTGTTACTCATACTTTATTTTAAGTGTGATTGTTTTTGACTTGTTATTTATTTGTTGTTAAATTGTTATTCATTTATTTTAACTTTATTACTTGTTATTCCTTTTGAAGTCTAATGTTGTCGTTGATTGTCTAAAAATCCTTTTTTAGACATGTCTGAAAATGTTACAGTTATAGAATGTTCATCTACAAATTCACACATGGAAGACATATAATCTACACAAGAAGATGAAACTGCCACAACCTTTATAAAGTGTGATAGTAATGATGAGAACCAAGAAATTAATGGTATTATTAGTGGAGAAGAAAACCCAAGTGCCCCTAAGGGTCCCAAAAAATATGCATACCAAAGAAAGTCTAGAAAGAAAACTTCTACTTTTTGGAAAGTTTTAAAATAGTGGTTAAGAATGATGTAAAGAAAGCTTAATGTAACTACTAATTATTGCAAAGACCTATTGTCTATTTCTTCATCAGGTTCACAACTCACTTCTATAGGCACTTGACAAGTGGTCTTCCACATATAGTGGTTGATTGAGCTGCATTATTGCATATTTTATACATTTAAAATCAATGTATTTTTAATTATTTTATTATTTTATCATTGATTTTAGATGAAAAAATGATCAAGAGGCAATAAATCCAAGTAGTGATTTAAATTGATTAAAAGCATAGTTTATGCTTATTTTTATAACTTGTGATTTTATTTGATTTTATTTCCTCACATGCACAACACACTTTTAATATTTTAGTTTAGTTTTTGTTTAATTTTTATTTAATTATTTATTTTCTTTTTCTAGTTTTATGTAATTATTATTTATTTTGTCTGTCTTATTTTATTTTATTTTATTTTATTTTATTTTATTTTATTTTATTTTTTATTTTTGATTTTCTGCGCAGACTAAACGACATGTCGTTTGGTCTGCAAACCAAACGACATGTCATTTTTCAGTGGAATTAATCTGCCGTCTGAGGTCGACGACATGTCGTTTTGCACGAGAGAAGCTTCTGCCGTTTGAGGTCGACGACATGTCGTTTCGACACGAATGACATGTCGTTCGCCTCGTCTTCTACCTCCCGATCTGCATTTCATGCTACAGTGCCACCGTGCACAGCAGCTTCGAGCCACCACCGTGAGCCGCCCTACACACTCCGCACGACCACAGAAACACTGTGAACACGGCCACGAGCCATCTCGTCTTGTCCAGAAGTCTCACGGCCGGCAACCCCGCGTGGTGTCATCTTCAACCTTCGGCTTCGCTGCACCATCACCATGGACGACCTGCAGCGACGCACCTCCACTTCCAGCATCAACAGAAGACGCCGGAGAACCTCTCAAACCACCACCCACACACGGCAACGCCATCTCCGAAGCCACGTAAACTTCCGCATCGTTTTGCCATGCACAACATCAACCAGCCCTCGGCTCAGCTCCACTCATGCGCTCCCCTACTGCCCATCACCTTAGCCATTTCGAGCACCACCGTGAGCCATCCTCATCACCTCCTCGGTTGCAGTTGACCCAGCTCGCTCACGGAGATACACGGAGAGGTTATGACATCACGCAGCAGCTTGAAGAGCTGCAAGGAAGAAAGAAAAAAAGAAACGAAAATAAAATTACAGATCACTCGGTACAGTTCGATACAAGGCTGGAAAGCAGTGGAAGAAGAAAAAGAAGAAGAAGAAAAGAATGATCTGGTCGGTCTCGGTGCAAGCTGGAAAGAAAAGAAAAAGAAAGAAACGCACAACACCTTCTGCATGTGGGAAACAAGACAGACCAGCAAACAGAATATTTTTTTCAGTGGGGACGAGGTCACGGACTAAGCTAATGCAGTGGCCTTTTTGATGCCTATATAAGACTTGTTAGTAGACAAAGTGAGGGAGCCAGCAGATGTTAGAGTCAGTGTTAGAGTCAGTAGTCAGTGATTAGAGTGAGAGTCAGTCAGGAGTTAGAGTAATTTTTAGTGTGAAATTAGAGTAAAAAATTCAGAAAAAAATAGTGAGTGAATTGTTGTAGTCAGTTTTTATTTTGCCTGAGTTCAATTTTTAATTTCGTGTAATTTATTCATCAGTCAGTTTCAATGTATGGCTCAGTAAATTTTATTTTTATAACTCTTTATTTTCAGTTTTGAGTTTGTTTAGTGAGTAAATTTTCAGTCCTCTTTGATAAATGTTGAGAGTCCATTTTATTTTTGAGAGTTTACTTTAATTGGAAGTTCAGATTTTTGGGTTGGAGAACGCAGTCTCCATTTCCAAATATTAAGTTTATTCTTTACAATTTCTGTTTTTATTTAATTTTGAATTACTGCTATTTAATTTCCTCGCACTTTCAATTTCTTGCAATTTAAATTACTGTCATTTAATTTTCTCGCACTTTTAATTTCCTGCAATTTAAATTACTGTCATTTAATTTTCTCACAATTTTAATTTCTTGCAATTTAAATTTATGTCATTTAATTTCCTTGCACTTTTAATTTCCTGCAATTTAAATTACTGTCATTTAATTTTCTAGCAATTTTAATTTCTTGCAATTTAAATTACTGCCATTTAATTTCCTCGCACTTTTAATTTCCTGCAATTTAAATTACTGTCATTTAATTTTTCTGCACCTTTAATTTTTGTAATTTACTTTTATGTCATTTAAATTTTATTGTCCATTTACATTTCAGTTATTTAATTTTCAGCAATTTTAAATTATTGTCTTGTATTTTAATTTTTTTTTTACTTTTCATCATCCACTCAAAACCAACAAACATGAATCTCGTCCATGACTAGTAAATTTTCATTTCCATTGCACTCCCACATTCATTGCACATATCATCACTTTTATTTTTATTCTCTCATTGTAACTATTTCCACCATTTTACACGAGTTTGATTTTTAAGCACTTTTCTTGTGGAGACGATCTATGAATTTATTCCTAATTACTACGCGACACGCTCCTGCACTTGGGATAGCCTTTGGGCTGCTCATTTTCGAACGAGTCAGTGGTTTCTGCAAAGTAAAAAGTTTCAACTATTGACATGAAAGGTTCTAAATGTGTGAATACAGTGAAAAACTTCTCGTATGATACGAAAAATGTAAGAGAACTTGTTTCTCACATGATACTTTATCATGAGTATCTATTATCAATGATGGAATATGTTGTGTTTAATAAATTTGTGAGAGCTAATACTCCTTATTGGCAAAAGATAAGTCATACTATAGAAAGAAATGATTGTGAATCCACTTATGAAATTGAAAAAAGAAGCTTAAAAAAATATTGAGAAGTGTGAATAAACTTAGCATAACAACTGTAAACAGACATGTGTACTTCATGTCAAAAGATCTCATATATGGTTGTTACTTGTCATTTTGTTGATCTTGGTTGGTATTTACAAACAAGAGTTTTAAATTTTTGTAATGTGCTACCCCCCACACAATGGTGTTATTGTTGCTGATACTCTTCCAAAGTGTTTCACATATTAGAAATTTGAGAACAAAGTTTCTACAATAACAGTGGACAATGCTAGATATAATGATGTAGTTTTAAGCAAAGATATGTTCTCTTTGAACAAGAAGTTATCTGTCGGGGGAAGTTTTTTCATATGTATTGTTGCGCATATATAACAAATTTATTGGTCATAGATGAATTTAGCGAAATTGGTGAAATTGTCGATTGTGTTTGAGAGTGGGTGAAATACTTGGTTACATCATAAGCTTGTATCAAGCAATTTAGTGATATTGCAAAACAATCGTAATACCAATAAAAAAACTTATTTTGGATGTTCCTACCCAATGGAATAGCACTTGCCTAATGCTAGCAGCAGTCTTAGAGTTTAGCCCATGTTTGGATTGTGAGATGAGATAAGATGGTTTTAGATGAAAGTTGAAAGTTGAATAAAATATTATTAAAATATTATTTTTTAATATTATTATTGTTTTAGGATTTGAAAAAGTTGAATTGAAATTTGAAAAAATTGAATTGAGATTTGAAAAAGTTGAATTCTTTATTGTATTTTGTATGAAAATTTGAGAAAGTTGTGATAATAAGATAAGATATTTTCTCAATCCAAATGGGTAAAAAAGTCTTTCCAAATTATGGAGATAGAGATCAAGGTTTTAATTATATTCCAAGTATTGAAGATTGGATAAAAGTGGAAAATGTCTGTCAAATTTTGGGAGTTTTTAATGAGGTAACAAATATTATTTCAGGAATTGATTATCCAACCGCTAACTCATTCTTTCCTGAGGTATGAAGAATAAAATATGTGTTGAATAAGAAGTCTCTTGACCAAAGTAAGTATATACGAGCAATGGTTGTGAAAATGAATACGAAGTTTGAGAAATATTGAGGGGAATGTAACTTGCTTATGGCAGTAGCCGCAATTTTGGATCTAAGGTTCAAAATGATGCTTGTTCGACTTTGTTTTTCAGTAGTTTATTCAAAACCTAAAGCCACTGGAAACATAGAAACCATCTTGAGAATCTTATATGAGCTATATAATGAATATGATCTTCATAATTTAGTTCATGTAGAGTTAAGTGGACATGAAAATGCTCAAGATGTAGGTTCTTCTTGTGGTAGTTCTGTCAATGCTGTGGGGAAGAATGTGACGAGTGGCAGGTCTATATTTGAATCATTTGTTAGAAGTGTTGATACCATTCGACCAATGAACTCTGATTTGGATGTTTACTTAGAGGAAGATGTATATATTTGTAGTGAGGATTCAGATTCACATTTCGATACTTTGAAGTAATGATCTAAAGTAACGCATTTTATCTAAGATGACACGTGATATTTTGTCAATTTGAATTTCTACAGTGGTTTCAGAATCTACATTTAGTGCTGGTGTTAGAGTGATTGATCCTTCTCATGCATTAATATCCATTGAAACAACAAAAATTTTGTTATGTGGAGCTGATTAGGTTCGGGTACTTCATGATTTGAAAAAACCATCAACCATAAGTATAATTTTATTTAATGATTTTTCATTGCCATTTAGAACTTGTCTTAATTTATTGAGAACTTGTCTTAACTAATTTTTCTCTTTCATTTTGTAGAGAGAAGAACCAACTTATAAGGCGATTTTACTGTCCTGACGTGAATTGTTGGTAGGTTGTTGGTTTTTTGTATAATTGTAAATATTTATTATTAAATTGATGTTTTTTATATCATGTTGCTAATGAGGTGATGTGTTTTGCATCATAGGTTGGTGGGGATCAGCTTCTGGTTGTTTTCTTTTTGTGAATTGATATACTTTTAACAGTTAAAGGAAGTATGCTTATAAGACAAGTTGTTTAAGTAAGAGTGTAATTATTTTTATGGAAAAAACTTTTTGACTCCTTGGAACTGTCCAACTGGACAAGGTTGATGAAAATTTGAAATGTTAGTTGATAAGCTGCTAATTTTTTTTGAAAGCTTGGATATATAGGATCGTTTCATACTTAAACAACTAACTTATTTGAATTGCAAAAGTATAGGGAATGTTGCAAACTACTATCTTTTGTAAAAGTCTAATTGTACATGATGGAAAAATATGAGGAATATGAAGTAATTTTTTATAGTGTTTTATTTTTGTACTTGGTGCTAAAAATAATAGTTTAACATATTGATATTACTTTCATGTATGTTATTCTTGGCTATTATTATTAGGTTGTTTATTACTTTGATTTATTATTCTACACGTTATTATTCAATTTATTGTGCTTCATTCATTTTTAGACTAGGTGTTTATTATTAGTATCTATCTTTTTATCAATAAGTTGCTTACTCTTAGTTAAGATTAGTGAATTTAAATAGTTGAGCCTACCCAAAATATTTTTGGTGCATTGTGAGAATGTGAGTCATTCTTAATGCCCTGGGAATTGTGAGAATGATCTTACATTAACTTTTCTTCAAACTTCCATTCTCATGCATAATAGCCTATAGGTAGTTCTGGTAAGCTGAAAAGTTGGGGGGCTACGGAAGTGTTTATCTAATTTTATTCTCTTTAAAGTAAAAGCAACTTTTACACACTTATGTAACTCTATCAAAAGTATAATTTGCTTCTATATTCAAAGGTGAAGACCAATGTATTTATATTGATTTATTTGCAATGAGAATGTTGGCTACTATGTCATATGTACATCAGAAAATGAGCTAAAGTGAATAAGAGTTGGAAGACTTTTCTTTTACTATTTTTTTAGTTTGTTTTCCTAGTTGATGCTATAATAAGTAATCTATTATCTGAAATTATAATTTATTGTGATAACTTAGAAGCTAGAATTATTTACCTATTTGTAACTATATTGTGGCAAGTGATGAATCATTGATTTATTTACAATAAAAATGTTGTTTAAGCAATGATATGTCATGTGTTGATGTGCATAAAAAATGGGGATGAAGTGAATAAGAGTTTGTGAAATTTTTTTCTACAATTTTTTTAGTTTGTTTTCCTAGTTGATACTATAATTAGTAATCTACTATTTGAAATTGTAATTTATTATGATACCTTAGAAGTTGCAATTATTTACCTATTTGTAACTATATTGTACCAAGTGATAAATCATTGATTTACATTGATTTATTTACAATAAGAATGTTGTTTAAGCAATGCTATGTCATATGTGCATAAAAAATGGGGCTGAAGTGAATAAGAGTTTGAGGACTTTTCTTCCACCATTTTTTTAGTTTGTTTTTCTAGTTGATGCTATAATTAGTGATCTACCATTTGAAATTGTAATTTATTATGATATCTTAGAAATTGAAATTATTTACCTATTTGTAACTACATTGTGGCAAGTGATAAATAATTGATTTGTCCAACAAGGGGTTAGATTAAATAAGAATTCAATCTAATATTTATTATCAAAATTCTAGTTAAAAATAATTAAAATAAATAATCTTATTTCAAAAGATTTAACTTGAGCTCGTATCAACTTGTTTATTTATTATTCGAGTTCGGGTCGAGTTTGACCTTAATCTATGTTAGGCGAGCCGAGTTTGATCAGAAGTTTTTACTTTTTCTCGAGCTCAAGTCGAGTTCAAGAGCCCTTATTCAAATTCGGCTTGGCTCGGTTCATTTGTAGCCCTAGCTCTTGTATGACATTTTGATTGTATTTGTTTATTGGTAACTATTCTTTTATAAATGTTAAGAATTATAGAATGCTTAATAATAAGTATATGCAAAATCGTTGTTATTAATAAGATGTTCAGAGAGGTGTTACAACCACAAAAAATTTTATAAAAATAAATTTACAAATTGATATAGTTTTATATAATACATTATATTTATTTTACAATAAAAATAACTTTACAATCTAACGTACCACATCAAGTCACGCCAGTTTATAAGTTTACTTTTGTATGATTTTTTTGTGGTTAAAACATTTCTTTATAGAAATTGTTAACATTTTCTAAATCGGTTTAACAAATTTGTTATTTCAATATTTCACCTCTAAATTATCCTCCATTTTCTTCTTAATTCTTTTTCTAACACTAAATAAGTTATATATATCTCTTATACTATAAAAATTGTTATACACAAATGAACAGGAACAGATCGTGTCTTTGTTTAGAGAGTGAGATGAGATGAAAACTTTATGAATAGTAATAAGATAGTTTGTGAATAGTAATGAGATAGTTTGAGTTGAGTATTTTTTAGATTTTGGAAAATGAGAGAGAAAAAGTTGAATAAAAACTATTATAAAGTTAAAATATTGTAATTATATAGTTTTATAATATTATTCTTGTTTAAGGTTTTGAAAAAGTTTGAATTGTTATTTATTTTTTATTTGGAAGTTTGAAAATTTTGTAATGATTAGTTTGAAAATTTAGTATTTGAATTATGTTTGGGAATAAGATAGGATGAGATGAAATGAGATCAGATTAGAATTTTGTGTCTCATATAGGGCCTCAAACCTACCTTGACACTTCTTTCTTCCACTCCTGTCTCTCTGTGTCAAGTCGTATTATGATTTTGCCCTCTGTTTTATTTGTTTCCCCTTTTTATCCCTTGGTTTGTAACTTGTGGTTGCTTTTTGTCCTATTTTATCCCCATGTTTCTGGTACATTTTCTCCCCATGTTGTGACCCTTGTTTTATTTTTTTGGTTTGATTTGGGATCAACGAGTCTCAGTTACATTTTTACTCTCTCATGGTTCGACTAGCTGGGTTGTTCGGTTCCTTGAAGACCATATTGGTTTCTTTTTGCATGATTTTTTTTACAGTGATTTTTGTCAGCATGAGGGATGTTTGACCAGTTGACGGGAGTGTTGGAGGTCAGAGTTCTCGGTTGTTGTTCTTGGCTATCGAATTTTGGAGGTGAGGCGTAGAAGAAGAATTTCAGACCACACACACACAAATATTCTCGGCTCCCTCTCCCTCCCAAGTTCTCTCTCTCAACTCATACCCCTATTTTTTTTTCTCTCTCTCCCCGCCTTGCGTCCCTTGTCGTCGTTAGCAGCTGCGAAGCAGGCTAGACAACAGCCCTCTTTTAAGAGCATTGGTATTGGATTAGTCAAATACCTTTTCATCTTCAAATTTAGCCAATATCATCCATATTTGCTCCACATTGAATTAGCTAAATTTTTTCATCCAAACTATGAGTAATAGTAAATCTATTCTTCTTTTCAAATATGAAAAGAACTATAGAAAGTCTAAAAGTACTTTTTAAGATTATTATATTATAAATATGATATTTTTATTCATATAAGATTTTATCATCTATATTCATATGAGATTATTATATTATAGATTGTTGGATTGTGAAAATGAAAATGAATATAATTGTTGGAGGTTATTGAAGATTATGAAAATAAAATAAAAATTAATTAAAAAAATATAATTAATAAAAAATAATAATATTTTATTATTATAGAGAATAGAATGACTAATCTAATGTAGATTTCAAGTTTTGAATGATTAACTAAAAGTGAAAAAGTTACATATTAATCAAAATTTAAAGAATAAAATAACCAATCCAATGCTAATGCTATAAGGAATAGCAGCGCACTCTCAGTCTCTCCTACGTTTGCTTCTTGCAACCATCACCATTGAGCTGCCAACCACAGTCTGCAAAAGATCCAGCCTCCAGTTTCACCTCGGACCACCATAGACAGTGCCCGCGTCACCCGTACAACAAGCTCTATCGTGAGATTTAGCCCCCAATGCCCTTTTCCTTTCTTCTCTGTTTCTCCCATCTCTCGACCTCCACCCACGCCACCAGCCACCAACGACAGTCAAAACCTCACTTCCAGCCACCAACTGACAGCCATGGGACTGTCTTGCACCACCTAGGGTTTCTTAATCTGTTTTTAATCGTGAGCAAAAGTGAGAGAATTTGTAGTAATGGTGAGGTACATGAACCGTACCATAAGCGCTACAACCCTTTTCGATGGAGCAAAACCCTGCCACTCGGTTGCAAGCAATGCAAAGATGAGCATTGTGATCGCTATAGCGAAGGCAGGTCCTACAGAGACCGTACTTCCCCTGTTCCTTTTGGTTTGCTGGTCTGCAATCTCCCCCTTGAAGCAAGGTCTCTTCCTTGCTTCTTCAAGTCTTTTTCTCAAGAGAAAATCTTGTATTATTATTCATGTTTGTATTGTCTGATTATCTTAATGTTATTTATCTTCAAATCTCCACTCTATTTATTTTCTAAACTGTTAATATAATCAGTGAATGCTCTCTTGTTAAAGAATGAATTTTTTGAGATTTTGGACTACGATGTGCAAGACAGAAGATCTTAGGATTCCATCTGAGTGATATGGTCCGGTGAAAGATAATTATCTGCCAAAGAACTACTATACAGAGTACATTTTCCATTTGTAATATATTTGTGTTGGCTGTTGGTTTCTTATTGTGTGCATTGCACTGATTGCTTTGATTGTTTTTCTCTGTAAGATCAAAAGTCACAATTTGAATGATTTGCTTTCTTTGGTCCTTTGAGAACCGAATTGTCGCCCCTTTTTTATTATACAGTGTGGTGATGTGCTGTGTTGTCAGGCCAACTGATGGGAGGATGTGAAACGAGACTGTCTACATCTGCATTTCTCTCACGTTTTCACAAAATGCAAGACATAATTAGCCAAACACTAAAAACCCAACCCATCTTCTCTTCACTACAGCTATTGTCCCCACTGCTACTATTGTGGCTCCCGCCGATGATGCCATTGTCATTATTGTTTATGTTGACATTGTCATTGCCTCTTATGGTGCACTAGATTTCCCCCACCGATTTTTCCTATCAATTTTTCCTTTGTCTCAAAGATCCCTACAGATGACTTTTTGCTTAATCACCCCAAATGTTGCCCACCAAATTTTTTCGCAAGTATGTGCTTCATCTTTGTTGCGTTTCTCTCTCTCTCTCTCTCTCTCTCTCTCTCTTTTGTTATTGCTTTTTCTCTGCAAGCTCCTAGGTTTAGAGCTTGGTAAACTTTCCTTATTTTCGTCAAAAGAAAACTCGCTCATTTGGATACAATTTCTTCTGTATTCGTACTCTATTTTGTTATTGTGTGTAACATTGTGAGAGGAGGTCAGTATGTGATTTTTGTTCATTGGGTGTGTGCTGGGATCATCAAAACTAGGTACAATTGGAAAAATCTCTATTGATTTTGTAGAATATGTTGAGGCGACCAAGCGCCCTCGTCTTCCTCTCTTCCCTTTAAGAATTCAAACTCGAATGCGGTTTTGCATGTTAGTACTCTCCGATCCTCCCTCATGTAATTATTTGTTGCCTATATCAATATTAGGATATCCTTCATAGATCTCTCGCTTGCTCCCGTGATTAAGGATTTCTTGCGTATTAAAGTGAACTCTTGCTTTTGGTTTTTGACAAGTTTTGATTCAAAGGCTGTAAGCGGATGCCAATCAAAGGTATAAATAACCATAGTTTATTCTCTTGAGGATGGTACCCTTCCTTTTTATAACTTATAATTGTGAGTCAGAGCTTGATGATATCATTGTAAGCCATCCTACTGAAGTAAGGTTTCATCACATCCAGCCAAACAAATTTGGCTTTCCTACACACTACCTTTATATTTTGTCATATAATTTTTTTATTCCCTCAAAAAAGGGGATGGGGAAAGGAGAGGGAGGTTGTGGGGACTAATGGTGCATAAACTTGCTTCATGCTTGCACAGTTTAACTCAAGTATGCGAACTGTTACAACAACCAGATATGAGTATGGCATTTTTTCTTATTAGTTTAAAATTTCTATTTATTTATTAAACTGATTAGTAGATTCAATGTCATCATGTTTATTTTTTCCTTGCTGTTTTTCAGGATGGGCCAACCAATAAAACTACTCACAATTATGAATTGAATGGTAACAAATACGAGGTCTATAACAATTTGTAATGTTTTTTTTTTTTTTGAATAATTGAATTGTGTTTAATTGTATAAAATTTTACCAGTTTTTGTATAATCTGTTCTCGTAAGAAGGTTATGATGAGCTTATCAATGCCAAAATGTTCTATATATTTTTCCTTTATATGTATAATCATTTTTTTCCACTCTAACATGTTATTTCTAACTCTTTGAGGCTTCTCTCTTTATGTCTGGTGGTACCAAAGTATATTTTACTAAGAAGTTTTTTTATCAATATATGTTACTTAGAAGTTGGAACCATGAACATTGTGTATTACTTATTGATAATTACATATGCATTTGGGCATATGTAGGTCCCCAATTTTCTTTTGTGACTCGATTGGACATGGGTACAGATAATGTTGTTTGTCACTTTTCTTGCTTGTGCAACTAGCTGGGATTTCATTCGTCAAATTTTCTTTAGCTAAAAATCCTGAAATCATTCTATTCTAATTGTTATATTAGGTACGTAAAATGCCTTTGAACAAAAAGGAGATTTATAGGAAGGAGGAGGATATAGTAAGTGTAAATGACAATGCTTTACTTGTCCATGAACCCAAATTGAATGTAATTATTGTTTGTTATTACAAAACACCGTACATTGTATATATATTTTTTTGGGTTAAATTTTGATTTTGAAGTTAAATTGTGCTGCTGATAATGAGCTCCCCCCTTCCCCCCTCAAAAAAAACACACACCCCCTTTTATTCCTTTGTACAAACACTTTTAGAGACATGTTGAAAGCGCATATTTATTATTTTGGTGTTAAAGGTGGGCTTGACTGCATATGTGGAGAAGCATGAGTTAAAGGTGGATTTGACTGCAAAGTTGGATACTTCCAGCCCATGTTAACATTTTTTTGTACGCTGAAACAATAATTTCTTTTGAAGCAATTCCTAAACACATCTGTCCAGCTATGTGAAGATTTGCTTTTCTAAACCTTACATCAATCTCTAAACTAGCTTATATTTTTCTATAGTTCAATGTCCCTACTTTCTGGATGGTTTTTTTCCTTATAAAAAATAAAGAATTACCAAGATGAGAGTCATGTATGCTAGCAGATCTGTTTAGGACGACACATTGCCTATTCCATTTAATTATTTCATAGAGAGTTAATTTACCAATTGTTTGTGTTTATAGCTTTTGCTCACTTCGTTTTTCTTGCCCTAACACACAACAACAATAACCATATTGACGCCCTAAATTCATTTCCTGCAGAACCATTTACCATATCTCCAAGATAATGCAGAACGCTTCAAAAAAGGAGTGGATCATCCACCTTGGTGAAGAAGTAGATCAATTTCGATAGCAACATCATAAGAGATTTAATGTCCTGTCCATAACCCCCGTCAATGAAACACCAACATAAACTCTAAATATCGAATCCCACCAAACTATGCAGCCTTCTATTTAAATAACTTAATGAAACATTGGCATGACATCTACTGTTGGCTAAAAAAACTGTAATATAAATTTTCATGCTTTGCTTATTCACTAAACTTGCACAAATTTATGATTTGTTTTAACTTTGTACTTTATGAACAGATTCTAATTACTTTGTGTGTTTACTTTGACATCTATGTACTTTGTCCAGTTTATGCATCCACATATTTCTCACCCCCTTAGTGAATTTGAATGAATGCCTACCAATATCAAAATTTATGTTTTTGTCCATTACACAGTCAATCCGGTTTATGTCTATTTTCGGCTATAATTTACTTTTACAAGAAATTTTTATTTTCACAAAGAACTTTCCTATGCTTCCAACTTTACCCTTACTAGTATATATATATATATATATATATCATAAAATAAAATTCAGACACCTTAGCGACAAAATTAGATCTTCTCTCAGCTCTTTTCTCTCTTCCTTCCAAACTAATTCCAATTTTACTTGTGGTCCCTAATCCTTATCACTCTCTTTTTCTTTATGCCTATCACTTCATTTCCTAATTTATTTCATATAAAATTATAAAATAGTTAAAAAATAATTGTTTTTCATTCTCATTATCCATCCAGTTAAGAAAGCCATTTGACCCGCGCGTGCATACTACTATTTAAAGAGTTTATCACGTTCATTGGAATATATATATATATATATATAGACAAATTATATTTACAAATAATGATAAACGTCGACGTAACATAATTAAATTTATAAAAAAATTATAAAATTAAATTATGGTATAAATTAGTTAAATTGTTGCACGGGTTATCACCCACCGTCCTTATCTATTAACTAATTAAAGTAACATTCCCGTCCCAAAATGGTGCCTTACCTATAACTGGAAATAGTCCTTAATTAAGTTAGTTATCTGTCGGGTTGGTTAGGCAACTGCAGCATATAAATAACATGTCGCCCCCCGCCAACAACTACATCTCACGAGTCCCACATTTAATTTGTAATCACAAAGGACAATAAGCGAAGGAGGGAAAGAGGAGGGTGGTCTTGTCTTGGCACTGCACGCTTGAGAAAATGTCCACTGCAGGGAAGCCTATTCGATGCAGAGGTACGTACCTCATGGGGATACATTGAGAACAACTTTTATTGAAGAAAATATGCTTCTGAAAAAACAGGTTTTAGTCAATTTTTTTAGAAAAATCATAAACATAAGGTAATGGTCGTTTCTAAAGATAATTATGGACTAATATCTTGATGATGTATATGTTGTAGCTGCGGTTGGTCGGGCACCAGGGGAGCCTCTGGTGATGGAGGAGATTATGGTGGCGCCGCCAATGCCTCGGGAGGTTCGAATTCGAGTCATATGCACCTCCCTCTGTCATACTGATGTGTCTATCTGGAAACTAAAGGTAGTCAGTCAGTAACTATTATTTGAAAGCATAGTCTTAATCTTACGTTCATAAATTCTTGACTACTTTGTTGACACACATTTATGCCTGCATTTTCTTTTTTCTAATGTTTGAAGGATCCTCCTGGAATGTTCCCAAGAATTTTTGGTCACGAAGCCATCGGGTAGGTGATACATTCTAGTCAAATAATTTTTCTTTGGGTCATATGTTAAGCGCTTTACCTATGAAACAACTTACACTCTGTCAAATCAGCTGATCTGGTTAAGGATAATAAAATTAAAGATGAAGAAGACTAGCATTGCTCATTCTGTTTGTTCTTTGTCCTATGTCGTTATCATACAGTACTCGTTTACTGTGAACTTTCTAAATCTGATTTTAATGATTTTTGTGATAGTTAGATACCATGTTTTTGTTATTTAGGCCTTGAATTATCCATGAGTGAATACAATTTCTGTGCTCCGTAGGGTGGTGGAAAGTGTGGGGGAGGATGTAGATGAAGTAACTGAAGGAGACACTGTCATCCCAACATTTGTCTCAGAATGTGGACAATGTGAAGATTGCAGATCAAAGAAGAGCAACCTATGTTCAAAACTCCCTTTCAGAGTATCTCCTTGGATGCCAAGATATGAAAGCAGCAGATTCACTGACCTTAATGGAGAAGTTATATACCACTTCATGAACGTGTCGAGTTTTAGCGAGTACACAGTGGTGGATGTTGCCAATGTAGCTAAAATCGATCCCTTGGTCCCCCCAAACAGGGCGTGCCTTCTCAGCTGTGCAGTTGGAACAGGTAATTTGTGATGTATTTTGTGTTGAATTTTACTACTTGATTAGTAAGAAAACATTGATGTATTTTTATCTCATTGAATGCAATTTGAATTCTTAGGGGTTGGCGCTGCTTGGAAAACAGCAAATGTGAAGCAAGGATCAACTGTTGCTATATTTGGGCTTGGCTCTGTTGGATTAGCTGTATGAACTCGAACTAACTTATTATAAAGAGATTTATCTTCTTCCTTATAACTTGCATTCATCATTGGAATTGTAGAGAGAAGCTCATGGCTGCCCTTTTGTTTTCTAGGTTGCAGAGGGAGCTAGACTATGCGGAGCTACTAGAATTATTGGTGTAGATGTTAATCCAGACAAAAAAGAAATTGGTAAGTCTGTTATATCTGGGGATTCCTGTTTTTTGGGATTTATGGAACACTGAATTCGTCTTATATGAGGGAGCATATGGTTCAAGTCACTTTCATTGTCACAATGTACAGGAAAGAAGTTTGGAGTCACAGACTTTATCAACCCCGGAAATTGTGGAGATAAACCTGCGAGCCAGGTCTTCCTCTTAACCCACACAATAAGGAATTGGAAACTTCGCATTTTTGTTTTATACTCTTACATGTTCTTAATCTTGAGATGAACTCTTAATGTCTTGAAATGTGTATATGCTTTTGGTGGCTTGAGCTTGTGCCCCAAGAACTCGACAAGTGCATTTGTTATGTTCTCTCACAAATTTACTTTTTGGGCTTGGAAGCAGCCTGTGGTTGATATCTTAGTTTATGATGATTAAGGACATATTTTAGTTTCCCTTTTGGTATTTGAGTTAGGGATGGGGGGAGGGTGTGGAATGTTATCCCATGGTGAGGGTGGAAAAGATTAAGAACGGAGTATTGTGTTATTAATTATCAATGCATTCTGATGAGTGTATATGCTTTTGTTTCTAATGTGTTGTGGTTACTTTCTATGTCACCGTGCAGCTGATCAATGAGATGACTGGTGGGGGAGCAGACTATTGTTTTGAATGCATTGGAGTAGCATCCTTGGTGAAAGAGGCATTCACTTGCTGCCGAAATGTCTCTCTCTCTCTCTCTCTCTCTCACACGCGCGCGCGCGCGCACACACTTGTATGGCATAGTAATAGATCAGATCTGCACCCAGAATCATGCCTCCTCATGTCTTATATGAAAAGAGGCAGGTCTGATTATGCTGCTCGCATTAAGCCTGCTGTGTATGGTGCACTAAAATCAATATTTGAGAATAGAAATTTTCCAGATTAATAGAAAGGAAGCTTAATCGAAATGAATCAGAATTATTGTTTTATGATTGAAAATCAATATTCAAGATTATGACAATTTTTATTCTGTGTGTTCAGGGTTGGGGGAAAACTGTTGTGATAGGAGTGGCCAGGCCGGGGTCGGAATTGGGCGTTAACTTTCAAGATGTCCTTGATGGAGGGGGGAAGAGCATCATGGGATCCGTATATGGAGGAATCAAAGCTAAGTCCGATATTCCCATCCTCCTCAAGCGTTACTTGGACAAGGTGATTTTAACAGTTACTCTGATCTACATATATGTCTTTAGGCCTAAGCATGCCTTTATTTTTTGCCGATGGTAATTAGCATGCAAAACCAAATGCTGCGTTTCATTTTCTGCTGCCAATTTTGCTGCAAGTACTTGCTGATGGTTTTCTTTGTAGTTTCTAAATCTTCTATTTTTGTCAATGGCAACCAGGAACTGCAATTGGATGAGTTCATCACGCACGAGATACAGTTCGATGAAATCAACAAAGCTTTTGATTTACTTATTGAAGGACAGTGTCTTCGATGTGTGATTTGGATGAACAATTGAGAGACCTCCAACTATATATATATATATATAGAGAGAGAGAGAGAGAGAGAGAGAGAGAGAGAGAAATTCATAGTGTGCCCAAATCAGGTTTTGGTGCACCATATGTAAATGATGTCTGTCCCCTAAGTAATCTTAAGCAAATAATGGACAGCTCTTATTGTTTTCTGTAAAATGCAAAATTACATATGGAATACATATATATATATATATATATATATATATATATATATATATATAATCTCTATGATACTGTAAATGCAGTACATGCACCAGTGAAGTATGTGTTGGGAGAGTCCTTTGTTTTCTTTGCCGAACCAAAATGCCTTAGCCTGTACACCCCAGAACTTACCACCTCTGGTATTTCCCACTCAATGGTCGCCAAGCCATAAAAGCTGCTATTATCTACGCTCCATTTAAAGTACAAACAGAAATCATCATCATCAAAAACTGGGATCCAACGCTCCACCTGAAGCATCTCCACCACTGCAAATGTACCTTCTGTCAATAGGTCATATCTTGGGTTTGCACTCCAAAATGTGGCACTTGGTTTGTCTCCCTTTCTGAATGTGCCATTTTTTGGTATAATGATGTCTTGTTTCATGTCGCCGAAGTTTTTTCCGGGAGGAGGTGAGTCACCCACAGGTTCGAGTGAGTATTTGAGTTGAACAGAGGAAAGGTCCGGCGGCGTGGGGCCGTTGAAAATTACCCTCTCTCCTTTTGCCATGGCTTTAGCTAATTTATTGAACTCTTGGATGTAGGCTGATAGCGTGTATGGACCGTAGAGCGTTGAGGCAGCCTGCACATACCATGAAAATATCATTATCCTTTATATCATCCCAAGCACAATTAAATCATACGAACATCTTGGATTTATTATATTTTTGGAAAACGATATAAATTCCGACGTTGCGAGACCAATCATTATACTTAGTACATACCTCGTATCGTTGTTGCTCGTATTCTTCAAAAGTTGCAACATATTGCGAATAGGTATTTGTGAGACCCGCTATTACAACTTCGGTTTTGTCATCAAACTCTCCATTCCCATTACTTACCAGCGTCTCCTTAACTGCCTCCCTCAGTCGCCGCCCCGCCATTGTTGTGAACTCTGCAATTCTCAATAGCTTAGGCGCGCGACATTGTCATGATCAATGTTTTATTGAGACTTTATCATCCCAAGTCATGCAAGAGCTCAGTTGTTCATATATCTGACAGTAACATTTCCTCTCTCGCTAGGCTTCGTTTTCACAACTTTTAATTTTCACTATCCAACTTGTTTTGGGGTATTTATCACGTAAACAGTCGAAGCAAAGAATCAGATTATGTCATTTACGTGGTTGCAGGAAAATTTGTGAGAAAAACAAACCTCCTGGTACAGAAAGTATGATTAGCTTTCCCAGCCTTAGCATCTGAATTGGAAGAATCGCAGGCTGCATGCATTTGTATCCACAAAACGTAACAAATCCATCAATAACAATTATATATAAACAAATTAAAAAGAAAAAAACTAATTACAAATCAGTCCTACCGCCCATGCATATGGATCAAACATTTCGCCTGCGTCAAGCAAAACAGTCTTCGGTTTTTGGCACTCCACTTGATATGGGCTCGGTTCTTTCAGTGCATTTCTCAACTTTTTCCACATTTCGCTGATCTGGAAACATGGGGGAGAGACACCAAATAGAAAGCTAACTAATATGAATGTGATAATTTGAATTACAGGAATGATTTGTACACAAGAAAAATGTTAATTTCTCCTCTCATTTTATTCCCTCACTTTAATCACTCGTGTATTTAAATTTTTTTTACTTAATAATTAAAGAAGTAATTTTATTGTATTGATATATTTTTTTTATTTCTTAAAAATACTTAAATATGTTAAAAAAATATGAAGTAAAAAAATATTATGCTAGATGACACGCGGAGCGGTCAAAATTGGGCGAGAGCCTAGCACAATTCTTGTACACAACATGCATGGATTCAATACGAACACGAGCTCCAAAAAAAAAAAAAAGTTACTGTCTCGTGAACAGAAACCTTTTTTTGGTCTGTGTCCGTGTTCAATCCGTGTAATCTGTCCGTGTCTGCATCAGAACTCTTTGAATAATTTTATAGAATAGACACATTTCAGTTTTATTCCACTTTTTTTTATGTTTTATTGCCTATCAATCATTAATATAATTATTTAATATAAATAAATAAATTAAAAAATTTATAGATAATGTCGTAAAAGACAAATATATAGCATTTTGCAATTTTTAGGAGACAAATTAGTCTCATGCTGACCTCTGTATCACCTTGTTGAAAACCGAAGGCACCGGGTCCATCTGTGGTTCCAGCAGCAAAACCTGGACCAACGGCTGCAGGGCATGTTTTGACAACCTTGCTTCCATCTAATTCAACATCAATGTTTGTAAAATTCAAATAAACATGGCGATAGTCAATCTTCCCTGTCAATTCCTCTGTGGCAGAGGCAAATAGATCAACAGCCTTTTGGAACTGCCTCTCCCCTATAATCTTTGTGCTCTGTATTTCATCTGGGTATCTGTTTTTTCACATAATCACCAGAGTCCATCCATTAATGTGAGCTCGTTTTAGTAAAAGACATGAACCCACTTGGGTTAAAGTTTCAATACCCAGGTCCACGGCCAACGCAGAGGAGGTCATTGCCATGGCAGGAGGAGCGATTGAAGTCGCAAGGCTTTCCGCTATCAGTGCAAAATGCTCCTAGCACATTGGGGGTCACGTCTCCAACATTTGATTGGCAGAATGCTCCTACGAACAGTGACCCGTCGTTCTTCCTAACTTTAAAAGCTTGGCTGGTTGTTTTACCGCAAGGTTGTCCTCCTGTTGCTTTGATTGTTTGAGCTTTCTCCACCAGTGTTTCAATCTCTATCTCACATGGAAAATCAACAGTTCCATAGTAAAGATTATTTCAAATTATGGACCGTTTGCTGAAATTTTGAAATAAGATGGAAAATCATGAAGATATATCATTGTTACTTACTATATTAAATGAAGAACGCAAGAGATTAGCATGGCATGATCCTACTGATTTATGTTCATGACACATTTAAAGGGCTTACGTACGTCTTCCATCTTCACATGCACAGGCAAATGCTATAGCTGATTTATATCCATAACAGAGATTTTAAATTATATTTTAACACTCTCCTAATGATTGACTTTAATATGTAAAATATTTAATTATTTGAATTGCACTTGCGAAAAAATACTTTACTGAAAGCTTGTCGATCCACACTCAGAATTAGTTGGGACTATATTACAGACATCTAGTCTCGATAAAGAAAAAATTAAGAATTTGGAATCACTGCTTAGCCAAAAAACTTAATGGCAAATTTAACTTTTAAATTATATTCTAATCGTGAGAACCTAGCTGGGACTTGGAAACCATGAATGAACTAATTACCGGCGGGGCTGGAGATTGGTGTGGAGGAAGATTTATTGAAAGAGAACCAGTCCTCGAAGAACCTGGCGGCCGCACCCTTGTTGTCCCCACTGATGAGCTTGTTGTCTCTGCTCATGGAGGTTCCGTGCGTTGCGTACCAGCTGAATGCTCCAATGCTCTTCCCGCTTCCTCTATCAAGCAACTTCAAAAGGGTCATTTGGGTATCCACGTTGTTTGGATACCGGTCTCTCTCCTCTGCCGGGTTAAACAAATAAGCACTTGGGCTCCTGTTTATTCCCGCATTTTCCACTTCTCCTGCAAAATAAGTATGGCATATATATATATATATATATATATATATATATATATATATATATATATATATTGTATAAGATGAAGGCTTCTCATAAATATATATATATATTCCCACTTCATAGGGAAAAATGTCGACCTTTGTTGATGAAAACCGAACCGGGCTTGAGATTATTGTGTGCCTGAACAATGCTCTGCTCGATTGCTCCAACAATGGCATCAAACGATTGTTGCACGAAACCTGCAGAAGTGATAGAATAAAGCAAATACTGCAAGTAGCCTCCTGGCCCAGCATGAGTATGGATGCCACTAATTGCCACATTTTCCTGTGTGTACAAATTTCCGAACCTTCAAATTGCCCAAACAAAAAAAGAATCATCATTAAGTTAACAAGTCAGAAACGGATTGTATAAGTTTTGATAAGGTACTACTGGGTTTTGCTGGCCGCCTTTAGTGTACATACCTTGATTTTAGCCTCTCCAGCACTTTTGTAGTGACAAGTTGAGAAGCCATGCCCGCGTCAAGATTTACAAAAGCAAACCTTGGACCTTGGGGACTCTCTGCAACTATAAAAGTCCTAGTTCTTAGCCTAAAATGGACGCCGGCAGTGTTCTGGAAAATGTTAGCATAGCCCATCATGTTCACGTCGGCGGCAGGACCAGTCATGTCGAAGCTCCCCACGCCTATCAGGTATTCCCCGTTGGTGGCGCTTACAAGTACACCGCAGATTATGCCGAGAAAAACTACAAAGAACATACGATCTGGGTTTCGATGCATCTTGCTAATCATCTTTGGGTTTGAGTAAAAAACGTCGATTAGTAGCAAAGATATATAAAGCCGTCGTTTTGAGCTTCTTGTTTTTTGATAGTACTGTTTGTTTCTTAGGAGTTAGTGATGGATTCTTTGCGAGTTTGGACCTAAAACAAAGAGACTACTAATGAGTTCTAAGATAGTTTTGTCGATTTGCCGAGGTTTGAGCTGGCAAAAGAGCATCGCTTCTTGGCTTTCTCCGTACGTGAGAAGGACTAGGTATGTTCTTGTCCGTTATGATGGAGACTATGTAGCTTCAACCGTCAAATGGGGCCCGCAAACGACCAGGGGCATGCAACTGCAAGATTGCACCTCTCAAGACACATGCACGCCATTACTTTGCGCTCAATCAACGATGGCAATTCAAAAAAATTCATCAAGCCAAAATGGGTGTGAGCATTGTTGGGTTTTTTTTTTTTTTTTTAGTCTCGTTCTATTTTGTAGCGGACTGATTTGATGATCTAATTTGACAAGATATTGTTGTGATTTTTGAGTGAATTCTCAATAAGAATTTGGCCTGATATGAATTTTTTGATCCGGCTTTAACTCTTGGATCGGTCTGACCGAATTTTTAATTTGGTTTACTCACTATAGCCATAATTAGGGTTTTGCCACACACATACACATATATACTAGGTGAAAGTAACGTGCTATACACGTTTGCTTAGTTTATATATATATATATATATATATATATATATTTTTAAGAATTAATTTTTATTAATAAGAGTATAATGTTTTCGGTTAATTAAATAATGATGTAATGTTTATATAATTTATAAATAATTACACGCTGTGATATATTATAAAAGAAGATCATTAATAGAAGCTATAAATAACATAGTCCTATAAATAAACATCGCCCATAGCTTTATGAAAGTTGTTTGAGATAATTTTGATTATAGAATGACGATTCAGCATTTTTCTTATCTTGCATTGCCTCAATAGAAAGGAGTAGTGTAACGTGCAACGCACGTTTTTCTAGTCAGAAAAATTGTGGAAGAATCCAATTCAGCATGAGTTATTGTAAAATGTGAAAACTTCGTTACATTACTTTTTATAGCCATGGAGAGAATCTAAATAAATACCAATGACTCTTAGAAGCATGAATTAAAAATATGGGGTCCAAGCTATTTTTTTGAATGTATGCAAAACTAATATATTATTGTCATTTTTAATAAAATTAAAAATGTATTGATAATGGGATGCAATGGCTTTCCTGAATGGACTTGTGTGAACCATATTTTTGTGTTTAAATTTGTTTTTGGTTTCTAAATTATGGAACTTAATTTTATTTTTCTATATATTATTTCACTCTATTAAACCCTATTTCGATTTTCAATCCTCACAAAGAGATCAATCAATGCATGTGATTTGTTTCAATCGGTTTTCAAAATCAATAGAAAAAAAATATAATTGAAACCGGCTCATTAGTGAGCAATTTAATAATCAGCACAAAAATCAATTTGCATTAATGGAGTCTAGCTTTTGTAGAGCGGTAGAGGGTCACATAAATCAAGGTGGGTATTGGATAGTAGAAGACGAAAAAACAATATTAAAATGATAATAAAAAAAAGCCAGAACTAATTTAGAAAAAAGACGTTAATTTTAACGAAAATAATAAAATTTGTAATTTCCGTTAGATAGCTTCTGTTAAACTAATATTTTTCGTTAGATTACCGCTTTATATATATAAAGATATATTGTATTTTGTAAGGCTGCTAATTGTATTGCTGCATTATATATTTAAATTCTCTACAGCTGAGTAGACATAGGCACGTTGCCAATCAAGTAAATCTTATTTTCTTGTATGATTAATCTTATTTTTTGTTTTGCCTTTTCCCTTATTAGTGTTCCTAACGCGCATTCCTTAGCGCAATGATCACACACGGGCATGCAATTGCAGGCTAGGTTCCATACATGACCTCGCTGCTTTACAAGGCCATCTTCTGTTTAATGTGTAGCAAAATGATAAGCCCAATTACTGTGGTTTTTATATACCGGATGCACGTTCTACTGTGATAAGCGGATGTCGCTCTGTGCATGCAAAGCTGAAAAATCCACCCTCAAGATAAGGCCTCGTCTTCCTTCAGTGTGCCATAGAAGTCATCGAATCTTATTCATTTTTTTTTAATAATTATTTTCTCAGCATATATAGATGAATAACTAATTAGGTACATGGGTCTTCCCAGTAAAAGCTTTATTTAAAACATCAATAATTTATTTTTTAAGAAAGAGGATTTCTTTTTTATTATTATTAAAAGAACCGTATTTGTAGCAGATCAAGATTAATCCTGCCGTTATAATTCAGACATCTTGATGGTTATAAAAATGGGTGATAGGACCCGATCGATATTTAAATTTGGCAGTTTAATTCACGGGTATTGATTTCGTGTCGTTGAATTGATGGTTATACTTTATGGATCGATGAGAAAGTATAGTGGTGAAAACCGAAGGTTCGGTTTTAATCCAAAATCGAAATATCACCGATATTTTGAAATGATGTGAATCTTGACCGAAACCAACCGATGAAGGGGGAGAAAACCTTCTACATCGGCCTCGGCGTAATTTTGGTCAGTTCATCAACGTTTTCGATGGCGACGGAGGTGGCTGCGATTTGAGATAAATGACGCCGCGAGGTGCGATTTGAGAGAGAGAGAGATGGCGACAGAGGTGGTTGCGACTAGGTGTGTCATGAGGCATTGAGAGAGAGACCGGTGCGTGCGCCATGCACAGTGAGAGAGAGAGAGAGAGAGAGAGAGAGAGAGAGATTGAGAGAAAGGTGGGGGCGGTGCTGTGAACTAGTGTGAAATCAAAAAGGGAAAGAAAGAAATGAGGAAGAAGAAAGGTGAGTGCGTGTGTTTAAACCATTTCCTTTATATTTTTTTCAAACACTAAATCATAGAACGACATTATTTCACTTATTTTTTTCAAACACTTAAGTGAAAATGGCGTCGTTTCATATATGTATAATTTAAAAAAAAAAATAATTCAAGAATAGGTTGGTTCAGCAGTCCGGTCCAAGACCAAACTGAGATCGAACCGCTGGACATCGGTTTTGGCCAAATTCAATTGCCGATTCCAAACTTCGGAGGCCGGTCTGAGTCGGTCCTGGTCGGTTTTACGGTTTCTTATACAGCCCTACCTCACACTCATCACAACACAAATAACAAAAATATTTAATGCAATTAATATTTTCATAAGTTGAATAAAGGTCTTTTATTCTCAATAACTCCGACAAGTGAGGAGATCAGAACATCAAGAGATGTAGGGAAAGAGAAATACTTTTTGTGAGGCTAAACTAGCCTCGCAGATTCGGCCTATGAAAATATAAATTCAAATTATCCTCTGTCGTGGAACAAATTATAAAGAATGAGGAGGTGAATGAACGCGATGCGCCCTTCTGTAAGCGTGCCTACCAAAATAATAGGGCAAATGACTAAAGAACCCACCCACTGAGCTAAGCTTTCTAGCCTCCGCAGGAAAAGCAAGCAGTGCAAGCAAAAGAGGACCATCAACAAAAACAATCTTTGATTTGCTACCCCCTCCTCATCTTCTTCGTTCCACACTCGCTCTTTTCTTGAGTCTTTTAGGACTAATTTGGATGATGAAATGAGGCGAAATAATTTATATATCCAAACGAGCTCTAATTTGTTCGATCCTCTGCCTGATCTCACTTTCTACAACCCTTCAGTTTATAATAGGTAGCCATTCCTCATTTAAGGATCCACATAAATTTTTTAGTGGTTAAGCTGATGTTGTCCACAATTTTCATACTATTTTAGTTAAATGGTATATTCCTAGTTAGTTAACCAGCTTATGAATTGGAGAAAAAGCGGCAACACCTATTTCTCCTCCGTCCATGGGCAAGCTGAGTATGGCCCTATCATGCATGGGAGATCAGGTCCCCTCCACTTTGCCATACATAGGGATGAATATCAAGAAATATAGGCACATGTATAGTTCTAAAATAGAGAAATAATGTTGTATGGAAGTCTTACTCTAAGATTTTTACATTATATATTTCTACTTGACCACTATACGATTCGTCATTTTTGTTCTTTTATTTAAACACGTACATATTTAATACAATAAAAAGAATAAATTATTAATTAAAATGAGGCATTGAGGTGTATGATATAAGGTTTTATATAAAATTTATATATTGAAAAACTTGGCTCTATAATAATATCTGAACTCGGCCTCTCTTGGCTGGCAATCTCTAGATCAGCTGCTTCCCCACACATCAAGATTTTGACCAATTGAGCAGCTTAGATATGTCTCCTAAATAACTCATGTCAAAATATTAGAAAGGAACACGTGTACTTTATTGGAAGGATCCAGTTTTAATAATTCATTTCCCAAATTCAAAATCGGGGCCCAGATCATGTAATTTTTCATAAGGAAAAAGCTAAAGTAGAATAGGTTCCGATGATTTCTCCAAACACCGCTTCTTCTTTTTCTTTTTTTTTTTAAAAGTATTTTTTCAATAATATTGTAATTTTTTAAAAAATAAATATTTTAAAATATAAAAAATATATATGAAAAAAAAATATTTAGAAACCGTTTGAATACAAAGGTGAGATGACCTCATCTCATTTAATTTTAACTAATAATTTTATTACTATTTATAAATCATTTTATTTTATTTCATTTCATTTTATTATTACCGTCTAAACAGTCATTTCTCAAAAGGATTTGTCGGACTCACTCAACTGTTGGTCTAGTACGATTTTTCATATTGACATGTATTGGATCAATGCTAGAATAGTAGAATGGCTTCAAAAACTCAAATCTCGTCCACTTGGTCAGCATTATTGTGAAACTAACGGCTCTTTGAGATAAGTGTTTGGTAGGAATGTTTCGGTACAAAAATGCTTTAAATACGAAAGAAATTTTATAAAAAAAATTTATAAATTAATATAATTTGACGTAATATATTAAATTATAAAATTATTTTTATTATAAAATAAATTTAATATATCATATAAAACATGCATATAAATTTATTATTAATATATCATATAAAACATATCAATTTTATAAATTTATTTTTATATTATAATATTGTCTTCATAAAATTGCTAGTCCATTTCAGTGCATTATGGCTATTAATCATAAGGACCAGTAGCTAAATGTCTCCGTCGTCTCCACTACAAAATTCATGGCGTTTATTTACGTGGGATTGCGAGCTACGAAAGAAAGAAAGAAAGTTTGGTAGTTGCAATAATTCGCGACTTTTAGTTTTATTGGATGTATTAATTTACATCAGATATTGTCTTTGGACTTTCGAGCATTGCACGGGACCCATACCTTTGGGCTTGAACTTATCCAATTTTATTTGTCATTTTTAAATTATGAGTTATTGGTACGAGAAATCAAAATGCTATGCTTATAAATAAATTTTATAAAAATATTTTTATAAATTGTTATGATTTTATATGAAATTTAAATAATTTTATAATTTAACGTTAAAATATATTAGTTTATAAATTAATTTTTATAAATCTTTTTTTTTATTTGTCAAATTCTAACGTTAATTTGCTTTTGGTGCGTGATTCATTGAGGAAAAGTCAAGTGGGTCAGAGGGCATCATGACAACTTGCACCTTCGACAATACACAAGGCCTAAACTAAAGTGAAATCACGACAATGTGCAGGCATAATTACAAGCTTATTTTTCTTTTTCTTTTACTTTCTTTCTCTTTCCAGCTATGACACAGACAGCAAGATTTGATTGGGATTATACAGTTTTTGAAGGGATGAAATATTTTAAATTAAAAAAAATGAGATAATTTATAAAAAAAAATTATTTAGATAATAAGTTGATATAAGATAATTTTTATTAGTGTAATTTATAATAATATAATAAAAATTAAAATTAAATTAAAATTAAAACGAAATTAGTTTAGATTGAGGTACGGAAATGTTGCTACCTTTAAAGAGATTTAAGTTTTTTACGATATACAAAGTCTCAAATTAATTGGTGCAATATAAATTTTCTTGACTTGACTTTTCTAAAATACAACAGCTTAACTAATCGTTGTATAGTCTGAACCAACTTTACACAAATAGTTGAGTTTAAAACTCTACTCAAATAACACATTTCTTTTATCTAAAAATACTCTCAAAAATTAAATAAGTACAATCCTCTTTTTTATCTCTCTAAAGATTTTTTCTATATTATACAGATAAAACAACACCACACTAAAAATAATAATAATAGACTATCGACAGGCGCCAACCTCCATCAAAATTTAAACAATTCAAAATACACAAAGAGCCGGCACATTCATTCATGAAAAAAAAAAAAAAACTCGGTAATAGTACAATGAATGATGAATTAAAAGAATAGATTTAATGAAAAGATTAACGTTTTTTTTTTTTTCCCAAGAAACGACACACACATTCATTGCCAACTTAAAAGAAAAAACCGACTGCAGAAGTTTATAAGACCATTAACTAAGAGCGGTAAGAAATTAGTTGATAAAAATAAAGAAGAAAAAGTTCAAACGTAAAATAACGGTACAGACGTTAATGGCCTCTTAAAAATAAACGTTGGTAATGAACATATCAGAAAAGAAACGTTATTGATAAATACTATTTATTAAAAAATACTAATAATTTTGACTTTTTTAAATTTGATAAAAAAAAAAATTAAAATCATAATTGAGTATTCCCAACTGAGATCCACTTTTATTTTATTTTTTTATTTATGATTAAGTATTTTTTATTGATATTATATTTTTTTAAATAATTTAAAAATGATAAAAAAAAGCATGAAAAAAAAAAAGAAAAAAAGAAACACACTTGGCAGGATTCCCATGTGGGGGTGTAGAAGTACTTTTTGATAAAAGAATAGATCTCTAATAATTAAGTAATAATTATGAATATATTAATAAAAATTAATATTTATGAGTAATTAAAAAAATCTTATTATAAAAAAATTTAAATTCTAAAATATATTAAAAAGTTGTTGGCTGAAATTATTCTAAAATTTCAAAAAATAATTACTTTTTTTAAAAAGATATTATCCCTCAAGATATTATTATTCTAAAAAACAATTTAAATCCTATAATATATTGAAAAATTGTTGGCAAATTTATAATTTCTCTTTTAAAATAGATTTTTATCTATTTATTTTTCTATATATAAGAAATTCGTCATTTTTTATTCTATTTACAAATTATAATAATTTTGATTTTTGTAATAAATAAATATATAAATTATGTTGTAATTGTTTTTAAACAATTTATTATTTCAAGTTTTCTAATAAAATTTCAAAATGTACTTTTATTCAATACTCACAAAATTATCATTTTTTTAAAAATATATTATTTTAATAATAAAGAACTTATTTTTATTGTATAATTATTTTTACCGTTTCTCAAAAAAAAAAAAAATGAGATAGATTTAAAAACTTCAAAATAAAATAGAGATGTAAAATTAATCATTTGAATAGACAAAATATCTCATTTGTACAGACTACATGAGATACTTCCTAATGAATTTTTTTTTTTTTCCTCGGCAGACCTAAAGAAATATTGCTCAACTCATAAACCAAAAAAGTAATAAATGAACAAGTGCACAAACTATTTTTCTTTTTCTTTTTCTTTTTCTTTTAATTTTATTTATAAAAACAAATATTAAATCAGAAATAACTTACACATAATAAGTGCATAAAAAGCCCTTGCACTCGAGTAATTATAAACACAAAATTTATATAATTAAAATAACAAAAACACAAAGCAAAAGAACCAACCCAATCGTAAATCAACAAAATTACAAAGCGCACACGTACAGTACCGTCACTATTTTAATTGAACACACTCACTGAACTCAGTTCAGTTCTTAATGGGTAGCAGATACTTTATCCTTTTCTTCCTCAGTCTTGGGGTGGTATCCAGGCATTTTCTCCTTGATCTTTTCCAAAAGGCCCTTCTTATCCTTCCCCTCGCCATCAGGACTAGCCGGCTCAGCATACTCTGCTTGAGGAGGAGGAGGAGGAGTATGGACCTCTTCGGTCTTCTTCTGCTGGCCTGGAATTTTTTCCTTAATTTTATTGAGGAAACCGGCCTTCTTTTCCTCAGATTGGACTGGCTCTGCTGAATGATGAACAGGCGGCGCTGCTGCAAATTGATCTTGTTCATACCTCTCAATCGGGACCGAAGTGTCTTCGTGCTTCTCTTCTTTTTTATCTCCTGTTAGCTTATCCTTGATCGTCTCGGTTAGCCCCTTCTTTTCCTTCCTTTTCTTCTTTTTTTCTTCTCCTTCGCCTTCCTCCTCTTCGCCAGACTGCAAAATTTTCAAGCGATAAAAATGTTCTAATATTAATTACAACTTACTTGGTTTAAACTTTACAGTTTACGTAACTATTTTGTCTATCCTGATTAGACATGCAAAAGACAAAAGAGAAGATTTCATGTACGTCCTAGCCCATTGGCTGTTTCCAATATATGTACGCTTCTTATGGTTCAAGTCGCTATTCATGAATGACCAAAGCGGATCACTCAGATCAAAATAAGAACAAAATTATTAATTGTCAAAACAGATTTTCACTGATTCATGCAACGATTGTTACAGATAAGGCAAAAAAATACAGATGGATACTTACAGAGCTAGAACTGCTCTTGGATCGGGGGAGCTTCTCCGAAAGGTCGTGTTTTTTCTCCTGATCCTCCTTGTATTCTTCTTTCTCTACCTTTGGCTCAGGTACTTCAGACACTGCAACTTTCTCTCCAAACTGATCAGTAACGATCACCTCCTCCTGGGGCTTCTCCTCCTTTTTCTTCCCCAATAAATCTGCAAACATCCCTCGGTCCTTGCTCTCCACAGCACCATCTTGGCGATCATGATCGACCACAGCGGTCTCGTACTCATGGCTACTCTTGTTGTGGTGCTCCTCCGCCATTCTCGATCAAACAATAATAACTATACGAGATAAAATAAATCTTATGGAACAAGATACTCTAGTTCGCTGAAAGGTTTTGTGAAGGTTTTAGTGTTGCGACTATGGATTCTGAGTGGTAAGACACTGAGAGGAGACGGTTTATATAGCCATTAAGACGCGGATCTGACGCCTATTAAGCCAGCTAGTTTGTTTTCACAATAAAGGAGACGCAATCGGTGGCCAATCAATCGGTGTTACCGACGTGTCGTATTGAGATTGAAAAACAGAGATATCGTACGCTCATTCAGACAACTGTCCTGTAGGACGAGAAAGATGAGAAGGCATAGTCTAAAGAAAATAAGAAATAAAGTAGAGAAAGGAGAGAGAGGGGAAGGCAACCATCCACGTACGACTCAATGGGGCCTTAGCCTATGATATGTGTAAGAATAACGTGGAAGGCTGTAGTCGTGGGACCCGGTGTGTCGGTCTAGGTGGGGATAAAATATGGAATGGTCGGCGCGAGGCCGCGTGCACCAACTGAAGTATGAGGGATTAAAGGGTGGCGGGGGGGTGTATCGAGATTTACGATTGGTTTTGCGATCTGTAGGCCTGCATGTGGGAGAGAGGCATTAGGAGCTGCACTTGGACAAGTGGTCGGTTTTGGTTGGCTGTTTCCTTTTGCGGCTAGCATTCATATTTGTATCAGAAAAAGTTTAAAAATATTTTATATTTAAGGATGCTTGGAACGAAATTACAGAAATTTTAAAAATATCTGGAAAATATCTATTATTCAAACAAGACTGTTTTTGCATCCATTTCCTAGACAGGCTGTAACATTGATATTTTCATTTGTTTTTGTTTTTTTAGCAAACGAGAGGGAATGGGATTCGGAATGAGTATAGTTTGAGAGTTTTTCTCAAATTTAATAGAGAACTTGAGAAGACTTTTGTGAGATATTTTGTTAGAGTAATGATAGATATTATTTTAATGTGTACAAATCTTCTATACTTTCCTCAAAAAAATTAGTAAGCAAGTTTGGAGCTTTGATGAAAATGAAAAATACTATAAAAAAATTTGACACCGTATACATCCATCCAACTAGTATATAATTTATCATTTTATATAAATATATACATATTTAAGCGTTAAGATAAAATGATAAAAATGACAAATTACATGTTAATTGAGAGATATGTATGGTGTAAGATTTTTACATTGAATTTCTCAATGAAAATATCCATTTTTATTGGGGAATCAATTTTTGTCAAATGAAACACAAGAGACGTATAAATTCGAAAACTTGTTTGTTATGGAGAACACACCAGTAAACTGACCAAAACTTATTAGTTGTGGTACTTGCAATTTAATAGATGAATACTTGATTGGTTCACATGAAACACAAACTAAAATTCACAAACTTTAACTCTGATTTTTTTATAAAAATCATATATAGATTCTTTATTCTATCATTTAAAATATATTTTCAAAACTCTTTTTTTTTTTAATTTGCATAGTGATTTTTATAATATATCATTTATTAGCTTATTCATTTTTTATCTATATAATTTAAATATTCATTTTTTATTCTTTTTAAATATTTCATTTTTACCAATAAATTTACAATATGCATATATTTTTTTTATTTCAATTTATTTTTATATACAATGTAAAATAATTCAGTGCTATACACGTAAAACAAAAATATATAAGCCAAATAAAAATTTAAAATAAAATCAAAATATGAAAAATTTGGTTTAAAAAAATTTTCAAGATATTTTTTAGAAGAAAATGAAATATATGTGTTTTAAATGATGAACAATAAAAAGAATTTACTTATATAATAAAAATCAAGATAAAAGAAAATAAGAGAGTAAATGAAATATCAATAATAATAATAAAAATTACATGATCAACAATATCTACTACATGTAGCAGGTTACTATAATTAATTGTATTTTATAATTCCTTTTACATAATTAGATGGAACTCTTTTTTAGAATAATTTTTTAAATAATTTATATTTTTTATATAATACAACAGACATTAAGGTAGATTTAGGATTGAGATCACATGAAAATTGTAAAATTTTATAAATAGTGTTAAGGTGAAATAAGTTAAATATTTTTAATTGATTTTAAAAGAAGTTTGTGGTCCATGAGTTATGCCTTGGATCTTTATACTGCATCGAAATGCAAGATCCATGACGTGGAAAGCATTTCTGAACTTTCTACGGAAGTCTGGCTCATTCCTTCCTTCCAAGACGCAAGACCAGAGGATGAGTTGTCCTGTGCGAGCAGACTTCAAACCAAATAAATAAATCATAGCAAGGACGTTTGCTACTGGCCATTGTGTTGAGGCCTCAAAAGTCAAGATTTCTTTCATGGGCTTCAGCCTCTAAGAAAAGGAGCCCAAATATGGGTGAGTCCAAACGCATGGGTCAAGTTTTCATTGAGTTGCCCAAAACATTTGGGCCCATAATGGGATTAGCTCATAGATAGGCTTTCTTCGGCAGAGAGTCAAAATGGATCAAAACTTGGTCTATATGTTATATCGGGCTATGTTCAAAGCCCTGGTGGGAAAATGGCCTATTAGGCCAGGAAGATAACCTATTCAGCGCTTTCAAATTTGTTAGGCCAAACCGTCATACACGAGGGAGAGCTCAGTAAAGGGGTGGAGCCGTGACGAATTGAACGTTGAGGTCCACTTCCGTCGCGTTCCATTGTTCAAATCGTCGTTGCCCGTTGCCCTGTCGACGACGACGACGACGACGACGATCTATGAGCTTCAGAGAGACGAGGGGAAATATTTCACACTGGTAGACAGGAAGGGAGAGACCGAGAGAGAGAGCGCGCCATGATTACGCGATCGAATCTGGCGGAGCAGTTGAGAGAGTACCAGCTTCGATCCAAGCATGACTGGGCCTCTGTCTCCTTCTTCTCATCTACTTCTAATCTCCCTTCTTCTTCAAGGTATGCCAATTTACCTAATATAGTTTTCTTTTTCAATAAGATGCGATTGTTCGCCGTTTAGGTTTACATCCTCACAATTCTGCACTTCTTGTTAATTGTTTTGGCTCCTTTTGGGATCAGTGGGATTTGTAATTGTATGTGAAAACTATTTCCTTTATAGTTTTTACGTTTGGGATTAATTTTGAAAATCTCTCCTTACTGCACTTTTAATTCATAAATTACTATCATCGGGTCTCCTGTCGAAGCTGGAAGACCTACCAAATATAATCATCTGGTGTGTCGAATCATTTTAAAAAAGAGAGCCTTCAGGTTGTAACTTTGGGACTTTTTGTCACCGACCTTTTTCCTTTATCATGTAACATACACTTGGATTTACACGAGGATATTTGTTGTGTATGTGCACTTGGTTTCATAAAATTACCATACATATTACATCTGGTGGCGACTGTTAATCTTTTGATCCAAGTTTTTTTCGTAGGAGCTTCATGTTTTTCCCTGGATAAACTATCCAGAGCTTCTTTTCAAGGGATGATTATTAGGTAGTCTTCAAGTGTAAATGACATGTCTATTTGTTGCTTTTGATAGAAATTCTGTTCTTTATTTATAGGTAAAATAACATTTTATTGATAGAAGTATATAGGTGAAGCCCAAGTACTCAGGAATAGAGATTCTGTACTTGGTAGCTTATGCTAGTATTTTCTGTGGTTCTTAAATTTGGACCATCGAAGTTTTAGGAGTTGCTATAATCATTGTGCATTGAAAAATACCTATAGGTTTGAATTACGAATGACCTAATACATAAGGCCGTGGTAGAGATGCCTTGTTTCCGACATCAGATTTACTACAGATTGTTAAAGTCGAACTGGGGTGGTATATTGGGTGGACACTCATGCCGTATCAGATGCTGACAACTGTAAAGTGGGCCTTTTAGTTACCATACACTAACATATAAAAATCTTATTTTCCTGTTGATTTGTGGAAGGCATGCTGCGTCTGTGAATGCATTGACTCGAAATTAACGTAGAAGCTGTTGCTTCCATGACTAGTCAGTTTGTTTCTTTGCCAACTATGGAGGCACAGATGGGAGAACCATATGGCAGAAGTTCAATGAAATAATTTTTCATATCTGTGTGCTTTATTATTATTATTATTTTTTTTGGGGGGGGGGGGGGGGTGGCATTAGCTTTGTATTCTTTGGGTTGTTGTGGTCATTGACCTAGTTTATCTGAGAGATTTCCTTTCAGCTGTATAAGTGAAAGGAAGTCTATATCTGATTAAAAGGTTAATATTGTTGATTCTCTCCTTGGACATTGGCACATTATGACCCTGTAGTTGAATAAAATTAAGATGTTTGTTTTATATGGTTGACTAGCTATGTACTCTTAATGCACGGGATGGAGTAGTTGCGTGGTTGGAGAGGTGCTTATTGATGAAGTAGACATATTTGAAGTCTTGAAAATTTGTTTGGTGGTCATATTCAAAATGGTTAATGTCTCATTTTTTTCCATTCATCCCATTTTATTCTTTAATCATGGTTCTAAATGTCTGGCAATTGAGAGAGCTGAGAAAGTGAGAGGTTCAAGGTCCAGTCCATCGGGGTAGACCATAATGTCAAAAATTGTCTCAAACCCTTTATTTATAAAGAAAAACTAGATACCAGATATATAGGGTTAAAGTAATGAAATTAATATCAGAAGAAGTTTTGTTCTTGTGGTTAGAGCATAGCGGTTGTAAAGTGATTATGTTTGTTGGAGTTCATGATATAGCATGTAATTTTATATATGATTAACTGAATTTTATAGCGTTTGTAAACTGGTGTCGTATTTTTTTGTTAATTTAATTTAAAGAAACATATATGAATAATTTTTGGCTTGGAAGAGTTTAGGAGTTTTTTGTGGAAGACTTTATTTATGTGGGTCATTGCTTTAGATTTGAATGGTCTCAGCTTCCATGACTCCCTTAAAACTGTTTTTAGTTCCTAAATAGGTGTATTCACTTGTATACATCAAGTGTACCTGGGCTATGCCTACTTTCTTATAAATAAAATATCTTATTACTTATTAAAAAAAAAAATGAATAATTTTTGGGTAACATCTTGTATAAGCATCAAGTTGGCCGTGTGATAAAAATGGACATATCAATTCCTTTGTCTGAGGCTTGAAACTTGCCTCCGGCATATTGAAATTTGAGAAGAACATTTTTAATTTAAGCTACCATAGAGAACTGACATATCCTCTGACCAGTTCAACTCACAGTTGACAGGTTAAATGGTCCGATCCAGTGCAACTCATGGTTCTACTAGCCGGCCGGGGTTGAATCAGTACAACCAACAAATTGAGCATAAAACTCCTAACCTTGAACTGCAAGATATTGAGTGTTTGTTTGGGTGTTAGCAATTCTTGGTAGACACAACGTTATGTAATTTTTTCTTATGGACCATTAATCATTTGGCCGCAACCATAGTGTGTTGATCAGTGTGCAAGAATACTGTTATTGGTGCTGTTGCACAGTGGCACCCGTTTTTATCTTAGTACCTTGCATTTTCAACCAATGAGTTAATTTCTCACTAGTCTAAATTTTCTTGATATGTTAGTTTACTAGAAGAGTTTCATTTTTCTTTGGGTACTTCTAATTCATGGGTTCTTTAACTGCATTTTCTTTTTCAGTTATGCTGCAGATTGGTTTTCGTATGTAGGATGACTTCTGATAGTGTTTTTGCCCATTTGTCTTGTTTATCTGGATGCAGGGTGGATGTTGTGATCTTTGTAATATGGGAACTGGTTATTCTAGCTTTGCTGGTTTTTTCTGCAGTTTCTCTATACTTTAGGCATATGCGACTAGCTTTCACTCTAGTATGCATCACGATGCTATTCCTATTATGTATGAAAATTACAAAGCAAGTGAGATTGGCCAGGAAAAAGAGGCGAAGGATGCTTCTTCCACTATCAATGTGAAACAATATGTAGTCGCAATCTTTCTTTCTTTTTGTTTTTTGCTTATTTGTTTTTAAAGTAACCTAACTTTGTTGTGTTATATATATGTTATTGGCCATTGCAATTGGTCCAGCGTTTTTGGACCATCTATTGCACCTAAAGAAGGTTGATAGAGAATATAATGATGTGCTCGCTTCAAGAAAAGCTGATCAAACTGGTACATTCGCGAGATAGAAAATTGGGGGTTTTATGATTGAATTGAGGGGTTATAGATGTAGTTGTGTTAGACAATTAAAGTTGTTTTCTGTGAGTGATTATTATCATATGCAAATACTTGATTGTAGTCATGGCTATTCGCCGTAGTTGCCACTTTTCTATCTCAAATTCTCAATGTATATATGCAAAGTGCACCCCTCCCTCCACACTTTGTGGTGGAAATGAAATCTCCCAGATTGCACTCAAATGGTAAGGAAACCTTGCCATTGGCTCCTGATCATTGAATTACTATTTAAAGCCCAGAGGTTATTTTGGAAACCGAAGACTGGAGAAAGATTTCTTATGCTTTCTTCTCATTATACCATTCATTGGGGCTTGAAAAAGTGGATCTCTATTCCTATGGTCACTATAACCCAAATTGCTCCAGTGACAACCAAGACGCTGAGAATCATTCCCAAGGCTCCCAACCCCCAATTGAGGTACCAAATCCCACTGTATTTTTGTGGTTTCTTGATCAGTATCCACATGAAGCATGGATATGCCAAGGTGATGGGTAGCGCTATCCCTCCAATCAATCCTGCCAAGCTTGGCAAGAATGGCAGTGCCACTGCTATGAAAAATGCAAGGCAACCAAAGGCGGCTCGGAACCCCACTCGCAGCCACCATGGACAGGGTTTGTTCACTTTGCTGGTGTATCTCAACTCCAGATTGTCAAACACTGGCATTGCATATATTTGAAATGAGCTCAGACAGTTGCCCACCACGAGCAAGCTCGTTAATCCTAGGAGCCATTTTGATGTGTCTTCGGCGTGATATTTGGACAAAGCATTGAGCATCCCTCCATTAGGCATCTGACAACAAAGCAGAAATCGTTATTAATTCACTAATCTAATTGTTACAAGACTGTTCCGAGTATTAAAATGAGGTGCTTACCAAATTCCCATAAGCCCTGTAGCCTCCAATTGCAATGGGAAACAAACACATTGCGATAATTACATACGCAAACTTCACTCCTTTCCACATTGGTACTCTCGATGGGCGCTTTGCACTCGAAGGCATGGTCCCCTGCAATGATTCCAAGATTAACCTAAAAGGATAGATACATCTCTTTCTCATTCGAAATAATCATTTCACAAGATATATTTGAAAATTTACCTGTATTTCAAGGACGAGATTGTGGCCTCTGAAAGCGAATGCTATTATCCCAAGTGCATTGAAAATGTCGAAAACCCTTTCTGCATGAGATTTTGCATGGGGTAATGGGTCATACGAGATGCCCATGGGTCTACTTTTGCTTATAGAGACAATCCATATCAGCATGCTATAGCTTATGGCAGTGATGGCTCCGATCAGGGAAACTCCGGCGACAGAATTCAGGTTAGGAAGCTGAGCCAGAACAGTAGCGCAACAAGTGAAAACCACGTACCACTCCATTGTCGTTAATGGATTGACGTTGCATGTGGCCCCACAGATGATATGGAATAGGACTTTCATGGTCCCACCTCCTATCATGATTAGGGTCACACATGTCCCACCTGATAGATACATGGTTGGAAACAGTGCAAGCAGTTTTCCTAGCTTCTCACCTGTTATACATGATAATTGGTCTCTTAAATTTAGATTATGAACAGTAACAATATTGAGAATTAGGTTTAGATTCGAGAAAAGAAATGCCTCCAATTCTGTAGTTTAAAATTCTATTCACATTTCACACTCAGGTAGGAATTAGTCAAATATTACAATATTAATTTTGTCCCCACTTAATTTCTAATATATATATAATGACCCAACTTTGGGAATTCTCTACTCTCCCGGGGGTTCAAACCTTTTAACGTCTAAACAGTAAACAGTAAGAAAAAGTTCAGACAAGAAAGAAAGCAACCCTGCAACGAAAAGACGAGGAAAGACCAAACCACGTTTCGCCAAAATAATGTTAATTTGTTTGTAGGTTCATTTCTTTCTATTTTGAACGTGCATGTCACTGATTTGATTTGATATGGATGCTCATTCTTCTATCACGTACAACACATTTCAGCAAAATAATTGACTATCCACAGAGTTCCTTGACTATCCGCAAGTTATTAAAATATAATAAGGACGTTGCTACGTCCACGATTTCTATCGAAATCTTTACCGAACACTTAAAATTTTTTTATTCTTTCTTTCACTATTTTTTAAAAATATTTAAAAATTTTTTAAAAATAAAAAAATTACATATTCATTTAAAAATAATTACTTAATCATTAAGTAAAAACAAATTAAAAAAATTTTAAAAAAATTTCATTAAAGAATTTCTGTAGAAATCTTCTATGGACATAGTGTTTTCCATAATATAATAATGGCATGCGGATTTTTTTTTTTTAAATTTTTACTCATCATCTTTACACTGCATACTATATATATTTTTTAATTATATGATTTTTTCTCTTATCAAATAGAAAAATTCTACTAATCATTCTTATCCACCACACACTAAACTTTTATTTATTCTCTTATCAAGTATATGGTATATGCATAATGAGTAGAAAAATTCAATTAGTTTAAAAAGAATAAAACTAAATAATAATAATAAAAAATATGGCGTGTGGTGCGTGGGGATGATGAGCGCTTTATCAAATATGTGATGTATGGATGATGAGTACGTAGAAGAGCTTAATTAGTTTAAGAAGAATCAAATAAAAAAATAATAATAAAAGAATGTGTGGTACATATATGGTGTACGTGTGGGGATTATGAGTAGCAAATTTTTTTTTTTAAATTTTTATAACTCTTTATATAATTATAAACACTTACTTAATTATATATTCTCAGTGTATATATATATATATATATTCAAAAATTACGTATATATAAACTTGCAAATTTTGATCTGTTTATTACAAGAATATCTTTAATTTCTCTCCTGATTATATATCTTTAACTTTTTCAACTCATAATATCTCTAATCTTATATCAATGTACGTTACACAGTTCTAAAGTACTCATTTAATTTTATCGAAATTGCTTGAAAGCCACTAGTACTCATGTTCAGTCTACAGGTATATATACTATATATGTATAAGATGATGATGATCATATGCGTACGTACCAAAAGCTACCATGGAAAGGCGGAGATATCTACTATAACGTGTCCCAGATTCCGATTCATGCAACTGAATTAGTAACCAAAGAGTGTACATCTGCCAGACAAAAGCCAGAGAAAGACACAGAATTCCCCATGTCCTGAAACAAAGACAATTTGCTATATATCTTAATATTTAAAGCCCAATTCATGATCAGACGTTGATCAACCCTTCAACTCAAGCTTTCATGCATGCATGCAATACAAAAACTTAAAATTTCATATCCCTCAAATATAGATCTAATTAATTGGCTTATAGGAGATGATCAGTACTTATAATCACATGATTTTTATAATTTATTCTAACATGCACGTACGTATAGGCAATCTTAAGTATTTAACCCTAGACAAAAAGAGAGGAAATTTACCAGCCGAGGGAAGTGAAAGCTAGGGGAAGAACAAGGGCTTGAATCCCGATGCCCGAACACAGGGTATGAAATGCAGAGTAGTAAGCGTTACCGTTCCTCGACTCTGTGATGGGAAGCCAAGCATCCTGTGGATCAAGCTTGGTAAAGTGGCCAACTTCTTCCAAGTAGCCGTGCATGCTTATAATGGCTTTTTTCATGGGGCTGGCTATTGGAGTACTCATAAAACGCGAAGCAAATGGGCTTTTAGGGGTCTTATAAGAGGCTAAATCCAAAAATGGAGACCGAGACATTGAAGGGCAATGAAGTTGAAGGGGTGGGGCTGAGATGGCCGGAGTTTCTGCCTGATCTTCCGGCCTCTTTGTTGTCACCGGATCGATCATGTTCACTTCCACCACCTCACTACCCATCACTGCCAAAGACATGTACAATCTCTCTATCTCCCTCTCTCTCTCAGACAGTGAACTAATTAGAAAATCTTCTGAGAGTTTTGATGTGCTCAGTAATGAGCGGATATCCAGACGTATTTATATAGGAATTTTATGGTTTTGATGTTCAATAAATATATGCGCACCTATATATATAGAAGTGTTTAAGGAAGACATTGATGTGGATGCTGAGTAAGTAGGTTAGGGTGGAGCATTACGTGGGGAAGAAATGAGGTCGGAAATAAAGCAGATCTTTGACCGTGCTTTTATCTGCAATAAAGATGGCACAACCAATTGGCGTTCACAAACTTTTCAAGCTTGTCTAATATCTGGTTTGGAATTGGATGCATCGGCCATGCATGCACCGCTCTAATGTAAAGTAGATGATCAGTTTGTGGGTTTAAATATATATCACATCTCATACATCCAGATTTATCCATGATCCACATGCAATTCCTTAATTCCCAAGAGTACTCATCAGGTCATATATATTTCATTATATATCCACCGTTATCTTTAAGCTTTATTGTAGCGAAGCTGCATATACATGCTAGCAGCTTAAACGTGGATATAACACATGATGAGCTTGCCATGCAAAGCAATCATATTAATCTATATATATATATATATAGATACACACACTCCACTTCCTGTGTAAGAGCATTTAACTATACATATATAGTACGATGAATTATGGATGGGGCCAAGTCTCCCCGCGCGGGGTGCTCCACTAGTACTTTAATTATAAACAAATGATCAGCACGCCAGTATGTATTGCGAATGAGAGCTCACCTTCTCGGATATTATTAATTCATTTCTAAGGAGGAATTCAAAGCACGTTTTGAATCCATAAAAAGGAGTAAAGAGAAGTGAAAAGCACGTTGAAAATAGTTAATCAGGGGCTGCGGGTGACCTTCCAAGAGAGAGAGAGAGAGAGAGAGAGAGAGGAATTTGAAGGAAACAACAAACTTCTCTCATTTATCCTCTTCCATAATCATAAATTTATACTATATATGATCTCACGATCCTATAATAACTCACTTTCTCTCTCTCTATTATACTCTTTAACTATTTGTATTATTTGTGGGCCTATTCTAATCAATATCATGTATCTAAACAATGAGACGGAAAGCACCATCCAGTAGTAAACATTTGATGTTAGGTTTGGATGGTGAGTTGAGAGAGGATGAGTTGAGATAAAAGTTAAAAATTGAATAAAATATTGTTTGAATATTATTTTTTAATATTATTATTATTTTAAAATAATTTATAAAATTAATTGATTTATTTATTATATTTTGTATAGAAATTTATAAAAATTATAATGATGAGATAAGATGAGATTAAATCTCAATCCAAACCGAGCCTCAAACAAAAGACATAGATCATAACTATTAATTATTTCTCATCATCCATGATTTACTGTCCATCCTCTTCATTATGTTTCAAATGGTACTGATTTACAACCACAAACAGATTTCACAGAAGTAAAATAACTTAACAATTTGAGGTAGTAATACAACGTATACCAAGCCACGCCACCTCCGTAGTTTATTCTCACTCTCGTGACAGAGTCCTCCAATTAAAACTTCCTGATGATATGTTTCTTATAATTTTTCTGCTTCTTCTTCTTTTTCTTTTTCTTTTTCATCCTTTCACTTTAGAGATTCTAATTGCTTTTGTTTGAATAATTTCCTCTTTCAATTTCTACCTCCGCCAGTTTGTCCAGCTCCTAGCTAGTGACGTATTTGTTTATACGTAGGGACTCATGAAGCAAAAGATTCTATAGTTTGGGCCGGGCAGCTTCAGTACTCATGACTATTATTGACTCGCATGAAGCCATCGATTGATTAACTAATTAGGTGGCGTGCAGAAATTTGGTCACTTTCCATGAAGGTGGTTTTTCTTTCATATATATATATATATATATATATATATATATATATATATATATATGTGTGCGCGCATTGTGGCATGCATGAGGGCGGGACCCGCTGTTTGTTCTTTTTTAATGGTTTCCATTGTGAAAGTTGCTGAGGAGTTTCTAACTTTTCTTTCTTTGCTTTTCTGTCCTTTCTCTCAATGGCATAATTTTGTTGCACAGTAGAGTGATCCCTACACTCATAAAGATAAAGCTGTTTTCTTGACTTATAAGATAACTCTTTTTTATGACGTTGAGATAGATTAGAAATTTATGAATAATAATAAAATTATTTGTAAATAATAATGAAATATTTGAGTTAAAATATTTTATGGATTTTGAAAAAGTTGAGAGAAAAAGTTGAATAAAAATATTATAAAGTTAAAATATTATTAGAATATAATTTTTATTTTAAAATTTGAAAAAATTGAATTGTTTTTTATATTTTGTTTGAAAGTTTGAAAAAATTATAATAATTAGATAATGATTAGATAAAAAAGTTAAAAATTAAAAAATTTATATTTATGATGTTTGAATGCTGGGATAAAATGAAATAAGATAAGATGATATTAGATCATCTTAATCTTACAATCCAAACGGGATCTAATGCCTCGGGTTCCCAAACCTGGCCATGATGCTTGATTTGGGCCGGATGGGCTCCCTACTTGAACCCGCACGCAATCCCTGACCCTATTTTTTCTTTTACATTGCAAGTGTGGAAATGACTCTCAGAGCTGGCTTTTCTTATTTGAACATAACTTAAGATTAATTTGTATAATATTTTTAATGAGATAATTTGAGTTCAATTATTTTATTTTATTTTAGAAAAAAGTGAAAAAAATTGAATAAAGCTATCAAATTAAAAATTATTTGAATATAATTTTTTAAGATAATTTTTGTTTTGAAGTTTGAAAATGCTATAATAATTTTTGTGTTTTATTTTGAAGTTTGTAAAAGTAGTGTTGGTTTTTATATTTAGATAATGATTAGGTAATAATTAGATGAAAAAAATTAAATATTTTAAATTAAAAAATATTTTATATTTAAATATTTTTTCAAAAAAAAAAAAAGAAGTTTTGATAATTTTATGTTTCATCTGTGTCCAAATGTTCCTTAATAGCACGTTATATGAGTTGTATTATTATTTCCTTGTGGCCGCAAGCCCAATATATATCCTCCGAAACAATTAGAACTATTGCGGGCCTGCGGCCTTCACCCAGACCCATGTAATTGGAACGTGGGATGGATGGATATTTCTCAGTCGAAGGCATGCATGGTTGCCTGCAATACTAAAATAATCACCTGATCATGTCATCTACCCTGCTTAACCTTCTCCAACTTGATAAATGTCTTTATCTTTTCGGTAAACATTATCTTCTCTTTTCGATTCTAAATTTTAAGTAAGTTATTCTCATATATATTCTCTGTGTACTTGAGTTTTGCTTATTTTTATGAATAAAATTTCTTAATTACCTATAAAAAAAAAAAATTATTTGTATTTTTTAAGTAGTCAAGATTTCAAACTTTGGAGTGGTTCTTTATGTGGTGGAAATCGAAGGGGTCTAGGGGACTTTTTAAGTTTGAATAGTATTACATGTACTTATAATTTTACTTACACTTTTATTTGCAAGATTCATTTTGTTAGTTTTCTTTTGAAATTCAAATTTTGAATTTTAAATTTTATGAGTTTCAGTATATCAATAATTGATATGTGAAATTTGTAAATTTTTGTTAAGTATATTAAGTATTTTCCTTATTTTTAACCCCTAAATGCTAACAATATTTCTAATTAATGAATTTATGGTCTTTTGTCGAAAGGGGCCATTCAATACAAAATAAAGAAAATAAAAACGGAAGACAACAAAAAGAAATTACTTTAATGGTTGATGGTGGCCATTATTATTCTAAAAACATGGATGTTTTCTTACATTAAAGGTCCGGAGGAGGTACAAGCTTTTAGGAATGCTTAGGTCTCTTAGAAAACCTCATACTACAAGGAATTCAGTCTTTTGCAACACTACAAATTCACTGTAATGCTGCAAAAACTTATTTGTAGTGAATTTATAATCGCTACACATTGGTTGCCAAAAATCAAATGCTATATCTTTTTACTGCCGATTTCAATATAATTGCTAGAAATACACATACTTTCGACGAAATCAAATGGACGCAAATAGTGAATACAAACACTAGTTTTTCAGGAAAAAAAAAACATTTGCAGAAAAACAGAATACATAAAAAAAAAATTGTAATTACACATCCAAATTATATTTTCTTGCTCAAAAAAGCAAATGCACAAGTGGAAAGCACAAAACCATATTGTTTGCAAATGATCTAAAAATCAATAACAAGCTAATGTCACCAAGGACATTCATTCATTTTGAGTTTGATGACTTATCTACTATGATGAGCATGCATCTAGGATCCATATCAAAACAATTATGTGCAATCATCTATGGTACATTCCAATTTAATAAAGGACATTCATTCATTCATCTAAATTTTGAAGATTTTTTAATAAAGCACATATAGCAAGTTTTCCATCACATCATAGCCTAACAGATTTTTGCATTCCTCATAGAGTCAAATAACATTACCTCTATTTAAGTAGACAGATGACAGGCAACTATAAATCGACCACAAGTTGGCAGGGGTGGTGGAACTCCATTTAATACCACTGCAACCATTTGATCCATTTAATACCACTATCATAGATATGCAAACATCAATCTACCAATTGTAAATAAAATGCATCAGTATATACAATATGTTATAGAGAAATCGCATTTTCCTACCATTATTTCTCATAATAGCAAATAGCAATAGAATTTAATAAGTGATGTTCAATTATCACTTACGAATATACTACATATATGACTTTATGCATTGAATAACATCAACTATCACATATGCATTAACAAATGAAGTTTAAAATTTATCTTGCAACAATTTTACATGTAAATGGTAATGTCATGTACAATATGACATTACAAAGTTATTAGTCCAGTTTATATATTAAACTTTTTGGCGTGGTTACTTAATATTTAACATATGATTTTATTTACTTATCTACTGGGGTTATTTGAGTTGTTCCTCAATCTGAATCTCTCTAAGAACTGGTCATAATGGACTATATACTTGTCTGAAGGGAGCACGCGCACACACACAAGCGCACGCGCCCACACACACAAGCGCACACGCCCACACACACACACACACACACAAATAGCACGAAAATAAATTTCTGAATAAGACAGAGAGTAATCATTTACCTGCATAACACACATCCACTAACCTGCATAACCTGCATGATTTCTTGGTTATTTGTTTGATGGGATCCACTCTAGAAATCCGTCCTGCAACACTTAAATGCTCCAACGTTTATTTTTCTCTTCAAAACATTTTTTGGCAATATGACTTGTACAGTACCACATTCTGCATAAACAAATAGGTTGGCAAATCAAACTCTACCACACCAAACTCAACCACTCACAGAAATTCAAGAAATATAGGCATCCAACATTAGTCCAGAGATTAAGTATAAAGCACATACATGATCTTAAACTCGAGCATTCTCAACAAATATATATGGGGTTCTCCCTGAAAAGGAATATCAATCACAATACATACTCATAAGCCCATACATACATAAATAGAGGAGCATGGGAGACACCAAAAGTATTGTTTACCAGGTTCAACAATTGGCTGTACATTTTTCCAAATCTCTAAAATTTGAGAACTTTTTGTTGTGCTTGGTCACCAAATGCTCTCCATTATTGAAGTCTCATAAGCTCTCATTGGTTGATGCTGTTGAGCAGACTAGTACACTAGAGACCAAATCTATGTTATCTAAACTTTAGAATTTTTAGATATTGAATGATAATCTATGGATTCTTGTTGTTCCTTTGAACCTCAGCCATTCTTGGTGCATACAATTAGATCAAGTTCTTCTAAAACCACACTGCTCCATGTTTTTTTCATCTAAATGTTTTAGTTAGGATATGATGCTTGCAATTACAACATAATTGATTGCAATTACAACATACTTAATCAATTCAAATTCTTCTAATTTGTTCAGCTCAATAGGTAATAGGGATTTGTCACCTTTTATATGAATGCACTTAAATGTCGTTTTATGCAAGTTAAGCATGCATTAAATTAAAAAAAAATTAACAATAGCTTAAGAGAACATTATAAAGGTAAAAAACTAGAGCTGCAATTCTTTTTATTTAAGACTATATCACCTCATTTCTACTCCATCGTGCAAAACCCAACATACAATCCCCATTAAATTACACTGCCATCTAATATAAAATCATAATGAAAGAAGTTTCCTATGAGTAAAGGCTGTATATTTATTAGTCTGTGCAATCCCATAGCTTTTAAGTAGCCATATATAACATTATCAAAAAGTACATTCATTACAAAACAAATGATAGAAAATAAGTAAAATTGATTTATTGTTTCCTTTTCTATTCGTTTCAAAAAGTACGTTTTCAAATCTATGGAACACATAGAAGAAGATGGCAAAAGATATACAAGGCATAGGCTAAAAAGAATATACTGATCAAATGAATATATTAAAAGGGAAAATGATCTGTCTTTAAAAAAGCATCAACCAAACAAGTACACCAACAAACCAAATACCTGTCATCTCAATTTTTAAGCTGTTGAAGATTCTCTTCCAGATTCTTTTGAGCTTCAGTATTATCATGTGGTTGTCTGTCCAGAACTTCTTTCTCATCTCTTAGCTTTGCAGTTTTTATCTCAGCGTAGAAACTTAAATATGTAAAATCATTGACCCATTATAAAGGCCACATTTGGTTATACTTCACAAGCAATCATTCACAATCTCCAACTCAAAAAACTTTCAGAAATTAGTGCATAAGCCTACCTTGTTTCTGCCATAACAAAACAACGTGCTTTAAAAAGAATCATTTAAGGAAGCACAACCAAATGCTGCCTTACCTTCATTTTACTTAGAGAAAACTTTTGGAATTAAAAAAAAAAAAAGTAAATTGCATGTTGGTAGATCACAAAATGGAAATTAAAGCTAGCAAAAATATGTGAAAAAGGATGTAGCAGCAGACAAAAAGCTTATAATTTTTAGTGACTTCATAGTCATAATAATGATATATCAGCAAAAACACCAAGACAATAAATTGGACAATATAAAAAATGTGGCACTACAAACAGCTAATGAAAAAAAAAAAAAAAGAATCATAAAGGAAGAAAAATATATCTATACCCAAAGGACACTTTTCCTTGTACACTTCATTCATTCAATCCCTCCTTGATCCAAGAAACTAAATGTGTGAATCGAAACAATACATCCACAATGAACTTGCTACAAAGGAAGACTAATTATTAAAAAGTATCAACAAGAATGCAAGATACCAATATGATATCTACCACACCACTAACGAATAATAATAAAACAGGAAAAATTACAATCAAGCATCATAATTTCGTAGAGTATTTATGTTACAATGTGACAGATCAATATAAGAGTGTTTTAAGTATCAATACAAAAGTAGGAAAGATTTCATTTTGAATAAGTAAACATAAGTAGAGTATTTTTCATTTACATTCTAAATGAGATAAAAACTCTGTAAACAAATTAATGAAGCTAATATAGTTGCCAAAGGTATAAAAATTACACACTAAATTACAAATAATAATCAAGAATTTTTTTGAAAAAAGCAATTGGTATGGCCTATGTACACAATTCATATACAAGAGAGACACCTATCCGTGATTAACAATCGAATATAAAAATTCCTTCTTTTCTATCCTTATAGGATCCCCACTACTCAGATAGAATAATCCCAGTTCATATGCTTACTTATACACATCTAGATCAAGGCACACTCACATATGGTCAAGTAGAAATCAAATGTGAACCCATAAAGAAAAGAAATTGGTATAGGCCTAAACACTTACGATTATTGTGAGCACGTTCTACAAATAAAAAAATGAAAATCTCATTCTCACAAAATTATATAGTCAGTACAAACACTATATAACATTGTGTAACACGAAATTATAAAGAAAACTACAGAAATTTGGTTGAAATTAGGCAAGAAATTAGGGATACATAGGGGCTCGATTCCTTAAGGCTTTGTAATGGAAAACATTTCTCATGACCTAATGCAACCAAATCATAGTAATGAAAATGGTTGTTCTATGTAGGGAGAAGGGGGTCACCGAGCGGCAGTTAGAGAGAGAGATTGATTGATTGATTAAGCCTAAAATAGTGAAAGAGAAACTCACCGGTGTTGGCAAGAAGACGGAGGCACTGACAATCGGAAACCACTTTGCAAAGATGAGAGAGAGAGAGAGATGGATGGAGACCAAAAATCTGAAATACAAACTCACTGGCATCGGCTAGGTGACCAGATGGCGACAACAATTGCACCAGAGTCGACAATCGCAGTCGAGAACATGGGAGAGAGAGAGAGAGAGAGAGGAGTATCGGGAAGGGGGAAAAAATAAGACGCCCACGGGGGGATATTGAAAACACAATTTTATTTTTGACGCTTCTCTCTCGCCGCAAATAACCAACAATTAGCCGCAAACAAGTCGACATCTCTTTTACGGTGACAATATGGATTTTTACGACGATAATGTTTGTCGTAAAAAGTATCTATTGTATCGATTATCCTATTCGACGGAAAGCAAATGCCGTTACAGTTAAAATTACCTATTGCAACAACAAAAATATCGCAATAGGTTAAAATTTGCTGCAAAAAAATCGAACAGTAAATTCTTTCTCTTCAAATTTCAACTTCGCATTAAAATTTAGTGGTGAGATGGAAATCGCCGAAAATAAAGAGTATTTGCAGCAATCTTAAAAACTGTGAAAATAACCGATTTTCTTATAGTGTCATCACTAGCTTCCCCTCAAGTGGTTCGATTGTGGGAGAAATATCCAGCAGATTTTTATAAAATAAATTGGAATGTTGCAGTTGATAAAATAAGCACCTTTCGAGCATGTAGAGAGATGCATGCATCTGCTATGCTAGTTGAAACTTTTATGCACTTATGGTGTCTATTAAATTTTGTCAAGATCTTGGCCTAAGAAATCTCATTGTGGAAGGTGATGCACTTCAAGTGGTCCATGCATTGAATAAGTGAACTAGGGACTGGAGCCAATCTAGGTTTTTGCTAGAGGACATCAGAGTCTTGTTGAAATGTTTCTCAAGCAGCTGGTTAGGTCAACATGTTGGACGTGAAGCAGACTATGCTGCTCATAATCTTGCTAAAGATGCTATTAATGATATTGTGTTACATGAGATGTCATGTTGAAGATGTCATGGATGTTGAGGAAATTTCAGTGTGTATTCATGATGTTGTGTTACATGAGATGATGTAATTTGATTTATGAGCAATAAAGGTTTTCCTTTCCTTGAAAAAAGAAAAAGAAAAAAAATGTAAATTAGAAACGTAAAAGGAAGGTTCATTGTACCTAGATTGATTTGATTTTTAGATTGGGTCAGGCATCACGAATAAGCAAACTCATTGTATATATTAAAGTGAAAGTTGTACCTGAAACTCGTGTAAATTAAGTAAATTAAGGTCGATCCCATGCACCTCGTGACATGTGAGGTGCATTTTGTAAAATCTGTGTTGAAATGACTTCTGTTGAATGCCTTGCATCCTACGTTGTTTGTGAAAGATCAAGACTATAGCCCTGACCCCTTACTCCTAAGGTGTCAAGCTTAGTAATCATGTTGGCTATCACATTACTTCAATTTTGACTGGCTTTGGTGAATTATGTTGATATTTTTTAGGGTATCAATATGTGATATAACTCGCAAAATTCAATACAAACACGATAAAAAATTAACGAATTTGAATTTGATAAAAATGAGCTCGAGTCAAAACATGATGACTCGTTAAGACATGATTAATAAACAGGTCAATAAGCAATAACTAATTTAAAATTTATTTCAAAATTAAAATTTTATTATTATTAAGTTGTAATATTGGTATTTCTCAATATACTTCTATTTTTATTGTTAGAATTGTAATTCTGGACATATGCTCGTATTTTTTATTGTTGGATTTGTAATAAAATGTCAATATTTATTATCTTTTATGTAAAATTATGTTAGTTCAAATGTATTATGCAAGTTAGTTCAACTCATTTATGTGAAACAAGTTGAAATGAGTCGAATCGTGTTATACATTTTCAATTAATTATTAAACGAATCAAAATGAGTGATATAATTCGACCCGTTATTTAAAGGAGTCCGTATTAAGTTTAAAAGTCTGATTTATTTAACTTAATCAGTCTGTTCGGATTTACCATTAATCGAATATCCATAAGACACGACGAATTGCCAGGCCTATTATTTCCTTTCCTGCCCACACTCTTCTGCTTCGAAAAGAATCACAGTCCCATTTGCCTTAACTATCACAGTTATTCCTCCTGTTTACGTTTCGAGTAATGGTACAAAAGCTTACCTTGTTCTAACTTCTAGTACCTATCAATGTTACTGTTGGTAATTGGTATTCATTCTTTTCCGATCCCCCATCTGTGTAGTAAAAACAAAATTTGTCTTTCATCAAGCGCTTGATGAAATAGATATGACTATTATAAATATTAATTAACCAAGGCTTATTTCACAGAAAATAAAATTCAGGCATAAGCATCGATGTCAAACCAAAGGCACAGAACGTCCAGTTCTGCAGCGTAAAACGGCTAATTAAAAACATGGCTTTTTCAAGTAGTAGTGAAGAAATGCATGGCTGCAACTTTCCCCAAAATTAGATTCAAAGCTTGGAGGTGGAAAGCTGTATTAGATCCTTTCTGAGAATCTTGCCTGAGGGATTCTTCGGTATAGAAGCTATAAACGCCACTCTCCTGATTCTCTTGTACGGAGCCACCTGCCGGTACGTTTATAACTCCAGGTGAATACAATACTAACCAAAATATTTCTATTGCTTAGAGACTTGATAATACAACTCATAGATACACACACACACACACACATATATATATATATAGACACACAGACACACACTAATTTGCTCATTGTAGGCTTACCTGTCCCGCTACAAAGTCCATGATTGCACTCTCAGATAGATTACTCCCAGCTTTTCTTACCACGTATGCCATGGGGCACTGTCCAGCCTCCTTATCAGGAACCCTAAAACACAAGACCAATGATCAAACTGAGCCTATCTTTTTCTTTTCTTTTCTTTCCCTTTTTATTTATTTATTTATTTGTAAAAGCAACTGTTTGGGATGCAAATCGGTTGGTCGGTCGGTCTGGTAATATTTTCGGTCCATCATTTTTTCAGACTGGACCGGTAGCTATCGGTCAGGTCTGGAAAAATAATATATTTAAAAAAATAACTAATTCAATAAAAAAATATTTTATATGGTCAATGATAATAAATTAGATGAAAATTACATTATTAATTTATATAATTACTATATAATTAGTTAATTGATATTATATATTAGTTAATTGATAAAATATTAACAAGTGTTGATAATATATTTAAAATTTTATATTGTTAATATGGTGAAAGATTAGATGAAAATTACACAATAAATTGTACAATTATTATATAAATAATATATATAAAATTTATTTTTATTTTTATTTTTCATTCGGTCCAGTCCGGAATGAAAAAATCTTGAACCAGAACCAGACCGAAACTTTTTGATCCTCTAAAACATGAACCAAGACTGACCACGGTCTCAGTCTCAGTCTAGTACGGTTTGGACCGAAATGACTGGTTTAGTCAATTTCTCTGATCTGGACCGACCATGTTTCACCCCAAGCTTTAACCTCTTTAATGCAATAGAGAAGAAGACTTACGGTATAACAGCGGCATCAGAGATCTCTGGATGAGTTAGTAGCAAGGCCTCTAGTTCTGCTGGGGGGACCTAAAAAGTCAAGAAAGAAATCGGCATATATTTCAAGCTAGATACATTTTTTCTCAGAATATAATCAGAAATATCTATCGAAAATATAAGATCCAAGTTGTTGATTGCATCCATACATGCACTACTTAAGAAGGCAAAGCTTCACTAATTTATAAAGAACTCAATGTTCAATGTCTCACCTGATAACCCTTGTATTTAATTAGCTCCTTCAACCTATCAACCACAAAGATGAACCCATCATCGTCAATATAACATAGATCTCCAGTTTTCAGCCATCCCTCTGAATCAAGAGTTGATTCTGTAGCTTCTGCATTACCGAAATAACCTGCAACAGCAATCCCGGCATGTAGAATCATTAAAAAGAAACATCACCAGCCAAAAAAAATTTTTAATTTTGGAGATAATATCAAATCAAGAATTTTTATCATGATTTGATTTGATGATTTGACTTTAATAATTATCAAAGAGTATTATCAAATTAAACGATTTGATTGTCATTATGATGCAGATATTTATCTTATTTGATGTATATGTAATTTTTTTATAAATAAAAATTAATTTATAGAGGTCTAAATTATAAACAAGTCAGAATTGATGTGCTACAGTTGAAACTTATAGAGGTCTAAATTATTAATTTGGAGGACCCCCGGGACAGAATAAGAATCTTTTTTATCAAGAGGGGCCAAAACATGAATGAGAGAAAAATTGTCAACAATATATCTTAAAATACTTCAATTTTCAACACAATTAATAATTGTAACTTCAGGCTTTTTTCAAATTCTGAAAAGAGACTGGAGAATCAGATGGGAAGAAATCGAAGACTTTGTTGAAATCCTTGAACTCCGTGATTACTTTGTTTAGGTTTGGTTTGGATAGTGAAAGTGTTTGAGAATATTTGTGAATAGTAATAAAAAATAAGTAAAAAGTAATAATAGAATATTGAATAATAATAAAAGTAAGTAAAAAGTAATAAATAGTAATAAAAGTAAATAAAAAATAATAATAAAATAAAAAATAATAATAAAAATATTTAAGAGTACCTCAGAGTACTACACCACCCAAACAACGACTTGGATAGGTTTGGGAGGTGAGATGAGACTTTGTTTGTTTGTTTTGGATTTAAAATATTATTTTTTAGTTTTAAGATTTGAAAAAAGTTAAATTGGGATTTGAAAAATTGTATTGGGATTTGAAAAAGTAAATTGTTTATTATATTTTATATAAGAATTTGAAAAGGTTGTAATGATGAGATGAAATGAGATAAAAATTTTGTATAAAATAGAACATCCAAACATATCCTTAAAGTTTCTTGGAAATTTTATGACTATATGATATTAATGGGGCCATATGCCAGCGTCAATCGGATAATGTCAAGCACAAAGTGAACGTACAAGAAGAATATCTCTCCCAAAACAAAAAATTACAAGAAGAATACTACAAAGTAGAATCTGTACCTGTCATGATCGAGGGACCTCTGAGCCAAAGCTCGCCAGTCCGGTTCACCGGTAGAGCCTTACCGGTCTCCGGCTCCACAATTTTTGCATCCATGCCCGGAGACAGCAACCCTGCCGTACCGTACCGCCTGCTCTCCTCCAACGAGTCCGTCGACGCGCCAACCCCCGTCGATTCCGTTAAACCGTACCCTTGCAGAATCGTTACTGCCGGATACCTCTCCACGAACCCCTCGATCACCTCCTTGCTCAGTGGCGCACCGCCCGACAAGACCGACTGCAGCGAGCTCAGATCGTACTTGGACCGTATCTGATCAGCACCGTTCACGAGCGCCACCAGAATGGGCGGCACCAAGGGGAGGTAGGTGACTCGGTACTTCTGAATAGCCGAGAGGAGATCGTGCATCTCGTACTTGGAGAGGATCACCACCGTTGTTCCCGACGCGAGTAGGGCCAGCGCGAACACTGCTAGACCATAGATGTGAAACATTGGGACGGTGCAGATGAACCTGTGGTCTCCGTCGAGATTGAACCGACCGAGCACGATTTGAACCATCGCTATGAGGCTCTTGTGCGAACCCACCACGCCTTTACTCGCGCCGGTGGTGCCTGATGAGTAGAGCAGAGTCGCCGTGTCCTCCTGGTTCACTCTGGCCCTGACTCGGGTCCTTCTTGGCTGCTTCTTCAGCATTTCCCCGAACGTGGAAATGATTAGAGCATTCTGCACAGCGGGGGTGGACTGCTCGTCCAGGAGAACAATTCGGAGATTTGACCCGGCGAGCTTGGGGACAAGTTGGCGAGTGGTGAAAGCGATGACCGGTTTGGAATCAGCGATCTGTTTGGCGATTTCTCTGGTGGTGTTGAGGGGGTTGGTGGTGGTTATAACGGCGCCGAGGGACATGACAGCGAGGCACACGACGGGGAAGAAGATAGAGTTAGGAGAGAGGAGGAGGACGACATGGCCTTTCTCGACGCCCAAGTCGGAGAGACAAGTGGATACGGAATCGACGGCAAGCCAGAGATCGGAGAAGGTGAGGTGACTGCCGGTGGAGGCGTCGACGAAGGCGATCTTGCCATGGTGAGCTCGGGAGGAGATGAATGTGGTCACGTCAAGGAAAGGGTTCGGTGGGTGTGCGATGGGCTTACGTTTGCTGTAGAAGACGGAGTTGGAATCGCAAAAACCGGAATTCGGGTCGATCACCAAGTTATTCTTCTGCGCCATTAGTGACACGACGACGACGCCACTTCGCGCGTTCTGACGGACTGGTTTTCAGTGCCATTTTTTATACAGTCTGAAGGGCGAACTTTTGAGTGTTTGACCACGTTGTTTGCTTGGTTGGACCCGTCTACGTTGTTCAATGAGTCTAGTCTCGAGACGGTCAGCCGCCTTGGCTATTGTGGCCGTTGATCTGGCTTACGCTGTTTTGTACGTTGATTAGATATCTGTTGCATTAATTATATATAATACAAATATATATATATTATTTCGTACACATTTGGGTGATTTCCAACAACTCGACCTTAGAGCACTCTGTTTATTTATTTTATTCTTTAAAATACATCATTAAAATTTATTTTTTTATTTTACATATTAACTTTTATAATATATCATACATCTACTTATCTATTTTTTCTCTATATCATTTAAATATTTTTTTTAATATTTTTTTATTCATTTCAAATGAATCTCATAGCACCAAACAACTATCAAATGAGAGAGAAAATAATTAAAAATATTTTAAAAGATGAATAGTATTTTCTACATATAAAGAATTACTATTACAAAATATAAAATAAAGAAGAAAATACAAAACTCGTTGGAGGTTACTTTTGACTAATTTCTTTTATATTATACAAGAAAATATATTTTACAAGAGTCATTAGAATGCTCTTAGGCTTTTTACTTGAGCATTTAAAAGAACACATAGAGTTGGGAGCTTAGTGGAGATTGGGAAGTCTCTCATACTCATTATATCTGTTTAGTATATTGTGTAAGAATTTAGAAGAATAGAGAGAGTTTTTAGTATTTGAAAGTCTACTTTTATACTAAATTTTTGGACGGAGACAACCCTTATCTTGCTTAGGGAGTACATCTTGTCATAATTCTTTAATACGATGTGATATCTTAATTTATTTTATCCCACAAATATTTATTGTTAAGCTCCTTCATCTCTACTGTCAGGAGATTGAGGATTTTTCATATTTCTCGCCCACTTACCTGTACAAGTTTCTAAAAACAATAAATCTTTCCAACCTCTCAACACTCCACACTCTATCTTTTTAAAAAAGAATTTTTAATTTTTTTATTAAATAATTTTTATATGAATAGTGAATAAAAAATTTGAAATAGTTTTAAAAAAATAAATTCAAATTTTTTTTTTAAAAAAATATTAAAAAATATGGAGTGTGGAGTGTGGATGAATAGTAAGAGGTTGTGTAGCAAAACCCTTCTAAAAACTGGGTGTCATAAAAAATTGTCAGGACGACAAATCTCATTTATCCCTACCATCCACTTTTCTCAAGTAATGGTTACTTTTAAGATAAGTTTTACTTATGGATTGAGTATTCTGTAGAGACCCATTAACTCTTTTTAAAGGGAGTTATTGGGTCCGATCGAGGTCTCTCCCTTTTTCTTAAAAACTCCTCAATAGGCTTGTTATATGAATCAATGAGAGAAAAATTCCCTTACAATATAATAATAACTTGACTAGGATGTTAAAAAAAAAAAATTATACTTATAATTTCTACCGTCATATACTAACATATGATTTATTATTTTTATCGTTTTATTTAAATATACATATATTAATATGTGATTTGCAGATAATATAAATGCCCATTTATGTCAAAAAAAAAAATTTTAAAATCTAGACGTTAGATTGGTCGGTCGGTTTTGATTGGCATTTTGTCAGATCTGTGTACGTGTACGGTAAAGCAGCACATGTTCCTTGAAAAGAAAGAAAAAAGCTGCACGTGTTAATTGCACTGTTTTAGTTTATTGTCTTTTAGAGGCGGCGTGTAACATATTGAAGATTTCGTATATCCTATGAGAGGGTTATTACGCACACTTTTTTTTTTTGGTCTGAAAAAAGCTATTAAACGGCGCTGGTTTTTCTTACCATCGATGTTTTGTAACCACCAACTCTTATATTTTAACAAAGCAAATTTGCTGCCGACATGGCGAAGTTTTGGAGGCTGTACACGTAACGGGGATTTTGGCTTTGGTTACTAAATTAAATTCATCTCATTTTAATAATTATTATAATTTTTTTAAATTTTAACATAAAATATAATAAATAATTCAATTTTTTCAAATTTTAAAATAATAATAATATTAACAAATAATATTCTAATATTATTTTATCATTTAAACTCAACTCACTTCAACATCCAAACACACCAAGTGAAAATTAATCTAGCTACCAATTAAAGAGTGTACAAACTTTGGAGGTATATTCAATTGCCTCTATCTGCATTATTATAAGCATTTCTCTGTTTAAATGCAAATAAAAAGTCAAATTTTTTGGGGGAAAAAATTGGTAAAATTTGTAGAATTAAAGAAAAATCATAAAAGAATTGAAATGTTGCTATATATGAAATTAGTTTTTCGAGAATTTAATATCATCCATCTCAAATTTTATTGTATGTTACAATAATCTTTAAAATCAATTCCTTTTAGGGGAGGTTTGGATTATGAGTTGAGATGAAAGTTAAATAAAATATTATTTTTTTAATAGTATTATTATTTTGATAATTAAAAAAATTGAATTATTTATTATATTTTGTGTAGAAATTTAAAAAAATTGTAATGATTAGATGAGATAAATTGAATACATTTTTGTATCCAAATCAAGCGTTGGAGGATATTGATAATGAATATTAAAAAATGATATATGAATTAATAAGATATATCATGAAGTTAAATTTTTTAAAAGTTGATACATGAATAAGCTAAATTGTAAGAGATATAACCTAAGATCATCAACAAATGCATGTATTTATTTATATTTATAACATAATTTCTTTCTTGAGTTTATTATCTTTTGAGGATGCAATTTAGGTAAGCTAATTAGCTAGTTCTTAGAGCAATAGCATTGGATTGGCCAAATGCATCTTCAAATTTTAGCCAATATCACACTTTTTTACATTTGCATATTCTATTTAAATTCAATCCCCACATTGGATTAGCCATTTACTCTCTCTATAATAATAAAATATTATTAAATTAATAATTTTGTTATTTAATTTTTTTATATCACATTTTATAATTCTACCAATTTAATATTAATAATAATTATATTCTAATTAAATTAATATTAAAAAAATCATATTTTTAAAAGTCATTTAATGCTAATAACAAAAAATATTTGATTAAACTCATAAAAAACTCTATCTAAATTTCTTAATTACAAATCAAATAATATTTTTATTGGAGTGAGAAATTAATATTTTAATGTTTGCTTGGAGTGAGAAATTATTATTTTAACTTTTGATGAATCAATTTGGTTCTTTAAATTTGGCTAATCACTGTAACTAACATCCAAATTATTTTAGAGATGCTCAATCCAATGTGGGGACTTTTTAGCACATATTATCTAAAATTTAGCCAATTTTTAATTTTAGCCAAACCAATGCTAATGCCCTTACCTACTTTTCTTTGCACTCTATTCTCTCTATAAAATTATTTCTCTCCACTTTTTCTTTACAAAACCCAAAAGCACCATCTTCGGTTGGCGGGAGCTAGGAGCTGGAGCTCCCCCTACTCTGCATCTCCCCTTCTCCTCTCCATATTTATAGTGTTTCTTCTTTGTTTTTAACTTTTTTACACTTTATTTCTCTATAAGGTAAAAAAAAAACAATTTGAACCACTGTTTTCTAGTTACCAAATTCGTACGTGCCACACCATCATACTCCTCAGGCTCTGATCTAGACAATGGGCCAAGATATACTTATGTCTAAGGCTCATGTGCGGCCTAAGCCACGTGTGTGCCCGCGTGGCGCATCGCTGCTCTGACATTCCGACCACCATACTCGCAGCATGAGAATGTGAGGCCTACCATTTGGGGCAATCGCCGGTCTTCATTCGGCTTTGTCAAAGTGAATGCCTTTTTCTTGTAAACATTTGGAAGAATATCAAATAATAAAAGAATTGTTAGAACACTAACCTTTGGCCATCATTGATCAAGTATTCGTTGGAACCAATTGAGTCTGAATTGTAAACTCTCACAAATTTTTATATGTAGAGTATTAGGTAGGGGTTTTCAGCCTATTTCTCTTTATGATAATGAATTGTTGTGACTAATGGAGAATCACAGGCTTTTATATATAGATAGGCCAAGACCCTTATCCACTGTTTTCTAAGTGTTGCTTCATTCCATCAAGGAAATGTAACTGTTGGGTTTTGAATGGATAGTATCTTTATTTTAATTACCCAGAATTTTTAATATAAATATAAAACTATTAAAATAAATATATATATATATAATATATTTGAAAGGGTGTGACACGTAACCCACCTTTAAGTCTCCCATAAAGAGACGTGTTCTTTCATTCTCCAACTTGGCTTACGTGACAATCATTTAAAATCATCTGGAACTCAAACCGAATATGGTCACAAATAAACTACTCAAACCATAATCTTTAAAAGAAAGATATAATATATGAATCATGGCGGTTATGTTATTATATTAACATTTCCTTCCATGTATTACATTATATTAGTCTCCCTAAATAAATTTTCATATGTGATATATTTCTTTATGAATAACTTCCTATAAGTCATTCTAGGTCAATATATCATAGATTAGGAGTAAATACTTTATGTGCACAAATAAAAATATTATTCTTGACAACAACAAGTACTATATATAACGAATAAATCAAACATAAAATGAGCTCGTTAACCCCATGCTCTCTACATGTTTCAAAAACATTTTTATTGAAAGCCATTTTGTCATGGGATCTGCAATCATAAATGATGTACTTGTATGCTCTATTGAGACTTCTTGTTCCTTGACTCTCTCTCTGACAGCAAGATACTTTATGTCAATATGTTTACTTTTGCTCCCACTCTTGTTATTTTGAATAAAGAAAACTGCTGCCAAATTATCATAGTAAATTCTTAAAGGCTTGGATATTGAATCCACAACTTGAAATCCTGTGATAAAACTCCACAACCATTTCGCCTGTGAAGTTGCTTCAAAGCATGCTATAAACTCTACCTCCAAAGTAGATGATGCAATGATTGTCTATTTAGTGTTCTTCCATGATATGACACCTCCTGCTAATATGAAGACATACCCTGAAGTGAATTTTCTGGAATCTTGACAACCCGCAAAATCTGAGTCTGAATATCCAACCACTTACAAACAATCAACATGCTTATAAGTAAGCATATGATTCTTGATTCCTTGTAAATACCTCATAACCTTTTTAGTAGCCTTCCAATGTTCTATTACAGGATTTGTTTTGGTATCTTCCCAACATTCCCACAGCATATGAAATATCAGGTCTTATACAAATCTGTGCATGCATTAAACTACCAATAGCAGATGCATATGGAATGTTTTCTACTTCTTTCTTTTCCAAAACATTTTTCGAACATTGACTTAGACTAAATTTATCACCCTTTAAAATGGGTCCTGCATTGGGTGTACATTCATTCATTCTAAATTTTTTCAACAACTTTTCAATATAGGCTTTATGAGAAAGTCCTAAAATTATTTTAGACCTATCTCGATGAATCTTTATGCCCAAAACATAAGAAGATTCACCTAAATCCTTCATTTCAAAGCTTTGGAATAGAAATTTTTTGGTATCTTGTAGTAGATCCAAATCATTAGTTGCAAGCAAAATATCATCAACATATAGGATTAAGAAAATAAATTTACTCCCACTAAATTTATGGTATATGTAGTTATCCACGATATTCTCTAGACCACCAAATGAAGTAATAACGTTGTGAAATTTCAAATACCATTGACGAGATGTTTGTTTTAGTCCATAAATTGATTTCTTTAACTTGCAAACTAAATGATCACCTTTATCAGAATGAAGTCCTTCAGGTTGCTTTATGTATACCTCTTCTTCAAGAGTCTCATTTAAAAAAGTTGTTTTTACATCCATTTGATGTAGCTATAAATCAAAGTGAGCTACTAATGCCATAATCACTCTAAAAGAATCATTTTTAGAAACTGGAGAGAAAGTATCATGGTAGTCAATACCTTCTCTTTGTGTAAATCCTTTAGCTACAAGTCTAGGTTTATATCTATCGATATTACCATCTGAGTCTCTCTTGGTTTTATAAATCCATTTTACAGCCAATGGCTTGAACTCCTTTAGGAAACTCGACAATTTCTTAAACTTGATTTTTAACCATGGATTCCATTTCTTCTATCATAACATCATGCCAAAATTTTTTGAATTTTCTCCACTCATGGAATGTGAAATTGAGATGGGATCATCTTTAGATCACACATCAAAGTCGGACTCTAGTAGGTACACATAATAATCATTAGAAATAGCAAACTTCATTGTTCTAGAGGATCTTCTTAATTCTATAGTTTCATCTATATTATGTAGATTTTGAACTATAATTCAAAGTTGGTATGTTCCTCATGAGGTGATAGTGGTTCTTGAATTGATTGAGCTTCAAAGGTATCAGATTGATTTACTTGAATGACAATCATTTCATTTTTATTCACGGATGTAATATTTGAATTCCGTGTTTCCTCCCACTCTATCTTTCAAGGAATATCACTCCCACTTATTCCAAAACTCTCAATAAATTTTGCATTTCTGGCTTCCACAATTCTGGGTGTATGTGAGGGATAATAAAATCTGTAGCCTTTATAAGTATTTTCTGCATAGCCAATGAAATAACCACTGATTGTCCTTGGATCCAATTTCTTTAGTTATGGATTATAGACCCTAACTTCCACTTGACAACCCCATATGCGCATATGCCTTAAACTAGGTTTCCATCATTTCCATAATTCAAATGGCATTTTGGGAACAACCTTAAATGGAACTTTATTTAAGATATACACTGCAGTTTTTAAGGCTTTACTCCACAAAGATAAAGGAAGATTACAATTACTGAGCATACTTCTTACCATATCCATAAGGGTACAATTTCGCCTTTTAGCAACACCATTTTGGTGAGATGAACCTGGCTCTGATACCACTATTGTAAGAATTTGAGAGAATATTTAATAATATAATATATTTGAAAGAGTGTGACAGGGTAAGACACTTTTAAGTCTCTCACAAGGAGACGTGTTCTTTAATTTCCTTCTAATCATCCACAATGTTCCTACTTTCTCTAAGTAGTAGAAATACAGTTCCCTTACAAAATAAGCTAGAATAGTCGACTGCAATATATTTCTACTGGTTGCGATTTAATGCCACAACCAATAAATACACTCGTAATCAAAATGCTTTTTGGAATCCCTTCTGTGTCTTAGCAAAAGAACATGGGCTTGAGGCCCCCAACCTATGGTTTATTATCCATTTCTTTTTTAATAGAATTATTGTATGGGACAACCCACCCCTTCTTTTATATCTATATTTCAATTTAATGCATATTAGATTAAAAAAGAAAAACTAGCCACGTCTTAGCAGCAACTCATAGTAAGATGAAGAAGATAAACACCAAGCCAAATAGGAGGAGGAAGAATAATAATAATGCATCGGTTGCGGAACCAAATAAGTGAAAGTGATTGATGCCCAAAGGCTGTCCATCATGAGTGTCTTAAGAAAAAGTTTATGGACCGCACCCCACACCCCAAACTTGGGGTTTTATTTATTTATTTATTTTTCTTCTTTTTCTTATAACACGTTATAAAATAAAATTTGAGAAAAGTTTGAGAAGAGAGAGAAGCCGAGAAGAGCTTGAGGAGAAAGAGAGAGAGAGGTAGAAGAGAGAGAATGCTTGAGGGGAGAGAGAGGCCGAAGAGAGAGAACTTGAGGAGAGAGAAACCGAGGAGAGCTTGAGGAGGGAGAGAGAGAGATTGAGGGGAGAGAGATTAAGGGTGATGGCGATAAGTCTAACATAAAGCTAAAAAAAATAAAAAAAATAAGGTGTGTGATAAAACAGTGACTAATGTATAATAGTGCTCGTGTTTTAAATGGAGATTTTCAATCCAATCATTCTCTAGTTGATTTTTGATAAAATTATATGAATCCACCCACCTCTCCTGAGTGAAAAAGGACCCCATTACTCCTATGTGCCAACTGCCAAGCGGATTTTCAAAAAATAATTATACTTATTATCTCTTATATCACATATCAATATGTAATTTATTATTTTTATCATTCTATTTAAACACATATATATTAATGTGTAAATATGTATTTAAATAGAATGACAAAAAAAAAAAATCACATATTAGTGTGAGGATGAAAAATAACATTTCAATTTAGTAACATGCCGAAATATCATTATTTTAAATTTTAGTTTAGCTTAAGGCCTTGATTGGTTTAACAAACTATCTCATTCAATCTTATTTCATTTTATTTTATCACAAGATCTAAATATCATTTAAATAAAAAAACTTTTTAATTTCAAAATTTAAAATTTTTTATCTAATTATTATCTAGTCTTTACAATTTTTTCAAGTTTTAAATAAAACACAAAAAACAATTCTACTTTTTCAAATTCAAAAAAAAAATTATATTCTATTTCAACTTTATAATATTTTTATTTAAATTTTCCTCTTTCATTTTCTAAAATTTCATAAAATATCTAAACTTAAATTATTTTATTATTATTTATATATATCTCTTCTCATCTAAATAATCAAACAAAGCTTAATAAATAACATTGTACCGCGGCCCGCCCACGCAAATATTCAATGGACTTACCAATTAGGCTGAATGAAATTGGGCCCATTTTTCACTCGAATGAGATGTGCGTCAGAAGGGCGAGATTGGGCTGCAGCGGCTTTTCTCGGTACGAGGCTTCGATTTTTCCGACTCGAAAGCAGAGACAGAGAGAGATTCAGAGATGGGGGGAGGCCATGGAGAGGGCACGACGTACAAGGGATTCACAGTGCATCACCCGAAGCGTTGGCACACGCTCACCGGGAAGGGCTTGTGCGCTGTCATGTGGTCAGTGTTTACACTCAATTTCTTTCTTTCTTCTCCTTTTCGGTTAATGTGATCTTAATTTCATTTTCGCCATCAATCAATTGGTAATGTATCGTGTAAGTGACTGAGATCTAGGTTGTTCTTTTAGTCGAAAGGAAATTGATTGATATGAAAAGAACTTAATTTTGTCTGAAATGTCGATGTTATATGTGGCTTTTTTAATCTCCCAATACATTGGGTTCGAGCGGAAGCATAAAACTCTTTAATTTGGTGGGATGAAATTGTGACAACGATAGCTCATTTTTCGATTTTTCATTTTTGTTGTTCTATTCTTATGGGTTTCCGGATTCAATAAAGGGTTTCAGCGCTCATTTTAATTATTAGAGTATGAATGGACACCGGATCATAAGATATTAGATTTTTAATCAGCTAAATTTGAATACAAGATTAGCTGATTGGCATGTACACGAAAACATGTCAGTAATAATATGCATAGGTGGATCTTTCAGAGTCCGATGGTAAATGGTTTTCACGACTATCTTTTTGTTTTTCCTACTTTTGTTTGCTGGCAAGTATATGAATTTTTTGAGAGTTGATATTTCAGGTTTTGGGTGCTCTATAGGGCCAAGCAAGATGGTCCAGTAGTATTGGTAAGAGTCAATTTGGTTTCAGATTTCTCTGTATTTTAGTTCTTGGTTATCTGATTTTTTCTAGTTCCTTCTTTCCTTCGTGCTGTCTTTAGGGCTGGCGGCATCCGTGGGAGGGTCACGACGATCATTCTAATGGCCACGGGCATGAACATTAGGTACCCTTTATCTTTCTGTGTTTAGATACTAAGTTTTTTGGTAACTGTTTAACATGAAATGCTGTATCTACTGCTCAAACAAATAATTTGATCACCTCTTTGCTACTCATTTAGAAGCTAATGGAGGGACTCCTATTGATGTCATTTGATTGTTTGATGAGCCCAGATATAATAACAGATCTTTATGTCCTTAATTATTGACTAGATTTGTCTTTACAGACTATCGAAAGCACGTGGGGTAGCAATTAAATTTTGTTTTAATATGGCATCACTAACATCTCATTAAGAAAATACTACAAATTCTCCACAAATTTCTTGAAGACCTCACATCTGGAGTGCAACTGTTGCTAAAACTTCTGTTGTGGACAAGATTTTTTATTTTATTTTATTAATGCTACTTATTTGGATAAGGCTAATTTTGTGCTGAAAATTTGAGGGAGCCTATTTTGCTGAAAAATATTGTGCTGCTTATGGAGATTGGGGGAGCCTATTTTTGAAGGATGTCCACACTGGATATGATTTCTAATATTGAGGATTATATATATGTGCAACACCGAGTAAAGAAGATCATATATTTCTGATCTCTGTCCCAGGATAAGAGAGATAACGTTTGAATTATTAGTGAATGAGTTGTACGCGTGTTTGCAGCTGAAGTAGAATAATTTAAATTGCGAGGTAATATTGACCTTCTTCTTAGACAAGAGGTAGCCAACAAATGTGTTGCAATGGACCAATGCTATAGTATCTTACCCTGCCTTTCTATCAAGAAACTATATTGTTAATATTGCAAGATGCAAAATAAAATGACCAAAACATGCTCATATGTTTTTGCCTGCAGGCTGCATTCCATCCTGCAGGGAGCTGAAAGGAGAGGCTATGAATTCTGTTGATGGGTTCGATCTTGGCACAAATTTCGAGTGAACTTTGTTTATTTCTGTTTCATGAATAAGGTGATTGTGAACAAATGATGTGTGGACATGATGTAATGGAACTTTAAAACTCCATGTGAGCTTGTTATTCTGTAAACATGGATACAACTCTTGGTTTTTACGTGTCATGTTTCTGGCCTTCCACCCTTTCTTTTGATATATTTTGGAGCATCAGTGGCTCCCTTGCTTTATTCCATCCACAGTGAATCGACGTTCTTGCCCAAAACAGTATCAATTGTTTCACTTATTGCTTTCAATTCATTTTAATTCACTTCGCTGTTTATTATTTTATTATTTGGGGATGCAATTCTCCCCATGGTTGCTTTCGCTTTGTACGTAACAAAACCTTCCATCGATATATAAAAATAAATCAGTGATACGTACTGAGTGGGTAGGGTGTCTTGTATTGATTGTAGATTTGTGAATAGTAATGAGATTATTAATTGAAATTAGATGAGATAAGATAATGTGAGACTTCTGTATCCAAACGGTCTCTTGAGCTCTTGATTGATGTTTGATATTAATGAGTAATTCTATATACAACCGTGAAGAGCGTAAATGCAGTATAATTGTTTTGAGATTTACTATAAAAAAAAATTAACTTTTTTAATGTGGATCTCTTGTTTTATTTATTTTTTTTAAAATAATTACGCGGCGGTTACACAATTCACGATTACAAATATATTTTATTAATATTAATATCATAGATAACACCTAAGATTATGTTTGGAAAGTGAGATGAGAATTTTATGTTTTGTTTTAAAGTTTAAAATATTATTTTTTAATTTTAAGATTTGAAAAAGTTAAATTGAGATTTGAAAAAGTTGTATTGGGATTTGAAAAAGTTGAATTGTTTATTATATTTTATATAGGAATTTAAAAAGGTTGTAATGATGAGATGAGATAAGATGAAAATTTTGTATAAAATAGAACATCCAAACATAATCTAAATCTCCACCCGATCGTTTTTTCCTCCCTTCGATTAACACAAATTTCATGCTGCGCGCATAATGATAATTATAGCTGCCTTTCATTGGAAACATGGACCTCATGACATTAGAAGTATGGTATTTATTGCCTTCTCCAACCAATTTCGGCTGAACCCTGTACAGGCTGGTGTGCTAGCTACACAAAATCATTTTCAAATAATCGAAGTGATTTGGGCTGGTACGGTAACGGGCTTGGGTTTCCAGCTTAAGAATTGGTAAACTTGACAATTCTATAATAAAATAATGGTTTTAAAAATTTTTCCTTTTACTTTTGTTTTAATTTGATGAATTTAAGTTTGAAAATAATATTAATTTATGGTGAAGTTGTAAAAGAGCTGTGTTGTTGTATCAGTCCTCTTTCAGCTTATTTGGAAGCAAGTTGAGAACCTGATCTCAATTAAATTCCAACTGGACACCATGACTGCAGGCATGCACCATTATAACATTGCATGCACTTGTGGTTTCTATTAAGATGACAACAAAGTGTATACTCTACTAGTCTAATCTTCCGGCTTGAAAATCTGTATTCAGATCTTGTTTGAATACGGAAACGGTTTCATCTCATCTTATTAATATAACTTTCTCAAATTCTCACACAAAATATTATAAATAATTCAACATTTTTAAATTTTAAAATAATAATAATATTAAAAAATAATATTCTAATAACATTTTATTCAACTTTTAATTTTTATCTAAAATTATCTTATCTAACTGTCAATGTATTGCAAACATCTTTCCAGAAGCATTTTGTGGAAAAAAGAATAGAATAAATTTTGAATTAATTAAATTATGTCAATAATATTATATCTAGCTAGCTTTGTACTGAACCCTAAGTACTGGTGAGCCAGGGCAAGGCATGCCCTAAAATTGAAACACCAAATTAACATGGAATATTTCGGATCCCAGTGTTACATACAATATCTAGATCTAGGTACGTAGCTAGCTATTATTAAGTTGTTAGAATGTTGAGAAGTGAAACCCTAGTCTGGATCAAACGCCTAAACATGAACTCCAACTCCGCTTCAAGATCTTCAATGGCAATCTCAGCTGCCTCCAATCTTTTATTTGCACTTTGAAGGGCCATCACATCGTAAATATCGTAAAAACTCTGGCCACTAAAGCGTACAAACTTCGAAGCAAAAGACGCTTTTGATGATTTTCTGTCCAGCCAAGGTATGGAAATGAGAGACAAAAGTGACTCCACCATAGAAACAGTAGTCTCTCTCACTTCCTTTAGCACATCCACGACTAGTTTAAGGTTGTCGTCTATTGCTGAGAGGTCCGAAGCAATAATAATGGATTTGTTCTTCATCCCTTTCAGTGAATTCAAACACTTCAATGTTTCTTTCTTCAACTTCTTTCTGTACAGATTATAAGCCGCGATTTTGCTACCTATATCCGGCTCGCCAATGCATATCCTCCGCAATGTGAAATGAAGATCTTGGAGTTGTTCTTTGACGAGCAAAAGAACATCTTTAGAAGTGCCACACACGTCCAACATCCTTAAAGATGCCTCCGAGACTTCATGAACCCATTTTTCTTGACGTTGGTGCAGAAGAGCTCGTTGGATGGTGGGTGAGTGAAGAAGGTCATTGGCAGAGTTGTGCAAGTCTCTAAGAGCATCAAAATTTGGTCGTGCCATCTTTAGATCGAAAAGCAAAAACTGAAGACTAAAGATATGTGATTGTGAAAAGGGATTCTGGGAACGAGAAGATAGAAGCCTTTGCAGCTCATTCCTGGATTTCAAGTCATATATAGAAACCTATGAAAGACAGGAAATCCTGAATCAGATCTGAGGTCTTTAGGAGTAAGGAGTAAGGACCATGCATGGATGAAGTGTCCTTGATCGTACGCCTCCGCACAACTGGATACAGCTAATAAGACAGGAAGTTGTACGACGGAACGTTCCAATGATAGGCAGATCGTGAGGCAATGTGCGCAGTTGTTAAGATATTGCTGTTGGCGATTGGACTAGTCCCCCCAAGATACACGCACGAGAAAGGGTGGTGCATGCCAACCTGGTTTTATATATATATATACATATTTAGAAATTAAGAAGACAACATGAGCAGCTGAGCTCTACCAAAAGAAAAAAATATTGGAGACTACAAGAGATCAGTGGGATCATGTACGTGAAGAAAAATATGAAAGCTAGAGAGTAGCAACGTTTTGTTTTCTCTGTGCACGACATGGAATCTGTCACTCTGTGACTATGATCCGAAAATATTGTATTGAGGATAATTCGATCGGAGCTTCCATGAAATCCTGCAGAAAGTTCGTCGATATTTCCTTAGTGTACACTAGCTAGCAATCCACTGTACTGTTAAGTGTTAATGCCTTTATTTTATGCCGTGGCCAATGGTTGATGATCAGATTGTCATCCGACGTAGACGGTGGTACCTACTCTAGTTATGCGGATCCATGCAGGACTGATAAATAAATAAATGAGAAAGAGAAATATTTGGTAACAAAGAAATTATATAAAAGTAAATGTAAAAATTGATGTGATTTAATGTGATATGTGATTATATTATAAAATTATTTTTATTGTAAAATAGATCTAATTTATCACATGATCATCATAGCAGTGTGTGAGTTTACTTTTACGAAATATTTTTATAATTGTAGCACTAAAATAAATGAGACATGATAGATTTTATGTAGTTTAACGTGGAAAAATATCTCTAAATTTAATGGTCTCAAATGAAAGAGACATATGAATTTAGTACATACTACAATATCCAGCTATTTTTTCTGATCAAACAGCAAGTTCCAGTAAAAACTTGACAGGAATTTGTATAGGCCATTGTGTTAAACGGATCATTATATACAAACTCGAACTTAGATCTCATTTTAACTCTATCTTACATGGTTGAAGATGGATATAGAAGAAATTTCTCTAGGAGAAGAGAAGGAAAGAATTAGAAGCTACAGTACTGGAAGTTGAAGATGAGATCCCTCTTTTGTTCAGTCGTGTCCCTCACTCTTCTAGTCTTTTCTGCTTCCTCAGTCACTTTTTTGCCTGCCTAACAAAACTTTTCAAGAAGGTGAAAATATTGTTAAGTAGTGCCGGAAACGTTATGAGATTCTTTCTAATTAGCTAGTACAGTACTTGCTGATACAAATTAATACGCGATACATGATAAAAATGAAATTATTATATTGAAATTATTCGAACATCTGAGCTCTTCCTTCGACAAAACGCAACATCGAATTTTGAAATGTTGAGGCGACGTTAGACGAAGATTTCTAGATGGACTTAAACATGAATTTTGAAGTGCACATGCAAACTTTCAGTAAATGTACTGTTCATTCAGGTTGCATTTTTTCTCGGCCCGGTCCAAAACTCAAGAAATTAGATTCCAGTTTTGAGACCCTTACACCTGGTCCGGGTAATGGATTTTAAACCCAGAACTCGGGTTTACACAACCCATTAACCATTTTTTTTTCCAGTTTCAGTTTTGAATGTTTTGATAGCTTGTGACTTGTGCGTTGCCTATGTCCATATACGTTTTTTGTTTTTACTTCATCCAAAGATTTCTTCTGGTTTGATATTACATACCATAGGTTTGTCGCTCTTGTTTATAACTTTTTGTGTGTTTGTTTAGTGAGGAATTGCTTAGTTCATTGATCTATTTTTGGTCTTATCAAATTATGATCAATCTTTATAGAAACCGATTGTTTGAGCTGCTAAAACTATTGGAAGTGAAAAAAACCCCATCAATAGTAGAAAGATTTGCAAGCTTCAGGATTTGATTAAACAAATCTTCGGTGGTGCCAAGAAAGTAAAGTAAATGAGAGCCTTACTCACATTTGCAACTGCTGGTGGGAAAGCGCGTGTTGAGGAAAAAACCGAACATCAGTGTTGGAATTATCCTTTACGGGAACAGGAAGCGGAGAGGGTTTCCTCAAGGGATCCATGAGACCACCTCTGCCATGGTTAAGTACATATAACTCTTTGTTCATCCTCATCCTTGCCACTTCCTTTGCAACAGAGTGAAGCAGATCCCAAGTCGCTGGTGGGTAGCAGATGTGGATTTGGATTGGAAAAAAAAAAAAAAAGGGTACCAGGTTGGTAAACTGGGTTCTGAGTTTAAAACCCAGATTCATCTGAGTTCCTGCCCGGGTTTGACCCGGGCTAACCCGACCCAGATTTGAAATCTGAGTTCCAGTTTGAGTATACTTGAGTTCTAGGACCGGAACCCGGACGAACAGTCCTATTCAATAATAAGTTTTTTTGCAAGTAAATCTTGGATAATTATTTATTAGTATGAGTTCCAATCCCTTGTAGCTAATTGGTGGATTTCAACAATGTGGATTGATGTGGTGTGTTAATTCTTTGTTCAAGGCGTATACTTGCATTGTTGATGCAATTTTTTGGCATGGCCAAAATCCAACAATATGGTTGAACGACTCCTATGATGAATTGGGCATCGATATAGTACTACTTGAATGTTGAACGTTGAAAATAAATAATAAATAAAACATATAAAATGTAAATAAAGAGAGACACATAAATTTACACGGTTCGACATAAAGGCCTATATCCAAGAGTCGTTTAGGGGTAAAATCTACTATATTTAATGATTTTTACAGCTTCTCATGGTCTCATACATCTCTCAATACAATGAAGAAAATTAGGGTGTGATGGAAGTTGAAGACAATGCTTCCCTTGAGAGAGAAAATCTGGGGAGCCTTTGTATGTAGAGAAGTATGTCTAAAATTTGAGGAGATTCCCTCCCTTTATAGATGTCTTGTGTTGACTCATACTTGCCTCATGTTGTTTTTTCCTTATATAATCAACTTGGCTTATCCCTTCTTTCTTGGTGATAGATTCCCAATGGGCTGGACCCAGTTTGAATTATATCCAACACTCGCCATATAAGTTCCTATATATATATATATATATATCTATGTATATATATATTGCAAACTATTGGACAATGCATTTTGTAGAGCCAAAGTTGCTCGTCCAAGCAACTACTCGATTGTTTCTTACACTTTTATTACATAGTAGCATAATGTTAGGGACAAACCTTAATTGTACAAGTCTTGCATAAGTTTTTTGTAAAAAAGTAGATCCCACCAAGAAAAAATGAGCTTTTTACACTTTTTCATGGTGGGATCCATTTTTTTTATAAAAGATCTGCACAAAGATTGTACACTTGAAACTTGTATATATCATTATTCCTATATAACATATGTTTCGGACCTTCAGTTGTCCTTAGTTGTACGTCTACATTATTAATTCGGATTTTATGAAGTGGGGTAGAAGTGTTTGACTACTACTAGTTGTTGATTAGAGCTAGCAAAAATACTGGAATGGATAAAATCTCCTGCCATATGGAGCGCCAAGCCCAGCCCATGAGGTGCCATTAGGAATGGGCAAACAAAAGACAAGGAGGGGACTAAAACTAAGGAAGGAAAAAGGAAGTGACTGGAAATGGGGGAGATGAGAGGAAAGGGTCAGACGTTCAGTAAAGGGAGCCATAGGAGGAAAATATGAAGCGACATAAAGCTGACTTTTTCACCAACTACTAACAGGGGCAAAACGTACAAAAATGGATCTAAGATTAGATATTGAAGGACACTTTGGAGCTACTTGAGAGAGAGTTTAGATTATGTTTGGAAAGTGAGATGAGAATTTTGTGTTTTGTTTTAAAGTTTAAAATATTATTTTTTAGTTTTAAGATTTGAAAAAGTTAAATTGAAATTTGAAAAAGTTGTATTGGGATTTGAAAAAGTTGAATTGTTTATTATATTTTATATAGGAATTTGAAAAGGTTGTAATGATGAGATGAGATGAGATGAAAATTTTAAAGAAGATGAAAGATCCAAACATAATCTAATCAACCTCCTGACGGGAAACTTCTGCTTTATCATTTGTACAGTGAGTTACAAGAGACCATGAGAGACTGTAAAATATTCTCATTTATAATGAATATGTACCCCAAATAACCCGTGAACGTAGGCCTTGTACCAAACCACGTAACTCTATGTGTCTTGTTCTCCATTTATACTTGTATTTATCTTCTATTTTGGCTATGTTTGGATAGTGAAATGATGTGAAATCACATGACTATAATTCATTATTATTCAATATTATATCATTACTTTTTCACTACTATTCATTAACTTTATAATTACTTTTTTACTATTATTCACAGATCATCTGATATCACCTCAGTACCTAAACGTACCCTTATTGCAATAGATGTACATACAGACACCATAGGGCCACTCCGGACTCCCCTCGTGGGCCCCAAACGACACCAATCGAGGCCTAAATCTTCACCGTGAGCCAATAATGACTCTTTCTCCTTCTCCAACCGGATGGTTACAAAACACACCTTAACAAATACATACGGTAAAACTTGCAATTAAATTTAAGGTGATCATTGATTCATTGCCCCCTTATATGTATAGCCCCGTGTGATCCCCCAGTCGATGACGTACGTACATTCCAACTTTCAACAATTTCAACTTGTTGCATGCATGGCGTCTTATATAAATTCAAGAGTACTTTACATAGGTAGCTTAAGATCATAGTCAACGAATCTTTATTTCAAAATCTCCTTCACCTTAATTTTGCTGTTATTTCTCACTGGCTAGTAGAAGTGGACTATTGAATTATCACCAATGATGCCTGTTACACTAAAGGGAACATTATTCTTCGTTTTTAATCATATTATTAATTATATTTGTTATGTATTATATTTTTGATAATTATTAATATTTAAGCAATTGACATGTGAAATAATTAAAAATATAACATATAAATATGACTGATGATAATAAATAAATTCATGACAAAAAAGTAGTGTTGTTCTCTGCCACGAGGCGGTGTGATTGACCCTTTTTCTCCAACAAAAACAAAGCTACCACCATGAAGAGATCGAGAGACATGAATGGATCGATCCCGCCTCTCTCTTTTTCTTGATATTCCATCATAATTAATTAATTCAATGCATGTCATTTTCTAAACGGCACAACATCCATATAACAGGTCATTTTCTTACAAATTTATAACACTTGAAGAAGTTGTACACGTAATTAACGAACTTGTCCTCCCTCTTTTTGTATTCTATTCTAAGAGGAAATGCATGCATGCTTTGATTCATCTAAAGATAGGGGGGGGGGGGGGAGAGAAAATAGATCATGAGGATAGCATTAATTCGTGCAACCTTTTGGTATATATAATATATAGAGCTCATCTTTGGGATTGGATGCACACTCTCCAATGATATGTAGATCTCTAAGCTGCTAATTTATATATATAGGTTGTAAGGGGATTTTTCCCTCAAAGCCCAAAAGGACCTATCAAGCCCGGCCCAAGACAGAAAGCGGCCCACTAGGAGAATCCTATATACATGACTTGTGGGAGGGATGGTGCTACAGAGGATGAGACTCATCGATCTGAGGCCCCCCTCGGGTAGTGTTCAGTTCTCGAGTGTCCGCCAGTATAGCAAGCGTGATATACGGAAAACCACTGATCTTTTGCGAGAGAAGGCACGAACGGACCAAGAGAAAGACAGACTAAGGGAAGAAGGTTGAAAAACCATGCCGCATTAATGGCTACACCACCCGAACAACACGCCACATTAATGACGTCATCGCAGAGTCATGCCACATTAATGAGACCATCACAGAACCAAGCTGCATTTAAAAACTCTGACAAAAGGAACAATACAAAAAACTCAGACTTCATGAAAGCAAGCATAATCCGCACTTTAGACATGTAGTATAAATAGCTGATCTAAAGTACAAGAAAACTCTTTTTGATCCTTAAACTCTCTTACTTATTTACTACACTCTAAGAATACTTACTAACTTAGCCATCGAAGGTTACTCGGCCCCGAGGCTGCCCTCTCAAAGTCGCAGTACTTTCTACCTTGTGCAGGACTCGTTTTCGAAAACCTAAGTTGTCAGAACTTGGCCCAAAGCCATGCGAGATACAATGTTAATAGTGGCATCATCTATGAGATTATAATAAATCTTGCATGTCCTTCTCATGCCTACGACAACCCGTTTCGGACAACTCAGGAGAAATATGGGAGACACCATGGAAGTAAGATTGAAAACCATGGAGGAGTAGGTGATGAAACTAACTGGCGAAGTGGAGGCACTCCGCAAAGAGAACATGAAACTCAGAAGTCCCCAACGGGAGCAAGTTGGCGGGGAGGCCAGTGACACTCAGTACATGCGGTCACGAAACAGGCAAGCGGGACCCCAGAAGGAAAAGGATTATAAACACATGCAGGACGAACTCCGCAACCTCAAAGGGTAGTACAAGGATATAGCATAGAAAGTAGGTACATCATTAACGGTGGACTAGCTGCTCACGAGCACGGGTCTACCCTATACTGAGGAAGTGATGGTAGTTCCTTTGCCACCAAAGTTCAGAGTCTCCGCTATGGAGATGTATGAAGGAAGAAGGGACCCCCTAGAGCACTTGAAAACTTTTAGCACTCACATGATGTTGCATGGCTTCCCTAGAGAATTAGCTTGTAGAACGTTTTCGCTGACCCTGAAGGGGTCAGCAAGTGTATGGTTTGGGTCACTAGCACCTAAATCGGTGGAAAGCTTTGGCGAGCTAGCTAGGTTGTTCCTAACCCAGTTTATGTCCAGTCGGAGGAGATGGCACCCGGCTGCATACCTCCTCACTATCAAACAAACAGAGGATGAAAGCTTGAAATCCTACTTGGCTCGATTCAACAAAGAGCCCATGACCACCAACGACCAAGACGAGAAGATAACCTTGGTAGTGCTCTTGGGAAGCGTCTCGACGTGCTCCCAGTTTATGGCAGAGCTAGCCAGACGGACTCCTGCAACATTACGAGAATTTATGGACCAGACCGACAACTTCATCAATGTAGAAGACACTCTTCGGACATTGATAAAGCTGCGGAAGAAAGAAATATAACGCATGGAGAGGAAAGAGAAGGCCTCGACCAAAGCTAAGCCCCACAAGAAATGAGAGAAAGGCTCTCGAGAAAAGCAGCAAGAGGAAATCCCGACAAAAGGACCCGGACCACTGTACAACCAGCCCATGTTCACCATTCAAAAAGAAGACGGAGGAAGGATGGAATATGTGGAACAGTAGATGCGCTGCCGCTCCTCAGCCAGATGAAAAGAGTAAGAGCCAAGGGAAAGATCGAAGGAAAGGAGCTGGGACCGAGATGACTGGCACAGACGAGTGAACAGCCTGAAACAACTGGCGATAAGAGAGCCATCGCCAGGTCATCCCCATTCGCCACCGAGGCAGCAACCCCCTTGGAGAGATTCGAAACATAGCTAGAGGGTTTGTGGGCTAGGGCATCACCTCGTCGACTAGGAAAGCCCATGTCAAGCGGGCACGTTATTACGAGGTATACTTGGCCGAATATCGTCCTGACAATCTTATTCAAGAAGGCTGACGAATAAGGGGTGTTGTACCCCTACAACGACGCTCTAGTGGTCACAATGCTAGTCACCAACTTCACCACCCACAGAATCCTGATCGACAACGGATGTTCCATAGACATACTTTTCTGGGAGGCTTTCATCAAAATGGGTACAGAAGCCTCATGGTTGCTGCCCACCCTATGCCTTTAAAAGTTTCTCTAGAAATATTATCTAGCAGGTGGGAACCATCACGTTATCCGTCCTTGTAGGAAGTAGCCCCTGCACGGCCCCTGTTATGGTCAACTTCCAGGTAGTGAAAATTTTGTCGCCATACAACGCCATCATTGGGAGGCCCACCCTCGACAGCTTAAGGCCGTCACGTCAATCTACCAACTCAAAATAAAGTTCCCAACTCCCCAGGGAGTGGGGGAGGTCCGAGGGAGAGTACGTATCAATGAGGGAATGCTACGTCCAAAAGCTGAAACAAAAAGATGAAAGGCACCAACGAAGAAGCTGAAACAAGACAGAATAGACCAGGCACCGCCGAAGAAACTGTGGCAGGCCTCCGTCTACAATTCGCCTTTTAGTTTCTAGGGGCAAGGGATGGTGCACAGCTTTGGAGAACAGGATGGGCAATGACCTCTCTAGATCGGGATTTCATGTCCTTTGAATTTTGTAACGTCTATTCACCGAACTTGTATATTTCCTTTTATTTAATACAACATAACTTTTCAGGACAATGTAAAATATCTGTTGCTTACTCTCATATCATCAGTAAGGCACCAATAGTAAAATATGCAGATAATGAAATCTATGGCAACAAAATCGTTAGTCGATTACCTCCTCATGAGGCACCGTAGGGAAAGGTAGGCCAAATGGTTGCCTTATCCCTCCTATGGCGGAGTGCCAATCAGCCCATGGCTACCCGAAAAATGAAAATTTACCTTCCTTGCGAACGTCAACAGGCGGGTGCGGGTCCATTCACAAACTGCCTGAACAACTAACCTCTCTGCGGGATACTATAGGGGAATGTCAGCCTAAAAGTGGCCTTGTCCCTCCAGCGGGACCCGCCTTACGGCTCTCTCGAATAAACTTACCCTGACTTCCATGGCAACAAAGAGTGGGATCAGTACCAGACTGACCCAACACTTACATTTCTTGTGATATCAACGAGTGAAAGCGAGTCTAGTAACAAACTTACCTCCTTTGCAGGTCTCAACAAGGAAATGTTGGCCTAAAGGTGGCCTTATCCCTCTCACAGAGGAGAGCGGGTCCTACCTTCAACACAGCCAAAAGAATTTACCCCATCTCCTATCATGGCGAAGAGCAATCAACCAATTGTTGTCTGAACTTACCTCTTCACGGGATACCACAGGAAAATGTAAGCCTTAAGGTTACCTTATCCCTCCCACGATGAAGTGCGGGTTAGTCTTCAACTACCCGACATCAAAAAAGGTACATTCCTTGTAAGTGCCAACAGGCGGGAGCGGGTATAATAAGAAAACTGCCCTAATAACTTACCTCCCTACAGAATACAAGGGAAGAGGTTAGCCCAAATGTGGCTTTATCCTCCCACAGAGGAGAACAGGATTATCCCTCACGGGAACTCGAAAACTTATCCCGACCTCCATTACGAGTGAAGAGTGGGTCTAACACCAGTCTGGCTCAAATGTTACCTTTCTCTGTGATATCAACGAGTGGGAACGGGTCCAATAATAGATTGCCCGAATGACTTATCTCCCTGCGAGAGAACAACAAGAAAAGGCCCTCGTAGGGGAGAATGAGTCCCGTTATCAATGTAGCCCAAAAAATTTACCCTGACTCCTATCACAGCGAGAGAGCGGACTGCCCCAATGGTAGCCGAAAGAAGTTATCTCCTTGGGGAACCAAAAGGGGCTGGCTAATTTGAGGTAGTCTAACATTTCCTCAATGAAGTGCGGGTTTTAGTCTTATAACTACCCAAAGCAAGAAGAATCTATAGAAATGAGGCAAAGTATTGCAAAAAGGTCGCACAAGCATCAACAAGCAGGAAATAAAACAAGGTCGTAAACTCTCCAAGTACCAAGGCAAAAGATACAAGCAAGAACAACTATGACACTCAGAGGAACAAATGCGGAACAAAAAAAAGGGGGAAATGCAATGAGGAAAATGTGAAAATCATACACCTGGATATACAAAATCATTTTTATTAATTGTGCAGGATACAAGGAGCAAATTACAACATAAAACCGCAAAACTACACGAAACAAATTACAACATAAGGCCGCAAAGCTACAAGGAACAAAAAGAAAACTTGATGAAAAAGAACAGAAGGAGCAAGTTACATCATAAGGCCGTATAAGACTACACGAGCTACATGGAGGAGAAGTGTTCTAGTGTCTGACCCTAGACTGTGAAGCGGCCATGGATAATCTAAAAGGCCTCATTGTTCTCAGACCCATCTGGAACGGGACAAGCAGTTTTTGAAGCAATGACAAAGATGGCGCCATGAATCAGAACATCTCAGAGTTAATTTCTACGTTGAGAATCGCTTATCAGACAAAAGCACTTATCCACTGCTACCAACCAGGCAGCGACCATGCAGAAGAGTTTTGAAGCTGAGCCCCGTAAGCAACAGGGCGAGAACAAGGAAGCACAATAAACAAAAGGATAAGAACGAGAACAAGGGTTTCGCGACCCCAACAACGAAGGATGAGTGGCTCCACCCTCCGACGCTTAGACCGCCACGACCAGCGATGGCCCAAGCGCCACAAGATGACCAGTCACCTGGTAGGGTGTAAAGGTTGCATTAGAACAATAAAAGAAAGAAAAAAAAACAAAGGAAAACAAATGAACTGGGAACTCAAGCGATAAAGCAAGAGTTGCATAACAAAAGAGAAGGGCAAAAATGAGTATTAATGGATTTTCTCACTTGGGAGAGGGCCCTTATATAGGCAGCAGAGATGCTTGGCTTGCCAAGGCGTCATAACTCCATGAATCACCCTGAGTCGCCACATGTCCCCCCTAGTGAACCAGAATCTCTTGATTATCACAACCGTTGCAGAACATATCTACTGATACGACATGCAGAATTAATGCCAATAAAGAACAGAGCCATAACGCAGAAATTGAAGGGACGTCATTTAAGGCGGAAATATAAATGGCACTGTACTGAGTTGTCACATATACAAAATGTGAACGATCATTCAACGTGCAACCAGGAAGGCCGAGGATGTGACAAGGCGTAAATAAATGAAGAAATAAGAATAATTCTTCCTCGACTCAACCAAAAAGAATTAGTGGGGTAACTATAAGAGATTTATTCCAATTACTTAGAACTCGCTGGGTTTGTAACCACTACCCAGACCAAGGGTGTCAAATAGTCAACAAGGTAGGTTGGCCTCACAATCTGCGGCCACTTTCTGAACCCAGAAATTTGCATAAAGGAAAAATAATAAAGGAAAGCGGAAATGGGAATGAAGAGCAAGGAAGAAAAAGACCAAACAACAGAAGGTAAAAATCAGTTGTAGCAGCCGAGCGTCCCTGTTTGTCTCCTTAAAAACTAGCATGAATTATGTTTTAACAAACGCAATTATTTTCTATGGTGCGAAAATCAACTAGTTTCAAGAATATAGTCAACTCCATCAAACGAGAACCCCATCAACAACTTAACCTCCCCGCAAGGTAAAGGGGAAATGTAGGCCTGAGAGGTTGCCTTACTTCTCTCACGGAGGAATGCGGGTCGGCCAACAGCGGCCCGAAGATAAAATCTCCATCAGCGGAACCTCCGTCGATAGAGACTTGCACAACAAATCTCCATCGAAGGAACCTTCACCAACAAAAACTAACACTCTGACTATGCAGGAAAAAGCAAGCAGAAAGATGGGGGAAAAAAAGAAGAATAAGAAGGAAACCGGCAGGGTAAGCCGAGAAACTTCAGAAGCTAAACAACTAGTGGGGTCGAAAAGGTTAAATTGGATGCCAGCAGGGTAAGCCTAGGAACTCCAAAAGCGCAGCCAGACGAGGCCACCTAAATAACGGTTAAAATGATAGTCGTATTCTAGGAACAACAATCCACAAAAGATAAACAAGCGCAATGTGCCCAACCAGCGGAGTAAGTAAGAGCTCTGCGGACCCCTTTACCCCGGTTTCCTAGGCTGGCCACTCAATGACAAAGGAAGAATGGAAAAAGAGACAAAGGCAAAGGAATGACGAGCAAAGATATGTGCATTAATCAGTATGTATATGTGTACAAGCTGCTGAGCAACAAAATGTGGATACATGTGTTAAGAGAGAGAGAGAGAGAGAATACAATGAAACAAATGGAGTCTTTAAGTCTTAGCCCCAGGAGCATCGGCCTCAACGACCACAAGAGCAAGGCTGGTCGGCTCCGCTAATACCGGCGCAGGTGCGGCTAGATCATGGAAGGCATTCGGCATCTCTTTTCTTCCCAAGTCGTGGTTGGTTTCAAATGATGCCTAACTGGTAGGGATATCGCCAAGCTCAAGCCGCTGGAGGTAGGTAAGGGCTAAAGAGGCTAGCGTTGGCTGGTCAATAGTCAAATGCTACCCGCTACCCAAGAACCCCCGCCAGAAACATTGGGCTGAACAGACTTTTCGGAAGCCATCACTAGCAGAATGCAAAGTAACAAAGAAGACTCGTAGAAGAAAAGGAAAATCAAGAAAACAAAATGGCAGGATAATCACAACGTAGTGGGCAGAAGCTAGGTCCCACCATCGCATCTTATAAAAGATGACGGTTAGACTCTCGTAGACAGTGGCAACAAGGATACTCGCCATTTCGGTTACATGGGATGTAGTTTGCAAAGCGACGCCAACACGAAAAACCGCCTGACACCTCTTCATTAATGAGTTTGAAAAGATGTAATGAAAATGTGAGCCCATTGGGGAAGATAAGAACATCGTCAGAAATGCCAACCCGCAGAAGCTCCCCGGTCCTTAGAATACCTAAATAAGGTGTCCGGCCTTAGTAAAAAGGCGATATCGAATCGTGATAAATTCCCACCATACACATCCGATGAGAATTATTTGGGTAACTGTAAGAGAAATTTCCCCTTAAAGCCCAAAAAGCCCTATCAAGCCCGGCCCAAGACAAAAAGCCACGAACCCAGACCACTAGGAGAATCCTCTATACATGACCTGTGGGAGGGAATGTTCTGCAGGGAATGAGACTTTTCGATCTGAGGCCCTTTAGAGTAGTGTCAAGTTCTTAACTACACGCTCGCAGAGCTGATATATGGGAAGAGGGTTGGAGAACCACACCGCATTAATGGCTCTGCCATCCGGTCAACACGCCACATTAATGACATCGTCACAGAACCACGCCGCATTTAAAGACTCTGACAAAAGGGACAGTACATGAAATTTGGACTTCATGAAAGCAGGCATGATCCACACTTTAGACCTGTAGTATAAATAGCTAATCTCAGGTATGAGAAAACTCTTTCTGATCTCTAAACTCTCTTACTTATTTACTATATTTCAAGAATACTTATTAACTTAGGCATTGGAAGTTACTTGGCCCCAAGGCCGCTCTCTCAAAGTCGTAGTACTTTCTTTCTTGTGCAGAACTCGTTTTCAAATATCTAAATTGTCAAAACTTAATTGAAAAATATACTAAACACGATGTTAAATCTTTCAATATTTAATAGACGGCCGCCTGGGCCTTCAAACTCTTGACAGCAAAAGCGAGCGAACTGATCAAGGAATTAGGTCATCACCACACAGAAAAAAGCAGTTGTTTTGTGGACGATATGAAAGTCAACATTTTTAGGCACATATATATATACACGTGTGTATAATTTAAAGTCTATCTGTTCACACATGAATATCGATCGTGCTTACCTTCTTGATGCTGCAATCCACGAAAAAATGCTTAATTAATTCCCACGGATACCCAAACAAGAACATGAAGATGCATGCATGTACTAGTATAATCAAACGGCATGTCGGCTTTTCTGCAGTATACTTCCACGATGATTACTGGCTCTTTAAAATGTTTCTTTCGGTTTGACAAATTCAACAAAAAGACTGATACGACAAGAGATCAGGGGATTAGAATTCAAAGACTGGGCCATAATTTTTCATTCCTTATACTGTGTTTGGACTTTGGAGTGGAGAAATATCGCTACTTAAACATACTTTGAAATTTTGAAGCAGCCGGCTCAGAAAGTCGAAAGCAAACTACGGAAAATATAAACTTTGGTTATAATAAATATAAATAATTAAATATATCTCTTTCTTATCGATTTAACGAGAATAACTCGTGATTATATATATATTTATCTTAATGACAAGAAAGATGATAAATTTACATAATCTTTCACAACATTTTACACAATTATATTTAAAAATGAAAGAAATTTAAAAAAATACTTTACAAAAGTAATAGCACTTTACAAAGATATACTCATTTTAAAACATATGTTGTGTGGATATCATTACTTGATATTATATTCTTAATATTATCTCTCATGTATCAATCAAATTCTCCGTTAATGAATGAACCTAATACATGAAATATTTAATTAAAAGAAGTAGAATATAGAATGAGAATGAGAATTCAGAACGCTGCTTTAATACTATATATATTAAATCATTCTATCTCTCAAAAGTTTAAGTTTAACTAAAATTAAATAAATATAATTATTTATATTATATTTTTTAAGGTTTGCATAACGTCTAGAAGGAAAATACCAGTTGAACCTATAAAAGTGACCGATTTTTTTTTTTAATTTTTTTTACTAAATGGTTAAGAAATTGACTATTAATGAGTTGGTATTTTTTTCTATTTTTTAAACATATTTAAAGAAATATAAAATAAGTAAGACAAAAATATAAAAGTGCATTTGCATTTATCGATTTGAATTCTTTGATTCATCATCGGTCCTTGTAGCACTACTCATGTCTAGAAATACGGCCAAAATAGTTGCAATTAGGGCCAGGTAAGAGCAACCTCATTGGTTTCGCCAAATGGGAAGGATAGCTAAAATTTAAATAATTTGTGCTAAAAAGACTCCACATTGGAATGGTAAAATAATTTAGATTTTAGCTACAATGCTTGGCTAAAGATAAAAGACTTTTGTTGGTTCATCAAATATTAAAATATTAATTTTTTACTCCAAGTAAACATTAAAATACTAGTTTTTCACTCCAAATAAAAATATTATTTGATTTGTAATTAAGAAATTTAGATTGAATTTTAGATGAGTTTAATCAAATATTTTTTGTTATTAACATTAAATGACTTTTGAAAATATGATTTTTTTAATATTAATTTAATTAGAATATAATTATTCTTAACATTTAATTGGTAGAACTATAAAATATGATAAAAATAAATTAAATTAAAAAATTATTAAATTAATAATATTTTATTATTATATAGAGAGTGAATAGATAATCTAATAGAGAAATTAAATTTAAATTAAATAGATAGATATAAAAAAATATAATATTAACTAAATTTTAAAGATGAACCAATCCAACGAGTATCAAACCAATAATAGAATCAAAGAAAGAAAGAAGACAGCCTCAAATCTCGTACTACTACTGTAACTTTACTCTGTCGGTGCGGATCTAACCTCACCACGTTTCATCGCACTTGTGCCGGCTCGATATAAAAACTTCCCACTCATTTGAATTCATGATAATAATAATTATATAAATTTTTATCAAATATAATTAACAATTTAAATTTTTTGAATTTTAAAATAATAATATTAAAAAAATAACATTTTAATAACATTTTATTAAACTTTCAAATTTTATCTCAATTCAACTTATTATTCACTTTCACACTTCGGGTGTAGAAGTGTTTTTCATACTTATAATTTTTTTTATAGGGTGTAGAAGTGTTTTTATTTAGTGTGGGATGATTTTTATAAAATATAGAGTGTAGAATAGTGAATAGTAGCTTATGCATATAATCTTTCATATCCAAAACTATGGATGCTACTCGCACCAAGTGCTGGGTAGCCCCCACCCCGCCCCCGCCCTCGCATCCCGGGGGCGGTGTACCTTGCCCTGCCTCATGTCTACTTAAAAAATAGATTACATTTCGCTAAATTTAAAAATTATTCTTTGGTCCAAAAGTGATTAAAAATACATTTTTAGACTCAAATTGTAAATTTAAATTTTATAAATATGACTATAATGTAATTTTTAAATTTACTAGTACATATTTTGTGTAAGTTGCATTGCATTAATTTTTAAATTATATAATTTTTAAATTTGCTAGTACATACTTTGTAAACAAGTCTAACAAATTGTAATATATATTTATATATACACAATTTATAAAATATAAATATATATTTATGTTTATATATATATAAACATGTAAGCAGGGGTCGGCCCTGCATGGGCAAAGCAGGGTTGCCGCCCCACCAGGCGGGGGCTGGGCGGACAGGTGCGGGGCAGTGCACCCTATCCAAAACTCTCTGTATGCATGTTTTTTGAGCAATGTACCAGTTTGGTCGCAATACGTGATGTCTGTCATATTGTATTTCGTGAAGCAATTATGCTGTCTCCTGTCTCTGGGAATAAGCTTGGTTTAACAAAACATTATTATTCCTTGAATTTAGTTTAATTTTGTTTGATCTTGAATTTTGATGGATTTAAATTAAAAGGTAATAATATTTTATTTAAAATTATATAAAAATTCTATCTTTTTTAGGGCAACGCTACAGTTATTGTTCATATTTACCGTTCTATGTGGCATGCCACGTGTTTTTTAATTAAAAAAAAAATAAAAAAATAAAAGTTGGTCTCCTGCCCAACATCCCCCCTCCTCTGCTCCCCATTTCTTCTTCAAAGAAACCCATTCTACCCACCAAAGAGAATCCAGTTCTCATTTCATCTTCAAGCCAAGCCTCCATTTTTGTCTTCAAGCCTCCAGTTTCAGAACCCATTCCGTCACCTCCCTCAAATAGCCTCCATCCTAGTTCGAGACATATTTGTAGGGATATTATGATCCCCCTACTCTATCTCTCTCTGTGGTAAAACAAGTAAAACAAAGGAAATTTTTTTGTTGATCCCACACTAGAATTGGAACTTTTTTTTTTATCAGGTTTTTTTTACAAAAGGATTCTCATTCCTAGCCTCTTTCATTATAACCAATATAACCAAACTGTCTAGAGGGGAGCAACCTTGCAGTCCAGCCTTCAATCTCTCTGACGCCTACATCAAAACGTGGACTAATAACGCCACATTTGTTTAGCCTTCCATTAAGTTCGACAACAATTTTTCTAGACTTGTGGTCGTCAACATACTCAAACTCTCCAATGTAACCCTACTTCTGCATAACAAGGAAGAATTTGATTATCACTTTTGAGGATGGCCTGATCATGACCTAACGAAATTTGAAATGGGTTCCGGTTGGCTTGAAGATGAAGGAGCTCAATATTTTTTAATCTGAGATGGGTTCCTCTGGCTTGAACAAAGCTGACGAAGACAAAATTTGAAATGGGTTTGAGTTCCGGTTGGTTTGAAGACGAAAGAGGTTCTAATTTATTTAGATGAAGGAGGTTTACTTTTTTATTTTTTAAAGGCATACAACGTGACATGCCACATATAGCAGAAAGTAGAAGCGGGATATTCTGAGTAGTGGGTATAGCATTATTGCTTTTTTTAATTATGCAAAAGATGGATTGCTTTTTGCCTTTTAAATATATTTAAGGACTTATGTCAGCTTTGATGCACCCTATGGGCCGTTGCAAAAGGCCAGAGCATGTTAAGAGGTACGGAACTCCTACTACGTACATACGGATAGAAGCGAGGTTTAACATGAGATCTAAATAATTAAAAAAAAAAAACTACTTTTTAATAATAAGCTGTACTATTTGTTTAAAGAAAAAATATTTGCATTAGCCTTTGTATATTGGGCACACCCTACACCTAAAGTAGCAAACCGGGTTCACTAACAAGTAAATTAGTTCCAACTGAATCACACCCCCCTCTCTTGAATCGCACCCCTCCCCCTTCCCATTGAATCGCCCCCCTTCCTTCTTAATCGCACCCCCCCCTCTGCCGTTCCCACTGAATCGCAACCCCCGCCCCCTGCAAACAGGTCTATCTGGAACAAAAACTCCACCATTCACAGTGGACTCAAGGAGACGTGAAGTCTGGGTTGGCCTACGTGGGGATCCTGTAAACATCGTTGTTGTAGCCATAGTGGTGGCCGGTGGTGAGGTCATCTGATGAAGTGGTTGGTGATGGTGAGGGCCCTGCGTGGCCACGGGCATTGCCCTGGTGTAGAGGTGATGCGATTTTGGTCCTCGATGGAGCTCCTCGATGGCTTCGCAGAGGTGGTCTTTGGCCTCTCGAAGCCGGCTGTTGGCATCAGCGTTGTCATGTAGAGGCGGTGATGGCGGAGCTGGTGCAATTTTGGTATGAGAGAGTGAGAGGTTTTAAATCAAAACGGATGATTTTTAAAAACAAAAACAAAAAAAATAGAAGCCACGTAGGTTGTGTATTGTGTACAACCCTGTAGTGGCTGCTCTATAGCAAACCTCTTGTTTAAATAAGTGGAAATGACTGTAGATCTAATATTATTTTAAATTTATATCATACTAACGGCGTATAAATGAATTAAAAAAAAGGCCATTTTAGAGTGAATAAAGATATAGTATTTTACTATATGCAATGTCATGGAAGAGGCCAGCAAGCAATTAGTCCGTATGGTAATGGCAATGCACGGGTAAATTAATGAGTTTTGCTGTATATAAGTTGGCACCAGTACTCATACTTTAAAAAAATAAAATATATATAATATATTAAATATATTTTACAATAAAAATATTTTTATAATCTATATATCATATAATCTAGCCACATTATTTTATAAATTTATTTTTATAACAAAATTATGTGGTTAAAACATTTATAATGTGTAAAATAATGTGTGTCCTCTTTCGCTAGCTGCCTCCCAAGAGCCGGTATGTCTTCCCCATGTGCAGTATCTACGTTTAAAGTCGTTTGCGTGGTAAGTACTGGTTGACAAATTTGGACAGAGAGAGACCGATCGATGATCTTGGTCTTTGGCATTCAAAACCGTACTTCGATCGAAGCTGATCTGGAGCTCAAAGTCTCCATCCGGGGCTTGCTTTATGTCGATTAGGATTAGACCACCTTAATTCGACCGTCTCTTCTAAAACAACACATTTATGGTGATTAGATAATTTAAAATATTATAGTTAGGTTGTGCATATGTATAATATATATTATATATAGGATTCTTTAAAGGAATTTAAAATTTAATTGTTCATGTAAATTATTTTAAATGAATATGATATTATATCTATTATATCAAATATAATTCACATATTAACTATTAATAAATCATAATCCATGCTAGCTGACCCGACCATATAATATATATATATATATATATTTATATATATATGCTTTTTTGTTTGGCATGTAAACAATATCATCCCGGCCGTTTATTTTTTTATCATGATCATCCCGTTTTATGTTACAACCCATTAAACTTCACCCAAAGTTTTTTTAATAAAGGTTGCATAATATTTATCTTCAATTCAAAATAGAATTATAAAAATAGTTACAAAAAAAAATTTATAATATCAAATACAGTTTTAAAGTGTGCAACTCTCACGCACTCACTTTAAATAAAAAACAGGGTCTACTATTGTCCACTATTAAAGAAATAATTTTCATATAGATCACATATTTATTTAATTTTTTCAAACGAAATACTTGAAAAAGCACACAACGAAGATTAAATTTTCACAAAACATTGTGTGTGAGAGAGAGAGAGCGAGAAGATTCCGAGTATCTTTGTCGAGCTAAAGATTCCTGGGTTCCTATATACACGTGGCGCTAAAGGAGTCCACGGATGACCGAACAAATTCTAGCCTGCTGTGGGGTTCGATCTATAGATATATGATCCTTTCGCTCATGGGAGGCACGACTCTAAAAATGATCTCATGAATACTCTCAGCTGAGTTAATAACTAGCTTGACAGGGAAAAGGCAGAAAAAGAAAAGAAAAAAACCACAAATTAAATCGATCGGGATTCAAGCTGCCGGGAGAGATGCAGGCTGGGAAGATGGTGAAGTCAAGGTTCAACAAAGTCTGCGTTTTCTGTGGGAGCAGCACAGGCTCAAGAGACTGCTACCGTGAAGCTGCAGTGGAACTAGGCCAAGAGCTGGTATATATATAAATAATCTACTGTTCAAAGTGCATGCCGGCCTTTTGTATTTGGTTCTTCATTAATCTTTCTAGCTACCTGTGCCTGAAATTATTCTATATATTTAAGGATGAACAGATTAAGCTTTGGTTTTAAAATTTCTAGCCTTTTTTCCTTGGTGCTGTACTTACTGATCAATTGGTTTTCTCGAGGAAGGTATCGAGGAGGTTGGATCTTGTTTATGGAGGAGGAAGCGTAGGATTAATGGGTTTAGTCTCTCAGGAGGTACACCGCGGTGGTGGACATGTGCTTGGGTACTATGCTGTACAATCTGCAACATTCTCATCCATCATTTTTGGGTCCGTAATATTCCATATTCATGCTCGTTTTGATGTGCTAATAACAGCTTGTTCTTTTCGCAGAATCATTCCCAAGACTTTGATGAGCAAAGAGGTATATAGATATCTACATGAGCATCATGTAGGAATTACTTTCTCTCTCTGTTTATATATATATATATATGGATTGATTTTCTTGATAGCAGATAATTGGGGAAACAGTCGGGGAGGTCAGGCCTGTAGCCAACATGCACCAACGGAAGGCCGAGATGGCCCGCCATTCTGACTGTTTTATAGCTCTTCCAGGTCTCTCTCTCTCTCTCTCTCTCTCTCTCTCTCTCTCAAGCGCAGTGGATAATTCTCTTACGTCTGGTTTTTATGCATAAGATTAGGTGGTTATGGAACTTTGGAAGAGTTATTAGAAGTCATAACATGGGCCCAGCTTGGCATCCACGACAAGCCTGTAAATTGACTTCCTTAATTTCTGTAATTCATTAATTATAGGCTAAAGTTTGAAAGCAATTGTATGTGACTTTAAATTATATATATATATCATGAATTTTTACAGGTGGGTTTGCTTAATGTGGACGGCTACTACGACCACCTTCTATCCTTCATAGACAAAGCGGTTGATGATGGCTTTATCATGCTATCTCAGCGCAGTATTATCGTCTCTGCTTCAAACTCCAGAGAGCTTGTTCAAAAACTCGAGGTGGGGTTAATTGGTTTTTTCCATAAGTTGAAGCGGCTTAGATTATAAAATTATTTATATTATAAAGTAGATCTAACATATCATATGATTAATTAGGAATATGTTCCGCTCCACAACGGGGTAATTTCTAAGGCTAAGTGGGAGGCTGAACAGTTAGAGCTCAATGCTTCTTTGCAGACTGGTATTGCTCGTTAATTAGAAGTAATTTAAAGTACAGTTAGAGCGCAATGGGGTATTGCTCCTTTTTTTCTTGTTTCTTTCTTCTAGTTTGAGTATTTCAGGGGAGAGAAAGAAAGCAGTTTTGTTACTCTCTCTTTCTCTCTTCCAATTACTTTGTATTTATGTCTAGTCTAAAATGGATCCGGAGATTTCATGGTTTGATAACTAAAAGAAAAGCGGCAGCTCCATCGTTGGCTTTTTACTGGAAAGACAATTCCGAAAATGGCAAATCATTCATCCAATGTATAAGGAAAAAGAAAAATTCCTTTCCCACGTGTATATATATGTATAAAATGCTGCTGCTCCGGTTGGGAAGTGTTGCTCTTTTTTTTTTTTTTAAATAATAATAATAATAATAATAATATTGTAAATTTTTTTTAATATTAAAAATATATAAATAAAATAAAATAAACTATAAAAAATCAGCGATAGCGGTAGAGTCACCACATATATAAATATATATATATATATATATATATATATATATATATATAATTTTCATGGCAGACATGGCATGAGATGCATGCAATCATCTCGGCCCGTTAAAACGCGTGGACTAAAAAAGAACACGCTTTCATCAGTTTTCAGAATCCTCTGCTTCCTTCACTCATACTACTATTCGATTGTGAGAAATGATCCATATAGATAGGGATATTAAAGTATGAGAAATGATAAACTGACCACTATTTTATAATTATTTGACAACTATCTAATCAAATATCATTTTTTAAAAATATTCAGTTTTATGTTTGTTTTAATTTATTGAATTTAAATATTAAAATAATATTATTTTATGGTGAAGTCGTAAACAAATTGTGAAATAGTGATTTATCTATCTGTCCTCTCAAAGTATACGTGTTTCAGTATTGCACTTAATTGCTTTATTTGCCTGTTTTCGCGAATGAGAACGACTGGACACTGGACACTGGACACTGGATCAGACGGAAAGAGAGAGGAAAATACATGGCAAATGACAGTTGACAAAAGCATGCGGAGGAGTGGCTTAATTAGATTAGAGACACAGACCCGTCACCGATTGATTAGAGACACGCGTAATTTATTTTTCGCAGTTTATCTTATTTCATTTGATCTAATTATTATAATTTTTTAAATTTTTATATAAAATAAAATAAAAATAATATTAAAATATATATTCTAATAATATTTTATTCAATTTTTAACTTTAATCTCAATTAATTTTATTTCATTCGTTAAAACAAATGAAGCTATTGCATGTCCGCTTAATGCACCGCCAAAGGTCATCTCTTTTTTATAAATAGTAATGTTAAACAAAATTTATATGTAAACTTATACATTCTCTTAGGGGTGATACCCACATATGCGGGAACGCGGTCACCCCTTCTCCACACCTCGTCCCGGCATATGTGGGAGGTAGTATTTCCACTCCCGCACCCCGTCTCCAGGAGGCGGGGGCAGGTCTCAGACATTCCATCCATCCTGCCTCCCTCCCACTTTAAAGGTATTTATGTCTCATTGAACTTAAAAATTATTTCTGGATCTAAAAAAATATTTATATATAACAAGAATTAAAAAATTGATAATATAATAACTATGTTATCAGTTTTTAAATTTGTTAGACTTGTTCACAAAAGTGTATTGCATTGGCCTCTTATTATTGAGTCTTACATTGCTCAAATAAGACCCTTGTATTGTCTTTACCTCCTATATAAAGGTTGGTCTATGAGGCTAATGCAATACATGTACAATCTTGTGAACAAGTCTATCAAATTGTAATATATATTTATATATACACAATTTGTAAAATATAAATATATAAGTGGGGGGCGAGGCGGGGGGAAATCGGGGGCGGGGTCGAGCCCTGTTCGCCCCCGCTCATGGGCCAGATGCGGGGCGGGTGGCCTCACCACCCACATCTAGCGGATGGGGGTCTGCCCTGCCCATGCGGGGATAAAGCAATAGGGTGTAAGGCTCCACTGCCCACCCCTACATTATCTTTAAAAAAAATAAGATTTATTGTTAAAAACATAATTTTTTTAAAAATAATGTACGAGCTTTGCACACGGATCTAAAATTCCAAATATCATTTATATGATTCATTTCGATGAAGGGTGTTTTGCTACTTAGGTGTTCCAATATCCCTCCACTTTTTTTTAACCTAGACGTCTTTTTATTTATTTTTCTTAATTCCAACAAGTTGTCGACCCGCTACCTAATTTTTATATATTAATACCTAGTCTAAAATTTTATTATAAAGAGTCTAAATTGTAAGGATATTCTTATAATCTTTAAGAATTTTTTAATTTTTTTAAAAAAGTGACAATGGGTTTTTGTTTTCCTCTCTATTAAACTCGTTTCCATATATAAATGGTGATAAACAAGACAAAACCTTTTATTAAATATTAAAGTCAATAAATCAAGTGAATTTATTACGATAATACAACGAAAAATATTTCTAGCATATCTAAGGGTTGTAAGAAATTAATAAAATAAAGTGAAAAAAAAAAAAGATACGGTGGTTCAGTAAAATTTTTTGTTTGAAGTTACGTAAGGGATGGGGGTACTGGGTAGATAATCAGGTTAATTACTTCAATATTTATACGTACGTGATTTTCCCTTTGTATATAATTTAAGAATAATTCTACTTAGCATCCTACACACCACATTTCTTTTAATTTATTTTTATTTTTCATAACAAACATGTAGTGTATAGATGATAAGTAGAACAACTTAATTAGTTTAGCAAGAGTAAAATAAAATAAAAATAAAAATATGTACGGTGTATAGTGTAAAATGATGATCGGGAAGCATCCCATAATTCAATGACTACTACCTATAGTGTTACTGTCCTCCGCTGCTAAGAGCACTGACATTGGCTTAGCTAAATGCCAGTGGAGCTATAAATTTAACTAATATCATCAATAGTTGGGCCACGTTGGATTAGTCAAACTAAAGTCATCCATCATACAAGTTATAGTAAAATAAAAAGTATTTAAACAAATAAAAAAATTGCATGAAAAATGAAAATAATAACATTTTATTATTATAGATAGTGCAATGATTAGTCCAATCTAGAATGCAAGTTTTTAGTGATTAGCCAAAAAATGAGCACTTATAGTGAGCTAGCCATAGATAAAATATAGCTAAAATTTGACTAGCCAGCCCAAAACAGGCTCCATAACAAACTCAACAAGCTACAGTAGATTTCCTGCAACTTTTTGACTAGCCAAATGTAACTAGAGCACTAGTAGTGGACTCAACAAATTTTGGTCAAAATTTGACTAAAAAATTTATTTTTTTCAAATTTAGCTAACCACTTTTCAACAACATAAAAAACAGGCTCAACAAATCTTTTATTATTCTATTAAAATATTGATTTTGAACTGTTCATTTATTTTAATTCTAATTGTAATTTATTCTTATAAATTCTTTATTTTAATTCTAGTGAATATTCTTTATTTATTTTGTTTATAAATATTTGTTACTTGAAAAACTAATAAGAATTTTACCTCTGGCGTATATTCTATTGTATTCGTTAAGCTAGTAAATGTTGCAAAACTAGGAATCGTAGTTAAGATTTTAATATATATGTATCTATATAGAGAGAAGTATCTTGAAAGTTCATATTCAAAAAGTCATCACGGTGGCCTAGGGGGAAAAGCAAGCAGCATAAAATAATGTATTTCTACTTGCGTGAGAGAGAAGCAAGAAATGAAAACATAATATTTTAATTCAAAAATAATATTTGACCAACCTCTTTGGCTCAATAAATTTAGTTAGTGATATAATCTAAAATTAAAATTACTATTCATTTGTTGAGTCCATTGTTGCACTTTAGTTTGCACTTTAACTATTATTTAACTAAAATTTAAATTTGTTAAGTCCATTACTAGTGCTTTAAAACTGGCTAACCAAACATTTTTTTCATTATTTTATTTTTTCCGCTGTCTCATTTTGCTGCTATTTCTTTCCGCGTCTCTCATTTTGCATGGTCAAAGCCATTTCAGTTGTTGCATGTAAAAAAGATAAAATAAAATAAAAACAATTGTGGAGAGACCTTCCATTATTTATTTTTATTTTGGAAAAAACAAGTTTGTGACTTATTGGTAAATATTCAACTGGGCAGCAGAATCGAATGCCAATACTCGCATAAAACTAAAAATAATGAGTTTATAATTTTCAACTTGAGATTGTTTAAATTTATTAACTAGGATAACCCCAGGGTGTGGGTTGAATTTGTTATCTATTTGTATATATGAAAATTATAAATAGATATTTAAATGAAATAGTGATAGATTTAGAGAATTTATTATTTAGTATTACTGAAAAATAATTAGTTAAATTAGAAAAAGTGCATCCAATGAAGATCATTGGCATTAACCTAGCTAAATTTTGACTAAGTAGCTCAAAAGTAGTTTGCATTAGAATAGTCAAAACTCTAGGGTGCGTTTGGATCCACAACTCATCCCAACTCATCTCAACTCATCTCAACTCATCATTACATATTTTTTAAATTTCAATATAAAATATAATAAACAATTCAACTTTTTCAAATCTTCAAACAACTTTAATATTAAAAAATAATATTCTAACAATATTTTATCATTTCAATTCAACTCACTTCAACATCCAAACCCACCCTTGACTCTCAACTTTTGAACTACAGTGAATTCATTTATTTTTTCAAATTTAGTCAGCCACTATTCATCTTTAAAATAATATTTTACTCTAAAAATATTTTCAATAGTTACAATTGGATAATTAGATTGAAGAAAAAAATAGTTGAGAAATAATAATTTTATGTAAAAATTAAATTATTAATTAATACATAGAATGTATTTGTAAAATATAAAAAAAAAAATTCAAAAAATTATTATTAAGATATTTAATATTATATTATTATTTTAACTTTTAAATAAATAATCTAATGTAAATTAACCTCTTTAATAATTTTGACTTTAATCAAAACCTCAACCTTTTAATTAAATTTTAGATTTGCATTGACCAAACGATTGCCAATGGTGAGGGAGGCCTTATCCGAACTGTGGATATCACTGTATTGTATCTCCGATGAGCTCCAAGCCAGTATTTCTCATTTTTGGTCTCTCTTCAACATACTGCCACGTCGAGACCCTTATCTGTTGTGACACGTGCTTCGTTTGGGGGTTCAGGTTTCTGGAAGAATTTGAAAAAGAAAAACGATAAAGGGTATTTAAAATATTTTATAAAAATAACATTAAATTATAAAAATATTCTCACTTCAGATACAGTTGCAAAATGTACTGTATGTATATCATTACTCATTTTAAAAGAAAAAAAAGCTTCATTGTCTTCTCAAATACCACTTTAACCAGGCCCAAAAGAATAATGGACTTATTGTATCCAAATGATCCTTCTTTGGTTTTGTTTAGTACGTACAATATATAACATTAAACACATAGCCAATTGTATAGCGCATAAGATTGCTGAATGGGCATATTATCTTATCTAAATATATGGGTTTGACTCCTATTTTTAGTATTGCATCGGGTATTAACTTTTTTAGATTTATAAATATATATATTATAAACAAAAAATTCACAAACTTATACAAATTCGCGTGACTTGTTGTAATACATTAAATTATAAAATAAGTTTTATAATAAAGTAGATATAATTAACTTGTCATAGCAAATCACATTAGCTTGTAAATTTTATTATATATAAACTAAGAGAATATATTCCAACAGGTCTTTCAGAGTTTTTCCAAATAACAACCTCCAACGGTGGCCTGCCACTTAGACACCACATATTCTCTCCGGAACCGCATTGCAGAGGAAGAAAAAAAAAATTTATGGTCCCGTGCCTCACTCTTGAGCAAAGTTTTGAATTTCGTTTCGGTGACTGTTTTGGTTGTAATAGTGGAACATAATATTTCGATATCAGCCTGTTTTGATATACCGTTTTGGAATAGTCACTATATAAATTTATATATATATATATATAGAGAAAAAAAATTATATTATAAAATAATATCAATACAAGTTTTCAAAATATATATACATGAAAAACTCAATAATAATTTTAAATATAAGTCTTAAAAATATACATATTTAAAAAATAGAAAACTATATTTTTTATGTTGACTCTAGGAACCTGAGTTCATTTTTCGCTTCCTCTATATAAAGATCAAAGAGATTCTTCTTATAAAACAACAATTAGTTCCAACACAAAAAGTGCATTGAGTTCCGTTGCAGGTCATTGCCTTTTTATAAAGGACATTGCCTTTTTCTTCATTTTCACAGTAGGCTGAGAAAAAATCATGCAAAAAGCTGTCATTATTTCATCAATTTCGAGACCATTGCACAAGAAATGAATCAAAAAGGCTCAAAATTTTCTGTTATAGCATTTCGGACCGGAATGAGCATTTCGGCCGGAACACCAAAATCTGGCCAGAACGGATCAAAACAGGCTGGAATTTAATCCAGAACGAAATATCCACCTTCACCGTGCCGGTTACTGTACTGGTACGATAAATTCCGACTGTTCTGGCTGGAACGGAATGAAAATTAAAACATTGCTCTTGAGTCCTCACTCCCTCCTGAGTCTCTCTCTCTCTCTCTCTCTCTCAAAGCCCTTGACAGTCTCCACCAACCTCCCTCCCAAGTCCCTCCTGGGAAAATCTTTGGCTATGAATGACAAGAATGGCAAAACCCTAAACCAAAAAACATCGCCTTTCTCAAATTTCCCGATGTTTAAGTTCAAAGGACCCAAGATAATCATAAAAAAAAAAAAAATACATATCCCATAGAGAGAGAGGTCGAAAAAATGAATTATGCATTGCGTAATTTTCAAAGGCACATAAATGTGCCTTTGAGAATCCAAGAATGGTTTGAGGACAAACCAAGGGATGATTGTGAAAGCGAGCGATGCTAAGAATCTTGAGAGAGGGCAATGGAGGGGTGTGAATTGCACGCGCTAGCATTAGGAGTGATAAATATCGAGCAGCTATGGATACGGAATCGTAACAGAAAGAATATATCGAGAGGAGTCGGTAAGACATTGACATCCGTTAATTTGTATTAGTATATGTCTTGTTTTTTCTTCAAAAGCAACTTCTCCTCCTTTTATTTTATAAGTTACGTAATGTAATATTATAACGATAATATCTTTCCACAAGTCTAGATATGCGACGGTTTGAAGGGGTCATCGGTTTGGTCGGGAGCTCCTCCACCTGTGTGAAGGCCAAACGACGTCCAGCAATGGGGTGGGTCACTGGATGCAAAGGTGTCTGTCGAAATGGGTGTATGTTTTTGGAAGAACATGCAAGGATCGAAACTTATTTCAGTTTTGTTTTCATGTGATGCGGTGCTAGAGTCTCTATAAGGAGTGCTAATATGTCAACTGTTTATTGGATGCCGTTAAATGCATACTATCAAAATTGCCGCTCTAAATAAGAATTGATAAATTAAATATTCGTGAATCTGTCAAATCAATGAAAATCTAAGGCCGTGTTTAGATAGTGAGATGAGATGAGATGATTTTAGATAAAAGTTAAATAAAATATTGTTATAATGTTATTTTTTAATATTATTATTGTTTTGAGATTTGAAAAAATTGAATTATTTATTATATTTTATGCGAGAATTAAAAAAAATTATAATATTGAAATGAGATGAGATGAAACTGTTTCTATATTCAAGTGGATTCTAAATTTAACATGACTTGAATAGATTCCAATTGGTAGCGGAAAAGGTCAAGTGGATTTCCAATACAATTATGCTATGGGTACTCGCCATTGGGTACCTGTTGCGGAATCGACTGATGTGGCTAATGCCAAGTCACCCTTATATTATTATTAAAAAAAAAAAGAAGAAGAAAGACTCAATTTCTTTAGAAACCCATAGGCACGAAACTCATCCCTGATATTTTGCATCTCAAAACTTGTCATCATCGTCTTCATTCCTTGGCCAAATGCTCAGATAGCTCATGCATTTTAGTTCAGTTGCTGCAACAAAACAATGTTTATAAGAATCTAGAACTGTTCCCATTACCTAAGGCATAGGTAACTACTGCGCCGTCGAATCCCCCCATCTGCGCCAATGGTCGACTTCTGAAAGAGAGTGTCGTCGTGGGTATGAGCATTCTTTGTTTTGTTTTATGCAGTTTTTTTTTTCTATTTTTCTATATCTTTTGGCCACCCATCAATACAGTTTTACCTTTCTGCAACAAAGAGTAGTTTCTTTGTTTTAGCATAAATATTATCTAACAAATTACAAGGTTAACCGAAATATACAGTGTCATGGGCGGGAGTTAAAATATGGTTGTCTTAATACCAACGGAGCCTGATGTTTATATATAATTATTGTATGTCAGTATGTGGGGTTTAGAAATTAAAGAGCCAAAGTCTTCGAGACCTTTTGTGCATGTCAAATTGCAAATGAATAGAATACAACTTGCAGTTGACAAACTGGTTGGGAATTATTTTATACTCAGTTCAGGATGCTCTTACATTATATATAGATGTATGTATATGGCCAATCTTCTTGTAGTTATATGCTCTGCAGTACTGCTGGGTCAGAGTTAGTATGTTTCTTCTGGAGTTTTTTTCGAGTAGAAGCTTTTGGCCACCCATCGTACCTCCCTAGGGGAATCGTTTTCGTAGCAAGCTTGGGAAGCTTGGAGGTGTGTTCCGTGTGAGGTGAAGATTGGGGTTCGTAGCAGTCTTCCGTGCGGGGTGTTTTGTGGGGTTCCATGGGTGTATTCTGTGCAAGGTGAAGATTGATTTGTCTTCGTGGGAGTGGAATCTGATTTGTCTTCATGGGAGTCGAATTTCAGAAGTAAATCAAAAGGTGCAAATGCACCGTTTAACTAATGCAGACGTGGAACCCCAGGTACGTAGGGGGTACTCGTCCCAAGTGAAAGTATAGTTTTTGTTTCCAATATTTAGGCCAATGATTGGCTCGGACTAGGCCGTGCTAACTGATGATGGATCCTGCATATAGAAACTTCACACAATTCATGCATATTGCTAAAACCAAAATTTTTGAAGAGATTAATTTACATTAGACTAGTCATTTCAAAATTAAAATAATAATATAATATTTTATATTTTTTAATTTTTTTAATATTTTATAAAGACACTTCATATATTAATTAACAATTTAATTTTTACTGTCCAAACAAATTATTTAACATGAAAAAGAAATGAAGAGAAAGGAAATACTTTTTAATAAAATATTTTTTTGATTAGTGTATAGTAACTCACCAAATATGACTTTAGTTTTCTATTTATTGTAGCTCATAACTTGACTTGAAGTAATTTGACTAGTCTAATAAAGCTGTTTTTGAATAAACTTGGTTAAAATTTGGACTTAATTGATATTTGACTAGTCTACTATCAGTGCTCTAAGAGTAGCAGATTATGTAAACAGATAGACCAAGTTCTTTAAAATTTTAGTTATTAGTACTGAAACTTCACTCCAGCTTAATGTAATCTTTTTTCTTCTTGCTTTCGTAGGCAAATCTACATGATCAATTAAAAAAAAGGGAGGGAGCTCCAACAGTAACTCCATTATAGTAAGGTTTGGTATCGACGGGAAGCATGCATACTGGTACGGTAAAAAGAAGATAGTTGGAAGTACCCGGCATACATGTTTCGTTTGTATATTGAGATGAATTAAATTAAATTGTACAATCTCGTTTAAATAGTAAAAGTATTTTATCTCATCATTATAATTTTTTTAAATTTTTACATAAAATATAATAAAAAAATCAATTTTTTTAAATTTTAAAATAATAATAATATTAAAAATTAATATTTTAATAATATTATATTCAATTTTATCTCGAGCTATCTCATCTTAACTTACTATCCAATTGGTATTTAAGCCTGGTTTGAATTCAAGAATCACTTCATCTTATATCATCTTATTATTATAATTTTTTTAAATTCCTATATAAAATATAATAAATAATTCAACTTTTTCAAATACTAAAATAATAATAATATTTTAATTAACTTTTAATTTTCATTTAAAACTATTTCATCTCATCTTACTATCGAAACCTTATCTAAATAGTAATATTTTGTGAGTCTTATTGAGATGGATTTAACTTTTTAAGATTGAGATGTGTTTAACTTTTTAAGATTAAAATTGATTTAACTTTTTAAAATTAAAATATATAAAATAGATTGAGATGAATTTAATATTTTTAATCAAAATTAAAAAAAAATAATGGATCTAATTAATGATTGACTTTAACTTTTTAGCGGCTGTATGTGGGGATCATTGCTAGCTTCCTGTGATCTCAACTGGTTCGGCTAGCTGCATGAATTATATAAGTCATTTTAATAGTAAGATGAGATGAAATGATTTTAGATAAAAGATAAAAGTTGAATAAAATATTATTTTTTTAATATTATTATTATTTTAGTATTTAAAAAAATTAAATTGTTTATTATATTTTGTATAGAAGTTTTAAGAAAATTATAAAAATAAGATAAAATGTTTTTTTTATCCAAACCTAACTTACAAACTCGATCCATAGGCGGCGTGCATGCGGTTTTGTGGAGGCAAAAATAAGATGGATTAGTTATCAACCAATATCCATGAAACGGGAAAGAGCTGGTTGGAAAAAAAACTTCAAATTACATATATAGGACAGCTTGTGAAAAGGCTTCTGAGGGCGAAAGTTTAGAGATATATGTAATATTATTGTTATTATTATTAATTGGTAATTTAGATTAATGAAATGAGTAAGTTACTGTATATACTTTTAATTCATACTACTCACTTTGCCTTCTTAGACGTAGCGTCATGGATGATGTTACACTGTTTATTAAAAATAGTTAAAAAATATATATTTAAAATAAAATGGTGTCCAAAAATACTAAAAAAATAAAACTAAAACGTTAGATTTAATCTACTATTTTATGTTTATATTTTAATTTTTTTAAAATTTTTTAAATAAAGTGAGTGATATAAATTAGAGGACATAATAGTATTATTCTATTTTAAAATTTATATATCATTTAACTTGCATTTTATTATATAAACTATTGTATCATTTAGCCCAATAATTATTTGAAAAAAGAGAGTTGATTGAGGGCATTATTATAAAATTTTATATGCCACACTGACATTCCACTTTTCTCCTTTTATGATGAGGTGTCGTTGTCTATTAATTTTTATATATATTTTTTAAAAGAATAAAGGATTATTTAATAATAATAAAAGTGTCACATTTTATATTATGATATGAAAGTGTGATGTATAACAGCGAGAGTTTAATATACAAAAATATAAGGACCATACAAAGAAATAATAAAGTAAGATAAAGTGCAAATTGTAATGTAATTGTAATGTAATAAAGTAAATGAGAAATTATAAAACAAAAACAAAAAACTGAAAAAGAAAAATATTTTACCTAAATAGACTGAGATATTGGATTTTTGGAAAGTGGACAGATAATATTATGAAAAATAAAAGATTTGTGCTTTTCATTTTGGACTGTATCAAAGTAGCAACAAAATCTATGGCATGGGTTTGGGCAAGTTGCTTCCCTTTGAACCCCCAAAAATACGCACCACATACAAACACCAAAAATCCCAACTTCACAACATTTCATAGATTCCACGTATCACAGATCATAAATTGCATTTTTTTAAGTATTAGAGTGGAGGAAAAATATCTTCTCAGCAGTGATGGAAAAAATACATAAATTTTATAATATTTATACTAAAAATAATAAATTTTATAAAATTCATTTTATAGTATCGTTTGGATAGTAAGATGAGATGAGATAATTTTAGATAAAAGTTAAAAATTGAATATAATATTATTAGATTATTTTTTAATATTATTATTATTTAAAAATTTTAAAAAATTAAAAAATTATTATATTTTATATAAAAATTTAAAAAATTTATAATAATAACATAAAACTATTTCTGTATCGGGTAATATCTCTCTCCGAACGTAAAAAAATAAATGACTTTGCATAAACGTTGATACAAAGTAAAATCCTGAAGGGATATCCTGTTTTTAAAGCTGCAGATTTATGCCATCGAACATTTTTAAAGGTGGGTCTGGACAACTGCTTAAGCTCGAGGAGACAGAGAAGAGACATAGCACTGAACTTCAAAGCCCATGGCTTCCACCACCACAACCAATCCTTTGCTCTCCTCAAACTTCTTAGGAACTAAAATCTTGCTCTCCCCTCCAATTCCCAAGACTACCAAATCAAAACCAATCCCTTTGCCTCTCTTCTCCAAAAGGAAGACTGGAATCACTCAAAGCATTCTCAACAAAAGATCCATTTCAGAGCCCTTGAAATCTCTACCTTCACAGGCTACCTTAGCTGCCCTTATCTTCTCTACTCTCACCCCACAAGCCACCCTAGCGCTAGACAACCCCACACCGCCTCAACCCCCAGTAGTAATCGAAGCCGAACCCGCCAGTCCTAGCCCCTCAAATCCTTCACCTTTCTCACAAAACCTCCTCCTCACGGCCCCAAAGCCCCAAGCCCAGACCAACTCTGACCTCCCAGAAGGTGCCCAATGGCGATACAGCGAGTTCCTAAACGCAGTGAAGAAAGGCAAAGTAGAAAGGGTCAGATTCAGCAAAGACGGCTCTGTTCTTCAGCTCACCGCCATCGATGGCCGCAGAGCCTCTGTAATTGTCCCCAATGACCCGGACCTCATCGACATTTTAGCCATGAACGGCGTCGATATCTCTGTCTCTGATGGTGAGTCGGGCAATGGGTTGTTCAATTTTATCGGTAATCTTTTGTTCCCTTTTATCGCTTTAGCCGGACTGTTCTTCCTCTTCCGCCGATCCCAAGGGGGCCCCGGCGGGCCCGGCGGGCTGGGCGGCCCAATGGACTTTGGAAGATCGAAATCCAAGTTCCAAGAGGTCCCTGAAACCGGCGTCACATTCGCCGATGTAGCTGGAGCTGACCAAGCGAAGCTTGAATTGCAAGAAGTCGTTGATTTCTTGAAAAACCCAGATAAGTACACTGCCCTGGGAGCTAAAATCCCGAAAGGATGTTTGCTGGTGGGACCGCCCGGTACCGGTAAGACCCTATTGGCTAGAGCGGTGGCAGGGGAGGCTGGCGTGCCATTCTTCTCGTGTGCGGCTTCGGAGTTTGTGGAATTGTTTGTTGGAGTTGGGGCTTCGAGAGTGAGGGACTTGTTCGAAAAGGCAAAGTCTAAAGCGCCGTGCATTGTGTTCATAGACGAGATTGATGCCGTGGGGAGGCAGAGAGGGGCGGGACTTGGAGGTGGGAATGATGAGAGGGAGCAAACTATCAACCAGCTGTTGACGGAGATGGATGGGTTTTCGGGTAATTCGGGCGTGATCGTGTTGGCGGCGACAAACCGGCCTGATGTGCTTGATTCGGCATTGTTGAGGCCAGGGAGGTTTGATAGGCAGGTTACTGTGGACAGGCCTGATGTCGCCGGTAGAGTTAAGATCCTTCAGGTAATTATTCGCCGCATACACACAAAGCCTGTCGGCCCTGCCCACATTCCCACACATTTTTGTAGTAGTGTGAATGAATGTCCAAGGTCGTAGTGTAGAATATGAAAATATAGATAATATAATTCAATAGTAATTGAAATTCTTGTTGATGATAATCTAGTTTTTATTAGTGAAAAATAATATCTAATTAGCTGTTGTTTAAGAGGGCGGGTTTGCTCATTGTCCTAAAACAAGATTCACCGAAACTATAGCTGTATGTTAGCCTTTCGTGCCACCAGAGGGGTAAAAATCCATAGCTCAACAACAAATTATGGGGCCATATTCAAAACATGTTACATATGTTGTGCTAGGAATATAATTATAATATCCATAGTCCACTAGTGAGAAGATCAAATGACATCATATAAATGAGAAGAAAAGGAAGTTTTCCAATCATTGACTCAAACCCATTGTCGAACCCCAAATGTATTACAGGTACACTCTAGAGGGAAGGCACTAGCAAAGGATGTGGACTTCGAAAAGATAGCAAGAAGAACCCCAGGCTTTACTGGGGCTGACTTGCAGAATCTGATGAATGAAGCAGCCATTCTTGCGGCCAGGCGTGACCTCAAGGAAATAAGCAAAGATGAGATATCTGATGCGCTGGAGAGGATCATTGCTGGACCTGAGAAGAAAAATGCTGTAGTGTCCAATGAGAAGAAGAAACTCGTCGCATATCATGGTATATGAATAAGGATCACCTCATTTCCAACTTTGCCTAGCTTCGTAATCTTTGATTTTTGGTTGCTAAGCATGTGTGTACACTCTTAAATATTGCAGAGGCCGGGCATGCTCTAGTTGGTGCATTAATGCCCGAGTATGATCCTGTTGCCAAGATATCCATCATTCCTCGTGGCCAAGCTGGTGGCCTTACCTTTTTTGCTCCAAGTGAAGAGAGGCTTGAGTCTGGACTTTACAGTAGAAGCTACTTAGAGAATCAGATGGCTGTTGCCCTTGGTGGAAGGTTAGTGACAAGAATTTATTTTCAAACACCTTAATTCGAATAGGTTTAAATTAGAAGTATGATTTGTACCCCGCCTAGGTGACCCCATTTTATCAAAATCCTTGCTTCTCTTGTTTTCAATTGCAGAATTGCTGAAGAAGTAATTTTTGGCGAGGAGAATGTGACCACAGGAGCATCAAATGACTTCATGCAAGTCTCGCGAGTGGCAAGGCAGATGGTTGAGAGATTTGGGTTCAGCAAAAAGATAGGACAAGTTGCCATTGGCGGACCTGGTGGAAACCCCTTTCTGGGTCAACAGGTATGCGTGTGATTGGACAAAATAAAAGCTTTCAATGTAAACGCTACCCAAATCTCTCATAAAATTTACAAAGCGCTCTTTCCTGTACATACCCAAGAGATATATGATTAATGCCTTGCATACGCATATGATGAATGCAGATGTCATCCCAGAAAGATTATTCGATGGCAACTGCTGATATAGTAGACGCGGAGGTTAGGGAACTGGTAGAGACTGCATATTCAAGGGCTAAACAGATCATCACGACCCACATTGACATCCTTCACAAACTTGCTCAACTACTCATGGAGAAAGAATCTGTCGATGGGGAGGAGTTCATGAGTCTCTTCATCGATGGAAAAGCTGAGTTATATGTTGCTTGATTCCACTAATGCGTCAAAATCTTCTTGTATTATATATTTTCCTAGACCCATATACACATTAAGAACCAATAATTATTTCACCAAATTAAAAAAATTGTTGGATGCAGCAGAAACCAAGTTTCTCTCCCTCTCTATGGTACACTTTCAAACAGAAACCACATTCCCAATTTCTAGTACACACCTCATGTTTTGTCACAACGATTGATATAAAACCAATTATATCAAGGAATGACTACAGTTGCTCCTCAGGAACCTTTCCCACCTCGTTGCTTTTTTTCTTCAAGCGATGCAGCCTCACTCAACATGTCAGCTGCATCTTTGTGCATATCCATCTTGGCAAGTGCAACTGCCTGCATGTAAAAGGCAGTGGACCAATCTGGGTACACACATTGTGCTTGCATTGCATCTCGGAGGGCAGCATCCGGTTGATCACACATGAGATAGCAAAGACTTCGTCGTGCATACACTGTTGGAGAAACCATGGTTCCGACATCTATGAACTACACACATACAAAATAATTGATTTTTTTGATAAGTACACAGATATGAAATTGATAGTCACAAAAATTTCTCTTTTTTTTTTTAATTCTTTACTTGACGAGTAATGCTACACAACCTCCTCAATCTCGACATACTACATTTTTTTAAATTTTTAAATTTTTTAATATTGTTTTAAATTTTTTTTGAGTTTATTCTTTTTAAACTAATTCAATTTTTCTATTCATTATTCATATATTAGATATTTGATAAAAGAAAAAAATAATAATAATTTAAAAAAGTGTGGTGTATGGAGGTTGTGTGAATAGTAAGAGGTTATGTAGATTTTTTCTACGAAGTTTCACTTTGTTATCAGGTAAGTATACAGGTAAGTACGAGGGCCTATCACATAGTGGTAAGAAACGAAGTCTATTATCAACAGCTATATTATATCAATACTGAAATCAACATACCTGCGAATAAGAGTCTATGGCAGTTCTAAATTCTGTGTCGCGAAATGCCAAGTCCCCACGCTTTCTTGCTTCCAACATATCTCTCATTTGCTGGGTCCATTCTTGGAAAGACAGCTAAACCGATCAAGATCAAGAACAGATGTTAGTACAGTAGATGAAAGATATGCAAACCTTGCAACGGTACTATTTATTTACCTCATTGGTTCCTTCATCATCTTTGTAATGTGTCATGACCAATATCTGATGAATAGCTGTGAGGTCCATCCTTGAACAGGCATCACCCATTGGAGAGAGAGGGTGTTGTGGAGTAGGAGGTGCATCCTCTTGCATTGGGATTCCTAGCATCACATAAGATGGAACCTGCAAGCAGAGAATCCATGTTCTGAAATATCATTTCAAGTTCACAAGACTGTCTTATTACGGACAATCCAACCATATAAGTAAATATATCTGAAAGTTGATTTTAGTATACACTGAAGAAAGCAAGAAGGGCCATTACACAAACCAAGGAAATTAAATTAAAATGAGAGAGAAGCAACAATCCATTCCTTCCCTCAGTCACACCCCACCAAACAGAAAAGAACATGAGAAGGTCTGGGATTCCATTGGCAACCCATAAAAAGGATTTTATTTAACTAAATTTCTCAAGAAATTGGAGACCCAACCTTGTTATGAAGATTATAAAAGCCGGAAGCAAGCTCACAGGAGCATGCCAGGACTAATTTTTGCTTCCACCTAACTGATAAATTGGGCCCCAAACAAGAATCAATCAGAAAAATGACACAACCATAGGCAGAACAGATAAGTTTACAGCAGGATTGCACGACAAGGACTCAGCAGGGATCTTGGGGTTCCAGTGTTTGGCATGGTTTTACAAAATAAATCACCAGCTCTAGTTTACTGTACAAAAAACCCGAGTAGAAAAGCCAAGTGCATTCTAAATAGAAAAGATAGCAGATTTTACATCACGTTTATTTTGTAGAGGGGCAAGCGTTGCAACAAGATCTTTGGTATTCGGCCGCTCCCTAGGTTCATACTGCAAGCATTGTGAGGCAATATCCAAAACCACTGTTGCCTCCTCAATTGAAAATTTACCCTCCAAATGTGAATCCATGAGAAGAAGAATGTTTTTTCCCCGTATCATATCTAGAGCCTGCAAATACATTAGAAACACATCCATTAAAATCAAGTTCAACAATTCCAGACTACAAAGAAAATTTCCAATGACTGTTAAAATATGCATTGGACAAATGACTGATGCAATTATCAGGGATGTCATATCTCCAAATTTTTTATATGGGATAACGCATTACATCTTAAATCAGCTGAAGCAAACCCTTTGTCATCTCAGCCCCTTAAGGTTTACCTTACATTCACCAATTCCTCTATTTTGACAAAGCATAAAAAATCAATTGACCTATGTAACCCAGTCTGGTAAGCCAAATAATGGCTTGTCTACATATTGATTTTTTGAATCTGTCCAGCCAATCAACTTCTAAAAAAGATATGGGTGATGTATCCTTTAACCCAAGCATGCACACCAGAACTGCGTTCAATTTATTTATCACAAACCCAATGGAACCAATAAATGGCAATATACAGATCTTGTTGGAATAATATGAGACAAGAGAGCACCAACTAAACTGCTGAAAAGAAAAAATTAGAATTCGAAGCAATTAAAAATTTCAAACCTCCTGGAGCAGTAAGTTTATGAACAAATTAAAATACTGAAAAGCATAACAATATTGGTTTGAAGGATCCAAGGCCGATCGATTTTGGAAGGATCTGTCATCTGATATCAGTCTTCTTCAACATAAAACATGAAATACTATGAAATACTATGCATGTTTAGAAGCTAATGAGTACTTTATTTTTTAATCTCTTTTGTATTGAGATGATTTCCATTTTGGACTTCACTGCCTGAAACTTGGACAGCTGAATTGGCAGAACCACTAAATTACACCTATGATGTCATAGATTCACTACCTTATATAGGGAAATACTTACATGACCTGGAGGGATATGCTTTCCACTGAGAAGATCCAAAAGGATGGTCCCATAGCTGAAGATAGCGCTTTCTGGGGTCACCCTTCCTACAAAATACCCCTATTCCAATTAGGAAGCATTACTCAAAATTGAATCGTACATTTCTAGCAATAATTTTCACACAATATAAATACCTTGCAGTGAAAATTGGTAACATCAGCAAAGCAATTAAGCATCACAGTTCTTTCAAACCCTACACAAGTAAATAGTACATATATGATCATCTAAAATTTGTCAGGGAAGGCAACACTCTGTGGTCCCTTAGATTCTAAGTTTCGTGTGGTATTCATGTAAGAACCTTAGCTCAAGTTATCTTTCCTATATTAACCACGATCTTTTCACAATTGCAATATTTAATCAAGAAGGTGGTAACCAATGCCCTCTATAATAGAAAAGGCATGATACCATGCTAAAACTTTACGGGTACCTATATGCCTAGGCATATATTAAGGTGATACGAGAACAGGAGAATGACAAACGAAATTGAAATTCAGTTTCATGTTAAGTAATTACTAATTGTGATTTGTTAAGTCTGTAACATAGGCATTGCAGATCTAGGGAATCTTAATGCCATATAGAGCTGAATCTGATGAAATTTTTATGAGATTGGAAACTCTCATGCTAGATCTCCATTTTATTTATTTTTTTACAAGTAAAAATTCTATTGATAGCAAACTAGGCAAAATCCCAAGAACACAAGAGGCATAAAAGAGGAGACACCTAGTTAGGAAAGGGGACACTCTTATGAGATCCCCAAATATGGCCTTTTATGGCATTGGATATATAGATTCGCACCAAATCCCAGAAAGGGGACTCTCTTATGAGATCTCCATATTATGGCCTTTAATGGCTTTGGGTATATAGATCCGCACAAACCCCTCTAGTATATAATTGACTAATCAATACCTTTATCTGGAGGTGCATCCTAATTATGTCTTATCTGTGCAAATGGGAATGGTCTGCAACTTTCTAAAATATTCTACAAGGCATCTTAATGATGCCATAGGGCCACTTTGTTTCAGCAAACCAAGCAGATAATGGAGCTTCAATGTTTATATTTTCTCTTTTCTTATACATTGATATGAAAATAAAATAAACAAAATCATCACAATATAAAAATATGGGAGAATAAGGTTTTTTCTAGATTGGTTTCTGTATCAGAGAATACAAAAGATAACCAAGTCTCAACATTTAGTGTTGACATGTCACCAAGTCACCAGTAAAGAACAGATGAAACCGTATATGTAATGAGATGGCAGGTAAGAGGCTACCATTCTTTAGATACTCTGGAGGTGTATAAGCGAGATTTGTGCTGTAGCCTTTTCCATCCCTACTGTTCTTCATCAAACCAAAACACGAAAGCCGAGGATCACCATTCTGCCAAAACCATCCACAAAATTACTACCTTAGCTCCTAGAAAATGCCACAGATGACCCTAACAAGAATAAGTTAATAGAACCTGAACAAAGACAACCATTTGAGCCGAGTTGAAGACATTGGTCAAAGAAACTTCCAATTTATACACATACTAGATAACATTCAGTTTTCAAATTGCAAAGAAAGATTTGTTCCCTCACCTGATCAAATAGAACCCTATACGCATTCAAGTCATGATACAATGGACGGCCTTCAGTACTACAATAATCTAACGCTTCAGCAATGTACAAAGCAACCCTTAATCGCATAGCCCACTCGATGGTCTGATTCTCCCCTGTTAAGGAATTGATAAGCACAACATCAAACTTTAGGCAACTCATAATGAACGAATTTATTGCAATTTTAGAAATGAGATTTTTTAGTGAACAGGTCAGTGCTGCAGAGCAAGACTGGCGTCATTGACCACAAATACCAGGACAAAAAAAAAAAATCAAGTCAAACCTAAATTATCGAGGAAGTTTTTTTATTATTATTCTCAGAATGTATCATTCATTCATCTCAACAACAAGCCATAAAAAATAGTCCAAAACTAGTACATATTACCCAAAACAACTATGCCTATGAATTCAAGAGAAAAAAATCCCATAATTTAGGTTTTTCTTTTTATTTTGTAGGAACGAATTACTTGGGAAACGAAGGCAATCACAAGACCGTACAGTGGAACAAATGTTTAGCTAGGGTATCGTTGGGCATGTACTCCGCAACAAGCAGCCTCTCATCGCCCTCGCAGCAATACCCAATTAAATTCGCAAGCTTGTTGTGCCTGAGCTTCCCAACCCCGCGAGCTTCCTCCTAAAATTACAATTAAATATTGGAAACCCTAAAAAGAAAGGGAAAAAAACATCTGAAGAACAAAACAGTTAAAACTGGAAATGGAAAGTAAGAAAGGAATTGAGAAATTTACAGCGAACGGCTTGGGATCAGGCCAGGCGAGCTTAGTGAATTTCTTTACGGCGATCCAGGGCCGATGGTTTTGGTTCTGGCTCTGGAGGCGGCCCTTGTAGACGACATTGGGTGCCTTCACGCCACTCTCAGAGACGATGTGGTCGGGGCTAAAGTTGTTGGTGGCGGCTCTCAGCTCCGCTAGCAAAAACTCCGAGAACCCCGGCACGCCTCCGGAGCTGGATGGTCCGGAGTCAATGCCGTTGGGCGGGGGAGGATCAGTTTCACGTAGGTGGTGTTTGTTGTGGCTGAGGAGCTGGTTGTTGTGGTTGTGGCCGCTGTATATGTTGCCTTCGGGATGAGGTCGTCTCGAGAAGATCGATTCGCAGCAGCCCATTACTGAGTCGAGGTGACTCGGTTATCCCCCCTACAACTCCACCTTGCTATTACCCAGAAACCATAACACACGGAGAGGGATTTCTTCGAGTCTCTGACAAAAACCACCCACCCAATCGCGCGTGCAGAGAGAGTGAGATAGAGAGAGGGATCGATCTAAGGAGTGAAGAGGTGCAGCTTTCTTTTTCTTCTCATTTGCGTGTTTTCTCTTTCTTCGCTGCGCTGACAGAAACCTCCGTCTTTCTGTGTGTTTCTCCTACTATTGAACTGTCCATTTTACGTCGTCGAGGGCCCTTTCGTCTTTCTGTCTTTCTCGTCCCTTGTCCTTTTTCGCGGTTTCTTCGCCCTTGTCTTTCCCTTTCATGTCTCTCTTTCTTTCTTTTCCACCCTTTCCAACTGTTTATTATATAAATACAAGTTCTTTAATGTATAAAATCACTAAAATATAATTTATTAATTAGAATATTATTTATTTGATATGTGGGTTTGGTATTTATAAAAGATTCATGTGAAAACAAGGTAGCATCTACCAATAATTTTCGTATTTTGTGTATTTTTAAATAACTAATGCATGGTCATACTATATATGTATATATATGAATGGAGGTGCGAAAAAATAATAAGAATGTAGTAATTTAAAGAAAACTCAGATTAGACCTAGATTCTAAAGGAGTGGTTTATAATTGAAAGTCCTTAATATTATCGTAATTACATTATAATCATTGTTTTTGTTGTGAGTATTTCACAATCTCCTATTATAAATTTTCATCTCGTTTGTTTTTACAGATGAGAAGATAATTGAAATGAATTGAAATAAAAGTTGAAAGTTGAATAAAATATTGTTAGATATATATTTTTAAAATTATTTTAATTTTAAGATTTGAAAATTTTGAATTATGTATTTTATTTTGTATGAGTATTTGAAAAAATTATAATAATTAGATTATATAAGAATGATGGTAAAAATAAACGAAACCTAATTATACGATATCATGCCAGAAAATAATAAGATGATAATAATTTTAAAAATCTATTCATCAAATTTTACGATAAATATACACAAAAATGGGCTCAATGTTTTATATGCAGAGACTATAATATTGTACAAGATTACTTGTATAACAATTTTAAGTGGACTTGAAAATCTGAACTTTATTATTCATTATCTTTATATATTACATATCACATTTATTTTTATTATTAATTTAATTTTTATTATTTAATTTTTTTAAAATTAATTAAATTTTCTTCTCATCATCTGTATATCATACATTTAATAAGAAAAATCAAATAAAAAATTAGGTAGAATGTATGATATGAAAATGACTTCGTATAGTTTATGGAAATAAATTTTTCGTATCACTATCGTAAGCTGCCCCGCCATTTTGAAGCGGAAAGGAAAAACAAAAAAGCATGATAAATTCATAACATGGGTGGCTTGTCGTCCTGTGTGACGTCAGATGCCGTGCGTGTGGAGGACGAGTGTGACGACAAAATGGTAAATTGCTTTTTAAAATTTACCATTTTGTCGTTTAGGACACTTCAAGTCACCTCTTACGGCGACATGTTTGTTGTCTTTAAGATATGGCCTCTCTCTCTCTCTTCTCTTAAGCTTAGTGGAAAATATATAATAAGGTTTATTTAGAAAAAATACATTTAAAATAACAATTTTCTTTTAAAAACTACAACTTCATTGAATCCGTGAATATATTCCATTCCATTTCCTCAATCTATTACTTCTCAAAAGTCAGTTGGAATTTCAACACTTGATAAATCATATAGGTTTTTGTGAGCTTAATATTGAAATTTATGTATCCTAAAAAGAAAATAGACTGAGGAAAAAATACTCCTTAGTCTATTTTCTTTTTTTAATCACAACAGTCCCTTACAATCCCTAAAAATATGGGATCCATGTCTTATTAAAATTGTATTTGTTGGATGATAATTTCTTCTTCTTTTTTTTTTTTTTTTTTTTGTTTTTTAATGAAAACCACTTAATTTGTCTCCACATATGTAGGAAACTAGTTAATTTTCCAATGGGAAAGAATCTCGAATGTCAAAAGTCAAAAATCCTCCACCACATTCTTCTAAGATTAACAGGTAAGCTATATATATATACACACGCGCGCGTAGAAATATTAGTATGTCGTCTGAATTTATTTCCTCATTTTGATAGTTTATATATTTATTTTTTTTAATTAATGATTAAGAAAGTGACTTTTAGTGTGTTTATATATTTTTTTATTTTTAAAAAATATTTAAATATATTAAAAAAATAAATTTGTACTAGGCGACAACCTAACACTACTCATATATATATATATATATATATATATATATATATATTAATCCACCAAACTATCAACATCATTTGGTGGAACCAATTAATTAATTAGGTAATAATCCACCAAATTATTCCTCAATCATAATCTCAAAAAAAAAAATAAAAAAAATCAAAGACTAAGGTTGAGTTTAGGTAGTAAGGTAATCTCACTTATTATATGAATAGTAGTGAAAGAATAATGAAAATTAATAATAGAATATTAAATAATAGATAAAAAATAATAATAAAATAATAAATAGTAGTGAGAATACTCGACCACCTAAACTAGTTCTAAAATTATTAGTTTTGGGTAGTGATGCAAATCCACGCCATTTTAGTCCGATGTCAAATGAAAATCAAACCTCAATTTTGTTAGCTTTCAAATTAGGCTGATTTGCTGACATTGCAACTCTCCTCTGTATTATTTAAGGGAATTGCCTGCCGACTCGACAATATTACAAGCTTGAAAGGTACAGGTTGGCATTGAAGTCCACTTGTTTTTTGATTTTCTAAGCCACCAAGAGTCCCATTTGGTTTCTACACTTCACTAGACATGTGTACAGCAGGGAAAGGTCAAGATTCACCAACTTTAAAGTCCCAACATTTTTTGAAAAATTATTGAGATGAGATTTGGATGGTGAGATGAAATGAAAATTAAAAGTTAAATAAAATATTATTAGAATATTTTTTTAATATTATTATTATTTTAAAATTTAAAAAAATTAAATTATTTATTATATTTTATATGTAAATTTGTAAAAATTATAATAATAAAATGAGATGAAATAAGATGTATTGACATATTTTTGACATCCAAATTGAGTCACTAGTGACGCGATACTCATATTTTAGCACGGAATGTCATGTCATGCTTATATTTCCAAACCATGCGGTTTGGATACAAAACTTTTGACAATTCATTTCAAGTCGTTTAATTATTACAATTTTATCAAATTTTTATATAAATAATTTAATTTTTTTAAAATTTAAAATAATAATATTAAAAAATAATATTCTAATAATATTTTATTCAACTTTCTTCTCATCTCAACTTACAATCCAAACCTCTCCTTAATCTCTCCTTTCACGCTAAAGTCTCATTATCATTCGAGGTCCAATCAACTAAGGGTTGTTTAGATTCAAAGAGCCTCTCAACTCATTTCATCTTTTATAATTATTATAATTTTCTAAAACTCACACATAAAATATAATAAATAATTCAAATTCTTCAAATTTCAAAATAAAAATAATATTTTATTAATATTTTATTAAATTCTCAATTTTTATCTCATCTTAACTTACCATCCAAACCTAACCAACTACGTGCTATTTTCCTGGTTGTGCTTCTTTTAGTTCTTTCTTAGCAGCAGCAGCTGTGGCCCAGAGCTAGTTTGCACGCCCTTAAATTAAAGAGGTGAATAGGCATTAGAATGAAGCCTCGTTGACCTCAGCATGGAAAATGACCATGAGCACAAGAAAGTTCTCCACCCAACCAAATAATAACATTGAACAGAATCAAGGATGTAGGATCTACTAGCAATAATGTACCACAAAATTTGCTCTAGAGGAAGACTTTTCAAACTCTCATGCATGGTGATATATTTCAATCTGCAATTGCATGAGTGCATGCTATACCACAGACATCCATCAGAACGAAAGATTTACTCGGTTCCCTTACGGGCCTTATCTGTTTAGAATCAGACTTGTGGACATGGACAACTCTGTCAGCAGACATGCCGACTGTCTTTCTTGAATGTGTAGAGAAAGCTCCTCATACTCATGCACAGAGATGGTTGTGATTTGTGAACCTCTCTCCATGTCCACAAAAATCGTTTTCATGCCAGACAACAAAACAACTAAATTCAGAATCTCACACCGAGGCAGGACAAGATCATCATTTTATCTTGAGCCTGTACCATCATCTATTGTTTGTATCTTTTGCTCCTCCCTGTCCAAGATTTTCATGTTTCTATTCATAACCTTGTCTGCAACAGTCCTTCGCTGTAAAGTCTTCAATACAGGGTTCCAAGAATTCATTTAGACACCATCCATGGGAGAAGGGCACTATTGACATTGGATGTTCTTCAGGTTCATAAAGTGGACATCCCAAAAGATAGACATTTCAGGCTAGCTGGATCCTTACCAAGCATGGGTGTTTTTGGATGAACAGTTAATTATAAGGATGAGGCATGAAATCATCTCAAACCAATCATTGATAGGACTTATTATTTTTTCAACTTTTTATGAAAAATTAAAACTTATATCAACTCACTTCATACTGCATTCAAACACATATCTCAACCTATTTACATTCAAACACATTTTAACGAGGCTCACAAAATATTACTATTAATAGATCATATCAGATTATCTGAAATCACCTCAATACTTAAATGCAGCCTAATTAGTTTAAGATGCATGTTATTTGACCCAAGAGTTGAACCGTGTAAAAAAATAAAACTTGGTGCGTTTTTGGTTGACAAATGTTCCTCTCCACTAACCATACATTTCTTAAAGCTCCAAACAATATTGGGTGCTTTGTAGATTGAGACTTCAATTGTCTGTAATTTTTCTAGTATTAAGTTTGTTTCTCTCTAAAATTCAACGAAGTAAGAAGTCATGAACCAACGAACTTGATCTTTTGTATGCCACTCAATGGAGTTTGTCTCTTGCTACCCTCTGGCCGTTAAGAGATAACAAAACATACATTAATTGTCTAAATCTTATAACATTTATAATTATATAAAAAAAATTCAAGTCACGTTTAAGCTTACAATTCAAAAACACTAGTCAATACAAGTCTTTTGAAATCATAATAAAAGGCAATAACTTTTTTCTCCTACATAAAACAAGATCTTATTCATTTAATGCCATACTTAATTTCGGATATTACAGGCTTATTAATGTTAAATTATTTTTCTTAATATTATAAAGCTTAACATTACATAATGTGGCGGGTTTTGCTACACAACCTCCTACTATTTATCCACACTCCACACTCCACATTTTTTAATATTTTTTAATATTTTTTTAATTTTTTTTTTGAATTTATTTTTTTTTAAATATTTCAAATTTTTTATTTACTATTCATATAAAAATTATTTAATAAAAAAAATTAAAAAAAAATTTTAAAAAAAGATGGAGTGTGGAGTGTTGGGAAGTTGGGAAGATTTATTGTATTAGGGAACGGTTTCGGATGCGTTAGTCTCGGAATACACCTGACATAATGATTTAAATAAAATAAAAAAATAAAAAAATCAGTTGTTATTTGTCTGGGAAAAGAAAATACAATGTTAAAGAAAGACAAAAAATAAAGATTAAAAAAAATCTAAAATTCAACAAAGTATGAGCATTGATCAGCATCCACATTGGATTATCTATTTACTCTTTATATAATAATAAAATATTATTAATTTCATAATTATTTTATTTTTATCACATTTTATAGTTATACTAATTAAAATATTATTAATAATTATATTATAATCAAATTAATAATATTCAATATTAATATTAATAATAATCATATTCTAATTAAATTAATAATTAATATTATATATTGAGTGTTTTAAGTATTTTATTAGTTAAATTTACTTAAAGTTGAATTTTACAATGAGAATGCTCTAAAGCGTTTCTCTTCTAAAGAGTAAAGTTAATTTTTTTATTTTAAAAAAATTGAAACAAAAAGAAAAGAAAATGAGTATACTGTCAGAACAAAAAAGACATGAAAAATAGAAGTCAATTCATGTACATCATGGGGCTATTAAGGGTCTTTTGGTAAAACATGATCATTCATTAAATTTTACAAAGCTACACGTCAAATGATCAAGGGTCTTAAGGACTTTTTGGTAAAACATGATCATTCATTAAATTTTACAAAAGAGTTATACATTAAATGGTTAAGAGTTTTTAAGATATTTTAGTAAAACAAGACTTAACGAAAAACAAAAAAAATTAACGAAAAAATAACAAAAATTACTATTTACAGTTAAATAATCACTTATTATAATAAAGTAGAGATATATGAAATTGCTAGCTCTCTTTAGGTCAATAAACAAAATCAATAAACTTTATCATAATTTTAGTTATTCCACGTACGTAGTTTTAATCATCATTCCTTCGTTATTCTTAACTTGATATGTTAAAAATGATTGGAAAATTATTTATTATTTTTATATTAATCATTTGATAGACACCATAAAATAATGAAATTATAATAATTAAAAGGATCATCAATTATCATTTACGGAAGAGTTCATGGCTCTTCATTTAGTATAGATTATTCTATCTCGCGATGGTGAATGCATCAGCTTCAACCCTCGACTAATTAGGCCATGTTTGGATACAAAAATAGTTTTATCTTATCTTATTTAATCTTATTTTATGTAATTATTATAATTTTTTTAAATTTTCACACAAAATATAATAAAAAATTTAACTTTTTAAACTCTCAAAACAATAATAATATTAAAAAATAATATTCTAACAATATTTTATTCAACTTTTAACTTTCATTCAAAACCATATCATCTCATGTGCTTCTTCTTGGCTCTTTCAACAGCCTATTATGTTGCATCTTCTTTACATTCGTAGACAGGTTTCAGACGGCCATTAGCTATGGCCGGGGTGGTTATATGTCTCATTTGGATAATGAAAGTATTTCATTTCATCTCATCGTTATAATTTTTTAAAATCTTCACACAAAATATAATAAATAATTTAATTTTTTCAAATTTCAAAACAATAATAATATGAAAAAAATAATATTTTAAAAATATTTTATTTAACTTTCAATTTTTATCTCAACTCACTATCCAAACGACATCTTAGAATTCTTTTGGATGTTAAGAATATTTAAAAACATTTTATAATATTTTTAAATAGTAATGAGTTAAGATATTTGAGCCGGTTTTGTGTAAGAGTATGGATTCCATTGAAATGTGTTTGGATGTATAAAGTAAGTTGATATAGTTTTAACTTTTTATTAAAAATTAAAAAAAAATAGTGAGTCTTATTAATGATTGATTTGTTTTTATAATGATTGAATAATTATTTTATAATGATTGAATAATTGTTTTTATAATTTGTTTTTATAATGATTGAATAATTATTTTATTTATATATTTTAATATTAAAATACAACTATTGATGATACTTACCACTTTGTTGTCCCCAGGCATTTAAAAATTAATTTCTCACTTTTTTGTTCCCAAATTAATTTAATTTGAAATTTTCAAAAATTAATAATTATCAATTATGAAGACACCATTCTAATTTAAAATTATTAAGGCCGAGTTTGAATGTTAAAACGAGTTGAGTTTCTTTATGTATAGTAGTATTTTTTGAGTCCCATAAAGATGGATTTAACCTTTTTAGGTTGAGATGAATTTAACTGTTTAAATTGAAATGTATGAAATAGATTGAGATGTGTTTTAACTTTTTTTTATGAGAAATTAAAAAAAATAGTAGAGTCCATCAATGATTAATTTGAGATGAATTTAGTTTGGTTCAACAGTTTATTTAAATAAAGAGTAATGTTATACACTACATTCTTATCCTATTTTCATCCTACTAAGTAAGATATGACACATTTATCATCATTAGATGATAAAGAAGCATGCAATAAATGATCATCCAATGATAATAAATATATCACATCATACTTAGTAAGATAAAAGTAAGATAATAGTATAGTGTATAAAATTTTCCTTTAATAAATACTCAAAATAATTATAATGGTGGAATGACGCTGGGAGTAACCCTTAACTGGGCTCTAGGGTTTAGGTTTTGGGCAAAAGCCTACAGTTAAGACGTAGCCTGGGCTTGTCACTTGGACTCTTTCTTTCGGCACGGTCCATTGTTTAGGTTTTATGGGTCGGATCATGGATTCACTATTATTTGCTTATGTTATTTTTCGCCCGATAGAATTTCCTTCAAGAAAAGCGGAGGGAAAGAAAGAGGTTAGAACTTAGAACCCAAGCTGCGCAGGAGAGAAGAGAGAGAGAGCCAAACCAAATGTAACAAAGTCTCCTCGCTCCCTTCTCTGGTCTCAGGTGCAAGGAAAAGCAAAAAAACAGCGAACAAGCTTCCACTTCTGACAATGCATAAGAATCTATGCCTATATATTCTCACTCCCTTCAACTCTCCCTCTCAATTCCTTTGAAGTTCAAAATTTCTCGATCTTTCGTTTCATTTCCATCGTTTTCCCCAATCTGATAGCCCATATAAGCGGCATAAATTTTGCTTTCACAATATGTACCTTCTTTCGAGGTTTCATTGTACAGTTCAACAAACACTTGCTATGCGTGTCATGAATTAAGGTTTTCTCAAACCGGTGCTTGGCCGTACATCTACTACTTCACTTGAAAAATTAGGGGCTTTTCACCTTTTTGGGTACTTATCCTTTTGTCTGGTACTTGAAATCCGGGAAGACTTTGAATCTTCTGATTGATTATTTTTGGGGGTTTATTGGAATCAGCACGAGCTCTTTATCAATTGTATTTTGGGTTTTGGTCAAAAGATTTGAGCTACGAATAGAGGAATTATAATGGTGGATTAATGCACAGAAGGAGCACAGGTTCACAGTGGCTGAGAGATTCGCTTAACGCTGAACGAAGGCAACGTGTGCTTTACAGTGGTGGTTGGGTGGTGAGGAAAGGATGACGGACTTCCAATGTGGTTGTGCTTTACAGTGGTGGTTGGGCTGTGGACGTCCAATGTGGGCAGGAAGAACCGCTTGTTCCATTGGACTGTCTTGTGTTAATTCACCCCTATTTGCATTGATAATGCCCCCCACGCTTGACATCATACCACTGTAAGCCACTCTCCTCGAGGCCTGCTCCTCTACCAAAACTCTCCAAAACCTTAAACGCGTTCATTGCTGAACCATTATACTTGACATTTCCCACCATGACTTCTTACGGACCAAGCTCATCTCCTCTTATGCCTCTTGTGCCCAACTACACCATGCCAATGTGCTCTTTTTCTTCGCCACTCGCTAGCCCACCTTCCTCTTCAACACCCTTATTAGAGCCTATGCGTCTCTCGATTTGTTCTCTCATTCCCTATTCATCTTTCGCAAAATGCTCATTTCTGGCAAGTCCATTGACCGATACACCTTGCCTCATGTTCTCAAATATTGAGCCAACTACGACTTGGCCACCAGGTACACAGGATAGTATTGGTTAATGGATTTGCCTTAGATATGACGAATTTTAATGCATTGATTACCGTGTATGCAAATTGTGGTGATTTGGTCAGTGCGCGTAAGGTGTTCGATGAAATGTCTAGGAGGAACGAGATATCTTGGTCCGCAATGATGGCAGGGTATGGAATGAATGGAATGTTTAATGAGGTATTTGGGTTGTTTGATAGGATGGTGGAGGTAGGAGAGAGGCTGGATGGTGTCACTTTTACAATGCTTCTCACAGCAGTGTGTAGTCATGGGGGGTTGGTAGAAAGGGGGAATGAGTATTTTGAGATGATAGAAAGGAGGTTTGGAGTGAGACCAGAGCTAGAGCATTATACTTCAATGGTGGATACGTTGGGAAGGGCGGGGCAGGTCGAGGAAGAGGAGAAATTAATTTTAGAAATGGAGGTGGAGCCTGATGAAGCTTTGTGGGGGGCCTTGTAGGATTCATGGGAAGGTGGAGGTGGCTGAGAGGGTGGCTGAGAAGGTTTACGAGAAGAGATAGAGTGTTGCATCTATGTGAATCATTTAAGTTATTCTTCAACGTGAATTTTGTTAATGTTACTTTTAATCACAGTAACTTATATGTCAAGTTTTATTTTATTTTATTTTATTTATAAAAATGCTAAAAATATGTCACATTAGTCGTGATAAAATAGACAATACTGCTATGTACTATCACATTTGGGCAGTTGCGGGGCACTAATCTGACGTGGATGGTTCCATGTTAGCTTAAAAAAATAGAGAAAAAAGAAAGAAGCGAAAAAACACAGAGAGAAGCAATTAGATTCACATTTTGCAGTTCTGAAAGAGGTAGAACTCGCCTGAGACAAGCTCAGTGCTGTCAAATTCGAGCGTGAACTTGGAGAAGGTGAAGAGATAGCCAGCAGAGACCGACTTGAGTCCCAACTCATTGTTGCCAGTGTGAAGTTGAAGAAGGTGAAGAGCGATCCAGCGTGAACTTGAAAAAGGTGAAGAGCAAGCCAATCGTTAGTTTCCGATCTGACAGTGGAGAGTAAGATTTAGAGGTCGGCGAAGAGGAAGGAACCCGAGAAGAAGGTAAAATCCTTTTGAATTCCTTTTTGGTAAATATCTCTCACTTCCTTTGTATACATCTGAACCAACTCTTGGCTTGCCAGGGGAAAAAAATAGGATATACATAAGTAGGAAAGTAACTGAATGCTCTTCATCACCTTCTCCGAATCTAAACACGATATTTGGTTTATTACCAGTGCTTCATAAGCATGGATTATAAGGATGTTGTTTGGTCTCATGGATGTGTTAGTTACAACGAGATGAAGTATCCTCTGCATGCTATAGCTGTTCGCAGGAATGTAGCTGGTTTTTGCTTTTAGGTTTTATTTTTATTCGTTAATGGCTGTAAGGGTTTGATGTGAAAGCTAACTGTATATTTTGCTACAAAATATGGGATTCCTGTTTTCTGGACGTTCTTGATTATTAGCATGTGTTTGAAGTTAGGGGCTGGTATGGTCTTAATGCATGGAAAGTGGGGCTCTAATTTTGGAATGGTTTGCTTGGAGTCCTACATTTTGTGAAGCACAAGTGGTTGAATTACTAATTTTGCAATGAAGTGTGGAATTGGCTGCTATATATATATTGTGCTAGTCTTTAAATATTTAAACTTGATTTGGTTGTGGGTAACCTGCTATTTGTACTATGATTCCTAGCTTGCTGCGATGAGAAAAAAAGAAATAAATTGTCTGCCATCTAACTTGGATGATAAATATCGTTTATCTTAGATGGCTAATTCTTATTTGCAAAACCCCTCCCAAATGGAGCACATCCATCCCAAATGATCATGGCAAGCCTGTTGTACAATCTAGGTGGTTATTTAGACATTACCAAAATGAACTAAGCATAAGGGGATTAAATTTACAAATGGAAGAACAGATCATGAAATGCTGGAAAGAGTAAGTATCATTACTGGTGTATTTGTTTTCTTTGTAATCTTGTTATAATTATTATCAGCTCGAACGATAAGATCGAGTCCTCATGCACAGTTGGTAAAGCAGCAGAGCGTTCTCTTGGAAAAATAGGTAAGTTTGCAGCTTCCCCTTGAAATTATTGTGGAAATGTATTGACCAAAATGTCTTGATAGCTTATTGTAGTGGTATTGAGCTTCCTCACTCTCTTCATGCCACAACTCCAATCTAGATAATCATTACAAACATCTAATATCTTTTGGTGCCTGCAAAAGTTGAGTATAATATCATACTTTGTTGCAGGAAAAAATTGTTTCTGCATTAAACTTAAAATCATTGTCAGGAGAATTAGAGAACTACTGCCAAATGTGGCTTTTACATCCCTTTGTAAATGATGAAATTTTGCATCAGGCTTGGAAACGTCCTTGACCATCACAGATTTCTGAGTTTTGAGTGCTGATTTTTTCTTTTTGACAGATTTGTATTCTCATAGCTGAATTCATTTCACAAAATCGTGGTTTTGTTTTGTTTTTTGTGGTGTTATAAACACATGTATGTTACTGTTATAAATGAATATAGATGTATTTTTTGTTTGAGCAAAAGTCTTATTTCAAGTATGCGTGAATGCATATACTTGGGAACAGTGAGTTATTTTCTATTTATTTGTGTTTTTTGCTTTCTTTTTTGAAGTCAGACCATATTTAATGCTTCAAATATGTGATACTATTTTTAGAGCTAGTTCTTATTGGGATTGTTTAGATGGGAAAAGAGAAAAAACACGCATCTCCCATAACACCTCCTGTCTCAAATCCATCAATCTAGGTATTGCAATATTGTTTCAAATTCAGTTTTTATGTTGTATTGATGTGTGTTTTTAGTACTTAATATTGGGTTCATTATCATTATTGTTTATATATAGGACATGCTGAGACCACTTTATTCAGTTTTTGCAAACTACATGTATGGTTACTATGGACCAGTGCCACATGCGTGGTTGCCACCTTTTGTTCCTCGTCTAGATGTCAACCCATATCCATGGAGCAGCCAGGTGATGCATTGGACTTGCAAATATTGTGCTTTAAGTTTATACAACGAAGATATTGTTTTTTTTTCATGTTTCTTGTTGTGGCAAATTGTAGCAAAACTTGCAGTACCCATTACACGCTAGACCTACCCCTCCGATGATGCTCACCGCTAGAGATCCGAGAGAAATTCAATCGTTGTTTAGATCTTATTTACTACCTTTTGTTCCTCATCCAGATACCAACCCATATCCATGGAGCAGCCAAGTGATGTGTTGGACATATAGATATTGTGCTTTAGTTTTTCACAATGAAGTTCTTTGATTCATATATGTTTTTGTTCTTGTTCTTCACAGCCGAATATTGCATACCGATTTCAATCTACAATTAGCCTTTCGACTGGGCTCAACGCTACAAGCTCAAGATGCGTGGAAGAAATTAAAGAGGCCACACCAGATTCTAGGGAAGCTGAAGTGCTGTCTAGTTCCTCTTTGGGTAATATTGTTGAAACCAAGCATGAAAATGGCAAATCTGGAACACATCACATAGTGCATAATGATGGGGTTGATAGCATTGACAAGCAAAGTCGGGAATGTTGTTTACTTCTGAGGAAGAATTAATCACTTATTATAAAACGATATTCTAAACAATGTGGTTTTGGGGTAATGACACAAAGGAGTGTCAGATAAAAGAATGGGAGTGTCAAATATGTCACATTTGGTTGTGCTCATGGTGGCAAGGCACGAAATCGGACGTCAAATGTCAACAGGCCACGTCCGAGAAGAAAGACAGACTGTAAGGCAAGGATAAATGTTATAAAAATTGATGGGATGTTGCAGGTGACAACGGTTCACAATACACACAACCACAACCTATGTAACATCCTGGATGTTAGTATATTTTAATGAAAGATTTATTTAATTTATTTTATGATTAATTATCTTGTTTTAAAATTTTGGGAGTTTTTAAATATTATTTTATAATATTTTTTTTAAGTTGTGAAAATAATTTTATTGGGTTTTCTTATTTTAATTATTGTGGTGAATTTAAATTGGTCTTTAATTTAAGTTGGGTTGTTTATGTGTTTTAAAATTATTATTGTTTTAATTAAAGCATTTCACTGCGTTCGATTTATTTTAATTAGTAATCTGCAATTTAATTCATCTTTATTTTAAAGGATGTTTTTGTCAGAGTTTAATATTTCACTTTAGCTAATTTTGAGTTAAATTGATTTATTTATTTTAACTGTTTTAAAAATAGTTATTGTTTTATTTAAATGGGCTTGTTTTTGGATTTTAATATTTTTACTGTTTTAATTGAGCATTTCATTGAGTTTGAATTATTTTATTTATTTAGTGGTTTTAAAATTGTTTTCGTGGATCACTTTCGAAAACCCAAGTTGAAAAAGGTTGGATCTCCTTTTTCTTTTTCTTCTTTTTCTTTTTCTCTTTCTTTTTCTTTTCTTCTTTTTCTTTTTCTCTTTCTTTTTCTTTTCTTCTTTTTCTTCTTCTTTTTCTCCCGGTTTCCCCCAGCCCAGCCCGACCCGGATCTCTCTCTCTCTCTCTCCTCTCCCTCGCTCAAATCGGGTCCGCTGCCCCTGCACCGCCGCCGGCCGGCGGTGGTCGACACCGCCGGTACCACCGGCTTCCCCGTGCGCCGGCGAGCCACCCCTCCAAATCCCAGCCCCGGCCGCGCCGTCGTTAGCCGCCAATAGCAGCGCGAAGCCGCGGCGTTCCTTCACCCGTTCCGCCGCCGTCCGGCCACCTCCAGCCACCAGTTCCTAGCCACATCACCACCGGCCCATTTCCGTCCTAATCGACCCAACCCCGGCTCCGATCCGTCGCCGGAGCCGTCCCATCGAACACCCTCTCCGATTTACACTTCATGGCCTTCCACCGCCGTTTCGGCCGCCACCCACGGCCAACCATCACCACCATTAGATTTACCACCTCCCATAGGCCCTACCCTATCGTTCCCAAGTCTTCGTTTGGCCTCGGGTGATTTTGGGTTTCACTGTGTATTTCGGCCACAGTGTATTTTTACACTGTGGTGTTGCTGTTTTGGCGCTTCCAGTTCCTCCGTGATCCTCCATAATTATTTTAAAGCACTGTAAGTATTTCTCCAAAAGACTTTTAAGATTTAAATATATTTTTGCAATGACCTGTTTTATAAACTGTGAATTGGTTATCTGATAGACTGTGTTGGTTATTGGAAAATGGTTGGTAACTGTTGGTTATTGGTTTTTAGTCATTTTTATGGCATTGTGCACGCATGCGTGGGTGTGTATATTTTTAGAAACTGTGTTTTGTAAAAAAGGCTTTTCGGGTGTGTGTGTATCACCCCCAAGCTGAGATGAGTTATTATCTCGGTGGAGCTCCTCTGGGCACTCGGGAGCGGAATATACTGAGTGTCGTCCCCTGGAGCTGTTGCTCAGGACTTGGACGGGATGGTAGCGCTCTCGATCCGACTCCATGATCTCTCGTGCTGGCGGAGATCAGAGGATGCTTGGCTATGTACGCGGTGGGCGCGGAACTGGGCATCACTCGTGTTGTATCACTCGCATAGTCGCTACCTGTGGAGTGACGAAGGGAGCCAGGGTATGTGGATGGTCCCTAGGGGAGGCCATGGTGCATACGGATTAAAATTGGAATAAAAGTAACTATTCCTGGTTAATAATTGTGCCAAATGGTGATTTTTGGCGTGCGTGGGAAAAACTTGTGATTTTCGAGAAATGGTGTTTTTCTCGGGTTTTGCACTTGGGTCATCATGTGCATGCATAGTGGTTGTTGTATTTTTATATTTGTTATCTTGGAGTACTTTTGGGTTTTACTTACCTGTGGTACCATTTATTGGTACTGCAGATTTTAATGCAGGCTTTGCAGAGGTTGAGCCCGAGGATGCGGCTCCGCCTGAGGAGTAGGGACATTTGGCTATATTTTTATTTGGTATTTGTATTTTTATTTGATGTCGTTTTATAAACAAGAAAATTGTATTATGTTGACTTATGGATTTCTGTATTATTTTTGTATTGTATTAAATTCTGGTACTTAGTTATCTGACTTAACCTTTCCGTTGCGTTTTACTTTGTACACGTGTTGCATTTCACACACTTGGCACGTGTCGTTGGGGTGCGTGACCGTGTTGTCATCATCCCGGGTGTCTCGATTTTCGTGCTGTCCGTACATGGAAGTCGGGGGCGCCACAACCTAAGTCCACAAAAATAGCGAAGTGAGCGAATCACGACACCTACGACTCGAGAAAGGCGATGCTAGAGCTCTTTGTGAGTATTTTGCTATGATGCAATACAAGAGTGATGACTTTTTTACTCTAATGGATTTTAATGATGATTCCAAGTTAAGGAATGTTTTCTGGGCGGATGCACGAAGTAGGGCAGCCTACAAATATTTCAGTGATGTCATAACATTTGACACTACATATTTGAAAAATAGATATGGGATGCCTTTTGCACCGTTCGTGGGTGTAAACCACCATGGCCAGTCTATCATTTTGGGAGTAGGTTTGATTTCTAGTGAAGATACAAAAATATTTACATGGTTATTTGAGACTTAGTTGAATTGTATAGATGGTAAAGCTCCAAAAGCTATTATCACTGATCAAGATAGGGTAATAAAAAATGCGATTGCTATTGTCTTTCCAGATAGCCGGCATAGATTTTGCTTGTGGCACATATTGAAAAATGTATCTGAGAAGCTTGGTTCCCATAGTACATACAATATCGGGTTGAAAAGTCAATTGCTAAAGTGTGTGTATGACTCTCAAACTATTGAAGAGTTTGAGAATTGTTGGGACATGTTAATTACCACGTACAACTTGCATGAGAATGCCTGGTTGTAGAGTTTATACATTGAGCGTGGGTATTGGGCACCGGTATTCTTGGAGATTTTTTTTGGGTTGGAATGAGCACTACCCAACAAAGCGAGAGCGTGAATTCTTTTTTCGACGGGTTTGTTCATGCTAGGTTAAACTTAAAAGAGTTTGTCGATCAATTTGACAATACTTTGAAGAAGAAGATTGAGAATGAGAATGAGGCGAACTTTCACTCATTGAACGTCACAATTCCCTGCACTTCCGTTATGCCATTTGAAAAGAAATTTCAAGAGTTGTACACGAACTCTAAATTTAAAGAAGTTCAACAAGAAATAATAGGGATAATCAATTATTTTCCAAATCTAGAACAAAAGGATGGTGTAATTACAACCTATCTGGTAGAAGATGAAGTGCGTGTTGATTATTTCATCAAGGAGCTTACGTACTTTAATGAGGCTGAGTGTGAAGCAAAATGTTCGTGCGGATTGTTTGAGATGAGAGGGATACTGTGTAGACATATTCTAGCCATTTTTAAAATTGGCCGAGTACGTTCATTGCTAGATAAGTACATATTGGATCGATGGAGGAAAGATATAAAAAGGAGATACACTCTAATACGAAGTGGTTATGACGCAGCTGATCAAAGGCCAAAAGCTCGCAGATATTCACGTTTGTTGAATATATGTTATGACGTGATAACAAATACAGCATCATGTGATAAGCATATTTAGGATATGGTTGAGAAGTTATATGCAATGAATGATATCTATCGCACTAACAAGCCGCCTCACCGAACGGGTTCCAACGTTGGAGTGACAACAGTCAATACAACTACAACTGGAAGTTCAAAGAAAGTACTCATTTTTAACTATGTCACGCTGTATAATTTACTTTGTTGGACTTGGCATGATGTTATTTAACGTTTTTATCTATTAAACATATATTCTATTATGTTCACAGATGCAACTTGGGGTAAATGGAACATAGTCGGAGAGCGTGGATGGGACACAACCGGAGCGCATATTGTAGAAGTGAGTAATTATGATATTTTGTAAATAAAAAGTAGTCATTTGATTAAGGAAAGAAAATCTTAGTAATCTTATAGAAAGGAAACAAAACAGTTCGTAGAATATATGTTTTTCTAACAGCTTCTCAAAATATTTTTCAAATGGACTTGGTTAGTATTTTCTTCTATTACGTATACAGATGCAAGCTTCAGTATTTTTTGTATGGCAGTTACTTTTTCTTATATTACGTTCATGGATGAAAATGGTGAAAATGCCACATGATTCTTCTTTATTATATTATGTTATTGTTATGCTAAATTTGCCATTGTTTTTCTTCAAAGAATTATGTGGAACTTAAATCTATCTTAGTTTTGTCATACCTTCAAGGACTTAAATCTACTTATGAAAAAATATCTTCGAGAACTTAAATATGTTTAAACCATTAGGGATTAGCATAAATCTGTTGTAACCATTAGGGATTTTGTAGGGTATGTTGGAGAATCTGATTCCCTTTATGGTTCTCAGCATTTATATTTAGATAGCTTCTATTTTCCAATTTTCAGGCAACACGTATTGCATACAATGGTATATTAGAGCGGTTGGGGAAGCAACCTCGTGGTGGTAAAATAGGGACATCTATTTGAGCTACAAGTGTGTTGGGAGAAGCTGTTGCAAATGCTGAGAACTTTATTTTGTTAAAAAGTTAAAAGGAAAATAGCATCTGGATAGAACACTTTATTTTGTTTTGTTGTTCTTGCATGTTGCAGCTCATTTGTTACACACTGAGAATCATCCATTTTTCAATGACCCAGATTGGGTGATTTCACATGGGTGAAACTTTGGTTCTCTAGGTAGAGTGGGATGCTTCATCGACCTTAAACAAACAAAAACAAGAAGATGAGACATATCCCATATATATTGAAGGTTACGAGGGAAGAAACAAGGATTTTTAATAGCTTCTTGAGGCTTGAAAATCTCTAGTTAGCAGTCTGACTCAATTAATCGAATACAAATGACTCCGAATGGAAATGTTCAGAAAAGAATATATTTCTCCCATCATGGTTGTGATACTTGAAAAACCATATTTTGTAAAGACAGTGTGTACTAGGATGAGCAGATTTCCAATAACCCATGCCTATTCGGCTGCGAATTATGAGCTATATTGACTCGAGTCCTCTTTACTATCTTCAAGTTGCATCCGGGTGGTAAAGAGGATCATAGCTCGTATCGTAGCAACTATAGCTTTGGTTGAGCTTACATTGAATGACTTGGCCATCATGTTCAGCCTATGTGTGTGAATGAGAGGTCCTTTATTATTGTTGTTGTGTTTTTTTTTTCTCTTTTGTTTAATTAACGTGGATGTGGTTTTTCTACTACGTTATTCACCTATGAATTATGATTAGAACGTTCGTTTCTGTGTACAAGAGTCGGTTATTTTTCCAAAGAAATATATTGGAATATTTATGAAGGACATGATAACGTCAGATTATAACGTGTTTGTGAGGAACTTTGTTTAAATGCAAGTAAGATCAAAACACAATATTGTTGAAACTTGGAACTTCACTAAATAGTAACACCAAGCCTAACAACAAAGTGGCCGACTGGTTGATCAAGATTATATAGAACAACAAATCAATAAAGTCCCCAACATACCATGTACAAGTCCCCTTTAATTGGGGCCAAGTCTCCATTAATTGGGGCTTCACTTTTATTGTATTATGTACAGTGAAATTAATATAAAAAAATTCCAATACACATGAAGTAGTGTGCACGAATGCTGCATGTCGGGTTCTTGTCTTTGAATATCAACTTGATTGTTGTGGAGTCTCAACTTACTCTTCCTAGTCTCTTCATCTCTCTTTTAAAGATCTTCACCATTTTATAACAATTTAATTTCTCTCCGTCTTCACCATTATCTACCCATTTAAAATAGTTGTAATATGCTAATCTCCGATGATTGTTAAATCAATGATTATTTCTATTTCTGTATTGTACTTTGAATACCAAAAGAATGGTCAACCCAGATTTTTTTGAGTATTTTTGTAAGTGGAGTTTTAAAACCGCAAATGCATATTGGGTCATTCTTCAAAGATGATTAACAAGAGATGATGGAAAAAAAATGATGATGGCATTCTAAAGGTGTCACAAGGAATTATGACTTCACCACAAAAAATAAGAAACAGTTCATAAAGAAATTCATTTAATAAGCAGTTTATTTAATCTGGAGTTTAAGTAATTCTAATGCACTAGACAACAGTTCACAAAGTCTCCAGACAATTAAAAGAGCAGAGCAATCCATACAATAGTTCACAAAGTCACCAAAGATTCAATATTACAATGACCCACTCAAATTTGATAAGAAAGTTCTAAAGGAAAGCAAAGAGTTGTGAATCTAGATTCTAATCTGACCAATCATAAAACTACCTGACTTAGTTAAGATGATCCTTTTCATTTAGCCTAGACTAAGAAACCATACCCCATAAAATAAAATACTTTGTAACCTTCCAAGCTGCTCAGAAAGAACACTAAAAGCCCATTACAACATACCAAACTTTTCCAAGAGTCATGGGTGAGAACAAATTTTCGGACCAAACAAAGCCCTAAATCCCTCATTCAAAACACAAAATTAGCATCAAAGTTGAAATCTTTCTCATCTTTTTCCAAGATTTCCTCAAAACCAAAATAAAGGGTTTAAAGAACATAGCCAAGAAAACACTACAAAGGAAAAAAAAAATGAAAATCCAAATGACGCAAGCATGCACTTTTAGACAAGAATACTATATTTTGCAGGATATAGTAGGAACATTGTCCTCGATGTGAAAATTATAAGCTCAAAATACTATATTTTGCAGGATATAGTAGGAATGTGAGAATTCAGAACGATAAAGGTGGGCGGGGAGAGAACTACATGAACAAGCTAATGATTGACAAACTATATCCTGCAAAATATTAGCTAAAATGAACAAAGAAAAAAAAAGGTATTAAAATAAAGATCAATTGAAAATGAAAAGGGATCGAAAAACATGCAAATTCTTTTTTTGTTTTGTTTTTTTAATGCACTAATCTATAACAAAACTGCAGATTAATCTTGATAAGCAGGATCTTCTAGTGGCACTTTTTCAACTTCCGGCCTCTCAATTTCTAAAAATAGTTTCAAGCATTGCATTAACTTTAAAAATACCACTATCTTTAAAATTTTTAATCTCAAATGCCCCCATTTGGATACAATGTGTGCACTATGAATGACTCAGTCCCTTTGAATCATAGTTTTCCTAGGAAAGGATATGAATGAGAATTACCAAGGACTTCTTGATCGAGTTCAAATGGTTTTCTCAATATGTTTTGATCATGAACCATTTTCATTTATTCTTTATATGATTTATCAAAATCAAAATTACACCCAAAATGAGTACAACGAGCTTCTAGAGAGTTCTCACAACTTGCTTGTACCAAAGTCGGGACAAGACTCTCAATCATATTAATCTCACAAAAATCTTCTTATCCAATATTTGCTTGTTTGTGAAAAATATTAAGCTCAACAGTCATGTTTTCAAAAGAGATTTTCATCATTCCACTTTGGCAATTAATTAAAGCATTAGATGTAGCTAAGAAAGGACTTCCCAAAATAACATGGATTTGTGTACTAACATTTTGAGTGAGCTCAGTGTCTATCTGCTTTGATCAAGACATCCTCGACAATACCTTTGGAGATCTTAATGAACTTATCAACTAACTGAAGTGTTATTCGAATGGGTTTTTGCTCCCTAATCCTAACTGCAATATACAGACAATTGTAGTAGGTTCACACTCGCCCCTAAGACTAATAGGGCTCTCTCAATATGATGATTCTTAATCTTATATGGAATTGTAAGAGATCTAGGGTCCTTTTATTTGGCTGGATATTTACTTTGAATGATAGAATTAGCTTGTTCAGTCAAAAATGTATTTTTTGAAACATTGATTTTTCTTTTAACTATAACAAGATCCTTAAGAAACTTTGCATGAGTAGGTATTTGTTGAATTTCATCAAGGAATGATATATTAATTTGTATTTTCTTAAACACCTCTAAAACATCAATTTTTTTTTTAAGATTTGCCAACCTCTAAGGAAATGGGGCTCTAGAAACAAGTTTCTTAACAAGCTCAAAAGGACTAGAATCATGAACTTTGATGGACGTTGGGTTGATATTCTTTTGCGCTGTGGAGCCCAACTCCTCATCTCTTGGTATTTTAACTTGATTGTCAATCTGCTTACCCGACTTGAAGGCGGTAATGGTCTGAACATGCTCATGTCCATGAGTTGAACTCGATGCATTATTAAGAGCATATTGCCCTTTCAGATTGGATATAGGCTGACTTGAGAATTTCCCTTTCTTCCTCTCCCCAACATGGGTAGTCAACTGGCCAATTTGATTATCTAGTTTTGAAATTCCTTGAGTATTCATCTCAATGGAATTTCTCATTCCCTAAATGGCCTAATTAGTTGATTGCACGAATGGCTTAAGATACCCCTCCAAGTATGATTGTTGTTGTGATGGTGCCACAAATGAAGGAGTAGATTGAGGAACAAGAGGATAAATTGGGTTAGGTGGTTGGAATTGACTTTGTTGCTTCTTCTTAGTCCACCTAAATTCATGGGTAGTTGATTTTCTCTCAAAGAAAAATTAGGATGGCTCTGCCAATTATGATTGAATGTCTCTGGAAAAGGATTAGTAAATGACTTCCCAAACTTATTCAGTGCATCTGCTTGCTTAGCATAGCACTCTAAGTAGGTCTGTGTGGAAGGACATAAAAAACAAAAAGAACATTCTTCATCTTGAAATTGACTAACACAAAAAGAACATTCTTCATATTGAAATTTACTAATAGAATTCATGGTTCTACTTAAAGTCAAAGCTTCTATCTTATGAGTGAGATTGTCTAATCTAACTTTAATATCATGATTTTCACTTATTTCATATAAACCTCATTTCTTAACTGTCTAGAATGATCTCTCTTTATGATTAGAAAAATTCAATTGATGTGAGTTTTTTGATAAATTTTCAAGAAATTTATACGCCTCATCATCCGTTAAAGTAAAAATTCCACCACCATTAATTGGTTCAACCATGTTACAATTTGTCTAAGTTAGATTTTCACTTATTTCATATAAACCTCATTTATTAACTGTCTAGAATGATCTCTCTCTATGATTAGAAAAATTCAATTGCTGTGAGTTTTTTGATAAATTTTCAAGAAATTTATACACCTCATCATCCGTTAAACTAAGAATTCCACCACCATTAATTGGTTCAACCATATTAAAGTTTATCTAAGTTAAATTGTTATAAAAATATTGTACTAATCTCCATGTCTCAAAACCATGGTGGGGACACTTTAGAATTAGGTCCTTAAATCTTTTTTGACTCTCTTAAAATTTTTTAGTATTTTCTTTATAAAATAAGCAATCTTTCTCCTCAAAGCATTGATTTTATTTTAGTGAGAAATTTTGTTATAAGAATATCCCAAGAAGTAATAGATTTAGAAGGCAGAGAGTTAAGCCAAGCCCCTGTCGTGTCCTTTTAAGAGAAAGGAAACAAGCATGGTCGAACTGACTCATTGGTGAAGTTTTAGAACCTAAAGGTAGCACAAATTTCAAGAAAATCATTTACATGCATGTAATGATCTTCTCTCTCTAAATCATGAAAGGTAGGAAGTAGTTGAACTATTTGTAATTTCAACTCAAAGTGTACCTCAGTAGTTGTAGGCAACACTATATAAAATGATGAAGGATTAGTGGTAATAGGTGAAAACAACTCCCTAGAGTTTTCACATCTTTGAAGCTTTCCCCCCACTGTAGACAAACAATCAAAATCCAGACTAGTAAGATAATGTGTAATTTTTTTTTTTGTAATATTTGAATTTCTTGAATTATTTTATAAAAAAACTCTAATTACAACTAGTAAAAGAATAAATTTAGTTAATATTTAATATGTTTTCCTAATCAAGTCCTTGCAACGGCGCCAAAAGCTTGTTAGGAAATTTTAATTATACTCACAAGTTAATGAACTGTACCAAAGTATAGTTTAGCAAGAATGAGATTGAACTCACAGAAACTTGTAAAATATAAATGCTTTCGAAGTGCTTGGGCCCACATTTTCTTCCTTTGAATCTTCTACTTTTTTTCTTTTCATTATCTTCACGTCCACTTCTGTGCGTCCAATGTGCAGCCCTTTTTTTTTTCTTTTTTCTCTTCCTTTTACATTCACGTCCAAATCTTATTTTTTACTATTTATGTAAGGAAATTTAAATATTTCAAACTAATACAAATATAAAGACTAACATTACATAGTTATAATAATACTTTATTTAAAGTATGAAAGATATGTACAATTTGGTTATTATTAGGGACCAAATAGAAACCACATTGACCATAGGGAAAGTGTTACTGGTGTAGGAGATGAACATACAAGTCTTGCCAATGACACTGTCGCCCACTGTGACACACTTTACCACTGCACGGGGTTGAGGCATATAGTGGTGCGGCGATTTCGGTTCAGGAACACGAAATGCAGAGAGGTGAAACACTGGGCTTAGGATTAGGGTTAGTTATACTTCAAGGATCAAAATGCAGAGATGAAGCACGAGCTTAGATCAAAGCATGATCAAAATGTTGTGTTCTCATTTCGAGGTGAAACACACTGTTTGGTTAATTCCATTCCCACTCCTGCCCATGTTTCTCTTCCCTTTCCCGCTCAAAATTCCCATAAGCTCCTGATGCATTTGACAACTGTTTCATTTATTTGACATTGTGGGCCATGTAAACTAGTGCGTGAAGGCAATACATTCGATGACTACGTATAAGGTTTTTCTAAAACAAATAACAAACAATACTATTGAGTAATAAATAATACTATTACTCAATTAAGCAGATCTTAGTGTATATATATATATATATATATTTTTTTTCTTTGAGCTAAAAGTTCTCATTTCAAATAGTGAATGAAAATGAATTGAGAGTGTGGTATGTGAAGATATATCTTAGCAAAAGATGTTTGGATGCATTGCCAAAAAAAATTACAAAAGAGCTGAACATAAATGAGACATTCATGAAAACTCTAGAAACCATGTTTGAGATATTTGAAAATGAAGAAATTGAAGAGATATTAGTGGTTACTCGAAGAATTTGGAAGAGAATGAATGACTTTGTTTTTAATGCAGAATTCACACATCCAAGTTCCTTGGCATAGCAAACAAAATAGACCCGACTTGGTCTCAAATCTTTGGATGAAAAGAATTCTACAAATGATGCATCATCCACGAGACACAACTGTTGTTGAGAGGCTCCTCCAAAGGAAGTACTAAAAATCAATTGGGATGCAGCAATTGATAAAATCTGATGTAAGGTTTGAATTGAGGTAATAGTACATGACTGAGAGATGAGAGGTCTGTCAACAATGAGAATAACAAGTGACTTATATTTTGATCCACTCCTAGTAGAGGCTTTTTGTGTTCTTGCAATTTTTGGTACTCAGTTGGGATTAAGGAAAGTAATTCTAGAGGGTGATGCTTTACAAGTGGTTCAAGCTATCAAAAACTCTGAAGTTCCACGTAACATCACAGGGATGTTAATCACTGATATCAAACAAATGCTCACAAAATTTGATCAATGGTCAGCTCAATACATCAATAGAGAGGCGAATATATTGTGGCTCATGTACTAGCAAGAAATGATCTAGGAATATTCGATGTTGTTGATATGGAGGAAAGCCATTCTTGTATTGAAGCATTGCTATAAAGGAGTTTTATCAATAAAATTTGATATGATTTAAAAAAAAAAGAGTGGTATGTAACAATTAGCATTACTCTCAAATCATTTCCATTTCAATTTATTTCTTTCAATTCTACTATTTTGAGAGAAAAAAAAAATAAGAGTTACCTAAGATTTTAATTTCCTAATTAGGTATTGTGTGAGAAATTATATAGATAATGAAAATGAAAAGAGCTATACTCATGAGTTGGCGGATAAATAATAATTTTTTTTTTGATAACTAATGTGGTATATTTTATGAGTTACTTACTTAGGGTGAGAATAAACGAGTTTATAGATAAACTTTCTTTTAATAAAGAACTTCGTAATCTCGATTGATTCTTTTTCTAAACCTCATTGGAGTAGACTTTTGTAATGACCCGATCCTATTATTATTAGGGATTAATTACGGATAATTTTATTAGACTCGATAAATAAGTTAAAGTCCATAAAAGAATTTATCAAACATATTATTTTTTTATTTAACTTAGAATTAAGCCTCCATTACTATTATTACTATTATTATTATTATTATTATTATTGTTATTTCTATTATTATTATTATTAGTATTTTATCATGAACGGATTTTTTTGTTTTAAGCACAACAATTTTAGTTTTTTTGAATTTAAACATTATTTCTCTCTATCTCCACCCATAAGCCTCATCCTTATCCTCTAATTAATAACTCTAAATCCTATTAGGAAACCAAACTCTCAACTCCAAATCCTATTAGGAAACCAAACTCTCAACTCTAAATTCTATCTCATCTCCTTATGGTCATAATACCCTTCTCATTGCCTATAAAACCCACCCCTAGCCAAGACTTCCAGAAGAAAACATAAGAAACCACAACCACCGCCAGCCTCCTCTCTCTCTCTCTCTCTCGGTTGCCTTCGGCAACAGAACTCTCTCTCGGTACTATCTCTCCCTCTCTCGGCGTCGCACCACCCAGCCCAGTAAACCAGCCGCGTCGCCTCACTCCTGGCCACCCAGAGCCATCGTCGTCTCGTCTAGCCAACCCCTGTCACGTACCCTTCGGTGACGAGTTACGAAGTGAGATTCAGGAAGTAGCGCTGCAAGGTAAGTAGCATGATCATACCCTTACACGTATGTACGGTAAAACGACATTTTTTTTATAAAAATATTATGCATGAATACCCTCCATTGGAAGCCCCTTTTTATGTACCCAAGACATGATAAAATTATAAAAATCCATGGTTTTATGTAAAGAATTTTGATTTTATGAAAGGAATTATGCATCAAAAGATTTATGAAAAGTTACGATTTTATGTGAGAGTTATGCATTAAATTAATTTATGAAAAGCCATGCATGATTTTATGTGAATATTTATGCATTAAAGTATTTATGAAATATCATGATTTTATGTGAGAAGTCATGCATCACGACATGTTATGAGAGAATACGATTTCATTTGAAATCTATGATAAGATATGACAAGTATGAAGGTGATTTTTTTTTAAATTTATGACAAGATATGACAAGTATGAATGTGATTTCTTTTGAAATCTATGATATGACAAGTATGCAAGTATGATTATGATAAAATAAGAATGATAAGATACATAACGACCTATGCTATGATATGAAGACGGTACCTATGTTATGGGCATATTGCATTGCCAGGTCGTACATGCTGATAGTGCACCCAGTGTGTCTTCCTTATGTATGGATTCCACAACCCGCAGCCACGGGCGGGATCAGAATCTATTTAGATTCGTTAATCCTAACTCATGGGGGTCAACAGTGGGTAACGGTCTATGACAAGTGAAAGATAAGCTCATGTTCATGTTCATGTTATTTACGTATGTGTTTATAAGTAAGCACGTTTTGCAAGAAACCTTATGTTCATTATGTTTACTGTATGATGTGTGCTTATTGAGTATTCGACTCATTTTAATTTTTTTCATATTTTTAAACCACCCAAGTGATGACATTTATGAGGATGAGACTGTAGGACAGGACTTGACCCCGGGAGGTGAGGCGGATGCCTAGACAGATTTTGGCTATGCTTAGTTTTATGGTTTAAGATTTCAGTAAATTATTTTGATAAGCACATGAGACTTCCGTAATATTTTTTTAAATAAGTGTTTCCGCAGACTCTATGTTGGATTTTAAGTATTACTTATGGAATCTTTTGCATCTGGCTCATTTTTAAAAGGAAAAGTTTTAGTCAAGTTCAGTAGTAGCACACTGCCTCCCCAAAAATTCTAAAATGTCTTTATTGGGGAGCGGGGTGTTACAACTTTATTGGACCGTGAATTTGTGTCCGTGTTTCATCCAACTTGGAGGGGGTAGATTCGTTCCACACCAGGCTGGACCAACCCACCTCGAGAAGGTCCAATGACCAAAATATAACTAGTCCAGCAATGGTAAAAGAGAAGAGGGTTTAAGGTTAATGTGAAATGAGGATCAATGTGGGAAGATAAGACAACATGCACGTCGGCACGTCTCTATCAAAATAATCCGTAGTAGAGCCACGTTGCATATAAATGACTAGATATGATCACAGATAGGAGATCTCAATGGGAGGTTCTATCCCTAACAGAATGCTTAGATAATGTGAAAAGAGAATCAATGTGGGAAGATAGGATAGCAGCCGCATTAAATGACCAGATACTGTCATAGACAGGAGATCTCGAAGGGAGGCTTTGTCCCTAACAAAATGCCCAGACAAAGGCTGCACTTCACCTTCTGTCACAAGATACATGACCCGTAGAAGTCACGCTGCATTTAATGTGATAACATGATTACTATTATAGTTTAGACATCCCAACACAAAGAAAACAGAGGTCTACATGAGGAAGTAGGTATATAAGCCTAGCCACGTATAAGATTTAGCCCATTCAAGAGATTTTAGAGGAACTCTCTCTAAAAAATGAATTAATTTAGACATTGAAGGTAACATCCACCCACCAAATCTTCACTACTCAGCCTTGTTTGGTTATAAAGTGAGATAAGATAGAATGAAATAAGAGTTAAAAGTGAAATAAAATATTATTAGAATATAATTTTTATTTGATATTTGAAAAAATTGAATTATTTATTATATTTTATGCGTAAATTTAAAAAAATTATAATTATTAAATAAGATAAGATGAGATGACATATGAAAACAAAGAAAACTAAGGTCCTACTTGAGGAAGGAGGTATATAAGCTTAACCACATATAACATTTAGTCATTGAGGGAATTTTAGAGAACTAACTCTCTCTGAAAAAATAGAACTAATTTAGACATCGAAGATAACATTCACCTCAATGTTTTGAATACCGTACCAGATGCTGTATCGGTCAAGGCACTGGAATGAAATATTTCGATACAGGTACAGTTTCGGAATAGTCGATTTATGAATAAATTATATATATAAATATATATATAAATTATATTTCAAAATAATAGTCTATATATGAATAATTTATATATAAATACATAGATATATAAGTTATAAATAGTCTAGTCTGAAGAGAGTCAAAAAATGAGTTTATAGTTTAAAAAAATAAAAAAAATAAATTAAAGACCGAAATATCGGTCAATACCGACCGGTACGAAATGTATAGCATACCTGTATTGGACCGGTGGCTGGTATGAAAAATACCAACCGTACCGGTCGATATGGTATAAAAACTATGATTCACCTACTAAATTCTCACTGCTCAATTTTATTGTGGTTATATAGATTAGATAAGATGAGAGTTAAAAATTAAATAAAATATTATTAGAATATAATTTTTTAATATAATTTTAATTTAAAATTTAAAAAGATTAAAATTATTGAATAAAATAAGAGATGACGTGACGTGACGAGACGAAATGATTTACGAAAACAATTATTGGATTCGTGAGCCGGGCCGCTAAGCACATCAATGAGACAATGACAAAACCCAACAGGGAGAGAATTGATGAAACAAACGTCGAAACGTGGCATAAGTGGGCCCCGCCTTCTGCAGACGTGTATGATTAAATCCGGGAATTCGCACTCCACAGCCATTGCCAAAGCTCCACTCTTCGATCTCTCTCTCTATCTCTGTTCTTCTTTTTCTTCTTCACTCTTCAAAGCTCAGTCCCTCAGCATCAAATGTCCTAGCACAAAGATTCGCCCGAATTTCTTGCAACTAGTCCTGTTGGTCCCTTTTCTTATTCTCCAAAAGTACTTGCATCAAACAAAGGAGAATAACACAGTTCTTCTCTTTCTTCAATCCAGCAAAACTCTGTGCTAAGAGCTTTTTCCTAGGGCATTGACTTTTTCTCTTCTTTTGTTTTTTTTTTGTTTTTATTTCATTGGAATGGCATTTTCGTAAATAATGGTGTCGAGTTCTGGACGCTTATCAGCTCAGTTCAATTTCAAGCTCGGGCCAGGACGGCGATTCGTCCGAGATGTTTTTCCTAAGACGCGTGGCCTCGGACTGGAGTTGGGGAAGCGGTGGAGCAGAAGGGTGCGTGACCGAGTCGGACAGCTGGGTCTAGTCTGTTGCTGCGGCTCTGACCCGGTGGTCTCGATCCGGAGAGCGACCGGGTCGGCGAAGCGCACGGAGAAGACAGAAAAATGGCTGTTCGACCCCAAGAAAACCCCCCACAAAGTCCGTACCCAAGTCTCCCATGCGATGCCCTTCTCTTCTTCTCAGTACGTTCCAATTTTCTTGTTTAGTTTTACTTACTCACATGGTTATATCATTTTTCACATTAGTAAAAAAGTTAAAAACTCCTAAATTAACAGTATTTATTTTTATTACGTCAGTACGTAGCGCAAAAGAGAACATACATACAGCATTATTATTCTATATACATACATACATATCTGTGTGCGCGCCTGCAATTGTCTATAATGTATGTATTTTTGTTGTTACCGGTGTATTTATAATGTAATGCTTGCATAATGGAGTCCTTTTAAGGTCTTGATTGCTTTTGGAAGGCAACTTGTGCTGGCCATTGGTTTGGTTGAGTTGCTTTTTTAGCGTTGTATTTATCCTGCAGATGGCGCTCTGTTTCAAAACAAGAAATACAATTCTACCCTCGCTGTACCCTGGGGAATACTGGTCCACAATCCCGTGACACTCCTCCAAAAAGAGGTAATTTGAATGGGTTGACATTGCTCAAGCTAAAATCTTAAGATAACTAAGAAAATCAACCGAGAAATTCCATCTATGCTAACAACTGGTTGGTGGCATCTGGAGATATCATGTCTGATAAAACCTTTTGTGTTCACTGGTTTATTTATTCACTGTAGACACTGGTATTGCGAATGAGAAGGACTGGGGCATTAGCTTGCTGAATGAGAATGTTAATGAGTCTGGCACCAATGAAGATGGAAGTACTTGGTATCGAGAAAGTGGGGAAGATTTGGGTGAAAATGGATACAGATCTAGGCGGACAAGGATGGGTGGTCAGTCACACGATGGTTCCTCAGAATGGAAAGAAACGGTATGAAATCATTCTATGATATCATGATATTTCATGTATGAAAGTATTTTAGTATTGGAGTGAAGCTAAATGGAATAAATGTTCTGTGAATTACTTAGTGTAATTGAAAATTCTAATCTAATTTTACAGTACTTTATATGTATCTATACTGATGAAAATGCAACTAAAGAAGTTCGACCCACTCAATGATCGCAACTTGCAAGTTTCCGAGGCTACTATTAGATATTTTGATAGTATAACTGAAGCTACCTTTCAAATTTTTATCCTTTGACATAACTGTTGGTTATGGTGTTGAGTACCAACTAAATCTTATTCATCAGAAAAACAGAAAATCAACTAAACCTGAACGGTTAATAAAGAGCTACTTATAAAGAGGAGAGAATTTCTAACTAGGTGCTTCTCATGTATACTCCCTGTGTACTTGGGCTTTGCCTATTTCTATGAATACAATTTCTTGATTACCTATCAAAAAGAGGAGAGAATGTGGTAAAAAACTTAAGGGTATGAGCTAATAGACCGTTTTCATTTCAGCTGAAAGCTCAAGGGTACATAACCCTTTGCCATCTCAAGGTGTAATCTGATTTAAAACCTTCTATGCAAGGAGTTGTGATGTTTCATCTATGCAATTAAGAGGGAATGAGAATCATTATTGGGGGATTGAAATTTACACCACTTTCTAGGGTACTTTAGTAATGAGAAAACAAAAACATTTCCTTTTAAGTAATGGTCATCTTATTTGCAAGATCTTCTTGGTGGAGGTTATAGGTGCCGATTGATGGCTATGGGGAAACTGATTTGTTACGTTGGCTTTAATATTAATCAAGGTAGAAATTTCTTTTTTGCCCATAAAAAATATTAATCAGCATAGAAACATATTGTAGAATATTTCCCTAGCCAGCCAGGCTGATGCCTTTTTTTTGGGTTCTTATGTAATGCATACGAATCCAAATGACTGTTAACAAACTATGAAATTTTTAGATGGTAGATAAAATTCTCTTTCATTCTGTAAAATCAAATCAAATATCATTAGCATCTTTATTGTTAGGGGTGAATTTGGTCCTGTCCGGTCGGTCTGGAGGGTGTTTTTTGGATTGGACCGAATCCCTTTGGTCCAGGGTTTTCCCACCCTGGACCTAACCGAACCCCCCAAAGGGATCGGACTGGACCGGTCCCTATCGGTCTGGTCGGTCCATAGGATCTAAATGGCGTTGTTTAGATCCTACTTCACTCTTAATGTCCATAGCAACCCGTGAGTTCTCTCGATAGGTGCTCAACACACCACTTGAGCGAATCCTTAGTGTTTGCTCGAGCCCCACTCAACATACCGCTCGAGTTAAGAAGAAGAGAAAATGAGGGAGAAAAGGAGTGAAATAGAATCGAAGGTCCCTATGAGACTCTTAGTAAGTATGAGTGTGTACTACGCAAAGAAAATAAAAATTAGTAGTGAATAATTAACATTTAGGGAAAATGTTATACGGAACTAATATTTCTTCATTACTGTTGCCTATTTACATATAATGACATAAATTATCACATGAATTATGGTATATTATTAATTGATAGCATATATTATTTAATATTTTATATTGGTTAATGATAATAGATTAGATGAAAATTATATCATTAACTTATATAATTACTATATAAAAATAATATTTTAAATTATTACAAATATTTTAAATATATATAGTTCAGTCCGGTCCGGTTCAAAATTTATAGACCCCAAGACCGGACCGAACTTCTTCAGTCCACAATTTTTGGGACTGAGACCGGCCCCTCCAGCATTCGGTCGGGTCAGTTTTTCCAGTCTAGACCGAATTTTGTACACCTCTAGTTATTGTTGGATCCTTGTCACAACTTATGGATGCTTTAGCCTCAAGTTATCAGTGTATTAGCGCATGGCAAGGTATGAATGTTGTCAGAAAGGACACAAAATTTCATAAAAATGGTACTTGTCTTTTTTTTTTATTGGTAAACAATTTTTATTGATCAAAAGAGAGACAAAGATACCCAAGTATATGGGACATCAATCGACTAATGGAGTAAAGTATTGAAAAACAAAATTCTAAGCTCTTCCATTGATCTCTCTTGATCTTTAAAGCATCTTGCGTTCTGCTCCCTCCAAATGCACCACCATAGACAAATAGGTAACATCTTCCAAATGGATGCAATTTGAGAGTTGCCCCTAATACCTCTCCAAGAGGCTAAAAAATCATGTACCCTTTCCGTCATCGCCCATGCTAATCCCAACCGTCCTAAGACTTCAATCCACAAGGTCATGGCAATCTCACAATTTAGTAATAGATGGTCAGCAGACTCACCACTCTTCTTACACATGTAACACCAATTCATAGTTATAATGTCACGTTTCTTTAGGTTATCTGTAGTAAGAATCTTCCCCAAAGAGGCTGTCCACGCAAAAAAAGCTGCCTTTAGAGGTGCTTTTGTGTTCCAAAATGCTCTTCCAGGGGAACGAGACTGAGTTGTGCTTGTTCAAAGAATGATAGAAAGAGCGGGCCGTAAAAACTCCCTTCTTAGAGGGACACCAATATATCTTGTCTTCACCTTCCCCCGACACATGAGTGGAGTATACCAGGTCAAAAAATGCCGAAAAGTCATCCATCTCCCAATCTTGTGCATCTCTATGGAAAGTAAGGTTCCATTGGGAATGGCCATTGGGAAAGATAACTAAATCTGCTATATATGCTTCTTTCCTTCTTGCTAAGCTATAAACTTGTGGATAGACATCCTTGAGTCGATCACCACACCATAAGTCATGCCAAACTTTTATCTTAAACCCGTTGCCGTCTTTGAAGCAAATGTGTGTTGCATAAATGTCCCACCCTCTTCTAATATATTTCCAAAGCCCAACTCCATGAGATCCACTCACCTCCTTAGAACACCACCCTCCCCGTGATTCCCCGTGCTTCAAAGCAATGACGGTTCGCCACAAGGCCTCCCATTCATGGTGATATCTCCATAACCATTTGCCAAGCAAGGCTTGGTTGAAAGATCTCAAAGTATACCCAAGCCTCCTTCTTTGATGGGGGAACAAATTGTGGCCCATTTCACCAAGTGAAATTTAAACTCATCCTTGATTCCTCCCCAAAGGAAATCATGTTGAATTTTCTCCATGCGATGAGCCACTTTAGCGGGGAGCGAAATAATGAGAGGAAATATGTTGGTAAGTTAGAAAGAGTGCTTTTTATGATGAAAAATGGTAGTTGTCAATCTCTACTTGTATTACTAGCACATTATTGATGAAAAGGACCATGATATTTTGAAATTAAAGTTAATGGTTTCTATCTAGTTTTCATGCCTTGAAAGTTAAAATTTTTTTTTTAATATATTACTAGCATATTTTAACTTGGAACATGTCTCTCCATTGGCTGAAATCTTTGCCTTCTAGCTATCTATGGTATTATCCAAATGCATTGGAATTACTGGAAGAAAATTCTTGTAACATTTTTTGTTTTCTCAAATAATTCCCTATCTTTGGACTCTTTTTTGAGTGATCTCACTTATCATTGTCCACTCTATTATTAATCACCTACTACCGATCAAAAAACAAAACTCTATTATTAATCATCTAAGTAAACATTTGTTTTATGACCTGATTAAGTATCATTTCAAGAGGATGCATTTAATTGGATTTATTAATCTCATTGACAGTGGTGGGAGAAAAGTGACTGGAGTGGATGCAAAGAGCTAGGTACATGCTGACCTATCTTTACTGGAACAACTGGTATTTATAAAAGAGTTTTTGGGTAGCTGATCAGAGTTTTTGCTTCATTATATGTGCATTCATTCAGTTCTATAGCTCATAAAAAAAAAAAAAAATTCATTCAGTTCTATATTTTCTCACAGGTGTGGAAAAATCTGGTAGAAATGCTGAAGGGGATTCATGGTGGGAAACATGGCAGGAAAATCTTCATCAAGATGAATGGAGGTCTTCTTTATTGTCATACTGTCCTTTAAAAAAATTGAATGCTTTGCTTTATTTTTCACACTACAAATGTAACTTTCCTGTTTTCTCCATGTCAATCAGTATAACAAGTCAATTTCCCTGGATTTTGATATTGCAGTAATTTAGCGAGGATAGAGAGGAGTGCACAGAAACAAGCAAAATCTGGCACTGAGAATGCTGGATGGTTTGAAAAGTGGTAAGCCAATATATTTTGATGCACAATAGTGGCATGTTGTGTACTATTTATGCATCCGAGCAACAATGAGGTATCTTATATTGCTCATATATTGATGATATATCTAATCTGGATATAGGTGGGAGAAATACGATGCCAAAGGCTGGACTGAGAAAGGGGCACATAAATATGGTAGACTTAAAGAACAGTCATGGTGGGAGAAGTGGGGAGAGCATTATGACGGAAGAGGATCTGTTCTCAAATGGTTTTTAACCATCCTCTCATGTCACTTTGAAGTTAAATGTGCTTTGTATAATTCATTTGGTCTTAGACTCAGATATTGCCCTTAATCAACTGCATATAATACCTTTTTTAATGATACAGAGCGACAGATAGAAAGAAATAGAAAAAGAGAAGTATATTAGGAATTTCCAGGATTTCGTATTTCCGAGACATTGTGATACTGTTTAATACAATTAGACTTTCCCAGTTGACTCTCTCTCTAACTTCCTCAGGACAGATAAATGGGCTGAGACTGAACTCGGAACCAAATGGGGAGATAAATGGGAAGAGAAGTTCTTTGCTGGAATAGGTTCCCGGCAAGGGGAGACATGGCATGTATCTCCCATTGGTGAACGTATGTCTAATGCTAACATTCTCAAGTGATAATGTATATTTTTCCTATCAAATCTGCTCATACTGCTTTAGAGTTAATTATTTTTTTATTTTAGAATTTCTTGTGCAGCAACCAATATCCGTTTCTGTTTATACCTTGAGATTTCATATGGGTCTTCCTTTGCTTGCAGGTTATAATTTTGGTAATATTTATCCCTGGCCACATATGTAGCAGATGTTTTTCTCAAAACACAAATAAGGGCTCAACTGGTCTACCCTATGGGTAGAAATATTCTTTAGAACATGATACTGATCTGCACAAAATAAATAAATATTGAACATACCGTAATGTGCATAACTGGTCTACTCTTAGGAAGCGGGAAAATCTATATATCAGGATTATCTCATGGTTTGAAGGCCAGGACTGGAGGCATTTGTTGTTAGTTGCCTAGGATTTCTCAGCAAGTTATTTCCATGTCCAGCAATTGAGATGTTCTTGTTTATGTAACCAGTGCGGTATGGTGTATGTGAGTTCATCATTACTTCTTTTTCTCTCGTTCAGGTTGGTCAAGAACATGGGGGGAAGAACACTTCGGAAATGGGTATGGACATCAAACTATTAAACCACATTATGAATCTAGCAATTCTCCACTCATGATAACTTACAGTTCAACAATCATTTACTTATAAAAAAAAAACAGTTCAACAATCATTTGATTTTTGCATAGAACCATGTTCAAATTGTTCTCAAAGTTAACTGCCTCTGAATATCATGATTAAGACCCAGTTCTTTTATTTTTCATGTATTTATTAAGATAAACATCTGCAGAGGAAGTCAATTCTAGAGGCCATCGAACTGGGAAATTTTCTCCTTTAATTACCCAATGCACTTGTAGGAAATACCTTGCTAAGAGAGTATGCACCTCCGGGTTTTGTCGGGAATTTGTTCCGAATACCGAGTGCCAACTAAAAAAAAGCAGTTTTTTGCATGCTGTATTAGATACTAATACGTTTTTTTCTTCTTGCATCAGTAAAGTGCATAAATATGGGAAGAGCACAACAGGTGAAAGCTGGGATATTGTTGTGGACGAGGAAACCTATTATGAGTAAGAATATACTTATATTAACCATCAAAGCTAGCAGTTATGCACTCTAGTAAGTTAAATGGGAGTAGCCAACACGGTTCTGAGAATTAGAGTAGAGATATTTTTTGAAGGTTTTTATTTATTCTAGTTTCCTTGTTAATGTGATCCGCTTCAAAGAAAAATGGCTTTAATTAAGTTCAAATCAAAATTTGATGAGCTGTCACTTTTGATGAAGGGCTGAACCTCATTACGGTTGGGCGGATGTTGTGGGCGACTCGAGTCAGTTACTTTCAATTCAACCTCGGGAGCGGCCGCCTGGTTTCTACCCAAATCTAGAGTTTGGGACATCTCCACTGGCACCACCTCCAGCCGATTACTCGCCAGAAGAGTTGCCTCCTTCCTGAGTTCAGTTAGGTGGTATAGACATTTAAATCTAATTATATCAATGAAACTCTTTCAATTAATTCATTCTTTTGGATTGTGAATGCCCTCCATTTCTTCAATTTCATACCTGACTACATTTTGGACAACATTTACTTGCGATTTCATCTTTGCAAGAAAGATACATTCTTGTGTGGCATCAGTTTAAGCCTGTCCTGAGAGATGACATAATGCCTGAAGTCTTTAAGTTCTTCGGAGTAAACGAAGATTGTATCAATAGGAAAGGAAAATGAAAGGAAACGAGAAAGGAATAAGAAGAAAAGGGCCGAAGAGCCACAGGCAATATACGTATGTACACACATACATATGCATATATACACACTCACATACACATATATACGTCTAAAACATGTATTGGCAACACAGTTTGTTTAGACTTCATTGCATTGACCCGTTTGGATAGTGAAAGTATTTTTTTTTCATCTCATCATTACAATTTTTTAAAATTTTTACAAAAAATATAATAAATAATTTAATTTTTTAAAAATTTAAAATAATAATATTAATAAAATAATATTTTATTTAACTTTTATTTCAATTCATCTCATTAACAATCGGTACCTAAAAGCTCGTGTGCATCTACATCTTCAAGCATCTCCATGTTCAACAATAGGGACCATTCTGCCCAAGATTTGCCAAAAAAAATTTTATGCAGCAGCTTATTGACATGAACCCAACATTGTGGCATTGGTCACAAAGGCTGGTTAGCATTTTCTTCTCCAAAAATGCTACTTGTACTCGGAGTTGGGGAGCACCCGCGTACACGTCCATCCATGTGTAAAAATAAAACAGGATGTTTTGTTTGCTTACACACGACGCTGGTTGATTTGCTTTGTTTGAGAAATCAACCCACGACTTGGGTAGCAAGCTCCCCCATAGAGAACATGAAGATTAGGTTCTTCACTGCAGATATCTTCTTCTTCTCACTTCTTTTTCGCATCTTCTTCTCATATGAAATGTAGCACTCCACTTCGTTTCCCCACGGAAGAGATTCAGGTTCAGATATTCCTTTAAAGCTTGCATCTTGACAGACAAAACAGAGCCTTGAAGGGCTTTGATTCGAAAATCTATGAGCTTTCATTCTGGAGGACTATCTAATTCAATGTGCAATGATACAACAAATATATTTCTGGAATGAGAAAACGAAGCAAGAAGAAAAAGAAACCTTGAAGAAGGCGATGGTAGGAAACAAGAAGCTTTTTTATTCAGGAAAGCACTTTTGAGTTTGAAAAATTGTAGCAAATCTTTGCAAGATATTTTAACTCTTTTACGGATTATATATACAGTAGAGCCTACAAGCAAAATCAATATAGAGCTTCTCAGCTTGAATGGCTATGGCTTCCGTTATTTTTTATTTTTTTTCAAATTTCACTTTTTTTCTCGATATAGACCGATTTTACCACTGGCAATTGAACGTTTGATTTGCTTCTAAGTGTCGTTTTAAATTTTTTTTTTTTTTAAATAATACCAGCTGACGTCAGCGATTCCCCAAAGAGTACCCAACGCTAGATACCTGTAGCAAAATTCTTTCTTCTCTCCCAGTGGCTTTATTATACAGGATGCCATTTATGTACCATAGCCAAAAGATTTTGGTGCCTTTTTATCATAGCCATATCAATTAAAAAAATAATATTTACATAAATAATTTTAATTACATGGCATAAGATGGATTGCTGTATCGTCCTTATTTCACGAGTACCTAAAAATTTTCCATCGTTGGGTGTGTACGGAAATATTTCTCTCTCTTTTTTTTTTTTTTTTAAACAAAAGAATCTGTTACCGATAGCTTTGTTAGTCCGAAAGAATCTCTTCCAACTCAGGATCATCATCAGAGATTGCTCCATCAAAATCCGAAACAGTTCTGTTGAAGAGACCTCTCTCTAGGGGTTCATTCCGATCTTCATTGTCATCCATATCAAGCCATTCTGGCTCATCATCAAGATTTTGAACATCAATTACTACATCTTTTCTGGTGGGATAATGACCCTTGCCATGTTTTCTAGGTCTGGAATCTCTTTCTGCCTTGGCATCAGAATCTTCGCATATACATGTAGATGGGTTCTCATGAAATTCACCTCTGCCAGGCCTCACTTCTTTTGGCTCACCCATGAAACCTCTTTGAAAAGCACGAACTCTAGAGGCAAACGCTTCCCAAGTCATGTTATTTCTGCTCAAGAACAACCGATATAGCTTTTTAGCATTTGGTCGAATAGAAGGTTTGTGTCCAAAATATCTCCTGCACGTAGGGAAATGCTCGAAAGTTAGCAGGTAGTCCAAACAAGAAATAGAAAAGAGGATGGTAAATGGAAAGAAAAAATGCATACCTTCGTCCCGCCAATATTCTAGCCATATTACCATTATTGTTGGTCACAAATACATCACTTTCATCACACACTATGAAATCAAGTGCAGCCATGCGAGAAGAAAATGAAGAAAACGGTTCCAATTCCTCCTTAGTGGCTATAGTTTCTTTTGAATAGAAATTTGGGAAGAGTGCTTTCAAGGGTGCCAATGTCTCTTCCCCTCCATACACTTCCCCAGATGCCACATAAATGTGGACATCACTGCCATATCCCAGTGCTCTCAGCATCAGACCTACTTCTTCTGGTGTGAGTGGGCATTTTCCATGCCTCCTTTCCTTATCAGGATTGCTAATCTGCAAGTCAATCAAAAAGCCTCAGACATGCTTCATAAACTATAGATTATTATCAATTCAATTTCAATATATAAGACTAATGTCCCAAAGATATGTTACGGAAGTGTCATTGCAGAATCTCTCATTCATCTTAAAAACACGTACATGCACACACATTCCTATGTAGGAAAGGCTGCTCACACATATGGCCACCATCATTTATCTATGATTCTCTTTTCACACCCATTGCCCCTCGTCTATCCCACCTCTAAAGTTGAACTTCAAGTTAGAAGTCAGATATATACTCCTTGGATTTAGATTTTCAGGTTTCCATTTTGCATCCCAAAAACGTGGAAGATCAAGCTGAATAAGAGAAGTTCTTATGTAAAATAGTTGAGACTAACATGTAAAGTTTTCCACCTCCTCCGTATTGCAGCCAGTTCTTTCCTTTCCTTTTCTCCACCACCATAATAGCATCCGGAGAATGCAAGCATATCAGGTTCAAACCTGTAAGAAGAAAGATCTGGTTGCATAAAAAACTCTCACAATGTAAAAGCATTCCCTTTTCCATTATAATGCATATTATGCAATGATGATTTATTCTCCACAGAATGCAGACACGGCCACAATCAATCCTAGAGATTCAGCCTGACAGCCTGCTGTTAGAATTCCAAATTTCTCAAAAGCACTACACCAGATCATCACCTCAAAACATAAATCATACACTCAAAAACCTATGCTGTAAGTTGGTTTTTCAATCCAAGTTCAAAGGAAACGGAGAAATAGACCTTAAGTATATAGATGTAAGTGGTGTGGACATTTGTGTATACGTGTTTGTGAGTACAATGTGCATATGTTTGAAGAAAACACGCGAATAAGATCCTGTGCATCTACAAATGACAATCTATTCCATCATCAGCAGTGACCATCGACCTGAAAGTTTCAACACAGGTTCCAAATGTTTGCACAATCGGCTTTTATCAAAATGGTGCAGGAACATTCTTTTTATGATGTGGAACCTTACCAAGGCAACGTACACAGCCCACCCGTCAGGACTGTGCAGAAATTATAGAGGATGTACAAGAGAACAAATGGTAAAGTTAAATTATTTCTCTAATTACACCATAGTCATCAGAGATATAGAAGTTCAAAGACCAATTAGACTACCTCAGGTGCAATGCGATATAATGCTTGCCTTTCATCCTCATCCAACGAACCAATTTTTCACCCATTTGAAGTATTGGATCAATAAACCTTAATGCATGGTAGTTAACTCTACATCTCAACTTTTGCAAATCTGTGCCCAACTTGTTTGCAAGTCTGTAATCAAATTTGGTGAGCTGAACAGCCTGTCAAAGAATAAAGACCAGTAAGCATTCTTTTTTGGAATTATTAGAAATATATTCAAGATAGAATATGAGCCGCACGAAAGCAACAGTGGGAAATGTCACATCAGGGATGTGGTTTCTATTTGGTATAGGTGATTTGACATACTTCTTGAGCATGTTTAAAATATACACGGACTCTCAAAAATTATAATGTTCAATCACAAAATAAACATAAAAGATTCATATGCAGTTTGATACATGCATGTATAAGTAATATTAAGAATACAAAAGATTCAGGGATTGATATTCTTCTTTTTCAATCCTTTCTGATTTCTTTTGGGTGCTACGCAAATGATATTTTTCTTTTGTATAACATAAAAATAAAATCGGAATCGTTCAGTTTAGTAAAATTCACTTTTTAAGCCAACGAGTGAGGATGCATGATTCTCCTCAAGTTGAAATCCTATGAACTAAATAGATCTGTAATAAAAGATTCCACAGGCACCTGGTTATATTTTCCAATTAGAAAGACATCAACCAAGTATTGTCCCAATTCATCTAAAGGTGCACATGAGAGCGAAACAAATCAAGCTTCCGTTATGCCATCCATATCATCAGCTAAGAATATCTACTGATGTGACTGATGTGAGCAATAGTATACAAAAACAAAAAAAAGAAAATTGTAGTTATACTGTACAAAGGCAATCAAAAGAAGCATAAGAGAATGAAAACTTACATGCCTTTCCAAGAGAACAGGCAATACATGACTTTCATAACATCTTTCACTACACTTCCTTGGCACACGCATGGTGTATGGATCCAAAGTTTCCCCTCCCTTCCTAGGCAGATGTTGAATAATTTTAACGTCTTTTGACAGAAATGATATAAACCAATCGACATCAAAGATCTCTGAAAATTTACTGCGAAACAAAGTAAGAGATTTGTTATCTTGCAATGTAAGAACTGAATGTAAATAGATCCAATTTGAATGGCTAGAAGTATTTGCAACTTCCAAGTTTCAAAGAGATGTTGCAGAGCATCACCAACCTGGAATCTTTCCAGAAGGACTTTTGGTCCAACTTTGGAACAACAAGAGTAGCATTTAATATACGGGCAGCAACCACAGCATCTGTAATCTGTCAAAGGTAGGTCTGCTAAGCTTGGTATGAGCAGTAATAACATCATTTAAATACTTGTAATCAAGAAGTGGCACAACAACAAAACATTGGTTAGATGGTTGTAGTAACAACACATATCATGCCTACAGGATCCCCATACTACAGGCAATGTAACTGCAGGGAACAATTAAGAGACTGACTAAGCAACCCAACCTGCTTCGCACTAACTCAACACCTGGATTATGTAAAACAATGATACCAACTGATAAAGTAAAACATCATGTCTGTATCTTTCTCACTGAGACGAGGCTAAAAGAAATGTCAGAAAGGATCAACCAAACATCGGCTGATTCCCTGCATCTTCAAATTACCACTAGTATCTTGAAAGAAAAATGTTAGGTACTTCAAGCCAGCAGAAGCTTTTTTACCAATTTGGAATTCAGACTAGCAGAAGCAGAATACATAGAAAATAAAATGGAAACATCCACACAAGACAAGAAGATTTGATGTAATTTAGTCACATTCATTTTTACATCCATGAGTAAAGTCAACCCAAATCCACTATACCTGATACCAATTATAATTAGGGTCTGTTTGGGGTGGCGTTAGGAGTCCTAAAAAGTGCTAAAACTGTCTTAAAAGCTCTTTAATAGAAAAATTAGGTTGTTTGGGTGTCACGTATTAAAATACTTTTACTTAAAAAATATATATATATATATATATATATATATATATTAAAGTACTTTTTAATTTCAAATAAGCTAAAAAGTACGTTTGAGACGTGCTTTTCCGGATAACACGGAGCGTAATTCGAATTTAAAAAAAACTTTCAATGGGCAAAAATACCCATACAACTTTCAGATAATTACAATTTTCAAACTTTTAAGGATATGATCATAATTTTTAAAAAATCAAATAATTGTCATTTCTATGTCAGAAAATACTTTTTTAATTTGTTTCCAAACAATATAAAATATTTGAAAGTGCTTTAAACATATGGTTACCAAACAGTAAATAACTTTTTAATAGTAAAACTTATTACTTAAGCTATAAGCCCTAAAGATATAAGCTCTATTTTCCACCGCAATCCCAAACAAGCACTTAGTCAACCAACTAACTTATTAAAACAAATAGTTTTAAGAGGACTCGGTTACAGGCAGATGAAATCAGGGTTATAAAAACAGTTTGAGACCTGATTAGTATCTCCATCAGCATGTGTCTGGAGCAGCAAAGCGTGGGAGCATTCCCCTACTTTAGTAAAACAATAAAGAATATGCTATAAGTAGGTGCAGTACTTGCTTATCTCAAATCTTCGTTCATTTAATTCTTTAGTTTTACGCTGTGTCTTTGCTAAAGAGTCAGCAATCCTCTTATAATTTCATTTTATTTCATGTGCCTAGCAGCCTAGCACACTTGCTTCCAGTAACAAATAATTCAAAGAATTGCATGTACGTTCCCCTTTGTCGAGTACTAGTAAAATCTTTCAACTTTCACAAAATTTCTGCCTAGCAAACATTCATTACAACATATAAAAATCTGTGCAAGAACCTTTTGTTACAAGTTACAACTACTGTACAGAGGTACAAGTCCAGAAAATTACACCAGTTCTTTGTTGATTCAAGCCCCCACTGGTTGCTATTGCCAGGTATCGATTGGGATGCGTAATAGCTTCAACTTCTGAAATAAAACAAGACAGTCCCAAATCAAAATAATCACAATAGAAAACACTAGCATTCCGCAAAAGCCTATTCAAAGACCAAAGTCGGAAACCTTCGAAACAATACTAAGTAGTTAAATAGTAGGTGGCGATCAGAACCAATAAAATAACTTCCAGAAGCAAAACCAAACGAAGAAACTTAAATTGCAAAATTTTAACAAAGAAGGAAAGAAAAAAGAAAGAGCTGCGACGTTACACGCACTTTGAAACTTCTTGCTGGCATCGCTGCAACCGTAGTAGAACTTGTAATTTCTGGTGCTCCAAAGATCACGAGCCGATTTCGCCCCGCCACTCTGATGCTCAAAGTTAAAGAAAACAGTGAGCAGAAACAAGAAATCCAAGAAACATAAAGATTGAAATTAGTCTCTCAGGATCGAAAACACCAACCGGAACACGAAATGACGAAATTCCAACTCCATCGTCGTTGCGAATCTTGAGCTGCACACGATGACACTCGAAATGAATCGAAAGAATAAAAATGCATGAAAAGAGAAAATGTGTGTGCGCGCGCATGAGAGAGAGAGAGAGAGTACGAAGGAACGGTGTCGGAAGTGAACGGAATCGATGGGGGAAGGGGCGAGAAAGGATAGTAGAGCGAATAGGATGAGAAGAACGGCGGACAAGGCGGAAATAAACGGGATAAGACACCGGAGGCGGAGGTAATAGTGGTGGCGCCGCCTCTGGAACGCCATTATGGCGGGGGATGGCGACTCTGTTGGAGCAGAGCCCCGAGCACAGCGCTCTCTATCCAGTCTAAAAAGTCCCGAAACAACTGCCAATTCCCTTCCCTTAAACCTCGTTTGCGGATGATGTCAGATTAATTAGATAAAACTATGTTGTGTCTTAAAAGGAAATTTACAAGGTTCTTGTGCCACTGCCTCTTTTATAAGCAATTTAGCTCTAAGCTTCTCTATTGGTATCATCATTGAAGTTAACATTTCATTCTGATTCTGTACGCCATTGGCCCATTTGCTGATGATGGAAGATGCTCCCCAATTTTTTGAAATTTTATGCATAATATTATAAGGGATAGTCTTATTTTTCTCTGTATTTTTTTAAATTTAAATTTTAAATTTTTGAGTTTTAAGAATCTCACCATTTTTAATATTTTTATTTTATAATATTTTTTTAAGAGAAATTTTATTTACAATTCTGAGTGAGGAAATTTGTGTGCAATTTCATTGATGAATAAGGGTAAAAGGGAAAAAACATCATTTTAAAAATGATATTATTATAATTTTAATTTTTTTTAAACATAACTGTATGGGCTTGCTTGAGCAGTCTCCATTTGGGTTCGTTTGGTTACCCAACCAAACTCAACTCATCTCACTCATCATTACAACTTTTTTAAATTCCAATACAAAATATAATAAACAATTCAATTTTTTCAAATTTCAAAACAATAAAAATATTTAAAAATAATATTTTAACAATATTTTATTATCTAAACTCAACTCAACTCAACTCATTTCAACAACCAAACACACCCTAAGGCTACGTTTGGATCCTCAACCCAACTCAACTCAACTCAACTCATCATTACAACTTTTTCAAATCCCAATACAAAATATAATAAACAATTCAACTTTTTCAAATTTTAAAATAATAATAATACTAAAAAGTAATATTCTAACAATATTTTATCATCTCAACTCAACTTAGTTTAACATCCAAACGTAGCCTAACTTTTTTTTTAATGTAACATTATGTAATTAAGGTATATTTTATTATTGAATAATGTTATATATAGTTTTAGAGTATATAAAAGCCTGATGCACTCATTTTGAAAAATGAGTGTGATCCATTATTAAAAAAATAGATTTATTTTTTATTTATTTTTATATAGATTCTATATTTATCCATCTTTTTTTGAAAGAAAGTATGCAATAATTCTGTAAATATTATTTCTCTTATTTACATATATATTCATTCTATTGAGTTGCCCAAAAATGGGGAAAAAAATGAGGATGTATTTCATCTGATATAATTGAACAATTTTTCTTTCATGTCTTTCACCTTTGGAAGTTTTGGTAGCATGTATTGGAAAGTAATGGATCTGACTGTTGGTTTAATTAAAATAAAATGTTGGAATCACCCAAAGATATATAGCTCCCATCTATCAATAAACGTGGGGGCTAGACTAGACCTGACGCCATATTTGTGATTTTTCAGTTGTCTAGTCCTTTGCACGTATTCATACGTTTGTTGTGTGTTTTCTTTTTCTTTTTCTTTTTAAGCCACATACCCATTAATGTCGTAAGAACAATTATACTAAGAGGAAAGAAATATTAGGGAATTCCAATCATAACTTTAATATAGATATATATATATATATAGAAAAAATCTTGAGATCAGCCCCTGTTCATGCATCATTTGGAACACACCATATGTGGCAAACACAATGACAAATTTGTCCCTAAGCAAATTGATAATTTTATCCCCAAATCCCACGAAGCCCCCCTTCCCCCCGATTTCGAAATCATGTGAAAATCTTTGCTATCGGGGGCTGATCTGAGCTGCAATGGATGGCGTTGCTGTGACTCGGGTATAACAGTGGGGGCTGCTGGGAGGTCGTGGGGCTCGGTGGTGATGGCTGGGCTGGCTTACGGCGGTGGGCGGCGGCGGCATTTCGAGTTACATTCGTGTGAGACCCATTTCGGGAGTGGAGAGGGGGCTGCACGTGGGGGCTGCGCATAGAGGCTTGAAGGTGGCTGGCGGGTCGCCGGTGTGAGGAGGAGCCGGTGAGGTGGTCGGTGGCGCTGCTGGGTGGCTGACAGTGACGGAGAGAGGCCGAACCGCGTGATGCAATTGCTTGGCGAGGAATTGGTACGCGGCGCGGCGAGGGAGGAGATGGGGCTGGAGGCTGATGATGGTGGTGTCTGGTGACTGCAGTACCGATGGTGAGGTTGGAGGCTGACGATGGTGGTGGCCGGCGACTGCAGGTAGCGGGGCTGGGTGAGTTGAGAGAGGGAATCGGGTAGGGGAGGGGCTGAAGGCGTGAAAAAAGAAGAAGAAGAAGAAGAAGAAGAAGATGATGATGAGAAATGCTTGACACGTAGGGTGTGTTCCAGATCAGCCGTGAACAGTGACTGATCTGTAGCACAGCTTATATATTTATATGTATAATAAATAAATTATTATATTCTTAAATTGGAGTGTAGAGCACACCATTCAAGTTACTTTAATAGTAAAATTTTATTTATAAAATTCAAGTTTTAAAATTAAATTATACATGTAGTGTTTTACCTATGACTTGAGAATAAAATAGAGAGAGAAAAAAGGCAATACATCCGAAGCCTCAAGTTCCCTCATATGATCGATCAAGGATAGACAAGCGAAAGCGACATCGTTCTATTTGAAGGAATTTTCCCGATGGATAAATCCGTTTCCTTTGGATCTTTACAAAGCCCGAATTGTACTCATGGGTGCCCAAAAATTTGGGCTAGAATAAGTGATTGGGTTCAAATTTTTAGAGTAGCTCTACAAGTAAAAATTAAAAAGAAAATAAGGGATTCAAGACTAAAGAAATCGAAGTTTAAAGAAGAAAGACAATTTCAAAATGAGTAAATAGGAAAAAATTATGCAATTTTTAATTAACAACCGTATACAATTCAAGCAGATGTACCATTAATTCCATTCACTGAAAGCTATCATGGTCTACACGGCTATCAGTAAAAACCATTAGAAAAAGAGATGTAAAAGACTCAAAGGAAAGTAAGAGCTTGGTCTAATTTATTAAATAGAACTGTTTCAGAGCATGTATTACTTGAGATTGAAACAAGGTTGCTCCACCATTTCTACAAGATGATTTCTACTGGAATGCAGGCATTGGAAGAGATCTCTCCGCACTTCTACAAAACTCTCTGTAAGATTCTGAAACATGGGAGTGAAGCTGGGCTCATGCAGCCATGCCACTTGCTTCACGAGCTTTGCCCTTGCGATTCCAGATTGGAGTCGTCTCAATAAGCTTATGAGGTACAAGCCGCCTTTCTCGCTTAGTGAGCTTGCGGAAATTGTGGACTCTGAGTCTGGCTATCTCTGCCTCCTCTTCAGCGGTCATCTCCCTTACTACTACTGTCAGTCGGCACTCGGGTCTCACTTTGATTCCACATTTTCCTCTAGCATGGAAGGCAATCCTCTTTTTAAATAATCCTTTCCCAACAAATGACTCAGCTGCATGAAATGAGAGAATGCAGGATAAGCAAGATTGAAATTAAAGGAAAAAGGCAACTTAACTTGCACCATTTACCAATGAGGAGACGATCTGGATCCAGCCCATGGTTATGTGTTGCGTTTGCTCGGGCTGAGTGAATAACCTGCAGAAAATAGATACTTATTACATAGTCTAAATCTGCAGCTAAAAGGAATGAAGTCCCTCCTTCCATGGCATTCTGAACACACCATCAAACATTAAGTGTAGGGTGCTTGTATTACCTGATATACAGTCTTTGCAGCTCGCTTTACTGTCACTTGCAACTGCAACAATGCATCTTCCACTCGCATGCCACGAACTAAAGCAGCAACCAAGTTGATCTTCTTTGGACTCTGAAAGCAGGCATTTGACCAAGGGGCAAACAAAGTATGGATGGCAGTTAAGCATATAACTTCTTTTTTGATAAGTAAGCAGTTAAGTACATAACTTTTTTTTTTTTTATAAGTAAGCAGTTAAGTCCATAACTCATATAGATGTCGTTAAGGTGCAACAGAAAGAGTATTTTTAATGTTACATTGTAAGACATCCTTTATGTGCAATGTTGAAAATACACTACCACCACCACCTACCATGTGTATACATGTACATAATGCTTTTTGAACAACTTAAGTTTGGAACTTGATCTGAAAATAAGTTCCAAATGCTAGGAAAATTAGCAGCTGACTATAAGAAAATATCAACAGATGTCACTTCCACTTTCATAATTTGTGTCCCAATTCTTTACTCGTTTAAATGGAAGTGCTTATCATATTCAAAATCCTTAGAAATAAAAGAAGTACAATATTACAAATTTCAGAAGACAGATAATAATAATAATAATGAGGCCCAAGGTCATGGTTCTATACCTTCCGTGCTACACATTGCTTCCCTATCAACTAAGATTTATTATGTATCCATATAATAATCTCTCTTTTGTATTAATCTGGGATTTTAAATATAATAATCTAAATGGCTATGCATCTCATATATGGAATCAAAAGCAAAGATAATGCTTAAATGCCCCACTAATATTCTTAGATGAGACTAGCTGATTCTTTTTCTTTCTTTCCCCTTTTTTTTTTTTTTGGCTGAATGACTAGCTAATTAATTTTTTTTAATAATACCATACCTGTTTAATGCCCTTTAAGACAGCTTGAACCTTAGAAGGTTTAGAGACTGCTTTCTGGTTCTGGTCATCACTTTTTCCACTGTTTAATGCCAACACAGGAGTCAATGGCGATGGGATGGCTGATTCTTCAGAAATATCTGCTAGTAACTTCCTTGAACTAGAAATTCCCTGGAGCAGTAAAATGCTATAAGCAAAAGAAAACTTGGGCAATAAACAATATCTACAAATCCAAACATAGATGATTAAAAACAAATACCCTGATTGTAATCTACTATAAAACTCAACCTTCAAATCATGAACACGTGCTCTTCCCCTTAATCATTCTTCATATTAACAAATTTTGTCAAATAAAAAGATTATAAAAGTGTTAGTCTACTGCATCTATTATGTGACTACTGCATCTATTACATGATGAGACCCACTTCAGAATTATGGATACCTACATATGGTTTTTGATATATTTACAGGTGTGTCATGTATAAATGCAGCAAGGCTTTTAAACCCTAGGGGTTGGCTCAAGTGGTAACAACCTTGGTCTTGGTGGTATGCTCCCTCCAGGTCTAAGGTTCGAACCTTTGGGAGCAAACAATTTCTAGGGGCTATTGGACTAAAGGAATTTCCTCTTAAATCAGTCGAGGTGCACTTGCAGGAAGCTCTTTGCCGAGCGCCTGTGCACTCCCCAGATTAGTCGGAATTTTGTTTTGGACACCCAATGCCAATAAAAAAATGCAGCACGGCTTTTCTTTTTAAAACATCTATGCTACAAGGGATAAAAATCAAGAACTTCACTAAACTAGAGGACAAGTGAGGAGCAAAAAAAGAAAATTCTCAAGAATCAGGAAAAAAAATCATAAGCAGAAGAAAATCATTTCAAAAAACAAAAAATGGAAGGTAGCAGTACCAATTGTTGAAAATATTGATACAAAGGCCTTGAGATGTTTGCAGAAGGTGGTTTCCATAGTCTCTGCAAATAAGGTAACTCACCTGAAAAAGCAATAAGTGTTCCTTAATCCTCAAATTTGCATTTCTATTGGACACAAAATACCGGAAGACATCGACATAGATGTTATCTCAACAGAAGATGACGATGACAACAACAGCATTTCAAATAAATAACTTGGTCGTGAATAGCAAATTCAACAAGGTAAAGAAAGATGCTATATATACATTTTTGATTTATTAAACTGGTTACATACAAGCACTCAAAACTTGTTTCGGCCAAGAAAATTGGAGACTAACTTGTAAAAATGGAGGATTCCAAGCGAACCGAAGAAAAGTTGGCAGATGCGTTGTAATTATATTCCACTCTTTTCCCAAAGCGACGAAGTACAAATTGTATGTGTCTCTGCCAGCCCACCATGACCTCAAATTATCTACAAGGAAAAGGCAAGCACAATTTGACTGTAAAACCCAGAAAACAATGATGCACAAAATAATAGACAAGTATTCATAGTGACTTATCAAAAAAAAAAAGACATGGGTTCATGGAGTAGCGTAACACTCGTCAATCTCTCACTCGAGATCTAAATCCCAGCACGTAGCAGAATATATTACACAATTGACAAAACTAGATGTAATTTTGAAGCTAGAAAGAAAATAATAGAGGGAATAAAAAAAGCAAATCAAGATTCATTTTTCTCAGCTTGCAGCCCCTAGGTGCGTAGCAGAAACCTCCCAAATCTCTGAGAAGGCACTCACAAGAAACTGCTTCTTCGTTATCATTCCCCGACTCCGGCATCGACTTCTTGAAGTCCTCCGTACACATCCTCCGTCCTCTTAACCACCACTGAGAAGTTCTCCCTCACCATTACCCCGTAGATTCACTTTTCAAATCATAGCGTCTCAGTCTCCGAGAAAATTGTGCATTTCTCAAAATACAACCCCTCCTAACCAAAGTTTTGCTCTGTTGCAGCTCTGATCGAGAAATACTAGCAGAACAAGCAACACGAGGGTGGAGTGGGCTTATACCTGCGGCGTACAGTGGGCGGTGGAGTGTGGAGATGGAGCTGATTGATCAACACGAGCGGACCGAGCTTCGACGGAGCAACAGGAGCTGCGAAGGCGTGGAGCAACACGAGGCTCGATCTAAGACGTTGTGGAGGTGGCGTCGGCGTCGATCGTCAGAGTGAAGAGAGTGGAGACACAGCAAAATGCGAAGAGAGGATTTTAGAACTAGGGGAAGAAGTAAACGGATGAATTACGGATTTGTTCCTCTTTGTTCCAGACATTTACGAAAATGCCATGCATTCCGGAATACTGGATCCTATGGTCAAAATCGGAATGATGGGTTTGAACCGACCCGGAAACTCACGTCACTAATGGGCTGATCCACGGTATTGTTAGCCCATATAACAACATAAAACTTGCATGCCAAGACCATAAAGGTTTGATCCGGATTATATACATGTGTTGATAGAGTTACAGCTGCTGAGCCTCATCGGCAAGGTGGCCAGCTTTACTCACTTTTCTGGCGTACAGATCGTGGCCAGTTTCTGCTTACAACCTTATACGTACGGTCAATCGAGCTTAAATTAGTCTAATGTAAATGGTTAAGTTTGGATTGGAAAATGATTTTATCTAATTTTATTATTATAATTTTTTAAAATTTTTATATAAAATATAACAAATAATTCAACTTTTTTAAATTTTAAAATAATAATAATATTAAAAAATAATAATATAATAATATTTTATTCAACTTGTAACTTTTATATAAAATCATCTTATTTCATCTCACTATCTAAACGGAGTCTAAAGATTGAAAGCATGTTTGAGGAGTGAGATGAGATGAAAATCTTATGAATAGTAATAAGATAGTTTGTGAATAAAAGTGACATAATTTGAGTTGAGTATTTTTTAGATTTTGAAAAATGAGAGAGAAAAAATTGAATAAAAAATATTATAAAATTAAAATATTGTAAGAATATAGTTTTATAATATTATTTTTGTTTGAAATTTAAAAAAATTGTAATAATGAATTTGAAAAAATTGTAATGATTAATTTGTAAATTTTGTATTTGAATTATATTTGAAAGTAAGATAAAATGAGATTAGAATTTTATATAAAATAAAAATTTTATATCTCATCCGATTTTCTAAACCTGGCCTAAAAGCACCATGGATCCACTGCAAAATATTAGGCCATGAGGCGAATCGAAGAATGCCCGTCAGAAAAGAGTGCACTAGGTTGGTTAATCAATCAAAACCACTGCCACCAGTTCTCTCAAAATTCGACAAATACAAATTAAAATCAAAATCCCATTCTTGACATTAATTATCAGGCAGTTCCTTTTCTTTTCTGGTATCATAATTTCTTGAGAGCCTTATAGCCCCATGGGCTTTGATCAGGTGACCAACAAGTTCACCTCAAACTGTTGTTCTTGAATAATTGCAGTATCCGCGACTCAGCTTTTGAGTCTTGGGCAAGGATGAAATCATCCTCAAACTGTGTCTTTTCATGATGAGTGCCATCTTCTTCACTTAACATGATACTCTCAACAATAAACTCGATTACATCAATCCTTCCCTGACATATGAATGAAAAAATGATAACAAAGTTTCAGACAACTAGAAGTAGAAAATGGAAGTTTACTAAGGATACGCATAAAACGAGTCTGCTTCCCTTTTGAGTCTTCAAGTGCTTGCAAGTTTGTTTCAAACATTAATCAATCATTCATTAATCAATCTTCTGATACCAGTATATATCTCCACCTAACTAATATATGATTTATCATTTTATTTAAACACACATATTTAAGTATTAAAATAGAAGGATAAAAATGACAAATCACATATTAATGAAATGAAAGTGTGATGTAAGGCTTTCGTGTTAAATATTTTATCTTTAAAAAAAGTATCTTTCTTGCGAGAGAACGTATCACATGTCATGTCATATGCATTTGACGTGGCTGGCCTTATGCTACGTGGAATATATATTAATTAACAAGTCTTATTTTCGTGAATTCGCTAGTAGCAAGGCTATCAATTAAAGACATTATCTCTTGATCTGTACCATTTATGTTGTAGTGAATGCTTTTTAAAAAAACTCTTAGGAGGATCAAAGAACAATACTTCTTGTTATTATTGTTTAATTTCCAAGGGAAGAAAAAAAGGTGTATTCCAATTGGAAGGCATATATTTATAGCAATGCACTCCAGAGAGTACATGATGAAACTCATATCAAGTTTGCTGAGAGTGAACAAAACAAAAGTCCATAACTAGTTGACGTAGGAAAACGATTTCTTTTAAATTTAGGCATGAACTTTCGGAGATTACTATAATTAGGAGATAAAGTTCCTTAAACGAATATAGTTTAAAGGAGATATTAGATTATTACAATGATGCTTAGAAGGTAAAATGCTCAACTGATTGATGTATATATTAAGTTTAGGCCAGCAGTATCACATGGAATGTAATGTAGCATTAAAAAAAGTCCAAATTTGTTGTCCCTGGACCCTGACGATCGATTAGTTACATGGCTTCCTCTTGGCGCAATGTGATCAGAGTATAAAACCCTCGAAGCTGGCTGCAATATTATTAATATGAAAAATGATATTTATAGTTATAGAGTTCACAGACGTCGTATACCTTTTGTTAAAAAAAGTGAATAAATATGATATTCATGTGAAAAAAATTAAATTTTTAATAGTGAATTATACTCTTTTTCAAAAGAAATGCGTATTGCTTGCATAATCTATTACTGTATGTAGCGTTATTGTATTAATATAGCTAGAGGCCGGCTACAATACTACACATCATGATTAATATATATAGCTAGTTCAGAGGGCAACTCCTTTGATCTACTCGGTACCCAGCTTATAAGCTGATTCCTTGAAGGAAAGCTGAAAAGAAAAAAAAAATGGAGGTTGAAATTACTTCAAAAGAATGCATCAAACCCTCTTCTCCAACACCCCCTAACTTGAAAACCCAAAAGCTTTCCCTCTTGGACCAGTTGATGCCTGCAGTCTATTATCCCACGATCCTCTTTTACCCCATGAATCAAAGCAAAGGTTGTGCTTGCTCAGATGATGTCGAGTACTCTCAAAGATCTCAATTACTAAAGCAATCTTTATCAGAAACCTTGACTCACTTTTACCCATTTGCTGGAAAAGTCAAAGATCATCTCTCTATTGATTGTAATGATGAGGGGGCTTATTATTCAGAAGCATGTGTAAATTGTAGTCTTGTTGATTGCCTTGATCAGCCTGATCTCTCATCCTTCGTTAAATTTGTTCCCCTAGACTCCAATTCTTATAGTCCAACTACAGGAGATCATGTGGCTATGATACAAGTGAACAGGTTTGCCTGCGGTGGTATTGCTATTGGTATTCTTGTATGCCACATGATCGTGGATGGAAATACCTTGAGCGTCTTTCTCAAAGACTGGGCTGCCATGGCTTGCAAGGTTGATGAGGCTATATGTCCTAATTTTGATGCCCAGTCAATTTTCATACAAAACGAAGCATTTTCTTCTGCAAAAACTGCTTTCTTCAATCCTTTTTTCAGATCAAGCACTAGGCGTGTTACAAGGAGAATTGTATTCGATGCGTCAGCTATTGCATCACTTAAGGCCAAAGCAACTAGCTTAAGCGTACAAAACCCCTCGAGAGTTGAGTTAGTTTCCGCACTCCTAGGTAAATGCACCATGGCTGCCTTCAAGGCCACATCTGGCATGCAGAGGCCAGCTTTTATTTCTCACGCAGTGAACTTGCGCCGAAGGGCAGTTCCACCATTCTCCGAATCTTCTATGGGGAACTTTGTTTGGACAGTAGGTGCATTGTGCAGCATGGATGATGATGAGGAGATCGACCTACCATCCATGGTAAGGAAGCTCAGAGAAGCAATAACGAAGATCAATGGTGACTTTGTGAACAACCTACAAGCTGGTGACGAAGGATTTCCAAATCTTTGTGAGATTATGAACTTCAAACATAAAGCATTCTCCAATGCAGCAAGTACTTGTGAGATGGATCATGTAGCTTTTACCAGTTGGTGTAACTTTGGTCTCTACGACATTGATTTTGGGTGGGGAAAGCCGATGTGGATAAGCAATATTGGTGCAAGAGATGACAAAGAGAGCTGGATCCCAAATGTGATAATGCTAATGGACACAAAATCCGGCGGTGGAATAGAAGCGTGGGTGTGGTTGGATAAAAAAGACATGCTCATGTTAGCACAAGACAAAGAACTCCTTGCTTTCGCTTCCTTGGATCCTAGCCCTATAAACTAGACAAATTAATTAATTGTACTATTTCTCAATATCCATGAAGATGATCATTGTCGATCAACCAATAAATGCAAGTCTGTGGCTCTATAAATTTTGGGTTTTTTCTTGGGAGATGGATGTGAATATGTGACCGTTAGATCATGTTTTGTTTAATTAGCAGGTGGGGTGATCAATTACTAATAATACTTTGATTTCAAATTAACAATTTCTATTCCCTTTCTTTAAGTTTATTCCCTGATCAACCAAAATTAATTCTTCTTGTTTCAGATTGATCTTCTTGCTTTTTATTCTTGAATATACTAGCTAGCTAGTTTGAATGAGCCACTTTCATGTTAGACATGGAATCACTAGCACTACAAGAAATCAGGCATTTTCCAGCGCTCAAAATTATTACAAATACTCTTAATAATCGCTTGCATTTGATCAATTTTGGTGATTTTTAATTTGCTGTATTTTCGAAGAAATTAAGCCTTCACTTTTGATCAATTTCAGCGATAGGCAAAAATCGTCGCAAAAATATACTATTCTTAGCGATTTTAGTCAGTCACAAATGTCCCAAAAATGACGAAAATGACGTTTACGTTTACCATTAAATCGTTAAGAAAAGTCAATTGTGGCGGCACATATCATCATAAAAGGTTAATAAATCACTGCAAATGAATAGATTTTTTCCCAACAATTATGCATTATTGTCGCCATAATGTATTCCCAATGGGTAATTGTTGCTGAAATGAAGCTTTTGCGGTGATATATGATCGCTGCGAATAAGTTGAATGAACGAAAAATATTTCCAACGAATTTTACTCGCCAGAAAAGGTCTTTCACAAAATTTTAAAAAAATGATAGATAAATAGAATGCATAAATTACTTGAACTTCCCAACTCACACCCGAAAAGCTAATCACTCACAATTTCTAACTCTACCATACCTAAGTGCTCAGTTATAACACTTTCAATACAAAAATCAACTAGAAGTGAGAAATGTTCAAAATCAAACTATTTGTTTGAACTCATTTTTATTATCAAGCAAAAGCAAATCAAAATACTGCCCTACATGAGATCTAGTAACGACAACTTCCTCCCAAAATGACTAAATTTCTCTAAAGTCACAAGCAAAGTGAAAGGTGGGAGCAAAAATCAGAGATATGGACTTGGTTATGTAATGCAATTATATTATGACTATATATGGAGATATGTAATGCAAAAAAGATGAGATTCTGTGAATTGTATCTTATTTGTAAAATTGCAGCAACATGGAAACATCAATTTATTTACTGCAGCATACCATTTTTTTTATCCCCAAATTGCAGCAACATACTTCAACACAAAAATCCAAACCAAATAGGCCCTTCCTACAGTTGTTGTCATTATGCAATATCCCTGCCTACTTGAACTAGCCTCAGTGCACCAATGCAAATAAGAATCCCAAACCAAAGTCAAGTTCACCTAAGTAAGAAAATAGTGGTCAGACTCCTAGAGGAACACTTCTCTCTGTTTAAGGTACTTGCATTGGGAGCTTCAGATTCCTCCCATTCTCCCCACAAATAACCCTTACATTCGATTAATAACCCCACAAAAAAATTAAGCTTTACTATAAAGATTATTATAAGCAACCCACTTCAAGTTCTACCAGCTTGAGCAAAACCAAGCACTTAGAACCAGCAATTACATTACAAAGAAAAACCAAAATAAGCTAGAGGAGGACTTACAGGAGGTGAGGTGATAAGCAAACCCATAAAGTTTTGGTTTTGGGATTTTGCGTCCAGGTCAGACTTGTTTGCAACTACATTGTTTGGCTCAAGTGAATGTATCCTGAAGCCAATACATCATTTTTGTTTTTGATAAGTAAAGCCAATACATCATATAAAGCATTAGGACTCAAAAAAATATTGCAAAGATAGGATAATGGAATCTGGTGTAACAGAGTACTGGATTAAAGAGATAAAAAAAATGGCCGTCCTTTAAATCAAAATTTGCTAGTGCCATTAATTAACCAAAAAGTTCTCATCCTTTCCTCACATAACTTCTCATCCTCTCCCAATCCCGTGGGTTGGAATGAGAGACAAGTTCCCCTCACTTCACCTACTCCTCCCCTCTTCCCTCTCAATTATAAAAACTTTCTGTTCTATTCAGTAGAAAGAAAAAGGGAGGAAGCATATTCCTATGAAGCAGCCCTACTGGTTAGTGTCAATCTCTCGCAAAAAAATCAAGCATATGGCCGTAAAAATTGCAAGTACTGCTATATTAGCTTAGCTTATACAAAGGTTGAAGGTATGTGTAACACTTCGTTGAGTACTATCTATTTGAAGCATCATGCCAGTGCTGCTATTTCTGAATCCATCCATGGTTATCAATCAAGAAATGAGTGTCCAAGAACTTTAATAAAAATTCTAACAAATCCTTGTTTTTTTTTTTTTTTTTGGTTTTTGTTTTTAAAAGACAAGAACATGCCTCTTATTATTAAGAATCCCTTACGGTAGGGCTGAGCACCGACTAATTCGGAATCGAAGAGCCCAACCTCTGACTTCGACTCCGAATTCGACCTCCGACTCCGACTCCGACTTGTTGGAGCGGAGTCGGATTTTGGGACTTTTTTTTGTCTTTTTATAGTCATATTTGACCCACTTTTTATTAAAAAAAAAAAATTGTGTGGGCTTTCAAGTTTCAATTTTCTCAAAATTTCAATCTAAACTAAATAATTCACTTTTGATTATAACAAAAAATACAACTAAATAAAACAAGTAACATACTAACTTGCATTCAAAAATTAAAAATAGAAAAATAAAAAGAAAGTCTTATTTTTACATGTACTTGGTACTCCCATCATCCATATTCACATCCAACTAATCACTACAATAAACATCCACACAAACCACACCTACCATCCATCATCCACACCCATTATAATAATATTTACTTACCACTACTACAATAAACATTTTCTAAATTTCATTCTAACAACAAAAAAGTCATTATGACACCATTGGTCCGTCATGGCCTATTTTATATATAATATAGTATTACTATAATATACTATTAGTCTATAACTATATCTTATGGTATAATTACTAATACTATAGTATCATAGTACTATTAGACTATTAGTATGTTAGTGATTTAATACATATATATATATATATATATATTAAATCTCTAATCTTTGGTACTTTATATATATATTAATATATAATATAAATATTAGTAATACACTAATAGTATTAGTATATAGTAATACTATTGGTATAGTACTATTACTATATGTTAGTGATAATATAGTATTATCACTAATACTATAGTGATATAATGATATTAATACTATATATAGTTATAGTGATTAGTATAACTATATCGTCTATATTAGTATTATTTAACTCACTAATAGTGATATTAGTTATACTAATAGTTATATTAGTTGTTATATTAGTTACACTATATTATAGTGATTTATTATAACTATATAATATATTAGTATAAGTTATTAGGCCAAAAAATGTAATATTTTTAATAGTATGATATTATATATATAGTCATATACTTAACTATATTATTAGTCAATTTACTCTATATATCTTATAGTATAAATATATTATTTAACTAGTATATTATTGAGTTTAACTAACTATATAAGATATAGTTGTATAAAATTTAAATGATTAATATATAGAAAAACACATATATTTTTATAAAATATGTATAAAATAGGAGGCAGAGTCGGAGGACCAAGTCGGAGTCGGTTCATCAATGACTCCGGCTTCGACTCCGACTCCGCCAAGTCGGATTTGGAGCGGAATCGGATTTTCGAATTTCTGCTCAGCCCTACCTCACTGAGGTGGATGAACAACTATACTTTCAACTCTCAACACAAACCAAAAAAAAATTATATCAATGTCGAATATAAAGAATACCCAATTTATCCATATGGACTAAGCCCCGAATACGACCTTGCATCAATTCCTGTCTAAAATCCTTGTTCCCTTAATGATTAGAGATAAAAAGGAATGCAAATTTTTGCCTTTAAAGGCAATAGAAGACCAAATGAGGCCAGAGCAGATATACAAGCAAACATGTATCTATTAAGCATTTCATGCACTTATGAAGTACAAATGCAATACCACCTCCATTCACTGCTACTCACGGAAAGTGACTACGGCGTGTGAAATGAATGGTTTAAAAACCAGTTGGGCTTGGTTTTGTCACTATCTGCCATGTAAAAGAGAGAGAGTGAAGGGATATTGATGTTCATCACATGATGAGCAAAACAACATAAAAGAATTTAAGCCACTTATATGAAAATAAATACATGTTGGAAAGCATGTAATCTAATATAATAAAATATCTCTAAAGTAGGGAACTAGCTCACACAATGGTCTTTCCGCTGTTAAAATTTGTAAGGTGGAAATCCTATAATTATGGTATCTTTGCACTCAATTTACACTAGCTTAGTGAAAAAGCATTATGTATCCCAAGGTGATACCTCTCATAGAACACAAGTGGCCTCTCCAAGAAAATCTTGATCCTCCAATTTCTATGTCTGCAGGGCAAAAGAATACATATGCATACATACATATGTACATACGTACATACATACATACACAATTGGCATAAGATATCTGTTTATAATTGTTTATTAACTAACTTTGTTGCTATTTCAATGTTTATTAACATGTATCAAAAAAATTACCGCTTAGCAGAATTGCAAAAGTATAGTGTGATCAACAAACATTTTCTCAGAGAAAGCAGTATACAATTCATGACACTTTACAATGTATAAGACTTTTACCTTGTAAATTGCAGTATTCAGCACTTAAAATTGGTAGAGATACTACCATAGTAATGCTAGCATGTTGATCTTATTTTTGTTTATGGTATATATAATTTATATAAATATTTTGATAAGTTTGTTTATGGTTATTTTAGTACAACTTATAATTGAACAAACATAATCTATAAAATAAGAATTGAAATGATAAATACTTTTTTCTTTGATTGATTAATAATAATTTTATTGATGGTAGAAAGTAGGCATAGCCCATGTACATGGGAAATTGAAATGATAGATACTAAGCAGAAACTAACTCAAAAATATATTTGTTCATAGTGATGAAGTAATGAAAAATAGTACTTGCGCAACATCTTCCTTGTTCCAGAGCCGTAAGAAGTGGAATAAATTGCAGAGTATATGCAGAGAAAAACAAGGAAGGCATTACTCATACTTGAAACCGAACAAAATCAGCCATAATCTCTCTTTGACAAGCCAAATTTGTTAACGAGGAAGCTGAGAGGGGTGGTTGCTTGGCGTGGAGTGGTGGTTCGGGAGGACTCATTTCAATCGTGAGTCAAGAGATGCAACATCATTTCATTCAAACTCAGCAATTTAACAACAAAACTCAGTAACCATAGAGAACTCACTTGAAGGTTTCTCACTTGTAGGGGGCATCCAATAGGAACAAATACAGCTTGCTCCAAATGCTGTTCAAAAGACCACAGCTCAACTCCTGAGAAAGAAAATAGACAGGCATTTAGAAAAATCTAAAAATATACTTATGATTCAATGTCATCAACATGCACATCATAGGGAATAAGAATTAAAAGAAATTAGTAAGCCAACTTAAAATTAACTATCCACTTGAATTTGAGCATTGCATGACCTGACAAAAGTGTCCAAGCAAGAACAAACTAGGTTTTAAATGCCAAAGTAGTGTTCTGCAAATTTTCCATCCACACACCATGTCTTCCAACAGTAATGTTGTTTTGAATAAGTTGAACACAATTTATTTTAAAATGTTGGCTCCACCATAACTTTGTCTAGGCCATTAATACAGTAAATGGCAGTCTTAAAAAGGGTCATATTAGTACCTCCTCCAAAGCTTGAACAAAGTTAAAAAGGATCATAACTTTGTCCAGGTCGTTAATACTATACATGTCTCAAACATACTGCCTAAGTCAAGGGGTCATATTACAACCTCCTCAAAAGCTTGTTAATAATTAGAAAAATCAATTGCTACTTGTCCTTACCAAATTCTACCTTCAACTTTCTTTTATAATACTCATTTAGGAACAATGTTTCATCCATTTTCACCTGAGATTTAAAAAGTTTGATAAGAAAAATATAACAAAACAAGCCAAATGCAATCAAAATGTTCATTGAATCCAAATAAAGGAGCAATTTCTTTTTGAGATTGTGAGAACAGAACTTGGCGTGGAGTGGTGGCTCGGGAGGAGCACGACGGCGCTGGGGAGAGCTGGTGGCCGTGGGTTGCGAACAGTGCAAGGGAGAGAGGGAGGGCCTCGGGCTGCTGTGCTAGGTGTGGAGGAGAAAGAGGCTTCGACGGAGGATTGGTGACGACTTCGAGGTGTGGGTGGTGGCGAATAGAGAAATCCGAGAGAGAGAGAGAGAGAGAGAGAGAGAGAGGTGATGCCAGATTCGGAGAAAATGAAAGAGATCGACGTGGGGGCTGGGGGAGAAGGAGGAGGTGGCCGTCGAGGTGAGGTGGCGGTGGTGTGGTGGGGTCTTTGGTGTTAATGTATATAATTTAGGAATTTATACAATTTAGGACTTCTCTCTATTAATATTAGCTGTATAGATATATTACCATGTATATAGGCTAAATATTAGGAATCAGTTAGATTTTCCCGTGTATAGCATATTATCTACTTTCCTTGTATAGATGGTTTTGTATGTTGATAAGGACAGGGCTGAACTGATAGAGCCAATTTTTCCAAAAACGTTCTCTTGGTATTCTTGGTTTCTGAATGTTTTGACATGGTATCAGAACAAGGTTCATAGTTTTTATTTTTATTTACCTTTCTTGCATTACCTGGTTTTTAGCACTTTTGGATATTTTATTTTTGGTTTCATCATGTCATTAGATAAGTTAGACTCGTTCCCTATTCGTTTTACTAGTAAAAATTATTTTGCTTGAAAATTTAAATTTCAATTATTTGTCAAAGGGAAAGAATTGTGGGGTTATACTGACGGGAGTAATCCCACACCTAGAGATATAGAGGCTTTGTCTAAGTGGGAAATTAAAGGATGCTCTGGTTATGACCTGGATTCTTAGCTCGGTTGAGCCTCACCTTGTTCTCAATCTGAGACCATATAAAATTGTCGCTGATATGTGGAAATACCTTAACAAGGTTTACAATCAAGACAACACGGCTCGGCGTTTTCAATTAGAGTATGAGATGGCTAATTTCATACAGGGAAGTCTCTCCATTGAGGAATATTTTTTTGATTTTTAATATTTGTGGGCTGACTATTCAGACATTGTGCATGCTAATGTTCCCGCTGCAGCTCTCTCTACTGTTCAAGCAGTGCATGAAACAAGTAAGAGAGATTAATTCTTAATGAAACACCATTCCGAATTTGAAAATGCACGTTGTAATATGATGAATCGTCATCTTGTACCATCTTTGGATGCTTATTTAAGTGAATTTCTTCGTGAGGAGCAGCGTATAGTACCTCAGGCTGCCATGGAACATCGAGCTAATGTTAGTGCACCTGTTACTGTGGCCTATGCAGCACAAGGGAGGAATAAGGGTAGAGACATGCGTGCTGTCCAGTGCTTTAGTTGTAAAACTTTTGGTCATATTGCTCGGGATTGTCCCAAGAAGTTCTGTAACTATTACAAGAAACAACTGCTTATCATGTCTCTGCTAGTGCCTCTAGCTCTGCGGCCTCGCCTGTTGTTCCTATTCTTGCTCCTTCAGCCTTAGCAAACCCGAACACACTCACTTCTGAAATGGTACAACAGATGATCATTTCTACTTTTTCTGCTTTTGGGCTCTCAGGTAATTATAAAGTTTCTTCTAAGCCATGGTATTTTGACTCTTGAGTTTCTAACCATATGACCAATACTATTGTTCCTCTTTCCAACGTCAGAAATTATGATGGCACTCTAAAAATTAACACCACTGATGGTAGTTCTCTGCCTATCAGCGCTATTGGTGATCTTTCCTTTTCCTTAACTAACACTTTGTGTCTCCTGACCTCTCCACAAATCTTATTTCTGTTGGTCAATTGGTTGATAATAATTGTAATGTCAATTTCTCTCATTCTGGTTGTGTTGTGCAGGATCAAGTGTCAGAGAAGATGATCGTGAAGGGGCCTAAAGTGGGACGTCAATTTCTTTCTTCTGCCTGTAATGTTGTTGGTTTTGGAAATAAGATGTGGCATAGACTTCTAGGCCACCCAAACTCTGATGTACTTCGTACTTTGTTTCATTCTGGTTTATTGGAAAATAAACTATGTTCTTCTCTTGATATTTCTTTTGATTGTACATCATGCAAACTTGGCAAAAGTAAAGTTCTACCTTTTCCTCATCATGCATCTCATGCCTCACAATGTTTCGATATTATTCATATTGATTTTTGGGGGATTGCACATGTTGTTTCTTATGCGCATTATAAGTACTTTGTTATTTTCATTGATGACTTTAATTGCTTTACTTAGGTTTACTTCCTATGGGCTAAGGCCGAAGTTTTTTTTAGTATTTTAGCGCTTTCTTGCACTCCTTGAGGCTTAATTCTATGCCAGCATCAAGGTCTTGTACTCTGATTCTGGTGGAGAATACATGTCTAATGAGTTTCAAGACTTTCTTCACAGCAAAGGGATCATCTCTTAGCGTTTTTGTCTTTCGACATCGCAACAAAATGGTGTTGCTGAGAGGAAAAATCGCCACCTTCTTGATGTTGTAAGAACCCTTTTACTTGAATCATCTGTTCCTCCACGTTTTTGGTGCAAAGCACTTTCTATTACGGTTCATTTGATCAATTGCTTACCCTCACCTACGTTACATCATGTTTCTCCTTTTTTTAAGTTATTTGGTCATTCTCCTTCATATTCTGATCTCAGGCATTTGGTTGTGTTTGTTTTGTGCATTTCCCTGCTCATAATGATATAAACTTATTGCACAATCTGTTAAGTGTGCTTTTCTTGGTTATGCTATACCTCAAAAGGGTTATGTTTGTTATGATCCCAATGCTCATTACATACGGGTTTCTAGGAATGTGGTTTTCTTTGAAAATCAATATTTCTTTCTATCTCATGTTGAGTTGCCATCTTCATCTTTATCTCTTATGCCTAACTTCTTTGATTCTCCAATGATTGTGGAAAGGTTTAAACCTGGTTTTGTGTATGAATGACGTCGTCGTCATGAGTCTGGTTCCACTTCATATGTGCCCCCTCCCAATCTTGACCCGGCGCTTGATCTTGCTCCTGTTTCCACCATTCTTCACGGGTTTACTCATCCTTCTTGACCCCTTGATTGGTGTGGTTTCTCATCTCCTATTTCTCTCGTAGCTATTTTATCCTTTATTTCTATTCCTTCTTCTTACAAACATGCTATGGAACATGAGTGTTGGCAAACTGCCATGCAAGCGGAACTTCAAGCGCTTGAGGAGAATGATACTTGGGATATTGTTTATTGTCCTCCTACAGTTAAACCTATTAGGAGTAAATGAGTTTTCTCTATAAAGCTTCGTCTTTGGATCGATACAAAACTTGCCTTGTAGCTCTGGGTAACAAACAGGAATATGTGGTTGACTATGAGGAGACATTTGCTCTTGTTGCCAAAATGACCACTGTTCGAACCATCTTAGCTATTGCCGCTTCACAGTCGTGGCAACTACATCAGATGGATGTGAAGAACGTCTTTCTTCATGGTGATCTCTAAGAAGAGATCTATATGAAGCTTCCGTTTGGTATGACTACTTCTTCTCTTTATGATGTATGTAAGCTAAGGCGTTCTCTGTATGGGCTCAAACAGGCTCCCCTGGCTTGGTTTGAGAGGTTTCGTAGTACACTTTTTACATTCAATTTTATACAAAGTTAGTATGATTCCTCTATTTTTTTCCAGAAGTCTGATGTGGGTATAATCATTCTCCTGGTTTATGTGGATGATATTATCATTACTGGAACTAAATGTGGGTTGATTACTAAGCTTCAGAAGCTGTTACATGCAACTTTTCATATGAAAGATCTTGGCCAGCTCACATACTTCTTAGGACTGGAGGTTGATTATCAAGCCAATGGTATTTTCTTAAACCGGCATAAGTATATTCAAGATCTTATCACCTTGGCTGGTTTGGAGGACACTTCTTCTGGTGATACATTTATGGAGGTAAATGTCAAATACAGGAAAGATGAAGGGGATCTTCTGGATGATCCTACTCTCTATCAATGCTTGGTTGAGAGTCTTATCTATTTGACCACTACTCGACCGGATATCTACTATTCCGTTCATCAGGTCAACCAGTTTATGTCTTCTCCTCGGCACCTTCATCTTGCTGCAGTTCGCAGCATTATCCCCTATCTTAGAGGATTGCCTACTCGTGGGTTATTCTTTCCTAGAAGCTCATCTCTTCAACTTGTTGCCTACAGTGATGTTGATTGGGCTGGGTGTTTGGATACGCGTTGATCTACTATAGGTTGGTATATGTTTTTGAGTGATGCCTTAATTTCTTGGAGATGCAAGAAACAAGATCGTGTTTCTAAATCCTCTACTGAGACTGAGTATCGTGCCATGTCTACTGCTTGTTATGAAATTGTATGGTTATGTAGTCTTCTAGAAGAGCTTGGGTTTCCTCAAACTAATTGTACTCCTTTTCATGCTGATAACATTAGTGCTATTTAGATTGCAACCAATCCCGTCTTCCATGAATGCACCAAGCACATTGAGGTTGATTGTCATTCTATTCGAGATACCTTGGAGAGTTGGGTGATATCTCTTCCTTACATTTCTTTTGATGTCCAAGTGGCCGATGTCTTCACCAAAGCAATGGCTCGACAGTAGCATCAATTTCTTGTTGGCAAATTGTTACTGGTTGGCTTACAAGTATCAATTTGAGGGGGGATGTTAACGTATATAATTTAGGAATTTATACAATTTAGGACTTCTCTCTATTAATATTAGCTGCACAGATACATTACCATGTATATAGGCTAAATATTAGGAATCAATTAGATTTTCCCTTGTGTAGCATATTACCTACTTTCCTTGTATAAATGGTTTTGTACGTTGATGAGGACAGGGCTGAACTGATAGAGCTAGTTTTTCCAAAAATGTTATCTTGGTATTCTTGGTTTCTAAATGTTTTGATAGTTGGCGACGGGTTATGCGCGGCAGCATGGGTTGTGCGTAGTGTTGGCTTGAGGGAGAAGATGGATTGGGGAGAGAGAGAGAGAGAGAGAGAGACGTCTGGAGGGAAAGGAATAAGGGAAAAGTGCGTGGGTTTAAATTTTTAAAAAGCTATTTCCGGTGCTTTTGATTCACTGCTAATAAGCATTAATTGACCACATATGACTTTTACGGTGACAATGTTTGCCTCAAAAAGTATGTATTGTGGTAGATTTTCAATAACAATAACCATAAGGGAAATAAGATGCCGCTATAATAACAATATTTTGTTATGACAACATAAATTGCCGCAATAGCTATGAAAGTTGCCGCAAAAAAGTGAGTGAATTCTCCCTCAGTATTTCCCAAGTTCGTGCTGGAATTCATCGGCGAAATGGAAATCGCCACAAATAAGCATTTTTGTGGCGATCTTAAAAGTGCTAGAAATGACCTATTTTCTTGTAGTGGTTGATGAAAATCAGCATGTTTTTTAATTTATGCTACAAAAGATGGGAGAAATCATGAAACTATGATGATCAAGAAGACAAATAATTTCAAAAGCAAAGATATGAGAGAGGAAACTGCATGCATGCTGAATAGGAGATGCATGCCCGAAACGAGTGAAGGACACAACTAACTATTTGGATTGAAAAACCATCTCAACTCATCTCATCTCATCATTACAACTTTCTCAAATTTTCACACAAAATACAATAAACAATTCAACTTTTTTAAATTCAAATTTAACTTTTTTAAATCCTAAAATAATAATAATATTAAAAAATAATATTATGATAATATTTTATTCAACTTTTAACTTTTATCTAAAACCATCTTATCTCACTTCACTATCCAAATTATGAGGGATAATCTTTGAGCTTCATGTTCCTCTCAAAATATCATGGACAACGCTAGCGGGCCGCCCAACAGTTACTGCTGGGAGTACTGCTAGTCTATTTTTTTTTTCCTTTCATTTTTTTTCAACAATTTTTCAATATCCTTAATCAATAAAAAAATAAAAAAAAATACATAATTTCATTAATAGTTAATTCCTTAACCATTAAGTAAAAAAATAAAAAAAATTTGATCAGCAATAACTTTGAACATTAACTTTGATGAGCTCCACTAGCATTTTCCAAATATTATGTAGATTGAATTGTTACAAATGATCACAAGATATGCTAACAGAAATGTCTGCAGAATATATAAGATATAATATTTCTTAATTATAAGCTAGCTCTTGGGTGGATCAAAGAACAATAATTCTTGTTATGTTCTCGTTGTTTGAACTTGCATGTCGATCTATTTGAAACTTGTATACTCTTCATATAAATATATATATATATATATATAAATATATATATATATATATATATATATAAATATATATATATATATATATATATATATATATATATATATATATATAAATATATATATATATATATATATAAATATATATATATATATATATATATATATATATATATAAATATATATAATATATATATATATATAAATATATATATATATATATATATATATAAATATATATATATATATATATATATATATATATATATATATATATATATATATATATATTGTCATTCTTTTCCTTTTTTTCTTTCATTTTCTGGTAATTAGCCTCCTCACACCTCGTTACAAACTTGGAAGTAGAATGTCTTATATATTAGTTTTGTGCTTAAGAGACAACATGGGTCATCTGCAAATATTCTAGAAGAATAGTGTAGTTTCAGAAAATAGCTAGTGTAGTTTTGTACTTAATGACATGCACGTACTACGACATGCAACCAGCTACGTACTGATCGTCTGGTTAATGGTTAATTAAACGATCGTGACAACTTAGGATCAACTTGCGTTAAAAATCTCCTCAAATAAAAAAATTAAAGCATTTTTAAATTTGTTAAGAGGAGGGGTTTAACATCAATTATTTGAATATATAGTCTTATACGTTGGTCTAGCTTTTCTACGTACGTGTGGAGCATGGATGTGTTTGTGGGTTCCGATTTGATTTTTTTTAATGGATTTTCAAAATATATTTTTTTTTGGGACCAACCCGCTAATTAGAGTTTACTATATATTAATTGAACCGGACTTGTCCGGCCACTGCATTGTATTTTTTATTTTCATCTAAATAAAATCTTTTATAAATTCGTAGATGTAGGCATGCATGTTGTCGAATCACATAAATCTTGTATCATATGTGATCAATTAATTCAACTTTTTGTTTTATTATTTTTCAAATCGCACCTAACAATAGTGTAAGTAGATATATATTAGATTATAACGAGGATGCTTGCAAGGTAAAATGCTCAAATGATTGATGCATATTAAAGTTATGCATAAATTCGATTATTATTAACATGCAGCATGGCTTATCATGAGGTCATAAATTTTGTTTTTTAATTTGTAAAAATGCTAAATTTAATTGGAAAATCCATTCCCATCCCATAAATATTGAGTCCTATTCAATAAATGACTTCCACCCCACGTTTCCTGAACCCAATCTCACCCAACTTCCAAATGACAATTCCAAAATCTCATAATAGCTCAAGTTTCCTTATTGATTGGCCATGTATACTTTTTTATTTTAAATTGCTTACTCCATCTAGCTCACCCTTTTATTTATTTATTTTTATTTTTATTTTTATTTATTTATTTTTTTATTCAAGCTAGCTCACCTTTAATAGGCTTTTGGGTACAATTATTTTATTGTTTTGGAGGACTAGGCTATAGCTTTTAAATCTGAGAAAAACATGGGTAAAATGAGAATTTTTTACTGACATTTATGCAAATGCCGATAAATGTATATTTAATTACATGTGTGAAAATGAAACGTCGATAAATGTTTATTTTCTGGCATTTGTATAAATGCCGCTAAGTCCTCTCTACTTTATATCGGCATGAAAATGAAACGTCAATAAATTACTATTTTTTGGCATATCTGTAAGTGTCTATAATATAAACGCCGCTAAATCCTCTCTACTTTGCTGACGTTTATGTAAATGCCGAAAAATGTATATTTAATTATTGGTGTATAGGTATATGCACCGATAATTATCAACGCATAAACAATATGTTAGCAAATCGCTATTTTTACTGGCATTTACATAAACGCTAGTAATATAAATGCCAGCAAATGGCTTTTTTTTTGTAGTGAAAAAAAGGTGTATTCCAATTGAAAGGCATATATTTATAGCAATGCACTCCAGAGAGTACATGAAGTCCATATCAAGTTTGCTGAGACTGGAAAAAACAAAAGTCCATAACTAGTTAATGTAGGAAAACGATTTCTTTTAAATTTAGGCATGAACTTTCGGAGATAACTATAATTAGGATCCTGTAATATTAATTATTGTTTATGTCTCTCTATCACTTGAATCCCAAATTTCCTCCCACCTCGTTACAAACTTGTAACTAGGGGTGTTCGGTCGGTCTTGAGAAGGTTTTGTGGACCGGACCGAACCTATTCGGTCTATGCTTTTTTCACCTTAAACCGGACCGAAATGCATAAGGACCAATTCGGTCCGGTCCGGTCCGGTGAGTCCCATTTGGTCCATGCCTTCTAGAAATCAATAAAATGAAATCAGATCCAAGAGCAAAACATCTAGACATTTCAAGATTTCTGGCCGAGAAAAAATATAAGATTCCATCAAAGAAAAAAAATACACAGATTCCATCAAAAAATAGGGAAAAAATACATAGATATTATAAGTTTGGGATGTGGCGGTGACGTGGAGACAAGCGGCGAGAGAGAGCTGATGAATCGATGATGCCGTCGGCAAGAGAGAGCTGATGATGCCGTTGGCGATGAGCGGCTCTCGTGGTCTGGGATGCGGCGATGATGTGGGGAAGCCGTGAGAGAAAGCGTGCGAGGGAGAGAGAGGGGGCTGCGTTGGGATCTAGGGGAGGAGATCTGTTATGATCCCACATTGACTAAGCATGTGATTGGTTGATGGTTTATAAGCTCCTAGGCATCATTCCCTTGTAAGTTAGTTTTCAAGGGTGAGTTCTACCTAGTGGGTTCATAACAAATGGTATCAGAGTCACCCCACGTCTAAGGCCATGTTGCGACAGCTGCAATCGTGTGGCACGGGAGGTGATGCCGACATGATAGTGTTCGCCTGGAGCTAAGAAAAGACCTAGGGCATAGCTAGCCTGTGTGAGCGTCAGGACCACCATAGACGTTGACTGCAGAGCATGGTGGTTGTTACGATCCCACATTGACTAAGTATGAGATTGGTTGATGGTTTATAAACCCCTAAGCACCATTTCCTTGTAAGCTAGTCTTCAAAAGTAAGTTCTATCTAGTGGGTTCATAACAAGATTTGGCCGGCGAGGAGGAGCTGATGATGCCGTTGGCGATGAGTGGCTCTCGTTGTCGTTTGGGATGCAGTGGTGCGGCTAGAGGGGAGAGGAGAGGGAGAGGGAAATCGCAGAGGAGGGGCTGGGCTAGAGGGGAGAGGAGAGAGAGAGGGAAGAAGGGAAAATAGGGATCTAGGGTTTCCTCTTGGGTATTTAATCTAGGCCCTTCATCATCTAAGATTTTTAACCTTGATTCAACGTTAGAGATTAAACACTTTAAAATAACTAACTAAAGTAGATAAGCAAGATTATAAATATAATAAAATTAATTTAAAACCAACTTAAATTTAAAACTAATTTAATCTAGGCCCTTTGTCATCTAGGATTTTTAACCTAGATTCAACTTTAGAGATTAAATACTTTAAAATAACTAACTAAAATAGATAAGCAAGAGTATAAATATAATAAAACTAATTTAAAACCAACTTAAATTTAAAACTAATTTAATCTAGGCCCTTCATCATCTAGGATTTTTAACCTAGATTCAATGTTAGAGATTAAACAATTTAAAATAACTAACTAAAATAGATGAGCAAGAGTATAAATATAATAAAACTAATTTAAAACCAACTTAAATTTAAAACTAATTTAATCTAGGCCCTTCTTCATCATGAGTCAAATAAATGGAAAAATGATATGGAAGATAAAATGAATTTATGGAACAGAATGAAGATTGAAAATTTGTTAAACTTTTTATTTATCTCAACGATTTACAAAAACTTGAGATACAAATACTATATGTTATACATATAGTATATATATATATATATATATTATAATGATATAGTGAAACTAATACTAAATATTATATATTATGGAATATATATTTTATATTATATAATAATACATTGATACTAAATTATTACTAATACTATATACTATACTAATAGTAATATTTACTTGCAACTTAGGTCATAGATATAGATGTTAGTAATTAGTTAATTGTGAATTGGTGATATGTTAGTTAATTGATATCATACATTAGTTAATTACAATTTACATTAGTTATTTTTAATTGCTTTATATTTACTTACAACTTAGATATCTTAAAAAAAATTTATCTAATAACTTTAGATAGATGTAGATGTTAGTAATTAGTTAATGGTGAATTGATGATAGGTTAATTGGTAATTTACAATTAATAGAATATTAATTTGTAAATACATATTTAAAATTTTATATTGTAAATGGGGTAGGTTAGAGGAAAATTACATAATTTATTATACAATTATTATATAAAAAAAATTTATATTTTTGAAAAATCCCCCAACCCAGGACCGGACTGAAGACCGAAACTTTTTTATTCCTAGAATCGAAATGACCAATGTGTTTTTCGGTCCGGCTTGGAACCAGTCAGTTTTCTCGGTCCGGACCGGCCTACTTACAGCCTTACTTGTAACAAAATAAATGTACTCTTGTATATATATAACTTTTGTCCGGTCGAACACAAAAAAAAAAAAAAAAAAACAAAACCGAAAGAAAAGGAGATGAAGGTCCTGAAACGAATTAGTTTAAAGGAGATATAGATTATTACAAGGATGCTTAGAAGGTAAAATGCTCAAATGATTGATGTATATTAAGTTTAGGCCAGCAGTATCACATGGAATGTAGTGTAGCATTAAAAAAAGTCCAAATTTCTTGTCATTAGTTACATGGCCGCTTGCTCTTGGCTCAATGTGATCAAGGTATAAAACCCTCGAAGCCGGCTGCAATATTATTAATATGAGAAATGATATTTATAGTCATAGAGTGTGTAAACGTTATGTATTTTTTGGTGAGAAAAGTAAGTAAATATGAGATTCACGAGAAAAAATTAAATTTTTAATAGTGAATTATACTATTTTTCAAAAGAAATACGTATCGCTTGCATAATCTATTACTATACATAGCATTATCCTATTAATATAACTAGAGGCCGGCTACACATGTTCAGAGGGCAACTCCTCGATCTACTCAGCACCTAGCTTATAAGCTGAATCCTTGAAGGAAAACTGCTAAAAAAAAAAATGGAGGTTGAAATTACTTCAAAAGAATGCATCAAACCCTCTTCCCCAACACCCCCTCACTTGAAAACCCAAAAGCTTTCCCTCTTGGACCAGTTGATGCCTGCAATCTATTATCCCATGATCCTCTTTTACCCCATGAATCGAAGCACAGGTTGTGCTTTCTCTGATGATGTCGAGTACTCTCAAAGATCTCAATTACTAAAGCAATCTTTATCAGAAACCTTGACTCGCTTTTACCCATTTGCTGGAAAAGTCAAAGATCATCTCTCTATTGATTGTAATGATGAGGGGGCTTATTATTCGGAAGCATGTGTAAATTGTAGTCTTGTTGATTGCCTTGATCAGCCTGATCTCTCATCCTTTTTAAAATTTGTTCCCCAAGTCTCCACTTCTTATAGCCCAACTACAGGAGATCATGTGGCTAGGATACAAGTGAACAGGTTTGCCTGCGGTGGTATTGCTATTGGTATTCTTGTATGCCATATGATCGTGGATGGAAATACCTTAAGCGTCTTTCTCAAAGACTGGGCTGCCATGGCTTGTAAGGTTGATGAGGCTACATGTCCTAATTTTGATGCCCAGTCAATTTTCATACAAAACGAAGCATTTTCTTTTGCAAAAACTGCTTTCTTCAATCCTTTTCTCACATCAAGCACTAGGCATGTTATAAGGAGAATTGTATTTGATGCGTCAGCTATTGCATCACTTAAGGCCAAAGCAACTAGCTTAAGTGTGCAAAACCCCTCGAGAGTTGAGGTAGTCTCCGCACTCCTAGGTAAATGCACCATGGCTGCCTTCAAGGCCACATCTGGCATGCAGAGGCCAGCTTTTATTTCGCACGCAGTGAACTTGCGCTGAAGGGCAGTTCCACCATTCTCTGAATCTTCTATGGGGAACTTTGTATGGACAGTAGGTGCATTGTGCAGCATGGATGATGATGAGGAGGTCGACCTACAATGCATGGTAAGGAAGCTCAGAGAAGCAATAACGAAGATCAATGGTGACTTTGTGAAAAATCTACAAGGTGATGAAGGATTTCCAAATCTTTGTGAGATTATGAACTTCAAACATATAGCATTCCCCAATGTAGCAAGTACTTGTGAGATGGATCATGTAGCTTTTACCAGTTGGTGTAACTTTGGTCTCTACGACATTGCTTTTGGGTGGGGAAAGCCGATGTGGATAAGCCATATTGGTGCAAACGATGACAGAGAGAGCTGGATCCCAAATGCGATATTGCTAATGGACACAAAATCCGGCGGTGGAATAGAAGCATGGGTGTGGTTGGATAAAAAAGACATGCTCATGTTAGCACAAGACAAAGAACTCCTTGCTTTCGCTTCCTTGGATCCTAGCCCTATAAACTAGACAAATTAATTAATTGTACAATTTCTCAATATCCATGAAGATGATCATTGTCGATCAACCAATAAATGCAAGTCTGTGGGTCTATAAATTTTGGGTTTTTTTTTGGGAGATGGACGTGAATATGTGATCGTTAGATCATGTTTTGTTTAGTTAGCGGGTTGGGTGATCAATTACTAATACTTTAGTAACATGGAAGACTGGTTAGAAGCCAATGCAATTGGTCCTATATTGTCATACTGAATTATTGAACATTTCGCTAGAACAATGTTTAATTCTTTAAATAACATTCTCATCCAACAGAGTTCAGCAGTAACTAATGCAAGAGACTTATATTCTGCTTCTGTACTGGAACAAGAGACCACACTTTGCTTCTTGGCACTCCACGAAATTAAGTTCTTGCCCAGAAAAATTCCATATCCACTGCTGCTGCGTCTGTCATCTGGATTGCCTGCCCAATCCGAATCACATTAAGCATTTAACTCTATGCTTGATGGTGAGTAATAAAGACCATAGTCAACTGTCCCCTTGAGACATCTTAGAACACGTTTGAGAGCTGTCTAGTGTCCTTCTCGTGGGCAATGTATGAATTAGCACAATTGATTAACAATATAAGAAATATCAGATCTTGAAATAGTGCAATATTGAAGTGCTCCAACAACCATTCGATATTGACTTGGATCTTTGAGTAGTAATCCATCTTGAGCTGTCAATTTCTTTCCAGAAACTGTGGGAGATGACAATGGTTTTGCTATAGCCATGTTTGTCTTATTCAAGAGATATATTTGCTTTGTCGCAAGTGAAGACCATTGGAGTCATGGCATGCTTGCACACCTAAGAAGCAACTCAAATTCCCTAGGTCTTTGAGTTGAAAGTATGTGCCAAGTTGAGCAATAAAGTGATGAATAGCCTGTTGATTTGATCCTGTCACGATAATGTCATCTTGTAAACAAGAACAAATATTTGTAAGCCATTCTTTGTATAAATAAAGAGAGATGTATCAACTGATGATTCCAGAAATCCATATTCAGTCAGTTGTTGAGATAGCCTTCGAAACCAAGCTCTTGGAGCTTGCTTTAGCCTATATAACGATTTATGTAACCTGCAAACAAAATCAGCTTGAGTTTTATCAATGAATCCCTTTGGTTTCTCTATGAATACCTCCTCATCTAAAATGCCATGCAAGAAAGCATTAGAGACGTCTAACTGATGAATGGGCAATGAAAATTAATAGCTAGTGCCAGAATTAAACGAATTGTAGAGGGTTTAATTATTGGCGAAAATGTCTCATGATAATCTACTCCATCATGTTGATCAAACCCTTTAGCAACCAAACGTGTCTTGTACCTCTCTATGCTGCCATCCTGTTTTCTTTTAATCTTGTATACCCATTTATTTCGAACCACATGTTGATGAACTGGTCGTGGACACAGTGACCATGTACCATTGGCCATTAATGCATCAAACTCACGACCCATAGCATCCCTCCATTTAGAGACAGTTACAGCTTGCGTGTAGCAACTTGGTTCATTTTCATGATAAATAGTGGACAACACACGAAGTGGATGTTTAGTGGAGTAAAAGGTCTGAAAACCTGGAAACTGTTTTGGCTTAAGGTTCCCAGTTTTTGACCGTGTAACTATCTGTTGAACTGGTTGGGGTGGAGGGAAGTTGAGAGGCTCAGTTTGAGGATATTGAGATAGAAGTTGTGTGTTGGACTCTGTTGGAGGGTTTTGAGGAGGAGTAGAAGTAGAATTAGGTGATGAGGAAGCAGGATTATTGGTGATTTGAATGGTGGGTTTTGTACTTGAAAAAGGCAAGGGGTTATCATGACATGAAGGTAATGTTTCTAATTGCAGAGTAATATCATGAAAAATTGGCAATGTAATAGAAGTGGGGAATTTGAGAACCTTACCACCAACATCTAATTCACTTTCGGTTGAGGAGTTTGGCACCATATCAGCTCCTGGAAAATAGGCCTCGTCAAAGAGAACATTGCGAGAAATGTAAACTCTACCATTAGTTAAGTCCAAACATCTATATATTTTTTGTTGACCTGAATATCCGAGAAAAACACATCTTTTACTTTTGAAGCAAAGCTTATGTTTTTCATATGGTGTAAGCAATGGATAACAACTACATCCAAAGACACGCATGTCACTGTATCTCAGAACAGATTTATGGAGTATGTAGAAAGGAGATAGATTGTTTAGAACTTTTTTTGGCAGTCTGTTAATTAAATAAACTGACTTTAGGAATGAATCAGGCCAATATGTGTTGGGTAAATGTGATTGTGCAAGAAGAGTTAATCCCATTTCTCTGATGTGTCGATGTTTTCTTTCGGTTATACCATTTTGAGGAGAAGAATATGGACAAGTGAGGCGATGAGAAATACCATTTGTACTTAAGAATAGTTTAAATTCATTGGAAAGATATTCACCACCATTGTCGGTTTGGAATTGTTTGATCTTGCAAGAAAAGTAATTTTCAACAAGAGCTTTATATTGCTTGAAAATATGAAGTACATCAGATTTATTAGCCATGACATATAACCATGTGAAATAGGAAAAGTCATCAATGAAAAGAACATAAAAATGACAACCACCTGCTGAGGTTATGGGATAAACCCAAACATCAGAGTGTACAAGAATTAATGGACCATTTGTTTGTCGTGTAGACCTGTCATATGGAATTTTTTTTGCCTTTCCTAGAGGACAGGATTCACAAAATGTAGATTTGGTAAATGGTTCAGTACTAGGTAGATATCCAGATTGAAATAAACTATTCAGGACAAGTTCAGAGGGGTGGCCTAGTCGACTATGCTAGCCATCTTTAGTTGTCTTTGTGCCTAACTTAGTTGCAAAGCAATGCATCTTATTAGAGAAGCTCTTGTTGCCAGGTAGAGGATATAGTCCATTCTCAGCTTGACCGTGTAATAAGATTTTGTTGGTTTGGTTCTGTTTGACAAAGAAATGACAGCCAGTGAGAATAAAATAACAATCATTATTTAAACAAAATTTGTTGATAGATAAGAGATTGACAGATGCATCTAGACAATGTAAGATATTTTTCAATTGAAAGGAATGTTTATCAAGTAAAAGAGAAGTGTGTCCAGTATTTTGTATGGGTAAACCTGTGCCATTGCCAACTGTTATCATGTCTGTGCCTTCGAAGGGTTGTTGAGTAGTAAGATTTGCTGCATTACTGGTTATGTGTGCATTAGCCCTACTGTTAGCATACCATATTTGATTATCAAGTGTTGTTTCAGAGGCCATGCCAGTCAAGAGCTATATGATTTTTTTTGCCACAAATCTAACAAGTAGGCCTATTTGATGAAGCACTTTGTGATCGAGAGTGTTGCTGTGGAACAGAATTGGAACCACGATTGTTGAATGTAGCTGGAGCTTGATTTTGTCTGTAATTATTATTCAGACCTGGCTTTTGAAATTTCTTATGAAAGTTTGGCACTTTTGACTTGTTAGCAGCAAAAGCATAGTGAGTATCTGTCGAGGTTTGCTGTTGACTGTCTAAAAGGGCCTCAAAGATGAGTAGTTCAGCTTGAAAATCTTCCAAGGTAAAATCATTATCTCGAGTAGCAAGAGTATATGAGGTAATGAAGGGAGTGTAACTTACCTTGAGTCCTCCCAGTAAGTGAGCAATAAGATCTTGATCATCCATTGGCTTTCCAGTTGTTGCCAATTGATCAGTGAGAGCTTTAGCTTCATCAATATAAACAGTACATGTTTTACTACCTTGAGAGAAAGTCTGTATTTGTCGCTTAAGTAAAACAACCCGTGACCTTGAAGTTGATGCAAAGCGAGTTTGGAGAGAATCCCAAGCTTGCTTAGCAGTCTTAGTTCCATATAGAGAAACAACCAATTTCTCTAAAATAGAAGCAAGAATCCAGCTTTTAACACAATTGTCCTTCCGAAACCATATTGCATAAGCTGGATTGGGAGCATCTTGAATAGATTTTGCAGGAGCTATTATGGTGCCATCGATATGGCCAACAAGATCATGGCTATTAAGGAAGACCATGAACTGCATACTCCATGCCATGAAATTGGTACCAGTTAGCTTTTCAGTAACAGGTTGAGAAGTGGCATGAATGTTTAAATTAGAGTGGGGCATATTTGTAGTGTTACTTGAACTGGAAGACATTATGAAAGAAATGAAAGTTGCGGAAGTTTGGAGAAAAGAGAGGATCAGGCTTGAGCCGTACTACTGGCTGATACCATGTAAGATAAAATAAGGATTATGATGGAGTAGTTCTTAATAACTTACTCACTGAAAAGTTTGTATATTTATAGAGCAGTATCGTGCTATACTTACAGGTTCAATTCAAATATACAAGGATAACTAACAAACTAGTTCAAAATTTAAAACTCTGTTATTTACAAATTTGTTTTCTCAGTGCTGTAGACTCGGGATCTTCTAATTCTTCTGTATACTCAGTCAAGCTAACATATTTCCTATAAACAATTTCTATTCCCTTTCTTGAAGTTTATTCCCTGATCACCCAAAATTAATTCTTGTTGTTTCAGACTGACCTTGTTGTTTATTATTCTTGAATATACTAGCTAGTTTGAATGAGCCACCTTCATATTAGACACAGAATCGCTGATAAAAACCAGCATGGCAGCATGTTTTTTAATTTATGCTGCAAAAGATGGGAGAAATCATGAAACTATGATGATCAAGAAGACAAATAATTTCAAAAGCAAAGATATGAGAGAGGAAACTACATGCATGCTGAATAGGAGACGCATGCCTGAAACAAATGAAGGACACACAGCTTGAAAACCAATTTGGAGTAAAACTTTGTCTTGTAAATTAATATAATCTTTGAGCTTCATGTTTTTCTTAAAATATTATATAAATCGGATTGTTACAAATGATCACAAGATATGCTAACATGAGAATTGTCTGTAGAATATATAAGATATAATATTTCTTAATTATAAGCTAGCTCTTGGGTGGATCAAAGAACAATAATTCTTGTTATGTTCTCTTGTTGTTTGAACTTGTAATTTATTTGAGACTTGTATACTCTTCATATATATATTTGATAAGAAGTTTGTAAATAATGGGATAGTCTCAAGTCCAGACCATTTTTTGTATTTGGAAATTGCTATTTATACCAGGAGTCTGGGAGTATAAATCGTGCTTGCCCCCATGAAGCCCATGTGTCATTTTTACTGCTCCTTTTGTCAGAGTACTTTAATGGGGCGTGTCTCTACGACAACGTCATTAATGTAATGTGTTGCTCGAGTGGTGTTGTCATTAATACGGTGTGGTGCCCTGATTTGCCTTACTCTGTTGGTGTCTTCAGTGATCTATCGATGTCACATTGCCAGAGGATCGAGAGTCCCCCTTACTTCTTGCTTGTTCATGTGGGCAGGTATTTGAGGGCTAAACGTTGTTTGAGGGATCTTTAAGACGGCGAGTCCCATCCCTTTGCAGTTTGCTCCCATGTGGGGGTTGTGTCCAGAAAAGTCTCCTTGCAGGCCGGGCCAAAGGGCCTATTTGTCCTAGGCTGGACCTTTTTTTATTTTCTTAGTTGCTCCTCACAGGCCCACTAAAAGGGGGAAAACCCTTTTCAAGATATATATATATATATATATCACACTTTTTTTTTTCTTTTGTCATTCTTTTCCGGCCTTTTTTTTTCTTTCATTTTTGGTAATTAGCCTTCTCACACCTCGTTACAAACTTGGAAGTAGAATGTCTTATATATTAGTTTTGTGCTTTAGAGACAACATGGATCTGCAAATATTCTAGAAGACTAGTGTAGTTTCATAAAATAGTGTAGTTTTGTGCTTAATGACATGCACGTACGACATGCAACCAGTAACGTACTGGTCATCTGGTTAATTAAACGATCGTGACAACTTAGGATCAACTTGCATTAAAAATCTCCCAAAAAAAAAATTAAAGCATTTTTAAATTTGTTAAGAAGAGAGGTTTAACTCAATTGAGCTGCACTGCTGTACCGCTTGCAGCTTACACTTGCAAGTGACGACGGCTAGTGTTAAAAATAGTATTTTTTTTATTCACATTTTTTATTATTTTTAAATATTTTTAAAAAAATATAAAAAAAATATATTAATATATTAAAAATTACTACCTTAATCATTAAATAAAATAAACTGAACGATGAAATGGAGGGTAACAATTGGCGGCATGCTAGTTTTTTTCTATTTGAATATATAGTTTTGTACGACGTTCCGCTAGCTTTTCTACATGTGGAGCATGGATGTGTTTGTGGGGTCCGATTTAATTAGCCTATCCGACAAGAAATAATCTTCCCAACCTCTTACTATTCACCATACTCCACACTTCATTTTTTTTTTAATTTTTTTTATCAAATATTTTTTTATATAAATAGTGAATAAAAAATTTGAAATATTTAAAAAAAAATAAATTCAAAAAAAAATTTTAAAAAAATATTAAAAAATATGAAGTGTGGAGTGTGGGTGAATAGTAGGAGGTTGTGTAGCAAATCTCATCCGACAAGGGTTTGTTGCGATTTTTTTTATGAATTTTAAAAATAATTTTATTTTATTTATTATTATTTTTTTATCCGGCCCAATCCGCTAATTAGAGTTCACTAGCTATATATTAATTGAACCGGACTTGTCCGGCCACTTCATTGTATTTTTTATTTTCATCTGAATAAAATCTTCTATAAATTTGTAAAATAGGTACGTTGTCAAATCTCTTCTATCATCTGTCATCGATTAATTCAACTTTTTGTTTTATTATTTTTCAAATCGTACCTAACAATTAGTTTAAGTAGATATATATTAGATTATAACGAGGATGCTTGCAAGGTAAAATGCTCAAATGATTTATGCATATTGAATTTGGCCAGTCGTATCACATGGAATGCACATTAATAATATTAGGAAGTGATCCAAAACTGTTGTGTTGATGACTGGAATAATATATATTATGGCTTGTGCTTGGCCGGATGCGAGGCTATATAAACCTTAATATAGCTAGTAGTGCAGAGATCATCCACCAGCTGTATAGCGTGTCCTTGAAGGAAACCGGCTGATCAAAAATGGAGGTTGAAATTACTTCCAAAGAGTGCATCAAACCCTCTTCTCCAACACCCTCAAACTTGAAAACCCACAAGCTCTCCCTCTTGGACCAGTTGATGGCTCCAGTCTATTATCCCATCATCTTCTTCTATCATATGAATCAAAAGACAGATCTTGCTATCGATGATATTGGCTCTTATCAAAGATTACAACTCCTAAAGCAATCTTTATCAGAAACGCTGACCTGCTTTTATCCATTTGCTGGAAAGATCAAGGACCATCGTTCTATTGATTGCAATGATGAGGGGCCTTATTATTCAGAGGCCCGTGTAAATTGTGATCTTGTTGATTGCCTCAACCAGCCTAATCTCTCATCCTTCCTTAAATTTATCCCCCTAGATTCCATTTCTTACATACCAACTACGGGAGATCATGTAGCTATGATACAAGTGAACAAGTTTGCATGCGGCGGTATTGCCATTGGTGTTCTTGTTTGCCACATGATCGTGGATGGAAAGTGGAAACACCTCAAGTGTCTTTCTCAAACATTGGGCCAGTACCACAACTCGTAAGGCCTATGGAGCTGTATCGTGTCCTAATTTTGATGCCCCATCAATTTTCATACCAAGCGATGCATTGCCTCCAGCGATGAGTACTACTAATTTTTCCAAGACTTTTCTCAATTCAAGTAAGCGTAATACAAGGAGATTTGTGTTTGATGCATCAACCATTACATCACTTAAGGCCAAAACATGCAGCTCTAGTGTGCAAAACCCTACGACAGTTGAGGTAGTCACTGCGCTCCTAGGTAAATGCGTGAGGGCTGCCTTCAAGGCAGCGTCTGGTATGCAGAGACCATCTATTATTACACATGCAGTGAATTTGCGCCAAAGAGGGGTTCCTCCATTCCCAGAAACTTTTATGGGAAACATGGTTTGGACAGTAGGATCATTATGCATGGGTGATCAGGAGACGGATCACTTACCTTCCATGATTATAAAACCTACAAGGTGATGGAGGGTTTCTAAATCTTTGCGAGATTATAAAAGCAAGGGAAGGGGCATTTGCCAGTGCAACAAGCAGTACAAGTCATGGCGGGATGGATCTTATTGCTTTTAGCAGTTGGTGTAACTTTGGTCTCTATGACATTGATTTTGGGTGGGGAAAGCCCGTGTGGATGGGCTACGTAGGTTTAAGTGAGGGTACTGAGAGTTGGATCCCAAATTTGATAGTGTTGATGGAAACCAAAACCAGCGGTGGAATAGAAGCATGGGTGTGGTTGGATAAAGAAGACATGGTCATCTTAGCACAGGACAAAGAGCTCCTTGCCTTTGCTTCCATGGATCCAAGTCCCATAAACTAGGCCGATCGAGCCTAGACCATTGTATTTCTCATCCATTCATGAAGGTGGTTGTGCCTATGACGTACGTACGTACGTAGGCTTTATATATATAATATCGATCGTATTGCTCAACCAATAAATGTAAGCCTAGAATTATGTAATCGATGGCATTCTACCTATAAATATGGCTTTGCATGTGTGACCATTTCTCTCTTCTTTAATTTTCAACTTAGTATTTGTATTAATTTGTTTGGAGTGTTTTAAATGGGAGTCACTAAGTTTAAGATATACATGGTATAGCATTGTAATCATCAACAAATAACTGCAGGGTTTCTTTTTAATCACATCGATCGGGTCCCATTTTGAAACTTTTGTTATAAGATCTTGAGTTCCTCTTTGAACCCGATCTTAGTTCCTCTTTAATCACACCGACCAATGAATGCCCAACACATCAATATCCTATTATTTTTACCGTGCGTAGACCAATAATCATGGGATGCTTGCTTATTTTAAAGGAAAATGACAGTGTTCCGGCCATGTTTTTTGTTTTTGGTTTTGACCGTTCTTGCATTTGTATTTCTTAATAGTTAAGTAAGGACTAGTGTATTTATATTTAAAACAAATATATATAAAAGAAGAGTACGGCTACATTTATAAAAGAATTATATAAAAATAATCCTACAAACTGACGTATTTTCACCTGATTCGTTAGATCTACTTTACAATAAAAATAATTTTATAATTTGACGAACCACATCAATCCACATCAGTTTGTAAGATTATTTTTGTGTAATTTTTTTGTGACTAGAGTTTTTTTCATCCTATTTTAGCCTCCAATTGGATTGAGAAGTGATTTCAACTTATCTGATCATTATTATAACTTTTCTAAATTTCTAAAAAAATATAATAAACAATTCAATTTTTTCAAATCTCAAAACAATCATAATATTAAAAAATAATATCATAATAATATTTTATTTAATTTTTAAATTTCATCTTAACTCATCTTGTAAGAAGGGGTGCCCACAATGGATGCCCATATTTACCCTATAATAAAATCTCAACATTTAACTCCTACGAGTAAACCATAATAGAAACATTAAATAGTATAAGTAAAACTAGATTCTTTAGTATTTTTCATCTCATTTATTGTCTATAGATTTTAAACAAGATTGAGAACATATTAAGAGATGCAAACATGAGGTCTTGCATGCCCACTATGTGTGAGTGAGATATGTAAGAAAGGGGCACCCATAGTAGGCACTCATTTACCTTCTCTTGAGGATTATGAAGTGGCTCTTAAACCATTTCATGAGTCTTGATTGTTGGCCCTTAATGGCTAGCCGGAGGTTACACTTAGAGAGGTCCTCCCTCCTTTGGATGAGAGGTGTGTGTGTGTGTGCAGGTAGCATCAAAACAAAAATCTCTCTCTCAAAGTAGTTCTCTCTAGTCTCAGCATCTAGGCTGTGGAATTTGTGGGTATTGCTCTAGTATTACCACGTAACACATTCCAACATCACCGGGAGGATTTTGGATGAACAACAACGCCGGAGAATTTGTGGAACAACAACACTAGATCCGAGATATTTCTGAAAAGGTAATATCGCTTCAGTTGTGCATTATGATCTTGTTTTTCTAATACATCTCATCTTAACTCACTATCCAAACAGAATCTTAAAATCACAAACTTTCTTCCTCTCTATCACCTCTCTCTCATTTCACCAACTTTCCATTTCTCTTCTTGGTCGAACTCTCTTTCGGTAAAAACACATTCACCCAAATGCAACAAGCAGTAGTACTAGACCATCCACATTGGATTTCCCATATACCCTCTATCCCTATATTTTGGGGATGAATTTAGGGTTTTGGAGAAAAACCCCTCCCCATTGGATTCCTTGTTAGTGTAGCTCCCCATCGCATTCCAGAGCCTTCTTTCCCGTGTCTTCTTCTCTCTCGGCGTTGACCCCTCCCTTGAAACACCAACGATCACAGCCCCTCTTCATCGGCAAATTTTGTAAGTTTTGATTTCGCAACACCAAGATTCACAGCCCCTCTCCCTCATTTTGATTTTTTTTTTTCTCATTTCATACCTCTCTTCTTCTTTGTTTCTCTCTTTCTATTTTTCTTCCTCTCGAGACCATGATCAAGGTAGGTATGTGATGGATAAATAGCCACTATTTGGTGCTCTGAGTCGGCGATCTCTTTGTTGTTTGGTTATCGAGAATGTTGAGATGTTTTCAGATTGGTTCAATTTTTTTTTTGTCACTCCCGTTTAGTCATTCTCATTTTGGGCTTTGTTTGAGGAAACCGGTTCTCATTTTGACCTTGCGTTGCCATTGATTTGTCTATATTTTGGTTGACTGTATTGAGTGTTTGGCTGTCGAGAAAGTGATGATGCTTTGTAGATATATATTTTTTTAAATTACTTTGTATATATGCTTTTTCTTTCACTTTCTATGAGATGTGACTTTCGGATTTATGTGGTTGTGAAATTTATTTTATGTTGTGCTCGAATCTGATGATGGACGAATTTTGCTCTCATTTTTCTCACCCATGTTTGGTTGCTGCGAAAATCTAGTGGTATTTATTGAAGTACTCCTAATTAGTAAAATTCATAATTATTTAAATTTCTAGTTATCCTATTTGGTCACATAGAGCCTTCAGTTGGAGGATGTTTACGGTTGCATGTGGGGGCAAATGCAGTTTGATTCCATTGTAACTATGGAAGGTTATGTTTCTTCATATATATGTCTTTTTTATAGGTATGTTTCTTTAGATATGGTAGAGCTGATGATCATGGGCTTCAAGTTTTAGATATGGTAGAGCTGATGATCATGGGCTTCAAGTGGAGTTGGATTTTTCATTCAATGATGATCATGATTCGGTAGATATATATATCGGAAAGCACTATATACTAATATAACTAGGTAGCACAGAACAGCTTGGGAACCAAGCATCATGCATCAGTAATTAATATATGACAACAAAAAAATAGTACTACGAATTGCAAGGGAGATTAGCTTTTTGCACTAGGAGACTATATATATATATGCAAGTTCACAACTAGTATAAATTTCTCTCCAAAATAAGATCACATCCTAAACAATTAGTTTGGAAATATTCGATTTTTGCATGTATTAGTGGATAATTCTCACCTAATTCATGATGTTAACATATGCACGATATGACTATATATATATAAAACATAGAAAAAACACTAATTATTAAGAAGGCTCAAACCTAAACAAATTAAAGCCAGTTGCAATTAAATATATAGGACATGCATTAATTGAGGATGTCAACAGGACATTATGAAACACTTGGCTTCAATATTATAAAGATTAATAATCCCTTCCTGTTTAAAAAGCACGTACTTTGCACTTGCATTTCGTTTGCAGATTGTTTTCTGCATAATTCTTTATCAATAACGATAATTAGAATATTATGATGAGGGAGGTTGGACTTGTTGCTTTGTAGAATTCATGAAATCATCACATCACATTTGTTTGCAATGCCTATATATAGCTAGGCATTGGGTTTTCTGTGTGAATAGCCCAGAACTGATCTAAACCAAATGTTCTAATCCCAAAATATGTTCCTTATACATCGGTCCATCATGGCTTCCTTAAACCAATTATGTAAATTTCATGATAATCAAAAAATGTAATTTTAGATTCCTTAAACCAATTATGTTTTATTGCTCTTTCCATGGGTAATTTGTTTTGTGTTGTTGGGTTTCTTTGCAGTGTTTCGTATCTCTCAGAGGAGGGACTGTTATTAGGCTGTGATGATGGTGTTGTAGTACAGGTTAATTCATAATTGTTAATAGGGCCTCATCGATATGGCGGAGTAATTCTCATCTGAATTGCCATATTGCAGTTTGTGGTACTTTCTAGAAAAAGCAATGGACGTTCGGGTGGGGTTTTGCAGCCATTCGATGTGAATGACTCTTTACTTACGCATGCTGTCAATATTTCTACCATTTTCAATTCCATTTATTTCTTTATTTTCAGAATTTTATGAGAAATCTAATGAGAATGCTCTTATTTAGCATTATTGTGATTTGCATGCTGTTTGGTTGTTGTTTTGTGTGAATATGTGAATTGGTCAGTTTTGTGCAGTTGTGTTTTGTTGTGTCATTGTTTTGTGATAGAAAAGTAATGTGTAAATTAAACTCCCTCAGCTGTGATGATGACAAACCGTTGTGAAGATATAGAAAATTTATGATTATTTCCTCAATGACTAGATAACCCAGACAGCCAACAAGTAGTGGCAACCGGTTGTTTAGCCATGAGAGGGTGGCCAAATTTCGTAGATGTCACCATTCGGTTCCTAAGCTGGTGATGGAAAAATCCCAAACTTTATAGTTACGTGTCTAATATTTCAATGTATTTTTAGATATGGATTCACAAGACCCTGACCATATGTACTTCACCAACCTTCTAAGTCAAGATCCTCAACTAAACCCCACTTATGGTGGGTAAAGTGGAAACTCTCCTATAACTGTTGATGACTCTCCACTCCTACCCCATAACGATTCTATTGGAGTTAGGAAATCAGTCAGGGGTGCAAACTTTACCCTTGAAGAAGACAAGTTACTTGTCTCCGAATAACTTAATTGTAGCCTTGATGTTGTCTAGGGAACAGACCAAAAACACTCCAAACTTTATAAATTTTTTTTTGAATACTTTGAGCAATTTAAAGAAACCACAAATGACTGGACAATAAAATCTTTAATACATCGGTGATCAATTATTCAAAAGGCAATAAAAAAATTTTGTTGAAAACTAGCCCAAGTTGAAGGGTTGAATCAGAGTGACATCACCGAGCAAGATAAGGTAAATATTCATACCCTTACTTGAGTTATGAATAATTAGTTTTTTTTTAACATTGGTTTAACATATTGTTATTTTGTTTACATGCTAGTATAACAAGGCTAAGGTTATATACCAGTTGCTAGAAAAATGCTCATTCCAGTTCGAGCATTGTTGGCACTTGTTGAAGGACTAATCTAAATGGATTTGGCGTTCTACAAAGGAGAATCCAAAGTGACGGAAGACGATGTCTCCGTCCCCGACCCCATGTTCGGGCGCTGAGACAATAGACTCAGTTTTTGATCTTGGGCCGGATAATGTGATGGATAATGACGTGATTGAATTGGACTGACCAATGGGAAAGAAAGTTGAGAAAGGAAAACAAAAGACCAAAGGCATAATAGGAGAGGAGATTGTTGTGTTCAGCAGGCTGAAGTATACGCTTTTGGAGGAGTTACGTGCTCTTGAGAAAGAGTTTTATTGCCTCAAAGCCGAGAAGATGGATTATGACAAGGAAAAAGAGGTAAATAAAGTCCATCAAGAGGATGAAAGACTGAGATTGGAGGCTGAGAAGATGGCAATTGATAAGGAAAAAGAGCTAAATAAAATCCGTCAAGAGGATGAAAGACTAAGGTTGGAGGCGGAGAAAGTAGAGCTCGCCAAGAAAGAAGCAAATCAGCGCATTATGATGATGGACGTTAATGCCATACTAGCACTACAACGATTATTTCGAGGAACTGCAGAGGGAAATCATGGTGAGACACAATGATCTTGCACATTTTGATTGATAAAAATTAAGAATTTTTTCATAGTTTATTTCTTTATTTTATGTTTCAAATAATGATGTATGACAATATTATTGATACTAAGACAGTTTAATTTTTATTTAGATTGTCTAAATTTAAATGTTCAAACAAGGAAATTTACCATTACAATTTTAGAAACTATTACATATACACGCACAAATATAGACACTATTAACATAAAGGAAATACGAAATTATCGTACTTAACTCAAATATTATTACTACTAAAATGGCGGAAAAAACAAATCATTATACGACATGTCTACTGTTGGAAAAATAATAACCATTGATGTTCAATTAGATCTGTTTGGAGCTGATGATGTCCCGAGTTGTCTCTAATATGATGATGACGCTGGATGAAGTCTGTAAGTTCAGTTGTATGATTGTGCGACAATTTCGGAACTTCATCATTAAGTTAATCATACTCAATGTCAGGACCCTCACTATCATCACGCTCGTCTTCAATGATCATATTATGTAGAATAACACATGCTTTCATTATACTTTTTAGTTCCTTGACTTTGAACATTCAGGAAGGTCCACGAATGATTGCAAATGTTGTTGAAGTATCCCGAATGCACGCTTGACGTCTTTTCTTGCGGATTCTTGTGCTTTAACAAAAATTTTCTTCTTATTCCCTTGTGGTGATGGAATCATCTTCACAAAAATTCACAACTTGAGATAAATACCATCCATAAGGTAATACCCCATAGTGTAGTCATTGTCATTGATTATGTAATTGACTGGAAGAGCACTCCCTTAGGCAAGTTCCGTGAAAATAGAAGATCTCTCTAAGACATTAATGTCGTTATGTGAACCGGAAATACCAAAAAATGCATGCCATATCCAGAGATCATATGAAACAACTGCTTCTAAAATAATAGTTGGTTCACAAATGTGACCGGAGTACATACCTTTCCAGGCTACGGGATAATTTTTTCACTTCCAATGTATGTAGTCAATGCTTTCCAACATTCCTGGGAATCCCCGTTGTTCACCAACAACAAGCAAGCGAGCAATGTCATTGGCATTTGGTGATCGCAAGTATGATTTTAAAACAACATTTACGATTTTCTCAGAGAATTTTTTAAGACTCTTTTTTGTGGTGCTTTCACCAATACGTATGTAGTCATCCATAAAATTTCTAGTAACCCTATACGTCAGTATTCTAAATGTTGCGGTTATTTTTTACATAAAAAATAAACCAAATCTTTCGACACTATCTCTTTTTTGGACGAAGTACGGCTCGGAAAACTCTACCTCATTTAGAATACGGAGAAATAATGAACGACTCATTCGAAATAAATTCGAGAGATATATTGGATTTTCTGCAAAATAATTGTGAAATAGGTACTCGTGTCCTTGAATATGATCATGCCGAATGAACTCACGGCATTGACGATTGCCACGATACCTTGATGACTGTCTATTGGTCTCATCATTAAGAACAACATCCAACTCATCTTCAAATGATAAGTATGTGAGCAATTTGCGAAAAAATATACGAGCCATTTGATGAAGGGAGTGAGATATCAGGGGAGACTGTTGAATTTCGATTCTTTAGATCAAATGAGACATGAATTTGTGAGAATGTGAGTGCAAGCAGAATGCGTATTTTAGATGAAAAAATTACCGTTACATATACGATAAAAAATATTACCATTTGAGAGAAGACAAAAATAGTTACTATTGAAGAAAAGACAAAAGATATTATCGTTGAAAACAGGAGTTCAAAATGTTATCGTTGGAGGTAGGAGTTCAAAATGTTACTGTTAGAAATGCACATATTAAAAAAAAAAATACTATTTTTATAATACGGATTTCGGTTTAAAAAATAATATTGTATTCATTAGTCAAAATCGTATAAGTATTTAGTATAATGTGATATTTGAAAAGAAAATAATAAGACAAAAGAGTTAATAGTTAAGATTGTAAATGAAAGTGAGAGACAAAAAAAAAAAGAATAAAAAATATTAGTTAATAAAATAGAGATAATGATAGAGAATGAGATGTAAAAGGTTTTTGAAATATGAGTAAAATTTAAAAAAAAAATTTAAAAAATATACTTTTTAATTAAATTATGAAATTTTTTATAGAGAATCTAATGTAGATGCTCCTACAAGTGGGATGGATCTTGTTAGTTTTACTGGTTGGTATAACTTTAGTACTTTCTATGATAAATAATGCTGAATTCAATCATGAACTATATAAGTATTATACATTCAATTCTTTTAAAAAGAGAGTGAAATATGTTGTTAGAAAATTAATTTTTTCACAAATATTCCCTTCTTTATTTTTTTTAAAAAACATGTGCGATGTTTGAATATTTATTCATTCACGACGTTACTTTAGAGTGGGGAAAACGGATGTGGTCGAGCAGCATTGGTTTCAGCGAAGGTAGAGAGAGCTGGATCCCAAAACGTGATATTAGCACACCACAAGGAGGCAACTCATGATGTCGCTAGGCGATCAAACTAATAAATATATGTAAGATTGCATTAAGCTAATTATTATTTAAACCATGAATGAATATCTAAACACCGTATTGACATTCGACCTTCACAAAAAAAATATATCAACATCCATTATGAATGATTTCTTTTTCATATATATATATATATTTAAAATTTTTCATTTAAAATCCAGTTAAAAAGAGAAATTATTACGTCATCACCACCTATTCTCTTCCTAGCGGTCTAGATTCTAGACCGACTACTCTAAATAAGATTTTTTCTCATCCGCCGCCAACTGAAAAAATATCGAAATAACTGATAATCTCAAGCTCCTCTCCGAAGTGAGCACCCTCCACTCTCTCCTCTCTCTCTCTCTCTCTCTCAAGATTATCCCTCCACCAACATGTTTCTTCTGCCACCGCCCCTTCCAAATCGTTTCCCTTCAGTTCCGCTAACTTTCACAACACAGTTTCGCCACCACCGCCACCGCCATATATTCCAACCTCCACTTTCCGTTACCGCCATCGTTACCGAAGCATCCTCTTTCTCTGTTTTCTCGTCCAGACAACTTGATGACGGCGACGGCGACGACGAAAACGAAATCAACAATCGCCGCTACGACTTCACTCCTCTCCTCGACTTCCTTTCTAACTCTCCCGATACCACCGGCATTTCGGGTCCGGATCCTCCGATTTCACTTGACCCGACCGAGTTCCATCTCGCCGAGTCGTACCGGGCCGTGCCGGCCACGGTCTGGCACTCATTCCTAAAATCCCTCTGTTCCTCCTCCTCCTCCTCCATTGGACTGGCATACGCCGTCGTTTCATGGCTCCAGAAACACAACCTCTGCTTCTCCTACGAATTGCTCTACTCAATTCTCATCCACGCGCTTGGGCGCTCCGAGAAGCTCTACGAGGCGTTCTTGCTTTCCCAGAGACAATCCCTAACCCCGTTAACTTACAACGCCCTAATAGGCGCTTGTGCTCGCAACGACGATCTCGAAAAGGCGCTCAATCTCATGTCTCGCATGCGCCAAGACGGTTTCCCACCCGACTTCGTCAATTACAGCTTGATTATTCAGTCCCTTACGCGCACTAACAAAGCCGAATCTCCGATTTTGCAGAAGCTTTATTCCGAGATCGAATGCGATAGGATCGAGCTCGATTGCCAGCTTCTGAATGACATTATCGTCGGTTTTGCGAACGCCGGTGACTCTGCTCGTGCCATGCATTTCCTAGCCAAGGCTCAGGCCAGCGGGTTGAGCGCTAAAACTGCAACTCTCGTTGCGCTTATATCCGCCTTGGGGAATTCGGGTCTCACCGTGGAGGCCGAGGCCATTTTCGAAGAAATAAGGGACTCCGGATTGAAGCCAAGGACTAGGGCTTACAACGCGCTTCTCAAAGCGTATGTGAAAGCCGGTTCCTTGAAAGACGCCGAGTCGATCGTATCGGAGATGGAGAAGACAGGAGTTTTGCCGGACGAGCATACTTACAGTCTTCTTATCGATGCATATGCAAATGCAGGCCGGTGGGAAAGCGCGAGGATCGTCTTGAAAGAAATGGAGGCTTGCAATGTACAGCCTAATTCGTACGTGTTTAGTAGGATTTTAGCGAGTTATAGGGACAGAGGAGAATGGCAGAGATCCTTTCAGGTTTTGAAAGAAATGAAGAGCAGTGGAGTAACGCCGGATAGGCATTTTTACAATGTGATGATTGATACTTTTGGCAAGTACAATTGTCTTGATCATGCTATGGCCACCTTCGATCGGATGCTATCTGAGGGAATTGAGCCCGACACGGTTACATGGAACACGCTCATTGATTGTCATTGTAAGGCGGGGCGGCATGGTAGGGCAGAGGAGTTGTTTGAAGAAATGCAGGAGAAAGGATACTCGCCGTGTGCTACGACGTATAATATCATGATTAATTGTCTTGGGGAGCAGGAGAGGTGGGAGGATGTGAAGAGCTTGTTGGGGAAGATGCAGAGTCAAGGGTTGCTGCCAAATGTGGTGACTTACACCACTCTGGTTGATATTTATGGACAGTCGGGGAGGTTCGAGGATGCGATAGAGTGCTTGGAGGGTATGAAGTCTGCGGGATTAAGACCATCCTCGACAATGTACAATGCCTTGATTAATGCCTATGCGCAAAGGGTACGTATGTTGTTGCCTTTATATCTATTTGCAATTTTATTGTACATTCATCCTCAAAGGCCTCAACCAATTTGTGAGGTTCGGAGAGTTGAGTTGAGATGAGATGAGAGTTGACAGTTGAATAAAATATTATTAGAATATTATTTTTTAATATTATTATTATTTTGGAATTTGAAAAAGTTGAGTTGTTTATTATATTTTGTGTAAGAATTTGATAAAGTTGTAATGATTAGATGAGATAAATTGGAGGCCTTTTTGTATCCAAACCAGGCCGTGAATAGGTGTTCTATAAGCAGATGCTCCGGAGAAACTTTATATTTATACTAATCTGTAGTTTTGAAACAAAACGAATGTAATGTAATTAGCAAGATGCTGTAATATATGGAGAAAAGTTCTCCTCGTGTTTTATTTTTTGGTTTTTTGTTCCTCCTCATCTTTTCTATTCTCTTCTGAAAAAGTTTCTACCTGGTGTTCGACACCACTCCTATTTATGGAGCCAAGATTGTGTATCGTTTCATGTGATCATTGGCACATTATGCATTAGATTATTATGTAAATTAAGCCATGGGATGGCTTAATTATACTTTATTGTCATATTTTTCCAGAGTCATAATTAGTAGAGCCTAAGTTTCTTGTGACTGTTACCTTTTGGATCTCATGAATTTTCATCATCGATCATGTTCCTTACCCTCTTTTCCTCACTTTGGTTTTGGCTCAATGTAACCAGTGGTATATGTGGGATGTTACTTGACAGCGTACAATATCACAGAAGCTTAAAGGCAACAGTTTTGACATAATTCATTGAAATGAGAAGAAACTCCCTTACAAGAGAATCCTTTCCCTGCCAAAAAAATCTGTGCTTGTATTTGGAGCAACAAGTCTTATGTCTCTGAAAGGATATGTTCATTTTTGTTTTTGTATCATCTGATTGCAAATGTGATGATTGCTTATTTAAAAAAAATTGTAAATGTGATTATTTCTTGAGGTGCATTTGATAATCTCTGGTTACAATTTTTGACAGGGTTTGTCTGAGGAAGCAATAAAAGCATTTAGGGTCATGAGAGCAGATGGCCTGAAGCCTAGTCTTTTAGCCCTCAATTCATTAATAAATGCATTTGGTGAGGATAGAAGGGATGTTGAAGCCTTTGCAGTTTTGCAGTACATGAAAGAAAATGTATGCTTACCAATCTATTGCTTTTACCCAACAAATATTTTGAAGTTTTACTGGTTTTACCATCTTACTGTATGTCCTTCGGAATCTCCTTGCAGGACTTGAAACCAGATGTGGTCACCTATACTACGCTTATGAAAGCTCTGATTCGTGTTGATAAATTTCATAAGGTACAGATTGATTATAGTGTCTAAAAGCATAAAAGAGGAACCCAGGCCACCTTTTATGACAAATGGTCCTCTGTATTTTTCATGTTTAAAAGCATAAAAGAGGAACCCAGGCCACCTTTTATGACAAATGGTCCTCTGTATTTTTCATGTTTGTTGGCAAATTAGATTTGGGTGCCTCCTGCCATTACTTGTGGCAGTGAGGCAGTCCCGCACAGTTTTTCCTTTGTCTGTTTAGTATTTCTAGCTTAGTTATTGGGGTAGGGATTGACTACTGCACATGAAAGGTTAGAAAATTATAATGTAAAAGTTATTTTAAGATTATAGAGCCAAGAACAGTTCCTCTGTAAGCAACATGTAGGACTTCAGTGTAATATTTTTTCCAACAAACAATATGCAGGCAGTCACCATCGTATTATTAGGGTTTTTAGTATTTTTACCAAGCCCCAATTTTGACCAAATGTCCTATTAACATTTGATAGATATATTAATTAGGTTAGATGTACTGTATTAAAAGAATGTCTAGGTATCATACACATTACTGCATTCTAATTCCATTCAGTATGATTTACTTTGGTCTTGCAAAGCCTCGTAGAATTACCAGGCTGAGAACTTCAAGATAAAGGAGATTTGACATTATATGCTTTTTTGCTTTTCTATGTGCTAAGTTATTTATTCACATATCAGGTTCCTTCTGTGTACGAGGAAATGATTTTGTCTGGGTGCACGCCTGATAGGAAAGCCAGAGCAATGTTACGGTCCGCTCTTAGATATATGAAGCAGACATTGAAATCATAGTATATGGGGCCACACAGCCAAAGAAATGTACAGGGCTATCGTGTTTGTTCCATTAGTTATCTATTTGAGGGTTATCTATTTGAGGTTAGTGGTCAGTCTTCAGCCTGATATTTCAACAATACGTACTGTACCATGATGTGAAATGTTTCAAGTCGTGTTCAAATACACCATTCTCTCCCATACCAAGTTGTTCTTTTTGTTGGTTCAAATGGTTTTGCAGGCGATATTGATTCATGCACGGTCGTTGCCAGAAAGAGATTCAAGGTATGGGGCAAAAGAGTAGGAATGCAAATGCAGACCAAAGCCTAGCGTCCAAACACCCGAATACGTGAAGATACATACCATTCCTCAGAAGCATCAGATAATAATACATCTTTACCTGTGTGCCGAATATAGTGTTGAACTATACTTGTGGCAGATAATAGAGAGAGGAATGATAGAAAAGTCTTCAAGACTAGTTTTCTATTTTGTTTTTGTTGTGTAAAGGCATGAACAAAAATAATGGCATAAATCTTATCAATTCTATTTTTAGGTGCCTTGGCAAACCATATAAGATTCGAGTCATAATCGGCAATTACCACAGCCTCATGACAGGAGGGGTAAAAGAATATTTATATCGTCTATAGACTGTAGTAACGTACAACACTCTGCGTGCCTTTCACCAGGGTGAAAAGAAAATATATATATCAGATGGGAATGCTAGTAATAACTTGTCTATTGGACTTGTTTTTTGAAATTCTGGCACAGAACATGAACATTAATAATACTGAGGATAATAAAAAGAGCCTGAAATACGTTCTAATCTCTTGGATCCCAAGCTCAAGCACTTCCATCTTCTTCCCATATCTGCTACTCCTCTCCATCAAGTAACCATCGAGGTAGTCATCGATGGATACCCACTTGGCCAAGTTCGACACAGGCAGTACCTTTGAATCGACTTCACCAAGTAGACGTGGTCCCACTTTGAATATGGCGAAAAAAGCAGCAGACCAGTCGTTGAGAACTCTCTGAAACCCGAAAGAAGATATAGTTACAGAAATATGAACCTATTAATCTTGTTCTTAATCAACTGTATATTTCCTCAAAAAATTGATACTTATGTCCAGCAAACGTGAAAAGGAAAATAATAAGGGGAGATAATTAAGAAGTTCAAAATCAAAAGCAACGAAAAGACATGGAGCAATCTGTGCTGACATACATTGAACGTAGCGAGGTCGGTGGGATTGAACATTTTGAAGCAGTCGTTAGATGAGGCAGCTCTGTTTCCATATATCTGTCAGTCAATGCAAACAGATAAAGATGTGAAAGGGTCATATTGCTGTAAGCAATTATAGAATGAGGGATCTGATTTCACAAACCTCAAATGTAAAAGCCATGGGCACCTTTACAACATCGTACATGAAATCTGTTGCGGTCCCATGTGCCAAATACCTAAAATTAAAGCAAGTTCAAACTTGTTGAAAGATGTAAAATAACAAGTCGAAACATGGTAGACTTTCCATCTTCCTAACAGGCCCTTTAGACCTGACAAAGAGGAGCACTATCATGTACAATATGCCAGATACCTCAATTTAAGCAAACAATAAACTAGTGGAAAATGTGATGGAGAGGTAAAATTTGTACCACTCCCCATGGCTCCTCTAAACCTGCTGAATATCAGCATTTTTTTGCGTCAAGGCCATGCATTTTGAATCTCATGTAAGAATGGAAGATAAATTGTTTCTACCATCCTCATAGCCAGATTCTTAATTCGCTATATATGTGTATTAATTCTTCACTAACTGATGGAATGTTTTTGGGATGATCCTTGTTTCCAAACTGTAGGAAATACTAACCCTACAGAGCCTCCACCAGATCCAATCACGCAACGCTTTTGGCAATGAAGATGGTTCACCTCTTCAAGCAACAACTTCATCTGATGTGTAGGAAGTCCATAAGGTGTAGTGTTTTTATGGTCATACGGCATAAAGAGAGCCTGCATGAACAAGCAACTTATGAAGGTCTTTCATATGCGAAGTATGTCATGAGCAGAACACAAGGTAATTGAGAAGGAATAAGAAAACAATTCCATGACACTGTAACCAGTGCATTTAAATTTACAGAAACTCAGCAGTGTGTTGGGTTCCCCTATAGAAAGCACTGAAAATCCACATTTCCACTGACTGCATTAAACAAGCACGACGGTAAATAGGCACAAATGCAGCGTAACTCTTTCATCCAAGTAATTGTTGATTTTAAAGGCACAGGGATTAACTTATTTCCGCCATATCAGGTAATCATAAAGTCAACCAATGGAAAGATAATTAGCAGTGTCTTTCCTAAATAAATTTTTCACATATCTCAAAACATGCAATACCTGAAAGAAGCATTAGGAAAACCAAATCACACCTATCTGGGTTAAAACTGTATCAGGCTAAAAAGACTATGGGTGGGAGTATCACGAAGCTGAGCAGGGGACAAGTCAAGTAGTTAATCATTAGTTTGAACCCAGCTTTGTAAAACTTACATCAAGCAAGAAACAATACCAAAATCAGTCCAATTACAACTAGCCCTATTTGACCCTGCCCATGTAAACTTGACCAAGCGTGACCTAATTAACAAGCATATAAAAGGCCACTCTCATTCTAACCAAGCTGATTTCAATCTCAACCAACTTTTAGTCGTGATTCACATAAAGAACAACCACGCTGGCTAATTAAAAAGGACAAAAAAATTATTGACAACCCTTGCACATGAAGCCAGTATCATACACACAATTTGGCTTCTCCAGGATAATAACAAGGCCAAACAAACCGTTCCTTGGCCAACTTGAGTTTTTTAAGAGCCATTAAAGAAAAAAAATCCTTGACTCCAAATTAAAGTACAAAACATAACCTCTTTTCCTTGAAAGATGGCATCACTAAACCAAATGACAAAATCAACGACAAAGTTAACCTATAAATAGTTTCTGACCCATTTGAGTGTAGATCCTGCACTTTTAAATAAGAAACTTGGGTAGACTGATGATATATATATATTATAGGTAAAAGTATCTTTATTAATAAGTGTGACTGATTTAAAATAATACATAAAAACTTAAGAAAAAGATACATTAGCACAAGAGTTTAGAAGGCAAATGACCTGAGCACTCGACAACAGCCAAAATATTACCTCCATTCCAGAGTGCACATTAACCCATACATGTGGATCAAAAGACACGGCAAGTTTCCGCATAATTTGAGTTTCCGGCTCACTAAAAGGAGCACTTCCAGGATTTTCCTCATACGGATCATAATCCTGAAATTGGAGACCAACAAAAATAAGAAAGACTATCAGAATAACAAAACACTGAATGGGACAGTTTAATAGTAAGGTGTTACACGCGCGCGAGTGCACAGAAGATGCAGATGTATAAATGATTAAACCTAAAGCCACATCCAACTGTGTAAAGTGTTCTGTAAATCAATTTTAAAGAGGGCAAATCTGAGCATAATTATCAAATTAATGCATCATCACCAACAAGTTTAAAAGATGTATGCAAACGTGCAGTGCAATAAGCGGTACCCAGAATAATTTATATAGCATGATTAAAGTGTCAAAATAATAGGGATGTACCTTTTCCTTCTTGCCCCAATCTACACTCCAATTTCGGTTGAGATCAACTCCTCTCCCTGCAACAAAATTTCAAACTAAAGCATTTCAACACCACCCCAAGTGGTCATCTAATTTTTGAATCAAGAAAAATTCAAGTGCATGACCATTCCTCCGCTCGCAAAGATCTCCGGCTTCAACAAGTTTGCGGCCATTCAAATTTTCCATTGGCACCACCTGGCAGATCATAAGATATCAGCATCACAAAAATACCAAGATTCCTCACAGCACTTCCCTAAAAATGGCAAAGAAATTAGATGGCATATCTGACAATTTAAATTTATTCGCTAGAAAACATGCCGGCCACATATCTGGCAATTTAAATCTTTTCCCACACAAAACATATGTCCTTTTAACACTGCAACAATGCTGTAACAGAGCTGCCCCGGGATTTCAGTCCTACTGAATCTAGATTAAAGTTGAGATATCGTTCAAAGAAATTAACATAAAGTACTTAATGATCAACTAATTATCAATAAACAATCTAGTATTTAAGATTTAAGTATATAAACATAAGAACCATGAGAGGATATATTATCTCTGAGTAATCTACTTTGAGACTTATCTACTGACATGAGCACTGAAATCTATCCAGTTCACTCGGAGGGTTTGACTGCCACAACAGTTCACTTGGTAAGCTTGCATATAGGCAATCTTTGTCATAAGTTAGTAACTTAAACATTTGATGAATCAAAACACAACACATAAAACAATCTGATTTACTCAGTAGAAGCAAAATGCAGCTACAACAAACTGTTCCAGAAATTTAATAGGCACTACCTTTATGACAAGCTTGTCAAGAATACTATTTAGTGAAGCTGGGCTCATGTTGGGTAGAAACTGTTCTTCACTTAATATTGACAAAATCCGAAAAGCAAGTTCAGATGTAATGAGTTCCCTTCCATGCTGGCCAAAACTCTGGAAGACAAGGAATTATCTGTCAAAACACAAGAAATCACAAATCTGAGATAATCTATCCAGTATCCACTACAAGATTTCCAAAGTACACAGTAATTTGTTTCTATGATCATACTATACCCTTAGAAACTGGGCAAAATAAAGGCCAAACAAGCAACTGCTTAGCTACATAAAAAAAATTGTTAAAAGGCCCCACTACTTGAACAGAAAACTTACAAGAAGGATCCGAAACTTTGACCCATCATCATTCTCTCTCCCTCCCCGGCAATATGTAACTACTGAGATCTCAGCCTGATAGCCTTTATTTCTAGATTTAACTGTTTCAATCTGTCAAAGACATAACCAATCAGAAAATGAAGTTCAAGCATAATGGCTAATTCAGGTGAATCATAGACAACCTACATTGAGTTTGCCTGGGTGACGCTGGACCAAAGCCTTTATCTGCTCCATCAAATTGCTACTACAAACGTCGAAAGAAAAAAACAGAAAGGGAAAAATCATTATCATAATTTTCGTGTTAGGCATTATCCCAAAAGTTTAAGCCGAAGAAAGATAACCATCGTATATGGATAAACCGGATAAGAATGGATAAGAAGGTGGTCAGTTCCTAACACACATCGTTGATTTTTGCATCTTTTGGGAACATATACTCGAGTTAGGTCAACTGGCCATGTTTGGGAAGTGAGATAAGTTGAGAACATTTCATCTCATCTCAAAACTTCTCATAATTTACTTCCCAAACATTACTCAAACATATTAACACTTTTTAATTTCAAATCTTTAACTTTTTCAGCTAATCATTACCTAATCATTATATCTTTCCCAAACTTTCAAACAAAACACAAAAAACAATACAATTTTTTCAAATTTCAAAATAAAAATAATATTCAAACAAATTTTTAATTTTATAATATTTTTATTCAATTTTTTCTCTAATTTCCTAAAATCTAATAAAACATCTTTCAAATCATTTCACTACTATTCACAGAATTCTCATTCCATCTCATTATCCAAACATGCCCTTAAATATATGGAAAACGAAAAGTCCACGCATGGAAGGTTTCAGTTTCCAACAATTCTCAACAGCCAAATGGAGCATAGTTAATAACTGAGATCCAGACGAAAATTTACAAATTCAACAAAAAAGTAAACAATCTTGACATGTAAAACCATGGGAACTTTACTACACATTTCTAGGATCAAAACAAAAATATATAAGTTTGATCAAATCCAACAACCAAGTCAACGAAGTCCGGTCTTTTTTTTTTAACCTGTAACTTCTCAAGAACTTATCCCAGCAAGAAAAGAGAGACAAAAACAGGGTTTCATTAGGAATCACCTGGAATGGTAGAGATCGCGGTCGATGGGTGTCGATGACGTTAGCTTGGGATTGTTATTCCCATTAACGACGACTAAGAAAACCGCGTCTTGCAGGAAAGCAAAGAAGCAGAAGCTGATTGAGAAGGAAGATGAGAGAGACAGAAGCCGAGGACCACGACCCATGACGAGAGAAACAGTACTAAAACAAAGAAGAAGAAGAAGACGAAAAAAAAGCTTCCGTTCTGTGTTTCATTTCCATTTATATTCCCAACAGTCTCTGATATTTCTCATCCAATGTTTGGATGTGTGGAAAAACAAAAGAAAGCACAGACGGGTTTTGTGGAATCTGGAGTCTGGACCGTGACAAGTTGGGTAGAGAATGTGTGGACTCGCCCGTTTTTGTTGTCTCGGAATGTTTCCACCCCGGATTAGGAAAGGTCGGTAACGCGTTGTGTTCTCGTCAAGATTTTGATGATCTGATGACGCACATGCCTGTTGGCTTCTGCCCCATTGGGGAGTGTAGGGCCTTTCTAATCCAAGCAACTCGACGGTGGGTGATCTGTCGTGCTATTACTTTGTCGGGAGTTTCTAAAATAAATTTTCTTTTTTTAAAAATAAAGGTACAAATCTTCCGACCGTAATTTCATTTTAAACTCTGAATTATCAAAATTATTTTATATATTTCATTCGCCCTTCAAATTTTTTTGATATTTATAATTGTGAAGTAGTTAAATATTACATAATTTTTTTAAATAAATAAATAAATATAAGATCTATTTAAAAAATTAACTTTTTAATATTATACTTTATTCTTTTTTAAAATTATTGTGCAACAATAACATATTTTATGACTGTATATAAAATTACTACAAATTACATGACAATATGACGTCAAGAAGATAAAATAAATGATATAAATTAGAAGTATATTAACATTATTCTTCCACATATATCTTATTTAAGTAGTTAAGTCAATATTTCGTCGTTTAGTAATGATTGATATAACATTTAAAAAATAAATAAATAAATATAGATAATTTTTTTTTAATATTTTATACAATAATATTTTAAAACGAGAAGTATTTTTATAAAATGTCTTATAAAAAATAATATCTTTTTATACAAATATCCTTATTTTATAATACGTATTGCAAAATATATTAGGTAAGCATTATTATTGCTTTTTAAGTAGGGTTGAAATAAAAATGATTACAATTAATTAATTAATTAAATCCGTAATTATAGCATCAGAGTTGATGTCATGCTTAGTGTATAACAAATTAAATGATGGATGATGTAAAGTCCACAATGTGATCGATAGTAGGTACATACGTAGCTAGAGAGTCCAGTATTTTTATAAAATAACGTTATTTTCATAAGATATTTTATAAAAATATATTTTCTTTTAAAATATTATTATGTAAAATATTGTAAAAAAATGAGGAGTGTTTTTAAATGAATGTTTGATTTTTAAAAAAAATATATTTAAAGTAATTTAAAAAATGCTTGAAAAAAAAACACAAAATTATGAGAAAGTACATTTTGAACTTCTCGGTAATAACTCTTGGGACCCTCCAGGTGGCCTTAGCAGTCCTCTAATCAAAATATAATTGTTTTGAGTAGGTATCATGTCCAACATTTATTTTACAGGAAGTTTTACGTGCATTATGTACTTGATTTGTTATTTTTTTATTTTAATATTTAAATGTATGTATTTAAATAAAATAATAAAAAAGTATTTGAATGTTAGATTTAACTTAAAATTAGACTGAACTTAATTGATCTCAACTGAATCTTGTAACCAATTGTGCCTAAAAGAAAATAGTTTTGCTACATACAACCGCAGTGGGGGAACCACCGGGTAATCGACTTATATTAAAAAAAAAAATCAAGACCAAAACTGACAAAGGCTCCTCGTTTGCAGGTTCTTTTCTCATCTTCTTCCTGAAGCTAAGTCCTCCATCAAGCTCCTAACGCTTTTTCTCACTTCTTCATCTTTTTTTTTTTTTGCACACGAAGGAGAAAAGCATTCACAACAAACCAGGGGGCAGTCGGACTCTAGTTTTCTTCTCTCTATTTCTTGCTCCTATAGTCTTTACCTCTAGATCTTGAGACGAACGGTTTTGGTTCTTGGCTAGCCATGGCTTGAGGCTGGCGATGGTGGCAACAGAAGGAAAGAAATTGAGAGAGAGAGTCCGAAAGTAGAGAAAATTGAGAGAGGGAGAGAGGAGGGATAAAATGAGAGAAATACAAAACATAAAATTTTTTATGCAACCAGTTATGCGGGATTTCTCTAGCCGGTTGCAAGTTGAGTTTTTCAAAAAAAAATGAAGTAAAGCCTAGCTAGGCATGCATTATTATAGCCTCGTGGGGCTCCGCCTGTTATTAGGTTGCGTTTGGAGAAGTAAATTGATATTGATATTTAATTTTTAAGATATTTTAGGTCTAACTAGTCTTTTTATTTTAATTTTCTTGAATTTTACAAATGAAGGTATTTGGAATTCATTGTAACCTCTTGGATAAAATCCAAATCATTCATTCCAACTCCATTTATAATAATAATAATAATAATAATAATAATAATATCATTGATGATATTGGATTTAGAATCCAAATTCTTCAATTATATTATTTATATATGTATATACACACTACATTCTAGATGCAGAATACAATAACAATACACTATTGTAAATTTTGCGTATAATCTAGCACATGAACAAAGTCATACTAACAAAAATGAAAAAGAATAATGTTAGATATAAGTGTAGATCAGACAAATTTTGTGTTAATGTGTCCAATACATAGCTAAGGCTTACCATGCAACAACTCACTTCACTGCTTTTTTTTTTTTTTTTTTGGTGGGGGAGGGGACATTAATGTACTTACTACACATCAAGTAGTGCTAGTGATTTGGTTACATTTTTGTTTTAATAATTGGCATATAATTAATTAGGTGATCAGTTTGTTGTCACATGACTCAGGTCGATTATTAATATAGCATGAACACGATTCGCCAATATATGAATATATATATATATATATATATATATATATATATATATTTCCAATTAATTAAATTATCTGTACCTAATGATTTTATCGTTTATTAACGTGGCCAAGATTCGGACTGCATACATTGTTTAATATAACCAGTTTATTATAAGAAGTATTATTTTGTACTTTCGACCGAATGTTTATAATTAGTCATATATGTCCTCTGACTGACTTTAGGCATAACGTACATTACATATATATATATATATATATATATATATATGTATATATGCATAAAAAATGCATGGGAATTAAAGATGTTATATATTATCACTTAAAAATAAGGCAAAAAAAAAAAAAAGGTTAATTAATCACTATAAAAAATGCATGAGAGCTCGTTATAGTGAGGGAAAGCAATACTGAAGTGTGAATTTATATTGTGCGCGCCCATGCAGCTTCTGAATCCTTTAATTTTCGTATCAAATTGATTTTCAACCTTCATAGAGGAACCCTTTGAATTTTTCAAAAGTATCACTTTTCATTTTTTTAATAAATAAACATAAGTGTATTTTAAAATTCATGCGTGAAAGTGATAAATATATATATATCCCCACGAGTTAAAATTCACACTTGGATCAGTCTGAACTATAATCTAATAATTTGATATTTTTTTCAACACTTTATGATCCATTTTTTTAATATTTTCTTGACTACAAATTACTTAACATTTTTTAAAATGTTTTGTCAGTCAAGGAATTCATCCTAAAATACTTATGATTGCAACATATCTACTATTAATATAGCACAAATATGGATGCCAAGAATTTAAAGAATAATGCATATAAATAGAAACATTTAATTCTTTATTCTCCACATTCAAGTTAAACATTCTATCACAAGCATAATCCTTGCCCACAAAAGTTCCCTTTCATATTGATCACCATAGTTTGTTCGAAGCTAGCCTTGTTAAGTACAAAACTTAACATCAAAATTTTCCTTATAGATATTGTATAGAGCATGTCTTTGAGAGACACTACCTCCATAGGTGCTCACCACTCCCAAGAACCTTGGTTTTACTTGAATTACCAAGTATAATTATTTTCTCTTCTCAAAAGAAGTATAGTTTTTTAACCAATCTTTATCATAGCAGACATGTCTATTCGCACCAAAATCTAGCCACCACCTTTCAAAAAATTAAATCATATTAATGTCTCTAATCATTACTACAAATGGCTCCTCAGTTATATTAACTTGAAGATTATTTTCTCACTTCTAAAACTTGCAAATATGAGTGAAGTGTCCATTTTTGCCACAGATAAAACAAGTTTCATTTTATGAAGGGGCCTTCATTCTTGTTCTTCTTGTTCTTTTGATTTGGAAAGCCTTTTTTGTGAGATCGACTAAACTTTTTGATTTTTTTTGTGCTTCAATTGACAATTTCTTTGATTCAACCTTTGGGCAAGCCACCATTTTCAAAAATTAAATTTTCCTTTGTTGTGGAATTCTCATTACCATTTTGAATCATCAAAGCATCTTGGCTTCTAGCTTTCTCACCTATGCAAATTCATGCAATTAAGGTCTCCAAAGATCTATGTTTTTGTTTGTGGTGCATGAACTTTTGAAACTTGCTCCAGTCCATGAAGGTGGTAGCTTGTCAATGATGCTACAAACAATTATATTTTCTCCAATCTTGATGTGTTCGGATATGATTTCAGTTGCAATCATTTAAAAATCTTGCACTTACTCTGCAACAAAGTTTCCATCTACCATTTGATATCAAAAGAGGTGACTTGCTGCATATTTTTGCTCTGCTTCCTTAGCATGTTTACTCTTAAAGCTTTTCATATTTTCTTTGCAGAGGGGTAATTAGTATGGTAATAATCATAAAAATAATCCACAAGATAATTCAAAAGATAATATCGATAATTATACTCATCTTTTATGTATTTTTCAACATTTACCTCATGAGCTTTCACTTGTGCGTCAATCATTTTGTCGGTAATGATCTTGCTAGGATTGAGATGGACTTGCATTGACAAAACATAACTTCGATGACATCAGAGTTTTTGTACTTCAAAACATGATTGGTTTTATAAACCTATTTCATTCATTCATATTCTTCTTCTTGAAAAGGGTGGATGCTTCAGGGTTTCCAATAAACCGTCTACTCTTGCTGGTTACCACATCACATTACAGGTCCGTCTACCAGCTGTGAGAATGTTACCAGAGTCTTATCTCATAGAATTTCCATTACCAAGAGTCAATAGCACCCACCAGCGTTAGATTTATTTTACTTTGCTCTGGTGATCTTTTGATCCCATTGGAAGCTTGTTGACGATTCTTTGTCAACCAGAAGATTTCACTCCATTTTATTCACTCCAGAGTGGACACATGAGAGTTCCACTAGGATAATTCACCATCCTAGCATTTTGGATTATTATAAAAACTTAACTTTTCATTCTTGACAGACTTGCATGCTTCATAACAAATATTTGTGCTATGTGACAAATATTCATGCTTATGGCAAATGAGATCATGACATAACATAAATACTGCAAATTTTAACGAGAATTTAAGTAAAACATGAGTTACTTTGCTTGACATTTATTATCTATCATACTATCATACACCGAGAGTAAGTTAGGAACTAACTTAAAGAAACCTTGCGTTAAAAAATAAGAGCAGGCTACTTATTTTTTATGGACCACTTCCTCTAGTACTTAATGTTATAGACATGTTGGATGAGTACTACAACCTTTGAGATATCAGTTACTATGTGAATTAATTTTATGAAGCATGTTTATTATTTGGTATATATTACTTCTGGTATATAATATTATTCACAAAAAGATGCGAATATTGCATACTGTTAAATGCATGGTAGGTGCATTACATACTGTTATGAATGTAGATATGTAATCTTGTATTACATATCTTGACGCTTCAAGCTCTTTCAAATCTCAAGCGAAACTTGCGAGCTGTTACCCAGATGACTAACACAAGAGGGGGTGAATTGGGTTGGATCTAAAAATCTGTAATTATAAACCAAATACACAATATGATAAAAATACGAAACAATAATAAATATAAAGAGTAAGGGTAAGAGGAAGCAAACTCAGTATTTTAACGAGGTTTAGCCGCACTACGTACGTCCTCGCCTCAAGCTACCCATTGGGATTCTCAAACTCACTATTCAATCTACTTTAGGTGGAGATAAAAACCTATTGCACATTTGAGTAGTACCGCTACAAAGAATCCATGTTGAACACGCTCTACACTTGCAATCACCTTACATGTGGTGATTCAACTATTCCCTGTGTAGAACCCCTTCTACATACACAAGGGATATACACATCATTTTACTGATGTAAGAGCTGATAATTGGTAGGTTATAAGAAAATACTTCTTAATGAGTGGAATAAGAACAATACAACACAAACTATATCTTTTTCAAAATGAACAAGGGATAAGGTTCAATGCTTAGAGAAGATAGATTGAAAGCTTGAATTAAGTCTTCAAATTAAGGAAGTGAATACATTTAAGTCTATGTATGTTCATTGAGATGTGAAAGTATGTACATTTTTAATTGAAAGAGGAAAAACGTTAGCGTTGATCTGTATTTTCATATCCAGTTTTATATATCTAATATTTAGATATTTTTAACTTGAAAATAAGTGCTAATTATATTCTCTCTTCAATGCCTTGCTTTTATACTGCATTGTTAACGGAGTGTTAAGTGTTAACATATATAAATATGTCAAGTAATTAATTTTTTTTCCCATCAATTTAAGTTTTTAGAATATGAGATAATTTAATATATATAATATCATAGCAGAAATTTCAGGTCAAAACTATGACTTTATACTGAATTTTGAGATTGATTTCTCTGAGCATTCTCTTGATTATTCAATTTTTCAAGTTGCTTGATAATGTTATTCTCCTCGATTCCCTAGTTCTCATGCCCAAGAAAAACAAAAACAACATTTGGGTACTAGACTTCACCAAATCATCATAGACTCCCTCTATAATCCATCTTCCTTTTCAATCTAAATAAATTTCCACTTCCTGATTATCTTACAGTTGATCTCTCTCTTTAATTCTCTAATTTTCATCCCATAAAATTTTTCATTTAAAAAATTTATTTATAATAAATAGAATATATTTCAATGACTTGATGGAAAAATAATAGAGAATGGTACGTGGAATACACTTGAAAAGAGAATCCCTAAAATCAAAAGAAAAGCGTATCCGAGGGTGCAACGTATTTGAAAAGTTAGCCTAAGTGAATGAAGACTTGTTGCTTGACTTTGAAAATCCACCAAGTGAATGAAGACTTGTTGCTTGTGAAAATAAGATGATTCTCCTTTGCTTCCCTTCTCATGGCCAAGAAAAACAAAAACATAATTTTGTTACTAGCATCAGATTCTTCTAATAATTAATACTATAATTCAGAGGGAAGTAGACCAAATCATGATAGAGTCCCTCTGTAATCCATCTCCCTTTTTAATCTAAATAAATTTTCACTTACTGATTTTATAACAAGTCTCTCGGCTTAATTCGCGCATTCTCTTCCTATAAATTTCAAATTTAAAATATATTTATAATACATAGAATATATTTCAATGACATGATGGAAAAATAATAGAGAATGGTACGTGACTTGAAAGAGAATCGCTAAAATCAACAGAAAAGCATATCAACGGGTGCAAAGTATTTGAAAAATTAGTGCTCATTGCATAATAGTTGTGTTATTTCCAGAAACAATTACAAAATGAATAACTTTCTGCTTGACTTTGAAAGTCTTCCAATCAAATCCACCATGTGGATGAAGACTTGTTTTGTGTGAAAACCAGAAATCTTGCACAACTTCTAAAGACATTGTCTGGAGTTTCGATCAGAATAGTAAGTCAAAAAATTTTAGAAATTTTGGAACTGTTAATTATAAGTCGTGAGAATATCATGACATGTTTCATAACTGTTCATGTATATCATTTCAATTCTATATACATATTAGAAAAAATAAATAAATGGAATGTTCAATTCTAGAAAATTGTTTCCTTGTTGGAAGTGTGTTAATGCAAATTTCCGGCATGATTGTAGCCTAACAGTACAGTCTAATGGACGATGATGATGGATGGGGTGTTGACATGGTAGTCGAATGCTCATCCATGAAGTAAACAATAAAAAAACATATAAAATATAAATAAAGAGAGAAATATAGAGATTTACGTGCTTCGGCATAAAAGTTTATATCTACAGTCTGTTTGGGGTTAAATCCACTATATTTGATAATTATACAGTTACTCATGACCTCACATAGCTCTTTATACAATGGAAAAAAATTTTGACTTAAGAGAGGTCGAAGAAGATGTTGTCCTTATAGGGAGAATGTCCCACAAGTGTGTAGAAAGGTGTGGAGATTTGTTAATTCAGAATTTTCTTGATTTTGTTAAGGAGTAGAAGATTTAGCTTAATAAAAATAGTATTTTTTCTAGGTCCTTTATCCCCCATTATTTTTTGGATTTAAAAGAAAATTTCTCTTCATGAAAAATTGCATCTCCTAAAAGAGCACATTATTTTCAAAAAACTATAGGTTGTGCTACTTTTTGCTTATCAAAGAAAGGCACACAAGTACTAGTAGTACGTAGTTCTAACTTCTACTTTGAGTCTTTTAGGATATGTTAGCTTAACAAATGCCAAACAATCCAAAACTTTAAAATATCCTAAACTTGGCTTACGCCGTCTGCATAACTTAAAGGGTGTAGGTTTTGAATTTTCATAAGGCACCCTACTTAATATATGAAAAACAGTCAAAATTGATTAATCACAAAAGATGGTCAACATAGCAGAAATAATGGAGGCTAAACGAAGGGAAGTGACTGCTCAGACCAACTTTGAGAGGAAGAGAGCTTCTTCGTATGTTGCTGAGGAATGTTCAGAAAGGAAGAGAGCATTTTCCGAATCAAACAAGGGAAAAGGCAACATGATTAGGGGACAAGTATTGATCACATTTCTGTTTTGTCGAGAGTACAAGAAACACCATGAAGGCACGCATAGAATCATTTTGGGAACATATTTCAGATGTGGCTAACTGGGTCATATGATCAAAGACTGTCCCAATATTGCTTTGAGGAAGGAAAGGAAGGGAGTTTCCGCAATAGAGACTACAAACCAAAGCCGAGGCACCAAGTGTCCGTTAGAGTGTATGCTATCACTCCAGGAGACATAGATGCTTACGCCTCAGGAACTGAAGGAGTTGGCATCGTCACTGTTATTTTCTAAGACCTATGTATTGTTAAGCTTAGCTAAGATTAGTTTGACTACAGTTAATAATAGTACTGCTTTATGATTAATGTTAGGTAGTGTCAAGCCATTGAGGTTTCTAGCTTGTACGTTGTTTGTTTCAAGCACGTCACTGTTTTAGTGACCCGGCATCGCATGAGAATTCAGTTACAAGCTGAATTAATTCTCATTAGGAGTATTACTGTTTATACCGTTGTAGATACCCCGGTGGTAAGCGTAACAAATCTCATTAGGAGTATTACTGTTTATACCGATGTAGATACAATCAATCAAATGGTATAGTAGTGAATAATTTGGAATAAAGTTTGATCTACTAAAAATGGCAGAGAGAAACACTTACTACAAATAGGAAGGCCAATCCTGTGTGGTATATTTTTCATAGCTGAAAAAAAATTACCACTGCACTAAGTCAAAAAGTTTTAACAAGAATCAAATGTGGAATGTTGAATGGCACTTATCATATATTTATGGAATGACATACTTTCATTCTTTTTTCTTGAATGGATTTATGATAGAGCATGGATTTGTGATACCAAATGTAATAAAAGATGAAACAAAGAATGGATGAACCTTTTTTTTCCTTTTTACATGTAAAAAAAAAAACAAGAATGGGTGAACCTTTTTTTATTTATCTAGTATTAACTTGGAACCACATAGTCTATAAAATCTTCTACTAAGATCATTTTTGGAGTCCATACTAAATATCTGTACCGATTAAGAAGTTGGCGCTTTTTAGGATCAGTATACACAACTTGGCCCAATTTAGGCCTATCAACTTCTCTATTAGCTTGTAAAATGTCCTCTCAAATGCTACAACAACCTTTTTCCACCCACCATTGCCTTTCTTTAGCACATCTTGAAAACAAAAGTCCTATTTAAAGTAGATGCAAAAAGACTAGAAGCCACAAAGTTTGAGACTTGCTAGCAGCTTAAGGCGTAAAGAAAGAAAATAGAAAATCCTCAAATCACATCAACACTAAAATGGTTGATGTGATTTGAGGATACCACAACCTTATTACATTTAATCTCAAAATGTAGATTAAATATAATTACTAGTAGATCAAACTTTATTCCAAATACCATTTAGTAGTACGAGGATGGATATTGATGGTCGACTAAATAGTATTCTGTGTGTTGGAATTTGTTTTGATTTTAAGGACAAATAGACGAAACAAACTATCCAAACTAGGATGCGATTGAGTTTGTGTCCAGAAGAGTAAAGTAATTGGGAGAACCATTGGCTATAGTAGGATTTGCTATGATAGTAGTTTCTCGGCTGCATTAAATGGCCTTTGGAAATCCATTGTCTTAGTGGAAACATAGGTCGCAATTTTATTGAAGACAATTATAGGAAGAGTAAAATATTTGTCTTGAGAATTTACGAGAATAGTAGGAACATATCCTTTTGATTAGAGTTAGAATAAGAGGCAGCTCATGATGGATAGAAGAGCTAAGCCAATTGCAAGAGAGAGAGCCTTGAGTTTATATTAGTGCTTGAATGACTATTGGGATACCACCTATGAAGAGGAACTATTCGCTTTGGTTATGAAGAGGTATACTAGCCTGAGATAGGCAGGATTCCTTGCAGAAATAGAGAAAGTGGATTTAGTTGTGTTTGGACAAAATTTTCCAACTGAATTAAAAGGACACCTGAAGTGTATTGCATATTTTGTTTTCTAAGGAATAGTTTTGGAAGGTTAGCCATTGGAAGTTTCAGATTTAGAGAGTATACAGGTACGATTCAGTCTAACTTGTGGAAGGATCTCATTGGTGGAAATATCTGTGATGAATAACTCTTTGAGCAGAAAGGAAAGTAGTGACTTCGCTTAAGTAAGGATTTGGTGTCTAAGACGGTTAGCTTTGAACTGGTTCAGTTTGGGTAGTAGCCTTTGTGAGTGTTATATTCTCTAGTATGATAATCGTTATTTTAAGTTTGCGCATAGATTTCAAGGAAAAAATCTTTTTTTTTAAGACGAGAGGATGTAACAGACCGCCAGAAATTCAATGGACGAATTTCTTTACACCTTAGGAATGTCGTAAAATCTCAAAACAATTTCACGAATCGAGCAACTGCTTAACTTTTAGTCTGTCAACATAGTCAATTTTCTACATGTTATGGTGATAGAAATTCTGTTTTAATTATGGAAGGTACTTAAGAGCATGAGTTTGTGAAACAAATTGTACCATTAGTCTCAGATTATTATTTAGGATTTTATGGTGCAATGTTAAGTTTTCCATTTCCTAAGTGAATAGTACCCAAGATTGCCTTTTGATTTAATCGAGGCACTTAGGAAAAGTTTTTTCTAAATGAATTGCACCACTAGACTCGTATGATTATTTAAGATACTGGTACAATAATAATTTTTATAATTTTTTGAGTGAATAGTAACACCAACGCCATGTGGCACCTGGTTCAAGTGATTGGCAAATCATTATGTGGAATGTCCAAATCTACGTAGAATCACTAGGATTGCTTTTTTGATCGACACTTGGCACATTTATAACCATTCATTGGCATAGTAATTGGATACTTGTCACTTAAAGGGTTAAGTGTGATAAAATGAAGGCAATTCAAGCCATTTGATCATGCCACTTTTGCAACCACTATTCTGACTACCCAAAACTCTTTTTGACCAAAATAAAGAGGGATTCAATCCTAGTAGAACTCCAGACCATTGGAAATCAATTCAAAGCCTAAAACCCTAATGATGGTCGAAACCCTAAACCATGATTTCAACCCTATGTGGCCCAATTTTTGTCTAAGTGTTTAATCACTTAGATTAATCACTTCCACATCTTTGAATCACTCAATTTTTCACTCATGCACCTTTAACCACTCTATTATATATTGGAATCACATTGGGCCAAAAAAAAAAATGATTTGGACTCACCATGGCCGAAACCTTATAGTGAAGCACATAAAACTCCAAATATTCAGCCCATTGGTAAGACCCATTTTGGCCCACTGAAATATACCACCATGGGAGGCTTCTTGAGTAAGTTTATTCCCCCTCGCAAGGCCTAGAGAAGGGCTGACTTATCCACTCATTTCAGCCCCCATTGGTCGCTTGATGGATGACAAGAAGCCTAGCCAAAGCCTAAGCCATCCACTCGGCTAGAAATTTCTGCTACCAGTAGATGCTGTGTAGCCCCTTGTCACCCCATTTTAGCCGCCAACCTCCCATACAAAGGTCATTCAGCCATCTCAAGTCACCCCTCCACCATATATATCACGCCTCTTGCCTTTTACACTTCACAATTTGCATTTACAATCCATTTTCTAGAGAGAACTTGAGAGAGCCTTAAGGCAGTTTTCCTAGTTGTTCTTGCTTAATTTTTTTCGAAGCCTTTGTAAGTTGATTCTCACAAAACTCCCTTCATATAATTTGTTTCTATTTAAGTCTAGTTTCTATTGATATATTTGGTTTGATTTCTTATGGCATTTGGATTAGTGAAAACTTGGTTTTAGCATGTAAAGGTCATACGACGTGAGAGTCTGGATGTTTGTGTGAAACTGACTTTTTGATGAGGTTTTAGGAGAGATCTTGGTGAGTTAACATGTTAATATGAAAGTTAGATTTGGATTTTTTGTATGTTAAAGTTTTTATAAAGAGTTTTGCATGATTTTAGAAATTTGGAAACTGGAAGTGTCGAAACAATTTCTGTTTTGGTGGAGATGTAATATTTTGTCATGGAAACATAATCTAATGGTCTTGATATTCACACATAATGTTCATAAAGATGTTATCTATGTGTTATAAACTTTTTTTTGGAGAATATTGGTTTTAGTCATGATGAAATAATTTTTATGCATGCAAAGGTTTGGTTAGGAATCAAACATGAGGCTCATGGGTTTGCATTTTGTTTTTATGGGATTTTTGCCATGTGATCAAAGATTAAATGTTTAGATCAAGTTTAGAACTTGAATTTGAGGTATATGATTTTATTTCTTGAAGGTGTATTCATGAAAATTTTGGATGTAGTGATGTTGATCAAAAGTCAAAACATGTGGTACACGGTTTTGAACTTAATGAGCGTGTCGACTGTTTAGTGATGAATTTTGTGATTTTGGTTATTTTATCAAGCATTTTATCACTTGTGTTTCATTTATAAACATGTTAAGAGTATGTTCATGTACTTCTGGGGTCCTTGGCATTGATTTCAAATGTGTACACCCAAAACATAAAGGAGTTGTTGTATTTGACCAAAAGTTAGTGTTTTGGCATTTTCAATGGTAAATTGAGCTAATGATTATTATGTAATGTATATTTTGATTTCTTAGAATGATTTTAAAACATATATTATCATTTTGAAGTATTTCATAAATCAGTTTAAGAATGAAAGTTTGAAGTTTGATTGAATTGCAACAAAAAACAAGATTTTAGCCTTAATGTGATTCGGCCAAAGCATGGTTCACATAGTTGTGTTTACTTTTAAATTTTTCTGATTTGATATTTAGATGTAGGAAAATATTTACATGAGGAATATAAATTTTGGTAAAATTTGAAGTTAGTATGTAAAATTCTTAATTTAGGGGCAAAATGGTTATTTCCCAAATGAACAAATGAATTGAACTCATTTGAATCATCCTCTCGGCGTCTATCTCTTCTAAATATTTTAATATTCTTACCAAATTGATTTTCAGCCTTCATACCATAGTTTGTTTGAAGCTTGCGTTGTTGATTTCCGGGTGGGAATAATAGTTGAGACTACCGCAATGAGATTTTTCAATATCATCAAATTATACAATTAAGTTACCATCAGTTTATAAAGCATACACAATAATAAACATGATGTGTATGTATAATTGATATGGACTTGCTTTTACAAAACATAACTTCAATGACATCAGAGTTTTCTTACTTCATAATGTGCTTGATTTCATAAAACATATTTCATTCATTCATATTCTTGTTCTTGCAGACAGTGGACGCTCCACGGTTCCCAATCATTTGCTCTTGCTGGTTACCACATTACATTATAGGTCCATCCACTAATTGTGAGTACTTTATTAAAGTCTTACCTCAAGGTATTTCCATTACTAGGAGTCCATAGCACCCACCAACATTAGATGTCTTTTGACTTCGCTCGGTGATCTTTTGATCACATTTGAAGCTCGTTGACAATTCTTTGTCAACCAAGAGATTCTACTCCATTTTATTCACTCTAGAGTGGATAGTAGAGTCCCACTTGGATAATCTCACATCCTAGCATTTGGGTCATTATAAAAACTTAATTTTTCATTCTTGACTCAAAATTCGTGACAGACTTGCATGCTTCATGAAAGATATTTGTGCTATGTAACAAATATTCATGCTTATGGTAAATGACATCAGGGCATAACATAAATATTACAAATATTAATGAGACTTTAAATAAAACATTAGTTACTTTACATGGCATTTATTATCTAGCATACTATCATACAACGTGAGTGAGTTAGGAGCTGACTTACAAAAATCCTTGCTTTAAAAGAATGAGTAGGCTGAAATGAGAGATATACTAAGGTTAGAAAATCATACTAACAAAAAAATAGAATCTAATACTTCTAGAAAACTATTTGCAAAATTGCCCGTTAACTCTATAAAATTTGTAAATAAGCTCCTAAACTTTCAAGAATTGCAATCGGGTCCCAAATCCTAAATTTGTGAATCATGCACCTACTATGAGAAACCCATCAAGGCCGAGACCCCTAAAATCCTAAATTTCACTTAGTGTATTTTTTGTCCTAAATACTTAATCCAAATTTACCACTTAATCACCTTTTAAACCCAAGCTTAGTAACATGTTAAATCACTATATTCATATCTTTCATGACCATATTTTCATCATATGAATAAACAAACACAAACTCAGGACTAACCTTGCAACTCGAAAGTATAGCATGGTGTTCTTAGCTTTTCTCTTGCAAATGAACATTAAGAACTTCAATGAACCACACATCCTAATTTCTAACATTCTAAGAACTCAATCCAAGGAAGAAATTCATGATATCAAAGAGAGAATTTGGATCACACACAAAACCCTAAAACCGAAACATGCTTATTCTTTGTTGTAAAATAATTTGACTAAATCCTTATGTAGCATGCCAATTTTCTTGAAATCACACACCCAAGATCATCATAATCAAATCCTAGCAAGGTCTTAACACCATTTTAATCATATCTTAACCAAGATTCAAGATTAAATCAAACGATAGGCAAGAACCTCAAGGCTTACACCAAAATCATGCATCTATGAGTATTCATCAAAGACTCAACTCAAACCCTAGTTTCATGGCTCAAAACAAGGTTTAACACATAAATCTAACTCTTACAAAAAGAGATTTGAAGGTCTAGTCATCAAACCAACTTTAGAGTTAATGAAAAATTAACTCTTCAAGAGAACTCACACTAGTATTTTGGCTTCTCCAACCCTAAATGGGTTTATGCAACTTTTTTCTGAATGTTCTTGTTTTACAAACTCAAGCCAAGATTTGATGCACCATACATGTCACTAATTCCATTAAATCCGAAAATACCAAGTAGAACCTAAAACTATATGTCATTTCAGGGCAAAACTCCAACACAAACAACACATGTTAGCCAAAATTATCATACCCATCATCACCAAGATTCAACCCTATAACTCAAAGAAAAACATTCAAACACCCAAGCCATCAAATCCCTAACTTAGAGTAACACAAAATAGAAGAAGAGAGGTTAAGAAAAAGGGGCTTACAAAGCTAATTACCAAGATAATTTCCTAACTTTTGCTTGCTTCTCTCTCACTCCCTCAGTTTGCTCTCAAAGGTGTTAAGTGTGTTGTGTGGACTTTTGTGCAAGTGAGGGGCACTAAAGTGGGAATGGGAAATAAAAAGGGAAACAAGGGAGAGGGCTGTTATGTTAGGAGGAGCAAGGCATGGGGTGATGGGAAGGTTGCTTGTTAGAGGGAACAAGCTCAAGTGCAATCCTTGTACCTGATGGAGTGAGGCTCGATTTTTGTTTGAGTGGAGGGGTGTTTTGGGTGGTTGACATGGGAGGTACATGTCAAGGTATGGCTAAACAATTCAAGGGCTAGCTTGCTTTTAGAAAGGACTAGCTCAAGTTGTGAAAAGATGGCAATCCGGTTGGGTGGAATTGCCTACACCTAATGGAGTGGAGAGGGCTCGATTTGAGGTTTTGGAACTCAACTATGGGTGCTGTTCTTGCTTAAGTGTAGGAGGGGTTTTAAGGGCTGAAAAGGTGCCCTTTGGGTAGGGTATGGCTGGTGCAGGTGGTACACGGGAGTGGGTCTAGGTTGCTTGCAATTGGGACTAGCTGAAATGAAGAGCAAACCAATTGGTGTTGGGCTTTAGGTGTCTTGGTTTTGGGGTTTCAAGTTCAATTCCAAGGGGGTGGTCGTGGGTGGTACAAGGGGGTAACTGGAGGGGCATGGTGTGTGTAAGAGAGGTATGAGTTTGTAAGAGGAGAATGGGTTTAACTTGTTTCACACTCAATCTCCTAACACATGTGTACTAAGTTGGACATGTGTAAAAATGATGTTTAAATGGATGGTGGTTATGGTGCCATGTGTTCATGAGGTTCCCTAGTATTTCTATACTGACTTGGAAGTCCTACATGGTAATGTGACAACTAGTTGGTGACGTGGCATTCTAGATGCCATGTGGCACTCTCCGATTGTCCATTTGCCACACAAAAATCAAGAAACTTTTTATTGTATCTTAAAATCTTAAAAATTCATCAAAATCTAATGGTGTAATTAATTTCGTTTAATCATGAACATAATTGCCTCTAAAAGACTGATCTCGTTGGAGCAAATGCTTTTATTCCAGGTAGGAGTGCTTTTGAGAACATTATCCTCATTCAAGAAATGGTGCATTCTTTAAATAAGAAATCCCATGGTGGGAACATTATGTTTAAAGTGGACATAGCCATACAATCGGGTTGATTGGAATTTTTTGCTGGATGTCCTTCGGTGTTTCGGATTCTTTCCACAATTTTGTGCTTTAATCCGGGTTTGTATCTCAACTCCTTGGTATTCAATTATGATGAATGGGATGACAAAATGATTTTTTCAAGGTGGTCGTGGTTTGCGACATGGGTATCCTCTCTAACCTTATCTGTTTATCATTTTACAAGAGGTACTTTCCAGATTAATCAAGCATAGTCTGGAGGAAAACAAATTTGGTCAATTCTCACAGACTAGAGGTACAACTATTATCTCTCATCTTATGTATGCTGATAATGTGGTGATTTTTACGAATGGTAGCATGAGATCAATTCGGGAACTTTTAGCTATTTGAATCAATATGAGAGTTGGTCTGGTCGTTGTATAAATAAAGAAAAAATAACCATATATTTTTCTCTTAAAATTACTTTGGCACGAAAGAGGGAGATCATACTGAGAGCAGGCTTTTCAGAGGGATCTTTCCCCTTCAAATATCTGGGGGTCCCTATTATTTTGGGAAGACTAAAGCATACACACTTGGAGGAAATGATGACTAAAGTCTGAAATAAAATCAGTGGATGGAAGATGAAGCTTCTTTCTGGGGGCGGCAGACTTATTTTATTACGGCATGTTCTATCGAGTATGGCTCTACATTTATTTGCTGTTTTGCAGGTCCCTCAATCCATTATTAAAGAATTACATTGAATGATGAGTACATTTTTTTGAGGGGAGATGAATGGAAAAGGGAAGAAAAATGGGTGTCATGGCAAAGCATTTGTAAACCTATAGAGGAAGGAGGACTTGGCTTGTAATACCTTGATGATATGCAACAGGCCTTGCAAATGAGGTTTTTTTTTTAAAGAAGAGCCGGTAGCCACACACATAGTGGTCCCGTCCCAAGTTTATTAATCAACCCTCACTTATGGCGGAGGAATACCATGGTAACATCAAAACACTTGGGGGCTTACATGATAAACGCTATAAACTAACCCAAAACCAAGTGTCAAAATAAACCAAACAACCAAAACAAAAACTAACAAGCCTAAAGCAAAACAAACAACAAAACAAGAAAAAACTAAACAAGCCTAAAAATAAAACAAACAAAAAAGGCAGGAAAGATTAAAGACAGCGTAACGAGGGAATAACCAGCTTGTCCAAGCGGATTAGACCTCTCAGCAAACTCGACACTTCCCTAATCTCTTGCTGCTCCACGCAATGACCAAGCAAACCATACTTAGCAAGCCAATCAGCAACTTTATACCTTCTCTGAAAACATGACAAATTGAGCAGACCATCGAATCCAAAAGACCAAGAATCTCTTCCCAAAAATCCTCCAAATACCAAACCCCACATCGCCACTGTTTCCACCATGAAACCACCACTTGCTAGTCAAGTTCAACTTCCACATATCCAATTCTCAAAGCTTTACAAGCTTTAAGGCCATGCAGTAGCGCTAATAGTTCTGCCCTATTATTCGAACCAACCCAAGAGGAAAGGCAAATGCATGAATTAAATTACCATGATCATCTCTAATAATACCACCCGCCCCAGACGGCCCAGGATTCCCAAGGCTACTACTGTCAGTGTTTAACTTAAAACAACCTTGAGGGGGTTTGTGCCAGACCACCAACCTCGAACCTCGCCTTGTCGGAACAAGAGGCGAGATAAACAAGGATTGTAAAATCTAAGAATCGCTCCTAGAACATTTCGAAACTTTGTGAATGCCCTGACAGATAGCGCGAATCTCATACACAATCGAATTCCAAACCAAATTAAAAGATTCAAGACGACCTTCCATGCGAGCAACACATCTACGATGCCCAAGACGCCAAGAGATCAGAGAAGGAAGAAGGCCCACAATAGTACCAACCTGAGTAGAGGAAGATGCTCGATGAAACCAAAGGGTCACTGACTCTTTCCAAGTACCACGAAGCGGTAAACCAAAGATAGCTCCACAATAGTGCCAGATTCGCTCAGCAAAATCCCCTCCAAACAAAACATGATTTTGATCCTCATAATTACAAGCATCACAGCAATCACACTTAGAAACAATCGGCACCCCTACACGACGGAGACGATCATCCACACTAAAGGCATTATGCCAAGCCTTCCATATAGACACCTAAACCTTCAATGGGAGCAAATTATGCCACATCCAAGGATGCCCATTCAACGTAGAACCCCTAATACAGATACAATCCCACACAGATTTAGTAGAGAAACAACCACTATCTTGCTTTGTCCAAACCAAAACATCCGAACCTCCCTTGCAACCTGCTAAAGAATCCAAAATATCATTCACATGATCATTACCCACCAAACTAACCAAGAATTTCACATCCCAAGAATTTGACAGTTGACAGTCCTTAACTTTAAGTAAAGGGCTACCAACCACCGGAAGATCGGAAAACAAGGGACCCCGATCCCGCCACTTATCATACCAGAAGAAAAGATTACCTTCCCTGAGCCACCACTTAGAACTTTCGAGGACCAAAGGAATACTTTTAGCAATCATTTTCCAGAATCTCGTACTTTTATTCGCATCAATAAGAATCCAAGGTTTAGAGCCCACATATTTATCTTTGAAGAACTGAGCCCATAACGAATTACCTTGGATTAAATTCCAAGCAAACCTCATATGCAAAGCCTTCTGCATATCATCAAGATGTCGCAAACCCAACCCAACTTCATTTACTGGAAGACACATGTTCTTCCAAGCAACCCATTTTTTCTTACCTTTCCCACTAGCCTCTCCCCAAAAGAAAGTACTCATTAATTGGTGCAATTCCTTAATAATTGATTTAGGAACCTGAAGGATAGCAAACAAATGAAGAGCCATACTTGAGAGCACATGCCTCAGAAGAATAAGACGATCGCCCGAAGAAAGAAGCTTCATCTTCCAGCCATTGATTTTATTGCGGACTTTTATAACCATCTCTTCCAAGTGAACTTGCTTGAGCCTCCTGAAATAATAGGCACTCCTAGATATTTGAAAGGGAAAAAGTCCTCCGAATACCCAGTCATGCGCTTAATAGCTCTCTTACGACTCAAAGGGATTTTTTGAGAAAAAATAACCGCAGTCTTCTCTCTATTAATCCTCTGGCCAGACCAAGTCTCATACTTCTAAAAAATAGACAGGAGTTCCTGAACAGATCTCATGGTACCATTAGTGAAGATCACCACATCATCAGCATACATAAGGTGCGAAATTTGAACCGTGCCTCTGGCTTGCAAAAATTGACCAAATTTTTTTTCCACAACACTATTCTTAAGGAGTCTAGAAAGGACTTCTTGAAGAATAATGAACAGATAAGGGGAAAGAGGATCCCCCTGTCGCAAACCACAACCTCTCTGAAAAAAACCCTTATGGGTTCCATTCATCATAATGGAATACCAAGGAGAGAAGATATAAGCTCGAATTAAATCATAAACCTGAGAAGAGAATCCGAAAGTACGAAGGACCTCCAAAAGAAAACACCAGTCAACCTGATCATAAGCTTTAGCCATATCCACTTTGAGAATAATATTACCACCATGAGCTTTCTTGTTGATAGAATGCACTATTTCTTGTGTCAGGGAAATATTTTCAAAAATACTACATTTCGGAATGAAAGCACCTTGCTCAAGGGAGATCATGCTAGGAAGAAGATTAGTCAAACGATTAACCAGAATTTTAGAACAAATTTTATAGAAAACCGAACAAAGGCTAATCGGTCTAAACTTATCAAACCTAGTAGGCACATCAACTTTCGGGAGTAAAACAATAAAAGAGGCCAAATAGAACCGAGGCAACTGTTTAGAGAGAAAAAACTCTGAAATAGCTTCAAAGATGTCTTCTTTAATAATATTCCAGCAGCTCTTAAAAAAACCAGCACTAAAACCATCTGGACCCAGAGAACTGTTAGATGGAATAGACGACAAGGCCTCAAAGATTTCATCCATTGACGAAATATAAGTGATACGTCCATTATCCTCATCAGAAATAGCAGGCGAGATAAGATAGGACAGGTTCAACAAAGCGCAGGGAGGATCTGCTTGGAGGAAACCTGAGAAGTACTCAACCGCTCCCTGATGGATGGCTTCTGGCGACTCAAACACGATCCCATCCTCAACTCTCATGCTAGATATGCGCTTACCCCTCTTATTAGCCAAACAAACATGAAAAAATTTAGAATTTCTATCACCTTCCACCTTCCATTTAGAATATCCTTCCTACGTCTCCACGAAGACAGTTCCTGAGAGGTCAAGACTAACTCCCTATCATCCTTGGCAGTCCAATCTTGTTGAAGCCGGCTTTCAATCCTATCCACTTGCCCCTCAAGATGAGCAATATGAGAGGTAGTCCAACCAAAAATCCTTTTATTCCATTCTCGGAGCATGACCCAAACCTGTATAAGTTTACTAGCAAGCTTCCATAAACCCCCACCAGCCATAGGAACCATCCAAGCCCTCTGTACACACTCAAAAAAATCCGAATGATCCACCCACATTTTCTGAAAATGAAATGGAGAAGGACCATAGGAGAAAGGATCAGACAAAAGTTCAATGTGCATAGGACAATGATCCGAAGTAGAATGAGGAAGATAAGAACAAATAGCATTAGAGAAACGGAACAAAAAAGTAGCATCAATAAGCACCCTATCAAGTTTAGCCCAACTCCGGGATAACCCCTGTTGGCCATTGCACCAAGAGAATTTGCTACCCTGAATATTCATATCAATCAAACCCCTTAATCTATCCAACTATTAAAATCATCCATAGCAACCCGAGGTTTAGGCCGGCCTCCCCTCCTTTCTGAGTTAGAATGAATAATGTTAAAATCACCTGCAAATAAACAAGGCTTGACACCAATACGATTCATGCACTAATCAGCCCATAACTCCTGCCTCTCACTCTGAGAGCATTTTGCATAAATGAAATGACATAAAAAAACTTGATTACCGGCTTCAACACGAACCGAAATAAATTCAGAGGTCATACAGTAATATGAACCACAACGGCATTATTCCAAAATAACCACACTTTCCCACCAACAACTTCATTAGATGTGCCATTCTCAAAATTCAAACACCTCATCAAACTATTAGCTTGATCAAAACTAGTAAAAGGTTCCATTAAAACTACAATAACAGGTTTGAGCGACCCAATCAACTTCTTTTACCGACCTTTAGAGGTACGAATCCCTATAATATTCCATACAAAGATGGAGCCAATCATAGAGAAAATTAAGCGGTTCGTGTTTGGCCCCGAGTAGAGCTCCTAACTTTCACAAATTGTTTTTTTGAATAAATCCTCTTGGGAGCGAGATCACCCTCCGACTCAGCATGATAATCCTTCTCCTGAGGCAAGACATCCGAACCAAGATTAGGTTCAGGATCAGAAACCGAGTCCCCAGCAAAAATAAATTCGTCTATATTTTTGGTATTCTCATGCACGTGAGCCTCTGCCGCACTCGGGAACTCCCCTGCATCAAGACTAACATCCTCTGTTTTAGCAACTACCACAGGACCTTGATGATCAAGAGCGATAGACTGCACCTGCGGAAAAACTCAAACGACAATTCATTAGCATGAAAAGATCCAAAGTAAAAGGGACTCCAGTCATCTCCGAAACCACCCTCTGCGTCTGAACCAACGAAGGAGATTGCACCTGCTGAGTACCCATCTGTAGCTCAGGTGAGGGAGGTTGCACCAACTGGAACTCATCTAGAATAACAGCCTCATCCAGAATTTTCCCAGCACTCGTCTGGGCAGCCCCATCAGAAAACACAACCAAATCCTGCTGAACATTCGACGTTCCCCCTACTACGAGATCCTTCCCAGACCCTTCCTGAAACTCAACCTGCTGAACCACTTCCTTCTTTATGTCCTTAGCCTTCGGATCTTCACTATTAGTAACACATTTTTTAGGGACCCAGGTCTTCTCACCATTCACTTCCTTCCTAACACGACACGTATGGGAGTAACGTCCTTGCACTTTGCATCTACAACAGAAAGTGGGAAGAGTTTCATAAATAATTTCTTGTTTACGGCTTGAGGGCATACCAAGGGCTCCAATCCAGAAGAATGGAATGGGTTTAACTGCCACATCCATCTCCACGCACAACCGAGCTCCATCTGTGTGAGTTATACAATGGGTAGGATTATCTCTTCTGATGAACTTGCCAATAGGAGCAGTGAAAATACGTAAAAAGACTCATGATAGAAGTTAGGTGGCAAACCTAGAAGCACAATCCAAACCAGAACCATGGAAGGTTCCTCTTCCTCTCTGAAATCCAGATTCTAGTGGAACGCATGATAAAAAACCCCATCTATATCGCAGGCTTCACGAGATAGACCCTTCAGGAAATCATTCTCAGACGAAAACCGGACGAACACATTGCAAGGACGCCGCATAGCAGAGACCACTGGAGTACCATCTAGACCCCAACGGCTGCGTATGAATGCTCTAATGGCATCCAAAGAGGGACGGTTCCGAAGAAACTTCAAGACTATCAAATACTTGAAAGGTTCAGCCGAACGTTGGATCTCTTCTTTTGAAAACTGAAAATAAAGAGCACCATCTGCACTCTTAGGCAAACGAGGAGGGACAGCAACCTCTGGGAGAGGCTGAGGCACAGCCGCAACGAGTTTTGCAAAAGAACGACGCCCAGCCATGGCTGCCATGCAGCCCTACATAGCACGAAATTGTATCGCCAAACTGGAACCCTAGCAGAGCAGAATTAGAGAAAAACGACAATTTCGGAAAAATGATTCTAAAACCCTTGCACATGAGGTTTGCTTGGAGTTTAATTGAAGGTAAATCTTTATGGGTGAAGTTTTTTAAAGAGAAGTATGTGGGTTCTAAGCTTGGTCTCTCATTGATTCAAATAAATGTTCAAGGTTTTGGAAGATAATTGTTAGAAGTATACCTCTTGTCATGAATAACTTTGGAGGATTAATTTTTCTGGTATGATAAATGGGGGAGATCGTGGTCCATTAATTGATGAAATACAATTAGTGGGTCAACCTTTGATTAGAGTAAATGATTGTAGATTGTCTAATAGTTGGGATGTGGATTTGATTGTGGGGCTAGTTGGTCAAGATAAAGTTGATGATATGTTGGAGACCTTAGCAGCTTGCAAGAATGGTCCGGATGTATTGATCTGGACAAAAAATGAAAATGCTTGTTTTTCAACTAAGTTGGCTTGGGACTGTATTCTTATCAAGGGCTTTATTTTTTAAGGGCAGTCTTGGATGTGGCATAAAATGCTTCCTCTTAAAATGTCTATTGCTATGTGGAAGGCTTGGCATATGGCTTTAAGTGTGGATGATCATCTTTGTCATATTGGTATTCCGCTTGTTTTTCGTTGTGATTGTTGTGATGTAAGGCCTTATGAAGACCAAAGTCATGTGCTTTTTGAAGGAGAGTTTCCTAGTAAGGTGTGGTATTTTTTTGAATCTTTGTTTGGTATTCCTATTGGCCAAAACTGGAAGGAGACGGCGTCATCCTGATTTCTCCGTGAGACTTCGTCGACTCAAGTGGGTTTAATTCTGGGACTTTTACAGGCGATTATCACTTGGAGACTTTGGAGGAGACGATGTTTGGCGCGTATGGAGGGATATATTGAATCCATTTCTGATATATTGCATTCTATTAAACATTGGATTGGTCTTTTATGTCATGACATTCACAAGATTTCAAGACTATCCAATTTTGATATGCATGTGCTTCAATGTTTGCAAGTTCCTACTGTGACTCCTTTAATTCATCGATGTAAATTAATAGCATGGAAAAGACCAGTTGTTGGCTGGTTTAAGTTGAACACTGACAGTAGTAGCCTTGGGAATACGGGTTCTTCTAGTATTGATGGAATAATTTGAAATGATCATGGTCTTTTGATACATGCTTTTGCTTCACATACTGGCTTTGGTTCTAACAATAACGCCGAATGATTAGTTTTTTTGCATGGTCTCAAGGTTTGCAAATATTTGGGTATTAATTTTGTTGAGACTGAACTTGATTCTATGACTGTAGTATCATGGTGGAAAAGGAGATGTGGGGTGTGATATTTGGAGGATTTATGGGAGGAACTTATTGTCATCATGGATTCTATGGTTTGTTCTACGAATCATGTTTTCAAAGAAGGGAATAAAGTGGCAAATTGGTTGGCCAAAAAAGGGGCGGCAGGTTCTAATTTATCGTGGCATAGTTTCAGGAATATTCCTTGTATGCTAAGAGGTTTACTTTGTATGGATTATTCAGGGTTGCCTTCATTACGTTTTTATTAGAGTGTTTTTTTGCTTATGATTGTTGCTTTTTATGCTTGTAATGTTTTTCTTCCGAGTTTTTATTTGATTATGGTCATGTGATTATGGTTTTCCTCCGCCACGTGAGGATTTGCAATAAAATTTCGGAGGTCCCGTCCTCCTTAAAAAAAAAGTGCCTCCAAAAAACCAAAAAGAATTTCGCTATTTTAACGGATCATAATTTGACTAAGCTAACAAACCAATACCTAATAAGTTTTTCATCCATAAAATTTATCCTAAATTTTCATGACATAACCAATGTCTAAATAAAATAAATTCTATCCGTTTGAATTTCTTTCTTTTGGGGCGTTACAGTCCCTCAATGCTCCATCAACCTCTTGGCAAAACATACTGACATGACCATTAAGCACCATGTCAGGACCAATCGAAAGATAACACGTGTTATATAATGTACAATCAATATTTAAAATGACTAAAACAATAAAGAGTCAGCATCCCACGTTAATATGAGCATTAAAAAACTAAAAAATCAAATAAAGTTATAAATTTTAGAAAATCAACAAAATACAAAATAACACGCAACATTCAAAACAATATTTGAAAAAAAACCACAAATACATAAACTAAGTTTTAAAAGATAACATTAAAATTTTTAAAAACTCATGAATTTATTAAGAAAAAGTTATGAAAATTGTTAAAGAATTATTACAACACTTAAAAAAATGAAAACAAAAATATTAAATAAGAAGTCTTACTCATCCTATTAAAAATTATCTTTACCCCCGTAAGCCCCCCTCAAGGATATAGGAAGATCATGCGAGCTCCTTAATTACCCTTCCACCATGTTAAGGAGTGAGTGTGCCTAACTTTTAACTTGCTTGTTTTCCTCGCTTGAAAGGCTAGACCTTAACGACACTACATGTTTTTCTTTGCTTGCTCTTGTAATAGCATTGGTGTCCCATACCCATGAGACGTTCACTTCCATTAGAGTATTGAAAAGTATTGTAATGCCAGCCATTTATTCAATACACAAGAGAAGCTGGCAGCCAATAGAAAACTCATGCAGGATATTTTGAGGTGGCAGGGAAGAGGCTTTTGTTTTCTTTGTGTAACTTAGTTCAATTAGGGCTATAATATGTGATATGCATTGTATTGTATACACACATGTGAATGAAAGGTTGGGAGAAAATCACAAAGAAAAACAGAGAGAAGAGATCGTGATTGTAAGGTGACAGATTCTTCTTCAAGAATCGAGTGAACCAAGAGAGGGATGATGATCTTTGTAATCTGGCACTTGTGATTTTATTCTCAATAAAGCTTTTTAGATTGTTCCTTCCGTGGATATAGATCACTAGAATCGAACCACGTAATCTCTTGGTGTTCTTTACATCGTTTTACATTGCTTTCTTAACTTCCTGCACTCTTCTTGATTCATTCTTGGCGTTCAAGTACTGAGTTTGATCATAAAGAAGACTCAGAGTTATAACAAGTGGTATCAAGAGCCACGTCGATGGGGACAACCAAGTTTGCTGTCGAGAAGTTCACTGAAAAAATGATTTTGGCTTATGAAGAATCAAGATGCGAGCTCTTCTTGTTCAACAAGGTCTGCAGGATGCACTTCTTGGAGAAAAGAACATAGGTTCTTTATCAAACAAGTAGAAGACTAAGATCTTGCAGAAGGCTTATAGCACCATAATTTTGTCTCTTGGTGATAAGGTTTTGAGAGATGTTGCCAAGGAGGAGACAGCAGTGGGTATATGGCTGAAATTGGAAAATCTTTACATAACCAAGTCCTTGGCAAATCGCTTGCACAAGAAAACCAGACTCTACACTTTCAAAATGACCCCAAGTATGTCTATGAAAGAACATCTTGATGAGTTTAACAAGATTATCTTAGATCTTGCAAACATAGACATCAACATAGAAGATGAAGATCAAGCTATTCTTTTGTTAAGTTCTTTAGACACTTCATATGCAAACTTGAAGGAAACCATGATGTATGATAGAGGAACATTAACCTTGGAGGAAGTGCAATCTGTCTTGCACTCAAGGGAATTACAAAACAAGGTAGAAACTAAAACAGAAACTAGGGAAGGTTTGACTGTAAGAGGAAGATCAGAGAAACATGTTCATAAAGGGAAGAATAATAAAGTTAGATCAAAATCAAAGGGGAATCAACTAAAATTCTTTGTATGCCACAAAGAAGGGCATTTCAAGAGGGATTTCCCTGAGAGAAAAAATCTTACAAACAAATCTAAAGAGGAACAAAATGCTGCTGTTATGTTAGATGGATATGATAGTGCTGAAGTATTGAATGTATCTGAGGTAGATTTAGGTAAAGAGTGGATCTTAGACTCAGTGTGCCCCACGAAGTCATGGTTTGAAACCTTCACTGAGTTAAATGGAGGGCATGTAATCTTAGGCAACAACAAGTCCTGTAAAATCCTTGGAACAGGGTCAGTCAGAGTTATGATGCATGATGGTATGGCGAGAGTACTACAGGAACTTAGATATATACTTGAACTGAAGAGAAATTTAATTTCTCTAAGAATGTTGGATCAATCTGGTTGTACCTTTAAGTCAGAATCAGGGACATTGGGGGTTGCTAAGAGCTCTCTAACAGTGATGAAGGGAGTAATAAAAAATGGTCTTTACACACTTATAGGAAAAATAGTTATAAGTGAGGCTTCTAATATACAGGCTAAAATCGTAGACAAGGCAGTGCCATGGCACATGAGGTTGGGGCATGTTAGTAAAAGAGGACTGCAAGAACTTCAAAAACAAGGCCTACTGGGTGAGAAACATCTAAAGAACTGTCATTTTGTGAAGATTGCATACTTGGAAAGTCTACAAGGGTCAGTTTTAAAGCTGCAATTCACCAGACTAAACAAGTGTTGGACTATATTCACTTAGACTTGTGGGGTCCTGCAAGGGTTAGTTCTCATGGTGGAGGAAATTATTTCTTATCCATCATAGATGATTACTCAAGAAAGGTAGGTATATATATACTTAAAAATAAGAGTGACACTTCAGTAAGTTTAAGTAATGGAAAACCTTAGTTGAAAATCAAGTTGGAAGGAAGGTCAGAAAATTTAGAACAAACAATGAGCTTGAGTTTATATCAAATGAGTTCAATATCTTTTGTCAAAAATAGGGAATAGCAAGGCACAAGACAAGTAGGGGAAACTCCTAAAAAAAATGGCCTTGCTAAGAGGATGAACAGGACCATTTTGGAGAGGGTAAGATGCTTATTGTCAAACTCAGGTCTACCAAAATAATTTTGGGTTGAACCTACTACCACAGCTGTACATTTAATTAACAGAAGCTCCTCATCTGCAATAGGTTTCAAAACCCCACAAGAAATATGGTCTGGAAAACCCTCAAAGTATGATTACTTAAGGGTGTTTGGATGTGTAGCCTATGCATACTAAAAAATAGACAAGCTAGAACCTAGAGCACTTAAGTGCATTTTTGTGGGGTATCCTGAAGGAGTTAAAGGGTATCAACTGTGGGTGGATGAACCTGGGAAACAAAAGTGTATAGTTAGTAGGGATATAATCTTCAATGAACTACATATGGCTAGAGCACAGAAAGTTTAGACTGAACCTATACAAATGCTTACCCTAAAGAGATTGCAACTTGAGGTGGAGCAAGAAGAATGCTCACCACCTCAGCTGGAAAATCGAGTTGAGAAAACTATAATTTCAGAGAACAAAGATCAACGTGAAATTAATTCCGACAACTTGGTGAGGGAGAGACAGAAAAGGGTAATTAGACCACCTTAAAGGTCTGGCCAAGCTGAGCTTACTGCTTTTGCACTAACAGTTGCAGAGGAGGTTGTCTATATGGAATCAAGGTCTTGCAAAGAGGCTATGGGAAGCAAAGAGGCTCATAAATGGATATTAGCCATGCATGAGGAAATGGAATCTCTTAATAAAAACAAGACTTGGGAACTGGTTTCTAAACCAGAAAAGGTAAAACTGGTTGGATCTAAATGGATCTACAAAAGGAAGGAAGGCATACCCGGGGTAGAGGGGCCTAGATATAAGGCAAGATTGGTAGTTAAGGGATTTACTCAAAGATAGGGAATAGATTTCAATGAAATATTTTCACCTGTAGTCAAACACAGCTCTATAAGGCCACTGCTATCCTTTACTGCTTATGAAGACTTGCACTTGGAACAATTAAATGTAAAAACAACTTTCTTGCATGGAGAACTCGATAAGGTCATATACATGCAACCACCAGAAGGTTTCTCAAATGAAATCAGTAGCAGTCAAGTGTGTTTACTAAAGAATCTCTATATGGACTAAAACAGTCCCCTAGGCAATGGTACAAAAGATTTGATTCACACATGATTGAAAATGGTTTCAAGAGAAGTGGTTATGATAGGTGTGTATATTACAAGCAATTTGGGGAAAATATGGTGTATCTACTGTTGTATATAGATGACATGCTAGTTGCTTGTAAGGACCTAAATCTGATTGAACAAGTCAAGTGTATACTCAAATCAGAGTTTGAAATGAAGGAATTAAGACCTGCTAAGAGAATTTTGTGTATGGAAATACTGAGAGATAGAAAGAACAAAATAATTTATCTATCTCAAAAGTCATACATCTCAAAAATTTTGGGTATGGACCAACTGAAGTTAATAAGTACACCTATAGGGCAACATTCAAAACTTTCAGTCACCCAGCACCTTAAACAGATGAAGAAAAAGAGTTTATGCATAAAATACCATATGCCAGTATGCTGAGAAGCATAATGTATGCTATGGTTTGCTTGAGACCAGACTTGACTTATGTTGTTAGCATAGTCAATAGGTTCATGAGCAATCTTGGAAAACCTCATTGGCATGCCATTAAGTGGGTATTTCAATATTTATCTGGTTCAAATTACTTGGGACTAAAGTTGGGTGAAAATGTACAAAAGGGAAGTGAATTAAGATGCTTTGTGGACTCAGATTATGCTGGAAACATAGACACCAGAAAATCCTTAACTGGTTTTGTGTTTATAGCCTTTGGAGGAGCAATTAGTTGGGAGGAAAATCTACACCTTGTAGTTGCCTTATCAACAACTGAAACTGAATACATTTGCTATGACTAAGGCAATCAAAGAAGCTATATGGTTAAGAGGTATATCAACTGAGTTAGGCATGTTTACATGAAATATCATAGTTCACTGTGATAATCAAAGTACTATCCATCTTGCCAAAAATTAGGTATACCATGAAAGGTCAAAACATATAGACATAAGACTTCATTTTGTCAGAGACATCATAGCAGGTGGGGAAATTAAAGTGGAAAAAATTTCTACTGAAGAAAATCCATTTGATATGATGACCAAGTTTTTGCCAACTATCAAGTCACATGGGGAACTGTTAAGTACCCCTCATAGGGGGAACAATGCAGGAACAATTTTAGAAGGAGAGCAACAAATTGGAAAGGATAAATGCTTGGCAAGGTGGAGAATTGTTGTAATGTCAACCATTTATTCAATACACAAGAGAAGCTGGCAGTCAATAGAAAACTCATGCAGGATAAGCTGAGGTGGCAGGGAAGAGGCTTCTGTTTTCTTTGTGTAACTTAGTTCAATTAGGACTATAAATGTGTGATATGCATTGTATTGTCTACACACATGTGAATGAAAGGTTGAGAGAAAATTACAAAGAGAAAAACAGAGAGAAGGGATCGTGATTGTAAGGTGACAGATTCTTCTTCAAGAATCGAGTGAACCAAGAGAGGGATGATGATCTTTGTAATCTGGCAGTTGTGATTTTATTCTCAATAAAGCTCTTTAGATTGTTCCTGTCGTGGATGTAGATCATTAGGATCGAATCACATAATCTCTTGGTGTTCTTTACATTGTTTTACATTGCTTTCTTAAGTTCCTGCACTCTTCTTGATTTATTCTTGGCGTTCAAGTACTAAGTTTGATCATAAAGAAGACTCAGAATTATAACAACAAGCGTAAAAATAAATTAAGAGAAAGCTCAACAACGAAATAAAATTTAAAATTGTTAAGGGCACAAAAAAAAAATATCATTAGCCGTTGATTAATATCGCTATAATTGATAAAAACATGTCGCGTAGCCCACTTAAATTGACATCATTTGTGGCGGTATGATTCTCGTTGCAAAAAGTAATTTTCTACAACCAGAAAATACCTTTATTTGCAATAAAAACAAAATCGCTGCAAAAGAACTGTTCTCAAAAGGTCCTACTACCTGTTGTGGCCAGTAGTTTTGGCGGGAGGCTCCATTAAAGATTCAAAAACCTTAATCTAATGGAGATATTTATGTACGTGTTTTTTTAACTTTAATTTTGTTATCCTCAGTCACAAATTCATCACGACCACCTGTAATATCCTGTCTAAGATTTTGGATGATAATTGTTTGAGTGGTCCAAACTTGTGGATTGAAAAAGGAACTTAATAATCTGTTTCATTTCTTAGAAAATTATTTTGCCCTTACAGTTTGCTTTTTACCTGATGCAACTGAAGAGCAGGAAAACTTTCTACCAAACTTACAGCTTGTTTGTTAATATTCTAAAATCCTTAAAATTAGCAAAGGAAAATAAATAATTATATTTGCCATAAAAACAGAATCTAATAGATATTCAAAAACCGTAATCTAATAGAGATTTATGTGCTGAGAAGTGCGTACAATTGTGAAGCGCGCAAATGTCGCATAATCACTTTGTAAAAGAGTGAGTTCTACTATTAAAGAATTTTTCTTTTATGTGGGTTTCATGTTTTATTCATTTTTTTAAAAATAATTACGCGGCGGTTACACAGTTTACGGTTGTAAATATCTTTTCTCTTTTGTAAAATACTACATCGGTGAAATATGAATAGCACAAATCTGATCATAACAAGAACTTGAAGCCGGTGCCATAGAATTAGGTTGTTTGTTAATGTTGTAAAATGCTTAAAATTAGCAAAAAGGAAAAAAAAGAATTAAACAACATCAGAATTGCCAATTATTCTTGTCAAAATTAGTTTTGCATCTTTGCTAACCATTCTTTATAACTCAAATGAATGGACTCTAATATATATATATATATATATATATATATATATGCTTATTGGCAATTCTTGTAGAATACAGGTAAGATACTACAAATTACCATTACACCACTCTCCCATTAATATCTTAAAGAAAACCGGTCTAATGTTATATATTACGAAATGTTTAGGCCATGTTTGGTTTCAACCATTCTTAAAGAAAACCGGTCTAATTGTTTTTCAATTTTTTTTTTTAATCCATTTAACTTTTCAACTTTTGGTCCAATCATTTGCTTAGTATTTTGTGAGAAGTCAAGAACTAAAAACAAAAATATCATAAAAAATTATATTTAAACAAGTTCTCAACTTTTTTCATCCACTTTTTGCAAATCTAGTACTATTTATATTTTTAAATAATCTACTGCATGAAATGTGGTAGCGTTGAACGAAATAAACCATTAAAGCTCAAATTAGTATTACATTTCATATCCCTTAGAACATCTATTGCACAAACCTTACTTATGTTAATTGAGTCTATGGATTTATCCTTGGAAGTCCAAAATATAATGGCGACAACATTAGTTAGTTTTGCTTCCAAATCCCGTTCATGACCTCCTATAAATCACCTGCAAATCTACCATCAAAAGTACTATTTTAATAACATTTTTAGCATGATAACAACAAGCAATATATATCATTGAAAGCAATAATCACATCGAATTGCATGAGTATTTTTTTTTTTTTTCATTTTTCATTATATTGAAACATAAAAAAGTCTTGCCTGATAACATTATTCCTCATGGTTCATGTCTATCAAGCATGGCTCCGTCTTTGATTTCTGTGTGTTCTTCTTCTATTGTTCATGTGTGCTTGCCTTCGACGGTTTTCTATTGTAATATATAGCCAAGGGAGGATCTTAAAAAATATGTCATCAGCATGTTTGTAGTATCACATCCTCCACCTCTTCCAAAACATAAGAGGCCCAACAGAAATTGCAAAACCAAAAATAAATCCCAATTCAACACTTAAGAAGTTCCAGTCAATTCCAATCCCATAATTCGAGTCAGATTCTTCAGATGTTGGAGTTGACAATCCCTGCCCATCACCTGTGCAATGTTTTTCCAAAGGAAAGCCACATAATTCAATGTTCCCCTTGTAGGAAGATATTGGGAATGTAGCAAATTGCTTGATTTGTAGAATTTTTCCAGACAATTGATTGAACGAAAGATTCAGGAATGATAGGAAACCTAGACCATCTGCGAGTTGAACAGAAATCTTACCAATAAGTTTATTGCTTGACAAGTCTAGTGACTCAAGATGACTTAATTTTCCCAAAGATGGTGGAATATTGCCCGTGAAACCATTATGAGACAAGTTGAGGTAATATAGTGATTTGAGTTTTCCAATTTCTTTTGGTAGAGGCCCATCAAAGTTGTTGCATGAAAGGTCAAGGACGGTGACGAGGGTTAGGATCTTCACCAGATTCAGAGATAGGCCTTTGGCAATAATTGTCAGCTTATCTTGATAATTAAAACTGTACCCGTCGGGAAACTGAAAATCTGTATGAAGGAGCTCTAATTGCGACTTATCTTTATCAGCCATAAGTGCCTTCAAGATGTGGAAAGATTTTTCTGTCAGCTTGCCACTGAAACTGTTTGAAGCTAAAGTTTATAATTTGAAGCATTGGCCAAGTGGCATTAATAGACTCCAAACAATCAATAGGTCCATAAAACTTGTTTGATTGCAAAACAAGGACACGCAGCATGGATAGGTTCATCAAGTAACACGGGAAAGTATCCTCAATGTTGTTATTCCCGGTGTCTAGGAATTCCAAATCTTTGCAGTTGGCCAAAGATTTTGGCAACATTCCTTCTAATTGATTTTCAGCAAGACCTAAAGTATGGAAGCCACAATTGTTTCGAAACGTATCAGGAATTTTACCTATGAGGTAGTTTCTCCTTAGATTCAGCACCCCTAGAGTTGGCAGAGTATAATACTCTCTAGCCTGACTCTTCTCAAATAAGCAATGGGGGACCATGCCACTCAAGAAATTGTTAGATAAATCCAGAACACGAAGTTGACTTGTACCATTGCATATTGACTCGGGAATACTCCCATAAAATTTAGAGCTCGAAAGAATAAGGAAACGAATAAAACCCATGGATTTAAAGATGCTGGTGGGTATGGTTGAGTGGAAATTATTCCTGGATAAATCCATGTATTCAGCAGAACATGGAAGACTCGGGAGTTGCCCTTGGAGTTCGTTGAAGCTTAGATCCACCATGAGCATGGAACAATTGTTGAGAAAAGGTCTTTCTAGAGTCACCATGTGGTTACTGGAGAGATTTAAGATATTCAGATGTGAAAGATCCCAAATCCATAGTGGTATTTCTCCATAAATCTGGCTGTTTGAAAGGTCTAGATAGTATAAGTGAGAATGGTTTCGCAAGAAATTTGGAATTCTTTTCAACTTGTTAGAAGCCAATCCCAAACCTGAAAATCGGGGAAAAGAGAATAGTGAAGAATTAATTCCACTATCTTCAATTGAGAGATCATTGTATGAAAGATCAAGAAAGGCAAGATCCTTTAAGTTTTGAATCGCACTAAACTGCCAAGAGCCATTGAAGTTATTCCAAGAAAGATCAAGCACCGAAATAGAAGGTAGTTTGAACAGAGACATGGGAATTTTTCCTTCCAAGTTGTTGTGACTTATATCAAGATCACTCAATAGGTAAGAAGGAGCAATTGAAAATTCATGAAGTTGGCCAGAAAATCGATTGTTTTGGAGGCGTAATGCTTGCAATGCTGGAAGGGAAAAAAGAGAAACTGGAATACTCCCTTCTTGTGAATTGAAACTCAAATCAAGAGCCTCCAAATTCAAAAGATCTACCCATCGAGTGGAAGTAATCTGACCTGTGAAATTATTGTTGTCAAGGATTATTGTTCTCAGATTCTTGCTCATGCTTAATGATGGAATTGGTCCATTGAATCTATTCATCGACAAGTCCAAATGAAACAATTCAGTTAGATTTGCCACTGACTTCGGGATTTCTCCACTGAAATTGCAATAAGAAAGATCGACTTCAGACAATAATTTGAGATTCCCAATAGAATATGGCAAGAAACCTTCAAGTTGATCATTATGTGACAGGTCAAGCATTTGCAATGTTGGAATTTGAAAGATCCTTTCTGGAAATGTTCCATCAACGAAGATTCACTCAAAATCAAGGCTGACAAATTTCTGAAGTCTGCAAAAAAATCAGGAATCGGAGAACATAATGCATTAGAGCTCACATCAATAACAGAGAGGGATTCAAGATTCGCCAAGGACGGATCAAAAGGCCCTGACAGATAACAATTTGACAAGCTCAACACTCTTAGATTTGGTAGTGAAAATGATAATGTCAGGCCCCACTCATACCCTTGCATTGATATATCCACACCATCGAGACAAAGTTCCGTAAGCTTCGAAAGATTTTGAACAAGCATATTTAGATTTGGATTCTCAAGCTTCAACTTCCCAGGGGAGAACATATAAGTACTTAAATCGAGACTAACCAATTCCTTTAAATGCGAAATTGTAATTGGAATTTGTCCTTCAAACCACCCAGCATGCGAAAGGTTTAAATAAAACAAATTCGACAACTTGTTAAATTCTGAAGGAATCTCAGAACTGAAGAAGTAGTTGTATGCTAAATTCAGATTCCTAAGATATTGAAGCTTGAAAAGGATGCTTGAATTGTCAAGTGGACCTGAGACATGTTCCTTGGTGAGGTCGAGACCAATAACACGTCCCTTGTTGCAGGTCACGCCTTTCCATGAGCAACAATCGATGCTTTTGTTCCAGTGCACCAGTTTTCTGGACAGAGCATTGTCTAAAGTGAGGCTATCCTTCAATTGGAGCAACAAGATTTTCTGATTGGTATGACATTTGCCGCAAACCATAGGAACATAGAAGTTGAAAGAAAGTAAGCATATGGGCATGAAGAAAAGCCATGAAAGGTGTGGAATTCTCATTGAATGCTGTAATAAGAGACCCACACCCACACAATAATGATTGAGTTCAACAGCGGACAGCACAAATCTGATATATGTCACCAAAACCAGGAAAAAAAAAAGGACAAATCAATGCGATACATTATTTGGTTGAGCAAAATATACGAAAGAAAAAGACGGTTAGGGTACTTACAATTGCAGGAAGATACACTGCTCCAAGAGGTGTCGAGTATAACCGATAACGTCCGTTACAGGATTCGGGCCTGTCTTCTTTCACGTTCTGATCGAGGGCTATATAAATTTCAACGAGCAAATCTCACTCTTTATTCAACTTGGGTTCCATTTTCGTTCTCCTGCTCTTATTTCTTATTCTAGTTCAAGTGAAGGACGTGAGTAGGCCGCTGCGCTTGACTTTGAAAGTCTTAATTATCTTCAATTATATATGGTTGTGAAAGTATATATTTTTTTAATTGAAAGAGGATAAACGTTCGCGTCGATATATTTTATTAACTACTAGACTCCCTCTGTAATCCATCTTTATTTTCAATCTAAATAAAATTCCACTTACTGAGTATCTTACAGTTGATCTCTCTCACTAATTCTCATCCCATAAAATTTTTAATTTAAAAATTTATTTATAATAAAAAAGAATATATTTCAATGACATGATGGAAAAAGAATAGAGAATGGTACGTGGAACACACTTGAAAAGAGACTCCCTAAAATAAAATAAAAAAGCGTATCAACGTATTTGAAAAGTTAGCCTAAGTGAATGAAGACTTGTTGCTTGTAAAAATAAGATGATTCTCCTTTGCTTCCCTTCTCATGGCAAAGAAAAACAAAAACATAATTTTGTTACTAGCATCAGATTCTTCTAATAATTAATACTATAATTCAGAGGAAAGTAGACCAAATCATGACATGATAGAGTCCCTGATCTGTAATCCATCTTCATTTTTAATCTAAATTATAAATCTTCACTTACTTATTTTAAAACAGCAGGCCTCTCGGCTTAATTCGTGCATTCTCTTCCCATAAAATTTTTAATTTAAAAAATATTTATAATACATAGGATATATTTCAATGACATGACGGAAAAATAATAGAGAATGGTACGTGACTTGAAAAGAGAATCCCTAAAATCAAAAGAAAAGCGTATCAGCGGGTGCAATGTATTTGAAAAGTTAGTGTTCATCGCATAATAGCTGTGTTATTTTCAGAGACAATTACAAAATGAATAACTTTCTGCTTGTCTTTGAAAAGTCTTCCAATCAATTCCACAATTCGATTTAATAATTGGCATATAATTAAGATTAGTTTGTTGTCACACTTTATTAGGTGATGATCTGTATATTGAAATATTACACGATCATCTGTCCCTAATGGTGTATTTCCTATTAATTAATTAATGATCATCTGTCCCTAATGGTGTTATTGTTGTTAACGTGGCCAATATATTATAAAGATTGGGCTGCATATATAATATACAGTACTACTTTAATATATGGCCAGTTCGTAAAAAGTAGTTTATATTATATATATATATATATATATATATATATATATATTTATATATATATATATATATATATATATAATATATATATATATATATATCTTATACTGTGAAAGTGGCTATCCGTGAATGGGAATGAATAATAACTTTTGTTTGAAACTTTAATTTTCATTTCTGCCCCTATATATATGTAGCCGATTATTATTACAGTTTTCTCTTGGCTCTTGTATTTTACTTTCTACTTGTTCCCTTTTGTGAGTGATCTTTATTCGATTTTGTCCTTCGTTCTTGTGTTATTTGATTTTTTTGTTCCGTTGATGCCCTTGTTTGACTGTGTATTATTAAATTTTTGCCCATGATTGATGAATAGTATTTTTTCGACCACCATTTTTTTTTTTTCAATTTTACCCCGTATTTTCTTAAGAAATTCCCTTCCTTTTTGTGATTTTCTTCATTTCACCGACTTATTTCTTTGCTTTTCAATTTTGTCCCTTATGCGGTGTTGTCTCCTTCAAGGATTAGTCTGAAAGTTCTCTCTCTCTCTCTCTCTCTCTCTCTCTCTCTCTCTCTCTCTCTCTCTCTCTCTCTCTCTCTCTCTCGCCACTTTTATTATACTTGGTTTTATTCTATTTTATTTCATGGTATTTTGTTGTATTTTAATTTATTTTGTCATAATTATATTTTAATTTGTTTGAGTTAAAAAGTAGGTTAAGGGTTATGCTATGGCAGGAAGATGGTACGACCGTGAATATCATTGTTAGGTTTGAACATTTAGTGTAGTAGGCCTGAAATTTTAGCGATTGGTTTGTTTTAATATCGAGACTTGAAGGGAACGACATGGTCTAGGTGAACTCTATGGACTAGGAACTCAAGTCGCAGCTAAGATGGGAATAGCTTTAGTTCGCTTAGAATACTTGAGGTCTTAAGTTCTGTAGAATTATGTGTTGAGTCTATGGAGTAGTTGGTTGTAAGTTCAACGAACCTCAAGGATAGATTTATGAGAAGTTATCTAGTATACAAGAGAATCAACTCCCAAACTAATGAAACGATATTTAAATCGGATAGCTCATTAACTCAAAAAAACCCAAAATTCTACCTCACTAAAAAGTTGTAGAATAAATAAAAGGGTGGGAAGATATGAGAGATCAACAGCAGAAACCATGTCGGTGGGCTATAACTGTAGGCATCTTGTGTCATTTCTATTGAGAGTACACACTGTTTTGTTTGATTCTCAATTGAGGCAGAAGAAGATGTCATTCATTTGATTTTCAGATGGACTAGAAAACCATTAAAGACTAATAGACTAATAGAAAAATGTAAACTATTTCAGAAATGGTAGAAAAATGCAAACTTTCCAAACTTCTCATTTTTGGTGTTCAATCCGGAACGCCTCCTCCCAAACATCCGACCCAAGACGCACAATTTTCCTGGAGATTTCCCTACATAGCTTTGATCTAAAAACATAGAGAGAAAGAGAAGAAAAGAGATGAAATTTTGTGGAGAAAAAAGTGGGAGAGCAGATAAAGGAAAATGCTTACTCTAGGTTATTGCGAAGTCATTGTCGGCAATGGTGGAGGATGCGATGAGCTTTAGTGGTGGGGAAGAAGGAGAGAGAGGGGGGGGGGGGAATTGAGCTTGAAGACATAGATAACGACGACTCACAAAGGGAAGAGAGAGTTTCGATGTGGGAGGGGAAGGAGAGAGAGAGAGAGAGAGAGAGAGTAGAAAAGAAGAAAAAAAATTGGTTTTCAATATCCACGTGTCCTTTTTTCGAGCTATGAAGTAAGAGAAATATTTGGGGTACCCATTTTGGATCCGAGCATTTCTACCGATTTATTTTTTTTGTTTATTATTTTTTTAATAATGATTAAGTAAGTATTTTTTGATGATGTTGTAATTTTTAAAAAAATGTATAAAAGAAATTATGAAAAAGAAAATTTCATTTGGCCTTATCGATTAGATGTCTCGTGCTACACGACTCATGAAGTAATGATCAAAACTCCCAAGGATACAACATCGAAAGTTAACAGTTTTATAATATTAATTTTAATAAAAATTTTATTTATCATATCCTACAAGGCTACACTACACACCAAATCTCTTTTACGTTGTTTCTTTTTCCTCATAATAAATATATGTGATATATAGATGATGAATAAAATAGCTCAATTACTTTAACAAGAATAAAAAAAGATAAAAATAAAATAGGATAAATTCTATGTTATTTTCGCTTTCTAAAATTTAAAGTGTCCTACTTGAAAAATATGCTTGGTTCATTAACCCTACAAATATCCCATTTAGTTTTGATTTTTAAAATATTTCGAAGATTTTCAAACACTTGGCTTAATTTAAATTCATCAGTTAGATTTAAAATAAATACTTGAGATAACAATATTTTTCTCCAAGATTTTCTAAAATTCTAAATTTATTTCATGTAAAGACATTTACCATATTTGCAAAAAGATGAATTCTATAGATCAGTTACTATTCACTTTTACACTACACACCAATAGCTTTTTTTTTTCATAAGGTGTGGGGTGTAAGATAGTGATCAATAATGACTGATGAGAAGAATTTTTCTTACAGAAAACATTACGACTATATATAATTTCACATGCATGTAGAAACAATGGCATAAGAGATTTAACGTTCTGTCCATTGTTCCAGTAACTTAATCAACAACATAAGTTTCAAGTATATACTTTCCTCAAACTACATGAACAAAATCGTTTTGTTAACTTAAAAAAAACTTTTACCTTATATATATCGTTCACAATCTACATTTGAAGCGCTCTTTTAACACTTTTTGATACATGTTATGAGATGATGAAGTTTTATTATTTAAGAATTTTTCTTAATTTTTACACTTTTTTTAAATGAACTATTATTGTAATATATAAAAAAATTTTACGTTTTGATATTTTTTTTTTCACCAACCGGGTGGTACGTGCAAGGGCATACGTACCTTGCAGGTACATACCACCCTTGCTAGTATAAATATATATATATATATATATATATATATATATATATGTATCAAGTCATAATATCCTATCAAAAAAAGAAGTCAAAATATTTTTGTACTTTCGACCGGCCGGCGGTGAATTAATTAATATATAGTCATGATGTCCTATGCTTGGCTTTAGTTATGATCACTTATTTTAGTATTTTAATGATATTTGTGTTAATTGCTTAATTATAAATTTATAATTATATGATTGGTCGATTGGTCTTTGGATAAGAATTAAACAAGATTTGGAATATTCCGAATGGCGAGCGTACGTAGTACTAATTCATTGCATATATATTAATATATAGCAGCTGAGCTTTGGTATGGGTTGCTGTCGTGACGACTTTTGTTTCATGAAAGACACCAAATTTCTAAATTTTTAATGAGATCATGATGTGCCTTAACTTTATATATATATATATATATATATATATATAGTTATACGTACGACTGCAACTTTTGCCTTAATTTGCTGTAAATTAAATACTGCATAAAATTCATGTTATCATGACCTACAACACACGACGTTGACCATTGCATGCATGGGTAGAAGAACAGATCAACGACATAATAGAAAAAAGTATCGATCACTCCAGGAAGCTAAATTAATAATGATATTATATACAAATTATCTGAAACGTACAAGTTTCACGTAACCTTTTATAAAAATGTGGTGTTCACTATAAAAAATTTATTGTTTATTGGTAAGGCCTACATTTTTACAAAAGACTTGCAAAAATCTTGTTCATGATTTGGGACTTGTCCCCTCGATATACAAGATATAGAGAGAGAGAGAGAGAGATTTTACAATAAGATCTAGCTATAGGTACGAATTAGACGTATTAACAACCCATATATATATACATATCAATCTTTGAATGGAACAGTACAACTTATACCCTTATCTAGATGGGTTGATGGATCCATATATAAAATAAACAAACAGATCATAGCCTCAAACTAAGCTCCGGCAATTGAAAACTTATAAGCTCGGGAATAAATTAGATGCCGTATCTATATATATATGACAACAAAGTGCGAGCTAGCGAGACATGAGCAGTACTTAGTACTTTCTTAACATATATTATACATGGTATATTATTATGAAACAAGGCAGTACTGATTATTTGACTCGATCGAATATATATGTATACACAGACACACATGGATGATGGCCGTCTTGCTCTGCGTCCATAGCGATACATCGGATATATAGATCATGATCACCCATCATGCTTTACTTCAACCTGAATGTGAAAACCATTTCCGAATCCTAAAGTAGGGGACCGAGTCACCTCGCCTCCCTTGATAGCAGTCCACCTATATATATATATAGGAAAATACCAAATCGTATTCGTAATTAGTTTTAATTGCTCAATAAATAATGTGATCGAGTAGTACTGCTGCATGTGCATGATGTACGTACGCACGCGTATATAATAGAAATTAAAGTACGTACCTGTATTTCGTGACCAAGGCATGAAAGAACACAGCCATGAGAACCTTGGTGAAATCTGCTCCTACACATGACGTCATGCCTGCCCCGAATGGTATGAAATTCTTGGCTGTGACGTTCGCAGAGATGTCCTATATATATTAATGAAGCAAAACTGATCAGTCAACCATCATGTATTTTAATATTCTACCTGAGGAATGATTTTGGTGCATGACTGACGCATAATGAGCGAGAATAAATTAAAGGTTTTTGATCTAGACAGGTAGACGTCCCAGCATATTGCGCGCCGTACGTACCTGCCATCGCCAAGGATTGAAGGCTAGAGGATCCTCATAAGCTCTTGGGTTCAGTTGAAGTGCAGAAGGAACCACCATAAGTGCCCACCCTTTTGGAATCGTATACCCTTCATTAATTAAACAAGGAATTTTTAATATATCACGTTGATTAGCATGATGTACACCATGAAATTAATTAAAATAATTACCATTTACTTGAATGTCTTGAAGTGTTCTTCTCAGTATCCCAGGAGCAACACTCCCCAGCCTAAGTGATTCATTGATAACCTATCTTGCATGCCGATTCATTGTACATCAATTAAGAAGTGTTGCTTATAATAACTAGAAGCCGGCCTTCAGGGACCTCATAAAAGAAGTGGGAGAATCAAACTTACGTTATGGGTAAAAGTCATGGACTTGTATTCCTTCCATGTGAGTCCAGAATCGGCATCTTCTCTGATGTTAAGAATTGCTTCATGTTCCTCCTAATTAACAGAAATAACATGACGTCAAAAGCAAACTGCCTTAAGGTATTTCTGAGTACTGTATCTGCATGCATGAGCTGCCACTAACCGTTAATTCTTGCAGAACTTTAGGATTATCTGTAATTAACTTAATGGCTAATGTAAGAGTTGCTGATATAGTCTCAAAGCTTGCAAGGATGAGCCCAAACATCATGTAGGTGATGAATTTTTCGGTCAAGAACGACTCCGTTTTCATGTCGGCCAAAATCTGATCAAGAAAATCTCCTTTGCGAATTTCAGGATTCCGTTTTCTCTCTTCTAGCGTCTTGGTTATTATGTTCACCGCCGCCTTCTGGTTCTGTATGAAAATGGAATTAATATATACGTATTTGAAAGAATTAAAAGGTGATCTTAATGATCAGAGTGCTTTAGATTTTGAAAAATATAAGAATTAAGTTGGGAGATGGGATTATGTACCTGTAGACATCTATGATAAGCAGTACCAGGGATGTTGATGGGGAATGACATGAGTCCTTGCAAAAAGTTGTCGAAAGATTCACCAATATTTTCCCCTGATTTGTTTGGTTCATAACTGAACAGCTGCACTGCTGTAAAATCAAAGATCATCTGCAAATTATGACCGAAAATCAAGTTAATATTGAATTTGCAGGGAAAAATAATTTATATATGTTCTGCAATAGCTTTGCAAGTACTTGAAAAGAAAAAGAATTACCGTTATCCCTTTCTTGAAGTTTATGTGTGTGTGTGTGTAGCATGCATATATTAAAAAAAAGTGTTTTCATATTTCGAATATATACTCAAATTTAATTTGGATCTATTAGTATGTGCATAATATTCGTATATATAATTGCTTTGTATAGGAGTACTTTAAAATATTTCCCAGCTCGTGTGAGGAGCTTGATGATTGGAATATTGTTTTTTGTCAGATATAACGGTACGGAGTATGTATTAATTATATGAGAGCCAGCAGCAGTACTGAGAAAAGAGCTGCTTACAGCTGAAGTGCCTTTTTTCACTTCGAAACTGGAAAGCTTAGACCAACACTGCAACTTTTCGTTTATGGCATCTTCCAACTTGGGCAGCAACTTTTCCTTGAGAGCCTCGGTACCGAAGGTACCCAAGATCATATTTCGCAGGTACTTGTGAATGTTCTTGTGGCCATTAACTCCTGCTGCGGCTTCGTTCAGAAGCTTTTCGAAGGAATCCATGTACCATCGCTCAACCAGTTTTCCTTCTTGTTGGAAAACTTGATAGTTGAATTCAGGATCAGATGATACCACAACCGGCCGTCCGACCAAGCTTGTTCGAAATATTGGCCCATATCTAACGTACATAACATATATATATATGCATTAAAAATGCATGGGAATTAAAGATGTTATATATTATCACTTAAAAAAAAAGAAGAAGTTAATCACTATAAAAAATGCATGAGAGCTCGTTATAATGAGGGAAAGCAATACTAAAGTGTGAATTTATATTGTGCCCATGCAGCTGCTTACTTTTCCATCCTTTTCTTCACGAAAAGTGGTGTGTCTATGGACTTGTTTGAGACCTGAAAACTGAGGGTCTCGCCAATAAGTGGGAAGCCCATAGAGCCGGGTGGTAATTTTCCATTACATTTAGGGTTCCTCCACCTATAAAGCCAGTGGGTGGAAAACACTATAAGCAGGCCGCTAATGATAGAAAGCCAAACAGACCACATGATCGATCTTTAAGTAGTACAGGGAGGAAAAGAAGATAATACGTGCGTACTGATGTGGGTTGGTTTATAAGAAAAGAGTGTGGCTCTTTATATAGGCAAAGGATGAGATCATCATATCGACACATGTACGTACGAGGGTTTTCATTTTTCGTCTAGCGCGCTTAAGTTAGACAAATGTTAAAGCTGCATACCAAATGTCGTCGTCTATCTAGATGCATGGTCAAGCCCTTACTCTGAATTTGAATGAGTTATTTAAAGTGAAGTCATGTCAGAAGAAGAAAACGGCAACCTGGTTTGGAAAACTTTGCATGGCCTTTCATATTAATGAGGTTGAAATTATATGACATAAGTTGTGATGATTTGTGAAAAGTAGTGAGATTATTAGTTAAAATTAGATGAGATGAGATATTTTATTTGTATCCAAACGGGCCCTAATGATGCATGATGATTAGTAGCTAGGCCAGGGGTTTGATTGGCGAGTAATTCTACATAAAATTGTGAAGTGCGTAAACGTCGTATAATCGTTTTGAAAAAGAGTGGAGTCTATCATTAAAAAATAAATTTTTTTATGTGAATTTCATATTTATTTTTTTTCAAACAATTATGCGGCAGTTCATACATAATTTATGATCGCAGGTATCTTTTCTCTTAAGTGGCTGGCCAGTTATAAATAATGGACAAGCAACCTGACTGCTAGCTAGAGGCCGTTGGACTAAGTACTTTTTAATGAATGGAATGGAATTTAATTTATTTTTCATACAACATAAGTCATGTTAAACAGATCAAGACGTACAGATTTTAAACGCCATCATATATGTGCATAACTACCTCAGTCTTTTCCCAACTCAATTGATTACATATTCCCTAGATCATTATCATCATCATCATCTGATATCATGATCGAAAACAACTTAATTAATTTATGTGAGGCCAACAGCATCGATCTGATGATCAACATTTTGAAAAATTGAACATTGGGTATATTATATGTAGGACTTAATTAGTAATATAATAATGTATATATTATATATAGCACCTAATTTTTGCTATATTCTAATGGTAGTTTTGTTTTGTTAGGGGTGTAACCGGTCCGGTCCAGTCTAGTTTTGGACAAAATTTAAGACCGAACCGGTATGTACCGATTTTGTATTTTTCAAAACCGATTACGCACCGGTTACTCTCTTAAACCGGTACTTCCGGTTTTACCGATTTTTTGTCTGGTCCGATCCGGTTTTCCGATTTTTTTAAAATGTAAGTTTGACAATTTGTCATTAAAAATTTGTTTTATACTTTTATTAAAAAAATCTACTTTACTAAAAAAAATATACTTTACTAAAGCCAAGTACTATATTAGTATTAGTTATAGTGATTTAGTATTACTATATTAGTATAACAATAACTATAATCCATATTAAACTATTAGTGTTAGTTATATATTAATATTAGTTATAGTGATTTAGTATAACTATACTCTATATTAGTATAACTATTAATGTCCCATGTACTTATCAAAATTTAGTAATAATATTTGAGTGATTTTCTTTCTTTTTATATATTATATATAAAAAATATTTTGTATAATATTATTTTTGTATAAAACTTATATATATAATTCTATTTTTTTATTTTTTTCTTCAACCGGTCCGGTCCGGTCTCAAAAACTATGAAACCGGAATCGGACAGGATACAACCGGTTTGTATGGGTAAAGAACTGATTCCGGACCGAAAAACTAGAAAATCGGCCCAACCGGTCCGGTCCAATCTGGTTCAGACCGGTTTTCCAGTTTTTCGGTCCAAACTTACACCCCTATGTTTTGTATTTTGGACGGCATTTAAGGGTATTGATTGATGTTGAATTGCCCGGTTAATTATTTATTTTCTAATTTAACAGTACCTGGCCTTATCATCTTTAGTCTAATTCTCCCAAAAAAAAAAACGAAAGATAAAAATTAGGCAAAGCTCTTGAAAATTTGAAAGGTTTTGCTATACATCAGTCACTATTCACCCTCACACTGATCCACACCTAATAATTTTTTTTTAGCATATGGTGTGTGAGATAGTAAATAGTAAATGATAGATAGATTAATTCAAATTTAAAATGCTCCTTTATCTATAGTACTCCTTAAATGAGTACTCGTGAGTCGTATGTGTTAAAAATGTGTTTCACATCATCAACCAAATGGATCACTTGTAACAAATGAAGGGGCGGCACTTGTTACCCTGTAGAGTCTTCGATGCCAAAGTCAGTATAGCAATATAAGAGTAAATTTATAAAGTAGCAAATAAATCAAGTTTAGTTCAAATGTAGTATTTGTTACCTCTTGTAGGCTATTTATAGAGGTTGTTTTCTTGGAGTGATAGAACTCAATTTATCTTGTGAAACCTTTTCTTTTTATGAGTCTAAATCTTGTAAAGCCTTTTCCTTTTAGGAGTTTAAGTCTATCTCTTATTAAGAGTCTGAGTCATCTCCCTCTTAGGAGTCTGAGTCCCTTTTTCTCAAGAGTCTGAGTCACTTCTTAACTTTATCTTTTAGCTAAATTTTGGAGGCTCAAATATACCTTCCAGCATGCATGTTTGAAAAAAGAAGTATGATTAATGCAGACTTTTTTTTTTGAAAAAAGATGTGATCACTTCTTGTCTTAATAATTATTTAAGCCGATAAAAAGATGTAGATTAAATTATTTATGTTATATTCTTATTTTTTCTTACGTGCAAGTCAGTCTCTTCCTTAATGAGTAAGAATAACACGTGAAATATTCAACTAAGTAGGTAGAGCATTGTAGAGTTAGGATTCAAAATCAAGATCTCTACTAGATCTCATTTAATTTTTTCAAATCTTAAAATAATAATAATATTAAAAAATAATATTTTAATAATATATTATTTTATTTTCAACTTTCATATGATATCATTTCACTATTCAAACCTCTCAACTTTCACTGTTTGTCGCTATTCTGACTAGCAAATATCGATACTGATTCAGTGTCGGCAGATCGAAGGTCTAAGGCGGAATTGCCCCAAGCTGATGTTTTTTATTTTATTGGATTTTGAAGATCTCGTAAATTAAAACTTCGTTTGTTTTTATAGATGAGATGAGATAAAAATTAAAAAGTAAAATAAAGTATTATTAGAATATATTTTTTAATATTATTTTTATTTTAAAATTTGAAAAATTTAAATTGTTTATTTTATTTTGTATTAAAATTTGAGAAAATTATAATAATTAAGTGAGAGAAGATGAGATGAATTTGAAAAAGTTAAATTATTTATTTTATTTTGTATTAGAATTTAAAAAAGTGTAATGATGAAATTGAGATGAGATGAGATGAGATGTTTTCCAAAAACAAATGAGGCCAGTTTCATATGAATTGTATGATTTGTTTTCACAGGTAAAATGAGATAAGATTTTTTAAGATATGTATAAATAGTATTAAAATATATTAAATATATATAGATAAGATAAGATGACATAATATGAAGTGTGTGTTTGTTAATTTATAGAGATGAGATGATATATATTAGTTTGACTTTTTTTATAGTATTTAATGTGGTGGGATTCACAAGTAATTGTATTAATGTGAATATTATTTTATTGAAGAAAACCGTTGAAAGCCCGCGCATTGGAGTATAACAACCATTTCATCAACGGTTGAGAAGTTTTCCTGGGCTTTCGTATGAGCACGTTTTTCCTTTTTTTTCTGCTTCCTTTGTTTATATATTCACGTAATGATTTTTTCTATGCAAATCTGGCGCAAATCTCTGCAAATCTTTTACAAATCTTTGTAGAATAAATATATTGAAAGAAAAAATCTACACAATCTCTGCACACTATATTTTTTTTTAATTTTTAATTTTTTTCTTTTATCAAATATTTAATATATGAATAATTAATAGAAGAATTGAATTAAATTAAAAAGAATAAACTCAAAAAAAATTTTAATATTAAAAAATTTTAAAATTTTAAAAAATATGATGTGTGGAAGTTGTGTAACATTGTTCATCAACAGTTGAGAAGTTTTCCTGGGTGTTCATATGAGCACGTCATTTTTCCTTTTTTTCTGTTTTCTTTGTTCATTTATTTAGGTAATTATTTTTTCTATGCAAATCTGGCGCAAATCTCTACAAATCTTTTACAAATCTCTATAGAATATATATTGGAAGAAAAAATCTACACAACCTTCTATTATTTATATAGCCTCCACACATCATATTTTTTTTTATAATTTTTTTATGAAATATTTAATATATGAATAATTAATAGAAGAATTGAATTAGTTTAAAACGAATAAACTAAAAAAAAAATTCTAAAAATATTTTAAAATTTTAAAAAATATAGTGTGTAGAGGTTGGGAAGGTTGTATAGCATTGCTCATCAACAATTGAGAAGTTTTCCTGGGCGTTCGTATGAGCACATTTTTTTTTTTTTTTTATGCTTCCTTTGTTTATTTATTTACGTAATTATTTTTTGTATGCAAATCTGGCGCAAATCTCTGCAAATCTTTTACAAATCTCTGTAGAATATATATTGAAAGAAAAAATCTATACAATCTCTTACTATTTATACAACCTCCATATACCACACTTTTTTTAATTTTTATTAATTTTTTATTTTATCAAATATTTAATATATGAATCATTAATAGAAGAATTGAATTAGTTTAAAAGAAATAAACTCAAAAAAAATTTAAAAAAATATTCAAAATTTTAAAAATTTTAAAAAATATGGTGTGTGGAGGTTGGGGAAGTTGTATAGCATTTAGGGCTGCACACGGTCTGGTCCGGCGATGGACCGAAGGTTTTCGGTCTATCAATTGGACCGGACCGAACACCTAAGGGGACCGGACCGGACCGGACCGGTAGCTATCGGTCCGGTCCGGTCCATTTGGTCCGGCCTTTTTTTTTTTTAATCAATTAATAAAAAAAATTATTTACATTACTAAATTAAACTAAGTAACTTATTAATGTGGATTATGTAACAAACTCAATAAAAAAATATTTTATATGGTCAATGATAATAAATTAGATGAAAATTACATTATTTATGATGTTAATTATTACTTTATTACTAACTTAAAGTATGTTAATGCATAATGAGCCATATACAACTTTTAACATTTTGTATATGAAGCAATAAGTATGAATAATTTAATTATCCATACATATTATATCCATAATTGAGAAAGATACATACTTAACATACTATTATAAATAAGAATAAAATATTTAATTATACATACTATTATAAATTTATAAATTATACATATATTATAATTTACACTATAACTCTTAATACTTAATAGTATTAGTAATACATTAAAGAATATATTAATACATTGATACTAAATATATATAGTGATAGACTTATAGTGATTAGTTATTATGAATCATGATTAGTATAATTATATAATAGTATTAGTATAAAGTATTAGACTATTAGTAATATAGTGTAGCTATATATAAGTAATATTAGTATAAGTATAACTGTATAACTATAGTCTATACTTAATTATAATATAGTATAATTATATATTAGTTAGTGATAGGATTAGGTTAGATAAAAATTATATAATTTGTTACTAACTTAGAGTATGTAAATGACTCAAATTCAATGTATTATAAATATTATAATTTATGATTCTAATACTATAATAACAATTATAGTATAACTATATAATAGTATTAGTATAAAGTATTAGACTATTAGTAATATAGTATAGGCTATAGCTATATATTAGTAATATTAGTATAAGTATAATTGTATAAGTATAACTATAGTCTATAGTTAATAGTTATAACTATTCTAAATCGTTATAACTTATACTAATATATAATATAGTTATAATAAATCACTATAATATAGTATAACTAAACTAATATAACTATTAGTATAACTATATAATAGTATTAGTATAAACTATTAGTATAAATCTTCCCAACTTCCCAACACTCCACACTCTATCTTTTTTTAAATTTTTTTAAAATTTTTTTTATTAAATAATTTTTATATGAATAGTAAATAAAAAATTTGAAATATTTAAAAAAAAATAAATTCAAAAAAAAATTTAAAAAAAATATTAAAAAAATGTGGAGTGTGGAGTGTGGATGAATAGTAGGAGGTTGTGTAGCAAAACCCATCGGCCGGACCGTGGACCGGACCGAATTCATTCGGTCAAAAAAAAAAATGGTCCGGTCCTATCCGGTTCGGTCCAAAATGACCGGTCCGGTCCGGTTTTCTCGGTCCGGACCGGCCAATGCTCAGCCCTAATAGCATTGCTCATACACAACCTACATACACTACACTTTTTTTAATTTTTATTATTTTTTTTCTTTTATCAAATATTTTATATATGAATAATTAATAGAAGAATTGAATTATTTAAAAAGAATAAACTCAAAAAAAATTAAAAATATTAAAAAATTAAAAAGTTTAAAAAGATGTGGTGTGTGGAGGTTGTGTAGCATTACTCATATTGGAATATGGGGCTTTGGCCGGAAGGACAACACTAGAGAGACGTAGAGAGATGAGAAGATTTTGTCTGTTCCAAAATCAGTGAACAGTATTGAAGTAAGGAGAGACCGAGTGAGATGAAAACATTGAGATATAAAATGAGGGTTTGTTTTCACAGATTATCTAACCGTACGCAAACTTATAAAAGTTTTCATATTTTATCTCTGAAAGTAAACGAGACCTTAAATTCCTTACATTCAAAGTTTTTGCTTATTTGAATTTTTTACTCTAACCTTTTTTGGCTTAGAATGAGAACAGATAGATTTACAATTTCATAATATTTATTGAATATTTAACTGTATAATATTAAATATTTAATAAATAATAATATTATACTTATTTTATCTGTCTATCGTTATTTCACTCTAAGCAATAATTTTAGATGATCCAAATCTAAAATGGAATTTCTTAACATTTTTAGGACATATTAGGTTATGCTTGGGGGTGAGATGAGAATTTTGTGTTTTGTTTTAAAGTTTAAAATATTATTTTTTAATTTTGAGATTTGAAAAAGTTGAATTGGAATTTGAAAAAGTTATATTGGAATTTGAAAAAGTTGAATTATTTATTATATTTTGTATGGGGATTTGAAAAAGTGTAGAGATGAGATGAGATGAAGATGAGAATTTTAAATAAAACACTTTTTCCAAACATATCCTTAATCTCCATTTCATTTTATTCTTGAGAGCGTCTCCAGGCCGGTCGGGTATTTTTCCACATTTTATTCCCGCGAATCACAAGTTGCTATATAAGAATTGCAGTAAAATAGAGTTTACACTAGCAGGTAGGTGAACATTTTTTTTCATAGCTCTTCCCCCCTCTGTCTCTCTCTCTCCCTCCCCCCACACCCCATGTCGCTCTCTTTCTCTCCCTCTAGAATACAATCTGTGGCCACCAATCTACTCCACTCTCTCCTTTGACTCCCCCTCTCTCCCTCCTTCTCCTCCAATTGTTGCCCCCCTCAAGGATTGAGAGATCTTTGGCCATCGACGAGAGATGGAAATTCTAGGCAATCCCAATCCAACAAAAACAAATAAAATCCAATCATTCATGGGTCTGATTCTATTTATTTGGATGAAGTGAAACTGGTAATAGAAGACTCCTGGAACATGTTGTTACATTAGAAGTGCCAAATAACACCAGGAATTCTTGTAAGCTAACAAATAAGACCAAGTTGACAACCTGCTTTATCCGGTCAAGTCTTTCTTGGGTGAAAAGGCTAGTGAAGTGGGCATTTCAAAATGAAGTTAAAACCATGATGCTTTGTTTGGCTTGTAAGAAAATGAAGTTAAATTTGACAATATATTCGAATCATTTAGGGCCCAAGAAAAGAAAAGCCTTCGTCCGTCACTCACTCTATTGACAAATCACTTCCATAAATAAAGCCAAGATCTCCTCCATTCTTTTAACACCATGATTCTAGGATAATCAGCCTTTAATTTTTTATTCTAGGATAATTAGCCTTTAATTTTGTAACTGTAAATTCATACCATACTTAATTAGTTACCTTAGATAGATTTGTTCCTTGTATCTATTTATTTAGACCACTCTCAATGTAAAAATTAAGTCACTGAAATACAAAAGTATTGAGTTCTTGACATAGTATCAGCCTAAAACACGATCCCTATCCTACCCATGTCCCCCATGGCTAGGGGTGTAAATTTAAACCGAAAAACCGGTAAACCAGACCGGACCGGATCGGTTTTACCGGTTTTGAATCGGTCTGGTCCGGAACCGGTTTTTATAATTCATAAACCGGTTGGAACCGGTCCGGTTCTGGTTTTAAGATTTTTTAGACCAGACCGGACCAGACCGAACCGGTTGATAAAAAATATATAAAAAATAATATTTTATATATAAGTTTTATACAAAATTAAAATTATACAAAATATTTTATATATATTAATATATAAGTTTTATATATAATGTATAATTATATGTGAAATTTTTATATATAATTATATATCATATATGAAATAATTTCATATCATAATTTATAAAATATAACATAAAATGTTAATTTAAATATGAACATATGTAATTTGTTTGATCATATACTATTAATATAATTATATATAAGATAATGTTATTATAAAATAAAAGTTTACTTTTAAAAATGAAAATATAATTGATCATGTATTATATAGCTATACTACTTATAAAAAAAATGTATTATATATCTATACTAATATATAGTTTATCACTAATACTAATATATACTAATATATAGTTATACTAATATATAAGTTTATAACTTGTACTAATAATCTAATATAGACTATAGTTGTAATTATATTAATAGTCTAATATAGATTAATAAAAGTATAATAGATTTTTTTAAAACAGTTTTTTTTAAACATATTTTTAATGACAAAATGTCAAATTTACATTTAAAAAAAATCAGAAAACCGGACCGGAAACCGGTAAAACCAGAAGTACCGGTTTAGGAGGGTAACCGGGGCGTAATCGGTTTTGAAAAATACAAAACCGGTCATACCGGTTCGGTCCAAGATTTTGTCTAAAACCGGACCGGTTACACCCCTACCCATGGCTTCCTCTTCCTCTTCCACTATCCTCTCTCCATATATTCTCCATCCCTCTGACTCTCCTAGCCTCATCCTTGTTTCCAGTCTTCTCACTGGTGACAATTTTTCCAAATGGCAAAAAGGCATAACCCGTGCCTTTAACGCCAAGAACAAAATAGTTTTTGTCGATGGCACTCTTATCCCACCCGAAACTACTTCTCTAGATTATAGACAATGGAACCAAACTAAAGACATGGTCCTTACTTGGCTCCTAAATTCCATCAGTCCCTCCATAGCCAACTCCCTTGAATTTCATACTGATCCCCAAACCGTATGGCTGGATCTCCAGTCCCGATTTTGCCATGGCAATAATGCCTGGATTTATCATCTCAAGCATGAGCTATCCTCCTTGCAATAACCCAATCACTCTGTCCATGATTACTACAACCAAATCAAGCAGATTTGGGATAAACTCAGTCACTTACAACAAACCAACAATATCGAACAATTGCAGTAACAAGCTGAAGATGAGAGAGTTTACCAATTTTCTCTTTGGCCTCAATGATTCTTTTTCCCAACTCAGAACCCAATCTTAGCCATGGAAACCCTTCCCCCGATCACAAAATTTTTTTCCATTCTTTTTTAGGAGGAGCAGCAACATCTTCTCCATCTCAGGCCACCATCGACGGACGCCCACATCCTTGCTGCTCACTTCGGTGGACCCATGAAACAGCCCTTGCAGTGCACCGTCCACGGTAAAGTTGGTCACTCCTGTGACCGTTGTTGCCATGTAATCGGGTACCCAGCAGGTCGCAACACCCGTGGCAAACAGCAGCCGTCTCTCCTGGGCAAACCACAATTGAACTCAGCGCCGATGGCTCATCAAGTTTCCACCTCTTCCCCACTTCCTGGTTTGACCCATGATATGTATCAAAAACTCCTTGATCTGCTTCAACAGAGCCCTCCATCCGCAAACTTCATGGGTAATGTCTTTTCTCCCCTTCCCTTTGACAGCCGCTCCAGTTGGGTGGTGGATAGTGGTGCCACCAACCACCTCTACCATGACGAACACCTCTTCTCTACCCTGTCTCCCCTCTCTCATGACCAGCAGGTCACATTACCAAATGAGCATAAAATACACATTGAGGGTGCCGGCACTTGTCATTTGGCCGAACACCTCATTTTACATAATGTTTTTTTTGTCCCTCATTTCTTATTTAATTTCCTTTTTGTTCCCAAACTCACAAATACTGATTCTTGCATTATTTCTTTTTCCTCTTCTACTGTTTCTTTTCAGGACCCATAGTCGACGAGGCTGATTGGAGTGGATGAGCTTTGCAATGGACTTTATGTGTATCGGCCCCAACCCATTACTGCTTTTTCCACTCAGACTACTGTTAATAAGATCTTATGGCACCAACGCCTAGGTCATCCTTCCAGCTTAGTTATTCCTAGTCTTTTCAATAATCCATGTGTTATCTCTGATTGTGATATTTGTGCTAGTTCTAAGCACACTAGACTACCTTTTCCCATTTCTGCTAATAAAAGTACTATGATTTTTAATAAAAATTTTTGCGATATCTGGAGTGGCTATCATACTTCTTCTATTTGTGGTGCTCATTATTTTCTTACCATTGTTGATGATTTCTCTCGCACTACTTAGATCTATCTCATGTGCAATAAATCTGAAGCATACACTTATCTCATGCATTTTTTTGCCCTTATCAAAAATCAATTCAAAGCCATGGTTAAAATTATTAGAACTGATAATGGCCAAGAATTTCTTTCTCACAAATTTCAAAATTATCTTCATGATCACAACATCCTTCATGAACGTACTTGTGTTGAAACTCCAAAACAAAACGGTGTTGCAGAACATAAACATCGGCACCTCCTAAATGTTGCTCGTAGTCTGTGTTTTCAAGCTCACTTACTCTTAAAATTTTGGGGTGAATGTGTACTCACCGCTGCCTATCTCATCAATCGCACTCCCAGTCGACTTCTTCAAAATAAATCTCCATTTGAACTTCTCTTTGATATCCCTCCAACCTATACCCATTTATGCGTTTTTGGCTACCTTTGTTATGCCCAAACTCTTTACGCTTCCCGTGACAAATTTTCACCCCGTGCCTCTAAGTGTATATTCCTCGGTTATCCTAGCACCCATAAATCATACAAACTCTATAATCTTGACACTCAGGTTGTTTTTTATTCTCGTAATGTCACTTTTCACGAACATCAGTTCCCTTTCCAGGATGTTTCTCCCCCTTCACCTACACCTCTTCCTATTCTTCCTCTCCCCGTCCCTGAAGTCATCTTACAACCCTCTTCTACTACCTCTACTACTGTCGACTCCTCTCCTTCTCCTCCTTCTTCTCCTCCTCCTCCTTCTAGTCCTCATCGCACTACTACTCGACCCACATATCTTTAAGACTATATATGCCCTACCATACACACCGAGCCCATTGCATCCTCACCTACTGCATCGACCTCAGGTACTGCTCACCCTCTATTTGCTTTTCTTTCTTATTCTCGTTTCTCACATTCTCACCTTATTTTTTCAAATGCTCTCACTGTTTCTGCTGACCCTACCTCTTATTCCGCTGCTACTCGTCATGCCCATTGGGGAGACGCCATGTCTGTTGAACTTCATACTCTTGAAGATAATTCCACTTGGACGCTTGAGTCCCTTCCCCTGGAAAGAAACCCATTGGCAGCAAATGGGTGTTCAAAACTAAGCTCAAAGCAGATGGATCTGTCGAAAGATACAAAGATCGGTTAGTCACCAAAGGCTATACCCAAGTTGAAGGCCTCAACTACCATGAGATTTTTGCTCCTGTTGCCAAAATGACTACCATTTAGTGTTTGTTGGCTATTGCTGCTTCTCACCAGTGGATCATTCACCAACTTGATGTCAATAACGCCTTCTTACATGGCAACCTTGATGAGGAAGTCTACATGACTCCTCCTCTTGGCTATTGTTCGAAAGGAGAGACTCGCATTTGTCGCCTCCGCAAATCCCTCTACAGCCTCAAACAAGCCTCCCACAACTGGTTTTTTAAACTAACTCCTGTGCTTCTTGATGCAGGTTTTTCTCAGTCTCAGGCGGACCATTCTCTATTCACCTTGGTTACATCTACCAGTGTCACTCTTATTCTTATCTATGTCAACGATATTCTAGTGGCCGGCAATGATCGCTCACAAATTGAGGTCTTCAAATGTGTTCTCTCCACACACTTCAAAACCAAAGTTCTCGGTCCTCTCAAATATTTTCTTGGTCTCGAAGTTGCTCGATCACCTCAAGGCATCTTTTTCAACCAACGCAAATATGCTCTTGAAATCTTATCTAATAGTGGAAAACTCAGTGCTCGGACCGCTTCCTTCCCCATGGAACAAAACTTGAAGCTCACCAACCACGATGGCTCTCTTCTTCCAAATCCTTCTCCCTATCGTCACCTTGTTGGTCATCTCATATACTTGACTATCACTCTTCCTGACATTGTTTTTGCAGTGAACATTCTCAGTCAATTCATGCATGCTCCTCGTGATCCTCACAAGCAGGCTGCCACTCGAATTCTTTGCTATCTCAAAGGCAGTCCTGGACAAGGTATTTTCTTCTCCTCTTCCAACACTTTTCATGTTACTGCATATACTGATTCCGACTGGGCCAGTTGTCCCACCACTCGTCGCTCCACCACAGGCTATTTTGTTCAATTTGGCACCAGTCCCATTTCCTGGTGTACAAAAAAAAGACCACCATGGCCTGGTCCTCCGCTGAAGCTGAATATTGTACCATGGCCATCACCACCTACGAATTCACTTGGTTGAAATAGCTCCTCATTGATTTTGGTGTCTCTCACCCCGAGCCTATCAGCCTCTATTGTGACAATTAATCTGCTCTACACATTGCTCACAATCTTATGTTTCATGAGCGCAATAAACATATTGAGATTGATTGTCACCTTGTTCGTGATAAAATTCGGTCCAGACTCTTTACCACTGTTCACACCTACTCCCATGGGCAAGTTGTTGACATCTTCACCAAAGCATTGGGCCATGATCTCTTCCACCATTTTCTATGCAAGTTGGGCATTACGAACCTTCATGCGCCAACTTGAGGGGGTGTATTGACATATCACTTCGATAAATCAAGCCAAGATCTCCTCCATTCTTTTAACACCATGATTCTAGGATAATTAGCCTTTAATTTTTTATTCTAGGATAATTAGCCTTTAATTTTGTAATTGTAAATTCATACCATACTTAATTAGTTACCTTAGATAGATTTGTTCCTTGTATCTATTTATTTAGACCACTCTCAATGTAAAAATTAAGTCACTGAAATACAAAAGTATTAAGTTCTTGACACACTCTGTGTCTACCGAAACACCGAAAATGCCAAAATACATTTGTATAGGAGAAACCATGTGTTATATTTCCTTTTCCTTACTATCATGTTGGGACTCAACCGGAAAGGGAGTGGGAAAAGCAGAGTAGATTATAGTACGTTCTCTAGAATCCATTTCCGTCAGTTTCCTCACGTTTCTTAGCTACCAAACAAAGCTTTCATATACATATATATATATATATATATATATATAATTACATGAGTACTATGGCAAGCAGGAGAGTCCTTTGGGGTCGATGTATAAGAACGAAGTCTGAGAGGGAAAAAATACTAAAGTACTGTGCGTCGAGGGAGAGGGGAAATGAGAGGGGAAAGGAGAGGGGAGAGGGGGGAGGGGAGAGTGCGTGGGGGAGAGAGGAGATAAATGAGAGGGTTGATTCTATGCATTAGGACACGCAATAAATCACATAAGTCTTCTACTTGTCGAAATATTATTGGCTGGTGTAATGTCAAGTTTTCCGCCTTACCGGCGAGGAGCTTTTTCCTTTATTCTTATTTGGCACTGACCCTAAAATTATATATAATACAATTCGTGTTTTGAATCCTAAAAGAAAAAAAAAGAAAGGCATCCACACTCTTATCACCATTTCATTTTATGAAAACAATTTGTGTCACCTGATGATCACCTTGTGATCCATCTGCTATGCAAGTTTTGTATGTATGACAACTGAAGCGCAAAGAGTTCACATTTGGCTACAGACTCGATGCAGTTTTAGGTTTAGAATGCTCTTAGCTTTGCTGAATTCTAGGGTAGCATACAAGTTGATAGAAGTAATAGAATTTAGAATAAGTTAGATTTCTTAGAGTTTTTGGATAGTTTTTTTTTTTTCAAAAACTTTTGGGCATAAAATGAGAGATAGGTGCATAAAGTGAGTTGCATAATATTTATTGAATATTTAATTAGACATTATTAAATGCTTAATAAATAATATTATAACTACTTTAAGTGTCTATCTCTATTACACTCTAAGTAATAAATTTAGATGATCGATCTAAAATGGAATATCTTAACATTCTTAGGATATATTAATCCCCATTGCATTTTATTCTTATTTGGCAATGACCCTAAAATTATCATACAATTCATGTTTTGAATCCTAAAAAAGAAAAAAGAAAGGCATCCACTCTTATATATCCTCATTTCATTTTATGAAAATGATGTGTGTCATCTCACCTTGTCTATCTGCTATACAAGTTTTGTATGTATGACAATTGAAGTGCAAAGTTATCACGTTTGGTAGTATCGATGCATTTTTAGGTTTAGAATGCTCTCTAACTTTGTCGAATTCTAGGGTAGCATGCCAGTTGACAAAAGTAACAGAAGTTAAAACGAGTTAGGTTTCTTAGAATAATCTATCCAAAAACCCTAGGGCTTAAATCGAGAGATAAATGTTGGAGCGTATATTCTCATCCCCTCCTCTGGGTTAGGCCTAATTGAGACACTAAAACCCATCCTGACCTGAGTTGCATCTCTCCAATGCACCCAGAAACAATCAATGCAACTGGCCCATGAACCGTACAAGACCCACCAGTCCATTAGCCCCTGAGCTAGTAGGCCCGTGTCGACTAGGGCAGACAAAACCCACTAATTCTGCCTCCATTATGTAGGACTACCTCGCATTTAAGGGCCGTAACCGTCAAATGAATGGAAATCGTGGACAACACCCATGCCTCTAACGGAATGCGTGGGAAGTGACTGTTCCGCTACCTTCTGTCAAAGCATAACCCAGGATTCCATGCCGCATTAAAGATTTGATGAGTGTATGAAAGTGCACTGTAAATACCCTATTATTTGATTAAAATGCTAAAATGTGAATAGAAATAATAAAAATTGATTTGCATTTTTGAACTTAGGTTCTATTTATTTTAGATATTTCTAAGCACATTTTTATGTTCAATTTCAGAATCCATAAAAGAGAAAGCTAAAGCCCAGTCAAATTCAAAGGAATTTTTGAATTGTAATAATAACCAAGAGTTTTCAACGAAGCATGACTTTTGAATTGAGCAAGACCTTCAAGTAATAAGAACTCTTCATTTTCAACGTGGGTTGACTTTCAAAAGATGAGATAGAGGGTTTGGAAGGGAGGACGTACATGGTTGGAGGAGAAAAAAAGAATATATTTTTATGGTGCTCCAATAGAGAACTAAAGCTTAGGTAAAGCCTATGGCAGAAATTGATTGGTAAAAATGCTTTGATTATATTTCAATTCAAAAATTAAGCCTTATTGTTTAAGATTCTAGGATTGAATTCTCTATTTGTTTTGGATATTATAAGTTTGAGACAATTATTTTAATTCTTGCTATGGTTTGATTTTGTTGAGCTATAGGATTATGAATATATGACTGTGATTTAAACAGGTTTTTCATGCCATTGATGTGATCTTTTGTGACACTATTGTTTGTGAACATAGCTTCATCTTTAGATTTGATATTCCTTTTTATACATGAAAACTGTAGTTTGTAAATGGGGGAATAGATTCTAGAGTTAAATTTGTGAAATTAGATGAGCATATTGTCATATCTTCCAATTAGAAATTTGGTGTTATAATTCTTAATTGTGTGTATAGTTTGGATTAGAAAAATCAAAGTGTTGGATACAATTAATGGAAACCCGAAGATTTACTTTCCTTTTATCCATGTCCTAATCTCATTTTAATTACTCGTTTTAGGTAAAATTCAAAATACTTTTCATATTCTTGTCATTTGATCTTTTCCTTTAAGCTTACGTCTTGTAGTGTTTCTTTCGTCTCCGTGTGGATTAACATTCTAAACTATAATATTACACCGCGTAGTAGTTTGGGCGTAATCAAATGTTGATGTCGTTGCCGAGGAGTACAGTACAAGAATCAATACAAGACATAATTTACTCCATAAGCGTATAAAGGCGGTAACTTCGTTCCCTCTTTTAGCTTGCCGCATTTTTTTCTTTTCTTTTTATTTCGTAGTATTTTTTTAGTTTTTAGTTTTTTTTTTTACCTTGCATGCATAGATATATAGATGCCTTGGGTAGGTTTGCTCGTAGGTCTGTGCTAGAGTTAGAATTAATTTTTTTAATGCTTTATTTGACAATCTATCTAGTCTCGAATAAATGAGTGAACACAAAGATCAATATATTAAAACTCTTCAAGATTACCTTCACCCTACACGCACACCCACACCATCATGCATCATGTTTCCAGCCAATACTCTCCAACTTGATTTTGGTTTAGAGAATGAAAATACTTATTTACACATTAGGGAGTTTGAGGAAGTAATTGCGACTTTTCATAATTGATTGAGCTGCATTATTACATATTTTATATATTTAGAATCAATATATTTTCAATTATTTTATTACATTATTATTGGTTTTAAATGAATACATGGTTAAGATATATAAATTCGAGTTGTGACTTAAATTGGTTAATAGCATGATTTATGTTTAATTTTATAACTTGTGATTTAATTGAACAATATTTCTTCACATGCACAACACATATTTAATATTTTATTATTCTTTTTAATTTTTCTAATTTTTACTTTTTCATATAGGCCAAAGACATAATACAAGAGGGGAGAAAAATAACCAAAAGAAAGGGAGAATACGGAAAGCATGCAGTTTGCTTTGATTTACGGAAGCACAAAAAGAAAGAAAGAAAAAAAAAGACACCTCACGCAAAGCAAAGACATGCGGGACCCAATTGTTTTACAATTCCTTCCATAATGGGCTAAAAAAGGCTACGGGATAAAATGTATGAAGGAAAACCCATGAATGTTGCCCATTGAGACCCACCTGAGAGTCTTTGCATTCCAAGTCTCTCAATTTTTTTGACTTGGGATCGGTCCCAATTTGGCCACCAATGTCTTTATGTAATGAATGATATAAAGAGCACCTCACGTGGAGTCTGAACCAAAGGAGGAAATGAAAAGCAAGAAACAAGCACTCACGTACGCGGCAAAGAAATAAAAAAATACAGTCAAGCATATTTATCTTCTTGCTTTTGGTGAGGAACGGAAGACACGGAGAAACAACCGCACTCAGTGAGACACAAACAATCATGCACGCGAAAAACCAGCTGGAGTAATTTCGGGGAGACGGCCAGCAAGAACGTGGACGCCGAAAGCAGGTAGTGGAATAAAAATTTGAAGCCTATATAAGGGCTTGTAAAGGGACGAAGAAATTCATTAGAGTTTTCGGGATCAGAGTTCGGCAGTCGGTTTTTATTTTTGGTTTTAGTTTTTCTTTAGTTTGTGGAATAAAAGATTGCATTTTGGTCTGGGGGAGACGAAAGCAGGGCAGTGCGGTTGTAGAGCTTAGAGCCCAACTGTGGCTGCCCAGCCTTAGTCCTTCCTCCAAAATGCAGACAGATGAGAGTTAGAGGTGAAGTCTAATGAGTTAGATGTTATTTTGGATCAATAATAGAATTTATATTGTGAGTTTGATCGATTGAATGGTGTTATTATTTGATACTTTGATTATCTATATATTTATCTTGATCCATTGTGATTTTTAAAATATTGGATGCTTGAAAAATCTCTGTGATATTCAAATGGTTTTGTTAATGTTTCTACCATTAATTAGTCAAACTTAATCTTTAGTGATTAGAAAGAATTTTTGGTGTTATTATTAGAAACTTTGAATATCTATATATTTATCTTGATCCATTGTGATTTCCGAATACATTGGATGCTTAAAAAATCCTTGTGATATTCAAATGGGTTTGTGAATGTTTCTACCATCAATTATTCAAACCTAATCTTTAGTGATTAGTTTTCTTGGGCTTAACTGTTAAATTTTTCAGTTAGACGGAATCATTATTCTAGTTTAACTGAGCTAAATTGATTGGAAACAATTTTCTAAATTATTTGACAGATCCTTGAAACCTTAGTCATTCTCCATATTGATTTATTTTATCATTTCATTTATATTTTGTTACTTTAAAAATCATCATCTCAGTAATCTCATCTTTTTGATTGCACATTCCTTTTAAATTTGTTCTCAATGTTTAATTTTATTCCCTTTATCACATAAGTCAATTCCTATGGATTCGATCTTATTAGGTACTACAACACCTGTATACTTGCAGGTAAAACTGTTCAAAATTTTTGGTTCACTATTTTGAGTGAAAGTTCGGGCGCAATTAGGTTTAAAGAGTTGTTGAGTATGTATCCTTACCATGCGTATGAGAACTAACATTTAGTCAGTTATTTCTATGAGGGTCTTACACCTAGAGAGCGCCAATTTATAGAAATGATGTGTAATAGTGAATTTTTGCAAAAAAATCCAAATGAGGCTATAGAATATCTCAATGAGCTTGCTGAAAAAGCTTACACTTGGACGGAACCTAGTGCTACTAAGAGTACAAATAGGTCACGGCCTGCTGGCAATCCAAATGGTGATGGAATTTACCATATTAGGGAAGAGGATAACCTAAAAGCTAAAGTTGAGATGCTTACTAGGGGGTTAAGAGGTGTTTAAAACTAAGGATTTAAAACCAACACACACATGACTACTCATGTAGAGTCCTTTGGACCATGTTTTGTGTGTGGTGGGGTAGATCACCTAGGTTTAGAGTGCCACATATTTGCTGAAATGAGGATAATGTATGAGGAATAATGTAATGCCTTAGGTATTTATAATAAGTCTTTTTCACCTTACTCCGATACGTATAATCTGAGTGGCGTCATCACCCTAATTTTAGCTGAAAATCTGAAAACCAGCAATTTGCATAGCCACCTAGAGCTTATTCTGCACTGTATCATGCATCTTCTACTTCTAGGAACCCCTTAGAAGATACTTTACATATTTTTATTGAGACACATGGTAAAACTAATCAAAAGTTTGAGTCTTTAATTATGCAAGTTGTTGAAGAAAACAAGAAATAAAGAGCCATATATCCAAGTTGATGAGCTTGTTGAGTGTGAATGAGCATGACAAGTTCCTTTCTCAAGCTCAATCCACACCCCAAGCTCAACATACGGCGCAAGAAAATTTGAAAGATGTCAATGCCATTGTGACACAAAGTGGTAAATCCTTCTATATCCCAACAACTGATAAGTCAGAGGACGTTGAAGAGGATCAAAATAATAATGGTGCCGAGCTGCCCAAGGAAGCTGAGGTAATAAAGAGCCCAGTTAAGCTACCATTTCCTCAAGCTTTAAAATTGAATATGCAAACTTTGGATCCTAGCAATGAAATCTTGGAAAACCTCAAGCCGGTAAAAATGAACCTCCCTATTTTGCATGTTATTAAACAAGGTCATACTTACGCAAAAGTTCTCAAAGATTTGTGTATAGTTAAGAGGAAGCACCATGTTAAGAAGACAGCATTCCTGACAAAACAAGTTAATGCTCTAATTGAGCAGTGAATTCCTCCTAAGTTCAAGGATCCTGGTTGTCTAACTATTGCATGTAATATTGAGAATCATGAGTTTGGGCAAGCGTTGCTAGATTTAGGAGCTAGTATGAATTTGATTCCTTATTCCATTTATTTGCAGCTAGGGTTAGGAGAAATCAAACCAACTACGGTGGTATTGCAATTGACAAACGTTCAGTCAAAGTACCACGGGATGTGGTGGATGATGTTTTGATTCAAATTGGTAAGTTTTATTATCCTATTGATTTCTTAATCATTACCACTAGTTCTGTTGTTGAATCTAGATCTAAAATCTCTTTAATTTTAGGTAGACATTTCCTTGCTATTGCTAATGCTCTTATTAATTGCAGGAATGATCTAATGAAACTCTATTTTGGGAATATGACTCTCGAGGGGAATATTTTCTATATTGGAAAACAACCAAAAGAGGATAATGAGTGTTACCAAACGTACATGATTGATGCACTCATATATAAGGGAGTTCACACAAGTCATGATTTTGATCTCCTTGAATATTTCTTTGTTAATTTAGAGTTTGGTATTGTTAGTGATTCATCTATTGTTGTTGATAGTTTTGCTATTTTTTATGAAACTCACGATTATGGTACACGGGCTTGGCAACCAAAATTTGAGAAGTTGCCTAAGAAAAGTGAAAAACAAATTCATTCAAGTATGGAAGCACCAAGAGTTGAATTGAAACATTTTTCTAAAGGTTTAAAACATGATTTCCTTGGTCCAGGTGATACTTTTCCTATTATTATCTCATATAAATTGTCTGAATCTCAAGGTGAGCAATTACTTCAAACCTTAAATGAGTATAAGTTAGCCATAGGTTGGAGCATTGCATATATCACATGTGTTAGCCCCTTAGTCTGTTCTCATAGAATTAATTTAGAGGAAGGAATTAGCCCTCGTAGAGACCCTTAAAACAGACTTAATCTTATCATGAAAGAAGTGATAAAAAATGAAGTGTTAAAACTGTTAGATGCAGGAATTATATATCCTATTGTTGACAGTAAATGGGTTAGTCTTACGCAAATTGTCCCTAAGAAGTCAGGCGTTATTGTGGTGAAGAATGAATTGGGAGAGTTAGTATCTACAAAGCTTGTAACTGGGTGGCGAATGTGTATTGATTACAGATACTTGAATGCCGCCAACCAAAAAGGCCATTTTCTCCTCCCTTTTATTGATCAAGTCCTTGAGCATGTCGCTGATCACCCATTTTATTATTTTTGGATGGTTGTTCTTATTATTATCAAATTGAAATTGCATTAGAAAATCAGGATAAAACCACTTTCACTTGCCCTTTTGGTATTTATGCTTTTTGTAGAACGTCATTTGGATTATGTAATGCCCTTGCTACTTTTCAACTCTGCATGATGAGCATTTTTAGTGACAAGGTTGAAAATTGCATGAAAGTTTTTATAGATAGCTTAAATGTTTTTGGAACTTCTTTTGATGCATGCTTGTTGAATTTAAAGAGCGTGTTGACCCGTCGTGAGGAAAATGAACTGGTTTGGAGTTGGGGAAAATGTCACTTTATGGTATCTTTAGGTATTATCCTAGGGCATATTATTCTTCCAAGGGGATAGAGGTTAATCAATTTAAGATTGAATTAATTTCTAAGTTACCTACACCTAGGACAGTAAACAATATTAGATCATTTTTTGGTCATGCGGGTTTTAATAAAAGGTTCATACAGAATTTTTCTGTCATATCTAGACCGCTATGCAACCTTCTAGCTAAAGATGCTCCATTTGAGTAGACACAAGCCTGTCAAGTGGCCTTTAAAATACTGATTGGTAAGTTTACTTCAGCACCCATAATGCAGTCACCTGATTGGGGTTTACCTTTTAAGATTATACGCGATGTTAGTGATTATGCTGCAGGTGCTGGTCTTGGATAGAGAAAGGAAGGGAAGCCCTATGTCGTTTACCATGCTAGTAGAACTTTAAGACCCCGTTTTGATGTTGAGTTAAGTTAAGATAAGTTGAGTTCTTTATGAATAGTAGTGAGTTGAGATGGTGTAGTGAGTTTCATTTGGTCTACCTAAGATGAGTTTATGTGTGATTGGATGTTAAGATGAGTTTAGATATATTTATGGGAAGTTGAAAAAGGTAGTTGGCAGGCATGTAAAAAGGTGTTGATTTGAAAAAGTTTGTGGGTCCCACATGTAAATATATTTTGAGTTGAGATGAATTTAGTAATTTGAAAGTTGGGTGTTTGGATGTTAGAGTTAGCTTAAAATTAGACTTATCTCAATTCAATCCAAGTTTCAACCAGGGCCTAAATAATGCTCAAATGAATTACTCAACACTGTAAAAGAGTTGCTAGCTGTAGTTTTTGCTTTGGACAAGTTTTGTGTTTACTTGATTGGTTCTCCTTTTACATCACAGATCATGTAACCCTTAAATACCCTCACAAAGAAGGATGCCAAAGCGTGATTAATATGATAGATTTTACTTTTGTAGGAATTTGACATCACCATCAAAGATAAAAAATGAGTTGAAAATGTAGTGGCCGACCATCTCTCGAGACTCACATTTGAGGACACCACCGACCACATGCCAATAAGGGATGATTTTCCAAATGAGCTTTTATTGTCTATTTTCTCTTTACCTTGGTTTGTTCATATTGTGAATTATTTGGCTGTAGACGAGATACCGATAGATTGGAGTGCGCAAGACAAGAGAACGTTCCTAGTTGAGGTACGCAATTTCTATTAGGATGAACCTTTTTTTTTCTCTCTAGAAAAAGTGGATCGTGTGTGCCCTAGGGTGCCACATGGTTGCCGCCGATGGCCCCTAGGCCACTTCAGGGGCTGTTCAACGTCCTAGACCCTTTGCGGATATGGTTCTGGAAACTCCTCAGCCTCTTCCAGAGGTTGTGGTGTCGTTTCGGCCTCATAAAACGGTGGAGGGGGAGGTTTGTGTAGTGTTTTCTAAGGATGAGATTGATAGGTCTGCCTTGCCTTTTTGGTTCTCCCATGGAGAACTAAGGTTTAGATAAAGCCTAGGGCAGAAATTGATTGGCGAAAATATTTTGACTATATTTCAATTTACAGATTAAGCTTTATTGTTTAAAATTCTAGAATTGATTTCTCTATTTGTTTTGGATATTATAAGTTTGAGACAATTATATTAAATCTTGCTATGATTTGATTTTGTTGAGCTATAGGATTATGAATATATGATTGTGACTTAAATAGGTTTTTCATTCCATTGATGTGATCTTTTACTATACTATTGTTTGTGAACATAATGTCGTCTTTAGATCTGATATTCTTTTTTATACATGAAAAATATGGTTTGTAAAGGGGGAATAGATTCTAGAGTTAAACTTGTGAAATTAGATGAGCATATTGTCATATTTTTCAATTAGGGATTTGGTATTATAATTCTTAATTATGTGCATAGTTTGGATTGGAAAAGTCAAAGTGTTGGATCCGGTTGATGGAAACTTGAAACTTTACTTGCCTTTTTATTCGTGCTCTAATCTCATTTTAATTACATGTTTTAGGTAGAATTCAAAATACTTTTTAGATTCTTGTCATCTTGTCATTTGATCTTTTCCTTTAAACTTGTGTCTTGTAGTGTTTCTTTTGTCTCCCTGTGGATCGATATCCTGAACTATACTATAACACCGCGTAGTAGTTTGGGCATAATCAAGACTACAGCCTATCACTTGTGCTCGAGACATTGACTCCTGACACCAAGTACGGGTTGTCCCCCGATATCTAGTATAAAAGCCAGACACCAGGTAACAATGCTCTCTCTAATCCCTGGAAGAAAATACCTTAAGAAGAAAACACTAACTTTGTCATCAGAGGTTCCCCAAAACAATCCCAAACCCACCATTTTCTCTGTGTTGCTGGTGGCTGAACCCAGTACTCGGAGTGCGGAACACGTCATCAATAGATGTAAAAATTGAGTTTCACAATATTTATTGAATATTTATTCGGACTTTATTAACATGATAGATACTTTATGTATCTATCTCTATTACACTCTAAGCAATAATTTGAGATGATCCAAATATAAAATAAAATATCTTAACATTTTTAGGATATATTAATCTCCATATCATTTTATTCTCATTTTCCAATGACTATAAAATTATAATACAATTGTTTTGAATCCTTTAAAAAAAAAAAAAAAAAGAGGCATCCACTCCTATCCCCATTTCATTTTATGTAAAGGATTTTGTGTCTCTGCTAATTAATTTGCAAGTTTTGTATGTATAACAACTGAAGTGCAAAGTCATCAGTACTTTTCCATTGGCTGTATCGATGCATTTTTATGGTTAGAATCATGCTCTCTAACATAGAAAAATCATCCACAAAAGATTTTTATTTTCTTGAGTTTTCGGCTGAAGAAAAATGGTAACAAACGATAGAGAAACAACAGGAAAACCCAAAAAAATATCCTATAAAATTGAGGCGACAAAGTCCATAAATAAATAGTACTATAAAACCTGTCGATGACGAGCCAGTCTTACTTTGAATATTCTTTGCATTTAGATTTTTTCGACTGTTTTTTGCTACTATGATAAGAGAAACCCCATAAGTCCTATTTTGTATTTAAAGTTGATCTCAACTTATATATTCTCATCCAATCATTATAACTTTCTCAAATTCATAAACAAAATATAATAAACATTAATTCAACTTTTTCAAATCCTAAAACAATAATAATATTAAAAAATAATATTCTAACAATATTTTATTCAACTTTCATATTTTATCTTAACTCATTTCATCTCAAGTACTCACTATCCAACACTTAATTTACAACTATTTTACAACTCTATTTAAGATGAAGGGTAGTCATGTAAAATTGTAATTATTTTTTAAAAATGCTAGTATGACTCTCAAATGTACGTGTTCACTCATATATTTTTATTTTTTTAATGGTTAAGAAAGTGACTATTAGTAAATTTATATTTTTTCTTTTTTCTTTATAATTAAGGATGCTTAAAAATGTTTAAAATAAAAAAAAAATCATTTGCACTGGTGTGCATATTTAGAGTGTACAATTAGTGTGCACCGAGCATTGTTCATTATTTTTTTAATGAAGTAGTATAATTACATTGATTGATTTAAAATAAATTGTAAAATAGTTATAAAAAAAATTATGGACGTATCATTACCCATTTTGATAAAGTAGATGCAGATTCAATGTCGGCTGATCAAAGGCCTAAGAGCATTCACATATTGTTCCCTATAAAATTTCCTAAATTTTAACTCAAATACATTATTCCATAAATTTTATCTTAAATTTTACTATTCTTTTAAAAACCTCATACATCACATTCCTTATAAATTCTCAATTCTATTATAATACTATTTCTCAATTCTTTTTTTATTATTTTTTTTCTCACTTCCATTTGTAATCTTAACTGCAACCATTGTTGTCTTTTTCCTAGGTTAACCAAAAAGACAAGATCATAGCAAAAGCAAATTATCCCAATCTCTAAACACAGGCTTGTAAATTGCAAGAAAAATCTGAAAACAACACAAGCATGAACATATAGTGTACCAAATAGACAAAATCACAACAATAGCAAATCCCAATCCAACACCATAGGCTTGTAAATTCTTCAAAAAATAAAAAAACAGCACAAGCAAGAACATATCAGTGCACCAAATGGACAAAATCACGGCAATAACAAATCTCAATCCAACAGCACAGGCTTGAAAAAAGCTAGGGTTTTTTTTCGAGAAAGCAATGCACAGATCAGTGCACCAAATAGCCCTAAATGAATGCATAACAAATCTCAATCTCTGAGCATATGTATGTAAATTGCAAGAAATATTTGAAAACAGCACAAGCAAGAACAAATTAGTGCATCAAATTACCAAAATCACAATAACAGCAAATCTCAATCCAGAGGCTTGTAAAAGTCTAGGATTTTTTTCGACAAGCAATTCAGGGCACCAAATAGTCCCAAATTAGTGCATAGGAAATCCCAATCTCTGAGCACATGTATGTAAATTGCAAGAAAAATCTGAAAACAACACAAACAAGAACAAATCTCACTACAAAGAATACGGATGGGTAAGTAATTTCAGTGTTGGATTTGTGTGAGAGAGAAGGACGGAGTCCAGCCATTGATGATCCCAAAAATGAAATGCAATAGAGAAGCTTGGTGGCCAGCCATGGAGGATCCCGATTCTCACAAAGTCCAACCATGAAGGAAGTCGAATAGATCAGTATGTGTGAGAGAGAAGGGGGGAATCCAGCCACAGAGGAAATCGAAAGGGGATGAGGACTTACCTTGATTTCCAATGAAGAGGTTGCCATCAATGGTGGTTGTGATGCGAGGGAGGGGCAAAAACGACGAGGGCACCCAACGGTCAAAGAGAAGGAGACGCGGGACCAACGACGAGAAAAGCACGAAATCATATTTGGGGATGTACAATAGATCTCCAAATATGGAGAACGTGTAGCATCCGAATAGTTGATCCCCATTTTAGGGATTCGGCTGGAGGAAGGTTTAGAGTGAAAACCCTAAACTTTCCTCCAAAATATAGAGAAAAACATACTTTACAGCACCGAATGTGAATGCTCTAAGGAGGAATTACCGCAAGCTTTTTTTTTTACGATTTTTAATAACATGCATGGTTGCATTAAAAAAAAAAACATGCATGGTTAATGGTATGTTTTATTTTATTGGATTCTGATGAGTTCTTAAAGTTTCGTACGAATTTTATGATTTAAATTCTTTACATTAAACTTATGTTTGGATGTTGAGATGATCTTAAATTATTTGAATTAATCTATAAATAATAATATTTTGTGAATCTTATTAAAATATGTTTGAATGTAAATAAGTTGAAATATATGTTTAAATGTATGAAGTGGATTGATATGAGTTTAATTTTTCTTTTGAAAAGTTAAACTGAGTCCCATCAATAATTGATTTGATTTGGTATGAGTTGAGGTGAGTCTTTACATATTTAACCTCTAGTGTTCAAAGTCCAATAAAGGATCTTTTTCGGATTTAATTTAGCAGATTGTTATTTTTATTATTCGATCACTTATTGTTTCTCGGGTTTTATTTTCAAATTTTATATTTCAAATTCTTTCGAACTATATGCATTGTTCATGGAATATAATTAAAAATAAAGTAATAATTGTACAAGGTTAGATACAAGGTTTTTATTAGTAAAATATTCTAAATAAAATCTTTAATATTATATATTTAATATAAAAAAAATTCCCTTAAAATGAACAAGGCCTCACTTAAATAGAAATTCGTGGCCTGCTTGGGCTGTGGTTATTTATTTATTCTCGGTTCTGGTTATGGTCTTGTTTGGATAGTAAGTTGAGATGAGATAATTTGTGAATAGTAATGAGATTGTTGAGTTGAGATGAGATGAGATGATTTTTAAAATTTTTGTGCGTTTGGATTTAAAAGTGAGATGAAATGGTTTTAACTTTTAAAAATTTGATAGATGTGGGTCCCACCAATCACTGCATAGTATTTATAATGATTTTGTTTTATTTATAAATAAGTAATAGTAATTAATAAATTTCCTACCCAAAATTACATTTCTATAATATATTTCATAATAATATTATAAGATGACAATATTTTTATAAAATTAAATTATTTTTTATAAAATATCTTATAAAATTTTTTTATTTAAAATATAATTACAGGAAAAAGTTTTAAAAAATATTGTGATTGAAATCATTTTCCATTTCCAAATCCAACCGATCATTTTGCTGAGCTTCTTACATTATGCAAACAACGTATGTATGCCATTGATGATTGATCAACATCTTGATGAAAATTACTCGATTTTTTTTGACAAAAGTCTATCCTATAATGTTTCTATGACTCCGTATAGAGTAAGGAAAATGTTTTGTCTATGTTTAATTATATGTGAAACATTACATTTATTTTATAATCCGTCTCATATAAATCAACTTTATTTTACAATTTTATTAAAATTATGTATGGACCAATCATTTATTAAAAGAAATCTGTAAAGACCATTAAAATTAGCCATGCTAATTTAAAAAAAAAAATGCGCTACAAACAAATTAGTATATAAATAAGTAATTTACTGCAAGACCCATTAAAAAATATATTTATAAATATATTTTGTTTGTAATGATTTTATTTTATTTATAAATAAGTAATAGTAATTAATAAATTACCTACCCAAAAAATCTTCAAATCACATAATTAAAATTACTGAATTTTCTAAATTTATATTAATCCCTTATTCGTGGCATTTACAAAATGTATAGAAGGCCGTAATTCTAAGAAATTGACATGGTCTCTGTGGGTTTGAGATGTAAAGCACGTATGGAAGGTAGAGCGAAGTCGGTGGAGTCTTTTTGGATTCTATAAAGGCTGCCATTGCTTGGGTGGGTTTGCAACTTAATGCTGGAAAGAAATTTCATGTGGGTGATGAACAAGTTTTAATGGCCTTTTCAATTCCGATAAAGGGGCCGGAAAATAATCGAGTTTGTCTTGTGAACTAGCAAAAACCGGAGGAGGGTTGGTTTAAACTGAATGTAGATGGGAGTTGTTTGGAAAATCCTGGACTTATAGGGGTTGGTGGTCTTATTCGGGATGATCAAGGGAGATTAAAATTGGCTTTTACGAAAAGATTGGAACATGGGACGAATAATATGGCGGAACTTTTATGCCTTTATTATGGTTTGCAGCACTGTCTGGAGTTGGGATTGCAACAAATAGAAGTGGAACTTGATTCTCTTTTAATTGTTAAATGGTTCGAGAAGAAACGCTGTGATCTTTGGTATTTAGAAGATTTTTGGGAGAAAATAATACAGATGCTCTCCAGCTTGAGGCATAAGGTCAAGCGTGTCTATCGTGAGTGTAACATGGGGGTAGACTACTTAGCGAGGCTGGCTTTTGAGCATGATTCTGGGACGTGCATGGGTGCACTTCAGCAATATTCCCCATCAGCTAAAAGGGATTTTAAAGGTAGACAGGTTGGGGCTACCTGCTTTGCGTCATTAGTTCTTTAGTTTTAGTTGGTGGTTTTTGAGTTAGTCCAGGTTGGTGTATTAGTTTTTGGATTATGTTTTACAAATTGGTTTTTATTGGTTTGGTTTGACCTTTGGTATTGATAAGTGTATTGTTGTAACCACGGTTTTCCTCCGCCATAGAAAAGGGTTTTAATAAACTTAAGATGGGGCCACTATGTATGTGGCTACCGGCTCTTCAAAAAAAAAAAAAAGCTAGAAAAACCAATTTGTATGCGTATACTATCCTTGTTGCAATCTGCATAATTGCATCGGCTTACTGCATTTTTGAATAGAAGAAAAGGGGCTTTCCAATATATTGAGAAATATATAGAAATGGTGCAGATTGCAGTACTCCACAATGGAATGGTCTCTGAGTCAGTGATATACTGAAGTGTGCAGTGAACAAACAAGTGGAATGGTATTTAGCATGCATTTTTAATTAAGTAGATAAAAAAGAAACTCATGCATGCATGGGCATCCAGATCATCAAAGAAGATAACGAACAACAGACAAGTGGAAGAACTACTTGTCGCAATGAGATAAGATTGCAAGTTCATGCTGTCTGCAATCCAAACCAAGTTGCAAATTCTAAAGCAATCAGGAGCCCAAGTACAGAAATTTTGCAAAAACCAAGATCTGAGCCAAACACGTTAAAACAGAACACATGTCAATATGCCATTGCCGTTAGGCTTGACCAAATAGCTATATATAATACGTATTTGTGTTTATATAAATATATATATATATATATATCTCAATGAGTTTCTTTTTTTGGATTCTTTTTATTTTGAATGTAGAAAGGTTGCTGAAGGCGGCTTATTGTTCTAAGTTACGGGCTACTGAGTTAGTGATTCTACAGGTAGTAGGTTCATTAGCAGATAATATAAAGGAAACCGGTCAGATTTAGAAAGGAGTGGATATGGTCAGATGCAGAAGAGTACATTCAACAAGAAAAGTCTTAGATCAATGCCTTGGTTTTATGTGGTTATAGTTCCTTGAAAAGGATAGCTAGAAAAAATAAAACTGTGGTGGGAAAAAAACATATATTTAATGCAAAAATCGGGTGGTGTTGTTGATGTGGATCAATATTAATAACACGAGTTTGAATGAGACAGATCAATAGATTCGGATATAATATTGGTAATGAGTTTGTTCAGTTCTTGCAACTTACCTAAGACGAAAATAAGGATCAAAACAGTCCCAAACAAAGTCATCTTTGAATTCAAGGATAAAGTGCTCAGCAGTAATACCAACATTTTTCTCATGTAATTTAACAACTAAAACATACAGATTATAAGCCGGAGGGTTCCTAAGAAATGGATGAATAGAGTAGAGAACAAAAATAGAAATGGAAAACAGAGGTGGAAAAATATAATTTGTATTTCATATCTTCAAAGTATTACAAACATAGCCTTATATACATTTTAATAAAGGCGGGAAAAGTAGTTATAAGGTTAAAAATGTATTTTAACTCTAATACACCCTCCTCAAGCTGGAGCATGAATATCAATGAGGCTCAGCTTGGACATCATGGCAGAAAACAGTGGACTGCCTAAAGCTTTCGTGAAGCAGTTAGCTAATTGATTTCTTGAAGAAACATGCATTGTGTGTAGAAAACCATCTTGAAGCTTATCACAAACAAAATGGCAATCGATTTCGCTGTGCTTGATACGTTCGTGAAATACAGGTTTGAAGCAATATGCAACGCAGCTTTACTATCATAATAGAGAGAAACAATTGTTGGAGGTACTTTAAGATCTGAAAGCAACGAGGATAGCCAAACTAATTCACAAACTGTGGAAAGCCATTGCTCGGTACTCGGCTTTTGCATAGGACCTCGATACTACAACTTGCTTTTTGGATTTCCATGACACAAGAGAATTGCCAAGGAAAATACAAAAGCCAGTGAGGGATCGTCTGCTGTCTTGACATCCAGCCCAATCTGAGTCAATAAAAGCATTTAGTTTGAGTTAAGAATTAGTAGAGAAGAAGAGTCCTTGGCCAGGAGTAGATTTCAAGTATTGTAGAACATAATATGCAGCATTTAAATGAGGCTGCTGAGGTGAATCCATAAACTGGCTAAGGACATGCATAGCAAAGGTAATATCAGGTCTAGTGATTGTAAGATATAGCAAACGACCAACCAATCTTCTATAAACTTTGGCATCCTCAAGAAGAACACCTTCACTCCGAGACAATTTCAGGTTTTGTTCCCTAGGAGTCTTAACTGGTTTACTTCCCAAATATCCAGTGTCTCCAAGGTGTATTTCCTTTGAGAAAGGGATATGCCTTTGGAGCTGCGAGCAACTTCAAGTCCAAAAACAAAAAAATTCAATGGACCAAGATCTTTCAATTTAAATTTATCATCAAGGAACTTCTTGAGAGTGTCCACTACAGCAATATCATTGCTAACAATTAATATTTCATCGACATATACTAATAAGGCAATAAAAGAAGAGCCTTGTGACTGAGTGAAGAGTGAATAATCAGCTCTTGATTGGACAAAACTATGTTGAATAATGATGGAGGAAACCTTTGCAAACCACTGTCGAGATGCTTGCTTTAATCCATACAAGGATTTATTGAGCCTACAAACTCTAGTGTCTCCTTTTTCACCAAAACCAGGAGGTATGGACATATATACTTCTGCTTTCAATTCACCATACAAAAAAGCATTGTTGACATCTAATTGAATAAAATGCCAACCTTTAGTTGCTGCAATGGCTAATAAAGACTTGACTGTAACTATTTTTGCAACTAGTGAAAATGTATAAAAAAAAACAATCCCTTCTTGTTGAGTAAAACCTTTAGCTACTAGCCTAGCCTTATACCTTTCAAGGCTTCAAGGCTTCCATCAGACTTAACCTTGACCTTATATATCCATTTGCATCCAATTGAATGTTTTCCAGGTGGTAGAGGTGTCAATGTCCAAGTTTGATTTTGCTGAAGTGCATTAATCTCTTCTGCCATAGCAGTTCTCCAATGGGGATATTTTACAGCTTGATGATCGAATTTTGGTTCAAAAAGTGATGAAATGGCTAAAGAATATGCTCGGTGTGGTGAAGATAATCAAGAATAAGAAATAACAGATGAAAGGGAGTATTGCTTACCTGATTTAGGACCAATAAAAGGATGTGAAGATGGGATAGAACAAGCATTAGAAGTTGCCAAATGATAGTGGTAATCCTGCAAGTAGCCAGGTGGTTTGTGTGTTCTCAATGATCTTTTACATGGAGGTGATGAATTTGGTATAGTGGGGACTGGGATAGAGTCGAGAGGGGAAGGAAAAGAAGCATTAAAAGAGTGATTATGGCTAGAAATATCAGGAATTGGACTAGACAATAGACGATGATGGATTTAGAAAAGAGAAGTTATCAATGTTATGTGAAATAGATTTTAAAGGAAAAATCTGCTCATGGAATGTAACATCTTTGGAAACAAAAATGGAATGATTATCAAGGTCATACAATTTGTAACCCTTAGAAGCAAGTGGATATCCAAGAAAAATACATCTATGAGCTCAAGGGGCAAATTTAGATCCATTATGCACAAGAGTAGAAGCATAACACAGTGAACCAAATACTCTTAAATGAGTATATGATGGTAATCTATGGAAGAGCAACTCATAAGGAGTTTTATTGGAAATAATTGGAGAAGGAGTTCTATTGATTAGATACACGGCAGTGAGGATGCAATCACTCCAAAAAATCAATGGAACATTGGTTTGAAAAAGGAGAGCTCGAGCTAAATTTAGAATGTGTTGATGCTTCCTTTCAACCACTGAATTCTGTTAGGGTGTAGCTACACAGGACAATTGATGGATAATGCCTTTGCTAGAAAAGAAATGATGCATATATAGCAAACTCATTTCCATGATCAGACCTAATGATTTTGATAGTAGAGGCAAACTGATTTTCAACTATAGCAGTAAAATATTGTAAATGACTTCGTGCATCAAATTTTGATATATAAAGCCAAGTACTACGAGAATAGTCATCTACCATGGCTAAAAAATAATGAAAACCTTCTATGGATGGGGGAGAGAAAGGTCCCCAAATATCAACATGAGCAAGATCAAATAGATGTAAAGAAGTGTGTTCACTGCTAGGAAATGGTAACCTCTTGTGTTTGGCAAAAGGACAAACACTACAATGCTTGGGATTATTTTTAGAAGCGATGGAAGAAAACTGAGGCAACAGTTTCATCCGAGATAAGGATGGATGTCCCATCCTTTGATGCCAAATAGAAATAGAAGCATTATTACAAGTATTAGAAACAGAATTAACAGTATGTGGTTTAACATTGACAGAAACAACATGAGAAGACATGATTGTATTTTGCGGAAAAATCTTCTGATACCATGTAAAGAACAAAAATAGAAATGGAAAACAGAGGTGGAAAAATATAATTTGTATTTCATTTCTTCAAAGTATTACAAACGTAGCCTTATATACACTTTAATAAAGGCGGGAAAAGTAGTTTTGAGGTTAAAAATGTATTTTAACTCTAATAAATAGTTCCACCAAGTTCAACCATTTCGGCGAGTATAGGCATACCATTCTCAATTTGACCATTAAAAATGCAGTTTGAGGGCGCATAAAAGGTAAGCAAGCATCAATACACAGGATTTGGAATACACAACATAGCAATGCAAATCGTAGGCTAATAAAATCAATACACAGCAGCCAGAAACATTCACATACTTGGAAGGAGCGCATCCTTGGAGCCATCGTGGTGACAGAATGAGACCGACGGACTTTATGCTTAGATCTGGGGATTGGGGTGCGGTGTTTGTAGGGAACTGGAAGGTTGTGTTTCATAGCTTTTGGCATGGTATATTTGTAATGGAAATTGGCTTATAAGGTGCCAAATTGTAAGTTGTTGAAGAGATTTCGAAAATCTCGACTTCCAGCACAAAATGCTTGTTGATATTAACTTTCGGGCAGGGGGAGGGGAAACTCTGATAGGGGTTCAGGCCACAGTGAGAGTACGGATTGAGCATAGCTGAGTTGACGAAGGGACTTACCAAGCATGTGTGAGCAGAGCTGAGTTGCAGAGAAGGGTCCTCACTAGCTTTGCAGGAGCTGTGGCCTTCCCAACCACCACGATGAATGCTCTATACGGAAATCCTCAGAGCTGGGTTGAATGTTTGTTGAAATCTATGGATGGAGGATATGGGGGCAACAGCGTTGGCATTGGAGTAAGGTGGGAAAATTTTCTGTCGGGTTGGCCTTGGATGGACTGTGAGGCAGACAGGGAAATCAGGCAAAAGAGACGAGGTGCATTTACGAATGGATAAGTGAGGGTAACGAGGTGCATAGACGAAGATGAGTGAGGGCTCGGGGTTCGAAAATATGAATGTTTTCTCCTTTCTGCTAAAAAAACTGAATTTCAACTTAAGATGTTTTCTCTTTTCCTCAAATCCATTGATAGTGGGACTTTGTCGTAACGTGAAAACTTTGAAACATTTTTTATATATCACATTCACCGTTTGGATAAGCGTTACTCTCTTCGTACAAAGTGAGGTGACATCTCACCTCCGTATCCAAACCACACCGAGGTGTACGTAGGTAGGTAAAATGAGTGATATGAGGGCAATTTCCATTGAAACTAAAAAATGTCTGGGCCTAACTTGCCTGCGTAGCGGGCTTAGAAAATCATATCGAAAATAGTTGTAAAAAATATAATAGCCATAAGACCTATTATTATGGACCGAACTGCAATGAAGACCAGCTAAAAAACATAAAGGGTCCACCACCTTCACTCGAAATTTGGGAAATGATCAATAATTTATATATCTATGTACTGTATAATTTCTGATGTATCAAGCTCTTTTATTCTTAAACCATTTCATATTTTATCATTTAAACTAAATTAAAACAAATTATTATAATTAAGTTTGAAAGGTTATCATATAGTCTTTTATATTACGTACTCTTTATTATCACCTGGTTTCCTGTCTCTTATACTTCTCGTCTTTTACACTTCTCTCTCTCTCTCTTTTATTTTTTATTGAAAGCATTGTAATTTCATTCAATTCAATGTTTGATCATACAAGCTATATCATGTAAAATTGCACTATACACTTCCTTTGGACACTCTTCAATCCACACTTGCTCTTCCTTGCAATTTGTGAAGTTACAAAGAATAAAAGTCATTGCAAAAGTATATTTCAACCAGATTATTTGTACTGCAACATAAGCATGCCATTGCAAATACATGAAATTTGTTACATTTTTCGTTGCAATTATTTTTGTTTGGCTTTAGTAATTTAATAGGTGCTAGGTTCTGAATTGGCTTGTAAATTAAAGGAGTACCAAATGACCAAAATTACCAATTGTCCATTTTTTCACAATGCAATTAAACTCATTGGACAACAACTACATATAATGTCATGGACTTAAAAAAAAAAAAAAAATCATCTGCAACCTGAACTGCACCATTTGACCAAATCTCTTACAATCTCATCTCACATGATCTATTATATCATTAATAAATCCATTTCAAATATATAGTGCACAAGAACATGCATCATTAGTTCTTACAATAATATTGTCATCTCTATGTTCCACAATCACATGCCTACAAGCACATACATTTCATTAATTTTATAGCACAATAGCCTTCATACAAGCACTCCATATACACCATTTCATTGATGTACATTATAATATGTGGGAAATCATTCATGCTCGGCCACCCAAAAATATTATTATGCAATTGCCCTATATATATATATAGTCCAAAAAGCGGTTGCATACAAATGTAGTTCTTGCCTTGACCTAACTTCCAACACTAATTCTAACATTTATCACTTGACTAACATTAAGTCCAACTACAGTAATGTGACATTACAAAATAATCTACATCAAGCATTATCAACCACATACTTACATCATTTTCCTCACTTATCAAAATAACTCCCTCTTTCTTCTCATGCATCTATCCACTATAAACATAATCAAACATGGGACAGTAACCAAAAAGAGTATTAGTTTCCAAACTATCTAACGAACCATGTGCAAAATAACATATGTTCCCAGAACTTGTATATATTTTTACCTCTGGCCAAAATTCATTGCATGTCTTTCGTTCCCTACGGATCACTTCTTTGAGACTCCATGATTTGGGCCAACCTCAGGCTCATGCGTTCTTTATAGAGCCTCTAATTCTCCATAACTGGTTCCAAGGCCCTTGTGAGTTCCTCACACTTCACTTTATAGCTCTCAACTTATTGTACTAGATTGGTGACCAAATGAAAGGTTAGTTTTGGTTCAGGTACAACTGAATGGCCCAACCTTTAGACATCCCCAGATCTGTCCCCTAGTAGCTCTTTGAAGACCTCATTTGCTACATCTTTATCCATGCAAGTGGCATCTCTCTCTGTTCATAGGCAGACCATTTGGTTTTATTATACAAAGAATACAGATATCTTATGTAAATAAATATTCTTTTAATAGGAATAAAATAAACATATGATAGTGTTATTGTTGCTTACATAGTTCTCTTCACTGTACTCTATAACAAATCTCATTTTTTTGCCAGACTACCGAGATAACTTATAAAAATATACTAAATTGTCAATTCTGTCACGCTACAAAGTAATTATAGTTCATTATGGTTATAATGACTTGTAGATGCATGTTTACTAGTTACAGATACTATACATATATAATAGAAATTCCTTACATTCTCAAAGATTAACCTGACAAATGACTTCGATCCGACTACATGATTTGATCATGCCTTCTCCCAATTCATCTTATTTTGACTTGATAATTTCTAGTTCATCCAAACCATGGAAATGAATTAATATATTTAATCAAAACTTGCACTTTTTTCCATCATACAATGTTAATGCATAACATGTCTTCCATACAAATTCAGTCCTAACAAAACAACTTATGTATATACAACCTGAAATTGGGACATCATTCCCACCTGTCTAATTTATTTAAAAATTAACCCTAAAAACAATATAACTAATATGTTGTGACGCTCTGACTCCCACGTACAAGAAGTCTCGGGAATCGTGACGTCAGGATGATGACAACACGATCACGCATCCCAACAATAAGTGCCAAGTGCGTGCAACAAATAAATAGTGCACAATAAAATATGCAGCGAATAATAAATAAGTCAACTAGTACCAGACTTTTAGTTCAATACAAATACCCTAATACAAACCTCTTAAAATAAAAGCCAAAGTCCCATAAAATAATACAAAGCTAAAAATAAAAGCATAACACAAGTGATCCCAGATCACTCCTCCGGCAGAGCCAAATCCTCAGGCTCGGCATCTACATCAACATCAACATAATCTGCAGTACCATTAAATGGTACCACAGGTAAATTATAACCTGACCAATCCTGAGATAAAAACACATTAAAGCATCTAACCATGCATGCATATGATGCAATATGCAAGAAATCCAACATACGCCAAAAATTCCATTTGGCCTAAAAATATTTCCAATAAATCATTTCCACTATTTTCCCAGAAAATGGCCCAAAACAATTATCCAAACCCAATACATGCTATTTTTTCAGAAAACAGTCATTTATCCATTAATCATATGCACCATGGTCTCCCCTATGGACCATCCGCACGTCCTAGCTGCATAATGAGCGATGCCCAGTTCCACACTCAGTGCGTTCATGGCCAGGTCTTCCTCTAGCCCCTGCCAGCAGAAGGGCCACGGAGTTGGCACGTAACTCGTCCGATCCCATTGTAGCCCAGTGACAACCCTGGGGACGTCACTCAGTATATTCCACTCCCGAGTGACTAGAGGAGTTCCACCGAGATAATGCCCCATCTTGGCTTGGGGTCGTGATACACACGCACCCAAAAGGCCATTCCACACATGAAAACCTAGTTTTCAAATATCCACATGATCATGAATGTAATTACACGAAAACTCAGTTTTCAATTTACAAATATGAACATGCGTGCATATACAATGTACCAAACCGACAACAATAACCAACAATCAACCAAATCACAATATAACCAATCACACAAATACTCCATCCTCAATCCATCCACCCCCGAACTCCTCGGATTCAGTCCGGAACCAACCAAAACACAGTATAATCAATTAGTGCAAAAATATATTTAAATCTGAAAAGATTGTTTAGAAAATACTTACAGTGCTAATATATCATTTTAGGAGGATCACGGAGGAGCTAGAAACACCAAAACAACAACTCCACAATGTAAAAACACTGTGGCCGAAATACAATGAAAACCCAAATTCACACGGGGTCAAACGAAAACTAGAAAACGGTAGGGTAGGGCCTATGGAAAGTGGTGAAGCTAATGGAAGCGACGGTTGGCTGTGGGTGGCGGCCGAAACGACTGTGGAAGGCCCAAAAAACTTAAATCAGAGATGTGTTTGGTTCAGTTTCACCAGTGATGGATCGGGGTCGGGGTTGGGTCCATTGGGTTGCTAGAGGGCCGGTGATGATGTGGTGAATAAATGGTGGCCAATGGTGGCCGGATGGCAGCGCAGCGACGAAGAGAAGGCCGCGGCTTCGGATGGCTCTCGGAGGCTAACGGCGGCGCGGCGTGGTCTGAAATTGGAGGGGCTGGGTCACCAGCAGCTAGGGGGTCGAACGGCGCCTGCGGTGAGGGCCACGGACGACCGGCGGCGGTGCTGGGGCTGAGAAGCTGAAATGTACTGGAGAGAGGAGAGAGAGAGAGTCAGGCTGTGCGGGAGGAGAGAGAGAAACCGAAAGAAAAAGGGAAGAAAAAGAAAAAGAAGAGGAAAAGAAATGAGGTCCAATCCTCACAACTTTTGGGTCACAACTGATCCTCAAAATAATTATTTTTAAATCAGTAAATTAAATAAATCAATTTAAACTCAAAACTAGTTAAAGTAAAATATTAAACTCCAATAATAACACTCTTTAAAATAAAAAGCAATTAAATTACAGAACACTAATTAAAATTATGAAAGCACATTAAAATAATTTTCACAACTTAAAATATTATAAAAAATAATAATATAATGAAACCTCTAATTTTAAAACAAGATAATAAATCTACAAATTAATTAAAATAATCATTCATTAAAAATATACTAAAATATGGGATGTTACATATGTTACCTAAAAAGTAGAAGATATCCATCGGTCATACAAATCTTCCCACACTAGTGCATCCACCATTATTGACCCTTTTGCCAAGGCCACTACATGTGGAGGGCTTCTCTTATATTCTAAGTACAATTATGATGAAAAGTATTGTAACTACATTGTAGCTGTAATTCTATACATTCTCTATTTGGGTTCTCCCAATCTAGGATAAAATCCGCCTGATAACGTAATGTAAGAATTTATTGTTGGGGATTAAGCTAAAATAGTATGCTCACAAATTATATTTTGGAAATAGGCATGACTATACTCACCCTGACATGCTGAATTAGTTCATCTTCCTCCTCATTCAGAACAAACCTCTAGCTAACATGCATCATGTTTGCGTGGTGCTTCACAATCCATGTCACTCGATAGTTATAAATCTTTGCATTATCACATGAAGGTAAGGTATGTCCCTCAAGAATCAATAGCAGAAGGGGCCCTATAGAACGAAGCTTCGTAAACATCCTTCCACTCGTTGCCCCACGACGAGCTTGCTTCCTTGTTGGTTGCACTACATATAAGAAACACAATAAAAAAGTTCTTCACATAATACTCAATATGAATATCTACATCATTATTATCCGTAATATGTACATCATGCTCCATTTGTAAGAATTTTCAAAGAATGGTGATATGAATGTGCTTACCGGACTCACTAAGGGGGTTTGTGGTCACAACTTCCACCACAGGAGCATCATTTAAGTTACTCTCATAACTTACATCAGGTGGCTCTATTGAGTCATCATCTAATGTTGCAGATGCTGACTCATCACTTGCAGTTCCTACTTGCGCTGCATATGGCCTCCTAATCTGCTGCACAAGATAAGGTCTCTGTATTGGCTTTCATCATCATGTACTAAGGGCTCGTTTAGTTGTTAGGCTACACTCAACTCAGCTAAGTTCGGTTCAAATTTAGACATCTTCTAACAGCCAAACACCCAACTCTCAAATCACTAAACTCATCTTAACTCAAAAATCTCTTTACATGTGGAACCCACAACCTTTTTCAACTCAACAGCGCTTTACACATGAGACCCACAACCTTTTTCAACTTTTCATAAATACATTTAAACTCATTTTAACATCCAAATACATCTAAACTCTTCTTAGGTGGACTCTGCAGAACTCACTTCACCATCTCAACTCACTACTATTCATAAATAACTCAACTTAATTCAACTCATTACTATTCTCCCGCGGACACTGTTGCCCACTATACATTCTACATTCTTAAATATAACTTTTGTTTTTTTAGATAACTGTCCTACAAGAGCATACACATTAATGTTATCATGAGTAACCTAGTAATGAAGTAACAGAAAATATAATTGGAAGGATAAGTTGTTTACTTTGAGATGATAAGTCTCGAAAGGTAAAGCTGGGCAACAATTCTCTGCTTGATTTTCCATTGAGAGAATATTTAAAGATAACAATCACTAACAAACTGACACGTAGTTGCCTAACTATGAGGAACAGAACAACATAACCAACAATACTTAATTACATGACAACGACTTAGATAAAATTATCCCCTTAATCCTGTTTTCAAGGAATTATTCCTAAGACTCAGTGACCAGACTAACAAACCTATTATTTGGACTTAAATGGACCTGGACTCATAACAAACCCAAAGGGTTGGATTCATAACGTTGTGGGTATCACAATCGAGGGCTTGGCCTATAACAATTAAGTCACAAATCTCATACATGGTAATAGTTTATATTACCAGTGTCCTTTATTATTAATTTAAGTATAATTAACACAGCAAAAAACAACCACCCATCATGTCTCACAAGAATTTTTTTTTGCTCTTTCAAAAGAAATTAGAGTTTGTAGAAAAAGGTTCAAATTTAAGAGGGTTGCATAAATAATCTCCACAAGAATATTATTTCTTCTCTTGCTCTTTTACCTTGCTAGTTTTTTCTGTTTTCAATGCAATCATATTTATTTGTCTCAAAATGTTGTCATTTTGACTCTTGAATTAATTTAAAAGTATCGGGGCTTTTGTTTTAATGATACTAATATATTTATACATGTACTGTGATTAGGGACTGTTTGATATAGCACCAACAAACAAGCTTTCAACACAACATAGTATTTGACTATTTGTTCAATGAAAGTAAACTTCGAACTAAAAATAGAAAGAAAAAAATTCCATCACTCTTTTAGCCCTAAAGAAAGTAACCCTAAATTAGTTGTGTTACCCTAGTGGTGCAGTATGCTCTATTTATAACAATGTACGTACTAATTACTATGTACACGTTTCATTATACATATTTAGTTATTCGGTTAGACTTTAGATTTAATAATTGGCATATAATTAAGATGAGTTTGTTGTCACACTTTGATAGGTGATCTGTATATTGAAATATTACACGATTCGCCATATGCATTTCCTATTAATTAATTAATGATCATCCGTACCTAATATTGGTGTTATTGTGTTTAACGTGGCCAATATATTAAAGATTGGGCTGCATATATAATATACAGTACTACTTTGATATATAGCCAGTTCATAAAAAGTAGTTCATATATTATATATAAATATATGTATATCTTATACTATAAAAGTGGCTATCCTTAAGTGAATAGGAATGAATAATAACTTTTGTTTGACACTTTATTTTTCATTTATGCCCCTATATAGCTAATTATTATTACAGTTTTCTCATGGCTCTTGTATTTTACTTTCTACTTGTGCCCTTCTATGAGTGATCTTTATTCGATTTTGCCCTTGGTCTTGTGTTATTTGATTTTTTTTGTTCCACTAATGCCCCCATTTGACTGAGTATTAGTACGTTTTTGTCCCTGATTGATGAATAGTATTTTTTTGACCACCATTCTTTTTTTCTAATTTTGCCCCGTGTTTTCTTAAGAAATTTCCTTCCCGTTTGTGATGTTGTTCATTTCACCGACTTATCTCTTTACTTTTCAATTTTGTCCCCCATGCGGTGTTGCCTCTTTCAAGGATCTGTCTGAAAGTTCTGTCTCTCTCCCTCTCTCCTGCCGAAAATTTCTTTTCACAATTTTTGGTTCTAGTTTGTTTTACATCAACCCCTATTTTTTTTATAAGAACTTTCTTAGTAAAAATCTAGGCAACAACAATGTATACCGGTAGTGTACAAAAGAATCAACTCCCAAACTGATGAAACAACACTTAAATTGGATAGCTAATTAACTCAAAAAAATCCAAAATTCTATCTCACTCAAAAGTTGTAGAATAAGGTGGAGAGATCTGAGAGATCAACAGCAGAAACGATGTCGGTGGGCAAACCATAGGCATCTTGCATCATTTCTATTGATAGTACACACTATTTTGTTTGATTCTCAGATGAGGTAGAAGATGTCATTCTTTTGATTTTTAAATGGACCAAAAAACCATTAAAGACTAATAGACTAATAGAAAAACGTAAACTATTTCAGAAATGGTAGAAAAATGCAAACTTTCCAAACTTCTCATTTTTGGTGTTCGACTGGAATGCCTCATCCCAAACATCCAACCCAAGACGAACAATTTTCCTAGAGATTTCATCACATAGCTTAGATCTAAAAACATAGAAAGAAAGAGAAGAAAAGAGATGAAATTTTGTGGAAAAAAAAGCGGGAGAGCAGATAAAAGAAAATGCTTACTCTAGGTTGTCGTGAAGTCATGTTCAACAATGGTGGAGGATGCAATGAGCTTTAGTGGAGAGAGAGAGAGAGAGAGAGAGAGAGAAAGAAAGAAGGAAAAAAAGTTGAGCTTGAAGACATAGACGGCAACGACTCACAAAGGGAAGAGAGAGTTTCGATGTGGTAGGGGAAGAGAGAGAGAGAGAGAGAGAGGAAAAGTAGAAAAGAAGAAAAAATATTGGTTTGCAATGTCCACATGTCCTCTCTTCGAGACATAAAGTAAGAGAAATGTTAGGGGTACCCATTTTGGATCCGAGCATTTCTACCGAATAATTTATTTTGTTTATTATTTTTTTAGTAATGACCAAGTATTTTTTAATTATGTTGTAATTTAAAAAAAATGTTTAAAGAGTATAAAAAAATGTATAAAAAAAATTATGAAAAAGAAAAGTTCATTTGACCTTATCGATCAGATGTCTCGTGTACACGACTCATGAAGTAATGATCAAAGTTCCCAAGGATATAGCATCGAAAGTTAACAGTTTTATAATATTAATTATAATAAAAATTTTAATTATCATACCCTACAAGGCTACACCACACACCATATATCTTTTAACTTTGTTTCCTTTTTCTTATAACAAATATATGTGATATATAGATGATGAATAAAATAACTAAATCAGTTTAACAAGAATAAAATAAGATAAAAATAAAATAGAATAAATTTTTAAAACTATGTTATTTTTGCTTTCTAATATTTAAAGAGTCCTACTTGAAAAATTATATGCTTGGTTCATTAACACTACAAATATCCCATTTAGTTTGGACTTTTAAAATATTTGGAAGATTTTCAAACACTTGGCTTAATTTAAATTCATCCACTAGATTTAAAATAAATATTTGAGATAGCAATATCTTTCTCCAAGATTTTCTAAAATTCTAAATTTATTTCATATAAGAACATTTACCGTATTTGCAAAAAGAGGAATTCTATGGATTATCCACTATTCATTTTTACACCCTACATCTATAGCTTATTTTTTTCATGGAGTGTGAGAGTGTTTTTATAAGGTGTCGGGGTGTGTGATAGTGAATAGTAACTGATGAAAGGAATTTTTTTTACAAAAAACATTACGACACATGCTATATATAATTTCACATGCATGTAGAGACAATGGCATAAAAGATTTAATGGTCTAACCATTCATCCAGTGACTTAATCAACCGCATGAACAAAACCGTTTTGTTAACTTAAAAAAACTTTTACCTTATATATGTTGTTCACAATCTGTATTTGAAGAGCTTTTTTAACACTTTGATATGTCATGAGATGATGATGTTTTATTATTTAAAATTTTTTTCTTTATTTTTATACTTTTTTTAGATGAATTATTACTATAATCTACTTATACAAAAAGATTTTACTTTTTTGATATTTTTTTTCACCAACCGAGCGCTACGCGCAAGGGGCATATATAGTGCCTTGCATGTACCACCCTTACTATTATATTATATATAAATATATATATATATATAAATATATATATATATAAATTTATATCAAGTCATAATATTTTTGTACTTTCGACCGGCGGTGAATTAATTAATATATAGTCATGATGTCCTCTGCTTGGCTTTAGTCATGATCACTTATTTTAGTATTTTAATGATATTTGTGTTAATTGCTTAATTATAATATATATGATTGGTCGAATATTGGTCTTTGGATAAGAATTAAATAATATTTGGAATATTCCGAATGGCGTACGTAGTCAAATATTCCGAATGGTCGATTGGTCTCTGGGTTGCCGTCGTGATGACTTTCGTTTCATGAAAGACACCAAATTTCTAAATTTTTAATGAGATCATGATATGCCCCTTCTTGGTATATATAACTGGTAAAGAAACACATACACAACAGAAAATTATGTATAAGATTTTGTGTAGATCACGTGAGAGTGGCTTAATTAACAAATACCATCAAGATTATTATCAAGCATAGAGAAAATTATAAACAATAATTAGAATTTAGAAAAAAAATGTATCTTCAAAACAAGTCTCGCCTTAATTGTTAATTAATATATAGCTAGCTAGGTCATCGATACATATATTATATATATGAATGGCGGCGCTCATCATGATCTAGTAATTAGTATATATATAGTTAGGACTAGGCCGATACATATCATATTATAATTATAAGGAAAATATATATTGCCAAATATGACTAATTCGAACTACTAATTTATAGCTTGATATGTATTAATTATTGATTTCAGCTCCTAATTTCCTTTTCAAAACGCCTAATTCAAAGCTTCAAGCCTAATATCTAAAAGATGGAAAACGGGAAAATTAGATAGTTGATATAGCACTGCTAGTATATATAGTTATACAGATCACGACTGCAACTTTTGCCTTAATTTGCTGTAAATTAAATACTGCATAAAATTCATGTTATCATGACCTACAAACACCGACGTTGACCATTGCACGCATGCTAGAAGAACAGATCAACGACATAATAGAAAAAAGTATCGATCACTACAGGAAGCTAAATAATGATATTATATACAAGTTCCCTAACGTACAACTTTCACATAAATTTTTATAAAAAAGTGTACTCTACCATAAAAAAAATTCATTGTTTCTTGGTAGGCCTACATTTTTATAAAAGATTTGCGCAAATCTTGCACTTGATTTGGGACTTGTCGCCGGGATATACAAGATAGATTGAGAGAGAGAGAGGGATCAGAGAGAGAGAGAGAGAGAGAGAGATTTTATAATAAGATCTAGCTATAGGAACGAATTAGACGTATTAACAACCCATATATCAATCTTTGAATGGAACAGTACAACTACCCTGGCCTTATCGATGGGTTGATGGATCTATGTATAATATAAACAAAAAAGAGCCTCAAACTAAGCTCAGGCAAATGAAACTTATAAGCTAGGGAATACATGTAAAACAACAAAGTGCGAGCGATACTTTTTTTATTTTTTTTAAAGAGTCGAAGGTCACATGTCTAATTGTGACTCCGTCTCAATTTTATTGATCAACCCTCACTTATGACGGAAGAAGACCATGGTTATAACCCACGGTACATGAGTAGTACTCAACTTTCTTAACATATATTATACAAGGTATATTATTATGGAACAAGGCAGTACAGCTTATTTGACTCGATCGAATATGTGTGTATACATGCCGTCTTGCTCTGCGTCCATGGTGATACATCGGATATATAGATCATGCTAATCACCCATCATGCTTTGCTTCAACCTGAATGTGAAAACCATTTCCGAATCCTAAAGTAGGGGACCGAATCACCTCGCCTCCCTTGATAGCAATACACCTATACATAAAGGAAAATACCGAATCGTATTCGTAATTAATTTTAATTGTTCAATAAATAATGTGATCAAGTACTGCTGTTGCATGTGCATGATGTACATACGTAGGCAGGCACATATAATAGCTTCTACGTACAACCGGCGGTAGGAAACCGCCCGGTAACCTAGCTGACATGGCATAAGTTGATATATTAAAATAATAAAAATAGACACTAAATTTTAAAATCTACTCTTCGGGTTGGACTATGGAGTAGCTAGATTTCACACTTGCTTTTGCAGGTGTCTATATTTCACTTGCTTCTGCTTTTACAGGCTAAGAAATAATCACAAATTTCATACTTGCTTTTGCTTTTGCAGATTTCAGATTTCACACTTGCTTCTATAAAAGCAGGTTAAGCAAAAACATAGCTTCGGAAATATACGTTGCCGAGCAAAAGCAAACTACTGGGCACAAAACCGATCGATTTTATTGTCGATAAATAAGAGGATAATACATAATATTACGATTTTTTGGTATCCATATATCACAGCTAAAGAAAAAAAAAATTTGATTAAAAAGAACCAAGTTAATCGTCATCGTGTTCATCATTTTCTTGCAGATCTGAGAGAGAGAGAGAGAGAGAGACAACAATTCGACTTGAAATTCAAGATCCTCCTATCAATAAAAGTTTTGGCTACTCTCTCCTAGTGTCTTAAATGATGTTGTTCTTGTTCCTTTTTATCTGATGATGAAGATGACCACAATGATGCAGGCGAGGAAGACGATGATGGAGATTCGATTTCGTGGGACAGCTGAAGACGAAGGGAGGGAGGGAAGACGGTTGAAAGCTAGGAGGGGGATGGATTTACGATATGGAGAGGAAGAGGGAGGAGAAAACAAAATGGAGATGGAGAGGGAGAGATCCGACGGAGATGGTGGGAGGGAGAGGGAGGGGGAAATGAAATTTCAAAGGAGAGAGAAGGGGGCAAGAGGGGGAGACGAAGTGGAAAATGAAAAATAACAAACAGTAGATGACATGGACAAGCCAGTTGCACGCCTGTTACATCCGGCGGTTGTATTTATCATTTTTGCATATAATAGAAATTAAAGTACGTACCTGTATTTCGTGACCAAGGCATGAAAGAAAACAGCCATGAGAACCTTGCTGAAATCTGCTCCTGCACATGACGTCATGCCTGCCCCGAATGGTATGAAATTCTTGGCTGTGACGTTCGCAGAGATGTCCTATATTATTGAAGCAAAACTGATCAGTCAACCATCATGTATTTTAATATTCTACCTGAGGAATGATTTTGGTGCATGACTGATGCATGATGAGCGAGAATAAAATAAAGGTTCTTGATCTAGACAGGTAGACCCTACATATTGCGCGCAGTACGTACCTGCCAACGCCAAGGATTGAAGGCTAGAGGATCCTCATAAGTTCTTGGGTTCAGTTGAAGTGCAGAAGGAACCACCATAAGTGCCCACCCTTTTGGAATCGTATACCCTTCATTAATTAAACAAGGAATTTTTAATATATCACGTTGATTAACATCATGTACACCATGAAATTAATTAAAATAATTACCATTTACTTGAATGTCTTGAAGTGTTCTTCTCAGTATCCCAGGAGCAACACTCCCCAGCCTAAGTGATTCATTGATAACCTACCTTGCATGCCGATTCATTGTACATCAATCAAGAAGTGTTGCTTATAATAACTAGAAGCTGGCCTTTAGCGACCTCATGATAAAACGTAGGATAGAATGCGCCCAAAAAAAGAAGTGGGAGAATCAAACTTACGTTATGGGTAAAAGTCATGGACTTGTATTCCTTCCATGTGAGTCCAGAATCGGCATCTTCTCTGTTGTTAAGAATTGCTTCATGTTCCTCCTAATTAACAGAAATAACATGATGTCAAAAACAATCTGCCTTTAGGTACTTCTGAGTATTGTATCTGCATGCATGAGCTGCCACTAACCGTTAATTCTTGCAGAACTTTAGGATTATCTGTAATTAACTTAATGGCTAATGTTAGAGTTGCTGATATAGTCTCAAAGCTTGCAAGGATGAGCCCAAACATCATGTAGGTGATGAATTTCTCGGTCAAGAACGACTCCGTTTTCATGTCGGCCAAAATCTGATCAAGAAAATCTCCTTTGCGAATTTCAGGATTACGTTTTCTCTCTTCTAGCGTCTTGGTTATTATGTTCACCGCCGCCTTCTGGTTCTGAATGAAAATGGAATTAATATATACGTATTTGAAAGAATTAAAAGGTGATCTTAATGATCAGAGTGCTTTAGATTTTGAAAAATATAAGAATTAAGTTGGGAAATGGGATTATGTACCTGTAGACATCTATGATAAGCAGTACCAGGGATGTTGATTGGGAATGACATGAGTCCTTGCAAAAAGTTGTCGAAAGATTCACCAATATTTTCCCCTGATTTGTTTGGTTCATAACTAAACAGCTGCGCTGCTGTAAAATCAAAGATCATCTGCAAATTATGACCGAAAATCAAGTTAATATTGAATTTGCAGGGAAAAAAACATGTTAAATTTTATATATAATTTATATTTGTTCTGCAATAGCTTTGCAAGTACTTGAAAAGAAAAAGAATTACCGTCATCCGTTTCTTGAAGCTTATATATGTGTGTGTGTGTGGCATGCATATATAAAAATAAGTGTTTTCATATTTCGAATATATACTCAAATTTAATTTTGATCTATTAGTATGTGCATAATATTCGTATATATAATTGCTTTGTATAGGAGTACTTTAAAATATTTCCCAGCTCGTGTGAGGAGCTTGATCATTGGAATATTGTTTTTTGTCAGATATAACGGTACGGAGTAGGTATTAATTATATGAGAGCCAGCAGCAGTACTGAGAAAAGAGCTGCTTACAGCTGAAGTGCCTTTTTTCACTTCCAAACTGGAAAGCTTAGACCAACACTGCAACTTTTCGTTTATGGCATCTTCCAACTTGGGCAGCAACTTTTCCTTGAGAGCCTCGGTACCGAAGGTACCCAAGATCATATTTCGCAGGTACTTGTGAATGTTCTTGTGGCCATTAATTCCTGCTGCGGCTTCGTTCAGAAGCTTTTCGAAGGAATCCATGTACCATCGCTCAACCAGTTTTCCTTCTTGTTGGAAAACTTGATAGTTGAATTCAGGATCAGATGATACCACAACCGGCCGTCCGACCAAGCTTGTTCGAAATATTGGCCCATATCTAACGTACATAACATATATATATATGAATTAAAAATGCATGGGAATTAAAGATGTTATATATTATCACTTAAAACCAAGTTAATCACTAAAAAAAATGCATGAGGGCTTGTAATAATGTGGGAAAGCAATACTAAATTAGTGTGAATTTATATTGTGCACAGCTGCTTACTTCTCCATCCTTTTCTTCACGAAAAGTGGTGTGTCTATGGACTTGCTTGAGACCAGAAAACTGAGGGTCTCCCCAATAAGTGGGAAGCCCATAGAGCCGGGTGGTAATTTTCCATTACATTTAGGGTTCCTCCACCTATAAAGCCAATGGGTGGAAAACACTATAAGCAGGCCGCTAATGATAGAGAGCCAAACAGACCACATGATCGATCTTTACGTAGTGCAGGGAGGAAAAGAAGATAATACGTGCGTACTGATGCGGGTTGGTTTATGAGAAAAGAGTATGGCTCTTTATATAGGCAAAGGATGAGATCATCATATCGACGCATGTACGTACGAGGGTTTTCATTTTTCGTCCACCTTAAGTTAGAAAAATGTTAAAGCTGCATACCAAATGGCAAAAATGTCGTTGTCTATCTAGATGGTCAAGCACCCTTAATCTGAATTTGAATGAATTATTTGAAGAGATCAGATCATGTCAGAAGAAGAAATTGGCAACCTGATTTGGAAAACTTTGCATGGCCTTTCATACTAATGTGGTTGAGATTATATGGAATGAATTGAGATAATTTATGAATATTAATGAGATTATTAGTTAAATTAAATAAAATGAGATATTACATCTGTATCGAAATAGATCCTTAATTATGCATGATGATCAGTAGCTAGGCCAAGGATTTGACTGGCGAGTAATTCTACATACAATTTTAAGTGCGTAAACGTCGTGTAATCGTTTTGAAAAAAAATTATATCTACTATTAAAAAATTAATTTTTTTTATGTAAATTTCATATTTTATTCACTTTTTTCAAAATGATTACGTGGCAATTCATGCACAATTCACGATTGCAGATATCTTTTCTCTTTGACTTACTAGCCAGTTATAAATAATGGACAAGCAAGACTAGTGGTAGCTAGAGGCCGTTGGACTAAGTACTTTTTAATGAATTGAATCGAATTCAATTTATTTTTTATACAACATAACTACAGATCAAGAAGTATAGATAATTTTGAACGCCATCATATATGTACATAACTACCTCAGTCTTTTCCCATCATATATCATCATCATCTGATATCATGATCGAAAACAACTTAATTAATTTATTTGAGGCCAACAGCATCAATCTGATTATCAACATTTTGAAAAATTGAACAGTTGGCCGGTATATTATATGTAGGACTTAATTATTAATATAATAATGTATATATTATATATAGCACCTAATTATTTGCTATATTCTAGTGGTAGCTAGAGGCCGTTGGGCTAAGTACTTTTTAAGAATAATGCTAGAGCCACCGCTGATAGCTACCGTTAGTACTTTTAGCATGGGTTTTTTTATGTATTTTTTTTTTAATTCTTATTTCCTACGTGCTAATGGTAGTTTTGTTTTATATTTTGGACGGCGTTTAAGGGGATTGATTGATGTTGAATTGGCCGGTTAATTATTAATTAGTAATATAATAGTGTATATATTATATATAGCACCTAATTATTTGCTACATGCTAATGGTAGTTTTGATTTGTATTTTGGACGTGGTTTAAGGGTATTGATAGATGTTGAATTGGCCGGTTAATTCAAATTTAAAATGCTCCTTTATCTATAGTACTCAATAAATATTGCGTGCTCGCAGGTCGCATGCATGCGTTTTTGACTAAAAGAAGTATGATTAGTGCAGATTTTTTATTTTTTGAAAAAAAGATGTGATCACTTCTTGTACTCTTAATAATTATTTAAGTAAAGATGGAGCTTTCATTATTTATATTATATTTTTAATTGTTCTTACATGTGAGTGAGTCTCTTTTTTAATGAGTAATAATAACACATAGAATATTCAATTAAGTGGGTAAAGTATTGTAGAGTCAGACTCAAAATTAAGATCTTTACCATTTGTCTTAAAAATTTAAATTGATCAAGAATAAATAGATTTAATTATGAAAAATACTTTAGTCACAAAATTATTACACAAAACTAATTTCACAAACGGATGTAGTTTGTTAGATTGTATAATTATTTTTATTATAAAATAGATTCAACAGATCATATGAAACTATTTCACTTTATGAGATTATTTTTTTATAATCATTTTGTGACTACAGCACCCTCTTTAACTATTTATATTATATATATATATATATATATTAAAATAATCTACTATAGTATTTATTTTTGTGTGTTTTGGACCGAAGAAAAATTATAACAAAAGACAAAGAAACAACAGTAAAACCACAAAAAAGCAAAAAGGAAATCAAAGTGAGGCGATCGACAAAGTCCAGAAATAAATAGTAGTATAAAACCTATCGATGACGACCCAATCTTTCTTTTAACATTACTGTTTGCAATCAGGCGGTTCGATAAAATATCCATCAATTTATTTTAATTCATCTTATTTAATTATTATAAATTTTTAAATTTTTATATAAAATATAATAAATAATTCAACATTTTCAAATCTCAAAATAATAATAATATTAAAAAATAATATTTTAATAATATTTTATTTTATTTTTAACTTTTATCTCATCTCAACTCATTATCCAAATCTCTCGACTTTCATTGTATGTTGCTATTTTGATAAGCAAATATCCAAAAGGATTCAGTGCCGGCAGACCGAAGGTCTAAGGCAGAATTGCCCCAAGCTGATGTTTTTTATTTTTGTATAAATAGTATTAAGATATGTTAAGTGTTGATAAGATAAAATAACATAGTATGAAGTGTGTTTGTTAATTTATAAAGATGAGATGATATTAATTTGATTTTTTTATAATATTTAATATGGTGGAACCCATAAGTAATTGTATTAATTTTTTATAGTATTTTATTGAAAAAAACCGTTGAAAGCCCGCGCATGAGAGTATAACAACCATTTCATCAACAGTTGAGAAGTTTTCCTGGGCGTTCGTATGAGCACCTTTTTCCTTTTTTTTCTGCTTCCTTTGTTTATTTAATTATTTAATTATTTTTTCTCTGCAAATCTTTTACAAATCTCTGTAGAATATATATTGGAAAATGGGGCTTTAGCCGAAGGGACAACACGAGAGAGATGAGAAGATTCTGTCTGTTTCAAAATCAGTGAACAGTATTGAAGTAAGGAGAGACCGAGTGAGATGAAAATATTGAGATAGAAAATGAGTTTTTGTTTTCACAGATTATTAGAGAGTATTAAATACTTAATAAATAATATTATACCTACTTAAAGTATCTATCTCTATTACACTCTAAGCAATATATTTAGACGATCGATCTAAAATGGAATATCTTAACATTTTTAGGATATATTAATCCCTATTGCATTTTATTCTTATTTGGCAATGACCCTAAAATTATCATACAATTCATATTTGGCAATGACTTGGGATCGGTTTGGCCACTAATGTCTTAATGTAATGAATGATATAAAGAGCACTTCACGTGGAGTCTGAACCAAAGGTAGAAATAAAAAGCAAGAAACAAGCACTGCCGCGTATGTGATGACACAATTCTTTTTTAATAAATATTTTTTTAATATAAGACTAATATTTTGAAAAAGCAAATTTTCACTTTTGCACAAAAAGATAGTGAGACTTTGTATAAGGCTTGGGAGAGGTTTAAGAAATTGTTGAGTGATTGAGTTACATTATTACATATTTTATACATTTAGAACTAATATTTTTTTAATTATTTTATTACATTATTATTGGTTTTAAATAAATACATAGTTAAGAGATATAAATCTAAATTGTGATTTAAATTAGTTAATAGCATGATTTATACTTAATTTTATAACTTATAATTTAATTTAACAATATTTCTTTACATGCCTAACATATTTTTAATATTTTTTTTTAATTTTTTTAATTTTTACTTTTTCATATAGGCCAAAGACATAATACAAGAGGGAAGAAAAATAACCAAAAGAAATGGGAAAGCATGCGGTTTGCTTTGATTTACGGAAGCACAAAAAGAAGGAAAAAAAAGAAGACACCTCACGCAAAAGCCAAAACAATTAAAAGAAAGGAAAGACATGCGGGACCCAGTTGTTTTACAATTCCTTCCATAATGGACTAAGGCTTCGTTTGGTTTACAAATTAAACTCATCTTATCTCACTCATCATTATAATTTTTTTAAATTCTAACACAAAATATAATAAATAATTCAACTTTTTTAAATCTCAAAACAATAATAATATTAAAAAATAATATTTTATCATCTAAACTCAACTCAACTCAACTTACTTCAACATCCAAACACACCCTAAAAAATAAAAAGGCTATGGTATAAAATGTTTGAAGGAACAAAAATTCTACTCAACCTCCTACTATTCACACCACACTCCACACTCCATCTTTTTTTTAATTTTTTTTATCAAATATATTTTTATATGAATAGTGAATAAAAAATTATAAATAGTTTAAAAAAAATAAATTCAAAAAAAAATTTTAAAAAATATTAAAAAATATTAAAAAGTGTGGAGTGTGGAGTGTGGAGAGGATGAATAGCAAAACCCTTGAAGGAAAACCCATGCATGTGGCCTATTGGTAACCACTTGATAGTCTCTCAATTCCAAGTCTCTCAATTTTTTTGACTTGGGATCGGTCCCAACTTGGCCACAATGTCTTTATGTAATGAATGATATAAAGAGCACCTCACGCGGAGCCTGAACGAAAGGTGGAAATAAAAGCAAGAAACAAGCACTCACGTACGCGGCAATGAAATAAAAAAAATACAAGTTTTTTTTTTTTTTTTTTTTTCTATTTTCTCTGAAAGAAGATACCTTTCATTGATAAAACTAAAGACAATACAAAAAGAAAGCAACATAGTGTCGTTCAAAGCAAATTATTACAAAGAGACCGGTGGTGGATCTTTTCTACTATGAAAATCCAGCATGCAATCTCGAAGTTTGATAAGGGCTATATCTCCAAATAAATTATTTGAAAATACCCATTGCGCTAATGTGTTCGCACACCGATTCTGAGCTTGGTATATTTTAACAGTTTTCCACTTTTCAAAACTGCTGAGTAGAAAACGAGTATCTCTTGCCCTGCTTTCAATGGACCAGTCTAATTGGGGTTGATAGCCTTGTAGAGCTGAGATTACCACCTATGAATCATCTTCTATTTTGATGTTTTTCCATTTTCTTTTTACTGCCATTTTGACTCCAATGAAAGTTGCCAAAGCTTTCCCACCATTTGGGTTATAGATAGAAGTAAACTCTGAAACAGAGCCCACAATCTTTCCTAAATGGTCCCTACTTACTGCAGCGGCAACACTGCTAGAAATCCTAACCGCTACATCAAAAGAAATTGAAATCTATCCTATTTCTAGAAGTTCCCAAGGAAGGTTTTCCTGAGTGAACTTAGAGACCCAAGCATTCCTATGATTTTGATAAATTTTCATGGGATTAGCAACAAACTGATCAATAAGGGAAGGTTGAAATCCACAAGTGATTTGATTTCTATAAAACCACAAGTAGTCCATGGCTGCTATTGCAAACAATTGGAAGTGATTAATATCCTGAGAGTGAATACCCAATGTTTAAAGGCCAGGGAGGCTGTCTCCAAAGAATTCTGGAGAAAGGGCATTTGAGAAATAAATGGGAGGTAGTTTCCTCCATGGACTGACATATAGGACAAAGAGCCTGATCATTGTCAAGTGATAAACACTGCTTCAAAAGGGATCTAGTTGGCAGAGCATTGTTCAGCACTTTCCAAGTAAAAAGCTTAAGGTGGTCTTGAACTCGAAGAAACCAAAGCTTTTTCCATGTGTGAGGAGTGTGACCAATCTCATAATTTTGAGAGGAAGAGACAATAGCATCATATGCTGATTTTACAGAGAAAATTCCACTTGAGTGGTGGACCCATTTAATATCATCTCTCAAATTTTGGTAATTGTATTGAGCAAAAGGAATTTTGGAGATTTCTCTTGCTGTTTGACTCTAAAAAAGAGCTTGAAGCAGTATGGTATTCCACCTCCTGGGTTCCTCTAAGATTAATTATGAGACTTTTAAATCCGAATCTTTGAAAACATCATTTGAAGAAGGGATTGGAAAAACTTGTGAAAGAGCAGGAGTCCATGGGTCATTCCATACATGAGTGACTGATCCATTATTGATTGATGATAGATACCGGTAGCAAGAAACTCTCTTTGCTTAGCCAAACTTTTCCAAAACTTATAGTCACTTTGCTTTATAGAAACTTCTAGCCAGGAGGGCATTTTTAGATATTTTTTAGAGAGGACATTTTTCCAGAGGTAGGAATCATTGCTGAGAAGAGACCATCCTAACTTACTTAAGAGAGCCTTATTAAAATTAGAGATGAGTCTAAGACCAAGGCCTCTCATGGATTTCGGTTTACAAATGGAGCTCCAATATTTTGGAGTGAAATTATGAGACTTTTTGGGATCAAAGCCCCACCAAAATCTCATGAAAGACTTGTCAATGCTCCTTGCAACACTCTTGGGGATGAGGATACTAGACATCAAATATGCTGGAATGGAGCTAGCTACTGATCTTTTCAAGGTTGTTCTACCAGTCTGAGACAAAAGCTTTGCTTTCCAACCAACAAGTTTGCCTTGAATTTTTCCCTTGATATCATCATAAGAAATTTTGTTGGTCCCAGTCAGATTTACATGAAGGCTGAGATATTTGTGCTTATTTGGAATAAGCTTAAAATCTAAGACCATTCTGATAGTTCTGACAGAATTGAGGGGGGTTGATTTACTGAAATGAATGGAAGATTTGTTTTTGTTAACCCGTTGACCAGAACAAGCCGAGTATTTTTCAAGGCATCTATGGAAGGATTGGGCATTACTTAAAGAAGCTGATCCAAATAGAATGAGATCATCTGCGAATAGAAGATGAGTTAAGAGAAGACCTTCTCTTCCCATTTTAATCCCCCTAATATGACCCAAGTTTTCTTCCCTATTAATCAACCTATGATGAAAAGGAACGGAGAGAGAGAGAGTCTCCTTGTCTAAGTCCTCTAGTAGGTTTAATGTGTCCGCAGGGCACACCATTTATGAGCACAGAGTAAATGACCGTAGTGATACAAGTTCTAATCTAGTTAATCCACCTAGGGTGAAATCTCAGACAGTTAAGAATGTTTAAAAGAAACTCCCACTCCATAAAATCAAAAGCTTTTTCCACGTCAATTTTTATAGCCATCAACCCCGCTTTTTTCCTGGTTTTTTTCATATAGTGAAAAATTTCCTGTGCTACGATTGTATTTTCTTGGATGACTTTCCCAAGAATAAAAGCTTATTGATAGGGGGAGATAAAAAGATTGAGGACCTTCTTTAGTCTATTTGCAAGGATTTTCACAATAATTTTGTAACACACATTTGAAAGACTAATTGGCCTAAAATGTTGAACATTTGTAGGAGAGTCAATTTTTGGAATTAAAGCGATATGTGTGTGATCTAACTCTTGCAAAAATTGACCATTTTCAAAAAAAGAATTTTATTGCTCTTAACTCATCTTCTATTCGGGGATCTAGAAGAGGGAGTTTGCTTTATTGTAACCAAGATTTCTTCTTAAGAGGGAATTTCACAAAGAAAAGCATTATCATCAGCAGAAATTTTTTCAGGGAATAGATTCTCAAAATCTTGAGGAAATGCTGGAGATGTGGATTGATAGATGTGATTGAAATGTTCTAAGAACATATTCTTGATAGCACAAGGATCATTTATCCACTGATTTGAAGAATTCTTTAAGCAAGAAATATCATTTCTTTTCCTACGTATAGTGGAAGTCATGTGAAAGAATTTCGTACTAAGATCAGTGGTGGTCAACCATTAAAGTCTAGACTTCTGTTTCCAAAGAATTTCCTCACATTTCAATTGCTCTGTCAAGCTAGCTCTCAAAAGATCCTCTAATTGCCGATTGTAATCTGAGGGTTCCTCAGTTTGGACCTGAGACAAATGAAGGTTAAGATGCTTGATGGAGGTTTGAATATGCCTAAAGCTTTATCTGTTCCAAGACTTCAAGGCTTTCCTAACAGCTTTAAGCTTTTGAGAAAAGATGAAAGAGGGTGAACCAATGAGAGTGTTCTCCCAACTACCTTTGATTACTTGAAAACAATTCAGATCACGAGCCCAAAACTCCTCAACTTTAAAGAAATGATTTCTTTTTTGAAGCAAAAGTGTCTAGGAGAAGAGGGGCATAATCAGAAGAATAGATAGGCAGATGCTTAACCTTAGTGTCCGGGAAAAGAAGAGCCCAGACAGGATTTGCAATGCCTCTGTCTAATCACTCTCTAATGTGCCTCTACCAGACCTTCTATTAGTCCAAGCATATCTAGAACCTTCAAAGCCTAGATCCCCTAGACCATGTTGATTCATGAACAGTTCTAAGCCGGTGGGAATAGAGGGTGAAGCAAAGAGCCTACCTCCAAATTTTTCTGACTGACTAACTACAATATTGAAATCTCCTAAACCTAAAATTGGTCCTGGAAAAGCAGCTGCTATGGAACTAACTAAAGTCCAAAAATTTTGCTTTTCTTTTAAAAGAGCAGGACAATAAGCTAATAAGAGCAACCATGGCATATTCACAGGATCCAAGTACACTAACAGAGCCCTAACATTACTATTAACAAAGATAGGCTCAACATCGACCCCAAGACACCACATACATATTAAACCTCCCCATTTCCTTGAGGGAAGGCAGTGCAAATACAAATTAAACTCTAATCTATTCACAACACCTGCAGTCTTATTATTTGAAAGTAGAGTTTTTGAAAGGAAAATTAAATCAGGGAGGTGAGTCCTTATTTGTGCCATTAAACTACGCATTGCAAGAGGCCGGGCAATGCCTCTGCAATTCCAGGCTAAAAGCCTCATTTCAGAGCTGGTAGCAGGTTAAGGCCCCCCACCTCAGCCACTTCATTCACAAAAATTTCTTTTTGATTAGGAAATGATGCATTACCTTCATAAAAAAATACAGTTAAGCATATTGCCTCCTTTATTTTCGCAAATGAGATGAATTAAGATTAAAGTTAAAAAGTTGAATAAAATATTGTTAGAATATATTTTTTAATATTATTTTTATTTTGAAATTTAAAAAAGTTGAATTATTTATTTTATTTTGTATTGGAATTTGAGAAAGTTGTAATGATTAGATAAGATGAGTTGAGAAGTTTCTTGAAAACAAACGAGACCTTTTCTTCTTGCTTTTGGTGAGGAACGGAAGACATGGAGAAACAACCGCACTCAATGAGACACAAACAAGCATGCACGCGAAAAACCAGCTAGAGTAATTTCGGGGAGACAACCAGCGAGAACATGGACGTCGAAAGCAGGTAGTGGAATAAAAATTTGAAGCCTATATAAGGGCTTTTTAAAGGGACGAAGAAATTCATTAGGGTTTTCAGGATCTAAGTTCGGTAGTCAATTTTTATTTTTGGTTTTAGTTTTTCCTTAGTTTGTGGAATAAAAGTGGGCATTTTGGTTTAGGGGAGGAAAGCAGGGCAATGTGGTTGTAGAGCTTAAAGCCCAACTGTACTGTCGCTGCCTAGCCTTCCTCCTTCCTCCAAAATGCAGACAGATGAGAGTTAGAGGTGAAGTCTAATGAGTTAGATGTTGTTTTGGATCAATAATAGAGTTTATATTATGAGTTTGATCAATTAAATGGTGTTATTATTTGATACTTTGATTATCTATATATTTATCTTGATCTATTGTGATTTTCGAATACATTGGATGCTTGAAAAATCTCTATAATATTCAAATAGGTTTGTGAATGTTTCTACCATCAATTGTTCAAACTTAATCTTTAGTGATTAGAAAGAGTTTTTGGTGTTATTATTAGAAACTTTGAATATCTATATATTTATCTTGATCTACTGTAATTTCCAAATACATTGGATGCAGGTTGAAAAATTCCTGTGATATTCAAATGGATTTGTGAATGTTTCTACCATCAATTATTCAAACTAATCTTTAGTGATTAGTTTTCTTGGACTTAACTGTTAAATTTTCTAGTTAGACGGAATCATTATTCTAGTTTAATTGAGCTAAATTGATTGAAAACAATTTTCTAAATTATTAGACGGATCTTCGAAACCTTAATCACTCTCCATATTGATTTATTTTATCATTTTAGTTATATTTTGTTACTTTAAAAATATCATCTCAATAATCTCCTCTTTTTGATTGCACGTTCCTTTTAAATTTGTTCTCATTGTTTAATTTTATTCTCTTTATCACATAAGTCAATCCATGTGGATTCAACCTTGTTAGGTATTACAACACCTGTATACTTGCAAATAAAACTATTCTGAATTTTTGGTTCACTATTTTGAGTGAAAATTCAGGCCCAATTAGGTTTAAAAAGTTGTTGAGTATGTGTCTTACTATGCTTATGAGAACTAGCATTTAGTCAATTATTTCTATGCAGGACTTACACCTAGAGAGCGTCAATTTATAGAGATGGTGTGTAATGGTGAATTTTTGCAGAAAATCCAGATGAGACTATAGAATATTTCAATGAGCTTGCTAAAAAAGCTCACACTTGGACCAGACCTAATGTTACTGATAGTACAAATAAGTCACGGTCTGTTGGCAATCCAAATGGTGGTGGAATTTACCATCTTAGGGACGAGGATAACGTAAAAGCTAAACTTGAGATGCTTACTAGGGAGTTAAGAGGTGTTAAAAACTAAGGATTTCAAACCAACACACACATGACTACTCATGTAGAGTCCTTTGGACAGTGTTTTGTGTGTGGTGGGGTAGATCACCTAACTTAAGAGTGCCACATATTTCCTGAAATGGGGAGAATGTGTGAGGAACCTCGAGCAAGTAAAAATTAACCTCCCTATTTTGCATGTTATTAAACAAATTCCTACTTACGCAAAAGTTTTCAAAATTTTGTATATAGTTAAGAGGAAACACCATGTTAAGAAGACAACATTTTTGACAGAGCAAGTTAGTACTCTAATTGAGCAGTGAATTCCTCCTAAGTATAAGGATCCTAGTTGTCTAACCATTGCATGTAATATTGGGAATCATGAGTTTGGGCAAGCATAGTTAGATTTAGGAGCTACTGTAAATTTGATGCCTTATTCCATTTATTTACAACTAGGGTTGGGAGAAATCAAACCAACTATTGTGGTATTGCAATTGACTGATCGTTCAATCAAAGTACCACGAGGTGTAGTGGATGATGTTTTGATTCAAATTGATAAGTTTTATTATCTTATTGATTTCTTAATCCTTGATACTAGTTCTATTGTTGACTCTAGTTCTAAAATTCATTTAATTTTAGGTAGACATTTCTTTGCTCTCACTAATACTCTTATTAATTGCAGGAATAGTCTAATGAAACTCTCTTTCGGGAATATGACTCTCAATGTGAATATTTTTCATATTGAAAAACAACCAAAAGAGGATAACGAGTGCTACCAAACGTACATGATTGATGAACTCATAGATAAGGGAGTTCACACAACTCATGATTCTGATCCCATTGAATATTTATTTGTTAATCCTGAGTTTGATATTATTAGTGATTCATTTTATGTTGTTGATAGTTTTGCTATTTTTTATGAAACTCACGATCATGGCACACGGGCTTGGCAACTGAAATTTGAGGAATTGCCTAAAAAAAGTGAAAAACAGATTCATTCAAGTTTGGAAGCACCGAGAGTTGAATTGAAATATTTTTCTAACGGTTTAAAATATGTTTTCCTAGGTCCAGGTGATCCTTTTCCATTTATTATCTCATCGGAATTGTTTGAATCTCAAGGTGAGCAATTACTTTGAACCTTAAATAAGCACAAGTCAGCCAAAGGTTGGAGCATTGGATATATCAAATGTGTTAGCCCCTTAGTCTGTTCTCATAAAATTAATTTAGAGGAAAGAACTAACCCTCGTAGAGACCCTTAACGTAGACTTAATCCTACCATGAAAGAAGTGGTAAAAAAATGAAATGTTAAAACTAATAGATGAAGGAATTATATATCCTATTGTTAACAGTAAATGGGTTAGTCCTACGCAGGTTGTCCCCAAGAAGTCAGGCGTTACTGTAGTACAAAATGAATTGGGAGAGTTAGTACCTACAAAGCTTGTGATTGGGTGACAAATGTGTATTGATTACAGAAAATTGAATGCCGCCAGCCGTAAAGACTAGTTTCTCCTCCCTTTTATTAATCAAATCCTTGAGCATGTAGCTGGTCACCCATTTTATTATTTTTTGGATGGTTTTCTGGTTATTATCAAATTAAAATTGCATTAGAAGATCAGGATAAAACCACTTTCACTTGCCCTTTTAGTACTTATGATTTTCGTAGAATGCCATTTGGATTATATAATGCCCATGCTACTTTTCAACGCTGCATGATGAACATTTTTAGTAACAAGGTTGAAAATTGCATGAAAGTTTTTATGGATGACTTAACTATTTTTTGATCTTCTTTTGATGTATGCTTGCTGAATTTAAAGAGAGTGTTGACCCGTTGTGAGGAAAATGAATTAGTTTTGAGTTGGAAAAAAATGCCACTTTATGGTACCTTCAGATATTGTCCTAGGGCATATTATTTCTTCCAAAAGGATAAAAGTTGATCAATCTAATATTGAATTAATTTCTAAGTTACCTACACCTAGGACAATAAAGGATATTAGATCATTTCTTGGTCATGCGAGTTTTTAGGAGATTCATACAGAATTTTTCTGTCATATCTAGACCGCTATGCAACCTCCTAACTAAAGATGCCCCATTTGAGTGGACATAAGCCTATCAAGAGGCCTTTAAAATGCTGATTGGCAAGTTTACTTCATCAACCATAATGCAACCCCCTGATTGGGCTTTACCTTTTGAGATTATGTGATATGCTAATGATTATGCTGTAGGTGCTAGTCTTGGACAGCGAATGGAAGGGAAGGCTTATGTCATTTACTATGCTAGTAGAACTTTAAGGCTCCATTTGGATGTTGAGTTAAGTTAAGATGAGTTGAGTTCTTTATGAATAGTAGGGAGTTGAGATGGTGGAGTGAGTTTTGTTAAGTCCACCTAAGATGATTTTAGATGTGTTTGGATGTTAAGATGAGTTTAAATATATTTCTGAAAGTTGAAAAAGGTAGAGGCAGCAACTTGTAGGAGCAATGATAATAAGACGGTAACTAAATTTCTTAAAGAAAATATGTTGTCTCGGTTTGGTACACCACGTGCTATCATTAGTGACTAGGGCACACATTTTTACAATAGCTCATTTGAGGCTTTAATGAAAAAATATAGGGTTGTTCATAAAATTTCTACTACCTACCATCCTCAGATAAGTGGACAAGTAGAACTTACCAATAAGGAAATTAAGCAAATCTTAGAGAAAACAAGAAACTATGATTGCAAAAATTGGTCTTTAAGACTAGTTGATGCACTTTAGGCCTACCGTACAGCTTTCAAAACTCCTTTAGGTATGCCACTTTATAGGCTTATTTTTGGAAAGCCTTGCCACCTACCTGTAGAGCTCAAGTGAGTTTATTGGGCCATCAAGTATTTTAATTTTGACCTAGGAGAGGCAGGTAAGTTTAGAAAATTTCAATAGACCGAGTTAGAGAAGTTGATAAATGATGCTTATGAGAACTCTAAAATCTATAAGGCTAAAATGAAAATGTTTCATGATAAAAATATTCTTAGAAATATGTTTAAGCCTAATGACCGAGTATACCTATATGATTTTAGACTTCACAAGCAGCCAAGAAAATTTAGGTCTCGGTGGACTGACCCTTTTGTAGTGAAACATATTTTTGAAAATGAGGTGGTAAAAATAGAGGACCCTAGGGATTGTCAAGTCTTTAAAGTAAATGGTCAACGCCTAAAAATACTTATTGATAGACAAGTTTCAAAAGTGAAAGACATTCCACTTGCAGACCCGATCTATCAACCTTGACCCCACCATGCAGGTATATTTTTTTTCTTCTTTTCTTTTTTTTTTCTTTCCGTTCCTTTTCTTTCTTTTTTTTGTTGTTGTTTTCTTTATTTTTTATTTGCATGATGGTGTCATTTCGCCATTTCAGTTTGCCATCTTTTATGCTTATTGGGCTGCCCACGTCACATATTAGGTGTATTCTACACTCTTTAGTTATTATCCATTCAGTTTTTATTCTTAAACATTGAGGGCAATATTTCGTTTAAGTTGGGGTGGTGCAAGTTATGCATTTACAAATGCGCACTTTTACATGTGACATAATTTTTGTTTTAATTAGCATCACACATACATCCTTTCACATTTGTGCTCATTCTCAGACATAACCATCTTAGTGAATTCAACAAACACATCTTGATCATTATGCTGAGGTATTCAAAGGATTTCTAATGCACTCATCCAAATTTGGTGGTAAGATAGTGGTTTGACACATGTATTTAGAGAACTCTTTTGCTTAAGTCTTTATGTGTGAGTTTTTTAATCCTTTTATTTCTTCCTTATTTTTCATATAGCTTAACCTAAGCCACCTCGCAACCTTTTGTTTTGACCAATCTGATCCCAAATAAGCCTATGGAAAGAATAGTTGAATTCTCATTTGTTAGTGTTTCTATCATAAGATCAATGCTTACTTGTTGCTTGTTCATAAGTACCTAAGTCTCTATGTGATTGTGTGTACACCACTTGTCAACTCCATAGAGAGAACCCTTATACGAAACACTATTATACTTGTGAGTTATGGAGTTAAACCTTTGCTTGAAACGTTCTTGATGTTGCATATGTCAAGGTTAGTGGTAAGATGGTTATGGTTTGGAGAACACACACACACACACACTCTATGAATTGCTATAGGGGGATCAATCTTGATGGGTTATTGGGTTCCTTAGATTGTTTAATATGTGAATCTGGAAAGTGTGAATTGGTGGCCCATTTTAGTGATTTAGTCTCTTTCATTTCTTTTGCATAGAAATTGCTAAGACTAGTAATAAGTAAGTTGGGGAGTGTGATGAGTATACGAAAGTGCACTATAAATACCCTATTATTGGACTAAAATGATAAAATATGAATAGAAATCATAGAAATTAGTTTGTATTTTTGAACTTAGGTTCTATGTATTTTAGATATTTCTACGTACATTTTTATGTTCAATTTCATAATCCATAAAAGAGAGGGCTCAAGCCCAGTCAAATTCAAAGGAATTTCTGAATTGTAATAATTCTCAAGAGTTTTCAATGAAGCATGACTTTTGAATTAAGCAAGGCTTTTGAGTAATAAGGACTCTTAATTTTCAATGTGGGCTGACTTTCAATGTGGGTACACGTGGACTTTCAGCAAAACTAAGATACTTCAACATGAGAAAACTTCAACGTTGGGACAACTTTCCAAAATATCAAATAAAGGATAACTTCAAATAAGGTGGTAGGTGAGGATTGTATGTGTGAAAGTTTTTTTTGAAAAATATCAAATAAAGGGTAACTTTGCAAGTGTAGAGATATGGGTAGGTTGGTTGGTGGGGAAGTACAAGGGACTTTACAAATATGATGGATTGGTAGGTGATCATCATTTTCAACATGGACTAATCAGTTTTTGAGGTTGGTTGATAGATAAATGGGAAAGAATTTTACTAAATTAGGACTCTTCAATTGCAAATGGTGAGGAAGCCTTTCAAACCAACGGATAGACTTTTCAACAAGCAGATTTTTAACCAAGTCAAATAGGCAACTTTCAAATAAGGAGGTAGTACATGGCTAGAGGAGAAAAAAAGAAAATATTTTTTTGGTTCTCCCATGGAGAACTAAAGCTTAGATAAAGCCTAGGGCAGAAATTAATTGATGAAAATATTTTGACTATATTTCATTAACAGATTAAGCTTTATTGTTTAAGATTCTAGAATTAAATTCTCTATTTGTTTTGGATATTATAAGTTTGATATAATTATATTAAATCTTGCTACGGTTTGATTTTGTTGAGGTATAGGATTATGAATATATGATTGTGACTTAAACAGGTTTTTCATTTCATTGATGTGATCTTTTACTACACTATTGTTTGTAAACATAGTGTCATCTTTAGGTCTGATATTCCTTTGTATACATGCAAACTGTGGTTTGTAAAGGGATGAATAGATTCTAGAGTTAAATTTGTGAAATTAGATGAGCATATTATCATCTTTTCCAATTAGGAATTTGGTATTATAATTATTAATTATGTGTATAGTTTGTATTAGAAAAGTCAAAGTGTTGGATCCGGTTGATGGAAACTCGAAGCTTTTCTTGCCTTTTTATCAATGCTTTAATTTCATTTTAATTATGTGTTTTAGGTAGAATTCAAAATACTTTTAAGATTCTTGTTATCTTGTCATTTGATCTTTTCTTTTAAGTTTGCGTCTTGTAGTGTTTCTTTCGTCTCCCTGTGGATCGATATCCTGAACTATACTATAACACCATGTAGTAGCTTGGGCGTAAGACTACAGCCTGTCACCTATGCTTGAGACGTTGACTCCTGACACAGAGTACGGGTTGTCCCCCCGATATCCAATATAAAAGCCGAACACCAGGTAACAATACTCTCTCTAATCCATAGAAGAAAATACATTAAGAAGAAAACACTAACTTTGGCATCATAGGTTCCCCAGAACAACCCCAAACCCACCATTTCATCTTAACTCATTTCATCTCAAGTACTCACTATCCAAACGACACTGAATTTACAACTATTTTACAGCTCTATTTAAGATGAAGGGTTGTCATGTAAAAATGTAATTATTTTTTTTAAAAATGCTAATATGACTCTCAAATGTACGTGCTCACTCATATATTTTTATTTTTTTTAATGGTTAAGAAAGTAACTATTAGTAAATTTATATTTTTTTTATTTTTTCTTAATAATTAAGGATATTTAAAAATGTTTAAAAGAAAAAAAAATCATTTGCACTAATGTGCAAATTTAGAGTGTAAAATTAGTGTGCACTGTAGAATTGTTCATAATTTTTTAATGAAATAGTATAATTACATTGATTGATTTAAAATAAATTGTAAAATAGTTATAAAAAAATTTATGAACGTATCATTACCCATTCTGATAAAGCTAATGTAGATTCAATGTCGGCCAATTCAAGGCCTAAGAGCAGTCACATCTCATTCCCTATAAAATTTCTTAAATTTTAACTCAAATACATCATTCTATAAATTTTATCATAAATTTTATTATTCTTTTAAAGTCCTCATGCATCACATTTCCTATAAATTCTCAATTCTATTAAAATACTATTTCTTTATTATTATTTTTTCTCTCACTTTCATTTACAATCTTAACTACAACTATTTTTGTCTTTTTCTTAGGTTAACCAAAAAGACAAGATCACAACGAAAGCAAATCTCAATCTCTGAGTACATGCTTGTAAATTGCAAGAAAAATCTAAAAACTGCACAAGCAAGAACAAATTAGTGCACCAAATATACAAAATCACAGTAATAGCAAATCCAAATCCAATAGCATAGGCTTGTAAATTCTTCAAAAAATCCAAAAACAGCACAAGCAAGAACTTATCAGTGTACCAAATAGACAAAATCACAGCAAAAACAAATCTCAATCCAACAACACAGGCTTGTAAAAAGCTAGGATTTTTTTGGAGCAAGCAATTCACAGATCAGTGCACCAAATAGCCCTAAATCAATGCATAACAAATCTCAATCTCTTAGCATATGTATGTAAATTGCAAGAAAAATCTGAAAACAACACAAGAAAGAAAAAATCATTGCACCAAATCACCAAAATTACAACAATAGCAAATCTCAATCCAACAGAAGAGGCTTGCAAAAAGTTAGGGTGTTTTTCTCGAGCAAGCAATTCAGTGCACCAAGTAGTCCCAAATTAGTGCATAGAAAATCCCAATCTCTAAGCACATATATGTAAATTACAAGAAAAATCTGAAAACAACACAAACAAGAACAAATCTCACTACAAAGCATACAGATGGGTAAGCAATTTCAATGTTGGATTTATGTGAGAGGGAAGGACAGAGTCCAGCCATGGATGATCCCAAAAATGAAATGCGATAGAGAAGCTCAGTGGCCAGCTATGGAGGATCCCGATTCTCACAAAGTCCAGCTATGAAGGAAGTCGAATAGTTCAATATGTGTGAGAGAGAAGGAGGGAATCCAGCCACGGAGGAAACCGAGAAGGGATGAGGACTTACATTGATTTCCAATGAAGAGGCTACCATCGATGGTGGTTGTGATGCAAGGGAGAGGTGAAAACGATGAGGGCACCCAATGGTTGAAGAGAAGAAGACACGAGACCAACGACAGGAAAAACATGAAATCAGATTTGGGATGTACAATAAATCTCCAAATATGGAGAATGTGTAGCATCCGAATAGTTGATTCCCATTTTAAGGATTCAACTTGAGGAAGGTTTGGAGTGAAATCCTAGACTTTCCTCCAAAATATAGAGAAGAACATGTTTAACGACACTGAATGCTCTAAGCAGGAATTGCCGCAAGCTGATTTTTTTACGATTTTTAATTAACATGCATGGTTGCATTAAAAAAAAAAACGTGGATGGTTGATGGTACGTTTTATTTTATTGGATTCTGATGATCTCTTAAAATTTCGTACGAATTTTATGATTTAAATTCTTTACATTAAACTTACATTTGGATGTTGAGATAATTTTAACTGATTTGAATTGATCCGTAAATAATAATATTTTGTAAAGTTTATTAAAATATATTTAAATGTAAATAAGTTAATATATGTGTTTAGATGTATGAAGTGAATTGAGATGAGTTTTTTTTTTTTTTTTTAAATTAATACTAAATCTCATCAATAATTGATTTGATAAGAGTTGAGGTGAATCCTTAATTATGTACCCTCTAGAGTTCAAAGTTCGAATAAAGGATCTTTATCGGATTTAATTTAGATATTGTTATTTTTATTTTTCAATCAGTTATTGTTTCTCGGGTTTTATTTTTCAATCGGTTATTGTTTCTCGGGTTTTATTTTCTAATTTTATATTTCAAATTCTTTCGAACTATATGCATTGTTCATGGAATATAATTAAACATAATTAATAATTGTACAAGGTTAATTACAAGGTTTTTATTAGTAAAAAATTCTAAATAAAATCTTTAATATTCTATATTTAATATAAAAAACTATTCCCTTAAAATGAACAAGGCCTCACTTAAATAGAAATTCGTGGCCTGCTTGGGCTGTGGTTATTTATTTATTTATTTTCGGTTCTGGTTAGATCTCATTTAGATAGTGAGTTGAAATAGAATGATTTGCAAATAATAGTAAGATTGTTAAATTGAAAAGAGATGATAAGATTTTTGAAATTTTTGTGTGTTTGGATTAGAAATGAGATGAGATGGTTTTAACTTTTTAGAAATTTGATAGATGTGGGTCCTACCAATCACTGCATAGTATTTATAATGATTTTTTTATTTATAAATCTATTTATAAATAAATAAAAGTAATTAGTAAATTTCCTACCCAAAATTACATTTTTATAATATATTTCATAATAATATTATAAGATGACAATATTTTTTATAAAATTAAATTATTTTTTATAAAATATCTTATAAAAATGTTTTTTTGTTTAAAATAAAATTACATAAAAAATATTGTGATTAAAATCATTTTCCATTTTCAAATCCAACCGATCATTCTGCTGAGCTTCTTACTTTATGCAAACAACGTATGTATGCCATTGATGATTGAACATCTTTATGAAAATTACTCGATTTGTTTTGACAAAAGTCTATCCTATAATGTTTCTATGACTCGGTATAGAGTAAAGAAAATGTTTTGTCTATGTTTAATTATATAATATGTGAAACATTATATCTATTTTATAATCCGTCTCATATAAATCACTTTATTTTACAATTTTATTATTATAAAAATTATGTATGAACCAGTAATTTATTAAAAAAAAATCTGTAAAGACCTTGTAAAATTAGCCATGCTAATTTTTAAAAAAATGTGCTAAAAACAAATTAGTATATAAATAAGTAATTTACTGCAAGACCCATTAAAAAATGTATTTATAAATATATTTGGTTTGTAATGATTTTATTTTATTTATAAATAAGTAACAGCAATTAATAAATTACCTACCCAAAAAATCTTCAAATCACATAATTAAAATTACTGAATTTTCTAAATTTATATTAGTCAATTATTCTTGGCATTTACAAAATGTATAGAAGGCCGTAATTCTAAGAAATTGAAATTTTTATTTTGACATATCATTATAATTAGATGAGAAATATTCAAAATTTACTTGCCAAATGCTAAGAAATTTCAATAATAAAAGTAATTTCAATAATAAAAGTACACTCTTACACTGAGAATATTTATTACATACATGTCAAGTTAGTAATTTACCATTCAATGACCACTTCTATCTACCCACATAGGTATAACAATCACATCTCTAATTGCAGCCATAGCTCGTGCTGATTCGGTAGTTATGTCAAGATGATCTGATGAATCTACAGCGTCACCAACTGCACGACCACTTGAATCAAGCCGCATGGTTTTTCATTGCTTGAACAATAAGTCGTTCGAAGTTGCCGTTCTAATAAAATTATGTAATATACAACATGAGGTAACCAAGAATCCTTGCTGCCTAACTGAATATGCAGACATGTTTTTTAAAATTTTAAACTATACGTGATTTCAAAACACCAAATGTGTGTTCTATTATATTACGAATGGATGAATGCCGATAATTAAAATAGTCCTTATACCCCCTAAATGCATACTGACTTTGACGATCACTCCTATGATACCTTTCTTTGGGATATAGGGGCATAAATTCCTGAGCACATGGAAACGCCGAATCCACTAGATAATAATCACCTATTAACCCATTTCAACCAAAAAATCAATTACTTACCAACCATTCCCGGAAATATAACAAAATACATGTGAAGACAAACAATTAAATAATATTAGAGGTTTACCATCCTCAGGCCATGGAAATTGGTTTTGGGCTTCACTCAATGCATCGAGGAATATGCAAGCATCATGCGTTGTTCCCTCCCACCCAGTGTAGATAAATGTGAACTTCATAAACATCGAGGAATAAGACACTGTTGTATAAACATTATAAATAACACAGTCATTTCTTCATAAACATAGATTGCACTTCATTTGAAACACACTCCAGTATAAACATAATAACACATTGCACCATAAACACAATCAACATAGAAACACACTGTCACTGCAGAAGTACTAACAATTTCCAGGATTTATAAATTCCAAATTTATAGTAGTATATATCATGAACTTGTGGGTTTTTATGTCCATTAAGATTGTAAGTAGTATATATGGGTTTACGATTTTGACATGTAATAAACGTAATGGCACAGCTTAGTAGAGAGGGCTTTCTCGTAACATCCACATAAGGCACTTACCAATAAAATTTACACAGAAGAGTAGAAGTATAAACGTTTCAGAAAAACATCCGTAATCAAATGGTCTTGGATACAAAGCACATAGCAAGGGAATGAATAGCAGGCCATTTTTTTCAATGCCCAAGTCTAGAGAGTAAAAGCTAAGTTCTGAAAATCCAACATATCACCCAAAAACATAAACAAAATGCATTTATATTTCTCTGCTCTCAAAAAAAAAAAATATGAACAAAACAAAAATGATTATATATTGAGACCTTAAACTTTTTCTGGGTAAAAAGAATAATGTATTTTGCTGAGAGATTTGAAATGGATTTATGTCATGAATGCATATGCATGTGGTTATGGATCAAAGAAAATTTCAGCAAGAAAATCTCAACAAAATGAACATCAGCCACTATTTACTACCCCACACCCTAGGAAAAGAAAAAGAAAAAAAAAAAGAAAATTCTGTCAGGCGGGGTGGGGGTGAATGGTGGCTGATGCATAGCAAAATCCCAACAAAATAAATAAACCAATTTCCTCCTACCATCTTAACACTTGTCCTGGTTCCCTCTACAAAAACATATAAAAAAAAAAAAAAAGATTAAAACCAAGACCTTAAACTTTTATGGGTAAAAAGAAGAATGCAAAAATATGAGAGATTTGCCAAGGATTTATCTTATAAATGAATGTGGTTATGGATAGACACAACCTAAACCACAAGTCCATACATAAGCCAAATGGGAAGAACAAAATACTATGCTTTTTGTGCTCCTTTCTTTTTCTTACTCAAATACTAATTACTTGATTTTGGATGAATTATTCAGATATCAACATTATAGAATCGAACAAGGTTTATTTCATTTGGCCTCTCCATAAAAAAAAAAAAAAAAAAAAATGATAGCTGTTATATTTAGAAAGGTATCTTAAAAAAAAAACAGGTTTAGCCATTAATATGGGATTATGTAAGATGTGTTGTTGGGAGTTTATTATCCCAGCCCAACCATGTTTATCAAGCTCTACGTACGGTTCAGACCCACACACGATTTTGGGAAGAATATCAAGGACCAAGCTGGAAAAACCAATTTGTACGCGTATACTATCCTTGGTCAATCTGCATAATTGCATCGGCTTACTGCATTTTTGAATAGAAGAAAATTATGGGGCTTTCCAATATATTGAGAAATATATAGAAATAGTGCAAATTGCAGTACTCCACAATGGAATGGTCTCTGAGTCAGTGATGTACTGAAGTGTGCAGTGAACGAACAAGTGGAATGGTCTTCAGCATGCATTTTTAATTAAGCAGATAAAAAAGAAACTCGTGCATTGGCATCCAGATCGTCAAAGAAGATAACAAACAGCAGACAAGTGGAAGAACTACTTGTCACAATGAGATAAGATTGCAAGTTCATGTAGTCTACAATCCAAACCAAGTTGCAAATTCTAAAGCAATCAGGAGCCCAAGTACAGAAATTTTGCAAAAACCAATATCTGAGCTAAACACGTTAAAACAAAACACATGCCAATATGCCATTGCCATAAGGAGTGACCAAATAGCTATAAAATAATACGCGTATATATATATATATATATATATATATCTATGAGTTTCTTTTTTTGGATTCTTTTTATTTTGAATGTAGAAAGGTTGCTGAAGGCGGCTTATTGTTCTAAGTTACGGGCTACTGGGCAGTTTGGGGCATGAGATGAGACATAAAAATTTTATATAATCTCATTTTATCTTATTTCTAAATATAATTCAACTACAAAATTTTTAAATTAATCATTACAACTTTTTCAAATTTTTAAATAAAAATAAAAAAAAAATTCTAAATTTTTCAAATCCCATATAAAAATAATATTATAAAACTATATTCTTATAATATTTTAATTTTATAATATTTTATATTCAACTTTTTCTCGCTTCTTTTCTAAAACCCAAAAAAGGCTCAACTCAAACTATCTCACTATTATACACAACTATCTTACTACTATTCACAAAATTTTCATCTCATCTCACTTTCCAAACGAGCCTTGAATTAGTGATCATTCTACAGGTAGTAGGTTTATTAGCAGATAATATAAAGGAAACTGGTCAGATTTAGAAAGGAGTGGATATGGTCAGATGCAGAAGAGTGCATTCAACAAGAAAAGTCTTAGATCAATGCCTTGGTTTAATATGTGGTTATAGTTCCTTGAAAAGGATAGCTAGAAAAAATAAAACTGTGGTGGGTAAAAAAACATATATTTAGTGCAAAAATCGGGTGGTGTTGTTGCTGTGGATCAATAATAATAACACGAGTTCGAATGAGACAGATCAATAGATTCGGATATAATATTGGTAATGAGTTTGTTCAATTCCTGCAAGTATAACAATATTAGGATTATATATAACGTTAAACAACAACAAAGAATTTTCATGGCACAACTTTGAAACCTACATCTCAAAACTTCCTGAGGCCACCATCAAGGACCTTAATATGAACCTGGAATCTATTTTACATACAAGACCTTACCTAAGAAGAAAATAAGGATCAAAACAGTCCCAAACAAAGTCATCTCTGAATTTAGGGATAAAGTGTTCAGCAGTAATACCAACATTTTTCTCATGTAATTTAACAGCTAAAACATACAGATTATAAGCCAGAGGGTTCCTAAGAAATGGATGAATAGTTCCACCAAGTTCAACCATTTCGGCGAGTATAGGGATACCATTCTCAATCTGACCATTAAAAATGCAGTTTGAGGGCGCATAAAAGGCAAGCAAGCATCAATACACAACATCCAACATCAAAGCATATCAATACACAAGATTTGGAATACACAACATAGCAATGCAAATCGTTGGCTAATAAATCAATACACAGCAGCCAGAAAACATTCACATACTTAGAAGGAGCGCGTCCTTTAAGCTGTCGTGGTGACAGAATGAGACCAAAGGACTTTATGCTTAGATCTGGGGATTGGGATGTGGTGTTTGCAGGGAACTAGAGGGCTAGGTTTCATAGCTTTCAGCATGGTGTATTTGTAATGGAAATTGGCTTATAAGGTGACAAATTGGTTCATCAGGTCACGCAGGAGGAGGGGGAATATTACGGGATGAAAGGGGTCACATAGTGTTTGGTTTCTCAAAATATTTTGAGTCTTGTTCATCCATGGAGGCGGAACTTAGAGGAGTTTTAGAAGGTATTAAACTCTGTAAGCAACATGGTTATTCAGCTATAGACATAGAGTGTGACTCCTCAGTGGTAGTAAATTGGTTCATCAGCCAAAGATGTACCTTATGGTACCTATGGGAATACTGGGATCAATTACAACTCTTATTACAGAATTTTGATTATTCCATAGCCCATCTATACAGAGAAGGTAACCAAGTGGCAGATTCACTGGCTAGACGGGGTGCATTGGGCGAGACCAAGACTTGCTTCGGTTGGTCACAACTTCCAAGGTTGACTAGAGGATTAGTGAGATTGGATACTGTGCACAACATACGTTAGAAGTAGAAAATAATTTTTTGTATAGCTGTGGCTAGTCTCCTTAGTTTTGGAAGTTTTAGCTTTGGAATGTTGTAGCCAGGAAATGTTAGTCTTTTGTGCTGTGTTTGACGGTATTCCTCCAGTGAGGTTTATTATATAACATTAGGAGGTCCCGTCCTCTTTTTTGGAAAAAAAAAAAAAAAGGTGACAAATTGTAAACTGTTGAAGAGATTTCGAAAGTCTCAACTTCCAACACAAAATGCTTGCTGATATTAACTTTAGGGCAAAGGGTAGGGGAAACTCTGGTAGGGGTTTAGGCCACAGTGAGAGTACAGATCGAGCTTAGCTGAATTGACAAAGGGACTTACCAAGCACGCGTGAGCATAGCTGAGTTGCGGAGTAGGGTGCTCATTGGCTTTGCAGGAGTCGTGGCCTTCCCAACCACCATGATGAATGCTCTGTATGAAAATCCTCATACCTGGGTTGAAAGTTTGTTGAAAGCTATGGACGGAGGATATGGGGGCAACGGCGTTGGTGTTGAAGTAAGGTGGGAAAAATTTATATACGGGTGGCCTTGGAAGGACTGTGAGGCAGGCAGGGAAATTGGGCAAAAGAGACGAGGTGCATTTATGAATGGTTGAGTGAGGGGTCAGGGTTCAAAAATATGAACGTTTTCTCCTTTTCGCTGAAAAAACTGAGTTTCAACTAAAGACGTTTTCTTTCCAGTAAAAAAGCAAACCCATTGATAGTGGGACTTTGTCGTTGCGTGAAAACTTTGAAACATTTTTTATAGAAAAACGCTAAGGAAACTGCTACGTACAGTCGCCGTTTGCAAGCGGCGTGCAAACGGCTTTCATAATTAATATAAAAAAATACAATCGGCTGGGACCTTTATCTCAGTGTTCTTTTCTTCCTTCTGCACTCTCTCTCTCTTCCTCTTTGACTTGAGAATATAAGAAAAACATGGAGCATTACTTTTGTGGTGAAAGTCCAGATTTTCATTCGGAATGATTAGCTACCCCCAAGTGAAATGGCTTGCCATTGCTTCTTTTTCCTACCCTTGCTATAAAAAATCTCCAAATATCCGAATGCAGAGGATGAGCGACTGGTCATGGAAAATTCAAAAATCAGAAAAAATACTCATACAAATCCAAAAAGAAACAAGATTACGCCTCATTCACAGCATGAAATCGAGTAATACATACATCCAATGCGTCAAAAAAGATTAAGTTTAAGAGGAAAAAAAAACTGAAATAGAAATAAAAATGTAAGCGTCGGAAGGAAGATTGAGACAGAAATCGTTACCACTTGAGAGTAAGAAGAAAGTGGAAGGGAACAGATTCAACCAAAGAATGCAGATGACAGAAAAAAAAAGTAGAGAGAGAGAAATAGGAAGAAAGTGAGCAGATAAACAGAGAAGCGGAGAGAGAGGAAGAAAGTGGGAGGAAGATCCATTGAGCAAAGATGAGTGCATTCGGTGAGAGTGGGTGAGAGAAAGAAAATGGTCTACTGAGGAAAAAGAAGGAGAGAGAAAGAGAAAGTAAAAATAGAAAAAGTAAGATAAAATTGTCAGACGATTGCATGCCGACTGCACGCATCGATTGCAAAAACAGTTTTCCAAACGGTAAAGTCAGTCGACATGCGTAGTCGCCGCGAAGTCGGTACCTACGTGGAAAATAAAACGCATCGTTTTGTATCTCCCTCTTGTCGAAAACCCAATTTTGAACTCTCCCCCACTCTGAAATCCCTTCGACCCAGGCCTCTCTCCCCCTCCCTTCCTTCCAGACCCAGTCCCAACTTCTCTCACCTTGAATCCCTTTGAACCCCAGACCAAACTCTCCCCCTCCCTGAATCTCTTCGTATGCTCCCTCCCTTCATAAATATTTTTTCATATTTTAGACACCGTTATTTTTACTCTCCTCCTTCCTTCTCATTTTTCATTCTTCCACAAGCTTTGCTTTTTGGAACTGCTTTGCAGCTCGTTATCAAGGTTCCTTCTTATCTCTTTGCTTGATTTATCCTATTTCTATTTTCCTTTTTCAATTTCTCCTACTACCCAACATGCACAATAACAGCGAAATATTAACTCCTATAATAATACTTTTTTATGTTTTTTCTTTTCTATGATTTGTTGGTTCGTTTTTGAACGGCTTGATTGAATGTTGGAATGTATGTATTCGAACTCAAGTTAGTTACTTAATTCTCACGTTGCACTATTTTTTCACCCTCTCCATTTCTTGAAGTGGTTTTAATTACGAGCTATTAGGAATTAAATTCAAATGAACTGCATGTGCAGGCTATTAAAGAGCACCATGAAAATTCTTTATTGAAATCGAAAATGGATAAAGTTCAAGATGAAAACAAAGCCACGAGGGAGCAAATAAGCAAAGCTTGTTGCCCCAACTGCGGCACGGCCACCACAAGCCGAGACGCATCAGTGACCCAGTTCCACATGAAGAAGAAGACCACTTGAAGATCCAGTTCAGTGGCTGCTTACAGACTCATCCACTTGAAAGAGAGCACGGATCCACTTGAAGACCACGAAGTCGAAGACGAGCTTGAGAAGAAGACCAATGAAGAGACAACACCAACGCCATATCTAGTTCCACGCGAAGAGAAAAGCGTGGCTCTTGTCTTTCTATTTTCGCTGGTTTTTTTCTTCATATAGTAGCTGATGTGGCATAGCCGACTCCTCCGCGTTTACATCCAACGACTGCACCCAGAAGAACTATTTTTTATATATCATATTCACCATTTGGATTAGTTGCGTTTGGATAGCTGGTATTTTAGGTATTTTGTAAATAATAGTAAAAAACATAAAAAATTTAAAAAATAAAATATTAAATAATAATAAATAATATATAATAAATAATAATAAATAATATAATAAATAATAGTGAAGTATTTTTAACATCTAAACTAGGTTGTATCTCCGTACAGAGTGAGGTGAGATATCACTATATCCAAACTGCACCACGTGGTGTATGTGGGTAGGTAAAGAGAGTGACATGAAGGCAATTTCCATTGAAACGACAAAATGTGCGTAGCAGGCTTAGAAAATCATATCGAAAATAGTTGTAAAAGATATAATAGTCATTAGGCCCATTATTTTGGGGTGAACCGCAGTGAAGACCAGCTAAAAAACATAAAGGGCCACCACCTTCGCTCTGAATTTGGGAAATGATCAATAATTTATATATCTATGTACTATATAATTTCTGATGTATAAAGCTTTTTTATTCTTAAACCATTTCATATTTTATCATTTAAAATAAATTAAAACAAATTATTATAATTAAGTTTGAATGGTTATCACATAGCATTTTACATTACATACTCTTTATTATCACCTCGTTACTTGTCTCTTATACTTATTGTCTTTTACACTTCTCTCTTCTTCTTTTTTATCAAAAGCATTATAATTTCATTCAATTCAATGTTTGACTATACAAGCTATATCATGTAAAACTGCACTATACACTTCCTTTGGACACTCTTCAATCAACACTTGTTCTTCCTTACTAGACAGACCTATCTTTGCAAGCTGATGAGGTACATTATTCCCCACTCTATTTATATACTGAATTTTCAACCCACTTCTACACTACATAGCTTTTTTGACATCTTCAACCAATTGTCCATACCAAGTGCAGCAATCCTCAACCATGTTTATTGCCTTAATGACCTCTAGAGCATCTCTTTCAAAAGTAACAGAAAAAAAATTGAGTTATGCGCATAACTTCAGAGCTCTCCATAATGCCAAATTTCTATTATCACTGGGTGTGCTACACCCTGTCCATTCATGCACATAGACACCAGAATCTCTCCTTGGTCATCCCTTATTACAGTCCCCGCACCCATTCTCTTGGCTTTTGAATTGTATGCAGCATCCCAATTCACCTTAACTCCACTGCCTACTGAAGGTTTCCATCTCACCCACCTTTTTTCTGTACATCCATCAGTTTTAAGCCCCATTGAGCTACTTTGTGCCTGCTGAAATTCTTCAAGACTATCCCTTGCTTGCTTCACCACCACTTTGGGGCTAGAGAAAGTATTCTCAAAGATAAACTTGTTTCTTCTGGTCCATAAGCCTCTCATGATGGATACCACAACTTTCAATCTGTCTTGTTGTAGGTTTCGGGACAGTTTTTCCCACACCTTCAAAAAATCACCTTATGAACTGGCCCCTTTTTTTAACAAGACTCATAGAGTTAGCCTAAACATCGGATGCAGCAGCCCAACTCCACAATGTATAGCATATTGATTACTCATGTCTTTCACAAATAGGGCACAAGGGTTCTCAATTATTAACCTATGCCTATATCACGCACCACAACAGAAACAAAAAGCAGCAAAATCCATCGCAGAGGAGGCAGCACCAGCACCAGCACCAACAGAGAATATTCTGACCACACCTGCAGAGTTTGTTATTCAGTTGTAATATTCTCCTCCAGCTGTAATATCCTTTATATTTTTTATTGTAAATATTTTCCTATTGGTCTGCTATGTAAACGACTGCCTATATAAAGGCTTGTGCATCAATGAGAAAATACATGATGAAAGCTTTACTGCAGAATGGCCATGTCTCTTCTCTGTTTTCTCTTCTCATTGCTTTATTTATCCTTATTTCATCATGGTATCAGAGCTGCTGACTAGCAGTCTCTTGATCCTTCGTTCATCATGACCACACAGTCCAACTCTTCCTCCTCCTCCATTCCATCATCTTTCTCTCATATTGTTTCCATTAAGTTAACTCATGATAATTACTTAATATGGAAAGTTCAAATTTCTGCCTATCTAAGAGGTCAAGACTTGTTCTCTTTCGTTGATGGAACACAGCTTGTACCTCCAAGATATCTTGCTACAGACTCATCTTCTCAACCAAAAAATAATCCTTCTTTTCTCTCATGGCAGAAAACAGATCAAATGATACTTAGTATTTTATTTTCTTCAATCTCTGAATCAGTTGTTGGGAATGTTATTTCAGCTGGAACTTCAAGAGAACTATGGGTTGCTCTTGAATCAATGTTCAGTTCTCATTCCCAAGCAAAAGAATTTCAAGTTAAATTTCAACTTGCCAATTTATCTAAAGGAGAACAGTCCATATCTGATTTTTTTAGCAAAGTGAGAATGCTTGCCGATACTCTCTTAGCTACTGGAAATCCACTTCCAGACAAAGATTTTGTAACTTACCTTCTGAATGGTCTTGGTCCATCTTATGAGTCTTTTGTCACATCCATTACAACACGATCGGACCCCATTACTTCTCATGAACTTTATCAGCTTTTACTCATTCATGAAGTAGAATGTCTCATAACTCACGCAACACTAGCTCCCTCAATTCATTTACACCATCTGTGAATGTGAGTACTGGTAACTCCTTCCGTGATCAACGAGGTAGAGGCAATTACAGGGGGAACAGATACACTAGAGGCCGAACAAGACCTTATTCCAGAGGCAGATTTTCAAATCACCCAAACCCAAACCCTCCAAATTCATCTTACTCCCAAAACCGACCCACTTGCCAAGTTTGCCAAAAGCCAGGCCACACGGCTCTTCAATGTCACTATCGATTTGATCATGCCTATCAACACGAACCACCACGATCTTTTTCAGCCAATTACACTGCACCATCTTCCACTGTTGACCACACCTGGTATCCTGACTCAGCAGCCACAAACCACATAACCCATGATCTCTCTCAGCTTAATCTCACCTCCGAACCATATTTTGGCAATGAACAAATTCGAGTAGGTAATGGACATGCACTGCCTATCAACAACATCGATGACTCTTCCTTTCTCTCTAACTCATCCTTTTTTAAGCTTCATAACTTGCTACATGTTCCCTCTATTACGAAAAATTTAGTTTCTGTATCTCAATTTTGTTCTGACAATCGTTGTTTCTTTGAATTCCATGCACATCATTTCAATGTTAAGGATCAAATGATTGGGAAGCTCCTCATCAGCGACCCCCTCCGTGATGGACTGTATCGTTTTCCTCCACCTCTTTCATCCTCTTCTCCATCTGCTGCTCTTGGTGAAAGAACCTCCATTGCACAATGGCACAGACGTCTCGGCCATCCCGCTCTCAATCTAGTCTCCAGAATAGTGCACTCCAACTGCTTGTCTTTTTTCCCAAATGATGCTCATTTTACATGCCCCGACTGCCCACTTGCCAAGGCACGCCAACTGCCTTTTTCTTCAAGCACAACCCGTACTAATGGGCCTTTAGAAATAATTTGGGCTGATGTTTGGGGCCCAGCTCCTGTTTTGTCAAGAAATGGCTTCAAATACTACATGTCTATTGTTGATCATTTCACTAGATTTTCTTGGATATTTCCCTTAAAGTTCAAATCTGATGTCCTTCATGTTTTTACTTCTTTTATTCAGTTTGTTGAACGCTTCTTTAATTCAAAAATTAAAACTCTTCAAACTGATGTGGAGGAGAATTTCGTCCTCTCACTCAACTTTGCAATAATCTTGGTATAATTCATCATCTCTCTTGTCCACACACTCATCAACAAAATGGGCTCATTGAACGGAAACACCGTCATATTGTTGAAATTGGATTAACCTTATTGGCCCATGCCGCCCTTCCTCTCTCATTTTGGGATGATGCTTTTGAAACGGCCACTTAATAAATTTGCTTCCTACCCCAGTCCTTCAAAATAAATGTCCTTATTTCATGGTTCACCAAAAAATGCCAGATTATTCCTTTTTAAAAATTTTTGGATGCTTATGTTGGCCAAATCTATGACCCTACAATCGTCACAAAATCAATTTTCGATCCACTCCTTGTCTTTTTCTCAGATACAGTCCATCACACAAAGGGTATAAATGTCTTGATCTTAATACAAAGCGTATGTACATCTCACAAGATGTTCTTTTTGATGAACATGTTTTTCCTTATTCAAAACATACTTCCACTTCCTCATCACAACCCGATTATTCTACTGTATCCCTACCTATCCTCTCACCATCCATTCTTGGACCACCACCCAATTCTTTATTCAGCCCATCTGACTCCACTAATCTAAATTTCCCCGGCCTCCTCTCCACCCCATCTCAAATCATACCTGGCCCATCTCAAACAATACCGGCCGCATCTCAATCCACACCCGACCCAATCCAATCCACTCAACCCATCCCTTTAACTTCATCTTCTTCCCTGATTAGTTCCTCTCCTTCCCCTACGACTGAACTCTCTCCATCTATTTCTCAACCAACAAATACATGCCTTGTCCCTCCACGAGCACCTATAATAACCCGATCCATGACTCAATCATCCCGTCCTCGTATCTCTACCGATGGGACTATCCCTTATCCTTCCCGAACATGTTCTATTTCCACCAAAACCATACCTGATGAACCATCCTCCTTTGCCCTAGCCTCAAAATGTTCTGAGTGGAAAGATGCCATGAATAGAGAGTACGATGCACTAATTCAAACCTAGACCTGGTCCTTTGTTCCTCCTCAAAATGCCTCTAATCTCGTTGGTTGCAGGTGGGTGTTCCGCACCAAACTTCACTCGGATGGTTCCATTGAACGGAGGAAAGCTAGGCTCGTTGCAAAGGGTTTCCATCAGCAACCTGGAATCGACTACAATGAAACCTTCAGCCCAGTTGTTAAGCCCACCACCATCCGGTTAGTTCTCTCATTTGTTATTGCTCAAAATTGGTCTCTGAGGCAAATCGATATTCAAAATGCCTTCCTTCATGGAAGTCTCAATGAAACTGTTTTCCTGCAACAACCCCCTGGTTTTGTTGATCCCAAATATCCAAATTATGTGTGTCAATTACACAAGGCCATCTATGGCCTAAAACAAGCACCTCGTGCTTGGTTTTCACGGTTAAATAATTGGCTTCTTAGTTATGGATTTGTTGCCTCTCAAGGAGATCCCTCCTTGTTTATCTTGAAGAATTCCAGAATCTGTATTTTCACACTGGTATACGTAGATGACATGGTAATTGTCTCACCCACATCTACTGCAGTTGATAATTTTCTCAGTGATCTTAGTAATGCATTCCCTGTTAAAGACTTAGGTCGACTGTCATATTTTCTTGGATTGCATTTAGATTACTTTTCTAATGGCATGCTGCTTTCCCAACGAAAATATATTTCTGATCTTCTTCGGAAGACCAACATGACTGAAGCAAATTCTATTTCTTCACCTATGTCTGTTTCAAGTAAACTCTCAAAGTTTGATTCCCCCACTTTTGAGAATCCTACACTTTTTAGGAGTGTTGTTGGCAACCTGCAGTACTTATCTCTAACCAGACCAGACATTGCATTCTCTGTGAACAAGGTTTGCCAATTCATGCATGACCCAAAAATTACCCATTGGACTGCTGTTAAAAGGATTCTAAGATACTTAAAATCCTCCATCAATCATGGTCTCTTCTTTGCCAAGAAATCTAGTTTTACTTTACATGCCTACTCGGATGCCGATTGGGCTGGATGTCCCGATGATAGAAGATCTACGGGGGGGTTTTGTATTTTTCTGGGCAGTCATCTTATCTCCTGGAGTTCAAGCAAGCAGCACACAGTGGCAAGATCCAACACTGAGGCTGAGTACAAATCTCTAGCCAATACCACTGCTGAAATAATATGGCTTCAGACCTTGATAAAAGAACTTGGATTTCCTCTCTTTAAACCGCCTGTTCTATGGTGTGATAACTTGGGAGCAACCTATCTCACCTCCAATCCTGTCTATCACTCACGCACAAAACACATGGACATCGACTTTCATTTTGTACGTGACCGGGTAGCTGCCAAGACTCTTCAAGTTTGTTTTTGTAGCAGCAAAGACCAGTTGGCTGACATATTTACTAAGCCACTGGTTGCTGATCGATTTTCTATTCTAAGGACAAGTCTCAATGTCCTTAACACCCCATTGGACTCGACGGAGAGTATTAACCTATGCCTATATCACGCACCACAACAGAAACAAAAAGCAGCAAAATCCATCGCAGAGGAGGCAGCACCAGCACCAACAGAGAATATTCTGACCACACCTGCAGAGTTTGTTATTCAGTTGTAATATTTTCCTCCAGCTGTAATATCCTTTATATTTTTTATTGTAAATATTTTCCTATTGGTCTGCTATGTAAACAACTGCCTATATAAAGGCTTGTGCATCAATGAGCAAATACACGATGAAAGCTTTACTGCAGAATGGCCATGTCTCTTCTCTGTTTTCTCTTCTCATTGCTTTATTTATCCTTATTTCATCATCAATAACTCTCCTCTTAGTCAGGTTCACTCTCATGGGTAAACGGTCATTGATAGCTTTCCACATGAAAGTCTTCACCACAGCTGGGGAATTCATACTCCATACCACTCTCCAGCAAGTGTCCTTCACTAGGTAACTAGAAGTTTCACCCTTATCTTTCCTTCTATTTTCTCCTTCTACCCATTTCAAAGTGGTATGCACTTTTTACATTGAACTACCCATTCTTTGTGTACCCCCATATTAGCTTGTCCCTTTGCCTAGACAAACTGAAGGGTATACCACATACTAACTCAACTTCCATTTCCCTCAGCGTGTCTTTGATAACCTCAGCTTTCCAACATTCCCTTTCAGCATCTATAAGCTCTTCAACTCTAGAGTTGCTCTCAAAATTCTTCATACGTGATTGCAAGCAGAAAGTAGATAGCTTTAGGATCCATTTATCACCCCATATTTGGTGTCTCTACCGTAGCCTACCCTGCATGTAAGTCCCTCTTTGAGTAGATTAACGGCTCCCCATAAACTCCTCCATATTATAGAAGGCCCTGAGCCTAGCTTTGCCTGCAGTAAATCATCATTCTTAAAATACTTCTTATTTAAAATCCTTGTTGCCAAAAAAGTGGGATTTGTCAAAATCCTCCAACACTGCTTTGCAAGTAGAACTTGATTGAACCTGTCCAGGTTCCTGAACCTGAGCCCTCCAGAGTCTTTTGGTTCCCCCATTCTACCCCAACTACACCATTGTATCTTCATGTTATCTTGCTTAAAACCCGAATCTCGCCATCATGGCTGAAATTTCTCTGCACAACTTAACAAGCAATTTAAAGACACTCATATGGTAATTTGGGATCACTTGAATCATTGCCTTGTTGAGGATTTCCTTACCCAATGGGGAAAGGAACTGGTTCTTCCAATTATTTATCCACTGCCACATCTTATCCTTAATACCTCGAAAGGTATTATACATGAATTTGCCTACCATAGTTGAGAGTCCTAGGTACTTCTCATAATAGCCATTGACTCTTGCTCCCAACTCTCTCTTAATTAACCTCTGTTCATGTGCCTTAGTGTTGGAGTTGAAGAAAATATAAGTTTTCTGTTTGTTGAGGCATTGTCCTGAGGCATGCTCATGCAGTTCAAGCAAACCATTTATTTTCTTCCATTCATCCCGTTTAGCCCTGCCAAACAAAACACAATCGTTTACAAAAAAAATATGTGTTAGTCTAGTTCCTCCCCTCACCACAGGCACCCCCCTTATGGCTCCATTCTACTCAGAAGATTTAAACAAGCTACTCAACCCGTCTGCACATAGTTAAAATAGATAAGAGGACAAGGGGTCCCCCTGTCTTAGCCCCCTAGAAGGTCTAAACTTTCCTCCTAGTTGTCCATTTATCAACACTTCATACGAGACTGTATTGACACAATTAATTACCAAAGCAACCCATCTATAAACAAAGCCCAACCTCCTCATTACTTCCTCCAAGTAGCTCCATTCCACCATGTTATATGCCTTTGAGTTTAACTTAATAGTCATACTCCTCACTTTCCCATACCTCCTCTTCTTCATCGAATGAAGGCTTCATAGGCTACTAAGATGTTGTAAAAAATGAGCCTACCAGGTATGAAAGCGCTCTGAGTGCGGGAGATGATAACATCAAGGACCAATTTCAACCTACTTGCCACTCTCTTGGGTTACCACTCTGTTCATTATTACTTCTATCCCTATATTATCAGTTTATTACTTACGGGTTTTGCTACACAACCTCTTACTATTCACCCACACTCCACACTCCACATTTTTTTAAAATTTTTAATATTTTTTTTAAATTTTTTTTGAGTTTATTTTTTTAAAACTATTTCAAATTTTTTATTCACTATTCATATAAAAATTATTTGATAAAAGAAAAAAATAAAAAATATTAAAAAAATATAGAGTGTGGATGAATAGTAGGAGGTTGTGAAAATTTTTTGCTAGTTTTTAACTATTCTAAAAGTAACAATCTGTCTTAAATTACTAAAAATTAATGTATTTGTGAATAATTTTAACAATATCATATTTAAGAAAATAGAAATATTACGATATGAGAGAATTGATAAGTTTTTGGAAATGATATTTTTTTTTCTTTCTAATTCTTTACATGAACTTCAACGAATAGCATTTTCCTGTTTCTATACCTGCAAAGAAACAATAATTACATACAAAAAATACAACCGAATTAAGTTGAAACGCTCACCCTTGTAATAATAACGCTCAGAAAAGGTGAAAATCGAAGCAATATGGACAATTATCTTGAAATTTATAGAGGAATGTCAAACAATTCTAGACCGTCCGATCAAGAATATGACCGTTGGAGGCTTCTACCCGGTTATGGTGTCGAATTCAAAGCTACGTACCTCTCTCTCTCTCTCCCAATAAAAGCCAGTAAACTCGGAGAGAAAAAAAGGGCATTCACAAACCCAATACAACAGGCAAAATACAGACATTCGCTCGGTCTCTCCAGTCGTCTATGAATTCTGTAGCAAGAATGAAGTCGGACCGCAAGCCGCCGCTCCCTAAATCGCCGATCAGGCTTCGACCCCGTCCAGATCTTCGCTCAAACTCAGCCTATCTGCAAACCCCATCAGGTAGCTAGGCCTGAACAAACACGTCTCAAGCTCTCTCTCTCTCTCTCGATTCCCGTTATTAACTTATATTTGTGCCCGACCCATTTTTTCCCGCTTTGGCAGGCTCTTTGGCAAAATCTGAGAGACCAAATCGTTGTTGGGACAACCAGGAAACGGATCTTCGACCCGAGTACCGCTCAATCTCGTGCGAGTTGCGGGCTTTAGCGAAGATGGTACGCAACGAGTTTGGCAACGGGGATTCAGACAGTGATGGGATTGCTAATTCTTTCGGTGCCAATTCGAGTCCTCTGTTTGAGAGGGGTCGGTTTTACGAGGAGTACTCCGCTAGAAGGAACGAGAGGCTGAGGAGCAAGAAGAACGAGACAGGGCATGAGAGGAAGACCGCGTACAGTCTCGGTGTCACGGTGGAGTCTGCGAAAAGGAGCAGCAGTACGAAGAAGTTCGTGAACTTGAGGAAATCAGTCTCGGCGGCTTACTCTGTGGAGCAGAGCGAGGCCCCGACTTCGAGGTATATGCTGAGAAGTATGACGAAGGAGAACAAGAAGCCACCTCTGCCTGTCAATTCTAGGAAATCTTCGGTGGTTGGTGCAGAGCCAAAAATGGGGACTCGAAGCGTTCGGAGAGGCTGAGTTTCAAAACACTTGAGAATTTTCAGTGAATTCTACAGTTTTATTATTTTAATTTACTATTTTTTTGGACTTTTGGTACTCAAGGAAGTTGGTTATTTTAATAGGAATTTGAACATGGTTGCCTTGTTCATGGATTTTTTAGTGGTTATCCCCCGAATGATTGAGGTTTCAACTTGACAGAGAAACCTATTCTAAGTAAGCGGTATTTGATAAAATATAAAAAATTCTATCGGTAGGCAAAACACATCCTTCATTTTATTGACATGACAATACTTTGTAGTCTTTGTTAAAACGATTTAAAATTAAAATCTTTTAGAAATCAAGTGGGAGAGTGTGCTTTGCACACCGGCTTCCAAGTAGAAGAACTCATTAGGGAGATCTTTTCCGTAGTCTACTAAACACTCTGGAATTATAATTAAGGGTATGCATCCAAACAGATCATTGTTTGTTGCTTTCCATGGTGCCATTTTTTTGAGTGGTGTCCAGCTTTGGAAGGATCTTAAAAGACTTGAGATGTCTATGAAAATGTTGAAGAATGACTGGTCGGTTGATGCAGATGGTTGGGCTATTGTTGAAGTTACCACTTAACCATCTTTTTCAATAATTATTCTTGCTAGCTAGTTTGCTAGTTGTTGCTTCCTCTATTGCTGAGTCAATGAACTGTGTGCATCTTAGCGAAAATAATGGACCCTGTGTCTGACAAAGAAACCCCAGTTATAAATATTGATACGTTTATCACGTTGAAACGTTTTGATCTTATATTCTCATGCCTTTATTTCCTTGGCATTTCATCGAACGGTTGGCCCGGGGAGTCGGGGACATCAATGTGATAAATGCAAATATTTTAATTCAACTTCAACCATTATAGTTGTAGCTAGCTAGGTGGCCCTCACGTTGTCTGTTTGCAAGTTCTGTATACATAACAGCTGAAGTGCAAAGCCACCACTTTTCCATCGCGATTGCATTTTCAGGGTTAGAATTCTCTGTAACTTTCCCGAACTCTAGGGTATAGCATACACAGAAGTGATAGAAGTTAGAACGAGTTAAATTTCTTAGAGTTCTTATCCAAAAACTCTAGGATTTAAAATGAGAGATAGATGATGCCTAAAGTGAGTTTCATAATATTTATTGAATATTATTTAATCGGACACTACTAAATGTTTAATAAATAATATGAGACCTACTCTATTACGCAATAATTTTAGATGGTCTAAATCTAAAACGCAATGTCTTAACATTTTTAAGATATATTAATCCCCATTTCATTTTATTCCAATTTGGCAATGACCCTAGTGTTATAATACAATTGTTTTGAATCCTAAAAACGAAAGACATCCAGTCTTATCCGCAAAAAGAGTTGTAGTATATTAAGGGGTGCTAGCTTCACGCTATCTACTTTAAAAAATAAAAATAAAAATGGAGCATATATGGGATACTAGTGAAAAAATTCACTTTTTCTTGGTATGTCTCACTTTTTTAAAAACATTATGTCAATATTACATGCTCTCAAACTGTATTTAATATTATTATTGATGTAAAGGACAAAATATCCTAAGCACAATTAAACCAAGCCCAGCCCACAAAGTGACATCACTAAAAGACAACGAAAGAGAGAGTAAGGGAAGACGAGAAGGAGACAAGATAAATGAGTGTGTTAGGAGGAAAAGATAGATAGTGTCAAGAGAAAGTAGGAAATGAGGAGAGGGCGTCGAAGACGCAAAGAAAAAGGTAACCATGCCTCATCACTGCAGATAGGCACACAGAGAGAGGGATCAGATAAAAGCAAGCGGCTAGATGACTGGGGGACTTTGGCTTCTTCAGCTTTTTCAACCTCTTGAAAGGGAGCTCTCCCGAGGAGGTATTCTCTAGCAAATATATTCAAGATCTCTATTGTATAGTGAGAAATAAGAAGCTATGAGAGACTGTAAACAAGCATATTATAATAGATTTTTCCTCCCCAAACGCCTCATAGACGTAAGCAATATGCGAACTACATAAATCTATGTGTTTATCTCTCTTAATTTTCTCTACACTTATTTTTATTTCACTACTATGGATGTACACATTGACACCGTATAATCATACCACTATCGGAGTCTTCAAACCACACCGATCGAGACCCGAAGTGTCATAGCAGGCCAAAAATGACTCACTTCCAACTTGTTCTGCGATATTTTATGCATCAACGGTTGATATGCGTTTCACTCCACGTGTAAAAAGGTAATACAAATGGAACAAGATCTTTGATGATGTGGAAAAAAATAGGGGGGAAACAGAATCATGTGTAAAATCACATACAGTTTGAATAACATACGCGTTACCTTGCATGCATATGGCATCCTGAATTGAATAAGAAGAGCGAGCTAGCTAGCCATTATATGACTAACTAAATAAATAAAGACTGGTGCTGGCAGGGCGCCGTACCACTAGCCCAATTTGTAGGTATTTTATTATTATTATTTTAAGTATTTTAAATCATTAAAAAATTTAAAATATATATAATTTCACTAATAATTATTTTTTTACTTATTGAATAAAATTAAAATACTCTAATAGCAATTTTAAACGATAACTTTTAGAAGGCTGGTAGTTTTAGAATGAAAAGAAAAACAAAGAGCAGTTCATACGAAGCAAATGGAGAATAACGTGAATATTCCTCTAATAAGAAAAAGGTGTGTTGCACTATACAGTGATGGTCTAAATATATACACCTATTCGTAACAAACTAACTGCCATCTACCACAAATGGTAATCTTCTAATAGTAGAAAATATCTACTGAGAATTAATGAAATAATAATCAAAGAATAAGAATATATAAAATGTACAACATTAACCCTTCTTAAACTTGTGACCTGATGCTAAATGACATGTGTTTGCTGTGATAGTTAAACGACATGCAACTGGAGTATTTTCATTGTGTAATAGCCCCCCCACAAGATGGAGGATAGAGATTCACTATTCCCATCTTAGACAAGTGTTGCTGTAGAAGATATGAGGGCAAAGCCTTGGTAAAAATATCAGCTAGCTGGCTGTTTGAGGCAATGTGAGTCGTGGTGATGCTTCCCTCTTGAATCTTGTCCCCTAGAAAACAGGATTGGCAGCTATATAAAGAGCTGCTTGGTTGTCACAATGAAGTAATGCAGCCTATGGATGAGGAACTTAAAGATCAATGAGTAGATTGCGGAGCCAAGTAATTTCAGAGCATGTAAAAGCCATAGAATGATACTCAGCTTCAGTTGAGGAATGAGAAACAATAGATTGTTTCTTGGATTTCCAAGAAAATAGAGAGTCCCCAAGAAACACATAATAGTCAGTAACACTTCTACGCATGTCAGGACATGATGCCCAATCAAAGTCACAATATGCTTTGATCTGAAGCTGAGAAGAAGATGAAAGTAATATGCCTTGACCAGGGGCAGCTTTACTATAGCGAAGGACCTTATGGGCTATGGTCAAGTGTGAAGTGGTTGGATGATCCATAAACTGACTGAGGAGCTGAACAACATAGCATATATCAAGCCTAGTAATTGTGAGATACAACAAACAACTTATAAGTCGTCTATAAGTGCTCGAGTCTGATAGGAGAACTCCAGTATGCTTGCTTAAGTATTGAAATTCTGCTCAAGAGGAAGCTAAAGGGGTTTGTTGCCAAGTGTACCGAAGTCCGCCAAGATGTCCAAAGCATACTATCTTTGGCACAAGTGAATCCCTTTGGAAGATCTTGCAACTTCCAAGCCAAGGAAGCAGCGCAAACAACCAAGATCTTTGATCTTAAATTGGGTGTGAAGAAAGCATTTAAGAGATGCAATAGAGAATGGAAAATTTTCATTAACAATAATATCATTACATAAACTAGAAGGGCAGTGAAAGAAGTGTCATCTAGTTTAGTAAATAAACTGTAATCAACTCTAGATTGGTAAAAACCAAAAGCAATGAGTGAGGAGGAGAATTTAGAATACCATTGTTGTGAGGCTTGTTTAAGGTCATAGAGACTTTTGAGAAGTTTGCATACTTGGTTGGGTCCCCTTTTGTTGTAACTGGGTGGTTTACGCATATAAATCTCCTCATCCAAATCTCCATGGAGAAATGCGTTATTAACATCAAATTGGATGAAGGACCAGCCATGAATAGCAGCAATGGACAATAAGACCCTCACAGTGACAAGTTTGGCTATGGGACAAAATGTCTCGGTATAATCTATTCCTTCTTGTTGTGTAACCCCTTGGCTACAAGTCTTGCTTTTAGCCTTCGACAGACCCATCAACATTGAACTTGGTCTTATAGACATAGTTCTAGTCAAAAGCCTCTTTTCCAAGAGGTAAGTCAGTGATGACTCAGGTATGGTTTTGTTCTAAAACTAACAATTCATCTTCCATGGCTTGACACCAATCAGGGTGTTTCACAGCTTGTTTATAAGTAGTGGGATCAGAAATAGTTGAAATGGAAGTTGAAAAAATAGTAAAGGCAGGGAAAATTTTCTGATAAGATAAAAAATTAGCTAAAGAACAAGAATTACCAGGTATAGAAGTGGACAGCAACTGAGAAGGAGCTGAAAGTTAGGTCTAGCCGCAGTGAAACTCTTGCAAATACTGTGGAGCTCTTCTTACTCTGGTGGACCTGCATAGATGAGGGTTAGATGGGGTATTAAGGGTGGAAATGAGAGGTGGAGATGTGAGGGGAGAGGGGTCAGGTATGTGTGAGGTGGAAGGGACAAGTGATGGTGAAAGAGTGGCTGTATGGATAGGTGCAGCATATTCAAAATGTGGAGAAGAAATGGGAAAGTCAAGTGTATCAGGTAGGGGTCGTGTGAAAACAAATGTGGGATTAGAAGAAGAAGTGGATGAGTGATTATTCATGGTATGAAAAGGAAAAATGGACTCATGGAATAGCACATCCTGATAGGTCAAGAAATTTGTAGCCTTTAGTGCCAAAAGGATACCCAAGAAAGATGCACATACGACCTCTAGAATCAAACTTCTTCCTACCTTGATGTAGGGTGGAAGCAAAATAAAGCGAACTGAAAACTTTCAAGTGAGAGTAAAAGGGTGGAGAATTAAATAAAAGTTCAAATGGAGTTTTGTTGTTAACTAAGGGACTAGGAGTCCTATTGATGAGATATATGGCTATTAAGACACAATCATTCCAAAATTTAAGAGGAATGTTGGCTTGAAATTTTAAGGTCCGAGCTACATTTAGTATGTGTTGATGTTTTCTTTCCACAATCCCATTTTGTTGGGGTGTGGCAACACAACTAGTATGGTGAATGATACCTTTTGTATTGAAAAATTCGTGCATTTGGAATTCTTTGCCATTATTACTTCTTAGAATTTTAATTTTTAGATCAAATTGAGTTTCAATCAAGTTGGCAAATGATTCGATGCTTTTTTTGGTTTCAACTTTATTGTGAAAGAGATAGAGCCATGTACTTTGAGTGAAGTCATCAACTATGGTGAGGAAATAAAGAGAACCATCATAGGCAGGGACAGAACTTGATCCCCAGAGGTCACAGTCCACCATCTCAAATGGTTTTGTTGTTTTATGTGTACTATGATGTAATACCCGAATCCTACTACGCAAGTCCTTACGTCATTTCATTAATTCTTTAAGTTAAATATTTTGAAATAAAGATTATTTTTATTACTACTCTCAATTATTTTATTTTGAGATGAATATGTCTTTTTTTAAAAAAAAAAACTAAGATGAGTATGTTTTATTTTTTTTAAAAGTATGATTTATTAAAATGAGTCAAAAATATTATTTTCAAGACTTTGAAATATTTTTCCTTAAGCCCTTTAATTTTATTTATTTATAGAATAACTCAATTAATCCCTACCATTGGATTGATAGGTAAAAAGCATTTTGAGGTGGATAGATCTCCACCATCCACTTTCCAAGCTTATGTGATAAGTTTTGACCCATTTGACCCATTCTTTATCTCTTGACCGAAAGCTCCATGGGAAACAATTAATTCCACTTCCTTCTTTTACTTACACCAATCGGTTAAGTCAACAAAGGAGAAAAGAAAAAGACAAAACTAATCCTAAAACATCTCCTACTTGTTGGTCAATACCCAAGAAAGAAATAAATTTCCATTTTCCTTTATAAGATAAGTCTTTTGACTTATCAACTCACTTTTCTCCCATTGAAACTATTGGCTTCCTCAAGACTTTTCCCTTCTCTTCTTCTTTCAAGCCGATGCAAGCTTTCAAGACAAGCCAAAGAGGATTCTCCTTCAAGCCTCAAGTGTAAGCCTTTCCATCCACACAAAGGTGACCCTTTCGGTTTCCTCCAACCCGAATGACTCATCTTCCTCTCTTCAAGCCAATTCAAGCTTCCAAGGCAAGCCAAAGAAGATTTTTCCTTCAAGCCTCAAGAGTAGCCCCTCTCATGCACAAGAAAATGACCCTATCGGTTTCTCTAATACCAAACGTTTTCCTCTTCCTTCTCTAAAGCAATTCCTTATTTTCCTAAGCTTATGATCCAACAAAATTCTTCTTCAAGGTGAACAACTTTGCAGCTGTGAATCTTCAGATTTCCTTCTCCTCATTCCGTTCATAGTTTGCTGAATTGGGTAAAAATTTTAATTTGACTTAGTTACTTTTAATGTGATTTTGGAAGCCTATTGAGTTGTTTTAGCTTATGTTTTGATGTATTTAATTTCCTATATTGCAAATAAGTATGTGTGCTTTAATTTCAGCCCAAACCGAATATGTTAAAGTGGGTTTTGCTATGTGGTTTCCTATATTTTGAATTTTTGCTAAGTTATTCTTAAACTTGGTTTAATCATAGATGATGATTATAGTGTTTTTAAATTATATATATTGGTATCATGTGCCTTGTGTTGAGATTTGGTTGGTAATCTATTTTTAGGATGCTATGGGTTTGGTTTAAGAGGTCTTGCTTGGGTCTTGTAATTTATATATTGTTTTAAATGGTATTAAGTAAGTAAAGCATAAGCTTAAGTGTTTAAAAGTTTTAAAGTCTATTAAACAGGTAACCTTGTTATATTTTATGCTATGGTTAATTTTAGAGAGATGGCAAGCATGTTATTTACTTCCATGAGTTCCTCTAAAATGTTTGGAATGAAGATTTTAATGTTTTGGTTTAGTGCCATGCTTGGTGGGTAGACGAACGGGTTAAGGAAACGTTTAATTTCAAGTTGGAATTTAAGTGAGCATGTGAGCGTATCGATTAGTAAGGCTCAAAGTAAGGTGGATGTTAATATGTCTATCTCATTTTATTGGATAGGACTAGGAGTCTACTTTCAAGTTCAAAGGAACTCACTAGTAAAACTCGCAGGTAAGTAGTTATGACCATGCTTCTTATACCATGCTCTCTTTATGAAAGAATATCTCTCTCTTATTGCAAATGTTTCTCTAAGTAAATGAATATATTATGTACAGTTATTCCTTGATAGCTCCTGTTAAGTACCTTATCGATTATAATTGTGTGTATATGTATAAAGTAATGCATGCATGTAGATTCTAAGTTATGAGATTTTCATGCATGCTCTCTCAAGAAACTTATGATTATTTCCTATATGTAGTATAGCATGAAAATGTATCATGTTCATGAAAAATGCATATGCATTGAACTAAGAAATATGATGAAAATGTTTAAATGCAAAGGAAAGGAAAGGAAATGAACGTCTCATGTTTTATGCTTCAAGTGATGCTTTAAAAGAGTTTTTAAATATCCCTATGAACTGATGTTTTAAATGCCCCTGAGAACTGACGTTTTTAAAATGTCCCTCAGAACTGACGTTTTAAAAGATGTATTGAAAGATTATGTTTAAGCTCTTTCTTTTTAATGATGTTTAAGCTCGTGCCTTTTAATGGTATTTAAACTCTTTCTTTTTAATGATGTTTAAGCTCGTGCCTTTTAATGGTGTTTAAGCTCTTTCTTTTTAAATGATGTTTATGCTCGTGCATTTTAAACGATGTTAAGCTTATGCTTTTAAGTGATGTTTAAGCCTATGCTTTTAAATGATGTTTAAGCCATGTTTTTAATAGTATTTAAGCTCATGCCTTTAAATGATGTTTAAACTCATGCCTTAAGATGATGTGAAAGCTTTAAATGATGTTTAAACTCATACTTCTAGAAAATGTTTAAGCTCAAGCTTTTAAGTAATGTTAAACTCATGTTTTTAAGTGACGTTCCTTTCCTATGAATGAATTGTTAAATGAAAAGGACTGAAAGAAATGAAAGAAAACATGAAAGTTTCAATGAATAAAAATACGTAACAGCCACATGAAAGGAAAGGGATACCCAATGAATAAATGGGCAGATTGCAATGCCGGGTAGTAATATCTGGTAGTGCACCCAGTGCTGCACCCTGACGGAATGAGATTCCAACCTGTGGCCACAGGCGAATCCATTGGCCATAGGGCCGCTAACCCTAGCACACAGGGCGTAACAGTGTGCAATGGTCTATGAAAGTGAAAAGATGTAATGCATAAAAAGCATGTTATGCATGAAAAGATGTAAAACATGAAAGGCATGAAAAGAATGGTTATGCATGAAAGATGAAAAGCATGAAAGAATGTTTATGCATGAAAGCCTAATTATTTCTAAGAATGTTTATGCATGGAATGAAATGCAAATATTTATGTATGCATGCTTTCAAAAGGAAAATAATAGATGCCTAGTATGTTCACTGCATGGTATACTACTTACTGAGTATTAGACTCACTTTTGTTTTAATGTTTTAAACGTCCAGAGCATTACTGCAGAGAGAGAGGCGGACAATTAGTGTCTTCCCTGTCGGTGAGGAAAATGAAAGGAAGGAAAATGAAAAGAAAAATATGCTAAGAATAGGTATGTATGTAGCGGATTCCGCCCCTCGCGGGGCGGGGTCGTTACATATGAGGGAATGAAAGTCTATGAAATTTTGCTAATGCACAAACATAACATAGTTTTGTATTAATGGCAGAAATATGGTCCCTTACAATAGCATCTGTAATCATATGTAAAACTCAAAATGAAAGGTGGCCTAGGTGGCAATGCCATAGGTCAATAACAATATTAGAATTAGTAACAGAAGTTGTGATGGAGTTTTTGATGGGTGGCTGAAGTGTGGTGACCAGAGTAGATGGAGAGACAGCAATATTGACCAACTAATAAAGGTCATTCCTCACCTCACCCTTCCCAATCGTTGTCCAAGAGAGAAGGTCCTGTATGAGATAAAAATCAAAGAAAAAGATTAGACAACAGGTGAGTGAGGCAGCCAATTTCTTGCCAGAAATCAAATTAAATTTAAAGGATGGAACACATAAAACGTGATATGAACCCGTGGGAAAGGAATCCCTTGAACCTACAATCAATTTGAAAATACACCCAAGAAAGCCAAACTCAAGTCCATGGATGGAGAATCTAGACCCGATGAGAACTCATTTCAAGAATCTAGATTATATTAAAATCTAGACCCGTTGAAGAACCCATCTTAAGAACCCAAATTACAAGGAGGAACGCTACAAAAGTTGTGATTTACCTTTGATAAGTTTAAAAGTTCAATTAAGAACAAGAGGAGATAAACTCAACTCACAATGAATAAATTCATCAAATTTCATAAACTTCAATAGGCCCTATCTCTAATTCTTGTCTTCCACAGCTTGAATCAAGTGGATGAAAACTGGTTCTCCTTCTTTCAAGCCCATCTTGAGTGTTAGGCTCTTGATCTTGTAATATGCCCATATGGAATTTGTAAAGAATCTTTAAAACTAGGTCAATCTTGGTTCTCATCAAAACGTCAATGAGAAGAATGGAGTGGGTTAATTGGACTGAGCCAGTGTGTGTGTGACAAGGACATTTGTCCCATTTGGTAATCTAACTGAGTGAGAAATGGTGGCTGTGATGGTGGTGAACAAAGATGTATCAATAATCCAATGAGTATTTTGAGAGGACAAAATGTTTTGTGTGCTGGTGGATAAGCAAAGTGATAAACTAGAAATGTGAAGAGTTGAAGTGGTGGGAAAATTGGACTGAATCTGATTAGTAGAGGGCTAAACAGTAGTGGAAAGCTCCCGAGATTGAAGTAAAGTCATGAGTTATTGGTATTGAGCCTTAGTGAGACCTACTCGAGCATCACTAACATCCTTAAGGTCAGAAACATTTTGTGCAGAAAAAGCAGAGGAACCTTGAGATTTATTGAACAATTTATGGCCAGGTGGATAGCCATGAAGTTTATTACATATCTCCATCGTGTGTCCAGACACGTTACAATGAGAACATAGAGGTGCCTCAGCATTACCAACTTTGAAGTAGGTTTCAAAAGTGTGGCCAGTGATTTTGAAATGGTACAATAAGATCTGTCTTTCTTGGGTTTGGATTGGGGAGGAAATTTGTTGGAGTTGGGGTAGGGTTGTCTGATGGCAAAGGCCATGGAGTCAGGTGAAGGAGAGACAAAGGCCATTTGGTAGTGGCGTTCTTGTTGTTGGATGAGGGAAAATACTTTGGTGAGTGAAGGCAAGGGGTCGAGAAGTATAATCTGATCCCTAATAGGGGAGTAAGTGTCATTCAATCCCATCAAAAATTGGAAAACACAATCTTGTTGGTACCAATTAGATAGTGTCTTATTGAACCACAAGAGTAAAAGGGAATAGGATCATAAATCAACAATTCATCCCATAGGATTTTTAGCTTGCTGTAATAAACACTTACAGTGTCAGATTCTTGGAGGATGCTAGCTAAGGTCTTCTTGAGCTGATAAATTCGAGGTCTGTTCTGATGAGAGAATTGATCCTCGAAGTCGAGCTAGATCTCACGAGCATCGTCAATAAAGGCCACGCTAGATTTGATGGAGGGGCTGATAGAGTTTTGCAACCATGAAACCACCATATCTTTGTAGCGTTCCTACAAATCGAAGAGTAGATCAGCTGGGTCAATTGGTTTAGGGATTGAGCCAAAGATGAAGCCCAATTTGTTCTTCGCACGAAAGGCTATGCGCATCACACGCGACCAGGTGGAATAGTTGTCACTGGTGAGTAAATCCGTGACCAAAATCAAGGCGGGGTTGTCACCAGTGTCTAGGCGAAATGAGTTGCTAGGGTATGTAAGGTTAAGGTAATGGGTTAGGTTTACGGCATGGTTGATGTTTGAGGGATGCCAGAATGAACTGAGGGATGGGTGGGAGAAGAAGATTCATTTGAACTGTCGAGGGGATCCTCCATGGATAGTGCTCTCAAGGCTCTAGATACCATGTTAATTTTAGAATGAAAAGAAAATAAAGAGAAGTTCACACGAAGGAGATGGAGAATAACGTGAATATTCCTCATAAAAAAAGGTATGTTGCACTGTATAGTGATGGTCTAAATATATACACCTATTCATAACAAACTAACTGCCATCTATCACAAATGGTAATCTTCTAATAATAAAAAATATTTATTGAGAATTAATGAAATAATAATCAAAGAATAAGAATATAAGAAATGTACAACGTTAATCATTCTCAAACTTGTGACATGATGCTAAACGACATGTGTCTGCTGTGATAGTTAAACGACCTATATTTTTATTGTGTAATATAAATAGTATTTTTTAAATAAATAAAAACTAGCAGGCTAGCTATGCAAGTTGATCTCGATGACTCAAAAATGGCGGCCTTCACTGGCGGGTAGAATTAAGCTGGTTTCTCATCCGAATAGACCAACAAATTAAAAACAATTCGAACACTGCAGTACTAGTACTCCTCCACTAGATGGTTGACCAAGCTATTGGCTTGTGATTTTTCTTAATATTTATTAAAAAAGGGGTGGAAAAAGAAAACTCCGTAGCTGATAGGCTAGCTAGCTGTTACTTTAATAGGAAATTTGGCGATGCACAATATATATATAGCGAGGAGCAAGACCAGGATACAAAAACAAAAAGGTCATCGAGGTCTGCAGGCTGCAGACAAGCTTGACCGAATCGGGAAGATCAAGGTATGAAGACCGCTAGCTGTGGCGTGGAGCGAATTAACAGCCAACTTCACCGTCAAATTACTCGAAGTATTTAGGACAGATTATTCACGATAAAAATATGAAAAAAAGCTAGTCTGCTGTCTTACCGTTAAATGTATATACTTAGTATAAGGAAATGGTTTTAAGTATATATATATATATATATATATATATATATATATTTTAAAATATTTAAATCTAGTAAAAAAAATATGAATAGAAAAATGAAAAAATAAAAAATAAAAAACAATAAACGGTAAAGTTGAATGGACTACTCTAGACGGCAAAATAACCCGACTTTAAAAATATATCATTTTAATGAAAATAATCATTTTTATAATAAATAATTAACTATAAATAAATAATTTTTTTATATAAATATATGGCAAGCTTTAAAACTGTCTGTAAAATATTTATACTACAAGAAAATTGTTTATTTACAATTAATTAATTTTAACGAAATGATTATTTGTAACTAAAATTGATTGTAAATAATCTTTTGGTTGCAAGAAATTGATCACAAAAATACGTTTTTCTTGTAGTGAATTAGAACAATATTATATAATCAATAAATAATATAAAATCTATTAATTTATGCATCTATCTTTTATCTTAGAGATCAGATTTTTTTATATCTGATCTTTTACAACTATTTTATAACTCATTTTATAATAAAAATATAATTTTGTTACTTGGTAATTAAAACCAATTTCAATTTTATATGCAAATACGCGTCAATTTGAAATAAAGTTGCATGGCAATATAGTTGTAAAGCAATACGTATGCTTGATTCAGCGTAGAACTCGATCCATTATATGCAACTGAGTTAATGAAGTTTGCATGCTCCCGTGCGTTGAAGTTTTCTCTTCAAAAATGGCGGTTTACGTGATCGATATTCGTATGCCGTTAAATGATCATTGGGGTAAGAGAAGGTGGCGAAGAAAAGGTTCGAAAACGGGCCATCTTAAGATCATGCAGGTTTCATTGCATTGGGGTTGACATAATTAGAGAGAGTCTAATTTAAATTGAGACGCAAAATATTTCGAAGGTCTTTTTAATCACGATATATATATATATATATATATATACAATAATGTAATAAATTATTATGAATATCAATACTATAAACTCTTATTTAAAAATTATCAAATTCGTTGGATTGGAGTCTCTTTAGAATGTAGTTTAATTTTTTTCTCAAGAGTTCATTTAATTTTGTTTAGAAAATCTTATTTCTTGAGAGCCTTCTGCTGTTATTTTCAAAAGAACGTTTAAAACTAAAGTTGTTTCTTAAGGGCCTTTTAGTGGGGCCTTAGGCAAATGGCCCTATAGCTGCAAATAAGTGCCGGGCCGCCCCGGCGCCTAGCTTTACATCATTGAAGACTAGCTTGCAAGTTGCATGCGTTGACATATCCTTCCGTTGCCTATAAAACCCATGAACCTATGCACCCATCTGGAACATACAACCCTACAGAGATTCATTCAGCCATACACAGCTCCATCATGGCTATCCTTGGCTATGCAGTTTTGCTTTTAGGAGTTGTCTTTTTCCTTTTCCTTGGCCATTGGAAACGAAAACAAAACTCGCCCATCACAAACTGGCCTGTTGTCGGGATGGTTCCGGGGCTTATTCGCAATGCATCGCAAGTGTATGAGTGCACGAACCGGGTTCTAAAGCACTATGGAGGCACTGTCGAGGTTAAGGGCCCTTGGTTTGCTGGTATGGACTTTATTGTTACCAGTGATCCTATGAATATCCACTACATTCTGAGTAAAAACTTTCCCAACTATGGAAAAGGGCCTGAGATCCAGGAGATTTTGGAGCCTCTGGGAGATGGGATTCTCAATTCTGATTCAGATTGGTGGACGTACCAGAGAAAGATGATGCATTCTGTAGTTAAAAACAGCAAGTTCGAGCTGTTTTTGGAGAAAACTGTCAGGCAAAAGGTATCGAATTGCCTAATTCCGGTTCTCGAACACCTCTCCAAGCAAGAGAGTGAGGTGGATTTACAAGAAGTTTTCAAGCGGTTCACATTCGATAACAGTTGCCTAATGGTTTTAGGCTTTGATCCAATTTCCCTCTCAGTTGACTTCCCAAAATTTACGTATGTCAAGGCTTTCGATGATATGGAAGCTGCAGTCATATACCGACACATCCTGCCAAAATGGTGTTGGAAGTTTCAGAGACGGCTTCAACTCGGACAAGAGAAGAAGCTGAAAAAAGCTTGGGAATTGTTTGATGGATTCTTATACAAATGCATCTCATCAAAGCGAGAAGAACTAAGCCGATGCAGAACCCAACTGGAGGAAGCCGCGGACTTCAACTTGCTGACAGAATACATGATGCATGAGGATAAAGAAGGACGCATGGGAGGTACGGATAAATTTCTAAGGGACACAGCATTTAATCTCATGGCAGCAGGGAGCGACACAGTTGGTTCAGCTCTCACTTGGTTTCTTTGGCTCGTTGCAACGCACCCATCAGTGGAAACAAAGATTTTAGACGAGATGAGAAAGAATGTCATGGTTAAAGATCATGACCAAAAGCGTGCATGTTTTGGTATAAAAGAGCTAGATAATCTGGTTTATCTCCATGCAGCCTTGTGCGAGGCATTCCGGCTATACCCAGTGATTCCTTTCCATCCGAAAACTGCAGTTAAAGCAGATACTCTTCCAAGCGGCCACCGGGTCGGTCCAAATGCAACGATTGTAATATTTCTGTATGCAATGGGAAGAATGGAGGAATTATGGGGTGAAGATTGCTTGGAGTACAAGCCAGAGAGATGGATATCCGAGCAAGGAGGAATCATATCTGTGCCATCTTACAAATTCTCTTCGTTTGGTGGGGGTCCCAGGAGTTGTTTGGGTAAGGCCATGGCTTTCATTCAGATGAAGATCGTTGCCACCTCCATCTTATGGAATTATCATGTTCAAGTGGTAGAAGGTCACCCTGTTTTGCCAAGTGTTTCTGTTGTACTTCAAATGAAACACGGTTTGAAGGTGAAAATCAACAAAAGAATTGTTTGACTTTGATGCATGCAGCTAGAGATATTATATATAAATATATATATATATATATATATATATATATATATATATATATATATGTATCTGCATTAATTAATAGTTAAATTATGTAAGATGTTTTTTTTATAATGCTATAATCAAATCTTGACAGGCCACAAATTAAAATTCAACGCTTGTAATAAAACTACCATATATATGTTTGACAAAAACAAAATGTACGAGATGAAATGAGTTAAGATAAAAATTAAAAGTTGAATAAAATATTGTTAGAATATATTTTTTTAATAATTTTTTTTAAGATTTAAAAAAATTAAATTATTTATTTTATTTTATATAAAAATTTAAAAAATTATAATAATTATGTGAAATGAAATAAGATGAAATGATTAGACAATGTCAACTGATAAGATTGACCCAGGACTTCAACAAGGTCCATTCAACAAAATTGGCTGGGTAGCCTGCAAATATAAAATAAGGCATAAGATTTCTCACTGGTAGGTCAAAGTCTTGCATGCCGTATTTGGTTTAGACCAAGCTCCATGTATACGTACGTAAGGTGGAAGGCTTACCATAATAGGGTTAAACTTATCCTTTCAAAATCAAGTCGATGCAGTTTGGTTATATATCTTATTTTTATATATTTTTTTTAAGAACATTTTTTTTCTCAACTCATTTGCCTAAGTTTCAATGAAAAATAAAAAATAAAAAATGATTTCAAGAAAATATTGATCTTAGATGAAATTGCTCATTGAATTTGTGAAATCATCATTTATCTCAAAAATTAAAGTTGATTGAAAGATATTGATTTTATTATTTATTTTATATTTTAACACTATCACTCATGTATAGGTCAGACTCTTCCTCAATGAGTGAGTTCAAGACGTGAAACATTTAATTAAATGAGATAAAATGTAGAGTCAAGATTTGAATTCAGGATCTTTACTCTGATACTATGTAAAATCATCTATTGTCTCAAAAATTTAAGCTGATTGAAAGAGGTAGATATAATTATTTGTATTATATGCTTAACATAATTGGTAAATCCTTATAGCATCAAGGCATTAAAATGATTAACCTACAACTATTTTGCAACTTTATTTCAAATGAATTATAGTTTTGTAAAATTAAAATTCATTTTTAATGAAGTGACATGCATATATTGGTTAATTGTAAAATGAATTGTAAGAAAGTTATAAGAAAATTGTAAGTGTATCAAAGAACAAATGGTGAATTCTTATGGAGATAAAAACACAAAATAATTGGGCTAAACAAATACTTTATATAAACTAAGGAGGGGACAAGGCATGGTGATTAGAGGTTGAAACTGTTTGCCTAGAGGTGCTATTATCCGTAATCATGGGGGCCTAATGAGGTCCATAAGAAGCCCCTTATACTTCCGGGTCAAATATGGGGGACCATAGGCGTTTTCTTCATCAAGCCATATTCTAACCCCTAACTCCATCAATATAGCGATCATAATCGGCATGAATCTTGTCCCATTAGAATCAATTTTGATTCTTATATCACTATTTTCATAGTAGGAGTACTACAATCACAAAGAAATCACATAAAAATAATCTCACAAACTAACATGACTTTATGTGATCCGTTAGATATATTTTTCATTGTATAAGAATGTTTTCAATTGTGTATAAGAATGTATTTTGTAATAGATTTCTCTCGAGTCTAGGTCCAACAAGCTTGATCGATCCAAATCAATGTTAAAGAACAATCTTAATCACAAGATTAGCAACTGATAGAAAAGGTTTGTAGACTTATGAGTTGACTTTCTTGTTCTTAAAATTAATAGTAATGTCTACTTGGTAAAAGATTTTTTTTTTTTTGGAGAGGGGGGTGGTGATTTCAAGCGAGGTATTCTAAGACTAATTAAGATGACTATTCTGGCCGGTTAAACAAAATCAACGTCTTAGTAATTAATAATTTTAAAGTTTTGCTATAGATCAGCTGTTGTTCACGGCTGATCTGTAGCACACCTTACGTGTAATCTTCTTCTTCTTCTTCATTTTTTAATACAAAACCAACACATTTCAGAAATGGGTTCCCCTCCCCCTACCCGATTCCCTCTCTCAGCTCACCCAGTCCCGTTGTGCACTACTTATAATCACTAACCACCACCATCGACTCCCCCTCAAGCCTCCACGGCAGCCCCCACGCGCAGCCTCCTTTCAACCTGAAATGGGTTCTCCTACACTGTTTTCTCCCTCTCGCCGCTGCTACCGCCACCATCATCAGCCTCCAACCCCACCGTCAGTACCGATGGAATCAGCCGCATCGTGTACTCCTCGCTTGCCAAGCAATTGGCATCGCGTACTCCTCCCTTGCCAAGCAACCAGCATCGCATACTCCTCCCTCACCAAGCAACCGCATTGCATTCAGCCTCTGTCCGGCACTGTTCGCCACCCAACAATGCCACCGACCACCTCGTCGTATCCCCCTCACACCGACGACCCTCCAGCCACCTTTGAGCCTCAACGACAACCCCCACACACAGCCCTATCTCCTCTCCCGAAATGGGTCTCACACACGGATTTAGTCACCATGCCACTGTCGTAAGCCAGCTCAGCCACCACCACCAAGCCCCACGACCTCCCAGCAACCCCCACCATTGAACACAAGTCATGGCAACCCCGTCCTCCCTCTCCATCGCAACTCACAACCCCAAATGGGTCTCCCCCTCTTGCACCACCATGCCGCCACTGTATGCTAGCCCAGCCACCACTACTAAGCCCCACGACCTCCCAGCAACCCCCTCCCCCCCTCTCCATCACAGCTCAAATCAGTCTCAGTAGTTTGCTTTCCTTTGTTGGATTTTGAATTCCCGGGGGGGGGGGGGGGGGGGGAAGGGGGACTTAGGGACAAATTTATCAATTTACTTAGCCATGTAAGGTATGTTTTGGATGATGCCAAACATTGACTGATGCCAGTACTTTTTCATAATTTTAACCATTGCTTTCATTTTAGCGTTAATAAAATAACCTATTGTGGCTGTGTAGCTCCTTAATCTCAAGATACTAAAGTTAGGTTTGGGGAGTGAGATGAGAATTTTAATTTTAGATGAAAGTTTAAAATATTATATTTTAATATTATTATTATTTTGAGATTTGAAAAAGTTAAATTAGAATTTGAAAAAATTGAATTATTTATTATATTTTATATAAAAATTTAAAAAAATTGTAATGATAAAATTAGATAAAATAAAAATTTTATATTTGAAGTTAGTTATCAAATCTTTTTTTTTTTTTGAAAAAGTTAGTTATCAAATCTAACCTAAGGAAGGACAGCCGTTGCAATGTATAGACTCTCGCGCAAATCTAACGCCACGTGGATAAAACTAAATTTTTGCATTCCAATAATAGCACCATATACTTTCGAAATGACAAAAATACTCCCGATTGCTGTTGCGAAGCATGGTAGCTTATAAATTCAATTTATGACTAGAGTCCACGGAGAAACACACCGAATAGTTTTGGGGGTTGATTAGGGTTTTGCAGAGAGCGACCGAGAGAGAGAATGAGCAGGAGCTTGGGGATACCAGTGAAGCTACTGCACGAGGCTTCAGGGCACGTGGTGACGGTGGAGCTCAAGAGCGGAGAACTCTACAGAGGTAGCATGATCGAGTGCGAGGACAACTGGAACTGCCAGCTCGAGAACATTACCTACACTGCTAAGGTATTTAAGCCCTACACTGTTTGTTTATTCAAATAGTTCTTTTTTTTTTTTCTTTTGGTGGTCTGGATTGAATTTCTGCTGCTATTGAAGCCCGATGTGGATCTGGTTGCTTTAGTTGTTTCCTTAGTTGCATTTCTTAAATCCTAATACAAAATCAGGTCGCATTACTTCCTTGATTACCCAGAGGAGACATTTTTAAACCCGTTATTGGTTGTTCAGGTAGTAATGCTTCATGAAAATGTCGCGTTCTCTGTGGTTTATTCTAAAACCGTAGGTCATGATGGATAACCTGAGAAAATTCTAGGCCGCTTGTTCTTTGAATGATCGGTCTGAATATACTTGATTCATAAGTATTTGATGATTTCAGAGTACTTATCAAAAAAAAGTATTTGATGATTTCAGAGTTTGAATTGGGGAAATGTTTACTCACTTTTTTCAAAAGGAGTTTGATGGCGATTGCGCACTCTATGACTGCAAATATCATTTATCATGTGGCAATACCTGCAAAGTATGGTGGCTATAGAATAACAAAATGACATGATAGCTTAGGGGTGAAATGCTGGTCTATCATCGCACTTTACAGAAGCTCATGTTAACCTCATGTGTCATTACGCTTCACAGATCATGAATTTGAATAATCATAACTTTCCTCTATATCTATGAATGCTGTCCTTGGATATATGTGCATCTATTGTTCATTGTTGAATTTGGGATCATGAGTTACTTATCAAAAAGAATTTAAGATCATTAGTTATTTTGCCACTTCATTTAGTATATTATATACACCTTATAATTTGGGTATAATTTATATCTGGGTAACTAGTGTGGTCGATAAAAATATAATTTCTAACAAAGATGGAATAACTGGGGCCACCTATGCTAACACTTGCCGGTATAAGTTTCAAGTGAGCCTCCTTAGTACCACCAATATTCTGTTTGAGACATTATTCCTCATTCAAAGAGGGTTTCTTTTTCAACCCCTAGGGGTTGGCTCAAGTGGTAAAGGCCTTGGGGATTAGTCGGACTGGGGGATTTTTCCCTTGAATTACCCGAGGTGCACTTGTGGGAAACTTTTTGCCAAGGGCCTATGCACCCTCGGGATTAGTCGGAACGTTGTTCCGGACACCCGGTGCCAATAAAAAAAAAAGACTGTTTCTTTTTGTTTTCTGTATCTGCAAGCTTTTTGGCTTATTTCTACTTGCTCTTTGGTTCTAATTGAGTCATTCATTCCCTATAGCATATTTAAATTATTTTTTTTCCTTATGTTTCTGTTCTTGTTTTATTTCCAATGATTGCTCATTCATGTTGACACATCCACAGGATGGGAAGGTCTCACAACTTGAGCATGTCTTTATTCGAGGCAGCAAAGTCAGGTATCTAAATGATGTGTTTCTTGATGAGAATATCTGTATCACTTGTTTCTCAAGTCTCTTATTGCATGCTACTTGCAAATTGACTGCAATTCATTGAAAATGATGTGAAACTTTAACAGGTTTATGGTCATACCGGACATGCTGAAGAATGCTCCAATGTTCAAACGCCTGGATGCCAGAATAAAGGTAGCTTTCCGTTTTGAAGTAGTTAGATACTCCTAAATTCTACTTTGCTTTACTTTTTCTAATCTATGCTTTGCGAACGTCTTAAAGGGTAAGGGTGCAGCACTTGGAGTTGGTCGGGGGAGAGCAGTTGCAATGCGAGCTAAGGTAAAATGCCTCCTTTTAGGGAGTTTCCTTAAAATGAGGGTTAAATCTTGATACTAAACTGGCAGTTTTATGTTTGAACATGATTGAAACGAGATAAATGATTTGTAATGCTAATAAAATGAGGAGAAACTCATAAATGTAGGTTACTGCATGAACATTGTTTCTTCTTTTTGGTCTTTTGAGTGCTGGGTGCCTGCCTGGGGAAGTACCTGCGTAAACACCCCGTGTTTGTTGTTCTGCATAACCTGTTTATTATCTCAATGGATGGGAAGTGTTCTGACCCCATAACTAATACATTTTACTGCAGGCTCAGGCTGCTGGACGTGGAGCACCACCTGGTAGGGGCGTTGTACCACCTGTTCGGAGGTAAAATCAACCTCTGAATGGCTTCTTTTTGTCTTCATTCTTGAGCATGGATTGTCCGCTCTTGATATTCCCAAATATGTGTAAAAGATTGAGTTTTTGGTTGGGAAGGGAAAAAGAATGGAGACCCTATTTCTGAACTTCGATGGACTGCTCTTACTTTGTATGCGTGTATTTCTAAATTAGTTATTTTGACCATTTATTTATTTACCACTTATATAAGCAAACTTTGTCTTTAGTGTTTGCGATTCTTCATTCATCTTTATCGTCTGAATATTTAAAAATAAGAGGGAACAAATTGTGGGTAAAGGAGAGAGCATTAAAGAAATAGGTACACAGATTCGCTGGAAAACATAGCCCTCTGAACATGTAGCCCATGCAGAGACATTTTACATTCGTTTAAATGTGTAGCACAACTTTAACTAATGCAACGGCCACACTATATGCATATTTGACAAGGTGAACTGTGAGTTTTGACCTGAGTGGATGAAGATCTCTACTCCCATCTTTATAGGCCGAAGTATAGATTTTGAGTTTTGCATTTTAAATTCAGAATCACCAAAATCAACTCATTTTATTCTTAAACTTTAAAAAATTGACCTTTTTCGCCCTACACTGTCATCCATATTAACGGTTTTCCGAATTGAAGTAAGGGTACAAGATGTAAATTCTTGATAGTTGAACTGTAATGTGCGAATCAATTTTAATAGACTATGGTACAGAATAATTTAATATTGCAAATTTCATTTGTTTTTGTCAATTTATTTAAAAACGACAAGAAAACGAATACGACATTAGCAAGGTAAGGAGGGAGAGGTTGGAAATAGACAGGAATAAAATGTAAACAGCAATCGTGAAAGATGAAGATGGTGGGGAGAAGGTGAAGAAAAAATGAGAAAAAAGTATGATACAAGTGAGCGAGTTAAATCGCAAGGGATCTTACCAAAGGAAACAAAAAGATTCAAGCTTGAGTTTCCCATCCATTCTAAAACATGCTCAAGGCGTAATAAATGATACTATTTTATATTATCTATTCTTTTTATTGTATTTATTAAATAATGTAAGCCATTTTACCAGCAATCCGTTGTAGTCTAGTTGGTTAGGATACTCGGCTCTCACCCGAGAGACCCGGGTTCAAGTCCCGGCAACGGAATTTCAATGCTTTTTTATCCGCTATGGTGTAATCCCGTGCAAAAAAACTCTGTAAAAAAGTGGATCCCCTAATAAAAAAGAATACATTTTTTTACACTTTTTTAAGGTGTCTACTTTTTTTACAAATGAATTTAGAATTTGTACATTTAAAAAAAAAAAAATGAATTTAGAAGGTTATATGGTAGAGAGCAATTTCAAACCGCGATACTGTGCACAGATTGGTTCTGGTAGAGAGCAATTTGGCTGATTTCAACATCGAGTATTTAGCCATACCATTTAAACAGTTTTTAGACACCCACTGCATGATTTAGGGGGGCCGTTTTAACCTTCAAGTAGTTCTTCATCAAACACTTAAAACCTCATCCACATCATAATAACCCTAGTTTTTTAAGACATTTTATTCGATATGGAAAAGAGAAGCAAACAACTTTTAAAACAAACAATTCCCTTCGATCAATAATATTACAAAACAAACAAATGAACTCTGATTTATCATCCACAACGAACAATATCCAAAACAAGTTCTAGATACAACTTGCTCAGGAAAAAAAGTTCAACAGAACTTAAACTTATTTTCCTCCGCAGACAAAAACAAAAAAGAGCTGGAAATACCTCTATGTTCAAATAAAACATAGAACAAAAGTCCTAGTTTTGGAATGCCATATCAGAATGTTCAAAAGCCCCAGGGGCAACTTATGTTGCTCAATTACACCCCATTCCCCCCAATTGCCTTCTAAAAAAGTTAGTTTCTTGAGCCCCTGCTGCTAGAATCTGGTCGCCAAGAGAAAGTTAGCAGGATCAGTTTTTGCAGCATAACCATACTTGGATGTACAGTACTTCCGGTGAACACCTGTGAGCTTCCCTGTGCCAGATTTCTGATGGAAATTAACCATCAACCTTGAGCATTCACTGTGCATAAAAAAGAAACAATTATCATTCAATTCAGTAAGAATGCTCCACTGCAAAGTTTCTAGGGAAAATAACCACTTACAACAGTTGCTCCTCCGAGTAGTTGCTGTGCCACTCACAGGTCTTGCTCCACTGCTGGAACCCACAAAGAGTACATTGAGCTGTAAAGATTGCAGCAGCAGCCAACAAAGAAGGTGGAAACTTGAGCATCTCATACTCAACTAGGCACATTTCGATCATGTAGAATGACAGCAGCTCAAGCTGATTAATTCAAGGTCACAAGAAAATATCGGTCCAATCAAAATCATTGCAAAATATACAAAAGGCTGTGTGCAGTCTAGTTGATTCATATAAAATAACATACCTTCGTGTCAGCTTGAGCAGCTTTGAGAAACCTCCTCATAAACACATATGGCGTGGGAACTGACAGATTGAATTGTAGGGTGTTGACCATTAGCTTCTCCTGCAGGCACATGAGCAAATCATATAGCCGAATTCTGATTTATTTTTATTTTTATTCTTATAGAGAACCTAAAACATTAGGATTTTAGTTAAAACTACCATCTCAAGTACTTCTTTTCTGCTGTAAGCCTTGTCAGAAATCACAATGAAATCCTCCACAACAGGAACTGCAACTTCTTCATATTTACAGGCGAGAAGCATTGCTGTTACTCCGACTAGCTGGAGTCTCCTCCTCACCACGTGCTGAGCTGCTAGGAATCTATCAATCAGGTTTATAGTGAGATATAAGGTCTCATCCATCAGTTCAAACTTGTAGTGCACCTGTTATTGTATTCACTAACGTGTTAGTGATTTCAGTTAAACTAGATAGCAAGTTCCTCAATCAATCAGGTTTAACAGATGTAAGCCACAAACAGAATTTTAGGTACCTCAATCAGCCAATCAATGAGAATGGCTCTCATTCTCTCATTAATATCAGATTGTTGTGCTATATAGTCTGGTGGGACACAGCAAGAACTCTGCAAGAACATATTTGAACCGCAATGTTAGTAAATTGTCAAAGAGGAGGAGAAATTCAACAAACCAACTCTTCTTGTGACGCTAAACGTCTCATCAACAACAAATCAACAAGGCGAAAAAATTCACCACATCAACATAAAATCTCAAAGTTTAGATATACTATTCTTAAGTGATAATTGTGTAACATTCATTCTCGTTAATTAGAAACAAAAAAGAATTGCTTATGAAAAGTATAAGAATTCGGAATTAAACAAAAAAACTAAATCCACTAAACGAGTTCAAACAATCTTGAAAATGCCAAAAAAAACAGGGTTTTACGTCACTAGGACCTCTGCTTTCTTGTAGTGTGCATATAAATCATCAATATACTCAACAACTGCAAGCGTGTTCTTCTTATCACAGCGGTCTATGTCAACAACCGGCTCTTCGGCTATGTCTTCCATTTCTACCTCCTCCTGCAAAGAATTAAAACACCAATGGCATCCCAACTGAAACTTCCATATATAAATTGCAGTTAAATGAGGGAGAGGTCGGACAATACCATCCGATCAATCTCCTCTAGCATTGCTTCTGTGTGTTGCACAAACATTGGCACATCATCAGTCTCCTTGTAGTCTTCCACATCTATGATGCTATAATCTTCAGACTCAATAGGATTTGGAACCAACTGCAGTGGTTTCTTAGCTTCCTGTTAAAGCAATAACCCATCAATCTAATCAACATCAATACTATGCACTCAAATTAATTATCTTTAATTTTTACAGAAATAGGACCTCGGGTATAAGTTGCTGCTTGTTGGACATCTGGGCAGCAAATTTTCTGAAAATAAAAAAGCCACAATCAAAATCCAAAGAAAAATAAAGGAAAACCGTTTAACATAAAAAAACCATCTTACAGAAGACAACTGACCTCGTAATTGGTCGGTGTGCCGGAATTGGGGGTTTCTTATTGCGATCTGCATGTTTTCTGGCGACCAAACGGATCGTTTTATTTTCTTTGTCCTTGAGAATTATTTTTTAATCTTTTACGATCTTTTATATACAATCAGAAAGGAATGCATCGATTTGTCCCACTTAAATTAAGTTGATCAATTTTGCTAGAACAAAAGCAACAAAAGAAGAACACAACACTGGATTTTTCATTTCTGTACTTTCCTCTTGTTTTTCGCAGCAACCAAATAGACAATAGGGTTTAAGAGCTTACTCTGAAAAGACATTTTTGTTGATTGCATAAGGGTAAGGAGGAGCTTCTATTATATTCCGGTCAATGCTGCTCAACGCTCGCCGATTGTGTCCACCGCCCAAACCAAATTTTCCACCTCCAGCACGAAATCCACCTTGTAAGTCGCAAAGCAAAATGAGAAAAAAATCCAGGCTGGGGTTTGGAGCGTAGACTTATATAAGTTTCACAACAATATCAGTGGGTCAAGTACCTTGAAAATTCGCCTGTCCGATAATGCCCGGATTGTTCTCGTCTGATCCAGCCATTTATCTGACAGAAAAGAAGAAGAAAAACGAAAAAGACTCAGAATACAGTTAAAAAATTATGAAAGAACACCGATCCCATCCGTCAAAATCCGAAGTAAAAGAAATGGGAAAGAACCCAATCAAGAACAGAGATTAACAAGCAATACCCAGGTCTTGAATTGCAAACTCCAGAAACAAAAACAAAGAATTTCTCGGATTCCCTTTACTGATTCCAACCAAACAAGCGGAGTCTTTCAGCCCGTGATGCGATCTTTTCTTGAAACACGAAAGAAGAGAGAGACTACTCAGAAAACTCCATTGAAACCCAAAGTGGATCGCTCTCTCTCTCTCTCTCTCTCTCTCTGGCTCTATCGCGAACAGACTATTCTCTGAATCTTCTTCAGGTTTTCATATGTTTATACAAAGGGACAAAACAATAAAAAGAAGAAAAAAGGAAAGGAGGTAAAAAGGACGAACTGTATAAGCGATACAGGGGGGCAAACAGCGGATATATGTCCGCACATAGGTCCTCTCTAGTCTCTACAAATTTTTAAAGCTAACGGCTAGTGAATCGTAGCCGTCAGATCTCGAAGATGAAAAGTCGCGTTCTTCTGTCTCCGCCTCAACGCAACGGCTACTTTCGCATCGCATGTGCTTTCAAAATTTCGTAATCACACTCGCACGTCATCTATTTGCCCTTTTTTAAGGGTAGTATTGTATTAATTAAGGGTAAGCCTACTATGCCGCCAGGCATTTTATTTTTTCCTTTTTTTTCATATTTTTTTAATATATTTTAATATTTTTAAATATTTTTAAAAAATATAAAAATACATCAATATACTTAAAATTACTTTCTTAATTAATAAATAAATAAATTTGACCAACGGTCAACTAAGACGGCAAAGAAGCTTTTCCTATTAATTAATGAGTTATTCTATTTAACAATCCTATATAATACACTTATTGAAAAAAAAAATCAAAAAATAAAAATAGATGTGTGATGTAAAAATATGAGTAGAATAACTCATTAATTAAAGGAAAATTATATAACTATAATTAGTCTATAATTATTTTACCAATCTAGCTACTTAAAACGAAGAATAGTTATGTAAAATCAAAATTAATTTTTAATAAAGTGTCATAATTATATTAGTTTATTTAAAATGAGTTGTAAAATAATTGTAAAATAAATTATATTAGCAATCATATAGTACAAGCGACATATACTCTTTTTAAAAAATGTGAGTAAATATAAAACTTACATAAAAAAAAAAATTATTTTTTTCATAATAGATCCCACTATTTGTTAAATGGCTTACACAACTCATGATTGTATCTAGTATTAACCTATGAAAACATTTACTTATCATCCCCTACCTTAATTGTAAAAGAATTGTAAATATATCATTATCCTTAATTCAAAGCTACCGGCCTTGTGTTAATGGCCTACCCTAATCTCGATTTCTTAAATAATTATTAACTTGAAGAATCTTCTATTATGTTATATAATTCATGTTATTAAAAATTAATGTTATAAAAAAAAATTCTTCGTTTCAAATAAAAATGGATGGCATACATTTAACGTTGAGATTAAAGTATTTTGATTATTTCGCTCGTTAAGATAATGTGAGATGACTTTAATATTTTATATTTTGATATCAAATGGATACTATCTGTTGAGCATGTGTCTCACCGCTTATAACTTATGATCTTCTGCAACCAAAAGATGAAAGGCACCGGGATCGAGAAGGGGAGCCTCCAATGCCTAAGCCAATAATAGTCGGAGTAATTTCTAGGCCAAATCATTTCTTTTCTATTTTACGTATTGATCCCTTTAAATAACCCTCGCCCTTTTTTATCTCTTGGGTTTAATCACTTTATCTATCTTTTGAAACTTGAATATCAGTCTTTTAGAGTTATCTGTTTGTTTTGAGTGAATAAATATCTTTAACTGTGCCAAGATAATGGCATGAGCCAGCTTCCTTATCAGTTTAGCTCAAACCCTATCGAGTTAGATGGGTATTTAGGCTTCATACGTCTTGTTGGGATCTAGAGGGCTGAGCCATATCAACACCCCACGATCCATTTTAGGTATTTAGACCCCTCCACTATCAATTTAAAATAAAAATAGAGAAAAACCTATCTTGTAAGAGTAATTCTACTCTTCACGTGATATGATATGATATATTTTGAGTGATTTCATTAATCAACTACTTGAATAAAAAAAAATCATTTAAAATGTAACCCAACAACGATTAAGAATAATAAAAGGATGCGGCTACTCAATCATCTAAGTTTACCATTCAAATGGACTGCTAGACATGGTAGGGCACATGGCACTACCATGTTATATTAAAAAAAACATTAACGTAAAACTCTTCTTCTTTTCTTATTATCGCCAATATTAACTTGTTATTATGATAGCAAGCATCTACAAAATGATTCACTGATTATAAACAATTATCAAATCCCTTATTAAACTTTCAAAATATACCATTTGGTTCATTATCAAACAATAATGCTACCAAACATTTCGACCAATCTCCCTTGTTTCCAAAATCATGATTTCAGATATTCTATTATGCCAAAGAAATATCACATCCTACAATTGATGGACCTTGTTTTGTAATCATTGTTATCAATAAAAATACAGAATGAGAAATGGATCTGAACGATTGAGAAAAAAAAAAAAAACAAAGAGTTTCGTTCTTTTTTCTTTTTTTCAATATGACCTAACAGTGCCACATGATACCGTCAGATTAAGCGGTCTATCGAAGCAGTAAACTCATATGACCAAATAGCATTTCCCGTAATAAAATCTCTGGAACCAAAAAAAAAAGTTTCTCATGCCATAATTCTAACAATAAATCTTTCCAACCTCCCAATACTCCACACTTCATCTTTTTTAAAAAAAAAATTTAATTTTTTTTATTAAATAATTTTTATATGAATAGTGAATAAAAAATTTGAAATAGTTTAAAAAAAATAAATTCAAAAAAATTTTTTTTTTAAATATTAAAAAATGTGAAGTGTGGAGTGTGGATGAATAATAGAAAGTTGTGTAGCAAAATCCATAATAAATAATTGACAGTTTTATTATAATAAATAATAAAGTTACATTAATTATAAAATAAGTTATAATAAAAGAGTTACAATACATCATTCCATTAGTCATTATTATTACTTCTTTGACAGGTGGTGTCCACTGTCCACGGTCCGGACTCCAGAATACGCTCTAACACTACGAGGGTTGGGACTGAGCTGAAAGATCTACTTTCAACACGTGGCTTGCTATGGTTTAATCTAGGTTTATCCAAGATCTGGCCTCCTTTTTTTTTTTTTTTTTTTTTTACCTGAAAGATAACATTCATATCATAACTCAAAGTATAGAAACAGGTTCTGTCATGTTCAATACAATCCGTAATTTCCAAAGGGTTCTTTTTTTTTTTTTTTTTTTATAAAAGCAGATCATCACCCTTCATTAACACAGGACATATAAATACAACTTGAAAACAAGTCAATTACAATCGTTAATAACTTCCCAGTACACATACGTATATGACATGGTCTACTCTAGACGGCAAATCTCTAAAAACCTAAGTTTTAGAGAAATATCACCTCTGTACATGACAGAGATTACACAGCCCCATACCCCGAATAGGCAGGGTAGGGTTCACCAAACCCCATCATCCGACAACGCGGAGGGAGGACTTCTTTTTTAGGTTTTTATTAACTTAAAAACAACATTACACAAAGAAAATTACACACATAAAAGATAACAAAAAGCACTACAATGGCACATGCACTACACAACAACAGACTGCATAAACAGTGCACAAAAGGAGTTGCTGTGGCGCATGAAGCACACGCGCCCAACTGGACGGTGAACCGGCGGACGATCTTGGAGGAACCGGACTCGCAGGCTCCAGAAACGCCGCGTGTGGCGACGTTAGAGGGCTCTCCAGTGGCGTGTGGCAACCACGCGCTAAAGGACTCTGGGAGCTTTGACCCGCGCGTGCGGACCACTCGCCGCTCCAAAGGGTCCTCTTTAATCCATACAACTTCGTCATCTAAATGTAAGGCCATCCTTGCAAGGATATGAGCAACCTAATCACAATGTTTGGGAGCAAGCTGGATTTTCCATTGAGTTGGATGCTTGAAACAAACTTGAGATCTTAAACAATTTGGCCATACCATGAGCAATTCTTCTTTACGCTTAGAATATCTTGAACCAAATTCAGTGAATCTCCTTCAAACACAACCTCCAACTCAACACACAATTCAATAGTCCTCTCAAAAGCTACTGCTTCAGCTTGCAAAGGGCTACCAATAAAACTTCTTGGCCATGCTGGAGTAGCTAATAGGTCTCCTGAACTGCTCCAGCATGACACAACCCCCTCCCATCTTCCTACCGTTTGAGATGAAAGCTGCATCCCAGTTGGCTTTTACCCAATCCCCTTCTGGTCTGCTCCATTGAGCCAATCTCCTGCTAACATTCTGATCTACACAAGTAGCCTTGTCTTGAATCTGAGCCTGTTGGAAAGCTTCCAGTTCTAGTTTTGCCTTCTGCCACAACTTCGATGGACTATCAAAAAGATCACAAAAAACCCATCTATTTATTCCCAGCCAGATTTGTCTGAAAACACAAGCAGCCAATTCTAATTCAAACCCTATTAGTCGAGCTATTAAATCCTCCCAAGTGACAATAAAATCTTATTCAAGGCACTTAACCTTCTGTAGAAAGCATGCAGAATCAAACCAAACATCTCTAGCAGCCCCACATAACCACAAAACGTGGTTACTTGTCTCACTCTCTTGGTTAGATATAAGACATGCCTCATTATCAGAAATATTTCTTTTGAACAAGTTGCTTTTGGTTGGGAGTGCCTCACTAACAGCTCTCCACAAGAATACTTTAACAACATGAGGAACTTGTAAGGCCCATAAATGTTTCCATGACTGAAAAAATTGTTGATGGTTAGAGCACCCTCCCAGCAACTCAGAAATACTTTGATACTGTAAGTGATAGGCAGATTTCATAAAAAAAAAGACCAATTTTAGTATGACCCTAATACATTATATCCTCTGACCTCCTCCTACTTACAGTCAAAGTTTTGATCACAACAGCTTCTTCAACTGAAAAGATCTCATCAGTCAAATTTTCACTCCATGAACCCCCATCCAAAAACAATTTGTCCACTATATCCTCCATCTGCAAGCATTTTATAGGAGATTGCACCATATGAGTGTTAGGAGTTGGCAACCATTTGTTGAACCAAATTTTGATTTTCTATCCATTTCCAACCCTCCACCTCATTCCATTTTTTACCAACTCAGCAACACCCCTAATACTTCTCCATATCAATCAAGGAGCCCCACCAGGTTTTGCATCAAAATATCCTCATTTTTATAATATTTCTCCTTCATTATTCTAGCCACTAGAGAATGAGGATTGGTAAGGAGTCTCCAATATTGTTTAGCTAGTAGTGACTGATTAAAACATACCATATTCCTAAACCCCATACCCTCTTGGTCCTTTTGGTAGGCCAACCCTCTTTCATTGTTTCCATTGAACTCTATTCTGGTTTGACATATGACCCCATCAAAATCTGGCCAATAACTGAGATATTTTTGTACATAATCTTTTAGGCAACTTGAAGACACTCATAGCATAATTGGGAAGAGCTTGCAGAACAGATTTGATCGGGACTTCCTTTCCTATGTGGGAGATAAATTTATTATGCCAAGTACCAATTTTGTCTTCTACCTTCTTTTTTATACCTATCCACCAACTAAGGCAAACCTAGATATTTGTCAACATCATTAAAAATTCTGGCCCCAATAACCTCAGCTAAACCATCCTTAACCTCTCTTTTAGTGTTTGAACTGAAAAACAAAGGTTTTTTTCAAGTTTAATTTCTGGCCAAAAGCTCTTTCATAAGCATTCAATAAGCTCACCAAAGGCCTCCATTGGGCCAGTTCAGCCTTACAAAAGATCAAGCATCTGCTATTAGCAGATGATTAACGCTTATTCCACCCTAGATCTAGCCTATTTGGTTACACAAACCATTTTATCTCATATAATTATTATAATTTTTTTAAACTTCTACATAAAATATAATAAATAATTTAATGTTTCAAACTTTAAAATAAAAAATTATATTTTAATAATATTTTATTCAATTTTTATCTTATTTCATTTCATTTGTGTAACTAAACAAAGACTAACCTCTTAGGTGCCCGGAAGTTATCAAGTCTTTTTCGTAATCTTATTGAAGGACACTGCTATTATGCCTGTGCAGCTGGGCGTGTCTTATAGTAAATTTATATTTATTATTATTTTTTTAAATATTTTATAAATATTTATAAACATTTATAAAGAAAATATATAAATTTATTAATAATTATTTTCTTAATCATTAAATAAAAATAAATAAAACAGCCAACGGTCAGTTTACTAGTTTAGAGGGCAAACCGGTATAGTATCATTTTTCATTGAAGAAATATACAAATATTTTTCGTGATAAGGACTTTGCCTAAGGCTTGCCGGCTTGTTGCGTGATGCCCCTTTCAATGAACACAAATCTTTTGGCGTCCACTTTGTGGAATCAATCCTACTATCCATAATATTTAAATAGTAATGTTAAATATAAATTTTAAACGTGTAAATTTCATTAAAATTCTTTAATAAAATTGGGATACACTAATTAAACATGATTTTTTTCACATTTTTTTTTCTAGTGGGGTCGGGTCAACTTTCTTATAAAGGACATACGCAAAATTTGTATATTTAAAATTTGTACAAATAATTAATTATTACTCTACAATTATAATATTTAAAATCTAATAAATATAATTTTTTTCCGTGAGAAAATTATATACATGGAATTAGATTTTTGTTTTAATGTGGGGTATTAGTCTACGTAATTAAAAAGAAGAGAAGAGAACGCATGGTATTTGGATTTCTTTTATTTATTTATTTATTTGCTATATGATTTTTATATCACAGTAACATCCATGTTTGGATTTTGACATATTTGGGTTTCATGTCCCCAAATGATCAAACATACTCCCTATGTGTTCGCATGGAATGAAGTCAATAAAGACAGCAAAACTAGAAACGAAAACAGCTAGTAAATTGAAGTGTATCAAGAAGTGCCCCGTTGCTACTTGGTTGAAACATTACTTACATATTTCGTAAAGTCATATCACATTAATAAAACCGTCATAGAGTTATGTCGCATTTAAAGCTTTTGACATAATGATTAGTATGAAGAATCTTGATTTCATGAAAGTAGGCTCTACTCTCCAAACTTGTAGTATATATAGTTTATCTTAATTTTCAAGTACGAGAAAATTCTCTCTAATCCCTAGATTTTTTTACTTATTTACTACGCTCTAAAATTATTTACTAACTTTGACATCAGAGGTTTCTCTGTCTCAAGGCTGCCCTCTCAAAGTCTCAATATATTTTTCTTTGTTCATGGCTCATTTTTTAAGATCTAAATTATTAAAATTTGATTAAAATGTGTGCAAAACACGACGTTAACAATAATATTTATTTACCAATCAAATTATCAAGAAAATTTACAAATATAAATTAAAGAGAAATGATATTTATACTTTTAAAGTATCAAGGCACTTATTTAGAAAAAAATAAATAAATTTAAAATTTACATAAAAAATAAATTTTATTAATAATAATTTTTTTTAAATGAGCGCGTGAGAATAACGCATTTTAAATATTTTTTTATATTTGGGGTAGAATAACTTTTTTATTAAAAACTTCGCAAAAGTGATCTATTGGACATCCGTAAAATCATTCCTCTTATTCATTAATTATACATCACTCTATTAATTTATTGTTGGATGATTAATGGCGTCTTATCAACATCAGGTATGCGTCTTATCAACATCACCTTTTATTTATTTATTTATTTATATTATGTTTTGTCGGAAGAAGTAAAAACTCTTTTACTTCCAAGGGATAAGAAGCAAGTCATGTAAAATTGACACAATCACGGGATGTCTACCATGCAACTATTGGGGACCATGACATCTGAATGCAAAGAATAATCACCAATTAAATAAATAGGAGGTTCATAAATCATATATATTTTTATATATAATTAATATCAATGTAATTTTATATATATTGTGCATGGGTTTATTATTTTTTTATTATTTTTATAAGTTTCAGCGTATTTTATCATAAGAAATTCTTAAGCTTTATTAATTTGTCAGTTGTTAAAATATAGTCAGCGTGGTCCATGTCACATGCTTAGAAATTATAGCAAAATACCAAAAAACGAAGATTTTCCATATCCTCTCTCAATCATCTTGGCGGTGAGATTTTCCATCTTTAGATCGGCACGTTAAAGGATATGCTTTAATAATCCTATCTAGGAAAAGGAAAACTCTAATAGTGGGGTCCTTTGAATTATTTTAACACCAAAATCCATTTCTAAAAAAAAAAAAAACCCACTAAAATGGTGGATAAGGTTATCTAGAAGCCTGCTACGTGTTTTATAGCATAAAACGGGGTGTTTTTTAATATTTATTTTTAAAAAAATAATAATTAAAGTTTTTTTTAACTAAATAAATAGTATTTATTCAAATCAATTACTTGAAACTTGAAATCCCAACGGTACTTTTCCAGCATAGTGGGGTCTGCTCAATCAATACTTTCAACAGTACCTAAATGCAGGATAAGATGCGAGTGAATTCAGCGACCCAATCCGACATCGAGCACTAAAATTGCTGATAAATCCTTGAAAATGGAATTTATTATTGGATAATGTTAGAGCCACAGCTAGGCATAACATGTGTTTTTTTAAATTATTTTTTATATATATTTTTTAATACTTTTTAATATTTTTAAAAAATAGAATAAATTTAGAACATCATTAAAAACACTTCTTTAATTTAAAAGTTAAAAAAAATAAAAAAATATTAATATTTCTGTTGAGAGCTCCGTTGAGATTTTTTTTTTTTTTATTTTACTTCATAATTAAAGAAGTATTTTTTAATGATAATATGAATTTTTTTATTTTTTAAAAATATTTAATAGTGTTAAAAAAATCTATATAAAAAAATATATAAAAATGCTAGAACCTAGCAATAGCCTCCTGCGATGGCTCTAACATTATCATTTAATATTATTTGGATAATGCTAGTCACGATAAGTTTTGCTTCAAAAAAAAAATCTATTTTATTATTATTTTTATGTGAATTATAAATTTATTTATTTTTTTTTTAAAATACACATGGCTTATATTATTTAAAACCGTAAATATTATTTTTCTTATTGTTTAATATGCCTAGTTTGTTTTTCAATCATTATCACTTCATTTAATTATTATAGTTTTTTTAAATTCACACATAAGATAAAATAAATAATTTAATTTTTTTAAAAAATTTAAAATAAAAATAATATTAAAAAAATATTTTAATAATATTTTATTTAAATTTTAATTTTAATTTTAATTCATTACATATTTATAAACAAATAAAAATATGCGCTGTTTCTGATATGAGTAGTGTATTGAGATTGAAGAAAAAAATCTCATGCCAACTCCAACGTTCTCAATTATTTCAACGTGGGGCCCACTGGTACTGTTGGTCACGAATTGATAAATCAAAAAATTTGGTTTAGCGACCGACTGATTTCTGTCTTTCCCGAAGGGATGGGGAAAATGAATACCAAATAAATCTCAGATGAAAATTTTCTCATTATTTATTTAGGATAGATTTGGCAATTAGAGACACAAAATTTTTATATCATTTTATTATTAAAATTTTTACATAAAATATAATAAATAATTTAATTTTTTCAAGTCTTAATTTAAATTTAAAAATAATAATAATATTTTAAACTTTCATCTAAAATAAAAAATTATCATTTCATTATCTAAATCTATTCACATTTGAGTAGTAAAAAGTGATGAAAAGAGTTATGAATAATAATAATAAAATATTCTGACCGCTAGTGGCAGTAGCAGTCATGCAAACTACTATTGCTTGAAAATTACAGATCCAGCAGAGAAAATAGCCTTTTAACCCCCACAAGTACTCTACGGTACTACGTACTGGAATTAATTATTGAACCGATACTTGGTTTGGTTATAAATATCGCCAAATCAACAAGAAGAATTTCCACACTCATTCTACTCCTCTTCCCGATCTCGTTCTTTCTTTCTGATCTTCCTTCTAGCTAGCTTGTGCCATGGATCCCTACAAGGTACATATATATATTTCATTTTGTCATGATCCTTATACCAGCCAATTTCTAGCTCTTAATTCTTCCGGCCGGGGGAGTCGTACGTTTCTTAGGTTTCATTTCTGCAGTTTATTTTCTTTTCATAATTCACCCATGTTTCTTGGATTTGGTTTGCAAGAAGATCCATGCATGCATATACAATGATCGATCGAGAGAAGTATATATATTTTTATATATAAATATATATATGATGAATTATTTTTGTTTAATTGGGCTAGCTAGCTTAAATTATTAATTGAGATGTTTAAGATATCAGAATTAGTGATGGTTTGGGAGGACTACTTCTTCTATTTATTAATATGATGCCTGGTCATATAATATAGTTCCGTACGTTTAGATTTTTAAACGGGTTCACTACTTGGGAGTATTATATATATATATGGTCACGTATATATGATCGATCTATATTATTGTGGAATTTCGTGAAGTTCTTGATCTGTTTGTACACAATATGGTCGTTGTGAGCATTTGGATCGATCGATCAGTCTTGATCATGGACAGCTTGCTGAATATGGGTATAATAATAATTTGTGTTTACACGATGGCATGCAGTACCGCCCCTCAAGTGCTTACAATACACCCTTCTGGACCACGAACGCTGGGGGTCCCGTTTCTAACAATGACTCAGCCTTAACCGTTGGATCCAGAGGTATTTTCACTACCTACGATGTTATTTATAGTCACTTTTTAATATTGGTAATATACCTGCTTCATGTTCATGCTTAGAGTTGAAATGATGCAGGATTTGTAACACTCTGTTTCTGTTTCACAGGTCCAATTCTTCTTGAAGACTATCATCTGGTTGAGAAACTTGCCAACTTTGAGAGGGAGAGGATCCCAGAACGTGTTGTCCATGCTAGAGGAGCCAGCGCGAAGGGGTTCTTTGAGGTCACCCATGATATTACTCACCTCACGTGTGCTGATTTTCTGCGAGCCCCTGGAGTTCAGACACCTGTGATTGTCCGTTTCTCCACTGTCATCCATGAGCGTGGCAGCCCTGAAACCATTAGGGATCCTCGAGGTTTTGCTGTTAAGTTTTACACCAGAGAGGTGAGGTTTTCTTCTGATATTTCATCATCAGGATATGAACACTCATGAGAGACTGTATTGGATTGTAGTATTTATGTGTTTGGCTTGACGTTTTTCTTGGTGCTCAGGGTAATTATGATCTTGTGGGAAACAACTTCCCCATCTTTTTCATCCGTGATGCAATGAAATTTCCCGATGTGATCCATGCTTTCAAACCCAACCCTAAGACGAACATCCAGGAATATTGGAGGGTAATGGACTTCCTCTCCTACCATCCAGAGAGTCTGAACACGTTCATGCTCCTGTTTGATGATATTGGTATTCCACAAGATTACAGACACATTGAAGGTGCAGGTGTTCATACATATACCCTGATCAACAAGGCTGGGAAAGTTACTTATGTTAAATTTCACTGGAAACCCACTCTTGGGGTCAAGTGTTTGTTGGAGGAAGAGGCTATTAGGATTGGAGGAACTAATCACAGCCATGCCACTAAGGATCTGTACGACTCAATTGCGGCTGGAAACTATCCTGAGTGGAAATTCTACATCCAGACAATGGATCCCGAAGATGAGCACAAATTTGACTTTGACCCTCTTGATACAAGCAAAATCTGGCCTGAGGACATCTTGCCTCTGCAGCCAGTTGGCCGCTTGGTCTTGAACAAGAACATCGACAACTTCTTTGCAGAGAATGAGCAACTTGCATTCAACCCTGCCCATGTTGTTCCTGGTATCTACTACTCCAATGACAAGATGCTCCAGGGTCGGATCTTTGCCTATTCTGACACTCACAGGCACCGCCTCGGACCAAACTATCTCCAACTCCCAGTTAATGCACCCAAGTGTGCTCATCACAACAATCACCATGAGGGTTCCATGAATACCATTCACAGGGATGAGGAGGTATTACATTTTTAGTCAATCAGATTCAGACTTGTTTATATGCAAGCAACCTTGGTGTCACCCAGGAATGGTGGAAGATGCAATTAATTAAGGTGGTATTGTCTATTTATTCTGATCAAATGCTTTAATGCTAAATTTTAGGTAAATTACTACCCCTCGAGGTTTGATCCTGTTTGTCCTGCTGAGAGATTCCCCATTCCACGTGATATACTCTCTGGACTACGTGAGCAGGTTAGTTCCTCCAATTGCATCCTTCTTTTTTCAAAATGTACCTTCGACATGTTGTTGAATGTTCACCTCTGATCATGAAAGACTGGTTAATGCAGCGTGTTATTGAGAAGGAGAACAACTTTAAGCAACCAGGAGATAGATACAGATCCTGGGCACCAGACAGGTAACCTGCAGAGTTCCTCAATTGTTTTAACTATAAATATATATATAAAAACAAATAGATGGGCATGTCAATTTAGCATTAATTTGCTTCTTTTTCACTTATCTGAACATCATGATCTTTTTCCCAGGCAAGATCGATGTGTCCACAGATGGGTTGAGGTTTTGTCTGACCCACGTGTCACCCATGAGATTCGCAGCATCTGGGTCTCATACCTCACTCAGGTAATCCTCTCGATCTCTTTCTATTCAAGTTCTTCAAAGCTGGTAATTAGAGCTGTGATCATTTTGATGATGTTAACCGTTGGCATGCATTGGCTATATATGTACAGGCTGACAGGTCTCTGGGTCAGAAGGTTGCAGCTCGTATTAAAGTGAGGCCAACCCTGTGAATTAAGGTCAAGCAATTAAGTTGCATGTTTTTATAAGCTAAAGAGAATCGAGAATAAGATAAACCAAAATGTGAGGGGAAGGAACAAATTAAAGTGTTGTTGATCCCATGCATATTTACTGTGTAATATCAGATACTGAAACCTTGGCATCTTGTGTTTGCTTCAATCCAATAAATGCCGTTTGTATATCTGCAATCAAGTTCTATTTATATTTATTTTGATTCGGTTTGATCTGTACCCTCATTCTTCTTTTCCTTTTGAATCATGCAATATAACCAGCCTTTCAAGGCTACAAGTTCTGTGAGGATCCTGTTTTCATATGGTTTGGAATCAAAGTCCAAGGCCCATTTCATTCACGAATGCACAGGAAGTGAATTGGCATGATTTGATTCTCGTTTCAGAATTTGCTCAAAGCTTGATCACTGTTCTTGCAGCCACCTGCTAAAAATAAATTAGTAGAATCTTTGGTTTCACTTTGAAGTCTAGTAAGGGGTTATTTGCACTTGGGATATTGCTATATTCTTGTCTAAACTAAATCCCCATAAGCACATAAGAGTTATTCTATTCTCATGGCTAGCTAGACCACACCATTCACATTATTTAAATTGTAATATTCGATTTATAAGATTTAAATTTTAAATTTATCTTCCAAATCAAATTATACCATATATATATAAAAATATTTTAATAAATGTGTTATCCATGCATGCATGCTAACATATAAATAGAATTTTTCACGTACATAACATTGTGTTACTATGTAATATTGAAATGGTACTCTGCATAATTTGGCATATTTAATACACAATCCAAGTCCGAACTGATCATGACTATTTCGATGGAGAGTTGACGAAGAAAAGTTTCCCATCTGGCACCCAAATAAGCATTTGGCCAATGGTAGTTTTAAAAAATTGTATTTGCAGTTTTAAGGTGTATAATTAAGTCATAAACTAGTTTATTTATTTTCTTTAAAATAAGTGAGTAAATTTAAAATTCACATAAAAAAACTATTATTTAATAACGAATTCCACTATTTCTCAAAAGAAATGTGCAGTAGTTCCCTAAAATTATATCTTCTCTTTCCTTTTTAACTTTGTTTGGAACAAAATACAAGAGTCTTGTGGTTAAGGTTAACATTAACGCTCACCGTCACTTCTATTAAAAGCATTCCAAACTTATCTAATAAATATCTAAATTAGTTAACTAAGCCCCCGTTTGTTTCACATTTGTTTTTGTAAATGAGATAAGATGAGTTAAGATTAAAATTAAAAATTAAATTAAAAATTAAATTAAAATTTATATTTTTAATATTATTTTTATTTTAAAATTTGAAAATTTTGAAAAAGTTGAATTGTTTATTTTATTGTGTGAAAATTTGAAAAATTGTAATGATTAGATTAGATGAGTTGAGATGAATTATGAAAACTCGTATTATCTATTAGATAACTTTTTTTATATCATTTTATTTAAATATTCTGTTTTTATTCAATTTAAATATTATTTTATAACTTTCATTAATTTATTATATTCTCAATATTTTAATATTTTTCACATTCTTTTATATATTAATGTGATTGAAATGTCTCTCCACTATTAAAAATAAAGAAAATAGTCCGATTAGAAAACTAAAATAAAATAAGAAATAAGAAATTTGTTTATTTTATTTTTTGTGGAGAACTATTTTCCACTTTTCATGTTTTACAAAATTTGAACACAATATTCTAATAATTGCTTTTTCATGTGCTATTAATGAAAGTACAAACGTAATAAATATAAAGAAAGATAAATAAAAGAAAAAGAAAGGTACGTATTTGTAGTTTAGATTGTGTAAATCTTGTATATTTTTTTAAAAAATTTGAAATTACATAAAAAATTATTTTTTTAACTATTATAAAAAAGTATTCCAATTTCTAGAGAAAAGTAATTCACTTATATTACTGAAAATTATTTAATTACAAAAAGTAATAGAGCTTTTCTAGACAAAGCTGAAAGTAACTCTAATAAGCAACTGACTAATACTTAAATAGAAAGATAACTAACTTTCTATATGTACACGTGTGAAATAAAGTCTATATATTCTAAGTCTTAATACTCTCCCTTAAGATGGACTATATATGTTTACTAGTCCCATCTTGCCAATAAGATGACTAAACTAATACAACCCAAGTGACTTGGTTAGAACATCTGCTATCTGGTGGCTAGACTTCACATGAAACAGTTTGATATCGTCAGTTTGCAACTTTTCCCTCAAAATGTGACAATCCAATTCAAGATGTTTTGTTCTCTTATGATATACTTGATTTGAAGAAATGTGAATTGCAGCTTGACTATCACAGTACATTTGAGCAACTTGAGAATGAACAATGCCAAAATCTGCTAACAGATTTTTCAACCAAGTTATCTCATACACAGCTGTTGTCATTGCTCTATACTCTATCTCAGCAGAAGATCTAAAGATGGTATGCTGCTTTTTTTATTTTTAGCTAACTAGGTTGTCACCCAAGAATACTGTATACCCAGTGACAGATCTTTTGGTATCAGGGCATTCTACCCAATCAGAATCAGTATAAATCTTTAGCTGAAAATCAATTGAGGAATAGGAGAAAAACAAGCCTAAGCCAATTGTAGTCTTGACATATTGAACCACCTTCGAGTTGCTGCCATGTGTGCTATCTTGGCTTGTGCATAAACTGACTCAATTTCTGAATAGAAAAAAGAATATCTGGCCTTGTAATGGTCAGATAGATCAACCTGCCAATTAGTCTTCTGTACTGTGAGGGATTTGCCAACTCATCACCACTGCCTGCACTCAAAATCAGATTTTGCTCCATCAGATAACTTGTCAGTTTACAACCACTTAAGCCACAATCTTCTATAATTTTCAAAAAATATTTTCTTTGACAAAGATGAATCCCTTTAGTAGATCTAGCAGCCTTTAAACCCAAAAAATACTTCAAAGGTCCTAAATCTTGTAGCATGAAATGAGTGTTCAGATATGCTTTAAAAGAATCTATAGTTGAAGCATCATTGCTTGAGACTAAAATGCCATCAACATAGACTAAAAGCATGATAACTGAGGTACCTTCTACTTTGCTGAAAAGTGAATAATCTGATTTGGATTAAGTAAATCCATTGGCCAACAAAGTCGAGGAAAACTTTGGAAACCATTGTCTTGAGGCTTGCTTCAAGCCATACAAAGACTTTTTGACAAACCAATTTTGACTCCCTCTTGCTGTCAAAACCAGATGGCAAAGACATGTAAACCTCTTCTTGAATATCACTATTTAAGAAGGCATTATTCACATCCAGTTAAATAATAGGCCAATTTTTTTACAACAACTATGGATAAAAATATCCTAACTGTTGTAAGTTTGGCCACTGGACTAAATGTATCATAGTAATCAAACCCCTCCATTTGAGTATACCCCTTGGCTACTAATCGAGCCTTACATCTCTCCACACTGCCATTAGACTTAAGCTTCAACTTGTACACCCATTTACAACCCACTGGGTGTTTGCCATCAGGTAAACGAACAAGATCTCAAGTTCCATTTTGTTCTAAAGCTGAAATTTTAGACTACATAGCATCTCTCCACTCAGGGTATAAAATAGCTTGAGAGTAAGTATTGGGCTCAATCAAAGTAGAAGTAGCAAGAACAAATGATTTATGAGAGGAAGACAGTCTATCATAGGTCAAATATTTGCTAATTGGATGAGGAGTACTCGAGGGTGAAGAACCAACAGCCTGTTGATCAGAGAGATGAGATGAATGCAAAGCAGCCTGTTGACAATGATAAGAATGAAGATATGAAGGAGGATGCCTAGGCCTAGTTGATCTCCTAAGAGGATGAATTGGAGAAACTGTTGAAGGAAATGAACTAACAGGATTAGTTTTTAGAAATGAAAAAGGTGCAAAAACAGGAAAATCAGAGTTTGGGGCAGGAGTTGGAAGAGAACAATTAGGAGAATTGTTATTGAAAAGTGAAAATAAAAGATCTTGTGGAGGTAAAGGTGTTGAAGAAGAAGTATCAAAAGGAAAAACATCTTCATGAAATTCTACATCTCTAGAGATGTAGCAAATCTGAGTTTCTAGGTTTAGTAATTTATAACCCTTAACACCAAAGGGATATCCTAAAAAAATAGACTTTATAACTCTTGGAGAAAATTTAGAACAATTATGAGAGAGTGTTGAACCAAAGCACAAACAACCAAACACTTATAAATGTGAAAAAGAAGGTATTTTGTGATATAAGAGCTCAAAATGAGTTTTATTCAAGAGAAGAGGAGTCGGAGTTCTGTTAATGAGGTAAACAGATGTGAGTATACTACCATCCCAATAACAAACAGGAAGTTTAGCATGAAATAAAGGGACCTTGCCACATTAAGAATGTGTTGATGTTTATGCTCTACAACAGAGTTTTGTTGTGGAGTAGCAACGCAACCCAATTGGTGAAGGATTCCTTTAGAAGCAAAGAAAGTTTTCAAAGCAAACTCAGATTATCAAACATAAGTGTTTTGATTTTGACATTGAACTAAGTTTCAAAATAGAGGAAGAAAGACTGCAAAAGAGAAGCAGTCTTAGATTTAGATTTCATGAGGAATACCCAAGTAGTCCGAGAAAAGTCATCAACTACTATGAGAAAATACCTAAAACCATCATAAGTAGGGGTTGCCATTGGTCCCCATATATCACAATGCACCAAATCAAATTAGGCAACAATTGGAAAAGATAAATGCTTCTGTTTAGCAATAGGACATGTTGGACAAGAATTAAATTTGGAATTCAAAACAGGAATGTGATTATGTAAAAGTTGTAATCTAGAAAATGAGGGATGTCCTAATCTAAAGTGCCACAAGGCTACATCAAATTGAACAGAAGAACAAGTAGAGAAAAAGGAATTCCTGAAAGTAGCAAATGAGCTAGGAATAGTCAACTTGTAGAGACCATCTTCCAATTCACCCATCCTAATCATCTTCCAAGTTACTAGGTCCTATAAGAAACATTTATTAACTTTAACAATTAAGCAACAATTGAGTGTTTGTGTTAATTTGCTGACTGAAAGAAGGTTGAAAGAAAAAGTATGAACACATAAGACATTGGTTAAGATAAGAGAATGGCTTAAGATGATATCACCAATGTGTGTAACTTCAACATAGGTACCATTGGGCAGCTTGACTGAATTAGGGGTGCTGGTATAAAAACTTGGAGAACAAACCATGTGATATGAAGTGCCACTATCAATTATCCAAGAACATGAATTAACTAAACTAGCAGCAACACAAATAGGTTTGTGATTACTTAAAAAATTTGGAACCAATGCCATGTTGACTGAGAGAATGGCAGTAGAGGAAGCTGGTTTCAGCAAGGCCATCAATTGTTGACATTGTTCCACAATCAGAGACAAAGTGGATGAGGTCTCAGAGGCAGTAAAGGTCTGGACTGCATTGACAGATGTATTGCCACCTTTTGACTTATCGCGAAACTTATAGTTATGAGGATAACCATGAAGTTTATAACATTTGTCAACCGTGTGTCCATAGTGACTGCAGGTGACTTTACTACGCGTATTTGCCTTAAAACTCTTAAAATAATTATCTGGTTTAGCAACTAAGGCTATAGACTCAACAGAGGCAAAAATAGTGTGCCTTTGGCTAACAGGCCTTTAGCGCTCTTCTCGTATAACAAGATAAAAAGCTTTGTTAATAGATGTTAAGGAATCCATCATCAGAATCTGACCCTTTATAGCATCAAAAACATTTGTAAGTCCCATAAAAAATGTCATCACATAGTTCTAATGATGATATGGAACAAAAGTCTTTGAAGAATTACATGTGCAACCTCTACAAAGACAAATAGGTAAGGGTTGATAGTTCAATAGTTCATCCCAGAGTACCTTTAAATTTTTGAAATAGGTGCTAACATCATTCTGATCTTGACGTAGGGTAGAAATTGCAGTTTGCAATTCAAAGATTCAAGGTCCATTACCTTGAGAAAACCTCTCCTTCAACTCAAGCCACATTGCATGAGAAGAATCAACATAGATGACACTCTGAGCTATCTTTGAAGACAAATAATCGAGAAGCCAAGAAAGAACAATCGTATCACATTTACTCCAAGGAGAAAACAAAGGATCATCCTTGTGTGGAACAAAAATGGAGTCATCAATAAAAATAAGCTTATTGCGAGCTTTCAAAGAGAGAAACATAGATCCCAACCACGAATGGTAGCTGCTTGAAGTTAATTTCTCACTAACTAAAAGAACACCAGGATGATCAGCAGTCGTGAGGAAATAAGGGCTACGAGGATCAGATTCAATATTATCAGTGAAAGAAGGAGCAAAAACGCAATCAACCATGATCGAGAGGAAAAACAGAGAGAATACCTAATTCTCTTCTAATACCATATCAAAAAGTATTCCAATTTTCAAAGAAAAGTAATTCACTTGTATTACTGAAAATTGTTTAATTACAAAAAGTAATAGAGCTTTTATATACAAAGCTAAAAGTAACTCTCATAAGCAACTGGCTAATATTTAAATAGAAAGATAACTAACTTTCTATATATACACGTGTAAACTAAAGTCTATATATTCTAAGTCTTAATAACTATGGATCATGTTTTTGTTAGACGAAACACATGATCTTAAGACTATATCTAGTATTACTAAAAAAAAAATACAAAATTCGGAAGCCACATATATATACATGATATATATATGTAGGAGTAATGTTATATATCACACTTTCATCCTATTTTGATCATATTAAATAGTATATGACACATTTATCACCATTAGACAATAAAGAAGTATGTAATAAATGATTATTTAATGATAATAAATGTGTCTAATCTTATTTAGTGGAATGAAAGTGAGATAGTAGTATGGTATATAAAAATTTTCATATATCTTATCCTATCCTCACTACAACAGAAATCAGTTTTTTCGACAATTTTAGGATGGTTGCAAATAAAATCGCCGCAAATAGTGGATATTTGCGGCGATTTTCAAGTCGCCGCTGGTTTTTTTCGAGAAACTGGGAATAGTTGGGGCAATAATTTATTGCGGCGACTTTTTGACATATTACGGCGATTTTTGTCGTCACAAGAAAATACGGAAACTGTAGCGGCATCTTATTTGCGTTGAATATGTAAATCGCTACAATAAGTATTTCTTGAGGCGAATATTATCGCCGTAAAATTAATTTGCGGCGATTTGTTTATTCAGACTAATATGCATTTTTCTATCTACAATTACTATCAATGTAATATGCAGTATTTTTCATAAGCAGGATATACTAATAAACTGTTAGTGATTTTACAAATTCATGCATTCTGTCTTGAAGTTTAGTTATGGTTCAAGGGGATGAAATGTAGTTGTTGGGCTATATGTGGGTATCATTTTTGTTGGTCAAGTGTAACTTATATGGTCTGGTTGTGAGTCTATAATTGGGGACTTTAAACATTTCCAGAACTGATATTTGGCCATTTTTATCCAATATTACAGCTATCAGTTATAGGGACTAAAGATCCCATAAGGAAAAATCTGGGAGAGCATATCAACAAAGAACCAAGCTAAATCCAAGCCTCCATGCATGCATGCAGTTTAGGAAGAAGATGTTCATGTAAGGATACTATGATAACTATCCAAAACATTCTAGTTATTTTGTGTCTCTGTACCAATGGATATTTTATGTAAATATGTGCATGTTAGTGACATGCAATGAAATGATGTGCTCCCCCAATATATATATGCATGTATGCTGAAACACAGCTCCCAATCCTTGATTGTTATGTGCTCCCCCAATATATATATGCATTTTATCGGAGTTTTGTGTTTCTGAAGGACATATATGTGCCACAAAACCATAGATCTTGCAAATACAAACGGCTGGAAAAACTATTTCTGAGGAGATAATTTGGTTACAAATACCAACCATGTTAAATCTGGCATTGATATTATGGACAGAAATTCTATATGGGAAATACATTTCCTGCAAGTCCCTATCGCCACAAATATGTATATGCGATGAAAATAGTTTACAGGAAAAACTTATTTTCGGCTGAACACTATAGTCAGAATAATTTAATTCCGGCAAAATATGTCTCCACTATTACTTTCATATACCGAAGTGGCCAACTGTTGGGCCACCTATTTCCGGCTAATATTACACTTAATGTGAGGATATGGTCATGCCGGAAAAAGTGCTATTTGGGATAGAAATTTATATCGCAGGATATACTACTATGTACGGCCAGTTATTTCTGACCACATTGCCACAAGTAGAAAATGCTAGAAAAACATATTTGTGACATTAAATATGGGTAATATGGACAAATATGGTTGCGGGAAAAACTGATTTTTGTTGTAGTGATAATAATAATTAACAAGTAAAAGTTCGTACGTAATATCCATTTAGGCTTTTCTTAGTCGGTGATAATTAATGCTTACTCGATGCATTAAATTTTAAAAAGTAATAGTGATCATATTAAATTGATCACTACCTTCATACATAGTACTTATAAACATATATCTCATGACTACGTTTTTTTTCCCACATGTTTTATTTAGTTATAAATAATCCCAAGTCATCATATGAAATTTTTTTAAATCATTATAAAATATTATTAATAAATTTTCCTATCAAGCGCCATATATTGTGAGATGATTTTGCATACTTTTAATTAAGATTAATAACTTCAATATCATTGATCTTAGTATTGTTAAAAGAACTCAAGTAATTAACAATTGGCGTCATCATAAATTATTAGAATTAGTTGCATGTGTGATGCACTGAAAAATTATCAATTATGTTTATAACTTGATAGTGAAAGTACTCTTTGTGCCATTTAAAAAATTAAATATAGAGGAAAGAAGATAAAAAATAGAAAAGAATATGAAATGTTTAATTCATCTCTTAAGATTTTGGATTATTTAATATTTATTTGTATAACCTTTTAAATGCTTATCAGAAACAAAACTCCTATTTCAAAAAGAAAAATGTTTTAGCCACAAAAATATTTTACAAAAATAAATCTACAGCTTAATATAGTACGTTAGATTGTAAAATTAATTTTATTATAAAATAAATATAACGCGTCATATGAAGTCATATTAATTTGTGAGTTTACTTTTATAATATTTATTTATGGCTTTAGTACTTCTCTTTAAAAAATTATATATGTTATAGATTTCTCCATCCAAGATAATCAACAATTAAATCCCTTGCGCATGTTTCTAAATATGTTTAAATTCAAACCTAAAAAAGAATTTACGAGTCACCTAAATTGCCATCACCAATCCTTTCAGATCTAATCTTTGTGGTTGAAAAAAGATAAGTATGTTGCATTCACGGGCTATCACAGATTTCGAAATCTACTGGAATTGCTCCAAACTGTAATCCATCTTTTTTCACATCTATCTTACTGCTTTCTTTTTTGGTTTCTTTATTGTTAATTAAAAAAAAATCGTCTCTCAAAATTTTATCTGTAGAGGTTGATTCTTCTTTTTCTATGAAGTATGAGATTGAGTCTTTGTTTAGGCAGAGAGTGTTGTTCTGGATGTTTGTCTATAGAGAGCATCAACAATAGTGAATATCACACCAATCACAAAAGAAAATAGTGTACTGGTGGAACTCCAAATGCATCATTTTGATTTATGATGTCATGTTTGATATGAAAACATCTCAGAATGTATCCTGTCATAGATGTAAGTTTCTCTGGTGAATATATAATGACAGTTTCCCTTAAAAAAAAATTACAAAATCACATTTAGATATTTATATTCTGAAAAAACCAAACATGATTCAATGAAGAGAGTGGCTGGCAGCAGGATCTGGTGTAATTACACCTTTTACACCTTCCAATTATAAGGTGACACATAAGAGTTCTTTTAAAAGTGGAATAGGCATGATTGTAGTGAATTTGTAGAACTTTGGGAGGCAGGACCGATGCCTTTCTTTCCCCTCTTCACTTTTCACTTTTCACTTTTCACTTTTCACCCATCTCCCTCTCTCCTTCAAAGCATCTGATGATAAATTGGATCTGATTCTCAGCCTTCCCTCTCTGGTAGTGTCGCTCTCACTCTCAGGCCAAAGTAAAGTATTTTCTTTTCGACGTGAACCCGATTTATATGTTTCCATTTTTATTTTTATTTTTGCTTCTACTTTAATAAGCACCATAAAAATTTGATTAGAAAAATAATAATAATAAGCATTGTAAAATAATCTATTTTCACCTTTCACTACTTCACCACTACACTAAAACCTCCATAAAAATATACAATAATATAGCCATGACTTTTTTGGATTGTTGTTAAAACCATGTCCACTAACACCAAAAAAAATGAAAACCTTTTTTTTATATTACAAATAACTAGTACTGCAACATAACAACCCACCAAAAACTTCTAGAACTACGACTTTTTAGATGCTTTTTAAATTATCTGCATTATTAAATAAAATATGCTTAGGTTGAATAATTGCATTGTGATAATGATGTTTAGATTATTGTTTAGGTACAAAACCATAAAAATTTCCCTTATTTGTTTCCTTTATAACAATGATTAGTCACCAAAAAATATGTTCCCAATAATGCAATCATTTTTATGCAACTATAACCATTTTAATTAGTGATGTTTGTAACCATTTCTATTAAATTATTAACTATTGTGCATGCGATTTTTGTTCTCTAAATAACACATTTTTCATCATATTAGGTGGATTCAAAATTTGAAATTGTTGAGGTATTAGATTCTCCTAATTCTAGTGCCGATGAAGTTGAAATTGTTGAAAATTTGGATGTTGAGGTTAAAGAAGATAGGAACTTGCCCAAGGAACCAAATATCATATCATCTTCATATGTGGAGCCGTATGTGGGGCTACAATTTGAAGATATAAAATATGCACATACTTGCTATAAAGCCTTCTCTAGACGAACTGGTTTTAGCATTCGAACAAACCATACCCGATTGTCAAAGGAAGACAGATCACTAATTGTGATAGAATATGTTTGTTTGAGGGAAGGGTTTTGTTGCCAGAATTTGAAATCGAAAGATAGAGTAAAACCCGAGACTGCAAAAATAAAAATTGGGTGTAAGGCAATGATGACAGTAAGAAAGGATGGAGAAAAATGGGTTGTGTCTAAGTTTGTACTCCAGCATAATCATGAGCTGCTGACACCTAGGAGTACAAGTTTTCTTCATGGGCATAAACAGGTGACTCCAACGCAAAAAAAATTAATAGACACACTAAACGAGTCGGGGATACCAACACGAAAAATAATGTCCGTCTTGAGTAAGGAGTCTGGTGGTGACTATAATATTTGTTGCATTAATAAAGACGTTTAAAATTATCTGGAAAATCGAAGGAGACAATTTCTGGGAAAGGGAGATGCACAAAGCCTTTACACTTACTTTTTGGAAAGCGAACGTAATAATCCAGGTTTTGTGTATTCAATCCAAGTCAATGAAAATGGATCAATGGGAAACTGCTTTTGGGCAGATGCTAGATCACAGGCTGCATATCAGTATTTTGGGGACGTTGTGATGTTTGATGCCACATACCTTACCAATCGCTACAAAATGTCTTTTGTTTCGTTCACTGGAGTTAATCATCACCATCAATCTGTGATGTTTGGATGTGCCTTACTCATAAATGAGACAGCCGAGTCTTATACATGGTTGCTGAAAACATGGCTAGAGGTAATGCTTGGTCGTACTCCATCTACAATAATCACTAATGATGACAAGGCAATGGCTAAGGCCATCGTGGAGGTATTGCCTAATACTACTTACCAATTGTGTTTATGGCATATATTACAAAAAGTTCTTGAACATCTAGCTCGTGTCTATAATAAGTATCCACAATTTTAAGTAGATTTTCACCATTGTATTCATAAAACACTCACAATTGAAGAGTTTAAGTTGAAGTGGATTGAAATATTATTAAAGTACAAATTGGAAGACAATAGTTGGTTGCAGGGTATTTATGCCAAGAGGGCAAAGTGGGTGCCAGCTTACTTGAGAGGCATATTTTGTGCTGGAATATCCACAACTCAGCAAAGTGAGAGTATTAACAAGTTTTTTAAATACTTTGTTCGTTCAAGTACGATGGTTCGTGATTTTGTCCATCAATATGAAAAAGCACTGAACGCCCGTTATCTCAGTAAGAAAGAGAAAGATGTGAAGATAAAAACTACGAAACCAATTATGATAACTTTGTTTCAAAGTGGAAGAGGAAGTAACCAAGATCTACACAAGAAAGTCATTTTTGAAATTCCAAGAAGAGCTATTTTGTAGCCAATGATACAAGGCCTCTAAAACATGTGAGAAAGATGGGAAGAAAATATATTTAGTGACACTTGATAGGAAAAAAAGTTCGGCATATGAAGTGACAATTGGGAGGGAAAAGCTCAACGTTTCTTGTACATGTTGTAAATTTGAATTTATTGAAATTTTATGCCGCCACAGCCTACATATTTTGGAAAAAAAGTCAATGTTGAACATCATATTGCAATCGTATATCTTAGAAAGGTGGACGATCAACGCAAAGAGTCGCGTGATACATGGCATATGTGGCGATGGGAGGTCAGTGGACACGGTCCCAACTAAATTAGTCATGAAACATCGTTTGATGAGGCAGTTTTATGAAGTTGTTGAAATGGAGTCGCAGTCTATCCAGAGATATGAGCATATCTCTATGGGCATAGAGAATATCCAACAAGAACTTCTTTTAATGAATGTTGATGATGGGAACGTTGAGAAGGGACAACCGGTCAATAGGCAACTAGTCTCAAATTTTTCGTTACAAGATCCTCCACATATTGTGCCTAAAAGAAGGTCCAAATCATTACGCCAAAAGAACCCAAAGGAAAATGGTCCAACCAAGAAGCGACGATGTAACATCTGTAAACAAATTGGGCATGTTAGAACCAATTGTACATCAAAATGGTACTTATAATGTGGTAATTATGTTGAATAATTAATTACATTTTTTAAATCTAGCTTTTAACTCTATGAAATACAATTTTTAAAATTTTTTTTTGTAGGAATATGGGGGAACCAAGCTCAACTATATTTGACATATCTTCAAATCTAGGCTCTATCTCAACTGCATTTGACATGTCTGAATACTATGCCACTTGGTTAATTTAGTTATTTTATATTTTTCTTTTTTTATTTATTCATCTTTTAATATGAACTTTTTTTTTTGAAAGAATATGCCAGAAAGTTACACAATTGCATTTAACATGTCTGAATACTATGCCACTTGGTTAATTTAGTTATTTTATATATCTCCTTTTTTATTTATTCATCTTTTAATATGAACCTTTTTTTTTGTTTGTAGGAATATGCCGGAAAGTTACACAACTGCATTTGACATGTCTCAAGATCCAGCCATGTCACATGATCAAGACTTTGGTGCTTCGTGGAATTTTTACATATCACAGAATCATTAATTCATGTCCAAACTTTGGATGAAATGTTTTTGCTAGAGTTGCTTCATGGATTATGACACATTTTGAGAAGTCATTTTGACACATTTTGAAATGTTTGACAGAAATGTTTGACACATTCTTGGATGTTTGACATATTCTGAAATGTTTCACATATTTTGACATGTTAATGTAGTTGTAATAATGTTAATGCTACAGTGCAGCCATTGCAAGAGGGGCATGTTAATGCTATACTGAATTTATTACATTTGTCTCCCAACTTGGTACACAACAAAGGCTGCTTGGTTCTTTATTTTATTAATAGGTTCTACTGCTAGTTCTAGCTTCAACCATAATAAGTAGAATATAAATTTTGTACATTTCCTTGTACTTACATATTCATGCATAGAAATCATATTCATGGAATTTAGTGGCAGTATACGAGAACATGGGAGGTCCTTGATTTAGGATGGGAGTTAAGATTTCCCTATAAAGGGAAAGGAAGATGACTTACTGACTAATTTGAAATATCACTATGAGAATGTGGAAAGGGTGTGTTGTGGTCTTAGAATATCAAACATACACATTCTACAAGTTTTTTTATAAGTTCTGAGACCATCTAGTTTTGATCACTTGTAGAACCTCAGATAATTGATAAGTTGCAAAGCTCTCGCAAACCATCGAAATGCAATCGGTTGAATTAGACGAAAAAGAAAGGAAAGCAATTAATCGGTTGAATTAAACTCAGTTTCCAATGCCAATTTCCCCCAAATTCCTTCCAATTCCATTCTCATATCCCATTCTGCCATTCGATTCCATGCCATAAGCATCGAGTTTCTTCCATGAAGATCCATCAAATGATTTCTGATCCAAACGTCATCCTTTACACCTGCATTGCCAAAGAAACCACGATCCTCACCCAATTCACCAGAGAACCCGATCTCGTGCGCTTAGCCTTAAAATGCATTGAGAAAACCCCACCTTACCACTCCTTTTGCTCTCATAGCATTAGGAGCCGAACCTACGTTCCTTATCGAAGACCCTTTTGTGTATTTCGCTGTGTTCAATGAGGATTTGAAGCAATTGGAGCGCCTTTGGTTCCTAAACCACGTAAAATGCACTTTTGAGAAGGTCATAAAAGGCGGCGCTTTAAAGGGTTTCAGGCATCTTAGCTTTCTTTGGCTTCAAAAGCAATGTGATCCCATTTTTTATGAAATAAAGGTGTCGGATTTAAGTTCGGTGAATGTTCCTCCAAGGACGGAGTCCAAGGGAAGTCGGAATCCAAGCTTGGACTCGGCCAAGGGGACGAAGACCGCTGCTCGGCTCAAAGCCATGTAAAACTTTGAAAAAGAAGAAGAGGATGGGTGGAAAGGGTACTGGAGATCCTAAAGGTGGTGCATTAGATGATAAGGTGGGAAAGGTACTGGATCTTCCGAGTTCAGAAGATGAGAGAGAGAGAGAGACTGGATTTATGGAGTTCACGAGGTTAGAGAGAGAGAGCGATATTTGAAGCCTTTGGGAGGATGAGAGACAGAAACAAGGGCAAATGAGTTCTCAACTCATACTCACAGTAAATTATTTGAATCTCTTACGTGTCTATTTTCTATTGGATGGTGCAAATTATAACTTTACACCAAATCCGGTTTGAAGCTTTTCTCTTCAATGAAATCGTCGGTTGAATTAATGAGAGGATCATTTTGTTAGATTGCGCGCGAGCCTCAGGTTACCTATAAATACACGATCCCGAACCAGGCACCATGCCGGCATGCCCCACGAACTGACCTTGCCAACTCTCAACTCCCCTCTCTTCCCACACACACACACACACACAATGATCTCTCTCTCTCTCTCTGACCCAATTTAGGGCCATGGATCCGTAAAAGGTATCCCCATTTTATTCAACTTTTCCTGTTCCTTTTGTCATTTATAGCTTCGAGTTCGAATTTTGTTATTATTCATGGTGTGCTTTTTGTTCTCTTCCTTTTAAAAAAAATCTCTTGAATTCATTTTACTCGGAGGAATTCAGCTTATTTTTGCTTGAGGAGAGCCTTTTTCGTTTTGGACATATAATTCATGTGACGTTGGATAATATTGTCTGGTTCGTCTGGAGCTGCATGCCTGAATATGCATGCATGGTGTTTAATTGTGTCTGTATATATGGTACTGCAGTACCATCCCTCAAGTACTTACAACTCACCCTTCTGGACTACCAACTCCGGTGCTCCGATTTGGAACAACAACTCTGCCTTGACCTTTGGATCCAGAGGTATTAATTGGTTATACATGCTTTCTGTTGATTTTCTGAATGATCGACGTGCATGGCTAGTGTTGCTGCTGCATGCTTTGAGTGTCATATTAATCTAATTAACCCGTTTTTGATTGATTATATATTTTTTATTTTTTGTGTTGAATTTTTGTTAGATTGAAATGTACGTATCCTTTTTAAATGGGTTTCCAGATATAAACACAACTTTGCATACGTTTTGGTGCTCGAGAAATAGATTGATGTAATCATTATAATTTTTAAAGTAGACATCCTGAGTTCGATCCAAACTCTCTACTATACTAAAAGATTATAACTACAAATTCCTATTGGAATTTCCATAGCTAGCTTTCTTCATGGGAATTTATTTCTGCATTTTTTTTACACAAAGGATTAATAAGGGATTTTATGGGATATATTATTAACATAAATGTTCTTATATATAAGAACCAATTATTTAACATAATTTTGCCTATTGATCAATGTCAAAGCTTGTTTTATTCTTTTGATATATTTTCTTCCTCGTAAACAAATAGAGTTGAGAAGCTGTATTTACGATTTTAAGTCCTTAATTAATTTAGTTGTTTGTTTGACAGGTCCTATTCTTCTTGAGGATTATCATCTAGTGGAGAAACTTTCGCAGTTTGATAGGGAGCGGATCCCAGAACGTGTAGTCCATGCTAGGGGAGCCAGCGCGAATGGATTCTTTGAGGTCACCCATGATATATCTCACCTAACATGTGCTGATTTCCTGCGCGCCCCCGGAGTTCAGACACCTGTGATTGTCCATTTCTCCACCGTTGTCCATGAGCTTGGTAGCCCTGAAACCCTGAGGGATCCTCGAGGTTTTGCAGTGAAGTTCTACACCAGAGAGGTGAGGTTCATCTAATTGGCCAAAGCATTGCCCAGAACTAGTCGCTGCTTGTAAAAAAAAAACAAACAAATTTAATGTTCATGATGTGACTGAATTGATTTCACTGAACACTATAATAGTACTTAATGGCTGTAAGCTTCCAAGTTCCATTTTTGTTTTTCATATCTTGACCTTTTCTTGTGTGCATGACAGGGAAATTTTGATCTGGTGGGAAACAATTTCCCTGTATTTTTCATTCGTGATGGTATGAAGCTAATTTCCAGACCTGGTCCATGCTCTTAAACCCAACCTTAAGTCTCATATCCAGGAGAATTGGAGGATTCTTGACTTCTTCTCCCACCATCCAGAAAGCCTGCACATTTTTACCTTCCTTCTTGATGATCTGGGTGTTCCACAAGACTACAGGCACATGGAAGGTGCAGGTGTTAACACCTATACCCTGATCAACAAGGCTGGGAAAGCGCATTATGTAAAATTTCACTGGAAACCCACTTGTGGGGTGAAGTGTTTGTTGGAGGACGAGGCCATTAGAATTGGAGGAGCTAATCACTGTCATGCCACACAGGACCTTTATGACTCAATTACAGCTGGAAACTATCCTGAATGGAAACTATACATTCAGGCAATTGATCCTGATCATTAGGACAAATTTGACTTTGATACACTTGATGTAACCAAAACCTGGCCTGAGGATGTATTTCCCTTGCAGCCAGTTGGCCGCGTGGTCTTAAACAAGAACATTGATAACTTTTTTGCTGAGAATGAACAACTTGCATTTTGCCCTGCAATTGTGGTTCCCGGTATCTACTACTCAAATGACAAGTTGATCCAGACTCGGATCTTTGCCTATTCTGATTCTCAGAGGCACCGTCTTGGACCAAACTATCTGCAGCTCCCAGCTAATGCTCCCAAGTGTGCAAATCACAACAATCACCATGAGGGTTCTGTGAACTTCATGCACAGGGATGAGGAGGTACTTAATTAGCTTGACCTGTATGGAACCAGCTTAGTGCTATATTATATACACCCATTAAGCTTGTTGGGACTATGGACACCACCTATCTCCACATTGGTATAATATTGTCCACTTTAGGCCCAAGCTCTCATGGATTTGCTCTTGGGTTTTTATCCCAAAAAGCCTCATACCAATAGAGATATTTGTCCATCCTTATATACCCATGATCTTCCCCACTTCTAGCCAATGTGGGACTTTGGTCGTATACCCAACAATCCTCCCCTCGAACAAAGGACCACCGAGCCACCTCTCAAACGATCATCCATCCATCCACTCTCTACCAATCAAGATTCTCCACTTCACTACGTTGGAAGCACACGCCTTACATGGAGTACCACCTGTCTCAAGAGCTTGCTTGCTCTATCCCAAATCAACTCCTCTTCATCGTCATGAAGAATCCGGAGCACACCGTCTATCCAATAGAGCTCATCCATGGATCCCATCGTAGGCAAACTGGGGCCCACCACCTTCGTTCGGCATTCCAAGGATTCATCCACCATGGCTAACTCCGGGGCATGGCTCTGATACCACTTGTTAGGACTATGGACACTACCTATTTCCACATTGGTATGATATTGTCCACTTTGGGCTCAAGCCCTCATGGATTTTGTAATGTTTTCCTCCCGAGTCCCTCACGTTCCAGAACTCAAAGATTAACTGAGATCGATGTTCACAGAATATTGCAAGAACCAACTAGATCCAAATAATAGAAAAACAAATCACAGAACAAGAATAAAAACAATAATAAAGAAAATAACAAGAATAAAGGAAAGAGAGAAGACAACACAACCGATTTACGTGGTTCGACCCTAATGGTCTACGTCCACAGCAGGAATGGCCTCAGATCTTTATTGATAATCACAGTCTCCACCAGAGAAGCCTCAGAACCATTTACATTCACTAATCCTCACTTTCACTCAAGAAATCGCACTGATTTCTTTCTCTCAGTGAAGAAATCCAGTAAACCCTAGGTTCTCCCCTCTCTGCTCAGAACCCTCTCGATGCCTCTCAAAATGTACAAGTGAAACACGAATGAACATTAGGGTTACACATCACGGTTAACTATGAATATATATGAAGAAACAGATGCTGCCAAGTGTCACCATCCAGTGGCTCGTAAATCTTGATCTTTCTCAGATGCTGCTTATAAGTCATGTGCGACTCACGTGCTTTTCTATCTCAGCACTTAACCATCACAACTCCAGACTTAGCCGCTTGTGCACCAATCAAAGTATCACACATGAGAGACAGATAAAAGGTCAGATTAAAATAAGACTAATTATTAATAAATGTATTTGACATAACATTTACAAATCTCCACCTTGGCAAAAGACATTTATTGCCAAGTTATTATCAATACTCATCATTGGCGATTCCTGCATTGTCCTCCTAATGAGGACTGACTCTGGACTCCATACTAATTAAGTTCAGACAATGTCTGAACTTGGAACATGGGAGAGACTTTGTCATCATATCTGAAGGGTTATCCTCAGTTGAGACTTTCTCCACACAAACTACTTTAGACTCTATAACATCCCTAACAAAATGAAGCCTTATGTCAATATGCTTAGACCTTACATGAAAAACTTGATTTTTTGCTAAGTGTAGAGCACTTTGGTTATCACAGTGTACTGTGATATTTCCATTAAAAATGTTTAGCTCACTTGAAATTCCTTTTAACCATATGGCCTCTTTTACAGCTTCAGTTAATGCTATATATTCAGCTTCTGTGGTGGACAAAACAACCACAGATTGCAAGTGTGATTTCCAGCTAATTGCTCCACCAAAAGCAGTGAATACATATCCAGTTAAGGATTTCCTAGAATCTATATTTCCAGCAAAGTCAGAGTCTACAAACCCTGTCAACTCGTATCCCTTCTCTACATTATTCCCAAAACAGATGCCCAGGTTAGAAGAACCTGTCAGGTACCTCAGTACCCATTTAATGGCTTGCCAGTGTGCCTTTCCAGGATTCCCCATAAATCTACTAACTATACTCACAGCATATGTTAGATCAGGTCTAGAACAAACCATTGCATACATTATACTTCTCACCATGCTAGCATAAGGAATTTTATTCATTAAGTTAATGTCAGGTTCTGTTTTAGGGCCCTGATCTACTGACAATTTAAAATGCTGGCCTAAAGGTGTAGAGACAGATTTCGCTTGTTCCATGTCAAATCTTTTAAGGATTTTGGAAATGTAATTTTTCTAGGTTAAATGTAATACCTTAGCATTCATGTCCCTTTCAATTTCCATTCCTAGGATTTTCTTAGCAGGACCCAAATCTTTCATTTCAAACTCTGATTTTAGCATGCATTTAACTTGATCAATTAAAACAGTATCTTTACAAGCCAACAACATGTCATCAACATACAATAGGAGATAGACAAATGTTCCTTTTTCTTCTTTGTAGTAGACACAACTATCATAGCAGCTCCTTTTAAAATTATTGTCAGTCATGTGTGTATCAAATCTTTTATACCACTGCCTAGGTGATTGTTTAAGACCATATAAAGATTTTTTAAGTAAACACACTTGATTGTCTTTAATTTCATTAGTAAAACCTTCAGGAGGTTGCATGTAAATTTCTTCTTCAAGTTCTCCATGCAAAAAAGCAGTTTTAACATCTAATTGTTCTAGATGCAGATTTTCAAAAGCAGTATAAGCAAGCAGTAACCTGATTGAGCTATGTTTAACCACAGGAGAAAAGATTTCATTGAAATCAATTCCTTCCCTCTGTGTAAAGCCTTTGGCTACTAGCCTAGCCTTATACCTTGTCCCTTCTATCCCTGGAATTCTTTCCTTTTTCTTAAATATCCACTTGGATCCAACTAGTTTTACACCTTTGGGTTTGGGCACTAGAATCCAGGTTTTGTTCTTATTTAGAGATTCCATCTCCTCATGCATAGCAAGTATCCATTTAGAGGAGTCCCTGCTAGACACAGCTTCTTTATAAGATCTAGGTTCCTGGTTTACAACATCATCAGCTATAGTTAGGGCGAACATGCTGAGTTCAGCTTGACCATACCTTAGAGGAGGTTTAATTATTCTCTTTTGTCTGTCTCTAATTAGGTTATAGGAGCTAACTCCACCTTGATCCTCAATCCTTGAAGATTCTCCCTCAAGATCACTGCCCTTCCCAATTTCTGGTTCAAGTTGGGTGTTATTTTGCTCCACCTCAACCTATAAACCTTTTAAGGACTTATCACCTTCTGAGTTTGAAGTTTCCCCTAGTACCCTAGCCATTTGAGATTCATTAAAGGTTACATCCCTGCTCACTATGCACCTAAACCTACCAGGTCCTTCTACCCAGAGTTTGTATCCCTTCACCCCTTGAGGATACCCTATAAAGATACACTTAAGTGCCCTGAGCTCCAATTTGTCAGTTTTTGAATTTGCATAGGCAACACACCCGAAAACTCTAAGGTGGTCATAAGTAGGAAATTTTCCAGACCATAGTTCCTGTGGAGTTTTAAACCCTATAGCAGAGGAAGGGCACCTATTTATAAGATGAACAGCTGTATTGGCAGCTTCTGCCCAGAAGGTTTTGGGTAGTCCTAAGTTTGACAACATACACCTAACCCTTTCTAGGATTGTCCTGTTCATCCTTTCAACTAAGCCATTCTGTTGAGGGGTTTCCCTCACTGTCTTATGCCTAAGGATCCCTTCCCTTTTACAGTATATGTTAAACTCATTAGACAAGAACTCTAGGCCATTATCTGTCCTTAAAACTTTAAGTTTTCTACCTACTTGATTCTCCACTAGAGTTTTCCATTCTTTGAATTTCTCAAAAGTGTCACTTTTATTTTTAAGGATGTAAATCCAAACTTTTCTAGAGTAATCATCCACAAAGGTAGGAAATAGCTCCCTCCACTATGAGAATTTACTCTTGCAGGCCCCTAGAGGTCAGAATGGACATAGTCTAGAGTTTGTTTGGTGTTATGGGTAGCTGCCTTAAAACTAACTCTCTTGGCCTTCCCATAGATACAATCTTCACAGAATGGTAGGTTGTCTAAGTTCTGGTCACTCGACAACCCCTGTTTCTGCAGTTCTAAGAGACCCCTCTGACTTACATGCCCAAGTCTCATATGCCATAGCACAGATTGGTTCTCTACTGTGTTCTATACAGGTGATGCATCCCCAACTATGGTCTTTCCTTGTAATGTGTACAAACCATTTTTAATCACCCATTTCATGACAACTAAGGACCCTTTTGCAACTCTAAGAGTTCCTGCCTCAGATTTAAAGGTATAGCCAGATAAATCTAGCACACCAAGAGAAATTAAATTTCTCTTTAAGTCAGGTATGAATCTGACTTCCCTTAAAATCCTCTCGATACCATCATGCATTTTCAGTCTAATAGACCCTATACCCATGATTTTGCAGGACTTATTGTTTCCTAGAATGACATGTCCTCCATCTAACTCAGAGAAGGTCTCAAACCATCCCTTTATTGGACACATATGGAATGAGCAGCCAGAATCCATTATCCATTCTGTTTGTGGGTCAACCTCACTTACAGTGAGCACCTCAGCACTCTCATATCCTTCTAACACCACAGAAGCATCCCCTGCCTCTTTGGTCTTATTATCAAAGTTGTTCTTTCTTTCAGGACAATCTTTCTTGAAGTGTCCTTCTTTATGACACTGAAAACATTGAAAATGTTTTTTCTTAGACTTAGACCTAGGTTTCCTTTTATCATTCTTGCCCTTCTTATCTCTTTTTTCTGTTCTACCCCTAACAGTCAAACCTTCCCCGAGTTCTTGTTTAGTATCCCCCCTACTTTGTAGTTCCCTAGTGTGAAGTACAGATTGTACTTCATCTAATGTAAGAGAGTCCCTACCAAACATCATGGTTTCTTTTAGGTTTTGGTAGGATGAGTCCAAAGAACTCATCAGGAGGATGGCTTGATCCTCATCCTCCACCTTAATATCTATATTTGCTAGATCTAAGATGATTTTATTAAATTCATCTAGATGCTACCCTATTGGAGTTCCAGGGATCATCTTAAAGGTGTATAGTTTGGTTTTCTTGTGCAGTCTGTTAGCTAAAGATTTAGTCATATAAAGGTTCTCTAATTTCAGCCATATGCCTACAGCAGTGTCCTCACTAGCCACCTCCCTCAGGACTTTATCTCCAAGGGAGAGGATTAAGGCACTGTGTGCTTTCTAGAGAATGTCCTTTTGGACAGTCTCCTTGTCTTCCTTTTTCGGGGAAGACCCTTTCCTTTTCTCACCAAGGAGGGCATCTTGCAGTCCATGTTGGACTAGCAGTGCCCTCATCTTAATCCTCCATAACCCGAAATCATTTTCCCCCGTGAATTTTTCAATGTCGAACCTCATGGTCCCCATCGACCTAGGCTCTTGATACCACTTGTAATGTTTTCCTCCCGAGTCCCTCACATTCCAGAACTCAAAGATTAACTGAGATCGATGTTCACAGAATATTGCAAGAACCAACCAGATCCAAATAATAGAAAAATAGATCACAGAACAAGAATAAAAACAATAATAAAGAAAATAACAAGAATAAAGGAAAGAGAGAAGACAACACAACCGATTTACGTGGTTCGACCCTAATGGTCTACGTCCACGACACGACTGGCCTCAGATCTTTATTGATAATCACAGTCTCCACCAGAGAAGCCTCAGAACCATTTACATTCACTAATCCTCACTTTCACTCAAGAAATCGCACTGATTTCTTTCTCTCAGTGAAGAAACCCAACAAACCCTAGGTTCTCCCCTCTCTGCTCAGAACCCTCTCGATGCCTCTCAAAATGTACAAGTGAAACACGAATGAACATTAGGGTTACACATCACGGTTAACTATGAATATATATGAAGAAACAAATGCTGCCAAGTGTCACCATCCAGTAGCTCGTAAATCTTGATCTTTCTCAGATGCTGCTTATAAGTCATGTGCGACTCACGTGCTTTTCTATCTCAGCACTTAACCATCACAACTCCAGACTTAGCCGCTTGTGCACCAATCAAAGTATCACACATGAGAGACAGATAAAAGGTCAGATTAAAATAAGACTAATTATTAATAAATGTATTTGACATAACATTTACAGTGGTATTGCAATTTTATGCTTTCCGATTTACGTAGAAGGCTTCTCAGGCGCTATGATGCTAATTTGTAGGTCAATTTTTTTCCATCGAGATATGATCCAGTTCGCCATGCTGAGAGGTTCCCCATTCCTGCTGCTGTCTGTACTGGAAGGCGTTAGAAGGTCAGTTTCCATCAATTGTATCAGTCTTTCCTCAAAATGTAACTTTTGACATGTGGGTTGTTGACAGAGTTCAACCATAATTGATCACAGTTGCATGTATATATGAGCCTTATCATCTTCTTCCTTCTTTCAGCAAAGCTGTTCCCTCGATTAGATCATCTAATTGTAGCAAGTGTAGGGCCATAATTACGAACATTGAAAAAAAAAAATGCCTTTTCCTTCTCCTTTTTCTCTCTACTTTTCTCTCTAATTGAGCAAGAACATTGTTTTTCATTTCCCAGATTTCAGGCATAAGTTAAGTAGGCCGTGTGTTAAATAAACATGGAAATATTTGTACAGCAATTCACCCTGTATTTGTTGGTTAATGTAGTGCATCATTGAGAAGGAGAACAACTTTAAACAACCAGGAGAGAGATACAGATCCTGGGCACAAGACAGGCCAGTACCTGTTTTCCAGCTCCATTGTTCTAATTAACTACAAATATAAAGAGATATATATATATATATATTATGGATATGTCTTTTAGTTTAATATGATTTCTTTTGCATTTCTCTCGTGATCCTTTTCCAGGCAAGAGCGATTTATCTGTCATGCGTAGACGCTCTATCTGACCCACGTGTCACCCATGAGATCCGCAGCATCTGGATCTCATACTGTTCTCAGGTGACTACTCCCTCTCAAAATTATACCTTTGATCATGATTTGAAGGCCATGATTTCAGAATGAATTTGTGGTATATATTTTGATGTTGCTGCTGGAATTAGTTGTCTACAGGCTGACAAGTCTCTGGGTCAAAAGCCAGCCTCTCGGCTTAATGTGAAGCCAACCCTGTGAGGGGTACTGATCATGCAGGCAGGCAGGCTTGAGTTGGAAGAAAGTAGATTAAGAAGGGCTAAATTTAAGAGGATGCCGATCATTTGGAAGGATAAAATCAGTGCTAAAACCATGATATACGTATTCTATATATCTTATGCTACAACTTGCTCATTCATGTGTTTCTTAAACTCAATGTTTCAATCTAAATAAATGCCGGAATTCTATTTGCAAATTCATGAATTTGATTCACCTGATGTCATCCTAATTAATTCATGAATATTAAGGATGATGATATATTTACAACTATTTTATAACATATTTATAATTAGGCCTCATTTGGATTGAGAAACTATCTCAACTCAACTCATCTCATCTCATCTCATTATTACAATTTTCTCAAATTCTCATATAAAATACAATAAACAATTTAACTTTTTCAAATCTTAATTCAACTTTTTCAAATCTCAATTTAACTTTTTTAAATCATAAAATAATAATAATATTAAAAATAATATTCTAACAATATTTTATTTAATTTTTAATTTTTATCTAAAACCATCTCATCTCATTATCAAAACGGCCAAGTCGTGCGTTCATATTTGAGCATAATCGTGCAAGTTAAAGGAATTGCATTCTATTTCAATTGCGTGGGAGGGGGGATTCTTTATGAAATGATCTAGCAATATCATTGTACGACGGATCCCTTTTAGAACAACTTATTCCTTCTTCTTTTTTTGTATTTTTAATGTCTAGTGGTTGATGTCACACATTAATCAAATAATTAATAAGGAACTGCCTATACTAGGTAGGATTAAGTTATACGTATTATTAAATTAAGAAAATAGTTTTTACTTTCTTTTTAATATTAGCCACTTCTACGCAGATAGTACAGTCTCGCAAGCAAAGTACTAGAATCTCAAGCAACCTTACAACGACTTCCACTTGGTTTGGTTTTTTTTTTTTTTTTTTTGTGTGTGTGTTTTTAATTGATGATCTTGATAAGGTTATAACACTTGCAATAGTTGGTCCGTCCCAGGATTTTTGATCCTATAAATTTATATATATATTATATATATATATATATATTTAGTATGGATTACCACTAAATTAAGGAACCCATCTGGAACTTGGTCGATTTTTTATTGTTGAATTGAAAATGAACGTGTCATGTGGCTCCACGTCTAATTAATTGTCTTAAGATTAAAAAATAAAAATCTGGTTTTGATCAAACTCTTTCGATATTCTTTAGAGGTTGTTTCATCCAGATCCATCCAATTTTGGGTAGAATTTGTGATTCCTTAAACTTTATACCAAACTTCGATTCATGAATTCATGTCATGAGATCCACGGCCCGAACGTAAGTTAATGCAACTTACAGCCTCTTTAACAATATGCATTTATACATTTAAGATGAGAAAAATTAGGGGACGTAATACAACTGGTATAGATTTATTAACATTCTATAATTTTTTTTTTTTTTTTTAAAAAGGACTTTCTTCGATCCTCGATCGTACATCCTCGAGGAGTACTGCATGGGAAGTAGGATTGTGTTGATAAGTTCAACGGTGGTGTTTCCGGACGATATGACAATCGAGAGTTCAACTAAAGCCGGATGATTTCCAGTTATCTATCTCACGGAATCCTGGACTCAATCCTTTTGGGTGTGAATCTATCTGAATCGGAGTTATGGGAAGCTCTCAATCTCAAAGTAGTACGTAGAATCATCAAAAGAAAAGTGAAGCAAATGAAAGACTATAAATTTTTATAACGGTTGTCCATTGATCTTCAATCTTTATTGGTTAATATTGTAACTGGGATCTTTCGACGTCCAAATTAATCAGCCACACGAGAGATATTGGAGCACAGAGAGCATAAATAATGCTATGTTTTTTAACAAGATGGTTACGATCCAAGGAAGTCATAGGTTTATGTTTGTTATGTTCTCACGTACGTGTTTGTCCTGTCTTAATTGCTTCCCCCTTCAGTACTTTCTTTATGAAAATTGAGGCGATGATAGATAAGTTTACAAGTGTTGGAAAAGATGAAGTTAAAAACGCTTCTTTAAGATTAACGCCCTTCCTCAATCTCGAGACCCTTTGATCTGCTTGCATGCATTGTGACTGGGTTTTGGCTGTATTTGAGTTTGAGCTGGACCAGATTGGATATGTCATGTATAAAAATATATATAATTTCTGTGTTTTTAATAGACTTGTAGTCCATTTTTGAATCTTTAGAAATGGTATATATAATTTTCTTCCTCGGCTCTTTGAAGGCAGATCGAATCCCAGCCGAGCATCCAGCAGTTGTTGTGGAAACTGCAAAGTGCCGACGAAATGGCCATTATTTTAAACTCTCTTAATGCTCTCATTCCCACCGAATCCATCTCTAATAATAATTAACAAACAAAGTTATAATACCATCAACACGACAAGGCCAAAATTGATCCAACCAGCATCATGCGTAGCGTCAGCAGAGACGCTTTCATGTTAGCTGACTTTACAATATTGGGAGTTCCCAGGCCAAAAAGAGCCAGCCAGTGTGTATGTATGTGCCTGTGTGGGGTCGTCCTCTTGGAATGAGAATCTTCTTCTTTATCAATGGCCTGGAATCATAAAAGACTGTGAATCAGACTGTGTCTACAACTACCGACTTTGGAGAGAAAAAGACAGTCTACAACTCCTAACTTTGGAGATAAAAAGGTTGTGGAGGTAATACCAGAGTCAGGCTTCTTGGAGTTTGGTGGCCGGAGGGGGATATTACAAAGACAAGGTACAGGGGACAAAGCTCTTGAAAGCAAAGCTTTTTGTCTACTTCACTTGATGCTCTCATGATTCTGCCTCTCGGACGGTTTTTCTTGGCGTACTTCAGGAAAAATGAAAGTAAAAAATAAATAAATAAAATTCCCCCTAGTTTCTCCTAGAATCTTTTTTTTTTTTTCCTCTCCAATTTTCTTCTTAGATTTTACTGGTTTTTATTTGTTTTGGCGTTTTGGCTCTTTTGGGTCATAAAACTAGTTTAGTTCCATCATGAAACGTGATTTTGTTCATAGTCCATCGGGGGAAATGAATTTTGGTACCTTTTTTTTTTACTCTTTAGCTGGAAACTTGAATCTTGAATTTTTGTTGCGGAAGATATTGACTGACCATCTTTATAAGATCTATGAAAAGTGGGTTTTCGTTTTGTGTTCTTTTCTTTTCTTCCTTTTTTAAGTTTTCAACATGAAAGTAAATCAAATACCAGGATATGGTGGTTTCCCAAATAGGATTTGACTGATTTCTGCAAGTTGGCCATATTCTTGACATGCAAGTGGAAAAGAGATACCCACTCTTTACTAAAATTTTACACTACTTTCTTGTTATGTTAAACTTTTGATTTGTCAAGTTTCTTTGCCTTTTCTCTCAGAGAACATTTGTTGGTTATTTCTCCTCTGTCGACGAGATTCATGTTGACGATGTTTCACCAATTTGAGCAGCGTAGTGCTTGAACCAGGAAGAATGGAGACCAGAAGTTATATCATAACTCCTTTCATTCTATATTGTAGCTAGCTTTATATCAGTTTTGGAACCACAAACTTCTAAAATTCAGAGAAATAGGATCTACAAAGAGGTGGGGTTTTGAAGAAGGATCAATCATAATGGAAGATGGTGTTTCATCACCCGATACCATGCTAGGTGCTCCTGCTGATTTAGCAACGGATCTGGATTTCATGGATGATCTCCTTTTCGATGGATGCTGGTTGGAAGCGATGGATGGATCCGAATTCCTTCATCAGAATCCCTCTACGTCTGGTGCCCAACTAGACCCTTCATTGGAATGGCCTGATTTGAAGGCTAGTGACAACTTGAGATCGAATCCATCTCAAATGGGCAATGAAGAGGAGATACAGAGACCATTACCTGATGAATCACAGGAAAGAAGTTTAGTCAGTGCCGCATCTCTTGGACAGGACATGACTAATGTTGCCGGGTGTTCTAGTGAATCAAAAAATAATGTAATTGAAGGTTCTGAACTACGCACAAGGTGGTGGATTGCACCCAGCGGAAATCCTGGTATTACTACTTCTGTAACACACAGATTAATTAAGGCCATTGGGTACCTCAGAGAATTCACAAGAGATAAAGGTGTTCTTATACAGATATGGGTGCCTGTCAATAGAGGGAATAGGCGTGTTCTAACTACTAGTAATCAACCTTTCTCGCTTGATTCCTGCTGTCCAGGGCTTGCAAGATACCGAGACATCTCTAGGAAGTTTCAATTCTCTGCTGAGGAGGACTCTAGGGAGTTGGTGGGGTTGCCTGGAAGGGTTTTCTTGGATAAGGTTCCTGAGTGGACTCCTGATGTCCGACTCTTTAGAAGTGATGAGTACCCAAGAGTTGGTCATGCTCAACATTATAATATTTGTGGAACCCTTGCTCTTCCAATATTTGAACAAGGTAGTAGGACTTGCTTCGGTGTTATTGAGGTTGTGATGACTACCCAGCATATCAAGTATTTCCCTGAGGTTGAAAGTGTTCGCAAGGCACTTGAGGTCTGTTTCTTTGTTCTTTTTCAGAATTTTGTCTTCTTGTGTATGTTCGTCTTTTCTTTGTAGCTAAATCATGTTAGGCAAGGCATTCAAAGTTATGTCAATCTTATTTTCACACTGTGTTTTATGCTGATAAGCTTAGTTTTTCTGCTCGAGTAAAAGCCGAAGTATATAAAAAAGAAAAACAAAAGGTTGAAGAGCGTCGTTGAATAGCTGATGTTTATTATGTCTGATCCACCGTCTAATGAAAGTAGATTGAAAGACCTTGGAAAAATACTGACTTTATGCAGAAGACCTTACATTTGCAGTTGTGATGATTGATTCTTTAAGGAAGAAAATCTGAAGAAGACCGCGAAAAGAGAAGATACAGCTTAAGTAGTGATCTTCAGTAACTCCATGTCTTTGATTAGATGGTCATCTTCAGCACACAGTTGCACTACTACATATTGTTTTGATTTGTATTGTGTATGATTCATTATAGTTCAACTTTCCTTGGCCACCTTTTTCCTCTCTAAACATATTAAAAAACTTTCTTCTTAAATTTCATTTTCAGACGTTCTCTAAATTGAGTATAGGTATCAGTCCGGAACCACGGATAGATTGTAGCTTCTCTTGTATAGCTAGCTGGTTTACATTAATTCATGTTTTTCTGATTGGAGCAAACTCGTTAATTTGCAGGCTGTTGATCTTAGGAGTTCTGATGCTTTGAGCACTGATAATGTAAAGGTAAGTGGATATATAACTGGTGCAATATAAAATTTGTTCATCAAAACAATCCAATCTTTCTTATTCACGTTATTGTTGGGGTTTCTTTTAGCAGGCATGCAACACGGCCTACCTAGCTGCATTACCTGAGATTAAAGAGGTTTTGAGATGTGCTTGTGAGACACATGGATTGCCCTTGGCTCAAACTTGGGTTCCATGCATTCAACAAGGTAAAGCGGGGTGCCGACACTCTGATGATAACTATGTCAATTGTGTCTCCACTGTGGATCTTGCTTGCTTTGTCGCCGATCCCAATATGCAGGGTTTTCATGAGGCTTGCTCTGAGCATCATTTGTTAAAGGGTCAAGGCATTGTTGGGGGAGCATTTAGGACGAATCAACCATGCTTCTCAGCTGATATAACATCCTTTGGCAAGACCGAGTACCCTCTGTCTCACCATGCAAGGGTGTTTGGATTGTGCGCTGCTGTTGCAATACACCTGCGCAGCATCCACACTGGTACAGTTGACTTTGTCCTGGAGTTCTTCTTACCCGTGAATTGCACAGATTCTGTGGAGCAGAAGAAGATGCTTAGTTCACTGTCCATTATTGTACAACATGTTTGCCGAAGTTTACGGATTGTAACGGACAAGGAGCTAGAGGAGGATACTAATTTTCCAGTTAATGACAAACCTAGTAGGGAGGAGATGTTACCCGCAGAGCTTTGGCAACATCGACAAGATTCTAAGATGGAAAGAAATATTGAGTTTGGTGAAGAGTGTTCTGCATATGATGAGGGTATCTTCCCAAGTGTAGGCACGAGTAAAGCAGGAGAGAAAAGACGTTCCAGGTTCGAGAAGACTATCACCTTGGAAGTTCTTAGGCAATATTTTGCTGGCAGTCTAAAAGATGCGGCAAAGAGTATTGGAGGTAAAGCTTCACTTAAATTGAACTGATTTTTATTCCATGCTTTAATGTTGGTGACTTTTAAACCCCCACCACCCTCAGCCGGCCTAGGGGGATGAAAAATCTATTTATAAAAAAATATTTATTTTTTTATGTTGGGGAATATATATATATATATATATATATATATATATATATATATATATATATATATATATATATTATGTCAGGAACCTCTCCAGGGCCCTTTGGACCCACTCTTACAGACTTAAAAAAAAAAGTGCATTTGTATACATTGTATAAGATGTGTATTCGTATAAAACTACTCCAATGTAAGTTCTCCCAGAAAGATGATCACTAGTATCAGTTTTGTTGGCTGATGCATTGATCTGTACTCAAAAGTTGTTTCGATTTGTGTGAATTTTTTTTACCTTCAAGATAGAATGTGTTAATAATTTCCAATATCTGGCTCTTCATTTATCTAACTTCTTTAACCATTATTTACTTTCAGTTTGTTCGACGACTTTGAAAAGAATCTGCAGACAAAACGGGATTAAACGATGGCCTTCTCGAAAAATTAGGAAGGTTGGTCACTCCTTACAGAAACTCCAACTTGTAATCGACTCAGTCCATGGTGCATCTGGTGCTTTTCAAATAAATTCCTTCTACACAAACTTCCCAGAGCTAACCTCTCCAAAATTATCGGGAACCAGCCCACTTTCTGCTAGAAAACTCAGTGAGTATACGCAGCCGTCATCAAGCATGCAGCCTGAGGGTGAGCTTTTCAGCCCTCAAGCTGCTGCGCCGAAATCAACCTCCTCTTCATGCAGTCAGGCTTCGACCTCAAGTCATAGTTGTTCTAGTGGGACACATCAACTTCCTCCCACGCGGAACATTGCTCGTTTCGAAGATGCAATAATTGGAGAAAATCGTCATCAGGGTGTGCTAAATTGGATCGGCAGTGCAGCAGAGATCCAGGCCCCAAGTCAAGGACCAAAGCTCCTGCCAAAATCCCAGAGCCATCAATCTCTTAATGCTGAGAACCTTGTACCCTCACTGAAAGATAGTGGTCATGCATCTCAAGAATGGTATGCTCAGAAAGTAAAAGTCACATATGGAGATGAGAAAGTCCGGTTTCGGGTGCAAAACAATTGGAAGTACACAGACTTACTGCTAGAGATTGCCAGGCGATTCTATATAGATGACATGAGTAGATTTGATCTCAAGTACTTGGATGATGATGCCGAGTGGATCTTATTAACATGCGACGCGGATTGGGAGGAGTGTATGGATGTCTGGCAATCATCACAGAGCCACACTATCAAGCTCTCCCTCCAAGTTTCTCGTCATCAATTAGGAAGTCTTTAGACAGCAGTGGTTCAGGTTCAAAATGGAAGTTTCTCATCATCATTCAGGAAAGTCTTTAGGCTTGAGTAATCAATCTTCGTTGGAAAATGATCAAGCCTTTGCCTGCTTTGAGATTTACTCCTTGTCTTCGAATGATATCTCCAGAGATTCTTCAAGTTCACAAAGGATTCAAATCATTCCAGTAATTTTTGTCTGGAGACTGGAGTTGTAATCTATACGGGGTGGTTGAAAGCAGAGAATCAAATCTTGATCGTTCTCTGTGGGCCACAATAGCTATGGAATCTTTATATAATATGTCAAAAAATTAGAGTTTCTCCTCAGTAAGTGTAGCTTGTAAATTCAATCATTCTTCTCCTCTCCAGAGAAGAAACCTCACTCAGGAAAGAATCTACAACTTTTTGTATATTTTAAGGCAATTTTGTTTTTCAATCAAGATTGAAAATGAAAGGTCTTATTTAGAGACGTGTACATGGATGGATACTGCAAGTGGAAAGTCTACCCCTCCTTTCTTTCACTTGTTTCTATATTTCTCCTTGTCGTGTGCAGATTTGTATGGGCATGCATTGTTTAATGTGACCTGGCAATTAGGACATGCCTGGTGTGTGTAATTTTTTATCATATATGTGTACTCTATACACACACACACACACATATATATATATATATAATGATTCTTGCGTCAAGCCCTTCAAAAATTATGAAGAATAATGGAGGTGGGGTTTTGCCTTTCTGCTAAACAATTGCTGATGCTGATGGCATTTTGGCCTCATGGGCAACCTCTTTTGTTTGAACGCAAGGCCATTCTGGTTGGTCGGCATATTTTAGACAAGGAAGTGTTCCGTGGGTGATCATGAAACTCTTATTACCCTTGTCTTTGATCATCCAAACAACATAAAATAATGCTCATAAGTCGTCCAAGACCACTCACTGCCTCAATTATACATCATTTTATTATTCATAATGGTGGAAAACCAAATGGTCCAGGAAGTGCAATCTGCGTCTGCTTATTTAAATCTACCGAAAGGGGGTGTGTCATTGATTTAGACCCCTCATTTTAAAAGTTGAAGGAATCAACAAAGATTAATATTAAAACCATCATTGGAAACTAATTTCAATCCAAATATGATGTGATGATGATCCACCCAAGTGGAAATCAAAATATTAGATTCAGTTGTCTGAATAAAAAACCAGCAAGCACACAAGTGGCGACCAATTCAAGCCAATTTAACTTAGCATATTCATTTTCTTTAATTCTTTCATCAATGTTACACAAAACATGTCCTTTTCATCTTAGTTGTACATCAAGAAGTACTCTAATGGCAGTCTGAGTCGGTGCATGTCACCACAATATTAGCCGTATAGGACACCAGAAGCCTAACAGAAATTATTGACTTCTCCTTCTATGGCTCACACTACCTTTCGTCTTTTCTTTTCTTTTCTTTTCTTTTGTTGCCGATATAATACATGTCGGAACCTACTTGACATTTGCTTGAACTAACGATACATGCAATTTAAGTATAGAAGAGAAGGATATTAACCTGCAAAAGGTTTTCTTCCTACAGCTGTGATGAAGCAGATGGATGATCTTCTAGCTGCTCCACAAGTACGCATCTAGACGGCGGACCAAATATGCTCAAAAATACCTGTGGAAATAAAAAACCAAGAAGAGACATGACTTTTTCCTTCCATTACAACTTGGTATTGTAATGATGAGAATATTGTGGACTTACCGGTAAGAATACAAGTCCATGCAAGAAACCAAGAAGGACCAATGTGAGGTACATTTGGAAGTAATAAACCTGCAAGACATAGGCATAGAAGATAATTAAAAACGCTGGAAAATATTGGTCAGTGTAATTACAAAATTTAGAGGGATTAATACCACAAAAACTTCAGTCCTCGAGAAACAAAGAACAATCACGCCAACTAGCTTTGTCAGTGTGATTCCACTGCAAAATTATGTCAAAGACAGGTAAGTTGTTGATTGACAGAAAACTTCACACTGAAGTTTTGACAGGTAAACGAGGACAAAACTCATTTTGCCGCAGGTCAAGAGGACACCAACTATATTTAACCTCTAAAATGCCATTTATTTGATAAACCATGGTTTGAAGTTTAACCACAAAATAGGAGTTTTGTACTGCAATTAGAAGCTGATTCATGTATAGAACTGGAGCTATTCGAGAAAGTTCAACAGTCCATTCCATTCTACAGGACTTGTAATACCTTGGATTATGTATAGAAGAAAGGGGATGAATTGTTGGTTGGGGGGGGGGGGGGGGGGCAGCATATCACATTGCTTAGGAGGGAGAAGTTCTGAAAAATTAAGGATTCATATCCCAAATACACCTAGAGGGGGTGAATAGGTGTTTTCCAAATTTATTAGACTACTTAAATTAATAATCAATCAATCAAATCACAAGAAATAATCAACATAGAGATTTTGGAACTTCAAAATCTAAAGTCATTCTGGGTGTAAGTCACCACCTAAAATCCACTATAGAAATTTAGTTCATTACAACCAATTTAGAAATACTTGCAAGACCCTTAAAGTAACTAAATATGGCTTACAACACCATGAGTATCCTACTCGATCTACCCTGACAATTCCGGACCACCAGCCTTACTATAGTTTTACCACAAGCACCAACTCGATCTCTACACCCAGGTAGCTTCGAAAAATCCTTCTAGCCAACAAATACGTCACACCAATGGACTCAGCAGTACTAGAACACGAGCACAATTTTTTTTCCTTTTTTTTCTTTTTTTTTATGTCTTGGAACCTTTCCCAGGCAAGGCCCTTCGGACCCACCCCTACAAAGTAAACCCTAGTCCCGAGCACCGCACCCTTAGAAGTTTCCCTACATGGAACAGGTTAAATCATTGGTTTTTCACTAGAGGGTATGGCCCCAAAGGATTGTTTACACCAATGAGGTGTTGAACCTTGAAGGAAGTGATACCCCAAGACCAAGACCTTCACCACGAGCACAATATGATGGAGGTTTGTTTATCGAGAGAATCGATCTTCAATGCGCAATGGATCTCCTTAAGCTCAAGAATATAATGAATACGACAACTCTCATCTTTCTCCACACCCTAGGAGTCGTGCATATTATTCTATATGTACTTAGGGCTTGTGTAGGCCACTTAGAGAGTCCAAACCTTAGTGAAAAAGTGATTTCCGGAATTTTCGCTCAACCCAATTGTCAAGCGAACTTTCTATCCAGTTTTTTGGTCATAACATTGTTGAGCTGTTTTGACCAAGTAAACGTTAGAATTTGAAGATCCTTGTGAAACATGATTTTGTAGATAATTGAGTTAGCTTTCCCACTCCACAAAGATCACCTCAATCCGATATGGAAATTGAAACTTATGCTTGATTTACTCTGACTAGGTCGATCTCATCAGGTCTTGCGAATTTGCAATTTTTGTACTTTTTGTTCCAATTGAAACCTAGACTCGACCCAACATATTTACAACTCAGTTGGACTAAATTTTGTCATAAGAACATGCCAACACATTATTTTTACACTAACAAGCTTAAACCCTTTATAATGATTCTAAAAAGCTCTAATCGTAACCTTAACTAGTTCTTTTAAAGTACGGGGCCTAAATGTGACTTGGACTTTCTTTAAGTTGTTACCAATAGTATTAGTCATTCCAAACCAAAATTGTGAGATTTGAGTCGTGCCACCTATGATAGACTTGGCCCGATGAGGACATCAGAGTATAAGGAAGAAGATTGTAATACTTCGGATTGTGTATGAGAATGTGGTGAATGAGATCCCACATTGGGAGGGAGAAGTCCAAGTCCTTTATAATGATTCCATTCCAATAGGCTCCAATTGTAACATTAACTAGTTCTTTTGAAGTCTGGGCTTTGATGTGGCTTGGGCTTTTCTTGAGTGGTTATAAAAAGTAATGCAATGTTCTTAGGGATCTGGATTAGCTATCCTGCCAAAGAAGGAAAAAACACCTGAAGACAGATGCTCCCATTGTACCCAGAGCCTCCTTCATGCGTTGTTCCTTATCTCCACTGCTTACCTGTGCAAGAAATATATAAGAATAGACTAATAAAAGGAATTCTGTTATCATGCTCTAACAAAAATTGTGAAGTCAAAAGGAAGAAGATTTCCCCATATTCAGAAGGGGAGCCATCAGTGGCTCACCTACCTTGACTAGTTATGTTAGTATATTCCATTTCAGAACACTTAATTTTCACTGTTCAAAGAATATAACTGTTACCATATTAAAATTAAATTCAACTAAACCATAACAGCAACTAATTGGGGTTGGTTACATGGATCCTTTTGCCTCATCACATGGGCACATTTCATGCTGGGCCTCTCCCCTTGATATTAAGATTCAATCAAATCATATATGGGAAGGGAATGAATTTCAACCAAATCCATTTTATATTATGGAAACATATAGATAATGTAGTAAGGAAAAATTAAGTTTGCACAAGTCCATTAAGCAGCAATGGGAAACATCTTTTCCAAGCAACAACTAGGACTTGAGAGTGATACTGACCGAGAAAGCATGTGTCATATGCACACAAAACTCAACAGCAACACCAACCGACATAACAAGGTTAACGACGGAGACTGCATTCAATTGGATATCCAGAATTGCCATCATACCCTGTACAGTGTCATCTTGTAAGCAACTTAAAAGAAAAACAACAATTGGGTCAATTGTAAATTAATTACAAAATAATTGTCATCAATATTTCAAATAAAGAAACTCTATAATTATCAAGGAAGAAAATTACCATGAGATCTACGAGAATCATTGTTAACACCAGAAAAATAATTGCTGAACTCCAAAAACTACAATTGGTAAGCCAAGAACCAGAAATGGAATGTCTGAGTTATTTCAGAAAGAATAGAACATTATAGTCAAGTATCAAAAAGCAGAAGAAAAAAAAACTATAATCTAAAGCAATAGCTAAAAACATTAATACCAACCTACACGTGATGATTAAGCAAACGATAAACACTGCACCTGTTTACATCATCAAACGGATCTATTTAGTTCTTGTAAGAAATAAAAATTACTGAGTTGAAACATGCATATTTATGTTAGATTATTTAATATTTGCTGTAAAATCCAAATTTTATGTTATGAAAATAAAATTATTAAGACAAATACTATTTTGTTGACAATTTAACACAAATAATCGCCGAATAGCATTCTCTTTAACATCCCAGCCCCAAGCTGACCTTTTGGTAGTCTAATATTGTTTGAAGTCAAAGGGATTATAAAACAAACAAATTTCATTGATTCCAAGCCTCCAGTTGCCCCTTCGAGATCACTAATGAGCAAAGTCTTCCTTATTTCTCTTCATCACACATGGGTCTATCTTCCTCAATCACATCAATGTCTCTCTCTTTGGCCATGTGTGTTGTGGCCCATTGACTTTCATCGGTCCTTCACCTTTAGCAGCTTGGGTTGAGAAATAACCTTTGTTGGTTGCTTCTTAGCTTGCTCATGGCCGCCTACCAGGCCCAGTTCAAATTCTTTTACAACCCAATACACCTTCCACCTTAACATTTCCAGCTGTTGTCTAACAAACCACAACGTGCGGACGACATTCCATTCTTCAATGACATGTACATTTGACAACCTTAAATTCTTTATGCTTGTCGTATCTACTCCTATATTGGCTAGAATTTCAGATGACTGTAAGTTGCCCAGTTGCCCCTAAGTGTAGAGTAATTCAAGTCACCGCATCAGCCCTACGAAGACTGTTGCATATTATTGCTTTGAAACCATTAGAGTATCCATCTTTCCCGACAGCAAAAAGCCAAAAAAATCCCTTCGAAGGTGGTACAACTTTGGAACTATTATCAACAAATGTTTGGAGGAAAGTTGCAGGATTCTGCAATTTTCCATATTTTCCTTCTGGGATGACCAGAAAACTTTTCCTTTCACTTCCTCTGTATTCCACAAGGGCCAAATTACAACCATAATGCTTTGAACATTGTCAAGCAATGTATGCTCAACCCTTAAAAGTTCTTACAAATTCCCTTAGCCCCCACCTGAAAAAGCAGTGTCCACAGATGACCTTACCCAGAAATATCGAGCAACAAACACCCCTACTCCTTTAAGTGACATTAACAGAAAAAATCCTCTGCTCTACTAAAACTCAAACGACTTGATCTCGATGGAAATCAGGCTTAACAAACCCATTTCATGAAAAGGATTTTATATAAGAGCGAGAACTAAACAGAGAAATTTCACTATGGTGAGTAAAGATTTTTCATGGGTTTCCCTCTCCATTTGTCTCTCATCTTTAGTGAATGAATGAACCCTAAGGAACAAAGAAAGCAATATATCACTACTCAACTAAACTGTTTAGTTCAAAGATCCTGAGGAGAGCATAACCAGGGTCTTAAAATACTCCAATCAAATATTTCAATTTAGAAACAACTACAAAACAAAAGATTCTGGTTACGGAAATGCCTGTTCCCTATCTAGTTGAACATTTTTTAACAAGGCACTGGGAATAATACATTCCTAGCTATTAGCAGGGAAACCAAGTATTTTGCACCCACGAAAAGGAAATAAATGAAGTGATGAACATGGAAAAAAAAAACAAAAAAAATCCGTCTTCCATTACAGAGTCCTCATTCACTAACCAATAGCTATAGCAAGGTTGAACAGGGCCGTCCTCCAAATATCAAGGTATTGCTCAAAAAACATATAAAAGACTGAATATGGAAAGATCTCTATCTGCAGCAAAATAACAAATGTCACGTAACAGATGTAACTTGTAAGATGATAAGCACAAAGAGCATTCTGAAAAAAAAAATCATTTTCTTGCTTTAGAGAAAGGGAGTTTAGATAAATGAAAGAATTGAGACAGGTAGCACTGAAATATTACCTTCAAAGAATCAGAAACCCTTGACGTGAACTCCCGAGCAGCCCTCATTGAATTAACATAGTCAACCTAAAATATAACAAATTGGAGATCTATGTAATGCAATTACAACAAAAAGCAGTCTGACTCTCATCATGACAAGCATTGTCATACCTGCTTGTTGAGGGGTGTATGATACGTACGGAATGACGATGCTAGAATAATACCATTCTCATATCCTGTTAATAGGAGATTATTAATTATTAATTAATTAATACCAAATTTAGATTTCTCACCACATACTTTGAGCTCGATACGTAAATCATTGAATGTCTAAACACTGGCATATTTCTTTAACAAAAAAAACAATTGTAGAAAATACTCAAACCTACCTACCTTTCAGTTCCACACTACTAGTGTAAGCCCCATGGCCACCTTTGGAACAATCAGCAGAGGGTAGAGAATTCAGGAACCAGGGAAGTTTCTCCCTAAATTGTACTGTAGATGGACGATCATTATCCAAATCGGAGTGATGAAAGCACTGAACAACTCCAAAATTGTTAGTTGTTAAGAACTCTCAATCTAAAAATGTGTATTTCACAAACAAAAATCAAGTTATGTGACAAAGCAATGAGAAAAAGTCGATTCAAAAGATATTTCTTTAGCATATAGTTACCGTGGTACAATCTTTGCATACTCCATCCACACCACAAGGAACTTCATTAGGAGAACAGCAAGGAGGCTGGAAGAGAACTTACTTCAGTGATTACAATGGGATGCGCATTACCAACGCAGAACAATATTAATAACAGTAGCTAAGTTGATTTTATAGCAAGATCATTGTTTCATTCTTACTATGACAAGGGTCATGCATAGTTAAGCAAGAAATTGGAATGAAAAAAGAAAAGACATCCTGTTGCTTTATAATTAAAAAACGGAGGCCTTATTACCATCCATGTCAGAAAAATGCAATTCTGCATTTTCAAAGTTGAAAGAAGTTTCCACTGCTTTCAGGGAACTCATTTTTTGCCTAAGCCTTTGTAACTTAAAACCGTTTTAGTACAAATTCCAATACCTCTGTACATCAAAGTCTAATGTCATTTAAATGAGTAAGCCCAATCTAAAGCAGTCATTTATTAGGTAAAAGGATCTATTTAGGCACAAAATTACCCAAAATTTCATAGTAATGTTAGAAAAAGAACAACTAAAAATTCTAAATATTCTAAGAATGATTGGGTCTTGACCTGATCATCAGGCGGGCAATAACTCCCATTTGTGAACTTCCGACAGCACCCAAATGCTTCTGGAGACATCCATACAAGAAAATCATCAAGCCATGAAGCAGCTGGCTTGGCAATGTAAGTTGAGTATGGTATTGAGGAGGCTCTTGCAATCTACAGAAGCAAAAAAAACAAATAATTCATATCAAGAGAATATACTGCAGGGACAACAAAAGATAAATGAGTAGCAAAAACCTAACAAACAATCCAGATTCAACTACAGGCTACAAGATAAATGAATGTGCTCTACGAAATTAATGGTGGGAGTCGTGAGGAAAACACATTGAACAACAATAAATTAATCCCACAATTTCATGGTACTAACAAATACTGAACATATTCAAATATGAGTAAAATACCGTACAAACATATAAATATAGCCAAAGCCCTTTATATATTTATTCAAAGTATAACCTTCATGATTTGCTCTTAGTTTATTCCAGCCCTTAGCATGTATTTAGGTGTTTTCTCTTGTATACTTCCTGTGTACTTGGGCTATGCCTATTTACTTGTCAATAAAATCTCTTATTACTTATAAAAAAAATATCTTTATTCAAAAAATGGTCATGAAACTTGCACTCTTCCACCCCTAAGGTTCTGACATAGTCGATAAATATAATATACATATTCACAAGTGTAATATGACAGAATTAGCTAGATCAAAAAAAATAAATGTGTTACGAGCTTCATTTCATATCGCCTAAGCTTAGTTTCTTGATAATTAAAAAAATTATCTTGCCTATAAAAAAAAAGGACTCTTCGTCTCACATTGCTTGTATATTGTTCTGCTTTGGGACATCCCAAAATATTATCCCTGTTGAAGAGTCCATTGCCACAATGTAACTCTCTTTAACCTTTATTTAAAAAGCCAATGAACCTTTTTATTTTCTTTAATTGAGTTTAAATTAATGGGGGTAATTTCAGGAAATTGTGACTTTTTGCGTAATGACCCAAGAAAAACCCAAGCCACATCCGCGCTAATATTCCAAAGAGAATAATTAGTTATATTCTACATCTAGGACTATACTCCAAAAAGACTGGTTAAGGTCAAAATAGAGTACCTTGGAATCATCATAAACCGCAAGAACTATACTATCGAGACAATATGGTTTCCATTCACCACTCTCCTACCCTCCAATACTCAATCCAAGGCATTGCAATTTATTTCAAATAAATGCATTATAAATTATATCCCCTTAAAAGCTGAGTTCTTAAAGATGAACAAACAATAAGGAATGGAGAATTTGAGAATAACTATAATTTTTATTCAAACAATTGTTTCCAAAACCAGGGAGAAGGAATAATTTTACCAATGAACATCCCTGCAGGTACCCATTCATTTACAAATATATGGAAAAATATTTGCTATTGCTTCTAGAGAATATCTAATCTTTTAAAGAAACGAAAGTTTCTATATTAATTAACCCATTGAAAATTCTACGAGAAAGCCAAAAAGACTTTAAGGAGCTGGGATGCAAGGCAGGAATATAATAATAAATAGTGCTCGAGACATTTTACATCAAACGATGAAGGTTTTACCTCATTTAAAAGGGAGTTTGAGTCACATTGGTTGATGGAGCATAACTGGTTTGTATGTCTTGATTCTGAGCTGAGGAGTAGTGGAACATCAGCAACATAGTCTCAACACAGTGACAAACTGAATCAAAATTAAGGTTCATCCCCAACCCCTCATTTTTTCCCACAAGGACACGTAGTGGTGAAATACACATAAACAGTATCACAATCAAAGCTTCATCATCACACACCAGCAAATAGGATTCAAAAATTAAACTCCATAAAACAAAACAGACAGCTGGCAGTTAATACTTTTTCCTCTCTTCATCAAGGTGGAGAACTGCCAATATCATGACAAGAATAGAAGAGGTACAAAGGAGATCAAATTGGAGGTAAAAGGGAATATAGTGATAATATGATACCTGTAGTTATAGTTCTTCACAACAAAATATAATGGCGGTCCAATTCTAAGATATTCTGAAACATTATTAAAATATCCCTGTAGAAATAAAAATGAAGTCTTAGCATACCAAATAAATAATTCTCATAATATATGCATAATGAGAAGGGTTTCAAGTAGTTCAACCTGAAGATAGGAGTCTCGAGGAAGAACAATCTTTTGTTCCAAACCAGGTTCAATCCTAGTGCATAAGGCCTGAGATATTTTTTTAAAAAAAGTAAACAAATAAGCAAGATTAGTTTCAGATGTGTAGGAGAAAAAACCAGATAAATGTATAATGTCACAGAATGTCAGAGGATGATTAAACAAAAAAAAACTTCTCACAATACTAGCCAATGCACATCCAAGAAAGACGGAAATGACAACTACTTTCACTCCCCGAAGACTGAGGAAGGGTGCGTGGACTTCCTGAAATGTAAATTAAAACCCAACTAATTAAAAATAGGGCAAGCAATAAACACCAAGATTGTAGCCAGAAAAAAGAAATTCGAATCACCAAGCAATAATGATCTGTTTTTTTTAAAAGGAAAAAAAGTAGAACAATGACTCCTGAAAGTTAATAGAAACAATGTTTACTAACTAGTTGCAAAATAATTTATAGGAAATCAATATAACCACACCAAGTCATGATATGATTACAAGGGAAGCCCATGTTAGCAGAAGATTCCTGACATTTCACTACACATTGTTTTAAGCACCACTGAATCGATAAGACATCTAAGTCGTACATTTGTCCATATAATGTGCTTACATTATCTCCCAATCATACATGCAGAGTATCAGTAAGTGCAAATATTAAATCATTATAATATCCGTGATTAAAAAGATGTTAATTACCTTCATATAACAAACCAGTAATCCAGGTTTTCTCTTCCCAATGCCTATGCTACCATAAGATAGCCTTCAATTAGATAAGTGTAAGAAAAGACATGTACAGAAAAAAAAATGAAAAAAATATATATATATCATACGTCACAGTCTAAAATAATCTGGGGGAATTAGGATAATGCATCAGTTAGGCATAAATTATAAACATATAAGTACCTTTATCAGAGTCCTCATCTGATGAAGAAACTCTTATGCACGGAAAGCAGTCAACCCCCCTATCCTCAGCTCGGAGAAAGTCAAAAACAATTAAAGCTACAAAAGCAGTAACTTGCAGAAGGAAGTCCAGAAGAACAGCCAATGCTGCAAAAGAATGTGCAAACATAATTAGCCAGAGATAAAGCATCGTGACAGAATAAATATATAAAACAAAACAAATAAAATTCATTGCTACATATTGAAATGCATGAACATGTTTAACCTGCAAACATGGAAAACACACGGCAAGCTGGCATAGGTATAAAACTTCCAACTGCAAAAGCTAAAACCTCTGAGATACTGGCTAGTGTTATGGATGGCCCTACTTCCACAAGTGCATTGCTCATCCGTCCTTCTAAAGGCAACTCTGTTGGTTGCCGCTTCACAGCATGCACCAGTATACACATATTATCCACCCCCACCTGATATGAAAAATATTAGCCTTATAAAGATGATGTCAGCACAACAATGCGAGGAGAGAAGGTGGAGTTCATCACCACCAATAGACCAATTATTGATTAATGTTCAAAAAATCATAACAAGGATGAACCAAACCTGTATGGAGTGCCCAGTACAGTTGCATTTTTTTGTTGGTTGGTGTCGTTGGAGAGAGTTTTAACTACTGACAATTTGAGGAAAAGGGGTTTATATGTGATGGATTGGTGTTACATGTGTAAAAAAGATGGCAAATCAGTTAACCACCTGTTTCTTCATAGCGAATTGGTGTCTGCTTTATGGAATGAGTTATTTGCAAGGGTAGGTATTGCTTGGGTGATGCCTTTACAAGTGGTGGACTTCTTGGCTAGTTGGCATGGTTCTGTGGGATGTGGAGGCAATAAAGCTGTATGGAGGATCATTACTTTGTGTTTGTTCTGGTGTTTATGGCTAGAGAGAAATGGGAGGTGCTTCGAAGATTGTGAACGCATAGTGAGAGAATTTAGGGATTTTTTCTTTAGCACTTTAAATTTTTGGGCGTGCAATCTAGTGAAGGACATGAATATTTGTAGTGTTCTCTCTTAATTTGCTCTAGCTTGTATTTAGGTGTATTCTCATGTATACTTCCTGTGTACATGAGATACTAAAACAGTTGACTGAATGAAGAGGGACAAATTTTATCAAGATAACATTTTGGAACTAACATATGGCGTTCCGAATATAGAGCTTAAGTAAAATGAAACAGGATTGAATGTGTATCCTTCACTTTAGGAACAAGGTAATAACAAAACTAGTGGGAGAAATGCATGAAATCTAAAAGACACAGGAGAGGGAAGGAACTTACAGCTAGAACAAGAAAAGGAATAACTTCCATAATGATCAGTGTAGATTTTACTCCAATGGCACTAAAAAATCCAACTGATCCGAGAACAGACAACATGACAAGAATAACTCCACAGAGACCAAGCAACACCTGGAATCCAGCCATCAAATGATACAATTATATTAAATATAAGGTACGTAACCTATGCAGAAAGTCCGTAATCCATACACTAAAGACGAAATGGAAGAACATTTAAACCGTGGATGAGACCATACCTTGGATGAAATGTAGAAGGAGGATAGACAAGGTGTATCCCCCAAAGTAAAAGAAATGTAAGCAAACATCACAAGATAGCTTATCTGCAACAAAATAAAGTATCAAATATAGACAATAAATAATTAACTTCATTAAGAAAAAGCGCATTCAAAGATTATAAAAGAAAATAGCTCATCCACAGGAATATACAATTAAGACTTCCATTATAAATGAGTGGCAGTATTTGAACATTGTTTCCACCAAAAAATATTTTCGTGAAGGAAAAAGGGTGGGAAACCCACCAATATAGTAATGGCATCTGCAGTACTTTCTCTTTTGAGTTCCTCCTCAATGGAGCTTTCCGAGGAAAAAGAAAGTGTTAAATTTTTAGACTGCACCATCGGCAATAACTCATCCTATCACAAAGAAGTAAACAAGTAAAGGAGATTCAGAAAAAAAAAAAAAAATGGAGCCAAAAGGAGTTTAACCACCAACAAATTAGTATGCTTATGCATGAATGCGTGTATAATCATATCATATCATATCAACAGTTCAGAATCAGCAGCCTCCTAAAGCAGGGTAGCAAAATGGTAAGACTCTATCTCAATGATTTGGTTTTCTAAATAAATCCCTTTCCACCTTTTTCACCATTTAGGGCCAGATTGTATTTTTTTCATAGGCTGCCATGAGTTTGTAAATAATCTTGATTCATTTCCTTGTTGCAATGCAGAAGTTGAGGTGTTTACATTGAGAGCACAGAACTTGGCTATGCCCACACCTTCATATCTCATGTCCAATCACAGCAGCTTAACAAGATTTATGTTATCCAAACTTTGTTCCTACAACCACTAGAAGCCGTATTTATATTGTCTTGAAAAAAGTTGGAATAATCTAACCCTAATACAAATTATATATAACTGGATATTCCTTATTTTTTTTTATATAAGAAACTGGATATTCTAACTTCATTACAAAGATGACTTTAGCACTTCATCGTTCTCCATATATCATTGAACATTGGCGGCTCGGAGTGGAGAGGGATCCGGCATGAGTAAGATGGTATAAAAAAAATTACATAAAAATTTGCTCTCCTTTTTAACTAGAGAACAAGAAAGGACAAAGGACATTTTTGTACTAATATATAAGATACTTAGCTATGTCAAAAATCATCTATGGTAAGAATGACGTAGAAGGCCCATAAGAACCATATAGACAAAAACACCTTCACTAACAAATTCTCAGACAAATAAAAATGTTAAAATAGGACTTACGGATACAGCATGATACAAAATTTCACATCAAGTGTCTTTTACTTGTGGAGAAAACATAGCAGAGAAGCCCAATACTTGTGGAGAACAATTGCACACGTAACAAACAACCAATGAAAGGAAAATTTTACCGAGAACAAACCTTCACTAACTGAATAAAAGCCTTCTCCCAAGCCACTGCTCTCTGAGTTTCATTTCCTTCTTTATCAAACGCGTTGTTGACAGGGTAAGTAATTACAAATGCAGAAGCCTGTCACAGAATTATCACCGTAGGTTTATTACATGCTCCCACAATCAAATTTAAATTGGAAAGTTAAAAGAATTGAAAATATAATTACATCAGAATAATTATTCGAGGGGAAACCTCCTAATGCAGTGCTTGGATCTAACGGAGCTTTAAACGCACTCATACATTTGTCTGCAGAGGAATAGTGCTGAAAGAATAGAAGTACATAAGTGAAGATTGAAAAATTTTATAGACTCTAGGCATGATACTAAGTAACTCTTTCATCATAGCTAAGGACCAAAACTTTTAAGAACACTAACCTTATGAATATAAAGTTTGCATAATAATGTTTGAGATTGTTCAATCTCAATTTATAGTGATATCTAACCTCATGAATGTCATGTCTTATTAAATATTCCACTCATGCTAATTTTTTTGTCCCCCTTAAAAGTCCAGCTTTTTTAAAGGGTACCATTCAATGTTGTTTCGGGAAAAAAAAAAAAAAAGTTACTAGTTTTCAAAGATTAACCTACATACTCAAAAAAATTAAGGGTCTGGAATTCTATTGTTACAGATAAGTCCAAAATATTATTGAAATGTGTTTGAGGGTTTTTCGAAGCAAGAGATGAAGGTAATATACATCGATTACTTGTTACATAAAACATAAGCACCAATACATTTCTTTTGCTAGAAGGACAAAACAATAATAAGATTCAGATTTCATATTCATTTATGCCTTCTCTTTCCCATCAGCTCCTTGCACCAGGTGTTTGGTGTGTTTATGTGTGGTGTGTGTCAGATTTCAGATACAATCAATTGGATTGGAAATAAATGTACCAGAATACAATCAATGTATATGTCCAAGCCAAGTCAAATAAACCACCTCTTATTCCAAGTATCCAGTACTTCACTGCTCATATCAATACATACAAGCAAATATACAATCATATATCCTCAAAAAAATGAAAATTCTTAGAGATTGTATTGTCTTTAGCAGCTGATTTGGAAATGAAAGACCCAATCCAATATGTCGAAAGAGTTCACTAAAATGCTAGCCATTTAAAAGACAAAACAGTAAATCCAAGCTATTGAGCTTTTTTTTTTTTTATCAGTAAGCAAGTTTATTGATAGAAATAGGTATAGCCCAAGTACACGGGACATATACAAGCTTGAGCTTTAAACAACATAAAGATGGAAATTATCAAAAATTACCTCAAAACAATACTCAAGGTGAGCAACTCCCCCATAATTATCATAATTTTCGGGATCCATTTCAAAATACTGCCACCAAGAAGAGGAAAAAACAGATGATGTTAATCTCATTTACCAAATAGACCTATCAAAAGAAAGTCAATCGTGAAAATAAACATTAAGTTGCCTCAGCCATAATTAAGAATTGATACCCCATGGCACTTCAACAAAAATATATTGCAACAGTTGGAATAGCAAGATCAATGCAATGGTGTAAATTAGAGAAAAGTTAATCTTTCATTGTGAAATAAGAACCGACAAGAAATATTGTATGCATGCCCAGCAAAATTTTTGAAATAGCTTGCTTATATTCTAATCTAAAAAATTTGAAAAAAAAAAAAAAACACAGAAACAAGAAGAATAAATATTAGCTCACCAATGTCAATTCATATTTTACATAAAAATATGCCAATGTATCAACAAGACCCAAAGGAAAGAAGCAAATTAATAAGGCTTTAAGGCTAGTATTTCTGACATAGACACAAGTATATAAGAAGCACTAGGCTAGTGCAACTGTAACAAGTTTTTCTGCTCATGTCAATTATATTAAAAAAAAAAATGCTACTCATTTTGTGACTTTTTCAAGCATCCAAAAATGCACACAGCCCAAAATTGTCATTAAATCGGACAAATAACAAGAAAAGAGAGATTCTACGAGTTCTCTCGTTACATTCAATAGTGTGAACTACCCAAGCACAGGCTACCAACTACCAAGTTTACCTGTAGAACACTTTGAGTGGCACAATCCTGGTCCAATGGTTTCATGCAAATATCATTGAGACTAATCATTGATCCTGAATAATTTGCATGAAGTCCATCAACCTGAAAAAACACAGACTAATGTTGGAAAAAATACATAGCCAAACTCACAAATTATTTATAAATAAAATGAAGAAAAAAAAAGCCCCTACTCATAGTCCATTGCAAGTCATAAAACCTAGCTATATCTAAAAAGAAATACGGCAATGGATACCTTCTTTTGTATCTCAAACAGTAGCTTGATGTTCTTCTCTGTTACTATACTTGGTAATTTACCATCTAACGCATCTGGGATCGTTGCTAATATGAGCTGCAAAGAAAAATGCAGACCATCATTGTTACCTATGTGAAGTAAAATAAATACTATAATCCCCTCGCTGCGGTGGTGTGTCAGAAGTGGAAAGTGGCAAGAACTGTTATCAACTCCATGCTCAGTGGCAGATATGACCTATAGACTAGTTGTGGTGTATTTGAGTCTTTGACTCAAACAGGGCTTTAACCTATACAATAAGAAATAGTGATGGGCAACCTCCATGAATAGTACCACCAAAGACTGGATTTGGGTCTCCTTAAAGCCATAAAGACAGTATTTTCCTTGTACACGTATTAGCTTTTAAATCAAATGGAAGTATGACAAGACATATTAACACCAAAAACTTATGATAAAGTATAACCTGTTCAATTCTGTAAAAAGGGGCTAGTTGACTGTCAAAAAATTGTTTCTCTTCTGCAGCTTTACTCCCAGGTCCAACCCATAGCTGAAACAGTTGCATATATCAAAGTTGACATAAGTGTAGGCAACGCAAACATAGTACTCACAGTACTATACAAATAAAAACGTTGCTTTTGACAGTTGAATCAGCCGATTCCAGCTCAAAACTAGAAATTGGATCAAGCTATAAATGTGGCAGTAAATTGACTGTATATCACTTGGAGAAACCCCATTTCAAGATTACAAGATTCCAAGAAACTGTATACACACTTGAGAATCCATGTATACAGTATAAACAAGATGATTCCCCCCAGTGCACATTAAGGTTATGCTTGGTAGATGAGATAAGATGAGAATTTCTAAAAATTTTATGAATAGTGTTAAGATGAAAGTTTAAAATATTATTTTTTAATATTATTATTGTTTTGAAATTTGAAAAAGTTAAATTAGAATTTGAAAAAGTTGAATTGTTTATTATATTTTGTATGGGGATTTGAAAAAGATGTAATGATGAGATGAGATGAGATTTCTCAACTTTGCCCCCAAACATAATCTAAAACTGTTTCTAGCAAATCTAATTTATCTTGGCAATGCTAAGAAAAAACATGACCAGTGCTTTCATAGCAAAGAATTAAGAATGGATTCCCCCCAAGCAAAAAGGCAATGTGATATAATTAAATCCAAGTGGCAAATTCAAGCAAATTTAACAATCAATAGGTCCTGAAATAATACACTAGAAAGCAAAGTGAAACAGGTTCTTTCACAAAAAAAAAAATACTTTTTAAGTGCCAAACAAATACCTTCTCAGGCCGTGTCTCCACCGTGAAATGGACTAGACCTAAACAAAGCAGAAGAACTATAGCCAATGATGAACATAAAACTAAGGTTGGATTTCTAGCAACCCATGTTCCATATCTCCTGAACATGAAAAAATATACACAACATCAAAAACTATTCCGCCTGTACAAGCATAAGCGTTAGTGGCATGGTAATGACCTGTAAAATTTGGACATGTATCCTTCCACAACTGATAGTCGGATCCCAATTCCAATTTGAGGAGCATCTTCAAGCATCTGATTAATAAAAAAAACATGCATATGAATACCAACAAACGAAAGGCAGAGAATGTACCATTTTTAAGTTTATAAAATCTTTTGTATAAAATTTTGGAATAACTGAAGCTGAGCTATTTCTATGTCCCTTTGGACCCTTTCAGAGCCAGATAATGAGCATAGCTACACCCTATTTTAAGAATATATATTGGTTGCTGACGCAGCAATTCTTCAGTCACACAAAACATATAAGGAAAAAAAGTTCAGAGGCAAAAGCATGTGATGAGCATGGCTGGTGAGTTCATGTTCCTTTTTTGTTCCTGGCCTAGAAAAATCGATACCCAGTTCAATTACAGTGTTAGTAATCTATAAGTTTCAGAGTCAGCAACATCAAGGATGCTTGAAGCATTGTCGTAGAAACACTGATAAGAATATTAATTACTTATGCAGCAAACAGGTCATACCATACGGACAATTAGAGTCGATAGGTACAACTGGAATAGTAAGGAAAGGCAAAATAGAGAGAAGGAAGAACTAATTTTAAAAAGATACAGCAACTCATCTGACCCGGCTTCTCCTGACAAATTTACTCCTCTTAGTTCTGAACCAATGATTAGGTCATAAACAACCATAAATCATGATCATACAAAAAAAATGTTAAACATCAAAAACGCAGTAAAAACTTCAAAAGGTCAGAGGATGCAGTTGAGCAAATCCTCGTTTGTTTTCGAAAATGAGATGAGATGAGTTGAGATTAAAATTAAAAAGCTGAATAAAGTATTGTTATAATATATTTTTAAATATTATTTTTGTTTTGAGATTTGAAAAAGTTGAATTATTTATTTTATTTTATATTGGAATTTGAAAAAGTTGTAATGATTAGATGAGATGAGATGAGATGTTTTCTGAAACAAACCAAGCAATTACGGAGTCTACTAGACAACACTCCCTGGAGAAACAAGCAACAAAATTTGAAGAATGGTCATTACTTTTTCTGGGGCCCGGGGGAGTGATATGCAAACCCCAATCAAACTACCACCCAATTTGCAAGCACCCATGAAGTATTAATTTTGGAAATTAGCCCCAAATACTAAGAAATAGCAATATATCCCCCCCCCCCCCAAACTTCATCTTAAAAATAGAAAATTACCCCTAAAACCTTTCAAAAATTAAAAAAATATCCTATTAAATTAAAAAATATAAATTACTTTTATAAAATAAAAAAATAAATTCTTTCAAAAAAAATGAGAAATACTTCTAAAGAAAAATTAAAAATAATTTTTAAAATTAAAAAAACTATTTTTTTTCATATTTTATTCTTTGTTAAAAAAATTATTCATCATTTTTTATTTATTTAAATTAATTTCCAAATTTTATTTTATTAGTTCTTTTGAAAACCATTTATTGTTCCATTTTTTTATCTTTTGAATTTTTTAATATTATTTTTTATTTTTTTATTTTTAATTTTTATCAAGAGTATTTATATCAAATTTTATAGAATTAGGATAGTTTGAGGAGGTAATTGTTAAAATGAGTAGTTTGGGAGGTGATTACAATTTGGGTTGCAGTTTGAGGGATGTGTACTTTTCCTCTCTTTTTTATATCAGCCAGAGCTAGTGACAGATGAGCCTTGCACTCAAGTTGAATTATTAGAGGTGATCAACTTAAAGAGGATGATGGTTTAATCACTGGGAATGAAAGGTCAATCAGCATGCACCTGCATGGGGAAGTTCTCATCCATTTTCCTGTTAACAGAATGCATGGCAGCATGAAACACTGGTTTTGTTCGATAATGTGGCTTCCTTTCTCTTGTCCGATGAAATAAACCCCATCCTAAAAATATACAAACCAATATGATATACAGGATTGCTAAAGCAAAGTCAATACATTTGGCCTGCAGTTGAAAAACAGAGAAACCATATTAGCAACACTGCATTATACAGTCACGCAACATAAAAGTACCAACGAGAATTTTCATTGGATTGAACATATCAACCAAAGCAACAGCTAAGGTTTGGAACCAGAGTACCATAGGCTCTCACCTTAAGAGACCCAATTCTCACCAAACAAGAACCCCTTTCGTGGGGAGCAGGAGGAGATGTCTTAGAGCATACTGGAGATGAAGGGCAATCACCACAAGAACAGCCCAGTGAAATATCACCACATGAATAAGTAGAAATATTCATAGGTTTCATTTGAGATGAATCAATAGCATTTGAATGGAACTTAATGGCATACGGTGAACCTGGCACATTTGGCCCTGCTTGTCTACCAATAAAAGCAAACCACTCTGCCAAATAAATTAATGTATGAGCACTACAACCCATAGAACAGCATGAATAATTACAAAGAAAATTAAAAGCATGCAGCACCTCGACAACCAAAAATATTCTCCCTCGCTGCTAAGTAATTAAAAATATGAACAACTTCATAAATTTATGAAACCAAAAATAAAAAGTCAAAGGAAGAAGGATACATATTTCAATATTGCACCTGTACATGCAGTAATAACTATAAAATATAGTGTACTCTCTCTAAAATTTCACCATTTTATTACAAAATTGTGGAATTTTCTCCATCAAATTAGTTTGACCTATCAAATTTACGCCAGGAAAAAGAAAGTTAAAAAAAAAATCTATCAGTAACAATTTGTCTTAGTCATGGTGTCCACATGAACCTAGGAAATGAGATCAAATACATCTTTCTTTTTTCAACCCATCAGTCAAGGGAAAATCAAATTTCCCACTTTACATTCAAGCAATCACATAAACCATAGAAAACCTATTGATCAAATAGTATCGAACTACACTCTTTTACAACACCATTTACTCCTGACAATCACTTAATACCCATTCACAACGATCCATAATGTTATATCCATTTGAGGAATTTCATTTACTTCATCTATACTAGCTCGTACTTGTACTCATATCTCAAGTACGTTCAGAGCACCTTTGAACATATGATGGCATAAGGATAAAGGTGATCGTGACTAATTGAGCATCCACTTCAAAATTTCACCCCAAGGTTAAAATACTATAGGTGTTTTGCAAAATTCCAATCTAAAAGAATTTTTGCATATAAGTAAAGGTGCCACATTTTATTAAAAGTGCTAGGGGCAACCAAAATACACTAAGGGGTGTACAAAGTGGAACGCCGAAAACCTAAGCCAAACCATTCTTAAATAGTCAAGAACATGGATATCCTTCACAAGTTCAAATTCACAAACATGATTCTATATTTGTTATTTTCCATTACAGCCTAAAACCATTGCATATATGGCGCATAGAGAGAGAGAGACGTTGGGTTGAAATATCATGTTACCTTTAAAATTTTGAGCACCAGCACCAATAATTTCTAGAGCTTGAGCATTCATGGTGCCAAACTTTACATCCTTGCAGGAGTCATATAACCCTTCACCAAAAGCATCAGTTATATAAAAATCAATTCCATCCACCGTCAAATTGCTATTAACCTGAAAAGGAATAAGTTTACATAAATAGAGTTGCAGTTGTACATACATAATTATGTGTCTTTCTCCAATAACATATATCTCTCTGGAAATAGCCTCATCAAACACAAACAAAAGCTTTAGCAATTTCAAACTATTATCCAACAGAAGATATGCATTCACTTCAATGACAGAATCGAACGGGAAGCTACATGGATTACTATCTAACGTTATTATCTATGCCTAAGGGGAAATATCAAAGACCATAGACAACACTGTTGAAATAGGTACTTCAAGCAACTCAACTTAGGAAACAAAAAACGGTTTATATATAACAAAATTCCACATAAGATTTTGCTACTGTTAATGTGTCATTCTGTTTCAGGTTCCATATTTGCCTAGATTTGACTTAAGAAGAGTCACATTTTTGTAGAAATATTTGTGCAGCTTCTTTAAGGACCTTTCGAGACATTCAAGTAAAGTTTTCACTTTTGCTTGGATAAATTTTAACAACCTTTTAGCTTTCCCAAAATTGAAAACAGCATGCGAGATTGATTTTTTTAAAACAAAAAAAATCCACATAAGATTATAATATATTTCCAATATTATAAAATGGTACTTGTCGCAAATTTATTGTTCTTTTCCAACGTTAGTGTGCAACTAGATTGCCCAATGAGGGGCACAACAGAATGAAAACAACAAGACCTCTCTGTTATTATTACCAGTGAGGCTAAGTGGGAATTCCTGACCTTGGAAACAGAAGTCACATTGATAAACAAACTCTGATTCGGAGAGCAGGTGAGCTCACAGAACAGATTTAAAAAGTTTCTCAAGCATGCTGGGCAACCTACAAGGAAAGGAATTGCCTGCAAGAAAAATTTGTATTAAGGTTAGATGATGACCACTTTGGGGGAGCAGGAAAGTTTGAAAAGAAAGAGCAAGATGAACAAGTACATCTAAAAAGATCTGAAACTCAGCCCCAAAAAAAGAACTAGAATCAGTAAAATTATGGACCATTAATACCAAAAATCAAGGTTCACGTCTCTTGGGGAAAAAAGCCTAGAGAAGTTAATATTTATAATTCAAAATCTAACAAACATGAGGCAAAGCACAGTAGCGGACCACAAACAGTAAACCAACACTGCCCTCAGTGTAGACATTGCCGTGAAGATGAGTTAATATTAGCATTTACACAAAATGCTTCTCCAGTGAGTAAGAAATACAAATTAATGCAATACCATATAATGCCTGGACTACGCAGGAATGGCCAATCTTAGGGAAAGTAACAAGAACAGATATCAAACAACGAGACTGGATACAAAGAATAGATTTCAATAAAAATCTTACTTGTTGGACTTGGGTCAGTAATGTGTCAAACTGAGCTTCTGTACAACAAACGTTGCCAGTAATCGTTGGACATAAACTCTGAATCTTTGACGAAAGCAACTCTTCTGGCTGGTAAACATGACAATATGTAATTATCAGCTAACTGTAGCCTTCACAAGTTCAAAAACAAAAAACTTGAAACTAACAGAACCAGAAGGAGCGTCTACCCTGTTTTAGTAACAGGGACTAATCCTGAAATCAAACAATATACATGTTGGATTATAAACCAACATATACATACATATGTACACGGATACATAAAACTATACAGGAGCAACACTCGGAGTAATAATAGTAATTCAAGGTGTCTTGCTGCTGCCTCCACTAGTGCTGAGCTAACACTGAGACAGCAATAGGAAACTCTATCAAGTACCTTCACGGAAGGGGAACCGAAAGGACAGTTCAAGACTTTTCCATCCGTACGTTTTCCACATATGCCATACATCGCACAATAGTCTTCAGAATGCCTTTCCCTAAACAACATGGAGGATTATAAATACTCTACTTTGTAGATAAAATGAAATAAAATAGCCAAAATTTTGTTCATTTCATCATCTTCAGAAGCAGATATGGTTAGGAAGAACAATTCAAATCTTGAAAATCACAAAGCAAGCTATCAAGATTACGTGTTGTTAGCACATCAGAATATTCTGCTTCACAGCACTCGTCTACTGTCAGTACACCACAACAGAATACTCAACAGAATGGCACACAACAGTCATGCACAAACAGTCGTCACTATTAGTGCATACTGTTAGTTAGTTTCCGTTAAATAGCTGTTGTCTTTCTTTTCTGACTAGGACCCGAGGCTCTTATAAAAACAGAGCTTTCATCTGTATTCATTCATTCAATAAGAAGAAGTTTCTTTCATTTTATGTCATGGTACCAGAGCTTTTCATTTTCTGTCAAAAGCAATTCTTATAAACTTTTCCCGCAAAATTATGCGTGTTGACACCACAGAGACAGAATACGCAACGGCAACCACATCAGAGAATATACCGTACAGAAGCAGGGCGTGCTGGCATCGCAGATTTGTATGCACTAATAGTGACGACTGTAATGTATAGTATACAATATGATGTGAAGGGACAAAAATAACCGCCTCACCCTGAGATGACATCGGCCGTCAAAAAAAGCAGTGCATTCTCTGCGCTCACTGCAGACACGTTAAGCATGACCTGCACATAATATTCAAAGTCAGCCATATCATCAAAGAAGGTGTTCAATTACCTTGCATATCTAATCGAAGTTGTTTAGACATGATTGTGTAGTTACACAAATCAACTTCATTTGATTGAGAGAGAGAGGACTGACTTCTATCCTCTGTTCTCGCTTAAAAATCCGAGTAGAAGTCTTAGCAGAGAAAAATTTTCCGTCTCTTTCAGAAAAACTTCGAAAATGAGAAATAAGATTTTTCATTTCTTCATTATTTCCGTTTCGTTTGTAAAAATACTTCGACAATGAGAAAACAAGATTTTTCATAGAAGTAAATGTATTCTCATTCGTTTAGTTGGAGACCAATTAAAGGAAGCAATAGGTGAAAATAAAAAGAGATAGGAGAAAAATCAAGAAAAAAGTTCGGACAAAAAGAGGAAGGAAACGAACAGAAAGGGTAAGAATATGAAGAACAGAGCATGAACAAAATAAACAGAGTTGAACTTGCCTGGAACAAAGAAACCGAAACGAGAAAACCTAGAAGAAGCCCCATTGTCCAGTTCCAGCGTTCCATTTGAGGAAGATAATAACCAAGACCTATGCGTATTTCTCTCAATCTTTGAGAGAGTGAGGAAGTGAAGAGCCGTTGCGGTCGAATACAGAGTGCGAGTAAGACAGTCAAAATCTCTTTACACGAGACTCCGAGAGAGAGGGCAAGAGGTCTTTCTGACGTTGGTATTTATTAGGACAATCTTTTCGGTTCGCGCGCTTATTTACGATACTGCCCTCGCTTTCGGTGGTTTTATCGGATGGTCTGATTTTTCTATCGATTCTTGGTTAAACTCGAGTGTGTCCGCTCCGTTGGGACTGAGGGTGATCCCGTAGTGATAGCTGAATTTACGAGAGATTGCTCGAAGCAAACATGGACAACCTTTCTACCTGTGAATCCACGTGGAGGATACACTTACTTAGTTGCGCGGGTAGTGTGAAGAAATGAAATTATTTTAAATAAAAATTAAAATATATATATTATTTTTTAATATTATAATTTTTTTTAAATCTAAAAAAGTTGAATTATTTATTATATTTTATGTAAAATTTAAAAAAATTATAATGATAAGATAGGATGAGATGAAACATTTTCATTATTTAAGCAGGGTATTAGACTCATTTATTTGACTTCATTTTACGAGATCAGGGTTGTTTAGACATTAAGAATATTTTAAAATATTTATAAAATAGTTTATAAATAATATTAAAATAATTTGATAAGAGTAGTGAAATAATCTAAAAATATAAACGAAACTTAAATTCCAATTAGAATTAAAGAGACAATAAAAGCTCATCTAATAGACAAGTGATAGATTTGACTAGGGGTGAAGAAGTTTCAGTCCGGATAAGAAAAACCGGCCAAAACAACTGGTTTGGTCCAAATCGAAACTGTAAGTAGTCGATTTTGGTCCCACAGATGATGGACTGAATGGGTTTGGGTCCGATCTCGGGGTATGTGATTTTTGAATCAGATTAGACCAAAACTGATCGAATTATATTTATTTTTTAAAATAAATTTTTTATATATAATATACATTATTTCTATAATAATTACTTTAGTTAATTATGTAATTTTCATCTAATCTATTATCATAGATCATATAAAATGTTAAATAATATATGCTATCAATTAATAATATATCATAAATCATATGATAATTTGTGTCATTATATTTATATACATTTATACATACTCTACTATCTACACTTAATTAAAGTAATACTAATTAGGTAATTTTTTTTAAATACCTAAGTTACAAGCAAGAATTAATAATCTATGTACAATGAAATAATTTGATATTCATTAACCATATATGAAATGTAGGACATTATTAATAATTACAAATACTGAAGAGTAAAGTCTAAGTTAGTAAGTAGCAACTATCAACATCATAAATATAATTATAGTAAAAAAAATTTTAATGAGTAAGTTACATAATACACATTAATAATTCACTTAATTTTAATTTTAATAATTTTAATAATTTATTTCCAAAAAAAAATTGAAACAAAATGACTAGGCCAAACCGATCAGACCGATTGCTACTAGTTCGGTCTGGTCCATTAGGGGATTGGTTCGGTCCAGTTTAGAAAAATGATGTACTAAGAATTTTGATCCATCATCCCCAGACCAGACTGGACCAATTTACATCCCTATATTTGATAAACAGCAAGCTCCACTTGAGAAGCAAGATTGTATAGCTGGGGGAATAGCAGATTGTAAGCATCCAATCTAACTCAGGGATTAAAAATAGGTTTACAATTTTTGTAGTATATCATTAGCTATACTACTGACGTGTATAGCTTTGCCCTAAGTCCTTGTGTTCCTTTCCCTCCAAATAGCACAAATTGAATTCAAATATGGACGATGAGTTCATAAGTTGACTAAGAATATGACTAATAAAACATGTTATATATATGTATATATATATTTATATTAAAATGACTAAGAATTATAAGATTTAAGATGGAAATAATATTACTCATTAAGAAATGAATCACCCATTTGCTGATTTTGAAAACTTAATAGATAGTCTTATATCTAATATTTCATCATTTTTTTTATGCAGACATAACAATTTCTACTTATATAAAATATAATTGGAAGAGAAAACATATCAACTCAGTATTATGTAATTAAAATTACTGGTCATGTAAGAATAATTTTAATTGACATAATATTATTGTTAATGTCGTCTTGCGTACACCTGGGCTAAGTTCTAGCAATCCGGATCGGGTTCTTTCTACCTGCAATTACAAAGGTGGGCTCGATGGTGGTTCAGGAAGCCTCCAATACTAAAGTCAGTACTGGTTCTGAGATAATTGTAAGAGAATAAAAGTGTTAGAGAGTTCTTCAAACCTAAAGCACGGCTTTTATACAAGGTTTTGGGAGGACATTCTGTACCCTGTGTCAGGGGCTAGCATCATGCCCACAGTTGCTCCAGTCATGACCTTTAATGCGGCGTGACGTATGAGGTGGCATCATTAATGTGGTGTGACTCCCCAAGTGGCGTCTTAACGGTAGGTTAGGTAATTAATGCGGTCACTTATGGTTCTCTGTTCACTTGCCAGTGTAAAATCTTTTTAATGCTAGGTGTCAGGATTGGCACATCACATATGTCCCCCCGACTAGTTTCTTGGGTGATGCATCCTCTTTCTGTTAATACAATTTGTGGGCCGAACTCTCTTGGTGATTCCTGGTCATAAGAAGGTGAGATCTAGGTCAAAATGAGCTTCAACATCTTGCCTAAATCCAACCCAATGGGTCGAGAAGGGAATATCCCTTCAAATTGTATTAAGATGTGAATAGCTAATATCCATTATATAAGAATACTTAAATAATCACTCTCCAAGAAGAGGTAGTAATCAATTATTTTGCTTTCATAAGGATGCATTGAAGTAGGTTCTTAATATTCATTGAAAATAAACTCTTCAGGGGTTCTAATAATATGACTCAAAGTCAAATATGGACAGTAAATAGTTATATCTCACATTAATTAATATTCATCATTGATAATAATCTTTATATCCAGCAGACGATCATTATGCATCTGTCCAAACTTTTATTCCATATAAAATCACGCAAGCAATGTGTGTGTACAGAAAGAGTCAACTGATAAAACATCATCATGGTTAAGATGTTAAGGAAATGATGAAAAAGAAACACTCACTAATTAGTAGGGCAACGAAGGTAAAAGGCCTCAAGTTCTCAATGGATTTGCTCATTCATTAATTGATGTATAATTTAACTCGAGAACAACAAACGACAAGAACCAGGCTCTATGTTTTGACCAGAAAACAGTGGAGAATTGGGTCGAAAATCGAAATATATACCCTTTCTCAATCATTTTGAGCTTATAATATGATTTGGGGATGCGGGTTTAATTAATATATATAAATAAATAAATAATTTTATTTATTATTCTTTCCACCACACATCAACCTATGATTTATTATTTTTATAATTTCATTATTTAAATCTAAATATTTAAATAAAATTATAAAAATAATAAATAGCATTTATTTGAATAAATAAATAAAATTAGATGGAATTTGAGCGATATTAAGAAGGGTGATTAAGCAATTTGATTTTGGAGTAATGTAAGTGGGAGTAATGATGGTGGGGACGAGCAAGTCATTGGGGAATAGATTCTAGACGAGGGGTAGAGTTGGCATTTTGGGGGGAGAGCTTAAAGATCCATTTATCGTCATAATTGTCACTCTTCTGCGCTCATCATCACGCTCGGCGCCACGCCTCGATCATACAAAACTGTCACACACTCCAAATGGACGTAGGCATTTATTTGCCCGCATGGTCCGATTTGAATCTTTAAAGTTTCTATATGAATATTAAAATCTACAGTATTTATAGATATTTTGAACTATATCACGAAAGGTTTCCTAGGGTTATCAAAAGTGTCAATGCCCGGTGGATTATAAGGTAAATGGATTAATTTCTAACTCTTTTATAACATCATATTAAATAAATAGTAATTTTCTAAAAAATATATATATTTTATTATCAAATTAGTATGTAGAAAATACCATCCACATCACTCAAATAATAATATTTAACTTATAATATTCAAATTTTAAAATTTATATTTCAAATTAAATTATGGAATAGAGACCTTAAAATATTAGTACTTATGGTAAGAGATAAATATATTTGTTAACTTCATGTTTCGTATACTTTGAACTGGGTTCCAGCAACTCGAGTCTTGGTCCTCACACCAGCACGCTTAAGAAAACATAGAGAGTGGGGGCTTTGGTAGAGGCTAGAGAGTCTTTGTTACTTAAGTCAATATGTTTCCTTATGAGTTTTTGCGATAGTTTAGAGGAATCAGAGAGAATTCTTCGTACATGAGAGTTATATGTTTGGAAAAAGTGTTTTACTTAAAATTCTCATCTTCATCTCATCTCATCTTTACACTTTTTCAAATCTCCATACAAAATATAATAAATAATTCAACTTTTTCAAATTCCAATATAACTTTTTCAAATTCCAATTCAACTTTTTCAAATCTCAAAATTAAAAAATAATATTTTAAACTTTAAAACAAAATACAAAATTATCATCTCACCCCCAAGCATAACCTAAGCATAACCAAGCTTTTATATTAGGTTTCTGGGTGGGGATAGCCCATACCTTACCTCAGGACGTTCATGTCACTTCAATTTTTCACCTAGTCAGAATCATTTAATGCGACATGGTTCTTGGGACACCATTAATGAGGCGTAGAGTCCAAATAGTGACACCATTAATATAGCGTGACTCCTTGACTAACTTTATTCTGTGGATGTTCATTGTTAAGCCCATCCATGCCTGTTGCCAGGAGATCGAGGATTCCTTGCATCTTTCACCCACCTGCCTATATAGGTTTCCGAGGGCTGAGTGTCATTGGGGGGTGTCAGGACAGCGAGTCTCATCTGTCTTTACCGTCTATTTTTCACATGTGAGGGTAGTTTCATGGGTTGGTTTTGTTCATGGGTCAAGTACTCTTAGGCTGCGTTTGGATGTTGAACTGAGTTTAACTGAGTTGAGTTCTTTATGCATAGTAGTGAGTTGAGATAGTTGAGTGGATTTTGTAGAGTCCACTTAAAATGAGTTTATGTGTGTTTGGATATTAAAATGAGTTTAAATATATTTATAGAAAGTTGTTAATATATGAGACCCACCTGACATGATATGTCATAGCTGGCACAACCGGTAAACAAAAAATAAAACATGCAGCCAGTTCCATCCTCTCACAAATGAAAACATGAAAATCTGATGGAAAGAAGAAACCGAGGTATGGGGTGATTTGATGTTTGTCAGTGTGGGGCTCAAAGTTGAGTTGAAAATTGAACTACATTCCATCAAAGTGAAACTTGTGTTTGGCTATCGAAGTCAATCTAAAAATGAACTGATCTGAGATGAATTCATCATCCAAATGAAGCCTAGAGGTTCATTGACTCCTTTTAAAAGAGGGTTGTAGAGCTTGATCAGGCTCTCTCTCCCCCTCTCTCAGAGATCCCTTATGGGCTTCTTCCCTTCTCTCAAAGATCTCTCATGGACTCGCTATACGGACCATTAGGAAGGAAAATTCCCTTACAATATCGTTACTTTTTTTTATAAAGACCTAAGTTTTCATCATTCAATACTGTTTTAAACACGATATTATGTTTTTCATTTAAATAATATATTTAAGTTGTTTTTGGATATTGAGATGATCTCAAGTGATCTGAGTTGATGTGTAAATAGTATTTTGTGGATCTCATTGAGATGTGTTTGAATATAAATAATTTAATATATGTATTTGAATGTATGAAGAAGATTAATGTTATGCTTGGAAGATGAGATAAGATGATAATTTTTAAAAATTTTGTGAATAGTGTTAAGATGAAAGTTTAAAATATTATTTTTTAATATTATTATTGTTTTAGAATTTGAAAAAGTTAAATTAGAATTTAAAAAAGTTGAATTGTTTATTATATTTTGTATGAAAATTTGAAAAAGATGTAATGATGAGATGAGATAGAAATGAGATAAGATTTCTCATCTTTATTTCCAAACATAACCTAAGAAGTGTTTAACTTTTTTTTAGAAGTTAACAAAACTAATAAGTTCTATTAATAATTAATTTGAAATAAATTATCATAATCTTGACATCCAAAAGATAAGCTAAATCTCAAAATGGAATAAGAGTGTAAACGCGTAGAAGTTTTCAAAATGGTACTACGAAGTGAATACAAGACCACGAGAATAGAACGACTCAAATATGGCAGAACTCCTCTTCCGACAGCTGTATTATATACGTGAGTTAGGGGTGCAAAGAAAGGGTCTCTCGCTTTATTAATTGAAAGTTCCCGACTTCACGGTGAGGAAGACAAGTTAATTTGACCAAACATGCAACTACGTACAATGAGAATTCTGCAACTACGTTAAGTTCCGGCGGAAGGGGATGGTCCCTGCTCGGTGGAGTTGAGGGCCCACTAAGATCACTATAGAATAGCAGGCCGAATAATTAAGAAGGTAGACCAAGCACAACTGCACTGCTTTCATTATTTGATGTAGATGTCTTATGATAATAACTCCGCAGATGGTATGTCTTTTTTGTAGTCGACATATTTACCAACTTTAGGAATTTTTTTTTTTTTTTTGGTCTTCCATTCAATCCCTGGGTTTTGATATACGGCAGTCATTTATCCACCCTGCATTTCATACTTTATTTTTATATTTTTTATAAAATATAAGATGTGAGATAATAAATAATAATTAATAGATAGATTAATTCTTCTAAAAAGGTTATGATAAATTTCAAGCATAAGAATGTTTGCAAACGAAATGAAATAATAAATTTATGAATAGTTGTGAAATAATTTTTGAATAATAGTACAAATATATGAGTTATGATATTTTATAAGATTTTGAAAAATGAAAGAAAAAAATTTAAATAAAGTATTATAAAATTAAAATATTGTTAGAATATAATTTTTTAATATAATTATTGTTTTAAGATTTAAAAAAGTTTAATTATTTTTTGTGTTGTGTTTGAAAATTTGGGAAAACTATAATAATTAGTTAATAATTAGATGAAAAAGTTAAATATTTGGAATTGAAAAGTGTTTGTATTTTGAATGATGTTAAATCATATTCACAGGTTTGGGGCGTTAATTTTACGCATTCTTTTTTTTAAAAATAGGTAAATCTATGTCCTATATAAAAAAATTATTTTTTAATGATAGGCCTAGTATTTTTTTGAAACAAATGTGTGAGATTTATACACTCTAGAATTAAATCTAGTATTACTTTTCAAAGAGATATTTTGAATGAAACACTTATATAATTTTAAATAGTACAAAATTCAAGTGCGCACGAATCAATAGAGGGAACTGAACTCTCATCTCAAAGATGCATTTGTGGTTAGCTTGCTTCACATATTCCCTAATATTCTTCAATGAAAATGATTCAAATGCTCAACAATTTATTTGCATTTCTCTATAACCAAATTTATAGTATTTGCTTTAAATATAAAAGAATAATACAATAACAAAGTTGAAGAAAACCCATTGGTCGAGGTCGTGTATGACTCTTCTATTTTTTTTATTTTTTTCTTGGCCTGATATCAACAGCAAATAAATATCCATAAAATCACCAATCGGGCTATTACTCTCAGGCATATATTGATTTACAGATAGATGCCAAATCAAGTATGGGGGGAGGGGCAAAAAAGCATAAAATATAGCCGTTTAGTTCTAGTTAGATTACTGATCAGGGAGGGAATGATTAATTTTATAGCTTCAAATTAAATACACTTTACATTTTAGAGGTTTGTTATAACTACAAAAAGATTACACAAAAACAATTTCACAAACTGATGTGGCTTCATATAATCCGTTCGATCTACTTTATAATAAAAATAATTTTATAATTTGATGAACCATATGAAACCATTTCAGTTTATGGGATTACTTTTGTGTAATCTATTTATAGCTAAAGTATTTCTCATATATATATATATATATATATATATATATATGCTACATTTGGATACACTTGCATGCACATCTAGAGCCTTGTGAGTGATTAGCAACATGTTTGGATGATAAGATGAAATAAGAATTATGTGAATAGTAGTTAAATGATTTGTAAATAGTAATAAAATGGTTTACGGCCAGATATTTTATTGAATTTTGAGAAATAATTGAGAAAAAAGTTAAATAAAAATATTATAAAGTTAAAATATTTTGTATTTTAAAATTTGAAATATTTTAAAATTTGAAATATTTTAAAATTTGAAAATTTTGTATTATTTTTTATATTTTATTTGAAAGTTTAGAAAAGTTATAATAATTAGATTAAAAATATAACATTTGAAATTGAAAAATATTTTATATTTGAGTGATATTTGAAAATGAAATTATAAAAAATCTTGATATGAAATGGCATTTATTACATGGCCTAAGTAATTTATTACATCATCAATGCACATGACCACTCTTGTTACACGCCATATTTGGACTTGGTTGAAAATTGGATAGGGGTTTTAGCCGAATATGATTAATTAAGGAGTGTCCACGCGGATTAATAGAACCATAATTCAAAATGGAATAATTACATTTGTTGAATAATCAAGTGGTGGTGGGTTGAGCAATTACTCATCATAACTCTCCACTAATTCAAGTTTTTTACTTATCTCCTTTGTAAGCTTTTATCTCATCAACCATTTCTAAAACTTTCCTTGTATATTCTTGAATATGAAGCGTAAAGATCGATCATTGAAGAGACTCTAGTAACTTTCTAAATGAATATCAAAACAATTTTTGTATATTAAACATAAATTATAAGACGAACAAACGATCAGCCTTGTCGTCGATATTCAATTTTAAAGAATTTAAAAAAACAAAAAATCTATTCAACCTCCTACTATTCACACAACCTCCACACATCATATTTATTTTTTATTAAATATTTAATATATGAATAATGAATAAAAAAATTAAATTAGTTAAAAAAGAATAAACTCAAAAAAATTTTTAAAAAAATATTAAAATTAAAAAAAAAAAAAAAAGAAGTGGTGTGTGGAGGTTGGAAACGTTGTGTAGAATTGCTCTTAAAAAAATCGTAAGAAAATTCCACGTATTATTTTTTAGATATTTAAATGCACAAAAGAACATCCATAACATGTAACGTCTAGGTTACGAACAAGGTCTTACAAGATGGTCATGCACGTATAAGTGTGAACCCAATCGATCGGATTGAGAACATGGATCTATGAGATGTTGGGATTCACATGCATATTATAGATGCAGTGAATGTATACAGGAGGGCAGAAAACATGCTTGAATCTTAACCAAGACGGCCAAGACATCAACTCATCATCATGTGATATTGAGTAAAGCCAAACTGACCTGCCGGCCAAGACATTCATCACGCCCGCCCATTAATGGTTTGAGCAGCCGCGCGCGGGGTCCATTACTTGTGGAATATCATGTCACATACTTGGAATTATTCTATTATTAATATAGGCCGTAGAATTAAATCATGCGTGGAGCACGCACCAGCCGTACTACTAACATGTATAGATAGATTTCCCAGATCAGCGTGCAGCTCCTGGAATCATGTTTCTTAATTACGTTTACCGCATTAATTTTAATTATTTAGCTTCGAATTAATTGGTCATCTTTTACCACCAATAAAATAGAATGATATTTATAGTCGTAGAGTGTATAAATACTACACATTTAAAAAAAAAAAAGTGAACAGGACCCACATGAAAAAAGTAATTTTTTTAATAGTAGACCCATTTTTTTAAAAAAGATTGTACAGCGCTTGCACACTTTACAACTGTATCTAGCATTACTCATTTTCAAGTAGTATATAATTTGTTAAGATAATTATAAATGATTAAATTTACTTCTTTACATCAACTTTTAAAATAAATAGTAATTTTACATGATATCAGAATAGACGTTTTATGTTGGTCGTACTTGTTAAATTAGATTATAAGAGTCTGACCATGAGTAAATGAGAGTGTTAAGCTTTTTAAGATAAATGAAAATTTCATAATACTCAAATAGACACCATGATTGGTATGAGTTGTTTGAAAGTTTTTCCCACCATTATCCGGGTCTTGTAGTACCTACTAGGATTAGGAGATAGATAGAGCTTAATAGGCAAAACATTTCTTGCAGCAAAGTTAATCGATTTCAGTAACATAAATTAATGCATAGATAGCTAAAACAAAGAAAAGGAAAAGTGAAAACAAAAAATGCACATGGGAGAATGAAACATTAATAATTTAAGAGTAATATTAAATATAGTTGTGCAGTGTACAAATATCTCGTAATTCTTTTGAAAGAGTGGGGTCTATTATTTAAAAATTAATTAATTTTCACATGGATCTTATATTTACTCACTTTTTCAAAAAAATTGTATAGTACTTGAACATTCAACGACTTGAAATATCATTTCTCATAATTTAACGTGGATTTAGAGTCACGATGAATTATATTTAAAACCTGTGGTTCTTATTTTTCTTTATTTTTAAAATAAGAAATGACAAAATGTAACACACCTGATAGTTGATATTTGGTTGAATAAAAAATGTGAAAGAAAGTTCAAGAAAATAGAGTCAAATTGAGAATGACCTTAAGAGAAGGGGAAGAAGAGATAAACTGAAAAATAGTTTGTATTAAGATTCTCGATGATTTACAATTGCGTCCAACACCCCTACAAATTCTGATATCCTCCTACTAAATAGTGGGCCCATGGCCAACTTAACCAAACAGTTAAAAAAAAAAAACTCATATAATTCTAACAACGATAAATATCAACACTAACAGGTAAATAAAAGAGAAGGTCACAGGCCATACTTAACCGCGGGCTGAGTCCAACTCTTGAAATCTTATTACCCCCACCTAAGCCCCTATGGCTTCGGCCTTTTACTGTCATTGTGACACAAAAATCACGGGAAGGGGAGCACATGAAACAAATACGAAAGGCATTTTCTTTTCTTTTGATAGAAGCTTTTAATTATTATTGCTAATTTTTATGACTAAATATAAAAATGTCTATCTAATCTATCTTATTATTAAAAAATGTCACACCAACACCAATGGCAGTTCAACACGTGTCATTTAACAAGATTTGTACGTATCCTTTGACAAACCATGTGTGCATCACGTGTATATATAAGATATTAGAGAAACTTAAAATAATTAAAAAGGCAAAAAGCCGAAGGTGAAGAAAATGAAATCTTTAGGAAAAAGTATGCACATCTCATGGATCACGCTGGGCCAACCATTGGATTGAGTTCACCAAAACAGGATTATAAATTTATAATTATTTTGGTATTTTGGTGAAGGTTAGGATCTCTTCCATTTTATTTGAAAATGGCCGTACTTTAATTTATATATTATTTATTTATATATATATATATATATATATATATTTATATGTATCTGGAGTACTATGGTTTTAAATATTTCTGTAGTTCTTTTGATTATTACGAACAAAATATAGTGTTTTATATACTATTTTTTTATAAATAGGAAATTACACTGGAATATACAAATATGTTTATAGAAAAATTGATACTGTTTGAGGGCAAAACCCACCATGAATGTTCAAACACACTTACTAAGAAAGTTTTGAACTTTGATAACTTACAAGTTTTTGTTTTTTGTTTTTTAAATCCTATTTCCTTTCTAATTGTTCTATTAGCTTATCACCAAAAGCATGAAGAATAATTTTATTTGAAAATCTTTATACCACATACTATTTACAAGACATAATTTGATTTGAAAGATAAATCTCAATGATATAACATATTATAGTATGTCCCGACCCTCGACTTTTTGCAGTAGAGAAATTAACACAGCCCAAAGTTGAGAGTGCTTTTTTATCTGCACACGCTAATTGCTAGTTAAAATATAATAAGGTCCCGTTTGGATACAGAAACGGTTTCATCTCATCTCATATATCGTTATAATTTTTTCAAATTCTCGTACAAAATATAATAAATAATTTAAATTTTTTAAATTCTAAAATAATAACAATATTAAAAAATAATATTTTATTCAACTTTTATATAAAACCATCTCATTTCATTTCACTATCCAAATGGAACCTTTTAGCATCTAAAGAAGATATGGGCTCTGATGGATTAAATTCAAATGGGAGATGTTTTTCAAGTTTGAAATACCCTTGCATGTAGTTCTTTCCGGGGATGAAGTAGTGTATTTAACTGCATTTTCTGTAATCTCTTGTAATTTTTATTATCTTTACACAAAAATAAAAACTCAAAGCTGCATGCTATATTACTAAGTCCCCCTCAAAAAAAAAAAAAAGAGAGAGAGAGAAGTACAAATGCTAAATAATATGTAAGAAGTAATGCTAGATACATATATAAATTGTAAAAATGTCACGCATGCCTTTTGAAAAAGAGTGAATTTATTATTAAAAGAAATCTCATATTTATTTATTTTTTTTCAAAATGAATGTATAGTATTTGTGTATTTCATGATCGTAAATATCACTTCTCAACTGTAAGCCATACACTAACTATAGATGATAAGCTGATCTGGTACCTCCACCACCGTAAACGCCTGCAGCATGCTTTTGGTGATTGGGAGAGACCCGATGGTTGTTGGTCTGTTCCTGATCTTGGTGTCTGTTGGCATGACCATGCTTTGCGGTGGAAGTTTTTATCTCTTTTGCTGTCATCTCAATGGCGCTGATCTTTATCAATTCCTCCAATACTTCTTCCATGGATGGACGATGTTTGGGGTCTGATGCCAGACATTTTAGTATTAGTTGCGCTGCTTGGAATGCAGCTTCAAGTGGGTAATATTCGCATAGCTTTGTATCCATTATTTTCTTGAGTTTCTTCTTCTCGGACAGAGAGGGTCTCGTCCATTCCACCAAGTTCGACAAACCATTGGCTCTATGTGGGTCGAGAGCACGTTCGCCTGTAAGCATTTCCAGCAACACTACTCCAAATCCGTACACATCACTCTTTACGTACAAATGACCTGTTGAGCAGTGTGACATATGTTAGGAAAGTGATTTAAGACTCCGTTTGACTACTAATTATTTTATCTCATTTTATTTTATTATTATAATTTTTTAAAATTTTTGTTTAAAATATAATAAATAATTTAATTTTTTTAAAATTTTAAACAATAATAATATTAAAAAAATAATATTTTATTTAATTTTTAATTTTTATTTAAAATTATCTCATCTCATATTATCATTTAAACGGAATCTAAATGGTTTGAATTATTTATTTATTTATTAGAGTATGTATGCAGCTGATTTCAACTTGAAATTCCATCTCAAAATTGTGGTTTTTTATTTGTACGTTAAAAATTGAGTTTTTTTTTATGACAAAATTGGAAGATTGATAGAAAAGTCAACTTATTTTTTCATTTAAAGTAATCTTGTCCATTCATTTTTCAAACAGTATATATTCAATAACTTTTTAACATGATCTAAGCCAAATGCTAAAAATTGATACGTTCACTCATTAAAGAAATATTAAAATCTATATAATTTTTTCATCATGAGTACATCAGGTCAGTGATTAATTCTTATTACAACTCTGATTTAAGTTGAATGTGCAACGTGTTAGTCCTCACTCCTCGAGGGAGTTTTGGGTCTACACTCAGAGGAGAATTTATTAAAATTACAATTCTTATCATATAGTTATAATTTTAGGATTAAAAAAAAACAATTCATTAATTGATTACTATGTACATCTTGTCATGGAGAATATATTATCCGAGAAATATTTTAAACACAAAGAAATTTTATAAAAATAAACTCACAAACTGATGCGGTTTGATGTGGTACGTTAGATTGTAAAGTTCATTTTATTGTAAAGTAGATCTAACAGATTCTATGAAACCACAGCAGTTTGTAGGTTTATATTGTATAATCTCTTTGTATATATAGCAGTTATCATATTATTTAAGATAAGACTCCTAAGATAAGATTCAAAATCTAGATAATTTGTGACAGATAAAATTATAGATAATCTATCATTATTAGCTATAGATCAAGAAGATAAATCTTTTTAAAAAACAAAAAAAATTGAAGTATTATTCTATTGAAAATTCAGTATTACTATTACCGGTTGCGATGTATTCGGGAGCTGCATAGCCATAAGTGCCCATGACACGCGTTGTCACGTGCGAGTGGCCATTAGCTGGGCCCAGCTTCGCCAGCCCAAAATCTGAAAGCTTTGCATTATAGTCCTGAAAATAAGAAATTCGAAGCAAATTAGTACAAGTAACGGTCTTAGATAATTAAAGTCCCCCTCTCTCTGTTCAAGTGGCTTTTCAAGTCACAAGCTGGAAAGCTCACTCACCCCATCCAGCAATATATTCGAAGTCTTGAAATCTCGGTAGATTACTGACTTCTCTGTTGTGTGCAAGAAAAAAAGCCCTTTAGCCGCTCCTATTGCTACTTTTAGCCTCGTCTCCCATGTAAGTGGTTCCGGAGCTCCTGTTGGTTCAGCATAGAGTAAAACAAATGCAAACGGATGAATTTTAAAACGTGTAATACAACATACAATCACTTTTATATATTCTTGACATATTTTATTAATGTGATTGGTCAAAATAATTATTTTATATTAAAAAATAACTCAATCAATCATATTAATATAGTACACAAAAAATACGTAAAAGTGATTCTACATAAAAATTTTGATCTTAAAATATGTTTGCAATCCGACATAGATGACATCTTTTTCACCGTTGATATGTCATTGCTGACGTAGTAGGCCATGTTAGCAATGAATAAGGAATCCGACATAAATGACATATCTTTTTCATTGTTGACATGTCGTTACTAACGTAGCGTCTAGACCGATTTATAAATAGAAAAACAGAAAAATCTCTTTAAAAATATGAATTCTTACTTTTGAAAAGATGGTTTTCCAAGCTTCCCTTCTGCATGTATTCATAGACAAGAAGGTATTGGTTGTCTTCCCAACAATAACCCAGGAGCTTAACTAGATTGGGATGAGAGAACTTCCCCAAGAATTTCACCTCAGCCTGCATAGCCACAAATACAGGTAATCAAATTCGATCAGCAGCGTCAACAGATTATGTTTTGACACTAATCCCCAAATTGTTACTCTTGCTTTTGCTTTGCATTGAACCCCCCGCATGCAAATTAACCCCCCAAAAGAAAAGGCTTTTGGGATTTCACTGTCTAATGTAGATTCAACACAAACACATGGAAAGTTCCCAAAAAAAAGAAATAAAAATCGCTGTAGTCATGTTGCTTATCTTTTTGACGGAAAAACAAATGGCGGCATCTTGTTTGTGAAAATCAGGGAACTATTTCTAATTCGAAACCCACAAATTTCTATCCTCTATTCATTGTCGGAAAATTGATATTTATAGTCATTAAATATACAAGTGACACGTAATTATTTTTAAAAAATAAATAAATATAAAATTTACATAAAAAATTAACTTTTTAATAATAAATCTCACACTTTACACAAAACCAAGCGAGGTCAATGTTTCAAAGAATCGGTCAAGCTTCAACCACCCAAGAAAACATCCAAAAAGTTCGACGGGGAAATTTCACAAATACAGAAGAATCTGTCCTGGTGGGCCTCTCAATTATTAAGTTGGGACTTGGGATGGAAAGAAATTAGAAAAAAATAATGAATTTATATGTAGTATGTTCGCTCGAAACCACTTCTTTTGAATGGCCCCAGCTCTAGGAATGGAAATTAGACAGTGTGGTACTTTTTGTTCAATTTCCGAGTCAATGGTATTGTATTGAAACAGGAAGCGCAGACAATTAAACTTACCAGCCATTCTTGCAACCCTTGGCCATGGGGGCCGCTGTCGGGGTTCGATTTCTTCACGGCAACGGCTAGTCCGACGCCGACCTTGGACGGCGCGTACGTGTTTTCGTCGACCCAACCCTTGAAAACCCTTCCAAACCCTCCCTCGCCTAGCACCGTATCCGGTCTGAAATTTCGTGTTGCACTTTTCAGCTCGGCCAGAGTGTACACTTTCAGATTGGGCGTTATGACCCTTCCGGCGGCCTGAGCGGATTCACCCAAGGTTCTTTCCACCACGATGTTGCTGCTTTGCGTCGCATTGCTGTTCCTTGGTGTCGTGCCACTTTGCTTGCCAATACTTCTTGATGTTTCTGCATCATGACATGATCAAAGGAAAAACCATGCCTTAAATTAATAACAAGGTTACTTTAAAAAGCTACCTTGAATATAATAACTTCTGAAACAACAAAATAGACAAGGCAGGCAGACAGCCTAGAGATCAGAGAAAGAAAAACACGAGAGCTAAGCCCGACCTTGATCAGTTTGCTTTGATAATCTTTGACTTGGGTTTTCTAATTGGCAACGCTAGAGAAAGCCAGGAATCCAAGAGAAGATAGAAGGAAGGATGAAGGAGAAAGCTAGCTAGGGATAATATACAGGTTGGTTCACAGGGATAAGGATACGTACCAGCTGGGGTTGAAGATTTGGTGGTGCTTGGAGTACTGTGGTTGTTTACCGGAGCTCCAAAGCAGTTTCCCATGACGATTACTCTCTGACTTTTTTGGGGCTTCAAGTCTATCTAAATGCAGAGATATATATCATGGTTTTATGTACCGTGGTTTCCAAGTTGGTTCCCCTTAAGAAGAAAGAGCGAAGAAGGAACCAATTAAGCTGACAGAAAACTGGTGTATAGACTTGGACCTTCTCATTATTGGATCACCTCTCTCTCTCTCTCTCTCTCCCTCTCCCTCTCTCTCTCCCTCTCTCTTGTTTATGTCGTTTACTATTATTCCCACCGCGTTTTATACTCTTTCTCGCCCCCACAATTTGTACCATTCTCAAGAGAGCGAGCATGTATAAAAGAGAAAAAAAAATGTTGTGTGCAATATTTTTATGTATTTTATTAATATAATTGACTTCAGCAAATTTTTTTAATATAGAATAATCTAATATAAAAAATACATTAAATAACTGCTACAGAACTCATATAAAAAAAAAATTTGTGGAAGGATAAAAGAGAAAGTCAAGGGCCGATTGTTTGTCACTTTCAAACGTGTTATCCTTCTAAATATTTTTCGAAATTAGAAAAACAGATAAATAAGTATTTAATATTAAAGTCTATGTAAAAATAATAATATAAAAAAAAACTACACTGAACTCAATCGTTGTTTTACAAACATATTATAAAACGATTAAAATTTCCATTAATAAAATAAGAACGTCTGCTTTTGTTTAAGAGGTCTAAATTGGTTCGGCCTTTTATTTGTTTTGTATTAATTTACCATTCATTTGTAGTCTTAGGATTGTGCAACATCCGCTCACTTATTTAAAAAAAATAAAATAAAAAATTGATTAATTCGAAATTTACATAAAAATGTTTTTTTTTAACGGTGGACTTTTTAAAAAAAAAAAAAAGTTACTAAATAAAAAAAAATCGATGAAATTAATTTATCATTTTATTTTTTATTTTTGACAATTTAATTAATCAAATCTCTCCGTTGAATTTCTGTCACAACTTTCAATACTAAAGTTTTGACTCTTTAAATGAGTCTTGGAATTTATCTACGTTTCAATTATTATATTTGGAAAATATTTTCTGACTTTAAGGCCTGGTTTGTTTTCAGAAAATTCTCATCTCATCTTAATTTCATCATTACACTTTTCTTAATTCCAATACAAAATTAAATAAACAATTCAACTTTTTCAAATTCATCTCATATTCTCTCACCTAATCATTACAACTTTTTCAAATTTCAATACAAAATAAAATAAACAATTCATCTCATTTCAAAAATTTTCATCTCATCTCATCTCATCTCCAAAAACAAACGAGGCCTAAATTATTTTGGTTTTTTTAATATTTTAGTTTTTATAAAACCTATAAAACTTAGTGAGAATTTTAGTCAAGTTTGGTAGGTCATGCATGCTTGCATTCATTGGTCTATGACCTAATTACCTGAATATTTGTCATTGATTTGTATTTAGTGATTGAGTGCCAATATTGTTTAAATATTTATATATATTAAGCCTTAACTAGATTAAAAAGAAAAAAAATTTATAAATTAACGTAATTTATAACATGATGCACCCATCATATTAAGTCACATCAAAATATAAATTAATTTTTTTATTTTTTATAGGCATAATATATTTCTCAAATAAAAGAGATCATATTCAACGCACATTTTAGGCAAATTAACAGTGTGAACAAGGGAAGGAGGCCAGACTTCTGATACACATGGACAGCCAAGTACGTCTCTGTCAATTTCCCATTAATGGTTGGTTTCCATTTTCCATGCACGGCCTGTAAACAAGCAACGACTTGTTTCTCCACTTGAAGTATTATAAAATAGTTTGAATTAATATGGTTTATTAGACTTTAGAAAATGAGTAAGAAAATTTTGAATAAAAATATTATAAAAATTTTGAATATAATTTTTGTTTTAAAATTTTTAAAATGTTGTATTAATTTTTTTATTTTAGTTTGAAATTTTTAATAGTTATAATGATTAGATAAAAAAAAAATAAAGATTTAAAGTTGAAAAATATATTTTATTTGAAAAATATTTAAAAATAAAATTATGAGAATTTTTTGAATTTCTGGTCTCGACTCTCATCTCGTTTAGAGGAATGACACTTCAATAATTAATTCAATTTATTTCATTAATAGATAGCCAAAGTGTGGAAGATAACCTATTTTAAAAGCGGCGTCTCTTTTAGGCCTCGTTTGTTTTTTAAGATGAAATGAGATGAGTTATAATTAAAATTAAAAAGTAAAATAAAATATTATTATAAAATATTTTTTAATATTATTTTTATTTTAAAATTTGAAAAAATTAAATTATTTATTTTATTTTGTATTAAAATTTAAAAAAGTTGTAATGATTAGATAAGATAAAATGAGATGTATTTAAAAAAGTTGAATTGTTTATTTTATTTTATATTAAAATTTAGAAAAGTGTAATAATGAAATTAAGATAAGATGATATGAGATGAGATATTTTTTGAAAACAAATAAGACCTTAATTATGATCCATGAATGCCGAACACATGGCGGACTTGGAGCCTTGATCTAGCCACATCGAGTTGAATGGAACTCATTGATTAATTTTAGACCAAACTTTAGACATTTGATATTACGAATAGTATACAACTTTAGAAAATATGGGTACGAGGGAGATGGCTTCGTTAGGGATGGATAATGATATGCTTATTATTCTCCTATCATCTTTTTATTATTTTATAGAGTATTTGAAATTTTTATTTTATTATTATTATTATTTTAAAGTATTTTTTTAACATTTTTTATTATTAATAATAAATTTAAAAAATATACAAATTTACTAATAGTCAATTTCTTAATTATTAAATAAAAAAAATAAAAAAAAAATAAAAAAATAGTAAATAAATAGTAAGAAGTAGTAAGCCTATCATTATCATGAGAGATGGACATCTATAACTTGTGCTGTTGGAAGTTTGGGTGTGAGATTGTCTAAAAATGTAAGAGAAATACTTTGATTACAAAAAGATTTTATAAAAATAAATTTATAAATTAATGTAAGTTAATGTAAAATTTTATAATATAAAATTTTTATTATTAAAAAATAAATATAACATATTATATAAAATTATATTAATTTATAAATTTAATTTTATAAAATATCTTTATAAGTGAATCACTTCTCAAAATGTAAAAATACATCCGCGTTTAGGGGGAAGAAACTTCTGAGATATTGAGTAGGATTGGTATTTGGGAATAAATAAATTGAAAACCTTTCCACAAAAAGTCGTTGCCAAAAAAGCAGCCACGTTAGAAATGTGATTAAATTGGTAGACCCAGGCTAGCTGTTGTCATTCCTGAAACAGTAGTACATGTGCTGGAATACATAATTTTCCAGATAGCAGACGATATCGTCTTTCTACGTTCTGTTATTGTTTTACAGTTTCAAAAGATTGACGATGATGTCTCGTCTATTTGCAGGCCAAACAGTATTTTCCCATTATCTAAACAAAATTAACAAACAAATAAGAGCATAACAATGCAACATTCCAAAGGGCCGCGGGCAACTTGCCTTTCCAGATTTATTTTATATATATATATATTAATATTCTTTTTATTATTGACGTGGTATCAGATAATTGGTTGATAAATAAAAAATAATATAAAATTTTTAAATCATTTGACCTCATTTATCCCTAAAAAAATTCTAATAGCGTCAATCTAAAATACCTTGGCTAAGAAGAAAAAAAGGATAAAAAAAAATCTAAAGACACATTTTTAAGGTTCTTTTAAAGAATAAAGTCATGTAAGTAAGTGTAAGTATTGCATACTTCTTTTAAAAAAGAATGAGATTTATTATTAAAAAAATATTATTTTTATTTTACTTATTTAAAAAAAAAAAAAAAAAAAAGAATGCGCTGTATTTACGGACTCAATGATGGAAAATATCATTTCTCAAGAGTTTCTAGAAGAAGCCATATAATCCAACAATATTTTGATTTTCCCAAGTTGGATTGATTACTATATTGTACATCAATAAGCCTACTTTTTATGTGGTAAACTACCCAGAAGAAGTGTTGCCGTCCTAAGAATTCCCTTGTCCTTAAAATGCCACAAGCAACCGGTGTTCAGCCAACACAAGGAACAAAATCTATTGTCTGATTGTCTCATAGGGAAGTGAGGACAAACTTTAAAGATAGAAACTAGGAGCAGGAAGTACCATTTGGAACATCCAACCTCTAGAGTCTAGCCTCTGGGGGGAAATAATTTTCATAGTCTCCCTTAAAAGTATCTTTATAGTCTAAATAAAAAAGTATTATTTGGAAATAATTTATGTGGAAGTCTTAGTGCGGTTTGAAAGATGAGATGAAATAAAATAATTTTAGATAAAAATTAAAGTTGAATAAAATATAATTAAAATATAATTTTTTAATATTATTATTATTTTAAAATTTAAAAAAATTATAATAATAAAATAAGATAAAATTCTTTCACTATCCAAACAGAACCTAAATAGAATGACAAATCACATATTAATTAAATAGAAATGCATGAAATAAGACTTATTTGTACCATTTCTCTTTTAAGTAATTTTTATTTAAAAAATTCAAGTAAAAAATCATTTAAAATGTGTACGGTAGATGACAAATAACATTGCGTTTATCTAGTTCTTGGAAACAAAGTTCTTTCATTTGAGTTCCCCTCATTACATTTGCAACAACGAAATGCCTCAATATAAAATTCTCTCTTTTTTACGACATATGATGCTTCTTTTTTCCTATACATGGTATACTCAAGAATCTGGACAATAGCTGATTAGCTCAAAGCTTAAGGATGAACCCATATTGTTTCCAGCAAACAATATAAAGATTACAGGTTCTTCCAATCTTTTCCTCTGATCATCCATAGCTAAGCACGACAGCGCCAATTCGAGGTCGAAAACAAGCATTTGGCAGCCCCCCACGGCCTTCCTCTTTTCCTACTTTCATTTAATATCAAAGAATCTACAGTGTAATTACTCTTAAAGAAAAAGAGAACTCCTCTTTCTCTTGTAAGTCAGCCTCTCATAAGCACCTAACCATTTTTAATGATTTCAAAAGAAAAAAGAAAAAGAAGACGACAAAACTACATCCTCAACACCCTGATATATACGTGAAGCATGCTTTGAGATACCCATTATGCAGGTGCATATATATTACTACATTGCAAATGGATTACATTGTTTTCTCCTTCAAGTTTCACAAGGTAGCAAACCTGCAAGAACACATGGTGAAGCGCACACATCAGGATGCAGATTCCATAATCTTATCTACTTAGTATCAGAGAAGGAAATAGATTGACACTTGCACTTAAAATGAGTTCAAAAATGAATTTTATTTGCATGATAATATCAAATTCATGTGAATATGATTTGCAAAGTAAATCTCAGAATAGAAATTGAGAAAAAGACGACCACCATAAACACAATACTAACCAGCGGCTGTAATAAGAATGCCACTTAGATACTAAATTAAGGGCACTTGGGCTCCCTGCCTAGATCTCAGTTTTCTCAAAAATGATTTAAGGAAACCTAGTCATTAGAGTGTCATTTTGATGCTAAACATACATGCCCCACATAACAGTATAGATTATAGAAGGGTAGGGCTACTTTGTGCAGTGACTCCAATGATTACTGCCCACATTCATAACAGAGGCACTTTATAACTGGAATCACTCGAGTGCCCACCCCTTTTCTTTCTTCCAGAAACAGCACACAACCTAGTGATTGGTGTCCAATTACCAAAGACCTAACATAGCGGGTCAAAAGGTAGCTAATATAAGACTATAGAGACATTGAACCGCACAGATCTCAACCATAAATGAAATGCTGCATAAGCATGCCTAGCGGCGGTTAAAAAGCATACACAGAAGATTTAATGGAATGCTAGATTCACTTGTTTGGTTTATAATTACCAGGGAAACAAAGATGCTAAATGATGATAAAGAAAAGCTAAAATACTTGCCAAAGATTTACACATAAGGTATATTTTATGTTGATGATGATCATATGAATGATTGAATGAATGAACATGCAACAAAAAGGCCAACGATCCTTAGGCCAGTTGGCCGCTTCACTTGCTCAAGAATGGAAATTGCAGGACATCCAAAGCTGAACCCCCTAGGAGGTTTTATTTCCCAGTTGCCTAAAAAAATGTAACAAAAAGATGACTCCTAGCATGAATATGATTATTGGACTTCAAAATAAAACAATGGAAATCAATAGCTTCTTCTGAATTTATGGGGGGGTGGGAGCGGCAGGGTAGTTGCAGCATCTCTGCAATCAATGGGAGGAGCTTCCTTGCTCTGGTAAACAGAACAAATAAGCATTTTTAGTTCCTCTTTTCTTACAACTTCTTGAAATTTTTAAATCCAATATTGAGTGAGTTGGTGCCTTACAGTATCAAATAATTTCAGCAGCTTCTGCCCACCGATGTGCTTCTGCCCAGTGATGTTTAAACAGAAGTCGCACTTCTTCGATAATCCGATTCACGGGAAAAGATATCACTGTCTTGTTGCGAGGATGATCGAGGCAGGGAACTGCGGATTCGGCTATTATGGACTTCATAAGTGTTACTCTGAGAGGACAAGTACTCAACCGCTACAACAATATCACCAATAAGAGGGCGGAAAGTTGGCTGCTCTTGAAGACACATTGCAGTAATGGCAATTGCATGATGCAAACAACGAACAGGGAAGCGCCCTTGCAATAAAGGATCAACTAATTGGGTGAATTTCCTTCGGTCCCTCAAAAATGGACGAGACTGCAATGCAAAAAGTGTAAATATTACAAAAACAAAATACAAGGTTATAGAAAAGAGTCACCAAAGGCAATAGCTTTGTACTTTATGGGATACGCAACTCCTAAGGCAGCAAGTGCATATTTATCATCACAGAATAACAGAATTGGACCCCAATCACCCAACTCATTCAGAGAGTCTAGCAGTAAATATCGATCTAGCTAGAGCAAAGATCAAATTATACACGCTTAATAATTTGTGGACATGAACTTATAAAGATAATGGGAAATGAAGGGAGGGGAGGGGAGGGGGGGGGGGACTATACAACTGACATGCTACAGGGGAAAAGAGAGAAAGTTAACACACCCAGGCAACTAGGTTCTGCTCTCCCTGCTTCTTACTGCAGTCTATTGCCCTCCGGCCAGTGATCAACTCCAACAAAACCACACCAAAGCTATATATATCAGATTTAAGGGTCAACTTGCCACTCATCGCATACTCTGGGGCACAGTAACCATATGTTCCCATCACTCTGGTTGAAACATGAGTATTGTCACCAACAGGTCCCAGTTTAGCAAGTCCAAAATCCGAGAGCTTCGGATTGAAATAGTTGTCCAGCAAGATATTTGCAGATTTTAAGTCACGGTAAATAACAGGGGGATTGGCTTTGCGGTGGAGATGCTCAAGCCCCCGAGCTGCACCAACAGCAACTTTTATTCTAGTATTCCAACTCAGTGGCTCTTTGTTAGGGTCCAGATCTGAATACAGAAAAAGAATAATCAGTCCCTTCAATTAGAGTAATTAATATTAGGTGCCACCACACATGAACCAGGTTGCCAGTTTTAAAATTAGCATCTCAAAAACCGCACGCCCACCCAAACAGATTTTCCAGTTTTAAAAGCTTTGTAGTCTATAAGTGGATTTAACAAGAAAGAAAAAACCAATAAGCTGCAATCCTCAAGGTTGTCGAGAAACAAATCCAGTTTGATTACTAACATTGATCCCTCTGCAGAAACTTTTTTAAAGAAGCGCTCATAGCAATTAAGAAAGGAATGAAAGTTTCCAAGATCGTCCAGAATCAAAATTTCCAGTAAAAGAAATGTGCTGAACAACAAAGCAATAAAAGCATACTCAATTATATATATAAAAAAAAAAAATCTCATTCTCTGGCTGTATATACACTTGAAAAAAGTACAGGAAAACAAAGCCCTCATACTTTTTGATGTGTAGGATTTTTTTTTTTTTTTTTTATAAGTAATAAATTATTTCATTGATATGAAGATAGACATAGCCTAGGTACACTGGAAGTATACATGTGAAAATACTGGAAGAAATAAATTATTTCATTGATGCGGAGGATGTTCGACTCCAGCAAAACTGTGATTTCACTTATCACTTATCTGGAGTTCCATCTAGTTGCAAGTTTGCAACTACTAATGTCGGTTGATTAACTTCGTTATTCTAGTATTATTTCTTACTTGATTTTCTCTCTCTCCTAGATTATCTAATAAATAGGTATCTATTTATAATGTTGATGCACTCCATTGGAAAAGAAATGAATGAATTTGATTTCTATTTAAACTTCTTTGAGACGAGGCTTCTCTTTCTTTTCTTTTGGTGATGATATTCACTCAAGTTTCATTGTTGAACAGTGAGATGCTGGCTTAACACCCAAGGTTATTTAGGGAGACGCCATTCAACGTGGAATTCATTCATCTATTTCTCTTGACCTGCGCATCTTATTGCTTAAAGTTAAGTCCTAAGGTGGAGATTTTCATCCAACATATGTTTTAGAAGTTAAAAGTACTAAATATCGGGCGCACAAACATAAAGTAAAAGAATCAATTAGAAAGTGTAATAGATGCATATCTAACATACTTACCAAAGAGATGATCTTCCAAGCTACCCATTGGCATGTACTCATAGACCAACAGTCTCTGATCCCCATCAGTGCAATACCCAATCAAAGTGACAAGATTAGAATGGTGTAACAAGCTTAACATGAGAACCTCCACAAGGAATTCCTTAAATCCCTGGACGCCATCATGATCAAGTTGTTTAATTGCAACAACCTGCACATGTAAACCAAGTGGTTTATGACAAATACAAGAAAGCAACTCAACTCACACCCATATTAAAAAATGCAGCAGGATGGCTGACAACAAATTTTTTTCCATCAAGGGAAATTTTGACTTAAATAACATACTTTACATATGTTCTGAGATTCGCAACCCAGCAATTAATAATACTCTACCTATCAATTTAACAAAGGCTACATTTGAATGCGAGAAAAAAGCTATATAATTTGAAAGAGAGTGTATTTCACCCAACTGTGTCATATTCCTTATTTTGAGCAAATAATGTTCTTAACATTAAAAATAGGTGCTCTTCGTATCCTACCCAAGCAATTTAAACTAAAATATTAAAACCCATTTCCCCTAAATTCTTATATTTCCGTGCAAGCAAATGCAAATTCCATAATATCCCAATAATAAGACACATGTTGTAAACAGAACCAGAGCTTGCCTCGCCCGTCTCAAGGCGGCCCTTGTAAACCCTTCCAAAACCCCCTTCCCCTATCAGATTCACCTCCCTAAAACCTCTCGTAGCTGCTGCTAGCTCACGAAACGTAAAACTGCGCGCCCCACTGCATCTCGTGCTGTTGCCCTCGGTATCATTCAAAGTCGCCTTCCCTTTCCCATTCACTGAAATGTTAAACACCCGAATCAACTCCCAGCATTCTCATGATTTAACTTGAAAAGAAAAACCCAAATTCCAAACAAGCGCTGTGGATCGGATTCCCTTACCGTTATCGTCTGAGTCCTTCTTTCCCCTCCCACTACCTGCATATCCATATCCCAGAAAAAAAAATACATTAGCAAATTGTTTCTGTTAAATATAATTCAATAGAATACGATAAAATCAAATTTATTAATAAAACTAGTCTGAATGAAGCACGGAAATTCCAATCGTTAGCTACACAGATACACACACGCAGACCTGCGGAATCAGCAGAGTGCCGAGAACCGGATCGCGTGCCATTCTCAATTTCAATCCTGCGCACACCATTTCCTCCAGGACTGAAGCAAGAAAAACAAACCATTCTATCCCCCCCCCCCCTTCTCTCTCTAATGCACACAGAAACCAGCAAAAGAAAATGCTAAAATCAACCGTGAACCAGCACCTGAAACAAATTTGTCACCCCACTCACCCATCTCAAATTCCCAGAACATAACGCGCTTTGAGAGGGGGCGGGGGGAAGCAAAGAAAGCAACACACCCTAACCCTATTCAAAGACAGAAAAGCTCTTTTCGAACCCGGGAGATCAAGAAGCCCATCAACCAAATAAAAATAGTAGTATTTAAAAAAAAATTAGCCAATAAATCCAAGCCCCAAAGTAAAATATCATTCAAAAATAGAACAAAAACAAAGAGACGGACAGATAGACAAAAAGAGCAAATAAATTTTACGAAAATAAAACTACCCAAAAAGAAAGTCCTGGAACCGTCGGCTTGGCTAATGACGTTAGGAAAACGGGAAAAGAAAACACGGAGAAAAAACGAAACTAAAATTACACGGACAAGGCAAAAAGAAAATGTGTGTAGTGTCTTGCGGCAAAATTTACAAACAGAGAAACACAGATAGACAGAGAAATAGAGCCCGACAAATTTAGCGGCACAGTTAGCGGCGACTGTAAGTAATAATAGCTGGATTTTACCCTTTGGTTTATGCCTCTCCTCCTCTTTTGCTTTCGGAAAATGTGGACCTGAATATTTGTATATTTTCATAATTTTTTTTTTTTAAAGTGCTGAATTCCTTTGCTTGCCTTCTCTGCTCGTGTGATTACAATTACCAGCAAGCATCGATGTTTATGCGTGATTATTGACCGGTCGCTCTCGTTCCGCTCACTCTGATATCTTTCTTGTCATCCCTTTCCTCAGCCTTTAATTATCTTTCTGTTGCATTTAAACGTTACGGTCCCCTGCGGGCAGGTGAGATTACAGTTTTGACCTCGGTCGTGAGCTGTTTCTTACTAGGTTTGACATTGACATTTCGGATCCAAACCGAACTGACTCAGCTCTATGCGACCGACGTTGGATCAATTTTTTTTGTTGTCAACGGCTTCGATTGGCGTGATGTCCTGGTTCCTTCCCGCCTAGAATACTTTGGCCGTTGGTGGCTGACCTCGCAAAATGACAGAATTGAAACCCAAGAGCCACGTGACGTTCGACGGCCACTCGCTTTTACATTCTTGGCTCGTTTAGACACGTATATCTATCTGTATGAGTTATTGAGTTCTACGTAATTGACAGAATTGCCTCAATGCCGTGTAAACGGCTGGCTGAGTTTGTGAAAAACAAAACGCTACATTTTATGTTTATAGAATTTTTGTTTGTTCTGCTGCAAGACCCTTTCCTCTTCTCCATCCCAAATCACGTTGCAAGATCTTACTCTCTCTCTTCTCAGACCCAAGCTACAGGACGGCAAGACCTTACATAATTGATAGAATTGCCTCAAGTGCCGTATAAGCGGCTACTGAGTTGGTAAAAAACAAAATGCTGAGGTTTTTTTTTTTTTTTTTGAGTTTCTATTTGTCCCGCTGCAAGACCCTTCCCTCTCCTCCATCCCAAATCACGTTGCAAGACCTTAACCTCTCTCTTCTCAGACCCACGCTGCAAGACGGCAAGACCTTTCACTCTCCTCCATCCCAAGACCAGACCATTTATTAGCTGCTACAGTGACAAGTTAGAAAAATCACACAAAAGTCCCCCCACCCTCCCCTAACATGAAAATGGCAATCAAAACTCAATGGAATTTCAGCTCCCTACCAAAACCAGTCAGTCTCATCACAACCTGATACTCTAAAATAAAAAATATGCATATTCTCACTATTTCAAGAACAAAAACCCAACTTTTGGAAAGAAAGAGAAATATTAACAAAGGAAGAGACTTAAAGGAAGTTGCATGTTTTAGAGTGAGAGATGAACAGTCTAAGGAATGAGACGAACATTTGTTTTCGTTCGAGCTTCAGCACTTGAAGATCACTGTCTTGCACCCTCAGAAGCGGAAAATAGAAAGTGAAATGGGTTTTTCTGCTTTTGTTTTCGCTTCCATTTTTCTGTATATATATTTTCAAAAAAATAGCAGTGAGAGATGAACAATCTAAGAAATGAGACGAACATTTGTTTTTGTTCGAGCTTTAGCACTTGAAGATCACTGTCTCGTACCCTCAGAAGCCAGAAATAGAAAGTGAAATGGATTTTTCTGCTTTTGTTTTCATTTCTGTTTTCATATATATATATATTTAAAAATAACAGCTGACGTGGCATGATGCCACTCAGCTAACTGCACGACACTTATATGAGAAAACTGTGTATAGAAGAACTGATTGAGTAATTCATATCTTCGCACACCGCACCATAGTTTTTTTTTTAAAAAAGCTAAACTCAGTCGCCTCGCGTAAGCACGGGATTAGAAATGCAATTAATGTGGTAAAATAAAAAATGTACCGTTTAGTAAAAAAAAATGGAAACGCACCGTTTGCCCCATAATTTCTCCCCCTCCCACTCCATACAAGCTCTCCTTCCCTCCCTCTCTACATTTCTTTCCAGCCTCCCTCCCTCCCTCTCTCCCTCCATCATAATACGTTATGATAACAACCCCATAAGTAAAAGTTGCAAGATTTTGAAATTTTGCTTCCCTTGACAAAATTGGTTGCAAATAAGTCAGATGATCAAGACATCAAGGTAAGTAACATCAGATCGGAGCTCTAATTGGTATTTAACAATTTATGCCTTCCACTTGTGTCTTCTAATTAATGCCAAAATACGACATGAAAACATCTCTTATCGAAGATTTTTTTTTAATAAGATTTAATACATACCAAGATCCAACAAATGGGCGTACTTTTTTTTTTTTTGGCCAGAGACTCCATTTAGAATCAATAGTCACTTTAATCCACAGGACCAGATCCTTGACCCGTGAGAACTCAAATCTGAATTAATGAAAGGGTAATGACAAAAAAAGGCACAACAAAGAAATGGATTTTCTTGCGTCCATCCAATTTAAGCTTGTATACAATCTCATAGCTAGATAGATAGATACAAAAATTTCATGAATATCAATGTGGATCATACAAAAACAACCATGCCAATGATTCTCCCATTTGTTTGATTCCTGCTTTCAAATGAAAAGAAAGCTAGCTTGAGAACGAATCTGGTTGGATGAAGGAGATTTTGGGCGAGAAGACAAAGAGACATGTTTTGAAACAGAGGGTTCGTCTTGATCATTTACAGCTTGAGTCTTTTTTCTTTTGTGCAATCGGAACCAACGAGAAAACTGGGTTGTAATCCGATAACCCATCGAAGTATGCAGTGTCGCTCAACAAATATCTCGACGAAGCAGGAGGATTATTGATTAAATCATCCTGTTTACCTTAGATCTTCCGTATAATATCAGCTACCAGCATATGAGAGTTCTTGTTAATAAGATGATCATTCAGTGTGGTTACGGTAGAGATTTTCGTGCGTTGGCCTCTTGGCTTTGAAGAAGAGATTTTCTTGATCTTTTGGTTTTGGAGCTGGTGGTAAGGTTTGGGGTTGATGAGCGGCAGCTAAGAAGCGCATGGAACAGAGAGAGCTCTGGCGCTTCTTCTTGAATCTCTGATGATGGGGTTATGGCGGCTTTGCAGCTGAGTTTGATGGTGGAGGAAGAGGAGCAGGAGGATGCTTGCTCCATGCTCAAGCATATAGCTGTTGAGGCCTGGGATGCACAGAAGATATCTCTTATTTTCATCTTCTGGATAACGATAACACAGAGAGTACTTGTGGTTTTTCTTTTTTTTAATATCAACTGATGTGGCATTACAAGAATCAGCTGATTCCCCCAACACGTTTGCACCCCTCGACTATATGTAGAAGATTTGATTTTTTTTCTTAAATTAATTGGATACTTCTACTTATTATTCATATACTACCTATTTAATAAGAAAAAATAAACAAATAAACAAATTATATGTAATGTGTAGTGTGAGAATAATGAGTAGAATTTATTTTATTTTATTTTTCAAATATTATTTAAATATAAATATTTTTTTAATTTTAAATCTTTAATTTTTTTATTCAATCATTACTTAATTATTACAATTTTACCAAATTTTCAAACAAAATACAAAATACAATACAAAACTTTCAAATATCAAAATAAAAATAATATTAAAAATAATATTTAAACAAATTTTTAACTCTATAATAATTTTAATCAAATTTTTCTCTTTTATTTTTCAAAATTTAATAAAATATCTTAATTCAAAACATTTTCCTACTAATCAAAAAATTCTATCTCATCTCATTACCTTCCAACATGTCCTACTATCATAACATAGTGTTTTCAGTTCCCTAGTTGTCCTTGGTTAATTATAAAATAAAGCAAAAACTTCCCAAAAATATGAGCTTTTTAAAATTTAGGTCTTGTTTTCTTACGCAGTTCAGATCAGATGAGATGTTTTATATTTGAAAATTGAATAAAATATTATTATAATATTTTTTATTTTAATATTTGAAAAAATTAAATTTTTTTATTATATTTTGTGTGAAAATTTAAAAAAGTTATAATGATTATATGAAATGAAATGAGATTAGATAGTTTGATTTTGTGTAACAAAACCATCACTTAGAAAATGAAAAAAAGGTTGGACGTTCCAGACTCAGGGGCACATTCAAGTGAAGGAACTTAGGTATTGTTATCCCCTGCATGGATGATCCTTGATAAAACAGGCTGAAAACGTAAAAGGTAAAATGCACACAAACAGTTTGAGAGAAGGCTTAGCTGAAGAGCTTTTGATTTTAAACTCTGTTTTACACTTTCTCTATCCCACTCATTACAATGTATTATGTAGCTATATATATACAACTTATCAGCAAGAGAAAAGGCTTGCTTTACACAGATCATGAACTACTTGTGTGTGTCCATCTCAGCAGGCTGGTACAACTTTGTGGTCCGCATGGCTAGAGGCTTGGTGTCGTGGTTTGCAACATAGTAGTGGAGAGGTTCTGTTGCTGTTGGCTGTCTTATAGCAGAGTAATGGAGCAGAGGCAACATTTTTATTGTCAAGTCTGGAGGCCTGCAGCACAGTTGGTACAACTTTATGGTCCGCATGGCTAGAGGCCTTAATAGCCCCCCTCGAGTCAAGGGGCACCAAGGAAATGGTGAGTCTTGATCGCAGCAGATTGTATTGGCCAATAGACAGGGGCTTGGTAAAGATATCAGTTATTTGATCTTTACTTGAGACAAAAGAGACCTTGAGTGTTTTTGTAGCGACACGCTCTCTCACAAAGTGATAGTCAAGTTCAACGTGTTTGGTGCGAGAGTGTAAAACAGGATTAACAGAGAGATATGTAGCACCAAGATTATCACACCATAAAATAGGGGGTCAAATAAAAAAAATTTTAAGTTCCCCAAGCAACAATTGCAACCAAATAATTTCACAAGTAGTATTAGCAAGGGCCTTATACTCGGCCTCAGTGGATGATCTAGCAATTGTAGGTTGCTTCTTTAAACCCCAAGAGATTAAATGCGAGCCAAAATATACACAAAAGCCTCCAATGGACTTACGGTCATCAGGGCACCCGGCCCAGTCAGCATTAGAGAAGGCAGACAAAGAAAAAGATGAGGAAGCAGAAAAATAAAGACCAAAATGATGAGTAAGACGAAGATAGCGAAGAATGCGCTTCACGGCTTGCCAATGAGAGATTCTAGGACAATGCATGTATTGACAGACTTTATTGACTGCAAATGAGATATCTGGTCTAGTAAATGCCAGATATTGTAGACTTCTAACAACACTTCGATACATATGCGGGTCTTCAAAGGAAGACCCATCAAGAGCAGACAACTTAGCAGTGGATGACATAGGAGTGGACACTGGTTTAGAATTATGCATATTTGTACGTGTCAATAAATCAGAGATATATTTAGACTGAGACATGTACAAGCAGTGTGTATCCCGACAAATTTCAATGCCTAAAAAATAGTGCAAGTGACCTAAGTCCTTGACTGGAAATGAACTTTGCAAGGCAGCTAAAAATTCAGAAATTAATTTTGAACTAGACCCCGTGATTATGATGTCGTCCACATAGATTAGAACAAAAATAACATCAGATGTAGTGGAGTAAATAAAGAGTGAAGAGTCAGATTTTGAAGTAACAAATCCTAGAGAAATAAGCTGATTGCTCAGCTTCGCAAACCAGGCCCTAGGGGCTTGTTTAAGACCATAGAGGGATTTGCGTAACTTACAAATGTGATGAGGATAGTCGGGATTTGTAAACCCAGGGGGTTGTTGCATGTAGACGATCTCCTTCAAGTCGCCATGAAGAAAAGCGTTTTGAACATCCCACTGATGCAACGGCCACAAGTAAAATGAAAGGCTTAAGAGACCTAGATGGTGAGGGGGGGGTGGGGAAGAACATGTGATTTTGCTTGTGGACAAGTGTGACAAGATGACATAGGGGATTTGGAAACAGTAGGAAGATTAAAGCTATTGATAGTAAAGGATGTTGTCCTAGGGGATGGGTGGCCAAGTCGATTGTGCCAATTTTGAGAGGAGGATCGTTCACCAATGCATGCTTGAGGTATGGCTGTTACATCCGAAGGAAGTTCATACAGCCCATTTCTAACATGGCCTTGAAGTAGAGCCGTCCGAGTGCTCAAATCCTTCACAAAAAAAGAATTAGAATGAAATTCAAAAAATACATAGTTATCTAAACAAAATTGACGAACGGAAAGAAGATTTTTGATAATAGAGGGAACATGAAGCAATTGAGAGAGAAGAAATTTGCCCGAAGCTGAGTGAAGATGAGCTATTCCAACATTGTGTATTGGTAAGGTTGACCCATCACCAATACTAACTTGATTGGGTCCCTGATATGCCATAGAGTCCAAGTTGAGATTGGAGAATTCTGAGGTGAAGTGGTTCGTGGCAGCGGTGTCGGGAAACCAGGTGTGTGAGGGTGGTGCCGAGGGAGGGATATGAGGGGATGGGTGGGGTAAGGCCGTGTAGTTGGCTGTAAATGTGGGGGGTGGTGGGGCTTGATAAGCCTGATCAAATCGGTAGTAGCATGTTAAGGCAGAATGACCAGGTTTCTGGCATATTTGGCAAGTTGGACTGTGATGGAAGGATCGATTGGAGGATGGTTGAGTGCCTCCTCTAATGAAACCACGGCCTCGACGCCTTCTGAAGTTATTACCTCTACCACGGTTTGGCTGGAAACCAGGTGGGCGAACTGCAGTAGCATGTGCTGCAAGAGATGTTCCTGAAAGTAAAGTGTTAGTTTGGTGTGCCAAACTAGACTCATGATTCAACAAATAACTGTAAATCTGTGGAGTAGAGAGAGGGTTTGGTCGAGTTGTAAGTGATGTGACCAAAGATTCATAATCAGAACCAAGGCCAGCAAGAAGGTAGATGGTGAATTCGGATGGGGAGAGAGGTTGACCAGCGGCATCAAGGGTGGAGGAGAGGGACGTAGCTCTGTTAAAATATTCTGTGATGGAGGAAGAACCCTTTTTGAGAGTAACAAGTTGGTACTTGGTTTGCATGATGTGTGCTATGGATTGAGAAGCAAATAATGTATGTAGGGTGGACCAAACCTCGTGAGAGGTAGAGCAAGAGAGGACTTGGGCAAGAACTGAGTCAGAAAGGGAGGCATTGATTGTCGAGACTATGAGTTGGTCTTGTAAGACCCACGTTTTATATGCTGGGTTGGGTTGATTTGCTAGCATGGCTGGGGGCGCAGGGAGAGAGCCATCAACCCATTCATATTGTTGATGTCCTTTGAGAAATGGCACAATCTGTGCCTTCCAAAGTAAATAGTTATCTAGTGTTAATTTTATAGTGACAAAGTGAGAAGAAGAGTTAAGAATCGAAGAAGAAGGAAGGGGTGGGCGGGATGAAGAAGAGACATTTGAATTTGTGGGAGAAGCCATAGCTGAAGTTTGGAAGAGAGTGAGAAAAAAAAAAGAAAAAAAAAAAGAGAAAAGCGGACGATGAGTCCTTTTAAGGCAGTGATACCATGATAAAACAGGTTGAAAACGTAAAAGGTAAAATGCACACAAACAGTTTGAGAGAAGGCTTAGCTGAAGAGCTTTTGATTTTAAACTCTGTTTTACACTCTCTATCCCACTCATTACAATGTATTCTATAGCTATATATATACAACTTCTCAGCAAGGGAAAAGGCTTGCTTTACACAGATCATGAACTACTTGTGTGTGTCCATCTCAGCAGGCTGGTACAGCTTTGTGGTCCGCATGGCTAGAGGCTTGGTGTCGTGGTCTGCAACATAGTAGTGGAGAGGTGCTGTTGTTGTTGGCTGTCTTATAGCAGCGTAGTGGAGCAGAGGCAACATTTTTATTTTTAAGTCTGGAGGCCTGCAGCACAGTTGGTACAGCTTTGTGGTCCGCATGGCTAGAGGCCTTAATAATCCTGAATTGAATCTCCTAAACTCTCCTAAGAAAAAATTGGTACAACCCCTCCAAACGATCATTTAATTTTTAAAATATTTCTTTGAACTTGGCAATGTCCTATTTTGTTATTAAAAAAATAAAATTACTCCTGAATTTATTAAACTTCCAGACATTGTCTTCAAAACTCCACAGATCAATTCAAGACTTGGGTGAGGATATATATATATATATATATATATATATATATATATATATATATATAAAATTTACTACAAAACACAGTTTCTTCAGAGCTCACATATCTAGTATTTCAGCATCCTCTTGACTCTCCTCCCACCAATATGACTTCAAACACCAAGCCCAACCCCATTCCCGGTTGATCGTTTAACATGTAAACTTCAAGTCCCAACATCTCATTTCCAGGAAATGGCTACGCAGTGAGTGCATTTTTGCACCAGCACTTCAGAGCCAGCAGAAATTACATCATATGGATTAAAAATCCTACCATTCGTCCCTGATCACATGGAAGAACTTGGCTGTTTCACAAAGCAAAAATCACATGAAAACACATTTACAGAAACAAACAAAAGCAGAACACAACCACCTAAACAAGACATACTGCAAAAGATACTTTTTAGAGAAATCCCAACATTAATGCACAGTTGCCTAATTTAGAGCATTAGCATTGGTCTATGCAAATGCATATACAAAATTACCTCTTTTGCATAACCATTTGACCATTTGCATATGCATAAGTAAAACTCACACATTGGCTTATGCATATTTGAGATCAAATAATAATAAAATATTATTTTTTTATTATTATTAATTTTTTTCTAAAATCAAAATTTTTATATATATTTTGTAATTAGCATCCACTATATACATTTGAGATTAATAATACAAATGCAATAATAAAAAATATAATTTTTTTTTATATATTATATTAAAAATATAATAAAATAAAAAAATATATATAATATATTATAATAATAAAATGAATGTGTATGTGAATATTTGTTGTGTTGTTGAGAGAGGGAGAAGAGGAAAAGATTGAGAGAGAGAATGGAATGAGAGAGAAAAAATAATTAAAATATGTTTGATGGAGTGAATAGTTGTTATCCAAATTTATGCATATGCATAAGCTAATGTGGATGTTTTTTGAGTCATATTATGCAAATATAGCTTTGCATATGGATATGCATAGACCAATGCTAGTGCTCTTAGGAGGATAGGAAACCAAGAAATACATATCCGTTGCACTCCAATATATGAACACCAATCAATTTTCTTTCTTTTTTTTTAGACACCACAACTTCATCAGCATAGTTAATAGTATGAACACAGAGAGTAGATCTACTTTAAATTTTCTAGTTTTGGTTCTTTCCTTCTTCTCTAACTTGTTACTCATTTTCTCTGTAGTCCGTTCTGTTTTCTGTTTTTCTCACCCTCTCATTGTTGACAAAATTTATGAAATTGATAGCTTCAGTCTTGTCAATATTATTTATTGACTACAAGTTCTTGAATCATGAGGAACACAATTAAGTGAATGAAAACACCAAACTAGAATTTGATGTCATCACCAGATGTTTTTTTTTTTAAATCCATACTCATTATTTATAACTTCCCCTGTCATCTGTAAGGCCATCCTAGATAGGGAATGTGCTGCAGCATTTCCTTCCTATATGTGAACTCCAGCAACCAGTCAGATCTCCTTGAGAAAACCTACCTGATATCTTCCACAATTTCTCACGCCCATGAATAATAATTCCTGCAAACTTTAACATCTTGTATCACATTCTTCGCATCTCCTTCAAAATAACATCTTTTACATTTATCTCTTGACAAAGATAAATTGTGTGAAGACAGATCGAAGCACAGCTCCCTAACTTGATCACAAGCCATGAAAGATTTCTTCGAGGACCGAGGTACAGATCTCAACCATTACGGTTTCCTCCACTTTCAAACTCAAGCTCTGTTTTACTTTCAAATTTTCTCCTGAGTTCTCTCGGGAAAGTCTCTCGGAAACGAACAAGAACCCCACAACAAAGCAGGACCTGAAGACAAAACTCAACCCCTGTCGTCTAGGTCGAAGGCAGTTTTTCGCTTTTGAGTCGGTGCATCCTGAGCTATCAAATATGATTTCATCACCAGATGTTTAGATCAACAAATACACAAGCGAACGAAAAAAATAACATTTTTACACTGAAGTTGGGAATTCCTCCTGAGCTTCAATGAGTAAAAGAAATAATTATTTTTTCAAGCTTTAACATTCGATAATATCAACCACCACGATTTCAATCAAGTTTCGGATAGAAAAATCATCCGAGACTTCAAAAAACTGTAAAACAAGGCTTACCCGGTTTGAATCGACTCCGAGCACAAGGCAGAAGGCAAACGGGAAAGAAAAAAATTTGGACCATTTCTCGATTTGTGCGTGTCATCCTTGCGCAGGGGCCATGCTAATCTTCTCTGTATCGTTCCAATTTTATCGGATGTCCCCGAAGGGACAATCATCTGTTGCTTCCTTCTGTATTAAAAAGACAATTACGCAGAAGTAACTAAACCATGTGGGACTCGTTGTCGCCCAACTACAATGTCTAACTAGTAGTTCTGTCTTTACTTGTTAAAGAGACAGGCCTTTTGACACAGAGTTCAACAATTGCTATTTGGGCCTGGCCCATTGTAGTTGGTCCCAGATTCCCAGTGTTGAAAATCTCGTGGCCTGTACTTCAGTCCAGAAAACGACATTGATTATGCACTGAAAGATGGGGATTAGTGGGGACATAATTTGTTTTTTTTAATTTTTTTCAATCATTTTTTTAAACACTTTAAAATTTTTTTAAAAATATAAAAAATTCATAAATTCATTTAAAAACACTTCCTTAATCATTAAATAAAAAAAAGTAAAATAAAATTTGGTAGAAATCTTAAGTGAAAAAAATATTTTCCTAATCTCAAATGAATAATTATGAGGTATGTAATGTTAGATATAATTTTAAAGTATGTAAGTCTCGTACGTTTTATTTAAAATATAATAAATCCACTATTAAATTTGTGATAACTGTGTGTAAGTTGTCATCTGATCTTTTTCCGGGAAAGGATTTCTCGGCCACGTCCCTTTCGGTGGCTATAGTATTAATGAATATTATAGGATGTTGGTTTGGAGCCATGCCGAGTTGCCATGGAGCGGGAGGGCTAGCAGGCCAGTACAAGTTTGGTGGCAGGAGTGGTGGGTGTGTGGCTCTTCTTGGCACAGCCAAATTGGTCTTGGGTTTGGTATTTGGGTGTTCTTTGGCCAAGATTTTGAACCAATTTCCTGTTCGGGTCTTAGGAGTTCTCCTCCTGTTCGCTGGGATTGAGCTATCCATGGCTTCAAGGGACATGAATACCAAGGAGGAATCCTTTGTGATGCTTCTTTGCACAGCCGTTTCTCTAGTTGGCTCGAGTGCGGCGCTTGGCTTCGTGTGCGGGATTGTTGCGCATTTGATTTTAAAGCTACAAAATTTTAGTAAGGATCAATCCCTTTCTACGGGATGGGCGCATGGAAACCCTTAGCCAAGTGATCTTAATGTTTACCACATACAAATATTAGGGCTGAACAGAAACTGAGGAAACCGGCCGCCACCGATGCGAACCGATCGGCTGCGTCAGGAACCGGCCGGAACCGGTGGAGAACTGGTCGGCGTGCGGTGGTTATTTGCTCAAATCGAAGTTGGTCGTTTCGGTCCCGGTTTGAACCACTGTCAAACCGTCGAACCGGCCGATAGAATATTATGTTTCAATCTTATATATGAAACGACGCCGTTCCACTTGAGTTTAAGTGGAACGGCGTCGTTTTAGCCTTTACGTATGACAAAAAAAAAGTGAAACGGCGCCGTTTGATTGTTTCGATATTATATCGTCTTCAACCTTCGGCCTTTTTCCCGATCGATTTCCAGTTTCTCTCATCCTCTCTCTCTCCTCTGCAACTCTCTCTCTCTCTCTACTCTCTCAAACCACCATCGCCATTTGCTCAAACCAAAAAACCGATTGTGAACCACCAGAGAACTGTCGAAGTCGATACTGCCGGTTTTCTCCTCTCCATCGACTGGTTACGACCGATTCCTCCTCCATATTTTCTCTCGTCGATCGGCGTCGGTCTTGTCCAAAAACCGCGCCAAAGGGGTCGATTTTCACCCCTAGCAAATATGCAGTTGCAGGTGCTTTGTTTGAAGGATTTGCTTTTGAGGTTTCGGATTTGAAGTTTGAAGTACCGCTGTGAATGACATTGTTGTTCCCCTACAATGTATCATGTAAATATCATTGCTTGCTATGATTTTATGAATAAAAAGTAGTCAAAAACTCTCTGTAATTGATGCTTAATTCACGATTGCTTATTCCTTCTAATGTTGTCCACTCTTCATGTCCTTGTCTCACGTGTATCTTGCAATGCAGATTCTTGATTTGTGCTTGTGAATAAAGATCTTACATGACTAATTTATTGTTCTCCAATTACTAAAGAAAGTGATCAGATTTAGCAAGCATATCGATAAAGGAGAGAAAATAAATGGAATGGAATGAGAACCCAATACATCATAACATATTCTTAATTCGATGATAAAATTTGCAATATTTTATTCGTTTTGTGACAATTCGAATGGCAAATCTTCAACTTCGTAGTTTCTTTATGCAGCTTATTATTATTATTATTATTTTGCTAGATATGTTTATATATGAGTAACTATTACATAAAGAATCCCTATGATTTGACTCAAGTGGTAAACATGCACCTTGATATTGTGATATTGGTGGTATGCTTTCTCCAAGATTTAAGGTTCGAGTCCTCTGGGTTATAAACAATCTCAAGGAATTATCGGATTGAATTATTTTCTCTTTAAATTATTAGAATTGCACTGGTAGAAAACTCCTTACCTAAGACTTATGCATTCCGAGATTAGTCAGGACATTGTTTTAGGACACCTGCTATCAAATCAAAACTATTACATGAAGCAGAAAACACGTATACATTTGACTCTTTGAAGTAAATGAAAAAAAAAAAACAGAGGAAATATTGTCCATGAGCGTTGAACAATCAATAAAAATGTTCAAAAATACAATCACGTTTAGATAGTGAATTTGTTTCATCTCATCATTATAACTTTCTCAAATTTCTATATAAAATATAATAAACAATTCAACTTTTTCAAATTTTAAAATAATAATAATATTAAAAAATAATATTTTAATAATATTTTATCTAACTTTCATCTCATCTAACCATGCAAACCGCACCTAATGCTAAGTGGCATGTCCACATAATATCTATGCCCACGTAACTATTACACGAGCCAGTCGATGGCAGTAACTCTTTATAAGAGATCGATTTGGGGTAAAGATGTTGTGGCAGTCTGCAGAGCATGTTTTGGGCATCGATGCCCATATCGAATATATGAGTGAGTTGGAAAACACCAGAAAAAGATCAAAATAAACATCTTCGTTCACAAGAATTAATCAAAATAAATAAAGCTTTCAATGAAATAGCACAATAACAACACGTGTGTACAAGTATTTCTCATTCTTTGCCTAGTTTAGTTATTTGATTGAGAAAATTCAATGATGTTGCTATAAATGTTTAATTTATGGGTAAGCTACTATGCCGCCCAGGCTTCTTCTTTTTTTTTTAACCTTTTTTCTTTTCATATTTTTTTAATATATTTAAATATTTTTTCAAAATAAAAAATACACCAATACACTTAAAATCATTTCCTTAATCACTAAGTTAAAAAAAAAATAACCGGCGGTGAAACATAGGCGGCAAAGAAGCTTTTCCCTTAATTTATCTGATCTTTTTATTATATTTTAAAAAATGGTATTAATTTTGTATAAAATATAGAGGGTTTTGATTCACAAAATAAATATGAAGGTAAAGATTATAAGAATATGAATAAAGAACCAAATTCCAAATGAAAAAACAACACAATGGCCAGTCATTATATATCTATATATATATATATATATTCTTGATTCTATGCCACTGATCCTAATCAGAGATTGACCCATTATTATTCCCATCATTGGCCTTTTCAAGGGAGCCAAAATAAGAAAAAGGATTTCAAACTTTCAGATCTCTGAATGTTGAGATGAGATAGTTTTATATAAGTTGAATAAAATATTATTTTAATATTATTATTATTGTTTTAAAATTTGAAAAAATTGAAAAAATTGAATTATTTATTATATTTTATATGAAAATTTGATAAAATTGGAATAATGAGATGAAATGAGTAGAGAGTGTTTTTATATCCAAACAAGCCTTCAAATCTTTTCAAGCACTTCCTATCGGAGTTGACACCTGCAATGGCACGTATCCTCTTCAGCAATGCCCTATAACTCCTTTTGCCTTTAATGGCCACCTCCTAACTGCCTCCACTCTTCTCAAGTTCAGAGAATATTTAGGTCGAATGTTAACCCAAGGTCCCAATGTGGAAGTTCACCAGATATCTCCTCGAGCCTGCCAATCAATATTTCATTTGTAGTTAGAAGTTCCATTTTTAACCACTTTTTTTGTATTTGGTTTTAGGAATTAAGAAAAATGGATTTGAGAAAGGTATTCTCTCAAGTTCAGAGAACATGTTTCCAACACGTTATGTGTAAAACAAGTTTCAAATTCCAAAAAACAAAAAACAAAACAAAACAAAGTTTTACACGCAGATCTAACAAGTTGTGCATCACAGATGTGATAAACTTTCCTACCATTAAAATTCAAGCATGAGCTGAAAGAGATTACAACCCTCATCCTAAAGAAGTACACTCATAAAACAAAACAAAACAGAAGAAGAAGTACAGTCATGATGCAACACCGTGCATCAGTAATTCCATGGTTCTCTTTCTCAATTTTATTGATTAAAAGATACATCATTTCATACATACAGCAATCAAAGGCTCTAGCTACAGAACAGTAGTATTATAAATGGTTGACAGCAAATCATATGAAAGGATGGAGTGAAATGAATTTATCCATGCACTTCTCTGAGCATTTGCAATGTTCTAATACCCTTGATCACTAGGCAGAAATATAAGAAATAAGCCACCAGATCACTAGGCAAATCATATTGTTCTTTTACCTATCCAAAAGGATTTCCTCCCAGTGAAGAAAAAGGATTTGGACTGCTCGATGCCCAGTATTTTCCAGTTGACTGTTAAGCAGTGTTTAAGGATCCAAAGACACCATCACTGCCAATCCCACTGAGTCATTGTGATCTGCAATGACACTTGAGAGAGCTCCGAGTTATCATCCTTGGCAGGGCGTTGAATCGAATGAGAAAAAACTACTCTTTACAAGGACCCTTTTATTTCCCCAGTGTAATTTTGGAAGAAAATAATACGGTATTTGCTTTAAGTGAAATGAAAGGAAGCAAGCAGCTGGCATTAGGTGTACTTATTATTCAGGATGGTCCCTTTGAGCATAATTTATCTTCAAATCGAAAGTGAATGAAAAAAAGAACAAAACTGGACCAAGAACATGTTACCTGGATGGTGGCATATTATTATGTGCTAGTGTCCCTATGTATGCACCTGAGATTATTAGATTGAACATCAAAACTAGAGCCAACAAAAAATGGAGCACCAGAGGAAATAAATATTTGTTTTAGTAAAAGAAAAGTGAAACTGCCAAGGGGCATGGGCGATTCAAAAGAAGACGAATGTGAAGTCATTCCAGATGCATTAGATGGTGATTGAGGTGCCATCAAACCTGAGGACTGGGTACTGAGGCTGGAAGTATATAATAAGGGGCTAGCAGCTGACACATTTGGCAGTGCACCTTGCAAAGATGCCATGGAAGGAAACTACATCACAGATAACACAAATTTTGAAGGTTAGAACAAATTTTATCTGCTTTATTTAATAATTTTTAAGCAAATACCTTGCAAGAGTACCAAAAAAATATGCATTTAGAAAACAATTTAAACAGGAATATGTCAGTACTGATTTACTGATGATCAATTGTTGAAGTACTTCATACATGCAGAGTTTAATGTCATCACAGTCAAGTCTTTTTTAGTAGAAAAGCCTTTGAAGAAACCTTTTGCTTTGGCATAAAATTTGCATGTGATATAGCTTCCATCTACATGTTTATGGAAAACCAAATAGATACATCAGCACAGTCATATGTCTCCAAGTTTTAATACACGTGTCATTCTTTGAGAGGTGAACAGATTCTCAAGGATATGAATATCGAGAATTGTAGTGAGACACCGCACGGATACTGGTTGATGTTTCAAATGAGAGCATGATATGGGAAATGAATGTATGTTGTTTAGATTCCAAATAATCATCTCTGTTGTTCAGTGTGCATATAATAGGGATCCCAATTTAGTTATAAGTTCTTCATTTCTGACACATACTTCCCGTTGTACCTTTTTGAAACTCTCCTCCAGCAATTCTTGGTTGGCCACAGATACAAGATAAACATAATTTATAATTTAAGATATTGAAATGTTCAAGAGAACACTGGGATGAAGGAAAACATTACAATGATCCTAGTATATAGTATCAGTATCAGTTTCAGTTTTGTGCGTACTGGCGGGGCTTCTACTTGAGTTCTTTCATCATTAAGGTCAAATGGGTTTGTTGATCTTGCTGAGTTGGGAAATGCTGGAACCGTCTGTATGAAAAATATCCATATTAGCACATCATCACTCTGCATATAGTAATACAGATTATTCTGGTGGATTGTCGTGGTGCTGAATGTACCATTGCATTAGGATAATACTGCATGCCAAATCCCATGCCATAAGGAGAACCATTTTGCCAACCTGCAACAGGCGCTGCGACTGCTGCTTAGGTTGCAGTAAAAAGGTCCTACACATAAAAATATAATACATATCACCGAGACTAGTTTTGAGGGAAATTGAAATGGAATAAAGATATGCTATTACCGCAGGAAGTTCCTTTCTTCCATTAGACTGGGTTTCCACTGAGAAAGGCTCAGATCCAGCTCCAGAACCGGTGTCTTGTGCTAATTTTGAGACAGCTTGAGAAGATTGTTAGTAGGAGCACTCACATGCCCCTGTCCATCAGGGAGACTCGAGGAAATCCACGGCTAGAGATATGCAGATGAAACAAGAGGATCACAAGATAAACAAACTTACGTAGGGAGAAATTTTAGCTGGAAAAAATGAAAATGAATCATTTTTCAACGTGCAAACAACTGTTGAAACAGAACAAAACACACACCTCCAGCAACTTCAGCGAACAAGAACTTAATTAGACAATATCAGAATTCAAACCTGTTGAGGAATCACAGGCACCCAGGTAGGTAAGACCGATCGAAGCACAGCTCACTAACTTAATCACAAGCCATGAAAGATTTCTTCGAGGACCGAGGTACAGATCTCTACCATTACGGTTTCCTCCACTTTCAAACTCAAGCTCTGTTTTACTTTCAAATTTTCTCCTGAGTTCTCTCGGGAAAGTGTCTCAGAAACGAACAAGAACCGCACGACAAAGCAGGACCTGAAGACAAAACTCAACCCCTGTCGTCTAGGTCGAAGGCAGAGAAGAGACTTTTTCGCTTTTGAGTCGGCGTCGCTTTTGAGTCGGTGCATCCTGAGCTATCAAATATGATTTCATCACCAGATGTTTAGATCAACAGATACACAAGTGAACGAAAAAAATAACATTTTTACACTGAAGTTGGGAATTCCTCCTGAGCTTCAATAAGCAAAAGAAATAATTATTTTTTCAAGCTTTAACATTCGATATATCAACCACTACGATTTCAATCAAGTTTCGGAAAGAAAAATCATCCGAGACTTCAAAAAACTGTAAAACAGGGCTTTAGGCAGAAAGATTCAGGTCGAGGGCCAAAAAAAAAATTTGGACCATTTCTCGATTTGTGCGTGTCATCCTTGCGCAGGGGCCATGCTAATCTTCTCTGTATCGTTCCAATTTTATCGGATGTCCCCGAAGGGTCACTCATCTGTTGCTTCCTTCTGTGTTAAAAAGACAACTACGCAGAAGTAACTAAACCATGTGGGACTCGTTGTCGCCCAACTACAATGTCTGACTAGTAGTTCTGTCTTTACTTGTTAAAGAGACGGGCCTTTTGACACAGAGTTCAATAACTACTATTTGGGCTTGGCCCATTGTAGTTGGTCCCAGACTTCCAGTGTTGAAAATCTCGTGGCCTATAATGTACTTCAGTCCAGAAAACGACATTGATTATGCACTGAAAGATGGGGATTAGTGGGGACATAAATCCGTGATGCTACACCCAAGACAATCATCACCGAAAGGCAAAATTTTTTTTTTCTTTTTCTCAATTATTTTTTAAACACTTTAAATATTTTTAAAAAATATAAAAAAATACAAATTCATTTAAAAACACTTATTATCATTAAGTAAAAAAAAAGTAAAATAAAATTCAGTAGAAGATTTCGGTATGGAAATAGTACTTTCCTAATCTTAAATGAGTAATTATGAGATAAGTAATGTTAGATACAGTCTTAAAGTGGGCAAGTCTCGTATATTTTTTTAAAAAAAGAATAAATCCACTATTAAGAAATAATTTTTTTAGATAAATCCCACATTTACTTTATATTCAAAGAGAGTGTACAAAACTTACACCCTAAAACAGTAGAAATAATTTTCCTAATAAGATAATCTTGATAAGTATGAGATAATTTTGAAATAAGAATGCATAATACTTTATCCTATTCATTAATAATTAATGTTTATGTAAATAATTTTAATAACATGACGTCATATGATTGGATAGATTTAGTCTCGTTTATTTTCATAATTTCTCTCATCTCATCTCATTTAAACATTACAACTTTTTTAAATTTTCACACAAAATAAAATAAACAATTTAACTTTTTTAAATTTTAAAATAAAAATAATATTAAAAAAATATATTCTAATAATATTTTATTTAACTCATTCCATCTCATCTGCAAAAATAAACGATGTCTTACCCTTTATTATGCCTAACTTACCCAATAACTTTTATCTTAAATATCCTCTTAAAATAAACAACACGTCAAGTATATGTTAGATTTTAAAGGATAGCAAAGGGAAGCTGGAATGCATATGCATTCCAAAAGTGTCTATCCTCCGTTACCTCGAATGGATTGGATCTTCTATTGCACCAGCAATTTTAGTAGCTATATTGGTTTCAAAGTAGGGGTGTACAGGAACCAATCAAACCGGCCACAACAGACTAAAACCAGCCAACGTGTGACAGATATTTGCTCAAACTGAAGTTGGCCGGTTCGACCCAGTGAAAAATTGTTGAACCGACCGACCAGTTTTGTCATATATATTTTTTTCATTTTATACTTATATAAAAACGTCATTTTACTTAAATGAGTGAAACGGCATCATTTCATGATTAAGTTAAGATCCCCCCTTCTCCCTTCTCATTCTTTGCGCCGTTCTCTCTGCTCTCTCTCTCTCTAATGCCATCGATCGATTACCGATTTCATTGGTTCCTCTTCCGTTGCCGTCCCTCTCTCCCTTCATCCAATTTGCGCCGTCTCATCCAATTGCACTATTTCAAGCTCTCATCTCCGATTCGTTAAGGTTTGTTGATGGGGGATCGGGATTCTTTTATTTTTCCTACAAAGGGTACTGATAATGTTGTGATAGTGTGATATTTGTTGTGAATCGTTTGATATTTGTTGTAAATCGTTTGATATTTGTTGTGAATCTTGTAATTTTGTGAATCTATGATGATGGAGTTCAAGTTTACGTGTAACTTAGTGAATCTGTTTCCGTGTGTGTGTGTCTCTCTCTCTCTCTTCGTGCCACCGACGTCGACGGTTTTCTTCCTCTTCACCAGCCGGTTTCGGTCGAGATAAACATATTTTAATGTATTGGTGTGGTTTCGATTTTGGACCAAAACTGCACCGAGACCTTTGATTTTCACCCCTATTCCAAAGATTCATTCGGCTCCAATAAACTTGAGAGCCAAATCCATCTCCAGAATTGCAGAGACTCAAAACAAAGCAACTTACTCAGATAAATGGAAATCTCTCAGAATATAATTGATCGTATCATGACAGATTCGTCTGTGCTCTTTGCCACTCAAAACCCACCTTGGTCCACAACACGTATTTTCCCTTAGTTTTTCATTGAATCTTTTAAATGTTTCACTATCAATATGATTCGATCATTTCAACCTAAAACTTGGAGGCACTTATCTAAACAAAACTTCACCAATAGCCAAAATGTGGCGACTCGTGGATGCATGCTGGTAAGTTACGAGATGATCCACTCCCATTGCTGTCAGAGCTGCAATGTTGAATCCTGCTGCTGAGATGAACCAATCTGAACATTAGAACTAGGTGAACTCGTTTGCTGAAATCTCACATTTACATCGGGAGGAAATGAATAATAATGTCTGCAAATATGCCTCCCCCACCAAGGATCACTACTGATATCACTTAAGACCAGAGTGTGCTGCAATTTCAGAGAACCAGGCTTCACTTGATTCAGAAAAATTTATAGGCATTTGGCAGAAAGTAGTGTTACTACTTGAATTTACGTCAAACATCTTAGAAGACATGACATATTATCGGAACCTGACACTTCAGTTCATCGGGCAAGTCTTACCGTCCTGATGTGTGACTCAAAAAAATCAATCAGACCCAAAACCACCATTTAAACCATTCATATCAGAGCAGACTATGGATTTCTGCTTATTCCGAGGAGGCATAGGTTTTATTCCACCAATAAGTTTGGGGAAGTCAACTCAAATTAGGAATCCAATCCTGTTCTTTCGAGGTCTTCTTGACCTTGCAACAAGAATCCATTTCTATAACCACTGTTTGAGTCAGATATCCTGTGATATAGAAGCTTGCTTTTACAATCATCCGTTATTGACCTCTCAAAAGATCTCACCTCAGTAAATAAAGATTGCTCCTGCATTAACGCCTCATTTTCTCCAATCCATCTGGGACTAAATTCGAGTCCCCTTGGCAAAAATCTATCAATTTTCTTTGAAGCAACCTTCCAAACTACGGGCCCAAGGTCGGCAGCAAATTGAGCAAGGCTTCTCGCATAACCATGCTCCAAGTGCAGACTTACCTGATTTTTACATTTACATTTAGAAGAAATCGTGTACATACTATAAAACAGTACTAAAAACAGCAATCACACAGAATAAATTGGGGGAAACCATCTTAGGAGAGGTTTAGATGGTGAGTTGAGATGAGATGGAATTTGAAAGTTGAATAAAATATTGTTAGAATATTATTTTTTAATATTATTTTTATTTTTAAATTTGAAAAAGTTGAACTGTTTATTATATTTTGTATGGAAATTTGAGAAGTTGTAATGATGAGATGAGATGAGGGACTTTTTGTATCCAAACCTCCCCTAGTGACCAAGAATATCACTCATTTCATGGGCATCATTTGCAGGTTTTCAACAATCATCTTTCTTAATATCTGGTTTACATAGCATTCAGAGAAGATGTTCGGCCAAAATCAATCCATTATCTCCATTTTCAAATCCTTTTACTTTGTAATAAAAGCACCATCCCCCCCTTTTTTAAACCTCAGCCTTGAGAGAGAAGAAGTATACACAAAGAGGGAGGAAAAACCGTCTTACATACCTCCACTAGTTGCTTCAATTCCCCATCGAGTGCGGCCCAGACAGATGGTCCACGGCAAGAGTCCAAGGCATGCTTATAGGTGTCACGCCTATTCTCATCCAGAGCAAATTGCTTCTTCCCATACTTCAAAACATACTTCAAAACAGAAGCTGCAATCCAAGAGAAAAACAGCTCAGACGTCGTTGAAAAGGCTAGAAATTCGAAATGACAAAGTACAGACAGAGCATATAAAGTACTACAACACACTCGATTCAAACCTTACCTGGAAATTCATTCTCCCACTCAGACCACCAACTAGTACAAGTTTCACTGTTTTTAGGCCAATGGGAAGTCCTGACCAATTGAGCAGGTGGAGTAAGTCCTTTTCCTAGATTGTAAGCACCGGAACCCCTTGCATTACCCCCTCCAGAAACAAGAGTTGCATCCAAGGCTGGCCCAGGACAAACATGCTCAGAAGGAGAGCTGCCAGGGGACTTCCTCAGGTTCTTGCCGGGAGGCCTGCCTCTCTGCACAACTTTGGGCTGTGGCTCATTATCATCACTATCCTGCCTCAAGTTTTCAAAGTCCTTTTTTGCCAACTCTTGCATAGACCGTGCCTACAAAAAGAGTAAAGTTCCAGTGATTCAATAAAGAGAAACCCAAAAAAATATAAGATACAAGTTCCAGAGAAGACCAAACCTGTCTGAAAAAAATGGTATCTGGTGCATTGTACTGCATTGCATTTTTACATATAAGAAACACATCTTTCTGCAAGTTAGATAGCAAAGGGAGTTAAATTCCTTGACCAGGAAGGCATGAAATAAAAGAAGGCTTCACCAGAATCAAACTTCCTGTGTACAAGGTAAAATTAAAAAACATTTTGCTACATTTTTAATATAAGGAATCCCATAAAAGCAAAATCCCAATGAGAACGGAATTGGCACGAAAGTAGATGTGAGGATGAACAAACACGAACAAGAACATAAAGCAACTACTAGAAAATTTATGACCTGTATAACAGTCGCAACGGAATTAGAATGCGGAAACAGATCGACATTTTTGAAACGCTGGTTACAAACATATGTTCATATTGAATGCGTGAGTGGGAATTTGCAGGAAGTGCAATCTTAAACCAACCTCAAACTGTTCCAAGTTGGCATAAGCTCCCCCATCTAGTTTCTTCCTCACGGTTTCAAAATCCATTGGATTCTCAATGATGTCATGGTAATCAGGAAGCTAGAAGGAAATCAATTTATAGCAAATCATGAAATGGGTATTCAAAAATAATATACAAATTCAAATTACCATAAAAATGCACCTGTTCCGGGTCCACGGGCTCCGAGAATACCCCATGAGTGTCCTTTCTGCAAGCGAATTGGAGTTAACCGATGAAAACCCAAGCTTAAAACAATGTTTAAAATTAAAATAAAATATATAAAGTTAATAACAACAAAACACACTTTTGAAGCCTGTCAAGGATGAACACCAACAACTTTTTGTTTGGCAAAGGTGTCGTGGGACCGGAGTCCACCTGCGACCCTTTCAAAATAAAATAAAATTATTCAATACCTTGGCCCTTCATATAGAAAAACAAAAAACAATCACTACAAAAATCCCCCATAACGACTTTCAGCAAAGAATTGAGATTGATTCACTGTTAGATACCGTGTAGGGTGTCTGTCGCTTTCAAAACCTTTTCCTCCTGCAAAATTAGTCGAATATCCATGTCGAAATTACCAAAAAGATAATAGAAAAAAAAAACGAAAAAAAAATTGCATAAACATTCACCAAAAAAAAAGAGGGGGGGGGGGGGGGGGATTGCAGAAACACTGTCATTATTAGAAAAGGGAAAAATAATCATATGAAAAGTTATATTAAAGGCGACAAGAAGCGGAGGAAGTACAGGTGGGGGGAAAAGAAAATTCTGAAACTAATTAACGAACAGACAAGTTAAAAGTTTCTCATATATGAAGAGCGCGAGTCTCTGCGTATTAACACACACAGTAGGAATACAGAAAACAAACAAACATTAAAATAAATGGAAGATTTATGTTAAGAAATGATAATAAAGAGAAAACTGAAGCCCACTCAGATTTCAATAAAATTTAAAGAATATTATTAACTTAGACCGAGTCAAACTTGTCCATCCACTCGTTGATCTAACGAGCCCACCACCAAAACACCATGAAATTGCGCGCGGAATCCCAAACGATTCAAACTACTTTTCGAAACGCAAACGGCAACACAATCGCATACTGCATATATATCTCGGTTCCTCAAAACGATTTAAGAAAATAACTTTTAAAAAAATAGGATTTTCTGTTAAGTGAATTGATGATCATTACCACTGCGTCAGACCCTTGATTGAAGACACTGATCTTGCGCCTCTTGAGGGCCGCCTCAGTATCCTCGATATTCGCATTCGAATAAGATCCGTCCGGATTTAAGTCAAATGTCGAGTAATTGGGCGACAATGTCGGGTAATACGGATGGGGGTCGAGACCATTTAGGGGCTTGTGCTTCTTATCTTTGCGTTCGTCGTCTTCGCCGGAAAAGCACTCCGGCTGGTCAGGGAAAGGGTTCCGTCGAATGGAGCGACGGGTAGGAATAGAGATTAAATTGAAAGAGTTAGGGTCTTGTTTCTGTTTGAGAGAGCGTTTTTGGAGATCCAAGAGAGATGGGCGTCCCTTCTTCTTCTTCTTCTTCTGCTGCTGCATCGTCGTCTCCGAAGCTTCGCCCATTCTTTTCGTTCTCTTTTTTCCCGAGAAAAATATTTCGTACGAAATATTGGGACAAGTTTGGTCCGCACGTGTGGTGTGCTGACTTGGGACCGAGTCACTCAAGTTACGTGAAAGGAAGGCTTTGTCACGTGACATGGTACAGGTGGCTATTGGGAAATATCGATGGTTTTTTTTTTAACTTAATTGTTAATGAAGTATTTTTCAATAAGTTTATGAATTTTTTTCTTTTTTTTATTAAATATTTAAAGAGATTTGAAAAAAAAGCACTCAATACAAAAATTCGGTAGGGCTGTCGGTGGCCCTAGGCTCTAGCACCAACCGGTGGCTATTATACTGGGCAAGCGGTATCCGAAGCCGGATAACCGGCCCGCCAAGTTGAGGGTAGATGACTGGCTTCAATGTATTACTCGAGTGGATAACAGAGAATTTTTAAAATGATAAATGTTATAAGAAAGTTTTACTAATATTTGATTTTTTATTTTTGACATTTTATTTAAACATATATATATTTAAACATTAAAATATAATGATAAAAATGACAAATTACATGTTGATTAGATAGAGGTGTGTAGTATAAGATTTCTATGTGGAATTTTTCAAAAATATAAATATAATTAAATTTGAAAAAAAAAAAGAGAATTATATTTATAATCATAGGATATGCAAGTTTCGCGCACTTATTTTGAAGAAAGTTGATATATTTGGAGCCCACATGAAAAAATAACTTTTTTAATAATGGATCCATTTTTTTCAAATAGAATGTGCATGACTTATAAATATCATGACTGTATTTAGCATTACCCAAAAATTACTATTGTAAACCCTTATACGTGGCTACCACGAGATGACCTAAATCGAGCTATCCAAGAGGTAGCACCATAGCCACCCTCAACCATTAATATGTGGTTTAGATAGTGAATTGAAATGAGATGAGTTAATATGAAAGTTAAAATATTGTTAAAATATTATTTTTAATATTATTATTGTTTTGATAATTGAAGAAATTGAATTATTTATTATATTTTATGTAAAAAATTAAAATATTTATAATAATGATATGAGATGAAATACTTTCACAATTTTAACAGGACCTAAAATTGACGCATTTTATCTTCAAACTATCACAAATTACAGTTTAGAGTTAGTACACTTAATTAAAATATAAACGTTACTATTGTAGCACAGTCTATTAAGATCTAATCGTTATTATTTTGTCCCGTTACCTATTTCTCATTCATCTCAATGGTCAAAATTTAACGTGGGTGCAAAGTGTCCATTTTTTGTAGTTATAATGTGTTAGTTTTAATAATTTGGCATGCAAAGTATAGAACCCTCGATAGTTTGGAAGTACAAAGTATACTTTTCACTATATGTATTTGATACTTAAGATTCGACTCAAATACATTTATTTGAGATGGAAAATTATTCAGAAGTCCTACATTATGAATAACGTGGTACTCACAACCTATCACAACATATCTTGTCATTCAAATTGCTTATATAAATATTCATTTTTATGACTATTTAATAATTACTATTGTCGAGATATATTTTATAAAATTGGATTGAGTTAATATATAACAAGCATAAGATTAGTGAAAGCTTAGAACCTTGTTTAGTTTATAGTTCAAACGTATGTAAGAGGTAAGTTTCCTAAAGTTGTTTGCTGTACACTGAGAATCAATTGGGGGCAGAAACAAGCTCAATCATAAGCTCTAGGGGTTAGATCAAGCCGTAAAAGTCTTGGATTTGAAAGTATACTTCTCTCATGTCTAAGGTTCAAATCTCTTTAGATGCAAACAATTATTTGAGGTACACTTATAGAAATTTTTTGTCAAGGACTTGTGCACTTTTGAGATTAGTCGAGATACTGTTCTCAAACACCCGGTACCCAATAAAAAAAAAAAAAAAAAAAAAAAGAAAGAAGAAAGAAGCTCAACCATGACAAACTCGAAGCATTTATCTCCCAATTTTTCTAATCAGCATCACAAGTTCACTCTAAACGTTAAAAAATAGTACACCTAGGGCCTAAGATAAAAAAGAGCTTTTCCAAACATTAACGCTACGAGCAAGGACAAGCCTCAAAATTAGATACATGTCATTGATCACCATAAATTATTATTTTCAACATCCATGATAGTGATTTTATCATACCAACATTTATTATACTTTACACAAAAGTCTGAAAACTATAAATCTCAATGTTTGAAATTACTCGTAACATATCTCAAATTTATTCTACTTTATCAAGGTCACCATGTTTAATACGTGAGAAAAAAACTATACTATTTTTGCTTTGAGTGCCACCATGCAAATAAACTCAATCATAAAACGAAAATGTAATCAATACTTACAATTTTATTTACATAACCTTATGTGTTGATGTATTAATTATTGAAAAATATGATAATTTAAATTTAAAAATAAAAAATGCTGATAAAAGATAATTGTCGCTCAATACATATAATATTGTACATAAAAATATCTGAAAATTTAAAGCAAAAATAAATCATAGTTGGGCGGATCAAGAATCTCCTATATAGAATTTTAAATACGAGATAAAATGAATGATATAATAATTATTGAGAATTCAATATTAGTTATATAAGACTCATGTACGAAGGACTTAAATACCGACAAGAAAATAGTTTCGTGGCGGCTGCAACTAAAATTCGCACGAAGTAAAGGAAAATACTATTTTACCCTTCCAATTTGACAGCCCGAGTTAATCGTTGGTTAAAAAAAATTTTTTTTTTTTTTTAATTTAGTGATTAAGTAAGTGATTTTACGTTTATTAAAATTTTTTTTTTAAATCTTTAAATATAATAAAAAAATAACGCTAGACGATAAACCCAGCTGTAAGATGAGCATCCCGAAGTAAATGCCTGGCGGCGCCTCAGTTTCTTAAACAGTGAGTCAAACATTCACCGTACGGTCCGTACCTACCCAGCCGGTCACCGATCTCCTTAAAATTAAACTCGCTGTTATTTAGACCCCGCGGGGGCAAGCCTTACGTGGGTAGGGTAGGGCGGCCAGGGGCCTGAAAAAGACATTCACATCAGCATCTAGAGTACTGCAGTAGTTGGAATTGTCAAATTGATGATTCAGCATACTTTTTGAATACTAGCATTCGTAGTATTTTCTTTATTTCTATCTTTACTTTTAAATTTAAAGAATATGTTTCTAAATTTATCTATATAATTTATGTATTTTTAAATTTTTATATAGTTATAAATAATGATTCTTTAAATTTGAAGAAGTATTTTTTATTTTTTAAATATTATTTTATTATTATTTTTTTTTATACACATTAAAATTAATTTTGTAAAATTTATATTAAAATAATTTAGATATATAAAATTTGTATTAAGTTGATAATATAAAATGGAGGTTAATTGTAAAATATATATAAAAAATAATTTTAAAAAATAAATAATAAAATAATAATATATTTTTATTATTTAGTTTAAATATATATAAATCAATGTGAATTATTTTTTAAATATAAAATTATTTTTCAAAAAAGATGATTTTATATACGAAGATACGTAGACCACTACCAATGTTATTATCCAGAAGATGTCACCGATCTAGAATTCTAGGTTCGGCCAGCATGGCCACCCGTTTTGTACGGAGCTACAGCACGTTGTAATAGATGCAGGCGTGCTGTGCTGCAGCAGCAGCACCACCCAGTTCAAGCAGCCTATAAAGTAAGAAACAAGGGATCAGCAAAAAACACACATGCAAAAGCAAGTGAATATTCTCATTCCACTCTTCCACAAGTATTCTTTCTTAGTGATTACCATTGGGTTTCTTTCGTTTTCAGCAGTGACTAAAGGGTAGCCAAGCTTTTCAATCTGTCAAATTGCAGAATAGTTGAGTTTTCGAGTTCAGAACAATGTGTATAGCTGCGTTTGCTTGGCAAGTCCACCCGCTCTTCCCTTTTCTTCTCTTGCAGAACAGAGATGAATACCACAACAGGCAAGCTAATACTGATCAGTCTTCTTGCTTTTCTTTGTATTTGGTTTGAATTGCGGGGAACATAATTGGAATGTTTTTTTGTGTGTGCATGAAGGCCTACAAAGCAAGTGGCATGGTGGAAAGGTGGTGATATACTAGGAGGGAGAGATGAGGTTGCAGGAGGGACATGGTTGGCTTGTTCAAGAGGAGGGAAGGTGGCTTTTCTAACAAACGTGTTGGAGCTTCATAATCTCCCTGAGGCCAAGAGTCGTGGAGACCTGCCTGTGCTTTTCTTAGAGGTACATAATGTTATTTTGAATAACAGAATCAAAGATTTATATCCCAATATTACTGCCCATTTTCATCCTCATCAATAAGATATCCAACCCAATAGGTCTAATTTAAATAAAATGGTGTAATTGATTCACTTTCTATTACCATTGTTACTATTTTCTTTTGCATGGAATGAATACAGAGCACAAAGACTCCAAAGGAGTTTGCAGAGGAATTGATAACAGAGGCCCATCAGTATAACGGCTTTAACCTTATTGTGGCTGATATCTCTTCCAAATCCATGGTTTATGTCTCCAACAGGCCGAAAGGAGAACCCATAGCCATTCAAGAGGTTTCTCCAGGCATTCACGTTCTTTCGAATGCAAAGCTCGACTCCCCATGGCACAAGGTGAGAATTTTCACTCTGCTTGAAATTGGAACTAGGTTCAACATAATGAAGAGAGAGGAGACGGTGCGGAGTTGGCTGGTAATTGAAGGTATTTTTATAGGATGGGCAAGACTAGAAGAAAAAGAGTTGAATGGTAGCATTCAAATTGGATAGCTATGTAATATCCAACTCAAACACAAGTTATATCTAGAGAATGACCACAAATTAGATCAACATAGTCAGGGTTCTTCCCTACGTACCACTGATTCTTGCTTTCTTATATATAATTGGAATATGAGATTTGCATTGTGTTTAGAGTTAAAACTCAAGAATTCTGTTATGATATATATCATCTTAAATTACCACTTATTCATTTCTGCAGGCTCAGCGCTTAGGGCCGAGTTTTAAGGAACAGCTGTGTAAATATGGCAAGGGGGAGGTACCTGTGAAAGATATGCTTAAGATGCTAATGAGAGACACAGTTAAAGCAGATGAAAGCAAATTACCTCATATTTGTTCCCTCGACTGGGAGTTAAACTTGAGCTCCATATTCGTTGAAGTTGACACCCCACTGGTAAATATAAGTTATAAGCTATTATATATACACTACCTGCAACCATAGAAGTTTCTGAGTTGTGCTCATCCATCTATCTTCTGGTGCATGTACAGGGACCTTATGGCACTAGGAGCACTGCTGCATTAACTGTAAAAGCAACTGGGGAAGTGAGCTTCTTTGAGATGTTTCTTGACAATAACACTTGGAAAGAAAAAACTGTTAGTTACTACATTCGGAGGCCGAAGTCATAGATAGAAAGATAAAATGCAACTGAAAGCCAACGCCAAAAATAAGAGCTGGCTCATGTATTATTCATTGACATGAAAGAGTTATGAATGTAAGCCACCTTGGTCGATGTGTTTGTTTAATGGTGAAAGGCCTATCTAGGCATATCAAATAATTCTATAGATAACAGACCCCTTCCCAAAGACGTAAAACTTGAAAGAAATCAATAACATTTCTAATATCTGTCTTCCTTGGATGTCCAGTGCAACAGAGAACACCAGATAGAAATTGGGAAAGGAAAGCAACATAGTCAACAAAGAAAAAACAATAATGATGAAAAAAAGAAAGAACAATGCATGTAAATTACTAATAATAAATCCCTTTCTTAAATCTAGCCCGCTTGTTGAGAATTACAGACACGCCTTCCTCTGAACAAAGGCCATTGATCTCTTTGGATATACCAATAAGGACACCTGGGTTTTGCACGCTTGATTTGATAGAGATGCACTCGAAGAAATTGCCAATGGAGGAGCTGGTTTAACATGCTTCTTTGGCGCAGGAAGTCCTAAAGGCTGAAGCTTATAGGGAAGAGGAAGGGTTAGCGGCCGGCTTTTCTCTATTCAACTTTCCAGGATTTTGAGGTTCTGTTCCTCGGAAAAGCGATGAAATAGCTTCAATCTCATCTGAATCCCAACAAATACCAGTATCTTTTCCTCTCTCTTCCACCTCAGTGTCGTCTTTTTCATCGTTGGCTAAACAACGATTTTTACTATCCGTCAAATCTGAAAATGATGTGTCTGCGATGCTCGTGCTTGTCTTTTTCAAGAACAAATTAACAACACAGTCCGGAGGACTATTGGCGGGCCGGCCCGTGGATAACATAGGTACTTGAGCGGTCTTCCCCTAGTCCTCCTTTATGCGCCAAGCAAATTTAGGAGATGTTTGGATTCGAAAGTATTCTCAATTTTTCTCAATTATCTCATTTTTATTATTATAATTTTTTTAAATTCTTACACAAAATATAATAACATATTTTTTTTTTAAATCTCAAAAGAATCTTTCCAAATTCTCATACCAAAATATAATAAATAATTTAACTTTTTCAAATCTCAAAAAAATCTTTTCAAATTCTCACACAAAAAATAATAAACAATCTACTTTTTCAAATCTTAAAATAATAATGATATTTAAAAATAATATTAATAAAATATCTTATTCTATTATTCACAAACCACCTCAACTCATCTCAACTCTCCTCCCAATTCAAACAACCCCTTACCCTTCTATTTCGTCTAAAATTCTCTCTGATGGGATAGGAAACAGGGTAATGACCAAGGATCTGCAATCAGTTGTTTGAACTAGACTCGGTAAATTCGAACATGTGCTAGTGTTACTGAGATGCACATCGGTGTCAAACAGAAATTTTAACAAACATGTGGTCTACTAAAATGTAAACTTCCCGCCATACTCCTAGGCTGAGCAACTGTCGTTTGGCTTTGCTTCATTTTCCTCAAATCACAAACAAAGGTGGTTTATATGTATATATATGATTCCACACCCTAATTGCAAGATCGAGATGGATAAAGCAACAGTAAGCACAGTTTAGAGTGACAGAAACAAGGATCCAAGCCGAGGAAATGAACTAGGAGTGATTCGGGATCGAACATGTGACGAATCCAAACTACAGAATGATAGAACATCCCTAAATTACAAATTTACAATGTAAGCATCCCTTATCTCCCTTACACAGTTTCCTTCTGGGAGCATTCATCTACTGAAGTACAACAAAATCATAACTTTTGATACCCTTGGTATCCCTCTAAAGTCTAAATACAAAAAGGGATTGTCAAATTAGTAAATTTTCGGCTGCTATCATGCTCTGATGCCTCAGCAATTTCCTTCAGACTAGTCCAAGATTTTCGCCTTCTTTTATTTGACGTGCTCACAGTTTTTTCTGCATCTGTGGGGGTAAAATTGTTTTCAGGTCCAGCTGGTTTCTTGGACATCGATAAGTTTCTCTTTCTCCTCTTTGCCTCCAACAAAGTAGTAGCAGTTCTCGCCAATGGAGTTATGGGACTATCTGTAGTAGGAACCTCCCCGGGATATGCTGGTGAAGCTGTAGCAGTTCTCGCCAACGGAGTTATGGGACTATCTGTAGTAGGAACCTCCCTGGGATGTGCTGGCAAAGCTACCTCATCGGTTTTATTGATACCATCTTTGCTTCTGGTGCCCTTCTCCAAGCTAGCACATTTCTGAGGCCTGGATTTTGCAGGTTCTGATTTTGACGATGCTTTGGCTTTTGAGGGACATATCTCTTTCATATATCCTTTTGGGGTCCCTCTCCTCATATTACAATGTGAACAGAAGAGACATTTGTACACTACATTGTTCAGCATGAAATTATTAGTTTTCTTGCGTCTGCGCTTTGCCTTTGCCTTGTTCTTTTCAATTCGAACAGTGCAGTTAAAGCCGGGCTGAAGAATTGTTTCACATCTGTAATACAATTACATGGTAATCAGGGTTTACTACTATAAAAGGAAACATAAAATTATAAGTCCAAAAAGCAATTCAAATGAAACCATAGAACCCAAACCACTCGAGCTACTTTGAATAAACTCCTGTTGTTTGTGCAATCTGAAAGTGGTGCTATACATCCTTTTAGGAAGTATACTGCATGGTCTATGCTTATGTTAACAGGAAATCAACATCAAAACATCATACCGTCCAATATTCTCCACATAAGGTGGGAAGTTAAAACCATAAAATCTTAACATTAATAAGGATAGATAACAAGACAACTGACACATACAAATAACCGGTTGAATAACTCACTTCAATACATCATATTCGATCAAGCATTTGAGAACAAAATTTTTGGTTGAATCTCATTATAATGTGGATTACATGAGATTATGATGACTCAATTCTATAACACATAAAAATAAGCTAAGCTGGTCAATGCCACATGGAAGACTAGAGAAAGAAAGCTCAATAAAGATTCTCTAGTCAAATCAGACGTGATAACAAAAACAAGTGTGAATACGGCCTGGAATTCAGATAATCCTTCCATAATCATCAGGTACAAGGGGTATCACGCAAGCTGACAACAATCCACATCTGCCTCCGAATTTGATTTCCACCACCAAGATATGGGGATAGTCTCCTTTTACGCTTTTTTTTTTCTGTAAGAACTCCTCCATATTACCACCCAAAGATTCTACATAGACATCAGCACAAACCAACTAGACATGTAACATGACCCTTCCCCTACATAAAACCAATTCTACCATTCAGCCTAGTCTGGCTCTCTAAACACAGGATAACCAATCTGAGTTCTATGTTTAGTGGCAACTTAAAAATTCAAACAAACAATGAATTCGTAAAGGAAACAAGACTGTCAATAAAACATCTCATTTATACGCTTACTCCTTGCTTATCATAAGCGCAAACACCAAAACAGGTAATCATTCAACAAGAAGAAATATTTCTATCTTCATGTGAATCCAATATTCAAGAAAGATGTACATATACATCTGTATAAAACCTAACCATCAAAACTTCAAAGCTGAGCCAAGAAACAAAACAACCATGGAAGAATTCAAGTTACAGACAAACCTCTCACAAGAAAACAGTGAAGGATCAGGCAGTACACCCATGGCCTCTCTCACAGTAGCCAAGCGATGCCCGAAAAAAGCACCTAGAGAAGGAATAGCAGCCTGTCCACTGGTCCATGCCGCTAGCTTCTGCAATTGATCAAGTTTTAGCATGGACCTGGAATTGTTGGAACCACCTTTGACTTGCTTTCTCCCATTGATTTCTTCTCTAAGTGAGATCGAATTGTGAAACCCCGGTGGAAGACTTGGTGCTTTCTTAGTCCCTTCTCGCTTGCCCATGGTTTTGATTGTTCTGCTCTGTTCTTTCTTGGGAATTTTAATTTTATCAAACTCTTGGGTGGAAATTACCAACACAACCTAGTCAACCAAATCAATATACACACAGAGTCAATCCCAACCCTTCAATGTCAGTAAATCTTCAATATTTCAGACCTACAATCAGATACAATGTAATAACAGAATAGTATACTAAACAGATATTATCATATAAATCAGATAAAAATTTCAGATTTAATATTCACATTTTATGCAGTAGAGAAACAGCGTACAAAAATTGCTTATATCTACACTTGTCATGATAAAATGTCATATTTCAAAGTTAAGAAATCGAGACTAGCATAGAAAATAACTGAGACAGTTTATAACAAAATATGCATGTTTTTCAAAAAAATATTGCAAAGTCTATAATAGGAGCACCGCTTACCTAACTTTTGCAGTGTACAAAACCAATCAAATTACACCTTGAACCCGAACAATAGCAGTATCATAACCTAATCCAGAAAAATATCTTTTTTTTTATAAGTAATCAAGCTATTGTATTCATATAAATAGGCAGAGCCCATGTACACAAGAAGTATACTTGAAAAAACGCCTAACTAGTGGTTACAATAGAAAAAAGAAGATCATGGACCCTAAGTCCGTTACAAACTGTAGCCCCCGCCCATAAGAACAAAGACTTAAAAAAGAAAACTTTAATCTCCTCCAAAGTTCTCTCTTGGTCATCAAAACATCTGGCATTTCTTTCACTCCAAATACACCAGCACAAGCATATTGGTACCAGTCTCCAAATTGCTGCTACCTGAGAATCTCCATATAGTCCTCTCCAGCTCGCGAGGAAATCCACCAATCTATCAGGCATAACCCAGGACAAACCGGCTCTTGAGAAGAAATCATCCCATATAACCTTAGCCACCTCGCAATGTAAAAGCAGGTGGTCAACTGACTCACCATGCTTCTTACACATGTAACACCAATCTAGGACAATCACCCGTCGTTTCCTCCTAATCCAGAAAAATATCACTCTAATTAATAACTCATATCAGTACAAAACCAACATATCTAACAAAATTCTATAACCCGACCTGTAGCTCAAAGAGAGCCAAAATCACTCCTTTAACCAATTGTAAACAATCCCAGCATTACAAATATCAATCATAAATTTCCCACTACTAGAGACATAAATGATACATGTCCAAATTCCCTTTTCAATACCAGTACACCCAAAGTGTGTCATGTCTCTAAAAGGCTCCAGCAAATCTCTACCCTCAAAGGAAACGGATGGTCTACATTATTAAATGTGTTTATTTGCATTTCCGTATGTTATTTGTCAGTCATAGTTATGTGTTATTTGTATTTCAGGAGATGTTGGTAGTGGGCCATATTGGTTGTGTGTAGTCCAGTAGAGTAATGAGCTAGTTGCCCGAGTCCCTAGGTAGTACAGTTATCTTAAGCATGTTGCTTAAGGGTGGAGTCGTGTAGATCGTGTTCTGAAATCTGTTAGGAACCGATTGTATTTATTTGCTCTGTTTTTCAAGTAATGGCATCCAGAAAATTCAAAGTAAATTGCAGTGTGGAGGTTTGGTCCCTCGAAGTACCAATTTTCTGTTATTCACTAATTATATCAGAGTCATTAAAAAGGCCATAACCCCACATAACTTATTCTCCCTCTTTCTCCAAATACTCTCACTCCCACCCAAACCAAAATGGATCTCCAGTACGTCAATTCACCCTCGCTCAAACACTACCATTAACCGAACAACAGCACAATAAACTCCGCAAAATCTCAGAACTGTGTATTTTATCAACAATTCGGATTAGCCGTTTAGACAACAAGAATATTGGTAAAAAGAGCATCTTACCAGCACAGCGGTGACGATGGGGCTAGGTGGTGGTGCTGCATGCAGCAGGTGGTTTGGTGGCATAAAGCGGCATGACTGGCCTCGTTGTCCTCCACTGGTCGCAGTGGCTGCAAACAACAGAGAGATGATAGATTAAACGGGGAGAGAGAGAGAGAGAAAGAGAGAGAGAGATTGAACAGACACGGATGGAGATTTTCCGTCACAGGGCACTGCAAGAGAGACGAGAGGCGGCGGCGTGCAGCAGATTAACAAAATCGAGGGTAGGCGGTGTGAAAGGGGCTGAGGTATAGTTGCGTGGTGAGCGGTGCTGCAGGGTAAATGAGGGCTTGTGCAGTGGCAGTTGTGTGTAGCGAAGGTGGCCGCAGCTAGGGGGCGACGAGAGAGAGAGAGAGAGAGAGAGAGAGAGTAACGAACGGGGAGAGAGAGGCCGAGAGAAAGAGACTTTAAGAGAGAGGGATACAAGTGGAGAGTGTAGGATAGGGAGGCGGATGGAGAGGACTTGCCAGTACGGTCAAGTACGGCAGTAGCTGCTCGGTGCAATTGGTTGCGGGGGCCTTTGTGAGTGGGAGAAGGGGGCGACGGAGATGCACATATAAGGGGGAAGTGGGGATCGGGGGCTGGGGCTGGGGGAAGAGGATAAGGAAGCTAACTAGGGTTGAGCACCGACCAAGTCGGAGTCAGTATGGCCATCCTCCGACTCCGACTTTGTCAGAGGTCGAATCTGACCTCCAACTCCGACTCCGATATGTTCATCCTCCGCTCCGACTCCAACTCTGATTTGTCGGAGCGGAGTCAGATTTGGACTTTTTTTTACTGTTTTCAACTTCACATTTGGCACACTTCTTAGAAAAGCATTTTTTGAGTGAGCTTTTAAATTTACTTTTTTTCAAAAATCACAATCTAAGTAAATAATTTATTTTTTACTAAAAACATAACAAAAAATAAAACTAAATAAAAACAACTAACATGCGAAGTTACTAACACGCTTTAAAAAAATAATAAATAATAAAAATGCCTAATCACTGCAATAAACATTCACTCCCATCAATGCATCATCCATCATCCATCATCCACATCCACCTAATCACTTCAATTCTAAAATAAACATCCACACCCATCATCCATCAACCACATCTAAAATCATCCACACCCATCATCCACATCAATCATAATAATACGTTCTTACAACGATTACAACAAACATTTTTTAAGTTCTAATTTTGAAAAAAAAAAAAAAAAAAGAGAAAACCAACATTTTCTAAGTGCCAACCAAATTAAATATTCCCAACAACAAACATATTACAACAAATTAAATGTTCCAAGTGCCACACTACCATTCCAACTTCTAAGTTGTGCTTAAAAAAAATATGAAAAGATTTTAGTTAGAAAATATTTTGCTATGCCAACCAGAAAATGGTAATGACAACAGAGCTAACTATGAATTTTTCTATGCAGTAAATATCCATTATCCTCCATGAATTTCTTAGAGAATAACATTAATACCATGAAATTTAGGAGTTCCCGAACTCCAAGAACTATATAACAGTTCAAAGAGACTAACAGTTCAATGATCTTACAAACTCCAAAAATCCAATGCAAGCATCGTTGATGGTCCTCTCAATTCAACCAAGGAACGTGATATAAGTTATCCAATCTTTCTATTCAGGATTTTCAGGATTGTCAGCCACAAAACAGACATCAGCAAGACTTTCAGGGAACATGACAACTTATGTCGTATATGCACTAAATTAGTTTATCAAAAAGAGGTGATTTCGTCAAGTCTGAATTCCTAAAGGTGATAAAACTTCAACTTTGTAATTATAAAAATGTTCAACTTTGTGGAACACAGATTAACTGCCCAACCACACCATCAATTACAGAAAGAAAATAAAACAGCCCACATGTTCACTAACAGTCCCAACTTTAGCATCATATTAATATATAAACAACCCCAAACCACAACACACGAACAAAACCAGCTCCAAAGACAAGTATAATCACAGTTTATTCAATCAAAACATCCCAACAAAAACAGCCCCAGTATAATCACAGTTTTATCCAATCACTCCTTGCAACAACAAAAAACAGCCCCAAACTCATTCTATTTTAGGAATTACACAGATTTTACACAACTATATCATTACAACATTACACAGATTTAACACAACCATATCATCACATCATTACACAGATTTTACACAACCATATCATCGCAAAATAACACAGATTCACATTTTACACAAAGAGAGAGAAGACGAAGGGAGAAGAGAGTGAGGCTTACCGTGTCGACCGCTGCCTACGGGGGTGGTTACTGGGTCAGGGTGAGGTCGCGCGGCGACTCGGCGAGAGAGAGACGAGAGTCGGGGGGGACTGGGTCAGGATGAGATCGGGGGGGACTGTCGCAGGGTGAGATTGAGACTCGCAAGGGGGAGAGAGAGAGAGAGAGTGGTCCTGCGGAGTCTAGGGTTTTTTGAAGCCTGAAGCCGAAGGAAAATGGAAATTATGAGGGTTTGCGAGAGAGAGAGAGCCACGGGTTGAAGAGGGAGAGAGAAACAGGGGGTGTTCTCTGGAAGGGGTGCGGCGCAGGACAATGGAGGGGGAAAAAGAAGAAGAAAGAGGAAAAAGAAGTTTCTATCTTAAGGGCGAAACAACGCCGTTTTTAGGGTGGAGGGGCTGGGCTCCCAGTTGCACACGGGCTGGGCCCTTTTTACACTCCCCATTTGGCCCAACAGTCCACTACACAACAAAACAAGCCCTTCTAACCCACAATAATCCATTGGGCTCCAAGAGAATAATAAAATAAAATAATATAGAATAAACTAAATAATAATAATACTAACATATAAATTAAAACACCCTAATTTATGTTTAGGATTTTAACCCTAAGTTTTTATATTTATAGTTTTTATAATTTTTAGTATTAATAATTATTATTAATTATATGTTATCACTTATTATAGATTCATATAATACTTTTAACATTTATTATATTATAGTATCTAATTATATGTTATCAACTTATCATTCTATTTACGATATTTATAATTTTTTTCCGTTACTCAATTTAATTTTTAGTATTAATTAAATAAAATTATTATTTAAATTGACTTGTACTATATTGACTCAAATTTAAATATAATTATTATACTAGTATTATTATACATTGGTATTAAATGTAGACTATAAGTCTATAATATTATTATTGTTAGTATTTATAATTGTACTATAGGATTGATTATTGAAAATTACATATTATTATACTATAGTATTACATGTTATTAACAATTACATGTTATAGTCCATAGACTTGTACTATGGTTTTTATAAATATTGTTTAATTACACGTTATTAACTCATAATACTTTTAGTATGACTAGTGTCTAACTTATTTCTATTAATAGCTAAAGTATAATTAGTATTACATATTAGTATAATTGTATTACATGTTTATACATTAGTAGTTAGTTTCATATTGTTATACTAAAGTATTACATATTGTTATTAGCACTGTTTATCCGGGTTCTAATTCGGAAATCTGGGTATACCCAGACCTGAACTCGGGTTTCAAATCCAGGCAGGAACTCTGTCTGGATTGACTCGGGTCAGATCCAAACCGGAACCTGGGTGAATCCGGATTTTTGAAATCCGAAAATCCGGGTTTCAGGTTGTACACCTTTGTTTTTTTTAAAATATAAAAAGTTGGAGGCCGAATCTTCATGCTTTTGGGCTTCAGTTTGGGTTTATCCTAATTCCATGATCTTTAAGAATGAGCCTGTTGAGTGCAGACAGAGCCTGGGCTCTGGCTTGGATCAGCTTGTCGTGAAATTCTACTATTCTAGTGATAGCTTTTTCAATCCAAATTGGCTGTGGGTGTTGAGGAATGCATGTGAGAATCATGTCTAGGACTCATTTTGCATCAAATTTGTTTATCAATTTCGCTTGAGCATATAAAAATTTCTCCAATTCAGGGATGGTTACAAACCTAATATTGGCCAAGCACGAATATGAGGATCACCATGCAGGCATGCCTCACAGAGAATGGAGCCGGTGACTAGCACGGTGGAGAGCCTCTCCTCTCCATATCTAGCTATTTACCCCACGGAACAATCGCCAAACAGGGGAAATATGCCATTTCTGACAGCTTTTGTTGTGTTTCTCCCAGATTGTAACGAAAGATCCTAGACACATTGCAAGTTCATTGAGACCCAAATCTGGATCAGGCTGAGTTCTAGACTAACGATTGTGAACAATAGACCCAGAAATCCAATGGAGAGAGAGGGAGAGGGAGAGAGAGAGCGCAATACAGACACTGGGGGGTGTTTTTGTTTAGGAACCGTAAAAAGACCCAGCTACGGGGTTAAAACCCGGTACCCGGGTTTGTAACCCACATCTGGACATCCGGTCCGGATTTTTCAATCCGGGTTCTAGCCCGGGCTTGATCCGAAACCAGATCCCGGTTTTCTGTATTCCGAACCGGGTTGGAAAAAAAAAAACTCGGCCTATTTGAATAGTACTAATTATTATATTAGTTTCTAACTTAATTATATACATATTCTATATTTAATTTATTATACTAGTCACTAGTGATTATATATTATATATTGGAATATTGATTATTATATATTACTATTATATGTTTTTATACTTTAGTTATTATACATTACTATTACATGTTATTATACCTTAGTTATTATACATTAGTACTACATGTTATTGTAAAGTTATATATTAGTCATTAGTGTTTATCCATTTTTATTACATGTTCTTATACATTAGTAACATAGTTAATTAGTATTACATGTTATTATGTTTTAGTGTTTATACATTACTATTGCACGTTATTATATTTATATATTAGTAATTTATTGTTACATAGTAATAATATTGTAATAGTATGATATTTACATATGCTAAACTATTATTAATAAAAAACCTTCGACTCCGAAGTCGAATTTTTGCTCAACCCTAGCTAATCCCTTTTGTCAAAACGATGCATGTAGCACCTATTTTTTTTATCCAATTGGGCTTGGTAGGCTTTTGGGAGGAATTGGGCTAGATCATGACAATATTTCTTGAAACCTTTTTTTTTTTTTCCTTCCAATTCTTGAAATCTTGATAAGGATGCATCTTGCAATTAAGGGTGTAAGACGGTCTAGACCGGACCGGACCGACTGAATAAGAATCTTTTTTTTTATATAAATATGTTATTTTATATAATAAATTATATAATTTTCATCTAACCTATTTCTATTTACAATATAAAATTTTAAATATGTAATTAAAATTAATATAATATTAATTGTATATTATCAATTAACCTATCAATTCAAAATTAACTAATATATGACATCTATGAGACTATGACCTAAGTTGCAACTTTCAAGTAAATATAAAGCATGTATGGATGTATGGATAATTCAATTACTTATGCTTATTGCTTCATATACAAAATGTAAAAAATTGTAAATAGCTCATTCTGCATTAACTTAGAACTATCATAAATTATAATACATTCACATACTCTAAGTTAGTAACAAAGTAACAATTAACATCATCAATATAAATTATAATTATAAATTTATAACTAAACTAAATCACTATAACTATAGTCTATAATTATAACTAAATCACTATAAGTCTATAAGACTATAACTATATATAGTATTAAATTATTAATATCATTATGACTAATGACTATATCACTATGAGTCTATGACCATATATTATTATATAGTATTAGTAATTAATATCAGTATTAGTATAGTATAATAATAATGTAGAAATAATGTAGTACTAGTATCACTATATGAGTATTAGTATATATATACACATTATATGTAGTGGTAAGTTAGTAATACTATAAGTCTATAATAGCATAATATATAATATTAGTATATATTATAAGAGTCATCATTAATTATTTTTGTAATGAGTTATAGTCCATATTAAATAGTTTACTTTATTTTAATTTTACAAATTTTAATAATTTTTTAATTAATTTATGTGTCAAAGAATCATAACTTAAAAAATACATAGTATGCCAATAAGAGGAAATGGTGTCGTTTAGTACCAAATTAGACCTAAACGACGTCATATAAGTCCCTTAGTAGTTAGTTAAATACTAAAACTGGGTTGTGTGCAACCCATTTTTTTTTACTAAATCGTCTTTAAAACGGCGTCGTTTAGGTCCAATTTTAATCCAAACGACATCATTTCGTTATACCCCTTGTCAAATCCCCCCCTCCCTAAGAGATCCCCAGATCATTTCTTTTTCTCCTTCCTTTTCAAAACCCTAACAGTCGTCGCCCCCCTTCCAGTAGTTGTGCCCATCTATCGCATCTCTTGAAATTTCAAGCCGGCAGCCCCTCCGTCGCATGGTACTCTCTCTCTCTCTCTCAACATTAACTTGACCCCCGAAAAAAATTAAAAGAGGTCTATTACTTAAGATTTGGTAATGTTAGAATGTTAGAGCCAAGTAATATTTATTATATATATATATATATATATATATATATATATATATATATATATCAAGAGATGTCTAATGCTCAATGTAATTTGAAGTTTATGAATTCATAAAAATCAATGGAACCTGGAGTGGGGTTTTTTGGGGTTTCTTTAGTCGAAATTTTTGCTTGAGATGAATTATTTGGGGCTTCTTTAGCCCAAATTTGTGTCTGTTTCAATTTGCATTCGATTGTGTGCTTTCCTTTTAGAACACAAAGTAATTTTGATGGAATTATTTGGGGCATCTTTAGCCCAAATTTGTGTCTGTTTTAGTTTGCATTTTATTGTGCGCTTTCCTTTTAGAGCACAAAGTAATTTTAATGAAATTATTCGGGGCTTCTTTAGCCCAAATTTGTGCCTGTTTCAGATTGCATTCGATTGTGTGTTTTCTTTTTAGAACACAAAGTAATTTTAATGGAATTATTTGGGGTTTCTTTAGTCCAAATTTTGTGTCTGTCTAATAACAAATTGGCTTGCCCAAAAAGATGTTTGAGTACTAGGTCTTAATTAACTTGATCAACATGGTACTAGTAATTTATTATTCTCCCATTTTCTTTCATAAGCAAAAGTGACATTTTACTAATGATTGATTATTTTTCTAAATTGACTATATTCCAGAATTGATTCCACAAGACTCTACTACAAATAATGTAGAGTCAACACTATTTACACATCGGCAAGGCATTCCTCCACTCCCACCCAGTATAAGCAGTACTAAACCGAGTGTTAGGGGTAGACCTAAGTCAATGGTTTGGGATCACTTTACAATAATACCAAAAGGTGATCAAGTAAATCTAGGGCTGCATGTCATTACCATGGTACTTTGTATGCTTGTGATATGAAGATCAATGGTACAAAATTCATGAGGTATCACATTGATAAACAATGTAAGAAATGTTCGTTTAAGAATGAGGTTGATGAGTCCCAAATTACTCTCAATTGGAAAGCGGATGAAGGATCTGGTAATGGGGGATTTGTGCTCATATCATTTAATGCCGAGGCTTGCAGACAATACTTAGCATAGATGATTATTCTTGATGAGTTGCCATTTAGACATGTTGAAGGGAGAGTTTCAAGAAGTTTATACTTGTTGTTTGCTTTAGTGGGTAGAGATTTCATCCCATGTTATGGTTGCGAATGACTATTTTAATGTGTATATGAGGGAAAAAATAAGTTGAGAAGTGCTTTTCAAGGACAACGAATTTTCCTCACACGGATACGTGGACATCCATGTAAAACCTCAACTATATGTGTCTTACTACACACTTTATTGATGATAATTAGAATCTACACAAAATAATTATTTCTTTTTGTTTGGTTGAAAATCACAAAGGTGATACACTTTGTAAGGCCATTAAAATGTGTTCACATGATTGGGGGCGACCAAAAGTACTTGTAATCACACTTGATAATACAAGTTCTAATAATGGAGCAGTTTCTTATTTGAAGAGAAAAATCAAGTATAGAAGGGACACTATTTTGGAACATGAATTATTGCATGTTCGATGTTTTGTCCACATCCTAAACTTAATCGTCCGTGAGGGGTTGAGGGAATTTAATAAATCTATTGTGAATGTGAGAGGTATTATGAAATATGTTTAAATCCTCACCTTAAAAGTGGAGTACATTTAAGAAATGTGTTGGGTTGTAAGATATTGCAAACAAAAATGGCATTTGCTTAGATGTACCGATTAGATGGAACTCCACCTATCTTATGTTAGAGAAGATTTTAAAATTTTGAAAAACTTTTGAATAGTTAGAAGAAGAAGATTCAAAATTTCTTACTAGTATTGAAGACGACGATGATTAATCTTTTGATGTGGTGAATAAGAGAATATCAAAGAAGTTAGAGCCTCCCAATAATAACGATTGAAAGAAGGTAAAAATGTTTGTAAGGTTTTTTCAACTATTTTATGATGTAACTTTATATTATTTAGGGGGTCAATATGTAACTTGCAATTTCTCTTTTCTGGAGTTAGTTATAATAGTTGATGCGACTGACTTAGAGTGTGAAGAAGGAATCCCCGTAATGGGATTAATGGCCACAAATATGAAGAAAAAAATTTAACAAATATTGGAGCAACTTGGATAATATGAATATGTTGTTGTTTGTTGGGATTATTCTTGATCCTCATTACAAGATGCGATATTTTGACTTTGCATTGAAAGAGATGTACGCCAACGATAAAAAAAAAGCGGTCGATTTGAGTTGGAGGGTGAAAAATGCTTTAACTCACATGTACGAGGCATATGCTGATAATGACGAAGGCAACAATTATGATCTATGACAGCACACAAGTTCCCATCATGAAGAAATAAATACTATAGATTGTAGTGGCAGTGGTAGAGTTAAGGATAGGACGACAGAAAGAATGGTCATATTTAAGCAATGGTTACAGTAAAAAAACTCTTTGGAAATCAATAATAAGATTGATAGGTACCTAACTGAAAGTTGTGAAGAGGCATTTGCAAGTTTTGACATTGTTATTTGGTGGAATGTTAATTCATTTAGATAACACGTGTTTTCAAAAGTTGCACGTAATGTACTTGCAATACCGATATTTACAGTGATCTCTGAATCTACATTTATCATGGCGAATTATGTTCTCGATCCTTTCAGAGGTAGTTTATCTCCGATAATGGTTGAGACTCTCATTTGTACACAAAATTGGTTTTGTTTTTTTTCTACTGCAATCAGCACTAAGACTTTAATGGATGAGGTGAATGATTTTAAGAGGCAATTGGGTATGTTTCTCATTTACTTTATTTTATAACTGTTATGATCTATAATACTATATGTTATGTAAATTTATATATATTTTTTTATTGTTTAGAACTTGTTTGGGAGGGTGAAAATTCTATGGAAACGTCAAATACAATGTCTACAACCAATGCAAGCTAATGAGGTCATTGAGGTGAATCTGTTTTAAGTTGTTACTTTTCAGTTTTCAATTTTGGTAATAATAATTTCTCCTGTTTACACTTTACAACGTAAAGATGTAGGAGGCTAGGAGCTGCCAGGGGCCTAGGAGGATAATTTGGATTGATGTAATTTGTATTGAGAGGCGAGTGTTATGCTTTTTTAGAGCATTTTGTTTAGTTGTATAATTATGTAATTTGTAATTTGTAGTCTTATTTGTTTTATTTGTTTAGACCTTTTAATTTTCAAAATTTGAAACTTGTCTAATTTTTAGATTTCATTACTTATGGTTGGGAATTATTTTTTTCCCCATTATAAGGCATATTAAATTCTCTTTTAGTATGCTACTTACATGATGTGCATAAAATAATTTTTAGTTTTCAATTTAACCTTGTTTAAATTGTTTGGAATCTTGGATGGATAAATACCTATAAAAAAAATTGTTTGGATGGATATAGAAAATTTTTATCTATCGAAAATAACATATTAACAATTATTGAGTATACAAATTTATAAAGTAATTTTGCCAAAAGGTTTAAAGAATGATTTTTAAATAAATGATTTTTATTTTCCATTTAAATTCTTTTTTGGTATTTTTTGGCTTAAAATTAAATAAATGTTAGTGGGCTTTCACTGTTCAGGTTGGAAAAATCCTAAACCGAATATGTCTGATCCGATCCACAAAACCTCATCCAGACCAAATTCACCCCTACTTGCAATTATCTATTAATAATTATATCGAAATGAAAAGTAAATACAATCAAGCAATTAATTAGGCCCGGTTTGATCTCACAATATTTTGAAAATCATCTCATCTCATCTTAACATTTAAATATAATTTAAATACAAATATTTTTCAATTTTAAATTTTTAAAATTTTCATTTAATTATTACAATTTTCTAAAACTTCAAAGCAAAACACAAAAAATAATTCAACTTTTTCAAATTCTAAACAAAAATTATATTATAATCCTATTTTAGCTTTATAATTTTCTTATTCAATTTTTTGTTCTCTTTTCTGAAAGAGGGATGCTACTTATCTTCTCATAACACACACTTTACATATTTTAATATTAGTTTTTATTATTTTTATTTTATTTGATTCTTGTTAAACTAATTGAGTTGTTCTACTTCTCATCCATACACCACATATTTGTTATATGAAAAATGATAAAAGAATTAAAATAAATGTAGTGTGTGGTGTGCGAAGATGATAAATAGAATTATTCTTTCCCAAAATCCCATAAAAATCTTAAATTCAAACTATTCCACTACTATTTACAAATAATCTCACTAATTTTCATAATTTTTTCATCTCATCTGTGTAACCATACGAGGCCTGAATACCCCTTAGTTGGATCTAGGAAAACCTTAACGGTTCCTTTGGTTTAAGGAATGGAAAATGGTATTTATGTTTACAATCTTACTTCAATAATCATACGGGCAAATATGTCAACTAACTAAAAATGGTGAAGATTTTAAAACTTAAAATTTAAATTTTAAAAAAATTTGATAGAATGGAGCTGCTACTCAACAAATATAAAATTATGCATTTATCAATACCATTCTAAAGGAATAGGATCAATAGTACATATTTAAAGTTTGAGTTTTGTTACAAAGAAGCATGATGTGCAACACACCACTTTTAGTGAAACTCATTATAATTTTAAAAAAATAAAATTGACCAATCATTTTTTAACATAGTTTATGTGGCTTCCACATCAACGATATGTTGAGTGTGTTAAAAAAATGTGTGCTAAATGGATTTTTTCTATAAATTTTTGCCTCCATTGCATCTTGAGATTCTAATTTAGGTCTTGTTTGGTTATAAAGATGAGGTAAGATGAGATGGAATGAAAGTTTAAAGTTAAATAAAATATTAATAATTTTTTAAAATAATTTTTGTTTTGAGATTTAAAAGATTTGAATTATTTATTATATTTTATATAAAAATTTAAAAAAATTATAATAATAAAATAAGATGAAATTAGATGATTTTTATAATCAAACGAAACTTAAATATATTTGATGGGATTTGGAAAAGAGGCAAATGGCATTTGAATTGGTTTATGGGCCGTAGTCTTTCTGATAAATGATGCACCTAAACGGTGGGCCGAGCGTAATTTGGTTCAAATTGGGCTTGCTCTGACTCGAAACCCGACTCCGCTAAGAGGGTGGGCAGCTGACCGTCCGAGCGAAAAGAAACACAAAGGAAAACACAGCACGGAGAAGATCGAAGAACCGCAAGCTTAAGATCAACGCAGCGAACGGAGTTAAAGCACAAGGATCGATGACGTGTCATAAATTTTAAAATCCCGCCTAAACCCCCAAATTTCATTTCGTTCGCAATTGAATTTCAATTTAAGCCCCCCGAACTTAATATCTCTGCCTTTCGGCATCTCAACGCCCCCCTTCCTCTCTTACTATCAATCAATCAATCCCACTTATCCCTGCCTCTCTCTCTCCCCGCGTTCAAACCCTAGCTCCAAACCCAACCCTAACCCTAGCTTCAGATCGCAAACTTGTAAGCACCGTCGTTTCAAATCAATTTTCGTCAAGTTTTCTCGTGTTTATGTTGATTTTTGCTGATCAGATCGTGTGTTTGCAGGACTCACCATGAAAGGAGGGAAATCAAAGTCCGAGTCGAAGAGAGCTGACCCCAAGTAAGTTTTGTTTTTTCATCAGCTTTCGCAGAGAATCTGTTCGTTGTTTAATCCATTTCGACTTAAAAACCCGTTGATGAAGGTCGCTCAGATCTCAGATCTGCAAATTGAATCAAACAAATCTCTGTCTCTCAAGTAATATATATTTATACGATTTTTTTCACGTGATCTTCTGTATGGTGGTAGGCTTTCCGTGAATAAGAAAGGCAGTGCTTCGACGAAAGCAGGAAAGGCGACGACTAAGAAGGGAAAGGCAGCGAAGGACCCTAACAAGCCTAAGAGGCCAGCCAGTGCTTTCTTCGTTTTCATGTAACTGTTCTCCGTTACCCTCAATTCTCTATTACTTTGTCACTCCGATTTTTAAGACTCAAAATAAATGCCTGCCGAAGGAGAAAGGTAAAATAGGTCTGCCATATGTGTATAACATGTGTTAATGTCAAAATTCATTTTTAAAGTCTTGGTATATAACATGTTATAAAAGGCCTCCAAAGCTTTTTGGGAAGTCAAGTTACTCGTAACAAACGGAGGATTGTTTCCTAAGATAATTCCTATCAAGATTTCTCTCTCTGCTTTCTAAATTTCCCGATTCAACAATAACAGGGAAGAATTCAGGAAGCAGTTCAATAAAGATCACCCTGACAACAAATCAGTTTCCGCTGTAAGCCTTGTCGATCTATGCCTCATTGGGTAGAGTAGATAAATAAATGGGTCGTGCTCACGAATTTGAAATCCGTTCTTGTTATTGTTAAAACCATCAGGTTGGTAAAGCTGCTGGAGCTAAATGGAAGTCGATGTCCGATGCTGTAAGTTGTTCACAGCATAAAAGTCGTCTAGTACTTCCAACCTGTATAAGCGTTATTTTACTAAAAATAGTATTTATGATTTTAGGAAAAAGCACCATATGTAGCAAAGGCTGACAAAAGGAAGGCTGACTATGAGAAGAACATGAAAGCTTATAACAAGAGACAGGTAGGTCCTTTACAGTTGATAGATTTTTGCCAGTGTTGTGAATCTGTGTAACTGTGTATGAATGATTTCTGTGGTTGGTTTGCTGGTTGACTCAGGCTGAAGGTGCCACTGCTGCGGAGGACGAGGTTGAGTCTGAGAAGTCAGTGTCTGAGGTGAATGATGATGAGGATGGAGATGAAGATGGCAGTGAGGAGGTTTGTTGAAATTAGTTGATACTGATTATGTATAATTAGGTTTGAGTTTGATTTTACTTGATTATTTTTATTTAATTTGCTTGCAGGAAGATGATGACGAGTAGCAAATGGCATGAAGTATAGGATAGTCATTTAGGCTGTCAAAATGTTTGATCATCCCATAACAATGGTTTGGCGGTGGATCTTATGTCTAAACTTTTGCTCCCTTTTATGAGGAAATATATCCCTCCTCCCATGTCAATTTGTTTTGCCCTTTCAGAAAAATGGGTAGTTATAGATTGGAAGCTGGCCTCTATTTGTACTTTTATTTGAATTCTAATGATTTAGCAAAGGTGTTTTTATCTATTGTAGGTTATTGGATGCCTGTCTCCATGATTTAGCTTTTGATGATAATTTTCTGTTATTTATTTCTGTTTTCTACAATTTTTTTTTTCTCCTCCCCCTTCCTTGATGTAAGGTTGTTTTGTTTTTGGAATATGTTCCTTATGTTTATGAGGAGGAGTTTAGACTCTCTTTCTCTTCTTTATAGGTTGAAAAATGATATTGATTTAAAGGACTTGAATCTGATTTATCAGTAATTTTTTGTGTTTAGCACGTCTATGCTAGTTTTGTGGAAGATATGGAATGGTATGATTGGAAAAATTGCATGTATGTCATGATTTTAGGTGTTGTTTTAAATGTTTCTTTGTTCCAATTTGATAAAACGTGCTCTTTTTAGGTTTCTATATGTATTTATACATGAAGAGAATATATGTGGCTGACTTTGATGCTCTGATGGCATCACTAAAGCTGATCCTAATTGGGATTAAGGTTCAGTTGAGTATCCACATTCTACATGTATTTTTATCTTGCCAGTCCGTAGTTATGTATTATTTTTCATTTAATGAATATTGCTCTGGTTTAGATTTTATGGTTGTGTGGTTTTTAATTGTTTTGGATTTCTTAAGGTATTTGGTGTACTTTTTTGTGTTACTATGGTATTTCAACAGAATTTTTTATGTTCCTCTTATAGGTGAGTTTCTAATTTTCTTTAGATTTTTTCACTTTGATTATCTAGAAGTTTTGTGCCAATTAGGCCTTTAGGTGCTATAATTTCACTGGTATTGATAATGATACCTTCTATGTTGGTGTATATTTTTTATAAGGTTGGTAAATTTTATTTAAAGTGCAAAGGGATGCATCCTAAGTTGCTGGAGCATCGTGTTCCTGCCAAAGGCACCACATTAGGCATTATTGAATCATCTTTCAAACTTAAAAGAGTTCCGATGGTGGTAATAGTAACTGCACCACAAAGTATATCACATCTCTGTCCAGTTGAGGCTTGACTCATTCAACGTTAAATATACTAATATTGGAGCCCATAAATCCTTGGCCACCTTGCAGTGAAGCAAAACATGATTGATCTTTTCTCTTTCTTTCGTACACATACAACCTGGGTTTATTATAATGACATTCCACTTTCTCAACTTGTTCACTGTTAAGATCTTCCATGGCGCAGCCAGTCAAATAGGGAATGCTATCCTTGATGGTGTCTTATTTCTCCAAATCTTCCGAAAGGGAGGTTATCTTGATGGAAGAGCTTGTGATGGAATTTTATGAACTTAGGTTGAGTTTGGATATACAGTTTAAATGAAATGAAATGAGATGTTTTGAATAGTAGTTGAATAAAATATTATTAGAATATATTTTTTAGTATTGTTTTTATTTTGAGATTTAAAAAAATTGAATTATTTATTATATTTTTATATGAGAATTTAAAAAAGTTATAATGATTTAGATTGAGACGAGAGGATTGTGTATCTAAATTGAGCCTTAACATCAAAGGTTTGTCTCTTGGAAATAATCCAGCAGATGTTATCAACATTTTAACTCCCTGCTGGAAAGTGTACAAATAATCAGAGGATGAAGAGATTCTTCCTGCATCCAAATGTTGTAGTGTTCTAATATAAGTAAACATTCATTTAAATTAATTCTCGGGGATTTGTAGAAGTTTTGTTATTGATTGTCTCCTTACAAGGAGAGATTGTAGAGTGATGGAATGCCATCTAATGGCTCGTCCCTACACTGTATATGAAGCTAGAATATAAACAGTGACATGCCCTTGTTTGAACATTAACCTCCTTGCATGTTACCTTGTTTGAGTTTCTGTTAACAACCTAAGGTTTTTAGTTTTATTTTTTTATTTTTTTTTCGGTGGCATGATGTCATTCAACTTACCCAAAAGGGCTCAACAAGCAATATCAGTGCTTTGACTGCAAAGCCACTCAAGGAAAGTGTAAAATACATGGCCGCTTAGATTGTGGTGCTCGAATTGGTCACTGGGTCTTATTGAGACATTATAATTGTTGTCTTGGCCATTGGAGAATCAACTATGTTGATAAAAGTCTGGAAAAAAAAGGTCTCTTCAGCTGATTTTTGGACCATGTTTGTGAGGTTTGTTTGGCAAATGTTTTTCCACATTACAGACATAATCTCCACCCTTATTTTGACCTTACAATATGGTTTTTTGCCACTCCCTTTTTCCCTCTTTTATGGTGCCTATACTTGAGCTGTATGACTTGTTTTCAATTGTATGTTATTTTTACTGTCTTACTGGTTAAGATGCAATCATGCATTTGGCAAGTTCTATGTTTGACTTGGCTTATGCGTTTGGAATTAGAGAGGAGAGATTTTTCTTTGAAGCTGAGTACCTTTGATGGAATATAGGTAACATGGCGCCCTATGCGTTTTAGGTTATATATTAGCTGGATGTTTGTATTGTAGGTTGCTATCTTGGACAAAATCCTTGACTGGGAATCCTACCTGGTTGCTTGCGTTCCAACTGGCTTGGGCTGTGGGTTTGGTTTTAAATCTTAAAATTTCGTTCAAGCTTATATTATATGAAATCTGTGCTGTGATGGTTTTTAAAATCTTTTATTTTTTGATATGTAATCAAAGATATTGTATATATAAAAACCAATGATATTGGTTTTTAAAATCATTTAGATCGGAAGAGAAGTAGAAGTGTTGGTTAAAGTTTGTAAAGCATTCGAGGTGCTGAGTGTGTGGTTTTAGAAAGAGCTCCAATAGCTTGTTTTTTATTGACATTTGATGAGTTCTCTTTTAGGACATACGAAGTATGAACTTTAAGGTTTATGACCATATTATTGGTGTGATTGCATAAGAATCCAGTACCAATGATATTTTAATCAAGTGATGTTTGTAGCCAATTTTATGAGTACGTTTTTTGGGTACTATTCTATGAGGTGGTTTTCTTTAATTTTTTTGAGTGGTGTTGTTCGGAATTGGTATGCTATGATGATTTTGAGACTGGTGGTTACCCTTGGCAGTAAACTTTGATAGCAACTCTGCTATCATAGCTATCCCAAATTACATAATTAGCCATTAGGGAAAGGATGCCGAGTGAGCATAAGGGATGAAGTCATTCTAAATTGAGTTCTACTTTTACTTCTACAAAGATTATTGTGGTAGAAAGGTAGTGGGTAAGAATAATAATAGGTTATAATATCGGGATTGGATTTCTCTGTTGGTAAATATAATGTTAGTTAGAGCATTGGCATTCAAAAGTCAGGTATCTTCAAAATTGGAAGAAATATTGATAAAATAATCTATATTAATTTTTTTTAAAATAAAAGTTAGAACAATAAGATACATTAATTTTAAGTATATCTTTTAAATTTGAAGATATATTGTTTATCTTTAAAAGTAATATTTTATTATAAAATTATCTCAATTGTTTTGCTTTTCAATTTTCACATATCACGATTTTCACTTCCTTTAATGCTTTTTCACTTTCATTAATTAAAAATACATTATTAATTAATATATAATTGGTTTTGAAATATGTTGAGAAAGAAATATTATTATTAATTAATATATAGTTAGTATAATTGTAAAATAAAAAAATAAAAAATAAAATTATTAAAAAAATAATATTATATTATTATTTTGACTAATTCATTGTGGGGTTATAATTAGAGAGGCTTTAGAGTTATGAAAAATATGTTTTTTTTATCAAATTTTGAAGATAATATTGATGAAGTCAATTTTAATGCTCTTAAAACTCGGATCGGATCACAAAAATATTACTATAATTGGTTTAGCTGTATTAAATTAATTTTCTTGCTAATATTTGGTGTTTAACCCGATTCTCTCTCTGACTAATTTGTGAAGGTGGGCCATAAATAGATAAAACTCCTCCGCAATTGAAATCATTTCTTTATTTAAATACTAAAATGAGAAATTTACTTAGATGGTGTTATTTGAGCGGCACAATGTATGCAACCTATTATCTATGTGGCACGAATGAACGGATTCATTTTAAGTGGTATGCTATGTATTATAGTGTTGTCGTATTGTGCGTGCTGATGTGGTATTATTCATCGAACATTTGATTAATTTTTATTTTTAAAGATGATAAATTCAAAGAGGACAATATTATTATATCAACATGTTAAGGTCCACCAATGACATTTTAAAATGTTCTGTCTTTTTAGTAATTTTAGCTTGAAAACATACATACGTACATCCACACGTGTGAACAAAGCCCTTAACATACTAAAATTCAGTTTTTTTTTTTTTTTTTTAATATACCTTTATCGGTTGTTGAACTTCACAATCAAGCTTCTAAATGACAAAAATTAACAGGATGGGTTCCATGCATGTTGCGAGATTAGGTGGTGGGTCTCAAGTCCTATACGTTGAGGCCACCCTTCTTCTTCGTCATCTTGGATTAGGTGTGTGTATATTTTCATAACTAACGGTCAAGATTATCACTCTAAATTCCTAATTACATTTGTGGAAAGTTTTTGCATTGGTGATTGTTGAAAGTTGGGGAGGGAAGATAGATACTAGGAAATGGCTGACAGTGTCGTTTCATTACTCCTAGAGACTCTCAACCAGCTACTAGACCGAGATTCTGATCTGCTTTACGAAGTTGGGGATGCGATTAGATCGTTTCATGCTGAGCTCAAGTCGGCAAGTGGTTTTATTCGGAACTCTGAGGGCCAAGGGAATGCCGAAGCCGTCAAAGCGTTGGCGAAGAAAATCAGCGGCGTTGCTTACGGGGCTGAAGATGTTATCGACACGTTGGCTGTCAATGTCGCAAAGCAAAGGACCAGAGGCGGGTTTAGGAAGTTTATTCATGTGTTTGGCGGTGGCCACAGAAACATGCTTCAAGATGCTGCGAAAAAGATCAACAACTTCACGGGGCAGGTCAAAGAAATTTATGGTGAGAGGGTCTCAGAGGGCAACCAAATCGGCGATGCTAGCAGCGATTCATTTTTAGCCAGTGAAAGGAGCACAAAAAAGGAAGTTTATCGGCCAATCTTTCCCAACATGGTTCAGACTCTGCTAGACGAGCTGGTGAAGGGAGGCCGGCGGCGTGAATTAATTTCACTTGTCGGAGAGGCTGGTGTCGGAAAGACTGCTCTTGTCAGAGAAATCTACTCTGATGTTTCTGTTCAGGGTCAATTCAAATACCGTGCATGGCTTCAAGCATCTCGGTACTGCAAAGCTAGGGAATTGTTGCAAGAAATTTTAGAGCATTTTCGGCCGATGTCTACCGGAGAAAGGCAGGGCATGACAGAGGAACAGCTGCAAAAGAAGCTATCGGAGTGCTTGGAACAAAATAAATATCTAATAGTCGTGGACGACCTGCGGAAAATAGAAAGGTGGGACATGGTAGAGCAAGCCTTTCCGGATGATTCGAATGGAAGTAGAATCTTGCTCACTTGTCGCCCTGAGTATAGAGATTCAAATGGAAGTCCAACCATCTCCCATTTTCTTAGTCCGCTCGATGATGCAGGGAGTTGGGACTTCCTCCTTTACGGTCTCTTCCCTTCAGGAATCTGTGCTCCAAAGTTGGAAGCACCAGGAAAACAGATGGCAGAAAAATGTAAGGGGTCACCACTCTCCCTTTCATTTTTAGGTCGTTTGTTAGCAATGCAGCTGCAACATGTTGAAGCATGGTACAAATTAGCAAATTATTTGAACACATCCTGTATTCAGGGTAGCCTGCACAGCATATACCTGCTTCTAAGCTTTGTCCATGAAAATTTACCCAATCACTTGATCCTTTGCTTTCTCTATTTTGGTATGTTCCCAGAAGGGGCTGAAATCCCAGCAAAGCAATTGATCCAATTTTGGATAGCCGAAGGATTTATTCGGAAAAAGGGCAGTGAAAAGGAGGAGGATGTTGGGGAACAATACTTAGATGAGCTCATCAGTCTAAACTTGATTATCCCTATTTCAAGGCGGACAGATGGTGGAGTGAAGACATGCAGCATCAATGATCTTTTCCGGAAGTTTTGCATTTTCAAGGGTAGAGAAATGAATTATCTTGAAGCACCTGAGAGTTTGAGTGATGCCCGTGAAAATACAAGAAGGCTATCCATTCAAGTTTCTTCTCTGAAGGGTATTCTCTCAAAACTCCGCCACCGTTCAGGAGTCCGTTCTTTCCATTTTTCTGTCCAAGGTGCCCAAATTGTGCTTCCCACTTTCGGGTGGAATGCACTTTACAAAGGTTTTAAATTGCTGAGGGTGTTGAACCTGGGGACGGTGGATGTTTTCGGAGTTCCCAAGGAGGTTGGAAGGCTGATTCATTTGAGGTACTTGAGGATAAGAGCTCCGGGCGTCAGGCATGTTCCTTCCACCATATGCAATCTTCTTAATCTGCAGACATTTGATATGAGAGAGTCCAGCTTGAGCTACTTGCCGGATGGGATTTGGAAGCTCCAGCAACTGCGGCATCTATACTTGTTTCTGCTGAGTAGTTTACCTGATTATCGGGGAGCTGATGAGAAGTCTTTTGTCAACCTCCAAACGCTGTTTTGCATACGTCCCCATAAAGGCATGAAGCGCCTCATGGTGAAGTCCAAGTTCCCTAATGTTAGGAAACTAAAAATAGCTAGCCAGAAGAAGGAGGAAACGACTGAATTCCTTGAAAGCCTCGACCATCTGTACCACCTACAATCACTCAAAATTGTTTCAGCTTCCAAACTTCCAGACCCAGATGCATTCCCATTGAAACTCACCAAGTTAACTTTTCAGGGCGCTTCTCTCGAGGAAAGTTGCATGAAAACACTGGAAAAGTTGCCAAATCTTCGTGTGCTCAAACTATTGCAAGATTCTGTTAGTGGAGAGAAGATTGATGTCAGTGCAGGTGGATTTCCTCAACTTTTAGTCCTCAAAATGGTGGAACTGAAAATAACTGAATGGGTACTAGGGATAAATGCAATGGGAAATCTTGGACATCTAGTCATCAATAAATGTGATCAGTTGAAGACGATGCCAGGTAGCCTTTTGAGCTTGGCTACCCTGCAAGTACTGGAGGTTATTTTGCCTTCTGCAGATCTGAGAGAGAGCCTTCAACAGTTTGAGAATAAGGATGGGCTGAAGATGAGGATAACACCTCAGGCCATTTCTGATGCATCAACTTGAGAATGTGCTGTTTATATTTTCTTTGGTTTATGTGGTTATGCTCGACCTATTGTTTCAGAACTCTTCACAATTCTCCAAAGATTTTGTGGTAATCGGCTACACATCTGATGTCGTTAAAGTTTCCATGGCACTCTCTCTCCCTCCTTTCTCTTCAGTATTGGGCAAACTTCTACAAGCGTTTAATGGAGTTGCGGTTTTGGCCCAATCTTCTCTCATGAAGCTTGTTCTAGCAGTTGTTACAACCATATTATTTTTCCTTATCGGTTGATTTGATCCTGTTCATTTATTGTTATTGTTCATTCTTTTAGGGTGAAAGAAAGAAAAGCTTTTGAATGAAAATTAACTAATCGTAAATTCATGCCATGCACAGGTAAATTAAGTTTATTAAATGCAAAATGCTCAATAAGTTGAAACATTTTACAAAAATAGAACCTGTTAAAAGACCGTCAATATTAGCATTTTGGTCTAAAAAGTTTTTATTGTGCTACTTGTATCTTCTAGGCCTTTACTCTTCTTTATTTCTATCACAGATTTTATTTGAGTGAAGAGAGGAACAAAGCAGAATGACATAAGCAGAGAACATTCAAGATATCCTATGAACAGAGTTTACTTTTTATTCGTTCAATATGTGTTTTTATAATTAGCTAGTCACATATCTCAAAACATGTTATTATAATGTCTGCTTCGATCTTGGACTTGATTACTGCAAGTGCAAGGGGTGGAGATTGTTTTGAAAGCTATAATGATAAACCCATCTACATGCCATGTAATTGGTACTAAATAAAGACTACCAAAAAACCCAGCAACAAAATTTTGTTCCTTTCGATTGTTAGAGAGAGAACCTCTTCCTTCTCTCTAGAAAATTCAATTTCAGTGAGAGTCCGACCTTCCTCTCATTCTCCTTTCCATTTTCACATTGTGTACACACTTTCAAGATAGTGTTTTGTCCCTTCTCCCTCCACCGGTTCAGTTTTGATCAGATTTCCGGTCGCCATCCACCTACACGTGCCCCACCACCTTATCCTACAACCACCAATCTATTGGGATGGAGGGGAGTCATGCCAAAAAGAAACTTTTTTTTTTTTTTATCCACCACTTTACACCGTTGTTATTATTTTAGAGTGTTTGTTGAGAAATCTCACCCCCTCCTCGTATATCAAATGAAGTTTACTTACTTACTTAGGAAGAAAAAAAAAAAAAAAAGAAGAAGAAAGAAGCCCAACAACAAGGGTGATCTTGCTGTCTTAGTAGAAATGAGTTCAGTGGGAAAAAGGGAGATTTAGGCTTCGTTTGGTTCCTTAACTAAACTCATCTCATCTCACTCATCATTACAACTTTTTCAAATCCCAACACAAAATATAATAAACAATTCAACTTTTTCAAATTTCAAAACAATAAAAATATTCAAAAATAATATTTTAATAATATTTTATTATCTAAACTCAACTCAACTCAACTCATTTCAACAACCAAACGCACCCTTAAGGAATTTTATCGAAGTCAACTATATTTCTGACCTGGATTTATTTGGAAAAAGGTCGTTTAGTGACAGAAACTCAATCTAGCATTAAAAGTCAATTTTTTGGTTAATCACTTTGACAAAGTGTCATTAGCATGTGCATGAGTTAGGGCCCTCACTACTTTAACTGTTGATTTATTCTTTTATATTTTGTCTTTGATGCTACATCGCAACTGCAACTACTTGGATTACTAATGCAATTATGTAAGACAGACTGTCGAATAATCCCATCTATTCAATAAAGAAAGACTGAAGAAACTCGGCAACCAAAGAGGACAATTTCAAGCTGTATAGAGATTATAATCAACCACTCTGACCAAAGTGTCGGTAGTGATTTGATCACTGCAAGTGGTTGGAATTGGATTATTAATTAGAAAAAATTTATTCATCTTCTTATTATTTATATAATCTCTATATATTATATTTTTTTAATTAAATATTTAATATATAAATAATAAATAAAAAAATTAAATTAATTTAAAAAGAATAAATTAAATTTTTTTTAAAAAAAATTAAAAAAAATTAAAATTTTAAAAAATATAATATATGAAGATTGAGAAAGTTGTAAAGAATTGCTATATTAATTATGTGTCGGTGAACTCATGCATTAGTTAATAAAGAAAAACCAAAGAAAAAAAAAAAGAAATTAATATTTGAAGTAGTACACCCACTGGCCACTGCATAGCCAATATTAGCATTAAAGAAATCATTATTTTGATGTGACTCTCTCTAGCAGGCAGGTCAAGGTATTGATTGGGTGGTCTTGGTCCAATCCAAGAGCCATCTGTACTCCGCCACAACTGGTGCTCAAACAAGGAAGCACCCTTCCTGGTTTGGTTGTGTAAGGAGAAAGAGGATAAGAGGAGGGAGGAGGGAGGAGTGAGGCTGGAGAGAATCAATGGATGCTGGGGCAGTTGTCTCTTTAGTCATAAAGAAACTCACAGACATGCTCATTCAAGAATCAGTCATCTTCAAAGAGGTGATAGATGAGGTGGAGCTGGTCAGAGTAAGTCTTAGACGGACCCAGAACTTTTTAATTGATGCAGAAGATAGGAAAGAACGCAATTACAAAGTTAAGAAGTGGTTGGAAGAATTTCTTGATCTTGTTTACAATGCAGAGGATGCAATTGAAACATTTGTCCTATATAGAATGTATATAAGAAATATGGGCTTCTCTAGGAGGTTGACTTTCCTCCGCAAGAAGTTGAGGCAAGGTGCAGACCTTCGCAGTGAGGTGGAGAAGATCAAGAACAAGATCAAGGATATTAAGAATAAAATCGAGGAGATCAAGGAGCAAAAACATACTAGCTATTCTGTGAATAAAGAATCAGACCCGATTGGGTTCAAAGAGGACAAGAAAAGGCTAGTGACCAGGCTAACTGACACTTTCCTCCCAAGGCTTCACATCATCTCTATTGTAGGTCAGGTTGGCTCTGGCAAGACTACCCTTGCTACAGCTCTATATGATAGTAGTAAGATTAATCGTCATTTTGATTGCCGTATGTGGGTTTCTGCCTCTGAGAACCTTAGAGATAGCCTCCTGAGCATTTTGCGGCAGACTGACAATTCAATGGTTGGTGAGAAAACTGCTATTACAGAGTTGGAAGCAAAGATTGAAGAAAGGTTGCGTAATAAAAGGTACCTGGTAGTGTTGGATGATGTGCGGTCACGTAATGCTTTGGAGGCCCTGCGTGCCTTGCCGAAACAAACTAATGGTAGCAGAGTGTTGTTGACTACTAACAACGAAGATGTCGCTAGGTTTGCAGATCCAAGCCGATTGCCTTACCACCTCAACCCACTAAAAGATGATGATGCATGGAATTTGTTTTTGAAAATGATACGTTTGCCAAAGAACGTCCAATTCTCTGAATTGGAGATATCTGAGCTCAAAACAAGAATTATAAGAAGATGCAAGGGTTTACCTTTAGCAATCGTAGAGCTGGGAGATTTTCTGTCCACAAGAGCTGCGAGCTATGGCGAATGGTTGAAAGTTCTTGACCATCCAGTTTGGCAACTTGGTAGAAATGAAGATCTTCACAATGAGGTAGAGGACATCAAGAATAAGATCAATGAGATCAAGGAAGAGGAAGAGCATGGGGAGCCCCTCAGGATTCAAGAATATTTAAACGTGCGCAAATCAAGCAATCAAGATGAAGGGTTAAGGCAAAATCAACAGAACAATTCAAGCTATTCTATGGATGAAGAACGTTCAGATGTCATTGGCTTCCAAAAGCACAAAAGAAGGCTGGTGACCAGGCTAACTGACACTTACCTCCGACGTCTTCATGTCATCTCAATCTTAGGCCCGGTTGGCTCGGGCAAGACGACCCTTGCAATGGAAATATATGGCAGCAATGAGATCAGATATCATTTTGATTTCCGTGCATGGGTTTCTGCCTCTGAGAATCTTAGAGATGTCTGCCTGATGCTTTTGGAGCAGGCTGAAAATTCTATGGATTATGAGGAAGCTGCTACAGAAGAATTGGTAGAGAAACTCCGAGAGAAGTTGCATAATAAGAGGTACCTAGTGGTGTTGGATGATGTGTGTTCACGGGATGTTCTGAACAATCTGCGTAATGCCTTGCCAAATGAAACTAATGGCAGCAGGGTGCTGTTGACTACTAGCAACGAAGGCGTCGCTAGGTCTGCTGATCCAAGCCGGATGCCTTACCATCTCCAGCCGCTAGAAGATGATGACGCATGGAATTTGTTCTTGAAAAAGGTTCGCTTGTCTGAGAAGAACATTCAGTTCTCCGCTTTTGAGATATCCGAGCTCAAAAGAAGAATTCGAAGAAGATGCAAGGGCTTACCTTTGGCAATCGTAGTGTTGGGAGGTTTTCTGTCGACAAAAGGTATGAGCTATGAAGAATGGTCACAAGTTCTTGACCATCAAAGCTTGCAGCTTGATATAAATGGTGTAGAGTTCTCGAAAATCTTGGCCTTGAGTTACAATGATCTACCTTTCCACTTAAGGCCTTGCTTGTTTTATTTTGGGCTTTTCCCAAAAGGATATGAAATTCCTGTGAGAAGGTTATTGCTGTTATGGCTTGCAGAAGGGTTTGCAAAGCCGTCACTCGAGAAGACTCCAGAGGATGTGGTGGAAGGATATCTGGATGAACTTATTAAACGGCAAATGATTCAAATAAAAAAATGGAGAAAAGATGGGAGTCCCAAAAGATGCCTCATGCGCGGTGAGCTTCGCGAGATCATCTCCTCAAAAGCAGAAGATATTGGCTTTTTGCATATCCAGGGAATTATGTCAGGTCCTGAAGCAAATGAATCTCCTAAGCGTAGTGTTCGTCGAGTTGCCGGGCATGGTGATATCAAAGAGTATCCACGCAAAGAACTGTACATTCAACATTTGCGCTCTTACTTGTCGTTCAACACTCAAAACAAAGATATGCCTGCGAAGGAAATAAGGAACTTCCTCAACAAAGTGGTTGGCTATCGAGGCTTTGGATTACTCAGGGTGCTTGATTTAGAGCGAGTTTACAAACCTAGTCTATCCGAGAATCTGGAAAAACTGTTTCACTTAAGGTACCTGGGATTAAGATGGACCTTCTTGGATACCCTTCCCGACTCTGCTAGTGAGTTGCCATACTTGGAGACCTTGGATGTGAAGCACACCTACATCAGTTCTCTACCCATTTCCATTTGGAAGATGAAACACATACGACATCTGTGTTTGAATGAAATATGCTTTGACATGTCTGTGCAAAAACATAACAGTTCGCTTACCCAGCTTCAAACATTATGGGGATTACTTGTGGACAAGAAGAGTCCAGTGAAGAATGGTTTGAACAAGTTAGTAAATCTCAGGAAACTGGGTTTGACCTATCATTTAGACTCGGTTCAAGAATTAAATGAGTGGATTGCAAGATTGGCAAGTCTTCAATCTTTGAGGTTAAGATCCAAAGACGAAAATGGTCGACCTTCAAAGCTTGGATTGAATTCTTTGTCAAGCCTTGAGAATCTCACTCACCTGTATTTGCTTGGAAACTTACCAGAGCTACAAGGTGGGTTTGAATTCCCTCCAAGACTTAGAGTTCTTACTTTGTCAGTCTCAAAGCTGGAAAAAGATCCCATGCCAATCCTAGCGCAGTTACCAAACCTTGTTGTCCTTAGGTTGTTGGCCGATTCCTACATTGGGAAGGAAATGCTTTGTCCTCATGGAGGCTTCAGTATGCTTCGAACTCTGAAGCTGTGGATGCTAAAGGAATTGGATAAATGGACTGTGGAGGAGGGAGCAATGCAGAATCTCCGAGAATTAGAGATCCGATGCTGTGACAAGCTAAAGAAGCTCCCAGAGAAGTTGCTAGGTCTCAACACCATTGAGGAAATAATTCTAACAAACATGCTAAAGGAATTTGTAGACAATGTTCAAGCCGACAAGCAAAAGAAGAAACTAATCACCACCAAAACATTGCAGTTCTGAAGCCAACAATTTGCTAGCTTCTTGGTGTTATAATTGACGTTGGCATGTTGCTTTGTTCTTGTCCTTGTTCCCTGTGCTGTTGCTGCAGCTGTTTTATTAAAGTAATTGCTAAGAGATTGCAGTTTTATCCCATGCATGCTATACATTGAGTGGCTGTTTCATTCTTTGAGATTCGTTTCTCTAAATTTTGGCTCGCTATCTTGACCTCAGTGTGAGCTTCAGTTCTCTAACAGCTTGGCACAACCCATGCTTTGATTGCAGTTTTCAGGTTCCTTGTTGATTGATGCAGGAAATGCCAATTTTTTTGGTGCTGATATATTAATAGGCTCGAGTGTCCAGTTATAAGCATAACCTTTGTATTTTCCTGCATGATCCACGGCCTGCTCAATTAATTGAGGCAATAACAAAAAAACAGAGAAACAAAGCAGTGAAATTACTTCAATTTTCAGAATGAAATGAAAAATGATAGACAGAGATGCATATTTTAGATTGTAAACTTTGAATTGAGCATTGATTAATTAGTGCTGATTTTGAAAAAAGGAAGGAAGATATTAGAGATTGTCCAAAACATATATATATATATATATATGTGTGTGTGTGTGTGTGTGTGTGTGTGTGTAAGATAGCCTGGAAGGAAGGAAGGAAGGAAGCCCCTTGTTTTTGCCTTCAAACCATATATCTTCTCATTAATTACTTTTGATATGGAAGTCTGAAACCATTAAAGAAATCATAATGTCAATCTCTAACTTGGATAGCAAGAGTACATGATTATGCTTTCTGTTTATGCAAGAGCACATGATTATGCTTTCTGTTTATGCAAGAGCACATGACCCAAAAAAAAGAAAAATTATTCTACTCTGTTTTTACTGGGATTTTGCATGGATAGTGCTTGGGTCATACCAAAAGCAAATAACTTTATTAACTTTAGAATAGGCATTTTATTAACTCATGATACAGTTAATTTTATTAACTTATGAAAGATGCTTGGTGAAGTGAAGATTTTAAGTGAAGATAGATGCCAAACGCATCTTGGAATGCCATCCTCTCTGCCTTTACTAAAAGCAATAATACATGTAAAATGAGCAAAACATTATTTGTGAAGTATTTGATGTATCTCCACTGCTACTCCGAGAATGTGTTTCCTTAATACTATATGTTCTTATTAATATTTATGGGCTTATTTTTGTAATATTTTAATTTCTTATCCGTTTGCTGGGAGAAAATTATATGCTAATTGAGTTATCGGATATTGAGTGTAGGTTTTGAACAATTTATTTCCTTCTGTCTTGACTGCTCTAGTTTTTCTACAGATTTTGGCAATTCTAATTTGGGCAGCAGAAGCTGGGCTGGAAATGATCTTCACTATCATGTTGTAGTGCATAGGGGTGGTGTATTGGAGCAATGAGTGTCAACAATGAAGTGATGAATAGAATCGATGAGTAGAACTAAGTTTGTTTGTATCATATTTGGTACTTTTGGATCGGGTTTATGAGACGCTTGTTGAAGAAATGTCCAACTTTGTGATACACAGGGTACAGTTGGATCGGGTTTATGATTCTAAGCTTTTTAGTTTTTAATAGGGTGGCTCTACAGCCACAGCTGGGAGCTCCCGCTGAAGCTCCCGCTAGTTTATTTTGTTTTTTTTTTTTTAAATCACTATATTATTAAAAAAAAATACTTACTTAATCATTAAGTAAAAAAAATAAAAAATAAAATCCAGTGATAGCTCTTAGCCGGAGCTACCAGAGAAAAGAGTAGCTTTTTCTTTTTTAATATGTCACTGGTTTTAATTTCTTATAATGTATTTTTGGTGCTTTTGGATGCTAAATGAAATGATGACTTAATTTTGGATACTCAGCGGATACTTTTGGCGTCATTGTACTTTTGTTTATTTTGTGAATGGTGTATGAAATGACGCTACAGGTCATATTGGGCTGCTATGTGTCTCAGGATTGTACTTCCTAATGCATGCTATCATTGCTATGTGTTATAGTGCATGCTATCATTGCTATGTGTCTCAGAATTATGCTTCATACACTCTCAAGTGAATCATCGATGACAAAAATATGCAAGAATGGCCAGAATCCTTAAGATATTAAATGAGTAACTTAAAAATGGTGCACCTCTAGTGTAAGAATATTTGATGCAATTTGTATGCACATTTACTAGAGACCTCAATACCTTTTTTCAACAACTGGATTAAATTACAACTTCCACATAATCATTTAATAGTTCACAATACATCGCTAAAATGTGAACTTTTACATACACACACAGTTGGTGGGGGGTGGAAATGCAAATTTTGATTCAATTTTTCTATGGGTAGTCAAGTTGGTGCACACCCTGTTGACATGGCAATGCATTTTTGTAAATTGAAAAAAAAGCATCACAAGCAATCCGCACTTGAGGGAGAAGACGTCTGGGACCGATCTTGTAGCTTGCTTTCCCGCTCATTTGAACCAGCTTGTTCTGACGACAGCAGCTTTTTCTGACGATTTTCTAGCACGTCTCCGAATGTCTTTGCACGTCTCTCTCACCTCCGGTAAAGATTTCTTGTTCCGAAGACTTCTGAATCTCTCGCTGTTGTCCTACAAAATAAACCCATTTCCAAATAAAATCCAAAAAAAAAAAAACCAAAAATGCCAACTTTGGATAGCCTCCATTGCAAAAAACTGCAATGCGGAGGGTTTAAGTAGGGATTTAGAAGTGAGAAATTAGGAGGTAATAAAAGGTCGAAGAAATAAAGTGTTGAGGTGGGAAATGGAGATATGGAGCTATGGAGTTAAGTTATTGCCTGGAATACTCGCTATGGAACTATTAGTTATAGATGGGAGGAAATAGATTGTCTACTTATTAGACGTGGAGATTACATAGAAAAGTTGCAGTTCGCTTAAATTATCGGATTAAACCCCACCCACCTACTATGTCGGTTGCGTCTATTATGTTTTGCATTTAATATTCTTGACTTGGTTTAAGTTTTGCAGTGTTGGATTCTTCTGCTTTCTTCTAGTGTAAAACCAGGCCAAAGCAGTTAATTAGATACTAAAAATATCCCCCTTTATTATCCTTTTTTCATTATTTTTTTTATTAGCCAAAACCTACTATAACAGGTCTTCTTCAAGTTGCTTGGTGCACTTTCTATTTGAGAAGAGTATTCTTGGAGGTGCAGAGAAATAGAAAAGTAACAGGGCTTCTTCTTTTTTTCCCCCTTTAACAAGCCTGTTATGCATGTTTTCACTTTCTTGTATCCCTTATTTAACTTGTTGCTTATAAATTGGAGGGGAGTGCCATTGTGGTGAGCTCAGATATGTGCGCATGGCTTTCCGATTCCCAAGCTCTTAAGACTGTGAACCAGTAGTGGGAGAACTTGTTGTTTTGGGTTTTTCAAGAGAATCAATTGCAAAGGAACTGCTTGATTGGTTCCTTTGCAACTGATAAATTGTAGAATTAGCAGCTTTTGTATTCTTACACTCCAGAAACAGGTTTTAAATAAGGTTTAGTATCAAAATTACTTACACTACGTTTTAATTATAGAGTAGTACTTGTTCTAACATTATTTTTTTTGTCCAAATCTTATAAACCTTTGCTTTGGAAGTTGCTTCTTCCAATTGTATTGTGTGAGATTTTTTTTTATTGTCTACTTGTTGATTTTAATGCATATATTTTCTTATCAATCAAATTACTTACGCAACATTGATTTATTCCGTCACTCTCTCTATTTTTTATTTTATTTTATATTATGTTCATTTTTAACAGTTTATATTATGTTCACAAATGCAACTTGGGGTAGAGGAAACACAGCCGGATAGCTTGCCTGGCCCCTAGCGTTGCAGTGATTGAGATTGAAGAAAGTGTAGTTAATCTTCATTTATTCCGTCACTCGCTCTAAAGTAATTGATTTAGTTATACTATGTTTGTTTTTAACTGTTTAAATTACATTCACATATGCAACTTGGGGTAGATGGAACCCGGCCGGATAGCTTGCCTGGTCCTCAATTTGGCATTGCAGTGATTGAGACTGAATGTAGTTGGAAAAAATCTGGTTGATGGGTAGAAGTAGCGAAGCTGAAATTTTTGTAAAGTGGTTGTCATATTATATTCAATGTACATAACTTGTGTATTTTGAGTTCCAGACTTGTTGTATTGTGTTCAATGTAAAAGCTGCTTAGACTTGAGTTCAATGTATAAACTTGATGAGTAGAAGTAACAAAGTTGACATTTTTGTAAAGTGGTTGTTATATTATGTTCAATGTATATAACTTGTGCATTTTGAGTTAGTTCCAGACCTATTATATTGTGTTCAATGCATATATTATATGTTAAATGTTCAATGTATATACTTTCAGACTTCTTGTATTGTGTTCAATGTAATTTGAGTTCCACACTCGTCGTTAAGCAAAAGCTATTTTTTGGAACAATCCTTGTTAGTTCACGAGATTTTTGTTATTTGTTAAATGAATAAAAGAAGTTGGTATGTTCTGCACAACAAACAAATTCCATTACAACATAGAGACCATGTCCATTACAAGTTACAACATAGAGACCACCTCCATTACAAACAAATTCTATGATAAACAAATCCTGCATATTAATATGCTACACATAGAGACCATGTCCATTACAACAAAGTGAGCAATAGTTTGCTCGAGATTGTACAAAGCTCCTATTACAGTGATCGTATTAAAAACAACAAAATTAATACAGACAATACCCAATAGATACGAAGAAGTGTGCGTTCATGACTTGGTCGACTTGTTGCCTTTGGACATCGACTTGGTTATTGTGGACTTCCAACTCCCTCTTCACAATGTCTTCCTCTCTTTTTTCAATCTCTTACTTCTTTAAATAATTTAGCTTCTATCTTTATAAGTTCTTTCTCTTTATCTTCACTACTATCTGGTTATTTGAAATAGTTGTAATATGGTAATCCCTGAACAGTCACAAACGACAGGTACATTAAGTATAAAAAATTTGTACAAACCCATTAAAATTCATAATAATGAAAAAATGTTGTACCTGAGTATTGTACTTTGGACACCTAGAAAAACAGTAGTGTTAGTCTAGACTTTTATAAGTACAACTTGAAGGGAATTTTTTAGCAATGCAAGTATCATCTACATTGAATGGCAAGAGTGACAAAAATTCTGGGAAATTATTTGGGTTTGGAAGATTTGAATGCAGGATATATATATATATATATATATATATATATATATATATATATATATATAAAATAAGTGATTATATATGTGTGATAAAACTTTAGTATATGATACTAGGTCATTAAATTCGGAAAAAAAGAGCTTATTTAAAACAACATTTGTGAGTGCGAGAACCATGTTAGATACCAATTTAACATGTAAAACTTAAAACCATTTGGAAAGTACATTTTCACATAAGGTTTAAGCCTACAGAGATAGGACGGGGATTATTAACATCCTAGTCCATATATTCATGACTGATGTTGTTTGGAATATTTGGAGTCTCACAGAGTGATTCACAGACTTCCATCAAGGTTTTCTTTTTCCAAAATAATGAGGGGTGAGGCATACAAGATTTCACCCACTGCTTGTCTAATTTCCCAGATGATTTCAAATGGAGAGCTACACTAATGCTAAATTATTGGATGGGGTACTTCCGTGAAAAAGTAGGCAACCCATTCCAAAAGCTAAAAAAAAGTAATAAGGAGATTTTCATATTACTTTTCCATAAGATACGTTTTTCAAAAACATCTTACATCTACAACTCCTAAACTATCATTTTCCAAACAATCCAGACATGTAATGCAAATTGGCATGACTAATAATGCAAACAAGCATCTGTAATGAAACTCCCATAAGTAAATCTTCAAATTAAGCAGAAGAAACATTAAGACTGGATCATGCAAAATAAAAATTGATAAACTCCTGAAAGATTCATAAAATAAAAATTAAGACTAAATCTATGATTGGTTGGTAAAGTTTTTAAACTCCAATGCAAACAACATTGTAGCATCAGCAGAAGAAGTATTTAAGACTAAATGTAATGCAAAAAATATTGCACCATCATCTAGAAAACCAAAAGACACGTTTTGGGATTAAGAGTAGTTCAAACCAAAGATAAAATAACAGAAAAGGTACCGCTGGATTAGTCTTCTAACCAGAAAAGCCTTTTACACTTTTCTACATCATCTGTGATTGCTTATGCATGCCACTTTCTGCGGGTGCTGTCACTAGGAATTGGAGTAACATCCTTTGAAACACAGTAACATTAAAATTAAATAATCACAAACACTTGAAAATGAACTACAAAACAAAGTTTCAAACCAAAGAAATAAATCTCAAAATGCAATAACAGGCACTCCTATTGCCATATCTTTCAATGAATTCCTAAAGTATGTTTTTGTGGATAATTTAAACCGTCCCTAAAATAATAGCTTAGGTTGTTTTCATTCTATAACATTCTGTCCATTCAATTAGAACACAAAACAGTGAAAATTGCCTTTATGGAAATAAAAACCTCACCTACACGTCCAATTTTCATTCCAGAACAAGCAAGAGCACGGAGAGCAGACTGTGCCCCAGGACCAGGTGTTTTTGTCTTGTTCCCACCAGTAGCACGAAGCTTGATATGCAGAGCCGTGATGCCAAGTTCCTGCTTTATTATACAAACTGAAACTTCTTATCACAAGGAATAAATGAGAGAGAGAGAGAGAGAGAGAGAGACATATATATATATATATACCATATTCAAATCGTCTTTCTCGTTCGTCTGTACCAGATTCAAATGGTCTTTCATTCGTGGGAGGGAGGAGAGCAGATGGAATGGGTTCACTTTCTGTTAGGACCTCTCTGAGAAGGGAAGGAGGAGAGGGCAAAAGGAGGTGAGATTGAGCACTGAGATGGCGTGAAGATGAAGTGTTGGTTCTGCGTGGGGGGACTGAAGTATGTTGGTGGAACTCAAAATGCAACGTTGGAGGGCTGTTGTACGCACCGTTTCAGGACTGTAAGAAGCTGAAGGAAGCGCACTGTTTTACCAAGGGGAGGTTTGGGGTTAAGATGAGAATTTTGTGTCTTGTTTTAAAATTTAAAATATTATTTTTTAATTTTAAGATTTGAAAAAGTTGAATTGAGATTTGAAAAAGTAGTATTGGGATTTGAAAAAATTGAAATATTTATTATATTTTATATAAAAATTTAAAAAATATGTAATAATAAGTTGATATGAGATGTGAAATTTTAAGAATTTTTAACTTCCAAACCAGCCATAAGTCTGCTGAAGGAACAAAGTGCATCGTTTTGTTTATGTAATAGTTGTTCTAGAACCTGCTATTTTTTTTCCTTGTTTATTAATTCAGTATCTGTTATGTCAGTACTACGTGTCTTGTTTTAATTCGTTTGAGTTGTTATCCTTGCGTGGATATAAATGGAAAGGAGTGTGAATGTCAGGCATTAGACTGCATCTTGAATTTAGACTATGAGCAGTGATACGCATCAGTCACTATTCACGACTGATGCGTAGCACACCTTACGTGTTAATAGTGTATATCTTTTTTTTTTTTTCTCTCTCTCTCACCCGTTTCTCTCTTCTCTCTCGCGTTTCTCTCTTCTCCCCGTGTCCTCCATTGCAGCCAGATCCGACATCGCCGCCGCCGATTCGGCCTCCCACCGTAGCCAACGACCACCGCCACCGAGCCCGTCCTCCTCCCCCAGCCCGAGGTCGTAGCTCCTCCGTACGCACGCCCGTCGCCCCATCCTACTGTGTTAGAGACCCCGGTCTTGTCCCTAAACACTAAGTCCACAAGCTCGCCTTGGTAGTGATGGTGACCGAGTGTCAAGCCTTCTTGCTTGGCCTTGCACATATAATGGTGATGATAGATTCCTAGGTTGATGAAGGTGTTGTGTTTAGTGATGAAAAAGATGTTGAGTTCGGGTGCTCTAAGTGATGATTTGGTAGGTTTGATGTAATGTGGAATGGCTTGAAGGTTGCCCTTGATGTTGGGACAACTTGGATGATGATTAGGGTTGGAATGGTGAAGATAGGCTAAGGTTTGGATGGTGGCTAAAGGGAATTTCGAGATTAGGAAGTGATGGGCTAGGGTTGGAGTCTTAGATGAGTGGCTAGGGTTTGGAAGAGATGTGGATGAGTTGGATTAGGGTTTGGGAGATGGAAGATAGGTTTAGGGTTTAGATGAGGTGGATTAGGGTTTGGAATTAGGGCAAGAGTGTTGGGCGGCTAGGGTTGGTCGAGTATGGCTAGTGGGAGTCTTTAGGAATGTTTCCTAAAAACTAGGGATATGATTTGGGATAGAATGATGGCCAGCCAAGAGTATGGAATGAGTCAACTAGGGTTTCCAAGTATTGAAACCCTAGTATGGCAAGTGGAGTGGGCGGCAAAGACCAATTCAAATAAGGTTAGTGTAGCCGAGATTTGAATTTGAATTGATATGGGAAGAGTGTTTCGGCTAAGGTAGGAATGTGATGTTTGAAGTGGTCAACTAGGGTTTCCAAATTATGGAAACACTAATATAGGAAGTGAGGTGGTCGGCTAGGGTTAATTCAAATAAGGCAAGAGTGCCAAAATTTGAATTCAAATTCAAATGGAAGTAGGAATTTGGCTAGGGCTAGGTTGAAGAAGGGAATTAATTATGGAAAGTTGACAAACAATGATGGTGGTCGAAATTGAGGATGTAATGAATTGAATTAGCCAAAAATGCAATGATCTCCAAGAACACAAGATGAACACTCAAGAACAAAAAGATGAACTTGAATGAACAATGAAATAAATTCAACAAATGATTCACGAATTGCACAAATGTTGAATAAACCTCATATATTGATAAAAATAACAAGAATAAAGATAAACACAACTTGGATTCACGAATTTCACCAAGTTGTAAGACAAGATAGTTGAATCACTCCAATTCACGAATTGCATGGAATGATCCTCTCTTTGGGATTCACGAATTTCACCCAAAAAGCCCAAGTGCTAAGCACCGATGGTGATCTCTCAAACAATAGTTCTCCCTCTAGGGTTTTTGCCAAAAGATCCTAAAGCAAGAAAAAGATGTCCTATTTATAAGCAAAACAAGTTGGAAACCCCCAATAGGTCCCTTTGAAATAAATGAAATAAAATAATTAAAATAAATGAAATAAATAAAGGTAGTGGCATGGACCACATGGCCGTGACATGCTTGAGCCAATGGTTCGGCTAAGGTGGTGTATGGGGGTCGAATTTTGGCTTGATTTCATGCTGAAAATGCCATTTTTGAGGTTGGCTTGACTGTGGCTCGACCTTGGCTCGAGCCAAGTTTCGCTCGACACTCCGCTCGACAGTCCGCTCGAGCGATTATGCAACCCGAGAGCTCCGCTCGAAACTCGCTCGACAGTCCGCTCGAGCGATTATGCAACCCGAAAACTCCGCTCGACACCCGCTCGAGCAATATGTGTGCATATGGCCAATGTGCAACTTTAGAGGTGATTTTACGTGGGGGTCTAACATACTGACCCACGTCGCGGCTCACATTCGCCGCCATCGCCACCGATTAGGCCTTCCACCGCAGTCACCGACCACCACCACCACCGAGCCCGTCCTACTCCCCCAGCCCGAGGCCCGTTGCTCCGCACGCCCGTTTCTCTCTCCCTCACATGCCATCTCCGTCTCCCTCACAGCCAAATCTCGACATCTCGCCCGTCTGCCGTCATGCCGCCATCTCGACAGTCGACGGCAGCTCGAAAGTCGCCGCTACCTCGACAGTCGACGCCCGGAAATGGGCGACGGGCGGGAGGCGTTGGGCGAGGGGGGGCCGAGTGGGGGGGGAGGTCGTGTGCGATTCGGGAGAGAGAAAGTAAAATGAGATTTGAAATGTGGGGATTCGGTTTTATTGTGAGGTTATTTTAGTCATTTTACTCTATGGTGTGGGATGGCTGATCTAAACAGGGGCTGATGAGAAGAATTTCTCTTAGACTATTACTAGGAGGTTAAGGGATTCTCTTTGCTTTATTTATTTTCAAAAAATATTTTATCTCGTTACATTTTATTTAATTATTATAATTTTTTTAAATTTTAATATAAAATTAAATAAATAATTTAATTTTTTTAAATTTATCTCATCTCATCTCATCTAATTATTATAACTTTTCTAAATTTTAATACAAAATAAAATAAATAATTTAACTTTTTTAAATCTTTTTAAAAATATAATATTAAAAAATATATTCTAACTATATTTTATTTAATTTATTTAATTTTAATTTCAGCTTTTTAATTTTATTTCATCTATAAAAATAAACTAAGGGTGCGTTTGGTTGTTGAAATGAGTTGAATTGAGTTGAGTTTAAATGATAAAATATTATAAAATATTATTTTTTAATATTATTATTATTTTAAGATTTGAAAAAATTGAATTATTTATTATATTTTGTATTAAAATTTGAAAAAATTATAATAATGAATGAGATGAGTTAAATTTGATTAGATAACCAAACGAAACTTAAGAGTAAAAGAATTCTAATATCATTTCTTTTTCAGAAAGTTCTTTGTCTCTTTCTTACAAACACATGCTCTGCAGTCGTATGCGTCAACCAGACATTCCACTATTCATTCATCGTCCTTTCCATTACAAAAAGAAAAATATTACTATGGCCCCTTCATTTAATATCTTTCATTTGATTGCTTGTTAAATTTTTTTTTTATTTAATGATTAAAAAAGTAATTTTAAATATATTAATTTTTTTTTAAAATTTATAAATAAAAAAAAAATGTAAAAAAAAAAAGGCATAAAGATGGACGGCGTAGTAGCCACATCCTTACAAAAAAGACGGTGCTACTGAGGCCACCGAAGGAGTCACTAATAAGTAAGAAGATTTTTGCTTTTTATTTTTTTCTTTTTCAATTATTTTTTAAAATTTATTAAAAATTTTCAAAAATAAAAATAAAATTGAGAAATTCATTAAAAAATATTTACTTAACTATTAAGTAAAAAAAATAAAAAACTTGATCGACCACTATCTATGTGATAAGAATTTTCCTTACAAAAAGGAAAATATTATTCCCACATAAACTTTCTACCGAATTATATTTTATTTTATTTTTACTTAATGATTAAGAAAATATTTTTAAATGAATTTGAATTTTTTATATTTTTAACAAATATTTAAAGTGTTTAAAAAATTATTGAAAAAAAGGAAAAAAAGAACTTTTGCCTTCAGTGAGGATTTTCTGTAAGAATCCTGTCTAAGTAGCAGAGTCCTTACAAAAATATACACGACCAGAACCATAACACTTTCATTCGCGATCTTGTTGGATGAACTGTGATTTTTGGCTTGCAGAATCTACGAGATGAATGAGACGAAGGAAGAAGGAGCTTATGGGCGAATGGGAAAGAAGGAGAAGATTGAAACACATTATTTCAATTTGGTCTCTTTCCAAAAAGCAATCCTCACCGTTTCATTAAACTCATTCTAAGTCAGTAGAGGGTGCATAAGGGGTGCACCAATTTAACTACAGGTAGAGTTTTCCATTTTGATTTATCAAAGTTGAAATGCACGTTTGATTTAAAAAAAAAATTTACACTTAAGCGGAGTGTAGAGATGTGCATGCGAACATCTTTTGAAAAGATGTGGGATCCATTATTATAAAATTGGCATGTATAATATATTATTTATATCACTTAAATTATAATATTTGATTTATAAGATTTAAATTTTAATATTTCATTTACAAATTAAATTATGTCATGTAAGTATTTTACTGGATGTATTATCCATATCGATTTATAAATAAAATTTTTGTCTAAAAATATGTAAATTAATTTCAATCTCAAAAGGTTGGAGAATCATCAATCCAAACGTAGAACCTATACAAATATAAATTTGCATCAAAGAACTATTTGTAAAAGATATTAGTATTATAAGTGTAACCGGTCCGGTTCAGTCCTATTTTGGATATTTTTTACGTACTGATTATCCTCCTAAATCGGTATTTCTGGTTTTACCAGTTTTCGATCAGGTCCAGTCTGATTTTTTGATTTTTTTAAAATGTAAATTTGACATTTTAAACTATAATATAAGTATAACTATAGTCTAATATATTAGACTATTAATATTAGTTAAATAGTTATAGACTTATATATTAGTATAGCTAAATAATATATTAGACTATATAATAGTATTAATATCAGACTATTATTATAGTTATATATTAGTATTAGTTATAAACTAGATATTAGTATTAGTTATAAACTTTTAGTTATTTAGTATAACTATATTAATTATAAGTATAACTATAGTTTATATTAGACTATTAGTATTAGTTTTAAACTTATATATTAGTATAGCTATATATATAACATATTAGATTATATAATAGTATTAATATTAGATTATTAGTATAGAAATATATTAGTATTAGACTATTAGTTATAATAAAATTATTTCATATATGATATATAATTATATATAAAAATTTCACATATAATTATACATTATATATAAAACTTATATATTGATATATATAAAATATTTTGCATAATTTTAATTTTGTATAAAACTTACCTATAAAATATTATTTTTTATCAACTGGTTTGGTTTGGTCCAAAAAATCTTAAAATCGAAACTGGACCGATTCTGGCCGATTTACGAATTATAAAATTCAGTCCCGGACTGAATCGGTCCTGTTCGGACCGATTTTCCGGTTTAAATTTACACTCTTACACTAACAAAATTTTAACAAGTAATTGATCCATATCCCTATTTTATATTATCTTAATGTTATATTAATTTTATGTTATAAAATTAAAATTGATATGTTATATCAAGATTCAAATGTAATATTAAAAATTATAAGATTAATTTATGTTATATCATAATCAAATATTATATTAAGATTTATAAGATTAATTTTATGTTATATAAAATGTTATATGAATTTATGTTATAAGATTAATAGACATGAGTAATAATATTTTAAAATTTCATGTTATATCAATAAGTATTTCAGCATATAATACATATAATATAATATAAAAAATCACATAAAAGTATTTTATATATAATATAAAAAATTATGTTGCGTTCAATTTGATTCGAACTGATATTTTAAAATCCAAAATCGAAACCAGACAAATTTTCAACCAATTTTACTAAGTAAAAACCAATATGGAACTAGACCGATTCAAAACTAGATCAAATCCAGGTTCAATCCAGTTCATCGATTTTTCAATTTTGTCTTTGGGAAAGGTCAATGCTAGGGAGTCCGATTTGGGCTCCCATTTTTTTTTATCCGATTGAGCATTTTAATTTTTTTTAGTTTTTTTTACTTAGTGTTTAAAAAAATATTATTTAATAATATTATGAATTTTTTTTAAAATATTTTAAAATATTAAAAAATTGATTAAAAAAAAATTAAAAAAAATTAAAATGCCCAATCGGTCAAAAAAAAAAAAAAGAGAGTCCAAATTGGGCTCTCTATCATTTTTCTTTGAAAAAAGCTTCTATACCCTCCACTTTTGCTCGCTCTAGTAGATTGCTGGTCAAATTTTTTTTTTATTTTTTTATTTAGTAATTAAGAAAATGATTTTAAGTATATTAATATATATTTTTTTTAAAAAAATGTTGAAATATATTAAAAAAAGAAAAGGAAAAGTATAAAAAAAAATAAAAATAAAACGCCTGGGCGGCATAGAACCCTTACCGTTTTGTTTTTACGGCTGTAGTTAGAAACTTGGAAATATTTGCAAATTGCAATGCAGAATATTTTTCTTAAAAAAATCTAAGTAATTCTATGTATTAATATATGTATCTGTTTAATATAATTATCCAAAAAATAAATTTTATTAAAAATAATACTAATTTAAATTTAAAATATAAAGATAATATTATTAATATACAATTGATACTCAAATTTGATTGGTACGCAAATTTGCTCAAAATTCATTTTTCTCGTAATGCGGTGAAGCCAAACGTGTCGACTTGTCGTCGCATGTCTCTGGTCTAAAACGGCGTCGCAGGTTGTAGACGTCGTCACCACTTTAGAAGCTCCCTTCACTCTCTGTGCCTCGATTTCCCTCTCGCAGTCCCCTTTCATGGCGTTTCTACCCCACCGATATCTATGGTTTCTCGTGAAGTTCAACAGAGCCAGGTACCATTCGCCCTACCTCTCTTCACCAAGTTCGTTATTTTCATTTCCCTATTCAACCGGCCTAGATTTTCCATCAAATTCCTTGAATGACCGGCCACCACCGGATCACATCACCTGCAAAACGAATCTCGAAGAACGCTTCGTTCTTGAGCAACTCTCTGACCTCTTACCAATCTCCCCTGGTAATGCTTCCGCCCCGAACCTATTTAAAGATTGTAATCCAAAAAAACAAATAGCACAAGTTAGGGCAGTTGACGGGTTTTTGTTACCCGAAGAGAAATTACGAGGGATCTTCCTTCAGAAGCTGAGAGGTAAAGCAGCAATTGAGGAGGCTTTGACAAATGTTGATGTGGAATTGACTCTTGGTGTTGTTGCTAAAGTAGTGAACAGAGGAAACTTAGGTGGCGAAGCAATGGTTATCTTTTTTAATTGGGCAACAAAGCAGCCGGCGATACCTAAGGACATTAATAGTTATCGCGTGATAATAAAAGCGCTAGGGAGAAGAAAATTCTTTAGATTTGTGATGACAGTGCTGCGTGACATGAGGATCGAAGGCGTTAGCATTGACTTGGAGACGCTATCGATTGTGTTGGACGGTTTCGTTAGGGCCCATCAAGTGTCAAAAGCCATACAGATTTTTGGGAACTTAGAGGAGTTTGGATTGAAATGTGATACCGAGTCTTTGAATGTGCTTTTACGATCTCTCTGTCAGCGGTCCCATGTTGGTGCTGCAAATTCATTTTTGAATTCGATTAGAGGGAAGACACCGTTTGATACTATGACATACAATATCATTGTTGGTGGGTGGTCGAAACTTGGTCGAGTTATCGAAATGGAGTGTGTTTTGGAGGCAATGTTGGCAGATGGGTTTAGTCCTGATAGCTTTACTTTCAGTTATCTTATTGAGGGTTTAGGAAGGGCTGGTCGGATTGATGATGCTGTTCAGATTTTTAAGAACATGGAGAAGAAAGGTTGCTTGCCAGACACTGGAGTTTACAATGCAATAATATCTAACTTTATATCTGTTGGAGATTATGATGAATGTTTGAAATATTATAAGAGTATGTTATGTAATGGCTGTGAGCCTGATATTTCTACTTTTACAAAATTAATTGCTGCTTTTCTTAAGGCTCGCAAAGTTGCTGACGCACTTGAAATGTTTGATGAGATGTTAGGTCGTGGGATTCTTCCCAGTACGGGGACTATAACCTCTTGGATCGAACCTTTATGCAGCTATGGTCCGCCCCATGCTGCTATGGTCATTTACAATAAAGCAAGAAAATTTGGACGTAGAATATCTCTGAGTGGTTATAAGCTATTGCTTATGCGGCTTTCTAGGTTTGGTAAATGCGGAATGTTGTTAAATGTATGGGACGATATGCATGAATGCGGTCATTCTTCGGATATGGAAGTTTATGAGTATGTCATCAATGGCCTTTGCAACACAGGGCAACTTGAAAATGCTGTACTGGTGATGGAGGAGTGTTTGCGGAAAGGTTTTTGCCCAGGCAGGCTTATATATAGCAAACTAAATAACAAGCTATTGGCTTCGGATAAAGTTGAGAGGGCTTACAAGCTGTATTTGAAAATCAAACGTGCCCGTCGTGATGAAAATGCTAGGATATATTGGCGTGCTAATGGCTGGCATTTTTAAACTGGCAGGTTTGTCGGCAGCAAGTGCAATTTGTTTGTCCCTTGCTTTGTATTTCCCACAGCGGGTTCATTACTTGCTTGCAGTATGAAATAATCCCTCTAGTAAGTACATGATTGATGTTCTTTTAATAATTTATTTTAGAACCTGGTTTGTATACTCTTTCCGTGCAATCACTTTCTCTTCTTTTTGAAAAACTATGTTTTGTGAAGCTCTGTTTTCTGATATCATTTTTTCTTTATGTAATCTTTTATGCGTATCTTGCTAGGATTGCTGTCACAGTGGTATATTCATTTTCAGCTTCTAAGGTTGGCTTGTAAGGTTTCACCGTGCTCATGTGAATCCTCTAGATATTAGGCATATGCAAATCGTCTGAATAAGTTGTCGGCTTTAGCTTCAAATTGTCTGAAATTCAACTTGCTAATTCACGTTTTACATATTTATGCATGATGACTGTGAAGGGCATCATCAGTTAGACCTTTACCAAACTGTCATCCAAAGGAATTATGTACGCTTTTTCCTTTCCTACCTCTTTGTTCTCATATTATCCATAAATGCCTTCGATCTTTGATTATTAAATGTAGTTTATTTCACACTGTTTCATTTTAATTATTTATATTTCAACCCTCGATTTTTCTCTGTAAAACTATTTGTACACGATTTTGACCTAGTTTAGCGTTCAGAATATCAGTTGTTCATCATATAGCATGTTCCTTTTGCTATACATGCGAGTCAGGATCTACACAAACTTTTATCTCATGTGTTTGAACATGACATTTAACTTCCCTTTTCTTATCGGCATCATTGTTCTTAATTTCCAACCTTCTTTCGTCCTGGTTTGGTATGTTTGATTCGTACCATATTAATTTCCAGAAATATGAAAAAGATGAAACAATATTGCCTGTGCTCAGATTGTAAGATTTTTTTTTTCCCGTTAGTGTATTTTGTACTCGCATTTTATTGTTTCTTTAAATGCAGAGTCTGTTGTAATTATACCTGAAGCTGGAGTGCAACTTGAAGCTCACCATTGGAGGTAGTTCTTTCATCTCAAATTATACTTGCGGTTCCCTTTATGAATCAGTGTATGAAATCCGTTACAGTTGTGAGTAGCATCAAAGAGACATAAATAGATAGCTGGAAGGCTTATTCTTTTACAATTCTAAAAGTTTTCTTTCTGCCCTTTTTTCTTAATCTACAAGGGAAGAGTTTTTCGTAGCTTTATTTCTGGTGACAAGATACCAAAGCCTCTCCTCGCTGAGAAATATGACACCATTCACTTGTTAATGGAGACTGGTAAGATATGTTGGTGCATGTCCATTATATTTTACAGCTGGATATCATTATCGTTAAACATTGCTAAAAGGGCGACCGTATATATCCTGTTTAAGGCATTGAAAACTTGTGATGCCACATGGATACTTGAATCAAGTTATAAACTAGGAGCCAGTGGTGATGAGAAATCTGGCAAGAACTGTGAAGCAGAAGATACTGAATTGGAAAACATAGAAGGGTGGGGGTTTAGTTGTCTATCTTGAATCAGTTGGGCACAAATAAATTGGTGAATATGAGCTTACATGCCCCTCCAAAAGTTTAAAAGGAAGAATTTAGTGTTGAAGTCTTGAAATTTTTCTTCCTTGTTTGTTAAATTTAAGAAATTTGGAAAAGTCATGTTACCTTAAAGAGTCTTTACTGGAATACAAAAGCTTGTTCTGCAGGCAGTACACTGTACAACCGCCAGGGGGACCGTTGCTTCAGCTTCTGCGCCGAAGATGATGAATAAGAAGCTGATGAGTGGTAGCTCTACTACGAGAGAACGCACGCCCTCTAGACTGTAGTTTATTGTAATGGAGGCGGTCATGTCGGGAACCCCATTATAATCACTAACAGACACGCTGGAGCTTAACGAGGAGTTTCCATTGACAACTGCCATTGTCCTGTGTCAGCATGCTAGAGCGCGGGTGTTAGGCCTCTCATTTGCATAGGGTCGTCCGTCTGGCAAAAATAAGAGAGCCATGCAGTCGGAGGAAATGTCATATTATTTTGTAACTATTATTATTGTTATTTTTATTTATTTATCATGTCATTTTGTATTTATCTATCAATTATTTAATGCCACGTGAGATAAATGATAAAACTGAAAACTAGCATAATGTTTTTACTCTTATATCTCTACCATCCTATACCCGATATTTAGGATATGTCTCGACAGTGAGATGACAATTTTTAGTTTTGGACGAAAATTTAAAATATTATTTTTTAATATTATTATTATTTTGAGATTTGAAAAAGTTGAATTGTTTATTATATTTTGTTTGAAAATTTAAAAAAATTGTAATGATGAGATTAGATGAGATAAGAATGTTGTGTCGTATCCCACTTGCCAAACATAGTCTTAATGGATGTTTGGACATGGGTGAAAGTTTAAGGCACGTTTGGTTACGCAGTTTATATGAGATGAGATCAGATGTTTTGTTCAAAAAGTTAAATTATTTTTGTTTTGACATTTGAAAAAATTGAATTATTTATTATATTTTGTGTGAGAATTTGAAAAAATTATAATAATGAGATGAGATAAGTTATTTTTGTGTAACCAAATCAGCACTGTGCTTTCATTTATTTTATACAATTTTATTTTAAATAAGGAATATTTTTATAAAATCAGTTATTATAATACTACTTAATTTGAAAAAAAAAACCTCTATCTGTTATACGAGGTTGAGCTGTATTTAAATTCTTATTACTGATTTTTTTATTATTTAATTATATAAATTTTATAAAATCACTTGATAAAATACGGACAAGGATATCGTTAATCCTTATCATTTTTCCTGTCATAGCCTCCGTTTCCGTCGATCGGGATCGACGAGGGAGACAATAGTCAACAGTACAATACGTCATATAACATGCCCATGCGTGTTTGCGAGAGAGAGAAGGCTGCTCTCCCTCTCTTCTCTTTCCTTTTCCACGCTCCAAACTCGAAATTCGTATAAAACTCTGTTTCTCTGCGTCTCTCTCCTCGACCTAACCATCTAATCCAACCAATTCCTTGATCCGACGAAACTGTTTCGATTCGTGCGTATACTCTTTCGCCCACTCCCACTGTTTCGATCTTATGTTTCGCCATTTGATTCGCCATTCCCTTGAATATTATGGATTCTTGATCGAGTTTTGAAGTTGTGGTCTGCGGGAACTTGAATCGAAATAATTGTTGTAGAATATAAGGAGAAATGGCGGGGCAAAATCAAGGGCCGAATATGGATCAGTTCGAGGTTTACTTTAGGAGAGCGGATTTCGACGGCGATGGAAGGATCAGTGGAGCTGAAGCTGTTGCTTTCTTTCAAGGATCCAATCTGCCCAAACAAGTCCTTGCTCAGGTTTCGCCATTTTTCTACCTCCAATTTCGATTTTATAATGCATTTTATGGATAAATTAAGCTATTTTGCATTTAGTTTGAATGAATGACGGATTCAGGTTATGTACGAGCTACCTCATGTTCGTTTAAATTATTTTTGCTTCCGAATTGGGTCAAAACTCCGCTTTCTGATACTGTGTTGAATATTTCTGGTATCTGATAGTGAGATTTGTTTATTACTTGATGGATGTTCTCTTACGCATCGGTAATGACCTTAACGTTATCTGTCTCTTCTTGCTAACAAGACGTGAAAGCATTGGGATCAATCTTGGAGACTGCAATAAGTTACTGCTAAATTCTCTGTCTATAATGATCTGGTTTACTTATGCCAATATATGTGCGAATGGGGGATAAGGACGTTATTTTTAAAATGAAAACAAAAACCCAGAGACGTAGCTCAGCTGGTCCGGCCTTGGGTTTGTTCCCAATAGTCATCGGTTCGAGTCCCCTTAGGGCCACTGGAGGTTTACCTGGTCGTTAATTTCAGGACCCCATGGGATTAGTCAAGGTATGTGCAAGTTGGCCTGGACACCCACGGTTATAAAAAAAAAAAACAGAAAAAAAAAAGAAAAAAGAAAACAAATAAACTAGTAAATTAATATATCCCTTTATTGGTGAATATTGGAATGATTGAAATGAGGTAAGACTTCTAAGCGTATTTTTTTTAAAATTTTATTAGTGACTTCTGAGATTGATTCTCATCAAGTGGTTACTTTCATGTTTTGGGGTGATGATAATGGTGTTGAGCATTTGACACTTACTATGGGGCAAATAAGCCGATGCAAGGAGATGGGAGACTCAGATCTCAGGCTTTCAAGTTTGAGATCTTCAAAAGGTTCTCTTCATATGGTCTTTGGATTAGCTCACCTAAGTATGCTAAATTTATATTCTGCATTGTTACTGTGCTGGTTCACAACGTGCAAATTGTTATATTTTCGCATCTTTTATATCTTAGTCCTTTTTTCCCTGTCAATATACTTAGTCCATGCTTCTTCATGATTATGCCTTTCATCTTTTAGTCCTTTTGTGCAATGGATTTTAATACCTGATTGAGGATGCTTTCTTTTTAATCAAACGTTAGGGATGTGTGCTGATCATAATATTCCATGTGATTGCAGATATGGATGCATGCTGATCGTAACAAAACTGGTTTCCTTGGTCGCAACGAATTTTATAATGCTCTCAAACTTGTAACTGTGGCACAAAGTAAGCGAGAATTAACTCCAGATATTGTCAATGCTGCGCTATATGGTCCGGCCGCGGCTAAAATTCCTCCTCCACAAATTAATCTTGCTGCCACGCCTGCGCCTCAACTGAATTCAATTGGTGCTGCATCAGGTCCGCAGATGGGTGCAGATGCGCTAGCATCCTCTCAAAATCTTGGCTTTAGAGCACAAGGAGTGCCAAATCCTAGTATGAACCAGCATTATTTTCCTTCTCAGCAAAATCAGGCCATGAGACCATCTCAAGCTATGCCTGTTGTTACTGCTTCCCATCCATTACAGGTTATTGGTAGTCCACACCTCACAACGGGAGGTAATATGTCAGGTCCCAATGCCCCAAACTCAAATATATCAAACGATTGGCTAAGTGGAAGGACTGGTGCAGTTCCTAATGGACCCAGAGGTGTTGGTCCATCAATTCCCTTGCCTGCTTCACAGCCGCAAGCTCCTGTCTCTATGGCGTTCCAGCCAGCGGCTAATGCCTCTAAAGACTTAGTTGTTTCAGGAAATGGGTTTTCTTCTGGGCCAAGTCATTCTGTTAGTAGCACAGCTGCCTCTTCGGCCATCAATCTTGTTTCTGGTGCGCCTCGACCTTTAAGCAAGCAGAGCTCTCTTGATTCATTGCAAAGTGCATTTTCAATGCAACCTGCTGGTGGTCAGATTCAGCCAGGCCAGTTATCATTGAACCCAAGTCAACAGGTTTCAGCTCTAGGTTCTTCCTCACTTGTATCACCTGGAATTTCAGTTGGACATGGAAGTCCTACTCCCGACAACGTGCAGCTTCCTTGGCCTAAGATGAAACCTGCTGATGTTCAGAAATATACAAAAGTGTTTATGAAAGTAGATGTGGACAAAGATGGGAAAATCACTGGTGAGGAGGCACGAAATCTATTTTTGAGCTGGAGATTACCAAGAGGTAAGGGTTAAAGTTTGCGGAAAACACATTTTGACCAAACTATTTTCTGAAAAATTCAATCTCGGATCAGCATACATCACAAGACCATGATTTTGATTCAAGAAAACTTATCTCATGATTCAACCCAAGTGTGTTGCCTCCCAAGGAATACACGCCGTGCTCTGTGTTTTTTTTTGGGTTTTCAAACACTAAGAAATAGTGTTTCGTTCTATTCAGAATCTCAGATAGATGAGGATGTGCTTTGCCGGTATCCATTTTTTTTTTTTTTTTATGAATAAAATTCTTATTGAGACAAGTTACAAGGCAAACTTGAAGTAGACAAAAACTGAACCAATTACATGTCATGAGCTAGAAAAAGAAACAAGAAAATCATGGACACTAGTTCCATTAAATACAATAGCCAAAGCCCACTGAAATAAGGAATTAAAGAAAAAACATCTAAGTTCATCCAGTGAGCGTTCCTTATCTTCAAAGCATCGACCATTTCTCTCAACCCAAATACACCAAACAAGGCATAAAGGGATCATATTCCAAACAGCGGCTATTTGCACATTACCCCTTAAACCTCTCCAGCAAGCAAAAAGGTCCACCACCCTCCTAGGCATCACCCAAGCCATACCACACCTATTGAACACTTAAATCCATAACAACCTGGTCACTTCACAATGTAATAATAGACGATCCATTGATTCTCCAAATTTCTTGCATAAGAAACACCAATCCAAAACAATAAATCCATGCTTCCTAAGATTATCCAACGTCAAAATCTTCCCTAAAGAAGCAGACCAGCCAAAGAATGCAACCTTTGAAGGCACCTTACCCTTCCAAATACCCTTCCAAGGAAAAGAATGAACCCCATTCGGCCTTGGCAACGTCTTATACCAATAACGAACTGAAAACTTCTTGTTACCAGTATGCATCCAGACCATCTTATCCCTCATATCCTTCCTGCGCTGAGTAGCATACAATAAACCAGACAATTCAGAAACAGCCCCCGTTTCCCAATCGTTCACAGTTCTCCAAAATAGAACATTCCAATGAGTAGAGCCACTAGAACAATCCTAAAGCTCATCCACGGAAGCATCCGGATACTGAGAAATATGAAAAAGATCTGGAAAAACAGCACAAAGAGCCCTACCACCACACATTGACTGCTTGATTAGTAGTCTGGACCTAGGTTGGATAGTATCTACTCACAACATTTACCTATCAAAAAATCTACTCACAACATTGACTGCTTGGCTAATATTTGGTCTCATACAAAGCGATGAGACTTCATACAGCCAAAGCATGAGGACAATCTCATTTTCTCTCTTTCTGTGTTTTGTCACATCTGTTTAAAAAGATGTATTCCATGCCTTAAGGGTAAAAACCCTTTCTTGGAATCTTGCAAGCAAAGTCTAGCCAATATCATGCAGTGTTAAAAGTCCCAAAAATATTTTCCTTTGGTCTTTATACACTCAATTCCAGTTGTCTATGATGCTTCACCAAGGTCTTTGTAACACCCAGTCCTATATTGGTAAAAAAATAATTCACACAGAGCGAGTACCTTAGTAGTCATGAGTGCTAAGTCACATGGCTAATTCACCCAGGGCCATGAAATTCAATGCTCTACTATTATTAGGTGGTTCTGATATGATATGTAATAGCCACATCTTGACTTATACTCCAAATAGACTAGTCAAAATTACAATTGAAGCCCCTGGAAATCATTACAAAGAGCAAGAGCTTCTGCCTTCTGGGTATTACAATCTCTCTTCTTGTATCCCTAAAGTCCTCTTTAGATCATTCAATCTCTCCCCTTAATGTGTCTAATACTTGTTTAAGGCCATAAATTGATACCATCAACTTGCATACTTTTGTTTCATTCAATGAGATATGAAACCTTCTGGCTAATCCATGTGAAAGTCTTCCTGGATGTACGCATTAAAAAATGCATTTTTAACATTCATTGGTCATCTCTCATAACCATATCATGCAATAATGGATATAAGAATCCTTATCAACTTTAGTATGGCCACTGGTGAAAAGATTTCTCCATGATCCAGTCTTTTGAGTATAACCTTTTGCCACTAGCCTAGCCTTGTGGGCTATACCTTTTCAGTAGGTCCCAATTTCCTTTTGTAGATCTGTTTGCAACCTATAGGCTTAATACCTTTTGGTTTGTCTACTAAGCTCCATATCTCATTGGAATACATTGAGTCCATATTTGATTACATGCTCTTCTCCAATGATAAACGTTTTTATCACTTATTGCCTCCTTAGAGGTAAAAAGGATCATTTTTTAATTGATTTGACTTGATTTGATAGATCTTATTTTACAAATTTGAGTCTCATTGGAAGTCTAATAATCTTTCTACTATGCTGAGGGCCATATTTTATCACTAATAATCGTTTTTATCACTTATTGCCTACTATTTTGTAATTTGTTCATATTTTACAGCAGTATTGGTACTAGCTCATCATTCTTCTCATTACCCCCAATCATTGGATTGTCAACTTGTTTTTCAAGAGAGACTTTATTTCTAATTTTCATTTCTACTATAATTTTCTTCAAGAAAAATAGAATTCTTACTCACAAAAACCTTTTGTTTGCTAGGATTATAAAAATAGAATCCAGTCGACATTTTGGGGTAACCAAAAAATAAACATCTATTGCTTCTTGGTCCAACTATGTCCACGCTAAACATTTTAACATGTGGAGTTTGTGCATATGTGTGAAGCAATGACCAAATTTCATATTTTTGCTAAGTTATCTGTTGCGCTTTTAGGATGATGGTATCCCTAGAATGTATTATGGATGATTTTATCTGTTAAGTTCTTTACTGCACCCTGTGTTCTTTTTGTGGAATTGTGTGCTTGTGTGTGTGAAGGAATGACCAAATTTCATCTTTTTGCTAAGGCATCTGTCACAACCTAGGATGATGGTATCCCTAGAATGTATTACGAATGATTTTATTTGATAAGCTCTTTACTGCACGTGTGTTCTTGTTGTGGAATTGACCTATACTCTGTTTCTTAGGGACTCTTTTTTTTCCAATAGGATGATGATATCCCTAGAATGTATTATGGATGGTTTTATTTGATTAGTTGTTTACTGCACCCTGTGTTCTTGTTGTGGAATTGATCTGTACTCCTGTGTTTCTTAGGAACTCTTTTTTTTTTTTTTCAGACGATTCCTGGGGAGTTTTTCGTGTTATGCTAACTTATTTGTTGTCCTTTCTCAGAGGTCTTAAAGCAGGTGTGGGACTTGTCAGACCAGGATAATGATAGTATGCTGTCTTTGAGGGAATTTTGCTTTGCTCTCTATTTGATGGAAAGATTCAGGGAAGGTTGCCCTCTTCCAGCTGCACTGCCACCTAATGTCAAGTTTGATGAGACACTGCTGTCTATGACAGGTCAACCCAAAGTCCCTTATGGAAGTGCAGCTTGGGGCCCCAGTCCTGGTATAGGCGAGAACTGCTTTTAATATGCTTTAATTTTCTTCCCTCTTTTCCACTAGATTTTCTCGACGAAGCATTTATTTCTATAATTAGGTTTTGGACAGCAGCAAGGGATGCAAGGTGCCCGGCTGATTGCACCTTCAACTAATTTAAGGCCCCCCGTCCAGTCAAGTGGCCCCCTGGCTGATGGTGAAATACAATCAAATCAACAGAAATCTGGACCGCCTGTATTGGAGGATTCCTTCTTAAACCAAACTAATATGGGAGGATTGAATTCAGCGAATTCGAAGTCTCAAGTGGCAACTACTGCTGGGAAAAAGGCATCTCTTCTGTCTTTTTGGTTCTCTTACCATAAGTGTTTGAATTGTGAATACATGTTTGGTGAAAAAATATACATACCTTATAGGATTATTTTCTTGAAAAGAAAAAGCAATGAAATGGATACCTTTGTTGACTTAATGGACCAAAAAATTGGTTATGGTATGCTTTAAATGTTGTAAAACATGAAATTTTGGATTTTGGTATAACCCCGTGTTTCATCAAATTACCTCAACAGGTGTACTCAACTCTTCCATGTTCCCCATTTTGGAAATGAAATTGTTCAAAAAGATTGTTCTAAAATTGTCTGTAAAGTCTTTATAACTTTCAATCCCCTACTCTTCTGGCTCATAAAGAGCTAATTCTGCACTCTACATCTCACTTGACTTTCTTATGTTTGTATCTTAATACAAATTTGGTTATCTTTAGCACCATATGTGTGTGTATGCTCCTACTTATTCCTCTTTTTGGTCATATATGTGTGCGCGCTTCTTCTTCTTATTCCTTTTTCACTCTCTCAGATCTTGTGTCTATCTTATTTTCTTTTAATATTTAATGCTTTTAACTAAGTCTTCCTATATTCATTCGTTTTCATTTAACCATTTCAAGAGTGGCATTTCTTTGGACGGAAGAGACTGAAAAAACAGTGGTTCAGTTCATTTCACTGTAATAATTTTGGTCTCTAATTATCTGTCTTCTATTCTTTCTTGCAAGATTGTTAATATCAAGATATTACTTAAGTCTGTGACTTCTGTAACTTTTTGAACTCACTAGTTATTTGTTTTCATCTTATTTTTGTGAGCTATGTTATTATCTAAGTATACTATTTGAGCGTTTGAGGGCTTTCGAAATATTTTCTTTGTTCATGCTAGGTTGAAGAAACACAAAACGTGATATTGGATTCTAAAGAAAAGCTTGAGTTGTACCGCACCAAAATGCAAGAACTAGTGAGTAGTTTCTGTCTACTATTCATTTGCTTTAAGTTTTTTCGTTAGTACTCAACCCTTGTTTCTCTTTTCTTAATGGTCAGTAACTTGTTCAGTATTTGAAAGGCCTGCTGCCTTACTTTATGTGTGGAGTGGTTAGTGATGCTAGAACAGCTGTGTATATTAATGAAAAAAGTTCATCAAAAAATCAAGTCAACCTAATCGGAGTCCAAGGACTGTACCAACTCGGATCTTTATTTCAAATTCAGTTGGAATAGTAAAAAAATAATATACTTACAAAAAGAATGATGAAACCTAAACTTCCTGAAATTCCTGTTGGAGTTGAATCATGAAATGGTTAGTTGTCATGAAGAATTATTGGGAGCCTTAATATGTTTCGTGTAGTTTGATCTTGTATAGATACCACTGCTTGGTATATCCATAAAAGGTGAAACCTCAGAAGCTCATTGTGAATATCATGTTTTTTTGTCTTTTTTTATTTTGTCTTTTCTCTTACTTGTCTTGGTTCATTTTATTCTCTGGTTGTCAGGTGCTATATAAAAGCAGATGTGATAATAAGCTAAATGAGATCACAGAAAGGGCATCTGCCGATAAGCATGAGGTATTCTCTATGATATAAAGAATTTTTATTCTCGATGTAGATTTTTTCATCGAGAATGAATGCAACTTATCAAAAAAAAAAAAATTTGATTGCAGGCGGAATTGCTGGGTAAGAAATATGAAGAGAAGTACAAGCAAGTGGCAGAAATAGCATCTAAGTTAACCATTGAAGAAGCTAGATTGCGTGATATACAGGTAACAGATATTCTTTGCTTTTATGTGGTGATGGCCTGGACTAGGTTATGCGAGTGTGAGGCTGTGAGCTTATAGCATGCCCAGTATATTTTTTTTTTCCAATTTCTTAAACTAGAGATTTGGTTGATCGAACCAAACCAGTACAATGTAGTTATGAACATATGGGATACTACAGAAATTTCTTTTTCCTTATTGCTCAATTAGAGCAGCAGTTTCTCATACATCAATGGTTGGTGTGGTGTTTTTTTTCACCGCAATTGATCCCCCACTTGCAATCATATATTTTTCAACTTGAAATAGCACGACCTCTCTCTCTCTCTCTCTCTCTCTCTCTCTCTCTATATATATATATATATATATTAGAGGTAGTCAATAAAATAATTTCTTGCTGAAGTGACATCATCAAAATTTTGCTAAAGTGGAAGACAACTCATTATCCTATTATCTGTCATTAATTTGTCAATTTGTCTGATTCCTCTTGCCACTAGTGAGTCTCAGTATAGCTTTTCTCTCTCTTGTTTTTGGAGGGGGGGGGGGGGAGGTTTTAAGTAAGAAAATCCATGCAATTACATTATTAAACATGCCAATTTTCGAGATGCAGCTCATTGGCGACGTTCATTCCTTTATTGAGAATTTATACCTTTCTGTCTGTTACCTTATTATTAGAATATTTGTTTCAAGGTCATTTGTTGCATGATTTTGGATTTTACTTGATTTTCTTTTAGGAGAGGAAGATGGAGTTGCATCAAGCAATAATTAACATGCAAAATGGAGGCAGTGCTGATGGTATCCTTCAGGTACATCTATTCCATTACGACTATGAGTCAATGGAGATTCCCTTTGATCTTGTCTAACAACATTGTGTTTGCTGCTTCTATAGGTGCGAGCTGACCGTATTCAGTCAGATCTTGAGGAGCTACTGAAGGCTTTAACTGAACGTTGCAAGAAACATGGATTAGATATTAAGTCAACTGCATTGATTGAGCTTCCAACTGGTATCTTTAATCTCATGTTAATTCTTTGTTTAGACTCATCCCTGTGGCTTCCTATAAAATACAATTAATTTCATGCCTTTTCCAATCTCCGCTATTTAAGTTTTGGACTCTTCCCTGTGTATTGAAATATGCATTTCCTCTTTATGTAACCATAGTGATCCAAGTTCTTGAAACCTGTTATAGCACTCGTGTTCTATTTTAGGTTGATTATTGTCCAAATTAAAGGATTGAATTGGTTGCCAAGAAAAAAAAAAAAAGAAGCATCAAATGGCTTGCAGTCCATTTCATTTCTTGTCTAGCTTTGAAGACATTGAAAGAGTCCATGTTCCTTAAAGTGGGTTGGTGACCAGGCCTCTGTATCCTGGGTGGAGTTTTGGGGTGACAATGTTCCTTCCTCTTGTCCATTAATCCATTAAATGTGTCTTTTTCCCGACGGTTGAGAAAGCCTATAACTTATTCATTACCTGATTTAGGAATCGAATGCGCTGTTGATTGGCCTTCTTAATCATTGAGAATAACAATGATTATGTAGATTTCTCCATGAAGTGTGAGGATTCCATTTCTCATGTCGGTACTTGGATCCCAAATGCACACCTGAATTAACAGAAACCTCTCATTGTTTTTCCCATGCGGATTTAATTGGTAAACTCTCTTGGTTATATTCTAGAGATCTACAATTAAATTCTCTTGGTATGCGGCCCATATGTATGATGGCCTCCAATCGACAAGAAACAGTGGTGAATAGTGTGTACAGATAATGTTTATTGAATATGATGAGGAAGCAGATGTTGCTGTCCACTTTTCAAAACAGTCTGCATTGTTTTTTTTTTTCTTCACCCCCTGGGGGGGTGGGGGTGATGTTGTAGGAGTAGCCACAGTTTGCTACCATTGTCTTGTACTTTAGAGAGCATGCTTATTTTTTCTTTTAAGTGCAAAACATATATGGTCATTTTGCATGATGGATTTTGAAGGTTGGGAACCTGGAATTCAAGAGGGAGCAGCTCTTTGGGATGAAGAGTGGGATAAGTTTGAAGATGAAGGTATGCTCCGAAAAAATAATGATCTTACTGTTTCCCTTTGTTTTCCTGTGTCCAGCTAATGCTTTCAGTTTTGCTTATACAGTTTGAGAAATTGAGTCTTCTAGCATTTATTTATACTTATTTATTATGTGTATTAACTTTCAGGTTTTGTCAATGATCTCGCTCTTGATGTGAAAAATGTCTCTGTCTCTCCTAAACCAAAATCTGCATCTGTTCGCAATGAAAAAGCTTATGGTGATGATAGTTCACCCCGCGATTCATATGCTAATGGAAAGCCAGGGAATTCTTTGAGTACCAGTGAACCTGCCTTTGAGAGTGAATCTGCATATTCCCACAGTGAAGATGAATTGGCCAGAAGCCCTCATGACAGCCTTGCTGGAAGGTCTGCATTTGAGAGTCCATCTAAAGAGTTTTCAGATATTCATTATGGAAAGGATTTCGAAGCAGATACAGAAACACATAGGTATAGGCATTGATTCATGTCTTTGTTTCACCTACTTTGCTGTTTCATCTCTTTCTTGCTGTTGTGCTAACTGTGTTATATATCTTGGTAATGCTGAAATCGTCGGTTCATGGTTGCAGAAGTTTTGATGAATCAACCTTGGGTGCCTTTGACAATAATGATGACTTGGACTCAGTATGGGGATTTAACAGTACCAATACCAAGGTGAGCGAAATGCTCCTTAAGCACATGGATATATGTTGTGGACTTTTTCCTAATAGGTGTATAATAAACTCAGAAGTGGAAAAGATTTGTGTTGTTTATAAGCTCCCTAGGATTTTGTTAATTTATCAAAATTTATATTGAATTTTTGTAATAACATAGAAATTGCACAGTAAGACATGCAATGCCCAATGGAAAATTGTTTCCGCCTTATCATATGGAAGGAACTTGGACAGTTACAACAATAGAGGCTCAGCCACAAAGTGATTTCCACAACTCCTATTACTCAGATCTTAGATGGATCTCGTTGATCTATACTCATAGGCTGTTTAAAATCAAGGTTCCACTGAGGGAAAGGGTTTGAGCTTGAAGAAAACAAACCATTTGATACATAAATTTTGACTGGGAAATTTATTGATAAAATCTGTAGAATAGGTTAACGGGTATCATCTATTCCATTTGGAGCGAGAAAAACACTTCTCTTATCCTTAGCCCATAAGAAACTAGGAACACATTTGATGCTTCTATCATGGAGGACTAACTGCTTAATTCATATACCTGCACTTACAAACCACTTTGTTGCACATGGTATCTTTTTAATGCACTATGTTTAATTTTCCTTCCATGATGTCATCCTGCAGTACCCGGATACTGAGAAGCACAAAGATATCTTTGGATCTAGTGACTTTGGTATTAACCCAGTAAGAACAGGATCCTCACATGCAGAAAGCATCTTTCAGACTAAGAGTACATTTGCTTTTGATGATTCTGTTCCTGGCACTCCGATGTCCAAGTTTGGTAACTCTCCAAGGTACAGTGAGGCGGGGGATCACATCTTTGACAACTCCTCGAGGTTCGATTCCTTTAGCATGCATGACAGTGGATTTTCCCCAAGGGATAAGTTTACTAGGTTTGATTCCATGAGCAGCAGCACAGATTTCGGCTACAATAATCGTGAGAGGATGACAAGGTTTGATTCTATGAACAGCACAAAGGACTTTGGCCACAGTGGTGCATTTGCTTTCGATGAAACAGACCCTTTCGGCTCCTCTGGCCCATTTAAGGTCTCATCAGAGAGTCAAACCCAGAAGAGGAGTTCAGATAACTGGAATGCTTTCTAGCTCTGCCAATTTAGCTTGTTTTCTACTGCCTCCCTTTTTCCCCCCAGTTTGTTTACGGGGTTGTTGATGGTAGCCATATTTTATTGTAATGTATAGCTTGGAACTAAATCTCGACGGTTGTATTGTTGTTTTTTATTTTTTCATTTTTGTCCGTATTGCTGTATGGTATGGCCTTGTTGTATTATTTCCACTTACGTTTTTTTGGGTGATGAAAGAACACAAGAATTAAAAAGCTTGTGCTTTTAAGTAACAAACTCTAGATCGTTGAAATCGTTATAACTGGCACTTTCATGCTGTTCCAGAAGTGGCTTTAGTTCAACAAATTTGGCACATAACTCACAATTGTTTGAGGCCTTAGATTTTTAATTTTTAATTTTCGACAATTCCCATAATTGAATGCGAGCCCTTTTCTTGCTTATCTTATGAGGAAGATCCCGTAAGCATGAAAAGCATCACCACTCATCATGTTATCGTTGTATTGTTAAATCTTATGAGCCTATGACTCTTAACTTCTCTTCCTCGATGAATGTAAGGCTATAGTCTGAACCTTATATTTCATATGGCCAAACCGCATTACTCTTCCCTGTGAGAGGGTTTGGTCTCCTCTAATGTCCCAATAAATCCATTTGGCTGCAAATGGCTCAAGGGGAAAATATTGATGGAAGAAAGCAAGGTTGAGGATGTTGAAGTTATAATTCATATTGCTTCACTTACCTAAAACGTCTTACGAGCTTAACCCTCACATATCTTCCCATCTTTAAAAAGAAAAAAAACAATTTCATATCTCGATTTGGCACCACATTGATCAAATGAAAACCTTTAGGTAATACAGAAACTATTGGTACTAGATTTTTTACTTCCCATTTCTAAATTCCAAGGCTGGATGCAAAGTAATCATCATGGTATCATTGTTACATTAGACCCACTCTGACACTGCTGCTATTTTGTTAAAGTATATTGCCTGGTTGAGTTGTGAGAGAAACCATGCCGGGGTGATGCATCTAAGCAATAGGGTTTTAGAGACCTCCTCTTGTCATCCCTCGGTGCCTTCCAGTTCTTTACAGACTTGGTCAGAAGTAGAAAGCATTGTCAAACGCACATTTGCTATTTCTACAAGTGTCTCCAGAGCTGCATGAAAATTATTTTTGGCATGAGTCATCTCCTAGCACCTAAAAAAATGGAATTGAAACCCAAATTGTATACAAGTAACTACAAATCTACAACGTGGGACAGTAGGTTGTTGTGCGCACACAGATAAATAGATTGAAGAGAGAGAGAGAGAGAGTTTTGTTTATCTGCAACCATGTTGAGTTATGCACCTGTCTCAAACGAAAGTTGAGCAGCTCGAAGTTTTGGGGAAACCAAAGTCCCAAACATTGACAGTGATTTAGTTCGCTCCTTTTGAACCTAGGATGGAAGGGATAAGATGTAGACAATTACTCCATTTACACTTCTTTTTACTCAAATCTCACAAAATGCAATTTGAAAAGTTTCTCATGGATTCTACCAAGTTCATTTGTTACAATTGATTCACTAAGTGAACTTAATACAATGAGTTCACACTTCAATATAAGGGTACTGGTGTATGAGAAAGGTTCTAAAAATGAAAAATGCTAAATTTCAAATCTTCCTGTTATAAAAATAACAAAACGTTAATGATTGTGAGTCACTTACTTGATCATCGACTATAAGAGGAGCTCCCTTTGTTTCTGGAATTTTCTCTGGAGTTCCTTCATGCAAATAAAAATGTAGAAGTTAAAACATCACATATTCCATTCAGAAGATGTTATGGCAGAAGTAGCCAAGTAACTTTTTAGGTATCCGGTATTACGTAGAAACCAGTTGGTTGAAGGTTCAGCTTACACAATTTTATGGTCAACGATTATCATAATTTCATTGTATAGGGGACAAAAAAACTATACCAGCAAACTGGGATCGGTGTCTAAGCTGTGGACCATCAGAGTTCGTCTGCAATTTGTTCTCCCTGAGCTTTTCGTCTCCATATCCATTTTTAGAGGATGCCCATTTGCACAATGCAAAATGTGGTTGGTTCAAAATTTCATCTATGACAGATCATATATCACACATGTTAGTTTGACACAAGTTCAAAGTAATGGAAAAAAGTCAAATCACTAATACAGTATGTTTGAGTATGTGCGGTTGTAAACCTAGGATTGTCTATTGGTATGCTTTATCTTAAACCCAACGCATTTTGTATCACCTATAGTGACAACAAATGGCAAATATATGCCACCACTCATCAGTTGCATGCAAGTACATTCTCCTTAGCTTTTTTTTTTCTTTCTTTGGATAAGTATATTCTCCTTAAGAACTGCCCACAAAACTCTTCAGATTCCATGTCCTTTGTCATTCTTGGCTAAGAATTTGGAGTGCAGGGCCTAATGAATAACAAGTAATGACCCTACAATATCTGAGTCTAACCTATACTAGATATGTGTCAGTTCAATTTATTGATGTCTTAATGGCCGGAATTCCCCACTCAACATAGAAATGATTTTAAGGGGAGAAGCACAGAAACAAAATTACCATCATGATGAGTTACTTGCAACGATGTAGCAGCAGAGTGGGATTTCAGGTCCAACAAAGCACCATTGATTCGTGACGCACCCATGGATTGTCGAGCACTGGCCAATTCCAGCCATCCCTGTCGAAAAACTCGAAGGATGTTCAAGAAAACCCTAGGCCCAAGGTTCCTTCACGTATCATTAAAATTCTAAAGGAAACAAAATTAAGTGCATAAAGCAATCAACAGGTCTGTCACTAAGCAGTTAAAAAGGCTACACTCATGACAATTTTATGTTCCTATATTTCAGAGATACATTCTCTGCTTTCCAAAAATTGTTTTCAAAACCGACGCATAAGAAGTCCTCGATCATCCGATTCCCAAAAAATAACCCTAACTTTTCTTTTCTTATCTGCAAATTTGATTGCGTTCTTTCTTTGTTTGAAATCAATTTCCTTCAAGTATGATCAGGAACAAATACGAACTAGTCGTAGTAGTAACAGGAATATGGAAAAGATCAATATCATCAGATTAGGGTTAGGTTAGGAATGGAGATTCACTTTACCTGACGGAGTGTCGAGGACAATGAATCTAACAGGGTTACGTAACTATCCAACGAATCAAGAAATCGCACTACATTCTCTTCCTCCAAACGTTTTCCTTCTCGTTGTTGTTGTTCTTCTAATTCTTCTACTTCTATGGAGCTCTGAATTTGGTCATGTTCTTCCATCGAAAACACGGATTCAGCTCTACAACACGACAAGAACACCACCCTCTCCCTCTCCACCCTTCAGTTCCCCTAATAGTCCGTCCGCTCCACAGATCGTAACTTCGTGGAAGTTACTGTTAATTTCAGAAGTTTGGGGCTTACTTATAAGAGCATTGGTATTGGCTTCATCAAAAGTCTAGCCAAATGTAAAATATAATGAATTTCATCAAAAGAGAGCTGCATTGGATTAGCCAAAAAGATAAATGTGAAGCTTTTAGCTACAGTAAATGTTTATGTTTCTTCAAATTTGAAGGGCTACTATTCACTCATCAAATCTATTTTTTATTCACTTTTAATCTCCAAAGGTCTTTTCTATTCACATTTAATCTCCAACCATCTTGTAATAATAATGTAAGAATCAAATTAAATTATTAATTAGCATATGATTAGTGTGATTATAAAATATGAAAAAAAATAAAAATATTATTATTAAAAAAATAATATTATATTATTATTTTGATGAATTCAATGGCTAATTCAATGTGGAGTTATGGATAACTGCACATTGGATATATGGAAAATATGTACTTTTCATCAAAATTTAAAGATGAATTTGATGAATCCAATACTAGTGCTCTAAGGAAAAATATTTATAGAAGTTACTGTTTGCAGCGTATATACTATATAACTTTATATAAACTGTTCATTTTTTAAAATCAGAAAAAAAAAAAGAAGAAAAGAAATCGTGAATGTAAAGTATGCTCTCACAGTAGTGCCTTCTCCCTAGCATTACTCCTCCATCACACGACATGGCTCTCTCATTCGAAATTCCTTCTAAAATTTCGAACTTTCCCGTCCAAAACCCAGGCGTCCCTGAACCCAAGCACTCTCGGTTATCGTCTTCAACCTCCTTTCCCGTACAAAACCCATGCTCCTTCGTCCCCAACCACGAGCACTTTCTATTCGTCTTCAACCTCCTTTCTCGTGCAAAACTCAGGGGCGTTCGTCTGTTCCAAACCACACCTTGCGTGGAAAGGTGATTTCATTTCTTTTTCATTTCTTTTCTTTTCCCTCATTATCCTTCTCCCCATCACTCGTTCCTCTCTCCCCCATTTTAAAGTTCTTCTTTGAGCTGTGTCGCCCATCCTCTCCCCGACCTCCACCCCCCGCGTAGTCGTCGACCCTCTATCTTCTGTAGCGACGAGACCACCCCGAAAGCGTGCTTCATCCCTCTCGACCACCCCGCATCTGAGATCTGTCGAAGAGAACAAAAGTCCAAAGATTTGTTTCAGGGGAAGGTTCTCTCCTCTCTATCCCGGTTCCTTCCATCTCTCTCTGTAAGTCCAGATCTGCAGTAGAGGAATCGTGCCTGCGTTCAGTCCAGTCCAGTCCAGATCTGGGTTCCTTCCTTATTGTGAACCCCTGCTTGTTGTAACCCATTATAGTGACGAGGTAAGCTAATTTCTATGCTTTAGAATGATTTTTATACACTTGAGTTTTTGGTTGGTGACAAATATTGTACTTTAATTGTATGTAATTTTTTTTTTTTTATCTTGATTTTGTGTTAATTTTTGAGTGATTCTAGTATTTTTTTTTTTTGTGCCCATATTCTGTTTGACGGAATGATTACTTCACCAAATGGTTCATAGGAATCATTTCCTTCCTTAAAGTGTATTCCTCTGCGTGATTATGAAGGAAACCGTGTTGCAGTCAAGTATTACTCAAATGATTGGCCAAAGAATAGTTCAAAGTTAGCTTTAGAAAAATCTGTGTTTTCTAAGACTCTGAAGTCTAATGCTCGAGTAGAAGGTATGTTGCAATTACATAACTAACATCTTTAAGATTAGAACATGGTTTCTAGAATTATCATGGCCTGAAGTTAGGAAATTTTGCTGAGGATATGTAGTGCAGAATTCTCATTGTCAAAGAATAAAACGAGGCCAATTAACTTGTGTTGTAGGCAAGCACGCTCTCGCTTGTATTGCTTTTTACTTCCAACTAACCTGTGTTGTAGGCCAATTAACTTGTGTTGTAGGCCAATTAACCTGCATGTAGGCTGAATAATTTCTATTGTCTTTTTTTTTTCACCTTTTGGTTAAGATTAATTAGAAATTCTCTAATCCTGCTGACATATTAATATCTTGAATTACTATTGATACATGCAGTTGGGAATTTTTTTGGCTATTAGAATTTGATGATCTAGGTGAATAAAAGCATTGTTGCATTAGAATTGGCTATTGATACATGCAGTTGGGAATTGTTTATAAATGTTTATATCTGCAGTTCACATCTCAAGCAGAACATTAGAATTGTTTATAGATGTCTATAAATGCATATTATTTTTTAGTTTTTAGTTTGGGGGGTGTACTTAAAAAAAAAAAGTTTGGGGGGTATACTTTATCATGTTAATTAAATGTTTGTACTATGTGCATGGAGAAACTACACAAGCGAGATGTGAATTTTTCATATGGGCAGATATACTTCCTTTGATAGTGGAGAACATTCATAAAAGAGACAATGCAGTTCGGAAGACGTGGGATGATATATTGTTGCACGAGTATGAAGTTTAGAAAAGGGAAGATAAGCTGAGTGAGAGAGAGAGGCTTACAAGGAAAAGCAAATATTATTGTATTTGTACTGGGTTGTGAGGTGGTTATTATGTTCTGGTTATGATGTACAAAAGGGGGTATCCATATGTATGATATTCATGCCTATGAAAATGTTGGTTTGTGAAATTATGTAGTTATTATGGAGTTTTGGAGATTAACCTGTTTGTGAAATGTCGGTCTTGACATTGCAATTAACTTATTGAATTAGTCTTTATTTGAATTGAATTGAGTCAATTAAAATTCTTGTAGAATTACAAAAGTTGTAGAGCTGCACATAAACCAAAAGTTCATCTTAGTCTAGCACATCTTTTCTTAGAAGGTAATGAGAGAACTGGACCAACACTCCTAGCTAACAAACGGTATATAAGCTATAATTTTTCTTGCGGCCAATATCTTCAATTAATAGCAAAGTGATATCCTTTCAATGTCATGAATTGGTCGTACTAGCTTGGAACTAAATAATATGCGAATGAATAGAATTGGGTAGGGATAGATCAACTACCAACAAAGCAGCACTCCACCATACAGCTCCCTATCACTCTGCATTTTTCACATGGATCAGTGCATTGATGTTTGAACAACTTCATAGAAACCGATTTTAGCAATGCCATCAATGACAAGTGAGAATTATTTCCACCTACTCATATAAAGGAACACCTCCTAATAGAATCTTTTCCGTCTGAGCTATCGAAAAACCTAGAGAAATAAAATGGATTACTGACATGTACATGCGAAGTTAAATTAAAGAAACTCTTGTAGGAACACAAAATCTCCAGCTAAACCAAATTAGTCGAACTTCATATAAAGTTGTTATATTCATCACAGTATGAATTTCAAGTATATATCGGTATATACACTAGGTACACATGGATCATGCTACCAACGCCCCTAGTCTACATACAACACCATATCTCCACAAACTACACAATAGCCTCTCCAGGAGGGCCAAAATTACAACACACCATTTCTAGAACACATAAACTGGATACACACAAAACCCCTTTCTTTGCTTGTTTGGCTTGCATCTTTAGCAGACATTCCCTATGACAATGCATCTACAAGCAACCTCAATTGTAGAATGCCTCTCCTTTTCAACCTGAGCAGCTCTGATGTTGAAGTACAACTTCACACCCTCCTTCACAGCACAAGCTACAAATCCAGATCCATATCCTATGTCAAAACAGTTCAATAATGTAAACTTTCCACTCTGAGATGATGCTTCTTCCCTAACCAGCTGCCGGCATTTTTCAGCTATAAAAAGTAAAAGCAAGGTAAAATTTCCATACCTCTATTGGAACAAGATGCATAGAACAGGACAACCAAGTGAAGATATGTAAACATACACAATTAAAAATCACAGAAGCAATTAATTATAAAAAAAAATCACAAAAGCAATTCAAAGATAAAACATCATTTCTATATTTTGATATTCGTAAATATTGTTTAAACACCATTGGGTTGAAAAGCTCAGTTCTCTTTTCAAGAAAAAAAAATAGAGAGACTCAAAAAGTTCAAATCTATCTCAAAACCCCCCAACGACTTTACCTTGACAAAAGTGATTGAGGGCGCTGAGATGGGGCCTCTATGATTGAGGAAGGTGACCTCAAAAGGCATGGATGACCTTTCAATGTCGTTTGTCAATGGAATTTGGCTTTCGTGTTCAAAAATTCAAAACCATAATAATTTTAATTGATAAGATACTATTTTTTTAACCATCTGCCTGCCTTAACGGCTAAGATCAACGAAAGAATTAGACCACAATGGGTGTAATTTACCTAATCCTTATTTTTTAAGATAAGATTTATATGAGGATAGTGCTACTTAATATGCAGCTCAATGAAAATAATATGCTTGTGTTCTCTTTCTATTGTCTTCACACAAACATGCCATAAGAAACCCAATAAACCACGGCAAAACACCATATGATTAGATGCATAAACAAAATAGTTTCTGATTTCTATGTCCAGGGGCAATAGAGCAATAGGTATAAGGTGACAAATTTCCAGCCATCATGGATCCAACTCTTATGTCTTAAAGACCCGCCAAAAAGGAAAACAGAAAAGAACCAATAAAAAAAAATGAATATGGCTTTTATTTTTAAATTTATGTTGTAATGATGTACTATTCGAGGTCATTGGAAACAGAGCAGCTGAGATCATTGGCCATAAGCGTGGTGAAAAGTTTGTGCACCCTAATGATCATGTCAATAGATCACAATCTTTTAATGACACTTTCCCTACTGTAAGCCTTTTGAGCTCTTTTATGTCTTGGCTTATATCTAAAGTCGATGTGCAGAGATGACATTCAAGACTAATGTTGGTTTCTTGCCTCACAGACTCATTGACTAGTGAAATCAAGTGGGTTTTCCAGATCTAATACCACAGATAGCATGACTGTGAAATTCTGAAAAATCGCAAGCATCTCCATGCCCTAAGCCCCAAAATTTGCAATACCCATCTCACAAAATCCATAACACAAACAAACTCGTCTCCCTTCACCTCTCTCACGTACCATAGCAGAAACCATACATACAAAAGGAAAAAATGGTAGTGGAAACCATAATATAGAAGAAAAAAGTTACCTATGAATCTGGGCAAAGGGCGACGAAACAGCCATGAACTGGAGACCCGGGGCGCTTGAAATAGCCTCTTCTACGCGTAAAATGCATGTTTCAGGCAAGGGAAAAAATAAACGAAAAATCTATAGATCCTGAGTTCCACGATTCACAGAGAAGTAGATTTGGAATGCTGGGTTTTCAACTTCGTCAGCCCCACTTAGTGATTCACAGAGAAGAAGAAGAAGATCTGTGGGTTTTGTGAGGAAACTTGAGGGATTCACATAGAAGAAGAATGGGGGTTTTCGATGACCTCGCGGGAGGTGCGACACCGTTCAATGACCTCGTAGGGAATGGCTGCGCTAGGCAGACGGGGGAGCTAAGCGAGGTGGCGCTGAACAAAGGGACGGCATCGCGAGGTGGCGTTGGGCAGAGGGAGATGACACGAGGGAGGCGAGGAGGAGAGGAGGGCGGGCGGGGAGGAATTTTGACGTGGGGGGCTCGATTTCAAAATCGAAATTGAAATGGGAATGTCGTGCAAAACGGTGTGTTTTGCATTAAAAAAAAAAGTGCCACATAGAGTGTGCGAAAACACACACCGCTACAGTGGCAAATGCGTATCAGAACTCCTTATCATTCATTTAGTTACCAACTCACTCGTCGTTGCAAATTTTTTTAATTTAAATTTTAAAATAAAAATAATATTAAAAAATAATATTTTATTATTTCAACTCAATTCATTTCAAACTCCAAACGCAATTAAATTATGAAATATATAAAATAAATTATATTGATAAAATTTATTATCAAATTATTGACTCATATAATTTAGGATGATGCTACATCTGTCTATCGAGCGTGATACCGAATGTGTATTATTTTTTTAATATTTAAAAAAAATTAAACTCATTAAAAAATTCTTCTTTAATTATTAAATAAATAAAAAACAACAACAATTCGATGGCTTTCATCGGTGGCCACTCTCGATGGACAGATCATTTTCTTATAATTTAACTATTCTTATTCTATTTTATTTTAGAATAATTCTATGTTAGTATAATTCTACAATATGCAAATCTCAGGCATTATTTAAAAAAAACTAGTTAAAATATAGCATTTTAAAAAGTTGATGAACAATCACTTCATTGTAATGAAATGCAAATTGTACATATAACTGCTCTTTTTACGTTGCTTCGACAAAAATAGTTCATAACCAATAGTTTTTTTTTTTTTAAATAATGCTAGTTACAAGTTTTGAATTGCTTGTTGTTTTTAATTACATGCATTGTCATCCAAGGAAGTAGATAATTGCAATAGTACTTTCCAGGCAACCAAACATATTATCATCAGTTTCTTTTTTCCTTGGTCAAAATGGTATATGCTTTCACCAAATCAACCGTTCAAAGGTCAGAGACAAGAAAAAATTTAAAAAAATTTAAAAAATAAAAATAAATATGATATATAAATATGATGAGTAGCAAAGTTGATATAATAGCCAATAGGCACCTTTATACGGATAGAGCCATTTCTAAAATAGTTTACGACTTTTCGTTTAGCAAAGAAAGAGCAATAGGAGGACTGAAAATGGAGCTGCAAGTTGCTAGCTCGGTCACTCTGATTCTGTCTATTCCATATTTGGTGTTATTGGGGTCGGTCGGAGACGACCATGGAGGAGATAGTGAAGAAATATAAGCAAAAATTCAAAAAAGGTTAGGGACGAAATGTACCGTCGGTACGAGCTTCAATCTCTCTTAATTTCACAGTTCAGGAACGCCGCCTCTATCATCGAGAGGTTGCAGGACAAGCTAACGCATGCTGGTTTCACATTTTATGCACTGTATCTTTTCTTCTCAAATATAGTTTAGCATGGAGTGTTGAGTTTTTGGGCGTCGTTGGCTGTGATCAGGTGCTTCAAGATTCTAGGAATTATGGGGCTCTAAATTGTTTCGACGGCATCAGAGACAAGGAGGTGCTGAGAAAGCAGGTGGAGATTATTTTGCTTTGTATGAAAACAACCATGTGAGTTTCTTTTTATCAATCTGTTAGAAAAATTAGATCAAAGTACACAGCGGAAGCGATATTACCTCGTTGGAAATATCTCGGATCTAGTGCGATTGTTCCACAGATTCTCCAGCATCGTTATTCGTCCACGATTCCCCACCCTCGTCGAAAATACGAGTAATTTTCTTGACTCAACCAAAAAATGATCAAGCTTAAATCCTCTAGAATTCACGTTTGCACAAAATAGTCACTCAGCCTTTCTCAAAAGCGAATGAACTCTATCTAAGGACGGAAAATCAAAATTAATGCCGCAACATCATATTACATCAACCCAAGTGTGATATAAAAATTGTTTTGCGCCAAAATTTATTTATAATTCCATTCTCAGCAAGTTATTAAACTGCGAGATAATTATTCTCATCATATAACTCATACGATTTCGATTTAAAAAAAAATATTTTAACTGAAAAAATATAGTTTCCTTAAAAAATATTTGGAATCGTATTTATATGATGTAACAATTTTTTTTTTATTATCCAAGTCCTTAGTGTGCATGTATAGGAACTTTCACATAGAAAATGCTCATATTGCCTTTTCTCATTTGACTCTTCTAAATAAAGAAGAGGGATCTCATTAGCAAGAAAAATTTCAATTTTTCAAGCTTCACACCCATCATCCGATGCCTCCACGGCATATTGTAGCATATCATCTCTCCACTTGAGAAATAATATTACTGAGTCAATGAGTGACCATCAAACACTTAAAACCTCTTGAAATTTTCACTAACACCACTGTTTTCAATTAGTCTTAAATCAAATTAGGTATAAACTTCACTAATATCGCATTAAAAGTGCTAATAAAAAACATCGTTTTGTGCAACAAATGCAGTATGTGACGTTTTAGCTGCTAACTAGCGATATATCCTTATTTCTCGCATACTCAATATTTTTCATATTCTCCAATCCACTATAGGAGAGAAAAGAAAAAACTTTACGAGAAATTATCTTAACCTAAAACCTATCTTGCATCAGTGCAACCATGAGCAAAATTTTTTTAAGTGAGGCTTAGATAAGTCGTACCTAATTATTTAGACTTTTTGCCATAGTTACCATGCAAATCTCCAAGGTGCTTGGTATTACATTACTCTCAGGAGTTGCTTCAAAGTTTATATATCTGCAAGAACCTATTTATTCTCGCTAGAGAAAAAAAAAACTTGAGCAAGATTACCAGTGCTAATATCACATAAAAGTGCACTGATAAAACCCTTAAAAAATGAATATGCCAATCAAGAATGTCCTCAACAATCTTCCACACTCAAATTTTAATATCCTTACTTGTCAGACATACTAGCAAGTAGAGAGGATATATGTTTTATCTGTGAGTTAATCCAAGTGGCTTCAAGATTATAATGCTCAACCTCAAATATAAGAGCAATTAATCTTTGCATCACCAAAAATAACGCGCAACTTTTGTTATTACTCACAAGATTCTCAAAGGCAAAATAGTGGTTTAGCTCTTATTTGACAGTTGATCCCATCAACTTCTATAAAAATTGTAGTGCATGCATCCCACGCACACTTCCAATTTTATTCTAGACCTTTCAGAGGTTTCACAATAATGATGGTCTAAAACTATCTGACACTGATAATAATCTTTATTTGTTTCCAACTATTGCTCATGGAGGAGATTAATGCGACGATTAAATCGCATAAATAATCTCTAGGCTTTCTTCTTGGTTATCTCAAAGTTACTAAACTATGCGCATATAATTGCACACACATCTATGAAATTTGCCGCGTTAATCTAAATTAGAACAAAAATAATTAATAAACGTCGCAAGATTGAAAATTCGCTAAGCTTCCTAATCATCTCTTGCGCCTCAATACGTAATTATTAATTTCTAACTTAATTTTCGCGCAAATTTATATCGTATAGGAGATTAATTCCAAATCAATCTCAACCATACTCCCACTAGGATAAGTAATCTACCGAGTCAGTCACATGTAAAATAATTTCTTCCTAGATCGAAGAAATCAATTTCAGCTAATCATAATCATGGACTAATCAAACTCAGGCTACTTAAATCCTTTATTTTATCACATTTTAAAAAAATTTGAAGACTAATTCTTAAAAAATAGCCTAACAATACAAGTGATAAAATAAGCTCACAATTACATGCAATCACAATACATGTACGAAAAATAATCACATCACATTTCCATCCAATTAATTATTATTCACCAAAAAATAATAATCTAGGCAATTTATAATGTAAAATAAAATGCCTATAAATACGATAAAACATGACATCATAATATCATGGCATGCATGTATTCAATAAGCACATACAAAAAATATATTTCAAAAAAAATATTTTATGCCACAATTACATGCTGAATTACTAAATAAATTCAACATACACTTAACAATAAGCTATAGTCCAATGGTTGAGCTCATAGCCTTTGTGTGTAAGGTTTTGGGTTCAAAACATCACCCAAGAATTTTGTCAAAAATCACTGACAGCTAATGGGCCGCGCCCCCTTGGGCGCCCAGCTGCAGAGCGGGCCGAGGTCATCTAAACTCACGGCCCAAATCAGCCAATGGCTCTGTTTTTAAAAGAAAATGGCTGGTGCATTTTAAATACAACAACATATATGGACCGGATTTAAAACAAATATGTTTATAGCCGAAAACCATTTCATCCCATGCAAATAAAATATCACAACAACCCAAAAGTGTTTTTAAAACAAGCCCACAGCCCAAGCCCGTGTAGCCTCCAGCCCGTACAAATGGAAGATAGACAAAAAAAAAAAAAATTCACTGTTCTTCTTCCTCCTTCCCACAGTTACAGAGTAATGTAACGTAAAAAAAAAAAAATTTCAAGCCACCGCCGTCCCTTCAAGCCTCCCTTCGTCGTTCATTGGTGCCCGGCGCACCTGGTGTGCGCAGCTCCTGGTGCTCGCCGCACCTGGTGCGCGCAGCACCTGGTGCTCGCCGCACCTGGTGCGCGCCGCTCCTGGTGCTCGCGGCTCCCGGTGCGGGCAACACCTGGTACGCGCCGCTCCTGGTGCACGTAGCACCTAGTGTTCGCGGCTCCTGGTGAGGGCAGCACCTGGTGCGCGCCGCTCCTGGTGCACGTAGCACCTGGTGCTCGCAGCTCCTGGTGCATGCAGCACTGAGCTAAACAGTGAGTACTGCATCCTAGTACAGGTGGGCAGCACCGTGCCACACCACCAAGATGCGCCGTGCACCTCTGGCTAGCAGATAGTGCTACACTGGCCTGGTGCTTGACTCTGGGCATAGCAGAGCCGCTGCACCTGCCTTGGCGCACCGATCGCACAGCAGATCTTTCTGCTAGGACATGCACCACGGTGCTACACTGATTAAGCTACTTCACGGCAGCTCTTCAGTACCGGCTTGGTGCAAAACAAAATGCTCTACAGGCAGCAGCGGAACTGCACAGGCCAGGAGCACCGCCTAGTGCTCGAGGCAGTAAGCAGCTCCGACCTTGTGTGCGGCATTGCATGCAGTGGAACTTAGCTCTGCGCATGGCCAGGTATTTTCATCTGCCTGGTGTTGCAACTCAGCACAGCAGAGGGTGCACCATTGCACCTGCGCTGCTTGTCGCACCGTGCCGATGGGCTGTGGTCCTCCATGGCTAAAACTGACTTTGAGGCAGCGTTTTACCAGTGCTGCATTGTGGCAACGTTGCACCAACGCGGTGAACGCTGCAGGTAGGTTGTACCCACGGCGCTGCTTGTGATGCAGCACTTGCTGCGGCGCTACTTGTCGCGCAGCACTCTGGTTGCGTAGCACCACTTTGGGCGCGCAAGGCTCTGCGCTTAGCTTTGCGTGGGTGGCAATCACTACCTGTGCAGCAACACTACCACCGTAATGTCCAACCATCTCATTGGTAAAAAATTCTCGCCGTGCATAAACATTTCAGTTCATAGAAAACATTTTCCGTAAAAGAAATCACTATGAGCACGGCAAATATAAATCAAGAACAACCGATTCATGCTCTGATACCAATGTTAGAAAAATTAGATCAAAGTACACAGCGGAAGCGATATTACCTCGTTGGAAATATCTCGGATCTAGTGCGGATGTTCCACAGATTCTCCAGCATCGTTATTCGTTCACGATCTTCACATCGATGGTGGAGTGTGCTACGTGGTAAAACCAGAGCAACACTCATACGTTCCACAACCTAAATGCCATGACTAGAGAGAACCATTTAAGAGATAGATATTTCTTGATGCAAGTCTCATACAAAGGGGGGGAGGAGCTATGTAAATAGCCCCTCTAAGCGTAACCCCCGGCTGGCCCTTAATGGCCAGCCATCAAGCCTCATAAAGTGGTTCTTAAACCACTTCATAACCTTCAAGAGAAGGTGAAGGGGTGCCCACTATGGGTGCCCCTTTCTTACACAATCTTTTTACATGGTGACTGATCATTAGCTAGAATTAAAGATGCATATCAGTGGTTTGATAAATGTACGTAGATATTATAGGAGTTCGGTGGCAATTATAAATTGAGCAAACATGCTGTGTGCATATCATTTCTTAAACAGCCAAACATCTAACCATTATTTTTAATTAAATTATTTAGATCTTGGCCCTAAGCAGTTATCATCTATAGAGGATCTTTGAATTTTCATTTATTCACTGTATCAGTGTTTTATAATACTTTCAGGGAAGAGTTTCACAGTATTGTTCCGAAAATTGAGAAGATTCATCGACAGCGAGTTAAAGGTGGTTCCAATAAGCCGAGTGCTAAACAACTGCCGCTATGAGTTGGCATAAAACCCAGCTTTGCGGATTGCTTGGATGGCTTATGGTTCTTAATGAGATGTATATATATACACACACATACATATATAACTAATAACACTACAAAAAAATCGTGAATTGTCAGTGTTTGTTAAGCGCCAGCAACAGTTAAAATAAATGCCACTAATTAATTAACGGCGTTTATTTACAGGTGCAACCAAACGTCGGAAGTGGGTTGTCACTATTTACACGTTCCGGCATTTGCCCAAATGACGATTATTACAAATGTTTATGTACAAATTAACGGCATTTATCTAAACGCCCCCACATTACTTAAATTAATGATATTTATCTAAATGCTGCTACTAGTACATTACCATCGCATTGCATAAGCATTTCAATAAATGCCACCACTATTACTTTGCCCGCGCATTATATAAATTAACGGCTTTTATTTAAGTGCCACCAATATCACGTTGTCGACGCATTATATAAATGCCACTAATTGCATTTTTGAAACAACAACAAATTTAGATGGAAACCCATAACAGTTTATTTTATGTCGAAATTTAAAACACACCAATATTATAATATACTACAATAAAAAAAATATAATACTCATTAATAATAAATATAATATAATGGGTCATTATTGATATAATAGAGAAAAAAATTGCAAATCAAATCACATGAAAGTGATTTAATAACAACTACTGTATATAAAATTATTACATGTGAAGAGACTTTATTTCTATTGATTTCTAGAATCCTTTGTGTTTTCACGGGATCTTGAGCCGTACAATCTATTAGTGGTTGAACATTGGTATAACAACCTACACAAATAAAGTCAACTCATTAAGTAGTTAACTCAATAGATTATTCCAATAGTGCAGGAAGTTTTTTACCATAAAATTGTCATCTCGAATAAATGACTTAAGTTCTAGACAAAAGAGAAAAATATAGGCATATCAAGTTAAAGAAATAAGAAATATGCAAAAGGTAATAGAGATATATCAAAGATATATCCATGTAAGATTCAAATCAAGAACCTCCTGCCATGAGATTTCTTCATCCTCATTAATAAAGTATCAAGAGTAATTCCTACAAACATAAGGGATAAGTTGAGAAAGTAGAATATGATGTTAATAAATGATAAAAATAAAATTAACATCCAGTCAATTGTGTTGTTTATCAATATATCAACAATTCTCCATTCATCAATTGCCTGCAGATGAGGAGAAAATATCATTAACCATGCCACAAGTAAAAATTGGCATCAAAATATGTCACTTAGCAAGGGAAAAGATGGGCTTACAATTTAACCATTGATTCAATGTCGGCTTGTTTTGAAACATTTCTCCTAAAAAGTTAGGCCTGTCCACCATTTGCCTAACCGGATTACACATGTACCCTACTCCTATTTATCACCTAAAATCAACCTATAAGCCATTGGATGCCCGCTTGTGTAAACAAGCTCCATACTCCGATATCAACATCCTTTTAAACTTGACTAGCATGACTTTTCATGCTACCCATTCAACTATCTAGCTCATCCCAACCCTTAACACGACATAACCTCGTTTACAACTACACCTCTCATCACATCACATAGCTCGAACTACTTCCAAGCTACACTGTTATCCATCACGTCACCTAGCATCTCACCACTTCACTTATGCACCATCTCCTCACTCATCACATGCACGACTCCATATGCATTCCCCATCACTTCATGACATCCCGCCATACTCCCTCTACGTCACCATTACACCACTTTGTCACTTCACATATACTTCCAGCCACAACACTACTACACAGTGACACTCGTCACTTCGACCACACAGTCAGATCACAACTATTTCGAGACATTGTTTCACAGTTCCCAACAATTCACATCATGCTCCACACTTCTCAACTATGCAACCATCTAACACTTCGTGACATACCATATGTGTACAACTTCACCACACGAAATACACTTCACGTATACTCCCTTCACTTCACACTACACTTTGCACAATCCACAACCAACTTCATAATAAAACTAATGAGGGAAAAAAGGAAAGGGATTATACCATGGGCAGGGACGACCCATTGCGTCACTCGCTGTTTGGCACGACCCCATGACATCGTAAGCCACTAACTTGGGCAATGACCATTTAGTCGTGGTCACTGCCGTGACCTTGAAACAGTGGCTATTTGAGTAGCCGAATCGAGGGTTTTGGAGACGGCTTGGCTCATGGCTAGAGGGATTTGAAAGGGGTGGTCATGGGGAGGCTTATGGTGGCTCAGTGGCAGGAGGGTGTCGCACGAAGACAAATCTGGCCATGCACAATGGAGACCCGAGAGGGAGAGAGAGCGTGAGAGAGAAGGAGAGGTCGGAGTGTCTTAAGAAGGAAGGAATGGCTGAGGGGTGAAGGTCTAGCATGCACGTGGGTGGCGACACGCGGCTGTAAGCGGCGAATCTAGGCTACGATGTGGAGAAACCGTGTGAGAGAGTGGGCTGCATGAGGGGCAGATCGGGGAGATGAGTGGCTGGGTTCGATAGAAGGAGGGTTGCTGGCATGGGGGGCTCGGTGCGGTGGCGCCGATGGTTGCGATGTCGGCGCTGCTTGTGCCGAAGGAGGGAACCCATGCGAAAAGGAGAGGGAAAGGGGAAGGGAGGGAGCTGCACCGTGGGTGGGTTTTGCGAGGAGGTGGTTGTCGGTGAGAGGGAGGCTGCTGGTGCAATGGTGGTGGCTGGACTACGGCAGGCGACAGTGGTGGCTGGACTAATGCATTGGCTTTTGATCAATGCCAATGAACCTGACAGAGAATCTAGATCAGGAAAGTTCTTCTATTCAATTGCAACATAGCATGGCAATTTAATAAATATTAGTAAAAGAGAAATACTGGTTTAGCCGTTGATGGGTTCTGCCAACTGGGTTGCTAGTTTCTTGACATCCACTCTGAGTAGGCTTACTTCAAAACCTTAATTATCTTTTTATATTGTAAAGTCTTGCTTCTTGGGAATCATGATACTTGATCATATATATATATATGTGATATATATATTAATGATGCTTTCTTTATCTCAAATTACATTTATGGAGTCTAGTGCTATTGTGCCTTCGTCAGGGTCTGAATCAATCATTGATGTAATTCATTTGGATAGCTCTCTCCCTACAAGTACTCATTCTCATGCTTGCCCTCCTATCAAAAGATCTCGGAGTAGATCGGATGTATGGCTTCATTTTTCTAAAATTGAGAATAAGGATCCTAACGACCAAAGAGTTGCATGTAATTACTGTGGTAAGACTTTATTATGTTATTCTAAAAAATAAGGTACTTCATCCTTGAGATACCAAATTGACACATGTAAGGCCTTTCTTGAGACTAGGATTGGAAGGGATAAATGTGGCGCCCCCGACCCCCACTTGTTATTTTAGTGGAGTTCGTGATACCGAGATGTTGACCACACTGATCACGCACCCCAACGACTAATGCTCAAAGTGTGTACAAAATGCAATAAGTGTACAATATAATACTCGCAGCGGATAAATAAAAAGGGTCATTATTTATTAAGTACCAGAAAGATAATAAAATATTCTTTATAAGGATTTACAATCATCCGACAGATAATTTAAAGAAAACAAATAACATAGGAGGAACAAATCTCATAACACCGAACAACATAAAGGCAAATCATGCCTCTGGCGGAGCCGGTCCTTCAGGCTCATAACCAGTCTCTGCATCAAAATCTATGGCATCATAAGATGGAATTGTAGGGTAAAACACCACATGAGATTATGACATCTTAGCAAGTATTTAACCAAAATAACATCCAAGAGATTTGAAATGCATTAATATAACCAACACGACAACATACTGTCAAACATGAAGGAGCAATTTTCACATCTTTCCCAAAATTACACATTTTAACCACTCACGCCAAAATCTCATTTGGCCCATATATATATATATATTATATTATTATATTAAGCATGCACTACGGCATCCTCTATGGACCATATGCACACCCTGGCTCTCATTGTCACACCACGGGTAACGTCCGTGCATGAGACTTCGTGACGAGCGATACCCAGTTCTGTGCCCAGCGTGTACATGGCCAAGTATCCTCTAATCCCGCCAACAAAAGGCCACGAAATCGGTACGAGAGTGTTGTTGTCTCGCCCATTCCCGTCGTCACCCTACGACAACTCAAAGAACGTCACGTCAGTCTGTTACGCTCCCGAATGACCAGAGAAGCTCCACCGAGATAATGTCTCATCTCAGCTTGGGGTCGTGATACACACGCACCCACACCATAATACCATCAATCCAATTTTCCAAACAGACAGTGTGACTTCATAGCACAATTAAATTAAAAACGATAAATATGAATGACAACAAATATTAGATGACATAATAATTTATTCATTTACATAAAATTACAATAATTACAAATTCACAGTTTCACAACCAACTACACGCGTAATCCCATCCTCCAATCCGGCCCAAGGCTCAAATCCAACATCAACTACAATTTATTCCCAACACTTCAGCAAATACAATTTAATTCTAATAACTCTATTTAAATCACATGGATCGCACTTTGAAAAATTATTCACAATCGAAGACGGGAAATTCTGGAAGATCGCGAGGGTGAAGATGCACTTTTGGTAAGCACCAAAAATACTAGGAAACAGAGTGAAGCTCATGGCTTTTATGGACAAAACAGGACATGGTAACAACTACTCAAACTCTCGGACTCATCAACAAAATTCACAGAACAACAAATTAATCATCTGGAAGTGAGACGAGCAAATTCAGGATGAATTGATAAATATGGGTCTCTGTCCTATTTATAGACCGAAATTAGGAGATTCAGACATCAAAGCTTCACTGTGATTGGAAGGCCGTGGAAGGAACGTGCGGCAGTGTGTGTTGCGTGGTGCAGTGGCGGGTTGACAGTAGCTAAATGAGGCATATCCGAATGACACGGGCACAACCCAGAAGCTCGAGGTCGAAGGTGGTGGTGGTCGTGTGGAACGGCGGCTTGACAATACATTTCGGAGTCCATTGCTAAGCGACACGAAGTAGCCATGAGGTGGAGGAAAGGAGGTGGTGGCTGATGATGAGGGAAAGCAATTTTTTGTGTTTGACGTGCTCTGATTGGAGGAAGAAGTTGGCGTCGGCATCAGTAGCTGGGAGAAGGAACCAGAAGAAAGAAAAGAAGAAGGAGGAAGGAGAGTGTAGCGGCGCCAAGAAGGAAATGATGGAACCCTAGGTTCCCAATTAAAACGGCATCATTCCGGATAGGGGAAGGGGCTGGGTTTTAGTTCACACGGGCTGGGTTAAACTCGCAACGGTTGGGTCACATGGGCTGGGCTTCTTACCTCACATACATGGGCTGGCCCGATTAACACACACACACACAACCCACTATAATTAATCCACAAAAATAAAACACTACACACAAGTTCAACCAAAATTAAATTACAAAGTAAAATAAATTAAAATAATGTTAAATAAAATAACACAACCAAATAAATAATAGGTACATGAAAATTAGGGATCTCACAATAACCCCCAATAAAAAATGATAGACCTAGGAGGGATGGGGTGGATGATATAACTAGCAGTCCTAGTTTTGGACTTGCCAAGTATAATGAGTAGAAAATAAGGTTGGCGGTAGCTAAGATAATAATTGTGGATGAGCTACCATTTAGATTTGTAGAAAAAGAGGGATTTAAAGACTTTATGACTGCAGTTGAGTCTAGATTTTCAATCCCCTCTCGCATTACTATTATGAGAGATTGTATAAAAATGTACTTAGAAAAAGACAAGTTAAAGGACATATTCATGGCATCCAATTATAAGATTTGTATTACTAATGACATGTCGACATCAGTGCAAAATCTTAATTATATGTGCATAACATCTCATTTTATTGATGATGATTGAATTTTGCATAAAAGAATTATAGGCTTTATGAAAGTTCCTAATCATAAAGGGACAACAATAGGAAGAGAGATTGAGTCATCTATACTAAGATGGGGCAAAAAGAAGATATTAACAATCACAATAGACAATGCATTCTCTAATACTACGGCCATTGATTATTTGAGGAAGATTACCAAACTTAGAGATTGTTTGGAACTAGGCAATGACCTTATGCACATAAGATATTGTGCACATATTTTAAATCTTATTGTCCATGATGGTTTGAAAAAAATTGATAGATCAATTGTGAAGATTCAAAATGAGGTGAAATATGTGAAGTCTTCTCCTACAAGACTTGAAAATTTGAAGTCATACGCGGAGAAACAAAATATTTTGGGTGGTGCACTTCTTTCTCTTGATGTGTGGAACTCAACATATCTGATGTTGAGTGCGGCTCTCAATTATTATACGGCTTTTGAGGTGATGCAAGATGAAGACAATTAGTTTGGTTCGCATTTACGTGAGGTTGGAGAAAGACCACCAACTTTAGATGATTGGAAAATTGTCAAGATTTTTGTACAATTTTTGAAGATATTTTACGATATCACCTTGACGGTTTCAAGCTCAACTTATGCAACTTCACATTTGTTCATCAGAGAAATAGCTTCAATCTATAACCATTTGATCAAATTTTCTATGGGTGATGATGATATGTTGAAAACTATGTCGAAGATGATGCTGTTGAAATATGACAAGTATTGGGGGGGTTTGAGAAAGTAAACAAAATCTTATTTATTGCGGTTGTGCTTGATCCGCATGCCAAGTTGGAAGTTTTGAAGTTTTGGTTTACAGATTTTCTTGGCTATGAGCGAGCGTCCGAACTTGTTACAAGGTTAAGGAGGATGCTTGAGCGGATGTATAAACAATATTCAAAATTCAATGTAGTTCAAATGTTGATGAGAGTCAAAGCAACACAACGTCTTATAATGTGGAGGATATTTATAGTAGGTATCTGCAGTATCAAGCATCAAAGGGTGTCGTAGAGTCCAAATCAGAGTTAGATCGATATTTTATGGGGAATCTTGAAGGATTGACGCCCAACTTTGATATTTTAATGTGGTGGAAGATGAATTCAATCAATTTTTCGATCCTTGCCAATATAGCTCGAGATGTGTTAGCTATTCTCATATCTACTATTGCTTCCGAGTCAGCATTTAGCGTTGGAGGTCGTATCTTAGATTCATTTCGTAACTCATTGGCCCTGGCAACAGTCGAAGCTCTTATTTGTACACAAAATTGGTTGATATCTCCCTCCGTTAATCATGACTCCCAATATGTAATAGAAGATACAGAAAGCTACAAGTTAGATATTGGTAAGATTCATATTTAAAGAATATTTTCATATAGTCCTTTGAATTAATTATATTTTTAACATCATTTTTTTTTTCATATAAAGATGACTTTGATGAATATTTTGAATGAGGTGATTGAAGATTACTTGAATTTTCATTACTTGAACTCACGGTGATTATTGAAATTCCTTATTTGATTGGTTCCCGTATATGTTGGCTGCTTCAAATATGCTTGATAAGAGGAGAATCTTATACTATTTGTATGCTTGAATTGCTTTTGCAGGTGGGTAGTCCAAATTCTTCAATGAGTTGCAATGAATGAGATTTGTCACTAGAGTTTAGAGTATTTGTTGGGCGGCTGCTTTTTGTTTATCTTGGACTTCTGCTCCCAAAAGGAACTAGTATTATCTATATGTCCAAAAGGACTTCTCTTCACATATGCTATATTACTGTTTGGTTACTTTTTGTATGCTACGGCTTAATGACATATTCCTGACCCCAACTCTATTTGTTTTATATGGTTCTAAGAGAAATTTTGTTTAAGCATCTAGACTACTACTTTTCATATGTCTATTATTGTGGAAAATCAATTAAAAACCCTCAACAACATCAATATCAATATTAGAAATAAATAAATCTAAAAAAAAAAAAAACTAATCGGCTAAATTTCGAAAAAATTCCGATTGGGTAATCGGTTAATGTGACCGGTTTGGTTAATCGGATAATGTAAACAGATCGGGCCAGAACAATGTCATTCGGGTCGGGTCGGCCTGAACAGTCCTACCCATTCATTTAACTTGTCTTTAATTTGTATGAGTGGACCACTCATACAAAATTTTCACCCAGTTTAAATTTACATCTGTTCAGGTTAAAAAAGTTTACTTCACCAAGTTATGTGGTTTATGTACGTTAATGTCCAGTGTCTTTGCCGATCATAACACAATTATCATCTGATATCAGCATTTTTCTTGCAGTTCAAACTATCTCTGATATCATATTTGCAGAAGAAATCTTTTGATTTCATTTTGATGTTTATGAGTGTGATCATCCAGCATGCCTGTCGCCTGGTAAGGAGACTCCATAAAAGCTACCTTGTGAAAGAATCTTTGGGAGATCGATGTTTAACTAAGGCATCTTTACTCAATCCAATAACGATAGGTTAATTTGTTTCTGTCAAAACATACATTGACTTTCAGAATCAAAAAATGTTGACGGGCCAGCCGAAATTGACATGTTTACCCCTCTACTAAAGATAAGTCTTTATTATGTTTGCATTTCGTTTTCTTAATTCGGTTGCTAGGCTGCCTTCTCATGCTTTCCTTTGTCCAATCAATGTGTAAAAACTTGGACCAACCTGTAGCACACAGTAGCCTGTAAAAACTAGAAAATTTACATGATTATTTTCGTCATTTAACTCTTACTTTAGATGATCCTAATATCTTTAAAACTTTAAATATTTTGACATCTAGTTCTAATATACAAGAAGGCAATAATCCTCTTATCATAGTTTACCGTATTTATTATCACGTGTGTCAGGAATGTTCAACAAAATTCCATCTTGAAGGACTTTTTCTGAGTGCTGAAGGACTTTTCTCTCCCTCTTGAAGGCACCATGACTAACAAGTAGAAATTGTATGACAAGGGTTAAGAGTGTTCAAGCCATATCATCAGTTTGTGGAATGTAAATCATATGGATTTCACTTAAAAGTAACACAAGACATGCATGAATCACATATGACTGAATTTGACTTATTTTAATGTGAAAATTAACCCAACAAAGTCAGACATATCATTCTACTTTCCTTTTTGGACGAGTTAACTGTATTACTGTTACAACGCACGACAGTCGACAACAATGCACTGCGCAGTTATTTTTTACCCTTAATTTCGTCAAAATACAAATTATACAAGAATAATACAAAAGTGACATGTAGGATATTTTATATTACTATGCTTTAAATTGAAGATATTTTTATAAAATAATGATATCTAATTTAAATAAAAGTCGTATAAAATATTATAAAAATAATTGTAGCTGTTTCCTTTTTCAATACTAATTATGTCTCAGTAAAAAAATTTTAAAAAGATGTGGAACAAGAAGTTCCGGAATCCGGAGAACATTTTTTTTTTCAATAGAAACAAAAGACGATACTTTTAAAAAAATATATACAAGATTTGTATATCTTAAAAGTGTAAATAATGTTAAAATATTGTTTAAATAATGAGTTGAGATATGAATTGAATAAAATATTATTAAAATATTATTTTTTCTATTATTATTATTTTAAAATTTAAAAAAATTAAATTATTTAATATATTTAATTTAAAATTTTAAAAAAATTATAATAATAAAATAAATTGAGATAAATTGATTATCCAAACCCACCTAAATCTAAAATAAATACCAATTTGTTGTTCCATATTTTGACGCGGAACTAGCACTTTCTTCCTCGGTCATACGTGCATATAGTGGCTTCGTCGAACAGCCACAGCCACAGCCACAGCCACAGCCCAGCCAGCCCGTTTGTTGGAGCCTGGAGCCTGGTGCCTGGTGGGGTCATCGGAAGGTAAACTTGGCTCCTCTCTCTCTCTCTCTCATGACTATTCTCGTCCAGTCAACCTTTTTCTCTCTCTCATGACTATTCTCGTCCAGTCAACCTTTTTCCACTCTTCCACGATATTTACATCCTCTATTATCATATCGCTTTTTCCTTGCTCTCTCGTCTTTGGGTTGTTTTGTTGCCTTCGTTGCTTTCCTGATCGTCACAAAGCCCCCCTCTTTCCTTCGTCTATATCTTCAAAACTTTCCCACTTCCAACAACAACAGTCTTTAATACCAGTCTCTCTCAGTGTGTCAAAAAGTCTATGGAGCTAGAGCTGCGCATCGGAATCTTCTCTGCTCAACAACGTCTCCACCAAACGATGATTGCCTCCGAACTGTCAGACTAGGATTAGGGTTTCCTCGGAGAGAGTCCTCCAAGAATTTAAGGCACAGGTATGGTTCTTTCTTTATATACCCTTTTTCTTTTATTTACATTTCCCTTTTCGTTTTGTTTTCTGATGCTCTCTCTCTCTCTCTCTCTCTCTCTCTCTCTCTGCCTCCTTATGCTTCTCCGGGTTGCTCATGATAGCTTTGAGAGCACGGCAACTAATCAGGGATGGGTTTAATCTGAATTGCCCGGAACGCACCTTGGCCTGGATTCTTTAAGATTAAAAATTAGGATTAACTTCGAGTCAATTTTTTTTTATGATCAATTTGTGAGGGGTGGTTGATTAAATTTCGAAAGTTTTTTTTTTTTAATTTTTATTTATTTATTTATGGATGTTTCAGGATTGGCACCGTGCTGTTGTTCTTGCGGTTGAATGTAATTTGTAATTTTAGCAAGGTTTTGTTCAGTTTTACCTGTGTTTATGTAGTTGAAAATTGAAGTGACACTTTATAATTGAGTGAATAATAAGACCTGCCTTTTATTTGAAATTGACTAATCTTTGGCGATTTGGAGGATTTGAACCCAAGTTTCGAAGTATGGGTCCGGCACACAAACTTAGTAACTTTCTCTACGAAGTTTTCATTTCTGTGACATGTTGCTGCCTTAAAAGAAGCATTTATAAATGCTGAGCTTTGTATGTCCCTCTTCCTTCCATCCTCTTAAACTACGAAATTAAGTGTAAAGACAACGTGGTAGTTTTCCATGTGCATTGTTTTGTGGTACACGATTAGGCATGCCCCATATGTTGTTGTCAAGAAGCTTCCTTCCATCTCCCCCTTCGACAAATTGATTTGGTTTAATCTTCTTGCATCACTTCTATGATGACTATTAATTTCCAAGCTATGGCTACGCTGGTTTTACATTCTCTGCAATACTGCTTTGTTGCAGGGGTAATTTAGATGAGATGGCCGATAGCTTGGATGGGACTCATGGGAGTTATGACCTTGGCAGCCAGTCAGATGAGAGCAATCATTTTGAAAGACTGTACCTTGAGCCTATTTATGATGCATTTGTCTGCCCATTGACAAAGCAAGTTATGCTTGATCCTGTTACCTTAGAGAATGGACAAACTTTTGACCGAGAAGCAATTGAAAAGTGGTTCATGGAATGCAGGGAGAGTGGAAGAAAGCTGGTGTGCCCATTAACGCTAAAGGAATTAAAAAGCACAGATCTGAAACCTAGTATAGCTTTGAGGAACACTATTGAAGAGTGGACTGCTAGGAATGAAGCTGTTCAGATTGATATGGCTCGTAGGTCATTGAACCTGGGGAGTTCAGAAAGTGACGTTCTGCAAGCTTTGAAGTGTGTTCAGTATGTCTGCCAAAAGAGCCGATCAAATAAGCATATTGCACGTAATGCAGGCTTGATACCCTTGATTGTTGACATGTTAAAGAGCAGCAGCCGTAAAGTTCGGTGTAAAACTCTGGAAACTCTTCGAATTGTGGTGGAGGATGACGCTGAGAATAAGGTTGTCACTGGTTTTATGATTCTCTACAAAATTATTGACTTAGATAGCTTAGCACCTCTTGTTAAACTTTTGTTTTTTTTCCATAGGAAATGTTGGCTGAGGGAGACACCGTGCGCTCTATAGTAAAGTTATTGTCTCATGAACTCTCCAAAGAGAGGGAGGAAGCTGTATCTTTGCTTTATGAACTCTCCAAATCTGAAACATTGTGTGAGAAAATTGGCTCAATTAATGGAGCAATTCTTATATTGGTCGGAATGACAAGCAGCAAATCAGAGAATGGTTTAACTGTCAAAAAGGCTAATAAATTACTTGAAAATCTGGAGAAGTTTGAGAACAATGTGCGGCAGATGGCTGAAAGTGGCAGACTGCAGCCTCTTCTGACACAAATCCTTGAAGGTGCTTGCACTGTCACTCTTTTTTTTTAATGCTTGCTTGATTTATTGCAAAAACTATACTCCTTAGCTAGGTTCTTTTGCTTAAAAAAAAAGGACCACAAAAATGTTGCTTGTAATGTTTGTTTGAAGTAGAATTTGTATAAAACAATATTCGAATCGCTCTCTATTACAAGCTCCCTAGATTTGTTTGAAACCTGTTAGTACTAAATACCTATATAGATAGAATTTAACTTCAATCAGGACTTACTGTAAGACCAGGTTCTTTACACCCTTTAATAAGAAGCTGATACATCAGTTTTTATTGAAAAACAAAAAACACACACTCACACTGTATCACATCTAATAAAAAAGCACAACAAAAAAATAATCTAAAGTAAAGAAAATAGGGAAAGTTGCCCAGGTTCAGCCACCCCATGGGTGGTTCTCGCTACCATGCACAGGGTGTTCTGCCGCCACTCTGCATGAGATGGATGTCCAATCACCTTGAGGGGTGGCGGCCACTACTGCTAGAGTTTTTTATTTTAAAATTTTTTAAATACATTATAAAAATAATTAAGTGTGGTGCAATCTTTTTGAAAAGCAGTATAATCTTTAGGCGGTAATATGCAATTGGAGAGTGTTAAATTAAGTTTTACACCGCATCCTGACAGTACGTGCTCCCATATAGATATTGCTCCCCATTGTAGAAAAAGGGTAAACTGATTTGTTATATTTATATCTAAATCCTGAGATTTCATAGTTTTGAGAAATTGTTGAATACAAATTTCGCCTGGACTTCTTCATAGGCAAGTATCCTTGTTGATCTTACAACTATGTAGGTCATATTGTAGATCAGACGTGCTGCTTCTTGCTGGGGTAGAGCGAGGAATATTTTATACTGTTTGCTAGACTATATACAAATATGCATGTCAATTATAACTTGTATTAAATAAACTCCCATCAAGGTGCAGCATGATGGTCAAAGGCCAAGCTTGAGACAAGCTCTAGACTCGGGCATCCTGGGTTCCCCCATATTACCTGATGCTCGGTTCTGACAGGTGGGGTTGTGTATCGAGGATTTACTCCCCAAGGGTGGGACTTTGGTGAGGTTCCACTCATCAGGGGAAAAAAACGTTGATTCAAATAAACCAAACTTGTATGCATTGCCAAATTTTTTTATTGGCACTGGGTATCTGAGAACAAAGTTCTGACTAATCCCAGGGGTGTACAGGCCCTTGGCAAGGAGTTTCCTACAGTGCACTTCGGGTAATTCAAGGGGAAGTTCCCCTAGTCCGATGGTCCATAGAAATTGTTTGCACTCAAGAGGATTTGAACCTTAGACCTGGAGGGAGCATACCACCAAGACTAAGGCCTTTACCACTTGAGCCAACCCTTAGGGGTTGTATGCATTGCCAAGTTATATTAGCTAGATAAGGTAGCTGAGTTTTTAATTTCTCATTTTTCTATTTCCAATTAAAAAATACTGAATAATGATCTTTCTTTTAATCTTTTTACTTGAAGAGTTGTTTCTGTTTGGTTTGAATATATTAATGGGCATTCCAAATGCTGAACATGATTTGCTGAAATAAGAATTAGAGAATTTCTTTTAGGAGATCTATAATGCTGTCTTCCAATCATTAATGGTTGGCAGCTGGGGAAGGCAGCAGTTTGTAGAGTGGTGGGACCACCTTACAATGGAAGAATTTAGAAGCAGCATGATTTTAATCATGTAATTTTAGAAGTTCAAGTAATTCAGGGGGCCAATGAGCTCTTGCTCTATGGCACGTCTCCCCCTCATAAGGACTTAAAGAATGGGTTGGAGGGTGAAGTTATGGGTCTAATTTCACCAGGTGCATGACCAAACAAAAAAGGGGTGATCTTCTCACTGGATTTGTTGTTTGAGTTTGGATTATACTTGTCTCTAATTTGTTGTCTTTTATGTGTAATCTTAGGTATTGTTGTTTTCATTTTTTTTAGCAAGTAGGCATTGTTGATATCATTATGAGGAAAATCTATATTGCTCCAGTCAATGTCATGTGGTTAACGGTAAACTGTTCCCTTGTGATGGTTGTAGGGCCACCAGAAACCAAACAGTCCATGGCTGCATACCTTGGTGAGCTGGTCTTGAACAATGATGTAAAAGTCCTTGTGGCTAACACGGTTGGTTTGTCTTTGATTAATATCATGAGAAATGGTAGTATTCAGTCAAGAGAAGCTGCTTTAAAAGCTCTAAACCAGATCTCATCTTATGAGGCAAGTGCCAAAGTGTTGATAGAGGCAGGGATACTTCCCCCTCTTGTGAAGGACCTTTTCACTGTCGGTGCCAATCAGCTTCCAATGAGACTAAAAGAGGTTTCTGCCACAATTCTTGCTAATGTTGTGAACTCAGGTTATGACTGTGATTCTATCCCAGTTGGATCTGACCGCCAGACTCTGGTCTCAGAAGACATAGTGCATAACCTACTACATCTCATTAGCAACACTGGTCCAGCAATTGAGTGCAAGCTTCTCCAGGTTCTTGTTGGACTCACTAATTCTCCAACTTCCATTCTTAATGTTGTTGCTGCCATAAAAAGTTCTGGTGCTACTATCAGTTTGGTTCAGTTTATTGAGGCTCCACAGAATGATTTGCGTTTAGCTTCCATTAAACTTCTGCATAACCTTTCCCCACTCATGGGTCAGGAACTGGCTGATGCCCTTCGTGGCTCAGTTGGCCAGCTCAGCAGCCTCATTAAAGTCATATCAGAAAATATAGGAATCAGTGAAGAGCAGGCTGCAGCTGTTGGCCTTTTAGCTTATCTCCCTGAGAGGGACTTGGGCCTTACCAGGCAGATGCTAGATGAGGGTGCCTTTCGGATGATCTTCACTAGAGTGGTTAGGATCCGGCAAGGGGAGACTAGGGGCAGTCGATTTTTCACTCCATTCTTAGAAGGTCTTGTACGGGTCCTTGCAAGAGTTACATTTGTCTTGGCTGATGAACCTGATTGCATTGCACTCTGCCGCGAGCTCAATCTTGCTGCAGTATTTATTGAAATGCTTCAGGCCAATGGACTAGACAATGTACAGATGATCTCTGCCACAGCATTGGAAAACTTGTCTCTAGAATCCAAGAATTTGACGAAATTGCCTGAGTTGCCAGCAACTGGTTTTTGTGGCGCAATATTTCCATGTTTTAGCAAACCACCTGTCATAACTGGATTGTGTAAGCTTCATCGAGGAACATGTTCACTAAAAGAATCCTTTTGTCTTCTAGAAGGACAGGCTGTGCCGAAGTTAGTAGCTCTTTTAGACCACACAAATGAGAAGGTGGTTGAGGCAGCACTTGGGGCATTATCTACTTTACTGGATGATGGGGTTGATGTTGAACAAGGAGTAACAGTGCTCTCGGAGGCAGAGGGAATCAAACCTATACTTGATGTTTTACTTGAGAAACAGTCAGAAAATCTAAAGAGGAGAGCAGTTTGGGCAGTTGAAAGACTTCTGCGAACTGATTATATAGCTTATGAAGTTGCTGGAGATCCAAATGTGACTACCGCACTTGTTGACGCATTTCAGCGTGCCGACTATCGAACCCGGCAGATTGCTGAGCTTGCCTTGAAGCATGTTGATAAGATACCCAACTTCTCTGGAATCTTTCCAAACAAGGGATAGGCCCTTTGTAGATGGTGTACTCATTAAGTTGATGAGTACAAGGAAGGACCCGTATGTAATTCTTCTTTTCTCCCGAGCATTTTTATTTCATTTCATGGTTGGCTTGGAAATCATAAATATAAAGGTAGATATTGTTGTATACAGATTTTCTTATTTCCCATTTGTAGGGGGTTTTGAAAGCTGCTGATTTGTTCTTAAATAATGGTTCTGTTTCTATCAACTCCATTTCTTTACTTGAACTGCACTGCACTTCACTTCCCGTTGAGATTGGAATTGTTAAATATTTTCTTTTGCTATCAATGTACAAAATAGTACACCTTCGAGGGTCCATATGAAAGTGTTTTTTTTTTCCTCATCTTTTTTTGAGATGTCTTCCCCAAATCACATGAGAGCAGCAGGCGACTACGAACTACAATAGACCCCGGGATAACCCGAAGAGACTTCACTTGCCCTAATGAGATGCGCATGCATGCTAATGAGATGAGATGAGATGAGAATTTTGTTAATAGTAGTAAAATAGTTTAAATTAAGATGTTTTATTGAATTTTAAAAAATGAGAGAAAAAAAATTATAAAATTAAAATATTGTTTGAATATAATTTTTTAATATTGTTTTCGTTTAGAAATTTGAAAAAATTGTATTTTTTTTTATGTTTTGTTTTGAAGTTTGAGACAATTATAATGATTAAATGAAAATTTTAAAAATTTAAAATTGAAAAGTATTTTATATTTGAGTGACATTTGAAAAGAAAATTATAAAAAAGTTTGAGATTTCATCCAAGTGCCCGAATATAGATTATAGCTTATTGGGTAAGGAAAGTTTTAGAACCTGATTGGGATTGAGTGAGTTTGAAAGTTTAAAAAGTACTTTTAATTATTTAAAAACTCTTTTAAAGAACAAAAAATGATATGTTTAGTAAATTTATAAAAAATGTTTTAATCACCTAAAATAGCTAAAAGTTTACTTTTTAAAAAAGTACAAAATTGAAACTTTTCTCAAAAAATTCTTGTACATAATTATATAATTTTTTAAAAAGTAATGTAACTAATTTTAAAAGTGTTTTAGATACATGTTTATCAAACAGTAAATAAATTTTGAAGTATAGAGTTTATTATTTAAGTTATAAGTTATAAGTCCTAAAACTATAAGCTATCTTTCTCACTACAATCCCGAACATGCACTTAAACTGCAGTGTTTATCAAGATTTTACATGCCAAGGGAGGAGTTTTACTTCATTTTAGATAGCCGATGTGAACACGTGATAAACATATGGGTTCGTTTGGATATAAAAACTATCTCACCTCTTCTTATATTAACATTACAATTTTTAAATTTTTTTTACATAAAATATAATAAATAATTCAACTTTTTAAATTTTAAAACAATAACTATATTAAAAAATAATATTATAATAATATTTTATTCAACTCATCTAAAACTATTTCATCTCATCTTATCACACTATTCAAACCAGCTTATAATTTGTTATGTAATTAATTGTAGCTATAAAAAATGTCAAAATGTTAGTTTTTTCTTTTTTACTAGCTAATGTGGAATGGCTTCCGCATCAATCGACTCTTGATAATCAAACTTACAAAAATATTTTTTTTCTTTTTACTAATAATCGTTTCTCTTTCGAGTAATGATATATGCAACCTGTTTTTACTATTTTTTATATAATTATACTTTAAAATGAGGATATTATCTATTAATTTTCTATTTTAAATTTTGAAATAGCATTTTACAGTCCGGAAATGGGCCGGTTTCAACTTTCAAGACGGGGGAAAAAAAAAAAAATTTCAAGTCCATAGCACCACGTAGCGACACTTTCACTTCAAAGTCTCGCCGTAAGATATCGTCGCCAATATCAACATCAACGGAGCTCTATTCTGTTCCAAACACCTAAGAAAATGGCAAACTCGACGGCGTGGGCGTGGCTGCTTCTGACCCTGTTCGCCGCTTTCTCCCTCGCTTCTTGCCTCGACGACAAATGCGCAGCTTGCAATGCCGTCGCGGTATCCTTCACGATCCCTTTTTTTTTCTTCTTTTCTTTAAACATCAATTGGATTTGAATTTGCCTCCCTCTCCTCCTAACTATGTTGCGATCTTGCAGGAGGAACTAGAGATTGGCCTTTCTAATGTAACAATCTTCTCTTCTCCGCTTATTTCCCATCCCCTACCCCTTTTTTCTTTTAATTTTATGAGGCCAATAATGTCCATATATTAACAAATTTTATAGGAAAAACCGAGGAATCATCTAGATATGAGACACCGCCTGGACTCTAAAGGTGAACGTAAAGGAAAGGTAATTGATTACAGGTACAGCTTCCGTATCTCCATTCTGAGTCATTTGGAATTCTTATACTGATATCTACTTTGATGGGTCTCTTTGAAAAAACTTTATCGAAGTTGGAATTTTTAGATCTTCATGTTTAATCGAACTCATGTTATGGGTTCTGAAAGGCGATTGGAGATCTGACATCATGGGTGCTTTTGTCTAAAAGTTTTCTTGTGAAAATACTTTGCCATCTATGATCATTTGTGAAAGTTGTTTCTGTAGTTTCTGTAGTTTCTTTACCAGTGGCTCAGTCTGACTACATAGTTCTGCAATTTATTTTGCATTAGAGTCAGTGAGCTCAGAGTCGTTGAACTCCTTGATGGTCTTTGTGAAAAGATGCAGGATTACACTCTTCAGAAGGTAGTTTCTTCTCCAAATATCTTCTTACCGTGTCCATTCTCACACATTTTTCCTAATGCATTTATATATATATTTATATCTTTTTGCATCGTTTCCTATGATATTCACTTTAGCAGCTTCGATAGAAAATATGTTTGAATACTCATTGGCATCTTATGCGGCTGCAATTATCTGCCCAGTCAATATATAGTGACTACCTGACATTCTTAGATATGCGGTTGTGATAGCATTAGCATTGGATTATGCAAATGCAAATGCAAATGTAAAATTTGCATAATATGACATGATTTTGCATTTGGCTATTTCACTCAAAACTTATTCCCACATTGGATTATCCATCTATTAGTCAAAATAATAATAAAATATTATTAATTTATTGATTTGTTTTTGCAATTTTTTTTGTTCTATTAATTTTTTTTTCTAAATTAAGATTTATATGGAAATATTAATGTTATAAAATATGAGACTTGGATAAATACGTGGATGATCCTAGTCACCCAGTGAAAAATGAATTGGAATGGCCTTTCACACGGTATTAAAATGAATCGATTCCTAAATTGATGGGATTATGAACAAGGCCAAGAAATATAACAAACAAAATTCAAACCCTAACGAGAATAATTGAGTCTCCGTCCCCAAGGATTCATTGGAGAAAGAGAGAAATTTCACCATTTCCAGAGATCGTGGTGTGACTTGGAGGGCAGGGAGCGGCAGAGGCGGTCCATCTCGACGTAGAGGGATTGGATGTGGGTAATGTCCCTGGTGATTGAGGATGAGAGCTCCGGAGAGTCCATCCCAATGCTACCGCTCGAGTACTCAGGGTGTTCTGGTATATCTCTGACAGCGTACTTCCCCCTCCTCCTCCTGCTGCTGCTTCCATTTCCACGGTAGTATTTCCTGTGTTCTCGTCGTAGAGGGGATTGTGTTGCTTCCAATAATCAGACAAAGTATACTGGGAGGATTTTGTGCAATGGGGTTTCTGGACACTGGATAGAACGAAAATGGTGACGAGGAGAGAGAGCAGGAACGAAAATGGTGAAGAGGAGAGAAGAAGGAAGCTCGGTTTGGGTCCTTGGGAAAAAGAATTTCGAGGAAAAGAAACCGGCGTTGAGTTTTATTGAATAAAAATAATATTTGGTCTTTGTACAGTAGTCTTGCATATATGACCGCCGAGTATGATATACTGTAGCTCAAACTCATATATTTTTGCATTTGGATAATCCAATGCAGGTAATTTTATGTAAATTGAGTCAAATTTTACATTTCACTGGCAGTTGGATAATCCAATGCGAGTGCTCTGAATATGTTTTATTTTGTGTCTTCATTTTGCAGATAGATTCAAACAGGCAAGAGTGGGTCAAAGTGGATGACTGGGATAACCTCACAACAAGTACGTACTGTTTTATAATGGCTTGTGTTTATAAGCTCAATTTTCAATTTTGCTAATAAGCTAACATACAATGTGGTTTGTGCTTTAGAGGCTGGTGTTTCCCTTCTTTAATAAGCTCAGATACTTGCTTTAAATAAGTAATTTACATTTGTCTAGTGTAGAAGTCAGACTTTTGAATTGTGGCATACTGCCATAGGCATTTGTGATGTTCATTCATTTTAGTTCTAAGGAAAACCTTTTGACATCAGGTAAACAAGATGGACAAAGGCTTAGTTTACCTGAATATATTCATCTGAAATTTTGAATCTTGATGTGTTGGAGTGATTAATATTCTGTAATCGTTAATCCTTTGGACAATTTTTTTTTTTTATAACTAAAACTTGTGGGGATAAAATCAAAACTTTGGACAATGGTGACTTTATAAATTAATTATTTTGAAAAGGGGGAGAAATTGTTTTCCAAACATGGAGCTTGTCCTTGATGCATATTTTATTACTTACATTGACTTCCTGAAGATCCATCTACTCCTATTGTCTAGTAATAATCTGTGTACTGAAGAATTGCTTTCTTCAGTTTTTGCTTTCTTTTCAGCTTTCTAGAATGTAACTAGATATCTCTTTTGTATACGTCCTGTGTACATGGGGTTTGCCTAGTTTTGATTCAATGAAATTTCTTACTTATAAACAAAAAAAAATTAAATTTGTGTACTGAAGAATTGTGATGCTTTCTGAACAACTGTTTTATTCTTTTTTATGATAGATAAACAAGAAGCTCGAGCATATTCAAAAGCTATATCATCTTATTGTGGAAGGTGAGACATTAGATGGTACCAGTATACCTCCTCTTGTGGCCAGAAGTCAATCTCGTACTTCTATGCTTGTTTCTCTTTGCTCTAGTGACAAATGAGGGCAATATGCACCTCTTAAGTTAGGTTTGGAACCAAAGATAAAACACAAAATTTTCATCTCATCATTACAATTTTTTCAAATCTTCATACAAAATATAATAAACAATTCAACTTTTTCAAATCCCAAAACAATAATAATATTAAAATATAATATTTTAAACTTTCATCTAAAACTAAAAATTCACATCTCACTTTCCAAACCTAACCTTAGTGTCTTAAGTACTTTTGATTAACAGAGTCTGACCTGTGTCTACAATGGGGCAGGTTACTTGAAGAAACGGAAGATGATGTAAGTTTTTATGTTTTGCTTATTGATTTTAGCCTCATTGAAGGTCATTTTTGTTGGTGAATTGCATCTGGCTATTTCAGTTTTACTGATGCCCTTTGCAGTTGGCAGACTTGATAAAGAAAGGATCTGTTGAAGTAGGGGATGTAAGCAAGGTTCTTTGTCAAGATTTAAGCAAGCACTGCAATCAATCGAGGTAGTGTTGAACTTCAAAACCTGTAATTCAACCCACATTTTCTCTCTCCAAGAAAAGGTGAATAGCCCAAAAAATTAAGTTGCAGGAACTTTGAGCTGTATTCTTAAGCCACCTCTAGTTTGTGAATTGTGCCTATTTACCAACAAAAACTTGGGAATTGAATGCCTAGAAGTGGGACAAACAGGGAGATTTAAATGATTTAATTTAATGTTTCTTGCAGTGGCTTCCAACAGGTGGAGGGCAATGATCATGGATCAGATGGAGAACTCTGATTAACTCAAGGAAAAAAGTTTCTGTAGTTTTAGAACTTTTAGTTGGCATCACTCTCAAAAGTGAATAAGTTATGCTTAACTTGTAACCCAAAAATTTTTGCTTCCAGTTGTTCAACTGGCTGGATGTACCAATGTGTTGAGTTTCACATAAATGAAAATGACTCGAGCGCATATTTGAAGAACAATCAAATAGCCTGTGTTTGCATGCCAATTTGTGATCTTGAGCTGGAAATTTAGTACAAGCTTAAATTCCTTATTATTTTTAAGGATGATTGTTTTCAAAATTAAATTGACATTCCACATTTGACATTTCAAATCTTTTCTATTTTATCACATACAAGGTGCAGGCATGAACATTCACATTTTTCGGGTGACACAGGATATCCTCAGTAATTTGTTTGTTTTGGATTCTTTTACTTTTTTAAGCATGTCAATGATTACTAGTACCCAGTTTATATGAAATTTTAAACTTATACTCGACTTTCTCCTGTATAATTGTTCCCGTCGGAGATATGAATACCATGTCAAAAACATTAGTTTGCTTGCAAAGAATGAGAGATCTAGAACTTGATCAAACATAAGTCGATACTTCCCAGCCAATCAAATGCATATGTTATAGAGAACTTGCTACTGCGTACTATTCCTCATTAGGCGAAACTCGAACTTCCTTGTCCATTCATAAACGCAAACAAGAAAAATAGTTTCTCGATGATCGGAAGTTTATAAACTATAAGCTTTTATGGATAATTCAACTTTTGAGATGGCTTATAATCCATTAATAACAAAACCCGTTGTTGACAAGCAGCGATGCCGGCTGGGCGCAATCACAAGCATACAAAAATAGCCTCAGTTGCTGTCTGATTCGACCCAAAATTTATTTTCTTTCTCGTGTTGCTATAGTTTCCTTGGTAGGCAAGGGAAACCGGCCTTTGTCAATGTGTCATGCATTAGCCATGCTTTTCTTGATGTATTATTATTCATTTACTATCTCTTAACCTCTCAAAATAAATGGAAAAAACATAAAAAATAGCGTCAGTTGGTTTGGATTGAGAGGTGAGTTGAGATCATCTCAACTCATCTCACTACTATTCATAAATTTTAATTCACAAATCTCACTACTATTCATAAATCATCTCAACTCATCTCATCTCACAATCCAAACGGCTATCCTGAGATGGATCCCTTCCAAATCCTTGGTAGAGTAATGCTAGAGAAACAATGAATTTTTCTGATTAGAATTAACATAAACAATGAATCCTCCAATTGGTACAACACAACTATCTTGGGATGTACAGGGTTTAGAACTCAAATAAAAAGTGAGTCAAATCCTACATAATTTTATTTCTATGAATGAGACTGAATGTCAGCCGTGGAAAAGGGAACGACAACAGCAACAGCTACAACAAAGATAGTGGCAGCAGCACAAGTAAAATGGCAGTCACAGCAGCTTGGGGGCTAAAATGCCCTGAACCGATTGTCACCTCAATATATGTACATCCATTTATAAGCATTCCACTTCGTTCTCATGAATTACAGTCCAATACACCCTTGAGTAAATTCAGGCCTTCTGCTGATATACTACTCCTCATAATTCGGGATTGAGGTATCTCTATCCGAGGGGGAGGGTCTGACGAGAAGCAAACCACAATAACTGTTAAATTATCACACGTGTTGCGCTTGAGTGCCTCTCTGACCAGCTCTCTCGAGCATCTTTCAGGGTCATTGTGGAGCATCAATTCTTTCCTTGCCATAGTCACAGCACATTGGCTGCTCATTACATCCCATAAGCCATCGCAGCCCATTATCAAGAACTCATCATCCTCAGTCAGGTGTGTCTCCTGCAACTCTGGCTCTGCACTTAAAGGGTAGGTAGAACCTTTGGGGCCTTTCATGTGCCAATCCCCTAATGCACGTGCCACAGATAATTGACCATTGAGGTAGCCATCATAAATGACACCACCGAGTTTCTCAATTCTAATTCTTTCAGATGTGCAATTGGGTTTATGGTCTTTTGACATCTCAATCGCTCTACCTCTCCTCCCTAACACTGCACGACAGTCCCCAGCATTTGCAATTATCATTGTCCTGTGAAGGGTAAAAGGTTGTCAGAGATAATCAGCTGACTCTAATGCTTCTAGCCATTCAAGAACAAATGATGTAATACTAGACTTGCATTGTAGTAATTTTCCGATGTAACATCACTACTCTAACAAAATTTTATTATTAAAACAAGAAGCAAAAGGCGTAGCCCAATGACACGACTATATTTCCTTTATGCCAAATTAAGATTTTTATGCTACTCTTCAATTTTTTTTTTTCACACGAGATTGTTCATAGCACAAAGGCAATGCCATAAATTATCATTTCCCAGCAACATATAATCAAGTACAGTTAATGATGTTATTATGCAATGTACTGACACAATCTTTAGAGGTCACAGACTAATTAATGCTGGATGTTGGACAGGGGGGGGAGTTGCACATTTTGCCTAAACATGATAACAAAAAGAACAATGAAATTTTTATCATGATCAATAGTTGGATCAAAATCCCCAATTACTTAATAAAAAAAATATTTGGATCTAATCCCTAAACAAAATAGAATTAAAAGTAGCTCTGGATGTCACTTACCTGCCAAAAATAAGGGCAGTTAGAGCAGTGGTGCCAGAGGAGATATCAAGAGAACTAGCGTCAGAAAATGCATAATCAGCTTTCACAAAAGCGCTTTTAATTGCCTTCTCCACACAAATTGAAAATTGGGAGTCCTCAACTATGAATCTAAGGATGTTATCCCTGATAAATGATGCCGCATCTGTACCTCCATGGCCATCAAACACCTGTCCATAGCAATAAAATCAGTTAATGAACACGGCCACCTTAACATGGAAATAAGCAAGCTCCAAAATCACTGTATGTATATATATATATATTTTTTATAAGTAAAATCACTGTATGTATATTAACTCCATCTATTAGCCGCTTTATTTCAATAATCCATAATCCTCCTCAAAGTCATTCTAAATTCATAATGCACAAACACTTTAATTGAAATAGAGAGGTAGATCCTCAGGACATTTTAGGTCAGTGTACGGTGTAAACATGAAGTTTGGATATCTTCACACGTTTAAGGCACTTCTTCATGATTGCACTGATTTTACTACATCATAATCCATCTTTGTGACAGTTTGAATGAATTGACTACCAAGTGGATCACATGCTTTTGAGCATCAAGTAGCAATTATGCCATATGATCTAGAGGAAGTTCATAGACATATACCAAAAGTGATAAAACGTCTCCCATTATCTATCCTTTCATGGAAGAGGAGATCCATTGATAAGCTATTCCTCTAGTCAAGGACCAGGTGTACAGATGGTGTGGTAAAAAAGCAACAGGCTTACCCCATAGAAAGCCCCAGGAGAAGGGAAGCCTGCAGTTACCCCTATATGTTCAATAAGATTATCTATACAGATGTGTTCATCTTCCATGTACTGTTTAGGACCTCTTTCTGCGCAACTGCCTGAGCGGAACACGGGTAAGAAATCTGATTTTTCATCACAAAGTGATTTACCGGCAACAATACTGACATCCAAATCCTGGAGAAGGATATATGGAAAGCAGGAAAAGTTAGTTCAAGTGCATCAGCAGAAATGCAATAACAAAGGAAAATTTATATCACAGTTGCAAAGAAGTTCTGAATTTGAGTTTTCTCGCCTGAATAGTTGTGACAGCACAAAAGGAGCTCAATCAAATGAGGATTGCAATCTTTGACAGATTATATCAAAGCCAGAATTTATAGTTAGAGAACAAAATTAAAAAACCTACCCCTCCCCTCCTGGCGGGGCAACTGATTTGCAAAATGAATTCAAGGATACGTCTAAGTGATCTTAAATTTTGAGCAGACATTTACAGGCTTCAGAATCTTGATGATTTCCAAAACTAAGCGAAATTTTTAAATCAGGATGTAAATATTTTAGGATAAAACTTCCCAACAATATATCCATTTAATATCATCCTACAAGATGAGATCATCAACTTCTAATGATTAGAAGTAAAAGAACTGGGGATTAACTTACCAACTCAGCTGTGGCCAGCAGCCTCTTAGAGCTCATGCTATGACACGTAACCGAAAGATGCCGCGGAGGTTTCCAATTTGTTATTTGTTTCAAATTATTCTCTGAGGTCTGATCTTCCACAGTTGATACATTATCCTTATTATTTTGACCACCTTCTAATATAACAAACAGAGGCGAAAAATCCATACTCGCAGCCATGATCCCATACAAATCTAATTACCTCAACACAATACCTTAAGCCTTAAGGCTTAACTCAACCAAACAAACCGCTTTGCAAGATTCCCCTAAATAACTCAAGTTTAAGGGGGGTCAAAGCAAAACACACTTCAAAATTGCTTTGTGGCAACAGAATCCAAGAGCAAGCAGCTTAAAATATTTGAATCTATCCAAATGGAAGCTTCACAAGCAGCCAAAATTTGCAAACTTCACTCCACGAGGTACAGAATTCCTTTAAGTCATCTAACAAAAGCAGAAAGAAGAATATATAGCAAGCAAAGTAAACGCTTAAAGAAATTCCCAAGTCTACCCTATCTGATTTTTGAAGTTTATAGTTCCTCGAAGGTAAAAGAAAAAGAGTCGTAGACAAACACGGAAGTGTAGAAAGCAACCCTCAAATTTCAAAATTTCAAGCTTCCCACTGATCCCCAAATCTCGAACACGCCACAGAACCTAAATCAATTAGCATATCAAACCATTAAGCCCCCGGTAATTTACAAAAATGTGTCGAGGAAGAAGAATCACAGTAATTACAAATCTTTCAACAGAAATTGAGCACGGAACCCCAGTATAAAGTTGGATAATTTCTCACAAAATACGATGACGATCCTGATGCTTATGCCTTTCTCTTTCGCGGTCGAATAATCGAAGAAACCCTCAGAAGAGGGCCACAGAGAGAGATCTTACTTGTTGGAATGTGGTTGGCTACCGAGGATTCAGGTAATCGGGTGGATCTACGGTCTACCAGCTGTATTGGTGGGTATGGGTTACTGACACGTGGTTAGATTTGGTTGGATATGCTCTGTCTCACCACCGATGGGCCTTGTGTTAGTTGGTGGACCGGTGCCGCCAGTGCTTCCCAACCTTTCGATCTCCCAAACAAGGAAATGGACGGTCCAACTATGTCACGTCGTCCTTAACTCCTTCAAGGTTCGTTAACGGCCGTTAAAGGGCCGGTTGCCTCTCGTTCTAAGTTCTACGAATCATTTTGCAATGAGAATTTACTTGGATATAATTATTTCACAATTGTTAATAAAATATTATTATTTTTCAAAATTTTTTATAACAATTGTGTCTAATCTAGGCTGCTGCTGGAATCTTTACGTCTTTTTTTAAGAATAATTCTATTCTTAGTCCGGTTTTGAAATCACACACTACACATTTATGATGTAGCAAATCCAGTTTAACATATTATTCGGTTTAAATTGTGAATCTCTAACTCTCCTCTATGAGTCCCCAATTGCCATTTGATAAATCTCTTATCCCTCTCCCTCGTGATTCGTGCAGCTTCTACTCATATAAGAAATCCCTTCTCTCCCGTGATTCCCAACTTTCTGGACACACAAGAATTTTAAAAGTCCACGAATGATGAACAGACCAAAAATGATATCTCAATCAAATGGAAATTTATGGTATTTGTCTTGTTCACCTATCAAAACAAAGACAATGAAGAATTATGGAGTAGTTTGGCAAGAGAAAACTTGTGTGAGCTGAGCGCGGCACCAGATGATCGTTTTCATTAGTCGGTAATCCTCTTTGACTGTTTGTTTAGAGAGAGAGATTGCCATAGAGAGAGAGTATAGAAAAGAGAGTACCTACACTGTTTGTTTTATAGTTTTCCCTTTGATAACTATGGCATACGAAGTGTAGAGTTATGATTACATGGGTTCTTTGAATTTCTAGAACTTTTTGGTTTGATGAAATTGTTCTTTTGGATTCGATTGAGTTAGGGAGGGAAAGGAGATTCGGCTCGGTTAGGGAGAGAGTAGTCTAACGAATCATTTTGAAATAAAAATAAAAAATAAAAAAAGCCAACTCAGTTTGTGTGTGGTGTTGGAGACATATGACCTACACTTAGTACATTTAATTCCTAAATCAAGCTCAACTCATCTCAATTTATTATTATAATTTTTTTAAATTTCAATAGAAAATATAATAAAAAATTTAACTTTTTCAAATTTTAAAATAATAATAATATTAAAAAATAATATTTTAATAATATTTTATCATCTCAACTCAACTCAACTCATCTCAATTCAGTTTAACATCCAAATGCACTCTTTTTTCAATACTAAGCTGTGTGTGTTTTAATTTAGAAAAATATTTTATCTCTTTATATATATATATATATAAGAATTGAGAAATTATATATAGTGGGTGTATAAGTGCTGGATATTTCTATTGAAAAAAATAAAAAAATATGGGTTCTATAAAAAAATTTATATTTTAATGATGAATTTCATTCTTTTTCAAATATAACGCGCGACACTTATACTGTATGACAATATATAGCGTTAGTACATTACTACGAATGACGAGGGTAGAGGCTGGAATCGACCTGGAAGATGACATGCCGGAGAGCGAGCCTGCCTGCATACCAACGCACATATGAGCTCGATGATTTGTTTTCATTTTCCATCTATAAAATCAAAGGAAAAACAAAAGAGTAAAGAATAAATTCCATTACAAAAAAAATAAAGAAAAAGACTATACTTGATTATGGGCTGTAATCATATATCCACTTTATTCTTTCCTTCCCCAAATTGCTAAATTCTAACGTAATATAAATATCATTAAGTTAAACTCATAAATAATATTTTAGTCATAAATAGATTTTATAAAAATAAATTTATAAAAAGATCTAACGTACTATATCAAGTTTGAGCTACTGATTCTCTATTACATCTGAGCATTTATTTTTTTAATACATCTGAGTCGGGATGTAACTGGTTCGATTCGATTTGATTTTTTGATTTTAATAATATTAATATCAGGGCATAAAATATAATTAATATATTAATTACATTAATATATATTAATATACTAATTAATTAAAGTAAAACATAATTAATATACTAATGTATATTAATATTATTAATGTATTATGTTTTTATTAAAATGAATATGTTGAGAATTTATTAGGCTATAAAATATTATTAATATATATATTATGTTTAAAATATATGATAAATTTTTATGTTTAAGATTAAGATTTTATGTTATAAATTATAATAATATTATCTTATATATAATTATAATTTATATTATTATATATAATATATATAATATAAAAAATTAATTTAAAATATAGAATATAAAAAACATATTCGATTCAATCTTAAAAAGTGTAGAATCAGGTGAGTTTGGATGTTGAAGTGAGTTGAGTTGAGATGATAAAATATTGTTAAAATATTATTTTTTAATATTAAAGTTATTTTAAAATTTAAAAAAATTAAATTATTTATTATATTTTATATTAAAATTTAAAAAATATATAATAATAAATTGAGATAAATTGAAATGAGTTGCGTAACCAAACGCACCCTCAGAATGACTAATACCAGCCAAATTAAGGAAACCGGTCCTACATCTGAGCATTTATTAAATTCCAAAGAGATTGACCGTGATTTCTCGACACCAATATTCATGCTATGATTTTGAACGTTACCTAATCAATTTTTGTCCCTTCTTCTTTAAATAGTTCGAGTAAGAGTATTAGCATTGGTTTGACTAAATGTATCTCTAAACTTTAGTCAATATCAAATATTTTTACATTTATCTATTCTATTTACATTTAATCTCCACATTGGATTAACCATTTACTCTTTATATAATAATAAAATATTATTAAATTAATAATTTTTTTATTTAATTTATTTGTATCATATTTTATAATTCTATCAATTGAATATTAATAATAATTATATTCTAATTAAATTTATATTAAAAAATTTATATTCTTAAAAGTCATTTAATGTTAATAATAAAAAATATTAATTAAACTCATCTAAATTTCTATCTAAATTTCTTAATTACAAACCAAATAATATTTTTATTGGAGTGAGAAACTAATATTTTAATATTTTCTTGAAGTGAGAAATTAATATTTTAATGTTTGGTGAATCAATAGTGATTCTCCATCTTTGACCAATCACTATTGCAAAAGTCTATTTTATTTTAGACTTGGCCAATCCAATGTGGAGTGTTTTTAGTACATATTATCTAAATTTTAGCCAATCTTTAATTTTGGCCAAACCAATGCTAGTGCTCTAAGAGCACTTAAAGCCCTACCCCCTTTTACATTTTTTCTACAATTTTTTAATAAAATAATATTTTTTTATTAAAAAGTTGTATAAAAATTATAGAATAGTAGGAAGGTTAAATGCTAGACTTTCAGGATGTATAAGTTTGAATACTCTATTTTTTTTTAAATAAAATGAAGTTTATTATTAAAAGATTAATTTTTTATATATAAATATTATATTTATACTTATCCACCTTCTTAGAAAAAAGAGGCTGACTTGAACGCAAAGCTACGAATATCTGTCATTAAAAACTATTTTAAACATAAAAAAAATTATATAAAAATAAGTTTAAAATGGTATAATATTTTAAATTATAAAATTATTTTTATTATAAAATAAAGATAATTTAGAAGTCTATTTTCATATCATCCTTTATGTCGCTAACAGTTGTCTCTCTCGTTTGTCCAAAAACGTGGTTCACATTCCCCAACCATTTCATTTTCTCGAGCATGTTTAGATTCTCATCGTCGACATCAGGTCAAGCTAGCAGTAGCGTACTCTCTTTCCCAGAGTAAAATCCTCACCTTTTGTTTTTGTGTGTTTTTTTTCCCACGTGAACGTCGTGAATTTCAATTTATGGTAGTCGTTACTGTTCCTGCTATGTGAGTCTGTGAGTGAGCATTTTCGCCTTTCACTTTCAAGCGTTTGCACAGCTCATTCCTTTTTGCGGGTAACCCCCATATATATCATTTCTTTTTGAGGTTAGGGGTTGATGATTGGTCGTCCAAATTACCTTTACTGATAGTTTGTCATTTGGGTCTTCATTTTCACCCTTATTATTTCGTCCCCCCTCCCCCCCACTGCCGACCGCCTCTCTCTCTCTCGGTGGGGATTATACTACTTGGCTGAGTGGACTGCTTTCTCATTAATCTGTAAGATTCCGATTTTTTTTTTTTTTTTTTTTTTTTATGCTAATACGCTAGCTTTCCTTTTTTTTTTTTGTTGGTTGTTTTTCCATTGTTATATTGGTCGACGATAAGCCTGAGGGAAAGATATGAAATGAAATGGAGTATGGGTCATTGGTTCTGGCTTTCAGATGGAAGCTAAATGAAAAACCTATGCCAACTACTCCATGTTGATGTTGTTTTTGGTTGAATTGAGGTGTTTTTGGGTCCCAAATGAGGAAAAAAATTTGATTAAAAAACAATTGGACTTCTTTCTCCTCAACCATCCCTCGTAAACCATTTAAGTTCCGTTTGTTTTACTATTACTGTCGAGACTGAGGCTTTGGTCTGTGTCTTTTATACGCATTCTGACACTTCAATTTTCCTTTTCAGATGGAAATCATTTAATACGAGCTCTGATGGGTAATTCTATGTTATCAATTCTGTACAAAGGCTTTGGCGGAAATCCTGCGTAAGATTAATATTGGGTCAGGTGAAGAAATTGCTGCGCTTCTCAAAATGAATCTTATTTGGTTTATTTTGTCGCTGTTTCTCAATTTTGGGCTGTCCACATATGGGTTTAGTAAGAATGTTTCTTCAAGACCTGCTGTTGTGAATATTGGAGCTCTTTTTACGTTTGAATCTACCATAGGAAGAGTCGCCAAGATTGCCATTGAGGAAGCTGTGAAAGACGTCAACTCCAATTCCAGCATTCTCCATGGAACAAAACTTGCTGTAACTATGCAAGATTCCAATTGTAGTGGGTTTTTTGGCATGGTTGGAGGTATTTTATTTTACTAAGTTTCTTGCCCGATTTAGCTTATTTTTATTATAGGCAAGTATTCTGTTCCAAAAAGAATCTAACAATCCTAATCACATGGCCTGACTGCTATGTCAAATTACAGCTTTGCAATTTATGGAGACTGATATAGTTGCCATCATAGGCCCGCAATCTTCCGTAGTTGCGCATATTATATCCCATGTAGCAAATGAACTCCAAGTTCCTCTATTATCCTTTGGGGCCTCAGATCCCACTCTCTCTTCCCTTCAGTTTCCCTTTTTTGTTAGGACAAGACCGAGCGATTTGTACCAAATGACAGCAGTGGCTGAGGTTGTTGATTATTATGGTTGGAAGGATGTAATTGCCATTTTCATTGACGATGACTGCGGACGGAATGGTGTGTCAGCATTAGATGATAAACTAGCAGAGAGGCGCTGTAGAATTTCCTACAAGCAGGGAATTAGCCCTGGGTCTGAAGTTAATCGGGGTGACATTATGGATCTTCTTATCAAGGTTGCATTAATGGAGTCTCGAATTATTGTTCTGCATGTAAATCCTGATTCAGGATTTATGGTTTTCTCTGTAGCACAATATCTTGGAATGATGGGAAATGGCTTTGTATGGATAGCTACCGATTGGCTCTCCTCTGTTTTAGATTCTGCTGCTCCTCTTCCTTCAGAGAAAATGGATTCAATACAAGGAGTTCTTGTTTTGCGCCAACATACACCAGATTCAGATAGAAAAAAAGCTTTTTTCTCTAGGTGGAAAAAGTTAACTGGTGGTTCTTTGGGATTGCATTCATATGGGCTTTCTGCTTATGATTCTGTTTGGCTGCTTGCCCATGCTATTGATGCATTTTTTAACCAGGGAGGGGTGATTTCTTTTTCTAATGATTCTAGGTTGCAGTCTGCATTAGGCGACAATCTCCACCTTGAAGCAATGAATATTTTTGATGATGGAATTCTGCTGTTGCAGAGCATCCTGCAGAGTAACCTTCTTGGTTTGACAGGTCCTATTAAGTTTAACTCAGATAGGTCTCTTATTCTTCCTGCATATGATATCATTAACGTCGTAGGAACTGGGTTTCGACGGATTGGTTACTGGTCAAACTATTCTGGCTTATCAGTTGTGGATCCTGAGATGCTCTATGCAATGCCACCTAATCATTCAAGTGCAAACCAGCAACTATACAGTGTTATCTGGCCAGGAGACACATTATCGAAGCCCCGTGGATGGGTTTTCCCAAACAATGGGAAGCAACTGAAAATTGGTGTACCTAATCGAGCTAGTTACCGAGCATTTGTATCACGAGTGCGGGGAACTGATATGTTTAAGGGTTTCTGCATAGATGTATTTACAGCTGCTGTAAACTTGTTACCTTATGCTGTTCCATACCAATTTGTCCCTTTTGGAAATGGTCTTGAAAACCCAAGTTACACAGAGCTTATAAGTATGATCACAACTGGTGTGAGTATTACTTTACAAAATTATAATTATATAAATTCATTCTTTTTCACTGGCTAAATCTCTCATTTCCTTGTAATAGGATTTTGATGCTGCTGTTGGTGACATTGCAATTGTCACAAATCGAACAAAAATTGTGGATTTTACGCAGCCATATGCTTCATCTGGACTTGTTGTTGTGGTCCCATTAAAAAAAAAAAACTCTGGTGCTTGGGCTTTCCTGCGGCCATTTAGTCGAAATATGTGGATTGTCAGTGCTTGTTTCTTCCTTTTGATTGGCACTGTTGTGTGGATTCTGGAGCATAGAACAAATGATGAGTTCAGGGGCCCTCCTAAAAAACAACTTATAACCATTCTATGGTGAGTTATTGGTTGCTGCAATTACTTCATGTCTATATATAGGTATGTATTATATATGCACAAAAAAGCCTATAATTAACTAGGATAATACAGCTCTTGATAGTGGAATAGTGGGGGATGGTTGGCGGAGACATCAATCAAGTGGATTGGTCTGGGTTGACATGTTCTTGTAGACGCATTTAGCATTCTCCTTACTGTATGTTAAGAGCTTCTTTTGCCATTCATACAGAACTTCTTGTGAAAAAAATTGGCCCACCGTATACAGAAAATGTAGGGACACAAGGAAGCCAAATTGTTCACTAAATCAAGACTTTCCATGTCTGATACGTAAAATGGGCTCCACTATGTTGAAATTTCGTATAGGTGTCTGGGGGGGTTGGGAAGTAGGGTTTCATGGTTTTCTTTTCTTTACCCTGCCTCCTGCCATATGGCTAATTTCTACTCTTTTTTCTATTAATACCACCGAGGTGTATTAACTATTAAGGGGCCTCTAATCATGTCTCATGATTTATAGATTGTTTAGATGGTCACCTTCTAAACCCATAGATTGATTGGAAATGGAAACCCATAGAACATCTTCCTAGCATTCTAAATAATTTGTTTCTGATCCATCTCCTGTTTGCTAAACTTGCAGGTTTAGCCTCTCAACTATGTTTTTTGCCCATAGTAAGTAGAAGTCAGGTCCTTGACTCCTTTCATAAGCATAGTGCAGCATTTTTAATATTAAAATTGCCATCTCTATTCCTTTTGCAGGAGAAAACGCTGGGAGCACCCTTGGTCGAATGGTGCTAATCATATGGCTTTTTGTGGTTTTGATAATCAACTCAAGCTATACTGCGAGTCTGACATCAATCCTCACAGTGCAGCATCTGTCTTCGCCTATTAAAGGCTTTGAAAGCTTGAAGATGAGTGAGGAGCTAATAGGGTACCAAGTGGGTTCCTTTGCCGAACATTATTTGGAGGAACTTGGCATATCCAGATCTAGGCTTGTTGCCCTTGGATCACCTGATGAATATGCTTTAGCCCTTCAGCGTGGTCCTGAAAAAGGCGGTGTTGCAGCGATTGTTGATGAACTTCCTTATGTAGAACTATTCCTCTCCAGCCAGTGCAAATTCAGGGTTGTAGGTCAAGAGTTCACCAAAAGCGGCTGGGGTTTTGTGAGTATCTGTTTTGCAGAGGGATTCTTAATGAGAATTTTAGATAACTTATATTTCAAATTATAACAGGAAGAGATCTATTGAAATTATTTTAAAGGGCTGAAAAATACTCCTTTATATGGTAACTGATACGCGCCTATCTACTTGATCAAAGACAGATGTACTTTAGTAAATCTGTATCTAGATTTCAGCCTGTAGTAAATAACAGACACATAAGTTTGATGTTTTTTCATTTCCTTTCCTTTCCTTTCACATGATAGGCATTTCCTCGGGACTCTCCTTTAGCAATTGACATGTCAACTGCTATTCTACAACTGTCGGAGAATGGCGATCTTCAGCGGATCCATGATAAGTGGTTGATGCGAAGTACTTGCAGTTCAGAGACTGCTGAAATTGAATCAGATCAGCTTCAACTTAAAAGCTTCTGGGGTCTCTTTCTTATTTGTGGGATAGCTTGCTTCTTTGCTCTCTTCATATATTTCTTGCAGATTATGCAGCAGTCATGCCGAGCTGCCCCCTCTGAATCTATTTCAGCTGGTCCAAATAACTCAATTTCTGGGCGTGTCAGGAGATTGTTGTCATTGATGGATGAGAAAGTAGACCACTCAAATAGAGGAAGTAAAAGAAGGAAAGTGGAAAGATCATTATCTGAAAATTCCGAGGACAGTGAGTTGGTAAGTAGGAGACAGACTGGAATGACTACTGGGACCAACATCAGCTCAAGCAATTAACTTAGTTTTTCATTTGGGGCATCCCGAATCATCGTATCATACATGTGAGTGGTTATATTTTTGTGTGGTCATATCATTTATATTTGTTTAGCACCATAAGAAAGCACCTTTATTTTATAGGAATAAATCTGGAAGCATTTTGCGTTCCAAGATCTTGTTTCAAGGATTTCAATGCATATTTCAAGTCAAGGGATTTCAACGTGCTTCTTACTTTGTGCGTGTTGTGTGAGTGTCCACTGGCACACATACAGATAAATACATAAATATGTAGACGCAAACATCTCAGACACACACCCATGGACATTGCACATTCCTTTTTTTCATCTCTGTAATCCTTTTTATTTATGTTGTCCTTTCAGGATTTGTTACGCATTGTCCTAACCACGGCTTTAGGCGTCAATTTTACTTTGTACACAACCGCTCCCAAGCTCAAGGATTTTGCCACTCTTTATGTGCTTGACACCTGATCGTACCATGTTTGGTACCTCAAACCAGTCCTGGGAAGCTCCTACATCATCCATCGAGGAAAAATACTGCTTGCTGATTTTGTAAACATGTTTTGTGAGACAGTACTGCGTTATTAAGCCAAGACCTGTTTCACGGATTCTTTTGTGAAATTGATTTCTACTTGCAATACCTCATCACATTCACATACTTCATAACTTATTGATTCGCATTACAACCATGGATGGACACAACGTGGAATTGTCTCCACCCCATTTCTTACGTCTATGGCATGAACACATCATGTGGAATAGTGATGATGGAAAATACTAATGAATCATATGACGTCATGTCAGTTTGTCAGTTATCAACCTTGTCAGTTTAATTGGTTGATGATTCGAACTTAAATAACCTATCGCAAGCTGATCCTCATTTGTAAGACCGAACCCTTAGTTGGATTTCGAGGCCCAATCAAGAGCCAAACCAATTAATGAGCTAAACGAAAAACATTAAAACAGACCACAATTTAACAGAACAAGTCAAAAACCAATTCGGTTCGGTTCTAACAGTTAATTGGATTGTGGGCACAACTAGTGAAACAGTAATATTTCACGGACGTAGCTCCTCATTGACCATCATTATTTTAAAAGTTACATTATAGTCTGATGATTTTGTTCCTCTGATCTCCCTCAACCTTGATTACAACATAATGGTAAATAAAATGAAACAGTACTGGAATCTCGGCCCTTGCTTGGCAATTAGCCAAAATAGATGAGGTTTAGCCAGCCAGCCAGCCAGCCATCTAAGCTTCATAAACTTTGCATTCCTCATCAGCCGGGTTTGTCTTGCAGAAGTCCTCTAATGGGTCACCACTTCCTGCTACAGGTGAACCTGGCCACTTGCTTGCTACTAGATGAGCCAAATCAACAACCCTTTGGCTGCAAACAAAATCACACAATTTGTTAGGAAATATTCGAAGTAATTAAACAAAACAAATACTCTATTTCTTCGCATTTATGGCTTGTACATATCATTACTCTTACATATATATTAATGAACTCAAAACTTATAGCAAACTACGCTATAAGTTTGAAACATGTTACCTGTATCCCCATTCATTGTCGTACCAGGCAACCACCTTGACCATATCATCACCCATGACCATGGATAATGAAGAGTCAATGGTGGAAGAAACATCAGTGCACCGAAAGTCTACTGAAACAAGAGGGACATCACAGACAGCCAATATGCCCTTCAATGGTCCCTCGGCTGCTTTTCTGAAAGCTGCATTAACATCCTCTGCTGTTATGCCCTTCTTCGCAACATTCACAACAAGGTCAACAACTGACACGTTAGGTGTAGGCACACGGAGTGCAATGCCATTGAGCTTGCCCTTGAGCTGGGGTAGCACTAAAGACACGGCCTTTGCAGCACCTGTGCTTGTCGGGACAATATTCAGGGCTGCAGCCCTGGCTCTCCTCAAGTCCCTGTGTGAAGCATCCAAGAGCCTCTGAAGATACACAATGTAGGTCATCACTTTGTTATTCATGAACAGCATTTGATCTTTTAAATTATTAGAATATTGTGTTAAATTAAAATAACAGCTATATATTAGACCCTACAGAGATGAGAGAAATTTTGTGCTTGATTGTCTACCTGGTCTCCGGTGTAGGAATGAGTGGTGGTCATGGTTCCCTTGACAATGCCTGCAACATAGTGCTGTCTTAAAGAAGATGTACTTTTACAAAAGAATAGTAATATTTATATACTATTTTATAACCCATTTTGTAACCAACCAATGTAATGATGCCACCTCATAAAAACAATACTAAAGAAATTTTATTTGAATTTCAAAGTTTGCATAAATGTCTTCCATTTAAAAGAAAAATGTGAAAAGAGTTGTAAAAAAGGTTGTATATATGTATATTAATACTCATGCAGTGGAAATTTATGAGCCCTTACCAAATTCTTCATCAATGACCTTCACAAAAGGAGCCAGACAGTTTGTGGTGCAAGAAGCATTGCTGTGAACGGTTAAAAGATTCCATAACCGTTTAGAACATACCATCTACGAGGTAACTTAAGAAATCAATTGGCTCAAGCAAACTGATAACCGTTTTGATAGTTTGATAGACTACTTGGGACTACTGACCTTACAATATTAGCAACCTCGTGGTCGTAATCCTTTTCATTTACCCCAACAACATAGGTTGGAATGTCAGCACCTTTAGCTGGAGCAGTAATGATGACTTTTTTGGCACCAGCTTGGATGTGTTTCCCAGCACCCGGGCCATCTACAAACACTCCTGTTCCCTATAGAACAAATTGTTGGCAATTGTCTAAGGTCTGTCAACAGCTGAGCCAACTTGGAAATTTCTCCACTTGGGTTGCAGAAGTTTGTTATGTAAATCGTGAAAAATCGCCACTTGTCTACACAACTTAAAGCTAGTAGTGGAGTATTGAATGCGAGCTTACCTCGATAACAATGTCAATGCCAAGCTCAGCCCAAGGGAGCTTGAGAGGGTCCCTGTTAGAGACAACCTTGATAGGCTTACCATCAACGGTGATGGTTTCTTTGTCAAGTATTTTCACATCTGCTTTGAAAGTTCCCAGCATAGAATCATATTTTAGCAGGTGTGAAGCCTGTGTTTGCAATCATAAATGAAAATTATCAATACTAACCAAGTTTATTCCCCAAAAGCAAAGCATTGATCAGGATTTATAAATAAAGTTCTTACATTCTTGACACCACCGCTGTCGTTGACAACAATAACATCGAGGGGTGAGTTTTCGCGGCCATGCCAACATCGGAGGAAGTTCCTGCCAATGCGTCCAAATCCATTGATTGCCACCTTCAGTTTGGCCACCGTTTCTCCTCTTACTGGAGCTGATCCGGTTGTCTGATTTCAAGAACACCATACTTGTTAGTGGCAATTTAATTGGGGGAATTCTTCAGTGAATTGTAAATCTTATGTATCCCACTTACAAGCTTTACATGAAATTTTTAGTGAATGTAGCAGTTTGGCATGGCTATTCTAACAGATAATTGCTTGTTTTCCAAAATTAAAAACTCTGCGCAGAGTGAAGATCTTTACTGAAAAGTCTTACATGAGCTAGTTATAGTATGTGAATAGGTCTAAGCTTGTGAAACGTGTTAATTATGCAGAGTACAAGAGGGGGCTAAGTAAGGTTGTAAAACAAACCAAGCTACTTGAACTTGGAGCAAGATTCCTTTGATAAGTCTGGCCTATACTTTCGGCTCCACATTTGTTAAGGCAAAGCCTTTTTTTTTAATCGAAAGTTTAGAGGCTTGCATGCTAGATATGCTTGAAGTTATGGTGTCAAAAAGCATCAGATTTATCAATGGATTACTGAAACAAAAAACAACAATCAAGTCAATCCTACTGCTAAACATGCACATATCCGAAGTAATAAGATAACCTTGGGAGTAAGTTGGGCAGCCACGACATCGAAGAAGGATGACTCTCTACCATTCTTGGCGTAGGTCATGCATTTACTGGATCTTAGGCCAGAGTACTCAGCCATTGCCACCCTCTGCAAGACCAAAATGAATTGAACATCCCATAAAAATATAAAGCTACAGTCTAACGACCAAGAGAGAGATCAGAGAGACCTTGGAGAAGCATTGGGTGGGGAAAGAGGGGGAATTCCTTGAAGGGAGCCTTGTGTTGGTTGGAATTCTTGAAGAAGCTAGAGCAGCGTGGCTGGCCATGTCTGCAACTAAAGCTAAATGATAGAACTTCCTCGTATTTTATACGGTACTGTCTGTTTTTTCAGTTAATATATCAACTTTCATGCAGAGTCGTGAGTTCATTGTAATCATTAAAAAAAATTATGGTCACAAGTTAGTTGTAAGCAACGTGTGGTGAGAAGGGTACGTGAAGATATACGAGATAAGATGGTGTTTGTGTCTGCAACTTCAGAATCTTAGCCACAGATTGATCACCCATTAGTTTCTTCCAGCAATGCCCTTGCATTTTCTCAATGGGACAATGTGTCCAAACCAATAGATATATTACCAAATTTCAGGCTATTGGAAAATCATGGATGATGGTGGAGAAAGTTTACTCAAAGGAGAATATATGTGGCACTGAAGTAAAACATAGATAGTCCAATTCACCCCTAAAAAAGGGGTTAGGGATGGAATCCCAAACGTCTTCCTCTTATGTAAGTTTGTTGGGATTGAATCAGGAATTGAAATTTTATTAGGGTTCCTTACCTCAAAATTCAAATTATTATGGTCTTCTTACCAAAAACAAAGGAATGTGCTTTGGTCCCAGGTATCATTTCGTTGATCTGACAGGTTGATGGCGGAAAAAAGAAGGAAAAAGAAAAGGCAATTTAGGATCAAAGCCCATAATGCTGGACCAGACCAGGTAGTTTATATTACCAAAAATTCAACGTGAAAGTTTGTGAGCTCTGGAAAGTCTCTCAACATGGGCCGATTTGTTGCACTTACAGCATCTCAAAATATCAGGATGCTGCCAAAAGTCTGTTGGCATATGGTCCCATTTTTTAAAGAAAAAATCTGGATTCGAAATCCATCATCTCTGTTGTATAAAAAATTAAAAAATTATTCAGAATGCTAGCCACATTGGAGATCTCAAGCTGAAAGAACTAACACCATCACTGGGAAGAGACTTCCCAAACCAATTTCAAGATCAACATTTCCCAGGCTATAATATGTATGTGAATTAGCCTAGGTTGAAATTTCTTGATGATGTACAGAAGAGTAAGTACTGCAATTTGTCAATAATCCCTGCTTCTGTTGGTAAACAGGACTCACAATTGTAAGGACCTTTAGCCTGTTATATAACAAGGAAAATAAAACAGAGAAATAGGACAGAAATCACCTTGGGAACCACCTAATTATAGAATACGACAATGAAATCCAGGGTGTCCAAGATTCTCCCTAACTTGGGTAACTGACTATATCCAATGATGTTCTTGTTAAGGTCTTTGTCATTGGAGTTAAAATTGGTTTATGAATCAAGGGCTAGGATTGTAACCATGATAGGATACAAATGCACTGGATATTTATCCAATCCAAGTCTCTCGTGATCACTTCAATAAAACAAAAGTAAACTGAGAAGAGAAATGATATTTGCAATCATGGAGTAGGCAGCACTAAGCACTCCTTTAAAAAAAAGATAGTAAAAATGAGACTCACATGAAAAAAATTAATTTTTAATAATGAATTTCACTCTTTTTCTAAAAGAGTGCGCGGTACTTGTATCAACTAGCATTAGGGTTAACTTGGGAGAGTTGAAAATAGTGTCAACTTGTAACAGCCACAACATGGAGATTTCAAATAGCTGCAGATACACACGCTTGGAACGCACCATACAATATTGCTTTCAAGATGACCAGATACCGACCAATTTCAAATTGACCAGATAATTGTATTTTTCGCCCATCCTGCCAAAAACCATCATGTTCGAAGAAACAACTAAACTGATTGTTGAGAGTGAAAGGAACGCATTACAAGAAATTCAACAATAATTTATTAGTCTCAAAGTATACAGGTAGCGAAGGCCATTTATACCACAATCTAATCAAGAGCAATTATATGGCAGCCTCAACTTCATCAGAAATCGCATCCACACCATTTGGGGTTTCTTCTGATCGGAGCTGAGTAGACACATCGTCTATAGCAGAGTTCAGCTGTGCAATCTTCTCAGCCAGTACTTTCCGTGTTTTCTATAAAAGGAAGTTGGCCATTCAGAAAACATGAATACTTTCAGATAATAAATGTAAGGTGAAATGTGATACAATAACTTGGAATATTTCAGAACAGAAGCAAAAGCAGTTTACAGTATTCTAGAGATAAAACAAGCGAAAATGTGAAAATGGAAAGTGGGGATGTCACATTTCAGCAGACCACTAATACTACATGAGCGACCAAATAAATATTATAAAGCAGCAATAAAATTATAATATTTCATGATTATCCATTAGGAACAAGTAAATATGCATTTAAAATTTAAAATACTAATCCTGTGAATTGATTATAGACAGAGTCAAGGGCAACTTTCCACCTCCAAAGCCTTTTCTTCATCGTATATGAATTTGGGCAGTTTCCTCATTAAATCCTTTCGGTCAGCTCCAGCCAGAGTTTTGCTGATCTGTAGGAGATGAATCAAAATAAAAAATGTACTGAGAAAAAAATATATCCAGGTCGACACGTGACAGTCAAAGAGAAGTGCTAGCTGCTAGCCACCCACAGTATAGTGGCTTCTACCATTTGCAGGTAAAGTTCCGGGTAAAGAAGCACCAGACCTGAGGTGCATATACACAACTGAGTGTGCCAACTATTAGTCCTCCCAATACAAAGCCGCCTGCAAAGATGCTTGCATTACTTGGTCCTCCACGATCACTGTAATAACAAAATATAAGCATGTTACTGGCATTAATAATTTCCTGTCATATATAATATGCCCCAACCAAACCCAAACAAAAACAAAAACTAAAGTTAAAGTTAACATATAAATTCAAAACCAATAATGAAATTAACTTACTTTAAACTCAGAAAATCAAGAGCTAACTGTAAATAGCATATTGAAACCACACATAAGAACAACAGTTTTAGGATCACAAAGTAACTGCAAATATAATACCTATACCCAGCTTGAACTATGAGTGGCCTTCTAGACATACACAGTTGCAATTTCCCCATGCGATTGGTACTAAGCAACCGGTTGGTGGGGGCTGCATTTCCAAGAGATTGGCCCAATGGCTTCAGAGAAGATCCTAGAAAAGAGTCCACAGGAATAGATAAGCATACATGCTTTAAAACTAAACAGAAAACAGTGTGGGAACCTATCTCCACAGGTAGAGATATATTATGTAGCTTTATTGTGAGCAACAAATACATTTTAAAAATATAATCCCAAGAAGAAACAATGAAAAACAACTTAAAACCTTCTGCGACAGGTTTGAATTATGGTGAGTAAATATGCAGCATGAACCTCAGCAGACTGTCAAGTATGCCAGCCATCTACATTCAAGAACCACTGCTTCCTAAGGCGGCAAGACATGGAAAGGGCAACCAACTCTATTCCAAATATTAAAACAAAATTACTTCTATCAATTGTTTAAAAAAAAAGAACAAGAACAAGAACAGAAGCAAACCAATAAGATTATTTGCCTCAGATACAAGAAAATACAAATTAGAGTATGAAGCGTGGTTAAATATCTGAAATCCAGTATTACAAGGTTATCAAGTATTGTAAGATTGGGAATGAAGGCGGCCATGCCAGTACGATAAGTAAAAATCCAGGTGCAGATAAACTTTTGGACCTAAATAACCCAAGCAGACCCTAAAAAATCTGACGAGCCTGAGCTAGATTTCTGAAACTCAACATCCAAAGCCCAATCTCCATAAAAAAAAAATCGGCTTGATTCAAGTGTTAGATTTTGTTAAAATAATAAAACTATTTTGGGTATTTTAGATAATAATGCAAAAATGTAGTACTTCATTTTGAGTCGTGCTAGCGTGCCGCCCAGCTTTGACCGCTAGGCATGCCCGTTAGCACAAAATTGTGTTTTTATTTTTTCCTTCTTTTTATTTTTATATTTTTTTAACATATTTAAATATTTAAAAAAAAAATTAATACACTAAAAGTCAATTTCTTAATCATTAAGTAAAAAAAAATTAAAAATTAAATTAAATACATGAGCGGTCAAAATGAGGGGGGGCAAACTCAGGTAGCATACTAGCATTTCTCTTTCATTTTCCTTACATATAAATAAAATCTTGAGCATTGATGGAGAGTCAACTATATTTATGGTAATCCAAAATCATGAAGATTTTGAAGTGTAGGAGAAATGTGAATCCCACATTGAGTAATTATAAAATAGACAAGATGTTTATATTGAATCCTCCTTACTAAAGAATTGTCTTGAAGTGAAGGAGAAGAGGGCTTCAAAAGCTGCCTAGCAGCGGCAGCGAACACATCGTCTTGAGGAGCTCTAAATTATTTTTGAAATATTAAGTCTTGTCTATAAGAGTTACAGATCCAAAATTAAATAGAAAACTAGCCGTTTTCTAGCTGATGATGTGCATTATTACATACAGGAGTTACGAACTCCATATTCAAGAAGGGGATTTAATATGCACATCATGTGGGATTTATGGCCATCAGTTTTGAATTTGAATGGCCAACTTTATTGTACTCTTGATTGTCTATTATTATATAATCAACTGACCATTTTGAATATGATAACAACTTCTCTCCAACAATTCCTTTTGTAAGGGGATTTTCCCCCTACCTCATAAAGCCCACTAGGCCTCGGTCTGATACCCGGCTCAAAGGCCACTAAGCCCACATAGGGGGCAAAACCTCTATCAAAAAAGGAAGTTGAGTAGTCGACGAGACAGGTCAGCCTAACAGCCCGTGGCTGCATTCAGAGCATAGAAACCTGTAAAAAGTGCGGCGGAAATGCGAACGACCCTCGACCCGTTGACATCAGATCATCAACGGCTCACAAGGTATAGACGGAAAGCAAAGAAACCGCGCCGCATTAATGACCCCACTACTGAGCTACACGTTACATTTATTGTACCATCGCAGAACCACATCTCATTAAATGACTCTGACAGCGTGAACAAACGGGAAGGCATGGACTCTAAGGAAACAAAGGCGATCTGCACCTCCCCCAACCCACGATATAAATAGCCAACTCCAGGTACGAAAGAATCTCTTTGATCCCTAAACTCCTTTACTTATCTACAAACTTCCTAGAATACTTACTAACTTTGGCATCAGAGAGTCTCTGTCCCCAAGGCCACCCTCTCCTAGTTGCACTCTTCTCCATCTTTTGCAGGTCTATTTCTGAAGACTTGAGTTGTCTGATCTTGGTCCAAAAGTGTACGAAACATGACATTAACACCTTTCTATCTCAAAATTCTCATAAAGGGTGTTTTAAGTTATTTTAGAATGTGCTAATCTAGAATAACGAGGTTTGGGGCTTCATTGTATCGTTGGAACATTTTTATCAATACTCTGTAGCACGAAGAAATGGGACAAAATATGTTCTAAAGAAATCGTCGTTACGATTGAGCCTTGAAGTCCGAAATATTTTTTGTTTCCGTGTTTTTATCATATATTTTCTTCTAATTTTCCAATATCAAGAACTCGATACATTTAAGACCCAATTTTATATTCAGCTGAAAAGTTACATTCAGATGTTTTACACTCTTGTGGGGCTTTCTAAGATGAGCAAGATCAGCATCCCATAAAAAAAGGGTATTATATACAAGTCAATCTATCATCTCTACAGCCTTCTTTCTCTCATTCTCGCCGAGAACCACACTAATTTTCTAAGCATGCAAAAAACCCATTAAAGAAACTAAAAGATTAAGATTCCCAAATCAAAAAACTCTAAGACAGACAATTATTAGAACATAAGCTGAGAGAAGTAAACATTAGCTAGTTGAATAAAATGGAATGAACGCGCTAATAAATATCTTTCAACTTGATCGATAGGATCTTTCGTACAGGTTATTAAATTTAAGAACGCAATCAAAGAAAAGAAAGAAAGGAAAAAAACACAGAATTGAGCAATTGCTCTAGGAGAATCTGAAGGAAAATTAATAATAATCCGAGAAAGGAAGGAAGGAAGAAATGCGAGAGAAAAGGTTACCAGGTAACTGGGTAATCGGATTGCTCGTCAAAATCAACGAATTCGAAACAGCGGCCATTGTTTGTAAACAAAAAGGCGCACCGAGAGAGGGAGTGTGGGAATAACTGCGAGACGGTTTCTAGAAGTGAATAATAAAGCAGATAAGCTTCCTGAATTCGATGATTACTAGGCTTCGAGGCGGAAACTTAGCTTTAATTTAAGGAGACATTTCGTTCCAAACTATGACAATTTTTTTAGCGAGTTATTGTATTTTTAAATAAAAGTTTTATGCCGGTATATTCTTGAAAAATTTTATTATTATTTATTATTACTATTTAATATTCTATTATTAATTTTTTATAGTTATTCACAGAATACTTAAAAATACCTCATCACCTAAATGCAATGATTTTGTACCAACATAAATATAATTTTTTTTTCATTTTTAACTTACACCTTTTAATATAAAAAACCACAAGTTATATTATTAGATTGTTTTTATCCTACTTAATGACCAAAATCAATAATTTAAATTTTACTCCGCAATCTTTCAAAACTTTCTTTATTAAAAATTTATAAATAAAAGATAAAATTAATAATCTTAATTCTATACATTAGAATTATTCTCTTTGGTGTCTTTAAAACTAGCTACTTACTTTCCTAGTGGGGAAAACAATAACTAGAAACATCCATACATATTATATAATTCTCCAAAAGATCTTAATACTTACATAACTAGACCTTAATAATCTTAATTCTATACATTAGATTATTTGGCATCACACACCAACCTTTTAATTAATATTTGAAAATAAAAACTAATTTTTAAAGGGTATTAATTAGATGGAATTTTTTTTTTTAAATTTGGCAAACAATACTTACAATTTAACGTAAATGAGTTCTACAACTACAAATAGATTACACAAAAATAATCCTACAAATTAACATAACTTTATTTTATCTGTCAGATCTATTTTACAATCTAACAAACCACACGCTCAATTTTTAAGATTACTTTTAATTTGTATATATACTTCCTTCGTGGCTAGAATATTTCTTATATATTAGTCACGCACATGTCTCCGTAGAGTTAAAATGCACGATCCCAACCTTCCAATAACAAAAGGATGACATGCTAGTTGAACTATAATCGATATAATACTGATCTTCTATTGACGAAATTTTTAACACCATCTACTAGCAATAAATATCCCACTTATAGATCACCGGATAGAACAAAAGCTAGAGGAAGCTGCGAAATTGTCATTAACCTATCAGGTCATAATTAATAATTTAAGAATAAGAAATGTTACAATTATAAAGAGATCTTATAAAAATAAATTCATAATTTAATATAATTTTATATATATGATACGTTGAATCTATTTTATAATAAAAATAATTTTATATTATAATATATCGGATCAAATTTTATCTATTTATAAATTTATTTTTCTGAGATTTCTTTATTGATAAATCATTTATGTTAAGAACACCTACGATTAATTAACCATTTCGACTTTGACTGGTTTCGTTCTCTATTTTGACTGCAATAGCTAGCCGGCTTGACTGGGCAACAGCTAGCATTCCAAGGATTATATACCGTACGTATCGTTTTCCTGCAGGAAAAAAACATAAGTACCGACAAGTTTAAAGTATCATTTTAGGATCTCAAACGCGAAATCATCAGCTTTTCCGAGGGTACTAATTAAATGCTTAGATCCATCCTCTTGTTGCCTAGGAACTGCATGCAAAACTTACAATTCTGGGAATTATATAGCCTACTTTTGCTTAATTAAGATCGTGACTGATCTTATCTATCCCAATTAGTACGTACTTTAGTTTGCTTCATTTTCTTGAAGCAGTGCAGTAATGGCTGCCGGTAGTACTGCTGCAAGAGATAGGACTCTGGAGGAGACACCCACATGGGCGCTAGCGGTTGTGTGTGCTGTTTTTGTGATTATATCTGTCCTGATAGAACATGGGATTCATTCCGTTGGAAAGGTATATATATTGTTTTTGTTGGATCCGATATCAAGGGGTTTTTTAATTTCTGGGTACTACGTAGCATATATATATGTATGCATGCATGGTTTAGTACTGCTACATCACCCCATGATTTACCTTGCTTTTTTCTGTCCTGATCATGCAGTGGTTTCAGAAACGCCGGAAGAAGGCCATGAGTGAAGCATTGGAGAAAATCAAAGCTGGTTAATTATATATTAATTAGAGTATCGTTTTTATATTAATTCATATATATATATATAATTACTGTGCCATTAATTAATAGATTTGAGTGTCGGTCCAACGAGTTATATATATATGCTATATATTACGACACTCGTCTCACTTTCATCTTATTATATATATATATATATATATATAAATCTGACGCGAAAGTATATATCCATCAACACTCAATCACATTTCATCTTATTTTAATCTTATTAGATTAAAATGATCCGTTCAAAAGTGAAGCATGATATATAATTGCCAATCACATGATGTTTCCCATTAGAAGTATTAATTGTCTGTTTTCTGTGTTGCAGAGTTGATGCTGTTAGGTTTCATTTCCCTACTGCTCACCGTGAGTACGAGATTTATAGCAAAGATATGCATCCCAGCAGAACTTCAAGACACAATGCTTCCATGCAAACCTTATGAATATAAGAAGGCCGACACAGATGATGATTATAATGAAGGAGGTGGCGATTATGACAGAAGAAAGTTACTCTCATATGCTGAAAATGTAGTATGGCGTCGAGTCTTGGCTGGCCCTGCTGGAGACGATTACTGCTCAAAATATGTAAGAAACATGTATATATATAGTACTTTAATTCTGGAACATGACTTTAAAACTTTTAACGTGCAGGTTTTCCCATCAAACTTAGTCGGATTATTTTGATCATCCAACTTATAAGTTTGTAACTTTGACAGTGTCCATTGAATATAGGAGAAGTATAGTTGTGCAATTGGTGCATAATCATTTTGAAAAAATGTGAAATTTATTATTAAAAAATTAGTTTTTTTTTTTTTCGTGTAGGTATTGTATTTACTCATTTTTTTCGAAAGAATTGCGAGGCGCTTATGCACTTCACGATTACAAATATCATTTCTCTATTTAAAATGTCTAATTTTAAAATATCGTTAGGTATCTCTTGAACAAGTACTACATAATTTTTTAAGAGAATTAAGTACTAGTGTCACAATTATCACAAAAATCTCATAAAATAAACTCATAAACTAACATAGATTCATATGATACACGCTATATCTACCTTATAATAAAATTAATTTTATAATATAACATATCATATTTAGTTACGTTAATTTATGAGTTTTTTTTATACGTGGCTAAACCATTTCTATTTTAATTATAATTTTAAAGGGACGTGACAAATTTAATCCATTGGGTTCCAATTAAGTTTGAAGAAAAATTATATTTATTTGTATACTGATCATGTGAAGGCAATTAACCCATCAAGGTTTTGTGTTAATTAATTAGGATAAAGTCCCATTGATCTCACCGTCTGGGGTGCACCAATTGCACATATTCATATTCGTCCTGGCTGTTTTTCATGTCCTCTACAGCGTCATTACCATGGCACTCGCGCAAGCTAAAGTATGTCTCCTTAATTATATTAATTCTTAATAAGGCTATTTATTTATTTATTTACTATTTTTGGTTGGAAAAGATTTTCTCCATGCAGCTAGTATAAAATTAAAGCTTATAAGGAGAAAAAAGGGTAATATTTATTTATTTCTTATTTTTATGGATTTTTTTAGAAATATTAAGTTAATATAAACATCAAAGAAATATTTATTTATTTCTTATTTTTATGGGTTTTTATTTTATTTCGTATTTTGCTTGTGGATATTGATCAGACGAACAAATGGAAAGCTTGGGAATCGGAAACATCATCCTTGGAATACCAATTCACCAATGGTGATTTTTTTTCTCTCTCGGAAGTACCATACATTTTATTTTATCATAATTTTTAAAGAGTAATACTAAATATCGTCATGAGTTGTGAGTAAATATGATATTCACATAAAAATATTAATTTTTTAATATTAAACCTCACTCTTTTTCAAAAAAAATTTATAACACTTGTTCAATCCATAATTATATTCAACATTACACTTTTAAGAGTTGTGAAATATCAAAATAATAATTGATAAATTAATTTTATTATGAATTATTTCATAAAAAAAAAAGTGATTAAAAAGGCTTATTAATAATTTCTCTTTTATTTTCTGCAAATTCATTGGGTTGGGCCTATATTTTGGAATTGAACCCAAAACTAATAGCAACGGTTTTGATTCTTCAGACCCAGCAAGATTTAGGTTCACACATCAAACATCTTTTGTGAAACGCCACTCTGGCTTCTTAACAACAACTGGAATAAGATGGATCGTAAGCTTAAGATCATATTCCTCCTTCTTCTTCTTCTTTCTTCGATTTTAATTTCTCTGAATTTGTTGTTTTGGAATGTTTTTCATGCATAGGTGGCATTTTTTAGGCAATTCTTTGGCTCGGTATCAAAGGTGGACTATGTGACTATACGTCATGGATTTATAAATGTGAGTGAATGACAAGTTTTTTCATGCTCTTTCTGTCTTTATTGATATGTACCAAATCAGACTTCAAGAAATTTATGGCTTAACTCATCTCGTAAAAGCAATTATTCAAGAGATGATTACTCATTTTTTATAAACATACCTAAGATCTTGTCTCTAGGTAATATGAGATTATTTCTCAATATCCTTCCTCATTTGTAGGTCAGTATTTTTTTTTTTGTTTCTTGTCACATGGTAAGTAGTGTGGGCCCATATTTGTCCTGTGATAGGCTTTGATATCATAAATAAATTCATTGGCCTAACTCATCTTATAAAACAGGTTTTTTAAGAGATAATTGTTCATTCCTTATAAATATGTCCAAGACTTTGTCCATAGACAATGTAGGATTGACCAAACTCAAAACACATATTTGAATTGCAGGCACATTTTGCCCCAAACAGCAAGTTCAATTTCCATAAGTATATTAAAAGATCCATGGAAGATGACTTCAAAATGGTGGTGGGTATCAGGTCAGTCTCCATGCATCTTTCAGTCCAAATTACAGTACTGTACCAATAATAATGTCTAATTAATTGTTTTCTCGTCCTAAAGTTTCTGTTTGTTCCTATTTTTGCAGCATTCCACTGTGGCTTTCTGCTGTCATTTTCTTGCTTCTCAATGTTTACAGTAAATCTCTGATCTAATTTCCTGTGAATAAAGTTAGATAATACTACTACATTTTAGGCACATTTGGGATCCAAAAAACTACTTTTTCATGGTAGGGCTTGCTTTTTTTCAAATAGACTGTGCAAGATATGTAATTTATAACTGTATTGAGTATTACTCGATATTAAATAATTGAAAAATTAATCGATATTTTTTTACTTATTTACCAATAATGACGACGATTTTAACACTTTTTCTCTTAAATGGTGCAGAATGGTACTCGCTCACCTGGTTGTCATTGGCACCACTAGTCGTAAGAAATTGATCAGAACTGACCTTAATTTCTACTGGTTGTCTCAAAATATACATAATCTAATAATCTTATACTATAGTTTGACATTATTTAAATATTAGTGCTAGCTAGCTGAGCTGAGCTGCTCTGTATGATATTAATTTCTTGCGCAGATACTTCTACTAGTTGGCACAAAGCTTGAGCTTATCATTATTGAGATGGCTCAAGAAATACAAGATCGAGCAACAGTTGTTGAGGGAGCTCCAGTGGTAGAGCCAAACAATAAGTATTTCTGGTTTAACAGTCCTCAATGGATTCTCTTCCTCATACATTTTACCATTTTCGAGGTAAAATGAAGTGCGCGACTATTTTATTGTGATTTTGTCAATTATTTACTTTAATTTTACTATCTGTCATGGTTTCATAAATAAATAAATAAAAACTCGCTTTAAATACACATAGAAATAATGAAATTTACGATTAAGAACATCATTTTTTAATGAAAATTATTACAGACACAAAGAGATTATACAAAATAAATCCACAAACTGATATTCATGAAATCTGTTAGATCTAACTACTTTATAATAAAAAGAATTTTACAATTTGACGTACTACATCAAGACATATCAATTTGTGAATTTATTTTTACGTAATCTTTTTATGACCAAAGTATTTTTCTTCTCGAATATTATTACATGGTAGTAACATGACTTGAATCATTTGTACAGTCTGCTTTCCAATTGGCATATTTTCTTGTGGATTTGTGTAAGTCATGATTTCTCCACTCAAGTTATTATTATTTCAACACACCTTATTTTATCCATTGATTTTTTGGAAAATGAAAGTGTAAAAGTGGAACTAATTTCTTGCATAATTGTGGGAAATATTAGATGGCCAGTATGAGTTTGGGATGACATCTTGCTTCCGTGGAAACTTGCCGGCAGCATTGACTAGGGTTTCACTCGGCATAGCCCTTCTCATCCTTTGCAGCTATATCACCTTCCCTCTCTATGCCTTAGTAATACATGTAAGTACTAACAGTACCCATTGAGATTCATTTCTTTGTTCTCTATGTTAAAGGGTAGCTTCCATTAATATTTGCGGATTGATTGAATTGGTTTGTTCGATTTTAAAAAGAGATAAACGCGTTATGTGAGACGTTCTACAACATTATATTACTTGAATCAATATGAACATTATTTCGTTTGTTTTCACAGTTCATCCCATCTAATCAGTACAACTTCATCAAATTCTCACATAAAATAAAATAAACAATTCAACTTTTTTAAATATCAAAATAAAAATAAAATTTAAAAAATATATTCTATATTTTATTCAACTTTTTAACTTTAATCTCAACTCATTTCATCTGCGAAAATAAACGAGTCATATCTATCTCTCGATATTTATAGACCATCCAATCATATTGAAAAATTAGAGGATGTCTTGATTGCCCATTTTGAATCTGAATTTAGTGAACTAATTGTATCATCAAACACGAAATTTTGACTCTCAACTCATCATGTCTATAGATGGGATCTCACATGAAGAAAGCTATATTTGAGGAGCAAACAGCAAAGGCTCTTAAGAAATGGCACAAGGATGCAAAAGATAGAAACAAGTTGAGGAAAGCTGGAGTAGATACTAGTTGTTCAGGATTTATGAGTGGGGAAAGCACATCAAGCCAAGGAACATCACCCATACACTTGCTCCACAACTACAAGTACAGGTCCAGTAAATTAGAGCTCGAAGCTGGTGTTCTCAGTTCCCCAAGATCCTACCAATCTGATACTGACCTTTCAGAAATTGATAAGATCATCGGTTCCCCTGATCAATCAATAGGTCATGATCATCATGATCAACCACCAAGAGATGAAAACTCACATAATATTGATTTTTCATTTTCTAAGGCTTAAAAGGGCACCCAAATTTTGACAATTAAATTGCTTTTCTTTTTGGGTAGAGCTACCATTAAGTCAGTAAGTAATTAGACCATTTCATCCTTACTAACTCATGTTTATTTAATTCCTAAGTAGCTTTTTTAATTAAGTTCTTGTAAGAACAACAAAACAATTATGTAGAAAATTTGGAATGGGTAATGTTACAATCAGTCGTGGAGTGTGTAAGTGCCGCACAATTGTTTTGAAAAACAGTGAGATCCACTATTAAAAAATTAAGAAATTTTATTTACAGTCTCCACTTGAAGATTGTATATGCAGGTTTTTTATTAAATGAGAAAAAACATCATTTTAAGAGGGATATTTTTATAATTTTAAAAAATTTTAAAGAGAAAATTGTCTAGATTTACATTGCAATCCCTAAATGGGTACTGTACATAACATTGCTCTTTGATTTTTTGTATTTTTTTTTTTAAAGTCACCCATTTTCTAGAATGTTTTAAAGAGTTTGAAATCCAATTAAATGACCACATCTGTATTATTCTTGATTTTAACATCATGCTTCTAATCAAAGTAAGATGTTGCAATATTTAATAACATTAATTTGGAGGGCTAGCTATTAAAAGACATAAGGCAAAACCACATAGGGGAATCGATGAGTTTTTTAAATTGATGGGCACTACAATGTCTAGCTAAAGTTGCTTTCCCTTGACGGAAACTTCGAATTAATAAAACAAAGAAGATTCCAAATCATTGGTGGGGCAGACAAAATGCATCAATCTTCATATAATTTAAGGGTCCAAATTTCCTCTAGATTATATAATAAATAAATAAAAGCACTTGCAATAAAACAACACAACCATATTAATTAAGACAAAAATAAAGTCCGTCTTGAACAAGGATTACATTAATATATTATATAGTCCAATTGTCGATGCATCCCACTTTAAGCGAGTCAAAGCGCTTATTTTCCAGGAACATTTATATACTTATAGATATATAGTATATATAATCCCTAAAATGTCTCATCTCTATTTTGGCCCTATTGCAACAATGTTGCTCATCGATCAGTTTATATGTTACATTTGAAGTGTATTTTTATTTAAATATTTAATTTATAAAATCACTCAAAAAATATCATAGTGCTTAATATGATTCATAATTATAAAATAGCTCATTCATAAATTATTTATTTATAAAAAAATTTCATAAAAATAAATTTACAAACTGATATATTTTGATACCATACGTATTTTAAATTGTGAAGCTATTTTTATTGTAAAAAAAAAAATTAATATATCATATAAAATCATATCAATTTATAAATTTAATTTTATAGAATCTTTTTTATATTCATAAACTATAACACTTCTCTATATGAATACAAAAGGCGGGATGTTTGTAAAATGGAAATCGGTTACGACATAAATTTGGATGCAAGTTTTATAGTTATGGTTGGACCACACCTTGAATCTGACCATTTAACAAAAAGATGATCCGATTTGGCGCTGAAATGTCAATGTCAATGGAGTTGCCATTGATGAGAGATAGAGAGAGACTAGGGCACAAAATAGAGATGTTCTGAAATTACTTCGTATATTGCATCAAACAGTAAAAACAATATATAGTAAGAATGAGTAACATACTAACTAAGGTGCATGTGCATACAGGTGATTAAAAATAAAATTTAATACACTAATAGGCCCCCTCAAGCTGGAGTGTGTAAATTAACAACACCCAGCTTGGATAAAAGAGTAAGAAATCTATCTGTGCCTAAAGGCTTAGTAAAAAATCACCTAATTGATGTTCAGAAGATACATGTAAAGTAATTACAGTGCCATTTTGAATCAAGTCCCTAACTAAATGACAATCTATCTCAATGTGTTTTGTTCTTTCATGAAAAACAGGATTTGCAGCAATATGCAATGCTGCTTGACTATCACAGTACAAAACAGATGGAGATGAAAAAAAAATTCTGAAATCAGCAAGTAAAGCATTGAGCCATTTTATTTCACAACAAGCCGATGCCATTGAACGGTACTCAGCTTCAGCAGATGACCGAGAGACAGTTACTTGTTTCTTGGACTTCCAAGAAATCAGGGAATCACCAAGGAATATGCAGAAACCAGTGACAGATCTTCTGGAATCAGGACAAGTGGCCCAATCTGAGTCGCAAAAACCTTTCAGTTGCAGAGAAGAAGAACTGGAGAAAAACAGTCCTTGACCAGCAGTAGCCTTAACATATCTTACAACTCTGAGAGCAGCATCATGATGAGATTGACGTGGATTATCCAAAAACTGACTCAAAGTATTCACAGTATAAGAAATGTCAGGTCTAGTAAGTGTCAAATAAAGAAGTCTACCAATCAACCTTCTATAAGAAGCTGGATCATCAAGTAAAAGACCAGAGGAGTCGGTTTTGGATAACCGTAAATTTTGGTCCATAGGAGAAGTGGCTGGCTTACCAGCAAGAAGACCAGAATCAGCAACAATTTCTAGTGCATATTTTCTCTGAGAAAGGATAATACCTTTAGTAGATCTTGCTACTTCAAGACCCAAAAAATACCTCAAGTTGCCAAGGTCTTTCAGCTTGAAATGTAAATGCAGAAAATCCTTAAGGGCAGCAACAGATGTGGGATTATTAGAGGCAATGACAATATCATCAACATATACCAACAGTGCCATAAAAGAATCACCAGAATACTTTGTGAATAAAGAATAATCAGATTTGGACTGATTGAAACCATAAGAAATCAGAGTGGAAGAGAACTTAGAAAACCACTGTCGAGAAGCTTGTTTTAAGCCATATAAAGACTTAAGTAATTTGCATACCCGAGTGTCTCCAGGTTTTGAAAAACCAGGTGGTAATTTCATATAAACCTCTTCATCCAATTCTCCATGAAGGAATGCATTGTTTACATCTAGTTGATGTAATTCCCAGTTGTGAATAGCAGCCAAGGCAAGAAAACAACGAACAGTAGTAAGCTTTGCAACAGGGGAAAAAGTATCAAAGTAATCAATGCCCTCACGTTGAGTATAACCCTTGGCCACGAGACGAGCCTTATATCTCTCTAAAGTGCCATCAGATTTCAACTTGCACTTATATACCCATTTACAACCAATTGATTGCTTGCCAGTAGGTAAATCAGTTAAAACCCAAGTATTATTAGTTTCAAGAGCATTGATTTCAGCTGCCATTGCATCTCTCCAATGAGGATGTTTTATGGCTTGATGAAAAAATTTAGGTTCATCAAGAGAATCAACAGAAGAACAGAAATGTTTGTAGGAATTTGAGAATTTGGAATATGATAAGAATGCAGAAATTGGATAGACAATACCTGCTGCTGAAGAACCATCAACCAGAGGAGAAGAAGTAACTTCATTATTATTGATCAAGGAACAATGATAATGTTGCAAGTAATCAGGTGGTCTTCTATTTCTTGTGGATTTTCGGGTAGAAATTGGAATGGATTCATTTTCTGGATTAGATGATGTGGATGGAAGATTGGTTGATGTGAGATTATTTGTCTGAGAGGAATTAAGCACATTATCTAACAAAGGAATGGGTAAAACATGATCATGAACAGAAACAGAATCTAAAAAGGTTATAGAATCTGATTTGAAAGGAAAAATATTCTCATGAAAGACAACATCTCGTGAGATTAGAAATTTGTGAGTATGAATGTTATATAGTTTATACCCTTTTATGCTAGCTGGATATCCAAGAAATATACAAGCTTGAGCTCGAGGAGAAAATTTGTTTGAAGAACCACCAAGAATGGATGCATAACAAAGACAACCAAAAACTTTAAGATGATTATATTGAGGTTTAGCAGAAAATAATACCTCATATGGTGATTTATTAGAAAGAATAGGAGTTGGAATTCTGTTTATGAGATAAACAGCAGTTAAAACACAATCACTCCAAAAAGTTAAAGGTATATGAGATTGAAATCTGATGGCTCGAGCAACATTCAATATATGCTGATGCTTTCTTTCAACAATAGCATTTTGTTGAGGAGTATATACACAACTGAGTTGATGTATAACCCCTTTATCAGCAAAAAAAAACTTTCATATCAAACTCCAAAGCATTATCAGTACGAACAGTTTTGATTTTTGAATTAAACTGAGTCTCAACAAAAGAAAAGAATGCTTGCATATAAGATCTAGTTTCAGATTTTGATTTAAGCAAGTATATCCATGTACACCTACTAAAATCATCTACAATAGTTAAAAAATATTTGAAGCCATTATAAGAGGGTATAGAAAAAGGTCCCCATACATCACAATGAATGATTTCAAACACAGATGTTGTATGAGATGTACTTAATGGAAAAGACAATCGTTTTTGTTTGGCAAGAGGACATATATCACAATGATTAATATGCTGAGGTGTAGGGTTGGAAAGATCAGAAGCAATGTCAGATAATCGAGAATTAGAAATATGTCCAAGTCGGCAATGCCATATGTAAGAATTATTTCTAACTGAATTACAGTAAGGTGAGGTAGCATTATCAACAGGATTACAAGAAATAGAAGAAATGCCTGGTACTTGCATCAAATGATATAATCCTTGTGATTGCTTAGCTACTCCAATCGTCCTCCAATTGGATAGGTCCTGAATATAACAGAAATCATGTAAGAATAATAGAAAACATGATAACTGTGAAACCAATTTACTTACTGAAATAAGATTGAAAGTAAATTCTGGAACATACAAAACATCAGTTAGAACAAAAGAATCAGAAAGTCTAACCGTGCCCTTATGTGTGACTTGAGTATATGACCCATTAGGTAATTTGACAGAAATATTGACAACAGAATTTATGGATGAAAAAAAAGATAAGTGACCAATCATATGATCAGTTGCACCCGAGTCTAGAATCCAAGATTGACATGGATTAGAATTGTGAGTATTGTTAGCAAGAGCAATGGAAGTACCTGAAAAACAAGGATCAAGTGTGGAAGACACAGAAGAATTAGAGGATGCAGAAATTGTTCCTGCTTGATTTACAGAGGGAACATTAGACTGATTTTGAAGAAATGTAATGAGCTGTTTACATTGCTCTTGAGAAAAAGGAAATGATTGGGTTAAAACTGAATCAGAAATATTAGATTGGCTAGCAGATACTTGATTGACATTAGGATTTCGAGATTTCAGTTTGTATCCAGGTGGATACCCATGAATCTTGTAACATTTATCAATGGTGTGCCCTGATAAACCACAGTGTGTACAGTACGGTCGATCTTTCCGATGAACAAAAGCTTTACCATGTTTGGATCCATTAGATCCATTCGATCCACGATTAGATCCAGTAGATCCAGTAGATATAGTAGGTCCAGTAGAATCTCGATTCGAAAACATAACAACAGATTCAGTAGGAGTCAGAGATTCAGATACAATTTCTCTCTGTTTCTCTTCTTGTAAAACAAGAGAGAAGACCTTATTAATTGGGGGAAAAGGATCAGAAAGTAAAATCTGACTACGCAAATGAGCATATGACTCATTAAGGCCCATCAGGAACTGCAAAACATAATCTTCTTGTTGAAAATCAACGATTTTCTTTATAGCTCCACAAGAACATGGAGGCAGAGGGCGAAAATGAACCATTTCTTCCCAGCTACTTTTTAAACGGGTAAAATAAGAACTTACAGATGAAGCTTCTTGAGTTAAAGAAGCAATGTTCTTTCGGATCTGAAAGATCCGAGGACGATTGCTTTGAGCAAACCTTTCCTTTAGATCGTTCCACATCTCCTCGGCAGAATCGATATAGATGACAGAGGATGCAATCTCCTTCGTCATAGCATTGAGTAGCCATGATAGAACCACTGTATTACACCGGATCCATGCACTATGCTTTGGATCAGAAATAGGAGGTGGTGGCAGAGCACCATTCACAAAACAAAGCTTATTCTTGGAAATAAGGGCCATGGACATAGACCGATTCCAAGTAAGGTAGTTATCGCCGTTGAGCGGCTGAGAAACGAGAACGTTACCAGCATGGTCACCGTGTTGAAGATAGAGAGGATTAGAGTAATCCTCATGAGGGGAAACAGCAAGAGAAGAAGGGGGGGGCAAAGAATCAGAGGCCATCTTCGAGATGAGATGAAACGGCGCTAGGGTTTGTTTACATCTGATACCATGATGAGAGATAGAGAGAGACTAGGGCACAAAATAGAGATGTTCTGAAATTACTTCGTATATTGCATCAAACAGTAAAAACAATATATAGTAAGAATGAGTAACATACTAACTAAGGTGCATGTGCATACAGGTGATTAAAAATAAAATTTAATACACTAATAGCCATACCCAACCTACATGCTCAATCATTCCACAAAAACAGATACAGAATCAGAAGAAAGTGGAATATTTGTAATCTTTTATTTGTCTTCATGTTACCAAATCAAACGCAAAAATTGGACGGCCTTTTTGTTTGTATCTTCTCCTAAGAATTCTGGGATTTGGATACATATTTTCAATTAATTGATACACCAAGTTTCAATTAAAATGAAAAGACAGTGACACTAATATTTTTTAATAATTATTTTTAATAAAATAGCACAATTATTATAATGATCATTCTAACCGCCCAACGTTTACAGCGGTGTGTACCGTTAATTATAAATTTTTTACTTTTTAATTTTATTTTAAAATCATTAAAAAAATAAAAAATACATAATTTCACTAATTATCACTTTCTAAACTATTAAATAAAAAAAATATATGAGCAGATAAGTGATAAGTTTGAAAGGCATTTTTCTTATTATAATATTTCTGAAGTTAATTCGTAGGGCAGTGCTACCGAGCGATATTACTGCTGGAGTGTACCGCTTGACCTGGACACTGGCCGTGGCCAAGTGAAAAGCAACTGGCAAAATGAAAAATAATAATTAATTTTAAACGAATTAATTTATTGAAAAAATATGAATAGCGCTTCTCTCCTAAGTTAAGATATTATATTGTTATTAATATTATTTCTGGATATCATAAATATTACAAAAATTCTACTCAACTTCCTACTATTCACACCACACTCCACATTCCATCTTTTTTTTAATTTTTTTTTAATTTTTTTTATCAAATATATTTTTATATGAATAGTGAATAAAAAATTATAAATAGTTTAACAAAAATAAATTCAAAAAAAAATTTAAAAAAATATTAAAAAATATTAAAAAATATGGAGTGTGGAGTGTAAGGAGAATGAATAGCAAAATCCTAAATATTATTAAATATTAATACTTTAAAAAAAACTTCTCAGGAAAGTACCAACTTGAGTTAAAGGAGAGGAGTGTATGATAAGAGACGCTGCGGTGAAGAGCAGGTTATATAACATCAAAGATGGTATCGCACAGTTTGGTTAGTCCAGTTTTTCTTCTTCTTCCCGGGTTTTTTTCACCTATGAATTGGACTTAACAAGCCTTTCGAACACGAAACCAACTGGATTGGTGGACTAGAAAACGTTTTTTTTTTCCGTCTGGGTCGAGATTGAAACCTAAGCAAACGCTTCGAGTTCTTCATCGTTTTCACCGGTGAAAGAAAAGAACTCCAAGAATGGACCAGTACTTAACTGGTGAGTCGTGGCTCTGACATTTTGAGTTGGATTGAAGTTCGGGGGCTCGATTAGGTTGAGGTGGTTCGTTTTGCTTCAATTTGCGCTTTCTTGACGAGTTTGGAGTGAGTTTTTGGCCATGGCTCGGCATCATGGATGGCAACTTCCAGCCCACACCTTTCAGGTGAATTGAGTTGTCTGTACGTTTGGTAGACTACGAAACTCTTGTTCTGGAAAATGTGGTTTGTTGGGGTCTTTGTTTTTTCTTGAGCATTTGTTGGGGTTTTTGTACATAAAACCAATGCTTTTTTTTTTCCTTGGGGGGTGGTTCTATATACTTCTTCTAATTACGTATTATTTGGTTTTTTTTTTTAAATCTTATGCTTTCTCGTAAATTATGTTAAAGTTAGGAACTATGATACCGGTAAAGTTGATAGTTCTGAGAAATTAAGGTTTTTGTTCTCATACGCTCTCTTTAAAACTAGTGTCGGACAAGTTTGGGAGTAAGATGGGATTAGAATTTTGTGAATAATAGTAAGATGGTTTGTGAATAATAATGAGATAATTTGAGTTTTATGGAGTTTTGGGAAATGTGAGAGAAAAATTTGAATAAAAAATATTATAAAGTTAAAATATTGTTAGAATATAGTTTTTTAATATTATTTTTGTTTGTAGATTTGAAAAATTGAATTTTTTTTTTTATTTTTTGTTTGAAAGTTTGGGAAAGGTGTAATGATTAGTTTGAAAGTATTTGTGTTTAAGTGATGTTTAGGAAGGAGATGAGATGAAAATTTTGGGATGGAAACGTTTTCCAAATAAGCTTAAGTTGAACTAAATCTATAGAAGTAGTTTGATCTAAGCTGTCGCGGTGAGGATGAATATAGTCAAGCACAATTGTAGTCATATTAGATAACCCCCTCTCTAAAAAAAATAAGATAACCTCCAATGTTGATCACGGGTAGTTGGATTCATGTTTTGGGTGGCCGTGAGAGTTGGTACACTGTCTGCACCTTCTATGTGGTTTTTGATGATGAATATTTCTAAGCCTCATTTTTTCCTTCTGTACAGGTTGTGGCTATAACAGTTTTTTTCTTGCTATCAGTCGCATATTATGCCTTTTTGGCCCCATTTCTTGGAACGGAAATATATGAATATGTAGCTGTTGGTGTTTACTCTGTCTTGGTAAGCACAGTCTTCAAGTTTTTTCCCATCCATAAGTACATGATGGGTGTTTCTGCCTTTGTCTTATTTCTTGATTATCATTTCAGGCACTCTCTGTATTTATTCTTTATGTTCGATGCACGGCTATTGACCCTGCTGATCCTGGAATTCTGCTTGATGCTGACAAGAAATATGCCTATAAATCTGCCAATGACAGGGATCTGCGTGGTCAGTATTCGTTGATACAGTATAGTTTTATTTATTTTTTCTTTTTTTTTTCTTTTTTAAAAACATTAGAATTGGAGAAGTATCACATTAGATATTCGTGTCAAAGTTCTCGCCATTTAGCAAGTACTTTCAGGGGGTTGGATTTGTAATACAAATGATTTTAATGCAGTTGCATGTACACATTGGACCATTAGAAGAAAGGAATCTTGATTGATGTACTTGACGTTTTTTTCTCAAAAAACAGTTGTAATGACCAAAGGATGTCCAAGTCTTTACCAGGAAACCTCTTTGACATGTCTAGCCACCTAGATTTGTCTACTTTAATGGCAGACATGGACTGGTTCCCTTAATGAAAATGAGAGTGGTACTCGTTTTTCCTTTTTGGTATACCACTGGGTAAATTTAGAGCATGAACATCTCCTTATGCCTTTGCTATTTGCAATTTCTCATTGAAACAGCATGGTGTGTGATTATTGTCCCAGGGAATGCATCTTCTATTGAAGAATCCGGCAAGATAGGATTAAAGGATGGAGAGAAATCTGATAGACATGGTTCAGGTTGCTGTTCAAAAGTTGGACATTTCTTTTGTGGTTTTCTTGTAAAAGAAGATTGCCGCAGAGATGATTTTCTACAGCAACAATCTGGAGATGAGGATGCTTTATTCTGCACATTATGTAATGCTGAGGTACAAGAGTCTTGCTGGCAAGGCTTCTTCTTTATGGGAAAAATATAACAAGAAAAAAGTTTGTTTCAACACGTGCAATGGTTTGCTTATATTTAGCAAATCTCCTCTGTCCCGAACATGTACCCAGAAAAGCATGCACAAAGGAGAAAAACTGAAAAAAAAAATGTTTTAAACAGAACAGAAATTCCAAGACTTGGGGTAAACTCCCAATACCTAGTTCAGATAGTTGCTTATATGTGAAATTTATTAAGTTGACGTAGCACTTTGAATCTTGATTCTCCCTCTAGGGAGATGATCTTTAGATGTTACTGGTGTTTTTTACCCATTTAAAATATACACTGAGGCACACTTTTAGTTGATGTGTTGAAGCAAATTAAGGCGTGTACAGCAGGTGTTGTATGCATATGAATGCATTAAATAAATAGTGGCAAGAGTTGCACTCAATGACAATAGAGGTTGCATCTTTAATAATTTGTTGAATGAGGTTTGCTTTTAGTGTGCATCTTACAACTCTTTTTCCCTTTTTTCAAACTCAAATAAAGAAAAGTGGAACATTAGCACCTAGAGTTTGGTTTATATCTGCCTCTTGAGGATTGTTTGGAGCCTCACATCATATACTGCTTTGCATATTCAGTATACATATCTTCACATAGACATATTATGAGCGAACAAGTTGCAATTAGATTATATGGACTGTCAAAATTAGATCTCAATCTGTGAATTTGTTTTGTAATGTTTGTTGGTGTAATATTTTCTTCTACAAGAACAAGGTCATGTTTATTGAATTTTGTTAAATGGTTTTATCCATTACAACCAATGGTTGGAATAATCTTCATTTACAGATGAAACCACTGAGGAGAGGAGTTATTATAAGGATCACACTATGTCTTTTCTGTAGGTACGCAAGTTCAGCAAACATTGTAGAAGTTGTGACAAATGTGTTGATGGATTTGATCATCATTGCCGGGTAAGCTTAAAAAATGTTCTAATATTCTTGTGAATCTCTGGCTTCAAGGACTGTTTTTTCATCTAACTTCATTGACTTTAAGACCTGCAGTCAGGTAGAATTGTCTAAGAGGCATCTAAAAAGACTGTATTGCTTAGATGATTACAAATATGTTCCAAAATTTCTATCTTAAGGATGATATTCTTGGTTTTGCTTAGCAACATCCTGTCCATATCTCTAACTATTGTATTGACGTTTCTAAAATATGGTGCAGTGGTTGAATAACTGTGTAGGGAGGAAAAATTATGTGACGTTCGTTTGCCTTATGGCTGTGAGTCTCATTTGGGTAAGATTTAGTATAATATCCTTGTTTGGGATTCTCATTTTCCATGGATTATGGCTTGTCTTATTTGGTATTAATCCTGTTGTCTGATCTAAGATTTTTTCTCTCGGGTTCTTTTGTCGGTGTGAATAACAGCTTGTTGTTGAATGCGGGGTTGGCATTGCTGTAATTGTCCGATGCTTTATTGATAAAAAGGGTACAGAGAACCAGATAGCTGATAAACTTGGAGTTGGATTCTCCCGGCCTCCCTTTGCTACTGTGGTGGTATGCTTGCTGCCTTGTTTGCCTTCAGCTTGTATTGATTTTCACCTTCAAAATGGTATCATGATTTTATATCTGGTGTGGCTTTTATAGATCATAAAAAATAGTAAAATGTTGTTGCAGTTCATGTATTTATTGGCCTGTAAGAATCACCATGGTCTGGCACCTATCATCCATGCCAAGAAATGCCTAATCAGGCTTATCTGTCTGATTCTTTGTTTCTTGCTGATTTTGTAATCATACACATGGGAACATGGGATTGTTCTTGGTAAGAAAAACGGCAGAGTCCAAAAGAATCTTCACTGCAGAGATCATTGGTCTATTAAATATTAAGTTATTTTTCAGGGAATCTATCAGCTAGAAAAATGGACCTAATTTTGGGTTCTTCTCACACAGTCCTGCTAGGCTCTACCTACTTATAACATCAAAATGGTAGATTCTGTAAATGGAACTGATATATTTGGCTGGTTTTTGTCTCCTTACATAGTCCTATGTGGCTTAATCTGTGAATAATGCATGCAGTACTGCTATTTCATTAAGCCAGCTGAAGTAATCTTGCACCAAGGATTTTTTTTTATTAGTGACAACTTTTTGCATCTGCTGAAATAAAACCAGCTGAAGTAATCTGGCCAGATGATGGCTTGAAAAGCAAAGCCAGCTGAAGTAATCTTGCACCAAGAATGCATGTACTACACTTGTTTTGATAATGATAAATCTTTAGATGCTACTTATCAAAAAAATAAATCTTAGATGCTGGGTGATGAAGGAATTGTAAAGCCTGAAACAACATGAATTCTCTGATGATAACAGGCCTTGTGCACGGTTGTTTCTTTCCTAGCTACTGTGCCTTTGGGAGAACTATTCTTTTTCCACATGATTCTGATTCGAAAGGTATGTTCCTTAAATGACCTAACCCCCTCTACCTATCCAAACATGCATGGGGTAAACCAGTGTTGCTTTTGCTGTAGGGTATTACAACGTACGAGTACATTGTTGCCATGAGAACCCAAAGTGAACCGCCTGGTCCATCTCTAGATGGTGTTGATCAACAAAGTCTGGCATCATCACCAACTAGTTCATCTGTGACTGCTATAAGTGGTAAAAGCTCTCTTGGAATGGGCTTGCAATATAAAGGTGCTTGGTGTACCCCTCCAAGAATCTTCATGGACCATCAGGTATTGCCGCCTTTGTTTATCATATAGAGGAGACAAGGATCTAGATTAAATCTTTGATTAAATGTAGAAATTTCCTGCTAAATCCTTAATTATATTATCCAATAATTTACTAAGAATGAATTCGATTAGGCTGGGGCAAGATGTCACATGATCGCTTGTGTTGTCCTCCTTTGATAAAGTGAATTTTGTGCAAGAATTGATTATTTTATGAGTGTCTAATGAGCAGGATGAAATTATACCACATTTGGAGCCAGGACGCCTACCATCTACTGTGGATCCGGATGCAGTACCATCTGACCTGGGAAAAAAAGTACCCCAGCGTCCAGTCCGAATCAGTGCATGGAAACTTGCTAAACTGGATTCTAATGAGGCAATTAAAGCAGCCACTAAAGCTAGAGCGTCATCTTCTGTTCTCCGTCCAATTAGTTCCCGACATCATCCACATGATGCTGATCATTTATCCAGTAGCAATGTGAGTGGAAGAAGCAGTCCAATCAGTACTGATCAAGGGTTTCACAATAGAAATGCTAGAGCCAGGACAATGAGGCTATCTCCTCCCAAGAGCTCCTATCCACCAAGTTGCACCAGCAAGGAAGATATTGAAACATGTCATCATAGTGTGAGTAATCTCAGCAGTCCTCAACTCTCCAACCTCACACCTTCGCCATTGGAGCAACAAACTGCACACGGAGATCGCTTCAATCCTATGTATCAATCGTCGGCATATCAATCTCCTTGGTCATCAAAGCTAAGTGAACAAAACAAAAATGCAGTTCGTGAGAACGTAGCACAAATCCCTAGTAGAAATAGCAACTTGGGTATTGCTGAAAACACGAGATCTTCAGTCATCTGGGATCAAGAAGCTGGACGTTTTGTTTCCTCGTCTTCCAGAGGTTTTGGAACCGAGCTTTTGTACACAGGTCAATCCATTTTCTTTAGTGGGCCTGTTGTGAATGAACAACCTGCCCGAGAAACAAGAGATGGCAGCTCAGTGGCTGCTGGCATGGAACGAGGCTCTACATCAAGTTATTATCAACAAGGTAGGTCACAGAGGGGTGGCCAGCTTCCTGTATTTGTTCCAAGCGATTCCAGACAAGACCAATTCTCTTCTACATTGCCCTGAGCAAGCCACTGGTTTCTTTTAGCAGACATGTAGATCTAGAGCCCGGATTTTTTTAGATTCTTTTTCTTTTTCAACTTGATTTTTCTTTATAGATTCTGTGCAGCTCTTGGATCTTTATGCTATATGTTCACCAATTCATTATGGGTGTTGAGGGTTTTAGTTTCTAACTTTTATGCTCTCCATGTGCGTCGTGTTTGTCACACTAAACACTGAATCTGGTTAAATTTGTTAGCAAAGCAATAAAGCTCTCTTGAAATTTTGTTAATAAACAGAGATGTGTTTTGCTTTTCATTAGAGTATTGAAAATCAATGATGGGAGGTAATTTACATAATCATACTTTACACATATTGGTGAGACAGGTAGGGGGATTAATTAATTTCTCTAAGATGGAGACAACCATTCTTTAGGAGTTCTCATTATTTTGGAATTCTTTTCCGTGTGCCACAAGTAATCATTCTATTTTCAAGAGAGAGGGTAAAAACTAAATACATAAAGGGAAATGGTGTTGCTTTTTTGGGGATTGAATTTAGGTCGATAAATAAATAAATGGTTTGTTGATTATTTGATGTCTCAACAAGAATGATAAAACGATGAGATTAAAAAATAATAGAGAATACTAAAACTCAATTCAATTTGGATATCAAAATCATCTCAATCCATCTTATCTCATTTTATCATTATAATTTTTACAAATTTTCAAATAAAATACAATAAATAATTCAATTTTTTTAAATTTTAAAATAATAATAATATTAAAAAAATATTCTAACTATATTTTATTTAACTTTCAACTTCTATTTAAAACAATTTCATCTCATCTCACTATCCAAACCCCCACCTTAGTCTTTTTGTTTTGTTTTGTTTTTGTTTTTTTGTTTTTTTAAGGTTTGATTTCTTGAGGGCATAATTGAATTTCAAACAGACTTATTGTTTGTGACCGTGAATTGGCCTCAATTTTAGGTGAAATTCCCTTACTCTACGTTCTCGCTAGTCCGGTTTAACCAATGGCAAACACGAAATTATCTCCCACAGGAATGGGCAATCTCCAATCAATCCCAACCGTCACTCTCTCCTCTCCGTACATTCCCGGTTGAATACCGTTAAGTCATAGAAATGAAGAGACAAACCGCCCTCAGACAGTGCTTAGCAAATCTTGATTTCTCTCAACGTCTTTGCCCGCACACTGATCCTTTTGCCCTCGTTCTTGAACAGATTGACAATGAATGTGCCATTGGTTGTATAGGAGAAGATGTCTTATTTTCAGGAATATCGTTGTTCTTGAAGCTCATAATTTCTAAGGGATAGCTTGGGAGCTGGGAATGGCCGGAGGTGGAGGTGGTGGAGGTATCAATCCTGCAAGGGAGCTCGATCAGACGCCCACGTGGGCTGTCGCTGTAGTTTGTGCTGTTATCATTTTGATTTCTATAATGTTGGAGAAAATTCTTCATATGGTTGGAGAGGTAACAATTAAGAAAATTGATGCATGCATAAAAATATTTTCTATCTGTTTAGTCCTCCGAATTTAGGCTTTGTTTAGTAATATTGACCTGTATTTAAAGAATCTTGCCTGACATTTTATCTCTTTGGGGTTGAAAAGGACGTGCCCAAGGAATTCGATCTTTCGGGATTTGTGAGAGAATGCCTTTGTGTAATTTCTCGTTTTCATTTTCTGAAGAGACAAATATACATCAAGTTTTCTCAGTTCTTACGATAGTTGTAAATTAATTTGTACAACAACAACAACAAAAAGAAACAGTTTTTTTTTAGTAGCTGTTTAAAAGATTGTTGTTAGACCTAGTAGCGGATGCATTGAAACAGTCAAAACTGCAATTATGAATCGTACTTTTAGACTAATTGTAGTTTTGGCAACTGATGGTGTAATTAAACTTATATCAAAGTTCATATTACAGTTTAGAAATTAGAAATGTTAAAGTTGGGTTGTGTAATTAAGTTTTTTGCAATGTCGGATTCTGTGATTTGATATTTCAGTTTCTGTCATTGGATGGCCTTATATTATCTTTCTCCCTTGGAATATGATTGTTTTGAATTGTTCTGGTTAGTGCATAGGTGTGCTTAGACGCAGAAGACCCAATTGAGACCATGAGGAGTTAAATTCGTTATGTTTGAACATTGAATTCTTAAAGAAGATACGCATAATTGCATATTTGCCGATCAGTATCTAATTTGCTTCCCTATAACTTTTAGTATTAAAATTCCACAAGCTACCATGCTTAATTATTTTGTTTTCTGCTTTTATTTATGTTTTTCTCTGTAAGTAGATTTTCTGAAAACATAATCTGTCTTTTTCCTTATCTCAGTGGTTTCAAGAGAGAAAAAATAAAGCTTTGTTTGAAGCTCTCGAGAAAATTAAAGGCGGTAAGCATCAAACCTGTTCGTTAATGTTGCTTTGTTATTTATACCTATTTCTATTGGCTTTGGTTTATGCAAATTGACCAAGGAAATTATGTGGTTTAATTCCTAGTGACCAAGATTTATTTTCCTGTTTAATTTTTGCAGAGCTTATGGTTTTAGGATTTATTTCCTTACTCTTGACATTCGGGCAAAGCTTCATCACTAGAATGTGTATTCCCATGAAGTTTGCAGATACAATGTTACCTTGCCCCATAAGAAGAGGGAGTGACCATCAAGAACCTCATGAGGAGCCTAAGATGGGCAAGGGAGAACATCATCGCAAGCTCCTATGGTACGAGCGTAGATTTCTAGCTGCTGAGGGCGCTGGACGAGCTTGCAAGCTGGTAAGTATATTTTATTGAATTATGGTTAGGCAGGTTTCATTTAACATTCAATTACAAAGTATTATGCTAGTAAATACAATTATACGTTATTCACCAGAAGAAAGTTGCATTCTTTATCTTGTATTCTGGTCTTCACAAGCTTAGAAAAAATATATTTATATATATATTAGGGTCTTCATATTCCTCATGCGCAAGGTTAGTAATTCTTTAATCCATATGTTTAATGCATTGTTACAGTGTAGTCAAGTCTTTCAATCGGCATTCTGTACAATTATCCATTTAGTACCGTTGAGACAAAATTGAAGAGTATCAGGGGTTTTTCTATTAACTTTCAAAGGAAATGGACCCATCTTTTTCTGTACATCTAATGATGGATGGATGAAGTGTATATGTGCATTGATTAGATATGATCACAAGTTGAAAGAGGAATTTCACCTAACAACACAATAAGAGGAATTTCACCTATCAACACAATAAGGCTAAACATGTTCTACAGAGCAGAAAGTTGGCAATTATAAATGTACATAACAACATAGGAGGTTTATTTACGACAGAGAAGTGATAGGGAAATATAATGTCATATCTCAATGAAGTTGGGGAAACCTATGATTGTTGCTAAAGGGTAAAATAAGAGGAGAGTTTGATGTGATTGCGGTGTTTCAGTCATTTTTATTGAAAGAACATAATCAACTAGGAATGTGAGAAGCACGCAAGCTGGAGGTGAAAGAAGTTGAATTAAAAGATCTATGATCTTGTGCTCTGACTGTTTTTCTACATGCCAATATGTGGAGCAGAACTTCTGCTGGCCCAAATAGTTGGCAAATGTTGACTCTAGGCATATAAGTATGTCATGAACATATACATTGATTTTCATTTGGGTCTGCAGGAATGCAGAGAGATAAGTATTTATATAGAATCAAACCATAGCTACAGCTGACTTTGACAGCTTTTACATGTAAAATCTTTGTTTCACAACGTAATTTTTTGAAAGAGATGTACTCACAGCATGACTGCATTTTGTTATAATGACTAATGCAATTCATAATCTTTCATGATGTAGGGGCACGTGCCACTCATATCTGTGAATGGCTTACATCAGTTACACATCTTCATATTCTTTTTAGCAGTCTTCCATGTGATCTACAGTTGCATAACAATGATGCTTGGAAGACTAAAGGTGGGGTACACATTTTGGTTTGCCTATAATCATTAATTGTAATTCTATCATATAACGAGTACCTGGAAACAAGTGTCATAAGGGGGTTCAGTTCAGGGAGGAAAGTATTGTCTGGAAAAAAAACAAATAATATTATCTCCCCCAATTTGTGGCTGGGATGGCATCATGCTTTTCAAGAGATCGAGATCTCTGGATTCATTAGAATCTTCTGTTTCAGAGCGAGACTCTCCAGGAGAATTTTATTTAGGTGATGTCAACATTAACCTAATTGATTAACTACTGTTGATTTTTGTAGATTCGTGGCTGGAAGGAATGGGAACGGGATAGTATTCATGACCAGGAATTTCTAAATGGTATACTAGTGAGAATTATGACAACTGCTTGACTGTTTGTTCCATTGGAATTTTAGATTATGTACTGCCAATGTTAAGAGTCTAATATATTAAATTGTTGGGTGCACCTATTTATTTAGTGATGAATTGGTTGAATGATTGTTGTTCAGATCCTAAAAGATTCAGGCTTACTCATGAGACATCATTCGTAAAGGATCACACCAGTTTTTGGACTAGATCACCGTTCTCCTTCTATTTTGTAAGAAATATGTCATTGACTCTTGGTTTTCAATTACGTTCAAGATGGAATTGGAGTTGATATACTAGTGCAATTTTCTCTCAAGTATGTTTTGCACGTGCCCTTCAAATTTCTTCCTTTTTTTAAAAAGAAAGGGGTAGGATCCCAAATTTTATTGATAACCCTCACTTATGGCAGATGTACATGCACTTCAAAATTTCTAAGCATAAAATTTGTGTATTTCATGTTGTACTTTGTGTAAAAACTCAAAGTTAAACCTGAAAAAGAAAAAAGAAAGAATTGAGTCAAGGTCTTCTAAATTTGCGAAACTGATAAAGTTTTTGTGAGATAGTTTTGAAACCTGTAAATCTTGATGCAATGCTTGGATGTTCCAATCTTTCAGGTCTGCTTCTTTCGACAATTTTTCAGGTCTGTTCGCAAGGCTGACTACTTGACAATGCGACATGGATTTGTTAGTGTGAGTTTCTTCATTGTAATTAAAGAATCCCATCATGATCATCTTCATATATAACTGTTAGTAAAACAATTGTTTCCTTCTTACAGGTTCATTTAGCACCTGGAAGTAAGTTTGACTTTCAAAAATATATAAAGCGATCATTAGAAGATGACTTCAAGGTAGTTGTAGGAATCAGGTAAAGTTCCAACACTTCCTAATATTTAGTTATTAGTTAGAAATTTACCTTCCAGGAATTGAGATTGCATGAGGATAATCCCTGCCACATGTCCCCATTTCCTTCAGTATTTTTTTGACTTTTATCTTTTGCTTCTGGCAGTCCACTATTATGGGCATCTGTGGTCTTCTTTCTGCTTATTAATGTTAGTGGTTAGTAGTCTTTCTTCTTACTGTTTTTTCTTTCAATTTTGTCAATAGAGCCGATTTATGATGTTCATAACAAAGATATTATAATTGATCTTATCTCTTTTCAGGATGGGATGCTATGGCTTGGGTGTCAATACTTCCTCTAGTTGTAAGAAACTTGTCATAAAACTATCTGAATATGTGCTTAAAATTCAAGGACTAATGAGTGGGTGGTTTAAAGGTGATATTAGCTGTTGGGACAAAGCTTCAAGCAATAATAACACAAATGGCCCTCGAAATCACAGAGAGACATGCCGTAGTCCAAGGAATACCTCTTGTACAAGTCTCGGACAATAATTTTTGGTTTGGTTGGCCCAAGCTAGTTCTTTATCTCATCCATTTCGTCTTGTTCCAGGTACTGATTAGTTTCCTTCTGTTCTTTTTGCATGTATTCTAGGCAACTTTATGAGGTAGTATTGCAAAAGTTCCAGTTGAGTAGAAGCAGAGCAAATGCCAACTGTTTCTAAACGCAAATAAAGTTTTTTTTTAGGAACTGCACTAGTTTTTCATAGTAAGATTTACGAAGATTTTCTAATATGCTGATTCTTACTTATCCAGAATGCCTTTGAGATAACATATTTCCTTTGGATATGGGTAATAAATGCTCTCCTTTATCTTCCTCAAATTCTTTCTATATTCACTGCTGGAATTCTAAATGTTCATTCTTGGTACAGTATGAGTTTGGACTGAGATCTTGTTTTCATGAGGGTTTCACTCTTATAATTTTAAGAGTTGTTCTCGGGTAAGTCCTACTTTAGTACAATTATTACGATTGATATAAAAGTTTGAAAGTCATACATTGTAATGTATCTTAGATACCATTCTTCCTTCTCTAAGGTTATTTCATGGACATCCGCATTCCTATGATTAACATTGGAACTTCTAACTAGTTATGGAACTTTTGATTTGACAGGGTAGAAGTCCAATTTATGTGCAGCTACATCACACTTCCTCTGTATGCCCTTGTTACTCAGGTAAGCTCTTCTACTAATTGCTTCTACGATATATTAATCCATGCTGAGATTTAAGAGTAGCAACTTACAGGCTGAAGAGATCTTTGAGGAGTTATGAATGTGGTCCAGTTTTGGTAAACCATAACTGAGCTAATCTTCCTTTATACTTCTTTCACCTAATATGCATGCTAGCAACTAGTAGTCAATGCCCTAGAAAAACTAGTAATCAAAACTTTAAACACACTTTTCAAACTGTCTCTATTTATAATTATGAATTGGAGATGAACAGAGTCTTACTTTTTCTTTGGGGACTTTTAGATGGGATCAACCATGAAGAGGTCAATCTTTGATGAACATACTTCCAAGGCGCTAAAGCAGTGGCATAAAAAAGCTGTAAAGAAAAAGAACGATGAGAGGGGATCATCTCCACCTCGGACTTTGGGTGGAAGCCCCGCCAACTCAGTTGTGCAATCCCCACAACATCCACATCAACATCCTCACAACCAGTTTTATGGTGTCGAAGCAGACAGATCTTCTCCTAAGCAAACAGAAAACATTATGGCGAGCATGGACCTTCCAAGGGAACAAAACCCGACTAAGAATGATGACTTCGGCGACCTACTAAGTGGATGAAACTGGAGTTGAGTTCTGGAACTCTTAGGCTAGGAACCATCTTCGGTTGATTAGCTTGACGTTGCCCAACTATTTGCAGCCAAAAGTCCATTTTTTCCTACTGCATAACGTTGTTCTTCATCAACTTTATGTGTACAAGTAGACTTTTAGCCTTTTGTTTTCATCTTCTCGATTAGTGTCAGCCTAGAAGTGTCAATTTTACCATGTTTGATGGGAAATAATACTCGCAAGTAAATGCTCATAGTTGCCTACATTATTTTTCCTTCTCTTTTATGCTATGCTGGAATATTTGGCCGTGGAGGTTTGTGCCAACATCATCAAGCTGCACATGACTCTTTCATTAGACGTAATAGGAACCTGTGGAACATTACATGCATAAGCTGTTATAAAAAGGCAGATAGCTCTGAAGACTGTAAAACAAAGTAGGGTGAAGGCTTTTTTTTTTTTTTTTTTTTTAATTTATAGAAAAACTTCCATTAATCAGAGACAAAGCACAGCTAATATTACATCAGTTCTGGCACACTCAGGCACCTCTTCAATGTCAATAATTAGCTAAATAAGGTGAAGTTGGTGGTTTTACATTCTACCAATAGTAAGATAGTATTTTGTGTCATGAAGCATATTTAAGGAATATGTTATCTGCCAAGTGTATTGAATAATAGAGTGGTTGAAGCTCAGTTTACAATAAGAAGGAAAATATTATTTCTACGACATTCCATTTAAAGGTTGAGGAATTTCTAATACATCCCGACCTAGACTGTATTCAGTTTACAATACATCCCGACCTAGATTGGATAGTGAAATGAGATGTGATGATGTGAAATGTTTGTAAATAATAGTGAGATTATTAGTTGAAATAGATGAGATGAGGTGAGGTGGTTTTATCTCACTTCTATATCCAAGCGGGCCTTAATGTTGTAGAGCTTACAGACTATGCCTAACTGATTGTAAAAAGTGTTTAGGTCAAAAAACTACAAAGGATTTTAATCATACCATTTAAACAGATACAATAACTATATTAAGTTTAGAGCTGTGCTACTTTGCCGCTCAGAATAGCCCGCTGCAAACTACTGTTGGGCTAAAATCATCTTTTTATTTTTTATTATTATTTTAAAACATTTTTAAAGATATAAAAAATATATCAATATACTAATAGTCATTTCCTTAACTATTAAGTAAAAAAAAAAAAAAAATTAAAATACATGAAATGTCAAAGTAATGTGTCTTAAGTGGCATTATTCTTTAGTTTATGACAGCCAAATCTGGGAACAAATACTACCAACGACATGTCGATCGCTCGTCACCATATCAACGACATGTATCCTACGGATTGGAGTAAAAGGAATTTAAGGATGGATATAAACGTAAGATTCGTTAAGGCAGATAGGGATATAGAAGCATTGGGCGGTTTATAACCTTCGGCCATTGTATTTCAACGGCCATGGCCTCTGTTAGGAGCTTGGACGAACGGACCGTTAATCATCTTCTTCAAATCTGCGCAAAACCCACCCGAAACCAGGCACAGCTTTCAAAGCAATTCGTTCTTCCAATACCCATTTCGAGAAGGTCCGCGATTCTGATTTCTTCGCTTCCTTTCAGTCTTCTCATTTCACACTCTCCACCGTCAGAGGCCAGAGAGCGACGAAACAAGAAGAACATCCCTCTTGAAGACTACCTCACTAGCCGTTATTTACTTATCTTTGTCTCTGTTTAATGTTTTACGTTTGTTATGTGCATGTGGTTATTCTTGGGTTGCTTAACTGTGAGTACATTTTGGTGTTTTACAGAGATTTTTGTGGCGTGGTGGGATTTATTGCTTAAAAATTAGAAATTGAAATAGGGTTTTAGTAATAACGTTGCAATCCTATACTAGTAATCACTTTTGAAAAAACAATTTCTGGGAACAAAGCATATACTGATCAACGCACGTCAGTCAGCTTAATTAATATCCTGATGGCAGGAAAAAAAAAGGGGAACGAGCAGTTGGTAGGATTCTTCGGTAGCATTTGAAAGCATATGTTGATTTGAACACATTAATGTGCATGCTTGATGTGATAATAGCTACAATGAATTACGGGAAGCAGCAGTTGTGCGAGCATTTCTAATTAGCATTGAACTTTTTGTCTTTTTGCTTTTCTGTTACCTTCGAAGCAGCTGAGGGATTAAAGTACTATGATCTGTTTGAGGGAAAGGGCCCAATAGCTGAAAAAGGATCAACAGTTCAGGTTTGGTTTTGATGTAAGCTGAAGAAATTCTTTTTTTCATATGTAAATGGAAAGAAATATTACGTCGTATTGTCTTGTACTTTCACAGGTGCACTTTGACTGCTTATACCGTAATATTACAGCTGTGTCGAGTCGAGAATCCAAACTCTTAGCTGGAAATCGTAGTATTGCCCAGGTTATCGACCATGCCTTTGTGTTTGTGTGTGGTCAATGAGAGAGAGAGAGAGAGAGAGAGCTCAGCTTCTTCTAGTAAAAAACCAATAGCTGAAATTACTAATGCACGTTTCCTTGTCTTTAATTCAGCCATACGAGTTCAAAGTTGGAGCTCCTCCAGGTAAAGAAAGGAAGCGTGATTTTGTAGACAACCCAAATGGTCTGTTTTCTGCGCAGGCTGCGCCAAAACCCCCATCGGCTATGTACTCAATAATTGAAGGGATGAAAGTAGGGGGGAAGGTGATACCATCCTCCCTTTTTCACCAATATATGATCTCTTTGAAAAGCAGCAATTTTTCTTTTAGTTTATTATCATCTTTGCAACTGCTAAACTTATGACCTCTGTTTGCCTTCTTCAAAATTATCTCTTATTGCAGCGAACTGTGATTGTTCCTCCAGAGGCTGGGTATGGCCAAAAGGGAATGAACGAGATTCCAGTGAGCTCTTCAATTGATTTCTTTAGTCTTGATATCTTTTACCCATATACTCTATCCGGCATCAATGCATGCTTTTCTCATATACTGTCACTGCTTTTGTACCTCTGTCACAGCTTTTATTCATCTTCTACTAGCATGTCTGATCTCATCATTTTATGGTAGATAGTAAAATTGAGGAAATTAGCAGACATCATGACCCTCATTTCAACCATTGTGAATAGCATAGTTCTTGAACATTTCTAAGATTTGGATAAAACAGGCTACTTACTGGAACATGGGCATGGTTTCTGTCATTGCACAATTTTTTCTTCATTGTGTTAAGAGATGGTGAGTTTGGCAGTGAAATAAAAAAAAAAAAATCCTATTCAGAGGAGAAACAAAATGTGATTGCCTTTAGCATTGCTGCATAAATCGGAGGTTTTGCATTGCTTTATAAGGTTAATTAAATCTCAATGCCAGTTCACCTGCCAACTTAAATTAGCATCATGGACCACCACCGCCACTTAAATTAAGAAATCAAAGGCATACACCCAAGCAAAATGGAACCAATGTTCTCAAGGGATCGAAACCTCTCTGTCCACTTTAGAACCACCTGACCATGATATTGCAAAGTTTTGAGTATTTCCAATGTTATATCCATGATTACTCTTATAGTATATGTGTTCTTCTTTTACAGTGTATACCTGAGAAAATATTGGGGTTATGACTTGCTCCCTAAACTTTTTGTGGACTTTTGCAGCCCGGAGCTACATTTGAACTAAATGTTGAGCTTTTGCAAGTAGTACTGCCTGAATGAAGTGAGCTTAATTTGTGTTGTGAGAAGCTCGTGGTAATTAGATTCCTAATCATGACCCTTTTTCTGTCCAATTTTGATTGGGAAAAACGATCTTTCTGTAGGCAATGGTAATAGTTTCAGCTAATGATTATATTGGATGAAGAAGCGTTGTCCTACCAAGGGCCCATCTTATATGCATTTTGTGTGTTCAGTTGGGATGACTATTTTTGTTTCCCATCTGTAAATGTATAAGTTATTATTGAGCTTAATATTGTTAACATTAATCTGATGATTATTTGCTTATCATACTAAGGGTCACATATAACTCTACTAAGGTAGAGTGCTAGGATTGTTGGATACAGATTTGGTTAAACTTTTAACCCTTAAGATCATAAGTCGTGATGTTTCAACCCAGTTTATAGATCACCCGCTCTGCAATTCAAACTCATGACGTTGTTCTGTTTTGATATCAATTGTTAGCCAAAAGCCTACAGCTGTTGGATACAGATTAGTTAAGCTTTTAACCATTAGGATCATAAGAGTTTAATCCTTTGATTTTCTCCATATTTTCTTGAGTTTTTAGTAGGGCTGCCATGCCCACAAGTCTGTAACAGCCTTCATTCTCCATAGGTGGATTGGGAATCTCTTTCATTTCTTTCACAAGATATAAGGAACCTCCAATAGCATAAAATCATGTGTCAGTGCAAGTTTGAACCCCACCCATAATCCTCACTTATCTAAGAAGTATCAATTAGTTAATAAGGCAGACCGTTGTCAGTTGATACTTTGACAAGGAAATAAATACATAATTCTTAATACATTACAAGATCGTCTTTGGATTGGGAAACAAGGATAAATTGTAGTTCAGAAACAGCTGCATGAGAGTGCATGATACTCCATGCCTCCATGTCAAATGTCAAACCACTTCTTTCACTCCATTTTTAAATTTCTTTAACAGAATCCTTAAATTTTCCATCACAAAAAAATATGTTGCCTTTTTCAATCTAAAGGTGAATTCTTCTAACAACCCAAACTTTTCTTTAATCATGGCTGAAATAACGGAACAAGGTAGGCAATCTCTTGATTGAAAGTAATTTGGGTGCGTTTGGATGTTAAACTGAGTTGAGTTGAGTTTAGATGTTAAAATATTGTTAGAATATTATTTTTTAATATTATTATTATTTTGAAATTTGAAAAAGTTAAATTGTTTATTATATTTTGTATTGGAATTTGAAAAAGTTGTAATGATGAGTGAGATGAGTTGAGTTTGGTTGGGTAACCAAATGTAGCTACTGTTTATCTAAAAATTAATTTTAAGCCTTGTTTGGCAATAGAGATAGATGATCTCAAAACTTCTCACAATTTCATTTTCAAACATCATTTAAACACAAAATACTTTTCAATTTCAAATCTTCAATTTTTTCATCTAATCATTACCTAATCATTATTCAAGTACAAAACCTCATACAATTTTCCTAAACTTCCAAAATAAACACAAAAAAATAATACAATTTTTTCAAATTTCAAAATAAAAATAATATTCAAAAATAATATTCAAACAATTTTTTAACTTTGTAATATTTTTGTTCAACTTTTTCTTTCTCTTTTATCAAAATCCAATCAAATATCTTAACTCAAATCATTTAACTATTATTCACATATCATTTCACTACTATTCACAGAATTCTCATAATTTATCATCTCATCTCATTATCTTTTTTTTTCTTTTTTTCTTTTTTATAAGGAAAAGGTAAATTTTATTGATATGAATGAAATAAGTATAGTCCGTATATACATGAGGTATACAAAAAAAAAACTTAAATACATCTAAGATCAATAAATTAAGGACGGGAAGTCATGAGCATTGTTTCCATTAAACACAATAGCTGAAAACAAAGCAATAATGTGTGTACAAAAAAATTCTGAATCTGTCATTGTGCACTCCCTATCTTCAAAGCACCGCTCATTTCTTTCCAACCAAGTACACCACATAATGCACAACGAAATCATCTTCTACATTGTCGCCACTTGAGGACGGCCTTGAATCTTTTTCCAACAAACCAGTAAATCAACCAACCTCAATGACATTATCGAAGCAATATCGACTCTTCTAAAGATCTCATCCCACAACACCATTGTCACCTCACAATACAATAATGTGTGATCCAATGATTCTCCATGTTTTTACACAAATATCACAAATTCATCACAATGAGCTCCTTCTTCCTTAAGTTGTCCGTGGTCAAAATATTCGCAAGTGCAGTAGTCCATAGCAAAAAAAAAACTACTTTGGAAGGTACAAGAGACCTCCAAATATTCTTCCATGGGAAATGAGCATTACCTTGTGATGCCAATATTTTTTAATACACCTTGACTGTACACTTCCTGTTGCCATTGGGCCTCCACTGCATCCTATCCCCTTGTGCCGTAGTGTTTCCCGTGGAGTATATCAATCTGAAAAATTCTGAAATGGTGTGCAATTCCCAATCATGAATATTCATATTAAATAGAACATTCCACTTGTGAGAACCATGAGAAAATACACGCAGATCCGACACAGAAGCATGCTTATTAGCTGTAATACGATAGAGAGCTAGAAAGGCCCTATCAAGAGTGCAATCTCCGCACCGAACATCATGCTAAAACTTGATTCTGGTACCCTCTCAAGCCACAAAACGGATATGATTTTTAAAACTCTGTCATCCCCTCCTAATAAATTTTCATAAGCTCACTTCATTGGAGCACACCCCCCCCAAGCACTTCTGTGTCTAAAGTCAATAATTTCCTTCCACAACGAATCTCCCTCCAAGTGGTGCCTCCATTACCATTTCCCCAACAAAACTTCATTGAAAGTCTTCAAGTTGCACACTTCTAAGTCACCATTCGAGATTGGAGAACAAATTTTATTCCAATTAACAAAATTTGTTTCCTCCCCACTCCCCTCAACAAAAAAGTCCGAAATAACTTTTCAATCCTATTCGCCACCCCTACAGGCAAAAGAAATAGAGATAAAAACAAATAGGTGGAGATGTTAGAAAAAGTGTTCTTAATTAATATGAGTCGACCTCCTTTCGATAAATACAACCGTTTCCAACCACCCAACATTTTCTCTACTTTCTCCACAACCACATCCCAAATAACTCTAGCCTTAAAAGTCGCCCCAATGGGAGACCCAAATATTTCAAAGGCAAAAAAGACATTTTACAATCTAGAAGGCTCGCCAAGCTATTGATACTGGGCACCACGCCCACCGCAACCATCTCGAACTTACCAAAGTTCACCTTAAGCCCCGACACGACATCAAAGCAATGAAAGCATGACAAAAGTGCTCGTAAAGTTTGAATCTAGCCATGATCTTCATCACAAAAAGGAGAGTATCATCTGCAAATAAGATATGTGAGATTATGATAGAGCCATTAGTATCATTACCCACTGAAAATTCGGATAGAAAACCTCCTCCAACAATAGCCTTCACCATTCGGCCAAGTGCCTCCATAACAATAACAAAAATAAGAAGAGACAATGGATCCCCTTGCCGTAATCTACGAGAATTGTTAAAAAATCCAATAGGGGTGCCATTAACTAGCACTGAGAAGCGAGCGGTAGAAACACAATGTAGCATCCATGAAATCCACCTATCATCAAAGCCACACCTCCCGAGCAAGTATAAAAGAAATTCTCAATTCACATGATCATATGCATTTTCCATGTCAAGCTTGCATAGAATACCTGGAACTCCTTCCCTCAACCTATGATCCAAGCACTCATTGGTAATGAGAAACGAATCAAGGATTTGTCTCCTCAAAACAAATGCATTTTGAAACTTATAAATAATTTGTTCCAATACCAGGCTTAGTCAATTCGCGAACCTTCCAAATGATCTTATATACTCTACTCACAAGGCTTATGGGGCAGAAATCCTCAACTGCCGTAGCCCCATGTTTCTTCGGTATGAGAGCAATGAACGTCGCATTGAGGCATTTCTCAAACTTCTTAAAAGAGTGAAATTTAAGGAAAACCTACACAACATAACATTTCACAATATCCCAACAATCTTGAAAGAATCCATTTGAAAAGCCCGGACTCGGCACTTTTTCCTTGGTCATACCACGAATGACCTTATAATCTCGTCTTCATCAAAAGGTCTTTCTAACCAACTTGCACTCTGCGAATCAATAGACTCAAACAACAAATCATCAAGCTTCAGCCTCCAACAGGCTGATTCCTTGAAGAGGTTCTCGTAATAATACACAATATGATTTTCTAATTCATAAGGAGATGAGAGCACTTGAGTACCCGAGTGAAGTGTCTCAATAGCATTGTTGGGCCTATGTGAATTAGTCACTTTATGGAAGAACTTCGTGCATTTATCACTTCTTTTAGCCAAAGGACCCTAGATTTTTGCTGCCACAGAGTCTCCTCTATCAATAACACCCTCTCCAGTTCATTCACAACCAAAACTTTTCCTCAATAATACCTCCTCCGAGGTGTCTCCCATCAATATCCTCCCCTCTAACTCTTGTAGCTCTTCCATAAGGGTAGTTTTCTGATTGTCAACATTGCCAAAAACTTTCAAGTTCCACTTCTTTAGATCTTGTTTCAAAGCCTTAAGTTTACCTGCAAGAATAAAATTGGGAGTGCCTGTGAATTGATAAGAAGACCACCAAGAACGCACCTTCTCTACAAAACCATCATCTGCTAATCACATATTTTCAAACTTGAAATACCGGTGTCCCCCTGAATACCTCTACAATCTAACAAAATAGGAAAGTGATCCGAGCAAACTCAGGAGCAACCGCTTCTGACACAACTTCAGAAAGTGGGCCTCCCACAAAGAAGAGACGAGGAACCTATCCAATCTCGACCAACCCCAACTTTTTGACCATGTGAACTCAGAGAACTCATCCATGGCCAAGGAGTTGCGATAATTCCCCAGTCGCTCACTGGAAAAGCGAGTAATATTGAAATCTCCACATATACACCACGACACATCCCATAAATAATATAAACCCACCAACTCTTCCTATAGCCTTCTCCTATCTCTATCCATGTTTGGCCCATATGTGCCTACATAAGCCCACTCTCTTCCATCTACAAATTTTTAAATAAACAAGTGATCGAGAAATTTTCAACACACTCCTCTACCGCCCGCACCACTCTTTTATCCCATATTAAAATAACGCCGCCTGAAGCTCCCAAAAAGGCCAAGTAGGACCAACCCACATATGAACACCTCCACAAACTACAGATGATTCTTCTATCGATGACCCGTAATTTTGTTTCTTGAAAACACATCACATCAACCTCCTATGTTTGCAGTAAGGATTTTATGCAAAGACGCTTGTTGTGATCATTAAGCCCCCGCACATTCCAATAAAGAATCTTAGGCTTCATGAGTACAAAATGTATCCCTCCCTTTCAATCTATCCCTTCTGCCACTCCTCCCATTCGTTTCATAATTAATATTACATTTGAGCCTTTTGAGTTCCCTATCTCACTTTGCAACTGACTTCAATTGGCCATCTTCAATGGCTACAAGAAGGCCCTAAATTGTTCTTCAAAGCCTACACAAGTAATACAAGCTTGTATCTCCTCTATCTTCTTGAACACCCACTCTGAGAAGCCTTCATTATCTAAGCATGCCCTTAGGCTTAACAGTTTTAGGGAGAAAAAAGGAATTTAGCTTTTTTTTTCAGGAACTAATCAACTTAAAAAGTAATTTTGAAATTAAGTTAAGTAGAAATTGAAATTTTTATTATATTTTTTTGAATCATTAATTCTTTTTTTATTCCTTCTGACGTAATATCAAATAATTAACAAGGTAAATGAAAACTAAAAATGTTCTTTTATTATATAATATCATGTCGAAAATGATGAAAATATAATAATGAAACAAATGATTAATTATATAATTTCATAAAATCTTTTTTTCTCTGTACGTGTAGTTAAAAAAAGAAAGGGAAAAAAAAATCCAAATTGAAAGTCCACGACTTCGCTCACTCACTGTAGTAGTAGCAGTAGCATGCCATACGACTGCGAGTCGTAGCTCCCAAACCATGGGATTTAGGTTCGATCTTTTACTGTTTATGATCGCTCTACTATCTGTTCCAGTTTTATCCCATCTGATCCTGTCCAAGGTCGACCGACGTGTAAGTCGCACGCTCCTCGATCTTTCTTCATTTTTTTTTTTTCTTTTGGTAGTTTTATATGGTTTAGGATTTTGAGAGATGTATTTCTTGGTTTAGCTCGATCACGGATCTGTTGGAAGTTTAAATTGTGAATTTAGAAATTAAAGATTGCAATGCAATGTACAGTCTAATGTATTAGACCTGTTCGGAAAGTGATGGCATTTCAAGATCGGCAATAGAATTTGATGGGAATCATTGAATTGTTTGAAAAAGTAGTTTCGTTTCTAATCTTTTGTTATTGATGGGAATCATCGTTATTGATTATTGTTTCAGATGAAATAGAAATTTGCTAATGAAGGCATTTTAGTTTTAAAGAAACCTAAACAGGCCCTCGATCAACGAGATTCACAGTACTTCAGGGAAGTGACGCCTTCTCAAACTTGTTATTTAACCGTTCCTTTTCAGTTTCGCTAATGAGATGGATTATCAGTCCCAAATATTTTCTGCATTTAGGAGATGAAAAATGCTACTTTTGCCCACTCAAATTTCCCTCTCATGTATTTTAATTTTTTTTTTTACTTAATAGTTAAGAAAGTGACTATTAGTGTATTGAAATTTTTTTTATATTTTTTAAAAAATATTTTAAAATAATAAAAAATATGAAAAAAAATTAAAAAAGAAAAAGAAAAGAAATGGTCAATTTGGCCTAGCGATCAAATGGAGCGGTGCTACTCAGGTGACAGAGTAGAATCGCTCTTAGGAGATAAATAGACACAATATGTGAGTAATATTTAATATGAGCGGTGCTACTCTGCCACCTGAGTAGCACCACTCCAAATGACCTCTAGCCCAAATTGACCATTTCTTTTTTTTTTCATATTTTTTTATTATTTTAAAACATTTTTTGAAAAATATAAAAAAAAATCAATATACTAATAGTCACTTTCTTAATTATTAAGTAAAGAAAAAAAATTTAAAAAAAATTAAAATGCATGAGGTGTCAAAATGAGGGGGCAAGTTGAGTGGACAAAGTAGCATTTTTCATTTAATATTGGCAGTGGGCAGTATGGAACAGTATTAAATACTGTAGAGTCCATAAGTTGTGTCTCTTTCTCCCTAATTATGAAAAACAATTTGGGCGGATAATTGTAGGGTTCAGGGACCTGAACCCAAATGAGATGCCAATGCTTTTGTTTTTGTTTTTTTTCTGCGAATTATCTAATATGATGTACTTGCATGGTTTCGTCCCAAGTCCTTTTGTGCAAAGAGTGGGTACTGTAGGTCCTGAACATAGTTTCTGTTGGCACAATTTGATGTATTATTTTGGCCAGCAGTCTTTTTTTTTTTCCTTTTTAAAATTTTCTTATATGCAGCTTGTCTTCCTCAGCAGATGCAAAACACAACCTGCATAATAACATAATACTCATTCCTTGCTGAGGACTGCTAGCTATATATCGTAGCTCATTTACTTTTATGGTTTTTTTTCCTATTGTCAACCTTTGATACCCTTTATTGACCATATTTGTTTCTTGCTTGCAGATTGATTTGACAACGCAAGCTGTGAGAATCACTTCAACATTGAAGGTGCCATATATGTCCCCTTTTCTGTCTCCGTTGTATTGTTCTTTGATACAATTCACGCATGCAAAAGATTGAGTTTACTCCATTTTTTCTGTTATTCTTCTAGTATGGTAATTTGTTAAAGGTTTTTGCATATTTTTCCTTATATTGCTATTGGTAAGAATAGGAGGCATCCAGAGATTACAGGGAACTATGAGGGAGAAAATAGCTGTTTTTTTTTTAAATAAAAAATAAAAAACTATGTTTGCCTATTCTGGTGATGTTGTAAAATTGATGCCCCTGCTTTCCAGGTGGAGAATGCAGGAAGTGATCTGGTTTCCGAGGTTTTATTGGCCTTTGCTGATGACCAGGCAAAACGCTTAGCATATTTGACGGCAACAAATAATGAAGGGAAAGGAAAAGCTATAAGTTCTTCTGCCAGCTTCCCTGTTGATGTTGTCCGCCCTAAAGGAATGCCTCCTTCCTTGACTTTCTATTCAGTATCTTTACCCAAGGGGTTGGGCAAGGGCGACAGCTTAACTTTGGATGTCTTGGCTGTTTTTGCGCATGCATTGCAACCATTTCCCAAGAGAATTACTCAGGCTGATATACAGCTTGTTGTTTTTTATGAGACTGCACACTATCTCTCTCCTTATGCAGTCAAGGTCCAATTGCTCAGTGTAAAACTGCCTGATGCAAGAATTGAGTCTTTTTCAAAAATAGAAAATACTAAGATTCATGGTTCCGAGATTAAGTATGGTCCCTATGAGAATCTTCCGCCCTTCTCTTACTCACCTATATCTGTTCATTTTGAGGCGAATCAACCCTTCGCAATTGCTCAACAGTTGATAAGGGAGATAGAGATTTCCCACTGGGGCAATGTGCAGGTGACAGAGCATTACAATCTTGTCCATGGAGGTGCACAGAGCAAGGGGGAGTTCTCTAGGTCTGTTTAATTTTTCTTTATAGGTTTGTATGCTTTCTGCTAATTGCTATGTTATATGCTTTCTGCTAATTGCTATGTTAGTGGAAGTTTGAATTTGTGCTATTTTCTCTTGCAGGCTTGATTATCAGGCCAGACCCCATTTAAGAGGTGCATCAGCCATTAGGCATCTTGTTGCAAAATTGCCTCCAAGAGCTCATTCTATTTATTACAGGGATGAAATTGGCAACATTTCAACATCTAAGTTATGGGGTGACCCTAAAAAGGTCCATATTTTAATCAATGAGGAATGATTTTTGGAATTTCTTTGTGAATTTTGACTATAGTTACCACCTCTTTATTGCAGACAGAACTAGTAATTGAACCTAGGTATCCAATGCTTGGTGGTTGGAGAACTGCTTTTACAATTGGATATGGCCTGCCACTTCAGGATTTCTTGTTTCACTCAGAGGGAAAGCGCTACCTTAATATTTCTTTTGGTTCCCCCATTAATGAGGTGGTCATTGACACTCTCATTGTGAAGGTAAGTTATATGATAATACTTTGGCATTTGATTTTTGACCCTCCATCATATTGGTCTAGTAAAAGCAACGGGGAAAGTATGGCTTCCTGCTTGGAAAATTTAGTATCTTATAAAGCTAGCATGGACTCAAATAATGCTGGTACAGGATGGGCAACTGAAAAAGGTGGAGGCTAGATTTAGTGGAGTTTCTTGGGAGGCTGCCTTGGGAATTGAATATATCTCTACTGTAAAATACCTTAGCCTCTAAGCATGGAGTAAAATGAGGTTTTGTAATGTACTAAATTGAACATTGCTTTTTCATGCATGGACCTTGTGGGGCAGGGTAGGATTGGTTGAAGTTGGCCTAGTTTGGTTACACATATGAGATGAGATAAGATAAAAGTTGAAAGTTGAATAAAATATTGTTAGAATATAATTTTTTAATATTTTTTTATTTTAGAATTTGAAAAGGTTGAATTGTTTATTATATTTTGTGTGGGATTTTGGAAAAGTTGTAATGATTATATGAGATGAGATAAGATGTCTTGGTAACTAAGCCAGGCCTCAGTTTTCCAAGAATGCTCACAACAGTGGAATGTCAACTTCATTAGGGAGGCTCATGATTGGGAGGTTGGTGTTTTCACTGAACTTTCTAATGTGCTATATACTCCTTTGGTACTGATAATGGAGAGGTGAATAAGATTGTTTGGATTCCTTCTAGTAAAGAGAGATTTTCTGTATGCTCATACTATGAGGCCCTTGCTACTCAGGATAGCAATCACTTCCCATGGAAGAGTATTTGTAGGAGTAATGCACCCCTCAAGGATGCCTTTTTTGTTTGGACAGCATCCTCAGGGAGGATCCTGACCATAGGCAACCTAAGGAAACTTAGGTTTATCCTTACTAATTGGTGCGGTATGTGTAAAAAGAGTGGTGAAATAGTGGATCATTGACTTCATAATTGTGAGTTTGCCACGGCCCTATGGTATGGTTTTTTGGTATCTCTCATATTGCAGCTGTATGGAAGATGGTTCCCATTTTATTACTATGGTGTATTTGGAGGGAAAGGAATTACCGGAACTTTGAGGATCAGGAGCGCTCTCCGGAAGTATTTAAGAGTTTTTTTTTCTTGAAGACTTTATTTGTGTGGGCCATTGCTATAGATTTTAATGGTCTTAGCTTTCACGATTTCCTTGTATCTTTCCCTAGTTCATAGCTAGGTGTACTCCCTTGTATACTTCTTGTGTACTTGGGCTATGCCTATTTGGGAATTAATAAAAGATATTTTACTTATAAAAAAATTAAAAAAAAAATAACTTTTCCAAGAATGGAATGAAGAGAGAGAGAAACAGGGAAAGACAAACAGAGAGAATGCATGGATTATCCCCCCTTTCCCTGCGTGCATACCGAACTTGTTTGTTGAGCCAGAAATTGCGCTGCCGATGCCATCCCTCGTTCTTTCTGTGTAATTTCCTGCTTTATTTTTTAAATCATTCCCGTGTTCCATTTAATGTTACTGTTGCATGTAGTTATTTCAAGCTGCTCGTGGATGAGTTTCTATTAATGTGTCTAAGGGGATGTTTGGGGAATGAGATGAGTTGAGAATTTTGTAAATAGTAGTAAAATAGTTTGAGCTAAAATGTTTTATTGGGTTTTGGGAAAGGGGAGAGAAAAAGTTGAATAAAAATATTATAAAGTTAGAATATAATTTTTGTTTTGGAATTTGAAAAAGTTTTCCAAAAAAAAAAATCATTTTCTAATCATTACAACTTTCCCAAACTTCCAAAAAAAACACAAAATATACTACTTTGAAATTGATTAGATAATGATGAGATGAAAAATTTGAAAATTTAAAATTGAAAAGTGTTGTGTTTGAGTGATGTTTGGGAAGGAAATTATGAGATGAGATGAGATGATTTGTGTTCCCAAACAAGCCCTAAGTGTGGCCAAGAAGTCTTACAAGCTAGAATTGTAGTCAGTTTGTTAAAAAAAATCTCTTTAACATTGACTTGGTGCTTGTGAACTATAGGTTGTTTTGCCCGAGGGTTCTACAGATATCTCAGTCTCTGCTCCATTTATCGTGAAACAAGGCCAAGAGGTATTACATCATTAAGCTAGAATGCCAGCATTTTTTCCATTCATTGTTCAAAATGTTCAATGTTTTTTTAATTCTAATTATTTGGGTTCTTCTTTTTCTTTATCTTCAATTTGTGCACATGATTTATTGCAGACAAAATTTTCACACTTGGATGTTGTTGGTAGACCAGTGATTGTGCTGGAGAAGACCAATGTTGTGTCGGAGCATAATCAGCATTTCCAGGTATTACTTTCACCTATTTCAAGTAACATTTGAAACAATCCCAATATGCCAGAAGTGTATGCACAAATCTGTGATGATGAAATTGTTTTAGAATATATGAAAAGGTTATAGATATCATTGAAACTGTTATCATTTTATCCTTTTTAAAATATTATATCTGTGCCATTAGAAACAGCGTTTTTTTTCTAGCAACTGCGAAGCGTAGAAAATGATATGAAAAGGTTATAGATATGCTTCGGTTTAGGACTTATATCTTAGGTTTAGGTTTTTAGACAATATAAAGGTTATTTTTAAACATTAATATTTTGTTTATTATAGAACTATTTTGATAAAAGGAGAGTTTTTTTATTTGTTCCTCTTCTTTGTGGTGCTCAAGAATTTATGGAGAAATGTGTTTTATCACTTACGCTGCTTCGCAGTTGCTAGAAAATCTATATATATGAAAAGGTTATAGATATCATTGAAACTGTTATCATTTTATCCTTTTTAAAATATTATATCTATATATACAGGGTTTTTTTCTTCTTTCATTTTGTTTAGCTCTAAAAATATAGTTTTCATTAATACCTACCCCCCCCCCCCCACCCCCATAAAAAATAATAAGGATAAACACGTGTGACATTTGCGAAAGTGAAAACAGAACCAAAGAAGGAAAGGAAGAAGCAAGAAAATTCATGTGTGACATTTTTTTCTGCTTAATTCCCAGATTGTTCTGCATGTTCACTTCCCTGGATTATTTTGGGTTATTTTGCAGGTCTATTATAAGTTCAGCAGTCTCTCAATGTTCAGGGAGCCATTGATGTTGATCTCTGGATTTTTCTTTCTTTTTGTTGCCTGCATTATATACATGCATGCAGATTTGTCAATCTCCAAATCTTCTCCATCTTATTTGGCAAAGTTGCGGTGGGATGAGGTTAGTAGGTGGTATAGTCCTGTGTAAAATGTTAGTTGACAATCAGTAAGTATGTCTGTGTGGCACCTTTTGCACTTTTTTAAGAAAGAATTCTTACTTATCAAATATTATATATAAAATGTGTGCTGTGTTTCAGGTGCAAGCAGGAGTTCAGCAGGTTCGAAATATCTTCGACCGATGTTTAACAACACATGATACGCTGGAGGCATCATTACGTGATCTTTCCCGGACAGGAGATGTCCAAGCTTGTAAAGCATCTCGGAAAGCAGTTGATGGTTTGTTAAAAGATCTCTCGAAAGATTTGAAGCCCTTGTTGGTATCTCTGCAATCCTCTCCTCAGGCTGCTCAGATCTTACCCAAGGTTCGCTGTTTATTTGCTGCCCTTCTTGTAAATTACCAATTCTATGCAATTCAAAGTTGAGACTTAGTGCAACAATTTTCCTGCCCTAAAATATTGGTCCAGTGTTCAATTTGTAAAGACATTGAATGCTACAAGTTAAAGGCACTTCCAAGTTTTAGTGCCCTAGCACACACACAGCTGGAAAACTGTCCTATACGTTTGGACTTCTTGAAACAAGCCCTGTTATATACCAGGCTACTTCTTTTTCTTATTTGGCTGCTTTACATCAAGTCTGTTTTACTATCATTTGTTACTCACTTTTGGCTGTTTGTGTAGGTGGAGGAACTGATTGCCAAGGAGAGAGATTTACAAGAGAAGTTGATGGTGAAACATTCAACCGTGGTCGACAGCTATGAGAAGAAGTGGAGTGGACGGGAAATTGAGAATCGGGTTGCTTTGCAGCAGCAAAAGATTACAGCTTTGAGGCTGGAGGTCGATGATCTTCTTGATTTTATTGATGAGATATGACAAATGGGGTCTATTATCTGGCCCCCCCAGCCTAACTGGGTAGTTTTGTTTTGGGTAGACAAAGATACAGCCAACAGATATACCTGATTGGGAAATGTTTTTGGTCGGAATTTTGATGTGCTCACTTGGTTTTTTTTTTGGCTTAACTAGACAATTTTATGTATTTTTATATTATATTATTTATGTAACGACCATGGATTTCAGCTTTGCACTTATGCCAAGTGCCTGATTGGATGCCGAACTTTAACAAGGCTCATGAGTCTCTGCGCTGCATCCATGTAACTACAGGCTTGTGCTTGTGTTGGTTCGCATTTTCATACCCACGCCAGTTCTAGTGCTGCAGTATTAGTTATGAAGAAGACCTAAACTCTGATGACGCAATTATTTCCATATTTGTCCTTGTGCAAGTACTGCTAAGGTCTGTTTGGATACTGAAAGTATTTTATCTTATCTTATCTCATTATTACAATTTTTTCAAATTTTAATATAAAATATAATAATTAATTAATAATATTATTAAATAATAATATTTTATATAATTTTTATCTAAAACTATCTCATATCATCTCACTATTCAAACTACACTTAAACCAACCACCAAGAGTGGTACCTCAATGGCTTAAGAATTCATTAAGTTTGCCTTAAAAAAAAGTCGACTTTCTAACTTTACCCATACAACCTCGTTTGAAAGAGAACTCACATATATAAAAGAAAAGAGTAAGAAATATACATATTATCCTTACTTATGAGATCTTGTTAATATGGATTCGAATCATCTAAAATTTCTTTTTGAACTCTGAAGTTTAGAGTAAGAAAAAGACAAACACGTGAATTGTATCTTACAACACTTATAATCGCATAATTATAAATTCTTAATTACATGCTTGTAAATAGGAAAGTTGAGAAAAGTCGCGGTCTTATCTCCAACAACGTCAAGATGCTTACGACTTTGCTCCCCCATGTGTTCCATGACTCACTTACTAATAACTTTTTAATCTTATCCTCACATGCAAAATGCTTCCGAGACTCTTTTTAACTTTTTTTTGAATCTTGCTTTCCATGTGTTTCTACTTCCGTCACTCTTTTAGTAATTAACATAGCCATGTCCATTTTTCTCACGTGTCCTTTATCCCTAATAATAGCATTACCATTGGAACAAACCAAATTTTAGCCACAAAATTTAAAGAATAATCTTAGCTGTCCAAATTTAGCCACAAAATTTAAATAATAATCTTAGCTGTCCAAGAAATTTATCCCTAGTAATAGCTATACATATGATATATTAGATGTACTCTACAATAGAATAGTTTTACGATAAGTTTTGCTACACAACTTCTTACTATTCATCTACACTTCACACTCCACATTTTTTAATATTTTTAAAAAATTTTTTTTTTAATTTATTTTTTTTAAACTATTTCAAATTTTTTATTCACTATTCATATAAAAATTATTTAATAAAAAAAATTAAAATTTTTTTTTTTAAAAAAGATGGAGTGTAGAGTGTTGGGAGGTTAGGAAGATTTATTGATGTTTAAAACAAAGAGTAAAATTTTTACTAATGAGTCAAAGGTCAAAATTGGAAGCACTGCCCTTTTATTATATATAGTTTTTAGAACCTTGGTTCCAAATTGTGAACATAAAAAGAGAATTTTCCGTAGTTCTTCCTTCTCAGCAACAGATTCATTTGCCATGAAAGGCATTCAAATTTCAAACCACTGAAATCGTTGTAATTTGCGACGAAAACGTTACCCACACACGGCGCACGTACGCATATACTACAAACACACACTTCAACTGAACCACCGAACACACGCGCTCTCTCTCTCTCTCTCTCTCTCTCTCTCTCTCTCTCACTCTGTGTCTCTCCACATGACTCGTTCGTTGAGAATTCTGGGCGAGGCGAGCTCGCCGACCACCACTACGACCGATTCGGTCGAACCGGTGACAGTCGATTCGGACTTCGTGGTGATCCTCGCGGCCCTCCTCTGCGCCCTCATCTGCGTGCTCGGCCTCGTCGCGGTCGCTCGCTGCGCCTGGCTCCGCCGCCTCTCCACCTCCCGAACCATCAACGCCGCCACCACGTCATCCTCGACGGCACCGCAGCCTCCACCTGCGACTGCTTCTTCGGCCAACAAAGGACTGAAAAAGAAGATCCTCAAGTCCCTCCCGAAGCTCACCTTCACTACCGAGTCTGCTGCCAAATTCTCCTCCTCCGAGTGCGCCATATGCCTGTCCGAATTCACCCATGGCGACGAGATCCTCGTGCTGCCTCAGTGCCGCCACGCCTTCCACGTGGCCTGCATCGAGACGTGGCTCGGATCCCACTCCTCCTGCCCCTCCTGCCGTCAGATCCTGGTGGTCGCCAGATGTCAGAAGTGCGGTGGACCTCAAGCCGAGGCCAGATACAAGGAGCAAGTAGACGATGTCAATAGGTTCTTGCCCTAAACCTAGGCTCTAGCCCAGGCCCCAATTCGAATTTCTTATCAATCTCAGATTAGTATCAAGTACACTTACAAGTATCATTATACTTACTTTTTTTAGGATCAGAATCGATCTAGCAAACAAAATCAGCAAGAAAGTTCGAATGATTTCATGATTTCCCTGTATTTGATTCGTGTGTGTGTAATTAATGTAATAATATATTATAATATTGTATATGAAGGTTTCTAAATTCAATGAATTATGGCCGAAATTACTGTTACTTCCAAATGATGAATCATTGCCAGTAAGATACTAGCAATGGAGATGCGATCCATATCCCCCAAGAAACCATCATCTCGAATTTTCAATCCTCTACGAAACAATTATGAACTATTGTGGTTTATCTTTAGTGCGCGCAACTGCAGTCAAGAACAAAGTCGTAAAGAAGGTCTACAAGTCGAAGACTTGTGACCAAATCCACGAATCTCTTACCGTCATTCGTGAAGATGTAATCGAGGAGATTCACTAGTCTTCTTCGAAATCTCTTGTGGATGCCCACAGATCTAAAAAAAAAAAAAGAGATTCTTTCAATAGAATTGACGAATCATAGGATTTAATTGAGATTTTTATGAAATCTTAATTAAGAATTTGGCTGTTTGAGTTGAAGAATTTTATAGGATTTGAGTTAAGAATCTTAACTGTAAGATTTCTTTCACTAGTCTTCTTGGAAATCTCTAGTTGAGAAATGTCATAGTCATGAAAATATTTTACAAATATAAACTCACATATTAATGTGGTTTGGTTTCATATAATAGATCAGATCTACTTTACAATAAAAGTAACTTTATAATATGATGTATTACATCAAATTACATCAATTTATAAGTTTTCTTTTTAGCTAAAATATTTCTCAATATCATATTGTTTTTACTTCTATAAAAAAAAAAACAAGCTTTCACATAAATAGAATGGCTATGAATGTCACACTATTTATTTTTATATAGCTTTGGCAGTTATTACCACTATTGCCTCTGTTATTTTTTTACAACTTCGGTTTAAGACTATAGTGCATGGAATGGTTCTTCATATCAGTTTTTAATTTATTAAAGTTGGTTCAGATCTTGGGATTACATGACACAAGGATTAACCCATAAACAATAGTTCTTTCAGGTTAATGTGTCGGAACCTGTCGGAATATGCCAAAGTGCAATAATCAAAAGGAAAAAAAATACAAAAAAATCATCATGCATTAGGGAAAAATAAATAAAAAATCTCCATTACATCTGAAAATTTGGAAGATGGCAAATGATAACGGTAGGTAGTGCCATTTATAGCAAATGGGTTGGTCGAGTACATAAAGAAGCAAACTTTTTTTCCATATAATAAATATTTTTTTAAACATTTTTTTATATTATTATATATTCTAAGTAAATGTGACAAGGGTTAGTAAGTAGTAGCCCCACTGATTAACCACAATAAATTAAAAGACTAAGCCCTAAAGATATCATTAAATAAATACTTGCTTTCATCGTCTTTATAAGATTCTTCATTCTAGATATTATGTATATTATAATCTCTTTTCTTTGTCTCGACCTAATAATAACTATTATTTTATTGATTAGCCTTTAATTTTTTTTCTTTGGACCGTCAAAAAAAGTGAGAGAAATAACATGGATGGGCCACCCAAGTACGATAATAGACCAATTAAATGGTCATCGCGTGTATGTGCACAGTACATCGACGATTATAATATTATTAGGAGTGATCAACACACCCCCTGCATCTTTACCAAGATTATTTAAGAAATCGGGTGCGTTACTAAAATCATTTTTTTATGGTTTAACAATCCCACATTACTCTTGAGTACTGCTACTAGGGGTGGCCAAAGCTCCAACCATTCTGACTTCGTCCGAGTTTTGATATCACTCTGAGTCTGACGGAGTTGGAGTTTTTGAAATTAAAGTCAGAGTTCGAGAGTAACTCTGGCTCCTTTAAGATTAACTCCGATCCTATTTTAAAAAAAATTAGTCTAACTAAAATGACACCGTTTTCTTTACAAGGGAGTCCAAAACGCAAGACCCCTTTTGTTTCATTCTTACCTCTTCTCGCACAAGAACTCTCTCTCTCCTCTCTAGTTCTCTTTCTCCAACTCTTCTCTCTCCATCTCTTCTCTCCTCGTCGCCTGCACTGCTGTGACGCCCCCAAATTTCGCTTGGGATTGAACGGACATTTGAAGTGTCGAGACATGCAACACAAGGTTACGTATCTCCGTTCATGACATATAAGATGCAATGTTCTTAACATACATCTAGCATTATGCAATATTCGCAGCGGATAATTTTTTTGCTTTAGCAATACTATGCACCAAATTCAAATATCCCAAAATGCTTAAAATATACTTCATACATAAAGGCATACTAAACATCAGAGATCACAATACTAGTCCAAAATGATTGTGATCAAATGAGTACTGAAGATGTAACTTCATAGTACATATAGTAATTTTAAGTTAACTACTATATTAACCTTGAAGCCGCACTGTCGCTTAATCGACCGTGTCCAGTTGGCTGTTTCCCAGTTCTTCTTTAGATCCTGTAACAAAATCTACCATTCGGGAGGAATGGTAGTTGGGACTACCATAGTGAGATTTGATTACAAATCTTAGCAAGTTAACATAAAACATACACACATGTTAATAATGCATGCATGACAGTAAAAGCATAAGTACATAATCAAAATCGTAAGGAATCATAGCATATGACATAACTTAAACTTGAAACATAACATGAACATGAATGAACTGAACTTGACTTACTTGTCATAGACTTGATCTGACTTGACTTAACGTGACATGAACTTGAAACATAACATTGTCATGGATTTGATCTTACTTGACTTAACTTGACATAAACTTGAAACATAATATGAACATGAGTTTGAGCATAACATGAGTTTGAATTCTTTTTCATTTAACTTGATTAACGTAACATGTGGGTGCTACATGGGTCCCCTAGAGCCATGTGTCCCTGCCGATTACCGCATCACAACACAGGTATCTACACCAGCTGTGAGTGCGTTAATACATACTCCACAATTGTTGTGGCCCTATGTATTCTACGTGTCACAATTGCTGTGTCTCACGTAGTGTATGTGCCACAATTGCTGTGACCTCATACTTCATGCTCCACAGTTGTTGTGGCCCCATGACTTATTAAAATAAAATGTGGCTCCATCGGCGTTAGTGCCTGGTGCGCTCCGGTGACCAACTAGTTAGGTCTCATTCGCAACCTGTTGACTATACTTCGTCAACCCAGGGAATTTCACACCTATTTAGACACTCCAGCGTGAACAAAGGAGTTTTATTAGGATATTTTCCCATCCTAGTATTTAGGATCGTGATTGACATGAATAACTTAACATGATTGTTCTTGAAATCCATAAACTGTATTAGAAACAGAATGTGACTTGAATATGAAAGGACAAAAGCCCTGATGTAACACAACATTACATTTTTAACATAACATGCTTGCAACAGTGAATATACATTACATGACATACATGACATTTCATTTTTTTCTGATAATATCTTGATGAATTTTTATCATAGAAATGAATAGTACTCACTAAGTAAGTTCTCAGGAAAGATCAATCTTTCCTAGACAGAACTTTTAGATTCTCAGAAAAGATTGGAGGGTCACGATGGACACACTTAGGAATTTCCAATCTCCTTAGACAGAATCTATTTAGATTGTATGTATCCATACTACTTGCAATGTTTAGCAATACGTGACAGAATATCTTGTGTAGCAGATGAATAATTCATGACAGAATAAATTATATGTAACATATAAACATATAATGACTTGGCATATCACATATAATAACATACATACATATACTGTAGTTCATTTACTTATCACCCATACATAGTAAACTGCTAGTAAGTTAAAAGCTAACTTACCTCTGTCTTCACGTTTCTAGGCAAAACTCAAGTGCGATCACGAGAGACTGAAAGTAGTGATTTTTAAAAGTTATAACTTAGTCACTAACAATTAGAAATATAGAAAAATATCAATTTAAGAGTAAAATTATTAATTCACCCTCTACATGTGGAAAAAGACCATTATATCCCTAACTTAAGGATTTTGTATCCTAACTCCAAAAATCACCAAAATTTATATATCTCATGTAGATTTTATTCTGAACTTAAATATGAATTCAGAAAAATTTAAAACTAAACACAACTATTAAAATTCTATAAAAACCGAAACTTATATAGGTCATTTCCCTTGATTTTTGTTTCTAACTTGTTTTGATCAACCTCTTGATCCATGACTTATAAAGATGTGATCTTCAAACCAAAACATCACATGGTTTAAAAAGGTGTCCTAAAAAAGATCTAAGCTTTAAACTCAAGATCACATGGTTAAAAATCAACCAAAACATTAATTTAGCCAAGAACATCATCACTTGGCCCATTCGAATATCTCCTTGCATAAAAATTTCATATCTTTGAAACTAATATCAAATATCTTCAAAACAACATTATATCATGTACATAAGAAGCTTAGGATCCTCAAATAAAAATATCAAAACCATTGCAATAAGATTAGACCATAAAAGATTTAAACTTTCTCAAAACTGAAACTGTTTTTCCTCTTCCAGATTCGAAGTTTCTAAATCTAAGAAAATCTTTCACCAAAACTTTTAATCATGCAACAAATCCTCAACCCATAATCATATACCTATGTTAACAATACTCCATAATAATTTCGGACCAAGATCAATCCATTAACTTTGTCAAAAACTCCAAAATATAACATACTCTCTGGTTATCGCCCAGAATGACCTTTCTGGGTTTTAAACAACTTTTGACTGACCAAATGATTTTCAAATGGAACAAATAAGATATCTACGTAAACTAGACTAAAAAATAAACAACTTTCATGAAAGAAAGTTTGTGAGAAAATACTTACAAGAGTTTCAAATAAGGCGTGAAAAAGAGTTCATAAAAACTGCCCGAGAGTATTTTTTTGTATTCTAACAAAGCAAAGTGTAAAGGAGGGATGATTTTCGTTGGAAGGGGCTGGAGGGCTATTTATACAAGTTTTGGAAGATGATAGATCTGAAATGGAGCTTGAGTATTGATCTTTTCTTCCAATAAAAAAAATACAAGATATTATTTTTGAGTCTATAATTGAAAGAGTGGGGTGTCCACTTAGTCATCCACTTCAAAAACATTTTAAGTGCTCTTGAATAAATCTGATAAGGCAAGTGGAGGGTGAAATATCTTAGACAAAATCATTGCTAAGGTGGCTAATTTCGTGGGCCTTAATGGGCTTAAACCGAAAGGGCCTAAATTCATGGGTTTTAAGAGAGTTTGGGTTGCTATCAAGCCCAAATCTGATTTCTATTGGCCCAATCAAATATCCAAGGTTAACTAAGTTGGATAATGATATTCTAACACAAATTTAAAAGATTAATAGCATATGAAAATAATTTAATTAAACGATTAAACACGATGCTAGAAACTGATTCAATAAGGTTTTGGATAAAACCATATAGGATTTTTGGTTTCTAACACGCTTATGGGTTCTTAGTTGGATTCCAACCATATAGGATTTACTATGGTTCCTAAAGACAATAGAAATTCCATCATTGAATTTCTAGCGGCTGTTACAACTGCTGCCAACCACCGTAGAGGAAACTCCATCCGCCGTTATTTCTTATAAGACTTACATCTTATATTTTGTTATAAGGTGTAATTATTTGTTAATTGAATGATTTAGGGTTTGAAAATTGTTGAAGTTGTTTGTGAAATTTATTATTTTTATGGTTTTTGATATTTTGTTGTTGATTTATTGTTTGAATGGAGGTTTCTATTTTTAGGATTTTAGTCATAAGATTTGTGGACTTTTTTTAGAAAAAATAGAACGGTGCCCTTCAAGCAACATCCAGTCGATGTTCACTCGAGTGTGGCTTGAGCGAACGTCCAGTTTTTGTGTTTTATTTATTTTTAAAACCACAAACACGACTATACACATATATATTTCCTTTTTAATGTGTTTCTGATGTGTAGATAATTTTCAAAATATGTTAAATGATGGTTGTTTGTTAATTGTTTCAGATTATTTTCATAGCAAATTATGGATATTACATCATCTAGCCGATTCTCCACAAGAAGATGGCGTATAGCAGTTGGCATTACCGACAAGTACTTTGGGCTGAAGGACCCCATCTAGAGTAGCTACCTCCTGTGCAAGTAGTTGAGTCTCAATAAATCTAAAAGATATTGATATGCTTAATGAGGAGGAGGAGTTGATGAATGTTGAGGCCGATCGACCAGCACAACCTAGTAATAAAAGGTTGTGGACATGAGAATATTTCACCAAAGTTTCTGATGATCGTGAGAACCCACAGGCTCAATGCCACTATTGTGGGCAATTATGCGGTTCTCATTCGAAGAAGCAAGGCATATCAGTATTAATAACACATCTTACGGGCTACCAGCGGTATAAGATACACAAAGGGATGGTAGCAACTAATCAGATGAAGTTGAGTTACGAGACTTCTACGTCCACTGATGGCATGCAGATTAAGAAGCTAGCAATCCCTCAATACAGTGAGAAAATGTTGAGGGATGCCTTTTACCACGATTGACAAAGCAGGCTTCCGCAAATTTGTGCACATCTTAGAGTCACGATTTCTCATACATTCACGATATACGATGCGTAATTGTTTGAAGAGACATGCCAAAGAGAAGACCATGATGAAGGAAATGTTTGTTTCCACTAGCCAGAGAATGTTATTTACGATTGATACGTTGACCTCCATATAGAATGTGGGCTACATGTGTATTATAGCCCACTTTATTAACAATGAGTGGACGTTGCACAAGCGGATTATCGGCTTCAAAAAAATTGTTGATCACGAGGGTGCATCCATTGGAAAGGAGATGGATAACTGTATAAATTATGATTGGGGAATCAAAAAAGTGATTTGTATCATAGTTGACAATGCCAGTGCAAATGACACTGTCTTTGATTGGTTCAGACAGAATACGACAATAAAGAATGATATCATTTGTGAGAACCAGTTTTCCATATTTGATGTTGTGCATATATCATCAACCTCATAGTTTCTGAGGAGTTCAAGAAGGTTGATGATTTCATTATTAAAGTCCAAAATCTTGTAAGATATGTTAGAGCTTACTCCAACAGCTCCGCCAGTTTACGACAATAGCCGAATAACTTGAGATATCATCTTCCTGTATGTTTCTACTGGACATTCCGACTCGATGGAACTCTACATACATGATGTTGGATGTAACCCAGAAATATCAAATAGTGTTCGAACGGATGGAGGTCGAGAATGGGTGCATGAGGTATGCTTTGCTAGAGTCAGTTGGGGGAGAAGGGGGCTCGATGCCCCAGACACAGTTGATTAGACCAATATCAAGTATTTTATTCAATTTTTAAAATTATTTTATAACATAATTTTGCAAATATTAGGACAAAATATCATACTACGAACATGTATTTCGAGAAACTCTTAGGGCTTTATGACCACTTGCAACAGAGTTGTGTCGATAGTGTGGGTTTGTTGAATGCAATGGTTATAAGGATCAAATACAAACATAATAAATATTGGGGGATGTGGAGAAGATAAATATATTATTATTTATGACTGCGATCATTGATTCTTGATATAAGTTGGCGATTGTAAAAAATTGGATTAGGGACGTCCTCGATGATGAGGACGCTGATCAGCTTATTAGATCGCTTAAATGTGATATTGTTGATTTATATAGTCATTAACAACAACAGTGGTCAGTCTTCAACCGAAGGTGGTAACTCCTCACGCCTAACCGGCTCGACTTCTTTCTGGGATGACACACATGCACAAAGTTCAAATTTATTACGGTTACGATGGTATCATCAAATTTGTGCATTGAGAAATATTATGCAGTGTAAGTCTGAGTTTGAGCATTATTTTATAGAAGATATCGATGTACTTAGTGAAACATTCCAAATATGAACTTGTTGGAAGGTGAATTCTAGCAAGTTTCCAATCCTTTTCTGAATAGTCATGGATGTACTAGTCATTCCTATCACTACAGTTGCCTCTGAGTCGACATTTAGCACAGAAGGTCATGCCTTGGATGCTTATCAGAGTTCATTATCTCTGACCACTGTCAAGGCCCTCGTTTGCACACAGAATTGGTTAAGTTCAACACCCATTGAAGTAGATACCGTTGATGCCGTGAACTATAGGCTTGAATCAAGTAACTTCATGATTTTAAATGATTATTTATATAATTTTATTGTTTTCATTATTTAATTTATTATTTATATGATTTTATAAACCTAACTGTGAACCCCAGACTAATTGTGGATGACTGAGACAGAAGCATCGTTGAATGGAGAACCCCCTGACCCCTTTATTGGTGAAAAACTCAATATCATCATGTGAAACTTGTCAGAGTTAGCGTAGAGGTGGATGTGAGTTCATAATGTAAATGTGTTCTATTTATGTCATGTATCACTTGGCTGATGGTTTAGAAATCTATAGTTAAATGACTAAAAAAAAGATAGTACAGCTAACTTCATGCAGAAAATCAATGATCACTATCGAGTCGTCGACTCAAATGTATGGATTGTAAGGACAGATGCCGGGCTAGGCTATTTAAATCCATATTATTATTTATATTTTGGTGCTGTAAATTTAACGTTATTGTGAATTTGTAGTTAAAAATTTAAATTTATCGTTTGCACTTTGCACACATTAAATCATCTTTTTTTGTGTTGTATGTGATTTAGTCATTGCACACAGTATTTTATAATTTTTATTTTTTACATTATTTTGTGTCGTTTTTTAAGATTTTTAAACCGGAATTAATTTCGGATTGGATCTTTGATATTGGGCTGTGGGCCTAGGCCCAATCTGAGTAGGGAAAAGCCCACTCCAAACTCCGATCGGAGTTGGAGTCCAAGGACATTTAGACCAATCTGAGTCAGGGTCGGAGGTCAAAGGTAGGCATTTCGACTTCGCCAGAGTTGAAGCCTACCACTAACCGTTACAATCATAAAAAGATTACATAAAAGTAATTTTATAAACTGACGTAATTTAATGTGATTTGTTAGATAAAATGTATAATAAAAATAATTTTATAATTTGACAAACTATGTCAAGTCACATCTATTTATAAAATTATTTTTATATAATCTCTCTATAATTAGAAGATTTCCCTTACGATTACGGTGGATAACAGAATTTGTAAGAACATATGAACGGCTTGTGTGTCCACTCTTACAATAATCATGAGACATACATGCCTAATCTAACCTAACCCTACCAAACCCAAAATGCCATTGCCAATTGGCTCTATCTATATCCCACCCAATTCATGACATGGTTCGATTCCATTATCTCAGGTCCAATCCGGATGGGGTCTATGGAGGAGTTTTAGAAGAAAACCCAACAAATTACTTTACAATTTACAATTTAATCCAACAAATTACGGTTAAGAAAAATGTTGTAACCACAAAAGATTTTATAAAAATCAATCTATAAATTAATATGATTTCACAATAAAAATAATTTTATAATTTAATGTATCACTTCAAATTATATCAATTTATAAATTTACTTATATAAGATATTCTTATTTTCCATATTACTCAACGGAGTGCAATATGCAAAAAGAAAGGGGGTAAAATGGACTCACTCCTATGAGAAAATTAAAGCTTGATTGATTTGAGCTACTGAAAAGAATAAAAATAAAAGAGAAAGTAATTAGGAGCTTATCCTTATTAAATTATAAGAAACAAATAAATAAAAAGTGAGAATTGAACCCGACGTGAATCGAACACGCAACCTTCTGATCTGGAGTCAGACGCGCTACCATTGCGCCACGGATCCACAACTAATGGTAATCTCCCAATATTTATTATATAATCGTTTGTTCATTGATCTCCGATCGCATGCCAGTTTCCGGGGAAGAACTCTTGGTGTGGGGGTTGAATGAAGCTGTACTGGATGACATTCAGATTTGTTTCGATGGTGATATTCAGAAACCCTAACCCTAAATCTCAATATAGAGCATTGTATTTATGACATTTTTTATATCCACAACCCTGAATGGCATTCATTGAGAGACTTCATTCCATTTCTTTCCAGGTAAGCACCCAAATTCCTTTCCTTTGTTTATGGTGTATCTGAGTTGTAATGTTACTTCATGTTTATGATTTAATTAATATTTATTATTTTCCAGCAAAATGTGGATACAAAGCAGTCAATTTGGGGTTCAAAGCATTCGAATTTAGCGACCGGAGTTTGGGCTAATTAGTGGTAGGCTTGGCCATTGCCGACCAAAGACCCACCGGAAGATTTGGCACTGACAGAGGTTACCGGTTCTGCGAGTTGCGGGGGAGAGGACCAGAGTGACTGAAATGAGGCGGTCATTAAGAGTGGAAGAATTGCCGTGGCTGTAAAAGATCGGCTAACCAAATTTCACGGCACGATCAGTTCTTTCCTTCCCGTTGCTTTCGTTGAAGGTTGAAAATGAGATAAAATATTATTAAAATATTATAAAAATATTATTTTTTAATATTATTATTATTTTATTATGAAAAATATTATTATTATTTTAAAATTTAAAAGAATTGAATTGTTTATTATATTTTATGTAAAAATTTATAATAATGAGATAATATAAAATGAGATGGATTGAGAGTGTTTTTCAATCTAAATTGAGTCTTAAGGACTTTATCAATTTTTTTAAAATGTTTAATAAAATGTTTGAAAAAAAAAAATAAAAAGTTCTACCAAGGCCAAGATCAGAAAGAGAAGATTCATTTTCCGCAATTCCAAGTGACATATAAAAAAAAAGAAATTTACATGGTGAGAATTCTCAATGGACGTAACAATTCCCTAAAAATAATACCACATAGCCAAGTATATAAGTTGTGTACATAATACATAAGAATAATTTTCAGATGTAAAGTGTGAGAGTGAATAGTGACGAATATATAACAAAACTCAATACATAATACATGAGTAGCTAGGATTTTTAGAACCAAAATAAGAAAATCATAGACACTGAGACCATTAAAATCCATCACCACCGCCCAAAGGAACAATGTTTTAAAGAAGAAAGCTTTAAGCTCATTCATAAAATGATTAAATGTTAGGTTTGAAAAAATTGAGTGGGTTGTGACTAGTTGCTTGATTCCCTGTTGGTAAATATGGTTGGTTCGTTCAGGGGAGATGATTAATGCATGTGTGCTATTTATCTTGGTAAATACAGTTGGTTTCAGGGAGATGGATATTCTTGGAAATTCTTGATACCATTGGGATTAGGATTTCTTCTACGGAAAGTTTAGGTTTTGGTTATGTTCTTTTTTGGCTTTCTGAAGAATTAGGTATTGGTTATTTTCTTCCACTGCTGATGAATAGATACAGCGGCTCTAATTTCACAATAGGTGTATGTATTTTGATTGTTTTTTGGTCCTCAGTGTAATATGAGTATATACCACAATGAAGTAGCTAAAATCTGATAGAAGAGGAATGACATGATGTATGCAGATACTGATCTTTAACTTTAACACCTTTGCTTTTCCCCTTGGAGATCAATCTTTTTTTACCTTTGAATTGTAAAAGCTTTATGCATGATGTGATCTTAGGAGGGGTTTTTGCCATATGACCCGTTTGCCATTGATTTTTTTTTTTTTTTTTTTGGTCTCGAAAAGCTGGTTGTAGATATGCTCCAAAGTTTCTAGTTATGACATCCTCTTTTCGCCGATAATGGGGTGCTTTTTTTTGTTAATTCCACTCAGTCCAAGGCCTCTCAAGTATGAAGACAGAAGATCCATTCAATAATCTGTTGTGAAGAGCAATGCAACCATTGAAGTGTGCAGGAAGGTTGATCGTTTAGCCCCAGTAACTCTGACCCAAGAGCAACAAGCCATCCATCAGAAGAGGAGGCCATGAGCATACCAGTGGAAGAGATCCTGATATGGTGCCTCCTGATGTTGACCCTGATACAATCAGGTGGATTCCTGCAAATCATCCTTTTGCAACGACAACTAGTGACATTGATGAAAACTTGGCTCAAAACAATGTTTGTGAAAAGCGTGGTGTCCCATTCCGTATTCAAGCTGAGCACGAGGCATTGCAGACAAAGCTTGAAGCACTACAAATGGTAAGTAATAAGCACTGAAGTTTCTACTAGAAACACAGAAAAACTCTTTAGTTCTATAACTTTATAGATTCACCAACTTTATTGAGGAGGTTTCTTTTCATTGCATTTCGAAATGAGTACTGCAACATCTACAAAGAAATTACACAAAAGCAATCTCACAAACTGATATGGTTTTATCTTATCCATTAGATCTATTTTATAATAAAAATAATTTTATAATCTGACGAATCACATCAAGCTACATCACTCTGTGGGATTGCTTTTGTGTAATCCATTTGTGGCTAGAATATTTTCCTTTCGAAATGGTATGCAGTTTCTTTCTGGATGTATTTGGATTTTGAATCAGTAATAGGTAGTGCTAAAACTTGCAAAAAGTTGGTCCCTTGAAATTGTAGTCCTTGTAGCCAACCTTAGTCTGGCTGAAGATAGGCAATATTGCCTCTTGAATCTAACCATGTTTCATTGAACATATAGCAAGTCCCTGCTATACCCAGCATCCATCTATTGGTATAATTGACTACAGAAGTTGTATAATTAGCTAGGAGCTTGGTTTAAACTGTATCTATTCTATCGGCATATCTTGCATGCATGAAACTGATGAGACTTCCAAATTATCCAATCATTTAAAGCCACATTTAAGGATGATAACAAAAGGATGACGAATAATACTATTCAAAAAGACAAGTTTATCATCAATACAATATAATAAGAGGGACGAAAAATATAATATATAACATAATTGGTGTAAATAATGTAATGATCACAATTAAACCCATCTAGACACGAAATAGAGAATTTAACCGTAACTTTAAAATAGGTAGGTAGTTTGCTAGCTGAAGGGATGCAAATTCTTCATAATTTTTGTTCTAACCACTTTCAATAATTTGAAGAAAAGTAAATATATATATATATATATATATATATATATATAAATTTCACGATACTAAATGCATAGCATAGACTTTACTCCGTTTGTTTACATAAAACCAATATCTCATCTCATCTCAATCATTACAACTTTTTTAAATCTCCATACAAAAATATAATAAATAATTCAACTTTTTCAAATCTCAAAATAAAAATAATACTAAAAAATATATTCTAATAATATTTTATTCAACTACTATTCAAAACATCTCATTTCATCTCATCTCATCTGAACTGTATATCCGAACACAGCCTAAATGTGTTTATCTTTCTCTTAATTATAGAAAGTATTTGGAATAGAAAATTGTAGAAAATCCTAATCTCAAAATACAGGTACCGTTGCACAAGGTGAGGCTCATCTGCCAGAGGATGTGTCGGATTAAAAGCCGATGATTTCACAATATATTACACAACTATATTTTAAAATGAAGAGTATTTTTATAAAATACCTTATAAAAATAACATCACTTTATAAAAATATCTCCATTTTAAAAAATATGTTGTTAAATGTGTTTTGTGAGTATCATTCCTCTTTCAACAATAAGCAACTAAGACCAGTGGGCTATACATGAGATAGCTAAATATATCAACCTCTTTTATTGAAAAAGTTCCCAATAATTTATCATACAATAACCCAAAATTTTTTAAATTTCTTTAAATCTGGAGACTATTTTCATGCATAATGAAACCACAACAAGAAAAAAAAGTTTAAGAACAGACGACGGATGACATCTTTAGTGGCTGAAACTGCCGACTAACTGCAAAATCTGTTTGAAGTATCCAATCACTCGCTCTTGACAGAAGCAGCTTTGCTTGCACCAACAGCAAACATCTCAGTAATGACTTCGAGTGGCATGCCTTTGGTTTCTGGAACCTTTAAAAAGATGAATATCCAGGAGATGACACAGAAAACAGCATAAATACCAAAGATACCAGCAAGGCCTATTGCACTGAGCAGATCTGGCAATGAGTAGGTGACTATAATGTCTCCAATCCAGTATGCCAGGGCGCAGATTGCAATGCAGAGGCCGCGAACTCTTGTGGGGAAGATCTCAGAGCATAGAATATTAGGAATCGGGCCATAGGCCATGACGAAGCAGCAGAAATAGACCACAACACAAGTGACTGAGAATGCTGCATTGACAACTGTGCTTATATCCACAAGCTGGGAAATTACTAGAATGATGAGAGTCAGAACCAACACTGGAATTGTAGTGAGTAATAGTGTCCTGCAATAAGGGGTTTATTAGTTCTAATCGTCAAGAGTATAATTCATGAGAGGTACATACGATAACATTGATGCAGATAAAAGATGTCGAACGCCCGCGGGGTGGGTGGGGTGGGTGGGTTTGTGGTGGGAAATTACCTTCTGCCAGTAATATCCATGAGCCTCATGGCTATAGCTATACAAGGAAGCATCAACAAGGTTGTGAATGCACTGATAAGGAACGATGCGGAATTTGTACTGAGCCCCAAGTCTGCAAGAAGTACTTCAACACCTGCATCTTCCAGAATTTGGGGAGTGTAGTAGAGAACACCATTTATTCCAGAAAACTGCACGTGTATAGAAAAAAATGCGGTTATCAACTTCACCACACTAAGCATTATAAGAACTTGATTGACCAAAAACAGATTTTCATGCAAGGGAAACTGGTAGAAGATGACAAAAGTAATTATTTGGTCCATAACTGTAAAATATGAGAGCAATGAACTATCACTTCTAGAGAACGGTTTCCAAACAAGAATTCTTCAGTTTTTGAAATTGACAAAAAAAGAAAAGAAGTATGGGATAGGAACACAATGGTTTATCCCCAGGGATTAAGAATGACTTCATTAAAAGCCTCTGTTCCTTCCAAGATTCCATGAGTTGGAAACCACCATTTTCAATTTAAGATAACAAGGTAAGCTTGTCATGAAAGACAAAGATATGATCTCAGAGGGAAAAACAAAAATGAAAACAACTATAATACACATAGATGGGATGGCCTTGTGCCATCTGGGTCACTGCTTTTAGTTTGAGTGACCAGGAGCGCAAGTACTAAAGAAATCAAACTTAAGCAGTGGCAATGAACAACTGCGACCTGCAAAACAACTGAATTCCAAGCCAAAGTAATGCCTGCTTAACTACTGGTTCGAGAGGACTGGTCCAAATTGGGCTTCTTAGACCAGTTTCCAAACTGGTAAGCCACTATGCAAGAATTGACAGACTAGGTCACCACTTTCATTTTGAAATAAACTGGAGCAAATAAGTATAAAAATCAATGACATTTAACCATTCGCTACCTGCTGAAGTAGCTGAATTCCAACTCCAACCATCAATGCATGCCTAACCCCTGGCTGACGAAGAGCAGCCCAAACTGGTCCTTTTGAAGCAGTTTCAGATGGATGAACCATTGCCGGTCCAACTGGATGCTGCTCCATAAGCTCTTTGGTATACAGAGCAGGCTGGCTTACTAGAGCAGCAGCCTGGATAAACTCACCCTCCGCTGGACCATCTACGCCAGTAAGTGAAACAAGGGACCCATGTCGGGTTCCAGGACCCCCATCCTGGTGCATATAAATCCTTTTAAATCCTCCTTCCTTCTTTCCATCCTCACCTATTCTCTCAGTCCATTTCCATGCCAACTGCCAGCCACCACCAATTCCTGTACTGCTAACTGCCTCCCCAGTCCCTTGCATGAGACTGCTATGGCGCCTCATGCTCAAAACACTGCCATGGGATTGAGGGGGGATCATGTCTTTCTCCATGCTGGTTGTCTGACGAGAGATCAATGGACTATGCAGATTGTCATCAGAGTCTTCCCCAGCGGCGTCTGATGCATACTCCTCACCTTCCCTATGCTGGCTCTCTTCATCCCACTGTTCATTTTTAACATGAGGCTCAGCAGTGCTGAACATGCTGCCAAAATTAGGAAAAAGCATGCTTCGCATACTGCCTGTGTCAGGAAGCTTCTCATGGACACTACCAAAGAGAGTCACAAGTGGGTCCATGAGTGGTATACTTTGGTTCACCATGCTTCCCTGGCGAGAGGCAAGGCCAAGAGAACTCTGTCCAGCGACAGCAACAGGTTTGGCATCCCAGTAGAGACCTTCTTCAGGTCCATATAATCTAATTGTGTCTTTCCGAGCAGTTGGTTCCTGAGCATCATCAAGTTCATCTGCAGGTCCTATTATGTACTCTTCTATAGATGTTTCACCCCCAATTCCAAGACCTTCAACGAGCAAAGCCATCTCACCTGTGGATCAACAATGCTTTAGCAAGATAAAAACCTGATATTTCGGTGAACAAAAAAGATTAAAACAAGATTTAGTCAAAGAAAAACTCCACATGGAAGTAAAAGTTCTTAGGTTCATAGATTTAATTGCCATAAGATGCATGAGAAGCAAGAATCTTTTGTTTTCTTCGTTTTTACTATTAACAAACATTACTGAGACACAAGGAAAAAAACAGATGAAAGGAGAAAGAAAGGAGGTTACTCAATTAAGAATGCCGCAAGCAACACTAGCATGTTGCTTGAAACAATGATTATCTTGGGACATGGTACAAGCACACGAGTTCACTTAAGATTGCTTCTTTAGATCAGAGTATGCATTAAACTTTCTTTTATTTAGCAAATTATGTTTCTATGCCTCCCACTCATTATCTATTTCCAGAAACTACAATTTATTAATATATAAGGCTTATATTTTGTTCCCAAACATTTTTTATTACTGCATTGCCGAACAAAGCTGAAGCATATTCTGAAAAACAAAATACATTAAGCCATCTGATTTAAAAAATACGACACATTTGCGTGTCTTGACTTTAAGGAGATTCTCTCACAAGGAGTTTGAAATATTTGCAATACATTTAAACATATTTCAAATTTAGATTCAAAATGATATAATAAAGTCATTATTATCCATCTACCTGTGATAAAAAACTCAAAAAAACTTGTCAACAAAGTTTCTTATAGTCAAACAGCAACTATCACTCCATAAAAATTCAACTGTACTAAACAAGGACCCGTTAGAAAAAACAGAATCTTATTTACAAATTTTTACATCATAAATGTTGAAAGTAATATTTTGGAATTCTTTGAAAGCAAACAAAAATGAAATGTCTTAAATTTTCAAACGAAAAATCAATTATCCATGAACTTGTAATCTATATATATATATATATATATATATATAATTTGGGATAATAATGCACACCAATTGACATCTGAGTCAAGGAAAGTAGAAACCAAATGGATCCACAGAGATAAGAAAAGAGGCCTCCAATTTCATATAATGAATTTGCATTAAAGAATGAACCTGAAACGTCTTCCCTGCCACGTAATCTCTGGAGAACCTTTTCTGCCTCGATCATCTTTCCTTTACTCACAAGCCACCGGGGAGATTCAGGCAAGAAAAACACTGCTAGTGCAAAATATATGAGAGAGGGAATGGAAAGAATTCCGAGCATTAACCTCCAGCTGGGTGAGGTCATCAGTGACATCCCAAAAATCATACAATACGCCAAAAACATGCCCCCCGAACCAGTGAATTGTGGAAGTGTATTTAACAATCCCCTTATTTCTGGTGGGGCGGTCTCAGATATGTACACCGGGATAAGAGTAACCGCAAGACCAATTCCAAATCCATCTAAAAGCCTTGCTAAACATAGGACATAGACATTGGGTGACCAAAACATTACCAAACCACTTATGAAGTAGAGCATTGATGATACTATAAGCATTGGACGCCGGCCAACCCAATCTGATACGGATCCTGAGAATGTTGTAATACATGTGGCTCCAATGAGCGACATGGCCACAACAAGGCCTTCTACAGTAGTTCCCAGGTCAAAGTCTTCCGTTATATAAACAACAGCCCCTGAAGATAAAGATACCATCACAGAAAACTTAGCTTTCTATCAGTTAGGCATAAAGATAGTATTCAGCGCCAAGTGGGGACCCAAAAAAAAAAAAACGAAACAAAGCAAGAGAAAAAAATGCCACAGTTGGAAACCATTAAACAGATTCAACTGTCGTAAATAAAAAATTCCAACAAGTTAAAGAAGGGTTACCAGCAATTGTAGCATTATCCCATCCTTGCAGAAAGTTTCCAATTGTAGCAGCAATAGCCACTAGCACAGCTCCCCTCATCTTCGAACCAATCAATCAAAATCCCAATCTAGAACTAACCTGCGAGAAAAGGGAAATCTAGAGATTACACAAATTAAACAACCAACCACTCCCACCACTTAACCAGATCCAACACACTTATCAGTAACCCGCTCTTGCTGCAAGAAATAGCCAATGAGTTTGCATTCCCTAGTCCTAGAAGTCAAAACCCACGAGCAGAGCACATTCACAACCACACGTTAAATTAAAAATGCCAGCATACCCACATACCTAAATCCATAATAATCAATCACTACACAACCAATTTAAGAACACATTAGAACACCCGTCAACATTAGCAAATCAATACACTAGAAAATTCAGATCTTTCGGACTCCTTACCTCTTCAACTCAAATGGGAACAGGTCAGGCTAATGTGAGAGAGAAGAGAGTCTGACAGAATGAGTGAATTTTAAAGTACCCAGGACTCAGAAGAAAAAGGGGTTCCTTGGAAGAGAGGGAGGAGTAACCGTTAAAAGAACAGCTCTGTACCTCTATAATCTTTCCCTGTATCTAGGGAAAAGGAAAAAATCTCGATGTGAACAAACTGGCTTCTTGAATGGAATCTCTTCTTATAGGGACAAATATGAGCCTGTTTCTAAACATCAATTTGCAGAGGAGATCAAATCCAGACAGGAAGAAAGGTGCGTGAGCAGCTCTGGCCAACAACCTTTCAAAGTCCCTCTACACTCTTCTTCGATCCACTCCACCCGCTGCTTTGCTGCTCACTCCTCGACAACACTTCTGGTCCAGACACGCTGAAACCGCTACTAAAATATACGTTCAGAACTGGAAAGGATTATTTTTTATGGAATAAGGATAAAAATCATGAACAAAAAAAATTCAAGAATATCAGCAAAGACTGAATAATAAATTATACATACACACATATATATAGCTATCAGAGAGAGAGAGAGAGAGAGAGATTGCCTTTGTGCATGTGTGCGCCAGCAGTTGTGTCCGAGTCGGCAAGCAAAACCTACTAATCTTAAGGCTTCCAACCGGTCCAAGCAATCAAGAACCCCCACGGTAATATTTTTTTTTTTTTTAATTTCTTCTGAATTAAAAGTTACTGTACATGGTTCTGTTATTTCTGTAGTACACCGTATGACCCTTCTTCTCGGGGGCTATATATGAGTGTATATACACACACACACAGAATGATTGCTCCCACGGAATACGTCCCTATATAAAATAAAAAAAATAAAATAATAGTATGACTCTTAGATATGGTCATCATATGTATCCATTTATATATATATATTAATAATTAAGAATGTGATTATTAATAAATTTTTTATATATTTTTTTAATAATTAAAAATGTTAAAAAATATTTATAAATAAATAAATAAAACTCAGTGCACCCAAGCATTGTAAGTAAACCTTCGTCTAATCTTTTGACTACCAAATAAAACAAAACAAAACAACAAAAGTCTATTCTATGGCCAACAAGCAACAACATAGAAAGACATTTCATAGGTTTGTACAGTTTCGAACTGCGTAAAATGCAAAAACTTTATTTTTTTCCACGAAACGGAACCAAAAGTCGCCCTTATCGGAGCTGGGAGGGGGAAGAACATCATAGCTAGCGTCGGTGGCAGAAGATATTTAGGTTATGCTTGGGAGGTGAGATGAGAATTTTGTGTTTTATTTTAAAGTTTAAAATATTATTTTTTAGTTTTGAGATTTGAAAAAGTTAAATTGAAATTTGAAAAAGTTATATTGAGATTTGAAAAAGTTGAATTATTTATTATATTTTGTATGGAGATTTGAAAAAGTGTAAAGATGAGATGAGATGAAGATGAAAATTTTTAATGAAATAGTTGTGTCCACGATTTTTCAGCCACTTTGTGCAATGCTCAGCAACATTAGTTTCTAAACAAGAGTTAAATTATAAATTCTTTTTTAATATAAAATAAATGTAAATATTTTATATTAAATTATGTCAATTTATAAATTTTTATTTAAATTGAATTGTTTTTTTGTAATCTTGTAATTTTTTTTTAAAAAATACTAGAGATCATGCATCAATAAATAGATTCATATATAACTTCTTTAATTATTATAATTTTTCTTCGGTTCAACCAATCGTCCATGCTATGCACTTGTCTCCTAACTGTTCGTATTTTTTGCTTAAATTTTGGACAACTTTACTTGATTAGAATGGCTTGACACGCTAGGTTTAGAAAGTGGGACACCACCTCCTTTCATTTTCATAATAAATAAAGAAAACTTAATTTTATACTCAATTTTCAAATATTTGATTGGATTGATTTGATTTCACTCTCCTCCAAAAGTCCAAACGGAAAGGCCGGTCCCATAACTATTAACTACACCATAACCGATATATAAAGTTCAGACAACAATGTGTTAATGCCTTATTTTGCATAACAAATAGGAAGGAAAGAAAGAATTATTTCCAATCTATGATGGTGAATTCGGGTCTTGATAAGGTGCACTTTAGTTTTATCTATAAAATAATAAAAAATAAAAAATAATACAGAAATTTACGTGATTCGATATAAAAATATATATCTACGAATTATTTAGAAGCAAAATTTATTATGATGGGTGATTTTACAATCTCTCATTATCTCACATATCGTTTAATACAAAGAAGAAATTTCGTCTAGGCATAGAGAAGTCATCCCCAGCCTCTAGAGAGTCCGTCCTTCATTTGTGGGTTCAAATTCCACAGACGACGCCACAAATCGCTATAAAATGAAGAGATTTCTACGTAAATCTATGTGTTTCTTTTTATTTATTTCTATTCACTTATTTATTATTATTTTACAGATGAAGACAAAAAACACCCTATCGAGGTCCAAATCACCATTATGAGTCGGAGATAATTCTTTCCTCTCTTTTAATCTATTGTGCAAATTAAGTCATTAACACTTGAAAATATAAACTCCGACCTTTTTTCTCCAAACCTCTAAAAAAAAAAAAAAACAAAAACTCCATGCACTTTCATTCTTATATATCCCACTTCCCTTCTCTCTTTGTTTATAAAGAATTATTTTATTTTCAAAGAGTATATTACTAATATCATTTAAATGATAAATTTTAATTTATTAAATTTAAAATTTAAAATTCATTTTTTAAATTAAATTACACTACAAAAACAATACAGTTTTATAATAGCAGTACTCATTTCCTAATTTTCTTATATATTTTATTTCTTTATATCAATGAGATATGACCATCGAGTTAAAGCTGGCTTTGCGACATGCACTTCACGTAAAAATTAGAATTTATTTTTTATTTTGATAATTTATGTATTTTTTTTTTTACTTAATAATTAAGAAAATAAATTTTAATGTATTGATATTTTTTATTTTTTAAAAATATTTCAAGATATTAAAAATATAATGATAAAAATTAAAAATTAATTTTATGCTAACAGACGCAACCAACAGTCAAAACTGTGGGGCACGCTAGCACGACTCTAAAAGGTGTAGGCTGCAATCTACGCGACAGGACAAACGATGCATCGGATGAAAGGCACATAAACCTTATAACTCGTCACGTCATTGCCCTCCTTAAATTCTTTTTTTTTTCTTTTTTTAACATACACTCGTTAGGCTCCGTTTAGTGAGATAATTTAAAATGGTTTTAAATGAAGATTAAAAATTAAATAAAGTAATATTAAAATAATATTTTTAATATTATTATTATTTTGAGATTTAAAAAAATTAAATTATTTATTATATTTTATATTAAAGTTTAAAAAAATTATAATAATAACATGATATGGGTTGATACACGTCATCAACTTTTTCATATCTATATATTTCTAAATGAAAATATTTTTAGTTGAATTGTTAGATGTTGTCAAATTATTTTAATGCTATCCATTATTATAATATTAAGAAAAATACATCGTGTACTGTTATCTCACTTTTATCTTATTATGCAAGACGTAATATATTTAGCATCTTTAAATGATTTTTTATTAGATGATTTGTTATCATCTAATGAAAATAAATATGTCACATTTTACATGGTGGGATAAAAATATAATAAGAGGATAAAATATAACATTACTTTATTATTAATAAATGATTTGAGATATTTTTAGCATCTAATTTCTACTACCCTCACCCTGTGAAGCTCACACGCCAAAAGCGTTTGAATGTTAAAGTGAGTTGAGTTTAGATAATAAAATATTGTTAGAATATTATTTTTTAATATTATTATTATTTTGAGATTTGAAAAAGTTGAATTGTTTATTATATTTTGTGTTAGAATTTGAAAAAATTATAATGATAAGTGAAATGAGTTGAGTTTAGTTTAGTAACCAAACGAAACCTCATCCATTCTATAAACTATTAAACACCCGATTCCTACTTGATTTGAGATACCTATCAATCTTACTACTTATTCTCCAATAAAAAAATTGATAACTTCTTTCTTTATCATTAGGAATGATACGGATCTATCTAATGAAATTCTGAAAACAATTTACAAAAGTGCACCATCATCTTAATAGCCTTAAACAAATTAAAACAATCTAATTTTAACACATGATAGGAAACTATTTATTTACTGTTAGTTATTTTAAAAAATAATAATATATCATGCCAAAAAGAGTATATTCTCGTAATAAATAATTTTTCATAAATACTCTTTTATATATATATATATATATATATATAATGGTATAATGGTATATATGAATTGTTTAGGGAAAAAGCAAAAAAAAAGAAGAAGATATTTTAAGAGTTCTAAGTCATGGGAATTATCAAAACTTAACAACAAATGTAAGGAAAGTAATATCAAATTATACCTATGTATTATTCTAAATTAGAGGTGAAGCCTACTTGAGGTGACTAGCTATTAAAATATGATCATGTGAAAAAAAAAAATTGTTTAAATAAGGAATGTTTATTTATATCATGAAACCATTTGTTCTCCAAATACGAAAAAATAAGTGCTTTCTCTTCAAAACATGCTGACTACTAACGGACGATATATACTAGTTTCGTCTAAATAGGAAAGAGACATCCTTAAACAGTTTTTTAACAAATAAATAAATAAAACGAAAAAAATCAGTGTTTGACTGAGGAATGAAAAGAACGGAAAAAATTACTTTGCCTCTCACCTGTACTGTTTCGATCAATTTTTTTTTTTTTTTTGTTTGGTTATCAAATTCATCTCAATTTATCTTAATTTATCGTTACAATTTTTTTAAATTTTAATATAAAATATAATAAATAATTTAATTTTTTTAAATTTAAAATAATAATAATATTAAAAAATAATATTTTATCATCTCAACTCACTTCACTTTAATATTCAAACACAATGATTAAAGAAGTAATTTTAAGTGTATTGAAATATTTTTTTATTTTTTAAAATATTTAAAAATATGAAAAAAATAAAAAATCCAAAAAATAAAAACAGTAAATTTGAACGAACTGTCTAAACGGCAGAGTCGGGCAACTTTGCCCAGAAATAATCTTCCCAATCTCTTACTATTCACCACACTCCACACTCCACCTTTTTTTTTTTAATTTTTTTTTATCAAATATTTTTTATATGAATAGTGAATAAAAAATCTGAAATATTTAAAAAAAAAATTCAAAAAAAAATTAAAAAAAAATATTAAAAAATATGGAGTGTGGGTGAATAGTAGGAGGTTGTGTAGCAAATCCCCTCTGCCCAACTCTAAAAGAACGGGAAAATCACATAAAAACTAAAAAGAAAAAAGAAAAGTCGACACACGAATAGCCCACCATTAGCCCTAAATAAACAAGGGTTTTGCTACACAACCTCCTACTATTCATCCACACTCCACACTCCACATTTTTTAACATTTTTCAATATTTTTTTAAAAAGAATTTTTGAATTTATTTATTTTTAAATATTTCAAATTTTTTATTTACTATTTATATAAAAATTATTTAATAAAAAAAATTAAAAATTTTTTTTAAAAAAAAATAGAATGTGGAGTGTTGGAAGGTTGGAAAGATTTATTGAATAAACAATACAAATCGCACGAAAAGAATTGATTCCATTCCATGATAAGATGTTTCTGCTTTTGAATTTCATATATTCACTATTTTTATCACAATATTATTTCTTCTTGATTTGAAAGTGGAGCAAATCAATGGGCACCAAGAATTTGAAAGAGGGATGATGGGACCCAAATTGTACAAAAATTCGGGCTGTCCCAATGGTAGGTGTCGGACCCACGTATCCCAAGTCTGGGATGAGGTCTCCCACTCGCCACAACCTTTTGGTACCTCTCGATCTTCTCCTAAGAGCACTAGTATTGACTTAGTCAAATGTATCTCTAAATTTTAATTAATATCATCATTTTTTACATTTGCCTATTCTATTTACATTCAATCCCCACATTGGATTAGCCATTTACCCTCTATATAATAATAAAATATTATTAAATTAATAATTTTTTTATTTAATTTATTTATATCACATTTTATAATTCTACCAATTGAATATTAATAATAATTATATTCTAATTAAATTAATATTTTTAAAATTCATTTAATGTTAATAATATAAAATATTAATTAAATTCATCTAAATTTCTTAATTACAAACCAAATAGTATTTTAATTGAAGTGATAAATTAATATTTTAATGTTTTCTTGAAGTGAGAAATTAATATTTTAATGTTTGGTGAATCAATAGTGATTCTCCATCTTTGGCCAATCACTATAGCAAAAGTCCATTTTATTTTAGATTTGGCCAATCCAATGTAGAGTTTTTCTAGTAGATATTATCTAAATTTTAGCCAATCCTTAATTTTGGTCAAGCCAATGCTAGCGCCCTAACCAGTGGTAATATGTCTTGAATAGGAATAATATTTCATGACATGATCTATTAATTCAATATGAATATAATATAATAATAATAAATTTATATTTAATTTTAACAGATTTGAATTAAAACAAATTGACCTGTTAAGATACGAATACTTAACAGGTCATGACTCGTTAAGAAAATTAAAATTACATTAAAATCTTTATACCTAAAAACTAAAAAAAACCAAAGACTAAAGACTCCTCCCGCACTCTCAATTACTTGACTCACTACCTCACATTCATCTTCATTCTTCATTCGCAAAAGGCCACCTCCTTCTTCTTTACCCTATCTCGCTGCTCAAGTCTCAACCGCCAGCTTCTCTCTAGATATCCAACAACAAGGTAAGTTAACATCTCAAGTCCTAGCACTTGAATCTCGATCTCTGGTATTGGCATATTGCTTTGATATGATTTGGTAGATAATGATAATTCAAGATTTCCCATCATTCTTTATTCTTCAAGCTCCTTTTCTAACGATTTCTACTATTTCGGCTCTCCCTTTTCTTGGAGTCAAATGATATCTTGGATCTCCTTTTCAACAATCCACAATGCCTTGGATCTCCGACTGTAGCAACCCTTTTTTGGTTCTCCTACAATCTCCTACCATGGCGACCCAAAGAAAGAATCTTTCTTGGTTCTCCTACCATTTCTTAGATTTCATACAATGGCGATCCAACATTTTTCTTGATTCTCCTGCCGTTTCTTTGATCTCATATCTCCCCATCTAACGTCTTTTTTGTTCTTCTTTTCCTACCATTGCTTGGATTTCCTATTGAATGAATGCCAATGCCTTTTTTTTTCTTACCATTATACAAGATAACTTTATGTAGCGTCTACTTTGATCAAGTTTCTTCATCTTTAAAAATAAAATTCTTACTTAGTTTCAAAAAGTCCAAAATCTCTCAAATTTCAAGCACAAATTCAAAGAAACATAGGGCCCCAGTGACCATTGTATATAATATTTTAGTATAATCAAGATGTCAGCACCTTCTTTTTGTTTTTAACAAAATTATATGGCCTGGGACCATTCATGAAAACTAAGGCTGTGTTTGGATGTTGAATTGAGTTGAGTTGAGATGATAAAATATTGTTAGAATATTATTTTTTAATATTATTATTATTTTAGAATTTGAAAAAGTTGAATTGTTTATTATATTTTATATTGAGATTTGAAAAAGTTGTAATGATGAGTTGAGTTGAGTTGTATTGAGTATCCAAACGTAGCCTAAGTCGTGCTAGCTTTTAATTATGAAGATATGGCCTGGGACCACTCATTTTGCTTAATTTGGCTTATTTTCTTCTTTTTGCTCATTAAGCTTTTAGCAAAATGGATTATAATTTTTTATTTCTTATTTGAATTTGTGGGTCTAATGTGGTATATATAAAGTGAAGTAAATGTGAGCTTAATTAGTATGTGAGTTTTTACTGTAGATGAAAACTACTTGTCATAGCATTCATGCATGTGAGCTTAATTAGCTTAATCTTTGAAATCTATGTATCTATATAGGAGATGCTCTCCCAACTTACAGTGATCACGAATATGCATGAATGGGTGCATTATGACGGCTTGTTAGTAAAACTTCCTAGAGTCAATTTGAAACTTTTAAACCATGCTTGTTTGTTATGGATTGTGGTAGTGTTCTAGAATGCTGATTTTATTGTTATACATTTGTAAAAAAGGGGTTAGATCTTCGTTGTTTGATGCTCCTAGTAGAATTAGTTTGACCTTTTACTTGTGGGCTTCCATAACTACTGATAGTTATATGTGCATTACGGCACATTTTCTTGATAAGAATTGGGTTTTACAGAAAAGGGTGTTAAAATTTTCTTTTATGACACCACCACATAATGACATATCATTGTCTAAAAAAATTTATAATTTACTATGTGAGTGGGGAATTGAGAACAAGGTTTTTACTTTGACTTTAGACAATACTTCTTAAATGATGTTTCAGTGGAGATGTTAAGAACTCAATTGAACATTACGAAAGCCCTTATTTGTGATGGTGAGTTCTTCCATCTTAGATGTTGTGCTCATATCCTTAATTTGGTAGTACAAGATGGATTAAAAGAATGTGTTATCCAAAAAGTTCGTAAAAGTATCAAGTATGTTAAATGATCACAATCCATAAAACATAAATTTTTAGAATCAACCAATCAAATATCTTTGGATAGTAAGAAGAGGGCTGAGACAAGATGTCTCAACTAGATGGAATTTTACTTTTCTGATGCTTGAGAGTGCTCTTTTCTATCATAGTACTTTTTATCATTTGGAGTTAACTGATTCAAATTTTAAGCATTGTTTATCCACACATGAGTGGGATAAAGTGGAGAAGATTAACACTTTCTTGGCTGTTTTTATGATGCCACTTGTGATTTTTCTGGAACCAAATACCCTTTAGCCAATTTGTTCTTTCCAGCAGTTTTTATGATTTATCTGACATTAAAAGAACAATGTGAGAGTGAGGATGACTTCATGAGAAAAATATCTATACAAATGATTGCTAAGTTTGAAAAATATTGGTCTGAGTTTAATGTGAAGTTGGCTCTAGAAATTATCTTGGATCCTCGCTACAAGCTTCAACTTGTTGACTTTTCTTATAAGAATGATTTCTAGTGTGGATACTCATCTTTTAGTAGAGGGACTAAACAAGTAATGAAGGTAAATACAAATGATATTTTTTTGTTTAACGATTTATATTGTATTTGTTGTTTTATATTATGTTGGTTTGATATATATATATATATATATATATATATTTATATTGTATATAAATTTGATTCATTTCAAGCTGATAATCTTATTGCCCACGTATAAAAAAGTCAATTGGAGCTCTTTATGGATGAACCTAAAGCAGATAGAAATGATTCTCTTGATATTCTTTTTTTTTTTTTTGAAAGGAAATGAATTTCATTATCTTGATCTTGCTTGTATGGCTCATGACATTTTAAGTGTTCCTGTTTCTACGGTTGCATCTGAATCAACCTTTAGTGTTAGTGGGCGTATCATCGGTCAGTTTATGAGTGCATTAAAACTAAATATTGTTGAAGCATTGGCTTGCATAAGAGATTGGTTATAAGGCAAGAAAGTTAAATATTATTTTTAATTTTATTAAATAATGTAATGTAATGCTTTTCAATACAATACTTTTATTTACTTATGTCATTTTTTAAAATAGAAACACAAGAAATGAAGTTGGATGGGCTAATTGAAGATTTTATAGAGTTAGATATCAACAAGACAAAGGAGGACGCTTCAATTCCTTCTATAAATCATTCAAAGGTTTAGTGGTGTTTATTATTATTCAGATTGTAATTTTCATGTTATTACAATATATTTATGTTTGTCTTGTTTATTGCAAGTTTGGACTTATGTTTAATATTTGGTTTTGTTGGGATTTTATTTTTGGTATTTGGTATTGTTGGGACTTAAGTTTGGACTTTGTTATATTGGTTGGCTGTATTGTTTCTTTATTGGTATTTAGTATATTTGAGACTTAAGTCTGGACTTTTTCATATTGGTTGGAACTTGGCTAGATTGTCTTTTTGATATTGGTTAGTTGCATTCAATGTATTGTGTCTTTAGTAATAGGAACTGTATTCAATGTATTGTGTCTTGCAGTTGGCCTTTTTCTTTTTGAAGGATATTTGATTGTCATATTGGTTTTAATTTTATTAAATGTTAACATATGAATAATAGTAATGATTTTTTATTAGTAGTTAGTTTTTTGTGTTTTGAATGATATTGTAATTTTAATTTTAATGTGAAATTATGTGAATTAGGTTAAAATAAAACGGGTTAAAACTGGTTAGTTCAACCCTTTAACATATAACAGATTGAAATGGGTCTTGTCGTGTTGACCCATTTTTTATTAATTAATAAAGGGTCATAACAAGTCATGTTGTGTCAACCCATTATGTTAATGAGTCGTGTTAAGGTTTAAGATCTTGACATGTTAAGTTTAACGGGTCGTATTCGTGTTGACCCATATAGTATAATATTCATGTTTTGACACGACACGAATTCATTAACACGATTTGTCATCCGACTCTTAAAAATGCATTAAGATTGATTTTTTTTTAAAAATATTTTTTTCCTTTTTATAACTAATGCTAGGATCCATATTATACATGGAATATTATTATTTTTTAATAATATTGTTGATATCGTACTTTGCACGCCCTTGGGCCAGGCCCCGACAACTAGGGTCTTTAGAGCTGGGTCTCAGTCAGTGCTGTGTGTGAGCCCCCATCAGTGGTCGGTGCGGCTGTAAGGTGTTGGTTCTTATGTCCATGACGATAAACAATATTTAAATAGGAAAATGAAGAGATGAACATACGGATTTTACGTAGTTCGACACTGAGCCTATGCCCATGGTAGTTTGGAGAATGGAGATTCTACTATAATAAGTTTGTTTACAGTCTCTCGTAGGCTCTCATTTCTCACTATACAATGGAAGCTATATAGCTATTTACTAGAGCATTAATTCTCTTTGGAGCTTTTTGGATGAAGATGAAGTCTCCAAGTCCAAAGAAGTCAAAGAACCCAATCCCGAAAGTGAAGAAGTGTCCAAAAGTCTCGAATCCGTAGGTTTCCTCCTCCATTTTATCTTCTGCCCTTCGCTTGCTTTAAGTCACTTCCCTTTTTTTCTCTCTTTATACCTTACACCTTACTTTATGTCACTTCTCCTCTTTTCCTATGTTGACATTGCTTTCTCATGCCTCCTGACACTCCCCTGTCTTAGCCCCTTATTGTCCTCTCTCCTTCCCTCATATTTTATTTTTTTAGTGAGTCCTCCCTCAATAGCTGGGCCTATGACATTTTATGGGACGGAGAAAAATCCCCTAACAAATATTTTATTAAATAATAAAATATTATTATTTTTAAAATTTCTTTAAGTTCTATTAGGCTTTGATGAGTCTGAATTTAAAAAAAAAAATTATGAAAAGATCTTAACCTAAAAATCTTAGATGAGTCTCGTTGGTGCAAAAGAAGGAAAGAGTGTAATACAAACAATAATATTAATTAACCAAACAAAAAGATGATACAGTACGTTTAATACATCATAAATCAGAAGAGATCAGACGTCAGGAGTAGAGCAAGAAATGCGCACCAATGAATTAGAGGTTACTTAAAAGTTACCTGTATTGCCTGCGATTTGGTGCAGAAAATTCGAGCAGCCAGACCACTCTGACTATGAGAGGGTGTGTGGGGGAGCCACGTACCCTAATAGCATGAGCATTAGATCGGCTATCCCATTCATTGTAGCTTAATTTCATTATTTTTTTAATCTTTTATCGTCTTATTCTAGACCTAATATTGCGTACGTTGAATTATCCATTTAAAATTCTATCATTTAATTTTAACTTAAAAGAAAATTTTGGGTCATATTTTATTTTTATAAACAAATAATATATATTTTATTTTAATTATCATAATTTCTAACATGCAATTTTTCAATAATTTTTTCTTTTAAAACATAACGAATATTGTGTCGTTCATTCTAATTAAATTATTATTATATATTTATATTCTCAATAATTATTATTTACAAGTGAGAATGTAACGAAGAATATCTAAAACTGTAACGATGAACACCTACTGTTCGACTAGGTAGAATGAGAGAAGAAATTAGATGACCACTGTATGGATGAAGTGAAATTTGTTGAACCTCTTTCAATTATTGTAGCTAAAAGCTAGGATAATTTCATTTTAGCCAATATGGTTTTCATTAGCCATTTAATGGATCCTACAACATTTGACTAAATCAATACTAATGCTCAAAATAGGAATAAGGATTCTCTCTCTTTGCGAGTAGGTGGCCGGTCCAACAATGCTATTACATATGACTGTTCTAATTATCCATAATGTGTTATAACATGATTTGTGGTTGTTCCATATTCAATGCAATAATAAATACTAAATGTGTTTTAAATGAGTTACAGCTCAATGTTTGGACGACCATAAAAATTTTTTATAAAAATAAACTTATAAAATGATGTGATTTTATACGATTCATTAGATTTATTTTATGATAAAGATAAATTTACAATCTTATATATTACATAAGAAAAATTCTACTTATCATCTTTTCCACCACACACCAATATGTGATTTTTCATTATTGTCATTCTATTTAAATACATACATATTGATGTGTAAATGTATGTTTATATAAAATGACAAATCATATGTCGGTGTGTGGTATGGAGATAATAAGTAACATTTCTTATTACATCAAATAATATCGGTTTGTGAACTTACTTTTGTAAACAAATTTATAGCTAAAATATTTATCTTTTTAAAAATAATAAATTTATATTTATAAATATGCATATTGACACATTAAATACGTCATTATTAAGAAAGTCAATTTGTAAGTTATATAATTTTTGAGACTAAGTATTCATTGAGTTATGATAGGAAAATGATTTGTACAGTTATAGAATGTGTAAGTCTCACACATTTTTTTTTTTTAAATTGATAAATTTCTGATTTACATGAAAAAATCTATTTCTTAACCATAGGTTTCGTTTTTGAATAAAAATATAGAATTTACATATTCTAAAATTATATATAGAAGTACTCACGGTGATAACCACGGTATTTGGATGATTTTTTATTTATTAATGTTTATATATATTTGAAAAAACAAATTACTTGCGCCTTCGTATAATTTCAATGGCTGTATCGATTTAGGAATTTCGGAGGGGCCCTTTTGGGGGTGGAGGAGAGAATGATCTAACCGTCAAAGTGGAATTGATTGAAGAGACTATTAGCTAAATAAGTGTAGGCGGTGCCACGTGGGTTACGATGAGATTTCTTTCCCCCACATGGGGCCATGCATGCACGCAAAGATCCAAAAATGCCGTTTCTAATAAAGCAAAGCTCTTGCACATGGTGATGTTTATGCGTATATCCAATTATGCAGAAAACTCAATGATTATTGAAAAAGTTTGAGAAAAGAGAGAGTGGAGGATTCGGATACTTCTCTTACTTTAATTCACAAATCATTTTTGCCGTCGCTGTTGCATATCACATGTTCCATAAATGTGGGAAAAATGTGTTAAGCAATCAGTGGCATTAATTGATATTTAATATGATTGAAAAATAATAAAATTTATGATAAAAACAATATTACTTTTAGTATTAATTGTACATAGAATGACATCTCTAATTGTAACACATTTAAAATAGAAATAAACGTGTTATAAGCAATACAATATTATTTCTATTTAAAACTGTATCTAGCATTATTTTTATTTTTATTTATTCTAAATTTTAGATTTTAAGCAAAATAGACGTATTATAAGCAATACAACATTATTGAACATGTAATATCATCCACTAGTTACAGGTATAATTATAAAGGAAAATTCAAAATGTATTTAAAAAATGCTTATTTCTCCATTCGTCAGTTATTGTTATATTAAAAATCATGAATTTTGAATTTCAAAAGAAAAGTAACAAAATGACTCTTATAAGTAAAACTGTAAATAAAAGTGTAAGTACATTAAGTACTACCCAATTATAAATACGTACCCTAAACCTTACCCATCATCTTTAATTATTTTCTCTCTAAATCCAAGTCCTAAAAATTTGTGAGATATCAATTATTATCAAATTTTTTTTTTTTGAGGAAACATATGTTCAAATCGTAGATAAATATATACAGTTGACTATGTTTATGGCAGAAAAAACCCTTCATTGGCAAATCAAATTAAGGACATCTACAGAGTGTAGGAGGAGATCATAAAAAGATCAAAGTGTCTCCAATTCCATGTATGTTACTCCAATGAACACTCAGTTAAATATTTTAACATGAAACATTAAACATAAAAATCTTCGATTTTCTATAAACTTTGATAATAAATAATAATAGCTAGAAAGCGTCCTCCATTCCTGATTGATAAAAAAATTTAACTTGACTACGAGAGAATGACCATCTTAGTAATTTTACTTCCGAGTGTCTCCCAATGGCTAGAGCCACTATAATATTGTAGGTGAGAATCCTTAATTCCTCGGTATTATTTATAGACTTCTGACCAACAAGAAATCTATAAATTTTGTATCCCATTGTAATTAGATATAGAGTTAATCTTATCTCATTGTGATTCATCAATTAAGTGATAAGTATTGAACTATTATAAACCTATCAGAATATGAGTACGTTGGATATAGAGTTTAAATAAAACTTTTAAACACTCTTCTCAAGGGTTAGCACTCTTGCAACTTGGGAACAATAGCTTCCGATATTCCTATCTATCTAGGGTTTTTGGGTTGATTAACTTATGCCACCGCTTTGCTTGGATCCCTTTCACATTTTGGATCTTCGATTCTGGTAATAAAATTGATTTTCTTTGTTGCTTATATGGAAATTATACCACATTTTTGGTAATAATCCCCACCGAACTGCACCGCAGCAAGTTGGGCGTGTAGTACGATAATTATTGCGTTAACATGTGAAAGTTTGGAATGAAATAAATGCAATCGAAGCATGTGAAAGTACGATAATAATTCAAATTTGACTTCCCACGTTTTCCTTTTCTTGTAATCCTTATTTGTACGAAATGCATCCAAGAATATTTTGATGAAAACGATATAGTCGTGTTAGTCCGCCGCCCAGCTCTTACGACTAGGCATAATTGTTAATTTATTTTTTTTTAAAAAAATATTTTTAAATATATTTAAACATTTTAAAAAAATACAATTTCATTAGTAGTAATTTTTTAAACATTTAAAAAAAATTAAAATGTACTAATGATCAAATTCAAGAGACAAACTAGCATTTTTCAAAGCGAGTGTTTCTAAGCGGTTAAGAGTGTTTTTAAAACCCTACCAATTTTTTGATTTGGTTTGTTTTTTTTTAAATAAAAAAAACATATTCAAAGCACCAAAAGAAAGCTAGAGAAAAGTGGTTTGCTAGCTGGTATGTGATGGATTAATGTTTGTCTTATTTGAGTAAATTGTAAATTGAAAGATATTGTACAGATGCTATATAAGATTTGAGTAAGTTGCAAATTGATGGATTAATGTTTGTCTCGTTTGTCTCAGATTAAGAGCTCTAAAAAGTGAAAAATAAAGTTTCAAGGGTGAAGCTCGTTGCTGTGTGAAAAGATGAAATTGCCTGGCAACAATGAAAAACTATAAAACTTATGATGGAATTGTCCAAGAAAGGAAAAAGAATAAAGGAAACTAATATGAGATTTCTGATCAAAGAAGTAAAAGATCTAGAGTGTAAGGCAGCACTGTAGGAAGTGTAATGTAGATGTTAAGGCAGCACTCCAAAATGTGGTTATGGAGTAGTTTGTAGAAAGTGTAATTTGTAATTTGAAGCTTGAACAATGTTGAAATTTGTAGTTTTTATCAAATTGTGGTTGTAAATTTACACTTTTTAGTTTGAAAAATGTTGTATCTTAAGAGTCAAGATCTCCAAATTATTCTCGGAACATTTCATCTTGAAAGTATGAATATAGCTGGGCTGAATTGTGACAATTGTAGCATGAAAATATTGCCCATTGGTAGCCATGATTTTGTTTTACTTTTACAAGCTATTTTCTTCTTTCTTTTGTTGGATTTTGTTTTTTAAACTGCTGATTGTGGCATCCATTTCCATTTTGGCTTGATGACTTGAATGGCCTGATGAACAATAGGAATGCATATTGTTATGCTTACTGATTTTTTAGCTAAATAGGAACCATTTATTTAGATGGAAAAGTAATAATATCTTGTGCTAGCTAAATTCAGGTAGAAACTCACATCAAGACCAAAGGCTTTTTCAATAGAAATGTTAAAGTGATTTTGACATGTGCTTTCATCTGTCGATCCAAACCAACCAGAAAAATTACATATTTGATTTTTACACTATGCTTCAAGCTATTTACATATTTGATCCAAACCAACTAGAAAAATTACAATAGATACAACCCAATGTTAAAGGGATGGCTTGTAGTATTTTGTTGGTACAAATGGTATCCTGAATCTCACTGTCTTTTTCAGTTTTGATTCTGTAGAAAAGTATTGACGAGCGACAATCTTCTTATCAGCCTGAGCAAGTCGACAGGATAATGATTGCCCAAGTTGCCACAAACCCCCGCCTCTCATCTTCTTAGCAAAAAATACCTAATGAATAAAATTGGAGGAAGTTTTAGAGACAGATTAAATCGTCATTAATAAAATGCCAATAGCTTCAAAACAAAAATCAATTAAGATTGGTTAGGTAGAGTTATCCAAAAAAGATTGCTTAGAAAGGCTTGCACAAGATCATAGAGTTGAATTGTTCATACTTGATTTTTTATTTTCATTTAAAAACTAGTACACCACCTGACCCAATTAAAAACAACACGCCTAAGCACAACTTGCGACAACCATGTCCACCTATTTGGTTCCCCCAATGAACATGCAAATTAGTTCACCTATGTCCATGACCAATTATATACTGATGCTAAGATTTTTTTATCGGCAAATTCAACTCATGGATATGATTGAACCTACAATTCTACCCTCCAACCATTGGTCGAGTGGGTGGAGGAAATGCCATTTGATCCAAGGATCAATAGCAAAACCATAAGGTTGTTTTCCTCCTTTCTAAGTTCAATGGAAGATAAAAAATTCGAGTAGTTTTAATGTATTAGGTTTGATATCATAAATCAGGACCTTAGTTTTGAAGGCATTCCTTTCTACTTCTTAATCGGATAATAAGACTAATAAATTAATAAAAGTATAGCCAAGATTCTCCAACAAAACCTTCAAGTTTCTCAATCCAAAGAAAAGAAGGTGCATGCCTAGCTAGCAAGCCTAGGGCTGAGCACCGACCACTTCGGAGTCGGTATGATCATCCTCCGACTTCGACTTCGACTTTGTCGGAGGTCGAATCTGACCTCCGACTCCGACTCCGACAGGCACATCCTCTGCTCCAGCTCCGACTCCGACTTGTCGGAGCGGAGTTGGAACGGAGTCGGATTTTGAAATTTTTTTGCTGTGGTGAATCAAGATCTGGAAGAGGCACTATCAAAAGCCAAATCTGGAAATAACTATAGAAAAAATCAACATTACCAACCTCAAAGATTTGATTAAAGAACAGAGACATGGGTTTGAGTACCTTACCGACTTCGAATCTTCGATGGGCAGTGATTAATAGACGATTGAGAGTGTAAGAGATCAATAGGCGATGGGGATTCGAGGGATGGCATTTGCATAGCTGCAGTACACCTCAAGGGGCCACCAACGAAGGCGACGAGACCTAGGGTTTCAAGGAAAACTTGAGAGAATGAAGGAATTTCGGGAGTGAGGGACCGAGGGTGAATAGCGACTCGGGGGGGGGGGGGGAGGGGATTGAGGGCATTACAATCACTAGTGGGGACTGTAGCAGAGTTGTTGATGGCTGCGTGAGAGAGGGGAGCCATCATCGACAAAGAGACTGAGGTCGAGAGAGTTGAGAGACGAGAGAGTGACAGACGGGAGAGTGAGAGACGACAGACTGGGACCTTTCGATCTGGGTAGCGAGCACGCCGAGCAGTGTTGATGATTTTAGGGTTTTGGGCAGCGAGAGTTAGAGACGAGAGAGTGAGGCTGTGAGCTGTGAGTCTGTGATCCCGAGAGACGAGAGAGTGAGGCCGAGAGAGTTGTGAAGCGAGAGTTAGAACGATTTTAGCCTTTAGGGTTTAGTAACATAGGGAAACGGCACCGTTTGGTAGTTAGATATGTTTTTCAATGTGTTTTTTAAATGATAATTAAATGGTAATTAAATATATTTGATTATTTTCAATGTGTTTTTTTTAAATGATATTTAAAATTTTTTTGATGGTTTGGGAAATTGATAATTATAATTTATATATATTTGTAATACATTTAATAGACTATAGTGATTTAGTATAACTATATATATATTTGTAATATATTTAATATACTATAGTCTAATATATTAGACTATATAATAGTATTAATATTAGACTATTATTATAGTTATATATTAGTATTAGTTATAAACTATATATTGGCATTAGTTATAAACTTTTAGTATTATACCCCTACTATTGGTATAGTACTATTACTATATGTTAGTGATAATATAGTATTATCACTAATACTAATAGTGATATTGGTTACACTAATAGTTATAGTATTAGTTATATTAGTTATACTATATTATAGTGATTTATTATAACTATATTATATATTAGTATAAGTTATAGTGATTTAGTATAACTATATAGTCTATATTAGTATTAGTTAACTCACTAATAGTGATATTGGTTATATTAATAGTTATATTATTAGTTAGTTATATTAGTTATACTATATTATAGTGATTTATTATAACTATATTATATATTAGTATAAGTTATAGTGATTTAGTATAACTATATAGTCTATATTAGTATTAGTTAACTCACTAATAGTGATATTGGTTATACTAATAGTTATAGTATTAGTTATATTAGTTAAGTAATATAAATGTAATTAGTATACTAATGTATATTAATATTACTAATATATTTATTAAAATGAATATGTTGAGACTTTTTTAGGTAAAAAAATGTAATATTTTTAATAGTATGATATTTATATATAGTCATATACTTAACTCTATTATTAGTCAATTTAGTCTATATATCTTATGGTATAAATATATTATTTAACTAGTATATTATTGAGTTTAACTAACTATATAAGATATAGTTATATAAAATTTAAATGATTAATATATAAAAAAACACATATTTTTTCTAAAATATGTATAAAATCGGAGGCGGAGTCGGAGGATCAAATCGGAGGCGGAGTCGGAGTCCAAGTCGGAGGTGGAGTTGGGGTAGTCTGTCGGAGTCGGAGTTGGAGCGGAGCGGAGTCGGTTCATCAACAACTCTGACTCCGACTCCGACTTCCAAAGGGAAAAAAACTCCGACTCCGACTCCGATTTTTCGGAGTCGGAGCGGAGTTGGAACGGAGTCAGAGCGGAGTCGGATTCGGAGTCGGATTTTCAGATTTCTGCTCAGCCCTAAGCAAGCCAATCAAGTGATTAAACCTAGCTCCTTTCTTCCTGATTCATACACAATCACCCCCCAACCACCATAAGTCAAGAATAGCCAAATGATGATGGATCTAATTAATCATTTTTTTCTTTACATTGGTTAAGATTTATATATATTCTTACACTACTATGAACAATATTTCGAAAAAAATCTTGAGGTAATTAACGTTTCTAGTAGCCGATAAAGTAAAACAGTAAAGTCAAGAAAATAAGAACTGAAAACAAAAACAATACAATCATGTAACTACCAACTCAAAATTCACTCCCTTTATGTACCAGATATCAAACAATCAACATCTAGCAAATATAGAGAGAGAGAAATAGGAGTAAACAGGAGAAAAAAAATTTGTGACTCAAACACTAGAATCATAGATTATTTATCCTCTCGCAGATTTGAGGGTTTCGCGTTGGTGGACTGAGGGACGTTAGTGGATTGAGGGCGGACTCGATTCGGACTGAGTAGGGCTTCGAGTTGGTGGACTGAGGGCTCCCTTCACATTGAATGGACTTAGGGCTTTGGGTTTGTGGACTTAGGGATGAGGGCTGAGGTCGAGGTGGGGAGGGCTGGGTCGGTGGTTGCTTAGTTTCGAGGGAGGAGATCGAAGAAGACGAAGTGTGAGGTCGGGAGGGGAAACGAAGAAGAGGAGTTTCAGGAGGGTTCGATTTTGGGGGTGTGTTTCAAAAGGGGGAAAATCGAATTGGTTGGAATGAATCTGTTGAATGCTCAGCCAAAAATCGGGAAAACCGGTCCACTAGTTAGTGAACCTGGTCCACATGTCAGGTGTGTGTTGGTTGATGCAAACAGAAGGTTGGTGCTAAGATTTATTCTTATTTTTAATCTTGTATGAAGATGATAAAAGATAGAGAAATGTTACTATATATGCCATCCCAACCTTTGACGCCCCGACTCCCACGTACAAAACAACACATGAATCGTGACGTCAGGATGATGATAACACGGGTCATGCATCCCAACGACAAGTGCCAAGTGTGTGCAAAAAATAAACAGTGCACAATAAAAACGCAGCGGTTAATAATAAATAAGTCACTAAGTATCAGAATTTTTATATACAAAATTACCAAAATATATATTCGTTAAAAAGTTATATAGTTATTCAAGAAATACAGCAAAAGCCAAATACCAATACGAGTGGGAAACAATTCCCATAATCCAAAACAGTAGCAACCACATGCCACAAACTCCACGGAGTCGATCCCACAAGCTCCACATTCTCATCTGCAACAAAATCTACGGTACCATAAAGTGGTACCGCAGATAAGTAATAATCCAAACAATCCCCAATATCAAAATACATTAATGCTACTAACCATGCATGCATATGATGAAATATGCACCAAATCCAAAAAATATCATTTTCTTCGAAAATGGATATTTTTCCAACACACACCAAAATCCTATTTTTGGCCCAAAAACATAATCCGTCATTTTTTCAAAAAATGATTTATACAAAAATATTTATTGGACTCTATAGGCGGGACTCTACCACCATCCCTACTTATCACAATCCCTACCGAATGCACTGTAGGCGGGAATCACAGACGGGACAACACCACCATCCCTACGCGTACACCGTAGGCAGGAATCGCAGGCGAGACTATACCACCATCCCTACAGTTCCTTTCCACACAACACAAAAACCCAATGGAGCACTGTAAGCAGGAATCACAGGCGGGACTCTACCACCATCCCTATCGCGTGCACCGTAGGCGGAAATCACAGGCGGGATAACACCACCATCCTTACTTACCACCATCCCTACATGTACACCATAGGTGGAAATAGTAGGCGGGACTATACCACCATCCTTGCTTACCACCATCCTTACAGTCTACTTTCCTTTTTCTCACATGAAAACCCAGTTTCTAATAAACACATGAACATGAATGCAATTACCTGAAAATCCAGTTTTCAATTTACAAACATGAATATGCGTGCAATATGCAATGTACCAATCTGACAATAATTTCCAACAACCAACCCAATCACAATAAAACCAAACACACAAATACTCCGTCCTCAATCCATTCGACCCCCATAACTTCTCAGACTCAGTCCGACACAACTAACCAATCACAGTAATAAATGAGTTAGTGTAAAAATATATTAAAATCTCAAAAGATGTTTGGAAAAATACTTACAGCGCTATATAATAATTTTCGGAGGATCAATGATGAACCAGAAGCTCCAAAATAGCAACTCCACAATGTAAAATACACTGTGGTTGTGGGTCTCAAAAATTCACTTTTGAATGAGGTCAAACCAAGACTCAAAATTGATAGGGTAGGGCTTAGAGAGATCGGTGAAGCCAATGGTGGTGGCCTTTGGTCATGGGTGGCGGCGAAAGGGGCGATTTAAGGCAAAAAAGGGGCAAATCGGAGATGAGTTTAGTGCGGCTTCACCGGTGGCGAATCGGGGCTGGGGTTGGGTGCTTTGGGTTTTTGGGATGCCGAGGATGAAGTGGTGAAGAGGTGGAGGCACGACGGCGCTAGAACACCAAAACCATGCGGCTTGGAGTCGTGTGTGGAGGAGAATGGCGGCATGAGAGAAGCTGGAAATTTAAGGGGATGGTCGCCGGCCGGTGGGGAGGAGATTGGGGTGGACGGTGGCAGCCACAGACAGCGCACGGCGGCGTAACGACTATATAACCCGCTCGGGCTCTACACGGTGAGAAGAGAGATGGAGGGAGCGTGGGAGAGGGAAATCGGGGTAGGGGTGGTCGCCGGGAGGTAAGGGTTCAGATGGGCTGGGCGGTGTCGCCAGGCGGCAGCACACGGGGGAGTTAGGGGCGGTCGAAGTATCGGACAGTGTAGAGAGAGGAAGATGGTGGTTTTGGGCACAACTGGGCAACGAACGAAAATAGGTGGAAAAGAAAGAAAAGAAAAGAAAAAGAGAGAAAAAGAAAAACTGAATGAAAGAAATGAGGTCAAATCCTCACATCTTAGGGTCTCAAAAATGATCAAACGAAAATGATTTTAAAACAATAAACTAAATAAAATAATTCAAACGCAGTAAAATATTTAAATAAAATAATAATAGATTTAAAACCCAAAAGCAAGCTAATTTAAATTAAAGATCAATTTAAATGCAAAACAATAAATAATAATAAGAAAATCTATTAAAAATAATTTTCTCAACTTAAAAATATTATAAAATAATATAATAAAATCCTCATAATTTTAAAACAAGAAAATCAATCTTTAAATTCATTAAAATAATCTTTCAATAAAAATACATTAAAATACAGGATGTTACAAGTTACACAGCTAAGTTTGCCCTATTGACGTGGCACCACATGGTGATGACACATGGTCTATTAAACAAATAAAGAAAATTAAAAACACAAATACAAATGGGATAGAGGAACTTAATGTTTTAGTTTTTCTCTTTTTATGTTTTCTAACGTCTTTTTGTTTTGAATATATTTTTTTTTCTTATTTTTTATTTATTTTTATAGTAGAAGAGATATAGAAGACATATAAAATATACTTTACAGTATTTATAGCTCCCCGAATGAATTTGTAAAAGACTCGCTACATTTGTTTCTTCCTCAATATCTCGGGTATGTATGGGTAGTAAAAAGTATTGAGAAGAGTTATGAATAAAGGTAGTGATCACTACCCATCTACTACTCAAGAACATTTCAAAATTTTTTATTTTTTTATCATTTTTTTTAAATATTTTTTTAACATCCTTAATCACTAAGAAAAAAAAATTAAAAAAATATATAATTATACTAATATTCACTTCCTTAATTATTAAGTAAAAAAAAAAAAAAAAAAAAATATAAATTGAGTAGTAAATAAGTAGTAGTAGAGTAATAACCCTATCATTATTTTATAAATAATAGTAAAAAAATAATAATAAAATAATAATAAAATATTGAATAGTGGTGAAAAGTAATGAATATCAATAAAAAGTAGATAAAAAATAATAAAAAAATAAGAAATAGTAGTTGAGTGTTCTTGGTACCCAAACGTAGCCTCAAGTTCTCAACTCTTTCTGTGGAAAATTTTAAAAGGAGCTTTATTGACCGGCTATGAAACTTGTCTAAATCCAAGCCCAACCCAAGTCTGAAGCGGACCCCACATAAGTGGGCCTTTACCTTTCGAGTGGAATTATATTCATAGTATCCAGAGATCGAGTACACAGCGCCAGAGTCGATAGAAAACCGAGATCGAATTACGCCGACGGAGCGGGCAATAGCAAATTGGCAATGACGTTGATGAGGGGAGAGCCGCTGGTGACGAAGCTGGCAGCCTTGGCAAAATACGTTGTTCTTCCGGGGGCCATGGCCGCTGCTCTCATCTACTCTCCTCCCCATTACGGTTCCTCCGACAAGTCCAATACATCCAACAAATAGAAGGCTCCCACAACCTCTCTTTCTATTTCACTACAAGTTGGTTCCATTTCTTTCTTCCTCCTTTATCTTTTTTTTTTTTTTTTTCTTTTCATTTTTGGTTAGGGTTAGGGTTACAGACTTACAGTGTTGCTCTTATTTTGCGAATGCTTTTATCTGCTGAATTCCAAGACTGATTTGAGGTCTGATTGTTAGGGTTAGGGCTTTGAGTTGAACGTGTGTGTGTGTTCATGCAGTCGCTGAGTGTTCGATATAATCTGCGTTGCCCTCGTCCATAATATGCCATATATATATATATATATATATATATATCCAAATTTTGGAAAATTTGGAAAATTAGATCAGAGATTGATAGTGGAGCCCAAGTGTTCGATATAATCTGCGTTGCCCTCGTCCATAATATGCCGTATATACATTATTTTTTGGTCCATCTCGGTATATATCCAAATTGTTTATTTTTAATCTTTTACGCGTGCCCTCACTCCACAGATTGCCAATGAGATATTCCTAGTTTGGTGAACCGCATAGATATGAGTACTTTAAAGAATTTTCCATTCCCTCGTTCATACTGTCGGGGTATATGTATAGGTCCAAATGCTTCAGTTTTTACCTGTACACACTACATATTTTACTGAGGAAATAATAACAATTCTGTAACTTCTACCTGATAAGGCCGCTTGCCCACCCAAGGTTATATAAACTCCGATGTTTGAAAATGTTGATTGTGGGATACTGCATCTGAGCTTCTGATTCACGTTTCTGGACTTAAAAGATGGCTACAAGAACTGTAGACAAGCTCGGTGTTTGTTCATGATGATTTGGGGTCCTTTTATCTGTTTCAGCTGGAGGTTTATGCTCATAGTATGGTTTTTTAATTCTGTCGAGGACAATGCTTGTGTAATTAGGACATCCCAAATGGGAGGATGGCTGCTTCTTTGGGCAATCTATATTTTTAGTTGGGTAACCTCCTGTGAGGTTTTCACTCTAGACTGTCTTGTGTTAGATAGTCTCTAATGCATATGGTATATTTACCTCCCTCCTTCCCCCTCTCCCACGTGCACTTACACACCTCTTTGGGCCTGGTTGATTTACTCCCTCTTCGACATATGTTTCATGTTTCATTTCTTGCTTCAATATATCTAGCACCACACCATATTATCATGGTGCAAACTAAAGTGTTGCCGCTATAGAATTATTACATACCTTCAAGTAGCTTATATAATGTTAAAACAGTATGCCATTTGAGTTCTAGAATGTAATTAGGTGCTTCTTTTGTATACTTCCTGTGTACATGGGTTTTGCCTAATTTTATTAAATAAAGCTTTTCTTACTTATAAAAAAAAAAAACAGTATGCCATTTGAGACCTCTCTAAACATACCATCTCTCTCTCTGCCTCCTACCTGACATGATGCCGGAAGTAGACCAAACTTCTATCACACTTCAAATTGAATTAGCAAAAGCAATGTCGCATGATAGTCTCCTCTGATGATTGAACAGGGAATGTTTTAGAGAACTAGTGTAGCCTCTGCAGTAAAGTAGCCAATTAGTGGGTGATTGTTTCTATATTTTTCCATTTTTTAATATTGGGCTTGGCTCCAAGCCCATGCTGTGACATAAAGATGGCTTGTATACAAGAGAATACTGATTCCGATTGATCATTCATCATCCAAACATTCCAAATAGGAAAATGATTTACACAACATTTTTCACAATGCTTTACACAACTATGTTTTAACTTTTAAGTGGGGTATTTTTGTAAAATAATTTATAAAAGTAATATCATTTTACAAAAATTCCCCCACCTTAAAAAATAGTTGTGAAATGTGTTGTGTGGGTATTATTACTCCTACTTGTTTGAGAATCAAGAAATAAAGTTCTACTTTCAAACCCCAAGGGGTTGGCCCAAGTTGTGAAGGCCTTAGTCTTGGGGCATCACTCCCTTCAAGGTTCAACACCTCATGGGTGCAAACAATCATTTGGGGCAATACCTCTTGGTGAAAAGCCAGCGATTTAACTAGTTCCGTATAGGGAAACTTCCGAGGGTGCGGGTGCACGGGACCAGAGTTTACTCTGCAGGAGTGGGTCTGAAGGGCCCTGCTTTGGAGAGGTTCCCCGACATAAAAAAAGAAAAAGAAAAAGAAAAAATGTTCTACTTTCAATACAGAAAGCATTTGTTGTTTTGTAGTTGGTGCTTTACCTTTTTCATAATTTCTTCCTTGTTCTGTGATGAAGGGACTCTTAAGTTGGTTCTGGGCAACAGCTTTCCCCTGTTATCTTCGGTTTGAATTTGTATGTATGCTTGAATTTGTACTAACTGTTAGTGTTCACTTTTTTCAGGGCCATCTTGATCACTTGGGCATGCATGTTTGCAAAAATACACTATTTTTATGAAACGGGGGTATGTAATAAATTAATAATTATCATGATCAATTTTTTAATTTTTATGTGGTTATTCGGAGAGATAAAATGTGTGTGGCTCGTTTGGAAGAACTTGAGTAGTAACTTTCTTCTTTCTTTGACGTTGCCCTCTACTAAACTTTATCCAATCAATGCAAGATTGCCCCCATCTTAAAATTGTGGGTTGTACGAATGCTTATTTAGAAGAGCTTTAATTGCTTATGTTGATCGATGAACATAAGTTGCTGTGGTTTACTCATTTTCAAGTCTTTGATATGTTTACAAGCGGCTGTCATTTGGCGACCAGCTATTAATTCTACATGCTTGAGCAACCAGAGCATTGCATGGTAGAATATCAATTACGATGGCCTACTGACACATGTTAATACATTTTTAGGATAAACGCATATACATATGACCGTGCTGTTCCAAGTATGCAGCACCTCATAATATGAGTGTAGTACCTGTTATGACACGTTGGTGTCAATTTAAGCTGTGTTTTGGTTTTTAACCCCAAGTTACTAGGGGTTTGAACGAGTAACTAGGAAATGGTGAGCCTTGGTAAATCTGAAAGCTATTGTGTAATGAACACGGGTTGGGAAGTTTTATCTTATTTGGGAATTGGACTGTCGCTGCACTGTTGTGGACTCATGTGAATTGCTATAGTTTCAATTAGATGGATCAGGGTTAGAAGCACAGGACTGAGTTTAGTAGTTCACTTGTACAGTTTGACAATGATCCAATTGTATCAACGAGACTTTTGCCTTGGATTGGGGCCCCATCAAGCGGAGCATAGCAATCTATCATGCATTTTGTGACAATCTCTAGATAGGGTTCTTTGAATTCTGTTCTTTTTTGGTTATTTTGGCCGAATTTCTCCGTGTGGCAGCTAGTACAATATATCTCATTCTGTTTTGCTCTAAATTCTGGTGTGTTTTCAGCCTATTCCGGTCAAATCTTTTGGCCATTCCCACCAGAATTTGCATTTGGCACCCCATTCCATTCCTAATTGTTTCGATGGCAATCTTGTAATTTTCTTGAATTTTGATGGCATTGTTGTAAATTTCAAATCTAGATGACATTTATGTAATTATAAAATTAAAAATGCATTTATATAATTTGAATTTTTCTTTCGTAACTGAAAATGTCACCTCAATTCTTTTTTTTTTTTTCTAAATCTCATTATTTAAAATTTTTCCGTACTCTTTCATTTTTTCTGTTTTTTTTTTAATCTCAACTCAAGTCTAAGATTCTTATAATATTATCTTTTAGAGTTTTGCTACACAACCTCCTATTATTCATCCACACTCCATACTCCATATTTTTTAATATTTTTTTAAATTTTTTTTTGAATTTTTTTTTTTTAAACTATTTCAAATTTTTTATTCACTATTCATATAAAAATTATTTAATAAAAAAAAATTAAAAATTTTTTTTTAAAAAGATGGAGTGTGAAGTGTTGGGAGGTTGGGAAGATTTATTGTATCTTTTAACACCAATATTTCTTTCTTCTCTTTTTTAAAAAAGTATTTTTACTGTATATCCATTTAACAAATTGCCAATTCTTCCACACATATTAACACATGCGCCAGCGCACACATACATATATAATATAGACTTATATATACATGTATTTTTTCTATAATATGCTCTTAAGTGTGTGTGTCACGAAAGGTATACAAGAACGCACTAGTAATGAAATATCTTATTCCAGTATTTTTATTTTTTTTTTAAAGTAAAACTTCCTCTTCCATTCATAAAATCAACCATTACAGAGTTTGTAAATAAGAATACATCTCTCAATGATCTCTGGTCCTTCCCCCAACCAAACTGCTTCATTTTCATAGTTCAAAGCTAATTTAGCAAGCAGCTGAGCAGTGTTGTTCCCCTGCCTTGGAGTGTAGTTCAACTGCCTGCATACTCTCTGATCAGTGACCACCTTAATATCTTCAATGATCTGGCCATACCACGTACAGTTGTAGTCTTGGTTCTTGATATCCTTGATGATATGTAGAGTATCACCTTCAAAAATGACAGAAGTTAACCCAATTTCCATGCAAAGGGTCATAGCTCTGCATAAAGCATTGAGTTCTGCTATAAAAGGTTGAGAGACAAAAAATTGAGGCATACACAATGTAGCTACCAGTTCACCCTCAAAATTTCGGATCACAACATCTCCACTCATCTTTGAGTTATTCACATCCAATGTAGCCTCCCAATTTGCTTTAAACAAACCATTTGCTGGCTTTTTCCAAATTACATTCCTGTTAGTAGTGCTTCGTGCCTCAGTTGAACCCCTTAACAAACCTATGCATGTTGATACTCCCCCAATTCAGCTTTTGCATGACTGTAAATCATGGTAGGAGACCACTAGGAGTAGCAAAGTTCCCCTCAAACTAAACGGAATTTCGTCTAAACCATATTCTCCTTAGCGCACAAAGTACTTCCTCTAGTTCTTATTTCTGCAGTGTCACAACCATCTTTTCCCATAAAGTTGAGAAATCTCCATCTGAACAAGCCCATTCCTGTAACAGACTTTGTGACTCTGCCCATACATCAGAGACAACATTACATGTCCATAATGCATGACATGTAGTCTCCTCCACCTGCTCACAAACAGGACAAAGAGCATTATCAATTACCTTCCTTGTATGCAAATTCTTCTTTGTTGGCAATGCCTCATTTTTTTTTTAATATAAAAAATCTTAGTCCCCATATGCTCCTTTAGATATGTGAAGGGCCATTTCCTAGCTTAGCAACCGTAATATCCCCATGCTTATAGTACTTCTCCTTCATAATCTTTGCTGTCAATGAGTTTGGATTTATGAGCAATCTCCAAAACTACTATGCCAACATAGTAATATTGAAGCTCTCAATGTCTCTAAAACCCAAACCTCCACCACTCTTTGCTTTCCCCGCCTTACTCCATTTCTTCCATTGAATTTCATTATCCTCTCACATATGACCCCACCAAAACTTAGCCATCAAAATTGATATTTCCTTACATAACCTTTGAGGGAGCTTAAAGACACTCATTGCATATGTGAGGATAGCTTCTAAAACCGCCTTGATGAGTATCTCCTTTCTAGTTTGAGAAAGGAAGTAATTTTTCTAATAACTAATTCTTGCCCATATCCTTTCTCTAATACTCCTGAAGATATTTTGATCTACCAACAACTGAAGGCAAACCCAAGTACTTCTCAAATGCCCCACTACCCCTTGCTCCTATCTTCTTACTAATTTGCTCTCTTGTACCTACCTTAGAATTCAAGCTAAAACAAATAGTTGTTTTCCGTAGATTCAAACGTTGACCAGAAGACAGTTCATATACCTCCAACACATGCTTGAGACATTGCCACTCCTTTTAAATTTTATTTGCAAAAAAGAATACAATCATATGCAAAGAGCAAATGATTAACACTCGTGCCACCTTTAGAAAAAGATATCCCTGTGGTTTTCCTTTCTATTTCAGCCCTACTAATCAAGTAATTTAACCCCTCTGCACAAGGAAAAAAAATGCAAAGAGATAGGGGATCTTCTTGCCTAAGACCTCTTGTAGGGATGGAAAGGGGATTTTCCCCCACTAAGCCTAAAAGGCCTGTGAATGAAAGGAAGTAAGATCAAAAGCCCGGCCTGGAGTAATGAGCCCCTAACCCAGCCAACGGGAAAGCTCTTCTGTACACAACCTACATGAGGGATGGTGCTGCAAGGGAAAGCACTCGTCAATCTTAGGCTCCCTCGGGTAGTGTCCAGTCCTCAAGTGCCCGCCCACATAGCAGGCGTGATATACAGGGAGCCCTTGATCTACAGCCAGAAAATGTATGAATGGACTAGAAGGGAAGTAGACTGAGAGAAGGAGGTCGGATAACTACGCCGTATTAATAGCTCCACCACCCGGACGACACGCCACATTAAGGATGCCGTCGTAGAGCCATGTCGCATTCAAAGACTATGATACAAGGAACAGTACATGGGATATGAACTTCATGGGAGAAGGCACTATTTGCTCTAAAAACTTGTAGTATAAATAGTAGATCATAGGTATAAGAATGTTTCTCTCGTCCCTAGACTCTCTTACTTATATGCTACCCTCTAAGAATATTTACTAACTTAGGTGTCGGAGATTACCTGGCCCCTAGGCTGCCCTCTCAAAGCTGCAATCTTTTTTATCTTGTGCTTGCTTTCAAAGACCTGAGTTGTCGAAATTTAGCCCAAAGGTGTGCGAAACACAATGTTAGCAGTGGCGCCGTCTGTGGGATCATAATAGATCTTGCGTGTCCTTTTCATGCCTGTGACAACTCGTTCCAAACAATTCAGGAGAGACACAGGAGATGTTATGGAAGTAAAGTTGAAAACCATGGAGGAGTGGGTAACAAAACTAATCAGCGAAGTACAGATACTTTGCAAGTAAAACGAGGAGCTCAAAAAACCCCAACAAGAGCAAGACGACGGGGTGGGATCCAACGACATCGAGCACGTAGGATCTCAAAACATGCAAGCGGGACTTAAAAAGGAAGAGGAGCAGAAAAATATGCAGAACAAGCTCTATGGCCTCAAAGGAAAATACGACGAGATAACAAGAAAAGTAGGTATGTCGTCAACGGTGGACTAATTGCTCACAAGCACGGGTCTACCCTATACTAAAGGAGTAATGGCGATACCTTTGCCACCAAAGTTTAGAGTCTCAACTATGGAGATGTATGATGGATGAAGGGATCCCCTCAAGCACCTGGAAACTTTTAGGACTTACATGACGCTGCATGGCTTTCCTAGGGAAATAACTTGTAGGGCATTTCCATTGACCATAAAAGGGTCAGCACGTGTGTGGTTCAGATCACTAGCACTTGGATCACTGGACAACTTTGGCGAACTAACCAGGCTATTCCTAACCCGGTTCATGTCTAGTCGGAGAAGGCGACGTATGGCTGCGTACCTCCTCACCATCAAACAAATAGAGGAAGAAACTTGAAGTCCTACTTAGCCCGATTCAACAAAGAGTGCATGAACATTGACGACCAAGATGAAAAGATAACCTTGGCGGTGCTCCTGGGGTGGGGGGGGGTCTGGCCACAATCCCAGTTTATGGCAAAGCTAGCCAGAAGGACTCCCGCGACATTGTGAGAGTTCATGGACCAGGCTGACAACTTCATCAACGTGGAAGACACTCTCCAGGCATTGACGGAGACACGAAGGAAGGAAGTGGAGTGCATAGAGAGGAACGTAAAGGTCCTAACCAAGGCCAAGCCCTATGAAAAAGGGGAGAAGGGTTTCTAAGAGAAGCGGCGAGAGGATGTCCCAGCAAAGGGATCTAGACCCCGGTACGACTGACCCACGTTCACCATTTAAAAGGAAGATGACTAGGGAACAATGCATCGCTACTGCACGTACCACCGGTCTACCTCACACAATACCACAGAAATCTTCTCCCTGTAAGGGAGGAAAGAATATGCAGAACAGAAGAAGCGACGCTACTCTTCGGCCAAGAGGAAGGAGCAAGAGAGGAAGGGAAGATCTAGAGAAAGGTGTCGAGACCGAGGCAACCGGAATAAGTGGGCGAACAGCCCTCAACGGCAACTGACGATGAGAGAGCCATTGCCAAGTCACCCCCATTCGCCATCAAGGTAGGAGTCCCTCTTGGGGAAATTTCAACCATAGTTGGAGGATTCACGGGCGGGGGTGTTACCTCACCGAGCAGAAAAGCACACACCAGATGAGTTCGATACCACGAGGTGTACTCGACTGAGTATCATCTCACCAAACAACGAAGGGGTGACCCTACTCCAGCGATCTTGTTCACGGAGGCTGATGAAGAAGAGGTCCTATACCCCCATGACGACACCTTAGTTGTCACTATACTTGTTGCCAACTTCACCACCCGCAGAATCCTCATTAATAACGGGAGCTCTACAGACATCCTGTTCTGGGGAGCCTTCGCCAGGATGGGTATTGAGGCCACCCGGCTGCATCCCCCTCCTATGTCCATGAAAGGCTTCTCTGAAAGTATTGTCTAGCCTATGAGAACCATCACGCAATCTGTCATTGTGGGGAGTAGCCCCTAAATAGCCCTTATTATGGTTGACTTTCTGGTAGTGAAGATTCCATCGGAGTACAATGCTATCATCGGGAGGCCCACCCTCGGCAGCTTAAGGGCCGTCACATCAACCTACCACTTCAAAATGAAGTTCCTAACTCCCAAGGGAGTAGGAGAAGTTTGAGGAAAGTAGGTCTTAGCAAGAGAATGCTACGTCCAGGAACTAAAACAGAAAGATGGAGGGCCTACCTCGGATGACATTAACAAAACAGATTAGGTTGGGCACCACGAAAGAAACTGTGGCAGGCCTTTATCTACAACTCGCCCTGCCAGTTTTGAGGGAGGGAAGGGGTATTGCACGACTTTGAAAGGAAGGATGGGCGACGACCTCCCTCGATCGAGATTCCGCGTCTCTTAATTTTGTAACACCTCTTTGTCTAGCTTGTATTTTCCTTTTTATTACTGAAAACGTGACTTTTCAAGACAATACAAAATATCTACTCCATGCTTTCATATTACCATAAAGGCACTAATAATAAAATGCGCGGCTAATGAAATCTACGGCAATAAGCTCATCAATAGATTACCTCCCCGTAGGGCACCATAGGGAAAGGCAGGCCTAAGGGTTGCCCTATCTATCCCATGGCCGAGTGTGGGTCAGTCTTTGGCAGCCCGAAAATGAAAACTTACCTTCCTTGCGGATGTCAATAGGCGGGTGTAGGTCCAGTCACAAATTATCGAAATCACCTTCCTGTGGGACGCTATAGGAAAATGTTGGCTCAAAGGTGACCTTATCCCTCTCATAGAGGAGAGCGGGATCGGCCTCACGCCCCCCCCGAATAAATTACCCCAACCTCTGCCTCAACGAAGAGTGGGATCGACTTCAACCTGATCCAACACTTACATTTCCTATGATATTAATGAGCGGGTGTGGATCCAATTACAAACTGTCCAAACAACATACCTACTGTGGGACAAAGAGGGAGAATTAGGCCAAAAGTTGTTCCACCCCTCCCACGATGAAGAGCGGGTTATGCCCCCGGCAACCCGAACAACTTACCTCGGCTCCTATCATGGTGAAGAACAATCAGCCAACTCACTATTCAAACTTACCTTCCCGCGGGATATCAGAGAGAAATGTAGGCCTTAAGGTTGCCTTGTGCCTCCTGCGATAGAGTGTGGGTTAGTCCTTAGCTACCCAAAATCATAAACTATACTTTCCTCGTAAGTGTTAACAGGCAGGAGCGAGTACAGTGACAAACTGTTCGAATAACTTACCTCTCATGGGATACAAAAGGAAAGGTAGGCTTAAAAGTAAAAGGTTACCTTGTCCCCCCTGCGCCCTTGCGGTGACTTGAATACTTACCCCTACCTCCACTATGAGCGAAGAGTGGGTCTAGCACTAGCCTGACCCAAAATGTTATATTTTCTTGTGATGTCAACAAGGGAGAGTGGGTCCTGTAATAGGCTACCAGAATGACTTACTTGTCTGCGGGACCCAACATGTAAAGGCCAGCCTAAAGGTGGCCTTATTCCTCCCATAGAGGAGAGCGAGACCTGCCTTCGAGCGAAAGAACGGATTGTCCCAGTTGCCGCCTGAAGAAGTTATCTCCTTGGGGAACCAAAAGGGGCAGGCTAATTTGAGGTAGCCTGACCTCTCCCCGATAGAGTGCGGGTTTTAGGCCTACGACTATCTGAAGTAAGAAGAATTTCCAGAATGGAAGCAAGGTCCTGCAAAAAGGCCTCACAAGCATTAACTAGCAAAAAATAGATCGAGGTTGTAAACTCCCCAAATAATGAGACAAAAATACAAGCAAGATCTACAACGACACATAACGAAGGGCAACAAGCGTGGGATGATGCAAACGAAAGAATGTAGAAAAAAGAAATACAGCAAGAAGAATGTGGAAACCATACAGCCAAATACAATAAAAAAAAAAAAAAAGGAAGAAGAAAGAGATATAGCAAGAAGAGTGCGGAAACCGTATAGCTGGGTACAGACAACGAAAAATCATTTTATTAATTATTAAGTACTACAAGGAGTAAGTTACATCATAAAGCCGTATAAACCCGTAGGACTACACAGAACAAGTTACACCGTGAAACTTTTATTTTCAACAAAACAGGTTCTAATGCCTGACCCTAGACCTAGACCGTAAAATAGCCAGAGATAATCTAAAAAGGCCAGAAGACCTTACTGTTCTCGGACTCATCTGAAACAGGATAGGCTATTCTCCAAAGACGACAAAGATACCTCCAATAATCAAAACATTTAGTAGTTGATTTCTACATTGAGAATCCCTTATCGGATGAAGGCCATTCACCGTTGCAACGAAGGCCATTCACCACTGCAGCCAAGCCCAATAAAATTATGCTCTGTGCGAGCAACATGCTGTGGATAATGGCTTCGAATTTGAGCCCTATAAGCAAAAAGGCGAGAACGAGTGGGGCACAATAATCAAAAGGGCAAGAACGAAAGCAAGGGGTCCAGGACCCCAACAACATAGGATTGGTGCTTACACCTTGTGGCGCCCAGCCCGCCATAGCCGGTAGCAACCTGAGTGCTGCCAAAGGACCCATTGCCCACTAGGGTGTGAAGATTTCATCGGAGCTAAGGAAAACAAAGGAATTGAGAACTCAAGCAGCAGAGAAAGAGTTGTAGAATAAAAGAGAAAAGACGGAGTCAGTATAATGGGTTTCCTAAGGCTGCGTTTGAATGTTGAATTGAGCACAACTCAGTTGAGTTCTTTATAAATAGTAGTAAGTTGAGTAGTAAAGGGAGTTATGTGGGATCCATCTAAACTGAGTTTAAAATGTGTTTGGACGTTAAGATGAGTTTAATACTTTTTATGAAAAATTGAAAAAGGTTGTGAGTCTCACGTATAAAGATGTTTTAAGTTGAAAAGGTTGTGGGTCCCACGTGTATGAAGGTTTTGAGTTGTGATGAGTTTAGTAATTTGAGAGTTGAGTGTTTAGATATTAGACTCAGTTTAAAATTAAACTGAATTCAGTTGAACTCAGCTGAGTTCAGTAACCAAACAGAGCCTAAAGATACGAACAAATGGCTAAGCGGCTAGCAGGGTTGGAAAAGTTAATCAGATGCCAATGGGGTGGGTTGAGAAACTTTGAAAGCTTGGCCTGCCATGGCCATCAAATAACAAAGTATAATATGATTAAAAGCAAAGGTCGTGCTCTGAGAACGATTGTCTGAAAAGGATAAGCAAGCGCAATGTGACCGGCCAGAAGGGTGGGTGGGAGCTCTACGGACCCCTTCACCATGATTCTCTAGGCCAGCCACCCAAAAAGAAGAAGAAGAGGCAAAGACAAGACATAAAGAACAAGATATGTGTACTAGTCAGAATATAGTTATACAAGTCACTGGGAGACAAAGTGCGGATACGTATGTGCTCCAAAAAAAAAAGGAAAGTACAAAAAAAAAAAGATTATAACGAAACAATAAAAGCTTTAAATGTTGGTGCCCGGGACACTGACCTTAGGGGCAATAGAAGTAGGATTGGCTGACTCCATAATTGTCGGCACAGGTACAACTGGACCGGGGAAAGCATCAGGCATCTCTTTCCTTCCTAGGTCACGATAAGTTTGAAAGGCCGCCATGTTGGTGGAAATATTGGCAAGTACAAGCCTCTGAAGATACTTGGTGAAAGATCATGAACGTAGCTCTAGACTCACTAGAAGGATTGTCCACATTGATCTGCGGCCTTCAACGATCCCACATCCCCACGCTTCATCATGAAGTCTCGGGAACCACTTCAGCTACCTTTGTAGGGAGAGGGTGACGTCCAAAAGACTTTGGTTTAGTCGCTCTAACTGCTTTTTCTCCTCCCACTCTCAGGATAAGTCGTCCTGAAAAATTTGGTTGAGCCGCTCTAATTTGGTTTTTTCCTCTTTACATTTTTGCTTGTGTTTCTGCTGGTAGCGCTCCAGCTTCCTCGCTCTTTAGCGCTCATTCGATAGGTCAAGTCGCGTCTTCTTCAACTTGTGCAACAATTCCCCTCTCCTTCCTTTTGCCGTGAGCACAATCTAACTTCTCTTGAATGGTTGCCGATTGATCATCCACAATGAAAGTTACAAGCAGGGAAGTACCCTGGCAACAAAAAAGAAAGACTGAAGAAAAAGGGAGAGGAAAAGAAAAAGAGTAAAAGGCGGGAAAGAAAAGGTCAAACCTAGTGAAAAAAATCAATCAAGAACTAAACGACCCGACCAATGGCCTCCTCTTGGCTCCCCTCCATGGCCAATTGAGACAAAGAAGGAAGAGCTTATGCAAGGTCTGTGAATTCAGGCAATCCCACAGAGACTTCAGGGGGAGCAGACAGATCCCTACTCAAACCCCTAAGACGAGGGCCAATAACGACATTCGGATGAGAGTCACCTCCTACTAGACACTCAGCCTGGGTGAGTGGCTTATCGTATAGACCCTTGCCTACTATATCACCCATGAAACCACCACCCTCGGGGAATTAACTTGGATAAGTGGGTTGATGAGTAGATTCCTCAGACCATCGTCGGCTGAGATATGCAGAAACAAACTCCCTCTCTTTGGAGGTCCAGCCTAGGTAGAAGAATCCACAACGGGACTCTTTGAACCCAAGAGGATTGCAACATTTGGAGGGAACTTACCTTCTGCATGATCCTCTACCTCCACACGGTTACTAGAAGTAGCTGCCACCCTCTCATTAATGGCCTCAAGAGAATGTCTCCCGACGACCGAATGAGACGAAGAAGGAGGAGAGTTCCATGAAGAAAAATGATGTCTACAAAAATACTCTAGAGGAGGACTTCCATCTCGACCTCACCCCCGAACACCTCGGTAGCAACCACTGGAAAAGGCGTTGTGGGAAGACTGCTCACCAGTTCGCCTTCTGCAATCGGCATAGTAATGGGATGACAGGCCTCCAAGGTAGTTGATCCCCGCGATAAGGGGTCCCGGACCCTAGGAAGAGGCCTATCCTCGGCCTGAACACTCTCCTGACAGATTTTCTTCCCCATGTCCGACTGAAAAAGGTTTGAAGAACGCTTTCAAAGTGGAGCAACTTGGGGCCGCGCAGAAACCAACCTATCATCAGAGGGAAGGTGTCCCAGGGGTGGCAGAGCTCCTAAAACTCTCTTCAGAAAGAAGGATGTCGGAGAAAATATAGTCATGATTGTTCTGCACCCATCTTGTACAATTGCGATACGCCACGCGTCGTAAGAGGTGGTTGTTGGACACACAACCTTGTCTTTCGGGACTTTTCCCCAGTCTATCAGTATTGGAAACTCCCAACGGTTCACCTAACCTACCAGAAACTCCCATCTACGGCCATACACGAAGAAGAATTTAGAAAACCAGTCTTTCACTTTGCAGTACCTCAACTCCAGGGTGACTAGAGCGTGGGCTGCTTTAAAACTACATACATTCTATTTTTGTTGTAACACTTTGTGGGTAAGAAGAAACTCATGACCAATAAGGTCTGCATCATCCAGGAGGAATTCCAACAAAGCCCGCTGCCAGATAATGTACTAGCACATCAACAATCTCCATGCATTTGGGTGCAATGGGGAAGGGGCCAAGCAAAGGAAAGCTAGAAGGTCACCAATAGGGTAAGGGAATGACAGTCTCAAGCCGCATGCAAACATGGAAGGGTATAGGGTTACCTTAGTGGAATGACCTTCTGCGTCGATGGCGCCCTCATAAGAGCTAGGAACTTTGAAGGAAGTAGACTCTAGTACTTGGTAGGTAAGGGCTAAGGAGGCCAACGTTGGTTTGGTGGTAGTCGAGCTCTATCCGCAGCCCAAAAACAACGGCCCGGTATCAACAAAGCCCTCGCAAAAAATGTTGGGTTGAACAGATTTTTCGGAGGCCATCACCACCAGCGCGTGAAGTAGTGAAAAAGATTGGTCGGAGAGAATGAAAATCGAGAGAACCAAAATAGCAGGACAATCACAGCATAGTGGGCAAAAATCAGGTCCCTCTCCCACGTTTTATAAGAAGAGGGTGACGATTAGACTTTCATTCACTGTGGTAACAAGGGAACTCACCATTTTCGATTCTGGGAATGTGGTTTACAAATCGACGCAAACACAAAAAGCCTCCTTACACCCTTTCATTAATGAACTGGAAAATATGTCATGGAAAGGTGGCCCATCAAGGGAAATAGGAACTCCATCAGAAACACCAATTAGCAAAAGTTTCATGAACCTCAAAATAACATAATAAGGTTCCCGACCTAGGTAGTAAAGCGGGATTGGATCATGAAAAATTCCCACCGTACTCGTCTGGTGAGAATTTGCAGGGTAATTGTAAGAGTATTTTCCTCCACTAAGTCCAAGAGGCCTATGAATGAAAGGAAGCAAGATCAAAACCCGCCCCAGAGTAACGAGCCCCTAACCCAGCCCACGGGAAAGCTCCTTTGTAAACAACTTCCAAGATGGATAGTGCTGTAAGGGATGAACTCATCGATCTGAGGCCCCCTCAGTAGTGTCCAGTCCTCAAGTGCCTGTCTACACAACGGACGTGATACACAGGGAGCCATTGATTGACTGACAGAAAAGGCATTAACAGACTAAAAATGAGACAGACTGAGAGAATGAGGTCTGATAACCACGCAGCATTAATAACTCCACCACCCGGACGACACGCCACATTAATGACCCCATGGTAGAGTCACACCGCATTTAAAAACTCTGACACAAGGAACAGTACGGTTGGACACGGACTTCATGGGAGCATGCACTATCTGCTCCTCAAGCCTGTAGTATAAATAGCAGATCTCAAGTACGAGAATGTCTCTTTGATCCCTAACTTTGGCATAGGAGATTACCCTGACCCTAGGCTGCCATTTCAAAGTTGCAGTCATTTTTACCTTGTGTAGGGCCTGCTTTCGAAAACCTGAGTTATCGAAGTTTTGCCCAAAGGTGTGCGAAGTGATCTCCAAACCCCATCTTTTGCATTATGGTCTTCAAATACTCCCACTCAACTCTATCATAAGCCTTCGACATGTCCAGCTTAATAGCCATGCTCCCAACTTGATCTTTTTGTCTAGTTTTCATTGTGTATAGAGCTTCATAAGCTATAATGACATTATCTGAGATTAACCTTCTAGGTATAAAGGCACTTTGTGTATAGGAAATCACTTGTGGCAACACTCTCTTCCATCTATTGGCTAAAGTTTATGCAATGAGTTTATAAAACACATTACAAAGATTTATAGATCGATAATCTCTAACACTTATGGGATTTTTTACTTTTGGTATTGAGGCTATATAAGTAGAATTTACAGATTTATCTAACAAACCACGATTTAAGAAATCAAGTACAGCCTTACTGACCTCATTTCCAACTATGCTCCAGTAAGATTGATAAAAGTAGGCCTCAAACCCATCAAGACCTAGGGATTTTAGAGGGGTCATCTATTGCAAAGTCTCTTCTACTTCTACTTTGGTGAACTCTCTCTGCAAGCTAGTATTCATCTCATCTGTCAAATGCATTTTTATCTGAGATAAACATTATTCTATAGCCTCTGGAGAAGGGTAAGCAAACTCATATACTCTTGTGTAATGCTCTTGAAAAGCATTGTGAATTCCTTGTTGATCTGTTGTAAGCTGAGAGTTCGAGTCCTGCATTTGTAAAATTTGATTTTGTTTCTTACTCTGTGTGGCACATAGATGAAGGAACCGTGCATTTCTATCTCCCTTTTGATACCGATTTTTTTTCCCTCTGCCTCCATTTTAGATCTTCATTCTCTAGCAAGATTCCAACTTCCTTTTGTAAACTCTTGATTTCACCAAGATTTTGAGGTCTTTCAATGTCTTGCATTTCCTTTAACTTTTATGTTTTCTCTCTTATTAATCTTACACAATTTGTGCTTCTGCTTCTGCTCCATCTTCATAGAGAATTACTGCACTGGTTTAAAGTACATTGGACCCTCCCCATAGAACTAGTTAAAGAAGGAATGGAACTCCATTCCTTATTTACAATCTGCCCACACTCCTCCTCTTTTGTCCAGCTGATTTCAAATCTAAACAACATACTCTTCTTAATCTTTTCATTACTAATTGAAAATAAGACAGGCTTATGATCTGAACACCTGGTTGTCAAACATTTAAGATAGGTTTGGATGTTAAAACAAAATATAAAATTCTCATATCATCTCATCTTATCATTACACTTTTTTCAAATCTCCATATAAAATATAATAAACAATTCAACTCTTTCAAATTCCAATTTAATTTTTTCAAATCCCAAAACAATAATAATATTAAAAAATAATATTTTAAACTTTCATCTTAACACTATTCACAAATTTTTTAGAAATTCTCATCTTATCTCATCTACCAAGCATAACCTTAGCCACAACTTCTGTGAACATATTCTTCCATAGAAGATTTGCCAATACCCTATCCAATCTTTCTTTCACAAAACCTTCATCAGCCTATTTATTGCTCCACGTAAAGAAATCTCCCTTACACCCCAGATCATATAATTGATTTTCTTCTATAGCACATATGAATGCTTCCATTTGAACCTCTGATCTGTTTCTACCACCTACCTTCTCTTGTTGGGATAAAATCTCATTAAAGTCACCCATTATACACCATGAGACATCCCCTGGATTTAATCTTGACAATAAATCCCATGACTTTACCCTTTTACTTGCATCCGGTTGGCCATAAAAGCCAGCTAGCAACCACATCTCTTCAGATTTCTCTTCATGGATCAAGCTACTTATATGTCTCAAAGAATAATTATGTAGTTCAAAAGTAACATCAAATTATGTAGTTCAAAAGTAACATCTGCCTTCCAAAACAATGCCAAAACCCCACATCTCCCAACATGATCAACCCCAAATCAGCCTTCATATCCTAACCTCCTCCTTAACACATCCAATTTAGAGCATTTTGTTAAAGTTTCCATAAAAAAACAAAACCTTGGGACACTTATCTTTAACCATTTTGTAAAGATCATGAACTCTAAGAGGGGTTTCAAGATATCGACAGTTCTAACTTAACAGAATCATGATTCTCGGAGGGGTTGACTCTGCCGATTCCTCCACAAGGATAGTTTGAGAACCACCCACATCAAACTTGAGGCGTCTGTCTCCAATTCACAGTATTCATCCACCAATTCCAACTTAGAACATTTTTTACTCGATTGGGGGAGAGAGGGTGTGTTTCTTAGTACTTAGTGTATTAAGATTTAAGTGTATGAACTTTATATTTTGCACACGTGTATAGAAAGTTCATACACTTAAATCTTATCAAGAATCTCAAGACTTCTAATTTCAGAAAGATGAATATTCTTCTCATTAATGAAATTGAAATACAAGACCTGCTATTTATACAAAAGCTTCTTAACTCTAATTGGCTAATACATTAATAGAGAGAATTGTAACTAACTTTCTATACACGTGTGCAAAATATAAAGTTCATACACTTAAATCTTAATACTCCTCCTCAAGATGGACTATATATATTTACTAGTTCCATCTTGCCAATAAGATGATTGAATTGATACAAACCAAGTGTCTTAATCAAGACCTCTGCTATTTGATGACTGGATGTTACATGGAAGAGTTTAATGATTCCAGCTTGTAACTTTTCTTGCACAACATGACAATCCAATTCTATACGCTTTGTTCTTTCATGATATACAAGGTTTGAAGAGATGTGAATAGTAGCTTGACTATTACAATAAATCAAAAGCAGGTTGAGAATGCACAATGTTGAAATCTGCCAACAGACTTTTTAACCAAACTATTTCACAAAAAGTCACTGTCATTGCTCTATACTCTATAATCTCGATACTTCTAATTTCAGAAAGATGAATATTCTTCTCATTAATGAAACTGAATTAGGTGTCTTCACCAGCTTTCGGTCACAAAAACGTGAAGGTAGCATATATAATATTTAGGTTTCGTTTGGATCCCCAACTCATTCCAATTCATCTCAACTCATCATTACACCTTTTTCAAATTTCAATACAAAATATAATAAACAATTCAACTTTTTCAAATCTCAAAATAATTTTAATATTAAAAAATAATATTATAACAATATTTTATCATCTCAACTCAACTCATTTCAATATCTAAACTCAAACTAAATGTTGTAGGATTTATACGATGGCTCTCTCTCAAATGATCCTGTCATTCTTATTTATTCATGGATCTAATTAATATCAACATGGGTTACTGCATGTACTTCGCATTCAGAATTTTTAGTGTTGGCGTGAACAATAACAAGACTTTTACTGTTACCGTTCCTCATTTATTATCTATGCACGCCGGATTCTGTACCCAGTATCCTCACCAGAGGGGCCTCTCATGTGATGGGTGTACATCATGATTCTCTACTCTTACATATGGGGGGTATAGAGGCTGGGATTCTGAGCATCTGTGATAGGGCACATCGCACATGCCATGTCTTTTAGAACCATATGTGGGCCTCACAACGCCTGAGATCTACGTTTATGCGAGGATTGAGACTTGTCTTCCGGAACAGAACCTTTTCTTCTTTTTTTCGGTTTTTTATTTTTTCTCTCTCTTTTCGAAAAGAGGACGATCGATGCTCCGGAACATTGAGTCTGTTCGTTGAGAGTCTCACGATCAATAGCAAGTGATCGATCCCCACTGTACCCATAAGCTCACATTGACAATGCCATGCAATATAAAGAAGTAATGATTCTAATACAATCCTTGTGAACAGTTTCAAAAAAAAAAATCCTTGTGAACATTCTGACACTTGTCTCCCTAAACAGAACCTACAAAGGGCAAAACCCTACACCCTTTGGCATAGCCACATAGCATGCTGTCGAGGGGACCCCAAACCCAATCCCAATCCCAATCCCATCGTCAATCGTAAATAAGGGTGACGTCAAATATAAAAAAAACACCTCCAATCCCATCCATCATGGCATCACATCAAACAGAAACCTGCTCACTCCTCTACACTCCGAGATCGATATACAATGACTAGGCTTCGAATATCCAACATATAAAGAGGACAAACCAAGAGAAATCCACAAGGAATTGATTTTATACGATAACAAATAGCACTCCTAAATCTGCAGAAAATGTCCAATAATACATTTGATTCCATGGATAGACTACGGACATGGCTGTCTACACTTATAGAAACAATACATACATCATAGACTCTATAGGATACTATATGTATATATAAACTAATAATATAAGGTTAAACAAGAAGAATTTAAGCACTCGACGAAGCCCGAGATTTTCCAAGGATCCTGACTGATATCTCAGCTAAAAGCCAGCCCTGTTGAAGGCAATTGAAGTGGACGTATCAGTAATAGTAGCATCTGCTGCGGGTGCAGAAGCAAATGCAGAGAACCCCAACAAGCCACAATCAATCTCAGATAGCAAGGAATTTTGATATTGATTTGTACTCGGGTGAACCCTATCCATCCATTGCAAGTTAGCATTGGCTGGTAGCTGGAAGTGGGAAAAGTTTGCCTCTGTCTTGCACTGTTTCTGAATAGCGATATGTTCCTTAAAAGAACTGCCATCTTGATGTGAGAGCAGGGATTTGAAGAGCATCGAGGGTAATGGTGATGGTGATGGGTTGTTGTTGGTGTTTGTGCTTTTGTTTGTTGCGACGGTGGTGCCGATGACTGTAGTGGGAGTGGCCGCAAAAGAAGTTTGGAACCCATTATTTCTTGGGAATAGGTGGGATTGGGAAACAACTGGATGTATCAAGCTTTTGAGGTCATTTTCTTGGTTATTAATGAGAAGAGGGTTTTGGATACCATGCATTATTGGGGTCTGAAATTGACATTCTAATAACGTTGTTGGGGTTTCTAGCAATGGAGGCAAGCAGGTCCTGTTGGGGGATGAAAGAGCTTCCAAAAGATAACTTTGTCCTTGAAGAAAATGATTTTTCTTCTCTCCCATTTTGTGAAAAATCCTGCAAATTACCCATTCCTCCTGCAAAACAAGCATGTTCACAATCATGTGTTTGAGAATTTCAAAGACCCGAATAATGTTTGATTCAACTCTTTATCATAGAAAATGTCTAATGCAGCAGCATAGAATAAAAGTAAATTAGATTAAAAGGTACAATATTGCATGAGAACTGCTAGCTGTTGACACCCAGATAGAGCATGTTAAATCAAGGCAGTCACGTCAGAATCTACCCCCCACGGGTTAATAATCCAAGTGAACATGGTGGTTGTAGTAGCGCATGCACACTGATACGAGTTTAAACATATAAAAACAAAAAGTCAACCCAAAAAGTTACAAAAGAGAGGACGCATTTGCAGGGTAATTGCTTGATTCTCACGGCGCACGTGTGTGAAAAATCGTGGGTAGGGGTCCCTGTTACCTTACACGTGTGACGGCAGGAGAATTCACCGTCGAGGCGGTACTCGTGCATGACCCACTTGGTTTTCTCGCCCCGTGGGGCTCTGCCCTTGTAGAAAACAAGGGTCTTCTTCATCCCAAGAAGAGCTCCACTGGACGCACTGTAAACTTCCCTGTCTTTGCCTGTGGCTTTCCAGTACCCGGCTCCGGTTGCTCTGTTTGTTCTTAACCCGGTTGGGTACTTCCTGTCCCTCAAGCTGAAGAAGTACCACTCTCTCTCCCCCATTTTTGCCACATCTAAACAGTAACAGCCAACAGAAACAAGTTAATTACTGGGAAGACCAGCAAAAGCATTAACTTTCCCTCTCCATTATCTCTCTCTCTCTCTCTCACCCTTTTTCTCTCCCTCAATGCACATTTATTTATGATTAATACATATATTTATTTATGTGCATACATATAAGTGTGTATGTCAGAAGGTGAAGGGCTTTTGCAGGTGGTGATAGATTTTCTGGCAAAAAATCTATGGTGGGAGAAGGCTTTAATTAAACGGTATGTGTGTACGAAATACTGCTAGAAGTATTGTTTGTAACTCGAGAAATCCTCGTGTTGGTTCACGACAAATTAGTGCAGATTTTAGGGTTATAATTGGGTTGTGACGCTTTAACTCATTCTATTCATTTGATTAATCTTACCTTTTTTTTCTATTCGATTTGATTAATCTTACCTACATGTCACCCAGAATGAGAAAACAATCATTCCATGAACAAGAATGGATCGAGAAGTATATGTAGTATCTTCTGAAAAGAGAGGCAGAGAGAGAGAGAACTCTCGTGCAAATCCAGGCCGGATCACACCAAGCAAGAAATATACACGAGATTAATGCCTGTCATTTCTGTATCTCTACCTAGATAAAAGGAAAGAGAATATTCTCACGTATCGGCCAGTCGAAACAACATTTTTCCATGATATGAGATGGTGCAATTAATTTATAAGCATATGCATTTAGATATATTATATATACCTGGAAGCTCCCAAGGCTCACATCTGTTAAGGTCAACCTCTGCAATCTCCACACCACGAAAGCTGCCATTAAACACCTTCGAAGCAAGATAAAAGGTGATAAGTTCTTCGTCAGTTGGGTGGAACCTAAACCCCGGTGGCAAACCTTGCTCGTTCATGTCTTCCCCAGCGAGCTCACGCAGAACCTCTTCCATTGTCAACATGTTCAAACCGACCAAATTCTCTCCCCCTGTTCAGAGAGTTAAGTTTGCGTGTGTTTTGGTGGTGAGAAGAACAGCGATTATTTTATGAATGAGGCGAGGGAAACACTCTAAGGCGTAAAATATATAGAGAGAAGCACTGAGTCTGAAACCGAAAGAGATCAGATAGAGAGAGGGAGAAAAGGGAAGCTAACACAGGTAGAGATGAACAGATTTTGTATTCTTAAAAGGCTATTGAGGGCCTAGAGAGCCTCACCTGAAAGGCTACCCAAATAGGGAAAAAATGGTCAGGAAAATCTTATAAAACGAGAGATTTTGGAGTCTGTACGTGTGTATGCCTGTGTGTGTGTGGCTGGTGTAGACTGTAGTAAATGCAAACTTGGTTGCAGAGATTTATGCGTGCGTATGTTAGCATATATATATATATATATATATATATGTTTAGAGGTATAGGGTCAGTTCAGAAAGATAACACGAGGGTAGCCCTCTGAAGAGTGAGATCATCTTCCACCGAATCCTTTCTTTTATGAGATCTGATAAAAATATAATATAATTACTGCAAAATATATTAGAATACTAAAACATCATCAGAAGTTCATGGTAATCCATGGATGCAGTACTAAAAATATGACAATATTTCGTCTTTGCTGATCTGCAGAAAAAGGTGGCATTATTGCGTTAGAATCACTGTTAAGCTTTGCACTCATTTTGGTTCTTTTGCTTGGCCTCGAATGCTGGCCTCCCATCACACTTTTCAAAACCTTCATCAAAGTTATTCATAGTTTCGGGAATTTCTAAGAGATTAACACTGCAATATTACCCACTTTCCTTCATAACTTGTGGACTTGCACAACTGATCTGTACAATATCATTAATTTCAGAAACAAAAATAGTAGTAGCTTGCTAGCTACTTGGTGTCACCATCTTCTATTTCACCTATATATTAATGGTCCTAGAATTAATTAATCAGGTGTCCAGAATTTTTTATTGCATTTGTCATTATGACCGTAAGAGGATTTAGATGAACTAATATATAGAGAAATACATTCAATATTTAATGCTATCAAGAATTCATATTGCTTGAAATTCTTATACAAACAGTATCAAATACGGTATGACCCAAATGATATATATCATGTCTATATTATTATATATTGCACAAAATAATTTGACTAAATCTAAAATTATCAACTAATGAATAAGACTTGGGCTGAAAGTTGGTTGGTCCAAACTGGAGAAACCAATTGGATTGACTAGCCAAGTCCGGACCGGATAAAACTAAGATTGAGACCGATCAGTCTCGGTCCATGAAATAGAAAACCGATAGTTACCAGTCTAGTTTGAGAAAAATATAGACTAAAAATTTTGATCCATCACCCCCAGACCGGACCGATTGATTTACACCCTTGAATAGAACCTTGTTAATTAAGAGATATGTTGAAGAGGGTGGTGTATGAGTCAGATTTTTTTTCTTATTTTTTATTTTATATGGTAAAATTCTTGATCCCTTAATTAATATACTAACATTCTCTCGCGATTAAAGCTAGAATTTCACGAGATATTGTTCTAAATGAGATACAATATGATTATTTGTTTTTAGACAAATATTTTAGTCATAAAGAGATTATATATACAAAAGTACTAAATCTATAAAATATCATAGCTTAATATTACATGTTAGATTATAAAGTTAATTTTATCCTAAAATAGATCTAATGGAATATATGAAATTACATTAATTTATAAATTTACTTTTATATAATTTTTTTATAAAATTTACTACTCATTATTTTCACACATCATATACCTCACATCACACTTTTTTTAAAACTAATAATTTTATTTTTGAAAAACTAATTAAAATTTTCTACTCCTACCTCATTGGATAGGCGAAAAAAAAAATTGATGTTTGATGTATATTGATGTACGGATATTATCAATAAAAATTTTATTTAATTTTCTTTTTCCCCTCAGTGAAAGTGTGGAGTGCTGTGGTGTTCTTCGATTTATGCGCATGTAATCAAAGGCGGGCATTGCACGTGTAGAATGATCAGGTAATAAAAGGTTGGGAACTTTTTCTTTTTACTAAAAAATAGTGTAGATCTTAGTGACTCTGCGAAGTAAAAGATAACAACAGCAAGGATCTACTGCTACTCTATTTATTTATAAATATAATATTAGATAGGCCTACTTGCCTACATCTGACATTTTTATTCACATATATTTTTTGCCCTACCATGGAATTTCTAGGAACCTAGCATTTTGTTTTGTTTTGTTTTTTTTAAAAGATAAATTTAAAAAACGTTCTGTATAGACCTTAGACCATTGATTGGCATTGGCCTTGAGACTTGCCACTCTGAAGCATTTGATAATTTGTTGAGAAATCAATTTTTTAAATCTTTAAATTTAAAAGTATTATTTGTTCTTTCACAGTTTTTGTAAGATTATTACATTTACAATATTAATATACGAATTTAACCAAACTTGTAATCAGATACTTTTGTTAGTTTTTGTTAAAAAAATCTAGTTAGAGACATTAGGTCATGTGTAAGTTTTTGATTCATTTACGTGTCATAATACTGATGTATGTGTTAGCCAACCATGCATATATTACCTTGTGAGATCATTAGTACACCCGGTGGCAAATCTCCGATAATTTACAACAATAAAAACGAGTATTTGTTATAAATTAATTACAACAAAAATAATTATTTACGACGAAAATAAATTTATTAACAAAAAATAGTTATTTTTATAAGGAATAATTGACCATAAATAAGAAATTTTTTGTTACTGTAATTTTATAACAAGAGACTAACACAGGCATCTAATAGAAATTTTTTTAAAATTTAATTATCAATTTTGCAAAAATTGAAAACCTAGGCTTAAATGTATAAAATGATGAAAATGGATATATTAATTTCTCAATTAACCTAATTTCTAAGATAAGAGTTAGTAAATTATCGAGTAGAATTAATTTTCAGAAACAAAAATGCAAGAGAATTCAATCAACAATTAATTAAAGTGTAGATTTTATATATATTCATTTAGTAAATGGGCTTTATAATTTATATAAAAGCACTTTATAAAATCAAGGTATAATGTATAAAAATTAATACACCTCAAATATGTGAACGAACATTGATCGCCTGTACTATTATAGTCCTAAGTATTAATTAGCTAGACCAACTATAGATTAACACAACCCTAATTGATTAGTTGTTGCAGTAGTAATTGAACAAGGCCAAGGGAATCAAATTTTATACCTAATCGATCCCTTCCTGCAACAGTCTGAGCGCAGGGCAAAACAAAGCATGAGGCCAGCTAGCTAGTTGGAGAATGAGGCACCACCGACTAGATCCAAGGTACGGGACAAAGAGCTAGAAATGATTATTTTTATTATAAAATAGATCTAACGGATCACATTAAATCACATTAATTTATAGATTTAGTTTTGTGTATTATTTATGTGTGTGTAGCAGTTTTCTAAACTTATATAAACCGTTACTCTTGAATTAAATATCAAAATGAGATCAATGAATTAACACAGATGCACGTAGTAGTTAAGCAAGCTCACTCCCCGGCCTCCACCAGCTTCATTCTGCATTCATATTATACGTACGCCATTGGTAAATAATTAAGAATGCATGAGATGGATGCTGGAAAAAAGGGGAATTATATATAATGCATGCACACGTGAGAGGGCTGCAGTTTCTTTTGGGTGAGAGGGACAGAACAACTGGTGCAAACTGGGTGCATGCAGGCTGCTAATTGGGATCTATTACGAGGCTAGAGCTCTGGAATAACTAGGTTGGGACCACACTTATTTTTGCTTTGTCGTTTCTAAGATTTAGTTCTCATTTTCTTTATTGGATTGTACCGAGTTGCAAGATTCATATCCATCAGAAGTAGTTGTCATAATATCTTGTTCAGCTCTATTTTGTTTTTTTGTTTTAAATCAGTTAATAATTATGACTTATATTAATGCATGGGTGAAGTTCACGTGATTTGATTAAAAAATAATCATGATGCTTTCTAATATATATTAATGTATATGTATCACCCCTCAGTTCATTGTTGTGATAAATATGCAACCATGGGTTTAATTAAAAAAAAGTTCACATCTCAAGATTTGAGGCAGCTATGTTGCATTAATTACAAGTATTATGGTAGTTTCATTTGAATCTCAAGAATATTTCAAATTACTTACGAATAACAATGAAATAATTTATTAATAGTAATGTACTGTTTGTAAATAGTGATGAATTAGTTTGAGAACGGTTGTATTTTCAAACACATCCTCAATTTCTATATTATTAACTTTTCATGATTTGATTTACAAAAGAAATCATTTGGATTCAGAGATGAGTTGAGATGGTTTGTGAATAGTAGAAAATAATATTTTTAGAATAATATTTTTTTAATATTATTATTGTTTTAAGATTTGAAAAAATGAATTGTTTATTATATTTTGTGTGAAAATTTAAAAAAGTTGTTTTAAAATTTGAAAAGTTAAATTATGTACTATATTTTATATGAGAATTTGGAAAAGATATAGTGATGAAGATGAGATGAGTTGAAAACCACCCCTTAAAAACATATCTCCACACCAACATACAAATGGAATAACTCTCAAATTTGTCTCAAACTAATCTTATATTCCTTATTTTTTTTTTCCTTTCTTTCCTAAAAGCTAAAAAGAAGCTGGTTTGAAAGATAAGCATGGCAATATGAACTTGTTTGCCAATTAGAATAATAAAAGTTTAATGTTCGTACAGTAGCAAGATCTTTCAATCGAGAACTCAAGTGTACGGACAACAAACTAATAACAATAATGGCGACTAACATTGGGTCCCAACATAGCAAAGTAGAAATGGTTAATTTAGACAGTACGTGTGTACATGCATGCATGCACCCTCATCTCCTCACAGAACTTAGTGGCTAGTGGAGACGATCGAAAATGACGTATCATTCGGGAGTTAATTAATTTGTTCCATCGTCTTTTCTTAAAAGAAGTGCAATTATTATAGCTATGACTTACTTCCTCAAGAAACCAATCCATTTTCTTCCATTTAACTTAATTCTCTCTCTCTCACACACACAGAGAGAGTTGTCAATGGCGGATTCATTGATACTTGTTTGGTGTAATGCAGTACTATCACGATGCTGGGGATTAATTTTCCATCGTGGGTTAATTATATACACGCCTGACGATTTGACATCCATGGATCCATAAACTCGATGAGCTCTTAAACGTGAATTATGAATGTCCAGACACAACGCGGTAACAACAAAAACCTACGAGAGCCTCGAGGAAAAAAAGTTGCATGCATTTGTGATTTTTTATGATAAATTGATTTATACAGTACGTACGTTGATAGAGACTAGTAAAAAGTTTGGTAACTACTGGCCGCTTGGATTGAATGAGTTTGCAAGATTGAGCTATGATCAAGAGTTCCAAAAAAACATATATGGGGCTAAAACTAAAAGCCTAGTTGCCCAAGAAGAGACCATTCTCCGTGGGAATTTACCTGCACATGTGTTGTGGATTTGCTCAAATCAGTGAATTGAAGAAAGAAAGGTATTGTCACTCATGCATGTCAGACGTCCATGACCTGTGTGCCAATTACCTAACCTATAATATTTCCTCTATTTTACATGAAATGCATAAAATATCATTAGAATTAACAAAAAGAGAAACCCTACTCGATCCCTAAAATTAGAACTCACCATCTCATCTTTTTTTGTTTCCCTATAAAAAAAAGGAAGTACCAAATCGTGTCGGGAAATTTGCGTACTTTAATGTATGAGCAAGAGCTGCTAAGTGCTAACAATTGACGGTGACAAAACCCTAAAGTAATGGGTAGCTGCAATGGGTCCCGGGGTTCCTCCTGGATTATGCGTTTGCTTTCATTAACGTCTCCAGTGGCTGAATTCAAAAGGTAGGAAGATGAATACTCTTGGGTTAATGGTGGAGGTTGGTTTTGTACTTAGTGGGTCAGTCCGAATTGATGAGCCAACTCAACAAGTTGGATGCATTATAGTTTTTGGTGGATTTTCAATGAGGTTTGGGCCATAGAGTGTAGGCGGGCCAATACCTTGTGGGGTTCGGGGGCAACACTCCTGAGAAAACTCTTTTGGCAATATATGCAAGTTGAAAAAGTGTAAGGTAGAAAATTCATTCGACATGTCGCTCGAGTAAAATTCGGACAAAAAGTTCGCTCAACATATGCTCACAAGTCACTTGAGTGAAGTTTGGACAAAAGTTGACTTGATGCGCGCTCGATGCATCGCTCGAGTGAATAATGCAGAAAAGTGAAAATAAAGACTTCTGCCGTATGACATTAATATAAATATTATGTACTTAATGAGGATTTTGAGAGTTCTAAACAGTGAGATTTCGTTTCAAAATGTATTTTATGATTCTTTAGTATAATAAAATTTTCTGCAGTTCTGTAAACATAGGTACGTTGTCAAATCCCATTAATTTTGTCTCGTGTGATTGTTTGCTTGTGTTTACTTTTTCTTTTTTTGTGATGGTTAGTTTCACAACAACTAACCCTTGCCTAATGGAAGAAGGAAATCGTGAGATGAGAGAGTTACTTAACTACCGCTTACCAGCTCTAAGGATCAATTCATCTGGCCTGTACCCGTTCCCACTAGGCAACAAAATGCCAGTAATAGTACTACTTCCATCCGATCCTAGTTTTAACAGTGATAATCTTATTACCTTTAAATGGGCTACGGGCCCAATCTTGCATTGAGGGATTCACACTCTTTTCTCATCTTCTTGATTATCCGATCCTAGCTGTCAGGTTCAAAACTATTCCCGCAACTCTTCTTATAATTAAAGCTTGTTGCCTACGTACAAGGCTGACCTGATGCCCAGCTCTTATACCAATTATTACGTTACGTGCCCCATTAATAGAATGAGAGATAATATATACAATATATATGTATATATATACACACATATCAATATAAGAAAACTGTTTATTTGTCGTTCGATATTTTTAAAAATAATTATTTTTGTCAAGATAAGATTATTCTCATCATAAGTAATTATTTTTGTCGTAAATAACTCATTATAAATACTCTTTTTCTTGTAGTGTATATATATGTAGGGATAAGTTGGGGTAATTAAACTCTGAATCTAGCTCCTTTGTAGAACACTTTAAGGGGTCCTAAACCAGCTCCCAATTAACGAACAAAGTTTGCTAGGAAAATTGATTCAATACCTTTATTAGTATCACAAATGGTCTTACAAAGGCTTACAAAAAGATTAAGAAAAAAAATCAAATAGTACCGAACTTAATTATCTTAAAAACTCCTAATATCTCTTTCCATATTCAAATAAGAAAATGACAAACACACGACTCTTTTTTACAATCATATTTTAAATATTGAAGGACAATCAACTTGTAAAATAACTTATAAAAGTATAATTCTTTTACAAAAATACTCCGATTTAAAACAAACATAGTTGTGAAAAATTGTGTCTATATATCATTACTCCTCAAATATTAGATAATATAAACTTATAATAAATAACTTGAAATTATTCTTATATAACTAATAATTATTAATTATCATTAAACTGCATACACACTACAAGAAAAAAAAAATTTATTTGTGACAAATTATTTACTGCGAGAATGATTATTTGTGATAAAAATAGACCAATTTAAACAAAAAATAATCATTTTCATAGGAAATACCTAACACAAATAAACTGTTTTTTTGCAGTGATATAAGTACACATGATTCATTTCAAGACCAATTATATATGTGGGATAAAGATGAGGGAGAGAGTTTACTCTCTAGCCAACAGCAGCTCCATTTCAAGACCAATTCTGTGGTATAAAGATTCTTTCAAATTCAGTCTTTGCTTGAATTTGAGGATCTCAGTGTTGCAAGCGGAAAAGAAATAAATTAGTACTACATATGAAGCGGTCTCTGTATAATAATATTGATCGTTCATATATTCAACACTACTACTTCAAAATTTATAGATCCAGTTTATATGTTTAATTCATTTACCTCAAGTTCGCGCAACAGCTAGGTAGCTATCCTTTTCCCCCAATGTGACCGCAAGGTACTTGTACCCGAATGATATCTGCCCAAACGCAGCTCTCTAGGTTCGTCATGATCTTCATCATTCTCATTCTCATTCTCCTCCAATGATCTCCCCATTGTCTCGCGCGTGAAAAGCAATGTCACCACCATTCCCACCAGACAAACTCCGGCAAGCAATACCAATGACGCAGTCATTCCAATTGCATCTGGATAGCCATTATAATCATCATGTTCTTTTACTCCTCGGCCTGATGATCCTGATCTACTTTTATCTTTTTTATGTGAAGCCCACAAAAATCCAACAGAACCAATGATTGCCCCCAGCTTCCCTGCGGCCCCAGAAATTCCATTGCATGTTGTTCTAAATCTTGCTGGGAAAAGCTCCGCGGGCACTATGAAGGTGGTTGTGTTTGGTCCGAAATTTGCAAAGAAAAAGGTGAGGCCATAGAGGACCATGAAACCTTGGTTTTTGCTCTTCTTCCAATATATGTCGTAGGGTATTCCAATTGCAAGATAAACCAGTGCCATGCAGAGAAAACCCATTGCTTGGATTCTGACTCTTCCAATGATATCAATAAACCAGACGGCGAACCAGTAGCCAGGAATGGTGGAACAGGCTGCGACGATTGCTTGGAGTTTTGCTGCTTCAAAAGCTTCTTTATAGGCATTCGTATGCTCTTTGTCCATAAGATAGGGTTCGTATATCTGTGACTGGAAGAGGTTGCTGCTGTAAAAGACAATGTCGAGAAGAAACCAAGTGAAGGAGCAAGATAATAAATCACGGCCATGGCGATGAAAGAATTGCTTGGAAAATAGGGGATAGGTTTGTGGATTTAGATGCACTGGGTTCTGATCGATAATCTCCCTCATTGGAACTTCCAACACTTTCTGCATGTCCCTAGCCGCTTGGTTGACATTTTGCTCCACCAAAGCTGTATATCTGCATGCATGCATGGACATATACAAAACACAACTAAACGATCGAGATAACCAATTGCTGTCCATTGAATGTAATAAGCTAAAGATTTTTTTTCCCTTAAAAAAAAAGGAATTCATACTAAATGTAAGTAAGTAAATTAGTAAAGATTACCTAGCAGTTTCGGGCATCATCATTCGCCAATAAAAAGTTAACGCAGCGGGAATCGCACCAACCATTAAGATCACCCTCCATGCGATATCGGCCTCCAGAGGTGTTGGATCCTTTGGCAGTATTTTCGATGTACGATCAAAGATAGCACACACCACCATCGTGACCGTCGAAGCGGCCAAAATCCCAAATCCCTGCATCGAGAACACGGCCGCTATGAAAGCTCCGCGGGTCAACTTGTTCGCTAACTCCGACATTATGACTGCCGACAGAGGGTAGTCCCCGCCAATTCCCATGCCCAGTGCGAACCTGAATAGCCCCAGGCTCGCCAGAACGCAGCCCCTCGTCTTGCAGAAGGAGAACCCGCAACCGAAAGAGCTCAGGACCATGATCATCAAAGCGATCCCGTACACGCGCCGCCTACCGACTCGATCGCCCAGCCATCCGAAAACCACTTGGCCGATCGCAGTTCCCATAAGAGCGATGGTCACCATGGCCGACACCACGTCGGGTGGGGCCCGATACTTGTCGGCCCCGTGCTCGTAGTAGACCCGTCCAATGAGAATCATGACGGGATGGATGCAGAATAAGTCGTAGGCGTCGGTAAAGAGCCCCATGCCGGCGATGATGATTGCCTTGAAATGGTATAGCTGAATTCTCGCGTTATCGAGAGCCGAAAGAACTTTTAACGCCATACTTGGGTGGGGTTTTCACAAATTAGCTAGCTTCAGCTTCCAGTGGCTACCCTTGTTCCCTTTTATCTTGATCTTGGTCTGTGACTCTGTAGGTAGGCATGCAGCTGAAGCGGAAACATAAACTTATTGAACTCCAAATTTGGATTTGTACCGTTGGCGGAGAATTTTAGGGGAAGGAAGTGACCCCGAAGTTTCGTTGATTGTGACCATGGCCCTTGAGCTCATGAGGATTGACTCTCCATGTCGATGATTTCATGAAGATGAACATCCAATCAAAGACGCCACCTATATATATACCCTTCTATAATTCTATTTCTTCCATTGATCCCTGGGTTTCGGGGGCTGGACATTGTAAAACGTTTTTTTCCTCACATTGTTGTCTTCGACCTGTTTGATAAAAGAAATTATATTTATTCGACGAAATTAGATAAAATTGAGGCTTACAGGAAAAACTATTTTTTAATAATAGATATCAATTTTTTTCAAACGAAATGCCCAAATTTAAACATATTAAAATTATATTTAATATTACTCGTATTTTTTTTTTCTAAAATAAATACTTCCCTGCAATCATCAAACCAAATTATATAACATAATAAATTGCTAATTAACTTTGCAAATATATGATCTCCTCTTTTAACATGACATGTGGCCAAACATTTTATAACAGAATTTGGAAGATTACTAAGAAAAATACATTTTGTAGCCTCGATAATCTCGAATTATTATAATTTGACATTGTGATGACATTGGAGTTATCCCTTTGTACATTTTATACCTTTGAATTCTATATATACACTATACTAGAAGAGGAGTATAGACCCTATAGCATAGGTTTCGTACTTGTGATTATCCGGTCTAAAATGCCCCTGTCGTTTCTTTTACTTTGCTCTTGATCATCTGTAATTAATTAACTTAATTTGATGTCGAAATCTTGGTATTCTTGTAACTGGTGCGTGTCGGATTTGCTTTGTCTAATGTTATTACTGGTCTTAATTTTCCTCTACGAGTTATGGACTAAACTATCGGCCCAGCTCGTCTTTTTAAGAGTCTGGCCTGGCCTTGGAGCAATTCTACGTACAACCGGGGTTGGGGAACCGCGGGGGAATCGACATGCCACATCAGTCGATTTATTATAAAAAAATAAAAAAAGTACATGGCCTCAAACAACATGACAACTAAGGAGGAAAAGCAGAGATTTTTGTTCGCGGGATCGTCTTCGTGGAGGAGAGAAAGCAGAGATTTGGGTCTCTGGGTTGTCTTCATGGGAGGAGAAAAGGTAGAGGCTTCAGATCTAACCCACTTTGTACTTGTCGACGACATTACTCTACCCACTTAAAAAACAATTCGTTTTCCTGGGTTGTTGAAGTGGAGCTTCAGATCTAACTCACTTTATGCTTCTTTTTTTTTTGTGAGAATAAGGGGGAGCATAAAAGAATTTATTTGCCTTTGAATTTGTATAAACTGGTCGTCAGTGGCTTCTAATTTCCTATTATCAACTCATGAATTATAAACTGACTGCCAAACTATGCTACAATTTTTATAAACTACGATGCTAATTGTAGGAACTTCGGGAAGGGGGTGGATTTTGTTTCATCTGCATTAGTGGACCAAGGAAGCTCAGGTGTGCTTTTTCCAACTAATGTGGTAGCTCTAAGATGCTCGAATAAAGGACCTACACTACAACTCGCAAATGAAGCCACTCATTTTGAACTGCATGCAAGCAGGCTTCGCTGAAAACTTCCAGCAGTCTATCAACGTGCATATTCTCTTCCTCTCACTCTTACTGATCTCAGGGTGTTCCTTATGCAAATAGCATTTCAGATCTCGAAGGGAGAGTGGGGGAAATGGTGGGAAAGACGAAGAGGAAAGGAAGGGGAAAACATAGGGAAAAAGGGAGTCGGGAAAAGACAAAAGGATTTGGTGGACTGAATGGATGCACCGTTTTGACCAATTGAATAAAACGGTGACGTTTTAATTTGTCCACATCAGCCACGGTTTCACGACGATTCCCTCTCCCGGTTACCTCCAGCATTTTTCGTCTGGCCTTTTGTGTATAGTAATTTCGGCTAGTTTGGGAAGAGAGTATCGGTATCCCTGATGCCACATGTACGATGCTGGAGGCAGACTTGAAATTGTGCGATTAACTCTCCTAAATATAAAATCGTAAAGAAATTACATAAAATAAATTTATAAATTAATATAATTTTATAGAATCTAATAATTTTATTTTATAATAAAAATAATTTTATAATTTGATATGTAATATTAAATCACATCAATTTATAAGTTTGTTGTAATCTATTTGTGACTAAACTATTTTCTAAAAAAAAATATATGTAACTTTTGCCTAAAATGTACCTATTTAGTGGTTTCTGCAACAGGGGTGCTGTTGAGGCCACTTTTGGTCTTTTTGCTTAAAGTAATATATAATATAAACATGAGAAATGCTATTTGCACTTCTTCTTTTTTTTTTTTCAGCAAGATAACAGCATTCATTAAAACTAACCAACATACAAGAGTTCTGAAAACATAATTATACAAATAAAGGTGGATCTTTTCCACTATGAAACATCAAAAGAGAAGGTGGAACTTGGATAAGAGGGAGATGTCCAAAGGCTTGCGTCGCCGCTGCCCATTGCGCCAAGTCATGCGCGCATCGATTCTCAGATCGATGAATTTTCCTTACTTCCCAATAGGTGAAAGAGAGGAGATGATGCCTGATGTCATTGATGATAGGTGTTAGAATCCAGTCTTGGATCTCTGCAGATTCGGATATGGCATTAATGGTGATGCTGGAATCCCCTTCAAGAAGAATATTATGCAGACTTCTTCTTTTAGCTTCTGTAATTGCCATCAAAGCTGCTCTAGCTTCTCCCAGATTAGGATTTGTACTAGAAATGAGGTCAGTGAGGACAAAAATGATTTCACCTGAGTCACTCCAGCAAATAGAGGATATAACACTGCCTTGATCTCTAACAGCAACATCAAATCTTATAATGAAGGTGCCAAGAGGTTGCTTAAAATTCGGGATGACCATATTAGACTCAACACTGACCCAAGCTTTAGAGTGTTTTTGGAAGGTGGACAAGACAGACTTAACAAACTCTAAAGTGGAAGTAGGGGAGGAGAGCTGATTATGAACAAGCTTATTCCTGAGGTACCAAAGATTGTCCATAGCAATGGATGCAAAGATTTGAAAGTGATGGTGGTCTTCTTCAGGAATTTTTAGGACTTTTGAAGGGTGGAGGATATTATTAATCCAGGAAGTGAAAGGCTGATTTGCAAAGGAGGTGATGTCGATAGGCCAATTAGAAGATCTCCACAAAATTCTTGAATAAATGCAATTAAGGAAAAGATGGGAGATATTTTCAGGCTCAGAGTGACAGAGAGGGCAGAGCATTTGATCCTCCTCAAGATTGATGACGGTGTTGATCTTCACTTTGGTAGGAAGGATGTTGTTGCTAGATTTTCAGAGAAAGAGCTTCAGCCTATCTTGCAATTTCAGTTTCCATAAATTCTTCCAATTGAAAGGCTGGGAATTAGGATCAAAGTTATTATTTCTAGCAACAAGGGCGGCATAGGCCGACTTTACCGAGAAATTCCCAGAAGAGTGATGAATCCATTTGATCTTATCTTGAATCTGATGGAAGTTGTGATTGGCTAAAGGAATTTTTTGGATTTCTCTGGCAGAATGGTCAGAAAAAAGAGTATTTAAGAGTATAACATTCCAGCGCCTAGGGTTTTCAAGAGTAAGCTCAGACATTGTCATGTTAAGATCAGGCTCAACCTGATTGATGGAATTAGGATGAGGAATCAAGTTAGGGATAGAGGGAACCCAGGGATCAAGCCATACCCTAGTAGATAAGCCATTATTAATTTGAAAACAGATGCTGGACCGGAGAAAGTTTCTTTGACTGAGGATACTCTTCCAAAAGCGAGAGTCTGTGGCTCTAGAAGGAACATCAAAGAAAGAATTGGATCGAAGGTATTTCCTAGAGATGACATCCTTCCAAAGGCTAGAGGATCCATTAAGCAGGGACCAAGCATATTTGGTAACCAGGGCAGAGTTGAAGAAAGACATACTCTTAAGACCGAGACCACCCATGGATTTGGGGAGACAGATAGACTTCCAAGAGAAAGGAGTGAATTTCCTGTTGTTATTGTCCTAAAACCCCCACCAGAACCTTCTAAAAAGAGAGTCCAGATTTTTGTGCATGACTTTAGGAATAAGGGAAAAAGACATGACATAAGAGGGCATGGAGCTAGCAATAGCTTTGATAAGACAAGTTTTGGCCGCTTGAGAGAGAGTTTTTGCTTTCCAACCCTGAAGCTTATTGCGGACTTTCTCCATAAGCTCACTTAGGAAGGCCTTTCTGTCAACCCCATTGGAGAGGGGAAGACCCAGGTAAATAGAGTTAGGGGGAGAGACCCTGAAATTGAAGATATTCTTGACTTCGTTAATGATGGCCTGAGAGGTATTCCTACTAAAGTGAATAGAAGATTTCCTGACATTGATACATTGGCCAGACAACTGACTAAAAATCTCAAGACAGTCAGAAAATTTTTGTGCATTAATCACTGTAGCGGAACCAAAAAGGAAAATGTCATCCGCAAAAAGAAGAAGAGAGATAATAGGGCCCTGATTAGAAAGTTTGATGCCCTTAAGACCATTAGAACGTTCCTTGTTTGCAATGAGTCTAGACAGGACCTTCATACCTAAAATGAAAAGGAAAGGGGATAGAGGGTCTCCCTGACGAAGTCCCCTGGTGGGATGAAAGAAACCATGAGGGGATCCATTAATGATGATGGAGTAAGTCACAGTCGAGATACACTCCTTGATCCAATTAATCCATTGAGGACTAAATCCCGCAAGATTAAGGATATCAAGGATGAAAGACCACTCCATAGAGTCAAAAGCTTTAGCCATATCGATTTTTATGGCCATATGGCTAGATCGCCCTTTTCTTCTTTTCATACTATGGAAAATCTCTTGGGCCATAATGGTATTATCTTGAATGAGACGGCTAGGAATAAAAGTTGATTGGTAAGGAGATATAATGCTAGGGAGAATGGTTTTGAGTCTGTTAGCGAGAATTTTTGCAATGATTTTATAGCATACATTCGAAAGGCTAATCGGACGAAATTGATTGACGTCATTAGGATTGTCCACTTTGGGTATCAGAACCATATTTGTATGATTAAGCTCCTTCAGAAGATTCCCATCAGTGAAAAAATTTTTAACTGCCTCAATCAATTCTTTTTTAATAACTTCCCAGAAGGTTTTGTAAAAAAGCCCCGTAAAGCCATCCGGGCCCGGGGCCTTTGAGGTGGGGAGTTTTTTTACAATAGAGGTGATTTCTTCATCGTCCGGGATTTTACAAAGAAACTCATTGTCTTGATCAAAGATTTTTCGAGGAAACAGATTCTCAAAACTATCCATGCGGATATGATGTTTGGAGGAAAAAACAGATTGGAAGTGATCTTGGATCTTTGCAGAGATAACACTTTGATCAGTCGTCCAAGAACCATTACCGGTCCTAAGACAATTGATACTGTTCCTTCTTCGCCTAATGATAGTGGAGGCGTGAAAAAATTTAGTATTCAGGTCGGAAGAGGTAAGCCAAGTGTTTCTAGATTTTTGCCTCCAAAATGATTCCTCTCTAAGAAGCAGTTCATTAATGTTTTCTTTAAGATCTTCTTCCATGGAGCTGGATTGGGCCTCCTGAGCTTGAAGGGCAGAAAGAGTGGAAGTCAGGGCCTTAAGATTGGATTGAATGTGGCCATAGGTGGAAAGATTCCATTTTCGGAGAGCTTTCTTGGTGCTTTTGAGTTTTTTTGAAAGGACATAACAATGGGAGCCTATAAAAGGTGAACCCCAAGCTTCCTTAATAATTCTAAAAATGGATAGGTCCCTAAGCCAAAATTCTTCAAATTTGAAAGATTTGGGTTGACCCTTCATGTTGGTCGTGTCAAGGAGAATGGGAGCATGATTAGAAGAAATTCTGGTAAGGATGGTGATAGTAGCATGAGGAAACAAATTAATCGAAGAGAGATTAGCAATTCCTCTATCGAGCCTCTCCTTTATCTGATGAGGGCCAAATCTCTTATTAGACCAAGTGTATTTCGGGCCAGAGAAGCCAAGATCAACAAAGCCCAGATTCTCCATAAATAAAGTAAGATCTTTTGGTTTGGAGGATTGAGCGAAATGAATGCCACCAAATTTTTCCGATTGGGATAATATGGAATTAAAGTTCCTAGAACTAAGGAAGGACCAGGGAAAGACTCAGCAATACTCGACAAGATATTCCAAAAAAACTGTTTTTTTTTTATAATTAGCAAGAAAATAGATCAGGTTCAAAAGCCATGGTTGATGACAGGGATCCGAATACACTAAAATAGAGATTATATTACTAGACATATGCACAAGTTCGATATCTACACCAGGTCTAAACAGGAGCAAAAGACCTCCCCATTTCCCATCTGGGGGGGAAAACAAAAAGTGAGCAAAGCCTAACATATTAACAATGCTAACACAGTCATTAGAGGCTATTAAACATTAAGAGAGGAAAATTATATCAGGGTTGAAAACCCTAATATTAGCCCTAAGAGTCCGAATTGCACGAGGCCGGGCAATGCCTCGGCAATTCCAAGCTTGGATCCTCATAAATCCTCTAGTGGCAGTATGGACCCTGCCACATCGGTCATTGGATTCATTGGGAAGAGATTCATAGTCTGGGACTGTGTTTTGTTACCAGTTGCCTTCAGTTGTTGGTGCTGGTACGGGGCATATTGGATACGTGAGCTCTGCTTTGGAATCTTTCTGCTGGATCGATCCGATGATGGTTGAAGAGGATCTTTGACTTGAGCAGGGGCGGTCTTCTGGTTTGGCTGGAACCCATCTTCTTTCTCGTGGTTAACCTCTGTATCTTCAAGAGTAGGTGAATATGGAGAAGTGACCAAATATTTTTTCTGAGGGTTGATGCAGGTACTCTTCACTTCCGATGGAGTTTTCCTCTTCTTCATAGTTTCGGTCAGGATGGAGGCTGAGAGTTGGGATTCGGCTACTGCAGAAAAGTTCAATTTTGGCATTGGTAGGGTTTGGTTCGAAGAGGAGAGGACAATATGGGGGTCGGGCTGGGTTAATTGGGTAAGGCCGGTTGGAGAGAAATTTGTTATTGGGCTCAGCTGTATAGAGTTAATGGCCAAGTAGGCCTTACCCGATGGGCTTACCAAAAGAGAAATGTTGGGATTGGGGTTCTGGATTTCGGATGAGCCATTATTGTCCTTGAGTTTGGATATGAAATGTCGAATGAGAGGGTTACTGGGCTTGGAATTAAATGGAGGCCCATCGGGATTTAAAGGATTGATCTGAGAAGCATTCCACATCTGGTGATAATCCACATTTAGAGGGCTATTTGCACTTCTAGAATTTGTAAAGCTTGCACATTTCCTTTTTTAAAAAGTAAATAAATCTGAAACCAATATAAAAAAATCTTTTTTTTTTTAATTGTGAACACCACTTTTCTTTAAGAGTTAGTTTATACATACAGTCTCTAAATAGGGACTACTCATGCAAGCCTATACAGTTATGTTTAAAAAAAAATTAAAATTACAATAATATCCTTTTTAAAATGATATTTTTTTTCTTTTTATTCTCATTCATCAATGGGACTGCACATGCAGTCCCCCATTCAGAACTGTAAATAAAATTTCTCTTTCTTTAAAGGGAATAATATGCAGGATTTGCACATCTTAAGAATGTATCTAACATTATTCATACATGAGGTTGCATGTATAGAATCTATTATATAAATTTGACAATTTTTATGGACTAGAGCAGCGAGGCTTATGAAGAATGTATACCCTGGATGTTCTAAATGCCCTCGCTTTTTGTTGGTAGATGTATTGCCAAGCCCTTGAATCATAGGTTTACACATTCACTTGATTGTTGTTTGTGCATAGTGAATTCTTCAAATATTAGAAAAAAGAACTTACAGAGCTGATTTGGGTATCAAGTCACATATATAGATCACAAGTTTGGCTTCCAATTTGAGAATACTAATGTTTTAAAGAATAGTTGGCACCATTGGCTTCTATGTTAGATATTGACCAAAATCAAAGACAATAATTATGGATATTTTAACTTGTAAGCATTAAAGCCACTTTAGAAGTGCTTGATTTAAATCAAAGGCGCTAGTGATGTTACAATGCTTGCATGTCTACAATATTTGAATTCTTGCCAAATTTAGTTACCCTATTTATTAACAAAAAATTCTATGTACAGTCATTTTTGCATATTCCTTGTACACTACACTAATATGATTGACTACGTCACCTTTTTTTAATATAAAATAATTATTTTGACCAATCACATTAGTGGAGTGTACAAAGAATAAACAAAAATGATTATATGTAGCAAAACTCTTTATTAACATAATCAATATTGTGAAAAATGAGTACGAACTTTTTATGTATTTTCTCAAATCTCAAGTTTATGTATATAGGTATACATATATGCATGTAGACACATTTATCCATGCACATACATATAAAATACTCATTTAATTAAAGAAAATAAAGAGGTACATTGTTAACGTCGTCTTTCGTACACTTTTGAGCCAAGTTCTAACAACTCAGGTATTCAGAACTTGCGCCTACAAAAATAAAGAAGAAGACAGCTAGGAGAGGGTGGTCTTGGGGCCAGAGAGTCTCCGATGCCAAACTCAATAAAGTCTATTGGAAGTTTGTAAATAAGTAAGAGAGTCTAGGGATCAAAGAGAGTCTTTCGTACCTGAGAGTTGCTATTTATACTAGGAATTTAGGGAGGGGACAAATCGTGTTTGTCCCTATGGAGTCTGTGTCCTTCGTAGTGTTCCTTTTGTCAAAATCCTTTAATGCAGTGTGGCTCTACGATGGTATCATTAATGTGGCGTGCAGTTTAAATAGTTGTGTCATTAATGTGTTGTGTTTCCCTGATTTCACTTTATCTTCAGTGGTCCATCGATGTTCCCAAGTCATAGGATCAAGGATTCCCCCGTCTTTCCCTCTTTGTCTTGTACAAGTCCCCATGATTGGAGTGTGGCTGAGATATGTCAAGCTTGTCCATCCCATCAGCCACTCATTTGTTTTTTCCTGTAGGCGCCTTTTTTCATGGATAAGTTTGGACCCTAGGGCCGGGTATCAAGCTGAGGCCTAATGGGCTTGTGAAGTGGGGAAAATCCCTTTACATACACGTTTTATTTTTAATTTTGCTGCGATACTTATTAAAAACAATGATGAGAAAGGTAATATATATTATTTCTATCATATTTTTGTACAAGAAATAATAATAAAAAAAAAATCAGTTGTTAAATAACTTAAAAAATAAATACAATTATGAATCGGTTGGAATTGGTCTAAAATTGACTATAATTAGTCTGAATCGGTTGATCGAAATAGTTAAGTGAACGATTGAAAAATTCACTAAACTTGGTTTGGTTTCTTGAATTGACTTGAATCAAACTGCTTTTTAAAGCCTTGTAAAAAACTTTCATATGACAAAGAATTGTCATATTATATTAAATATTTTTCGTCCTTAAAAGTCTAATTTTAATGTAGAGTGCTGCTATTATACCGTCCAGTTTTGATCGCTGGGTGTGTCCCTTAGTGTAAATTGCATTTCTTTTTTTCTTTTTCTTTCAAACATTTTTTGAACATCTAAACCTTCTTAAAAAATAAAAAAAATACTAATAAACTAATAGTTACTTTCTTAACCATTAAAAAAAATTAAAAAATAAAATAAAATACATAAGCAGTCAAATTGAGGAGACAAACTCAAACAACATAGTATCATTTTTCTTTAATGTACTCATTGTAGTTTGCGTTTCATGTTATACAAATAAGTGACAATCTTAATAATTTTATTATCACCGTATAAAATAATATTAATTCGAGGATATATTGTAACTAAAAAAAAAAACATTTCAAGGGACCTTTCAAATAACACGTATTCTACTAACTAGCTAATCCCTTAAAAGACTTGTATAGTCAGTGAAGGCATGTTGTCATTCTGAAAACGACAACCGTACAATCACCTCTTTTTTAGTATTGACACATATCGTCCCTAAGTTAATTTTCTATAATACAGTTTTAGAAACACAAATTTCGAATATGCAATTTTAAAAAAAAAAAAAGAAGAAGTAAGATCTTCTATTAAAAAAATAATTTTTTCATCCGAGTCTTTAATTTATTTCTTTTTTTTTTTAAATAAATACTTGAAACTTACATGCTCTAAAACTTCAAATATTATTTCTCTTTTACAATTATAGAGTACGCAAGCGCTGCATAATCACTTTAAAAAAGGTGAGTAAATACAGAATTTATATAAAAAAATTAATTTTTTAATTATAAATCTCATTCTTTTACAAAACGATTACACGACGCTTACACACTATACAATTATACGACGCTTGCTTACTACACAACCATACATAAAATTACACATAAAAAAATAATGTAGGCATGAGAGCTTTCACTTTTCAGAATTGGTCAGCCGGCACGAGTACTTGGGTAAAGTGACAGCTTGCACCGTAAGCCCATTTCAAGCCTTAAGGATTAGATTACATGCATTGGAACATAACAGTCTTAAAAGTTATTGAATGACTGTGCTTTTAAACAAATGTACCAAAAATTACATGCTAGAGTGAATTGGGGGCATTTAGCAGAACTGAATGACTATTGTTTCTACAAATGTATATTATCTTCTTCGGCAAGCAACAAACGCCAAATTAATGGCTCACAACATTAATTTGGCGTATGAATCTCATATATGTGAATATGAATCTCTCTTCCTTTTTCGTTGTAACCGTATGGCTCACATCAAGTATTTATCTGATCTATTTCACTTTAGGCTTAGAGTTCGGATAATTACCGTAAGAGATCTGAATCCCACTATGCAGCACCAGCTTCATTCCGAGACGAATATCTACTACCCAAACGCAGCTCGCTAGGTCCATCTTGATCACTCTCATTCTCCTCCAATGATCTCCCCATGGTCTCACGCGTGAAAAGCAATGTCACCACCATTCCCGCAAGACAAACTCCGGCAAGCAATATCAATGATGCAGTCATTCCAATTGCATCGGGATAGCCCTCATTTTTGTCTTCTTCTTCCCCATTATGTGAAGCCCACAAAAATCCAACAGAACCAATGATTGCCCCCACCTTCCCTGCAGCACCAGAAATCCCATGGCATGTTGTTCTAAATTTTGCTGGAAAAAGCTCCGCGGGCACTATGAAGGTGGTTGTGTTTGGTCCGAAATTTGCAAAGAAAAAGGTGAGGCCATAGAGGACCATGAACCCTGCATTTGTATGCTTCTTCCAATGCTTGTCGTAGGGTATCCCAATTGCTAGATAAACCAGTGCCATGCAGAGAAAACCCATTGCTTGGATTCTGACTCTTCCAACGACATCAATAAAATAGACAGTGAACCAGTAGCCTGGAATGGTAGAACAGACTGCAACGATTGCTTGGAGTTTTGCAACTTCAAAAGCATCTTTATAGGCATTCACCCCGTTTCTTTTCGGGAGATAGTGTTCGTATATCTGGGACTGGAAGAGGTTGCTGCTGTAGAAGACAATGTCGAGAAGAAACCATGTGCAGGAGCAAGCTAGTAAATCACGGCCATGGCGATGAAAGAATTGCTTGGAGAATAAGGGATAGGTTTGTGGATTTAGAGGCACTGGGTTCTCCTCGATAATCTCACTCATTGGAACTTCCAACACTTTCTGCACATCTCTAGCCGCTTGGGGAACATTTTGAGCCACCAAAGCTGTATATCTGGGAAAATATACATAAAACATATATAACTAAACGAGATGACCACTTGTTCATTGGTATAAGCTAAGTAATATAAAAAGAATGTCATTTGATCAGTACTATGTTTTGATGAGCATTGATTCTGAATTCAACAAGAACTACAATAACTAAATAATAAAAACGATCGCACAATATCCATAAAGCGGAAATTCCACTTTGTTTTGCACATAATAGATTTTACCCTTACCTACAATATACAAATTGATACACGTACGTTACCGGCCATCAGATTTTACGTTCTTCTGTCAAATATCATCCACAATTTCTCATTAGAATTACACTCACTCTACGTCTAGGCCAACCCTCAACCTTATATGCGCATAATATATATATATATATATATATATAGAAAATAGGTAGATTTTACACCATATATAAGGAAGCACTGAATCACTTATATGGTCCTAAAACTTAAATAAATAAAAAAAGGGAGAATGGCCAGCTCCGGCGGGCATGAGTATTGTGTTTGATCTCTAAGCTGGCTAGCATGCGCGATGGAGAAGAGATGAGTATATTATAGTTTTAATTCTATTTCCGTCTAGTTTGAATGACAGGAATTGTCTTTAAGCGCAATAATATCTCCATCCAACACCTATTAGTTTTTTTAACTAAATTAGAAAAATTATATTAGAAGCCCTACACCACATATATGCTTTTTTTTACTTTTTTATTAACAAGGGTGTAGTGTAAGATTGCTATGTAGAAGAATTCTTTCGCAAATTATATAACAGTGTTAGCAAAAAAAACACTACCGATGTTATATTTATTACACACTAACTAAAAATATTTATGGATCAAAATAAAAATATATAAAATATTTTAAAATTAAATAAGCCGAAATCATAAAAAAAAATTAAAAAATAAGTTTAGGAGCCCCTTCCCGTGGGTGGCAACTACCCATGGCCATGGGAGAGACGGACTCTTTCCTCCCCACTATACACGAAGTAGCTAGGAGCCGCTGACCTGCCAAAGTGGATTTTGGCTTTGCAAGCTGGCTCATCCACTGTGTGATCAGATTTGGCATCACAGGCCACCTTGCAAGGAGGGGAGGAGGAATAGTTCCTTTTCCTCGGGACTCTTCCCAAACCATATTTTTTTAAAATAATTTAATGTTTTGTTTTTTGGATTTATTCAATAAAAGAAATTGAATTGGCTTTCAAGTATAACAGTCAAATATGATCCATGCAAGTTTTTTTTACTGCTTTAAGGGATTTTTCCAACTTCACAAGCCCACTGGATTTCGACCCGATACCCAACTCCAGAGCCCAAGCTTACCTTTGAAGCAAGGCGTCTACAAGGAAAAATAAACAACGATAGCTGATGGAACGGACAGGCCTGACGTCGCTCGGCCACACTCCAATCATAAGGATTTGTACAAGGCAGAACGGAAAAAATGGAGAACCCTTGATTCTCTGAAACGGGGATATCGACAGGCCACTGAAGATAAAGCAAATCAGGGAAGCACGCCGCATTAATGGCACCACTACCCAAGCTACACACCACATTAATGACGCCGTCGCAAAAGCATGCCGCATTAAAGCACTGACAAAAAGAACAGTGCAAAGGACATGGACTCCACAAGGGTAGACACGATATGTTCCTCATTCTCGACTACTGGTATAAATAGCAACTTCCAGATACGAGAAACGCTCTCTGATCTCTAGACTCTTTCACTTTTTTACAAAACTTCCAAAAGACGATATTAATTTTAGTATCAAAAACTCCCCGGCCTCAAAGCCACCATCTCCTAGTTACCTTTTTTTTTTTTTTTTTTCCCGCAGGTCCAATTCTGAAAACCTGAGTTACTGGAACCAAACTCTAATGCGTACAAAATACGACGTTAACAACATGTGTCATATTTGCCAAGTAGCTTATTATGCCCTATTTAGTTGCGAGTTCTTTAAAGTTGAAGAATTAAATTTGCAAAAATTAAAAACTTGAAAATGAATATATGGGTGATACAATGGTTCACAAGGTCCGGAGTCGGAGCTAGAGGATCTGCAAAGGGAAGGAAAGGGTCAGCAGGAACAGATGGAAGTGCCGGCGAGAGCACCTTTTGACGCCCATGTCAATCATTGATAACCTTCCTTGAGGTCACTATGGCTTTCTTGAGGCCCTGAGGGTCTGAGAAGGAAGGTGGAAACTGTGATAGTGTGATAGTGGTGTGTTTCGAACCGTTTAGTCAAATGTGGACATGCTTTTATGTCCCACATATATAATACTGTCTAGCTAAAAGGCTCGGTAAAGAAGAAAAACCCAGATTGATCATGGTGTCTTTGCTACTATATATAGAGGAATCGCTTTTTGGGAATGGGGAATGTGCTGCGAAGGAGCTTTTAGCAGTGCAGCAGTTGTAAACAAATAACGCGCACAAACTATTTGATAAAATGCTGTTCTATATCTGCTCCTACTTTGCTGCTAGTTTGGCTTGATCTTCTTTAAGTGAAATTGCATCTGTACTTTCCTTTGTTGATTGAGCCAATGAGCTTTACCTTTTTTCATTAAGGGTTTGCTGAATTTTTCTTTTTACCGAGTCTTTTAGACAGTATAAATGTGGTACAAGTAAGTCCGTTGGATTTCCTCCATCAGTGTAAAAAATGGTGGAAACTGGTGCAAAAAAAAAAAATCACTGGAGGCAGGGAGCGTGCGTGCGTCGGCAGAAATGTTCAGAGACCCACGATGCACGAGCACTTCTTTTGGAAATTTGATAGCTGAATTGCCTAGGAGACTCTTGATTTGAGCTTTGTTCTTGGTTTGGATTCGAGTTTTTGGCAATTTGGACTGATTTCGATGATGTTGAGCAAGTTATATTTGGAAGGTTAAGTTGATAAGCTACACGAAGAAAGAGTGTTCCCCCCCCCCCCCCCCACAAAAAAAAAGTCCTACTGCCTCCATTGATCCTAGTCTTTCTTGTATGTATATACAGAGACTTTGCATAATAACAACGCGAAATGTAAGTAAGTAAATTAGTAATGATTACCTGGCAGTTTCGGGCATCATCATTCGCCAATAAAATGTTAAGGCAGCGGGAATCGCACCCAGCATCAGTATCAGCCTCCATGCGATATCAGCCTCATCAGGCGTTGGAGCAGATGGGGATACTTTCGATGCACGGTTAAAGATTGCGCACACCACCATCGTGACCGTTGAAGCGGCCAAAATCCCAAATCCCTGCATCGAGAAGACAGCCGCTATGAACGCTCCACGTGTCGTCTTGTTCGCGAACTCAGACATGATGACTGCCGATAACGGGTAGTCCCCACCGATCCCCAGGCCCAGAGCGAACCTGAACAGCCCCAGGCTCGCCAGAACGCAACCCCTGTTCTTGCATATCGAGAACCCGCACCCGAGGGAGCTCACCACCATAATTAGCAATGCGGTTCCGTACACGCTCCGCCTACCGATTCGGTCTCCGAGCCTGCCGAAGACCACTTGACCGATCGCAGTTCCCAGCAGAGCGATGGCCACCATGGTCGAGACCACGCCGGGTGGGACCCGATACTTTTCGTCCTTATCGTAGTAAACCCGTCCGATGAGAATCATGATGGGAGGGATGCAGAAGAGGTCGTAGGCGTCGGTGAATAGTCCCATGCCGGCGATGATGATTGCCTTGAAATGGTAGAGCTGAGTTTTCGCGCTGTCGAGAGCCGAAAGAACTTTCAACGCCATACTTGGGTGAGATTTTCACAAATTACGTTCAAGTGGCTTCCCCCCTTTTCCCTTTTATCTCGGTCTGCAGGCTGCAGCAGCAGCTGAATAGGAGACGTACTGAAACTTCTTGACCTGACCTCCAATGGTCAACAGCGGTGGTGGTTTTTGGGTTTGGACGGGATTGCAAGAAAACTTAGGGGAAGTTGGTGCCCCTCCTCGCAGTTTCGTTGATGGTGACCATGACTCTCAACTCTATTGACTCTCTGTTGAGATGATTCCATGAAGATGCGCATCCAATCAAAGACAGCAACTTAGCCCTTCCTTCTCTTTCTTCCATTGGTCCTTGCGTTTTGGGGTTCACTTGACGACTTTTTATTTCCTGGATAAATCAATGAGGAATGGTAACCTTACAATTTAACTGCATTTTATTTACAATTTATTAATAAAATAATATTTTTTAAAATTTTAAACACATCAAATTAAAATTAAAATAAATATATTAAAAAATATTATTTTATTAAAAGATTGTAGAAAAATGGTGAAGGAGTTATTGTTTTATCATTTCTCTAAATAATTATATCATGTTATTTATATTTTATCCATTTTAATGAACACATTTAGATGAGATGTAGTGAAAAATCATAGTTTTTGAGACAAATCCGTTAAAACTTAAAAAGTTATATGGTTTGGATACACCTTAAGAGCGACGTGACGACAGTTCAAGGATGCAAAATAAAAAAATGTTGGAAATATTATCTGTATTACTGTTACCTATTTTATTAATATTTAAGAAATGATATTTATAATTTTAATATTTATAAGTCTCGCCTATTCTTTTTGAAAAAAAAATAAATATATTTGAAACTCACATAAAAAAATTATTTTTTTAATATTGAATCTTATTTTTCTTTAAAGGGGGTGCAACTTGTATATTTTAGGACTATAACTAGCATTATTCTTAATATTTAGATAAATGATTTGTACAATTTTAAAATATATAAATCAAATAAGTATTCAAATCTAGAACTTATATGAAAGTATTTACATTTTAATAGCAAACCTCAATATATTTTTTTTAAAGAAAGTACATATCCTCATCCTAAAATATCAAAAACTCTATATGCAATTATTTTTGCGTACTTTTTGTACAGTTAACTATTGTGATTGGCTGCATTACTTTTTTTAATAAAAAATAATTGTTTTGGCCAATCACATTTGTAACAGGGTTTTCCCTCCCATCGGCCCGGCATCCATACATAATGCATTCAAAATACATAATTTTGTCCAATATATGCAGCCAATCAATTTTCTACCATTTTAATCACCTAAGATATACAATCCATTTAAAGTACTATTACTATTACTAAATCCATAGTCTACTTAAACTCAACATACAACAAACTAACAAAATCATATATATAATCACATAGCTTCAAAATCTCAACCATGGCCTCTCTTGATCCATGAAGTCCAACACAACTACATACTTAATCCCATCACTTCACGCAACTTACAACCACATCACAAATTTACATTAGTCCCCGGCACTTGACACTACACAATCACATCACAATCTAACACAACTTCACATTTAATTCCATCACTTCAAGATAATCTAAGATACTCAAACTTCATACATTCAAAGCCAACATCTCAATATAATTAATTAGGTAGCATTTTTCCAAAACAATCATAATCATCCAATTACAACTCATTTCTATATTCAATCATCAACTACAAATGAAATTAAAGATTAAAATATGTCCAATTCTTGCACCTCATGGTCCTCAAGTAATTCAAATCCATAAACCATTGCATTCAAGTAAATCAAGTCAACTCTTCAACTAAATTTATATACACACATCACTTAAACTTATTATCCATTTAAACCCAATAAACAACAAACAACACAATCACATGTCTCCCCAATATCCCAACCTTCACAAAAACTATTCTCAATCAATAAGCCTATTAACAATGAATATAATACACATATTCTATCCATCATCCATTTAAATTCAATATACAAATAATCACACATACTCCATTACAAGTTTCCAATCACCACATCAATTCTTCATAGTTTATTGAAACTTACACATCCAATATAGATTCTGTCCATATCATTGATACACCAATCACAATTGAAATCATAAAACTTTATAGCTTCTTACACACCAATCACTAATTATACAAACCCAAACCAAAATAACACTTCACACAGTACTCCAAAACTACATGGCTCATCCTGACACTTCACATGACATCAACCACATCACAACTGCACAATGATCATCATCGCTTCACAACTTCACATAATGCAATCACAGACCAACACATAAGATACATACATTAAATATGTCCATATATTCAAACACAACATCATTTAATGAAGTACGCTTATTCATCTAGGAGCTACGAAAATAGGGGTTATACCAAAATTTAGGGGCTGAGATTCACAGCTGCTGTGACAGTGGGCTGAGTGTTTTCCGACGTGAGGTGGTGGTTGTTTGCAAGGTAGTCTCAATGCCATTAGTTGGTTGTTATCTGAGGTCTGAGTGGTGCTTGGTGACTGCTAGCATGAGTGGGTGCCAGAGATGTGAGAAATTAAGAGGAAGAAAGAAGATCGGGAGGGAACCCGAGAGGGAGAAAGGCATTGGAGCTAGGCTCTGGTGTGGGGTGGTGGTTGGTCGTGGATGTGGTTGGCGACTGTGAGATTAGAGAAACAAAGAGATAAGGGAGAGAGACCAGGGGGTATTGGGGCTGGGAGATGGAGAAACTTAAAGCGTGGAAGTGAGAGAGCTTCTCACATGGCTAAAAGGAAAATGACACCAGTGGTTGGGCTTGCAGCGGTTCACAATAGGCTCTAGGGGTATAAGTTTAAATCGAAAAATCAGACCTGACCGAACTAAACCGGACCAGTTAGTCCGGTTTTGAACCGGTCCGATCTGAGACCGGTTCCTATATTATGAAAATCGACCGGACCAGGTCTGATCTCGGTTCCATAATTTTCAAGACTGGACAAGACCGATTGGGAAAAACAAATATATAAACTAATTTTATATATTACACAAAATATTATATATATATATATATATATATAAGTTTTATATATGATATATAATTATATATCATATATGAAATAATTTCATATTATAATTTATAAATTATAACATAAAATGTTAATATTAAATATGAACATTTGTAATTTGTTTGATCATATGTTATTAATATAATTATATATAAGATAATGTTATTATAGTTTATAAAATAAAAGTTTAATCTTAAAGATGAAAGTTTAATTGATCATATGCTTTAAACATAAAATATATATTAAATTATTAATAAAATTTTATCATAAGAAGTAACACTTTATTATATGTTTTTTATATTTTTAAAAAAGGGGAAAACTTGACTGGACCGGATCAGAAACCGATAAAATCGAAGATACTAGTTTAGGAGGGTAATCGGTTTTGAAAAATGTAAAACCGGTACATACTGGTTCAGTCCTAAATTTTGTCTAAAACCGGATCAGACTGAACCGGTTACATCCCTAACGACAGCAAAGAGCGGAGAAAACAGAGAAATAGAGAGGGAGTAGAGTCAGGGTTGTGGCGCACAACTGTGGACCGAGAGAAAGGAGGGGGTAGTCGGCCAGTGAGATATGGTGGCTCACTCGTGGTACAGCTTCGTTGCTGCCCATTCACCGCGACTAGAGGCTTACTACAGGGGAGGGTGAGAGAGATTGCGAGGGAGATGCTGAGAGAAGGAGAGAGAGAGAGAGGATCTAAGACTGAGGGTGAGGGTGAGAGGGAGGAGGGGTTCGTCGCCGGCAAGGCGCGACGGCGTCATGGTTCTGTCGACAATTCTTGGGGGGAGAGAAAGAGGAAATGAGAGAAAGAGAGGGATTAGAGTTTTTGCCTTAAAACTACGTAGTTTTGAATATTTTCCTTTGAAGAGAAACTTATTGCTGTTGTAAAAGTTTAAAATTTGCCGCAATGAGTTTCGGCGACAATTCTACCACCGCAAAATTCATTGTTATTTTCCATCCCTTACCTAGTGGATTCTGTTGCAGCAACAAAAAGTAGTCGTAAAAAGTCAAATTTGTGACATTTTCTCTTTGTCCCTAAAAGGAAAACACCGCTAAAGTGAAATTCACTTTTTGCGACTAAATCTCCATCGTTGGAAATGAATTTAGCCATAAATACACTAAAATCATCATAAAAGATCGAAATATTGACACAAAAATTTGGGAGATGTTCACAACGAAATAAAAAACCAAATTTACTGCGGTGACTTTGCTTGCGCCGCAATAAAGTACTATTAAGAACGATTTCTATTACGGCCAATATGAAATCACTAGGATAAGTCTTATTTCTTGTAGCGAAAAAACATTACAAATTTGAGTTTTAAATGTTGCAGCGCTGTAAACACGTTGGAAACCAGAAAATGGTGGATACAGACTTAGAGTGTATCTCAAAGTTGGTATTTCATGCAACAAAATGGTGTACACATCCCAGTCTACTTGGATCGAGTTGAGACGGGGTAGCCCTGCAAGAAAATGATAAACCTCTTACAATTATTTTGTCACTCTACTTAGAATGAAGGTAATTATATAAAATTAAAATTATTTATATATCCTTTATATATAAAAATAAGATTTGATTTTTTTTAATTACGTAAGAGAGTGCCAGAAAAACAACAACAACAAAAATGACGTAAGAGGCTGCTGAAAATTCCTGGGTGGGGGGTGGTTGTGGGCAATAATTTAATACGATGTATGCATAGAAGATAATTCAATATTGGAATTAAGATGATGATCGTGTGGGGAGTTTCGTCGATGGCGATGGGGGCGTGGACTATGGACTTTCAACAATATCCTCGTATATCATTCCGAAAATAAAAATGTCTTTCTTTTTTTTGTGCATTTATTATGGTAGATCATGTTGCTTGTAGTACGTGCTTTGCTTTTATTTGTTGAAAGGGTTGGACGTTCGTAGGGTGACAGGAAGGAATAATTCTCTTAAATCTTAGGTCGTCACGTACTTTTAACTTTTTTAACAAGGGGGATACACTCCCTTCTTTTATTGTTAACTCTTGTTTATAGCAGATGGATATATTTTATAAAAATAAAAAGAATTTTAAAAATTATATAAAAAATAATATTACATTTAGTCCTATAATATGTAAATCTTAAACACTTCTTTCGAAAAAGTAAAACTCTTCATTAAAAAAATAATTTTCTTCACGTGGATATTAATTTATCTATTTTTTTAAAATAATTGTACGAGACTTACATACTTTAAATTGTGAATATCAGTTATTTCTCTTATGTAAATCCCAAAACCAAAGCATTTACAGAAACTATATATTCTAACAAACTAATCATATGTGAATTTAGAGGTATGTGTATGTCCTTTACTGGGATTACATACAAGAAAAGGTGGGTCAAAAAATTGGTTGATAAACAAAAGAATGGGAAAGAATGTCCACTTACCGTCCAAAGGACAAATTGGATCTAAAAGCCTTGTACTATTGTATTTTTATTTCCTTTTTGTTCTCGTCTTCGGAAAGAGAATGTGATCCTCATGCGTTGCCGTCTTTGTTGAATTGAACTACAACACCATGTGCTTGTGTTTGTTACCTATTTTCCTACATGAAAATAAGGAGTTGACTTGGAGATTAAAATCTGTCTGTCCGGTAGTTTGAGTCAATTTACTAACAGGACAACGACATCTTTGGCGCCTCCTAAAATTTCCTACTCCTTTGAAATCAAGTTGAGTTTGAGAAATTTATGGATTCTTGAACTGCAGAAGTTGAGTTTATTATGTCTTAAAACTGTCGAATTTCCAACCAAATATTGACTAAACCCCTGATTATCGAGTGGTCCTATAAAACTGCTACAAGACTAATGTATTTTGTGCAATGATCATCTCAATGGGTCTAAAAAGGCTGCTAAAAATTGGTTGTAAGATGGAGAGACGTCTACATGGACAAACCCCTCCTATGTGTTACATGCTTGAGAATATAAGGTCAACCGCATGAGATACACAGTGAGGGCTATATATAGCCCCTACAAATGATTCTCAAAAAATTTCACAAAAAGTATATAATCTCTCTCTTTTTATTTTCTCTTAAGAAAGTATTTAGATTGTGAATTCTACAATTAAACTTGTGGAACAACTCAATAAGCTGTGCTTGAGATATTCTGTTGTGTTCTCTACCGGTAGTCATATGAAAATGTAATTGAACTTGATGATTTCTGTTCTGATTCTATTAACAGAACTGGGGATTTTGGTCAATCTTGGTCAGGCCCTATCGATGCATCTTTTTTATGTAAGTTTTTGAGTAATATTCTATTGAACGCACCCAGGAGTCTGAGCTGGAAATGACGTAATTTTGTCGTATGTCTGGTTGAGGATATCACGAGTTATTTAGCATAGGAGTAGTAGCTGCAACTCTTCTTGTAAAAATGACTAAAAAAGAAGTCATAGGTGGGGTGAGAGAGGCTCGAACTCTCGACCTCAGGATTACTCAGAAAGCTATGAGACCTACGCGCTAGCCAACTGCGCCACCACCCCTTCTTATGGTCGGCCACATGTTTAAATTAAATTGGATACAGAATCTGTAAACTTTTACAATAATACCAAACTTGACGTTTATGCAGCTTTTAACTTCTTTTATGTCCTCTCTGACATGTTGATGCATTTTGTGGGATGTCGGAAGCTAACGGTATGGTCGTCAACAATAAATAAATGCACGAAATATTAATAGAGAGGGGGAACACAATGACTTACACGGTTCGTTATTAAAATGTCTGTCTAGAGTCTTTAACGGGTGAAATCTGTTAAAATTTCATAGTCTCTCTTATATCTCTTGTTGTTACCCATTTCCAGCCAGCCTCGCCCTCTTTGGGCCCATTTGAAACTTAGACTCAATCTAATTTTAAGTTGAATCTAACATCTAAGTATCAAACACTCAAATCACTAAATTCATTTCGTCTCAAAACCTCTTTAGTAGGGGTGGGCAGCGGGGCCCCGCCCCCGCTGCCCCGCCCCGCATGGAGAAGGATCAACGGGGGCGGGATGACCCCAGCGGGGCCCCGCCCCGCCCCCGCTCCGCACTGCATATATAAATTTTTTTTTATATATTTATATATATAAATATATAAATAAATATATTATATATAGATATATACAATTTATTAAAGACTTAAAATTGTATTCAAGTCATTGGATTGTCTTGGCCTCCTAAGCCAACCTTTATATAGGAGGCCAAGGCAATACAATAATCATCCTTGAGCAATGTGGGACTTAGTAGTAAGTCCCACATTGCTCAAGGATGACTATTGTATTGCCTTGGCCTCCTATATAAAGGTTGGCCTAGGAGGCCAAGACAATCCAAAATCTAACTCTAATGGGTTTAAGATTTTTTTATATTTATAAATTTTAATTTATTATTTAAATTATATTATAATTTGAGTCTAAAAAAATATTTTTAGACTAATTTTTTTTTTTAAAACACAAGTGTTGTGCTAGGCGGGGGGCGGGGCGGATGGGGGGTTTTCCCCCGCCCCCCGCTAGCGGAGCGGGGGACCCCGCCCCCGCCTCACGGGGGCGGGGGACGGGGGGAAAACCCCCATCACCCGCATGGTGCGGGGCGGGGTGCGGGGGAGGGTACCCCCCGCCCCGCACCATGCGGGTATCACCCCTACTCTTTAGACATAAGACTTACAACTTTTTTTAACTCAACACATCTTTATACGTGAAACTCACCATATTTTTTAATTTCTCATAATACATCTAAACTCATCTTAACATCTAAACTCATCTTAAGTAGATCCTAGAAAATTCACTTTATCATCTCAACTCACCACTATTCATAAAAAACTCAACGCATTTTAATTTAGCTCAACATCCAAACGAAACCTTAGTCTTATCTTTTGTCAGCCTATAATTATTGTCTTGTATCTAAAGCTTCCGTCTTGCCATATCAGTTTGTCTCCATTTTATGGCTTAGCTTTTGATAATCACAATCATCTTATTTTACTTCCAACAACACATATTCGCCTGACTTTCCACGTCTCTCTTATTCATTCCAACCTGTCATGTCATTTCAATTCTTACTTCTATACCATTGGTCTTCGTCTCACTTCATTGCTTCTTTCCTATGTCCAACCTCGAGTTTTTTCCAAGTGCTTATCTCTTAGCTCTTTACTGAAGACTTTGCATGGCCCCTCCCCACGTGATCTTTTATGAAGCACCCAAGTCATGGCGGTGCATCGCGGAGTACCTCTAGTTTTAAAGATAATGGAAACAGAAGTTATCCTCTAATAGCTGCTGCACGTATGTTTGAATTCTCATGCAGGCACAATGCACAATATATTTATTTTCTTGATTTTATTTACGACAAAATAAAACGGAATTTTCTGGAAGGAGATGGAGGCATCTCACGTGTCAAGCATGCCCCACCCACAAACCAAAAACAGGCAAAAAAAGAAGAATCAAGCAGTCCAAGGCAACTTCAGAACTGTTTTCCAACTTAAAATCAATAACGAAACAAGGTGAAAGTCAGTCTAGCATACCAGAATCGGATGGCCAACAAAAAGCAGCTACAGTAAGCCAATACATAACAAGCTACAAGCCTATCTTGACTTAGAATTTCCTAAAAGCAGAAGCTTCCTTCTAATTTCTAAGTTACAACCTCAAAGTGCAGAGGGCACCTGTCACTAATTGGTTGGCACTGGCAAGAGCCAATATTGCCAAGCCGGAAACAATCCTGTAGTCCTTTATTCTACTGAACTTATACAAAGGCCCTGAATTAGAAAGGATCAAAGACTTGAAAGGCCTAAAAGAAAATGAAACACAAACATTAGAGATCATGCCCACAACACAAATCAGTCAAAAGACTACACTTAACAAGGGGCTTTAATTCCATGGCATCCCTTGTGGGTTACTGTTATTGCAAGCTCCTGTACTATGGTTATGAGGGCTACCGGGTCCACCAGAGGATTCACTAAGAGTTCCACGTGATGGTGGGCCGCTGACCCCTGCATGCCCACCACCAGGGGCAAGCTTTGGTGGGGCAGTCGAGGGTTCCTTCTGGTATGATGATTTTGATTCCTTGCGACCATCTGCTATAAAACTCGCCACGACTACCTGCAATGAGAATGGATCAGTATCATTGGTTCCAATATATTGAATGACACAGTAGGCTTAAACTACCCAATTGCGCAGCGAGACGAATCTTAAGTATTCTCCACTAAGGATTTCATAAAATCAAAGGCTTCTTGAAAAAATAAGGTAAATTGGAGCAGATCATTTAATAAGAAGTTATAATTGCAAGTGCAGTAAATAAAGAAGAGTAATGTTAAATATTGTGAAATGATATTTACAATCATAGAATATACAAACGCCGCACACTCCTTTAGAAAAATATTAGGGTCCACCATTAAAAAATTAATTTTTTCATGTGGGTCCCATGTTTATTCACTTTTTTCAAAAGGAGTGCGCGGCGCTTGTGCATTCTATGACTGTAAATATCATTTTTCAATAAAGAATGGAGCCACAGGTGAACACAGGGCAAACTGGGGTAAATTAAAAATCTGACTAAGTTGCTTTTTTCTTTTCCAGAAAAGAAAAAAAAAAATTCAACACAAAGCAAAGGGAGAAGAAAAACAGAAAACATTTAAATGTTGTGATTGACGTGTATTCTGGGAATTATTGAACATTCTCCTACTGAAAATATTATTGATATGAATTGTTCAAAATTAGAACATAAAAAAACTCTATCTTATTGGTATGTCACATAATTCGCAAAAGGAGATTAAGAATATCAAAAACTTTATATGCAGTCACTTTTGCATACTCTGTTGATTTGATTGGCTGCGTCACTTTTTTTAAAATATAAAATAAATGCTGAATTCCGCCACATCAGTGGAGTATGCAAAAGTGACTATGTAGCAGAATTGAAAACAAAAACATAAAAAAATGAACCTGAACAGGAGATGCAGCTGTAAGAACGCCTGCCACACCACCACCCAAAACACGCCCATCAGGGCCAGCTAAAGACACGCTTAAACACCCAGTTCTGCTCCGCTGACCACCATTTTCAGATAGCTGGAAAGAACCAGAAAGCGCCAGAATGTCAAATCTTCCCTGCATAACACAAAATAGCATATTCAAGAGAAGGGAAGCAATATATGTTGCCATATACATACAATGAGTCCAAAAAGCCCATCATAACTGCATATGGTGACAAATAGGTCATGTGACCACTGGCCAGAAGGGCAATATCCATGTGAAGCTAAGCCAAGGGAATATAGTGTTTTTTCTTGTCTAAAAAAGAAAAAAAGCTATGCCAAGGACAAGGGGCATAAAAGCTAAATATTAATCCTACTTTTGGCCTAAACATACAGGTATGTTCAGCTCAACATATAGCATTTAAACCCATCTATGCAAAAATTCTATGACCCAATACAGTATTGCCCTGGACTAGAAAGACCCAAAAACGAAGGAAAAAAATCTTTAGAGGGGGAAAAGAAAACAAAGAAAAAAGTTGGTTCTCTATTTACATTTTAGCAGTATTCAAGACTTTCCAGAAAATCTACATGTATCATGAACTTTTCCAACACTGCAGCATTCAAGGAGTTTCCTTTACCATGTAATTGTATTTGTACTTAAATTCTTTTTCTAGTGATTGGCTAGATATTAATATACATGGCACACACATAAAAAGGAATTTCAAAGAATTGTTACCAGATAAGACATGCTTGTTTATAGAAGCAATGGTCTTGATAATACAACTGCCCTTAAAGATGTATTATATCTATAACCATCTCCTCTCATCTCAACTACCAAGTGAGTTATCAGCCCCCACCCCAACAATTTATGACACTTCAGAAAATAGTTGCTAGATGCTGGCACCTCATAAATTACAAGTTCACCCCGTATTAAGGGCAAGACCAGAGGAAAAGTTGTTAAATACATCTCACAAACCTCATAAGTTACAGTTCCACCAGAAGTGGCCGGTTGGCGTAGAGTAACATTGGATATGGCTCCAATTGCAGACAAGATGCAAATAGCCCTTCGACCATGCTGAGAAAATGACATCATTCTCGATGATACATCCTGGAGCCAAAAAAAGAAAGAAACATATAATTCCCTAATTGACTAATCTTTCATATACAGATCCACAAAATGCAAGCACCATAAAAGTCAGAATAAATAAGGAAGTATGATCATGATTGACATCAACAGCATACGAAATTAAAAGTAAAGAATTTCTTAAACGTACCCCAGTATCAACAACAATTTAAGAAGAATAACGTAATAGGGGAAATCCATTAATATCTAGCACCTAGAACTTATACCATAGAAAATTGTCACCGGGATCATGCTATCACATCGCAAAGATCATGCCCTTAGTGGTAGGAAAAATGATAGTAGTCTTCGGGATAATAACATACAGAATACTTAAATCTTAACTCTCTTTTTTTTTTGACTGGGGAACCACCCCACGGCAGAGCCCTTACCACTCATCCATGGAATCTAAACCTCCGGGGAGACTAGCACAGCAATCCACCGCCATGGCCTCCCACTTAAATCACAGTTTGATCCCAGGGGGAATTAAACCTATGACATGGGCCCATGCACAAAAGTTTGCCCTTACCACTTGGGCTATACCCACAGGTGGGTCCCATAAAAAATTCAATTACATGAGGGCATGCGTAACCCGGACTCATAGAATTATTCATTCAAATTAGGGCTTTTGCCACATCAGCATTTAATACTTTTACATACCTAACATTTATCATCTTATTATTTACCATACCCACAAAGTGAAGTTGCAGAAAGCAAGCTTACAACTAACTACTTTACAATAAAAAAGAATTAAATCTGTGAATAGTAGTGAAATGACTTGTGAATAGTAACAAAATAGTTTGAGTTAAGATGTGTTATTGGGTTTTGGAAAGGAAGAGAGAAAAAGTTGAATAAAAATATCATAAAATTCAAATATAGTTAGAATATAATTTTTTATATTATTTTTATTTTGGAATTTGAAAAAGTTAAATTATTTTTTGTGTTTTGTTAGGAAGTTTGAGAAAGTTGTAATGATAAGATGCAAAGGTTGAAGATTTGAAATTGAAAAATATTTATATTTGAGTGATATTTGGACGTTGAGATGAGATGAGAGGTGATTTCTTATCTCAACTGAAGATCCAAACGATCCCTTAGTAGACCTATTATCTTAAAAATTCTTAAAAATGACAAATGTGGCAAACTCCTAGCCATTTAATTGAGAAGTAGCGGTTGGAATTTTAGAGAATTCTACCTGGTAAATATCTTATAATTCCAGGAAATCAATCCTAGATTTTTGACAATTTTGTCTATGATTTACCTCCTACTTTTGGCAAGTCAATTAAAAATTACTAATATGAGTTTAAGTTTAAGATTTGCTTTATTAGTCTCATAAGACATGTTTCCAAGAGATAAAAGTCCTATCCAAGTAAGGATATGATATATTGGGGATTACGCTCCATGAACTTTAGGATCAGAAAGAATTTTGTACCCACTTCAGAAACAAATCTAATCCAGACACTTGGCATCTTGTGAAAGATTCATAACTATATCTTCAATGTAGACCATCAAATAATAAACACAAATAAAGCACTTCATGTATAAGGATAGAAGCCTGTTAGTGAACAAACTTTATTTTCTTGTGGAAAAGTTGCTATTGAACAAACTCAAAGCCCCTTTATCGTAAATATATGGAAAAGGGTAAAGATGTTAGCTTGTTTAGGACAGTTTAGTGCTCCTAACATGACTTGTAGCAGCTTCTTCCTTATAATTCTTTTACCATGAGTTGGGTGGATATTTGGTGATACAGATGCCTCTTCACATGTGAAAGAATTTTCCAAAGATACATCTTTCCTTAAACGATCTAACTTTTCAACCATCCCAACCTGGGTAATCACATATTTATAAATAAAAAATAAAAAATTAATGTACTATACCATCATCCAACTCCTGTCCTACTGTATTGATATAGTATTGTCCATTAACTCTTGAATTTATTAATTTTAAGAAACAAGAGTCCATCTAGTGGTTGATGGCCTATGCCACATCAGCAAAGTGTGATCAGAGTGGGATAAAAGTGTAGTATATAGCATACCCCGTCTATAAAAGCTATATATACAAAAGGGTCAAATTAGACAAGTATGGCTTCGAATCCTTTCGTTAAAGAAGAGATGAAATATACACTGAAATTGCATTATCCCTAAATACATTAGATTATTAGGTGTTCCAGTATTTTTTAAAATTGTTTCCTTAATTTTTTGTTTTGGTACTTGGACAAAGCAAATTGACTCAGTTCCACAGAAATACCATCATCCTCGCAACCTCACCCACTGTCTATATAAGACAACAAGAAGTAAACAATTAACCACAATACCTTGTTTCAATATAATTCTCGTTACTTCAAATAAAAAATAAATAAGTATTTTTTTTATCAGTAATTCAAAAAATAAATAAAGACACCATCCCCATAAAGTGAAGGAAGACTACAACTCAGAGGTTGAAGATATCATCCATCGTATAATTTATATGACGCAGCTGATAGAAGACATCCCAACATGCATATAAAAGTTATTTAGATGGCACATAATACCTTTTAAGAAGTAAAAATAATTACCCTTGCAACAAAGATATATACACCAATGAGATAAGAATTATTGAAGACCAAACTTTAGTGATGCTCAAATGAGACAGAAAAAAAAAACAGTAAAGATCAATGAAAACGTAGGAAAGATTAAAGTGAGTAATTAGACCTCTCCAGCTTTCACATTGATAACATGGGGTGTAAACCCAACACCTGCTGATCCTGCAAACAGAAACCACCATAAAATAATTAATATGATACCATAATATAACAGCCAATAGCACATGAAAACTTTGCAATAAATAGGAAGGCAATAAAGGGGAATTCCAATAAATTGAACGAAAGAATTTATTATTATTAGATGTCATCTTAATTTTTTTACTTCATTATTATTATTATTATGGTTTGGTAATGGGGCTGGGGGTACTTGCTTATGTGATAAAAAATTTTCCATTTCATTGGAGAAAGAAGATTTTCAGGGAAGAAAATTCAGATTGAACTCAATACATTGAACATGTTTAAAAACAATCAAAGAAATGATCTAACAGAAAAGTTTGCAATCAAAGAACAATTTTTTTATAAGTAATCGAAGATTTTATTGAAGACCAGTGATTTTACTAAGTAAGATACATATCACTAAATATTTCACATATATACTTGAAAATTAACAGGAAAATCAAGAAATCTCCAATAGCCAATGCCAGGGTAGCAAATGCAAATAACAAAAGGGGCAGATGAGTAATTTTGGAATTAAGAATCTAAAACGCAGATCGAACGGATCCAAAGCTCCAACCACATCGGATTCCTATTCTTTTTTCTAGAGTCGTATAACTTTTATAAAACAACAGCAACCATTTCATTCCCTGTCTCAGAAACCGGGGAATATCCATCAGACACAACTCTCAGATAATAAAATTAAGTACCAAGTAAACACGACCACGTGAGTCGTGACAGACCAACATATTGCAAAAGAAAGCATACCCAGCAATCCTGCATAGCTTTAAAGCAGAAGCCTTTAAGGGATTGAAGGTAAAATAAAGCATACCCAGTGCATCCAATTGTTTCTTCTTGCTAGAACCAGGCGGTCTACCCCTAGCTTTCTTGAACGAAGCGGGTGAGGCAGACAGAGGTGGAGTAGAAAGAGGAGAAAAGCCTCCGCTTGACTGGTTTCCGGCGACAGATTGAGGCGCAGGGGCGACACCCATTGACATGGTGCCATCTGGCCCGTATTTCCTGGGCCTCCCTCTCTTCCTCTTCACGGGCTCACCACTCCCAACCATGCTGCTCACGTTCACACTCAACATGGCCCCACCAGCAGTGGTGGAGCCACCGTTCCCGGAGGAGGGTTGGTAAGTAGGCGAGGTCGAGGCTGAGACTGAGACTGAGGGTGAGGCTGAAGTGGCGGCGCCGGAGGGGTTGAAAGCGGCGGCATCGGTGCTAAAAGCCAAGCGCATGTTCTGGGCGAGCGGCTGAGTATTCTGCCGAAGCCCCAAGTTGAAAGCATCCCTACTCGTCATCACTCCGGCCTCTGAACCTGACATCTTTCCATACAACAATGTCTGCAAACACTAATCTACAAAACAAAGAAAAATGGAAGAACTTTACAGATTATATTTAGACTATCAAACAAGCCCTAATCCACTGAGGAGGAGGAGTCACACTGATAATAATGATAAGAATATTAATAAGAAAAATAAAATACACAAAATTCACACTTCTGTGAGTGAATTTGAAGTAGTGAAAGTCGTGTGGGAAGTTAAAACACTGATCTTTAATTGTAAGATTAAGAATTTCATGCTTGAAAGTTGAAGGTGAGCTTCGCATCAAAGCCCTGGAACAGAATCTTAGAAACACCCTGAAAAACCGACTTTCTTCGACATGGATCGGGAAAAATTAATTTTTAATTAAAGATTAAAGCAAAGAAAAGCTGAACATTATAAACGAAGAAGCTATTTTCAGAGAAATAGAAAACGAAAACGAAAAAAAAAAAAAAAAAACTATTTTCCAAATTCCGAGTAAAAGAGTCCAGAAAATACAGCGAAAATTAATTATAAACCGAAAAATCAGGGAAAAATCACTGAAACTCACCAATAATTCGGAGAAAAATAAACTGGCACTGGATCGAAAATTACAGAGAGCATAAAATCCCAGGGTTTCGGAACGGAAACGAAGAGGAGGAGCACCGGAGGGCTTTTTCTAAAAGGAAAAGCTAGAATTCTGAATATTTATTTATTTATTTGAATTTATTTTTTCATTTTCTTGACCTGTCCTCGCTCAGATCATATTTAAAACGGGCAGGTAAAAAGCAGTCTCTATTTTGTTCTACGAAAAATGCATTTTACTCCAACGCTACTTTCACCTTCGAGATCAGGTATTCCTTTCCTATACTCGCTTTTATCCAACTCCACGTATTGGATAAGAACCAGCTAAAACTGTGCGTGTCATCCAATGCGAGCGAGTACCACAGTTTTAGTAGATCAACTGTCGTAGTTTCTATTTGACTCTTGTACTTTTTTTTCTCTGAGTTGTTCTGCTCTTCCTTTTAATAATTATTAACCCCATTTACATAAATTATATCAATTTATTTTTCTTTTCCTTCAAGTTTTCCAATTTTAAAAAATATTTTTACTTTTAGTTATTTAATAATTTTTCGAACCATAAGTTATTTTATTATTACTTAATATTGTTAGAATAATTCACTCTAGCAATTATAAATACTGAAATTCAGTTGAAAATCTTAAAAATCCAAATAAACCCGGCATTACTATAGCATACTTGCATTAGCATATAGGGTTATCTACAAATAATTCATTCTTTATTTCATTAAGAATTATAAAATTAACTTTTTTGTTATTATAATCTTCTTAAATATATGAAAAATTCTTCAAAACAAACATTATTCAATACTCCACACTTTATAAAAAACGCATTTACACATTATGAAAAGTTATAGGTGTAGAGTGTGTGAGTGAATAGTAGTTTATGCATAGCATTTCTCTAAATATATATAGAAAATGAGACAAATATATGAATGATGTATCCTTTGAACTCAAATGGTATATCTATCTATTTTCTATCGTAAAAGAATAAGATACCATGAAAGATAGGGGCATTAAGTACGGTTTGAACTCGAATGGAATGTCTTATCTATTTTTTATCTTAAAAGAATAAGATACCATGGAAGGTAGGGGTGAAAAAAAAACTATTGGATCATTGCTCAAGTTTATATATGGAATTAAAAAATAACATTGAGTATGGTTTGAACTCAACTGGTATATATTTATCTATTTCCTGACTTAAAAGAATAAGATACCATGAAAGGTTGGGGTGAAAAAATAAATTGAAATCAGTTCAACCGGTGGATTCTGCTCGGTTCATAACCGGTTAACTGCCAAAATCGAATCTAACCCAATTCGGTCTCCGTTTTATTCCTTTGAAAACTGATTTGGACATAACTAAACCGGAATATATACCTATATATATATATATATATATATATATATATATATATATATATATGTGAGTCATGCTAGCGTGTCTTCCAGCTTTAATTGCTGAGCATGCCTGTTAGTACAAAATTTTTATATTTTTTTTATCTTTTATTTTTATATTTTTTTAATATTTTTAATATTTTTAAAAATTAAAAAAATATATACCAATACAATAAAAATAATTTTCTTAATCATTAAATAAAAAAAATTAAATACATGAGCGGTCAAAATAAGGAGACAAACTTAGGCGGCATACTAGCATTTATATTATATTACATATATGCATATTATATGTTAATTAATATAACATGAATTTTTATTTTTATTTTTTATGTCTATTAATTTTATAATATAACATTAATATAACTAGTACTGTTCATCCGAGTTCCGACTTAATAACCCGGGTATCCTAGAACGAAATCCGAGTTTCCAAACCAGGCCAGAACCCGGATTGAAATCAGTTTTTAAAAATTCAGAACCTGGATTATGGGTTGCACCTGGTTTGGTTTTTTAAATAAAATCAAAGCTTACATGTTATAAATATTTTTTTATAAAAAAAAAAAAAATTGATGCAACATTCAAACTCTATTTATTTAGGCTGATTTGGATATTGAACTGAGTTGAGTTGAGTTGAGTTTCTTATAAATAGTAGTGAGTTGAGATTGTTGAATGAGTTTGTTGGGGTCTACTAAAATGAGTTTAAAATGTGTTTGGATGTTAAAATAAGTTTAGATATATTTATAAAAAGTTGTAAAAAAAATGAGTCTCACTATTATTTTATACTGTTTACCTGTGCAGAACTGAACGAAATTGTCTACTATTTTGTACTGTTTTGTTTGAACCCAAAAAAAAATTGGGTCCCACCAGTACCTTTCTTCCCTGTTATGATATTGTTTTGCCTTTTTATTATTATTATTATTATTATATATCACATTTGACCGAATATTATTATTAATTGTCCGTACATGCACTGCAGCCAAATGTGGGTATGCACTGCAACCAATGGTCAAAACGTGGCAGATGGTAAAAATAATGGTAAAAAAGCAGCCATGTCCCGTCTCTCTACAGTTTACAGATGAGTTTAAAAGGAAACTCGGTTTGAAAATGTGTTTGGATAGCAGATAAAACTCAAAAGTGAACTAAGCTGAGTTTAGTTGGACATCCAAACGAAGCCTTAATTTTTTAAATAAAAACCTACGTGTACCTTGACCACCAATAAAAAATACATAGACAAGAGAGTAAAAAAATAAAAACCACAAAATGGATGATTTATTGACATAATATACATTTTCCTTTTGAGTTTTTGTCCATTTAGTTACTAGAAAATAACTAAAAATAAAAACATTCAAACTGGGAAAAAAAATCCAGTTTAAAAACCCAGTATACCTGGGGTTTTCTATGCAGGTACCGGTCCGAATTTGGTTCGAGCTAGAATCCGATTATTTAGGTTTCGGATCAGGTTAAGAAAAAAAAATTTAGGCTGATGATCAGGCTCAAATATCACATGAATATTTATATTAAATTATTAATATAAACTTATTTTTGATATATATTTTAAGGATAAATACATTATTACACGTTTGATCATATATACTCATATAAAAAGTCTTTAACTTATATAGATTATAATTAAACTCAATACTTTACTAGTATGTATTAATTATTATAAAATAATATACTTATACTATCATATAAATAGATTAATAATATAGTGTATTTAAAAATATCATAATATTACTATCATACATAATGAAGTAAAGAAATAAGTTAAACAATAATATAATAACATATGATTAGATACTATAGTATAAATATAGTATAAAAATAAATTAGACACTAATAAAGAGTAAATAAAACAAGAAAAATCAGTTAAACCGAATCAAACTAGGCCAAAACTGAAAAAATTAAATATTTCGATTTGATGATAAATTAATAGGCATCAATTTTTAAATTTTTAAAATTGATTTACATCGGGTTAATTTCAAAATATGTCTAAAATGGAACGGAAGCGGATGTGGTACAGCACTCATAAAAGATAAATAATCATAATTACTATATTTCTGACACATGTGAAGTTATGAAATTCTGACCCAAATTTTAGTCATATATTTTTTATGCGATATGAATAATGAGATCATTTAAAATAAAAATTAAAATTTAAATAAAATATTATTTTTTAATATTATTATTATTTTAAAATATTAAATTATTTAGTATATTTTATATAAAAATTTAAAAAATATAATAATTTGATAAAATAAAATATATCCACCTAAATGAAAGTTACAAGTAATGTTTACGAAAATGCATTTATTGTGGGAGTTCAATTAATACGAGTTGAACAAACTTTAAGAATGAATGCGAGGTCACAATTTCCACCACAATTCTGGTCGGCTACATTTTTTTTTTTTTGTTTTTTTTTTATGCCATCATTACTGTCGAATCTTTTTAGTAGGCAAGAAAAAGACACAAGTAATGGACAAATCACTTTTTATTGTTCTTTCGGCTTGACTCTACTTTTGGTAGGAAATGTGCCTTTTTCTTATTTTAAAAAAAATCATTAGACCTCAGAAAAATTAATTTCTTTGCACGCTTCAGTCAAGACTGAAAAAACAACATTTTATTGATGAAGTTGAGAAAATTCACCTATAGTAACTGGGTTTGGTTTGATAAACTTTTCAAATCATTTATTCTGATAGTGAGATGGTCTAGCACCTTAAAGAGTGGCTGGGATCCAACCACTTTAAGATAGGTGAATGTGATGATCCGATCCTAGCAACAAGATAACGAGATTATTGATGGATTATTAAATCAAATCTACAAATAAAAATGTCTAAATTAAAAGAAAAAAAAAATGAAGGGTGGTATTTCCCTATGGTTTGACCACCCCGGGGAGGGGGGTGGGGTTGGTCCAAAACTGCGCCAGAGTGGCAAAGTGGATCTTTGGCAGTCTTGAGACTTAAGCAATGGACATATCTCTGAATTTAGTATGAAATGAATTTTATAGAAGTTGGATCTCAAAAGACAGTGTTAATGTTTAAAAATACCGCAATAGGCTGTAAGGAAATAAAGATTCATTCCGAGTTTGCTGAAGTTGTTCGAGCCTTGATCAATGCTATAGGGAGCCACTAGCGATGGTCCGATACAGTTGTATGGCATCGGTGCATACATACATAGCGGTGCATAGAAAATAAAAAGACGGGAGACATACAGATTTATGTGGTTCAATATAAAGCCTACGTCTACGCAGGAGTCCCTAACACTCTTTTCGGTCTTTTATCTCTTCCTCTTTCCTTTCTCATTTCCTTCCTGATGAGATCCCCCATTGGAATAGGCCTTGGAAACTATTTTGGGCCAAGTATATTTTATCTATTTCAGATTGAATATTAGAAATAAATAAAATAATAATATAGAAATATAAATCCATATGAAATTAAAAAAAAATAGACAAAATAGTAAAAACTTTCGGTTGTTAATGCAATCACAATAAATTTTAGCATAGTGGTAAATGACTTAATTCCCCGTGTAGAATGGCAAGTTGGTGCTTGAGATTCTAAAGGATTTAAATGAATGACAGGTTTCTACCTAGAGAAGGGCTACCTGGTTTGGATAGTGAAAGTGTTTGAAAATGTTTGTGAATAGTAGTGAAAAAATAATAAAAAATTAATAATAGAATATTGAATAGTAGTAAAAAGTATGCGAAAAATAATAAATAGTAGTAAAAGTATGTGAAAAATAATAATAAAGTAAAAAATAACAGTAAAAATATTTGAGAGTACTTGAGATACTATTAGTAGTGAGAGTACTTGAGGTACTCTTAATACTAGACTCATGAATGATCCATCTATTTAGTATTTTGTCTCTTCAGGTTAATACATTGGATAGAAGTTGGCGGAGGCCTCAAGGATTGGCTCCCAAATTTGCAAATTTGGATTTGAATTTCCTAGAGTTTTTGACAGCTTATAGTGTGAGAGATATAGATATATAAAATGAATTTCACATTATTTAAAACTAAACTAGTAAATTTCTCAAGCAGTATTAAATGTTCAATAAATACTATAAAATCCACATCATGTTTATATTTCTTTCCTATTTTAAGCTCTGAATATGAGTCAATCATTTTAGGGGATCTCAATTGTTGAACTCATGCATAGACTATAAATATATGTATATATTAAAGTCAAGAGGATATACTATACTTTGGTAAGTAATGATATACTTTCCACTGCTCCTTTACTACCCAAGCCTACGTGGCTTTATTTTTTTTTTTTTTTGTTTTTGCTCTGCTTCTCCTTTCTACGCCCCTCTCCCTTCTACTCTGCTCTATCTGAGATTTGACTGAGCTTCTGACGATCCTTCCATTCTAAAAAAAACTCTTTTGAAATTCAAAACCACAATCTCAGACTTTCATTTTCGCACCCTTCATCCTCTCAATCTCAGATCCAATTTCCGCCCAATTTCTTTAGTGCTTTTTGTAGTGTAATGTTGACTTGTTATTTGTTTCTCTTTTTGAGAGATTTTTGGAATGGGTCGTCAGTATTAGAAAGAGTGTGAATGGCATTCCGCTAGTAATTTTTTTATAGGAGCTGGATCTATCTCTTTCAGTTTTTTCTTGTAGGCTCAGTGGGTTAAACTTGCATGTAGAAAGAAAGATGTCGAGATTTGACTTACATAATCATGGATTACAAACAAAGTTCCCGACTTTGATGATTAATGCAATTAAAAGAACCAACAAGACCTCTTTAAATCATAAAGATATATGGAGGACCAAAGTTTTACCTTTCTGAGCCACCAGTGCTTCTTTTCACTAACGGTGTGAAGTGGATAACTTTTCCTCGGGTCGCACCTAAATAGACAGTCTTGATTACTAGTTTTCACTCCAAATAAACAATCTTGATTACTAACTTTGGTCCTCTATATATTCCAGTACAATTGGCGATGATCACTCAAGCCACCAAAAAAAGAAAGCGACGCAAAGGGTGTGTGTGTTTGTGTGTGAGAGAGAGAGAGAGAGTTCGTGTGCAAGAATAGAGGGTGCCGTTTACGGTAGCTCGCTGTTTTGGGCGCAAGAGAAAAATGTGGGGCGTGTTGCTGAAGCTTCAATTTCAATCTCGGACTAAGAAAACTTCTGACAGGCATCTTCATATTAAATCTCAGACAAAGCAAAGTAGAAGGGAGAAGAAAAAAAATAAAGCCGTTTGAGTAGTAAAGGGGTAGAAGCAAGTAGTAATGATCATTACCCTTAAATAATAATTATTATCACTTATGACAATAATAGTTTATGTCACTCACGACGTAAAATAGGCAGATTACGCCCGTTTGGATTCAGAAGTGTCTTATTTTATCTTATTATTATAATTTTTTTTAAATTCGCATACAAAATATAATAAACAATTCAACTTTTTTAAATTTCAAAACAATAATAATATTAAAAAATTATATTATAATAATATTTTTTTTAACTTTTATCTAAAATTATATTATCTCATTTCATCTCTGAATCCAGATTCCAAACCAGCCCTTATTTTCCCTATTCTTTATTACTGTGAAGTCCTTTGAGTAAAGCTGCAAACGGTAATTGTTAAAAGAAAAATGATACTTAATTCCTTCAAAATTACTATTTAAAATTATCGTTATAAAATTTTAATTTTTTTAATAATTAAGAAATTGACTATTAGTGAAATTATTATTATTTTTTTTTTTTGTGAAGGATTAAAAAAATATTTAAAAGAACTAAAAAAGTTCAAATGCATTAGGGAGACACTCGTGTCCAAGGATACATATTGAGCGGCACCCTAGAAGGTTAGTTTATGTGTCACTACTTCTGGCTAATGGTCTTAAAAGACTACGCCCTCGATACAAGTGTGCTCAAATTAATGCAAGATTTTAAGATAATTGAAAATGAGATGAGATGAAAATTTTATAAACTGTAATAAGATGATTTGTAAATAGTATTAATATATTTTGAGTTAAGTATTTATTGAATTTTTGAAAAATGAGAGAGAAAAATGTGAATAAAAAAATTATAAAATTAAAATATTGTTAGAATATAATTTTTTAATATAATATTTTTTTATTGAAAAAAATATTTTTTTTTATATTTTAATTGAAATTTTAAAAAAGTTTTAATTATTATTTTGAAAGTGTTTATATTTGAGTGATATTTAGAAAGAAAATGAAATGAGATATGAAAATTATTTCCAAACATCTTCCATTCAAAAAATAAATCTTACTTCCATTCAAAAATGTGTTTCGTTTGGTTACCAAATTTATCTCAACTCATCATTACAACTTTTTCAAATTCTAACATAAAATATAATAAATAATTTAACTTTTTCAAATCTCAAAATAATAATAATATTAAAAAATAATATTCTAACAATATTTTATCATCTCAACTCAATTCAACTCAACTCACTTCAACATCCAAACGTAGTGTATTAGCTGTAAATCGGGGACATTTGTTTCCAGCAATTGGGATGGCATCCAACGGCTAGTATAAGTTAGACTATAACACTGATAGGACATTGCAGTTTAATGAGAATTGAGATAGTGGAGGTAGTGTCAGAAAAAGAACAATTCTTCTACAGACAGTCGACTGCTTGCAATCGTTGGGCAGTCGGTATCACGTCAACTAAATTAAAAATATATATATTGAGATGATAGACCTCAAAACAAAGTCTTATGAATTTCTTCTACAAACTAGACGTTTCTCTCTTGTTCCCTCCATTTTTCACTAATTTTAAGCAAAGGAATGAAAATATCTGAACTCTTTTTTCTATTCCATGCTCATGTAAAATCATCCTTTGCTTCTTAAGAATGAAAACGGATCGAGGTGAGTGAGCTGATAAGGTCTGATCTGAAACAGCTTGGATACACCGCCAAAAAGCTCGCTACCGATGCCATCAAGCTCGGCAGCCTAGGCTTTGGCACCACCTTCCTCGAATGGGTTGCTTTTTTCGCTGCAATGTCTCTCTCTCTCTCTCTCTGCCTTCGTGAATATGTTCTTTACTTGTTGATTCTGGATCGAACAAATTGGAAAACAAACATCCTTACATCTCTGCTAATCCCATACATCTTCTTGAGTCTTCCATCACTGCTGTTCAACATCTTCAGGGGAGAGATTGGTAAATGGATTGCTTTCGTTGCTGTTGTGTTGTGCCTTTTCTTCCCACGCCGTTGCCCTGATTGGCTGGAACTTCCAGTGGCTTTGATTCTTTTGATCGTCGTGGCTCTTAGTTTAGTTGCAGAGACCATAAAGGACGACTAGATTGGGGTGGTGAGTCTTGCAATAGCATGTTATTTGCTGCAAGAACACATCCGCGCATCGGGTGGTTCAGAAATTCTTTCACAAAAGCCCAAGGCGTCTCAAACACGATGGGGATAATCCTTCTGGTAGCAAAGGTTCAGGTTGCGAAGAAGGAAGAAGAAGAGAACGAAGTTTTTGGATCTACAAAGATGAAGCCCATGGTGATTGGGAGGAAGTTTTCTTTGTGGAAGAAAAGAAAAGAAGTTCGGAGAAAAGGAGAAACAAGCAGAAGGGGAGAAAGGGTGTGAAAGGGTGTGCGATGAAGGAGAGATCGAATTCCAACATTGGCGCAATGCCGTTTTGGTACAGGAAGCCGTTGGAGCAGTGAAGCGGTTTTGCGGTGCTGTTGGGGAGAGAGAGCTTTACAGGAAGCTCTACTGGCTTAGCGATCAAGTTCCAACGCCGTAGGGCTGACGATCGCAGAGGTAGTGACACTGGTTTCAGTACGGCAGAGTCTTCCATAGAAGGTGAGAGGGAGAGAGATTTTGAGGTTCAGTTTTCACTAGAAAGGCAGAGGCTGACGGTGGTTGCGGCAGATACCTCTTCGCAAAGGCTTAAGGTGTAGGCTATGGATGTATGTTGTCTGTGTCTTTCCTTAAACGAAATGGAGAGGGAGAGAGAGAGAGGGAGAGGTCGGTTGGAGGAGAAAGGAGAGAGATCGGAGGCAAGAAGATAAACTGCAAATTTTGAAAGAGAGATGAATGAAGTTAGAGAGAACGAAAAAAAAAATACTGACATGACTACGCCAATTGCAAGCTGTTTACAACAGGCGCTTGCAAATAACATTTTTCGAGAAATAAAGCTTCAAAATTGAGAAGGTGAAGTGCTGTATACCATAGACCATAGACCTTACACATGGCATATTTTCCTGCCTTTGGGAGGCTCTTATTGACAAGAAAAGCATGTATCATTACTCTACCAATGCTGGATGCCAAACGGGTTTGAAGCTAAGATGTTCTCAAATATTGGGTCCATAAAGTTCTAAGCATTTAGATTCAGTAGATTCATCAACTAATGAAATGCATCTCTAGTTGGTTTTGTTTTCACTTTTCAGGCGGTAGAAACTTTCCCAACCCTAGTAGAAAGAAACCCCTTTCAACTTCTTCAGAATCAAATGAGTTTGATTCTGAAAGATTGGCAGCTCTATTGCCAACTAATAGACGCAATCATGAATCATGAACCATCACTCTGTTCTTATGTTCTCTTGTCCCATTTGTTTGTTCGTCAGTTTGGGTGCAGAGTAATGATGCGCCTGTTGCAAAATAACAGTGCAGAGTAATCTATTCTCAAACACGTTTATTAAGTGTCCAAAACATATTGTAAAGTATCAAACTTAATACGATAAATAATGTAATGACCCAATTTACAGTAAGCCCCTTTTGATACATTAGAAAGGGCAAAAAATTTCTGCCCAAAGAATATGAGATCTCTCATTCAGTACATTTAAATACTCAATCCGGGATATTACATAAAATCACCAAGACACTGGTGCAAATTCAAGGGAAGATATGCATGATCTCTAATGCTTCTTTAAGAGGACAGAGAAATAATGAGGACCTTGTCCAACAAGGCAATGATGCGCCTGAACAGAAATCCCCAAATATAGCAAACAAAGGGAACAAAAATGGGACACAGCTTCACATCCCTCGTTAAAAGGGACTTCTACAGAAATGTAAGGCCACCGGTACAAGAGAAGTTTAAAGACTATCAATCTAGTCCTATCTATATGTTATTCAGAAAAGAAAAAAAACAGGTCCCATCTTTATGCTTTTATATGACACAGGCCAATAAAGACCTTGAATCAGAACCCTGATGCTTCACTAGTGGCAACTTGATTGGCAGTCAATTAACCAGGCTCAAGTAAACTTGGCTCCATTGGGAAAAAAAGTATCATTAAAAGGTACCATTGCATGACCATTACTTTAGCATTATATAGAAGATCTTGCTCAGAGCTGGCTTTCAGATAAGAGCAAGAAATGGGTACTAGGAAACACAAATGTTTCTTCTCAAATAAGATAGATACCTGCAGCTCGTGTATTGAAGCCAGGCTTTCAATATCATCCAAGATGCAGGTGTTGAATTTTCAGAAAAAAACCTAGAACTAATATGCACAAAACTCAAAATCACATTTAATACAATGGACCCAACAACAAACAGAACACCAGAGACTATCTATACACCCAAAATGCAGGGACTAGACTACAAAAGAATCATATGTTGATTCTAAGTGAAGATTTTTACACAGGCTTATTCCTACATGGCTGCTAGAAACCGATTCCAGAACCCATCAATCCATGATTGCCTGCTACTCATCCCGAGCAGAGGCACTATACGAGGTTTTAAGTACACTAGGGTAAAGATCCCAAAGGAAGAGCAGTCCGCATCTTCCACGTCCCCCCATTCTCCACCATCTGGAGCGACTCAAGACATTTGAATTCTCTGGTGAGCATGACTACGTATAACCTGCACAGCATGAAATTGATATAAGACCATCTGCACCATAAATACTTAATTAGAAATAATTTGAGATATGAATTCTTGTAGTCTCAAACTGCAATTGGGCTGAAGAGAACCTCCTTCAAATCAAGGTATGAACCAGAAAACCAAAATCAGAATCTAATTAGAAAAGGCTCAACCAAATCCACCACCCCCAAGTCATACATTCTATTTCTCCATTATAATTTATTTCATGTCGAAGAAAAAATTAACAAAAATAAAATTGAAATTTGTACCTCTAGAATGCAAAATATATAATTTGCAAGGCTAGATCCGAAGCCCGCCACTCAAGTAGCAGTTCCGCTGCTCTTAGTCCTGCTGCAATCTAAGGATACCTGAAGGAGAACAAGAGTCTCCAACAATAATATCATACAAGTGGCAAAGATAGGCAAGCTCAGGTGCAATACCAACCCCACAATGTGGCACTCACCTTGATCAATCCTCACCCAGCTGTTTGGTCAGAACCGCTACCTTGCATGTATTGAGGAGAAGGAGCAGGAACTATAAATTGTGGTTGTGGTGCAACAGGTGCTGCCATACCTGACAAAACAAATGTACTTCCCAAGTCAACTCTGCACAATGCATTGATCTCGATGAGAAATTTACTAAGCAGGTTTTATGTTGAGTGTCTCTCCCTTAATGTGTGAGTGGAAGACTTGCTTTGTGGCATTGTTTTTAGCAAACACTTTCAACATAAAAGGCAAAATAAAAGGTACACTCTTTTCCCAGATGTAACTAACCATATACCCTTTTAATCATTCATTCTTCTCAACACGCATCTATTCATATTAAGTCTAATTAGAGTGGTTCCATCATCATTTACTCAGAAACATAACTTTATCCCGAGTCTTTCCGAAACAGATTCCAATCAGACTCCCAAGATGACAAAAAATCTCAATTCAGGTGTTTCACTACTTTTTGATGCTCATTTCCCTATCTTATGGGCTGGTACTGATACATACACTACAATACAAGATATGTTCTAGCTTGTTTTGAATATATTTGTTGAGCTGTTTGGTTTCTAGGGTAGAATGCCGAATTAAACGTTAAAAGCTGGACTTTATAACCGTTAGGTCCTTCAAGAAGGCTTGTCTAACATAGAATTGTTGGAACTATCGGTAAACAATTTCTTGCAAAGAAAAAAGTCCAAAGGTGTTCTTTCTAGAACATTCAGTGCATAAAGAAGGTGACAATCTGTCATAGTACAATCCTATTTTCCAGGTGCAAGTGGCTATTGATGTTGTAAGCCATAGTTTTGAGGACAGAAACTACCTGTGGGATATGGTGACTGAATTGTAGGCATAGGCGAAGTTGCCATCGCACTAACACTTGGTCCACCAAACTGTACTACCTGAGCACCCGGTACAGGATAACTGGGCACTGCCGTATAACCATGACCACCGGGAAGAGTTTGACCCAATTGTCCATAAGGATAAACAGCAGTGTTAACCGTCCCAGGTACTCCATATATCTGAAGGTAATGCTGACCAGCATAAGGGTTGTAAACACCCTGCAGGAAGAAATAGAACACAACAAATTATTACAAGAAAGTCGTGGTGAAATCGGGCGGTATAACTGTCATTAGATGCAGGTTTGATTACTGCCACAATTTCAGAGCAATGCTGACCTGTGGGTATACATATTCAGGTCCATATGTTTGATACCTGCAGGATAAAACCAACATTGAAATTCTAAAATTAGCACTAGACCAGGGTTCTGCATGCAAAAATCTTGATACAAATGAATGATGCAGCTAGGACCCTTTCAGCTGAATAACAGACAACCAACATACAACACCAATGACGAGATTGAAATGGCCCAGGTCTCCCAAGAAAATAAAAGGTTAAAGCCCTGTCCTATCAAGAGCCATCTCATGCAGGCCTGAGGGATAAATCAATAACATATTGAGACAAACAATCCAGTATGTGGTCCTTGAGAAGCAACCCCTATCATGTCTAACCTGTCAAATAAACAATGGGCTGGAACACATTATCTGGCTACCACGGTTCGCATTACTTCAATTACCAATCATGGCATATTACTGCACACTAGAAGAAATCAACCCTTATGTACAAAGGAATGACTGTATTCTTATTTCCACTCATAAGTAAGGTCACATGTTGTTATTGGTATGTAGCACACAATAGGAAACACAAAACATTAAGCACTTGCAAAGGGGATGTACTTAATTGAGCAAAAAGGTTGCTGAACCACAAATGTGCGCTAACAAGCATATATTCAGCACAAGTCGAAAACATTCAGCTTCTAGGGCAAATTAATCCAAGGGCAATCACCTCATTCTATAATTAGTGATAACTGTGACTGCATATGCACATAACCTATGTGAGAAACTACGCAAGATGAGTCAAGTATTACATTTACTAAACACACCTCACAACAACTAGCCAAAAAAAAAATACAGCACTTGTCAGAGCTGTCCCAACTTATTTACTTTTTCTATTCCAATGAGACATCTGAGCAAGGTTACTAGGCCAAGATAAATTGGGGGGGGGGGGGGGGGAATAAAAAAGCCATGTAACTATTAACCAAAGCATTTTTGTTCAAATATCAACTAATGCAATCTAAAATTAAAATTTCACTTAGGCCTCGTTTGCTTTCACAACTCTTCTAAACTTATCTCATCTAATCATTACAACTTTTTCAAATTTCTAGACAAAATAAAATAAAGAATTAAACTTTTTCCAATCCCAAACAAAAAATAATATTCTAATAATATTTTATTAAACTTTTAACTTTAATATCAACTCATTTCATCTCATCTGCGAAAACAAACGAGACCATAACCTTCTATAAAAAGAAAAAAAAATCAAAAATAAAAAATCATACTTTTTTCTCTTAATTAAGAGTTTGGTTTTGAAACTACAACTACCCATCGAGTTGACTATTTGCTTTGAAATTCACATCTTACCCATATGAAGGATACATCAATCCATGTTGGTAGCTATAAGAAAGTGGATGCTGGTAGCCAAAATTTCCAACATAAGCTCCCCGGGCAACTTGCACACTTCCAGAATATGGAGTTGTTGGTCTCAAACGTCCTATCATATAAAATAAAAAATCGACCCATAGGAAATAAATAATATTTTTGTTGATAAGTAATAGGAAATAAATAATATATAAGGAGACTTTTATTTTTTATAAGTACACAAATTTTATTGATCAAAGAATAGGCAAAGCCATATACAGAGTTAATAATATATAAGGAGACTAACAGGCATAAATGATTTTAAACGGGCTGAAAGTTAACTTGATTGAAATTAACAATCAAACTCGCTCAATTATATTAACTTTTTATCAGTAAATAAGAATTTTACTAATACGAATAGCTCAATTATATTAAATTGTAGGCATTAGTTCACATGTTTCTCAGTGAATTCATTTTTTACCAAAAGAAGAAGACAAAGGAATATGGAGAGCACCATTATCACACTACTAACTGCTACTTATTGCACATATAAGCAGCTTAGAAAGCGGCTTAAAATTAACATGGACAGAGTCCACCTTTAACAAGGCAAAAAAAATTGCATGTAATATTCGTTCTCCCAACAACACATCAATCGGCTCACCACTACCGAAAGGACAAAAAAAAAAAAGAACCCACCTACATAGCTTCGTTGAAGAAAAAGTGAAAATTCAAGAACATAGCTATGCAAAAAATAAATTATCGGTAAAAATATCATATTTCTGGAGAGCAGTATCTCAGCAGGTGAAACACAGAAATCAAACAACGGTAATAAATTATAACTTAAGCTGAGCGTAACAGAGAGGTCAAAGAAGGCTTTGGCACAAAAGCAATCGGTTTTGTGATGTCTCGAGCATACCAGATATATAGTGAAGAATCTTCAGAAAATATACATAGAATGAAGGCACGAACAGGAAAATTATTAGATAATTTCAGGCAAAAATTTCATACCATAAGGCATAGAAGACCGAGGCCGCCCGAGTGAAGCCAAATTACAATTTGCCCGTCTGCCATCAATAATTGGAGTCGGATCAATGCAGGCTCTCCTAGCAGCCTCGGGTTCACGAAAAGTCACCTAAACCCTCCATGTAAATATGAGCGAAAACCAAGTCATTTCAGTAGTCAAACAAGTACTCTCCCCATTTAGATGGCTCAATGTAAATTATGCAAAACACCAATAAACTCAATCATACACATATTGATAGCTACAAGCAGTTTTTATGGGCAATATTGATAGCTACAAACGTCTAAAGTTTTCAAAGTAGCAAACAGACCGTTCTAATTAATTCTAAGATCATCAAAGAAGAACGATTATAATTGACATCTCTACAATACCACGATACTCCTTTTTTTCCAAATGAAAGATAATATATATATATAAAAGATAACGAAAAACACAGAAATTGAAAAGAATAAATACTCACAAAACCATAGCCTTTTGATCGACCAGTATTCTTATCAGTGATCACGACGGCCTCTAGAATCTCACCGAACTGCTCGAAATACCGCCGCATAGTTTCGCTATGTGTCTCCCAGGCAAGTCCCCCAACAAAGACCTTGGTGAAGGTCGTATCACCAAAAGGGGAGTTCATGAACTGAAAGCCGGAACCCGAAGTCGGACCCGTAATCGGCTGGTACGCCATGAGTGAAAATTTTCAACTTAGAGAGAGAGAGAGAGAGAGAGAGAGAGCACCAATTAAAATTCACAGAGAAAAAAAGAGACCGAGAGTAAAAGACGATATATTTAAGTGATACTACAGTCGACCCAGGAAACGCGAAGCCGCATATCAAAGGAAAAACCCTAGAAAAACCCTAGTTGGTGACGACGAGATATCCTAAGAATCCCTACAGAACTTTTAAAGAATCCAAGAAACACGGGGCTAATCTTAAATGAGAAGGAAATGATCGGACAGTACAGTAATGGAGGGAATAAACCCTAAAAAATCAATGATAAAAGAAATTATAAAAATAAATAAATAAAAGTGAAAAGAACGAAAGAAAACATAAAAAGGAAACCCTAGAATAGAGGAGGTGGGGATGATGGGCCAAGAGGTCGGTGGTGGGATTGGATGGTGGAACATAGAAACAGCATGGGCTGGGCTCTGTTAATGCGATATAGAAAAAAAAAAAAAAAACAAAACAAAAACTGTAAAAGAATCTTTTAGAGTATCATTAGCAGTGGCGGAGTATTGGTACTGTGGAAGGAGGAGAGACTGAGAAGTGGGAGAAGAACGATGGATCTGATTTTCTCCTTCTTTTTTCTTTCCGTTTTCTCATCGTTGGCGAGGGAAGATAGTCATTTGATCTTGCACTGAAAGAGAAAAAGGAAAGGGAAAAGGAAAGAGAGGGAAGAGTAGGACCCACTTATGTCTTAAAACATTAGCCGACAACAGCTCGGGAGAGGTTACAGAACGTGGGACCCAATCATGCTTTTTGGTTTTCCCCCTAACCTTGAAAAAAAAAAAAAAATCAAAAACAAAAACAAAAACCTTTGTAAACTGGGGTTATCCTCTCCGTCTCTGTCTCTGTCTCCCATCTGAAACTAATAATAATCAGAGGGCTTTTGCTTTTGCACGTACTGATAAAATGGTGTCCACCAACTATATTCTACACCGGCACCGACCTAACACTGTAATCATATCTTGCTGCCTTTCCTTTCTCACTACCTTCTTCTTACCTTTGGATACTTTGAATTTTTGTTATTTATTTTCATTTTCATTTAAGAAAAATCAAAAATCAAAAAATAATTATTGATTGTTATCAAATAAAACGTTAACTATCATTTTCTTTATGGGTATATAATAAATGATGACTCTTGTGTATAAGTTATTCTTCACTTTGATATTTAATATTTATAATTTTTTTTTATAAGATGTAAGAGTATTATTAGGGTCATTGAGAAGAGTTTCGAGAGTTTATAAACGTAAAATGCACTTTTTTTATTTTGTTTGCTTTTTAAAATATTTTTTAAATTACTTTAAATATTTAAAAAAAACATGTTCTTAATCATTATATAAAAAAAAAAGAAAAAAAACCACCATTAATAGCCTTTCTTGATAACTTTTTTTTCCGATGGAATAAGCATTTCCCTTACTTGAAATCCAAATTATTCTTGGAGGAGAGCAATTCCATATGCAAAAGGATTCCATCGTTATCAAAGCTTGTAAAAATTTTAAAACAATTAAACAAATCAGTTCACTACTTTCATGAATGGAGTATCTATTTATTTTAGAGAATACGAGACTATTAAAAAGAAAATAATAATGATATATTTATAACTTATTTTATAATAAATTAATATAAATAGATAAGTTATTTTACAAAATTGATTATTTATTTAATATAGAATTATAGAAGAGTTGTTAGTCAATCATTTTTAATAATTTCTGAAGGAGAAACAACCGAATATGCACAGAATAAAAGCCCGGAGTTGGATAAAGGGGAAGGAGACGTCCAGGTAAGTATCGTCTCCACGTAAGTATTAGTCAAGAAAGGGACCCTCACTTTGGATGATGCAGGTCAGTCCGGACACGAATCATTACTTTCCTTTGTGAAACGGGTTGCTAGTGCTCTTAAACTATTTTGTCATAGGCCAAGTTTACAAGTGCTCGTCTCCACTGCCAGCTCCTACTGCATCACAACTTCATTGACTCAATAATTCAAAATGAAAATTTGATATAATAACATAAATAATTAAGAAATAATATTTATGATCATAAAATAAATAAATGATAGTATAATCTTTTTTAAAAAGTGAGTAAATATAAAATTTATATGATAAAAAAATTAATTTTTTAATAATAAAACATATTCTGTTTCAAAAGAATTGTATAGTACTTGCGCATTTAATGACTGTATCTAAAATTATTCTAAAGAATTATATTCACACATGCCATGCATTCATAGGTAAAGAGAGAGGAGTAGGGAAGGAGAGAGAGAACCTGTTAATTATGGCTATTTTTTAAGAAGATAAACGATTTCTTTCAAGTGAAACGAGGTTTCACAATTTCTATAAAAGAAATAAAGAAAAGAAAGACGAAAGACAAGATATTACTATATATCCCTTGAGTCAAATTTCTTTTGTTATTTTTATTTTTTTAAAAGGTGATTTAAATTATTAGTATGTCAAATTATATCATATCAGTTTATAGATTTATGTATAAATTTATTCATAAACTAAGATTATGTTTGGGGGCAAGATGAAAAATCTCATCTTAATTCTATCTCATCTAATCATTACATCTTTTTCAAATTCCTATACAAAATATAATAAACAATTCAACATTTTCAAATTTCAATTTAACTTTTTCAAATCTCAAAACAATAATAATATTAAAAAATAATATTTTAAACTTTCATCTTAATACTATTCATAAAATTTTTAAAAATTCTCATCTTATCTCATCTACCAAATATAACCTAAACATTTCTCGTCTTAAAAATGTAGCTTAGTTGGCTCGTTGGAGGCTAAGTTTGTATGCTTTTCTACGTGTGCTATAAGTATTTTTGGAGAGGGTTAGATAGTCAATGTGACGTGTCACTTTTTAAAAACACATTGTTTTGAGTTCCCAACAGTACTTCAAGATTTATATCAATGCTATCGATTTAAAATACAATTGTAAAAAAATGTTTATATTATGTAATTATCTCTACAATTATCATTTGAAAATGGTGGTACTAATATGTACCACCCAAGTTTGTCGACTTGGTATGCTCTATAGTGTAAATTATATATATATTTTTTTATTTTAAATATTTTTTAAATATATTTAAATATTTTTTAAAATAAATTAATATACTAATAATTACTTCTTTAACTATTAAATAAAAAATATAAATAAAATAAAATAAAATATATAAACAGTCAAATTTAGAGGACAAACTCAGAGCCATCACCTTCGCACTGTCATTTTCCTGCAAATTAAACTCGAACAACGTTAGGTCTTCTCGATCTCTCGCTACACACTCATTGTCTCTCTCGCGCGTATTCATTTGTTTAACAAAAATTTTACTCAGCTTCTTACTATTCATACAATCTTCACACACCACATTTTTTTTATCAAATATTTAATATATAAATAATAAATAGAAAAATTAAATTAATTTAAAAAGAATAAACTCAAAAAAAAATTTAAAAATAATATTAAAAAATTTAAAAATTTAAAAAAATGTGATGTGTGAAGGTTGGAGAGGTTGTGTAGCATTTCTCTTTGTTTAATCGTAGATATATTGTTTGGTTGTAAATTTGATGTGAATCTTTGAATTTCCTCGCTTGTGTTTTGTTTTCTTTTGAATAAATGTTTTAGTCAAAAGCAAATTACATCAAAATAAATTTTTAAAATAATAAAATTTGATATAATACGTTAAATTATAAAGTTTCTTGTATTAATTTAATGTGATACGTTATATTATAAAATTATTTATATTGTAAAATAAATATAATATATTATATAAATTTATATAAATTTATAAATTTATTTTTAACGCTGTTATTTTTTTATTTTTCCAGTTTAGTCGTCATCTCTTCCTTTGTATTTTTCTCACACGCAATCAGGAACCGACCAAACCGACCAGCCGCTGTCGGGCGATTGGATCGTCTCCCACTGGCGCGGTCTGACCAACGTTGGGCTGTTAAAGCTTATGATTGACTAATAGCTGTTTTTCTTTTCAAAAATAAAAAAGCCCTCAGTATGTTTTAGCCCATATGTAGTTAATATATAATAAAAAAATAAAAAAAATATTTATAAAAAGATATTTATATATATATAAAATAAAAATACAATTTTAAAAAAGTTATTCGAGATTATCACTGGACTCAACTATATATTTGAATTTTTTAATCAAAGACGATTTCAACATATAACGATTCAATCCAATATGATGGATAAAATATGGATAAATTTATTAGGCTTAAAATTATTTTTAATGGGCCAGTACTTTAAAGATCTAATTGAGATTTATTGAATAAATTCAAATAGATCAGGGGCCAAAAGTTTTTTAAATGGATTAGGAAATCTTTATTGGGCTTAATAATTAGATTTAAGCCAATTTTATATTTTATGGATTAAATAGATTCAAACTCATGAGAACTAAGAATCTGTTTATTTATGAAAATGGGTGGCTCTACGGTCACACAGCTCCTAGCTCTCGTTTACCATTAGTGTAATATTATTATTATTTTATATATATTTTTAATATTTTTAAATATTTAAAAAAATAAAAAAAATTATAATATCATTTAAAAATACTTACTTTATTATTAAATAAAAAAAATAAAAAATTTAGCGAGAGTTGGAAGCGGTGAGAGTAACTTTACTTTTATGAAAACCAAGCCCACGAACATTTTCAATTTCAAATAGGAGGTTTAGATAGTAAGATAAGAATTTTTAATTTTAGATAAAAGTTTAGAATATTATTTTTTAATATTATTATTATTTAAAAATTTAAAAAAATTAAATTAAAATTTAAAAAAATTAAATTATTTATTAGGAAAACTCTTGGCATCAGCCGCTGTTTGGCATCAGCCAAAACACACCCTACGTGGCAAACCGGTTCACTGATAGAAAAAACCGATTCAATCTTCTCTCTCGCCTGAGGCCCTCACCTTCCTATTGTGAACTTTCATCTCCTCCTCTGCTCATCGTGCTTCAGCTCCTCGTGCACAAAGTCAGCATCATTCTCATCTCCTCATGTAGCTCCTCTCTCGTAATCACCAATCTCCCGTGTTCCTCTCTCGTAAGTCTTTACTCGTCTCTCTGTGATTCTAGGGCAAAGCCCTGCGCGCTCCTCTCTCACTTCCTTCCTCTCTTCCTCTTTACTCCATCTCTTTGTTTCTTTGTGATTCTAGGAAAAACACGGAATATTGTTCGAGTTCGAGGGGTATTGCGTCCAGATCTGTGGAAGAGAACCCGCCTCGAAGTCCAGATTTGCACCACGGTACAATAATTTTCTGTCCTAAGAATCTTCTATTCAAATTGTTCCTACAATGTTTTTGGGTTTGTGACAAGTGATTGTGTATTTTGTTCTGTTGTTGGGGTTACAAAAAAATGATCTTGTGCAGATGTAACAGCTTCAAAGTCAAAGAATTTGTTAACACTCCTCAAACGTAGATGTTGCTAGTTGAGATCATCTCAAAATATTTTACCCGTCGTATAGATTTTTGATAAGAATTTAATGCCATGTGTTATTACTTTCTATGTTGTAGCAACAAATTCAGGGAAAATAAAAATAAAATAAACCAGACTCTAGGAAGGGATTGACTGGTATTTCGTGTAACTCTTGCCATGAGTGTAGCAAGCATGGTAGCAGAGCCATTTCCTCTCAAGTGTTTAATTAGCACTTGCAACCTGGCTCTTTCGCTGATATATAATGGCTTTTAGTTTTCCACACTTGAGGCAATACCATATATAATAATATATTCTAAAATAACAAGACATAGAATGACATGATGTAGCATGCAAGAGGACAAGGGAGTCTTGGCATCTTTTTCCTAGCCCTCTTCACCTGCACATTTACAGTTGACATATTTAAATCCTGGTGAATTTGGAATCTTTGGATCATCTTGTAGTCACATATACAAAGGTGTACAACTACAATATCTCCTCTCTTAAAAATGGTACTTGGCATGGTTTTTCTCTGAAAAATATGGGATCAACTCTTAATTGTTAGGTTAATTTCTCAAATTGTTTTCATTTCATTTTTCTGAATTCATGAGCTGGTTGATGGGCTCATTCTTCCCCACTGACTTTGTAATTAATCACACTTTATTATATTATAATGTGTACAGACTAAGTTACATTCAATACAAGGCATATAACTAAAGGCAAAAATGGCAGTAGAACAAAAAAAAAAGGGATTAAGCCCATGTTCAGCTGATAAACCAAGGAAAAGGATGCCAAAATATGATTTTTTATGCAAGATAACAAACGAGTTTGCAATAGTACGATTGAGAACTACCCAGTACATGATGATACTTTGTGATTGATTAATACACAGGACACATTATAATTAAAGCAACTTTTTATCCATCTTTTAATTTTGTCTCTTTGATTTCAGGTCCAAATTAAAGCAACCCAATATTTCATGGAAAAAGCCGGAATCATTCATTCCTCTCGAGTGTGAATTTTTTTTTTGGACGGATTTACTTCATTTACTAGAGAAGAACATTCGTAGAAAAGAGAATGTTCTAGTGCGCGAGTATGCCGTTCAGAAAAGGGAAGATAAAGTGAGAGAGATAGCGAAGAATCTGAAAATTCAACAGCGAAAATTATTGTATTTGTACTTGGTGGTGACCTTTGTAATATTATTTGCTTGATTCAGATAATTTCATGTAAAAAGGGGGTGAAAATGGATTAGATGAGTTTTGAGTGGAAATAGGTTGTCTTCATGCTTTTGATGAAAACCCATGTATGTACTTCCAATATTTTGAGGAAGCAACCTGTGTAATTAAAACAACTTTTGCATTTCATACAAACTTTGTAAACTTGGTTCCTTATGTAGTTACGTAATTTGGAAAAGAGTCAATCATCTACCAGCTAGAATGTAATATGATTTGCCATTTTAATTGACTTTGTAAATTCAGCTCTCTTACATTTTTGCCATTTCCCTCAATGTAATATTACATTTTTTGACCTAAGAACAAAGCATTACAACATAATCAAATAGCTGCATTAAAGCTTTAATGCATTTGGGAGTGGTGATGATGGTTTGGCGGGTGGGACTTTGGTCAGAGTACCCTGCATGGGGGGTTGTTTGCATTTGCACATGTAAGCTTTGTAATATCTGGTTTCAACACTTGGTCAAATAGCTTGAATTGACTAACACCCATACTTCCTACCCACGTCCAATTGAATGCAATATAAGTCATGCGAAAACAGAATCACAACTCACATTCATTGATACACATGGCTAAAGTCACAAAAGTAGTGTCCCACGTGATCCACAATACTCAACAAATAGATAATTACAATCTTGCAGTACATATTGTAGCCCAACCCTGAACTACTACTCTAAAGCGCAAATTCCCAATTTCACAAGTGTTCAGATTTATACATAAGTTCTCGTTCAATTGGTATTCACTGTAATCGTACCAATTACAAAAAAATTAATAAAGAAATTTCCCAATAGATACATCCAAAATACTCTTGCATTTGTCTGCTTGTTGCTCTCGAATATTGAATCAGTCCATGAATGGCCTCCCAACTCCCTCTTTACAGTCTCTTCCTCTCTTTTTCTCAACTCTTGCTCGTTCCTTAAAGGCAAGCCTGCAGATATGAGCAGGAGCATTCATGAACTACAATGGCATCTGGCAAATATCAATGATATTTTCATTAGACATAAGATGTCATCCATAACTACTCTAAATAAAGGAAAATCCCTCTCAATTTTTTTAAAAAAAAGGCAAAATGCATCATGTTAATTGCGCATTATAATAATGTTTTACTTCGTCCTGGTGCCAACCATTGAAATCTAGTACATCTAAATCAGCTACCACTACATCATGCCACACGTACACATACAACATTTTTCACCATATCCATGCATTTCCTTGACAAGATGAGAATTTGCAAAAGATGATCAAAAGGTACATGCATGCATGCATCAATTTACTAAAATGGATCAGCCATTTTCAAACCTTTTAATAATTATTTCCATTACTTCTAACCCTAATAAGGTTCTTTACAAACTTACAAACAGTACTACTACTGTGAGTCTGAGCTACAAATTTTATTCTTTTTTACCTCAAGACCATCCAATTGGACAGCAACATGATAGCTTGCGTCATGTACAAGGACCCCCCATATTTAAACCACTTCAAGACTGCCCTAGCACCTCTTCCTCTACATGATAATACAATTTAAAATCTAAGTGAGCTAGTAAAAGTTAGATACATTGTCCCTCGTATACGGAAGAGAACTAAAAGAAGCTTAAAACACATACACAAACTGATTTAAAAAAAAACACGCGGGCATACACATTTTTGTCAATCCATCCAATTCAGGCTCCTCCAGAAAAATTTGATAAACAAAGGAAAAAATTTACATGAAAGTACGAAGTCTACCAAAATGATAACAGAACAAATTCATGGACTATGAAATATCTCAAAGTCAATTAAATAGAACAAATAATAATAATGCATTACCCGCCCTGCAGACCCAAAGGAAGGTAAAAACCCCAAAGCTTTGACATTATGAACCGCTTTGTATGCCAGATATGTGTTCTCAACCTCATCTCCAGAAGTACAAAAACCTGTTTCTGGATGAAGCAGCTTTTTTTTTTTTTTTTTAATAAAAACAGAGGAATCACCACTACGAGAGAATAATCACATAAGTTTTAGTTTAGTTTTACTAAACTCCACATCATCGCTACTACTCAAAATTTATTGCTCACAAAGAAATGTGCACACAACAAAGAATATTCCAAAAAAAAAATAATTAACAATTCATGTAAATCAATCATATAAAAAATTTTCTGTTGCATTAAATTTATTATCTTTGTCGTCGAATTCACATTTACAACTTGTGTACATAAAATATATGTAAAGAGAAATGGCCAAAAAATGGTCATTCTCGAAGTGACAACAATGTACTCATAGGAAAGCAAAGTTCATCATCAAGCCACTTCACGAATGCCTTAGCAAAGATGCTTGAGCTTTAATTTTTGCAACAATGTCACTCTACCAGTCAACAATAAATCACACTATTAGGAAAGAAATTGACCTAGTTTAATGAATTTAAAGCCAAAACTTTGGAAGGAAAAAGAATTGAAGCAAAGGTAGTCCGAAATCGAGGAAGAACCCCCATGATTGTTTCCAACAAAATTGAGGAAGAATAGCTTTACATAACATTTCTGTACTCGCTGTCGATAAATTATGAAAAATAAACCACTCGTCTAAAGAAGGATAAACAAAATTATACCCAGATAAACTAGAGGCATAGATAAGTTGCACTAAAAGGATTAGAAATAATCATCTCTTGGCCGTTAATCCTAACAAAGATAATACCATAACTAAATCAAATAATATGATTAGAATATCTTAATCCCTAATATAAAATAAAGGAAATCATCACAATTGAAGCTCCCTATGTAACATTTTCCCAGTAACCAAACAGATAAAGCGTTAGGCCACCAAATGCTTCCATTACAAAGAATAGTTGCAGATAATACCTCATAAACCTTGGCAAGAGCAGCCGAGTGAGACTCCAAAGAAGCAAGCCTGCAAGCAAGGTTCCTCTTTTCAAGCTGCTGCTTCTTGTTCGGGCGCCTCAACTCCACAACCTCCAAATTTCAGGTAGGGGAGAACTCATAAAGAATTTGAAGTGAGATGGAGCTACGAATACCAAATACTTGGAGCAATTTCTCATTCTAAAGAAAACCTAGAAAATAATGAGGGGAGCACTTTCGTTTTGCTTAACTCTTCCAAAATATGAGCTGAGAAGAAAATAGGGGGAATGATTTGAATTGTGCATTGGAAGGCTTGCAGGTAAGAAAACGAAAACACAAAAAAATACTAGATACGGGATGCTAGGAAATGGAAACGAAATGAAGAGAGAGAGAAAAACACAAACCCTTCTTTTGAAATAGGCCATTGTCGGCAGCCACAGACGGGGCCATTCGGGAGACGAGCGGTGAGAAGCAACACTGCAGGCTGTGCGACGAAGCCTTACAGAAGAGGTTGGTGAGGAGGTTGTATAGCAGATTTTGAATGGGGAGATGAAACCCAAAGAACCCAGGGAACTACAGATTTCGAATGGGAAGATGAAACCCAGTGAGGAGGGGGTCTTCGTGGGATTCAAATTTGGTTTGCTCCGTTCAATGAGCTCGCGGGGAGTGGCGGCGCTGAGCAGATGGAGGAGCATTGCTCGGTAGAGCTAAACGGAGAGACGACGTCGCCGGGTGGCACTGGGCAGAGGACGATGATGCAATGCAGGTTGCTATCGAGGGAGGAGGGAGTTTCACGGGGCAAAATTTGAATGGGAAAGAAAAATAATCACCGATCTTTATTCGAATCAAAACGCACGTTTTGTTGAAAAAAAGCCACGTAAGGTGTGTGTTATGTGTGTTGCTACAGTTGCGGATGCTAATCAAACCTCTATTTATTATATTCCCAAACCTATCGAACTCTTCCCGTTTAAACTCCTAAACCCGCTCTTCTATATATTCAGACCCGTAAACCACTATAAAGTATAAACCAATTGTGAGCCTTCCTCGTACACGTTAAACCAGAGTCTTCTTCCTTCTATGAAATAAGGTTGCCGCGCTGCGCACACACATTTTCCACAAAAGATTTCCTCCATGTCGCAGCCTCTTTCATGCCTCCTCTCCCCCACCATGAAGCACGACCAATCTCCATGACCGCGAAACCACCTCTCCCCTTCACGCCGACGACAACCAGTAGCCCTCTCATAATCGCGTCACAAGCCACCTCCCCTCAGCCCCAATAGCAAGTCCAGCGGCCCTTCTACACAGAAGTCCCTCTCCCCGTCGCAAAACGAGTTGATGCACCGTAACGCAACCAAGTGCAAGTTGCCTTGAACCACCCTAAACCGCCCTCACTCCTTCACGTCTGAGCCACCAAGGTCGCACCGCATAGCAACCCTTATGCCGTAAAACCAAACCCACTTCTACACGGAACAAGTCTCTGTTTTAGCCTAAAAAAAAAAACAGAGCATCTAAACCAGCCACTGCACCTTCGCTGTCGACAATGGAAGCTGCCACCCACTGACCTGTTTGTTCGTTGTTGCACCATAAGCCTCCATCAACTTACGTAGCCCTCAAGGTCTCCCGATAATCTCTCCCTCTTCTCCCAACATTAAGCCCTCCCTATCTTGGTTCTCTCACTTTTTCTCTCTCACGTTACACTCTTTCTCTTTCTCTCATGTTTTTTCTCTCCCTAGCTAGCTCACCATGACTCTCTCTCTCTCAAGCTCTCGATCGATATTTTTCTCTCTCACTCCATAAGCTTCTCTCTGTATCTCTCGGTTTCTTTCACCTCTCTCTCTCTCTCTCACGTTAATTAGTTCTTTCCCTCAGTTACGGGCTGGTATAGTAAATTGTTGTGGGCCAAGCAATTTGAAATGGACCATGGGCTTGCAGACAGGTTTAATGGGTTATATGGATTTATGATGGTTCCGCCCACAAAAGATTAGACTATTTATAGGTTTAAAATGAGAATTTTAGATTTTAGAAAAAATAGATTAATTTCGTATTTCAGTCTTTAATTATAAAGTAAGTATTTAATTAAAAATTTATGTAAATTACATGTCCATTTTATAGGTGATTGATTACATGTCGAAAATATTGAATTTGCTCTACAAGATATGAAACTCAATCATAAATTAGGATTAACATACATTAGCTACATATATTATTATTAAAGTCTGTTCTTTAGAAACTAATGTTTATGTACCACGCATGTCATGATATCTGCAAACATGCCATTAATTATAATTCATGATCGTGTTTCATTTTATATATTATAGTTATGTATGTATTATACATCTCACGTTATATAAGACACGCAGACTTTCATTAGATCAAGTGAAAATAAGCTAATAACAGTTAATAAGATGGTCATTTAGATGCATGGTACCAATGCAATTTATGGGTGGATATACAAACCACGAATCTAAACGTGGTCCACCATAACATGCTAGAATATTATTAGCAATCCCCATGTAGCCGTAGGATGTTGGGTCGGTGCATTACCATGCACATAGGGTTAAGCATATGTATGAATGATCATATTTTTAAATTCTCAGCATAAAAAATTTTATGAAAAACTTTGTGTTTAATATATTTACGTTATGATGGTTTGTTATTGAATATTCAACTCATTTTAATTTGTTTTATATTTTTAAGCTCCCTTAGGTCAAAATATTTATGAAGGTGGAGCTGAAGGACATGACTTGACCTAGGGAGGCGAGACAGAGGCCTAGATCATGCACAAAGCTTTTAAGATATTATATAACAAAGTTTAATAAATTTTAAGAAGCTATTCTGAATAGTTTCTTTTATAATTTCATTATTTTGAACGATTTTATTTATTAAAATGACTCTTTGTACTTGGTGCTAAAATATTTCTCATAGTAATAAAGTAATATTATTTCTCACATTAAATTTTATTATCAAGAAGAGTTAAGTTCGTAAATAGATTTCACAAAAATTAAATTTATAAACTAATGTTATTAATTATAAAATATGTTATATCTACTTTACGTTAAAAAAAATTTACAATCTAACACATTACACTAAAATTTATCAATTTCTAACATTACGTTTATGAAATTTGTGATTACGTTTGAGACTAAAGAGGACAAGGAAAAAGAGTATTGGAAGGGAGCGTATAACAATATTTTCATTCTCAAGCTGTTTGATGGGTTGACTCCTCCTCAACAACTTAATTTTGATACTGAAGTCTTTTGGATTCAACTTCACAACCTCCCTCTCACATGTATGAATCTGGAAACTGAAACACAAATAGGAGCAACAGGTGGGATGATTAAGGAGGTTGATGTAAGTGAAGATGGAACGGGGTGGGAAAAGTTTCTAAGAACGAAGGTGGAAATTGATTTGAACAAAATGTTTACAACGGGAAGAATGATTAATATCAAAGGCAACAGAGTTTGGGTTCCGTTAAAATATGAAAAATTGCCTAAGTTATGTTTTAAGTGTGGAAAAATTGTTTATGGAAGTCAAGGTTGCACTACCATTTTAAAATAGGAAATTCTCAGTCAAGAAGATAATGAGCAGTTTGGTGCATGGTTACATGCCGACACAAGTATTAGAAGAAGAAGGGCAGATTGCAAAGTTTTGAATACCGTTTTGGTGGGCATTTCGGTCAAGGCACTAGAACGAAATATTTCGGTATCGGTACCGTTTCATTTACAAGTCAATGTTTTCAAGGTTGATTGGATCCAAAGCATCTCTATCTTTTTTTATATTCCTGTCAAAATAAATGTCAAACATAAGTGAAAATGTTACATATTTTTCAATAGTGAAAAACACTTGTATTAAAAAAATTTACCTCTCTTGCAGCTTTAAGTTATAACGAACAAATACTAAATCATTCAAACGTTTATGCTCTAATCTATTTCTCATCTTCAAATGAATAAACTCAAGTGTGCTCCAATTTCTTTCACACCCAGTTGCACTACAACATTGATTTAGTACTCAAACTGCAAACTTTTGAAGAGTTGGAAACTCGTGACCAAAATTAGTCCACCATGCAACTATAGCAATAGTACAATTATAAATTATAAATTATAAATTAAATGCAAATAAAAAAATTAAAGCAAAAAATAAAGTACAAATTCACACTATTTAACAAATGATATTGATAAATGATAATATCTGGATTAATTTTGTCACGTTGGTGGATTGCTAAAGAATATCCAAAATCGCCGTCTGCATTCTTATACAATTCAATTTCTTCAATGAGTTTGTTTTGATTATCAAGATCAAGTTCCATCCTCATAACACAAGCCATAAATCCTCTTGCAACATCATTTTTATTTTTAAAGCAAGAGTTATAATAAATTGCAGGGTTAAGAAAACAACCCGCTGCATGTAATGGACTGTGAAGCTACTTATCCCACCTAGCATCAATGATCTCGATGAATGGACTGAATACAATAACTTTGTTATTGCATCTCGCCTTTATGTTCTTTTTGGCTCTTTCCATTGCATCATACAAGTATCTCATTGCAGGCTTCTCTTCCCCGTCGACAAATTGTAGAACTCAAACTAAAGGCTCACTAATTTTCACAATAAATTGACATTGAGTCCAAAACTCTCTATCTTCTAGAACAATCTTGGTTATCTCCTTCCCTACGTTAATTTTAGAATGACTTGATGTAATCTATTTATCGCAAGTAAACATTTGTTTAAACTCTTTCTTAAATAAAAGTAAACATTGGATGCTTAAAAAATTTGTCATAAACCTTGGGATTGCAGGACGACATAAATTATGACCTTTGGTGAAGTCTTTCTCATCAAAGCCAAAACCCAGCATGGTTATTGATGAAATTCATTATCTTTCATGCCTTTTTTATAGTTTTATCAATAATAGGAAAATGCCTAGGATTAGAAAAATTCTCCAACATCAAATCTATATAATGAGCTGTACAAGGGGACCAGTAGAAAGAGCAATACTTCTGTTGTAACTTTTTTCCTGCAACTTTATAACTTGCATCATTGTCCGTTATGAACTGCACAAGATTCTCAACTCCAACTTCTTGAACTACTTCATCAAAGATGTTAAATAATGTTTCAAAATCTTTTCTAAGGCCTGATGTATCAATAGACTTCAAGACCATTGTACCTTTTGGGCAATAAACTAGAAAGTTGATTATTGGTTGTTGCCTTTAGTTTGTTCAACCATCTGCCATTAGTGAACAATCAGTCTCCTTCCAAATATTTTTAATTTTTTGTAGATAATTCTGAACTCCATTCACAAAATTCTTTAATAAATTTCCTCTCAACTCATATAAAGAATCACCCTTAAATCCTGGCCCGATGGAAGTAATGGCATCTTTAGCTAGTTGATAAAACTTGGATTGAGCTGCATTGAAAGGTAGATTAGCATCATACCACCAGTGTACTACAACCATCTTTGCTTTGTCAATCATCTCCTTCGAACACATTGCACTCTTAATGGAAGGTTGAGACCTAGGAGTTGTTTTTGGGGCAAAAAATCTATTCAATCCCCTCACTGACTTTTCACTTTCACATTATTTTTCCTTCCCCTTACTTTTTGAATTCTGAGAGCATCCCTCAATATTATCATCAATATCATTATCATCAAATGTTAAATCTACATGGCCTCCAATCTCTGAACTTATTTTTCTTTCCTTTTCTTTACTTTTTTTCATTTCATTAAGCAGCTCCTTCATTTGCCAACTTACATCATCAGAGATCTTTTTACATGCTTCTACATTGCTTGGAATCCCAGCTAGATGATACTTCAACCGAGTGATTCTGCCACCTCTAATTAGTTTATTACAGTAGACACATTCAGTATTATTTCTTGCCCCTGGCACTACGCGTGCATGGGCCCATACTGGATCTTCTGATCTCGCAGGAGCAAGTGTTGTAGATGTAGCACTGGTTGATTGACAACTAGACATTTTTATACTCCTATATAATAATTCATAATTCAACATTTATTCAAATTCAAATTCAAGTGTTCAACACTTAACAAATGCATGAAATTTTGTTTTCTAAATCAACTTCTCCTACAGCATTAGCAGCAGCACACAACTGAAAAAAGGAAAGGCAATCAAAAGTACAGAGCATTATATTAGGAACTTACAATTCCAGCATCAAATCATTTAGACACAAACAAGAAATTGTTGGGGAAATATGGCCAAGCACGTGTGTGTGTATGCGCTTGCCTGTTACAAGAAACTGAAATTCACATTTTATGCAAGATCTAAATAGCACTAGTTTCATACTACATGTTAATCAAACGGTTTCAAAAGAGTCACCAAGCTAGCTAAAAAATATCACAACCCAAACCACTGTCATTTGGGCAAACCCATGGGAGGTCAAACTGAGACGACAACACACTAGCTATTCCTTATAAATGTGAGAAACAAGTGCAAAGAGTTCACCTAAGAAAAGAGTTCCCCAAACAAATAAAATGATGAGATTTTCATTCCATTCATTTTGAAATTCTCATAAACTTATATCTTCTTTTCATGCTCCACAACTTGTGCTTATAAGGCAATTCCATTTAATTTTGTGCTTGATTTTCAGTTTTACACATCCTCTATCCCTTATATGCTATTTGTCTCTGGTATACCTTGCTAGTTATCATATTTTTCTTTCTTATTTGCATATACTAATATTCTTGTACCAAATGCTATATCACTGACTGATGCAAGATCAAACTCAACACCAAAAATGAAACAATGACATCATACTGATTGATCAACAAATGAATGAAACAAAAATTAGAGGAATATGAAAATATCAGAAAATGCATACCTTCAGAAAAATCTGAAAATAATGAGCTTGTGTTGCAACTTGCTGGTGCGTAGTGCATACTGCATAGGCCAAAAGAAAAAAGGAAGATGAAAAGAAGTTGAAGTTTGAAGAAGAAAAGAAAAGAAGAAAAGAACTTGAAGTTTGAAGCTTAGATGTTGTGGGCGAGCTCCAGAGAAAAGTCCAAACCAAACAAGAAAGAGAAAAAAAAACCCTAAGGCCTGAAGACTTAAATGTCATAAATGCCCTTTGCTCTAACTTAAATTACAAAAATTCCATAAGCCCATAAATTCACTTAGAATTTTGGATTTAGTATCGGTCGAAATGTTCATTTAGACCAAAATTCGGCATACCGGCCGAAACATCCCGATATGGCTGAAATTTAGTCCGGTAAGAAGCAACAGACTTACCTGTACCGGTTATGCTGTGGAAACGAAATATTTTAGCCGTATCAGCTAGTACGGCACAAAATTCAAAAGTTTGGATAGATCGACGTAGATCGTTTGGTTGAAAAATGGAAGGCAGTTCTGAGCAGAAAAGGATGAGGGGCATGGTGGTATGGGTAGAATCTGAGGTGGGGAATATTCCAAAAGGGATAATTACTACAAAGCCATTTTCAGAACATGATCAGATGGAAGGAGAAAATTTCGAGAAGTCAGTTATAATGGAAAACAAGGGTGGTTTTAGAGAGGAGAATTTGAATTTTGATTGAAGATAATTCTGCTTAACCACAAGTGGTTTTTCAAGGGAACTTAGCTGACAGGGATAAGGAAATAGATAAGAAAAAAATTTGAATTTGAGGACTGTGGAAATGGCCCTCATTCATGTTTGATAAAGGTTTTGGATCAGGCCGATGGGCCTCTGATTATTCAACCCAAGATGGTGAGTACTGACATGCAGGTTGAAAGGCCCATGGCTACGCACATAGCAGAATGTTGCATAGAGATGCATACTGAAAATGATGGTCAGACTAAGGGTGGCAGCAAGTGTAAGAACCAGAGTTGCCGAAAAAAGAAAGCAAGAACACAAGGTACCCAATCTGTTAGTTTGAATGTTGGGAAAAAAAGTTTTATGATTGATGAAAATGATGCTAATGAAAACCAAGGGCCTTTGAAAAAAGACAAAAAATATGAAGAATTTAGAAATTGCAGGGTGGAAAAGATTGTGGCGGTGGCTACTAGTCAGCTCTGCCAATCATCATGAAACACTTAAGTTGGAATTTTCGGGGGCTTAGGAACCCCTAAATAGTTCATGATCTCTATCTTTTAGTCAAAGAAAAGAGACCTAACTTAGTTTTTCTCACGGAGACAAAACTAAGGAGTACAAATTTTGAGCCTATAAAAAGAAGACTAGGGTTTGACTATTGTTTTGTAGTTTATTCAATAGGGAGAAAAAGGGGTCTTGCTATGTTATGGAATAATTAATATGCTGTGAAAATTGTAAATTATTCACAATACCATAATCATGCCCATGTTGCTGAGGAGGATGAAAGAGTCTGGTGGTTTCTCACAGGATTTTATGGGCATCTTGAAACAAGTAGAAGAAGTGAAACATGGGCATTGTTGTCCCTACTCGAAACAAGTTTTGATAAGGCTTGGTGTGTCATTGGAGATTTTAATTGCAATAGAAAAGCATGGAGGAAGACCAAGGCTAGAAAAACAAATGGAGGAGTTCAGACAAGTCATGAAGTGTAATAACTTGCATGCCTTAGGATGGAAGAGTGATATTTTCACTTGCAGCAATAAGCATGAAGATTCTAGTTTTACTAAAGAAATGTTAGATCGAGCAGTGGCCAATTCTCAGTGGACAAACTTGTTCAATGTGTATCAAGTGGAAACTTTGACAGTAAGAAGATCATACCATAGACCTATTCCACTAACAATGAACAATGAAAAGTTTCAACGAAATAAAATAATAAGGATTTTCAAGTTTGAGGCTAAGTGGGTAAAGGATACAGAGGGAGAACAAATTATTAAAGATGTCTGGTCAAAAAACACTGAGGTGCAGGATCCTTGGAAAAGAGTAATTAGTAAGTTGAAAAACTGTGATAGAGATTTGACTAAATGGAGTTTGGGAAAGCAAACTGATAGTGAAAAGGAAATTAAACTGAAAACAAAAAGTTAAATATGCTGGAATAAGAGGGTCCCCATAATGCTGCAGCAATAAAAAACTTATAGAAAGATTCAAGTTTATTGTTGGATCAAGATGATCTTAAATGGAAACAAAGAGTGAAGATTATTTGGTATCAGGAAGGTGACAGAAACATAAGGTACTTCCATATGTCTGCTACACAAAGAAGGAAGAGAAACACGATTAGATAAATTAAAGATGTGCATGGAAAGAGTATGGGAGAATCGGGTAGAGATAGATGATGCTTTCAAACAATATGTTTAGCTCCTCAAATCCTACTACTAAAGCTATTGAGGATTGCTTGAGATTCATAGAGCCTCGAGTGACTGCTGAGATGAATGAAGGGTTGTAGAAACTTTTCACAAGCAATGAAGTAGAAGCAATTGTGAGATGAAGTAGAAGCAACATTGCAACAAATGGCGCCTTTGAAGTCTCCAGGTCGAGATGGATATAATGTATATTTTTTCTAATCTTATTGGAATATTGTGGGAGATGAGGTATGTAATGCTACTTTAAAATTTCTGAATGTGGTGAAGTGGATCATGGTGTCAACTCTACTTATATTGCTTTAGTTCCAAAAGTAAAAGATCCTTAACTTGTAAATCAGTTTAGACCAATTAGTTTATGTAATGTATTGTATAAATTGGCATCAAAAGTGTTAGAAAATAGGCTAAAGCAGGTGTTGCATCTCATCATTTCAAGCAATCAAAATGCATTCATCCCTGGGAGGCTAATTACAGACAATGTAATTGTAGCCTATAATGTTCTACACTCAATGAAGACCAAACAGAAGGGGCAAACAGAAAGTATGGCATTGAAGTTGGATATGTCCAAGGCCTATGACCGAATTGACTGAAATTTTTTGAAAGCAATAATGAAGAAGTTGGGTTTTGGGATAAGATGGATATTATTGATTATGAGTTGTGTTACAACTGTAACCTATTCTGTCATAGTTAATGAGCAACCTAGATGTATGTTTAAGCCAGAAAGAGGAATAAGGCAAGGAAATCTATCTCCTTACCTTTTTATACTGTGTGCAGAAGGTTTTAGTTCATTACTTAGTCATGCAGAGAAGGTTAGTGAGTTGAAAGATGTTGTTTCAAGAAGAGGTTTAAAAATAAATCACATTTTTTTTGCTAATGATAGATCTTATTCTATAGAGCGAGAATTGAAGAGTGGAAAAAGGTACAAAAGCTACTTGAAGAGTATGAGAATGCATCAGGTCAATGTCTCAATAGAGATAAAACAACTGTCTTTTTCAGTTCTAATACTAGAGAAGTGGTTAAATAATAGCTTGTGAGAGCCATTAGGGTACCTATAAGTAATAATAATGAAAGATACATGGAGTTACCTTCAATGGTGGGCAGATCAAAGTATTACTCTTTTAGATCCATAAATAAGAGAATCTGGACTAAGATATCTAGCTGGAAAAACACATTTCTCATTCAGGCAGGGAAGGAAGTCATGATTAAGGCGGTGATCCAAGCAATTCCAACATACACAATGAGTGTCTTCATGTTGCCTAAGAAACTGCTTGAGGAAATTAATATTATGATGGGCAAATTTGGTGGAGTCACAAGTAGAATCACAATAAAATTCAGTGGAAAGACTGGACAAAAATGGGAGAATCAAAGAAGAAGGGTGATTGGGCTTTAAAGATCTTGAATCATTCAATAAAGCTATGCTTGAAAAATAGATATAGAGAATGTAGAATATTCCTAATTCTTTAGTGGGAAAAATTATGAGGGAGAAGTATTTTAAAAATGGTAATCTATTAGAGGCAAAGCTGGGATATAATCCATCTTTAATATGGAAGAGTATCTGGACATCACTAGACTTGGTCAATGCAGGAATTATTTGGTGAGTTGCAAAAGGTAGGAGTATCAAAATCTGGCATGACAAATGAATCCCTAAACCTACATCTTTTAAAGTACAGTCCCCTATACATCTTTTGTATGGTGATGCTTTAGTATCATAATTGTTAGAAGCTTGTGCAAGCAGCTAGAACATAGTGATCTCTCAGCTTTTTCAACCAGAAGAAGGGGAATTGATATGTAGAATACCAATAAGTAGAAGGGGTGCTCAAGATAAAATGATACGGGGCTATATTGCTAATAAGGAGTTTACTGTTAGAAGTGCATACCATTTGCATTACACAAACGAAAGGCAAGAGTGTGGAGAATCTTCTAGATTATCAGCAAGTAGATTGATTGGCAACAAATATGGAGCCTCCAAGTTCCAGGAAAGATTAAACACTTCTTATGGAAAGCGGCAAACGAGTTATTACCAACTATGTAGAATCTATTTAAGAAGAAGATGGTTGAAAATGACCTATACCGAATTTGTCAAAGGGAAGCTTTATCAGTTCTTCATGCTATATGGAGTTGTCCCGCACCTTGTGATGTGTGGGCTGAATCTCTAAGTCCAGTTTCCAAATGGTCAAGTTTAGTATTAGATTTTTAAGATTTATGGTTGGATTTAGATTCAAGGTTATCTGTTGAAGATACATAGTTTTCTAATTTCATTATGATAAGAATATGGATCAGAAGGAATTATGTAGTTTTTGGGAAAAAAAAAATTGAAAGTCCACAACAGGTGATAAAAACTGTTAGTGCAAATAAGGATATATTCCTTCAATCCCAGATTCAAGAGTGTGACCAACGAGCAGAAGGAGCCATAGCTAGAAGTGCAGCAAAATGACAAAAACCAGTTGATAGGTATGTGAAGGCTAACTAGGATGAGTCTGTGGATGATCAGGAAAGAAAAGATTGGGTTGGGCATCATTATCAGGGATGAGTTAGGTGACATTATGGCCTGTATTTGCACAAACTATAGTTATAACATGAAACCTATTATAGTTGAAGGTATGGCTTTAAGGAAGGCAATGTAGATATGTGCTGATTTGGGTTTTGCTAGAGTAGAATTTGAAAGAGACTCTCAAGTTATTGTTAACTTGACTAACAGTCATGAAGATGTGAATACATAGTATGGATCTTTGGTGTATGATACCCAATCAATGCTGAAGGAATGGCATGTATGGAAGGTGATATTCAACTACAAAGAAGCGAATGAAGTTGTTCATCTACTAGCAAAAATGGCTCTTATGCAAATAGATAAAAGAATTTGGTTAGACGATGGGCCTATGTAGATTATGTATACTATTAGGAAGGAGCAAACTTGAAATGACTGAATTGTTAGTTTGTTTTTGCAATAATATTTACTCATGGTTTTCAAAAACAAAAAAGAAAGTAAAACCATAGAGATAGATCACGACCATAGGGAACGACGATGATCATACACTGTCGTATCATGACCTAACCTTCTTAAAAAAAATGATCTCACCTTCTTGTCTCAAATTTTTGACCCAACAAATATCTAATTTCGGTAGGATGATGAGCAGTTGGAGAAGATGCATTTCGAAATGTGAAGTCCTTGATCGGCAATTCGATAGGAAGTCTTAGAGGAGGTACCAACCTTGCTTCTTAGGCAGTGGCTGAAACCCTAGCTTACTACCTTTGGGTCAAGCCTTCCCAAGGCCTCAGGCTCCAACAAGATGTGTGTTTTTTGGATCTTGATCTCCATTCATATACATCAGTTTTGTTTTCATTTCATTTCAGTTGATGAACAGTTAGTGTATTATTTGGTTGTAGGAAACAACAATATTTGTAGCTTTGGAGGATCCACGTCATTACGTTGAGAAGCAAAAAATCATTCCTAACCCTCAGGTAAAAAATATCTGAATGTGGCTTAATTGACTGATATAGTCGTTTTACAATTTCTCAGCTTATCTTACATCCAAACAGGCCTTTAGTCCCTAATTTGATTCGATTGAGAAACTATTTTTCTAGAAACTGGCTTGATATACTACAACAAGAATAAAGTAACTTGTAAAAAGGAGGAATAAAAGTATCGTATACTTGTATATTAGCCTTGTTGGGTTGTGGTTAATTTGACCAAAAGTTAAAGGTTCATAATTAGATGAAAAACACAAGTCATATTGCCCATATAATTAGGGGTGTCAAATCGTGTTAACTGGTTGTGTCAAGACATGTACATTATACTTAATGTGTCAAAAAGAACATGACTTGTTAAGAATTTCATGTTAAAATCTCAAATCCTAGCACGACTTATTAAGATAACGGGTTAATATGACACGACTCGTTTTGACCTGTTACTGAATACGAAATAGATTGACACGATACAACATGACACGACCTGACCTGTTTCAACTCGTTTACGTTAATAGTTGAATATACCTGTTTCAATCCGTTTGACCTGATTGATTTTATATAAATATTATAATTTAATATTTATAAAAAATAAAAAATCTAACTACAAGTCCAAATTATAATCCAAACAATAAAAATACCAAATATGATAAACACACAATTACACAAATATGATAAACATACATTGTAATAATATTAAATTTAAAATCTCAAATATGATAAGCACGCATTGTAAAATATTAATGTTACAATCCCAAATATTATATAAATGTAAATTCAACCTTCTTAACGAGTTGACTCGTTAGTGACCCAATAAGTAATCGTGTCTTAACGGGTCAACCCGTTTTGACTCGAATTCGTTAAAACTAAACTTAAATCCACTTTTATCATGTCGTATTTGTGTTGGATTAACGGGTCGTGTTATATATTGTCATCCCTACCCTATTTCAAAAGGACTAGTCAATGAGCATGACTCTAGTTTCATATTTCTGGTTGAGATATGCTCTGATACCATTTGTAATGCCCCAATAGAATTTCCAAGCCACATGGTCTATACTAAAAAAGGATTGGTTAATGATACAGTTGGAGCTCCATTGAAACATTATAAAGAGCAAGTACTTCTCATAAAAAAGCAATATGGGATCCCATACACCACCTACCATTATCGCTTATCAAAATAGGATGCCTCATTATTTGGTTGGTGCATTATTAATTTGATTTGTTTTTTTTTTCTATGATGCAATAAGATACAAAAAATCCATTTTTGGGTTCCCTTTATATATTAATGCTTTGACTGAGTTTTGGAGAGCATTTGCTGATATGATCTTTATTGTTTTATAAAATATACGAGGGAATCAGAAACAAGCACACGAGTTTGTGGAGATGGGGTTTATATGTTTTCTACTTGGCCAAATGAAACTCAAAAGTTGTGTATTTACTTTCTGCTTATATTAGATGCACTTACCGTTCTAATGATAAGAATGAGTACTTGGTGTCATAGTATTACACATTCTCGCTTAGAGCATATATGCATGAGCATTCTAAAGGCATGTGTTACCTCAGGGCGTTGTCTTGAACGATGTAACAATGTAAAGTTTTTAATTAAAGTGCATTTGTCTGTTAGTAGTTGTTAGGGACAAGTATCTACAGTTCATTGATTTTCATCATTCAATTCATTATACTATGATGAAATAGGAATTTTGTGATGACTAAATGCTTTACATGGCATCATAGAGATCGCTAGAATAGTGGCTCGTGTGGCCAATAGTTGCAAGTCCAAGTTTCACCAAGAAAATGTTAAAAGAGTAGTAATGGTAACAACTGTTGAAGGTGCTGACTCATTTAAATTTGGGCCCGAATATGAACTATTTGTAGAATGTAAAACCTCTATACACGAAATTTTTGGTACTATATAAGTATGGTTAGGTTGTTGTAAAGATGGTTGGCTTTGGGTGTAATTAGGCTTAAGCACTTGATATTATTTTTATCAAATTTGTTTTTTATGGAAAGTTTTATATATAATTGCTACGGGAAGGACAACTGGCTTTTGCCACACCTGTTAGGCTGAGGTCATTGCTTTAAATCTCTTTTTACTTTAGGACCACATTCACTAATCTAAAATAATGAAAAAATAACAATTTAATACGATGTGAAAAGGAATTAAAGAAGTAGATGTGCATGATCATCAATCATCCTTGCAAATATGAGCTATAAAGAACTTGCAATATTCTTTCTAGTTTGTCTATAAATGAATAAACCTTGGAAACAAAATGCCTAGTTTCCCTTTTCATGTTGATAGATTGTTGGGAAGACCATGTTGGATAAGTGTTTGATCTTAAGGCAAGTAATAGACCTTGGTCTCAGATCAATACCAGTTCCATTTTATGCCGTCTTAAAAATATATTTTGTCTTCCGTCAATGAGCTTTGGCTCAAATGACACTTTCTCCCCTAAATAATAATGGAGGAGGACTTTCTGGTTACTGTACAGGACACTGTTAGCATGATTGATTATGCAACAATATCAAATCAGTTGCTGAATATGCAGCAATGTCAAAACATAATTTTGAATATTTGAAATTTGAATTGTAACGATCCTTTTTAGTTTGTTCAGATAGTTTGTTAGATATCCTTGTAAAGCTGAATTCTTTTGTAACTACAACTTTATAAATATACAAATCTTTCAGTGAGTAAGGTATTGAAACCTACTCTAACACAATTTGTTTATTTGTGTATGCATTACTCTATCTTATCTTACATGGTATCAGACAGTCGTATGGCTAACGCCCGATCCTTTCTTTTCTTTCAAGCTTCCACAACTATCAAAATCATCATAATGTCTTCTAGTTCAAGTAACACTGAAAATATGCCCCACCCCAATCAAAACCTTCATGCCACTTCTCAACCTGTTACTGAGAAACTCATTGGTCCCAACTTTGTGGCATGGAGTATGTAGTTCATGGTCTTTCTTAGTAGCCATGATCTTGTTGGTTATATTGATGGCACAATTAAGGCTCCTGAAGAAACTATTTAGGATGCACCTAATCCAACTTATGCAATATGGTTCCAGAAGGACAATTGTGTTAAAAGTTGGATACTTGATTCCATTTTATAGGAGTTGGTTGCTTTTTTATTTTGTTTATATAATTAAGACTGCCAAGAAGGCCTGGGAGTCTCTTCAGACTCGCTTTGCATCAGCTTCACAGTCATGGGTTGCATTACTTAAGAGACATATTCAAATTCTCTCTCATGGTAATAAAATTTGTACTGCTTATATTGATGAAGTTAAGTGTCTCGCTGATCAACTAGTTGCAGCTGTCAAGCCTATGGATGATCAAGACCTTATTGCTCAATTACTAGGGGGTCTTAAGGTAAGCTTCACTCCCTTTATTACCTCCTATACTTTTGCTACATGAGATAATGATATTTCCTTGGAAGATTTTCAAGCTGAACTACTCAACTTTGAGGCACTGCTAGAAAATCAGCATCAAAATTCTACATACATTCACTATGCTTTTGCTGCTAACAAATCTAAAATGCCAAACTTTACCAAGAAAACACAAAAGCCAGGTCTGAATATTAATTTCAAACAGAATTGAGCTTCATCTGCCTTCAATCCTCATGGATCCAATTGTGTACAACAGAATAATCCTCGTCCGCAAGGTACTTCTTCCAATAGGCCTACTTGCCAAATTTGCAGCAAAACAAATCACATTGCACTAGATTGCTATGAGAGGTTCAATTATGCATATCAAGGTCGGATTCCTCCTGTTAAACTTGTGGCCATGGCAGCTGAATCTAATGCAACACTTGATAATCAAATTTGATATGCTGACAGTGGAGATAATGCGCACATAACCAGTAATGCAGTAAATCTTACTACTCAACAATCGTTTGAAGGAGCAGACATGATCACAGTCGTCAAAGGGAAAGGTTTATCATTTGAAAATACTGGACACACTTCCCTTATAGTTGATAGTCAATCCTTTCAAATGAAAAATATTTTACATTGCCCTGATGCATCTGTCAATCTTCTATCCATCAACAAATTTTGTCTAGATAATAATTGCTATTTTATACTAATTGTTTGTAATTTCTTTGCGAAACGGAATTAGACCAACATAATCCTATTCCAAGGTTAGGTTGAGAATGATTTATATCCCCTCCTTGCTGGCATCAAGAGTTTCTCCAATAAAATGCATTGCTTTGCAACAAAGTTAGAAACGAAGACAACAAATAATAGATGGCATAATCGTCTAGGCCAACCCTTTGAGCTTGTCTTAAATAATCTGTTTCAGTCTAGATATCTTCCTAGTACTAAGTCCTTTGGTAAGTCTACGTTTTGTGAGTCTTGTCCTCTAGGAAAAGCCAAGCAGGTTCCATATGACAATTCAACAAGTCAGACACAAGGTCCATTAGTTCTTGTACACTCTGATGTTTAGGTGTCTCCCATAACTTCATTTGGTGGATGTCATTTTTATGTTATTTTCATTGATGATTTTTCACGTTTCACATGGTTGTTTCCCATGACTCATAAATCTGATGTATTTGAAGTTTTCAAGAAATATAAAGTTATTGTTGAAAATTTATTTTCTTGTAAGATTAAGCAATTTCAAACAGATAATGGTGGTGAATTTCTCTCTAATGAATTTAAACAATTTTTAAGCACAAATGGAATTTATCATTGCTTAACTTGTCCATCTTCTTCTCCATAAAATGATCTTGCAGAGAGAAAACATGGACGCATAAGAGAAATGTGATTAACTCTTCTTGCAAAATCACATCTACCAACAACTTATTAGACTGATTCCTTCATAACATCGGTTTATTTAATTAATAGGCTTCCAACAAAAGTTCTAAACAACCTATCTTCTTTCTATGTGCTCCATAAATCAGTCCCTAGGTATAGTGACCTGCCCATTTTTGGGTGTAGTTGTTATCCATTAATCTCATCATACGAAAAACATAAACTTTGTTTTAAAAGTAAAAAGTGTGTTTTTCTAGGATACTCAAGACAACAAAAAGGATAGAGATGTTTGGACTTAAACAATGGTAGAGTGTACATTTCTTGCAATGTTATCTTTGACCAGAACTCTTTTCTAACAGCTGATATGGTTTCAGACTCTTCAACCAAGAATGATTCTGTTCTTTCTGGGAAGGTTTCTCAATTTCAATTACTAACTTTTATTCAGTTGCTAATATATTCTGCAAATTTTGTGCAGCCACAACCCTTATCTTATCCTTCAAACAATGTTGACTCCTCACCTATTCGAAATACTGAACCTAACATCAGTATAACAAACACTCCTTGTTCAACATCTGCTAACCCTGCTCACTCTTAAAATCTTGCTACTAGTCTAGGCCACCCCTTCTATCTCAATGTCCTCATAATGAACCTATACACTTGCCTCCACAACAACCAATCCAAAAGATAGTCACAAGATCAAAAACTGGAAACTTAAGCCCAAACAGTTCCCTGGTTTCATAACCTTTTACTCTACTAAACATCCTCTTCATGTGTTGTCCACTATTTATCATGAATAGGAACCAAGTTGCTTTACGCAAGCTGTGTCTGTCTATAAATGGCGAGATGCCATGGGGCGTGAGTTTGATGCATTAATGGCCGATGGTACATGATCCCTTTGTCCATGACCACTTCATAAACCTGTGATTTGTAACAAATGGGTATACAAAATTAAGAGGAAGCATGATGGTAGCATAGAGAGGTATAAGGCATGCTTGGCTGCCAAAGGATTTGATCAATGTGATGGAGTGGATTATTATGAGACATTTTCGCCAGTGATTAAACCCTCTACTATTCGTTTAATTTTGGCACTAGCTGTGAATTTTCATTGGCCTATTCATTAGCTAGACGTCTCTAATGCTTTCTTACATGACATATTGGATGATGAGGTATTCATGGAGCAACCAAAGGGGTTTATTGATAAGTCTTAACCTGATTTTGTTTGTAGGTTACATAAATCTCTCTATAGGCTAAAACAAGCTCCAAGAGCATGGTTTCGAAGACACTCCAAGCAGCTACTTGAATATGGTTTTCTTGAGTCTTCGGTTGACTCATCTCTATTGATTTTGGCAAAGGTGGCTTACAAATATTTGTTCTTGTCTACGTAGATAATATTATTGTGACAGGATCAAGTATGCAGGCTATTACTCAATTTATTGAACAATTTGGAACTCAATTTCAACTCAAAGATCTCGCCAATTTGAGTTACTTCTTAGGAGTTCAAGCATGTCGTGATTCAAATGGTCTTCACTTGCGTCAAGGAAAGTATATAATTGATCTCTTGCATAAAATAGATATGGCTGGAGCAAAACCACTATCCTCTCCAACATTATCTGGCAAGAAATTAACATCTCAAGATGGCTCACTACTTACAGATCCTAGTAAATACAGAATGATTGTTTGAGCACTTCAATATTGCACAATTTTCAGATCTAATATTTCCTATATTGTTAACTAATTATGCTAGTTTATGCATAGGCCGCGTGAAGGCCACTAGATAGCTCTCAAACATGTTCTACAATATCTAAAAGGGACAGTTGATTATGGTCTTTATTACACACCCTGAGCCATAGAGTTAAATGCGTACTGTGATTTCGATTGGGCAAGCAATCCGGATGACAGACGTAGTAGTAGTGGATATGGTATTTTTCTAGGCAAAAACTTGATTTCTTGGAGTGCTAAAAAGCAGAATGTGGTTTCTTGTTCAAGTGTAGAAGCAAAATACAGGTCACTGACCTTAGCTATTGCTGAGCTCTATTGGATGACTATGTTATTTAGAGTATTAAGAATTGTTCTTGCTAAATGTCCAGTGATTTGGTGTGACAATATAGGAGCAATTGCCTTGGCTTCTAATCCAGTCTTCCATTCTAGGACAAAGTATATTGAAGTGGATTATCACTTTGTGAGAGAGAAGGTTGTGAACAAAGATGTTCAAGTATCTCATATTTCCACAGAGGATCAGATTACAGACGTGTTTACTAAGGGACATACAGCCTTAAGATTTAAATTCTTAAGATTCAAACTGATGATCTACTTGCTGCCCATTAGTTTGCAGGGGGTGTTAGCATGACCGATTATGCAGTAATATCATATCAATTGTCGAATATGCAGCAATGTCAAAACATAATTTTGAATACTTGAAATTTGAATTGTAACAATCCTTTTTAGTTTGTTAAGATAGTCTGTTAAATATCCTTGTAAAGCCAAATTCTTTTGTAACTACAACTCTATAAATATACAAATCTTTCAGTGGGTAAGGTATTAAAACCTACTCCAACACAATTTGTTTACCTGTGTATGCATTACTCTATCTTATCTTACAGACACTTATAAAAATTAAAAGGAAAGAAAGAAGAAAAAAGGAAAGAAAAAGGAAGCCGCCCACTTCTCCTAATTGAGTGGAAGTTTTAAATAGATGACTTTTTAGGATAGTCCTAACTGAATTGCAGATAGGTTGAAAGATACATCCGTAGCTATTGGTCTATCTTTTGGAACTACTACAATTAGCTCAAGAAAAATGATGTTTGATCCATTGTGCATTGATATCCTTGATAAGGTTCCCGAATGCAAGTGGAAGCGGATTCCTTAATTGTTGCATATGTTTGATACTCGAAATTCCATGTCTTGAGTTGGTCTTAAAAAGGTTGTAGTATTGTGTATTTTTTAATATGACAAATCTATCTATACCGGCTCCTTAATTGAGTAATGGCTAGAGGTGTGTCAGTGATCATATTGATTTAGATCTATGAGTCAGGCAACCTCTTAACCCAACCGATTGCAAGCAGAGTAGAAAACATGAGTAATACTATTCATCATCATAATTCTCATCACCTCATGATGTGACATCAGATGATTGAGACTATTTATTATATTTCACTTGTGAATCTATTATTTAATACTACATCATGAGATAATAAGATAATGATGAGAAAAATGATGATAAATAGATTTTTTTTGTAAAAAAATTATTCTTTATTAGTAGGACCCACTATTTTACAAATGGTTTGTATGAGACTTGTCTATTTGAGGCTTGTACCTATCATTACTCTTTTTGCTTTTAAATTTGTACTTAATAGTATGAGGAGTTATACTTGATTACTCTCTCGCTCTAGGCACAGCAAATTTAATCCTATATGGTTCCCTTATTCTTTTGAAAAATTTCCATCTAATGCAAGCAGATTATTGTGGCAATCTAATTCCTAATGAATGTGTTAATTAAGATGCACTTCTTAATAGTTGTGGAGGTATTTCCATCTTGTAATGCAAGAGAATTATTGTGGCAAGCCTGTGAAGGGACAGAATACCATAGCCCATAGTTGGGCCCATCCCACTAGGCCACCACTAGGGACAAGAAGACAAACAAGAAATAGACAAGAAGGGACATAAGAGCATGCAAGTGTCAGAGGGGTCAAAGGGAAAGGAGGAAGAGAAGGGAAGCTGACACACGCAAAGGGCTCAGGTCCCATCACTGCAGACTAGTACACGCAACAAGAAGATATATAAAAAGCTTTCTACTATATGACAAAAGGACTCTTTCTCGATCAAATCTTCTTCTTCTTCTTTTCTAGCAACCTCTTGAGGAAGACAGCGTTTCCAATAGGAAGAGCTCCAACTTTATTTGTATAGTGATATATGAGGGATCATGAATTGCTGTAAACAAATATATTATAGTGGAAACTCCTTTCCCCAAACTCTCATGGACGTAGGACTAAGGCTGAACCACGAAAATCTTGGTGTCCATCTTTCTTTACTTTCTCTGCACTTATGTTTTATCCACTGCTATGGACAAACACATTGCCACTGTACAGTCGTACTAGAACACTATCGGGAGCTCCAAACAACACAGATGAAGGCCCAGTCGACTTAGTGGGCCAGGAATGACTCTCTCTCCTTCCGGCCTGTTGTGCGATTTTTACAGTATCAAGAAATCCAACCTTGTAAAAAGGTTTATAGGCTGAATTATTCCAATCAGTGAATCAACCTTTTGGCATTGTCTAAATGAAATACCCAATTCTTAGAGAAAAATGACACCTCCGCAATTGGTTGGTTGGGGACAACATAAACGTGTTATGAACCAAGCAGGCAAGCATTGCCGGTCTTCCACGGAGCCACAAGGAGAGTAATCCTTCCCTCTGTCAATATATATTAATTTAAATAAAAAATGTGCGCGCACAGATAGAACCCATAGAGAAAGCTAAACTTTCCCTCGACCAGCTATTTAATTACCAACTCCCTTGCAAGCACTTACAGATAATACAGCTATATATCATCAATTACAAGGATTATCAATTTATAACAACCAATTAGTACATGTATATGTGTATGATTGACACAGGTAGTGTAGCACCCTGAGAGTGAGAGTTAACGCATGCTCATGCAACAAACAGAGGTATGTAAGAAATAAGCCGGCAACAAACAGATAACATGCAATCAGCTAGCAAACAAGAAGCAAATAGCTAACTAGTACCATACAGATGTATCTTGAATACTAATTACTAGTAAAGAACTGGGATCCATTGTATATAAATAAGAGTAATGCCATACATCAGATTCTCATTTCACTTTCATTTTATTACATAAGATGTGACATATTTATCACCAGTGGATGATAAATAATCATCAAATCATATTATATAGTGGAATGATAGTATGGTGTATAAAATTTTCCTATAAATCAAGTGGATATTTGCATATGGGAAAACTTGCATATTTTGAATTTGTATAAATTATTTTCCTATCACCAATAATGAACGCGTGGGACGTTTCTAAGCTTATTAAAGATGTGTGAGCCCAAGTCCTAACCAATATGCATAGCAGCATGGCCATTATAATTAAGCTCCCCTACTTCCAACATTTAACTATCTGCAATGATCCAACCATTGGATCATTTCCTAACATTGATCGATCAATTAATATATAATTAAGTTCAAAAAATAAGGGATACATATAGCAGTGCACATGTCAGGGAGATTAGATTGGGCTGAAAAGACCAAATGAAAAGGCCAGACTCGTTCTTTAGAGACAGAGGACGACGAATGGGTTTGGTGATCTGGCAGCTGGAAGATGATCTGGCAGTCGTACGTGTGCCTGCCTCTCCACTAGCTACTGAAATTATTAGTATTATATTATAAATAAAGCAGTCTTGGGCTTGGCCAATGGCCAACATGCTTAATTATTCTTGTTTATATCGATAATTAATTACGCCTTTTTGTGGTCCTTAGGATGCATGGGCATTTTTTACTCAAGCTTAATGTGCACCTTTCATTATTATATTAAACTTTAAAATTAACCATTCAAACTTTGATTTTCCCTCGATGAAATGTGGACCGCTCATGTCCCTTAAAATAATAATGCATGCTAATTATTATTTTATTTTAATCTGCTTATAATACATTTGTTACGTACCTTTATATATGATTATTATTTTTGTGTTCCCCATATTTAAATATTTAATTATATTTAACAGAGATTTTGGTCGTTGAACCGAGCTTTTCAGGCACAGATGCATGTAGTCATAATACTGGTTGCCAACAGAGTATTAATTAATATTATACTCATTTAATAATTAAGGTTTAAACCGTGATGCTCATGCATGCATGCTTACATTAATTTTCATGTGATTCCTATATTCCTTGAATAAATAATTATTTCCACAGGTAATCAGGTGATTGTTTCAGGTTCATATGTATCTTCTTAATCGCAGTCAGTACTTTGGCTGGAAATAGCTATCTAGCTAGTTTGCTTTTTATTATAATTAATCTGAATTAATAATCAATTAAAATAAAAATCTAATTAATTGTTAGAAGTTTATATATCAATATTTATAATTGGCTCCAAGCTTAATAAGAACAACATCAGCTTTCTAACTCGGTTGAACTAATTAATAGTTTAAATTAATTTTGATATGGAGAAATGCTATTTGTCCCATTGGATTCTTCCGATAGAGAGTCTCACTGGATTTTTTTTTTTTTTACTTAGTGATTAAGAAAATATTTTTTAATAATATTGTAAATTTTTAAAAAATATTTCAAAGTATTAAAAAATTAAAAAAAAAAAGATGAATTAATACACTATCGATCGGGGGCAGCCACTAGATCAATGACACTTTGATATATAAACTTATATAGTGTATATGGAATATAATATGCCAGTCAACCTCACCTGAAGATATCATTGAAAGAAATGTAATCTATTTTATTCTTTACCTATTTATTATTATATATATACATAAGATCATATATATAAACATAAAGAAAATAATCCCTGCATGTAGTTAAACAAGGAAAATTCTATATATAAGTTGGTGTAGATGATATGTATATCTAGTAAAATGTTTGCATAACATAATTTGATTTAAAAAAAAATATTAATTTTAAATTTTATAAGTTAAATATTATCATATAAGTGATGTTGATAGTTTGTCATAGACACACTAGAGAACTCAATCAGACAAATTGATAACTAAATATTGTACATGTATTTGATCCTTTGCGCTATGATTTTGATTATTAAAAATCTAATTAAATTAATATCTAATTGTCTTAAAAATTTTAGAATATTTATAACTTAAGAAATTTATCTAATTTGTTACGAGGTTAATCTTGAAATGAGGTAATAAAAAATAAAATGAAGAGAAATAATATTTGTAATTATAAAATATATAAGTAATGTATCTATATTTAAAAAAAATTGATAAATAGGAGAGTTAAATAAAAAAATATTTTTTTAATAATAATTTTTTTGTTTTAAAAGAAGTGTGCAGTATAACAGCATTACTTTGGACGAAAATGGAAAATACTAGTTAAGGCGGCGCGTCGTCTATAATGGGAGACACACTAACACAAGTGGGTGTGGGGGAATGACTAAAATGGGGATGTGATGGACTTTTGCATAACAATCACACGTCAGCTTTAGACTCAAACATCTCCATCGACTCCCCCACTTGTGTGCAGTGGGACCCCTAATCTCTTGAGATGATGAATTTTGATGCTGACACGATGGTTATTGAATCTTTCCAATTCAAGGTATCTACAGTTTGTTCAACTTTTTAGACAGACTTGTGATTCCATTTTTATCACTGCTAATGCATCACGTACTCGTACTCATTTGATAGTGACATTGATAATTGACATCACATTTATATATTGATAAACATTATATAATTGAAAACTTATTTGAATGTTACATAGAGTAAAGAATATTTTATTTTTAAATAATGTAAAATTATATACATTATATACTCTTATCATTTATCAAATATGATATCATAATATATATATGTTTGTGAAGTAAATAATCCTCATGACCGGATCCGGGGAGTATGTCTGGTCCATAAGGCCCGAGGATAAGATTTGGACTAGGCCAAGTTGACCCGGAGGAAGAACAATCAGGCAAAACGTGTTAACTAAAGGATGGAAGGTAGGATTATGTGACACCACTATTGGTCGATATTTAGGAACACCTCCTATCCCTGAACTTTGACGTCCGAACAAATCAAAAGGATGGACATACCTTACCGGAACCATACCGCATTTAATGGGACAGACGGACACACCATGACAGAGAGCCACGTCGCATTTAATACATCTCGGAGCTCGGCACACCACGACATGACTACTGAGGTGTCAATGATAGCCGCAATCAGATCTGGCAAGTCTGCAGCACAACATGGAGTTGACAATGACACCTGATCCCAGTATGGAGCTGCACACCCACTATCTTCATCTCGGGATTACCCTGACCAGGTATAAATACCCCCTCCCTCAGCCAGGGGAGAGGTTCAAACTCTTTCATACTCCAGCTCACATTCTCTCTGATCGTATACTTCTCTCTTTCACTTCATCCCAACAACACCCTGAGCCTCCCATTCTTTACCTTAACAGGATCAAGATCAAGCCTAGCAATGTGAAGTTGCCCAGGCTGTGAAACACAATATCAACAATGTTATAACCATATCATGTTTTATGAATGACAAATGTATTAGATGTTATGCCACGAGGAATGGCTACTTCATTGATCTTTACTGTCGAGCTTAAATGTGCAATTGTGGATTGATAGTTGCACAAAGTTTATCATATGAAAATCACTCTTTTCAAGTTTGCTTTTTCTATAAAATGAGATATAGCGGAAGTGAATAGTACGTGCTCTTTTTATTTTTTCAAAAAAATAGTAACATTTTATTGATTGATCTACCACAAAATAAATAATGGTGTCGCATCATTAACATGATGCAAGTATGCAAAATATAGTTGGTATTATTGCTGAGGGTGAAGAAGAAATGATCCCAATGATGGAGGGGGAGTTTGAGAGCCACACAATTAGTAAGTAAAACGATGGATGCTGACATGTCATGATTATGTGGGACTAAGTAAGTGGGTATAAATATATAAATATATTTATATAATACTAATAAATCTATCTCTTAAATATGCCATGCAACATCTAAAGTGACGGAGATCATCAACACTCTTCATGAGTCAGTCTATGTGTGGTTGGGAACTAACTTGGAGGGGGACAAAAGGTAGAGCTTGCCTTTTCCATTTGAGAAATGATAAACTATCAACTAATTTACCACTCTTAAACTATTATTGAATAAAATAATATTTTTTTGAAATTTGATTTTAATTTTGATTTTGATTTGATGTATCTAAAATTTGAAAAAAATTATATTGTAAATAAGTTGCCAGTGTATCCTTGCTCTTTCTTTTCTTTTTCTTTTTTTTCTTTTTTGGTTGAAATAAGCCTTTTCCATTTTCTGATCAGGAAAAGGACGGCAGTGTTGGGAGGGTCAAAATTACCTTTCATTTCTTTATATATATATATATATATATATATATATATATATATATATATGTGTGTGTGTGTGAGTTTTGTTATACAACTTTTACTATATTTCATATTTTTTTAAATTTTTAAATTTTTTAATATTTATTTTAAATTTTTTTTTTGAGTTTATTATTTTTAAAATATTTCAAATTTTTTATTCATTATTCATATAATAAATATTTGATAAAAAAAAAATTATAAAAAATATGATGTGTAGAGATTATGTGAATGGTAGGAAGTTGTAGAGATTTTTTGATATATATAAATATATATATATATATATATATATATATATATATATATATATATTGATATATAAATAGATAAGTATTGATGTGTAATATCGAAAGTGGAGATAAGGTTGACCAAGTTCCCATGAGACGATAACAGCTTCCACGTGGTCCGACCACCGACCACCGACCACCGATCGATTTGCTCCGTCTGTAGGTCCCACTTATATTTTAACGTACTAGATCATCTTTTAAATTTGAGTTGTACGGATAGATAAATCCTATCTTAAGCGGTGGACTTTCTAGTTTCTCTCGACTCTTTGCCCCTAGCTAAGACCATCCTTCCTATCTTAAAAATAATTCCAATTTTTTTTAAACGAAATACGCTAGAATAATTTGCATCTAATATTTTCATTTCCCTAATTATTGTCATTATCTAATGCTAAAATGCTCTAGTTTTTCAAGCTAATCCACTTGATCTATTTATTATGTGATGGGATCAGTATTGTTAATATCAAGCTGCTCATGATCTAATGTGCACGTGGAAATCGACCATCTTAGTTGTGAATTAATCTAGGAGACAACGTTTTCTTTGAACTTATGAAACTCAAACTCATATATATATATATATATATATATATATATATATATATATGTTAGTCCCGAATGATTTCCTAAGGTTAATTTAGATGGAATTTTGGTACACCCCTAGATCCCAATGCAGGCATGCATGCAGGTCCACGATGATCACCACAAAAAATATTATTACTACGTCTACTATATGTTATATAAATTATAACAACATTTATGTAGGGTCTTTTGTAAACCTTTATTTGCTATTTTTATTTATTTATTATTAATTCAACTTAATTATATATATAAAGTAACTTTACAATTTAACATATTATATCAAAATACGTCAATTTAATTTATTTTTGTGTAAGAGAAATATTTTAGCCGTAAAGAGAATCTACAAAAGTAAATATATAAACTGACTTGATGTGATACATTAGATTGTAAAATTACTTTTATCATAAAGTAGATCTAATATATCTCGTGAAATATTATCAATTTATGAGTTTACTCTTATGAGATCTTTTTGTGACGAACAAAGCTTTTTGTATAATCTCTTAATAACTAAAGTAGTTATCTTTCTCTTAACAATAATGTTATTTGGCTTAAGTATTATTGTCATCATTATTTATAAAATATAAAAAATAATATTTTAATTTCCTTTTGTATATTTGAAAAGGATAATTTTTTTATTTTTTATTTATAATTTGAAAATTAATCTTGTTTATTTTCACAAATGAGTTGAGATAAAAATTGAAAATTAAATAAAATATTATTAGAATATATATTTTTAATAATATTAATTTGATATTTAAAAAAATTAAATTATTTATTTTTATTTATATAAAAATTTTAAAAATTTATAATAATTAATGAGATAAAATAGATGAGATGGGTCGAGAAACAAACAAATTTCGTAGGAATGGCGAGAATGGGTGGATAAACCCTAAACAGGAAGGAAAGGATCGCTGCTCTCCGCACGCGTAGAAACAAAACACAAGTACGAACAAAAATATGAACGCGCTGGAAAGAAAGAGGGGGAAGTCTTTATCACCGGGCAGAGCGTTTTTTTGTCTTTCATATTTGCTTGGATTCTTCTTTAATTTTACCGCACGCATTTCCACTGTTTTCTCCTCAAAGCTCTCGCAAATTTCTCTCTTCCCACTCATAGCTCCATTCACCGTCACTGGAGCGCGTGGATTTCTCGGAAGAATTTCATGGTTGCTTCTTTAATTCCTTTTCTTTCACTTTTCCACAGCTCGACGGTGGAAACTTATCGGAGGATTTTCATTCATCAATATTCATTTCATTTGATACAAAATGTTTCATCTCATTTTTATCTTTCTAATTCTTTTAAATTTTTATATAAAATATAATAAATAATTTAATTTTTTTAAAATAATAATATTAAAAAATAATATTTTAATAATATTTTTTTTAACTTTTAAATTTTATTTCAACTTATTTAATCTCATCTCAACTTACTGTCAAAATTAATATTTTAAATTTTATATTATACCAGCCAGCACGGTCGGTGTTTACCATACTAAAATAATGACTGGTACAGAAAATGTATGTATTTCGTACAAGATCAAATACTGATCGTACCAGTACGTTTCGGTCAATATCAACCAATTTTCGGTATACAAGCCAAAATTATTATTTTTTAATTAATGTAAAAATTCTTAACTTTTTTATAATTTTCATATTTAAAGATTATTTTCTTAATTTTTTTTAATTTTTTTTTCAAAGACTGAAAATCAAATCTTTATTTTTATTTTCGTTATGAATATGAGAATTTTTTTAAAAAATAATTGAATTGAGAATTTAGAAATATTATTAAATTTTATAAATATGTGTTTAAAATTTTTAAGACTTATATTGATTCAAAATAATTTATACAAATATAATTAATTTATTATATATAGAGTATTACAAAAAGATAACCATATAAATATTTTGTACCAGTAGTCTAATCAAATGGAAGCCGAATCGGTATTGAAAACTTTGGTCAAAACCTAATTTCTTCTAATCTTTGACTACGGCAATTTCTTTCTCATTTCTCTCTTCGATCTGGTTCATCTAAATGGTAGAAACAGCTGCGCAGGACTCGTCGGGAGCCACCTCTTGCTGGTTTTGGGATTTGATTCCCTGCCCAAAAAAAGGGACAAGAAAGTTCTGGGTTTGATTGGCGACAAATACCAAGTGCAAAAGCTCTGAACGAATCAAGCATAGTACTTCGAATTACAGACTTGGTTGGGGATTTGATGTAACTGCGCAAGTTTCAGTTTTTGTTGATTGGTACGGAAGACTGTGCACGAAGATCCCTTCAGGTTATGTTGTTTCAGAACTTGTAACGGATTATTCCCCAATAATAGCCCTCCGACGACTCGATATATTGACCTATCGGAAGTCAGATCTAAAATCCCGGAAAAACTTTTTCCGTTGTCGGTATGTGAGTTCCAGAACTTACTATTTTCTTTTTGGATAAAGATTTGGATTTTGTAGTCCTGCGTGAGAAAACGGAACTCCTCCTCTTACGTCCTCGATCGAGCTTTGCCTCTTTGCTTTGAGCCTAAGATCAGAGAGAGTTCCGCTACACGGCTACAGAATAAAGTGGTGGGAGAGAGAGTAGATGTGACCATGGCTGGTTACAATGAAGCAAACCAGACTGGTTCTCGCTACTTTCATCACTTGCTCATACCCGAACTGCACCTCCAGAGACCGCCCATTTCTACTATTAACCCTCAGCATCAACCCAGCTCCCAGCAAACCTCTGATTCCAACAACTCCTCTGATGGAGACCAGATGCCCGACGCCGATGCCCAAGCCACTAGTAGCTCCGGTGCAGCCACCACTTCCACTCGCAGACCACGCGGCCGTCCTCAAGGCTCGAAGAACAAGCTGAAGCCACCGATTATCGTAACGCGGGACAGCCCCAGCGCCCTCCGATCCCACGTCCTGGAGGTGTCGAACGCCGCCGACATCGTGGAGAGCGTTTCGAATTTTGCTAGGAGAAGAGGAAGAGGAGTCTGTGTGCTCAGCGGAAACGGGACGGTGGCGAACGTTACGCTGCGGCAACCTGCGGCTCCGGCACCGGGGAGTGTGGTGACGCTGCACGGGCGGTTCGAGATTCTGTCTCTTTCGGGGACCGTGCTCCCTCCTCCTGCACCTCCTGGTGCTGGGGGGTTGTCAATATTTTTGTCTGGTGCACAGGGACAGGTAGTTGGGGGAAGTGTAGTGGGACCCTTAATGGCCTCGGGTCCGGTGGTTTTGATGGCTGCGTCGTTTGCCAACGCCGTGTTCGAACGTCTATCTTTGGATGAGGAGGAAGCTGGGGCCGTGCAAGTCCGACCCACTGCATCACAGTCTTCTGGAGTGACTGGAGGCGGGGGCACCTTGGGGAGGGTGGCGGTGGAGGTACTGTTTCTCTTTCTAGTATGGGAGCTGGGAATATGGGGAATTTTCCATTTTCGGGTGATCTGTTTGGCTGGGGTACTGGGAGTAGTACTGCTCCAAGGCCTCCATTTTAATTAATCTTGATTCCAGGTGAGATACAAATACTGGAAATCTTAGACTTGAGTAATTATCAGGGATGGAGAGGCTAGCTAGGAGGAGAATTAAGAAGATCATGGTCAGAAGATCAGATCACCCTGTAAAGTTTCCTTCAGCTTTTTAGTTAAAAATTGTTGGTGATTATATATCCAACATATTGGTCCTGATCTCAACTTGTCTCTCGGAAAAGAACAAGAAAGGGTTTCTTGAAGAAACCCATTTAAAAACAAATTAACCAATTAAGGATTGATCTGCAGACTTCTCGGAGGTCAGTCATGAGAAACCATTTTCTTTTTTCTAGGCTTCATGATGATCTCCCTCTTCTTGCCTATGTCATTTTTTTTTTCCCGACCTTTCTTAATCTCTCTGCTTAATTGAGCAAGTTTTAGGTGCATGCATATTCACATATATATGAGGGCTAGAACTGCATGTATTCAGGAAACATACAGTTATTCATGTCTATAATCATGACATATAAATATATATAGGCCGGCAGCTAGGGGCGCTTATTAGCTAGTGTCTTTCCATCTCTCTGATGCTGCATGCGCACTTCATCAAATGCCTTTTTCCTGTTTAGAAATTTATTGATTGAATATAAGAATAAGAAAGCGTTTCTCAGTTGTTTAATATATTAGAGTTTCTTTAATTTACACAAATATGAAACTATTGATACCCCTTCCTTTTTAACAATCTCTTAATTTGTATATATTTGTGTGTGTGTGTGTGTGGGGGGGGGGGGGGGGGGGGGAGAGGGGAGGGTGGGCGTTTGGTTAGTCTACATTATATGGGTAGATGCATGAACCTGCTGAAGACCCTGAGCCCCATGCTGCAAATGGTATTAGTCATCGCTTATCCTGCGTCATGCATGCGCGAAGCCATATTCATGTGTTCTCCCCATCTTTTTTTCTGCTTAACCAACATGTAAAAACCACAGTGAAGAACCCCAAAATTATAAGCTTGTTCCTCAACAGCTAGCGTAAACCCTAGTTCTTCTGACTTAGTTTGAGGATCAATTTACAGTGTTTTGCAAGATCGTGTAAATTTTGCAAGATCACCAAGTGAGTATCTCTTGCCAGTCTCTCCAGCCAACTTAGAGTACTATTAATTGGCTGATCACCAAACGTTACATGCATGAGCGGTAGAAAGTAGCTAGAAAATTAACGTTCAGTACTAATTGCATGTCAGTTACAAAATGTCAAAACATGATATGTTTACATGATGAGTATTTATGGAGAGATTGGAGAATATTTAAGATCTAAAACATGCATGCCTAGCTACCTAACTCATGCCACATGTGAACAAACTTGTCTCTCAGTTTTGGATTTTGATAGAATTAATGGAACCTATATTTTCCAAGTCCCAATTAAGCTGATCGGAATCGAACAACTTTTGCGCCCGAATGACTGATCAGGAAATATAGTTGAACTCAGTAACTTTGAAACTTAACAGAAAAAAAAGAGGCACTGAAAATTTTAGTTTCTTAATTTCTTGGATCTCTGTTTGGTTGGGATTAATTAAAGCTAGATCATTTTGAAAAAGTACTTTTGTATCACGTAAATACCAAAGGCTAAGGTTGCGTTTGGATTTTAAGCTGAGTTCAGCTGAGTTGAGTTCTTTATGAATAATAGTGAGTTGAGTAGTGGAGGGAGTTATGTGGGGCCCATCTAAATTGAGTTTAAAGTGTGTTTAGATCTAAATTGTGGGTTCCAGATATAAAAAGATTTTGAGTTGAGATGAATTTAATAATTTGAGAGTTTAATATTTGGATGTTAGACTCAGTTTAAAATTAAATTGAACTCAGCTGAGTTTGGAAACCAAACGTAGCCTAAGATGTGGACTTTACAGCTAGCTAGGTACTTTATGATCTACAAATTGCTTAATTAGCTTTTCACACGGTTATATTCATATTATATAATTGTTTTGAAAAATATATGTATAGTTCACAAACAAAAGCAAAGCTTACATGCTAATTAATATGACTTTTGTGGTACATAAAAAAATTAATTGTAAAGCTCAATTAACTTTTATGAGATCTTTTTATAGACCGAGCAATTGTCGTTTCATGTTTAGTGGACGATGTTTTATTCGTCTTTGCCAGTGTCTACACACACGTACAGATAGATTGAGGGAAAGAATTCTAGTACTAGTACAGTCCATGGAAGATCACAAGTATTAGCGATTCATAATTTGATCACTTGAGGGCATAAGATTGGGTTTGATCTTGAACCTAATTGTAATACTTTACATAAAAAAAATGAGTTTATTAGTACATATATTGCAGGAAAATAGCTTAATTTAATTATATCCAGGCATTATTTGTGAGCAGCAGAAAACGTTGTATCTGTATTAATGTAGAAATGCAATTCTAGACAGATCGATCGTAATTCAAGTATTGATAGCAATAGTACTTCTAGTTCTCTAAAGTCCCACTCAAGCGATAGGTATGGATATATATATATATATATATATATATATATATATATATATATATATATATAATTAAATGAGTTATGTTTGATCTTTTGATTCGCCAATGTGCCATTGGATGATGATCATAATGAGCATTTGAATAGAGATGCTCTTTAATTTTAGTAGTTAATTATTTGCTGAGATGAGAGAGCAATATTATAGTGGTTTGGATTTAGAGATGAGTTGAGATGGTTTGTGAATAGTAGAATAAAATATTATTAGAATATTATTTTTTAATATTATTATTGTAAAAATTTGAGAAAGTTGTAATCATGAGATGAGATAAGTTGAAGTGAGTTTTGAATCCAAACCATGAATAATTCTTTAACCAATTCATAAATGAGATCGATCGACAATGATATAATTTGCTTGGCAATTGGTTTGGATCGTTTGATGCATTGCATGCTAATAATATTGTTGAAACATGCCTGCTAGATTTCTCCAGTGGCTAATGTACTTCTGCTATATATCAATGTAGATCGATCAAGCTTTATATATATATATATATATATATATTCTCTGATCTCTGTTAGGTTTTTTTTTTAAACATTTTTTGTTTAGATGTACGTAGTCCTAAGTCATGGGCTAGCTCTCTAATTTGATCTCTCTGATCTGTAGAATTTACAAGAGAATTAGATCGATACCTAAATTAATGTATGGAGAAAATTCCATTATATAATTCTCTATCATTTCTTCTTCTATCATTTTTTCTCCATATGTAGCAATCTATGAATATAGGGAAGAAGCTGTATGAAGAAGCTAGCATGCAGGAAGGAGGAATTACTATATATATATAAAGAAAAATGATAAGTTCAGTCGCCTGGGACAAATGCCGCCTAAGCAGTTGTGTACGTGGAAAAAAAAACATCTAAACGAACCGTTTTGACTCACGGTCTTCCCTTAAATTTTTTCCCCTCAATTCCCTCATCTCTGCGTTTCCTCTCCTCCTTAGTTTCCTTTTTCAAGAACTCCCTCTCTCCACTCATTTCCTCTCTCGATCCTTCCATGGAGTGCCTCCCTTCCTCGACGGCAAGTCTCAGCTCAACTCCCAAAATTTTCATATGCTCATTTAAAATTTTCAAATCTTGATAAATAAGAACTCTTAAAAAGAGTTTTATGAAACTTTCTACACAAAAGGACCTGCTCTGTGCTAAGATTAATCACTCCTACATATTTAAAGTTCACTGTCAAACTACCCGTCAACATCCAAGTCAAAATGCAAGCTTCCAAGTTCAGCTTCTAGCTTATTTCTCAGGACAAGCACAATATCATGAACTGGAATATTGAAAGCAAATTTCTACTTCAGCTCCATTAAGTAGTAATGATACAATATATTTGAATTCTTTGGAATATGACCGACTAGTTCAGGTGGGAAATATTTGAGTTGCTCATCAATATAAGGTTCGTTCCCCCTTTCTTGAGCATTAACTTCTTCCACAAGATTCTCTCAATGCACCAATCTCACGATGTTGATTGCATACAGTTTCTTTGATGATCTCAGAATTCATGTTTCCTTATTGACCAAAGATTTGCAAAGGAAAGCTTTAGGGAAGTGCAAGTCTTTGATCCCTGAAAGTTTGAAGTTTATAAGTCAATGAATAGAACACATAGCATCATGAGACAATAAAGATTACTGACGAGGAACAACTAACCAATCTGAAGATAGAGTCACAGTTGCAACTTGCAACACCATAAAATCTCTCGTCAATTGAATCAAATATAGTTGAAGCGTAGAGTGATTGAAGGGAAAAAAGAGAAAGGACTAGAGAGGAGAGTTCCAAAGCTTACGGGAATGGGTGGGAAGAATCTTAAAAGAACACTTCGACAAATAACTGGGTTGCAGAGAGAACAAAGCAGCTGCAACGCTATGTTAAACACAGACAGCTACGAGATCACAACGGAGGCTCGTGCTGTGTAATGGGAAAAAGACGTGGAAAATTCTATTTGTTTCCAAGGAACTTTCTGCCTAAGGCTTCACTGCTATCATTATCATTATTATTATTTAGAAATCACCTCACGAAGATGACCAAGTAGAAATCACGACAAATATCTACGTGGCTGCCTACGAACTCAACCATTTGAAGAGAGAGCACAGATCCACTTAAAAACAAACGAGCTCGAGCAGCCGAAGACCACACCAATTCCAAAATGATCGAGAGAGGGAATTCGTGATGAATCAAAGAAGAAACAAGAGAAAAAATATCGTAGAAGCTCCGTTCTTGCGAGAAGGTTCCAGTCTTTCAATTTCCTCATTTCTTTTGTTTTATTATTATTATTATTATTATTTTGATAAAAGTGATGCGATAGTCTTTCTATTTTTTTAATTAGCCGAGTGCACGACGATTAAATGCGCCGACTGCCTGTAGAAGAATTGATATATAAAAAAGGATAATGATATCCTTCCAACCACTTCACTACCTATTTACTATTCATATTCTATTTTTTATTTTTTTTATCATTTTTTTAACTATTTTTTTAATATCCTTAATCATTAATTAAAAAATTAAAAAAATATATAATTTTATTAATAATTACTTCTTAACTATTAAGTAAAATAAAAAATAAAAAAAATCAAATAAAAAAATAATAATAAATGAGAGGTAATCTTATCATTTTTCTATAAAAAATGATCATGATGCAGTACTGCGTACTGCTGCTCATGAGTGACGTTGGAATCATGATCAGGCCGATCATTTGTCCATTTTGCACCGCACCAAGTCGTCGTTACATATATATATATATATATATATATATAGTTTTACTATTCATCCTTTCCACACTCCATACTCTACATTTTTTAATATTTTTTTAAATTTTTTTTGAATTTATTTTTCTTAAACTATTTATAATTTTTTATTCACTATTCATATAAAAATATATTTGATAAAAAAAATTTAAAAAAAAATTAAAAAAAAGATGGAGTGTGGAGTGTGATGTGAATAGTAGGAGGTTGAGTAGAATTTTTGATATATATATTTGTGTGAGAGAGAGAGTCCAAGAGTCCATTGGGCTATCTGCAGATGGGTTTTGCTATACAATTTTTTATTATTTATCCACACTTCACATTCCACATTTTTTAATATTTTTTTTAAATTTTTTTTTGAATTTATTTTTTTTAAACTATTTCAAATTTTTTATTCACTATTCATATAAAAATTATTTAATAAAAAAAATTAATTTTTTTTTTTAAAAAGATAGAATATAGAGTGTTGAGAGGTTGAGAAGATTTATTGATCTGCAGATTAGCTAGCAGGTAGAAAAATGTTTGTTGTTATATATAATCTGTGTGTGTGTGAGAGCATGAGATAGAATTAATATTGTTGGATAGACCGTACCCGCGTATTAATTAATTATTGAATTTTGTTAAAGTTTTGATCTGATCGGGCCACCAATTTTGTGCAACCAATTATTATATATAACGGTACTTTTCCAGCTGTTTAAATATCAATAATTAATTAGTAGTTGAATAATGCTTAATTAATTTTCATATAATACATTTGATCACCTAGGCTCTCTTGTACAAATTAATTAACAGCTGACCATCATTACATCATGTTTAAAGCGCCAACAGGTACGAAGAAGAGGTTTACCCTCCAGTAAATAAAAACTGATCTATTTTATCGTAAAACCGATAAGTAGTATGATTAATTGGGTGCTTAAGTATTAGCTCTTTATGGGATCTGGTTTCCCCAGCATAACTCTATTTCAACACATGCTTTTTTGTGTGTTGGACCAATAAGGTGGCCGGGATCGAGTCAGAATTTTGAGAAATAATTATAATAATATCTATATATCTTATATTAATTATATGGTGGGAATTTTGATATGTACTTTATTATCTTGCTATATATATTTATCTGAAGACATTGGACTAATCAAATATTAAAAAAATCTAAAATTTAGTTAAATTTTGTATAAATAACTTGCATTGAACTAGTTAAAAACCATTAGTTTAGACTTTGAGTTACAATAACTCTAAAGAAATTTTCAAAATTGAAGAATCACTATTCATCCATCAAACCTGTGAGGGAATTTTTCTCCGTCCCATAAAATGTCATGGGCCTAGCCACTAAGGAGGGGGCTCACTAGAAGATCAAATAATAAAAAAGAGTGAGAGACAAGAAATGAGTAGCAAGGAGGTGTAAGCGGAGAATGAGCAAAAAGCAATGTCAAGAAAGAAAAATGAGTAATTTGACATAAAATAAGGTATAAAGTGTCATGAGAGAAAAAGTATGGAAGTGATTTAAAGTAAGTGGGGGGAGGTAATAAAAGGCAAGAGAAACCTACGGATTCGGGATCTCTGGGATCTTGGACACACACTCTTGATCTGATCTTTGGGATGCTAGGGTTTTTACACATTTTTTTTTGGGGACGACTTCGACTTCTTTGGATGGGAAAACTTCTTCTTCAGCCAGATAGCTCCAGAGAGAACTTCTTCTTTGTAAAATAGCTCTATACCTTACATTTTACAATGAGAAATGAGAGGCTACGAGAGATTGTAAATAAGCATATTATAATAGAATTTCTCATCCCCACACCTCCATGGACGTAGGCTTAAGTGCCGAACCAAATAAAATCTATGTGCTCATCTATTTATTTACTGCAATTAAATACTGCTCACCGCCAATGATGTATGAACTGACATTGTACAACCGCACCTAACCACCGTCGGGGGTTTTAAACAATATTGATTGAGACCCAGCCTTAAAGACCCGAGTTGTTGGGGTTTGGCTTAAAGGCGTGCGAAACAAGATATCAATAGTGGCGCCGTCGGTGGGATCGCAATATATCTTGTGTGTCCTTCGTATGCCTGCAATAACCCATTCTAGGTGAATCAGAAGAGACACAGATAAAGCCATGGAGGCAAGGTTGAAAATCTTGGAGGATGGGTGACGAAGTTAACTGATGAAGTGCAAACTTTTCGCAAAGAAAACGTGGAGCTCATATCGAAGGAGCGGGTGAAACTCTTCCAGATAAATATCTTCAACTTTTTCACTTTTATTTTTATAAAAAATATTGCTGCAAAAAAGGGGTGAGTGAACTTTTCCTCGCTCAGATAATTAAGTGTAGTGCACTTAAGTGCTCTCTGTGCATGCAATATGTAGGGCCGGGGACTCAAACTCCCTAGCCGCTCAAGCTGCAAATATTTATCCACAACAACATGGTTTATGAGCAAAAAGAGGTCGGGATACAGCGAACACCCACGCGGTAAAAACCAAGTGTCCATTGTGCACTTAAGTGCAACAATGCATTGTGGAAGTGACCGTGCATGGCATGAACAGTGCCATGCACGTACCACGTTGGGCGCACAACAACGTGCACCTAAGAGCTCGCAGCACCCTGTTGCGAGCCTAGACTACCCGTCGATGGCCTCAGCTCGGACCACCGACGGTCTCTGACAGCAGACCGGCCGGACTCCACCTGTGGGAAGCTAAGAATGGTGCATCCCCGTATGCATCTTGTGCAGTGCGGAAGCAACACCGGCAGTCACCAGTGTAACTATTGGCACTGTCTGGCCCCGTGGGGAGGGTCTACAACCACCCCTCACGGAGGGAGCCTCACAATCCTCTCCTCGACTCGATCACACCGTGGCACAGTGTGGGTGCCAGCGGCCACCATGTAGATCGCCGACATTTTTTGCAGCCACCTAAACACCATCTCCGTGGCCAGTAGAGGTACTCGTTGGTCGTGCACTGGGCCAAGGATTACACGGCCTCACCTCCACGGCCATACAGTAAGCGAACATGAACTCCTCGGTATCTCCTCTCCATCGTCAATGCATGCTGCCACTATTCTACGGCCAAGAGCTCACAACAAACACTCCATTGCACATTAGCCACCTCTCCCCACGAGCATGGACTCCTTGGCCTCCATGAACCTGGCCAAACTCTACGGCCTTTCCTCCTCTCCCTGGCCATATGCACAAGACCATGTACACGGTAGCCAAGGTCCTCTAGCAGTCGAGGCCCTCCTCTCCACGGCCTTCATGCATTGTAAAAACTCTGCACCAACAACTTCAAAAGCCACTCGGCCTTAACTCCTTGGCAACAACTTCAAAGACTCTCCACTGCCATGCAATGCGGCCAAGTATAGCAGCCACTCTACGTGGCCTCCATGCAATACGACTAAAAGAACTTCACGGCCTTAACAACCTCTTCACGACCACTAAGCCCCATGACTTAAGCTTCTCAATCACTGCATGCACTGCAGACATTTCCTTAGCTTCACAGTTAACAAGTGCAGCAGATGAACAACAACAAAAAAAAAAGAAAGAAAGGAGGGGGGGACTAATGGAAGTGGAAATAGAAAGGAGTAAGGAAGAGAAGAAACAACAAAACAACTGTGGGCAATTTCGGTCAATTAACAATGAGCAAAAATCATTCGCGGCAGCTACATGCTTCGGTTTGTCTCCTTAAAAATTTGTGTGAATTCTGTTTCACGAACGCAGTTATTTCCTGTGGTGTGAACTCTATTTTGTACGACCTGACACTGCAACGACAAAATCAACCAAATTCCATCAATAAAGTCAACTCTACTAAACGGAAACTCCATCAACAACTTACCTCCCTGTGGGGTTGTATAAGGAAATGTAGGCCTTAAAGGTTACCTTATCCCTCTTGCAGAGGAGTGCTGGTTTGTCCTTGACCACTTGAAGATAAAAATTTACGTTCCTCATAAGTGTTAACAGGCAAGAGCAGGTTCAGAAATAGACTATCCAAAAAACTTACCTCCCAACAAAGGATGATAGGCGAGCAAGTGGCTCAGCCTCCTCGTCCGGGAGAGCGAGATGAGCGTTACGGCTACCCGAATCACTTACCCCGACTTTCATTGCGATGAAGTGTGGGATCAGCACCTGCTTGACCCAAACCTACCATTTCCTGTGGTGTCAATGGGCAGGAGTGGCAATAACAGACTCTCTGAACAACTTACCTCCTCACGAATGATGATAGCGAGCAGGCAGTTCAGCCTCCTTGTCCGGGAGAGTGGGGGACATGCCTCAAGGTGGCTCGAATAACTTATCTCGACCCCTATCACGTTGAAGGAGTGGCCAGCCAACTGCTGTCCAAACTTACCCCCTCGTGGGAGCTTATAGGGAAAGGTAGGCCTTAAGGTTGCCTTATCCCTCCCGCGACAAAGTGCGGGTTAGTCCTCAGCTACCCGACATTAGAAAAACTTACCCTCCCACAATGGAGAGCGGGATCAGCCTCACGGCTACCTAAATAACTTAGCCTGGCCCCCACTACGACAAAGTGTGGGATCAGCGCCAGCTTGATCCAAACTTACATTTTCTTGCAATGTCAACGGGTGGGAGCGAGTTCAATAACAGGCTGCCCGAATGACTTATCTCGTTGTGGGATACCATAAGGAAATGTAAGCCTTAAGGTTGCCTACATTTCCCTAGGCAAGGTCCTAGGCATGCATGGATAGCCAAGATCGGGCCACTTTTGGGGTCAAGCCCAGCTTTGGAGGACTTCCCTAGGGGTCTAGTGTATGCCCTAGGAAGATTGCAAGAATGACACAAGTTAATTAGAACGTGGCTCACATTTTCCCTCTTAACCGTGCCATGGCTCGGCCTTGACAGCCATTTGACATTGCCGCTGACATGTCACGACAGCCCCATAACACAGTCGTTGACTTGCCATGACAGCTCCTTGACACTGCCGCTGACATGCCAGTCCCTTGACACTGTCGCTGACAAGCCTTGACAGCCCCACTGCTCATGCCTCGACACTGATGCTGATAAGCCTTTAAGCCCTATGGCACATGCCTTGAGACTGTCGCTGGCAAGCCTTGACAGCCCCACAAACCATGCCTCGACGCTGTCACTAACATACCCTTGACAGCTCCTCGGGCCATGCCAGGACACTGTCGTTGACATACCTTGACAACCCTATGGGCCATGCCTTGACACTGTCGCTGACATGCCATGGCACACCCAGCAACAGCCCAGGGCCCAGTTGCAGCCCAACGCCCATCATCATGCCCAACAGCCCATCAGCACGGTCAGCAAGCAGCCCCAGCGCCCATCAGCCTGCCCAGTAGCATCAGCAGCCCATCAGCACGCCCTAGGCATGCCATGGCCCCTTCCATGGCACGCCTAGGACAGCCCCAGCATGCCATGGCACCCATCTGACAGCACCATAGGCATGCCATGACCCCTGCTAAGGCATGCCCATGACGACCCAACATACATGCCATGGCTTACCATGGCACGCACTTGACATCATCGCAAGGGCCATGGCACGCATGTGTTAGCACCACAAACATGCCGCAAGCATGCCATGGTCCCTGCCATGGCACGGTCAGGACATCCCAGCAAGCATGTCATGGCCCCAACAATGACATGTCCCTGACGCTTAGTACCACATAGCAAGCATGCCATGACATGCCCTTGACAGCCCAGGGTGAGGCTAGAGACATGCCTTAGTGCGCACCAATAGCACATGACCTAGCCATCAGCACGTTAGGGCCATCTCAGGACATGCCCAGCGCGTGTAGCACAACATGCGTACCTCTGCGTGCACACGCCTAGTCTGCAATAGCCCAACGCGCGCAACCATGTAAGCAGGGCAGCAGCCCCATGAGCCTAGCCCAAGTCACCCAGTAGCCCTGCGTGCAACCAGGCAACCATACTAGCCACCTGCCTGGGCCATGCCAACATGCAAAACAGCAGCAGCATCAGCACCCAAGCCCTTGCCTGGGCCATGTCAACCATGCACTAGTGGGCAGCACCAGCAGGCAGCCCCACGCCCAAGCCCATGCCTAGGCCATGCTAGCCACACGAAAAGCATGCCCATGACCCATGCCATGGACCAGTTTAGGCCACCAAGGGGCAATGTCGTGGGCCCCCATGAACCCTACTATTAGAGACCTGGGTCTAGTCCTTAAACACTATGTTGTCCTCTTCTTGGTTCTTCTTGTGATGATCGAAGTGACTAGCTTTCTTGCTTGGCCTTACACATATGATGATAATGATGAGTTCCTAGGTTAATGAAGGTATGGTGTTTAGTGATGAAAACGATGATGAGTTCGGGTGATTTAAGTGATGAATATGCTTGTTTGATGCAATGTGGAACCGCTTGAACAAGATGGATGAACAATATGGATGAACAAGATGGATGAACAATATGGAAAAGTATGAACACTCAAGATTAATGAATGAACACAAAGATAACAAACCAACTATGATTCATGAATTTCACAAAGTTGCAAAGAAATAAGATAGATTGAATCACAACTATTCACGAATTTTAAAGTGATGATTCTATACTAGAAATTCACGAATTTCACCCAAGTAGCCCAAGTGTTAAGTACCAAAAAGTAATCTCAAGAATAATAATCTATCCACTTAGGAAATTTGCCAAAAGATGCAAACTAAGATGCTAAGGGTCCTATTTATAGAAATTACAAAGTGAAAACTTCCAAAAGGTCCCTTAAAAAATATTAAAATAAAACTAAGAGGAAAGTAATAACATAGGTTGCAAGGGCTAAGGTGGCTCGTGGCTTGCATTGGCCCATGGATGGGCTAGGATGGTTCATGACCCATGACTGGGCTGGTCTGGCTCATGGCTGGTGGCCACGACATGGTCTGCTAATGGGAAGGGCCTGCTGGTGGGCACAACATGGTGTCGTGCAAGGCCTGCTGTTGGTCTTGGCAGGGTGCCATGCGTGCTTGCTGCATGGCCCAGGCAGGTGGCCTGGGCATTGGCTTGGCATGGCCTAGGCAGGTGGCCTAGGCGTTGGTGCTGCAAGGCATGGGCTGGATGGCATAACTGGTGGGCATAGCATTAGCCTCACCTGCAAGGCATGAGCTGGACCCATGCACTAGATGGTATGCCTGCTGAGGCATGCCACTAGCCTTGCTGGCATGGCACGGCCTAGGCTGGTGGCCTGGCATGGCCCAAGTAAGGGCTTGGGCGTGGGCATGGTGTGCAGTGCAGGGTGTGCGGCGCATTAGAGTGTGCATGGGCATGCAGCGTAAGGACTTGCGCAGGGGTGCACGCATGGGCATGCGACGTAGGGGTGCACGCATGGGCGTGCGCATGGGCATGATCGTAGGGGTGTGCGCAAGGCCATGCAAGGCAGGGGCGCATGCACGTTCATGCGCATGCTGGGCCGTGCGCTGGGCTATGCACGGTCACTAGCCTCGCTTGGCATGCTCATGCTGGCCTGCTTGCTTGGCTGCGTGTGGCCAACAGCCTAGCTGGGTGCCTCGTGCATGTCAGGGCATGGTCCATGACATGCATGTAGGCTGGCTGTGGGGTTGTCCAAGTGTGTCAATGGCCTATCCTGGCGTGTCAGTGACATAGGCAGGGCATGAGTAGCTTGACCATAGGCCACTATCCTCGGGGTCCTAACATTTCCCCTTCGTTCAAGCAAATCCTTTCCCTCAAGGATGAGGTTTGAAAATTTCTATGCCCTCTCCTTATTCTCTTCCTTGGCCATCTCCATGGCAAAACAATGTGTACCACTTTTGCCCAACTTTTCTAACTTTGAGACCTCACCCTACTTGGCTTCTTTGGATGCTAAAGTTGCCCATACATTCTTCTTGGAACTGAGCTTGAATTCCATGATCCTTTTGTTGTAGTCAAGCTCTGCCCTTCGAAGGCCCTTGAGCTATGGATTGCTCAATACCACATCAAGCTCTACTAGAGGAAGTATATGCAGGTTCGCCACTATTCTCACTCTTTGAACATTCATCTTTACTTCCCTTACTAGCCCTTCACATTTCATCTTGTCTCCAATTGCCATCTTTACCTCAAATGGCTCTATAGAAATTGGATTCAACCTAACCTTAGTGACATTGTTGGAGTTGATAAAGTTATGTGTGGAGCCACTATCTACCAACAAAGGGACTTCAAATCTTCCTATCCATGCTATCACCCTCATGGTAGTATGCTTTTGGGTCCCGGTCATTGTATTAAGGGACAACTCGGCATCCTCATTATTTTTATTAACTTTGGCCTCTTCATGATCAGACTCTTGGCTAGATGATTTCACAAAGTAAACATCATCCTCTTCACTGTTCCTCTCATCAACCAACATGTACACTTGTCCCGATCTACATTTGTGTCGTATGCCCCATTTTTCACCACACTTAAAACAAAGGCCATTTTTTTTATTGTTTCTTGGACCTCTTCCCTTAAAAGCTTCTTCACTTCAAGTGGCTTAGATTTAGAAGCACTTATTGCCTTTCCAAAGAACATTGGTTTGCAAGGGTGTAGTAATCTTGCTCCCCATCTCCTTAGATTGGCGTTTCTCCGTATCAGTGCTTTCTTCTAGGATTTTTGTCATCCTCATTACCTCTTGAAGCCTTGTAGGTTGCTTCAATTTGATCTCTTTAGCCAACCATGGCTTCAATCCATTTACAAAAGTGCCAATCATTGCCTCCTCTAACCATCCTCTCACTAAAGTTTGGAGTTGCCGAAACTCCTCAATGTAAAGGTGCACTTTCCCTTCTTGCTTCAACTTAGCAAGTTGCTCATGATGATTGATGATGGGCGACGGGCCAAATTGTAACAAGAATTCCCTCTCAAAGGCCGTCCATCCCAAACGCCTATGATCCTTCTCATAGATACCCTCTCATGTCTAAATACCTCATAGGAACGAAAGTAGAGGCCAGCCTTGGCCAACCACTCATATAGATCTCCCTCATTAAACTTGGAAAAATCCACCTTTGGTCTCTTTGGTCCCCGGTCATAAGCTCGGTTTCCTTTTCTATCATTATGGTGGTCAACATCATGTCTTCGGCCATGGTGGTCTATTCTTCTAGCATAATGGTCTCCATGGCCATAAGGCCTCTCATGCTCAAGCTCAAGCTCGGCCTAAAACTCTTTTTCTCTTTGTGGCCTCTCAAGCCTTACATCTTGATATTCTTCTCTCACACTAGGAGTTCTAGTGCGTTGGTCTACATTGGGGATCCATCTTTCAACAACCACTTGATTGTTTTCAACACTACCACCTCTTCTAAACTCATGTTGTGGTAGCTCCCGTACAAAACCCGTGACACTTGTCTCTGCCCCATTAACAAAGGTATCATGCCTTTGTATATTCAGACTAGGGGGTGGCCTTTGACCATTAGCCTCAACCAATCTTCTCTCAAGCCTCTCAATGCTTGCATTGGTCTCTCGCTTCATAGTCTCCATGGCTTTTCTATGCTCTTCAATCTCACGGTCAGTAGCATTCAAGGACATTATCAATTCGGCTAAGGTAGTATTGACCTCATTTAGGACATCGTCAAGCCTTGAGTTATGCCTTTCCAAAGCTTCAAAGCGTCCCCAGTTGGAGACATGTGATCCCTCCGACTCTTGATTGCCTCCTTACATCATGTTTGCTAACTCTTGACTTAAGTAACTTGTAAACTTGTGCTTGCAAATTGAAATTTTCTGTTTGGAGTAGCTTGGGCAGCAACTTGGACTCTTTTGGACGATAGAATAAGCCTCAAAAGTCCAACCTTGAGTTTTCCACCTTTGTGGGTGGGCAACCCCTCTTGCACAAGCTTAAAGGTCCAACCATGGGTGCTCCACCTTCAAGGGTGGTCGACCCCTACACTTATCTACTCCTTTCTCCTCCTTAACCCCCAAACTTCAAGGTTCACAACACAATAACAAAATAATTTGGAATCCAAGAGGGATTCCCCAATCCAACCACAAGTTGAGTTATTGCGTCGTTTACCTCAAAGAGAAGTGAGAACTTCTTTAATTTACCAAGCAAGAATCCTCTCAATGAAAGCATCAATTAATGTTAGGGATCTCGGTCTAATCCCTAAACACTATGTTGTCCTCGCCTTGGTTCTCCTTATGATGATCGAAGTGACTAGCCTTCTTGCTTGGCCTTGCACGTATGGTGGCAATGATGGGTTCCTAGGTTGATGAATGTATGGTGTTTAGTGATGAAAATGATGATGATGATGATGATGAGTTCGAGTGATCTAAGTGATGAATATGCATGTTTAATGCAAATGGAATGGCTTGAAGGTTACCCTTGATGTTGGGACCGCTTAGATAATGTTTAGAGTTGGTATGGTAAAAATTGGCTAGGGTTTGGATAATGGCTAAGGGAAATTTCAAGATTGGGAAGAGTTGGCTTAGTGTTGGGGTCTAGGATGAGATGCTAGGGTTTGGAATGGATGTGGAAGAGTGAGATTGGGGTTTGGTGGCTAGGGTTGGCCGAATATGGTAGTGGTTATTGTGATCCCTAAATTGTAGGATCAAATATGGTATAATCGTTCGGTTTTGGCAAAAGGAAGAAGGTCTTGGTTGACTAGATGGATTGAAGGGTTTGAGGAATTTAAGGGATTGAATATGAAAGATGGGATGTGAATATTGCAAGGAGATGAATGTCTCTGGTTGACTTGAGTGATTATAGGAATAAAGTGATTTTAGGGATGGAGTGATTTTAGGAAAGTTCTTAGAATTAAGGGATTTGATTGGAATGAGTCAATTTTCCTAAAATTAAGAAAGTTGCCAAGTGAGACTCTAGAGGGAGCTAGGGTTTATGGAAGACAATGGTTTCGGCTCGGACTTATGGAATATGGAAGAAGGCTAATTTAGGTAAGTAGCAAATATGAAAATTAGGGGATTGGCAAGATGGAGGCTTAGGGGATTTCGGCTCGGTCAATGGGGGATTGGATGTAGGGTAATTAAGAAAGGTGGCCAAATATGTAAAGTAGGGTAAATACTTGTGGTGGTCGAATTATGGTGTTGGGAAGATTGAATGGATGTAAGGGAATATTTGGATGAACAATATGGAAAGTATGAACACTCGAGATTAATGAATGAACACAAAGATAACAAACCAACTATGATTCATGAATTTCAAAAAGTTGCGAAGAAATAAGATAGATTGAATCACAACTATTTACAAATTTCAAGGTGATGAATATATACTAGGAATTCACGAATTTCACCCAAGTATCCCAAGTGCTAAGTATCGAAAAGTGATCTCAAGAATAATAATCTACCCATTTAGGGAATTTGTCAAAAGATGTAAACTAAGATGCTAAGAGTCCTATTTATAGAGATTACAAAGTGAAAACTCCCAAAAGGTCCATTTAAAAATATTAAAATAAAAATAAGAGGAAAGTAATAATATAGGTTGCAAGGGCCAAGGTGGCTCGTGGCTTGCATTGGCCCATGGATGGGCTAGGACGGTTCATGGCCCACGGCTGGGCTGGTCTGGCTCATGGCTGGTGGCCACGACATGGTTTGCTAATGGGCATGGCAGGGTGCCATGTAAGGGCCTGTTGGTTGGCACAACATGGTGTCATGCAAGTCCTACTATTGGTCTCGGCAGGGTGCCATGCGCGCGTGCTGCATGGCCCAAGCAGGTAGCCTGAGCGTTGGTGGCAAGGCATGGGCTAGAGCCATGCGCTAGATGGCATGCCACTTGCCTTACCTGCAAGGCACGGGCTGGAGCCGTGAGCTGGATGGCATGCTACTAGCCTTGCTAACATGGCACAACCCAAGCTGGTGGCCTGGGCGTTGGCTTGCTGGTGTTGGCCTGGCATGGCCCAAGTAGGGGCCTGGGAGTGGGCATGGTGTGCAGTGCAGGGCGTGCGGCGCATGGGCACACGACTCAAGGGCGTGCGCAGGGGCATGCAGTGCAGGGATGCACGCATGGGCATGCACATGGGCGTGCACATGCTGGGCCGTGCGCTAGGCTACGCATGGTCACTAGCCTCGCTGGGCGTGCGCATGCTGGGCTGCGCACGACCAACAACCTTTCTTGGGTGCCTCGTGCGTGTCAGGGCAAGGGCCATGACATGCATATGGGCTGGCTGTAGGGCTGTCCAGGTGTGAGTGGTCATGTCAATGGCCTATCCTGGGGTGTCAATGACATGGGCAGGGCATGTGCAGCTCGGCCATGGGCCACTATCCTCGGGGTCCTGACACCCACACCATTATCACTTATTTATTTAATTATTTAATTATTTTATTTATCAAGGGACCTATTAGGATTTCTACTTTGTAATTTTTATAAATAAGACCCTTAGCATCTTAGTTTACATCTTTGAACAATTTGACATTTTTTATTTATGGAACTGTTTGGTGTGTTCTTGAAGAACACTTTTGGTGCTTTTGCACTTTGGCTCTTTTGGGTAAAATTCATGAATCCCAATGAAAGGATTAACATATTGCAATTCATGAATAGATGTTGTCCATTATCTGTCATTGTTTCATTACCTTGTAATTCGTGAATATGTGTTGATTCATTTTATCATTCTCTTGTTATTTTCGATTCAATATTCATTTCATCCATTTGTCAATCTTTTGTATGTTTTCCATTCTATATTCAAAAATCCAAAAAGACATTATTGTTCTTATATTTTCTAATTGTTCATATATTTTCCTTGCATTTTCTCACATGTTAAACACATCCTAAGCTATAGTCTTCATATCCTTTGATTTCCCAAATATCCATAAACACCAAAAATAAAGTCTTCATCTTTCGTTTGTCATCTAAGACCAAATCCACTTTCTATACATTCCACCAATTACCATAATCGAAATTCCCTAAGCCTTCATATTTCCTATCGCATAATTCTCATATTTTCCACTTATCAAAATTAGCCTTCCTCTTTCCACATTAGCCCTTGCCGAAAGTCCAATGCTTCCATCTTTCCATACACATATCTTACCTTAGTTGTAAATTTTAGCCTTCCATAAGGATCTCCTAAACTCTAGGAATCCTAAATTTAGCCACTCTTCGTCCTTCTAAGCCTAGCCAAAACCCTAACAACCTATAAAGTAAGTCCTACATTTTAGGAATCCTTGACTCATTTCCAAATCCAATCCCTTAATTCTAGGCACTTCCCTAGAATCACTCCATCCCTAACATCACTCCATTTCTAGAATCTTTCAAGTCAATCAAAGACTTCCATCCTCTTGCCATATCCAAATTTCATCTTACTTTAGCCAATCTCTAAACTTAAGGAATAATCCTAGATTCATTCAAATACCATCTATCTTCATCTTTCTTGCCTTATCTAAAATTTCTATCTTTTCCAAATAGACTCCATCAATCTAGGAGTCCTAGGCTCACTCATCCATATCCTTCCAAACCCTAGCAACTCATCCTCCACTCCAACCCTAATCCAACTCTTTCTAAATTCGTAATTCCCCTTAGTCAGCATCCAAACCCTAGCCTATCTTCATCATATCAACACTAAACATCATCCAAGTGGTCCCAACATCAAAGGTAACCTTTAAACTGTTCCACATTGCATCAAACACACCAAATCATCACTTAGATCACTCGAATTCATCATCATCATCGTTTCCATCATTTAACACCATACATTCATCAACATAAGAACCCATCATTGCCATTATTGATCAAAGACCAAGCAAGAGAGCTAAGGCCATCGGTCATCACAATGAGAACCAAGGCAAGGAGAACATAGTGTTTAGGGACTAGACCAAGGTTCCTAACACCCCGACCCCTATCGCAGTGAAGGAGTGGACTAGCCACATCGCTGTCTGAATTACCTCCCTGGGGGACAAAGAGGCAGAATGACATGAGGCATTCTTACCTCTCCCTAACGGAGAGCGGGCCGAGTCTATAGACCGCTGGAATAATAAGGAGAAAGACATGGATATTATCAATGGAATCTACATCAATGGGATTGCTATCAGCAGCTTACGTCCCCACAAGGTGAAAGGGAAAGGGAAAGGGAAAGGTAGGCTTTAAAGGTTGTCTTATCCCTCTTACGGAGGAGTGCGGGTCATTCTGCCTTGGCCACCCAAAGACAAAATCTCCATAACAGACTTTACTTCAACAAAAGAATCTCTGACAACAGAATCACCACCAAAGAAAACTCCACCAGCTCCAACATACCTCTGCGTGAGGCAAAAGGGACGAGTCACACCAGAGGAGGCTCTATTCCTCTCGCGGAGGAGTGCAGGTGGACCTTTGACCACCCAACATATTTATCAACAGAATGTTATCTCCAATAATAGAACGCCAAAACAGCTCGGGTTTTGCGAATTTACTAACAGGTTTGACTTGTGCAGCATCTTCTACTTACCTTTCTGCGATGATAAACAGGCGGGTCCAGTCTTAAGGTGGCTCGGCCTGCTTCATAACGAAGTGCGAGTTCAGTTTTGAGATTGCCAGACATAACTTATTGAGGCATCATCTTCACCCGACAAATGTATCAGCAGATCTCCATCTACGAAATATTTATCGACATAATCTTCATCTATGAAATATTCATCGGTGGAATCTTCATCTATAAACTATTTATCAGCAGGATTTTTATCTACTAAATATTTGTCAGCAGGATCTTCATCTACGACATATTTATCAGCGAGATCTTCATTTACAAAATATTTATCGGTGGAATCTCCAGCTACAAAATATTTATCAACGGGATCTTCATTTACAAAATATTTATCAACATCTACAAAAGATTTATCGGTGGAATCTCCATCTACGAAATATTTATCAATGGAATCTCCATCTATAAAATATTTAACAGCAGAATCTCTACCAACAGAATCTTCATCAGCGGACTCTCCATCAACATAATCTTCAACAATGAAATCTCCATCAAATGAAACTTCGCAAATAGAAACTAACACTCTTATAATGCAGGAATGAGCAAATGAAAAGAAAAGCTAAGGAAAAGCAGCGGGATAAAGCGTGAGAAAAGAAAAGGAAGGAGTAAACAGAACGAAAAGTTAAGGAAAAGTGGCGGGACAAAGTAAAAAAGGCAACTAAAGAAAAATGACAAAATAAATGTGGCTAAAGGAAATAGGAGCGAAAAGAAAAAGATGATGAAAAGAAATGCATAAGTAGATGGGAAAGGTGACTAAATGAAAAGAAAAGGAAAAGAAAATTAAAGGAAATCAAAATGACAAAAGGACAACATAAAGGCTCGATGGGGGTAGAACCCCATCTAAAGACTGACCAGAGGGAAAAAAAGGGACTATAAAATTCCCATCAGACAAGTCCGATACGAATTGGCAGGATAATGTAAGGGGATTTTTTCCCGGCCCATAGAATGTCCTAGGCCTAGCCATTGGTGGGGAGGGGGCTCACTAGAAGATCAAATAATAGAGAAGAGTGAGGGACAATAAAGGAGTGGCATGGAGGTGTAAGCGAAGAATGAGGGAAAATCAGTGTCAAGAGAGAAAAATGGGTGATTTGACATAAAGTAAGGTTTAAGGTGTCAGGAGAGAAAAAGTATGGAAGTGACTTAAAGCAAGTGGGGGTAGATAATAAAAGGCAAGGGAAACCTATAGATTCAGGATCTCTAGGATCTTGGATGCACAGTTTTGATCTGATCTCTGGGACGCTGGGGTTTTTACACACTCTTTTTGGGGACGACTTTGACTTCTTATGACGGGGAAACTTCTTCTTCAACCAGAGAGCTCTAGAGAGAACTTCTTCTCCATCAAATAGCTCTATAGCTTCCATTGTATAGTGAGAAATGAGAGGTTTCGAGAAACTGTAAACAAGTTTATTGTAGTGGAATCTCCCTTCTCCACACCTAGTGGACGTAGGCCTAAGTGCCGAACCACGTAAAATTTGTGTGTTCATCTGTTTATTTACTGCATTTAAAATACTACTCATTGCAAAAAATGTACGAACCAACACCGTATAGCCGCACTGGACCATCGCTAAGGGCTCTAAAGAACATCGATCTAGGCCCAGCCTTGAAGACTCGAGTTGCCGGGGCTTGGCCCAAGGGTGTTCAAAACACGACATCAACAAAACCCATATTTTATTTACAAATAATCAACAACGGTCTTTTTCCTTCTTATTAATAAGGAAAGTATTAATAATCAATAATTTACAAATATGTTATTCACAAGTTGGAATTATTGACAAAGGAGAAATTTTAAATAATATATAGAGTGTATTTATAAAAAATATATAAAAAATTATTATTAAAATATATAATATTATATTATTATTTTAACTTTAGAATCGATAGATAGTCCAATGTGAACTAATTTCTTCGATGGCTAAAGCCAAAACCTCAACTTTAGCAAAATTTTAGACTTAGCCGATGCTCACAAATCACATATTATAGGCGATGAATAAAAATTAAGATTTTTTTTTTTGGGCAAAAATATAGAGAAATCCAAAATTTGATATTGTGTTATATATGTCTAAGATCTTATAATTGTATTAATCACGAGAATCTATAAGTTCAGAAAATAAATTATAACATTTCAGACGAAATATTCTTTTCGTGTTAATGATTTATAAATTGTTTTTATGATTGATGTTGTAGTGTCATTATGATCTATCTATTACATTAACAATATTACTCAATAGCTACACTTAGGGTGTTATGAGGAATGTAACTTTTGTTTCACAATGTTGGAATATAGAAAACTATATTAAAGAATTGGAAAGGAAATCCCGAGAAGCCAAGCAAGGGACTTTATTAAATCCTAAACCAGTTTGACAGTTAAGTTAGTTAACTTCAGAATAATTTTACTTGATTGTATTTTCAAGTTGTATAAATAGATTACTTTTGTATAGTTTTAATTCATTAAGTCATTTTTCGATCAATGAGAAGAAGTAGAATTCTTTCTTCCATATTCTCTGTTTACTCTTCCACATTCTGTTGTTAGTAATTTTACATGGTATCATCGTGTATGAAGTTTCCGTTGCAATCTTCTTGATTCCTCTATCTGCTTCTATGGAAGAATTTAGTTCTAATCCTATCCCAAACTCTTCGAGTTCTTCTACTCCAAGAATAAATCCTTCTGATGATTCATCAAGTTTTTATTTCTTGCATCCATCTGATAACCCAGGTGCTTTGTTGGTCTCTGAAGTCTTCACTGGAGAGAATTATGTAGCATGGAGTCGATCCATCTCTATCGCACTTACAGTGAAGAACAAGATTGCCTTTATTGATGGCAGTTTATCTCAACCATCCTCTAATAATCAGACACTTCGAATTGCTTGGCTTAGGGCAAACAACCTGGTTTTGTCCTGGCTAATGAATTCCATCTCCAAAGAAATTCGTGGAAGTCTTCTTTACTTCACCAGTGCCTTCGAGATTTGGGAGGAGCTCAAGATTCAATATCTTCGTAGTGATGGTCCTAGAGTTTTCTCTTTGGAAAAATCACTCAGTTCTATTTCTCAAGCATCAAAGTCTGTCACTGAGTATTCCAGTGAGTTTAAAACTTTATGGGATGAATATATCAGCTACCGCCCAATTCCAGTTTGTCGTTGTGGCAATCTTGAAAGATGTTCTTGTGATATTTTGAAGAATCTTGCTGAGCGTCAACTGGCTGATTATGTAATGAAGTTCTTGGTTGGCCTGCATGATTCTTATTCAGCACTGCGTAGCCAATTGCTGCTTCAATCTCCATTACCTTCGATGAGCAAGGTCTTCTCCCTTTTACTGCAAGAAGAAAGCCAAAGATCATTAACTAATATTGTTGGCATTTCTCTCGATTCACATGCTATGTTTGCTACACAACCTCAGAGGCAAAATCCAACAAACGCTACCAAGTTTCAGAAAACAAAAGGCAAAACAGATGCAATATGTTCCCATTGTGGATATTCTGGTCACTTAGTAGATAAGAGCTTCCAACTCATTGGCTATCCCCCTGGTTGGAAGGGTCCTCGAGGCAAAAGATTTATTTCTGCTCAATCTGGAAATGGAACTTCACGATTACCTATTGCAAACAATGTTTCATATATGGAGCAAAATGCAAGTAATCCCAACACTATTTTTTCTCAAGAGCAAATTCAAAATTTAATCACTCTTGCCAATAGCTTATCCAATTCCAGTATCAACTCCACTCCAGTTGCTAATCTTGCAACAAATTCAGGTATTTCTTCAATCTGTAATACCGTATCTAATTCAAAGAATATTTTCACTTGGATCTTGGATACCGGGGCAACAGATCATATGATCTGCTGTCCTGATCTTTTTACCTCCATAAAAATACCCACTGAATCTTACAAAGTCCATCTTCCAAATGGCCAATCTGTTCCAGTTATATTCACTGGAAATGTTACTTTTTCGCCTGACATAATACTCTATAATGCACTTTATGTACCTGCATTTAATATCAATCTTATCTCTGCTTCAAGATTGACAAAAGGTAACCCACTTGGTCTGTTTTTCTTCCAATCCAAATGTGTTTTGCAGGATCTCAACAAATGGAAGATGATTGGGCTTGCTGAAGTCAAGTCAGGTTTATACCATTTACAACAAATACCTGCTGCTACAAAAATTGAGAAGTCTAATTCGATCAGTTCATCTTCTATTTCAAATTCTGCTACAGCTTGTAATGCCATTTCTGATATATGACATCTTAGGTTAGGACATCTTCCAAATTCGAGAATAAAAATAATCAATTCATTTGATTCTTCTGTAACAACTTCAAATAATCATGTATGTGAAGTTTGTCCATTAGCCAAGCAAAAGAAACTCCCATTTTCTGTATCAACTACTCATTCTAATAAAATTTTTCAGTTGGTGCACTTTGACATTTGGGGCCCCTTTTCCACAATATCTTACTCTGGTTTTTCCTATTTTCTTACTGTTGTGGATGATTATTCAAGATTTACTTGGTTATATCTTATGAAATCCAAATCAGAAACTCGAATTCTGATTAACAATTTCATTTCCTATGTTCAAAATCAATTCAATACACAAGTTCAAACCATTCGAACTGACAATGGCCAAGAGTTCAACATGCCAGATTTTTATAACAAATATGGCATCATACACCAATTATCTTGTGTAGAAACTCCTAAACAGAATGGTAGAGTTGAAAGAAAGCATCAACATCTACTCAATGTTGCAAGAGCTCTTCTATTTCAGTCAAAATTACCCTTAACATACTGGTCTGACTGTGTGTTAACTGCCACTCACATAATCAATAGAACTCCTTCATTGATTCTTCATAATCAAACACCATACTCTCTGCTGTTTCAAAATTTACCAAACTATAATTACTTCAAAGTATTTGGTTGCTTATGCTTTGCAAATACTCTTACCCATAATCGAGGCAAATTTCATCCTAGAGCTGTAAAATGTATTTTTCTAGGCTATCCTCCTAACATTAAAGGATACAAAGTTCTAGACTTGAATACTCTAAAAACATTTGTATCCAGAAATGTTATTTTCTATAAATCAGTTTTTCCATCTATTCCTAATAATGATCATACACCTTATGTCTTTCCAAGTTTTCCTCAAGTATATGATCATACAGCACCAAATACAACATCAAATAATTCTTCTCACAATTCCGATGTCATAGATTCTGTTACAATTGAATCCAACACTTCACATATTGACTCTGCCAATCTGAGAAGGTCTGAAAGGATTAGACATACTCCTACTTATTTGTAGGATTATTATTGTGGCAACCTGACTTACAAACATTCAGCTGCACAATTATCTCCTAGTTGTTTTTCTGGTAAGCCTTACTCAATCTTTTCCTTTCTTTCCAATTCCAAATTGTCTCATAAACATAAAACATTTGTATCTACTGTTTCCACTATATCTGAACCCAAAACCTTTAAACAAGCCATCTCTCAACCTGAATGGAAACATGCTATGGTAGAAGAAATAAAAGCTCTTGAAATTAACAAAACTTGGGATCTTGCTATCTTACCTCCAAACAAAATTGCCATAGGATGCAAATGGGTTTACCGTGTTAAGTTCAAAGCTGACGGCAGTGTTGAGAGATACAAAGCTAGATTAGTAGATAAAGGATATACTCAACAAGAGGGAATAGACTTTTTTGATACCTATTCTCCTGTAGAAAAAATGACAACAGTTAGAGTGCTGTTAGCCGTGGCAGCTATAAAGGGTTGGTATTTACATCAACTTGATGTAAATAATGCCTTTTTGCATGGAGAGTTAAATGAGGAAGTTTACATGCAATTACCACATGGTTTTGCCTCTCCTAATGACCCACGAGTTTGCAAACTTAAAAAGAGTTTGTATGGTTTAAAACAGGCTTCAAGACAGTGGTTCTCAAAACTGTCAGCTTCATTAATCCAGTTTGGATTTATTCAAGGCAAATCAGATTCATCACTCTTCACTAAGCAGACTTCAAACAGCTTTATGGTTTTATTAGTCTAGGTTGATGATGTGATTTTAGCATCAAATAATCTTGAACAGATTGCTATTGTCAAAAAGTATTTGCATGATTCATTCACAATTAAAGATTTGGGTGAGTTAAAATACTTTTTGGGCATTGAGGTAGCAAGATCAAAGCAAGGTATTGCCTTATGTCAAAGGAAGTATGCTCTTGATATATTACAAGATAGTGGATTCTCTGCTTCTAAACCAGTGGCATTTCCCATGGAATCAAACCTCAAACTGAGTGCACATGATTCCTCTCCACCCTTAACTGATGCTGCTGTCTACAGAGGGCTTGTAGGTCGACTTTTATATCTAACCATTACCAGACCTGATCTGGCATACTCAATCCAAGCTTTAAGCCAATTCATGGCTAATCCTAGTACATTACATCTTCAAGCAGCTGAAAGAGTACTTAGGTATATTAAAGCTACACCTGGACAGGGTATCTTCTTGGCTGTAGCATCACCATTGCATTTGAAGGCATACTCAGACAGTGATTGGGGGGGGGGGGCTGTCTCGACTCAAGGAGAAGCATTACGGGCTTTACAATTTTCATTGGTGACTCACTTATCTCATGGAAATCAAAGAAACAACCTACAGTGAGTAGATCCTCTGCCGAGTCAAAATATAGAGCTCTAGCTTCTACTACTTGTGAGCTTCAATGGCTGGTATACCTTCTAGCTGATTTACACATCCAGCATACTCAAGCTGCTCTGCTTTACACAGACAGTAAGCCAGCAGCTGCAATTGCCTCTAATCCGGTCCTCCACGAAAGAACTAAACATATTCAACTTGATTGCCACCTTGTTCGAGAGAAATTACAAGAGGGTCTCATCAACATCATACACATTCCTTCCAAGCATCAGATAGCAGATATCCTTACTAAGCCTCTCGGCTCTCTGAATTTTCATCACCTTATTCGCAAGATGGGAATGATAAACATTCATTCTCATCTTGAGGGGGGGTGTTGGAATATAGAAAACCATATTAAAGAATTGGAAAGGAAATCCCGAGAAGCCAAACAAGGGACTTTATTAAATCCTAAACCAGTTTGACAGTTAAGTTAGTTAACTTCAGAATAATTTTACTTGACTGTATTTTCAAGTTGTATAAATAGATTACTTTTGTATAGTTTTAATTCATTAAGTCATTTTTCGATCAATGAGAAGAAGTAGAATTCTTTCTTCCATATTCTCTGTTTACTCTTCCACATTCTGTTGTTAGTAATTTTACACGCAAAGAGGTCTTATATAAATAAAGTTTATAAATTAATGTGAGTTGTCGTGATAAATCAAATTATAAAGTTTTCTTTATTATAGAATAGATATAAATTTAACCATATTAGAGAAGTGCTACAGATATAAAAGAATTACATAAAAATATATTCACAAAGTAACGTGTCTTCATATAATCCATTAGATGTATTTTATGATACAAATAACTTTAAAATTTAACATACGATATCAAATTGTATTAATTTGTAGATTTATTTTATCAAGGTTCATTGCATATGTTTTAGAGTAATGCTACATACAGTCGTGAAGTGTGTAAGTGGCACACAATCGTTTTGAAAAAGAGTGGAGTCCACTATTAAAAAAATTATTTATTTTTATGTAGATCCCGTATTTACTTAATTTTTTAAATAGATTGCATGACACTTACACATTCTACGATTGTAAATATCATTTCTTTAAATTTTATTTATTTTTATAAATGAATTTTACTACTCATCATTTCTACACACTACATCACACTTTTTTTACCATATATTTGATAAGATGAAAAAAAAAATAATGTAGAGAAATGATTAATAAAATCTTTCTTTTATAAATATAATACGTTAATACCTCTTTCGAATAATTAAAGATTCTCTGTCCGAGACCCTCTCTCTCTAGAAAACACTCGTTTTGAAGCCGAACAGGGGGGAGCTTCGGCTCCCTCCCTCCTCCCTCCCTTCCTCCTCCCCTATGTAGCTATTTTTGTTCTTTTCTATGTGTTTTTCTTTGTGTTTTTCAGAGCTCTACGGTGAACCGCCGATCTAGGACATCCCGGCGAGCTCAGGCCAGAACGCACCACGCCATGGTGTTGCCCAGCTGCCGATCGTCAAAACCATGGATCACGGCGTCAAACGGAGCGGCGAGTGGCCCGCATGCGCGGGTCGAAGCTCCCGGAGTTCTCGAGCATGTGGTTTCCACGTGCCACCGGGGACCCCTCTGACGTCGTCACACGCGGCCTTTCTTGAATACGCGAGTCCGGTACTTCCAAGATTGCTCACCGGTTCCTGCCCAGTTTGGCGAGTGGGCTACACGCGTCACAGCAGCCTCTTTTTGTGTACTGCTTCTGCAGTTGCTGTTTGTGTAGTCCTCGTGTCATTGTTGTGTTTTTTGTAATCCTATTTGTTGTAATTTTATTTATGTAATATTGTTTTTATATCAATAAAAAAACCCAAAAAGAAATCCCCCGTCCGCGCTGTCGGATGGTGGGGTTTGGTGAACCCTACCCTGTTTTGTTGGGGTATGGGGATTTGTAACCTCTGTCGTGTACAGAGGTGGTATTTCTCTAAGACTTAGGTCTTTAGAGATTTGCCGTCTGGACTAGACCCTGTCAGACACGTCTGTGTTCTAGAGAGCTATTAAACTTTTGTAATTGACTTATTTTTCAAATCAGAGCTGTAAGGCCATTTTTAATGAAGGGTGATCCACTTCTTTTAAAAAAAATATATAATAATACGTTAGTACCTCGTTATAAAATAACGAGACCAAGTATTCCAAACTTGAATTGGGCTGCGGTAAACGGCCCATTACTTGTTAGTTAACGCAGTCCAACAATCAATCCACTGGGGTCCGTCCCATCGTGGGGTGGGGATTCTCCCTAAATGCCGCTTATTTATTCGACCAAAACGGGGAGGATTAGGGTTTTCTAAATTTCTCTCTGTATTCATTGCTCTACTCGGTTCTCTCCCATTCGAATTTTTCAAGGCTTGGGAGTTTGATTTCGCGGTTTTTCTAGATTTTCTCCTCCTGAAGATTTTTCGTTGTCATATGTTCACTTTGGTATCTTTGATTCAGGTCTCTCATAAACTCAGCCACTCGTAATTGCTTTTTCATAAGATTAGCGTACAGTTTTCGGTCTAATTATATGATTTCTAGTTTGTTTGTTTGTGAGTTTTGATCTGTAAATTCAGTAGGAAGAAGCAATGGATGAGGGGAAACATAAGTCTAGGAGGGAGGATTCGGAGAGGAGCGAGGAGGATTTGAAGCGTAGCCACCGGGACCGGGATAGGGAAAGAGATAAGGAGAGGAACGGGGATAAGCACAAGGAGAAGAGGAACCGTGATAGTAGGCGATCCGAGAGAGAGAGGAGTAGTGATTCTGATGGAAAGTATGATAGGGAGAGGGAGAGGGAGAAGCATAGAACGCGGAGTCGGGATGATGAGAAGGAAAGAGCGAGAGAGAAGAAGAGGGAAAGAGAGAGGGAAGATAGAGAGAGGGAGAGGGAGAAAGAGAGAGAGAAAGAGAAGAGGGAGAGGGCGAGGGAGAAAGAAAAGGAGAGGGAAAGGGAAAGGGAACGAGAGAAGAAAGAACGTGATAGAGAGGAGAGGGAGAGGGAGAGGGAGAGGGAAAGAGAGAGGGAAAGAGAGAAGGAAAGGGAAAGGAGGGAGCGTGAAAGAGAGAGAGAGAAGGAGAGGAGAATGCGTGACAGGGAGAAGCGGCGAGCAGCTGATAGTGATGACAGCAATGATGAGGATGAGCACAGGGAGCGTGATAGGAAGCGGCATAGGAGAGATGACGGTGATCACAGGGAGAGAGATCGTGAACGAAGTAGCAGCAGGCCTCGCAAACACAGGGATGACAGTGAAGAGATCCCAAGGAGAAAGAGCGGTGATGATGACTCGGAGAAGATAGAGAAGAAAGCGACACGTGAAGAGGAGTTAGAGAACGAGCAGAAGAGATTGGATGAGGAAATGGAGAAGCGAAGGAGGAGAGTGCAGGAGTGGCAAGAGTTGAGGAGAGTGAAGGAAGAAGCTGAGAGAGAAAAACGTGGGGAAGCGGATGCTGATGAACCTATGTCTGGCAAGACCTGGACTCTTGAAGGGGAATCTGACGATGAAGAAGCACCGGGAAAATTGGAGATGGACATGGATGTTGTTGAAGATGCCAAGCCTACAACCGAACAAGCTGGTGATTCAATGTTGGTTGATTCTCACAATGGAAACGTGACATCCACTTCACAGGACGTGGTTGATGTTTCTGCCGAGGATGATGAAATCGATCCATTGGATGCCTTCATGAATTCTATGGTGTTGCCTGAGGTTGAGAAGCTAAAAGATAGTTTGGCTCCTTCAAATGCTAATGATAAGATTGTTGACTTGAATAACAAAGATAAGAAGCATGAAGGAAGTAACGGTCAACCGCCACTGAAGGCTTCAAATAAATCTATGGGTCGAATAATGCAGGGCGAAGATTCCGAGTCAGATTATGGTGACCCTGATAATGATGAGGATACTTTGGATGATGAAGACGATGATGAGTTCATGAAAAGGGTGAAGAAGACAAAAGCGGAGAAGCTTTCAATAGTTGACCACTCGAAGATTGATTATCAACCATTCCGGAAAAATTTCTACATTGAAGTGAAAGAGATATCAAAGATGACTTCTGAAGACGTTGCTGCTTACCGGAAACAATTGGAATTGAAGATACACGGTAAGGATGTGCCAAAGCCGGTCAAAACATGGCACCAAACTGGACTTACAGGTAAAATCTTGGAGACAATAAAGAAACTTACCTATGAAAAGCCAATGCCAATTCAAGCTCAGGCTCTGCCTATAATTATGAGTGGTCGAGACTGCATTGGCATTGCCAAAACTGGCTCGGGCAAAACCCTTGCGTTTGTGCTGCCAATGTTGAGGCATATCAAGGACCAGCCGCCTGTGGTAGCTGGAGATGGACCTATTGGGCTAATAATGGCCCCTACAAGGGAGCTTGTACAGCAGATCCACAGTGATATAAAGAAGTTTACAAAAGTGCTTGGCATCGGGTGTGTGCCTGTATATGGAGGTTCTGGTGTTGCCCAACAAATTAGTGATTTAAAACGGGGCACTGAAATTGTTGTATGTACTCCAGGTAGGATGATTGACATACTTTGCACCAGTGGGGGGAAAATCACAAATCTGCGTAGAGTCACTTATTTGGTCATGGATGAAGCTGATCGAATGTTTGACATGGGTTTTGAACCCCAAATTACTCGAATTGTGCAAAATATTCGGCCGGATCGCCAAACAGTACTCTTCTCTGCCACATTCCCCCGCCAAGTTGAAGTATTGGCGCGGAAAGTGTTAAACAAGCCCGTAGAGATACAAGTTGGTGGTAGAAGTGTTGTGAACAAGGACATATCGCAGTTGGTTGAGGTGAGGCCGGAAAATGAGAGGTTCTTTAGATTGTTGGAAATACTTGGTGAATGGTATGAGAAAGGAAAAATTTTGATTTTTGTCCACTCACAGGAGAAGTGTGATGCGTTGTTCAAGGATCTCCTCAGGCATGGTTATCCTTGCCTCTCGCTGCATGGGGCTAAGGATCAGACAGATAGAGAATCCACCATTTCTGACTTTAAAAGCAACGTTTGCAATTTGTTGATTGCAACAAGTATTGCTGCCAGGGGGTTAGACGTGAAGGAGCTCGAATTGGTGATCAACTTCGACGTTCCAAACCACTATGAAGACTATGTCCACCGTGTTGGTCGTACAGGTCGAGCTGGTCGGAAAGGCTGTGCTATCACATTTATCTCCGAGGACGATGCAAGATATGCACCGGATCTTGTAAAGGCATTGGAACTCTCTGAGCAAGCTGTTCCTGATGACCTGAAAGCTCTTTCTGATAGTTTTATGGCAAAAGTAAATCAGGGACTTGAGCAAGCCCATGGGACTGGTTATGGTGGAAGTGGTTTTAAATTTAATGAAGAGGAAGATGAAGTGAGGAGAGCAGCAAAGAAAGCACAGGCCAAAGAATATGGTTTTGAGGAGGACAAGACAGACTCAGAAGATGAAGATGAAGGTATAAGGAAGGCAGGTGGTGACATATCGCAGCAGGCTGCCTTAGCTCAGATAATCGCTGCTGCCTCCAAAGTCAATACACCTTCTATGCCAACGCCTGTCTCTGCTGCCCAACTGCTTCCCAATGGTGGACTGCCTGTTACACTGCCAGGCGTAATGGGTCTAACGATTCCTGGAACAACAGCAGTTGTGACTGGGACTGGCCTGCCTGTTGTTGCCAATGATGCTGCGGGGGCAGCTCGAGCAGCAGCCATTGCTGCTGCTTTCAACTTACAGCAAAATTTGGCAAAAATTCAAGCTGATGCTATGCCGGAACACTATGAGGCAGAATTGGAGATAAACGATTTTCCCCAGAATGCCCGATGGAAGGTTACCCACAAGGAAACTTTGGGCCCTATTTCAGAGTGGACTGGAGCCGCTATTACTACCAGGGGGCAGTATTTCCCGTCAGGTAAGGTGACAGGACCAGGAGAACGTAAGCTTTACTTGTTCATTGAGGGCCCTACTGAACAGTCTGTGAAGAGAGCTAAATCAGAATTAAAACGCGTTTTGGAAGACATCACTAATCAGGCATTACAACTACCTGGTGGAGCTCAACCTGGCAGATACCAAGTTCTGTAAGGGTGAGAACATGATTGCAATTCGTACAACCATTGTAGAGATATCTTTACCTGCTTATGTTAAATCTAGGTTGAGTTCCAACTTCTATTTTTTTTTTCTCGGTTGCTTAATCAAATTTTGTTTTCTCGGTTAAGCGCGATGTGACGGGGATATGCAGAGTCATCAGCCACTTGAAATACCTGTAACGACACAGGCTCCACACAGAAATCGCTCATACAATCTTCTATACTACTTTTCTTCCTCCTTTTTTGCTCACAGCTTCAAGTAGACTTGTGGATTATGAGTCAAAAGCGTATAGTTTTCCCGATTTCCATTCCTCCCTCCCCCACCATTGTCATATCTTGTGTCTTGGATGTGCTATAAAATTTATAGATTTGTTTCTGATTTCTACATTGTTTTATACCCGTTTGATTTTTTCTTTTCTTATGACACGAGGGATGTTTTAAGCCCATGCTCGCATGTCCAATATTGTCTCTGCCCCTTACCTTTGCTATCGTGGCTGTGAAAGAGATGGAGGTTATGGTGCGACACTTTCCTCATGTTCACGTTGTTAAGTATAGAGTTACGCGATTTGAACTATGCTTTTGTATCATTCGTGTTGTTCTCTTGAGCATGAGTTTTGGGATCTCCAATACTCATTAAAAAATAAAATGTTTTGGGATATCTGGTATTATGTTGTAGATTTAACTATGTTGTTCTTGTTTTTTCAGGTCTACATACAGTTGGGAAACATCCCTGGAGCCAATTGTTGCTATATTTGCAACTTTTTTATGGTTATATATCAACATGAGGAGTACTAAACCTAGTCACGATGCCTACTAGTAAGAAGATATCCACTTGTTGGTTTGGGTTCCATAAAAGTGATCTTTAGATTGAATTGGGTGGTTGGCTGACCTTAGAATGGATGCCTATATCGTATGCGTACTTTATAAAAAGTTGTCTAATCTCTTTACAATAATAATCATCTCAAGCCTAATCGGGAGTTTTACTTCTACGGGAAGCTAGGGGTTGGGTCGGGTCTGATGTATTTTGGGTGGTTTTTTATGGACTTTTTGGGTCTTTAGGGGCTTGTTGGGTCATTTTGGGCAAGGTGTTTTCTTGTATACTTTTAGTGTACTTGGTTTCTCCTTTTGATATATAAAATATTTTTACTTATCAAAAAAAAAAAAAAAAATGTTACCATTATTTTTGTGAACTTCGGGGATGTAACGAGTGACCCCTATTGTTGAAGATGCTTTTAGTTTTGTTCTCTTTTCGCAAATGGATATTCTTATCTGCTGACTGATGGAATGGTTCCAATTGTGATATTGGTGTGATGAAATTGTTAATGGTTTCTGTTTCTCTGTTCATTGAAATGATTGTTATGAATGGTAGTTTCAATTGAAGTTTCGCTAATGCTTTGTTTCTCTATTTCAGCCCAAGCTACCGACAGGACAAATTTCTAATGGTTATTTTAATTTACTTGCAATGAGGTTTGATTTAATCTCTCTGAAATTGGTTCAGCCACAGGTAACCAAAGACTGGTAACCAAAATTGGTTCAGCCACTGGAAACGTAGGAGGGAGGGAGATAGATGTGAAAGGAGGTCCAGAAGAAGTAGTAGAGGAGGGGGGGCAGCATGTATTATTGGCAATCTAGCATGCTTTCTGCAGAGGATTTTTTATGGGTTATTTGTATTGTGATGGAGGAATGGTTCACATGGTGTTGGTATTACAATAGATTAATCCGCTTCTCTCAGACGGCTGCTGCTGCTGCCGCCTTTGGAACCAGGACTTGAATTATTTACTTAAAATAATGGTTTAATATTTTTTTACAAATTTTTACCTTTAGAGGAAGGAGAAAGTGGAAATAATGGTTTAATAATAATACTGGTTTTGTTTTGATTGGCCAATACAAATCAAGATTGCGGAGATAGCAGGGGAGGCCTATCTGTCTCCGTACTCAAAAGGTGGGGGCCTCCTTTGTGCTGGGTTTCGTCTCTCGTGTCTTCTCTCTTTATACACCGAGCGGATGCCGGTGGGATACGTCTCTCTGTTTTGCGAATGCCAAATGGATCGGCATTTCGTGGCCTATGAGCTGGATGCGTATAACTGCATTTGCATTTGTGATGTTTTCCTCTGCTTTCTTTCGTGAATTGCTATTAGCTTTTATCAATGGTTCACTTTTTTATCTATTCTATTTTGGGTCTGCCGCCATCTGACATTCTGACTCCCATACACCAATGATTCGGAGTTTGAGGTTGCATGACATAATAAGCAAACGACTTTTTAAGTACAATAATGAAAGTGGGATTCAGCTTTACTATAATATTTTAAACTCAAATGCTTGTTCTAAATAGAAGAAAGATAAATACAACTTGTATTCCACTACATTAAATGATACACGTGCGTAATGTGGACTTCAACTTAAAATGAATAATTCTGTTTGGTTAAACAAATTATAGAAACTCCTTTATCTATGAAAGCCCACTACGACTAGATTCATAAAAAAGCTTGGATATACCATAACCAGTTTTATTGTGCGGTGAATTCCTTTGAAGATAGTTTCACTCTAGAAATTTATGGTCCTATTTGATATTCAATATTGAAGTCTAATTATCAACATGATTAGAAAGAAGATAAGGAATAATAATCGAAAAATAATACCCTTGCAATGGGTATACAACCCATTTACAATTGGGTGACGTGGCAGCTTGACATAGGCTCATTTAAATAAAAAATTAAAATTAAAATAAAATTTTGAAGTGAGATGCCCTATTTGTTATAGGCTTACTACCCAATTTTACTCATAGTCAATTTTTTAATCATTTAAGTAAAAAAATAATAAAAAAAAAATAAAGAGGGTAATAAATGAATAGTAGGAGGTAGTAAACCTATAATTATCTTTGTTCTTCAGCTGCCCTTTTTGTTCCCAAAAAACCAGTTGCCAACCCATCCTCTCAAACTCCTGCCCACTATCGTGAACCGTCCACCGTGAAGCCGCCGCCCACTATGAAACTCGTCTCATATGAGTCCCTTTCTGTTCTTTGTGCCTCTCTCCTCAGTGCAGCTGTCCACCGAAAACAGCTGCCTTGACTTTTTACATAGCTACCGCGCACTCATTGATCCAACATAATAAACATCTGATGATATTACTATCATCATCAGATTGTAATTTCCATAAATAGTAGATGCAAAATGGCCAGAATCAAAGCAATATGTGCTTGCAAAAAAAAAAAAAAAAAGCTATTTTCTTCTGGAGTTGTACTGTATAGTAGTTTTGGCTATCTAAATGCAATATTTTATTTTTAAGTTTTGAAAACATATACTTAAATAAACAGTATAAATCTGTGAAAACTAACATGAACAGTATATGAATAGTGCCAAAGCTGACATAAATAGTGCGTACATGAACAATAAAAACTGACGTGAACAGTATATGAACAGTGCACAATTCGGGTCCTCCATAAAATAGTGGGACCTACATTTTTTTCAAATCTTAAAAATTAAAAACTATCTCATCTCATCTCCCTATTCAAACACATTTTTTTTACAAACTACTTCATCTCATCTTAACTAAAAATTTTACTACTATTTAAAATATCTCATCTCATCGAAAATGCAGTGGTGCATGAATGTAGAAAATCTTTAGCAGGTTTCTAGAGATTTCTTTGATTGAGAATACAACAACTTCATGAGAGGAAACTCATTTGTGGTTTTAATAGGATATTAATGCATCTCACCATCATGAGAAATTGAACTCCTCTACATAATTCACATACCTACTAAGAAATCATGGTTTTGGGGAAACACCCTTTCGCACATTTCTTTAGTTGATTATGACTGAGAGGTAACTTCTTTCAAGACTTTCCTTGCAACCAATTGAAGCAAAGAAGTGAGAATATTAAGGGTATGTTTAGATGTTAAGAATATTTCAGATTATTTATAAATAGTAGTGAAATAGTTTATGAATATTAATGAATTAGTAGTAAATAATAGTCTTTTGTTTGTGAATACTAATAAATTATTTGTGAATAGTAGTGAATTAATTTGAAATGGTTTCAGCAGTCAAACACAATCTAAGACAGAGTTCACAATCTTTTTCCATCCCAAGTGGTAGCAATTATTTTTATTCACTTTTTTCTACAGGAGTGCGTGATATTTGTGTATTTTAAAACTGTAAATATCATTGTTCTGTCCTGATTCATTAGTTTTAAAATGTGTGATACCTTGACACACAACACAGTCATGGTGATCCACCTCAGGAATCCATAATCCATGCACATGCCACCAACATTCACGCAGCTGAGATAATGCCTAATCTACCGCACTTAAACACGGTTGTCTAGGAATTTTATTTTTCGTCTTTTTCTCCAATATTTATACTAAAGCAAGGTATAGATAGCTGTGCCATCTCTTTTTTCAATATTTCTGTTGTTTGGAAAAAAAAAAATGCCTAGGCATCTCAGTGTGTGATTAAATCATGGAGCAAATCTTGGACATATATAACTATAAATTTAAATACGAGATCTACATAAAAAAATTAATTTTTTAATAATGAACTTCATTCTTTTAAAAAGATTATGCGGCTTTTGCATACTCCACTACTGTATGTAGTTTTATTAGTTTTATTTTCTTTAATTTTACTTATAACTTGATTGTGTGCAGTTATTTAAACATGGTCTTCTTCGATTATTGATTTTAAAATAGGATGATTGTATAATGTATAACATTATTCTTATATTTTTAAAGAAGAAACTCAAAGGTTGATGAACAATGAGACTTCATCATAGTGGGATGGAAGTGGAGTAATTTATAGAAACTTTCAATTGGATAACTATAATATAACTAATTAAAAAAGATACTCGGATGGTCGGAATAGATGTTCGCGCGGCTTGATGGCCGGTACATATGCTTGAATGAAGTGCACACATGTTCAACGAGGATGCATGCATGATTGGCATACAATGTTCGGATGGTTAAAACATTTAGTTAGATAGTTGATTATTAATATGCTTGAATAATCTAAATACATGATGTTCGAATGGTCGGAACATATGCTCAGATGATCGAAGTATATGTTCCGATGCTCAACACATATACTCCGATGATCGAAATATTTATTCGGATGGTCGGGATATAAACTCATGAGATGGTTTAGACATATATGCTCGGAATCCTCGGATATTATTAGTTGGAACAAATGCGCAGATGGGTGGCATTTTCTTCTTCTTATATATATTGCAGTACTCTTGTGATGTATCTCAGCGAATATTGCTCATCACCGGGGTTTGCAGAACTGATATTTGGAGACAAGAGTACTGCTGGAATTAAAGACAGTGGGAGCTCCTTCACCTACCTAAATCCCAAGGCTTATGAAACTCTTTTAACTTCTTTTGTGAGTGAAAATATGTATCTTTCTTCCAATCTTTTAGAGCTAAATAGTACCCATGCAGCATTATTCGTAATAATAATGTGGATTAGGCTCTGGTTTATCTATCTTTTTAAGAATTGCTGAATTACTTTCAAAGTTCCTGAATGCCAATATGAGAATAGATGAAAAGAGAAATATTGGAGTTCTGGTGGTAACAATGGCAGAAAACTGAGAGGTTGAGAAATTTTTATTAGAATTAATAATATTATTAAGAATAATAAAATTGGTTTAAAAAATATTAGGTGCAATATTTTATAAAAAGATTTGCTTGTTTTGATGTAGTAATGGATAGATAACAAAATAAAACATTTCGAAAGTCATTCACGGTCCCTAGAACTAGCCATGACACTGTTCGAGACTAAGGGCGTATCTAGAATCTTTTGTTTTTGCAGAGATGAAGAATCTTTTGTTTTTGCAGAGATGAAGAATTAAGATAAAAATTGAAAATTAAATAAAATATTATTAAAATATATTTTTTTAATATTATTTTTATTTGAAAATTTGAAAAAGTGAAATTGTTTATTTTATTTTATATAAGAATTTGAAAGAATTATAATGATAAAATGAAATTGTGAAAATAAAGGAGTTAGTAGCTTCTCTTTTTTTGCCCATGTTCTCTGGGTTCTCTTATAAAAACCTTTGGAAATCCATTGCCTTCTTTGAGTTCTTCACACTTGGCATCGTTGCATGGATGACATAGAGACGAGGGAAAAGGAAGTTCTTTTGAGGTGTCTCTCTCTCGTGTAGAAGAGTTAGCTGGTTTGGACTCACACCTTTCAAGTTTTCTGTTTCGTTTCATACTCAATATATACAACCTTTGTTACTTATTCTGTTTGGGAATCCATAAATGCTTAGATTGAGAACGACGTGGAGTTGCAGCTTTTGGTTTGTTTAGTCGATATTTAATTCAAAATCTCGAAGCTGGATATATAACTATTTGTGCATGCCTGTAATCGTTTTCCCTTTTTAATCTTTAGACCATCTTACAAAGAAATGAATCCTCCACAGCTATTCCAAGCAAATGGTCCTGTGTTACTTGAACTAGATATGCAGTTTTGTTCAATAGAAGCTGGGATTTAACCTTATGAGAATCGAGAAAAACTTGAAATGACCCATCGGGTAATTCCATGTGATTCCTTTGTACCCCTATTGTTCGAGCGAGCTAGCTGCAGGTGTTGGCATTTTGGTATATGTATGAATGATTTAGCTATTATGGGTATTTTGCCGTTTTATTGTTAGAATCAGTTGTGTTTCTGACAGCAGTCAATTAATCTGAACTCTCTCTCTCTCTCTCTCTCAAGGCATTTTTCATAATATTGGCTTTTGGTATGGTTGGTGAAGGTCGTTTTCAAGATTGTGAGGGAATCTCAACATGAAGCTTTTGCAGCTCTTCATCACAGCATCAATTCCAGTCTTGAAACTGCTCTTGATTAGTGGACTTGGGGCTTTTCTTGCTCGAGATGGTATCGATATTTTGGGGGAAGATGCTAGGAAGCATTTAAATATTGTCAGTTGTTCCGTTGATTTAATTCTATGTTGTTTCACAAGCATCATTGATTAAATGCACTGTGCAGTCTCTTAGTAGAGTATCTTTGTTTGTTAACAGGTTACATTCTACGTATTCAGTCCAGCCCTTGTAGCCTCCTACCTGGCCCAAACAATAACAAGCAAGAGCATGGTTCAGATGTGATTTCAGCTCTCAGTCCATTTAACCTATGAGTTCAGCTATATACAGTCACTTTTGCGTACTCTTTACGCACTCCACTGATGTGATTGGCCAAAAAACTTATTTTATATCAAAAAAATGACGCATCCAATCACATTAGTGAAGTGCACAAGGAGTACACAAAAATGACTGCACATAGAATTTTTATTAACCTATGCCAAAACTTGGTGGAAAAAATTCAATTCTTTTTTTAGTACTACAATTCTAGTATTTTGAAGTGAATTTGGTTGGGTGTGTAGGTGGTTTATGCCAATCAATATCCTCATCACATTTATTATTGGCTCTATTCTTGGATGGATAGTTATCCTAGTTACAAGAGCTCCTCCACACCTGAGAGGCCTCATAGTGGGTTGCTGCGCTGCAGGTAAACATATATATATATAAATTATATAAATTATATATATTTATATAAAGATATATGTTTATATAAAGATATAGATATAGATACTTCCTTTCCTTATTGTTGAAAATAACTAGATGATCAGAAGTGCAGCAATCCTTTCATTAAAAGTTCCAGAGTATCTTAGAAATTGATGATGGACACAGAATGCAATTTTTAAGGAAGATTTGATTTTATTTCACCTGCTTACTCACTCTTGCAATTAGAAGTTTAATTTGTCATTGGAGGAGGCTCTGACCTGGCTTTCGAAAGCTGGATTACCCTCGAAGGCTTATCAACCTCACTCACCATTGACTTATTGCATTAATGGTGGGTTAACTTAACCATGCATAGCAGAGTTGTTGCGGTTGTAGAGGCTGATTACCTTGACAAGAAACAATAAACAGGATTTATTTGTCTCAACATTTTTTATGACTTGTTTGTTTATTTTCTTTGGTGCAAAACATAGCTAAAGTAATTACTTCCAAAAAAAACTGTATCGTTTCATCTTCAAAGTACACTCTAATTTTATCCGAGGATGTAATCCAATGAAGTGCTATTATTCTATATGTACTACGTTATAAATCATCAACACACACTTTTTCCCCTTATGTGAACAGGAAATTTAGGGAACATTCTGTTGATTATAATCCCATCTGTTTGTAAAGAAAAAGGAGGGCCATTTGGAGCACCTGATGTCTGTCAAACATATGGAATGGGTTATGTTTCACTTTCATTGGCGGTATTTCCCTTTCCTTTCCTTTCATTTCTTTTTCTGGACTTAACTCTGAAGTTATTTATAATATTTTGCTTGGATTCCAAGGGTGAAGGATATCAGATGATCTTGTTAGTTGCTTCTTGTGAATTTTAAGGTGTTTATAACCACTTTTACTATATAATAACCACCATCAAATTTTAGTATATATATGCCAACTCTTGGGTGGTCTGTAATCAACAAATCGTCTCAGTAAGACTCCAGCCCAATAAATTGAGAATGTTTTCGATTATGGTTGGTATCTCATAAAAGAGAGAGTTTATCCAATTGAGGTTTAAATAATCATATGGTATACATTTTTCGCCTTCAGTTTAGAATTTAGTTGTCCTAATACATGTAATGTGAGCATTTGTTTCAGTACATCTTACCCTGTTTAACTATGATTGGCCAATTTCCAAGTAGATTTCTACTCTCGTAATTGTTTGCTGTGACACTTCAGATAGGAAGCATTTATGTGTGGTCTTACGTGTATAATATCATACGGATATTTTCAAGGAGAAGCACCAAAGGATCAGAAGTAAGTGAAATCTCTATCAGTATGCCTTCCAAAGAATCCTCCACATCAGACCTAGAGAGTTGCATAGAGCCACTACCTTCTTCCTCCAAGGATATGATAGCTGAGGACAATGAAGATCATCAATGTGCAGTTCCCTGCAGTAGATCTGTAGCGAAACCTGAGGTTGTCTCCAGCATCAATATGGTTAGATTTTTATCTGTATATTACTTCTTACATTAAATATTCTTTGGCGTTATTTCAGCCTAGGAATTCTTGGTGAAATTGAGGAATTCTTGTTGTAAACTTAGGAAAGGCCTGAAAGGTGAAAGGGGCTTTCAGTATTTAGCTACAATTTTGAAACTTACAATTCATTTGGAGTAATTTTTTTCCTCGTCAAAATAATTGCAAATACAGATAATGAGATTCACCTGGTATCATGTTAAAGGTCCCTTACAGGACGATTTCTTCTTCTCTATTTGACATGTAGCAACTGGAGAGCTTTACTTCTTACTGGTACATTATGTGAAAATTATGTCTATCTTTTTCTTTTTGGGCTATTCTGGTATTGAGTTGATGGTGTCAATTGGGATATTAGACAAACCAACTCAGTCTTGGAGCCCCGTTGGCTGCACATGAAGAACAAACCTATTTTTGCAGAAAAGTAATGTCTTAGCATGACTTTCTTTTATAATTTTCCATTCCCAAATAGTTACGATTTTACATTTTTCTGTATGATTCCTTATGGTAGATCTAGTATATTCTTTGCACTGGTATATGGTTTATTGTAGTATTCACATTCAGAGAAAGTTATCTGTGATTTCATTATTTATTGAACTCAATTTCAGGTTTCAGTTACAGATAAAGTAAAGCAAAAAATATCAATGCTGTTCGGAAAAACTAATCTGAACGCAATACTTGCCCCTTCAACTATTGCAGCGGTATGACCATTGAGCAGCTTGTTTTCATCTAATCCCTTTTCATGTACTTTTAGCACTGTTTCCTTGGGTAGATCTGGTCCTAAATTAACTTTCCTAAACAAAACTAATTTCATTCTCCTTGGTGGATATACTTTGCATTTTACAGAAGAATGAGTTATACAACTATTGGAATGAGATATATTATGTTTCCAAGTTCTAAATAGAATAAATTTTCACATCTATAACATGCCATGTGCTCCGTCCTGGCCCTTGGTGAATGTATAAACTTCATTGGAGCTTTGAAATAGCACTAGGTGATCAGACTATAACCTAATATGTGAAAGCATGTGTCTCATGTCTGGTGCCACTGTGCCTTCAATCTGGAGTACGCCCTATGTCCCCATCAGAATGTTAGACTCCCAAGTATGTCCAAGCCAGCCATGACTTCTTTCTAACTTGGATTGTGCTGCTTTTCTTTGCTAATGGGGAGGCTGGTAGACTTAATCCAAACTTTTGCTTAGTTATGGATGCATTGACCTCATGCTCTTTTCTTGTATAGATTGTTGGGTTTGCAATTGGACTCGTCCCCGAGATCCGAAAGTTAATGATTGGTGAAGGTGCTCCTCTTCGTGTTATCCAAGACTCCATCCTCTTGTTGGGGTATAAAACTCATGCCCTAAATCTGTTAAAACTCTGGATATATCAGTCACTTATCTTTTTTCAGGATGTAGGTAATAGATATTTGTTGGTTAATTGAATGAGTTTATAGAATTCAGCACATTTTATATCTGAATGTGCGCTTTCAATCCTCAAATATTGTTAGAGCTTATTGTGAAAGTGGGTGAATGAGCATTATGAATTGCTCTTGCTGCACAATGTACTTACTCCATGACATATACAAACTATGGCATCATATCATGCAAAGGCATATATAGAAAGGTATCCAGAAAGGCATAATTTTGATATCGATTCAATGGTAAAAACGCTTCTCTTATTTTTGAATTGCTGAATTAAGAATTTTACTCCAGAGACGAAGTGCCAAACAAGAAATTGGATTTTATTTTTTGCCCATGTTATTTACATCGTTACATTTCACAAAATGAGAATCTTTTTGTTGTTCAACCTCTCCTTGCTGCTAAGTATCCCAATACTCTCTTCACAACTGCAGAGCTGGAGCCATTCCAGCTACCACTCTGATAATCGGTGGAAACCTTCTCAAAGGTAATAACTGATATTAGGCTCATCTTTTGACATCAAAGCCCAACTTGTTGGACTGTTGCCACATTTGGAACAGGGAAGTTGCAACTGATATTTGTCTTTCAGGTTTGAAAGGCCAAGGAATTCGAAAATCCCTTATCATTGGCATTGTACTTGTTCGTTATATTGCCCTGCCTTTGACAGGGATTTTCATTATTAAAGGTGCCCATCAAATTGGTTTGGTGCACTCGGATCCATTGTACCGGTTCATTCTTTTGCTCCAGTATGCACTTCCTCCTGCTATGAACATAGGTAAATCTGTTCATTCAGATATAAAGTGGCTTGAAATTTTTTGCCGTAGTTCTTTAAAATATATTGAATGGTTTTAATAATTCGTAAACCAAAAATCTTAGTTGGAATTTGTTAAATTCTTATTCAATTGACTTGCATCTGGACCTTGTTAAACCTTTTAATTCTAATATCAAATGGCAGGAGTCATCACTCAACTGTTTGGAGCAGGAGAGAGTGAATGTTCTGTGATCATGTTGTGGACTTATGCCTTGGCTTCGATTTCACTTACTCTATGGTCAACCGTCTTCATGTGGCTAGTGGCTTGATGTCTCAGCTTTTATTAAATAGATCCACAATCTTATCTATTATTGCTGTCGATCGTCTCCGCCTCTCCGGTCTAATGGAATGTGAGACTTTCAACAGATTTCGGAAAGTTATGCACTTTTTTTTTTTTTTTTTGTAGTATTTGGAATAAGAAGTTTGGACCAGATTAAATTAAATTAAATATCAGACTAGTTGTCACAGTCCAGAAATGGAATGGTTGGGCCAGGCTTGGGCCAAATCTAACAGGGACTGATTTACTTAAATGTTATTTCATCTTAGGGAGTGGGCCGCAAAGTAGTTGAGCCTTAGTTGGTTTGTTTTTTTTTTTTTTTATTTATTGAGTTGTTTAGTTAACAGTTGTGGGTCTTGTTCAAGGCTGAGGCCTTTTCCCTTTCTTGTAAGACCTTCATATAAGGTTACTGTAGCTACCGAAAGGGGCATAAAAAATCTAAATGAAAAGTCTATTTTCTTTCTCTTCTCATCTTCTTCATTTTTCTATAGAGTTGCTCTTCTCGAAGTGAGCAATTTCAACATGTTTGTTCTTAAGTAACTTGAGGTGTGTTAAAATTGGTATTAGAGAGACACCGATCTCTGTATTATCAAGTTATGAAAATGGAAGAAATTATCTCATTGTTACTCTAAATCAAAGAGTTGGTCGGGCAATTACAACAACACTATGAAGTTATTGTCTAGACATTCAAAGATGTCAAGAATAACTTTTAAGGCTTCAGGAAGAACTTCAATGAAGATTTCACCTATTTGGAACACCAACTCTACGTTTTGCAGAGAGAGGAAAAATGTGCAGCAATTGTAGAAGCAAAAGAGGTAGTTAACCTTGATCAGGTTCTTTCTCTTGTTCCCATAAATCCAATTAGAAATCGGAGACCATTTTCTCTATTCTCAGATCTTCATCTTCGACTCTCGGGTCTTTCCTTTACTTTCAGAAATTATTTCATTTCTCTTTCATTTTCGTCGGTAAAGCCTAGCAATAACTTATCCATCGGATGAATCTAGTTACTAGATGGAAATTTGATCATGGTGGTCTCTAATTACTACCCTCACGTTTCTTCTTCAACCTCTATCTCTATCAATGTCGTTTTCGCTCCACAAAGCATTCTTTCTCTCTCCAATATTTCCACAGATCTAATTTTCACTCGATATCTCCTCACGGCCTGATCCATCGAGCTCTGTAACGACACCCACGACCATTGTTCATCTTCCTTCTTCGACCACCGTAACCACCTATATTTGGGCAATCAAAACATCGTAACCAGTGCTCAGTATACAATCGAAGGTGTGGAGCTTCCGTGGATGCCAAGAACTTGAAGGCTGTCGGTATGGCGCTACGGGCAAAGAAGTGCTGGACAAAACTGACAAAGTCGAGTTCGGAAATTGTGTGGGGAAAGCTTATATCTTAGTGCTCTTAGAACCCTCACTGGGAAATGCATGATAACCTTCACTGTTGGTCAAGGTAGTCGATGCAATTTGTTGCTTGAAGATTCATCCATTAATGATAATTTGTGTAGATTGAGGCATATAGAGCATGAAGGTTCATCTGTTACATTACTGAAAATCACAGGGCACAAAAGTGCTATTCAAGTAAATGGCAAGATTTATAGAAAAAGTTCCAGTGTCATTCTAAGCGGAGGTGATGAGGTCGTTTTCACTCCTTTTGGAAAAAATGCTTATATCTTTCAATAGCTCACCAGTGATAATTTAACTACTCCTGTAAGCATATTAGAAGCATATAGTGCTCCAATGAAGGGGATTCATATTGAGGCAAGATCTGGAAACCCCTCAGCTGTTGCCGGAGCATCAATTTTAGCATCTTTATCAAATCTTCCAAAAGAATTATCCTTAATTCAGGCACCTACAAAAACTGGTGAGAATGTGGAGCAGAACACTGAGATGTCCATACTACCTTCTGGCTTTGGAGGATCAAATGGTCATACCCCAGATATTGACATGAAGGATAGTACTAATGAAAATGGTCTTGTTGGTATTTCGTCTAGAAAGAAAACTGGTCTTGTTGTCCCATCCCCTGATGCTACCAATGAAAATCCCAATCTTGCTAGTCTTGGATTGGATCCTTTTATGGACGCAATCATTGTAAAGGCCCCTGTAGCGAATTATGAATTGAGGCTGCTCTAGCTGATGCTTGTTGGTTCATCTTCTTTAGATTTTGATTTGAGTGGTAGCATCTATAAGACTTGATGAGCGAAGGAAAATGAGAGAACTCCTTAAAGATTTTGATTCTCCCTCCATTTTGATATCAACAAGGAGGCAAGCATATAAAGATAGATTACAACTAGGAATTCTAAGTCTTGACAAGATTGAAGTTTCGTTTGATAGTTTCCCATATTACTTGAGTGACACAACCAAGGATGTTTGCATATGTTCATTTAAAGTGTAAGAAATTTGTTAAATAAGCCTCAGACCTACCTACTATGTCCACACGCCTATTATTATCTGGTCCTGCAAGTTCGGAGATATATCAAGAAACTTTGGCAAAGTTACTTGCCAAACATTTTGGTGCTAGACTATTAATTGTTGATTCTCTTCTATTTCCTGGCGGACCAACACCTAAAGATTCTGACTCTGTGAAAGAAGCTGTGAGGATTGAACGAGCATCAATTTTTGTTAAACGAGCTACATAGGCTACTGGGTTTCAGCATAAGAAACCAGCTTCTAGCGTTGAGGCCAATATTACAAGTGGTTCCACATTAAGCTACTGCATCATCAAAAAGCACTACACTCAAAGCAGGTGATAGAGTAAAATTTGTGGGTACAAAGAATATTCTTGTTTTTGACTCAAGTGGTGTGTGGGCAAGAATACCGCACCTTATGGGCAAGGTACTTCTATCGTAGATTAAACATGATAAAAAACCAGAATCTGAGTCTGTATGGGCCTATTTAAAGATTTGAAGTAAAAACATAAACACAAAACAGATTGTAAAAGATTAATCAACTAAGACATGTTAAAGATGATATAATTAAATAGCTGAAGCAAGACCCATATATGATAATTTATAATCAACCAAAACAGGTTAAAGAAAGCATATTTAAAAACTTGAAGTAAGAACATAAACACAAAATAGATTAAAAAAGATTAATCAACCAAGACATGTTAAATATAGCATAATTAAATAGTTGAAGTAAGAACCATATATGATAATTTATAATCAACCAAAACATGTTCAAGAAAGCACCATATTTATCAACCAAAATATGTTAAAGAAAGCATTATTTAATACTTTCAACAAGAACATAAAGATTTAAAAGAAATGATAATTTATAATCAATCAATACGTGTTAAATAGAGCATCTTTAAATAGTTGAAGTAAGAACCAGATATGCTAATTTATTATCAACTAAAACAGGTTCAAGAAAACATATTTAAAGACTTGAAACGAGAACATAAATATAGAACAGATTGGATAAAATTTATCAACCAAGACATGTTAAATAAAGCATCTTTCAATACTTAAGACAATAACCAAACATGAACAATAAAACATCATTAAATACTTCAAGCAAGAACATATAGTCAAAACTAAATTTTCACACTCCAATCAACAATATACACAAATAACCCGAAACAACTTAGAGAAGCAAATGAAAAATGAAAAATCTATAGTAAATAAATATAACATAGCACCAGGTAGGAGAGATAATAAATTAAACTCACAGTGGACTGTAAATTTTGCTTCAAGTACAGATCTGTATGCAAGCTCTTTAGAATACTTTTTTTTTTCCTCAATTCTCATATATGAAAAATAAAGCTCAAAACATATATTTGTAATTATAAACAATAGCAAAACAGCCTAAAGCCCTAACAGGGCATATTCTACCATTCGAAAATAAAAAATAAATAAAGTATAAACTTATCAATCAAAATGATGGACATTGGATAGTCACAAAGCTATAAAAGCATGCATATACGACTGGTGATGTATGGCAGAACAATGTCACACCACTGACCACACAACATTTTTGGCGTACAGTGTACTTAGATGATTAGATCTAGATCTACAATGTACCAACTAGCAATACTACAATGTATAAAAAGTTAGGATAGAACCAGAATGAATCCTCGAAAATGCTCAGATAAAACTATAAATAGATAAGATCAATCAAATCTGTCAAGTTCCCAAATTCCAACCAAATGCCTAGAAACAAGAAAATAACAAGGGTAATCGACTCATAGACGGATGAATCGACGAACCAAAGAACCACGAACTATAGAATCAGGGATTCAATTGGTTGGGAGTCATAAATGCATGCATTTAATGACCCATGTGTTCAGGATTGGTTGTGATCTCAAAGGTTGGGATTATAGACACGGCTCCTCAAAAATACGAGCGCCGACTGCATCTGCTAGGGTTTTTCGCAGTCGCAGTCAGTATCACAAGATTCATAGCAAAAGTCCCTCGGGTTCTTAAATGTTGATGACTGCAAGCCTTCAAGAATCAAGAATCAATTTAAGGCTTCATTCCATAGCAATCGCGAGGTAAGCGATGAAGCCGTCAAAGCGTAGGAGGCTAGGGTTTCGTGATGGCTTTGAGAAAATAAGTGAGGAAGTGTGAAACAGCTGAAGGAGAAATGAGATGCAAGTGTGCGGGGGCGTCTAGGGTTTTCATTATGTATCAGTAGCTCAGATTTGGAAATAAAGATCCAATGGCCTTAATAACTCCAAATGTCACACAGGTAGGCTCTCTAACACATATTATATGTAACACATTACACACGTTATAACTTATATCCTATAAAACTATATTAATATGGAAGTTGTAATACATGTTATATACTATAAAATTATATGTATTATATACTATAAAACTATATATTTATACTGTATACATATATAAGTATATAACATTGTCTAACTTTTTATTTTATCAAACATTATAATTTATTACTCATAATATAATATTATAGTTCTATTATATACTAATACTATAATACTTTTATACTAATATGATAAGGAGATGGTGTAATTTATAAATTTATAATGTTATATATTATGTAAGACTATACTACTAATAAATTAATAATACTATATATTTATTAATACACCACTAATACTGATACACCACCATATGTATATACTAATACTAATATGATATGTTAATATTATCCATCATCATACATAGTAACATATACTAATATCTTATACTAATACACCACCATCTTTCTTTCATATTAATATTATTATATTAGCATATTAGTATATCATACACCACCATACATTAGTAATAGTATATGAATGTATCATCTTTCTAACACCACGGGTCCACCATCTTTCTAACACCACTAATATATTAACATACATATACTATTACTAATATCAATATACCATCTTTCTAACATACATATACTAATATGAATATATATATATATATATATATATATATAATATGGACCATATGGTGTAATTTGTAAATTTATAATGTTATATATTTATTGGACTCATGTATTCATCATAACTTCTAGTTCTATAAGTCTATAAGACTAAGTCTATATACTTAATTATGAATATTATAAAGTATATATATTGTATTATATATATAAATATATACGAGTTGGGCTCACAAGTCAAGCCAGTTTCATACGAGTTTGAACATTAATTAAGCCGGTCGAGCTTTATACGAGTTTGTATCGTTTAATAATCAAGCCTAATTCTATGTTTATGAACGACGCATTTAATATTCAATTTGAATCAATTTCGAATTTAATCGAGTCGAATTCATGCTACCTATCGAGTAGCCTGTTCATTTTACAACCCTACTTCTTTGGGGATGGTTTGTCACAATCCAAGAATGGAATGGTTGGGCTGGGCTTGGGCCAAGTCTAACAAGGATTGATTTACTTAGTTGTTATTTCATCTTAAGGAGTAGGCTGCAGATTAGCTGGGCCTTTGTTAGTTTGCTTTCTTTTATTAAGTTGTTTAGTTACAGTTGTAGACTGGGGCCTTTTTCCCTTTGTTGTAAGACCTTCATATAAGGTTACTATAGCTACCAAATGGGGCATCAAAAATCTAAATGAAAAGTCCAATTTTCTTCTCTCTCATCTTCTTCATTCTTCAATGGAGGTGCTCCCCTCGAAGTGAGCAATTTCAGCATATTTGTTCTTTAGTAACTTGAGATGTGTTACACTAGTGAAATTAGATTCATAGACAATTCTGATCAGTTGTGGAATTCAGACTAGTGAAATTAAATTTGGTTTATCACAGCCGTAAGAAACGGTAAGAAAACCATATTTTCATTAAAATATTTTAAGAGGACTCTTCTGTGCAATGACATCTAGAACAAATTCTGTCATAAAACAAATTTGGTTTTCTACAGAATTTCTGTTAATATCCAGCAGAAAGATTTCCCATCCAGGTAACTTTCTGTTCAAAGTGAGTCCTTATCCAGATCATTGAAGTAAGGATGTTCCATAGCTTTCTTTGCTGAGATCCGCCTGGAGGGTTCATACTGCAACATTTGCTACAAAACACAGCGTCTTAAGCGTGTCAATTATTACATCTTTTTGTCTAGAGCAAGCAACCATTGCATGGCCAATTGAAGTCGTGAGTAGGTCCAACTTACAAATAACAGATCCAGTCCATCTTTATCCAAGTTAGGAACAGCTGTTGAAAGATGTTTGGGTCTCCATTGGGGGTACTCATGCCAATGTGTTAGGTTGCTTACCCCAGGCCACATTTCATCATTTGGGGTCCCTAATAACCTGCATCAAAAACCCAGAAAAAACAAATTACGGTGGCACACGAATACAGAAGCCAGGGTGACACATTGAGAGTGGATGCTGCATCACTGAACTTGAATATGTGAAGGAGCTGCTGCAGTTCAGAATCTCCTTGAAACAGTGCTTGCGTTGTGACGAGCTCAGCTACAACTCAGATGAAATAAATAAACTAAAATAAATGTCTGAATTTAACTAAGAATCAAACAAGTTTCACTAAAATAAGGATCTTTTACCAAATATACAGCCAACAGACCACACATCTACTGCGGTTGAGTAATGGGTAGACCCTAGAAGGACTTCTGGAGCTCTATACCAAAGAGTCAATATCTGGAACAGCAATTAGGCACAGTTTTTTCTTTTGATTCAGTTAAGAGAACTTGAGATAAACATAAAGACATAAATGAAAAAACATGATTTTACCTCATGCGTATACTTCTTGATTGGCACAGTGTACGCTCGAGCCAGTCCAAGGTCTGCTATTTTAAGCATCATTGTCTTTGGGTCCATCAAGAGATTATGAGGTTTCAGATCCCTTAACATAAAAAACAGTAAAGAGAAAGAGTCGATAATTCTAGTTTGCTCATTTAGAACGATTCGTTTTGAAGGAAAAATAAAGTTGGAAAATTACCTATGTAGGATTCCATGACCGTGGCAAAAAGCAACACCCTTGCAAAGTTGGAACATCAAACTCTGCATAAATATCCCCCAAACACATTTGTAATTATGATGGAGGGAAAACAACCATAAAACAGTGATTCGGAATCATTCATTTACCTTGACGGTTTTGGCAGGAATGTTCTCTCCGGTCTGACGGAAGCTCCGGATGAATTTTTTTAGATCAGTTTCCATGTACTCGAAGACCAGGTAGAGTATTGTCTTCCCTTCTTTGTTCTGACCTTGTTTGACATCGATCAACCTGTTGGGCGCGTTGTTTAATTAAAAAACTAAGAGCTCTTAAGCAATAGAAAGAAATGGAAGAGAGATAATTAAAAAAATGTAATTTGGAAAGAACCCGATCCTGTATAGCATAAGAAAAATAAATCTAATTCTAGACTACACCCATTACAAATCAATAAACAGACAATAAGCTCAAGATACATAAGATTGGAAGTGGAAAAATCTATAAATATTTGCACAAAAGGGTAAAAAGCTACAAGGAACATGCTCAAGAAAGAAGATCGACTTTAGAAAACCAACAAGAAACAGGTAAAACTATTTTGCAAACACAACACAAAGAAGAGAGGATCAAATCACAGCAACAAAGAAGTTGCAAGCCAAAGAATTTACTGACGAAATAAACCCCCTAAAAATAATCAGCTAGAAACCCCATCACAATAAACAATTTTACGAACCACAGAAATAAAAATCAGGACTTAAAAGTTAACATTAAACATATATTAAGAACTGATTGAAAGGGAACCGAGAAGCGGGATTGTAAAAAAATGGAGAAACAAACAGAGTATACCTGACGACATGGGGATCGCGGGAGAGCATGCGGAGGATGGAAACCTCGCGGAGAGTAGTGGGAGGGACGCCTTCCTCGTCCTCGTGGAGGCGAGTCTTCTTCAGGGCCACGATATTCCCGGTCGCCTTCTCTTTCGCCCTGTACACCTTCCCGTACGTCCCTTCTCCTACCTTCTCTAGCTTCTGGTATGCATCCATGGCAGACACTACAGTCCTTACCCCTCCTGCTCCCTCCATTTTCTCTCCCGTGTCTCTTTCAAATGGCTAGTCTTGTGCAAGAAGGTATGAATCCAAAATGACAAATATACACAAGACCTGGGGAGTAGGCGAGAGGCGCTCTTTGTTCCCGTTGAGGCAACGACTACAGATTTAAAATTCAAATTCATGCCATAGGTAAATAAAAAATAAAAAAGTTTAATTGTGCCCGGTTATATAAATATATATATATATATATATATATATATATATTTTTATATTTTTACAAATTAAACTCTAGATTTTCAACTTTTATAAAATTAATGTTTAAATTCTAAAAAAAATCAAAATTAATTATTTACATCAATCTCTTATTAAAAAAATTGATAAAGCTTTCAACTAATTACAATTTTTTTTAAAGTTTATATATTAATTTTGTAAAAATTAAAAATCTATGCATCAATTTGTAAAACGTAAAAGTTTGGATATTGAGTTTGCAATTAATTAATATAAAAACCATACTTGTGTTTGCAAAGACAATCTCTATATTTTTTAAATAGACCTTTAACTTTAAAAAAAAAAAATCAAATTAGTCCAGCTACTAGAATTTTGTTTACATTTTATGACAACAAATATCATTTCTAATAACATCCTATCCTTAATTTCATTTCGTTCTTGTTGGCCCAAAACTTGTTCTGATCAATTGTCATGAAATGATATTCTATTTAAAAGGATAGCATCCTAAAATTGTTGATGATAGCAATTTTATCTATTGGACGAATACAAATGTTATAACCACAAAAAGATTTCATAAAAATAAATTCATAAATTAACATGATTTCATTTGATATGTTAGATCTATTTTACAATAAAAGTAAATTTACAATCTAACGTACTACATCAAGTCACGTCAATTTATAAATTTATTTTTATGAAATTTCTTTGCAGTTAAAACATTTTTCTTGTACAAAAGTCTTGTGCAAATAATATATAAATAAATGCAATAAGATAATATCCTTACATATCGAAATAGTAAAGAAAAGAAGGATCAAATTAATGAGAGATGAAATGAGTTAATATCTAGTTCAGATTTAAGACTTAAAATGAGAGATGAAACGAGTTAATATTGAAAAATGCTATTTGAACTTAAAAAGGATTTACAAAAAAACTTATTTATCCACGTGTCAGCTATTGATATGCTGAAAGTTATGAAATTTGAATTTAAAAAAAAAAACCTAATAAATTGAGTCTTGTATGTAAAATTATAACTATATGCAGCATTACTCTATAATATTCGATGAAATGAATGTCAGTTATATAAAACTTAGACATTTACTTTCAAAATGATCATTTTGGCTTTATGATTTTTACTAAATTTTTAATGTTTTATATATGGGAAATAATATTTACAGTCATAGATTGTGTAAATGCTGCGTACTTCTTTTGAAAAAAATAAATAAATATGGGATCCATCTAAAAAAATTAATTTTTTAGTAGTAAACTTTGCTCTTATTCTAAAAGAGTACGCAACGTTTGCACGATCTATAACTATATCTAGTATTACTCGAATGTTATATACAATCATATTTACAAATAATAATGTGGATATAATTATATAATAACTCATTTATAACATACTTCATCAAAATTATTAATTTCGTTTTTGAATTCTTAAATTCTTCATCTGATTTAAATTTTAGATTTTGTATATATAACTTTCTTATATTTTAATAGAGTTGTCAAAAGAATTGTAAAAAAAAAATAGTAAAAAAAAAAAAAGTGACATTGTCCGTACCCCCACAGTTTTCTTGATCGATCGTGTATATACATGGATTCGAAACTCAAAAAATGAAAATGTTTCGTTGAATCATAAAATGCAAGAAGGGCACAATTCCATGAGAAGAAACATTTCAAATATCTATTATTTCCCCTTAATTAATAAAGAATTATTAATAAACCGATGTTAATTAGGCTTCTTCTTCTTACAGTTGGAAGCCCATTACCAAAACTATGCAGAATTTTAGGTGCAGACTAGTTGAGCAATAGTCTCATCTATACACTTATCTGAACTTCCACCCTCACTCACTGCCTCCTTTGCAAACTGTTTCCACTGCATGGCTTTCTTCTTAAACTCCTGCCCTCTTTCTCCGGCCTGCATGACTTGGCTGATGCATCTCTCGATTTCTTCCCCACTAGCTAGACCTTTTTCGTCTACTTTTGGCTGAACTCCCACTTCCCAAACTTTCTCCAATAAATACGCATTCGTCATTTGGTCTAGAAACTGTGGCATTCCCACCATTGGCACTCCCAAGCTTACTCCTTCCACCGTCGAGTTCCAGCCGCAATGTGTTATGAAGCATCCGATGGCTTGATGGGCCAGCACCTCCAGCTGCGGGCACCATGCCACCACCAATCCTTTCCCTGACGTCTCCTCCGCAAATTTGTTGGGGAGATTGCTCTCTTCGGTTGCCTTCACCACCCACAAGAAGTTGCTGCTGGTTTGCCTCAGGGCGTGTGCCATTTCTGTCATTTGTGGAGCACTCAAAGCTGCAGCACTGCCAAATGAAACATACACCACTGAACCAGGTTCCTTTGAGTTTAGCCATTGCATGCATGTCTCGCTGATTGGCTTATAGAGATTGAAACCGTAATCTTTGTCATCTTCCAGCCTCTTGTCGAGGTAAACAGATGGCACAGTTGGTCCGATAGTTCTAACTGTAGAGTAGAGATTGGTCATCCACTTTAGAACCTACATCTTAGCCACATTTACCTTTGTCACCCATTGTATGATTAAATTCTTGACAAGAATAATGATATATACAAGCTCCATATGTATAAGTTTTACCAGAAATTTTATATAAAAAATAGACACCATTATCAAAAAGTGTGAAAAATTCTATTTTTCTTGTTGGGGTCTACTTTTTACAAAAATTTACATGAAGTTTATGCACCCAAGCATTACTCCGTTAACAATGACCTACGAATGTAAAACTTAGCTATGCAAACAGTTTGAATTTTGGGCAGAATCAAATTTTTGATAACTTTTCAAACTCGAGCCTGCAATTAAATCAGAGAAATTTTCTCTGTTTTGTCTGTATCCCCATGTACGACTATACATTACATCCATTATAACACCTCTATCATACCCATAAAACATATAGCACTCATGTGAACATGCGCACACATTTTTTAGATGCAAACAAACACAGGATAGGGTTGGCCAGCAACACGGATTAATGTTGGTGTCATTATTTCCACTTCCACATATGAATCTCTCGTAAGTTTACTCACTATGTTGAACTTGTGTCGTGCCAATCCACAAAAGTGATAGCAATAATCATAAAGATTGGAGAACCAAAGGAAAAAGAAATTGATAATAGAAAAGAAGAAGAGATATAATGCCCTGTAAAAAAAAAAAAAAACTAAGCTCACCTCCTCTTCCAACTTATAGAATGAGTTAAACAGGATCCAATCGGCCTTCTCAATGTTGCTGAATTGGTTTAATATGTGTTTGATTAAGGGGGGAAATCGTTCTGTCTCTGAACCAAAGGATGCAGAGTTTGGAAGTGCCGGCTGTCGCAATCCAGGCATTGAAAAGGCAGGCATCGATAGTGGTTTGCCACACATCTCCATGTACATGGGGTAGTAGCAGGCAATTGCAGCACATGATTGAGTGAAAAATGCAGCACTAGCAACACCCAGTTGCTTAGCTATGTTCAGAGCCCACGGTAAATTAGCATCATAAACCAGTCCCTTCACAGGGTACTCAGAATTCTCTAGCTTCTTGAAGAGTTCTCCTAAGCAACGTGCGCCAACAACTTCAAACTTCTCGAGGAACCCCATCAACACTTCTGGTCCTGCCATCCCTCCTTCAGTGTTGTCATCATATATTGATTCTAGTGTAATTGACCCAGCTCGAGATTGCATGGACTTGACGCTAGAAAGTGTCGTGGATACCGTGATTTTGATCCCTTTCGAGGCCAAACGTTTAGAAAATTGGAGCATTGGATTTATATGGCCTTGTCCAGGAAACGGAAGAACCACGACGTGAGCACTGTAGCCTTTATTTTCCTCCATTTGTTTTCAACACTTCAGGTTCTTTTCCTTTTCCTTGCCTTTGTTTCCTAAGCTGCTTGTGATTGTCAAGACAACTATTAATGAACAGGAAGGGATAAAAAAAAAATGCTGTTTTTTAGCGTTTCTTATGGTTTCGATTGATCTTCTGTAAGATTCCAGATATTCGGGCCGGCGATTGTCTGTCAGTAAAAGAGAGAGAAACGGAGCCATCTCCGACTCCGACAATACCGAGTCCACAGAGAATAATCTGAACTTTGTTTTCCCTTTTCTGTCCGTGCATGTGTTTTAATTATTGCAATCTTCTCCGAAAATAGGAGCCATATCCGATTAATTACTGCAATCTTCTCCGATTCTGTAATCTGTCTGGTCCGATAACATTAATGTATGATTAACTTACAAAAACGACAAATACATTGGACCCAGGATTCCCTTACAATAATTTATGAGAGGAGGAATTATGAGTTCTAGATCTAGAACCATAATTTATGGCTTTTAAATTTTGTTGATATCGAAGTTTTAATTTTTAAGAAAAATTCTAGACTTTTTAAGAATTTTTTATGGTAGGATCGATAGCTATTTTATTTTTATTTATTTATTTATTTATTTTTCATCATTTTTCTAAAATTGATTCGGATCGATAGCTATTTCATTTTTATTTATTTATTTATTTATTTTTCATCATTTTTCTAAAATTGATTCGTTATTGGACTAGTCATTTTAAGTCAAAATAATAATATAATATTATATATTTTAATAATTTTTTTATATTTTATAAATACACTCTATATATTAATTAATAATTTAATTTTTATTGTCCAAATAAATTATTTAACTTGAAGAAAAAATGAAGAAAAAAATAGAAGAAAGAAAGAGAAAGAGAATACTTTTTAATAAAATATTCTTTTGATTGGTAAATAGTAGCTCACCAAATATGGTTTTTGTTTTCCATTAATTACTATTTCTCATAACTTGAGCTAATTTGGCTAGTCCAATGCATCTAATTTTGAAAAAATTTAATCAAAATTTAGACTTGACTAAGATATTTGATTAGTCCAATACCAGTACTCTTAGAAGCTTGCATCTATCATATAGAGAGAATCTAAAGAGGCCACTCCATTGATTCACACGACTGTATAAATGAAAATGAGTTGCCCTACAAGTAGGTATTTTATGCATAATATTATTATATATATATATATATAATGACAGTCTCATTTTATCAGTATTTTCTTTTTTAATTTAAATTTCAAATTTTAAATTTTTAAATTTTACCATTTTCAAAAGTTGACATTTAAGCACTAATGATTATGTAAGTAAAATTGTAAATATAAATAGCGTTTTCCAATGAAAACATTCCTCCACTAGTGGATACCTAATAAATGTATTTAAAAAAATTTACAAAAAAACTTACTTCTTCATATATCAATTATTGATATGCTAGAAGTCATAAAATTCAAAATTCAAAATTTAAATTTCAAAAGATAACTAATAGAATGAGTCTTGTAAATAAAAATGTAAATATATGTAACACTATTCTCTTTTTCCAATTGTAATTTTGTTTTTTGCTTAAACTTTTCTACTCATTATTTCACACATCACACTTATTTGCATTTTTTTTTCTTACTGCTAAACTAATTGAGTATTCTACTCATCATTCATGCACCACATATTTGTTAAGGAAAAAAAATAAAAATATAAAAAAATTATGTGTGATATATGATGTAGGGATGATGAGTAAAATTTTTCTTTTTGCTTTTATACGAAGGCTTAAATTCATTGGAAAATCCATTCAATCATTCAGGTCCTATTTGGATACAGAAATACTCTTAACTCATCTCATCATTATAATTTTTCTAAATTTTCATACAAAATATAATAAACAATTCAATTTTTTTAAATTCCAAAATAATAATAATATTAAAAAATAATATTCTAATAATATTTTATTAAACTCATCTAAAATCATCTCATCTCATCTCATAAATCAGCCCAATCATTTCGAATTTGCAATAATGTGATTACCGTACCTGCGCCTTGCAGCACTGCATGCGTTTCCTAGTCGATAGTAGTTTAACCATTTCTCTGTTAACTCATCTGCTAAAATGCTCAGGCAGACACTGCTTGAGGGGAAGATTTGCCATAGTTTCGATTCAAGAAGAGTAGAATATTATGAGAAGTTGTAGGGAATGGTTTATATAATAAGAAATGATATTTATAATCATAGAATACGTAAGTATTGTGGATTCTTTTTTAAAAAAAATAAGTAAATATAAGATTAAAAAATTAATTTTTTAATAATAGACCTTATTATTTTTCAATAAGAGTGTGTGGCGTTTTCACAATCCATGATTGTATTTAGCATTATTCCTATATAATACAATAGATAAAGGTAACAGTGGTTAGAATATAATTTTAGAAAATTCCAATTAACTTAATTTATAAAACGAGGAATAATTTAACATACTATAAGAGCAGAGTTTTCTATATTTAAATTTTGACTCTATACCTTATACAATCATAAGATAATACACAGTGACAATAATAAAATTTGAATGTAAAACTTAGGTATGCGAATAGATTGAATTTAGGATAGATAGATATTTATGGAGCAATTTAAATTTTGACACCATTTAGCAAACTTTTAACTCACATTGCATCTAATATATATCAATTTAATGGAACCTTATATCATTTAATAACACATCATTGGACTTATGAATTGAATGCTTTTCATACATGCTAGCTTGTGCAGATCAGATCCAATTAAGTCCATAGAAATAACTGAGACAATGCCAAGAAATAGAGGATAAGATTCACAAAAAAATTGAAAACTAATCTCACCAGCTCTCATGGGTTGAAATTTGAAAAGGAACCCAATCTGCCTTGTCAATGTTGCTGATCATAGGAGGAGGATAGCAACCTTTATCTGAACCTAGTGATGGCAAGTTTGGAAGTCTTGGCATTGAAAAAGCAGGCACAGCCAGTTGGAAGTTGGAACCTGTCATAAACTACAGCAGAAAGCAGCAATAATATTACAGGTTAAAGTAGGTCTCGGCCATTTGAACGATGTTTCGTGTATTAATTCCACACGCATTCACTTATCTTATGCTTCAAGTATAATAAATCTGTTATCTATATTTGTATTTATTTGGCTTCTAAAATCCGCTAGCTGCTGCATCCACTTGCCGTCCAAGCCAACTCTCCTGATCCCTCACTCTCGCACCCAGATACGCATAGAAATTGGTACCTTGATGATCCCTTTTTAGGCTTTAAACGAGCCTAGATATTATGCCTGGTTATGCAATATATATTTACATTTGTTTGGTCGAAGAAAATGATTTTCATTGTATTAAAAAGGATGGGCTTGAAAATTAACCAGTTCATTCGTAGCCACTGGGTTAAAAAGCTGAAAGATGTTTGCTTACTTGATTCCAAACCTGTTTAATGACACACAAAACACAATACTAAATGAATATTCGGAATTTGGATTTTTAGCTATTCTTTTTTATTCGTTTTAGTGATTGTTATGGTCCTACAATAATAGAGAAATGCTTTAGAAATAAAGAGATCCCATAAAAATAATCCTACAAACTGATGTTTTGTGGCTGTAGCACTTCTCTAAGTAATATACCGGCTTCTGGTTCATTAAATTAGTTCTTATCAATCACGCCAACTTTCTCAAGGATGCTATTGAACTATATGTGAAAAAAGGGTTAGATTTTATATCATATTCATGAAATACTTTTGCACCAGCACAATGCAGGTGTAGCAAGAAAGGCATGCAGTTGCTTTCATGGCACCACCAGTAAGGCACATAAACTATGTAGCAAATTAGCAATCATCAAACAATGCCTTTTGCAGACACATGAAACTGTATTAAACTGTGTAGAACGCCTCAATGCCATTGATCCGTGGACGCCTCAAACTACAAAAAAAAATAGTGTATATTGTCACTAAGATAAGATTTTATAATGACACTCACTAACTATTATAAATAGACATGACCCAGGAAATCAGTAGACATAAAGCCAGGAATTCTGGCACTATCGTGTTGACATGAAACCAAGAAATAAGCCAGGAAATCTGGCACTACCATGTAAACATTTCTCTATATAGTAAGATACAATCCCTATGGAAAGGGTATTGAGACCAACTTTGACATATATAGTACCATAAACAAAATTTCATCTCTTCCAGAGCTTGAAATACAATCCTGATTATTTGGCAGATGTTAGAATACAAAAGTAAAACTCGGTTGCACACCTACAATTTCAGGATATTAACATTTTGGAATCCGAGTATCATGGTCATTAGATCTGGATGCGAATAACTATACTTAGATAGATGAGTTGTTGGATGAAGGCGACGCCATCACAGAGAGAACGTCTGTCACAGAAGCCATCATACTCAAAGCTGCTTTGAGAACATCCTGTGAACATCCTGGCTTTACGATGGTTCGTACCTGGGAAGAAAAAAAGAATTCAATAAGCGAATTCACAGATGAAGAAAATTGCAAGCAAAAAAATAAGGATATTCATTTGAACCACAAGATATTGATCGGCAAAAGTGCAAATTAGAGAAGGGATAGGCTATGGAATGGGCATGTAATGACCTAGGGAAAGCTCTACCTACATATGAGCTTATAATCCAAAAGAACTACTTGACATTACAGTTGGAACTCATTGAAACCATAATAAAACCCAGTTCTATCTAGTAAGGAACTAATGTGCGACTTGGCACTCAATGCACATTTGTCTTGCCCATTCTTTTTTCTTTTTTGGCCGAAATTTATCTTGCTCATTCACTCCTATAATTCTTCACCCATCCAATGTGGGACTTGGTAGGGTGTTAAATGGAATGAGGCTTAGACCAGATCCACCATAGGCTACGCCCATTGGTTCTCGAGTCTTTCCATAAAGTTTCAGTGTTTTACAAAAATAGAAGCCAGTTTTGTTTTATTTATGGTTGCACAACTTCAACTTGTTAGGGGTGTGTTGATGTAGTTTCAGAATTTCTGTTGTCGCCAATGGTCAAGTTGCGATATTTCCCATATAAGAAGTTTTGAGACCAATCATAACTAGGGAAAGCAGTGGTCATTGTATATGGATGTGATTCTTTCAATTGAATGGAGAAAAAAGAAAAGGAAAATATTTTTAGCTATTATGGTGTCAGTTTGCGTGACGGAAGCCTATATGTGATGCATAGAAGGTATAAGTTATAATAAGTCTGTGATGTGACCCCAAATTATCAAATTACTGATAAATTGAGAATAAATGGAATATAGGTTATATTAAATCAGGAATTATTGCATTGCATGAGAATGTAAGATTGCGTTGAGAAAACAGTAGGCATCACATAACATTTGAACATCCTACAGGAATAAATCCATCAGCAGGAAGTGATGGATTACAAAACCTTAAAACTGAGTCTTTGCCTGTGTTTCTTCTTTTTCACAGCAAGGTTCATAGCACACATTTGAGTAAAACTAAAATATTGAGATAATAGAATTGTAAGCACCTTATCAAGGTATTCCTGCAATTTCTTGATGCGGCCCATGTAATCCTGATCTTCAACGCATAGAGTTACAGCCTTAGAATCAGCACCAGGACCATCAAACTGCAGGGGTCCTGGATTTCTGTAAAGGTCGTCCAACAAAAATTTTGCTGCATTGTGCCTCAACAGACTACAACCAAAATTACCCACCAGTTCAGAACCAGAATAACAATAAGATCTTTTGATCAGTAGAATAAAAATAAGATCTCATGAAGCAAAACTCAATGCTTTATTCAAGCAAAGTTATGGGGGCCAAAATTGAGAAGAGAGAGATAGAGAAAGAGAGAGAAACAATTGCCCCATCCAAAAATGTAAAATAAAATAACTCAATTCAAAGCTAGTCACAGTTTCTTCTATATTTTATATTCTGGTCTTCGCTTCCTTTATCCAAAATCACAACACCATATCATTGAGGCAACTCACATGCAATCGCTGGGAGACTTACTCATATGCTTTTCCCCTCAAGTCCACGGTAGCTGGGTGAATGGCAGGTTTTCCTATTGCCCCTGGATTTTGAGACCAATGCTTCACAGTCATCATTGCCTAATGTTCATCAAATACAATCAATGGAGTCAACATTCTCCACAACTGCAAGCATTATCAATGAATGAAAATCTCTGGACAATACTTTGAAAAATAAGACATTAAAAAAATTGTAAAATCAATATTTTCCAGGTTTTATGGAGGAGAAAGGCTATAAAAATACTAAAACAAAGAAACCCCTACGGTAATCGGAGCAGCACCACAACGCCAATTCTTCACAGGATGCTTCAGGTTAGTTACAGTTGCCATGTAACCATTCAAACCAGCTGCTAAAATATGATAGCAGATATGCCCAAGAACCTGCACGAACATTGTCTCAGTATTAACACAAGGAGAACATTAGTAGCAAAAAAAGATGAGGAAACAAAGCAAAGCCTAATGTTTACATACATAGGCATAGTCACAGTCAAAATTTGACACTAAGGATCCTCGAGCCTGATAGCCGAAGAAGTGGCAGATAGCATTAAATTTCTTCCCTTTGTATGTGCCTTCTTTCTGTTTAGAACACGAAAGGTATCAGAAGCTAAGGCTCTTGTTGCATTAAAGATAACTAAACGTACTTAGTTAACTGTGAAACCAATTCTTAGTAGGTTATAATTTCTTATCCGAAAAGCAATTAGCTTCTAGCCAATAATCATAATTAAAACTCATTGAAAAAAAAAACAAGAGGCAAGCATAGTATAAAAGTTGAACAAGAACAAGAAGTCTAAGGCATATTTAATGATTACACAATGTAGACTTCAGTAAGGATTAAAATTCTGAGGAATAACAGCAAAATGTCATACTAGAGCAAAAGAAAAGAGACGAGAAAGCAGCAAAAAACTAATGCACTCAATTGAATTTCGGATTTTGTGGGGAGTGGTTGGGCCAACTGGATTCCAAAACCTTGCCCTAAAGATTTTTTTATCAGTTATCCTTGCCCTGAAGAAATAAAAATAACTTTCCTCTTTACAAGTGATTAGAATTTCCTTTAATGTTAAGTAGATATTGATGTACCAAAAAAGAAAAACAGACAGAGGGAACATCATCTGACAGAAAAATATTATGATAAAAAGAGAAACAAATCCCATTACCATCATCTTTAGAAAAAATCATGAAAAAAGGAAACAGCGTATGAAGAAGAACTGTGTACCAGACGCTTGTTCATTTCAGTCTCCACAAGATGTGCAAAAAGTTTCTCTGTCTCAATCTGTAAAATGAAGTAGTATCTTATAGATCTCAAAGGTTAATGTTTCTTTTCATAATGGAAGGATCTAAAGCCCATTACCTGGGATAATTGTGCAGAATCATCTGACTCAGGGTAAAGGAGCAGCTGTAACATTCAAAATCTCAATTATATGGGTCATATAATACATAAAGTTAGATTAAAAGGAATGTGTCTTTGGAGGGGAGAAGTCTATGGAAAATTGGAACCTGTTTCTTAATAAATGGTGGCAAAAATTCAAACAAAGCAAATGCCCAAGGTGAAAGTTGAGAATAAATGTTATCAGCAGAAACACCTTGCCTGAGCAAAACATGAATTTCCTGAGGCACAAAATGTAAATATTAGAGCATTAATGCGCATTGATTACTCATTAATATCACATGATAATACAAAAAGAAATATAAAAGCAATCACAACAGTGGTTCTTTCAAAGGAATTATTATTAAACTGCCTAAGTTACCTTCAAAAGTGCATAAACTTCAGGAATGCTTTCTATAAGTCCTTCTGGTAGTAAGATAACTCCATGGTACTTGTCTGGTATATATAGACTAGATCAGATAATAATGATGGTAATTATCAACAAGGGCATAAAAAAAAAACTTAAACTATTTGATACCTTGTCCAGCTCTCGCTTGGACTGCATCACAAATTTGCTTTGTGATATCGAAAAGTGTAAGCTTTGATGCGGCCACCTCCTCCCCAAGAATTACCTGCAAAGAGTGTATCAGATTACACATAGAAAAGAGATCGATAAAAAAGTAGAAGCTATTTTGAAAAGTCCATAGCTGGAACATCAAATTAAATAATATAATAAAAAAAATACTAACCATGTTTGGATGGGACTGGAGGGTGCACTCCAGTGCAACATGCGATGCCTTCCGACCCATGAGTCTAATAAAATAATAATACTGGAACAGAAAATAAGTTAAGTAGCCTTGTCAATTGAACAAGATAAAAAAAAAATAAAAAATAAAAAAAATAAAGGAAGAAAACAAAGATTTATAACCAAGAAGAAGAGGACTATGGAACAGCAACGTCAACAATCATAGACTGAAAATATCATCTGTTTCACAGGGAATCAAATTATGGGAATTAATCCATTACCTTCTCTGCAGAGAGTGCATCAGTGCAAACATTGCTGATGAGCTGGGAATTGATCTGAAAAGAGCATTTAATTCTAAACATCAAGATTCTTCCATTACAAATGATCTCATGACATGATTTAGTAGCCAAGTGTATAGTAGTGTATGGTACCCAGATGTTGGCAAAACAAAGACATTGATATGCTAATTTTATTAACATGAACCAAGTTGACATACATGTGCACACACACACCACGTCCCAGCCACTAGTTGCATGTGATCAACATAATAAGAACCAAAACCAAAAAGCAAAGGTAATAGGCTTGAGATCTTCTGTGCGTATCAAATTTTCATGCACAATATATCTAGACTGCTGACACATAAGGGAAAAGGGGGACTTCCTCCAAGAACATAGAAGTAATTTCTTGAGCGTACAAGTACACAATCAGCATTACTCAGCAGATACCTTAGTTATTGTGTCAAAACCAACATTAGTTTCGACAAACTGGTTTTTAAGATCTCCATTCAGAGTAACAGGAACGCCAACCACCTGAAAAATCCAAAAGATTTAAAATTATAGACTGCAGTAGCTCAAAATTATAGCTAAGTAACTTTACACAAGATGCACAATAGAATCACAACATAAGCTTAAGAAAATTCAATTATCTTTAGAAAACCACCTATAAATACAACTGAAGGATTTCATAATTCTATCATAGAAAATTTACATGCAGAATACCTTTGTTGCACATTTTTCTTCAGCAAATGTTTCTGCAAGCTGAGCAGCATCTGTGTTTGATGTAACCCCTTCAAAAACACCAGATACCATGTTCAAGAATTTCAAATTAAAAATATATGCCTGCCAACTTTAACCCCACCATGTCCATTGTACCTCCAACAATAACAAGGCCATCCAATTTCAAATCTTTGCAAGAAATTAGGGCAGCATTAACTTGCTCGGTTGTTCTAATTTGATCTTTTGTTCGTCCCAGCAAATCATAACCACCTAGTGAAGCACAACCAAATCAAATAGTTCTTAAGCTTTAATGCATGGTAGTTTAATATTGCTACATGAAAATTTCCTAATATGGCCACCTACCTTGATTTTTGTAGGTTGAAAGAACTTCATCTGTTATCTCGAGAGTTTTCTTTGCAAATAAACCTTCTGAACCACCTGTTTGCAGTTGAAAAGGAATTGGCTGAAGTAAATAACATATTTTGCTGTGAAATTCAAACACCATCCTTTCATATGCCAACCAAAATGACAAAGAAACATCTTACAGAATGCAGCTTTTTGAGATAGTGTTTTAGTATGAAGCACTTGCACAACCAAACATATAAAAAATTCATACAGAATGAACGAAAATGAAGTATATCGAGCCGGATTAAATTACCTGTTGATATATGTGTATGTGTGTGCGTAATTCAAATACACGTATAGTTATGCATATGCATGTTTATAAAATACGTACATCGACAAATTGGAAACTGTAACGTCCCAATGGAAGGCCCAAACCATATGACCTATACTTCAAAAGGACTAGTCAATAATACAATTGGAGCCCCATTAGAACCTTATAAAGAGCAAGAACTTCTCCTTCTCAAGTAATGTGGAATCCTATACACCACCTACCTTTAACCTTATCATATGGGGTAGTACAATCTAACCCCCTTAAATTCCCGACATCCTTGTCGGGCCAATCTGTCGTAGGTAGCACGGTTTAAATTCCACATTTCTGGTTGGGATAGGCTCTGATACCATTTGTAACTCCCCAATGGAAGGCCCAAACCATATGATCTATACTCCAAAAAACCTAGTCAATATACAATTGGAGCCTCATTGGAACTTTATAAAGAACAAGAACTTCTCCTTCCCAAGCAATGTGTGATCTCATACACCACCTACCCTTAACTTTATCAAATGGGATATCACAGAAACACACATAACATCTCATATAACAAAAGAAATAGATAGTGAAACCTTAATAGAAAACTCAGCTTACCAAGAAATCCAAGTAAGGTACTCTTGGGGTTGTGGATTTTAAGAGCATTGTGAAGACCCCATATAACATTATGGCCTCCAGGAGATTGTCTCCCACAAAAGACTACTCCCACCCTGTTAGAAGACAATGCATTTGACAGGTAAGATGCAATTGTAATATAAGAAACTATACAACTGAGATGACTTTGAAATGATCTTTAGATGGACCTAATAGTCGGGTGCTCAGTTATAATCTGAGCGTCTGGGACTTTTGCAGTTGCCCTGAGAAAGTGAGCAATTGGCTGACCATAAGTGTGGGGAAAACATCGGCTTATGCATTGGAAGTCATTGGGGTCAACCGCGGTAGCTGCATCGCCGAATTCAACCCTGACAGTAGTTCCCTGTACAACGGCAATGCATGATTACATCAGCAATATTTTCCACCCCGTTTATGAGCCATGCCCAAGCGACAACATGTATTTTTATTTTAAAGAAAAAAATTCTTAATTGCGTGAATAAATATTAACTGAGTAGCAAGCAACAAGATGTTTTTTTATTTCTTAAAAACTCCTCTTTTGCATCAAAATATCAAAAGAGGATTTCATGAATAAATACAAACATATTAACAAGCAAACAATACGGAGCCAAAACAGAGTGGCAGTTAACAACAATATATCCAATCGAGCAGTTCCATCAGTTCTTTGAAACGATAGCCTATCTAGACAGCAATCAGAACACAGGTTTTGTCGAACACGATCAGGAAGACACATAGAACAAAAAAAATATTTCAAATTCATTCACCAAGATTTGCGAAAATCAATCGGAGATAACGCAAGAAAAATTAAAAAAAAACAAAAACAAAAAGACAAAAAGTCAAAGTGTAGAGGTATTAATAGGGGTAAGCGAAGCGAGGAGACCTGGAGACAAGGAGGGAGTTGGGGTTGATAGAGAGATCGAAGTTTTTGAAGTTCGGAGAGTTCTCTTGGAATGCCGTAGTCGGAATCCATGGAGAAACGCTCGGGGGGCTCTGTGTTGTTGGAGCAGGAGCTGTTGCTGAAACAGAAGCGACACAGTACTGAAAGAGGTTTGGGTGAGGTTGGTAGGTGATTCGAAGAAGACCGTTTTTATAGGGACAGTGTAAAGGCCATTCGGACAATACAACTAATGTTTGAATTTTCTGTTTTTTTTTTTTTTTTTTTTTTGAGTTCCAATTTAATATGAGTTTATATCATAAAATTAATAATCATTTAAAATTCTATTAAATATTGTAGTAAGATCATAGAAGTTAAGAGGTGAAGAATGGTGTGGAGGATAATTGAGCTGATTGATTACTATTTATTTCATATTATTATTTCTTATCCATCATAGCATAAGTATGCTTATTGGGTTTAGATTTGAAGAACATTTTGTCAGATATTTATTTAAATTATAATGATAAAATCCCAATGAACAAAGAGATAAAGCCATAAAGGTTTAAAACATTTATTATTTAAATCTGGCCTCTTGTTCTTGATTTTAATGCAGTTGGTTGAACATTCAACGGTTAAACCACGTTAAACCTGTTGAAATAAAGCATTGAAGGGTTGAAAAATAGAATTACTTTACTTTCCATTAAAGAATATTCAAGATTTTCTAGAAAATAGCACTTTTCTTTCTTTATTCAACCCGTTGAAATTAACATTCAAACTTGTTGTATTAACGTAAGAGTAATTTTATTCGTTTTTTTCAAATTTAATCACTGTTAAAATGATGTGACATATATATTAATTTAATCATCCAAAAATCGTAAGAACAATTGCGTGGTTTGTTTATAGAAACTCCTCAATTTATCTAATTTAATCTAATATAATCTAATCATTATAATTTTTTTAGATTTTTATATAAAATAAAATAAATTTTTTAAATTTTTTAAATTTTAAAATAAAAATAATATTAAAAATATATATCTTAATAATATTTTTTTTAATTTTTCATTTTAATCTAAACTCCTCTAATTCCATCTATAAAAACAAATGAGAGACGATGAAAAGTTCGCTCACCGGTAGGGAAGATTCGAAGGGACGTAGTTTTCCTACTCCTATTCCTATTCCTAACGCACATTGTTCTTTGTAAATTCAATCTAAGACCACCCGACTTAACAAACAAATTGACGACTTTGTAAACTTTAAAAACACTCCACGTATCCCTCACCAAACCTTCCACCTTCAACTTTCAACTACAAGTCGTAGATCCTGTTTTATATATTTCTCTCTCTCTCTCTCTCTCTCTTTACACACACAGCAATTCATAAAGAAATAAACAAAAGAAAATACAAATAAATTTGGCTCCCATTATTGATGAGATTATTTTTCAATAGACTTCCATGTTTGTTACTGCTTCTGTTTTACGTAACTAATCGTTCATCTTAAATTTTATAAAAACTCTACTCAACTTTCGATTTGCCTATCGCACAACACGCACCTGACGTGGCAAATCCGGTCCGTCGCTTGCATCACGGTTCTGCCTTTCTATCTCACCCAGATGAAGCCCCCCACCCCTCACTAAATTTCTATCTCATCAGGGCTTAAACCTCAATACATCGATACTAGCATTCGTTCGCCCATTTGGAGCTCCCCTCATTTAATGAAAATAATAATCATGAAGAAGATTTGCTTTCTTGTAAGAATCTACTTCTGTCACTCATGCAAGAGAATGGGATTCATACTTTAATTGTTATACACTAATTTGGTTTAATTGTTATACACCGATTTGGTTAACTTTGGTTATTACAAACTGATTTGGTTTTTTTTTTTTTTTTTTGCTCTTATACATTGATTTGGTTTAATTGTTATACCTTGATTTGGTTAACTTTGGTTGTTATACACTGATTTGTTTTTATTTTGTTGCTCTTATACACTGATTTGATTAATTTTTTTGGCTTGGATTGATGGAAGTGTGTAGGCAATCAAGTGTGTTCTGACTAGTGTAATTAAATAACCAATGAGGTACTAAAGTGTGTTCATTAAATGAGATGTGGGCTTCTAGCACTTGTGTACTAGATGCACTATGTTTCATGCCCAAATGGTTAGATGAAGTGGGCTAAGGGTGTAGTCAAAGGCCATGGCCATGAGAAGGTCCCTAACAGTGCAATATGTTAAATGAAAACATATAGTATTTCAACAACTGAAATACTATCTACTATTTTTGTTAGCATGTAAAAGTAATAGATATCCTTCTTTCCTGTGAGATAATAAACTGCATGCATTTCCCAATTACCTTATTGAGCTAAATATCTTATCATTTTTCACATACTTCATATATATCTTGAACTATTTCTTTGGACCCCAAAAAAGAATAAAAAATATGTAGTTAATGTTGACTCGCCCTATCTTTGTCTTCTAATCAAAGAAAAATGATGTGTTGATGTATCTCCATTTGTGACTCTTCTTGGATGCTTGTTGTTTCTTTTTGGGTTTCAGTTGGTAGTTTTGGATAGAGAGAACAATTCTTAATTGGTTGTCATTTTGAACAAGTAACAACAATATCATAAGTTCTGTTATGCCCTAGCTGAAACTTGTTGCTTAGCAGGGCTTGTGTTTGGTGAGGAGCGCTTGCTTAAAGCTCTTACTTATGGTTGGTTGAATAGCCTGCTTCCTTTACCCCTATGAGGAAGGTCTACTCTATATATGTATTTCCTATTCACCATTCGGTTGGTTATTGTTTCAAATAACTCAGATTTAGCTCTTGCCCCAGCTTCCAAATTATATCATTCCTTTGCTTATGTTGCTTCCCTTCTTCAAGCTGGAAAAGCCTTTTGTTATCTTATTATATTCCAATTCCTTCCTAACCTTGCCCAATCATAGCCTACTCACCTTGCTCCAAGATTGAAGTTGGAACTAGGAATGGGAAGCATTTCACTTCACTTTCGCTTGAGTGCTATACATATTCTTATTTTATGGTTAGATTAAGCATTTCCTAAATCTATCTGTGCTCCCCATATAGTTAGGCTCAAATACAAAGGTTAATCTTTATCGGCCTATTGTTAACTCTAGTCCATCTCTGAACCTTCGAATCTCTTTGCCCCACTAAGCATCTTTTTAGTCAAGCTTCCCTTCCAAAAAGAAAGAAAGACCGCCTTCCTTAGGAATTTGACAAATTTTCTATTAAATGATATACATCGACAAGCAACAATAAAAGAAAAAAACAAATTAACTAGCACTCTAGTGTTTTCTAGTGTGTTTTTTCGCTCAAAAATATTTTCACAAATTTTTCATAGAGAAAGTGCTCAAAATATAATAATGGAAGGTTAAAGATGCCAAGCTTCATCAGGGTTATGACTTTTGCATACCATTAAGAAGATTTGAGCTTTATGATCTTTCTAATACCCAAAATCAAACATGAATGCATTAATGACACCTTTTTTTTCTTTTTCCAAAATCCAAGTAAAGCCAATCTTTACAATAGTCTAGACCTTCTCTATTTCAAGCTAAATCTTCATTTTCAATCAAAAAGTATTGCATCCTACATATATGGTTCCTATACCAGCATTAACCCAAAGATTGTGTCCCTTTTGTGGGCAATGCAACTAAGATGGTCAAGTTGACACTTGGTACCTTGCTTTTATCTATGCCTTGTTTGAGTTTCCTATATAGAAATAATTAAGATGTTAGTCCTAGGAATTGTTTGTTTAATGGGAACTTTAAAAATAGTTTCAATGATTTCGTCAATAAGGGAAAACAATTCAGTCAATAAGCACTCGTTTTGCTCTTGGTTTGGAGCATCTGCTACTCTTCTAGATACATGTAATGAACTGTGAAGTCCCAGGTTTGGTTCCCCCTCATCCTAGCATGTTCTTGTCTGTGTGAGTACTGTATATGCTTCATTGTTGAACTTCTACTCCTAAATTCAAGAAAAAGTAGTGAATAATCTATCTACATGTTGGGTAATTTAATTTCCAATAGCATCTTTGGAGTGTACAAGCTAATTCAGTACCTTCGTCTTCAACTTGTTTTCACTGTCCCCTATGATTCTCATGTAGATCACTTATGGCATCAAGTCAATCAACATTGTCTTAAGTTGATACGTTTGAAATGGAATCACCAAAATGTTGGTGTGGTTTGAAAGTACCATTAAAGATCTCCCACACCAACAAAAATTCTGGAAGAAAATTTTATATATGTCCGAAGTATAAAACAATAATTATCCACTATTTAATTTGTTTATTGCTTTTGAATTCATGTACAAAGTTGTTCTATTTGAAACTTGAAATTCTTGATTTGTATGCAGGAAAAAGCAAGATGCCAATTCTTCATCTGAGCAGATATACTTCACTTGGTAGAGGAAAAAATTCTGACAATAAATAATGCAATTGGGAAAAGAGAGGATAATTTATTGATGTGTAAGTATGAACCTAAAAAAAAAAAGATAAACTAACCGAGAGAGAAAATGAGCTTAAGAAGCAAGAGGATGAACTTCAAAAGTGGATCGTAGAGAATATGGATGCACGTATATTGTTGTCTATACTAGATCATGTCTATTGTAATAGTATTTTGTTGGCTCGGATTATAGTTGTAACTTGTTACTTTTAAATTAGTTGTAGATTGATCGGACCATAACTGTATGTTATATTGTCTATGAATATAATTATGGACAGCTTACTATAGATATTAAAAAAAGTGATCTTATTTCTTAACTTGCATTATTATGAATATATATATATAGGCTTGGATATTGTCAATGAATATATCATGGCTGCACCATGTGGTTTGAAGAGAAATTTTCTCGATACAAAATTGTATGATCCAATTTCAAACAAACTCAAACTTGTCCACAAAGTTGCTGGAAAAAAAAAAAGTCATCTAATGCCAAAACTAAATAAAACTAAATTAAATATAATAGACTCCCCGTCAAGCATGTATTTACCACATGGAAAACGACAACGCGTGTGTCAATTCATCAATCTGTTCAGGTAGCAACTCAAAAACATAAGCACAATGCACTCCAAAAATGGTGAACAATAAGATGTAGTCCTCATTTCATTTCACAATTGAACAAAAAATACAAAGTTCAATGAAGTCCTCATTTTACCCCCTTTACACTTCAAAAAAAGAGTACCTCCTTTACATATCATATTATACTTCTTGAAAATATTACACTTAAAGAAAATGGAACATTCTATTCTAATATTTGCTTAATCCCCTTGACAAACCCAATGCTGAAATTACATTAAAAACAAACACAAGTCATCCTCATAGACAAGTAAAACCAAGTCAGTTGATTTCATAAACAATACACATAGTGCAAGCCCAATCTTCCTTCCTGTATGCTGAAAGCAGCAATCCTCAACACGCCCACATTATGTGGTTTATACCTGTACCAACAATGCAAAAATCAAATAACTAAATACTTTCCTACACATCTAATTTGACAAAACAAAAATACACATTTATTAGAAATTAATATGCATGCAGTATACCATATAGACAATTACCCGGCCAAAATGTACTACATATTTTTTCTTTCTCTAGGTTACAACCTTCTCAACCATCGGAACCTTTCTTCTCATTGGTGGTCTCCATTTCCCTCGAACGTGGGGGTTTAATATTTTCTTTTCCTTATCAGTCACCACTCCCTTTCACTTTCGTTGAACCAAACTCAAGCTGTAATCTTCCAAACTTATGCTCAAGAATGCACTGACATGGTCATCACTTGGGGATATACGCGTCTCCAATTTCAATTTTTAACCACAAGGTCGTATCATTCTACATTCGCATTGACTTGCAAATCATAATAGCTACTCTTGACCAATGAGTATATCTTCTTTAAGTCTTTCCTCCATTGATCCAAGACAAATTTCTTTGGCACCTCCTCAATGTTCTTCATCAGACAGACTTTAAATGCATGCCTATAAATAATCCCCCTCATCTCAAACAGGGCACACATGCATTTAATTTCCATTCCCTCTCATTATAGTGAATTAAGTACTTGAAGATTTTGACATGATCATCGAATGTGGATATTTCTTTAAAAACATCGAAGGTGCAAATGCAATCTTGCATGCTAATAAGTGCGCAATTACACAAAATCATTCCCCAAACCTCTCGTTGGACCTCTTTAAACTTTGTAATGAGAATGCAAAATGTCATATTTTTCTTCCTTAATGTCTAGTCTTTATACTTATTTGGTGCCTAAACATACTCATTATTATTTTATTTTGATTTAGGATGCAAATAAAGGCGTTAAATGCAAAACAAAGTTAATTGGGCGATTCTGGACAGTTTTGACATTGCTTCATAATCTGAGTACAACTCTCTCATCCGAGCTCCAATTGAGATGATTCAAAATGTTATAGAACACCAAGAAAAATATCTACAACTTTTATGTTTTGAGTTTTGAGAGATACTGGCTGAATCAAGGTCGAAATTAGGCTTGAAATTGACACACCTGCACTATTGACGTTCCAGAATGTTCGGCCTTATCATGCAATTCAAATATACGGTTTATTATCAAAAGTTTTCAAGATCTGGTGCACTAAATTCCAGCTGGAAACACCACTTTTTTAGTTATATTAGGACTTTACTTTATTTTTAATTAGTTAGATTTGGATATTATTTTTTTAGAATAATACTTAGAAGATTTTTAGGAGATTTGGTAGGTTTCAAAAAACTGAGTTGAACGGGCAAAGAGGGGAGAAAAAAATCAGACTACACTACGTGCCTCTCCTTTCCCTCTTCTCCAACTTTTCTTTTGAGTTCTCATCATGGCCATGTGTGGCTAAATTTTCATAATTGGTCGAAGGAAACGGAAGCCTCGGAATCAATAAAACTGTGAGATCTAATTTGTTTTTAGTGTTCAATTTATTCTTTGAGTATCAGATGTTCTTCTATGCCTATTTTCATGATTGTCTCATTTAATTACTAGGAGGCCTACTAGTTTATTATTTGTTGCAATCTACTGCTTGATTAGATATCAAATCCGTAATTTTTTGATCTCTTTAATTTGTGAAGCAATTAAGATTTAATGATTTGCTGCGTTAGAAATTATTAAATCTTAAGAAGAACGCTCGACTAAATTAAATACAACCGCTTGTGCTTGTATTGTTTAGCTTCATCGATCTCTCTAATTTTTAAGATTTCTACTAGATTAAACATTTAGCGCTTGTCTTGGATTGTTTAGTAGTTAAGGTTAATTAGATCGTTTGTTTTCTAATTAATTGGGACTAAGGATAGAAAATAACTCCAACGGTGAATATCCAAAGTATGAATTAATATATACTTACATCGATGATCAATTGTAAAATCCCGATGGTGGATGTTGACTTAGACCAATGTTTGTTCTTTTTATTGATTTCGATAATTTAATTTGAATTGTTCCTTGGTTGTTTTTCTTGAAATTGTTTTCGTTATATTCAAACCCCCTCAGCCTTGTTCACATAGCATAAAACTAAGCTAGACACTCTCTGTGGGAACGATCTTTACTCTCACTACTACATGTATTTTTTATGAGTATAGGTTTTATTTTTAGTTGCCTACGACAACCCACCAAATTTTGCATTTGTGTACATTGTTTGAAGCTGTCTCTCAATGCACCATGATGATGCGAATGGGATCGTTTGATTGGAAGAATTGAAATCAGCTATCGTCTCCACCTCCACCTTCTTCCTTAGGGTATTGTCAAACTGATCGATAAATTCCTTCAATGTCATACCGGAATAACAAACTCGTTGAAGAAAGTGTTCATATTTTCAGACCGTTGTGTAATGCTCATATCAGCCCAAAATATACTATTCAAGTACTGTAGTACCCAAAATGACCTCTCATTGTACAACCTCTACAGCCATGCATTATCAGCAAGGTCATACTTATGACGTAGCTACCCCCACTTCTCCTCAAATTCTTCGCAACTTTATGTATCATAGAGTGCACTCTGAATGGAAGTCAACCCTATGTTGAATTTCGAGTGCGATCCCAATTTCTCGAGCAGTTTTCTCATTATATGCAATATACAATATCTATTATGACTATTTGGGAATACAATGACAATAGCACTCTTCATTACTCGATCTTAGTCTGTTGTGATGTGTTTGGGTGCCCGTTCATTCATGCATTACAATCATGTTTCAAACAACCACACAAAAGTACTTGTATCCTCGCTTGAAATCCAGCATGCCCCTAACAATATGGACTATCCATAATTACACTAACAAAGTGAACAAAATGCATCATGTACCTATTTGTTAGATATGTCATGATAACATCTCTGAAATACTTATATGCCGCTTGACTTCGTGCATCAGTTTAAAACACATTTCTAACTCTACACTCGTCAGCCACATCCATGACAAAATCGTCACATATTTCGCACTCCCATCTACCTATCTCTTTGTCGTTTTTGTGATAACACCAAAACCCTCTTGCTTGGCATATCGTTTGTAATAGGCTAGAACCTCTTTATCAGTGGCAAACACCATACCAAATTTTGAAGGTCAACTCATTCATCATCATCAGAGCATACTTCATTCGTCCCCTCTGCTTTCGGCTCTATATTTATGTCGAATGAAATTTCTAGCAATAATATTTACGTTAGGATTAGCATTTCTATTATACTTATATTAGTAATATGACAAAGATTGATAAGCCGTGTGTGACGTACCTCAAACATTCTTTTCACTTTCAACACTAAATGATATAGCTAATTAATCATTTGAGCAGTGTGGGTAACACATAGTTGGTCCGCAGGGTGTTATTGTCAAATCCTACAATTACATACTATGTTAGAATTACACATAATGCATGCACGTACTAACAACAATATTTTCCCACAATATCAAAACATACTACCTCAATTGTATCTTTAACTCGTCTGAACTCATCTGGAGCACTCGACAGAGGGTAGAGCATAGTTGGCCTGCAGGGCAGCATCATCGAATGCTGAAATTACCCTCTGTGTTAGGAAAACATTTTTAAAACATAAACGTGAATGCACACATGTATAGGAAAATATTTATAATAACATACTACTAGGATCCTATCTTGAACTCCTCCAGATTACTTGACGAATAGTAGGGCATTGTTGATCCAAACAATGGTATCGCTGGATGCTGAAATTACCCAGTGTTAAAAGACTTTAGAAGCACGCATGTACATGAAACATTTTTAAAACATAATAACATACTACATGGATTGTATCTTGAACTCGTCTAAACTCTTTCAAATTACTCAACGGAGGGTACGGCATAAAATTACACACTGTGTTAGAAAGACTCGAATGCACGCACGAAAAAAAAATCAATAAAATAAATATAAGTCTACCTGGCTACCCGAAACGTACGTCCATGGATTTGGATATGTATTTGGAGGCATCATATATTGCAGGTAGTATGAAGTTAGCATACCATAATATCCATGTAATATAGAAATAAAAAATGCATTAACTAAATGACTCAAATATCGGACGCTATGACAATTTCAGATAACCAATGTATATCATACCTGAGTCTGTGAAATCAATGTAAAAGGTCTGGGTGGCCTTCTATCTTCATCCTCACCCATCACACTATTTCAACAAAAGGCTCAAATTAGATCTCAATTACAAGTGTATAAAAATAATATATGAACAAAAATGGTATTCAAATTTTGACATGGAAGATAATGAGCAATTAAATTAGATGTCTGAATTGATCATTTGGTATTCAAATCATTGAGAATGGATTTGAGTCTGATAAGTGATGAACAATATGATGATCTTTCTGCTCCGAAGATAACACGCTGTTAACGTCAACATGGTTCTTGAATACCCACTCCAACTCAAAAAATATAATAATTATCAACCTTTACCTTGTGATTCCACCCAGCAAAGGACAAGTTCACATCCTCAAATTTAAATATTTTCACATTTAAAGGTGTTGGGTTTGTCTTAAATTGTATAACAACTCCAAACTGCTAATCTTTCTATAATCTCCAATGTCAGATCCATCTTTAATCACCATCGTCCAGATTAGTTCTGTTTCATGAGTGGTTTCATAGCTAATAATGCTTTTTTTTTAGAGAGAGAGATTAAGGGTGCAATCCACAATTTCACCAGTTTATTTGTTGTTTTTTTTTTCTTTTTTACATGAATTGGGTTGGATCTTTAAATGATCAAGGTTCAAAATAATAAAATATGCTCCTATATTAAAATCCAAATTCCATTTGAGACTGATGAATAGAACTACCATACCAGATGAGTTTTCCCCACCCTTTTGAACAGAGGCAGCATCTTGTATAAATGACTTGTATTTAATTACACATTGTTATTGGCACCTACAGCCAATTTTCATTTCTTTTTCTCATCTGCCAAACAGTTTTTAAGGCCAATTCTAATATAACATTTATTTGAACAATTAAATCTCATCTATAGTTCTTGTATAGATTTACTCCTCTAAAATAGAAATAGTGCAAATACCATTATAAACTAATGGATAGTCCCTATTTAGCATCACATCATCTTCTATGGAATCGAAATACCGATCTCTTGCATTTTTATTTTTTTTATCCTTTACCTCTTTGCTAAAAGAAAAGGGGGAAATAATAAATAGCACCATTTCAACGAATTTTTCTTCTATTTCAACACCACACTCAAAGAAGAAGGAAGAGAAGTCCTCCAAACAAAAAAAAAGGGTTTTGAGTTGAATAAGAAATGTTATATGTTTGCAATATGTAAGCAAATATTTGGCATCCACTAAAACATAAAAAGGGAACCACCACCAAACACAGAATTTGGATTGAGATCTTCCCTACATTTTCTTAACAACCAAACACGTATCCAAAACCAAAAACAAACAATGGCTCAAAAGAAACTAATAACGAGAAAATACCCAAACTCAACAACCAAAATACATAAAAAAAAAAAAAACACAAATCCAACAAACACAAAATCGCAAATCCAAGAACCACAAAAATACACAATAATTCATGCTAGGAAACGGAATGAGTAACATAATGGAGAGAAAAAAAAAACCCTTCTTTCGGTCGGTTCTTACCCTTGTCGACGACACCAGATGGCGACATTCGGAAGACAAGTAGTGAGAAGCGTTGTGCGACGAAACCGTGCAAAAGAGAAATAAACTTGGGGGGGTGTTAACGCAGGGACAGGGACAGGGAGAATTGTATTTTGATTTCAATTGGTTCTACTAAAATCTCCAAAACGAGCGTTTCATTTAAAAACAAAAAAAACAAAATACAAGTCAACTGGTGTGTGGAGGTTGCGGCACAGGGTAGTTGTATAGATTTACTTTAGGGCTCGTTTAGATTGAGAGAATGTTTCATTTCATCTAATCTTATCTTATCTCATTATTATAATTTTTTTTAAATTCCTACACAAAATATAATAAACAATTCAACTTTTTAAATCTCAAAACAACAATAATATTAAAAAATAATATTCTAACAAGATTTTATTCAACTTTCATCTAACAAATGTTATCAGAAATGACAAGACTTGAAATTGCTTTTTCCTCCTATTCTTGCCAAAAGTTTTTGGAGAGGGTGGAGGAAGCATGCAGTATGCAAAGAACATTGTAATATATATGGGTATCGGAACGTGTTCATGATCTTAAAAGTTATGAAACTATGAACAAAAATGGAGAGGGAAAAAACATCATGTAAACCTGTAATTGCATCACAAAATTGGGTTTTTGTCGATGGAAGCTCCATCTTACTCACAATGATTGCTTCAGTTGAGCCATGATCGGGCAGAAAAATAGGTGGAGAGCATGACTCACTAACGCAAACAGAAAGTTCATTGCTTCAATCCAAAATCATCAATCAGAAAGAAAGACAGAGCCAAATGATGTTGTAACACTCCCTTCCCGTAGGCTAGGCGTGTCACGTGTTTTTCATAAAAATAAACTCGGTAAGAGATTTCATATTAAAATAAAAATAATTTAGAATTTATTTCATAAAAGTTTGTCTGATAAAAATATCTTCAAATTTTAAATGAATAAACTGAATAGTAGTCATGTCATAAAAGCAATAACATAAATTTATTTCTAGAAGGTCTGAAACTAAAATAACTGCTTTTTCTAATCCTGGCCTATCTGCTCGTAATCATCATTCTCACCTGGGTGGTTAAAAACATGAAAACAAACTAAAATGAGTCGAATACTCAATAAGAAATCCATCACAACGTTAACATACTAAACGTAAGGTTTTCATAAAAGTTTTCATGCTGAGAACTTAAAATTCATGACTGTTCATACTGATGTCTATACTATGCATGACTGATTTATCTGAATTAACTGACTGTTCTGATTTAACTGACTGTTCTGATTACTGACTGAACTGACTGGCCAACACACTTAACTCTGTGTACGAAGTTGTGCACCGGCCCCACATCCCGCGGCCGCGAGGGGAACCGCTGATAGTATTCTAGCATACTATGATGGACCACGACTAAGTTCGTGGCTTGCACACCACCCTGAACTGAACTGCATTGGTACCATGCATCTGAATGGCCATCTGATTAACTGAACTGATCTTATCTTGCACTTGAACTTAAGATAGCTTATGTGTCTTATGACCATGAGATGCATGACATAATACATACATAATTATAATTTCTGAACTTGAACATGATGCGGAATGACATGATCGTATGCTATGCTGAATGACATGTTTACATATGACATGAGTGGTACATAAACAAAGGCTGTCAATGAATTGGCTTGAATAATACTTAAATATAAGCTGACTGTGATTATCCTAATTTTGTGATCAAATAACTTACCTTGCTGCGCTTCTTCTTGAATCTCAAGTCGTAACTCGTCACCTATACATAATTTTTAAACGTCACTAAACTTGTCTAGGAAACCATATCCCAATATCCTACTTAATAAAATTCATACTATTGAATATAATGAATAAAAATATTCTGTTTAATATAAAATCAATGAAAGTTTATAACTTAAATTATTTAAAAATACTAATAGCATATTCTTTCTTAATTAAAACACTTGGCTATTCTTTCTTAACATAATTATTTAATCTTATAAGAAATATAATAATTATCAATATTATTTAAATACTCTTAACATATTGCTTTATTTTCTATTTAAAGTGTAACATAATAATTTTTATTAAACTTCTATTAAATACATAAAAGAATATTAACAAAATATTAGGCTTGATAGTATACTTTAAAAAATATATTTCAAAATTCTTTCAAACACTTCTTTATAATAAATGAGTCTTTAACTAATATATATATATATATATAATATGTATTTAAGTAAAAGTCCACATTTAAAATATTAAACCCAATACAACTTCAAATAAAATGATGTAATAATATCTATATTTAACATAGACTTAAATATAATTTATTCTTAAAACAATTCTTTAAGATACTAAATTAAAAAGAAAGGGTATAAAAGTAATATCCTTTAACACATTCACTGAGTAAATTAAACCTTATAGCAAATAACGCATTCTGTAGAGAAACAGAGAGTAACGTGTGAGGCGTGCGAAGCAAGGGCTCACCGTGGAGGAGAAGCTGACGTGCGGCGGCTATGGGTGGCTGGCGGTCGTGCTAGTCGGTGGTTTCTGGCACTGTGGTGGTGCGACGCCGTGAGAGGGAGAGAGTTCTGAGTGAGAGAGTGCTGTCACCGAAACAACCGAGAGAGAGAGGAGGTTGGACGGCAGTGAGCTTGTCGGAAGGAAGTGGGCTCGACGGGGTAGAATCTGCCGGCGGTTTCTGTGGGGTCTCGACAGGGAGGAGCTCGGTGGTCGAGATTCCCAGGGCTCACGTTGGGATGCTCGGGCTGCTCTGTTTTTGGGTGCAAAAACAGAGGATGGTCAGCTTCCTACGGTGGTTGTGCATGGTCTGGGCAGTGGAGTCATTGCGGTGATTCCGTCATCGAGTCACGGCCTTTCCGGTTGCTGCGTCTCACTGAGTGGTGTCCGTGTGGTTTGTTGCGAAACCATGGAGCTGCTGCGGTGGAGGTTTACGTGCATGGCAGCGTGATGCATGGTAGTGTCCGTGGGGTTAACGGCAGAGGAAGAGAAGGGGGCAGCCGAAGTGTAAGCATACTGCGAACGTACGTGCGTGGGTGGAGGTGTTGGGCTGATTTTGTTTTTTTTTGGACATTGTGAAAAACTGAGTTATGATGCTGCCGCTTGATGTTTTGCAGGAAGTATATATATATAGATGGTAGGGAACCAAACGGAAACCCTAGAGATGCAACGTGCATGCGAAGGACACGACTGCGATAGAGTCAAGTATGAAGTCGTAGACGGGCAAGGAACGTGTACGTGCATGTGTATGTGCATGTGCAGGTGAAACTGTGAGGGTTGGAGAAACCGAACGTAAACTTAAGTTTGTATAGTCTAGGATTCTTAATAGATATAGAAAATAATCCTATAATAATAATAATAGAAAAAACAATAATTTTAATAATAATAATAATAATAATAATAATAATAGAAAATATTATAGCTATAAAAAAATACATAAAATATATCTATAGCCTAATATTAGGATCGGGTTGTTACAGATGTCCGATGCGAAAATGGTGCAAAGAATAACATATTATATATAGCTCTAATCGTTCGACAAGGAACCTTCAATTTACTATTGTCTTTGCCAGGATGTTCATTGATTTTTATTATCATCACTTCACTACTAGTAATACCTAAACATAAGAACGGAGAACAACATATTCAACCTGTAATGGAAGATGAAAGTCTCACACAAAAACACTCAAAGAACAAGGTAATTCGGTTTCATCTTCATCCTTGAAGCTTTGCATCTCCTACTCTTTACAAATGATTGGACCATCAAGAATCCAAACATCTTACTTTTTGACCCTCCTAGAGCCACTCCTGGATTTTTCTTTCCTACGTTTTCCAGTGAAACCCTTTTCAGAATTGAATGGGGCATGGTGGGCAGAGTGAATAGGCACATGATGCCCAGGAACCAAAGCAGGGAACCCAACAGCAGGGATTCTGCAAGTAACCATGGTCAACCAAGTCAAAAAACAAAATATAGAGAGCTACCAGAATATAATAAAAAAATAAAGCATAATGAAAACAATATATGCTTTCATTTCCCACCACGTAATGGCACTTGGAAAAGCTCAAACTAAAGATTTACAAAACCATAAAATGGCAAGCACAGGCAAAGCAACCTCTTTTACAATCAAAAGCAGTGAGTTCTATTAACGGATACATGGAACTTGATAACAAAAATATCTGCAAGTTGCATGATATAACTGGACAGGACATCAATACAGTTTATACACACCCATGTAAAGTCTGAATTCCTGATACATGGATGATCCAGGAGAAAAATACATAGCACGTGGATCGCATAACCTGATTCTTATGACTGGGAAACTAAACAAGTCAGACTTTCTGATTACAAATAAGAGAAGAATAATGCCTAACGCCTCTACACACATCATCCACATGGCATCCACTTCATGTTAAATGATAAGATGTAAGATTTTATTTGTAAGATTCAAATTTTAATTATCTTCCAAATCAAATCATGCCACGTGAATGCTATGTGGTTTAGAGGCCTTAGAATAGCATTACTTATAAGAGTAACAATCAGCAACGCTATAATTCTTTGGGAAAAAAAAATCTTGGTGGGAATAAAATTTGTCAAATTCCTATCGATAGTAATTTGTTTGTTTTCCTTTACCCCTTCCCTTATATTAGCTATAAGACATTTGAACCCAAGAGAGAATGGAACGACTCAACCAGGGATTCTCCCCAGCAAGCTGAGGATGTGGAGTACCAGTCAATTTGATGAGTTTTGGTGAGCTAGGCAAACAAATATAGCTACGTTTATTTTTTTTTTCAAAGAGAAAATTACAAGTTAGACTAAGTTATTAGACCGTTCTCAGTAACAAATTGGAATTAAAAATCTCTTAACTGATACACAAAAATGTACTTTCCGTATCATATAAGCTCAATTGAACTGTATAACAAGTGCTTGGAAAAACAAAAAAAGAGGCAATATGGTATGTTATTCATACCCAACAAGAGCACAGCAGACTCCTGCTTGGTTATGGAAGCACCAAATGCGCTGCCCGACTGCAAACCAAGGCGTAAAGCTTGATTCTCTGCATAACAACACTGAAGCAAACGCCCCAGTCTCAAACATTCCCCTTCCAGATACCTACTCTTTATCTCGAGATCCCCCACATACATCTTTTTCCGCTCCCTTGATCTCACCGCCGCGTCCCTATTGCTCAGCTGCCTGAAGACAAATTCAGATGCATGCACTGATCACATACACACTAACCATGAAACACACACACACAAACACACAATGTGTGTGTATCTATATCTATATTTAGATACATACATACATATCTATATATATAATTTCATCATTTCGTTCGCAATCAAATTAGTACTGGTACCTTCTCCGTTTCTTGGAGAGGGGGTTATCAGCATCAACTTGACCGTCACCGTGGTTGTCTTCGTTGGTCTTCTTCTTGTCCCAATTACCACTTCCGTCATCGGAAACACATGGAGAGTCTTTGTCGGCCTCACTAGATCCCTCCCGAGGCGATTTGTCCACAATTATATCGGCCAAAAAGTTATCGCAGAACTCCTTATTCGACTCCACGGCGTCACATTCACCGTCATCGTCTTTCATCAACATGGTCTCGATCTCGTCGATCCACGAAGAAAACGAATCCCGGGACGAGTCCGAAAAGGCCTCGGCCGAAGAGGATTCGTCGAAAACCGGGGGTTCGATCGAGAAAAGATTCGTGCCCTCCAGTAATTCATCGGAAAGACTATCAAAATTGATTCCTCCGACTATGTCGTCGTCGTCTTCAAGAAATTTCTGTTCTTCCATAACCCTCTAATTAGATTACGATTTTTTTTTTAAATGGAAAACCTAAAGGCAACAGGAAGAATTAACACCAAATTAACTAAAGAAAATAAACTAAGGGAAGAGCCTGAGGCCCTAGGAGAGGAAAAACGTGGAAGAAGAAAAAGAATGAAGTTGCTTCCTGTGTTCTAAGAACAGCCGTTTATATACCTGGGAAACGCGTCGGCTGTTTTCCTTTCCTTCGTGCCCAAGGAAGAGACTGGAGAGCAGCCTCGGGGTCGGGGACTCGCCCGCCGAATGGTGACATGCCGTCTGCTCAGGTGGACGAAATTGAAGTTGCTGTCGCGCAATTTCTTAAACCCACGAGACATGTCCAAAGAATTAAAGATGGTTCCACGAAATTCATACGACTATCTACTTTATAATAAAAAAATATCTTTTTAATCTAACTTTCAATATTAAAGACATTCTTTAAAAAACAAATATGTTAAAGATATATTTAAAATTCTTTAAAAGTCTTAAAAAGTTATTTAAATAGTTTGAAAAACTTTTTAATGAAAAAATTAGATTATTTTAGCGTTACATATCAAAATATTTCTTAATTTCAAATAAGTTAAAAACTAGGTTTGATTTTGATGTTTTTTCTCAAATGTATTTTTTCGGATAATGAGGAAGGTAATTCAAATTTAAAAAGACTATCAGTAAACGAAAATATTTATACAATTTTCAGATAATTTCAACTTTCGAACTTTCAAAACTATGGTCATAATTCTTAAAAAATAAATAATTCGTCATTTTTACCTTAGAAAACATCTTTTTAATTTGTTTCTAGACAAATAAAACATATTTGAAAGTGCTTTAAACATTTAATTACCAAATAGTAAATAACTTTTTAATAGTAAAACTTATTACTTAAGCTATAATCTATAAGCTCTAAAGGTATAAGTTATATTTTCTATCGCAATTTCAAACATGCAGTAAATCATATTAATTTATGAATTTACTTTTATACAATTTCTTTATGATTAAAACATTTTTCTTTTTAAAATATCATCTTACATCGGTATACCTTCTTGAGTTAACTAAATTTTCATATAAATTAATTAATTAAATTTTATTTTTCTATTTTAATTAATTATTTTATTAATACACTGTACATTAACTTATTTATTATTTTTTCTATTTTTCTTTCTTTCTTATTTATTTATTTTAAATATTTTCTTTAACTATTAATAAATCTTTAATATTCACCTATAATTCAATATTTTGCTATCTTTTTCACAATGAAAAATCCACACAATCTCCTAATATCCACACAACCTCCACCTCCACACACCACACTTTTTTTAATTTTTTTTTCTCTTATCAAATATTTATTATATAAATAATGAATAGAAAACTTGAAATAGTTTAAAAAGAATAAACTCAAAAAATATTTAAAAAAATATTTAAAAATTTAAAAATTTTAAAAAATGTGGTGTGTGGAGGTTGTGTAGCAAAACTATTTTCACAAAATGACATCAATAGTCTAAAAAAAACTAAAACAAAAATGAAAATGAAAAAAAAAAAAAAACACATTCATCCTTTTTCCTTTTTGGTCTTTTCATCCTTTTTTCATGTTTTGCAAATTTCTTTTATCATAAGTAATTTTATTTTTATTAAAATAAAGTATTCAAATAATATTATAACTTTTTCATGTTTTATAAATGAAACTATAAATATGAAAAGTATAAGGAAGATAAGGAAGAAGAAATAAATAATAAATATGTTTACATAGATAAATAGTATCTCGATAAATAGTACACGAGATAAAGAGAAGCATTTTATCACATATGTATTTTATATTTAAAGGACAACCAAGTATTTTCCTTTTATATAATCCGATGGATACCTTTTTTTGACATGTTAGTCATTTTACATAAAAATGCAAAATAGGTAAGCAACTGTGATTGGTCTAGGCGACCAAATTTTATACATTTATTTTTTAAACTTCTAATATTTTTAGAAGAAAATTTAGTTTAATAAGTAATTTTTATTAAATAAAATTCAAAATTTTAACAATAAAAAAATAAATTTTAATCAATTCAATCAAAGGATTATCATATGTTATGCCAATTGTCATTTCTCGTTTTCAAAAGAATAATTATAATTTCGAATATAGGTAGATACGTGATCTCACTCAATTATAAAATTAAAAATTTTATGTGCAGTCACTTTTACGTACTATTTGCACACTTCACTAATGTGATTGGTTGCGTCACTTATTTTTAATATAAAATAACTTATTTGACTAATCACATCAGTGAAATACGTAAAAAATATGTAAAAATAACTGTATGTAATAGAACTCTTATAAAATATCATGTTATTAAAGTTATTTATATGAATATTAATTTTTAATGCTATTAAATTGCGAATACTACGTATCATCAAGAGTTTCAACAAAGTTATGCTTGCTAAACAGTGTTGGAGGCTGTTGCTATTTCCTGATTCATTAGCAGGTAAAGTACTCAAAAGATAAAAATATCTTAAGAGGACTGACCTGTTAGGTGCAAAGCAGGGTCGAGGAGCTTCACAAATCTATAGAAGTTTGGTTTCTGCACTAGACTTATTGAATGAAGGCCTTAGATGGAGGGTTGGGGATGGGCAAAATATCAACATTTGGGGATAAAACTGGTTGCAATCACCAACCTCCTTCAATGTTCAATCTCCTATTAAAATATCAGATGTAAACTCCATTGTTAAGGAATTAATCGATGTGAACTCAAGGAGTTGGAAAACTAAGCTTATTGATGAAATTTTTTAGGAACATGAGGCTGAACGGATCTGCAGCATACCTATTAGTAAAATGCAAGGGGCTGATAAAAGGATATGGGTTACAGAAACACTGGTAACTTTTTTGTTAAAAGTGTGGCCGAATGCTGCCATCCCAGTACAGAAATGGACCACTTGTGATGTTGATCTTATGCAAGTCTAGGAGCAATGCATTCATAAACTTCGGAATGAGGATCTGGAGTGGGTATCGATCACCATCAGGAGACTTTGGCTAAGAAGCAATGAATTCATCTTTTAGGGGAAGCTGTCCAACCCTAAGCAGCTCATCCAAGCAACTGAGGTGACACAGACATAATTTTCTCAAGCTCAACAAAGTAGTAAGGCACAGCAAGCTCAAGGTGGGGTAGTCAGCAACCATCCTCTATGGAGAAAGCCTGGTGAAGGCTTAGTGAAGGTTATTTGGGATGCTACAGTTGATGAGGCAGGTAAAAAGATTGGCAAGGGAATAGTTATCAGAAACCATGAAGGAGAAGTTATGGTTGCAGTGAGTCTTCATAAAAAGATCAAATCAAAACCCATATTGGCAAAATGCATAACCTTGTGTAGAGCTATGGAAATATGCATGGAGCTTGATATAAGAAATGTCACCTTGTGGAGAGAGATGCTCAAGTGATTATTAAAGCTGTCAATTGTGATTCAGAAAGCTGAGCTGGTATGGCCAAGTCATTGAAGACATCAGATCTTTATTGAGGAGCCGAACTGATTGGAGAGTTATTTTTACTCCTAGAGCTGGAAATAGTGTAGCCCACCAGCTTGCAAAGCTAGGATATTCTTTTGAAGAGTCTGTTTGGATTAAAGATGTTCCTGATGTTGTTTCAGGGATGGTTTCCATAGACAAACTTTGTATTTGATTGCTTTTATGAATAATATTACTGGTTTCCTTTCAAGAAAAAAAATTGTAACTATATACATGCAACTTCAACATTAAACTAATAAAATCTATTCATTTATTTCAAATCAATAATATCGTCTATTTGTTCCTATAGTCCTGACTCCCATATGCGACGCATAAAGACAAAGATACATTATATCCATCCAGCAAATCTAGTTATAAATAAAACTAGATTTAGGGCCTGAACGACTTCTCTTGAAATGGTTCAAGGTTAATTTTTTAGGATTTAAATTTACTTTGACAGTTTGATTTACTATAGATACGTTTTCTTTGATCTCTAATTTAAGCTAAAATGAAAAAGATTTGATCTCTGTTAATGTGACAAAATTTAATAACCTTAGACCCATTGTTAAAAGAATAATCAAATAATGTAACGTGATAAAGTGAGAAAAAACTGGGAAAACTGTTACAACCCTAGATGAATTACACATAAGTAATCTTCCAAACTAACATGACTTCATATAATCTGTTAGATCTACTTTATCATAAAAGTAAATTTACAATTTCACGAAGCACATGAAGCCTAGTGATTTTGTGTAATTATTTGACTATTTCAGTGAACACTACCCTGCCCAGATGACTTGACTTGATGAATGTAACGCTTTGGCACATGCAAAACGAATTCAGTGATTGTATGTATTCTTTTTAAGATCTGAGGAGTCCCTAGAATTGGTTAGGGCAGCCAAGTTCATAAGCTGCAATTCTCGTTCAGGGATTTGTTCTTGCAACTGATGAGAAACAAACTGATTTTCTTGCAACTTTAGGGTATTATTATGATTTTTTTTTTTTTTTTTTGGGTATTATTATGATGAGAAGTACACACTCGGCATTTTTTGGTATTGGATTTTTTTTACAAAAATTACAAAATAGATATTTGAGAATTCGTTGGTGTTAATAGCCCATTTCTCTAGCATGATCAACCCAGCTAGGCTTTTCGAGTAATTGGTGCCTGGTTTCAGAAGTATATCCTTTTTAAAATAAATAAACTCCACAGAATATGAAAAGATAAAAAAAACTCAACTTGACACTTAAAAGAATAAAGAAAGAATAAACTACCTAGATAAGTTGAAGTCTCATTAGATGGGTTCATTCATGCATCTAACCACAACACAAAAACATGCAAAATCTGATATCCTACCCTCCTGGGAAAATTTTGCAGTTGCAGCAGCCGTGTAAGTTAGCCGCACACCATCTAACCTAAATAACAAGGAAAGAAGAAAGATTCGTCACAATTCACACATCCCGAATTTATTACTCATTTATGCAGTATTATCCACACACCCACACCCACAACTTTTTATAATGGATTCTATGCAAATATGATAAAGATTGAGCTTCTTGAAAATAAAATTATTGAGCACAAAATTCCAACAGATTAAAAGGGCCTCCAGTCTCTTGGGTGCCCAATAAAAAAAAAAATATATATATATATATAGATAAATAGTAAATATTAAGTTGTTTTACTAAAATTAAGTTGTTTTCATAAGAATTTATTAATACATGTTTTGTGAGGATTTGTGAAAAAAGGCAAGTAGATATGAAAAGTATAATTATTATTTTTTTAATATTTTTTAAAACTATTTTAGTTTTCATTTTTTCACGTAAACTAGGCAAATGATTAAATCAAAGTTGTTTGAGAAATAATTTTTTTATTAAAAAATTAAAGATGTTTGGCTTGAAATAGAAAACTTCCGAAAAAAAACAAGAAACTTTTTTCCAGCCAAACATGCAGACGTGGCAATGTGTTAGTAGAGGTGCAGTCAATACTTCAAACTATGCAAGTCCGCACTTATAAACTTCACTTCACCAACAAATGAAAACTCAACCAAACAAAAAGTTATTCTATTCTCAAGCATACCATCTACATGACTTAAATGATAAAATTTGATTTGTAAGATTCAAATCAAATTGTATCATGTGAGCAATTTATTAGCACAACACACCGGCTTGAAAATGGAACTTTTCAAACTAAAATAGCCTACAAGAGTTTCTGAAGTCATGGCCTTTTAATCCTCAACATCTTCTCAACCCCAATGAATGAACACTTCCAAGAAGTAAATACATTGGCCCTCTCAAAACCAACTGCCTTGGGCCTTGGTTGTATGATCATGGGTAAAACCTAGAGGTGACAATTCGTGTTTTCGGTCGTGGTTGTGGTCGTGGTCGTGTCGTGCTAAGTTATGAAATTCGACTTATAGGTTAACTCTAACCCGACCCGTTAAGCTAAACGTGTTAAATTTTCAAACTCTAACCCGACTCATTTAGATAATAGGTCGTGTCATGTCACTCGTTTTAACCCGTTTAATAATTAATTAGAAATAGATCAACACGACACGATTCATTTAAACTTATTTTATGTAAATGAGTTGAACTAACACGCATAACCTATTTGACCTGATTACCTATTAACATCAAACTCAAACCCGCTACTTTCGTGTCGTATTCATGTTGGGTTCACGGGTCGTGTCACATATTGCCACCCCTAATAAAACCCTATATCTTAAGCACTGGGACAAATGATGGAAGAGGTGAATTTTGGATTCTCAACATTGAGGATAAAAAATGCTTTTATGTTTCTAACAGAAAGAGGTCAACTATTTTCCTATAACGACACAAAAACATAGAGGCAAACCTCAGCTAGTTTTAGAGACCCAAACAGTCATGAAGTCAATAAACGTGAGTCAACAAAAAGGAAAACATAACCTGTTTTTTCCTTTACCTAGAGGCAGAAGAACAATTATTATCCCTGATAAACACTTTGTGTCAGGAGAAAAAAACTGAGATATGATACACTAACCAGACAACTTGCCTTGTTTTCTGACCGACTTTGAGGTCGGCAACCCCAGTTTTCCGGGCTGCCGGATCTGGCCCTAAAAGCATAATTGGAAATATTATTAGAGAGGTAGGAGAAAAAAAAATAGAAGCCTCTGACCAGAAAATAAAACCAGGAACCCGTTTTCTGACCAACTTTGAGTTCTGCAACCCCAGTTTTCAGGGCAGCCAGATCTTGCCCTAAAAGCATTAATGGAAAATCATTAGAGAGAAAAAAGGACAAGTTTGAGAGTAGAAAACTAAACCAGGACCCGTTTCTGACCAACTTTGAGCTCAGCAAGCCCAATTTTCAGGGCTACCAAATCTGGCCCTAAATCATAAATGGAAAAGTCATTAGAGAGATCTGAAAAAAGAGAGAAGGATTAAATTTCTGACTAGAAAATAAAACCAGGAACAGAAATTTTAAAAAAAACATAAGAATCAAGTGGTTGATCACCAATATCCAGACCCTTAGGAAACACCTACGAATTCCAGTGCCATCAATGGGCATAGTACCAATCACAGCTAGTTAGCCTAGTTACTTATAACAGATGTGGACTTGTAATCGCAGGCCCAGTCAGAATCAGATGCACGACTATCCTAACCCACCACACAAGTGTGCTGAGGTCCTCTAATAAGGCTCAAAATCAGTATGTTGGATCAAAGAGTAATGAGAAGTATATCTTAAACATAACCATCAATTAACCTGACTATCCTAACCCACCACACAAGGCGTGCTGAGGTCCTCTAATAAGGCTCAAAATCAGTATGTTGGATCAAAGAGTAATGAGAAGTATATCTTAAACATAACCATCAATTAAACTTCCTGACTAGCAAGGGAAAGAGACAAACCACAGGGAACTCGCCACCTTCTAAAGACATGCTAAGCTATAAAATCTTTGATCATCCATTGAGCACCAAACAATCATAAAACCTAGAAACTTTCTCCAAACACCAGAATCTAATTGAAACTACTTTATCCACAAATCACATAGCCTTAAAATCAGGGTCTGTATTGTCAACTAAAACTGCGCCAATGAACTTGTTAACAAATGCAGACTACACAAACTAACAAGCTGTATGGGACTCGCTCTCGCCCTTTACAGGTCCATCCTCCAGTTTGGGTTCTGAACTAAACATAACCCCACCCCCCCCCCCTTCTCTCCAAAAAAAAAAATACAGTCAATGCATCATTTGAACAAATGAGACTGACAGGAAAACTTAGAAGCATGGAGATTTAGAAAGAGGACTAACAATAACCCAGTACCAGAAACATTAATAAAGGATTTAAATAAACACTACACGAAGGCTCATAAAAGCAGTATAGAAGCAGGAATAAAATCTTTGCCTAGATCACTTGATCATACCAATAAACTATCTTAACAGACACGCTAGAATCAGTACCGATGGTACAAAGGAAAGACTAATTTTAAATGTCTGTCAAGTAGATCCAAAAAATCTACAAAGCCTAGAGAATGAAGAAATTTTGAGCACCCTACCGTACCGAATGCAAAGGAAAACACTCCAGATATCAAGGCCTATACTCCCTTTCCCGATTCCACTGTTCAATCCTAGCTCGCCGGTCCTCGCTCCCTTCCCTCCCGGGTACGGGGCTTCTGCTCCTGCTCCGCCTCGGGCTACCATGCCTTCTCCGTCCACCACCACCACCACCACCACCACCACCATCCCTGTCATACCTGTCCCTGCTCGATCGCTTCCCATTCCCTCGATAATCACGGTCCCGGTCTCTATAATCCTTATACTCTCGTTTATGACGCGGGCTCAAACTCCGACTCCGGCTCCGGCTAATCCTAAACCCACGGTACCTCCCGAAGAGCTTCCTCCTCAGCTCCCTTCCAATCAGCTTAACATGCATGAAATTGCAGTACCCGCCTCGGTTGCAATTGTTCTCCTCGAATTGCCGACACGTGGCCTCGCGGAAATCTGTGACGGGCGAGAAATCGGCGATAATGGGGCGGCCCGAGTAGAAGCGTCCCTGCAAGGCGTGCAATGCTGCGGCGGCCTGGTCTTCCTCCTTGAATTGAACGTAGACGTTGCCGATCATGTGGTCGGCGAGGTTATCGCAGACGTTGAGGCTCTCGATCTCCCCGAATTTGCCGAGCTCCTCGAAGATATCCTCGTAGAAGTCCTCGAAGTGCTCCTGGATCTTACGAGGGTCGATGGGCTGGCCCTGGGCGTCCACGCCGGGTGTGATCATGTCCGGGCGCTGGTACATGTTGGAGAGGAGAAGGGTCGGCGAGATCGTGGGGCGATTGTGGAGACGAGAGCAACGATCGCCGTGACGACATGCGCCGATCTTGAAGTAGAAGGGGCAGTTCACCCTGTCCTTCTCGGTGCCGAAGATCGAAGCCAAGTGCTCCGCCATAGAGGAAAAGGCCCGATTATTAGGGTGATTCCGGAGACCTAATAATAGGCCGATTTGAAAATGAAAATGAGAAAGAGAGGGACAGAGATAATGGAGATGTTGAGAAGAACTAATTTTTGGCCGACTCCTTTTGGGGGGGGGGGGGGGGGAGAATTGGGGAATTTTTGGGTTTGGAAGGTTAAGGGAGCCCCAAATCGCCCTGTTTCTAATATTCTTTGTCGACCAAACTAGATGAAGATCCTCGATCCTCCACAGCTCAAACGCCAGCTAAAGTAATTAGTAAATAGTGAACGCCAGGTGCACGTGGCACCGTGGGCGTTAAGTGCGTTTACTTTTCAGTTCTTTGACCAGAATATGGGCCGGGGCCGGGGTGAAGCGCTCATATGTACGCATTTGGCTGGTACTAGATTTCTCGTACAAGAGCACTTATTAGAATAGATAAACTCAAATAAAGTCATTCAAATGGTTTAGAGTAGGGCTCTAAATGAATTAATTGCTTGATGATTAAATTAAATTTAAATTTAAATTATAAAAAAAAATTATTTATAAAAATAAATATTTACTTAATTAGTAAATGATACATCAAAATTTGACTCGATTAAAACTTATTAAGATCTACTCATTTATGTCAAGTCGACTCGTTAGCTCTGCACGATTAAAACTTATTTATATATTGATAAATATATATACGTTTATGTATATACATATATATATATTAGTTAATAATATAAGTATAACATTTTTATAATTAAACATATAATATGTAACCTATTTTCTTATGTTTATATATTGAATATACTTTATAGCTATATTTTATAATTTGTACAATAATTAGTCGATAAGATTTAATAGTTTTATATATTAGTATGTGGGAATCAGATATAAAATAGATATATGCTATCATATTATGTGTATGTATTAATAATTTTTGTATGCATATAATATATTGTTATTATAGATAAATATCAACTAGTTAAATGTTAATTATTTTTAAAATTTTAAAATCTTATAATTCAATAGAAGTTCTACTTGTTAATTATACAAATTCAAAAATTAGATTTTTTATTTTTTATCTATCTAATTTATTATTTATTAAATCTTACTCAAAAAATAAAAAATAATAATAAACAATTCGTGTCAAGCTCGAGCTCGAGTTAGAAATTTAGTTTACCAAGTCAAGATCGAACAAAGAATAAATAAAAATCTCAAACTCGAGTTCAAGTATTTTGAGTTGAGCCGAGCTTGACAAGCCAACGACCGGCTCGGCCCGGTTCAATTACAGTCCTACCTAAGAGCACTAATAGTGGCCTAACTAAAGTTTGGCCAAGTTTTGACTAAAAAATTCATTTTTATAAATTTAGTCAGTCACTTTTTAACAATACCAAATAACAAACTCTCTAAATCTATCATTATTCTATTAAAATATTAATTTTAACATTTTATTTATTTTAATTCTAATTGTAATTAGAATATTAATTCATATTTTACCCGAGCTCTTCATAATTTAATCACTTAGCAATTGGGGAGAATATTTTTGGTCGACAAGGTGATGCAGGCCTTTAATTTTCTTTATAATTATTCATGCTGTTTTATGGGTTGTAGTGCTCATACATTAATTTATTTGGCAGAGTGGTTTGTTTTATTGGTAGACAAGCAAAGCCAAATGTGCCAGGTTCCATATGCAATTAAGTTCGGTTTAAATGCTACTGATTCATACAAGCCGGAAGCAATTTTTTATGCATGAAAAATTATTTGGCAAGTGAAAAAGGGTTTGGCCAAATTTATTGTATCTTTGTTGAGTTTGGTGTAGTTGGTTTTTAAGCAACTTAACTAAATTTTGACCACAATTTAGCTATGGTTATCTCACTACTAGTGTGCTAATAAGACATAGAAATATTGGATTAGGCGAATTCATATAATAATAACTTTGAGCTACAGAATTCAAGCCTTCAGTCATATTAGGCTGTGTACTGTAGCTCGACAAAAGCAATTGTTTACTATTTTTCAATTTCTCTTATCTTGATTTTTCCTCTTTCTATCGAAGTCTGTTGCTTTTTTGTTCGAGTTTTTTTTTTTCTCTTCATTTTTGCTTCTTTGCCTTGCCCTCATGAAATCGATTGGTCCAATTGAACATCACCATAGGCAACGGCTTCGTCTGATCTTCGTGACGCCACCGCACCACCCTCTCCTCTCCTCTCTCTCTCTATAATCCAGCATATTCTCTTCATCTCCCAGTGACCAGATATGCGATGTTGATACAGGGTCCTAATATTTCTTCTTCCTCATATATTTAAAGCATTTCTCTCCCACATCTCTCTCTCTCTCTCTCTCTCTCTCTCAAATTTGTGTGCTCTAACCCTCTCCATCTTTTTTGTGATTAATCTATCATTTATGATATGGAGAGACGTTTGGGGTCAAGGATTTTGGGGCTTCTCATTTGTGAAGAGATCTTTGAGGTCTGTTGGGAGTTTCTAGGGTCTATTATACCATTTGTGTTCCTTATTTGGTGTTACTTACGAATTGGTTTAGTTCAATCGGATTTGGGGTTCCTTTTTTCTGGCCGACCAAGGACCATGTTCAGGCATGTTTCTCGCCATAAATGTCTGGATGAGTTTGCTTTGCGTGTTGAGTGTTCTTCTTTTTTTTTTTCTTTTGATTTTGTGGATTAGTTTCTATGCATATATGCTGGCTGTTTTGAAATCAAAATTACATTAAGGGAAAGTTGGAGAACATCATAAATTACATTAAGGGGGAGTTGGATGAACTGAAAAGCGAGGACTTCTTCAACTCATAACTTATTATATCTACAGCTGCGCACAATGATGAAGATATCATTTTCTAACATGTGGTTTGGTTCATATGTTGTTCAGGATGTGTTGCTTTGTCTGTGCTTCTTGTTTTGCCGTGTTGAATAAAATCTTGACGTTTGTTAATTTCTCATGCGTATTATTTTTGCTCCACAGATATGTTAGGAAAAGTTGACCAAACCACAAAAAGATTTGTTAGGATTGGATTTTTGGCTGTGTTTGCACTTCGATAATTGAAGTCTCATACGTCATGGCATTGCATTCGAAGGTTGAGGATTTCACTTAGTTATACGTGATACCCAATTATAATGCCACCTACAATTAAAAACATTGAAGAGACAAACTGTTATATTGATAATAGCGTAAACGAAGTTTGAAACAATGTTGCTTCATTCTTTGTGCTGTGATCTGCCAACATTTTTGAAACTGTTTGATCACTGTTGAAAGCCATTGCTGAAGCTGTCCAACCAGATTTGTATATCTTGTGATCACTATCTGCCAACATTTATGGATGGCTCTGTGTTGAAATCTGTTCGATGGAAAATATAGTAGATATAATTGATGGATAGAAAAAAATTTGGTAAAAAAATGTAGTTGGACGGAAAATATAGATATTTAATTTGTAATTAAGATAAAGTAGAAGCATCGTGCATGTTTACATGATTTTCATACATGGGAAGGCACAGTAGAAGAAGGCCTGGGCCTTGGCCCTTAGTAGCAATTTAGTAATATTGGATGCTCTTTCAGTTAATTTTACAAAGAGAAATTCTACTTACAACCGCCCATTTGCGTAACCGTGCAACCGGCGCCCCTTTTCATGACAATTTTTTTTTTAACACCTCTGCCACTTCTTTACCTTTCTTCTTCATCCCTCCCATTTCTCTACATACAGACCTTTTTTTTTTTTTGTAACTTCCATTTCGTCTTCCCCACAAGACATTCAGACCCATTTCGTTCCCTCTCTTTTTCTCTGATCAATTTTTTTTTTACCTTTCTTCTTCCTCCCTCCCATTCCTCTACATTCAGACCTTTTTTTTTTTTTTAGTTTCATTTCGTCTTCTCCACAGAAATTCAGACCCATTTCATTCTCTCTCTCTCTCTCTAATCAATTTTTTTTTTACCTTTCTTCTTCGTCCCTCCCATTTCTCTACATTCATACCTTTTTTTTTTTTTTTTCTTTTCCCTGTGAGCCCCAGTGGCCGAGTCTTCATCAACATGGGTCTTCGATGCCGTTGGCTAATGGTGGTTATCGTGGTTAGTGGTGCTGCGGCTTGGAGCAGCAGCGGGAAAAGGAAGCATTGCTAGTGGCTTGCCGTGGGAATGAAGCGGCTTACGGCAGTGCATGTTTATGACGGGCGACAAGTGCATGCTCTGTTTTAAGAATTCTTCTGAAACTACAAGTAATAAAGATGTTTGCAAGGGAAACTATAATCCGGTAATAAAGGTCACTAAACAGGATAGCGAGTTCATAACATTAAAAAAAAAATGCAACTTATATTCCAACAGTGCTGCAGCCTAAAGCTCATAATCAAGTCATCTATGTCTTATTTGCAATATTGTTCGAGAGCCAGTCAAGTCCCTCATAGAGCCCTTCACCAGAAGTGGCACATGTGCTCTGGATATACCAGTGACGTTGACGGAGGAAGTGAAGGCCAAGCTTATCAGTTATCTCAGTAGCATTCATGGCATTAGGGAGATCTTGCTTGTTTGTAAACACTAGTAGCACTGCATCCCTCAACTCATCCTCATTTAACATTCTGTGCAGCTCATCCCTAGCTTCAACTACACGGTCTCGGTCGTTGCTATCGACCACAAATATAAGTCCTTGGGTGTTTTGGAAGTAATCTCTCCACAAAGGACGGATCTTGTCTTGACCACCAACATCCCAGACAGTAAAGCTGATGTTCTTATATTCCACAGTCTCCACATTAAATCCAATGATAGGAATGGTGGTGACAATCTCTCCCAGCTTGAGCTTATAAAGAATGGTGGTCTTACCAGCAGCATCAAGACCCACTATGAGTATACGCATCTCCTTCTTAGCAAACAGACGACTGAAAAGCTTGGTGAAAGACAGCCCCATCTTTTTCCCTTAATGGTATTCTGAGGCCTGAGAATGAAAACAGAGAGAGATCTACCCCTCTCCCTCCCTCGCACTCTCTCCATTGAAAAGAGAGAGCTGTTCTTCGCAATGATGCTTTCTACTTTTTCTTCTGTCATTCACAGCATAGCCTCTGAAAAATCCGTTCTCACAGTTTGAAAGGGCATTCATACAAAGCCCAACATACCTGCTCATAGAGAGCTCCAAGCCTGCCTAGTGCCAATCTTCCATCGGGTCGAGTAGCCACAACCGTTCTACACAACTCAGGAAACAAGAAGATTGTATCTTGTTACACATAAACTTGACTATAAGACGCTAGCATCACGTTCTTGACAAAAGCTCGGGTAGGATCCATGGCGCTGGGTCGAGTAAGAATGTGGCGGGCGACTTAAAGAAGAGCTACCATGCACCAAGAGGCGCAATGAAAACTAGAATGTTTGTTTTTCACAGTGATTGCTTAATATATGAAAAATAGAAGCCGTGAAGGAGTTGACAGGGGGACGAACTATTTTTCGCACGTTTCGTATCTTAGAATTCACGTGACGTCTGGGGTCATCAAAAGGGGCGCCGGTTGCACGGTTATGCAAATGGGCGGTTGTAAGTAGAATTTCTCTTTTACAAAAACAAATATCATCAGCACTGGCACTGCAGCCATCATCCATTGAAACCAAGACTAGAGAAAGTGAAGGTGTTGAGGGTTGATTTGATTTCCATGTGGCCGCCTCATGCCGAGGAACCAAGCTTGCTTTCCAGTCTTTTTTCCACTCATCTTTTTCATATTTCCTAACAAAAACAAATATGTTGCATAGCGGGTTTGGTTTCCTATGCAACCTCGTCAATATTAACTAACATCGACAAATATGTTTTATAATTTTTTTTAATAATTATATTAAAAGAAAATAATTTGTACACTCTTGAAGTGTGTTTTGCGCATTTTTTTTTAAAAAATACGATAAATTTATGACCCACATAAAAATAAAAACTTATACTTTAATAATGAGCTCTATTATTTTTTAAAAAACTATACAATCTAAAATTATATCTAACATTATTCATATATTAAACTCACACCATAATGTATTTATTGATATCACAAATTACTGCATAAGTCATAAAGAGGTGATAGACATGAAAAACCTTATCCTTAAAGCCTATATAGGGACACTTTTCAGAGTTGGTCTTTTGAATTTGTGGGTCCCATTTAAAATATCTGTTCTTTCCGAATCAGTTCCACTTGCATGAATATTTGAAATTGAAATTTATGAGCCACAAAATTGAAAGAAAAATCACGACAGCTAACTTAAGAAAAAAAGGAAACAATTGTTAAATTGAAAGTTGGATAAATGAGTTGAGTTGAGATAAGAGAAGATGTTTTTTTTATTTTTTATAGAAGATGAGATAAAAGTTAAAAGTGAAATAAAATATGATTATAATATCAATTTTATTTTAAAATTTGATAAAATTAAATTATTTATTATATTTTATACAGGAGTTTGAAAAAATTATTTTTGAATAAAAGACTTCTTCATTTTAGGATTGTAAATATCATTTATATCGGTCTTACAGTGTGCAAATCCTATACACTCTTCTTTAAAAAAAATGAATAGATGTGGGACCTACTTGAAAAAATTATATTTTTAATAATAAATCTGATTTTTTTAAAATAGTATACGTAAAATTTACACATTTTAATATTATATCTAACATTATCCGATATCATTTATCTTATTGAATCAACATATTTTAAGTGATTGATATACAAAACAACTTACAATACGCCAAATAAGCAGTTGACTAAGGATGATAACATGAAGAATGAAGAGCACCATTTGTTAAACCTTAAGTATTTATTGACGAACGCCATTTTTTAAGAATTTAAATTAAAAAATAGTAATGTTACGTGTACTCATAATTTTACGTCTCATTTTATTAATTTTATTTTGAAATTCAAATTTTAAATTTAAGTTTAATAATTGTTAACATTTCAATTGACTCGTGAATTTAAAAAATGGGTACACTTCATATGCTTAATAAATATGATTTCTTAAATGGGTTTCCTAGTTTGAAGAGGAATTCTAGCCCTCCCAAAAGGAACTGCTTGCAAAACAATTGGGCATGGATAGCATAAGCTCCATGATTCCCCAATTTTGATGCAATTGACAACAAACGATAGCAAGAGAGTAGGCCATTCCTTAAGGCAGTAGTTATCTTTTCCTTTTGTTTTTTCTTGTTCTTAAGCAAATAATTGATAAAATCACCCAGATGTTAATGATGTTTATTTCAATAAAAAAAATGTTGTTGTTATATAAATTAAGAAATTGAGCCAAATAAATAAAACCAAATTAACCAATGCAGCTGTTATCTTTCTTCTAAAAATAGTTTTTCCATTTTTTGTTGTTTTGGAAAAATTAATAATACAAAAATAGATTAAAAAATATTTTTATTTCATTAAAAAGAGTTATTCTATTAAAAAACACACAACGAGAATGATTGGGCCAACATGGAACGTTACATTATTATTTTATCAATTTAATTTTTTTAGTTTTTGCTTGAATTTATAAAAAAGATGAAACAAAAAAGTAATGAATTTGAAAGTAACCAAATAAATATGTCATTTTTAAAAAAAAAAATAATAAATAGTATAGTCTTATTTGATTAAAACATGTCATTTAACATGGTTGCTCCATCAAAAATCAAGTTTATTTGTGAACTTTTGAACTTGAACAAGACAAATGAAATTGAAATAATAATGTATTTAAGGCTTCATTAAATATTCATATGAATAATAGTATATATTTTTAAAAAAATAGAGAGATGAAAATAATGATTTATATATTAGTGACTATTATTAGCATGATATAGTCAAAGGCAGCTAAAATTATTATTTTTTCTTTTAAAAAAAACTTTATGGGTTAAGGTCGCACTCTTTATTTCAGAAAAATATATAGTGACAGCCTCAGGCGTGTTCTTTAGTGTATTTGTATTTTTTTTTTCTTTTAAATTTTTTAAAAATATAGAAAATCTATAAATAGATCTCACAACTTTCACTGATAAAAATGAGATATAATTTTAAAAAAGAAAAAAATATTATATACTATACTTCATCTTACTTTTATTATATTTATTAAATATTTATAAAATTTATTATTTTATAAAATAAAAATTCATCTACTAGTTAGGAACATAGAAATTGTTTATACAGTTGTATAAATATACAAGTCTTGTATACTCTCTATTTAAAAAATTAAAATAAATGCAAAATTCGTGTAATATTACTCTGAAAAATAATATCCACTCAACCAGATATCATTGAAATTAAAGATAAATATATATTTAAATTAATCTCAAACGTACACATCACAATAGCCACGACGTCCGGTTTAAGAGTCCTTAACACTGAAAAGTTCCTCTCTTTTTCCTCTTTTTCTTTCTGAATCCTGATAGTTTTACGCGTATGGGCACTTTTGACAAGGACCTCCGCAGTTTGATTGGATGTATTCAAGGTTCCAGAAATGAATGGTAGTATATTGTTGACCCCTTCTTGACAACAACTCTCTCTGAAACTACATATGCACCTTCACAAATACTTTAACCAACCTAAAGAATAATGATTACTTTGGGAAATTTTAAAATGTATTATTTTTTAGATATATTGAATATATTTTGAGTTTGGTGCGAAAAGATTTTACTTTTTTTAAAATAAATATGCGAAACTTATATATCCAACGATTGTATTTAACATTATTCTTTAAAATAACATATTTAGAGTGAATGATTTTCTATAATATTATATGTCTATCTCTTTATCATTTTATTATCTCATTTGGATATAAGAAGTGTTTCATCTCATCTTATCATTATAGGCTTATTTTGAGTAACGGTAGGAGTCTTAAAAAGTGTTTAAATAACATTAAAAACTTTTTAATAGAAAAATTAGGTTGTTTGGGTGTTACATATTAAAATATTTTTAATATCAAATAAGCTAAAAAGTACGTTGAAAAAAAGACTATTAATAGATAAAAATACCCATACAATTTTCAGATAATTACAACTTTCAAACTTTTAAGGATATAGTCATAATTTTTAAAAATTTAAATAATCGTCATTTTTACATCAGAAATCACTTTTTTATTTTATTTCCAAATAAACGTAACGTATTTGAAAGTGTTCTAAACATATAGTTACCAAACAGTAAATACATTTTTAATAGTATAACTTATTACTTAAGTTATAAACTATAAGCCTTAAAACTATAAGCTATATTTTTCATCACAATCATAAACATACACTACAGCTTTTCTAAATTTTTATATAAAATATAATAAATAATTCAACTTTTTCAAATTTCAAAACAATAATAATATTAAAAAAATAATATTTTATTCAATTTTTAATTTTAATTTTAACTCATCTCAATTCACTACTCAAACCGCATCTAAATCAAAGATTTGAAATAAGAACTCTTTCCTCGTTTATTTTCGGAAAATATCTCATCTCATCTCAATTTCATCATTACATTTTTTCTAATTTCAATATAAAATAAAATAAACAATTCAACTTTTTTAAATTCATCTTATCTTCTCTCACCTAATCATTACAACTTTTTAAAATTTTAATATAAAATAAAATAAATAATTTATCTCATCTTAAAAATTTATCTCATCTCATCTCATCTCATCTTCAAAAACAAACGAAGGCTTAACCAGTGTATTAATCTTGAATTTGTGGTGAGTTTTAAATCTTTCAAAACATGGATACAAATCTTGTCTTGTAGATGAGATGTGACATCACCGGTCGTGAGAATCTCGTGGAATTCTATTCCCTGGATTTGGTAAACAAACAAACAAAAAATAAAATAAAAAATCATGTTTTCCGTTTCGTTTATCTTTACAAAATTCTTTATCTTATCTTATCTTATCTTATCTTATTTAATTATTATAATTTTTTTAAAATTTTTATATAAAATAAAATAAATAATTAAATTTATTCAAATTCTAAAATATAAATAATATTAAAAATTTTATTTTAATAATTTTTTATTTATTTTTTATTTTAATTCATTTCATTTTATCTTATCTTATGTGTAAAAATAAAGGAGACCGTTTTATATGCATCCCTTTAACTTCTTCTCGAGTGTTGTGGTTATCTCTATCGAAGATCTCAAGGTCTTATATTTTTTCAGGACTCAAAAACCGGTTTGGCAATGTCGGTGGGGATTGGTAACTAAAATAACAGATTGAGATAATCCAAAATTATTTGACCTTTGAGATGTTTTTATTATGCAGTTCTCTAAGTTTTAATTTTTTAATAAAATTATATGACAAATTAAGGAAAAAAATAAACTTTAAATATAGTCAAACTAATTTTGGAAATAATGAGAAATATAATTAGTATTTATCCAAGATTTTATAAAATTATAATAATAGGAAAATAAAATTGATGAGGAAGTGACAAAATCTTAATCAACACGGAAAAACAGGAAAACAAAATATATAAATTAAAAGAATACAAAAGGAAAACTCATGGGAGGAATTTGAGTTCAAATCAACACAGAAGAGCCACCAGGTTCAGAGAAAGAAGGAAAGGAAACTCTCCCTCTCTCTCTCTGTCTCTATCTCTTAACGCCATTATATTTCTCTCGTCTCGTCCATGGAGTGATAAGATCCACGCTCCAACTGCCCTGCATTGGCCTTCCCAGTTCACCGATCTCGCTCTCGATCTCTTTGTTTCTGCAACTGTTGGATCTCGAATCTCCAAGCTTCGTTCCATGTAAGTTTTGATTATCTGTTCCGTAAGATCTCGAATTATACTCGTTTTTTATTTTTTCTTGGTCTTTAAAATTTAGAAAAAAAAAAGAAACTCAAATTGGCTGCCAGCCTGCCACTTTGATTTATTCTATGTGAGATAGAAACACTAATAGCGTTGTTGTGTTGTGATAGCCACGCGGGGTCTGGGATTAGTTTGTAACAATGACCGCGGATGTGGACGTGTGTGGTGTTGGCGACGTTCCAAAAGGTGACGTTGAGGAAAATGGTAGCTACCAGGATCCGCGCAGAGAGAACAACGGGGTTGTGATTATCAGTGGGAGCAATGCGGATAAGGAAGATGTCGACGGCTCTTACCTTTTTTTCGGTGGAAGCGACTCTGTTTCCAACGATCACGTTGAGTCGTTGGATCTCAATGGGGTTGCCGAAGTCGTGGTTGTTGAGAATGGGGAATGTAACGAGAATAACGGTGGTGGTGGTGGTGGTGGTTTAGAGGGTTCCGAATGTGAAATTAAGGTGGGGCAAGTGAGAGGAAGCAATGGCGCTGAGGAGGAGAATGGGTCGGAAGCTGTTGGGGAATTTGAGCCACAGGCACATCCACAGCCGCAGCGGCTCGAGGTTGAAGCGCAAATCAAGGTTGAGGAGTCCTCTGAGGATGCACGACAGATTAAGAGATCCCCTCCTGTGGTCCCGGATGCTGCTGAGTCTGAATTATGTAAGTCGTCCATGCAGGTCCATGATGGCGGGGCACAGGATAGTAATTTAGGCTCAACCGCTGAATCTGAGCTGCTAGAGATTGCTGGAGAAGAGGAGGATACGACGCCTGATTTGTCAACAGAAGGCAAGGAAAACCACGAATCTCGGGATATAATTAGCATGGATGTTCAAAATGATTTTGTACAGGAGAAGGAGGCAACAGAATTAGAGACCAACGAGGTTCCTCTCGAGGATGCTGCACAAGAGAACCTTGTGGTAAACATGGCACATTCTGCTCCTTCTCCTGTTGCTGAGAGAGATAGAGAAACAGAAGTGAGTAATACCGGTCCTGTCGCTGTTGAAAATGGGGATGGTTCGCCTATCAATCTTACTCAAGACAATTCTTTAAAATCTCTTGGTGCCAATCAAATTACAGCTGAACAAAATGGGTCTTCTGAAAATGCTGAAAGCTTGTCCTCCACTCCATTTGGTTGTGGGAATGCAGTTGCTAATGAGATTACTGTGGAATTGGACTCAGGGGAACATGAGGTGGACTTGGAGCAGAACTCAAATACAGAAGTTGTCTCCAATGAAAATGGAGATTGCTTGCCTACTGATCCTGATCAAGATATCATTTCAGAGAACTCTGTCAATAATGAGTCGGCTGGGGCCATTCAAAGTACAGCTGAACAAAATGGGTCTTCTCAAGATGCTGAAAGCTTGCCCTCCCCTCCATTTGTTTGTGCTAACGAGGTTACTGTGGAAGCGGACTCAGGGAAGCTTGAGGCGGGCTTGGAGCAGAAAACGAAAGTTATCCCCAATCAAAATGGAAATTGCTTGCCTACCAATCACGATCAAGCTATCATTTCAGAAATCTCTGTCCATAATGACTTGGTTGGTACCGTTAGAAGTACACCTGAACAAAACAGCTCTTTTCAAAACGTGGACTGCTTGCATTCTCCTGTGGTGTGTGGGAGTGTACTTGAAAGTGGTGAAAGTTTCCCTACTTCTTCCAATAATGATACTGCAGCAAAAGAGAATATTGAGAATGGGCCTGCAGCTAATGAGATTCCTGTGGAAGCAGACTCAGGGGAACTTGAGGTGGATGTGCAGCAGAGTTCAAACATGGAAGTTGTCTCTATTGAAAATGGAGTTTGCATACCTGCTGATGATCAAAATGGTATTTCTGAGATCTCTGTCAATAATGAGTCGGTTGGTGCCATTCAAAATACACCTGAACAAAATGGTTCTTCTCAAGATGTGGACTGCTTGCTCTTCCCTAGCATGTCTGGGAATAAACTTCTTGAAAATTTCCATACTACTCCCAACAATGATACTGTAGTAAAAGATGATACCAATAATGGGGACGAAAATGGGCCCGATTATAACATTTCAAGTTGCCATGCTTCCGATGATGCAAAATTAGAAACTGAGACTGGGTCTGTGTCCATTGATTCCGACGAAAAGGTAACTGACTTTGCAGCTGATGCCCTGAAGAAAGGACCTGAAGTTTCAAATTTGGCCGTCGATTGTACTGATGGCCAGCCTCATCCTGTTGCTACTACAGACGTGCAATGCCATGTAAATGGTTTTGTTGAAAATGACTTGTCCGTGAAATCAGAGGCTGAAGTTGAAAGCACTCTCACACTAAGTAGCAGGGAAATGCCCTGTGATGATGATGATGATGATATCAAATCCGAGTCCAAGGTGGGAGTTGGGTCTGCTAATTTGATTGAAAGTGCACTAAATTGTGATCTAGATGTAGATGGAGGTGATCAATTTACTGGTACAGATAGCGGGAGCAAACCATCATATCAAGGAGCCGAGGTAGTTTCTGGGATTAACTGTGATGAAACCTTAACACCTTCTCCAGAAGGATCCACTGATGCTTTTGAAGGGCAGAATGCTGAGGTGGTGAAAAGGCCATTCTATTATTTGATCCGGCTTCCAAGATATGATGACGAACATTTAAGAGAACAGACCACACATGCTCAGCTACAAGTTGATGAGAAGACTCGAAATCGGGATGCTATTCAAGCTGAAATCCAAATGAAAAGAGTAAGGAATATTGTTGATTACTTTACAATATTTGAGGATCTGTTTTTTATTTTATTTTATTACATGATTGTTGTGATGCCCCTGCTATTAGGTCACTTTGAAGGAGTATGGTGATAATCTTGAAGCTATCCTGTTGGAAGAGGAAGCTGCAAGAAACTTGCTTAAGTCTAAACGCAAGAAGATGGATTCTGCTCAATCTGTGATTAACAGACTGAAGAATGTAATAGCCGTTAAGGAAATTGATGGCAGGGTATGCACTAACTTGTCTCTTTCCACGGATTGCTGAATGGGCAAATTGATATGCTCTACTTAAGGTTTCTTTTTTCATTCATTCTTTTTTCTTTTTTTTTTTAAGCAAATATACTCATTTTTTTTCAATTTATGGCTTGTAAAAAGATACGCAATATGGAACATACGATGCAACATGAGACCCTGCCTCTGACAGAAGAAAAGCAGTTTATTCGTGAAATCATGCAATTGAAGCAACATCGTGCACAGCTCTCTTCAAATATTGGTCAGCAGGATGATGTTCAGGAGGCTTTAGATCAGAAAGAGAAAACGGAAGCACTCTTGAAGGTACTTTTTTCTGGTTGTTCTCATTATCTCTTGATTTTATGTGTCTATCAGGTGCATGAGCTATGCAAGATTCAAATATCTACAGCTAATTTTCAATATCTTATATATTTAAACTTATTAGATAGTTCTGTAATAAACTATAATGAGATAAGTTTTCTTTTTATATTGTGGTTCAGAGGCTTATCTGACTTTCTAGTATTTACAGCTTTTGAGGAAGGAACTGGATATACTTAGAGACAATGTTCTGAAAGCTGAAGCTGTCACTAAAACTGCAAAAAAGAAATACAATGGTGAAAGTGAAAAGTTGAAGGAATTACAAGCTCGGTTTATAGCTGCAGATGCCATTCGCCAAGAAGCATATGCACATTTACAGAGCTTGAAGAAACAATTTCATGAGAAGGTATATCTTTTGTATTCGCATGATCCTTCTGTTTGATGTCGAATAACATGTATAATATGCCCATATGAATTTCCCTTTAGGTGTCAACTGGATTTTCTCCACAGATATAATAAATGTAATTTGGGTATAAAGATCTGAAACCAAAAGAATAGATAGTCTTGCCAATACACGGAAGAATCCATGACACATCAAAATCAACAAGCAAACCTCCAAGGAGTTTAGTTGCAAAAACATCTTATGTTTTATAAATTTTTTGAAGCTTTTACTGCCACACTTACAAAGATTACTGCATTGTTAACAATTAATTACTGGATTAATTAGAAAAATATCATCTGCTTATGTTAATTACAGTGGATTGGTATCTCCAGGAGATGCATCTTAAGTCTGATTGCTTGCTACAATTATGATCTCTTTCTTGCTCTGTTTCTCTTTCTGACACACATTGCGTGATAGCTGTACAAGAAAGACGGCTCAAAGTAGAAAACTGTGGCTGTGCAGTTTTCTTTGTCAAGTGTGATCGATACTTAATTAGATTGACGGAGGAGAAATTTGAAATGAATCTATTTGTTGGCAACTGCAAAGTTTGCAGACAAGGCCTTTTGACTGGAAGAATAGATGGGAAAAGTTATTTAGACTTTAAAGTTATTCTTATTTGATCACCTAAGTAAAAAGATGAGGTTTGAAGCTGTTTTTTCATTTAGATAATGTTTCATTGTTTCATTGTAGCTTTTAATTTGTCTGAAGAGATGTGGACCCTTGTTTGGTTCTTGTGTTTTAAAGATATTCTCATTTTAAAAAATGGGGCACAAGAAATCATAATAAAAAACTTAGCCCATGTTGACTTGTAGGAGTGCACATATGTTATAGGTTGACAAAAAGGTTCACATATGGAGGTAAATTTTGGAAACAGAACAGAGCGATTGACCCAATTCTTATTCCTTAAATCTGTAGAACAAACACTTTCGGAAGTACATGGATGACATTAATGCAGCTGCTGATTTAGCATCAAAAGTGAAGAGGGACGAACTTCACAGACTTTGTGTTAACCAGGTGGGATCGTGCAGTCCTTTTGTTGCTCTTCTCTAGCAAAACCACTATACTTTTGGACTTACAGATATACTGTTTAGGTTGAGAAAGTTATGGAACTGTGGAACAAAAATGATGAGTTCCGGAAAGAATACATCAGGTGCAACACTAGGAGTACATTGAGGAGACTGAGGACGCTGGATGGCCGATCACTTGGTCCTGGTGAGGAGCCACCTTTAATTCCCAATGTTGTTGATGAAAGAATGCGCAAGGCTTTGCCCCCACAGTCAGCTGCTGAACAAGGAAAACAAATTGTACAACTGGAAACTGAAAAGGCCAAGGAAAAACCCCTCACGGTAGCTGTGGAGCAAAAGAAACAAACTACTAAATCTAAAATGCCTGTGAAACCTGCACCTTTGGGGAATGGCTTAGCAACTGTTTCTGGCAGAAAGGAGATTGAAGAGGCAAGAGAAGAAGAGCCAAAGCAAACGAAGGAGGAAGAGGAGTTGGCTAGAAAAATGGAGCAATTGAGAAGGGAAGAGGAAGCAGCCAAGTTGAGGGAGCAACATGTGTTGGAGGAGAAGGCCAAGGCCAAGGAGGCCCTGGAGAGGAAAAAGCAAAAAGCAGAAAAGGCGCAAGCCAAGGCTATGTTCAGAGCACAGAGGGAAGCTGAAGAGAAAGAGAAGGTAAATTCTACTGATGCTCCTCATTCCATGGCTTCAACTGGCATTACGCAGCTATAAGTGCATTTGCCTTTCTTGCCTTTATGTGTTGAATCGGTATTGGCATGTGGTCTATATGCAGGAAAGGGAAAAGAGAGCAAGGAAGAAGGAAAGAAAGAAGGCAGCTGCAGGGGCAGTAGAGGCTACTGATGGTGATAATAAAAAAGAAGCTGCTCCAAGCTCAGAAACTCCAACCGAAAGTCTCAAGGAATCTGAAACTAGAGAGAAGCCCATTACTGTAACAAAGAGGTCTAAAAAACCTTCACAGTTTAGTAAGCAGAGCAAGGCAAAATCAATTCCTCCGCCTCTTCGCAACCGCAACAAGAGAAGAATGCTGCCATGGATGTGGGTGCTGCTAACCGCTTTGATTGTTTTTGCATTGTTCTTGGTGGGGAACAGCAGCTTCTCTTTTGATTTTGGGCGTCAAAGGTTTGGTTTTTAAGTACTCATCCAAATTAAATAAGCATTATTAAATACTAGGTATCCTATAGAAGTTGGGCAAGACATTTACGTAGATAAAATATAAGCAATTATTCTTATTCTTTTTCTTTTTGTTGCTCTTCCCAGGATTTGTCTTTCCCACACCACATAGGTTTGGTTTTTTTGATAATTGCTTTTACAAAGAACAAATATATTTTTTCTTCTCAAGTATTGCTTCCATTACTATACTAATAAATATAATGATTTCTTAACTATTTGCTTCCATTCCATTCAGTTTTTTTTTAAGTATTTTAGTGAAGAGTAATGATACACATATAATACGAAAACTGCTACATATACAAAGAGATTACACAAAATAAACTCACAAACTGATGTGGTTTCATGAGATCTGTTAAATCTACTTTACAATAAAGTAACTTTAGAATCTGACGTACCACGTCAAGTCACATTAATTTGTAGGTTTACTTTTATATAATTATTAAAAGTATTTTCATTGCTGATATAGCTACGACATTAGTTGATTATAAAATGAGTTATAATGTATCATGCAGCCTTTCTCGCATCTATCTGTTTTGGCCCAAGAATATTCCTAAACGACAAATTGGCTTCAACCCACGAAACAAAATCTCAATTATTTTTTTCAAGTCTCTTTGCATGACACTATGCCGGCCATTAACACACAAATATACATACTCGAGCCATTTTATCAAAAATGCTTATGGAAACAAAGTGTTAGGTTGCTTTTAACATTGACATTATTGTTTGTTTGCCCAATACTTTGATTTTGCTAATTCTAGGCAGATTAATTTATTTTAAATGAAAATTATACACTCTCATCTATTTTTTACCGCATAATATAAAAATGCGTATTTTTTTTTATCACTTTTGAATTAATATTTATTTTTATTAAATAAAATCTCAAAGATTGATGGCTAATGTCATCTTTTATCATTTAGCATCTTACAATTCAATTAAATATTATAAGAAATTTATATTCTTTAAAATTTTTGAGATAATTGATAATTATATGATTTCATGTTCGTGTTCTAGAAAATAGAAAAGAAAAACTAGTTTGATTTTTTCTTGTCTTTCTGGTTGTTAGCTACTCAGATTTCAATATTTTGAAATGTGTGATATTCCTCCACAGTCGTCTTCAAATAACTCATTGCAGACGAATCAGTCAATAAATAAACCTGGGAATTAGATGAAGTTTGAACCCTTGGATAAATTGAACCAATTGCCATCGACCTTCAAACGTTGTTTGACTAATTTATTACGAGCTACTAGAATAGAAAAGTTTTATGTGGTTATGCCCTATTTGACCAGGCTTTTAGTTCTAATTCCAGCTAAAACTGGACCAGGGATACGTGTTCTTTTCTCCGGAATACCGAGTCTTCGGTTTTGTCTCCAATTAAAATCCCATTAGCATGAGTGCTAGGTTCCTCCAATCAATAAAGGAAAAGTTTAGAGACGGTGTAAATGCAATATGTCTTTTCACCGTACAGCTGAGATGCGATTCTAAATTATTTGCAATCAATGATCATGAATTCGAAACTTTTAGATTTGTGGGGAGTGTCCACTTAAAGATCAAGTCTTTACCGAGTTTAAGATCCCCTTCTTAGGAATTCAATTCAATTCATTCTAATTTTAAGTTAAATATAACATCTAAACACTTAATTTTTAAATTATTAAATTCATATCAACTCAAAACTTTTTTACACGTAATATTTACAATCTTTTTCAATTCAAAAATTCTTTATACGTGAAAATTATAACTTTTTTCAACTTTCTATAAATACATCTGAACTCATTTTAATATCCAAACACATTTAAACTGATCTTAGGTAAATCTCACAAAACCCCCTCTACCATCTCAACTCACTACTATTCATAAAAAACTCAACTTAACTAAACATATAAACGTAGTCTAAGTTTTGAGATAATTGATAATTTTACATGATATCAATCTATCAGAATAAATGTCTTAAATTTAAATCTTAACTCTTTACATTCTACATCATCTAATTAATACTCTACTCATTAAATAAGAGTCTAACTCACATATAAGAAAGAATTAAAATATAAATTAAATAATAAAATATACCTCTTTTTATCTGCCTAATCTTGGTTAGTGTGAGTACATGTGGCAGAGAACATCTACTTTTATTTACTTTTGATTTTGGAGTTGGAGGCAGAATCTTTTCACAAATCCAATGACCCATCCATCTAAATATCATTGATAAATCATTCTTAACCCAATCCATGGTGAACAGAACTACTCATATACATAAGCACTGTAGGGACTTCCATTAATAGCCAGATTGAAGTGGGTGGACAAGATGCGCACATTGTGGAGGACTCGCGATCTTCCTTTTATTCAGAGATCATTTCTGTGCACCATGGAAACAGTATAAAGCATTCATGTCATGATAATAGGTATGGTCTCTAAAGAGATTGAACACAAATGTAACTTGTCAAGTATTAGAATAAATATGAGGGAGAAAAACCTTGCTAATATACAATAAACGCAACTTAAATTCTTAGGAATGTGAATTTATTTTTAATATAAATGTGTGTATATGTTTCAATAGATATGCATAGATCAAACATGGGAGGAAATTAAGGGTCTATAAGTAGTAGTAAAATTGTTTGAATTAAGATGTTTTATTGAGTGTTGGGAAATGAAAGAGAGAAAATTGAATAAAAATATTATAAAATTGTTTGAATATTATTTTTTAATAATATTTTTATTTTGAGATATGAAAAACTAGTATTGTTTTTTTATTTTGTATTCGTAATTTGATAAAGTTGTAATGATTGAATAATGATTAGATGAAAAAGTTGAAAATTAAAAATTAAAAAGTGATTTGTATTTAAATGATGTTTGAGAATGAAATATTCGAAAACATCTAAGAATACTTGAAATTTCTTGTGTTAGATTCAAGAATTTTGGTGAAATTAAGATGTAACAACCCAATATCAGCAATAATTAGTTGGTGCATAACATGAAATTTCATAAAATTTTAGCAATAAAAATTATTATTATTTTATGAGTAATGTTAGGCAAAAGTTCAAAATGTACAAGTCTTGCACAAATTTTTTATAAAATTGTGGGTACTATCAAGAAAAATTAAAATTTTCACACTTTTTTATGATGTGATCCATTTTTTATAAAAGATTTGTGTAAAATTTGTCCATTTGAGATATATATATATATATATATATATGCTCCCAACTCTCGCTGGGAGCCGCCGTTAGTTCTAATTAGGTTTTTTTTTTTTCTTTTTTACATGTATTTTTTAATGCTTTTAAATATTTTTTAAAAAGTATAAAAAATTACAATATTATTAAAAAATATTTTCTTAATCGCTAAATAAAAAAAATTAAAAATAAAAAATTCGAATGATAAGTTTGAGTAATGAGAGTAATATTTTTCTATATATATATATATAATTTCTCTTATTTTATATGATATTACTCGACTCGTGTTTAGAAAAGACGAGACGTAAACGTCTGGTATTCGGCTCGATTCTGGCGATCACAATCCTAATCAATCATAGGGAGCTCAAGGACATGGTACCCTAGTTTCCTTTGGCTATTTCCTTTGTCAATTTGCACGTAAGAGCCGATCCAAGTGGGTTAGACAGTGTTGCAAAGTACAAAATGTATGAAAGTTCCAAGCCCCTTCCTTACGTAAATAAATGTAGCCAGGCCACGTACATCTCTACGAACTATATTGCATGTGCACCTCTTTTGGATCTTAATCTTTCTCCGCATAATGATCTCGACCCTTGGATTTTAGTTCTTTTATTTCTTTTTTAAGCAAAAATAGTAGAAGGAAACAATAGGAGATAGCCTCCTGACCAACATAACTTTTGCTAATTTAAAAAAAAAAAAAAAAAACCGTTAAAGATCTATAAATTGTTTGGTGTTTATTTTTTAAAATTGTCCAAGTTTTTCTAAAATAAAAAAAATTAGAAACTAAAATAACTTTCCTAAAAACCCAAAAGAGAAAAAAAAAAAAAAAACACATCCCATAAAAAATCTTATTCAAATAAATTTTTAAATCAATTGACCCAAAAAGTTTTTAATCCAAATAATTTATCATATTTTCTATCCGTTGTAATATAAGTCAGTAATAAAGACTCTTAAAATTATTATTTTCTTATCAGTTACTATTTATCATCTTATAACTCATAATTTATAAAAAATATCCGACGTTTTATGAAAAAATTATAAATATAAAATATAAAAATAAATAATAATTGATACCTAACCTTCTTCGTTCAAACAAGAAAAAAGTGACATGCATGTTAATCAAACATGCCTACTTGAATGGATCTTTGAGGCTAGGAAAAATAGATCTTTGATTGGTCAATGTTGGAATAATTATGATAATCATATATCTCTCTCTTCCCCCATTTGTGAAGAGGATGAATAACCGACCAAGTATTGATTGGATGTATTTGTTTTTTCTTGGATTTGTAGTCAAATAACAAGAATTAAATAGGATTAAAGTCTAACCTCGGAATTAACTAACGTTTTCACACAATATTTGTCATTAAGAAAAATTCCTAGCGTAAACAATATTGAGGTTATAGAGATTTTTCTCTTAAATTATTTGACACGTGCTTATCAAGAATTTCTTATCAATAAAATGTGTAACTACAAAATTAGTTAGAGACGTTGTTCTCGAATATTAATAAAATATATATATATATATATATTTGTTATTAAGAAAATAAAATAAAAGGACTTGTAGGTGCACCGTAATCCGAGTATTATCGGATCTTCTTCTCCTTAACTCTCTAATGTCCATCCTCCTAATTCTTCAAATCTTAGAAACTGAATTACTAATAAAAGACCTTATAATTTGACTATTTAAAACTAGATTTTAGAAATTAATATTTTGGAAATACCTTGTCGAAAACCCCTTATTATTATAATTCCTTAAACTAAAAAAATCACCAAAAAAAAAAAAAAAAACAAAACCAACATTTTTATTTTCTTCCTTCCAAGAATGGTCACTGCTTCGGATGTCTTTTTTTTTTTTTTGGTTGGATATGAGTGTTTCAAGAGCATACGCGTTTCTTTGCCACCTCAATGCATTATTTTCAGACAATTTTTTATTGGGTAAATTAATTAAGAATGGTAAGTGAAACTTGCTTGATTTGTGGGAATTTTGTAAAAACTATTTTATTTATCATTTTGACAGTCATGTCTAAAAAAGAAAGCAATCTACGTTGTCTTTTAGAAATTAATGATACATCGTATAAGGGGAGGATTTGATAGTTAATTGAGTTGAAATTTATATAAAATATTATTTTTAATATTATTATTATTTTAAAATTTAAAAAAATTATATTATTTTTATATTTTATATAAAAATTTAAAATAATTATAATAATTAGATAAAATGAAATATTGTTTTGTACCCAAACCTAACATAAGATCCTATGCACACCAATCAATTTTTATTTATTTATTACTTTAAATTGGAGGACTATTATACATAATAAAAGGAGAAAGTTTGCGACCATATTTTAAACTTATTTTCAAAGATAGAATCTTCATTATGGTAGAAAAAAATAAAATAATAAAAAAATTATACTCATTATTTTTACACTATATATTATATATAATTTTTTATTTTTTTTATTTTTTTCTTATAAAATATGTCATATATGGATGATAATTTAATTAATTTAGAAAGAATAAAATAAATAAATATAAATATAATGTATAGTGTATAAAAATAATAAAGTAATGATAATTAAAATTCGGTTTGGATAAAATGATATAGTGTATAACTATAATTAAAAGAAAAATAAATGATAATTCAATAAAACTCTTTAAATGATTACATTTATATAAAGTAATGATAATTATTTTATAATTGTATATTAAAATTCGGTTTGGATAAAAAAAAAAAAGGACGATGGGACTGATCGCTGCTCACGTTGACGGAGGACGTGAGATTGTACGGTTATGAATGCCGTTCTGACTTCTGGTCCATTGGGGGCCTTGCTTTTAAAGTTTGGGGAAAAATAATAGATCAGCAAATCACAGCCTTACAGCTGGCTCGCTTATGTTTTTTCGGGTCTCCATCACTCTACACCCACGCGTATTGATTGCCCCTTCAATGTCCCAGTGGCGCCCACTTCGATCATGTTCGACTTACTGTGTATCCTCCTTTTATATTTGAGGAAACCATAAATATTTGTACTATACTCGCCTTACAAAAGTAAAAAATTAATATAAGATTATATGAAAAAATTATTAAATTAGTTTTTTAAAATTAGTTGGATATATATTATATATAATTATATTCGTCAACTTTAGTAAGTTGAGTTGGTAAATATTTTATTTACAGATTTATTGTCTCAAACACAAACTATCAATATTCCATGGTGTTTAGAAAATTATATTTATAAATACATTAGAGGATGTCTTATTGGATATTTAGGTTTATTACATAATATGTAGAAGGGAAATGCATCCCGATAAAAGTTATCAATTCCTTTTTTTTTTTTACTTATGAGTTTGTAATTTTTTTAAGAGAAATTCTATTTGCAGTCTTGAGTAGGGGATTGTATGTGCAGTTGTGACACCTCCAACCTTTTCTTGGAATGAAACAGAAACTTAGAGCGTCAGGACATGCAACACAAAGTTACATATTCTCGTATATGACAGTTAATATGCAATGCATTCTAGTATGCAACTAACAGCATGCAATAATCGCAACGGAATAAGAGTGATTAGTTATAACTCATGCCATAATGGACTAAAAGTATTCCAATAGCATTAATAATCATCATAAGTTCAAATTTAAGGATAGTATTTCCTTAATACAAACTACTTAATCCAAGTTTCATGGTTAGTTCAACTATTTAATATACTCTGAAGTATGAAGAGTCAATGTTTATGAGTATGAGAATTATTTGTAGACTTCGTTCAAGGTCCGGCTCCTCTTCAACCATCTGCATCCAGCAATCCATCATGTTCATCATATACCAGTTTTGTCACAACTTCTATCATTATGGGGAGAATGATAGTGATCCCACAATGGGTGAGATTTACTTGAAATTTCAGTAAGTTAAACAACTAAATTGTACAGAGATAAATTATGCATAAAGAATGATAAATATGAATTGCATGAAATGCATGAAATGCCGAAAAATGTGCATGTGTATTTTTAGAAAAATCTTGATGCACTTTCACTTTCAGATAACATTTTCACTTTCTCATTCAAAAAACATGACATTTTGAAAGAAAACATTTCTTACTTCATTGATTTCGAAAATCATAACATTTCATCTTTTATTAAAACCATCATTAATATACGTATGGTAGCAACACGGTTCCCTATATGCGGAGTGAGCACCGGTTGGTGACCGTAACACAAATCGTGTTGACAATACGTCTTTGTCTACATACATTGTTCTTAATGCATTGGTAATATAACATAACATCATCATAATAGCATAACATATATACCCACCAGCATTAAGTGTTATAACATATGACTTCACTCCGGCGTTCTTTAAAAAGAACTCATTCGAAACCCGTTGACTGTTTTCATCAATTTAGGGGTCACCACTCCATTTTTACTCACTCTAGAGTTGACATAAGAGTTCTATTAGGATAATTTCCCATCCTAGCCTTTGGAGTCGTGACAAAAATTATTTTTATATTAATTTAAAAAAATGTGTTCTATGACATGTGCATATATAACAAGCTTTTTATGTGAAATGTCATGTAAATATACACTCAATGTATCATATAACATAATATTTTATGCTCAAAGTAATAATTGAAACGTGAACGAGGCATTTATCAATAAATTATAAATAATATGTCAATGTGTAAATTAGATGCCAACTTACAAACTTCCGGAGTAATTGAAAAATAATGTCATAGCTGCGTAAATCAAGTGCGTACTAAGTTATAATTAATACTTATATAGGTGAGGTCCAAAATCAAAGGTTTCAAAAAAATAGGTATCTACAAAAATACCCTTAGACCATTAAAAATTGTTATTAACGCCCTAAATTTTCACTAATTGCAAACAAACTCTAAATTTAATAAAAACTCATGGACTTCATATTTCTGGCATTCTAAAACCATCTATACTCTTGGATTTTCAAGAATCAAAGTGGAATTTGTCCAAATGGTTCCAACCCATGGCATGCACTCTAATTGATGCCTAAGGGCAGGTTTGGGGGTTGAGATGAGAATTTTTAGTTTTAAATGAAAGTTTAAAATATTATTATTATTTTGGGATTTGAAAAGGTTGAATTGAGATTTGAAAAAATTGAATTATTTATTATATTTTGTATGAAAATTTAAAAAATGTGTAATGATAAAATGAGATGAGATGAGAATTTTGTGTCTCATCTCACACCCCAAACCTGCCTAAGTGTTATTTTAACTATTAGTCCCTATGAATGCATGCATATGAGATTTTCTTTAATCACAAATGATGACTAATATCTTTAATGACATAATGAAGACTAATTATAGGATAATAAAGTTCATCCCAACACATAATCATGACTAAGATATTTTTAATCTTTACTTCATTCAAAACCGATTTATACTAGATGATCAAAACAAGATAGATTCAAAACCTACCATGGCATGCTTCTAACCACAATTTAAACATTCCATAATTATGCGAAGACAATAATAAATCATATCAAATCATGCTTAAGACATGCCATAGCTAAATTCTCACTTAAAAATATTTAATTAATCAAACCATCCCTTAATTGATCCGATTTTGATTTAAATATGATAACCTTCCCAAAACTCACCCGAATTTCGTACCAACTTATGGAAACAAAGTTTGACATGTTAACTAAGATCAAAAGTAAGAAAACTTACAAGTTTCATGACCTTCCAATAACTCAAGACAGCCTTACACAAGAACACTAAAAAACTCACTAAGAACTCACTTGGTTTCACTCTTTTGATTTCTAAAAAGGGGAAGTGCTCTTCAAGGCTCAAGAGGAAATTTGGGACTGAGATGTGGAGGAAATGAGGGGGTGAGGGGGCCTTTTATAGGTAGCCAAAGGAAAGGGGACATTGGCTTGGTCCAAGGGGTTTGATGGAAGGTGGTGTGCAAATTTGAATTTTCCAGATTTGCTTCCATCACTTTGTGTCATCTTGTGCAGGTCAAAACAGTGCCATAAACCAATATGATTTCACTATTCTGGTTGTTACATTACTCCTATGCGAGTTAGCCAAGTCGTGGGGCAGAGGAGAGGGGAGAAAAATCATCAAAACCACCCATGGGGGCTGACAGGTTCAATTGGTTCTCCTTTGGCAGATTTTGGTCATTGTCTTGACTAATCCCTTTGAACCATCATCATGATTGATTTGTTCAGAGCAAGGTCACTTCATTGAAGGCTTTTTAAAGGGTGGAGAGTTGGCTGCCAAGTGATTATGAAGGTGCAACCTGAAATAAGGTGATGGGATGGAGGCATCCTGCTGGAATTTCCAGATTGTCTTCTACAGTTTGTGTCATTTTGAGCAAGGAAAATAGTGGCCTGAATCCACCATAATTTCTTTCCTACAGTAGCTACAATGGTCCAACAGTGGCGGCCAAGTTGTGGGGTGATAAGTATTATTTTTATGTGATTTTTATCTAGACCGATGAGAGGCAGCGAAATCTGAAGAGAGCCGATGAGATTTGGGCGAGGAATCTTATCCTGTGGCCAGCAAAAATATTTCTCTTGGCCAAAAGCTAGAAGGCTTACCTCTCGGTAGGCGAGGAGATTCATGACCATAGGGCACAAAGACTTTGTGCTAATATATTTTTACCTTCTAGGTGAGAAAACTTGGCGACAAGGTTTTGAGTGAGAAGACTTGGAGACAAGGTTTTGGGCGATTAGATTGAATGACTAGTCTAACCGACCAACTTAAAAGTCTAACCTAAACGACATCGTGGGCAACAACTAGAAAATATGAGAGAAGTCTTTCATCCCGTCAGTAGTCTTTCCACTCAGTAGGCGAGAGGAGAAGGCCGTGTGGTCTTTGTGACCTCCACGCAAGTTATATTTAGTGCACACAACGTCTACCCGATGGGATAATTCCTCCCGGCCGGGATCAATCTGCCGCTAACCACCAAATCTGAGTTCCACAATCAATCCATTGGCGACCAAATCCTTCCAAACTCCACAAATCAAGCCGCATATCACTGAATCTTCCGTTTAGATAATTCTAATATTCTTGGGATAATTTCCTTTTATGGGCTTCTTAGCATTGATTCTCAAAATTAAATAAGTACTAAAAATTCTTAAAATAATATCAAGCTCCAAAATTTTCATTTTTCCTCAAAAACTACTATTGCACTAAAATCTTCTAAAGCCAAAGTATAAGGTCTTATTGTCAAGTCAAATATCCAAAATTATTCTTATTCTATAATAGCTCAACTCCTAATTAACTATGATTAAGGTTACTAAAGTCAAGGCCTAAGGAGTTTTTTATATGGGGTGTTATAGTAGTCTCATTGATGAATGATTGTAAAAAGATATAAATATCATTTTAAAAAGGATATTATTGTAACTTTAAATTTTTTTTAAATATAACTATACGGACTTGCATGAGCAGTCCCCATTTAGAAATTGCATGTACACTCACTCTTTTTTTAAAATGTTTAAAATGACTTTTTAAAAATATTTAAAAAAAAACACATAAAATAAAAAAGTCGTTTTGCACTTCTTAATAGAAACTCTTGGATCGCCTCTCGTGGCCCTAATAGTTCCCATATTTAGAATAACAACAATACATATCCAATTATTTTTATAATTATTATAATTTATTTATGTAAAATCAGAAACTTTATTAAAAATAAAATAAATTTTTTTATGAAGTGACACTATGAGGGGGTGTAAAATGTTTTGTATAGTAGTTATATGAATATGAATATTATATCTTATTTTATTTTAAAAAAGAATTATATTTACAGACTAGTAAAGAATTATATTTAAAAAAGAATTATTTTTGATTTGATTTGTAAAAATAATTTAAAATTTGAAATATTGTAAATTAAATTTTGTCAAGTCTGATGTGCCATCTACGTAAGCTTACAAATTGAAAAACTTATTTTTATTTTATTTTCCGAAAAATAAATATAAATAAAAACATTAACCCTAAAATAGTTATATAAATATTATTATCTTATCATATTTACTGTTTCGACTTCTATGCATTCATGGCAGTCTTTATGAAGCAGCCAATGCATTCACACTGCTTTAGATATTTTTTTGGGATAAAAGGAAATGGAGCTTTCGATCCATCCACGTTGGCAATGAGTGCGTTTCTGGGTACGTTTATTAACTATAATCTTCTATATTTAACTCAATCATAGAATTATTAATGCGTTTTAATATATAAAATTATGTCCAATAGAATAATTAATTCTCTAAAATAATTTAATATTAAAAAAAGAAAGAAAAATTTGTGCTGGGTGGAGCAGGTCGTAAGGGCATTTTGTGATTAAAGAAGGTATGGAGTTGTGTTGACTTGGAATTATTTTTACAATTTATTTTTTAAAATAGTAAATAATTGTTATAATATAATTTTATTTTAAGATTTAAAAAAATTAAATTATATATTATATTTTACGTGAGAGTTTAAAAAAATTATAATGATTATACGAGATGAGATGAGATAATTTAGTTTTACGTAACCAAATCAACCTTTACCTTCCACCGCAATGTTGACTTCAATTTACATAAATATATATATATATATATTTTAAATTAACGTTAGATCAAAATTAATAAATTTCATAAGTTATTGATTGTTATATGTATTTAAATCTCTACAAACATTGCTTTTCATTTTAATTTCTTTCACTTCGATTGATGCTACGAGTTTTAATCATTTAAACAGACAATACTATATATTAAAAAGTATAATTAAAACTATGAAGAAAAATATCATTTCTTTTACCTTTTATCCTATCAAAATATAAGTTATAAAAAAAATATATTTTTTGATACACTCAATACACAATAGATATAACATAATATTGGATACACTGAATTGTTATTAGAATAACTTTAAATTATAAGTTCATAATTATGATAAAAAAAAAATAATGATTTGTTCAAATTTTAAATATGATTTTTATAAAATGTGGAACCTACTATGTAAATAGAACCCATTTTTTATATAAAATTTATCCGGGACTTGTACACCTATTTCAGGCATTACTCTATATATATATAAATAAATAAATAATAGTTGGAATATATATAAATATAGAATTTATAAAAAAATTAATTTTTTAAAAAATAGTCTCCAATGCTTACGCATCGATAATTATGTATAACATTAATAAATAAATAAAAGAACTTATAAAAAGAAGAATCGGAGAATCGGTCCAATGATTAAAATGGATAGTACAAAGTACCGAAGAAATCAATGGCTGAGAATGAAAACGTACAAATACAGTACAATGGAGATGAAAGGTGGGGGCATGAATTTTGAATACAGTTGAGCTGAGCTGGTTCCCACACATCAAACTGTTTTCTTTCATAAAAGTCTCTCTTTTCTCCTTCTCATTCAGTGCATGCATCCACCCAAGAATCATAATATTTCACACTCCTATCCTATACGCCTCTCTCTCTAACATTTTCAGTACTCTCGAAAGATGCCTTTGTTTGTGATGCTTTTATGTAAATGCCCATGGATGGACATCAAATGTTTCAAAATCTACATTATTTTCTCACAAATTTTCCATTTTACTATTGTGATATAGTATCATCTTATCCCTGGAAACAATAAAAAAACTAAACATCTCATGATTATCCACACACCATCACATCACCAGAGTTTAATAATTGTGGGATAAGAGTGATATATACTCTCAATTCAAGATTATAGAGTTGAACTTAAGATTAGGAATCGTTTGTTTTCATATACCTCCTCACAATTTATTTTATTTAATTATTATATTTTATTTAAATTTTTATATAAAATAAAATAAATAATACAATTTTTTTAAATTTTAAAATAAAAATAATATTAAAAATATATTATAATAATATTTTATTTAATTTTAACTCATCTCATCTTATCTAATTTGTGAAAATAAACGAGCCGTACCATTGTGAATCATGGGGAGATGAGTGTAGATGAAAAATTCTAAAAAAAATAAGACAGAAACTACGTGACACCGACAATTACTCAGAGGTTACGCGATTTCCTCTCTTATATTGACAATGATGAAAAAGAATAAGAAGAAGAAAAAACATGACGAAGAAGGACATAGGCCACCATTTTCTTGCCTTGGCGAGTGATTTGCCAATGTGTATACCAAACAAACCCTTTAATAATTGTGTTAAAAGTTTCTTTCCTCCAACAGATTATGTTTGGAAGGTAAGATGAGAATTTTGTGTTTTGTTTTAAAGTTTAAAATATTATTTTTTAATTTTGAGATTTGAAAAAGTTAAATTGAAATTTGAAAAAGTTGTATTGGGATTTGAAAAAGTTGAATTATTTATTATATTTTATATAGGAATTTGAAAAGGTTGTAATGATGAGATGAAATGAGATGTGAATTTTATTGAAGATGAAACTTCCAAACATAATCTAAATGAATTCTCATTTCAGAAATGTCGTCTTGACCGGGTGCTTTTTCAATCAATGACTTGTACACTATGCTACGCGGAGGAGAGTCAACAATCTCAAACTTCATAAGAACAGAGGAAGGTGGAAAAAACAAAAATAAACCTATCCTTGCTTACACCCTAATTTATCTCTGCCTTTGCTAAACTTCTATGAATGATTTTTCAGCCCAATAATATATATAAAAAGAAAATCTATTTAACACACTTTTTTTCTTAACACACCCAAGACACCTCGTCGACATCAATTATTCTAATAAATGATTAGTGTTTTATTTTATTTTTAAATTAAAATAAATTTTACTATAAGTGATGTGTTAACACTTTCATTTATATGTAGAAACTCTTATATATAATCAAAGATAATATCGATTTTACTATTAGATATTGTCATATATATTGGCTTATTGTTATGACTGGCTTTAAACGGTTTTTTTTTTTTTTTAATTTTCTGTTGTGGGTAAGTTATGTGTATTCTTTTTATAAAAAGTAGATAAATTTAAAATCTACATAAAAATTAAACAATATATCCCATTTTATTTTTTCAAAATGAATAAGAAGAATCACTCTTAGCATTTATTTATAAATTTATTAATACAAAGAAATTAAGGTTTGCAGGTGCGAAGTGGAACAACAATGTTATGAAAATTTCAATAATAATAATAATAATAAAAAGCAGTGTTATGAAAATGATACGAAGATTCTGTAGTACCATGTGGTTATACAGTAGTTTCATTTCGATATTCCACAGCACTTGTACTTCATTGTTTCTTTAATGGTGAGACGGTAATTTCATACTCGAAGTTAAAACCACAGGAATGGAGGAGGAAGTAGCCTTAGAGCATGGATTAGTCAAGGTTAAAGAACATTTGTTATGAATATAAAAGAAATTTGATTTTTTGCTATTTCATTCACAAAAGTCTTCAAATTAGAATAATTATTTTTTATTATATAATAATAAAATAATATAAGATAAATTTGATTTTGACTATACACATCAAATTTCTACATAGAATTATCTATTTATTTATTATATAGTAATGAATAATTAATAATTTCAAAATTATTTAATTTTTTTAATTATTAATTTATTTATTTCATTTTATCATATTTTACTATTCATAATATTATATATTAATTAGTATTCATATTCTAATTAAATTATGGGTTAAAAAAATTATATTTTTGAAAAGAAAATGAAAAAGACGTTGATAGAAAGAAAGGGAAAGAGAAATAATTAATAAAAAATATATTTGATATATTAATAGTTACTTTTAAATTTAAAAATTACTTTAAATGTGACTGGAGCTAAATTCTATATATTTAGAATTTGACTAATCTATTATGATCATATTTTATACTTTAATAACTAAATACTTAATAAATTTCGATGCTCTTATATCGGTTAAAGTCATACTCTTTCTTATTCAAGAAAACTGCCGCAGAAAACCATTTCTTTGTATCAATTTGTCTAGCAAATAACTTAAGGCGAGCGAGAGAAGAAAAATTAAGGGGAGAGAGAGAGAAATTTTGATTCTTTATGAAAAATAGATATTTGATTGAAAAATATAAGATTTAAAATTTTAATCTTCACTTGTAATGGAGATCCTGCAAATATAATAATTTAAGAAAATACAGCAACTAAAAACTTTTTTGGAGCCTGAGTTTCTGTTCTTGTACCAATGACATCATAAGTAGGTACAAGGTAGTTAGCAACAAAGCAAGTTTAACATGAGGGACAACATCTTTTTAATGTTTATTTTAACAAAATCTCAATGTTATCTGTCGATTATTTTCACACTGTAAGTTGAATATGGTGGCTATAACAATGGTCGTCGGGACTGGTGGTGCCGGCGTGTGACGTGACCGGAACGGAAACGATAAAAGTCGTCCGTAATATGTTTTCAGGACCTTTTTGGCTTCTAACGCTTTCTTTAAATTAATTTTTTTTTATTAAAAAAAGGACAAATATGATTTTCGATATATATCCTCAGTTAAATTAGTAACAGGAAAAGTCGTAGATTCTTCGTTGGTCACAGGCGGCCTCTACTAAAGCCCCAATCTTGCTTCAATTTACGGCTTTTGCCAACACCGAAAGGAGGAGGAGGAGGAGTTTGTTAGAAGGTAAAGACGAGGAGGGTCGGGGGTGAAAAAGTTTGCAACGCAAAAAGTAAAAGATGGTTGGAGGGTGCGGAGGGACTTCTCGCTTGTTTGGTCGAGGCTCTGTCTAGATCGGTTTCTCTGATGGATTTGATTTAGCTGAGATTATCAGTTTTAGATTTCGGAGATTCGGAGGTTTCCTGATACCGGGCTCAGAACCACTTGTTTATATGTATATGGTTTCTGAGATTTCGGTTTCCAAAATTGTAAACCTTTAGATCTGAGTTCGACTTTAACTGTTGTTTTTGGTTTTTGTTCGGTTTCGGTTGAGGACATGTGGCTTCCCTTCACTTTTTTGTGAAGGTATTTATTTGTTCATTAATTTCTGCATCTATGATCTCTGTGTTTTTGCAATTTATCCGCATATTAAATCTTTGTGCGACCATTTTAATTGCTGGCGAGAAAATGGAATGCGAACTCAAAGCCTCTTTTTTGTCTTTGTTCTTTGGGTTAGATTTTTGTTTGTTATTTTGGATATGATTTTGCTTTGTTTATGTTTTGTTTTTTTTGTAAGAGATTCCTATTCCTGTACTTCTCAGAAGAGATATGGGATTTCCGTGTGCTGAGTTTTTAATCTCATTTTCCTGATATATAGAGTAATTCTTGAGAAGAGAAGAGGAGAGATATGGAGGAGGCAGGTCCGCAGGTGGCTTCTCCCATTTTCATACACCCGCAGACACTGCAGAGTCGGTTTTCGATGGCCAAGAAGCGTGATCTGCTTAATGTTCAGGCGAAGCCGCCATTGATGACACCAACAACAGAGTTTCAAAACCATATCATGGATGACTGGAACGCCAAGGGTTGGGATTGGGACAGCGTCAGATTCGTGGCCAAGCCCCTGGACCTGCGGCTTGGTACTCCAGCTACAGCAGCAGCAGCTGCAGCGGAGCAGAAAAAGAAAGAGAGCTCTCGGTCTGTGTCTGTGGAGGAAGAAGACGAGAACCTTCAGCTGAACCTTGGTGGCGCCTTGAAGTTTGTGGAGGAGCAGGAGCCCCAGTCGAGGCCAAACAAAAGGGTCCGGTCCGGATCTCCCGGTACCGGCGGAAACTACCCCATGTGTCAGGTTGATAACTGTAAGGAGGATTTGTCAAACGCAAAAGACTATCACCGCCGACACAAAGTGTGTGAGGCTCACAGCAAATCTACTCAGGCCCTTGTTGCCAAACAGATGCAGAGGTTCTGCCAGCAGTGCAGCAGGTTACCATCTAGTTTTGTGTCTGACTGTGCGTGTTTCCTTGTAAAGTTTCACGTTTTGGTAGAACATTATACATACAATTTCTTGATTTGACTTTTTGCCAGGTTTCATCTCCTTTCTGCGTTTGATGAGGGTAAGAGGAGTTGTAGGCGTAGACTTGATGGGCATAATCGCCGTAGAAGGAAAACCCAACAGGAGGATGTTACAGGACGGCTTCTACTTCCTGGAAACCAGGACAACAGTGCAAGTAATGCGAATTTAGATGTCGTCAACTTGTTGGCTGCTATAGCTCGTACCCAAGGTAAATGAGACTGGCTAAATGTATGCCATTCCTTTTGCTCTCTTTTGATTCTATGCTAATTTTTATGTACTCAAAATCATAGGGAAAAATGAGGACAAAACAATCAACTGCTCATCGATACCAGATAGAGACCATCTTGTTCAGATACTTAGTAAGATAAACTCGTTACCTTTGCCTCCAGACCTGGTGGCGAAGCTGCCCAATTTAGGAAGCTTGCATAGTAAATTACCGGGTCATACTTCTTCGGAACATCAAATCAAACTGAATGGAAACGCATGTTCTCCTTCGACAATGGATTTGCTTGCTGTTCTTTCAGCTCCAGCTCCCCTAGCCTCGTCTGCTCCCGATGCTCATGCAATACTATCTCAAAAGAGCAGCCAGAGCAGTGACAGTGAGAAAACTAAGATTACTCACTCTGACCAAACTACTCTCAATCTGCAAAAGAGACCTCTAGAGTTTCCTTCTGTTGGAGGAGAGAGAAGTAGTAGCGGTTACCAGTCTCCTATGGAAGATTCTGATGGCCAGGTTCAAGAAGTGCATGTTAATTTACCTCTGCAGCTGTTTGGGTCCTCACCTGAAGATGAGGGTCCTCCAAAACTTGCATCTTCTAGGAAATATTTCTCATCCGACAGCAGTAATCCCATTGATGGGAGGTCTCCTTCGTCTTCTCCTCCTACTGTGCAAAAGCTGTTACCGATACAGAGAAAAAGAGAAACTTCGAAGCCTGAGAAAATGACAAACAATAAAGGGCTTAATGCAAATGTTGTTGCTAGCAGAACTGCTGATTGTAAGAGGCCCTTTGATCTGTTCAGAGGATCAAATACAGGAGCTGAGCCTGGTTCATTTCAAAGTTTTCCTAATCAAGCTGGGTATATCTCTTCTGGGTCTGACCATTCACCTCCAAGTCTGAATTCTGATGCACAGGTAACTAGGCACTGCATGGGATTTTGTTTGAGCTTTATAATTGCCATTTTTCCTCTGGGGCTGTCTGAACTTTATTTTATTTAATTTATCATCCGTATGAAATAATTGTATGATTCCTCCCACAGGATCGCACTGGTCGAATAATCTTTAAACTTTTTGACAAGGATCCGAGCCATTTTCCAGAGACATTGCGGACACAGGTGAGGAGTTGATGGCATATCGTATCACTTGCCCATTGTGATATTTGGATGCCATGGAAACTTAATAATATTTTTGTTGACCGTTATTCTTGTTTTGTAGATATCCTGTTGGCTCTCTAACCGTCCATCTGAAATGGAGAGTTATATAAGACCTGGTTGTGTGGTTCTATCAGTTTATGTGTCAATGCCATCCACTGCCTGGGAACAAGTGAGTGAACTGCTGTAATGCAAGCTGAGCAACATTTATGTCGCCACTATACTGACCACTTGCAGGGTATATGTGTTCTTTGCAGTTTGAACAAAACCTTCTTGAGCGTGTCAATACTTTGGTTCAATCTTCAGATTCTGATTTTTGGAGAAGTGGGAGGTTTATAATTAACACAGGCAGGCAATTAGCATCACATAAAGATGGTGAGTACCAATGGGTTTAGGATGTGGATTGGCTATACTTTTTTTTTTTACAATCTGTTTCCTTTTAGGTGTTATGATTTTATACAATCCAGATTTTTATCTAAAGAAAAAGATGTGCCATCTGGATGAACATAAAAAAAAAATCATTTGGATGGGTTGTAAACTAAATAGAAATTTTGGATTCTCCCTTTGATTATAACTTGATCTGCACATTGTTCTTCAGGAAAGATCCGCCTATGCAAATCCTGGAGAACATGGAGTTCCCCAGAGTTGATTTTGGTATCTCCTTTGGCAGTTGTGGGTGGGCAAGAAACATCTCTACTTTTGAAGGGTAGAAATCTCTCTAATCCTGGAGCCAAGTAAGTATGGTGTACTTTTTTGCTTTAGATATGTTCAATTAAGACATTCCCTGTTTAAGAGCTGGTTTACAAGTTGTGCAGGATTCATTGCACTTATATGGGTGGTTACATATCGAAGGAAGTTTCAGAATCTACCTGCCAAGGAACCTCGTATGATAAGTTAAATTTGGTCAGTTTCAAAATTCACTGTGAATCTCCTGGAGGTGTCGGTCGCTTTTTCATTGAGGTAGTGCTCTGATAAATTTTTCTTTTTATTTGTAGTTTTCTGCCTTGAAAAGTCTACATTGTACTTGAACTTTACCAATATTATGAGCAGGTAGAAAACGGTTTCAAGGGCAATGGTTTTCCAGTGATAATAGCTAATTCAACCATCTGTGAGGAACTGAGGCTTCTTGAGTCTGAGTTTGATTTGGAGGCAAAAGAATATGATGACATTTCAGAAGACAATAAAAATGATTTTCGGCGACCGAAGTCGAGGGAGGAAGTTCTGCACTTCTTGAATGAACTTGGATGGCTCTTCCAAAGGATAGGAAACACTTCCATGCTTGGGAATCCTGATTATTCACTTAGCCGGCTCAAATTTTTACTCACTTTCTCTGTTGAAAGAGACTGTTGTGCTTTAGTTAGGACGCTCCTAGACATACTGGTTGAAAGAAACTTTGATGGAAATGTACTGACAAAGGAGTCCTTGGAGACACTGTCTGAGATTCAGCTGTTGAACCGGGCAGTTAAAAGAAGGTGCAGGAAGATGGTTGATGTGCTCATCCATTATTCCATTACTAGCAGTAATGATGCCTCCAAGAAATATATATTTCCACCAAATGTTGTGGGGCCTGGAGGTGTTACACCTCTACATTTGGCTGCTTGTACGTCAGATTCAGATGATCTGATAGATGCTTTGACGAGCGACCCACCGGAGGTATTCTACTACTGATACTCTTATCGATGTTATTAATTATATAATTGTTCTGACTAATTATATAATTGTTCTGACGGTAGTGGTGATTGGTACTAGGACTGCTACAACTATCAATTTTAACTATCAGATTTTTCAAGGTTTGGGAAAAGTAAAAGGAGGGAAGTGTTTGGCAGCTGGGATTGATAATACTAGGATGACCTGCCCTGGTGATCGAATAATAGTTTTAACAATAATAATAGATTGATGAGAGCCAAAATATGATTTTGGCTCTTAAATTATTTATCATATAATAATTTCATCTTTGAACCACCAATTCATTGAATATATTAGAGAAGCAACTTAATGTTATTTGCGACCGATTATACCATTAGAAGTAAACAATTTTGCACACGTCCTTATTATAGGGATGCGACAAGTTAGGCCATGTTTTGATCTTATAAAAAAATAAAAAATAAAATAACTTGAAAATATTGCGGCCCTAATATATGTCATATGTTTCCTTATGGCTCTGCTTTTATGAGACAACCAAAAATTGTCATGTCAGCGTGTGAAAAAATGTCTTATCATACTGGCATTTGTCATTTTATAATGGCTAAATTGACAAATTTGTTTTTACTGATAAAAAAAAAATAATGGCTAAATTGAATTAGTTGAAACATTTATAAAAGTTCAATGCTGAATTGGAGTTGACGGAAATTATATCCTTGAAACAATAGTTCACGGATACAATTAGAATTTGAACTCTTGTTAATCCTTCTTTGTTTCCCCCTTCTCCTGTAGATTGGATTGCACTGTTGGACTTCCCTTCTTGATGCAATTGGGCAGTCACCATATGATTATGCTATGATGAGGCATAATCACTCTTACAACAAGCTGGTGGCTCGTAAACTCACTGACAGAGAGAATGGTCAAGTGTCAGTGATGGTAATGAGTGAGATAGAGCAAGCACGGTTGGCAATGGAGCCAGAGCATCAGATAAGTACCCAAGTCAAACAACTCAGATCTTGTGCCAGGTGTGCAGTTGTTGCAAGGAAGTACAACATGAGGGTTTCAGCTTCCCAAGGATTGCTTCAGCGCCCCTTCATTCATTCAATGCTTGCCATAGCTGCCGTCTGTGTTTGTGTCTGCTTGTTCTTGCGTGGCTCCCCAGACATTGGCTCGGTTGCCCCTTTCAAGTGGGAGAATTTGGGTTTTGGCACAATATAATGTTAATGGAGAAATGCTTTTGGACAAAGGAAATAGCGGCTCAGGTCAGTTGAGCGCAAGTTGATTCCGATATCTACTTTGATATCGGTTAAGTTGATTTTTGGAAATGAAAGTGAGTTATGCTGATTACATTTTGAAAATGTGAAATAAGGGTTGGACTGGAGTTGTGTAGACAGTCCTGAGAAGTTAGGAAGTTTTGACCAGGCTCAGGCATGACATGATCGAGATGCTGCATATAATATCTTCCTAACTAGTCTTAAGATTCGGGATGCCGGCATAGATTGCAAAATTTCTTTGGCCGATATCTGCTGAAAGTAGGTGATTCATTTTTGACCTTGGAATTTAGAAATCTTCAGCTCCTGAAACCTCTAAAGTGTGCCCTCATTGGTAGACATAAAAAGCCAGAGGAAGGGCGGACAGCCGCATGATAGCAAGGTGTTGGAGACCCACCCAGATCGAGTAAAAAGAGAAGTCGAGAGAGAATGCAAGCATGTATAGTTTCATAAGAGGTTTAATTTGGTTAATCCTATATATGTGGTTTTATTTTCCCCTTTATATTCCTTTACAAGTCGTGGATCATAATTTTAGGGCATTTACAGTGTAACATTGTCTCTATAAGCTAATCGGTCTCTGGTGAATCACACGACAATATCATATGATGCAATAGTGAAATATTTGTTCAGTTTTATTTAAAATAAGAGGCATGTTGGTATATCTCTAATTCTGCCAGTCTGATTTTCTGGTAATATCTGTACATTTAAGCCCCTTGCTTTAAAGGGCGTGATCATTTTTTTTTTTTTTGAATGGTAATATTTTCCACTGAAATGTGAACAAATATTTTTTTTTTTGATAGTAAGAAAATTTTATTCATACGAATAAAATAGGCATAACATGAATACAAAGGAAGTGCGCATAAAAACATCTCTCATTCCTTTCGGACCGTGTGCACCACATGATATACAATGGGACCATCTTCCGCACCCGTCACTTGGAGACAGCCTTGAAGCTCCTTCCAACAAGCCAATAAATCCAATATCTGCAAAGGCATACTCAAGTAATATCCATTCTTCTAAATTTCATAACCTCCTTGTGATCTCACAATGTAGAAGTAAGTCATCTACAGATTCTTTTTTTTTTTTTTTTTGCACAAATAGCACCAATCCATCACTATGATTCCCCTCTTTCTCAGATTTTCCGTAGTCAAGATCTTCGCAAGAGCGGCAGTCCATACTAAGAAAGCTACCTTAGTAGGCACTCGTGATCTCCAAATCCTCTTCCATGAAAATGATACATGGCCTTGGGTTGACAAAATCATGTAATAGGTCCAGACTGTACATTTTTTACTACCATTAGCTCTCCATTGCAACCTATCCTCTTGAGTCGTATTATTTCCCATGGAATAAAGCAACCTGAGAAAATCATATACAGCCTGTAGTTCCCAATCATGGATATTTCCATTAAAAAGAATATTTCACTGATAAGATCCATGGGAGAATACCTGCATATCTGCAATATAGGCCTCTCTGTTAGCTGTGATACTATAGAGTGCTGGAAATGCCCTTTATAAAACGTACTATCCACACCAAACATCATGTCAAAACCTGATTTTGGAACCATCTCCCACCATAAATCATATGTGACTTTCGAAGCCCTGCCAACCCCTCATAATAAATTTCCACAAGCCCACACCATGTCTCCCTTTTACTTCCTTGGAGCACCATCCTCCCCACACACTCCCATGTCTAGAATCAATAATCTCCTTCCATAGTGTGTTCCCCTCTAAGTGGTACCTCCATGACCAATTGCCCAATAAAGCTTTATTGAACGTTCACAAATTGCCTATCCCAAGCCTCCATTCGGAATTGGAGAATAAATCTTGTTCCAATTAACTAGATGAAATTTTGTTTCCTCCCCCATTCCCCACCACAGAAAAGTTCGGAATAATCTCTCAATTCTTGTCACCACCCCTGCAGGCAAAGGAAAGAATGAAAGGAAACGAGTGGGGAGATTGGTTAAGAAACTCTTAATTAAAGTAAGTTGCCCCCCTTTCATTAGATACATCCGTTTTCACCCAGCAAGCTTCCTCTCTACTTTCTCCACCACCCCATCCCAAATGGCTCGAGCCTTAAAATTGGCCCCTAGCAGGAGACCCAAATATTTCATAGGCAAGGAAATCCAGCAACCGCGCCAAGCTGTCAATATTAGGCACTGCATCCACCGCAACCATCTTAGATTTACTAAGATTAACCTTAAGCTTTGACACTGCTTCAAAGCATAGCAAGAGAGCTCGCAGAGATTGAATCTGACTAGGATCTGCATCACAAAATAAGAGAGTATCATCTGCAAATAAGAGATGAGAGAGTGAAGTATGTCCATTTGTGCCGCTACCCACCAAAAAACCAGATAAAAAACCTCCGCCAATAGCAGCCTTCATAAACTGCTCAAGTGCCTCCATAACAATGATGAATAAGAGAGGAGACAAGGGATCCCCTGCCTCAAACTACGCGAGCTGTTAAAGAACCCAATAGGAGTGCCATTAACTAATATAGAAAAACGAACGGTAGATATACAACAACGGATCCAAGAAATCCATTTGTCACCAAAACCACACCTACCAAGCAAATAAAGAAGGAAATCCCAATTCATGTGGTCATAAGCCTTTTCCATATCAAGTTTTCAAAGAATACATGAGATGCCTTCTCGCAACCTATGATCCAAGCACTCATTGGCAATAAGCACCGAATCCAGAATCTGTCTCCCCCTAATCAAGGCATTTTGAGGCTTAGAAATAATATGTTCCATCACTGAGCTAAGCCTATTTGCCAAGACCTTGGAGATAATTTTGTAAACTCCACTTGCCAGGCTTATGGGGCGAAAATCTTCAACTACCTTAACCCCATGTTTATTTGGAATAAGAGCAATGAACGTCACATTGAGGTTTTTCTCAAATTTATGTAAAGAGTGTAATTCTACAAAAACCTGCATAAAATCACATTTTACTACATCCCAACAAGCCTGGAAGAAACCCAATAGATCATGTGAACTCGTCCCCTGAGAAGAGGGAGATCCTTAAGATCTAAATCAAATACAAACTCCGAGAACTCCTCCATAGCTGCTGAGTGGCAATGAGTCCCCGAACGCTTGCTGGGAAAGCGAACAATATTAAAATCTCCCCCTATGCACCACGACACCTCCCATAAATAAATAAGACCTGCCAACTCCTCCCATAGTTGCCTCCTCTCACTATCCAAATTTGGACCATAAGTACCCGTAAAGGCCTATTCCCATTCATCAATAGTATTTTTAAAGCGACTAGCAACCGAAAAATTCCCAACCAATTCATCAATCGACTCCACCATTTTTTTGTCCCACATTAAAAGAACCCCCCGAAAGCACCCAACAATGCCAAGTAGGACCACCCTACATATGGACACCCCCACAAGCTATGGATTATTCTTCTACCCACTACCCTCAACTTAGTTTCTGGAAAGCACACTACGTCCACTTTCCATGACCTCAATAGAGATCTTATTCGAAGATGTTTATTGTAGTCATTCAACCCCCTTATGTTCCATGATAATAACTTAGGCTTCATAGTTACAAAGAGTGCCCCTCCCTTTTAATCTATCTCTTCCACCCCCTTCTTTAGCTTCATAGTTGATAGCGCAAGAAAGCCTTTTAAGTTCCCTTTCTTGCTTTGTGGTCGACTTCGAACTACTATTTTCAATAGTAATAAGAAGGGCTCTAAATTGATCCTCATAGCCTACACAAGAAATACCAAGAATACATCTCCTCTACCTGCTTAAACACCCAATCCGATGTAGATAAATCCAGGTTAGGGCAAAATTGTGCATAAGGGAGCTGGTTCCTCCATCCCCTCAACAGAAGGCCCATTGTCTAAAATGGTCACTACCAAAGTCGAGTCTTGATCCCACGACTGAGGCTGAAAATGAGCTTTCATGTCCATCGGTGCCCTATCAGAAAGTAAGATAGCCACTTGCAGAAGAGATGAGGCTACAACTGCTGTTGAGGACTCACTTAACTCCGTCGGCCAGTTTTGTAACTTCGTTGGCTTGTTTTGTTGGGGAAACAGAGAAACTGCTTCACACGGTGCCTCCAAAGGAAAAAGAATAGTCGTCGGCGGTGGAAGGGATGCCACGACTGGCATTGAAAGCCCAATAACCTTAGTCGACTGAGTCTGTGCATGACCTAACATGGCAAAGCCACATGAGGTGGAGCAAAAATTCACGCCAACTTCGGCATCTCCAGCAAATGGGGCTAATACAGTCACCGGTTGTTGAACAAGGGGGACTACAGCTATCGAAGGCCCAACAACCTCAGTTGATCGAGTTTGTGCATGACCTAGCATGTCCATGCCACTTGAAGTAGTGCAGGAGTTCACACCACCTTCAGCGTTTCCGCCAATTGCATCGCCTGAGCCATCTTGTTGAACACTTTCCGACGGAGGTGCCATTACCTTCAATGAAAATCCCAGAGTCTTTGTTGGCACCGGAGCAAGGCCCTTGCCACCCTCTATGCAGGCGACAGCTGTGGGTTGAAGGGAAGCCCCATGCCTCCTCCACACAGGCCCCATGGGTCTGTACTCTAACCTAGAGGGTTTGGGCCCATTGGACGAACCCTTCCCCTTAACAGGCCTAGAAGAGGGACCGGCTTCAGGGCCACACGGAAACGCCTTGGGCTCTTTACCCTTTGGCTGACCCTTGGGCTCCTGGCCCTTTAAATGCCCAATAGCAAGCCCATTGCCCGAACCAGGACCCAAACCCACTACAAGAAATCTGACTTTTTCCAGCGCTCAAAATCGTCGCAAATACCTATACTAATCGTTGCAATTGATTATTTCCGGCGATTTCTAATTCGTTGCATTTTCGACGAAATAAAAGTGATATTTCTGAACAATTTCAGCGAAAGTAAAAATTCGTTGCAAAAGACTATCATTTCCGACGATTTTTATCCGCCGCATCTGTCCCAAAAATCGACGTAAATGCCCTTTTCATTTATCACAAAATCGTTGAGAAAATTTAATTGCGGCGAAAATAATCGTCGCAAAAAGTAATCAAATCGCTATAAATGAATAAATATATTTCCCAGCGATTTTGACTTATTGTCGGTGTTATATATTTGCAACGGTGGCAGTCGTCACAAATAATTTTTGCCGCGATAACGTATCGCCGCAAATAACATTAATATACACCAAAAATTCCCGGCGAATTTCGATAATGATGCTAAAATATTTTTGCGGCATAAGTTTATCGTCGCAAACTATATTGGCGGCGAATTATAGGTCTTTTGCGGCGAATTTTAGTCGCCACAAATAATCTATTACAAAAATAAAATAAAAAAAGAAAAAATTACTACGGAAACGTTTCACTAGTACTAGTACTACTTTCTTCATAACTTCTTTAATGCACAATCAGTTCTAATACTACTATCTTCATAAAACAACAAAAGCAAAGACACCTAAAATTCAATAAGAGTACTTGAAAATCCCTTTGTTGAGGTAGAAGATGAACAACACATTCATAGACAAAGCACATCCAATACCAATCCTTCATACACATACAATCCAATGTTCCGATGAATCTAAAAAGTTCACTAATTTGCCACTGGGCCATTCAAAAGTTAAAAGAACTATAAATCTATCAACTAGCAATCCATATGCAGAAGCCCAAAAACAAAGGAAAGCCACAAAACACATAGAAGCTTATTTTCTTTTCAATGCCATTGAATTGAGATTTACTATGGGCAGAGGCTCATAGATAGTAAAACATGCTTATTTCTCTGTTCCCACTACTTCATTTTAAGTAAAAAGCTCTAAGTGTGATAAAGATGAAAACTTTACACTAATAGTTACACAAATGGAGGGCATCTGTACCTTAAATAAAGATTTTGTCCTCGAAATCGAAGGGCATGCACAAAAGAAATGGATTAAACAATTATGTAATATACTCACCATGAGCTAACATCCTTTGTTCCCCGTAGATTCATTAGGTGATGTAGGTGGCAGTATCCTAATTCCTCCAAGGTGGAATCTTGAGGAAGGTAGTACATCTCGTCGTCCTGGGAGTCATACTATGTATTCATGATTAACGCAGGGTCAATCTCGAGTCCAACTTCATCATCTTCACTAGAAGACAGTCCTTCCTCAAGGTGGTGATATCGATGAGTGGAAGACATCAATGCCTTTGAAGTCTCAAGCATTGGGATAGTAGCACGTGCTTTCACATCTATGAACTTTAGCATATGCCAAGAATTCATTTTTTTATAAGTATTCATGCAATATCTAAAGTACTCATTTTTTTATAAGGACATTCATTCATCCAAATGTTGAAGATTCACATAATATGTAGTTATATATACACTTTTGCATTAATGGAGAGCAAGTACAGACTATGGTATATCATGTTTTTTTGCAAAAGACTATCCCAACAGATTTTTGCACTCCTCATTGAGTCAAATAACAATACCTTAGACAGATGGTAGGCAGCTATCATTCGAACATCCCCCAACCCAACATTCAGAGAGAACATCCCCCAACCAAACCAAAGAAGAAACCAACCCCCACAAATAGAGAAAAAAAAAAGAACCAAGTGAAATCTTTTTCTGAAGTCCCAGTAATAACCAACATATAATATTATTCAAGAATTGTCTATACATCAAAGAATCTCCAGTTATTAGTATGCATAGCCTATTGAGTTATTTACTCAATAGGCTAGAGTAATTAGCAACATAACATTTAAGTTAATCCAGATACATTAATTTTAAACATATTGGTTTATTAATTTTAAACATTTAATAAACAACATACTTGGTTCAAATCATTGCAGCAATGGTCAATATCATTGCATCTAACATTTGATGGCCATCAATGTATAGGTGTATTTGGTGCTAATTGATTATCAGGATCCCTGAATATGTATCCTCAAATGCATTGTAATATATAAAAAAATTTGTGAAAATTGTGTGGAAGTTCTTGGTCTGCATCATCTCTGTTTATTAGATGTGATGATACTAGTGAGTGAGGCATTATTCTTTAATGGGAGCACTAGGAACCAAGTGAAAAGTCATTTGGTTCTTAGTGACTGTATGCAAGAGGCCTTAATCAGTATGAACTATAGAATCAAATGTGAATTATAAACGTTAAAAATACTAGCTGCAGAATTTTAAAGTAAGACTACAGCACCTAAGTCAACTCCATATTAAAAGAACATTCAGTAACTTAAAAGAACGAAAGCATCTAGCATCAACTCATACTAAAAGAAAACATCAAATCAAAACAAGCAGAAAAGACCTGCCAAAAAACTCCAAATAGTCATGACTCCATCATATCACTCTTATTAAGAAAAAGCTATAGAAACTATCAGAAAGCATCCCAGATGTAGATACTGTTAGAAAGAAATATGAGAGTAAACCACAATAAACCACAGCTTGTTCAAGAATAATAGATGTAACTACACTGGGAGGAAGCTGAGAAAGAGAGGATGAGGGGAGGAACACATCTGCTAAGCTAAGAAGGAAAGTGGAAGGCATTGCCATAATAAACAAGTATACTTTGTATAGTTCCGAATATATCATCAGAAAAAAATGGCGGTACTAAAACATTCTATATAAAAAATACAAATTGCAATAAAAAACATAATTATTATAGAGAAGATCGTTACTGCAGCCACGAACACATTTATGCATGGTTCATAATTATTAAGGACTCATTTCTGTGAACTCAAATTTGTCCAGTTGTTCCATCTAATACAAAACTGTCCAGTTCTAGTATCAAATAAAAAAACTGTCAAGTATTAGCTGCCACATATACCACATGCAAATACTAGCAATGTTTACCCAAAAATCAAAATCATAGTTGCTGCCCAGCCACATGTATAAGACCAATTAATATACTCAAACTCCAAACTGAACTTAACATCTATCAGGCCAAATGCAATATGTCCAGATAATTACAAAAACTTGAATCTTTTAGTACATTATACCTGCACAAGTACTTGAATCTTTTGAACTTCTCTAGCTAGGTATCTCTCATGTATACTACTTGTGTATGGGGGTTGCACCATTGCACTTATTAATAAAATCTTCTTACTTAAAAAATAAATAAAGGGAAACTCAGCAACAGAATGTGTTTAGAGAAGTTCTTTTTAGTGACTAAAAAACAGAGTGTCTTAAGGCTATAGGAAATTAGACCAGTTTATCATGTTTTCATGAGATTCTATGTCTTCTCCCACTAATTCTAAAATGTGTTTAGAGAAGTTCTGGGAAAATATGTTAATCAATAGAATACAAAACTAAGTGTCGCAAGAGGCAGTCTAGGTGACACAACCAGTCAATCAATTTCAACTATTTCATAATTTTGCTAATTCTTTGTTCATTCCTAATACACTCATCTCTATTTGGTTTCATAGAAACAAATTTTATTCTGATCTTTCCGCTTATACTGTTCAATTAAGTGTAAAATACATATCCACCAAGGCATATATAAGAGGCTTCATTGAACAGAAATTATTTTACCCAGAGAAAAAGGAAAATCATTTTCATAAGTAGTCAAATTTTCAAAATGGATCTACAACCAGATGCATAACCTTAATTGACTGATCCTATGGATCTACAACCAGTTCCAATACTGCATAATTCTGAAAAAGGAAGTTACATACATAATCTCGATTTGAAAATCAGATTCCCCATATAATATGGCATAGATCAGACAAATGGCTTCTCCATCCCTGAGTGACTGTAAAATGATAAAGAGCATTTATGCAAGAAATACTTACTTTGATTGGGGGTCCGACCGTTCAAAAGAGGAATGCCTTCACTTCAAAGGAAGCCAATGGGCTTTGTTCAGCGTTGAGAGGGAAATCGACGCCAGAATATCGTGGTCATCGCACCTGAATACAGAGCCCTTCGGCCAACGCAACTCTTGCACAAATCAAATAAATTGAAAAAAAGGTTTTGAATAGACTAGATTAAGGGTACCACCCAACAAATCTCATTTGGTCATTCAAGAAACCCTAAACCGTGAAGGGGTGGAAATGAAATTACCTACAGCTAGCCGTCGTTTCCTCGAGAGAGATGATGGTTGTGGCCTTCGGCGGGTCCCTTCACCGGAGTATGTTTTCAGACGAAAAAGAAATCACCGATATAGACATTGCGAGTTTCAGAAAGGGGAAGGGGAAATGGGATTTCTCGTCAAAGGAGGTGATAATGTTTAATATAGAACTGGGGGAAATGTAACGAGACGAGGAGGTGAGGTGGTAGTGGCGGTGGCGTGGTGGGGTCGCTGGCGACGGGCTGTGCGCGGCGGACGCTTGATAGATGTTAGACGGATTGGGGAAAGCCGCGGGGGTGCGGGGGAGACGCCTGGAGGGAATTAAATTGAGGGGGGAAAAGACGCGATTTAAATTTTATTACCTTTCGGCGTTTTCTCATTCGCCGCTAATAACATTAAGTGTTCCAGAATACTTTTACGGCGACCATTTTCGCCGCAAATAATATATTACGGCGATTTATAAATTCGCCGCATGGAAAGGGCGCTACAGTAAATAATATGTTTTTGTGACGACTAAAATCGCCGCAATATAATATACAGTAAATTCTCCCCGGAATTTTCAACTTTAGCGCTGGAATTAAGTGGCGACTTTAAAATCGCCGCAAATAGTAGTTATTTGCAACGATTTTTTTTGCAACGATTTTAAAATCGCTGGAAAAGATCAGATTTCTTATAGTGACCCCACCTTTGATCCTCAACGCACCGTTTCAGCCAAATAATATTACCTTGCAGTTCCCCCATCTGCGTTTGCATATTAGACAATGGAAAACTCTAAATGCAAGCAATTGGCGCACCCCTTTTGCGCACCCATCTACCTGGCATGCATCCCACAAATTGAGATGGGACGTTTTGGTATTACGAAATTTTCGTGCAAGCTTTTTCAGACGTGCATTAAACGAAAATGGGATGGACGAAACATTCTCTAGAAATTTCAAGAAACCCGTTCCCTCCATGATCGCATTCTCTAGCTCTGTTGAACGAGAAGGGATTCAAAGTTTATATAGAAGGCTTGACCCTAGCTGCATGAAGTTGGTCCCTGCCGCCAGGATGCTTTTTTAGAAGAATATCCAGTTTAAAGAATTTTAGAATGATGGCTACACTGGTAAGAATATAAGCTTTCTCGAGCTAGTAGTATTGGGAAACTTCTCAGCTTTTAGGTTCAGACATTTGTTGGGAAACTTCTCAACTTTTTCCTTCTATGGAGGTTGAGGCCCAACCGCACTATAATGAGCCAAGGCTGCGCAGGGATGACAAACAAAATGAACAAAACTTTGAGACCAATCTCCAACAAGTGGCTCAGAGGATTGAGCGACTAAATCCATCCGAAAATGTTTTCTATTATGTACTTGAAAATGCAATTTAGTTATCCGGCATAAGTGGTTTCGAAGATCTTATTAATGAATTGTGCAGCGATAAAGATCTTCCTGATGAATATATGGAGATGTTGCACCATGATGTTCATCAACAACTTCAACTGCTCACCATAGATTGTCTGTCTAAACAACCTAGAATCTAAAATCTCAAGCACGAAGAGTCCTCCAGAAAAATTACAAATAAAGGAATAAACCCACATCTGTATACCTCTGGATTTTCCAAGTGAAGCAATAAGCATTTCCTGCTCTGTTTGGTTGCTAATAAACCAAGGAAAAATGGTGATGCTTACAAAGAAGAGAGGAATCACTCGACCCAAGAATACCCACAATCTGAGAGAGATACATGAGTGCTGTTGGAGGGGAAAAACCCAGGATTTGACCTGAGTGGTGGTGGCGAGTGCGTAGTCGGAAACAATGGGGAGTGAATGCGGGAGGGGAGGAAATGAAGCTAAACTTCTTAGGGGTTTGCGTCAGTCAGTAGCCTTCTTCTTTCGGTGGTTTTCTTTCGGTGTTTTTTTTTTTTAATTTTCTAACACAACTGACAACAACTTAAAATATTAATTGGTACGCGGTAAGCCGCTTGTACCTAGAAGAATTGTTAGACAATACCCGCATGATAGTTTCCTTTTGAAGGCCAGCAAATCTCCTACCAACCTCCTCACGTCCCTGAGTTCCTACCGAAACAATGCTACTGTTAGCCCCACTAGCCACTCTCTTGCCCAACTGACAAGATAGGCCCGCAGACCTTGATATTTAGAGAGCCTCCTTATACGACTGAGGAGGTTTTGAAAGTGAAGCATCAACCGTCGCTGGTGGTGCCTGCCCACCAAAACGAGCAGCCTCCCTTAAGACCTCAGCAAGTTTCTGCCATCCCCTCCCATCTCTGTCATCTGGGACAAAAACACAGTTACGACGCCCACCCCCTCTGTGCTCTTCTAGCGCCATGAGTGCACCTTGAAAATTTGAGCACCTATGCATAGTGAAGCCGCTGTCCCCTTCATGATGGCTAGCATAAAACCCCTTTCTCCTTGCATTCACGCCATCCTCTAGGACTCTATAGAACCACCGTGCTGTGGCTAACTCCATTTTCATGCTTTTCACAAACTTCCACACTCTCTCTGTAAGAATCAGCCATCGACCCTCCCTAGAAATCTCAAAAGTTTTTAGTTAATGGCAACGGTTTTCCCAGAAGCCATTTCTCCTTCCCACCAAGCACAACTCAAACTTTCAACCAATCATGAACACCATCTAAGCTAATTCCACTCGAAAAAAATACTGAGAAAGAATGTGTACGAAGAGGATTTTCTCTCTCTAAAATCTCTACAGGCTAGGAATGCTTGTGAACAAATATCATTGAAATGCCTGATTGATTGCTATCCGGGAATGCATCTCTTCTTTTATCTGCCTTCTACTCTCTTCTACATGTAATGATAGGATGGCGTGTAGTTTTGCTGTTATGCTTATGGAGCTATTAACCATTTATAATGGTTTTAAATTTATATTAAATAATTTTTCTTAGATGCTAACACCATCTGATTGGATTGATACCTTGACACTTTTTCCGACCACCAATACTGCTTTTATACCTCCAAGCGATACTCTTCTGGTGTTAATGGTCAGCCAGAAATGTAAGTTTTCTTGTTCGCTGAAAAGGAGAAAGAACTTTGAATCTTCGATTTATAAGAACTATAAACCTAAGTTGGCGCTACCAGACTTCAGTTTGTGATTTTAGGACTGAATTTGTGTAAGAATGCAGCATGCATCAATCATTTGACAACTGGGATTCATAAAGCTAATGATAAATGGAAGGGTTTTGTGCAGAATCTTATTACTTTCACAACTTTGATGGGTATTTTTTCCAATGGACAGGGCGGTGAATGATCTGTTTCCGAGAGTAATTGTGGGGTAGTTATTCTTAGTATATAGCTCTCTGTAAACTCCAGGAAAAAGACAAAATAAGATTTTTGTTTTTTTTCAAAAGTTTGGTTTTTGGGATTTCTTTGCAAACTTCGAGATTTTGTATTTGTAAAAAAAAGGGGGAGATAATCTGATGAGAATGGGAAGAACTTGGCAATACAAGCAAGAATTAAACGAAAATATGTTCGTTGACAATTAAAGTTATTTCACATTAATTTAGCAGGGAACCTTTTCCACAACCAGCATGAAAAAGACATCCCATGAACTATACACAAACATACAATTAACAATCATAATACTACACTTTCTGATCTCATGATCACTCCACACTTTATCCATCTTAGATATCATGAGCAACTTGCATATCGTCCTGTTCCAAGAACAAGCCAAAATATCTTTTCCTTAATTATTTCCCTCAATTCTAGCTACTTCGATTTCCGCCCTTTCCTCTGGCAAGATTATCACCTAAAACTTCTCCAACACCTTCTGCAATACCCTCGACCAGCCCTTCAAGGAGCACTACGACAACTTTAGATACAACCCGGATGGCAGACCCTAGCATGCTGGGTTTTTCGAGATCTTTGATCCCATTGGCATAGAGCCCATTAACCATATTCTTAGCACAAACTGCATGGAGATGGTAATCACAAACAGTGCAGTGGAACACACGGCCTGACCTCTTCCTCTTGCACACGCCACACACGAAACCAGAATCTCCATTTGCGCCAGTCGTGTTTGCGGGCACAAGTCTGAGGGTATGCACAGGGTGGCATAAGAAGCTGGGTTCCGAAGAAAGCCTCGCGCAGCAAGGGTGCATCTGGAAACCACAGGCACTGCATCGGAAAGCATACCCTTTGGCGGGTTTGAAACAAACATCACACTTTGATTTCCCGTCTTTACCTAAACAAAAAAGGATGAAAATTAATGAGCCCAAAACGGATTTATCATTGACATGAATGATCATCAGCTTTGAGTTCAACTGCGCAAAACAATAAGATCATTACCTGGCTTAGAATAGAAAGTAAGCTGGTGCAGGTAGTGGAAAGGGTGGCCCTTAAGATCGGGAGGAGCATGGGCACAGAACTCGTGCAGCTGAAAATCACATTGTTGGCAAGTGAACCTCATTCCTGCACCATACTCCTTGCAGCCCGAGCAGCTAAAGGGGTCTGGAAGGTCCAGTTTCGATAGAGGATGTTGTGGGTGATTAAAATGAAGCATCTCTTCCCCAAAGATAAGTTGTGGGGAGGTGGGGAATTCGATGAGATCAGGATACTTTTTGGGTACAAATGTTGTGGGTCTAGGGTTTTTAGGGAGTTCCATTGAAGCAGACCTGTTCAGGAGAAATGATCTTGCCTGGTTTAAGGTTTTGTTTCTCACCAGGGCTACGTACTTGGGACCTTCCTTTAATGTTAAATTGTTGTATAAACTGCTAAACAGACGAGGACAGATATTTATATGCTGAAAAACTCGACACTTGGTCATACAACAAAATCATGACACTATTCCGGAGACTGTACATGTACTGGAAAGAAGATGCCAGTTAAGGACACCTTTGAGTAACTAATTGCATGTGCATGCTATTTGTACAAAAGAAATATTAAGAAATTCACCAAATTGGTAAACACAACGGGAAATTAAAGTTCTGTGTTCTATGTTTCACTTAAAAAGGTTATCTTACGGCCCCACTTCGATAGTCAGATTAGTTAGATGAAACGAGATAGTTTTAGATAAATGTTAAAAATTAAATAAAATTTTATTTTTTAATATTATTATTATTTTAAAATTTGAAAAAATTAAATGTTTATTATATTTTATGTAAAAATTTAAAAAAATTGTAATGATGAGATGAGATAAAATTGTTTATTTATCGATTACTAATCAAATTTGATGGTTCAATACAAAGAGATAAACACAGTATTAAATGTTGATGTAAGGATGTCATTATCCGAAAATCTTATGTGAACAACGTTAATTGCTATAAAATCGACATAATGTGATTATTTTCTTTAGAATTGATCATCTAATCGGGTCAAATAATTAAAGAGATCACTATTCAATCCATCCACAAGAAATATGTGTACAATAGCTAAAGAAAAAGTTTTATAATATCCAAGAAAAAAATGGATTTTTCTTACAACTGAAGGAGTTGTGTCCCTTGCGAAGCAAGCAAGATAATATAAATATGGCCCAGAACAGTGTCGATTCCCAATAGAATAGATTATCAGGAACTGAACATGAAATGACAAAGTTGGGTGCACACTCAATTGGAGAAAATTATAGATACCTTGACACCAAAGTCAAGGCTTTCTTTTGGCTTTAATCATGGGCAATGGCTTTTATGATTTGATCAACAACAAACCTTTCCCACCAAAGCATGCATTCACCTTTAACAGAGTTTCAATATTCGATTCTGAAGTGTAATAGGAAATTTGCAGCCTTTTATCTTTTGGTTTTCCTTTATGTAAACTAAATTCGATAGGAGACTGCATGGAAGAAGGGGTTTGTGGAATTGTGCACATAAATATATATATATATATATATATATGTATATATATTCCCTTTCTAGCTTATTTTCTCTACGTTGAGTTGTATGGCATTTCATGATATATATATTCTAGCAGGACGCCTTTCTGAGTCACTTAAATTGACTAATTATCAGTTTTTGTGGTTTACAAGTGATTCCTTTGATGCCAAAGAAACACACAGACCAAACTAGAAAGTAGCAAAAGAAAATCGAGAGATTCCCCTTGTACATATATTTTTAAGACATTTATACGCGTTGTCGACTGTTTCAAATTTTTATTAATCTTCTTGAAAGTAGATTTTATAGTATTTTTGATACAATTAGTAGTCAAAGATATTATATGACTCATGATGCACTCCCATATGTCTGTTTTCTTTTAAGCGCATTCAGTCGCCGCCACAACTTTTGTATGATAAATGATAATTACTTATTATGTTTGGGGGCAAGATGAAAAATCTCATCTTAATTCTATCTCATCTAATCATTACATTTTTTTCAAATTCCTATACAAAATATAATAAACAATTCAACTTTTTTAAATTTCAATTTAATTTTTTCAAATCTCAAAATAATAATAATATTAAAAAATAATATTTTCAACTTTCATCTTAACACTATTCATAAAATTTTTAAAAATTCTCATATTATCTCATCTACCAAACATAACCTAATAATTTCCTTCTTCGAAACAACCCCGGTTCTCCTCTCTTCCAAGATTCTTTCCCCACTAATAGTTGATGATGCAGTCGTTTTCAATAACACAATTACTTTGATGTTTAGTGATTATTCCTGTCTTTCTTTGGATGTCTCAACCTCTGTGCTTAATTATGATGACCGGCATAGTTAATGTAAGGTTGGAGATGAATTTAGATGAAAGTTAAAAATTTAATAAAATATTATTATAATATTATTTTTTAATTTTATTCTTATTTTAATATTTAAAAAAGTTGAATTTTTTATTATATTTTATTTAGAATTTGAAAAAATTGTATTGATACGATGAGTTTAGATGAAACGGTTTTTGTATCTAAACGAGACCGCCCTACTTTTTTGGGATGAATCTAGAGACCCCCACAATATTTGGTCTCTAACTAGTAGAATAATATCAAGTACAAGTCTCAAATAAATAAGTTTCTTTATAAAAAAGTAAGTTATACTCATAAAAAATAATTTTGTTTACACTTTTTTCAAGTGGGAGCTATTCTTTTATAAGCCGGACATGGACATTGCCCATCTAAAATTTGTACAAATTATCTGTCTGACCAGTATGTTGTTGGTGTCTGCAACCTGGAAAGTGCCTAAAAGAGGCCTAGACAATCGCATTCGCAGAACCGCATGAACAAGATGGCAGAGAAGGGAATCCACTCCCATTTTATTTTATATTATACTCGTACTTTGGGGACCCAGGGCCAGCTACCTAAATGCCAGGCTCATCTAAATTCTCACGAGGCTGCGCAGACTTAGCCCGACTGCATTTGGGTTCAATTCCAGCCAACCCAAATAATATGCTGTCTGCAAGGAAATCACCATACGAATAATATTCTGTGTCTTAAATTTTATTATTTTCACTCACATTTGACTTGCCATGTTAGCCCGTATAAGCTCGTGTCCTGCATGAGTTTTCCCCACTTAAAATAGAACTTATCCTTGAGTAATTGTCGGCATATGAGGGTTCGTTGGGGATGGTACTCAAAGAGGTCTGTCACATTAGCGTTTCCGCTATACAATCTTATATATATATATATATATATATATATATATATATATATATATATATATATATATATATATATACTTATATAAACATTATGCTTATATTAAAAATAATTTAACATTGAGGTTTTTAGGAATTTAGGGTTAATTTAATCTGGTGTGGTTGAGCTCATTATAAATTAGTTAGAATGTTGAAGTGGTGTTTATGATAGGGGGGTTTAACATAGATTCTGGCAGCAGCTTGCACGCCAAACAGTTATATAATATAAGAGTAATGCTATACTATATATTCTCATTTTATTTTTATTCTACTATATAAGACATGGTATATTTATCATCATTAGAATTATCTAATAAAATATTATTTAATAATAATAAATGTGTTATATTTTATTTAGTGAGATAAAAATGAGCTGGAAGTATAGTGTCCAGAAATTTTCTTTTTCATAATATAAAGGCCCAATATGTTTCTTTTGGGTGAGCGTTCAGGCCCAACGATGGTTACATAAGTTTTCAAGACCACAATGTCCTAGTAGTTTTTGTAGCCGAGCAAGGGTTTATCGGCCCAATATAAGGTGAAGTTGGAAGTAACAAACAAACAGTAAACATATTTCACCGCAGGATTCATTTCTCTGCTTTTCAACGATCAGACAGAGTCTATCAGTTCTATACAGTCATGAGTTATGCAAAAAAAAATTTAAAATAAAAATTTATGTACATTTGTTTTTACATATTTTTTATATATTTTACTAATGTAATTGGTCGTCTTATTTTTTTAATATAAAATAATTAATTTAACTAATCACATCAATAATAAAATTTATAAAAAAGATACAGAAGTATTTTAAAAGGAATAGAATCTATTTTTAAAAATAGCGTACAACTTTTATACACTTATCTGCAAATATCTTTTGTCAAGAATACGGTGAGTGGAGCCAGATACACTTCATGCAGTGATTCCGTAACAGAGGCTGCCGTGCTCCAGCCTGTGCCATTGTGGGGGAGGATTGGATAAGCAACTCAGCATTAAAAGCTTCATTACGTATTTCTACAGAGAGTGCACTGACTTTACAGCCCCCCTTCATAATTATTTATTATTTATTATTATTATTAATTCTTCCACTTTTTTCTTGCACTTAAACCTTTTTCTTCAGCTGCAAATTACAGAATTCATATACATAACAAAAAAAAAATTGATTGAAAGATAGGGATCAAAATTCTAATTTCTCACTATTTTTATAGGCAAAGAAGCAAAACCGGATGAAGGATATGAGTTTGGCTGATGGTACTTTGTTAAGTCCTCTTGTTGATATTCACCATGTTGTTGTTGAGTATTTAAATAAAATTTTGAAAAATTATAGTAGTCGTGATTTGCCTAGTTTAAGCAACATTGTCTCTCTTGTGATATTCGTTACTGATAATCTACTTATTTGTAAAGATCTTTCCCTTGAAGAAGTTAAGGATGCTTTTTTTAATATTATCGTTGAGAGTAGTCCTGATCCGGATGGTTTTGGTTTGGATTTTTTTTGGTTTTGTTGGGATTTAGTCAAGGAGGATTTATCGGAAGCTACTTCTGAGTTTTTAAAAAAAAAACCCTCTCCAGGTTCTTCATTGCATCCTATATTGTTTTGATTCCTAAGGTGAAGAACCCTAATGGCTTTGATAAATTTAGGCCTATTAGTCTCTACTCGATTTTTTATAAGATATGTGCTAAAACTATTGTGGTCCGTATGATAAACATGCTTTCTAAGATGATTTGACAAGAGCAAGGGGGCATTTATTCTTGGACGCAGTATTTTTGAGAATATAAGTTTAACTTAGGAGCTTGTTCATTTTATTCACAAAAAATCTAATGGGGTCATATTTTGATTAAGCTAGATATGTCTAAGACCTATGATAGAGTGAATTGGAATTTCCTTTTATATGTTTTGGAGGCCTTTGGCTTTTTCGCTCAAGCTTTGATTAGGACATGTATTTCTTCACCGTGGTTGTCTGTCATGATGAATGACACTCTTGTAGGTTTTTTTAAAGGGGAACGTGGCCTGCAGCAAGGTGACCTCCTTTCGCCCTATCTGTTCATGTTATGCTAGAGGTTCTCTCTCTCCTATTTAAGAAATCATTCGAGAATAAAATAAATGGGGTAGTTCACACAGGCTCGAGGTACCCCTCTTGTTTCTTATCTTATGTATGCTGATGATATTGTTATTTTTGCTAATGGTGGTCAGAGGTCTATGAAAGCTTTGATGCAGGTGTTGAATTTTTATAAAGAATGGATGGGACAGGTTCTCAATAAAGGCAAAAGTGCTATTTATTTTTCTAAACATATCCCTGTCTCTAGAAAAGACCCCATTCTTCGCTTTACTTGTTTTTTCGAAGGGTATTTTCCTTTTAAATATTTGGGAGTGTTAATTGTGGTTGGTAAACTGATGGCTTGTATTTTGTTGATTTAATTGGTAAATTCAAAAAGAAAATAGCAGGTTGGAAGATGAAATTACTTTATGTTGGTGGTAAAATTATTTTGTTGCGTCTTGTTTTGTCTAGTATGGTCACTTATCTTTTAGCTGTCTTACATATTCCTAAGGTCATGATTAAGTTGCTGAGTAGGCTCCTGAGTTCTTTCTTTTGGGATGATTTTGAAGGAAATAGGTGGTTTGGAATAATATTTGTAGACTTACGGAAGAAGGGTTGGGTGTTAGTGATTTTGGGGATATTCAACAGGCATCACATATGAAACTTACTTGGCGCTTGATCTCAGGCAAATCTTTGTGGGTGAATTATTTTTGTAATAAGTATGTTAGGGGTAATCATTTATCCCTATTGGAGCTTAATAAGAATACTCGGTTTTGAAAGTCTATTGTTAAATGTATTATGGAGGTCTTAGCTAATTCTAAGTGGCTAGTGTGTGAGAGTAACATTTCTTTTTGGTATAACAATCAGGGGAGGGTAGTCCCCAAAAAGATCAGTATTCGGTTATAAAGTATTCCTTGATTACAATCAAAGATTATTGCTTTGAAAATGGGTGGGATATCTCGCTCTTGGAAAGGTTAGTGGACTCACATAAAGTTAATGATTTATATAATTTTTTGGCTAAATGTAAGGCTGGTTAGGATGTTCTTATTTGGAATGAGAAAAGTGATGGAAATTTCACTACTAAAAGTGTGTGAGATTGTATTAGGGTTTGGCCCCTACCTTTACCATGGGTCCATTGGATTTGGCATACTAACATTCCTAAAAAAATACCTATTATGATGCAGAAAGCTACTAATAAATTTTTGAGTGTAGATGCCACGATTAAAATGGCTGATATTTCTATGGCTTCAAAATGTAATTGTTGCTCTTTGAGACATATTAAGGATCTTATTCATGTTCTTTGTACAGGTAATATTGCTAGACATATTTGGCGCCTGACTTCGATTCAATTAGGTGTGCATATGGGTAGTTTTGGTACTTGGCAGGAGCAAGTGAATTTTTGGTTTCATCATGTTGGCAAGTCTACTTAGGTCCAGGTTATTTTTGGTCTTCTTCCTTCCATTATATCATGGAAACTTTGGGATTGGTGTTGTAAAGCCAGGTATGAAGGTAAGTGTACAGTGACTTCGGTTTGGCATGCTATTAAATTATGGATTCGTCATATTATAAAGTTGACCATAAAAACTGTGAAACTCCCTACTAAGAATATTGATATTTTAAAGAGGCTAGATATCCCGATGATTTTACCTAAACCTAAGAAAGTATATGTGGTGAAATGGATTCGGCCATAGCTGAATTGGGTGAAATTTAATACGGATGGTAGCAGCTTGGGTAATCTAGGGTCAGTAGGAGCTGGGGGTTATTCATGATGATGGTGGAAAATTCTGTGCGGCTTTTGCTGTGTTCTTAGGACATGGTTCTAATAATTTTTCTAAAATGAGAAGTCTGCTGGAAAAGGTTAGGAGGTGCTATCAGCTTGGTTTTTATCGAGTTCATATTGAGACAGACTCTTAAATTCTTATTTGATGGCTTACTAGGGGAGAATGTAATATTTGATATCTTGAGGATTATTGGGACAATCTTCATATCTGCCTGGGAAGCATGGATTATAGAGTGAGTCATGTGTTTCATAAAGGAAATTGTGTGGCTGATTTTTTAGCTAAGCAGGGAGCTGAGGGTTTAAACATGGATTGGATTAAAGACAGAGATATTTTGCCCAGTAATTTGCGGGGTCTTCTTCACATGGACAGAATTGAGATTCTTTATTTACGAATTTCGTAGTGAGGTAATTGTTTAATTGGATCTGTTTTTCTTTGATTATGTTTCTTTTTGTTGTAAGCTGATGTTTATTTATATATTGTTTTTCTTATTTTTAAATGTTTGCTTTATTGTTGATTTATATGTAATCCTTGGTGATTTGTAGACTGTTTAAATGTTTTAGGTTTATTGATGTCTGAGTTTTGGTCCTTTATGATTATCTTGTAACCCTTAGGTGTCTATTTGTAATCACGATTTTCTTCCGCCACAGTAAGAGTTATCAATAAACTTGGGGTACTGTTCTCTTATGGAAAATATATATATATAAAAGATAAAACTAACTTGTAATAAAATTTAAAAAATAAAAATTCTATTATCAAGTTAGTGGATAAAATACACCAGATAAAATATTTAATTGATATAATTTAATTTAAAAGATAAATTTTAAACTTTGAATCTTAAAAATTAAATAAATTAAATATTATCAATTAAACGAGAGAGATGAAGAATAATTTATTTAAAAAAATATATATTTTATTTTTCTAAAACTTAACATATTAAGTATCTTCAACAACGTTAGATTGCAAATATAATGTTATCCTTTAAATATCAATATTGTAAAGGAAAAAGCTTCAAATCGGTAATGGTGTAAATTAGAAGTTTATACCCTCCAATAAAAATAGAATATGTATGAAATTCATATGGTTTACAATGGGTGCCTGCAGAATATTACCCTCCTCTCAAATCCCTAACTCCCTTCCACTCCTTCTCGTTTTCTTCCTCCCTCATCCCCTCCCACCAGATGGACAAGCTCAAACACCAGATTGACTTTATAATGATTTCAGGAAGACAATACCTTAGACAAGAAATGAAAACATAACATAAACATTATCAACTTTTCAGAGAATATCAAATAGCACCATATATTGCAGAAGATGACCTAAATTGAGGAAGTTTGAAAAAAAAAATGAAACCCCCAACTTTCAATTTGGCTGCTGAGAAATTGATGAAAAAAATAGAAACCTTTCTATCTAAACTCCTTATCAATGTAATCATTTGATATCACACTCAACGACTCAAAAATAAATGCACAAAAAATACATCCAATTAAATAGTTTCGAAAATTCATTTACAGATAAATGCACAAAAAATTCATCTAGAGATTATGCACAGAGCAAGAGTTCGGTGGGGAGAGAGAGAGTTGAAAGAAGAATACAGGTGAGGGGAGAAATCTTTGTAATTCGATTTTTTTACTTGTAACCAATTTTAGTTTATATTCTATAAAACTCATACGTGCCAAGTAACTATTGGGTGATGTAAAATCCTTATTTACACCGCATCCTGCTCCAAGGCGGACCCTATTGTAAAACAAGAGTACTCGAGAATCGTTGAAGAATGGTGCTTCGTGCTTGGACCAACAGTGTGGCGAGACAAAGATGATGTGGACAGGGCAATCTAAGCAGAATAGGCCATAGTTTTTTTACACGTCTCCTAGGATCTAGGCTACTCCTTGGACATTGAACCTACTAAACTCGAGACATTATTTTTTATGTAAATGTCATATGTATAACTACAAATATCATGAGTAGTGCTACAAAACATGACATATGCACCATTAGGACTAAAAAATTAGGACTAAACTGTCCACAATAAAAAAGAGAGAAGTGTTTGATATGATCGGACGGTGATAAAGAAGGGAGAATCTCGTCATTGCTGTCTCAATTCTAGCCCCTTCATAAAAGTCGGCTGGTCTTTTTATACGTGGCCACGTTTCCTTTCCAAATTTTTTTCCCAAAAAATATTATTTTTTATTTTTTATGTTTTTATTTTACTTTATGGGAGTGACCGCCTTTTATAAAATAAGCCATTTTTGCATCACTCTGGGTTATCTCGTCCTAGTAGTCCTTCCCCTGCCTTCCTTCAAATAAACACATACAAACACAAACACACTGTTTTTACCCTAATAATCTTCGGCGGCGATTTCTTTTTCAGTTTTCTTCCTCAGAAGGTTTTGAATTCGAAGTTCCGCTAAAGATTTTCTTTTTCTATTTATTTGTGATTTCCTATTTTTTGTCCTCTGTACTGGTGGATTCTCAGCTTGCTCTGTTTGTTTGGCTAATATTTGTTTGCTTGTGTTTCTAGATTCAATCTTGGAAGGTTTTGATTCGTTCTTACAGAACTGTAAAGGCTGGCTATCGATAATCAACAGCAGCAGCAGAGTATCACTGGGTTTGTCCGGGCCAATCATAAGAAAGTCATGGTATTTGTCTCCTCTGTTTCTTGGTTTTCTGTTCTTCCTTTTTTCCACTTTCATCTTCTCCTGATTACTATCATGTTGAATTATCAGGTGAGTCCGTTAGGCCGAATGGGGAACGATGAATTCAATCCACCATGGCTAGTACCAATGCTGAGAGCAAGTTACTTCATTCCCTGCTCCATTCATAGAGATTCCCATAAAACCGAATGCAACATGTTCTGTTTGGATTGCATGGGAAATGCTCTATGTTCTTATTGTTTGATCGATCACAAAGACCACGGCGTAGTTCAGGTTTTTTAATTCTTATTTTTGTTTCTCTGATTCTTGTCATACGGAGAACATGTTTTCTTTTCTTTTCCTGGAATATGTTTGTAAAAATCCATCTGTTTGGTTGGCTGTAGATAAGACGGTCCTCGTACCACAACGTGGTGAGGGTTATTGAGATTCAGAAGTACATCGACATATCTTGTGTTCAGACCTACGTTATCAACAGCGCAAAGATTGTATTCCTGAATGAGCGGCCACAGCCTAGGCCTGGAAAGGGTGTCACCAATACATGTGAGATTTGTTGCAGAAGCCTCCTTGATTCCTTCAGATTTTGCTCCTTGGGTTGCAAGGTGATTCTCTTTCAATAACCTCACCTTTTCACATCGTGCCTCACTTTTGTCTGCGTTTTGTGAAAGCCCCCAAATCATGTCTTTGCCTTGCTTTGCTTGGATTCCTTGTTTTCAGTATCCGCATGTCATTACTCATTTGTAATTTGAAGTTCCCAAGGCGACAGCACAACTTTAGAATAAAAATTTGTTTGTTCAGATTGCTTGATGCCCTGTTTTCTCACGTGCTTTGTTTCTTATATCTTCGTCCTTTTGGTCGGTTAAAATGCCCTTACCATTCTGCCATTATCTGTTTAGCTTGGGGCAATGAAGCGTGGTGAACCAGAGCTCACGTTTACGCTGAGAGTGAAGCACAACAGGGAATCCTTCAATGGTGGGTCAGAATCAGAGGAGTCGACAACCCCAAAGAAGATTCGGAAGAAGCATACCTTCAGCCGCATGATGATGATGGATAGCCCTGCAATTTCAGCCGCTGCTCGCTTCTATTATGAAGGAGAGAGGTCTTCTTGCTCGGGAGATGAGTCCACTACAACCATTTCTCCGGCAACTCCTCCCATTTTGAACCACTGCAATGCCAGTAGAAGAAAGGGTGTTCCCCATCGAGCCCCACCATTTTGAGACTATTAAGACTTGGTTGTGTATTTACTGGATAAGAAAGGAGTGTTCTTGTTTGGTTGTGAAGTAAGGAAAGGGTCCCTTCATATACATATGGGTAATTTACTTGTGGGATTTCTCTCTAAAACTAGAAATTCTAGGATGTCCGTCAAATGCCTATCATCAGGCTATCCTTGTACAGATGATTACATATTTGGGCTTTGGTGGTTGTAAAGATGTAGCGGCATCCTCATGGAATATGTACACAACATATTTGGTCATATGAATATAGTTTGTTTTTTTACGTTCAAGTTATATTCTTTGTATATCCGATTCGGGATTTATCTCATATGTTTTGCCTGTAATATCGTATCGTGTTTGTGTTGAGAAATTTGTTATATTAAAAAAAAAAATCTATTTGTAAGTATCTTTGTTAACCGATGCACACCACCATCGATTATAGAAATCTTTCACAACAGTTACCATAAAAGGTCTTACAACAGGTGATGGATTTCCATACCAACTTGTAACTGTAGTAAAACTTTAGGACTGATTTAGATAGTGAAATGAGATGATTTTAGATGAGTTAAATAAAATATTGTCAGAATATTATTTTTTAATATTATTATTATTTTGAAAATTTAAAAAATTTGAATTATTTATTATATTTTATATAAAAATTTAGAAAAATTATAATGATGAGATGATATGAGATAAGATGTGTTGAAACTATTCTGTATACAAACGGAACTTAAAACTTAGAGACGAACTGACATATAAATACGTGGAACCAATGCAAAAGGTGCACTGAAGTAACCAAACGACTGGGTTTTGGTTGTATTTTTTAATCTTTAATATTGCATTTAAGTTATTTTTAAACATGAGAACTCAGCATATATGACTTTATAAATGAAGATAGTGTTTCTTCATTACTTCCATAGTAGTAGAAAAGTAAGTTTATATGGAGGATTCATATAATTCTTGGTCATAAAGCGGACGACTTTTGGTTAATGTAGGGAAAGATTCAGTGGCATGAGAATACAATCATGCCTAATTGTTTAAACGGGGAACCCATTTGAAAGTTGAAACCATGTTGGCTTGGCACCTATATATCATAGATTTTTATATTCCTTTTTTTGTTTTGTAGATAAGAACGATTAGTGACTCTCGATTTGATATAATTGTGCCGATTACTCATGCACTCAGAAGAAAAAGGATGATGATGCACTCAGAACCACATCCATCGTCCCCAAGTGGTTTGAGTTGAAAGATACTTAAAAAGGTTCTTTTCATCAACCAATTATATTTTATAGATATTAGATCATCATTTAAAAATCGATGTCATTTGATTGGTGCATGAGCTTCTTAATTAATTAATAATGCTGCCTACATAGCACGTGAATTTTATGTGCCGTCACGAATTCGTAACTCTAGCTATCACCCTCCAGCCATTCTTACCGGTACAATTATTGAATATTTTTGTTTTCCCTAAACGAGAGAACATCATGTGCTCATGCACTAATATTGAATTTTTGTGCAGGCCGGAACTCCATAGTCCATCCTTTCCTTTTGTTCGATCTCTTATTAATTACCTTAATGCATTTAATTTGATTGAGAAAAAAAAAATCTGTATTGATACAGTACCTCGATTAATTTAGGTGTTGTTTGGATAGTATTAGATGAAATGAAAATTAAATAAAAATAAAAATATTATTTTTTAATATTATTATTATTTTAACATTTGAAAAAAATAAATTATTTTTGATATTTTATATAAAAGTTTAAAAAATTATAATGCAATGAGATGAATCACTTATTTTTATACGCAAAAGGAAGTCAATACAAGGGAAGTCAAAATCATGCAAAGTTTGGGAGAGACGTACGTAAACTCCACAAAATGGGCATTGAAACAAAGACAAGTACATCTCCAGATGCTCCCAGATATTATATATATATATATATATTATATCTCTCTCTTTCACTATTAATGATATATCTTTGATTATACATATATATGAAACAAAGGTTGCGTGTCATTGCTCTCTGACTCATCAGCTGCATTCTCCTCCATCCATTTCCATCCATATTTAGCTCTCTCTTTCTTATCTTTTTTTCGTTTTTGGGTAGTAAATTAAGGACGATAATATATAATTTGTTGAATTATTGGGGCCAAAATCAAAGGATATAGTTGCTTGCAACTCTTTAAACTTTTGTATGTTGTGACGTAATTGACCTTTGCTGTTAGCATACATGCACCTCTTTCATGAAGTACTACTTGGAGTTCGTATGGGATGACGTTAATTGGCCTGTGGTCTACTTCACGAATAAAATTCAACTCATCATCCAGATTAAATTGGATGAAGGAGGGCTAGCGAGCCGCTTTGTCTGCTTCTTGCATGCATGGGGGGTCCCATCCTGAGTCACTTCTCCTCTGAGGGACTGCCACGTATGATTCGTCACCATTGTCTGCTTTGCCTTTACACGTTACAGCCACCCTTCTTCATCTTTATTCTGAATTTTCTATTTTTTTGTTTCTTGAGCACCACTTCATTAATATTGCTTGTATTGAGGAGGTGGCCAAGCTTTAAGATTTGGAACGTAGTAGTGGGATACGTACGGTACTGGGTGGGTGCCACTGTGGATATATAATGGCGTCTTTTTTAAATAAATAATAACAAATAATTTGTACAAATTTAATAGATAAATCTCACACAATCTTTTTAAAAATTTTTAAAATGTATAAAAAAATCTATTATTTATTAATAAGATTTATTTTTTCATAAAAGAGTTATACGAAATTTATTTATTTAGACTTTATATCTAATACTACTCATAAATAAAATATCAAGGTATGTTAACGTTTATATATATATAGTAGAAAGCCCCCCAAATTTTCAAAATTTTAAGAAAATTAAATTTTGAAAGGTGATTTTATAAGTAGATTATATGAAAATTAGTATTTGATCTCTTAAAAATTATTTTTTTGTAAGTTGACCCCCCAAACCACATTTCCTGATTCCGCCCCTATATATATGCATCCATGGTTAAGGTTTATAAAAAATAATGATAAAATATTAAAAAATAATAAATAGTATATAAAAAATAATAATAAAATAATAAATAATAATGTGAAAATACTTAAGAATATCTTGACATCCAAATTAGATGACTTAAGAGGGTTGATGTGGCCAAGACTTTTAGGATGTAGTTTTGAGGTGGCTGTCTTTTTGTCTGTTACATTGACCTTATTTTTCTATTTAATTAATCTTCTATTTAAATTATCCATATAATAATTATTTAAAATATACATGATCCTCGCATTATTAATGTAAAATGTTTTTATTTTTTTTTAAATAATAGTACGATTATCATAATAAGTGGCGTGTTTCCAATTTGTAAATAAATCTACAATCTGCATAAGTCGATTATTGACTTGACAGTTTTCTTAAAAATTCCAACATATATATATATATATATATATATATATATACTTATACCAACGAACTATTTTTTTCCCTACCATCTAAATTAGAATAATTAATAATATAATACTATGACGTTCATGATTACAAAATAATGGTATGTAAAAAAAAATATTTTATTTGAAAAGTTGGGCCCTTCTTGGTTTATGGCATTAATCAAGGACCAATTTTGAAATTTCCCTTTTAAGATTTACTTTTTTTAATGGTCATGAATTTTGATGAGGACTTGACGAGCAGAGGTCTTCTAAAGTACGAATAACGGCCAACTTGACTTGCTTTCAGCTTGTTGCAGGAGCACGAGAGTCCGGATGACCAAACAAACTTGTACACCAACCCGTGAATGTATGAATAAAATATCTGCCAAAGGATTTTGTTCTCATTAATGCTCATATTGGCTGGGCTTAAACAATCTCGTTACTCAAAGATCATGTGATATAAAGACAAATTTTTTTTTATAAAAATAAATTTATAAATTAGTATTATTTAATACGATCGGTTAAATCTATTTTATAATAAAAATAATTTTATAATATGATGTATCAAATTACGTCAATTTATAAACTTATTAATATAACTTATAATTAAAAGATTTGTCTGAGTCAAATAGCAGCCATTTCTACTACCAAGCTACCACATCTTTACTTTCGAAGCATGCTACTATTTATCTTAAATTTTGGTCATTTAAAACGTGTTGTACAGCAAAAATATTAAAAATGACAAAATTTAAGAAAAGAAATAATATATATTACTCTAATATTTTTGTCGGTAAAGATGATATAATTGTACGCACTATTGACTAGGCTGCAATATAATAAGGTGGAAATAATAAAAGTCCCTTTTACGCCATATGATAAAGAAAAGATTGATCAACACGGGTTATCCTGTTGAGAAAAGACACGGTAAAAGTTTGAAGACTTGAACTCCAAGCTGCTTTGCTTTAAAAAACACAGTAAAAGTTGGTCGATGACGGCTTCGCCTGCGTCATGGGCCTGGCCACCCTTTTCAGTTACAAAAATACTACTTTTCACTAAATTTATCCTTGATATTTCATGAATTTTATTTTTTTGTTAAATTTTTTTACTTAATTGTTAAGAAAATGATGATTCCTGTATTGATATTTTTTTATATAATTTTTAAAAATATTTTAAAATGAGAAAAAAATATGAATAAAAAAAAAAGATCTTTTGACAAAGAGGTCATTATGAATATAGTAGTCTGAGCAGAAGAGTAGCACCGCTCATTCAGTTATTTGCCATCACCTGACTTGTGTCAAGTAGTAACTATAGATTAATACTTGTACATAATTTTTTTTTTAACACAGTTAGCATTTAAAAATATAATTTATTCATTTTAATTCAAACACATTATTTAATAATTTCAAAAGTGCTAAAAAATTTTTTTCTAATTTTAAAATTGTGTTAAAATATATAAAATTTGCAACCCTATCATTTTTCTATATTGATGAATATTGTGGGTGACCTAAATATTATTGTCTTTAATTTATTAAATATTGATGATATACTAACTTGCTTGTGATGCCTCTTACTTATGTAATGATTTCACTATTATTTATGAATTATTTTATCATTATTTATATAATTATAAAGTATTTCAAGTGTCAAAACGAGTCCGAAGACAATAATTTAGAAAGAGTAAGTTTTTTATTTTTTTTCATGGTAGAGTATTTTTTTTTTTATAAGAACTTGTGCGAGACTGGTTATTTAGAATTTGTATATATTATTTATTTATTTAAAATTAAAAAAATAATTATAGAATTGATTAAGAGGTTGCGTAGTAATAATTGATGGCATGAGATTTGGGCGTTACATTAAAATGATTACATCAGAGCGTACGCAAAGTTTTCGGTTTAAATTATAGGGTCCCAGTAAACAAAGAAACGCAGCACAAGTTTGACTACTTGAACCCCAAGAAAAACCGGAGTGCTGAGTTCGTTGATGACGGCTTCGCTTGCGTCATCATCTGCCTCCATCCTCAATTTGGTTCCTTGACATGAAACGTATTAATATAGTACAACTACTGGGTTCTGTGTCTCAGAGGATTCTTGAACATTCCCACTCTTCTACTTTCCTAGTAAGCATCTGTCTCTGCGCCTGTCTGTCTTTTGATACCCGCCACGACACACTAAAAATGGGTGGTTGCCTCTCGCAAGTGATGGTCACTGGGACACAGTCTTGGCCTTCCAGTGACCATCCCACGGCTAAGATTGTCTCCCTCAATGGTGTCCTCCGGGAATATCCTGTCCCTTCATATGTCTCCCAGGTCATCCAGGCCGAGAATTCCTTCTCCTCTTCTTCTTCTTCGTCGTCGTCCGTTTTCATCTGCAGTTCCGAAAAATTGGGTTACGACGACTACATTCCGGCCTTGGATGCGGAGGACCAACTTCAGGCCGACCAGATCTACTTAGTGCTTCCTGCGTCTAAGCTTCGGCAGCGCTTGACCGCTTCCGATATGGCTGCGTTGGCCGTCAAAGCCGCCGTTGCTCTTCAGAAGTACGCCTCCAAAAACAGCGGCCTTCCACGGAAGAACAAGGCCCGTATATCTCCTGTTACTGCGGTTTATCAATCGGTTTCTTTCGAAAGTACTAAGATCAATCGGTTTGGGTATGAGCAAAAGCTCGGATCGCAGAAGAATAAGAGACGGCCAGTTGTTGATGCCAAGCCGAGCAGCGGATTATCTCAAGACGGGTCGTCTGCGAGGAACTTGCAGAGATACCGTTCTAGAAGAACGAAGACGGCAGTTCGCTCCTTTAGACTGAGGTTGAGCACCATTTACGAAGGAACTACTGCTCTTTAGATTAAAATTATTTATTTATTTACTATGATCAGTATATAATGCAGTTTCTGAGCCTCAGAAACTACCCGGCAGAAGAATCATACTCTCCATCTCCATGTAAACAAAAAAAAATCGAGGTTGGGATTGTGTGCGTGATTTTTGTAGCCATATTAATGTAAAATCTGGGATTTTCGTGCAAACTTTCTTGCTATTCTTTGCTCTGGATTTCTTTTCGTTAATTATAGCCAAATGTAAATGTCGAACAGTAAGTGGTATCCCGGTTTTTGCCAGCTTCTCCTAATTGCCGGCCAAGTGCCAAATTTCCAATCTCGAAATTGAAGTATACTGGAAATTCCACGTACGCACATTTGCAACGCGAGCATTAACTCCACTCAGTGCTTGATCTCCACTGATCAGTAGTATGAACATAAAAATAAATTTACCTGATATTGCGAATTTCAAATGACGGATAGAGAATGATGTTACAATATTCAACAACTAAACCAATAATGTTGAGCATCACGCGTGTTTGATGCAATTTTCAGGAATGCATGCCGCGTGCTCTAACGACTTGTAACTTGACACAACTCGTTATTTACTTGTAATCAGAAAGGGCAATTCGGAAAATCTAGTAAAAGATGTTTCTCATGCTTTAAGTTAGTTAGGAGTTAAGCTTTCTTAATGAGTGAGGAATCTATAAGGGGCTGCAATGATTAACGCGACATGTGAATTTGACCCGAGTGAAGTCTAAACTCTAGTAAATAAACTCGAGAGCCAGTATGGCCTGCAAGCTAATTTTTCCTTGGATTTTTTCAAGTACTGTAAATGTATATAATTCAAAGATTATTTCATTTATGATTGAGATCAGGTTAACTCATTTAATTAAGCGAGTAATCATTTATAGCACTATGTAATTGTAATCATGTATATACCCATAAATTAATACGACACAAGTCCAACCTAGAAACACATCAATTAATGTCATCAAACATTTACTGTAAGTGTAGGGTTGTCATAATTTTGGGCATTCCAAATCGAAGATGTTTATAAAATCATTTATTTTATAAAATAATTTTTTAGACTTACAATAGCAACCAAAATCATGAAATCAACAAATATATAAATGATCCGTTAAATCTATTTTATAATAAAAATTATTTTATAATTTGATGTACTACATTAAATTGCTACATCACTTTATAAATTTATAATTAAAAGATTTCTCTGATTCTCAAATAGCAGTCATTTCTACTACCAAGCTACCATTTGTTTTTGGGCATCGTTACTTTCAAACCATGCTACTATTTATCTAAAGTTTTATTATTTTTAATTACCCTTGTTGATAGAGTCTATTTTAAGTGATTTCTTCTAGGAAATATTTAAATAATGGTCATTTAAAATGTGTTGTACATAAAAAAATATTTAAAATGACAAAATTTAAGATAAGAAATAATATATATTACTCTAATATTTTATGGGTAAATATTGATATAATTGTACACACTATTGACTAGGCTGCAATATAATAATTAAGGTGGAAAAAATAAAAGCCTTTTACACCATATAATAAAAGTAAAAGATTGATGAACAAGCATGTACGGGTTATCCTGTTGAGAAAAGACACAGTAGTTGGTTTGAAGACTTGAACTCCAAGCTGCTTTGCTTCCAAAAACATCGTAAAAGTTGGTCGATGACAGATGACAGCTACGCCTGCGTCATGGGCCAGGGCCACCCTTTCCGGTTATTTGCCGCCACCTGACTTATTGTACTCAATTTTTTAACACAGATTAGCATTAAAAAATAATAATTTTTTCATTTTAATTCAAACACATTATTTAACAGTTCAAAAGTACTAAAAAATTATTTTTCTAATTTTAATATTGTGTTAAAATATATAAAAGTTGCAATCCTATCATTTTTCTATTTTGATGAATATTGAGGGGGCCTAAATATTATTGTCATTATTTTATTAAATATTAATGATATACTAATATGCTCGTGATGCCTCTTACTTACGTGATGATTTCGTTATTATTTATTGATTATTTTATTACTATTTACATAATTATAAGATATTTCAAGTGTTTAAACAATTTCGACCACAATAATTTAAAAAAAAGTGAGTTTTTTATTTTTTTCATGATAGAGTCCGTTATTTTATAAAAAAACTTATACAAGACTTGTCATCTAGAGTTTGTATATATTATTTCTTTATTTAAAAATAAAAAAAATTATAGAATTGATTAAAAGGTCGCTTAGTAATAATTGATGGCATGAGATTTGGGCGTTACATTAAAGTGATTACATCAGAGCATACGCAAAGTTTTCGGTTTAAATTATGGGGTCCCAGTAAAGAAAGAAACGCAGCATAAGTTTGACTACTTGAACCCCAAGAAAAACCGGAGTCCTGAGTTCGTTGATGACGACTTCGCTTGCGTCATCATCCGCCTCCATCCTCAATTTGTAGCCTTGACATGGGACCTATTAATATTGTACAACTACTGGGTTCTGTGTGTCAGAGGATACTTGAACATTCCCACTCTTCCATTTACCTAGTACGCATCTGTCTCTGCGCCTGTCTGTCTTTTAACACCCGCCACGACACACTAAAATGGGTGGTTGCCTCTCGCAAGTGATGCTCACTGGGACACAGTCTTGGCCTTCCAGTGATCATCCCACAGCTAAGATTGTCTCCCTCAACGGTGTCCTTCGGGAATATCCTGTCCCTTCATATGTCTCCCAGGTCATCCAGGCTGAGAATTCCTTCTCCTCTTCTTCTTCTTCGTCGTCGTCCGTTTTCATCTGCAGTTCCGACAAATTGGATTACGACGACTACATTCCGGCCTTGGATGCGGACGATCAGCTTCAGGCCGACCAGATCTACTTCGTGCTTCCCGCGTCTAAGCTTCGGCAGCGCTTGACTTCTTCCGATATGGCCGCCTTGGCAGTCAAAGCCGCCGTTGCTCTTCAGAAGTACGCCTCCAAAAACAGCGGCCTTCCACGAAAGAACAAGGCCCGCATATCTCCTGTTACTGTGGTTTATCAATCGGTTTCTTTCGAAAGTACTAAGATCAATCGGTTTGGGTATGAGCATAAACTCGAATCGCAGAAGAATAACAGACGGCCAGTTGTTGATGCCAAGCCTAGCAGCGGATTATCTCAAGACGGGTCGACTGCGAGGAAGTTGCAGAGACACCGTTCTAGAAGAACAAAGACGGCAGTTCGCTCCTTTAGACTCAGGTTGAGCACCATTTACGAAGGAACTAGTGCTCTTTAGATTAAAATTATTTATTTATTTACTATGTTCAGTACATAATGCAGTTTCTGAGCCTCAGAAACTACCCGGCAGAAGAATCATACTCTCCATCTCCATGTAAACAAAAAAAAAATGGAGGTTGGGATTGTACATGTGCGCCATTTTTGTAGCTATATTAATGTAAAATCTGGGATTTTCGTGCAAATTTTCTTGCTGTTCTTTGCTCTGGATTTCTTTTCGTTAATTACAGCCAAATGTAAATGTCGAACGGCAAGTGGAATCCCGGTTTTTGCCAGCTTCTCCTAATTGCCGGCCAAGTGCCAAATTTCCAATCTCGAAATTGAAAAGAATACTGGAAATTCCACGTACGCACATTTGCAACGCGAGCACCAACTCCACTCGTGCTTCTCCACTGAGCAGTAGTATGAACATAAAAATAAATTTGCGAACTTGAAATGACGCGTAGAGAATGATGTTACAATATTCAACAACTGAACCAATAATGTTGTGCATCACACGTGTTTGATGCAATTTCAAGTATGGATGCGGTGTGCTCTAACGACTTGTAATCAGAAAGGGCAATTCAGAAAATCTAGTAAGAGATGTTTCTCATGCTAGCTAATCTTTCTTAATGTGAATCTATATCTCAAAAGTAAGTACCTGGTAGGCTATTTTGGAGTGGTACTATTCGGCCGGAATATCTTGCTTGAGCTTATATCTAAAAATATCTATCTGACTGGGATAAGCTGGTTAACGCCTTTATAGGGTTTATCTCTATGGATTGATCCTGATATTAGACTAGGGGTATAAGTAGTTGACTTTATTCCTGAATCTATATGGTGCGTTTGATGCAACTTAATCCTTCAATCGTCCAATATCACATGAATCTCAGGTGATCGAGGGCTTTTCTCGCTTGCAGCACTTTCCTCACCCATAAAGTGTATTTAATTTTTATATATCCAACAATAAGCGAAGACGTTTCTTCGTCAACTCTTTAGGATCCATGAATAAAAGAACGAGACCAATGGAGCTTGATTGACCTGCATGCTAATTTTTCCTTTGATTTTTTTAAGTACTATAAATGCATATATAATTCAAAGATTATTTCATTTTTGATTGAGAGGTTTAACTCATTTAATTAAGCGAGTAATCATTTATAGTACTATGTAATTGTAATCATGCATATACCCATAAATTAATACGACACAAGTCCAACCTAGAAACACATCAATTAATGTCATCAAACATTTCTTGTATGTGTAGGGTTGTCTTAATTTTGGGCATTTCAAATCGAAGATGTTTATAAATTCATTTATTTTATAAAATATCTTTTTAGCCTTACAATACCGACCAAAATCATGAAAACAACAAAAAAATAAATGCTTTTTCATTATTCACGAATTACTTCCTATGAGGAGAATCCCATTCCTTGTTAATTAGGCCTTAATAAACTCTATATACTGTGTTATACATGAGTATTCAAGATTATATCTGATGTACTGTATTAAATTACGTCAGTTTATAAGTTTATAATTAAAAGATTTGTCTGATTCTCAAATAGTAGTCATTTCTACTAGGGCTGAGCACTGACTAGTTCGGAGTCAGAGAGCCCAACCTCCGACTCTGACTCCGAAGACTATGGACTTTGCTCCGACTCCGACTTGTCGGGGTGGAGTCTGATTTTGAAACCTTTTTTTTGTCTTTTTTATAATCATATTTGACCCACTTTTTATTTTAAAAAAAAAATTGTGTGGTATTTCAAGTTTCAATTTTCTCAAAATTACAATCTAAACTAAATAATTCACTTTTTATTATAACAAAAAATACAACTAAATAAAACAAGTAACATACTAACTTACATTCTAAAATTAAAAATAAAAAGAAAGTCCACTACAATAAACATCCACATCCCTATCCACATCCAACTAATCACTACAATAAACAAAAGAAACATTTACTTATCCACATCCATATCCACATGCACCACATCTGCCATTCACACACTCATTATAATAATATTTACTTACCACAACTACAATAAACATTTTCTAAGTTTCATTCTAACAACAAAAGAAATCCAAAATATTCTAAGTGCGAACTAAATTAAATGTTCCCAACAACATTTAATTTAGAACTTCCAAATGCACCAAAATAAAATAAATTACAAGCTTCCAAATTACAATCTTCTAAATGCCCAACAAATGTTTTCTTTCCAAATGTTCAAACTTTCAAGTTGTGCCTGAAAAAAGAAAAAAAGAAAAAAAAGATTAGTAAGGAAAACAACCCAACTTTAAGTAAAGAGAATTTAGCATGAAGCATTTAGTATGTTGGATAGTAACTCAAAATCAAAGGTTCAATCTATCAAATTGTCAATCATCTTCATAAAGTAAGTTGGTCATACCAGTGATTAATTCTACATTAAGATATTAAAGTATATGAGATTAGTATCATAAAATGTCAAAATCAACATATATAAAAACTTAAAAAAACCTCTAAATACATTACCTGAGTCTAATTTATAGCTCTCTGAATCATCAATGACATCCGTAAAATTTTGATTCAAGCATATAGGAGTGGATTTCAACCAGTTTTGCATGCACACAAGAGCTTCTACAGTTCTAGGAGCCAAAGAACTCCTAAATGGATCCAGAACACGGCCTCCAGTACTAAATGCCGACTTAGATGCAACAATGGTGATCGGAATGACCAAGATATCTCTTGCTATTAAAGCAAGAACTGGAAATTTGTTTGAGTTAACTTTCCACCATACCAAAATTTTAAAATTTTCCGTAGGAACCTCAACATCCTCCAACAAATACCGCTCTAATTCAGATTTATAATCTATCAAGGATGCTGATTTTCGGTCTTTATGGAATCCAAACAAAAAGTCGAAGGGATCATCATCAATATAGGTACTACTACTACTCCTCAATGTCCCCATTGATGCACTATCTTCACCCCTCCGACTCCGAGTTGACTTAGACCCAGTTGTGTTGCCACCATAAAACCCTACATATTATTCATGCAAATATTCCACACCCTCTTGAGGAGTACAACAAATTCATCACCCCTCTCATCTCCCAATGTTTTCTTGAATCAATATGCTTGAGCAACCAATTTGTACTATAGATCAAGAATGGCAACAACAAACAATAATCGATTTATTTTTTCAAGATCACCCCAATATTTATCATACTTTGTCTTCATTCTCAAAGCCATTGAACTCAAGCGTCGATTACTATTCACATAAAAAAGCATTCAAGTTTTTATGAATATTAATAAGCTTTTGGACATAAAAATTTGATGTGATATATAGTGTACCAGAAATATGCAGGGTGACATTATAAAATACATAAAGAAACTTTTCAAAGTTTCTTATGGTCTCCCAATCATCAGACCCAGGAGCTCGTGAACTCTTTTTCCCATGCTCCTCCTCAGATAAATAAACTCATAAGTAGGGATCCTCATCAGGCAAAATTTGGTAGGCTTTTTGATACTTCTCAGCCACGTCCAATATAAGAAAAGTCAAATTCCATCCGGTAGGCATGTTAAGACATAAGAAACTAGAACATGACACTTTCGACCTATCAACACAAGAGTTGAAAGTGGCAAGTCTTTGGGGAGAAGACTTCACAGACTTAATCAAATTTTGGACTCTTATGATCGAGTCATCAACATCTTTCAAACCTTCAGTCACAACAAGATTTAAGATGTGTGCAATACACCTCATATAAATAAACTCGTGAGTTGCAGTACAATCCTCACTTCCTATTTCATTTATTCTCAACCAATCAATAACAGAGTCGTTAGAGGTAACATTGTCCATCATAATTATGAGGATTTTATCAATATCCCAATCAAGCATACTACCAAACTACCATTTGTTTTTGGGTATCGTTACTTTCAAACCATGCTATCATTTATCTTAAATTTTATTATTTTTAATGACACTTGTTGATAGAGTTTATTTTAAGTGATTTCTTCTACGAAGTATTTAAATAATGGTCATTTAAAATGTGTTGTAGAGAAAAAATATTAAAAATGACAAAATTTAAGATAAGAAATAATATATATTACTCTAATATTTTTATCGGTAAATATGATATAATTGTACACACTATTGACTAGGCTGCAATATAATAATTAAGGTGGAAATAATAAAATCCTTTTACACTATATAATAAAAGTAAAAGATTCATGAACAAGCATGTACGGGTTATCCTGTTGAGAAAAGACACAGTCTTCGGTTTGAAGACTTGAACTCCAAGCTGCTTTGCTTTAAAAAACACAGTAAAAGTTGGTCGATGACGGCTTCGCCTGCGTCATGGCCCAGGACCACCCTTTCCAGTTATTTGCCGCCACCTGACTCATTGTACACAATTTTTTAACACAGTTAGCATTAAAAAATAATAAAATTTTCATTTTAATTCAAAGAAATTATTTAACAGTTTAAAAGTACTAAAAAATTATTTTTCTAATTTAATATTGTATTAAAATATTTAAAAGTTGCAACCCTATCATTTATATTGATGAATATTGATTGTGACCTAAATATTATTTTCTTTAATTTACTAAATATTGATGATATACCAACTTGCTCGTGATGCCTCCTACTTATGTGAAGATTTTACTATTATTTACATATCGTTTAACTGCTATTCACGTAATTATAAGATATTTCAAGTTTTCAAATGAGTCCGAAAACATTAATTTAAAAATTCTTAGAAATAATATTGTATTTCAAAACTCTTTCCACGCCTATATTTAAAAGAATAATGTCACCTATATGGTCTAAATGTACAAGCCTGTTATTAGGGGTGTAAGTTTGAACCGAAAAATCAGAAAACCGGTCTGAACCGGACCGGTTGGGCAGGTTTTCCAGTTTTTCGATCCGGAATCGGTTCTTTATTTGTACAAACCGGTTGAATCCGGTCCGGTTTCGGTTTCATAGTTTTTGGGATCAGACCGGACCGGTTGAAGAAAAAAATTAAAAAAAAATAATATTATATATATAAGTTTTATACAAAAATAATATTATACAAAATATTTTTTATATATAAGTTTTATATATAATATATAAAAAGAAAGAAAATCATTCAAATATTATTACTAAATTTTGATAAATACATAGGACATTAGTAGTTATACTAATATAGAGTATAGTTATACTGATATAGTTATACTAAATCACTATAACTAATATTAATATATAACTAACACTAATAGTTTATTATAGACTATAGTTTTAGTTATATTGATATAGTAATACTAAATCACTATAACTAATACTAATATATAACTAATACTAATATAGTACTTGGCTTTAGTAAAGCATATTTTTTTAGTAAAGTAGATTTTTTTAATAAAAGTATAAAACAGATTTTTTTAAAACAATTTTTTTTTTATAAACAGATTTTTAATGACAAATTGTCAAACTTACATTTAAAAAAAATCGAAAATCGGACCGGACCGGACCGGAAACCGGTAAAACTGGAAGTACCAGTTTAGGAGGGTAACCGGTGTGTAATCGATTTTGAAAAATACGAAACCGGTACATACCGGTTCGGTCCTAAATTTTGTCCAAAACCAGACTGGACTGGACCGGTTACACCCCTACCTGTTATAAATATGCGAGTCTATAGAAAAAGCGACTTTTTCATTTGTTTTATGGTGTAATCTGTTTTTTTATAAAGAATTTATACGAGACTTACAATTTGGAGTTTGCATATATTATTTATTTATTTAAAATTAAAAAAAATTATAGAATTGATTAAAAGGTTGCTGAGTAATAATTGATGGCATGAGATTTGGGCGTTACATTAAGGCCTCGTTTGTTTTCAGAGATGAGATGAGATGAGATAAAAACTTTTGAGATGAAATGAATTGTTTATTTTATTTTGTATTGAAATTTGAAAAAGTTGAATTGTTTATTTTATTTTGTATTGGAATTGAAAAAAGTGTAATAATGAAATTGAGATAAGATGAGATGAGATGAGAGTTTTCTGAAAACAAACCAGGCCTAAAGTGATTACATCAGAGCATACCCAAAGTTTTCGGTTTAAATTATAGGGGTCCCAGTAAAGAAAGAAACGCAGCACAAGTTGGACCACTTGAACCCCAAGAAAAACCGGAGTCCTGAGTTCGTTGATGACGGCTTCGCTTGCGTCATCATCCGCATCCATCCTCAATTTGGTTCCGTGACATGAGACCTACTAATATAGTACAACTACTGGGTTCTGTGTCTCAGAGGATTCTTGAACGTTCCCACTCTTCCATTTTTCCTAGTACGCATCTGTTTCTGCGCCTCTCTGTCTGTTGATACCCGCCACGACACAGTACTACAATGGGTGGTTGCCTCTCGCATGTGATGCTCACTGGGACACAGCCTTGGCCTTCCAGTGATCATCCCACAGCTAAGATAGTCTCCCTCAACGGTGTCCTCCGGGAATATCCTGTCCCTTCATATGTCTCCCAGGTCATCCAGGCCGAGAATTCCTTCTCCTCTTCTTCTTCTTCTTCGTCGTCGTCCGTTTTCATCTGCAGTTCCGACAAATTGGGTTACGACGACTACATTCCGGCCTTGGATGCGGAGGACCAGCTTCAGGCCGACCAGATCTACTTCGTGCTTCCCGCGTCTAAGCTTCGGCAGCGCTTGACTTCTTCCGATATGGCCGCCTTGGCCGTCAAAGCCGCCGTTTCTCTTCAGAAGTACGCCTCCAAAAACAGCGGCCTTCCACGAAAGAACAAGGCCCGTATATCTCCTGCTAGTGTGGTTTATCAATCGGTTTCTTTCGAAAGTACTAAGATCAATCGGTTTGGGTATGAGCATAAACTCGAATCGCAGAAGAATAACAAACGGCCAGTTGTTGATGCCAAGCCGAGCAGCGGATTATCTCAAGACGGGTCGTCTGCGAGGAAGTTGCAGAGATACCGTTCTAGAAGAACGAAGACGGCAGTTCGCTCCTTTAGACTCAGGTTGAGCACCATTTACGAAGGAACTACTGCTCTTTAGATTAAATTTATTTATTTCTTCACTATGATCAGTATATAATGCTGTTTCTGAGCCTCAGAAACTACCCGGCAGAAGAATCATACTCTCCATCTCCATGTAAACAAAAAAAAAAATCGAGGTTGGGATTGTGTGCGTGATTTTTGTATTAATATTAATGTTAAATCTGGGATTTTCGTGCAAATTTTCTTGCTGTTCTTTGCTCTGGATTTCTTTTCGTTAATTATAGCCAAATGTAAATGTCGAACGGTTAGTGGTATCCCGGTTTTTGCCAGCTTCTCCTAATTGCCGGCCAAGTGCCAAATTGCCAATCTCGAAATTGAAAAGAATACTGGAAATTCCACGTACGCACATTTGCAACGCGAGCATCAACTCCACTCGTGCTTCTCCACTGAGCAGTAGTATGAACATAAAAATAAATTTGCGAACTTCGAATGACTCGTAGAGAATGATGTTACAATATTCAACAACTGAACCAATAATGTTGTGCATCACACGTGTTTGATGCAATTTCAAGTATGGACGCCGCGTGCTCTAACCACTTGTAATCAGAAGGGGAAATTCGGAAAATCTAGTAAGAGATGTTTCTCATGCTAGCTAATCTTTCTAATGTGAATCTATATCTCAAAAGTAAGTGCCGGGTAGGCTATTTTAGAGTAGTACTATTCGACCGTTGATACTACCCGTTCGGCCCGAATATCTTGCTTGAACTTGTATCTATAAATATCTATCTGATTGGGATAAGGTTAACGCCTTTATATTATCTCTATGGATTGATCCTGATATTAGACTCGGGGTATCAGTAGTTGACATTTGTTCCTGCACCTATATGGTGCGTTTGATGCAACTTAATCCTGTAATTAATAGTCCAATATCACATGAATCTCAGGTGATCGAGGTACTCTTTAATCACTTGCAACACTTTCCTCACCCATAAAGTGTATTTATATCCAACAATAAGAGAAGATTTTTCTTCGTCATTTTTCCTCACCATAAGGTGAACCTGTATGACCTGCATGCTCATTTTTCCTTTGATTTTTTTAAGTACTATAAATGTATATAATTCAAAGATTATTTCATTTATGATTGAGAGGCTTAACTCATTTTATTAAGCGTGTAATTATTTATAGTACTATGTAATCATGCATATACCCATATATAAATCAATGCGACACAAATCCAAACTAGAAACACATCAATTAATGTCATTAAACATTTATTGTAAGTGTAGCCCGGTTGTCATAATTTTGGGCATTCCAAATCGAAGATGTTTATAAATTCATTTATTTTATAAAATAAGTTTTTAGCCTTACAGTACCGACCAAAATCTTGAAAACAACAAATAAATAATTAATGCTAGCTTTTTCATTATTGACGAATTACTTCCCATGAGGAGAATCCCAATTCCTTGTTAATTAGGTCTTAATAAACTCTATATACTGTGTTATACATGAGTATTCAAGATCAAATAATATGACTAAGGTTGCATTCGCATAGTGAGATATTTTTAGTTATTATGTGAATAGTAGTAAAAAAGTAATGAAAAAATATTAAATAGTAGTGAATAATAGTGAAAAATAGATGAAAAGTAATAATAAAATAATAAATAAAAGTATTCTAACAATACTGTACCCAAACTAGGCCTAAGTATGATAAAAATTAAAAATAATAATAATATTACTCAAATCAACTCGAGCAATGGAGCTTGTAATCTGAGAAAGGTTTTGCTTCACAACCTCTACCACACTCCACACTACATATTTTTTTTTATTTTTAAATTTTTTTTTTGAATTTATTCTTTTTAAACTGTTTCAAATTTTTTATTCTCTATTCATATAATAAATATTTGATAAAAAAAATTAAAAAAATGTGGTGTGTGAAGATTGTGTGAATAATAAGAAGTAGTGAATATATTTTAATCTGAGAAAAGTTTCGGTGGCCATATACAACTGAAATGGGCTTGGGCTTGAATGAGCCCTACAAAAAATCTCAAAAAGAGAGGCAACTCCATATTGGGCTCGAAGATGTACATTATAACTCCTTGTAAAGAACAAAAATTGAAAAGGCAGCTTGTAAACTGTAAAGGAAGAAAAGGAAAAACATGACATCAATGATCTCCTTTCTCCTTCTACTGCTGAAAGTCCAAAGCGTCAAAGAGTAAACAAAAACGTTAGATGTTCAAATAAAGGTACATGATCACACACTGCAACAAATCTCCTTTTTTTTCGGGAGGGGCTGTGGTCAGAAAAAGTATAGACTTAGTGAAAACGATTTTTTCCCACCAATTTGTGTCATGGAAGACTCGTGACATATAACTGATGGGAAAATTTCTTTTTCACTCAAATTTTGAGTTTACGGGAAAAATCATCTTTTTGCCACGACATGAACGGCGTATAAAACATTCTAATTTCGTGGTAAATAAGTCTATTAGCTTGATCTCATGGTCAGTAATAATGCGATTATCCATAGAATAAGTTCATGGAAAATCTTCTATATCCATGAATTTCTTTCGTGACAAAAGTGGTGTCTTATAAGTTTTACCCACCAATTCATTCATGGCAAAAAATAAATTGACAATTTTGTGTTTTCACACGTTGGAATGTCATGCTAAGTAAAGTTTGTAACTTTGTATGGTATTGAAGTCAATCTAAATTCAATCCATTTTGATCAAACAAGTTAGATCTCTTACATTTATCATGATAATTTCGTATCGAAAGTCCTAATAAAACTCTAAAATATTATAGGTTGAGATAATTAGGAATTGTATGGAATTGAATTGGTTTCGTATGTGGGCTCAAGTCCAACTTAACTAATTCAATTAAGCAAATCAAACTTCTACATCCAAAGCCAATAACCATTTATTGTTGCGAGAAATGTGGATGTTACTTATCTTCTCACATCACACATTTTATATATTTTAAATTTTATTTTATTTTATTTTATTCTTATTAAGTTAATTGAGTTATTTTACTTATCATCCATATATCACATACTTATTATGAAAAAAAGAGAAAAAAATCACATGGCTTTAGCCACTAAAAAATATCACAAAAATAAATCTATAAATTCACATGGTTTAATGTGATACATTAGATTGTAAAATTATTTTTATTGTAAAATAAATCCAACGTATAATATGAAATTATGTGAGTTTATAGATTTATTTTTATGAAATCTCTTTATTGATTATAACACTTCTCTCATCGCATAAATTCACTTGCACAAGACTAGACTGCTCCATAACCAATTACTTGTTTAGATATTAAGAATATTTCAAAATATTTGTGAATAATAATAGTTAATAGAATTTTTTAATATTATGTTTGTTTAGAAGTTTGAAAATGTTGTATATAATTTTATGTTTTGTTTGAGAGTTCGAAAAAATTATAATGATGAGGTGTAAAAGTTAAATATTTAAAATTAAAAAATATTTTATATTTAAATGATATTTATAAAAAAAATATTTAAAAATATAAAAGAATACCGAAAATATCTTTATTTCAAACAATTTTGAGGAGATTTAAATAATAAGTCGAGTTGAAATAAAATTATATGAGAGTTAAAAGTTAAATAAAATATTTTTATAATATAATTTTTAATATTATTTTTATTTTAAAATTTAAAAAAATTAAATTTTTTTATTAAATTTTAAAACGAGACACGAGACAAATGAATAGAGTTGAGATGATGTTTACCTAAAATTATCTTGTCCTGGACATCGGAACATTACGAGTTTGTCAGGTAAAAATGTGATCCAGCTAACTTTGTCTCCACGCCCAACGAAAGTCTTTTTTATAGGTAAACTTGGTCCCATATTGGGATTTGTAAAAATCGGCCGACAGAAAGTCTAAATGATGGGATTTGTTGGCTAAAAGTGAAATAAAAATATGAAAAATATTTTTTTTACTGTTGTAATTTTTATTTATTTAATTAGTAATTAAGTATATATATTTTAATCATATTATGATTTTTTATTTTTTATAAAAATATTTAAAAGTATTAAAAAATACATATATGAAAAAGTAAATAAAATAAAATAAACTCTTATAATTAACTATAGCTCTTAACGATAGTTAGAAATGGTGGCAGTAGTGCCACCCTAAAAATATAGTTAAAACCTTTTCACAATTCCATTAATATAAAAAAATATCTTGCTTTTTAAAATAAGAAGGAATTTTCCATCAGTTTATTGTTTTAATTATTATTATTATTATTATTATTATTATTATAGCTAGTAAACTACCATTTTATTCGATATTTTAACTGTTTTCTTTTTGTCGGGCGAGACTTTCAGAGGTTTCTTGTTTTTTCAGGCCTACTTTTGTTCCCCACTAGCCATCGGATTGAAGCCCAAGCTGGTGAACAAACTCCGGTCCAAACAGCCCTTCATTCAACGCCATTTGGAAAGCAGCGAAAAGGACCCTCACACTCTCTTCCGAAAAAAAAAATTGACAATTAAGATAAAAATAATACAAATCCTATTTGTAAAAGAGTTTTTGTTATATATAATCATTTTTATATATTTTTATATATTCAATTAATATGATTAATTAAAATAATTATTTTATATAAAAAAAAATTGATGCAGTCATTCGTATTAGTGAAGTGAACAAAAACATATACAAAAATGATTGTATATAAAAATTTTATTTGTAAAAAGCATATTCATTATATCGTTCATATGCTAAAATTTGATTTATATAAAAAATTAAATTTTAAATATCTTACAAATTAAAACATGTCGTGTCAATGATATAAAACTATATATATATATTTTTTAAGAATTCTTTGTAATATTGCTTATTGATACACTAAATACATGTGAAAACCTCCCACATCAGTCAGTATAAAAATGTATCTGCATTTTTATTTATTTATTTTTATAAATATTGTGTCTACAAAAAAATTTATAAGTAGTAGAGGATGAAGCTTTTGTATTATTGTTATTATTTTTTTATAAAGATATATATGGAGAGAAAAGGATTCCAATTAGGCAATCATGTATTTTGATCACTAATTATAGTAGGGATCATCGATAACATAAAGTGTAATAAATCTATATTAATTTATCTTTAAGCTTTTCATTGTTTTATCTTTCAGATCTATTTATATATATATATATATATATATATATATATATATATATATATATATATATATATATATATATATATAATACTAGGGATATTGCCACCCACGAGTTCAAATTAATGTTTTGAATTCCGTTCCGGTGATCATTCCGGTTTAGGTATTGAAATGAAATATTTTGGTACCGGTCTATTCTAATGTACCGTTTTGGAATTAATTATATATTATATATAAATATTTACATGTATATATAAACTAACAACTAATAGAATAAATACATATATATATATATATAAGTGTGTATCATGTGTATATGTGTATATATATATGGAAGAATTAAAGATTTATAAAATGAATATACGTTGAAAAAATCATAAACTTGAGTTGAGACACAAAAACAAAGAAAAAATAAATAAAAGAATAGAGAAATTATTAAAAATAATTAAATTTAAAAAATGAGAAAATGAGGAGACATATTTAAAGTTACAAAAAAATTAAAATTAAATAAATACATTTTATATTCTAGAATTAATTAAATATCATTTGTATTTAAAATTTACAAAAATGCTATTCAAAAATAAGAAAATTGCAAAAACAAACCGAAACGGAGCAGGGACCGAAATGCCAATTCCGGCTGGAATGGCCGGAACAATAAAAATTTAGAACGAAACGTAATGAGAGGGTATAGTGTTCCGGACACTACACCGGAACGGCAAATTCCGACCCAAACGGAACGAAATTTAAAACTATGGTCTAAATGCCCCCACTGGTTTGCCACTAAATTATAATACGTACTGAAAATTCATTTCTATAATAAAAAACAGATATAAATAAAAAATACATATTGATCATATGTATTAACACAATACCCTCTAATTTTTCTAATTCACAGAATGTTTTAGAATAGGGTTTACTTTCGGTTATTTTGATTCTCTTGTAATTGATTTGATTCCTTTGTAAAGTGTATAAATATACACAGTCACTACATAGTAATACACGATGAATATTTAGGAAAATTGTGCCTCTGACATGGTATCAGAGCTGCTGGACTAGCAATCTCTTTGATCCTTGGCTACGCCATCTTCTTCCTCCCTCCCACAACCATTTTTTTCTATTATTTCATCCTTTTCTCATGTAGTCACCGCTAAACTCACAACTGGGAATATTCTTCTTTGGAATTAGGGAAATTAGAGGGTATTGTGTTAATAATATGTTGTGAAGGCCAGCTTCCAACTTTAACAGCAGTAACTATTCTTGTCTCCTTCATGATCATAAGTACTATGAGGACTGCTAGAGACACATAGGGATCCCACAAACTGACGTGTCCATTCTAAGTCCAATTAAGTTTTTTTTTTCCTTTGTTTTTTCCCTCCCTAGCCCCAATCCCCCTTTCCCCTCCCCCTCCCTTTCCCGTCGCATACCCACGCCGTAGTTGCTACTACCATTCCCATACCTCACCAGCAACAAACAACAGACCTCTCTCTCTCTCGGTCTCTTTTTCTCTCATATTCATTCTATTTTCCTTTACAATTTTCTCAACAGACAAACAAACAGATTACGATTTTCCCTCTCAACAACCATACACAGAGCAAATATTATTTTCTTTTCAATTTCTCAACAATCAAACAAAATTTTCCCTTTCATTTTCTCAACAACCAAACATAGAGAAGCGGGGGAAGAGAGTGGGTTGTGGGCGACGGTGGTATTGGGTTGACGCCAGAAAGACGTCGGCAGAGCACTGGGTAGAGAATCTCGTCGGCGGCACTAGGAGGGTCACGATCATCGGCTGGCAGTGAGGAGAGTGGTGGAGGAGGGGGCTTCCGTGCGTTGTCGGTGGAGGAGAGTCACGATCGTCGGCAGCGCTGAGGAAAGTGGCCTTCGTAAGGGTGAGGGGGAAGGAGGGAGAGGCACGGGGAGGAGGGGAGAAGGGGAGAGGGAAGAAAAAAAAATAGAGAATAAAGGTGGGTTTGGATGTTGAAGTGAGTTGAGTTGAGTTGAGTTGAGATGATAAAATATTGTTAGAATATTATTTTTTAATATTAAAGTTGTTTTAAAATTTGAAAAAGTTGAATTGTTTATTATATTTTGTATTGAAATTTGAAAAATGTGTAATGATGAGTTGAGATGAGTTGGGGATCCAAACGAAGCCTAAGAGAGACACGTGGCACATTAATAATGTACGTGCCACATCTGTGTTTGTGGATCCTTTTATATCTCTAGTGTTTTCCAAGTACTATCCAAAGGCAGCACGTGCGTCACTCTAAAGATTCTCATAACTATATATTTATGTACGTGCGTGTTAGACGTTCTGTCACTACTACGTAGACATTAGTACTGATCTTGTACTAAATATACATGTCATAGCATGATTCCATCGATCATTTGATCTTCACGACAAAGTCAAATTAAAAACCAGTCTTATATATGTGCGCGCGCGCTTTGCCACGGCAGTACTTATAATGGCGCATTAAGCACTAATTAAAATATATGATCGCTAAAGATGATTGAAAACAGATATTATAGGATAATCTATAATGGAATAGAAAGGCACGTACGTTATAGAAATTAGAAAATGTATATAATTGTCATGAATCTTTGTTTGATTAGCATATATGTAGTAGTTAATTATTAATTCAACCATCAAGCTAGGAACCTCTTCCAATATTGAGTTTAAGTCTTTTTATGCTCACCTTAATTTTTTTAATATATAGTATTCGAGAAGTGTTAGGGTTATAAAAACAAAGTTTATAAATTAACACGTATGTCTTAATTTGATACGTCAGATTTAGATCACAGTGCAATAATATTTCATGCATGAACCAATATTTTTCAGTGCTTCTCGGAGTATATATCATGATTCGTGATGGCTATATATACATGAGATGGTATCCAAGTGTAGATTGTCAAGCCCTCGTGCATATATATCAAGCTACCAAGCACAAGAATAAGCACACTTGACTAGAGCATGATGACACGATTGCAACCCATTAATTATTAAAAACTAAAGGGAAAGCATTGCTTTATATAAAGAACTGTTGCTTAAAGAGGATGTGGGAGATCCTATATAATGTTTTTTGTTTTCTTCCTGGAATGAGTCGACAAAAAGTTTAACATGGCTTTTCCCACAGAGAGCATATAGGTGGTCGGTCCAATATTTGAGCGATGATGGAGATATGTGCAATTTGCATGCCCAAAAATAAGCATGAAAACCCCAAGCACTCAGTAGTAGTACTCAAGCTAGCTTAATCTCGAAGGGGTGGTGGGAAGTATAAGTGCTATATATATATGGAAGCATGAGGAATGATATATATTGAATCATAAGGTGGAAAAAAAAGCATGCAAAGCGTGCAAAAACCTACTTCTTTTCATCCCTAACGTGGGGCGCGGTGGGCCAAGATCTTTTGATCAAGAGAAACAAAGATGGTTTGTCCATAGAGAAAACAAACGAACAAACAAGTACTGAAGATCTAAAGGAATATGGATGGTCTTTGATATTCATTTCAAATTTTATCATTTTCAGTTATATGATCTACTAGTATATACGTCTTTGGTAGCCTAATCAGTCGTGGTAGATAGATAGAACTGTTAGTACTCTAAGAAAAATAAGTATTTGTGATGAATTATTTGCGACGAAAATGATTATTTATGACGAAGATAGACTCATTTTGACAGAAAATATTCATTTTCGCATAAAATAGTTGGCCACAATTAAGCATATTCTTGTAGTGATAATTAATTAATTAATTAATTTAAAATGTGCCATATTAATTAATATATGACTTGTGATGACAAAACATATGTGCTATAGATCAATAGAGCATTACTAGTTCTTCAAACTATATATGCTTCTACGTACCTTTTTAAGAAAACATAAAGATATATGATGGAAGATTAGGCACACACCATTATCATAATTGATAAATCAAAACAAATAAATTAAAGAAATGGAAACATCATTAATACTAGTACTATTAATACAATAGATCGATAAACATTCCACAAAATCACTCGGCATTATGATCATCTGATCTCAGTACAGAACAATGATTAGGTATCCAAGGCAAGTTAATTATCTTATCGATCAACAAGAATCTCAATGCAATGAAAATGAAATTAAATCCTTCAATCTTTCATTTATATATTAATGGCCTTTATAAGCTCATAATTAAAACGCCCTTGCTATTAACTCTTCCGTACAAGAATAGCTTAGACATGAGGAGTGGTATTATCATACAATTGTTCTTTCAAACTACGTTATCACTTCAAATTATATCAATTTGTGAGTTTATTTTTGTAAAATATTTTTATGATTAAAATATTTCTTATATATATATATATCACTACAAGAAATAATGGTTTTTTCCAAGAACAGGTTTTGTGGCAAAAAGCAAGCCCCACAAAATTTTTTCATGGGATAAAACTCGCTGGAAAAAGTATTATAACTCATGAAAGGTTTAAATCGTGGCTAATACGTATCTTTTCCTACAACACTTCTCGCAGCAAAAGTCAATGAAGTTCGCTGCAAAAGCACATCCATTTTTGTTTATGCTCGTGGGAATAGGAGCAATTGTCACAAGAGGTATTGATGGGTATTAGTATTTGCCATTAGAACATTTGGTGGAAAAAGCTTTTTCTGGCAAAAAAAAAAAGTATTTGCCACTAGAACATTCGGTAGAAATAGCTTCTTCCGACAAAAAAAAAAATTTGCCACTAGAACATTTGGTGGAAAAAGCTTTTTCCGGCTTAAAAAAAGTATTTTCCGCGGGTTGTTTTCGTGGCAAATGCTAAAAGAATTCAGAAAAAAAAAATATAAAAGCAAAAAAAGATAAGAATGAGCCAAAAATGATCATAAAAAATTGTCTAACATAAGTTAAAAAATTATATACAAACCTTGGAGATTCAAATTGACATTAATAAAAATTTCAAAAAAAGTATATTTATTCTACCAAAACTTGTTCAATAATGGAGAACATTATTTACATTATTTATTCTAAAGATGGAGTACATAATTTGTCACAACAGAAGAACATAATATGATAGCAAGGATTTCTTGCCTATCGTAATGCATACAAACAAACACAACATTCAACTTGTATATGATAAATAAAATTAACACTAGCACTTTCCATCTATCAACGAAAGGTTTAAAATACAACTCTGTCCTAAACTCTCACCCTCCTTTCTTCCATTTTCTTGATCTATTTTCTTGAACCAACATCACTTTAGGCATTCGTTAGATAAATGTGTGATATGATGGGAAGCCCACACAAAGCTGTGCATACCCCTGCTGCCCTACATTACAGAGGAAACAAACATAAACCTAACACATTTTTGTAGGAAAAAAGGAGGAAAATATATATGAAAAAACAAAAAAGCATGTGGATATTCATAACATCCTTTGCAGCCCCCTACCCCCAAAACGAACAATCTATAACAGTCCACTATAACACACACTATCTGCTAAAGCATTATAAAATCAAGTGAGGTTTTATGGAAAGATGTGACTTGATAGGGATTAATGCTAAGTCTAGTACAGGTGTTTTTAATCCAAGCATATTCATTCCAACACCTAGCATATCAAGCTATTTACACATGATGACCAAACTATTGATTTCATTTTAAAAACACTTCCATATCAAAACATATAATATATGAAAAATATCAAATAAAAGTTCTACTTCAAAGTTGTAAAATGTTCGTAACTTACCTTTGTCCAAGTATACTTTTGTAAAGAATGGTAAAGAAGAATTCTTGGTATGACCAAGTTTCAAACTGTATCCAATGGTAAAGAAGAATTCCTGAAAACTTCAGCTATTGTGACATTTCCATAACTGTTTAGTCAGATATTTTCAATTTAATGCTAAGCTTTCCTTATTTAGAAACTGAGAAACACCCAAGAAAATGAAAAAATAAATCTGTAGCAACGACGAGTACATATCTGTAACTAAGATCTGATCATAATAAAAAGCATGCAAGTTTGTTTCTGTGTACACAGCATATTCAACTTATCATTCAGAATATATACATATTCAACTAACACAATCAGAGCACACTCTTCACATATGCAATTTACAACATAGCATAGCTTATCAAATATGCGTGAAATGCATATGACAACATTAACAAACTGATAATAATTCATCAAGCTGTAGAAGCTTACCTTGCTTTGAAGTAGTAATGGTTCCACAGATTTCTTATCCACACTAAAGATTCTATCTGCACAATTCACCATACAATAAAGAATGAGTGTGATAGAACGACAATAACAAAATGGTTGATGGAGGGGGAGCGGGACCAAAAATGGGTGGTGGAGGCCGTGACACAGATATGAGAGTGAGAGAGAGGTATACACAGATCTGAGAGGAGAGGGGACTCGGGCTGGCCAGGGGGAGCAGGTGGTGCCAGTGGATGGCTAGTAGACTCGAGGAGGTGGTGCGGCAGCTGCTGGCAGCATATCTAGGTCGTGCGACGGCATAAACACGTGTAGGGAGGGGGCTCGATTCGGTGAGGAGGAGAGGGAGGGAGGCGTGCGGGAAGGCATATCGGAGGTGGGGGTGGTTCAGCGAGGTGGTGGTGGTGGTCTGCGACGGTGGGAGGCTGCGGCGGCACTAGGCTGAAGAGGAGAGCAGATCGGGTGAGGGAGGGGCTGTTTCGGGATGGAGGGAGGAGGCCGGCGACGTGGGGGCTGAGGGAGGTTGGCGCCGGCGAGAGGAGGCTAACACTAGTGACTGCGTGGCTGCACTGCTGCGACGCTGTGGCCGAAGGAGAAGAGAGGAAACAGGAGAGGGGATTGTAGGCTGAGAGAGAGAGAGATGAGAGGAAAAAGAGAAAATGGGTTTCTATATAAGATTTTAAAATTTTTTGCGGCGAGTACTAATCACCGTAACAAAAGATAATATCGCCGTTATAACCAAATAACCCATAACAGAATAACTAATTCAAGTAAGTTTAATTGCGGTGACAACATATCGCCGCAAAAAGTCGATAAGTTCATCACAACAAGTTTATAACCCACGAACCCATGAAATTTCTGGCCAAACTATTTGCGGCAATAAAAATTCGCCACAATAAATCATATTTCGCCACAAAAACATATTTTTCTCACAAAGTTTTACTTGTCAATAATATTTCGTGAGAATAGACTTGTTTTATTTTCCACAAACAATTTTCATGTCATTCGATAATTATTTGTCACGACGGTGCGTCTTGAAAAAAGAATTTATGACAAAAGGCCATAATTAATTCTTGTAGTGTATATATAACTTCCTATAATTACTTTGGTTAAAAATGAAACACTATTGATTCATTAAACACTATTGTTTTTCAAAGACTTGTTCTTTGACTTAACTAAACTAATTACCTCTGTTTTGCGGTGAAAGTTAAGAGAATATTCAGGACAGATTTTCTCATTAGTTGGTCTTTGACGCGTTTTATCTATCCCTGCATGCAGGGGGAAACTATTTTTTATCTTGGGATAAACATATGATATTAGTATATATCTTATTGGGGTAGGAGGAAAGTGGGACAGACAGGACTCTTGTGTTTAATCATTGCCTTGGGCGTGCTTCCTTCCTCATCATACTCATACTCATGCATGCCATCCCATCCACTCTATTGGACCATTCTTTCGTTTTTCTGTTTCAAACTTTTTTTCCTTTCGCCTGGGGAAGACTTTAGTACTGACAACTGAGGGTAAACTTTATAAATTTTATATTCTTTACCATCTTTTTGGCTCATGGTCTTCTGTTTTCGGTCTTAGATTAGGTACTTATTTTCAATAAAGAAGTAGACTGCATATTTTATAAAAAAGTAAATATTATAAAATAAAGTGAAAGTTGAGATGAGTTTTTAGGTTATAATAAAATTGCAAGTAGTTAATCAATTTTAAATTGAAATGAATTTAATGATTTGAGAATTAGATATTTAAATATTAGATCAGTTTAAAATTAGATAAAATTAAATTGATCTCAATTTAAACAAAATTCCAAACCAAACTTAACTGCTGTAACGAAGGTAGGCAACAGCGATCGCCAAAAGTTGTAGATAAGTGTTAGATATAAAGAGCTCTCGATCATAGCAATAAAATATATATATATTTTTAAGAAAATAAAATTTATATATTGACCTAGTTAGATTCATATGATATAATAATAAAAATAATTTTGTAAGTTTTTAAAATATTTATGAAATTGGCCACTCTAAAGTTAATGTAAACCAAACATTTTTCAAAATCAGCTACCAATAGTAGTACTAGTACACGAGATTTCAACCTGAGTTCTGGCAATAAATCCTAATACGACCCACCAATTTTATACGACCATACGATCAGCATCGGGCACGCCACGAACACACACCCGAGTAGTTCAAAGAATGGGACCCCCCCGCACGCCCCTCGTGGGCAGAATTATTGCCCACGATTCCCCGGCCCACTCTCTCTTTCATTCTCCAATGCCTTTACGTCACTTTTGCTCCCCCTCCTTTGCTTATTTATTGGCTTTTTAGGCCTCCCCAGTCCCCCATCTTCTTACTACTCTATACCTAATTGTTTTCTTCACCGGTTGCTCTAGCTATATATCTGCTTCACTCCTGACATTTCTCCCGGCACAGTCCGGCCGACGCCCCCTACTATCTCTCTCTCTCTCTCTCTCTCTCTCTCACATTAACTCTGAGCTCTTAACATATACACAAAGATCATGAGGATGATAGACTTGGGAAGCCAAAGAGGCCATGCCCTGCATATTATGGACACTGCAACCTCCGTCGACTGTGGCAAAGATGTGAGGCTCCGACGATCCTTTCGGTCCTTGGTGGAGTGCATGGTTCCATGTTGTGGATTCCAACCGTCCGATTCACTCTCCAGCGACACCGAATCAACTCTCGGCTCCTCCTCTACCGTGACCGGTACCTTCTTCGGCTACAGGAAAGGTCGTGTCAGCTTCTGCCTACAAGACGACACCCGGAGCTCCCCTCTTCTGCTGCTGGAGTTCGCCGTCCCCACGGCCTACCTCGCCAGAGAGATGCAGCACGGCGTGCTAAGAATCGCGCTCGAGTGCGACAGACAAAAGGAGACCCTCAGGTCCAGCTCCAAGATGAGCTCTAACTCCAGCTCATGCTCGCTCTTCAACGTGCCCGTTTGGTCCATGTACTGCAACGGCAGGAAGGTTGGGTTCGCCATAAGGCGTCAGATGACGGCGAGCGATGCTGCGGTGCTGAAACAGATGCAGACAGTCTCCGTTGGAGCGGGAGTCCTGCCTGCTGCGGCGGCCAACAAGTCCGAGGTGGAAGGGGATGGAGGTGAACTCTTGTACCTTAGAGCCGGCTTTGAGCGAGTCATTGGATCGCATGACTCCGAGTCGTTTCACATGATTAACCCCGTAGGGAGCTCCGGCCAGGAGCTCAGCATATTTCTTCTCAGGTCATGACATGCAGCAAATTAAGAACACAACCAAGGACGAAGCCAACCCAAAATAATACTTGACCATATTGAAGAATGAAGATTAATTGCCAGAGGGCAATATGTGTAATATAGATATTTTTATGTAGGATTAATGTATAATATTGATGTAGCAGTACTATCGGTGCATATATCCAAACCTGCCTAGCTAGCTTCTTTCATATATTTATATATATAAATCATGAGTTCTTAATCTTATATTACCGCGAGCATGTTGTATTTATTATTTATATATATATATATATAGGGGAAACTAATGATAATTCCCCAATTTTAGATTTACTCTATACTTGCTTAAGAATAAAAAATCATGATATACCATACTCAACGAAAAATGAGCCACCTACAACCATACTATAACTATTTTACTCATGGAAATATTCTTAATTTTATAATATTTAAATTTATTTTTAATAAAATGTCATGATTACATTAATTGATTGAAAATAATCGTAAAAGAATTATAGCTTATCATTATTCCACGACATTGACACTAATAATTATCCCTCTCATCCAACCCCACAAAGCTAACTCTCATTCTCATCTCAAGTAAATCATTATTACTAATAGTCACAGTCAGATAAAGATTTTTGACTTGATATCACTGCAACAAATTTTAGTTTTAGAGATAAAATTATTTAGGGATGAACTAAATTTCATACCTAAAAGTAATTATTGGAAATGAAATTTCATCTCAAAAAAAGAATGAATTTATAAAAACGTCAGAACGACTAAAAATTCGTTCGAACTAGATATTTTGTGATGAATTAGATCGTCTCAAAACGTCAAAACCGTTTGAATGGTTAAAACAACGTTCAAACCTGGAATTGATGTTTGTTCGAATGGTTTATAATTTGTTGGAATAGTAATGTTGGCAAGGAAATAATTTATTTTGACAAAGAAAGTTCAAATCCATTCGAACAAAAATTGGTTGGTTCGAACGTGAAAGATTTGGTAGAAACATTTGGCGGGAAGGTTGCAAGATTGTTCAAACACAACATTTATGCATTCGAACAGAACATTTGGTGGGAAATTAAATTAAAATTGTCAAGGATTTTTTTAAACCTTTTTCAAACAGAACATAAAATATTTACGAATTCATAAATTAATTTTATGTAATTAATGTAAAAATATTTTAGTGATTTATATTATGTTAAATAAGATTTTTAGTGAAATAAATATTGCTTATAATGTTATTTTTTATATTATTGTGAACGGTAAGTAAAATGAAAAAAGAAAACATAATTAATAATAAACAAATTAGCAAACACTAAAAATAAAAATCATACTTTAATTGCATCCCAAAAATATAATGTATGGCGGGAATATAATATGTGACTATTAAAATATTTAAATTAATTATACAAAATACAAATAGTCATGATTGTAAATACAAAAAAGCACATTTAATGCTAATAAAATATATATACACTGCTGTGTCATATTGTATAGCACTGCCTCAACTCTAACAATGTGTGTCTCAATATCAGTCACTCAAGATATGAGCTTTGACTCAGTCTCTACTAGGGCGACTCGGACTGTATCAATGATCTTTGATGTTTATGCACGCATCTCAGCATACACTATATCTGCAATCTCCTCACGAGTAGCACTGTGTGATGCACCATGTGTAGATGCCTCACCAGATACACCCTATGCACCTCCCTAAGTGTCGACCGCCTCTATAGTGGGTGCATGAATACGAAACTTGCCTCATGAGAATTGATCTTGTCGTCTATTATAATGTTCAGGATCTTGAAAAAATTAGATAAGTCCACATGTTTGATGCTCTTGCTTCTATCATAGGAAGGAGCATCTGGATTGAAAACCAACTGATGAACCTCTTGATCAGTGAGGCCATTAATCTCATCAGGCATCACAGTATCATCTTCCTCTGCAGTCTCCCCATCGCCTGCAGGTATAGACTTTCTAGGCACCATGTTAGGATATGCAATGGGTAGTTGAGGGATACCTAGAAAATCAACAACTGCATCAACTGAAAATCATACTAAGACGCCTCAGACGGAGAAAGTATATGTGTCATCCTCCTGGCTGGCACGACCAAGTTCTTTATAGAACTCAGATACAATATTGATGTAGGAAACTTTCTTGTCCGTCCCTTCGTCCTTCTGATCGATGATCGGTGTCCAACCACGATCAAGAAAGACAGTTGCGAGGAATGTCTCTCCCATAGAAGATCCCTAAAATCATCTATCTTCACCTGCCTTTCTAATAAAATAGTCCTCTCTCGGACTTTTTCACTAGATGATTGCCCTGATACAACCCGCTTCTTTCGCCGAGATACTATTGGAATGATGTTAAATTTATGATATAAAATGAAAGACAATGATTACAAAATATTATAATTATAATTAGATCAAGGTAATTATTTCTAACAAAAAATAAAAATGTACCGTTCAAAATTTTGAATGCTTAATAATACATTACAACGGTATTATAATGCGTTTGACTGGTAATAAGTATATGTTCAAAACCGAAAATTTATGGTTTATGTCGTTTTTCCTCCCACAACAATAATGAAAGGCCAGGATGACCATAGAATCATCCCGTTTTCCATTTCCGGTCAACTACAAGATTGAAATGAGCTTTTTTTCAAAACTCCATTTTCAACCAATTTAAAACATGTTTTAGGAGAAATTAATCGGTAAAAACGCTTGAGAGTTGACATACTTGTTGCGAGTTGGAGAGTGGTGGTGGACGGTGACTTTGACGACAGCATTTGGCAGCTCTTGGCACTGGTGCGGCAGAGTGGTGGGGTTTTTCGTTCCAACGGTGCTAGGGTCTGGACACGATGCCCAATATGTTTTTATTTTTTTCCGTTCGAACGGCTAGTAATGACGTTCGAACGCATTCCAAAAATATTTTATCCGTTCGAACGTCTTACGAATACCATTCCAAAGGGAAAAAAAAATATTGCGTTAGTTATTATTATCTTTGTTATATAATATAGTATATATTATTATACCACTTATATATAATTCTTATACTTCTTATATAATACTATATAGTTATATATAGTTATACTTAATTATTATATACTTATATTTATACTAATACTTATATATAGTTATACTTACATATATAGTTATATATATACTACTATATTTATAATATACTTATATAGTTATACTTATATAATATAATCTTATATAATATACTTATAATACTTATATGGGTGTACTATATAAGTATATAGTCTTGTGTACTACTATATCCTTATCTTCTAATATATTTAGACTTATATATATTCTTAACATAAATATTAAGTGTTTTATATACCTATAATTTTATATATATAGTAATAAAATTAGATATATAATATAATTAGATATATATTTTGTACGTTCAAACTGCCTATTATTAGTGTTCAAACGGTTTAATTACGTGTTTGAATGGAAATTTACAGCGTTCAAACTTATATAATATGTTGGCGCCATTGATAAGCTATGGAGGAATCAATTTGCGCCATATTACACTTTCAATTATCTTTTTGAACGTCTATAATTGACGTTCGAACGGGTGTGAGCAGAATTGATCATGTGGAAAATGTTTCTCGCTTCCCTGTTTTCGAGTTTGAACGGTTAGTAAATTCTTTTTGAGCAGAAAAATAAAAAATAAAACTTCCAAAAGTACAAACGTGCTAGACATTTGGGAAATTTGGTTTTGAGATACAGAGAGCGTGAGAAAGAGACAGATTGTGAGCATTGGGAGATAGAGAGATCGTGCTCGTGGTGGACATGAATTTTTTCTTTCTCTTCAATTTGATAAGTTTTTTTACTTTGATATTCTATTTCCATGGAATTTTTTTATTAAAAGACTCAAATTTATGTTCTCTTAAACTCAAATTAGTTCTTTTTTCTTCTGTTTTTGCACAAAATATTAAGGTTAGAAGAATATATTTTTGTTTGGATGCGAGAAACATGTAAATATATTTGTGTTTGGATGTGGGAATATGAAAAAATATTTTTGTTTGTACAATGTTTGTGAAATATGAATATTATGACTTTGTGTTTATCCCATGAATGTGTTTTCTAAGTTTGTGTTTGTCTCTGTTTAGTATCTTGAATCTAGGTTGCAACCGTTCGAACGCATTATCCAGTTCGAACAGATCGTGAAGTGTTCGAAAGGGTGTACTCCTATGTTGTAATACTTAAACTCAAATTTAATAATCAAAATATAATTTATTAAAAACTATAAAGTATAATTAAAAAATAAAAAACATAAGATTTATTAATACTAAAATTAAAATTTGTATAATTCGAATAATTGTACTCCTATGTTGTAACATTTTTTCGAATAATAATTTGTTACAATTTCAAATAGATATGCTTTTCAAACGCAAAGTAACACGTGCGTCATCCCCATCTATTACCGACTCCCCGTGTGGTTCATCTGCCCTTAATAGTGGGCCAATATTACTAGACTCAAAACAAAGTCTAGTATATCAAATAAAATGCCACATTTTATGCTCGATTTAAGTAATATATATTTATAAAATAAAACTAATTTAATTTCAATATATGCTTTAATTACTGTATATATTGCTGTTGTAAGACAGCATTGTGGTTGAGGCGCTACGGGAGGTATTTGTATAGAGAAAGTAAGGAAAGTAGATAAAATTAAAGTTGAAATTACTGGTGGTCATACCAGTGGCTCTGGAGATTTGCCAGTGTGGCTTGCTTCTTATGTTGATTCGCTTACTCGCACATATGTAGCGATTGCTACATCCTCCTAGTCTAAAGTTTCCCATAATATGAAAGACCACATCAAAAATCGTCACTCGATAATAAATTATATTCTAAGCAACTAAGTCTATATTATTTTGTATTTATACTAATTGTTTATGATTTTTGAAAGGACGAGTTTGAACTGAATTTTGGCCGACGAGAGGTTTGATTAACGGTTGAGGAACTGATATCGAATGCATTTCGGAGGTACAAAGGTCGATGTTATGCACACTATAAGAAGTTCAGTACTACAACAGAGGCGTGCCAAAATCCATTCCAAGCAATGCCACCAAACGAATGGGAGAAAGTTTGTGATATGTTTGAAAATCCTGCTTATCACATAATTTCGCTGCTATATTTTTTTAATAGTATATGATAGATATATTAAACATATAAACATAATAATTTTTTTAGCAACGGAGTATTGTGAACAAAGCAAATAGATCAAATTTAACAATACATCATCGTACAGATTCTCAATTTTTTCATCGTTTGTCTAACAAAATAGAAAGTTATTCTAGTCCCCGTTAAATATTAACATATAATACATTTTTTTCATTTAAGTTGTAGTATATATTTTCCTTTTACAAAAAAAAGAAAGTCTTAATGACAATGATCTGACCCAATTGTATGCTAAAACACAAAAAAATCGTGATGATGTTTGGACCAGTCTTGAAGTAGAGGCAAATTAGGTAAGTTCAAATTTTTGAATTCCATTGTCTAATAATATTTTTGTTACTTATACTAACTTTAATATTTTTTATTTTGTAAGAAAAAATGATATCTTTTAAGGAAACTGCTGCAAATCGATCTGATAAATCATCTGTAAAAAATGTTCAGATCTTTTCTCAAGTTTTTAGATCACGTTCTGGATATTTAAAGGGTTTAAGACGTTGTGTGAAGCCATCATCAACATCATCGTCGTCTTAAAGTTGAAATAGAGTGATTGAAATCCAAGGAAAAAGAGTTGTTAACCCAATTAGATCAAGCAGTGGATCTTGAAGCGAGATTAGAAGAAAGGCTGCAGTTGAATAACCAACAAATGTTTGAACAGTTCCGGTCAATCATGATGTCCCAAAGCTCTATGTCACCACCACAATCTTAAAATTTATTTTTTCTTTAATTGTCTTTCTATTATAATGTTTCAAAACATTTGAACATTGTGATGTTTAAATTACAATTTCTGTAATATTAGTATTCTATTTTTAATTAAATTTTGTACTTAATTATATTTTTAAAATAAGTTTTTTCAAAAAATTATATGCATAAAAAAGGGTACATATGATCAGTTTGTTGGCCTTATCCTTGTAAAACGATGCATTAGAGCTAGTTACTCGGATTTCTAATCAAAATGTTGCTATTTTAAATAGATTGGATATTCCAGTTTTACTACCTAAGCCAAAGTAGGCTCATGTGGTGAGATGGTTGAGACTTGGGCAAGATTGGGTGAAGTTCAACATGGATGGTAGTAGTTTGGGTAATCCTTGGCCGACTGGTGTTGGGGGCGTTGATAACTATGGTAGGTTTCGGATGGCTTATTCTGTTCATTTAGGTCAAAGCTCTAATAATTTTGCTGAAATAAGAAGTCTGTTGGAGGGGGTTCGGAGGTGCTATCAGATGGGTTTTTCTAAGATTGAGATTGAGACGAATTCTCAGATTAAAGGTGATTGTAATATTTGGTACCTGGAGGATTATTGAGAAATTTTATTTAATTATCTCGCTTGCATGGAATATTGTGTTAGTCATGTTTATCATGAAGGTAATGTTGTGGCTGACTTTCTTGCCAAGAGGGGCGCAGTGGGTTTAAATATGGATTGATTTGCTAATTGTGATACTTTGCCTAGTCAGTTACGAGGTCTTCTTAGAATGAACAAAATTGGTCTTCCTTATCTGCACATCTCTTAAGATGTTCCAGGTTGGTTTTTGGCTTTCTCCAGTTTTTTTTTTTTTTTACTTGCATTGGGTTTTTTGGTTCTCTTTCTCTTGCAGGTTCCTGTTCTTGTGTTATTTTTATGGTTTTGGTCTTTGTGCTCTGAAAATTATGGCAATATTGTATTTTGGTTGGAGTTGTTATGGTGTTTTGATGCCTGGGTTTGTTTCTTTTTTCTTAATTTTATCATCCAGGTGTCTGGTTGTAACCACAATTTTCCTCCGTCACAAGTGAGGACTATCAATCACTATAAGAAAACTGCTTATTTGTGGCCAGTTAATTTCGATAAAATGACTATTTACAGTTAAAATGAGTCTGTTTTAGTCATAAATAATCTTTTCGTCACAAACAAATAGTCACAAAATTTTGTTTTTTCTGTTGTGAATAAAATTGAGATATCATCCTTTTCTTTATAAAAAAGAAGAAAAAAGAGCTAGCTATAGTCCTTAGTTGACTGTTCTTTTGCTGTCTAGTGCCAGAATGCATGATATTTCCCAGCTTTATATATAGATCGAACTGGTCATGAGGGTCGATCTAATTAATGGAAAGATCAAAAGAAAAGAATAATACCCGATCGAAGAATTGACCTGAAAAGCCTTCATGTCTTGCATTAAGTTTGTGGTTGTGATACAAACAAACATCCATCGATCCGGGAATATCGAAGTACTGTATGTATGATAATTTGCAGAAAAACGTCATTAATTACTAATTAGTTGAGCTGTCTTGTCACACGTGAAGCAACATCCTGTTCTTGGCTTCTTCTACTTCTTCTTTTTATAGCCCCATGCATGCATGCATGCACATCCATAAACCCCATCGAGGCCGTGATTATCTGATTGATGAGTACGTAGTACTGTAGACTGGACCTTTAATTATTGGTTCTTTAATTTACGAAAGGCTTGGCCTGGCCTGTCGTTTCATGTTGTTACATGCAGTATAGATCTAGTGACTTCCAGCGTACTGCATATTATATGGTCTGATTTGCTTTGTTTTGTGTCCCCCGCCCTATCAAATTACAGTCCCCCATCCAATATCTTCGTCTTCGATGGATTGAGAACGTCAGCTCGATCGATCGATCGCACACACACACAGTTATATATATGTATATATTGTGTGGAGAAAAAAATAGGCCAGTGGATAAGAATCAGATCATACACAGGACTTGCAGATATGGACATGCACACGAGTAAATTATATTGCCACTTCACGAACACTAGGGCTCCACCAGCTTTTTCCCATTTGTTTCTATTTCCCCTTTTGCTTGCTTTACGTTTGACAGTACTACTAAGTATCAACCAGAAAATCTGACCTATTATATATAAATATATATATATATTTATCTATATATATATATTGATTTTATCTCGTCCAACCAGCCAACAAGATCAGGTCTCGCATAGATATGAAAATATGTATAGAGGGGTGCAGTGCATGCATGATCTCCGTGTTTGGTGGTGTATGCCGGGTGGTTTCATTCCTCGGCCACATGCATGGATCAGATTGTTTAGGTGAATGTCGCCTAGCTTGAGTAGTTGTTCATGAGATTCTTTAAATTGGAGGATCAATATCTAATTGGGTTGTTAATAAACAAGAATATTACTTGACAAGCCACTACTTGATATCAGTTTAATAAAATTTGAGTTTATCATTGATATATGTATATATACATTTTATAAACATATTAGCAAATATCAAAATTTGTTTGTAGAAATTTTCAAATAGAGTTATAAAATACAATATATATATAATTTATTTTATCAAAATAAAGTAATTCGTAAATAAGTTTGAACTCTCTTTAACATTAAGGGGTGGTTTGGATACAAAAACTATCCCATCTCATCTTATCTCATATCATAATTATAACTTTCTTAAAATTTCATAAAAAATATAATAAACAATTCAATTTTTTCAAATCTCAAAACAATAATAATATTAAAAAATAATATTTTAACAATATTTTATGGGAATTCCTTACAACCGGTCGGGCTTATCTTCCCCTAAAACCAGCCCTCTAATAAACTAATGCCACGTTAGCATTCCATTAAAAGTACAATGAGACCGCCCTCAGGAGAAAATTCCAAGAGACACACAAATCTGATCCTCTTAGGTTTCTTCCTTTTCTTTTTGGTTCATTTGACCTTTGAAGGAGAAGGGAAAATATGTGGAACTCCGCCGGAGTGAGATAAGAGAACTTGGTGACGCCGTGTACGGCGCCAGGGTCTAGCTTCTGGTGTCGCTTTGCTTGACGCAGGTTGGCCTTGAACACGCCGAATCTGTAGTTGTGCACTCGTGCTCCTCTTGGCTAGCATAGCTCTTACCGAACTTGGCCTCTAATTCTATTTTTTGTCCTTTTATTTTTTAAATCAACCTTAACTCTCTCTTTTGAGTGGCATGGAAGCCTTCTCGCTATGGATGATTTTCATTTTCATTAATATATCTTAAATTGTTAGAATACTTACTGTTCGTCGAGTATGAGAGGCAGAGGGAAGAAAATGTGGCGGTGGACTTGTTGTTGCTTTGGAATTTTCATAGGTGGATGAACAAGAGATATGAGAGTGAGATCTGTTTGTGGTTGTCTGTGTAGAATACTTTTTTTTTTAAAATATTCTTTTTCACTTTTATTTTAATATGTTGTAGTTTATTTTAATGGTAGTTTCTTCTTATATTTTGCAGTTTATGAGATCTGAGAGAGAGGAAGAGATATGAGAGAGAGGATGCATGAGATCTGACACTGCGTTTTCTTCTTCTTCAGATGAAGCTCAAATGAACGAAATGGTGTTTTCTTGCCGCTGCATTTTCTTCTTCTTTGAAGCTTGAAGGAATGGAATGATGAGCGCTGGGTTTGGCAAGTTGAATGGTAACTGTTTTCTTGTTTGCCAAACCAGAGTGTAGACAGAAATGAAAAGAGGAGTTATTTTGATAATGACTCGTGGTGGTGGAAGCTGCTTTTCTATTATGCAGCGGTGAAACTGGAAGCACAAGATCAAGCTTCCTATCTTATTGAATCTATTCTTTTGTATTTCATGTGAACGAATGTACTTAGAGTTTGGTGTAATTTATGAGGTGTCAGCATATAAGTGGAAGGCTGTTAAATGAGAAAAAATGGCCTGACCGATTTGAAGCGGCTCTCATATTTTATTTGACTTCTCTAAAATTATCTCATATCATTTCTTCTCATCTGACTATCCAAATGAGCCCTAAGAACTCTTCGCATGAACATAAAATACGTCAAGATGAAAAACTAAAGCTTGACGCGTTCGAATACATGATGAATTTCATAAAGTTCACCTGTGTTTTTTCTCCATTTTCTTCTCCTATGTTGTTCTATCCATTGTGCCCTAGGTAATGGTAAGTCCAAGCTATTTTCTTATATACGGTTATGTATGAAATTTTTTACAAATTATACTCATTCTACATGCATGCACTTCTCTTCAATATTTTGAATACCGTTTCAGTCGAGGTATTGAAAGGATATATTTCGGTACTGGTACCATTTTAGATACCGTTTCGGAATAGTTGATATATAAATAAATTATATATATAAATTATATTCTAAAATAATTGTATATATATGAATAAATTATATATAAATATATATATGTATATAAATTATAAATAGTCTGGTCTTAATTGAGGTGGTCCAAAAATAAGCCTGTAGTTTGAAGAAATTAAAAAAAAAAAAATGTAAAGATCGAAATATGTATATAGGCCGAATTCCGATATATCAGTCAATATAGGCAGGTACATGTCGATATATTGGCCAATAAAAGCCGGTACAGGCCGATACAACCGAAATTTTAGTCGATACAAAACACTATACTTGTCTGTACCGACTAACTGACCGATACGACATATTTAAAACGATATTTAAAACTTTGCTTCTCTTTAATATTGATGTGATATTATATATCTATTAATTTTTGAGATTTTCTTCAAAATAAGTAAATAATTATTTAGTATTAGTAAATAATTATTTTTGAAATACATGCCTAAAATTTCCTTTTTCCACGTTAAAAAACCGAAATGTGCCTCTTTTGTGAGCGGTTTGCGTAAATAAATTCCTTTCGATGTGGGAGAATGTTCGACTTAATAACGTGGTGGGCCACCCATAATTGATGGGCCTCCTAATTACAACTTGGACCGCTGCACGAAATCGACGCTGATGTATCCGGGGCTAATATATAGGATGTCCAAATTTCTGGATAAACCGATCCATCCAGCCTCAACCCAACATATATACGTTGGAATAATCCCAGACTTTTATAGGTTAGCAAGCAGAAAAAAAAAAAAAAAAAAAAAAAAACAGAAATGCTGCGAGTTTCCGCCTCTTCTTGTTTCTCGGTATGAGAGATGCTACTACGTTTTCAGTAAAAAATAAAATTATATATTTTAAATAAAATGACTTTTAAAGAAAATTAAAATTTTAGATTTTTTTTATTTATTTTTATGCCTTTTAATTATTTTAATAAGTTAAAAATAGATCCCACCAGAAAAAAGTAAACTTTTCATACTTGTCATGATAGAATATATTTTTTTATAAAAAATTTCTATAAAATTTAGAATTTGTATATATCGCTGCAGATTATTGTGACCTTATAGTGTAAATGCGTGCAAGGTGTAACAGGATATGTAGCAGAGTTGGTGGAAAGTGTGCATGTCTGAAAATAATTAGCTCAAAGTCATCAATTAGTGAGTGGTCAGATTAATAGTGTCGAGCTGTAATTCCTACAAGCCAAACAGTCGATCCTCGAAATCAATTTGCGTCTGAATTAAGATCAAGCCACTGCGCGCGATGATTAAGTCAGCTAATAATAAATAACCAAAAAAGAAGATCATCGCATAGAACAACAAAAAATGTGGTTGTATTTTGATATTAGATGGCTATATCAACGTTTTGTTAAAAATAATTTCAAATTAAGAATTTGATTTGATTATTACCATAATTTGATTTTATAATTATCAAATTTATTTATTTAATTTTTATAATTATCGAAACAATAGATTTTGATTTTTATTATGATGAATATATTTATCTTATCTCATCTTTATGTAATTTTCTTATCCATATCAATGATTTGTATAATAACAATTGAGAATAATAAAAACGTAGCTTTTTGAGTTTATGCTCTTATTCTCTCTCCCTCATTTTTTTCTTTTCGTTTCTATTTTATTTTAAAATTTTGTTATAAATTAGCGACTGTTCACAACACACATTCCACATATAAAATAAGAGTTTATTTATTTTTCATAAGGTGTGTGAGTGTTTTTCATAAGGTGTGAGGTATGATGAATAGTAGATAACGAGAAGAATTTTTTTTTATGTCTTCTAAAAGGGATAAAAATAGCATGCCAGCCCACCAAAAAATCATCATCAAAAGGCAAGTAAAAAAAATGAAGGAATAGTATAAAACAAAAAGGCAAAGAAATGTGTGAGAGAAAAAGAGAAAACCGACGAAAAAAATGAGAAATGAGAGGAAGGGAGTCTGACACAAAAAGTAGAGGGTGAGGTGACATAAGACTGGTGTTCTCCACTCCCAAAAGGACTATATAAAAGAGATGAGATCTAAGAAGTGAGGATTTGGGATCAAGAAGGAAGTAGCTTCTTTTTCTTCTTCAACCTCAGACAAGGCAATATGTCATATTTTTTTTTATTTCTTTAGGTTAAAGGGATCTCGATCCTGTTATATTGTGAGATATGAGAGACTACAAGATATAGTAAATGTATAATTGTGGATTTGTCTTCCAACAATTCGTAGATGTAGGCTATGTGCCGAATCACATAAATATGTGTGTATTCCTCTTTATTTATATCTTTTATATTTATTTTTTAGTCACTGTTATAAATGTACGTACGGACATCATATCACCGTTCCGAACCGCTATTGTGGATTACGGACGCCACCAATCGAGGCCCAAGTTGCCATTATAGGCCAGAGATGGCTCTTTCTTCCGTTGGTGGGGAGATTTTATGCATTAACATCTTCTATCACAGTTTCCCGATGCCGATTGCTCAGATCCTTGAATAGAAACAACAACCAAATAAACTTGCATTGTTAGCTAATATGTACCATTAGTCATGTTGATGTAATTTACTTAGAAAAAAGAAAAGAATATAATTAATGCAGTTTATTTAAACAAATAAGAAATGTACTCTCGATTCAGAAAGCAGGGGGATTTGAGATGGGGGATGTGAAATCAGTAGTAATTGACAAATAGAGAAAGAATCAGATGCATGGAGTGATGATCAGTCTGCAATATTGGTTTTATATTTAGAGGTTGGGACTCTCGAGGCTGCCTCGAGAATGGCTTTGTTCCACTTGTTTCTTCCAGTTTCGTTATTAAATTGTTAATTTCTACAGGTTCTACATTTTCTGGGTTACTATTATTACTCTAAAATTTTTTTATAATTTTTTACTATTTATTCATACTTTACACTCCATATTTTTTTTAATTTTTTTTATCAAATATTTTTTATATAAATAGTGAATAAAAAATTTGAAATAGTTAAAAAAAATAAACTCAAAAAAAATTTTAAAAAAATATTAAAAAATTTAAAAAAATGTGAAGTATAAAGTGTGGGTGAATAGTAGGAGGTTGTGTAGCAAAACTCTATAAAAAGATTATTGGGTGTTTAATTATATGTTATTTTCCATTTCAATTTTATCATACTTATTTATATAATAACTTGTAATAATACGTACAACCGTACAATTATTTATATATTATGCTTTAAATTGAGAATATTTATATAAAATAAGAATCTTGCTGTTGTATCATTTAAGTTATACCACTCGCTTATCACATTGATGTGGTGTAATGTAATTTATTAATATATATATATATATTTAAAATAAAATAATATTCGAAAATATAAAAAGAGTAAAACTAAAATCCTTAAATCGTCTTTACCATTTTTATGTTTGTATTTTTAATAAGATACGTGATATCACCACGTTAATAAAACAAAATGGGCAGTATAATTGGAGGCATAATAGCCTTCTTTATTATTTTTATAAATTATTTTAAAAAAAATATTAGATACAATTTTAAGATATATAAATATTACACATTTCATTTAAAAAAGTGAAATTTATTAATAATTTTTTCATATAAATTTTTATCAAAAGAAATAGACGAAACTTTTATAATATATAACTATAAATATAATTGAGTAATATTACAAATCTTAAATAGAAAATTTTTATATAAAATAATAAATCTTATTAATACAAAATATTTTTTTTCACTTTTTTTAAAACGAAATCTATTTTTATTTTCAAAGGTCAGCACTTGTCTATTTTAACTCAATATAATTTTATTAATTTCTCCTTCTCGATTTGGTGGAGCAATGAATAGCTAAAGAGCACGTGTCTCCGATCCGAAAAGACCGTGTGATAAATGAGATTAATAAGAGCGAAAATTTTACAGAGTACGATTTGACTAAGGACTAAATAAATGCATACATGTGACTGCATGGAAATTGCTGCCTCCAATTTCATCGTAAAGTGGTTCTTTTTTTCTCACCACCGAAACTTCTTCCTTCTTGCATTTTCCTCTTGATGGGCCATGCCGGCTAATTTTCTTTGACAGACACCATCGTCAGAGATATTTTTATAATTAAATTTTTGTCCGATTCTTTTATTATATTAACTAATTTCATATATTTTGAGTTATTTCATAGGTAATCATTTAAATAAAAAAGTATTTAAATATCAACTAGAAAAAATGAAATTAATGATATAAATCAACACTTAATTATTTTATAGGTTGCGTTTAGACAGTGTATTCTCAAATATTTTATAAATAGTAATAAAAAAATAATTAAAAAATAATGATAGAATGTTAAATAATAATAATAAATAAGTAAAATATAATAATAAAATATTCTAAAAATATTTGAGATATTTTTAGTACCAAAACTAGGCCACGTGAGTAATGTTATTATGTATAAGTTTAAATTATGCAAATCTTGCATATATCTTTGATAAAAAAGTGAATTTTAATTAAAAAAATCATTTCTTTTATACTTTTATAGTAGAATCTACTGTTTAAAAAAATAAAAAAACTGGTTTCGTGTATATCTTAAAATTTACATATCATTATTCTAAAAATATATAAGCGTTGTCATTATACTACCACTGAAGCCAGCAGCAGTGTAAAGGAGGATTCCACCATTAAAGAAACTAGGAAGAGAGGTGGGCTTTTTCTCGGTAATAGAATCTCATATTGTATAACGATGGGCCCCGTCTATTCATTGCAGAAACAGCTGTATTCTGGGTGTAAGTTGCATTATTAGTATTTTCATTGCTGCAGTCTTTTCCTTCAAACTTCGGACTTGAATCTCTCTGATACAATGTATGCCCAGTGCTCCCCCTGTTATAGATATACAAACTGCTTTCCCGAGTTATTCAATGAAAGAAATAGCATAATTAGGCTGGCAATCACCATAGGCATTGATTTTTGGCGGATGAAGAGAATTATTGTATTAATCGTTCTGTACTCTGTAGAGAAAGACTTGCTTTTTCTTGCAAGATGTATATTAATGCCATGGAGATGGAATATAGTGGAATGCATGCGGGGATTTAATTAAGAGCAGTGGCGATGGGGTAGCAGAACCAAAACACCTGCTCCCTTTTTAGCTGTTCGTAATCATAACTGTTTACTTTCCCCCACCTAATCTAATGATTCTTCTGTTTTTTTTTTTCTTCTTTAATTATGTTTATGGCAGACAATGACATTTGCTCTTCCTCAATGACTCATAATTGTTGCTTTTAATTACCAACTCAACCAGTTCTGGTGGGTCGTCCCCACTTTCTGAGATATTGTTCGATTGAGACTCTATTATTCATGTCTCACAAATAATTTATTTTCCCAGTTCTTTAAAGAAACATGTTTACACTTAACACCCACTCCATGTCCTAAATTGGGTCATTTGTTCAGCCTAAATTTATAGTTATCAGAGTTCTGGGTGGTTTTGGTCAGAGTTGTTTAGAGTGCATTTGCTATTTGCTACTGCATTGCCTGATTGTTTTTGTGTGTACCCATTTCGTACTGTTACTGGCAATGTCATCCTCTTTGACTTCTTGTTCATTTCTTCTCTTGCTATTAGCCACTTGCTGAAGATATATATGCATGAGTTGAACTGTTGAAGTTCTCTCTCCAAAAACACAATAAAGTTGTCTTTCCAAGTTATGAGGAGGTGGCGGAGCTTTGGTACCTCCAGCTTTTGACTAGGTAGCGCCGTTCCCGTTTTATGCTTCAAGCTCAATATCTTCATCTCATGCTTCACCTTTCCTCTTATCTCTGTCTCTATCTTGTTACTGTTTTACCTTCTTTTAATGTTAACTGTGGATGATGCTCAACAGTGGTTTCTGTTGAAGAGAACATGCTGAGTGTGAATTGTCGATCTTCCTCCTCTTCTTGCGCCTCTCCTTCTCACCTGAGTTTTGTAAGGTAAGCATTGCAAGATTGAACATTTTTTTCCAGTGCATTTCGTCCAATTCCATTGCTTAAATTTATGTAACCTATATGCCACTGTTATCATTTTGGTTTATTTGTAGTGCTCCTGAGAATGGACTGCCTGGAAGTATACTAAATATGTCACCCAGAATATCACCCTATTTTTGTCCTGTAAGTATCCTTACATTTTGCCCGCTTGCTCATCGAGTGATCCTAGGATATTCTCCGCATCTGATATTTGGGATTCATTTCCTTAACATTGTTTGACATGTTTCTACTGGTTTATTGAAGGGCTCAATACTCAATAGAGCTTACCCCTTCAGCTTAGGTTCTGTACTTCTGTTTGTGGGCTAGATTCAGGGATCTTTTACCCGGGTTCTAAGAAACTTCTATTTTCACGTTTTTAATGAGGGTGTCAGAGGAACTCAACAGAGCTCCTCTCCTTCAGCTTTAGGTTATGTTTGTGGGCAAATCTGGATTCTAGGATTTCAGATCAGGCTTCAGATGAACTTTTATTTTCAGCAATCCCAGTGCCAATTCTTGGATTTGTTTCATGGTGGAAAGTACCTTGATCCCATTGACAAACGAGCAGGACCAAATAACTCAATTGGGATGCTGAACCGAACCACATGTTGCTTTGTATTGACATTAGGCAGATGTACGTTAAATGTCAATGAACTTTCCCAAAGTCATGTATTTTTGCTGAAATATCCAAATTCATGACCAGGTGTTTAGATCACAATTGGCCCAGTTCCAGCCTAGCACCTGCTCCATTTTTTATTTGGCTGTGTCAACTGGCTGATGAAAGACAAAAACTTTCATTATCCATTGAAACCAAATAGGGCTAACGTACCATGAATCATGATATCTTGACTCAGAAAATCATGAGCTTCCAACTCAAATTGATTCAATCACAAAAATCCATTAGGTTCATCATGCATTCTTTTTGTTTGTGTTTGTTTCTGGGGGCTGGATATCTTCATGGAATTTTCCTATGCATCTTTTGTCACAGTATGTACAGTCCGAGAGATCATTACCTGACCAGGCTTCCCTGCGTTGGGATTGCAATAAGGAATTGGGTTTTTCGAACAACTCTATTCCTTCCTATGGCACTCCAACTCCAAAGGTTTGTATATTTCTACACACCCTGATACCAACTATAAGAGACTGATGATAGTAACAGATGAATTTTCCTAAAATTCCCCGCATGCTGGGACCATAGGCTGGATATATCTGTTACTGAGGAAATAACCTTCATTCATAATCTGTAAACCATTTTATGTAAACCATATTGTGTACCACTGCTCAAACTACTGATGATTTGTTACCATCTTCAAGAATCATGCCCAAACACCAGATGAAACCATTGTCTAATATTGTCTTTTATTTTCTTTCCTTACTTTGTCTTGATTTTGACCTTTGGACTTTGGAATGCAGTCTTCCACGGAATTGAGGGAGGAGATTGCAACACTTGAAGTTGAAATTATGCATTTGGAGCGCTATCTTCTTTCACTCTATCGGACAGCTTTTGAAGGGCATCGACCCACGTTGCCAGATACTCATGGGTCCTATTTACAATACAAGATAGGATCATCGCCAAAACTTTTATCTAATCAATCACATCAAAATATGGAGCCACGAGTGTCCAAAGATGGTTTAGTCCATCATGATAAAATGTCCCCTACAGGATGGGCCAATTCGGATAATCGGGGTCTTGTTGCACATCTAAAATCAAAGTCTATTAAGGTAAACACGCCTCCATTGTCCAACCTTAGCAACCTAGATTTGGTTAAAAGAACTAGTTTGTTTGTACAGGCTTACAATTCTTTATAAATTTCTAAGTTCTGCGATTCTGTCTGTATACATTGTAAGATGCATATCTTCTGTTTATGTATCTAGTTACAGATTTGTCTGTCTTGAGAACTTGCAGGACTGGAAAAATGCTGGTTCTGCTCATCGCTGCCTAGCAGATCACCTTGCTGCTTCATGCAGTGATAACACATTTAGCTCTCCGGATAGACTTTCTGAAGACATTGTGAGATGCATATCTTTAATATACTGCAAACTTGCAAGCCACCCTCCTACCCATTCAGGCTTGTCAGCTTCTCCTATTTCATCCTTGTCGTCCTCAAGCATATTTTCTTCAAAGAATGCCTGTGATAGTTGGAGTCCACATGGCAATGAGGATGCTGCTGTGCACCGTCAACTTCAAGGATTAAAAGAAGATTCTGGACCATATCCTGCAATGGTAGAAGTTCTGAAGATATGCTTAGATGACGATAGTTTCAATTTCGCTGCTAAAATGCTACAAGATTTCAGGTGGTGCTCATATCCTTCATCATAGTGAACTAGCATAATTAGACATGCATTAGGCAATATGTTAATCCAAATCTTTGGTCTGTTGTTTGCATGTCCTTCTATGATACAGAGAAAGGGAGGAAATTAGAACAGATCAGCAGTTTAAAGAGAGGTTGTGGTATTCCTTCAAGAGTTTTTCTGATTCCTTTTTATTCTGTGTAGGTCATTGGTTCGAAACCTCGAGAAGGTTGACCCGAGAAAGATGAAACGTGAGGAGAGGCTTGCTTTCTGGATAAATATTCACAATGCCTTGGTGATGCATGTATGGCTCTCAATTTAACTTCTTCAGCTAAAGCTTATAATAAGAGCTGGTGCTCTGAAACACCATTTTTTAACGCAATTTTTTCATAGTGGAAATGCTGGGGACAATCTGACAATGAGTCCTTCAAATGATTTACATTAATTTCAGCCCTAAAAACCTCGTACAAAGGACCCCTCTATGTTACTTGAAATGGATATTATCCAGTTAGTGTATAACAGAGGGTGTTTTGTTCATTGTATTTCTAAAAGAGATTGTGTTGTAAGTGAGAGGACCAAAGTACACCCCCCCCCTTTTTTTTTATATAAAATAGGTGGTATCAAATTTGAGTGAATTGGAGAGGATCTGTCTGTTGTAGCCATTCATCATGTTTAACTAGACGTACCAATCATCTCAATAAAACTTATACACTAAGGGCATATTTGGGTAATGAGATGAGATTATAATTATGTGAATAGTAGTGAAATGGTTTGAGTTAAGATGTTTTATTAGGTTTTGGAAAAGGAGAGAGAAAAGGTTGAATAAAAATATTATAAAGTTAAAATTTTGTTTGAATATAATTTTTTTATATAATTTTTGTTTTGAAATTTGAAAAAGTTGTATTATTTTTATGTTTTGTTTAGAAGTTTGGAAAAGTTGTAATGAATCAGGTAATGGTTAGATAAAAAAGTTGAAAATCTGAAATTGAAAAGTGTTTTGTGTTTGAGAAAGAAATTATGAAAAGTTTTGGGATGAGATGATCTCATCTAAGTGCCCAAACATAGCCTAAATCCCTGCATGTGCTACAGGATCAGCCCTCTGGTAATGCCCTGTGCTGATTTTACCATAGTGCTAATAGTTGAATAACATAAATTATATATATTTTTGGATAAGTGATTATTTATCAGTCATTCGATTTGATTTCTTGTTATACTTTCATGTGCTAAAGGCTAGAGTAGTAAATAGGATGAGGCTTACGAGGTTCTCATTGCAGGCATATTTGGCATATGGGATTCCTGATCGTATAAAGAATACCTCCATTTTGAAGGTAGGAAAGTTACCATAATTTTATTGTTAATATGTTAATATACTATAAGTAAAATTTGCTTCTGTAATTTTACTCTCATTCATCTTCAGGCAACGTACAATGTGGGCGGGCATTGCATTAATGCCCATGACATACAAAGCTCCATTTTAGGAATTCGATCACACCGCTCAGCGCCGGTATGCCTTTTACTTAAAATCATGCAAATAAAATGCATGTGACCTCTATACCAACCTATCAAAGTTTTATGTACTTAAATGTCTCTCAGTGCTTGTGGGTTTGTACAAATTGGTAAAAGGACCTGAAAATAAAAGGATGGTTGGGATGCCTCGGCTTTCTCAGAGGAGTAAGGCATCTAGGCAGAAAGACTGAGTGGGGAGGTTAATGGTATCCTATGACTTGGGGTAGGAATCCGTGAGTCCTACCCCAAGCACTGAGTAAAATGTTTCCTCCACTTTTGTACTTGGGAGGGGCAGGTGTCATTACAGTGGATTGGGGACTCACTTTCCATGCCAATATTTCTGGCTATTCAAATCCGGACCCAAGTCATCCTGTCCCCCAACTGGGGGGGGTGCTGCTGCTGACAAGCAAGATGAAAGGTTCTTGGCCCTTGCTCTTCACCTAAGTTAGCCTTCTGCATTAGGATTGATGCCTTCTATGTAATACGTTTGAGGATGTTTCCCTAGAGACTCCAAGTGGTGTGGCCATTAATTCTAAACAAGGGGCAATGTTCTGTGTTCTATAAGGGAATATCACAACGAATGTCTGGTTCTCCTTTTCGGGGAGATGTCTTGTGTCTTTCTTATAAAGGGCTGCATGTCCACTCAGGTGCACATGAAGAAAAACCATTTGCAGTTGCAGTGGCGCCTTAATATTTCTGTTGGTGTTTATGGAAATTTGAGTCATATTATGTTGATTTAATATGATTTCAACCGTGGTAGATGCCCATTCTGGATAATGCAAGGCATATAATTATTTCAAGCTCTTTTCATACAACTAATGTTTTCCTTTAAACAATGCGAATGCAGTGGCTGCATACACTGTTGTATTCGGGAAGGAAATCCAAGACCGGAAGTATTGGACATGTATATGCCTTAGAGTACCCTGAGCCGCTAGTTCATTTTGTGCTATGTTCGGGGGCATACTCTGATCCAGTGGTATGTATGTTTTTTCTTCAAACATGTAATTGTTAATGTTTTCTAATTCCGTAAAGAGTGCAAAATAAGATGTGCTGAAACTTTTGAAGCCATGTGCAGTTGTTGTAGTCTGATGTATTTGCATTTCTTGTTCGACATAGGTTCGAGCCTACACAGCGAAGAATATATTTCGGGATCTCAGACTTGCTAAGGAAGAATTCATCCAAACAAGGGTCCGTATCCACAAGGAAATGAAGATTTTCCTGCCAAAAGTCCTCTATTACTTTGCGAAGGATATGTCACTAAGCATGCATGAGCTCTTGGAGGTAGTATATGAGAATCTACCAGAAGTTCGACAAAAGGCTATCAAAAAATGCATGAAGGGAAAGGTGGATAAGTACATCCATTGGTTACCACATAGCTCTACATTTCGATATGTGATCCACGGAGAATTAGCCAAAGCAAGAACAGTCTGATCGGCCCTTAATCTGTACGTACAAAAGATGTTAAATCGTTTGTCTTCCGTTCAACCAAATAAGGTGTAAAATGCCAAGTTGTACAGGAGTAATTAGAAAGAGAAAAACCACAGAATTTTGGCCATCCACTTCTTTGTACATTCATATGTAGGTTGTTTGGAAGTTGTCCATTATTCTTAGTTGAGTTCATGTTCCTGGATTGAATGTCATTTTCATATTACAGTAACTGGTTAAGAACGATTGTCTAGAGAGAAGACAATGACATGGATAGATCTCATTTGATTGCTTAAGATCATTTATCCTCGTCCCCTCCCTCCTTCCCCCAACCCCAAAAGACAGGGATGGGAAAAGTAGGCAACGAATACAGTAATATTAAATTTAGGAATATTTTTCCCATTGAGGATTCGTTCTTTATGCTTTTAGGTTTGAGTTTTACCTCTTGTGGCTTTGATATTTTAAGGATTTGTCTCTTCCATCAGTAATACTATCTTTTCTAATTTATACCACTCGGTCTCTTTAACGTGGCACCACAATATGGTGTCACGTGGCTTGTTAAAAAATTAAAAGCACAAGCATAAAAAATATAGGGAACTTAAAATTAGAATCTTCCATTTTTTTTTTAATGTTTTTGGGCATTATTTTGTTTTGAATATATATATTTTAAAATTTTTAATAAGTCACGTGGCATCTCATCAAGAGGGCAAAGTGAGTGGTATAAATTAAGGGGTATAATAGTATTACTCATTAATATTTGGACTGATTGTCGGTTATGAGCTCATAACAACGAATTAGAAGATATCAACTAACCGATTGTCTAGGATATCAGGTAAAATTACTCATTTATGGAATTTGTTCAAGATACACAAAATTGTCAATTCTATTATTGAAAATTATTTGTATAGTCTTAGGGTATCAAAGTTTTGTATAGTTCCTTCAAAAAAAAGTAAAACACATTAGGGATTATTTTTTTATGGTGGACTCTTTTTTTAAAAAAAATAAAATAAAATTATTGCATACTTTAAATTATATTTAATGCTATTATTTTACTATATTATTATACACAACGTAACATATTGGATATCACCGGATGCATTCCAACTATGTCCATTCCACCTCACATCTTCCAATCGGATACTGTTTCAAGTATTTGACCCACTTTTATGAATTTATTTTTGTGAGATTTGTTTATGATTACAACATTTTTTTTTCTTTTTAATATTTGGTAAGTAGACCTAATCTGTGCAAAATTTGAAGTTATATGTATGACATGTTACATTTTTATATATAATTAATGAATATTCTTCAATTTACTCAGTATCTTAAATCCTTGACGTATGAAATTATTAATTAAAGACCCGATCTTTGATCAAAAGTTTTATGCTCTGTTTTTGGGTTGTTAAAATGAGACTTGTGACGTGGCACAAGAAGGAGAGTTTAGTGGTGGGGAGGTGGCTAGCGCTGATTGTGTTGTTAAGCAAACCTTGTGAAAGCAACTGTAACTGTCCTAAGAAAACTTTCTCTGGAGTAATGATACATACAGTTGTAGAGTGTGCAAATGTCGTACAATTGTTTTGAAAAAGAGTGGGGTCCACTATTAAAAAAATAATTTTTTTCATGTGAATATCATATTTATTCACTTTTTCAAAGAGATTACGCGACACTTGCACACTCAACGACTGTAAATATCATTTCTCATGAATAAAATAAAGGGTGTGCTTTGCACACAGCTTTTAAATAGAATTTTTCATGCAAATTTTGCTTACTGGTTTTCTTAATGCATTGATTTGGTTTATTTGAAGCCATAAATCTCACCTCAACAAGTGTGCTATAAAGCTGTCATTTAAAAGATTGAAAAAGAATCAAAAGGAAAAGAAAAACAAAGGACTGCAATTAGTTTTTCTTCTCTTTGTTCTATTGAGAAGTAAATGTTACATTTTAGAGATCCACTGTGGTTGGGGGTTACTAGGGCGCCGCTAGAGAAAGGGAGGAAACTTAAGGTTTGTGACTAAAGTGAATGGTAAAGTGAACTGAGTAGCCCTAAGCCGAGGGACTAAAGTGGTCGTGGAGTATGGGCCGACAGGGCCATTGGGCTTCTTATTAATTCTGTCTTTTATTTTTGTTGATTACGTTTTAATGTTGTAGGGCTTAGGCCCAAGTTACGTCAATCTGGGTGTATAAGCCCATTAGCTAGAAGCTAGCATCTACATGTCTGTTATTTTCCTTAAGTGTTGTGCATAGTTACACTTTCTTTTCCTTTCGGGTTTGTTATGTCAGAGTATATAGTCAAGTGTAGTGGGAAGTTTTTCCCTTTATGCAGAAAATCAATACAACAGTTATCATTACCATTCTCTTTGTCTCATCTCCTAGAGGTGCTCACCCTCGAAGTTTGTGGTTTATCAATTAATTCCACTGCCGTGTAACAGTTTGGCATTAGAGCAAATTAATCCTTAGCACCATTTCCACCGCGATGGCTGAGGAGACTTGCATCAACCAATTGTAAGAAAGACTGAGTGGGTTGAAGAACGTCACTGAGTCTTAGTTGAAAACATTATAGACACAGGTGTTAGCCTTGAAGAGGCAATCTGACATAGTGGTACAACAATTAGCAGCATTAATAGTGGAGCTACAAAAAAGAAATGGAAGCCCTCATCATGGAAAGTCTTCATCAGGAGTGAACTACAGAGGCAGGAGGGGTACGGTGAAGTGAATGGGGAGGTAATACCCAGGCCAATAAGAATTGATTTCCCTTTTTTTAGAAGGGAAGATCCCCTAGGATGGTTTTACACGACTAATCAATTTTTTTTGTTTTATAACACTCTTCCCAACACAAACTAAGGCTGGCCTCCTTCCATATAGAAGGGAAAGCCATGGTATGGTTCCAAGACTTGGAGAACACGTGTCATTACAAATTGATAGTCTTTTGTTAAGGTTTTTTCTGCTTAGATTTGGACCTAGTTCCTATGACTAGGGGTGAAAAGAAAAATCCGGTAAATCGGATCGGACCGAAGGGTTTGGTTCCGTACCAGATTCAGTCTGGTCCGGTACCGATTCCATTTTTCTTACAACCAATCGAAATCAATTCAGGTCCAATTTTCCTTTTTTAACACTAGACCGGTTCACATATATTTTTTAATTTTTTAGATTGTATAAAATATATTTTATATTATATATAAAATAATTTTGTATTATAAATTTAAAATCCTATATAAATAACTATATATTATCACTATAGTTTATTGTATTAGTAGTTATACTAATACTATTAGTAGTTATACTAATACTATATCACTATATATTATATTATACTATAATATATCACTATCTTATATATTATAATATATTACTATAGTCTATAATATAATTATAATATATATTATAATATACTACAATATATTATTATATATACTATATAATATATCGAAAAAATTGAACGGAACTGATAAAACCAAAAGTACCGATTTCGGGGTATAACTGGTGTGGTATCAGTTCATCAAATCTCAAAACTAGTATATACCGGTTCGGTTCTAAAATATATCCAAAATCGAACCAAACTGGACTCATTACACCCCTACCTATGATGACCCGATGGAGGATCTAACTAGGTTAAGACAATTTGGTTCTGTGGAGGAGTATAAGGTGGAGTTTGAGGCAATCTCTAACAGATTGCGTAGGCTGTCTGACTCCCATGAATTAAATTATATTTTAAGTGGCCTAAATGATGAAATTAGACTGCAGGTGAGGATGTTTAACCCTCATGATATGTCGACAGCATTTAGTTTGGTTAAGTTGCAGGAAGAAAATGTGAAGGTCAATAAGAGAGGGGTTAAAACTTATCCCTCCATAAGTATAGAATCTGGGAGTCATAAGGGTTGGGGATCTCACCCGAGACAAGGTATGAGTAAGGCTATAGTTCAAGTACAGAAGATTAATTCTATCCAAATGAAAGAGAGGAGGGATAAAGGTTTATGCCACTACTGCGACTCTAAATAGAACTCAGGTCACAAGTGTATGAACCCCAAACTCTTTTTGATAGAGGAGGTTGAGGAAGATGAGATGGGAATTGTAGAAAGCAGACCATAATTGGTGAGTGTGGAGGAAGGAAAAGATGAAATTGTAGGTATGGAAGATAATTCAAAGCCCGAAATATCATTGCATGTCTTGATAGGCTCAACAACCCAACAACCATGAAGGTGATGGGAAGAGTAGCTAGACAGTGGGTGGTGGTCCTGATAGATTTAGGCAACACCCACAACTTCTTGGATAGTGGGGTTGCTGAAAAGGCCAAACTGCATGTATGTGCTGAGAAGAAAGTGAGGGTCAGGGTAGCAAATGGAGACCATGTAGTCAGTGAGGGTTGGGCAAAAATGTGAAGGTGCTGGTGCAAGGAAATTTTTTCACATTTAATCTATTTGTAATCGAGTTGGTGGGCTGTCATATGGTTTTGGGAATACATTGGTTGCAATCTCTAGGGATTGTGACTTGGGATTTTAAAAAGCTTACGATGAAGTTCTCTGCACAGGGCAGGAAATTTCACTGCAAGGTCTCTTCACAGCTACTAGAGGAGGGGTCCTCCACCAAAATGAGCAAGTTAGAAAAAAGAGGGGTTATTTTGCAGCTGATAAACAATGGGGATGATGATTGCAAGCAGAATCTAACAACTTCCATCAGGACAGTACTAGAATAGTCCAGTGATGTATTCTAAGAACCCAAAGGGTTACCCCCCATTAAGGTCCAAGACCATGCCATTAATCTACTATCGGGAGCTAAACTTGTATTTATAAGGCCTTACAGGTATCCATTCTTCCAAAAAGATGAAATAGAAAAAATAGTAAATAAATTACTGGGAACAAGGGTAATAAAACCTAGCCAAAGTCCATACTCATCTCTAGTGTTGTTAGTGAGGAAAACAAATGAGTCCTGTCGCATGTGTGTGGACTATAGGGCCCTGAACCAAGTCAGAATAAAAGATAAATTTCTCTTTCCTATTGTGGAAGAGTTACTTGATGAGCTGAGTCGGGCTAGAATATTCTCTAAGATGGACCTTTGATCTGGGTATCACCATATCAAAGTTAAACATGAAGATGTGCCCAAAACAGCCTTTTGTACTCACGAAGGCCATTATGAATTCATGGTCATGCCTTTTGGGTTGACCAATGCACCTTCAGCATTTTAGAGTTTGATGAATGAGGTCTTTAGATCTTTCTTGAGAAAATTCGTGTTGGTATTTTTTTTATGACATTCTAGTCTATACAGTAAATGAGAGGAAGAGCACTTGGAACACCTGAAACTCACATTAGGCATGCTAAGAAAACATTAATTGTTTGTTAAGGAGTGGAAATGTAAATTTGGGTGCTTAGAAGTTGGCTATTTGGGCCATATTATTTTTGGGCAGGGTGTAAAGGCAGATTATAAGAAGTTGAAAGCAATACTGGATTGGCCTAGGCCAAAGACCCTCAAAGCCCTAAAGGCTTTCCTAGAGTTAATAGGGTACTACATGAGATTTTGAAAAAAATATATGGGATTATTGCATCTGCACTAACTGCATTGCTTTAGAATAACTTTTATTGGAATGAGAAAGCTAAACAGACCTTTACTGAATTGAAGAGGGCAGTGACTTAGACAATAGTGCTGATACTACTAGACTTTTTCCAATCCTTTGTGGTAGACTGTGATGCCTCTAGAAAAGGGTTGGGGGCAATGTTGATGCAATAGGGCAGACCGGTATCCTATTTTAGTCAAGCCCTAAAGGGGAAGACCTTACTTTTGCCCACCTATGAAAAAAAGTTGTATGCTCTAATTTCATCTATTCAAAGATGAAGACCTTACTTACTAGCCAGGTCTTTTGTGGTCAAAACTGACCATCACAGCCTTAAGTATCTCCTGGATCAGAAAATTGGGACTCCTATGCAGCAAAAATGATTGAGTAAATTGCTCGGTTATGACTTCCTCGTTGAATACAAGCATGGCCCAGATAACAAGGTGGCAGATGCCTTGTCTAGGGTGGAAGAGGAGGGGGAGACTTCATTGGCACTAATCTCAGTTCCATCCTTAGACTGGCTAGATGAGATTAAAAATGGTATTGAGGGGGACCCAGAGCTATAGAATCTCATTTCTACGTGTCAAAAGGGGAAATTATCACCACACTATTCAGTAAGGGAATGAGAACTATACTACAAGGGCAGAATCTATGTGGCAAAGTCTCCTGAGCTCAAGACTAAGCTACTGCAGTTCCTACATAATAGCTCCTAGGGGGACATTCAGGGGAACATAAGACCATCCAGAACACCCAAAGATATTTTTTTTGGCTGGGAATGAAATATGAGGTGAGGGCTTGTATTAGGAACTATAAGATATGTCAACAGTATAAGTCAAATCATGCATTTCCTAGTGGATTGATACAACCTCTACCCATTCTCTCAAAACCATAGACTCATACAACTATGGACTTAATTGAAGGATTACCTAGTTCTAATGGATTCAGTACCCTGGGTGGTACTTGATAGAATGACCAAGTATAGTCACTTCATAGCTTTGGGACATCCTCACATGGCTAAGTCCATAGCTCAACTCTTCATCAAGCATGTATTCAAGTTGCATGGACTGCCTCAATCCATAGTCTTAGACAGAGACAGTACTTTCACAAGTCTTTTTTGGAGGGGACTGTTTAAGGCTCAGGGAGTACAACTTGAGTTCAACATTGCATACCACCCTTAGACAGATGGGCAGTCTGAGTCAGTGAATAAGTGCCTAGAGACCTACCTGAAGTGCTTTGTTGGGGATAGACCTAGGGACTAGGTTAGATGGGTGCCGTTAGTTGAATGATGGTATAATTCCACTCACAATACAACAACTAAGCTCACACCCTTTGAGGGTTTGTATGGTTATTCCCCCCCTGTGTTTGGGTTCTTACATAGCAAGAACGAGACTAGAGCTGAAGCAGTAGACATAGAACTCAAAACAAGGGAACATATTTCTCAGTTGCTACGCAATAATTTAAAAAAGGCTCAAGATAGAATGGTGCTATATGCCAATCAAAAAAGGAAAGATCAAGAATTTAAAGTGGGGGAACTGGTTTTCCTCAAGCTACAATTGTAAAGCAAACGTCAGTGTCACAACATCGGGATCTGAAGTTGGCTCAACGTTATTACGAGCCTTTTGTGGTGGAGTTGCGAGTGGGAGAAATGGCGTATCGGTTGAGGTTGCCCCTGACGTCCCAAATACACCCCGTATTCCATATCTCTCAACTTAAGAGCAGATTAGGAGGAGTAGTATCAGCGACAAATCTACCTCCAGTGAACACCCAATGGGCTTTATAGCCAAACCTGAGGAGGTTCTGATTAGAAGAGTTAGCCCTCTTAATAACAGGCATGTGATCGAGCTGCTGGTTCGAAGGCAGGGGCAAGGGCCAGAAGACGCGACATGGGAAAGTTACTACAAGCTTAAAAACTCCTTCCCACATCTTGTGGACAAGGTGTTTTAAGGGGAAGGCATTGTTACACTCTAGAGTTCCACAATTTCTAGGGGGTTACCAGGGCAACGCCAAAGAAAGGGAGGAGACTTAGGGTTTAGGACTGAAGTGAAGGCTAAAGTGAATTGAGTAGCCCTAAGTCGAGGGACCAAAGTGAATTGGGCTTTGTAACTGTCACCACCCTGCCCTAATAAATAGAGCGAGGCGGGACACTTACTTTCTTCTTTCATTTCCTCTATTTTTACATTTGTATATATATATACATTATTATAGTTACGGGATGTTTTTTTTTTCTACGCTGCGGTGTTAACATGGAATACGTGCAGACATGACATGCTTGCACTCTAGGTTTCTAATCGAAGGGATGGAACACCTGATAGACATTTGATTCAACATTTCTATAAAGGACTCTTAGAGTCCATCATTCAAACATTAACATAATTATTTTTCAAAACAAGAAGGAACTCAGTCCCTCCAATATAACCAAAAAAAGTGGCAAGCCATCATATGAAGGGTTACCATCACCCCTCCATAGAGGTCACACCATTACCATCGCCCCACCATAGAGTTTACAACATATCCAAAAAGGGACCACATTGTTTAAGATAAATAACAAAACGTCCCCAACATGGGACCCATCCTAAAATTGGTAACCTTAATCATCATCAAACAACGAACCGGGGAACCCTAAGCGTCAGCCCCTCCCTCCTCAGCAGTACCAGGCTCCATAGCTTCTTCATTATTATCTGAACGTTTAACAATTAAACACAAGAGTGAGTTTAATACTCAGTAAGTAGTACAACATGCAGTTAACTTATTAATCACATAATCTTTCTTGAAAACATGCATACATAAACATTTACAAATTATTGGCAATGCTTTCATGCATAAACATTCTTAGGAAATAAACCATACATTTCATGCATAAACATGCTTTTTATGCTTTTCATCTTTTCACTTTCTTAGGCCATTGCACACTGTTACGCCCCGTATGCTAGGGTTAGCAGTCTTTTGGACCAATGGATTCGCCCGTGGCCGGGGGTTGGAATCTCATTCTGTTAGGGCGCAGCACTGGGTGCATTACCAGATACTACTACCCGGCATTGCCATGTGCCCATTCATTCATTTGGGTACCCCTTTTCATTTAGGTAGCCATTACGTATTTTCATATATTGAATATTCATTTCATTCTTTCCTTTCCTTTGCATTCATTCACTTTCATTGTCTTTCCTTAGTCCAATGCATATGCATTTTTGAAAAAGGTTTCATGTCATGCCATGAATATATATAAGTAAGGCATCAGTTATTTAAGAGAGAGCATGCATAAGAAATCTCATGATGCATTACTTTATTCCATACACACAATTATAAGTAATAGGGTGCTTAACAAGGGCTATCAAGAAGGGCTTATACATAATATATTTTCATACTTACTCTATCTTTAGAAGAACATTTGAAAAGAGAAAGATATATTCTTTCAAAAAAGAACTTGTGTAAGGAGCATGGTCGTAGCTACTTACCTGTGAGCTTTACTTAATAGATTCATTTTATCTTGAAAATAGACTCCTATTCAATAAAATAAGATAGACACATTAATATCCACTTTACTAGAAGCTTCGCTAATCGATACTCTTACATGCCCACTTAAATTCCAACTTGGAATCAAGCATTTCCTTAACCCATTAATCTACCCAACATACATGGCATTAGATCACAACATTAAAATTCTCATCCTATGCCATTTAAAGAGACTCATGAAAGCACATTACCCATTGGTTGTTCCTCTTACAAAGTCATTGTTTACCACATAAAGGATGGGTTGAAATCATAGGTTAAAATACACAATTGGTAGGAATTTAAATAAAAAGGGGAAGGGAACAAGGAGGTATTTTAAATCTGGAATTTTCATTGAAAAGGACATTTGACAGTTTTTGCAATACCATTTTAGGAGGTAAATCCAACAAAGGGTCAATGTTTGCAAAGGGTTAATTTTTGTCACTTCTTTTCAAGGGTTTTTCATGGTAAAATTTATCTTTGATTGAGCCAAGGTAATTTAAACAAAGGGATGACATGGGCTGATTAGGCTTCAACAAAAGCATAGAAGAAAATTCTGAAACTCTTGAACAACCAATGGTCTTTTTGCATTTTCATGCTCTTAAACATCCTTTACTTAACCCAAATTTCAAACACACAATTAAACCATATCAAGGTTGTAAAAAGCTTAGGAAAACATCTCTTAATTTTTTCTAAAAACAGATCATAAACAATAGATATAGCACTTGGCAAACTTAAGGTTTCCAAGGTAAGCTTATTAGTTTAAACTAAAATCCTTAGTAGCTTACTTAGGCCATAAGTTCAATAGGAAAGACATGCTTAAAAATCATAACTTTAACTCCATCAACGTAACACATAAAGGCATGGCTTAACAAGAATTAAATCATGGCTTAGCTTGATTAAATACAAGGAAACACTACCACAAGGTGCCTTGCAAAACACACTACTGGAACCAAACAAGATGTAACGCACGGCTGGAAATCAATAGAATATATGCACGGCTGGAACCCAAAAAAACAAAGCATAACATAGCTGAAATTCCAGAAAAATAGATCATAGTTCCTTCCATTCGATTATCAATTAGCTAGGACATAAATTAGAAGGAACAAAAGAGGAAATCAACCTAGAATCACTACACAGAAAATCGGTCTACACATGGAACCCGAAACCCCCAAATACAAAGCATAACCCACTAAGCATGGTTCTAGGTTTCACAAGAAATCAGAAGAAATAAATAGAGTATTACCTAACTCAGCAACCACAATGGAAAGGAGGAGAAGAATCCGAAGATCCAAGCCACGAAATTCGTCCTCTTGAAATGAGCTTCAACCGAAACCTAAGTTTAAGAGAGAGTAGAGAATTGGCTTGGAGAAAGGAAGAGAGGTGTTCGGTGCAAGAGAAAATCGAGAGGGCCTTTTTCGTGTGGTTAAGAGGGCTGCACTTAGACTTGAAGGAGATTTTCTTGATTTTTCTCTGGAAGTTGGAACCGGCGTGTTGGAGAAGAAGGAGACCGAATGGCTTAAGGAGGAAGTCGGTCATCACTAGGAAAAGTGAGTTAAAGCTTCCCTTGGAAGTTAAAGGAACGGACAGTGAGGATTAAGGCATGAGAAGATATTTTCTCAGATGCTCATCCTACGGTGGAAAAGGTTTGGGCCACTCCTCAATTAAATAAAAAGGTAGGGGGCTTTAGGAAATTATGTTTTAAGATCTGAAAGTATTCCCTTATATTATTCTAATGACCCTCACAAAATAAAAGCACACATATCTTAAAATAAAATAGTAAAATATTAAAATCATAAAAATCCTTACCTCAAAAATATTTGACTTAAGAAATTAAATTAAAGAAATGACGTAAGAACCTATGTAGTAGGATGCGGGTATTACAATAACACCCTATTCCCGTAACCTAGAAGTGTCAAGTAATTTTTATAAAATATAACTCGACAAGATATTTCATATTTAATAACATGAAATTAGCATTTATTTCATAAAAAGAATTGTCTAATAAAATGTCTTCAAAAAATATTAAATAAATAAACTGAATAAAATTTGTGTTATAAAAGCAATTTTATTCTAAGAAGCTTGAAATTAAATCAACTGCTCCTTCTAATCCTGATTTGCCTACTCATGTTCATCATCCTCACCTAGATGGTTAAAAACATGAAATAAACTAAAATGAGTCGAAAATTCAATAAGAAATCTATCACAATGTAAACATAAGAAATATATGATTTTTCATAAAACATTCATATTGAGAATTTAAATTCATGATCATTTATACATATGTTCATGGCATGCATGACTTATCTTTAAATTATTTGACTTATCATACTTATCTTATTAATTTGATTGATTTGACTAACCAACACACTTAACCTTATATGCGAGGTTGTGTACCGCAGCATGGACTTCACGTCCCGCTATAGCAAGGGAAGCCACTGATAATATTATGGCATACTATGGTGGACCACATTTGAGTCATTAGCTTGCACATCCACCCTGAAATTGCATTGGTACCATGCATATGAATGATCATATGATTAACTGATCTAATCTTATTTTGCACTTGAATTTAAGATAGCTTACGTGTCTTATGCACATGAGATGTATGCATATGATCCATACATAACTATAATTTCTAAATCTAAACATGATGTCGAATGACATGATCGTGTGCTATGCTAGATAACACGTTTGCATAATCATGACATGTGAGATATATAAACATTGGCTATCAAGAATTGGTTTTAATAATAATCTATCTAAGCATATGATGATTCTAATTTGTGAGCAAATTACTTACCTCGCATCGCAAAGTCCAAAATCTCGTCTCGCAGACCGTTACCTATATGAAATACAATGTCACTAATTTCCTAAAAATGTATTATAATATTTTGCGTAATTAAATAAACATTATGGAGAGAACTTTAATAATTATTTTATTATATACCAAATTAATAAATATTAAAATGATTTAAATATAAATAACATATCTTCACTTTCAAATTATAACTTAGTATGAAATTATATTTTACCTAAAATTTATCAATTCAAAAGTGAGGCTCATTTCATAAAAATATACTTGATCATATTTATAGCGTAAAAATATAAATTAAACTTGATTATACTTAAAATTCAAATTCTTGTAATTTATTATTATAATCAAATCATAATAAATACTTAATATAATTTAAACTTTATGAAAATATAAATGTCAACTACATGTAACAAAGACCAAATTAAAATAAAGTCAACATATTATATCTGGAAGTAAAAATAAGCCCACATAAAGAGATCCATTTTAAACTTACTTTGTCATGCACACACAAAAGCTGAAAACGTACATAGACTTTTTACAAAGTTGAAAAGTGGAGTAAAAAAGTCAGAGGATATTTCTTTGAAATAAACAAAAAGCATGCATGGCTTATGGGAAAGCCAACACAAGAGAAAAACATAAATGGTAGTTTTGTAATACCAAAACTAATCATATGCTTGACCGATAGAATTGTTAGGTTTGGGATCAAAGATAAAATATAAAATTCTCATATCATTTCATCTCATTATTATAATTTTTTTAAATTTTTAAATAAAATATAATAAATAATTCAACTTTTTCAAATCTCAATTCAATTTTTTCAAATTTTAAAAAAATAATAATACTAAAAAATAATATTTAAAACTTTCATCTAAGATAAAAAAATTCTCATCTCACTCCCCAAACCTATAAGAAAGCCTGAGGTCCAATTTCCTAAAGAAACTAAACCAGAACCTCTTAAGAAAAGAAGTCTGGAAAACAGAGAGGTGCGTGAGGGAGAAGTTGTGATCTACTCACCGGGGAAGAAAAGAGGTGCGATGGGGCTGGTGGCTTGAGTGAAGTCAATGGTAGAAAAATTTTGGGCAACAGAGAAGGCATTTGCTTTGTTAGGCTAAGATATGGTGGAGCGAAAAGGGAGATCGGTGGGGACTCACCTAAAGAAAATGGAGTGCAATGACGGTGGCTAGCAGCTGGTGACGAAAACTCAGAGAGAATAGTGGGATATGTGTCATTAGCTCGAGAAGAAGAGAGGCAAAATGGAAGAAAGTGCGTGCAACAGCTCAACTCACCAAGGGACAACGTGTGGTGGTGGGTTTGGTGAAGATTGACGGTGGCGGAAACACTAAGAGAGGCCTCTGTTTGTGGTAAAATATTGATAGAAGAAAAATTATGGTGCTCACCGAGAAACAAAGGAGCAGATAAAGTGGGTGAATGATCGTGGCTTGCCTAAAATACGTCTTGCACGGTGGTTCTGAGTAGCTAAGCCGATGGTGGCAGTAGCTTCAAGCAGGATAAAGTACGGAGGTAAATGGATGAATGTTGGTTTTGAGTAAGATGGAGGACAAATCGAATTGTAGGAGTAGTTGTGTTGTTCCTGAAGGCATTTTTGTGATTGAAATTGCAAACGAGGAAGGGATAAATAGATAGAAACCATCTTGTACGTGTTCAATTCAAAGTGTTTTAAGGAATTAGCAGGAGAAAGACTTGGTGATCACATCGAAAATAAAGGGGCCACCCTACTGTGAAGGCAATCTATAAAAGAGTCATCCTACTATACCACAATCTACATAAAATATGTACTAGCAAATTTAAAAACTACATAATTTTTAAATTATAGTCATATTTACAAATTTATATTTACAATTTAGATCTAAAAATGTAATTTTGATCACTTTGGGACCTATAAATAACTTTAATGCCTAGTGAACTGTAGTCCATTATTGAAGTGGACTGGGGACGGGGCGGATTGAGAGTCTGCCCCACCCTCGGTGTGCAGGGCTGGGGGCGGGAGGGAGCTACCCACACCGTATCCTAGCACAAAATCAAACTATCTCATCTCATCTATACAATCATTACAACTTTATCAAACTCTCACACAAAATATAATAAATAATTTATTTTGTTTCAAATCTCAGAGCAAAAATTATATTTAAAAATTATATTATAACAACATTTTATTCAATTTTTAACAAAGAAAAAGTATTGGCATCAGCCACAATTTGGGATCATCCAAAACACACCATAGCAAAATGACCAAAAACACCCCACAATAAAACTCAGTTATCTCTCATTTCACACATTTGATTTTTAAACAAAACCCACCACGAGCCCATGTCGCCCAATGCCTCCCCCCTTGCCTAGAGCCTCCTGCCCGTCGCCCATCCTCGGGCGTTGACTGTCAAGGTGGCGGCGACTGTCGAGGTGCTGTAGACTATCGAGATGGTAGCAGTCAATAGTCTAGTGCCGTCGAATGTGAGCCGCGACGTGGGTGCATGGGGTGGGGCTACGGGCATGCGTGTGTGCGACGGAGAAGGAGATGGAGATGGAGGTTCGTGGTGGCTGGGTCTACAAGAGGTGGTCGCTGGTGTGAGGTGGTGGAGGTGCGGTGGCTTGGGTGGTCGCGTACGACGGCGTAAAGGTAGAGAAATGGGTTTCACCAATTTCGATTGGGTTATCGCAGGGGAGAGAGAGAGCTGTGCATGAGGGAGAGTTGTCGATATTAGCAGTGAGGCTAGGCGGTGCCAGGCTAGGCTGAACGAGAATCAGGTGAGTGAGGGAAAGGTGGGAGAGAGAGCTGATGAGAGAGAAAGATTTGGAGACTGAATGAAAATATATATATATATATATACACGTCATGTGTATTACACATCAGTCATAAGCAGTAACTAATATGTAACACAGCTCTTTAACAAAACATCTAATGTCATATCATCTGAACAAATCTTAACTGCAAAGGATACTTTTCTTTCTCCTTTCGAATTTGTTAAGTTAGAGCATAAAGTTGAGTGCAGTGGGAAGTTTCTCCCCTTAAGAATCAATACAACAGTCAACAGTTATCATTTCCATTCTCTCTTTCTCTCGTCTCGTGGAAGTGCTCACCCTCGAAGTGAGTGGTTCATCAATTAATTCCACCGCCGTGTAACAGTAAAGTATATGCGCGTTTTAGGGTTTTAGCAGGAGTCTCCAATCACCACGAATGGGAGAATCGGTCTCAGTTTCCTTTCCTTGTTCTCTTGAATTGAATTTCTTCATTTTTTTGTCAGTTTTTTGTGTTTTTCTATTCATAGTGCGTGCGTTTTTCCTTTACAGGAAGAAGAAAGCGAAGAAGCTGTTCTGAGACGGTTGGAGGAGTCGGTGAATGCGTCTCCCGATGATCCCTCTCTTCATTTTGAACTTGTATTCCATCCTCCTAACTTCAATAATTCTGTTTGTAACAACGATTGCGTGTGTGTATGCGCGTATTTGTGCGCTTCTGATTAATGTCTTCTTCCTGTCGAATATTTATTTGAAAAAGGGACTCTTGTTGTGGGAGAAAGGGGGAGAATCCGAGAAGGAGAAGGCGGTGGAGCACTTCGTGATATCGGCGAAACTAAACCCTCAAAACGCTGCGGCTTTCAGATTTCTTGGCCATTACTACGCTCAATTCTCCGTTGATGCCAAGCGGGCTCTCAAGTGTTATCAGAGAGCTGTCTCCCTAAACCCCGATGATTCACATTCCGGAGTACACTGCTCTTCTTCTTTTGATTTTGTTTATAATAGTTGTTCAGTTTCCTCATACTCATTCCCGTTTAAAAAAATCAAAACAAAAAATAGGAGTCTTTGTGTGATTTATTGGACAATGAAGGAAAGGAGAGTTTGGAGGTGTCTGTGTGCAGAGACGCTTCAGAAAAGTCACCTAAGGCTTTCTGGGCGTTTCGGAGACTGGGTTACGTGCAGCTTCATCAAAACAAATGGTCTGAAGCTGTACAGTGTCTTCAATATGCTATTCGGGGTTATCCTACCTGTGCTGATTTATGGCAAGTATGTCTGCTACTCTATATTCCACTCATACAAGCGCGCACACACATGTTTCTATGTATGCATGCGCAAATCTATGTATATTTTCTATGCTCTCATTGATTTTGGTTTTGCTTTCCAAATGTCAATAAGACTTTTCTTGTTCTAGGCTCTGGGTCTTGCCTACCAGCGCTTGGGCAGGTTTACCGCTGCTATTAAGGTAGTTTCTTTCATTTCTATTGTCTCACTCTATCCCTTTGGGTTCTTTGCATTTATTTATTTTTCTTTTAGGATCTTGTTTTGAACTGCTATGGGTCAAGGTGCATGTCTTATTTCTTTTCATTTTTTGTTTTTGCCCCTTTTTATGGGTGTGGGATATGCTGCTTGTTGAGATCAGTAAAAATTGTGGAACTTTGCCTTGTTTTTTTTTTTTTGTTTTCCTTTTTAAATTTCTCTGTTATACTCAAATCATATAAAATGTGTGCTAGTAACCTTTTTTTATCGGTAAATTTGTGCTTGTAACTTATGAATACTGAGTTGCGGTTGTATGATTCTTGTTGCAGAACCATATGACATTGAAACTTTTCTTGTGTCTGTTTTTTTTCAACCTTTATATATTTTATCTGTACTTCAATGGTTGAATGTGGAATTTCTTATGTGTTCCAACAGTCTTATGGACGAGCCATTGAATTGGACAATACAAATGTGTTTGCATTGGTTGAAAGTGGAAACATATTTTTGACGCTTAGTTCCTTTAAAAAGGTAAGTTCCGTTTCTAAAAATCGTACGAGGTCCTGTTCATCATACTTGATTTTGGTTATCAAATTTCAGCCTTTTTTTATTCTTTGTGCTTATTTTAGTGCTATGCCATTGTGCTTCACAACTTGGTCTGTTTATAATATGTTTTTTTTGTAAGTAGAAGATTGCATTAATAAGAATAGGTATAGCCCAAGTACACAGGGAGTATACAAGAGGTAGCACCTAGTTAGGAGGAAGAAATGGAAACAAGAAAATCATGAAAGTCTAGCCATTGAAATCTATAGCTTTAACCCATAGGAATAAAGTTTTAACAAAGAACAATCTAATCTCCTTCAATGAGCACTCCTTATCTTCAAAAGTCTGATCATTTCGTTCCTTCCGTAGGCACCTTAGAATGCAAATAGGAACAATCTTCCCACAACAATGATTTGTGAAATACTGCCCAGGTTCGTCCTGCTGGCTAGAAGCTCGAACACAGTAGCAGGCATAACCCAGGCTAGCTCTAACCTTCTGAAAACATCATCCTATAACCCTCTAGCAACCTCACAATGAAGTAGAAGATGGTCCACAGTCTCACCACTCTTTCTGCACATACAACATCAGTCCACAACAATCACCCAACCTTTCTATAACTTATCCATGGTCAAAATCTTGTCCAAAGAAGCTGTCCAAGCAAAAAATGCCACCTTGGGAGACTCCTTATTTCTCCAAATCCTTCTCCAAGGAAAGTAATTGTTATGTCAATGTGTGAGGGACTTATAGAAGGAACGAACAGGAAATGTACCTTTTCTAGCAGGTACCCACCACAAACTGTCAGTTCCCTAAGGACTCGATCTCATGGCGTACAAGAGTCTGAAAAAATTCTTAAAGCTGCCAACTTCCCAATCATGGGCCACCCTAATAAAGCTCACATTCCATTGGATTAAGCCACCAAACATCTCCATTAGGTCAACCACTGATGCTTCTTTTTCATGTGCAATCCTAAAAACTGTAGGGACTGTGTCCTTAAGGGCTCTATCTCCACGCCATAAGTCATGCCAAAATTTACTTTAGATCTGTCTCCCATCACGATTCTATCGTGCCGAGCAAAAACCCCCCAACCTCATCTAATGTGCTTCCAAACTCCAACTCCATAAACCCCTTGCACCTCCCTAGTGCTCCCGCCCCCCCCCCCCCCCCACCACAACAAACTTGAAGTCTATCACCAACTTCCATAAAGCTACCCTTTCCATATTATACTTCCACAACCATTTCCTTTCCTAAGAAGAGTCCGATTGAATACCCTCAAATTTCTAATTCCAAGCCCACCTGCGGAGAGAGCATACCTTATCCCACTTGACCAGGTGGAGCTTGAATTCATCCCCCAACCCGCTCCAAAGGAAATCACGATGGTGTTTCTCAATTTGGATCACCACACTTGCTGGAATTGAGAACAAAGATAAGAAATGAGTTGGTAAATTGGACGGAGTGCTCTTGATTAGTATGGTCCTACCACCTTTCGAAAAATAGTCTCTTCCAACCTGCCAATCTATGTTCAATCTTCTCAATTACTTCATCCCATATAGATTTAGCCTTGAGCGGCCCCCAAAGGAAGGCCCATGTATTTCTTGGGAAAGGAGACCTTACATTCGAGATTGTTAGCCAGCAATCGGATATTACGAATGTTTTAAACTAGAACTAACTCCGACTTAGATAAGTTCACTTTCAAACTAGACACAACTTCAAAGCAAAGTTGGAGTGCCCTTAAAGCATAAATCTGGTTTTATTCTATCGCCCAAAATATCTAAGTTTCATCTGCAAACAACAAATGAGAAATGTTAAGAGTGCCCTGATTGGCGTCACCAACTGAAAATCTAGCCATAAAGCCATTGTCAACCATAGCAGAGATCATTCTACTACGTGCCTCTATAAAAATGACAAAAAAAATTAGGGACAAAGGACCCTTAGACCTCGAGAGCTATTAAAGAAACCAACTGGACTGCCATTCACCCAAAACTTAGAACCTCGCTGTAGATTTGCAGCACCTAATCCAAGAGCAACATCTCTCCCTAAATCCACGCCTCCCAAGCAAGTATAGTAGGAAGTAGTCCCAGTTAACGTGATCATAAGTCTTCTCTATGTCCATCTTGCATAAAATACCCAGATCACCAGATTTTAATTTACTATCTAGACATTCATTGGCTATTAGTACTGAATCTTGTATTTGTCTTCCCCTTACAAATGCATTTGAAATAATCCTCCCCAAGACCTCCCTTTGGCAGTTTGCTAGAACCTTGGAGATAATCTTATATACCCCATTTACAAGACTAATAGGTCAATAATCGCTAACATTCAAAGCCCCAACCTTATTGGGAATAAGCGCAATAAAAGTAGCATTTAGGCTTTTCTCAAACTTCTCAATGGAGAAGAATTCTTGGAATACTTCATTAAGTCCTCCTTCACCACTTCCCAACATGATTGGAAGAAGCCCATAGAAAACCCATCAGGGCCAGGTGCTTTGTCTTTGACCATCTTCCTCACCACTTCATGAACCTCTGTCTCCTAGAAGACCAAGAAACGCTCTGCTCTGCTGCTCATTGGTCTCAAAGGCTAACCCACCAAGCTTTGGCCTCCACATCACCTGCTTGGTAAGCAGCTGTTCAAAAAAACCAGCAATATGCTCTTTAATCGCAGGAAACTCCGTGGAAATGGCTCCATCTAAGTTCAACATCTCAGTAGTATTAGTTCTCCTATGGGATTTGGTCACTCTATGGAAAAACTTTGTATTTCGATCTCATTCTTTCAACCACAGCTGTGTTCAACTTTGTACTGCTATGTTCGACAATAGCACATGCTAGCACCTAATTATCTGTTGATATTATGATGGCTTTGGCATTGGACAACATTTGTATTACTTGGTTCATTGCTGTCTTAAGTGATTATAGTTGGCGGTTTATGGTTTTAGAGAAATCTAGAAACCGGAAATTCCATGACATCAGCAAATTTGGATTTCGAAGGTCAGTTTGAAAGGGAGAGTTACTTATCAAAATTAAAGTTTGAACGGGATAGCTACCATCAAAAGTTTGAGAAAAATCTTGGGTTTACAGGTTTCAAAACGGTAATGAGGGAAAAGATGTGGTTTAGGAATGAAAGGAAGGAAAGAAAGAAAAATATGATGGCTATTCTAAGTTAAGTGAAAAGCATATGAATAGCGACATGGATGGTAATTAGTAGGGAAAGAAAGAAAGCTTGCACTAGGACACACAGGACTGTCTTAAAAAAAATTTCTTATTAAAAAACTGAATTCTTTTGCTTATAAAATAACTGAATTCTTATTATTCAAATGTGAATTATTTGACTATAATGACATATATATATATGTCCATTCTAACACAACCCTTCCTAATTGGATTAGGACTTTTTTTTTTTACCATTGAGCAAATTCCTAATTTGAACATACTTAAAGCCCCCACATAAAAGCTTATAGATTAATTCTTTTTTTTTCCTTGTTAGAAGATAATAGGTGTCTCATGAATTATATAAGACAATTAATAAGAAAATAAAAGCCAAGGACAACATTTATGACCAATAACTAGCAATTGAAGGATTACAGAACTATCTAAAAAATTTATAAAAACAAAATATAACAGAAGATAAAATATCATTGGCCTTGTTAATTATCATGGACACCTGTTTTGGATAAAAGAGCTTATTTTTTGGTTCTGCATTAGTTTAAGGCTTCCCAAAGAGGATGCTATGTTTTTACCTATGCATTGGCTGGCCCATCATGTTTAGAAACTGAACCACATACTATTCCAGAAATCAGCATGAGTTGATAACTTACGAAGTGCAAGAGATGGTCTTAGTATCATTTTATACATAACTGGCCAATGACATTTAATGTGAAATTGATGGTCAACTTCCATGAAATAGGATAGTGCATGGAAATATAAATTTATTTTAATTTAAAGTTCAATCGCTTTTTTTATTACAACATGCTGTGTGAAATTTCATGTATGTGGCCTTTCTGCATTAAGGGAGTTGAGCAGTTTCGGCAAGCTCTAGAGATTTCACCTCAGAGTGTGTCTGCACAATATGGGCTTGCATCTGGGCTACTTGGTTTGGCAAAGGAATGTGTTAACTTGGGGGCATTCAGATGGGGAGCTTCATTATTAGAGGTTAGTTGTTTTTAAATTCTACAAAATTTATCCATCCCAGTATGTCAAAAGACAAACATTTTCAAAATGATTGCAGGAGGCATCTACTGCTGCAATAGCAAGTACTCATTTGGCTGGAAATATATCATGTATTTGGAAGTTGCATGGTGATATTCAGGTATAATCAATTGGTTTGACCCTGGATTTTCCACCCTTGGTATAATTTGTAGAACATGGTTCTATTCTTCTAAGCAGGATGTTTGCCAATTCATGTATGATTTTCTGGGATGACTTTGTTGTATCTGCTCTTTTGTTAGCTTGCATATGCCAAGTGTTTTCCCTGGACAGAGGAAAGCCAGGGTTTAGAACTTGATGCAGAAGCCTTTAACACTTCCATCCTTTCCTGGAAGCGGACTTGCTGTTTCGCTGCCGGATCTGCAAAATGTTCTTATCAGCGGGCTCTGCACCTGGCCCCATGGCAAGCTAACATTTATTCTGATATTGCAATAACTGCAGATCTGATATTGTCTTTGGATAAGTGTTCTGGGAACAACTTAACTGCTTGGTATGATCTTAGTGTATTTTGCTCTTATGTAGATGATTTCATGTTGCCATAGATTTGCTCTCATAACTTGATGTCCTTTTTTATAGGAAACTGTCGGAGAAGATGGCTTTGGGGGCATTGTTACTTGAGGGTGACAATTGTGAGTTTTGGGTGGCCTTGGGATGTCTTTCTGGCCATAATGCATTGAAACAACATGCCTTTATCAGGGGATTGCAATTGGATGTTTCTCTAGCTATGGGTTGGGCATACTTGGGGAAGGTATTGTCTGTTATGATACTTTCTTATTTTCATGTTATTAGTAGTTTTTATTCTATTTTTGCAGCATTTTGGTATGCTGTTACATCTGTTTGAAAGATATTTAATTTGTTGAATTCATTTATTTCAAGATGTGATAACCTAGGAAGTTCTGTTTTGGTGGGTGGGGTGGTGTATCCAGGGTTTACTTCCCAGGGTTGGGTTTGGGGGAACCTCATTGGGAAGGTTCCTAGTCATCAAAAAGTGATTCACTCAAGAAGAGGATGTGCTGTTATGCATTAGATGTCATTTTGTTGTCATATCCTGTAGAACGCCATGTGAGCAGCTTTCAATCATATGCCAGACCCTAATTTAAAATAGTTATCAAATTAAAAAAAAAAGTCAAATTAGACAAATGACCTTAAGGCAAACCAAATAGGGTTCAAAATTTCACCTTAGAACCGATTAATTTGCTTCCCCCTGAAAAAAAAAAAAAAAAAATCCAATTGTATGTGTTATAGTTTACCCAACCCGCTGCCATTCCTTCTCACAGAGTTCAGTCACATTTCTGTAGTTTTAACTTATTCTTGATACATTGCTGATGAGTCGCCAATGCACTCATCCATGCAAGTGATGGTCCTATACATAGATTCATCTTATGGGGTCGGTATTGTGTTGAAAGCTTCATAACATAGATGGTTTAAGGTCAATGTTTCATCTGGGAATATAATTCCATGCTCAATTGCTTTTTTATGGTAAGCTGTGAATACCGAGCACACTGGCTGAGGGCTTATGAATCAAGGGTTTGTGACCCTAATTTTTTTGCCGATCTTACTTGCCAGTCTTCATGGTATACCATAAATTACAGCAATATGGAACATGGTTCCCATGTGCCTCTTGTGGTGCATCTGGAGGGAAATGAATGATCAGAACTTTGAAGACAAGGAACATTTGCTAGCGGGACTCAGAAGATTCTTTTTCAATATGTTTTTTTTTTTTTCAGGCAATGGCTTTAGATTTTAATGGGCTTAATGTTCATGATTTCGTTTTATCTCTTTCTTCTTCCTAGCTAGGTGTTTTCTCTTGTATACACCCTATGTACTTGGCTACGCTTATTAATATTAATTTTACTTAAAAAAAACTCTATTAGACATGAGAAGAGTATCATTGCTTGGTGCATCATGTGGTATAAAAGATATTGATTGCAGTTTTGGAAGTCCTATATTTTCAAATAAAGGTACAAATTTTTGCTTTTTTCAGTTTTATCGGAAAGAGGGTGCAAACCAATTGGCAAAACAAGCATTTGATTGTGCTAGAAGTATAGATCCTTCGCTTTCATTACCATGGGCAGGCATGGCAGCTGATTTTCATGCTAGGTATTCTTAATATCATAATTTTTTTTGGGGGGGGGGGGGGTGTGTATGTTGTCATCTTCATGTGGTTGGTGAACGTTGGTATGTAAAATGCATGATTCATTTAAAGTTTTTTCTGAACAGTTCTTACTAACAATGAGATGTATGTCATTCTATAGGGGTCTTGCACCAGATGAGGCTTTTGAGGGCTGCTTAAGAGCTGTGCAGACATTTCCCGTAAGTGTTTCGTCCTGTAAAAAGGACTTGATGGACTAAATTTGCATGATTTTTTTGTATTTTTTTCTTTGCCTAGTAGGTGTCTCTCGTATATCTTCCTGTGTACTCAGGTTGTGCCTTTTGTATTATTTAATAAATAATATTTTTTTCTTATAAAAAAGCTTGATTCCTGTGCAGCTTGCACAGTTCCAAATTGGCCTTGCAAAGCTTGCTCTGTTGTCAGGACATCTCTCATCTTCACAGGTTTGACCACCTCTGATTAATCAGCTGTAGGAGTAGCAAATGTTTCACGTTATTCTAAAACAAGAGCTCATGAGTTACATGCTTTAAAAAGTGTCAATTTTACACTACTATCAATCACCATGACAGGTTTTTGGAGCTATCAAGCAGGCCGTGCAGCATGCCCCTCACTTTCCTGAATCACATAATTTATATGGGCTGGTTTGTGAGGCACGATTTGATTATCAATCTGCTGCTGCTGCTTATCGGTTGGCATGCTGTGCAATCAGCAGTGTTTCAGCTATTGTCCCAAATTCTCATGCCAGAGATATATCACTTAATTTGGCAAGATCTCTTTGTAAGGTAGTCATATTGGACCTTGTTTTTGCTGTTCGTTTTTGTGGATATCTAACTCAAAATACCTTGCTATCATAGTAATAATAATCTTGTTATCTATTCTATCTCCAGTTCACTAGCTAACACCTTCATATGGTGCAGGCAGGGAATGCTCAAGATGCTTTGCAGGAATGTGAGAATTTGAAGAAAGAAGGTTTGACAGATTTTGTTAAATTTCATGTTAGAAGATGTATCTTTTTCACTTAGCTGATATATTATACAATTGTTGTTTAAGGTATGCTTGACACTGAGGGTTTGCAAATTTATGCTCTCTCTTTATGGCAACTTGGCAAATTTGACTTGGCCCTTTCCGTGGTGAGAAGTCTGGCAGTGAGTATTTCTACCATGAAACAGACATCTGTGGCCGCCCCAGTTGGTTTCATATGTAGAATGCTATATTTCATGTCTGGAGTGGATTCAGTAATCAGTAATATCCTGGAAATGCCAAAGGAACTCTTTCAGAATTCAGGAATTAGTTTCATAGTGTCTGCTATTAATGCTCTTGATCAAATTAATCGGCTAGAGTCAGTTGTTTCAAGCAGCCGATCAGTTCTTAGATCTCATGAAGAGATCACTGGAATGCACTTTTTGATAGCACTTGGTAAACTCGTGAGTTTCTTATTCCATCTGTTGGAACTTAAATCTTGTACACTGACTTGGTCTTTTCTATTTATTTTTATTTGTTTACTCTTTTTATAATTTATGGGATGGCTTATCAATTAGATTGGACATGCTTTTGGGTTGTACAGATCAGACATGGGACAGAGTTCTGCCTTGGATTTCAGAGCGGAGTTGCTCATCTTAAGAAATGTCTTCACAAGTTCCCTAACAGTATTTTGTTGAGGTACATCTAATATTCAGCGATAAGTGTGCTTTGATTCTAGACTTGTCCACCAAGTTGCGTTTGTGTAGTGAGGTATTCTTAGGTATTCTGTGAATGGTAGTGAAAAAATAAGGAAAAAGTAATGATAGAATATTGAATAGTAGTGAACAGTAGGTGAAAAGTAATAATAAAATAATAAATAGTAGTGAGGTATTCTTAGAATACCTCAGTACCCAAACTAGGTAGTGACTGCTATCTGAGTACCATATTCACTCTTTGTTCATCTTGGTCTAATTCTTATTGAGTCAACTCCTAAAGTTTCGTTTGTTTTCGGAAAACATCTCATCTCATCTCAATTTCATCATTACACTTTTTCAAATTCCAATACAAAATAAAATAAACAATTCAACTTTTTCAAATTCATTTCATCTTCTCTCACCTAATCATTACAACTTTCTCAAATTTCAATACAAAATAAAATAAACAATTCAACTTTTTCAAACTCATCTCATCTCATCTCATCTCATCTCTGAAAACAAACGAGGCCTAAGTGTCTACAACTTTTCTGCAACCTGATGGTCTGAAAAGTTGTTGATCCATTAATCATACCTATGATCCAGAAAACCATTAACAAAAATTCTTGGACAAACTCACACTCATTCTAGCACTTCATTACTGTGGTCTTAGTTTTCGGCTATATGGATGTTATCTATTATAATGATTTATGCAAGTCTTAATTTTGGCCCCAGACGACTAATGAATAAACAAAATTATGTATTACAGTGGAATTTATATTTTGAGGCCATTACCCAGTAAAGAGATTTCACAAACTAAATATTTTTTCATTCATACATGTTAGACGTAAATAAAGAAAGCTCATCTATCGTTACCTTATGGGAACTGCTGTAGAATTCTTGTAAGAACTTGAAGATAAATCAAGAAATGTAGGGCATTAGAAAGCAAAATTGAGAATTAAAAAAGAAAATTTAGTATTCAAAGTTGTTCACAACGGCAACTTGATGAAATCTTCTTTTCACTTTGTGTGGGTGTGAAATCTGATGTATGTTCTAATCCTTTTGTTTTCTCCATTCTAGGAGCTTCTGATGGCATCCTTATATTGGCTATAATTTTTTTTTTTTTTTTAAAGACGGGGGAACCACTCCGTTAGAGCCCTTAGGACTCATCCATGGAACCTAAACCCTTGGGGAGACTAGCATAGCAACCCACCGCCATGGCCTCCCATTTAAATGGCAGTTTGATCCAAGGGGGAATTGAACCTATGACATGGGGCACATGCACACAAGTACCAAAAATTATCTTGCAAAACAACATAATGTATCATAACACAAAATCCTAGGCAGTTAAAAAAATATGCACATGAAACATGAATAAATTATAAGCCAATATAAGAATTTTTTTTTTTTTTGGCATTTTGCAAACTTAATGATTATCTGGTGTTTATGTCCTCATTTTAGAGAGTATCTTCTGACAAACTTTCTGGTAACAGGAACCTACTTGGTTATCTTCTGCTCTCTAGTACGGATTGGAATGATACTCATCTTGCAACTAGGTGCTGCAATGTAGATGCCCCAGACCTTGATTTTGGCCTTCCAAATCAAGGTTTAAAATCAGCGAGTGAAATCCTTGGTGCCGGAGCAGTTGCTTGTTATGCGATAGGCAATAAGAATCCAAAGTTTTCTTTTCCAACATGTACATACCACTGCATGAATGAACCTGGAGCTATTCAACAGCTGCAAAAGTACTGTCACTTTCTATTATGCCTTTATATATTTTTCTGTTGCAATTTATCATTCTTCATAAAATTCTAAAAGAAGCTACCTGTTTTTATGTGTCTCAAAATCAATATCATCTGGTTACTGTGCAGAAGATATTGTGCTATTTTTGAGATGCAGGATATAATGTGATCAGTGAGATGATTGGCTTCACAAAGCTTTAGTAGATTCCTTGCTTTCTCGGAAGAATGTTGTTTTGCACCCAGGCTTTCTCTTATATTTTTAGTTATTAGATCTTCCAAAAGACCATCTTACTTAGAAGTCTTCAGCAAACCAGCTTTTGGTTTTATTTATGATTTATGCTTCTTAGTTTGTAATTAAATAAGCATGTGCGCTTCCCAGAGAAATATTTATACCTTGCTCTTTCTTTCATATGGCAGATGCTTCCATCGAGAACCCTGGAATCCTAATTTTCGGTACTTGCTTGTACTCAATCTTCTACAAAAGGCACGCGAAGAGAGATTTCCTCATCATCTCTGTGTTATACTTGAGCGGCTAATATCTGTGGCACTTTCCAGTGGATTGTACTCAAAGACAGACATGTCTTATAGAAACTACCAGCTTTTACTCTCTGCTTCCGAGATCAGCCTGCAAATTGGGAATAAAATTAGCTGCATCAACCATGCCAAAACTGCTTCAGTACTTTTGCTTCCTGATGCTTATCTATTCTTTTCACACTTACAATTGTGCCGTGCCTATGCTGCTGAAGGTGATATTAGAAATCTTCAGAAAGAGTATACAAGATGCTTGGAACTCAAGACCGATTATCAGATTGGTTGGATATGTCTGAAATTTATGGAATCACGATATGATATGGAAACTGATTCAAACATTTTAGAACTGAGCTTCAGAGATTCCTCAAAAGAGAGGAATTATTCGTGGAATATGTGGATGGCCATATTTAATATGGTGTGGGGTCTGATTTCTATATGGAACCAGGATTTCCTTTCTGCAGAAGAGTTTCTTGACCAAGCTTGTTCTTTGGCTGGTACTGAGAGCTGCTTTGTTTTCTGTCATGGTAACTAATCCATTTCAGATTCCGTTTTGTCGTACTTTGTCTACATTCATTTGTTCTACTGACTATTATGTTTTCTATTAATTGTACTGTGATAACTCATATGATAAGGATAAGGGTAGGTGGTGTATGAGACCCCACATTGCTTGGAAATGAGAGGTTCTTACTCTTTATAAGGTTCCAATGGACTCCAATTGAAAGATTGACTAGTCATTTTGGAGTATAAGCCATGCGGTTTGGGCCATCCATTGGGGCGTTACAAATTGTATTAAAGCCTATCCCAACCAGAAATATAGGACTGGAGCCGTGCCACCTATGATGGACTGTCTCGATGAGGATGTCGGGAAAATAAGGAGGGGAAATTGTGATAACCTATATAATAAGCATAAAATTAGGTGGTGTCGGGGCACTCTGTCTGTGGATAAGCAATGTGGGATTTCTTGGAAAGGAAAAGGTCTTACTCTTTATAAGGTTCCAATAGACTCCAATTGAAAGATTGACTAGTTCTTTTGAAGTATAGGCCATTTAGTTTGGGCCTTCTATTGGGGCGTTACATGCACTGTTCTAAACTTAAACAATTTTGACTAGAAAGATAACTTGACCACGAAATATGTTAAATCTAACATGCATGATCATGTTTACATCATTTGGCCTAATAGGGTGCTGTTAGACATGTTTCCCAGTTTTATCCTTATTGATGATCGGAACTCTTACCCTTCCCCTTTCTTGGAATATAATATTGTTTTTGTTTTACTTCTTTCTATGTTGAACTTCTTGGGTTAGGTGCTACCTGCATGGAGCTTGCCAGGCAGTTGTGTGGTTCACAGTTCCTATCGTTTGCTATTAAGAGTCTCACTAAAGCTCAAGAAGCCTCTCTCGTTCCTCTGCCAATTGTCTCACTATTGCTGGCTCAGGCAGAGGGAAGCCTTGGTTCTAAAGAAAAGTGGGAGAGAAACCTCCGTCTTGAGTGGTTTTCTTGGCCACCAGGTATGTTGCCACATGAGTGTGATGCAGTATTTATAATAATTAGCTGGACCCTTTCAAGTTGTAGATTCAGTAGAAATATACATATAGCTTTTGAAATTAATTTCTGGACTTTTTTTTTTTTTTTTTGCATGCTACCCGTGTTCCTGGCTGATGCCCTTTTCAGCTTATTAATAAAAGTTTTTATACTTGTAAAAAAAAATGCTACAAGAGAAAAAATTAACAATATGGGCATTGATGTCTTTCTTTAGACAACCTCCTCTTCTCCTTATATGTCATGCGGTGGTGGCTATATTGGCAATGTAATCTATACATGAAATCCTGCCTGCAGAGTTAATAGTTATTTTGTGGTCCCTGTGTACTTGGCTTTGCCTATTTTTAATAAAGCTCTTATTTACTGATAAAAAAAGTTAAAATAGTTATTTTGTGATTAAATTTTCTGATGTGCTTTTGTGTTTCCACAGAAATGAGGCCAGCAGAACTCTTCTTTCAAATGCATCTGCTTGCAAGACAATCGAAATCAGCATCGAACTCTACATCCAACATTGAGTTCTGTCAGAGTCCAGAGAGATGGGTACTCCGAGCAATTCATACCAACCCTTCTTGTGTAAGATATTGGAAGGTTTTGCAGAACTTATAGTATGATGTGTAGGAGGTAGGATATTAAGATTCCAACTTCATCACTACCCTCTAATTGAGAATTTCTCGATTGCTCTATCTCCGCATAAAACCGTGTTGGAGAGGCGCGCTCAAGTCTAATTCCTGTAAACCATGTAATCTTACCGTTTCCCATCTCTATATGGATTAGGTATAGTACATTTACTTTAGCATGCTGCTGTCAAAAAATAAGGTTTTAGTCATTGCGGAACGTTAGGAATTTGTGACATTAACTCATTTATTTACTCATGTACATTCTGTGAGCAAATGTTACTGTGCTGATGAATTTGGTTTTTTCTCGTTTTTAGACTAATGTCATTGATTTGTTATCACATTTTTTAAGCTACTACCAAGAATATGATTTTTCCTCTTTATGGTTATCTTGATTGAACTTTTTATTGGTTTAATCAAGCAACAAAACCACATTTATTTTACATGTACTTATTTGCCTGTGTATGGAAGAATCTTGAGCATGACCCACGATTTTCGAAACTCAACATCCAGATGGAGAAGATGCAAATGGATCCATCAAAATTTAAAATTCCTCTGCAGAATATAATTGTGTAACGAACAAAAAGGTTCAACCATCGTCAAACCCATCACTATAACTATCAGAGGAAGATCTAAGTCTTGATTAGTAGAACTGCGTACAATTATGTATACCAAGGGGGAAACATACAATAGGGTCTGATCATTATGATTATTAGTATATAAAATAGATTTATTCCTTCTGCTACTGCCACGGCACGACATCACGCCACTGAATTGCTTCAGTTCATTATGCATCTCAATCTCGTGAAGCAATATCATATGCTATGCCATCTATCTGCCAGGAGTATGACTAATTGATTCTGAACGTTCAAGCTCGTCAGATGGATCCCAGTTCAATGAGGAGAGAATCTTCAACAGAACCATGAAAACTTCGGCATGGTGGGACGAGAGTTGAGGTCATGGGCAACACAGCTTTTAGCTAGCTGGGCCATGGAGTAAGCTAAATCCATAGGGTACTCATGCCCAAGAAAAGGATCAACGAATCCTCAAAGTTTCTACCTAACATTGTTCTTCGAGCACCACTCTTATGGATGCAAATAGCAAGTCTTCACGATCTCCTCCATCCTTCTCGGCGGCTGCTTCTCTTCCGGATAAGAGCTCTAACATCATAACCCCAGGGCCCAAACGCAAACACGTCTAGCTTAGGAGTAATCACTCCGTTCTCGATGTACTCGGGCGCCATGTAACCCTGAGTACCTACCACATGTCTGGTCAGTTTGAGGAATCATCCGTCTCCATTCTCCATTTTTCTTGCGAGTCCAAAATTGGAAAGCTTGGCTCTGAAATTTGAATCCAAAAGAATGTTACTGGTCTTCAAGTTCTTGTGGATATGGGGAGGGTTGGCATAGTTGTGGAGGTAGGTGAGGGCATCGGCCACATCATAGGCAACCTGAACCCTCTGCTTCCATGTCAGAGGGGAACATAATTGATGCTTGTTCGAGTGAAGCCAATCGCTGATGGATCCATTGTCCGCATGCTCGTAAACAAGGTAGGTGTTCCTGCCATGCACGCAAAAACCAGAAAACCTGATGATGTTGTTGTTGTTGATGCGCTTAAACAAATTGATCTCTCCCGACACATCCCCATTCATGATCTTCACAACAGCTTCATCACCCCAAAATGATCCAAGATAGACAGAACCCTTAGTTTTGTTAGCTTCCCCGAAGAACCCAGTTGTCGTTTGCAAGTCTTCAAACATGTACATGGTCAAGGATTAACGCACACCTTCGGTTGGATAAAATTTTTAGGGGGTGAATGCGGGGGATTCTCAAAAGGTTCTGCCTGAGTTGGGAGTACTGGATCGGTTGCAGCCTTCTGGTGAAAGTAGCGGTGCCGACCACAGAAGAACCAAAGTAAGGAAGCTGAGAGAACAAGCAAAGCAACAGCTTCAATGGCAACATCCACAAATACCCATCGTTTCTTAGATTTCCCAGAGCCAGCAGGGACGGCGGGGGGAGAGTGTGGAGGCGGCGGTGCTGGAGGCAGACAGGCTGTTCTCTGAATACTAGTGGGCTTGCTCTTGAAGGGAACTAGAATGGGTGCAAAAGGGTAGATTAGGTGATGAGACAGCTCGTTTGCATCCAGAACGCTCTGCTCCTCCAAACCAAATAGCTCAGCAATAGAAGGAATGTCATCATTCCAGGTGACCATGAAAGTGAGCAAGTACTTAACCCCAGTAGCAACCTGGCTGGAAGTAGGGCAAGCACACCGAGGGGCACCTCCAAATTCTGCCCCACCATCAGATTGCGGACGCTATAAGGGTTTTGAGCCGTCATGGCCTGGCAGGTGGTCAGCCCCTAGTAAGTGTCGTTGGCGAGGATGAAGTAGGTCTCAGATACACTGTTCAGCCTGTAGGATGTGTTGTACCGATGGTAAGAACCCGAACAGGAGCAATTTTTATGGGGACGAGGATTTGGGTGTCGGTTGGAATGGTGCCGAAGCTGGAGACGTTGTTGGCCTGGGCAATCATGAGATCGGGTTGGGTGCCCTGGAGCAAGCCGATGGCCGCCGGAGAGTCATAAGGAGGATTGGATCGGAAGGTGAGATAGGCTTGGCACGAGGATTGGAAACCGTTGCATGCAAAGCCACGCATGAAATTGGGGTGCTCGTCGCAATCGAGCTGCTTGTTGTCCACGTAGTTTTGTTGGCCTTGTAAAAAGGAGAGCTGGGGTTGTCTCCGCAGCAACTCATGAGTCACTCGGCTTGTAAGTCATATTTAAAAAATATAGAAAAATACATTGACGCAAAAGAAGGCACTAAGGGTAGTCAGTCAAGCGTTTGGTGTTACGTAGGATTTGGGGTATGATCAGTCTTTGCAACCTACTGAATATTGACTCGCGGAGCACTTGAGAAAGTGGAAAAATAAGGCATCAGCCACAACTGATTCCAAAGGAACGCGTGCAATAATGATATTAGCCTTGGAACGGAGCCAACGTTGTAGGGATTATTGGAAAGTACTTCGATGTCTCCTTTCTTCCAAATATTCATTTCCCGACCTGTCAATCCACCTTGGAAATTCATGAAACATAATTTTACCTTTAGCAGAGAAGCCTTCAGAGAACTATGGGGATTAGCATTCGGTAAAAAAGTGAGCAAGAAATTATTTGGTTTCTGGGTTTGGATGTGTGGGAAGAGATTATAGTCATGGGACAAAGCATGCGTGTATACATTAGTCATGAACATAGGAAGATAAACAAGGTTGCTGATTCCCGTGCTATAAGTCAAGAGCCAGTGGATATACTCATCAATATTTTCAGTTTCATGATTCTCTTAAGGAAGTTAGAGGCTTATTAGTGGTAGAAAAAGCTGGTTTACCTGTGCATTGAGATGGAGACGATGGTTTTTTGCTTTGCCTATAATTTTGTATTCTGATTTAGCTCTCACCCTGAGTGAGTTATGAAATGATAATGCTCTTTCTATTGGTGCAAAAATATATATATATATATATGTTTCTGGGTAGCAAAAAATATGTCCAGCATACAAATACATCAGCAGATGGTTAATCAAACAAGCGTTTGCAGTTGCACTACCTGCTGAGTAATAGAGCTGCTGCATATGAGCTAGAAGCAAGACTGCAACCTAAAGAAAAGGCACCAACGACGAGACAATTAGTACGAGAATCAGAAGATGTTATCGAATGCTATTGCTGTCGATTGAAATGAATTGCATGCCCCCCACCCAACAAACAAATCCACTAAACACTTTCCAAGAATAAGATAAACTGATTTCTTCAGCATGTTTGGTTGCGTTGATATTTGATTAGATATGAACCGTTTCCTTCATGTCAAAATACGCTGTCATTGATTTTAGTAATCGTTTAGGTGAGACGTAGAAACATGACACATCAAAGGTTTGAAAACAAGTTTTAATTTTTACAAAAAAATTATCTTATAAATTCTGATGTTATACATTAAATCTATTTTACAATAAAAAGAATAATATCATTTACTAATCATATTAAACTACGTTTTTTTTTTTGATGATTCTTCTTGTGCATTATGCATAGATTTTCCCTTGAAATTGTTTTGGGCTTGACTACAACAACACCACGCGCACAGCAAGCGGCAAGTAATGTGCGGCAGAGGTTACAATTACAGGACTAGCATTTGTTTGTCGATTGTATTAACCTTGCTGCCCCTCCTGTTCAGCGCTCTTCAGCTCTGGAACTTTCGTGGGCTGCTTGGTTGGAAGTGGGTGGGCTTGCAACCCATGCAAACATCGTCGGTGTTCTTAGCTGCCAAGCCTTTCTCGGCTCCGGTTCGTGTGAGGTCTCTCTACTCACCGAGCACCGCAAAGGATCCGGGTTCGATGTCGGCGGCGGCTGCTCCTAAGTGGGCTCAGAAGACCATAACGCTGCCTCCCCAGAGAAGAGGCTGTCATCTCATCACCCCCAAGGTACCCATAGCACCATTCGAATTCTTCCCCTGATTAATTGATCCTTTCGTATTGAATAATTCTTGATACGCTGCCAGGGCTTCTTGTCGTCTCTTAGATGGGTCTCTCTGTTTCCTCGATAGTGGAAGTAAGTAGTAAACAGCCGCTCAAACCTACCCATCTCTACCAAGCAATCTCTCTTTATGCGTTTTATTTTTCTGATGTTGGGGACCGAGTTTCTGCCTTATTCGAACATATTAGAGTTTGATATCACCGAACTTTTTACATATAATGTTCTGTGTTTCCTGCCCCTCGCAACCTCAAGATAATCGAAACAGCCTATCATCGCCTGTCGTAAAGTTTTATTATTTATTATCAAAAGATAGAGATTTTCAAATCAAATCTTGTCTTAAGTTCTACCCGATTTTCTGATACTTGACCGAGAACTGGTGAAAAAATCACTACCTGTCACAACTTACAAAAAAATGCTTGTCACAGCTTGCAGCCCAAATAAAACTTAAGTATCCGAAGGGAAACTTATACAGCATCACTGCATCACCTCCATCATCCTACTTGGAATGGATAATATGAACATTCCATTGTTTTGCTCCCTCTTTCAACTACTGTTCGTCTGTTCTCCACCCTTTCACATGTAAAAGGAGTTCTAGTTTTGAGTCTACAAAGTCTCCCAATTCCTAATACAATAACCTTTATTATGTTAGCTTGGAACTTATGTATATATAGGTAAAGGGTATATTTTATGTTACTGATTGTTTTCAAAATACCAGATAATGAAGGAAATCGCACAAGATCTGTCAGAATTCCAGTGTGGCCTTGCTCATCTTTTCCGTAAGTAATATAAGATCCATACAATAAGTTTCCCTTCACGTTTGGTGTCAATTTAGTTGATTGGAATAATCTTTTATTTTAAGCGTTTTAGTGCAGCATACAAGTGCTTCTCTTACCATCAATGAGAATTACGACTCTGATGTTCGAGATGATACAGAGACATTCCTCAACAGGATAGTTCCTGAGGTCTGTTTGTCTGGTTTAGTATTTCATGCAGCAACCAATGTAATCTAACATGACCTTATGTGGCTTTTGAACATCTATTTTCAGGGAAGGTCTGCACCTTGGAAACATACGATTGAAGGTTAGTAGCTTTCATATGTTTGAGTTAAGAGTTTTTTTTTAATTCCATGAATACTATTTCATTTAATATATAACATTCCCTGTACAAGAGTGTTGATTTTGTTGTGTAATTTCTGTAGGCCCAGATGATATGCCAGCCCATATCAAATCTTCAATGTTTGGCTGCACGCTGACGTGCGATGATCTCATGCTTGTTAAAACTGTTTATTTACTCTGAATTTGTGTTGTCCCCAACCCCCCGGTTTCTAATTAACTATGTCCATTCTTATTCAGGGTTCCAATTACAAATGGGCAGCTTAACATGGGAACCTGGCAGGTATATGACACAAGTACACCTTTCAAATTCCTCTGAAAGTTAAAATGATCAAGAGAATTTTCATGTGGATGTTTCCCATGCTTTGCATCTAACATGATGTTTATGGAAATTAGTTGCTCTGGGACACACATGTTGGAATTTATAGTGATAAAGCCAAGGGAAAAGTAGAAAACTAAATTGAAAAATATCAATGAATCATAAATGGGGGCAGTTCCAATCCTCTTATTGTTTGGTTTGTGATAAAGATGGTCAGAAAAAATTGCTGTGAGACACTGTATGTGCATGTCGTAGTCTTTTACAACCTAGTTGAGATCTTTTTGCTCTCACCATAATGCTCGGTCAAAGATATAGACGAAAAAACTGAAAATATTTCCTTTATTACACAAAGGATAGATGGTTCTGATGGTGTAAATGGCAAGGTTAGCCATTTTTCTGGACCTAGTTGCACAGGGCTTAACTTCATCAAGTGTAAGGATGCAATTCGCTTTTTAATCCATTGGAATATATATATATATATATATATATATATTATAAGTGTGAGTGTGTGTGTATTAAAAGGATCATAAAAATTCTGGCAAAGGTAAAATATCTACAAAACACTGCAGGTCATGCCAATAGTCTTTTGCTGGGAAACTCTCTCTCTCTCCCCCTCCCTCCCTCCCTCCCTTCCCAGTTCCCCCCATCCCTTTCCTTTCCTTCAGAAACGAAGAGATGTTGAGTGAGGTCATTTTTCAATCATGTATATCCTCATTTTGACCATCTATCATCTCTCCTCTTCTCTGGTAACACATGCACGAATGCATGAATTAGGTCATGTCTAAAGCATCTATGGTAACTAGCTCTATAAGCAGTTCGACCTCTTCCTGCAATATTACCATATAAGACTCTGTTTCTTTCTGCTATTGCGCTTCAGGGGATATGGCTGTGTGAGCATCGTGACAACGCTACTCCACGCAATGTTGTGGTTACCCTCAATGGAATATAGGGGCTTGAACACGCAAAGGATTCTGTTTATTTTCTTTTTCTTTGTATGCAAAACAATATTGTACTTAATTTGTGTTTACTTTACAACGTCTGTGTGACGTGTGGGTAAGAGTTCAGACTATTCTGTGGTTGCGTTTAGATTGCTTATTTTTCCAATTCATGATAGCCGCATTCCGTGTCCCACAGGAGTTTGAAAAAACTTTAGACAAAAACAAAATCTATGATTGACTTTCAACATAGAAATGAAGTACCATGTGTTGTTTCCTGTTGAATCATTTGAGTTCTCAATTATTTTGCAAATCTTTTCAATGGTATCTGGTATTGTTGTTGTATTTCTTACCTAGGATTGAGATACTTTTTTGTTTGCCTGGCTGGTTTGGATAAATAAACGATTTTATCTCATTTTATTATTATAATTTTTTTACATTCTCACACAAAATATAATAAACAAATCAATTTTTTAAAATTTAAAATAATATTAATATTAAAAAATAATATTTTAATAATATTATATTTAACTTTTAATTTTCATCTGAAATTATTTCTATCTTATCTCAGGCCTAAATTGTTACCGTTTCCTTATTTATGTCTATCCCTCTCGGCTCTTTTGAGTTTGAGCATTTCAATTTTTCCTTTTTGGTGGACCTAGAGGTAAGAGAGAGTGAGAATTATATGTGTCTCGCCTTTTTGGTTGAGCAGTGTTGCTCGGTATCTTGAAATAAGGGGGAAAATGCAAGAGAATCCACAAAGAATAGTGCTGAAACAGTCCATGAATGAATTCAAACCAAGCGTAATCTAATTATATATATTTTGTTGTAAGACTGATCAAATCTCTTGTCGACCAATATGTACGACAAGAAAGAACGAAGTGCAAAGAAAAGGAGAAACATTCTTGATGAATGGCAGCCATATTGGGTGGATCACTGCATCATGACTCTGAACTCTTCAAAGCTGAGAACGCCATCTCCGTTGAGATCAAACTTCCGGATCATAGCTTTACAATCCTCAACGGACTTGGAATCGCCGAGTCGACTTAGCATTCTCTTCAAGCTCGTGGGAGTGATGCAGCCGGACCCCTCCATCTCATACATAGCAAAAGCCTCTTTGAGCGTGTCATTCTTTTCATCTTCCCCGCTTGTCTCCATTAGCTTCTGGAATTCCTCGAAGTCCAGCAGCCCATCCCCATTCAAATCAGACGACTTCACGGTTTCTTCCGCCTCATCCACGGATAGAGTGCCCCCGACAGTGGTCACGCAGCCTTGCAACTCGGCAGGAGATATTTTACCATCTCCATTCACGTCCAAGTAATCGAAAACCCTTTGGAGCTCGCTGCAGATCAATTCGCTCGTCGTCTCGAAATCAGAACCCGAACGAGAACGCTGCTTTTCAGTACTCTTTCTCGAAGACAGTTTGCGACATAATTTTCCCAGAGCTGATTTTGGAGATGTCACATTATTATTCTTCCCATCCGTCAAAGGAGGAGGAGGAGAAGAAGAAGGAGATGATGCATCGTGTTTAGCTTTGATCATGACGAAGATTGAATTGCTAACTGTTGATACTAGAGAAAAAACAACTCTCGAGTGCTCGAACTCTGACACCAGAACCTTTGGAATTTAGTTGAATGAAAGTAAGTTGGCTCCTTGGTATATATAGACAGAAAACGGGAAGTTGGAAACGAAAGTCAAAGCTTTGAATTAATAAAGCAGAAAAGATAAACGAAAAGTAGTGTTACAGACGTGGGTGGATGGATGCTCGTATGTATTGAGATATGGAAGATAGATGGAGAGAGAGGGAGGGGATAGGGTGGATCTATATGACAGCAAGAACACGGTTTTAAGAGCTCAGTGCCTATCTCATGAGTTGTAGGACTGCGTACTGCCAGTTGTATCTTTATATTCAGCGGCGGAAGCGCGTGTGGGAAGCTTCCTGTTTCCGGAGGATGACGTGTAGGGTGTGGTCTTTTCATTTTCCTTCTCGATATTTCCGGAATTTTCTCGATCTTGGTCTTTTTTATCATTGATTTGACTATTTGGCGGACGTACTGCCAGCATGGCACAAACCCTTAGCCACTCTACCTCCGCCGCCGTTTCTATCTCCGGCCAGTGTCTCTGTCTCCGGTTTATCTCTCGCCGTTTCAACCAAACTCCATCTCGCTCTCTCTCTCTCCATTTTTCTAGTTGTGGGCTTTTTGGATTTGTGGGTTTTTGGTGGTACAGAACGAGAGCCGGGTGTTCTAGAGCTGAATAATTCTATGCGTCTTACCCTGCTAGAACCGAGCTTGATCGACACGGCTAAGGTTGGTTTGTGAAATATATGATTGATTCCACGCTCGAATTCCTAGTTTTTAGATGTGGCTTTCAGTCTCCTACGGAGATAATTTCCAGTCTTTCATACGAAGTCTTGAGTTTATGTTTCGAAGCGGAAGACTTTGAGCGTCAAGGAAAATCGCCGTACTCGACAAACTACTGAATCTACATCTTCAAGCATTAAAAAGAGAAGAAGGAACTAGTGTACATTGACAGTCAAATTGGCCTTAACTAAATGACTTCTTTATAAAGATCACTTCACTTATGGAGTAATCTTAATTCTGTTTGGGGGTAATTTGGTGTTTTTGTCGAAAGGGGCACAAAGATGAGATTTGTCAAGAAACAGAGAAATAAGGCTTCGTTTGGATGTCAAACTTATCCCAACTCATTTCAACTCATCTCAATTCATCATTATAATTTTTTCAAATTTCAATACAAAATATAATAAATAATTCAACTTTTTTAAATCTCAAAATAATTTTAATATTTAAAAATAATATTCTAATAATATTTTATCATCTCAACTCAACTCAATCTAACTCATCTCAACATCCAAACACACCCTTAAGTTACTCGGACTCCAGGAAATTTGAGGTAAACATCGAAAAGAAAAGAAAAGAATGTTCATGGTTCCTGTGAACTTGGCAGGCCCAATACTCCTTATCTGGCATGTGTTATTTTACCTGCAGTTGCAAAACCGATGGCATCTAAAGGACTGTTGCTGAGATGTTTTGGGAGGGACTTATTCACTTATTTATTCTGTCCCCATCACAGAATAAAAAAGCTTTATAATCAATAATGTATCCATCTGAGAGAGCACCTACCAACAATTATTTTGCCAATTCGTCAATAACTTGAAAGAAATCCTACTTTCAGGGCCGGCTCAATGGTAAGACCTCGCGTAAGCCCATTCTATGTAAGACTTTTAAAAATAAAAATGAGGTACTTTTTTTTAATTTTTTTAAAAAAATAAAAATCAAAACCATTTTATTAAATGAAATTTTAAATAATTTTTATAGTTTTCAATATGTGTAAAGTCTTATAATACTAAATTTAATATTTAATACAATGAATTTAATTTTTTTTATAAGTAATACAATGAATTATTTATATTTTAAATAATTGTTTTAAAATCTTGCTAAATTGAGTCACAAAATCTACATTGAGACCTCATTTTAAGTTGTTGTAAATATAAATTCACAAAAATTGTATTTAAAGATTTTAAATAAAATGAGTTTTATTGAAAAGTTTTGAAAATATTATATATCATAATTTATATTTTATTGTATTATAATTATGAATAATTCGTTTAAATTTCGCCTTAGTTTTCAATTTATATTGAGCCGCCTTGTCTACTTTGACAGTTTCATTATACCAAATATAATCTCATTTGTTTTCATAGATGAGATGAAATGAATTAAAATTAAAATTAAAATTAAAAGTTGAATCAAATATTGTTAAAATATTTTTTTTAATATTTTTTTATTTTAAGATTTCAAAAAATTGAATTATTTATTTTATTTTTTATAAGAATTTAAAAAAATTATAATGATAAACTGAAAGATTTTTAAAATTTTTAAAATTTAAAATTTTAATCTTAAAAGCAAACCAGATTAACTAGCTTTGAATGGGTTCTACATATATCAAAACCCATCGCTGTGGTGTTCTCTAACAACTACTGCATTGTTGCAGGCTTGCAGCAACACATGTTACAGCTTTTAGGGCTAATTGAATTGGAATGATAGTTGAGATGATTTGTGAACAGTAGATTAAGATATTTTATAAATAATATTTTTTAATATTATTATTATTTTAAGATTTTAAAAAATTGATTGTTTATTATTTTTTGTTTAGAAATTTAAAAAGATTCTTTTAGAATTTGAAAGGTTAAATTTTTTATTATATTTTAGTGTAAAAATTTGGAAAGATTCTTTTAGAATTTAAAAAAAATATATTATTATATTTTGTGTAAAAATTTTAAAAAATTATAATAATAAAAATGAAATGAGTTGAGATGGATTGAAGAGAATTTTGAAAACAAACATCCCGTCGTCAATACTCAATACATTGCACGCCTTGTCTCTTATGGACAACTTGACGGCAGTGGCTAAAAGGGGAATATTAATGCTTGTGCCAGATGAGTCCATGGAATATTAAATAATATTAAATATTTATATTCATATAATTTCTTAATTTTATAATATTTTTATTTAAATTTTACTTTCATTTTTTAAAATTTAATTAAATATCTTAACTCAAATCATTTCATTATTATTAATATAATCTTTAAAATAAAAAATGATATTTGTTGTTATACAGTGCTCAAGCGCTGTCTAATTTAAAAAAAAAAAAGAATAAATACGAAACTTATATGAAAAAAATTAATATTTTCAACAATGAACTTCACACTTTTTCAAAACAATTCCACGTCGCTTGTCACTCTACAACTATACATAATATTACTCTTCTTTTTTAATCGTAAATTATTATGCATAATTAAACTAGTTCTATTTAGGTCAATTAATGTAATGAAATTTTATATCAATAGTATTAGAAGGGATGTTCTCACCCCCATTGAGCTCGGCCTAACTCAACCTTAGAAGGTCTAGCAATTAAAGAGTAATCGGTCCACAAATCTAAATATGAAGAAGGAGACCCAGGGCTAACATGGGAAAAGGTCGACATGGGAAGATGGAACGACATTTGTTTTGACACAACCCTGCACATGCAAGCAGCAACAAAGCCATATTGTGTTAAAAGGTTAGATAAGGAATGTAGGCTGAGATCCCAATGGGAGCCTCTGTCTCTGAGAGAGTGCATAGATGATGGCGACACTCACCAACTTGCTACATAAGATGCGATCTGAGAGAGCCACGATACATTAAAGATGACAACATTGTACCCAGTGCAAATGACGGACAACCCTGACATAGGAGATAAGTGGCCCACCTCAACTAGAAGTATAAAAGGCAAATCCCAAGTTAGAATTGACTCTCATGTATTTTACATACAAAAAATTATCTTTAAGAATAAAAATTGATTTAGGTATCGAAAGTATTTCACCACCCCCAAACCCTCACATTCTTCATGTTGCAGGAGTATCGAGTCCAGTGATCGGTATGCGAAACACGTCGTTAATAAACTCATAAATGACTATTTTTTTGAATTTTATTACTGTAGCATTTATAATGGGGTTTTCACTAGGTTTCATCCATATCCCACCTCGCTATAACCCAGCAAATACACATTTCACACTGTTAAGTATTATGCCTGCAAAAATGATGAAATCGGTTCTGAATTGCGATGTATTTACGATTGCGTGAGCATGAGATATGAAAAGTATCATGTCATGAATCTCCTCTCCCCCACAAATATTAGAGTCGTGTTTAGAAATAAAGAAGGGCGAATAATCACAACACGTAACGTGTAAGAACGCCTTTAAAAGCTCTGAATTCTATTTTTGTTCTTTATAGAATTTTGTGTTACAAAGACAAAAATTGGTCAATACGACCACAAATTTGTCAAAATAATTGGAATGGTGAAATTAAAATGAAAGCTTATATTGGAGTGATAGTTTGAAGATCAAGAGGTTGAGCATGATATAATCGAGTTCAAACTAATTGATGCAAAAATTAATGCGATATGTCAAATCTATTTTATAATAATAATAATAAAGCTACAATCTGACAAATTAAAATATATCGCGTCAGTTTATGGATTTATATTTTTAAGATATTTTTTTAGAGAAATTATAATGGGTGTTTTACACAACCACCCATTGTTCATGCAATCACCGCACTCCAGCTTAGGTGGTTCTTTTTTTTTTTTCTTTTTTATAAAAAAAAAAAAACGTGCAGGGAAGGTTCTCTCCTACTTCTCCCCCTTTCTCCCCTCCCCGCCCCTCCTAGCTCGTTGTCATTCTCCACGGCTTCGCCCCTTCGCTCGATTGGTTGTGCTTCCAACATCATCACTGGCAAGTTGGCGATGCGAAATATAGTATGTAGCCTCGTTTTGTAACGAAGAGAAAAATATAGAGAGAGATCTAGAAGATGGGTAAGAAAAATAGCCTCGTTCAAGATTCCAAGCCAATATTTTTTTTGAGTCTTTTTTACAAACACTTGCTATTCCAAGCCAATTACCTAGACAAAATTTCCATAACCAGAAAAAATTACTCAACAACGGCAGGAAAAATTATCCAACATCGAAGAAGCCCAAAAAAAATTTCCATAACAGTGAAGCTTCTCTCGAGGTCGAGCTCAGTTTGTCGTTGGGCTTAGTTTGTTGTCGCGGCTTTAGGAGTCGAGATTCGTCGAGTTGCCTTCGTGGTAGTGGTAGTCAATGGAGGAAGAAGTTGATTCAGGGAGGGAGAGGCGAGACAAGGAATGTCGAGGTTTGCGAGAGAGGAAAATGAGTTTGGGGCTTCAGTCTTCATCTACTTGAGGGAGAAGGGATGGATTCCTCACAGAGAAGGGAGAGAGATGATTCAAGAGTGAGGGAGAAAGATATCTGTAGTAGAAAACAACAATGTTGCCTTTAGTCGAACTGAGTTGAATAGACAGGAGTGTGGTGTATGGTAGTCAAAGTGGAGGTTGAGTATACTTATTGAATTATATTTAGAAAAATGATTCGCATCCGCCTCTGGTAGACATCATCCAACCCACACCCTTGTAAAAAGACTAAAATACCCTCTATAATAAAATCAAATTTTTTACATTTTCACATTTCAAATTGTGAATTTTGAAATGGATGAGAGAGAATGAGAAGAGAGAGACGACGAGAGAAAGGGAGAGACTGAGAGATGGTGAGGGATGAGAGAGAGAAACCGAGAGGAGAGAGAGAGATCCCGAGGAGAGAGAGAGATCGAGAGGATGAGAGAGAGAGCTCGCGTCGAGGAGAGAGAGAGCTTCGAGGAGAGAGAGAGATCGAGAGGATGAGAGAGAGAGAGAGCTCGCGTCGAGGAGAGAGAGAGAACTTCAAGGAGAGAGAGAGAGACCGAGAGGATGAGAGAGAGAGATCGAGAGGATGAGAGAGAGACCGAGAGGAGGAGAGAGAGAGAGCTTCGAGGAGAGAGAGAGACCGAGAGGAGGAGAGAGAGAGCTCGAGTAGAGAGAGCGTCGAGGAGAGAGAGAGTTGATGAGAGAGAGAGAGACACGAAGATGAGTGAGAGAGAGCGAGGATGAGAGAGAGAGTGCTGTTGAGAGAGACGAGAGAGATGAGTGATAAAAAAAAAAAAAAAAGAAGAAGAAGAAGAAGAAGACATGTAAGGGTTGATACGCATCAGCCATGTGGCTGATGCATATCATTACTCTTATATTTATAGTTGTAGAATGTGTAAATATTATGTATTTTTTTAAAATTAAATAAATAGAGATACTTATAAAAAAAATTTATTTTTTTAATAGTATATTTTAATGAGTTGCATTTGCACCACGTATAACTGCAAGTAATATTACTTTTTTTTTTTTTTTTTTAATTTTTCCTTAATTTTGTATTTTCTTTAATTGAGAAAAATAGAAAAAATCTGCGAAAGAAGTAGCGGGCCACATAGACCAGAGCTAAACCAGCCAATCGTCGATCGTTCCAGATCGCTTGCACGACACCTATTTCCATTACCAGATACTACAGCCATACCCCCAAACCCTATTAATCTTTTTCTTTTCTATTTTTTTTTTCTTTACAAAAAGCACAATAAAATCGTTTTCAACGATTGCTCGTTCAATCTGGCAATGGCTGCGTTAAGCTCTGTGGTGGGCGGCAGCGGCGCCCCTCAAATCGGTCCGTGGTGCAGTTCAAGAGGCTGCAAAAGGCGGGGTCATTATAATTCGGTCCTCTCTCTGCCTCGTCCTTCGACCCCGTTCCTCCGACTCCATAGCCGCCATCTTTCCGTATTTCCTCCCACCAGGAGGTATTATTGTATTTTCTTTTTTTATCTTGAAGTTTATTTTCCCGGTCTCTCAAATTTTAATTCATTAGGGTTTTTCTGCTTCACTTTTTTTTGTTCCTTTTCAAGATAGTTAATTCTCAATTGTACAAACTGATTTGGCAGCTAGTCATCGTAGATAGGCGTATCGTTTTCGCAAATATTGCTTCTGTTGTGCCTTTTAAATCTACCTTCGATATTCATATGCTTGTTTTCTTGTAATTTCAGCAAGAATACTATTTATTGCCAATTATATTCTGGAATTGAAACAATAATTCATTTTCAATTGTTTGGTTATGTGTCCTTCCGGACGAAAGGTACCCCCATGAACTTGGTAATGGCAGATTGGGGTTTCACAGAAATAAGAATTATACTCGGAAACAGTATACTTCTATGCTTAATGAACCAGTGACCGAGGCACCTTTTTCTGGACGGAACGCCTGCATTTCTTGCTCTCTCAACCGCAGAAAATCTCGTCTTAACATCAAAAGGTCTATACCAAGGGCCTTTCTTGACAAATCAACATTCCATATATCAAAGCACGGTATTGGCAATATTTCAGTAAGTACGCCACATCAAGTTAATTCTATTACATTACAGCTTATATCCTCTTATCAACTGATATTTGTGTGTGCGCGCGCGATGATCATACACAATCAAGAGCTTTCTCCCGCTTCATTGTCTCCTCTCGATGTTGGACTGGTTCTATGAACTTATGTAATTGCGCCGGCAGCTTCTGATTTTAATAATGCTGCATCACATAATATTAACTTCAGAAACCAAGTATTGTATTGTCAAGGATTATATGGTATGGATATTGTGGGTACAGTTTGATTGTGCATTGATGACTGATACATGCTCTTTTTTTATCTTTGGTTTTTGTAAAGCTTCCAACCAATCACTCAAAAATAAAATTTGTGCAGGGTGGCCAATAATGGACACCCCCCAAAAAATTGTGAAAGAAGATAAGTGAATTATGATTACTTGCTGACCAGTATTGCACTGAGTTGCTTCTGTCATTGAATTAACGAAACTAAATTAGTAGCAAAATAATTTATTGAGTTGCAGGAAGTAACTTGTTTCTAATTTTATTAAACTTGTTATTACCATCTAACTTTCTGGGGGAAGTGGTAGTCTCATTTTGTTGCTCGGATAAAACTGTATGCTTTGTTATCTGAATAATATGGCATGTATACTATTGAAAAACTATACCGTGACTTCTTATGGAGCGAGTTGGGAGATGAATTCAAATTCCACCTAGTCAGTTGGGACAAGGTGTGCAGGTTGATCACGTCAGGTGGGTTGGGTATTAAAAATTTGAGAACATTCAATCGGGCCCTACTTGGGAAGTGGCTATGGAGGAATAACATAGATCCAGAAGCCCTATAGAAATTGGTGGTTGATTGTAAATATGGAAGCTTGTGGGGTGGTTGGTGTACCAGAGAGGTAAGTGGGGCTAATGGAGTGGGGGTTTGGAAGCACATCAGGCGTGCGTGGGGGGTGTTTAATTGCCATTCTAAATTAATATTGGGCGATGGTTCCCGGATGAAGTTTTGGAGGGACAAATGGTGTGGGGATGAAGCCTTAAAGGACTCCTTTCCAGCTATATTCCAAGTAGCACGTGATCAAGAAGCCTCAAGTAGCGGACCTCATGCTTCGATCAAGGGACCAAGTTCAGTGAATGTCATGTTTATTAGAGCGGCGCAAGATTGGGAAGTGGACAGCTTTGAGACTTTCTTCAGCCTATTATATTCTGTGGTGCCGAATGGACAACAAGCTGATAGGCTATGGTAGACACCGGCGGGTAAGGGTGCTTTTTCGGTTCGCTCTTTCGACAAGTCCCTTACACTTTTACCAAACAAGCAGTTTCCATGGAGGAGAATTTGGAGGAATAAGGTGCCTCCTAAAGCAGTCTTCTTTATTTGGACAGCAGCCTTGGGGAAGATTTTGACTACCGATAACCTGAGGAATCGCAAAGTCGTCATCCTAGACTGGTGTTATATGTGTAAGCAATCTGGCGAGACAATGAAACATCTCTTGTTACATTGTGAGACAGCTAGAGCCTTGTGGACTGAAGTGTTTAGCCGGGTGGAGTTATTGTATGTAATGCCTCCAACAGTGGTTTGAGTTATTGGCTAGCTGGACTCTCTCAAGAGGTGCTCCACAAATTAAGGAGGTGTGGAAGATGATCCCGATCTGTATCATGTTGTGTATTTGGCAAGAACGTAATGATTGGAATTTCGAAAACAAGGAGTGGTCACCCGAGGAACTTTGAACGTTATTTTTCCGTATTTTATTTCTATGAGCCATGGCTTTAGATTTTAATGGCCTGAATTTTCATGATTTTTTTGTTTTTCGATCTAGATAGGTCTTATCTCTTATATATCATCTTGTGTACTTGGGCGCAAGGGTAGGGGGATTATTCGAGAAATACTCGGCTGTGTTTGGGGGATGGTAGAAGAATTAGCTTTTGGGAGGATGTGTGGGTGGGAGATTCGACTCTTAAGGATGCTTATCCTAATATTTTCATAATTGCACGAGATAAGGAAGCTATGGTGGCTGATGTGAGGGCAATTAGTCATGGTTTACAGGTGTGGAATATTAACCTCACTAGGGAGGCACAAGATTGGGAAGTGAGTATGTTGGAGGAGTTCTTCAACCTGCTGTGTAACATCAGGGTAGGAGATCCAGCTGAAGAAACGATGGAATGGAGACCTTCTAAGAAAAGAAAATTCTCGGTTCGCTCTTTTTATGATATGCTTTTAGCTCAAACTAGGCCCTATTTTCCATGGAAGAACATCTGGAGGACTAAAGCACCTCCCAAGGCTGCATTCTTTGTTTGGACAGCAGCTCTAGGGAAGATCCTAACCATTGATAATCTAAGAAGGAAATAAATTATAATTATGGACTGGTGTTCTATGTGCAGAAAGAGTGGGGAATCGGTAGACCATTTACCATTATATTGTGATTTTGCAAGGGAGATATGGAACTACTTTTTCAGCAGTATGGGGCTAGCTTGGGTAATGCCGGGAAGAGTGGTGGAACTACTAGCTAGCTAGCGAGGGATTACAGGGACACCACATATTGCAGCAGTGTGAAAGATGGCTCCTACTTGTATTTTCTGGTGTATTTGGAGCGAACGAAATGATTGAATTTTTGAGGATCATGAACGTTCCTCGGAGGATTTTAGGAGATTCTTTTGTTAGACTTTATTTATGTGGGCCATTGCATTAGATTTAAGTGGTCTCAGCTTCCAAAAGTTTCTTGTAACAGTTTCTAGTTCTTAATTTGGTAAATTTTTATGTATACCTCCGGTGTACTTGGACTATGCCTATCTTTATCAATACAACTACTTATAAAAAAAAAAATCTTTATTAATAATATCGTTTACTTATATTGTTATTTTGTCACTTTTTTATTAATAAAAAAAACTTTTTATTGTTATTTTGTTGTTGTTTTTATCATTACTTCTCCATTTTTACCAGGCAACTAATTATCAGCAATCTGAAGCCTGGATTTTTCCTTTTAAGCTTGCTGAGATATCTACATGAACTGCAAAACAATGTTCTTTAATCAGCTTGCACTGGGGGTGGGGTGTCTGCATTTTGAGTGCATGCTTTAGCCTGTGAAGGACTTCTTCAAGAAACAGAAACTATTTTGTTTTTAATCCTGCATTGATTATTTCATCTGTTGTGCATTAGAAGGGCTGGTATAAGATATGTTTTGGGTCCAATGGCACCTTCTCCCCTTTAAGAATAGAGGTGTCCGTTCTATATAAGATTTTTTTTTTATTGGCACCAAGTGTCCGGAACAGCGTCCTAACTAATCCCGAGGGTGCACAGACCTTCGGCAAGGAGTTTTCCGCAAGTGCACCTCGGGTAATTCAAGGGGAAAAATCCCCTAGTCCGATGGCCCTTAGAAATTGTTTGCACCCAAGGGGATTTGAACCTTAGACCTAGGGGGAGCATACCCCCAAGCCCAAGTCTTTTACCACTTGAGCCAACCCCTAGGGGTTCTATACAAGATGATGCCTATTATACAGCCATTTTTCCTTCCCCTGCTCTCAACAATTTTGTCTCACATTTTCTACTTATTATATATTTTTCAGGTGAAGTATGATCATATTCCACAAGCAACTGTTGGTCCAGATGAGCCTCATGCAGCAAGCACGGCCTGGCCAGATGTTCTCGAGAAACAAGATTTAGATATATCTTATCCTGAAATAGATCAAGCAGAGTTAGAGGGATTCTTAAGTTCTGAACTTCCATCTCACCCAAAGGTGTATCGTGGACAGCTGAAAAATGGATTGCGTTATCTTATTTTACCAAATAAAGTACCACCAAATAGGTATGGTTTGTCCAAACCTAAAATGCTTACAGATCGCATATAAAGATAGGGTAGGATAGAATAATTCATGATTTTGAAACACCACAAGCTTAATACAAAGTTCGTTTGAGCTAGTCAAAACTTCTAAAAACACGCCACATACATGCATACATGTTAGGTTCCCATCAATTTCTAAACATTTATTCTAATATTCATTGAACTCTTAATTTTTATACCTCTTCTCACAAGTGTCAACATCACACAGCAATTTCATTACAAGATTTTCTTTCTTAAAGAAAGGTTGATGCTCAACTCTAAAACATTTCCATCACTCCAATATTATTATTTTTTTTTATAAGTAAGAAAGAATTTTATTCATCGAATGAAATAGGCGCAGCCCATGGATATAGGAAGTAAGAAAGAATTTTATCATTCAGAAACATTCCTTTTGATGAATTAATCTGGCTCCAATTGTACTTGTCTAAAGTGGCCCTAAATGAGTTCTATTCTCAGTGTAACTTTAGGAGCTGGTTTTATTTAATTTCAATGGTTTAAAAATGATGTCGATAGGAACTATTCCTAATGTACAAGTTGTTACATATTATCTTCATGATTCCTTGTGTGATTAGCACTGGGTTTTAAACTAACCTACGTATCAAAAAGATGATATGCTTCAATTACTGTAACTGTTGTTGTTTTGGATGAATTCAAGAAAGACAGACATGAATTAATTTGATGAAAAAGAGGGGATAAACTACAAATATGTATTGACAATCTATCATACAAAACACCTAATGTACCGCCTTTAGCTTAAAATTAGATAGCAGTTAACAAAAATTGTTCAGTACAGAAATCTAACTTTTGTTTTGAAGTACAATGATCAAGAAATAAGTTTGTCTCTTTAGTTATGGGAAGAGCATAATGGAAGATTCACCTGTGTATGCTTTTCTATAGATCCACATTCTTACTAACAAAATATATTATACAAATGAATCTCTCTCCTCCCCTGGCTTGTTCTTATGTAGAAATATTCTTGTTTAGGTTTGAAGCACACATGGAAGTACATGTCGGATCAATTGATGAGGAAGATGATGAGCAAGGAATTGCTCATATGATTGAACATGTTGCTTTCCTTGGAAGTAAGAAACGTGAGAAACTTCTTGGGACAGGAGCCCGATCTAATGCTTACACTGATTTCCACCATACAGTGTTCCACATTCATTCACCAACCAGCACAAAGGTTTCTTCCCTTACATATCTTTCATCTTATCTTGTGTACTATGTCATGAACATTGAATACTGATTTAATTGCACACTTTTTTTCATTTCTCTGCATACAAGCTCAGGGTATGCTCTACTTGTTCATTTTTTTCCTTGATTTAATTCGTTATCTTATTTTTACTTCAATTTTTTTTTTCCATCAAATATGTTAAAACAAATGCATGACCCTTTTTTTTGGAAGGATGGAGGGTAACATAAAATCTGTACTTGTATTCAATGTCCTTGGGACACGAATTTGTGAAGTCAAATTAGCAACATTCAGAATTTGGTTTGTGCTTATATAAGATCAACTTACTCATATCCTGTCATGCCCTTACAAGTCGCAATCTTTGCCTTCATCATTTACTGACTGTGGTGTGGTGATGCTTACCAGGACTCTGATGGAGATCTACTTCCATCAGTGCTGGATGCATTAAATGAGGTAAGAAAAATCAGTGTCCTCCATATGCTTGCAGTGCATGCGTTGATTTTCTTTTGTTCCCCTCCTTTTAAATTAATTCCTATCTTAAGTGCATGAATAACCTTATCTCATTTGTGCAATAGATAGCGTTCCACCCAAAATTTCTTGCTTCTCGGGTTGAAAAGGAACGGCGTGCTATTCTTTCAGAATTACAGATGATGAATACAATAGAGTATCGTGTTGATTGCCAGGTATGGATTAAGTATATTTTTGTGTTTTAGTGTTTTAGCTGGTTGATGTTTTCACATCAGTGGCCTATGTCATAATGTTTATGCCCTTTTCTTTTGAATGCAGTTGTTACAACATTTACATTCTGAAAATAAGCTGAGTAAAAGGTTCCCGATTGGATTAGAAGATCAGATTAAGAAGTGGGATGCAGATAAAATAAGAAAATTCCATGAGCGTTGGTACTTCCCTGCAAATGCAACCTTGTACATAGTGGGAGATATTGATAACATCTCAAAGACAGTTGGCCAGATTGAAGTATGTCACAGATTCAGTTATATATCTTTTGTAACTTTTGAGTCCAGACAAGGATTTTTTTCAATTTACTCCTGAATTTTGACCATAATTAGTTTCTTGTGTGCAGGCTGTCTTTGGGCAAACTGGCCTAGAAAATGAAGCTATTTCTGCACCTAGTCCAAGTGCATTTGGTGCAATGGCCAGTTTTCTCGTTCCTAAGCTTTCAGCTGGGCTGGCTGGAAGTTTATCGAATGAAAAATCATCTACTTCTTTAGAACAATCCAAAATCTTAAAGAAAGAGAGGCATGCAGTTCGCCCTCCAGTTAAGCATAATTGGTCGCTTCCTGGAAGCAGCACAGATGGGAAGGTTCCACAGATATTCCAGCATGAACTGCTTCAAAACTTTTCAATCAACATGTTCTGCAAGGTACCAATAGTTGTTCTTTTAATTAGTTGCCAATTTCCATTGGTATGGGGATTTATGTGAAGATGTTCTTAGTTTTTTGTGTTCTCTCTTGTAAACATCCAGTGTACTTGGCTACGCCTATTGTTTTTAATAAATTTTTACTTATAAAAAAAAACATTTCAATGCTGATGGCACATTTCAATTCCAAGGCCAAGGGTCTGCGCACCCCGAGGATTGGTCGAGACTTTGTTCCAGACACCCGGTGCAATCCAAAAAAAAAAAAAATCTTAGACATATTCAACCATGTCTGGGCTGTAACCATGTGTGATTTGTTTTTGAGTATCTGAAATTCCTAGATCAGTTCCTTGGTGTCTTTACAAATAGGGATTTTCAGAACGAGAGTGTCTTCTTTGTTCTCCAGGTTATATTTTGTCTCTTTTGGTAAAAATATGTTTAAGAGTGCAAATGGGGGTGCCACCTATTTCATGGGGAGTGTACAAGAGTAACACTAAAAACTGTAATTTGAGTTAAAATTTGAAACTTAAAAGCTCCAAAAGACTTTCCAAATTGGAGTACATAAAGCAATCACTTGCTACCATCTATAGAATATAACGGTCTTAGATAAATAAGCTTCAGTAATTTACTGGTGTCAGTTTATATGAAGAGTAGTTTATGTTTTGTGGGTTTAACCCCTTGGGGTTGGCTCAAGTGGTAAAGGCCTTGATCTTGGTGGTATGCTCCCTCCAGGTCTAAGGTTCGAATCCTCTTGGGTGCAAACAATTCCTAGGTGCCATTGTACTGGGAGATTTTCCCCTTGAATTACTCGAGGTGCACTTGCAGGAAACTCCTTACCGAGAGCCTATGCACCCCCCGGATTAGTCAGGACGCTGTTTCCAGACACCTGGTGCCACTAAAAAAAATGTTTTGTGGATTTGATTACCTTGTATCTCTCTTCTTCTTCTTCTTCTTCCTCCTCTTCCTCTTCTTTTCCAGGGTTCTTATATTGTTTAATTTCCTGCAGATCCCTGTGAACAAAGTTCAAACATATGGTGATTTGCGAAATGTTTTGATGAAAAGAATTTTTCTGTCTGCCTTGCATTTTCGGATTAATACAAGATACAAGGTGGGTTCGAATTATCACTTTACTATTTCCTGCTACTATTATGAATTAGTTGATCGCAAGCTCAGGTCATTGTCATTCTGTCTGAGTTGCGTTGGTTTGCCACTGATCATTCTTATTATAAAAGTTTGTTTTTCATTGTGATGCTTTCCTTTTTGTTTCAATGGATTTTGCCTCATCTTCTTTAAGTTATCCTAGTAAAGATTGTTCCTTAAGCTATGAGTATTTGATGCAGGTATACAGACAAAAAATTGATTAATTTACTGTAAGGAAAGCTTCACAATGAATAATAAAGATATGGCTAACGACGGAGATTTACTTTTTGGTAGTCATGGGGTCCCCTAATGGATGTGTGAGCTGTATTTGCTTATTAGAATAAAATAAGATATATAACCAGTTAACAAAGTTGCAATCATAAAATGGAAACTTCCAATCAAGCTGATAATAGGAACCATACATCTGCTTAAGTCATTATTTGTCTGTGTGCTTATCAAATACCTTGTCTTGTGCTTTGATAAGACTGCGTATCCCTCTAAAAGTATAGCTAACATGTAGATTTTCAGAGTTCAAATCCGCCATTCACATCAGTTGAATTGGATCACAGTGATTCGGGAAGGGAAGGATGCACCGTCACTACTCTTACAGTAACTGCAGAACCAAATAATTGGCACAGTGCAATTAAAGTTGCTGTCCAAGAGGTTCAATATTTCTACTATTCCCACTCTACACTGTACATTTGTTGATTTGGGTGTATTCTCTACTATCTTTTTTGGTTGTTATCATTAAACCTGATCATACACTGGCAGCCTACTCAGCTGCCCGTGCTTGGCTTGCATTTGGGCAGGGTTGGACTGAGATTTAAGGCTCAATTAATTTTCAAGGCTGGACACCATACTTGGAAACTTTTTCACAAGCCAGTTTATCCTAGTTTGTGTTTATTTACAAAGAAGAAAAATAATTAATTATTGAAGATGATACAACCCAATGATATATAAAACTTCCACACCCTAATTCTAATTCTCTATCCTCTGGCCATGGCTGATGACTATGAGATCAACGATAACGGACTCCTCTTACATAAAGGTTGCAAACCATAAAATTATGCCCTACAAGCCACTCCTGGTCCCAAATTCATTAGCAAAAGTGTTTATTCAGTTTTGTTCCCTTCCAAAAATAAATGAATAAACTTTTTCATTGAGCCAAGGGTGGCGGGCAGGTATTTTTTTTCTAGGGCCTAGTGCAGGCCTAAAAACCAGGGCAGGTTGGGCAGGGGCCTGCACGTTGATGTTGTTATCAGACCTATTTTTTTTCCCTTTGGAAAATTCTATTTATAAGCTGGTGTGTAGAACACACCTACCAAAGCACTTACATGCCATAATTTGATTTGGAAGAGAAATTTTAAATTTTGAATCTTACAAATAAAATCTTCCTATGTAAGTGATGTGGATGGTGTGTTCTACACACCTCGCTTACAAATAGAATAACTCTTTCCCTTTATTTGCAAAATATTATGCGGCATTGAATAGTTTGTATTATATTACATTAGACATCAATAACCACTTCGATTTAGTTATCAATGCATACCTGTTTTAGTTGAAGGTAATTTTGTGGCAGCATCAATGCCATTGAAGTACTAATAAAATCTTCTCTTCTTTTTTTTGGCATTTTGTTTACTGCTAACCTTTGAAATATTTGGTTCTGGTTCAGGTTCGAAGGCTGAAAGAGTTTGGTGTCACAAGGGGTGAATTAACACGCTATATGGATGCATTGTTAAAAGATAGTGAACACCTAGCAGCTTTGATAGATAATGTGTCATCCGTTGATAATTTGGATTTTATTATGGAGAGTGATGCACTGGGCCATACAGTTATGGATCAGAGACAAGGACATGAGAGCTTGGTTGCTGTCGCTGGAACAGTTACTCTTGAAGAGGTAATTTCATTTGTAATGATCCTACTCATTAGCATCTGCTGCTCCAATCCATTAAGTTCTCTCTCTTTCTTCCCATTTTAGAATCTGCAAGAAATTTAAGTTCCAGTTTATCATTTTTTTTTCCCAAAATAAGTATTTTAAGACCTTTGAGGGATTACTTTATCCTAATCACTTTTGTGCATCTGTAACTGAAGCGTATCAATAGATCAGCACTATTCAATGTCTGATGCACTTCTAGTCACTGTAACTTCAGTGTATCATATAACTTTATTAGAATAGCAGGCGATCAGCACATGATTAGGTGGAAAAGAGGCGATGAAGATCAAATATGTTGGATCCCATCCAAAAGGCTTTTTTTTTTTTTCTTTTTTCTTTTTTAATATTTTTATAATTAATAAGAATTTATTATCACAATTGGCATAGCCCAAGTACAGAGGAAGTATACAAAGGTGTTTTCTTCAATGCACTTATTCCTCCAATTGGCTCTCTATTTCCCTTGAAATGTATTAGGAGAAACAAGGTGTCTTCAAGAATTTTTTTGTTTTTTTTGTTTTTCTGTTTGAGGCGGCCGCCTTAGGGGGGAAGATTCTTACCGCGAACTGTTTAAAAGAAACACATTGTAATAAAAGATTGGTGCTCTATGTGCAAGCATAATTGGGAAAAAATTGATCACCTTTTGTTACATTGTGATCTGGATAGTGAATTATGGGCAGCAATGTTCAACAGCTTTGTGATCAAGTAGGTCATGCCCCACAAGTGGTGGAGTTGCATGCTGACAACTTCCTTGTGGAAGCCATAGAAGTTTAGAAGTTTGGAAGATGGCCCCTTTGTGCTTAATGTGGTGCATTTGGCAAGAATGCAATGCTTGGACCTTTGAAGACCTTGAAGGACAACAATATAACTAAAAGCCACAATGTTCAGCAGTCTTTATGATTGGATGGTTGCTCACAATAGCTCCCATTTCTCTAGCTTTCTAGAATTCAAAGAGATTTGCTCCGTTTTTCCTTTTTGATAGTTAAGTGTATCATTTTGTATACTTTCAATGTTCAAGGGTTCCAAAACACGTCTGATGCACTTCTGGTCACTGGTGCAATCCATGAATGCATTACTGGAGTGCACGTATGAAATGGATCCAGCCCGCTGTTTAGCTTTTCATAGACTAACACTTCTTGACTGCAACAGCATGGCTCCTAGCCATATCTGAGGATGATTTGCATTATCAGGTCTGAATTACTTCCTCTAGGGCCTGTGAAATAGTAGGCCGGAGTAAGCCTGGTTGGGTAAAGAGGGGAGGGGGGAGGGGGGAGGCCTGGATTAAGTGCAGAATAGGTAGAAAGAGCCAGGCGAGAGGGGGATGGGGAGGACCAAGAGAGAATTCCAGGATTTGGTTGATGATGATGGAGAGGTGATTCACCCAACTAAAAGGTTGTTGCGGTGCCACACAGCCAACCTTTTTAAAAATTTCTTTGAACTTACTGTCCTGTGTCCAACTCAAAAGAATGAAAAGGTTCAGTATGGGTTTTAGTTTCATCAGTTTGATATTAAGCTCTACTTGCCATCTTAGCTCGTCAATTTGTATGTTTGTAGGGAAAATATCAATTAAATCCTGTATCTTACCCGGAATCAAATGGCGTAGTTTCCTTGGAACATATTGAGTGTTTCTCTTCTTGGTAATATTGGGATAATGAATTTTTTGGCAAACCTATTGTTAAGTGATACATTGTCAAGGTAATTGTGGTGTGTGGGGGCTGGTGCACGTTTTGAAGTTTTTCTGTGAAAGTTCATAAAGTGAATTCACTTTTATTCTTTGCTTTGTTTCCTATCTGAATGGTCATCTTGCATCCTATATTTTCAATTCCAAATAAATTATTCTATGCTGCAGGTCAATTCTATTGGTGCCAAGGTGTTAGAGTATATTGCTGACTTTGGGAAAGCCACCACACCTCTTCCTGCAGCAATTGTTGCATGTGTTCCAAAGAAGGTGCATGTGGATGGAATCGGTGAAACTGAGTTCAAGATATCCCCGACTGAAATTACAGCTGCGATAAAAGCTGGACTAGATGAGCCTATAGAGGCTGAGCCTGAGGTTTCCTTCACAATCAACTTCGTTTCTTTTCTACTTTAACTTCTAGTAGCTGTTTAGTGGAAGTTATTTTTTGAGGTAGATTTTGTTCTGATTTATTTTTTTCGATTTTTTGAGCAGCTTGAGGTGCCCAAAGAATTGATATCTTCATCACAGTTACAGGAGTTAAGGCTGCAACGTAGCCCAACCTTTATTCCTTTAAGTCCAGAAACAAATGTTGCAAAAGTGCATGACAAGGAAACAGGGATTACTCAATGTCGTCTGTCAAATGGAATTCCCATAAATTACAAGGTATATATAGAGGAGATATGTGCATATTAAATTGCTCATGAAGCATTGAGAGTGAAATTGACTTCTTATATTTCAGTGTTCCTTTATGTGATTAGATCTGGTCTACGTTTGTGCGCACATTTTTAGAGATGTTTCTAGAAGAATGGAACCTTGGTTTTCAATGTGGTTTTTCTTTTGATTTGTGTTGTTTTGTTTTCTCCTATTAATATAAATTTGAGCTTAAAACTTTTTTTCTGCACACTTTATTCCATTGGTCGATTGTAATAGACTTTAGTGGCATGAACATACATGATTTTCTTGTATCTTTACACAGTCATGCCTAGATGTGGCTCTTGTGTATGTCCCATGTAATTGGCTTTGCCTGATATCAATAAAATCCTTATTTACTGATAAAAAAAAATATGAACTTGAGATTTACCCTCCCAAGTGTCAGATTTTTTTTTTCATAAGTAGAATGAAAGTTTTATTGATACGAATGAAGTAGACGAAGCCCATGTACACAGGAAGTATATAAAAGAACACCTCGAAATGTCAGATTAAAAAATAAAAGGGGCTTGCTAGTTTTGCAAGCCTCTCTCTCTCTCATGGGCATCTTTCACTGAGTATATCATTGTTCATTTACAGATTTCAAAGACTGAAGCCCAGGGAGGTGTAATGAGACTTATAGTAGGTGGGGGACGAGCAGCTGAAAGCTCCGAGTCAAAAGGATCTGTTGTTGTGGGTGTTCGAACTCTTAGTGAGGGTGGTCGTGTTGGCAACTTTTCAAGGGAGCAGGTATTGAAACCTTTTTCTTCCCCCTTTTTTTTTAAATGAAAAATTGATAATGTTTCTTGGCCAAATATCTTGTTATTAAAAAAAGGAGGGGTTCATTGGCTGAGCCAAGATTTTTCTTGTTTGATCATATATCGAGTCATCCCCCACTATAATTCTCAAAGTTCAATCCCTTGCTTGTTTGGATGGCAAACAAAATAGAATTCACTAATTGCAATCTGTCTACATAAGACAAAGCTCTGCTAGCTCAGCTCCTTGCCCTGGGAATAATTTTTTGATAGGTGACTATAAATTCTTGAAATAACTTTGCCAGATAATTTTTCACGTGTATTAAGTCATAAATATATAGATAACTTGAATTATAGCTAGAAAATAAGATGCAACATTTTATTTATTATTTTAAATATGGATGGTGTCATTTGCCTGCCAGTGTATTTGATTTGGCCCATAGGAGTGAGAGATTCATCAGTTTATTTATGTTGCTTATATTTCATCATGGTATGTCCACCTCCACCTGTTATGGTGCTTATGTCTTGTATATTTGATGTCTTCTGCAGGTAGAACTTTTCTGTGTGAATCATCTAATAAATTGCTCTTTGGAGTCTACCGAGGAATTTATTTCTATGGAGTTCCGTTTTACTTTAAGAGATAATGGTATGCGTGCAGCTTTCCAGTTACTTCATATGGTACTGGAGGTAAGCCCATTGTCAACGTTTGTGGTTTAGTCAATAATATTTTGGAAGTTTCGGGCTTTCACTTTTTTTCCCATAACGGAAGAAGAATAAGAACTCACAATAGTCAATCCCCTTAACTCATGTGAATGCCTGTTTGAGTATTTTATTACTGTTCCTCTTCGGTGGGAATTTAAGATTCACAATCAATGCCCAACGTGAGTTTGAGGAGATTGAGGTTGGTAATTTGCATTCACAGTCATCTTAATCTAAAAAATTTGTTTATTCATTAAATTGAATTAAACCAAAAACGGACAAAAGAAGCACAGGATTTAACTATGTTTCCTCAAATTACAGTTTGCACCTCCATTCTATTCTGTCAAAACAAGACAGGTTTACCTAAAATAAACACCATTAAAAGCCGAGGGGCAAGATTTTTAGGACAAAATAACTTGTATAAATTACATAGCTGGAGGGGTATGATGGGTGGGGAGTACCATTGCTTCTTAAGTCATTCCCAAATTCCTGTGTACTTGCAAATTGTAATGTTATAAATGCTTTTGTTCTCCTAATGTTGGTTTCTGGGTTTGCAGCATAGTGTCTGGCTCGATGATGCTTTTGATAGAGCAAGACAGTTATATTTATCATATTATCGGTCCATTCCTAAAAGCTTGGAACGATCAACTGCTCACAAGCTCATGTTAGCGATGCTGAATGGTGATGAGCGTTTTGTGGAGCCCACACCAACGTCACTAGAAAATTTGACATTGCAATCTGTTAAGGATGCAGTGATGAATCAGTTTGTAGGCAATAACATGGAGGTGCATATTTACCTACTTCTGGATCTTTTATGTGAACATCACTACAATCTTGTAAATGGTGCATGTGTTTGTTGTACAGGTGAGTATTGTCGGGGACTTCTCAGAGGAGGAGATTGAGTCTTGTGTTCTTGATTACCTAGGCACAGTGAGGGCTACAAGAAATTCTGATGGAGCACATGAATTTAGTCCAATCTTTTTTCGGCCATCTCCATCTGATTTGCAGTTTCAACAAGTGAGAAATAAAGCTAGTTTACTTTTATGCGTTGATGCTTTAGGCACTGTTATGTCTGTGATGCATCTGAAGTACTGATAGTGTTGCTCAGTTCTTCTTCCTTTTTTTTATCCTGTGAATGTCAGGTGGCTGTGATTTATACCTTAACCATGTGACTACTTATATTTTGTTTGTCTTAAACAGGTATTCTTAAAGGACACCGATGAGAGAGCATGTGCCTATATTGCAGGCCCAGCACCAAACCGTTGGGGTTTCACAGTTGATGGTGAAGACCTGTTAGAGTCAATTAGAAATACTTCAACAGCTGATGGTGAGTTGTTGCATCCTACGTAGAGTTAGGTAAGAAATGTCCTTTGTGTCCACAATTAGCCATTCATGTTTCATGGCTGGGCAATGTCTTATGCAGTCACTCAGTCAAAATCTGAAGAACTGCACATGGAGGAGGGGAAGGGTGTCCAGACTCATCTGCAAAGAAAACTTCGTGGTCATTCACTTTTCTTTGGCATCACTATGGGGCTACTGGCTGAGGTCATAAACTCTAGGTTGTTCTTCCTGCACAACCATGCATTTCCATTAAAATTTTCTTTTTAGTTATTAGAATAACATCCAATAATTGTTTTCCCAACTTGGAATTGCATAGCTGAAGCATTAGCTGTAAGATATTTAATCTAACATTACCTGTGATGATGGAAGATATTTGTGTATCGTTACTGGGAAGTGTAAAATATTCCATGTGCTTTGTACAGGCTTTTTACAACAGTCAGGGATTCTCTTGGACTGACGTATGATGTGTCATTCGAGTTGAACCTGTTTGATAGGCTTAATCTGGGGTGGTATGTAATATCAGTAACATCAACTCCAGGCAAGGTGTGGGTCTATTTCAACATAGCTGCATAAAGTAATCTTCCTTCATTTCAGTCTGTTTATTAGTTGGGTTACTAATATCCAGGTACATAAAGCTGTTGAGGCATGCAAGAGCGTTCTCAGAGGTTTGCACAGTAACAAGATTACCCAAAGGGAGTTGGATAGGGTTAGTTACTACCAGAACTCCTCACATAGCTCCTTATGACAGCATTTTTTAAATAATAAACTTCCGATGAAGAATACATGATAAGTAACAGCTATGTGAAATGAACCTTTTCAAGTTTAGATGTTATCACCATTCCTAAGAGTGGCTTGGTTCAATGTTTGTTGACTGCCCCCTGCCGCCACCTACCCATCTCAACCCAAAACCTTTTGTTATCTTGTGTCCTCGACTTTGTCCTTGAAATAATAAAATATTCTATTAAATTTGTCCATGCCTTTTGTATTTGCAGGCAAAACGGACACTTCTAATGAGACATGAAGCTGAAATTAAATCAAATGCCTATTGGCTTGGATTGTTAGCCCACTTGCAGGCTTTTTCTGTTCCAAGGAAGGTAAAGTGAAAATATCTTCCGTTCAGTCTCCCATCCTTGAGATAACAATAAATTGTAGATATTCAGTGGATATTTTGCTGTTGAAGGTTAAATAATTAAAATTTTCATTTTTGCAATGGCCCTTGAAGTTTCCTTAGAATTTCTTATGGTTGATTAATATATGCCTTTCTGATGATGTCTGCTCAGGGCATATCATGCATCAAAGATCTTACATCACTATATGAAGCTGCCAGTATTGAGGATGTCTACCTTGCTTATGATCAGTTGAAAGTAGATGAAAATTATTTATATTCATGCATTGGCGTTGCTGGGGCTCAAGCTGGTGATGAAATTACTGGTGAGGATGAATCGCCTGAAGGCTTTCCTGGGGTTATTCCTGCAGGACGTGGTTTATCTACGATGACACGGCCTACAACATGACCTTCCTTGATCATACTTTCTGCTATCCTGCTTTCTTGTTGGGAATAGATAATAAACCTTGAAGGTATGTTTATTCATTCTGTTAAATGCATTTCTATATTTACAGTAACCAGCTTTAAGCTCCCAAAGCCTGTAACTGTCTTTATATGATAATCATAACCCTCTTTCCATGAAGAAAGGGATAATTTGGAGTAGGGATTTTGATTATCATACAAAGGAAGAAAGAGAGGGAACCGGGAGGGGAGAGTACAAAAGAATATAGGCTCTAGACTTAGGATTATGATCTAATAGGGAGAGAGCTTGTGTGTGGGTGAATCCATCATCCGGACATAGTGTAGCAAATGGTGCATAACAACTATAATGTTGGCAATAATATTAGAACAGGGTGATGCATTATGTGGTGTCTGTGGCAGGAGCGCAATGCAAGGACGTTTGATGACAGAGAACGAGAGAGGGACTTATAGCTTTATTTTACAGTACTGTATGTACCTGGGCCATTGCTGTTGATTTCAACGGCATGGACCTCCATGACTTTCTTGCCTCTTTTGCGCCCTCTTAACTAGGGCATATAGGTGTTCTTGTATTGTAACGGGCTTTGCCTAATTCTTTGATCAATAAAATTTGTTTACCTATAAAAAAATATTAATAATATTAGAACAGGGCATCATCTTCTGATTTATTCTGATCATTGAAACCTGACATTCCACCAGCTTCTTTCCCCAACAGCATCCTGTGACCTGAAGCTGAAGACAAGTGATCTCCTGGGTTCTATCTTTTGCTTCCTTGCAGAGTATGAGATGCTGTGAGAAAGGTCTCCGGAACAAAATAACATGATCATAGAAATCTAGGCTTAGATTTTGCAGCATCCTGACCTAATAAAACAAACAAAACCATTGCAGCATCCTGACTTAAATAAAGGCCCTTAAGAGCTGCAGCCATCCTTTTTTAAAAATTATAGTCTAATCCATAAATTTGTTGTTTTTCATGTAGGGTTTGTCAAATGATCAAAGCTTCATCATAATTTTTTGAAATACATGTTGATATAGCCTGCCTGCACTACAGATTGTTAGTTATGATTGCTCTTGTTCATCGTGCAAAGAATATTAATGTTGCTTTGGCCCTTTTTGAGTGGGATCAAGATCCCCAAGAGGCAATAAGAGGTAACACATGTTTGCATTTTTCAGATTTACTTACCAAAAAGAAAGCATTTGTGGGATGGGCATGGAGGAAAGCTTGCACGGCCTGATGTGGAGACTGAAGACCCTAATTTTCAAAGTTGTAGCTGGACCTGCTATTTGCTCATCGCCTTAAGCTTTGGAATTCTAACAGTCCAAAGTGATAGCCTATTTATAAGTGGTCCGATCATTACGTGCCAAAATAACTTATTTTAGTATCTGTTTAAACCCATTTCTTCTTATTCATCATCGATACAATGTAATGCTCGGTATTACATGGAAAAGGAATGATACAATGTAATTGTCGGAAAAGGATTTAGTGTAGCTTGTAGAGTTATAGAACACAGAAGCCAGTGTTTGGTCTGTTGGCTAGATCGATAGTGGAGAACATTCAAGCCATCTCTCTCTCTCTCTGTCTCTCTCTGTCTCTCTCTGTGTTATTGTAAATTTTGGTCTGATACTTTTATGTACCATAATTTATAAGCATTGGGGGTAAACAACATGCCCTACCCCCCCCCCCCCCCCCCCCTCTTCCTCTCTCTCTCTCTCTCTCTCAGGATTTCGTCTCTTCCTTTCTGTTTTTCCTTTCCTCTAATGTGTTGGTTATTTTCCCTGCAACTTATCTGTTTGTTATCACACCGATGCTTTTGTTTACTTGACTAGCAATGCAGTTGTTCGTTTTTCTGTATTGATCAAATGCCTCTTTTTAAGAGTGTGCACTTTATTTTGTTGCATTTACTAATCTAACATTGTAAAACAGTAGTTCATAGAACCTCAGTATTAAATGTTCGTTTGATTTCTGAAGGCAAAATCATGAGAGAGAGAGGAGAGAATATAATGTATACATGTTTTTGTTCGAACTTTAGGGTTTGAAATTAGAGAGATGTATGAAGTTGGCCTGAGAGCATCTATTGTTGCTTAGGTAACTCTCTTGGATGGTACTATCTTGCATAAATATTACAGGATTTACTTCGTATTTATCTCTCTCAGTTTGTACGTTAGAGGAATATGAACACTGAAGAATTCTACTCCAATGAAAAACAGTAATGCAAGCTTTTTTCTTTAGGCAAACTCAATAAACAATATTTAACAGATAGAAGAATATATGAATGAAGAGTGGGGGTGGACTACGGCAAATATCCTTTTATAAGTAGTACAGCACAAAAGAAAAATTAAAAGCTGGAGAACTCTTATAATAAAAGGTTAGACAAAAAATTCAAACTCTATTGCATTATGCATTGTCGCAAAACTTTACCCTCTCGAAAGAATGTATGGTTCTCGCGATGAGAGCAGAATAAAAAAGGTGGGGCTCGTGGGTTGTAGGAGGAAAAGGTCACCAAAAGATTACATGAATGGTGACTATAATCAGAAGATAATAGTTTGAATAATTTCGGACTTTCCTTTTGGGATATAAGGATATTCTAGCTTCTAGATTTAGGAAAAGCAATACAATAGAGACGAAAATGAACTGATCACAAATTGGGTGAACTTCAAGGGGTGCTGAAATCTGCACCGATACATGAGACTCACGCATTAGCCATGGTGCAATGACAGCGATTAGATTTAGAATATTTGAGGGCGAGGAATCTTTTAAGCCAACGGGTGTAGCAAATTGGGATTTGAGACGGCACGTGGTTTCTACGAGTCACTTTGGACGGACGTGTGCAACAGATTACCGTCGCTTTGGGAGGTATTAGATATGAGAGTCAATATTTTAAAATTTTGCATTACATGGCATGAGTGGACATTCAAAATTGGAAAAATCTAGTCAGCTTCCGGTTCCCTAACTGCACGCCACACTCTTTGCGTGGCCGAACCCGGTTTGGTCAACCATGTCACGGTTCGCTTTCTCCCCTCCCTCACTTGTAAAGACTCTCTCCCCCTCCTCAGTCCTTAGTTCCCTTTCTCCCTCCTCACATCCCTTTCTTCCCCTCCCGAAAGCCCTCATCTGAGCCACCTCCCTTCTTCCAATGTCCACACCCCAGCGAAAATCCCTCGCGAACCGTCACCCCCATTTTCTTCCCCTCCCAAAAGCCCAACGAACACCACCTCACGCTGAGATCCCCAAGCCTTGCTATTCTCTCAGCCCTAAAAGGCTCAGAGAAAAAATTATTTTCTTCCTCACCCAACTCTCACCCATGAAATCCTAGAAAAAATTTGACCCCTCACACAGAATCTCTTCTAACCTCTCTCTCCTTCTCTCGTGGATCACTGGTTGAGTGATTTTACAGAGTCCTCTCTCAAAATCCTGACAAAAATTAGCGTTTCTTCACAAAATCCTGACACAAAGTACCTACCGCTTTCGAGTTTAAATCAGCATTTCTTTCCTCCAGCAGGGGCACTAGATTTTCTGGCATTGTCAAAGCACTTTGGATGAATCAAAGATTTCTCTAAGTTATCATTTCTCTATTTTCTTCACTCTAGAGTTCTTTTTTTTTCCCTTCTTTCTTCACTTCAGGTGCTTTTTGTTGGATTGCCTTTTTTTTTCCTGGTAAACAAAGAATATCGTTTCTTTGCTACGTGTTACGTTTTCTTGGTGAGGAGGAGTTTGGGTTTGATGTTCAAGTGTTCTTAAACAGAACATTTCTTGATTATATTGGCTTCAAATAAAGTGTTCTTCTTCTTCTTCTTCTTCTTTTCTTTATTTTTAATTTTATTTGTTCTTTGAATTGTTTTTTTCCTTGGTTTTTCATTGGTAGATAGTCAAAAACACTGCTCATTTGATCAATTTATTTTCTTTTTCTTGTTAAAAAAGAATAGCTATACTCTCGATTCCCTTATTGTCTCTAAATAGAAGGATCCATTTCTTTCTTGTCACTTATTAATACATTTGGTTGTTGATAAAATAGAATCACACAGAGAAAAAATAGTTGTATTATTAAGCTTCCTGTGTATTTGATGGGGATGCGACACAAGGATAATGTCCATATGGAGCTGTTATTTGGACTACAGCTATTGTTAGGATATGCTTTTGTTTGTTATTGGAAATTTAATCCAGTCCCTCATATATGTTTTTCTGTCTTTTCTATAGAAATGATGATCGATATCCGAAAATGGGATTGGACAGCACTTTGGACACTTGCAGGATTGAAAATTTATGGAAATAGTTGTAGCCAAATAATGGCTTTAGCTGATGGTTTTGTCTTTGTTGTTGTATTTGTTTACACTCAAGTTAAAGAAGTACAATACATTCTTGTTGTTTTATTTTGAAAATTGAACTGGTGTATTTCCTTCCATTGTTGTATGTTGAGTTGTAAGTGTTAATTATTACTTGTGAAGTAGGGAGAATGTTATTTATATGCAATGGAATGAGGTGCTGCTTGGACAGCCCAAACTATATTTTGTTATAGTTAAATGAGGAATTTGAATGAGTTCTGATTATATGCAATGGAATGAGGTTTTGTGGCCTTTATTTAAATGCAATGAAATGAGGTTCTAAATCTCTTTTTTTTATACATGCGGCAAGTTGTCTCTGTTTATTTGGTTAGATACATTGATATTGATCAAATTCTAGATAGTTGGTCTCACCTTTTGGTTGCCAACTGCCCATTGGCTCTCCAATTCGTGAGTTAGCATATATTTATCCAAAGACCATGACAAGAGGCATGGGATTGTTTGATCTCATTAGCTAGAGTTTCTCCCGTAAAGAATGCATTCGATTTAGAATAAAGAAGGTTGAAAATCATAGAAGGTAAAACATCAAGGCATCCCGTAATCGTGAACAATAAGATGCACTCCTAATTGCATTTCACAATTGAACAAAAAATATTTACAAAGTTTAATGAAGTCCTAAATTTTTACACTTCAAAAAAAAAAATACCCCTTTTACATATCATATTATCCTTTTACATATCATGATTTACACTTCTTGAAAATATTACACTCGAAGAAAATGGAACACTTCCATTTTTACAAAAATGCTACACTTCTTGAAAATATTATATTTGAAGAAAATTCTTTGACAGTGCAAGAGAATGGTTTTCGAGTTTGGACTTCTGATCCTAGCCAATGCAGAGAAATTTCTAGAATTAATAGACATATGCACCGTTCTTCATGCTTGCAATTCACTTGCAACTAGTATCAATGAAGCATCACATGTGGCAAAGACATTGCAGATGCACAGATGCAATTTGCAGGGACTGCATTTCAATGGGAATACATTAACATCGAGATTTATTTTTTCAGCTCCCTTTTCTTCCCTTGTCAAATATAAATTACAAAAGTGGATAGCAAGGAAAAACGAGGATGAAAAATAGGCACTTGCATGATGTACTTGAGGGAAACTCTGGAAAAAAACTTTTTTCCACACTAACTAAAATAGGCACTTGCATGATGTACTTGATCATTTGGTATTCAAATCATTGAGAGTGGATTTGATAAGTGATGAACAGTATGATGATCTCTCTACTCCGAAAATAACAAGCTGTTAAAGTCAACATAGTTATTAAATACAAAAATCTACTCAACCTCTGTGGTGACCTGCGTAAAACACTTGCATTTAAAATACATGCAAGAGAAACAACATAAGCTCAAATTACCACCCATTTGATTCTTAAACTTTCTCAAGAGAAACAAGTTATCCATCCATTGTCAAAGCCAAATTTTCTTAATCATTATCTTACCAATCAAAGATAATTCCTATTATTCATCTTCTATGTTCTGCTGTGGGACTAAGCATCTAGTTAAGACTCATAAGTTTTTCTCTTGGGTTTCTTCTTTTGTAGGTTAGCAAATCTGCTGCATTATCAAAAGAAGAGTGGGAAGAACAATCCAAGCTTTGGCCAACATCATATCATCCACAAACCTAGTATGCTCTTTGCCATCATTTTAATTTATTGATGAATAATACCCTTTGTTTATAATAATTTTCAGCTTAAATTAACAGACAATTGTTGTTAATTATTTCAGAACTCACGCGCATGCATGGTGCAAGATATATATATATATATATATATATATATATATATATATATTTATATATATATATTTATATATATAATGGAGCCTTTCAATTATTCATTTCAATCTTTATTACTTTTCTTTTTTGCTCTATTGCTGTTTGTAAACAGGTATTAAAGCCTCATTAGTAGAACATAGATTCTAATTCCCGTACTCTCTATGATGGGAAGCTAGCTCATTGTTAGTGCAGGTGTTTAGATCAGATAAAGGGTTATACTGTATATACCCAACTCCTATAGGACTGGAAGACACAACTGGGATCCGATGTTCAGTTGCATGTGGTAGACATATGTTAATGTTAAAATATTTAAATGTCTCTGCAATTTATGAAGCCAAGTTTGAATCAGGCTCTCTAATGTAAAACCCCATAACATTACTAAGAAATAGGCATTTAAAGGCCATAAATTTAAGAGCTTTTTTAGGAGGAAATCATGCATGCTTGTTCAAACTAATAATCAAATCATTTACTGATCGTACTTCATTTACTTGCACAAAGGCAACAAACAACCCCATCCAACTAAACATTAGTTGACCAATTTGTTTCACACAAACTATTGTACAGCATATATAGCCTCATACATACCAATAAGGATGGCTTAATGGGACCAAATTGTTTCCAGAACTTCTAAAGATAGTTTATTTTTACTAGAAAAAATAAGGGCCATATATTTAGCATTCACAACCAGTTGACCACTGCTTCCAATATCGATGGTGCCTCCATAAGTATCTTCAGATGTTATCAACAACCCAAAAACTCCACAAAACACAAATCAAACATACATCAAATCGGTTCATTTCAGACGTTATCAACAACCAAAAAATTAGTGGCATACATACAATATCAACAACCCAAAAACAAAACACAGATCAAACAAACAGGAATGGATCTGTAAGACGATCGGAGATATGAAATGAAAAGAGAAAAATAAAAACCCCTCTTCTTTAATTTCTTACCCTTGCAAGACGACATACGGTGACTCTCAGCAACTACAATACTAGCGGAAGACTGAAGCCGTGCAGAAATGGTGAAACTGGAGAAGCCGTACAGAAATGGTGAACCCAGAGGATAATATTTGTTACCCGGGGCCGGAGTGATGGAGCCACATGGGGCGGGTAGAAGATGAGGCCAGCGAAAGGACACGAGCTGGGGGAGTGGGGGAGAGAACGCGGGGTAAGGATTTCTGACAGTAGAAGTGAAGAAGAAAGCGGGGGAGGGGGGAAAATTGAAATGCAACTCCGAACCAAAACGCAAAAAACGCATGTTTTCTTTAAATAAAAAAAAAAAAAATATTCACGTCGGATGGAGTGCAGAGGTTGATGAACAGGAGGTAGCTGTTTAGTAGAACTCTTCAAAATTATCCACAAAAATGTATGTTGCAACACAATTATGAGAGGTTTGGATATTGAATTGAGATAAAAATTGAAAATTGAATAAAATATTATTTTTTAATATTATTATTATTTTAAAATTTAAAAAAATTAGAATTATTTATTATATTTTATATGAAAATTTAAAAAAATTATAATAATTAGATAATATGAGATGAAATACTTTTTAATCAAAAAAAGCTCATCCCAACTTTTTTTTATTGACATTTTCTTATGTAAGGAAGGAGTTTAAATGCAAGCATGTACCTATTGAAAGTTCTGTTACGTTTTTTGATGTGGTAAAATATAAATTTCAATACGCATATCAATTAGGACAGGAAATATGATAAATAAAAAATATAGTCATAAAATCTATACAACAAATTTTATAAATAGTTATAATTTTACTTAAGTACCAACAATACTATTCTTTAAATTTAATGATAATATTCTAATTTTTAGATTTAGACATAATATTAAATTTCTTAAATTTGGAATTGCAAGATAAATTTTAGAAAATAAAAAATAGATTTTTACCAATAAGTTTTTTAAATGAGAAAATATAAAAAATAATATTCATTTATTCATTTTTAATAATAATTTAACAAATGCATTACCATAGAAAAAATAAATAAAACAGTCAATATGATACATCCAGGACCAGTCATAAATGATGTATAAGGTTATAAGCTGGAACCTATAAATTATAATTATATTTTTTAAATAAAAATAATATTAGTCAAAATACTTTTATTTATTTTTATGAACTATTATGCAAAATAACACGAACTATTTTCTCAAATAATTTATTTTTTTATAATTATATTTAATATATATTTAATAAGATAGTTATTGGGAAAGAGCTAAACAGATTTATCTTTCTTTTCTTCCCCAGAAAGAAAAGGAACAAAGGCACAGAAAATTGTCTTTTCATCCTTACAATCTATTATATCACATTTTAAATTTTTTTTTTTATTTAAATGTCTAATTTATAAAATTACTTATTTTATGTTCCTATAAATCAGCTCAGAAAAGTGGGGGAAAATATATAAAAAAAACATGAATGTCCTAGAGAACAAGACTCGTCCGCGCAGCTGATACTGGTACGAAAGAGGATAGACAGGCGGTTGAAGACGCCTCTCTGAGTCTCTCTCTTTCCTTCTTCGCAGCACAAACGCTGTCTCTCTGCTTTTGTATATGTATGTATGCATGTACATGCGTTTTCTTTTTGCTCTACATTTCTTAAGTTGTTTTGTGAGTTTCTAAAGATCTTATTTTGTTCGCACATCTTCTCCAAGATTGGTTTTTTTCTTTCTTTCTTTCTTTCTTTTTTGTCTGAGCGTCGGGGAACATAGGTATGCAGGTTTTATTGTTGTCCGCCTCACATTTTTTAGTTTCAATTTAGTTTCTGGGTACATCTGAATTTTTTGTTACTTCATTTTTTGTTCTATTTTCTTTATATCGTAGATTGTTGTGCTGCTTTCCTTTTCAGTATTAATTATTCTAGTTTTGAGCATACATCTTCACATGGTTTCTGCTTCTTCTTCTTCTTCTTCTTCTCTTCTTCGAATGATTAGCTTATAGGGTCAGGTCTAATTATGTAGCATTCATCCAGGACTAACGATCCATTTATTTCCCGTACGTAATTAATTTGGAGTGACGAATCTGCTCTCTCATCTCTAATAAATGCGTTTTCATCAAGTTACTGCTCACGCTCATATTTTAGGGTATTGGAGGCCTTCATTCTAATTCTCGTACCTACCCTGGCCTCAGTCTCCTACCTACAATTGCTTATCCACTCGCTAATTTCAAATCAATTTCTTTATTACTATTATTATTAATAATATCATCATCATCGCCATCTGTTTATCTTCACTACGCTCTGTTGCTTTGATGCCTTTTCTTGTAATATATATATATATATATATATATATATATATATATCTATTCCACAAAGGTTCCAAGTGGAATCAACTGCTGCTAGTTTTTTAGTGGACAGTTGGAATGTATGTTGATTCTGATTTAATTGTCTGGACTTTTGCTGTTATATAAGACATCATTTGTTATCATTCACCTCTTCTCAGATCTACTTATGGAAAGTGGAGGTAATTCCCTTCCTTCTGGGCCAGACGGGGTGAAGAGAAAAGTTTCATACTTCTATGACCCAGAGGTTGGAAATTATTATTACGGACAGGGTCACCCTATGAAGCCACATAGGATGCGGATGACACATGCTCTCTTAGCCCACTATGGATTGCTTCAGCATATGCAGGTCCTGAAGCCCACTCCTGCCAAAGATAGGGATCTTTGCAAGTTCCATGCTGATGATTATGTCAACTTTCTGAGGGCTATCACCCCAGAGACACAGCAAGATCAGCTGAGGCAGCTCAAGAGATTTAATGTTGGTGAAGACTGCCCTGTATTTGATGGTCTTTACTCATTCTGTCAGACTTATGCTGGGGGTTCAGTTGCTGGTGCTGTCAAATTGAACCAAGGAGGTTCTGATATTGCAATAAACTGGGCTGGTGGGCTGCATCATGCCAAAAAGTGTGAGGCTTCTGGATTCTGCTATGTGAATGATATTGTCTTGGCCATTTTGGAGCTTCTCAAAGTACACGAGGTTGGTCATTTTTCCATATTTAATGGCGCATGAGAATGGGACTAACCATATTTTTTCAATGAGTACTGCTACATCCACAAAGGAATTACACAAAAACAATCTCACAAACTGGCGTAGCTTCATCTGATCATATAGATTTACTTTACAATAAAAGTAATTTTATAATCTGACAAACTACATCAAGTCATGTCAATTTATGGGATTACTTTTGTGTAATCCCTTTGTGGCTAGAGTATTTCCATTTTTCAATTGGTGGGTTATCTTGGCACCTTTGTTTATGAATCCAAGAAATCACCCTCCACCCTGTTCAGTTTGGTGAAGAAATTTCATTGGAGCTGCTACTCATTTGCATTGATTCTTGAATGTATTGAACTGAAGTTATACACCATGAAGGTCAAATTTGATGCCATTATCATCATTGTTGTTCTTATTTAGGGAACTGCAAGAAGGTTGCTTTCTATTTTGTTATGTTTTGAGGCACGCTGTCTAGAAAAACCAGCGACTAGGTGGCCAACTATTCTGTAGAATGCGTATAAGTCTTTCTTGTTATTCACGGTTGAAAAACACTGTTATTATAACTTTAGAGGAGCAGCAGAAGCCTTTTTTCTGGTCTATCTTTCCCTGCTTACTCACTACTCTCTATCTTATTTTTTTTCAATTTTGACACGAGAAAGCAATTTTTTTCTTGTTTTAATGTCTATTTAGAACCTACTCATCAAGCCCTGAGTGAATTAATATGTGCAACATTATGCAACTAATGGTGGTACATTGTTCATCTGTCTCATTGCTTTGCAAGCTTTGCAAGAACTTTTTTTTTTTTGATAAGTAAAACAAATTATATTACTCCAAAGAATAGGCCTAGCCCAGTATATACAAAAAAGAAAAAGAAAAAAAGAAAAGAAAAAGACAACCCTGACTAGGAGGGTGCAATAGAAACAAGGAAATCATGAAGGGCCATGCCATTAAAATCAACAGCAGTGGACCAAGTACATAACGTGCTATAAAATAAAGCAATAAATTCCTCTAGCGATCTCTCCTTTTCCTCAAACGTGCGCTCATTACGTTCCTTCCATAGACACCACAAGATGCACATTGGAACCATCTTCCAAACTGCTGAAATTTGATGTACCCCACCAATACTTGGCCAGCTGGCCAAAGCTGCCACCACAGTCTTTGGCTGCCACCACAGTCTTTGGCATGACCCAGCCCAACTCTACTCTACCCAGAACCCCATCCCATAGAGCCCGTGCAATGTCACAATGTAATAAGAGATGATCCACGGACTCGCCCCCTCCCTTACACATACAACACCAATCTGCTATAATAATCCGCCTCTTCTTCAAGTTATCAGTTGTGAGAATATTGCCTAAGGATGTTGTCCACACAAAGAAAGCTACTTTAAGGGGCGCTTTGTGTCTCCATATCTTCCTCCAGGGAAACCGAATATGGGGCTCTTGTGTAAGGGCCTTATAAAAAGAGCGAAATGAAAAAACACCTTTCCCAGCAGGTACCCACCACAATCCATCTTCTTGAGTGTTACTAGGCTTCACTGAATACAGAAGGCTATAGAAATCAGTAAAACTGTTCAATTCCCAGTCTTGCGCAGCCCTACTAAAACTGATATTCCAATTAAGTTGCTCACCCACTATGCCCATAACCTCCGCTATTGAGGCCTCTTTGACACTGGCAATTTGGAATAATGAAGGAAATACAACTTGCAAAGCATATCACCACACCAAGTATCTTTCCAAAATTTAATTCTGGATCCATTGCCCAACACAAGACGAGTGTGGCGAAGAAAGACCCTCCATCCTTTTCTAATGTGCTTCCACAACCCCACTCCATCAATTCCTCTAACTTCTTTAGTGCACCATCCCCCCCATATATCACCATATTTGCACCCAATCACCCCTCTCCACAAAGCTTCCGGTTCATTATTACATCTCCACAACCATTTGCCAAGTAAAGCCCGATTGAAGGTCCTCACTTTCCTGACACCCAAACCACCATTGGATATTGGGCGACAAACTGTTTCCCACTTGACTAGGTGAAATTTAAACTCATCCCCCAAACCACCCCACAGGAAGTCACGTTGGAGTTTCTCAATTCGGCCTGCCACACTTGCAGGTATAGGAAAAAGTGACAAAAAATATGTAGGTAAGTTAGAAAGGGTACTCTTTATCAAGATAAGCCTACCACCTTTCGACAGGTACAATCTCTTACAACATGCTAATCTCTTCTCTATCTTCTCAATCACTGATTCCCATATAGCAGGTGTCCTTGCACCTACCCCCAACGGAAGACCCAGATATTTCAAAGGTAAAGAGGCAACCTTACAACCCAATGCATGGGCCAACTGTCGTGCATTAGACACCACGCCAATAGGCACCAATTCAGACTTATCAAAATTCACTTTTGAACCAGACACTGCTTCGAAACACAGCAGCAACGCCTTCAAAGCCCGTACCTGATTCCGATCTGGACCTCAAAATACAATCGTATCATCTGCAAACATCAAATGCGATATGTTAATGATGCCCCTCTCCGGGGTTCCAACCGAAAATCCTTCCATGTGGCCATGATGAGTTAAGGCCGAGATCATTCTGCTTAATCCTTCCATCACAATGACGAACAATAAAGGCGACAACGGATCTCCTTGCCTTAGGCCTCGCGAACTATGAAAGAAACCCGCAGGGCTGCCATTTATCAACACAGAGAATTTGGCCGTTGATATACACCATCGGATCCATGACCGCCACCTCTCACCAAAACCGCATCTCCCAAGAAGATAGAGAAGGAAATCCCAATTAACATGGTCATACGCCTTTTCCATGTCTAACTTACAAATGATCCCTGCTGAGCCTGCCTTAATTTTACTGTCCAGACATTCATTGGCAATCAGAACCGCATCAAGAATTTGCCTACCTTTAACAAAAGCATTCTGAGGCTTAGTGACAATCTTCCCTACCACCTCACTAAGTCGGTTGGCTAATACTTTGGAAATGATCTTGTAAACCGCTCCCACTAAACTAATGGGACGGTACTCCGTTATCTCGAGTGCACCCACCTTCTTTGGGATCAATGCAAGGAAGGTAGTATTTAAACTTTTCTCAAATTTTCCAGCCACAAAAAGTTCTTGAAACACTTTCATTATATCTTCCTTTACGACATCCCAGCAATCTTGGAAGAACCCCATAGAGAATCCATCCGGCCCCGGCGCCTTATCCTTAGCCATTTTCCGCACTACCTCCGCCACTTCCTCTTCCTCGAAAGCCCTCTCCAACCGAGAGAGATCACTCGTTCCAATGGTGTCAAAAGCCATCCCATCAAGGGACGGCCGCCAACACCTCGATTTAGATAGGAGTTGCTCATAGAAACCAACTATATGATCTTGAATAACCTGTTCATCTCTACACTCAGTGCCATCAATTTTCAGCATCTCAATGTTATTGTTTCTTCTGTGAGAATTTGCCACTCGATGAAAGAACTTAGTGCTTCGGTCACCTTCCTTGAGCCACAAAGCTCTTGATTTTTGGCGCCACGAAATCTCTTCTAGCAAGATAATTCTCTCAAGCTCCTCCCCCAACGACTTTCAAGCTACTTCATCTTGGGTTAGGGGTCTATCCTCTTGGATCCTCTCAATTTCTTGTATTTCCGTCAACTTACTCTTCTTGTTTGTCCCTAGATCACCAAAAGATTGCACATTCCATAGCTTCAGATCTCTTTTTAGCGCTTTCAATTTACCTGCAAGAACAAAACTAGGGGAACCCAAAAACTGGTACGAAGACCACCACTGTCTTACTCTCTCAACGAAGCCATCAGATTTTAACCACATATTTTCGAATTTAAAGTACCTTCGACCCCCACGGATATCCCCACAATCAAGCGAAATAGGCCAATGATCCGAGCTAATACGAGGCAGACGCTTTTGCCAAACGTTTGGAAAGTGACTCTCCCACTCAGGTGAAATAAGAAAGCGATCCAATCGAGACCAAGATTGATTATTAGCCCACGTGGCTGAACCCCCCGCTAGTGGTAAATCTACCAAATTCAAGTCCGCAATACACTCAGAGAACTCTATCATAGCTGGCCGCCCTCTTCTATTATCCAGCTAGTTCTTCCCACAAACAAATTCTGGTGCTATCAATATTAGGACCGTACACGCCTGCAAACGCCCATAAAAAATTATCTGACACACTCTTAAAAGAGCATGCTACTGTGTACCTCCCTATAAACTCCTCCATTTTCTCCACCACCCGTCGATCCCACATCACAATCACTCCACCTGATGCCCCATTAGAAGCCAAATAAACCCAGTCCACATGAGCTCCACTCCACAAACTTCTCACAAAAGCCCTATTGACCAACTTCAACTTAGTCTCCTGTAAACACACAATGTCTGCCTTCCACTCACGAAGTAAGTTTCTTATCCGAAGGCATTTATTGGCCTCATTGAGCCCTCGGACGTTCCACGACACAATTATGGGCTTCATGGAGGAAAAGCCAGCCCCTTCCCTTTTGACCTACCCCTGCTAGAGCTACCCTCGGTGTTCAGCGACCAAGTCAACTTATTAAGCTCCCGCTGTTTTTTTTAAACATTCTTCTGATGTTGCTTGTGCTCAGCATTGATCGCTGTGAGTAGTGCCAAAAACTGATCTTCGTACCCTCCACAATTCAGACCCACAACTTTCTAAATTTCTTTGACTTTATCAAAGACCCAATCCGATACTCCTGACTTGGAAGGAAGCAGAAAATTCAAGGGGATAGGATCCACCTCCTTGAAAACCCCCGGCAGCTCTCGGGTCTCCTCCACCACTGAAATTTCAGTCAAAACAAGCTGTTCTTCATCTGATGACAACTCTCGAGTCTCCTCACACAAGGCCAAAGCATGTTCTTCATCTGAAATCACCCCTTCAACAGAATCATATTGGGACAAACCCATCTCTGAATCAGAAAGCATCCCTTCCCCCACGTCCACCTCCGGGGCCACGAAAAAACCCCCAGTGTGGGTCAGAGATGTCTCCCTCCCTTCCCCTACCATTATCGGCGAAGACAGCCCTCCCACATGAGTTGCGACATCCATTACAGCACCAAACCCTTCATTCCGTGTTCCCCATACCTGCGGGCCGTAATCAGAGAGTGTCACCGTCATCATCGGCGACGTTACTTGGGTCAAGAGAGGGTCGGCGTCTACCATCGAGACTTTCTGTGCAGATCCCGCTGATTTGAGAGGAGAAACTCCGTAGCAATGGCTCTGTGAAAGATCTCCAGGCACTATTAATGGCCCCATCGGCGTCGTAGCTACCGCCGTTGGAATGACAGCCTGCGGCGAGACCGCCTGAGGCCTCTTCGGTGACATTGGCTCGGGCCCATTAGACGAAAGGCCAGCTACGGCCTATTTCCTCTTCCAGACAAGGCCCCCTTCAGTTGGCCCCGTGGGCTGAAAACAATTACTAGGGCCCGTGGCCCTTTCCTTTCCTTTTGAGTAAGTTAAGCCCGTTACCAGGCCCTGGCCCATATTCTTCAAAAGCCCTGTCTGCTCAATACAAGTGTAATCCGATTCCTGCCCCAAAACACACCGCTTCAAGCACTCTACTTTATGATTCAGTTCCCTCAACAAAGTTTCGATAACGGACAGAGCCTCAACCACCACTTCCTTTTTCGGACCAACACCATCCCTGACACCTCCTTCGCATCGTTGGCCTCTTTCCGAAGATGGGACATCACCAAACCTGGGCATTCCTGCCATCTCTGCTCTCTTCTCATCATGAGACCCCTCATGCCGACCTAGAAGTGCCTCTCTATACGACGACGGAAACGCCCCATTCAACGGCTTCAAAGGCACTGTTGGCTTCACAGTGTCATCACCCCTAATAGCTTCCTGCATCACCACCGTAAGATTTCTCCAGCCCACGCCATATCTCCCATCCGGGATGAAAATGAAGCTCCTTCGTCCCCCTCCTCCATACTCCATCAGAGCCATAAAAGACCCTCTAAAGTTAGAACAGCACTGCGCAGTATAACCCCTGTCCCCATCCCTGTGAGCAGAGTAGAACCCCTTACCCGCTGCCTTCAGACATCCTTCTAAGGCTCTACAAATCCATCTAGCTGTGTCCAACCCCACTCTCATGTTCTTTACAAATTTCCACCCTTTCTCACTCATGAAAACATATCGCCCTTCCCTTTTCACCTCGAACATCTTAGACTCGATCACAACACGTTTTAAAGACTGCATTTTTCAGTGAATAAAACCACCGCCAAACACCCATTACCCCAAAAGCGACGTAAAGGAGAACCAGTGTACGGAGAGAATATAAAAAACCCAGGACAAAAGACTGCGGAAAGGATATTAAATGCTTTGCAAGAACTTTAAGGCTGCGTTTGGATGTTAACCTGAGTTGAGTTCTCTATGAATAGTAATGAGTTGAGCTAGCGGAGTGAGTTCTATGGGGCTCACCTAAGATGTGTTTGGATGTTAAAATGAGTTTAGATGTATTTATGAGAAGTTGAAAAAAGTTGTAGGTCTTACGTGTAAAGAAGTTTTGAGTTTAGATGAGTTTAGTGATTTAAGAGTTTGGTGTTGGATGTTAGAAGAGGTCTAAATCTGAACCGAATTCAGCTGAGCTGAGTGCAATCTAACAACCAAATGAGCCTTAAGTTTCTCTTCCACTGCTTTGCTTCAGCCTCACTTTTTGAAAATTCCGAAACAATTAAAACTCAAAAATTTCAAGTCTAATAGTTGCTTTTTTATTTGGCTGTTGGAGTGCGATGGCAGTTCTTGGACTACCTAATCAGTCATGAAGTTTGATTTTTGTTTCATAACCAGTCATTCTCATTGCAAAATTTCTGTCTTGGCTTTGTCTGTGATCAACCAGTTCTGCAACTAATTTGAGTAACGAGAAGTTGTTTCATTGAACCAGGAATTGAATGTTGCTTATGTGTAAGTTTGCGTTGCCGTTGACTAGTTCTACCAATCATTTTATTATCATCAGTCATTTTAATGTTTCCAGTTGTCAGCTTGAATTCTGCTCACAGTTTTAAGATTTCAGGTAGTGAAAATCTTTGCTCATTTAGGGCTGCAAATGATAAATTATTTTTCTATCAGCGTGCAATATAATCTACTGATTTCTGCAAATGATCGAACTATAGTTTTACATTCTCATATGAATGCAGCGTGTTTTATATGTGGACATTGATATCCACCATGGCGACGGTGTGGAGGAGGCTTTTTACACAACTGATAGGGTCATGACTGTTTCATTTCACAAATTTGGAGACTATTTCCCCGGTACAGGTGATATTCATGATGTTGGATATGATAAAGGGAAGTATTATTCTCTCAATGTACCTCTTGATGATGGTATCGATGATGAGAGCTACCAGTCCTTGTTTAAACCAATAATAGGGAAGGTGATGGAAGTTTATAAGCCTGGTGCTGTGATTCTGCAGTGTGGTGCAGACTCTTTGTCTGGTGACAGATTAGGGTGTTTCAATCTCTCAATTAAGGGCCACGCAGACTGTGTCAGATTTATGAGATCTTTCAATGTTCCGCTTCTATTGCTGGGTGGAGGTGGTTATACAATACGAAATGTCGCTCGCTGCTGGTGTTATGAGGTATTGTATGTTTTCGATACACTTATTGAGTGTCCTTCAGATAAACTTTATACGCTAGTGATGGAAAAGCTTACTGCTATTGAAAAAATTCTTGCTTCCCCATTTAAAAAAAAAAAAATGGTGATGGAAAAGCTTAAATTTTGCGTAAACTTAATAGGTGCAAAAAACTTCATTTGATTTTAAATCAGTGTTTTGGGGTTTGATTTGGTCCTTAAGACTCAATCTTGGATATGCAGTTTTCTTCATTAAATTGTTCTTGCTGCCGTGTTCCGGATCTCTTTGAGCGGAAATTCTATATAACATTTGAATAAACAAGAGGCAGAATTTTTTTGTATTGAATTCTAATTTCCACCCCACTAATAATATACATGCCTATATAAGAGTTATCACTTCATTTTGATAAACCTCATTATTGAAATATATATAAATATATATATCATGCTATTTGTTGAGCAGACAGGTGTTGCCCTTGGGATTGAACTTGATGATAAGATGCCACAACATGAATATTACGAGTACTTTGGTCCAGAATATACCCTTCATGTAGCTCCAAGTAACATGGAAAACAAAAACTCCCGTCAGTTATTGGAAGAGATTAGGGTAAAACTCCTTGATTATCTTTCAAAGCTACAACATGCTCCAAGTGTCCAGTTCCAAGAGAGGCCACCTGATACAGAGCTTCCAGAGGTTTGTCTTTTTATCTTTTATATCATTACATTGTCATAGTGTGTTGATTAATTAAAACAGACTTATCAAAAAAAACATTGTCATAGTGTGTGACATCCTTTTTTTTCCTTTCTTTTCCTTCATTGTAATGGGTTTATATTTTGAACACTAAAGTGTTCTGCCCTTTATTATTTATCCGATGCTTGTCAACTAGAAATAATCTTAGTCTCTAGTTTTGAACTGGTGATCTGAAAGGAAATATCTATAAAAACAACTTTATAGACTTCAATGGAAATATTAATCATATAATTCTCTAGGTTCTTCCAGCTGTATATTTTACCATCATTGATGTTGGATCAGGAATGAATGTGCTTGTCCAAGTTCTCTACCTTTTATTGTGATATGATTTGATACCATGGTCACCATGGTGGGACGTGGCTTTGTTGCTTGCACATGTTGTAAGTTAAAGGTTGCTTATATTCAGGCGGCTGAAGATCAAGATGATGGAGATAAAAGATGGGGTCCTGATTCTGACATGGACTCTGATGACGACTGGTATGCAAAGTCTCCTCTCTCTCTCTCTCTCTCTCTCAAGGCAGCTAACAATTGTCTCTCTTTGTCATACAGTAAGCCTTTGCCAAGTCGAGTGAAGAGAGAATACATTGAACCTGAACATATAGGCCCGGTATGTTAAGTTCTATTATATGTTTTGCGCTGCAGTTACCAATATTACATATATTGTCAGGCCACTAGGGGTTAACATGTCTTTTCTGGCTTATGATTTATCAAGTGGTAGTTTATCTCAGCTATTTATTTCTTTTTTTTTTTCTCTTCTGCCACCCCGGAGGGATTCAAAAAATAATATAATAAACATCTATGTTTGCATTTACGAATATGATTACAAAGCATTGCCTGCATGCTTCAATGTAATGTCTTTAATTTGGAAAGAGTCTCGAGTCAACATCTTCCTTATGGCGTTAATTTTTGATACTTTCAGGCATCAACTATGATGGAAATAGATGAGCCGCGCAGCGTAGTGGAGCAAAACAACTCAAACAAGACATCCGATCAGCATCTTGAGATGAAATCATGAACTAAGGTTGCCCAACATACCTCACGAACTTCGAACATGCAATATCTATGCACTCGTAGTTATGATTAGAGTTTTACTTGCGCTATTGTCATATAGTTCTCAATATGTGCTTGAAAAAATATAATAAAAATTGAAGGAGCTTGAATTGGTTCTTGGAAGCATGAGCCATGAGTTCTGGCCATATCTTTGTGCATATTTCAAAGACTGTAAAAATAGACTGCCAATAGTACGTTATAGCAGTTTTGGATAGTATTAATGCTTAATATGACACATTCTCAAAGTTGGGAATTATGCAATTTTTTGTATTAATTATCTCTCAAATTTCTTCACTTGGACTGTGGAATATGCATTTTGCAGTTTCATGTTGCCCCATAGATGAACCTAATGAACCAAATGCAGGGATGACTCTGTCGTTTTAAGTTTGAAGTTAACCCTAAAGGGTAGCTCAGCTGGTCCGTCCTTGAGTTTGTTCCCTAATGGTCACCAGTTCGAATCCCCTTAGGGCCACTAGAGGTTACCCGGTCGTTAACTTCAAGACTCCATGGGATTAGTCGAGGTGCACGCAAGCTGGCCTGGTCACCCACGGTTATAAAAAAAAAAAAAAAAGGTTTGAAGTTGGGGGACTGGTTGGTTTGCTGCGTTTGCATATGCTTTTGGCCCTCGAATTTTAACAGCAAGGTGCAATTCCCTATTATGAACTAACATGCTTTCCCATTTAATTTTATGGTCAGGAATACAATTGTGGGTAGACGGCAAACATGTAACTCGTTTATAACTATTTTACAATCAAATCGCTTTATTAAAAATGAATTTTAATTTTATAAATTTATTTTCAATTTCATATAAAGTTGTAAAAGAGTTGTAAATTAATTATTTTTCAAAGAAAAATGTTATTCATCGTCGTTATGAGCATTACCATTTCATAAAAAATAATTAATTATTTTCTAGTTATTTGATGCTACCTTAGAAAATGAGAAGAGACATGATTGAGTTATGTTACATAGTCATTTTTACATATTATTTGCACACTCTACTGATATGATTGATCAAAATAATTATTTTATATTAAAAAAAACATGCAGCCAATCACATTAGTAAAGTGTATAAAGAATACGTAAAAATAATTGCATATAGAATTTTTTATATAAAAATAGATATACATGTTGAGTTTCGTATTGAGTACTCCCCTAGGTGAAACTGGGTTTTGTAAATGATGCTAAGAAAACTTCAAAGCAAAGGTGGATAGGTAATAAGTAAAGATGGCAGAACAAGAATATTATTGCTTTTCCTCCTGCTTGATGCAACTTCTCTCATCCCCGTCCCCAAGAAAAAGGGACGCTCCACCTCCGCCATCTATCAGTTGGTCATCTCAGAGTAGAAACAGAGACCAGATGGAAACGTTTGCATTTGTAGGCACCAATTTATGCAGGTTAATTCCAGACCCAGGAAGAGAGTTAATTCTAGACCTTTTCAAATGCTCAATCTGATTATGCAAGTTAGAAACTTTTCTTTCAGCCCCAAAATTAAGAAGATATTTACCGTAATAGAATGTGCAAATATCGCGCACACATTTTGAAAAAAAAAAAAAGTAAATATGAAACCCACATTAAAAAATTAATTTTTTAATAGTAAATCTCATTTTTTTTAAATTAGTACGTAGCACTTACACTATTTATGACTGTATATAACCTTATTCTAAATTAATTGGTATTCAGAAATGTACAACCCAATAACTTTGTTACTAGTCTCAGAATTAGGCTTTCTCTTGCCATTTAGAGAACCCACTTCCAGTTTGGATGCAAAAGTTTCCTCGATTCATCTCAATTCATCTTATTTAATTATTACAACTTTTTTAAAATTTCACATAAAATATAATAAACAATTCAATTTTTTCAAATCCCATTATAATAATGATATTAAAAAATAATATTCTAACAATATTTTATTTAACTTTCATCTCAACTCAACTCAGTTCAACATCCAAATGCAGTTAATATTTTAACTCAACTCATCTCATCTCAACTCTCCAAACCTCTCATGTGGATTCCACTTATCTCTTTTTCAAGCTATATATAAAGTATCATTAAACTATTTGGAAACCTCAGCTCTGATATAATCTGAAATTATAATTTATTTCAAAAGATTAAATTGATAGGAATAAATAGATTTAATAATTTATATTTTGTCATTAACATTTATATCTCTCCCTCCCATCCTATCCATCCAAAAGGGAACGAAAACCCAGTATGGCAGGCAAAGTATTTTCAATTTGAAATGGGTGTGATAACAAGGCCAAAATTACAGCTCAAGTGGACTGATTTGATACTTTTTGATGGAGAAACCCATGTTCCCAACCTCTAATCTACATTAACGAAAGAAAAAAGAAGATGGCAAGAGAGCAAGAAGTGAATCAATTTGCACTATGGTAGTGACTGAAAAAGGTGGCTACAATCAAATATGGAAGAAGATACAAGATTGGAAAAACAAAAAATATGCATGAAGTGGGAAATACTTTAAACACAGGGATTACATAAAAATAAATCTACAAACTGATATGGCTTGATATGGTACGTTAGATTCTAAAATTACTTTTATTGAACAGTAGATCTAACGGATTCTATAAAACTACATCAGTTTGTAAATTTATTTTTATATAATTTCTTTGTATATATAACACTTCACACATGAAGTACTCCTCATCTAAATATATGGCGCATGTTGACTGGAGATGCTTGGAAACAAGGCAGCACGTGAATATGGTTCGCCTCTCCTCACCTGCAAATCTGGTTGAAACACCACTTAATGGTCATGAAGATCGACAGACAACATATAAACTTTTTGGTACAATCTTAATTTAGTGGTCGAAAAACAATAAATTTGTCCCCTTTTTTTTAATTAATTTATTGTTTATCGTTTCAGAAATTATTTTGGACGTTATTTCCAACGATGTAAAGGTATACCAATGCCAGCTCTCAATATCCCCGGCCTCCATGAAAAATTAAATTGCCTGTGCGGCTGTACCCTCTCATTCATAATTTCATTCGGAGCCCAGGAATGTGTTACCAAAATATAGGAATGTTTCCGGGAAGACTCACTCAAAGGTATCAATCAATGTTCTATGGGAAACAGCTTAGAATTATCAGCATTTCCTTTGAAAACTCTCCAATCTTCTCCCACAATTACTACATCCAATAAACAAAAACTCTATCTACAATTATTTTTGCATATTTTTTGCACACTCTATTAATATGATTGGTTACGTCACTTTTTTCTTTTTTGTAAGGTATTACTCAGTCTCATGATTTTGTCTTTAGTGCAATTGTAATTTTTTAAATATCTTTAAATATTTTAAAAAAAAACTTAAATTCACTAGTAGTCATTTCTTTAACTTACAAAAAATAAAATAAAATATACGAGCTGTCAAAATAAGAAGACAAAATCATAAGGCTAAATAGTATTATACTTTTATCCTTATTGGTAATATGAAGATAATTTGATACCAATATTAAATGTTGTCACAGCAGTATAACACTCTCCAAGTAAATATACAAAAATATTCACTTATAAACTTATATATTTTAATGTAATTCATCAAATAGCGAAAGTTTAATGTAATTTGTGGATGTATTTTCATTCTAAAATAGATATAATATATTATACTAAACAAACTTCGACAGTAATATAAGTTTTACAACATTATTCAATCAAATCTTATATATCATTTTGTGTCATCTTAAAATGAAGGGTATTTATATAAATTTGAAATTATTTTTTAATAAAATGTCACAATTACATTAATTAATTTAAAATAAATTATAAAATAATTATAGATATATCATTACCCATACTTAAATTAGTATATTTTTACCAAAAACATGTGATCTTATTGGCATAAAAACTCAACCTTCGAAATAGAAGTTTGGAGTTGGAAATCCCTCTCCTCCAAATGTAATAATAAATTAGTATATATATTTTTATAATAGACGAGAAAAGTGAAATCATGCGTCTTAATTTTCACACGTGAGTCAAAGTCATATCTTTACGGGATAAACAAGTCACAATTTCATTTTGTATAGTGCAAAGAAACATATCGAGGCTAAAGAAGAGTAATTCAACATATATTCAAAATACGTAATCGTTGCGTAATTATTTTGAAAAAGTGTGGAGTCTACTATTAAAAAATTTATTTTTTTATGTAAGTCTCATATTTTATTTACTTTTTTCAAAATAATTACACGACGGTTGGATAATTTACAGTTGCAACTATATTTTCTCGTCTAAAGAAAGTACATGTTAAACGTGAGATTTAGGCCGTTTAGATACAAAAACACTTTTAACCCATCTCATTTTATCTTTTCATTAAAAAAATTTCAAATTTTCATACAAAATATAATAAACAATTCAACTTTTTTAAATATTAAAATAATAATGATATTAAAAAATAATACTCTAACAATATTTTATTCAACTTATCTAAAATCATTTTATCTCATCTCGTCTCATCTTATCTCACTATTGAAACGAGCCCTTATGAAAGAAAGCATTGCAATGTACAATAAAATTACACATGCCTCACAATAAATTCATAAAACTAAAAAAAAAATTGTTTAATACACCGGAAAATCCACACTAGAGAAAAAATGATAATAATAGTAAATTTCATATAAATGTACTAAAACAAAAATAGAAATGATATTTGCAGTCTCAGGACGTGTAAATCTCGTGTACTCCTTTTAAAAAAAATAGATAAATTTGATACCCACATTAAAAAGTTATTTTTTTAATTATGAACCATATTTTTTTCAAAGAAAATGCCGTATACTTACACGCATTAAGATTGTATGTAATGTTTTAAAAATAAAAAATAAAACTTTTGACAAACAACAATGGAGAAATAGTAAAACCCTACCTTAGCACATGCCAAATAGACATAGTTGTGGGTTCTTCTGTGACACCCATTTTCTCTCTCCTATTTTGTTCTTCTGAAATTTACAGAACCTTCATCTTCACTAGGTGGAGGGGGTTCGGAGCTTAAGCTCCTACCACCTCCTCCTCTTGCCAGCCCCAACGGCTTTTTCCATGTATATGGTTTGTTGTTTGTCTTTTACTTTTCCTCTAGTTTTTCCTTTGTAGGGCCAATCCTCCTCGATTTACTGACTTCCGGCAACCTTTGACCAACACACGATATCAGCTCAGCCTCTCTGGTCGCCGATCTACATGCTTACGAAATAAATATGCATATATGCTCGGCGCGTTTGACACACGCGCGGCCCAAGTCGTGGAGGTTTTTCAATCGTTGCCGCCTACCAGAGCGACTTTTGTGGCCATGCGTGGCCCCACCGGCTTCAAAGGCCTCAGATCCTCCCAATCTGCTCGACCGTCCACCTCCTCAGGTGGCGCATGTCCTACACGTGTCGCCACCGCCTGTGTTGGTCAGTTGCTGTCGACTCGGCTTGGATTTCAACTGTTATCCTATGTTACCGTTTTTTCTAACCAATAATCTTGTAAGAGGGATCAAGGACCTCTTCAAAAACCAACTCTAGAAATTATGTGACACTGCATCCTCCACCTTCGCCGCCTCCAACGGCAGGTCTTTTGTTCACTCTATTTCGAATATATTTACGTCTTTTTATAAGACGGCGTCTTATTGTAAGATAGAAGTAGAGACTAAGAAATTGGTTTCAAATAAACCACACTCCCTCCATATGTTTCATCACTTTGTACTATTTTCTTTTATTTTAGGACGCTTGTTGGAGAACTCCACCCCTATCATATTTTTTATTTATATTTAATAAAATTATCTTACTTAAAAAAATAATAAATAATAAATAAATAGACATAGTTGCCAAGCCCACGTTCTGCCCCATCGGCGGCCATCCACAACACTATTCCATAGTTCCATCAAAGATCAACTCAAAATCAATATCAATAAGAAAAACGAAAATCATTATTGGGCATCACTGTCGAATTTTGAAACTCGCGTTTAACAGTAATTTTGGGATCATGGTGTTTGGCCGTCTAGAATGCATCGTTAAGCGTGTTTATAGTATAATTATATATTTTTAAATATTTAAAAAAATATATAAATTTATTAGTAATTATTTTCTTAATCTTTAAGAAAAAAAAAATACCGAAATGATCAAACTAAGGAGGTAAAACCAGAGAACAACTTAACATTTTTCTTATAATTAATTGGGAAAGTGTTCTAACAAATGGATAATGATACACTTATATTTTATTTATTATTATTTTACAATCTAACTCTTTTTTTTTTTACTATTTAAATCTGGATTAAAAATTTCAGAATATAACTTTGCTGCATAATTTAAAAAAATATATATTCAATCAACAAACTAATCATATAATTTAATTAAAAATAAATTTAATTTTATACAAATTGACAAATGTAATTTTTTATAAAATTAAATTTATTTTTAATTAAAGAGTCGTGCTACATTTGGCATTTTTTTTTTTGGATTCTAAGAGTGTAGCTCAAGGATAGGTCCTGATAAGGCCATTTGGCCTATTTATTTATTTGTTTTTATACCTTTACACATTTAAAAAAAAAATTACAACATCATTCAAAAATATTTCCTTAATCACTAAGTAAAAAAAAAATTGTTGTGACCCATTTGTCGAGGCAAGTAGCATTATTCCACTACTACATTATTACGTTTAGTTGATTGAATTTATTTAAAAAAAAAATCATGTCCTAATATTATTAATCCAGATTCAAATAGCAAAGGAAAAAAATATCTGAATAGTATAGTAATAGTAAAGGAAGTGTAAATGTATCATTAATAATAATCATTTATTTAACTATTAATAAAATATAAAGGGTCAAAATGAGAAGACAAAATCATAAAGCTAGATAGTATTATCCTTTTTGGTAATATAATTTGATACCAACGTTAAATGTTGTCGTATCAGTATAACACAAAAGAGAGATGTTTGGTCTCCAAGTAAGTCTTACACAAAAATATTTATAAACTTATATATTTTAATGAAATTTGTCAGATTGTGGATGTATTTTCATTCTAAAATAGATATAATATATTATACAAAACAATAAAATTGGACAGTGATATAAGTTTTACAACATTATTCAATCAAATCTTATATATCATTTTGTATATAACTTTTCAAGATCTTGTTTGTGAATTAGAAACTCCGAACTAAAATGATAAATTTACAATTTGTTTATAATTATTTTACCACTTTACTTAAAAGGAAGAATATTTATATAAAATTGAAATTATTTTTTTAATGAAATGTCACAATTTCATTAATTAATTGAAAATAAATTATAAAATAATTGTAATATATCATTACCCATACTTAAATTAGTATAATATTATTATTATTTTATAATAGACGAGAAAAGTGAAATCATGCGTAATATTCACACGAGTCAAAGTCATCTCTTTACGGGATAAACAAGTCACAATTTCATTTTGTATAGTGCAAAGAAACAACTCGAGTCTAAAGAAAGTACACGTTCAACGTGAGATTTATGAAAGAATGCATTGCAATATACAATAAAATTACACATGCCTCACAATAAATTCAGAAAACTGAAAAAAAAAAAAACCAAAAACGTTTAATACACCGGAAAATCTACACTAGAGAAAAAATGATAATAACAATAATAAATTTCATATAAATGTACTAAAACAAAATAAAAAGAGAAATGATATTTACAATTTTAAGGCGCGTAAATCTCGTATACTCCATTTGAAAAAAGTGAGTAAATTTGATACCCACATAAAAAAGTTTTTTTTTTTTAATTGTGAACCACATTTCTTTTAAAGAAAGTATCCGATACTTATACACGTTAAAACTGTATCTAACATTATAAAATTTTAAAAAAAAAAAACTCTTGACAAACAAGAATGGAGAAATAATAAAACTCTATCTTAGCATACATAGTTGCCAAGCCCATGTTCTGTCCCACCACCTCCCCAACACTTTTCCATATTTCCATCACAGATCAACTCTAAAATAAATATCAATAACAAAAACAAAACTCATTATTGGGTATCACTGTCGAATTTTGAAACTTGTTGATCACATTAATTTCGGGATCATGCTGTTTGGCCGTCGTCTTGTTGGGCATGTCTTATAATTGTAATTTTTTTTTAAGTATTTTCTAAATATTTAAAAAGAATATACAAATTTATTTGTAGTTATTTTCTTAACCATAAGAACAAATTTAAAATATCCAAATAATCAAACCGAGGAAGTAAAACCAGAACAACTTCACATTTTTCTTATAATTAATTGGGAAAGTTATTTGACGAATGGATAATGATATTCTTATACCTCATTTAGTAACATCATAAAATCCTAAACATTATCCAATGGATTATTATTATTTTTTAAATCCTAAACATTATCTTCGAAAATTTAATGTATTTGCATTAACAGCATAAAATTACTTTAAAGCTTTCTACTTTATCGATTAAAGAAAAAAAAAAGTAACAATTATCCATTCTGTGGGGGCTAGCCACTTGTGATATTGCCATTTGCTGGATCCTAAACTTAGTAATTAACATATAAATTAAATTACATTACGCGTATGATATGATAAGAGACAGAGAGAACCTGACCAAAGGACCCCAACCGACACAGATTGTTGTCAATCAAGCTGTTTTTTTTAATATATATATAAATTAGTTAGTATATATTAATATATTTAGTAGATATTTTATTTGTTCGGTAGAAACAATGTTAGATGAAGAAGTAGACGAATAATCGATGGAAAATAATAAATAAAATAACAATTGTGAACATTGAAGGGCCTAGAACCCTTCCAAGCGACGTGCCACCAAACCCAACCAAAGTCCTTTTGTCCTCTCTACCGACTGTTGAGGACAAGCTGGAATGCAAACCAGACCCCATTTTGTTTATCAACAGCATATATCGACTCCAAATCTTTTCACCCACTTTTGACTTGGCTTTCAGTCCTCCCAATAATTTATAAATAGTAATAATAAAATATTAAATAGTAATAAAATATAAATAAAATATAAATAAAATATTAAATATTTACTTTAATATTTTTTTAATAAATATAAATTCATAAATTTATATTGTAAATCAACTTTTATCATGTCTACGATGGCGAAGATACGTCATTTGATCAGAACTAATCAAATGATTACGTGTACAACAACATAAGTATAATATACTATTCCATTGTTATTATTCTCCGATATTAGATGATTGCAAGATTTTTCTCATTTATTATTTATTATCCAATTATTAGATGTGGAATAAGAAAGATGGTGTGATTTATATGAATATTATATATATATATATATATATATATATATATATTCAGTTGCGATTTCTATCTATGAAACCTCCGTCGAGAGAAAAAGACTTCTATGGAACTTAAGGTTGGGTTTGGATAAATAATTCAGATGAAATGAGATGAGATGTTTTGAATGGTAGTTGAATAAAATATTGTTAGAATATAAATTTTAAATACTATTTTTATTTTGAAATTTCAAAAAATTAAATTATTTATTATATTTTTGTATGAAAATTTAAAAAAATTATACTGATGATGAAATGAGATAAGAAAGTTTGTGTATCCAAACATACTAATTTCCTGGTAACTATAAAGGTGACAAAGTCATTCACTTTGAAATATATAGTTGTAGGTTGCTTGTTCGGATCAATTTGAAGTATTCCACCGACCTTTTATTTATTTCACTTGGTCAATGATCGCGACCTTCACATTGGTGTACGTGTTTGGTTTGTATTTAGATCTGAATTGCTAAAAATAACAAAAAATTGATGAAACTAATAAGAAAAGAAATATGTTTACGCAAAGATTAGGGTTTTGGTGATGATTATGATTGATTTATATATGATCCAAAATCGATCTAAAACTGACGCACTTATATATTCAAAGTTTCTAACTTTTGTCACAATATACAAAATTGAGAGATGAAATTAACCCTATTATTTTGTTTCTGCACTTTCGTCGGTGGTACGTAGTACCTTCGGATGGGTACATTTTTATGATGGGCATGGGTTATTCGTCTTGTCTATTTGCATGATGAAAACGGATTGATCCATTACGACATGATTAATAAACGGAACAAATCGTAATAATTAATTTAAATTTTATTTCAAAATTATAATTTTATTATTATTGAAATTGTAATTTTGGACATATGTTTATATTTGTTATTTTTTAATATTAATTTTATTATAAGTTAAAATTTGAATAATATTGATATTTTTTGTTAGTAGATAGTTTTATTATTATTTTTTATAGATATTGCGGCTACAAATAGATGCAGAATTTAACTTTTATATAAAATTATATTAATCTTGTTAAATGGGCTATGTGGATTGGTTCAATCCATTTACATGAAATGGGTTGAAATGAGTTGCGTCGTATTGACCCATTTATAATTTTTTTTATTGGCACTAGAAGTCTGGAACAAAATCCCAACTAATCCTGAGGGTGTACAGGTCATTGGCTAGGAGTTTCCTGCAAGTGCATATCAGGTAATTCAAGAGAAAAATCTTTCAGTCCAATAGCCTATAGAGATTATTTGCACCCAAATAGATTTGAACCTTAGACCTTGGGGGAACATATCCCCAAGCTCAAGGCCTTTACCAGTTGACTCATTTATAATTAATTATTAAACAGATCAAAATGGGTGACACGACACAACACGATCTGTTATTTAAATGGGTCATGTAAAGATTTGAAGGTATGATATATTTACCGGTCGCATTTGAGTTAATCCATATACTCGAATATCCATGACTTGACATGACCCATGAATATAAATTGTCATCCCTAATCATCCTGGTGAATCTAGGGGTTTTAGATATGAGTTTTGCTATCAATACCAATAGTTTGGACCGATCGTTGCAATTTATTTGTTTTTATATATTTTTTAAACATATTTAAATATTTTTAAAAAAGACACAAATTTATTAATAATTACTTCCTTAACAATTAAGTAAAAAAACACATCTATCAGTCTATTTGAGGGGGCCAATTTATCAGTCCCCCAAGCATTTCCTTTAAAGACATCGAGATTTTAGGTGAATAAAAGTAAAGATCATTTGCAATGTATAATGATAGAGTAATGATACACATAATATATTTCATAACAATGTTGTAAGATGAAGGTACTTTTATAAAATGATGTTATTTTTATAATATATTTTATAAAAATATATCTCATTTAAAATATAACTGTAAAAATTATGGTGCGTAAATCATTTTCCATAAGCAGAAGCCCTGTGGAACTATGAACTGAAGGGGATGTTAAAATAGCTAATCGAAGCATGCGAATAAAAGATAAATTCTATAATATTTATTATGCATTTAATATCAATCAAGACTCAAGAGCAACAAGAGTTATAAATAATTATAAAATCCACACAGTTTGTCTATTCTTATAATCAACATAATTTGTCTGTTCTTTCAAATCTAACCCGATTCAAACAAAATTTCTTAGAAATTTCAGTTCTAAAGCGGATTACCGGTGGATAGATTATGATGATTTTGGGAAAATGACGCTTTCAATCATGCTTTTATTTTATAGGAATGAAAAAAAAGAACCGAAAATCTTAAATAACTCTTATAATTTAGATCATACACTACAAAAATCAATAGAAAGGAGAAGTCTAAAAAACTGAAAGCATAGTAGTTAACCCTCCAATATTTTTCCATTGGAAATAAAGAAATTGGAGTGTTTTGGTTGTTTGTTGTACGGAAGATCCCGTTTAAATGTTGAGTCGAGTTGAAATGTGTTAAGTTTTTTATGAATAGTAGTGAATTTTATAGAATCTATCTAATATAAGTTTAGATGTGTTTGTATATTAAAATGAGTTTATATATATATTTATTGGAAGTTAAAAAAAATTATGGATCCTACATGTAAAGAGGTATTGAGTTGAAAAATATTATGGATTCCACATGTAAAGAAATTTTGAGTTGATATGAGTTTAGTGATTTGAGAGTTGAGTGTTTGAATGTTAGACTCAGTTTAAAATTAGACTGAACTGAGTTGATCTCAACTTAGACCCCGTTTGATTGTTGAGATGAGTTGAGGTCTTTATAAATAATAGTAAGTTGATATGGTAAAATGAGTTTCGTAGAGTCCACTTAAAATAAGTTTTTATATGTTTGAATGTTAAAATGAGTTTATATGTATTTATGAAAAGTTGAAAAAGATTGTGGATCCTGCATGTAAAGAGATGCTGAGTTGAAAAAGGTTGTGGGTCTCACGTGTAAAGAGGTTTTGAGTTGAGATTAATTTAGTAATTTGAGAATTGGATATTTGAATGTTAGACTTAATTTAAAATTAGACTGAACTGAGGTAATCTCAGTTTAGTCCAACTTCCAAACTGGACCTGAGGTTTAAGTTTTAAATGTGACCTAAATGTAAGTGGTATAATTTAATTTGTAAGATTTAAATTTTAAAATTTAAAATGAAGTTGTACGGTTGGGAGTGTAAAAATTTAAATAAAATTATTTTTGGATAAAATGATTTATGATGGAAAGCAATGATTGACTCAAAGGTTTTTAGTTTTTTTAGCTTGTTTGAGGACAGTTTTTACAGGAAGGAAAATGGTAAATAACAAAAAGTCAAAAAAGTCCCCCAAAGTAAAGTAGAGAGATTAGAGAACAATTGTGGAGAGAGAAACACGTGGTCGCCCCCCTGTGGGGGGGGGGGGGGTCCGATAATACAGCTATTGCGGACCGTTTGGGCGTTTGGGAACGTGACCGGCTATATCCCAGCTTCTCTCTTTTTATTTATTTATGTATTATTTTTATTTTTTTAATATCTCTTTAGACCTAATTTGAATATCAAGAGATATTCTAAAATACATCATTATTATTTATTTATTTTTATTTAATATTATATCATTATTTTTTTATTATTATTTACAAAATATCTGAAAATACCTCACTATCCAAATGTAACCTTAATCTAATTCTTTTATAACTTCAAAATAATAATACCAACACAACTAATTTACAGTCTATTTTACAAAAAAAAAAAATTACATTTATAATCAGCAAAATGATTTAGTATAAGCATCGTCTATACCATTTGAAAAGAGAAAATTTTTGACTCATCTAAAAATCTAACTTTTATATGGTAAACTTTATTTATTTTAAAAGAAATACATCAGTACTTACATAATCTAAAACGGTATTTAGTATTATTCTTGTTAATAATATCACGTCCTTAATCTCAAAGTTCATACAAATATTTAAAACTATTTTGATTTTTGATTTTCTCAACTTATTTAAATTTTGCATAATCACAATTATTTTACACGACTTTATAAAACAGTTGTTTATATGTTTTGTTAAAAATCGCATGCTAAAATATTTCTTATAGCTTGATCTTCAGATAAATCATTCCCAACTTTTAATAAAAAACTTTTTTATTCTTAACTAATTGAATGCCTATTAAGGTGAGGTTTAGATTGTGAGATGAGATAAGATGATTTTATATAAAAATTAAAAATTGAATAAAATATTGTTAAAATATTATTTTTTAATATTATTATTATCTTGATATTTAAAAAAATTGAATTATTTATTATATTTTATGTAAAAATTTGAAAAATTTATAATAATAAAATGAGATGAGATGAGATGAGATGAATTGGAATGATTTTTGAGTCCAGACTAATTGGCTCATAAACCACATTACCGTTAATAAATTAAAAAAAAAAACTTAAAACAAAAATAGTTAAAAATAAGAATTTAAAACACAATTAAAAATAAAATAAAATACTTTAGCCACAGAAAAAATACCGATTAAATAAAAACATGAGATGGCATCCGGTCACGGGTCATATGGCAAGGAATATTATTCACTGTTTCACCATTTATGTCTGAACAGTGAAGTTTGGACACAATGTATTATTATTTTTATTTTGCTCAATGTTGTATTCTGAAATTATAAAAAGAAATGAGATGTGAAGCGGGACACTTTTGTTACTTTGTTCAAATCTATTCAGATTTGGTCGGGTTGTAGTTTAACTGAGACCAGGGAGGCAAGGAGATATTTCCAAAGAATGAACCGAACAGCCTGGCTCCTGGGATAATGTTCTGTTCATACCTTCACCTTTTTTTTTTTAAAAAAAAATTTCCAGTAAATATGTGTATGACAGTCTTTGTTGTACTTTTGGAAATCTTATTAGTTGTCAGTGTTACATACTTAAATGTAATGTCTTCGTGTTAATTGACGTATTATAGGAGTGTCGGCGGAGGTGTTCTCCATAAGAAAGAGGGTGGAAAGAGAGGAAAATGCTAAAGCAGAAACGAGTGGCACAAACAAGGTTGGCTGACTCTGATAGAGAGAGAAAGAGAGAGAGAAGCAGTTGTGGAGTAATTAATGAGCTGGGAGTCTTTATTTATTGATTATTTTATAGTACAATAATCGAATGAATAAAATAAGGAAGTAAGATTTTTGTATGAATTATTGGAGTTGGAGGAGAGGAAGAACAAGACACTGTTTTTATTTTCTATTTTCAAGGGAAGAAGGGAAGAGTTGTTGATTTTGATTGATTGAAATGTGAAGCAAGGAATGATAAGAGAGAGAAAGAGAGAGGGCCACAAAAAGGCGAAGAAGCTGTTGCTCTTTTCGTGTTTGAGGAAATCTGAGACTACTCTACTCTGAGAGGAAGTAAAAAGAAAGCTTCTTTACTTAGACATCAATGGCAGGTGGTTTGCAGATTAGGGAGTAGCTTCACTGATACTGGGTCTGCCTATTTTTTCACCCCCCCATTCTTTTGGTTGTTTGCTGGGAAAATGCCATTTGTTGCGCCCTGTCTGATGGGTTTGATTCCTCCCAAGTCTCAAGTCTAGTGTCCAAAGAATTAGATCGCGGCGTGGACAGATCTGGTTGTCCTGTAATAAATAAAGCAGCTAGAGATTTGTGAGAGCGAGAATGGAGGCCAGTGCGGGATTAGTGGCGGGCTCTCACAACCGGAACGAACTCGTTGTCATCCGCCGTGACGGTGAATCTGGCGTAAGCTCCTCTGTCTTTCTTTTTTCTCTGTAACTAGTCTTTCTTCTTCGTCTTCTTCTGGTTTTGGGTTATCCCAATCTAACGTAGGACTATTTTCAGTCGTTATGCCTTTTGTTTTGAGTGTTGAAATTCAAGAAGCGAAAACACATTTTTTGCAAGAGAAAGAAAGATGATAGAGACTTTAAAACATGTATTTTTCTTTTTGTGGTGATGCAGCCGAGGCCATTGCAACAGTTAAGTGGACAAATTTGCCAGATATGCGGAGACGACGTAGGACTAACTGTTGACGGAGAGCTGTTCGTGGCCTGCAACGAGTGCGCCTTTCCCATCTGTAGAACTTGCTACGAGTATGAGCGCAAAGAAGGAAACCAAGTCTGCCCTCAGTGCAAAACCAGATTCAAGCGCCTCAAGGGTTCGTTCTCTCTCTCTCTCTCTCTCTGCCCCCACGCGTCTCTCTAGAGGATTTGCTGTTACTTTTTTCTATTTTGTAGCATAATTTGTTTAATGGGCGGCATATATTGCAGGGTGTGCCAGAGTCGAGGGGGACGAAGAGGAAGATGATATCGATGACGTCGAGAATGAATTCAATTTCGATGCGAGGAATAGACAGGAAATGCACCACGCCTTTGCCGCCGATGCGATGCTTCACTATGGCCGTGCCTCCGACTCCGATCTCCATCATGGCCTTCATTCTACACCCCAAGTTCCTCTCCTTACCAACGGTCAAATGGTAGCTATTACTATTACCAACTCTCTCCTTGTCCCTCTTCATTCCTCAAACTCTCGATTTCTCCTCACCTTTTGTCTTTCTTTAATTATCACCCCTTCAGTTATTGACTTCACTTGAATTCAATATTTCCTTATGTGCTCTGCGTTCTCGCTCTAATGCTTGTAGAGAATTGTCGGTGCAGGTTGATGATATTCCTCCCGAACAACATGCTTTGGTTCCTTCATTCCCCGGTGGTGTTGGTGGAGGCAAACGGATCCACCCTCTTCCTTTCTCGGATCATGCCCTCCCAGGTAATTCCCAATCAACTTTACTCTCCCATAACTTTCACATATATTCTCCTGATCCCATCAGCTGCGAGTCCCACTCCCATATATCCCCCCTCTTGGATTGTTGCTCGTTTCCATTGACTTGAAACTTGACCGTTCTTCGTAAAATTTTTCCCAATTAGCAGTGCAACCCAGGTCCATGGATCCTTCCAAAGATTTGGCTGCTTATGGATATGGCAGTATTGCTTGGAAGGAAAGGATGGAGAGCTGGAAGCAAAAACAAGACAAGCTGCAGATGATGAAGAAGGAAAATTCCGGCAAAGATTGGGACCCTGATGGGGATGGCCCGGATCTACCACTGTACGTGCCCCGTGAAACTTTGCTCTTTTCTAATCTAATTGAAGAGAATTAGCATCACACATTTTCTGATATAATCACTTGGGCACAAGTACTTTAAAACTCTGCAAATGAAAAAAAAAATAAAAAAAAAAGTTCTGTATAACTCTAATGAGCTCTAGCCTAGTGCTAAATTTTATGACGCGGATCTTTTCAAATTTGAACGCTGATGGTTAAAATGAATGCATTACATTTACTCCTCTTAGACTTGCACTATATTTTAGTTTTAAATAGCTAACACCCCAAGGAGTGCTAATCGTGGGAGTAAATGATTTGTTGCTTGTGGATCAGCATGGATGAGGCAAGACAACCATTGTCTAGGAAGACGCCTATTCCATCAAGCCAAATCAACCCTTACCGGATGATCATCATAATCCGACTTGTTGTTCTTGGATTTTTCTTCCATTATCGAGTTATGAATCCTGTAAAAGATGCTTATGCATTGTGGCTCATATCTGTAATATGTGAGATCTGGTTTGGAATTTCGTGGATTCTTGATCAATTCCCAAAGTGGCTCCCTATTGACAGGGAAACTTATCTCGATAGGTTGTCACTTAGGTAAGGAAACTGACTACTTTTAACTCATGCAACTGTGATTATGGTCCTAGTTTTTGGCACTATTTGCATCCCTAATGTCTTTTCTGTGTGTCAGGTATGAGAAGGAAGGCCAACCTTCTCAACTTTCTCCGGTTGACATATTTGTGAGTACTGTTGATCCATTAAAAGAACCTCCTCTGGTGACAGCAAACACAGTTCTTTCCATCCTCGCTGTGGACTACCCTATTGACAAGATCTCATGTTATGTTTCTGATGATGGTGCTGCTATGCTGACATTTGAGGCATTGTCGGAAACATCTGAGTTTGCAAAGAAGTGGGTTCCTTTCTGTAAGAAGTTCAACATTGAGCCACGGGCGCCAGAATGGTACTTTGCTCAAAAGATGGATTACCTTAAAGATAAGGTGCTTGCATCATTTGTAAAAGAGCGGAGAGCAATGAAGGTAATTAGTTTTGACACATTGAGTTTATCCTGTTACTCCTTGCCAAGCAAATGTTTAATCTTTCACTCATTCACATTGTAGAGAGAGTATGAAGAGTTTAAAGTTCGAATCAATGCTTTGGTTGCCAAGGCCCAAAAGGTCCCAGAAGAAGGGTGGACAATGCAGGATGGGACTCTGTGGCCTGGGAATAATGTCCGGGATCATCCTGGGATGATTCAGGTACCTGAGTTTTAGTTTTCGTATCGTAGGATTCTCATTATGACCTATTCTGGTATCAAAACGTGTGTGCAATCCTTCATAGGTGTTTCTTGGCCAAAGTGGAGGGCATGACACGGATGGAAATGAATTGCCACGCCTGGTATATGTTTCTAGAGAAAAGAGACCTGGGTTTAATCACCACAAAAAGGCTGGAGCAATGAATGCTTTGGTAATATTCTGAAATAAGCCTTCTCTCAACACCATGCACCTTTTGGTCAATCCCTTGGGTGTTTACAATTTGATCTGTATTTGTCAAACAGGTCAGAGTCTCTGCTGTGCTGACAAATGCTCCTTATCTGTTGAACTTGGATTGTGATCACTACTTCAACAATAGTAAGGCTCTTAGAGAGGCAATGTGTTTCATGATGGATCCGTTACTGGGAAAGAGGGTGTGCTACGTACAGTTCCCCCAAAGGTTTGATGGTATTGACAGGCATGATCGATACGCTAACCGGAACACCGTATTCTTTGATGTAAGCATGCACTTTATAAACATTCGTACTGATTCTATTTTGTCTGCAGTTTAACATGTAAGCACAGACTGTCTTCTTTGTTCATCTACTTATGCAAAAACTAATACACAAGTCTTTCATTTCAGATTAACATGAAAGGTTTGGATGGCATCCAAGGACCAATATATGTTGGGACTGGTTGTGTCTTCAGAAGGCAGGCATTCTATGGTTTTGATGCTCCTAAAACAAAGAAGCCACCAACCAGGACATGCAACTGTTTGCCGAAGTGGTGCTGTTGCTTATGTTCTGGGAAAAGGAAGAAGAAGAAGACTAACAAACCTAAATCTGATATGAAGAAGAAAAACTCTAGTTTGGGAGCATCTGCACCTGTGTGCGCTTTGGAGGGTATTGAAGAGGGCATTGAAGGTAATTTAGCTTATTAAAATTAGGTCTCACCTTGCCACCCACTGCATACTATTGTTTTAGCCTCTCTATAGCACATGACCAGTTGGTGTAGCTAAGCTCTACCAAAATGCTTCACCTGATTCTAAGGTGCAAAGCAAAGGACAATCTTTCGTCCTATCCATATTCACTCTTTCAGAAAAAGTAAGGTCTTGGATGGACGTAATAGAAGAGTTGCATGTGCAACCTGCCTCTTTTTGTGTCAGGGTGAGGTTAAAGGTTTAATGAAACGTTCTGTATCCTTTGCCCAAGTAATGGGTGAATTTTTCAGGTCACATTTAATATATCTATCACAATAGATTCTCCAAAGACTAATTATCATGTTACTGTACGTCAGACTCAATAGTTTATTTTTTATTTTTTGATGAGTAGTATACATCAGGCTCAATTATCTTGTTATATATAACTTGGAAGAGCTTGTATGCAGGAGTTGAAGGAGAAAAGTTTACTCTGATGCCTGGGCAGAAGTTGGAAAAGAAGTTTGGACAATCTTCTGTGTTTGTTGCGTCTACTCTGCTAGAGGATGGTGGGACACTGAAAAGTGCTAGTCCAGCGTCTCTGCTTAAAGAAGCCATCCATGTCATCAGCTGTGGCTATGAAGATAAAACTGAATGGGGAAAAGAGGTAATGGCAGAGTTTGGATTCATGTGCTTACATCTTCAATTGACATTATCCCTTTGGCCTTTGAATTTGTCTCAACTGAGATTTTCTTACAATCCAGGTCGGCTGGATCTACGGTTCAGTTACAGAAGATATATTGACAGGTTTTAAAATGCACTGCCATGGATGGCGATCAATATATTGTATCCCTGATAGGCCTGCATTTAAAGGATCTGCTCCCATTAATCTTTCTGATCGTCTACATCAAGTCCTTCGATGGGCACTTGGTTCTGTTGAAATATTTTTGAGCAGGCACTGTCCTCTCTGGTATGGATATGGAGGTGGTTTGAAGTGGTTAGAGCGCCTGTCTTATATAAATGCTACTATATATCCATGGACATCAATTCCTCTGCTTGCTTATTGTACTCTACCTGCTGTGTGCTTGCTCACAGGAAAATTCATTACTCCTGAGGTATGAGTCCTACATGTTTGGTTTTTTAGAGGAATTGGTCTAGTTGTGATGTTAAATAACATGCCCTCGAGAATATATGCAGCAAATTAATTATTTCTGTTCGTATTGCAGCTCAGCAACGTTGCTAGTTTGTGGTTTCTGTCTCTTTTCATTTGTATCTTTGCAACGAGTATACTGGAAATGAGATGGAGTGGAGTTGGTATTGATGAGTGGTGGAGAAATGAGCAGTTTTGGGTGATTGGAGGAGTTTCAGCACATTTATTTGCTGTATTCCAGGGGCTCTTAAAGGTTTTAGCTGGTGTGGATACGAACTTCACTGTGACATCAAAAGGAGGGGATGATGAAGCATTCTCAGAGCTGTATGCATTTAAGTGGACCACCTTGCTCATTCCACCAACAACCCTGCTAATAATAAACCTGATTGGCGTGGTTGCAGGAGTCTCCAATGCAATAAATAATGGGTATGAGTCTTGGGGGCCTCTCTTTGGAAAGCTCTTCTTTGCCTTCTGGGTGATTGTTCATCTCTATCCTTTCCTAAAGGGTCTGCTGGGCAGGCAGAACAGGACTCCCACGATTATCATTGTCTGGTCGATTTTGCTTGCTTCCATCTTCTCCCTCTTGTGGGTTCGAATCGATCCGTTCTTGGCCAAGTCTGATGGTCCACTTTTAGAAGAATGTGGATTGGACTGTAACTAGCTGAGCATTTGCTCCTTGGACTGGTAATGGTCGATGATAGATCATAGAAATTTATCTTTTGGATTCATGATACAACCAAGAAAATGTTTGGTGTGATGGGGTCTGCGAGCTGTAGATTACTTGTGTGTATCGACATGGATGCCTCGTTTCAACTCCTCGTTCCTTCTCTTCGTTAGAGGGAAATACCTGACGGGTCAAAGATGAGCTTGGCTCTGTGGATTGGTGTTGGGAGGACTTTTGTAAATCAGCTACATCAGTGCTCTCCTTTCATTCTTTATATTCAGTTTGATTTATATAGGAAGAGGTATTGCGATTCACACCACAGCTTCTGTGTATTATTTATTCACACGGGTCACTTTCGCTTCCTTTCTTCTCTCTTTATTTGATTCTCAATAAAAGTGGCCATGTCGTGCTGCATGTAAGTTGTAAACTACAGAGCCAAAACTTAAAACTTCTGGGACAGTTTTCTGAATGCTGGGGCTTATTCGTTTCGCCATTTTTGTTACCGTTGCCTCTAAATGTAGCTATGTTATGGAACCCATCAAAGTATAAGAAAAAAACTCATAAAAGTTCTCATTTTGTGTTCAATTGAAATCTCTTATGTGATCATTATGTTCTTTGCGTGTCTTTCACCACAAATGCATGCCACGCTCTTATGTTATATGCTCCCCTGTTCATGGGGACTGAAAATGCTTACCTCGAAGGACATTTGTTACTTTCGAGTAAGGAAAATGACAAATTTACAACTCTTTTACAACTATTTTCTAACTTTATTTCGAAACTAAAATTATTCTTAATGAAGTGGCGGAATTATATTAGTCAAAATTGTAGGTATATTATCGTCAGTTTACAGTTTTGCTGAGTTAATGGGTGAGAGAGACCGAGGGTGCAAGTTGATGGAACGTAGTAGTTTGGGGATCTAAATTTTGATAGTTTAGATAGAAAGGGATTGGATGTACAAAATGAAATTTTCAATGATTTTAGGAGGATCGATGACCTATGGGTGGTGGAATGGTGATTTTTTCCCAATGAATCAACCAAATCAAAATTGACCAACTTCTGTGTTCTGCCCAATTTGGCTATACGGGGTGGTCAGCGATTGGATTCCGTCAACCAATCCAGTTGGTTCAACCAGCAGAATTAGGCCACTAATCAAGAGGATAAGGATAGCAATATGTGATACGATCCGTGAATCCAACACGAACATGACACGAAATTAGCGGGTATGGATTGATGTTAACAGGTTCGGGTCAAAACAAATTGACCCATTAAGACGCGATTTACTAACGGGTCAACCTGTTTAACACGAAATCAACTCATTTTAATCATTTTAGATTTTATTTCAAAATTAAAATTTTATTATTGTTAAGTTGTAATATTGGTATTTCTCTACGCTTATGTTTTTATTATTTTTATTGTAGTTTTAGACATATGCTCATATTTGTTATTGTATGGTTTGTAATATTGGTTTTATTATATATTAAAATTTTAAAAATATTGATATATTGATATATATATATTTTAAAATATTGTTGCTACTAACAAATATAAATTTTAACTTTTATGTGAAATTATGTTAATCAAGTCAAATGAGTTATATGTGTTAGTTCAACTCATTTACATGAAACAGGTTTAAATGGGTTGTGTTATATTAATTTATTTTTAATTAATTATTAAATGAGTTCAAACGGATGACACAACACGACCCATTATCTAAACAGATTGGATTAAGGTTTGAAAGTTTGACACATTTAGCTTAACGAGTTGGGTTCAGATTGACCCATATAGTCAAATGTTCATGACTTGATATGACACGAATACGATCTGAAAACACGATTTGCCACCTCTACAAGAGGATCAACACTCACCTCTACAAACAGAACAACAATCTAGGCATCTTGAAAGAATCTCGAAAAGGGGTTACCAAAACTCATTCACCAAACAAAAACTTTAGATGTTTGATATTGGATTTGGTATGAAGTACGCATCATATTTTTTTTAGGCCGCAAAATGTCATATGAAGTGCACACCATTTCTTTTGGATTTAAAAGTTGTTAATTTGTGAGGATCCTTATCAAGTGAGTGAAAGTATCCCAAAGGTATAATTAAAGGGTTGATTATTTAATCAAGGCGTTACCTCTCAAGTAAATCAATTAGAACTTTCCAAAAAGATGGAAAACGACATAACTAGTTTCAATTAGACGTCATAAAATATTCTGCACTTTCTAAATTCTTATCATTATTTCAAAGATCCATTCAGTTGCCAAGACATCACCGCCCGATCCTCGAGGAAAATTAGAGAGAATGTTGGCTTCTTTGCGTGAGTGGAAAAGCATTCTTCACCTCATTTACCAAGAAATACATAATTACAAACAATGATCTTGCATGATAATGATCATAAAAAAAATAGTATTAAAGTCTCTAATTTTGATTTTTTTTAAATCAGCACGGTTGAAATTTTATCACAAAATTATGAGAACAATTTTAAGTCCAGAAAACATTGTTATGTTGTTCAATGAAAAATTCTACTGATCATCCCCTACACTATAAAACATGTGATTTGTCATTTTTGTCCTTATACGTAAACATACATCCATTTGTAAACATGTGTGTTTAAATAAAATGAAAAAAAATAGCAAATCACATGTTAGTGTGTAATGTGGAGATGATGAATAATATTTCTCATAATTCAATACTCAACAATCAACATCTCCTTTTTCTTTATTTACCGATGGTGCCTTTTTTTCTTTTTTCTTATTATTATTTGTTTTGAAAATGTCATGAAAATTTTAGATGCGAGTGATATATTCATTTTGATAAACACCACATGATAAAAAATATTTTGTTAGTTCACGGATTAAAAGAACCAGCTGATAAATTATTGAAATACAATTGAGTAAAGTAATTAGCTTTATTTTCCTCTCTTTCTTTTCCTTTTGGGTTTCTGCCTTTTGCAATTATTTTTAAACCAAAAATTACAAGAGCTCTGTTTAGATGAAGAGATGAGTTGAAATAATTTTAGGTGAGTTGAATAAAATATTATTTTTAATATTATTATTATTTTAAGATTTAAAAAAATTGAATTGTTTATTATATTTTGTGTGAAAATTTGAAAAAGTTATAATGATGAAATGAGATGAATTGAATTCTAAATCATAACAAAGGCTAAAAGTCTTCTGTTTTCCACTTTCCTCTACGATAAAATCACCTTTGCTACTCACTCACCAGGACAAAGAATAGATAGATAGATAGATAGATGGCGATACTGAACAGATAGATAGATAGATTATGCGCATTCAATTAAGATATGGATTGTACACTTCCAATTGTCTCATGACGAATTTATCTCCAGATCTTAAGCACATACAGGTGCACAAAGAAATAATTTAGAAGACCCGAAGAAATAAATAGAGGAACATAACCCAATTTAAAAGATGGATGTGTGTGATGGTCAGCTGATGAACTCTCAAGTCTTGCTGCCAGAAAGGGTAAAAAAATACAAACTAAAATGAATTGAAACGCATAAGAATACCTGTATTCCCTACCATAAATAAACTCTTATCCTCCTCCCCCAATGAAATATCCTCTCCCCCTTTCTCTTTACTGGCCAAAACTAGGCCAAGCTATTCTTTAGACTCGCCGCCAAGTTCAACATCCTTCACAGGAATATTTTGTAATCCGTCCTTCAAAAGTCTGATTTCCTCTTCCGTCAGGCTGTTTTTCGAATGGGAATGTGCCTTTATATTTGACTGCTTTTCAAGCTCCACGGCCCAACTATAAATTATCATGCCAAGGATAGCAATGAACATCCCCATGATGTTCTTCATAGTCATCGCGGAATCGAAGAGTAGCCATCCCAGTGTGAGGACGCAAACTGTTTTCATGTGACCTAAAACCTGGAAGGAAACAGCTGAAAAGCGCCCAATACAGAGGTACTGGCTCACATTACAGAACACTGCTAGGGAGCATGAAAGAAGTATGAATAACTGCACACATTAATGCCATGTCATTAGACAAGTTAAAAGATCTTTCTTTCAAAGATATACATGAAGACATACAGGAGTAACTAGACAATTAGACTACCGTAATTTAAAAAAGTAAAGAGTACTTACGATGGCACCGGAAGACATCTGATAGTATATTATAAATTTGCCACTAAGGTAGTAGTCAATAAATGGGCCAAAAAGAAGGAGAGAGACAGCTTGAATCGGGGCCGTCTTAGTCAGCAATTCAAAAGACCCAATCGAGTACTTCTTCTGCAGGGAACCTATTGTCTGTTCCACCAAACAAAAAGGAAAAAAAAATCAGAGAACATGATAGTAGTTTGTTTTAAACATGAAGTAGTGTTGATGTCCACAAAGACTATTGAACTATAGATATATCTCTATATAATAAGTTTTATAGCCCAAAAAGAAATCATTATGATGGATTCCTTTCATCTAATTTTTCAATGTGAAGTGCTGACAGAACAAATTATACAAGTCCCGCAATCTTGCAAACTGAAAAGGGAGCACCAATCATGCGCCAAATATAGGAAGTCCGGGTTCATACACATTGAAAATCAATGGATTTGGCGCAGTCCAAACAACTGAAATTGCACCTATTAGAATTCTAATGCATTTCCTATTCCAAACTGAAGGTTAACAACATAAAAATTTACAAGTCACAGTCAACTTCAAAAATACGTTCTTACCCGTAACCTTGTCATGTTCTAATCTTTTAACTGTATAGTCAACAACATCTAATCAATATCTTCCACTCCCGGATTAAAGAATAAACTTTTATGGAAAGAAAGCAATACTCGACAATTCATCAGGTAACTGGACAACTTAAGGTAATCTGATTTATAGTCTTAAATTCAATTTGAAAAAGAAAAAATTTTCTACAGTTAAGTAAACCCCATGAACTATCGATTCAGGACATAGACCAAACATTAGACACAAAGGAAAATATGATAGCTCAAAAGAACAGAACCAATGATACAACATAAAAACAATCAGAACAGTGAGTAAGTTCACGTGATTATCAGCTTGGGAAAAACATTTAAATATTTAAGGCAAACTGAGTGAAATTAGCAAAATACTCACAATTTGCTGCAAAGATGTTGACAAAACTGCAACACAGGCACATATAAAGCCCTTGGCATTAACTTTCACATCAGTGACAGTGCAAACACCCACACCAATGACTACAACAACAACAGACATCTTGACCTCCTTTGAGTACCGCTTGTTGTGAAGTATCCACTCCATCACGCATACCACTGGAATCATGCTAAGTTTTGAAATCTGCAGCATAAACAAAGAGATTATTGGGTAACAAAAGGAAGAAAACTGGCCGGACAATGGTGAGAAGAGCATCCAAAGATGCGGTAGAGTTACTACCCCAATATCAATACAACATTCTATGTCTTCAATACACTCTTCTGAATAGACTACGGATTCAAAAGAAAATAAACGATGACAAACTCTCTCTTGGGTTAGTCATGTATTGTCCAGATTGATTAGAATTATTTTAGATCAAAGAGATGATGTACACAAAAAGACAAGTAAGCTGTTACAAAATGAAGATCTTAAAGAGAAAAGGGTTGGCAATCCATACCTGGTAGAATCCGACTGAGTTGAGCATGAGGCTCAAGTTCATCCCTGTGATAGACATATTGGCAACAATTGAGAACCAGAGAAGCTCCCACATAGGAACATGCTTTGATGCAGAAAAACCAGTGGCATTTGAGACCAGACCAACCAGTGCGGTGACGGCGAAGTGGAACCCAGTTAAAGTCGTCGCTGAAAAACCCCAACACGTGATAGAAATAAATATTAACTAGCGAGACGTAAAAAACCCTTTTAAGTGGTACTCATCATATCGCAATTGTAGCAATGGTGGTCATGTTCTCTTCTCCGGGTTAAAACAAAAGACCCTGGCGTTCTGAAACCGTAGATTTTAAGAACTGGATGCAAAATCAAGATGCAAACAAATTGAAATTGAAATTGAAATTCAACCGAAAGAAACACGCGACACTCCATAACAAACAAACAAACGGGAGATCTAGCGTAAGCAAAGTCAAGAAAGAAATGAAAGGGATCGTCATTGTATTTCATTTTTCGTTGATAAAGAGCGAGAGAGGAAAGTTATTAGCACGAGAAATATGCCAGGGCGTGAAAACCAAGAAGAACGCGAGGGCAAAGGAAGGGAAGGGGTTGGAGATCTGAGATCTAAAACATAGGAAAAATAAAAGAAAAATGAAAGCGAAAAATATTCAGAGAGTTCAGAGAGAGAGAGAGAAATAGAGAGTAACCGAAGCTAAAATCATAGCCGTGGGAGGACATGAGCTGCTTGTTGGCCATAATAATACCGACGGAACTGACTACGTTCATGGCCCAAGCTCCGACATCGGAAACTGGCGACCCCTTCTTCTCGTTGTCCATCATTTTTTCCTTTTTCTTTCCTTCCTTCTCTCAAATCAATCGCAAAAAGCTGTACGTACGGGGAGAGAAGGAAGCGAACGAAGATCCGCTAAATAAAATATAAAAAAGCAGATCGAAGACAGAACATCAAAATTGAGTGAGGAAGAAGAAGAAGAAGAAGATGATTGATTATTATGACAGCAGGATAATGATGTTGATACCAAATTTGCTTCTCCCTCTTCCTTGTTCTCCCTCCCTCTGTATATTCCGATTGAAATTTCAAAACAAAAAAATGAAATAGTAATAATAATGATCTCAAAGTATCTTCGGTATAGAATCTTCAAACTATACCCAAAAAGAAAACACTGTACACATAAAAAGGAAAGAAAGGAAGGAAGGAAGGAAGGAAGCCAGCAAAGGGGTGGAAATCGTGGGGGGAAATCCGGAAATGAATGGGCCGTTTCACAGTTTTTTTTTTTCTAACTTTTCACACTTCCAGGCTTCGTATTCCAAACCCACCGTGCGTTAGGAACTTAGGCATTAGGCATTAGGCATTAGGCGGCAGTCGGTAGGCTCGCTCGCACGCAGCTCTCCGCTTCCTAGTCCCTACCCCTTTCGCTGTCTTGCCGACGCCATTCGTACGTCTTCTGTATTTCCTGTAAAAAATTATTAATACCGTCTACTTCTAATTGCTTTATTATTATTTATAAATAATTTATTATTATTTATAAATTATTCATAAATTATTTAATTACTATTTAAGACATAATCTTAACTAAACAAAACCTAAATCTGGTCCATGAGCTATATTTGATAATCCACACTTACCATGGTAATAATACTTCTGCCTTTATTTTATTTTATTTTATTTCCTTTCCTTTTAAGTATTAAATTATTTTATTTCTTTTTTTTTTACCCTTTTATGTGATTGTTTCTGCAGTGGAAAAACATTATATAACGTCGAGAATTGAGCTGTTTTGTGCCAACTAGGATGTTAGTCCACCTGGCAGGCGGGCACCGGCACCGTCCGCTCTACTGTCAATTGTATTTGTAAATTGATGATAGATATCGTATTCATCGATTTTATATAATACGATTCTGTCATGATTTTTATACGACAAATTAACGCCACCTCCTTTTGTTTGTCCCCTTCCTCACGTTGTGTTCACGTTTTCTCACCGTATCCTCTCAGATCCTGGTATCAACTTCAGGATCTATTCAATTCATTTCATTTTCACTTCAAATAAATAATATTTTTACTAAGGTTAAAATAAAATGCATTTTTTTTTATAGTTCTATTTCTGAGAATTATTAATTAATACATAAATATTAAAATATCTTACATTTTCAGATATAAAAAATTTTACATAAAAATCTTGTACCATATACCTCCACCTAATCAAAATATAATTTATCTTTTTTACTCTCTATCCCAATGCTTAAATATGTCTGCGTCTAAATATCATAATAAAAATGATAAATCACATATTGATTAGATAAAAATATGCGGTTATACAGCCAGATGTAATAATAGCATAAATGACTAAAATTACGAACAGAAAAAATTACCGTTTATGTATTGTTCGCGTAAACCATAAGGCTCCGTTTGTTTACACAAAACTCATATCTCATCTCATCTCATCTCAATTATTACAATTTTTTCAAATCTCCATACAAAAATATAATAAACAATTCAACTTTTTCAAATTCTAAAATAAAAATAATATTAAAAAATATATTCTAACAATATTTTATTTAACTACTATTCAAAACATTTCATCTCATCTTATCTTAATTGTGTATCCAAACGGAGCCTAACACTCTTCTCCATGAAAATTTCTATTTGGGTGCCACAGCTTTTCAACCGAAGAAAACAATCGCTTTTAATCTGTGCCTAAATTATGGGCGACACATTGATATCCAAAATGACTAAACTATTAAGCAAAATCCTTCGAACTCACTTTAAACCTGTGAAACCGAACAACAAGAACGACACCCCATCAAAAAATAAAAAATAAAAAGACAAAAAAACTCACAATAACTGGCCAGCCAATCGTAGCCAGATGGTGATAAATGAAAAAAGAAAAGAAAAAAACACTACCTTTGACAACCATCTCATCCTAATATGCACATATAATATTATTTGTCTCCGATTGATATACATAACAGCATCAGCATGTGCACTCGGCCAGAGGTGGGATGTGCTTTCCCACACAATCAGCTATTCATACAACCACAACATTGATACATATGACAAGCATTATACATCACAAGCATTTCACACATGATATCAAGCTTCTTCCACCTTCAATCCCTGCCTGTTGATGAGTGTCTTGACGCTCCGGGTGGTGCCATTGGCATTGGGAGTGAGCCTCCAAAGTTGGGGGCCTCCACATAGGGGCTCTAGATTTTCCAGTTGTTCCAAAAGGAGAGGGAAAAAAGCATAAGCGAAAGATGATATAGTGATACAGATAAGAAAAGAGAAGTTTTTTTTTTTTTTTTTTTGGGGGGGGGGGGGGGGGGTGTTGTTTTATATTGGCACCATCCATGCCAATGCAACTGTCTTCTTCTGGAGGGCGTTTGTTTAATCATGATCTTCCAAACTCACCCTGATGTTCAGTTATTTGATTTTTGCAATTATTAAGTTACAACAAGCAAAGAGATTTTTGGTGCTTGTCATAGACTCCATGAGAGCATAGTGTCTACATTTTGTACAATAAAAAGATCATTAACTCTCTTTGCTCCTGTTTTGTTTTTGTTTTTGTTTTTTTCTCAATAGTCTCATCACAAGACAAAGTTTTCAGCTACCTAATATAGAAACAGAAGTTTATTCCTGCCTACTTGATGGGAGCTATGCCGGATTCTGTAGTCTATTCAAAGTTCCCTGTGCTTCCATCATTCTGATTTTGTGTCAAAATCACTTTATGATAAGTTATTGCTTTCTCGTGTCACAAAAGAAAACATCTGCTAGTATTAAAGAGTTGACATGGTTATTCATGAAATTCGACGAAAAAATCCAGTTATTTTTATAGGTACTACAACTCAGTCACATTTGGGATTGAACCTGTGAAATGTTGAGGTGATTTCAAAAATTCATGATCTTAATAGAAAGATAGAAAGGTACCTGTGGTGGAAATGTGGATAAAGATGGCTCTTCAGGATTTGAAGATTTTGGTGAAGTACTAGGAGAAGAAGCATCATTGTTTGACTCATTTCCATTCAATTTATGTACTGCACCATTTAGTATGTTTTCACTCTCATTCCCGTTGGCTGGTTTAACACTCTATATGTATACCACAGTCTCTATTAGTCATCAATAATGAAGACTCTTCTATATTAACCACAAGAAATTGTGGAAGAGGCACCAGGGAAGCACCTGGAAGATTTTACCAAGAGTTTTCAGCCCCTTTGCTCGTGCACGAAGCTCCTCTTTCTTGGCATTGTTGTCTTGAAGAACCTAAGTAAACAATGAACATATTTCACTAAACCACCTTTGACCAAGTTTTTACTTCAGTTTCAGCCATATACAGAAACTACTATAGAAAGAAAAAAAAACCACCATCTGACAAACACGGGAAAGAGTGGCCTCAATATCAGCTACGTTAAGCTTCCAGAGGGAATCAATCATCACTTTTTTGTGAGCTTGCATGTATTGTTCAAGTTCATCATCAGTATAGTTTCCTTCGGCATTCAGTTGCTTTTTTATGTCCTCCTGTAGCTGGATCAAGGCAATTGCACCTGGAGCCACCAGCAACAAAAACAAATTCATTGTTGTAAGCAAATATTTCTCAACACAGTCCCCCCTACACAAAGCACACAGAGAGACAGAGAGCATAGGCACACAGCTCATACACACTAAAACACCCTGAATAAATAGGCACCAACTGTTCATCCTAATTAATGATCTAGGTGCCATGCATTGATTTGACTGCAATGGAGACTAAGTTACCAATGTATTGTGATGAGGCCTAGATCTAAGGTTTCAAGACAACGATAAACTACTAACAAAATAGCAACCATAAGTAAACAAAAAAGCAACTCCACCGGTTCATTATAAAGCCAGATATGACCTGAAGGATCGAGTCAAAGGGTAGTTTTCAAGACACCATCACAACATGACTAAATATCATCATGGGTCAAAACTAGCAATATGCACTAACCTGTTGCTGCCGTTACTTGGGATTTAATGAAATGCCCTTTGTTTCTAAACCATTCAGCAATAAATGGTACACCCAAGTATATTGCCTTCTTCCCTAGCTCTTTAGCGGCCTGCCTTGCATATATATAGCCAATTGTATTCAACATATCAGTACCATAAGCTGTAGAAAAAGACAATTAAATGGATCAGAATCATCAGTAAATATTCATTTATATACAGGGATGTGCGCCAAAAGACTAAAATTGCACAAGATATATCCAAAATTGGATCTTTTCCATATGCCATAAGCCACTGCACGAAATGCTTGCGATATTAAAAGCTTGCTAAAAACTTCATCCAAAGATAAGAAACCAGGTCAAATACCATAGTTGACCATTGACTAACTCCATGGTCAACTATTTGTAAGGAAACTCTTCACATTTTATAGGTTAGTTTTCATAACGAAAAGGGCACTGACCTAAACCTACTGATTAAATTTTCAAACATACCTAGTTGGATTGCAACATGTCCAACAGAATAATGTTAAGACATTAGAAAAACTTGATTTCCAAAAGAATAAAGACAAGGATTACCTGCATTGGATAGCCTTGCTACTTCAGCTTCAGCATGTCTGATAAACTCCTCTTTGTTTCCTTGTACGTATTGGTTGAGTCGATCTTTCAGTATTTCTGCAAGCTTTTCTTCTCTTTCCTTCTGAACAACCTGTAGAAATGAGGAATTTGCAAAAAAGAAAAAAGAAAAAAAAGAATGAGCACAAAACAAACAACGCTTGATTAATTGGTTGGTTATTACTACTACTGATACTACAGCCGCTGCTGCTGCCGCCACTACTACACACCCGCAATGACTAATACCATACTACCCCTACCCCTTGGATTGGTAGAGATAACCCAAACACCACACCAAACTTGAACTTGTTACCTCCCCACCACCACCCCCAATATAGTGGATGTGAAATCATGGGTTCCTTGCCATTTAAATGTGCAAGTTTCAAGAAAACAAAAGAGAACGTCCACTGAACTTAGATCATATGCCAACAATTAAAGACAAAACCATCAATTAGAAGAAAGGTTGAAATAGTTAAAAAGATACTCATGCTGACAGAGTTCCATTACAATCCACACTCATCCAGAGTCCAGACATGCAAGGCCTATAATAGGAGGATGCCTTACTTTAATACCCCAACCAATCTTATGTCTTTCTCCTCTCACATCTGGTATGATAACCATTAACAAGGTCAAGCATAACTCCCTAAGAACAACAAGGTGGTAAAAGAGCATAAAATAGTTGGGATCACCAATCCATAAAAGAATGTGTTCTCAATCTTCTGCAGTATTGAATAGTTTTGTTCTTCATGTTGCTATTACTTCCATAAATCTTTTGTCCCAAACATCAATCAGCAGTTGCATGCATACTTTGCTTATCCTAGTGGCCAATAATATTTATTGGGAGTATGTTCCTGAATAAGATGATTTGATGTTACAATGATGTTGGTTAATAAGTTGAGGTTGGCATGCCAAAGCATCAATCTCAGTGCCATAATAAGATCACCTTCATGGTGCATAGCTAATAGGGTTGATCATGAGCATGACACAAATCTAACCATATGCTATACCTAGATGTCTGTATAAGAACCACCAGTTTTGAGAAAAATGTGAACTGTATCACTGGTTCTAGTGTAAGAAAACTCCATTGCCCTTCTTTTCGTTAAATCATTTTCACTTCCGTCGCGATTAACCATCCAACTTCAGGTTTTGAAAACAGTAATGAGAAGTCCAGTATAAGATAATATAAAATAATAACAAAAAACTCGATTGATGAGGTAGACTCGTACCCTCATTTTCTCTTGCAACTTTTTAGTATCAAACTGTTCCCCTTCCGTAAATATGTCTAGTGAAGCCATTGATGCCATTGCAAGCTGGCCTATGTATTCCTCAAAAAGCTCGCTGCCAAAAAGCATCGCAAAGATAGCTGCAGGATCAATAATTGCTTCACTGCAATATTAGGGAACCACAAAATATATCAGAAAAAACCATATTTAAACATAACAACAATTTCATTACAACCCACCTACATCATACAGGGAGACAGACACTATCAATCTTGAATTTCATCTATCAATAAATTAACAACAAGAAACTAACGCTGAGATTCCTGATTTCCCAAAAGAGTCATAAGCTTGCCGTTGGCCTGTATCACTCAATACTTGGTAAGCTTCACCCAAGACCTGAATACAAATGAATGAAAAATATATATTACTATATGTTTAGAACCAAATGAGACTAGAAGGAACATGGGAATTAGCACCATTACTCAAAATCTCCAGATTGCAAAATAACATTCCTAATGTTCTTTTTCTATAAGTAATAGACATTTTAAAACTTTTTAATAATAACTAGTTAAAAATTTTATTGAAGAACGCAAAAGACATTGCCCAAGAACATGGGACATATATACAAAAAGAACACCTAATTAGAAATAGAAAGAAAGACAAGAAAATTCATGAAAACTCAGCCCATTAAAATCTATAGCAGCTGCCCAAAGGAACAGAGTATTGAAAAATAAAATTTCAAACTTTTGATCGTCTGTTTACGATCCTCAAAATCTCTCTGTAACGACCAAAGAAAAGCTCAAGCCACATTTAGGCCCATACTCTAAATAGACTAGCCAATGTTACAACTGGAGCTCCTTGAAATCATTGCAAAGAGTAAAAATCCCTCCTAAACAATGTGGGATCTCACCTTCCTATACTCAATCCGGAGTATTACACTCTCACTCATTTCCAACCACTAGACAGATAGGAACCATCTTCCACACTGCTGCAATTTGTAAGCTACCATCTAATCCTCTCCAATTGGCAAGGATGTCTACTATTCTTCTAAGCATAATTGAACCCAACCCAACTCTATGAAGATGGGTCTACAGATTCCCTGCTCTTTCTGCATATATAACACATAAATATTCTCTATGGTGACAACCTTCCCTAAGGAGTCTGTCCAAACAAAAAAAAAAAAAAGTTGCTTTCAAAGGTGCCTTAGTCCACCAAATAATCCTTCAAAGAAAAGAGTTGTTAGCCTGAGGTAATAAAGCCATGATAGAAAGATCAAACAGTGAACTTCCCTCTCTTGGAAAGGTTGCACAGAATCTAATCTACACGTTCAGGTTGTAATTAAGTAGAGTAGAAGAGATTGAACTATGACGACATCAACCTTTAAATCAAGCGATGCTCTAGAAAAAGCTAACATTCCCATTAGGGGATTGAATAGTGAACTTCCCTCTCATGTTGGTAACGCCAAAGCCACTTCCCTATAAGGGCCTAATTGAACAAAAGCAAGTTTTGAACTCCCAATCCTCCCTCTATTGATAATAATGATAAGCATAGCCAATGTACATGGGAAGAATAATTTAATTTGAAGGAAGGATAAAAAGCACCAATATTACTGATGATTGTTTGTTTTGTCAGGAGAGTTGTGAAGAAATTCTTGTAGTAGATTAGAGACTGGTCAATTGTTTTTTTTTTTTTTTTGATAAGTAGATTAGAGTTGTGAAGAAATTCAATGGTTTCATGTTGAATATGCATAGAAGGAGGAGGGGCTCAGATTACAATTATAAGTAACAGGATAAGTTCAATTATTGAGAAATAACAATAATAATAACTATATTTCCTATAAATAAATGAAGAAACTGAGAGTGAGTGGCAAATGAATCACGGCATTCGTGTTTGGTTTGGGAAGGAATCATAGAAGTTAATCCAGGAAATTAGTCCGTTGAGACAGAAGCTTTTGTATCTTTCCATGGCTGTATAAAACAAAACTTTAAGCATTTCTGATAAAATACAATATTCAATAAGCAAGAAGGAAAATCTTGCCTGAAAATTCTGTGCCGCAAGAGGATCATTTGGATTCTTATCTGGATGAACCTGCCGTGCCTGCAAGTAAGAAAGAAAAATAATCCATATGAGCTACAAATCCATTCATTTCTAGCTAGTGGACATCAACACTACATAGCATGTCAGGAGTCAGGAGTACATTAGTCTAGACATGAAAAGAACACATAAAGCTTATGTCGATAGTACTTGTTGCAACTCCAATACATTCAAAGTTTTGACCAAATTGAAGAAAGTTTCTTTACATCCCCTCCTTATTTTTGGTACCCACGAAAATCATTGCAGAGAGTGCTAGGTGATGGAAGGGATCACCAAATCCGTCATGCATTCAAAAAGTGAAGGAAGTTTCATTAGGGGTCTTTAGTTAAAGTTGGAGGGCCTTTAGTAATTGTTGAATTACCAATTAATCAGATGTATAACAGAAGTATACGAGATTAACAGAATAAAAGAATCATAGGGGGACATACGCTTTAAAGCGGCAGGACACATCTTCAGGCCAGAAAACAAGATGGATAAAGGGCAGAAGACAGATGAAATCTGCAAAACCCTTATGTTGGGACTATGGACACCACCTATCTCCACATTGGTATGATATTGTCCACTTTGGGCCCAAGCCCTCATGGATTTGTTCTTGAGATTTACCCCCAAAAGACCTCATACCAATGGAGATATTTGTCCCTCTTTATATACCCATGATCCTCCCCACTTCTAGCCAATGTGGGACTTTGGTCGTATACCCAACAATCCTCCTCTCGAACAAAGGACCACCGAGCCACCCCTCAAACGATCATCCATCCGTCCACTCTCTACCAACCAGGATTCTCCACTCCACTGCGTTGGAAGCACACGCCTTGCATGGAGTACCACCTGTTTTGAGAGCCTGCTCTATCCTAGATCAACTCCTCTTCATTGTCATGAAGAATCCGGAGCACACCATCTGTCCAATAGAGCTCATCCACGGATCCCATCGTAAGCAAACTGGGGCCCACCACCTTCGTTCGGCATTCCAAGGATTCATCCACCATGGCTAACTCTGGGGCATGACTCTGATTCCACTTGTTAGGACTATGGACACCACCTATCTCCACATTGGTATGATATTGTTCACTTTGGGCCCAAGCTCTCATGGATTTGTTTTTGGGATTTACCCCCAAAAGGCCTCATACCAATGGAGATATTTATCCCTCCTTATATACCCATGATCCTCCCCACTTCTAGCTAATGTGGGACTTTGGTCGTATACCCAACAATCCTCCCCTCGAACAAAGGACCACCGAGCCACCCCTCAAACGATCATCCATCCGTCCACTCTCTACCAACCAGGATTTTCCACTCCACTGCGTTGGAAGCACACGCCTTACATGGAGTACCACCTGTCTTGAGAGCCTGCTCTATCCCAGATCAACTCCTCTTCATTGTCATGAAGAATCCAGAGCACACCGTCTGTCCGATAGAGCTCATCCATGGATCTCATCGTAAGCAAACTGGGGCTCACCACCTTCGTTTGGCATTCCAAGGATTCATCCACCATGGCTAATTCCGGGGCATGGCTCTGATACCACTTGTTAGGAATTTGGACACAACCTATCTCCACATTGGTATGATATTGTCCACTTTAGGCCCAATCCCTCATGGATTTGTTCTTGGGATTTACCCCCAAAATGCCTCATACCAATGGAGATATTTGTCCCTCCTTATATACCCATGATCCTCCCCACTTCTAGCCAATGTGGGACAAATATCTCCATTGGTATGAAGCCTTTTGGGGGTAAAGCCCAAGAGCAAATCCATGAGGGCTTGGGCCCAAAGTGGACAATATCATACCAATGTGGAGATAGGTGGTGTCCATAGTCCCAACACCTTAGACTATTTAACAAAACTCCAGTGTTTTAAATGAAGTAGAGAGTCATTGGACTTAGTTTTAAACGCTAGCAACTCCTCGGATACTTTAGCCGCTTCTCTTGTATGGAAAAAGTACTAAAAAAAACTGGGAGAGAAAAGTGCAATATAAGGGGGAAAAAAAGAGAAGAAGAAAAGGGTAAAAAACACGGGGGAAGAGGGGGAAAACGGTAGCGGGGAAGTCAACCTCGTTAAAGGGTGTGATTGTGACGATTGCGGATATTTTGCCCAGAACACCATATAAACAAGGCAATAATATCTTAGGCATTTCTCTTTAGGGCATCAATTTTGTATTGTACGAAATGATCGGTAAGGAAAAAAAAATGGGATTACTGGCGACCAAAGATATCGTAATTTCTCAGAACTTGTCGCATATAAATGAACTTAAAACATCCTCAAAAGATATCGTAATCTCTCAAAACTTGCATATAATATATGGAATCAACCAAAAACCTCTCTTTGCTGATTATTAGACACAATCGCGATGGGGGCAAAATGATAGCAAGTAAATAACCAGTGTAGAAAAGAAAATAGAACAGAACGCAAAAAACGAAAAGGGAAGATTGGATTTCACCTTTATGTAATAAGCTTTCTTGATCTCGGCTTCGGTAGCTGTGGGGCTGACCCCGAGCACGTCATAGTATTCCGTCTCCTTCACCATCTCAAAGACTTCCCTCTTACGATCCCCCGATCAAATCATATGCCAGATATAAATTCCTCCCCGTCCACCTCCGTCCGGAAGAGAGAGAGATTCGCAGACCACAAGAAAACGTACCCAGAGATTAAAAAATTACGCTATAGAGAGCCATAGCAAAGAGAACCTGAAAAATAATTCACTGCCATGGATGTGTTATGATCTCGTAACAGGATGCATCACCTTTTTTATTTTGAAATTTTTGACTCCATGATTTGGCATTTCTCATCTCGAATAATTGCAGGTCTTTTGCTATCGAGAATAACAATTAAAAAAAAAAAAAAATTCTTTCGTAGTTTATAACTTTTTCTGATCCATCGCTGTGGTCTTTATTTTAAATTTTGTCATGTTTAAAATTATATCTGCTATATAATATATGAAAGGGAAGTGTTACGGTTATAAAATAATTATATAAAATAATCTTATATATTGATATGATCTTATAGAATCTATTAAATTTATTTTATAATAAAAATAATTTAATAATCTCGTGAATCACATCAAACTACATTAATTTATAAAATTACTTTTGTATAATCCATTTATAACTAGAGTATTTCTTTTTATTTAAACATACATATTTCAGAATTAAGATAAAATGATAAAAATGACAATTCATATATTAATTAAGTGGAGGCGTATAATGTAAAATTTATATGTAAAATTTCTCTACAATATATGTTTTAAATAATTTTTATATAAATATATTTAAAATATATATATATCAATAAATACGGGTAAGAATTATTATATTTAGAATAAAAATAATCTCACTATTTCACCTTATATTTAGTTTCAAAGAAATTTGAGTTTTTTCAGTTCACTAGCAATCAAAGTATAATTTTTAAGTACTAAAACAATTTTTCGTTAATACAAGATCTAATTATTTATCTAAATCCAATTAAAAAAAATATAAGAATAAAATAAATTCCACAATTGCTTTCATAAGCTATGATATAAAAATTAAAAGAAAAATAATATTTATACTTATAATTTTTATTTATATAACAATACTATTTATTGATATGTTAAAAATTAAAAAATCTAAAATTTAAAATTTGAATTTAAAGAAAAATTGTTAAAATGAATTTTGTACGTAAAATTATAAGTAAAAATATAAATATAAATATACGTAGCATTATTTAAATTAAACAATATAAGCGAATAAATTTTTAATTATCTGTCAAAATTAGATAAAATGAGGTTTTTGGAGAGATGTAAAATATAAAATTTTAAAATAAATATAAATTTTAAAATTGAGTTAAAAAACAATAATAATACATGAAATACGTTAGACAGCCAAAAGAAAACGGGACGGATAGGAAGGCAGCAACAAGACTCATGTAAAAGATTCTGAAACTGTTTGGAAGTCTCGTTGACCGATAAGGGCGGCGTTACTATATACGCAACTTTGACATCGGACTCGTACACATTGACCGCCGACTGCGACGTGGTAAGTTTTTACTGGTTGGAAAGTACTCAATTTTCATTTGCTCAATCTTCGACATTCCATGAGCCTGGGCCCTGGCTGCTTTAGCCGGCCGACGGGAACCCTTCTCCTCGTTTGTAAATTGTATTGCAACCTTTTTATTTGATCTGCCGTCCGATGTTTGTAGTATTAGGTAAAATTTGGAGTGTTAAGTTGAGATAAAATGAATTAAAATTAAAATTAAAATTAAAAGTTGAATAAAATATTATTTTTTAATATTATTATTATTTTAAAGTTTAAAAAAATTAAATTATTATATTTTATATAAAAATTTAAAAAAATTATAATAATGAGATGAAATGAGAAGATTCTGAATCTAAACGAGACTTTGATCATCTTCAACCAGCTCCTACGAACATTTCATTCAGTTGGAGTTGACAATTGACAGTACACAAAAGAAAAACAAAAATAAATGACTAATTTGAATATTGAAAAAATAACTTAAAAATATCTCAAAGTAGTTGTATTCTCAAACAGATATTTAATGTATGATTTTGTCCGGGATTAATTCTCTCCATGTTGTTTTGCAACCTTTTTTACAATTATTTTTCCAGCTTATCACGGAACATAAGCAAATAAAAAAAAGGCAAAGGCTTGATGTCAAGGCTTAGATATGCACAACTATAGAGGACAGCGGCTAAATAGTTTTTGGATTTGGCATATATAAGTCATTTGTTCCGAATACACACTCATTTATGTATTATTTAAGAATTCTCGAATGAACCAGTTTTTTTTTTTTTTTTGAAGAAATCAGACTCATTTCATTAATGAACCGAAGTTACAACTGTGACTTAATAATACATGAAAAAACCAGACTATAAGTCAACTACGCATCAGCTCAGGGGCATCCCCGCCACAAACCAGTGACGGACATTGTCTTAACTTCTAAAAAACTCTCCCATAAACAGAGAAAGCGTTCTGTGAACACAGAACTAAACGATCCCCCAACCTCCCTAGAGGAATGAGACGGGGCACTGCTATGGACATCAAATCCAAAGCCCATTTCTAAATTATTACTAACTAAAACCAAAACCTACACCTAACTACAAACCAAACAACACCAAAAAAATGACCCCAAGCAATAGTGCGAACCCGGATGTTACGCCTACCGCAAGCATCGGCATCTCGAATTGGCCTGGACGGGCACCCAACTCACGCACGGACCACAAAGCCCGGCCGTACGACCATCAGCGTAGCATCATCCAACACTCTCGAACAGCTCTTGCCACAGAGTACGTCCAATCCAAAGGTCCAACACAACACTCGGGTCAACAAAATAACAATAGAACAGAAAAAATTAACTACAAAGTGCTGAAAACAACCAAACAGAAAAATAAACAACAAAAAACACGGATGAACAGTGCACGGAAGTTCGGCATTGGTTCGTGCAGGGCACTGTTTCTCGGGGAGGAAAGCCGACGGTCGATCTTGGAAACCCCGGAGTCAGAGAACCCAGAGAAGCTGAGCGTGGTGGCGGCAGAGGGCTCCCTGGTGGCGCGTGGTGGCCACGCGCCGACGAGATCAGGAAGTTTCGTCCCGCGCATGCGGGCTACGCGCCTCTCCGTTGGACGCCGGATTTTGAGGTGTTGAAGATCGGCGCCTGGACGTCCTTCCGGTGTGGCGCGTGTGATGAGATGGCGGCTAGAATGACCGGAAACGGCGATCCTCCCTTATGTAACCTGAGAAAACAGAAAAATGAAGAAAAAACACTACGACGAAACAGAATATAAACGCCGGAGACGAAGGGCCGGCGAGGGGAGGAAGGAAACGGCGAGGAAGGAGGAGCCAAGGCTCCCCCTTCCCCCCAACTGGATTCGGACGAGAGGCTGTTTAGAGAGAGAGGGTCTGGTTTAGAGAGAGAGGGTCGTTTCTCCTTCCGAATGAACCAGTTTGGTTTGTTTTTACAAATCATCTCATTTTATTTTATTTGATCATTATAATTTTTTCAAACTCCTAAACAAAATATAATAAATAATTATACTTTTTTAAATCTTAAAATAAAAATAATATTCTAATAATATTTTATTCAATTTTCAATTTCATTTCATTTGTGTAATCAAACGACACCTCCTCTAGAGGGTGATGATTGAAATCTATACTTTAGGCAGAGTGTGGTCTCTTAGACAATTTGTTTGTAGAGAGTTTTAGAAGTTAAGACCATACCAGTCACAAATGAATTTGTGAACTGGTGGAATCTCAACCGTGAATAATTGACTTGTAATATGAGTTGTTTCCTGTATGTATCAATTATAGCTGTAATTTCGTTTTCATGAATGAATGAAGTTTATTTAAAAAAAAAAAAGACTAAACGAGACCTAAAAAGTGAGGCTCTAGAAGAACGAATAGCGTGACTAAGACCAAAATACACCGGGGGAAGACTAGGGGCATGTTGAAAGGGACACGATCCAAAGATGGTGCGGCATGGAACCTAAGCAAAAGGGAAGAGGATGGCGATGATGGAGAATAAGGCTAATAGCTAGAGGACCCCATGGGATGCCCAAGGCATGCATAGCTCCAAAGTTACCTCACAAAGTGCATGGCTAGAACACTACTACAAAGAGCAGTGCTATATACAAGCATCTCGAGGAGATTGTGTTGCAGGCTCAGTGTGTGAAATACCAAATTGTCCTTATTTTGAGGCTTGAATTGACTACATTACCCCTCTTTTTTCTTCAACCTAAAGCCAAAATATTTGAAATCAGATTTTTGTTTCCGCCTCTACCGCGTGCCCCAACAGATTTCCACCATCGTCAACCACCACAACCCAATCTCCTCCACCATCGACGGAACAACCACCTACACTATCGACAGAGTCACATACTTCAATGCCGACGACCTCCTTGGTCACCATTAAAGCAAAGCACAACTCTCATTCCATTGTTTTCCTCAAGGTTTTTTATTTTGTTGCGCCCAACAAAAGCTTGCATTTTTCTGTCAAGTCAAAGACAACAATAAATTTTTGTAATGTCATAGAAAAGTGTTCATTCAAGTGTGAAAAAGAAAAAAAAAAATTATTTAGGTCGCCAGAAGGACATGAATTTTCTCGTCAGTATTCCATACTTCTTGCCCAAGTTTTTCAATCGGTTGTGCCTCCTCAATCATGGAAGCCATGAGAGGCATGGCATCTAACACCAAATCCAACAAAATCACACGTCTTGCTTCTTTTACAAAATTACCCAGTACGAATCCCACACAAACCTTCCTTACAAAGAGCCATTATGTTGCATCCGAGGAAGAACGGGGGGTGATTTCATCTGGACAAGGGGGGCAATTTTATCTAATGACCTAACTTGGTTTTAGTTCTCTATAATGAAACGCGCAGTTTCATTTGGTAATGAAACGGCTTGCAACGCAGTCCCCATTTGGGGACTGCAATAAGAATTTCTCCTACTACAAAATCCTATAGAGCCAAACCAATGTGAGACACTTTCCATAACTTTATATTGGCATTTCACTTTTTTCTTTCCAATTTTCTTATCTTCTTTCCTTCCCTCTGACTTAATCATCGGAGCGGTCACCCACTGACTCTTGTCAGCAAGCTCCATATTCAATTATCCTCTCGGCATGGTTCGACAAAGGGATGTGGAGAACAATGAGGTGAAAATTCTGAGAAAGTGAGGGAGAGTTTAGTTGCAAGTGGTAAATAGTTAAGAGATCGTGTGGGAAGCATAGAGTGAAATGCAGCTGAAGAAAAGCATGGGAGCCTTAGAGCACTAGCATTGGACTCATCAAATGAGTCCAATCTTCAAAATTTGATGATTTTAACTCTAAAATCCTAGCATTGGATTCACCATATGCCCAAATGTCAAGCTTTTAGCTACAGTACATTTCCCTTCATCTTCAAATTTGAAGACTCACTATTCACACTCTATACCTATTATTTTATTTACTTAAATTATTTTTTTCCAATTTTGAGCCACAATATATTTAAATTGAGAAATAATAATGTAAGTATCAAATTAAATTATTAATTAACATATAGTTATTGTAATTGTAAAATATGAAAAAAATAAATTAAAAATAATATTATTAAAAAAATAATATTATATTATTATTTTGATGAATCTAATGGCTAATCCAATGTGGGATTATAGATAGGAAGGTTTTGTATTTATGAAAAATATGTACTTTTCATCAAATTTTGAAGATAAGAATGATGAATCCAATGCTAATGCTCTTAGACCGGGAATGGGTGTAAGGTTACTGTACTAACAATGACCATAATATATGGGAACACATCAGCCATCTTGGCTGTGAGAGCAGCATAGCGCGTGGGGATCCATTGTTTTAACTTGAAGCAAAACATTCAAAAACACATCTTGGCGCCAACAATTTTGTACCGTGTTAAGACAAATATAAATAATTTTGGGTAAGGAAAATATTTGAGAATAGTAATGAAAAAGTAATAATAGAATATTGAATAGTAATAAAAAATAGATGAAAAGTAATGAATAGTAAAAAAATAGGTGAAAAATAATAATAAAGTAAGGAATAGTAGTGAGAGTGTTTGAGAGTACCTCAGTGTAGTTGGACACCCAAACTAAGATATATCGAAGCAGAGGTCCTAAATTCGAACTCTGATTCTGCACTCTATTTCATTTAATTAAATATATCACGTGTTGGGACAAGTAGTGATTTCAAACCTTGAAGATAACAATTGCATCATAGTAATCTAAGGATAAGATTTTGCTAATATGGTGATTTCAGCAGTACAACTTTATTCTTGGGCAACCAGCGCCTGATTGGTATCAGTTTGATGCCCTAGTGGAATAATAAAAACCCATATTTTATCTCTTCCTCCTCAACATTCATAAGCAAAAAAGTTCTCATGGGAAGCATAACATACTGTCAAACTGAAACATCTGCAACTTCGTCCATGCTTGCAACCTCTCTTATGGTATTTTTGGACGATGGCAAACCAGCAACCACATCATCTTCAATACCGCACTCGTTTGTCCCTCTTATGATCATGAAGTACCCATCCTGCCATCAAAATCAATTAGTAATTTAAAATTTGAGAAGGCACACTTTCAGATTGGAGTACGATTGGATTGAAACATACATCACCCCAGCTTCTATTCCACTGGTTTGCAAGAAGCTGCAACCAAGAAAAATAAAAGTCAGCATATGATCTTTACAAATCTTCTAGCTACAAAACTGGAATGTTATATGTAGGAAATATCAACATACCCAATAGTCTTCCCCAGAATCAGTCGTGCCCCATCCAATTAGCTTTACAGCATGACCTCCCATTTCATCACCTGAAATATGTTTGTAAACTCCAGATTTGTAGTGAGCAAAATCCTGAAAAATGGTTAGAAGTACCAACAGTAATCAGATAATTATATTATGCAACAGAATTGGCAAAAAGAAAAAATCATTTTCTTACAACTGACTTGGAAAATGATTGAAACCATAAAGGACATGTCTGGATATTTTATCTAATGGAGAAATAGCTAGAAATGTCTCTTCCATTTTGATCACTAATAAAAGTTATCTTACTTATTCAAAAAACATCAGAGGGAGGATTAATTAGAGTGGTTTCCTGAACTGAAATAAGGCAGCACGAGTTTCACCCTTAACTGGGATTTGCTTTCCCATCATCTTTGATATTTCAAAAACAGTATCACCATTACAATCTCTGAATTTAGTTTCTCAAGTTCTTAGACACTGTTGCGAGAAAAAGCTCTTGTTGAAGAGGTGTTGGTGAGTGGAATGTGGAGTCTGCCTGGCATATATGTATTCTCAATGGAAGGAGTTTGCTTGATCAGCCCAATGCACCATATATACAGAGAGGAATCCAGGCTCCAGAGAAATTGGTAATTCTAGGGAAGTTCTATCTTCTGACACAAGCTTAAATTTCTCTCAAACTCTGTAAGCTTTGTTTTGAACAGTGTTAGTTACACAATTGTGAACCACCTTTATCCACACCTTTAATTTGCAATGTTGATGATCAACTTTGACTAACATCAACCGAATGAATGAGAGGTGTGCACAAGAGGCCTCCAAATGACATTTTCCCTTGCTTTAATTTAGTTGTAGCTATGAATTAATACTCTTATAAGGTTTCATTTTGTCTGATAAAAATCTCTTTCTATAATTTTTATTAAATCGGTCAATTTTTATTAAGAGCACGGAGGAGTGAAACTCAAGCACGCAGGGTGTCTAATAAAGCTCTTATACGGTTTTCTCTTTTTATACTTATCAAGAAAAACAGAAACTATCTTACTACCACACTAAAAAGGAGGGAGAAAAAAGAACCCACACTCTTAGAATCATGTAAGCAGAAGTTGCAGCAAATTCAATTACACAAATATAAAGCAATAACTTTCTTCTACCTCAAAAACGGTGAAGGAGACCTCAACTGGTCCATTCTTGTAAACTTCTGCCATAATACTGTAGGGATCAGAGTTGATTCTATATGCACTCACACTATAACGCTTTGATTTACTCCATAGCTGGTTCTTATCTACACACTTCCTGACACACTTGGGAGTAGGATATGCAGGCTCGCAGCCAGGGTGGGAACAGCCAATATCATCAAAGTATGGGTCACACTGCCAGATGGAAATTCTTTTCATTAAGCATATATGACAAGGATATGCCACCAGTAGAACAAAGAAAGTTGATCATGCAAAATGGGGGTGGGGTGGGGGCTATAGGGTCAGGGTAACAAGTACAAGCTAAGTCGTTACCTCTTCAGTGACAACACCATGGTGAACAAAGTATCGCCACGCATAAATTGGATATCCCCCATCACAACCACTTCCGCACATAAAGCCACAGCACGCTAAGAGATCATTGACAGACAGAGATATATTCTGCAGTAAACCATATATAGAAATTTGCCCCCCGAAAAAAATAGTCCATATGGATATATCGACGAACAAGAAAAGGCTTTCAATTCCCATAAGATGTTCTAGTTACCATGCCAAAATGGATGCAAAAACGATCTGATAGTGATTCAACAGCACCAAATGCCCAACAAGAACCACAGTGACCCTGAATCATCCAAACTCACAAGTTTTGAGAATTTTCAGAAGTCTTCTATGTAAGGAGATGTAATGTGCGGGGATTCAAAACAGAATTACCTGATCTTTAATAATGAAATTGGGGCCAGAATTTGACATTTGAAAAGAGAGGAAACCATCAGGACTTCTGAGAGAATCTCTCGATGGCAAAATATTAGAAATTTAGAACCAATCAAGGTAACTAACCTAGAATTCTTCCAACTGTGCTGCACTGCGGCCAAGCAGTTCTTGCATCAAAACTACTAGGCAACTTAAAGGATTTCGGATGAGTCATAAGAGGGATACTCTTCAAATCCTTTTGAGGTAGCGGTTTGACTCCAAGAAGGTGCTTAAATTCTCCAACCTCATGTGCATAACAGACATTGGCAAATAGAAAGTTTATACATGTGTCAAGCAAATAAAAGAGAGTGGAAGAAAAATTAGAACTTGGTCAGAAAATGTTCCAGCCAGTTTGAAGACTCACGGTATAATTAGAGAAGCGAGGATTCATGGCAGCCTGCCATCCAGCCATAGGGTCTTCATTTATCTTTTTGATGATTAACTCCTGATATGACCATAAAACTTAAACATTTTGAATTCCACTCAAAGCAAACAAAGTCTTGTTAACTTGCTTATGCCATAGTTTTACGATATAGGCAGTTTATCTTGGAAAGCTCAAGCTCCCTGAAGAAACTCTAAATATCTATTCCAAGGATGTTGGCGGTTGTAGATTTTTTTCATTATTTTACTTATCAAAACACAAAGACTTGTTTCATTAATTTATTCTATTACTCACCAGAGAAGGGTGGATCTTCAGCAAGTAAGGAAAATACCTGAAGGATATGAGAGTTAAGTTTGATACTAGGAGCTTGTTCGACTGCAATGACCTGCAGACAATAGTATACCCTTCAGAAAAGAGCTTCCTAGAGAAAAAGCTCTACAGTAAGTTAAAAAAAGTTTTAACTTCATACGACAACCAAATTGGAGACAACAGACATAATGATCACAGCTGCAAACTGGGAGTACTCGGACCATGAAATTTGTACTAGAATAAGAGTCAAGATCATGGTCACAGACAACAGAGATTATTCGGCAGCAAACAAAGAACAAAGATAGAAGGACAAGAGGAATTACGCCTTGTTACCGGATGAGATGAGATAAGATAAAATGAAAATTAAATAAAATATTATTAAAATATTATTTTTATTTTGATATTTAAAAAAGTTAATTGTTTATTGTATTTTATATGAGAATTTAAAAAAGAGAACTGTTATATATACAAAGAGATTAGACAAAATAAATCTACAAACTTATGTGATTTCATAAAATCTATTAGATCTACTCGTAATAAAAAAAAACTTTACAATTTGAAGTACCGCATCAAGTCACATCAATTTATGGGTTTATTTTTATATAATCCCTTTATAACTAAAGTATTTTTTTAAAAAATTTATAATAATTATATTAAATTAGATGAATTGAGATGGTTTGTATATCCAAACAACAAACTTTTAACAGCACTTTGTAAACTGATTTGAGACTGTCAACTTCGCAAGTTGGACCGAACATAATAAAACTTCTAAACAATAAACGTACGAGAGATTATAATGGTGATCATGAGTAAATAAGAGGGGGGGGCGTGGATCAGTGGAAGAGGAGAAAAAAGTACGTACCGCCGCTACCAGAGGGTGAAAGGCGGGAAAGGCTGCCAATAGTAACAGCAAAGACGCCAAATACAACTGAGATGCGGTCATTGCCCCGCCTTTTTGCCGATCGAGGTTGAAGAATGAAGGTGATGATCAGGTGAAGCTTTAACGTGCGTGCGAATGAATAAATGGTTGTCTCCCCTATGTATCTATTGGGACTCCCAAGAAGATAATCAATAAAAAAAGCCAATAAATGTAACCTATCTAAATCTTACGTTGCATGACAATTTTTGACACCATTGGGTTCAAAGTATAATTAGAGGATTAAGGCTAAATAGTTTGTTATTCGAGATGTACTATACTTGCAATGAAATTTTATAAAAGTCAATTAATAAATTAATATGATTTTATATAATATATTATATTTATTCTATAATAAAAATAATTTTATAATTTATCGCATTAGATCAAATTACATAAAATTACTTTACCGTTAAAGCATTTTTAAAATAACACCTAAGCTAATATGATAATAGCCAATCAAAATTACACCATGCGATAAATAAAATGAGTTGGATTTGATAAACTGATTTGACATGACATGACCTATCAATCATTGGTCCTTTGTATGTCATGCTCCCATATTTTGACTTTGTATGTTACACTCATATTTTCGCTTAAAATTTATTTATAATTTATAAACAACTTTAAATATAATAACATTTTTTATTAAATTTGAATCCATCAAATCAGAAGTACAAGTCAAAATAAAAATTAAAATAATAAAAAGTTGTTATACAGTAGAAAGTCTATGATTTCTCTTTTGACATTATTATCAGGTTGTTTTGACGAGGATGAAATGTTTAATTCATAGAAATATTTTATAAAAATAAAATTATAAATTAATATATTTGTTAGAATATAAATTTATTTTTATTATAAAATAAATAATAAAATTATATCTAAATTTATTTTTATATAACCTCTATATGATTATTGTATTATCTGAATTCAGATTGATCGATTCTCCATGCTAGATTGATAAACTTATTTACTCGGACGTAGCTAGATATTTTAGGCTTTGTTTGGAATTTGAATTGAATTTAGATCAACTCAGTTTAGTATAATTTTAAGTCGAGTCTAATATCCGAACACCCAACTCTCAAATCACTAAATTTATCTTAACTCAAATTTTTTTTACACATATGACCCATAACTTTTTTTAATTCAATACCTTTTAAAATGCAGGACCTATAACTTTTTTCAATTTTCTATAAATACATCTAAACTCATCTAATATTCAAACACATTTAAATTCATCTTAGGTGGGTTTCACAAAACTCACTTCATCATCTCAACTCATTATTATTTATAAAAGATTTAACTCATCTCAACATCCAAATAGGACATTAAAGGAACAATTCCAAACTGACATATAACCCTTTTGTCTTCTCCAATAGAGTCTACTTGGCAGGGCCGATTATATTAAATATGGCTTCTGGAATTATATACGTGCTATCCTATATATCAACAGACATGAATTTTCTGATTGGGAGAGAAATATCCAAACTCGAAGAGATCGAACATTTTTCAACGTCTCAAGTATTTTCATGATCTGTATCATGTTAATGCAGGTGAGAAGAAATTCATAAAACCCCTGTTCTTGGAGGTCGCATGCATGGCTGCTAATTTCCGCCAACAACTCCAGGCACCGGACCATTTGCTAGCTAGCTAGCTCCTGGCATGAGTACTCGTAATGAAGGATACATTCCTGCATGCCTGCTGTTGCAATGCCATCATCACTACCACATCTCTCTCTCTCTCCTCTCATATATATATTTATATATATATACATTGATCTCTTTTGAGAAAACATCGCCAATAACATCACATTAAAACAATATTGTTTGAAAAGGCCATTCAACATATATATACGTACCAGAGACTCAAAGGTATGGAGGGTACTGTGATATAGGATCAAGAGGCGCGCGATGCATGCATGCAGGCATGCATATATATATAATCCAAAGTATATGAACGCGTGTGAGGAAATTCAAAGAGCAGTTGAACTCTGTTTTAAGAGCTGCATGTGACCCCAAAAGGAGATCAGCATATATCAAGCCATGCATCTAGCTGGGAATTATCAATTAGGGTGATCGCGAAGCACTTGCATGGATATCAACCAACCATGCACGCATGCAGCAATTACGTAGTTAATCTTTCATATTGTGGTTTTAGTCGATCTCTTTAATTTAAAAGAGAGAATATCAACGATTTCATTGATTTAGGCGAGCCATGATCTTGAAATGGGCGACTTTGGGAATACCTCTAAACTATACTAAAATTTGAGGTCATCGTCCCATTTAATCGCGAAGTACTGTACATAACCAGCACATAACTTACCGCGTCACTGCAATAAAAACGATTATCTGTAACAAATTATTATTTGTGATGATATTATACTCATTTTGATGAGAAATAGTTATTTTTTTTACTATATATAAACATTTTTCTTATGATGTATATGTGACATGCATATATACAGGAGTGAAACTAAGATTTGGTACTGTTTGGGAGGTGATTGACAAAGTGTGTGGTATGTGAGTATAAGTAATATGTGTTGTTTGCACGTGATTATATAAAAAACAATAATCATATGTCGTAAAATTATATACAAAAAATACATGTCTATAAATTATCTTATATGATCATTTTCATTAGGATTTTTGTAGCTAGAGACCCATGCAAAAAGAAAAGAAAATGAAATATCGACTTAGGATTTCCTTTTCAAATTAAGCTCGACGACGATCTTTCATGGAATAAAATTAATCTATTTTCATATTTGAAGTGAAATTCTTGACAATTTCTTTTTCAATATAAACTAGCAAACAATCTGCAAGAAACTCATTTTCCATTCAAGTACGCAATTTAATCTTTATAAGTTTCATGGTAGAAACTACTCGCTCAATAGTAGCAGTAAAAACATGAAAAGTTAATACTAGACGAATTAACCTGTTAATGCTCGCTCACGTTTTCGAGGTTTATACTTTATTGGTAAGCAGCAGTTGAAGATTTAGGTGTCAGGTAAGATGAAGTGAAAAGTTAGAGTGAGGTTATGTAAGTATTGGGATTTGGGAGGATAATTTCAGTAAAAGTTTTGGAAGCCAGAGTATTGGGGGACAATTTTAATTATATAAAAAAAAATTATAATTATTTACATACTATATTATTTTTTTTTAAAAATGGCCCACTACCTTAGAACTATTTCCGCTCTTGCATATATATGTGATGAATATGTAGCATTTTTATGTCATATATTTATAGAAATAAAAAAGCGATGTATATATAATCATCTCGAGTGTAGTATATTTGCCGCAAACAATTCTACTAGGGGCAGTCGACACTTGCAAACTGCACATAATCGGCGTTTAGAATAATATTTTTTAATTGCCACGTCAATTAAATAAAAACAAAAGAAACAAAAACAACGAAGAAGAAGGAATGTGAGAGAGATGAAAGAAGGTACCCAAATCCAAATTAACCAATGGTCGGAGAAAAAATAAAAGACTGACCGGACAAAAAGAGGAGCAAGGGAGTTGAAGATGCTGCCAGCATCTATAATGGTAGAAACCCTGTACTGGACAGCACCAACTCTCAGTGGCACACCTGCAACAGTTATGGCTGCCAACCTCAGGAAGTATAAACTTGGGTTTTTAGAATCCGTCAACATGGGAGTGAACTTGTACGTCGGAGATACTGCCAAAGAAGATTCTCCAAGGGACAAGAAACCCACTCCGGTAGATGCAGTAAAAGCTTCAGGGAGACAGTAGGAGGAGCCATAGTCGTATTTTGAAGACACTTGACCCAACAAGGAGAGGTGGTTACGGGCTAAGCCCACCATACCATTGGTTCTTCCGAACAGTCCCTGGTTGTCTTGTCCACAACCATAAACGAAAAGGGGCAGTGTCTGAGATGGAGCTAAGGTAACCAAGTCTTTGACTCAAATAACCTATCGAATAGGAACTATCGCCTAGCTTGCCGTGTAGATACAAGTAATAAACGACGTCGTTTTCTTTTTCCATGTCAGCGGCGTTTGCATCCAGCGTTTTTCTTGTAGCAAAATGATATAATATGTTGAAAATAATAGGAATATACATCCCTAATATGTTCATACGAGATTGTACATGTTGTGTTGTTAATTGACAAAAAAAAGTTGTCAAGACATAATACTTATGCATGCATTAATTATGTTTTGTAGATGTATAATGGATTAGTTCAAGATAAGGGTCGCTAATAAATACACGCGGACTACTAATTGTTAACGGACGTATAATTATAAAATATGTCTGTAATCGACATGTTAAACACATTATTGATGCCAAGAAGTTGATGGCCTGACAGTATATAACTCGATTCTTTAAATGAAAATTTTAGGTTCGAAACTCCACTCCCATTTATAAAAAAAAACACATTAATAATATAAAAATATTTCACATTAATTAGTATAAAAAATTAAAAAATAAATATTTTTTATAATTTCAAACAAGCGAGACTTATAAATAATAAAATTGAGTATATAATTTTCATGTATATCATCATGTTTGGTGCTCTGTCATGAAAACGCATCACTATAATAACTTTGTGGGTTAATCACATTTTTTGGTCAATTTATCAGCCCTTGAAAAAGTATAAAAACAGTAATAAGGAGTAAAACTAATTTCTCAACAGAAACAATATTATTAATAGAAACTAAAAAATAAAAAGCTGAAATAAACTTTTAGAGATGTTTATCAGTTGATGTATGTTTAACAGAGATTTTATAAAAAATTCAAAAGAAACTAGAAAAGTCAAAAGGGAAAGAAAGTAGGGAAGGTCCGAAGGTGGCACTTGGTGATGGGCGGTTAAGCATCCAGAGGCTGAGTGGAAAGAATATTCATGGCAGACGCTAATTGACAGAATTACAGGATAGGAAATAAAGATAAAGAATTGTTTCTATATGCACGTACGTTTCACGATGCAAAGGGTCAGGAGTCGGGACCCGTCGGGAACTCTTTGCTGTGCGCATGCTTTGAAACAAACAGAAGTAGAAGAGAAATGGGTGATAAATAAGCAGAAAAATTTCTCTCTTTATCCGTCTCTGTCGCTTCCCAAATTAGGAGTTTCTTGTTCTTTCTTTCTTTCTTTTTAAGTCTATTCATTCTGGGTAGTTCAAGAACCGTGGCAAGTGTTCGTTCGAGAGTGTAGAAAGTGTAGGAAACCGCAATGTCGATACCGAAGGAGCCGGAGCAGGTGATGAAGCTGAGAGGGGGATCAGTGCTGGGTAAGAAGACCATTCTCAAGAGCGACCATTTTCCCGGCTGCCAGAACAAACGCCTGTCTCCCCAGATCGACGGTGCTCCCAATTATCGTCAGGTTTTTCCCTCTTTCCTTCTTTTGGTAAATTTTTTTTGGATATTGTGTTGCTCTTCCCTTATTTGATTTATTCATTTATTTTGTTTCCATTTCTTTGTTTGATTCTTTAGTAATATTCTTTCTGAGATGAATCTAGGAGATTTTCACTGTCTTATCCAAACCAATACACGAATTGTTCCTCTCATCAGTTCCCTCCATGGACATCTCCTTTTCTTTTCCACAACGATTTCTTTTTTTCCCCAAAAGTTAGAGCAGTGTTTTCTTTTTTCAAGTGCCATTTGCCCGCTAATTGTTATGCTCTGCATGCTAGATGTTCTTTGATAGCCCCGAGATTTGCATTTTCCATTGTTGCCTCACCACCAACTTACCCTCAAAAACTGCCATTACTCTCATGTTGGAGATTTCCACCCAATTTCTATAACCTCGGGAAATGCATTTTGAGAGCGACCAATTTGTGCCTCGTTCAGTTTATCTATCCTCCTTTCTTTAATTCCACCAATCTTTCTTAATTTCAAAACCCAATTATGAAATAAAGAAATAGTTTAGTTACGCATATCATTGTCAATTTAAGTATGTGGCTATCTTTTTCTGAGGTCACTAGTTGTATTCTTTTGTCTAACAAGGTCTTGGCTAGACATAAGACTAAGATTTATTCATATGCACATTATGGAGTGCCTGTAACTGTGGACGTACGCCTTTGTAATATGCTCTGAGATGATGTTGTTGTAATTAATGTCTTTTGAGTACCTATTTTCTTCATTTGTATTTTATTGTTCCTATTAATAGGCCGACTCATTACGAGTCCATGGTGTCGCAATCCCAATGATTGGTGGAATCCGCAATGTTCTAAAGCATATTGGGGCTCAAGTAGCTGGCAAGCAAGCACAAGTTCTTTGGATTAACCTTCGTGAGGAACCAGTAAATTCATCTGTTACCATGAAACTCTGTTTTTCAATTAATATTTCCTCCTAGAAATATCCGTTAGTTAATATTGGCTCGTGCTTTAATTCAACAAATGACAGTCATCTTTTAAGGCATTAAATTTTGCTCAATATTGGGCTCAGATATACAGATGCTAGATAGAGATTTTATTTTATATTCCAGGAGTCCAAAAGAAACCGTTTGAGAACATGAACATTTCACAGTATTCCTGTGTAAAAACAGTTCAATCAGAAGTTAGTCACTTTGAAGTTCCAAGTCTCATTGAAAATATAGGCTCCCTCTTGTGTTCCAATTTATTTCTATTCTTGAAACAGGTAGTGTACATCAATGGGCGCCCCTTTGTTTTGCGTGATGTGGAACAGCCCTTCTCCAACCTTGAGTATACGGTAACTGAATTGGAATTTCATCAATATTCTAAGTTCTTGCCTTTGTAGCTTTGTATTCAGACTATGCATAATTTCATGCTAGCACTTGTTGCTGTGGTATTAGATTCTGGAACTACTAGTGCTTGAATGTGATGTTTTATGCTATCGCCTGGCGCTTGGTGTTGCAAGTATTTTAAAATGCTTTACTTTATGGTTTATAAACTATGTTTGTACGCGATACATACTATAGATACGTCATACATGCATACATGCATGTATGCCACTCCAACTAGAGACACTTTTATCCATATCATTTTAAAACTTGGTCTCATTACACTGCATTGTTTATAAACCAAGATGATCTGTTGATTTACTTGGGCCTCGTTTGGACACTTGGAATTTCTCAGAATTATGTGAATAGTAGTGAAATGATTTGAGTTAAGATGCTTTATTAAATTTTGGGAAAGGAGAGCGAAATGGTTTAATATTATTTTTAGCAAAGGAGAGAGAAATGATTTAATATAATTTTTGTTTTGAAGTTTGAAAAAGTTGTATTGATTTTTGTGTTTTGTTTTGAAGTTCGTAAAAATTGTAATGATTAGATGAAAAAGCTTAAGATTTGAAATTGAAAAGTGTTGCGTTTGAGTGATATTTGGGAAGGAAATTGGGAGAAGTTTTGAGAATTTCTTATCCAATCTCATTTACCAAAGGTACGCTTAGAGTTGCTGCACTTAGGGATGGTTTGGGGGTAGATGATAGTAGGATGCCATCACTAGGCTTACAATATGGGCATGCAAATCCTTTCACTAGGCTTACAAACTCGTAACAAGTAAAAATGAAATCCTTTTTGGATACCCCCAAGTATCACTTAACGGCATATTCATAGATAGATAAATGTACACACATGCATGCATTTCCAGGTTTGTGAGCAAAACTAAAGTAATCATTACTGTAATTTAAGTTTTTTTTTTTAAACTTGATTGTGACTTCTTAATATTATTCAGGGAATCAACAGGGCTAGGGTTGAACAAATGGAAGCTCGATTGAAAGACGATATCTTGATGGAAGCTGCAAGGTACATTCTATTGATGCACTCTGTAGCATCTATGTTGTCATACCCATGATTCACAGTTCTCCTTACCATGTATTCCTCCTGATTTGGATGATGGAAACCTTTATTCACGCATCTGACCAAACAGATATGGAAATAAAATCCTTGTCAATGATGAGCTTCCAGATGGTCATATGGTGGACCAGTGGGAACCGGTGTCTTGTGATTCTGTAAAGGCACCATTGGAGGTATTTCCATTGGAACTCATCTCAGATTCGGGAAAAGGTTTTGTCCTCCTGTTTTTCTAAGTTTATTTAAACCTATTCCCCTGGCATAGGTGTACGAGGAACTGCAAGTAGAGGGGTTCCTTGTTGACTATGAACGTGTTCCTGTAACTGATGAAAAATCACCAAAGGAGGCGGATTTTGATTGTTTGGTGAGCTTTGATGTTTTAATTTTTAAATTGAATGAAGATTTGGATTAAGTTATTTGTGAAGTATGTGCTGGCATGGGATTACAAGTAATCCATTTTTCATTTTATTAATTCCTTTGTGCTACATTTGATGCATTATTTGGATCATGTTTAACTAAGTGAATGAAAGTAATAGGACTCATTCTTTTACTGCCTTGTTCCCACGTCAATGAGAATCTGGATGCAAATTTTGTTTTCGTATTTTGTGGTTATGTTTTTTAATCAAACCAAAATGCTTAAAAGCATATGCATAGACTCCAAAAATTCAAAACATCATAAGATCTTAGCCATCAAATATTGCTTGGTCTAGATTGTTAAAAGACTTGTATAGAGTAAAGATTTTCTTGACCAGTTCATGATTTTTCATGTTCCTAATTAATGGCTATAAATCCTATCTAGACCATTGCATTTAATGGATATATAAGTATATTTAAAAAAACAAAAGCAGGTAATTCAATGTTTTTCACTCCTATCTTTCTGGTTGGCTTCACATAGTGCATCTTATCTGTAAATCAGAAGTCATCAAGACCGCATTGAATGACTTGAAATTTGGCCACGGATTGTCAGATGGGGAAAAAATTAAAAAATGTTATGACAAATTGGGAAAAAACTGTAACTTATCCTGGAGGTTACAAATACAAAAGTCATTCACAATCCTGGGAGAACCCCGCTTTTTATTTCTTGAAGTGTTAATTTGTAACAGTATTCCCTGTATTGTGCCCTCTCTTGCACTCTATTTAATTAATTGTATTTATTTTTAAAAATAAATATATAAAAAGATATTTGTTGGTATGCTTTTGGCATTTGATTTGAATACATTCACTGAGGCAATGGCGATTCTTTGACATTGTTTTTTTTTTTTATAAATATTCTTTGACATTGTTGGACACCTTTATGCGATAGAATATTCCATTTATGGTTAGTTCATTCTGGGGTTTGACTTAAGGACCAGTTCAATGGGGTTTTTTGGATTGGATTAATTTTCTCCATTCTGTTTTCAGGTTCATAAAATTTCTCAAGCTGACATAAACACAGAGATCATTTTCAACTGTCAAATGGGACGTGGACGTACTACAACTGGGATGGTGATTGCAACTTTGATATATTTTAACCGAATTGGAGCTTCTGGTAGTCCTGCTAATTTTTCTACTTTATTTTTAACCAATTTCCACATCTTATGGTGATAACATCTTTTAATGGTGTAAGTTGTATTCATATGAAACAGGTATTCCAAGAATCAATTCCATTGGGAGAGTTTGCGACTTGGGGGCTAATGTTGTTGACCATTTGCCAAATTCAGAAGAGGCAATTCGTAGAGGAGAATATGCAGTCATAAGAAGCTTGATTCGGGTATTAGAGGTATTTGACATTTGATTTTGTTGCTCTTTGATCAATATTTATTTTTTTATTTTTTAAATTCTTACCAATAGTAACATGTCTTTAGGGTGGTGTTGAAGGGAAAAGACAGGTGGATAGAGTCATTGACAAGTGTGCATCAATGCAGGTTTGATTCTCTAATCTTACTTCTTTATTTTATAGTTTGGAAGTTCATGTTCTAATTTTGTGGTTTTTCTGAAATAATTTTTTCCTATCATATCTTGCTGCCTTAATTGCTGCTTCAATATTTTATTTGTAGCTGTGAGGTTTATTTTTCATGTCATATTAAATGTTTCTTCAAATCAAATCACAGAACTTACGTGAAGCAATTGCCACTTATCGCAATAGTATTCTGCGTGAACCAGATGAGATGAAAAGGGAGGCGTCACTTTCATTTTTTGTGGAATACTTGGAAAGATACTACTTTCTTATATGCTTTGCTGTATATATTCATTCAGAGAGAGAATTTCTCCGTTCTAGTTCATTTGGTCATAGCACTTTTTCTGACTGGATGAGAGCAAGGCCAGAACTGTATAGCATCATTCGCAGGTAAAATAAATAAAGTTTTCAGAGAGTGCATGTGCCATCATAATGGTATATACAGACTAATATTGACCCTGTTAGAGTTCATTGTGCGATAATTAGTCTTCCTATTACTTGTACAAAGCATCTATCGGATAATTGATGGATATCTGGTTGTGATACATTGTTTTCAATGGATTCCTTTTGTTTAGATCAATTCTTGTTTAGAACAACTTCCTTTTCTTAATTGTGATTATGCATTGTCGCAGATTGCTCAGGAGAGATCCAATGGGAGCACTTGGATATGCAACTTTAAAATCATCGCCGATGAAGATTGCTGAATCTAATGACAGCCGCCCTCGTGAGATGGGTGTAGTTGCTGCCCTGAGAAATGGAGAGGTCCTTGGGAGTCAAACTATTCTAAAAAGTGACCATTGTCCTGGTTGTCAAAACCAAAGTTTACCAGAGAGAGTGGAGGGTGCACCTAATTTTAGAGAAGTTCCTGGGTTTCCAGTTTATGGGGTGGCAAATCCAACAATTGATGGAATTCGATCAGTTATTCGGAGGATTGGCAGTTCTGAAGGTGGTCGCCCTGTTTTTTGGCACAACATGAGAGAAGAACCTGTAATTTACATAAATGGAAAACCATTTGTTCTTCGTGAGGTTGAAAGACCTTATAAAAACATGCGGGAATACACGGTACAATCTATAATTTATGCTATGTCTATGTTAAGTTTGTTATTTTGTTTTATTTAGTATTTATGGGTGGATATGTAACACCCTAATCCCAAATTGGGAATATGAATAACCTACAGAGTGGGTAGGTTATAAAAGTAGTCATGGGTGCTAAGTCTCCCATTGGCTATTTACTAGGTGAAATTGGCTTTATAAGTGATTTGAGTAATGTTAGATACGGTCCTAGGGTGTGCACGTAGTCCCTTTGAAAAAAAGTGAGACCCACCATGAAAAAGTGGGTTTTTTCGTGTGGTCCTAGGTGTGCTTACTTTTTTTCAAAGCGACTGCGCGAGGCTTGCAGTCACACTAGGACTATACAAATCATTTTCCTAAGTGATTCTAGGGAAACTTCCAATTGACTGATTTTTTTAAGGTTATGGTGCAAATGTGGCTAGTGCTTTCCCTTGGTTGTAACATAGGTATCAAAGCTAAACCCAGCCAGAAGTATGGGGTATGGGACTTGAGCTGTGCCACATATAACTTAATGATTGACGAGGACGTCAAAGATTCAAGGGGGAGAGATTTTTATCCCTTTGATTTAGTATAGGAGGGTGGTGAATAAGATCCCATATTACTTGGGAGGGATAAATGAGTATGATTTATAACAATTCCGAGAGATGTACCTTGTAACTTTGACTAGTTTGTTTGGGGTTATATATCGCAGAAATGGGAAATGGCTAGTGCTTTCCATGGTTGTTACATATAGTATCTGAGCTACCTAATATGGAAACTGGAGCATTGCTTAACATGCCCTGTTGTCAGGAATTTAAGATAAGGAGCTTGTAACACTCTAGTACCACATTGGGAATATGAATAACCTGCATATAGTAGGTAGGTTATAATTATGGGAGTGGATGCTAAGTTCCATATTTACTCCTTATTAGGTGAAATTAGGTTCTATAGTGATTATAGGGATGTTTCAAATTGAATGGTCTTTCTGGGTTATAGCCCATATGTGGCTAGCACTTTCCCTAAGTTGACTTTATTAGTAGACACTTCCAAATTATTGTGGTTACACTAGTATGGATATTACTCCTAATTATAAAGGAATGTCTCAATGACAAACCAACTATTTTAAAAAGTAGAAAAGCTACATCAGGAAACTAAAAAGTTGTTGACATTCTGAAGTGTTAAATGAATGAGTTAAATGAATGAGTAATAGTTTACAGAACATGTTGGTCTCCAACATTTTCATTGGTCCTGGTTGAAGGCCCAAGATCTGGGGTCTAAATGGCCAATATAAAAATTGTAAATAACCAATGATAACAGGAAAATAAGCAGATAAAGATACATTTTGGTATTACTGGTTGAAATGGGAGGGCAAGGACCTATTAATCATGAAGAAATGATCCTGCCTCCGTACATTTTCTGTATCCAATGTTCCATAGTTCTCTGTTGAGATTAGGTGGTTTGTGAAGGAGGGTGGATGGGTTTTTATAAGGATATTGTGATAGAGTCCTAGTTTTTCTAACTTGCTAAGGATGGGGGTCTACTGGTCATCACTGAGAGAAGCTGGAGGGTGAAGTCGAAATTGTCACTGAGTCCTTCAACAGTGAACTGGTTGGCAAAGGCTATGGCAGATTGTTTGAAGGAGGAGAAGCGTGATTTTTTCTCCTCTTTTGGAATGATCTGTGGTGTGGGGATATTGCTCTTAAGCTGGAATTTCCTGCCCTTTTTAGAATTGCAAGGGATCAAAATGCAGCTGTTTCTGATTTGTATTGTAGAATTAACAATCAGGTTGAATGGAACGTTATCTTTAAAAGGGATGTAAATGATTGGGAAGTAGATGAAGTTAAGGCTTTGCTGTTTAAACTTTACAGTTCAAAGCTGGTGCATGATAGAGAGGATTGCATGGTGTGGATTCCTGCTGGAAATGCTAAGTTTTCAGTTTCATCTTATTACAAAATTTTGTCAAGCCATAGCAGTCGTGTATTCCCTTGGAAAAGTATTTGGAAAGTGAAAGTTCCTTCTAAGGTTGCTTTTTTCTGTTGGGTGGCTTCTTTGGATAAAGTATTGACTACTGACAATCTTAGAAGGAGAGGTTTGTTTATTACGGATTGGTGTGTTTTGTGCAAAAGGGATGGAGAATCTGTCAATGACCTTTTCCTTCACTGCGAAGTTACAAGATTTTTGTGGAACGAGGTTTTGAGTTGGATAGGATTACATTGGGTTATGCCTAGGGAAGTGGTGGATTTATTGGTAGGGTGGAAGGGTGTAAAGTGCTGAGAGAAGGCGATAAGTGTTTGGAAAATGATTCCTCCTTGTCTTATGTGGTGCATTTGGCTCGAAAGAAATGGGAGATGCTTCGAAGATAGAGAACGTTCTTCGAAGATAGAGAACGTTCTTTGGGAGATCTTAGGGTTTTTTTCTTGAGTACTTTGAGTTCTTGGGTTAAAGCTTTTGTAATGGCGGATAATTTTCTGCATCTGTTTTAGCTTTATGCTGGTAGTTTTCTTTTTTGATTTTGGAAGTAGTAGGTATTTCCTTTGTATACGTTATGTGTACTTGGGCTTATGCCTATTTCTTTGAATAAAATTTATTATTTATCAAAAAAAAAGAAACTTGATTTTTTCACCATTGTTAGGGAGGGTAGTCATAGCTTCATTGCTCACTGTTGCTTGAATGGTCGTGGACGTTATATGGCGGTGGTGGAATATGGGGTGGGGGCAGAAGAAACTTCATCTTTGGGCCTGAAGGGAAGGAAGGCAGAGGGAAAAGAAAACCTTAGTCAGTGAGGGAGCTCCAAGACCATAGGCGATAAAGGTGCCACCTTTCTCTTACAAGGAGCGCTGCTGGTGGAGAATCCTCATCCAACCCTAGCAAGGTGGGCATGGCAGAGAGTTGGTGACAAGACCATCGGCGATAAAGTCGCCACCTTTCTCTTACAAGGAGGCGCTGCTGGTGGAGAATCCTTGTCAACCCCTAGCAAGGTGGCCATGGCAGAGAGTTGGTGACAAGGTACAATAGAGAGGAGATCATACCTATGGTGTTGACAGTGACAAAGTCTTTCGACATGAACAGAGGCAGAGTGGTGGGAGCAGGCTTGTAGGTGGCATGGCAGAGAGGGATGTCCACAGAGCTTTGCTGGACATGAAGGTGCAATTGTGCACGCTGTAGAACCAGGTGGAGTGGCTCATAAAGTGTGTCGAGCCCAAAGGGGAAAGGGGAATGGAGGAGAGGGCTGAGCATGATATTGAGCTGGAGGAAAGGGCTGGGTTGCATTGTAGGGGTGGCCCAGGCCAAAGGGAGGAAGGCCCTAGTCTGAAAGGGGGTGTTATAAGGGGGGTGAATGGGCCCGCAACTGCTGGCCCATCGGACACAGCTGGCCCGTCAAAGCCTAGTGGGCCTAACATCAATGGGCCCAAGCCCGCTGGAAATTTAGGGGCTGGAGGTGGATTTCAGCCTGTCAGGCCCCCTCCCCGTATAGAGGATTCCTAAGGATGGGGATCGACGACCGTTGACTGACGGCAGCCTAGCCTCCGTGCCAGCGATAGTTTTGGAGGCACCGCGACCTGTCGTGGGTCCACCGTCGAAGGTCCAGATGGCGCAGGCGATGGAGGAAGACCAAGCAGTAGGGTTGCGTAATGAGAAAATCGATGAGATCTCGCCACCGTGTGCCGCTACGTCAGCTCCATGTGGCCACAAATTGTCGATGACCATGATGGAAGCGCTACCTTCCCATCAGAGGCCCATATTCAACTTAAGGGCTTGCTTTGAAACTTGCGGGGGGATTGTTCAAGGGGTTGCGGTGTCTGGGGTGGACTCGTGGAGGTGGTTGATTATGGGCTCTCTCAGAGGCTTGGCTGTGAGGAAACGATGGTCCCCAAGACTCAGTTTTCCACTAGTAACACTGTGGTTGAATGGGAGGGTAGAACTTATTCGGGGAGGAGGAGAGGGGGGTGACACCTAATATGCAGTGGGTTCCCAGTGAGGGGGAGCCTATTCTGTTGAATTGTATGCTACCAAATGAATCCAATGTGTCGGATTGGATGCTTCAAAAGGTGAAGGAAATGCAATACTGTGTGGGAATGGAATGTGTGGGTTTAGAAGAGCAGTTTTTGGCTTTACTTACTGCCATTGAAACTGGTCATTCACAAGCAAAGAAATCAGGGTCTAAAAAACAGCGGGAGCTCAAGCGCCTAGCTTGGTCGATGAATTATGAAGGAAGTTCAAGCCATGAAGGGTCCAAGGGGAAGGGGCTTGCCTCTTCATTATGAAGCCGAAAATTGTGTATTGGAATGTCCACGGGTTGAATGAGGCAAATAAGCGACTTCGTATAAAAAATTTGCTTCAGAAATGGAGGGCGGACATAGTATGTTTACAAGAAACCAAGCTGAAATGTGTTTCTAGGAGGATAGTGCAAAGTGTTTGGAGTTGTACTTATGCGGATTGGGTTTATCTTGCATCGAATGGTGCTTCGGGTGGAATCCTAGTGATGTGGGAGAAAAGAGTTGTGGAGAAAATGGAGGAGTTTGTGGGGGAGTATACCAGTTTCACGGTAACCCCTCATTCATCCTAGCCAGTAAATTAAAAGCCTTGAAGAATGATCTTAAGCTTTTGAATTCCTAGTCCTTTGGAGATATAGGGGAGCGAAAGAAATTCATGGTGGAGGAGTTGCAACAGTTTGAGAGGATACTTGAGGCTAGAGCCCTTTCACCGGAAGAGCCATTGCGGAAGGCAGAGTTGGTTTAAGAATTGGAGAGAGTATTATCTTTGGAGGAGATTTCTTGGCGCCAAAAGTCGAGAGTATTGTGGTTGAAAGAAGGGGACTGGAATGCAAAGTTCTTCCATAGAGTTGCCAACTCTCATTGAAGAAATAATACCATTGAAATGCTGAATATTAATGGTATGGAGTGCAAGGAGGCCCTTTTGATTTGGGACCATGTGGTGGATTTCTATGAACAATTGCTTACAAAACGCGAGGGATGGAGGCCAAAGCTGGATGATCTTGGTTTTGATACTATTGAGTCTCAGGCAGCGTCTTGGTTGGAGAGGCCTTTTGAAGAGGAGGGAGTGTATGATGTAGTGAGACGCATGGGTAAAGATAAAGCCCCAGGTCTAGATGGCTTCTTGATGGGCTTTTTCCAATCATGTTGAGAGGTGGTGAAAGATGACATTATGAATGTGTTTCAAGAAGTATCCTTAGCTGGAAAGTTTGAGAAAAGCCTAAATGCTACTTTTATTGCGCTGATCCCGAAGAAGATTGGAGCGTCAGAGGTTAAGGATTTTTGACCTATTAGCCTTGTGAATGGGGTGTATAAAATTATCTCCAAGGTGCTTGCCAACAGATTTTGAGGAGGTTTTGGGCAAGATCATTACGAAGCCACAAAATGCGTTTGTTAGGGGGCAACAAATTCTTGATTCAGTCCTTATAGCGAACGAGGGCTTGGATAACATATTAAAGGCTGGCTCCACAGGGATGATTTGCATATTAGATATGGATAAGGCATACGGCCATGTAAACTGGGCCTTCCTCCTATATTTGTTGGGGAGATGCGGCTTTGGGGTTAGATGGCGGACTTAAATTAGTTGGTGCATCTCAACAGCAAGATTCTCAGTCTTGATTAATGGCTGCCCTACCGGCTTCTTCAGCAGCTCTCGAGGTCTAAGGCAGATCCATTGTCCCTACTTCTCTTTGTTATTATTATGGAGGCCTTGAGTAGGATAATATCGGTGGTGGTTACGCATGGGTTTGTGACTAGATTTCCGATTGGTGACTCCAATAGGGGCATTATTACTTTGTCTCATTTACTTTTTGCAGATAACACACTCCTATTCTGTGAGGCAGATAGAAACCAGTTGAGGGCATTGAAGGCTTTGTTATTAGGCTTTGAAGCAGCGTCAGGCTTAAAAGTGAATTTCGACAAGTTAGAGTTAGTGCCAGTGGGGAACTTTAGTAATACTCGGCAGCTAGTTAGTATACTTGGGTGTAAGGTAGCCTCTCTTCCCATTACCTATTTGGGATTGCCTTTTGGGGCTGCTGCAAGGGCCTCATCCATTTGAGATTCAGTTATTGAGAAGATAGGAAGAAAATTGGCAGGGTGGAAGAGATTGTATTTGTCGAAGGGTGACTGGTTGACTCTCATTAAGAGTACCCTTTCTAACTTACCTACCTACTTTTTGTCTTTGTTTCAATTGCCTGCCCGTGTAGCGGCTTGGATTAAAAAACTATATCGTGATTTCTTATGGAGTGGGATAGGGGATGAATTCAAATTTCACCTGGTTGGCTGGGATAAGGTGTGTAGATTAGTCTCGTCAAGTGGGTTGAGTATAAAAAACTTGAGAACATTCAATCGGGCCCTACTTGGAAAGTGGCTATGGAGGTATAATATAGAACCAGAAGCCCTATAGAAACTGGTGGTTGATTGCAAATATGGAAGCTTGTGGGGTGGCTGGTGCACTGAAGAGGTAAATGAGGCCAATGGTGTGGGGGTTTGGAAACACTTTTAGTAGAGTGGCGCAAGATGGGGAAGTAGACATCTTTGAGGCTTTTTTCAGCCTATTATATTTTGTGAAGCCAATAGACAGTAAGCCGATAGGCTGTGGTGGACTCCTGGGGGTAAGGGCATTTTTTTGGTTTGATCCTTCTATAAGTCCCTTACCCAAGCCTCAAATACTCAGTTCCCATAGAGGGGAATTTGGAGGAATAAGGCACCTCAGAAAGTGGTATTCTGTACATGGACAACAACTTTCGAGAAGATCCTGACTACCAACAACTTGAGGAAGCGCCGAATGGTTGTACTAGACTGATGTTGCATGTGCAAGAGATTCGGCGAGACAGTGGAACACCTCTTGTTATATTGCGAGACAACTAGAGCCTTGTGGGTTGAAGTGTTTAGCCGAGTAGAGTTATCTTTTGTAATGCCTACAATTGTGGTCGATCTATTGGCTAGCTAGACACTTCCGAGAGGAGTCCCACAAATCAAGGCTGTGTGGAAGATGATCCTGATTTGCATTATGTAGTGTATATGGCAAGAGCTCAATGATTGGATTTTTGAAAACAAGGAGCGGTCACCATAGGAACTTAGAACTTTATTTTTCCGTACTTTATTTCAATGGGCCATAGCTTTAGATTTTAATGGCCTGAATTTTCATGACTTTCCAGCTTCCAATACTTCGACCTAGATAGGTCTGATCTCTTGTATACCATCTTGTGTACTTGGGCTTTGTCTATCTTTATTAATAATATTATCGATTACTTATAATAAAAAAAGATATATTTTGGATTTTCACCTACATTAATGATGAGCAAGTTTCTAGTAATGGAAAAGATCACACAGATATATTTTGGATCTTCCAACTCTCACCTAACTCCATTAGACTCAAAGGACGTACTCTTACATGACTCAAATGCAAGACCAATAATCTATATTCTGGGGTCTATTTTCTGAAGGAAGTCCCAGAAAACTAACATGATTCAACCTGTAGATCCATGGCAAGGATAGAAATAGAATCCAACACCATCAGAACATTTCTTGTTTGAAATGCGCCTGTTTTTTGTTGGTTCTACAAGCAGTTTTCAATCCCAACTTTTATTTTCTATTGTTAGTGAAGTTGCAATGGTTATTGCTGCTTTCAGGGTATTGATCGTGAGAGAGTTGAGAGAATGGAAGCTCGTTTAAAGGAAGACATCCTTCGAGAAGCTGAACATTATGGAGGTGCTATAATGGTTATTCATGAAACAAATGATGGACAGATAATTGATGCTTGGGAGCATGTGAATTTTGATGCTATTCAGACCCCACTTGAGGTTTTCAAAAGCTTGGAAGCTGATGGTTTTCCCATAAAATATGCCCGTGTGCCCATTACTGATGGTAAAGCTCCCAAAAGTTCTGACTTTGACACACTGGCAGTGAATATTGCTTCTGCTTCCAAGGATAATGCTTTTGTTTTCAATTGCCAGGTTAAGGTTTTCATTCTCTAATTGCTTTTGCTTTACATGTGCATGGAGATGTTCATCTAATTCTGTGTGTGTGTCCCACCTGTTTCTTTTCTTTTCTTCTCATTTATTCACCTTATGTGCTGTTTTTATATTGGCAGATGGGTATAGGAAGGACAACTACTGGTACAGTAATTGCTTGCCTTCTGAAACTTCGAATTGATTATGGAAGACCTATAAAAATCTTGCGTGATGATATGGCCAATGAAGAGGAGAATGGTGGTACTTCAAGTGGTGAGGAAACAGGAGGTACTGTTGCTGCATCAACCTCCTATACTACAAAAGTAAGATCTGAAAAGAAGCAAGGTCGGGTTTTTGGCATAAATGACATCCTTTTGTTGTGGAACATAACAAGATTATTTGATAATGGGGTGGAGTGCCGAGAGGCCTTAGATGCTATTATTGATAGATGTTCTGCGCTGCAGAACATACGACAAGCGGTTCTGAAATATAGAAAGGTATTCAATCAACAACATGTTGAACCTAGGGAAAGGAAGCTTGCATTGAACCGTGGTGCTGAGTACTTGGAGCGGTACTTCCGTTTAATTGCTTTTGCAGCATATCTTGGAAGTGAAGCATTTGATGGGTTTTGTGGGCAAGGAGAATCCAGAATGAAATTTAAGAATTGGTTGCATCAGAGACCAGAGGTCCAAGCAATGAAATGGAGCATAAGATTAAGACCTGGGCGTTTTTTCACTATCTCTGTAAGTTCTCTGTTATTTATTAAGGGTGATTCATTTAGGGGTTGTTTGTTTTCAAAACTCTCCTCAACCCATCTCAACTCATCTCATCTTCATCATTACAACTTTTCTAAATTCTTATTCTAAATATAATAATATTTTTTTTTTCAAATCCCAAAAGAATCTTCCCAAATTCCTACATCAAAATATAATAAACAATCTAACTTTTTCAAATCCCAAAAGAATCTTTCCAAATTCCCACGCAAAAAATAATAAACAATCCACTTTTTCAAATATTAAAATAATAATATTAAAAAATAATATTCATAAAATATCTTATTCTACTATTCACAAACTATCTCAACTCATCTCAACTCTCTTCCCAATCCAAACAGCCCCTTATTATTGTATGAGGAGAGTCAGAGACTCCATAAATAAATATTGTGTTTCTTAACATTGTTCTTTTTGTGAATATGTTATTTTATTTTATTTTATCTTTAATGACTTGGATATGCTTGCACACTATGATTTTAAACTCAGGAGGGGTTGAGAGTACCGCAGGAGTCCCAACATGGTGATGCGGTGATGGATGCCCTTGTTAAGTCCCGTAATGGCTCTGTTTTAGGGAAAGGCTCTATACTCAAAATGTATTTCTTTCCTGGTCAAAGAACTTCCAGCCACATACAGATTCATGGTGCACCACATGTTTACAAGGTATATAATTATGCAGAAACAAGTAATATCATTAAATTTGTTGTCCCTTGAAATAACAAGAAAATCTCCAATCTGAACATACACGATCATTATGCTAAGTAGAATAAGCATTTCTCACAAGTTTTGGAATACATTCATTTTTGGTCCATAGGAACTTCCCTTCTGATTAAATTGGTGATTTAGTATTATATGCACATTCAACGTCCCTTCTTGATGTGAAGTGAATTGGAGGGCATCTTGATTCCTGCATGGGTAATCCATGCCCAAAGTAAAAATCTCTTTTCTTGTAGTGGTTAATCATTTCATATTTTGAAAAAATTGATAAATGAAATCCAGATATTAGATGTTCTCTTTTCCAGCTCATGGTATTGGTAGCTACGCCTTGCCAGCAAATGATTTGAACCAAGGTATTTGTCACTGAAAGCTTAGTTGATAGGTTTGTTGACTGTTAAGCCATTGATTCAACTCATTTTCCTTAAGAGTTTGGACTCTTCAATGTTTTGCTGATGAAAGCCTACTGACTACACAGCACACAAGAATCTTTAGTGTTAGCTTTGGACTTCATGATTTCCTCACTGATTGCAAGGTTGGCTCCCACCCCCACCCTCCCAGCTCTCAGTTGTTGGATAACTAATTGAGTTGTCACATTAATACAGTTTTCACCTTTCCTTAGTCATGCAATTTTTTCTACTAAAACCGTTGGTTTGTGCAGTTATTAGTTTTCACTGGATATAGTTGCATCATCTTAATCAAATTTGCCATTTTCATGTATTAACATGGGTCGAACTCTGGCATCTCGTGACATTCTTATATTGTGCTGTTTTTATCCACTTCGGATGTTGGACTAAGGGAAGTGTGTAAACACATTTTTTTTTAACTGGAAAGTTACACATGCATGTAGTGGGTCTTTGACCCACAAAATCACCTCCTATCCCATTATTATGGAGGGAGAAAGCAATATCTGAGCTAGAGCTTTTTAGCAGAACATTGCTTACACATGAAGATATGTTGTGGATTGAGCAATACTTGTAGTATTGCTGCCATGAACCTCCTTGAATTGGCTAAAGCCTGCTCGGCTCAATGTATTGGTGGGACCAGGTCAAGATATTGGTAAAAACATTCCACTTACCTTTCCAGTTTACATATTTGAAAACAAATTTTTCCGTAAGACTAACTTATGATGTGCTTGTCAAGAGATCAACTTTACAATGTGATGGGATTGCACACTGTTTTAAGGCTGAAACTTCCATTCTTCAGGTAGATGGATTCCCTGTGCATAGCATGGCAACTCCTACAATTGCTGGGGCAAAAGAGATGTTAGCATATTTAGGTGCCAAGCCTAAACCAGAAGGATTAGTTGCTCCTAAAGTAATATTAACCGATCTGAGAGAAGAAGCAGTTGTTTACATCAATGGCACACCATTCGTATTAAGAGAGCTAAATAAGCCTGTTGATATGCTCAAGCATGTGGGAATCACTGGGCCAATGGTATGTCACCATGAATGCTTTTTCAATCCTATAAACGAGTCATTAAGCCACAATATGTTTTCCCTCTTACTCTTTACTCAGGTGGAACACATGGAGGCACGGCTAAAAGAAGATATATTATCTGAGGTCAGACAGTCTGGTGGACGGATGCTTTTGCATCGTGAAGAATATAACCCTGTAATAAATCAATCCAGTGTTATAGGATACTGGGAAAACATTTTAGCAGATAACGTGAAGACTCCTGCTGAAGTATATGCTGCTCTGAAGGATGAGGGCTATAATATTACATATAGGAGAATACCATTGACTAGAGAAAAAGATGCTTTAGCTGCTGATGTTGATGCAATCCAGTACTGTAACGATGAGTGAGTATTCATACCTAACACGTATTCTATTAGCACTGTGGCTATAAATGATCGGTGATATATTATGGTAGTAACAAATTCTGTTACAGCTTGCTTCGTCATGGTATAATTTACAGATGATGTTATTAATTGACCTCTCTCAAAATCCAATCCAAAAATTCTTTACTTCCAATTCTCCATCCTTCATATCCTTTTTTTCTTTTTTATTTCGTCTATGAAACAATGCCTTTAGGTTAAACTCCCTCCCTCCCTCTCTCTCTCTCTCTCTCTCTCAAAAATGACGGCCATTCAAGGTTAGATCACCTGGGCGTTATGAAGAAAATATTGATAATGATTATTACAATGATGACCTTTATATACCAAGATTGCAAATTTTCCTTGTGTATGATCAGGGATTTATCTTTCCACTATGAATGACTAAGATTTATGAATTTTGGATAGTTTTTTTTTTTTTTAATTTTTTTTATAGTATTTTCTCAAGGCGGGTGTTGGTTTGCCAGTCTATCCCTTGATCTTCCTTTCCTAACTGTAAGTGTAATAAGGTAGCTCTTGAAGGGCCTGCCCATCCAAAGACTGCTACACCAGCTGCGGTGACTGGTCACTAATTTGGCACTTCTCTATTTAGGCTGCATAATATCTGATATAGGTAGCTGCATAATTAACTTTTTCCAAAATTTAAATTAAGAAATAGAATTAACAATAACTTTTTCTGTAGTACTGCAGGGTGTTACCTTTTTGTATCACACACCGGGTTTGGAGGAGTTGCATATGCGATGGCAATACTTTGCATTAAACTCAGCACAGAGCCTAACTTTGGATCTAAAATTCCAGAGTCATCGGTTGATATAAAACTACTTTCTGGGAATGAAGAGAACTTGCCTTCTCAATCTTCTGATGCAGAAGCTCACGAGATGGGTGATTACCGTGACATACTAAGCCTTACAAGAGTACTTGTGCATGGTCCCCAAAGCAAAGCAGATGTTGACATCATTATTGAAAGGTATATAATTTCTTGGGAACATGAGATGTATAATCTCCTTATAATACTACCAGCGAGGAAAACATGGTGATATTCCTCTTTATTACATCTCAAGTTCCTTATTTTAGTAAAGAACATAATCTCACTTGCCAACAATGAAGAATATAATCTCTGCCTTTTTATTTGGTTTTTTTGGGGTTGGGGGGGGGGGGGGGGCTTGTTTGCCGAAGGTAAAATGCCTTTGTGATTGACTGCTTCTTTGCTTTGAGTATTAATACAATCAATTGGATTTTTTTATTTTATATTTTTAACGACTGGTCATTGAAATTACACTTTATACCTTGAATTATCTTCCTTCTCACTGTGCACACCATAATTATCAGGTTTACCGCATTGCATACTCAAACTACAAAAATTTTCGATCTGCACCCTTCGAAATCCTAGTCATAATTGTGCCATGTGACCATTTTTTTCATCTTATGGTCACATATTAACGTGGGTGTATGTTGCAACTTTTTGGTAGTTCGGGGATGGAATGTGACAATTTTTATGGTTTGGGGTATACAGTACAAAAGGACCAGTAATTTAGTTTCAATAGTTTTCCTTTTCACAATATATTCATCGGCTCCTTTTAACCAATGTCTCTAAGTTTGTTCCTTCATTTTAAAGGTGTGGGGGTGCTGGGCATTTACGGGATGATATTCTCTATTACAGTAAGGAACTTGAGAAGTTCCAAGATGGTGATGACGAACACCGAGCTTACCTCATGGATATGGGTATTAAGGCTTTAAGGTTAGTTCATGTACCTCAGCAATTTTTTTTGATAATTAAAATGAAAAAATTATTGATACGAATGAAGTAGGCGAAACTTGTGTACACAGGAAGTATACAAAATAACACCTAAATACATTCTAGGAACCACAAATTAAAGACAGAAAATCATGAACACTGGTTCTATTAAGCACAATGGCTGAAAACCAAAGCAATAAGTGTACAAAAAAGTTTTGAAGTTCCTCCAACGTGTGCTCCCTATCTTCAAAGCACCAATCATTCATTTCCATCCAAATACACCACATAATGCACAAAGGAATCATCGCCAAACTGCAGCTACTTGGGGGCAGCCTTGAATATTCTTCCAGAAGGCTAATAAATCCACCACCCTCAAAGGCATAACCCAAGCCACACCAATTCTTCTAAAGATCTCATCACACAACACTCTTGTGACCCCACAATGCAGTAATAAATTATCCATTGATTCTCCATCCTTCTTGCACAAATAGCACCAATCCATAACAATGAGACCTTGCTTCCTCAAATTGTCCGTGGTCAAGATATTCTCAAGAGAGACAGTCCATACGAAGAAAGCTATTTTAGAGGGCACACGAGACAATACTCCTCCATGGGAAAGGAACATTACCATGTGATGCCAACATCTTGTAATAGGATCTCACTGTAAACCGTTTGCTCCCATTGGGCCTCTACTGCATCTTATCTCCATGGACTGTTGGCCCTCCTGTAGAATATATAAGACTGAAAAATTCAGAAACAGTACCCATTTCCCAATCGTGAACATCCCTATTAAATAGAACATCTTATTGTTGAGAATCATGTGAAAATGGCAATAGATCTGACACAGAAGCATCCTGATTCACAACAGTGCGATAGAGAGCTGGGAAAGCCCTCTAGAGAGTGCGATCTCCACACCAAACGTCATGCCAAAATCTGGTTCTAGAGCCCTCACCGGCTAACAAACAGATATGAGTGGCAAAACTCTTCCAACCCCTCCTAATGAATTTTCATAAGTCCACACCATACACTCCCCCCCCCCCCCCCCCCCCCCCAAAAAAAAAAAGCATCAATAACCTCCTTCCAAAGTGAATCCCTCTCCAAGTGGTACCCCCATTACCATTTCCTCAAAAGGGTTTTGTTGATGTCCTCAAATTGCGAATCCTCAAGCCTCCATTAATTTTTTTTTTTGATAAGTAAAGCCTCCATTAAAAATTGGAGAACAAACTTTATTCCAATTAACAAGATGGAACTTAGTTTTCTCCCCCACTCCACCCCACAAGAAAGCCCGAAATAACTTCTCAATTCTATTAGCTACCCCTACAGGCAAAGGGAATAAGGATAAAAAATAAGTGGGAAGGTTGGAAAGAGTACTCTTAATTAAAGTGAGTCTACCCCTTTTCGATAAATACATCCATTTCCACCCCCACCAACCTTTTCTCAACTTTCTCAACAACCCCATCCCAAATGGTTTTAGCCTTAAAAGTCGCCCCCAACGGAAGACCTAAATATTTCATAGGCAATGAAGCCACTTTGCAACCCAAATAACTCGCCAAGCTATTAATACAACGCACCACACCCCCCAGAACCATCTTGAACTTACCAAGGTTTACCTTGAGACCTGACATAGCTTCAAAGCATAACAAAAGTGCCTGTAAAGCTTGAATTTGGCCACGATCCACCTCACAAAAAAGAAAGGTATCGTCTGCCAAAAGGAGATGAGAAATTATGATGGAACCATTAATACCATTTCCCATCGAGAATCTGGATAAAAAAACTCGCCCAACGGTAGCCCCCACCATCCGATAAAATGCCTCCATAACAATAACAAAGAGAAAGGAAACAACAGATCTCCTTGCCTCAGGCCACGAGAAATGTTAAAAAATCTAGTTGGGGTGCCATTAACTAGCACTGAGAAACGAGGGGTAGTAACACAATGCCGAATCTACAAAATCCACCTATCGCCGAAGCTACACCTCCCAAGCATATAAAAAAGGAATTCCCAATTCACATGATCATATGCCTTTTTTCATGTCAAGCTTGCACAGAATGCCTGGAACTCCCTCCCTCAACCTACTATCTAAGCATTTATTGCCAATGAGGGCCGAATCAAGAATGTCTCCCCCAAAGAAAGGCTTTTTGAGGCTTAGAAATAATTTGATCCATAATTGTGCTCAAACAATTAGCTAGAACCTTCGAAATAATCTTGTAAACCTCACTCACAAGACTTATAGGACGAAAATCCTTAACTTCCATAGCCCCATGTTTCTTTGGGATGAGAGCGATAAAAGTCACATTAAGGCTTTTTTCAAACTTCTTAAAAGAATATAATTCGAGAAAAAGCTGCATTACATTCTCTTTCACAACATCCCAACAAACTTGGAAGAATCCCATAGAAAAATCATTTGGTCTCGGAGCTTTATCTTTCGCCATTCCACCAATCACCTAATAAATCTTAGTTTCTTCAAAAGGTCTTTCCAACCAACTCACACTCTGAGGATTAAAAGACTCAAAAATCAAGCCATCAAGATTCGGCCTCCAATTAGCCGGTTCTGTGAGAAGGTTCTCATAATAATGCACAATATGATCCTCAATCTCATAGGGGGAAGGGAGCACACGATTATTAGAATGAAGTCTCTTAATAGCATTATTTCGCCGATGTGAATTAGCCACTTTATGTAAAAACTTCATGCATTTATCACCTTCTTTTAATCAAAGAGCCCTCGATTCTTGTCTCCACGAAGTCTCCTCTATCAACAACATCCTCTCCATTTCAGCCACAACCGAAGTTTTCCTCAACAATACCTCAAAGAACTGAACCTGCAACTCCTCCATGAGGGAATTCTTCTGACTGTCAACATTCCCAAAAACTTCTAAATTCCACTTATTTAAATCATGTTTCAAAGGCTTAAGCTTACCAGCAAGAATGAAGCTAGGAGTGCCTGTAAACTGATAAGTAGACCTCCAAATTCTAACCTCATCTACAAAGCCATCAACTGCTAACCACATATATATTTTTTTGATAACCGTGGGTGTTTGGGCCAGCTTATGCGCACCTCGACTAATCCCATGGGCTCTGAAATTAACGACCAGGTAAACCTTCAGTGGCCCTAAGGGGACTCGAACTGGTGACCATTGAGGAGCAAACTCAAGGCAGGACCAGCTAAGTTATCCCTCAGGGTTAACCACATATTTTCAAACTTGAAATACTGGCGTCCCCCATGAATATCTCCACAATCCAGCAAAATGAGAAAGTGATCCGAACAAAGTTGAGCTAAATGCTTCTGACACAGATTTGGAAAGTGAGCCTCCCAAGAAGGAGAGACGAGAAACCTATCCAATCGTGACTAACCCCGACTATTGGACCACATGAACTCGCCCCCAACAAGAGGGAGATCCATGAGATCCAAATCAAAGATGAACTCAGAAAACTCCTCCATAGCCAAGGAAGTTTGAGGTTCCCCCAATCGCTCACTAGGAAAGCGAGTAATATTGAAATCCCCACTCATACACCATGGTACATCCCATAGATACTATAAAGCCACCAGCTCCTCCCAAAGAAGTCTCCTATCGCTATCCAAATTTGGTCCAGAAGTGCCTGCATAAGCCCACTCCCACCCATCCTCAACATTTTTAAATACACTAGAAATTGAGAAATTCCCAATACACTCCTCGACAAACTCCACCACTCTTCTATCCCACATTAGAAGAACACCACTTGAAGCTCCCAAAGATGCCAAGTAAGACCATCCCACAAAAGGACATCCCCATAGACTCTGAATGATGCTTCTTTCGATAAAATGTAACTTTGTTTCTTGAAAACACAATATCAATCCTCCATGTCCACAATAAAGATTTTAAGGCACTTGTTACGATCATTAAGCCTCCGCACATTCTAAGAGAGGATCTTAGGCTTCATGAGCAAAGAGAGTCCCCCTCCCGTTCAATCTGTCCCTTCCGCCACTCCCCTCCTTCGCATCATAATTAATAGAACATTTGAGTCTTCTTAGTTCCCTATCTCTGTTTGAAGCTGATTTTGAAACACGACCAGCTTCAATAGTGATAAACCTGAGCAATTGTGTCTAATATAGCATTCACTGACTGGCTCGTTCTATTCCACTTTCCTTGAACTATTCCCCTTTCACTAACAGGCCATCTTTTGGTACGTTGTGCTTATTTAGATCATAGAACTCATTATTAATTATCATTAATTGAGTGTGTGGTTTGCAGAGATGGTTTGCTTATCTTGCATGGCAGACACCTGATGACATTTCCTAAGAGTGAGCATCAGTTTTTAGTGCTGCTATGTTCGGATGGAGTAGAAATTTTGTTGTGTATTTGAGATGTGTTTTGTTGGTTTGACTACTAAATGTGGTTAGCAGTATCTTTGGTCTTCATGTTCGTAAAAAGGAGACATGGTTGGCATCTCCCCTGACAGGGACGGAAACTTCAGGCTTACCTGTTACCACACATGTTTAAGGCTCCCCATCTTCTATGGTGGATTTTATACCCAATTTTTAACTTATCAGAAAAAAATCTGTGGTCTTCAATCCGAAAGCACTTCAAGTGGAATGATATCTAGTTTTATCTGAGGGGTATAGCTTCTAATTTTCCACCCTCCCTAGGTCATGTTAGGGATGAGTAGAAAATTTAATGTTTGTGTTAGAATGGATATAATTTAATGTTTGTGTTAGATTATAAACTGAGAATTTTCTTTTCTTATAATGTTGTTATGTTTAAACGAATTCTTTTGTTTTATTTTCTCCTAGTGTTGCTGCATGATTTGTATGCTTTCCTCCATCCTGCAGGCGGTATTTTTTACTCATCACCTTCAGGTCCTACCTTTACAGCACTTCTACGGCCGAGATAGAATTCACGTCATGGATGGATTCAAGACCTGAACTTGGACATCTATGTAATAACCTTAGAATAGACAAATGATTTTCATGCTTATAGCAATAATGCTCTGATATTTTAGATTCATGTAAGCTGGTTGGTGCCTTGAAAAGGTAATTTTTCCTTATGGCAAAATGAGGAGTACGCATGCATAAGCTAGACTTGGTTGGCTGCACCAACTTACCAGTTAAACATCTACAGAAACGAAAGCGTAGTTCTCCTTGAATCCCGATTCCCAACTCCCTCTCCTCTACAGTCTTGAACCGAAATTCTATCCTCTTCCGGTGGTACTCTTCTCAAGGGGCTGACCGAAAGCTGTACGTGGTACTCTTCTGTTATTATTCGTGCTCTATTCTTTCCCGTACTTTTTTTAACTTTCGAAGGGATCTTATTTTTCTCCTTCCAATTTGCAACCAATAAGGAATCTGTTTCAAGTTTCAACTTCCAGCTGACTAACGTGTAAATATATGCACAAATTAAAGCCATCAAGTAAAATATGATGTTGTGTTAGTTAGTTCCTACTCCATTAAAGGTTGAGAATACGGCCATAAACGATCCTTTGTCATCTCTAATTAGTAATTATATCACGCCTCGACCACACTGCCCCGGGTAGGTTTCCTAATCTCCCTCTTGTTGGCTTCTTCCAAATCACGCTTACAACTTTACTGATTTTGGTGGGCAAAATTGGCAATCCATTTGTTTTTTTTTTTTAAATTGTAATTCGTGTTAAAACAAAAATCAATTTTACTAGGCCCCATTTGGATAGTGAAGTGTTTTATCTCACCTCATTATAATAACTTTTTCAAATTTTCACACAAAATATAGTAAATAATTGAACTTTTTCAATTTTCAAAACAATAATAATATTAAAAAATAATATTGTAACAAAATTTTATTTAACTTTCATTTAAACTCACTATCCAAATAGTACCTAAATTTTACACGAGACATGGTAAATAATTAACATGTGTCGAAATATTATTGATACGAACATTACACAACTTGCGGTTTGATAAGAAAATATTGATAGAAAGAGGTTGATTGGATTAATAACATGTGTCCGAGGAGCAAAAAGATCGAAATCCCAAAGAGTTGTTCTACTTATAAGCCGGTGTGTAAAACACATCTCATACTGTAAATATGGAAAGACTTGACTTGTAAGAGATGTAAATTTTAAATTTCTCTTGCAAATCAAGTTTTACTATGTCAATGCATAAAATGTGTGCTGTCCACACCGGTTTACAAATATAATTTTTCAATCTCAAATACTATTTTGACCTAAAGGTCAAGCCAATTACATTGACTAAAATAGTAATTTACCTTTTTCTTTTTTAAAAAGTAAAATCACAAACTATTTTATAACTTGAAAACTTTAAGTTGATAAGATGATTTCGTTTAGATAATGAAAGTATTTTATTTTATTTCATCTAATAATTATAATTTTTTTAAATTTTCACACAAAATATAATAAACAATTCAACTTTTTCAAATTTCAAAACAATAATAATATCAAAAAATAATATTCTAATAATATTTTATTTAACTTTCAACTTTCAACTAATTTAAACTGCACCTTAAACTTAAACTTAAACTTAAACTTAAACCGCACCTTGAACCATCTTATCTCATCTCATTATCCAAACCACATCTAAACTTACTTTAATTATTAATTATGCTAATGTTTTCTCTCATGTGTGGATTAAACTTCCTTTAATAAGCGAACGAATAAGGATTATTGTACGTTTTGATATATCATGTTAAATAATTTATTTACAACAAAATCTTAAAAGAAAACTTAAGAACGGACTGCATCATTTTTGTTTAATTTCATTATTCTTCCTATATTATATCATTACAACAAATTTGCCCATTTCTCACAAGAAATTTTTCCAAGACATAAGTTGGTGGAAAATACTTACTTGATGCTACAAACATCCTCCGTGGGAAAAAAAAATTACATTTTACCACGAAATCACATTCGATTGTAAATTTGTGAGGAAAAGTCACTTTTTGCCGAGACTTAGTGTTGCTGCAAAAATTCTGCCGTATCAAGCACTGGAAGGGGAAATAAACTAGTTCTTGCGGTGACACAATTTTATTATCTGGCATTTGTTACTTTTTTTACGGCGACATTATCTCGTGGAAAAAAATTAAAAACATGAAAAGTGAAAATTACGGTGGGTTTTTATTCTTTTGTGGCGAGATTAAATTGCTGCAAATGTTCAAAATTGAAAACAAAAGCCCCACCCCCGAAAACAGTGTGTTTTCTGTTCCCCCTTGTTTCTTCTCTCCCCCATCCCAGCTGATGCCCTATTCCTCTAAGTTTCTCCCGCCCCTCCCCACGCCATCTACCAATTGATGAACCGTCGGCGCCTCACTTAGCCGATGAGAGTCTTCTTCTTCGAGAATGTTCTCTTTGTGTGTGTGTGTGTGTCTCTCTCTCTCTCTCTCTCTCCCCCTTAGTGATCTTAACTATTCTTGTTCTTTGTAAGGCTTGGTGTCTCGCAATCGCTCTCTCCATGGGTTGGATGGTGGAATATTTCTCTACAAAGTTCAGTAAACACTGATTGAAGGTAAGGATTTTTTCAACAATGCCTCCATGTATACTATTTTTGCATCTGTCTTGGTTTTATCAGATTTGGTTGGTTGATTTTATGAGGTTCTAGGATTAGGGTTTGTATGATGATTGTTGATTTTGGGATTTTAGAAATTTATTTTAGAAATTTTTTGTGTTACTTTGTCGTGTTCCTTTGTCATGAAGGGTGTGCGTTTTCTATTTTCCTCAAATCGAGTTATATCTCTAATAAGAATACCCACCAATACCTCTCGCGGTAATTGCTCCTATTCGCACAAGCATAAAAGAAAATGGACGTGCTTTTGCAGCGAATTTCATCGGCTCTTGCCGCGAGATGTGTTGTGAGAAAATATAGGTATTGGCTACGAATTAAACCTTTCGTGGGCTATAATACTTTTTTTGGCGAGTTTTATCCACGAGCTTCCCACAACAAAATGTTGTGGAAATAGGTTTTTTCCCACAAAAAGTATGCTTTTTTGCCACAAAACTCATTCATGGAAAATTGCAAGTTCTGTTGTAGTATATATTAGTGGTGAATCGATATATCTGAACGTTTTATATATGGTTTTTGCTTTTGATTCGATGGCAAGAACCCTAAATCATATGACCATTTAAAATAATTAGAAAGACTTTGTGATTATATATATATCATGTCAATATATATATATACATATCATGATGACCATCAGGGAATATTGATTGCATCACCCATGTGCCATGTATATATATGTGGGTGGAAGTCCACCCCACAAGACATGCCATAACATATGGGTACTCTACACATGTCAAAGTTTTGATCCCACATTTACAAGAGCTGACTTCCATTTTTTCCTGATTCTCTTCCTCCGCATTCACATGCACTTTTATTCATTTGAAAAGCAATTTCTTGATAAACAAGTCACGGCAGTTGCATGTGGATTAGCTACATATGCATGTTCCCTACAACCATAATTAAAAGGAAAAAATAAAAGGCATGCCAATTCTGACTTTGATTCTGATCAGTTTTAATATAATATGTTAATGCTTGGAAATTTGCATTTCTTTTTTTGCACCTCAAAGGTACGATTGACGTACCACGGATGATCCTGCATGATAATCAGCTGTACTGTAAGAGTTATATCTGAAAACACGCACGAATATTCTCTCTATGCATGTTCGAGTTCGACACAAATTAAGGGGAAAAAAAGAAGGCAATGGCTCATGCATGTGCTTTGTGTCGGTGTCAAGTTTTGTAGGGCTGTCCACCGCGCTGTCCACCGCGTAGTACTGGTGCTTGGTGCCTCGATAAACCTCGACATGATCTCGTATGTGTAAATGCACGCACAGGCCAAAAGTAGAAGCCAACGATATGAAAAGGGTTCGGATTTTATATATGTTCTTCGTTTGAACAATATTTGAGTTTGCTTTCCCCTCAAAATAATTTCAAATATTCTGGCTTTCATTCGTGCCGACATGGACTGATCCGAAGTCATATAACGAACAGTAACGGTAAAGTGTAACGAGAATTGACGTACCAACTAATTGTAACTGTCAGAATTCGTCAATAAATCCCTCTAAAAAGATGTACACAGGCATGAACACCGACGGGAGTATTGCAACTAATTAGCAGCAATATTATTTGTTGAATTTGGACTATCGAGTTACTTTTTTTTATAAGTGGTAGTTCAGTTGGTACGAGCTGGTATTTCATAACCTTAAAATCACGAATTCGAGTCTTGCGTAAGTCGAAACCGCTTGTGGGAGTAGTGCCTAACCAAGAGTCTAGTACAGGATGAGTGTTGGACCGGCTGTTATTTTGGTAGTACTGTGGTGACGGGCTCATCCATTGAGCAATAGCTATGGCTTAAACCGGATATTCCACAGTGGAATGGGGCTCTTATGGTCACACTTAGAGATGGTAGCTACGTTGGTTGCCCTCACCTTCCCTTTTTGTCAAAAAAAAAAAAAAGTTTTACTTTATTTTATGAAAGGAATATATGCAACATTTTTAAATCAATGGAGTACTACTGCTTTCAGTCAACGCATGCATTTGTAATCATACAAATGCATTCTAAATTATTCTCCCAATAATATATAACGACTTCGATCTGCTCAGTTAGCCGTCCCTGAAGTACGTACGTACATCGACTATAAATAACAAAGGACTCTGCCATCTTCAGCATCAAAGCTGGTGCTTAATTCTTTCAGAGAGATCAGAGAGAGAGAATGGAAAGGCTCCATGTATTGGCTAGCTTTCTACTGTTTCTGGGTATATTCACCACAAAATTCACAGCAACAATGGCTGCTTGGCTGCAAGCCCATGCAACTTTCTACGGCGGAAGTGATGCTTCAGGAACAATGGGTACGAACGTGAATATTTATATATATATATATATTGAGAAATGAACTGCTTTCTAATTCCCTGTTTCCAACCATTTTAAAGCTTAAAAAATCAGCTTATTGTTTTCAATTCTCTTTATATATTAATATCATGATAATCAGGAGGTGCCTGCGGTTATGGAAATCTCAACACCGATGGTTATGGCATAAAAACTGCAGCTCTTAGCACGGCTTTGTTCAACGATGGGAAGTCATGCGGCGGGTGCTATCAGATAGTGTGCGACGCAACCAAGGTTCCCCAGTGGTGTCTCAGGGGCACTTCCATTACCATCACCGGCACAAACTTCTGTCCTCCAAACTATGACCTCCCCAGCGACAATGGTGGCTGGTGCAACCCTCCACGGCCACACTTCGACATGTCTCAGCCTGCCTTCGAGACTATTGCCAAATACAAGGCTGGGATCGTACCCATTTTGTATAGAAAGTATGCGCCGTCTTAGTTTGTTGGAGAAAGTACTATTTTTATACGTTGAATGCTTGTTGACTTTCTTGTATATATAATTTTGTCATCTCCGATCGAAGATGACAAGATAAATTAGGATGAATAGTAGCATTAAAAATATGACGTAAATATAATTAATATTTGGTTATTTGGCTTTACCAGAGTGGGATGCAGGAGAAGTGGAGGCATCAGATTTACCATCAGTGGAAGAGATTACTTCGAACTAGTGCTCATATCCAACGTAGGGGGAGCTGGAGATATCTCTAATGTTTGGATCAAAGGGTCTAAAACCAACAAATGGGAAACCATGTCAAGAAACTGGGGCGTCAATTGGCAGAGCCTGAGTTATCTTAATGGTCAGAGCTTGTCGTTTAGAGTCCAAACCAGCGATGGACAAAGTCGCACAGCTCTCAACGTGGTGCCTTCCAATTGGAAGTTTGGGCAGTCCTTCACCAGCAACGTTCAATTCTAGATGATGATGATGATGATTGATACTAAACCATATACATGATATACAGTTGATCTGTGCTCCGTTTTCAATACATATATCCTTCCCTATTTGTTTGATTTTCTCTGCTGTTTCCTCCCTATGTATTACATTTCCTTTCCCTTTTTGTTCAGAAGGAAGGGGGAAAAAAAAAAAAAGAAAAAATTCCTGGCTGGGTTGTGGCTGATGAGTTTTGCTGTGAAGCCCACCGAGTTGGGTAAAATATGTACGCCGAAAAGAGTGGAATATTGTATGCTACTTTTTTTTTGAATATTGTATGCATTATATATGTATAATAAAGTCATATTCATAACTAATGTCGCGTTTAATTTGCTACTATTTTATATTTTCCACCGGCAAGAAATCCAAAAAGAAACTCCCCTTTTCAACTACCGGCCTCCAACTACCATTTACGCTAAGCTTGCATTATGATTACGCCTAGTTTGGTTTTAAGATACCTCATTGTTATTTATTATTTTATTATTATTTATTATTTTATTATTAATATTTTATTATAATTTATATATTAAATCAAAATAGCTCACTATCCAAACCGCGTAACCTAAATATTGAGACATGACAGTACTTGTCTGACTTAAAAATAAATTCGTAATCAATTTATAAATTAATATTGTTTAATATTACTTCAAATGATAAAGTTCATTTGATTATAAAATATATCTAAAGTATTATATTGAGACACATTAATTTTTATATATATATTTTTTATAAAACTCCTTTATAGATGTAGCAACAACGTGTGATTGCAGATTGTTAGTAATATACAGTCCAATAAATTCTTATCTCATTGAATGTTTGTACGTACCTCGCGTAACTTTAACATTAAGGTTGTGTTTGGATAACGAGAAGTGTTGAGAAGTGTTGTAAAAAAGTAATAATAAAATATTAAATAGTAGTAAAAAGTAGGTAAAAAGTAATGAATAGTAGTAAAAGTAGATGAAAAATAATAATAAAGTAGAGAATAGTAGTGAGAGTACTTCAGAGTACTCCGTTGTCCAAACATAGCCTAAACGTCTTTATGTCGTCCATGCTTATCACAATTACCATAATTAATGAAAATCAAAACTTACTCAACGCCTACCATAAGCAATTTTGTGCTTCCAACAACAAAATTAATACATACTATATACATTTGGAGATCCTTTCTCAATAAATGCCTCAAAATTAGTTCGGTTCAGAGACTTCTTTTTTTTCAAAAAAACTATATCGTTCAAGTATTTGAGATAATATAACTAAGGAGCAACATTTGAAACTATCAAACATGGAAGCCTTCTGACCCCAATTAATAATTAAAAAAGTCTATAAGATAAGTTCCGGAATTTCATTCACCATCACCACTTCGACCTTCCAAGGATTAATGCGAATAAACTTGCATGCAAAAGTTTTTATTTTTGCTTATTTTTGTTTTTGATAAGTTACTTGCAAGAAATAGTTAGAAGCAAAACACAATAAAATGTCTCATGCTCCATTGCATGTTGCATTAATAACCAAAAGCTGGGAAAAAAAGTTCTTCTTCCCAACCGAATCTATGAAAGCATACCTACCCAGCAGATATGACTACTACTCCCAGGAACCCAAAAACCAAGCAAATTCAATTCCCCATCTTTCCTCACACGCCCTCAACTTCTTTTCCTTTTCCACATGCACTTCCCCGACAACAAAACAAAAACCGCCAGATTTTCACGACGCAGATCTATCCAATCTTAAACCCAATAGAACCCATAAAAAAACATTTACAGTTTATATATACCTTCTGCTTAACAATCGGGCTCTTGTGCTCGAGCCGCTTCAGGATAAACTCCGAGACCTCCCTTACAATACTGACATGCGAAGATGATCATTGCGATCTCCTCCAACTTGTACATGCACCGGCGTGACCTTGGTCTAAAAATAAGACCAAACCCGTTATTGTCCAACCAAATATATATTTAAGTTCACAAATGTAGAAAAAGATGTTGTTAGACCCACTTCATATATAAGTTGCGCTACACGTACACACAATTTGAATACAATATTATATATTTTGAGTGACTGTCTTATTTTATCATTATTATTATTTTTTAAATTTGAACTTCAAATTTCGAATTTTAAGATTTTCAAAATTTCCTGACATATTAGTACGTACAGTTATGTAAGTAAAATTGTTAATCTAAATAACATTTTCTTTTGTATATTAATCTCCTAAAGTACTTACAATTCTCAATTTCTTGTCCGAATTTGAGGGAATCTAAGGCTGCATTTGGATATTGAGTTAAGTTGAGTTGAGTTCTTTATGAATAGTAGTGAGTTGAGATGGTGGACTGAGTTCTGTAGGGTCTACCTAAGATGAGTTTAAATGTGTTTGGATGTTAAGATGAGTTTAAATATATTTATGAGAAGTTAAAAAAAGTTGTGAGTCTCGCGTGTAAAGAAGTATTGAATTGAAAAAGGTTGTGGGTTTCACGTGTTATGAGGTTTTGAGTTGAGATTAGTTTAATAATTTAAGAGTTGACTGTTTGGATGTTAGACTTAGCTTAAAATTAAACTGAACTGAACTGATGTCATTTGAGTCTAACAACCAAACGGGGCCTTAATCTCAATACAAATATTGAATCTGAAATCATGGAAACCTGATCAAGGAAGTTGCCAAATCAAGATAGCATATGTATATAGTCTCTTAGTCTTTCATTATAGGTAGATCATAGCACACCATTGCATGTATTATTCATAGGACCGTTCTACAGTATATTGAGAGTACGGGCGGCCATAGTCATTCTTTCAGTACTTCTTCTTGGGAGCAAGGTTTGCTTTGATTGTGTCAACCACCTTGCCATCCACCTGGAAGGCTATCTCCAACACATCGTCCGGCACCGGTGGTGACGCAGCGAAAAGTGATGTGGCAATGACTTGAGTGCCCGGCAGTTGGCCATTGAAGCCCGAGATCACAGAAGCAAGCTTGTCGCCATTGTTCTTCTGAAAATGGACCAGTCCCCTGGGGAACACAAAGATCTCACCTTTCTTGATGGTCTTGGAGATGAGCTTGTTTGCTGTGGTGATGAAGCCTACTTCCAGCTCGCCTTCCAGAGTGAATATGGTCTCGGTGGCGCGCGGGTGAGTGTGAGGAGGGTTGAGTCCGCCGGGTGCATAGTCAATGCGAGCCAGCGACACGCCGAGCGTGTTAAGGCCTGGAACCTGTCGGGAATATGCCGTAAAAGGAAATTGTAATTTCCACATTTTGCATTAAATAAAATTGTTAAAATGAGCAGAACCTGCAACACATTGGCTGTAGTCACGTTTGAACCAAACGAGTTGTTGATGAGCGCTGGCTTAGCCAGGCCATTGAAGGTGAAATCTGCTGCCGTGACATCTGCATCGTCCTTGCATACAAACCCGTTCACCTTTATCTCTGTTGCACGAATGGCAAGGAAAATAAGAGAGCATTTCATCAAAAGAATCATCCCGAAAATATGTACAGTTAGTCTAGGAACTTATAATGAATCACATACTTGACTTTAGATCGGCAACGCAGATATCCTGAAGGGGGTCAGGATCGTATGCCTGCACAGAGCTGGCGATTGCAGCAAACATGAACAGACATGCAAGAACGCTTGCCACCATGATTGGAAATGACTTGAAGTGGAATGACGTATTAGTTATGAGTAGAATGCTTGGTTCGAATTATATGGAGAAAGAAACAGCCTGCTGCTCTATTTATATACACATCTAAACACTAGTGCATGGTCATAAATTTAGAGAGAGTCTGATGTGATGCCCAAGCGGATAAAGAACAGGGTTTCAACTTAAATCCCAAGCAATTTCTCAATGAAGACGCAAACACAAACTATTTTCTCCTAGTTTGAATGGGTGAAAGAAGTTGGTGAAGAAGAAAGTCGGTAGGTATTAACGTTTTTGGGGTTCTTTTTCCCGATACAGCCTGTCGAAGTGTGTTTGTTAAACTAATATACAAATCAAAGCAATGGGGCTTGAAAAGCTGTATATATGCCTGCCTCGCTAAACAGAGTACATTTCTTGCTATTCAAGATAGAACTTTAAAGTGAGACATAACTTGAAACCAAACACATCATTTCCAATTCAATGAGATGTGCATGGTTTCAGATTGATGATAAGGTGACCAACACAGATAGCAGATTTCTCCGTACAGGTAAAAAAAAAAAGATGATGCAAGCACAGGCCGGCTCAATAGATTTTGATGCCTTAGTCAGAGAAGTTAAAATGTGACATTTTGCTTATATCAACGTATATTTTTATTTAAAAATTTTTCTTCTTGCTTTTTGAGATGCAAAATTATTAATTAAATTTTTATATGCAAGTTCTTTTAATATTTCATTCTTAATTGATAATATGGCTAGAATATTTTTACTATACTTGTGAATATTCTAGAATAAAATAAATATTAACATAAAACAATAGAACCTGATTTAACAAATGGGCTTCACTTTTATATAACTGATGAGCACCACTCTTTATATAAAATTGTTATTCTGGGCAGCAAAATATAATATATTAATATAATATTCAAAATCAAGAAATAAATTATACATTATAGAAGTTGAAAAAAAATAACAAATTTTGAAAAAAAAGTCAAGGAATACGTCACTACAACAGATAAGGTCTTTTAGGACGAAACGTTTTGTCCCAAAAGATTGGATTTTCAAGTGTCTCAAAGTCATCCCAATATCATTGTTTCAAAAGATATTTTAGGACGAAAATCATAATTTCGTCTCAAAAATATATTTTGAGATGAAATTTTCTGGACCATTTGATCATGCATTCTATATGTATAATATATATATATATATATAGTCATATTCATAATTAATGTTTAATTTGCTACTATTTTATATTTTCCACCGGCAAGAAATCCTAGAAGAACCACTTTTCAGCTTCCCTCCAACTATCATGCTATGCTACATTAGGATAAATCTTGAGGACATGACACTTGTTTGACCTAAAATAAATTTGCAGTGAATTTATAAATTGATATGTTTTAATATAATATTTCAAATTGTAAAGTTCATTTGATTATAAAATATATCTTAAGTAGTATATTGAGACACGTTAATTTATGATTTTTTTTTATAAAACTCCTTTATTTATTTTTGATGTTGGAGAACCTCTCAAATGCAGAGCCCTTCGGACCCACCCATGCAGAGTAAACTTTGGTCTCATGCACTGCACTCTTCGAAGTTACCCTACACGGAATTGGTTAAATCACTGACTTTTTACCAAAGGATGTGGCCCTAAATGATTGTTTGCATCTATGAAGTGTTGAACGTGTAGATGTAGCAACAACTGTGATTGCAGATTTTACATAATATATAATCCAATATTCTTATCTCATTGAATGTGTGTACGTACCTTGCGTAACTTTAACATTAAACGTCTTTATGTCATCCATGCTTATGAAAATTACCATAATGAAGAAAATCAAAACTTACTCAATCTACCATAAGCAATTTTGTGCTTGCAACAATAGAATACACATCATGATATACATTTGGAGATCCTTCAACAAATGCCTCAAAATTAGTTTAGATAATACAACTATACGCAGCCACATTTGAAACTATCAAACAACCCCTCTCCAAATGTGGTCATCGATATAATGGAAGCCTTTCTGACCCCAATTAATAATTAAGAAAGTCTGTAAGATAAGTTCCGGAATTTCATTCACCATCACCACTTCGACCTTCCAAGAATCCAAAGGATTTATGCTTTATTAAAATAAACTTGCGTGCAAAAGCTTTTATTTTTGTTTTTGATAAGTTACTTGCAAGAAATAGTTAGAAGCAAAACACAACAAAACATCTCATGCACGCTCCATTGCATGTTGCAATAACCAAATTAAAAGCAGGGAAAAAAAAGTTCATCCTCCCAACCGGGTCTATGAAAACATATATAATTACCTAGCTCATGATATGAACACTACTCCCAGGAACCCAAAAACCAAGCAAACCCAATTCCCTGTCTTTCCTCATACGTCCTCAACCTCTTTTCCTTTTGATCCACACTTCCCGGCAACCAAACAAAAATCGCCAATGTAACGCCCCGACCTCGAGGGTCCGGAGAATTAACTCATGTCACTTAAAATCATCTCCAATAACACTTTTAAAATAAACCAGAGTCTCCATAACATATTAACCTATTTGTTCAAGACAAATATTCATATTCCTACATAAGAGTACATTAGAAATACCTAAAAAATATACATAAATATTTCCACAAAGACTAGGAATATCCATTACTCAAAATACCAAAGCAACATAAAATATCATTACTACCAAAAGACTCTCCAAAAAAACCTTGTACCCTAAGGCACTTAGTCTTCTATGATCAACGAAACTCATAAGTACTCCCTATTCTTGACTTCTAGCTATTACATCAAAATTATTTGAAACATATTATGGACATAAGTGGTGAGTTATCAACAACTAAGTAATCAGAGAACATAAACTAGTATGCAAACATGAGCATTTACTGAGTTCAGAATGCAGAACAAAATACTTTTTATTTTCAGAATGTAGAGTTAGAACATGTTATCAAAAATATCAGAACGAAAGTTAAAAAATATTCTTATTCAAAATTCCTTTGGCATAGCATAACTGAACACATTATATCATAACAGAATTCCATATTTAACCCCCGTGGTAGGGTTGTGCAAACCCCGGCGGCCAACCGAGCAGAAACAAAATGTGAATCTTTCCCTTATTATTCTTGGGGTCCTGAGTGTGCACATAAGAAAGACCACGCAGAAAAATACTTCGTTTCCAAGGTGGGTGCACCAGAAACAGAAAAATTGGTACCAACCCAAATAGAGACCACAGTTTTACACCCGTGGCAAGGTCATAATAGAATAGAAACAGAATATCATGCCAGAGGTTTCAAAAACCACATCATATCATATCAGAGTACAGAATATTTTTAGAACAGAACAGAATCAGGTTACAAAAATATAATTTATGCACAAAATTTCATATTCGCTCTCTTTTGTACAGTTCAGAAACAAAATGTCAAAATAAACTCATGTTAACACCAGTCATGATAGAAAATACTTTCTTCTTATGCATGATTTCATGAGTAAACAAAAAACTGAGGTCGTTTCTAAAATTTCTTTTCATAACAAAACATGCATATTTTCCAAAATCAACCTCATATCATTTTATTTTATGCAAAATGTAGTATAGGAACCCCGCTTACCTAAATTTCTTAATTTTTCAGAATCTTCCTCAAAAAAATGCCGAACAATTATTACTCGTCACCTATTACATAATCACGTAATTCCCGTAAATTTCAATTGAACACGTATTTCGATATTTAGCCTGCGCTTCTATAATAACCTAATTTACTTTCTCAAAACTTAAAATTCTCATAACTTCAAAATATATGGTCTCTTTCTAAAATCATCAAAGCCCATCTAATAACTTTGACTAAAACATAAAAAAAAAAAAATTGTAACTTATTTACTATTGTAATCAAAATATAAATTTAATACTAGATCATATAACTATACCAAAATATTTTAAATTAAACCACAACTGTTATTTAATGAACTAGATCGTATCTAAAGTGTAGAAATAAATTTACACCATTATTGTTTACTCTTAAAAAATAAATCTCTCCTTAATAACATGTTAAAATTACTTAAAAGTTTTCTGTAAACATAAATAAAATTGAGTCTCCTAATATATATAAAAAGTTTAAAACATACTAACACAGTTTGTAACTCGAAGGGTAATAATGTAATTAAAACACTTATTTTTATTTTATCCTAAAGGCATGCATCACAACCTACGTAAACCATCCTATTAAAATTTGTAAAAAGAAATAGAGACTGTTAAACGCATGGAGGCTCACCGAGAGAGATGCGAAATGTGTGGCGGAGCAATGGGTTGAGCAGTGGATGACAATGGTCATGGCGTCGGGGCACTGAGAGAGAGATGAGTGAGAGATACGAAGAGAGAGACAAAGAGCTGCGCACAGCCAGAGAAAGGAACGGAGAGGCAGTGAAAGCTTCGGCGATGGCTCACAGTGGGGGGTTGCTACGGACTGAGATGGCTTGTGAGTGTCTGACTTCCCTTTCCATGCTGATGGCGACAACTTGGAGCGGCTGATGTGGTGCGGTGGTTAGGTGGGTAGGATCTCTGTTTCTGGTGGCTAAAAAACAGAGGAGTTCGTGGGTGATATTTATTTCAACGGTTGGGCGACGGTGGTGAAGGGCGATGTAGTGAAGGCTTTTGACCTTGCATGGTGGTTGAGAGGGAGGAGACTTTGACTTGGTGGTGGTCTGAGGAAGAGTAGCTAGATTGGTTTGGTTTTTTCCCGGGGGGGGGGGGGCTGCTGAACGCAACCGAGGCTTGCGGATTGGGGCTTTACGGAAGGGTGAGGACTGGGCTGCGGTGGTAAGGTTTGGACTGAGGTTCACATGGGGTGGATGAACTGGGTGACAACAACTTGGCGGTGTAGTGGGTCACGGAAATAAATTCACACTCTGTTTTTGGTGAAAGAAAATGGAAAGTGATGGAGGCTGTGGTTGGTGGCAAGGGTCTTCGCTAGCGGCAATAGAGTGGAGATCTCGGTTTGACACTTCCATGAAGAGGAGGATGAGCGACACTTATTCTAGAGTTGAGGATGCTTAACATTTATATAAGCTATAAGTGGAAATAGATAAAATGCAGAGAAAAGGGAAGAAGGGACATGCATGAAAATGGAAAGCGGCGTAAACCGTGCCACGTGGAGTCTGGAAATCGGTTCCACAGGCCTGGGCTCTTAAGCCTAAAAAAACATACTTGGGCCACGTCTTGGATCATGTATGGATTAATGCATGGATTTTTTCCTTAAGTTTTGGGCCTCAACTTTACCTTAAAAAAATTACACTCGTCCCATAAATTTTCCGAGTGAAGATCCACCTGGTCCATTAAAAGATTTTAAACCTAATTATCAAACCTATTGAAAAAATATATTCTGCCAAAAATATCTTAGGCCTAACTCTCTTCCAAAAAAAATTTACTCGCAATCTCTAATAGGCTTTTCATAGCTATAAACCCAAGAATTTTTTTTTTTAAAGTGGGCTTGGCTGGGCCTGGGTGTTCAGCCAAATTTCCAAGACGCAACTCTACCCAATAAAAACATTTACAGTTTATACCTTCTGCTTAAGAATCGGGCTCTTGTGCTCGAGCCGCTAGCTTCAGGATATACTCCGAGACCACCTTTACAATACTGACATGCATGCGAAGATCGCAAGAGATCACCCAGATCTCCTCCAACTTGTACACCGGCGTGACCTTGGTCTAAAAATAAGACCAAAGGCGCCGTTAATGTCCAACCAAATATATATTTAAAGTTCACAAATGTAGAAAAAGATGTTGTAGGACTCACTTCATATATAAGTTGTGCTACACATACTTACACAATTTCAATACAATATTATATGTACAGAATGGCTGTTTGATTTTATCATCATTATTTTTTTTTTAATTTAAATTTTAAATTTTGAATTTTAAGATTTTTAGAATTTGCTGACACATCCGTACGTATAGTTTTGTAAGTAAAATTATGAATATAAATAGCATTTTCTATCGTATATTAGTCGCTCAAACTTAAAATTCTCAATTTCTTGTCCGAATTTGAGGGGATCTTAATCTCACAACAACTATTAAATCAGAAATCATTGGACACCTGATCAAGGAAGTTGCCAAATCAAGATAGCATATGTATATAGTCTCTTAGTCTTTCATTATAGGTAGATCATAGCACACCATTGCATGTATTATTCATAGGACCGTTCTACAGTATATTGAGAGTACGGGCGGCCATAGTCATTCTTTCAGTACTTCTTCTTGGGAGCAAGGTTTGCTTTGATTGTGTCAACCACCTTGCCATCCACCTGGAAGGCTATCTCCAACACATCGTCCGGCACCGGTGGTGACGCAGCGAAAAGTGATGTGGCAATGACTTGAGTGCCCGGCAGTTGGCCATTGAAGCCCGAGATCACAGAAGCAAGCTTGTCGCCATTGTTCTTCTGAAAATGGACCAGTCCCCTGGGGAACACAAAGATCTCACCTTTCTTGATAGTCTTGGAGATGAGCTTGTTTGCTGTGGTGATGAAGCCTACTTCCAGCTCGCCTTCCAGAGTGAATATGGTCTCGGTGGCGCGCGGGTGAGTGTGAGGAGGGTTGAGTCCGCCGGGTGCATAGTCAATGCGAGCCAGTGACACGCCGAGCGTGTTAAGGCCTGGAACCTGTCGGGAATATGCCGTAAAAGCAAATTGTAATTTCCACATTTTGTCATTAAATAAAATTGTTTAAATGAACAGAACCTGCAACACATTGGCTGTAGTCACGTTTGAACCAAACGAGTTGTTGATGAGCGCTGGCTTAGCCAGGCCATTGAAGGTGAAATCTGCTGCCGTGACATCTGCATCGTCCTTGCATACAAACCCGTTCACCTTTATCTCTGTTGCACGAATGGCAAGGAAAATAAGAGAGCTTTTCATCAAAAGAATCATCCCGAAAATATGTACAGTTAGTCTAGGAACTTAAAATGAATCACATACTTGACTTTAGATCGGCAACGCAGATATCCTGAAGGGGGTCAGGATCGTATGCCTGCACAGAGCTGGAGATTGCAGCAAAGATGAACAGACATGCAAGAACGTTTGCCACCATGATTGGAAATGACTTGAAGGGGAATGATGTATTAGTTATGAGTAGAATGCTTGGTTCGAATATGAAGAAAGAAACAGCCTGCTGCTCTATTTATATACACATCCAACACTGGTGCATGGTCATAAATTTAGAGAGAGTCTGATGTGATGCCCAAGCGGATAAAGAACAGGGTTTCGACTTAAATCCCAAGCAATTTCTCAATGAAGACGCAAACACAAACTATTTTCTCCTAGTTTGAATGGGTGAAAGAAGTTGGTGAAGAAGAAAGTCGGTCGATATTAAAGTTTTTGGGGTTCTTTTTCCCGATACGGCCTGTAGATGTGTGTTTGTTAAACTAATAAACAAATCAAAGCAATGGGGCTCGGAAAAGCAGCATGCCTGTCTGGCTGAGTAAGTGAGTAGCGTACATTTCTTGCCATTCAAGATAGAACTTTAAAGTGAGACATAACTTGTAACCAAACACATCATTTCCAATTCAATGAGATGTGCATGGTTGCAGATTGATGATAGGGTGACAAACACAGATAGCAAATTTCTCCGTACAGGTAAATAAAAGATGATGCAAGCACTAGCCGGCTCAATAGATTTTGATGACTAGGATCCGTTTGGTTAGATGGGATGAAATGTAATGTTTTGAATAGTAATGAGGTGTTTTGAGTTGAGTTGAGATGAGATGAGATAATTTATAAAAAATATATGTTTTGATAGTGAGATGAGATGAAATAGTTTTAATTTTTTAAAATTTGATAAAATGGTGTGTCCCATCAATGAGTGGATATGATTTAATAATTATCGATTATATAATAATGACTATATTAATAAAAAACTAATATTGATGAGTAATATTAGAATAACGTATAAAAATTCTTTTTTGTTTCCCAAGTTGGACGTGATTATTGTATAATTCCAAAAAAAAAAAAAGTAATATTGATAGTAAAATTCAAATAATGTATAAAAATTCTATTTTGTTTCCCAAGTTGGACGAAATTATTGTATAATCTAAAAAAAAAAAAATCTGTTAGAAAATATATTAGTTTAATTATGAGAGAAATGAAGGGGATTCAAAACGAAGGTGATGGACGGGTCACGGGTATGCTGCTTCACTGTTGAGATGTCAGAACTCAATTTAATGATTCGATGTAAAGTGTGATGAAAACCCTTCGAGATGAGATACAATACATTTTTACACCGTTTGGTTAGAGCATTGGCAATGGACTAGCCATTTGCCAATGCAAGTCTAAATTAAAAACAAATGTATGAAAAAACGTCTACATTGGCCTCGCTAAACCTCTCAGGTTTGAGATTTGTGCTACAGTAATTCTTAACCTCTCGCCAAGTCTAGCGAGGCACTGTACACGGGCCAAATCTTATTTTATCATTTCGTTGCCTCCCGCTCAACTCTTTCCCTCGATTTTTCTCTGTGTTCATCCCAAAACATTTCATCTTCATTTTCTTTCTTTCTCCCGAGGGCCGAAACTTCCTTCTCTTCTTCGCCCTTTTCTTTATTTCTCCCGAAACTTCCCCCTTCTCTTCTTCGCCCTTTTCTTTCTTTCTCCCGAAATTTCGCCCTTCTCTTCTTTGCGAAACATAGCAAGTCTTCTCTGCCTTCTCCTCACTGGAAGTGTCGGTTGGTGGTAAGTTTTCTCAGTCACTCTCCGTCTTACTCACGCACACTGTGAGGGACTCACATCCCCGATTGTTCAAACGCGCACACACTCAGATTTCTCTTCCTCATTTCTTTGCTTTCACATGATGAAATTTTTGGGTTTTAGAGTACCATAGTTGGAGGCGATTTTCATCACTAGACCGTGTCGCACGCTTGTGAAACCAATCGATCCCCACGTTGGGTTTAGGTATGTAAAATCTGTTTTGCTTTGCATTTTATACAATATTTATTTTGATTTGTATATATAGCCGTGATTGCTGGAGATTTATGATGGAATTTCTGTGATTGTGATTTCTGTGATTGGAATTTCTTAGGCAGTAGTCTTAGGAATTTCTGTGATTGTGATTGAAATTTCTTAGGAATTTCTTAGGCAGTAGTCTTAGGAATTTCTGTGATTGTGATTGGAATTTCGACTGATTGGTATTCTGTGAGCATGGGTAGTGAAATATGATGCTGTGGATGGACTCTTCCTCGGCTAATGGTACTTCTTTAGCATATGTTTTTCAAGAAGATTATTGGCTGGGCACCTGCTATATATTGTACTTTGTAGGACAAATTTTGATGGAACCACTATGTTTTTGTGCTTATTTTTTTGTAAATCATTATACGGGTTTGGTTTTTCCACGAAATTGCTACTGCATGTTAAGTGTTTTCTTTTGTTTGAATTGTTTTTGGGGTTAAAGCCACTAGATATGCAGGTTAGTGGACTATTTTGGGGTGATTATGGATGCACCCGAGTGTTATGATCTTTTTATGTAATAGCTCAAAGTTATGGACCCGAGTGTTATGAACTGGACTGTTTTGGGGTGATTATTGTAGATATTAAAATTTAGTAAGCTAAATTTGTGGACTGTGCTATTGAAAAGGATATTATCAATATGTACCAGCATTTGTTTTTGTGTTTTTTTATGTTTAATTCATCTTGGAATTTTTTTATATGGATATGAAATCAAACAACTACCTTGTATGATGATTTATATTGGAATTTTTTATATCAGTTATTGTTAATTCATCCTGGATATAAATTAACAGATTAATAATTTATTCATATTGGTTTTTGTTGCCATGATTGTTAATTTATCTCTTTCTCTTGCATATTTAATTCATTGTGTTTTCAAGGCAATACCCGATGCTATGCTTGGAAAATTTGTTAGCATTAAAGTTGTTCTTCTGGTTTGTTGACCGCAAATGTTGTTGTTAGGATTTAGTATTAGATTGGTTCAGGCATGCGGGTCAGTGGTAAACAGAGGAGCAGCCTCATGCCATGTTGATACCATTGGAGTACTTCCTCATGGGATACGGTTTGTATAGACCTATAAAAACACGTTGTTGTAATCTATTATAGGAAATAAATTTTTGTAATCTATTATATCATAGGGGCTTGCATTTTCTCTTTAATTCGTTGGGTTGATAAATGAGAGGGTAACCATATTGTTGTATAGATAGAGGTCAAGAAAATGAAAGACGTACTGTGGAGGGGCGGCTTATTAAATTAAATTATAATTTTAAGCATTGGGAAATAATAATTTTAAGTAAAAATTAAATTATTAATTAATATATAGAGTGTATTTGTAAATTATTAAAATAATTTCTTTTTGTAAAATATTATTAAAATATATAATATTATATTATTATTTAGATTTTAAGATAGTTAGTCCAATGTGGACTAATATTTTAGCTAGTCCATGTTATAGCTAAAAGATGACATTCTAGCTAAATTTTAGCTAGCCATTACCAATGCTCTTAGCCATCACAACTGAGAAGAGATAAAAATTTCTATATCATATAACCAAATCGGGCTAGTCGAGAAGTTAAAATATGACATTTTGGTCGTATCAAATTATATTTTTATTTTATTTTATTTATTTTGAGATGTAAAATTACTAATTAAATTTTTATATTTAGGTTCTTCTAATATTTTATTTTCAATTGATAATATCTCTAGAATATTCTTACGATGCTTATGAATATATTCTAGAATAAAATATATATTAACATAAAATAATAGAACCTGGTTTAGCAAACGGGCTTCAATTTTATATAATAGATGAGCACCACTTTTTATATAAAATTGTTAATCTGGAGAATAAAATAAAATATATTAATATTAATATTCAAAATCAAGAAATAAATTATACATTACAAAAGTTGAAAAAAAAACAAATTTTGATAAAAAAAAGTCAAGGAATATGTGGCCCATGGGCCATGTGAATTCAATTGTGAAACCTTTAGTCGTCGTGGTCGGTTGAAGTCTTGAAGAAGAAGATAATAAAAAAAGATAACAAAAGATATTCTAGAGACTAGAAGACACGTGACGTGGCTATTTTATTGCCACAAAATTTTACTCTATATATAACACAAAATTTTTAGCTTTACCTTTAGCTTCGTCACCATAGCACAACAGAGATGTTGTTCATGAATGTCTGCAAGTGCGATGCAGCGATGGGAAAGGCTGGCAGTGTCAAATACGAGCAAGATAAATGCAAGAGAGTTAGAGATTAGAGACTATAGACTGGAGTCTAGAGTACAAGAGAGATGAAATAAAATTTGTAAATTTCAGGTATAAAAGGAGAGTTCTTGAGATGTTCTGAAATTTTTTTTCACATATAGATTGGAAAGTTTTTTTTTTTGTTGAGATTTTATTATGACTTTTGGCTTTTCTAAGTGAAGTTGTAGAGTCTATATAAAGCCTGTTAACGTCTTTTTTTTATTTTTATTTTTTTTACCGTTTAGTTAAGAATTGATTTTTTTTCAATTTTCAAGGTTAACATCGTTTAGTTTAGATAATTTTTTTAATAATTAAATTTTAGTATTTTTTAGATCTTTTTTCATTGTGGGGACTTAGGCAACCGCCTAACTCACCTTATGGAACAACCGGCCTTGTGCGAGTAGAAAAATCCTGCACAAATTGCCGAAGATGGTTGTATACACTAGAGAAAAAAAGCTGAGGGCTGACTTGCACTTTGTCGCTGGAGGGACAAAGCAGCCTTAGGCATTACACTCAACCATTTGGTATATCACGGGAAAGTTAAGTTCGGACAACGACATAGTTGGTTCGCTCTTCGCCGCGATAGGGGTCGAGGTAAGTTTTTCAGGCTGCAGGGGGTAGGACTCGCTCTCCATCCCTGGAAGGGTAGAATGGCTTTCGGCCTAGTTTTCCCATTTGGTCCTGCTGGAGGTACACTGTTCAGACAGTTTGAGACTGGACCCACTCTCGCCCATTGATATTGTAGGGGATGTAAGTGTTGGGTTAGGTTGGTGCTGAGCCCGCTCTTCGTTTGGGTCAGCAACGTTCAATTCTAAATGATGATTGAAATATTGTATGCTACTTAATTCGACATGGCATGCATTATATATGTATAATATATATAGTCATATTCATTATTAATGTCGCGTTTAATTTGCTACTATATATTTTATATTTTCCACTCGCAGCAAGAAATCCAAAAAGAAACTCCACTTTTCAACTACCGGCCTCCAACTACCGTTATTTAGGCTATGATGCATTAGGATTAAATGTTAAGGACATGATGACACTTGTTTGGCTTAAAAATAAATTCATAGTAAATTTATAAATTGATATTGTTTAATATAATACTTCAAAAGTTCATTTGATTATAAAACATATCTGAAGTATTAAATCAAGACATGTTAATTTATAATTTTTTTTTATAAGATTCCTTTATAGATGTAGCAACGTGTGATTGCAGATTGTTAGTAATAGTCCAATAAATTCTTATCTCATTGAATGTTTGTACGTACCTCGCGTAACTTTAACATTAAACGTCTTTATGTCGTCCGTGCTTATCACAATTACCATAATTAATGAAAATCAAAACTTACTCAACCTATCATAAGCAATTTTGTGCTTCCAACAACAGAATACATATGATATACATATGGGGGATCCTTTTTCAATAAATGTCTCAAAATTAGTTCAGTTCAGAAACCTTTTAAAAAAAAAAAAAAATACCATCCAATGTTAATTGGTTTGAATTACCCTTTCCGTAGGGGTTTCTTTTATTATGTAGAGAAAAATGATTTACATAGTAAAAGGAAAGATTTACATAGTCAAAGTCTGTTTTCTATCACATGGTAGCATGCTATTCAAGGTAGGCCTTCCCCATTATTCACGAGCGTCCAATTTTGTGTGCTTGGAGCCATGTGTCTATCGTAACCATTGACCTTATCAACACTCCCCCTCAAATTGGAAAGTGAATGTCAAGAACTCCCAACTTGTGTATCATAGTTGAGAAAGTTTTCTTTCCAAATGGCTTGGTGAATACATCTGCAAGTTGATTTGCCGAAGCAACATATTTGGTTACAATTGAACTGTCTTGTATCTTGTAGCAAATAAAATGACAATCCATTTCTATATGTTCGGTTCTTTCATGAAAAATGGGATTTGCTGTTATGTGTAAGGCTGCTTTGTGGTCACAATATAACAATGCTGGCTTCGGATGTAGTATTTGCAAATCTTTCAACAATGAACGCAGCCAAGATAATTCACAGCATGTACCTATCATGGCTCTATATTTTGCTTCTGTTGAGGAGAGAGATACAATTTTTTGCCTCTTTTTCCGCCAAAAAATAAGAGAAGACTCCAAAAAGACACAATAACCTATGGTGGATCTACAATATGTTGGGCAACCAGCCCAATCCAAATCAGAAAAGGCTCGCAAAGATAAATTATTTTGAGAAGGGAAAAACAAGCCTTGTCCTGGGTTACTTTTCAAATAACGTAGTACACGCAAGATAGCTTCCATATGTGGCTTGCGTGGTTCATGCATGAATCTGCTTAACCCATGTATCGAGTAAGTGATATCTGGCCAGGTTATAGTTAAGTATATTAGGCGTACAACAAGTCACCTATATTTAGATGGGTCTTTAAGCAATTCACCTGCATATGAGAGTTTTATGTTTTGGTCCATGGGAAAGTTAACAGGTTTAGCACCCAAAAAACCACAATCCATTAGAATTTCCAAGGTGTATTTCCGTTATGAGATGGAAATACTTTTTTTCGATCGAGAGACTTCAATGCCCAAAAAATACTTCAAATCTTCCAAATCTTTAATCCGAAAACAACTATGCAGAAATTGTTTAAAAGTGGAAATGGTAGTGAGGTCATTAACGATAATAAGAATATTATCAACATATATCAACAAGGCTGTAAAAGATTTGCCTTTCCGACATATGAACAATGAGTAATCTGCTTTGGATTGAACAAATCCGGCATCTTGGATAGCTGCGGCGAACTTGGCAAACCATTGACGAGAAACTTGTTTTAAACCATATAACGACTTGTTGAGGTGGCACACTAGGTTCTCCCCCTATTGCCAAAGACCAGGAGGTGGAGAAATATAAATTTCTTCATAAAAATCACTATGAAGAAAAGCATTGTTAATGTCAAGTTGGTGGAGAGACCAATTTTGAGCAGCTGCCAAAGCTAATAAACAACGAACAATAATAATTTTAGTAGTGGGAAAAAAAGTGTCATGATAATCAATATCTTCCAGCTGTGTGTATCCTTTCTCAACCAAATGAGCTTTGTAATGCTCAATAGTACCATCAGAGTGACGTTTGATTATATAAACCCAATAGCAAACAATAGGCTTCTTTCCAGGAAGAAGAGAAGTGAGAGACCAAGTGTCATTGGCCTCTAAAGCGGCCAATTCAGATTGCATTGCTTCTAGCCAGTGGGAATGAGAAATTGCTTCGGCATAAGATGTAGGCTCAATATCCTGACTGATAGTAGCAGTAAAGGATCAATGTTGTGGTGAGTAACGATGGTAAGAGATAAAATTATAAAGAGGACACCGTGTACCTTTTTGTAAAACAGATGACTTAGGCTACAATTGCTTGGGAGACGTCACTTGGTTGCAAACATAGTCATGTAGAGCCGTGGGAGGAATATAAGGTCGTTGAGAACGGTGTAAGGAGGGTGTGGGAGGAGGACTAGTGTGGGTGGACTGAACAAGACTCGAATGAGAAAGTGGTACAAGAGTTGGTGGAGGGATCAGTTCTGGTGGTGGTGTTTGTTGGATGGTTGAAAGGGGTCTCAAAGAGAAAAGATTGGACATAGGAAGAGGAATAACAGGTGCTGAGTTTGTGAAAGTGGATGGAGTGGACTCGTAGGGAAAAATATTTTCATGAAAAACAACGTCACGACTAGTGAATACTGGATGAGTTGCAAGATCATAGAGTTCTTAAGCTTTTTGACCAACTTGGTAATCAAGAAAAACACAACGCTTCGCTCGAGGGGCAAATTTATGAGGAACATGCACATTAGTAGCATATACAAGACACCCAAAAACTTTGAGGTGAGAATAAGAATGAATCTTGCCATAAAGTCGTTCAAAAGGAGTTTGGCGAGAAAGAAGTTGGGTGGATAAACGATTGATTATATAAACTACTGTGAAAACACATTTTGTCCAAAAGTGTAAAGGGAGATGGGCTTGGAAGCGAATGGCTCGAGCTGACTCAAGAATATAGCGATGTTTGCGCTCTACGACCTTATTTTGTTGGGGAGTATAGACGCAAGAATGTTGATAGGTGGTGCCCTTTGTTTATAAAATTCCTGCATAGAGAAGAATTCTCCCCCATTATCAACCCGAATGTTGGCTATAGAGGCATTGAATTGTGTTTGGATAACAGAGACAAAATTGGCAAGTAAATGCTGCGTTTCACTTTTGTGGTTCATAAAAAATAGCCATGTGAATCTAGAATAGTCATCCATAATAGTAAAAAAATATTTGGCACTAGAAAGAATGACAATTTTGTAAGGGCCCCAAATATCACAGTGAATCAACTCAAAAGGCCTAACAGAAGAAATTGAGCTTGTAGAAAATGGGAGCTGACTTTGTTTTGCAAGTGCACAAACATCACAAGCAGTACTAGACTTGGAAGAAAAATTTAACAAATATTTTGCCATAAAATTTAATCTAGAGGAAGATAAATGCCCCAATCGGCGATGCAACAAGTCTGTGACCTGAGAACAGGATGAACGGCGAGTAATGGCTGCTGCCGGTGGTGTATTTTTTATTTATTTATCCGATGCTATCGCAACCAAGTAATAAAATCCGTCTCGTTGTTTACCCAAACCAATCGTTGTCATCGTCATCAAGTCCTGCAAAATACACCAATGAGGAAATAAGGTTACTGAACATTGAGATCTCTTGTAGCTCGACTCACATACATTAAATCCACCTTAAAGATGGAACACCAAGCACATTTTTTTAAAGAAATAACATAACTCAATGGTAAAGTTCCCATAGATGTAATTGGAGCCTTTATTGTTAACAAGCAAAGTTGGAGATGAAATAATGTGGTCTATTGCACCACTATCAATAATTAATTGATGGGGGCACAACAATGCTTGTGACAAACCTGAAGCGGCACTACTAGCAATAGCTTAAGGAGTAGCGAATTGTGATGCCCCGTTACTATTCATGATAGATAGTAATTGCTGGATTTGCAAATTAGAGAACCCATTTGTTACTGAATGCATTTCCTGCATCATTGGCCACTCCTTGACGTTATTGACTGAAGTTGAATGGCTATTGTTGTGCTTAGAATGATTGCCTCCTTGGTTGGACCTATTTGGTGCACGTTTTGGGTGTCTTGGCGGATACCCATTCAACTTCCAACATGTGTCTTGCACATGATGGTCTCGATCACAATAAGAGCAATGTAAAGGTTTTCAATTAAATGAGTTGGAACGAGAAGAACCTTTTCCATGTCGAACAACAGGAGCTGCCGGTTCATCCCTTCTAACAAACAGGGCGGAGGTCTCCGTTATCTCACGTGCAACGCTTAGGCTTCGCTGCTGCTCTTCTTGTATAATGAAGAAGTTGGCCTTTGCAACATCAGGTAACTAATTCATCAATAGGATCTGTCCTCGAATTGCACTATAGGACTCATTGAGTCCCATGAGAAATTGCATCAATCGGTGTCTCTTATGATTTGCCCCACAAGAGCAAACAGTGTCATTATAAGAGCCTAGTTCATCCCATAATTATTTAAGCCTTGTGTAGTAAGCAGCGACAATCATCTGATCTTGAGCGAGACAAACGATGTCCTTTTCAATTTGAAAAATATAGGAGGCATTGCTTTAAGAAAAAGGATCTTGAGGATCTTCCCATACCTCCCAGGCAGTGATAGAAAAAATACTGCTGCTTGCAAGATCTAGTGTGAGGGAATTGAGGATCCAGGATAGGATCATATTGTTGCACTTTTTCCATGATGCAAAGTCATTTGGTTTGGTTGTAGTAGGTGGCGCTGTGATGGTCCCATCTATCAAACTCAGCTTGGATTTGGCATTCAAAGAGATGGTCATGGCCCTACTCCAAGTTCAATAACTGTCCCCGTTGAGGGGCTTGGAAACAAGCACCATTTCGAGATGATCGGAATGGTGAAGAAAATATGGTGTAATACCCTACTTCTTCCTTCCTTTTGATGTAAGCAATTACGTTAGATGAGATAGCCTGCCCACTCCTCTCTGCAATGTCTAAAAGCCCTGTTATGCGTGCCAGATCCCGATGGCGTGTTTTAAAAGATACTACGTAATTTATAAATCTAGTTTTGTGTTTTAAAGTTATGTGTATTTTAAATGGAAGATTCCTATTATTATTTAACTAAAGAATATTTTAAATAACTCAATTATAATATCTTTGAAGAGCTCCAAAAATATTATAACTGTGGGAATCATTTTATATAAATGATTCTAGTTATTTAAAATATTATGTGATTTAAATAATGATGGAATCTTTAATTAATTTAATAGTTTTACTCTTTTAAATATTTTAAGTAAGACTTCATCATTTATAAAATGATGAAGGAATATTATTTTAAATAATATTCTATTTTAATTTCACTCAGTGCTTTTAAATAAGTTAGTTTTTACGCATTTTCAAATCAGTATTTAAGGGTCATTGTAGACCATTTTATAGACCCCCAGACGTCGAGTTTTAGGATAAAGCCCCATCCCCTATCTCTTCTCCCTCACTTTTCCCCCAGCCCTCTCTCTCTCCTCCCTTTCTCCTTCTCGACGTGCCCAGTACGCTGCACCCACACCGAACGGCGCCAGCCCCAGCCCGACGCCGCCATGCGCCGATGAGCCTCATCGCCCATACCACCGGCCTCCTCTCCCTCCGGCGAGCTCACCCATACCGGCCTTGCTCCCCCACGCTCGCCCCTCCTCTCCCTTGGCCATGCATAGCCCGAACGGGCTTGATGGCTACTGCGCCGCCGTGTGCTGTTCTCCGGTGCCACCACTCCCACGGCAGCTCCCTTTGCCACCGGCCATCACCCTCCAGCGAGCCCAGCCTCTACCTCCCCGCCGACCGTTCCCATGCACTAGCACAAGCTCCTCCACGCACGGATCACTGTGCACATCCACAGCGCTGCCGTGCGCGACCATCTCAGCCACCGGACACCACCATGAGACTCCTCAGGTCTCCCCCTTCCTCCTCCCGTAGACCCATGACTGGTAGCCCTCTCCTCCACCTCCCGGTGTTCCTTTCTCTCACGCACGGGTTAAGCCCGATCCTCCGCCGTGTGCCGCCACCCACGGCGAGTGACCACCCTTTCCGGCACCCTCAGGCCACCACGAAGCCAACCGGACCACCCACGGCCTCGATCTGCCACCCACGGCCCCACACTCTCTCTCTCACTCTCCCATGGCTTCTCCTCCCTCACAGTGCACGGCCAGCCTCTTTTCACCACCACGGACCACCGCACGACCACCACCGAGCCTCCACGGCTCCTCTGGCAGTTCCCTTAGCCTAGCCCCTAAGCCTAAACCACAACTTTATGTGGTGGGTAATCACTGCACGTGATGGACAGTCACTGCGCGTGACTGACCGCCATTGTACACGGCAAGATCCGTCGTGATACGCTCCTTGCCATCATTATCAAGGCCACCTCAGGCCTTTCCAAGACCACACCTAGCTATCCAAACGCCTAAACAGTCACTGTACGCGGTGTAGCCACCCTGTAAGTTTCTCTGGCGTTATCGACTATAACGATCAACGAGCGACGCATGGGTTATTTCACCAATGGTATAACTCTCTATCCCTCGTTATTTGTGTTAGATGCTAATTAGCTGACTAGATTGTGGACTGTACTGTTAGTAATTATGGAGTAACTATGTAGTATGGTGGTGTGGACTGTGACGTGAAGTGTTGGGCGTAGTTGGGAAGTGTGCTGTGTAGTGTTGTGGACTGTGCTGTGAAGTGTGGTTGTGGTATATGTGTGGTAGTAGTGACGCGGCGTAGTGCCGTGAATGGAGTATACGCGGAGTATACTCCATGTGGTTGAGCGATACACTACATGGCGTGTGTGCCATAGTGGTGATGTGGCGTAGTGCTGTGAATGGAGTACACGTGGAATGTACTCCATGTGGTGAGACAGTACACCATATGGTGTGTATGCCATAGTGGTGATGTGGCGTAGCATTGTGAATGGAGTACATGCGGAGTATACTCCATGTGGTGGAACGATGCACCATATGGCGTGTATGCCATAATGGTGATGTGGCGTGGTGTTGTGAATGGAGTACACGTGGTGTGTACTTCATGTGGTGAGATAATACACTATATGGCGTGTATGCCATAGTGGTGATATAGCGTAATGTTGTGGATGGAGTACACGTGGAGTGTATTCCATGTGGTGATGTGGCGTAGCGTTGTGAATGGAGTACACATGGGATGTACTCCATATGGTGAGATGATGCACCATATGGCGTATAGTATGTATGAAATGATGAATGCATGACTAAAAACCTATGTTGTTATATTTTAACGGTATGAAGTAATGCTTACTGAGTATTCGACTCATTTTAGTTTTTATGTGTGCCCCTCCCCCCACAGGAACTGAATGAGCAGTACACTCAGGAGGGACACGGCCAAAGGAGAAGAGCACGAAAGTCTAGGCATGAGGGTTTTAAATTTACGAAAGGTCCTTTTTATTTTAAAGATTTATATTTTTCACTCTTTTAACTCGCAAATCTCTTTTATTATAAAAGCACATTTTATTTTATAACATAAAGTCTTGCACTCTGGGAAGGACAGTAAAATGTTTTAAATCGAATGGTAATTCCCGTCGTATTTTTCAAAATATTTCTTAAAAAGACCCACCTAAAAGACGGGCGTTACATATGGATTGTTCGAAGATTGCTCCTTTGCCATAATGATGTGAAACGGCGACAAAGGAAGGAAAAAAATTATTAAAAGGAGGACCAAAAGTCTTTTATTTTATTATTATTTAAAAAAAAAAAGAGGGCCAAAAGTCTCTTTCTGACAAAAGGGCATGGCCAAACCTTTTGGTAAAAAAAAGGAGAATGGTCGAAAAAGGGCTGAAAGTAATGGCATGTTGGCCAAACTTTTTGATAGAAAAAAGGGAATGGCCAAAAGTTAAAGGAGAAAGTAATGGCTTAAATGAGTAAGTAATGGCATGCTAATTCTACTCAAATTTTCTAGTAGTGACTAAAAATGGTGAGTACACAGCATAAACTTATGTTTTGTTTTGGAATTATTATTTACATTGTTTCCCACATTTCTATGTTTTCATTTGGTTGAGTTGAATATTTTGACATTTCCTTACTTCTTTTTGAGTAAAATTATCTGTACTTTGGCTAAAAATGATCTTAAAAAATACATTTGGGTTTTATCGTGCGGATGCTTTGCCATTTCTTATAGAGCGCATTCATAGGGCAACTGCAAAATTAATTCTCCACATTGATGTTGAATATTGACTTTCAACTTTTTAAAATTCTCTGATGTAAAGAAATAGATATAGAGAAAATTAACTCATCCCAAAATAGAGGTTCTAGACGGTTGTTAGGCATGTTTGAGACAGCTTGCATAAAAATCCTGCTTGAGATAGCTTGCATAAAATATCTCTAAGTTATTTAACTAAGCAAAATATGAAAACTGTTTGTTGTTTTTCATCTTAGGTTTTGGTAAAACATAATCATCTCCTCTGGTTAAGTAAAAAACAAATTGAAGCTAAAAGCCTTTATGATCACTTTATTATCACATCTTATTAGTCAATAATTAGCCATTGGGTTTCATAAGTACTTACGTACGATTATTTAATCAGTGGTTTCTCTTTATTTTGAGTTTCTTTAAATCATAAAAATAGAGTAATTTTCAATTCATATCCTAATATCTTGATTTTTGTATGTTATATTATATGTAAGTTCATATATGGATTGTTTCAAAAGTGACACTCATACAAATTTAAGAGATAATGAGACTGCTACTCTTTTGTAAAATCTATCACAAGTGGCTTCAAATATTAACTTATCTAGTGACATAAGTCTCCCAGTCTCTCCTCGTAAAAAGAGGGCAAATAAGAACCCCTTAGCAGTGTGAGAGCATTTCACTAAAATAGACGGATGCCCTTTAAATGACCCAGAAGCAAAGTGTAATTATTGTCACAAGATTTACTCTTGTCATCCCAAAAGACATGGTACATCAAGTATGTTGCAGCATCTTGGTACTTATCAGCAACATCCTTATAGAATTAGACTACAGATCAACAAACTATGAGTCGTGAAGGGGCTCTTGAGGGAATTGGAAATAGTGATGTCAATAACTCGGCAAATGTACGTACATAAGTTTGATTCAAAAAATGTACAAATGGAAATTGCTGAAATGATAATTTGTAATGAGCTTCCATTTAGGATAGTAGAAGCCCAGGGATTTAGGAAAGTATGTAGATTACTTGAACCAAGGTTCCAAGTGCCATCTCGAACCACTACAGCGAGAGACTGTATTAAACTATTTAAAATGGAGAATGAGAGGTTAAAGAAAATATTTAAGATGATTGGATAGGTTAGTTTAACCACTGATACATGGGTGTCAATTCAAAACTTAAATTATATGTCTTACTGCACACTTTATATACTATGAATGAAAACTACACAAAATAATTCTAAACTTTTGTATGATCCCTAATCACAAAGGAGAAACTATTGGAAAGTATGTAAATTCATGTCTACAAGATTAAGGTATTGACAAGATCTTTACTATTACAGTTGATAATGCTTCCTCAAATGATGTTGCCATCGAGTATTTGAGAAAGTTCGTAGGAGGTCATTTGTTGAAAGGAAATTATATTCACATCAGGTGTTATGCCCATATTATGAACTTCATTGTGAATTATGGGCTAAAAGATTGTGATGAGTCAATCACAAGGGTGCTCAATGCGGTTAGGTATGTTAGATCATCTCCTGCAATAATGGATAAATTTAAAAAGTGTATAGAGAAAGAGAAAATTGGTTGTATAAAATTAGTATGCCTTGATGTTTCCACAAGATGGAATTCAACTTATCTAATGCTAAAAGTTGCAGAAATATTTAAAAAATCATTTTTGCGATTGGAGAAGGATGATGATTTTTTTTCCCATTATTGTTGTAGTGTGAACTTGAGCCCCCTAAACTTTAGTGATTGGGAGAGAGTTAGAGTATTGATAAAGTTTTTGAAGATTTTTTATGAAGCTACTATGAGAGTTTCTGGCTCTTTGTATGTCACATCTAATGCATATTTCCTTGAGTTTTGTGGCATCTAATCATATTTTTCGAAAATGTGTCGAAGTAATGATGCAGTATTGAAATGTATGGCAGCGAATATGAAGTTTAAGTATGACAAATATTGGGGATCAATCGAAAAGACTAACTTGATGATATTTATTGTTGTTGTTCTTGATTCATGATGCAAATTTAGTCTTTTGCATTTTTTGTTCAAAAAAATATATGGTAGTAATTTAGTCGAAAAAATGATTGCAAAAGTAAAACAATTGATTATTGACATTTACGGAGAGTATAGTGTTGTGTATGGGAGATCAAGCGGAGTTTCCTATTTTGAGCCTCATTCCTCAGTTGATCTTAGTATGATTGATTTTGATTCTTAACAGAGTTTTTGGGTTGAGTTTGAGTAAGAAATTATTAAATCTAATTTGATGAACAAATTGGAGATCGATCAGTACTTGGAACATTGTTGTGAGGCACGAGTTTCAAATTTTGATATTTTAGATTGGTGGAAGATCAATGAAGTAAAGTATCTAATTTTGGCAAGAGTTGCACAGGATGTGATGGCCATTCCCATTTCTACTGTTTCTTCTGAGTTAGCTTTCAATGTAGGGGGTCGTGTGTGCTTGACCCATTTCGTAGTTTACTATTTTCAAGAATAGTCGAGGCACTCGTTTGTACACAAAATTGGTCGAGGGATCCAATGCCCATTGATCTTTGTGCCTCCTTGGATAAAATTGAAAGTTTTGAGGCGGAATTTGGTAATAAACTTATTTCTTATTTAGACATTTATTAAAAAAATTTCATAATGTTTATTTTTATATCAATTGATAATCATCATGTGTTTTTTTAGAATTTGATCCAAAATCGAGCTTTACTTATGTTGATGAGGAGTAAGTCAAGACTTATAGTCTACATGATGGTATGCTCTACATTTTCACTCATTTGTTAGAGAAACTAAACCACTTTGTATTGACTTGAATTATTTGATGTGCTTTTATTAATTTGGGGTTAGACTTTTTCATAACGGCAGATATAGAGGAAGAGATGGGGGAAGCTGCTATAATTTGATCGTTGGATGCTCCTTAGTCCTCTATTTTGTAATTTAGATAGTTTTTGTAATAGATGGCTTTTGTGCACTTTTTTATTAGTTTTTGTACAATTTTAACTTATTGTTAGCCATTAAATCAAACAATTCTAAGGAAGGACCTGAGGTAATTAGTGGTATCATGGCCAGTATGGATAAAGTCCATCCAAGGGCCTCATTCTTGATGAAAGTTTATTTTTTAGTAAGTACTGCTGAAGACAGGTTGGCATTGGTAACTTAACACCAGGTCACCAACATTCACATAAACTTAGTCAACAAAAATACGTAGGTTTCAACCATTGGTGATACACAATAACCACTATGGCATGTAGCAGTCAGGAAAAAAAGAGGCCGGGTTGGCTTGCAGTATTGGGTTGGGTCGGACCGGGTCCAGACCTGTTTAGATGTCATTGGATTGCAAGCCTAGAATAAACTTGCGTGCAAAAGCTTTTATTTTTGCTTATTTTTGTTTTTGATAAATTACTTGCGAGAAATAGTTAGAACAAAACACAATAAAACATCTCACGCAACATTGCATGTTGCAATAACCAAAAGCAGGGAAAAAATAGTTCTTCCTCCCAACCGAGTCTATGAAAACATATATACTTACCCAGCTCAAGATATGACCAGTACTCCCAGGAACCCAAAAACCAAGCAAACCCAATTCCCCGTCTTTCCTCACACGTCCTCAAATTCTTTTCCTTTTGATCCACACTTCCTCGGCAACCAAACAAAAACTGCCAAATTTCCAAGAGGCAAATCTACCCAATCTTAAATCCAATAGAACCCTTAAAAAAACATTTACAGTTTATACCTTCTGCTTAAGAATCGGGCTCTTGTGCTCGAGCCTCTAGCTTCAGGATAAACTTCGAGACCTCCTTTACAATACTGACATGCATGCGAAGATTGCAGGAGATCGCAGATCTCCTTTAACTTGTACACCGGCGTGACCTTGGTCTAAAAATAAGACCAAAGGCGCTGTTATTGTCCAACCAAATATATATTAAAAATTTACAAATGTAGAAAAAGATGTTGTAGGACTCACTTCATATATAAGTTGTGCTACACGTACGCACACAATTTCAATACAAAATTATATGTACAGAGTGATTGTCTGATTTTATCATTATTATTATTATTTTTTTAAAAATTTTAAATTTCAAATTTTAAGATTTTTAGAATTTTCTGACACATCCGTACGTATAGTTATGTAAGTAAAATTATGAATATAAATAGCATTTTCCGTCATATATTAGTCGCTCAAACTTAAAATTCTCAATTTCTTGTTCGAATTTGAGGGGATCTTAATCTCACAACAACTATTAAATTTGAAATCATTGGAAACCTGATCAAGGAAGTTGCCAAATCAAGATAGCATATGTATATAGTCTCTTAGTCTTTCATTATAGGTAGATCATAGCACACCATTGCATGTATTATTCATAGGACCGTTCTACAGTATATTGAGAGTACGGGCGGCCATAGTCATTCTTTCAGTACTTCTTCTTGGGAGCAAGGTTTGCTTTGATTGTGTCAACCACCTTGCCATCCACCTGGAAGGCTATCACCAACACATCGTCCGGCACCGGTGGTGACGCAGCGAAAAGTGATGTGGCAATGACTTGAGTGCCCGGCAGTTGGCCATTGAAGCCCGAGATCACAGAAGCAAGCTTGTCGCCATTGTTCTTCTGAAAATGGACCAGTCCCCTGGGGAACACAAAGATCTCACCTTTCTTGATGGTCTTGGAGATGAGCTTGTTTGCTGTGGTGATGAAGCCTACTTCCAGCTCGCCTTCCAGAGTGAATATGGTCTCGGTGGCGCGCGGGTGAGTGTGAGGAGGGTTGAGTCCGCCGGGTGCATAGTCAATGCGAGCCAGCGACACGCCGAGCGTGTTAAGGCCTGGAACCTGTCGGGAATATGCCGTAAAAGCAAATTGTAATTTCCACATTTTGTCATTAAATAAAATTGTTTAAATGAACAGAACCTGCAACACATTGGCTGTAGTTACGACTGAACCAAACGAGTTGTTGATGAGCGCTGGCTTAGCCAGGCCATTGAAGGTGAAATCTGCTGCCGTGACATCTGCATCGTCCTTGCATACAAACCCGTTCACCTTTATCTCTGTTGCACGAATGGCAGGAAAATAAGAGAGCATTTCATCAAAACAATCATCCCGAAAATATGTACAGTTAGTCTAGGAACTTAAAATGAATCACATACTTGACTTTAGATCGGCAACGCAGATATCCTGAAGGGGGTCAGGATCGTATGCCTGCACAGAGCTGGCGATTGCAGCAAACATGAACAGACATGCAAGAACGCTTGCCACCATGATTGGAAATGACTTGAAGTGGAATGACGTATTAGTTATGAGTAGAATGCTTGGTTCGAATTATATGGAGAAAGAAACAGCCTGCTGCTCTATTTATATACACATCTAACACTGGTGCATGGTCATAAATTTAGAGAGAGTCTGATGTGATGCCCAAGCTGATAAAGAACAGGGTTTCAGCTTAAATCCCAAGCAATTTCGCATTGAAGACGCAAACAGAAACTATTTTCTCCTAGTTTGAATGGGTGAAAGAAGTTGGTGAAGAAGAAAGTGGTTAGATATTAACGTTTTTGGGGTTCTTTTTCTCGACACAGCCTGTAGATGTGTGTTTGTTAAACTAATACACAAATCAAATTAATGGGGCTTGGAAAAGCTGCATGCCAGCCTCGCTAAATAGCGTACATTTCTTGCTATTCAAGATAGAACTTTAAAGTGAGACATAACTAGTAACCAAACACATCATTTCCAATTCAATGAGATCTGCATGGTTGCAGATTGATGATAAGGTGACAAACACAGATAGCAAATTTCTCGTACAGGTTAAAAAAAGATTATGCGAGCACAGGGCCGACTCAATAGATTTTGATGTCTAAGTCGAGAAGTTAAAATGTGATATTTTGCTTGTATCAAATTATATTTTTATTTAAAAATTATTCTTTTCTATTTTTTTATATACAAAGTTGCTAATTAAATTTTTATATTGAAGTTCTTCTAATATTTCATTCTCAATTGATAATGTGGCTAAAATATTCTTACTATACTTATAAATATTCTAAAATAAAATAAATATTAACATAAAACAATAGAACCTGGTTTAGCAAATGGGCTTCATTTTTATATAACAGATGAGCACCACTTTTTATATAAAATTGTTAATCTTGACAATAAAATAGAATATATTAATATTAATATTCAAAATCAAGAAATAAATTATATATTATAGAAGTTGGAGAAAAAAAAAATTTGAAAAAAAAGTCAATGAATACATCACTACAATAGATAAGGTCTTTTGGGCTGAAAAGTTGTCCCAAAAGATTGGATTTTTAAGTGTCTCAAAGTTATCCTAATATCATTGTTTCAAAAGATATTTTGAGATGAAAATCATAATTTCGTCTCAAAAAATATATTTTGAGACGAAATTTTGTTAGACCGTTCAATCATTCATTATATATGTATAATATATATAGTCATATTCATAATTAATGTTTAATTTGCTACTATTTTGTATTTTCCACCGGCAAGAAATCCTAGAAGAAACTCCACTTTTCAGCTAGACCCTCCAACTACCATGCTATGCTGCATTATGATTAGAAAAAATTTACTCAACCTCCTACTATTCACACCACACTCCACACTCCATCTTTTTTTTAATTTTTTTTTAAATTTTTTTTATCAAATATATTTTTATATGAATAGTGAATAAAAAATTATAAATAGTTTTAAAAAAATAAATTTAAAAAAATTTAAAAAAATATTAAAAAATATTAAAAAGTGTGGAGTGTGGAGTGTGAGGAGGTTGTGTAGCAAAACTCGATTGATTAAATGTTGAGGACATGACACTTGTTTGACTTAAAAATAAATTTGCACTAAATTTATAAATTGATATTGTTTAATATAATATTTCAAATTGTAAAGTTCATTTGATTATAGAATATATCTTAAGTATTATATTGAGACACGTTAATTTATATATATTTTTTATAAAACTCTTTTATTTTTATTTTATTTTTTTATGTTGGAGAACCTCTCAAAGGCAGAGGAGGCCTTCAAATCCTCAATTGCAGAGTAAATTTCGATCTTGTGCACTACACTCTTCGAAGTTACCCTACACAGAATTGGTTAAATCACTGACTTTTCCCCATAAGATAGGGCCATAAAGGATTTTTTGCATCCATGAAGTGTTGAACATGTAGATGTAGCAACAACTGTGATTGCAAATTGTACGTAATATATAGTCCAATATTCTTATCTCATTGAATGTTTGTACGTACCTCGCGTAACATTAACATTAAACGTCTTTATGTCGTCCATGCTTATAAAAATTACCATAATGAATGAAAATCAAAACTTACTCAATCTACCATAAGCAATTTTGTGCTTGCAACAATAGAATACACATCATGATATACATTTGGAGATCCTTTTTCAATAAATGCCTCAAAATTAGTTTGAGATAATACAACTATATGCAGCCACATTTGAAACTATCAAACAACCCCTCTCCAAATGTGGTTACCGATATAATGGAGGCCTTTCTGACCCCAATTAATAATTAAGAAAGTCTATAAGATAAGTTCTGGAATTTCATTCACTATCACCTCTTCAACCTTCCAAGAATCCATAGGATTTATGCTTCATTGGAATAAACTTGCGTGCAAAAGCTTTTATTTTTGCTTATTTTTGTTTTTGATAAGTTACTTGCAAGAAATAGTTAGAAGCAAAACACAATAAAACATCTCATGCACACACCATTGCATGTTCCAATAACCAAAAGCAGAGAAAAAAGAGTTCTTCCTCCCAACCGAGTCTATGAAAGCATATATAATTACCCAGCTCATGATATGACCACTACTCCCAAGAACCCAAGAACCCAAAAACCAAGCAAACCCAATTCCCCGTCTTTCCTCACACGTCCTCAACTTCTTTTCCTTTTGATCCACACTTCCCTGGCAACCAAACAAAAACTACCAAATTTCCAAGACGCAAATCTTCCCAATCTTAAATCCAATAGAACCCTTAAAAAACATTTATGTGTGATACCTTCTGCTTAATAATCGGGCTCTTGTGCTCGAGCCGCTTCAGGATAAACTCCGAGACATCATGCGAAGATCACATGAGATCGCAGATCTCCTCCAACTTGTACACCGGCGTGACCTTGGTCTAAAAATAAGACCAAAGCCGTTATCGTCTAACCAAATATATATATTTAAAGTTCACAAATGCATAACTAGATGTTGTAGGACCGACTTCATATATAAGTTGTGCTACATGTACGTACACAATCTCAATACAATATTATATGTACAGATTGACTGTATGACTTTATCATTATTTTTTTAAATGTGAATTTCAAATTTTGAATTTTAAGATTTTCAAAATTTTTTGACACATCAGTACGCATAGTTATGTAAATAAAATTATAAATATAAATAGCATTTTCCGTCGTATATTAATCTCTCAAACTTAAAATTCTCAATTTCTTGTCTGAATTAGAGATCTTAATCTCACAACAACTATTGAATCTGAAATCATTGGAAACCTGATCAAGCTGGAAGTTGCCAAATCAAGATAGCATATGTATATAGTCTCTAAGTCTCTTAGTCATTCATTATAGGTAGATCATAGCACACCATTTCATGTATTATTCATAGGACCGTCTACAGTATATTGAGAGTACGAGCGGCCCTACAGATTCTTTCAGTACTTCTTCTTGGGAGCAAGGTTTGCTTTGATTGTGTCAACCACCTTGCCATCCACCTGGAAGGCTATCACCAACACATCGTCCGGCACCGGTGGTGACGCAGCGAAAAGTGATGTGGCAATGACTTGAGTGCCCGGCAGTTGGCCATTGAAGCCCGAGATCACAGAAGCAAGCTTGTCGCCATTGTTCTTCTAAAAATGGACCAGTCCCCTGGGGAACACAATGATCTCACCTTTCTTGATGGTCTTGGAGGTGAGCTTGTTTGCTGTGGTGATGAAGCCTACTTCCAGCTCGCCTTCCAGAGTGAATATGGTCTCGGTGGCGCGCGGGTGAGTGTGAGGAGGGTTGAGTCCGCCGGGTGCATAGTCAATAGGAGCCAGCGACAAGCCGAGCGTGTTAAGGCCTGGAACCTGTCGGGAATATGTCGTAAAAGCAAATTGTAATTTCCACATTTTGCATTAAATAACATTGTTTAAATGAACAGAACCTGCAACACATTGGCTGGAGTTACGACTGAACCAAACGAGTTGTTGATGAGCGCTGGCTTAGCCAGGCCATTGAAGCTGAAATCTGCTGTCGTGACATCTTTATTGTCCTTGCATACAAACTCGTTGACCTTTATCTCTGTTGCACGAATGACAAGGAAAATAAGAGAGCATTTCATCAAAAGAATCATCCCGAAAATATGTACAGTTGGTCTATGAACTTAAAATGAATCAGATACTTGACTTTAGATCGGCAACGCAGATATCCTGTAGGGGGTCAGGATCGTATATATGCCACAGAGCTAGAGATTGCAGCAAAGATGAACAGACATGCAAGAACGTTTGCCACCATGATTGGAAATGACTTGAAGGGGAATGATGTATTAGTTAAACTAAGAAACTGAGTAGAATGCTTGGTTCTAATATGGAGAAAGAAACAGCCTGCTGCTCTATTTATATAGGAAAACACTATGGCCACATAATCTTTACCGAAATTCTTTACCTAAAGTTTTTTTAATTTTTTTTTTTTTTTGCTTAATGATTAAGTAAGTGTTTTTAAATGAATATGTGATTTTTATTTATTTTTAAAAAATATTTAAATAGTTTTAAAAAATAGTGAAAGAAAAGATTAAAAAAAAACGTAAGTGTTCGGTAGAGGATTTCGGTAGAAATCCTCTCTGGACGTAGTATGGTCCATTTATATACACATCTGACACTGATGCATGGTCATAAATTTGGAGAGAGTCTGATGTGATGCCCAAGCTAATAAAGTGTAACGCCCTGTCCCTGAGGGTTCGGAGAGTTAACTCATATTACCCGATAATCAACTCCAATACTGCTAATATACTTCAAACATAGCTCTTAAACCTATATTTCAACAATAAAATTATAGACTCCAAATTTCTAATATTATAAAGGAATTTTGACTCAAACTAATTTTCTCAATATAATCAATTCTTCTAAATGCCAAGACATCATAACGCAAAAACATTTCTTCACAAAAATCGCCGATATTCATTGAAAGCTTTCTATTCTTAATTCATTAATCTTAAGTTATTTCACCCAATGCTTCGTAGTCTCGATCCTTAGCTAAAATATCTAAAATCATCTAAAAAATATTTGGAGATAAGGGGGTGAGTTATCAACAACTTAGTAAGCAGAGAACATATACTAGTATATAAACATGAGCCTTTTCAGAAAATTCGGTATGCAAAAATAAAACATTTCATTTTCATATGCAGATCTAAAAAAAAATGTGTTATCTGAAAATCAAAAAGACTTTTCAATTTTTTAATACCCAAAGACCAAATGTTCATTTTAAAAGATACATTTCATATTCAAAAACTATTTTCATATTCAAATACTAACTGTTTATATTCAAAGATTCATTTCATATTCAAAGACCATTTTCATATTTCAAAAATTCTTTGACATAACATAACTGAACGTCTTCATCTTATCATATCATATCATATCGTATCATATCATATACCATGTTTAACCCCCGTGGTAGTGTTGTGCTATCCCCGGTGGCCAAACCAGGCAGTATCATATTGTGAAACTTTTCCTTTTTCAATCTCGGAGCCCCGAGTGTGCACACAGAAAAGAACAAGTAAATGACTACTTTGTTTCCAAAATGGGTGCACTCATATCATATCATATCATGTTGGTACCAATCATATCACGTGAACCAGTATCATCATATCAGAACCATATTCAGAATCAGAATCAAACAGATAAATATGCCAAAGGTTTTTCATATCCATATCATATCAAAACATGTGCTAAATATATTCATATCATTTCCATTTCTTTTTTATCAAAAACATATCCAAATCATTTCATATCACATGTATAAAAATCTCATTGATATCATATTCGCTCTTTTGTATATTTCAGAAACATGTCAAATATTGCTCATGTCTACACTTTTCATGTCAAAAGTATTTCTTTTCTCTTTTATACATATATCATGAATGAATGCTAAACATATACTGAGATTATTTTTCACATTTTCTTTTTAAAATAAAATGCACATTTTTACAAACCAACCTCAGTTCGTTTCTTTTTATGCAAATTTAGTATATAAACTCCGCTTACCTGGATTTCTTAATTTTTCAAAAATTTCTTCAACAATGCCGAGCAAAATTAATCGTCACTTATAAGATAATCATGTAAATTTCCTTAAATGTCCAATCAATCCCGTATTTCGATATTCAAGCCTAAACTTCTAAAATAATCTATTTTTAATTCCTCAAAATCCAAAATTCTCATTATTCCTAAAATACCAATATCCCTTTCAAAACTCATCAATATCCAACTTAATAACTCCGACTAAAACATTAAATTCTAACTTATTTTCGATTGAGATCTTACTATAATTTATAAAAACTAAAATAACATAACTATATCGAAATCATTATAAGTAGAAAATCATACTTTTGTTTAAATAAAAAGAATATTCTTTTAAAAGGATTCAAAATAAGGTTTAGCACTTACAGATCATTCAAAAAATATTATCAGTATTTATATGATAAATATTCCAACAAAAATAGCAATCTCTTAAAAAATACCAACTTAACAAAATAAAACCCACATGCGCCTAAGTCCAAATAAATAAATAAAATCACATGCTACCCACGTTTCAGACACAAGATACACAATCAGTTGATGTATTCAAACAAAAAGAGGGTAAAAGGGTAATAACGTCCTTCATCAACCATGTTACCTAAGACACAACAGTTTCTTATTTAAATAAGTACCAACAACAACAAAAATAAAAACTAACAGGGGTTGAGCGGCAGTAGGGACCTACCCACGGAAAACCGAGGCAGTGGAATCGTGGGGGGGCGACGGATGTTGGGCTAAGGCAGTGGTGACTTCTGACGGCGTCGCATAGGGAGAGAAAAAGAGAGAGAGCTGAAAATGAGGGAGAGGGAGATATAGTGAGGGAGGAGACGGAGGGAGAGCAAGCCAAAGGAGGGAGATACGGCAAGAGGGGATGTTGGTGGCTTACTGAGAGACCGAGGTGGTGAGCGGCGGCCAGGGGGGTGGCAGGTCGACTGCTGGTGGTGTGGGTTGGCAAGTTGGTGGCTCACGGTGGAGGAAATACTTCTCTACTTCTTGGTGCTGGGAATAGGGGCTGTCTGTGAGGTGGGGGTGGCCCTTGGTTTCGAGTGGTTAAGCAGCGGCTAAGCAGAGGTGTTACGGCGCAAACATTGGACATGGGTGAGTTGTGGCAGGTGGCATCGAGGAGTGGGGTGGCTGCAAATGAGGCTCTATTTTGGGTGCCTGAAACAGAGGAGTTTTGGCTTGTAGCGAAGGCTATGGGGACGCTGGATGGCGGCTTCGTGTGGCTGGGCGTGGTGGTGAGGTTAGGGCTGAGGGCGTGAAGAGAGGGCAGCAACACTAAAACTAGGGTTGAGGATGCTTAACAAATATATATATATATATATATATATATATATATATATATATATAATCTATAAGTGGAAACAAATAAAACCTAAAGAAAAGAGGGAGGGGGACGTGCATGAAAAAGGAAACAATAGCGTGAAACCGCTTGACGTGGAGATTGGAATTGCTTCCACGGACCTGGGCTATAAAATCCAGTTGCCATGGCTTTTGCGGCGTTTTTTTAACTGGGGATATAAAACCCGCCGCTTGCACTTTATTTTTATAATGGCAACTGGATTTGTATCAGAGGCTAAATTAATCGCGGTCATTCATTGAGTTTTGCGGAGACTCCATTTCGCCGCAAACTGTAACAGCAGCAAAAGGGCAACATATGCGGCAGTTTTCGCATCCGCAGTAATAAAACAAGTAATGCAGCGAGACTAACTCGCCGTTGTAAGTCATTAACTATGCTGCAACACGCGGCAGCGTTTCAAACGCAGTAAGACAACATTTTTGCGGCGACAATGTGTCCTCGCAAAAAGTTTGCTATATAAATAGCAAATCACAATGCTTTTGCAGGAGCCCGCACCGCTACAAATTATAATCTCCTTTCTGCGAACCCCTCACGACGCCGCAACTGCCTCCAGTAATCTCATCAGTCGGTGGCGAAATTGAAGCCGCCGATCGCGACCCAGGGTCTGCGGCCGGCTAGCGTCGCCGTAGTTGTGATTCTTTGCTTATCTGTTTTGCCGTAGCGTAGCCGTAGAGTGAGCTCGCGAGCTCACTCTTACTCCGGCCTCTCTCTCTCCGTCCATTATTAGGCTGCCCCACCGTCTCGTTGTGCCAGTCCATGGCAGTGTGGCACCACCTGCGGTAACCTCTCTACTTCTACCTTTTCCATACTTTCTTCTATGGCATACAGTAGCATCCCTGACTTTTGCCATTTCTATTCAATTTTGTACCCACACTTTTAATCTATCCAACTTCGTGCTTCTACTCTGAAATTTTCCCTGATTTTATCCTACCCACATGATGAATTGTATGTTATAACTTAGTAATTTTAATCACGAGATATAAGAACAGATCCTGGTTCACATATTTGGGAAAAGGAGGTTGAAGGGGTTAACCAACTATTGTGGGTAATGTGGTTCACTGGTTTTTGCAGAATTATAATACATGCATTTCTACCCTATAAAAATTACTTCTTTCAATATTACTGAAAGTCTCCCTCCTGAGTTTAGCATTAATTGCTTCAAATTTTGTTATATTTGTACTTATCAAAAAAAAAATTATGTTATATTTGTGATATTGCATTTGATAATTATATAGATATATTTATAATTACAGTTTTTGGTGACTATAGATGATTCAACTATTAATTATAAGTAGTACTAATGTTAAGCATGATGAGGTATCGAGATATAGCCTTGATTGAGAAGCTTTAATTTGTTTATTTATTTATGTTTTAGTAAGGAAGTCATGAGGTACTCATCTTGTTTATTTATCGATCACACGTGAACGTTGTTGTAACATGCATGTACATTACTACATGCTAAATATTCATTTATGGTAACCAATGATTGAGATCACAGTTTAATTCTTTTTGTATATATATACTCACAAACCAAATAATTTCAACCCAATTCCCTTGCTTTATCCCCCATGCACATGCACTTTGCTTTTGATATTTATAGGCAAATATTTGTTGTTGAATTTTGAAACTGGGCAAATATCCCTGATATTTAATGAATAAACATCGATACCTCATGACTTCCTTACTATAACATAATAAGATCATATATACCTCATGATCTCTAGATTTCTAAGGATCGAAATTGTATTTTGTAATATTACAACCAATTAATATTTTTTGGCTGTGTTCTTCATGCTCTGGTGGCCCAAGCTAGATTGCTATTCCTTGAGATTTTATAGGAAAATACAGAGGTGAGCGGTTGGAAAAATTATATGCCCTTGTTTAAGTACAAGTCAATTCATAAGTACAAGTCAATTATCTTCACAGGCACCATTTTGGCCACTCCTAATCTTTAAAACCTGAATTCTCTAAGACGTCTACTAGCAAAACTTGGGTAGTTTAACACATAATGTATTGGGGCACAGCTCATTCGTTTGTAACCTAGTGGTTTTTGTGAAAAATCCGAAATGAGCAATAGCAGTTTTTTCTTCTTAATTTTCACTTATTCCTCTTTGAACTGCTGCGGTATGATTCTAAATCGAAGAATTTTGGTGGCAAAACTTGAAAAGAGTCCACTTATGTGGCATAAGCTCGCTCTAGACAAATATTCTTAGTAAATAACAACTACTTGAGCATTCCCAACCGAACCCACGAAATCCACAGAAAACAACAACCAAAATCCATGAAAACAACAGCCAAAATTCACACGTTTCAACTATGCAGCCCACGAAAACATGCAACCAAACACACATCTAAAGAACATGAAAATCAGCAACCAAAAATAACATCTTTGGAACAACAGTGTTACACAAATACTCTATGGTGTAAAAAAAAAAACAGTAAAACATCTAAAAACATGCAGTGGGCATATATAGAGCAGGATATGAGAAAAAATGCTTCCACATGTTGAGATTCTTACCTTGGAAACGAAATGCAATAGTGCCAAAAAAATGTCCTATAATTTAGTGGAAGGGGATTAAAAGGGAAAGGGGAATTAGTGTGCCTTTAGGTGCACGAATAACCTCTTTTATGGCCAATTTTGAACTCATTTCAGATGGTTATATAAAGGGTTAAATAATTAATTAATTTTTTTGTATGTTCTCGATTTACATTACTCTGTTCGGATGTTTTAGCAATACTTAAACATAAGGATTCAGCATGCCTGTCTACTTAGTGGCCTATTATAGTATTTTATACTATCCATGAATATTTGAGTAATTTGGCATTTGACACTTTAACATAAATATGCTGGTATAGCGAACCGTGCAAAACATTCCCCAAATACAATTATCCATTGTATTTTTCATATGTCTAGTGAACGTATCTTACTAAGTCATTACTGTCACTTGTAACATTACTAGGTCATTTCTCCACAATGGTAAATATGTAGTTTACCATTTCAGCTTTAGTATCTTTGTTAATTATTCATTTTAATCAAAGCCCAAAATGATGGTAATTAAATATGTTAAGGTTCAAACTTCCGAATATCGATTGAGGCTCAAATGGACAAGACTTGGATGCACGTGCCAAATAGGTTCACGTCACGTGAATATGCTGACGGGATTAATAAACTCCTTACAATGGCAACAGCCCATGCACCTGGAAGAACTATCTTCAGGTGTCCATGTCGGAGATGCCATAATAACCTTTTCTTGCCAATAACTGAAGTTGAAGATCATCTATTCACGATAGGTATTGACCCAACTTATACACATTGGATATTTCATGGGGAGGCCGAAAATTGGAATGTAAATGCGTCAGACAGTGATGAAGATGGGATTAATGAACAGAATGAGAATTACGTCGATGATATAGATGAGATGATAGACGACATTCGGGCTAGATCATTCATGGACAATGCAGGCAGGGAACATGCTACTACCTCTCAGCCTTCAATGAATGAGGGACAAGCAAAATGTTTTGAACAATTGTTAGAGGATGCTCGACATCCACTTTATCCAAGTTGCCAAAAGTTCTCAAAACTTTCATTTATAGTTAAGCTGCTTCACATTAAAATAATTGGTGGGTGGACTGTCAAGTCATTTAACATGGTTTTACAATTGTTAAAAGCAGCTTTTCCAGAAATAGAGATACCTAACTCATACCATGAGGCTCGACAGCTAGAGCGTGCTTTGGGTTTTAGTTATGTGAAGATCGATGCATGCCCAAATGACTGCATGCTATTTTGGAAAGATGATGTGGACAAACAAGCTTGTTCTAAATGCAAGGAGTCAAGGTGGGTGTCAACGAGGGTGAAAAAGGGAAAGATTCCCCAAAAGGTTTTGCGCTACTTTCCTCTTATACCGAGGTTACAAAGACTGTTTATGTCGAAGAATATAGCTACATCCATGAAATGGCATAAAGAAGAATGAGTTGATGATCACAATACTCTAAGGCATCCTGCTGATTCTAAGATGTGGAGGCAATTTGATAAAGACCACGTCTCGTTTGCATCAGATGCTCGCAATGTTCGACTAGGTCTAGCCAGTGATGGCTTCAACCCGTTCAATAATATGAGCAAACCTTATAGCATATGGCCAGTGATCCTTGTGCCATACAACTTGCCCCCTTGGTTATGCATGAAAGATCCGTATTTAATGTTGTCCTTGCTCATTCCTGGCCCAAAAGCACCTGGTAATGATATTGATGTTTATTTGCAGCCTTTAGTGAGTGAGTTAAAAGAGTTATGGGATGTGGGTGTAGATACGTATGATGCATCCAAATCTGAACATTTTCGCTTACATGTTGCACTTCTGTGGACCATAAATGATTTTCCCGCGTACGCCAATCTATCAGGATGGAGTACCAAGGGAAAGATGGCTTGCCCATTATGCAATGAGGATACAGATTCTATGTGGTTGAAACATGGAAGAAAACATTGTTATATGGGTCATCGTCGTTTCTTGCCAGTCTCACACAGTTGGAGAAAGAAAAAAGGCTGCATTTAATGGAAAGGAGGACCATTGGTTGCCTCCTCCAGAGCTCATGGGACATGATGTACTCCAGCAACTTTTGCAGCTTGATGGTGTAGAATTTGGCAAAAGTTCTCGGAAGAGAAAACGCAAACCTGATGAATTGAATTGGACTAAACAAAGTATATTCTTCCAACTACCTTATTGGTCAATGTTGCCTTTACGACATAATCTCGATGTTATGCACATTGAAAAGAATGTTTGCGATAATGTTTTAGGAACTATGATGGATATTGATGGAAAAACCAAAGATACTGCTACTGCACGTAAGTACTTGATGGAGCTTGGATTAAGAAAGGAATTACATCTCAAACCGTCACCTACTGGGTACTCTATGGTCCTTGGCTCCTACTCGCTAGATTTAGATCAGAGGAGACGTTTCTGTGAATGGCTTGCAGCTGTTAAATATCCTGACGGTTTTGCCTCCAACATTTCTAGATGTGCTTCAGTTAGTGATGGAAAGATCTTGGGAATGAAAAGTCATGACTCTCACGTGTTTATGCAAAGATTACTTCCAGTTGCAATTGGTGGGTTTTTGCGACCTGATATACGACTTGCATTGACTGAGCTTAGTTCCTTCTTCAAGGCTTTGTGTGCGCGAACATTGACATTAGAAGTATTGAAGCAACTACATTTTGACATTGCGATCATCCTATGCAAGCTTGAGATGATTTTCCCACCTGCCTTCTTTGATATAATGGTGCACCTCACCATTCATTTACCCCGCGAGGCTTTCCTTGCGGGACCAGTTCAATATAGATAGATGTATCCTTTTGAACGATATTTGAGAAAATTCAAGCGTTATGTCAGAAATAAGGCTCATCCGGAAGGGTCAATTGCTGAAGCGTATGTTCATGTTAAATGCTTGACCTTTTGCTCCTTGTATATCCATGATGTTGAGACCATTTATAATCGAGACGATCGAAACAAAGATATAGATGTGGATAATGTCCCTGTTTCTCTCTCTATTTTCTCACAAAAGGTCCGGCCTTTGGGCTCCCCTACATCCAATCGAATTGAGCGGGTTATACTTGCAAAGGAAACTTGGTATGTGCTAAATAATTGCTTTGAGATCGGTCAATACCTAGAGTAAGTACTTTTTTCTTTGGACATACTTGTCATGGTGTAAATATTTGTGTCTGGGAATATTTGGGCTTAACTAATACTTTGTGTTGTTTAATCGAAATGTAGGGAGCACTATATGTATCTGACAGAAATTTCCCAAAATAATGTAGAGCGTAGACATCAAATCGAATTTCCAACTTGGTTTCGAACTCGAGTATGTTACCTATAGGACCAAGGTTCTCATGTGAATTCAGTATTTTATTTGTCAATGTTGAGTATTTTTAACTTCTTGCACCCCATTAATATTAGATCCAAGAACTGCGTGCAACGAATCCGGATCATGTCTCTGATGACATATATGCACTTGCTTGTGGACCAGACCCTTGGGTTGCATCATATGGCGCTTGCATAATGAATGGCACCAGATTCCACACAATTTCTCGTGGACAATATCGCAGAACCCAGAATAGTGGGGTTGTTGTTAAAGGGGAACACCAAGCAAAGGCAACTGATTTCTACGGTGTATTGGTTGACATTTTCCAGTTACGCTACATGGGTTGGCGTCATGTATATTTGTTTAAATGTGACTGGTTCGATGTCAGTGATAGGAGGAGAGGAATACGTGCTAATGATCACATTACTAGTGTCAACACTTCTCGAAATTGGTATAAAGATGACCCATTCGTCCTTGCCTGTCAAGTAGCCCAAGTGTTTTACCTTAAAGACCCTAGTATGGGTGGTAATTGGTCTGTCGTTCAACCGGTGACTAATAGAAACACTTATGATGTTCCAAGTAAGGTACTTTTGGTCAATGATGATGACGATGAAGAGCATAATGATGATTTTGCTACTTTCCAAGAAAGTGAACCAGCCTATGTTGAAGTATGCCCCGTGGACAATGTTGGAGGCACCACTCTTCCCTTGTATAGATCTGACGTGGAACCAATCCATCTTCCAGCTGATACAAGTTTTCATGTCCCAACATCCCTTCCAGATGATGAGGACTTCATCGATGATGACCCAGAGATCGACAACCATAACCAGAGTGGTAGTAGTGAAGATCTTCTAACAGACAGTGATCCTGCGTCTGATGATGGTGTGCATTGGGTTAATTATATATATCCCATTACCTATTTCCAGAAACTTCTATTTCATGCAATGGTTAACAATGCGAATTTTGCATTGTCTAGGTGAATGATGCTAGTTGTGCTGTTGAAACATGCTAATGAGCCCAGAATAGTAAGTGTGCATACCATGTGAATATTGTCATGCCTTATCACTATCAAAGTCGGAGGCAGTGAAAAATCCTGCTATGTAAGATGCTCTCTGTGATATATGGAAGTTACACAAAGTCGGCCATGATAAAAAAAATCCTGGTATATAACTTTCTGGAGTGTGATACATGGAAGCTACATAAACTTGGTGGCAGTGAAAACTCCTGCTATATATCATGTGTAGCTGTATTGATCATCTTAATTGCTTTCAAATTAAATGTCAACATTACTATATATTTTCATGTTGCTGCCACATTTTATATATTCTTGATCAAGCTAGTGAGGGTGATAAGGTAGCTTATTGATGAGAATATTAGCAACATATAATTGTTACTTGATGAGAGATTTCTTGAGTTTTGTAAATATTTGATATGCTAATTACGCCTATGGGTGAATATTCCCTCTTTTCCTTCAAGTCATGACTTGAAGGAAAACAGGTATTTTCTTTAGCACTAGATCAAAGATGATAATTAGTACTGCCCTTGACAATAATTGTATTTGTTTGTGACCTCCCAATACTACTATCGATTACTGGAAGCCTATTTTGAAATCTAATCATATACATGCATCCGAGAGCATTATGTGTAGATAGCAAATATTAGCAAATATTACATATAGATATTTAGATTAATTTATAACCATAGCAATGTTTTCATTCAATAAATATTGTGATTGCCTATTTATTTTGGTGGCTTTCTTACAACAGTACAAGTTTTCTCTTAGTATATGTAATTCTTACATCTACCTATATATGCAGATAGCTTTCAATTTGATATAATGTTATAAGGTTGCATTATATTGTGAAGGAATGTTTTGAAGCAGAAATGCAAAGGACTCCAGTCAGGATGCACGGTTGACATCTAGGCAATTTGGAGCAATTCTGTGTTGTTTAATTCAGCCCCAAAGGAAACTTGAGTTGGACCAATAAAGAAGAACAATCGTACTTGGATTCAGTTGTGAAGGCCTATAAACGCATGTCCAGGTGAGAGACTGGAAGTTGCTGAAGGATCACAGAATTGGAAGTGTAGATTGTAGAGATTTGGGCTTGCTGTGTGCCGTGACTTTTGTACATGTACCTTGAGTTTTGTATTGAGGACCAGTGGGTTTTATATTTGGTGCGTGGTGAATTGGATTTGTATGGTTTAAGTGTAAAAATTGTTGTTTCTTAACATTACCAGCGGACAGTTTCAATAGTGTATGCTAATTGGTTTAAATTGTTAATGAATACTGATGGCAGGTTTTTAATGTTTCCGTTATGTGTATATAGTATATAAAAGAATGTATATATCAGTACTCTTGTGTGCATTGTGAATCCTAACATTTCTATACAGCTAGATGAAAGTTATAAATATAAATCTTATATTTATATATATATAAATGTAACTAGATTGATTATACTCAGATTGGGTGGGATCTTGGTGTGCTACCCATTATTATTTCAAATTGAAAGCCATGGAGGGATCGATGTGTGTCTCGTATGGAGGATGTGATAATTAATTGGAGGATTGTTGTGAGAGTGGTGAAGGTGAATTAACGTGATATTTCTAAGGGATTGAGAAGCTTTAAAAAAGGGGAGATATTGATTATTTGATCTTGCAAGAGAAAAATTGCTCGATAATTCCAGTTTGTGAACGGATTCCAAAAGTTGAAACATGATAACTGCTGAAGGTGGGACGTATGAAGCTTAATGTGGATGAGTATTCTAGTATGGAAAGTATATGCCGAACTAGTTTTTTATGAATGACAATACCAAATTGATGAATTGTGGAAAGTATTTCCACAATACTCAACATTTTCGTGCCTCCATGTAGTTGAATTTATGAATGACAATACCAAATTGATTTCGTGGTTCATATGATGGATTTAATGAGTATTAATAATTTACTAATTCAAATGAATGAGGCAAAATTGGTAATCCTGCTATATTTGGAAATTAGATAGAATATCTACTATCATTGATCGAGTTATACATACAAAAATATGTCAGAAATTTCCAACAGCAAATTATATATACAAAATCTGCATGCTCTGCCAAGTGTTCTTAAGTCAATATATTAAGTCATTACATATGGAGTGGTGGTAATTAAATGCCTCATACACGTGGTATAATGAAAGTGGGTCACCACAACTTCCCAAGTGTGGTACAGCGGGAACAAACATTACAATCGATTAAAAAGAAATAGAAATACTGGTGATCATGGCTAGCTAGCTAGAGCCTTCATCTGTCGAATCATGTTCAGTATAGATTCAGCAAATCCTGATGCAACAGTACATTAACCCATGCTTTGAGACGAAGACGGCATCCACTTGCGCGGGAGAGGGAAATACGAGAAGCGGGATGTTATTTTTTAATACAATTTAGTTTCATTGCAATAGCAGTACTACTCATCTCTAGTAGTACTACTTTCTTGGTCAATATCTGAACAAGTAGTAAACCAGGCGGTCTCTCATTTCTGCATACCAGGAAGCACTTTTGCAAACCAGAAATTTCTGCATAGTTGAAGCGCTTCAACTATAGTATCTGCTTCAGCCATTACTTCAACCCTTGGTAAGACTCAAATTAAGCCCACATTCAAGATGTGCTTTTGTAGCTTCAACAAATAGACATGTACGTAGCTTCTCTAATTTACAAATATGCTATTGTAGTTATTTTGAAACTATGAACTTCTAATCTTCTGGTAAAACAAGCCAGTATACGTAGCTTGGTATAGCTGAAAATATGCCATGAACATGCAGTAATTTACTTCATGTATATTTGGAAAAATCTCTGTTGTGCATTGGGGTGTTTATTCTCTAGAGAAAAAAACCAGCAATAAGGATTTCAGATGTTTAATGGAGGATTCCTTATACGAAATAAGGATTTCATCTCTTATAAAACAGCTAGCCATCGCTCTCTTTTTTTGTCCTCTCTAGCATGCCCAAGTGTGATACATGTTGTTGTTTCTTCTCTTACCACAAAATGCCAAGTATTAGTTTAATGGTGTAGCTTTAAGGTGCTGTTTTAAGGAGACGTGCAACTTGGATATAGATTCTCTAGCAGAAGAAACATGTATCAGTCAAATAGAGGAAGAGGCTGAGGACGAGTGTTGCCTGGTACACTTCGACAATCGCAGGCAGGACCAGCAGCTTGGACATTGAGAGATGAAGTGCCTGAGGTTCACTCTGATGACTCCACTCAGCTTCCAGATGACCCATTTTCAGCTCATGATCATGAGTTGCCTCCTATTACTCCTGCAGAAGTGAATACAACACCTGAGGGTAAGTTGGTATTGTACCTGTATACGTGTTAACCTTTTCACTAACACCTTACATTCAGGTTTTATATCTTCATGGTAAGATATATGCCAAATTTAAAATATTGTCCATGTATGACTGTGAATCTACTGTGATATTGTAGAAAACAGTGGTAGTAAACGTGTTAGGGGAATAGCAAAGGGGACGGAGTTTGATAGGTTGCGCAAGTACGGGAAGATACCATTGGAGATCAAAGATGGGAAGATAGGCCCATCGTGTAACAACAGAACAGTATACACAACAAGAGTTTCGTGGGTCGTCCAGCACTACGCAGAAAATGAGGCATGTTAGCTGGAGTGTCGTTGACGGAAAGGAGAAAGAGGAACTTATTGAGCGTATTCGAGTATGGGTTTGTTTTTTCATCATGTGTTATATAACTTGAAACACTAAATACCATTGGAGATCATGTGTTAGAGTAATAGAAACATGTACGTACTGCATATTTTACTTTATGTTAGAGCCTATATAACATGTTTTACTGCTTCGGGTTTTACTCATTCTAGATGATACATGTTTAGCTGCATGGTAGAGTAATATAACTTGAATGTTTGGTTCTATTACACTAAGATGCAAAAAGTCTGCATGCATTTGGTCACAATTGTGAATAAGCATGGTAGAGTAACACTGATTACACTAACTTGAATGGAGAGTGAATAAGCACGCTGTGTTTCTGAATTTTGAGAATAGATTGGCTCGTACAAGCATGATGGTGTACGTGTGAATCATAGATAAGGTTGAGTGTTGGATATTTGGTAATTTAATAAGCTGGAAAATCTGCATGCATTTGGTCAGATTCTCTCATTTGCATAGCAATGTTCGGTTGGAGTAGTTTGTTTGTAAGACAGTATATTATGTTACTGTGGTCTCATACTTGGGAATTGAATGCTGCAAACTCAAGTTATTAACACAATATGTTCCTCAGTGTGTGAAATGTAAATACACATATAATTAGTGTGATGCTTATTAAGGAATAACACTATGGTAAATCTTATTTCAAAATTATAAGACCACAATATGGTACATGCGTGTTTAACAAGCTTGACATTGGTAGGCTGACTTTCTCTTGGATTGGACCAAGAAAAATCATCGTCGGACAGTTACAAGCCAACTATCTCGTGCTTATAATGCATTTCATTACAAGCTACACCGCAAATACTTGACTTATGCAACACATGAGGAAGCACTCGCTAATGGAGGCACGTTGGTAGAGCGGCCAGTTTGGGAGTGGCTATGCCATCGGTGGGCTAGCGATGAATTTAAGGTAAGCATGTAAATGCATTGCGTGGATGACAATTGTAAAAGGTGATAACGCATTTAAGGGTATTAAATGCAAAGAAACCATTGTTTTAGATAGGCAGCTGATGAGTATTCAAACCTGCATGAGTGCCGATGACATAATTACATAAAATTTCATTGAATGTTATAAAATGCACGATTAGCTTTGTTGTTAAAGATGGTATGCACTAGTTTAGAAAGTATTTTGTTTTAGAGATGGAGGAATGTTGTTTGAAATATAGTGAATCAAGAGCATATTGTGGCTAATAATGAATTTAATGTATATAATTAAGTTTTAAGATGTGCCTCCATGTTTTATTGCAGAAAATGTCTGACCAAAACAAAGAAATAGGAGTAAACAAAAGGTTAACCACACAAGTGGAAGAACGTCGTTTGTTGTACTAATGGAAAGAAAGGTAATCATTTGATTGTAATTGTTGTACAATCAAATAACCTCATTAACAGTTTCTAGTTTATAGATATCTATTGGAATGTCTTTTGTAACATGGTAATGTGACATGTTTGCCAATGATAACATAGAAGGAACAGAACTTGATAGATTTCTACAAAGATGTGCATTGGTCGAATAAGAAGGGGAGATTTATCACACCAAGTACAGAAGATAACTATGTGAGATTCCCTTGTTTTGATATAAATATTAGAAGGCCCGCATATTATTTGATTGATGTTTATAATATGTCAATAGAATATTATCTACAAGGTTCAGGATATTTGTATGTGCAGCAAACAACAAGTGTAAAAGCCCTGTTCAAACCTGCCCACTTTTTTCACAATTTTGTTTAGTAAAGTTTAGGAGTAAATAGCCAAATATAGCTTATGGTAACTAAAGAATCAGTTGGAAGCCAAGTTTTTAGGTCATTAGAAAACTCTTAATTTTAATCTTAAAAGCTTATAAGAACCATTTTAGACAATTAAATACATAGTTCTATAGCCTGAAAAAGTGCCGTAGATGTATACAATGTAATATTGATTGTATGGATGATTTAACTAGTTGTATAATGGTGATGGGGTGGTTTTTCATTCCATAGAATGAGATGATTCAAAAGATGAACGCCAAAGACCCAGAGGATCGCACAAATGAAGCAGCAACAACAATTTTCAGGGAGGTTTTGGGACATAGGTCAGGGTATTCCAGAGGCATGGGACACTCTGTTATGCCCGAATCTCCTAAACTGCCTGGAGTACCGAATGAGGAGTATGAACGTTTGGCGGAGGAAAATGCAGAAAATAGGAAGAATGCAGAGTATTACCAAAATAGGCTTCAAGAGCTTGAAGGTGGTTTCATGGCTATGAGGGACCATATACGGGAGTATGAGGAACGTGTAAATGTACGAATGTCTGAAGTGGAGACAGAATTAGAGTCTCAAAGAGAGACTCATCTCATTCCTTAGCCAGCAAGATGCCAGCAGCAACTCCTTCACTGTTTTGTAAAGATCCAACTTTTGTTACACTTTTGATGAACCTTTGATGGGGATTTCTAGTTATTCTACTACTGCTTTTGGTCAATCCTATATGGGAGAGCTACTGATGATGGAGCGGGTGAAGGAGATGCAGGTAAGATGATTTATTTTGTAGAATAAATTCCAGCCATATTAACTCAATATCTATGCTAGGGAGATGTTCAAAGACTTGGAAAACTGATAACAATGTACTCTTTTCTGCACTGTTTATTGTTTGGCACATAATAGTTGGTAAACCAACTGGACATTAGTTGGTATAGAAAAAAAAATTGATGGGATTTACTACAACTGAAAACATCTTGTCTCAGTGACCAAATTATGTTTCAGCTATGGTCCTTTTATATAGGCTGTAGTACACTGTTTTGGGATGGCCATATTTAGCAGGTGATTATTCAAGCATGACTAATATCTTGACATATAGATATTTTGGGATGTAGGGTGGTAAAGATAAGCAGGCATGCAGGCATTTTCTATTGCACTTAGTGCAGCTGAGATTATTTTTTTATGTTAAAAGTTTTTTCTTCATAATTCGAAATCTATAATATGGTTGACATGTAAATGATTGATATATTAATATCTAAATAGTGCGCAATGCAGAAAATAATATATATTCAAGGAAGCATTCGGTTCAAACTAATTTGGCATATGCCATGGGGAATAATTTGCTAGGAAAAAAAAATGGTACATGAATACCCAAATAGCTTGTCAATAATGGTAATCTTTAGACGTTTTAAAAGAGAAGGGAAAGGGAAAAGAACAGAGATTAATAAAAGGAAAACAAAATACTTAACCACTGTCATAATAATTATACAAGAAAGATCAGCAGTGAATTAGTCCAAGGCCACAAGTTTCATCTAGGTAATTACAATTCATTCGGAAACCGTTTATGCATAGGAATATGTAGGGCCAATCATGGGTTTTTGTCTCATATGGGAATGTCTCTCATGCACCTAGGACACTGGTATACTGCTTGCATATTATCATGCTTTATATATATATAGTACACTGGTCAACTACTTGCATGCATTTACCAAAATATTTTATATGTCAAGAACATGGTTGGATTTATGAGACACCATATATAACTCATTACTTATATATATCTATATATATATATATATATAATATTATAAGCAGGATGTGCTCGCATAAATATATATATATACACATGTATATATATAAACCCGAAAATATATATATATATATATTATATATATATATATATATATATATATGCAGCTTTTATATATGACTATACGTCCACACAGGGCAGATTAACTTTTGTATCCAATTAGTTTTTTCCCAAGTATGCCATAAATTTTAAATGCTTATTAAGACTTGTTTGAGATAACACTTGTTTAAACTAAGATGTTAGCTAAAATTGAATTAGGATTGAGGTACAAACTGTGCATCAACTTCAAGACCCATCATAATATGGATTAGGAATCTACTAGTAGTTTTTACCTGTACATATTATGCAAATGCAGTAGTATATAATGTAGACCATATTAATCTGTTCGTGCTATGGTCTAAGAATATGCTGTTGTTGTATTGCAACAGGTGATTTCATCAGAGTCCTTGCTCATTTCGAAATTGGTTGTGGTAGCCAAGACACGAAAGAACTGTTGATTCTACTAAGATAAAATTATTGCTTGTATGTACAAACTGTAACAGGTTTTTGAGATCAAATAGTAGTACTGTTGGCAAGTTGAAATTCCAAGTCATTTCTTAAATGTGGGACTGTTAAACTAAGTTAAAAACATGCTATATATTTGGGGGATTAATTTCTATCTGAGGATTCTTATGGCATACTTCTTTCAATTCAGATATAGTGTGTAAAGTCTGGAAGTTAAATTAGTTTTTTTTCCTATCAATACATCAACAGCATTGAGATATATATATATAGGAGAAATACATCAACAGCATTGAGACAATTATAATATCAAACAGGTACTAAGACAATTATAATTATGGGGACACTTGAGATCTCAAATGTCTGCATAATTATAGGGACATGCATTTGAGAGTAAAGTACCATTGAGAACAGAATGAGGAAACTCAATGGTCCTCCCAATATCAATCTGTTTTCAATGGTCCTCCCAAGCTACAAAATAAATTTTCCTAGCTAATCATATATATAATCGACGGTGAATGTTACCCAATTGGTCGAAATGCACAAAAAAAAAAAACCCAATCAAAGATCCCCTACGATTTCACAACTGCCGAAAATGGGTTTTCTGAGTTATACGTACCGAGGGTATTCTGCGGCAGTTTGGAAATTGCAGCTAACTTCAATGGGGTCTCCAACTCGCCAAGACAATCCATGGACTCTACGACGAACAGATCGCTGCAGATTGTCTGGGTTGTTTACGGCAGCACATACGCTCGCGGCTAGGTATATCGTTTCTTCGGCGATTTCGCCGACTGGGTGTTTAGGAAGCTGCGGCAGTAACCTCGGGCTCAGTATCGGCGCCGTTATCCGTCGCAATTTGGGGGGATTTATTCGGCGGTTAGGCTTGCGGCGAGAATCGAATCAGGTGTCACGGCTAATTTGTGGCGTTTGTCCTGCGATGGTAAAACTGCAGCTTAAGAGATTTTGCTACACTTTTATAATTTTTAACGGCGATAATGTGTCGCCGCAAAAGCTGCATAATGTTGTAGTGGCTCCTCATAAGGGAGTTGGGTCTGGGCCAGGCCGGCAGCAGGCTAGGTCCAAAAGAAAAATAGAAAAAAATCCACTCAAATAAGTCCAATCCGAATATAGAAGAGTCTAACAAAAGAAAAAGGCACAATAAAAATAAATAAGAGTCAAATAAAAAACTACAACTCAATATTAATAAAATAACATAATGAAAGTCCAACAATAAAATAAATTAAAATCAAGAGCAATTTAAATAATAATTAATAATTAATAACGAGAAAGACACATTAAAAATAATTTTACAAATTAAAAAAATATTATAAAATAATATAATAAAACTTCTATAATTTTAAAACAAGAAGATCAATATTTGAATTAATTAAAATAATTATTTAATTAAAATATATTAAAATACGGGATGTCACGTAAAGAACAGGATTTCAACTTAAATCCCAAGCAATTTCCCAGTGAAGACGCAAACCGAGACTATTTTCTCCGAGTTTAAATAGGGGAAAGAAGTTGGTGAAGAAGAAATCAGGAGGTATTAACGTTTTTGGGGTTCTTTTTCCTGATACGGCCTGCAGATATGTGTTTGTTAAACTAATACACAAGTCAAAGAAATGGGGCTCGGAAAAGCAGCATGCCTGCCTGGCTAAATAGCGTATATTTCTTGCTATTCAAGATAGAACTTTAAAGTGAGACAACTCGAAACCAAACACATCATTTCCAATTCAATGAGATGTGCATGGTTGCAGATTGATGTTAAGGTGACAAACACAGATAGCAAACTTTACCGTACAGGTAAAAAAAAAGATGACGCAAGAACAGGCCGGCTCAATTGATTTTGGTGCCTAGGTCAGAGAAGTTAAAATGTGACATTTTGCCTGTATCAAATTATATTTTTATTTAAAAAGTATTCTTTTTATTTTTTGAGATGCACAATTATTAATTAAATTTTTATATTTAAGTTTTTCTAATATTTCATTCTCAATTGATAAAATGGGTAAAATATTCTTACTATGCTTATGAATATTCTAGAATAAAATAAATATTAATATAAAACAATAGAACCTGGTTTAGTAAATGAGTTTCACTTTTATATAACAAATGAGCACCACTTTTTATATAAAATTGTTAATCTTGAAAATAAAATAAAATATATTTATATTAATATTCGAAATCAAGAAATAAATTATATATTGTAAAAGTTGAAAAAAAATAAATTTTGAAAAAAAAAAGTCAAGGAATATGTGGCCCATGGGCCATGTGAATTCAATTGTGAAACCTTTGATCGTCGTGGTCGGTTGAAGTCTTGAAGAAGATGACAATAAAAAAAGATAACAAAAGATATTCTAGAGACTATAAGACATGTGACGTGGCTATTTTATTGCCACAAAAGTTTACTCTATATATAAAACAAAATTTTTAGCTTTACCTTTACCTTCGTCGACCATAGCACAACAATGTTTTTTTAAAAAAATTGTTGCAGAGTTTATATAAAGCCTGTTAACATCTCTTTTTTTTATTATTATTATTTACCGTGAAGTTATGAATTGATTTTTTTCAATTTTCAAGTTTAACATCGTTTAGTTTAGATATTTAAAAAAAAACAATTTAATAATTAACTTTTAGTATTTTTTGGACCTTCTTTCATTGCAGGATCTTAGGCAACCGCCTAACTTGCCTTATGGAATAGCCAGTCCTATACAAGCAAAAACATCATGCACAAATTGCTGAAGATGGTTGTATACATTAGAGAAAAAAGTTGAGGACTGACCCGCACTCTGCCGCGGAAGGGATAAAGCAGCTTAGGCATTACACTCATCCCTTTGGTATCCTGCGAGGAAGGTAAGCTCAGATAGCGACATACTGGCCCGCTCTTCGCTGCCATAGGGATCGAGATAAGTTGTTCGAGCTGCTGGGGGGGGTAGGACCCACTCTCCATTCCAGGAGGGGTAGAACGACCTTCGGCCTAGTTCTCCCCTTTGGCCCAGCGCGATGTATGTTGTTCAGACAGTTTAAGACTGTATCCACTCCCACCCATTAATATTGCATGGAAGGTAAGTGTTGGGTCAAGCTGGTGCTGAGCCCACGCTTTGTTGTGGCAGAGGTCGGAGTAAGTTGTGTGGGCCGCTAGTGGGGCAAGATCCGCTCTCCATCGCGGGAGGGGTAGAGCGGCCTTCGGCCTTGCTCTCCCCTTGATCCGGCGGGAGGTACGTTGTTCAGGCAAGTTGAAACTAGACCTGCTCCCGCCTGTTGACGATCACAAGGAAGGTAAGTCTTTTTCTTTGAGTCACCAAGGGTTGGCCCACACTCTGCCATGACGAGGGTGAAGCAGCCTTTGGCATACTCATCCTTTTGGAACCCCGCGAGGGAGGTAACTTTTTCGGACAGTGATGGGTTGGTCTGCTCTTCACTGCAATAGGGGTCGGGGTAAGTTGTTCAGATTGCGCAGCGGGGGGAGGGGGGGGGGGAGGACCCATTCTCTATCGTGGGAGTAGTAGAGCGGCCTTCGGCCAAACTCTCCCCTTGATCCCACGGGAGGTATGCTGTTCGGACAGTTTGAAACTAAACCCGTTCCTGCTCATTGACATCGCATGGAAGGTAGGCATTGATTTGACAATGTTTTTGTCGTTGCAGATTACGTTAATTGGAGATCGTCTTGTCAGTGTTTTGTTGATAACGCAAAAGTTTGAAGTATGCGTGGTGCATTATCCTGAAAAATCATGTCTTTCATTAAACAACAAGAATTTACAGTATTTAAATAGCAGATTACAAAATAAGGGGAGATGGAGCCTTCAGTCGGGGAGCTTTTACCTGTTTTGCCTTTGCCTCTAGGACCATGCACCATCCCGCTCCTCTTCAAGCCCAGCAAGGCGAGTCGTAGACTAAAGTCTGCCAGGGCTCCTTAAGCGGTGCATGCCCTATCCCACAGACGGTGCCACTATTAATGTCGTATTTTGTACGCCTTTGAGCTAAGTTCCAGCAATTCAGGTTTTCAAAACAGGACCTGCAAAAATAGAGAATAAAGAAATTGGGAGAGGGCGGCCTTGGGGGCCAGGGAGACTCCGATGCCAAAATTAGTAGAGTGCTTTTGAAACATATAAATAATGAAAGAGTCTAGAGATCAGAGAGTGTCTTGTGCCTGAAAATTGCTATTTATACCAGAAGCTTAAGGGTGATAGGTCATGCCTGCCCCTGTGGAGTCCATGCTCTCTTTACTATTTATTTTGTTAGAGTCTTTTGATGTAGCGTGCCTCTGCGACGGCGTCATTAATGTGACTTGTAACTCGGGTAGTAGTGCCATTAATGCGGCATGATTCTCTGATTTGCCTTATCCCACTAGTGTCCTCAGTGGTCCGTTGATGTCAATTTGTCAGAAGATAAAGGGTCCTTCTTACTTGTCGCTTGTTTATGTGGACAGATACTCAATGACTGGATGATGTTTGAGAGATCTCTGTTTAAAATAAGTTTATAGCAACAAAAGTAAAAAAAGTGGAAAAAAGTGTCGAAGAAGATTAATTTATCTTATTTGCCGGGATATATATATATATAAATAAATAAATATATAGTGATCAAGTACTTCTTACCCATCATTTCATCTCGTGTTCAGAGGTAACGTAATAGTCCAATATTCTTATCTCATTGAATGTTTGTGCGTACCTTGCGTAATTCTAACATTAAACGTCTTTATGTCGTCCATGCTTATCACATTTACCATGCCCCATGCCATGCACTTGTCTTTCTTATCGTTCTCATTGATCCTCTTTTCACCCTATATATCAAGAAACGTCGTGTGCAACTTATAAATACAGTTATTATAATCTAATTAATGAAATGACGAAGTGATGTATGTTTAACCTCGTATAAGAAGGAGGGATTCCTGTTTGGACGAAAGATTCGATTTTTTACAATAGTCGTGTTTTTGTTCTGCCGAGCAAGGAAATTATCGCTAGAAACATATTTTTTCGCAAAAATATATCGCCGCAAATAATATCGCCAAAGAAAGGGTGGACAAAACATATTTTGGATCTTTTACAGCTATATTTCCACACCGCTAAATATGTACTTATATATATATATATATATATATATATATATATATATATATATATATATATTGGTATGTATCTATGTATGCATGTTCTTTTCAAACTTCCTTTCTACTACGCACGTAAATTTTTTGAAGTTAACTAAAATAAAAATAAAAATTCATATTAAATTTATAAAAACAAGAAAAAACTTAAAAAACAAGAAACATAATAAAATCTAAGCAAAAAACTTTAAATGGAAAACAAAAAATAAAGAATAGGAAAAAAAGAACCGAAGAGAAAAGGGCCACTAGGGGAAGAGGCCTTGGATGACGACCATTTGGGCAGCCCAGACCGGCCATAACTTTCAAAGGATCTCGGCTGGCTGCAATATCTAATGCAGGCCCACTTTATCTACCATATCTTTTCTCAAGTATCCCCGACAAGTGACATCACAACCGTAGATCAAGGGATACTTGTCTTTTATACACACACACACACATACAGATATAGATATATAAATATCCCTAATTTGTAAAACTATTCTATATATGTCCCTTAGAGAGATTAAGATCATTAATTTTAATTTTAATGTTGTTACTAGATATTGAAAACCTCTTATTGAACTTGCGCATATATAAGCTATAATTCAAAGTAATTTGATTTATCTGACATGACACCAAAAAAGAAAAAAAATGACAGTTTCTTAATTGGATATATATATATATATATATATATTTATACACTTAATTGGATATATAGGTTTCATCAAGTCATCAATTGGTTTATATAAAAATAAGACCCAAGCAATTATTGCCCAACCAAATCACCCACCAAATATATATTTAAAGTTCACAAATGTAGAAAAAGAACCACTTTATATATAAGTTGTGCTACAATCTACACGTATGCACACAATTTTAATATAATATTATATGTGCTCAGTGATAGTTTGATTTTATCATTATTTTTTTAATTTAAATTTCAAATTTTAAATTTTGAGATTTTTATAATTTTTTGACATATAGTGCGTATAGTTATGTAAGTAAAATTAGAAATATAAATTGCATTTTCTTTTGCATATTAATCTCTCAAACTTAAAATTCTCAATTTCTTGTCCGGAGTTGAGGGATTTTAATCTCACAACAACTATAGAATCTGAAATTATTGGAAACCTATGATTAAGGAAGTTGCCAAATCAAGACAGCGTATGTATATAGTTTCTTATGTTGCGTTTGGATGTTGAGCTAAACTTATATGAGTTGAGTTATTTATAAATAGTAGTAAGTTGAAATGGTAAAATAAATTTTGTGGGATCCACCTAAAATGAGTTTAAATATATTTAGATGTTAATGAATTTATATGTGTGGAAAATTGAAAAAGGTTGTAGATTTCACATATAAAGATCTGATCTTAAATTGACAAAAATTATAAGTCTCACGTATAAAAAAATCTTGAGTTAAGTAATATTTAATGATTTAGAAGCTGTTTATTTAAATGTTGGACTAGACTTAAATTTAAATTCAACTCAGGTCAACTGGTTTCATGTTCCAAACGTAGCCTTCTTTCTTATTGATAGATCATAGCACACCGTTACATATATTATTCATAGGACCGTCTACAGTATATTGAGAATACAGGCGGCCATAATCATAGAACTCTTAGTTCTTTCACTTCTTCTTCTTGGGAGCAAGGTTTGCTTTGATTGTGTCAACCACCTTGCCATCCACCTGGAAGGCTATCTCCAACACATCGTCCGGCACCGGTGGTGACGCAGCGAAGAGTGATGTGGCAATGACTTGGGTGCCCGGCAGTTGGCCATTGAAGCCCGAGATCACAGAAGCAAGCTTGTCGCCATTGTTCTTCTGAAAATGGACCAGTCCCCTGGGGAACACAAAGATCTCACCTTTCATGATGGTCTTGGAGAAGAGCTTGTTTGCTGTGGTGATGAAGCCTACTTCCAGCTCCCCTTCCAGAGTGAATATGGTCTCGGTGGCGCGCGGGTGAGTGTGAGGAGGGTTGAGTCCGCCGGGTGCAAAGTCAATGCGCGCCAGCGACACGCCGAGCGTGTTAAGGCCTGGAAACTGTCGGGAATATGTCGTAAAAGCAAATTGTAATTTCCACATGATTTTGCATTAAATAAAATTGTTTAAATGAACAGAACCTGCATCACATTGGCTGGAGTTACGACTGAACCAAACGAGTTGTTGATGAGCGCTGGCTTAGCCAGGCCATTGAAGCTGAAATCTGCTGCCGCGACATCTTTATCGTCCTTGCATACAAACCCATTCACCTTTATCTCTGTTGCACGAATGACAAGGAAAATAAGAGAGCATTTCATCAAAAGAGTCATCCCGACAATATGTACAGTTGGTCTAGGGACTTAAAATGAATCACATACTTGACTTTAGATCGGCAACGCAGATATCCTGAAGGGGGTCAGGATCGTTTGCCATAGAGCTGGAGATTGTAGCAAAGATGAACAGACATGCAAGAACGTTTGCCACCATGATTGTAAATGATTTGAAGGGGAATGATGAATTAGTTAAACTAAGAAACTGAGTAAAATGCTTTGTTCGAATATGGAGAAAGAAACAGCCTGCTGCTCTATTTATATACACATCTAACACTGGTGCATGGTCATAAATTTAGAGAGAGTCTGATGTGATGCCCAAGCAGATAAAGAACAGGGTTTCAACGTAAATCCCAAGCAATTTCCCAATGAAGACGCAAAAAAAAAACTATTTTCTCCTAGTTTGAATGGGTAAAAGAAGTTGGTGAAGAAGAAAGTCAGTAGGTATTAACGTTTTTGTGGTTCTTTTTCCTGAGACGGCCTGTAGATGTGTGTTTGTTAAACTAATACACAAATCAAAGCAATGGGGGCTCGGAAAAGCAGCATGCCTGCCTGGCTAATAGTGTACATTTCTTGCTATTCAAGATAGAACTTTAAAGTGAGACATAACTTGAAACCAAACACATAATTTCCAATTCAATGTGATGTGGTTGCGCAGATTGATGATAAGGTTACAAACCCAGAAAGCAAATTTCTCCGTACAGGTAAAAAAAAAAAAAAAAGGATGATGCATGCAGAGAAATCCTGCACAAATTACCGAAGATGGTTGTATACACTAGAGAAAAAATCTATGTGAAATTATGTTTATTGATACAGTATGTGAGATTTTTGGATGGACAAAACTATGACCGATTTAGATCGTTCTTCTCTATACACATCTTGGCCGTACATTAATTATTTAGCATTTAATTTTGTTCCAAAAATTCACTCGAGCAGTTTTAAATGTTAAGAGGCTCATTTGTTGTATTTCTCTGTACACTCTAAGCTGTATAGAAACTTTTAAAAAATCCAAACCGGATGCTTTTAGTTCACCTAAGTTTCCCAACTGGATTGAACTTTTGTGTATTCTAATCAAGCCGAAGGAGTTGTTAAATGGGGTCTCCTTTTCTGCAATTGTTGGAAGTGAGGCCACAGAGAGAGGCATAACTATACAAGTATTATTAACAAAATAATAAATTACGGTGAGAATTGACTTAACTTTTTAGTAAAATTCTTTGTGAGATGTCGTAAATGATAATGTTAGATACAGTTATAGAGTATGCATGTGCCGTGCAATCTTTTTAAAAAAGAGTAAAGTTTATTATTAAAAATTTAGTTTTTTTCATGTGAATCTAATCTTTATTTATTTTTACAAAAAATTATGTAACGATTGCACACTTTACGACTATAAATATCATTTATAGGATTGTGAAATTAGAGTAAGATATGAATGTAGTTTATAGCATTATAGAATTCAAAAATATCATACCTATGAAGAAGAAAAAGGTCAAAAGTGATAATTCCCTTCAAGAGGTGATAAAATAGAGGTGAAGAAAAATGTGACGAATAACAGAGGAGATTCTTTTGAGAGAGAGGAGACAAAACGATGAAAACAGAGTACTAAAGTCTAAAAAGTAGAAAAGCACTACTTTTATATCTATATCTACTACAACCCACAATTGACACTCGTGCATGCCAACTGCTACATCAACTAAAAAATGCACACTACCGAATAAAGAGCAAAGGCAGTTGGAGAAAAATTTAGGATTGTAAAATTAGAATAATGTTACTTTATAAAAATACGTCTCGTTTCAAATGTTGTTATATAAAAAGTTATAAAAAAGATTATGTCTATTATTTTTTAAAATTTAGTGTACAAGGTTGAGGTGCAGGCATTCAAAAGAACGAAACTTTTCTAACATTTTTTCCACCGTCTTCTTCCTTCTCATCTTATTCATCCTATATAACAGAGAAAGAAGGCATAATGCTCTGTAATTCTTCCATTTTCATAGTAGAATTTATCCTATTTGGACCCTTATAAATGTAGGTAATAATGTCGAATCGGGTAAATCTTTTTTTTTTTTCTCCCCTTGTATTTATGATTATGCAACTCCGCTATTGCCACCATCTGTGAACAATCCGATCACCGTCGATTAGCTGGTCAAAATCAGGCATCAACACCATCAATGGTATTCTTTCAGCTACAAATTTGGGCCTTGATTTGTACACAAACAATTCAAAGAACAGAAGGTGATAATTATGGTGCTGTCCATCAGTATTGTAGACATGTTCTTTCCCTAATGTTTTAATTGACCAATCAAATTGATTTGAAGCACATAAAACAGATTTTAGACGGAATGATATGAAAGCGTTTTTAGATGCGAAACTCAGAAGAACAGCAACTGCACATGGGGGAGAAGTGGAAGTGGGATCAAGCTAGGCACCGATCACGTAATCATAAAGACCAAGTATACAGTATCCTTGAATGGAGAAAATTTATGGTGCAAGTCATTAAGGCAGCAGCCTTTTATCCTAGCAACATGGTCAGAATCATCTTGCCTGAAACTGTGAATTGTTGAGGCCGTGGACAAATGCGTAAAGCCTAGCTGAGAGAGAGACACAGGAACCAAAAGAGTGTTGTGTGTGTGTAGTTGTTTTAAACAACTATCCAGATGATCTCCAGATCCTTCCTTCAAGTGAAACCACCATAACAGAAACATCATCATGATATTTGCGCCGATCCCCATGCGGAATATCCAGTAGTTCATGAAAATCCATTCCTGCAAACAATCATCAGAAGCACTTATCATAATGAGAAAGAGAATGCAGGGAGGTTATGATTTCTACCATTCTACAATTTAGATTCTCTTTCGTGGCATTTTCCCGCAATTAGTCTCTAAAGAAACGAGCAAGAGGTGTGCACAAGTACCTCCACTTGAGGAAGGTCTTGTATTGTTAACATATAAAGTTGTTCATAGTCAATGTTCTCTGCTCCCTTCAAAGGGTGTATCACCTCTAGCTCTCAAATAATGTGCTTTGTTGATCACACAAAAGCAAGGTGTTACCTTGCAATGCATGCAAGTTAAACTGAAAGGGAGTACATTCCATTCCGGTTGTCCTACCGAACACTTTACTTATTCTTTTTCAAAACAGCAAGTATAATCCAATTTTAAGCTTTCATGGAGTGCTAACAAAATGAAAAGGACTGGTAAGTTAATCAATTTACCATTCTTCTTTGCAGCACGGAAGAGAAGCTCTGTGATGAGGTATTGTGCAGGATCACCTTCAGGAACATTTTCCATGAACCAAGTGACATGGGCAACTACCTCTTCATTGTTAAAGTACTGGTACAGTCCATCAGAGGAGAGTACCAGGAATTGATCACTAGAGGAAAGTCGGTGGTGAAGAAGGGAAGGAATGCAGCTGACATAAGGAAGAGTTCCCACATAGTCAATCCGAAACATCTCCAGCAGAGCTTCATTACAAGTTGGCTGTGCCCAACAGGCGAAATTATAGAATTGTTGAAATGCAATGGAACACAAATAATGAGAAGGTAGATATCAATGATATGAAAATGTGTTGTAAATCTATGGTCTGAAAAGGAAGATATCAACGATACTCTTTCTGATGAAATGAAAGGATGCATGGTGATTAGTTCACTACAAGTCACATGATCTCAACTCTATTGTGGTCCCCTATTTTGCCTTAAGATGCATTTTGAGCCAAGTAACTCAGGATAAAATATAGCAAATTGAAGCTTGTTAGTAAACTGTCTAACATAAAGCATAAATCTAGACAAACAGACCATTTAAAGTGTCCTAGTTAATGTGTCTACTCCAAAAAATGAGTGATCTTTAATGATCCATGTCTTAAAGTTACTCCATTTCTAGTTATTTACACTGTCAATGCTAGAGCCCCAAGTGGCCATGATTACATTGTATAAATTAATCACGAATAACTTACACATATAAATAAGTAGAGAGTGGAGCAAGGATTCAAGCTTTTGATAGATCATTGCTCTAATATGTTAAACTACAAGAAAAATATAAAGTTAAGTATTTGATTACACTCTTAACAGTCCTTGAAGGACATTATGACTTGATTGTGTTGCTGCAAATCCATCTTGGAGAACCCTACCTGAGACTGCCTATTATACACAGGATCAAGGTAACATAGGATTGCCCAGATAAAGTTCAACTTGATTAGCATAAACTACTGGCAAGACTGCAAATAATAATGACATATGGTTTGACCACTGTTCTAACCAGGTTAACTTCAAGACATCAAGGAATCAAAACAAACAAAATGCATTGATATAAAAAACGCATGTTTAAAACTTGTTCTTAATCCTCAATATATCTTTCATTTCTGCCAGCATTATTACTAGTGGATTATTGTTATGTTTTTAATGGGTAACCAACTCACACACCTCACAATTTCTGAACCCATGACCTCACCCGCCATCAAGCTTTTTCTTTAGTACCCACCATCACGCTTATAACCAGTACAAGTATCATTCGGCCCCAGTATCATGCTTATAAAAACTATTGGCATTATTGGTTGATTCCTAGTTAGTACGTCCTTATAACCAGAGTAATTGGCATATACATCATGCTTCTGTAGTTGCATTTCCTCCTCTATTTTCTATTCCTAATGACAATGCAAATATATATACCAACATAGAAAAATATCAAAAACTTTATGTGCAATCATTTTTGCATACTCTTTGCGCACTCCACTAATGTGATTTGCTGCTTCACTTTTTTTTAATATAAAATAACTATTTTGGCCAATCACATTAGTGGAGTGCGCAAGGAGTACGCAAAAGTGATTGTATGTAGCAAAACTCATAAAATATACATCTTATAGATGCAATTCTGCGGAACATTCAAAGAAATAGTGTGCAGCTAAGGAACTGCTTTTCAGATAGGTTAACTTTACAAGAGCAACTGGCCGACCTTCTTCAGGAACCCAGCACCAAACGCTCTAGTTACTTTCAATTGCCCCTTCACTCGATCATTGAATACGGCCTGGTTGTCATCTGGATGTTCGACCCTAATTCTAAAAACTTCCTGCAGCAGAAAATAAAAGAACACAAGTAGTTTGTTCATAATACGAAAATTTCATCATCATTTTTCTCCATTTATTTCTTTTGATAAGTTCCTCCTCCATCGATTTCTAGATTTAGTATATCCATTTACAAATATATAATCTGATTACACCGATAAAAAAATATAATCTGACAACATCATCAATTCTTACTGATGAGAGTATATAAGTACATCTCAATTAATGAACAAAACTCTGTGCAACTAATTGGTTGAACTACCAGAAAGATGATCACTTGTGCTTGAGCAAAGAGCTAAACTACAGTTCCAGTGCAATGGCAACAAGTCCCCATATGTCCAGTACATAAAAAACTGGGAATTAAATTAAAAACATGCACCAAAAAGGAAATAATTCAGAAGATATAAGCTCATGTTTTCTTAAGATATGTGACTAAAAAGTTGATTCTAATAGTGCAGAGGACAGTATAAGTTCTACAAATGTGACATTCACATGCACAAACAGATGAGGACCAGGGATAAAGGCTACGCTGCTTTACAATTTACAAAATAAAAAAGGGCTAGGGTTTATACCAACACCACTATGGGTGCATCCCCTGAATTTTTTTAATCATACCTCATTTTCTATCCCATTGTCCTAGTTAAAATCACTAATAGAAATTAGTCGAATGAGATACACGTGATCCTACAAACTCACTCACCCCAATCTTTATCTAATCACATCTCTTGGGATATATAACATGGGGATGTAGGTTTATTTTAACAAAAAAGGTAATGAAAGACATGCCAAAGATAGATACCCAAACCAGAATTACATAAATTCTTTAAAGAAGAGTATTAATAACTTAATTAAACCATTAGGAAAAGTGGAAAGGCACCTTTTCCATGCTTGTGCTGTGATCAATTGAAAGCTGAACTGCTCTCATCTTTAATCTGCATAATGAAATCTCCCGGTTTTTATTTATCTTGCTAATCTGATTGTTCTGATTATGCATAGGAGAATCCTCTGATATTCTGTCCAGCTCCATACGCACTAATGACTCTCTGGATCTATTCCGATGCCTTGCGTCATCTTTCAAAAAATTCGGATTAGGATAACGGTCATTTGGTCTTTCTTGAGCCAAGATCACACGGCTATCCCCAAGATTCATGACATACACATCTTGATCCTTCATTAACATCACTAGAGCACATGATCCCATTAACGCAAGTTCCGGGTTTTTGTCAAGAGCCTTTTCCACCAATTCCATGTAAGCCTCTTCAGTCCTTTCAAGAGCTCGAGCCATCGCCCTTAAAACCAAATCATGATCAATAACACCAGATTTGCATCTTCTAATAGGTCCAGAGGGTTCCACCATTCTCTTTTCAACACCAATCTCCTCTCTGTGCCAATCATAATTCCACGGAAAAAGTTTCTTGCGTAAGGATTTTTGCTTCTGATACATTTTTCTAATCTTTGAACCAATTAATGACTTTCTAGTATTCTTTCCTTGCCTTGAAACATAAATAGCAGGTATAACACCATGATTAATAGATTCAACCCTCACCCCTACATCTTCACCTGAAGTGGTAGGATCTTCACCCCGATGGCTACAACTATCTCCTTCGGCATTTAAAGAGCAAGATCTTACCTGATCTTCACGTAAGGTTTTGCTACAATCTGAGGTTTCTTGACTCAATTGACAATCCCATGATACCACTCTTCGCTTCCTGACCTCCGAGACTAACAAAGAATCTTGTCCATCCCAAGGCTCCATCTGAAGTAGTTCATAAAGCCGTGTGCTTTTCCTGCCTTCACCAGTTAAGTTTGCAGCTGGAACAGAAACTGGTGCTGTTCCTGCGATGCTGGGCTTTTCACCGTTAGGTTCAACACCCATCCTGAGTTCTTCATTTTCCTCAACTATCTCACAGTTAGAAGATTGACTTTTGACAACTGCAGGCCTACACGAATCCTCTAAACTATGATAAATTAATTGACTTGAATGAGGTTTCGACTGTTCCTCCTTGCAGGACTCTGAAGCCACTTTTGTATGTCCAGTCTTAAGGAGTTCGGGTTTTAATTGATCATTAAGAGGTTTATCTTCATAATCCCAAATCAGTCCTTCCAGTTCTCTGTCTATAGCTTGGTAAAGATGGCTCATCAGAAAATCTGGTGCATCTGGTCCACTAAATCCATCATATATTCCAATAAACAGCCATCCTTGTTCTTCAGAAAGCACAACTTGAACCCTATCTTCACCAGCCTTTCCATGAGCCCATTGCAAGTCATGAGTACATCTATACTCCCCTTCGGATGGCATCCCTTCAAGACAGTTTCGTGAGGTATCTGGCTGAAACTTTGGCTCTTTAGGATGCCAGGCCAATTGAGACACCGAATTCAAGAAAAAGCGTTGCATCCAACCAGGCCCCCCTGAATGTTTTGAGAATGCCCGGGAGAAAGTGCTCCTCATCGGCCCACTCACGCTCCTCATGAGACGCTGAAGGCCTGGTCTTTGACCAATTCGTGCAAGGGGTGCAGAGAAGTTAGACTTATCGGTGGCATCAAGCGGACCAGACATTACACCCTTCTCAATTGGCCCAGACATGAAACCCCCTCCCCTTTCCAAAGGGCCTGAAGTAAAACTTCTTTCAAGAGGTCCAGACATGAATCCACTCAATGGTCCAGAGCAATGAGGTACGGGCTGCAAAGGTATTGCAGCAAATGAGGATGTGCTCTCAAAGGATGCAGCAGGCTCTTGAACATCACTGGCAAACAATGCACTCTGGTTACCAGTCCTAGCTGTAGAAACATTGGCACTGACCGAAGCCCCTGAGATGGTTTTAAATGTAGTTTCTGGGACGCTCTTGTTTAGTCTGTGTAACCCCGAGGGATCATCTATCATGTCATGTCTGAATGATCCACTTAATGTCTCAGAATCAAGGGTGCTCGAATCAACAGTATACCTTTCAGAGTTCGATGGGGTAATGACAGGAGATTCAAAAATAGACGGCCTAACATAACAGAAGGAATGGCCCAATCCTTCATCTAGTGGGTCTAAGAACTCCAAATCAACACCGCTTTTCTCATTGAAAGGTATAAAACAGCCTACAACACGAGAAGTGCCGTTACCCATTAATTACGTCTAGAACTTACAAGAGATTCCTCTCAGATGGAGGGTGTATGTAACTATGCACCATGAACAAATGCAGAAGAAAAGAATTCAGCCGAATTGGCAAAAACCCAATGAAGCCCAGTACCACCTTATTGATATGTTGGCTCCTGCGCATCATCAGTCTCAGACTCGACGCATACTGTTTTTCATAAAACATAGACCCAACTTCTTGTTTATCTTTTAGTGCTAACCAACACGTCAACTAGACTAGGAAGCAGAAAATGAAACAAAGCAGCGCTTTAAATGGTAAAATCCAATGATCTGACCTTGTGGATAGTGGCAAGGCAAGAATAAAGCAGCGGATCGAGCAGAGCCGCTAACAGATCTAGGGACGCCAAAGGACGATGAATCAGTGAATGGAACACATCAGAAACAAACAAACACACAAACCCATTTCAGATTATCTTTGTGGAATCTGGCAAATATCCAAATAAGAGAACGCAATACACCCATATGATTGAAACATGCAGACACGCACAGCAGTGCAAGAGGGGAAAAAACTAGCAAAAAACGATTGAAAATAGCTTTTTACGGTGAGAAATCAAAGATAGACTTGGGGTGCGCATTTTGACTGGGGGGAGAAATGAGCAGAGCAGACCAGAGCAAAGAAGAGAAAAGAACATGTACAATTTGGTTGAAACATATTTATATTAAAAAAAAATATATGCATAAAAAAATTGGGATTTGGTCAGATGATGAAGAATCAAAGTCGAGTTCATCAAGGAGGTCTCTTTCTTGGGTTTTCAAATGGCTTAAAAGGGGGTAAAAATTAAACGATGAATGCTGTGAGTTACTATTTATTTTTATATTTTATAGTTATAATTTTTTAATACAGTATAGAGGTATTTTTTATAAAATATGGAAGTATTTTTATAGGGTGTCGGGTGGTGATAGTAGTTGATGAGAAGAATTTTTTAAATTAAAAACATCACTCTATTTCCAACCTCTCTCTATATATCTATTTTATTATAATAAATAGCTATCTAGCTGTGAATAGTAATTTTTTTTTTTTTGACTTTTCTTGTTTTTTCGTTAAATCTGTTAAGTCATATTTTATCAAAAAAACTATTAAAGAAAAGTTTGGAAAGTAAAATAAGAATTGTTAGTTTTAGATGAAAGTTTAAAATATTATTTTTTAATATTATTAGTGTTTTAGAATTTGAAAAAGTTGAATTGTTTATTATATTCTGTATTGGGATTTAAAAAAATTGTAATAATAAGATTAGATGAGATAAAAAATTTATGTTTTATCTTTGATCCAAATCTAACTTAAAACTCTTGACCATTTGAAGTGTAGCTCCCTTGTTAAGTTTAGTGAATGATCATATTTTATCAAAAGGTCAGGTCCTCAAGACCCTTGACCATCTTACGTGTAATTTCTTTGTAGAATTTAATGAAAAATCATATTTTACCAAAAGATCTTTAATATTAAATTAATAATATTTTATTATTATATAGAGAGTAAATAGATAATCCAATATGGATGTAAACCAATACTTATATTTTGTTAAAATCTAGATTTTTTTTTTAATTTAACCTTATATTTTCTTTTTCCAGACAAATAAACTCTTGACTTTTTCATTTTTTTTTATTTAAATCATTGTTTTTCTAGCCTAAGACAAACGCACCTGAACTGTTTCCTAGTACGTACATGTGTGTGTGTGAAGAAATTAAATTATACAATATTAGATTCAGATGCAGGGACTGTTAATTATTATTAACGTATTGCATGGGTTGGTCCTCCTCTTCTTCTTCTTCTTTATAATTTTTGTGGCGAATGATTGGTTGTGTATTGGTGCTGTTGGAGTCAATAAATAAGCTCTAACCCCATCATCATGCTCATCAATCAAAATTGGATATGTGGGGGACTGATTATGCAGTGGGGACGCCACCCAAACCCCCCCTCCCTTTTCTTTTCCCTTTTCTATTTCAAAGTTTTGACCTTATTTTTTTCATAATTGCATTCAAATATTCTAATTCCTTTTGTATTTAAAAAAAAAATGCAATTCCAAGTTGACAATGCTGTGGGCGCCAATGGATTGGATGCTAATAAGAGTAAGAAAAATCTAATTTTGTGCCTATTTTGAATGTAAATTTATTCATTTTTCTTATAAAAATGAACATAACTTGTGATTAAATTTCTTATTTTTACAGATCGTATGGAGCCCGTGACTTAAATTTGGGATTGAGAATATTCTCTATAATCTCTTTACTTAAAATCATTTTATAATTAAGACAAACTTGCGTCTGCCTCTTTTTATAATTGAATTTGATTAAAGAGAAAAAATATTTACAATCATGAATTGTGTAACTATCGCGTAATCATTTTGAAAAAAATGAATAAAATATGTGACCCATATGAAAATAATAATAATTTTTTAATAGTAGACCCTACTCTTTTTCAAATCTATTATGCGGCGTTTACACATTTTATAATTATATATAGAATTACTCTTGACTAAAAACATTACGAAGACAAATAGGTCAAGGATTTTCCACCAAAACTTCTTTAATTACTAGGTAATAGAAAAAGGATAAAAATAATTAAACATGTATAATTTTTTTTTAAAACTCTTTCAAATAAATGATATTTTTGTAAAATAAATTATAAATAGTTATGAATGCTATTGTTAAAAAAAAAAAAAAAAAACTATTTATAAAAAAATGGTAAAAGGAATTGTAGAAGGGTTACTATATTTATCATTTTTTATTGTATTTATCAAAATTACTTAATATACTTAATGATTGGCACACATAGATGTGGATAGTAATAAATAGTAACACCATTATTGCCTTTTTTTCTATGTGGAAGACTTTTGAAGTGTTTGCATCAGGGCTCTTTACTTCGTGCTACTCTTTATATCAGAAAGTAAAGTAAAAAAAGATGAACGCTTTGCACCCGATGAGTACCAATCCCTTCTTTAGTTCATCGACCGTCTTTTTCTACCACAATTCAAAGGCTCCACCTCTTTTTATTTTCGTCCTCGACCTGAGAAATCGAGAACACATGTATTTTTGTATATCTTTTGAAGAGTGGAATTTTAAAACGACGTATAACACAAAGTTAAGATTTTTATCTAATTTTTATTACAAAAGTTGTCACACTTTACCAAAAAAATTGAAAAGGCGAGGAAAAGGATCTCCCTAATAGCCATTTCAGAATAAAATGCAGCCACATCTACCATCATGGCCTCCTGTCCCGGGACTACAATCTCTTTGTCGGATTGTACAAAAATCGTCACTTTATGTAACTTCGCCTTGACGGGAGAGGTTAAGGAATATTTATCTGTTACTTTCTTTTAATTTTTCTTTAGTGTTACACTAGTTGTGAAAATGTGTGTTTTAGGGATCCCTTATCCCTTATTCATGTATTATTTATTAATTATAATATATCGAGCTTACTTAAAAAAAAAATATTGATTAGATGGAGACGTTAGACTAACCACACCACAAATTAGAAAGAAACCCTTTTATTTATTTTTCTTCAAAAAGCTTATATCAAAATGTGATTTGGGACACTTGAGGGAATTAAAAATAGAGTTTTGCTAGGTACAAGCGGTTTGACGTACCAAACCACGTATCAACACTCACATTTTTTTTTATTGAAAAAAAAAATAAAAGAATTTTTTTTAGAGAATAAGAAGGTCTTTTGTCTCATAATAATTATTTTCATTTTCAATTTACACCGTTTTATTAAATAGATATCTTATATTTAGAATTGATGCACAGTTTGATGCGCAAACTCACTTGAAAGACTTTTCCTTAAAAATAACTTAAAGAGAATTAATTAAATTCAACTAAATCATTAAATAGGAATTGTGATTTTTTAATGGGTGAGAGAGATGAGTCATACTATTCAAAACACCATGTAACATCATTAATGTCGTACATATTGATAGAATGTTACATCAAACCTAAAAGAAAATAATGGACTTTGACTTCCTGTTCCATCATGCTATTCATAACACCTACTACATTTATTACTACTCATTTGTCGTCTATATCTTATTTTAGGTCTTAAGAGTTCGAGCAAAAACCTTGAAAAATCTTGATTCAATAAATAATTAACAAATTATAGTTCTTTAATTCCCTATGTGGCTATGTCGTCCTGTTATAGACAAATAAAAGGGTACTTTTTTTTTATTTAGATATAGGTATTGAGATTTTGGCCAAAAAGAAAAAAGACCCACGTTGCAAATTAGCAAAAGGAAAGGGGAAAAAGATGAAAAAGGACATGCAAAGCCTAATACAACATTATTGTTGTTTGTCTGGCCCCATTCAGTGGGCAAGCATGCAGATATAGCACTGATGCATAACAATGATCTTGTTGTAAGAAATCATAATGCACCAAACCCATATGTACGTGCTACATGCCACTTTGAGCTTAATGGAAGCCACATTCTCGGAGCGTGGGCGTGCTCTTTCTTGTAAGCATCGCACTTCATTGTTTTTTTTATAAGTAAACGAGTATATTAATAGAATAGGCATAGCAAGTACACAAGATGGAGAAACACCAAATTAGAATGAATAAAAGGAAACGAGAAAATCATGCATGCCTAGACCATTGAAATATGCAGTTATGACCCATAGGAATAAAGTTCTAATAAAAAGAGATCTAAGATCCTTAAAAGATTGCTCATTTTCTTCGAACGTCATGTCATTTTGCTCTTACCATAAATACCATAGGATACAAATTGGAAACATCTTCCACATGGCTTTGGTTTGTTGAATACCTCATATATTTGTCCAACTAGTCAAAAGCACCTCCACTATGGCGGGAATAACCCATGCTAACTCTAATATTCTAAACACCTCATCCCATAGCGCTCTAGCAACCTCACAATGCAGTAAAAGATGATCCACATTCTCACCTCTCTTCTTGCACATGTAACACCAATCTATTATGGTCACCCCACATTTCCACAAATTATCCGTCGTCAAGATCTTACTCAGAAAAGTCGTCCATGCAAAAAAAGTCGCTTTGGGAGGCATCTTATTATGCCAAATCCTCTTTCATGGAAACTTGAGTGTTCTACACATGTATGAGAGACTTATAAAACGCGCATCAAGAATGTGCCTTTACTTGTCGATACCCACCACGACTTATCATTTCCTTGGCTGCTCGGTCTCAAAGAAAACAGAAGTCGAAATAACTCATCAAAACTACCAACTTTCCAATCTTGGGCCGCCCTACTAAAAATGATGTTCCACCGCATTTGATCCCAGCTATCACCATAAAATCAACCACTAAAGCTTCTTTCTCACATGTAATCTGGAATATTGAAGGGAATGGACAAGGTTAAGGAGTGAGATGAGATGATAATTTTGTAAATAGTAGTAAGATATGTTTTATGGGATTTTGGAAAAAGAGAGAAAAAAAAGTTTAAATACGTTGGTAGATTAGAGATAATACTTTTGATTAAAATGATCATGTCACCTTTTGACAAGTACAGTCTCTTCCAACTAGCCAATCTACATTTAATTTTCTCGATCACTATATCCCATGCTGGTATAGCCCTTAGAGCAGCCCTCAACAGTAAACCCAGGTAATTCATAGGAAGAGCAGAAACCTTGCATCCAAGAATGTTAGCTAGTTGCTAGATATTGCAAACATTACCCACTAGCACCAATTATGATTTGTTAAGATTCACTTTCAAACCCGATGCCGCTTCAAAATAGAGTAGGAGTGCACTCAGTGCCCGCAATTGATTTTGTTCTGCCTCACAAAATATAAGCTTATCATCTGCAAATAACAAATGAGAAATGTTAATGGTACCCCTAGTGGGGTTACCAACCTAGAATATAGCCATAAAATCGTTGTGAACCAACGTCGAGGTCATTCTACTCAGTGCCTCCATAACAATGATAAGGAGGAGTGGGGACAGTAGATCTCCTTGTCTCAGACCTCGAGAACTGTTGAAAATGCCAATTGAATTACCATTTACCAGCATAGAAAATCTCACCATTGATATGCACCATCTAATACATGAACACCGTCTCTCCCCAAAACCACATCTCTCAATCAAGTAAAGTAGTAAATCCTGGTTAACATGATCATAGACCTTCTCCATATCTAACTTACATAGGATCCCCGGGTTACAAGATTTTTGCCTGCTATCTAGACACTCATTAGGAATGAGGACTGAATATAGGATTTGTCTACCTCGTACAAATGTGTTTTGGGGTTTTGTTATAATCTTTCCTAACATCTCCCTTAGGCGGTTTGCAAGAACCTTATAGATGATCTTATACACCCCATTCACAAGACTAATGGGCCGAAAATTTTTGACCTCCGATGCCCCAATCTTTTTAGGAATTAGTGCTATAAATGTGGCATTAAGGCTCTTTTCAAATTTTCCAGGCTTGAACAACTCTAAAACACCTTCATTAAATCCCCATTCACCACTTCCCAACAATTTTGGAAGAATCCCATAGAAAATTCATCCAGCCCGGGTGCTTTGTCTTTGGCTAGTTTCCTCACCACATCGTGAACCTCCGTCTCCTCAAAAAGCATCTCCAACCATGAGATGTTCTGTGGCTCAATATAATCGAAAGCTAAACCATCAGGTTACCACCCTATTTGTTGAGTAAGCAAGTGTTTAAAGAAATCAACAACAAGATCTTTAATCATAAGGGCCTTGGTACATGCTACACCATCTATATTCATCATCTCAATGGTATCTGTTCTCCTGTGAGAGTTGGCCACTCTATGAAAGGATTTTGTACTTCGATCCCTTCATTCAATCACAAAGCTCTAGATTTTTTGCCCCACGAGATCTCTTCCAGTAAAATAACCCTCTCTGATATAGTAATCACCTCTGACTTTCGAGAAAGTTCTTCCAAGAAAAGAGTCTGGCCTTCTTGTATCCTCTCTAACTCCTAAAGATCTCCCAACATGGACTTCTTACGTTCACCTATATTTCCAAAAGACTGTTTATTCCAAATCTTCAAATCATTTTTTAATACTTTCAATTTACCTGCAAGAATGAAACTAAGGGTTTCATGAAACTGATATGAGGACCATTATTGCCTAACCCTATCCACAAAACCTTCAGTTTTCAACCACATATTTTTGAATTTAAAATACTGACGCCCTCCTTGGATACCACCACAATAAGCAAAATAGAAAAATGATTCGAGCATAGACGAGACAACTTCTTTTGACATACTTCCAGATTCTGAGCTTCCCAATCTGAGGAAACTAAAAATATGTCCAATCTAAATCATGTATGATTATTTGACCATGTGAATGGCCCTCCCATGAGAGGGATGTCCACCAATGTTTTGAATACCATTTCGGTTAAGGCATTAAAACGAGATATTTCGGAATCAGTACAATTTTAGAATAGTCTATATATGAATAAATTATATATATAAATTATATTTCAAAATAATAGTCTATATATGAATAAATTATATATAAATTATAAATAGTCTGGTCTGAATTGCAGGTCCAAAAATGAGGAAGAAATGAAAAAAAAAAGAAGTAAAGGCTGAAATATGAAATATTAGTTGAAATACGAAATATTAGACAGTCCAAGCCGATACGGTTGAAATTCTGACCAGTATGAAACTCGGCCTTCTCTGTAATGCTACCCAGCCGGTACGACATATTTCGGCAGTACCGACCGATACGAAATGAAATTAAAAACTTGATGACCACCATATTCAAGTCGAAAATAAATTTTAAAAATTCTGTCATTGTTGGTCACATTCTACAATCTCCTGAACGTTCACATTGAAAACATATAACATTAAAATCTCCACCTATGCACCATGGTAGTTTCCACCAGCTATGTATTCCAACTAGTTCCTCCCATAACATACTTTTGTTGCTGTCCAAATTCGGCCTATAAATACCAGTAAAAGCAAACATAAAGTTGTTGTCCACACTTTTAAAAGAGCATGTCACTGTGTACTCCCCTATAAATTCCTCCATTTCTCTATCACCCTTCTATCTCACATCACTAACACACTTTCCGAAGCCCCATCAAATGCAAGATAAGCCCAGTCCACATGTGTATATCTCCATATGCTTTGAACAATTCTTCTTGTGATATATTTCAATTTAGTTTCTTGTATGCATACGATGTCCACACTCCACTTACAAAGCAAATTTTTTATACAAATATGTTTATTTGCCTCGTTAAACCCTCGGACATTCAAAGAAAGAATTTTGGACTTCATAAAATAGGTGTTAGTTCCTTCCCTTTAGATCTCTATCGACTAACGCTACTCTTATAGTTAAGAGACCATATTAGCCTCTTAGCTCCCTCTAGTTGTTTTTAATCTGATTTCTTAAGCTGAGCATGACCAGTTTCAATGGCTGTAAACAATGTCATAAATTACTCCTCAAAATCTTCACACTCCATCCCTACACAATATTGAATTTCATTTACCTTCTACAGAACCCAATCCAAGACATTAGACTGATCCGGAAGCATACAGGGGTATGGGCTCCCCTTCCCTATTAGCCCACTGCGAAACCAGTGGCTTCCTCAACTCACCCTTCTTAGAAAAATTCTCATGCTCCCATTCCGAGAAGCCATGTATCGGGATAAAACTCCTAGAATGCCATTCATCTTCACCCACACCCCTTTTTTTTTACTGAGAAATAGTTTCAGATTTCATTCGTATGTTGTGTTGCCTTCACAGGAAGGTATACCATTGAAGAAACAGTAGCAACCTCTTCCTTATATAACCCTTCTAGGTCACCTCATCTCCAATCCTAGGCCCATTTCTAGACCATTTTTCTCCTCTTCATACTACAATAACATCTCCACTTTCTCTTACAATTCAATTAGTTGTGTCCTCAAGTTCAGAAGCGTACTATGTACATCCCTCACTGCCATGCCTTTTTCAACAATAGGGGTGGGCAAAATTTTTGAGCTTCAAACACCGTCTGAGTTTCGACAAGGCTCCAACTCCAACGGAGTTAAAGTTACTCCGACTCCAGTAGTTGGAGTTCGGAGTCGGAGCCCACGTGAGCTCCAAACTCTGAACTCTAATCTCTGACTTTTTTAAAAAAAAAAAATCACTTGATCAAAACAACGTTATTCCACTTCAAGAAGAACAACGCCTTTTCGCAGGGTAGGGTGACATTTTGTCTTGTTCAAGTAAGGTCGTTTCTTGAAGAAAGGGGATCCAAAACGCAGGACCCCCTTCTTCCCCCCTCACTTTCGCACAACAGTCCCTAGTCTCCCTCACTTTCACCTAACTCAGTTCACCTCCCCCATCGTCTGCCATCACCTGAGGCCACCATTTGTGACTTTGTCGTCACTGGAGTAATTGTAAGAATGATTTGTAACTTTCTCCTCCAAAAGATTTGTTGGTTCTCCAAGTAATTGTAAAATTTGAAATGTGATTTGTAACTTCCTTTTATGAAATGTGTATGATTTGTTGTTCATTTCAACTTCTTTGTTATTTTCATTTCAATGATTTCATTTTTTAGATTGTTAAATTTAAGAATTGAGTGATTTAGGTTTTGTAAAAATCGAGTTTTTTGTTCTAGGTGACGTTCACTCGAGCATTCGCTTGAGTGTGGTTCGAGTAAACGTCACAAAAATTGTTCATTCAAGCATTCACTCAAGTGTAGTTCGAGTGAGCGTCACACAGATTGTTAGTTCGAGCATTTACTCGAGTATGGTTCGAGTGAACATCACATAAATTGTTCGCTCGAGCATTCGCTCAAGTGTGGCTTGAGTGAACATCACACAAATTGTTTGCTCGAGTGTGGCTCGAGTGATATCACACAGATTGTTCGATCGAGCCTTCGCTCTAGTGCTACTCCAGCGGACGTTCATTTTTTTGTGTTTTATTTTTTAAAACCACAAACATGACTAAACACATATATTTTTTTCCTTTTCAATGTATTTCCAATTTGTAGATAATTATCATAACATTTAAAATGATGTTCGTTGGTTAATTGTTTAAGATTATTTGCTCAAATTATGGATGCTATACCATCTCATTCTCACCGTGAATCTCCACAAGATGATGACACACAGCCGTTGGCATCACCAACTGGTACTTCAAGCCGTAGACCCCTATCTAGAGCAGTTACCTGCTGTGAAATCAGTCGAGTCCCAATAGATCTAGAAAACGTTGATATGCTTAAAGAGAATGAGGAGTTGATGAATGTTGAGGCCAATTCACCAGTACGACCTAGTAAAAAAAGGTCGTGGACATGAGACCATTTCACCAAAGTTCCCGGTGATCATGAGAACCCGTAAGCTCGATGCCACTACTATGGGAAATCATGCGGTTGTCATTCAAAGAAGTAAGACACATCAGTATTAATAGCACATCTTACGGGTTGCCAGCGATATAAGATACACAAAGGGTTAGTAGCAACTGATCACACAAAGCTGAGTTACAAGACTTTTAAGGTCACTAATGGCACGTAAATTAAGAAGCTATCAATCCCTCAATATAGTAAAAAGATGTTAAGGGATGTTCTTTTGGAGATGATCATCACTGATGAGATACCTTTTACCACGGTTGACAAGGCGGGTTTCTACAAATTTGTGCACACTTTAGAACCACAATTTCCTATGCCTTCCCAATATACTGTGATGCATGATTGTTTGGAAAGGGGTGCGAAGGAAAAGGCAGCGATGAAGGAAATGTTTGTCGCCACTAGCCAGAAAGTGTCATTTACGACTGATACATGGACCTTCATATAAAATGTAGGCTACATGTGCATCACATCCCACTTTTATGGATAATGAGTGGACGCTGCAGAAATGGATTATCAGCTTCAAAGAAATTATTGATCACAATGGTTCATCCATTGGCAAGGAGATGGATGATTGTATAAAGGATTAGGGGATCGAAAAAGTACTTTATGTTACAGTTGACAATGCTAGTACGAATGACACTTCTATTGATTGGTTCAGGTAGAATACGATGGTAAATGAGGATATCATTCATGAGAACCAATTTATTCATGTTCGATGTTGTGCCCATATCATCAACCTAATAGTTTCTGAGGGGTTCAAGAAGGTTGATGATTCTATTATTAAAATTCGAAACCTTGTGAGATATGTGCAGACTTCCCCTAATGGCTCCGCCAGTTTAAGGCAATAGCCGAACAACTTGCGATCTCATCTTCCATTATGTTGCAACTTGACGCTTTGACTCAATGGAACTCTACATACATGATGTTGGATGTAGCGCAGAAGTACCAAACATCATTCAAGCAGATGGAGGCCGAGGATGGGGGCATGAGGTATGCTTTGCTGGAGTCAGTTGGGCGAGAAGGGGGCTCAATGCACCGGACACGGTTGATTGGGCCAATGTCAGGTATTTTGTTCAATTTTTGAAGTTATTTTATTATATAACTATGCGGATATCTAAGACAAAATATCATATTGCGAACATGTACTTCGAGGAGCTCTCAGGGCTTTATGACCACTTGCGAGAGAGTTATACTGATAGTGTGGGTTTGTTGAATACAATGACTATGAGGATGAAATACAAATATAATAAATATTAGGGAATGTGGAGAAGATAAATAGGTTATTATTTGTGGCTGCGATCCTTAACCCTTGATATAAGTTGGCGATTGTAGATGATTGGATTAGGGATGTCCTTGGTAATGAGGAAGTTGAAAAGTTTATTAGATCGATTAAATATGATAGTGATGATTTATATAGCCATTACAACAATAATGGTCAATCTTCAACCAAAGGTGGTAGCTCCTCTCGCCTGACCGGCTCGACATTTTCTTGTGATGACACACATGCACAAAATTCAAATTTATTACGGCTATGACGATATCATCAAAACCATGCGTCGATGAATATTATGTAGTGTAAGTCTGAAGTTAAGTGTTACTTTATGGAAGATATGAATGCACCTAGTAATACATTCTAGATATTAACTTGGTGGAAAGTGAATTCTGTCGAGTTTCTTATCATTTCCCAAATAGCCAGGGATGTACTAGTCATTCCTATTACTACGGTTGCCTTTGAGTCAGTATTTAGTAACGAAGGTCGTGTCTTGGATATTTATCAGAGTTCATTGTCTCCGACTACCGATGAGGCTCTCGTTTGCACACAGAACTGGTTAAGTTCAACGGCCATTAGAGTAGATCCCGAGAGCTATAGGCTTGAATCAGGTAACTTAATGATTTTAAATAATTATTTACATAATTTTAATATTTTTATTATTTAATTTAGTTTGAAACCGACATACTGTGGGATGATTACCATCATGCAAAACTCATCAGAGTTAGAGATAGATGTGAGTTCATAATATCATTTGGTTGATGGTTTAGAAGTCTATAGTTAAATGACTAAAGAAAATATAATGCATCTGATTAATAAAAATTAAAACTTCATGTAGAAAAATTTGAAATCACTATTGAGTCATCGACTCAAATGCATAGACTATGAAGACTGATGCAGGGTATTATAGCTATTTCATATTTAAATGAAATCTATGACATTATTCAATATTTTGATGCTGTAAATTTAAATTTATTGTGATTTGTAGTTTTAAATTTAAATTTATAGTTTGCGATTTGTAGTTTAATTTAGTTATTGTACTTAAATTTTAGCTGTTTAACTTATTTTTTACAGTATTTAAATTTTTTAAATTATTTTTTTACATTATTAAACAAGGCTTGATATTGGGCCGATCGGAGCCCATTTTCTTAGTAGGGCAACTGGGCCTAAAAAAGCTCATTTTCTACTTCGATCGGAACTCTGAGCTTCGACTCCGAGCTCCAAACTCTAACTCCGATTGAAGTTGGAGTCGAAGTCGGAGGTTGGCATTTTGACTTCGTCAAAGTCGGAGCCCACCCCTAGCCAACAATGTGCCTGTCACCACCACTCTTCCATTGTGTACTGGTTGTACCCACAGTACAAGGAGCTCTGCTTGCCCTATGCCCATTGCCTTGTCTTGCATGGGTTCCTCTCCCAGTGTCCCTACTAGTTGCCAAGGCATCACTGTCTTTGCCCTGAACCCCTTCGCGAGGTTTCATCGTCTCCAACACCTTCCTATATGAGCACTATTTTGGTTGACCCACCGCCACCACCTGTCTCATAGTTGTCCCTCCTCTGTTTTGACTAATACCTCTCCCTTTAGTCACAACCTCCCATAATTCCTCCGCCAACCTCCTCCATCCCAGACCCTCATCTTCAAGTATGAAGATAAAACTACACCTGCTACCACCATCATACTCCACTAGCGCCATGTATCGACCGCAAATATTTGAACATCTCTACGCTATGAAGTTGCGATTTTCTTCCTTTTCCGTGGTGTAGAAGTAGGGGTGTAAGACTATTAGTCTAGACCGAAAAAATCGACCTAGTCAAATGGTTCGATTCAGGCCGGACCGATAGTCTTATTGGTCGGTCTTGAGGTGTGGTTTTTTTGGACCAGGCTGAGACTGACCGAATGTGTACATATATATATTTAAATATTATATATTTTATATTATTTTATATCGTAGTTGTATGAATTAATTATATAATTTTTATCCAAAGGATCACCAATGAACATGTATACAATGAGCTTATTTGATATTCATTAACCATATATAAAATATTAAAGAGATCACTTAATTTTAATTTTACCAATTTAATTAATTTCTTATATTAATTTTTTGTCAAAAAAAAAAGAAGAAAAAAGATGAAAAAAATGTTCATGGACCAAATCGGACCGAATGAATTAACCGGTCTGGTCTGGCAAAAATGATGGACCGAAATTCTCAATCCGTGACTTCTCCCGAATTGAACCAGATCGGACCGGACCGATTATACCCCTATGTAGAAGTCATTTCTTCCTTCCTTTAAACACTATTCCAGAGTTTTAGCAACCCATTGCACCATGGGCAACCCCAACCCCAACCTCAACCTCAACTACTTCACCACCTTTCAACTTTTCTCAATAATACACGGAGTGCTCCCTTCCTTCGAAATTTAGAAAACCTTGAATTCTATCACTACATGTTTTTTAAGGAATCCCATTAGGAGAACACCTATAAACGCTAAAATCAATCACAATCTTCCTTAACAATTACATTTTGTTATGTATCTGTTATCGGGTTAAATCTTTGTAATAAATGATTTTTCGCACTTTTAGATAAGAATCCTCTCCATTTCAAATAAAACTGAATAATATCGATTTTAATATAAAAAAAAATGACATTTTAGTAAAATGAAGAAGATTTAATCAAAGGTCGCATGGATAATTTATTGTATTATTACAACAAGATGACCTAGCAGGTATTCCAAAGAAGGGAATAATCATTCGACTTCTAAAAAAGTGTTGATTATAGAAGTTCTAAATAGATAATTTTCGTGTAGATTTTTTGTAAAAATATGGATCTCATTATAAATGAAAATATTTTTTTTACACTATTTTTTTGTGGGATCTGCTTTTTTTTTTTTTTTTTAAATTACTATTTGAAACTTAAAAGAATCATTTCTTTATAGTCATGGATTACGTCTCGGTAAATAAAGAGAAGAAAAAAAGAATATTCTAATGATGCTGCCCTAATATGCAAGACAAAACTCCAGCGGCACCCACTCCCAACACATAGGCATTGTTGACCAAGTCACCAATGACCAAACCCACTTGGATAAAGACGACAAAGAAGCAAAACCCCTTTGGTCCCCCATCTTTGCTCTTTTCAACGCTATTTAGAATAGATCTTGCCGATCCCAACTTATTATTATTTTCACGGAATTGTTTAATAACAAGAGAAACTTCAATAAAATAAGCACTTTGCATGCGTACGAGAGTTAGTTGAAATGGGCATCTCCAACCAAAATTTAAGCCCACAAAATTATTTTAAGTTATTTGGGATTTGGAGGGTACAGTTCATATCCATCAAGCCATTTAAATGAAACAAAAACCGCACGTAAAAAATTGACATTTAGGTTAAATAAAAAAATAAGAAAAGATTGAAAAAAATGGGGTAACTATTAAAAATAATGCTAGATACCGTTTTAGGATGTGTAAGTACCACTCACTTAAAAAAAAAAGTAAAGACCACCCACTATTAAAAAAATAAATTTTTCATGTAAGTCTTAAATTTATCTATTTTTTTCAAATGTAGTGCTCGACATTTACAAATCCTAAGATTATAAATATTATTTTTTATTAAAAAAAAATGATAATTACAATCATGAGTGTGTAAGCGTTGTACAACCATTTTAAAAAAAAGTGAATAAATACGGAATCTATATGAAAAAATAATAATTTTTTAATAATAGACTCCACTCTTTTTCAAAGAGATTGCACGACGCTTGCGCACTTTACGACTATATGTAACATTACTTTTAAAAAAAAAAAAAAGGTGAATTAAGTCTCAAAAAATTAAGAGAAAAATTCTTTAAAGGTTTTATTTTCTTTCAGGTTTACATCAACTTTTTATGGGTTGGATTAAATTGATATCAAAGAGTGCCATTTATTTAATTTTCTTTTTAAATAATAATAATAATTTGATTGGAGTCGTTCCAAAATGAGTGTTATCAAGCCTTGTTCCACAGGGAAGAAAAGGAAAGGAAAAGAGTCAATATCTGGACTGGAGAGAGCTGAGTGGTCCAGGATGGAGAGGAGATAGAGATGAAATCCAGAGATTAGTGAGCCCTTTTGTCACAGATCAATTGGTAGATATTTTAGTTGATTTTTAATCGACAAAAAGTAGATAGGTTATGACTAATGTGGTACGATATCATGATGATTACCTCCAATTAGGTCTAAAACCATCATCATCATAACAAACAAAGATTTCTGACCCAAGGCCACAAACCACATCTGCATTTACATGGTGGTGTGAGACCAGGTCTTCTGCTTATAATTTTGTATGAAAGATACATTCTTACACAAAATCTGTAATAGAAAAGAATTTGATTTACATTTTCTTGTAAATCTTATCGTGTCAGAGGTGTGGACACTGGTAAAAATATGACTTTTTTTGAAGAGAAAAGGATTGTCCATATGGATTATCTGGTGAAACTCATGCTCAAGATAGCTGGGCATACATCAATTGAAAGACCATAGACCATGACTCAAGCTCATTTCTAATGAGAGAGTGCATGGCTTGAGTCTATGCACATGACATGGTGCCTAAATTATGAAAAATTATTTGTACAAGTACAAGACATACATACAAGCCTTGTGCAACAGCTTTAACATGAGTAAAACTCACATGAAAAAATTTACTTGTATATAGCATTACTCCTAAACTATATATTATAATCACTTGTCTCAAGCTGCACTTCTTTTATGTTGGTCAAGTGAATAATAACTTCACATGAATTTCAATTTTCTTTGCTCTTTTTGCTTCTTAGTTATTTGTTTGTTTACTTGTTTATTTATCCTATGTTACATATAATGATATGATATGTGCTCTCAACGATCTTATATGAGGAACCCATATTTTCTAATTCTCAGCTATGTTCGGTCAAAAAATTTAATCAAACACTAATTATTATAAATCCCATGACTCACATAAAGACCCACCCAAATTACAATGTAAAGCATTTTAAAAGAGACATTGAACACTTTCTAAATAAGGAAAATCAACAAATTCTATAGAGACTAAGAATCATTATTACGTATAACAGCGAGCAAAACACTTGCATTCAAGATACACTTATAAAATGTGTATCAAAATGCTTAAAAAAAAAAAAAACATCTCGTAAACTTATTGTACATTGTAATATTCTAACTCTCGGGTTTTATTTTTTGAGTAATATTCTAACCATGCTAGCAATTAACATATAACGTACTTGAAGAGGACATACTTACAGGACACAAATCCAAACAAATTGGTAATGTTAACGAACATGCAGAGTGTTGTGAACTGCCTTCTGTGCTTCTTCTCGGATGCTCGTAAGGTTCAGTTTAAACTCCTTGCAGAGTCTACCTTCAACGAGCCGTACAGGCAACCATAGCTTTGGCTTTACATCAACTGAATATGAAAGAGTTGTATAGAATTGTTGGGGTACCAAGGAATCACTATCTTCATCTCTTCCTCTATTGGACTGCATCACCCATTGTTGTTGAAACTATAAGTTTTCAATTTGCTACACAAATTCTGCTTGAATTTATCAAGTGTGAACACATTAAAGAATAGCAATACAAGTTCGATATCTATAGCTTCATATTCATTATAATTTTCCAATTATTATTTGAAAGCCCTGATCAATGATGGGAGTGCTGTATGTCAGTCCAATCAACCATGAACTATAACATATTTTCTAATCTTGAAAAAACCCAGAAAATGGTAGAAACACAGTAATACTTCATGAGTAAATAAAAAGATACATGCAGGTTGACTGGTTTTTTTTTTTTCTGATGATCATAGTTCCCAGACATAGATTATCTTGGTTCTTGTTTCTATGCTAGGATGTAACATTCACCTGCTAAAGGCCAGCTATGAGCTCTGTTGAACGCTGCCGGGATGTAGAAACAATAAAACAACATATTTTATTGAACATTGCTGGGATGTAGAAATAAAACATCAACAAAATATGTATGCAGTTTAGCTGGTGAAATTTGTTGGAGCAAGTTTCCAAGTTAGGATGCAATCTTTGCCTGCTATTAATGTGTGTGTATTTTTAACTTTTTTAAGTATATATATTTTTAACTTAAAAGCACTTCTTTCCTAAGCATGTTGTGTGATTGATTCTATATAGCATTGGAAATATATATTAGCTTTAAGAAATAATTGAGAGAATTTATATAGATACTCAGCAATATTTACACAGTAGGTGCCCAAAGACATTATATCAACAACATGTACCTGTTCAATAGACCATTTTCCTTCAAATAGTTGGAAGTCTCCTTCGATCATTTTAAACTCAATATCACGCTTTTGACCAGAAGGAAGGCTCTCGAGTTCTTTCTCATAACAATCTACAATTCCTTTCGCATTAAACTTCAGCCCAAATGCTAGGTTTTGCTCTCCGATCTGTTAAAAGGTTGCAACAATTTGACGCAGGATTAAAAACAAAAGTAGACTTGACGGGAAAACATATTTGAATATGAGTTCTTCAGTCTAGGTTGCATAACAATATCAGAGTGTGCTAAAGAAAGTATTTGAAGATTGATTCCAGAAAATAAAAAAATAAAAAAATTAACACAATCATGCACATCAAATAACCTATGCAATCAATGAGAGGTGGAATACCAGTGTATGTGATACTGACTTAAGAGAGGTACACTCAAGTTTCACTTGCAAGGACCTTAGTCGTTCAATTGTCAAATCATCGGAGCTAAAGCAACAACAGTCCTCAAAAAATATCATTCATCATTATCTACATGCGTCCTCACTCAAAAGAATCATCCTGCATGACATTTTTGCATTGATTACATAAACTTGTCAAAAACCAGTATACGGAAGGTACACCTAGAAATCAAGGAAGTCCACTATAGAAGGCAAGAGGGACGCTACTTCAGAATCGATATTTAGAGGTGAAAGCAAGGTCAATCCCGAAAGGACTTTCATACCTGCTGACAGCCTTATAGCTAGATTGCTCCCTCGAACATGTGAAAGTTCGTAAAGAACCCAGAACGTTCGTTATTCCATTTGAAACCGGTGCAGATTCTTAATTAACCTAAAACCGTCTGTCTAGGTAATGCAGAGATTCTTGAACGTTGTCGGTAAGACTCCCCTCCCAATTATCGTTTAAATTAAAGTTCATATCGGTATTTATAAGTGAAGATGGGTTTTTATATTTTTTTGCTTTTGACAATCTTATGACGGGTTTTCTATCATCCACAAAATCATCAACAGCAATTTCAAACTGAGTACTCAGAAGTACTAATTACCAAATAACTCAAAGAATTTTGAAAAATATAACCACGGGTGTACATTTTTTCAAATGAAGTATTAAGATCAAACAAAACAAACAATAAAGAACAGAAGAATGCGAAGGTGAGATAATGACCTGATAAAGTCGAGCATAATTGTGAGTCTTTTGGAGCAATTGGCTGAGGGCGAGACCGGGAATGAAATCAGACAATCTCTCGTAATCAGTGAGAATATTCCAAATGGTCTGAAGGGGTGCGTCAATGGCAATTCTGGATCGAATTCTGCGAGTATTCTTGCCGAGCTTCTCTATCTCAATGTACACACCATCCCCAGGTTCCGATTTCTCCTCCTCCTCCTCCCCTTCCCCCGCCTCCTTCTCCTCTAGCGAAGAAGAATAGTCGCCAACATCAGAATCATCGCTACCCAAGCCGACGTTTGAACTCGAAGAGCAATATAAATGAAGTACGAACTTTGGGGGAGATTGACTTTTCCTTGGAGCAGAAAGAATAAGGGAGGTTTTACTTAGTGAGGCAGAAGCAGCAGCAGTACAGAAGATGAGTGGCGGGGAAGGCAATGACTCAAACAATGAGACCATCGGAAAGGCCCGCATATTGGTTCCTCCCGGCCACAGCCACCTGCCACACAGCACAGCAACAACCATAGCCAACCCAACCCAAAATCTCTGTATTCTTATCCCTCTCTATTTATCTAATGGTTTTTATTTTAAAATTTTCCTTTCCTTCGTGTTTTTGGAATTGAAAAATTCTATTTACAAAATTATGTAGTGGTATACAATGACACGTGATAAAGTGTTTGCATTATTGAGGATGGTTTGAATTCAAAATTTACTTCAATTCATTTTATTTTATTATTATAATTTTTTTAAATTCTTACACAAAATATAATAAATAATTTAACTTTTCAAATCTCAAAATATTAATAATATTAAAAAATAATATTTTAAAAATATTTTATTTTATTATTTATAAATCATCTCAACTCATCTTTAAATCCAAATCATTCAAAATGATTTTGAGTCAATGATGTGTACTATATCTATAGATGGCGCCATTATTCGGGACACATTTCCCACGCTGTTCACCGACACACTCTACCTACAACAGAGAAAGTTGGCAGCCTAAAGTACCTGAAACACTTCTTATGCCTAATTTAATGATACATAAAAGAGGTATCATAAGAGCTCTAAATACCCAGTTACCTGAATTATTACTTTCTTATCATATATAAATATATATATATATATATATATATCTATTTATCTACTTATATATAAAACGCGAATGACCCATCTATAGTATTTTCGTCTAACAAATTTTTCTCCCATTTTGCCCTTGTTCCTGTTTCTAAATTCCCGTTTTACCCTTGTATTCTTCCCATTTTGCCCCTGCTACTATTCCAAAATTTTCGTTTTGCCACTCCTCCCCCCGCCCCCGTCCGCTTCGTCACCTGCAATGCACCGCCACACGCCGGCGTGAGAAACACCACCCCGGCGATTCTCTTCGCCTCCGGCCGGCGTTCCTCCCCTTCCAATCTCAGCCCCTATCGTGCCACCGTTAATCGCCATGAATGAATCCAAGTCGCGGCCAGTCCATTTCTTCTTCCCCTTCAGTGCGCCGCCGCACGTCGGCGTGGCCAACACCACTCGGCCCATTCTCTTCCCCTCCGTCCGGCGTCCCTCATGTTCCAATCCCAGCCCCTCTCATGCCGCCGTTAACCGCCGCGAGCGAATCAAAGCTGCGGTGAACAGTGTTTTCATTCAATAAAATTTTACCTATTTTGCCCCTAATTTTATCACGAACATGGCTTCTGGTTGATGTCTTTTTACAGTACTTTTTATTGAGTTATCTCTTTATTTTGTTTTATTTTATTTCAGCTTGCTACAAATATTTTCTTTGCTCTTTTTTTATTTTCTCATTTAGGTCCCACATAGATATATAAATACTATCAATTCATTTTATTTCATCTCATTATTATAAGAAAATATTTTTAATTATATTGTGATTTTTTTAATGTTTAAGGGTATAAAAAATTGAATAAAAAAATCAAAAAAATAAATTTTTTGTCCTTATCGGAACCCATCTCGAAGGGTGTAGCACTGCTCTTAAACTTTAGATGTGAAAAATGAGTGATGTTACAAATCGGTTTAAGCTTTACAATTTGACTATAGTATTTTTTATTTCCAAATTGATACCAACTCTTCATAAAATTTTAATAAAAAACCAAAATCTTGAAAATTAAACTTTAATATTGTGCATCATTTTATTTCCTTTAATTTTGAATGATGTAAATATCGAATTAAATTGTTACATTTTAGTATAAATCTAATTTTTCCATTTTATTAATGATTTTTGTTTACTAATTTATTAGGAAATAAACTTAAATTTTTTTTCCATTTCCGGATAAATTGAATAGTTTATTAATTAATTTGAAATTAATTACACTATTTGACGTAAATCTACAGTTTCTAATGTACTATAGTTTGTTTAATTTTTTTTAAATGTAAAGTGTGAAAATGTTATTATTTAGCCAAGTGTAAAAATATTAAATAAATTAATGTTTTTCATTATTATTATTTCTTATAGAGCTTCTGTTTTAGTAATATTAAAAAAGGGTTATGAAAACTTTTGAAGTAAATTAAGATAATATGGTTTAGAATATGTTAATATACATTAGAAGATTTTTAATTTGTTCATTCTCTGAAAATTTATATAATGTTAGAATTTTTCTTTTGCATATTTATGAATAAAGATCGAGTTTATTCAAAATAAAATCTAAAAAAATAAATTTGATTTCTTTCCACTATTTTTTTTCTTTTAATTCGTACTTTAATAACTAATCCAAATTTAACTTTTAAAATTTGTAATGTATTACAATTTGTTCAAATTATTTTTTGTAGTTATAACTAATGAAAATGTATATTATAATTATATGATTAAATTATTTAACACTTAGTAATGTACTTTCTAAGTTTAAACTTAACACATTATTATAATTTCTATGTTATAGTTACCAATATTTTGCACATAACATATGTGATGTTTATTATGATTAAGAATAAAATCTTAAAATATAAATGAAATTCAGTCCATTGATATTTAAAATAAAAAAATTGTATGAATTTAAATTATCATTTTGTTATTTATTGTAGATTGACAGGTAGCCTATTTCTCATATTTTTTCAATTGGGCACATGTGCAATGCACTTGTTTGTATAAGATAACAAAATGAGAACGACCACCCTGATCACAGCTTTTTAGAGGGTGTTTTTGTATCGAAGTGAAAAGGTTGGATAGAAACTGGGTTTAGACTTTTGTTCTTCACATGTGAAAAAAAGAGAACTTGGTGCTTCAAATACCTCATTTAAAATGATTTTGGTAAAATATTTAGAAGATTTTAGAATACTTGACTCAATTTAAAAATTATCGGCTAGATTTAAAATAAAGATATTATATTTAAAATAATTTTTTAAAGAAATGTTATTTATCATTTCCACACAACACACCAATATGTGATTTCTTATTTTTTTTCTTGATACGTAAACATACATATTTAAATATAAATATATATGTTTAAATTGAAATGTGAAAATGAGAAATCACATGTTACTGTATAGTATAGGAGATGATGAATTGAATTTTTTCTCTATAATTCATTATTTCTACTTTTTAAAGTAATTTATTTGTTTAGAAAATAAAAAATTATGTAAAATTAAACTGGACACACGTGCGAAGCACGTTGTCCTTTCCTAGTATATATATATATATATACACACACATATAGGTCTAGGAAATAGTTGATACAATAAATCTTCCCAACTTCCCAACACTCCATACTCCATCTTTTTTTTTAATTTTTTTTTAATTTTTTTTATTAAATAATTTTTATATGAATAGTAAATAAAAAATTTGAAATATTTTAAAAAAAAATTAAATTTTTTTTTTTAAAAAATATTAAAAAATATGGAGTGTGGAGTGTGGATAAATAGTAGGAGGTTGTGTAGCAAACCCCGTGGGCTTATCCTAATACACTTGCGATACGATAAAACACAAGCAGAGAAGGACGTCGATCTTGGGCATATAAGAATAAGTTAGAAACATACATGCAGGAGAAGGCGATTTTGGGGAGAAGGGGGGGGGGGGGGGAGCCTATTGGAGAAAGACGATGCTCTGGAGAGTAGACTTGCGGTGGAGAAGGTCGTGCGTTGGTTTGGAGAAGAGGATGCTCTGGAGGAGATTTTCTTTCCGTGTGAGAGGGGGGCGAATTGATTTGGAAATTTCAAATATGATGTGCAGCTACATGAGGATTAATCTAGATGTCTACGTGATCATATATTGGGGGTTGTTATTTGGGATATAATGGACCGACTGATTATAAGATTTTCTCTTGAAAAATTATAGAGGAAATATAAGATGTCTTTTGATTTTTTGCTTGTGTTTGTGTTTTTAAAACTACCCATTGTTGAAATAATGTTTGAAAAGATAATTATTTTGATAATTGTGTTTGTTAAAATAATATAGACAACTTGAGTAGAAAAACGTTTTGTAAACGAAAAATATTTTGTTCACAAAGCGATTTCATAAAAGTGAAGTTTATAAACTGATATAACTTTTAGTATATTAGATTGTAAAGATATTTTTACTTGAAATATATCTAAGATATCATATCTAATTTCGTAAAAGTGAAGTTCATAAACTGATATGACTTTTATTAGATTTTTTATTTCTAAATCTAGCACTTTAAAATTTTTTTGAAATTAATTTTAACATTATTTAGATTTTATGAAAGTTATGGATCCACCAATAATCAGATCAAAATTTGATGATCAACGAACAAGAAGAATACTTGCTCGAGGATTATTTATGATTCGAGAACGATATTCCCTAGGCTTATAGTGTGGGCTGGGGGCCTATTGCGAAGAATTTGAAGACCCCGTCTGAAGAATCGATGTGCCGTTGGGCCGTCGTGCAAATCCACTCGTGCGCATAACTGCAAAACGTGGATGTTAACGACAAACCACGACAAAAGCCTCTACAACCCCCAATCTCCCACGTCTCAACTCATACATAGGAAGGGGTTGGGTTTCTGTGCCGCTCATCTTTTCTACCCTCCTTTCTCTTCTATCTATCCTATCCAAAGGTTTACTTCTGCTGTAGCCGAGAGAACTGAGAGACCATCGAAACTCTATTCTGTTTGAGGCATTTCCTGCTGTAGCTAAACCCAACAGTCAGCCTTATGGCCTCTGCCGTACCAATGCAAAGGGTGCCTTGTCTGAGCACTCCGCCTTCTCTTTTCCAGGTTCTTTCTATTTACATTATCTCCTCAAATCTCAATCCTTTCACCCTTATTTACTTATCAGATCCGGTCGACTCAAACCCGAGTGCGCTTTAGAATTGCAGTCAAAGTTATAGACTTATTTGTGGCATTTGAGCTACCCTTTGCTTGTTTTTTGCGCTCTCAGCCATTTTTCTTTTATTTGAGTGCTTCGTAGGAAGAAATAGATTAATCTCGGCATTCTGTTGCAGAGATTGTTTGCTGATACACGTACATGAAATGCACTTCTATTTTTGAACTGGGTTGTTTTTTAGCCGTTGTTCTCCCTGTGACTAATCCAAGCTTGTTTGTCTTTTCAGGGTAGTTATAACCAAAGTATGTTTAACGTGCGCATGCCACATGTTATACAGGGTTCTACGCATTTGCAATCAGGCTACTCCCAAGTTCCTACTTTGAGCTGCCCTGCAAGAGCATTGGCATCTAGGTCTTGCTATGCCTCAAGTTTTCCAGTCATTCGACTTTCTAGAGCACCTTCAATTAAGTCCCGAAGAATGGTTTGCAACTCAATGGCAGCTGTAAGAGCTTTATGTAGTCACTGTGCTTTTGGTACTAGTTAATGTTTCGATATTCCAGCATTTTATGTTGTCATGTCAAGAAATAGTTCCTGTAATCTTTGTATCTATTCTTGTATAATTGGTAATCTGGTTTTGCTATCTTATATTTGCCATGTTATTTTAGGATCTAGAACTGCAGGCCAAAGTGACAACCAAGTGCTTCTTCGATGTAGAAATAGGGCTTGAACCTGCAGGTAGAATTGTAATTGGCCTCTTTGGAGAAGTTGTTCCCAAAACTGCTGAGAATTTCCGAGCCTTATGCACAGGCAAGCTTTGTTCACATTTGTCCAAGTTTGCGTTATTACTGTTGTTGGTGGTGTTATTATTGCTGTTATGGCGCGCTTTATGATGAAATTTTAACATCTACATACAGGAGAGAAAGGTTATGGTTTCAAAGGATGCTCCTTTCACCGTATTATTAAAGACTTCATGATCCAGGGAGGGGACTTCACCGAAGGAGATGTAGTTTCCTCTCTCTCTCTCTCTCTCTCTCTCTCTCTCTCTCTGTGAAATAGAAAGGTAGGTGCTTTGACACTAAGCCAAAAATTGTGGTGCATACTGGCTGCAGGGAACAGGAGGAATCAGCATCTATGGATCTAAATTTGAAGATGAGAGCTTTGCCTGTATGTGCTTATCATCTTTATCTTTCTTCATAAAAGAAGAGATCGAGTTAGAGTTTTTGGGTAGCTCTGTCAATGGACTTCAATTTCGGTGCTGAATAGTATCACACTTATTTGCAGTGAAGCATGTCGGGCCTGGGGTTTTGAGCATGGCAAATGCGGGTCCTGATACCAATGGGAGCCAATTTTTCATTTGCACAGTGAAGGTGAGCTGCTGCTGCCCCTCTCAATCTGTTTGATGCATTTGTAATTTCATTATCTTTACATTTAAGAGCCAGATTGCCCATCTTATTTCCCAGCAGTTTCAGACAATACTGCAGTAATGTTTGATCAGAATGTGTTATGGCAACCTGAAAATATGTTTTACCCCCTTATTGACATTCTTATGGCAGCAAGGCTGAACATTAGTATTTTATCCTTGAGAGTTTTGAAGCCTCCCCTCAAGGAAAGCTGGAGGCATAATCTTTACTCGCTGGTCAAAATACCAAAAGGCAGAGACCTTGTATGGATGGCCTCAATTCAAATAACGTTACACCTGAATAAGACAGGAGAATTATTTCGAGTTTTGTTTATTATCCTGTAACTGTGTTCTGTTCAGGCTGAAAGATATTAGCTTTTAACTGGGCCCCTATCCTCTTATAAGCAGATGTTTACAGTACTGGTTGCGTCTTTCCCATTTACTAGCATGTTTGCTAATCTCATGGCATCATACAATCCCTTTGTTTCACTGGCAATCTAAATGGTTATACCGAATTCTGTGTTGGGTTAAGTTTGTTCCCTATGGCTTTTACTCCTAATAGATAACATTCTGAATTTGCTTAATGTAGACTCCATGGTTGGACAATCGCCATGTTGTGTTTGGGCATGTTATTGATGGAATGGATGTTGTGAGGAAACTGGAATCCCAGGAGACAAGCAGGTCAGATACTCCTCGGGTGCCATGCAGAATTGTCAATTGTGGAGAGCTGCCTAAAGACGGCTGATTCATCTGTTGAGTCATTGTGTCCCTTGGTTTCTTTCTTTCTTTTTTCCTAATTAGTGTTGCCCGAGTAAATCATTAAGCAAGCAATCCTGTACCACGCTGATATTATTAGTGTCGGATGAGGAAAATTCAGATGATTTTTGATTAGCTAGCGGTTGAGGAGCATGTATTATTATTATTATTATTATTATTATTAGTAGAAAGAACACTTTGGAGAATATGATCTTTGTATCCTTTACCCTTTTGGTGATATTGTAAGAAGCTTTTAACATAGGGAATTCTGCAGTCACTTTATTTACAATGTTGTATGGGAAGTTTACATAATTGTGTGGCTAAGGGGAAAACTATGCAAGGTTAACGGTTGCAACAGCACTGGGTTAAATAACCTGCTCGATCTGTCCTCCTTCACCTTCCCGTATTTCAGGTAGTGCTTCTTTGATATTGTGGATACTTCTCTCAAGGCATGGTCTGCACCGGGCACTAGTGTTGAGCTCCCCACCTGCCATCAATATTCTCGCCTTGATTAAATGGAAACAACACTTTATTCTATTTACTCATATCCAAATGTAGTAGAGAAGAGTTGATTCATTAGATATGCGTGTTGATTCGAATCCATTAAATCTTATTTCCTCCTAAAGCCCCATCTATTATTGTAGCATAGCAGGTCTAGTTGCTGAACAACACTTGAATCTTCGTTCTAAATCTTGTCATCTTTTGTCACACTTACAAATGAGACATTTTAAGTGGTTTCTTGCTGATAACATGCCAAGATGTTGCCATATGAGAAATCATATTTTGAGGAAGTCTTCATATGTAATTTCGTTTATACATATAATTCTCCAATTTCAATATATGTATAAACGATTAGATGAGATGATATAAGAATGGTTGTGAAAACAAATGAGGCCAAGTTCCGTTGTTTTGCAAACTTGCAGGCCTTCACAATATAAAGCAACTTAGGACTTACGATAACAGTATGGAGTTCGGCTGCTTTCCCACTAGCAATGTTTCGAACACTATCTCGAAGAAAATCTGAGAAAGCAAAAGAAATCTTTATTTCTCAATCCGACAATGTTTAAACCAGCCACTAATATGAATCTATCCCAGTGTTCTGCCAATGGTGCTGTAAACAAGGGCATGTGGAATCGCAATGCCGTGCTAAAGAAAAAACAGAAAAGAAGGGTAAGATGAAAGGAAAAAGCTAAAGGTAATCCATTTCGTGCACCCTTTGGGCACGAAATTCACGTGCCTGCCAGCATGTTAAATAAAACGGTGCAGATGGAGTGAAAGAATAAATGGAACCAAGCGCACCGACGTTCTCAACGAAACGGTGCGTAGCAAAGTTCTCTTCTTCACTTCGCTGTGAAAAGTCGAACTGAAACCCAAGATGATTTCTCTTCACAGCTCCTCCATTGGACTCCCAGACGTGTGAAACCCCCATCTTCCCTCTTTTCTTCGCTAAAGGAAAATCGAACTGAAACTTGTTCTTCGCAGCTGTAACTAGGGACATAGGGGCTTAATCTCACTCATTTCTTCTCTCACTTATTTTCAGTCTAGTCGGCAACCGAGAAAATAAAACGCTTAAGAAACGTGCAAAGCTAGGTGTCACCACAGTGTGACTAATAGAATAAATTCTGTTATGACCATTGTCTATATAAGAGGACCTCTTGTACTGAAGGCTTGTGTAGAAAAATATCAATATATGAAAGGAAATCTTCTTTGTGAACTTTTCTTAAACACTTCACAGATCCATTCTATTTTCTACTTTAACAGACCTCAAATAAAATTTGTAACTGTGCGAAAAAAAAAATGATTTAAGGGATACAGAAAATACACTTCAACTTCTACGAGAGTTTTATAAATTCCTTCAACGACGAGAAGTGAGAGAAGAAATCAAACACCGAGAATGCATATTACTGGAAAATCAAATCTAATTTCTTGGAAAAGACTGAATAAGACCCAGGAAGATTGTGACTGTATTTATATCAGAAGCCGTGTCGTTCTTCTTCCTGCAACCGAAGCAGTTGCTGGACTGGGAGAAAGCTGAAGCCGTGTCGTTCTTCTTCCTGCAACCCAGACGTTGTCTTCCTCAGAATCCTTTCAACTTTTTTGGTTTTTTATTTTATTTTTTATCCTGCCATGTCAGCAGGGCTGCACAAGGTGTCCCCGAAATGGACTCCCTGTAGCAGAATTGAAGATGAAAACATCGAATGAGGAGGCAGGACATGGCATTATCAAAACTGCACGGAAACTGGTGGGCGAGAAATGGCTAAAGAGGGACTGCCAAAGGGGTCTGGGGCAGACATGCTATATAATTAGGTCCGACGGAAGGAAATACTTGATCGGCTTAGAGAGAAAAAAACAGAGCAACCAAATCATAGGATGGAATTACTGTTTGTATCTCCTAATGGCGAGGTAGTTAATCAAAGCCAATTTGATTTAGAAGATTCATAGTTGCAAATGTCGACCAGGAAAAATTCTGAGGACAAAGAAGGGTTGGAGATGGTGGATAGTCAAGATCAGGTAGCGTTGGCTCAATCATCAGTTCCTGGGAGCTGGTTTGAGCAATCTGAACAAATTAATGGCAAGGAGCAGGGTGATGACATGCTGGATGGGCGGTATTCTCTGAGAAGTGCTCTAAAACTTGTTGATGAAGCCTTGGAATTTGAACTCTGTCAACATTTGGAAGGTTTCATTGAAGATGAGGGGGGACGTGTGGGATCGAGGGTGCAAGGGAGTTTTTTATCAGAAAGGGAAGAGGATGAAGAACTTGATGAACTGGCTGCTAAATGTTATGATTCGGACAGTGAACTTGAAGTCCCGCTTAAAAAAATGAGGGGTGGAAAAAAAAAAGAAACCTTTGGTTGTTCTTGAACGGACAACTAGATCGAACAAACATTATTGATTTATGAAGATTCTAGTATGGAATATTAGGGGAATTCGTTCGTCGAAGGCTAGGTTACGGCGTATTATCAATAAATACCGTCCATCGGTCGTAGAGTTATTAGAACCGTTTCTTTCAGTGAATAAGTGTCCTCGTTGGGCACGCTGGCTTACATCTTCTTAATTTTTGTCACAATGTTGAAGTTGGAGGTAAATTTTGGTTGTTTTGGGCAGATGAGATTGAGTTTCAGTTGCACTCGGTGATGGAGTAGGCTATTTCGGGTTGGTTTTCGTTGGGTTCTTGTCAGGTGTTGGCCACCTTTGTGTATGCGAGCTATTTTCAACAACAACGTCGGTCTTTATGGCAATATCTTAGTGAGGTAAATGTGGATGGTAGGCCTTGGTTTCTGGGTGGTGATTTCAATATTATTCACTCGGAAGGTGAAAAAATTGGTGGTATTTGTCGTTCATCTCGTGCTCGGAATGAATTTAATAGTTGCATTCAAGATTGTGGAATGTTAGACATTACCTCTCCTGGCAATCATCTTTCTTGGTGTAATGGGCGGTTAGGAGGACGGAGAATCTGGGCTTGGCTGGATAGAGTGTTGGTGAATGCGGATTTTCTAGCATTATTTCCTTATGGTCGAATGAAGTATTTATCCCGTACTTCTTCTGACCACAGTCCAATGCTCACTACATTGATACATGAGAGTCGGTCTGGCCCAAAACCATTCCGGTTTCAACGGATGTGGTGTTACCATGAAGCTTTTCTAACTGTAGTTCGAGAGTCCTGGAATCAAGAGGCGCATAGTTGTCCAATGGTTAAAATAAGTGTGAAGTTAAAGAGGCTAAAACATGTATTGAAAAAATGGAACTGGGAGGTCTTTGGTAGGGTGGAGTCTGATCTCAGGGGGATCGAAGATGAGCTGCGAAATCGAGAGCAGGCTCTACTGCTTAATTATTCACAAGAGTTGGAGGTAGATTGGTTGAGGTGTAAGCAAAAATATCTTCAAATCATGCACCGAGAGGAAATCATGCGCTGTCAGAAAGCCAGACTTAAATGGATCTCGGAAGGTGATGCAAACACGGCTTTTTTCCATGCTTCACTGAGATGTAAAAAAAAATTTAAAGCTTTAAACTGGATGAACCTTGAGGATGGAAGGGTGATTGAGTCGGGTGAGGAAGTGTTGAAAGAAGCAGTTGAGTTTTTTCAAACTCAATTATCGACGTCGTCGGTTTGTATAGATCACGCTGGTATGAACTTGCTTTCCTCTGTTATTTCTTCCACAGATAGTATGTCTCTTTGCCGTGTTCCAGTTCTGTTAGAAGTAAAAGAAGCACTCTGGTCAATTCCTCAAGACAATAGTCCAGGCTCGGATGGTTTTTCGGCAAGTTTTTTCCAGCATGCCTGGGATATTGTTAAAGATGATTTGTTATGTTTGGCTGTGGAGTTTTTTGAAGGGAAGCCACTGCCCACTTTCTTTGGGGCTACCAATATTATGTTACTTCCGAAAGTGGATGAGCCTTCTCAGTTCCGAAAGGCTACCAATAAGCCTTTGTCCTGTTGTCTACAAGATTATCTCCCAGATGATGGTGTATCGACTTTCGCCGATTATGGTTAAACTGATTTCTGAAGAACAGTCGGCATTTTTAAAGGGTCGAAGCATTTTTGACAATATTTCTATTGCGCAAGAGCTTGTGCACAGTATTAATAAGAAAACGAGAGGTGGGAACATTATGATTAAAATTGATATAGCGAAGACATACGATAGAGTGAACTAGAAATTTTTGTTGGAAGTGATGAGACGATTGGGATTTTCGGAACAATGGAGGAATTTGATTTTTAATTGTATCTCAACTCCTATGTGTTCGATCATGCTTAATAGATCCATTCAAGGGTTTTTTAAACCTTCTCGAGGTATACGTCAAGGTGATCCTCTTTCGTTGTATCTTTTTATTTTATCTCAAGAACTTCTCTCACGCATGCTCAAAGATGATTTTCATAAGGCCAAGGTTCGGCCATTTAACTCAAATGGTGGCACTTTGATCTCTCACTTGTTTTATGCTAACGATATTCTTATATTTGCCAATGGGGATAAGAAATCTGTAGTTCAGTTAATGAAGACAATTCATGCTTATGAGGCTACGTCGAGTCAGTTGGTGAGTCCGACGAAATCTTCTATTTTTTTCTTCTATGTTTCCTCTTGCCAGGAAGTTAGAGGTGCTGCGTTTAACGGGTTTTGTTGAATAAAACTGGCCTATGTGTATTGCCGTTACATGTGGGAAGAATTACGATTCGACTTTTTGAACCGTTGCTGTTGAAGGTGCAAAAAAAATTGGCGTGGTGGAAGAGTAAAATTTTATCCTTTGGTGGTAAGATTACGCTTCTTAAACATGTTTTATCTAGCATGCCCATTCATATTTTATCTGTTATGAACTTAGTGAAAAGGGTGTTGAAAGATTTAGCATCCATTTTCTCTAATTTTCTTTGGAGCTCTGGGGAGGAAAGGAAGAAGAGGAAGTGGGTAACGTGGAGGAAAATTTGTGTTCCAGTTCAGAAAGGTGGGCTGGGTATAAGGGATGTTGCCAAAGTGCAAACGTCGTTATTCATGAAGTTCACTTCGAAAATTTTGGAAGGAAGTTCCTTTTGGGCAAAATTTTTTCTGTCCAAATATTCTAAAGGTGAGCATCCTTTAGTTATTTCTCATGTTGTTGGATCTCGGTTTTGGAAAAAAAATCATGTCCGTTATGCCTATTGTGGCTCATCATACCCATACTTTGATTCGGAATGGGGAGACAAAATTCTAGTTTGATAATTGGTTGGGGGATGGTGCTATTGCCGATTCACAACAGGTGGTGGGAGATCCAAGAGTGCAGGTTGCTGATTTTTATTCTTCAGGTGGCTGGGATAGGAATAGATTAATTTCCTTGTTACCTATGCAGCTGGTTGATAAAATTACTGGTGGTTCAGTGAAGCTACGAAGTGGCAAGGATATTTTGGTGTGGCAGCCATCAGCAGATGGGATGTTCTCGAAGAAATCAGCTTGGCAAACTATCAGAACATAGGGGGAGTGTTGTCCGTGGTGCAAATGGCTATGGCACAAGTATGTCTTGAAAAAAATGTCTTTTGTGTGTTGGCGTGCCAGAAATGAAGCTTTACCAGTGGATGCTTTAATTGCTAAACTGGGCATTTCATTGGTTTCAATGTGTAATTGCTGCGTGTCCCCGAAACAAGAAACAATTGATCATGTTTTAGGTGAAGGGGAGTTAGCAACTAAAATCTGGAATTTTTTTGCCGATAGCCTAGGTATTCGGCTTCCTCATAACGGAACTTGGAAAGGAGTTGCTAATATATGGTGGTTACGGGCATCTAGTTCTTCTCAAGCAGGGACTTGTCGTGGGCTGCTTCCCATCATAATTACTTAGGCGTTGTGGAAGGTACGCTGTGTTGCACTGATGGAGGGAGCTAATACGGACTAGAGAGGGGTTATTTGGTGGATCAAGTCAACTTTGTTAGATGCAGTTTCTAGGGACCGAAAGTTCACTCATTGGTCTTCTCATGATCAAAAAATTCTTGAGGAGCTTAATCTTCCTGTTGTACCTGTGAGGACGAAAGTGGCAAAGATAGTTGCTTGGAAAAAACCCAACAGGGGGGGGGGGGGGATTAAACTAAATATTGATGGGAGTTCCATTGGTAATCCCAAATTGGCTGGTGGTGGAGGTATTTTGCGAGATGAGAATGGCAGAGCTATGGCAGGTTTTGCAACTCATTATGGCGTGGCTTCAAACACAGTCGCTGAGGGTCGTGCCCTCTTGGATGGTTTGCGCATGGCCCACCATATGGGTCTTCGTAATGTGATGGTGGAATCAGATTCAGCGGTAATAGTGGAGTGGATCAAGGCCGGTGGATGTAATCTTTGGTATTTGTGGAATTTTTGGGAAGAAGTTAAAATGTTGTTTGATGACTTGAATTGCAATATTTGTCATATTTTCAGAGAGGCTAATATGGTAGCCGACTTTCTTGTCAAACAAAGGGCTAATAATAATTGTTGGGTGTTCACGGGAGCTGAAATAGAAAGCGGGAAGCTTAGAGGATTGGTACGCACGGACTTTTGGGAACTTCCTTATTTACGTACTTTGTCTTTGGTTTTGGGTTTGGATTTTTTGTATGTATGTTGGTTTTTTTGGTTTAGAGTTGTTTTTTTGGGAAGGTTATGTTATGGTATTCCTCCGTCACAAGTGAGGATTTTTTAATAAAATTGAGAGGAGATCACTCGTGGACAGGTGATTTTCGCTCTTAGTGAAAAAAAAAAAAAGTTACTTAAATTTATCCCAAAGACGGGGCAAAGAAATGAAATGAGATGTGCTTTGAATATTACTGTTTTATTCGGGTCAATGTTTGCTGTTCGAATGGCAGCTTCAATGGCTACCATAGATGGTTTGCAGAGGACTCGTGACTTGGAGCTGAAACTTCTACCATCAGTTAAACTTAAACCAGTGGCATTGGGATCAGAGGCTCCTCCAGCGAGGACTGCATCGCCATGATCTAGTACATTAATGCAATCAGCAACTGGTTCAAGGGGAGGGTTAAGCGTTTCAAAGCAAATGATGCCTTCAAAACAATCTTCCAAACCCAACCTACTGAGAACTTGAGCTGTATGTGCTCTATCTGCATTAGTGAAGATCTGAAGAACCAGCAGAAACAAGCTTAGAATTACCCTTTTTTGCAGTCCTTTTTCATGAATTCTTTGTGAAAGAGCAAAACAGTTTTGGACATACAATTTTACGCTTTTGTGGCAGAGAAAGTAGAAGGGTCCTTAAAGCTGGATCGGGCTTAAGAACCTCGTAGGGTAGTCTTCCATGGACATAAGCATGAAACTCATCATTGTCAAATTCATAACCAAGAGCCTAGAAGGAAAGACCCAAATTTGTCAGCTTTCGACCATATCAATAAGGAACAAAGTAGCATTAGTTCAGAAAAATCTTAAGATATTGACAGGAAAAAAAAAAAGAGAGTCGTTTTTGGAGAAACCCATCTCTGTTTACCTCCAGGCCGGCCATTGTTGTCCCGTATTCCTTGTACAATTCCAAGCACAACCTTGGTACTTCAGCTTCTTCCATATGCAAATGTTGTAACATGAACCCTACATTTCAAGAAAGCTCCATTTTACTGTCACCTTAATTGTATTATAATTTATCCGACATAAATGTAATTAACAGTCATACCTTCGATGTTCTTGCGGCAAGCCAAGTTGAGACCTGTGCTCATGGGGTACAGAGTATCATCCATATCTGCAGAACATGTTTCGTACCCAAAATATATTAACATTTACATAAACAGCTTATCATCTTGAACAGGATTCGTTTTATCATGAAAAATGCACTTTTATGTCAAAACTTTCAATCTCTTATCCAACAGCTGGTTGATCGAAACACGAAATTTGCTCGGTTTATCCTCCTTTTTTTGAGAAAAGGTTGGACCTTTCCTCTCAGTATTTCTGTTCTGAGTTAGCGGGAAACAACCATCAAAGCAATGCAACTTTATTCTTCATAGAACGGTACACTAACCAAAGAGCAAGCACTCGTATTTGGCTCCATGAATGGATTTCCCAACAGAATCCATCTTCAAGAATATATCTGCAAAATAAGACTCTGATTATAATAATCTGTTTACAAAATCCTATTCCTTAAAGCTGCCTTCCCCTATCAAAGCAACTAGGCTGAAAATCTGGGGTTATTTATAGAGAGGAAGAACACATACAGTCCCTTATCATGCAAATATCCTGAAGATCCTGCAGGGATGAACATGTGGCCATCTAGAAATTACCCGTTGTTTCTCCCATTCGAGAAGCAAAAGTCTTCTTGCGAATGAGTTTTAGCACTAAATCGCACACCGATGCTGACATGTAAGGCATCTGTTTAATGAAACGGTGTTAATTGAAGACGGAAATAATTTTCGTGAGATAGAGGACCTTCTTCTTCTTTCAAAATTTTTCTTCTTTTACTTTTCTTTTCAATAAAAAAAGTCATGTAAGCATTTGTACGTGGTTTGGTGCGCCAAATCTCTTGAACCTAACAAGGCTCTTTTGAGAATCATGAACCACAGGTAGTACAATAAAACTCATTAATTAAAAAGCATACAACTATGGCAAGAAAAGGAGAAGATGGAAGAGTGTGATGAGTAAAAACAAAAAACCTATGAGAAAGCACTTCCTAAATTTATTGAGAAGAAAGAGAGATGCCCGATGAACTCATGTCAAGAAGTGCAAGGAAAGAGCATATATAGGTTAAAGGCTCAAAGCTTCCAACTTACAATTGACAACCGAATCTTCCCAAAGTTGGAAGCAGAGCTGGCCCAAAAGGCAGGCTAGGCGACTTCAGGCAATTGCCTAGTTGCTTTGTCTTCCCTCCCATGTAAGGGTCCAAAATTAAATATTGGTTCTCGTTTTTTTAAGGAAGTGTTAGAAAAAAGAAAGAGGAAGGACTTCCGATGTTGTGAGAAACAGACTCGTTTGATTATCCAGATGAGATGAGATAAAATGAAAGTTGAAAGTTAAATAAAATATTATTAAAATATAATTTTTTAATATAATTTTTATTTTAAAATTTTAAAAAGTTAAATTATTTATTATATTTTTTGTGAGAATTTAAAAAAGTTGTAATGATTATATGAGATGAGATAAGATTGTCTCGGTAACCAAAAATGGTCGAAAGATGAAAAGAAAATCATTGCATAGTTCATATAAAGGAAGAGAAGTGTTACGGCCACAAATAGATCCTATAAAAATAAAGTCGCAAACTGACGTGTCTTGATATGGTACGTTAGATCTACTTTACAATAAATATAATTTTACAATCTAACATATCACATTAAACCATATTAGTTTGTTGACTTATTTTTATATAATTTTTTTTTATGACTAAATTATTTCTCATGAAGAAAATGTTGGATTAGAAAAATCATAGGTGAAAGCTCAAGAAAAAAAACTAGCAATGCACTTCTTTTTAAAAAAAAAAAAAATAGTTTGTACAAGTTTATAGTGCGTAAGTTTTGTATAGATCGTTAAAAAAAAATGACTAGTTTAAAAAAAATCCATTTTTTATTGAGTGTCTCACTTTTTTTAAAGAATCTGCATGGTAATTGCATAACCTAAACTTATATCTAACGTTACTCTTTTTAGTATCTATTTGCCTTCGACTATGTCACAAAAAGAAATTAAATAAATCGCCCATTTTATCTATTAAACTTGAATGTTGACATATCTTGAATACAAAACTTTAGTAATTAATTTTAGATCTAACAAGTTAATTTACAAGAATATTTTTTAAATAAAATTTAAATATTAATACTTGACAGAATAATCTATATCATTATCATATCAAGAAAAATTACGAGATCACAAAGAACAGCGTTTCAAAATAATTTCCAGATCACAATCAGAAACGGCGCACTAAAATAATTACAGGAGGTCTAGATCACAGAAGCCGCTCTTCAGAATACAAAATATGAAGAACATTTTCCCATGAGCCACACGTACTCATGAGAAGTTTTCACACAAAATATGAACAAAAATCAAAGGAAAACAGCGCAAACATCATGACCAGATTGAATAAAACCCTAGACAACATAAGAAATCATTAAAAAAAGAGTAATGTTATATACAGTTGTAAAATACGTAAAGGTCGTATAATCGTTTTGAAAAAAAATGAGATCCACTATTAAGAAATTAGTTCTTTCTACGTGAGTCCCATTATTAATCACTTTTTTAAAAAAATTACGTGACACTTGTATACTTCACGACTGTAAATATTATTTCTCTTAAAAAAAATACAATAAACAAACAAAAGGAATAAGGGAATAGATCACCCGTTGGTACGCACTACAATGACCATTTATGACCAATTATTTACGATCAATTATTTCCAGTGAAATGATCATTTTCAGTTAAAATGAATCTGTTTTCATCGTAAATAGTCATTTTAGTTGCAAAAAAATAGTCACAAATACCTGTTTTTCTTGTAGTCACGATTCCAAGTTATAGGATCAATCGATCGAGTAGTACTCATGATGTCATGATGCATGCATCGTGCTTTCCGCGAGGCATCAATAGATCAGCTGATCATGAGCCGGTTGAATTTTCGAACGCATTAATCATGCCTGGTGACGATTGATGAACATTAACCAACCATACATGTACGCACGCATATGTACAAGAAGATGAGAGAGTATTGTAATATATGCAGTATTTTTGTATTTATAACGGGCCAGGCGATTAGATTACAAAATAATGATTATTTGTGTCGAGTCATTGTAGACATCGTGTTAATTTTGATAGAAAATTGTCATTTCTATTGTAAATAACTGATCGCGTATAATCGATTTTTTTTTATAATAAATTGTACTCTTAATTTGGAGTATGTGAAAAACATTGTTGAGGAGATAAAATTATATTCCGATCGAGAGAGGATATATATAATAATAAAACATTCCGCATAATTCCAATTATTTATATGTTCAAACTGGCCTCTTGCATGGGCCGGGAGGTTATGCTCTCTTTTGCGTTAATCAAGCAGGCTGCTAGTGCTGCATATATATATATATATATATATATATATATATATATATATATATATATATATATATATATATATATATATTATAAGAGTACTCACATCTCATTCCTCATAAAATTTTTATATAATTTAGCTAAAAAGTATATTTTTTAAAATTTTTCCTAAATTTTACACATCTTTCAAAAACTTCCTACATCTCATTTCATAAAATTTCTCAATTCTATTAAAATAATATTTCTCTATTATTTCTTTATTACTTTTTTCTCTCACTTTCATTTACAAACTTAACTACTCAATATTTTTTCTTATATTTTAAACTATTACTCTAGTGAATATTTTAAACAAAAAATTAAATTATTTTTTTATGCATATGATAATATTTTTTAAATTAATTTTTTATATTTTCCTAATTAATTAAATTATTTTTAGAATTATTATTTAAAATTATATCAAATATGAGTATGAGAGAAAGTGTAAATGATTGGTAGTATAATTTATTTTATGTATTAGAATAAAATATTGATAAAAAATAGTTTAGGGGATGAATATTGATTCCCTATATTTGGGGAACCACTGTTCATTCCCTAAACTTTTTTCCTAAAATAGGGATTCAGATGTATAGGTATTTTGATTAAAACCTTAAAATAAAGCTCAAATTATAAAGAATTCGGAGCTTTGGGATACTGGATGCGAATGCTCTAAAGATGCCCTTTTGAGGTGGCCAATGTTGAGGATACTTTGCCTTGATCTAAGACTTGCTATATGTGACATAATTGACCCCTAATTCTAGGAGATTCTTTTGTATCAATTTATACATACTTTTCCATTTATTTTGTAATCAGTTTTGATGACATTGATTTGTAATTATTTCATATAATCTGTAATTGATTATAAATAGAAAATACTCACCACTTTGTATCAAGAATTGTTGGGCTATGTTGATGGAACCCTTGTGCCGCCACCACGTTTTGAACTTGCCGACTCTCACACGCCAAATGACAAACACTTGGCATGGAAAGCTATAGACCAACGCCTCCTCAGCCTATTGCTTTCCTCCCTCACCGAGGAAGCCATGGTTGAGGTCGTTAGCCTCTCCACTGCATGCAACGTCTGGTTTGCTTTTGAGAACACTTTTAGCATCATTCGAAGGCTCGTGAATTATGCCTCAAGGACGATTTACAGTTGAGGAAACGCGGCACCAGACCAATTGCTGAGTATGCCCACGCCTTCAAGGCTCTTTGTGACCAGTTCCATGCGATTGGTCGGCTCGTCGATGGCACCGACAAGGTGCACTGGTTCCTCCACGACCTCGGCTCTGATTTCTCAAGCTTCTCCACTACGCAGATGGCTCTCACTCCTCTCCCCTATTTTGCATATTTGGTCTCCAAAACTAAAAGTTTTGAGATATTTCAGAGGTCCCTTGAGCCCTTTGCCACCACTGTTGCGGCATTTACCGCCACCAATCAAGGCCACAAGTGCAATAACTCCCAAAGCTTTCCTTGCAACTAGAGAGGTCAAGTGAGAAGCCATAGTAGCCACTGTTCTAATTATGGACGATCCCACTCTAGTCAAGGGCGTCGCCCACCTCGCTATCAAATTTGTCGCACGGAGGGCCATTACGCTGATTGATGCAACCAGAGGTATGCCTGACATGAATCCTTTGCTCACCTTGTTGAAGCTTTCACCACTTCCTGTTCTCTCTCTGGACTCGATGCTTCTGACTGATATTTGGACACTGGGGCTTCGACCCATATGACCACCAATCCATCCACTTTGGATCAGTCTAGTAATTACATGGGTAAGGACTCTATGATTGTAGGAAATGGTGCGTTCCTACCCATTACACATAATGGTACTCTTTCTTTTGTTCCAAATATCCATTTATTATATGTATTGGTTGTCTCTCATCTCACCAAAAATCTCTTTTCAATTAGTAAATTAAAGCCTGATTTTCCTTTATCCGTTACATTTACTAATAATCTTTTCACTGTTCAGAATCGTCAAACAAAAAGGGTGGTGGCAACCGGTAAAAGAGATGGAGGCTTATATGTATTGGAGCGCGACAACTTTGCTTTTATTTCTATCCTTAAGAATAAATCTCTACATGCTTCATATGATTTTTGGCATGCTCGCCTTGGACATGTGAATCATTATGTTATTTTTTTAAAATAAAAAAGGACATCTTCATCTTACGTCTTTATTACCCTCTCCAGCATTGTGTAGTACATGTCAACTTGCAAAAAATATCATTTGTTTTATTCTCGTAATGAACATAGGTTGTCTAATGTGCTAGATCTTATTCATTGCAACATCTGGGGTTCTCCCCCATTCAAATCCAATCTGGGTTTTGCCTACTATGTTTTCTTCATTGATGATTATTCCTGGTTCACTTAGTTTTATCCTTTGAAATTAAAAAATCACTTTTATGATATTTTCATTCAATTTTAAAAATTTGTGAAAAATCAACATTTTGCTCATATCAAGATTTTTCAAAGCGATGGAGATGCCAAATTTACTAGCAATTGTTTCAAAGCTCACCTACATACCTTTGGCATCTACCATCAACTATCATATCCATTTACAACTACCCAAAATGGTTGAGCTAAAAGAAAACACCGCCATGTGACTGAGACTGGCTTGGCCTTTCTTTTCCACTTCCACCTTTCCCTTTGCTTATGGGTTGACGCCTTCAGCACTTTAACTTACATCATCAACCGTTTGTCCACACCACTTCTTGGAGGTAAGTTGCCCTTTGAGTTTCTATACGATTCCTCTCTGAATTATGAAAATTTTCATCCTTTTGGTTATCGTGTTTATCCTTGTTTGAGTGATTATATGCCTAACAAATTTTCCCTCCATAGTATTCCTTGCATTTTTTTGGATTGCAGTCCCTCTTATAAAGGGTTTTGTTGCCTTGATCCCACCACCACTAGGCTATATATCACCCGACATGCACAATTTGATGAAAATCATTTTCCTTCCCTCGATACCTCCTAGGCTCAACCCATCTCCTCTCTACATATTTTTCAATTTTTTGGAACCAAGTCATCTTCATACAGACCTGCCTCATTTTTCCCTACGCCACATTCCCCGCACATTCCTCAATCCCGCTTTCACCCGTGTGCTATTTGTACTGACCTAGTGGACGAGTCTTTGCAGGCTGCTGATTCTCTTGCAGGTCCCTCTTCGCAGCACCCTACTTCTAGTCCGCCTCTTATTGAGACCACTACTAATCCTCATGTTCCTGATCTTACTTCTGCTCCTGCATTTCCATCAGGCTCTCACCTTATTCTCACACGAGTTAAAACTGGTATTTTCAAGACTTGCCATCCAGCGAATCTTGGTGTCTTGGGATCTTTTGGACTTCTTGCATTTACTGAGCCTAAAGGATTCAAACTGTTGCTAAGAATCCTGTCTGGCTTGCAACCATGGATGAAAAAGTTCAAGCTCTGCAACATAATTGCACCTGGATTTTGGTCCCTCAACCTGCAAACACCAACATTGTGGGTTCTAAATGGGTGTTTCAGACCAAATATCTGCCTGATGAATCCATCGAGCTTCTCAAAGCTCGCCTTGTTTCCAAAGGCTATACACAAGTACTTGGTCTCGACTACACTGACACTTGTAGTCCTGTTATCAAGGCTACCACGGTTCGTGTTGTGCTTTATTTTGTTGTGACCAAAAAATGGCCTCTTCGACAACTTGTCGCCAAGAATGCGTTCCTCAATGGTACTCGCACTGAATGTGTTTATATGGAACAACCTCCTGGGTACATTAATCTTTGCTTCCCTAATCATGTCTGTCAATTGAAGAAAACTCTCTATGGCCTCAAGCAAGCTCATTGTGCCTAGTTTTAGCGCTTCAGCTCTCTTCTCCTTACACTTGGTTTTTCTTGCAACTTTGCTGACACCTCTCTCTTTGTCTTTCATCAGCAGTCTAACATTATCTATTTACTTCTTTATGTTGATGATATTATTAGTACTAGCAACAATTCATCTCTTCTTAACAGCTTTACTCGCAAACTCAATTATGAGTTCACTACCAAGGATTTGGGTCCTCTTAGTTATTTTCTTGGTCTTAAAGCTTCGCCCACTCCTGATAGTCTTTTTATCAGTTAGTTGAAATATGCATGGGATACTCTTACTCAAGCTCAGTTGCTTGACAGCAAACCTGTTCACACCCTCATGGTTGTCTCCTAGCACTTGCCAGTTGCTGGTCCTCTTTTTTCAGATTCCACTCTCTACAGATCTCTCGTTGGCGCCTTTCAGTACTTGATCATCATGCGCCTAGATATTGCTCATGCTATCAATTCTATTAGCCAATTTCTGCATGCCCCAATTGCAGATCACTTTCTTGCTGTTAATTGTATTCTTCATTATGTCAATGGCACACTCCACTTTGGCCTTACTTTTCGTCCGTCTGCTGTTTCTGGTGCTCTAGTTGCTTACTCTGATGCCGAATGGGTAGGATGTCCCGATACTCGTCGTTCCACTTCTGGCTACTCTATTTATCTTGGCCACAATTTCATTTTTTGGAATCTCAAGAAACAACCTACTATATCACGTTCACGTTGTGAATCTGAGTATCGTGCCCTTGCGCTCACTGCAACCAAACTTCTTTGACTTAAGCATCTTCTTTGTGACCTCAAAGTCCCCATTCCACAATGCAATATTTTTAAACTCCAACCCCGTTTCTCACAAGTGGGTCAAGCATGTCGAATTAGACTACCATTTCCTTCGGAAACTTGTTGTCGCTGGCAAACTTCGCACGCAGTATGTGCTCTCTCACCTACAGGTTGCCAACATTTTCACCAAAAGTGTTCCTCGACATCTCTTTGAATTTTTTTCGATCCAAACTTCATGTTCGTTCAAATCAGACGCTTAGCTTGCGTGTTGAGGATACTTTGACTTGATCTAAGGCTTGCTATATGTGACATAATTGACCTCTAATTCTAGGAGATTCTTTTGTAACAATTTACACATACTTTCCATTTATTCTGTAATTAGTTTTGATGATATTGATTTGTAATTATTTCATATAATCTGTAATTGATTATATATAGAAAATACTCACCACTTTGCAAGTGTGGTGGTTTTCATCAAACCTTCTGAGCCAAGATTAATCAAACCTCTTTAAACAACCCTTCTTCTACATGAATATTTGACTATATATATCACTACAAGAAAAACAAGTGTTTGTGATAGATTATTTGCAGAATGACTATTTACAACGAAAACAGACTCATTTTAATAGACAACAATCATTTTCGCTAGAAATAACTGATTACAAATAATCAATTTTCTTGTAGCAATGTTGCATAGGGGCAATATCGTACATGAGTACTAGCAGAGATTCGAGTTTGAGATCGAGTACTGCTGTCCATATTAATATTCTATGTGCATGCATCTACATTCACTTTCTTGTTATTCGACCATACCCTAAAAATATGCCATATTGGATCAACTTGAATTTGTTCAAAATTAAGTTCTGTGCCGACCCAATTAAATTAATTTCTACTGATCTCTAATTAATTGCATATAATATCCTAATTACAACGGGAGCAGCCATGCCAAATATTAGCCTGTATGCAGCACTCGTTTGGACATTTTTAGAGTATGTCATAATTAAGTGAATAATAGTGAAATTGTTTAAGTTAATGTGTTTTATTGAGTTTTGAGAAAAGGGAGATAAAAAGTCGAATGAAAATATTATAAAACTAAAAAAATTATTTGAATATTATCTTTATTTTGAAGTTCAAAAAATTTATATTTGTTTTTGTGTTTTGTTTTGCAGGTCGCCAAAGTTATAATAATTAAATAATGATTAAATGTAAAAAATTTGAAAATGAAAAGTATTTTGTAATTGAATGATGTTTGAAAAAAAAATTATGAAAAATTTCATCTCATCTCTTATCCAAAGGTATCGACAATCTTTAATTTACTATCTTAATTATCTCTTGGAAGCCAACTTTTCATATTCTTTTTTGGAAAAATGACTGTATGGTAAGTTAATTTTATATTTTTTTAAGAGAAGTGCTATTCACATTCATACACTACATACTAATCTGTGATTTGTCATTTTTGTCATTCTATTTAAATACACACATATTTATCCATCTGCTCAGATCCTCACGTAATATATCTTCATAATGAAAATAGAGTGAAAACATGAGTTACTTTTACAGTATCAATAGAATTAGCATTATGAACTATTTGCTTCAAAAACATAGCTGTAAGAGTGAAAGTTCAACCCCAAGATCATGTGATGAGTCGACATCGAGGTGGCAAATGGCATAAGAGCTCTTGCCTCTGACTCAAAACAGAACAGAACATTCCTTCTGCAATGCAAGGCAATATGTTTCTTAGTAATCAAGGATGAGTTCGATCCATTAGATTCTTCAATTTGTTAGGAACCATTATTGCTTGGGTGGGGCTCGGCCTCCGAACCATACTTGAGACGAGTTTTTGCCTCATACAGCTCGGGCTGAAGAGTGGAGGAAGTTTAGGAAAGATTGGAAGACCTAGCAACTGTTGGTTGGGGCAGGGATAAGCTTGCTTGATCTCGTGTTTAAATAAAATTATAAAAATGAAAAATTACATGTTGGTATGGGATGTAAAAGATGACGAGTATAATTTTTCTTTAATAATATATGAACTAATACGTCTTAAAGTAATATGTTAAATTGTAAAATTATTTTTATTATAAATTAAATATAATTTATTATATAAAATTATATTTGTGAAGAAGATTTTTTTTTGTCGTATAGCACTTCCCACGTTAAAATAGAACACCGGGGCCGTTGCAACGCACCGTCGTCACATTCTAAATTTCCCGCCTCTTTTTTGTTTTTGCATCGAGGAGAAAGACGTTGGCCAGGTCGTTGTCCGGTTCCTTGAAAATTCACTATTCTTCTTCTTCTCTCTCTCTCTCTCCCCCCCGAGGTCTTTGGGATTGTTTTTAGTTCTGAAGTTTCAAGCAACAGAGCTCTTCAATAAGGCATTCGCCCTCTCGCCAAGGAAGCAGTAAGCGATTTGTCTCCTCATTTTTTTCACGTCGTCTAAACGAATTTTCTGTTTGAACTTCAGTTCTCTGCAGAAAGTTTTGTTTATCCTCTGATCTGATCCCATTTTATTTGTTTTTTCATTTCAAGTGTAAATTTACGATCGATGTAGCTTGGTCTTGGTGAATATTTTGTTCAGTTTCACTTGCTCGCTGAGTTTGGTATCTGTATGTTCTCGATCTGTGAGATTGACAACCTGAAGCAGTATTTGGGCCGGCCTTTTGTGTTTTTCTTTTATCTTTGAATTTTTGCATCAACGGGGCTCAATTTTGAAACGCTATGGGAAAATTGGCGGAAAAAATAGGTAGCGAAAATTAGGGCTCACTTGTAATCGCTCTGCATATACGTGTTGATTCTCAGCCGATTCTATGAGCAATCTGGTAGTCTCCGGCCAATAATCATTTTATTTTTTCTTAAACATTCTGTTTGGCTGGGGAGAAACCTTAGGGTGAGGAATGAGAAATCAGTTTCGAATCTAATGGTTCGTTTTGGTTCCCTTTTCTATTTGAGAATAAAGTAGTTGTATTGAATTCAGCGGAAAAAATCTTTGATGTCTTAAAAGATTCATAGTTTAAATAGCTGAGTTTGCTTCATTTTCTCGATAGACAAGCTGAGCATTTTGGATTTTTCATATTCTCCCACTTGCTTCTTCACCTAAATTGTTCTGGTTACAGCTGCTGCTGGTTTCAATTTGGTGTCTTCTCTGCGAAAATTGCAATAATGGAGGTTGATGCACCGCAAACTCTACTAGATGTAAGTGCTGAAAATGTTGCACTTAGGACAATTGTGCTGATAGAAGGGTGTTTCAACCCAAATATTCCGTCTCCTACAAAGAAATTACCTGCTTGAGCTTCAAACTTTGTTCCCAGCATTTCCTTTTTCTTACTGATGGATGGGAGTCTGTGTATTCATTACCTTGTGTATTTCCATGCTATTAGCTCATATAGAATCAGTTACATTGATTTTTTATAATGGCAACTGCTCATGTAGGTTCTACTTGGATGAACATTTTGGTCGTACTCTCTATTCATCATGGTTGTATCTAGTTGTTCATTAGATGAATTGGAGACTCAATTCAGTGTTGTCTGGAAACCGTGCTTCATAAAAGCTTATTTTTTTGTTTGCTATTGTGATGGTGTGTGGATGTTGACCAATTGCAATCACAGCGACTTCTTTAATAAAATTGGGTAATTTACATCTTTGTAAAAACATATTTCAGGATTGGATGAGTGATTGCCGGAGTATTGGAAGCAATCATTATCGGTCCAGTCAATCTAGGAAGATCTCCATTGGAGTAATGGTTGACTCAGTAGGCAATAAAAGGTCTAGATCTACAAAGGAAGATAAGGTTACAGTGGCAAGTGCAGAAAGGATGAATCTTAATGTAGATAATTCCACAGAAATAAAAAAGAAGGGGCAAGAAGTCACAGCTCCTTTCAAAGGGAAACAAATGGACACTCCGGAGCGGGAGAACTCCCCATGGATTACTCCAAGATCACTTTATCCGCAAGCACCTTTTCCGGAGTCTGTTCTTCATTTAGAGCAACCAGTCACTAGTGGCCAGCAAAACAACCTTAACGGACAAAGTAATGAACCAGCAACATACTCGGTTCAGTTGTTTGTGAACAAGGCATCAATTTTAGAGTCTGGCGATGGCAACCAGAAGAAGTTTGATGGGTTTACCTACAAAAGGAAGGGAGTAAAGGACAGAACCACAGAGAGGGTGGAGGAATTTGCATTTGCAACTGCACAACAAGTTCACGTGTCCGACCAAGTCGTGATAGAGGATAAAGCAGACAAAACTAGAAACAGGACTGGAATTTTGAGAATGAAGCTTTGGGAAATACTTGGCAATGTTTCTTCGCCTAAAAATGAGAATTTTAACTTTCAGAGACCTGAGGTTGGCACCAATAATATTAAGCTGGGGCAGAATTTTGATCAGAAGGCTGTGACAGTTGCCAGATGTAGACAGAATTCAGATACGATAGAAACTGATTCTGAAGCTTCTGATCATGCTAGCAGGAGACCAGTAACTCGTTCTTTGACACGTAAAAGAGTGAGACAGAAAGTGCAAGTAAATGGGACTAAATGTGGTCCATCCTCTGGTTACATACACAAGCATCGTGAGAAGAACTTCTCCTTGGAAGGAGGGTCGGGGAGAGTAAATGGTGATATCAATGGTGATTCCTCAAAGCCTATGAGGAAGAAGATAGAGAAAAAGAGTAAAAGAATTGAGCCCCGTAAGATTTTGTTTCCTAAAAAGGATGTTATGGATCAGATTCAGGAAGCAAGTTATAGAAGTGAAGCAAAAGTTCCTGCTGAGAGAACATTTTCACGTGGCAATCAAATGGAAGATATTTATGGTTGCATATATGAGGATGAGAGAGAGTACCTTGGACTGGAGAATAAAATCCAAGAAATTCTGCATCAATCACCATTGACAGACAAGACTAATCAGCAGGAGGATTTTAACAGTCCAGTAAATCAACAAGACGTTGGTAGTCCATCTTTAAAGAATGATGAGCAACCGCAAGATAATTTTCAAAGTCCTACATTTGGATTTAAAACACCCATCTCAAGTTCTAACCCTACCTCAACTCCTAAAACAGACCGACCAGTAGATGACTCACATACCTCAACTCCAAAAACGGACCAACTATTACCTGGTGTTCACATTCCTGCTCCAGCAGAGAGAATATTTACTGTGGGACATATCCGTGGCTTCAGTACTTTGCAGACTTCAAAATCAGATTGTTATGGATCAATCACACAGGCATATTTTTTTGTACAATTCTTTAGAGGTTATAGTATTGCATTTGTGCTGTTTGCTAAGCTGAAGTATTGCTTTTCTGTATTTTCTATTTCCTTATTGTACTTCAGGGTGACGCAGAGGTGCTTACCTCACCCCCGGAACCTGCGGCTGATACTGAAGAGAAGGATACAGAAGATGACTTATCTGAAACATCAGCTGAAGAGAGGGACTATGAGACTTCAGAAGAGGGTTCACCCATCATTGAAGCATATACCGGTATGTTCACTTTAAATGTGCTATGAATTCATATATAGTTACCATTGTTCACTCCATTTACAAAACTAAATGACTATTTGAAAAGGGTAGCTCTAGTCGGAGTTGATCTTTATCTCCTTGCCTTATGGATTTGCCTGCATAGGAACTTGATATACATAAGAACCAGAGTACAAGAAGCTAAAAATGAACCAGATTTGATTCTGTATTGTAACTCATTGTCAGTACTGGCATTTTTAAATAGTGAAGCTGCTACCTTCTAGCATGTTTCTCGATGGTACTTTTCAGATGCAGCACAGAGGGTGCTTGGTGCTTTATGCAATGCTAGATCTTTGAAGACCAATCACTTTAAGAGAAGAATGAAGATTAAATTCACAATTATATCTGAGTCTGAGTCCGGCATTAAACTGAGTCCACTGTTCAATTCTTGGAAACCAATCATTGGCGATCAAATGACCAAAATCCAAAGATCTCTTAACCTTTGGTAGCTTTACTTTCTAGACTTGAGACTAATCAAATGTGCAAGTGGTGCTCAATCTCAATTTAACAGTGGGTAATGGACATGGTATGGATAACTCTGCTGAAACCAGTGATTAAAATCCTCCCTCTAGGCTCTAGGTTCCTGCAAATCTTGCTTCCTGAAAGGACTCTGTTAAACAGATCATCCTACTCCTGAACTGATATCTAAATGTCTTCAAATGATTAGCATCTTCTACATGGACTTCAGTATTGCAGCTATTGCTATACGAATCGTGCAGTTCTTGGTTGGCGACATTTGGGATGGCTAGAGTGAAGATGATTTTTATAATCAACCAACTTCTTTGTAACACACTCAAGAGATGTATATTATACTTCCAACTCAAGCTCAAATGATCAGTACACGATATTAATGTACTGTTCATGGTGTTGTGCACTACCATATGTTCTTGTCCATTTCCTTTTCCCTCTTTTATTAAAAAATAAATAATTAACACCACCTGCTTTTCATGTGCTTGTCTACAAATGGTGATCGTTCTCCTTTATCTAATATCATCGGCAGGCTGCAGAGAAAGAGATATATTATCTTCAGAACCTGTTGCTGCCAAGCAGAAAAAATTCATGATCCATTCAAATAAAAGGCTCCAGATATGTGAACGCATTAAACTTGATAATATCAGTCCTACCTCACCCTCTCCAAAAGGCACAGCTTCGCTAATATTTCTACTTTGATTCAGCTATCACACATTCTCTGTTATTACATGCTTCCTTTTGGTTTATTTCTTCCCAATCTCTATAAAATATGTCCAGGGACTGGAGAAAGTAATTGGATGCAAGATCCTTCAGATCAGAGCCAAGACGATGGACTGTTGAGGTTTTTCTTCTCCCTTCTACTCAAAGCCACGAAAGCTTCTGTTCTAGTATGAACTAGTTTATTGTTGTTACAATCTATAAGCGGTTGGTTTCTTTTTTTTTACTTTTCATATGTTTTAGGGCTATCAAACTGTTTGCCTTGGAAATACAAAAGCTTCAAAGCAAAATAAAGTCAGAGACCACTAAAAAATCATCTGAAATCCTGATGTCCACTTCTGATGGGATATATTTGCAATTGCAGAACCTTGAGTCTCATATTCAGACAGATGTGTAAGTATTTCAAACCGATAGGTTTCTTCATTTTTATTTTAATAATCAAACTGACAAGTTTCTCAGCTCAAGATAATAGTTTCTATATATATATATATATTGAAAATTATTTCAGAGGGAAGTTCACAAGCATGAGTAAATCGAGAAGAAAAGGATTTGAAGTGAAACTTGAAGGTAACAGAATTTGTAACAAGACCTTTACTCCACTTGATGTGGCTAACAGGTGGTATTTTTGTCATGCAGAGCAACAAAAAGAATTGAAGTTGATTCATGAAAAATTCAAAGAAGACATTAACCAGCATCTCCAGGACTACAGAAGCACATTGGAAGGGCTGGAAGCACACAACCTAGAGCTTAAGGGAACCATGGAGAAGCAAAGTATGGGAAATCTTGTAGTTGGGAATGTGCAATTTTTAAGGCCTGGTTTTAATAGCAAGAGCCTCTCATCCCATCTCATCTCAATATCCAAACACCACAAATACAAACACTTTTCAATTTCAAATCTTCAACTTTTTCATCTAATCATTACTACTTTCCCAAACTTTCAAAAAACACAAAAAACAATTCAACTTTTCCAAATCTCAAAACAAAAGTAATATTCTAACAATATTTGAACTTTATAATATTTTTATTCAACTTTTTCTCTCTCATTTCCCAAAACTCCATAAAATATCTTAAACTCAAACCATTTCAGTACTATTCATAGATCATCTCATCTCATCTCATCTCACTATCTAAACAAGACCTAGTCTTTTCAATTGATTATTTAAACGTTTTGAGTTGTCAGTCTGTTAAAGTACAGGTCTATCTTATGAATATATAATATAGATAAGGTTTCTTAAGATATCAAGTCATCATATTTGCTAGCATCTTGCCATTTCTAACCATAGATAATAGTTCGAAACAAAGTCAGCAGTTACCTTGAGCAAAAAAAATTTTGAAAAATAGATGTATAAGCATTTATTATATAACAAACTTCTTGTAGAAACCTTAATGCAGAATTCTGATATATTTGATTAATTCTAATCAACAGAAGCGTCACACCGGAAGCGTCTTTTGCAAGTTGAAGAAGGAGTTGAAACACAACTTAACCATGCTCAGAGAAGAATCACAGCCATCCATGAGGCAAGTTTTGCTTAAAAAAAGTACATAATACTCATGTTATATGCTAACTATATTAGTATCTTGCAAAGAAGCACGATATTCATGCTTCCTCCAGCATATTGTTGTTGGGATTCTCCTTTCAGTGGGTTTTACCAGCAGTTGCTCAGAACATAAAGAATGTCGCTCTTCTTATTGTTGCTTTCTTATGAAGCCAATGAGCTCTATCTTAAATGGTACCTCCTCCCATAAAAATAGAGAGAACATGACATCTTGGGATCGAGACCCACTATATGCATCGTGTAACTTACTAATAAAAAACATGCAGTTGCTTATCTATGAAATATATTTATACTATTATGCAATGATTTTCTGGCAAAGGTAGAGCATCTGAACTTCTTACTTTTAATCTAGCCCACATGAGCTTATTCAATAAATGTAGGGTTCAAAATGTTGGGAGTGGGGACTGGCTTTCTAATATTCTTTTCATAAAATGTAATCGCTTTATATAGTCATTAATTGTATATGGAGCTCATAATAGTAGAAAAGGATTCATTCGTATCTAATATAACCTTTGTTATGTTGTAATTCATTGCAGCTGGCAAGGGGAAAGATGCTTCAATTGAAACGCGTGGTCTCTATGTGTTTGAAGGACGGTATTCTAAGTTGAAATGATTCCTACTGCCATCTAGGAAGACAGAGTTTTGATCCTTTGCCTATAGTTGTGGAGTTCATTGATTTCTAATGTTTTCCTGTAAGCCTTTGCATTTTATAGGTAATCAATATTGTCCTAATACCATCTCATGCTTACAAATTTATCTTAATTTGATCTCTCTACTATTTCTCAATTATACTTACAGACAACTACATTTTTCTCTGAATGGCTGGTATCATTCGTCTGTTTGTTCTATTGTCTCTGAATTTCTCCACTAGGAAAGTTCTTAAAAAATCAGACACCAATCGGCATAAAAAAATGCAGTGTAAGGGCCTGTTTGGTAGGGGTGATACCCGCATGGTGCGGGGCAGGGGGTACCCCCCCCGCACCCCGCCCCGCACCATGCGGGTGATGGGGGTTTTCCCCCCGTCCCCCTCCCCCTTGAGGCGGGGGCGGGGGAAAACCCCCCATCCGCCCCGCCTCCCGCCTAGCCCAACACTTGTGTTTTAAAAAAAAAAATTAGTCTAAAAATATTTTTTTAGACTCAAATTATAATATAATTTAAATAATAAATTAAAATTTGTAAATATAAAAAGATCTTAAACTCATTAGAGTTAGATTTTGGATTGTCTTGGCCTCCTAGGCCAACCTTTATATAGGAGGCCAAGGCAATACAATAGTCATCCTTGAGCAATGTGATTTTGATATTTTTTCTCAAATGTGATTTTCCAGATAATCCGGAATGTAGTTCATATTTTAAAAATATTGTCAATAGGCAAAAATATCCATACAACTTTATGCTATTTACAACTTTCGAACTTTTAAAGATATGGTCATAATTTAAAAAAAAAATCAAATGATCGTCATTTCTGCCTTAGAAAACACTTTTTTAATTTATTTTTAAACAAATGTAACATGTTTGAAAGTTCTTGAAACGTAAGGTTACCAAATAGTAAATAACTTTTAAATAGTAAAACTTATGATTTAAATTATAAATTATAAGCTCTAAAGCTATAAGCTAGTTATATTTCCCACCGTAATCGATCCCAAATATGCACTAAATCTAAGCCAGTAGTTAATCTTTGTATAACCATTATAATTTCTCACATCAGAATTCTGAAACGAACGAAGATTATCTTTCAATATTTGTCTAACAACGGTGGAAAAGCTAAAACTTCCTTGATCTATTTTTAGTCTTCCTCCTAAATTTTCTCATTTGATATTATATTTTAAGTGACTCTGTATGTCTACCACTGAAATGAGCATATACTTCTTAAAATGTGTGGTATCGCATTAATAGGTTTGATTGACGATACTAATTAAAATAGATGAAAAATAATCTTTTATACTCAACTTCTACCTATCATTTTCTCAATTTTAAATTCAACAGTAGTATCTCTTATCTTTTATAAATCATACAGAAATATTTTTGAATAAAGTTTAAATAATGTGGGGTTTCTAAAAGAACATATAGAGAGTCTTGATAGCTAAAAGAAAAACTAATGTGGGGGTTTCTAATAATAATTGTGAGGATTCCTCCCTCAGTGGGCTGAGAAGCGAGGGCCCGACCCACGAGGCAAAGGCAAGCCTTGAGATGGCCCAACAATAGGAGACCAAGATAAAAGATAGGATGGGCCAGGCTCCAAGGGCAAGTTGGGCCCAAGAGACACAAGGAGGAACGACAACGTTGCATGAGCAAAGTATGAGCCTTCCAAGCTAGAAGTCCCGACATTTTTATGGCCAACAAATTCCACACGCAAGGTTAGAGGTAGCCACTATCACCCCTAGAATACCAATGGCATGACAGATCGAGAGAGATGGAGTGCCAGGATAGGGGCACAGGCTGGTGAGGTTAACACACTATGACAAGCATGGGCTCAGACTTGGCGGGGTGGCCACAATCAGGCATCGTCAACCTGTCGCTTGGCAAAAGGAAGGAGGACAATACAATTCGGGTACAAAGTGGCACGACCCTAATCTGCTTGGCAGAGGATCGCCCGCCTCCAAGGTCTCACCAGTGCGACAACACACTACATCTAACGGGTATTAGGACCACAACAACTAGGTATATATACTCCTCCCCTCAAGGGTAGTAGGATCTCTCCGAACATTTTTCACTCTATTTCTCCTAAAAACTAGTCCTCAAGATTGGTACTGACTTAGGCATCAGAGGTGATCCTTACCACTTCAAGCTTCCATCTCTTTCATTCCTAGAGGTGAACAAAGGAGAAGGGTGAAGTTACTCAAGTCGTGAAACACGACATCGATAATAATAATAAAAAATAAATGGAGTAAACTAGTACTTTATCTAGTTAGTCATGCTCGATCTTTAGTTTTCATTCGGAGTACAATATTTCAGCCCCATGGATGAAAGATTTTACGATACAATTTCTTTTAGGATAATAATATGTGCTGATTAATTGGTTTTTGATATGAAATTACATACCTTTTTTTTTTTCAATAAAAAATCGTGGACGATATGAAGGCACGACACACACAAAACCAAAGAGAGCTAGGGAGATGGCAATTAAACAATTGGTTCACAAGTAATATATATATATATATATATATAACAAAATAGGAAAGCATGAATGAGTACATAGGGACGTTCTTATAATATCCCTATCCATTTTCATTATTTTGGTGGTGGTTTGTCCACATTAATTGTCAAGTCCCAGAGGAGTCGTTTTCAGGTCTTGGCTGGGGACGATATTTTTCTGCATGCGGTGGGTCACTAAAAAATATGACGTACATAGTACTAATATATAGGTAGGAGTCGTGCATAAACTGTGGACAATATGCACACACGACACGACCCACCCATACCAAATTAAGACCCTTTTGTTTTTGTGTGGCTGGCCGTGGAAGTATCATGATCTGTTTAATGCTCTTTATTATATTATAATTACGTACTATACATATATGAAACGAAAACAACTACATCTCACAGTAGACAGGGACAAAAGAAACAGGACACGTGAATCCCACGAGGAGGATCACGTGAAAGACATGCCTTTCATCCCCAAATGCAGGCCCCTCTTCCGAAGATGATTGACATCTTTTTCCTGCTTCCTATAAATGATGTTTGAGGGAAGCAGGTGTTATGGGGGCCAGGCAGCTGAGAAAATATCCAAGTACCCTTGGTCCACTAGGTATTTGATCATATGCATATATGATATGAGAAAAGATATTTGTAATTGTAAATTGTGTAATTATTGCGTAATCGTTTTAAAAAAAGTAAATAAAATATAAGATCTACATAAAGAAAATTAATTTTTTAATAATAAACTTTTTTTTTTAAATAATTATGTAGTATTTATGCACTGCTCAATTATATGTTGAATGTTTGAGGAAGCAGATGTTGGGGGTAGGGGTGTAAACGGGCCGGTCCGGTCCGGTCCGGCCATGGTCCGAATTTTTTCGGTCCATGGTTTGACAGGACCGGACCGGACCGAACTCCTATAGGGACCGGACCGGACCGGTAGTCATCGGTCCGGTCCGGTCCGGTCCGGTCCATTCGGTCCAGCCCCTTTTTTTTTTTCACATCAATTAATAAAAAAATTTATTTACAATACTAAATTAATTTATACTATAACTCTTAATACTTAATAGTATTAATAATACATTAAAGAATATATTAATATATTGATACTAAATATATATAATTATAGACTTATAGTGATTAGTTATTATGAATCATAATTAGTATAACTATATAATATAATTAGTATAAAGTATTAGACTATTAGTAATATAGTATAGCTATATATTAGTAATATTAGTATAAGTATAAATGTATAACTATAGTTTATACTTAATTATAATATGGTATAATTATATATTAGTTAGTGATAGGATTATGTTAGATGAAAATTATATAATTAATTATATATATAATTTTTTTTTTTTTTTTTTAGGTTCGGTCCGGTCCGGTCTGAAAAACACATGGACCGTGGACCGGACCGAATTAATTCGGTCCTATTAAATTCGGACCGTGGACCGGACCGAATGAACTCGGTCCGGTCCGATCTCGGTCCAGTCCATTCGGTCCGATCGGTCCGTTCGGTCCGCTTACAGCCCTAGTTGAGAGGCAGAGGAGAGAAAATGTCCAAGAACCTTTGGTCCCCCTGGGTAATGGCCCAATGGGACTCTTTTTTTTTTCTTTTTCTTTTTTTGTCACGTAGCTTAGGTATATCCCTGAAGTGGGTAAGGGGACAGTCCTTACAGTTGAGTCCTAATCAAAAGGGCAGTACTGCTTTTTCTTTTTCTTTTTTCCTCCAAAAGATGAAACCTTTCATTGTTAAAAAACAGAACCAACTAACGACTACTATAAAATTACAAAAACAGCTATAAAGAGAAAACTGGTGGACGATCTTTTCCACTGTAGAACTCCAGCATACAATCTAGTAACCTGATGAGGCCAGGGTATATCTCTAAAGAAATTATTTGAAGATGTCCATAAAAGGGCAGTACTGCTGTTGAAGTACAATAAGAGATAACGAAGACGATAAATATGTCGGTTCTCCATCCATCGTTCTTTGGTTTATAGCCTCGTGGAGAGCAGCGGGTGGCGAAAGTTGCACATGAATAAGAGATAACGAAAACGATAATTAAGTTTAGGTTTTGGTCGGCTTTCTAAACAGCACCCCCTTTACATATTTTAAAGCCACTACCATTATATATATTTATCTTTATACAATTAGCATAATCGCAGTTTTGATTAGCATTTTCCATTTTTATGAAATTTTATGTATTTTATCCCTTACGTGATCTTTTGCAATATTCACAAGCCATGCTCATATTAAGGTTGCTTTTACGTTTACGTTTAGATAGTGAGATATTTTAAAATATTATATAAATAGTTGTAAAAAAATAATAAAAAAATATTAAATAATAATAAAATAATAATAAATACTAAATATCCAAACTAGACCTAAACTTAATTAGTAAATTAAAGCAGTTTTCTGAGTTGTACCCTTCTTTTCTTACTTCTTTAATACAGCTTTTGGGTTCTTTTCTCACTCATCATGATTCCCAAGCTTTCACATGTCCCTTTCATATTTCAAGTGGGATTAGATTTAGTTTTTTTTCTTTTCTTTTTATTTTCTGCATTTGGATTCCACTGATCTGTAGCGCCCCGCTCACTGGCCCTAGGTAGCTTTGGCTTAGTACTCTCGCTCATCATGTACATGAATGCCTTTATACTCATGATTAACTTACTCAAAAATGGTCGGTTATGATCATCTTTGGTACGTGTTTCAATATTGGCGAGAAGTATATTTGATCATCGTGTATATATATAGTATGTATATATATATATATATATATATATCCTTGTGTGTGCATGATATTCTCCCATTTAATTAATTAAACATGATATTTTAGATTATAGGTCTCAATATTTATAAAATGATTTTTCAAATTTTCTTGCAATTAATAAAGAACAAGCAGTAGTACTTTCTTGTATTTTAACAGTATCAATTTTGTGGACCCATGCAGGACATGATATTGTTATCTCAAACGTTATCTTGAAGGAATCTTCTTTGACTTCATGTCTTTATTAATTAATGCTTCCACAGGGCGTCTCGTCTGTTTAAAACCTTAGAATACTAAACTCTTATTGGTTACTACACTTCGAGTGGCAGAGCTTCATGTGACGTGGCCTTCGTTTAGCCGCAGAGAGAGAGAGACAGAGAGTGGTGGCCTATAAAAGAGCCGGTGTCGAAATGTCCCTTCTGTTTAATTGACTAGCTTTAAGTTTTAACGAACTGATGATCATCAAGCTCCCTGATCCGCCATTGTTATTTTTGGCTTCTTAATCCTAGCTAGGCACTTCTCCAACAAAGAAAAAAAAAAATATATATATATATATATATATATCGAGGCCGGTAACAAAGGAGTTGCAGCGAGGGAGATCAGATATATAACCGCGTATTTTCAGGTATGCAGATATATATAACATGATGAATATCTGAGCAAGCTAGCTATACTAGACGTTGTTTAAGATCTTCGTCATGTGATGTTGTGGAGTGTGTTGTTTTTTGGTACATATTATATATAGCTTCAAGTAACCATGGACGTGAACGTATAGATCAATAGGTTGTATATATATATATATATATATATATATATATATATATATATTTATAAGGACAACATGCTCTTGTAGCACCAAAAGAAAAACATGCATGGCAGCCTAATCCTTTAGCTTCTATATATGCCTTATTTTGGCTGAATGTGTACTACGCCGTAATTTGTTTCAACTTCTTTCAGTGGCAGAGAGGAGGCTTGAATCAACACGAACATTAGGACGAAAAGCCGTTTGTCAAGTACTACTCAAGCTCCAATGTAATTAATTCATGATCTCTGATTCTCTTCACATATATTTATTTATATATATATATATATATATATATATATATATATATATGCTTTGTCCAGCTTCTACGTGAAATCATCTAACAACGGGTGATCTGTAATGCTGCAGGTCTGGGGATGACTTTGTGGAGCTAGTATGGGAAAATGGTCAGATTCTTATGCGAGATCGTTTGGGTAGAACGTTCAAGGTTAGAGAATGGCGGTCTCGTTACGCTTTATATCCTTCCAATGCTCAGGCAGAAGATGGGGGAAACATGCACAGAAAGAGAGGAAGGCTAGAAAACACGTATTCGACTTTGAAAGACTCCACTTCCTTAGATTGCAGGGATTCTCATGATCTGAACTACTTTAGCGATTATGATCATGATTCACTAACTGGTTATCATTCTGAATCATCTCCCGATCTGGATCAACAACTAAATTTGGAAGCTAATAGAAGTAAGACTAGCGATGATAAGAATTCCACACATCCCCGGATTAATATTCCAGGACCAGACGATGCAAATTTCAAGCCTAGTAATGCATCTATGTTTGTAGGCCGATTGATTCCTGATCAGCTTGCTACCTCAAGGACTTGTCATCTTGAACCATCTTCCTTCCATTTCCAAGAATTGGACACACTCTTAGGCCCAAGAGAAAAGAACCCAAGCAGGACCCCAGAGTCAATATTGGCCGGACTGCACACATCAAACTCTCTGGAGCATGATTTAAACCCTAATACGAAAACTGGGACGGTGATGAACTTCTCCTACTTAAGACCTGAAGCTCTTCTTAAAGCTAGTACTCCAGTTTTTACACGAGTTCAGGAGGTGAAAAGTAGTAACGATGAGAGGCCTCCTCTAGGTAGTAGAGACCCTCGTGAGTCAACAATAATTGGGCAGGCTAGTGGTTCAAAAAGATCAGCCACAGGTCCTGAGAATCAACCTGAAAAAGAGCTAATTCCACCTGTTGCCGAGACACAAGATCAGTCACTCCCTCACGATCAGCACTCTGAAGCTTTTTGCCGTATAAGGATTAACTTGCATAATTCCCACGACCAACTTCCAGATCAAACCTCAAGCGCCTCAGCAGAAAATACACCAAAAGGAAAGCCAGCCGTTACATCTTCTTCAGTATGCTCACTTGAAGCTTCGAATGATCCCACGTATTCTTTGAGTACATATGAGGATCACACTGAGGAGTCGGAATATCATTTATCCCCTCCTATCTCAAGTGCTTTAAGAAGCTGTCCAACTTTACGGCAGAAGGTTGGAGAACCGGAGTGTTTTAAAAAACAGGCGCCTGCCCGTAGCTGTGGTGGTTGCAAGAGATCAAGCCGAACTACCGAAGTTCATAGTTTATCTGAAAAGGTGAGTGATGAAAACGACCACTACTCCTTGCCACCCACCCCCCCCCCCCCCCCAAAAAAAAAGAAAAAAAGTCATATCTAACTCCAACTTCATTGTGAAATATTGCAGAGGCGTAGAGAAAAAGTTAAAGAAAAGATGCGTGTATTGAAGGAACTCATACCCAACTGCGATAAGGTTGGAATCTGCACTACAATTCAAATAGGTTCTAATTTTGTTTTTTGTTTTTTTTTTTGTTTGTTTCTTCTTTTTGGTTGTTTATAATCTGTCGTATGTGTCTCCAAGGTGGATAAAGTTTCCATGCTTGATGAGGCCATCGAGTATCTGAAAACCCTACAGCTTCAACTACAGGTTTATTAACTTTCTTCTGCATGCAATGCATGGCTTCTGTGTCGAATATTGCATGAGTATTGTAATAAATATTGACATGCATGCGTAGCTTAATTACGGCCTTTTGTGTCTTGATGCAGATTATGTCAATGGGAAACAATGGTGCTTATAAGATGCCTTCAATTATGTTACCTGCTGGGATGCAACATTTCATGATGAATGCAGTACCGCATTTGACATATTTCTCTCCCAATATGGGTGCCGGGATGTACGTGGGAATGGGTTGCAGCCCATTATATTCCCCTACTTCACAAATAGGAGCCACTGCTCTTCCTGGGATCACAGGAAACAACATTCAATTAATGCATGGATTTCAAGGTCAACCATTTCCGATGCCAGTTTCAGATGCATCCTTCCTTCCTTCGCTTGGAAGCCTGTCTGCCCAATCAGTTCAATCTGGACGGCCTGGCCCCTCTCGAGCCTCCAGGACTGTTCTCTGACCCGACCCCGCGACCAGAAACAGGAGTGTTTTGTTTAACCGTTTAGCCTATCACCCGACCCGAAGATAGTTTCGGGGAGAAGAGGGTATTCCGAGCCGACTTTTTTTTTTTTTTTTTGGAGGGGGAGTGATTGCCATTCGATACAAAAAATTTGAAATGGTTTGTTCCAATATTGTTTTTTTTTTGTGATTTTGTACAGGAGGTTGTGATTGTGCATCAATTTGCAGAATCTGTTTATTTCTGAATTTCAATGTAATTAGAATTTACATAATAATGAATGTCCTATGTTTCATTGTATTTCAAACTGGATAACTCTATATTTCTTCTCATTGTTAGACTCTGATTTTCTTGTCAATTGCACGACTTTTGGGAATAGTTATTGGTTGAATTGCTTTTAGATGTAACACCAATGACCACAACTAGTCCCTCACCATTATCATGAAAAAGAAGGTTATCTACTGCAATAACAATCTAGATTGTTACAAAAAAATTTCATCTCTTCCTCATAATGATGCTATATGGTAACAACTGAAAGTACATAAACGGCATGTATTTTTCAATAGCATCAATATCAGAAGGGCCATCTGATTCATCATCATGTCAGGGATTGAACATTTATTAATATAATTGCTTGTAGACATATTGCACAAAAATATGTGATTAAGACCTGCTAAAATTATACCACTTCCAATTACTTTCAACCTCCCTCGGGTCCAATTGTTCATTCTTGGTTACCTTTCGGCTGATTTCAGACTAAACAATAAATCAACCAAAACAATTAGTCATACATTGGAGTTTTAGGCATAGATGTTGATAAATTCTCATTACTGTAGCTGAGATTTGGTTGGGTGTTCTTCCATAATGTAGTTGCTTTGGCTTTATCAAATCTAGCTTTTGCTTTGGCTTTATCCATCCCTTTAGCACCCATTAATTTGCAAGAGTCATCTATTACAAAGGTCAAGGTTTAATTAGCTAGTTGCCTTTTCTAATCACTTAACCAATCAGCAAGCAAAACTGGTCATATCCTTAGATTATCTAATTTTGGTCCAAAAGTACTTAAGTAATCTTCAATCAACCTCATTCAAAATATTCTTCAAAGTTATCTCTACATAAAATATATATGTTAAACATATAATTAATTGAAAGGACTATAAAAAAATATTCTTCAAATATGAATCTTACTGGATTCTAATTTGTAACTTTCAACATTTTCCATTATATCTTGGGAGTCATAATTAATAGAGGGAGTCATCAATCAGTTTTGTGTGCAGATAAGAGCTTCAACTGTTGTCGAGACCAATGAGCTATGAAATGAATCTAAGACATGACCTCCAACGCTAAATGCTGACTCAAAGCAACAATAGATATGAGAACAACAAACACATCTTGAGCTATGGCAGGGATCAGATATTTGATTGAGTTCACTTTCCACCATATTAGAATATCAAAGTCGGATGTCAATCCTTCGATACTTTCCATGAAATAATTATCCAATTCTGATTTGACTCTACTACACCTTTTGATGCTTGATATTGGTGATGCATACTAAATATATATCCTTATCACCATAAGAAGTGTTGTTTGGGTCTGACCAACACTTGACTGGCCCCTACTTGAACCTACCTTAGATTTTGATTATTGCTTATACATCCGTTCAATCATCCTTATTAACCTTGTAACAAGTTCAAACGCTCACTTATGGCCAAGAATATTTGTAAAACAAAACTCCAAAACTTCTGACTTGAAGCGTGGATCAAGCATAGTTGCAATAAACAACATTTTGTAACACTACAAAGAGCGCAAAGAGCGAAGAGGCGATTTTGAGCGATTTTGTGGACTCTTTTTCAGAGATGGTTTTAGGGTATTCCGAATTTATCGGAGTTGCCGTTTTTGGCACATATCCGCAGGTTTGCTAGGGTTTCGAACATGGAGGTTGCCCCCACTCCTCCTTTGAAGAAGGTTGTCACGGTGGCGCAGGTGATCAATGCAAAACTGCAAGTACACAGTATCGTAGTTTTATAGTAAAGTGATGAGAAAAGTATCGTCCTCAAATATTGGTAACTTACTTTTGAAAAATATCGAAATTATACTAATCTTGACTTTATTTAGAAAAGTCACTAAGATTTTTGTAATTGCAATTTGAAATAAAATTAATTCAAAGAAAATATTCAAGAAAAATAAAGCAATTTTTTGAAGATAAAATTAATGAGAAAGAAAACTTATAGGAAATCGATTTCACCTAATCCCTCACTATGCTTTACTCATCTAACTAATTGAATTTAATTCTCTCTGTATGTTAGCGAATCTCCAAACTCATCCAAAAGTCTCTTACGATAGTCAATTGGAAATATTCTTGCTCATCATTTTACCCAAGAGTATGCAAATTAATAAAGTAAGAAAGCAATAAGACCAATGATTTTAATACTACATAGGTTCATATAAGTCTTTCGATCTCTATATCTACCTACACCGAAATATCCAAAATTTATCCTATAATTCCCTCTTTCGACAGCAAATCACAAGATTAAAATCATCTAATTAATGGCCAGTTAATTAGAAGCAATAAGTTTAGAATAAATCAGACAAACATGAAAGAGAATTATTTTAAATTAGCATAGAAAAGCAAACATAGTTTGGAACTAGATTACATCGTTTTCCTAGAATAAAGAAAATTTAGTTCATGCTAAAAATTAAATTTAACATAAAGGAATTCACCATAATTTTTCTGAGAGGAATGGAATAAAATTAATACTGAAAAAAAAAATACTCCTAGCAATCCGAAGTGCCGTCCTAGTAGTCATAGCGCCCTCTCTTTTTCTACTTTTTCTTCCGTTCTTTGCTTTTTCTTTTTCGTTGTGTTACGTAGCTCTCCTTGTCCGAAAACCAAATTGAATTTTTTTTTTCAATCTCATCCGTGCTTTTCGTTCTGTAGCCGTGTTGCTCTATATTTTGAAAACGAAAAATGAATTTTTGAATCTAGTTTGTCAAGACCAAGTCAAACAAAAGACTCCAATTACCCTTTTTCGTCAGTGCGAGCGTCTCACAATTTCTTTTCACACAACTCTAGCTGGGTCCCACTCAATTTAAATTCTAAGCTCCGTGTTTTGTGCCCCCAAGTAAAACCAAAGCTATGCCTTGATTAATGGTCCATTTTTATCTCCAACAACCCAGCGTCTTGCTTCCTTTTGCCAAATCAAACCTCATGCGTGCGAAAAGGTCCCTCTACATAAAACTCTCTCTTGGCTTTTATTTTTCAAAGTTCCTAATTCTTCATTAAATGAGAGAGAGTCACTGGACAATGGGCTGCCAAAATTAGAATATTTCATTTTCTTCAAATTTGAAATAAAATTTAAATAACAACAATGAAGCTAAAAATCAACAAAAATAAATAAATTTAGACTAAAGTTAAAGTTAAGAAGTGATAAAATATTCTAAATTATGCAAGTCATCAATAGGCTACGAAATCGTTTGCTCAAGCGGTTTCTAATTCAATGGTGCACTCCTCTTTTAGGCTGCTGATGAGAAATCCTGTAAAGGTTGATGGAGAGCAAGGTTTTATCTTTTCGGATGTGGAAATGTCTAAGGCTGCAGAGGAATTCAAGTTTGCTTTGGTGCTCAAGTTCTCCTTGGCCTTCCATTGATGATGTGCGATCACATGTTGCAAAATCGTGGGGTCTGTTAGAGGTTCCGGTGGTTAGCATTATGGATGATCTGCATGTTTTTGTCCAGATGAGAAGTAAACGTGATTTTTTACATGGATGGGCCAGGGAAGGACATACGATAGGTGACTCGACTTTTCGGTTGTTTAGATGGACAAAAGAGTTTGACTTGTCGAAGGAATCTCCCTTAGCACCTAAGTGGATTTTCCTGCTAGGGCTACCGCTGCATCTATACCAAACAGATTGTTTGCAGATTCTGGCGTCTCACTTTGGTAGTTATCTGGGAACCGATAATGCTACATTACACAAAACAAGGGTGTCTGGGGCCAGGTTGTGCGTCGAAGTAGATATATCGCAGGAGCTGGTGCAAGGTTTTCCAATCGTTCTTTCGGCAACAAGGAAGATATGGCAAAGGGTGAAATATGAGAAGCATGATTTTTATTGTACTAAGTATTACCAGCAGGGCCACACGGCGGTGGTGTGTAGGATGGGAATGAAAAAATCAGAGGACACGAAGAAGGAGAATAGAGTTCCAAAACTGTCTTGGAAAGGTAAGAATAAAAAGGAAGAGGTGGATGTCGTGAAGAATGATGGAGGGGTTCCGGTGGAGGCAGGGGAACAGATGGGTGTAGTGCAGGACTTGAATGGCACAGGGTCTTCTATGGCTGCTGCCATGGAAACCGAGTTAATATTGAAGGATGCATTGTTAAATGAGACTCGATTGATTGAGAAAGAGGTCGAGGAGGGGGAGGTTTGTGAGGAAATTGAGGGTGATACTGGTCAAGTCGATAGTAAGCGTGTGAGCGATGTGTTGGTGGAAAATAATTCGGTGGTTATTGCTGGGGACAAGGCTGAAGTAATATCGGTGCCTGAGTTTGGGGAGGCCAGCAGAAGGGAGGTGTCAATTAATGCTGATCCGATGAGTGTGAAAGTTGATCATGCTTGTAGGGGGACTCTGTTCAAGCCGTGAATGAGTTTGACTTACAGGCAGCAGTGGTGCGGATGGAACTTGTTGACTTTTTATTGAGTACTAATGGCCATGATGTGGAGCACTTGGAGTTGGTAAATGAAACTCTAGAGTTGGAATGTTTAATGCATGTGAGACCGGCAGCTGAGCCCTCTGGGATAGCAGTAGATTATTCATCTGATCAAAAGGAAAGGGACCTTTGAAGTCGTTTATTGGTAACAAGTTGTATGACTCTGACACTGAGGTGCAGGTGAACTCAAAAAAATCCAAAGATAAACCTATACAGGGAACTAGGCAGTCCATGCGGGTGTCCACTTGTACATCCAAACTGAATTTATGATTGATACAATCTTAGTGTGGAATGTGAAAGGGTTGGGCAAGTCACGTAAAAGGTTGAGCGGTTTGGTCCGAAGGAAAAATTCTTTTTGGTTGCTATTTTGGAGCCATTTTCAAGTGTCGATCGAATCCCAAGGTTAGCATCTTTCTTGACTCTACCGTTGTACTGCTTGAATGCGGAAATAGATGGGAAGCTGTGGTTGTTTTGGAAGGAGAATACAGTCTTTGAGGTTGTGTCTAAAGCGTCTCAGATGATTACCGGGTGGTTTTCCTTTTCATATTCAATGGTTCTAGTGACTTTCATTTATGCGAAGTGTAGTCAGGTAGAACAGCAGGATCTCTGGCAATCTTAAGTGGATATCAACGTCGAAATTTTTCCTTGGCTTGTTGGAGGTGATTTTAATATCATTAGGAATGATGATGAGTGGATTGATGGCCTCCCAAGAGCCCTTTCAGCAATGGATGAGTTCAATTCCTGTTTGGAAACGTGTGGTTTGTTGTATCTTCCGTGCAATGGGGGCCGTGTGTCTTGGTGTAACGACCAAGAGGGAGCTTCTAGGAGTTGGGCTAAATTGGACAGAGTTGTTAGGAACACTGGCTTTTCTAGTGCATTCCCGAATGTGTGGTATGAGTTCTTTCCAAGGAAAACTTCTAACCATTGTCCAATGGTTATTCGGTTATGTAGGGATTGGCAGCAATATGCCCCATCTCCCTTTCGATTTCAGAACATGTGGTGTGAACATGTCTCCTTCAGGGAGTGTGTAATGTGGGTACTGGCCTTATAAAGCTAGATGCCAAGTTGAAGAAGTTGAAGGTAGCTTTGCGCACATGGAACAGATAGGTGTTTGGCCAGGTGGGGGTTCATATTAAGGATTTAGAGGTTCGGTTGGATGAGCTGGAGAGGCACTTACAAGATGGCTTTTCTACAAAATTGGAGGCTGATTACTTGGCAATGAAGGTTGAGTTGGAAGCTTGAGAATACAGGGAAGGGGTGCACCTTGCTCAAATTGCTAAGAAGGACTGGTTGGTTGGTTGATGGTGATGGTAACACCAAGTTCTTTCATGCTGTTATCAACCAACAGAAAAATATCAATTTTATTTCCTCTATGACCCTGGTGGATGGGACGATCTTTAGTACTTCGAAACAGGTTCATGAAGGTGCAGTTTGCTATTTTCATAATTTTTTATTGGGGACTGTTGCTTCTGAGGAAGCCGATCTCTCTTCCTTATTGGATAAAGTGATTGAGGAAGACGATAATATTTTTCTGTGTAGAGAGCCCACGGAGCTAGAGGTTAAGGAGGCTTTAATGTCTATCCCAAAGCACAGTAGTCCCAGTCAGGATGGCTTTGGTTCGGGTTTTTTCAGTAATTGTTGGGAGCTGGTGAAAGAGGATATGTTTGACTCAACAAATGAGTTTTTCTCGAGGTTCCCTTTGCCCTGGTTTTATACATCGTCGTACATTGTTCTTATTCCAAAGGTTCAAGAGCCAAAAAGTTTCGATACATTTCGGCCTATTAGATTATGTTCGGTCATCTATAAAATTTCCTCTAAGATATTGGTTCACCGATTGATGAATTTTCTTCCATTGATGGTCTCACAAGAACAAGGCGCCTTTATTCCGAAATGAAGTATCTTTGAGAATATTACACTGGCGCAGGAGATGGTTCATTCATTGAATAAAAAAACAAATGTCGGCAATCTTATGATCAAGATGGATATGTCAAAAGCCTATGATCGGGTTGATTGGAATTTTATTTTACACGCTCTTGAGTGCTTCGGATTTTTTGCTCATGCTTGTGGTTTGGTGGGCAATTGTGTGCGCTCACAGTGGTTTTCGATTATGATGAATGGGTCGTACAAGGGTTTTTTCCAGTCAACCCGAGGGCTTCTTCAAGGAGATCCTCTATCTCCATATTTATTTATCATCATGGAGGAAGTTTTGTCTCAGCTTCTAAAAATAAATTTTGAGAGTGGAAAGATTAAGGCTTTTTCTCATCCGTGGGGGCGCCTTTGATTTCTCACCTCCTCTATGCTATGATCTTTTGATCTTTCTTAACGGGGAGAAGCGATCCTTACGAAGGCTGATTGAGGTATTGGGATGCTATGAGAGGTGGTCCAGCCAGTTGGTAAGGAAGGAAAAATCAGCATTGTTTTTCTTTGACCATATCACGAGGGGAAGAAGAATCGGATTGAAGAGATTATCGGGTTTTGTGGAAGGAAAATTCCCGGTGGTTTATCTAGGTGTTCCGCTTGTGGTGGGGCGGCTAAAGGTGCGGGACTTGGAGCCTTTAGTTGATAAAATAAGGAGCAAAGTGGCTGGTTGGAAGTATAAGTTGCTTTCGCAAGGGGGTCGTCTTACACTCCTTAGACACATTCTATTGAGTATGGCTATGCACCTTCTTTCGGTGCTCAATATTCTGAAAGCAATGCATCGCAAGATTAATTCCATGTTATCATCTTTCTTTTGGGGTGCTTCTGATGGCCATTGAAAAAGGAAGGGGTGTTCGTGGGATCATTTATGTAAACCAACCGGAGAAGGGGGTTTGAGTTTGCGGAACTCGTTGGAGGTTCAAAAGGCCCTTCATATGAAGTTCGTGTGGCGTTTTTTGTCTGGAGATAGTCTATGGAAAAAAAAAATTCAAGCCAAATATGTCAAGAAGGGTCATGTGGTGTTGGCTAGCAGCAACAGTTCCCGTTTCTGGAAATCGATAATGGCAGTCTTTCCATAGGTACTGGATAATGTTCGGCTATTGGTTAAGGGGGGTAAGGGGTCATTCTGGTATGACCAGTGGCTCTCTAGTGGACCATTTAGTCTACCTGATAACATGGATAGGAATCTAGCTCTGAGTATCAAAGATTTATGGGTTGAGAACAGATAGGACAGAGACAGGTTAGTAGAGCTAGTGGGTGCTGCCAAAACAGAGGAGATAATGGCTATAGCAGGGGGTAGATGCGGCAAAGATGTCCTGGTATGGATGCCAAGTAAAGATGGAACGTTCTCCTCAGCATCTGCTTGGGAACATGTAGAGTCAAAGCACCTAAAGCTCCTGAAATGGCATGGATTTGGCATGGATTGCTACCAAAAAAAGTGTCAGCATGTGTTTGGAAAGCTCAGTATAATTACTTGCCGGTTGATGAAAATATTAGTCGTGTTGGTATCCCGCTGGCTTCCAAGTGTAATTGTTGTGCTTCAGGGTAAGAGGAAACTCAGGACCATTGAGTTTGCAGGTCCGTTGTGGGCTCTTGCGGAGGCCACGTTGGGGATTCAGATAGTGCCACATTCTTGGTGGTCGAGAGTTTGTCCATGGTGGTCTTTTGCAAAAAGGTCTTCTACACAAGGCATTCTGCTTGGCATCATACCATGTGTGATCACATGGAGGATTTGGATTTGTATATGTAAGGCACGAATGAAGGGTAGACAAGAAACTATGGAAGGCGTTTGGCTTGCAATAAAGACATGGCTTAGAAGCATTTCGGAAAGAATGAAGACAGGGGGACCGGTTTCTAGTGTGGATTTGGCAACGTTTGAAGCATTGGATGTTGGCTATACTCCGGTTGCTGCGCATAATCATCAGCAGGTAAAATAAAGGAGACCTATAGCGGGAAGAGTGAAGTTGAATGCAGACGGTAGCTGTAAAGGGAATTCGGGGAGGATAGGTGGAGGGGGAGTAATAAATGATTGCAAGGGTAATTTTTTAGCTGCTTACTTGAAACAATTCGGTCATGGCACTAATACTAAAGCCGAGTTGAGGGCATTGACGGAAGGAGTAAAGTTGTGCATAGATTTGGGTTTGACGCAAGTTGAGATTGAATGTAATTCAAAAATTGTGGTCGAGTGGGTACAAGCCAAACGTTGTACACTTTGATACTTACGGGATTTCTGGTAGGGGTTTATCGCTGCAGCTAATGGCATCTCCTTCTCTATCTCTCACCAATTTAGAGAAGGGAATATGGTAGCCCATTTTTTGGCACGGAGTGGAGAGGCAGGGTGCAGTCGGAGGTATGAGGTATTTGAATTTCTTCCTAAGGAGCTGAAGGGAATTTTACGATTGGAGAGGTTGGGTTTGCCTTATATTTGTATATAGGCTGGGAGGTTTTTATGGTTTTATTTGGTTTTCTTTGGTTTTATGATTGTTGAGGTCGGAAGTGTATTGGGGATTGAGTAGTTTTTTAATTTAGAGAGGTTTGGTTTCATTTGTTTACACGATTTTCCTCCGTCGTAAGTAAGGGTTTTTTTTAATAAATTGGGAGGGGCCACTATTATACAGGTGACTGTTCGCTCTTCTTAAAATAATAATAACAAACAACATTTTGTTCAATTTCTCAAAATCCCCCCAACACTTGTCATATTTCAACAACATCCTATTCAACATAGTTTTCAACATATTACTCTCACTCATAAAAAATTTGTTCAAATGGTTATAGATTGTAAATATTTTTTTAATGAACAAATTTAAAGTTGCATAAACTAAACCTGAAACTCACAAAGTCATATCATAAAAAAGTTTCAAAAATCGTATAAAAACCTTGATGGTTTCTCAATCATGTAAAATTGGTACTTCTTGTCCAACCTCACATAAATATGGGCCAAACTCATTGTCTTCATCTTGCAGCACCTCAAACGCTGTATAATATTTGAGAGTTGCACTCAACATTAGATATATTGAGTTCCACCTAGTTGGAACATCAAGACAAAGAAACACACCATCCAAAATATTTTATTTCTCTGCGCATGACTTGAACTTATTAAGTCTCGCAGAGGAAGACTTCACATATTTCACTGCATTTAGAATCTTTCCAATTGATTTATCAATTTCTTTCAATCCATCCTGGACAATGAGATTCAATATACATGCACAACATCTTATATGCATAATGTCATTGTCTAATACCATACATGAATCCTTAAGTTTGACAATTTTCCTCAAATAATCGATGGCCGTAGTATTAGAGGATGCATTGTCAACTGTGATGGTAAATATCTTCTTTATGCCCCATCTAAGTACGGATGACTCAATCTCTCTTCCTATTGTTATCTCTTTGTAATCAGGAACTTTGTTAAAATCTATAATTCTCTTATGCAAGATCCAATCATCATCAATAAAATGGGTTGTTATACACATATAGTTAAGATTTTGAATTGATGCCAACATGTCAGTAGTGATGCAAATCTTATAATTGGATGACAGAACATGTTCTTCAACTTTTTCTTTTTATTGTTTATAACATGTACATTTTCATACAATCTCGCATAATAGTAATGTGAGAAATGATTGAAAATCTGGGCTCAACTATGACCATAAAGTCTTTAAAATCTTGTTTTTCTATAAATCTAAACGCTAGCTCATCCATGATGATCACTTTAGCTACTGTCGACCATATTTTTTGTTCATTGTACTTGGCAAGTCCAACACTAGGACTGCTAGTTGTACCATCCACCCTTGTCTTCCTTGTCCCGATCATTTTTTATTAAGAATTATCCCTTACAACCCCAATAGTATTAAATGTTTTACATGTCTGATTATGGTACTTCAAGGATGAAGTACCTTATTTTTTAGGATGACATAACAAAACCTTACCACAATAATTGCATGAGGCTTTGTGCTCATTGATATTCTCAACATTCTCAATCCTCTTAAAGTATTGCCATACATCTAATCTGTCCCGTCTTTTTGTGATAAGAGGGCGAACTTGAGGACTAATTGTTGGGAGAGAGCTATCCAAAGTTGGAGGCAGAGTGCTGTCCAAATGAATCACATTGAGCATTGATTCAAACCTAGATGACGGCATAGCAACACTAGGTTCTATAGGGTTCAACTGCAATTTGAGATAAATTATGTTACATTACACCAATATATTTAGATTAAAAAACAAAAGCTACGACTATATATTAATGTCATAAAATTAAACATAGAGAAAATTTGAAAAGAAATTAATGTATTATGAAAGCAAAGCAGGGTTGCACACTTTAGCTCAAAAGAAATGGCAAATATGTTGGGCATTTTTTTAAAGGGATACGATATTCATGAGCAAGATAGCTATTAATTAAAAATAAAATACACGTACGTATGATAATAATTAATATATATATATATATTTATATATATATATAATATGATATTTAGCTAAAGAAAATCACACATGTGATGCATTTATGCTTCATCACACACACTGATCAATTAGATTAGGATTCTATATACTGATGTACTGCTACTTATGCTTAAAATATGGTCATATTCTCTAACTGGTAGGATATATTGTCATTATTGGGGAAAAAATAAGTGGTAAGCATGGAACCATGGGGTGTAAGAGCCAAAACAAAACAGGAAATGAAATAGAAATAATTAATGGAACCATGTGATGCATCTAATTCAATACAAATCGGCCCAGATTTCTAGCAGTTGCCATATTTGCTTCACGATATATAAAAGCAACCTTCCAATCTACTCTTCCATTCAGCATACTCCTAACATCATAGATCAGTGGCCCAAAATCTGCCCCAGATTTCTAGCAATTTCCCTCAAAGATAACATTGGCAAATCCTAGACCTGAACATAGGTACATTACTTATTTCTTTGTACAACCTCACAAATTGGGTTGCGTATTACAATATTGTTGAAAGCTTTCTCATTTCAAGTATTCCACCTAATGTACACAGATTTGCACAAAACCTCCATCCAAACAAACAACACACAAATTTGCATTTTCAGCCAAGCATAACGACGTGCAGAAATCTGGGCTTGAAAACATGGGCCATAGGAAATCCAAAACACATTTTCTTGCAAGACTAGTTGTTGGCCTGGTTAGTGTTGATAAGACTTTTTTCATCAAGCTCGTGAGTTAAATAGGTTGGAAAATATGCATATGAATATGTTGAGAGCACAGTGAAATTAATCAAATATACCAGAATACAAAATCCAGCAAAAGTATCAACCTCCCAATCATGTGCTGCTCCAATAAACCTTACATTGCACTGGGAAGATTACTAGATATCTCCAAAATAGAAGGAAGCATCCCAGCACGAGCCACATAATGTCCTAAACTTGACATAGAAACAGCTTTAAATTGAAAGTCACCAAACTTGATGGTTTTTAAGTGAAATTACTTTTCATTTAAGAGAAAAATGGAAATTACATGAAAGAGAGACAAGGGCCAAGTTCATATTTCGTGGTTTCTTTTCCCTTGGGTCATAAATATACAGTGTGGCAATAAATGAAAAACCAAGTTCAAGAAACTCGGCGAATTAGTTGAATGGCTCACAATGCTATCGATATTGTTGAAAACTTTCTCATTTCAAGTATTCTACCTAATGTACACAAATTTGCACAAAACCTCCATCCAAACAAACAACACACGAATTTGCATTTGTGTTTGAGATCTAGTAGTAGATGGTAGATAAAAATTTTATATTCACCCTTCCATATTCCTCTATTTTATACTTTCTAAAGTTCCTTAAAGTTCTGGAAAATCCTCATTTTCCCGGTATCCAATTACAAAAAATAAAATAAAAAAATAAAAACAAAAAAAAAAATCTTCTTGTTTCTTATTCATTAACGCCTCGTTTGTTTTCTAAGTTGAGCTACAGTTGAGATGAATTGAGATTTTTTGAGTTATGTGTGAATAGTATTGAGATATGTGAGTTAAAATAAGATGAGATTATTTTTAAAAATGTGTGTTTGTTGGTAGAGATGAGATGAGATTTTTTTTTTTTTTTTTACTTTTTTGTACTATTTGAGATAACTTGAGTGGGACTCACCAATTAACTTTATACAGATGAAACGATGAAAGGACAAAAATCTGATATTGGCTGTCAAGCCCCCTTCCGAATAGGACAAAAGTCCTTCTGTGCCAATAACCTACCGTTTTGGTGTGGATGGTATTTTTTTTTTTTTTTTTTAAGGAAAAGGGTGGCTTTACAGTCGGCTCCCGTTAATGTATTTTAATTTATTTTTTTTGTTATTTTTTTTCACATGTATTTTTTGTACCCATTTAAAGGTTTTTTGAAAAAATAAAAAATTTACAACATTATTAAAAAAAATTTCCTTAATTACAAAGTAAAAAATTAAAATCAAAAATAAAAATAAAAAAATCCCAACTAGAGCCCCCCAATAGGATGACCAGCATTTTCCTTTTTTTAACACCACATCATTCACGTATTTATAAATCAATTTACGAGAATGATTGATTGGTGCTTCGTTTTATTTCTTTTTTCCAATCGGTTCCTTTTTTTTCTCATACGTCTAGACCAATAACTAACAACATATTTCACCTACTTGTACCAGGTTAATTTTCTGTGTAATTTTCTTTTCTTTTTTTCAAATATTTTGCAAACCCTTATCAACATTTGTAAAAATAAAAAATAAAAATCACAAATTCATTAAGAAATATCTTCCTTTACTATTTAGTAAAGATAAATGAATAAATAAAAAATTAAGTAATAAATGTCAATGGATCTACCATTTCTCATCAATATTCTATACAACTTTGCTTCCGATTACACACGTTATTTACATTATAACATGCAATTTTATATATTTGTCAGTCCAAAATCAAGTAGTATCATAAAATATCGTCGAATTGAAAGCGGAGATTGTAGGAATATTATTTTTGGAACGTATGAAATATGTATAGGAAAAATAACAGAGTATACCATCATAAAAAAACTTACATATATGCTTTGTGTTATGTTTTTTTTTTTTTTTTTTTTGGTTTTTCCCAATGGAGATAGAAGTGAACCAGCTAAATGTGCGAGCTCCAATAATTATTTAAATATTTGCCATTAATTCATATCAAATATCAAATATGAAATAAATAATAAATAAATAATTACATAACGTTATTAAACAACAATGGATTAATAAAATAAACTTTATATTTTACAATAATTGGATAATATAACATGAAATTTTATTATTTAACTCACAAGTGGATAATATATTGAGTAAATTAAAATATCCCTTTATAATAATGCATACAGGCGAAAGCTGCTACTTTTCAAAGTTATTAATTAATTATATAATAACGCAAGTTAAGTAACACATACAACTATTCTTTTTAACAAATACACCACATACAATAATTATGTTCAAAGCCGATTAAATAGTAATCAATATAAATATTCTAAAACATATGCAACAAATCTAAGCAAACAAGTACACCATTAAAATACACAAACAAAATGACACATACACCACTACTTTTAATTAGACGTTCAACGGCCACCCTTATTTTCCCAAATAGCTATGGCAATCCCATCTCTTATTGCCACCATAGCTTCTACTGCTTCAGTTGCTATTTTGAAAGGACTAGATGGTCCTATCTCGTCATCAACCTGCTGCTCAATAACATAATACCCAAATAACCAGTCATCGGGAGTCACCGTTCTAATGAAATTATGGAGCACACAGCATGCTATCACGATGAGTCCCTGCCACCTAACAGAATAATGAGGCATTGAGCTTAAAATTTTAAACCCCTTTAAGTATCCCAAAAATGCGTTATGTGATATTACGAAACGAGGAATGACAGTAATTAAAATATTCCTTGTACCTTCAAAATTGACGCTCACTTCTATAGTACCGTTCTCAGGGATACAGAGGCAAGATCTCCCTAGTGCACGTGAAAGGTAAAATCGGCCATAATGTACATTGAGATGACTTGAAAGGGGAAAAAAATAACAAAAAATAAAACATCTTTGCATTAAATAAAATAAGAAGTAATCCCTCAGGCAGCCATGAAAATTGAGTGGATCATTAACTCGCCGCATGGAGAAAGATACGAGCATCATGCGTTGTTCCCTCTCATCCGGTGTATACAAATGTGAGTTTCATATCGAATTCACATATACACAATGCATTTTGGGCAATTTGCCCATGCCGGTTTCTAAATGCCTCGCGTACTGAGGCTGGTATTACAGCATGCATCATAGTGTTGTCCATCACTTCAACGTATTGTTGTCAACTCAGAAATAAAATCACATGTGTAAAAAATTACATTAAATATATTTAATTATGGTTTCAAATCCAGTAGTTTGAAAAATAATTCTTTGTTGTAAATAACTGAGAATTCCTTACCCCAAAACACAGAAAATTTCGATTGTTCCTTGCAATATATGGATGTACCTCGTCTATGAAATTTGACCTGATAATATATCTCCCCAGCTCACATAAGGCTTTCATCACCCTTCTCACATATTTATTAATTGTTTAATTTGATGTTGAAATCGGTCACCAACAATTCGTTGGACCCGTGCATGGCCCACAATTACGCAAAACATGTGGATAGATTCCTCCATGGTCACCGATTGTCTAGAATCACGCAAAAAGTGATTTCCATGCAACAACGAGCATAATGAGTGAAATGTTGATACCTCCATTTGAAACTTGTCCTTATAATTATCCAGATGTTCATTCAAAATTTCTATAATATACTCATCTCCTTGAATGCCTATGTTGTGTTGTGGCATTCAACGATACCATCCCAGTTGATATAATATGATCCTAATAACAGTGACTAGCTCAAGCGTTTGGTACTAATCACCACTATAACCCCCTTCAGCATCACTGACCAATCAAGTCCATCATCCATGATCTCTTACACGTTCAATGAACTGTTGTAAAAATTACATTAGAATGTTAGAGCAGACAATTTAGAAAATAATCTATGGACGGGTAGGAATATGGACAAAGCTTGAATGGTTTGAAGGCGAGGTTAACTTCATTTTTTAGACATAACTTCATTTGTGAAGGAAATAAGTAGACATCTCTTATAGCAAGAACAACACGAAAATCAACACAAAAAGCTAGCATAAATTAAATTTGATTGAGAAAACACTCTCCATTAGTAGAATAAATGGAAGTAAATGAATAATAATAACACGTAATGAATCAATTAATATACCCAAGTTCGAATTAGATGGTAATGGTTAAATAGTAAGGTCACCCACGACGTTACTCATTTTAAGACCAAAGGGTTAATAAGCCCTATACACTCTACATGTCAACCATTGATTTTAATCATATATGCAGGCATAAGCCCTATACACTTAAAACATAGCATGAATTGAAGATGAAACACAGCTTTTAGAGAATATAATTTTACTTTATTATTCTTAAAAAAAATAGTATAAGCATAGAGATTTCAAACCTAATGGCTTCACATAAAATGTTAGAGCTGCCCCCTCCTCCACCAGAAATGAATACCAAGCAAGAGATGTTAGAGCCTTGAAATTCACTTGATTTGATGTTAAGCCAAAAATCGTGAAAAATAGTCGCGTCTAAGGCCTTTATTCTCAAAAATTGGTGTGGTTTCCTTATCGTCTGTGCATTGAACCAGCTGCCCAAATATTTATTGTAGTGCTTTGTGTGATAGCTTCCAGTCAAACAAGCAACTAACCCCTATTCAAACCTAAGCAATAAAATCAGCCCAACTGTGCGTGTACTTTCAAGCCACCAATATTTATATGTAGGATTAACTTCACAATGACAACATAGCAAACCTCCCAGCTACACCGTTCAAATCCTCACTTTCTACCAATAACAAATATTTATTTTCACATTTTTATTGTCACAAGTATTTATTGTCACAGATCCTCACAAGTATTTATTTTCATGTATTTATATTTGATGTAAACTACTTGTTATAGGAAACATCCCAAATCAGTTAGCCACATAGATTTCCATATCAATCAATTCAAACAGTACTAATAGCAAATAGCATCTCATCAAGTATGTTCACATAAAGTAATTAATAATCTCTAATACAGATCCAATAACAAATGACATAAAGTAGTAAAAATAGAAATCAACAATGCATGACCCACGATCACCTATGCTCATCATCCATTGCTAAAAAGCCCTGCTGGACCATGGGATCATGTAGTTTGTTGAATGCAAGGAAAAAGTTATCTTTCGGCAACTTCGGTTGAATCGCCTAGAGCAATGTCACACAACGAGCGAACGGATCTCCTCCGTCATCACTGTCCATGGTTGACATTGATCCCTTGTTACACTTTGTTGCAGAAGCCTCAACTCTCTCCTCATAGCAGTTCTGTCGTGCTACTATTGTTTTCCTCATCTCATCGAGGAGGTTTGATAACTCTTTATCGACATGGCTGCTTCACCCTCCCCCCTTATGTTTACGGTGACGTGACGAGTGTGTAGATGGTCCCGTATAAGGTGTCCCCATGGAAACATCTACGTCATCAATATCAACCTCCACTCTCGACTGTGTGCTTAGTGCGCGGCCCCAACGTCACATCTCTGCATCAAACCAACGCTCCTCATCACTACTTGGCACTGGTTCAGTTGATGCATAGTGAATGGCAACTATCGCGCCAAAAATTGCATACTTTGGGTATCTCACGTTCCAAAAAATAATACTTCTAATCTGACTTCACCTAGTTCAAATATATGAAGTCGCTTCTTAGATATTGGTTACCAAGACATAAAAATTGAAGGAAACATATATTGATGTAGTAACTTGGCTATTTTTTGTGTAAGTTTAATTAGATTACCCTAATGTAATTTTCCTAGTGCTCATCACTGACTATCACCATTTTGGTGTCAGGGTCTCATCCCATACCTATTTGGCCCATCAAATCAGTAAACTATCGCTGCCTCTTCTTCAGCCTTTGTATCTTGTCCTTCAATTGGTTTGCATCAAACACCTTTGTACCCAGACAAGTAAGGCGTTGAGCATATAAGGCGTGGTCCCTACTTGTGATCTTCCCTGCCTGTAGTGCACCACTAATGGCGTCCCCATACATCATCTCAATCAAAATATCATCCATCTCATCTACCCATAACTCACGATCAGTGTGTGTATTCTCCAGATCATCAATGTGAAATAGGTAAAACTGCAGATCAAGGATATTATAGAACATAGTCATGTGAAAGGATGATGGACACAGATGAAGGATATATATAGAAGGCTAATGATTAATTGCAGCACTTAATCACATACCACACATACAGAGAACCTGTTACACACTTTGGTACAGTTATGGATTTAAACAAACCAACATGTACACGTTCATATGTGTGCACACTTTTCGTGTTTTGGGACTTACAAACCAAAACGCGATAAAGACAATGCATACATTCATTCTGTGTGCACAAATAGACTGGGATAACTAACATAGAACATGGATATAATCTGGTGCTTTGTAATCTCTCCTAAACAATGCTTAATTGACATTGTATCTTAGCATGAGTTGTCCTTAAGTTCTGGTTCAAGACCTTGATTTTTCAAGGAAATTTGGACTGCCAACTAATAAAACTGTAAATAATTCCTGCTCAACCTTATTGTAAATATTTAAACTGCTTGCTAAAACCAAATCCAAACAGTCTTTACAAGAAGATCAAAAGATGCAAATTTCTTAAAGAGTCAGATAGTCTTGGATTTCAGAATGACTTATTGCATCTAGACGCATAAGATACTTGCATCTTTGTGTTTCATCTGTTGGCTAATCTCTACTTCTATTCCCCCCCCCCCCCCAAATAGAATTGAAAAAGAAAAAAAAAAGAAAGCAAGATCAATCTCTTTTTGAGAGAGAACACACACATGTACTGAAGACACCAGCTAATCAAGTTGTACAGTCTTAAAAGAAATATCATAAACTTGACTTCAAATTCTACAAATATTGGGAAAAGAACATGCCTCTCTCTTTCTCAAAATGTGGGAAAGTTCATAGGTTTGAACTAGGAAAAAGAGACATCGATATCTAAACTAGATTCTCTTCAATATTGATCTATTTAATCCCAAATAACAATATATAGTAAAATGGATATGTGCACAAAATATATAGTAAAATAGATTTTCCTCAATAGTAAAATGGATACCCAAATTATGTGCCCAAGCAACCATAGAATTATTAAAGACAATGACAGGTTCATTCTGTGTGCACAAATAGCCCTAATAACCAACATAGAACATGGTAATAAATTAAAAATATAATGAAAAGACCCAGGAAGTAAAATGAAAAAGTTGAAGTAGGGAGACGAGGCATGCTTACCTGGTAGGATCGAGTCTTCGGAGCCGTCGTGGCTAGCTTACCTGGTATGGCCAGAGACAGTGGTGCGCCATAAGGTGAGATGCGTTATGGTGGATCTGTTCATTTTCGACATCTTCAATATATAAGAAGTAGATCCACTCACCGACAAACCCACTGACCAATTGAAAGAGGAAATGGGAACAGAATGGGCATTGAGTGGGTTTTCAAAAAAGCTAAACCCATTGTTGTTGTAGAGGGCACAAGAGCCCTTCATGTTCAACGCCCATGCGAGATTACTGTGTTCTTCAAGAAGGGAGAAGACTTTAATGGTGATGGAACCAGCTATCGAGAAAATGGTTTAGGTGCAGAGAAGAATCACACATCGTTGCTGTGATGCAAAGAAGAATCGCATGGACTGATGGAGGCAAAGATTCGCACTTTGCAGCTTACAATACTTAGGGCTTGCAGGTCTCGAGCTTGGGGACGGAAGGAGAAGCAATGGGCAGGCTGCTCTGTCAAACGAGAAAATGGTCATCCGTCGCTGATGGCTACGGCTTTATAGAGGGAAAAGAAAAGGGACACAGGACACGTGGTGTCAGTTGCTTTATCAATGTTAGGAAATTTCAAACAGTATTGATAATTTGAAATCTACTTGAGACTGAGTTTAGATGGGTAGAGATGATAATTAATGAGTGTTTGTTTTTATGATTACTCTATTTGTAAAAGCCAAGTTGAATTTGTTTCATCTCAACTGTGTCTCAACTCACAAAACAAACGTGGCCTAAGATTGCAGAAATTAAGAAATGCCAAAACCCAAACCCAACCTATCCCTAACAGTTCAAATAATCCTTACCTGAAAAAGTGAAAATGTGACTGAGAGAGCGACTGAGGCTGGAGCTATGAGATTCGAGATTGAGTCTAAGAGAATAAGAGAGCCACGAAGTTGGGACATGGGGATACAAAGAAAAAGTGAGTCAGATGCGAGAGAGGGTAAGACAGAGAGAGTCAGAGATGCAATAGAGGAGACCGTTGGGCGTCGAGCGAGAGAGAGCAGAGCTGGAGTGGTGAAGACTGGAGACTCGAAAACGACGAAAAGGATAGAGCTGAAATAATACATATACCAAAAACGATTATCAGGTATTAACCGATCAGAAACAAAAAGGGTGTGGGTTAAGCCGGTTCCGATTTTACACACCAATGGGTTGGGTGTTCGGGCCAAGTGGGAGGAAAAAAAAAAAGGGGCCAGCACAGGTAGGCGGTTTATTAGTTCAGTCCTAGGAACCTCACCCTTTACAAGTATTGATCAGCAAGGCATGTTGGTTGTACACCGGTACCCTAATTAGCAAGTTCAGAGGATTCAATTCATGATCATAACATTATAACTATACACACAGAAGATCAATGTTTATTATGCAAATGTAGAATCTGGCCTCAAAGATCAAGCATCAGGTTGATGGAAGACAAATAGAGGGGTCGATCTAATTGCAAATAATTGTAGATTCAAACAAGTTAATTGCAAAATTAATTAGAAACCTAGGATTTTTAATTTCACAATTCGTTACTAATTTTACATTAATCAACCATAAAATAAATGGAGCAGTACGTACGTAGTGATCAACAATACCTCGGCGCTACCTAGGCAAGCAACCCAAACAATGCATGCATGGTCTCATGACCCAATGATGGAAGCCTCATTCTCACTCACGTGTTTGTGGTGTGTTGGGTGGTTGAATCTAAGGTTATCTCAAGGCAACACAAAGATCCCAATGGGTTGATTGGTGAAAATTAAGACTAACTCAAGCTAGCACTCAATTCTCAAAAGATTGGAAGAGAAAATTCGTATTCATTCAAAATAGCTTAATGATGAATTACAAGCCAAAAGGCCAAATAAATAGTAGTAGAGTTTGGCTAGTCCTCCCCCAACCTCTTTTGAATTCCTAATCCCAAAACAAATCAAACTCTTTGAATTCCTAATCCTAAAACAAATCAAACTCCTAAATTTAAGGAAACAATTCAAATGCCTAAAATAATGAAAATAATAGATAAATCCCTAAACTAAAGAACATGTGGCCTAAAATTAAGGAATTTGCCATCTTGTCATCCAATCCCTAAAATCAAGGAATTGGCCAATACTTGAGACTCCTCTAGTTGCACTTGTCTTGAACACCTATCACCTCACCGCCCGAGCCATGCTTGCAACCCTCCTAGCCTCGGCGCGCCTAGCCCTTCTTGGGTCTCCATCAATTCTCCCCCCTTCAAGACCGACCTACTCCTCAAGGTCCAAATCTAGGAATTGATCATTGAGAACCCGAACACTCTCCCATGTAGCATTTTCGGTTGGGAGCCCCCTCCATTGAACCAAGCCTTTGGTCGCCACTTGGCCACCCTTCCTCCCATACTCCCTCAAGTTATTAGGAACCTCGGTACCTAACTCCCTATCCAAGCCCCCATCTTCCACTTCATGTCCCTCACTCATGCCTATCGGTTGGGAGGCCAATGTGATAGCAAAACATTGCCCCCCACGTCTCAAGATTTTTTCCATATCATTAGGCCCCACGACCTTACACCCTCCTCTTCCATTCATTCTCATGGTCACCCATTTATCCCCCAACATAAATTTTATAGTCATTTTTTTGTAATCCGACACTGTCTTCCCTAGCTTCTCTAACCATTACACATCCAACACAACATCCAACCCAACAATAGGTAAAGAATACAAGTCTACCACAATCTCAATATCTTGTGTTTTCAAACATACCTTTTTATATACTTCTTTACACATCAATTTCTCTCCACTAGCTACCTTGACCTCGAATGGAGTGATAGAAGTCATAGGCAACCCCAAGCTCTCGGCTACTTTAGAATTAATGAAGTTTAGAGACAAACCATTATCCACAAGAACCGTTACCTCCATCTTGCCAATGTGTGCTTGTGTTCTCATTGTTCTAGGCCCGGCAACACCCGCCAAAGCATGAATAGAAATATGAGGGTCTCCCCCCTCGGCCTCTCCTTGCTCTTGCTCCTTTTGCCCTTGCTCTTCCTCCACTTGTCCTTCCTCTTCTTCTGACTCCACCTCTATAAGAAAGATTTGTTTGGCTTTGCATTTGTGACCCATAGTGAACCTCTCATTGCAATTGAAACAAAGCCCATTCTCTCTTCTTTGTTGCATCTCTTCCCAAGATAGCCTCTTCACACCCGCGGGCAAGGTTTTGATTCCGCTTGTTACACCTCCACTAAGACCTCCCGACGAGAAGTCATTGCCAAAGGTCTTGTTTGCACCAAACTTGGAAACCATTGGGAGTGGTTTCCTCACCTCAAACCGGCTACTCTTTTTTAAATCTTGAAGTTGATCTTCCTTGATCCATGCAACCTCCAAAGCTTGCATCAAAGTCTTTAGCTTCCTAAGCTTCACTCCGCTGCCAACTCACTCTTTAAGCCGCCCACAAAGGTCCCAATGAGGTCCTTCTCCGACCACTCATGTGCTCTAGTGGACAAGTATTCAAACTCTTTTTGATAATCTCTTAAAGATCCGATTTGCTTGATCTTTGAGAGAGCCTCATGGTAGTCCATATACTCGGTTTGCCTGAACCTCCTCAAAAGCTCATTGACAAACTTTCTCCATTTCAACTCCCTCCTTTGAGCCACATACGTCTTCCTCATCCATTATCACCATTGGTTGGCCTCCCCCTCAAGGAAGTAGGCGGCATATGACACTTTTGCATGGCCCTCCATGTGATTATGCTCAAAGTATTGCTTGGCTCTACTAACCCACGTGCTCGAGTCATCAACATTGAACTTTGGAAAGTCCATCTCTAGCTTGAAAACTTCCCCCCTATGTGCTCCTCTTCTCTCATCACGGTTCCCTCATTCTCCTTCACTTTCCCTGATTGATTCCTCATGAGTGTTTGAGAAATCTTGAGAAGATGAATTCGAGTCATCCACCCTTTCTCGGCGTTGGCTTCTTCTAAATCCAACGGAACCCTCCGGACTACAGGCTCTTCTCCTATGGCACATTCTCTCTCCATTCCTCCTTTGATCCACCAATTGGTGGAGCACCTCCTCTATCCTTCCAAACCTTTCATTGGTGGCGGTTTGTTGTGCCTCCAAAGTGGCTTCAAGGTTCTCAATCCGCTCCCTATGAGTTGGTTGTCGATCAGCCATGGCTTCGTATCCTTGGGTTGGACACTCTCAATGAAAGCACCAATGATGGAAGCCTCACTCTCACTCACGTGTTTGTGGTGTGTTGGGTGGTTGAATCTAAGGTTATCTCAAAGCAACACAAAGATCCCAATGGGTTAGTTAGTGAAAATTAAGATTAACTTAAACTAGCACTCAATTTTCAAATGATTGGAAGAGAAAATTCTCATTAATTCAAAATAGCTTAATGATAAATTACAAGGCAAAAGGCCAAATAAATAGTAGTAGAGTTTGGCTAGTCCTTCCCAACCTCTTTTGAATTCCTAATCTCAAAACAAATCAAACTCCTAAATTTAAAAAAACAATTCAAATGCCTAAAATAATGGAAATAATAAATAAATCCCTAAACTAAAGGACATATGGCCCAAAATTAAGGGATTTGTCATCTTATCATCCAATACCTAAAATTAAGGAATTGGCCAACAGTTGAGACTCCTCTAGTTGCACTTGTCTTGGACGTCCATCAACTCACCACCCGAGCCATGCATGCAACACAATATAACTCTCCTAACCTCGGCGCACCTAGCCCTTCTTGGTCTCCATCACCCAGGTATGCATGCCTTCCTAGCAGTTAGGTCTGACCAGGCAACCCAAGTTGTGGGTGGATACTGGATCACGCTTAAACGCAAGTACGTTAATGTTGAGTGGGACAAACCAATTAAGGCGTTTAAATTTTTAATTTTTAAAATAATTTTTAACATGTGAGAATTATTGGCGCTGACATGTCATATCTGATAAATTATTAACAATTTGCTGACGGATGAATATCACAATTGAAAGCAAAAAGAATTAAAAGTTCAATGCTTTTTCCATTGGGGAAGTACGAGTGAAGATAACGGTTCTATGTTTTTTCTTTTTTCTTTTCTTTTCTAATGGTTAAGGAATTGTTTTTTAACTAGTTTTTTATTTTTATTTTTATTTTTTCAAAATGTCTAAAGGAATTTTAAAAAAAATTTAAAATAACAAAAAAGAGAAAAGTATAATTTACACTATACATAAAAATACCCGTGGTTGCCCTACAAGCTTCCATACAAGTATTGGATAGTGAAATTATTTCATTTTATCTAATTATTATAACTTTATCAAATTCTCATACAAAACATAATAAACAATTCAATTTTTTCAAATTTTAAAATAATAATAATATTAAAAAATAATATTTTAATAATATTTTACTCAACTTTTAACTTTCAACTTTTATTTAAAATCGTCTCATCTCATCTCACTATCCAAATAACATCTTAGTCCATCTAAAAAGGTAAGCCACATTAATTTTTACAGGAGAAATGATTTGTCCAAGTCTCCGCACAATCCCTACATAAAAAAGTGAATTTCACATTGAAAAAGTGTTAAATATATATATAAATATATATATTCTCTTTAGTGGAACCCACTTTTTTCAAAAAATGTCTACACAAAATTTGTCTATTTGAAACTTGTACCTAGCGTTACTCGTTCAAGAATAAAAAATGCATTAAAAAGAAATGCTCCATCATCCATGAAAGTAGAAGTAATATACCGAACTACAACTTCGTTTGGTATATAATTGCATCTTTAACTATACAAAAGAATGTTAAGACTTACATACAGAACCACATAAAAAGGCAAACTTCCAAGACTGGCCACTTGGACAAAAGCATTGAGCAAATGGAAGAGAGGGGGGGGTGGGGAAAGAGACTAAGCAGCTTCAAACTCAAGGTCTTTCGATTTATTCTCTCTCATTGATACCATACGATTCTCCACTGCCGATTCCCTGGTTGTATTACCTGTAAGCTTGACATTTGACAAAGCATCACTCAAAGATTCAATAGAAACTTCTACTTGTCCTGTTGGACTATCAACCCCAGTTTTGGGGTTCAAAACTTGAAGTTTTCCACCTCCAACTTCCAACTCCAATTTCTTGAATTCCTCTTCAATATCTTCATCTTCAATATCATTGGATGATGGCATTGACTCTACAGCAGCCACGAGAGCCATTTAGATACAGAATTAAAGTAACAGCGTTGCCTAGATATTATGCATTACACCCAATCATTGGGCATCGATTACAACTTACAAAGACTTAAACCAAGAGAGAGAGAGAATACCTAAAGCTATGTCAACTTGCTTCTGTGACTCTATGCTCTCCTCGAGCTCTTGTAAACAAAATTCAACTTCGTCCAAATTGACCCTGTTCTCCTTTATTGCTTGAGCTCCAATTTGGATGGCTTCAGAGACCTGCCAACAGGAGACAACTCAAGATTTTCAGCGACTCAAACCAGGCTCCAAAACCCCACTTGACAAGTTCACAAAAAAAGCAAACTTTGTGAGGTTTCTTAGCTCTTGCATGAACTTTAATTATTTACGCTATCAACACAATTTAAAGAAGCAACTGGAGGAAAGAAAAAACAGTTTTTCTTCAATGAACAACCTTTTTCGTTGATTCAGCATTCGCAATAACATTAAGGACTTCTTCCACTCTATTCAAAAGCGATGTACATTTTTCACTACTCTGTGTGGCAAGTTTTAACTCCCTTGCATGCCGCAGTGCGACTTTCTTGTTCCCCGAACTCAAAGAAGCTATTGCTGATTTTCTGGACCTGCACAGAAAATTTATCAAGCCATAACACAGTTACACACTCGAAGAGACTCTCCTGTCTCAAGTCCCCAATTACAATGGACACTCATATAGACGAAAGTATATGGGATGAAGACGTGGCAATCTCTAATCAAACCCTATTCTACTATGCATATGGCCAACCACTTCTAATCAAACAATTGTCACAATGAAAGGCATCCAGAATGCAAAAACCAATGATTACGAACAGTGATCACATGACTATTTTTCTATACAAGGTAACACAGAAGCTTCATGTTGGCCGGATTTACAAGGATGCTACCCATCTTCAATGTTTTCACCCATTACAGATGTGATTTGGTACATCAATTTTTGAGCAACTACAATTGTGATGGCTTGAACCATAAGCAATAAAGTTAAGTTCAGAGGTAGTTACATTTCACATCGTCGGTCAATCACGTCAAGTTGTTGCTGAAGTCTTTCTGTCGTCGTAACCAGGTGCAGAACATCATAATCTAAATTGGAGGTGTTAGAAACCGGTGCTGGCGACAGTGAAATTTTTATGCCCTACAAAAACAGACATCTCCCGACATTGAAAAAATAAATTGAAAGGCCATCAGCGTAACTCGAGATAACATATTTGCAAGACAATGAAAAAAAATGTAAAAAAAGAGCTTATATTCCAAAAAAACTCTCACCATGATATTCAATAAACTCAACAAAACTAACACGAAAATGCTAGTACCTCTAGGAATCCCTTCTTATGAATGGAGAGGTAGCGTGCTTTCCCAGTTTCTGACAGGTAAGACAAGACCGCAGATGCTTCATTCGGGCCTCCACAAATGTCCTGGAACTTCCTCATGGTTAAAATGCATGAACAAGTCCAGTGACTTTCACACAACTGTTTCAAAACTTCAACAGCTCTTTCCTTAACAAGCGAAAAAAGTTAGCATCCGATATATGTACATCGTACTCTTAAATTAAGACAAGATGCAGTGATATACACCTTCAAGAGAGTGTTAAGTACAAGGTGATCTTGTAACAGAGCCGGTAAGGATGGAATGGGGGAGGCTCTGATAAGCGTCAAGTTTCTTCTAACTTTTCTCAAGAGAAGTGACAGTGTGCCACTGGTTGTTGGGTCCTCAAGATCACCCATCCGAACAAGTTCACCTTCTCTGTACATTTCTAGCTGCAACAACCAACCACCAAAAGTAGCACTTTAACATCACATAAAACTGAAGTGAAATCGATAGTATTGGTAAGTGAAGAAAAAGATATATACTAAGAGCCAAGAGGTAAATAATCTCACCAAAACTTCATCGAGGCACAAAGGGGTCAAGCCGCCGCGATTGAACCAAATGTTCCTGATGTCGTGAGGCTGGACGATCACAAGGCGAAGATGGCGAGCGACGTTCAGAATCAGATTCTTCCAGAACTGGTATTTTGGTTCCCAATCGGATCTCTGACCACTAAATGCCTTGAACCGAGCAGTGGCTACCGCTTCGTCATCATCCCAATCGCTTACTTCCTTTTTTATGAATTCCCTCACTCTCTCCCTTTCCATATTCTATCTTCGATCCCAATCGCTCTCACTTAGAATTTCGCTTGTGTTTTCTGCAAGCAACACAAAAAAAAAGACCCAAAATTCGAAAAAAAATAATGGCAACACGAGATATCAATCACAACCATTAAAATCGAAAAGAAAGAACTCCCAATATCCAACTTTCAGCTTCATTAATTTACGAACAAGCAGTCTCAAGATTACAAAGACTATCGCAAAAGTAACAGTACATACCTACGAATGGAGGAGTTTGTAAGAGAACGGGGGGCAGTGGGAAAAAGGAAAGGGATGATGGGAGCGTGACACGCATCGTTTCAATTTGGGGCTTCTCTCTTCTTTTAAGTAATGGGCTGGGCTGCTTTTGTCATTTTGGGCTAGGCTAGGCTGTGGTGGACTTGGGTATTCTGCAGATCGAAATCAGAGTATCAAATCTGGCTTATACACAAAGGGCCCAGACTATTCTTTTAAGGCCCGCGATACATAGAATGGGCCATGTATGTTAACAACAGACTTGTCATCATCATCCTTCTTTTATAATATTGCTTTTCTCGTGTTATGCAAAACTTGTTTCCAAAATTTACTGTCTTCAGTAGCCTCATCATGTATATACGTTGTACCAGCTTGAAGGCTTGAAGACCATTTGTACGTGGTAGGACTCATCATATATAGTTCTTTATTAAAATACTAATACCTTTTTACCATTACGAAACCCATTTTTCCTTTTATAATTATAATACTAGAGGTTATTAATCAACATTGCGTCTTTAGATGATGATGATGATGATGATAATAATGATAATAATAATAATAATAATAATAATAATAATAATAATAATAATAATAAGATAGCTAGTAATATTATGTAGTTCCTAACATTTCAATGTACATACATGTATGCGCGCATGCATGCGAGAGAGAGAGAGAGAGAGAGAGAGAGAGAGAGAGAGAGAGAGAGAGAGAGAGAGAGAGAGAGAGAGAGAGAGAGAGAGAGAGAGAGAGAGAGAGAGAGAGAGAGAGAGAGAGAGAGAGAGAGAGAGAGAGAGAGAGAGAGAGAGAGAGAGAGAGAGAGAGTCGACGTTACTAAGAAATGGGAAGGAAAATCGATCGGCTAGTCCTTGAAATTATCCTAATTCTTTCTTGTTTTGGTCCGATGAAATTATTGGACCTAGTAGCTCTTCTTTCTTTCTTTCTCCTTTTAAAAAAAAAAAGAAAAGAAGATGATGGTATCCGATTTTATTGATAACTCTCACTTGTGACAAAAGAAAATCGTAGTTATAACAAGACACCTGAAGATACATTATAAGCAAAATAAAACCAAAACCTAGGCGTCAAAGTTACTAAGACATCCGATCCCAACGGCACAGTTCTGATGATCACGATCTGTTTAGCAAGCTCCAATTGGATATTGACACGTACGTGAATATGTGGCAGAATCATTGGCTGATAAGACAATTAGTACGTACTAGAGAACATAACCTAGCTAATTATCTCGAGAATATTATGATTATGGGTGATGGAGATGATCAGGGCAGGCCCATGAGTCTACTAATTAAGTTTACTTTTGGAATTCGATGATCGATCGATCGATCCAAGTCAATGATGTAATGTGTACGTAATGAAAGTTGACAATCACTTCTCACTAGAAAGCAAAAGGCCCGCCGGGGATGATCAGTATCATATATATGTTTTCATGAACTTTGACAATAACAAAGCCTAATTTGATCATTAATGATTAATGGGGTTTTTGGGTAATTACCAGCAAATATTATCATTTAAGTCCTTGTACTAATTAATGCATGCATGCATGCTTTAATTTGTAATTCGTTCCTTCTTATGGAAGTCAATTTCCCACGTCCTGATCTCCATCGATCCATGTCTTTAAACTCAGATAATAATATATGATAATCGAAAGCTGAAACGTCCCTTCTAATTCTATATAATTATCTTGCTTTTTTGAGTTTTACACTTTGTTAATTACGACCCTCTAGATGGTAATAACTAACTAACTAAGAAGAAAGATCATGTGAAGGCTAGCTAGCTTGTGTTATGATATAAAGCAAATTAATGCAAGTTGTTCATCATCATGATTATAACTATATATATATATATATGTGTGTGTGTGGGGGGGGGGGGGGGGGGTTAATCAAATGGATCAGTGCAGAAAAATATCGACACAACATGTAATTGGGTTTACACTGTATGAAAATAATCTTATATCCAAAATATTAAAAAATTTGTTTATCATTCTCTATATATAATTAGACTACGTATCCAATTGGATCAAACAATTGAAAATGATCTTCATTCAATTAATTTAGAGGCTTATTCTATGTAATAGCTTCGATTTTAAAGTCTTTTCAAGTTGTTGCTTGAATTTGATCAGAGTCTCAAGTGAGAGAAAGATGACATATAAAGTGAACCCTACATTAACATTTATTATTATCCATATAAATATCTCAAACAATATTAAAACTAGATCAATAAATAGCGTAAAACTTATTTCCTACTTGATGAAATCTTTTCCAATTGACTCCAATGACAGGAAGAGGAAGATAATATTTAATATAGAGTCTTGCTAAGTACAAGTGGTTTGGCGCACCAAACTGCGTACTAACGCTGACATAACTTTTTTATTGAAAAATAAATAAATAAACATTTTGAGATAAGAATAAGATAATTTGTCTCACGAAAATCATTTATGTCTTCAATTTGTACCGTTCATTAAACGATTTCCTAACATGTCAACATCGGTGCGCGGTTTGGTGAGCGAACTCGCTTGCAAGAAAGATATTTCATTTTTTGGATTTTATTAGTTGAAGATCATATTTAAAAAAATATAGATGAAAAATGCATGTGCTTATGTTACCAAATATGTGGTTGGACTTTTATTATTATTATTATTAAGTTAGGATAAATATTTAAGGGGTCATCTCAAATAGACCCACCTCTTAGTGCTAGTTAAATACTCTTATTAATTAGTACTATTCTAAATGGAACGTGGTGTGTTTCCTAAAAACACAAGGTGGGGTCATGGGTAAAATGTTATGATCATCTGCTGATCTTGGATCGGCCGTTAACATCAAACTCAATCAACCTCGATCGGAGATAGAAATTATTATAAGCAAGTTTTAATGAAAGCTTAGCACAATGTCTAATCCCATTTTCCAAAAAGTGATGGTTCATCTTTCTTGTCAGCTGGTTGTCATCCCTTTTGGAAAGAGATGGATTAAAGATAATGAGTTATTGAGGTGAGAGTACGTTATAGGTAGTAGTGAGGTTGTCATCCTTCACTAAAATCGTTATCTCCTCCATCAATTTTGGTTCACTAATATCCCATCACCGATGATGTTATCTCCATGGCTTATATGCAGATATTTTTTTAACTATTTTTTGCAAGACGTACATCATGTCTAGTTTTTGAATAAAATCTATTAATTTGCAAGTTAGTGTAGATGGCCCACTATTCAGTATTCATACTATTTACGTGAAATAATTTGATTTAAGTTTAATTTAATTATATAGTATAAAATAAAATAAAATATTTTGTTAAAAGTTAAATAAAATATTATTATAATATTATTTTTATTTTAAAATTTAAAAAAATTAAATTATTTATTATAAAAAATTAATTATAAAATATATAAAAAAATTAATTTTGGGGAAAAATTTAATAATAATAATAATAAAATAATTTAGACTTAAATATGGATAATCCAATATAAAAAAATTTCTTGAATGGCAAAGATAATATCCAAAACATATAATTTTACATTTGCATATAAATATATAAACCAATACCAATACTCATAGAAGGAGCTTAAAATGGCTAATTAAGGTATCAAATCAATAAGCTTGATGATATATATAAATATATATATTATATATATTTATATAGGTAGGTGGGCCGGCATATTATATCTCTTCAAAGAAATAAGTGAATTGGGTATAATACTCCGAGAACACGTATTTCTAAGAAAAGAGTCTTTACATCGGACACGACTGAAGGATGCTTTATTTAGATCACGGTCTCTTTGAAAATAAATTTATAAATTGAGTTGATTTATTATAACGTTAATTCTATTATATTGAATAAATAATTTAATATTTTGATAGATCATTTTTTTTCTTGATTTTTAAAAATTTTCAAATATCTTAACTGTCTTTTATTCATTTTTATTATTTATTTCCATTAACGTATTCTCTTATGATTGGTGCTGATGACATGGTGGTCAACAGCCACGCCAGCCTAACGGCTGGACCAACTTAAAATGTTACCTATTATTTATAAACTTTTTTTAACCACATATATGTCTTAATTTTGAAAAAGTAAAAAATTACCATCATTAAACACACATTAATGTTTCAAATTGAGTGAATATATATGGACCCTTACAAAAGGCCTCGAGTGGTATATAATATATGGTATATATATCTGAATAATACGTGTGAAACGATGAATAAAGGGCAATCAAATCCAGAAGCCAGCTCTCCATGCACCATCAACATGAGGTCGTGGGTCATAATCCAGTCCTTGAATATTGGATGAGAGCGATGATAATGATGATGCTGCGATGATGACATGAAATCATCATGTTGCATTCAGCCAACAGGGGAACAAGAGGTGCGTCGCTAAAATAGTAAAAACAGTAAAAAGAAAATTCTCTGTGTATGTGAAAGACTTTTACTTGATTTGTGATTTTTGCACTTCTCTTAATATTTAAATATGGTTTAAATATGTATTTATTTAAATAGAGGATAAAAATGATAAATCTATATTGATTAGATGGAAATGTACGTGTGTTTTAAATATATACTAAATAACATTTCTATAAAACTTTAAGTGAAAGGAAGGTTGCTTCTATATAATAATATTTCGGACAGTACTCTAGCTAGACTCGAGCTAATCATATAAAAAAAATGCTATTTTCACGGACAGTTTGGCCTCGATAAATTTTTTTTTTTTTACTTAGTAATAAAGAAAATATTTTTTAATAATATTATAATTTTTTTTTAATTAAATTTTAAAGGGCATAAAAGAATGAATTAAAAAAATAAAAACTTTTTTGCCTTATAGGAACCCGTCTCGTGCTACACCTGCTCATCTTAATATAAATGTAAAATGATAGACATACAATTCTTTATATAATCTTTTATACCATTATATTTTAAATAAGGAGATTTTTATAAAGTAATTTATAAAAATAATGTCACCATCATAAATCTGACTGACTGACAAGTACATTAATATCATTATCGACTAGAAAGAAAAACAATATCTACAACGAAAAAAAGCCCTTTTTGCAACGAGGTTGGTTCCTTTCAAAAAGGCTTTCATGTTGTAGTGCATCCTCGAAGGAATTGTCTCGAATTCTATATAAATGGGGGGGAAAAAAAAGAAAAAAAAAAAGGAAGCGGGAAGCGGGAAGCATTATCCTCACATTTATCTCAATTATAGGTGCTTAAGTACTTAACCGCCAGAAGTTCTTTTTCTAACCTCAATTTTCCTGTTTCTTTTTCTGCTATTTTGCTTTTAGAAAATTTTAGATTATATTTGTAAATTAAAGTGATGTAGACCAAATTGACGTCGACTTCTTAATAAATAGTAAATTCTAGTATGATGATCGACACGTGTTATTGGAATTCCTTTTTCTTTATTACCATGCCCTTTTTTTCAAAATATTCTCCTCTTATATATATGATTCCTACTGTTTATATTTTCCTTTTGTTTATTTATCCCTCCTACAGTATTTGAAAGACTTCAAACCCAACAAAACAAGAAATTTGTGTTATTTATTATACTATGAATACTTGTTTAATTTGGGCTGTTTTTGCTTAATTAACGCTAATTATAAACAAATTATACATACACATGACGCGCACACATATATATATATATATATATATAAGAGTAATATTATGTACGAGTTTAAGGTATGCAAAGATTTGCATGCCCTTTATAAAATTGTAAATTTCACTTTTATATTTTTTCATGATGGAGCGATTTTTCTATAAAAAGATTGCAAGATTTGTACGTATACGTGAGACTTATACAAATTATTACTCTTTACATAATTATGTGTAATATATGTGTGTACGTATAAATAATATTACACATAATTTCATGAATTGTGTGAAATTTAACCTTGTCATCTTAAATTAACCAAGTTTTAAGATATTACTGGAAAACAAAATCTTAACGAATTATTAGTACTGAAACTACAATATTATATATTTTCAACCAGTTTGATTTGTGGGTAAGCAGCTAGGCAATTGACAAGCTGATCTAACGGCTAGCTGCCTATCCAACAGCTGACACACTTTATTTACCAACCCAATAAAAAAAAAAAGAGAGAGAGGCTGTCAGTAGTTGATCAAGATCAGGCAGTATATAATTATAGGGAAAACACTAATATTGCCACAGAAGATTTCAGAAATCTTCTACCGAAAATTTTTTTTATTGTTTTTTTTATTTTTATTTAATAATTAAGTAAGTGTTTTTAAATGAATATATGATTTTTTTTATTTTTAAAAAATATCTAAATAATTTTAAAAAATGGTGAAAGAAAAAGTAAAAAAAATAAAAAATAAAAAGTATTGAAGTGTTCGGTAGAGAATTTTCTCTGTGGACGTAGCAACATCCATAATTATAGTGCCAGTACTCCTTGGAGAATTTTGCATAGTCGTTATTACAATAAAGACAGACAAAGTACCGCATAATTTCATCACCGATCGAGGAATATATTTTATTAATAGAGGATATAGTAATTAACTCACTGTCCAGTATGGTTTAAATTAGGGCTTGCCGACAATCACTGTTCAAACGCTGTGTCTGGTTAATAATTAAGTTAAAATATTGACTCGTGTCACCCTCATGATCTATACCTTACTTTTTGGAAACCAACGCACGTACTCGATTATGTTGGCTGATCGAGGAGGTCAGGTCGACTCAGGTATATAATTTTCCAAAAAGCTGGATGCAGGTTTGGGAATGTTGAAGGCCGGGCGAGGGAAAAAAAAAAGTGACATTAACTGGATATTGATCACGATGGTGAAGATCTTGTCCATAATGGTGGGTTTCATCTTGACAATATTAATGCATTGAATGGAGTTAAGAATTAGTAATTAACTGTTGTAAAGTATTCAATGTGCAATGCATGCATCACGTCACCACCTACTCGTTGGGGGGCTCCATGCATGGACTGATCGATTGAGCATATAGCTATAAGGTCCCAGTAATATTGGAGCTTTTTCTTTTTTGAAATCGATTGTATTTGAGTTTTGTGCGTATGCATGGGCCCTACGTACGTACATGAGGCGCTGTGCCTAAGATATATGCAACTAAAGTGAATCATGAATAGTACTACTGCATGCTTAAGATGCACTACTTGTTTTGTGGCTTTCCTTCCTGCATTTTCAACTTGTCGTGGTGTATGAGAATGAGGAGTACGCCTTAATTTAGAATGTGACATCTCCTGAGGATGGGGGAATAAGATCAAAGAAGTCTTGTTTTCACGTTACGACCTATTTACCTATATATGGCACACTTTTTTAAGCTTAAAGTTATACATCATGATCGGTTAATTCGTTTGCTGTAGGCACATCTGTCCTTTCATGCCGGCGAGCTAGTTTACTCGTAATTACTCTGACTATTTCATGATGCATGTAGTCGTCTAGCTGATCTATATATTATCCCTTACACAGCTTAATTCCATATATATACAGTTTGATCCAGTACTACTCTACGTACGGTTTGGAGTACTATATATATATATATATATGCAAACAAACTCGAAAGAAAGAGTTGAGTTGAAAGTAAGATGAATGGAAAAGAGGGAATATTAGTCAGTGTAAAGAATGGACATATATTGGCCTGTTTGGGTCGAGTAATATCAATGTATCGGCAGCTAGCTAGCTAGCCCTATAGCCAGTTTGGGACGCTCAAAAAGTGGTAAGTACTACTTCCCTTTTTGGCATTACACTGGATCCTTCCTTCGTAGGGGCACAATGATTAGAGGAATTGCCCTTTGGTGGGGTCTAATTGGAGTAGCAACACACAAAATTCGTAGAGCCGACCCCAAAAAAGTATATATGGATATATATCTGTCGACACTCATTATTTGTTTGTAAATTATTGTTCAAATTACATTCTTTCTGATCCCTTTGTGGCGTAAGCATGATCATGATGAAAGTGCATGCATGCAGGGTCAGAATCGATCATGATCCTGATCTGATATGTGGTCTGATATTCATTCTGGCGCCCAGCTCAGCCACCTACCTGAGTGCATGAGACGACACAAAACATATATGGAAAATAGCAATCACCTTAAATTGAAAAGAGTAGGTCCGAATCCAATATTCGTACGTACTGTAGATCAGTGAACAGAGACAACTGAAGGTAATTCAGAGCCTAAATTCATGTGGCCATGAAGTCGGCCTGATGTGTCAAGTCTTGAGACCCACGGGCTCATGATCAGTCAACACTGACCCCCCTGTCCAAGTTGCCACTTGACGTTTACAAAACTGTGGAACTGGCAGTCGACCTTACAAGGAATTACTCGATCGGGCAGGCTAGCTGTTTTTTCCTTTTCCTTTTCCTTTTGTTTCATTTCCGGAAATCTCGTAAAGTGCATGGATGCCCCTATAATTAATCTGTATGTTCTATGATAGAAGCTGGTAAATCTTGGAACAAGACAAAGTACGTACCTGGCCTCACCCAGAAAATAAAGGAGATCTCTTTGCATGATTGCATGTTTGATCATTTATTTATTTGTGAAATTCTAGTACTGTTTGAAGAGATGAAAAACGTCTAAATGAGCTGCAACAAAAACATATAGAATTCAATGCCAACCGGCAGTAGTACCACAAGCTTTAGGGTAGCAATATTAGCCATAATTATATATTGTTTAAATCAAATTAAGTAGCATGCATGCAGACAAAAGTTGACTAAAGGAAACAGCTCATCATGTGCTTGCATATCATGATAAGCTCACGGGAGAATAAATTGCATGATCACGAGGTATAATATATATATATATATATATAGATATGGACGTTCTTATAAATTTATAGTTGTTCTTATTTGAGATGTGTGAATTAACGTACGTACCGATCAAACATTGCTAAGGTCAAGAACGCCTCATCATGATTTTACTAGTAGACAAAGCATAATATGAAAACGATTGAATTTCCTAATTAATTCTGATCTCTTTCTCTTTGGGCTTTTCCGAGAAAATGTTCGGGAAAATATCCCTTTTTCATTTTTTTTTAATATTTTCGCATTAGAAACTTCCAAGATGGAGGAAAGAAAGAGTTGAAGATGCATGCTCACCTTGGTGGCTAGCTCTTGTTGTCTATATCTTGTAGCACGCACGCACGCACACCATTCATGGAATATTTGCCTTTATAACAATGCGACTTAATATATATTATTAATATATATTCTTTTCTTTCCTAATTTTATAAATATTTATTTATTTATTTATCTTCAGACACATATAATGAAGTAGGGTACCGGCATATATATATATATATATATATATATATATATATATGCGTATAATTAAGGAAGTCAAGAACATTTGTTACGTTATTATTATTTAAAAAACAAAATAGCGAACAAAAAATTTAGAAAAAAATTTTAAACTCAAGATCATCGGTGAAATGATATATATATATATATATATATATATATATATATATATATATATTATAATATCCCATGTTATTAATTTTAATCATTTGTCGCAAATTATGAATTAAATTTATAAGAAAAAGTACTGAATAATTATATATATAGTCATGCAATATAATTACCAAGAAAGATAGATAAATTAATCATATGATAAATTACTAATTAAATATTTCATCAATATATAGATAGATGTTGCTATATTAGTCATTCACGTGTTGAATAAAGTTCAAATAATTAATTAAGTTGTATTCAATGTGATTGAGGAAGCTAGCCACCAATATATATAAATATATATATATATATATATATATATATATATATATATATATATATATATAACATCTAAATTAGCAATTATTGGAAAGTCCCACATGGCTTAAGAACAAACTCATCCTGGATTTTATAAGGAATTACCTCACTTCTCTTATTAGGCCTTTTATGAGGAGTAATGGGTGTTTTTACATGATATCAGAGCAGACTAATCTATGATTAATTATGGGCTCATGCGACCTACCCACGATGATAGTACCGGAAATACCGGTCAACACGTGAGGGGGCATATTGGAAAGTCCCACATGGCTTAGAAACAAACTCATCCTAAGCTTTATAAGAAATTACCTCACTTCTCTTATTAGACCTTTTATAGAGAATAATGGGTGTTTCTACAACAATAAACTCTGGAGAAGAAAGATCGAGCCCCAGCCAGTACAAATTATCATGCACGGATCATGTCACGTAGTTTTCAGAGTATTTTCCACACTCCAAATATCTGTCGGTGGAGATCAAATATTACGTACGTACGTAGCAGTCCAGCAAATTAAACCTGCACTTCCATTTTTACCTAAAAACATGGCCAAGAAAGAAAAAAAGGAATATATATGTCGCAAAGTCAAATGCGATGATGCCTTTCAATCATCAACATAAATTTAGACAGTTTGGGGCCCAGAAAGATGTCGCACAGATATGTTATCTGCACTCTATGTACGTATGACCTCCTTTCTACGTTATAAATAATGCAATTAATTAAATATAATTTTGATGTCTATTATATATAAATATTATAAAATAAGTCATAATATAAATATTTTTAGCCTAAATAATCAGATAATTAAATTATTACAATATTTTGTTTATAAAATTATAATCAATAATTCTTGAATGCATAATTTAACTACAAAGAGATGACAAAAAAATAAATTTACAGACTAATGTGATCGTATGTTAGATTGTAAAATTATTTTTAATATAAAATAAATTTAACGTATTATATAAAATCATGTCAATTTATAAATTTATTTTTATGAATTAACGATGCCACTACTCGGCCCTCAGCATTTAGCGTTGGATGTGCCCTCTAGTGGAATTGTACTTTTTTTTCTTTTTCTTTTAAATTTAACGTATTATATAAAATCATGTCAATTTATAAATTTATTTTTATGAATTAACGATGCCACTACTCGGCCCTCAGCATTTAGCATTGGATGTGCCCTCTAGTGGAATTGTACTTTTTTTTTTTTCTTTCAAATATTTTTTTAAATATTTTAAAAAGTATATATAAATATATTAGTAGTAATAAATTCCTTAATTAACTATTAAAAAAAATTAAAATACATGAGGGGTAGATCGTGAAGTTGTGCAGTGATTTTTCCTGTCTTATTGACTGTTTTGTTTTTCCCCTTTATATTACTTGGATAGAAAATAATGTAACATATATATTTATCTTCATTAAATCTGAAAACGATTTGATATATACGTTTATCTTAATTAATTAGTTTCAAAAATTTTATTTGTAATTATTTTTATATATTCTATTAATATGATTGGCCACGTGATATTTTTTAATATAAAATAGTTATTTTAACTAATTATATCAATAAAATATATATAAATAATTGTATATAACAAAACTCAGTTAGTTTATGCCCACGGTACGTACCTCTGATATTTTTGAATCTTCTGTTCAGATAGCCAAGGGTGTCACAACTCAATGCGGGCCACAGCTTCGACCAACCGCTAATTATGATTTGCAATAATTCAATGTGCATTATTTTTTTCTGTTCATTTTTTAAGAGGTAAATTACTAATTTCTATCACTTTTTAGTTAAAAATTCTTCATATTCTTGGCTTGTTACGATAAGATGGTATTAAATTACCATTAGTTTTTTTTTTTTTTTTTGATGTTGATCAATGATGATGAAAAATGTCACGTGATCAAAGCGAGATGAGAGTATAGTGCTCTTCCTTATTTAATGTGAAACAGTTACATATAAATTAATTTCTACAATAATATTTATCAAATATTATTTGATATTTTTTAAAAAAAAAACTTGCATGAACATGATTAAACAACGATAATATTAGAGAATTTTAGCCCGATAAACATTAAAGTGATAAGTATTTGAATCTTAGGTAATAAATATTGATCAAATTTATACGATTAAAAGTTAGAGAAATTCAGTATAAATATATATATTATCCAAATAAATATACAGAAATATATTGGAGCCGGTTGAGTGAAAAATGCACATCCAAGTAGGAAATTTCAGTGATTAATTGCTCGAAAATCTAAACAAGGACAGAGTTATAAGCTATATAAATTTTTTAAATTTAATTATACATCTACTGTAATAAAAGCTTTCAAATAGAATTATTTTATAATAATATTGCAATAGATCAATGGGCCGCTTCCAAGTTCCAATCCCTCGTACAGGAGCAAGCATCGTATCTGTTATTCGGGAGGAAAAAATACTTACCTGAATGTCTACTCGAATAAATTTGTTTGGATTGCAAGATAAATCCATCTCATTTCATTCAATCTTAATATTCAAATAACATAAATATAAATACTTTTTAATTTTTAATTTTTTTATTTAATCATTATCTAATCGTTACAACTTTTTTAAACTTAAAAAAAAAACATAAAAAATAATTCAATTTTTTTAAATTTCATAACAAAAATAATATTTTAACAATATTTTAATTTTATAATATTTTGATTCAATTTGTTTTCTCTCCTTTTTCAAAATCTCATAAAACAAATTAATTTAAATCATTTCATTATTATTCACAGATCATTTCATCTGATCTGACTATCCAAATGAGATCTTTGTCTTACAGATTTTTTTAAAAAAAATAAATCGTATAAAAAAATTTAGTTTCTTACAATGAATCTTGGCCCCGTTTGGATAGTGAAAGCATTTCATCTCATCTCATCTCATCATATCATTACAGCTTTTTTAAATTTTTATACAATATAAAAAATAATTCAACTTTTTCAAATCTCTAAACAATAATAATATTAAAAAATAATATTTTATTTAACATTTAATTTTCATCTCAATTTATTTCATCTCAACACACTATCTATTATAGATTGATATAATGAAATGTAATTTCAGAATTAACACATGTAATGTTTTCATTGGATTACTTAGAGAGTTAGTTATTACTGTTATTTTCTATACATCTGTATTTCAGACTATAAATACAGATCTATCCTTTGTAATAACACTCACTGAATAAGAATACATTTTCTTCAACTTCATCTCTCTCGTATCAGACTTCTCTTCTTCTCCATCTATGAATACTCTGTTACATGGTATCAGATTGTAAATGGCTAATTCCGCTTCCGTTTCTGAATCAACTAGGGAAGAGATTCCGAGTTACTATCACTTACAAAGTGGTGATTCACCAGGAAATATACTGGTGTCAAATGTCCTCACTGGGGAAAACTATCATACATGGAGCAGGTCCATGATGATGGCTTTGAAAGCCAAGAACAAGATCGGGTTCGTGAATGGATCGATTGCACAACCAAGTTCAACAAATTCTGCTTATGAATTGTGGGAGAGATGCAATAATATGGTTTCTTCTTGGATTATCAGTTCTGTTTCAAAAGAAATCGGTTGCAGCATAATATGTGCAAGAACAGCTCAAGATATGTGGGATGATCTGAAAAACAGATTTACACAAGGAAATGGTCCAAGAATCTTTCAACTACAGAAAGATCTATCAATCTTGATGCAAGAAGACTCATCAGTGCGAGATTATTATACAAGATTCAAATCCCTATGGGATGAATTGCTGGATTATAATCAGATTCCAACATGCTCATGTGGAGCATTAAGAACCTGTAAGTGTAATGCAATGAAGATTTTCTTGGATTATCAAGATCGACAGCATGTGATGCAATTTTTGATGGGGTTAAATGATTTTTTTTCCCATATCAGAGGGCAAATTCTGATGTTAGAGCCTTTGCCGAATATAAATAAAGTTTTCTCTTTGGTTGTTCAAGAAGAAAAACAAAGAGAGATTAGCAAAAACAATATGATTGATATTGCTGCTTTCATGAGTAAAGTTCAAGAGACAAATCCAGCAATGAGAAGATTTGTTCCTGGAAAACAACAGCCAAGAAGATATAAGCTTTTCTGCACTCACTGTGGGATGAACAATCATACAGTAGAAAAATGTTACAAGATACATGGCTACCCTCCAGGCTTCAAATAGAATTCAACCAATCCTCGACAGAAAGGAAAGTTTATAGCAACTGCTAATCAGATTTCAGGCCAAACCTTGAGTAACCCTTTTGAGAATTTTAATCAAATGACATTCTCTCAAGAAAACTATCAAAAATTGTTATCATTAATTCACTCACAACCTGATGATAATACCAATCACCAAGCTGCAAATATCATTTCTAATTCGATTGGTCATTCTACTCAAGGTATATCATCAAATTCTTGTTTTTATTTAAGCGCTTCAATTTCATCTTCAATATCTGAAAATACTTGGATTGTAGACACAGGAGCTACAGACCATATTGCTCATTCAATTGACATATTCACCTCAACTACAAAAGTCTTAAACATTTCTGTTAAACTCTTAAATGGAAATACTGTACCTGTAACTCATATTGGTATAGTTCAAATATCTAAAAATCTAATTCTTAAAGATGTACTTTGTGTACCATCTTTCTCATATAATCTGCTCTCAATGAGTAAACTTACTTTAAATCAGAAATGCTCATTTATATTCTCATCTGATTTTTGCTTTATTCAGGAACTTACCCAATGGAAGATGATTGGGATAGCTAGAAAATCAGTCGGGCTTTACATACTGCAGAAATCAGGTGTTAGTGATGTTGTGGTTCAACCCAAATCAACTCTTGTAAACTCTGTAACAAGTTCTAAAGTCTGGCACAACAGACTAGGACATCCTTCTATATCTAGACTATCATTTTTTTCCAATAATGTACCAAATTTCACCATTTCTGATAAAATTGTTGATCATCATTGTACTGTTTGCCCATTGGCAAAACAGAAAAGATTACCATTTCAGCTTCACCCATATAATGAAAGTTCCATTTTTCATATTGTCCATTGTGATATATGGGGTCCTTTTTCAATTCCAACCCATAATGGTTCCAGATTTTTCCTTACTATAGTTGATGATCATTCGAGATTTACTTGGGTATATTTGATGAAAAACAAGTCTCAGGTCAGAAACATTTTCAAAATTTTTTAAAATTTAATTGAAACACAGTTTGGAAAGAAAATAAAATGTCTAAGAAGTGATAATGGTTTAGAATTTAAAATGGCAGATTTTTATGCATTGAAAGGAATAGTGCATCAAATGTCATGCGTGGAAACACCTCAACAAAATTCTATAGTTGAGAGAAAGCATCAACACTTGCTAAATGTAGCAAGAGCTTTAAAATTTCAGTCAAATATTCCTTTAGTTTTTTGGGGAGAATGCATACTAACTGCATGTTACCTCATAAATCGAATTCCATCTTTAGTTTTAAATAACTAGTCTTCACATGAAGTTCTTTATAATTCAAATCCATCTTATAATCTTTTGAAAGTCTTTGGTTGTTTGGTTTATGCATCAACACTTGTTCAAAACAGAAGCAAATTTTCACCAAGAGCCAGAAAATGTGTTTTTGTGGGTTCTCCTTCTGGTATAAAAGGATATAAATTGTTTGATTTAGAAAATAAGAATTTCTTCATTTCTAGGGATGTAATTTTTCATGAATCAATTTTCCCTTTTATATCAAAGAATGACTCTTCAACCATTATTTCAAATCTGGGCAATATTCCTCATTCACCATCAGACAACATAGTCTTTCCAAAACCAGTTTCTGATCCTATTGAGAACACTAATATTTCTAATCCTCATCCTCAAGAACAATCCAATAATCATTCTAGTCCAGAAAATACAGATTCACCAAATCTGAATGATGACATTCAATTTCCTGTTCTGAGGAGATCAACTCGACAACACAAAGCACCTGGTTACTTGCAATCCTTTCACTGCAATTTGGCTGATTCTACTTCTCAATCTTCTTTCACAGATCCTGCCATTAATACAGGTACTAAATATAGCATTTCTGATGTATTGTCATACTCCAAACTATCTCAGTCACATAGAGCTTTTTCTGTTGCCATATCTACTGAAATTGAACCAAACTTTTATCACCAAGTTGTTAGGCATACTCATTGGAGAGATGCTATGGCTGCAGAATTGTCTGCACTTGAATCAAATAACACTTGGGTTCTTACATCTCTTCCTCCAAATAAAAAACCAATAGGTTGTAAATGGGTGTATAAAATTAAATACAATTCAAATGGTTCTATTGAGAGACATAAGGCAAGACTTGTAGCCAAAGGGTACACTCAAAGGGAAGGCTTAGATTTTTTTGAAACTTTTTCACCTGTTGCGAAGATGGTCACTGTTAGATGTGTATTATCACTGGCTGCAATATAAAATTGGCATCTTTTTCACTTAGATGTCAATAATGCTTTTTTATATGGAGACTTAGATGAAGAAGTTTTCATGAAAGTACCTCTTGGTTATCTACCTAAGGGGGACTCTCGGGTATGCAAATTGCAAAGATCCCTATATGGTTTAAAGCAAGCATCCAGACAATGGAATTCAAAGTTCAAATCTGTATTATTTGATATTGGCTTTATACAGTCAATGGCAGATTACTCTTTGTTTACTAGGAAGGAAGGAAACTCATTTGTGGCTTTATTGCTTTATGTGGATGATATATTACTTGCTAGCAGTAATTTAGAGGCAATTGAATCTGTCAAAGCAGCTTTAACCTCTCATTTTAAATTGAAAGATTTGGGACCAGCCAAGTTCTTTCTCGGGATGGAGATTGCAAGATCACAAAGAGGCATTTCCTTATCTCAAAGAAAATACAGTCTAGAATTACTAGCAGATTTTGGTTTGTTAGCTGTCAAACCTGTTTTGTTTCCAATGGACACTCATATCAAATTGTCAAAAGATGAAAGTGATTTGGTAGATGATATTTCTGGTTATTGAAGATTGATTGGCAGATTAATTTACCTCACTCATACCAGACCAGACATTACTTTTGCAGTTCACCATTTAAGTCAATATCTGGATAGTCCTCGAATACCTCATCTCCAAGCTGCAATGAGGATTCTTAGATACTTGAAATTAGCTCCTGGACAAGGCCTTTTATTTCCAAGTCATTCCAAAGTGCATATAAAGGCATTTTCAGACTCAGATTGGGCAAGTTGTATTGATACTCGCAAGTTAGTCAGTGGATACTGTGTTTTCATTGGGGACTCTCTGGTATCTTGGAAGTCGAAGAAACAACATACGGTTTCTTGATCATCAGCAGAAGCTGAATATAGATCAATGGCATTTACAGTTTGTGAAATAACATGGATTCGATCATTGCTTAAGGATCTGTATCAATCACATACACAGTCAGCTTTATTGTTTTGTGATAACCAAGCTGCTCTTCATATAGCAGCCAATCCAGTTCATCATGAAAGGACCAAACATATAGAGTTGGACTGTCATTTGGTACGTGAGAAAATAGAAGAATGATCACTGACTGTTCTACATATTGCCTCTGTTCATCAAATTTCAAATTTAATGACCAAGCCTCTTGGTTCCAAACCATTTGATACTTTGTTGTCCAAGATGAATGTGCATAATATATACACATCATCTTGAGGGGGACTATTATAGATTGATATAATGAAATGTAATTTCAGAATTAATACATGTAATGTTTTCATTGGATTACTTAGAGAGTTAGTTATTACTGTTATTTTCTGTACATCTGTATTTCAGACTATAAATACAGATCTATCCTTTGTAATAACATTCACTGAATAAGAATACATTTTCTTCAACTTCATCTCTCTCGTATCAGACTTCTCTTCCTCTCCATCTATGAATACTCTGTTACACTATCTAAACGGCACCTTAATTTTCTTTTAAAGGGTGTATAAATTTTTTTTAACTTCTTTAAAAAACGATGGACATTGGACCCTATGAAAAACTCTTTTTTCTTTTTACCTTTTTTGTGAGTTTCAATATTAATTTGTTTTTAAATTCTGCACGAAATTTATATATTTTAAGTCCAACATTACTTTTTATATTTTTTTTCTCACTTACCATATTCTCTCCTCTTATTCCTAGTACTGGTTGTAATAATTAAATATATAGCAGATGAATGTACTTTTAAGGTTATTGGAAAACTCAAATTTAACTGGGTGCGTGTATCATTAATATGGTTCCAAAGAAAGGGCCAGGAAAAAAGATGGAAACGGGAGGTCGATTACAGTTTTTCAAGCTGAAGCCTGAAGCTGTTTTAGAAAAAAAAAAAAACATTATTTTTAATAGAAATATTTTTATTTTAGTATATTTTACGTGATTATTATTTGAGTACAGATCTTGATCTGTATTTAGAATGCATTAAGTTAAGTAGTTTGAATTAAGACATAAAATTTAAAATGAAAAGAGAATTGCTAGGTCTATACATAAATATTCTTATACAGAAAATATTTATCCATAAATAAATAAAAATATTTATTTAGACCAAAGTCGGAGTCGGAGTCGGAGCCCATCCCTAAATTATATACAATAGGACGGTGCGACGTCAACCCATCCCAGCTCCCGCTGGGAGCTACCGTCCATTAGGCATAATTAGTCTTTTTTCTGTTGTCTTTTTTATATGTATTTTTTTACACTTTTAAATATTTTTAAAAAAAGATAAAAAAATCATAATATTATTAAAAAATATTTTCTTAATTACTAAGTAAAAGAAAATTTAAAAAATAAAATAAAAAATTCTAACAGTAACACCGAGCTGTAAGAACTAGTGGTGAGAATTTTATTTTTCTTAATTTTTAGGACGGTATTAAAGTCACCACTGGTTCCCACTAGTTATTTTGGTGTATTTTTTTACTTTTTTTACATGTATTTTTTAAATACTTTTAAATATTTTTTTTAAAAAATTCACAACATCATTAAAAAATATTTCTTTAATCACAAAGTAAAAATAAAAAAATGTCAGGGCGCTGGGAGCGGGGAGGACTAGCATTATCCTATACAATATATTACTCCAAAAGGAATTAAATAATCAATTGTAGAGAATTATTCGAACCATTATGTTTGTGTAAGCTTCTAATCATTGACCAATAAAAAAAAAGTAAAATTGCTCCCAAAACAGGATCACACTTTTGTTTATTTTACCAATCCCATTGTCATGTGGACAATATAAAAAAGTTTACTTGCAGGGACCAACTTTATATTCCGTTAAAAGAATATTTATTTTAGACTAAGATCAGCCAAAAAAGAAAAAATGTAGAAGGTTTCCTTTCAATTATAATATCTATTAAGTAGTAGGAAGCCTCTTAAAATAAGTTTAGGGTTCAACTCATTATCCTTTGTGGGGATAATGTGCACATGAAGCATGGAGAAAAAATGATTGAATATTAGAGATGTGTCCGATTCCAACAAAACGAGAGTACCAACCTCTAAGCTCCGACTCCAATAAAAATCTATGAAAAATGATTAACTTACAACTCTCTTATGAGATGTAATTAAGAACATGCAAGAGATTCGGTCGAAGAAGTGAAAGAACAAGAGTTGAGCCTGGAATGGTTGACCGCCGGAGCTACGGGAACAGAGAGAGAGAGAGATGAGCTATGATAATATAAGATGGGCATACTTTATAATATAATAAAAATAGTTTTGTAATATGACATGTTACATATAGTTACATTAGTTTATAAAATAGTTTTTGTGATTATTTGTAAACCAATTAAGTATTTTCAAAGAAAAACATAGGGTCGTTGGCCAAGCTGCAGCATGCAAAACAAATCTGTATATTTTTGTATATTCATGTATTATTACATTTAATACGTTGATCCCAAATTGATAAAAACCCTAGGCTCCTCCTTCCCCCTCTTTTTCTCTCTCTCTAAAAAAATCAATGCCTATATATCTGATTTTCGCTAGAGGGGGAGGTCCTCCTCTCTCTCCTTCATTTCTTCCTCCATTTATCTATCTTGTCTATCAAAATTTCTATTTCTTAGTTTTATTTTTGCTTTCTTCAAGATCGAGAAGACAGATCTACAACTTTCCGACAACTCCCAAAAGACACAGCAACACAAGAAAATTTACATATCCAAAATCATTCAAAAGAAAGTGGCATTTTTGCAAAATCACTATGTGTGGTTCTCACACGCTACCCCTTCCCGTAGCTCTTTTTAACATATGCACCAGATTACCGAACTCGCCACCATCCAGACCTTTTAGATCTGGCCTTTGTGGCTAAAAAGAGACAAATGTATTGCTTTCACAGGCCATCATAAATTTCGAAATCTATCAAAGTTAGTACAAACTGTAATCCGTCTTTTTCCACTTCTATCTTACTGCTTTCCTTTTCTATTTCCTTATTGTTAATTTTTTTTTTTTTTAAGTTTATCTGTAAAGGTTGAGTCATCTCTTTTTATGAAGGGTGAGGTTGACTCTCTATTTAGCAGAGAGTGTTGTCTCTTGGACGTTTGTTTATAGAGAGTATCAACAATAGTGAAAACCAGACTACTTACAAAAGAAAATAATGTACTAGTAGAGTTTCAAATACATTATTTTGGTTTATGATGTCATATTTGATATGGGGACATTTCAAAATATATCCGATTATGGATATAAGTTTCTCTAATAAATGAATGATGACAATTTCCTTTTAAAAAACATACATTGATCCCAAGTAGTAAAATGAACGTTCTAGTTAATTTACTCTCCATGAATATACAATCTCTTTTTTTATTATTATTATTTCATATATCCAGGTGGACCATGTCTTTGAAAACTTTAATATATAGTGTAATTAATTAAGATTAATTATGTACTTCTTTCTTTCCTTAACTATCACGCTATGTAAAATAATACACATACAATTATTTTTACAATTCTTTATATAATTATATTTTAAATGAGTGACATTTTTATAAAATAATTTTACGAGTTGTACCTATATCATTACTTCTCACGCTACATGTGTCATCCCATCACTATCGTTCAAATTGTTCGATATAACCAGCTATGGTGTTACCAAGAGATACTGGAAATTAGTCTCTATTTTCTTGAATTTGCACGAAGCCAAAAGGGAAACGAGAGAAATCTATAGATCATTCGAAATGGAAACCAAGTGGGGTTTAAGTAATTTGCAACTCCAAGTGGATTTTATCAAAACAAAGGATGATATGATCTATTTTTGGAAATGAACACTGCATATATATATATATATATATATATAGATATAATGTGCTTTCCACGTAATGATATGCTGTATTATTATTTTGGAAAGAATGGGTTATAAAGCAGCTTAACTGGGAGTATAAAGTAAGGAAAAAATTACTTTACCTTCCAAAGTATATCGCTCTCCTTGACCGCTCGGGAAAAAAAAATTTTATTTTATTTTTTATTTAATAATTAAAGAAGTAATTTTAAGTATATTGATATATTTTTTTATTTTTAAAAACTATTTAAATATATTAAAAAAATGTGAAAGAAAAAAACATACGGTGAAGTAGAGCGAGTTACTGACGCCACTCATAAAGTAAAGAGGACAGACCGTCCCGTTTTCTCTGATGCATAAAGTTTTGCAGCTTAAGTAATGGAATAGTTTAATTTTTCACTTTTCAAATGGCACACCAATTGCATGGTGTATGCACATATTGAATAGATTTGGTAGTTTTTACTTTCAGACGCATCTCCATATCATTAATTAAGTTGTCTACTGCTTGCATATGTATTCTAATTAAGGTTTGCAAGGGATGCCTTTTTCACTTGCCTCGTTCTTTCCAACTCAAGTACTGTGTTTGGAATGTAGAAAAACTATCTGGGGAAGCAGTAATTTAGTCTTCAATGGTGAAGATCAATTCCAGATACGTCTGCATTGTGTTCATATTGTGAAGTTTTTTCCTGACTTCGGTTGCAAGCATGGGTTGTTCTCAGCTGCTGTTATCAGTGAAAATACCCCACCATTCTTGTAAGAGACATTAATTCTCAGAAGCTTTGATTAGACATATGCAACTCATCAGCTTCTTACCTTTCCTCCTCATCTTTTTTATACAGACAGGCTCCTCTCCCTCTCTCTCTACTAAAAGCAAAAAAAAAAACTAGACTCAAAATAAAAGTACCTTCTTAATTGAGTGAGACTTTTCTCTCTGGGGGGCTGCTTCTTAGTTCTTAAATAGTAATTCAACTCACTTTCTCAGCTGCAACTTCATTTTCTCAACCTCCCTGTCCCCTCTCTCTCTCTCTCTCTCTCTCCCCCCTAGCAAAGCTCCCTACAAATCCATTCTGAGCGCCTCCAGCTGTTGCTGACAGTTCATCTGGGATTCAGCACCGTTGCTGTTTAAGGATAGATTCTCCCTCATAGGAGGTGGGTTTTACTCTAAAATGGGAAGGCACTCTTGCTGTTATAAGCAGAAGCTAAGGAAAGGCCTTTGGTCACCTGAGGAGGATGAGAAGCTTCTGAGGCATATTACCAAGTTCGGCCACGGATGTTGGAGCTCCGTCCCTAAGCAAGCAGGTAGCCTATTTTTTTTTTCCCTCTTCCCCTGTGCTTTCTAATCTCAAAAACCAAGTCTTTCTGCAATGTTCAGAAAAACAGAGATCTAATGTTCCATCCCCGTGTGATGAATTGGCAGGTCTGCAAAGGTGTGGGAAGAGCTGCAGACTGAGGTGGATCAACTACTTGAGGCCTGATTTGAAGAGAGGCACATTCTCACAGGAAGAGGAGAACCTTATAATTGAGCTTCATGCAGTTCTCGGGAATAGGTAAAATTCCTCTCCTGTTCTGAACGTTTTTTTTTCCCATGGTTCTGGCAATCTTTGACTTTGCTAACATTTTTGGGATTCTGTGCCTTCCCTAGGTGGTCTCAGATTGCAGCACAATTGCCTGGAAGAACCGACAACGAAATAAAAAATCTATGGAACTCTTGCTTAAAGAAGAAGCTGAGGCAGAGAGGCATTGATCCCGTCACCCACAAACCACTTTCCGAGGTTGAGAATGGAGAGGACAAAGATACAGCAGCCAAAAGCCGAGACAGAATGTCGGTGGTTGTGTCCAATGAACTGAATCTCCTCGAGACACAGAATTCAAAGCAAGAAGCAGCTTTACTCGAGCAAGGCTGCTACCCTCTGGATGTTCAGGGCTCTTCTATCCCCAAAACAACAAACTGCAATAACAGCAACAATTTGATGACACCCACATCAAACAAGGACTTCTTCCAAGACAGGTTTGTAACATCCCACCAAGAAAGTTCCTCCACCGACTGCCGGTCTTCAGATTTCGTGGGTTACTTTCCGCTTCACCAATTGAATTATACATCCAATGCCAGGCTTCCCACAAACTCCAATCCCATTCAGTGGTTCACCCAAAGTGGGAAGACCTTTGACATGAATTCAGAATTTACCTCCAATGCAATATCTGTTCTTTCACCTTCAACCAGTTCATTTCTGCCTACCTCTACTGCTTACAAGCCGCCACCTACTTTTCCCTCAGATAATGTATCCATTGGCTGTTTCACGGCAAATGGATCCCGTTACTGGGAACCCAGTGCCGCAACAAACAATAACAATTGCGGCAGCGGAAGCAGCAGCAGCAGCGCTGAGTTGCAAAGCAACAGCTTGTTTTCATGGGGATTGGCGGATTGTAGCACGTCAAACAAAGAGACCCAAATCCATCTGATGGAAAGCCAACCGGAAGAAATAAAGTGGTCAGAGTATTTTAGTAATCCATTACTGATGGCGGCTGCTTTTCAAACCCAAACTCCACAGTCTTTATACAACGAAATAAAATCAGAAACGCATCTGGGGAATGATAATTCAGGTACAAAGTGGCCTCACAACCAGCGGCAAGGACCTCTGCAAACTACTGATATATGTGGGAAGGATATCCAAACTCTTACAGCTGCTTTTGGGCATACTTATTAGCTAGCATTTACATGTCTAGCCTCTGTTCAGTGTGGCTGGAGAATGAAAACTGCAGAATTCTCAGTTACAAGAGGCTTCATTCAAATCCTAGCTAGCTGTTTTCTTGGTTCAGATGTGTGCCATTTATTCTTCTTTTGTATATAAGTCATATACAAAAACATTTCTCCAGCCTCTGGGTTTGGTATATTTGCGAGGAAACATCCTTGCTGTTACCTTTTTTTCTTCTTTGGTTTGAGGTAGAACTGCAAAACAAGGCTTGTACCGGTGTCTTTTTACTCTTGTTTAATTTCCTCCATGCTTATGCTGATCTACAGCGTTGCAATTCTATATGGTGAACATTTTGGAATATTTTCTGTTATTTATTCAAGGGATTCATTCTTCCATTTACTCTCCTTTTACAAGAGCATTCAATATCTTCATGACTCTGATCATACATCATTCTTCAAGTTAAGATTGAACCATAACCTAGACCCGTAAAAAAAATCAATGAATCCGCTAGACACGCCAATAAATATTTGAAAATTACATGGATTGATTAACCTTGCAATCAGTTCTTTTTTAAGCTTATGGTTGCCAATCACTTTCTCCACGGGACGGGCTTCTTGTTCACCTTTATAACAGCGTTTTTCACTTTCACCCATCTTTAAATTTGGACTGGTTTGAGAAAGCAAGTTATGGTCGGCTGCCTTGTGATTTTTGAAATAAAATATCATGACATCTGCAATACGTCTCATTAGCTAAGACTCGAATCTCTCTCTCTCTCTCTGTACGTGTGCACGGACGCAAGCAAGCGCGTGAAAATGGCTGAGTTAACTCCATAAATGAATCGAGACTTGTTCACTTTCGAATCCGTACAATGGGATGTTGACTCCCAGTCTGATAAGGACCATATGTTTGTTTGCGCCATGAGCTTTGTTGTAGCTTCGAACTTTTGAGGCAATAAGCATCATCTTAACAAACACTTGGGGGGTGGCATATAAAAAGGAAGAAACTTCCAATTGCAGAGGGGAAAAAAACAAGTTTTCTAATACCGATACGATTATTTTTTTCCCCCTGGCCTCGCTCTTCTTGGATGCTCTGTGCTAAGATCAAATTAGTTTTCTTCCAAATGTATGGTTTGAAAAGTGAAGGGAGGAGCGGAAGAACACAAACTCAAAGTGAAAGATGTTATCTTGGAAGGATCACGATCTAAAAGACACTGATTTAACACTGACTTTGTCTGCTTTCTCAAATCCAATAAGTTCATTGACATGATAGACACAACTGGGAGCTTTGTCGCTGTGACAGATTTGGGTTTTCTGAGATTTCCAACTTCCTTTAAATCTGTGGAAATAGCCAATAGATTTAACTAAGGGTCGGTTTGGATGGCCATCTAATCTGGTCTGTACGGAAGAGAGGTTCTGGACATCTAAACAGTTAGGTTATGTTTGGAAACAAAGATGAGAAATCTCATCTCATCTCTATCTCATCTCATCATTACATCTTTTTCAAATCCTTATACAAAATATAATAAACAATTCAACTTTTTCAAATTCTAATTTAACTTTTTCAAATCCCAAAACAATAATAATATTAAAAAATAATATTTTAAACTTTCATCTTAACACTATTCACAAAATTTTTAAAAATTCTCATCTTATCTCATCTTCCAAGCATAATAAATTTTATCATTATTTCACCTATAAATTTTTAAACTCATCTCAAACATTTCTGATAGAATAGTGAAAAACATATTAAATCTAAAAAAGTCAAAACTATCTCATCTCATCTCACTATCTAAATATATACTTTTTTATAAACTATTTTATTTCTTTTTAATTCAAAAAATCTTACTACTATTTAAAACATCTTATCTCATGATCTCATCTGAACTGTGTATCTAAACCGAACCTCAATTTCTACATCAAGTCGAAGGGCGAAATTTATACTATCTACAGGACCCAGAATTTATATATTATCAAGGCATGTGAATAACACTAAAAGATGACTTTGGCCTGATATTCTGTCTTGTTATTAAATTTACAAAGCCATGGAGATCGAGGAGTAATAGAGCCAGCCATACTCCAAAGACAGAATAAACAGTGTCTTATAATTGATGAGAGCATTATCACCATGAAAGCAAACTCATGTGGGATATATATAAATCCTACAATGTGTGAGAGACTGTACGTTAAATTACTAATTGTTTTAAAAGTTTAAACTGATAGAAAGATAATTATATTTGTTTTAACACTCTCTCTCTCACGTATAGACCATAATCACCCTCAATAAGTCAGCAGATATTTTGGTGATGATAGATGTTATGTCAAGGGGGGAGAGAGGGAGAGAGAGAGGGAGAGAGAGTTTGCCTTTGCTTAATAAAATATGGGCTGCTACGTTTACAGCACTGTACACAAACTGGTGGGCCGCTTTCCTTGTTTGCTTTGTTCATACTTCGTTTTTCAGTTTAGATAGCCAGTTGGACCCTTTGTTCACTTCTCTACAAATCATTTTTCCTTCTCCGTCAATTCTTCATTTTCGCATAACTAACAAGTATTGTTATTTGAAAATTTTTACACTATACATCATTTATATGATATAATTTGATTAATAAAATTAAAAATTAAAAATTTTTCTTCTAAGGCATGGTTTGTTTGACGAAACCATCTCATATCATCTCATCTCATCTAATCATTACAATTTTTCTAAATTTTTAAATAAAAAATAATAAACAATTTAATTTTTTCAAATCTCAAAATAAAAATTATATTAAAAAATTATATTATAATAATATTTTATTATACTTTCAACTTTCATCTCACCTCAACTCACTATCTAAATAAAGTCTAAATCAAATTATGTTACGTGAATAATGTGTGGTGTAAATATTTTTAAATAGAATTATTCATAACTATATACATAATATTTTTAGAGAGTAATGTTACTTTTCAAAGTTGTCACACCCTTTGATGCTGAATATGTTGCTCTATTTCTATATTTTTGGTGCGAAAAGTAGCATTTCTCTTATTTTTATCGTATTATTATTATTCAATACATGATATTTTAGATATTAATTATACAATAATCAGTCATGCTTATCACAAATCGATTTTCATCCCATTAAGCAAACGATTACATAGGCCAAATAATCACAGATAAATAGTGATGGAAAGAGTGTAGTGTTTGGACATAGTTTTTGGTTGGGACAGGAGGAGGCTATCTGGGATATTAGCAATCGACAATTACATCAGTATCACTCAAGTCCCAGCAACCCCATCAAAAACAGCGATTAATTAATAAAATATTTTAAAAACTCTCCAAAAAATAATAAAAATAAAAAGGTCTGTCTCTTCAGCCACCGTCCTCCAATTCCTGAAAAAAAAAATAGAAATAAAAATAAAAAATCCATCGTGACTAAAGGAAGAAAGTCTTCACAAAAAACGTGTATGTGAATACCATTTTAGTGTTTAATAATATAAATTAAGATTTCCCTTAATTATAAAGTGATTATATAAAAATAATCTTATAATTTGACGAATCACGTCACTAAAATTATTTTTATTATAAAATAAATCTAACAGATCAGATAAACTCACATTAATTATATAATTTTTTTTTTATAATTTTTTTATGAATGTAACAGCACTCCTAAATAAAACCTCCAAAATCGACTACTTTCTTTCTAACATGTAGGAAAGGACCCTCTTCAGCCAACTTTTGGGAGGATAGTTGTAAGTAATTAATAAACTGTGTTTTGTTTAAAAATGCACCATTGCAATTACCTCTGTGTGTATGTGTCTTGTGTGATTAATAAGAATCCAATATGTGTGTGATTAATAACTCATTTGAATTCTTGGAATATTGTAGAATTTTGTAAATAATAGTAAAATAATTTGAGTTAAAATATTTTATTGAATTTTAAAAAATAAGGGAGAAAACGTTGAATACAAATATTATAAAATTAAAAATTTGTTTAAATATTATTTTTATTTTAAAATTTAAAAAAAATTAAAAATCTGAAATTGAAAAATATTTTATATTTAAATGATGTTTAAAAAAGATATCTAAGAATACTTTGAAAGCCGCCTCGTTCGAATTCAAAAGTTAAGATTGTTTGAAAAGAATTGAACAAATTATTATTAGAATATTATTTTTTAATATTAATATTATTTTAAATTTTAAAAAAATTAAATTGTTTATTATATTTTCTATAAAAATTTAATAAAATTATAATGATGAAATAAAATAAATTAAAATAAATTGAGATGAGTTTCTAATTTAAACCAAAACACGTGTCTTGACATTCTAGATAGTCAAGCTTGAGGATTTCCTTTTTCCTCTGTTTGCACGACATGAACGCTATAACAAATTGTTCAGATGTGTGAAATCATTATTTATTCAAAAACTATTTAATTAAATAAGTAAAGTATAATGCATTTTAAATTTTTGATATGATATCACGTGATATTATTATTTATTTTCAAATATTTAAATCGATAAAAAAATAGATTTAATTATTTATATTTTAGATAGAATAGCGGGATATATTCACGAAGCTTGAGTTTGTGTTTTTTTTTTATTTTTTATTTGGAGAATAAAATCTCAAGATTATACGGATATCATCTTATAAGGCAGAGTGTGTGGGTTTCTACAGTATTCTATGTGATGGTTGGAAATCAAGTGTGCTTGAATAGCAAAATTAAGGTATAAAGTTAAAAATTAAATAAATTATTATTATTATTTTAAAATTTTAAAAAAATTAAATTATTTTTTATATTTTATATAAAAATTTATAATAATAAAATAAGATGAATCCTTTTTATATTAAATCGAATCTAAATAAATAAATAAAACAAAGAAAAGGGGATAATGAATCTCTCCAACAAAGTTGCATAACTCAATTCTATCTACACAAACTCCAATGTTATTTGTCCTTTCCGGCGGCGGCTACTACCCTACTTCTCCCCGTGCTCTATTGGACCCACATTTCACGTCACTGTTTTGTCTGTCCCATCTTTTTTGTATTTTTCCCCTTACTAAAATTACACTTTGTTTTTTATATAATTACAAGAAAAATGTTAAAGTTGTGCTTATATCGATGAAGTAAAAGTTAAAAATTTAATAAAATATTATTTTTATTTTAAAATTTAAAAAATACTATATTATTTATTAGATTTTATTTATAAAATTAAAAAAATTATAATAATCCGAAAAGATAAAATAAATTAAAATAATTTTACTATCTAAATCGGACGAACAAATGATGATATTATTGAGAAAATGCATTATCACTGCACATCATCTGTCCCTGTAGAGGGTCCCATAACTATATTATCCGTTCTTTTGTATTTTCCCCCTAATTAAAATCACACTTTTCAGTTTTTCTTATTTATTTATTTATTAAAACTATTATTATTATTTTTACTTTTTAAAATCATGAAAGAAAAATATATGAAGCAAAAAAAGTCTAAAACAACACTCTATCTCATTTTAATCATGAAATGTAGTATTTTTCATAACTTTCGAATGATCCTTTATATTTTTAAAAGAAGAAATAAAAAGTTAATAAAATATATCACCTCATCATAATATAGTAAGAATAAAATAAAAAAAATAATTCTACTCATTATTTTTATACTATATATATTTAAATTTTTTATCTTTTTTTTTTTTTTTTTAAGAAATATATAATATAGAGATGATGAATAAAAGAATTTAATTAATTTAATAAAAAAAAATTAAAACAGATGCGGTGTGTGATACGTGTAGGCGGATAACAAAGCCCAAAATAAAATTGTAGTTTGTAGAATTCTTCTAAATCGAAACAATGTCAACAGCTGAATATTAGAGGATACCACAGATTAATTTAAGATATTTAGGTTTAAAAAATATGATAATGTATTACCAAACAGTTATAATTGATGGAAAAGTTACCAATTTCCGTTTTTCTAGCATATATAAGGATATAATTATAGTCTAATTCAAATTATTATAAAAAATAAAAACTTCTCATTTTTTACCTTATATCCTACCTTATAACTCGGTACAAGATATGAGATATCATAATATATTTATCACATGATTAAGGCGTCCTTTAGATATAAAAAAATTTTTATTTTATCTTTTTATTTTATTATAATTTTTTTAAAATTTTAAAATAATAATAATATTAAAAATAATATTTTAATAATATTTTATTTAATTTTTATTTTTTATTTTAACTTATTCTATTTCAACTCATTATCCAAACGACACTCAATTTATATTTGTGATATTTACATGAAGTTAAAATAGATTTTCTCTGAATGAATACGTTTCAGGATGAGATAAGAATTTTTAATTTTAAATGAAAGTTTAAAATATTATTTTTTAATATTATTATTTTTTTAAAATTTAAAAAATTTTAATTAAAATTTAAAAAAATTAAATTATTTATTATATTTAAAATTTAAAAATTTTAAAAATATATAATAATAAAATAAAATGAAATGTTAATTTTATGTTTTATGTTATCCCTAAACTTGCCCTTAATGTAAGGGAAAAGTCTCCGTATATGCCTAAAAGTAAAAAGAATAAAAAAAGTCTCAGATGAGATATAAAAAAGAATGAAATAGGTGTGTGCATCGAAATGGTCGTCACGACAAGATCGAGCCGTCCATTTACGTTGCCATCGACGACAGCTGGCTTGGGGAAGACGAGCAGTCGGAGAGATCAAGGGTCGGTGTTTACTACTGATTTTAATTAATTAATGCAGTCCCAAACGTGGAATTTAATAGTGAATATAAATATATAGAGAAATATGTGGGCCCACTTCTCCTACGTTAGAGGCCACGTGGTAAGGTAGCTCTGCTGATAGGACCCCACTTTGACCATGAGGTGTTGGTGTCATTTGTCATCATAATTGTAATTTAATTGATAAAAACTGGTAAAAGGGCCTTCAATAGAGATTGAAAACGCGGACGGGTGTCGCCTTTTCCACTTCTCTGAGAACGCCTACAACAGTGACACGGTTTCATTTTGTCGTCGTTTGATGGCTTTTTTTTTTTTTTTTTTTAACATTACAACTTTAATAAAAGCTCAATTCAACTCGTATAAATTTAAATAATTTCTTATTTATTATTTTTATAATATTATTTTTGCATTTGTAATGAAAATATTTTATATATTTATAGAGATTAGAGTAGATGATGTTTCTAATACTAAACATTATTAATGTAAAAATGAATGTATTGGTATATTTTTATAAAATTATATTATAACAAGTGTTGAAATGTGTCTTAATGAAAAGAAGGTCAAGTGAGCTCAACTGGCTCAAGCATAACACATACAGGAAGTGTGCAGAAAGTTGGTTTGACATGGTTCGACACAACGCTCAAATTAAGTTCGCTCGACATTTCACTCGAGTTACATTCAAGTTAAAGAGTTTCCTTGACATGGCTCGACATTTCTTTCAAACTTAATTAAAGTCAGAGAATTCGCTCAAATTTTTCTCGACACTTCGTTCGAGCCAATGTTCTAAAAATCTAATTTTTTGTTAGATTTAAACTCCTATTTCTTGGGTAGTGTAAAATGAAACTTTTCATTCTTCCTTTTGTGTAGCAAATTAGAGCTAAAATAAAGCCCTCTTTCCAAGAGCATTTGAGATAAAACTTTTCTTCACATTCAAAGTTGAATCTCTTGAAAAATATATCTCCACCAAATCAAACTCAAGATATAAACATAGTTGAGTCTATTGGAGTTGACGTGTTCATTGGCCGGAAGGTTTCCGGAACTGCTGTTGTTGCAAAAATCAAGTGGTTCTCGTGAGATGCTATAAAAAGGTCAGAGTTCCGACACTACATGCGTGTAGAGATCAAGTGAGTCGCTCATAGAGTTGTAAGCCAAGTTTAGCTACTACAAAAGTTTTGTGAGTGTCTCTAAATTAGTTGTAACAATTAAAGTTTCTATAATAGATTTGAGATGGTGTCTTACATCTAGAGTGTTTTTAGATTTTGAAAAAGTTCTTTAAATGAGTTTCCAATTCGTGACCAAATCTCTGTATTGATTATTTGTGTGATTTGTTTTATTGTTTTCTTGTCAATATTTTTTATTAGATTGAAAAAATTGAACTACACCTATTCACTATTTTTTGGGTGTTATATTGAGTAGAACCACTGCTTTTTTCAAATATGTTTCTTAAATCATTATAAGTATAATCATTTATATATGTAAATATAAACTATACAAAGTTATTGACAACAAATCAAATTCATTTATCATAATTTGTAAATAAAATTATAAAATATAATATAAATACTCTATTTTATTTAAATAAACTAGCTCGTGAATATGTTTAATTTTTGCAAATATAAAATGCTTTAATAAAAAAAGATTAAACAAATGAAACTTAAGTATCTACAACTCAAGTCCAAAAGAAAGCAAATGAAAATGTTTTAAGATTCCCAGATGAGCTGAGCACCACCAAAAAAGTTAGAACAAGTATTTTTTTATTATTTTATTTTTGTGGATTATGTAGGGCTGGTGGGGCTTTGCACTTATGGCTATGGCAAATGGTTTAGGTATTCGTGCTGGCAGGTTGGATAACGTATATCTGATATTTTTCGTCTCCTTTTAAACACCTGGCGAGATATCTCAGTCGTCTGACCCCACTCACGCCCTTTTCTCTTCCTAATACAATGGTTAATACTAAGAGCACTATCAAATGTATCTGTAAATTTTAACTAATATTATATATTTTTAAATTTATCTATTTTATTTATTTATAATCTCTATATTGAATTAGTTATTTACTCTCTATATAATAATAAAATATTATTAAATTAATAATTTTTTTATTTAATTTATTTGTATCACATTTTATAATTCTATCAATTGAATATTAATAATAATTATATTCTAATTAAATTTAAATTAATTCATTTAATGTTAATAATAAAAAATATTGATTAAACTCATCTAAATTTCTATCTAAATTTTTTAATTACAAACTAAATAGTATTTTTATTGGAGTGAGAAATTAATATTTTAATATTTTCTTGAAGTGAGAAATTAATATTTTAATGTTTGATGAATCAATAGTGATTTTCTATCTTTAGCCAATCACTATAGCAAAAATCCATTTTATTTTAGACTTGACCAATTTAATGTGGAGTATTTTTAATACATATTATCCAAATTTTAGTCAATTTTTAACTTTGATCAAACCAATGCTAATGCCTTAATACAATATATAGGAATTACAGCCACGTGTCTCTGCTATAGTGGTGTGGGCTACTCTGTCCTTTAGGTGTTAGGCCAATTCAATAAGTGGGTCTATTTTTTTTCTTTTTTATAAATATTAATATTAATTTTTTATGTTATTATTTTTAATTATATATATTATAAAATATATTAATAAATAACTATTCATATGTTTGTGTCATATTAAGTTATGAACATTTATTATATAAATCAACTGAAACCAAACTATTTAATTAAGAGTAATTCTATACAACTTCTCCGATCTCCACATACCACATTTTTTAAAATTTTTAAATGTTTTCATATTTTTTTTCATATTTTTTTAAAACTAATTCAATTATTATAATCATTATTTATATATTGAAAATTTGAATAAATAAAAAATAAGAAAATTTGAAAAAAAATATAATGTGTGGAAGTTATATAAATAGTAGAAGGTTGTGTAGATTTTTTTTTTAATTAAACATGTCAAACTTTCAAATCCTAATCTAAACTATTTAAATAATGAGTCATGTTGTGTCACAAGTTAAAATCTCTATTTATTAGTTGTCACAATATTTTATAAAAAATAAGACTACTTACTAACAAAAAAATATCAATATTTTTAAAATTTTAACATATAATAAAACTAATATTATAAATTTTATAATAACAAATACGAGCATAGTTCTATAATTACATTTTCAACAATAAAACATAAAGATAGGTCAAGATATGTTGATTTCGGGTTAAACGGATTGACATGTTATTGATTTGTTTATAAATCGTGTTTTAAATAATTAATCCATTTTGAATCAAACTATCAACATCAAATCCAAATTCGTCAGTTTTGTGTTGAGTTTACAAGTCATGTCATATATTGACACTCTTATTATGTTAAATAATTATTATTTACCAATTTAAATAGTTGTTATATAAAATTGTTTAAAATATTAATAAGCCATTAAAAATAATAAGATATAAAATAAAGAGATCACTATTTTTTTTTTCGAATTATTGTATAAAAATAAGGCAAAACTCTTTTCGTTAGCATGTTACATGATTTAATTTCATCCAATTTTCTCACAATAATTGTTTCAAATATTTACTTTTGCGACAATAAATTATATGAAACATTCATGATCTAAGTGGATTTCAAGCAAAACATAGACATGTGTGTGAGATAATATTAGTTAAATACTGCACATAATTATACTAAATATTATAAAATTAATGAAGTTTTGAGTTCTATAAACATACTATTTACAAGACTTATTATAGTTATAAAAAAATTAAAATAGATTTTTTGTTTAAATTAATATGATAAATTTATAGTTTAATAATATATTTAAAAAAATATTAGATATATTTTTAGAGCGTTTAAGCTCGCGCCACTCTATCAAAAAATAATACAATCTGTTATTAAAAAATAAAATTTATCTAAATTTTAAATTTATTTATTTATTTTAAAATGAATGGGCAATAACTATAAAAATTATTTTCCATATATTTATCATGTCAATAAATGAACTTGTAGATAAACTCTTGCTTAAATTTCAGTCAATGAATCATCACAACCCTATCTCCAACTCAGTGTCGTTTGAATGTCTGGGAGTGAGAAATAGTAATAGAAAAGCGATACAACTTGGAGGACAAGTGACACGTGGACTCATTGCCAATTGAAAATGAAGCCACGAAGGTTGGAGGGCAAATTAGGAAATAGGAGAAAACGAAAGCTCTTGTATAAATAGGGTGGATGGTTGGAGCTGTCTGTCTTACCTTTATGCCTTTTTATCCTCAAGTAAAACGAATGATTCACAAAAGCCCAAACCCCAGTCTCTGCTCTCTTTTCCTCACTCTCTCCTCCAAAAAGTTTAGCTTTGATTCACTCATAAACGCTTTACTGATCATACTTTGATTGATTGTTGTTTAGTTGATATCTGGGTGGAGGAGATTGCAGGACATGGCTTCGGATGAGACTATGAAACTCCAATCTTCAGCGCAGGAAGATGAGTACGATACCTATGATGAGTATGATCATGAACAACATCCCAATCCCCACAACTTGTCCAGGCTTTCTGTGTGTACCAGCAGTTCCATGTACGAGAATGATGAAGATGAGGAGGAGGAGGAGGAGGATGATGGGAGCTACTTTCGAGCTGCCGAAGCAGACAATGGCATGAGCATTTCAGTTGAGAGCTTTTATGCAGACGAGGAGTTATCCGATGAAAGAGAGAGTAAAGAACTAGTTTCAGGGCTGTGGTCTGACTCCGATAGCGAACAGGGCTGTTATTCACTGCCGGCGACTCCCCCACGACGTAGGAACAGGCCGGGTGGGGTTCTGAATCTGAATAATCAGCAGCTGATAGGAGTCAAAGAATATGCCAGCGAGAACGAAGCTCAAAAGGGTCTTTTGGGAAGGAAAAAGAGGAGGAACAATGCGAGGAGGCAAAGGAGAATTATAAGGGAGAGATGGCTGCTGGAAAAAGCTGGTTGGGACAATTTTGATTGCAACAACAAGAGCAAGAACAACATAATGAGGATGGGAGTAGTGGATGTCGCGGGTGGTAATTCCAACTGCCATAGCTTCAGCGCAGAAAGTGACCAGGGCGGCGGCGATGGTGGCAGTAGTATTGGTGCAGGGTTGATGGTGATAACAAGGCCAAAGGGAGGAAGAAGATCTCTGTGCATGGATTTGGAGGAAGTAAAGGCTTGCAGAGATCTTGGGTTTGAGTTGGAACACGAGCGCATGCTGGAGATGCCCTCTCACCTCTCTGTTTCTGGTTCCACGCTTGACACCAGCAGTGGTGGCAATTCCCCTATTGCCAACTGGCGCATATCCAGCCCAGGTTAGTAGACGTTGCTACTCTCTGATCATGCATGGAAATTGTTTTTTTCTCGTTTGGCTCGAGGGAGAATTTAGAAACACATGCATATGTCAAATCTGATTTGAGTGCTGAACTTATGGATTTAGGTGATGATCCACGAGATGTCAAGGCTCGGCTCAAAGTATGGGCACAGGCAGTGGCGCTCGCATCTACATCTCGCCAGTGAAGCTGACAACTTTTTCTAACCATCGGTTACCCGTTTTGTGTTTCTAATTGTTTTCTTCAAGCCTGTGTTCTTTGTGGGATTAAGAAAGTGGCTGCTTCATTTTCTTTTGGTTTTGGATGAAAGAGTGATCCGTTTATGAAGCCTTTCTCCATTTTTGTTTTCCTCTTGGGAGTGTTGGAATTTCAGGTTCAGTTTCCTTTTTGGTTGCAATCTCCCACTGTAAATACAGCATTTTGGCAGAATTGAAGATGGAACCATGATGACAGACTGATAAGTTTAGAGTTTGGTCTGCCCTTATTTATTCACTCTGTCCAGCTTTTGCTTCTTGGTTGATTTGAGTTCTTACTGCATTGTAATTGGGATTGTGTAAAGTACCATGTGCTCAAGAAAAATGTATCTCAGCTTGTTCAGTTATTTATATGATATTGATGACCAATATATATTGGTGAAACATCCCATTGACTTGAGTTGCTTGAAAGTGTATGCTTCTTTCGTTAGCTACTCAAAAGTACATCTGAAAGACTGAAACACAAAGATGATAGAGTAGAACATCTGCTCAAACGGAAAATACCTTAATAATGGTGATCGTAGGTTTATTCTCAATTTTTAGGCCAACTTTCTCGTATCATTCATTGAAATCCATGAACCTTGCGTGGAGACAGAATCGAGGATGTACTCGAGACTCCCAACTGGAAAAATAAAAACGCCCTGGTATCAAGAACATGTTCTGAGCATCAAGAAGACATTTTTAGCAGATGGAGATTATGCGTACAACGTTCTAGACTAAGGTTTTGTTGTGAAAAACATGGCAAACAAATCAAAATCACACGACACAGTTTATGTGGTTCGACAACGTGTTTACGTTTACAAAGTTGCAAAACTTTATTGATTTAGAGGAGATTACAATTACACAATCTCAACTCATACTCTATAGAACTTTCTTTCTCTCACAATATGCACTTATATTTTACCTCTCTCGTTCGCATTGAAAACTGCTGAAAAACGTGTTTAAAAGAACCAAAATATAACATATATCTAGAGACGGCACTAGAAACTCTAATTTGGTGAAAAATTAGGTTCTCCGCTCAGGCGGGCCTTAAGTAAACAACCAATCAACATTGGCTTGAGCGGTGTGTTGAGTATAGCTCGAGTGAACACTAGAATTTGTATCTCGTTCGAGCCCATTGTCACGCGAGACTCGAGCAAACTCACAGATTACATCATTTTTGCTCACAAACTAGACTCTCCGTGCAACCTAACAGGTTTGGAAATATACCATGGTGGCTCTATCAACACTGTGTACGAAGATCTCATTCTCGGTTTCTTACAAGTTAAGTTGGTGTGAGTGGGGTAAACTAAGGATAGACGTGCAGCAAAAGGAAATACCTGCTGAGCGACTGAAGTTATCTTATCTAGCCATAGTTCTAGTTTTTATACATGTTTTTATATTAGTACAAGAGCAATGGTAGATATAATGTACACGTGCATTCCCTTTATAAAAATAGAAGGTTCATTATTAAAAAAATAATTTTTATATAGATTCCAAATTTACCAATTTTTTTCAACGTAAGTGCACGAAATTTACATACTCTAGAATTACTAATATCATTTCTATTGATATAATTATCAAGTTGTTGGGTCCAAGTTGTCCTTAAGACTGAAGAATAATCACATATATTCGTTTCATCTTGTAAGGATTTATTTAAGATGCTGAAACTATTAACAATTTTGGGAGGTCTAGAACCTCTCTAAGCGTTCTATTGAAGAAGACCCATCATCAGTTTGACAGCAAAGCAGTTGTTCTTGCTTACATCTCTTAAGGCACCCCCAGTTAGGTTTTTATGAAGTAATAGGATCCACTGGTTAATATGCCTATCCAGATGGGGTTGGAGGGAGGTTGGTCACGTACAGATTAGGAATTACAAGGTTAATTGTGAAAGAACACCTAAATACTGTGTGATGTATAAGGTTGGGAGTCATCTCTTGGAATTCTTGCCTGAGAAACCTTCAACTTATGCTTAAACAACATTCTCATTCATATATGTATGCCAAAAACCATGAGCAAGAATGTAGTGTAGCTCTTATAGTTTTTGCACTCTTCAGCAAGGCATGACTTTGTTACTTAAATCGATAAATGTTGCAATTTTACAATTGGCAATGGAAAGCAGGACAAATAAGGAGGCCATACGAGCAGAAATCAACTAATTTGGCAGTCACTTGAACACTAGGTTGTGGCAGGTGTTATCACAGGGGTATGCACAGTCAATAGCTTTCACATCCTCTCGATCGAAATACCAGTCTCCAACAGATTCTGCAATCCCCTGCATAAAGAATAATGTAACCATATCACCATGGACAAATTCCATACAGGATGATGTAACCATATCACTATGGACAGATTCCATAGATATATTTCTTTCTTTTCTGAATTACAAAATGTGTACTAAAAGACATGCATCACAAATTACGCAAAGATATTAATCCATGGACCAGAAATGAACCGAATATGCTGCCATGCATCATACATATCATTTTATGTCATCACATTTTGAAACAATGTGAGATATATCTCTATAGATATCAAGATAGTGCATACCTTATTTGCGATTAGAGGAGAATCATCAGCGAACCATGTGTCCTGCCTCTCAGACTGGCAATGGGCAAAACAGGAATTTAGGAATAATCCATTTTGACTGGACCTCGAGAAATCTCTAACTGCATCGAGCATTTGATTTCTAAAGTCTGCTTCATGGAATAAAGACAAAAACATAAGAATTACTTGATATTCCAATTTAAACATTCACGTCAATGTTTTATGCAATGTTGTAATGAAAGCATAATAACATAAATAAAATTTACCTTGTAGAAACTGGATCTGTGATGAATTACAAAGCACATGGTTTACTCTGCAGTCATTCCAATGGCCATGAGGATCAGCCGATCGTGGAGCTAAGCTAGCTTGGAGCTGATGAAGAGAAATATATGAGATTTCCAAAAGAGATTTAGGCCTAGTAAATTGCCAGTTATCTTGGTTAGCAACCATTTTAAGTCAGAATATGGTGAAAAGGCACAGATCAATGATAAGCTGCCTGACTCAGAGGTATTATTTTAAGCTTATAGGAAATCTATTGACTCTACCAAGCTATGAGGGCATTACTTTTTTTTTTTTTTTTTTTAAGTAAAGCTATGAGGGCATTACTGTTGTTCAACAAAGGCCATTTAACCAAAAGAGCCGACACAGGAGAGGGCTCAAAAAATGAATTGTCTAAACCAATCCACATTTGAAACTTGTGGACAGTCAAGGAAGCATAGATAACAAATTATCAATCCTCGCCACCGATGCATAACTAAATGGCAGTATAAATTGGGTAAGGAAAATGCAACATAAATTTAAAAACACAAAAAGAAAATTAAAAAGTTACCTGCCATGAATCATAGGCTGCATTAAGAATAAACAATGGTGTCTTAACATTTGCAATCAAATTCTGGGGAAAGAAGCACTGAGAGAGAACGAGAGAGAGTTCAAATACGTCAATCTCAGATTATCTCTCTTACAAAAATCAACTCATGAAATTTCATTAAAATAAAGAAAGATAGAAAATCACCGAAGTTGGATCCAGGTGGTTGATGCAAGTATTTGGCAGATTCTTTTCAACTTCCTAAAATTGCATAAAAATAACTATAATTGAAAATTGAGACATGCTAAGAAAACATAAAAAATATTCAGAACCCATAAATTTTATGTTGCTTCCATTGAATAAAAATTCTTCATGAAGATAGTAGTTCTTCAGGGTTAAATAACATAACCTCAACAACTGATCAACCAAAACTTTAATGTTTAACAGGTAAATGCCACTGAGTTTGGGATAGTAGTTTCAAAATTTTCAGCATAGAACAATCAAGCAGTTTAAATTAAAGCTTACAACTTGTCCTTTTCTTTTAAAAATCACATGAAAATCATTTCTTAAGATTTTGAACTGGGGTTTGACATCCATGGAAATAATAATATTATTCAATTACCTGTAAGTTAACCACACCTCCAAACATATTCCTTAAAGTGCGGCCTCCAGATACATCAACTCTACATGGTCAAGTGAAATTATCAGTATAACATGTATTTGTGAACCGACAGCTTACACTAATAAAGTCATAAAAGACTTTAAGCATTATAGCTGATTACGCATCGAGGAACAATCCAGCATCACTTAGACATTTCACTTTCGTAGTTTCTGGAAACAAGTCCCGAAACTCATCACAGTGTAGTATGGATGCTAGACCCCCAGCAGAGCATCCGGAAAGAAGAGCCTGCAATACATTTGGCATAAAATAAAAACTTTATCTTAAGACAACTAACAAAAAAATAAGCAAATGTTAATCTATAAACCTGGTTAGCATTCTTCATTCCCTTGGACATTAAATCTTCCATAGCAGCTAACCAAATCTGCTGTCCTCGAAAATTGAGTTGTGCAGCCTAAAAGGAGAATCAGTCCACAGAACAAATTTAAAAGGGAAAACTTATAAGTCCAAAGAATCCTTTTACCCCAATTCACCATGCAAATTCCTTCCATAGCATGCATTAAAATAACCTAAGAATATCTAGTCAGATAAGGAGACAATCTCTATACCAATAAAACAATTCACTAAATGGTAAAACGGAGTTTTCATACTATATATAAGTTCAGAAGAAAATAGAATTTGGTTTATCAAATAAAAACACGTCCTTGTTCTTACATGAAAAGGTTTTACCCAAGTATAGGCCATGAAAGTTGCAAAACTATCACAGCACTGGGTCATACGAGAAGGATGAACTATTAGCTTCCAAGGCAAGAAACAGTGCATCAATCCAATTGTCTAAAATAAAAGACTAGTGTCTAAAACTGAAGCAGCATAGGTAGAAGGGCCTTGTCATCTACTGAACTCATGTCCTGTAATAATTGGCATCCAAATCATGATATACACCAATCTTGGGGTTCATCATTTTGCAAATGATTGCACCTCACCTCTTTAATAAGGTGATCAAACGAAATAATATATTTTCAAGGTCTAAATTATTCACGAAACTCATGCCATAAGTAGCTATGGTTTCAGGGAAAAGTGTTAAGGGCAGAAATCGCTCCAACTAACCTCATTCTGACCATTCCCACTAAAAGATGCCCCATCACAATATCGTAGCTTGACTCTGTTCCAGTTGAAAAGATCTGCAAGCATAAGAAGCCTGTCTATTGATATACGCCCAGGCAAACAAATATTGAGAGCAAAAGGGAGTAAATCGACAAATGTAAGAAAGTTATTTATATTGATAGAACGTATCAAGGCTCGGAGAAAAACCAGGATTTTCTTCAGCTTTATTGCTCAATATTCCCGTGAATGGTATTTCTTTTTCCATAAAATTCGATGAACCACGGCGAGTAGTTTTGCGGTAAATGCAACTTCTTCTTGTATTACACCATCCCCCTCCCTGCATCAAGACATAATGAAGTATAGCCACAAGCATTGGCCACAACAAAGCATGAGGAATAGAAGGCAACACTAATTTTTAGTGTAAAAGCCACGTGCCATTAGCATTTAGTACCTAACACAGTATAAGAACCAATGACAAGCAAGGAAACGGGCATAAACTTTTCAAATCAACATGGATACATATTGGAACCACCGTGCTTCAGAATCCTAGAATCCAATCACTTAAACGAGGTGTCACACACCTCTAATTGAATGAGCCAACTGTTTTCACCAGATCCGTGACCACGATGCAGATGATAACCGGGCAGGGTCCCATCCAAGCAAACTGTTGCAATAGAAGACAGCTAAGAAAAACTCAATTCCCATATGGTACTAGTTATGTTGGGCATTTAATGATACTCAAATTTATCAGCAAACAGACCATCTCAGACAATCGTGAGAAATTGAAACACGTAATTTCTCTCTCGACATTGAACTGCTGAGATAGAAGAAGGAAGACGCAAACTTGGTTTAACTGTATAAGACTTAATAAATCATGTTAAAGGGAGCCACCAATAGTGCGAAAACTGAGGACAGTAGTAAATTTTACCATTAAACAGCAATGCAATTGTGGCAGTGAATCAACAATTTGATTGGATAAAGATTCTAACAATGTTCAGTGCTGACAGCAATGAACATTAGTTAAAAAAAACAGCTGCCATGGTTCACACGGAAAACAAATTGCAGTCCACAACCACAACCCAAATGTAAGCTGAAAAGTTAAAAAAAAAAAAAACAAAAGAACGAAACTTTAAGAAAGAAATCAAGTTGTATGAACGATGGCAGGAATGGAATGCAAATATAATGAAAACATGAGTGGAGCCCATGTGCAAGACATGCATTTCACAAGATTATACATGCAAGAAGAGAGAGAGAGAGAGAGAGAGCGAGAGAGACCAGCGACTTTAGAAGCAGCTCCCTGAATAAGAGTTAGGGGAACCATGAGGGGATTTGGCGAGGAAGGTGATGCCGCTGCCGCATGATTCTCCAAGAAAGAAGGCAGACCCTCTTTCTCTTTCTCTATGTCCAACTCCCTGGCATTGAATTCCTCAAAATAACCAGGTTCAGATCCGCTCAGGACGAACCCAGCAACACAGAAAGCATACCCCAGCACGGTCAGAACCACCCTCATTCTTCGTCTTCTTCCCCTTCCTTTTTCTTAGAATTGATTTTCTCCAACTCACTCACCTCTCTTGGTCATTCTTCACTACACATTTCCCACGTTAAGTAGTGCGGAAACAAAGAGATATGAAATGCAATGGCGGGCCACCATCCTTTACTTTTGTCTCCGGAAATTCCACTCAGCACGATGAAAAGCATGCTGTTGTGATTATAATATTTTTTTTTTTGAGTAAGCGATCATCGTTAAACATCATTAAAAACAGGTTAAAATGTCACAAAAAAGGGGATGAAAGAGAGAGACTCGGGAGACCTTTGTCCTTTTCCTCTCTTTCTTTCTCGCAGTTGGTAGAGCGTGTAGAGCTCTGGAAGCTAAAGTCTCAGGCTGCGTTTGCGTGTTAGAGTTGATTTGAATTGAATTATTTATAAACAGTAACGAGAGATGTTAAAGTAAGTTCTGTTGAATTTATTTAAAATGTGTTTAACTATATTTAGATATTAAGATGAATTTAAATATATTTATAAAAAATTAAAAAATATTATAAATTTTGTATTTAAAAATATATTGAGTTAAAAAAAATATGAATTCTATATAAAATTTTGAATTGAAATGAATTTAATAATTTAAAAATTAGATATTTTAATATTAAAATATGTCTAAATCTGTATTGAATTTAAGTCAAAAACCAAAGGCAGCCTGGTTTCGTTTGTTTTTGAAAAACATCTTATCTTATTTTATCTTATCTCAATTTTATCATTACACTTTTTCAAATTTCAATACAAAATAAAATAAACAATTCAACTTTTTCAAATTTATCTAATCTTCTCTCACCTAATAATTACAATTTTATCAAATTTCAATACAAAATAAAATAAACAATTCAACTTTTTCAAATCTTAAAATAAAAATAATATTAAAAAATATATTCTAATAATATTTTATTTTACTTTTTAATTTTAATTTCAATTCATCTCATCTTTTCTCTAAAAACAAACGAGACCAATTAATCGTATTTTTTCTTTTCTTGTCTTTGTTGCTATTTTTCTATTTCCTATGCTTTTAATAATTTTTTTTTGTCAATTTTTTTTATAATTTTAAAAAAATAAATATAACATGCAGATCATACAATATTAAATACTGTATCTATAAAATATAAATTAAAGCTCATATGCTATGTTCATGAATAGTAAAAAATATTTGAGATGAGTTATTTTCAGTCATTTGATAAAAAATAGTAAATTTCTTTTATTTAAATTTAGATTATTTTATAAATCTATAGTGATTCTCAATTAAAGAGGGGTTGATTTTTTCATTTTTTTTTTTTAAAAAAGGGTACTAACTACTAACTTTGTAGACGACGGCTTGCCGACACGTTCACAAATGAACTATCTGTTCTCGCCTACCCCAAAACATTACAGCCCCGAAAATTTGTCTCGAAAGTGAGTACATTTAATTTTTTTTCTTTTTTTTTTTCATGTATTTTTTTAATCATTATAAATTTTTTTCAAAAATTAAAAATTCACAATATCATTAAAAAATATTTTATTAATTATTAAATAAAAAAATAAAAAAATAAAAGCTTCGAAACCCACCCACTTTGAGAACACTTTTTCGGTGGGTTTAGCATTTCTGTTCCCGAAATCAACTTTCCATCAATTGCGCTGAGCACTGTCCCTTTTCTGGCCTTCACCAGTTACAATAGTTGACCCACCTCTTCCTCTAATTATGTTTCCATAAATCATAATGATGGTTTCGATATGTCAACTATCTCAATTTATTTTATCTAATTATTATTATTTTTTTAAATTTATATATATATAATATAATAAATAATTTAATTTTTTAAAAATTTAAAATAATAATATTAAAAAATAATATTTTATTTAATTTTTAATTTTCATCTCAATTCATTATCCAACCGACATCTAAACATACTTAAATCAGAAAAGTGGACTGAGAATCGAAAAATTCCCACCAATGTCCGCCATTACAAATCTTTAGCCATAAATAAATATAAAATAAATAAAATAAAATGAATTAACAAGTTTCTTTAGGTATCTGAATTAAGATTACTTTTTGGAGAAAATAACAAAGATAATTCTTATTTAAACTTACCATATTTTTAATCAATTTTCTTACTCGACATTTGCAGCAATCACGATTCAAAATACATCCTGATCCCATATTATACGGCTGAAGGATCCCTCACATGCAACTGGTTCGTTCTTATTGGCACATAGACTGGCATGAAGGTAGACTGTCTAAACTGGAGCACGGATCCACATAGTACGCTTTCAAACTATTTTTCTTCATATTTCATTGACAAGTATTAACCTCAAGTGTCTTGTCTGGTCTGGCTCAGATTCTTGCTTGCTTGCTTGCTTTTATCTCAACAGGGAAAGAAAATTACAACTCTCTCTCTCTCCAGTTCTGGAGCAACAACATAAGGATTTGATGATACTCGCCAGGCATGATTGCGGGCGATTATTATTACATGTATGCAAAATAATTCAATTGAGTTATACCTATGAAGAACTTGAGCCACTTGACAAGATCTCCCCATTTTCTTCACCAAATTGATAATGGTCATAAATCTGTAACAATACTTCCCTGCATGGTACAACAGCCCCAAGCTTCATGCAAGCCAGAAAAGCACCAGAAAGCTTCCGATGAAGACTGTAGACTTCATCAGGCGGCGGTGTCTGCCTGTGCTTAAGCATGGTTGCCCCAAGGTTTGAGAGGTTTTGAGTAACGTTGGTGGAACGGAAGTCATACCCACCTGGCTTCGAAAAAGGCAATCCCACAACAAAACCAGCTTGAACATGGGCATCTAACAATATCTCCGACTCCTTTCCTGTGAGGAACCCTAGTCTTATTGACATCTCAATGACTGCATCTCCATCACCATTTGCACATGCAATCACCTGATAATAATAATAATAACAACAACTCAGGAACATAGAGCTCGGTCTAAAAAATGTATAATGCACTCAGCTTTTTTGTTTTTCTCGGAAAAAAAAGTACTGTAAGAACCAGCAGCATTAATCCAAGTATCTAGAATAAAATTGAAGGATTTAATTGTAGTGCATTGAGGTCTAAAGACTGAAACTTATAGCGCTAGCTGGAGACTAGTTCCAAGAGCATCGTAAAAACACACGAAAAGCTCTCGCACGAAAACCCTTAAAAAAAAAACCCTAGCGGCCGCTCTCAGCGGAGGGGGGAGGGAAAGCTTCGGCTTCCTCATCCCCCCTCCTCTCCTTCCTCTCTACCGCTGTCTACGTAGGTTTATTACGGTTTTTTTGTGTTTATTTCGTTTTATCAGGTTTCGGCCGAATAATGGGGGGGAGCCGATCCGAGCCCCTCCGGTGGATGTTCTCCTTCACGCGTACCACCGGGAGATCCCTCGCCCGCCGATCATGCAGCCTCCCGCTTTGGGCGCCATAAGGAGCGGCGTGTCGCCCCCACGCACGGACCACAGAGAACGCGTGGCATACGCGAGCCACCGCGTATCATACCGCGTCGGAGCCATGTGCAGCAGCTCAGGGCCCAGTATACCGGCACTGTCTCGACCGGCCGTTCAGCTTCTCCCCAGTGTGGCGCGTGCCCCCCACGCGCCACCCCGATCCTGTTTGGTTTCGTCTGTTGTTGGGTTCTGTTTTGTAGTGTGTTTGCTTTGGTTTGTGGTTGTTTTTTGGTTTATGCACCTCTGCTGAGCTCTGTTTAGTGGTTGTTACAGTGTTTTTTGTTTGAGTTGATTTTTTTGCTTTCTGTCTGTATTTAGTTTTTTGCATTAATAATAGAAATAGGCTAGTGGACTCTTTTGGAGTCCATAGCAGTCAAGTCCCGTTCCTCCTTTGAAAGGAGACGGTATGGTAGGACTCCTCCTCCTTGGGAGGATGGGAGGTGATAGAGCTTCTTTTCTTTTGAAAAGAAGTTGTTTTAGGCTCTGTTTTACAGAGTGTGATTCTCTCTGACAAACCTAGTTTGATCAGAGAGAGTTATAGAAGTTAAGACAAAGTCCGTCATAAAGAAATTTATGTATGGGGTGCTTCAGAGCAGATGCATAGGTTGACTTGTAGTCTGGGTTTTCCTTGTATTGATAAGTCACATTTGTAACTTCGGAATTCATTAATGAAATGAAGTTTATTTCAAAAAAAAAAAAAAAAAAAGGTCTAAAGACTGAAGTTATCTATCGCACTGTCAACCTGATTCACCCCACTATGAATTAATGTCAAATTCCCCAGAGCCAAGTTCGGGCACTAGAGGGGCCTGCCACAACTGCTGGCCAAAACTACTTATAGCCAGCATGAAACTATCTTATTAACTCACTTTAAACTGAAACAAACAACGTGGGGCTCTACAAAAGGGTCTTGGCATGGAGGTTGAGAAGCCCAGAACATTATAGATACCTACATACACGTCTAGAACATTAAAAATTGTCATTACTCATCATGACCAAGCTATTTATAAATTCCCCTTTTAAGTAGAAAAATGATATATGAATGCTATCTTATCTACTTGGAGTGTTCCAGAAAGTAGGACAGGTGAGTCAAGCTTTACACCTCATAATATGCTTTTAGATGCGCACACAGGGTTCGACAAAGCCTTAATCCTAACTAAATTGGGTCTTCCAAAGATTCAGAAAACCAAATATGTACGCAAGCAACCAAAAAATAAGAGTGTCATCACTGCCATTATAAGGTTTAAGAGAACGTAGACTGCTCTATTAGCTTCAACAGCCTTCTTTGCAGTGAAATTTAAGCCTGTATTGTTACTATTGTCTCTCCTTCTGTGTAATCTGCCATATCTTTCTTTTTTTTTCATAAGTAAAATCTGCCATATCTTATAGATGTATCAAGGAAATTGTTATTAAATGTGAACCACAGACTTCTGAAGGGGGAGAGAGAGAGAGAGAGAGAATCAAAACTTTAAACATTGATAAGTGCACATCCAAGAGAAGACGAAAACGAATACAGATCAGGGATAAAAAAAAGTTAAGCCAGATATTAAGCTCACCATTCTTAAGTAGTCATCAACAAAACTTTTAGGAAAATCACGAGCAGCTCCAAAGTCGATGAGATTGATTAATTTTGTTGCATCATCATACAAGAAATTACTCCAATTAGGATCAGTCTGCACTAGGTCAAGACCAAATATAGACAAGACAATCATAGACCATAGTTAGGGGAAAAATCATCAGAAATACCAATGGGTAATAGCAGAGAATCCAAGAAGTAACAACCCTATCGACGGTACAAAATCATGCATGCCAAGTAAAACAGATGCTTTCATTTTCGATATTACTAAGGAACTGAGTAGAGAAACTATCAAAGATGTAAATTGGACCAGATCGCTGTTTGGGCTTTAAGCTTCTAGTAACCAGAATCCATTCTTATCACAAACTTCTCAATAGACGAGGTCTTAACATTTTTTATTGGCCAAAATTTCCCTAATACTTTACTCCATGCCTCTGCCAATTACATTATCTGATCCAAGAACTCCAAACTATTTGAAAGGGTTCAATTTCAGATGATTAACTCATATAAGTAACTGCAGCTATTAACAACCTCAGTAATTGATTGCAAATGCTCAAGCCTCAGGCGAAGCAAAATTGACCATGTAGAGGAGGAAGTTAAAGAAACTCAGACAAAAAAATAAGAATGACTGCACATAAAACCACAGAAACTTATTTTTGATAAGTAACTACACATAAAATTATAGACATAAAATTATAGAAACTTAATTACATGAAAAAGGAAAGAACATGCCTGCATGAAACGGTATACAAATAACTCATTCAACGTGAGCTCCAGCAACTTTTTGCCAATATAATTACGAGTTTTCTGGTCCAGTGATGCCACTTTATCAATTGGAATTCCTGTAACAGAGGAAATCAATCCTGCGTATACTCCACTAATCATAAAACTGACTCTTTTATTTTGCTTAATTTTTTCTTCTCAGTTAAATGATCAAACGGATTGTGCCAGCATCATGCCAATATAAAAAGAAGGATAAACCAGGAATAGAGTTGTTTAATATTTTCCACGTGAAACACAACAGAAAATACCATTTGCACTTGTTAAAATTACTGTTATCATACTCGTAAAAAAAATTAGCGTTACCATAAGAAGGAGCAAATATAAAATTTCATTAGAAGGAGAAATAAAAATATATGAATCAAATATTGAAACAATTATTGGCTCAACATGTGGGGGCCTCCATAAAAACTAGCTGCCAATTACTTTATAGTGGTAGTAAAGCAATCATATATTTTGATGCCTTTTTAAAAATGCCAATTGGCTAAATGGCAATTTTAGTTTATGGTTGCAACTACTTAAAGCATGAAGGTGGCTTTTCTGCCAGCATTTGGGTGCATATCACATGTGTCCTGTTTAGGTTAAGAGCAGCTCAGATTTATTAGAAAAACCTTGGAGAAGTTTACAGTCTCTCCACCATAAAAATTCCTCGATAAACTCCCCTCTTAACATCGTATATTGTATAAATACGATACTTCGGAAAAAAGGGGAACTTTCTTATTTCAATGTAACTGCAGAAACTCCCCCCGCATTTTTCAGTTGGAGTCTTGAGCAGTTGAAAAGCTTTGGGTTCAGATTGCACACATCTTAATTGAAGCAAAGTAGAGGCTGTAGTGTTATTACCAGAAACGAGTTCTGTACTTAAGACTTTTTTGCTAGAAATATTTTCCACAACCAACGGAACATAAAACCCCTCTGCACCAGATAAAAGATTACGGAAGTGTTTTTGATTTGCTGCTTCCAATTTATAGTCACATTCACGAGCTAATTCTTCTCTTGCCACCTATGAGAATTCCCACAAGAAGATAATCATAAATTTTAAACAGGTCAATAATATAATTCTTGATCTTTCTGAGCTTCAGCTAGCATCCTCCATGAAGCAAACTCCATCCCTAATCATTCAGTTGGAAAAGAGAAGATAACTGGGATTGTGAAGAGCATCAAGTTATTTTTGGCCTCTCAGAGATTGCATCTGGACGAATGTGGTGTTGAAGGCTAACCAATACTTTGACAAAAAATCAAGACACATGGATATATGAATACACATAAATATACCTACCTTCATAGCTCTTTCAAGATAAAGTCCTTCTGGAATTAGATTTGTATAATCTAAAAGAAGTTTTACGTTCTCTATGTCACTTTCAATGCTATCTGCAACACCAGGGTACTGAATTTTCATAGCCACTTGCATACCATCCTTTGTAACAGCTCGGTGCACCTAAAATTGTTGTAGAACTGTTAGGCTAACAGAAGCAACATCCTGAAAATATCACATCTTCTGATACCAATCATCTATAACAGTACTCCATTTTCTTCTTTCAAAGGCAAATTCGATGACACTACCTATGGGATGGGGTTCGGACTTGGGAGGGAGGGGAATGTGATGGGACTAGCCTAGAGACGACCAAATAATGTAGCAATGTCTTATCACCTGTCCTATGCTTGCCGCAGCTATGGGTTCATAATCAAAGCTGGTCAACTTCGACGACCAGTCAAGACCCAATTCAGCATCCAACACTTGATTGAGCTGGCTCCTCGGCATCACATCTGCACCTTGGCGAACTATATCCAGAGCAGCCAAGATCTACACAGAATTGAAAAGGGTCAAGAACATAGTTAAACACACACACTCAGAGACACATATACGTAAATATTCAATATATATATTTTTTATAAGTAAAAATATTATATATATATCAATAGGAGTAACCAAATACACTGGACGTATACAAGAAAACATGTAGCCCATACTAGAGAGCACCTAATGACCCAAAAAGCCCATGAAAATTAGAAATCTATCTGAAATACACCAAACCCGAATTGGAATAGAACACACCTCCCCATCCCCAACTCCTTTATTCCCTTAAGACTAATACTCCTCCCAAAACTTCCTCTACGAGGATGTCTTCATAAAGCCCTCCCTTTAGTCTTCCCTTAACTTGAGCTACCTTCCTTAGCGTCGTAATTGATTGCCCAAAAAAGGCGTTTTAACTCCCTGCTTTTCTTAAACTTGATTTAGTTTCAAGCGAGTGGCCCCCCTCAATCGCAGTAAATAGTGCTTTAAATTGGTCTTCACATCCTCTATATGAAAGCCCCACAATATGCTGAATCTCGTTAACCTTATGCAGAAGCCAATCCGCTGGTGAACCCGCTATATTGTTTATCGGAAAGAGAGAAACTAGGGTAACAACATTATCCCCAGACACAATTCCCAACTGCACTCCCAACCCTAGACATTCCTCCTCACAAGGCACCAACGATAAACCCATTTTCCTCCCCGCCATATCCTGCATTCAAATCCCAAACCTCCACAACAGCTATATTGTTGTTGTCCAATGTTGCTATCATCATTAAAGGTTCCTTCACCTCCAGCATAGGTGTTGTCGTTCCATTGATGAGGACATTGCTTGTAGGTGCCCCACCCCCCCGATGATCCCTTCTGTGCCACTTTGTCAAACCCTACTGCTCCCTCAGGAGGCATAGAAAAGGTAGGGGAAGCACTACGTTCTGTTACTCCATTTTCTTCTTCTGAAAGAGGCTTGTATGCTTCTTCCAAAATACTCAAAACCCTGGAAAGACCCCCATCTTCAATTGAAAGTGAACCCTGGAAAAAGGTACTAATCTCATTTGCAACTGGTGACTGGGGGCAATCAGACGGCAAGTTGCCAATGTCATGAGTGATATTGGCGTGATCTGTGATGCCAGCGTCCGACAACCCTATCTGTGACAGCGTCGAAATGTCTTGTGTCGGTGCACACAGACTTGATAAAATAGAAATGATAATAGATTCACATCTAGTTAAATTACTACAATTGACAAACAATCCTTCCCAGTTCCCATGGAACCTAGCACTCATCTTGCAAGATGGCAGTTCATTGTCATTGTGCTCAGCCACTATCTTCAGATGTTAATATCATCCTAGCACTGCTGATCCAAAAGCCATCTTTTATTTTATGAGCAAGAAAAATTACAACAAATGGGGAGTTGAATACAAAGTTGGGGTCAAGAATTTGGGTTGGGAAGGAATGTATGGGAACGTTCCTAATGATATGTTGGAAGCGAATCATTTGGCTATGTTGTGTGCTGTAGAGTTGGCACTTCTTTTGATCTTTTAAGTCTTCCATGATATGGTGTCTTTGAGTGCCCATAATAGCTTTTACAAAGGGGGCAATTTTCCAAACCACCGTGAGACGATCATTTGTATGGCTGTGAAAACGTCTAGTGAGTCTCCTTCTAGGATCAGATTTTTCAAAAAGTTCAAAAGTCATCTGGCAGATTTACTTCATGGGATAACAAACAGCTTAAAAATGTATTGGGTCCACTTGCTTTCAACCCCAGCTTCAGCTCAGAAATGCTGACACTTTGTATGATTCTCAGTTGCCTCTTTTTCTATTTTAGTGGGGTGTTTCTCTTGTATGCTTCTGTGTACTTGGACTATGCCTTTCCGATTTTCAACAAAGACCTCATTTACTTGGAAAAAAAAAGTAACTGATTCTCCAAAGTCTATAAGAAGTTAGAACAATTATCATTATCCATAACGAATTTTTCATTGTTAATTTTATAATACACCTCATGATAAAAAGGAGTTCTCAGGCAATCAAATTACATTGCATAAAGGAGAAGAATTGGAATACCGGACGAGGGACAAGGGATTCGTCCTGTATACTCAACATCTGGCCTATTTTGAGTGCTGCTCCACGCATTCTGCAAAGCGCAAGGGCCAGACGCTGTGCATTTTGTTCAGAGAGGAATGGGGAGACCGCAGATTGATTGTCTTGTGAGCGTGGCGTGCCAAAGACAAGCCTCCTGGCAGACTCCTGAACCGTTCCCCACGCAAGGCCCGCACCAAGGCCAGCAAACCTTATATAAAAAGTTCAAGAATTTTAAGTCAGGAATCGATGAGCAAGATTTTATGCCACAACACAAATATATGATACACTAACCATAGAACAGCAAATCATATGATAAAAGCGTGAGTAAGGCTATAATAAACATGCAGAAAAAAGCACTGACCCAAGCGCTCTGGAAAATGGGGTGGAAGGAACTCTCCTCTCCCTTGGCTTCCGCCTCTCAAATGCAACTTGGGCATTGTCCTTCTCCACCAAATCCTGGAGCTCACCTTCATTGACAGGCCTAAACCCATCTCTAACATCCGAATTCTCCGCCGCAGAAGAAGAAGAAGAAGAAGCTTTTTCTATACTACTATCAGTATCACCCTGATCGTCGAATAATGAGGAGTTTTGTCGTTGTTGTTGAAAGGCAACAGGCGTGACCTCCTCCGAGGACGCGGAAGAATCGTCAGCGGTGGCGGTTGGGAAGTGAACGACGGAACCGGAATTAGAGGAGCTTGGGTTGGAGAGGATGCGGACCTTTCCCTTGGTGAGGCCAGAGATATCAGTGGCGGATAGAATCGCTTTCTTGATTAGGCATTGAAGATCTCCATTCTTGGCGGCTTCCACAGCTTGAGAACGCCCCACGACCTCCTTGGCGACTAACGATAGTCCATTCACGAGCCTACCCAGCGCCTTCAGCGACCCCATACCTCTCACTATTTTTCACCAAATTTCCTCTACTTATGCTTTTGCATCCGAATTTCTCTTTAATATATCATTTTTAATAAATTATTTCAATCTTCACGATAATAGTATATGCTGCAGAAGGCTTAGATAACATTTCGGTATACCATAAAATTTGACTGACACTATATTTAATTTTTTAACAACTGTTTGTCTATAAGGGAAATGATATTTTTAGTTTTAGAGTATATAAGCATCGTGCATTTCTTTTAAAAAATTTGAATAAATATGATATCCACGTGAACGAGTTATTTTTTTAACAATAGACACCACTTTTTTTAAAATAAGTGAACGAGCTTGTATATCCCAAGATTGTATTTAAATTACTCATATATTAAACAATAAATGAATAAGATAAATACTTTAGCTACAAAGGAGTTACACAAAAATAAATTTACAAAATGATGTAACTGATGTGGTACTCCAAAAATAAATATAATAGATCACATGAAACCTCGTGAATTTGTATATTTACTTTTGTGTAGCCTCTGTTTATATAATTTCTCTTCTAAAGAGACGGATTGGTTGGACATGAATAATCTAATCCGACTTAAATGACACAAACTAGATCGACAAGCTTAATAATATTATGGGTCTGTTTAGAAACACAAATATTTTCAGATATTCTTAAACTACTTCATTATTATTTACAAATTATTTCAATACTATTTACAAATATTATGAGATATTCTTAATATCCAAACTAACCCTAAGATTAATATTTTTTATGACCTAAATTCGACTTGAATGACACAACCCTTCGCAAATTAACATCCCTAATCAAAAGATGGAGAGAAGGATCATAAGTTTGTCTACTACATGGTGGTCCAAGCTATACACAAGTAATAAAAACACTCCAATCTTGAACCTAGCTTGAGGGGGTTGGGAGCTTGGCTCCTCCCCCCTCACCTCCCTCTTATCCAGTCTTTTACTCAGTTAAAAACACTTCGATCTTTTCCTCTCTTTTGTCAAGTCTATGTTTGGTTTTGTTTTTGTCGTGTTTTTTTAGGTCTAATAATGGAGGAATATTGGTTTGGGATTTGGATCCCTGTCCGGCACGCACCCCATCCCATGGTTGAAACTAGCTATTGGAGAACACGGATCTAGAACCAACCCACAATGTCTCGTTTGGCCGAGCAGATCAAAGAAGTGGCGTGGGCCTCCTACGCGTCCTTTGTTTTGGCCTAAGCAGATTGGAGCCTCCCGAAAATGGTGGGCATGGATATGGGATGGGCGAGCAAGGAGTGGTGGAGGGGCAACTCGAAGCCGTGCTCATGCTCATGCGAGCGAGACGATGGTCATGGTGGAGGCGAGTGAGCCAGACAATGGAGGGGCAACTCGAAGCCGATGGAGGAAACAAGTGGCGACTAAGGCGTCAGGGGAGGGGGAGGGGGCCATGGGCGAAAGCAACGCAGGAGAAAGCAGCAGAGGAAAAAAGGAAAAAAAAAAAGGAAGAAGAAGGTGGGGGCGGTGGGAGAGGAATGAGATGTAGCCCTAATGCAGTGTTTTCCCTTTTTTCTTCAGTGTTTTATTTTCGGTGTATTTTCAGTTTTGGTGTTTGCTTTTTAATAATAAAAAGAAATAGGCTATTGGACTTGGTGTCCATAGCATGAGAGTCTCGTTCCTTCTTTGGGAGGAGTCAGAGAGATAGTAATTCTCCTTTAGGGGAGGATGAAGACAGTACTTCTCTTCTTTGGAAGAGGAGGCATTTTTAGTTCTGTTTTACAGAGCGCTCATCTCTGTTAAGAGAGAGTTTTTTTAGAAGTTAAGACAATATTCATCACAAAAAAATTTGTGTGTGGGGGTGCTCCAAAGTAGATTGCGTTAGTTTAGATTTTTCCTGTATTGATAAGTCACAGTTGTAATTTCGATTCATTAAATGAAATGAAGTCTATTTTCATAAAAAATAAAAAATAAAAAAAGAAAAAAAGAAGAAGAAGAAGCCATACACAAGTAATAAATATGAAATACCCAACTGACATTGGGATGGGCAACCAAATCCCAATTTGGGCTTAGACCAAATTAAATTTTGGACTATCATTCTGTAGTACAAGAAATCCAGAGATCAAATTACAAATCAAGAAATCCAGAGATCAAATTAAAAATTATAATGGTGATTCTTTTTCAGAGGGATCACTATCTTATGATTTAATTTACATGCACATTTCATTCAAAGGGTCCGAACTCCAAGATCACCAACCAACCTATGATTTAACCCAATAATTATTTGGGGAGTATTTGACTTAACCCAATAATTATTGAGTAATCTTCTCTACAAGTCTCCTTTAGCTTTTCTCTCAAGAGGAAAGAAGAGTGGAGTGTTGATAGTCTGTTCTTACTCAACAGGGTAAGTGAGGTGGATTCCCTTATTCCAATTGGGGATTGAGGGGAAGATGGATGAATTAGAAGACAAATGGAAGCTACTACGACTATCAGAGGAAGCAAATTTAGTGATAGACCTAAAAATAGAGCAATTGAGCAAGGTTATGAAAAAAGAAGAATTGAGTTTAGTTGGGAGATTATATTCGTATAGGGTAATTGGCAGTGAAGTGGTGCGCTCTATAATGGCTAAAACATGGAAGCTTAGTAAAGCATTCACATTCCAAGAGATAAATCCAAATTTATTCGTGATTACATTCGAGATAAAGTTCTTGCAAGGAAACCGTGGCTATTTGATAACAAATTGTTTGTAATTAAACAGTTTGATGGACTAATTCCACCAAAGTCCATGAATTTTGATTTAGAAGTGTTTTGGACCCAGCTTCATAATCTTCCTCTAGTGTGTATGATGAAGGTAATACAATTAGAAGGGTGCAAGAGGTTAATGTGAAGGAAGATGGCATAGGATGGGGGGACCTACCTCAGGATAAAGATTGAAATCAATTTGAGAAGACCTATTGCTCAGGGAAGAATAGTCAATCTGTTGGGAACTGAGAGATGGATCCCATTTCAGTATGAAAAGCTGGCCAGAGTTTGCTTCAGATGTGGATGTTTGGTCCATGGGGAAGGAAGATGTAGCAATTCTGATCCAAATGATCCACAATTAGGGTCTGGGAAGAACTAGTATGGAACATGGCTAAGGGCATAAAAGAGTCATAAGAAAAGATATTTTACTTGTAAGGAGGAACAAGAGGAGTCAACGGAGGGAGGTAAGGATACCTATCAAGATAGCATAGGATGTGGTGGGGTGCAAAAGGATTCAGCGGCGGCAATGGGTGGTGGAAGGAAGAGTGGAGAGCCCACTGAGAGGAGAATAACAGAAATTGAAAAAAGTGGGAACTCAAAATTGAATTTAGAAGCTACTAAAATCTCGGATGATTGTTCTTCTTTGAATTTCAAAAGAATTGGACAGGAGGAGCTTGTGATCATGGAAGGAATAGCTGGAAACTACTAGAATTTTGAAACTGAGCAGAAGTTGGGTAGCGGTAATTACATGGAAGAGAGTGGGGTAGAAGTTGATAGTATAAAGAAGTGGGCTAAGGCCCAAACAAATAGAGATGGACTCCAAGGACTTGGTATGAAGTTAGAAGGTAAACCCACTAACCTCTGTTATATCTAAGTCGAGGAGTGAAAAGCATTTAGGAGAAGGGGTAGCAGACAATGCTGTGAATAAAAGCCAGCCTAAGAAATCATGAAAGAGACTTGCTCGACAGCAAGGTATTACTACTAAACTTTGTATTGGTAAATAGAATAAAAGAAGTAGTGAAGTGTTTGGTGAAAATAGTAGTGAGGAAAGACTTGAGAAGTTTAGTAGAGGAAATGTGGTGGATCAGAACACTAAAAATACTGAATTATTGGCGGAGGCTATGTGGCAGCCCCACCAAGCATTATGACTACTTTATGTTGGAACTATAGAGGGTTTGGAAACTCTCGGACAGTTCATGACCTTTACCATATGATGAAGGATAAGAAGCCCAAAGTAATTTTTTTTAGTGAGACAAAATTACTTGCAAGTAAGTTTGATATGGTGAAGAAGAAGTTAGCTTTTGAGGAATGTTTTATTGTTGATCCGATAGGTAGGAGTAGAGGTTTGGCCTTGATGTGAAATGGGGCAGTTGAAATTATTAATTTCTCTCAATACCATATTCATGCCAAAATAGCTTATGAAGAAAAAAATACAAGCTAGATTTTAATTAGTATATATGGTCACCTTGCTAGCAATAAAAGGAAATTGATATGAGAGCTATTATCAAGATCAAGGCCACAGTCAGATCAGGCCTGCTGTGTGATAGGATATTTCAGTGAAATCACCTTTCAATCTAAGAAGTGTGGAGAAAGGCAGAGGCCTAAAGGTCAAATAGAAGATTTTAGGAATGCACTTGAGGAAAACAGTTTGATTGATTTGGGTTGGAAGAGTGAGAAGTATACCTGGAGCAATAGACATGAAGATGAAACCTTTACAAATGAGAGACTAGATAAGGGGTGGCAAACCTAAAGTGGTCAGAACTCTTTGGAAGAAGGGAGGTCGAAGTCTTAATTGTCAGATGTTCTGATCATAAGCCTCTCTTCTTATCATTGCATGATGATAGTGGGGTAAAGTGGAAAATGAAAGGTATGTTTAGGTATGAATGAAAATGGGCATTAGAAGAAGGTAGCGGTGTTGTGATTGATGAAACATGGGATATAAGCATAACTAGACATAACAATTTAAAAGTTATACAAAGAAAATTGAAGGCATGTGGAGGGGTTTTATCCAGGTGCAACCTACAACAAATTAAAGGAAAGGGACATTAGTGTGGTTACAGCACAACTTAAGCAAGAACAGTTAAATGAGGGACCTCGCAATGCTGCCACAATTAAAGAGTTACAAGATAAAGTTGAAATTCTCGTTGAGTAGGAAAATATAAAGTGGAGACAAAGAGCTAAGAGGAATTGGTATCAGCTTGGGGATCAAAACACAAAATATTTTCATGCTTGTGCAAGTCAAAGAAGAAAAAAGAATTGTATTAAGCAAGTTAAAGATCAAAAAGGAAGAATAAATACTGAGTAAGAAGGAATTGAAGCAACTTTCATGCAGTACTTTCAGAACATATTTAGCTCATCAAGCCCAACTCAAGAGGCTATAGCAGAATGTCTTTGAACCTATGCAGAAGAAAGTAACTTATGAAATGAATAGAGACATGCAGAAGGAATTCACAATTGAAGAGGTAGAGGCAGCACTGAAGTAGATGGCGCCATTAAAGTCCCCAGGACCTAATGTTTTTGGGGCATGCTTTTATCAAACTTATTGGCACACAATGTGAGAGAATGTATGCCAAGCTAATTTAAGTTTTTAAATGGGAGTAGTTTAGATCATTGTATCAATTTTACATATATTGTTTTAGTCCCAAAAGTAGGTAGTCCATTTGTTGTTAGTGAGTATAGACCAATTAGCTTGTGTAATGTTTTATATAAGCTTGTGTCAAAAGTACTAGCTAACAGGTTAAAGAAGGTGTTGCCCTCCATAATTTCCAACTACCAAAATGCATTTGTACTTGGGAGACTCATCACTAATAATGTAATGATTGCTTATGAAGCTTTGCACGCCATGAAGACAAGAATGAAAGGCAAAGTGGGAAGCATGGCTCTCAAACTGGATATGTCAAAGGTATATGATATAATTGAGTGGAGGTTGCTAGAAGAAACTATGAAAAGGCTTGGTTTTGGAGAAAGATAGATTAAGCTAGTTATGGAGTGTGTTATCTCAGTGACATACTCTTATCTGATAAATGGGTAGCCTGGTGAGATCATCGAGCCAACGAAAGAGATAAGACAAGTGGATCCATTATTCCCATACATCTTTATTATCTGTGCTGAAGGTTTTACTAGATTAATTAAAGAATCAGAAAGAAAGGGTGAAACTAAAGGAGTTGCTATTACAAAAGGTGGAACTAGCATTAGTCATCTGCTATTTGCGAATGATTGTGTTATCTTTGGAAGGGCAACTACTAATGAATGGGTGAGGATACAAGAGATCTTGAAAAAATATGAGAGGGCTTCAAGGCAGTTACTGAACAAGCAGAAAACAACCATGTTTTTCAGTTCTAATGCTACAATGGATGTAAGAAAGTAGATTTTGCAAGAGGCAGGAATTTCAATTTGTGGGAGTTATGAAAAATACTTAGGCTTACCTTCTATAGTAGGTAAATCAAAGTATAATACTTTTAGGTTACTAAAGGATAAAGTGTGGAAGAAAGTATGTAGTTGGAAGAATACCTTCCTATCTTAGGCAGGAAAAGAAGTTATGATTAAGGCAGTGTTGCAAGCATTGTCTACTTATTCTATGTCTGTGTTCAAGCTTCCTCAGAGATTGTGTGTTGAAATGTCTTCTATATTACTGAGGTTTTGGTGGGGATAGAAAATAATAAAAGAAAGATTATTTGGAAAAGTTGGACAAAGATGTGTGAATCAAAGGGAAGATGAGGGTTAGGATTTAGAAATCTGGAAAAGTTTAATGTGGCATTGCTGGTAAAGCAAAGCTGGAGGTTGATGATGAATCCTAACTCGATAGTTGCCACTATTATGAAGGGAAAGTGTTTTAAGCTGAAGGATTTGTTAAAAGCAAAGCCATGATTTAGACCATCATTCATCTAGAGAAGCCTTTTATCATCTCTAGAATCAATTCAAACAGGTATGGTGTGGAGAGTGAGTAATGAAAAAATAGTAAAAATATGAAAGGATAAATTACTGCCTAGACTATCTTCTAACAAAACTCAATCTCCCGTTAATATTCTTGACATAGAACCCAAAGTTAGTGAGCTGATAGAGGAAAGGGTTGGTGAATGGAAGAAAAATATTATAGATGAAGTTTTTGATGCAAAAGAAGCTGCATTGATTAAAAGTATTCCTTTAAGCAAATTAAACAAACATGACAAATTGATATAGGGCCAACTAACACAGGAATATTTACAGTAAAGAGTGCTTACCATTTATAGCACTCTAGATTGAGATCGAGGTATGGGGAATCTTCTGATGTAGTAGATAAAAGGAGGGATTGGAATCTGATATGGAGACTAAATGTGCAGAACATTGTCAAGTAGTTCCTATGGAAGGCCACACATGATATACTACCTACAAGAGAAAATCTCTACAGGAAGAAGAGATTAGAGTTAGATTTGTGTCCAGTCTATAAGAGAGAAATAGAAAAACTACACTACATGCACTTTGGAGTAGTCTTACATCTAATGATGTATGGTGTGAGGGAAACAATCCAAATAAAAAATGGGTGAGTATGGAGATACATTTTTTGGAACTTTGGAACAGATTACATGAAAGATTAGCAAGTGAGGAGATGGAGTTGGTAGCATACACCATGAGGAGAATATGGATAAGAAGGAATGCGCTTTTGTTTGAAAATAGATTTGACCATCCAAAGCAAGTGATCCAGATAGCAAAACAAAGTATGCAAGATTTTAGTCTAGCACAAAACTCTAGACAGAATGGAGACCAGTCGGGAAGAGTAGAGAGGCAACAAACAAGATGGAAAAAAGCCACTTGAGTTGATATATAAAGTCAATTGGAGTAATAATGGAGAATTGGAGTTGTGATAAAAAATAATGATGGTGAGTTGATTGCTTCTCTATGTCAAAACATAAACCACTCTATTACACCTGTTGTAGCTGAAGCTTGTGCACTTAGAAGGGCAGTAATCTTGTGTCAAGAGTTAGGCATACCTAATGTTATGTTTGAAGGTGAATCAAGGGAGGTAGCTATGGCTGCAAATAGTAGAGAGATTATTAATGCTGGTTATGGGGTTGTGATTGAAGATGTTCGTAGTCTGCTTGAAAATCATCAAAACTGGAACATTTGTTTTACTTATAAAGAAGCAAATAATGTAATGCATTTGTTAGCTAAACATGATATTTCTTTATCTGGTGAGAGAGTGTGGATTGATGAGGTGCCTATGCAAATAATCCCTTCAGTTTTGAGGGAATAGTATTGTACTGATCAAATGCTATTCAATAAAGGCACCATATTGGATTTTCAAAAATAATTATTGAGTAATGCTAGATACAGTCGTGCAATGTGCAAATGCCGTGCAATTGTTTTGAAAAAGAATGGAATCCACTATTAAAAAATTAGATTTTTTTTTTCATGTGGGTCCAATATTTGCTTACTTTTTTTAAAAAGATTGCGCATCACTTGCACACTCATGATTTCCAATATCATTTCTCATAATTATTTGTTGCATGTAACATAAGAGTGTACAAGTAATACTAGATACAATAATAAGTTTTGTAAACACCGCATACTCATTTTGAAAAAGTTTGGTTCTATCATTAAAAAATTAATTTTTTTATATAGATTCCATATTTATTTATTTTTTTTAAAAAAAGTACACGACAATAACTATAAATATCATTTCTTTTTACTTTGTTGCCTCAATTTAATTTATCTTCCAGAGTATGCAGAATCCATTAGGTTTACAATAGGGTTTTCTTTTTCATACTGAGACCCAAAAATATGCCATGTGAAAACCGATGGGCTTCATACTGGACCCTTGGGCCCCAATTATACGGGTATATAATTCCTCGGAGCTTGCCGTCAAGCAAGTTTGCGCGCAAAGCATCAAAGATCAAAGGCAACCATGCCAAGACGAAAGAAAGCTTCAAAAACACACACGGATATCTCAAAAGCAAGCTCTGTTCCTCCTCAAAATCAAGAGTACGACACTTTTTCTCCCATGGGTTTCTTTTCTAATAGTCAGTTCTTCTTATTTGTTGTGGATGAATGCTAACTCTGGTAGCGTCTTCATATATGCAGTTGTTACGAAGGGGAACGTCTCGCTAGTCTGCTAAAATCGATTCGGAGGTTAACCTTCGAACCCAATACCATATTTCTATGTTTTTTTTTTTCTATTTTTCTGAGGTCTTGTTTGATTTAAATTGTTAATGGTATAATACTCTTATCATGCTTCAATTTACTCTTTCATTGACGCACGTGAATTTAGCGTTCATGAAACTTTTTGCCCGCTTTTCATTTTATTTATTTTTTGCTCATAATTGTGTTTTATTTTAAAAGCTGCCAATTGGGTCTGCCTCTCAGTCCAAGTGTTGTTGTTGAGGCCCTATCAAATTTACGTCGTTTAGTCTATGAATTCAGATTCGCATTCACTAGTAGTCATCAATGTGATGGAAACATTGTACAGGGAGACAGAGACAGCAAGACTCTTGGATGGGAACTCCTTACCTGAAAAAATATGGTTCAAGGTTTGCTTTCCGATGTTTCAATTTTGTGTTTGGTTATACGTTGTCAACGTCACCATTAAAAGTACTTCTTCCTCTGATAGATGTGTGTTTCTCTTTGTTTTAGCAACAGTTCTCAATTGGGGTCAATGATGTCACTCGCGTCCTTGAACGCATGGCACCAGTACCTCAAGTGGGAAGCTATCCTGCTCAGCCCCATTCAATCAGCAGCAATCGTAAAGTGTCTTCATTTCAGCTTCAGGTTGGTCACCTTTTGATTGGTTTCTTGTGCGGTGAAATTCCTCGTTTATCTAACATTATGACTTGAATTGTTGTTATTAAATCTAATGTAATATATCAAGACCTTGTTTGGATACTTCTTGGTTAGTCTATCTTCTCTTCTGATATATTTTGTCGTTCTTTTGTGAGATGCCTCTCAACTTGCTGTAGTAGCGATCACTCTTCCTGCCCATTAAACATTCCTTTTCCAATACATATTTCTATTCTGACATATATAATGCATCTAGTTTTGCGTTTGTAGGCTGTGCTGCTAGCTTCTGACTGCAACCCTCGGTGGCTCACAAAGCATCTTCCAAGCTTGGCCTCATCAAGGAGGGTTCCACTGATCTATGTCAAAGATAAGAAGGGTGGCTCTTTAAGGTTAGGTGAACTTGTAAAACTCAAAACAGCCATTGCAATTGGAGTGAAGGTAAATGCCACCAGTTACAAGGTGAACACCTTATTCTTCTTTACCATAATCTTGCTAATCTCACGCTAAATACAGGCTAAAGGAAATGCCATTAATGAACTTTTTGGGCAAATTCTTCATGGCGATGAAATAAATCGTGAAACCAATTGCCTGAACGCAAACGAAATGCCGGATGCAGCTGTCAGTGACACGTAAGATGCACAGACATGAAAGGAGTAATGCGAACTCATGGCAGAAAGGGAGAGCCGTCGGTCCAGAATCAGCTACTTGAAACAAACTAGCACAGTTTGTTGGTTCGTGTGAGCTTTATAGTTTCTTTCAGGACCGTGAAAATGTGCATGTCGACTTTTTGCAACGATGTGCTTCTCTACATGCCTCGGGGCTTCAAATTGGTCTTAGGTATATATTTATGTTCTTGGAAATCACAGGGATTCATGAAATGCTTTGAAAGCTAGATAGATATTTGATGTCAATGTTCCAGACTTGCATAGGAGACAATATGGTTGGATTAGCCCCCTTATCTGTATGTTTTATATATTCAGTTTAAGCACAAATATCATTGCTTTCGATAAAGCGAATTTGATTTCTTCTATTTCTACATCTAGGATCTGACTCGTATTATTGATACTACTAGGAAGAACTAAACCTTCCATTAATACAAAATCCTTCCATTAACAGTCTGCCATAGAGTATGAATATCAATCCGAGTATATCAATCCGGGTAATAGTTGATGTGCAGCTCTACCTACTTGATTCCCACTTTGAGAAAATCCAAACTTCAATGAAAAATATGTAATTAATATGTTATAACCATGTGGATTTACAAACATCATCGAGGAGCAATTAATTAAACGAACACTTACATAAGAATGAACTCGAGCCTTTTTAACTTGTTCTTTGTGAGAGCTAGAGATCTACTGGATCTTATGCGCTAGCTTGGGTGCTGGTAACTGATGAGGAAGACTATGCAGCAACAACTGGATCAGGGTCATTTTTACTCCTACCAATTTTGCCTGATTTCTCATTTTGTGTTTGCTGCTCATCCTTCTTTACCATCACGGGTTGAAACTGCCAACAAACCAAAAACCAAAATAATTTAGAACAAAACAACCAAGTATATTTAAGCAGCATGATGTCATTATAAACCAACATGTGAATCATAGATATTGCACGAACCTGATATATGGAATATATAACATTTCTTCTTATTTGTGCCATCATGTCCAAGAAGAGATTATAGCCTTCAAGTTTATACTCAATAAGTGGATCCCGCTGTGCATACCCACGTAAACCTACAGCTTGCTGAACAAACTTAAGAGCTTGCAAGTGTTCTTTCCACAAACGATCAATGTTGCTCAAAATTAAGAACCTCTCAGCTTCTTTCATTAAGCCTGGTGCTTGTTTCTCCACAATATCCTAAAATAACATTCAATGAAAAATAAATAACAAGTGATTGAAACAAGTGATTGACATTTATCACCCATATATATCATATTCATAATTAAGCCAAAACATTGGAGCCCACACCGGGTGGACACCAAGCTTTCTGAAGTTTCCTGTCACCTGATTATGCTAAAAGAATACCACCTATAGCTAAAAGAACTGAAGTTTTGAAATAAAGTAGTCAGATTAAGCAGCCTATGATACCGACCCTCTTCTGCAAATATGCTTCACGACCACGAAGACGAAGGTAATCCTGCAATTCCTCGTAGCTAGAACACTTGCTCCTTAGCAAATCTGGGGTCAGGTCATCCAAAAAATAGCAATACCTAAAAATACGGCAATATGCTTGTCAGAAAAATTGGGCCAAGCAAAATAAGGAGATCCACCACACCATATAGTGTAAAATGAAAATTATTCCCACAAATTAGATAGAAATTAGTGCTCAATTTACAAGATAATATCTCAGATTTTAACAATTGTATTTGGCTGGGATAATATTTAATTTAAACATATCTACAAGCTTATCAGAAACCAAAAGCTGCAACACTAAAACCTTTTTTAGCCATCCATTAGAATTCCTGTCAATTTTGAACCAATACAAAAGCAAAGGTGCCTCTTACTGTTGAAGTTTTGCAATGAGCTTTTCAAAATCCCAGCTTTCCTTTGGGGCATCCGAGCCAATATTTGCCTATTCATTATAGAAGTACAAAAGAGATTTACTTGAGGATCGCATACATGTTAATTGTACCAGAATTTTTTTGGGAAAAAGTGGGGGGGGGGGGGGGGGGGGGGTTGTGGAAGATGGGAGAAAAACCCAAAATCATATATTAGAAACATACCTCTAAGATATCATCCATTGTCAGTTCAGCAAACTCAATAACAAGAGTTTGGAGATCATCAGATTCGAGTGCTCGTCTTCTCTCTTTATATACACGGTCTCTTTGGCTGTTTAGAACTTCATCATACTCAAATAATTGCTTCCGAATGTCAAAAAAGTAATTCTCCACTTTCCGCTGAGCTTCATCAAGAGCTTTAGTCAGCATCTTGGACTCAATTGGTAGGTCTTCAACTCTAAAAGCTCTCATTAAACCCTATGAATTGCAAAATCCACAATTTTGTTTTAAAATGATATCCTAAAGAAGCATTACCAACTATCCTGATACAACCACTTACCAAGAATTTTAAAAAAAAAAAAAAAACAATTATCCTACTGCAATTACAGTTTGAACCTGAATTCTGTCTCCACCAAAAATCCGGAAGATGTTATCTTCAAGACTTAAGAAGAAGCGCGAACTTCCGGGATCCCCTTGCCGGCCACTTCGACCTCGCAGCTGTATGAATACATATTGCAAGTTCAATTTTTATCAAGTTCTAGAAAAGCATTCTCATGTCAAGAGTATATAGAGAGGAAATTTTCAAATAAAAAGGTGGATGAAGAGCCCTGAGTTTGATGGGAAAAACTAAACAATTTGACAAAATTAGACCTGATTGTCAATACGGCGAGATTCATGGCGCTCTGTTCCAACCACATGAAGTCCACCAGCTGATACAACCTAGGGATTTGGAGATATAAGAAATTGTAATCAACACTAGCAAAGAGAAGCAACTTAATTTTACCATGGAATATCAAAACTAACCTTCTTTCTCTCTTCCTCAGTGTAGACCTTGAATTCCTTAACTATTTCGAGAAAGGCATCACGCAGTTTGGCAATGACTTCATCCTGAGCAGGACCCTATAAACGCAAAGATACAAATATTTCATATTGAGATTAAATGGAAGAAATAACTTCATGGAACACATGAAGAAATAAATCATATTTCATTCAGTTTCTAATTGTCTGTAATGTTGATCTGCAAAAGGAAAAAAAATCAAAGCTACAAAGAGGTTCACCTTTTCACAACAATAAGATAAGCGCTCCTCAGCTTCAAGCTCACTTAAAGATCTCAGACCCCATGTTTTGACAGCTAATTGTACAGCTTCCTCAGCCAACTTGGTTTTTTCATTTGATAATTGGCATGGGAATAAATTTTCATTCACCTGGAAAATTATAAAATAATGAGTTCCAGGATTGATCATGTCACAGAAAATTGTAACTTTCAGAAAAATAATTTTACATACCAATGTAAAATACAATTACAAATACCACGAACAAAACCAAAATCACACCTTCCATGTCTTCTTTGGAGGAGGTTTCTTCACTGATACAAAAACTCCTTCGGTTGGCTTAACAACTCTGTGATTATATTATATTAAAAAGGTTGTAATGCATGTCTAAAGATGCATCATCTAGTAGCTGATGCAGAATACATCTATCAGAAATTTCAGAGTAGAAATGGAGTTAAACAAGTCAACTACAAAGAGGCAAGGCAGGAAACTTGTGTAACATAAAAACCATCAGAAACAAAACATATAATGAAGCTCAGATGATACCTTGGCATAAGCATCTCACGTAGCTTCAACCTTGCCATAAATTCTGCATTACCACCTAGGATTATATCTGTACCACGGCCTGCCATATTGGTAGCAATTGTCACTGCCCCTAGACGACCGCTCTGTGCTACAATTTCTGCTTCTCTCTCCACATTTTCTGGTTTCGCATTGAGAACCTTTAAAATATACATCCATTAAAGTTCTCCACAAAGAAAAGACTTGAATGAGATGTTCAGTTTTATTTCCTGATTTTCAGAATGAATGGCGGTTGATTTAACAAATGAATGCACAAGCATGAAAAGTGATGTTAAGTAAAAGGCCTAAGATCCTACTTGGTTGATCCCCGTAAAGTTATTTGCAAGTCAGATTCCCCCAAGTTATAGTGCTTGTATCCCTAGAGATGAAAGAAGCCCCACCTCATGAGGAATTCCAGCTTCTTGCAATTGTTCTGCCAATACATCACTCTGCTCGACGCTGGTAGTGCCAACAAGCACTGGGCGGCCTGTCTTGTGCATTCTAGAAATCTCTACCACAACTGCCCGCCATTTTCCAGTAGTTGCCCTGAAAACTACATCAGATTCATCCTGAAAGATGAAGAGATCATAATGAAATTGATGGACTTCAAATATTTAGATAAATTCTGTATTATCAACAAAACTCAAATCTGCACTAAAAATATTTTCCAGGCATTTTTTACAGGCAAAAAGGGCACCAGTGGTGGGAGGGAGAGAGGCTAGATGTTGGTATCTTCTATCTCCGCATGACCACAGTTGCATTTTAACTCACTAAGGAACCCTTCACAGGGGTTTAGACCGGCCTCCAGAGCGCCTGTAAAAGGGGGCTGATTCTTTACAGGCACTGAGCAGAGGAACTTGAGGCACTCTCTCAAGGAGTTGAATCATTGTTTGACCTCAGCCCCACCAAAGGCAAAATGGTACTAAACTGGTGGCAGGATTTTGAAAACTTAAAAGTCAAAACAAAACAAAAAAAATTGCCTCTCCTTTAAGGGAAATCTAATTTTTTTCTTTTCATTGAAAAGAAAAAAAAATAATCTGGTAGTATAGTTGTTCTTTGTTTGCCTCAGTCCACATAAAGTGATTATGCTTCACAATCTGCATTGCAATGATAATAACCAGCAGCACTGTTGATATTTCTTATATGAATGGATCACTAGGAGATACCTTTCTTATCATAGGCTTGTTTGTAGGCACAATTGTAACTTTAAGTTTGTATATGCTCTCAAATTCTGTACTTTCAGTTGCAGCAGTACCAGTCATTCCACAAAGTTTCGGGAACTGCAATAATGAAAGGAAAAAGGCATTGGTTACGGAGGTTAAATTTTCCCAATTCTTCAGCTATTGTAATGAGACTACAAAGCTCCAACCTGGAGAAAGAAATTTTGGTAGCTAATTGAAGCCAGGGTTACAGTCTCATTTTGTATTGGCAGACCTTCTTTTGCTTCAACTGCCTGGTGAAGACCATCACTCCATCGCCTCCCCTAACAAAAAAGACAAGCAATAGACATTATGTTGTGCTTTGAAGATCAACATCTTACTTTTTACCTTTGTTTTCCTCATATCCTTGAGATTTATATGTGTGTAATTCCATGGGAATTATAATTATGGTAGAATTATGTAGAGGACCAATAATTTCAATAATGCAACAATAAGAATCTAATTCCTAGATTTATAGTTTTGGCATTGGCACAACCAAAGTCACTCATTCTGTACTCTTATGCTGCTACGATATTTACAAGCAACTGTAAGTTGAAGAAACTCATTGAAGTGCTTGCCACATGCAGTGTATTTTAGAAGGATTCTCTTCTGCTAACTACACCATCAAGTAAACTGTATATTACATATGCACAGAGCTAAACAGATTTACAGACTCATGAAACTATTTAACCCAAATCTATCCTAGCATCATTGTTAATTTTATTGAAGTTAGGTCATAGAGAGAACGAAGATGGAAATTAGCAAAAATGGTAGGTGATTCAAAGATCTTCCCTACCGTCTTACTCTTGCAATATATTAACTTAGCTTTCATTTGACATTTATACATGGGGTATACAAAATACAGTTATTCTTTAACACTCCCCCTTAAGCTGGATTATATATATTGTATAAACCCAGCTTGGAACAGATAAATGTCAATGTCAGCCTCAACAGGAAGGACCAATTAATGATTAGGGACTGGCTGCACTGTTCATCATTTGTAGGAAAATCCCCTTCTCTAGTTAGAAAATTGAAGTCACCTGCCCATATAAGCACCAGATTTTTTCCCCTAGCAAATCATTCTTCATCAGATAAGCCCATGATAAGTCATTTCCAGATGCTTAGAGAAATTGGTGGTTAAAAACCGAGATGTAGAAATCTAAAAAATTTTGGGGGTGAAATTGTTTACACCTTATTGTGATCTAAGAAAATAAACCACTCTCCGCCGTGTCTGCTGAGGGCAGTTACCTTTGTATGCATATAGAAAGAAGCATCAGGAAATACAGAGATTTCTACAATGAAAGAGAAAAGAAGCAGGTAAATGCATTGCCTAAAGAATTCTATTTCCCCAATGAAAGAGACAAGAACAGGTAAATGCATTGCCTAAAGAATTCTGTACAGCATTTCCTTTTCAAAGAAAAGTCGTTTATATGCATGTCTGAATAAGTTAAAGGAAGTGGAACCATATTGGTTAAGATCTCAGATCTTTTGCAGAAACCTCTGAGGGAAGGAGAACGTGACTTCTATGTGAAATTCATTTCTTTCTCCTCTAGTGAAAAGGGTAAATGCATGGAACAATTGACAATCATATGCAAAGCATAAAGTTTCACAAATTTTTTGACTTGCTAACAACTTTCTTTGTGAGACACAGAACCTAGATGGAGATTCACCTGCATCACTCGACCGGTAAACTCATCCACTATTAGAACCTCCTTGCCACGGATAATATAGTTTACATCTCTAAGAAATAATTCTTTGGCCTTTATTGCATTCAGAACATATAATGCCCACTGCTCTCGAGGATCATACAAATCCTTTACAGCCAGAATTTCTTCAGCATCTTCATAACCCTGTTCCGTTAGTAGAACTGTCTTCTGCTTCTCATCTACCTGCAACAACAACCTTACTAAGAAAAAATTGAAAATATTTATATTTCTCCCTGATCCATGATGCATCTAGTTCGCTATTTAGTCCAGGGACAATCTATTTTAAAAGTATTTTCATAATGGAACCGACATGGGATCAACGAAAGATGGGTGGATATAGTTAAGTTAATGGTGTAAACTTATGAACTTGGTTACCGGACAGATCAGACAGTGAATGGAAATGATGTGGGAAACTGGGGATTCTTATAAATACAGGACACAGATATTGCAAGGACAAACCAATTATAAATTACATATTAATGCATAAAAGTGAACCACACAAGTTTGCAAAATATAATCATATCCTTCTTCTAACACTTCTCTTTCTCATTCCACCTAAAAATCAATGTCTTACTCAAACACAAGTCTTTCAAGAATGGTCATTTCTATTTCTTCCTGAAAGGAAAATCTTTATTGTACTTTTTGTTTCAATTTTATTCCCTTTTCAGTATCATAATAGAACAACTCTTCTCCTATTGATCCATTTTCTCCAAACAATCACACGTGTTCATGCCAAATCAAACTGTCAAATTATGTGCACGTCAATAGCATGTTTGGCACATGGGCTGCATTGCGAAGTTATTTATGCCTGACACAGTGCCCAGCACCAGTGCAGAATCAACTTATATTGAACACTTCATGAGAAGATTCTGATTCACCGTTTTTGGGTCCAATAGTATTCGTTAGTCGAGGAAGAAAACCTGTAAAAAAATGAACATATATTAATTGAAATACATGCTTAGTAGTCTTACAGTGTAATGTATATCCCGTCCAAAGGCTGCAGCTATCTTTGCAGCTTTATAATAACGATCACTAGGTTTGTCTGCAGATCCAGATATGATGAGAGGAGTTCTGGCCTCATCAATAAGGATGGAATCAACCTCATCAATTACGCAGTAACTGAAACCCCTCATAACAAGCTCCTCAACGCTCTGTACATTGCCAGAAAATTCCTTCAGCTAAGGTAGAAATGAAATTTAGCAAGCTTTAAATTGATTGAAATTCAAGCAATCAAGTGATAATCGTATAAAATAGCACAATAAAGAAAGAATTACTTTCCGTGGCAAGGTTGTCTCTCAAATAATCAAAACCAAGCTCGCTATTGGTCACATATGTGATGTCACATAAATAATTTTCCCTTCTTTGTTCACTTGTCATGTTCTCTGCCACAAATGCATCCAGTTGTTGGCTAACAATGAAAAGCAAAATTGGCAAGGCAATATGTAGAAGCAGTAACCATGGACTATTAATGAAAAAAATATCAACTCCCCAGATAAGAAGAATGCAGATCAATACGGTTCAACAAGTCAACTAGAAGCATCCAACAACTAGAATCAAAATGAAAACTTGAAAGCTACTACTATTTTATAAATTAAAATATATGTATAATTGGACAGTATAAGAATATTTTTCATCGTTAATGTTTATTAAAGGGGAAAAATGATGGGAACAGAAAACAAAATGAAAAGAAGAGTGATCTTCAAATCAGACAATTCATTGACATTTGGCATTATGCACTTGTCAATCATAAGAGGTGCTAAAAAATAGAATAAATTGCACGAGGGAGGAGAAATAAAAAATTTAATATGAAGTGGAAAACCCTTTCTATCTTAGTAAAGCACTAACATGCTTCACTGCAATCAAGCTCAAGTTTAGCCTGTTGAGGCCATGGCCAACTCGAAGGGGCTGAAGTTTGATCCAGAACTTTTTGGTTGTTAAGTTATAGCAGCACCAAGCAACCTCCACAGGTACAATTTTTTATCTACTAAAAAGAAGTGAGAAAGCATGTAACAAACTAGGGAAAGCCCAAACCACATCTGAGTTTATACCCCTAAAGGACTAGTCAAGTTTACAATTGGAGAGTCTAATTCTATCTAAAAAGGAATCGATTTGGGAGAACAAACAGCTCATCAAAAACAGGCACAATGCACTAAAACAAATAAAATCAGAAACTTTAAAATGACCAATCCCTGAAAGATCACATGTGAGCATCCATCCATCTAAAAAAATGCATGGCAATAGATATTAAAGTACACAGAACATGGAGTACGACAAAAATAAAAGAATGAGACATACGTTGGATTAGGCCAACCTTCAATCCAAGAAAACGAGGAACTTGACCAACCCATTCACAATCACGTCGAGCAAGATAATCATTGACAGTCACAACATGGACTCCTTTTCCCGCTAATGCATTTAGATAGGCTGGTAAAATAGCAACAAGGGTCTTTCCTTCTCCAGTCCTCATTTCAGCTATTTCTCCCTTATGAAGTACCATGCCACCTGCATAACGAAAGCTTATTGAACATACACTGGCCACTTATGACTATGCATACACAACCTTAACTATTGATGTGGATACAAGTATTGAGGTCTAATATGGACATCAGGTGAACTACACAACAAACCCCAAAATTCTAGATATGGAAGTATTCAAGCTATTACGCATTGACAATGCAGAATGTGTGTTTCTTGTTACATTGAGGCTTGACAAACCATAGGGTATAACATGGAACATTCAACAGACAAAAATGGCTCCAAACAGGCGAGCACAGGATTGTATATTAACAAGTGTTTACCTATCAGTTGGACTTGAAAAGGATGAAGTGGGAGAGAATAATTATGCACAGCAGTTTTACCTATCAGTTGGACGTCGAAGGGACGAAGGCCTAGCACCCGTTTGGAAGCCTCTCTGACAACAGCAAATGCTTCCTGCAATATAAGTGCCTCTTGTTATAGTCAAAAGCAACAAATATATTAGCTAATGGAAAAAATTGCAAGCAAAATTCCCTGGTTCCTTCATTAAGACAATGTAAGCAATTAGCATTTTGTACAGACTACATTTGTATTAGGATTTATAATATTCAATAACTTCTGGGTCAAATTACAATCGAACCCTCTCCAAACTTACGATTCCACTATATGAAAAGACAAGAAAAAGTATTTTATTTAAAAAACAAATGATAATAACTGGCAATAAGAGTTTATTATATAAAACTTACAGCTAAAAGGGAATCTAAAGATTCACCCCGCTGGGCTCGTTCTTTCAACATCAGCGTCTTATCCCTTAGCTCCGAATCCGACAATGCCGACATCTGAGCTTCCATTCCATTGATGACACCTACAATTGAGGCGTACTGCTGCCGAGTGGATTCTCCAGTGTCGTTCCCTTTGAATATCCCACCTAAAAGTCCTCCCAACGAAGCCACTGCACGCATCCGCCCGCTCCTACTACCTTTCAATTTCGGTGTTTTGGCTCCAACATCAAACATTTGAAGGTATTTCGACGACCCCAAGTGGGAGATTTGGTAGTAATCTTTGTGGGCGTGAAGGAACTTAGAAGAGGAAGGTGAAACAGAGAGGTAGTGGTAGTGCTTCGCTAAAGGTGACAGAGAGAGTGAAGATGCCATTTTTTTAAATTTTAGCAAAAGCTAAGATATGGGACTGATTGGGTTTAGTCAAGAACAAGGAGTTATTGCAACAAGTAAAGAAATTTGCAGCGAAACGCGGTGTTATGTTCGAAATCGTTGGTACTCTGTTTCATATTGCGTTTCTGTTCACTACAGAGGAGGCCGAGGCATTGTTCCGGTTTGCAGAAGTTTCAAAAGAAATAAACGGAGAGAGAGAGAGGTGCGGATAAGGCAAGGACGGACTAGAAAGATCAACTGGTCTAAGGGTAATTTTTTAACAACGATTAATGGTATATTCTTAAAATAAATGGGTCTATTATTAAAAAAAATTATATAGATCTGGATCTTATTTTTATTTTTTTAAAAATTGTATTAGATTTATTTAAAATTACTTTCTTTGCAGTGACCAATAAAATATTCATATTGAATGAGAAAATTACGGTCCGCACCGCACCGTCTCTTAAAAAAAAAAAAAATGGAGTACTTGGGTAAAGTTTGGATAATTAATGAGATGATGTTAAATAAAATTTAAAAATTAAATAATATTAAAATAATATTTTTTAATATTATTATTATTTTGATATTTGAAAAAATTAGATTGTATATTATATTTTTTGTATAAAAATTTTAAAAAATTATAATAATGAGATGAGTTGAAGTGATTCTTGAATTCAAACCGGACCTTAAGACTCATGTAAAAAAATTTGCTTTTCTTGCGGTGAGTTCTACTTCTTTTATTAAAGATTGGGCGTTTTAATTATTTTTTTTTAAGAGATTATTTGAGATTTACACAATGTAACTGTATTTAATATTAACCAATAAATTATGCTAAACTACTTTAATCGCATGGAATAATATTTCTATTTTAAATAACTTTATAAAATATAAAAAATTAATCAATATGATTATTCGATTTTATTTTTTTATTTTTTCCAAGTGGGGCTTTCCTAATTCCTACCCGGTTTGGTGCAACGGTGTTGAGTGGTAGGTATCCTTTGTGGATTTGGCCCGGTTTTCTTCTGGAGTGGCGTGTTACCCTTCCTCGGGTTTGTTTGTTTGTTTGTTTTTGTTTTGTTTTTATCCTTTTGAGAACATAACAATTTCATTCATAGAATAACGGAAATAGTTACAATGATAAACCATGTAATTACACATCAGCATATAATAAGACTCTAGGCTGAATAAAATTTGGATATTGAAACCACCACTAAACTGTATTATCCACAAGACGAGTATGCCTCGCAAGTAAATTTACCTTGTTTTGCAACATCAAAGTCCTCAAAAGAAGAAAGAAATTTTTGGATCTCAGATATTATATTTTCTGGAAAAGTTAGATTTCTTAGAGACAATAGCTTCAATCACAGACAAAAATTCTCATTCTAATAACAAATTGGAAAAATCCAAATGCAAGATCATCTTTAATCATTAAAAGCAGCCAAAGCCTCAATATCATCTACTTCAAACAAACAAATTCTTTCGGATACAAAGCAAATAAATATCTCCTTATCATTTCTTAAAATAGCCCCCCACACACCCAAAATCATAAGAATGAAACAAAGTACTTCAAATTGGGTTTTGCTACCTGCATATTCTAATATTGCCAAACACCTCAAGAAATAATAATAAAATGTGAAACTGAAGCTATATCATATTACATCAAAACTCCAACTTAATCAAAATAATTACCAACAATCTCCATAAAAGGCACAATAAAAGGACAACATACAACTAGGAATTTTGTCACATCTCGACAGCTCCAAAATATATGACAGCAATTTTCCATTACCAATGAGCAAAGAGAACAATCTGCATAAGAAATAACACCCCTCTTTAGCAGATTTAGTTTTGTTGAAAGACTATCCTTATATGCTTTCTACCCAAAGTTCTTAACTTTATTCGGAAGATTTAAATTCCAAAATTGACGTTAAAAGGATGAAGAACCTTGAAACTCAAAACTTCCCACACCAACAGTATAATCACATAATGTGACAGTAAGATGATATCCATACTTTAGTGAATACAAGCCATTTTTAGTGCCAGACCATACAAACTTATCACCCCAATCCCTTGGCAATAAAGGTAGCTGTACAATAGCGTTAGCAACAAAATGAAGAAATATAGATTGAATCAAATCCACATCCTAATAACCATTAGGTTAATGCATAAGTATATTAACTTTTGAATCATCATGAATGACATAATTAGGTGGAAGAGACTCAAGTAACCAGAAAATTGGGAGCCACTCATCTTGAGTTATCCTTACATCAACACCCTTCCTCATCCTTCAATTTCCCCAAGCTAGCAAAAGAGATTTAACAATACAAATACTCCTCCATACATATGAGGGCTTAGAGCACTAGCAGTGGACTCAACTTAGCTAAAATTTGGCCAAAGTTTAGCTAGGTTGTACATAAATTTACTATAATGGATTCAATAAATAAACAATAATTTTAGCCCAAAATATTCACTAGCCAAATCGGGCTGGCTAAATATTATTTTCACCATAAAAAATTCTCTTTCTGCAGCCTGCTGTTCCTCTCACGCAAGAAGAAAAGATAAAGAAAAAATCATCTAACTCCTATTGCCTGTTGGTTTGACCTGGAATGGTTTGTTCAAACAAAACCTTTCCTAATTTTTTAATCAAATGAGAGGTCAGGATGCATTTATTACTTACATTACCTGTGATTAGATTTTGTATGTATGGATACAAGAGGTACTTCTAAAAAAAATGGATACAAGAGATACATAGTTTTGCTATAATCCATTCAGAGGGATCGTGTACATAGGCACAAAGCTTGCAAATATGACGAGAATAACAAATTCGAGTAGTGATAGATTGCAATCAGAATAAATATTCAAATTACAATTAGAATTAAAATAAATGAAAATGTCAAAATCAATATTTTAATAGATTAGTAATAGAGAGAGTCTGTTATTTGATGTTATTGAAAAGTGGCTAGCTAAATTTATAAACATGAATTCTCTAGCCTAACTTTATTGCGTCTACTACTAATGCTCTTACTACCCAAATGTGAACAAAAAGAATCTGCAGAAAGGAAATACTTAGGTGCTGTTTAGATAGTGAGTTAAGATGAAAGTTGAATAAAATATTGTTAAAATATTATTTTAGAATTTGAAAAGTTAAATTATTTATTATATTTTGTATAAAAATTTGAAAAAATTGTAATGATAAGATGAGTTGAAATCACTTCTCAATCCAAATAGGACCTTAGTTGTGTAGACCCAAGACAACAAATAATTAAGATTTTGATTCAATGGACAACCTTGTTTAGCTAATAAAGCCAAATTAAAAAACTCAAGCTTCTTAAAACTCATACCACCTTGCATCTTCGAAGAACACATCTTCTTCTTCTTCTTCTTTTAAAAAAAAAAAAAAAAAATGGCTGTGTTACCCTGTGATATGCTCGCGACTTGCATTTTTTTTCCTCTTGGAATTATATATTTTTCCTTATCCAAATGTTCCCATAGAAAGTTTATTTTTTTTCCTAATAACTTAAATATTTCATTTAAAAAATCTAGAAACAAATATATACAAATTACCAGATGAAAAATGGAAAGAAAAAAAAAAAAAAAACAACGAACGACCAGAGATGGCACCCAAAAACATAAACAGAACTGTTTAAATATTAAACCTATGTTGAGCACTGTATTTTAAGGTATTAACAGATGCTTTGTCAAGCTCATTCCGTATGTCTAGTTTTTTAGCATTGCTGATTTCTTGGCATGCCAAACAGGTTGAGAAACTAGAAGAAATTGCTGCCAGAACCCAATAATCTAGTAACTCCGGCCCCAGTATGTCCACTTTTTTGCAGGCTTTCCAGAAGCAAAGCATTTAGTACCTGTGAAAAAATTCAGAATAAAGATACAATCAAACTCGTGTGTGACGAATCATTCAGAGCACATAGATGTCTCAAGGAAACTTGTTCATTCAGTGGCACAATGTTGCATCCTCCTACACTGTCACTGACATAAATGTCATATTTCATAAGGAATAGCCATTTTATAACAATGTTGCCAGACGTTGGAGCAAACATCCTAACCAAGTGTAGTTTATGTTATCATTTTTTTAATCAAGTATACCATACCATTGGATTGACACGCAACTTTCAGAAAATAACACAAGTGCTATTGACCATGCTTTCTTGATCCCTTGGTGATGCAAATATTTTCTAACAGAGGGCAAAATATTTTCAGAAAAATTTGCCAGGCAACTACATCAGTAATTAGATCCCCCCAAGGGGGAACCAACAGTTGAAATATTGCAGCAGTCAGAGGGATTAGACAAATATGACAAGGAATAATTGAGACTAGGGGAGGGCAAAATACCCAACCCCAAGCACCAATGGGACCGATACTGACCCAAGAATGGTTGGTTTTTGCTGTTAGGCAGTGGTGACAAACGAAAATAACGTTTCCAGAAAGATCAGGGCGGCTGTTGGAAATAGGGTATAAAAAACTGACAAGCTCAACCAACCTGACAGCCCTGGCGCCTATTTATGGTGGTGGCAAGGTGTTGAGATCTCTCAAACACCACAAACATTCTTCCACCAGATTACTAGTGGTGAGGTGTAGTAATCTGGTGGTAGTATCTCACACCCTCGCCACCACCAACAAACCGATCAACAGCAATCATTATCTGCAATTCAGGACCCATCATTGGTCAGTTTGAGGAATCATACTGAATGGCTGACACCCATCAATTCACCCAGTGAGAACCGCTGCCAACCAGCCTGAGGGGGTTGATACCCACCTCTATTTGAGAGACATTTGAAAGTAACATTCTACATTTTTGTGATACACTTACACCGATGAAGGTTCTAATCGTGGCTGCAATCAATCCCACATTGCTGCAGCACCAATTGACCAGAGATGGCCTTAACCACAACAAATTCTCAATTCTATCCAACAATGATATAAATCAGAAAACGAATGAACTGAACATCCAAAGGGTGAAATTAGTGCACATGTTGCGGTAACTAGGACAGACCATCATGGCCCCTTCAATTTTTTATCATCTTCAGAGGCAAGAACAGGTAAATTTGGAGCAGTATCAATTTGAGAAAAAGGGTGGAAGATTATATAAGTTGAGTTGACATCTCAAAGTGGAAAAGGAAAGCCAATAAATGAAACAACCCTCGCATGAAACATGGGGCCAGTACCTTCCAGGAGCTCTGGCTGGTCAAATGGGGAACAAAGGCTCTTAGCCGCTCCCATCTCACCTTTTGTCCTTGCCTTCACATCTTTCTCCACCTCCTTAAGAGTTACACAGCAAATAAATCATGATTAACCAAATTTATAAGAAGCACAAAAAGGGAAAAGAAAGAAAGAAAGAGGAAGTCGAAATAATGTTCACAGCCTCTCAAGAGATCATTCTGCAGTGTGCATGACAAAACATAACTTAACATCCAAATTTGACAGTGTGGAATAGAGTAATATGAACTGAAAAACCTAAAAGAAATACATTTCAAGTATTTAAATGAGTGCAAATGTCCATTGAAAAAACTAAGTACTTGAAATGTATGCAAATGTCCATTGAAAACATTAAACCTATTTATCCATTATTCGAAGGACAAGAAATCAATGGAAAACCTTGAGATACTGTAGGACATGTAAAACCACATAGGCAATTGCAAAGCTGAAAAATCAATATGATACCTCCTCATCACACCAAGGAGCTAAGATCAATTTCCTTTGGCTGAGTGCTTCCACAAATTCATCCCAAGTTTGTATGGCCTTAATGCATGCATCTCGCTTTTGTTTCGCAACATCAAATAGGCTATGTTGGATATTATTAAGCATTTCTTTCACTTGCTCAACCAAGTTGGTTCTAGAGATGTCTATTTTCAATGAATTATCACGACGAACAGCTCGTACCTGTGAATAAAATCAGGGTGTAACAATTCATCTGGTTGATCAACTAAGGAATAAATATTAGAAGACAGTAGGTTCTGCAAATCAATGGAAGCAAGTAACAATGATAGAAAATCAAGATAGACTGGCTGACCTGACTATTAGCCAAGTCTTTTGGCCCAATTTCAATCCTTAGAGGAACACCTTTCATTTCCCAATGTGAGTACTTCCAACCAGGAGAGTAGTTATCTCTAAAGTCTGCCTTAGCACGAATACCGGCCCCAGACAAGATATCCACCGCCGAAGCACAGGCATCGAATATTCCCCGAGTATCAGCATCTTTGTACGGCACAGGAATTATAATAACCTGGACTGTTGCTACTTTAGGTGGCAGCACCAAGCCTTTATCATCCCCATGAACCATTACCATCACGCCAATCTGAACATAACTAGTAAAATAAAATTAGAAAAAAAAAGTAGCCAGATTAGTAGCGGATGTCAATAAAAAAAAATCCTGTTGATGTGCACATTCACCGTGCTGACCCACCATCTAAACACTCCCTCCCCCCCAAAAAAGAAAAAAAAGTAAATATACCAAAAAAAAACCTCTAAGACCAGGCATGCTCTCATTTTTTCTATTATATACCATAACGAAATGCACAAGCTAATTAATTACAACTGTTCATCAAACAGTTAATAGATGCTGAAAAATTACCGTCCGAGTGCTATAGGCCCATGAGTTCTGCCAGACCATACCCTTCTCTCCCTTTTCATTTTCAAAGTTTATCTCAAACATTTTTGCAAAATTTTGACCCAAACAATGTGAAGTTGCACCTTGTATACCACGACCGTTGTTTGAAATAAATGCCTGAGATGCGGTACACAGAAAATATTGACAAACAGGTTTCAGCGCAAGATTTTAAAATTCTGTCAAATATGACAGAGTGAATTAAACATGAGCAGATTTAGTTGTTATATGCCTCAACACTAGTGGTGTATAGTCCACCAGAAAATTTCTCCAATTCACTTTTCTTTCCCTTTACAACAGGAACGGCCAAATATTCTTCATATATTTGTCTATAAAGCTCCAAAATATCCAGAACCTGCAATAGACCATAAGCCAAATAGACCATGCAGTTAAACTATGTACTCACGTGCCAATGTTTCTTTGTAGATATAAAATATCAGAATAATTTTTTTATAGGGGAAAAGAGCCCTGGAGAGTGGAAACATAACACAGACACTAGGGTTTTCCCAAAAAAACAAATTATTTTGGTGATAATAAGTTAAAAGTATGTCACATACTTACCAAAATAAAAGTTAGAAGTATGTCACACTTGTTGCAGTTCTAACATTTGATGCTAGTACAAACTGAGACATGAGTTCACCCTTTTTCACATGCTTTCAGAAAACTTCATTGAAGATGATCCATTTTGCCAGCAACATCAAATAATTTAGGTTTCTGTGTTTTAACAATATAGGCCCATAAACCCCAGAAAACAACTTAAAAGATTACAACAAGTACTATGAAAAAACTGGGCTATTCTGATTTCAGTTTAAGAAATTCTTGAAGTCTTTTTTTTTTGTTATTCCTTATCAATATCCAGAAATTTATCCAGATCATTTAATTTCTTATTTGGAGCTTCTTATAGATTGAAATTCTTCTAAACAAAACTTGGTTCCCAAAGGTGGTAAACAACTTGACATGATCGCAAAGACAACTGCAATACTTGGTTCAGAATAGGAGCATCCAAGAACAAGATGCATTGCATAATGCAACGGAATGGAAGAGAATAAACAAAGAAAAACATGTTCTCTAGAAATCCCCAAAGGAACCGAATGGGGGGATGACAATTCTAAGATATATGAAAAGATAAGTGACTGCACAATAACTTAGGATGAAAGCGCATATCAACAATTCATGAGGAGGGAAAAGCTACCAACTGGTCTCTTGCTCTTCCAACTCCATTAATTTCTATGTATAAACCTCTATGATTCCAATTTTGGGGAAAAAACAATCCAAAGACCAGAGTTTTATACCTCAGCATCTGCTTCTTCTTTTGTTGCAAAAGCTGTATGCCCTTCCTGCCAAAGAAACTCACGACTCCTAGAACCAGAGAACACATGCAACCTATTACTATACAGTATTCTAGATAACTCAAGAAGTCATCTTAACAATTTCAACCAACTTAAACAAAGGTTATTTAGCAATTAGCAGAGACAAATTCACATCATCTCATTACCATTTCAGGAACAAATGCATGCCATCAACATGGCTAAATGAATATCAAGACAAGTAAAAAAGAAAAATTTGAGAAAAAGAAAATACCTGATAAATGGTGTGGGATTGCTGAATTCCCATCGCACAACATTGCACCATTGATTAAGTTTCAATGGCAAGTCACGGTGTCCCCTTATCCATTTGGAATAATAGGGATACATGACCGTCTCACTAGTTGGGCGAATTGCAATGGGCACTTCCAAATCAGAATCCCCAGTTTTTGTCACCCACGCAACCTAAGGAGCCCCAAGATCCAATGAGGTTAGCAACCCTCTCTTCTAATAAACCAAATTTGCCAATGAAAACAGAAGTATTCAAAAAAATAATAGGGAACAAACTATTTCAATCAACCAAGAATTTCCAATATAAAGTATTCTAAGATCCTGCCCCACTTTAAAAAAATTATGAACTTTTGCACAGACCAAGAACCTAGTGGTAAGGATTAGTCCTAACAAAAGAAACAAACAATTAACCATGTTGGGCTGCACTCTAGATTAGCAATAATATCTCCAAGATCAGGAAGATTGCACTTTTAAAAGGAAAAACTTCAAGAGAATGCTTCAGTTTCCAATAGACTCCAGCATTAGTGCCATAAGTGTAGCCCAGAGTGAGTTCAGAATGATCACATCAGTATAGAGAGAAACATTCATACTACGCAAAATGAGTGTATCCAACCCAAGATAGTAAAATTAAATACCACAACAAAAGATTGTGAAGGACGAAGATTTCAAATCTCACCTCAGGAGCAAAACCCTCCACATGATCCTTCTCCTTCTGCAATACACCTGGAGAAACAAAAAGTGGGAAGTAGCAGTTCTGGATGTTCATTTTCTTTATTTCAGCATCAAAGAATTTCTGCAGATTTAATGTAAAATTAGTCATTCAGACACTAAATCTGAAAAATGAAGGGGAAAAAATACACTGCTCCACAAACAGATTGAAATAACCAGAATTTTTAGCCAAGCTTACAAAATTTCATCTACATCCATCTTAAGGAATAAAAATAAAGGGTTTAAATAGGGATTCAAACTCACTTGCATGGTCTCCCAGATCGACATTGCCCATGGTCTCAGAATATAACAGCCCGAGATATCGTAATACTCAATTAATTCTCCATTGACAACTACCTTCACAGGCCAATATTAGGATTAATAGAAAACAGCCTAAAAATCATATATTTCACTGAAGTCAGTAGGAACCATATGGATTAAGACCTGACACTTCCCATATAAAAATTTTGTACTTTTGTGTGGTCTGTTTCTTTGCACATGAAAAGGCTAAAAGGCCTATCATCTGTAAACTATCTACACCATATGTCTGTAGGGGTGGTGGCAAATCGTGTTTTCGGGTCATGTTAGTGTCGTGTCAAGTCATGAACATTTGACTATATAGATCAACCCGAACCCAACCCGTTAAGCTAAACGTGTCAAACTTCCAAACCCTAACCCAATCCATTTAGAAAATGAGTCGTGTCGTGTCGTGTCACCTGTTTAATAATTAATTAGAATTTAATAATTAATTAGAAATATGTTAACACTACACGACTCACTTAAACCCTTTTTGTTTCATGTAAATAGGTTGAACTAAAACGCATAATTCATTTGGCCCGATTAACGTAATTTCATATAAAAGTTAAAATCTATATTTATTAATAACCTATTAACCACAATCTCTTAAAAAATATATATCAATATTTTTCAAATTTTAAGGCTTCGTTTGGATCCCCAACTCAGTCCAACTCATCTCAACTCATCATTACACCTTTTTCAAATCCCAATACAAAATATAATAAACAATTCTACTTTTTCAAATCCCAAAACAACTTTAATATTAAAAAATAATATTCTAACAATATTTTATCATCTCAACTCAACTCAACTCAACTCACTTCAACATCCAAACCCACCCTTAACATATAATAAAACCAATATTACAAACCATACAATAACAAATATGAGCATAGGTCTAAAATTACAATAAAAATAATAAAAACATAAGCATACTGAGTAATACCAATATTACAACTTAACAATAATTAAATTTTAATTTTGAAATAAATTCAAAACGGGTTGATTTTGTGTGAAGCAGGTTGACTCGTTTATAAATCGTGTATTAACGGGTCAACCCGTTTTGACCTGAACCCTTTAATATCAAATTCAAACCTGTTAATTTCGTGTCGTGTTCATGTTGGGTGCGCGGGTTGTGTCACATATTGTCACCCCTATCTGTTTGATGATGGATTGATTCTCTATTCAAAGTAAAGAGTTCTTCATCTTCGTATGGGAATGATCTCGCCATGATTGAATAAGTTTCTCTATCTGAGAATTGTAATGAGGTAATTAAATGGTATGTAATTAGGACCGGAAAATTTTTACACAATCAACAAACCCAAAAGGAATTTAGCACAAAACGGGTGAGGTATAACAAGCCTAGGAAAGCGCTAGTAAGTAGTCAATGCAGGACTGAATATCTATGACTGCTTTATAACCTAACCACTCTCTACGGGTTATCCATGTTGGGACTAGAGTGTTACAAATTCCCTCTCTTAAATTCTGATATATATTACAATGAGGTAATGGAATGGTATGGAATTAGGACCATCAATTTTTTATACTATCTGCAAAACTAGGAATAGCGCAACGTTTACACTATAACCCCAAAAGGACTAGTCAATTTGAAGCTTCCCCAAAATCACTTATAAAAACCTAGTTCACCACGTATATAGCCAATAGGACTCAGCACTCATGACAACATCTATAACCTACCCATTCTATGTGTGTTATCTATATTCCCAATATGGGACTGGAACGCTACATTAGGATGGTGGGGTTGGACTCGTCCAATTAAATGGATCAGGTTAAGGTTAATTCATATACATTCCAAACTTTATTTGACACAACCTGAACTGACACACGGCATATAGAGCTGACAATTTTTGTCACAATCTACAAACCAGACACAAACCTAACATGAAATTGGCAGACTAGGATTGAGAGATCTCCCGTTCAATTCTGGATAGGGTTATTAGGGTTGACTCATTATGACACGGACTTGATTTGACACAGCCCAAACCCAACACAGCAACACAAATTGCCAACCCTTGTGTAATCAAACATATAAAAGCACACTTAACCAAAGCTGTAATGCACAATTGAAACATTCAAACAAACCTCAGAATACCATTGCCCAAAATTCTCATCTTTGCAATTGGTTATTCCTAAACCAGTTTCCTTCTTCACCTCTTTCCTTTTCCCCCCTAAAAAATCAATTATACAGCATAAGATAAATGAATGAACAAGGGAAAGGATTTTCAAAATGGCCAGAAATACACAGGAATGCACGCACATAATTAGCCATATAAATAAATACCATCAGGCAAAACTAGCAAATTACATCAGGGGAAAAATACTCACCACCGCTGGTATTAGCATCAGACTTTTTCACATCATCACCGGCCATGTTCTCCTGAGCACAATACCCAACGAAAATCAAGCTAAAATATTCAGAGAAAAACAGCAAAGGCTCTGAAACCAAATCCAGTATGGTGCATGCAATATTTATAAACATCACCACGTAAACCACAAGTACCATAATCAGGATTGAGACACACCATGAAACTTGCAGAAATGTGTATTCAGCAGGTCATTCCAAACTGATGAGTAAACTAGCTCAAAAAATAGGAGCCTTCTGGTAAAATAGTGGATTAAGAGACAGACTTCACTGCACCACAGAGGTCCTACTGTGCTTGTGATAGACCGTGACTTGTTAGAAGGCCTAATTGCAAATTGCAAGTATGCAAAATTGAAAATAAGGCAGCAAATGGCTGGAAAATTCATTTCATTATCAGGTATTGTCATCATTTATTGCGTATACAATCAGTTATTGTGCTTATCTGTAACGGCTATGTAGATAACTGTTTGTAACTATTTGGAAGAAGTATCCAAGATCGTAGGGGATAAGGGCAAGACAGTTGGTAAATTTGTACGTCTATGTTTGCGGTTTATGGCTTCCACCTGAAATGGAGTTCTGCAATAATATCATGACTCCAGTTTTGTTTTTTCAGAAGATAGACTCCAGTATTTTTTATTTATAAGTAAAGATAGACTCCAGTATTTGAATCACATTAATGAACTATTATCAGGATCAGAGTGGGGACCATGTCCAGACTTCAAGTCATGAACGGGGCAACTTATAGGTTGGTTTAAAATATCCTAATATTATGAATGGGCATTGTAGTCATGGGGTGGGTTTGTGGAAATATATTAGAAAAGGTTGGGAGATCTTCCAGAGACATGCACACATATTGTGGTGGGAGACGGTCTCACGTCAGATTTTGGTACAACAAATGGTTTGGTGAACAAAGCCTTTAAGACACCTTCCCTGCCTTTGTTGAGCTCGCCCGAGCGAAGGATGGAGCGATAGCAGACGTCTTGGTCTTCTCTAGCGGCTCCCCTCAATGGAATGTAGATTTCATTAGGCCAGCCCAATATTGGGAGTTGGAGGATAACACAGAGTTCTATGCGACACTATATTCCATAAGCATGACTGAGGGTACTAAAGATAAGATGAACTAGAGTCCCTCCAAGAAAGGTAGATTCAGTGTCAGGTCATTTCAACAAGTTTTAACGAGCCCCAAGAAACCACATTCCTACGGAAGAGTATATGGCAGACGAAAGCTCCTTCGAAAGCGGTTTTTTTTGTTTGAACAACATCCTTGAATAAGATTCTTACTACAAATAATTTAAGGAAACGCCGGGTAATGGTGTTGGACTGGTATTGCATGTGTAAGAAGAGTGGGGAATCAATTGATCACCTGCTTTTACACTACGAGATGGCCAGGACCATGTGGGGTGATTGTTTTGCTGGAATTGGGTTATCATGTGTCATGCCTCTTAGGCTAGTGGATTTCCTAGCAAGCTAGAAAGGCCTCCGAGGTAATCCACAAGTGGCAGCAATCTGGAGAATGGTTCCTATATGCATGCATTGGTGCATTTGGCGGGAGAGAAATGATAGAATCTTCAAGGACCGTGAGAGAACAATGGATGAGCTTAAATTTTCTTTTTTAAAACAGTGTTCTTAAGGGCGGGGACCATTGTTTTTAATGGGCTAAATGTACATGATTTTCTACTTTCAGTTGTAAACCTTAGTTAGGTACTTCTCATATATACTTCTATGTAATTGGACTTTGCCTCCTTTTATGAATAAAACTTCTTGATTACCTATAAAAAAAATTGTTTCAAGTCATGGAGCCACCAAAAAGTGACATGGTTACCATCACATCAGTATTGATAGAGTGGACTGCCATTGACGTGGCTTCAAAAGCATGGCGAAATATCACGATCCTAAAGGGTGAGAGTTTAACGAAATTAGCATTCACCATCTTCCATCGCCGATGTCCCCGTCAGGCTATTTCACCATTAGTGGTACATCTCAAGTCCTACACTTTTGAGTAGAATTGGCTCTGATACCATTTGTCACAACCCAAAGAATAGCCAACACTGTGTTTGAGCCCATACTCCAAAAGGACTAACTAATGTTACAATTAAAGTCCCTTAGAATCATTATAAAAGGCAAGAACTTTCTATTACAAGCGATGTGGAATCTCATTCACCAACTTCCTATACTCGATATGGTATTAAACTAAGCCTTAAGGTTGTGTGGGATAGGGGTGCACACGGTCCGGTCTGGTCCGGTCCGGCGATGGACCGAAGGTTTTCGGTCCATCCTTTTTTCTGGACCGGACCGGACCGGACCGGACCGAACACCTAAGGGGACCAGACCAGACCGGTAGCTATCGGTCCGGAGTTCTTTTTTTTTTTTTTAATTTTTTAAATTAATTAATAAAAAAAATTATTTGCAATACTAAATTAAACTAAGTGACTTATTAATGTAGATTATGTAACAAACTCAATAAAAAAAATATTTTATATGGTCAATGATAATAAATTAGATGAAAATTACTTTATTGATGATGTTAATTATTACTTTATTACTAACTTAAAGTATGTTAATGCATAATGAGCCATATACAACTTTTAACATTTTGTATATGAAGCAATAAGCATAAATAATTTAATTATCCATACATATTACATCCATAATTGAGAAAGATACATACTTAACATACCATTATAAATAAAAATAAAATATTTAATTATACATACTATTATAAATTTATAAATTATACATATATTATAATTTATACTATAACTCTTAATACTTAATAGTATTAGTAATACATTAATACTAAATATATATAGTGATAGACTTATAGTGATTAATTATTATGAATCATGATTAGTATAATTATATAATAGTATTAGTATAAAGTATTAGACTATTAGTAATATAGTGTAGCTATATATTAGTAATATTAGTATAAGTATAATTGTATAACTATAGTCTATACTTAATTATAATATAGTATAATTATATATTAGTTAGTGATAGGATTAGGTTAGATGAAAATTATATAATTTGTTACTAACTTAGAGTATGTAAATGACTCAAATTCAATGTATTATAAATATTATAATCTATGAATCTATGATTAATAAATTTGTAATATGATTAATAAATCATTGTATTAGCCTATTAGGTATATATAGTTATAACTTATAGTGATATTAATACTATACTATTATACATACATTATGCTATAATCCTATAACTCTTAGGATATATTAATATATACTAATACTCTATATTATACTATTATAGACTATAGTGTTACTGTTACTACTACATATAGACTTATAGTGTGTATATATATATATATATTATAATGATATAGTGATACTAATACTATATATTATATAATAATACATTGATATAAATTATTACTAATTCTATTATTACTAATTCTATTATTACTAATACTATTATTACTAATACTATTATTACTCTATACTATTATTACTATATACTATTATTACTATATATTATATTATACTATTATAGACTATAGTTATAATTTATACTATAACTCTTAATACTTAATAGTATTAGTAATACATTAAAGAATATATTAATACATTGATACTAAATAGTAAATATATATAGTTATAGACTTATGGTGAATAGTTATTATGAATCATGATTAGTATAAGTTGTATAACTGTATAACTATATAATAATATAATTAGTATTAGTATAAAGTATTAGACTATTAGTAATCCACTTTAGTCTATATATAAATTACTATATATAAAAATCACTATAGTATTAGGTATACTAATACTCTAATACTATATCACTATATGATACTATTAACTATAGTGATATAGTAATACTAATACTAATATTTATACTAATACTAATACTAATATAGACTATAGTTATAACTTATACGTATACTAAACCACTATAACTTATACTAATATATTATTATATTATAATAATTATATAGTTATACTAAATCACTATAACTTATATTAATATATAATATAGTTATAATAAATCACTATAACTTATATTAATATATAATATAGTTATAATAAATCACTATAATATAGTATAACTAATATAACAACTAATATAACTATTAATATAACTATATAATAGTATTAGTATAAAGTATTAGATATTAGTAATATAGTATAGCTATATATTAGTAATATTAGTATATTAGTAATATTAGTATAAGTATAATTGTATAAGTATAACTATAGTCTATACTTAATTATAATATAGTATAATTATATATTAGTTAGTGATAGGATTAGGTTAGATGAAATTTATATAATTAATTATAACTTATAAAAAAAAATATATAATTAATTATATATATCTAAATTATAAAAAATATATATAAATTATGTACATTCGGTCCGGTCCGGTCCGAAAAACCTTTGGACCATGGACCAGACCGAATATATTCGATCCTATAAAATTCGGACTAGACCGGATCCGGTCTAGTCCGGTTCAGTCTAAATTGACCGGTCCGGTCCGGTTTTCTCGGTCCGGACCGCCCGATGCTCACCCCTAGTGTGGGATTAGGGCACAATAGTCGGTGAATTTGTATTTTTATGTATGGGGTTCATGGCTCCCATCTGAAGTGGGAATTCTGCTATAATATCATAACCTCAGTATTTGTAGTCAATTAATCTGTGACCTACAAGCTTGTGAAGACAAGCAGGGTATATCGAGAAGGGTTTCCTAACACCTTCCTCTAATCAAGAAACAAAATTCCTTTTAATTTTGAAGGAAATGTGCAAAAAACGATGGCGACAAAACCTGCAAGGGTACTGAAAAGAGAAAGCAAAGACAATAGAACAAGGGAAAAAAAGCATTGGATTTTACATATTGCCCCAATTAAGAGACCAAAACCTTATCTATTTTAAGCAATTTAAACTGTTTTGAGCAAGACAGAGCTAACAAATCCATAATGCAGTATAAACAACAATCCTAAAAAACAAAACCAGTCACCCAAAGGGTTCATCAATACCTGAAACAAAAAACTGTAGGCATGTAATGGAGAGAAATGAAAGAGCAAGAATGACAGAAGATCAAGTTGCAAGGGAAAATAATGTGCTTTACTTGGACCTCTTTTTTCTCAGAGCGGTTTCGAACTTCCCAGGGAAACTATAACGGAAATCAAAACAGAATATGGGAAAAACTAAAGAAAGATAGAATGGATGGTAACTTCGAGGGAATTGGGCCTCATAACATTGCTCAACCAATGTATGCAAGTCCTCATTAATAGGGTCAAGTTCAAGCCGAATATGAAAAGCCATAAACGTAGAAATCACGCAAAATCCCATATTTAAAAAGCATAAATGCAATCCTCAAGCATAAGCGTGGCCGGCAAGCAAGAGAAATTAGTGAAAAGGATTCCAATTCCTAACTTTGTCGTCTGTTTGATTCATAAACCTGTTTACTTTCAAACTTTTGTTTTCAGAGATGAGATGAAATAAGATTAAAGTTAAAAAGTTGAATAAACTATTGTTAAAATATATTTTTAATATTATATTTATTTTAAATTTTAAAAAAATTAAATTATTTATTTTATTTTATATAAAAATTTAAAAAAATTATAATAATAGAATAAAAGATTTTTAAAATTTTCAAAATTTTAGATTTTAATCTTAAAAACAAATAAGGCCATCTAAACATTCAAAAACCATTCAAATATAGATAGTTTTTAATTTTAAATTTGTAATATTTTAACATTTTATCTAATTATTATTTAATTATTATAATTTTTCCAAAATTTTAAATAAAATAAGAAAAATAATTCAAATTTTTTAAATTTTTAAATATTTAAAAAAATATTTTAATTCTCATCTAATTTTATAAATTTTTACTAATTTTTTCTTTCTATTTTTTCAAAATTCTATTAAAATCTTAATTCAAACTATTTAACTATTATTTATAAATTATTTCATTATTATTTACATTTTTTTTTTATCTCATTCCATCTATATAACACGCCATAACAAATCTCTGCACAGGAAGACAAAGAAAGAGGAAGTACAGAAGCATTGAACCCCAGCGAACGAGCTCCTGGTTGACCAGTGAGAAGGCGCCAGTAGGGGTAGCAAGATTTGTATACAACCAAGTTATATTAAGCAAAAAAAAGATATATATATATATATATATATATAATAAATCTTCCCAATACTCTACACTTAATATTTTTTTTTTATATTAAATATTTATTATATAAATAATAAATAAATAATTTAAAAAGAAAAAACTCAAAAAAAATTTAAAAAAATTATTAAAAAATAATAAAAATTTAAAAAAATAGTAGAATGTAAAATATTGAGAGGTTGTATTGCAAAATCCATATATATATATATATATATATATATATATATATATATAAATCGGGGCGCATATTCTCTGACAAGGTTACAAAGATTTTCAGTCACTCCTCACATAAAGATTTATGCGAATATATCTCTTGAGGCTAAAAAGATTGTCTCTAATACGTAGGATTGACTTTAGTTAAGGAACTTGATTTTGGTGATATTCTTCCTCCGAGTCAAGCGTCCATTTACTCCGAAATTAGTGAAACTTTGTTAAAATCCAGAACATCCGTGCCAATAATATATATATATATATATATAAAAAAAAAAAAACTAGTCTATGAATTAAAAAGTTACAACTTTTGATAGAATATATATATATATATATATAACAACTCAACGGTCATATTAAAATATCCTTTTTCTGATAAGGATCCAAAAGTAGTTGTTCCGACTAACCTTTGAGTCGGCCAAAATTAATATATGAAGGAACGACTAGTTTTGGAATGGCATTATCAAATGAAGCATGTAGCAGTCTCTGTTAATACCTATAGATTTTAGCACAGATGTACCCTACCCTCATCTTGGAGAAGAACTGCACAACAGAGTAGGCTTGAATCGGCTTTGATCGCCTCTAGCAAATGAGCTTTGTTATTCATTTTCACATACTACAAACCACACTTTTTTTTTTTATTCTTTCTAAATTAATTAAATTCTTTTACTCATCATCTATACACCACATATTTGGTAAGAAAATAAAATAAAAAATAAAAAATAAAAAAATTATGTATAACGTTTGGTATGAAGATGATGAATAGAATTTTTCAATAGCAAATATAATTGAGCTTGAAGCATGGAAGATAAAATTGTTGTAGAAGATAAGTACTGTAGAGATAAACCTTAAAAAAACCCAGATAGAATATCCTGATCAGATAATTTAGCTGCTTTTGATTGGATGACAAAGTTGAATCAACAAGGTACATCTTTATTACAATGTAAAAAGCCATGTTATCTGAGAACCAGATGAGACAACATTTCAAACTCCTAAATAGTAAATGTATAATAAACGTTCCTTTCAGGTTTGACAAAAAAAATTGAGGAAGGGAAGGATGAGATGGCATCAAATTATCAATATGACCACCACTGCCAGTCTGGACCGCATTGAGGTACCATTCCTTGTACCAGTGAAAATGGAAAGAAAAACAAATGAAACAGCAGATGACTAGAGTTTCCCACCAGTGCTGGAAGGATGCCAACTCTTCAGACTCGTCCCAGAGGTACATCAGCCAGCAAAATCTCTTTCAAAACTTCTTAGCTTGGTTCTGGTGGTACCACTTTCAAACTTCGCATCCACTCGCAGAAGCTGGGCTCATCGAAGTGAAGAAAACTGCTTTTCAGTTTCATTCGCTTTTCTGTTGTCAAAGTCTGCAACTGGGGGAATCTTGCCTCCTGCAATAGTTGGCATCACTCAATATGTAAGCCATTTCTTTTGAAGTGTTACTTCCTACATCGGTTCAATCAATATGCAAGCCATTTGTTTTGTCATGTTACTTTCTCTCACCTGCTCGTATGGAGGATCCTTGTGTGCTGGTATGAGTCGAGAGACAAAATACCGAGCCTGAGAGCTCCCCTCCTGTTTCAAGTCCAGGCTATTAGATTCATTTTCATTTTAGATGCCTGATAGAACAGAAAAGGAATATGATGCACCCAAAAAAAGTGTGAACCACAAGGGAAAGAACCTTGAAAGCAAGGATCCGAGGAGCTGGAAATCGCACTTCAGTTAGCTCTTCAGCCAATGTTCTGCAAGCTGCCAAAGCAGCAGCACTTCTTCCATCGTCGGCAGCAAGTTCAGCACCCTGAATTCAGGGGGAAGAACAAAAGAAATGTCATGCCGAAAATCATAATAGACGGGTCATGGAACTGCAAGTACACCTTTGAACGTGATACATAGACTATGGGGATGTTTGGATATAAGATTTTCTTAAAATTTCTGAAACTTTAGAGAAAATTTTTAAGAAGGGTTTTTTATGGGACTTTGTGATAGTGGTGGAACCCCATTACATTGCCCATAATAGACGCGTCATGGAACTACAAGTACACGTTTAAATGCGGATGTTTGGGTATAAGATCTTAAAAGTTTCTGAAACTTTCAAGAAATTTTTTAAGATGGGATGTTTGGATATAAGATGGGTTTTTTATGGGACTTTGTGATGGTGGTGGAACCCATTACGTTGCCCATGATCCCCTATCCTTCCCCAGTCAAGCAACAATAGTGTGCCACAGAGGCAAATTATAGGGGGGAAAATGGATGTGAGAGAGAGAGGGAGGGAGAGAGAAAAGCTACAACATGTGACATGCATCATATACAAAATCCTAATATACTATAAAGATGCCACACTAAAATAGCAGGAATATGTGTTGACTGACATACCAACCAAATGAAGACATCCGTGCCATGGTCAAGAACAACTGCTGCATCAGACTGCATAGCAAGGTCATGAGCTGGCAGTTCCTCGAAAGTGCCTTCTTCCCGGTGCATTAGACAACGAGGTGCTACCATACGGACTGAAAGGTCAAAGGATGCATTCAAAAACAGATTCCGTAACACAGACCTCTCATCTTCATGGCCAATAATATTTCCCAAAAGTGGACCCCTTCTGAGATGAAATAGGAGCTCTGGGAGTAAAGAGAGCTCTTTAGGGAATCGATAAAGCTTCGACTTCGGTACTTGGGACCCAAGTTTCAAAGCAATGTCTTTAACTCGTTCATCTATTGTTGACTGCATATCAACTGCATTGGAATAGTTTTTGGCACGCAAAAGGGTCCTCTTGGCAATAAGAATAGCTGCCACTTCATCTTGAACACTCTCAAGATATGCTGAAATGCTATCCACAGCTGGCAATCTGATGGTAATAACTCTGCATATATCAGCTTGAAACACATTTGAAAACCGAATTGCAAACTGATAATATATGTAATCACTCTTGATATCTCTTTTAGTTTCCATGAAAAGTGAGAAGCTCTGTGTTTCTTCAACACTAAGCATTTGAATATATAAAGAAGAATCATTCTTAAAGGTTTCATGAGTATCTACATGCGCCTCTTCACCAGGACCCACAACTTGAGATATGAGAATATCATTGGAACAACGTATTTCTAACAAACCATGAGAACCTGCTGCCCTGGTAGCTGCTCTCTGCAAGTTTACTCCAAAGGCTTCTCCAAAGTCATCATGAAGAACCAAAACACCCCCAGAAGCTTTTGCGAGAGGCTGCAACACAGGAACTCTTAAAGGGCATGTTCCAGCGCATAGAATGTCAACCACTATATTGTGCCGATGAGCCTCCTGACCTAGATTTTCCATCCATTTCAATGCTGTCTTTTCCATATGAGGATAATTCGGATGACTAAACGAATGAGGGACAGATCCAGGACCATAAGTATTAGGTCCACCGGCACACACAATAATTCTACTATTTCCACTGGACCTTTTAACTACCCCTCGAGACATTTCTGCTGAGGGCCCTTGAATTATTGCAAGAGCAACCTCAACTGCCGTACCCAAGCACCGGTCTCTAGAAGCTTCTGGAAGGTTTAATTTGTATGGCCTCAGTGATGAGAATATAGCATGAGCAACTGATAATGAGGCATGAATTTGTGACAAATATATGCCACTTCCATAGATCAATGCTTTTAACGACTCCTGAGTTGGTGATTTGTCACCAGGAAGCACATCAGCTGATGCAATTGATTCCTCTGAAAAATCATAAACTGATACCGTGCGGCCATACAAAATTATTCCTAATTTTGTTGATGGGTGCAGTGAATCAACAAATGCATGTAGGGAGCTCTGTAAGTGCTGGAGGTGGGGTTCATCTAAGCACTCATCTATGACAAGAACAATGGGTGCAGATATTCTGGAGTCGGGAATTGGAATAAAACCAGGTCTCTTGTTACCAGTTTGAACATAATCAACCATAGGTGATGACAGTTCTGGGAAGTTATGAAGATCTTCCTTGCTGGGAGCTACATATTCGCCCTCACTTCCATTCAGCTCACCACAAATTACACACTGCCACTGTCCTGAGCCAGGTAGTATGTTGCAATAGAAATTTGCATAGGCCCCACAACTTTGGCAACGATGGGGATCGCGTTGTATTACCTGAGGACCGGGAGAAATCTCCCTCCCAGGAGACACCAATGCCCCAAAACATAAACTGGGTACATTAGCTTGCTTTTTCTGTTTCAAAATCTGTGTAAAAAAACACAAGGAGATGAAAATATTCAAAGCTGTGGCAAAAAATGCAAAAACCATTGTAGGAGCATTGAAGGAAATCTACTTAAATTAGACTATTCTTTGGGTGGAAATTGAAAGCAGTTATTAAATGAAATAAATTAATTTCATAAAAAAAAAAATCATAAAACATACGAGCTGGAAAGTTCAGATCATACCTTATGAGCTGAAAATAGAACATATGGTGATTCTCCAGCTGGTATTGAGTTCTCTGTAACATCAGAAACTTGATGTTGCAACTCGACCGATCCATTTGAAAAGTGGGAAGGTGAAGATGCCGGTAAAAATGAACCTGAAGAAAATGCAACCGGCTGAGGAGATGCAGGTGAAGAGCGGAAAGGCACAGCAGCAGGGCGAACCGGCGAAGTAAAGACAGGAGGTCCAGGGGGGGTGCTTAAATGAGGAATGGGGCTGCCACTTTTAACACCATTGGCTGGAGATGGTAATCTTGGGCTTTCCCTTGAAGGGGAAGCAGTCTGATCTTGTAATCTTGGCGGGGGAAATCTGGGAGGTGTGGGGGAAATTGAAGGAGGAGGAGGAATCGGACTTTTCTCAGTGGGCGGGTTTGAGGGAGTGATAGTGACAGCGTATCCAACGGAAGGCTGTGGTGGATTAGCCATTGAAACTCAAGGTTCAATACAAATAAAATAAAAAAAGCTAAGGACCCAGAATCAAGAACCGGTCTTTATAGACAATTCAACCCCAAACCGAGTCCTATGATGAAGACATACAGCAAGTTCTTTGAGCTATAACATAAAATTCCGCAAATGATGAGAAAGAAACAAGTTCGCAAAGCTATAACATAAAATTCCGCAAATGGATCTTATTCCAGTCCTCCGATTTCGCTTAAAGAATTCACAAAGTTAAGCTTTTGATCAACTAAACCCTCAAAGCAACCTAAAACCCCAGCGATAACAAGGTACAAGAACGAATTCTCCCCGGTACCCACTTGAAGATTTCCACGGCAGAGTCATGAGCAGGATCGAGAGCACAAAAATTTAACCACCCTAGATCAAATTCAGGACCAAGCATTGCCGGGTTCTGATAAAAACCCGACCATTTGGCCCTCTATCTCTTCACAATTGAAGCTTCCAGAAGAACTCCATCCCAAGGAGAAATCTAACAAACCAAAAAAAAAAAAAAATTGCATCTTTGAACTAAACCATGTGATCTAGGGTTATTTGAAACGGGAAATCAGATATTGGAATGAATTGAACGAACCAAGAATGAGAATTGCGTACCTGAGAGGGACAGATAATTGTAACAGAGGGTAATGTTAATTAAAAAACCAAAGACAAAGAATTGACTCTTTTTCTATTCAAAGTTCTTTTCTTTTTCCTTTTCTGGGTTCGATTGGGAGTTTATATTTTATAAGACGGCAGGCCACACAGGCTGGCGACGCTGTACATTCCTTTTTTTTTTTTTCCCGTTCTCTGCGTTCACTTCTCTAAAGTCTAATGTCTATAAATGCGAAAGATATTGCGGACCGCGGTTTTAATTAAATATTGTTAAATATTTAATTAAATATTATTGAAATGAGATAAAAATTAAATTAAATATTATTAAAATATTATCTTTTAACATTATTATTTTAGAATTTAAAAAAATAAAATTATTTATTATATTTTATATGTAAATTTAAAAAAATTGTAATGATTTCTTCAGATAAATTAGAGGAATTTTTGTATCCTGCAAAAATATAAGTTAAATAAGTAGACAAATCAACACAAAGTTAAAATAAGTCATAGATTGCCATAAGTTTAAGTAAACCTACTATAAAGTTAAGAGAAGTGACAAATCCATACAAATTAGTATTTTATAAATTTATATAATTACTAGTTCAATTTCTTTGACGTTGTTGTCCAAATTGATTTACTTCTATACCAAGATGGATAATTCATTCATTTTTTAAAACTCGTATTGTAATATTTTGGAGATATAAGAGATGATTCTATACAAATAAACGCAAAGGTATAAACAGAGTAAATTCTTCTTAATTATTTAAAATAGATCTATGGATATAAATGATTTTTAATTTTAAAATACTTTTTATTTCTTAAAAGAACAAATTAATTCAAAAAAGTAGATTTAATGAATTATAAAAAAAAAACCAAACTTATAGAATAATGTGAAGTTTTTAAAACAATAGCTTAAGCTATTGTTCTTTTGTATGTATTGATGTTCATAGTTTTTTGTTCTCTCTCTTCTTCTTTTTTTTCTTTTTTTTTTTGCACAAGTGCTGACACTCCTTATATAATATAGTCTATATATTAAATATATAGTTTATAATCTGTTTAAACTATGCATTTTACTATAAATGTAAGATATTCTGACAAAAACAATTTGTGTATAAAATACTGTAAAAGTCATCAATCCACGAAACTAAACATACAAGTTATGAAACATATTCCTTAACATGAGGATTCTACTCTCCCTAAAAGTTTGCATGACCATTCCACATAGTCAGAAAATCGATCTCACAGCCCATTTGCTCTCAAATTTCACCCATTACAATTAGGACCTATTTGTATAGTGAGATAAAATAAAATAAGTTGAAATAATTTGTGAATAATAGTGAGATTATTAGTTGAAATTAGATGAGATGAGATATCACCTCTGTATCCAAATAGGTCCTAAATATTGAATCAAATTCCTTCCGATTCAACAGCATTCGCAAATGACCAATATAAATTTATTTACTTTATGAATGTCATGACTTATGGTAGCACATATTAATTGGTATGGTGACAGTGCAAACCAACCCCTTAAAACTTTTTTTAGGTGAATGTGAAGAGAAAAGGTCCCAAACTAAAACTAATTGAAAGCAAGAACACACTCTTCACTCTATCTAAAACTCATTTCTATTGGAAATATTTTTGAAAGAGAATTCATTAAAATGTCTAAAAATCAGAACCAACCTTCATTAGTCTAGGCATTGGTGACCACAAGATCAAAATGGGTACCCCTACCCATGTGTTTGAATTCAAAAATCTTTTCTTTCAAGGTACCAATTGAGATGAAAGGACCATCCATGTGAATTGAATAAGGCCCAGTTTGGATTTAAAAAATACTCCAACTCATCTCATCTCATTTCATCATTATAATTTTTACAAATTTTCATATAAAATATAATAAAAAATTCAATATTTTCAAATTCTATAATAATAATATTAAAAAATAATATTCTAATAATATTTTATTCAACTTTTAACTTTCATCTATAACTATTGCATTTCATCTCATCTAAATGTCTTGCACTCTTAAATTTATAATACGCCGCCATTATATTTTCCTTTTACTTTTTGAAAAAAATAACAACAATAGCAATTGTGAAGGTTTTCACAAAATTGGTAAGTAATTATTTTGACACAACTGAGAAAAATCTTATTAGACATACAATATATAAAATGAGAAAAAGGTTTGTAATTTACCATTTTTGAAAGCGTAGATTAGCACTGAACACTCTCTCTTAGTCAGTCTTCATGGGTGCTACTCGTCTTCTAAGCTAAACCACTCTAGGCCTTTCATATCATATCTCCTCCTCACGTGTCTCCCCTTTCACTTTTCTGATATTTTCCTCAGTACTCTTCCTCCCCTATTGCTTCAACAGCCCAACAATCTCTCACAATCGTCTGTGTGTGTGTGTGTGTTTTTGGATCACACTCTCTCTTCTCTCCTCCGTATTTCACTGATCTTCCACCAACAGCAGCCAACGCCGTCTTCCTCCCTTCATCTATCTCCGTAACTCTTTTTGTCCATCTCTCCCTCTCTCTCTCTCTCTCTCTCTCTCTCCGTCACTCAATCGCACTCTCTCCTTTCTCCTCTCTCCTCTTTGTTCCGCCCAATTTCTACCAACAAGAGCCGCCGCCCTCCACGACCTGTAACATCAAGTTGCCTCAGCATAAAGATCTCTCAGATATCCCTTGTTTCTATTTATTAAATCCTCTCACCACCAACTTTTTTAGATCTAAACATTTACTACATAGTGTTTGTTTCGTCTGATTTGGTGTTTAGTTTCATCCAATTTGATGCATGTCTATTAATTCCGTTATTTCAAATGAAGGGTAACCCAAAATATACATATGAGTTCTTTACACAGCTTCTAAAAATCCAAATAGCTTCACCTGAGAAGAGAGATAAAGAAAACTCATACCCACGTGGCGCCAAGAATCATAGGCAAGAAGAAAATTTTCAACATTGAAAAACCTAGAAGTTTGTGTGAGAAAATAGGGAGTAAAGGACACTAGAAACAAGAGAAAGTGAGAGGAAAGAGATAAACAACGTTTATGCATACAAAGGCTCTAAGGCCCCGTTTGGATTCAGAGATGAGATAAGATGAATTAAAATAGTTTGTGAATAATAGTAAGATTTGTGAGTTAAAATTTGTGAATAGTAGTGAGATGAGTTATCTCTCAATCCTAACCGACTTTAAAGCAATAAGTTAGAGCAGAAGCACTGTACAAATATAGTTTACACAATCAGTGAAAGGAAGAAAAAACACAAAAGGGAAGGGAATTTCTTGAGAAAATACGGGGTAAAATTTAAAAAGAAAATAGTGAACAAAAAATACTATTCATGTGATATACACTTATTTAACTAAGGTAGAAAAGAAACTTTAAGACAAATTGACGAGGAGGGAGGAGAAAAATCATAAGAAATATATGCCTTTAGAAAAAAGGAGAGTAGATACATCAGATGTGAAAGAATGCTGCACCAAGGGATGAAACGGAAAAATGAGAAATAGAGAGGGATAAAATCGGAAAGTAAAATGTTGGAACAAAAAATACTACTACTTTTTGGATTGATGCTTTTATATACAAAAGATATGTAAAAGTAATATTAAATACAATCTTAATTATGTAAAAATTGTGTACTTTAAAAAAAATAAGTAGAGTCCATCATGTAAAATTAAATTTTTTACACAGGTCCAAAATGAATAATATTAGATACAGTTTTAAGATGTGCAAGTATCTCGTATTCACTTTTTTTGATGGAGTTCGCAAAAGACTCTATAGATTATATACATAATAAACCGGACATATGGCACTTGTTTTGTATAGTCCAATTAAATTGAAATCTTTCTATAATTTTTTATTCATATTTTTCCCCATAATTTGTACAGATAGACACGCTACTTATATATATGTGGCTCTATAGCTACCGTGGCAGCTCCCGTTAGTCTATTTCATCTATATTTTTTTAAAAAAAAAAGTTTACATATATATTTTAAATATTTAACACTTTTAAATATTTAAAAAATATTCACAATATTATTAAAAAATATTTTCTTAATCATTAAACAAATAAAAAAAATCCTAGAAGGAGCCTCAGTCGTGGACTAGCATTTTCTAATATATCTCTCTCAATTGTGATAAATATTTGAATAAAAAACATATAAAAATCGATTATCTCAGATTAATTACCCAACTTGGATTATTAGCCAACCTTGCATTTTGTTCCATCAAATTATTTGCCTGTTACAGTAAAAATGGTAATATGTACAAAATTACTTTTTGAAAAATAGGAAATGAAAATTGTACCTTTTTTATTTTGAACAATACATTTGTATTTCATTTCTAACTGTCAAGTAATACATCTTTTATCACTATCCAGACTTCTTGTAACAAAATATGGTACATCCTCTATCCAAATTGTTTTTTCTAACAAGGCTAAAGCTGACTTAGTTAAGGTGTGAGCCACTATGTTTTTTTCTTTGTATACAAACTGAATTTTTCAATTTGATCTATTTTTGAAAAAGAACTTTACATCATCAATTAAAGAACCAAAAACTGAATTTTCCTCTTCAAAACTCTACACTGCCTCTATGACGTTTCTTGCATCTCTTTCGAAAACAACCTTGTGTATATTTAGTTCACTGCAAAGCTCTACAGCTATCCTCAAAGCAAAACATTCTGCCACCACTAGACTATCCACATTAGCTTTCTAATCACAAACAACAACTAAAGCTTCTCCTTCCTTATCTCTAACTATGATCCTAACCCCCATTCTTCTCTCTTTCAAGTTTAATGAAGCACCCCAGTTCACCTTCACACATCCACACTCTGGTTTCTCCCATTTTATAACTCTCATTGCACTGCTGTTTTGCCCTTTCCCTGCTTGTTTTGTAAGAACTCGAGCTGCCAATCAAGCAAAACTTCATTTGCTGCCCTCACAAGTATCTTAGGGCAACCTAGCTTCTTCTAAAAAACAAACTCATTCCTACGCAACCAAACTCTCATGAGCAACACAACCATTTCTTCTAGTTTCTTCATGCTCAACCTTTCCATTAACTTCCCCCACAGGAACAGAAACTCCTCTTATGTTCTTCCCCATTTCTACACACAACCTCCAACCTCAACCCAAATTTCATTGGCTGTTGGACATTCCTACAAAGCATGCATAATTGTTTCTGTTTCTTCCCTACAAACTGTGCAACTTATGTCTTCAACTACCTTCCTTTTAAACAAATTCTCCTTTGTAGGCAGTAGATTATTTTCAGCTTTCCACAAAAACAACTTTGTCACACTTGGACCTTCAAGATTCTAAATGTTTCTCCACCTCTCATCCATTTCAACCCCCATCGAGCTTTCTCCTCTACTGTTCTTGAGCCTTTCCAGTTGCAGAAAATAGGCACTGCTTATTGAAAAAATTCTCTTCTTGGAAGGACCCCAAATCAGTTTATCTTGAGCCTGGCCTCTACTCAGAGGTATACTTAGAATCTGAACCACCTCTTCTTCTGAAAAAATTTCTCGGATTCTTCCCTCATTCCACTCCCCCTTATATTTATCAATTAACTTTTCCACTTTAGCATCTCCCTGCAATATTGAAACTGGGGATTGTATAGAAAAAGAGAATGGAGTGGGTAACCATTTTGAGCCCCAGATTTTTATCTTACTGCATCTCCCACTCTCCATCTTATATTTTCCTTAACAAGTTCCCTTGCAGACCAAATATTTCTCCACATTAAAAAGGGCAGTGAGCTTAGCTTTACATCCAAGAAACTGGAATGCCTATAATATTTCTCTTTAAAAATCGTGACAACCAAAGGCTCAGGACTTTTAAGCAATCTTCATCCTTACTTTACTAGAAGAGCCATGTTGAAACTTTCTAAGTCTCTAAAGCCTAAACTACCTTTCCCTTACTGCATGCCCATTTTCTCCCCTTTTTTTTTTCTTTTTTCCAATGAATACTCTTTCCTTCCTACTGTTTATCCCACCAAAATTTCAAAAAAAGCACATTTATCACTTGGCACAACCTCTTAGGTAGCTTAAAAAAAGACATAGTATAAGTAGGTATGGCTTGTAACACTGACTTAATCATAATTTCTTTAGCATCTCGTGATAAGGATTTTTTTTTCAACTTGTGATTTTCTGCCAGATTCTCTCCTTCAAACTTCTAAAATTATTGAACTTTGATCTTCCAACAATGGCAGGAAGACCTAAATACTTCCCATAGCTGCCACAAACTATTGAGTTGCTGACTTCTATGATCATCTTCTTGTCTCATTCCCTTGTGTTAGTACTGAAAAAGACTGAGGTCTTGTCCTTAGTTAAAAACTGCCATGGGGCCTTCTTATAGGTTTTCAACACCTCCTAAATCCTATTCTATTCTTCTAACTTAGCCTTCCTAAAAAGGATACAATCATCTGCAAAGAGCATATGATTAATGCTAGTTCCTCCCTTGGCCACTTGTACTACTCTTGTAATCGTCTGAAATTCATAGAAATTCAACAAGGTGCTTAATCCTTCAGCACAAAACCCATGTCTCATTGAAACCCAATTTTTTCATCACCACTTCTAAAAAACCCCACTCTACACTATCGTAGACTTTAGACATGTTTAGTTTTATGGTCATGCTTCCCACCTTTCCCTTTTTCCTATTTTTCATGGAGTGAATCAACTCAAAAGCCACCATTATGTTGTCATTAATTAGCCTACCAGGCAAAAAGGCACTTTGTGTTGGGGATATGATACTGACCAGGATCTTTCTAAGTCTGTTTGAGATGGTTTTGGACACTATTTTGTACATAATGTTGCATAGACTTATAGGTCTATACTCATTGACTTTCTTTGGTTCTTTACACTTAGGAATCAAGGCTATGTAAGTGTAATTCAGTGAGGATTCCAAAGGGTTACCATTTAAAATTGAAAGCGCAGCTTTGCAAACCTCATCTGCTACAACCTCCCAATGATTTTAGAAAAAATATAGGCCAAAACCATGTGGTCCCGGGGCATTAAGGGAAGCCATTTGTTTCAAAGCCTCCTCCACCCCCACCCTAGAAAAGTCCCTACTAAAAGCCTCATTCATCTTAGGAGTGACTTGTCTTTCCATTCCCAACAAACATTGTTCAAAGTCCTTACTTTCAGGATTAGTATACTGAAAACGTTTCTCAAAATAAGCTGTAAAAGTTTCTTCAACCTCCTTTTATCCCTCAGCCCTTCTGCCATTCTCATCTTCCACTTCTCTCATGAAATTCTTCCTTCTTCTTTGATTAGCACAAATATGAAAATATTTTGAATTCCTATCTCCATGCTTATACCAATTACATTTAGCTCTTTGTTTCTATTTAAGATTTTACATTCTAGTAACAAGTTGAGTTCTTTTATCTTCCTTAGCTCTTTAGTATTGTTACTGCACTCTTCTGTTTGCAGCCTTTGTAACATCTTAGTCTTTGTTTCTATCTCTGTATCACCCCCCCCATTCTCCTATTCTTACTCCACCTTTGCAAAATAGCCCCACTCCTATGTAATAAAACAGTAACATGATTGATCTGATTTCCTGCAACCTCTTTTTCCTTCCAAGCCTCCTTTAAGACCTTTTCACACTCCTCCTCAAGGGCCTAGCTTGCCTCATATTTAAAAGCTCTCTGTCTATTTCAGTTTCTGCCCTTCTTTTTTAGTACATGCACAAGCAGGGGCTTGTGATCTGAAGTGCTTGTCACCATAACTTCCACACACGTTTCTTTGTATATATTCATCCACTCAAGAGTTGCCACAGCCCTATTTAATCTTTTCTTAGTGAAAGTATCATCCCCATATGAGTTACTCGATGTAAACTTATCACCCTTCCATCCAAGGTCATAGAGGTTGCTTTCATTCATAACCTCCCTGAATAACTCCATTTGACCTTTTAGCCTTGCTTTTCCCCCCCATTTTTCATCATTAGTGAGAATTTCATTGAAGTCCGCCTCCATGCACCATTGAATAGCAGCTGCAGGTTTAAGAGAATTCAACAAAGACCAAGATTCCTTTCTCTTATTAGTATTTGGTTGCCCATAGAAATAGGTAAGCAACCAACTTTTCTCCCCTTCATCTTTTATCCAAACATTAATATGGCGTTGTGAGTAATTAACAATTTCAACCTTCACATTTGAGTTCCAAAACGGAACTAATCCTCCCCCTTTTCCAACTGCTTCAACCACAAAACAACCTTCACATTGTAGTCTTCTCCTCAAATTATCAAAACTTCTATCTAAAGACTTAGTTTCCATCACAAAAATTAAGCTGTGTTTATTCTTCTCTACCATATTGAAAAGATCTTAAACTGTCTGAAGATTCCCAAACCCTCAACAGTTCCAACTGAGTATTTTCATAATGTTTGGCGAGACTGGAACTCAGCCATCGCCACTATATCAGAACAAAACCCCCCCAATTCCTCATTGCCCCTTCCTTCCCCTTCTTCTTCTTCAGATTACCTATCTCACCTTCCTCATGTTCTTCACAGCCCATTTTCCTTGTTCAATTAGCACTAATGTAGTTTGAAGCCACTTGCTTCCCTTTAGCTCTAGCTCTCCTCCTCCATTCTCCCTTCTTTTTTGGATGTTCTTCTACCTCAAGTCTCCTTCTACCCTTTACTAGAACTTCCACCATGTTTTTAGAAGCCTCCTCTAAGGTCTTATCTACCATGTTTTCAGAAACCTCTTCTAAGGTCTGCTTGTCCTTGAGCTCCCTTATTTCTTCAATAGGTTTCATCTCCCTCCTTTCTTCTCCCATTCTCTTCACCCCTCCCTCCATATTCCTTTCCACCCCTCCTTCTACCATCCTCACCTCATCTCTAACCCCACTGTCTCCCTCTGATTATTTTCCTCCCTCACTTCCTTCCCTTTATTTCTCATCCTTACTTTTTTGTCCCTCCTCCCTATCACTCCCTGTGTCATTTTTTCCCTCTTTTTCTCTAGCATCACTCCCATAATTTCCCATTGTTTCACTCTCACTCCTCCATTTACTACCCTCCTCTTTCCACCAATTAACACCATTATAACTTTTTGATCTAGGAGTCTGTTTTGCCCTCAGCCATAAACCGTATTGGTCTTCCTTCCCCTCATTGTTTCCTTGACCTCCACTACACTCATTCACTCCATGGACCATACATCCACATGAGAAACATATTTTTGGCAACTTCTCATAGCTGAAGGGGCCCAGAAACTATTCCCTCTCACGGTTAGAGTTCTCCCCCTTGCAATAGGTTTAGTCAGATCTAAGAGAACTTGAACCCTCAAAAAAATTTTCTAGCCACTCCCATCTTCTTGAACATCCACTATTTCTACCTTGCCCATCGTACCCCCAATTTCTTTAGCCCTAACTTTTGTCATACAAGAGATTGGCAAGTTATGGATTCTTACCCAAAAAAACATTCAATATCAAAATTCACTCTATGTAAAGGTTTGTACCCCTCAAATTCCTTCAGCACTAGAACCTGATTGTCAAACAACTAGGGTCTCCCTTCTCACACTCTCACTTTGTCAGCAACATTCTCAAAAACAATATCAAAAATATTGGGCCTTACCTCTATGAACTTCACAGCCTTGCTGGCTCTCCAGACTTTTACCATTGTCGACCCCAACACCTCCTTACTAATTGTCCTCGATGAACAGATCTTCCCCAACATAGTTCTCTGTTCTTTATAGATCAATTCAGTTGAAGAGTCTTCATCTAGATTAATACCAACTCTCTCATGTTCTAAGAGTCTGAGTCTCTTCCATTTCTCCTTCAGAGAATCCATCATCGCTCTTTCTGCTCTTCTCTGTTTTTTAGAGAATAACTGCCACCACACACCGTCATGGTTTTCTGAGGTCCGTTCCCATTAAGCTTCTGTTCCACTAGAGGAAAATTCTCCCACGCCCTAGGCCACCACCAAAATCTTATTCTATTATAACCACTAGCTCATGCCACTACCCCACCCCCACTTCATCCATTTTCCTTGAGAGAAAAGAGAAAATGCTAGTTAGTCTCTTCAAGTATATGGCTCAAAGTTATTGTTAATGCATTTTATATTTTTTAAATGTTTAAATAAGTTACCACTAATGTAGTTGTCTGTGTGTTTTTTAACATTTAAAAAAATAAAAACAAAACCCAAAATGGAATTGGGGTACACTTGAGGGGCTAAACAAGCGGTTGAGTAGCACCATTCAATGATAAATCTATCAAGAGCTGCTAGGTACAGTCTGTATACCTCGACCACGCGTACTCTACTTTTTTGTCTTTTGTCCATATCAATGTAGGTAGAATGACCAAAATGCCATGCTCCCAACATGCCTAAAAATAGTATACGGGCATTCAATTTGATTTTGCTGCTGTCCAGCTTTTGCGTTCTCGTTTCTCTTTGTGCTGTTCGAAATCCAGCTTCATGGTTAGCTCTTTCACTACCGATGTTGTCCTTAGTTCCTCCACCACCACTATCAATAATGTAGGCCTAGACCAACCCATGCGAGGTTCCTCTCATCCTATATGTTCGAGATTCGGCATTGTGGTTAGCTCCTCCACCACCATTGAAGGTAACATAGACCTAAAAATTTATTTGGTTATTTTTTTGCCCAGCCCACTCCCATTTACCTTGTTTTAGGAATTATTTTTTCTTTCACGTAGCAACCACATCTTGGCCAAACCACCCATCAACTATTTTGTGAAATTACTTGCTTTGTAGATCTATTCCTCCCTTAGAGCAAAGCTTCAAGACGTGACTTACGCTGAGATTGTTTTGGGTCAAGACTTTGCTGAATGTATTTGTTGAAATTGCTATTTGGTAAAATTACTTGCTTTGTGGAAGGTATGCATCGTTAATTAGTCGCTGGTTATATGTGCTTAGTATCCAACTTTGCTGAATGTTTAATAAACACCTAAAATGTGTGTGGATCCAGGTTGTTTTGGGTTAAGGGTACATAATAGTTTCAACTAGTGAGGAGTACTGTTAGGGAAACTGCTGCAAAATGCATGTTGTGCTGTTATGATCCACTGCTAGCTAGTGTAGTAGCATATAAATATATATTAATTATCCAATGCTAGCTAATTAAAGCTTCACATTAATTTAAATTAGCATAATCATTATCTAAATTATTATAATAAGCTCAAGTATAATATATTGTTGGTATAATATCACATGCATAAAATTGTTTTGCATAATATCACATGTCACCCACCAACGCGTCCTCAGGGACTCATCTTGAAGCCACTTAAGCTAGCTCCCATCACTTAATAAAACAAACCGTTTTTGTCAATTTCTCAAACGAATCGTTTTGGCCACGTTGGGGATGCACGTGCAAACTTTTATTTGGGGACTGTAAGAAGAATTTCTCAAATCTATAATTAATTTACAACTATTTTAGAACTCTATTTAAAATGAAAGGTAGTCATGAAAAATTAAAATTATTTTTTATTGAAGTGCACAATTACGTTAATAGATTTAAAATAAATTGTAAAGTAATTATAAAAAAGTTATAAATGTATCGTTATTCCTAATTTATAAAATTTGTGCATTGCTGAAGGCACGTTGGCATTCTAATGGAAAAACAAAAAATGCACGTTTGCACTATTGCTAGGCTTTGATGCAGCCGGGATTACGTGAAGAGTTTAGTTAAAAAGAAATAAATAAAAGAGAGATGTTGTGTTTATAAAAAAAGTATTATAAAACAATTTACAAATTAAAATGGGTTGAATATCTTACAATAAAAATAGACTTAGGCTGCGTTTGGATCCTCAACCTAACTCAACTCAATTCAATTCATCATTACAATTTTTTCAAATCTCAATACAAAATATAATAAACAATTCAACTTTTTCAAATCCCAAAACAACTTTAATATTAAAAAATAATATTCTAATAATATTTTATCATCTCAACTCAACTCAACTCAACTCAACATCCAAACTCACCCTTACAATAATGATATATCATATTAAATTATTTTAATTTGTAAAAAAAAATTAATTAATTTTTTTTATATAAAGCATTTGTCAAATAAATATGGTGTTACCTCCAAGAAACTTTTATTTATTATTTCCTTTATATAAGTTATATTTGTTTAGAGTGGAACAATTTTTTTTTTTTGGAAAAATGTGTTATACGTTTCGTGTGTTTTGCAAAAATAAAAAAAATATACTAATCTTAAAATCACTTAAGGGTTTTAACTTTTACTTGAGGGCTCGGTTTGGATATACAAAACCATCTCATTTAATCATTACAACTTTTTTAAATTTTTACATAAAATATAATAAAGAATTCAAATTTTCAAATCTCAAAATAAAAATTATATTAAAAAATTATATTCTAACAATATTTTATTCAACTTTCAACAAAATATCTCATCTTATCTTATCTGAACTGCGTAACTAAACGAGGCCTAACAGAAGATTTTGAAACCTAAAAAATAAGTAAATTGTTTAGCATTTTACTAATAGAAGTTCATAAAAGAAATTAATTTGATAATTCATTCCAACTAAAAAACATAAAATCCATTAAAAGAGACTATCAACAATTCAACTTTAACGTTTTATTTAAATATTATAAATGATATTTATAGTTATTGAATGCGTAAATATTATGCACTCATTTTAAAAAAAAAATAAATATAAATCTACATAAAAAAATTAACTTTTTAATAATAAATTCCACTCTTTCATCGTAAGTATGTCTAACAGACTAACATTACTCTTTAAATATTTATTCTTTGTTATGAAATCCAATACCAAAGGTTCTCACATGAAAACATTCAGAGGACTTGCCGTTTTCAGAAGTCGATTATCCGTATTTTTGTCACAAAACGACCCGTCGTTTCCAATGTTCCCCGTTAACATACGCAGCTACGCTGGCTTTATCGGCGTTCTAGTCGAAACCGTTGAAAAAAGGGGGACCTTGGGAGCGCAGAGAGAGAGAGAGAGAGAGAGAGAGAGACAGCATGGCTGAAGAATCGAGCCGTCCAATTCGGCTAATGAATTTCGTCTCGGAGGAACAGGTTTAGGGCTTTTCTCGAAACTTTCGAATCCCATTATTTATATTATTACGAGGAAGCCCAATTTGTTTTTGTTTTTGCTGACACTTTCATTTTGCAAATTTGGGTTTGCTTCGGTGGTATAAATTTTTTTTTTTTTTTGATAATTAACCAAAGTGAAGTTGTTGAACTTTCTGGGTTTTGGTGGTGTGGCAGTTGGATGAAGTTAAGAAGACAAGGGGCGAACGCGTTGAGGATGGCACTGCCCAAAGAGATAGACCCCTTTTTGAGGTTTCTCTTTCTTCCCTTCTCTTTTCCTTTTTAATATATATATCTAATATTTATATACATATATATATATATATATATATTGTGTGTGTGTGTGTGGGTGTGTGTATAAAAATTTTGTAGCCACTATTAATTTGGAATACGAGCTTAATATTCAGAAAAAGAGTTCAGTAACTAAATAGATATATGATTCGTACATGCATACAACTAACTTAGAAGGAAAACTCAGCCACAAGAGTGAGTCTACAATTTGAGAAAATTTTCAATGCGGGTGATTTACAAAGTTTGATAGATACTTGAAATTCCTGTTACTTGCTAGTAAGGTTTTTTTTTTCCCCAGACTGACTGATAAAAATGGGAGTGATTCCATTTTCGATACCTATCGAGAGTGCAAGTAAATAAATTGACGCAAATTTTGTGCCTACCATGATATGGCTCGTGCAATCCAACAAGAACTAAATTCTTGGTTTAAGGCAACCAATACCTTTGGGTGTAGTATTATGCTTCCTGCTATTCACACATTCCGAGCCTTTGGGCCTGTTTGGGGTTGCGTTAGAAGTCTTAAAAAATGCTTAAATAGCCTTAAAAATTCTTTAAACTTAGGTTGTTTGGATCTTACATATTAAAATAATTTTTAATCTCAAATAAGCTGAAAAGTATGTTTGAGGAAAAATATCATTTTGATGTTTTTCCTCAAACATGCTTTTCTGGATAATGCGGAATATAGTTTCAATTTTAAAAAGACTATCAATGGGTGAAAGTAACCATACAACTTTTAGATAATTAAAACTTTCAAACTTCCAAGGATATGGTCATAATCTTTAAAGAATCAAATGATCTTTTATGTCATTTCTACCTTAGAAAGTACTTTTTAAATTTGTTTCCGAACAAATGTAACATGTTTGAAAGTGCTTTATACATATGGTTACCAAATAATAAATAACTTTTTAATAGTAGAACTTATTACTTAATCTATAAGCTATAAGCCCTAAAGCTATAAGCTATATTTTCTATTGCAACACCAAATATGCACTTTATATTTTCTGATTGCAGATCCTAAAGGAAAACAAAGACAAGCAGGATGCAGAATTTAATGAGCGATTCAAGCACAGTGAGTCCACAACTCAAAATATTCTTTGTTTTTTTAAAAATAAAAATTTCTGCAACAGATATTTAGAGCAGCAATACCACAACAGGGGAAAAGAATGTGGTATACTGCATTTCTTGTTACCCCCCAATGAGACCTTTTTTTTTTTTTTTTTTTGATAAGTAAACCTCCCAATGAGACCTAAACGAATGGGGCCTTATAATACCTTTTATTAACAGGACCACCCAAAGCTTTGGATGAAGATGAGACTGAGTTTCTTGAGAAGTTGGAAATGGTAAGACTATGTTCTAAGATCTGTATCTATTCTGTGCTACATGGAGTGCAATTTTTCTGATTAGTACTATTCGATATACCTATGGAGTCATTAAGCTGCTGTACTTGTAAATTGTAGAGTGTGCAGAATCAAATGAAATATTTTTTTTATTTAGTGGCTTACAATAAAACTATGAATCATTTATTATCTCAGTTTGCAGGACTATTGTCATCTCTTCCTGTTTTATATTGTTAGAGTTTTATTTTATTTATGTTATTTTATTTTTCATAAAGTCAAGGAGGGAATATGACCAACAAATAGCAGATGAGGAAGGTCAAGAGCTGCTGCGTTTCCAGGTAAATTTTTTACTGTTTCACATAATTACTCTAATTCTTTATTTTCTTGTAAGAAACACAAAATTATCTAGCTTGAGAATTGTGGATTTGTCTTGAGATCATTGTTGTAAAGTAACATGCAGTGCATTGAATTGGCCAAGTTTACAGTCCTAAGTTAGGATCCTGGCGCATATGCATAAAAATTAGGGTCAGTTTAAGGCCTAGTTTGGGTGTCCAACTACTCTGAGGTACACCGAGTAATTCTCGTACGGATGGAAATACTCTTCCATCCAAATGAGTAATTGAATATTTGAAACACGTCCAAGTTGAGTTACTCTACTGTTTCGAACCCATGTCTCAACGGAAAAAAACTTTGCATCGAGGACAACATTCCGTCGTCAGGAAGTGGTGGCTGGGTCTGCGAGAGGTGGTCACTGGTGTGAGGTGGTGGAGGTGCGGTGGCCTGGGTGGCCGCATATGGCAGCACAAGTGGAGAGAAATGGGTGAAACTCATTTCAGTTGGGTTACTGCAGGGGAGAGAGAGAGTTGCGTGTGGGGAAGATCGGCCAGGCTGGGCTGAAGGAGAATCAGGCCAGAGGAGAGAGAGAGAAAGTGAGGAAAGAAAAAAATAAAATAAAATCATTATAATATTTATCACTATTATAAAATCACTATAATAAAATCCCTATAGTATTTATCACTATAATATTGATGGGACCCACATATTTTTCAACTATTTATTCAAAAGTCAACAACTTAACATATTTCATGCATCTAAACAACTCAAAATACTCTCAATAGGACCTACAAACCCACTTCAATCTCTACTCATAACTATTCACAACACTTCTCGTTATCCAAACCAGGCCTAAGTATTTTGTGATATATGATGAGGAGTTAATGATCAATGAAAGAGAACTCCCCTATATAGGTAGCTCAACTAACAAGGTTAAGGAACCATAAGTTTTGGTAATTTGGAGGTGAAGGATTACAGGCCCATTAGTCTCGTGAATGGGGTGTATAAGATCATTTCCAAGGTGCTTACAAATCGCCTAAGGGAGGTTGTGGGGAGGATCACTACGAAGTTCCAAAATGCATTTGTAAGGGGTAGGCAAATTTTAGACTCAGTCCTCATCACCAATGAATGTCTAGATGATAGATTAAAATTTGGCAGTCCAGAGATCATATGCAAGTTGGACATGGAGAAGGCTTACGACCATTTTTTTTTAATAAGTAAAAATATTATATATATCAATAGGAGTAACCAAGTACATTGGACGTATAGTAGAAAACACCTAACCCATACTAAAGAGCTCTTAATGACCCAAAAAGCCCGTGAAAACTATCCAAAATACACCAAGCCCGAATTGGAATAAGACACACCTCCCCAACCCCAACCCCTTGTTTCCTATAAGACTAATACTCCACTAGAAGCTCTCTCTATGAGAACGTCTCCATAATGCCCTCCCTTGACTTGAGCTATCATCTTTAGCATCGTAGTTGATTGCCCAAGAAAGACACTTTAACTCCCTGTTTTTCTTAAAAACCCGCTATATTGTTTATCGGAGGAAGAGAAACTAGGGGAACAATATTATCCCCAGGCACAGTACCCAACTGCACTCCCGACTCTAGACATTCCTCGTCACAAGGCACCAACGACAAACCCATAATTTCCTCCCCGCCATATCCTGCATTCAAATCCTGAACCTCCTCAACAGGTATATGGTTGTTGTCCATTGTTGCTATCACCATTAAAGGTTCCTCCCTTCCATCAACGAGGACATTGCTTGTGTGTGCTCCACCCCCTGATGATCCTTTCTGTGCCACTTTGCTAGACCCTACTGCTCCCTCAAGAGGCATAGAGCAGGTAGGGGAAACACTACCTTTTGTTACCCCATTTTCATTTTCTAAAAGAGGCACGTCAGTTTCTTCCAAAGTACTCAAGACCCTGGAAGGACCCCCATCTTCAACTAAAAGTGAACCCTAGAAAAAAGTACAAACCCCATTAGCAACTGGTGACTGAGGGCTGTCAGACGACAAGCTATTGATGTCCTGAGTGACACCGGCGTGAACAGTGATGCGGCGTCTAATGACCCTATTTGTGACGGCGTTGAAATGTCCTTTGTCGGTGCGCTTGAGGCCTTCAAACCCGTAGGATCTACCCCCCGCCCCCTCTCATCCTTTTTTGATCCACCGTCCAAACCCACGACTAGGTCCAACTCCATATCCACTTTAATCATGAGATTATTCACATACTCCATAACTCCCGTCAATTGAGCTTTGACAGCCCACAAGACCCCCTCCACTTCTCCCAATGTCACCTGACAGCCTTTGTCTCCTACACGTGCCTTACCCTTTCCTTCAACCGCAGAGCTATTCTTAGCTAGACTATCCGCCAGTGACCTCAACACCAAAGCGTACAAGGCACCTTTGACCGAGGAAGCCTTCCCATTGTCTTTCCATCAACAAACTCCCCTTTGTTTGCATGCTTCAGAATAACGGCTTTGGACCTAGTAACGCTTCAAATGGACTGCAGAAAATCTTTCCATCCAATGCCATTTGCGCCTTCTGGAATCACCAACAACCTTTCCTCCTTCCATTCTGGAATTGTGAGATTTGCAAAAAGCTGCCCCTTGCGTTAACATGATGTTGAATGATGAAAACTCCATTACCCATCCTTAGCTCCTTGAAGAATCGTTCATGAAGTTGAGTTCTAAACAATCCTCTATTCCCTTAGCCACCCATTGTCTTAGACGACGACCATGTTAATTGGGATTTCTTACTTTATTTGCTTAAGAGGTGTGAATTTGGGGAGAGATGGTGCATATCAAAGGCAAAGTTCTTAGTTTTGGTGAACGCCAGTCTAGTTGGTTTCTTTAACAACTCTCAAGGTCTTTAGACAAGGGGATCCTTTGTCCCCACTCTTTTTTTTCATTATCATGGAAGCGCTTAGCAGAATGATCTCAACCTTGGTTAACAGTGGCGTTGTGCTTGGATTCTTGGTTGGCGGACCCAAAGGGATACTCTTAACATTTCTCACTTGTTGTTTGCAGATGATATGTTGATATTTTGTGAGGCAGAACAAAACCAGATTCGGGTATTGAGGGCACTTTTACTCTGTTTTGAAGCGGTTTCAGGTCTAATAGTGAACTTCAACAAGTCAGAGTTGGTAATGTTTGAAACATCCAGCCGTTGGCTAATATTCTAGGATGTAAGGTCTCATCTCTTGCCATGAATTATCTTGGTTTTCCTTTGGGGGCAACTTCAAGGGCTAAATCAATTTGGGATACAATAATTGAGAAGATTGAACGTAGATTGACAGGTTAGAAAAGATTGTACTTGTCAAAAAGTGGTAGGATCACCTTAATCAAGAGCACTTTGTCTAATTTACCAAATTATCTCTCTCTCTCTCTACTATGACCTTTCATCTTCCAATCCTGGTGCTTCTAGCCAGGAATGATTCTTAATCTTTCTATTCCTTTTCTTAATCCTTGTTGGGCTTTGATTTGAATTTTTCTTAGTCAGTTTGGAGATGGATTGCAGTTTTCGCATAGAATCTAAGTTGTTTGTGTTTAGGAGAAAAGGTGACAATGTATTCTATGTCTTTGAAAAGAGTAGAAAGATGATGAAGTCTCGAGGGATGGTTGTTTGGATTTTTAAAGTGATGGACGGGGCGCACTATGGAGGAAATATGGAAATTCTTTGTATTTTCTTTATTGCAATGGTTTTCTGCTATAGGGCTTGATGGAGATTCAGCTCATGATTTTTTGTTTTCATTTTCCCTTCATAGAATGTAATTAGGTGTTTTCTTTTGTATATTTCCTGTGTACATGGGTTTCACCTATTACATTTGATAAATAAAATTTCTTTTTACTTATAAAAAAAAGAAGTGATGGAGGAATGCTTGAAAACTTAAGAAATATGGATTCGTATCAGACTAGAAGGGAGGGGGAGACAAAGTTTTCATGGTGCAAAGAGGTCAGAATTTGTTAGGAAGATTTGTGAAGTTGATTGAGTATGATACAGGGATGGGAAAAAGAATTCTAGTCATTCCTGAAGGGTGGAGAGGAAGTTGATGGGCTGGTTTGGTGAGGAATATGATAGTTATGGTTGGGTCTTCTTCCTCAGGTTTGACTCACGTTAACAGAGTTGATTCTAAGCATGGGACTGTTTCTTACATGTCGGCTCTATTGAAACCAGCACTAGTGATAGAAAGCTATGGTTATGGAAATGAGAGGAAGGTGGAACAAGTGTCGGAGGGGCGTTTGAGGAAGGAAGTTCCGATGACAGAGTGCCGGCGAAATAGTTATGTTGGTGGAGCTGCTGGTTGGTCTTCTGAGGTGTTGCATAGACTTGGAGAAGCGGAAGGGTCATTGGGGCATATTCGATCTGAGTTGTTTGGATGGAGGGAGAAGCTAGATATTATGTTGGAGAAGGTTGATGGTGGTTTGGGCTTGATTATGGGTTTCGGCCATGTTTCAGTGGTCTCTAAAGATAAAAAGAAGGTATCGGGGGAGAAGCTTGGGTCAAAGAATATGAGGAATAGATTTGGGCTGGAGAGAGACCCAGTTGCTAGGTCTGTTTCTCGGAGGCTTAAGTCTCAGTAGGGGAAATTGAGCTTTTTTGGCCCGATAGAAGCAATGGTGGCTCAGCCCAATGGTTTGAGGGCTCTGACGGAATCAACATCTTCACATAAGGGATCGACGGCGGCTAGCGATCTTCCAGGGGGCATCCTGATGGTGAGATATGTCAATTGGTCTAAATGCCCTTTCCATAGGGTTTGCTTACATTATATAGAAGAGATTTACATCGTGATTGCCTGATTTCCAGCACCTAAATGCTATACAAGGTAAGTATTTCCCAACGTTATTTACAGCCTAACAGCCTAATTGTCTGCTATATACAATCGAGACATAAAGGAAAACATTCCTAAAATAGTACAGATCAAATCCCGTAACATTACAAATCAAATCTCAAATCCCGTAACATCCCCCCTCAAATTGAAGCTGGTAGATCAAGAAGCATCAATTTGTCAACTAAGAATTGATGCCGATGCTGAGAAAGAGCTTTAGTGAAGATGTCTGCAGTTTGATATTCGGTGGAAATGTGAGGAAGTGTAATCACATGTCTGTCAAAGGATTCACGTATGGAATGACAGTCAACTTCAATATGTTTCGTACGCTCATGGAAGACAGGATTAATGGCGATCTGAATAGCACTGGTATTATCAGCATGAAGAAGAGTGGAATGAAGTTGAGGAAAACCAAGTTCACCCAATAACCCATGAAGCCATGTGATCTCAGAGCAGGCGGAAGACATAGCACGGTATTTAGACTCTGTGGAGGACTTGGAAACTCTGTCTTGCTTCTTACTTTTCCAAGAGATGAGTGCATTGCCTAAAAACATGCACCAGCCAGTAACAGAGCGACGAGTATCTGTACATCTGGTCCAGTCAGCGTCACTATACCCTACCAACTGTAAGGAAGATTCCTTAGGAAAGAACAACCTGCGTGTAGAGGTGCCCTTCAGATATCGGATAATGCTGCGGACAGCGGCAAGGTGAAGGTGTCGAGGGGCCTGCATAAATTGACTAACCTGCTGCCAAGCAAAAGAAATGTCAGGACGAGTAATCGTCAAGTAGTTCAAACTCCCAACGAGTTGCCGATACAAGGATGGATCTGATAGAAGCTCGCCTTCCTCCTGACGAAGCTTAAGATTTACCTCCAAGGGAGTAAGAACAGAATTACCCAATTGGAGACTAGCTAATGAAACGACTTCCTCCGTGTATTTGTGCTGATGTAACATTGTACCAGTCGGAGTAATTTGTACCTCAAGGCCAAGAAAGTACTGCAATGGACCAAGATCTTTCATGTGAAAAGAGGCCTTGAGATGCTGTTGTAATTGCTTAAGTAACTCAGTATCGGAGCCAGTAATCACAATATCATCAACATATACTAGAAGCAATACAATTCCTGCAGAAGTCTTGCGAAGAAACAGAGAGGAATCAAACTGACTCTGAGTAAAGTGAAAAGTAAGCAGAGTAGAGCGAAATTTATCAAACCATGCACGCGGAGCCTGTTTCAAACCATAAAAAGATCGGCGTAGCCGACAAACCTTTGAGGAAGGTGTAGTAAACATGCCAGGAGGTGGAGACATATAAATTTCTTCCTTCAAATCCCTATGAAGAAAAGTATTTTTCATATCCATCTGCTGGAGAGACCACCCCTGTGATGCAGCAAGTGCCAAGATAGTCCGTACAGTAGTCATTTTGGCAACAGGTGCAAATGTCTCTTCATAATCAATACCATACTCCTGTCGGTTCCTAAGGGCCACGAGACGGGTCTTATGTCGGTCTAGTGAGCCATCAGACCGAAACTTGACTGAGTATACTCATTTACAACCAATCGGTTTGACACCAGAGGGACAAGTCACAAGATTCCAAGTGTGATTATCTTGAAGAGTTTGGATTTCTTCTTGCATGGCCTGCTGCCAACATGCTTGGGTGGCTGCCTGAGTATAAGAGTGAGGAACAGAAACAGTATCGAGGGTGGCAGTAAGCGAGGTATGAGAAAAACCATACCTATCTGGTGGATGTGTAACCCGGGTGGAGCGCCGAGGAAGCATAGAATCAGATGACGGATCAGTGTTTGGAAGAGGCGCTGAAGGAGGACGTCTATGGTACACCATACCTGGTTTAAATCGCTCAATAGAAGAAGACACATCATCAAAAGCGGGTAGAAGAGTAATAGGAGGATCAGAAATAACCTGAGACTGAAAGAAATATTGATTTTCAAAGAAAATCACATTCTGGGAGATCCGGAATTTGTTCGCATGAGCATCATAACAAACAAATCCTTTCTGAGTAGGGCTATATCCCATAAAAGCACATGTGACAGACTGGGCAGCAAGCTTGTGACGATCAATAGGTGGCAGATGAACAAAACAAATACACCTAAAAGTATGAAAGGATTGATACTCAGGAGATATGCCAAATAATCGAAGATAGGGAGAATCATAATTTAGAGTGGCAGTAGGCAAACGATTGATCAAAAAACACCAGTAGATAAAGCTTCTACCCAAAACTTAGAAGGTACCGATGAATCAATCAGCAAAGTACGAACGACATCTAAGAGATGACGATTCTTACGCTCAGCGACTCCATTTTGTTGAGGGGTATAAGGACAAGAACGCTGAGAAATGATCCCTTTTTGCTGAAGATAAGTCTGAAAGGAATGAGACATGTATTCCCCCCTGAGTCGGAGCGTAAGGTTTTGATACAAGTACTGAACTGTGTCTCGACAAGCGCAACAAATTTTTGAAAAACAGAGAACACGTCAATTTTAGAACGGAGAAAATAGATCCAAGTAAATCGACTATAATCATCGATAAACGTCACAAAATAACGACGTTGCCCATGAGAAATAATAGGACTGACACCCCAAACATCAGTATGCACAATCTCAAAGCAAGTAGAAGCACGACTACCATGCGCAGGAAAAGGTAATGTTTTACTTTTACCAAGATGACAAGTAGCACAATCAAAAGATACATGAGACGAAGAAAAAGAATTTTTATTGTCCAAAAAACCATGTTTCAAAAGATGAGTCAAGACAACAGAATTAGGATGACCCAATTTCTTATGCCATACTTCATTATTATTGGCAGTAGCCGTACAAGCAAAAGAAACAACATTAAGAATAGAAAACTGTAAAGGAAATAGACGTCCCACTTTAGGCCCCTTCGTGATCACTGTCTCCGACACCTGATCCTGCACAAGACAACCACCACGAGAGAAATGAACATCACAGTTATTATCCACCAATTGTCCAACAGAAATCAAATTGGTAGATAATCCAGGAGAGACAAAAACATTGCGAAATGAAGAACCCAAAGTACCAACAGCAGTAATAGGAAGTGTACTGTCATCAGCAATCTGAATAGTTTGCGTGCCTCCATACTTACGAACACCATGGAGACCCGTTGTACTACCAGTCATATGATTAGAGGCACCCGAATCAACAATCCAAGAAGAAATGGAGGTAGGATCTTTACCTTGTAAGCCTAAAGCCGTAAAAGCAGACACAATCATCTGTTGGACAATGGCAGCTGTGAGAACAAATGAGTCAGAGCTTACAGTGGGGGGCGCAGAAGAAGATGAGGGCTGAATAGTAGCTTGAAAGGCTTGGGATTGGCGATTCTGAGGCTGCACTCGACAGTCTTTGATGATATGACCCTCTTTCTTGCAGTAGTTACAAACTTTCTTAGGACAGTTGCGAGTGATATGACCGAACTCCTTGCAACTGAAGCACTGTAATTTGTTCCTCCCTCTCCCTTGTGCTGCATAGGTTACATTCACAGCCTCAAAAAAGACTTTGTCAGAAGTCATACCCATTTGAGTAGATAACCGTTGTTCTTCACGCAATAAATCTCCCAAGCAAATATCCAAAGAAGGAACCGGATTACAGTTCAATAAACCGGCTCGAACAGGCTCAAATTCAGGTCGAAATTTCATCAAAAACTGATCACGTTGACTCTCAGCATGAACTGCTTGAAGAGTCGCGAGTGCCGCAGTGGGAACCTTAGCATGAACAAATAGCATAATACTCACGCCAAAAATTAATAAAACCAGAATAAAATTGCTCAATGGTCAAATTACCTTGATTGTAATTGCTAATTTCCAACTCCAATTGGAATTTCTGAGTGCTGTGATCTTGGTGATAAATACGTTGTAGGTAGTCCCACATAGCATGAGCCGTAGTAAAACAACAAAGATTTGTCACAAGATGGGGTTCAATCGTCCCCAATAGCCAAGAGACCACCTTAGCATCCTTAACCTCCCATTGTGCCAATTCTTTTTCATCAGTAGGAACTAGAGCAGAACTATCAAGATGTTTTGATAATTCTTTCCCTTTCAAAAACATTTTAAATTGAAATTCCCACGTAGGAAAGTTCTTGATAGTAAATCGAACAATAGTATTTTCAGTAGACATGAGGAAGAACTCTAAAAAAAAAAAAGCCCAAGCAGTCAACCAACTAAATGGCAAGCCTAACTCAAACCAGTCCAAAAAATGCAAATACGGAGAGGTCCACAGACACAACCAGATTTCAAAAGCCCAGTAGAAATAAAAGACGCAGATCAAATACGGAAGGCCCGGATCAACCACAAAAGCCCAACTCAAAATTACTTGCCCTGTGTGGAAACGACACAGCAGAGAACGAAGCTGCACCTTCGTCGATCACCCAGAAGAAGCCCAACCACCCACAAAGTCACCGACGGCCACAGAAGACACCGACAAGCACAGCCACCCACAGAGAGCTTCGGCAACCACGGAAACACCAAAAATAAGGAGCCCGCAACAAGAAGTAGGGCTCACAACGTCGATGGAACTCCGACAGCCAACGAAATGGCAAACTCAGAAATATGAACACCACAGAGAGCTTCGGCACTCAACCAGGAACTAGAATAACGTGCAGGAAAAAAAAAATTCCTGCCGCCGACAACTCACAAATTCTCACGAATAGTGATGGAAATCGCACACCAGAGACTAAGACCGCAGAGTAGGGGCTTTGGTATCATGTCAATTGGTCTGAATGCCCTTTTTATAGGGTTTGCTTGCATTATATAGAAGAGATTTACATCGTTATTGCCTGATTTCCAGCACCTAAATGCTATACAAGGTAAGTATTTCCCAACGTTATTTACAGCCTAACAGCCTAATTGTCTGCTATATACAATCGAGACATAAAGGAAAACATTCCTAAAATAGTACAGATCAAATCCCGTAACATTACAAATCAAATCCCAAATCCCATAACAAGATATACGGAGACGACATCAACTCAATGTAAACCTAAGAGTTTGTCAGGCAAGGGAGTGCAGGGCAGCCCAAAATCAAATCAGATGGAGGGTAGTGTTTTACAGAAAGGGTCGATGGAGGATGGAGAATGTATTAGGGGTTCTTCGACGACGAGAATCTTTCTGGCATTAGGGGCAATGTCATTTTCTCCAGATTTTGGGATGGTGCAGCCTGTTTTGGTTAAAGAGAAGGGCAGTAAGGAAGGTAGGATGTTGGCATCGATAATCTAGTTGAGTGATGGAGGTAAAGCCCAGGAAGTGGGGGAAGAGATGGTGGTGGAGGCTGATGGGGGGATGAGGGGGTGAGGGCAAAGGCAAAGGGTGCTGTTAAGATTATGGAGTTTGGGGACTTATGTCCCCAAAATAATAATTGAGTTGCAGTTGGCCCTTTGTAGAAGAGAAGACTCTAAGGGAAGTGAATTTGGGGAAATAATTGAATCTGATGAGGACTTTATTCCTGACCTGTTATGTTCTATACCCCCTGAGATTGATTGGAATCATAAATCTTCTGATTGGTTGTTGAGAAAGGTGGATGAAATCAAGGATTGTGTGGGTGTTTCTTGTGATGGATTTGAGGAACAATTTAGAGCTCTCTTGATTGCTATTGAGGCAGGTCAATCCTCTTTAGCTAGATTTGCTTTAAAAAAGGAAAGAAAATTGAAGAGATTGTCGTGCACAACTAATTATAGTGGAAGGAGAGGGAGTTCACTTAGAAATAAAGGTATGGAAAGGCTTGTCGTTGATTATCTATGAATCCTTATTTCATGGAATGTGAGGGGGCCTAATGACTTTAGAAAATGCCTCCGGGTGAAGAATTGGTTGCATAAATGGAGGGTCGTTGTTTTTGTTTACAAGGAACAAAACTAAAGCTTGTTAATCAATCGATTGTCAACAATTTGTGGAATTGAAATTGTGCGAGATGGGTTGAGTTAGTTTCAAAAGAGGCATCGGGGGGTATTATTATCATGTGGAATAGGAGGGTGGTGGAGTTGATTGATCATTATGTGGGGGAATATTTGGTGGCATGTCATTCTAAGAGTATTGAGGGTGGATTCAAATGGGCATTTGTTGGTGTTTATGGTCCAAATGTGGACAGTAGTAGAAGCATTTTATGGGATGGTGGGTTTACGTGGTTGGTGGGATATTCCTTGGTGTTTTGGAGGGGATTTTAATCTTACTCGTTTTCCTAGTGAGTGAGTGGGGGACTCTCACTTTTCACATGCTATGACTGTTTTTTCAGATCTGATTTTTGAGTTAGATTTGGTTGATATACCAATGGTGGGAGGAGATTATATGTGGTCCAATGTTATGGCATGGTCTAGATTGGACAGATTTCTGGTTTTGACTTCTTGGGAAGCTCATTTTTCTGGTTTGAGTCAGAAAAGACTTTCGAGAATTTGTTTTGATCTATCCCATTATGTTGGATTGTGGGGGAATCGTGGGAAGGCGTAGGTTTTTTAAATTTGAAAATGTGTGGCTGGAGGATGAGGGATTTGTGGATAGAGTGAGGAGATGGTGGTCCTTGTATAATTTTTCTGGTATGCCGAGTTTTGTATTGGCTGGCAAACTGAAAGCGCTTAAAAAAGATTTGAAGATATGGAATAAAGAGGTGTTTGGGAATTTGGACAGCAAGAGGAAGCTTCTTCTGGAACAGTTGCAGTGTTTGGAGGATAAGGAGGTGCGGGGGAATTTTTCTGGGGAGGATTGTGAAAGAAAAAAAGGGTTTTTTTGAATTGGAGTCTATATCCTTAATGGAGGAAATTTCATGGAGCCAAAAGTCCTGGGTGTTGTGGTTGAAGGAAGGTGATAAATGCACAAAATTTTTTTCACCAAATGGCAAACTCACATAGAAGAAATAATACTATTGAGATCCTTCCTGATGGGGATAACATTATTTCGTATCAAGAGGAAATCAATGATCATATTGTGAATTTTTATGAGAAGTTGTTTAGGGAAGAATTCTCTTGGAGACCCAAATTAGATAAGCTGTTGTTTGATACCGTAAAAACACATGGGAAAACCTCTTACTCATTTCATTGATGTACAAACATATATACACATTACATACAATTGACACTTATACCCTCATACACTTATACTAATTACAAACATGTCCTCTAACACTCCCCCTCAAGCTGGGGCATATATATCATATAAACCGAGTTTGAAACAAATAAGTTTTAACCGACTCCAACACAAAGACTTAGTAAACACATCTGCGAGTTGATCGACAGACTTCATAAAAGGTGTAGCAACATCACCACTTAGTATCTTTTCTCGAATGAAGTGACAATCAATCTCTATATGTTTAGTCCTCTCATGGAACACAGGATTAGAGGCAATATGCACTGCAGCTTGATTATCACAAAATAACTGAAGAGGTGTAGGAGCTGGAAATCCAATCTCTTGAAGAAAGTGTTGCAACCATGCCAACTCACTAGTAGTGTGAGCCATTGCCCTATATTCAGCTTCTGCACTAGACCGAGCTACTACTGCTTATTTCTTACTCTTCCATGTAACCAAGTTACCTCCTACAAAGGTACAATATCCAGTAGTAGATCTTCTATCTGAAGGGGATCCTGCCCAATCAGCATCTGAAAATGCTTCAACCTTAAGATGTCCATTTGGTCGATACAGTAATCCAAGACCAGGTGCTCGCTTAAGATAACGAAGAATATGAATTACAGCATCCCAATGTGAGGCCCTAGGCATTTGTAAAAATTGACTCAGTACGCTCACTGCATAAGAGATGTCTGGTCTAGTGATAGTGAGATAATTCAATTTCCCAACAAGTCTTTGATAACTACCTGGATCTCCAAACAACTCTCCTTCCTCTTTCAAGAACTTACGATTTGGGTCCATAGGGGTGTCAATAGGTCGTGCACCCAGCATGCCGGTTTCTTCCAGAAGATCAAGAACATATTTCCTCTGAGATAGGTTGATACCCTCTTTAGATCTACTGACTTCAATTCCAAGAAAATATCTAAGCTTGCCCAAGTCTTTTGTCTGAAACTAATCATGTAAACATTGTTTCAGCCTAGCAATTCCAGCAGAGTCACTCTCAGTAATTACAATGTCGTCCACATATACAACCAACAAAATGTGACCTGCATCACTATGTAGATGAAATACTGAATGATCTGTTTGGCATCTATGAAGACCAAATGCCAGTACAACATCAGAAAACTTCCCAAACCATGCTCGAGGAGATTGTTTCAAACCATATAATGCCTTTTTTAACTTGCATACAGTACCTCGATACTCTCCCTGAGCAACAAACCCAGGTGGTTGCTCCATATAAACTTCTTCATGCAAATCACCATGTAGAAATGCATTCTTAACATCCAGCTGAAATAAAGGCCAGTCTAAATTAGCAGCAAGAGAGATCAATACTCAAACAGAGGAGATTTTGGCAACAGGGGAGAAAGTCTCCTCGTAATCAATGCCATATGTTTGAGTGTAACCCTTAGCAACCAAGCGGGCTTTCAGACGTTCCATAGAACCATCAGGATGAAATTTGATTGTATATACCCATTTACAGCCAACAGGTTGCTTACCAGGTGGTAATGGAACAAGATCCCATGTCTCATTATGGTGAAGAGCATCCATTTCATCTTTCATAGCTGTCCTCCATCTCGGATTAGATAAAGCATCTTGAACTGTCTTAGGAACAGAGAGTTTTGAAAGTTGAGACGTAAAACATGAGAATGAAGGAGATAAGGCATGATATGAGACAAATTGACTAATCGGATGTTGAGTAACACAAGATCGAGTACCTTTGCGGAGAGCAATAGGTGAAGAGTCTGAAGTATGAGGTAACTCAGAATCCGAAAAGGGAGACACGGTTGGTGAAGGCATGGAAGCCGGTAGCTTCGAGCGACGCGAGTAAACCTGTAAAGGAACTGGGGGAGGGGGTGGAGGTGGAGGACCGGTGACAGGAGGGGAAAGTGTAAGAGTAGGCAATGGTAGAGGATCGCACTCAACACTCGAAGCTGTGTCAGAGAAATATGTTATGGACTCAAAAAAGGTAACATCGGCACTCGTAAAGTATTGTCTAAGGACAGGACTATAACAACGATATCCTTTTTGAGTCCGAGAATAACCAACAAAAAAACACTTAGTAGAACGTGGATCAAGTTTATCAAAACCTGGGTCAAGGTTATGAACATAGCAAACACACCCAAAAATTCTAGGAGGAAGAGTAAATGGTGGAGATGAAGGAAACAAGATGGAGAAAGGAGATGAACCATCGAGAACTGATGAAGGCATACGGTTAATAAGGCAACAAGCAGTCATAACACCATCACTCCAAAAACGTTTAGGAACATGCATGTGTAATAAAAGTGCTCGGGTCACATCTAACAAATGACGAATTTTGCTTTCAGCCACCCCATTCTGTTGGGGTGTATAAGAACATGAAGTTTGATGAATAATTCCTTTGTCACTTAAGTAAGTAGCAAAGGCACTAGATTGATATTCTCTAGCATTATCAGAACGCAAAACTTGAACTCTTTTGTTAAATTGAGTTTTAATTTCATTCCAAAACACTTTGAATATGAAAAGAAGTTCAGATCTTGCCTTCATCAGAAACACTCATGTCACACGAGAATAGTCATCAATAAATGTGACAAAATACTGATACTTGTTTGATTCAATGTTGATTGGTCCCCATATATCAGAGTGAACCAATTCAAAAGGACTCGATGCTCGTTTATCAACCCGAGGTGTAAAAGACACACGATGATGTTTACTAATTTGACATGTTTCACAAGGAAAGGGAGACACATTTCCTAGATCCCTAACCTGACGCTTCAAAAGGGAAAGAGGAGGGTGACCTAGACGACAGTGCCATTCATAAGCAGATGATGCGGATGATGTAAGAACTCGAGTGGGTGACTGTTTAACATCAAGATAATACAGACCACCAGCTTCATGCCTTGTACCAATCTTGTTTCCTGTCTTAAGATCTTGAAAGACACATGAAGAGGGATAAAAGGTCACTGAACATTGAAGACTTTGAGTAATCTTACTAATAGACAGCAAACTAAAGGGACAACTAGGAGCATATAGAACAGATGATAAGGATATAGAGTCGGTGAGCTTAGTGGATCCAATGCCTGTAACTTTAGTAAGAGAACCATTAGCAAGAGTAACAATTTTTGGAGATGTCACAGTATCCAACTTAGATAAAATAGAGGACAAACCAGTCAAATGTTCATTAGCTCCTGAATCAATGATCCATGGAACTTGAGTGTGTGAGGCAAGACATGCAGATGCTGTACTTGTTTGGACAAGAGTAGTTGTGAAAGATGAATCTCGTGTGCGACTCAAAAGCTTATCATACTCATCTTTTGATATAGTAATCATATCTTGGCGAATGACTTGATTAGCGAATCTAGCGGATCCAGGTGGTCTACCATTTAGATCCCAACAATAGTTCACCGAGTGGTTAGTGCGACCACAATAGGTGCACTTACGAGATTTTTTACGTCGACCTCGAGTGTGATTACCACTGTCATTACGTCCCCCATGTGAACCTCTACCACCTCGACCTCCACTCTCACCAGGAGCAGCATAAGAGGCAATTGCATCATGTAATTGTAACTCAAATTTAGTTGTCATGAATGCAGAAAAACTACACAATTGAACTTCGAGATTGAAACTCCACACAATGTATGAGAAAAACCACACTTCAACTTGAGAAAGCGAGAAACACAATCTGGAAATGTAGAAACTTAGCTCAACTACCCGAAACACCATCCAAATAACAACATTTCGGTCCTGTTTCGGTCATAATTGCACTGTATTGGAATATATCGGTTTTGAATTGCACTGTTTCGGCCTGTATCGGATATATATCGGCCAGTATCGGATATGTATCGGCCGGTATCGGTATCGGCTTGCTGGGCTTAAAAACACGAATTAGGTTATCCTAACCGAGAATAAGGAATCTGAGTATTACCTTATCCTTGTTACCAAACAGATGTTATTCTGGATTAGGAATAGACTTTTATTCCAGGTTATGGTTATCCACACTCAAGGATAGGATAACATATACCTGCAACCAAACGTTTCGGAGCTTGAACTAGTTCCGGCGACGGAGGCCCTTTCCGGCGGCCGATGACGAAGAAAAACTTACCGGTAAGCTCAGAGAAGGACGGCGAGTTCACTCCTTGTGTCCATTGCCGGAGGCGACACCAGAAACTCGCCGGAGACACCTTCAAACACCTACGGGCCGCCGACGACGAGCAGAGAAGCCACTGGGACGACGACGACACCGAATCCGGCAGCTGCAAACACTGGTGAGCTCGATTTCGGCGACAAAAATAAGATATTACAGCGGAAAACACTCCAACGAGTTTAGACCACAGTGAGCTCGATTTAGGCGTGAATCACTGTACACCCCTTACCACCATCTACAACCGTGAGCTCTGATACCATGTAAAAACACATGGGAAAACCTCTTACTCATTTCATTGATGTACAAACATATATACACATTACATACAATTGACACTTATACCCTCATACACTTATACTAATTACAAACATGTCCTCTAACAGATACTATTGATCAAATAGAGGTAGAATGGTTAGAGAGAGCTTTTGAAGAAGTAGTTATTGATGTTGTTAGAGGTATGGAAATGGATAAGGCTCTGAGTCCGGATGGTTATTCAAGGCTTTTTTTCAAGCTTATTGGGACATAGTTCGAGAAGATTTCATGAAGGTTTTTCTTGAATTTCATTCATATATGAAATTTGAGAAAAGTTTTAATGCCACGTTTATTGCACTCATTCCTAAAAAGGTGGGGGTTGTAGAGATGAGAGACTACTAGCCTGTTAGTTTGGTAAATGGAGTTTATAAAATTATTTCAAATGTGTTAGCTAATCGGATGAGCAGGGTGATGGAGAGGATTATTTTGAAGTCTCAAAATGATTTTGTAAGGGGGAGATAAATCCTTGATTCTGTTTTAATTGCTAATGAATGTTTGGAGAGTAGAATCAAGTTGGGAAAATCTGGAATATTAATTAAATTGGACATGGAGAAGGCTTATGACCATGTTAGCTGGGAGTTCGTTTTGTATTTGGTTAGGAGATATGGTTTTGGAGAAAAATGGTGTTTGTGGATTAAGCATTGCGTTTCGACGTTGAAATTTTCTATTTTGGTGAATGGTTCTCTGGTTGGGTTCTTTAACAGTTCGCGTGGTTTGCGACAAGGTGACCCGCTTTCTCCTTTCCTTTTTGTTCTTATTTTCTTTCTCTTTTTCCTTGGCCGGCAAGGGTAGCAAGAAGAATTGAGAGGATTTATCGGAATTTCTTGTGGGAAGGTAAAGGAGAGGATAAAAAGTTTCATTTAGTTAGTTGGAACAAGGTATGTCAACCGATTTCTTGTGGCGGTTTGGGAGTGAGAAATTTAAGGCTGTTTAATAAAGTACTAATTGGACTGTTACACTTTTTTTCTCTCCCCTAAAATATTTTCTCTCCATACATTTCTTCTTTCTTTATTTTTTTCCCCTTGCTGTTGGTAGCGGTGCGTTAATGGCAACATCTCCTTGTGGAGATTAGTGTATTAGTCTAGCTTTGAGTTACTGTGTTGGTTGGTTTTTGATGGGGCTGTGCAGAGAGATTGTCATTGATTAGAAGGTTTTTGAGTTTAGAAACGAGAATGAAAGGTGGTGGAGAATCACAGAGAGAAGTCGCTGAGTGGTGAAATACATCTCCTTGGATCATGAAGCCTTGGGGTGGTTGGGTTCTATGGTGAAGGAATGTGCATATTCATTGGGCTCTTCAGAGTTCCTAAGAACTCATAGAAAAGGAAATAATGTGTTAATGGTGGGGAGGGGATGTAATAAAAATGGCAGGTTTATCTTCCTTTCGGAGTTTGGGCACGAAAAGAGGAGAGGTCTGATAGTGGTGCCGGAAGGAAGGAAGGGGGTGGGGTGGAGGAACTTTGGAGTTACACTGAAGGAGCTCAGCCCTACGTCCTCTGTTTCGAGTGTGAGAAACAGAGTAGCTAATGTTATTCAGGTAGGAAATTCGAAGATGGTTAGGGGGGACGGTGGTGCTCCATCATCGACGGCAACTAGTTCATGGTCGTACAGTGAGGTGCTCCAAGCACAGAAGGATCAGTCTCGAGCCATGAGTGCTGTGGTGCCAGGAGAGGACATTTCATAGATGAGTGTTGCGGTGCCAAGAGAGGCATTCCAGAAATCGTGCAGAGACGAGGGGGAGATGGCAGAGTATCGTTGGGGTCAAATGAGGAAAATATTTTAAGGGTGCTGGGTGTTATGGAGGAAAAAGTTGGGACTTTATTAGAGGAAATAGATTGGTTGAAACGCTGCGTTAAGGGTAAGTTGAAGATAAGCAGGGGCCATGATTTGGGTTCTATGGAAGTGGGCCGTGACTTGGGCCAGAGGGATTGGGCTTTTCTTTGGGCAGCCTGGCCCAAAGAAGGGATGGAAGGCAAAACAGAGGGTGTCCGATATTTCGGCCCCGGTGCTAAGTCATCCTCTGTTGGCGCCGATAAGCGCCTCGCCGGTTCCCCCAAAGACACAAAAAGAACCGCCGGTCACGGTTGACCACTATGGCAACCTGGTAGGGTCATTCCAGCGGGAGGATTTGGAGGAAGGTGAGATGGCAGAGTAGCTGGTAGAGGATGTGTGGGTTGATACCCCGCCGTCTTCAGGTGGGCTGTTGTTGGAGAGTGCACAGACCCAGTCGTGCGTGGTGGTTGAAGGCCCATATGTTGCTCTTGTTGTTGTTCCTATCTCGCCGGCAGAGGATGGGTATGGGTTTTTGATTGATTTCCTGTTGCCGGTTCGTGGGTTGTTTTTGGAGAATGCACAGATTCAGCCGTGTGTGGTGGACGGAGGCCCAATGGTGAGTCCTGTGCAGTCAAATGTGTCGGAGCATGAAATCTCGTTACTGGGGTCTCTGACAGATTCTTGTACACTGGAAATGGTTTCATTTGAGGAGAATAAGTGTGGAAATGGGGCTGAAGAATTGGCTCCTGTCAACGCGGAACTACACTCAATGTGTGGCTCGAAATTGGCTTTTTTTACTCCAGTCAGTACGGGTTAGGAGGGGGCTATTCTAACTCCTATGTGTACACTCCCTCCTAGCGTTAATTACGAGAGTTGTTCGTCAAAGTGGGTTTTCAAGAAAATTGAAGAGATTCAAGCTATCATTGAGATTTCGTTTGGAGGTTATGAAGAACAATTTAAGGCTCTTCTTGTAGCACTTGAGGCTAGCCATTCGAAGTTAGCCTCAAATCGGGATAGGGAACTTAGAAAGTTAACTTGTTCCATTAATTATGATGTGAAAGAAGGGAGTGGCGGAAGGGATAAATTGAGAGGGAGGGGCAATATAGTTTTTTATGAAGCCTAAGAACCATTAGGTCAGCACTGCATATGTCCAAAACAATTGTGGTTCATGATTGCTTTGTTTTTGTAAGCATTGTTTTGTAATATGAATCGTGATTATCACTAGGTCATGTTTGAGAATTGAGATGAGTTGAGAACATCTAATTCATCTCAAAATTGTCACTCAAAACTTGTCATAATTTTCTTTTCAAACATTACTCAAACACAAAACACTTCCCAATTTCAAATCTTCAACTTAATCATTAGCTAATAATTACAACTTTTCCTAACTTCCAAACAAAATACAAAAAACAATACAACCTTTTCAATTTTAAAGCAAAAATAATATTAAAAAAATAATATTCAAACAATTTGTTAATTCTATAATATTTTTAATCAACTTTTTATCTCTCATTTCCCAAAATCCAAAAAAACATCTTAACTCAAACCATTTCACTATTATTTATATAATTCTCATCTCATCTCATTATCCAAACATAGTAGAGGAATGGGGAGTCCATTGACTATCTTTTACTCCATTGTGAGATGACTAGTGCTTTGTGGAGTGATTTCTTTAAACGGGTTGGTTTGGCTTGGGTCATGGCCATGAGAGTAGTGGACCTTTTCATATCTGGAGAGGGTTAGGATGAATCCCACAAATTTCAGTGGGTTGACTTTTCATGATTTTCTTATACTTCTAGATAGGTGACTCTCTCGTGTTTACCCTTGGTACCTGGATGCACCTTTTGCATAGTTTAATAAAGTTTTATTACTTATCAAGAAACGTTTTTCACCATAATGTCTATATACACCCGTGTACTTAGATGTGCCTTTTGCATAGTTTATTGAAGTTTCTATGAAATCTAGAGATATTCAGTTTTAAGTGGACTATATTGTCTGTGGAAGGGGTGTTTATGCATCCAAGTAGTAGGGAATTAGAGCCAAGGACTTTATACATGGTATATTTTTTGCTTAAAGTTTTATAATGGTTTTACTTTTTTAAAAAAGAAGTTTTATACTGGTTTGTTATCTTCACATGGATTGTTATCTTCAATAGAAAGGTTCGTAAGTATCATATAAACTTTTGAAGTAGTTGTCGTTCGGCATATGATGTTGCATGGTCATGTTGAGGCTCAAGACTGTACTTAACGTTATCTCTTGCCTCTGGTTGTTATGATTTCTTCTTCAGGCAGCACTGGCAGCACAGTCTAATATCGTGCATGAGCTCAAGGAAACACCCCCTGCTCCTATAGTCCAGGTATATTTTTTTTTATCGGTAGTTCAGGTTATATTTGATTTGATATATGTGCATTTCTATCCTTGTGACCTTTTTCTTTTCCTTTCTTTTTCTTTTTTCAATTTGAGGCATGGACAGACCTAACTCCCAAGAATAGCGAACCAAAATAATGAGAAGAAAAAAAAAACTTCGAATATTAATTTAATTTTAAGGTTTTTTTATAAGGTGGAGTATAAAAACTAATTTCCCCCCTTTTTACTTGTCAAAAAAAATAAAAATAAAAATAATTTCCCCCCTAAAAAGTTTTTTTTTATAGTTTTGCACCACTCGGGCTACACATTGGAAGGTAACCCCCTCCTACCCGCAAACCGTTGCAACCCTGTCATTCATATTCACAACCACATTGAAATCCAGATCTCTGATACAACTTCATGGGCCTTTACCAATAAAGCAAGTTGCGACCTTTCACTTGAATCTCTAGCATGTGATTTAATGCTTCTATGTAGGAAAATTTGATGCATCAGGTAACATTGTAGAACTTGATGGTATGCACTTGGACCCAGGGGCGGAACCAGAAAATTTAGTTTGGGGGGTCAAGTTAAAAAAAAATAAAAGGGGGGGGGGGGGGCTAAATACTAATTTTTATATAGTCTACTTTATAAAAATACCTTCTAAAACCTAATTTTCATCAAATTTTAAAAATTTTGGGTTGGGTTGGGGGGGGGGGGGGGTTTGCCTAAGGTAGTTCCGCCCCTGCTTGGACCATAGCCAGATTAAAACTGCCATCAATTGCTTGGTATACATTGGACAGTTGCGAGATGTTGGTCCTACCTCGGATTCCACCCAGATGATGCTCAACCCAAAGCAGAACACATTCATCCTCGTCTGTGGTGTGATTATTGTGTGACTGCTAATTGAGTGTCTCTATATTGAAATTAAAAAGAAAAATCAGATTCTAATGATTAATGGTCGTCCAATCAAGTCAATTTGGCTGAGTAAAGCATTGTTATGTATACCAATTTTTTTGAGAAGTTAGTAAAAAATAATATTTACTTTCAAAAGAATTAGAAGTTGGTAAAAAAAAAAAAACCAGATTCTCATTATTATTGGTCGGCCAAGTCAATTTGGCTGAGGCTCTGTTTTGTATTGAGTTCTGTATTCAAATCTTTATGAGAGGTTTGCCAATTCTTTGTAGTGAAATATCACCTCTAGAATTATTAGTTTGCGTTGGTTTCTGAATGATACCTGTTATTGTTTGCAGGAACAGAAATCAGTTGGGCGGAAAAATCGGCCAGCTCGTCCATTCGATATGATTATAAAGGTCAAGCCACAAGCAAAGAAAGCAAAGTTAGACCCAGCAGCATCCAAAGAACTCTCCGATGTGGTGAAAGACCCCACGGAAAAAATTCTAGAGCCAGTGGCAACCACTATTAGAAATACTGACGAGCCCCAAGATGTTGGTAAAATTAGTTTAGTTTTATATAGTGACGAAAGTGAAGAAGATGAATAGCGGATTTACATTAGTATTCTAAAGAAAAAACATACATTTTCTTTTCTAGTTAATTTTCTTTTGTTGTGTTAATTATTTTGTTCTTGGATCAATTTTCTGCTTAAACACAGCCTAGATGAATGCAAGCATTGTTTCAGATATGCAAGTTTCAATGTTGGCAAGTTTGGTCGGTGATGGTGTTGTATTTCCAAGATATAATTGTCCTTTATATGCTTTTAGCATAATTATAGATACTGGCTGTAGTTAAACTTCTTAAAATAAAAACTACAATGCGTAATTAAATTTTAAATCTTTTATCATAAGAAATAAATAAAACCTCTCACATATTTCGCTTAATAGTAAGGAGGAATCAAGAGCTACTTATATAGTGAGTCAATGTAGCATTGATCATCAAGAATTATAATTTCCTAGGCTTATTAACTTCCACTAAAATTCAATATTCTTTATTATGACTGAGTAAAAATTTAAAAATCTGACTCCGAATTAATCTCTGCTCTGGCTTCGCTTTGACTCTGACTGTCGGAGTTAAGAGTTTTTTTTTTTTCCCCTCAAAAAGTTGGAGTCGGAGGTGGAGTCAGACCGACTCCAACTCCGACTTTGCCTTCTATCTCTAACTCTGATATTGTACATATGTTATAAAAATATATGTATTTTTTTATACATTCATCATATATATTTTATATAACTGTAACTTATATAATTAGTTAAATTCAATAATAATATGAGCTAATTATTATAAAATAATATCCTTATATAATAATATAAATTGGCTAACAATAGTTTAATATATTTAAACATCATACTATTACTACCATATAACAATAATGTATAATAGCATATAATACTAATTTATATTTTTTTTTATTGGTAAATATGAATTTGATTGGAAAAGGTGAAGCCAAATACACATGACATATACAAGAGCAATACCTATGCATGGATGTCTAAAGATACAAGGAAATCATGTATGTTCATGTCATAGTCTATTACAATCGACCAATGGAATAAAGTTTGAAGAAAATAAGTTCTAAGCTCGTCCATTGTCCTTTCACGATCCTCAAAACTGTGACCATTCCTCTCCATCCAGATGCACCACCATAGATGTATTGGTTTCATCTTCCACAAATATGTAATTTGAGAGGTGCCCTGAAGGCCTTACTAGCTAGACAAATATTCAACAACCGTTCGTGGCATGTAATAGTAACATGTAATAACATATAATACTAATGTATAATAACTAAAGTATAATAACATGTAATAATAATGTATAATAAACAATATATAATAACATGTAATACTAATATATAATAACTAATGTATAATTAGACTAGTATAATAACATATAATACTAAGTCTAGTATATAATTAGATTAGAAATAAGTTAGAAACTAATACAATAACATGTAATTAAACACTATAGTACAAGTCTATAATAGGAATAAGTTAGACATTAATATAAAATATTATAGTCAGTTAAATAACATTTAATACTATAGTATAATAACATGTAATTAGATATTATAGTATAAGTCTAGTATAAAAATAAGTTAAATATTAGTATAGAAAATAGAAATAAGTTTAGAATAATTAGTTAATAACACGTAAATTGTAATACTATAGCATAATAACATTTAGGCCCCGTTTGGATATAACAACCATTTCATCTCATCTCATTATTACAACTTTTTTAAATTTCCATATAAAATATAATAAACAACTCAACTTTCTTAAATCTCAAAACAATAATAATATTAAAAAATAATATTCTAACAATATTTTATTCGATTTTTATTTTATTTCAACTCACTATTCAAACCGCACCTTAGTTAGACACTAGTGAATTAGTATTTATTAATAATCAATACTAACAATTAAATTTAGTGTACATTCTAGAGTAATAGGTAAGAGTTATGTCATGATATACTTATAATTATAAATAAAATTTTTACAAAAAAGATTTGTTCGTTAATATGCTTTAAGTATAGTTATTAATTTGATCATTTCCATAATCTATTAATCATATAGGTACAGTTTTAAAATCTAATCAATTAATAATATATGATTATATCCCATAAATATGGTTACTAATCTTAATATGTTAGCTACGGACCATACAGATATTTAAATTTAATTTTTGAGTTATAACTCATGAGCATATGGCCCTAAAAGTCCAGAACATGTTATATACATATAATTAATTATAATATACTTACAACTTATTTCATGTATTGTAAACCCTTATTTAGTTTGTTCTACAAGCCCAACCCCTATACAGTTTGTTCTATAAGCCTAGCCTTTATATAGTTATAGACTATGTGGTTCGTATTGCCCTTATATACCCTACGGTGCCGTTTTGCATCTTTATTTTAAATAAACCCTAAAAAGTTGCACTCTCACTTTCTCAATTTCAAGCCGATGTTGCTTTCTCTTTTATCTCTTACTGCTGTCATGCTTGCCACCAAAAGCCCCTAAATTTATCCAAAGCATACCCTTATCGTCGTTTCTTCATTTGTTGAAGACAATAGCCTCTAGATTCCTCAAACCCGCTGTACCTGAAGAGCAAAGATCATTTTTGAAAGAGCTTCAAGCTTGAGCATAATGTTTAATGTAAACATTATATCTTCTATTTCGTTTTTATTGTTGATATGTTCTCTATTTTCCACGAAATGCAAGTTTTTCCCGATCTTTTACTATTAGTAATTTTTCTTAATTTTGTTTGGATTCTGATTGGGTTTTGATCTTTTTTTTTTTAATCATCAAAAGCGAGTTACGATGTGTAAATTCGACTCCACTTCGATAAATTGGAGTCGGAGTCAGATCGAAATTTATGAAAGTCGAAAACGGAATTCGGAGTCAAATTTTGGCAAAGTCAGAGTTGGGATTGGATTCGGGATATATCGACTTCGATTCAGTCGGTGCTCACCCCTAGATTATAAATCCAATTGGTCACAAAATCACAAAACTAAAAAGGTATGAGTTATAACCATCAATACTTAGGAAATTAACAAAAGATTATAAACATAAACATAACATTTTCTTGTCTGTTCTAGTTGGAAGAGAGAAAGAAGTACCACTGATAAATGAGCAAATATGTAGTTATTAATAATCTTAATTTACTGGGTTAAGTAAGCTTTATTTGTTAAAAAGAGTATTAATCAAACACAGTATGGTAACTGGGCCTGTGGCATGTGAAAAGACTATTTACTCCTTAAAAGAATGAACATGGGCTCATGTTATTGGGCTTGAATAAAATCTAAACTAACTAAGATTATATACTGCAGGAGTAAGGCCCACGGAAGCGGATCCATGAAGAGAATAAGGAAGCTTCAGGAAAGAATCATCGAGAAGAAACAAAGAGAGGAAAAGGAGAGAAACGGTTACGGGAGAAGGCATGGAAGGGTAGAAATCAGTGGCAAGGAAAGAGAGTAAGGGCAGAAGGCTCACGCATAAAAGGGGGAGTTGATGCCAAAGAGAGGAAGGTAGTTATGAGACAATTTCGATTTCTGTTTTTATTTTCCAGAAACTTTTTGAGAATTTTTAGGGTTTTTCATTTTGGTGAAATACTTTGTTGATGATGGTAAAGTTAGGCTAATTCCGAAGCTTGGGTTGCGGTAAAAGCTTTCATTTGCTTCCTTTATTTGCTGGATTTCTGTAGTTGTTGATTTATACTCTTCACTTTATCGGAAATCAAATTCTGGAAATGGGCTTTTGTTGGATTCTCTTGTTCTTGTTCTTGTTCTGTTGTCGACACTAGGCGTAGCAGAACCTTGAATCAATCGAGGTTTCTTCCAGCCGAGTGTTAAAGTAAATTTGGTTGACGTTTTAGTAAGGAACTTTACAGAGTCTTGGTACAAGACCTCTGAGCTTATATTCTTCAAATTTCATTTTGTTAATGCCTTGATTGGATTAATAATAGATGAGTAGTACCCATAAATCTTTGTGAAGTGTGGAGTCAAAGGAAGTCCTAACCCACAACGCAGGTGTTTGTTAAATTGCTTCTGTTAATTCTATAGTTTTCAAATATCCAAATAAGTTTCTGATTGCAACTTGGTGAGGTTAAAATTACGGTTTGTTATAAGCTGAATATTATAATTTCTTGAGTTTTAAATTTTCATGTTTTAATCCATCTTTCCAAAATTTCCAAACCTGAGAGAGACCCTCTAAAGCTCATCACTGCTCAACCATACATTTCAATGGCAAGTTGGCAACAGATCCTTCATTCTAAATAAACAATTTCTTGGTTCATCAACTATTTTCATACAATATCTACTTTCCACTTGCTTATTCACCCAACTTCTTTCCAAATCTGAGTTCTTACATTTTTACTGAATTAAATTGCTCAAGTCCCTTTTGTCCCTGTGGAGATGAACTTGGGTGCTACCTTTTATTACAACTGAACCACTTCTACGCTTGGGAGTGATAAATTGGAAGCCATCAACCACCTCCAACAAATTTTTAAAACGGGAAAAAGATTAAAAAATGTCAAGCAGTTGAAGCACTTGTGTGAAGTGCAACTAAGGAGGCATAAAACCCATCCTGGTTTTTAATCAAAGTCTCGTGCTGTCCTTTCTCCACAATAGTTCCATTCTTAACCACAGCAATTAAATCTGCATTCTTGATTGTTGACAATCGATGAGCCACCACAATTGTAGTCCGGTTAACCATGACTTTGTCTAATGCATCTTGAACCACTCTCTCAGACTCAGCATCCAGTGCACTGGTAGCCTCATCTAGAAGTAATACCCTTGGACTCTTGATTATAGCTCGTGCAATGGCTATGCGCTGCTTCTGCCCTCCGGACAATTGCAGTCCTCGTTCTCCTACTGTAGTATCATAGCCCTGCATTTTTGCATCAAGTAAGAACAAATATGTCTTTAGTTCTAGGTATCTGCAAAAGTTGTACCCTTGGTAAGTGCTACAAGATGTACATTGAAACCCATGGTTATGGATCCGAATCTATTAGTTGGGAATAAATACTTTCTTTTTCAAGTGAAATCCCCTAGCATGTGAAAGAGGGAAAGTGAAAAACTTTTTTTACCCACCATTATTAGTGTATGTACAAGAGTGCTGCAATCTTACAGAATAATTGCTCATTTGTATCCATGAACAAGCATTGGCATGGTTCTTACCTGTTGTAATCCACTGATGAACCTGTGTGCATTGGCCATCTCTGCTGCAGCTACAATCTCTGCCTCAGTTACATCCCCTCCCTTTCCATATGCAATGTTGGCACGGATGGTGTCATTAAGCAAAATTGGTTCTTGCCCCACAAGGCCCATCTGTTGCCTCAACCACTTCAGTTGCAGCCTTTTGATTTCAATACCATCGAGTGTAATATAACCTGAATCAGGATCATAAAATCTTTCCAATAATGCTATTACTGTAGATTTCCCACTCCCACTTTCTCCAACCAAGGCAGCTGTCTGAAAAAGAGAGATTCATAAGAATAAAAACTGAAATTAAATCAGGGGACTAGTCACAACAAACAGTGGAATTCAAGGCAAGATATCAGAGAATACTACTTTACCTTGCCTGCACGAATAGACAAGCTGAGGTCTCTGAAAATCTGAATATCCGGCCTAGATGGATACCTAAAGCTTACATGATGAAGCTCGATATCTCCCTTGACATTATCTGGTGTCATCCCAGATCCATCACTCGGGTCAATCTTCGACTTCCTATCTAATATAGCAAATATGGAAGCAGCTGCATTCTTGCCTTTCTCAGCATCAGCTACAAGGGAGCTTGATTGAGTAACTGCGGTGGCTGCCATGGTCAAAGCAAAGAAAACCTGCAAAGAAAACCACACATGCGTGCAAAAAATATTAGAAGATTTTTTTTGCAAGTTTGATGGGATGAATGACATCGAAGGTTTTCTGCAAGTTTTGAAGTATTGTAAAAAGTACGCTGGCTACTGAAGACATATTTACCTGGAAAATAGCCGAGAATTTTGCTTTGCCATGCTTAACTAATTGGGCCCCTGCATAGAAACTCGTGGCATAGACGCAATACAGAATGAAGTTAGACATCCCAAATCCTATTCCACTGATCAAGCCCTCCTTTATGCCTGATTTCTTTGGGCCTTCACATTTTTGTTGATATAGCTGCATCACCTTCTCTTCAGCACAGTAAGAAGCAACAGTTCTTATACTGCCAACCGCATCATTGGCTATTTGGCTCGCATCCTCGTACATTGCCTGCAATCATGTTCACCCTTGATGAATAATCCATTAGATACGGTTAACTGGAGAAAGTAAGCTTAAAACTTCCATTTTATTGAATTAGGACATTGTCTCTATTTGGCATTTTGCTGCCGTAGAAACTGTGTCAATTGTTTTAGAGCATACCTTTGCGTCTGCACAGAATACTTTCATGGCCCTTTGCTGGATATATCCATTAACTCCAAGCAAAGGAACCAATACAAGGACAATTAATGCCATCTCCCAACTAGCAGTAAAAGCGATCACTAAACCCGCTACCACTGATGCAAGACTTTGAACAATTTGAGACAGTGAATCTCCTACTAGAGCACGCACTGTTGCTGCATCTGCTGAGAGCCTCGCACCAATGCAACCGCTTGAGTTCTCGGGCTCATCAAACCAACCAACCTCCATGTGAACAACCTTTTCAAAACACATTGATCTGATACGTTGAATTAACTTGGATCCAGCCACAGCAAAAAAGTATCCTCGTGCTGGAGATGCCAGAAATGCTACCAGGCCAAGGACTATAAACATTATTGTCCAAAACTTCGAATCCTTTCTTAGTTCGTGAGGTGGTTCGAAGAATATTTTGATTACTTTGGACATTAGCAAACCAAATATTGGGAGTATTACTCCATTGATGGTTGCAGCTAGAGTTCCAATCAGAAGGACCGGAATCTCTGGCTTATTGAGATAGGCAAGGCGGCGAATCCTAACCTCCCGAGATTGCTTTCGTGCTACTAAACCATTATCTGGTTCTAATGCTGCAGTATCAATTACATTAAGTCCTGCAGGCACTCCAAATGCAGATGAGAACGAGTGATGACTGCTATTTCCCACTCCAGATGATCCCCGACTTATGGATCGTAGGATTGATGCTCTTTGACTCTTCTGACGAAAACTTGAATTTCTAAAAGATTCTGCAGTAATTTCAGGCCTGTTTTGATCATCTGATGTATGCTTTGACTTCTTTTTTCCTTCTTGCAAGCGTATAAGCTGAGAGTATGCTCCTTCTGGATCCTTGAGTAGTTCTGAGTGCGAGCCTGATCAATAGCCAAATGAATTATGGGAAAAGTATGTCTCTGCTCTTCCATGATTCAGAAAACTAACAAATTTTTATAAATTTAAATATGATCAGAACATAAAAAAGATATGCACTGATGATTCAGAAAACTGCTGAATTTATACACCAGGACTTAATATTTTGCATTCTTCATATAAAATTTAGAATACACCAAACCTGGAGAATATATATATATATATAGATTCTTAAGGTACCTTTTTCAACCAACTTTCCTCTGTGAATGACTGCAATCATATCAGCATTCCTCACTGTGCTCAAACGATGAGCGACAATGACAGTTGTTCGATTAACCATGATCCTATCCAATGCCTCTTGCACTATTTTCTCTGATTCTGCATCAAGTGCACTTGTAGCTTCGTCCAGAAGTAGAATTCGTGGGTCTTTCAAAATTGCTCTTGCAATGGCAATCCTCTGCTTCTGTCCACCAGACATCTGTGTTCCGTGGTCACCAACAGTGGTGTCTAGTCCCTGGTAGTAAAAGTCAAAATCCAATACTAAAATAACAATTTTCTGCCATTAAAGATGAACACGGAGGTCTAAAAGTATGAAGATTAGAACCTGTGGCAATTTATCAATAAATTTAGCAGCATTTGCAAGTTCAGCTGCAGCTCTTATCTCTTCAATACTTGCACCATCTTTTCCATATGCAATGTTATCCTTAATGCTGGAGGCAAACAACACAGGTTCCTGGCTAACAAGACCAATTTTCCCTCTAATCCACTTGAGCTGAAACTCTTTGAGGTTAATGTCATCTATACGAACTTCACCAGCTTGTGGATCGTAGAATCTCTCTACAAGACTGATCACTGTTGACTTCCCACTTCCACTTTCTCCAACTAAAGCTGCAGTCGAGCCACAAGGGACGTAAAGAGAAAATCCATCGAATATTTTCTCATGAGGTCGGCTTGGATAGCTGAAATAAACATCCCTCAATTCAATCTCTCCACGAAGATCATCCAATACTTTTCCGCTTGTGTCAAAAGAACTTATCTCTGGCTTCCTCTCGATTGTCTCAAACACCTTGAAGGCTGCAGCCCGGCCGACAGAAAATGCACTCAAGGGGGGAGATAACTGGCCTAGGGACCTGAAGCATCCATATGATATCGAAAGGCAAGAACATATAAACAAATAAACCAAGAAAAATCATAATACGTCGGGTAAATTCATATATTCAGTCATATAAATAACTTCAAATATTTATAAACATATGTCCAGATTCAAAAAAATAAAATAAAATTATCAGTTTATTTTTTTTTTAACTTCATGAAAGTAAGGAAAAATATTGAAAAAAATCCCAAGTGAAAATGAAGAAAAACTAGTCATTGAAAAGTGAAAGTAAAAGAGAATAAGGAAAGACTTAGAGAAGATTTAAAGGAGATTGAGGAGAATGTGGTGCAATAAGCTAAAGGAAAAAAATACAAAATACAAAATGCAGCTCACATGGAAGATGTTAAGACAGCAATAACCACGTTCATCACATCACCCCCTTTGTACCCTTTCTCAATTATCAGCTTTGCACCACAATATACAGCCAACGCATAGCTGCAAAACACAACCAACAGTATTATCCCAAAACCTGCTCCTGCTGTAAATCCTTCACGAACCCCAGCTTTGTAAGAATGTACAAGACATCTGCCGAAACTTGCTATGGCTTGCTTCTCTCCTGTAAAGGATGCAACCTATAATGGAAGCAATTAATGACATATTTCATACTTTTGCCAAAGATTCATTAGTACGGATCAAAATCAGATTAACTGTATCAAGATTTCTGCTCTGATATCATGTTAAAATGTTAAATTATCCTAATACTTTCCAAATGTATATTTGCTTTTGATAGATCGACGTACGGTTCTGATTGCGCCAATTGTTTGTTCAACAACATTTGCTGCCTCTGCAGAAGCTTGTTGTCCTTGGGATGCCGTTTTGGATATAGCAATGGCCACAGCACCAGAAGCTACCGCAATAAGAGGAATAGCAGAGCAAAGAATAACGGTAAGAAGCCACCCCCTTATAAATGATATTATGAAGCCCCCAATGAAAGATGATATCAGCTGTAGAAACTTCCCAACCTGCAGGAAATAGGCAGATATAGAGGGATGAATATTGGCACATTATATTGTAAAACTCGTTTTACTGTAAATAAGTAGATTGATCTGGCGTATTACGTCAAGTCATAGTTTGTAAAAAGCTTTTTGTAGTAATCATCTTTGATGTATTATAGCATATGTTTAATACCTTCTCACCCAGGGCATCCTGTATGGAAACAGTATCACCAGACATTCTCCCAACAATCTCTCCGGTGTTAGTTTCCTTGTCAAAGAAAGTAACATCTTGTCTCAATATGGCTTTCAGATACAAACCCCTTATTCTTGAAGCCTGTCTTTCCCCCGTGACCACCCAGCATGTCACCTCTGACAAACAACAAAGCAGAGTTCATAAATCTTGAAGAGGTTATGCATAGCAGACTGTCTATGCACCTTGAAAAATGTAGAATGATTTTTGAACAAGAAATGTGCTTACGAAGGTATGCTGCACAGCCAATCCCCAGAGCCAAGTAGACAAATTCTAGAGCGATCTGTAATATTTCACAAGGTGGGATAATTAGCGTCTTCATATCAATAAAACAAATACATGAAAGAAAATAGAAGCTTTTTTTTTTTTTTTTTAACCTTGGAAACTACATCAACGATTTCTTGGACATTATTTTGGTTACTGCCAAAACTATTGACCAGTTTTCCAAACAGGACTGTCATAAGCGGCGTGCCTAACCCATTTGCAATGGCTCCAATTGTGCCAACAATCATCAATGCCATATCAGTGGAATCTGCAAACGAGAAAAGCTTGATAAAAGGAACTGTCTTTGTTTCTTGATGATCATCTTCTTTGCTTCTCTGAGAATCTTGTAGCTGGTTCCCATTAATGCCGGCCGGGTTTTCCTCTGCTTCGGCATTGCCTTTTGAAGCGGTGGCCTTATTTATAGCCGTATCGCCTTCCAGGCCATCCTCCACCACCATATTTCCTAGTCCAAGAGATCAATCTAGTTTTCAGACCTTCAATTGCAGCTGCAGAACGAAATTGATGGCTTAAATTAGCAACATAAATATAGATAAACCATATATAAAAGTTGGATCAGTGGAAGAATATACGGAATTCTAAAGCTACTAGTAGTCTTGAAAGATGTCACAAGTAGGAATGAGCTGGTTTCTTCTCCTTGGAATTAATTGCCTAGAAGACTCCCCCTGCATTAAAAAAGACATCCTAGTTCCCATGAGTCTTTGAAATCTAAAAGATGTAGCGTACTCAAAGGCCACAAAAGTTGACAATGTGCCAACTTCATTGCGCACAACTTAGCAAAATGCAAAATGGGCCGCTTCCAACAACATACAAGGAAGCATCCCCATCCAGCACACCATCCTCATGCATATCACTGACCCGAACTTTATCTTTCATCCCCCTTAGTTTTTTGTACTGCATTAAGCCTTATTCATAAAAAAATAAAAAAGGAAAAAGAAAAAAGAATTGCCCTAATTTCGACAAGAGCGAAATCAGATATGCTACAGATGAATATTCAACCTATATATTTAACCAAATTAGTATTCAATAGTTATAGGACTTTTGGTTCAATAGTTGGATCTTTAACAATTGGTATCAAAGATAGGTTGACGTCACGAGTTCAAGTTATGAAGGGGGTGACCTATAGGCCGGATTAAAATGTCTTAGTACTATATATGGACATGGTGTTAAATCATTAAATATTAATAGATGAGTGAAGTCGTCAAAAAGGAAAGGGTTCGGGTTAGAGTCGAAAGAGTGGGCCGCCGTAAACGTTGGATTCGGAAGTATGGTAGAATGTTATAATCCTGAGGGTTAAAAGACTTAACCAAATTAGTATTCAATAATCCTAAAGATTTTGGGTCAATGGTTGGGTCTTTAACAAAAGTATCGAACTTATTAGTTTGGTTAATCCTACTGAGCTGCATCATCCACTTCTTCCATCAAAATCAAGAACCTTGCAAAACTGAAGTTGCCAAACCAATAATCGTTATTCAATAACAACATGATGGTAAATGAAATGAACAAAACCAAATGCCAAGAGATTCCCAAGAAAAAAGAGAGAAGAAGAAAAGACGGATGAAAAGGGTACCTGAAGTTGTCAATAGAGTTTTATCTACGTACCCGGATAGAGAGAGAGAGAGAGAGAGAGAGAGGAAAAAAAAAACCTTGAGATCAAGCTAGGTTCAAGCTTCATGCATGTATTTAACCTTGCCAAAATTTAGTTGGAGATCATCATGAATAGAAACTTACTCCAGCTTAGTTCCCTTTTGACATGCATGCACGTTGGGAGAAAACGATAAATGCAGGCGCAGCACAGAAATTTTAAGCGAAGTCTGGTGGGAATAACGACTGATCATTTACCGAACACCGAAAACAAAAAATAAAAACTCCACCAAAATAAAAATTCATATATAGAAACGGCAAACTGTTCAACGAGTCTACTAGCCTAGTACTGTATCTCTGGTCCAAACCCCATATGCCTGTGTAGCCTGATCTGCATGTATTATTAATGTACGCTCAAATTAACTTTGGCATTTTTTCATTTCTGATTAATGAAAAGTTTATGATAATAAAGGCATAGGGTGCGTACGTTCCCTATTTTCTAGCCTGCGGCCGTGATGCCATCTTCCAAGGGTCGTTTGACAATAAAATTGTTCCACAATATTCTCAAATTTTGTCTGATATATCCTTCTCACGTCTCATTTAAACACAAAATATTTTTTAATTTTTAATTTTTTAATTTAATTATTATTTAATTATTACAACTTTCTAAAACCTATAAACAAAACATAAAAAATAATACTAATTTTCCAAAATTTAAAACAAAAATCATATTAAAAAATCATATTTAAATAATTTTTTAATTTTTTAATATTTTTATCTAAATTTTTTTCTCTCATTTTCAAAAACAATCATTACAAATTTTTTAAATTTTCAAACAAAATATAATAAACAATTTAATTTTTTCAAATCTCAAAACAATATTAATATTGTTAAAAAATAATATTCTAATAATATTTATTTAACTTTCAACTTTCATCTCAACTTATTTCATCTCAACCTATTATCCAAACGGCACCTAAAACATCTTAAGTCAAACTATTTTACTATTATTAATCACATATATACTGAGATATTCTAAGTATTCAAACGAGCCTTAAGGGCTTGTTTGGGAATGAAATCTCATCTCATCTCAAATTTTCTTAAGGGTTGTTTGGAAGTATTTCTCATCTTATTTCATTTCATCTCATTTCCTTCTTAAACATTACGTAAACAGAAACAATTTCAAACTAATTATTATAATTTTTTTCAAACTAATCATTACAATTTTCTTAAACTTTCAAATAAAAAATAAAAAAAATTCATTTTTTTCAAATATCAAAACAAAAATAACATTAAAAAATAATATTATAACAATATTTTAACTTTATAATATTTCTTTCCAACTTTTTCTTTAATTTCTCTTTTCCCAAAACTCAAAAAATACTTAACTCAAACTATCTCACTATTATTCACAAATCATCCTATTACTATTCACAAAATTATCATCTCATCTCATTCCCCAAGCATCCTTTATAATTTCATTTCCAAATATCACTCAAACATAAACACTTTTCAATTTCAGTTCCAAACTTCACTCAAATACAAACACTTTTCAATTTCAAATAGTTAACTTTTTCATCTAATCATTACTTATTTATTACAACTTTTTCAAATTTTAAACAAAATATAAAAAATAATACTACTTTTTTTAAAATTTAAAACAAAATTAATATTAAAAAATTATATTCTAACAATAATTTAATTTTATAATATTTTTATTCAACTTTTTCTCTTTCCTTTTCTAAAATTTAATAAAATATCTTAACTAAAATCATTTTAATATTATTCACAAACAATTTTAATACTATTTACAAAATTAATCTCATCTTATCTCATTCCTTAATCATCTTGAATCTACACATCGACCCCATGCATCATGTCATTGGGCGTGTGCATATAACACTAGCTAACACAAGAAAGGGGGAAAAAGAATCCAGGGGATTAACTAAAATCATTGAGAAACATAAAAATTAGTGTGTTGATAGAAAGGAAATTGCACCAGATGTTATCTTAGAAGTTAATAATATAAGAGGATTGTGATAGATCCACCGCATGCCATTCTTTGATTCTCCTCTCAACTTCTTATTCAAATTTGAATTCTTTAAATAAGAGAAAAATAAATACATAAAGTAGACACTGCATAAATATTATAGAAATCATTTTATATAAATATTTATCTTATTTATCTTATATAAATTAAACAAACAAAAGATGATAAATGTTTTAGTTATAAAAAAGTTTTATAAAATTAAACAGAGGCGCTTTGCACCAGCCCGGTTGTAGTTGGGGGAAAAACAGCCTACCAGTAAATATGTGACACATCAGCTTCTAAAAGTTATTTATAGTAGAATAAAAACACATGATTATTTCCCTTCATCTGCCCCTTCCCTCCCATTCCCCTCTCCGTTCTAGCACTACTGAAACTTTTTTTTTGTTCTATGTGGCACTTCGATTCTCTCACAATTCACATGGACATGATGTACCATTCATGAACCACAAAGTGAAAATTACGTACCCACTCAGTTCTTCTTATTTTCATGCTAGCCTGCGAAAATCAAGCCTAGTGTTCTTGCTGATGCAAAGGTAACTAGGTGGCTGGATGGCACCCAAAGAACTTGAGCAGATCATCATCGAGCAGATCATGAGCAGTGGCTGAAGGGCCTTTGAGGCGTTTTTACAAACAGTTGGTGTTCATGGAGTAAATAAGTTATCAATCCATATGCCAAAATATTTTTCATAGCCCAGATTACAATCAATTCGAAAGGAGATCTAACTCCAATACAATAACTCCAATACAAGTCCAATACAAATTATTTTAAGACCGAAAATTTCTTCATATAAACTTATAACCAGTTTTTTGCTTCATTTTGAATGAGACGTCAGGGCTGCCGTCAAGTTCCAGTTGCCGGTTCTGTGTCGTCGGGGACGAGTGGGATGCCGTCGAGAGTGGGTTGGGATGGAGTGGGTGCCGTCGCGTTTGGGTTGGGATGGACTGGGTGCCGTCGGCGCACTTTAGTTCGAATACAGAGCAGGATCGAAGATGGGAAGAGGAAGGAATTGGATGGGCTTTGTTCGGGTCTAGCGCTTTGCATGGTAATGTGGGTGAGAGCTGACTTGTCGCATTCTGATTGGTGGGCTGATATATTGAGATATTCAGACGGGCTGTTGCCCAGGTTTTCTCAAAATTAAATTTACTTGCTACGTGATTTGATGTGATACATCAGATTATAAAGTAAATATAACATATCACATGAAATTACGTTAATTAATAATTTATTTTTTAGATCTCTTTATAAATAGAATAATGCTAGCAACTGCTGAACATTTAAAAAAAAATTATTATTTTTATATAAATATATTTACTCTTTTTTTAAAATACTCTAGACTAATAACTCTAACCATAAATATTCTCTTAGAAATATAGTACTACAATCTACACTTGACAAAAGAGAAATAGTTATTGAACCGATGATCTATCCATGATTTGACCGATTCTTTCTCTCTCTCTCTCTTTTTTTGGGTGATTAAGATATTAAATATTATTTAATTTATATATTTTTTATAGAAAAAAATATTTAAAAAAACAAAAAACTAAAAATGCACTGCATCGGTTAGAACATCAGTTCCAGTAGAAATTGACCAAAAGGAGGATGTATACAATTACAATCAGTGTTTTGAGTTTCGTACCGTATCGGTCGGTATTTTTTGTATCGGCTACCGGTTCGATACAGGTACACTGTCTGTTTTATACAGGCTGAAATACCGGCCGTACCAGCCGGTACCGACCGTTTTGGCTGATATTTCGGTCTGTACCAGTCGATATTTCGGCTCTTAATTTTTTTTTTTTAATTTTTTCAAACTACAAGTTTATTTTTTGACTCCCAATTCAGATTAGACTATTTATAATTTATGTATCTATGTATTTATGTATAATTTATTCATATATAGATTATTATTTTAAAATATAATTTATATATATACATTTATATATATATATTTTTATTTATATATCGACTATTTCAAAACAATATACAAAACAATACTATATTAAAATATTTCATTTTAATGCCTTTACACATAATCCCGTACTATATTTAAAATATTGATTACAACTACTCCAGTCGTCTTTTCTGACCAGTCAAACCTAATTAGTACTTATCTAGTCTGCACTTTGATATAGAATGCTAGCTAGTAGCTAGGGCCATATAACTATTAATTGTGGCCGTCTTTTTCTGTTAAATAATTTAAATGTCATTTATAACTATTAACTAGTCTGAATTTTCCTATTAATTAGTCTTTTTCTATTAAATGTCATTTATAACTATTAAATTCTATTCTTCACCTTTATATATTACCTACCATTTATTTTATTTTATTTTTTTAAATTTATTAAATTTATTATATATAAATAATAAATAGAAGAATTTAATAAGTTTAAGAAGAATAAAAAAAAAAATTAAAAATAACAAAAATAATAAAATAATAAAAATGTGATGTGAAGGAATGGTGAGTAACAAAACTTATTTTAATTTTCCTTCGAATATGAATTTCACTTCCTTCCCCCTTTCCTTGTCTAATTTCTCCATCTCCTTCTCTCATTTTTTAGCTTATTTTTCTTCATTCAATGTCAAAAAAATTAGATCTATAATTTTTCTACAACTCTCGAGAGACTTGCGCAACACAAAAAGACTCTCAGGTCATAAATCATTCGGAAGATAGTAGTGGTTTTGTAGAAATCACTACGCGTAGTCCTCATATGCCATTCTTTCGAAAAACATTTATCACCATACGTACCGGATCATCAGAATCCTCACCATTAGATCTTTTAAATTTGACTTTTGTGGCTGAAAAGAGACAAACTTGTTACCTTCATGCGCCGTCAAATTCTACTAGAGCTAATCTAAATTGTAATCCATCATTTTTCATTCTTATTTTCCTTATTGTATAGTTAAAAAAAAAAAAAAAAAAAGTTCGTCTCTTAGACGATTTGTCCATAAAAGTTGAGTCTTCCATTTCTATAAAGGGTGAGGTTGAGTTTCTGTTTAAGCGGAGTGTTGTCTCTTGAACGTTTGTCTGTAGAGAATATCAACATCAGTATGGTTCAGACCAGTCTAGTAGTGTACTGGTTGAGCTCCAAATGGTTGATATGGGGATATTTATGCATATATCCAGTCATTGATGTAAATTTTTCTTGATGATTGAATGAATGATGACATTTCTCTTAAAAAAAAAAAGTTTCATATAAATCTTTATAAACAAGTGGACCATAACTAAAAAAAAAAAAAAGTATAAAAGAAATTATTCTTTGTTAGTAGTATCTATTTTTTTACAAAAAATTTATATAAAATTTACCTATTTAAAACTTGGACATAGTATTATTCTTTCAAATTACATATAGGATGGATGATACCATCATTCTTCCTAGAGATTACTTTCTATCATAAATACATAACTTTTAATTATAATTATTTTATAATTTATTTTAAAAGTATAGAATGTTTGCAAAACAAATTAGTTATAAGATTATAGTTATTTTACAATTAAAAGAAATTGTTAATAAAAAAGTAACAAAAAAGTAGTAATACTTCTATTTATATGGTGAAAGATTATGGCTGCTTCTGGGAAAAAACAAAAATATTTACAAATTGAGAATGCTTTTATAATTTTACTCAAGAAAAAACGATTGAGTAATTGGACGTGTATTTCCTGTTTGGGTGGGAAGTCACATGCGCTCCCTTTAATAAGATTGAGCCATAATTTAAACCTCGGTCTTGCTAAAAGCAAAATTTGAATAACTCCTTAGACGACTAACATTATTAATAATCCATTGAAACGTCATTTTTTAATGCATACAAAACCATTTGGAAGTAACACAAAAATGTTTAGGCCTGTTCGTTTTTACAATTATTTTTATTTTATTTTATCTAATTATTACAATTTTTTTAAATTTTTATACAAAATCAAATAAACAATTCAATCTTTTCAAATTATAAAATAAAAATAATATTAAAAAAATATTTTTTAATAATAGTTTATTCAATTTTTAACTTTTTTCTCAACTCATTTGTAAAAATAAAAATAAAATATTATTAGAAACAAAAAAAAGTTAAAATATTATCACAATTACCATGTGTTGAAATGAACAAAACCCAAACGCCAACCAATCGAGCTGTACTCTTCTCACAAATAAACTTTTAGCGTTCAGTGTTCTTATGTTATATTTATTTTAAAATAAAAATAATTTTATAATTCGATATATCACGTTTAAATTATATCAACTTATAAATTTATTTTTATAAAATATTTTTTACAAAGCATTTGATCCCTTCGGTATACAACAATAACAGCTTTCGCAGTTCAAGCAAGCAGGGCAGATAGAAACGAAATTAAAGGCTAGCCTATTCCCACGTATAAATGAGGACGTGAAAGTAAAGAGCTGCATAATAGAATAGCGTCCACATGATTAGGTTTTAGCGGACCATACTATATATATAAATATATGTATATATATATATATATATGTATATGTATATGTATATATGTATATATATACACACTAGGACAGGAGCACGTGCAAAACACGTTTCTCTAGTTGGGTTAAATAGGTTTTTTACAAAAATAATATAGTTTGATAAAAAAAACTTGACTATTGAATAATTTAATACATAGAGAAAAAAAGTAAATTTTAACAAATATCTTTAGATAATAATAAGTCAGTAAGTATAATAATTACATATTTAGATACATTAGAAAACAAAAAGATTAGTTCAAAATTAAAGTCAAGATATATTAGAATAATATAGACAAATAGAAATAGCAACATTGCCCCCACAATAATTCAAACCCAATTGCACTAAAAAAATTCGCCAACCTGATTTAAAACAAGAAAAAATCTATTTATCATTTCATGATGTGGTATTAAATGATAGATTTATAAGTAAAATATAATAAATAATTTTTAATTATCTAATGTTACATTATAAAATGATGGAAAGATAATCAAAATTAAGATGATGATTATTATTCCTCGTTAAAATTTTGTGTAAGCTAAGCTGCTATTGCACATCTTCCAAACACCAGTTGTCCCCTGTTTAGGATCATTAATTTCTTCATTCACTTCAACTTGTTTCAATCTTTTTTTTGGGTAAAATTGAGAGTTAGTAGCAGAATAAGATCTCTATCATTTTGTAATTATTGGTAGAGCAATGCATACATTTCGAACGTTAAGGGCTTCTCACACTCTCTTATTATTGGCCCATACCGTAGACAACACATAATTGTAGTCCTGAAAGGAAGCACATCCCTTAATTATCACTTTTTTGTATGAATATTATGGCCTAATGGCCCTTTGTTCGGCTTGGGTCGGGTTTTTTTTTTCTTGTTTTAATTTTAATTATTGAAATTGGACCTGCTGAATGTGAGATAATACAAGAGAACCATGGACACATGAGAGAGAGAGAGAGAGAGAGAGAGAGCTGTTTACCCGGCACCAATATGCAGGAGATGTTGTAGAAAGGAGACTTTCATCAAGGTTCTCCTCGATATATCTCCTGCTTAGGTAATCTTTACTTGATTTTGGAGATGCAACTTGACAATTGGGCTCCAAAACTTGCATGGTGTTGATTTGAAGAAGCAACTGTAACATAAAAGGTTCAGAATGGCCTCGATGCTTAGAGTACTTAATAGTGGTAAGATTACATATCTAAGCATATCAAGAGATGGCATTGACAGAGACTCTGACCTCATCGATGGCTTGAATATCTGACAAGCATGCCACGTTGCTATCATTTACATTCACAAAATCACCATTGCAGCTTTCTTTGGCAGACTACAAAATTACAGAACAGAACATTTTAATTCGAATCAGTGTGATATAAAAAAGAACTAAAAGAAGATTTAGATGGTAATGTGAGGTGAAATGCAAGAGAGAAAAAATGCAACAAGATGAGGAGATGGCATACCTTATAGAGTACATCTGATATGAGCGGGAGCCTATGGGAAAATAGGATTCTTGAATTGTCATCGGTAAATGAATCTGTCTTTGGGCTCCCAAGCACATATCCCTGACAACAGTTGAATGAGCATCACGTTTAGATTACTGAAGAACATTTTCCTGCGCTATAGAGAAGAAGAAGATGCGTGCGGCAGAGGCTTACCTCAGGAAAAACAGAGGCACCATGGGGGAAGTGACGGACGGAGCTGGGCTGCCCGATGGTGGCTAGATGACGGTGGACAGCCCAATAACTTCACGGCTTTTTCCTTAGTCTGTTATCCCCAGTTTTCCTACTCCCGAAACAAAGCAAACCATAAACTCAAACCTGTTAGAGATCGGCCTTCGTTGATTTCAAACCTATTGGTCGCCGTTCTTAGCTGAGCTTGGAAGTACCATAAACTCAACCTCCGTCGCACAGTGTTTCTGCTTCTTCTTCCTTCATTGGGTAAGTTTCGACCACCCAAAGCATTTCTCTCTCTCTCTCTCTCTTTGTGCTTTCTCACTCATCACTCTTTCTCTCTGATGTTCAGCCGCTTGCCACCGTCACTCATCTCTGTTGCACGCCTCTCATGGTCTCACGATGAGTTCCCTCTCTCCCTCACGCCATGCTTTCTTCTCTCCCGTAATCTCTCTTTTATTAGTTGTACTCTCTCTCATCACTCTTTCTCTCAGTATTCAGCTGCCACCTCGCCGACGTAATCTTCTCCACCTCCTAGTTCTTCGCATTGCTCCTCCACTCTTGTTGAGTATGTACGTCTCCATTGCATGGTTGGTCTCAATAATGGGTGCACTGGAAGGGTAAGTAACAGACTTAATTTCAAGTAACGAAGTTAATTAAAATATAAACGGGAAAACAAGAAAACTAATGGAATAACAAGAAAAAATTACTGTAGTAGTTAAATAGCCACTTCTTAAGAAATAGAGTAGATATATATATATATATATATATATATATATATATAAATAATGAAAATTTCTGTTTATAATTAAGTTGACCTGGATAACAAATTTAGTAAAGTGTCTATGAATTTGATTTGAAAAAAAAAATTTTAAAATTTAAATCTTACTCATCAAATTTGACTATTTAAGTGATGTGGATGATATGCACTATACACGAACTTGAGAATAAAATAATTCAAATTTTATTTACTTTCTCATTTTAAGTACTTATCCTACAATTAATTCTTTTTTCTTTTGTAAAATCATAAAAAAATATTCTCATAATTAATGAACCCATTAACTTTGTAAAATTTTAAGGCTTTTTTTTTCCCATTAAAAAACCAATTGATCATGTAAGTCCAGGTCTTCTCTTTTGCTCTTTGCTGAACTCCTCTTATGGCTCAATTAATTAATGAATTCTGTTACATATAATTACTTTTGCGTACTCTATTAATGTGATTGACCAAAACAGTTATTTTATATTAAAAAAATGATGAAACTAATCACATTAGTGGAATGCGCAAAAAGTATGCAAAAGTGACTACACATAAAGTTTTTGATTAATTTATAAAAGCGGATAGAAAACCTTTTTTTCCCCCTTAAAACATACACAATAACTCGAAACTTGGCTTATAATATATTTATATATATATTTATTTGTTTTAAACTCAAGAAACATACTTTGCATTAAATCTAGAAACCTTACATAATCTGTCTATAAATAACATCAGGACCCTCTTCCATCCAACAATAATCAAATCCCCTTGCTGCTGTAAGGCAAACTTAGCTAATTGGTGTGCAACCAAATTTCCTTTTCTATATGCAAATCTAAGGCACCATTCCTGGTAGTTTCTGAAAACTAGTTTCAGATCTTCAATTATTTGGCCATACCATATGAAGCACTTTTCTTTGCTCTGAATATAGCTCTCACTGTTAGAATTATTTAAATTAATGGACCTACATAGATTAGAAATTGCACATTGTATAATTGCCTAATATAAAGTTTGGATAATGTATGGAAAACAGATTTGATAGAGGCAGTTTTTACTCCAGAAGATGCTAAGTTGATCTGCAGCTTACCAGTTAGCATTAAAGGTGCTAATGATAATTTAATATGGGTAAAGTCCTCAAAAGGGATTTTTACTGTAAAAAGTGCATACTTTGTAGATACTGAGCTTAAGGGGCAGTCTAGAGGGCAGTCTTCTCATGAGGCTATTGGAGATGAGAAGTGGAAGATGCTCTGGCAACTACAGGTTTCTAGTAAGGTGAAGCAATTTGTGTGGAAGGCTCTCAATAACATATTACCTACAAAAACCAGCTTGGCAAGAAAAAATATTATTGCAGAGGGACTTTGCCTAGTTTGCATTCAAGAGGATGAGACAGTATTGCATGTCCTCTGGACTTGTCCAGCTGTAGTGGATGTATGGGGTGAATCTGTTAGTCCTGTGAGGAAGTGGCATATAGTTTATGACAATTTTATGCTTCTATAGAGGGATCTGTTTCAAAGGTTGGAAGCTCAACAGCTGGACCAAATTGATGCAATGATGTATAAATTATGGATTAGAAGGAACAGATGGGTGTTTGATAAAAAAAACTCCAAGCTCCAGCTACACTTTATCAGTCTGCATTGGATGATATTGTTGTTTATAAGGAGGTAATCCAATTTCAAAAGGAACAAAACATTGGGAATGGAGTCCAGATGCAAACAGTTAGGAGAACCTTATGGAAACTAACTAAGGAACCTTTTTTTAAGCTTAATTTTGATGTTGCTTTTGTATCTGATGACAACTTTATGGGAATTGGTTATTGTTCTAAGAGATTGTAGGGGAGATGCAGAGGTGGTATTGGCTGCTCCTAGACGATATGTTAACTCTGTGTTCCAGGCAGAATGCTATGCCTTGCTTCGTGGCTTGCGAATGTGCCATGAACTGGGATTTCATCATGTGATTTTTGAATTAGATGCTAAATAGGTGATTGATAGCATACATGGTGCAAACTTAGATTGTTCATGGAATAGTCAAATGGTTAAGGACATTCAGTTCATTTTATCAAGGCACATGAGACGAAGTTAGAATTTACAAAGAGAGATGGCAATAAGGTAACTCATGCTACTGCATAGTTGGTAAAAGGGCTAAGTTCTGAGTTAGTCTGGGTTGAGGGAGGACCTAGCGAGGTTATGTTTGCTATTTTGAGTGACAAAGTTTGTGTTGCTCATTGATGATTAATGAATTATGATTATTTCAAAAAACAATAAAGTGACATAACTGGGCTAACACAACTCTTGAAACCCATGATTTTGGTCAAGTCATGAGTATAAAGTGGTACGGGCTCAATTCGTGTGTAGAGACCCATTAAGGACCTATGTAATTATATCATTTTATGATAAGCAAAACTGAAATTCTGGATATTATATAAGGTCATGGTCTCCACTCCAGATTCTCTTTCTACTCTACACATTTCATCATTGTGAGTTTTTTTTTAGAAAGTGAATATTGGACGTGGAAGATCATACTACTGTGCTCTTCTATCCAATGACTATAGGTATGCACTCTTTATTATATTTCAACATGGGTTTGACAAGAAATCTTAGTGTTATTGGATTTTATTTAAAATCCAACAAGTGGTGTTAGAGCCAGGTTGTCAGATCTATGTGGAAATAAGGTTGTAATTGTGAACACTTTTTCGTATTTTGTAATTTTTTTTTCACCATTCCAGTTCATACACTTTTAGTTTTGGAGTTCATGGGTGACAAGATTTTTTTTTTTTTGAGTTTTTGTGGTCGTTGCCGCTGTGTAGCCCATCGGAACTATAACAAAACCATTACTTTTGGCGGCCAAAAGTGTTTATTTTTTTTTTATTCTCAGTTATTTGGCTAAAAAGGACTACCGGAGACATGGGAGGACGCTGGAAATGTCCTCATCGGCGTCCCTCATCCAAATCTGCCAGCAATATGGTCTGGTTGATTGGACCGGTGGCCGAAATAGTGATTGCACTGGAGTTCCTTTACTGCTACAGTGACTTGGGTCATAAAGATAAGAAACTCGGGTGGAGTTTTGTTTTTAATTGGATCTAGTTTTTTAATTCAAGTATTGGACTTGGTTTAAGTTGATCCAATTTCTAGGTCCATTCCTATTATGAGTATAAGGTGAATTGAGTTTAATGAAGGGTTGGGTTTAGTGTGTTAGTCTGGCTCATGTTTTGGACCCTTGTCATAAGGCATTACTAGTAAAAAAAAATAAAAAATTCTGTGGGTTGAATGGGCAAAGCCCATACATATGGGATGAATCCCATTTGATTTTGACACACACCCATGACCCAGTTTGACCACCTAGTTTGATCGGATTTTATTCGAATCCGGATCCTAACCTAGATCTGACATATTATAATAATATTATTTTTTTATTAAAAAAAAAACTAAAATATCTCTACACTGTAGCATATTGTTTTTATATTGTCTTATTTGCATGAAAAATTATTTTTTAAGATATTTAATGGCAATTCATACATGTCACATGGAGAAATTAAAGTGATATATCACCGAAGTGATCATTGTCATAAAAGTTTTCTTCTTAGTCATATAAAAGTTTAATGAGTTACATCAAGTTAAATCTATATCCATGCGAATGACAATCGGCTCAAATGAAGGTTGTTATTTGGCCAGATCATAGATGGTATAAGGTGATTATTTGTAAATTGCATATTTTTCTTTTTTAAAAACCTATGCATTCAATAGTCGGCCCAAAGGAAGACTATTGTTTGGCTAAGTTGTGTAAGTATTTTTGGATTAGCCTATGCATTCAATAGTCGACCCAAGGGAAGGCTATTGTTTGGCCAGACCAATTTTGCATTACCAGCCTTATTGGGAAAGCACCACTTGCAAGTTGTAGTTACTGTCCAAAGACTTGATTGTAATGATGCACTAGGTTTCTCATATAGGCCCACTTTTATAGAACCATAATGTTTTTTTGGATTTAATTTTTTTCATATTATCTAATTGATTTTGTTGTTCAATTGGATTAAATTTTGCATGACGAAATAAAAATAAAAATAAAAATTATGGTTTGTTTATTTATATTTCAAGATTAATGAGATGTTTATTTATTGTGAGTTTCTTTTATTTTCTTATAGTGAATGTATCTTTGATATATGCCAATTTGAATAATATTCCAATCCTTACTGGATCAAATTTTACAAAATGGAAAGAGTATGTTACTATTGTTCTTGGGTGCATGGATTTAGATTATGCGTTTCGGGTTGATGAGCCTCCCAAACCTACTGATCAGAGATAAGCTGATCAGAGGACATCTTATTAAAAATGGGAGCGCTCTAATCGCATGCATCTTTTGATAATGAAGCATGCTATTCCTAATTCTATTCAAAGTGCAACGCCTGAAGAGGAAAATGTCAAGAGGTACTTGAGACAAATAGTACATCGATTTATTGCATCAGAAAATGTACAGATAAGTACGTTTCTTAGTAAACTTGTCTCAACACAGTATAATTGCAAAGGGAACATAAGGGAGAATATTGTGGAAATGTCCAATCTTGTTACTAAATTGAGCACACTAAAGTTAGAATTTTATGATAAAATTCTTGTGCATCTCATTCTGATTTCTTTTCCTGTACAATTTGGTCTTTTCAAAATTAATAATAATACTCAAAGGGAGAAATTGACTCTTAATAAGCTCATTGCTCATTGTGTGCAAGAGAAAGAAAGATTGAAACAAGAAAGGACACAAAGTGCTCATATGGTAGTTTTCCCTCATGGAAATCAAGGCACCAAGAAAAGAAAGAAAAATGATAAAGTTAAGGTAACTGCAGATGTTGAAAATTCATAGCTAATTGTACAACAAGAATAGGATAAGGTTTCTATCTGTTACTTTTGCAAAAATGTTGGTCATTTGAAGAAGAATTGTTTCCAGTATAAGAAGTGGCTTGCAAAGAAAGATGATTTTTCTATCTTTGTTTGCACGAAAATAAATTTGGTTATTGTACCACCTAACATTTGGTGGATAGATTCAGGAGCTACTATTCACATAAGTGTTACTATGCATGATTACCTAAAGTGTCGAAAACCAAGTGGTGTAGAAAATTTTATTTACTTGGGGATGGCAATAAAGTTAGTGTTGAGGTAATTGGAGTCTGATTTTTATTTGGATTTGGATGAGACTTTCTATGTGACGTCATTTAGATGGAATTTAATTTATTTTTCTTGTCTGGACAAATTTGGTTTTTCTTGTTCATTTAGAAACGAGAAATTTAATCTTTTCCAAGATTCAAATGTTGTTGGTACTGGTTATTTGATTGATAATCTTTATTACTGGACTTAAATGCCTCTCACTTAAAGACAAACGAAACCTTGCATATGAATAGTTGTGGTACAAATAGGAGATTGATCAATGAGAATTCCTCTATATTGTGGCACAAGCAGTTGGGACATATCTCGAAAGAGAGAACTGAAAAGATTGTGTCAACTGGAATTCTTGATCCTCTTGATTTTTCAGATTTTAAAATCTGTGTTGAGTATAAAAGGAAATAAAAAAAATATAAGGAAAATAGGTGCCAACAGAAGTTCAGGAGTCTTAGAAGTGATACATACTGACATTTGTGGTCAATTCCCTACCGCATCTTGGAATGATTAATAATGTTTTATCCCTTTTATAGATGATTATTCTTTTTATTTGTATCTATTTTTAATACATGAAAAATCACAAGTGCTCGACATTTTTAAGGCTTATAAAATTGAAGTTGAAAATAAGCTTGATAAGAAAATTAAGGCCATTAGATCTGACAATAGTAGTGAATACAATGGTAGATATGACGGATTAGGTGAACAACGTCCTGGGCCATTTGGAAGGTACTTAGAAGAATGCGGCATCGTTCCTCAATATGCCATGTCAGGGACTCCACGTCAAAATGGTGTAGCTGATATACAAAATCGGACCCTAAAAGACATGGTTAGAAGTATGATATCTGATTCTTCTTTACCAAAATCAGTATGGGGAAAAGCCTTAAAGACCGCAATTTAAATTCTCAATCAAGTACCCAGTAAAGTAGTAGCTAAAATCCCTTATGAGTTATAGATTGAAAAAAGGCCTAGTATTAGGCATTTACATGTTTGGGGTTGTCTAGCTAAGGCTAGGCCCTATAAGCCAAATGAAAAGAAGCTGGATTCAAGAACAGTTAGCTATTTCTTTATTGGATATTCTGAGAGATCAATGAATTTCAAGTTTTATTGCCCTTCAAGTAATACCATTATTGAGACAAGTAATGCTAAATTCATTGAAGATATTCAGGATAGTGGGAGTTTACAACCCAAAAATATTGTATTTGAAGAGGAACATATTGAAATACATTTGACAAATACTGAGGGTGATGAGATGATCACACTTGTCTTAGTACAGGATGCGGATGCGGATGCAGATCATCAAATCATTTCTGAATTATCTCTAACTAATACAGAAGAACCTGAACTGTCTCAACAAGAAGTGTCATTAAGGAGATCAAATAGGGAGAAGAGATCAGCAATTTCAGATGATTATATTGTTGATCTCCAAGAGCATGAGTTTGATATAGGATTGGAAGATGATCTAATCTCTTACAATCAAGCCAAATAAAGTGCTAACTCCCAAAAGTGGATAGGTATAATGCAAGATGAACTAAAATCTATGGAGAACAATGATGTTTGGGATGTTGTCGAATTGTCTGACGGTATTAAACCAATTAGTTGTAAATGGGTCTTCAAAACCAAGCGGGACTCTAAAGACAATGTCAAAAGGTATAAAGCACGTCTAGTTGCAAAATGTTTTACTCAAAAGGAAGACATTGACTGTAAAGAGACTTTCTCTCCAGTTTCATTGAAAGACTCTTTTAAATTATTATGGCACTTGTAGCTCATTATGATTTAGAGTTTTATTAGATAGATGTAAAGACTGTTTTTTTCAATGTGACATTGAGGAAACAATATATATGATGCAGCCAGAGGGCTTTGAGAACAAAGAATCGAGTCATTTGGTTTGCAAATTAAAGAAATATATCTATTGTTTAAAGCAGTCATCTCGCCAATGGTATCGAAAGTTTGATCGAGTAGTTTCCTCTTTTGGTTTTAAGAAAAATATTGTGGATCAATGTATTTTTATAAGATCAGTGGGAGCAAATTTATAATTTTGGTGCTATATGTCGATGACATTCTACTGGCAAGTAGTGGCATAGGCTTGTTACAAAAAATCACAAAATTTCTTTTGAAGTACTTTAAAATGAAAGATCTTGGTGAGGCATCTTTTGTGTTAGGCATTCAGATTAATCGTGATAGATCATGTGGTACAGTTGGCCTATAATAGAGCGTGTATGTCGAGAAAATATTCAGTAGGTTTGGCATACAAAATTGTGCATTTGGGGATGCACCCATTGCAAAAGGTGACAAGTTCAGTTTGCTCCATTGCTCAAAGAACAATATTGAAAAGAAACAAATGGAGGATATCCCTTATGCATCAGCTGTAGGGAGCCTTATGTATGCTCAATTTTGAACATGCCCTGATATTGCGTATGCAGTTGGAATGCTTGGCAGATATTTGAGTAATCTAGGCATGGATTACTAGAAAGCTGTTAAACGGATAATGCGGTACTTGTAAAGAACAAAAGATTATATGCTATCATATGGGAGGTCAGAACATCTTGAGATCGTTGGATTCTCAGACTTTGATTTTCCTGGTTGCCTTGATAGTAGGAGATCCACTTCAGGGTATGTTTTCATGTTGGCTGGAGGAGCTGTGTCATGGAAAAGTGTCAAATAGATGCTTATAACTTCTTCTACCATGGAAGCAGAGTTTATTGCTTGCTATGAGACATCCAATTAAGCAATATGGTTGCGGAATTTTATCACTGGTCTTCAGGTTGTGGATTGTATTGAGAATCCACTAAAAATTTATTATGATAATAAGGCTACTGAGTTATATTCTAAGAACGACAAGAGCTCATCAAAATCTAAACACATTAACATAAAGTTTCTTGTCGTGAAAGAAAGGGTTCAGAATCATTGTGTTAATTGAGTACATTAGTACAAATCTCATGGTTGCAAATTCGCTCACTAAGGGCTTACCACCTAAAGTGTTTAAGGAGCATGTTGCTCGTATGTGAGTGGTTAGTTCTAATGACATATTTTATTAAGTGAGAGTTGTCTGTTATGTACTTGATTTATTTCACACTTATTATGATCGTGTTTTGATTTATTAATGATTCTAAGATTGCATTTTTTTCAAACTGTGGTAATACGTAAGGCTTGAAAGAATGATGCCGGGACTAGTTGGAAATAAACATGATAAAGGATCACATTACATGAAATTTTCATGCTACACATCCGTACTTGATCTATGTTGTTGTTGATGTTAGTGTTTGTGACCATGGATGGGTCTTGTCACGATAAATGTGACAATGACTGCCATGATCCTATACTAATATTATTCAATGAACCATATTGTTTTGAGATGATATCCTAAAGTTTGGAAATTATAGTTTGAGCTCATAAAGTTTACAACATTTGATTTTTTAGAAATCTATGTGGTCCAAGTAGGAGAGTGTTAGCATTATTTAAATTAATGGACTTACATAGATTAAGAATTTCACATTGTATAATTGCCTAATATAAAGTTTGGATAATGTTTGTAAGGTCCAATAAATGTGATCAATAAAGTGACATAACTGCGCCAACACATCTCCTGAAGCTCATGATTTTGGTCAGATCATGAGCATAAAGTGGTATGGGCCCAATTCCTGTGTAGAGACCCATTAAGGACTTATGTAATTCCATTGTTCTATGATGGGCAAAACTGAAATTCTGGGTGTTATATAAGGTCATGGTTCTCACTCCAGATTCACTTTCTACTCTACACATCTCATCATTGTGAGTTTTTATTTAGAAAGTAAATATTGGACGTAGAAGATCATACCGTTGCGCTTTTCTATCTAATGGCTACATGTATGCACTATTTATTATATTTCTACATGGGTTTGACAAGAGATCTTGGTGGTATCGGATGTTATTTAAAATCCAACACTCACTACCATTAAAGCATCTTCTTCAAATATGACTTTCTTGAGACCCATATCAAAACAAAGCTCCACTGCCTTCCACAAAGCCATACTTTCAACTTTAATTGGTTGATTCACTAAGTTTTTTTGAAAACAAGTTGTAGCCATTATTTGCCCTTGCCAATCTCTAATTATAACTCTAATTCCTACTTTCTGATTAGCCTTATCAACAGTTTTATCAAAATTTACCTTAAATTCATCTCTAGCTGGAGCCTGCCACTGCTTCAATACTTCAGTAAAACTTTCCCTTACCAGGCTTCCATCCTGAGTCTGTGCTTCTTTAAAACCCTCCAACTATTTGTTGTAGCTTCTACAATCATTCGTGGACTTGCAAAAAGAGACTCATAAATAAATTTATTTCTTCTGAACCATATCCCTTTCATAATCGACCCAATCCCTTCCAATTATTTTCTGTAAAATGTATTGCTTAAATAAAACCAAAGCTGCATAAAATCAGTTTCAGCACTAGATCTCTTTTGAACTAAACTCCCTTTCTCTGCTCACACATCTTGAGCAAATGGGCAACTCCATATAGCATGCATTACTGTTTCCTCTTCCAATAGACATATTAGTAAAGATGAATCAACAATATTTCTTTGAAATACATTAGTCCAGTAGGCAGGATATTGTTACCTGCTTTCCACAGAAAAAATCTAACTAAACCTGGTACTTCTATTATTCCCTTAGCTTCTTCCATAATCCATCCTTCTCTTGTGCTCTTGAGGATTCACCTTTACATTTTCTTTTCATAGCATGTGCTAGGTGATAGGCACTCTTAATAGTAAATATAACATTTTTGCTGGAATTCCAAATTTGTTTATCTTCCCCCCCAATCCGCTGATAGGCATATTGCATATTAGTTTAACTGCATCCTTCTCAAATATCTTAGCCATAAGTGTTTCATTCCATTCCTTAGTTTCCTCCACCATTAATTCATAAATTGTTGCTGTAGGGTCCAAAATCTTAATAGGAGATTGAATTTTAAAAGATGACTCCTTAGGAATCCATTTATGCTGCTAGATTTTTATCATTTTCCCATCCCCAACTCTCCATAACAACCCTTCTCTTAACAAACTAATTATTGAACTTATACTTCTTCAGATAAATGAAGATGATGACTAGGGGTGTAACCGGTCCGGTCCGGTCTGATTTTTCAGTTTTTTTAAAATGTAAGTTTAACATTTTGTCATTAAAAATATATTTAAAAAAAAAACTGTTTAAAAAAAATCTATTATACTTTTATTAATCTATATTAGACTATTAATATAATTATAACTATAGCCTATATTAAACTATTAGTACAAGTTATAAACTTATATATTAGTATAACTATATAAATTATTAGACTATATAATAGTATTAATATTAGATTATTAGTATAGCTATATATTAGTATATATTAGTATTAGTGATAAACTATATATTAGTATAGCTATATAATACATGATCAATTACATTTTCATTTTTAAGATTAAATTTTTATTTTATAATAACATTATCTTATATATAATTATATTAATAGTATATGATCAAACAAATTACAAATGTTCATATTTAAAATTAACATTTTATGTTATATTTTATAAATTATAATATGAAATTATTTCATATATGATATATAATTATATATAAAAATTTCACATATAATTATACATTATATATAAAACTTATATATTAATATATATAAAATATTTTGTATAATTTTAATTTTGTATAAAACTTATATATAAAATATTATTTTTTATATATTTTTTATCAACCAGTTCGATCTGGTCCGGTCTGGTCCAAAAAATCCTAAAATTGGAACCGGACCGGTTCCAACCGGTTTATGAATTATAAAAACCGGTTCCGGACCGGACCGGTTCAAAACCAGTAAAATCGGTCTGATCCAGTCCGGTTCGGACCGATTTTTCAGTTTAAATTTACACCCCTGTTTTTTCTTCCAATATATTATTGTGTCTAAAATATTAGTTGTTGTAAAAGTTTCTAGTACTGTTTGGCAAGCAAAGTTGTGTTGAAATCTTCTATATCTCAAAAGCCAAGTCCAGTACCCCTAGATTTTGATATCCTTATTTGACTCCAACTTCTCCAATGAATACCCATTTCTCTGTTTTTATTTCTCCACCAAAACTTCGCTATTATGGCTGAAATATCCTTACACAATTTTCTTGGCAATTTGAAACCTTGCTTACAATTGATTGGTTAATTTTGTTCATATTCTTTACTTTTTATTCATTTGTTGAAAGGCGTGGGAAATTAGCATAATATTGACACTTCTTTCTGCTAAAAAAAAAATATTGACACTTCTTAATTAAAACAGTACAATTACATGACCAAAAATTCTACATGCAGTCACTTTTACATATTCATTTGTGTACTCTACTAATGTGATTGGCTACGTCACTTTTTTTTAATATAAAATAATTTTTTTAGCCAATCACAACAGTGAAGTGTGCAAGGAGTATACAAAAGTGACTGTATGTAGTAAAACTCTTTATAAAAAAGTATGTTCCACTAATAAAGAATAATTTTTTTATAATTTTTTTAAGGTGGAGTCTATTTTTTTACAAAAGCATGCGCGAGACTTTTATAAATCATTTCTCATAAATTACTAAATCGGCACATTAAAACTGTCAAAATTTGACAATTTTCATTATTTAAGATAGTTTGACCTTTAAGATTATATATATAACATGTTTTATTTTTATCGATTTAAATACTCGATCGGATATTACTCGAGTGCGGTGCAAATTGTTAAATCTTGGTAATTTGGGGTATCAATTGCCAGTTTTAATAATTTAAGTTAACGTCGTGTTTTACACACTTTTGGGCTAGACTCAGATAATTCAGGTCTTTTAAAATGAGCCTGCAAAAGATAGGAGAGATGGTGACTAGGAAAGGATAGCCTTAGGCCAGGGAGTTTCCGATGCCAAAGTTAATAAGTATTCTTGGAAGTTTGTAAATAAGTGAAGGAGTTTAAGAATCAGAGAGCTTTTTCGTACCCGAAACTTGTTATTTATACCGTGGGTTGGGAAGGTGAAGATCTTCTTTGTCTCCAAAGAGTTTGTGCCTCATCTATTGTTTTTGCTATCAAAACTCTTTAATGCTGGTTTAGCGACAGCACAATAAATGTGGCATGCAGCTCGGTAGTAGCACCATTAATGCGATGTGGTTTCCTGGCCTTGTGTTTATCCCTTGTTAGTTGTAGATGGTTTGATGTTAATGGATCGAGGGCCTTTCGCATTTTTCACTGTGTTTTGTGCAAATCTCTAAGCTCTGACCAAGGCTGTGGAATGACAGGCTGATCTGTCTTATCGATTACTCAACCCATTTCCTTGGTAGATGTTTTGCCCCCTTGCGCGGTCATGGTTGCCCTTGAGCCGAGTACTGGGGCGAGGCCCATTGGACTTTGTGGGGTGGGGAAAATCCCCTTATAAGTTACATATTAGATTAAAAAGAAAAAAAAGTGGTAGCGTGGAGGTGTAAAATAAAATTTTTACATATATTTACAAAGACCGATAGAAATTATAAATAAGATAAAATGAAAAGGTTAAAAATAAAGATACATATATATTTGAAAAGTGCTACCAATAAAAATGGAATTTACAAAAATACACAAACTTATTTTTATAAATTTTTTTGGTGATTAAAAGATTTCTCTATATCTTTTATTTTCACCATCTTTAAGTTCCCAGATAGCTAGGCAGTGGAAGCATTAGTACTGGTGTGAATTGAAACCAAGGAGGCATAAAAGCCATCCTTGTTTTTAATCAAAGTCTCATGTCTCCCTTTCTCTACAATAACTCCATTTTTAAAAACTGCGATTACATCGGCATTCTTGATTGTGGATAATCGATGAGCCACCACCACTGTAGTCCGGTTAACCCTAACTTTATCTAATGCATTTTGAACCACTCTTTCCGACTCAGCATCCAGTGCACTGGTAGCCTCATCTAACAGTAATATCTTCGGACTTTTGATCATGGCTCGTGCAATGGCTACTCGTTGCTTCTGCCCGCCGGACAACTGGACTCCACGTTCTCCTACTATGGTGTCATAACCCTTCATTTTGGAAGCCAAGAAGGAAATCATATTAGGGTATGATAACGTTAAGGATATAAAATAAATCATAAAATTTATATCTTCTCATCATCTGAATAAGTAATGATTGCATATGATATCAGAATCAAGATTCAGAAAAAGCTATATTTGGGGCCGTTGGAAACTCGCCGCAAATATTTTTATCACAAAAGACTATATTTGTTGTAGGATCATTGAACAAAACTAAATAATTAAAAGGTCTGTTTGAGAACACAAGTATTCTTAGACCTTCTTCTCATACTACTTCACTATTATTCACAAACTATTCACTATTATTTTACTACTATTCATAGATTATCTGAGATACTCTTAGCTTTAGGATCCTTATCATATATAAAAAAAATAAATATCTGCCATGTTCAGAAATGGGGTAGATCAGAAGGCGATTTTCTGCTGCTGTGGGAGAAATTCATGTCTACTTTGAACAAGAGTCAGCTGGAGGAGTTGGCAGTGATGTTTAGAAAGTATGGCTGCGTAGAAATGGTTTTGTTTTTGAAAAAAGATTGAATTGTCCCAGGAGCTTAATCATATCTGCTAAGGCTACCCTCAAAGACTATCAAGATGCTCAGAATTCTGGTAAAAATGGAGGACAAGTGCAGAATAATGTGGCTAACAATCTGAGGTGGGAAAAACCAGATAGAGGATTTGTAAAGATCAATTGGGATGCTTCTCTGGATTTAAAAAGGAAGAGAATTGGAATTGGTATTATGATTAGAGATAAGGAAGGGGAGACGATGGTTGCTGTGTGTGATCAGAAAGCAAATGTAGAAGATGCAGCTGTGGCAGGATGCTATGCTTTGAGGAAAGCAGTGGAGTTGTGTAGTGACCTTAATATTCAGAAAGCTAGATTCGAAGGTGATGCAAGGGAAGTCATCTTGGCAGTGTGCAGTGATGAAGAAGTGTTGACCTGCTATAGCTCTATAGCAGAGGATAGAGGATGTCCCGGATTTTATTGTGGGATGTCTGAATAGAGACAACAGTTGTATTGCTTGATTTGTTAATGAAATGCAAATGTTATGTTCAATATATATATATATAAAACAAATAATAAATTCTATACCTCTTCTCATAGTTTTTGGAATAAATGGTGTTTTCAAAGATTATGAGAGAAATTTAAAGAAATGTACTGCTTTGTTTGTCTCGATTACCTTTTGTAAGCCACTAATGAAGCAATGAGCATTTGCCAACTCTGCTATGTCTACAATTTCTGCCTCTGTTGCATTTCCTTCTTCCTTTCCATATGCAATGTTGGCACGAATAGTGTCATTGAACAAAACTGGTTCTTGACTCACGAGACCCATTTGCTGCCTCAGCCACTTCACTTGAAACTTCTGAATTTCAATTCCATCAAGTTTAATATGACCAGAATCAGGATCATAAAACCTTTGCAGCAATGAGATGACTGTGGATTTCCCACTCCCACTTTCTCCAACCAAGGCAACTGTCTGAGAAAAAGAAAATGTACTACCAATGTGAACAAGTTGTTCGAGTCTTTTGTGCTAGTCGTTGAAAACACCAAAAGTACAGAACCTTACGAACCTTGTTAGAATGGATAGTCAAGCTGAGGTCATGAAAAATCTGAACATCTGGCCTGCATGGATACTTAAAGCTTACATGACGAAACTCAATTCCTCCTTCGAAATTGTCTAAAGTTATACCAGACTCATCACTTGCATCTATCTTCGATTGCTGGTCTATTATTGCAAATATGGAAGAAACAGCATTCTTGGCTTTGCCAGTATCTGGACCCATGGAGCTTGTTTGAGAAACTCCCGTGGCTGCCAAGGTCAAAGCAAAGAAAACCTGAAACCCAAACATCCACCATCATTTAACTTAACAAGGTCTCAAGAGCTCATGCCCTTGTTAGATTTCTTGTATTACTGTTCAAATCGTTGGAAAGCCTGTTAAAAGCAGAGAAGAGTTCATACTTGGAAAACATCTGAGGATGTTGCTTTCCCTGCCTTAACCAGTTGAGCTCCAGCATAGAAAAAGGTAGCATAGGCAAGAAACAACAAGCCAAAAGATGTCCCATATCCTGTTCCAGTGATCAAGCCTTGCTTTATCCCGGCCTTCCTTGGGCCTTCACATTTGCTTCTGTATAGATTCATCACCTTCTCTTCAGCACAGAAAGAAGCAACTGTTCTTATACTCCCAACTGCATCATTGGCAACTTGGCTTGCTTTCACATACATCATCTTCAACCATACAATTGAGATTTTGAGGGATCAACTTTCCAAATAATAAACTTAAGAGTGATGAAAATTTAGATATATATAGCTCAGTTTAATAATATGGCTACAGTATTTTATATATATATATATATATATATAAATCTCATTTGTATACAAAAAATTGAATTAAGAAAGAGAAATGCTTTGCATCTGCACTGAATCCATTCATCTGTAGTCACCAAAACAAAAAGAGATAAAAAGGAGATGATTAGTTTTAGGGCAGACCTTTGCATCTGCACTGAATCCTTTCATGAACTTTAATTGAGCATATGCATTGATACCAATCAGAGGAATCAATGCAAGGATAATAAATGCCAACTGCCAACTTCCAACAAATGCAATGACTAAACCTGCAACTGCTGAAGCAATAACATCAAGAATCTGACCAAGTGAATCTCCAACAAGAGCTCGCACTCTAGCAGCATCTGCTGAAAGCCTAGCACCAATCGAGCCACATGAGTGCTCAGGCTTATCAAACCAACCAACCTCCATGTGAACCAACTTCTCAAAACACATCAATCTAACACGTTGAATTAACTTGCACCCGGCCACAGAAAAAAGGTATGCTCGTGCTGGAATTGCAAGAAACGATACCACACCAAGGATCACAAAAATTATTGACCAAAAATTTGTGTCCTTTCTCAGTTTATGAGGTGGTTCGTAATAGGATTTGATTACCTTGGAGAGCAGCATACCAAATATAGGAAATAATGTGCCATTTAGGATTGCAGCCATAGCCCCAAGAAGAAGAATAGGAATCTCTGGCTTGTTGAGGTAGGCAAGGCGGCGGATTGAGACCTCTGGAAACTTTCCTTCTGGTTCTGTCCACGTATCATCAGGGATGAGGACTTCTATGGGCAATCCAAAGGCTGAGAATGAACGGCGGCTGCAACTATTAACAGATGATCCCTGACTTATTGATCTTAGGTGTGACATTCTTTGACTGTATCTCAGACTTGAGTGTCTAGAAGATTCAGCAGTAATTTCTGATCTGTTTTGATCGTCTGATGCCTGTTCCAACTCCTTGTTTACTTCTTTCAAGTGTATAAGTTGTGAGTATGCTCCATTAGGATTGTTGATTAGTTCTGAGTGTGATCCTGAGAAATTAACCAATAAGTTTTTTGGTTGATATATATGTAATATCTCTCCCATTGTGGCATAATCTAAGGTTCCAGAGATTATCAGGAAATGATACAATGATGTAGGTATTTTCAAGAAATTTTTACAGTACAACAAGAATTTGTTTTTTCCTTCTCCAAATTGTAGCCTTCAAATAGTTCAAGAAATTACTGATCTGTACAAATTTTTGTGGGCATTTATTGTTTAGGACTTCAGATTTCAACCTTGTCTATAGAATGCAAAGCAATGTAGTTAGAAAGATGACAAATTTAGGCAATGAAAAAACACTGAACACTGTCAAAATAACAGATAATTGGCTCAATGTGAATAAGCAAATGGATACAGTCAATAGCTATGCTGTAGCATACCCTTTTCAACTATCTTTCCTTGTCGAATGACTGCAATCATATCAGCATTTCTGACTGTACTCAAACGATGGGCAACAATAACTGTAGTTCGGTTGACCATGATCCTGTCCAATGCCTCCTGCACTATTCTCTCAGATTCTGCATCAAGTGCACTTGTAGCTTCATCCAGAAGTAAGATTCGAGGGTCTTTTAGAATTGCTCTTGCAATGGCAATTCTCTGCTTCTGGCCACCAGATAGCTGCATTCCATGCCCACCAACCACGGTATCTAGTCCCTGGATTGAAAAATTCCAAGTTAGTAATTAAATTCCAAGTTAGTACTTAAATGTACAATGTCTAGAGTTCCAGTGGAGGCTAAAACTCAAAAAACCTGAGGCAATTTATCAATAAATTTAGCAGCATTTGCAAGTTCAGTGGCAACTCTTATCTCTTCAAAGGTTGTACCATCCTTTCCATATGCAATATTATCCTTAATGCTGGATGCAAACAACACAGGTTCTTGGCTAACAAGACCAATTTTCTGCCTAATCCATTTAAGATGGAAATCTTTGAGGTTAATGCCATCTATCAGAACTTCTCCAGCCTGAGGATCATAGAATCTCTCTATTAGACTTATCACTGTTGACTTCCCACTTCCACTTTGTCCAACCAAAGCTGAAGTTGTGCCTCTATTGATATAAAGAGAGAATCCACTGAATATTTGCTCGTTGGGTCTGGCTGGATAACAAAAAAAGACATCTCTCAACTCAATATCTCCATGAATATCATCCAAAATCTTTCCCTTTGTGCTATACGTATCTATCTTTGGCTTCCTCTCAATAGTCTTAAACATCTTATATGCAGCAGCTTTACCGGCAACAAAGGCATTCATGCAGGGAGATGTCTCGCCTAGGGACCTGAAACATCACATGGTAGAAAAAAGGCAAGAAATGAAAAATGAAATAAACAAAATACGTTTATATAAATACATCTACTAGAGGAGAGTATTGGGAGCTAAAGAATATTCAAAGTGCACGCAGCTTACGCAGATCCAGTCAACACAGCCGTAATCACATTCAGCACATCACCCCCATTGTATCCTTTATTCAGTATCAATTTTGATCCAAACCATACTGCCATGGCAAAGCTCCCAAACACTACTAACTTAAAGGCGGCAAAACCTAACCCTGAAACCAAGCCTTCATGAACACCAGCTTTGTAATCTGTTATTAGGAACCTTTTATAGTTCATTACAGCTTGTTTCTCCCCAGTAAATGATGCCACCTACACAAGAACCAAATGGTGGATATCGGTAATTTGCTAGAAAATAACTGCAATTTCAACTAAATTTTACTGAGAGATAAAGTTGAAATTCCCCAGAGATGCATATATATAGTTCCAACAACATGACATACTGTCCTCATTGAACTGATTGTTTGTTCAACCACATTTGCTGCATTTGAATAAGCAGCTTGTCCACGGGAAGCTGTCTTAGCTATGACAATTGACATAAGACCACCAGATGCCACAAGAAGAGGAAATGAAGCCAACATCACAAGGGTAAGTAGCCAGCCTTTGGAAAATGCCACAACAAAACCTCCAATGAATGTTGATATCAGCTGCAGAAATTTCCCAACCTGCACATGCAAAAAACTCATGGTGTTTTTTTGGGCCAGTTGTGAATTCTGATGTACAAAGACAGCAGTATAGTACCTTCTCACCCATCGCATCTTGTATGAGAACAGTGTCACCAGACATCATCCCAACTACCTCTCCAGTGTTCGTTTCTTGATCGAAAAAAGCCACATCTTGTCTCAAAATAGCCTTTAAGTACAAACCCCGTATTCTCGCAGCTTGTCTCTCCCCTGTGATCATCCAGCAAGCCACCTCTGACAAGAACAAGACAACTTTCTCATTTTTCAGTACCACCTGATTGATGGATTTTTTTTAGTGTTCAGTAAATTTGTTGTAATATTTTGTTATGGAATCTACTTACGGATGAATCCAGCGGCACCAACCCCAACACCCAGGTAGACTATTTTTAGACAGACCTAAAACATTACCAGGAAACTAATCAATGTCATCTTCATCTGATCAACAAATTAGCATATTAGAAACGAAGAGTGTTCAAACGCATTAATTCTTCTAAAAACAAGATTAATTAATTTTCAACAGAAGCGCTAGACAAGCGAAAAACAAAGTGAACGTTCAGCGACACTTTTCCAGTGACAGATTGGAATTGAACTCAGGGAGCGTAGTTTTTACCTTGGAAACCAAAGGAACAACGTCTTTAGTACTTCCCAAACTATTAATCATTTCCCCGAAGAATACTGTTATAAGGGGCAGACCTGAGCCATTTCCAATGGCACCGATTGTACCAGCAATCATCAGGAAAACATCAGTGGAATCTGCAAACGAGAAAAGCTTAAGAAATGGAACAGTTTTGGAGTTCTGATCTCCTCCAGTACTCTTCTCGAAGTCTTCTCGATCACCGATCACGTTCGGGCTATTATTCTCAGCTTTTTCTACGTTGTTTTTTAGTTCGGCGCCCACATGCGTGGTTGTTGTTCCGACGTTCAAGCCATTTTCCATCTCCATTTACACCGTCCACTAAAATAGCACCTTCACAACACAATGTACTTCTAATTAAAAAATGGGGACTAACAGAATAATGGATTAAAATGACAATCAGAGAGGCAGCGAAAGAAAATAACGAGTTGTATACATGATTTTCGTTTGTCAGAGTGATCAGTTATAACATATAAGCAAAAACATACCCGCAAATTTCAATTTTAAGTCGAATAGATCGCTCAAGACGGGAAATTCTAGCTCACTAAAGTCATAAGAACAATAGAACAAGTAACATGCGGAGAGAGACAGAGACAGAAATAGAGAGATATGCGGTATGTCATTAAGTGGTCATGAAACAAAAATGAAAAGAAAAAAGGAAAAGGAATGAAACTTCAGAGCCCAAGTTATAAAGATTTTTTCAATGGAAGCCTGCACAACAGATAACAGTTGCTATTTACTCAAAGCTATACAAAATTCGGTTGGAAAATTCCTCGCTCAAAGAACCATTCGTGTTTGTGAGTGCCAAGGGAGTTAGTCTCCACTCCACAGCAGATTGCTTTCTGCTTAGTATCACCAAGTTGATGAAATTTCAACTGGAAAATGCCATGCTTATTTAAAAAAAAAAATTGTATAACCAGGTTGGTCTGGCTATGGTGTTTGATCCTCATGAAACTCCTGGCAATATTGCATAATATTAACAATCAAGAAAGACGTACGAAATGAGCTGTATGTTGAGAAAGACGTGTTGTTTGAACTACTACTACATACGGCCAGTGCATGCATTATATACACTTTTTAAGGGATTGCTTTGGCTTGAACCCAAACTATCGTGTAATTAGGATCGAGATATTCGAGTCAAGGGATGCCTTCATATCCACAGGAATATAATCAGAGCACAATCAATATTATTGATCACGTAGTCTTACGTACGTACGTGGATATGAAGATAATAATGATGACAGAGACCAGTGATATCTCATATAATAAATGCCAACTCCCAACCGCTGTATATGCATTGCGGTAGGTACCGATAACGACGATCAGAGTACTAGTATTGGATTTGTCAAATAAATCTTTAAATTTTAATTAATATCATATTTTTTTATATTTATATATTTAATTTAAATTTAATCTCCACATTGAATTAATTATTTACTTTCTCTATAATAATAAAATATTATTAAATTAATAATTTTTTTATTTAATTTTTTTATATCACATTTTATAATTATATCAATTTAATATTAATAATAATTATATTATAATTAAATTAATATTAAAAAAATCATATTTTTAAAAGTCATTTAATACTAATAACAAAAAATATTTGATTAAACTCATAAAAAATTCTATCTAAATTTCTTAATTACAAATCAAATAATATTTTTATTGGAGTAAGAAATTAATATTTTAATATTTGCTTGGAGTGAGAAATTATTATTTTAACTTTTGGTGAATCAATTTGGTTTTTTAAATTTGGCTAATCACTGTAGCTAACATTCAAATTATTTTAGAGATGCCCAATCTAATGTGAAAATTTTTTAGCACATATTATCTAAAATTTGACCAATCTTTAGTTTTGGCCAAGCCAATGCTAGTGCCCTCAGACTGCGAAAACCTGCGAAAACGATCAGCAATTCATTTTTTGGCCTTTTTTTTTTTGTTTTTTTTTTCAATTTTTTAAAATTCATTAAATATATTAAAAAATCAAAATCAAAATCAAAAATTTATTTTAAAATCTTTACTTAACAATTAAGTAAAAAAAAAAAAAATCAATCGGTGGCCAGAAAAGCATTTCCTATATATTTTTTATTAGGATCAAATAATGAATATAATTAGAGTAGTGCTTGACTTCCACCCAGCTTTGATTGCCGGGCATGTTGCTAACTTGCTAGCATAAATATGGATTTTTTTTTTATAATTTTTAATATATTTAAATATTTTTAAAAAATAAAAGAAATACATCAATGCATTAAAAATTACTTTCTTAATCATTAAATAAAAACAAATTAAATATACGAGCGGTCAATCATAGAAGGGATCTCATTGGGAGCTCCCGCTCCATTTTTTTTTTTGTAAGTTTTTTTTTATTTAGTCATTAAAAAAGTATTTTTTAATAATATTATAATTTTTAAAAAATTTTTAAAATATAAAAAAATTTAAAATTTAAAATAGACTAGAGCTTTCGACGGGAGCCCAGCGATTGGATAATAATAATAATAATGATAATGATAATGATAAAACATACTAGACCCACGCTATAATTGGGATAATGATAAAACATCAACTAATTTTCTAGTTGTCTACAATCATAGAATAAAATAATATATTTTTAAGTAGACTACTTCTTGGGAGAGGTATAGAGCTCTCTCTCCATTTCTCTACAGCATACCATCAACTCTACTATGAAGTTTTTTCGTTCACCAAAGGGGGGGGTCGATGTTTCAGTTCCACCCACCTCTTCTCCTCGTGGCCACGGCCTTTATTTTTCTTTATTTTCGTTTTTTTTTCTTGTTTTCTTTGTTTTTCAGTAGTATCGTTTCTCTTTGATGATCTGTTGCTTTCTGACTATCTAGGGTGGACACGCGCCCTTTCTTTAGCTCCTCTAGGTGCCGATCGTCATTTTGGTAGACAAAATCCACCTATCTAGGCAACGCGTTTGCCTCTCACATCGTTGGGCCTTCAAAAGCATTCTGCCACCACGCACGACAGTTTCGAGATCTATGGCTTCAGATCTTCTAGATCCGACGGTTCGTTTCACTCCAGCTATGGCGCGTGGCCTGCACGGGCCGCCACTGCTAGTAACACCCCCTCGTCGGTGATTCGTCACAATTTTCGGTTGTTACACTATGTTTCCGCTTTCCCTAACCAAGGATCAAGTGACAGTAGATGTGATAGTTCCTTCAAGCCAGTCCAAACCAACACTTTGCAGCACACCTCTTTGTATTTTTACTTCTAGCTGCAATTTTATAGTATGCTCATCAGACTATTTTAAAACTGTCTCCAACAATCTCCCATTGTGGGAATTAGGTGGACACAAATCTTTTAACTCCGATCAATCACTTTATTTATTTATTTATTTTTGTTGTAATGTGTGTTGACTTTGAAAAAACTATAGGAGATTTCTATTCCACCGAACTTGTGTCTTGAATCGGATAGTTAAATGCTTTATTTGTTGAGAAATTGTTTTTTAAATATATATTTTAATTTTGATTTGATGCATTTAAATTATAAAAAATTATTTTTTTTATTAATAAGTTGTAAATAAATGGTAGATAGGTATCATTGTCTCATTACCCTACGTCCCTACTGATCTAGATATCTGTCCTCCTCTGGTCATGTTGATCATTTGCCTATTCATGATGCCGATACACTTCTAATTATTCTTACAATTTTTAATACAGAGTAATTATAAAATATTATTAATATTTTTATAAATTATTTTGCAAAAATATTTCATATTTAAAATATGATGGTACAGAGACGAGTTATTTATAAATTAAAAGATTTATATATGTATCATTTTCTTATATTAGATATGAGTTATTCTATTTTTAAGTCGATTGGTGTGTATAGCACATTATTTACATCACTTAAATGATAAGATTTAATTTGTAAGATTTAAAATTTAAAATTTATCTTTAAAATTAAATTATACTATATAAATAATATGTGATGTAAAAATTTTAAAATAACATTACTCGATATAAATTATGATGCTGATCATCTCCTTTTTGCTTTTGGAGATTATGGAATCCAATATGAGTTGTGCATCAAATGCTAGATGTACGTACACAATAATATATATATATATATATATATATATATACATGTGTGTGCATGCGCGTATGTGATTTAGAATTCATTTTATGTATCTTTCTCTTTTATTTCAGACACGCAAATCCATATCCTTACTTAAAAAATGGTCTTTTTTCTCTACTATATATACACCCCATCTCACTCTTATCACAATGTGGTGATCGATGCAACATTGTTCATTAACCTTCATATATAAAAACCAAATAAAGAAACTGAAATAATTTTTTTTTTCTTGTTTTTCATGTCATGGATATTGTAGCTAGCTAGTGGCTGTTACAAACATTGGATGTGGCAGTCAGCGAAAATCATTGAACTCTTTAAATATTGTAAGTTTCAAGTCCATTAGCCCTTCTGGATTCTAATGTATGGTTTCAATCGATTAAACGAATTAAGAGAAGCAAAAAGAGATCAACGTAAGGTGATCTTCTTGTCTCAAGAAAAAGTACTTCACAATCACATATGATAATGTGATCACCGATCTCTTATTTGCCGGTATGGGATTCGCCGGTATCTCCCATACATGCAGTGGGGTCCGTTTAATAACTTTAATTCAAGACATGATAAAGAAGTCAAATTTTATATTAATTATTTCTGAAGGTGTAATATCCCATAATTTCATCAATATGGCTCCATAACTTGTGTTTGGAGAATAGAAAGGCCGGAACTTCCATGAACGGAAGATCAGCCAGGGACAGAGACCTGAATACCAAAGATAGTAATGAAGATGGGCAATTAATATATAGGGCATGCATGCATGCATGCATGGACACGTACTAGTTCTCCACAGAACCGTGTACATGTGTGAATGAATACTACCACTGCAGTAATTATGAAGCATGATCATGGGGAACTGATCTGCAGGCAGGCAGGCAGGCATGCCAGTGATCTTCATAATGGAGGATGGGCGCATGGGTTTCTTCACAGAATCAGTAGTGCTCACATCATGTATATAAGTTGTCGAGCCTGATCCTAATTAAAGTTTTGAAATTTATTTCCTAGCTAGCTCCCCTCTTCCTTTTCATATAAATTTGGAAAAATCCTTAGCTATAGTCTCTTCAAAATTTTAAAAAAATCAAGTATATATGTTTATGGCTGCCAAGTACACTAGATGATCTCTCACAGGTTCAATCCAAAATACATGATACATTACTTACTTACATACATAGATATGAAAGAGATATTACCAAAAGAAGGTCATGCATTTGAAGCAGTACCTGGGTGAACTGCCACCAAGGAGGCATAATATCCACCCTTGACATTAATCAAGGTTTCATGGTTTCCTTTCTCCACAATTACTCCATTTTTAACAACTGCAATTAGATCGGCATTCTTTATTGTGGACAATCGATGGGCGACAACAACAGTGGTCCGGTTAACCATGACTCGATCAAGTGCATCTTGAACCACTTTCTCAGACCCAGCATCCAGTGCACTAGTAGCCTCATCTAACAGTAAAATATTTGGTCTTTTAACTATAGCACGTGCAATGGCATCCTTCGGATGACTGAACTCCTTTGTAACGCCCCGTATTCGGATGGGAAGGAGAATTACTACCTTTCATCTATATACATGTCTCCCAACACATCTAAATCTCCAAAGATTTCTTAAATAATAATCAATCTCATATTTTCTAAATAAACACATTATAAACTCCACAAAGCCAATACTGCAATAATAATAAATCAAGGAGTCCACAATCTCCCAATAGTCATATCATACTAAACTGATAAAATCTTAAGTCCTACTAAACCAATTATATAATTAAATCTAAAAGACATCAAAATCAGAAATCCTTCTTTTAACGGTAGTACCCTAGGGTGCTTGACACCCTCTCCTCAGCTTAGTCAAGCCCACAAATCCTAATCTTAGTTCTCAGTTGGACTCTTCACATCATCAAAAAATATTATGAAGATAAGGGGGTGAGTTATCAACAATTCAGTAAGCAGAAGACATATGCTAGTGTGCAAACATGAGAATTTACAAAGTACAGTATGCAGAACAAAATATTTTCTAGAGTTATCATGCAGAACAAAATATGTTTTCAAACGTAACAGAGCGATGGTTTTAAGTCACATAAATCCCAAAGTACTTTGGCATAACATAACTTGAGCATCATCGTCACATCAAAACAGAGCCTTTCACAGAGCAGAGACCATGTTTCACCCCCGTGGTAGGATTGTGCTAATCCCGGTGGCCAAACCAGGCAGAGACAGAGGTGAAATCTTTCTCTTATTACTCTTGGAGCCCCGAGTGTGCACACAAGAAAGACCACATAAAAACCACTTTATTTTCAAAGTGGGTGCACTCAGAGACAAAGAAGTTGGTACTAACCCAAATAGAGCAGAGCATAACAGAGCAGAGCAGAGCAAAGCAAAGCAGAGACAAAGTCAGATACAAAATCAATACACCATGCCAAAGGTTTTCAAATGCCATATCAAAACAAAACATGATACCAAAACATAACCAGGTCATTCTCACATACTGAAAACAAAAGTTGAAGCATCTTTCTAACTCAATGCATAATTTTTCAGATTCTCAATATCGCTCTTTTTCAGATTTCAGAGACATCATGACAAAATTTAGCTTATGTCTACACAATGCATGTCAGAAAGTATTTTCCCTTTTTCATATAGATTTCATGAGTAATGCAAATAAGCAATCGAGGTTGGTTTTTCCCAAGTTCTCATTTCATCACAAAATATGCAAAGTTTTCAGAAAGGCAACCTCACTCTCAATAATTCGTGTAAATCCTAACATAGGAACCTCGCTTACCTGACTCTTGCAGTGTATTCTCTAAATTCTGAAACTGTACTCTAGTCGTGTCACGATAACCTATATTATAAAAATTATGCACAAGTTAATAACTATACCAGACTAGTAAACAAACTTAACTAACCAAAGTTTAGGACTCTTAAGAGATAAAACTAGGTAAGCCAATCAATAGCTAAGTTTATAAAAGTCCAAAAATCAGTCATAGCGTAACCTGCTCGGCCACTTAATTCAACCCCAGATGATATCACAACACAAGGCACACCTACCCAACCAACTCTTCATACAAAGCATTCATATAAACCATCCCAAAAGTCGACACCAACTCAAAAGTAACATCCAAACAGTCCATGTTTTCCCCCGAACAGCCACACATTTTTTATTATATTGCCACTACAACACTACAATTTACACATACTTCAAAAATAGCCAATAATTAATTCACGACAGCCATATAACTTCCTCCTTAAAATTTTCCAGCACCCATACCTCCCACACTTAACATCACCACCCATTTCCATAACAACTCTTTCAACAATACAAAACCACCAGAATAAAAGGAGTTTTCGAAATAAAGTATAGCTTCAAGAGTAGTGTTTGTGATTACTTTTCACGATCTCCAAAGTAACGAATAGTCGATTTGAGTAAAAGGAATGGCACTGCCTAGGATTGAACCTACCCTGTAATTATCCATCAAGCAGTCCTATTAATAACGAAACTCACTAAAGTTTGGGGCGGAACTTCGAATAACACAAGATAACAAGATAATTGGATTTAGAGAGAGAGAGGGCGTGGCTTACCGTCATGCGAAATCTCAGCAACCCAATCTGAAATTTTCACCAAAAATCGCAGCAGAGCAAGAGAGAGAGGACGTGAGAGGCTTCTGTTGAGAGTGAGGTTGAAAATAATGAAGAAACCTGTTGTGGATTATGGACACCACTTATCTCCACATTAGTATGATATTGTCCACTTTGAGCCCAAGCTCTCAGGGATTTGCTCTTTGGCTTTTACCCCAAAAGGCCTCATACTAATGGAGATATTTGTCCATCCTTATATACCCATGATCCTCCCCACTTCTAGCCAATGTGGGACTTTGGTCGTATACCCAACAAAACCAAAATACAAAGAGACGGGAGAAACCGACGAGGTCATGGGATTCGAAGAGAGAGAGAGAGAGAGAGAGAGAGAAGACGAAACCTTACTAACGTGAGGAGCTTCGGACCCAATCTGGAAACTCACCCAAAAATGTAGCACCAATACACTCTGAAGAAAAATGCAAGAGATTGAGAGAGAGCGTAATGCTAAGGAAAAGGAAAAGTATAGAACTCGAGTAACTAAAAGGGCGTGGGAAGAAGTGGGATTTCGTGGGAGATAGACGCAGGAAAAATGGGTTAACGGCAGGAGAAGTTTTTGACATTTCACAAACTGATAAGGGGGAGAGAGAGAGAGAGAGAGAGAGCGCATCGGTGGAGGAAACAACACAAAAAAAATTAGAAAAGACCTCACTTGACCACGACGCCGTATTGCTTCATTTGATGGGAGTTAGGTTTGGGCCAAGGCCTAGCAGCGGGCTGGGTCTTACACTCCTCGCTCTCCGACCATGGTATCATAACCCTGCATTTTGCATTTAGTAGTAAGGCAAAAAGATTAATGAAGCATGTTAGAGCTGTCTTAGTGAAGGAGTTGTTGTAAGAACGATGATGAGATGGACTTTGAAAAACAGATTTGCATTGGATTAACCTGTTGTAAGCTACTTATGAAATTGCCAGCATTGGCCAACTCTGATGCAGCTATAATTTCTGCTTCAGTTGCATTTCCTTCCTTCCCATATGAAATGTTGGCACGAATGGTGTCATTGAACAAAATTGGTTCTTGGCTCACAAGCCCCATCTGTTGCCTCAACCACTTCAGTAGGAGCTTTTGAATTTCAATTCCATCCAGAGTAATATGACCTGAATCAGGATCATAAAATCTTTGCAAAAGCGAGATCACTGTAGATTTCCCACTCCCACTTTCTCCAACCAGGGCAACAGTCTGAAAAGATATTCAGAACAATGTGATGAATATTTGAACTTGATCATTATGTATAAAATGTTAATACTACCTGAGAAAGTTAACACTGAACTTTACCTTGCCAGAATGTATAGCCAAGCTAAGGTCTTGGAAGACCTGAATATCTGGCCTAGATGGATACCTAAAGCTTAAATGATGAAGTTCTACTTCACCCTTTACATCATCCAATTTCATGCTGGACTCCTCCCTCGGGTCTATCTTCGACTTCCGGTCTATGATCCCAAATATGGAAGCAGCAGCAGTCTTGGCTTTGCTAGAATCAGGACCAAAGGAGCTAAATTGAGAAATTCCAAGGGCTACAATGGTTAAGGCAAAGAAAACCTGAAAACAACACATCTCGAAATTATTAAAAGATAAATTGGCCTTTTCTTTGTTGGTGCCAAATATTTTTTGGATTTAATATGTATGAGAATATATTTACCCGGAAAACGTCAGAGAATGTTGCTTTGCCATCCTCAATGAGTCGAGCTCCTGCGTAGAAACTCGTTGCATAGACAGAAAACAGTAAGAAGAAAGACATCCCAAATCCTGTTCCACTGATCAAGCCTCACCTTATCCCGGTCTTCAGAGGGCCTTCACATTTCTTTCTGTACAATTGCATCACCTTCTCTTCAGAACAGAAAGATGCAACTGTTCTTATACTTCCCACAGCATCATTAGCAACCTGGCTTGCTTCCTCATATTTCATCTTCAACCATCCAAATTTACTTCTTATTGAAAAGTTTTGAAATGAAGTGATAAATTCACTCTAATAAGGAATTCCACAACAACATCAACTTCAAGTAAAGTAAAGCAATTTCCAGTATATCTGCCTGGACACGTAAAATCATAAATATATATATATATAGATATATATTTATATATGTGTGTGTGTTTGCAGATGCTTTCCCCTGAATCTAGGATAATGGTTAAACTTTTCAAGTTTTTGCTTCCAATTCTCAATGTATTAATAAATGTCAGAGGCATTAGTCTTACAGCTATATCATACCTACCTTTGAATCTGCGCTGAATCCATTTATGAACTTCACTTGAAGAAATCCATCAACTCCGATCAGAGGAATCAATACACGGACGATAAAAGCCAGCTGCCAGCTTGCAACAAAAGCAATGACCAGCCCAGCAATTGCTGAAGCAGCATTTTCCACAATCTGTCCAAGTGCATCCCCAACTAAGGCAGGATTGATGCTGCATCTGCTAAGAGCCTTGCACCAATTGCACCACTTGAGTGCTCAGGCTCATCGAACCAACCAACCTCCATATGAATCACCTTCTCAAAGCAAAGTAGTCTAATGCATTGGATTAATTTACACCCAGCGACAGCAAAGAAATACAATCGTGATGGAATCACCGGAAATGAAGCCAGACCGAGGACCATAAACATTATTGCCCAAAATTTTGAATCCTTTTTCAGTCCATTTGGGGGTTCATAAAATGTTTTGATAACGCTGGAAATTAGTAAACCAAAAATCGGAAGTATCATGCCATTGATGATTGCTGCTACAGGTCCAACTATAAGCACTGGAATCTCAGGCTTGTTGAGGTAGGCAAGGCAGCGAAGTGAGACCTTTGGAAATTGCTCTGTGGGCAATGGAGAGGTTTGTTGTTCTGCCAGTGAAATTTCTGGTACATTTACTCCTGTAGGGAGCCCAAAAGATGCAGAGATCGAGTGGCGGCTACCACTTCCTAATCCAGATGATCCCCCCGACTTGAGGATCGCAGGACAGACATTCTTTGACTTGACTGTCTAGAAGATTCAACCGTAATTTCCAGTTTGTTTTGATCATCTACAGTTCGTTCCAACTCTTTGTTTTCTTCTTGCAAGTGTATGAGCTGAGAGTATGCTCCATCAGGATCCTTGATTAGTTCTGAATGTGAGCCTAAGCAATTGAGATACACCATTCAGAAACGTAAGCTAACCAAACTATCATGTGTAATCGTCTCCAGGACATGAACCAATAATTCCAGAGATATAGTATCTTCTTAATTTGAGATTAAAAAATTGACGTATTTGGAGAATATGAAATGAAATGATTTGAAAAATACAACATAAAAGGTACCAAACCTCTAACAACATGCAAGTATTTGTTAGATACTTTTTTCAACCATCTTTCCTCTATGAATAACAGCAATCATATCGGCATTCCTTACAGTGCTCAAACGATGGGCAACAATGAGAGTTGTCTGGTTGACCATTATCCTGTCTAATGCCTCTTGCACTATCCGTTCAGATTCTGCATCAAGTGCACTCGTAGCTTCATCAAGAAGATTCGTGGGTCTTTTAGAATTGCTCTTGCAATGGCAATCCTCTGTTTCTGCCCTCCAGACAATTGTGTTCCATGCTCCCCAGCCATGGTATCTAGTCCCTAAAAGTGAGATTCAAAAACACCAACATATATTGACAAATTTTCTGACCATTACTGTTAACACATGGACTTTAGTGTAATCAAGTCGATAGAGAATTAGAACCTGTGGCAATTTATCAATGAACTTGGCAGCGTTTGCAAGTTCAGTTGCTGCTCTAATCTCTTCTATAGTTGCACCATCCTTTCCATATGCAATATTATCCTTAATGCTGGATGCAAATAATACAGGTTCCTGGCTAACAAGACCAATTTTCCCCCTAATCCATTTAAGCTGATACTCTTTGAGGTTAATGGCATCAATAAGAACTTCACCAGCCAGAGGATCATAAAATCTCTCTATCAGACGAATCATGGTTGATTTCCCACTTCCACTTTGCCCAACCAAAGCTGCAGTTGTGCCGCTTGTGATACAAAGACAGAATCCATTGAATATTTGCTCATTTGGTCTGCTTGGATAACTGAAATAAACATCCCTTAATTCTATATCTCCATGAATGTCATCTAATATCCTTCCCTTAGTGTCAGAAGCATCTATCTCTGGCTTCCTCTCTATACTCTATAGTTTCAAACATCTTAAATGCTGCAGCTTGACCAGCGGCAAATGCACTCATGCAGGGAGATGCCTTGCCTAGAGACCTAAAGAGTCAACATGGAAACAAAATGCAAGAACAGATTAATAGTTATGAAACTAATACCAAAAAATGAATTTTTATATGTTTTGCTTGCTTGTTTTGACACAAAAGCAGGAGGAAATTTCCTTTTGTAAGGAACATTGAGAATAATAAACAATATTATAGCACTTGAACATATTATGGAAGAAAACAAACGCAAGAAATGCAACTCACATGGACCCAGTCAACACAGCAACTATCACATTCAGCACTTCACCCCCACTGTATCCCTTTTCCAATATCATCTTTGCACCAAACCATATCGCAAAAGCATAACTACCGAATACCACAAACATAACCATGCCAAGACCAAATCCCAAAGCCAGACTTTCATAAACACCCGATTTGTAAGCTTCTACAAGAAATTTGTTGTAATTAATTATAGCTTGCATCTCCCCTGTGAACGATGCAACCTGGATAGGACAATTAGATATCCCACTTCAAACAGATGAACTACACACTACCATGATATATCTTCTCCAAAATATCCCGGGCGCATATTAAATTATGACAACATGACTTACAGTACTGATTGAACCAATTGTCTGTTCAACTACAGTTGCTGCTTTTGCATAAGCACTTTGTCCAAGAGATGCCATCTTGCCTAGAATGATGGAGACAAATGCACCGGATACCACAAGAAGAGGAATAGAAGATAACATGACAAGGGTTAGAAGCCACCCTTTGATAAATGCTATTAGAAAGCCTCCTATGAATGTAGAAATCAGTTGTAAAAATTTCCCAACCTGCACAAACAAAAACTGTTATGCCCGGATCATATGCATGAATATGTTTGGAAATCAGGATCATGGATTTTGATGTAATTGTAGCAGCACTGTAGTACCTTCTCGCCCATTGCATCTTGTATGAGGACGGTGTCGCCAGAAATTCTCCCAATAACCTCTCCAGTGTTCGTTTCCTTATCAAAAAATGCAACATCTTGTCTTAATAGAGTCTCAAGATACAAACCCCTTAAGATACAAATGCCTCAACTTAATAGCTGATACTGATGAACAGAAGAATATTTAACCAAAAAAGTTTTGGAGTGATTGGAGGGTGACATCTACTTACGAAGGAACGCTGCAACAGCTGAGCCAATAGCCAAGTAGACAAATTTTAAAGACGCCTATGATTTTGAAGGAAGTCAATTTATAACAATTTCATATCAGGAGTTTAAGATGTCAGAAAACAAAGAACGAGGTTACTGATATGCTGGAATATATTAAGTTCTTACATCTGAGAAGTATTTAAAACATAAAACCGAAAATATAAATCAAGTCTTCCATTGAAAGTTGCAAAACATTTTTACCTTGAAAACAGCATCAACCACTTCGTGGTTATTCTGGTTATCTCCAAAAGAATTGGCCAATTCACCAAATAGCACAGTCATAAGGGGCATACATACACCATTGCCGACTGCACCAATTGTGCCAAGGATCATTAACAAAATATCAGTGGAATCTGCGAATGAGAACAGTTTCTGAAAAGGAACAGTGTTAGATTTCTCATCTCCTTTGCCCTTTTTTATGTCTTCCCGTTCCTGATCACCATTCTTGGCGGGGGTTTTCTCCGCTGGATTGCTTTTTGATGTGGTGGCTTCATCTGTATCTGTTTGGCCACTGAAGCCACTGTCCACTGCCATATTACTGAATCTGAGAAGCTAATCCAGTTTTCAGCTACTTGATTCTGGATAAACACATCTTAAATAGTTCCTGCAGGACAAAGTTGATGGCTGAAACAAAATCTTATAACCAAGCTGGAAATTTTGAAGTTCTGGTAATATTAAAAATAATAGCCAAGGATTGCAACAACAAATCTTGTTCAGACTTTGAAAGAACCAAACTGATTCCTACCAACCTGCTCATACAATGCAAAGAAACAAATCTTGTGTTAAGAGAGAGAGAACAGAGTCACCATCAGTTTATCATCCAACATCATTGTTTTGACACGATTATCCATTAAACCTCGTTTGTGGGTAGAAATGAGATTAAAGTTAAAAAATTGAATAAAATATTATTAATATATATTTTTTAATATTATATATATTTTAAATTTTAAAAAAATTAAATTAAATTATTTATTTTATTTTATATAAAATTTTAAAAAAATTATAATTATATAATAAGAGATTTTAAAAATTTTAAATTTTAATCTTTAAAAAAAAAAACCCTAAATGAACAGAAGTACAAAAGCCCGTCTTCAAAACAAAGGACTAGCGGGCATTGAGAATGGTCAATCCTAAGGATCAAAAGGATACCTTAAAATGAACGGTGTCCAAGACATACGAGGTGCTGAAGTACTTCTTGAACTTTTAAGGATGCTCTGATTTCGAGCTGCTCAATGACATTAAAAAGCGCATGGTACCACCGTCTTTGCTTGAAATGCATGCATGAGTATTCACAGACGAATGAATTGAAAGGGACACAAAAGTCAGAGCTGTTCAGTGTTGACAGACAAAAATGCTCAAGATTTTTACCGTGACCAAGTTAGGCTTCGTTTGTTACCAAGTTGAGATGAGGTGTGGTGTTTGGTAAAAAGTTAGATAAAATATTATTATAATATTTTTTTAATATTATTTTTATTTTAAAATTTAAAAAAAATTATTTATTATATTTTATATAAGAATTTAAAAAAATTATAATCATTATATAAAATAAACAAAATGAGATAATTAAGTTTTATGAAACTAAACAAAACCAGTCCTTAATTTTTTGTTCTTGAAACTATAATTCATGCATCTTTTTTATGTTTTCTTGGACTCTTATATTCTTCAATATATTATATATTTTTTTATCATCCTCCTATCATCTTATAATGTGATATTAGATGATAAATTCGTAAATGAAATATAATAAATAATCTATAATCATCGAATGATACATCATAAAATGATAAAAAAATAATGAGAATTGAGTAATATTACGCTTCTTGAAAATAAATAAGGAACTTCTCTCTATTCAGGGAAGAAAACAAAGAATCACGATACGAATAGCCAGCAAATGGAAGAAAACTTTGAAGCGCTGCGTCTCTGGTTGTCCATTGCGTGACGACTGTATATTACTATTAGCGCTCTCGACGTTTGTTCGTAAAGATTTTTCTGAAAGTTTCTAAAAATAAATTTTATAGAGTTTTATAAAAAGAAAATTCTATACATCATACTATTATTTTATTTTTATGTTATTATATTAGCTGCGACAAATTTATTATTATTGGATATTTTTTATTAGATAATTTTTTTTCATCATGATGATAAATATGTCATATCTTATGCAATGAGATGAAAGTGTAGTGTATAATATTATTCTTTATAAAAGCCACATTATCCATTGAAAATATTTTTTGGTTGAGAAAATTTTTTAAGAAATATTTTCATCAAGATTTTAAAAGAAGTGCTACAGATAGAGATAAAACTCACGAATTGACATGAATGTATATGATACGTTAAATCTATTTTATAATCTAATACAGAACGCTAAATTACGTCAATTTACAAGTTTAGTACTTCTTTATAAGATCACTTTGTGGTTAAAGTTTTTCTATTTAAGAAGTGGTGGAGTCAATTGAAAATATAAATGAAAGAAAATTTTTGTGAGGGTTTTTTTTTTTTTTTTTTATCAATCTTTTAAAAATTGTGTTGGTTTATATATGTTACATAAAGAAAAATAGCATTTAGATGTCTGTTTATTGACGCATCAACGTACTACTAATATAAAAACAAATCTCTCATTGTAATTAGTATAAAAATACTTTTGGAAGAAGCAGAACTCTTTTTCCTTTTCTTATTGACTACTACGAATGTCATGTGATTGATTTCCAAGGTCATCTGAATAATTATCCAAACTCTTAGGGTTTGTTCGTTAATTATTTTCAAATTATTTTATTATTATTTTTAAATTATTTATTATTATTTTTAAATTATTTTATTATTATTCACAAATCATAAGAAATATATGAAACCTAATTATCATAAAGAGACCGATTTCTGTTAAAAAAAAAATGAGAGTTTTTTGTTGTGAAACCGATTTCCGTTAAAATTCTGTGAGGTGTGTTTGTTTAGGAGATATTTTTGTTTGAGGTTTTATAAAGTTACGGGGTCCATTGAAAATGTAAATGGAAGAAGAATTTTGTGGTTTTTTTTTATTTATCAAATTTTAAAAATTATTTTGATTTTTATTTGTTAATATCATATTTCTTTTTATCTTTTTGATGAGTTTGTAATTAGCAAAACTCGTACAAAATGAAGGCAATTAGTATGAAACTTTTAAACATTGCTTTTCAATTTGGACCAATCATCTCTCTTCTAGAAATGAGAGGCTAATATTTTTGTATGAAATATTTTATTATCAAATATTATTTCCTTCCTACACCTCATACCTGGACTTTTTTTTTTTTTTTTTATCTCTTCTTTCTATTAACAAAAATGAGAGAACTTGACAAAAATAAGAGAGAGAGGAGTCTGATAAGATGAGAGAGAGTGAAGTGATGAGGGAGAGAGGAGATCTGATGAGGAGAAAATAAAAAATTAAAAAGAATTTGAAGAGAGAGTGAAATGATGGGTGAAAATGATGAGAGAGGGGGGGCTGATGACGAGAAAAGAAAAAATTAAAAAGAGTGAATGAGGGGTTCGATGAGATGAGAGAGAGGTTGATGAGAGAGATGGGGTCCGATGAGATGAGAGAGAGTGAAAATGATGAGAGAGAGTAAAATGATGAAAGTGAGAGAGGAGGTTTGATGAGGAGAAAAGAAAAAATTGAAAAGAAATTAAAGAGAGAGAGAGTGAGGGTTCCGATGAGATGAGAGAGAGTTTGAGAAGAGAGAGAGCTTGATGAGAGAGGAATCCGATAAGATTGAGGGGAGTTTAGGAGAGAGAGTGAAATGTGAATTATTTTGTACGAGGTGTGGAATGTCTACAGTAGTTGAAATATAGAGTTACTCTTTTTGTATTTGATGCTTCGGTTAACTATGGTGCTTGCCAAGAAACTTCTTTTTCATAAGTTACTCAACTTTCAAAAGCATTGATAAGTATTTTTTTATGAAAGCATTGATAGGTATTTTGAAAACAAATAAATGAGGTTTACTTCTGTGGCCATGAATTTCTGGGTTGGCTACATGAATTATGTGACTATTAACTATTCTGAGTTATGCTGCTCATTATCTCATACCGTACATCATATATATATATATATATATATATATATATATATTAATTATTATTATTTTTATTTTATTTCTGTTAAATTAATTGAGTTAATTTATTTATCATCCATACACCACATACTTGTTATGAGAAAAAGAAAAAAATAATGTGTGGCATGTGAAATGCTAAATAGAATTATTTTAACTACCCCATAGTCTGCTGGGGTGGTCAAACCACCCTGAAAAGTAATTTTGGAGGTGGTCACCTTCCAGGAGTGGTTCGGCCACCTTGTATGTGTTGATAGTAGTTGGCCATAATGTATTTTTTATTTTAAATCTAAAATAAAAATAATGGTTTTTTTTTTTTTTTTCAAATGTGGAGCTCTAATATCTTAGGAATTTACCTCAATTCCATGGTTACCAAACAAAAAAATAGGAATACTCATTCCCATTGCCTATACCGTTTCCTTTAAAAATGAAAATGGTCATTCCACAAGCCAAAGATATCCTTAGTTCTTTACTTCATAAACCATTCAAGAAAGTCTTTCTGAGGTGACTAAGAAATAAGGAAAAAATTTATTTATCAAAGTTTTTATTACCATCCCCTCAATATCCTTTAATGTGGTATTAAATGATTAATTTAAAATATAATAAATAATATCTAATTATTTAATACCACATCATATAAGAGAATAATAATAAAAAGAATAATAAATAATATTACTCCCGAAAAAATAACCAGATGTGTAAGGCTGTAAGCCGTGAGAGGCTGCCTTGGCCGTGGGAGTTTGTAAGGGAATGCATCTAACGCTATACACAGCACAGTCTATCCGTACTATTTCTTTTTTAATTTCCCTTGTTTTTTTACTCATATTTGAAGTATTAAAGAGGCTTTCTTTTATTATGGCTTGCACCCTTAATATCCATCTGGGTAGTATGGTATCGTATCTTAACTACTAACGGGGACAATCATGCAGTAGTTTAAATATGACAAAGGATTCCCATGAAGCCCTTCATTTATAACTAATATAATTATCAGACCAGAACTTCCTTTCCTGACTGAACCCTACAAAACTGTCACCAGGAGCCGACAAAGTCGGACTAGTAGTTCTCACAGGTGCCTTCCAACATACATGGCACATTATTTAGAAACATAAATATAGTATGTCAACAACCATTTATAAAAAGAAAAATCTCCAAAAGAAGATCATGCATTTGAAGCAGTACGTGGGTGAACTGCCACCAAGGAGGCATAAACTCCACCCTTGACATTAATCAAGGTTTCATGCTTTCCTTTCTCCACAATTACTCCATTTTTAACAACTGCAATTAGATCGGCATTCTTTATTGTGGACAATCGATGGGCGACAACAACAGTGGTCTGGTTAACCATGACTCGATCAAGTGCATCTTGAACCACTTTCTCAGACTCAGCATCCAGTGCACTAGTAGCCTCATCTAACAGTAAAAGCTTTGGACTTTTAACTATAGCACGTGCAATAGCAACACGTTGCTTCTGCCCTCCGGACAACTGAATTCCTCGCTCTCCGACCATGGTATCATAACCCTGCATTTTGCATTTAGTAGTAGTAAGACAAAAGGATTGAAGCATATTAGCAAACTAATTTTTTTTTTTTTTTTTTTTCCCACAAGAGCTGGCTTAGTAAAGGGACCTAGAGGTTATTCTAAGAATGAATGATGAGATGGACTCTAAAAAACATATTTGCATTGAGCTAACCTGTTGTAAGCTACTAATGAATTTGTTGGCATTAGCCAACTCTGACGCAGCTATAATTTCTGCCTCAGTTGCATTTCCTTCCTTTCCATACGAAATGTTAGCACGAATTGTGTCATTGAACAAAATTGGTTCTTGGCGCACAAGCCCCATCTGCTGCCTCAACCACTTCAGTTGGAACTTTTGAATTTCAATTCCATCCAGAGTAATATGACCTGAATCAGGATCATAAAATCTTTGCAACAGCGAGATCACTGTAGATTTCCCACTACCACTTTCTCCGACCAGGGCAACTGTCTGAAAAGATATTCAGGAGAATATGATTTGAACTGGATCAGCATGTTTAAAATGATATTGCTACCTGAGATAGTTAACACAATCGTCTTAATTTGATAACTATCAATTTACTTTACCTTGCCAGAATGTTTTGCCAAGCTAAGGTCTCGAAAAATCTGAATGTATGGCCTAGATGGATACCTAAAGCTTAAATGATGAAGTTCTATTTCACCCTTTACATCATCTAATTTCATGCCAGACTCCTCACTTGCATCTATCTTTGACTTCCGGTCTATTATCCTAAATATTGAAGCAGCAGCAGTCTTGGCTTTGCCAGAATCAGGACCAAAGGAGCTTGATTGAGAAATTCCAAGGGCTGCCATGTTTAATGCAAATAAAACCTGCAGACAACACATCTCAAAATTATTAAAAGAAAAATTGGTGAGTGTAAATTATCTTTTGGATTTGATATGCATGAGAAGAATATTTACCCGGAATACGTCAGAGAATGTTGCTTTGCCACCCTCAACTAGTCGAGCTCCAGCATATAAACTTGTTGCATAGACAGAAAACAGTAAGAAGAATGACATCCCAAATCCTATTCCACTGAGTAAGCCTTGCCTTATCCCTGACTTCATAGGGCCTTCACATTTCTTTTGGTATAATTGCATCACCTTCCCTTCAGCACAGAAAGAAGCAATTGTTCTTATGCTTCCCACAGCGTCATTTGCAACCTGGCTTGCTTCCTCATACTTCATCTGCAACCATCCAAATTTACTTTTTATGGAAATTTAAACAAATTTACTTGTAACGTGGCATACGACAATAGGTCCAGCTCCATGTGAAAAAAAAGAAGCATTTTCCAATATATCTGCCTGGATATTTTAAATCACACCCACATTGTGTGAGTGTTTGCAAATGCTTTCACCTGAATCTTGGACCAAATTTCAACTTTTCAATTATGTGCTTGAAATGCTCAGTCATGCTGCAATAATAAATGTCGGAGACATTAGTCTTATGGCATACCTTTGCATCTGCACTGAATCCTTTCATGAACTTCATTTGAAGAAATCCATTTACTCCAATCAGAGGAATCAATACAAGGATGATAAAAGCCAACTGCCAGCTTGCAACAAAAGCAATGACCAACCCAGCAACTGCTGAAGAAGCATTCTCCACGATCTGGCCAAGTGCATCCCCAACTAAGGCACGGATTGATGCTGCATCTGCAGAGAGGCTTGCTCCAATTGCCCCACTTGAGTGCTCAGGGTCGTCAAACCAACCAACCTCCATATAGACCACCTTCTCAAAGCACATTACTCTAATCCGTTGGATTAATTTACAACCAGCCACAGCAAAGAAATAGGACCGTGCAGGAGTCACCAGTAAAGAAACCAGAACAAGGACCAGAAACATTATTGCCCAAAATTTTGAATCCTATTTTAGTTCATTTGGTGGTTCATAAAATGTTTTGATAACACTGGAAATTATTAAACCAAAAATTGGAAGTATCATGCCATTGATGACTGCAGCTAGAGCTCCAGCTATAAGCACAGGGATCTCGGGCTTGTTGAGGTACACAAGGCGGCGGAATGACACCTTTGGAGATTGTTCTGTGGGTAGTTGAGGGGTTTGTTGTTCTGCCAGTGAAATATCAGGTACATTTACTGCTATAGGGAGACCAAATGATACAGAGAAGGAGTGGCGGCTACTATTTCCTACTCCAGATGATCCCCGGCTTATGGATCACAGGACTGATATTCTTTGGCTTGACTGTCTAGAAGGTTCTGCGGTAATTTTCATTTTTTTTTTTGAGCGTCTACATATTGTTCCAACTCCTTGTTTACATCTTGCAACTGTATAAGCTGAGAGTATGCTCCATCAGGATCCTTGATTAGTTCTGAATGTGAGCCTGAGCAATTGAGAGACACTACTCAGAAACGTAAGCTAACTTAACACCTTCACACAAAGGTGTGAAATCTAAGATCCAACTATAATGTGTAATCGTGAACAATTTAAGATATAAAAGTTAATCAGGAGACGCCATAACAAAGTCCTCAAATCTTAAAAAAAAGACCTTTTAATTAGCAAAAGTATTTTATGAGTTGCAAAAGACTAGCATCTGATAACAAATTCCAAGACATGAACCAATAATTCCAGAAATATAGTATCTTCTTAATTTGAGATTCAGAAATTGACGTATTGGAGAATATGAATTGATTTGAAAAATACAACATAAAATATACTAAATCTCTAACAACATGCATGTACTTGTTAGATACCTTTTTCAACCATCTTTCCTCTATGAATGACAGCAATCATATCGGCATTCCTTACGGTGCTCAAACGATGGGCAACAATAACAACTGTCCAGTTGACCATTATCCTTTCTAATGCTTCTTGCACTATTCGTTCAGATTCTGCATCAAGTACACTCGTAGCTTCATCGAGAAGTAAGATTCGTGGATCTTTTAGAATTGCTCTTGCAATGGCAATCCTCTATTTCTGTCCTCCAGACAGTTGTGTTCCATGCTCACCAACCATGGTATCTAGTCCCTGACAATGAAATTCAAAATCTCAAACATATATTAACAATTTTTTCTGACCATTATTATGAAAACAGAGACTTTGAGTGTAATCAAGTACAATGAGAATTAGAACCTGTGGCAATTTATCAATGAACTTTGCAGCATTTGCGAGTTCAGTTGCTGCTCTAATATCTTCTATAGTTGCACCATCCTTTCCATATGCAATATTATCCTTAATGCTGGATGCAAATAATACAGGTTCCTGGCTAACAAGACCAATTTTACCTCTAATCCATTTAAGTTGATACTCTTTGAGGTTAATGCCATCTATAAGAACTTCACCAGCCAGAGGATCATAAAATCTCTCTATCAGACTAATCACGGTTGACTTCCCACTTCCGCTTTGCCCAACCAAAGCTGCAGTTGTGCCGCTTGGGATACAAAGACAGAATCCATTGAATATTTGCTCATCAGGTCTGCTTGGATAACTAAAATAAACATCCTTTAACTCTATATCTCTACGAATGTCATATAATATCCTTCCCTTTGTGTGATAAGCATCTATCTCTGGCTTCCTCTCTACAGTTACAAACATCTTAAATGCTGCAGCTTGACCAGCAGCGAATGCACTCATGCAAGGAGATGCCTGGCCTAGAGACCTGAAATATGCACATGGAAACAAAATGCTAGACACAAATTAATAGTTAACAAAATATGATTTATAAATACCAAAAAATGCATTTATATGTTTTGCTTGCTTGTTTAGAGACAAAAGGAAAAGGAACTTTCCTTTTATAAGGAACAATGAGAATAATAAACACAATAGCATATGAACATACTATGGAAGAAAAACAAAGGCAATAAATGCAACTCACATGGACCCGGTCAACACAGCAACAACCACATTCAACACTACACCCCCACTATATCCTTTTTCGACTATCAACTTTTCACCAAACCAGAAGCCAGACCTTCATGAACGCCTGATTTATAAGCCTTTACAAGAAGTTTGTTGTAATTAATTAGAGCTTGCTTCTCACCTGTGAACGATGCAACCTAGGTAGGGGAAAGTTTAAATAGCAAACGTCATATAAATGTAAACAGAAGAACTACAAACTACAATTGGATATTTTCTCCAAAAGACCCCAGGCACATATTCAATTATGGCAACATGACGTACAGTTCTAATCGAACCAATTGTCTGTTCAACTACAGTCGCTGCTTTTGCATAAGCACTTTGTCCAAGGGATGACATCTTGATTAGGATGATGGTGAAAACTGCACCAGATACCACAAGAAGAGGAATAGAAGATAACATGACAAGGGTTAGAAGCCACCCTTTGGCAAATGCTACTACAAAGCCTCCTATGAACGTAGAAATCAATTGCAGAAATTTCCCAACCTGCACAAACAAAACTCTTAGGCCCAGATCATGTGAACAAATATATGTACGGCAATTAGGATCATGGCTTTTGATGTAATTGTAGCAGCACTGTAGTACCTTCTCACCCATTGCATCTTGTATGAGGACAGTGTCACCAGACATTCTCCCAATCACCTCTCCGGTGTTTGTTTCCTTATCAAAAAATGCAACATCTTGTCTTAAAATAGTCTTAAGATACAGACCCCTTATTCTAGCTGCTGTCTCTCCCCTGTGACCATCCAGCAAGCCACCTCTATAAAAAAAGCAGACAATGTCTCAACTTAATTACTGATACTGATGAATAAAAGAATATCTAACCAAGAAAATTTTGAAGTGATCGGAGCATGAAATCTACTTACGAAGGAACGCTGCAGCAGCTGAGCCAATAGCCAAGTAGACAAATTTTAGAGATACCTATTATTTTTTTGAGAAAATCAATTTATAACATTTCATATCAGGAGTTTAAGAAGTCAGAAAACAGAGAACGAGGTTACTGATATGCTGGAACATATTAAATACTTAGTTCTGAGAAGTATTTAAATCAAAAAACCAAAAATATAAATCGAGTCTTCCATTGAAAAGATGCAAAATATTATTTTTTTTACCTTGGAAATAACATCAACCACTTCGTGGTCATTCTGGTTACCTCCAAAAGAATCGACCGATTCCCCAAAGAGCACAGTCATAAGGGGCATACATGCTCCATTGCCGATTGCACCAATTGTGCCAAGGATCATAAGCAAACTATCAGTTGAATCTGCAAACGAGAACAGTTTCTGAAATGGAACAGTGTTTGCTTTCTCATTTCCTTTTCCCTTTTTTATCTCTCTCTGATCACCATTCATAGCAGAGGTCTTCTCTGCTTCTGGATTGCTTTTTGATGTGGTGGCTTCATCTGTATTCGTTTGGCCACTGAAGCCATCCTCAATTGCCATGTTACCAAATCTGAGAAGCTAATCCAATTTTCAGCTACTCTGTTCAGGATAAATAGAACTAAATTATAAATACTTCCTGCACCACAACGATAAATGCTGAAACAAAAACTTAGAACCAAGCTGGAAACTTTGAATTGCTGGTAGTCAAATAAATACTAGACAAGGATTATAAAACAGCAAAATAAGAATTAATCTTAAATTCCACTCGAGTAGCCATTAAAAACTTGACAATTGTATATGTAAAAAAATCCAAAAAACAAAAAACTTGGAAAATTTAAGACCCTTGTCCATCTATCGTAGATTTTGTTTGTCAATATATGGAAGCCGCCACAAAGATGATCATTTTCAGGATGGTCAGTTAGAAGCAGACACTAACAGAAAGAAAATCGACTGGAACTAAAATGTCCATCACGACCCTTGTTTTTGCAACCCCATGAGCAACAAAGGAAAGTTCAAAAATATTTTTACTTTTCAGGACACAACAGAGAATGTAGCCGACTCAATTACATGCAGAAGATGCAAATTCAGTATCTTTGCAAATATTGATCAGACTTTGAAACAATCAAACTCATTCCTACCGACTTACTCAAATAGTGCAAAGAAACAACAATTATCGACGAGAGAGAGAGAGAGAGAGAGAGAGAAGAGAAAGTAGGTTCATTATAGTCGTATAAAAGCAAAATGTGTTGAGTATTGTGGAAACTGGTCCACGGCTCGAGTGGAGTCTCTAGCTGCTCGAGCGAAGTCAAGTCAGAGAGGTCAGCTCGAAGATCCGCTCGACTCATGGCTCGAGTTATTGCGGGAAACAAGTTCGCTCGATGCGCGCTCGACACACCGCTCGAGCGAATATCACTAATTCTGCTCCAATTAGGGTTTCTGCCACAAGAAATATAAAATGATTTGTTATTGACTTGTGGCCGTGCATTGAGTGAATAGTAGTCGCCCAAACTATTGTATTGTGATTCCTCAAGAAATAAAAATACTCTACAGCTCCCGTGGACGTAGGCAATTTGTCGAACCACATAAATCATTGTGTCGTGTGTGATTGCTTTTTGTGTGTGTTTACTTTTACGTTACTATCATCGTTTTTCACAACAATTGATATCAAGAGCCAAGGTTCGAGTCTGAGGGAAAAAGATGGCTGAAGCAGACATGAAGGCATCAGGGATCGAGAAGTTTGATGGCACGGATTATGGATACTGGAGGATGCAGATAAAAGATTATCTCTATGGAAAGAAACTTCATCTTCCACTGTGGGGAACGAAGTCGGACAGCATGTCAGTTGCTGATTGGAACCTATTGGATCGACAGGTTCTGGGGGTTATTCGACTAACCCTGTCAAGATCCGTTGCTCACAACGTCATCAAGGAGAAGACGACTACTGATCTCATGGCGGCTTTGACTGGTATGTATGAAAAGCCGTTAGCGAATAACAAGGTACATTTGATAAAAAAAGTTATTCAATTTGAAGATGGCAGATGGTACGTCGGTTGCATAACTTCTGAATGATTTTAATACTATCACAAATCAATTATCGTCTGTTGAAATTGAATTTGATGATGCGATACGTGCACTAATACTATTGACATCACTGCCAAATAATTGGGAAGCCATGAGAATGGCTGTTAGTAATTCTGTCGGTAAGTCAAAGTTGCAATATGATGATATTCGTGATTTGATTTTGGCTGAGGAGGTACGCAGGAGAGACTCAGGCGATACCTCAGGTTCGAGTTCAGCATTGAATGTTGACTCTCGGGGGAGAGCACAAAATAGGAACTCAAACAGAGGCAGATCAAAATCAAAAGATAGGGGCAAGAGCAAGTCAAGGCTTGGTCAGCAGACAACTTGCTGGAATTGTGGCAAGGCTGGCCACATAAAGAAGAACTACAAAAATCCCAAGAAGACCGAAAATGATAGTGCTAATGTGGTAACTGAAGAAGTACAGGATGAGCTATTGCTTGCAGTTCATAGTCTAGTTGAAGATTGGGTACCGGATTCAGGGGCTTCCTTCCATACATCTTCCCATCGGGAAGGAGTTAATGCAAAATTATGTTGCAGGTGATTTTGGAAAGGTATACCTGGCTGATGGGGAGGCTTTGAACGTAGTGGGAATGGGGGATGTTGACATTTCACTCCCTAACAAGAACAAATGGATCTTACAGAAAGTCAGACACATTCCTGAGTTGAAGAAAAACCTTATTTCTGTTGGGCAGCTTGATGATTGTGGCCATTCAGTGGTGTTCTCAGATAACACCTGGAAGGTCACCAAAGGAGTAATGGTACTAGCTCGGGGTAAGAAAACTGGTACACTCTATATGACTATTGGTTTAAATAATACTATTGCTACTACCGTTGCAGAGAGCACAACATATTTGTGGCATTGCAGGCTTGGCCATATGAGTCAGAAGAGCATGAATGAACTTCTGTCTAGAGGCAAGTTACTAGAACTGAAATCAGTTGATTTTAGTATGTGTGAGAGTTGCATTATGGGGAAATAGAAGAAGGTCAGTTTCTTGAAAAATGGTAGAATGCTGAAGACAGGAAAACTGGATCTTGTGCACACAGATGTGTGGGACCTTCCCCAGTAGCATCCCTTGGAGGTTCTTGTTACTATGTCACGTTCATTGATGACCACATCACGAAGGTATGTGTTTATTTTTTGAAGCATAAATATGATGTATTTAATGTGGTCAAAGTTTGGAAGGTCATGGTTGAGACAGAGACAGACTTGAAGCTGAAATGTTTAAGATATGATAATGGTGGTGAGTACATTGATGGTGGGTTCAAGAAGTACTGTGCGACTCAGGGTGTCAGAATGGAGAAGACCATTCCTGGGACACTACAGCAAAATGGAGTTACTAAACGTATGAACAGAACTATAAATGAGCGTGCTAAAAGCATGAGGTTGCATGTTGGGTTACCACCTACTTTCTGGGTAGATGCAGTCAATATTGCTGTCTACTTGATAAATAGAGGGCCATCAGTTCTGTTAGATTGTGGATTGCCTGAGAAGGTCTGGAATGAAAAAGAAGTCAAATTTTCTTACCTTAAAACTTTTGGCTGTCTTTCTTATATTCTTATTGATTTTGATGCTCGTAGTAAACTTGAGACTAAGTCAAAAAAATATTATTTCATTGGCTATGGCGACGAGGCATTTGGCTATCGTTTTTGGGACGATCAAGGTCGGAAGATTATAAGAAGCAAGAATGTGATTTTCAATGAGAAGATTGTGTACAAGAACAAGATCGGTACAATTGCTGAAGCAGTTCCTCAGGAGTATGATTTTGTGAGACTGGATGACCTATCAGAGGCCACAGTGCAGTGCAGAGATGTGAGTGACGGGGAGAGTGGGTCCAGCACACCCACTCCTATTATTCTACAGTCAGATCTAAAGTCGTCCACTCCTACAGCTGCAGTTCGCAGGTGAGTGAGGACTATTCGTCTCCCATAGCGTTTCTCACATACTTTGAATTACATTCTGTTGACAGATGGTGGAGAATCGCAGAGTTATGAGGAAACCTTGCAAGATGAGAATTTTAGCAAGTAGGAGCTGGCCATGAAAGATGAGATGGATTCCTTATTAGGGAATCAGACATGGAAGTTGACGAAACTTCCATCAAAGAAGAAGGCATTACACAACAAGTGAGTGTACCAGGTGAAAACTAAGTATGATGGCAGTAAGAGGTACAAGGCCAAACTTGTTGTAAAGACTTTCAACAAAAGCAAGGTATTGATTACTCTGAGATCTTTTCTCCTGTGGTAAAGATCACAACCATCAGGTTAGTTTTGGCTATGGTTGCTACTAAAATTCTATTTCTTGAGCAGTTAGATGTGAATATAGCTTTTCTTCATGGAGACCTTGAAGAAGACATCTACATGCACCAACCTGAGGGATTTGTGGTACAGGGAAAGGAAAGTTCAGTTTGCAGACTAAAGAAGAGTTTGTATGTCTTGAAACAAACTCCTAGACAGTGGAACAAGAAATTTGACGGTTTAATGTATAGTGCATGATACATCCGATGTCAAGCAGATCATCGTTGCTATGTCAAGCATTTTGAAAATTCTTACATTATTTTGTTGTTGTATGTGGATGACATACTTATTGCAGGGGTTAGTATTGATGAGATCAATAATCTGAAGAAGCAGATGTCAGAGCATTTTGTAATGAAGGATTTGGGAGCTGCAAAACAAATTCTTGGCATGTGAATTGTCAGAGACAGAGTCAAAGGCATGTTGAGACTCTCACAGGCTGAGTATGTGAAAAAGGTACTCAGTAGGTTCAATATGAATAAGGCCAAACTAGTTGGCACACCCTTAGGTAGTCACTTCAGACTCAGTAAGGATCAGTCATCAAAGTCAAAAGAGGAACAAGATTACATGAGTAAAGTTCCTTATGCCTCAATTATTGATTCACTTATATATGCTATGGTTTGCACTAGACCAGAAATTACCCATGCAGTGAGAGTTGTGAGTAGATACATGAGTAATCCGATAAAACAACATTGAAAAGCAGTGAAGTGGATTCTGAGGTACCTAAAAGGCTCCTCAGAAATGTGTTTATGTTTCTCAAGAGAAGGTTTAGAGGTACAGGGCTATGTTGATGCTGATTTAGCTGGAGATGCTAATAGCAGAAAGAGTACCACAGGATTTTTTTACACCCTGGGTGGTACTGCAGTTTCATGGGGTTCCAATTTACAAAAGACAGTTTCTTTGTCGACAACAGAAGCTGAGTACATTGTAGTTTCAGAAACTGCAAAGGAGATGATTTGGCTACAGGGCTTCTTGAAGGAATTGGGTAAAATGAATCAGAAGGGCACTCTCTACAGTGACAGTCAAAGTGCCATATTCCTTGCCAAGAATCCAGCGTTTCATTCCAGGACTAAACACATTCAGATTAGGTATCATTTTATATGGTCATTGTTAGATGACGAACAATTGTTACTTGAGAAAATTTGTGAAAGTAAGAACTCTACCGATATGTTGACAAAGAGTGTTACACTTGAAAAACTGAGTTGGTCTTCTAGCGTGAAGACAGAGGCAGTGAGCTGTAGAGGTGGAGGACATCATGTTTGAGGCAAAGAGCGATACTGAGGGTGTACCAGTCTCCAAGTGGGAGAAGAGTGGAAACTGGTCCACGGCTCGAGCGAAGGCAAGTCAGAGAGGTCCGCTCGACAGACCTCACGAGCGGAGGAAAGTCAGAGAGGTCCGCTCGAAGATCTGCTCGACCCATGACTCGAGCTATTGTGGGAAACAGCTTCGCTCGATGCGCGCTCGACACGCCATTGGAGCCAACATCACTAATTCTGCTTCAATTAGGGTTTTTGCTGCATGAAGTATAAAATGATTTGTTATTGACTTGTGGCCTTACAGTGAGTGAATAGTAGTCATCCAAACTATTGTATTGTGATTTCTTAAGAAATAAAAATCCTCTACAGCTCCCGTAAACGTAGGCAATTTGCCGAACCACGTAAATCATTGTGTCGTGTGTGATTGCTTCTTATGTATGTTTACTTTTACATTACTATCATCGTTTTTCACAACAAAATGCTAAAAATCAAAAAATGGTGTCTTTGCAGTATAAATGGTGTGCTTGAAGAACAGGAAAAAAAAAGGAATGAAACTCAGTTCTGTTTTAGTAGGATCAAAGAAAAGGTATCAGGCCTCCACAACCCTCTGGTTCTCGTAAAAAAGAGAGAAAAAAAAAACTGAATGTTTCCAAGCAAAATCACCACCAGTTTATCGTAAATGAACGAAAGCCCGTCTTCAAAGCAATGTACAAACCGGCATTGAGAATGGTCATTCCTGAAGGATCAAAAGGGTACCTTAAACTTTATCAAAAAAAAAAGGATACCTTGAATGAACGGTGTCCGAGACCTACGAAAGCTTAACTTCTTGCACTTTTAAGGATACTCTGATTTCATGCTGCTCAAGGACATGAACAGCGCTTGGTTCCATTGTCTTTGCTTTTAAGGCTGCGTTTGGATTCTCAACTCAACTCAACTCAACTCAACTCATGATTACAACTTTTTCAAATCTCAATATAAAATATAATAAACAATTCAACTTTTTCAAATCCTAAAACAACTTTAATATTAAAAAATAATATTTTAATAATATTTTATCATCTCAACTCAACTCAACTCAACATCCAAACTCACCCTTAGTGCACGCACGACTATTCATGATAGTCTAAACTCTAAGATTATGTTTAGTAATTAAGATGAGACGTAAATTTTCATCTTATGTCATTTTATTATTATAATTTTTTTAAATTTTTACATAAAATATAATAAACAATTCATTTTTTTTCAAATTTCAAAACAATAATACTAGTAAAAAATAATATTTTAAACTTTCATCTAAAACTAAAAGTCTTATATTATTATGGAAGGCACAAAAAAGTCTAAGATTATGGGAATAATAAAAAGTAATGATAGAATATTAAATAATAATAAAAAATATATAAATAATAATAAAATAATAATTAATAGTGAAATTTTCTAAAAATAAACCACCTAAGCTATTCGGTGTTCACATTTCATAGATAAAAGGCTCCAAATTTATACCGCCAACCGAAATTTAATGGTTTGTTCTTGACTGTTACTGGTACATCTTTTCTTACAATACAAAGGGAAGAAAATTTGTGAGAGCTCTTTTTTTTTGAAAAAAATATAATAATTTGTGAAATGTTATAAAAATCAAATTAATATTTATAAATTTATTTATTGATGCATTAAACATATTATTATTATAAGAATCTGTCACATCAAACACTAACTATTAACATGAGTTTTCTTTTTCTTCTTCTAATAAAAATATTAATCCTTTTCATATTAATGATTGTGATTATTTTTGTGTTAAGATGATTGCCAGACCCTCTCTCTCTAGAAGCTCCCTCGTTTGATCACAGCTGGGGGGAAGGGGAGTTTCGGCTTCCTCTTCCCTCTCCTCTCCTCCCTCCCTAACGTCGGCCCTGCATCTCAGACGTTTTCTTTTCTTTTCTTTGCTTTTTGTTGTTTTATTTCAGTTTTCGACCGAATAAGGGGATAGTTGACTCGAACTTATCCGGCCACCGTCTTCCTACACGTGCCCCACCAGGAGCTTTTGCTACTGCCGATATGCCAAAACTCTTAATACGTCCTCCACCGGAGCAGCGCATAGCCTGCACGTGTGGGTCGAAGATTCGAAGCTCGCCTGCGTGTGGACCTGAAGCGCCACCCACCAACCCTCTGACGCTATAATGCGTGGCTGTTTCAGAACCAGCGTCTCTGGATCTTCCTAACTCGACCGTCGGTTTTCCCTCCAACTGTTATTTTTTAGTGCACTAATTTTTCGGTTTACAGTGTTTTCACAATGTATTTTTATTTATGTCTTGTCTTTATTTTCTTGGAAAAAAAAACTCAAAAATGTTGTTCCCATTCGGACTAGGATGGAGTTTTCTCCCCCCTTCACGTAGGCGGAGATGGCAGGGTGTTCCTCCTCCATCCCGATTAGTCGGGTATGGAGTTTGTTTAGTAGTTAACTGTTATCTCTGTCATAGACAGAGATGATATGCTATCTCTTAGACTTAAATCTGGAGAGATGTGCCGTTAGGACTAGACCAGGTCAGCCACGGAAGTGTGCTGGGGAGCTTTTAACATCTGTATTTGACTTATTTTTAAGTCAACTTTGTATGTCCTTTTTTATTAATGGAACGAGGTTCGTTATTTTCAAAAAAAAAAATGTTGCAGATGAAATCTTGCCATGTAAGGAGTCTGAAAGGTGTGTCATCTATACTGATATTTCAAAAGGATTGTGTATGATTTGCACACTCCACGACTATATATAGCATTAAATTATTTTTTTAATAATGGACCACACTTTTTTTCAAAAAGATTACTCGGCGCTGCACTCCATAACTACAAAAATGAGTCCAAACCTTTTAGTTTTCAAAATCTCTCGTGGGTTTCAAGATTGGTGAGGTTAGAGTAATGATACATATAGTCATAAAATAAGCAAGCGCAATGCAATCGCTTTAAAAAAGAGTGGGTCTACAATTAAAATTTTAATTTAATTTTTTTCATGTGAGTCATATTTACTCACTTTTTTCAAAACGATTAAGTCGTGTTTGCGTACTTCACGACTGTAAATATAATTTCTTATAATAACAATACTTCATGCTTAAATATGTAGACTTTTAACCTTTCTAAATTATGCGTTAAGATATAATAATATGGTTTTATATGGCCAAAATTACATAGTCCCAAAGTTGCATATTTCCATAGATGTTACAAATATAACCACAAACAGGAAGTGGGAGGCTTTCTTCTTGTATTTATTCATCCTTGTCCCCACTCGATGGAGAGTGGTTCAAAGAAGGGTGAAAAAGGTCTAAAGATAGTACTGTTATGACACTTAAGTTTGCTCAATTGGTGTGCCCCCAGTGTAAATTATATATATATATATATATTGCCTTTCTTTTAAATATTTTTTAAATATCTTTCAACATTTTTAAAAAAATAAAAATAAAATACTAATATATTAATAGATACTTCTTTAACCATTAAGTAAAACAAATAAAAAATAAAACTAAAATATATGAGCAGTCAAATTGAAGGGACAAATTTAGAGGGCATAGTATATTTTTCAAAGATCTAAACATTTAATATTTTGGATCTTTACCACCAAATAACCTCGTTTGTTTTCGAAAAACTTCTCATCTTATCTTATCTCATTTCAATTTCATCATTACACTTTTTCAAATTCCAAAACAAAACAAAATAAACAATTCAATTTTTTTTAATTTATCTCATCTTCTCTCACCTAATCATTACAACTTTCTCAAATTTCAATACAAAATAAAATAAACAATTCAACTTTTTCAAACCCATCTCATCTAATCTCAACTCATCTCTAAAAATAAATGAGGTCCTAGATTAATGTTAAGTTGTTAGGTATGTATTAGGTCTTTTGAATTCGAATATGAACTCACTTTCAATTATTGGTATTAGTTGTCTAAGGATTCGTAAGAGCACTCAAGCCAATGCATCTCTAAACTTTAGCCAATATCACCTATTTTTACATTTGTCTATTCTATTTACATTCAATCCCCACATTGGATTAGCCATTTACCCTCTATATAATAATAAAATATTATTAAATGAATAATTTTTTTATTTAATTTATTTGTATCACATTTTATAATTCTATCAATTGAATATTAATAATAATTATATTCTAATTAAATTAATATTAAAAAATTAATATTTTTAAAATTCATTTAATGTTAATAATATAAAATATTAATTAAATTCATCTAAATTTCTTAATTACAAACCAAATAGTATTTTAATTGAAATGATAAATTAATATTTTAATGTTTTCTTGAAGTGAGAAATTAATATTTTAATATTTGGTGAATCAATAGTGATTCTCCATCTTTGGCCAATCACTATAGCAAAAGTCCATTTTATTTTAGACTTGGCCAATCCAGTGTGGAGTTTTTTTAGTACATATTATCTAAATTTTAGCCAATCTTTAACTTTGGCCAAGCCAATGCTAGTGCCCTAAGCGATTTAATCAACTCAATACATTCAGGCCAAACTCTTCTCAACTCATATTATCTAATTATTACAATTTTATCAAATTCCAACAAAAAATATAATAAACAATTCAACTTTTTCAAATCTCAAAATAATAATAATATTAAAAAATAATATTTTATACAACTTTCATCTCAACTCAACTCAACTCAATTCAATAACCAAACGCAATCTTAACAATTAAACAGTAAAAAATAAAGATTATTTCTCAAATGAGATTTTATTGTTTTATATTTAAATATAATTTATCATTTTAAATTAAGATTTTATCATATTTATTTGTTTTAGGATATGTAAGTATTTTTCATAATGTGTGAAGTATAGGGTAATAAATAGTAACTGATAAGAATAATTTTTAATTTATTTATTTAGCTCAGTGGACTTGTTTACACCACTGCTGCACGAAGTAGACATTGCCAAATGAGAATCATGCCAACAAAATGTTTAGATTATAGCTCAAATTCGATTGGAGGGAACGCTTATGGGGTCTTGTCGTATCATCTAGGTCTTTCTTGTCCGATTCTAAGCAGGTAGAATGTTACTTTAGTCACCGCCAAGGATCGAGGCCAATTAGTTTGCTCACATAAAGATCAAAAGCGATAAGAGTCATGCCAATGAAAAATGAGAATCATGGGTTTTGAAATTCTATTCTTTTATCACATTATTGACTGTAAAACCATTCCGGGTATGCGAATGTACTAGTTTTCGGTCCTCTCACGCCAGCCCAGACATTGGCTCAACAAACTTGACTCCAATATGAACGTTAAGACATATAGTAGGGAGAGAGTCGAGACATAGAAAACTCCGCAATATAATCTGTTTGTCAACACAATTATTCTCAAATATTTTAAGATATTTACAGATATTTATTTTCTAAATATCATTTAAATATAAAATACTTTCACCTTTAAATCTTTAAATTTCTCATCTAATCACAGAATCATTACAATTTTTCCAAACTCCTAAACAAAAAATAAAAAAATAATATTACTTTTCCAAATTTTCCAAATAAAAATCATATTCAAATTATTTTTTAACTTTCTAATATTTTTGTTTAACTTTTTCTCTCTTATTTCTTAAAATCTAATAAAATATTTTAATTTAAATTATTTCACTACTATTCATAGATATAGTGAGATATTTTAAGAATCCAAACGGACCTTCTACTCGAATTGTTGTGAAGTCTACTTTATGCGTCATTCTCTCCTATTTTAGGTCTTAAAGTTCGGATAAAGGCTCTAATATAAATGTTATATCAATCAAATTACTGTAGCAAAATTTTTTTATTGTTGAACCAAACTTAACTCATTTCAACCTATTTTATACATTTCGATCTAAAAAGTTAAACTCATTTTAACTTAAAAAAGTTAAGCACATCTCAATAGGACTCACAAAATACTACTAGAATAGTGCTATGTGCACTTATAATTTTATTTACAAGACTCATTTTGTTAGTTTTATTTTGAAATTCAAATTTCATGATTTTTAGCATATCAACAACTGACATGTGGAGAAGTAAGTTTTTTGTAAATTTTTCTTAAATACATTTAGCATTTTTCATATTATTATTCACAACTTAACTCATCTCAACATCCAAATTAGCATCCAAATTATTGCGTTTCTTTGCGAAGCAGGACGAAGCAAAGAATGGAAATATATGTTTTGAGACCAAGTTGATGAACAATGATTTAAATTCATTTCCTAATATTTACAGTTTGGAGGTTGTCTTTTATGGCCTGCTAGCAATTACACAAGACTTTCATCAGTATTACAGAAAAGGGAAACCTCCAAATGATGCACTAACCATAACCAGCAGCTGTGTTTAGGCAAGCTGTGTTTTCTCACTGAACATGTTTCTGTAGACTCGTAGAGAAACCGCTTTCGGTAAATAGCCCCCCGTTGGTCAGTTTATGTCTAATCTAACGAGCAGGCTGAAATCAAAGAACCACAAAATCAGAAACTAAAAGATGGTGTGAGTTACGGAAAATTATTAGATACTCTCGAAATATTGATGATGTGGTGCTCCAACTCGATCGCAAAATGTTATGTTATTGAAACTGCTCATATATGCAATTATTTTTAATGATATGACATCTTATGATAGGATATGAGTCTCCATGTACATGTTCGTACTCCAAGACTACCTAATAATTACTTGTAAAACACAGAACCAATCGACTCAAATGAATTAAGATAATTTCATCAAATATGTATGGATGAAACAATTGGATCCATATGGTACACCCATCATTATTATAGCAAACTACTGATCTCTTGCAGCTGCTGATTGCAGGCATAAGGCGTCTGGCTGAAGATTATGAGCTCTCTGTATTTTCTTTTCAGTTTTTCAAATTTTACACCAGATGGATAGGAAAGCTCGTCTCATTAGAGTTTCTCGAGAACTCTAGAGTTTAGAGTAGAAGAGAGATAAACATATAAAATAAGCTCTATAGTATTTATAGTTATTTGAGTGAATTGCTCGGACAACATTAAACGACATTAAATGCTATGGGCCCATTTTAATGTGTCTATCTCTCACTTAAGCCTTACAGTTTAGTTAAGAACTTTAGAATATCAGAATCGACCAACAACTTACTCCAAGCTATTTTGAAGGAAACAAATGAACCGTTTGGTAAAGGCATCATTTTCACCTTGGCAAAAGATCAACAAATGAAGTAGAGAAGTCGTTGAGCTTTTGAGTTAGAACTTTATGTCTGCAATCCAACTATTCCAAAACAGCAAACCACTCAATTCTTCAATCTAAACAAGACATTCAGATCAAGCAAGACTGTCTGGATCTTATGTCATCTATCTGTTTAAGCCATTAGAATGCTAATCTTAAGCGTACAGCTTCCCCCATCCAATTGAACGAGAATACGAGGAACGCCAAATATTATGCAAGTAAAGGCAGTCAGGAATCTGAAAAGACAGATTCAGGGTAGAAAAGCAGGACCAATTGCAGGCTTGCAGCTGACCCAAATAATTTTACTTTGCCTAGTCGAACAGAGAATGTTTAGAACATTAAGAAGAGGATGCATTAAGACATTCTTAATACACAACTTCGAGAATCAAAGATAAGGGATATGAAACTCCATATACAGGTTTTATTACAAGATCGTCCTCCCCTTCTTTGGATGAAGAATACATTTCCAGAAGTTTAATTTAATTCAATTGAGAATATTCTGAGAAAATGATAGATTACAGACCAAAGAAAAGAACAAGAAGGGAATATTTCCCTTGAAGACTACAGTAAAGCTGGTATCTGCTTTTTTTTTTTATATATGAGATTGGAACAGTGATAAAGACAAAAAATTGATTCATGAATATACGAGAGACAAAAACAAAAAACGTGAACATGCAAAGCAAATCTAAGATAAATAAAAAGAGAGAGGGAATAGCATACGTGTTATCTTCATCACTCCAGCATATGGATTGAGAATCAACTTCCACACAGGGCTGAGTTTCCCCCAGTTTATGGTCCAGCTTTCCAGATTCTATAATCTGCAAATCCTCCAAAAGGGTCACATAATGTTTCTGGACATCCTCTGCACTTTTGTTGCCCCCAACCATGGCTGCAACCACTTCCCACCGATTTCGGTCCTGTTCATCAACCACTGCCAAAGCCAGCTCAAACAACTTGTTCTCCTCCCAGCTCCACCCACACAAAACCTTGGGAAAATCATCCATATTTCCAGCAGTACTAGACCACAACCTTGGGAGCACTTTGATTCTTTGAGTAAAATAAGGAAAACCCAATAATTCAGTTACATTTTAGTATTCATCGAAGAAAAATAAATAGGATGAGAATCTTTTATGGTTCCTAGTTTGATTCTCCTAACCAGATTCCAACACCCCTGAGTGTTATGGAGGAGGGGGTGTTAGATATCTGTTATGAGCAGCAGATTTTCCTCTGATGTGGTTTTTATTAAGGAGGACTTTGTGTCAGGGCCAACAGGCCCTCGTTAGCTCAGATCTAAAGCACACAAGCAATGAAATATATATAAAATAATCGTAAAATCATGGCATTATATTATTTTAATTTGATCCCTTTGGGCCAAAACGGGAAACCAATGATCACAAACAGACAAAACTTAATACTTCATTAACCATTTCTTGCAAGAACAAGAATCTCTTTTGTTTATAATTTCCTTTTTCCTTTGCCAATTCTTAAATTTGGGTAGCAAACGGTAATAGATCTGGCACTTCCAAATCACATGTAAATCTTTGCTTAAAGATTATAACTTGATGAACCCAATAATGGAATGGAAAGGAACGGACAGATTTCACCAACTGCCAGTGGATTATCTTCCAGAGTCTTACGTCTCTCTACCTTGAAAGAAAAGAAAGAGACTTTTGTGGGTAGGATTACACAATCCCTCATCTTTTCTAATGAATTCCCAACCCATCACAATTTACAATCCCGTCATTTTCAAGGACTTTATAGGGTTTAGAGATAGACTTGAGAGGTAGAAAGAGGTGTTGTCATCGTAGAGTTTTTAATCAATTCTAAAACAGAAGATAAACATAAAATAACTCTTATAAAATTTATTGAGTATTTAATATAATTCAATAAATTCATTTAGATAATTATAAATATCTTGAAATTCATTTAATTTCTTTATCTATTTTTCTTGATCGGATAAAATAAGGTCACCCCACTTTTTATTTTTTCTTGTATGAAAGTCGTTTTGGGTAAGGTTGCTTTTTATTAGATATATTCAAATGTCTCCTTCAATCCAGACAGCTCTAGATCAAGTGGATTTGCATCTGATCTACGGCCTCTTAGAAAAATTAACCTGTATAACGCTTGTCCATAATTTTTAAATAAATTAAGTTATATTTCTTTCTATGAACTCTTCCATACGGCATCTTAATTCTCGTTTTTATACACATGATGCGTATTGCAATCAAAGACATGTTTATTGCAGCTTTTTTATTTCTTCTACAAACTCATATTTTCTTATCTTTTTGGACATGTGTTTCAATCTTTAATGGAGTCTTTTCCTTCTACTCATGTAGAGCCTAAGATATTAAAGTCGAAGACTTCAATTTTTTTCTTTACTATTGCAAAGGCCAGGAGGACGAATCTGTAGAGATTAGAAATCATCAAGGACAAAATCAAGAAACTAATTAATACGAGGAGCAAAATTATCAAATATTTTCTAGGAAATGATATATACTAGAGTGTGTAAGTGTTATGTATTCTTTTTGAAAAAAAAAAGTGAGTGAGAAATTATATTTACAGTCTTAAGATGTGTAAGTTTCGCGCACTTCTTTTAAAAAAAGTGAATAAATTTAAGACTCATAGAAAAAAATTATTTTTTAATAGTGGATCCTACTTTTTTCAATAGGAGTGTGCGGAACTTACACACTTTATAACTGTATCTAGCCTTACTTTTGAGACTTACATGAAAAAAATTAATTTTTTAATAATAAATTCTACTTTTTTTAATTTCTTTTTTTTTTTAAAAGATCGATTTTACACAATCAAGAACCGTATCTATCTTATCTATTGTGAATCTACCTTAGGAGTGGATCCTTGCACAAGCTTAGGACTTCAACTCCCAAAACTTAAAAAAGATCTCTAAAAAATCATTTTTTTAGTTTTTTAAGACATATTTCACAACAATTAGTTTTGGCGGGTAAAAAAAAGTAATATTACATATAGTCATGGAGTACATAAGTACTGCATAATCATTTTGAAAAAAGTATAGTTCACTATTAAAAATTTAATTTTTTTTATATAAGTCTTGTATTTATTTATTTTTTATTAAAAAAAATTATGTGACTTGCACTCAAAGACGGTAAATATAATTTTTCTACTGTTTATCCCCTTGGTCATGTTATTCCATTCAAACTGATGGGGGATATTTAACACCCGTGACACCACTACTCAGGTCATGTGGCTGAAATACCCTTTGTACTAACTCTCTCTTATTTTCCTAGGTTGTGAAGATAGGGTTGTAAGAAAAAGTGGCAACAATTTTTCCACGTCAACGTTTAATGTACACAACGGATCGATCTCAGCCACCCTAGAGTAGTCGACACAAAACCCATCGCACGCCCGGTTCTCCCTTTCTCTCTCATCCCCACACCCATCTTTATGGAAGTGCTAGGGAGCCCGTTTTGGGCTCCCGTTAGTTTCCCAACGATTTTTTAAAAAAAAAAAATTAGTTTTTTTTTCTTCTACTTAATAGTTAAGAAAATTTTATTTAATAATATTGTGAATTTTTTTCTTTTTTTAAAAAAATATTTAGATGTTTTAAAAAAATGATGTGAAAAAAAAGATTTTAAAATTTTTTTTCACATCATTTTTTTAGTACTTTTAAATATTTTAAAAAAAAGAAAAAAAATTCACAATATTATTAAACAAAATTTTCTTAAACAATAACTAAAAAAAAAACCATCGAGAAACTAACGAGAGCCCAAAACGGGCTCTCTATCATTTTTTCATTTTTATTGATAGTACTCATGATTTTCTATTATCTTTTATATATATATATATTGAAAAATATACACTAAAAATATATATATGCGTACGCTTTATAAATTAGAAAATAAAAAATAATAATAAGAATAATTTAGAACGAGAAAATTCAATATTTATGTACGTTATGATATACGATTTGCTTAGAGTAAATTTTGCCACCTCTAAATTTGAATATGTACTAAACTTTTTGACCGATTACTTCGAAGATACAACAAATGGACAAAAACTCGCGACTCTAACAGTAGACCAAGGCCTCAGTCTTGTGATACACAACATTTGGTTTATCTTAATGGTGTTTAAGACAATATAAACTATAAGATTAAAATATTTTAATCATTTTAACTCTAAAATCCAACAAGATATATATGAGTAATATTGTTCTTTATCTTTAAGTTTTACCATATTTTATTAGCATACCTTCTTTTTGCATGAGAATGAGAGGACGATGGATGATTAAATAGGAAGGGATAAGGTTGGTGAGTCAGGATAACAACCTGTATAATTAAAAGACAGCTGATGGTCATCGAATTCTCTCTCAACCTTTTAAACTCAACTGAAAACAACACCCCGAGAATCTCAGTCACTCATGTAGCCCTTCCCTCAACTCCTGGAATCCGAATGGACAATTCATGAAATCTCTCTCACAACATGGCCTCTCTCTCTCTGTCTATATATATCTTGCATACCATATTGCACATTATAATGGAAATCCACATCAAGCGAAAAGGGAGAGTAAATTAGGGATAAAAAAACATGGTAATGATGACAACTGAGATCAAGATCAGAATCATAGAGTATCATTACTTAGATACTCTTAAGAGTATGAGTGGCATGGCACTCTCATTCTATCGTAACATGTCATGTAATCAAAATTATTCATATAAATATACTAACTTTAATTGACATGGCACCATGCATATGTGATAGAATGAAAATATGTTTGTTCAAGAGTATATAATAATTACTCATCACAAAAATCTGAAGATTATAAGAGTTGCTGGCGGCTTCACCAACTACAGAAAAAAAAAAGAGAAAAATCAAGCAGATTAATAACAAAAGAGAAATGCTAGATACAATCTTAAGGTATGCAAGTCCTGAGTATTTCTTTTTTAAAAAATAAAGCTAATATTAAATAGTAATTAGCTTCTTCTTTTTTTCATGTTTATCCTAGATTTGCCAACTTTAAAAAAAAAAAAATATATGTGAAATTTGCATATCTTAAAACTATAAAAATTTTCCAATAACAAAATTAGGAAAAGGGCATATAACGTGCACATAGACCCAAGGCCAGGCCCTTGGCGCGCGCATAGCTTCTACACGACCAGATCAAGATGCATCAGTTTAAATCGAAGAAACATGCCTTTTTGAAGTCTTATCATCTGTAGGTGAAAATTCACATTACAAAAGTTGTGACATTTTTTTAGGACATCTCATACCAAGTAGTGGAATGATGAAGACTCAGTTTATAACAATATCTTTCGTGTGGATCCGAGTCCTAACTATCTAAATTATTAGTTAGAGATGTCCAAGCATAAAAATAATTGAATTGAAGCCAGACTCTTTTTCTAACAAGCACCACTTTATTTTCCATATATAGATAATTCAATCCAAGTTAGCATGTTGTATTCAAATTTTGCATCAAGATGATGGGAGTATGGCTTTCCCTAAATTAGGTAGGCACCTAAATTTCCAGCATGACAATCAAATCGCAACATCAAGATGATGGGAATTTATACGGCCTTTTACTTTGACTTTGATTAAGATTTTGTTCAATAGTGTGTATTCAGAAGTATCTCAACTTTTTGATGTAAAACACAGGACTATGTTATTGCCATTTCGATAGCTCAAAAAATCTTCAATTTTCACCAATCTTGTAAAGGGTCTCTAGTACTTCGTAAATGGGATTATTATTCCAAGGAAACACAACCTTTTGTTATATGAAAAGGGCTAAAACCTCCAACATACACTTCTATGGACCTGGCTTCCGACCTAAATTAGAGGTCACTCCAATCATAAAAGCGCAGAGAGTCAACCATAAAAAATCAAGTTATTTAACGTCTCACCATCCTAACAGTAGGATTCTTTACCACCCCCTCTCAACCCTTTACCTATCCGGCATATATTTAGACCACAATGTTATTCTTTACTTTGGATCTTATTTACATACTTGAATATCCGAAAAGATTGGTATAAATTAATTATTAAAGAGAGAGAATCAAGCGAGGTAATAGCTCGTCCCGAGAAAGGATTGGTAGGGCCGTAAGTTGCCTTGACAAGGCATTTGTGACTAGCTTGGGACAATGGAGGATGTACCCCCACCTACCTTAATAAAATATGGCTTGGACACTTGGGGCAATACCCCCCCAATCTTCATCAATCCTTGCAGTTAATCACGAGGGAGGACTAAGGTTACTGCAGTCTTGATTGTCATGAGGAAAACTCGAGGTAGGATCCAGAGAGGTCACTATCATCCCGAGGCAAACTTGAGGTAGGACCCAGGTAGGGTTACAAGTCAACCTGAGGCAAACTTGAGGGGGACTAGGGCTATTGAAGTTGCAATCATCCCAATGCAGACTCGATAGAGGATCCCAGGTCATTTTGAGACAAACTTGAGTGAGGATTGGGCTGGGCTGCAAGTCGATTTGAGGTAAACTTGAGGTACTAGGTTGTTGAGACCAAGATCATTCCGAGGCAAACAAGAGGTTGGATCAGGCGAGGCCATGATCATTTTGAGGAAGACATGAGGGTGGATCAAGAGAGCTTACGGGTCATCCTAAGGGAAACTCAAGGGCAGATAAGGCAAGGCCATGGGTCGTCTGGAGGTAAACTTGTGGAAAGATCGTGTTGGGCCCCAAATTGTCCAAGGAAAACTCGAAGGAAGACTAGGTCTACTGATGAGTTTTCTAAACAACAATGATTCTAAATGAAAACCCTATGGTTTTATTATGTTTACTGCATGATGCAATTCTAACTGAATATTCGACTCATTTTAGTTATTTTTAAATGTTTTCCTATCCTAGGTGAGGAAGAGTTAGAAGATATTGTGGGCAAGGATGATGTTCAGGAGGTTGATTAAAATATTTAGTAAGGATTTTATTTACGAGATCTTTTATGCCTGGTGCAAAGAATTTTAACGTTAGTAGCGCCCGATTTCTCAAGCTCAACGAGCCTTAAAGGGAAGGGGTGTTACAACGAATTTCCAATCAGGGCATCTTGGCGTCCAGTTCTCAATGGCCACGCCATTACAGTTGTGGGTTTCCCTGTTTTAAGCCACATGGATGCTGAGGTGACTCAAGGTATTAAGAGAGTTGCCCTTCACCTTTTGACCCAAAGGAAAGAAACCCTACATTGAGGGGGCCGATCGACACCAAGGTTCCCACACCAGTGTTGGCCCTACTTGTTCAAGAAGGGTGTACTGTTTCCAGCCTTCAACTGCTCCCCTACTACCGAAGGTGGAGAGGAGTCTTGACAATCTCCACTTCCGTTGCATGTTGACCACCTTGCATGCAGGCGAAGCTAGCACAGGGGCCCAAAACTTGGATTCACTCTTGGACCCCAACTTTTTTGTCACTATTCCAAATAACTTCCCTGGCTCCTTCTCAGATCCTTTTCTTGAGCAAGTCATGTTCACTTCAACTTCTTCTGAGGATTCCAGCTACTCTGTGGAGGTGGTAGAAACGAGGGATGGAGCAGGTGCTTGGAGTGCTACTAAGAGCATGACAGAACGAATTTGGGCTTGCATTAGCCCTGTTCCTCATGAAGGGCATTCCCTTATGCACATTGCAAGTGGTTCCGATAAGGGAAATGCTTCCTTAGTCGAGGAAGTATCTTCAGATGCCGTAAACACCACTCAATGTGGTGTCCATAATAGTGATGGCACGGAATGGCTTGGGAGAGCATGTCAAGCTAAAGTGTGTCCCCATTAGATTCATGGGCTGAATGTCCCAACAATGTGCCTTCACCACACCAGGGTTCACCTTCTTTTGGTCGATGTTTCCCAAGGGAGCCCACCCTTGTGGATGCGCTATAAGAATTTCCACCTCTTCCAAACACCCATGCACTAGGCATTTGCGAAACTTGAAACTCATCAGTCAATGGGCATAGTGCCAACTTTGAGGCCTTTGCAGTCCCGAATGGTGTTTCCCCTAATCCATAGGTCAGGGTTCCTTGCGAAATGGGATCTTGCTAGAAAAGGTGGCTAGGCTCTTAGGACGAGTTAACAAGTGACGTGGCCGTCCAAGAGGCTAGGGCTAATGTATTTTGCCTTTTCCCACAATTGTCTATGGCTATCAAAGTCCACGATCCGGCGTGGGGAATCAGGTACAATCATGGTCTTCAGATGCTTAGGAGATTCTTTGCTATCCTAAAACTGACCTAAGGAATTTGGACTCGAGCGGCATTCTCCCTAATGAAGTGGCGATGGCCATATTGGATTCCTTGGGTGGTAATGTAATATCACACGCCTTTCTTGATTGGTCACGTCCACCTCATGAAGGTTGCTTGTCTTCCTTGTTTTCAAAATGTGGTTAATGAAATTTGTTGGGGTTCACATTGTTTCCTTCACTTTCTGATGTCTTTATCGTGCTATTTACTTCAATTTTCATTGTTGCTAAGAAGGGCATCAGCTCTAAACACCCTTATTTAATTTATGCTTGGCTAGTTTTTATTTTTCAAACAGGCGTTGTCCACTAGTAGTGTGTTTGCTTGTCATTGTCAACTAAGCTTCCCTAGATGCATGTGTGTGCTAAACTCCATCGCCATTCAATGGTTTGGATGTTAAACCGGTTGCACACGCTTGTTCACACCAGATTGTTCATCTAAGGTATCTCATTGCTTGCCCAAAAGGTGCATGTGTACGATAGCCTTAGGTGTTGACTATTGGCATCAATGTTGACCCTGATCGCACGCATGTTGTCAATAGTTTGATGTTTGCCTGAAAGGCGAGTTAGATGAGCGGGAGGTTCTCTCGACTGCTATTTAAGTTGACGCTAACCACGATTGCATGTGCGTAAACTAGTCTTAAGCACCAATTACCATTAAAAAAAAAAAAAAAAACCTCTATTTATTAGTTACTGTGTTATATCTCTATTTACTCCATGTTTCTCATATATCTTAGTGCGTTAAAACATGAGTTTGCAAATAAAGTCTTCCCATTATTTATTATAAGAAATATATATTTATTTTTATTTTTATTTTTATACTAGTGACAATTGATATGGGTGGGTTTATTATTTACCATCCCAGAAACGCTTTAACTACAAAAAGATTTCATAAAAATAAATTCATAAACTGACGTGATGTGGTAAGTTAGATTGTAAATTATTTTTTATTGTAAAGTTGATCTAATGTATCATATGAAATTATGTCAGTTTATAAATTTATTTTTATAGAATCTCTTGTATTTCTCCAAAATTTTCAAAAACAACTATTAACTTGTAAATAGTCATACTATTTTCAAAAAAACGAAACTTGCAGTAAGAAGGACAATGAATCGAAAATTTCAAAAAATGGTAAGGAATTCCAATAGTCCAAATTTTTTTTGAAGAAAACACTAGACTTGTCAGAGGGCTATTTGAGTACTCTGCATTTCCCAAGTGCCTCTCATCTATGTTTCATCTTCTTCACACACACACACACACACACACACACACACACACACACACACACACACACACACACACACACACACACACACACACACACACACACACACACACACACACACACACACACACACACACACACACACACACACACACACACACACACACACACACACACACACACACACACACACAGAGGGAGTTTCATTTGAGTACTCTCTTTTCTCCCACATTGGCAATTTGTATCCTCGGGCTAGTCCCTCTAGTTTTCCTACAAATCCCAGTTCATGTATGAAGCTTTTCTTTATGTGATCCAGTGGCCAAAGATTTTTCCCTATTTTTTTCTTATTGGCAATTGATTTCAGGCACCCATTTGGTACTCCTTCAATCTTTGTTTGTTTTCTTCTGATTCCTTTCCCAGATCTCAATCTTGCTTCCTTGTAATAAATTTCTTTTCTTGCTTTCTTTGGTAGCGCAAAAAATGGGGGAATGGTCATTTTAGTTTTATTGAATGGTACATCTTTAACTTTTGCACACCAATGCAATGCAATAGTGTCATTTCTAATTTTCATTTATTCTTCTATCTCTCTCTCTCTCTCTCTCTCTCTCTCTATGCTTAGGATCTTTACTTCTCTGTCATTGGCCTTCACAAAGTTATTTTGTGTGACATATGGTTCTTGATTCACATTTTTGTATCTATACTTAGTATGCTAGACATTGTCTTCGAAAAGATCCTAAGCATGTTTTATTTGTATTGGCATGATTTGAGTAAAACTCTGTCAAATTCCATGTTTACTTGCTGTACACCCAGGTTTTCTATCACAATCAAATTTAGAGAAGAGATGAAAATGGAAGATGAAGGAGAAAGCTTGGGAGAGATTCACAGAAGGGGAAATTATGGAGTCTTAGGGCAAGTAAATGAGTCAAAGGGTTAGTAGTTCAGTTGAGTCCCAATTCGTAGCCATTGGATCTATAAGATGTGAAGCATCTGAGGAAGACACATGGCTAGGGCTGAATTATCTTATTTTGTATTATTTATTTTCAATTTAATAGCAGATCATAGTTTTACTATTTTAACTTCCTTTGTATTTACAATTCCTGTTATGTCCCTTTTAGCTGTCAAAGTTTCATTGGATGGGATTGCTGTGGTCAAATTTCGGTTAGTGTCATTGCTGTAGTGAACAATATAGCAGAAAGGAAGAATATTGTTAGTTTTTTATGCAAAAGTAATAGACAGATATTTCTTTTCTCCATCGCCTTCTTCTTCTTCCCATATTTTCTGGAGATACTCACCCTCTAAGTGAGGAATTCACTATTTACAGTATTTTGATCAATTGAATGTTACAAGTGGTATCAGTTGTCACCGATCCTTTGATAATCCAATATGGTTGAGGGAACCCATCACAACCAACTGCAAGAGGGGCTGTGATATCGAGCCTTGAGTCTAAGATGCCGAGCATGAAGAAGAGCATTGAGATGTCTACATTTCAAAGGGAGGTGGGGAACCAGCTTGCTACGTTGACCTTAGAGCTGCAAAAGAAAAACACAAGTCAGTGGCAAGAAGAATCATCCTCTATAATTACACATGCACTGAGAAAATCGTAGGGAGTCATATCGGATATTGACCAAATCTGTTCGTGTGGATTTTCCATCATTCCATGGGGAAGACCCCCAATGGCTGGATCTATAAGGTAAATTATTTTTTTGCCTTTCATAACACCTTACCCCAACATAGGTTAAGGTTGGCTTCCTTCCACATGAAGGGACAGGCCTTAGTGCGGTTTCAAAATATGGAGGAAATGAGCATGTTTATAGATTAAGATTCATTTGTCTATGTCCTATGGGTGAGGTTTGGCCCTAGTGCATATGATGATCCCATGGAATCATTGACTAAGCCGCGCCAAACAATTGTTGTTGATGATTTAAGGCTAATTTTGAGAATCTGTCGAATAGGTTACGAGGGTTATCTGAAGCTATTAAACTAAGTTATTTTCTAAGCAGACTCAAGGATGATATTCGCTTACCTATGAGAATTTTTAATCCCCAATCTAATAGCTACTTACAACTTAGCAAGGATTTAAGGGGAAAATGTGGCCCTATCTAGAAGGTATCATCGTAGTCCCATGCTGCCATCTAATGAACCTAGGATTTTGAAAACCCCTCCTCCCCCTAACTCTGAGCAACCCAAAGGGTCTATAAAACCCCAATTAGTACAGAAAATTAATAAATCCCAAATGAAGGATAGAAGGGAAAATGGGTTGTGCTATTATTGCGACTCTAAGTGGAGTCTAGGCCATAGGTGTCAAAAACCTAAGCTGTACATCTTGGAGGAGGTGCTGAAAGACAGTGAAGAGAAGGATAAGGTGGAGTCCCAGGACCAAGAACAAGTTGTAGAATCATTGGACCTCAATTCTATTGAGGCCAACCCGAAATATTATTGCATGCTATCATAGGCTCCCTTAATAGATACAGGCAGCACATACAATTTTCTTGATCCGACTATAGTGAAGAGGGGGCAATTACCTTTTAACCAAGACAAGAAAGTCAAGGTCAGGGTGGCTAGTGGGGAACAACTATTAAGTGAAGGGGAAAGTGTTCACACCATCAAAGGCTTGGGCTTGGGCTCCATCCTATGGAATTTTGAGAGGTCCACGATGCTTCTCACTTGCCAAAATCAAAAAGTGGAGATTAAAGGGCTGGCAGCTTCACAACTCATAGAGGAAGGGACCTTAAATAAGACTCACAAATTGGAAGCAATAGGTGTAGTGTTGCACTTAATGGAGAAGCCCAAGGGTAATGGAGATGAACAAACAGTGGGGCCAATACAAGAGTTGCTGGAGGTATATGCTGATGTGTTTGCAGAACCTAAAGGGATACCCCCTCCTAGGTCACATGACCATTCAATTAACCAATTGCCCCAAACATAACCTATTTCAATGAGGTCATATCGCTACCCTTACTTTCAAAAGGATGAGATCGAGAAGATATTCAATGAGCTATTAATTTTAGGGGTTGTTCGACCAAGCCAGAGCCCATATTCATCTTTCGTGTTGCTGGTCAGAAAAGCAGATGGAACATGGTGCCTATGCATGGACTATAGAGCTCTCAACCAAGTCACGATCAAATATAAGTTCCCTATTCCCATAGTAGAAGAGCTTATGGATGAATTACATGGTTCTAAACTTTTTTCTAAACTAGATCTTAGGTCTGGTTACCACCAGATTCCTGTTAGTCATGAAGATGTTCACAAAACAGCTTTCCAGACACATGAGGGCCACTACAAATTTTTAGTTATACCTTTTGGACTAACTAAAGCACCCTCGACCTTTTAAGGCCTCATGAACGAGGTGTTTAAACCATTTCTTAGTGAATTTATATTGATTTTCTTTGACGACATTTTTATCTATAGTATAAGTGTAGTGAAGCATGTTGAACACTCAAAAACTGCCCTGGAGACATTGAGACAACAATAACACTTTGCCAAACTATCAAAGTGTTGGTTTGGCTGCAGTGAGATCAATTATTTGGGACACTTGATTTTGGCTCAAGGGGTTCGAGCAGACCCAGAGAATCTGCAAGCCATGTTACAGTGGAAATTTCCTAATTGACTCAAGGGGCTGAGAGGTTTTCTTGGCCTAATAGGCTACTACAAAAGATTTATAAGAGGATACAAGGGTATAGCAGCACATCTCACTCAAATGCTAAGGAAAAACAGTTTTAAGTGGACACCCATAGCAAGGTTGGCCTTTGAAAATTTGAAGGAAGCAGTCATATAGCCACCAGTCCTAGCCTTACCAGATTTCTCACAACCCTTGGGGGCAATGCTCATGCAAGGTGGAAGGCCAATCACATTTTCAGTCAGAAGTTGAAGTGGAGGGCACTACAGCTTTCTACCTATGAAAATGAACTATTTTCACTAGTTTTAGCAGTCCACAAGTGGCGCCCTTATCTATTAGGCTAGTTTGGTTCAATCAAGACTGACCAAGAAAGCCTAAAGTACCTACTAGACCAAAAAGTTCATACTCTCATGCAACAAATATGGCTGACCAAATTATTGGGATACGATTTTATAATGGAGTATAAGAGGGGCAAGGAAAACTGTGTTGCTGATGCACTTTCAAGGAAAACATACCCTAAAGAAGCCACCCTCTGTTTGATTTCCCTCAGTGGACTGGCTTGCTGAATTGAAAATTGCCTATGCTAATGACCCTTAAATTCAGAAACTGATCTCCAACCATTTCCCACCCCACTATACCGATAGAGAGGGCATTTTGTTTCACAAGGGCCTATTGTAAGTTCCTAGGGATGAGGCCTTTAAGGCCAAGTTGTTGGATTTGGTGCATGGAAGTTCACTAGGGGGACATGCAGGTTATGACAAAACTGTGCATAGGAAAGGAATTTTTATGGGCTAGACTTAAAGGCATATGTGAAGAAACATGTGAGTGAATGTGACGTGTCAGAGGGTGAAAGGTGAAAACAGTTACCAAAGGTACTCCTACAACCTTTACTAGTTCCCTCTTAAACATGGTCTCATATAACCATGGATTTCACAAAGGGCTTACCCCTTTCATAGGGATACAACAAGCTTTGGATAGTGGTGGATCGCCTCACAAAATACAACCATTTCACACCCCTAGCCCACCCTTACATAGCAAAAACCGTAGCCCAACTCTTCCTTAAACATGTCTTTAAACTCCATGGCCTACCTATATCCATAGTCTCAGATCATGACCCTACCTTTACCAGTAACTTCTGGCAAGAATTTTTAAAACAACAGAGGGTGCAGATGGCTTTCTCCACCACATACCACCCCTAGTTCGATGGCCAATCAGAAGTAGTAAATAAATTTTTAGAGAATTACCTGAGATTTTTTACTGGAGATCAACCAAGGGACTGGTCCAAGTGGGTTCCCTTGGCCGAATGTTGGTACAACACCAATATCTATGCCTTGAAAAAGTTGTCCCCATTTGAAGCCTTGTACGGGTATGCACCCCCTCACCTTATGAACTACATCCTTGGCACAACAAGAGGAGAATCAGTAGAGAAAGAGCTTAAGTCAAGAGATTAGATTATACATAAGTTAAAGCCAAGCCTCCACTAAGCCCAAGAGAGAATGAAAAAGTATGCTGATTGAAAGAGGACAGAGAGGGAGTTTATCATCAGGGACTGAGTCTATCTTCAATTACAACCCTACAGGTAGAGAAGAGATGAAAATGAAAGATGAAGGAGAGAGCTCAAGAGAAATTCACAGAAGGGGAAATCATGGAGTATTAGAGCTAGTCAATGCATCAAGGGGTTATTAGTTCTATTGAGTCCCAATTCGTAGCCGTTGGATCTAGAACATGTGAAGCATTTGAGGAAGACACGTGGCTAGGACTGAATTATCTTATTTCGTATTATTGAATTTTAAATTTAATAGCAAATCATAGTTTTACTATTTTAACTTCCTTAGTATTTACAATTCCTATTATATCCCTTTTCGCTATCAAAGTTTCATTGGTTGGGACCACTGTGGTCAGATTTCGGTTAGTTTCACTATTATGGTGAACAATATAGCAGAGGGAAGGAATATTGTTAGTTTTTATGCAAAAAGTAATAGGCAATTATTTCTTCTTCTCCATTGTCGTCGTCTTCTTCTTCCCATAGCTTCTAGAGGTACTCACCCTCTAAGTGAGGAATTCCCTATTTATAGTGCTTTGGTCAATTGAAGTGTTACATTTTCTCTCGTATTAATTGAAAGTTAGCACTTACCAAAGGGAAAAAAATTGAGTAAACATTTGTGATTTTTTTTCTTCTTGGCAATCGATTCTGGTACTCCTACACTCTTTTTTGTTTACTTCTAATTTTGTTCCTGAGTCTCGATCTTGCTTCGTTTGTATTACGTATCTATTCTTACTTTCTGTGATTGAAGAAAAAAACTAGAGAATGGCTTTTTAAAATGTTTTGAATGCCACATCTTTTGCACATCAATACAATGCAGTACATTTCTAATTCTTATCTCTCCCTCTCTCTCTCTCTCTCTCTTTATATATATATATATATATATATATATATATATATATATCTTTTTGTGTATACTTAGAATCTTTGCTTCTCTGTCATTGGCTTTCACAAAATTTATTTAGTGTAACAAATAGTTCTCGATTCACATCGTCTCCAAAAAGATCAAATTCTATATATTATTCAAGTTTTATTCCTATTGCAAAGGACATCACGGAAGATGCTACAAGGACCATTTAGATGTTGCATCATCAAGATGAGCAAAACACTAGGACCCACATGATGACTGTCAATATTGAAAAGGATTTGAGTTGGGTAAGCTTATTTATATTCATGCTCATGAGAACTTCATTCTTAAGTGTTAAACCCGAAAATGAATTGTGATGTAGTTGTTAATGTAATCCAACCTTTTTAATATCCTTCCCATCTTTGACTTTGAATATCTAAGGTTGATTCTCCTTTCTAGATGGTATAAATTTATGCAGGATATCGAAAAGGACTCGAGAACATTTTGCAATTCATTCTATGTATGAAGTTGGTTTGCATATCAAATTGCTTGAACTAAATTTGAGGATGCATATGATTTCAAACGTTGGTTTATAATAGTCTTTCAGCTCCATTACTCTTATTTTCACTAGTGCTCATGTCAAAAAAAATAAGAAAAATCTCTGAGTTCCATTTAGTGTTTTATAAACATAACTATCAGTTTTGTTGCCTAGGCATCTTCAATTAGAGGTGGTATGAATTTATTTTAAGGGCTGATAAGTGATAAATAAGCATGTTAGAATCTGGATAAGAAGATCTCCATGTACCAAGTTAGGACTAGCTTTATTGAACCTGACTTGAGTTTCCCAAGGAAATTTTTGTGGAAGGCCTCAACATATCCGATGTTTTAAGTTTTGGTTAAATATATTAGAATGCTTCGAATTTATGATCTTTTACTTTACATAAAAAGTGGTGGCAATCTTGGAAATGGTTAACTAACTTGATTTCAAATTAAGATGGAGGGGCGCCCACATGGGAAGACCCCCCTCTTATGCCGTAACAGCATGGTCTTAATGGCCATGCGTTTCAAATTAAAGGTTGGCTTTAAGGCAAGCCCTGAGTGGTGCACAAGGAGTAGCCCTCCTTAGCTGTTTCCCACATAATCTTGGATCAGTATAGAATCCCTCTCGTGGCAGTGTTTGTGTGTTCTGTGTTTTGAAATGATACTGTTCACAAGAACAGTGCCCTTATAGGAGGAAGAAGATGACTTATGTCATATGAAAGCAATGGGCTTGGGCGGTCTGACCCATACTTCTTATAAAAAAAAAAAAGGAATGCTAGGCCGATTTCGTTGCCCAAATTGTTTTTTTATTGAAATAAAACAGAGAAAGCGGGCACCCTTGGAATTCGAACCAATGAGCTGGGCACGTCACTAGGCTGCGAATTTCTCTTGGTTTAGGTAGGATTTATAATTTACTCTTTTAAAAAAAAAATCCATTTTTTTATTGGCATGATTTATTTGTTTAGATACATGCTTTTTTTTTTAATGTTATTCCATGTTATTACATGAAACGACGTCGTTTCATGCCTCGGTTATTTTTTTTTAAATATATATAATTATATAATTTATATATATATAACTCGAGGCGGGGCAAGGGCCACCCCTATCCCGCCCCTGGTGGCAGATGCAGGCAGGGCCACCCGCCCCCAGCATCTGCCGAACGGGGTGATTCGCCAAGCCACAAAAGGGCAGAGCGGAAACGGGGCATGGCAGTGGGGGCGGGGGCGGGGCCCCGCTGCCCACCCCGACTACTTAAGATAGTGGAAGTATGATTAGGATTAAGGAGGCTTTGAACTCCCATATAATTTTTTAAATTTGCACAAAAATTGAGTTAGAAATTAATTCGACATTATGGCACAAGAGATGATTATGGCCTAGTGAATTTTCGATCTTGCGACGTGTTTATATTATTTTTTTCTAGTTTGGATGGAAGTGGTAGATTTTTTAGGTGTACTATCTCATTTTGTGCATTATGTAGTGAAATGACATTCAAGAGTATAGTTGCCGATTTGAATAAGGGGAAAAATCGAATGGGGAGGACTATGATATTTGGCATCGTAAGATCTAATATGTTTTAGATGAGCAGGAGGTCTTGTAGGCCTTAAATCACTCTTAAACTAAGCCCAAGAAGGGAGACTCGGACCAACATAAGAGAAATTGTGAAGCCTATAATGGATGGGCCAAGGAGAACCGTTGTAGGTGCATTATCACGTTAAGCAGCATGCACAATGATCTCATGTGTGAGTTTGAAACCTATGACACTACCCAGAACATATGGCAAGCATTGAAGATGAAATTTAGGGGAACTTCAGCCACGAGGTTGCATGGATTGACTATGAGGTTTGATTCATACAAGATGTGTTCTAACCACACGATGAAGCACATCTTAGGGCAATGTCGACCATGATCTGCAAACTCAAGACGACAGGAAATAACTTGACTAATGAGCAACAAGTTTAGGCAGTGATACGCTTGCTACCAAATTCTTAGGAGACAATGAACCAAAATCTGATGCACAATGAAAACATCAAGGATTTTTGTTATATGTCGCGTCACTTAGAGCTTGAGGTTGAGCTCCTAGAGGCTAGTAAGCCTAAATATTCAACCTATATGACTGAGTCTAGTTTGTGTAAGGCATTTAAGCCCAAGCGCAAGAAGTCTAAGATAGGGATAGCTACTAGACAAGTGAGAAAAGGTTTAGGATCTTCTCAGCGTAGCAAGAAAGGCAAACGTAGGAAGAACAAGTCCAAGTCAGAGTGCTTTAATTGCGGAAAGAAAGACCACTTCGCTTCTGACTGCACTGAGGCAAAGAATGTACATTCTGACTATTCTCGCATTGTTTTTGTAATAAGTCATATGATGGTTGCTCATTCCTATCCTGTGTGGACTATTGATTCAGGAGCGATTGAGCACATAACGCGAGATCAAGTCGAATTGCTGGAGTATCATCAGATTCCAGTTGGGAGTCGTGATATCAAGGTGGGGAATGGAGCTAATGTAAAGGTGCTAGGACTTGGTACTGACAAGCTGGACTTGAGAGATGGCCACACTTTATCTCTTCACGATGTGATATACCCTCTCGAGACCCAATGAAACTTACTTTCTGTAGTTACTTTAGGACTTCATTTTCGTACTGTATTTGATATTTCCTTATATTTGGGCAATGTTTTTTTTTTTTTTATGATTATACTTTTCTATCAGACGGTTTTATGATAAAAAATTTAGATTATTCAAGTATGAATAAGGCTATTGCTTTTCTTTCTGCATCTGATAATTTGAATTCATATAAATGGCATGCTAGGCTTAGTCATATAGGGTTAGAGAGAATGACTAGGTTATAGGCGACTCGTTAAGGTCACGTTGCCCACATGTGAACATTGTCTGATGAAAAAAGCTAAGATCGTTTGGAAAAGCCACTAAGTCATCTTTTCCATTGTAATTAGTCCGCTCAAACATCTGTGGCCCAATGAGTCTAAGGGAAAAACACGGGGGTGTCTACTTCATCACATTTATAAATAATCATGTTTACTTAATTTACCATGAGTCATTTCTACTTAATTTACCATGAGTCATGTCTACTTAATTTACCTTAAGTCTGGAGCGTTGGAGTGCTTTAGACGATATCTTAGAATGATTGAGAATTAGTTAGACAAAAGCTTAAAAATTCTTAGGACCGATCACGGATGTGAATATCTACTTGAGCAACTTAAAAGGCTCTTTGATGAAAAATGAATCAAGAGACGATTGACGATGCTAAGTACGCCACGACAAAATGGTTGAGGATTCTGAGATATCTCAAGGGAACTACATACGTGTTGTACTATTATGGTTCGGATTTGCAGTTGGAAGGTTACAATGATGCTAATTGGGGTAGTGACCAAGATGAACGCAAATCAACCACTACGTATATTTTTCAGCTCAACAATGGTGCCATTGCAAGTTGTAGCAAGAAGCAACCCTGTATAGCCTTATCCACCATGGAGACGGAGTATATAGTTTATTCAATAGCAATTCAAGAAGATGTTTAGTTACGGAGGTTCCTCAAGCATCTTGACGTTGACGTGTATACTTCAAATCCGGTGACAATATTTTGTGTAAACATGACAGCTCACATATGTTAAGGACTAAAAGTATTATAGAAGAACCAAACACATAGATATCATATATCATTATATCAGAGACATGGTGGGAAAGTGGTCCTAAAACACCTTTCTCTGAGTCGCATGGTTGCTGATCCCCTAAAAGAATGCCTATAGCAAGAGATTTTTGTGTGGCTCATGTTAGAAACTTAGGACTACGTAGATTGAGAATTTAATTTATGTTTTAATTGATATTGAGATGCAAACTTTCCTTTGGGATGTTAATACAATATGATTTTATTCTGTTCTTTTCTTTATCATGTTTTTTTTTCCTTTTAGATACATATACACAAGGTATGTCAATAGGTTTAGGGTGGCTTACTCATATTAGCGATCGCCTCTAGTGCTTAAGTAGTTAGCAGAGATGAAATATTGTGTCCCTAGGTAATTTTTCCAAGGGAATAAGTTGGTTGACGCAAAAATATGTTGCCTTAGTGTGTGCTAAGATGTGGTTCATTGTATTGATAGGACATGCATGGATATTCCACAATCCATGTAACTTGTGGTTAGCCATATATGAGACCCTCTTTGGCGTCTTGGAGGCGAGGAAATTGAGGGACTCAGGTTAGACGCTTCTGGAGCTGCTAGACTAAGATATATACGGTGTTCATATAGGCATACGCTATTTGAGAAAGAGAAATTCACCGTAGCATATATTTCATACTACATGTGTTTATTTGACCATGAGGAAGTGAGTAAATGGTTTCTTTTTTTTCTCACTATGTAAGTCTCATATTTTATGGAGTACCCTTTATTTACCTTAAACTATGTGATAAGATGGAGGTTGTAATGACTGCTACTTTGGCATGTTATTTATGACCATGATTGATACGGCTAAAAAATTATTGCTGGGAAAGTGATTCGACCAAAGTTGAATGACATGAGGGAGATGTGAAGACTATTCGATATCGTATTTTTATGGTGTTTACTGATGCCAAACTATGGCTATACACATTAGTAGAGACTAGGGTTATGAACACATCGAAATAATTTGGAGGAAGTTAAGCATTGTTCTAAGTTACTTTTTTTTTTAACTCAAAAGGGTTGGCAAATGCTTGATTTGATGCGAATGAATAAGTCTAAGGCATGACAAGCATTTTAGGGATGTTGCTATACTGGTCTTTTTGTTAGAGATTTGGTATAGTACTCCCACCTTTCTTTTTCAGGTGTGCTTAGTGGGTGCACAACCTATTTGCTTATATGAACAATATTAAGAACGATTGAGAGATGCAGGCCTGGGGCCATGCCCACCGTGTGAGAGTGGGAGTTGTAAGATGGAGGGGCACCCACATAGATAGACCCCCTCCTATGTTGTAACAACATGTAACGCATGATCTTGGTCTTAATGGCCATGCGTTACATGCTTCAAATTAAAAGTGGCCAAGGATTAAAGGCTGACCAAGGCCGTGAGTGAAAATTTAGGTTGTGGGGTTTGCTGAGTGTTACTCTAGTTAATTCTACATATTAAACTTCACCACCAAGAGGAGAACTTAAGGCTTGCTGGATTATTTGGTCAGATTGGATAAACTTGTGGAGCAACTCGAAAAGTTGTACTTGAAGTATTCTACTGTGCACTCTTATACAAATCGTCCAAACCCACCTCATTGTTATCTTTAGAGTTTATATACTATATTACATCCAAAATAAGGGTACACCAGTCAGAGCAAAGGGAAAAGTTGGGCCAACCTCCTGCACTAAAAGGATGTTCAACTTCTTGAACACATTTTCTTGTGCCAACAAACATCTTAGTAAAAGTTGAGGTTCATGTTTGTGATTAACGATTATGTATATATGTAAATGATGCAACTTTTGCTTTTTTTATTTGGAATTTGATAATATGAGGGGTTACCAAATCCAGTTGGAAAAGGTCAAGCAAGATGATGCACTTTCACATCTAAGTAATATATTAGCTAATTTGAAAAATATGGTAGTTGACATGGGAAACCTAACTTCACACGTCAGTTTTATCGGTCATATAATTTGGCAAAAATTATACACTTTTCAATTCTTGCATAAAAGTGAGGAAGGTCTCAAGGGAGGACAGGGAAGGGCTGTAAATCACCCTGAGGCATACTAGAGAGGGGGACTAGGGTTGCTTAGGCCAAGATCATCCTGAGGAAGATTCGAGGGAGGATCCAACAAGGCTGCAGATCATCCCAAGGAAAACTCAGGGAAGTATAAGGTGTGACCACGGCTCGTCCCAAGACACGAGGCACGCTCGAGGGAGGAATAGAGTGGACTATGGTTCCTGAGGCTGTGATCATCCTGAGGCATACTCAACGGGGAATTGGATGAAGCCTCAGGTTATCTCGGGGTAAACTTGAGGAAGTACCGAGCAGAGCAACAAGTCACCATGAGAGTCGCAAGTCACCTCGTGATTAACTTGAGGGATCTTAAGTTGCAAAGGTAGCAATCGAGCCAAAGTAGACTTGAGGGAGGACTAGGTGAGGCCACAAGTCGTGTCGAGGCTAACTCCAGGGGGGACTAAGGCTGCTGAGGATGCGATGGTCCTGAGGCAAACTTGAATGGGGATTACGAGTTATCTCGAGGCAAACTCAAGAGGGGGGCTAGGGATGCTAAAGCTGCTATCCTCTTGAGGCAAACTTGACGGAGGATCAGGCATCATTTTGAAGCAAACTCAAGGGTGAACAGAGCATGGCCACAAGTCACCCCAAGGCATACTTGAGGGGTAGGACTAGAGCTAGTGAGTTTGTGATATTCTTGAGGCAAACTCAAGAGTATCAGGCGAGGCCGCAGGTCATCTTGAGGAAAATTTGAATGGGACTTAGGTTTTTGAGTCCATGTTCGTCTCAGGCGAGGTCGCGAATCGTCCTGAGGCAAAGATGAGGGAGGACTAGACAAAGCCACAATTCGCCCAATGCAAACTCAAGTATGGACTAAGGCTATTGACTGCACAATCATCTTGAGACAAACACGAGTTGTTGGGTCCGCGATTGTCTTGAGGATAACTTGAGGGAGGAACGAGTGAGGCCACAAGCTATCTCGAGAAAAAGTCAAGGGAAGATTGGGAAGGCATCAAGACGCCCTTGAGGGAGGATAAGGTGTGGACATAGTCGTCCTAAGTTGAACTCAAGGCCGGAGCATGTAGGGTGACAAGTTATTACAAGCCATACTCAAAGGGGGACTAGGGCTGTTGAGTCTGTGATCATCCCAAGGCAAACTTGATGGAGGATCTAAGGAGGTCGTGGGTTGCCCTGAGGCAAACACGAGGGAGGCCAAAGCATGGCCACAAGTAAACTCAGGCAAACTATTGGGTGGACTACGCTTGTTGAGTCGACAATCGCCCTAAGGCAAAAATGAGGGAGGATTGGGTGAGGTTGCAGATCACCTTGAGGGAGGCTCAACAAGGCCACAAGTCGCCTGAGGCATACTATTGAGTGGATTAGGGTTGGGATTATCAAGTGAGACGCTGGTTGTCTTAAGGCAAATTGAGGCAAACACGAAGGGGTTATTGAGCTCGCAATCATCCAAAGGTAAACTGATGCAGGCCACGAGCAGCGATAACAAACGAATATGGGTTCACTGAAGCGATGCACGTGACTTGCAAGATCTCATAAGGATTAAAGGCAAAATAAAATGAGGAAAAAGCTATTGAGTATGAAAACAAAACAAAAAAACAATGGATAACCTAGGATGTCACTCAACCAGGAGATAGTGGATGTCACTCAACACTATCTAATTATGGATGTCACTCACACATCCAAGCCAAACACTTGATGGAAGAAAGAGATGAACTCAACTTCAAATGCAAAACTTGCAAGAGGGTTTTAACTCAAAATGATATCCCCATTTCGTCCATTTCATGGTCCTTATATAGGAGTACATGATTTTAGCTAATTATAGCCTACAATAAATGAACAACATCTCCTAACACCCTATTAGTGTTTCAGGCAACTTCTAACAACCTAATAAATGAAAAAAAGCTCCCAATACCCTATTAATTGCTGCAGACAACTTTCAATCACTTCTACAACTTCAACAAATATAAACATTAAATGTTCAACTACTTCATATACCTAACACACTATTCAAGACACATAAATGCTTAAATTTGGAATTCAAAATAAATAACATTGTAGGTTTTGTCCAACCAATATGCCATATGCCACCTCAGCTACCAAGTTAGGTTTCCACGTCACCATGCCACGTCAGTTTCGATGAAATGACATGTAGGATTTTGATTGTGCAGTTGCATCATTCTCCTTTTCTTCAAAAATCAACTTGACCTCAAGTTGAAACTTACATCCTCTCAAAATGGTTTGTCAATCATACTTACTCTTTGTTGCAACCACAAAGAATGGGACATCTTGCCCTTTACAACTCTGCTCGTACTTTTGGAAAGACAAGAGGCTAATTTTGACTCTTCGAGAAACCAAGCCTTCCACGTAAGTTTCAAAATATTTTTGTTTTTGGTCTCTTGCTAGCTCTTCATCAAAGATTGGTAAATAGTGATTGCAGATTAGTTCCTCCTCTTCTTCTAGATACTCGTTATAGATTGAAAGTTTTGACCAATCAACCATAACTTCATCTACACTTTCATGAGCATCAAGAGTGAAATACATAAGATAATTTTGCTTTTGATCCATTTCCAACCAAAAGCTTTTATACGAATTTGATACAGGCCATGGGTAGAAACAACTAACATATATAGGTTCACTAAAGCGATGTACGTGACTTACAAGATTTCATGAGGATCAAAGACAAAGTAAAATTAGAAAAAAGATATTGAGTTTGGAAAAAAAAAAACAAAAGAACAATGGAAAGTAAAAATGGATAATCTTGGGATGTCACTGAACACTATCTAATTGTGGATGTCACTCAGAACCAAGCCAAACGTTTGATGGAAGAAGGAGATGAACTCAACTTCAAATACAAAACTTACAAAAGGGTTTAAACTCAAAATGATCTCTCCATTTCGTCCATTTGATGGTCCTCATATAAGAGTACATAGTTTCGTAGCCTACAATAAAAAAAAAAAGATAAAAAATAAAAAAAACAACTCCCAACACCCTATTACGGGATGTTTGGTAATGTTTTTCATCTTATCTCATCTCATTTCTTTCCCAAATATTACTAAAATACAAACACTTTCAAACTAATCATTACAATTTTTTCAAACTAATCATTATAATTTCTCCAAACTTTCAAACAAAATACAAAAAAAATAATTCAACTTTTTCAAATCACAAACCAAATATAATATTAAAAAAATTATATTCTAATAAGATTTTAATTTTATAATATTTTTATTCAACATTTTCTCTCACATTTTTCAAAACCCCAAAGAAATTTTAACTTAACCCATTCTACTACTATTTACAAATCATTTTATTACTATTTACAAATTTCTCATCACATCTCATTTTCCAAGCATCTCCTAATGTTTCATGCAACTTCCAACAAATAAATGAAAAAAGGCTCACAAGATGCTATTAATTGTTGCAAACAACTTACAACAACTTCTACAGCATCCAACAATTATAAATATTAAATGTTCAACTACTTCCTATACCTTACACACCAACACACCATTCTAAATAAATGCTTAAATTCAAAATTCAAAATAAATAACATTTTACTACTATGTCATATGCTACGTCAGCTGCCAAGTCAGGTCACCAAGTCATCAGGCCACATCAGGTTCAAAGAAATGGCATTTAGGATTTTGATTGTGCCGTTGCATCATTCTCCTTTTGGTCAAAAATCAACTTGACCTCAAGTTGAAACTTACGTCCTCCCAAAATGGTTTGTTGATCAGACTTACTCTTTGTTGCAACCACAAAGAATGAAACATCTTCCCCTTTACAACTCTGCTCATACTTTCGAAAAGACAAGAGTCTAGTTTTAGCTCTTTGAGAAACCAAGTCTTCCACATAAGTTTCAAAATATTTTTTTTTATTGGTCTCTGTCTACCTCTTCATCAAAGATTAGTAAATGGTCATTGCAGATTGGTTCCTCCTCCTCTTCTAGATGCTCATCGTAGATTGGAAGTTTTGACCAATCAACCATAACTTCATATGCACTTTCATGAGCATCAAAAGTGAAATACATAAGATAATTTTGTTTTTGATCCATTTCTAACCAAAAGCTTTGATACTAATTTCATGCAGGCCACAGGCAACAACAACCAACGAATATGGGTTCGTTGAAGTGATGTGACTTCAAAATTTCATAAGGATCAAAGACAAAATAAAATGAGAAGAAAGCTATTTGAGTTTAGAAACAAAACAAAAGAGCAATGGAAAGTAAAAATATAATCCTGGGATGTCACTCAACCAAGGGAAAGTGAATATCACTTAACACTATCTAATTGTGGATGTCACTCACACAACCAAGCCAAGCACTTGATGGAAGAAGAAGATGAACTCAACTTCAAATGCAAAACTTGCAAGAGGGCTTAAGCTCAAAATTATCTCCCCATTTCGTCCATTTCATGATTCTTATATAGGAGTACATGGTTTTGACTAATTATAGCCAACAATAAAAAAAAAAAACAATTCTCAACACCCTATTAGTGTTTCAGCCAACTTCCAACAACCTAATAAATGAAAAACAGCTCCCAATACCCTATTAATTGTTGCAGACAACTTCCAATCACTTCTACAACATCCAAAAACTATAAACATTAAATGTTCAACAACTTCCTATACCTAACACACCATTCAAAACAACTTAAATTTAAAATTCAAAATAAATAACACTGTAGGTTCTGTTCAATACATATCCCATATGCCAACTCAGCTGTCATGTCAGGTTGCCACGTCATTATGCCACATCATCAAGCCACATCAGTTTCGATGAAATGACATGTAGGATTTTGGTTGTGCAGTTGCATGATAAACTCGAAGGAGGATTGGACGAGGTTGTTGGTTGCCAAATGGCAAAATCAAGTAGGATTAGGTAGGGCCTTAAGTTACCCCTAGGCGAATTCGTGGGGGACTAGGTCTACTAAGGTCATGGGTCATCTAGAGTCAAACTCTACGGAGGATTGGGTAAGGTTGCAAATTGCCTATAGGCAAACTCAAGAGGGGAGTATGGATGCTGATGATATTATCATCATGAGTTAAACTCAAGGTTTGATTGGTCAATGCTGCAAGTCACCCCGAGGCAAACTTGTCGAGGGACAAAGGCTGTTGAGGCTGCAATCATCCCACAGAAGATGTGAGGTATGATTAGGCGAGCGTCCCAAAGTAAACTCATGTCGACTCAAGGAAAACTTGAAAGAGTACCGGGCAAAACTATAATCTCCTTAAGGTAAACTTAAGGGTGATCTTAAGCTGTTGTGATAACGAGAAACACTTTAGGGAAGACTAGGCCAGGCTGCAAACCACCTTGAGTCATACTTGAGGGTGTACTAGGGCTGCTAAGGCCATGATCGTCCTTAGGCATGTTAAAGGGAGGATCATGAGGGGGATCTTGGGATGCAAAAGTAGGGACCAACCCAAAGCAAACTTGCAGAAAGACCGAGGAAGGCCATAAGTTGCCCCAACTCAAGTGGGAGCTATGGCGTTGTCATTGTGATGATCATCTTGAGGCAGCGGGTCTTCCTGAGGAAAATTCAAAGGAGGATTTAGGGTCTAGGGGGGCTCAAGTCACCTCAAGGCATACTTGAGGGGGAACAAGGGTTCCTTAGGTTGAGATCCCAAGGCAGGCGATGGATGATCACCAAGGTCATAGGTTGTTTAGGGTGAAGTCTAGGTAGGAACAGATAAGAGGGGGGCTAGGGCTCGTTAGGCCGAGGATAGTGTAAGGTCGCGGGTCGTCCTGAAACATTGAATTTCCCATAGTGTATTTTGACTTTCCCATAGTGAAACATTAAACCATGTAAATCTTGTGTTTGTGTGTATTTGATTTCACTTTTCTCTTCACTTTTTCTTGTCGTTCCTAACAACTAGCTTCCCCAACAACTGGTATCAGAGTTAAGTTTAGGTTTGAGTGAGAAAGATGGCTGGAAAAGAAGTGAACGTGTTTGAAATTACAAAGTTTTACGACATAGACTTTGGATATTGGAGGATACAGATCAAGGAGACGTACGACTTTGCCCTATACTTTAGGGAACTGCTGTCCCTTCGAGTTTCATTGGGGAGACTTACGATCCTAGCTTGTACCTATGAATTTTGCCTCCAGACAACCCCCAACCTCAGCCAGTACTCGCTCGAGTCCTCTTCGGGACGATCGTGGCCTTAGTAGCCCCTATTAGATTGTGTTGAGTAACCTACATGCTATTCAGCTCTAATATAAGTGAACTTATTCAAAGACAGATTATTCAAGATGCTGGAACTATTGTATGAGGTGATTATGGTAAATATCTAGGTCTTCAACCATAGTTGTAAGGTCTAAATACAATACATTCAAGGGGTCAAGGAGAATATATGAAAGAAGATTAACAGCTAGAAGAACACTTTTTTATCCATTGCTGGGAAGGAGATTCTGATTAAGGCAGTTCTCTAGTCTATTCCTACTTACACAATGAATGTATTTCTTCTACCAGAGAGACAGTGCAAGGAGATTAATGCTTTATTATCAAAATTTTGGTGGAACAGCAAGAAGGAAGGGAAACGGATACATTAGAAGAGTTGAAAAAAAAAATAGATGAAACAAATAATATGGGAGGAATGGGGTTTCGAGATGTTATGTATTTATATAAGATTATGTTAGCTAAACAAGGTTGGAGATTGCTGCAGGAATCAAATTCTTTGGGAGCTAAAATTTTCAAGGAAAAATACTATAGAAATTCCCATTATTTAAAGGTAAAACTTGGGCATTTTTCATCTTTTATTTGGAGAAGTGTGTTGTCAGCTCAGAAATTATTAAAATAATGAATAGTTTGGAGAGTTGGTAATGAAAATAACATATCCATTTGGGGGCACAAGTGGCTTCCACATTCAACTTCTTTCAAAGTTAAGTCACCTGTAAAGATATTAGATGGAAACTCGAAAGTAAGGGACTTGGTGATTGAGGAACTTAACTGCTTGAATGAAAAACTTATATATGAGATTGTTTTAAAGAGAAGAAGCAATTTAGATATGTAGTATTCCATTGAGACCCACCGTACGAAGCCATAACCCGTGTGTGAACAATAAGTTGCGAGAAACCCTACTCTGCTTCCCGCCGCCACCCCCACCCACCATCGATCGGAGAGGGACACCGCAGCCACAGAAGAGGCCGACGGGCCCCGGCGTCCTCGCTGAGGGCCGTCGGCGTCGGTTTCTCACCGGCGAACACTTCCTGCGTTCTTTTTTTAAGGTGTCGGTCGCCGTGCTCTTTGATTCCGTCACAGATCTGATCGACTGACCCAGATGACTCCGTTGTGGGGTCTTTGACATCGGTCCTTCTCCAGCAACTGGGATTCTTCTGTCTCCTCCAGCAAACTGCTTCGACACCGATACAAAGCCACTACTTCGAAACCTTTCCACTTGCCACTGATACAGACTGCTTCAACAGACTCTGGCAATCACTTTGTGGGCTTCCAAGGTCATCCTCTGGCGACTGGTAGTCTTCTCCATTAACTCGGCCTCTTTTAGATTTTTTTTTTAACTCCTTAAGAGGATGAAGCCGATATAGTAGGGAGCAGTGGGTTTTGAAAATGACGACGAAGCACAAGGTGGTTTCGTCTCAGTTGGAAGGTGAGAGGTGGTTGAAAGTTGAATAAAAAACTTTCATTTTTACGAAAGAGGGAGGAAATATCTTTCGTATTTCTGAATGTAGCAAAAGGATAACTAAGTTCATGTATGTAGGGAGGACGATCACTTCGTGGGTAGTTAAGGGGATTGAGGATTGTTTAGAACTTAACTGCTATGAAGGTTTCTTCAGAGAGCTAAGGATGGGTAATGGATTTTTTAGCATTCAACATCATAGTAATGCAAGGGGCAGTTTTCTGCAGCTCTCTGAATTCCGAAATGAAAGGAGGAAAGGCTTGTTGGTGATTCCGGAGGGCGCAAATGGTATTGGATGGAAAGGCTTTCTGCAGTCCATTCTAAGTGTCACTGAATCCAAAGTCACTACTAGAAGTGGAGAGTTTGTTGACGCAAAAATAGTAGGAAGGCCTTCCTCAATCAAAGGTGCTTCGTATGCAGTGGTGTTGAGGTCACCGATAGGTAGGCAGGCCAAGATCAGCTCAACGGTAGAAAGAAAGGACAATGCGCTTGTAGGAGACAAAAGACCTCAAGTGACATTGGGAGAGTTGGAGGGAGTCTTGTGGGATGTCAAATCTCAATTGAAGGGAGTTATGGATTATGTTAGAGATCTAATGATTAAAGTGGATAAGGGGCTGGACCTAGTTGTGGGTACTAATGTGTCGGAAAGTGTGCAGGCAAAGGATGTGTCAACAATTGGGTCATTGGACGCTGGCATCTTTGTTCATGCTAGTGTCACTATGCCTTTTGAGGGAGCTGTAGGGTCTCAAGCACCAGTTGCAGATGAAGTTGGTCCTTTTGTCCAAGGTTCATTTGTAGTTGAAGATGGGGGTCCCTCCAAGGTCTCGAGTATTTTGGTAGAAACAATTGAGCCTCTTTTAGAAGATGCAAACGGGGCAACAGAAGGTAGTGCTTCCACTCTTGAGGAAGTAGTAGGGTTAGACAAAGCGGCACAGCAAGGATCGCTGAGGGGTGGAGCAAATACACACAATGTTAATGAAGGGGAGGAATTCGCAATGGTAACAGATGGAGGGGGAAACATTCATATAGATGTGGAGCAACCATTTGGCGGGGATTTGTCATTGGTGCCTCGTGAGGGGGAAGGTTTAGAATTGTCGTTGGTGCCTCGTGGGGGGGAAATTGTAGAGTCGAGAGTGCAGTCGAGTACTGTAGTTGGGGATAACGTTGTTCCCCTGGTTTCTCTTCCTTCGATCAACGTTATAGCAAGTTCAACATCGGATTGGATTCTGGATAAAGATAACGGGTTTCTACAAATCCTGGGACTTTCATATGGAAAACAGGGAGAACATGAAGACCAATTTAAAACACTACTCACTGCAATCGAGGCGAGTTAGGCGCGTGATACCAAATCTAAGTTTAAGAAAAGCAGGGAGTTAAAGAATCTTTCATGAGCAATCAACTACGATGCTAAGGGAGATAGCTCAAGTCGAGGAAAAGCTAAAGGGAGGGCTTTGTGATGTTCAAGTTGAAGATTAGTTTTAAGGAATCTAGGGGATGGGGTCGGGGAGGTGTATTGATAGTTTTCCAATTCAGGGTTTTTGGGCTTTTGGGGGTTTTCATGGGCTTTTGGGTCATTATGGGCTTTCTTGTATGGGCTAGGTATTTTTCTTGTATACACGTTCAGTGTACTTGGTTACTCCTATTGATATATATATATATATATATATATATATATATAATATTATTACTTATAAAAAAAAAAGTATTCCATTGAGCAAAAGAGGAGTAGAGGATAAGACAATTTGGGGTTACACGAATGATGGAAAATTTACTTTTAGAAGTGCATATCATTTAGGGAGGAGCTGAAAAAGAAAGATATGGAGAATCTTCCAGTAGATGGACAAATAAATATATTTGGTAGAAGATCTAGAAGCTAACCATACCTAGCACAGTAAAACACTTTTTTTGGAAGTCTTTAAACTATATTATTCCTGCAACGCAAAAGTTGTATAAGAAGAAAATTTTGGAAGATGTTAACTATCCAATATGTTGCAGGAAATGGGAAACAATTGTGCATGTCCTATGGTCTTGTCCTAGAGCAAGTGATGTGTGGGCAGATAATCAAAGTCCAATTCATAAGTGGTGCAGAAGTAAATTGGAGTTTATTTATCTGAAGGTCGGCTCAATGATAAGACTATTTAGGCCATTGCCTAAGGCCCCCACTCTATGCAAGGCTTCAAAAATAAAGTGAGATGTTTTTTTTTTTTCTGGAAAAAAAAAACCATTTCATTAAATAAAATTTTAAATAATTTATATTTTTCAATGTGTGCAAGGCCTATAATACTAAATTTGATATTTAATACAATGAATTATTTATATTTTTAAATAAATTTTTTAAGATCTTGCTAAATTGAGGCACAAAATTTACATTGAGATCTCATTTTAAGTTGTTGTATTAAATATAAATTTAAAAAATAATTATTTAAACATTTTAAATAAAATCTCATTTTATTGAAAATTTTGAAAATATTTCATATAATAATTTATATTTTCTTGTATTATAATTACGAATAATTCACTTAAATTTCATCTTAAGTCTCAATTTGTATTGAGCCATCCCTGATTTATCTATGAGAAATGATGTAGAAGAAATCAAGAAAAATTAGAAGAACTAGCAGTAATTTTCAAAAGAATTTGGACTAGAAGAAATAAAGCAATATTTGACAACAAGTTTGACAGTCTAAAGTAATACAAGGTGCCTTATCTAATCTAGAAGAATTTTAAGAAACACAAAGGCTGAGAGGTGGCCAACACAGATGGGGAAGGCTTGAGCAAAAGAGAAACTAAGTGATTTCCATCAGCTAGAGGCTTTACTAAATTTGATGCAACACTGATGTGGCAAATCAAAAAATGGGAATATGTATCATTGCAAGAAATTACAAGGGAGAGATCTTGATTTCTTTGTGTGCTGTTATGAAATTCATAGGCCTGCTTGTTCTTGCTGAATGTTTTGCTTTATGGAGAGTAGTGGAGCTTTCCAAAGAGCTTGATGTAAAAGATGTAATTTTTTAGAGTGATGCTCAAATGTTGGTTAAGGCCTTACGAGATAGTGTAGGCAAATGGTCATAGATAGGCAACTAATGGGTAAGATAAGATACGTTCTCTCTCAAAGCTCAGATTGGGATGCTCGCTTCATCTACAAAGAAGCAAACATTGTGACCGACTCATAGTTTGTCCAAGAGGGCTGAAGGAGAGCAGTGTTGGATAGATGAACCAACTTAAATTTTATCTTGTAATAAAAGATATTGCTTGTAATGATTAATTATTTTATTATTAATGATTGAGAAGATGAGTTCTGATTTTAAAAAACTAAATAAATAAATGAACGTTTTTACTATAGTAAAAAAAGTCACAGAAAAGAAGAACAAAGAAATGTACAGTGAAAAAAACGTACAGAAAAAACGTACAAGAAAAAACGTACAGAATAAACGTACTGCAAAAACAACGTACAGAAAAACTTCAAGCAAAAAAGCGTACAACAAAAAAACGTATAGAAAAAACGTACTGCAAAGAAACGTACAGAAAAACTTACAGCAAAAAAACGTACAACAAAAAACGTAAAGCAAAAAAACGTACAGCAAAAAACGTAGAGAAAAAACGTACAAAAAAAGCACAGAAAAAAAACGTAAAGAAAAAACGTACAAAAAAACGTAAAGAAAAAAAACTTAAGGCAAAAAAACGTAAAGAAAAAAACGTACAGAAAAAACGTACAAAAAAAACGTAGCGAAAAAACGTACAAAAAAACGTAAAGCAAAAAAACGTACAGAAAAAACGTAAAGCAAAAAAACGTACATAAAAAACGTACGAAAAAACGTACAAAAACGTAAAGCAAAAAAACGTACATAAAAAACGTAAGAAAAAACGTACGAAAAAACGTAAAGCAAAAAAACGTACAGAAAAAAAACGTAGAGAAAAAACGTACAAAAACGTAAAGCAAAAAAACGTACAAATAAAACGTAAAGCAGAAACCTAGAAAAAAACGTACCAAAAAACGTAAAGCAAAAAATCGTACAGCAAAAAAGACGTACAGAAAAAACGTACGGAAAAATAAAGAAAAAATGTCCAGCAAAAATAACGTACAGCAAAAAAAAGCAACCATAAATAGCAATTTTTTTTTCGTTAAGTCCTAATTTATCCAAAAACTCTTAAAATTTATGATCATTTGACGTGTAATTCTCTTGTAGAACTTAATGAAAGATCTTGTTTATCAAAAAAATTTTAAAATCTTTGATCATTTGACGTGTAACTCTTTTATAGAATTTAATGAAAGATCATATTTTATCAAAAAGTCTTAATATTAAATTAATAATATTTTATTATTATATAAAGAGTAAATAGGTAATCCAATATGAATGCAGACTAATGTTCATACTTTGTTGAAATTTATATTTTCTTTTTAATCTTATTTTTTATCTTTCTTTAACCTTATATTTTCTTTTTCCATACAAATAAACTACTAACTTTTTTTATTTAAATCATTGTGTTAGGTGCATCCTAGAACTAATACACCCGGACCTGTTCCTTAGTAGTAAAATACGTACAAACAGGCACCAGTTTCTATTTAGAATTCAACCTCTTGCATGAGCAATACATTTTCAAGAAATAGTACATTTTAGGATAAATAAAAATATCACATTATCCTTACCTATTCAGCCAATAGATAAAATATTAAAAATAAAAAAATTCTTTTATCAATATTCATCACTCCACGTCCTGTAAAAAATACATATATATCTTATAAAAATACACATTCACATCTTATGAAAAATATATACATATAAAATAAAAAATAAATAGTAACTAATACATAACATTCCTTATTTTAAAAATATACAAAAAAAAAATGAGTTCCTCTAAGCTCAATGTCACTATGATTTTATACATCTTATTATCTTAAGCTATTGTGTTGTGACTTTATGATCGATAAGGTCAGAGACTCCTAAGTGCTGAATCTCTTCAAGAGAAAGATAGTCGAGGCTCCTAATTGCCCCATTTGCTTTGATGAAGAATCAGTTATTCATGCTATTTGGCTATGTCCAGCTGCTAAGGATGTTTGGAGTATGTGCTCGAAATAGATTCAAAAATGTGCAGTTTGGAAGGCAAACTTTCTGGACCTGTTTGATCACTTTTGTTCTGTGTTTGACAAGGAAAAGATGGAGGAATTTTCAATAGTGGCAAAAAGGTTATGGCAGAGAAGGAACAAGCTAATTTTCCAATCAGTGTTCCAACATCCAAAGGAGGTTTTTAAGCTAGCTCAAATGGCATTGAAGGAGTTAGCTGAAAGTAAGACTAATGAGGCTCAGACAGAAAATGTAGCTAGCAGACAGATACTAGAATAGACTCCACCACCTGCAGAGTTCATCAAGGCCAATTGGGATATTGCTACAGACAAACTCAGGGACCTAATAGGCATTGGCATAGTCTTGAGGGACAGTGCAGGAGTAATTGTGGCCTCACCAAAAACTAGTAGATGCCTCCATCACGACCCTCTAATGGCTGAAGCTATAGGAGCATTGTAGGCTACTAACTTCTACCTTAACCTGGGCTACCATAAAGTTATTTTGGAAGGGGACTCTCTCCGAGTTACTCAAGACATTTCCAAGACCATGGTGAATTTATCTAGTTATGAGATGGTGATCGACGATATTAAAGATAAGCTGCAAGAATTCTCAAACTGGTCTATTAATCATGTAAAGAGAGAGGCTAATCACCTTGCTCATTCATTAGCCAGATCAGCCTTAGTTGATTCTGATGTTTTTGTAATCGGGTCTGAAGACCCAGACAAGTTTGTTCTTTCCAATTTAGTTTAATGAAAGTAAGTTTATTCTAAAAAAAAAAAAGTCAGAGACTCGGAAAAGAGCTAAATTCTTTTTTAAAAAAATAATAAAGAATAATAAAGAAACAAGAATAAAAACAATATGTACTTACAATAAATTACGTATGGATAGTTAAAAATATGCACGAACAGAAAACGTACGGAACATAAACAATTTTAATAATTTTCACTCAGTTTTTAATCGATTCAACGTTCTTATCTTAATTGGAGTGTAAATTATCAGAATTAGCTTAAGGTGAAATTAACAAATCGAGAATTAAGGGATGTAAACCAAGTATAGGTTTCCTTAAAAAAAACAAAAAAAACAAAAGGAAGAATAGGATGACAGACTTAGAAAATAAAGTAGGAAATCGCTAGTTACAAAAAGGAAAGAGAAATGCTTGGGTCGTGAGCATTTCTCCTCACAGTATTTTGTTTATTTTTTTATTTTTTTACTTAATGATTAAGAAAGTATTTTTTTAATGATGTTGTAAATTTTTTTTAATTAATTAAGAATAACAAAAAAAATGAGTGAAAAATATCAAAAAAAAAAAAAACTTTTTTGTTCTTCTCGAGATCAGTCTCATGCTACATCTTCGATGGATGTAGCACCGCCCAAAAGGAAACAACAAGTCGGCGCGCTTGTGATCACAACTATAAATGTTAGTTAGTTTTACAATCCTAACATAGCATTATTGAACCGATAAATATTAATATGTCTACTATTTCAATCAGTTAAACAAATATCCATTTAACTGGCCATCACATCATATGTACGTGTTAAATGAACATTACATTTATGATGTTAAAAGTATAATGTTTTGTACATGTCCTGAATCTTGATAAACATGTTTTGGAGGCATGCTAGCCTACTTGGTCCTCCTTTGAGTTTTCCATGATCCTAACAACTCACGACCTTACTTGATCCATGCTCGAGTTTGCCTAAGAATGATCACGACCTAGCAACAGTTCCCTCTTAAGTTTACCTTGGGGTGATCCACAACCTCACCTTATCCTCTTTCAAGTTTGCCTTTAGGTGAGACTAGGGTTACCAAACTGCGATTATCCCGAGGCAAACTCGAAGGAGGATTGAGCAAGGCCACAGATCATTCCCAGGCAATTTCGAGTGAGGACTGGACTAAATGGACTGCAAGTCCTTTTGAGGTAAACTTGAGGGATCTTGAGTTTCAAAGCAACTGTCCCAATGCGGGCCCGTTTGGATACAAAGGTGAGTTGAAACCATCTCACTTCATCTCATCTCATCTAATTTTAACTAATCTCACTACTATTCACAAATCAACTCATCTTATCTTACTATTCAAACGGGCCCTTAAGGAAGGGTTGGGCGAGGGTGCAAGTTGCCTTAGGACAGCCCACCCTTATTAGTCTTCCTTCCCAATTCCTCGCCTCAGCGTGATCCTCCCTCGAGTTTGCCTCAGGATGACCATCGATCTTGCGCAATCCTTCCTTGACTTAACCTTAGAATGACTGCAATTTCAATAGCCCTAGTGACCCTAGAGTTTGCCTCAAGATGGCGACCTCACCCAATCCACCCTCAAGTCTTTCTAAGGAGAATCACAGCCTCAACAGCCCTAGTCTTCCTCATGGTTGCCTCGAGATGACCTACGACCTCATATGATATTCCCTCAATCCTCTTTCAAGTCTAACTCGGGTCAACTTTCAGCCCTGCTTAGTTCTCCCTCAAGTTTACCTTGGGATAAGTAGCCTTGCCCGATAATCCCTTGAGCCTGTCTTAGGGCAATTGGACCCTTAGTAACCCTAGTCCCCCTTTCATTACCTCAAGATGATCCATCCAATCATAGTCCCAGCCCACACTCATGATGCTACAGGGCGACTTACGACATTGACTGATTCTCCCTCGTGTTTTCCTCAAGATGATTGTGGCTTTAACAATTCTACTTCACCCTTGAGTTTGCCCTAGGGCAACTTGTGACCATAGTCGCCCCCCCCCACAAAAAAAAGTATGCCTTAGGAAAACTTACACCCTCTCTTAGTCTCCCTTAAGTCTACCTTGCGGCAATTGCTACTTGCAACCTAAGATCCCCTTCAAGTTTACCTCAAAGCAAACTAGCGGGCAGACATGATAAGGTCGTAAGTCATTCCTAGGAAAACTTAAGGTGGTCCCTAGGATTGTTGAGGTTGCGTCCTTCTTAGGCAAACTTGAGGGTGGATCAAGAGGAACCACCGCTCGTACTAAGGCCAACTCAAAGGTGGATCGAGTTGCCATGAGTCAAACCCAAGACTAGGGCTTTCAGGCAGCGATCATACAAAGGGAAACTCGAGGGACAATCAGGCAAGGTCGCAGGTCATCCTGAGGAAAACTCAAAGGAGGACTCGGTAGGCTACAAGTTGCTTCAAGGTAAACTTGAGGGGGATATCACATTGCTGAGGCCGCGATCAGCCCAAGGTAGACTTAAGGGATGATCGGGCACTAGGGTGAGTTGTCCCGACACAAACTTGAGTGAGGACTAGACTGTAGAGGCCACGATCAACCTGAGGCAGACTTGAGGGAATATTGAGCAAGGTTGTAGGTTGTCTCGAGGCAAACTCAAGGGAGGGTTAGGAAAGATTGCAACTCCTGCCAAGGAAAACTTAAGAAAAGACTAAAGAGGGCTACAATTTGACCTGTGGTAAACTTGAGGAGGGTCTTAGGTTGAGAAGGTAGCAATCAACCACCCAAGGCAGACTTGAAGGAGGATATGACACCTTAGGAAAACTCGAGGGGAGACTATGGTCACTAAGTTCCACGATCCTCTTGAGCCAAACTAGAAGGATGATTGGTGAGGTCACTAGTTATATTGAGGCAAACTCTAGGGTTGATTAGGCAGGATTGCCAAGGCAAAATTCATAGGGGCTAAGGCTGCTAAGGTCGAGATAATCTAGAACCAGACTCGAGGGAGCATCAAGCGAGGCCATGATTCATCTCGAGGCAAACTCAAGGGAGGACAGGTAAGGTCACAAGTCGCTTTGAGGTTAACTTAGGTGGAGATCTTGGATTGCAGGTAGCAATCTTCCAGACTTGAGGGAGGATTGGACAAGGCCGAAACTTGCCTCATAGCAAACTCGAGGGGAAAGTCGAGTTATTGAGGCCATAATCATCCTAAGAAAATCTTATGGAAGATTGGCCAAGGCAACAGGTCGTCCTAAGGCAAACTATATCGAAGAGGATCGGTCAAGGCCACAAGTCGCCTTGAATCATACGTGAGGGTGGTAGGCCATGGATCATCCGGTGGCAAACTCGATAGGGGACTTGGGTTGTTGAGGGCCTAATCATCCTAAGGTAGACAGAAGGGAGGATTGCACAAGGCCACCTATCATCTCAAGAAAAACTCGAGAGAGGACCAGGTAGGGCTGGAAGTTGACCTGAGGCTAGACTTTATGGAGGATTAGGTGAGATTGCGGATTATCTCAAGGCAAACTCGAGCAAGATTACAGTTGTTGATGTTGCGATCCTCCTTAGACAGATTCAAGGGTGGATCGGGTGAGGCCCAGTCCCGAGGCAAAATCGAAGGGGCTCTAGGGCTGCTGAGGCTGCAATCATCCTGAGGTAAAGTCAAATGGGGATTCTGCCAAGCCACAGGTCATCCTAAGGCAAATTCAAGGATCAAGCGAGGCTGATGTCTTCTTAAGGTAAACTCGAGTGAGGACTAGGGATGCCCCGTCACAAGGTAACTTAGGGGGGCACTAAGGCTACTAAGGGCACAGGTTGTATTGAGGCAACTAGAAGCCTCACTCCTAGCCAGATGAGGCTTCAAGTTTGCATTAGGACGATCGCTACTTTGCAAGCCAAGATCCCCCTCAAGTTTACCTCAATAGGACTTGTGGTCAAGTCTAGACCTCACTCAAGTTTGCCTCGGGATGACCCACAACCTCACTCAATCCTCCCTCAAGTTTGCCTTAGGATGGCTGCAGCCATGGCACTTAGTTCCACCTCCCTCAAGGCGACTTGCAACCTTGGTAGGTCCCATTTAGATTATGCCTCAGACCAACTTGTGACCTAGACTGACCCTTTCCTAGTCTGTTTATGAAGGATTGTAGTCTTTGCGACCTTAGTTCCCTATCGAGTTTGTTTCACGACGACTTGTGGACTCATCTGATTCCCTCATTGCCCTCAAGTTTCTCCTTAGAACAATTGCAGTATCTGTAGCCTTAGTTCCCCTACAATGTTTGCGATCCTCCCTCAAGTTTCCCTCAAGTTGAGGGAGGATCGAACATGGTTGCAAGTTGACCTGGGGTAACCTTGAGGGGATCTTGGTTAGGTTATGGAGGTTTCGATCGTCCCAAATGGTCACCCCATGGCAAACTCGTTATGGGACTAGAGTTGCTAAGGCCACGATCGTCCTGGGGAAATCCTAAAAGAGGATAGGGCGAGGTTGCCGGTCGCCCCAAGGTAAACTCAAGGGGACTAGGGCTATTAGGCCGTGATCATTCTTAAGCAAACTCGAGCATGGATCAGGAAATGCTACGGGTCTTCCTCAGGCAAACATGAGGGAGGATTGTGCAGGCCAGCTTGTCACCTCAACGCAAACTTGAAGGGGCATTGGGGTTGCTAAAGCCATGATCATCTTGAGGTAAACTTACAATGTCCTCCCTTTAGTCTGCTTGGGTCGATAGCCATCTCAACAACCCAAGACCCCCTCAAGTTTACCTCGAGTCGACTTACAAACCTACCTAGTTCTTCCCTGAGTTTTCCTTGGGCAACCCGCAACCTTGTTGAATCCTCCCTCAAGTCTGCCTCACAAAGTTTATAGCCTATTACCCTTTGCGTTTCCATTAGGACAACTCGTGTTTTCGTCCGATCCTCCGTCACACCTACCTTATGCCTATTACAGCCTCAGCAACACAAGGTCCCCCTCAAGTTTACCTTGGAGTGACTTGTGGCTCTTCCCAATCCTTCATCAAATTTACCTTGGGATAACCGGCAACCTAGCCTGATCCTCCCTCGAGTTTGGCTCCAGATGATCATGCCTTAGCAGCTTAGTCCCCTCTCAAGCTTGCCTTACCCCAATCCACCCTTGGGCTTACCTTGGTATGACCTGCAGCCTATTTTGATCCTCCCTCAAGTTTGCCTCATGGTGATCACGGACTAAGCAACCCTAGTCCTACCTTGAGTTTCCTCTGGGTAGCTTATGGCCTCGTCCAATCCTCGCTCAAGTATGCCTAAGGACAATCACAACATCAAGAGCCTTAGTCCTCCCTCAAGCTGGCCTTAGGACAACCTCATCTAGTCTCTTGTCTACCTCGGGATGATCATGGCCTCAGAAAACCTAGTACCCCCTCTAGTTTAACTCAAGGTTAGGCTACCTGCAGCCCTGCTCAGTCCTTCCTTCACATTGCCTCGGAATGACTAGCGGCCTCGCACGATCCTCTGTTGAGTCTACCTCAGAATGATTGAAACTTCAACAACCCTAGTCCCCTCTCAAATTTGCCTCTGAATGGCTTGTAGTCTAGCTTGAACCCCCCTCGATTTTGCCTCAAGACGATCATTGCCTCAGCTACCTTAGCCCTCTAGTTTTCATAAGAACGACATGTGGCCTTATATGATCCTACCTTGGGTTTGCCTCAGGATAATTGCTACCTCAGCAGCCCTAATCCTCCCTCAAGTTACCCTGGGCCAACTTACGACTATACTTGATCCACTCTCGAGTTTGCCTCTGGATGAGCCAAAGCCTCTCCTAATCCTCCTTCAAGTCTACCTTAGTACTACTCATGGCGTCGCTCAACCCAACCTCTTGTCTGTCTAGGGATGATTGTGACCTTAGTAGCATTGAAGTAAGAATCTCATAATGAATCTATATAGATGTTGAAATGCGTACCTAGAAAAATACTTATAGGGTTTGGGGTCCGTTTCGTGAAGAAACCATCCCCTCTAAGCAAGATGTGGAAGATTATGGTGTCCTTCCAAGGCTAGTTTCTCTACTGGTCTTGTTACCTCAATGTGAAGCTCCTCTCTTCAATCCTAGAAAGTGAAATTTTTACTCAACAAATAGAAAGTGAAATATTTCCATTACATGACCAATAAAACTAACCTATGAAGTTTGGTTCTCATGTCAAGTGCCATATTTTTTGAAAAAATCTCCTAATATGTAATATCTGAATCCTATTACATAGATCCTTACGTCACTTTATTAATTCTTTAAGTTAAATATTTTGAGATGAAGATTTTTATTATTACTTTCAATTATTTTATTTTAAGATGAGTATTTTTTATTTTAAAATGTGATTTATTAAAATAAATCAAAGTATTATTTTTTTTAGACTTTGAAATATTTCTCTTAAACCCTTTAATTTTATTTATTTATGGAATAGTCCAATTAATCCCTACCCTTGGATTGGTAGGTGAAAAGCATTTTGAGGTGGATAGATCCCCACCATCCACTCATTATCTTGCATGAGAAGCCTTGACTAAGACCAATTGACCCATTTTCTTATTCCATCCGTAAGCTTCCATGGGAAGTAAATAAAATTTTTCCTTCCTTGCCCCTATTGACTAAGACCACAAAAAGGAGAAGAAAAGGCCAAAAACTATTCCAAGGTATTTCTTTCTTTCTCCCCCTCAAAAACCATCGGTCAATAACCCAAGGAAGGGACAAAACCATCTTCCTTTCTAAGATAAGCCTTTTGACTTATCAACTGATCACCTAGCTCCTTTTCTCTCATGTGATGACCAACTTTCCCCATAAGCTATTCGGGTCTTCCTTCTCTTCTTCTCCTACACGCCAACTTCAACTTCCAAGATAAGCCAAAGAGATCTCCTCCAATAGCTCACGGTGAAAGCAACATAAAGGGGTGAATTAAAATCATTTTCCCCTTTTGTTCCCCCATATCATTCGGCCTCACCTCAAGAAGAAGAAAATAAAATTTCATTTTCTCCTCCAAGCCAACCGATGCATACCTTCCTTTTCCTTCTTTTCTTTTCTTTTCATCTTTAAGAAAAACAAGCTCATTTATCTCCCTCAAGCTGTGACTCCTTGGAAATGGAGGAAGTAAAATATTTTCTTCAAAACTTGAAACAAAACTTGATTTCATCTTCCAAAGGATGAAATATTGAAGGTAATAAACTCTTAGTTCACTTTCTAGCATGATTTTCACAAGGGTTTCAAATTTCCACCATTACCTTACCCATTGACGTTTCGGTTTTGGGGTTTAAAACAGTGATATTGTATTGCTCTTCATCCACATGGTTGTCCCTCTATTTGATCTTCCACTTGTGTTTAGAAAGGGCTAAGAGCTTAAGGTAAAAATCTCAATTTGACTTATTTACTTTTAATATGATTTGGGAAGCCTATTGAGTTGTTTAAGCTTGTGTTTTGATGTGTGTAATTCCTATATTGCAAAGAAATATGTATGTCCTATTTTTGACCCAAACCGAATGTTTTTATAGTTGTTTTGCTATGTATTTTCCTATATTAGATAGTGCTATGTTGATATTAAAATTGGTTTAATTATAGATGATGATTAAAGTGATTTTAAGTTATATATATTGGTACCATGTGCCTTGTGTTAAGATTTGGTTGATAATCTATTTTTAAGATACTAGAGTTTTGGTTTAAGAGGTCTTGCTTGGGTCTTGTAATTTATATCTCGCTTTAAATGGTATTAAGTAAGTAAAGCATAAGCTTAAGTGCTTAAAAGTTTTGAAGTCTATTAAACGGGTAACCTTGTTATATTTTATGCTATGTTTAATTTTAGAGAGATGACAAGCATGTTATTTACTTCCATGAATTCCTTTAAAATATTTGGAATGAAGATTTTAATGTTTTGGCTTAGTGCCATGCTTGGTGGGTAGACGAACGGGTTAAGGAAACGTTTAATTTCAAGTTGGAATTTAAGTGAGCATGTGAGCATATCAATTAGTAAGGCTCAAAGTAAGGTGGATGTTAATATGTCTATCCCATTTTATTGAATAGGAGTCTATTTTCAAGTTCAAAGGAACTCGTTAGTAAAGCTTGCAGGTAAGTAGCTATGACCATGTTTCTTACACCATGCTCTCTTTATGAAAGGATATCTCTCTTATTGCAAATGTTTCTCTAAGTAAATGAATATAGTATGTACAGCCCTTCCTTGATAGCCCCTGTTAAGTACCCTATTGATTATAATTGCGTGTACATGTATAAAGTAATGCATGCATGTAGATTCTAAGTCATGAGATTTTCATGCATGCTCTCTCAAGAAACTTATGATTATTTCCTCTATGTAGTATAGCATGAAATTGTATTCTGTTCATGAAAATGCATATGCATTGAACTAAGAAAGATGATGAAAAGGTTTAAATGCAAAGGAAAGGAACGTCTCATGTTTTATGCTTTAAGTGATGCTTTAAATGTGTTTTAAAATGTCCCTATGAACTGATACTTTAAATGTCCCTGAGAACTGATGTTTTAAAAATGTCCCTGAGAACTGACGTTTTAAAGGATATCGTGAAAGATGATGTTTAAGCTCTTGCTTTCAAAAGATGTTTAAGCTCGTGCTTTTAAATGGTGTTTATGTTCGTGTTTTTAAACGATTTTAAGCTCATGCTTTTGATTAAGGTTTAAGCCTATTATTTTAAATGATGTTTAAGTCTATGCCTTCAAATTATGTTTAAGCCTATGCTTTTAATTGATGTTTAAGCCTATGCCTTCAAATGATGTTTAAGCCTATGCTTCTAATTGATGTTTAAGCCTATACTTTTAATTGATGTTTAAGCCTATGCTTTTAATGGTATTTAAGCTCATGCCTTTCAATGATATTTAAGCTCATGCCTTTAGACGATGTGAAAACTTTAAATGATGTTTAAGCTCATGCTTTTAGAAAATGTTTAAGCTCATGTTTTTTTTTTTTAAATTATGTTAAGCTCATCTTTTAAGTGAGGTTCTTTTCCTATGAATGAACTGTTAAATGAAAATGACTGAAATGAATCAAAGTACGAAAGGAATGAAAGGAAACGAAAGTTTCAATGAATGAAAATACATAATGGCCACATGAAACAAAAGGGGTACCCAATGAATGAATGGACAGATTGCAATGACAGGTAGTAATATCTGGTAGTGCACCCAGTGCTGCACCCTGACGGAATGGGATTCCAACCTGTGGCCACAGGCGAATCCATTGGCCATAGGGCCGCTAACCCTAGCACGCAGGGCGTAACAGTGTGAAATGACTTATGAAAGTGAAAAGATGTAATGCATGAAAAGTATGTTATGCATGAAAAGATTTAAAGCATGAAAAGTATGAAAAGAACGTTTATGCATGAAAGATGAGAAGCACGAAAGAATGGTTATGCATGAAAGCCTAGTTATGTATAAGAATGTTTAGGCATGAAATGAAAGGCAAAGGTTTATGTATGCATGTTTTCAAAAGGAAAAGAATATATGCCTAGTATGTTTACTGCATGGTGTACTCTTTACTGAGTATTAGACTCACTTTTATTTTAAATGTTTTAAACTTCCAGGAAATGACGAAAAGGTTGAGGAGCAAGGCATTACTGTAGAGAGAGAGGTAGACGCTTAGTATCTTCCCTATTGATGAGGAAGAAGAAAGAAAGAAAAGAAGACAATGTGAAAGAATAGGTATGTACGTAGCGATTCCGCCCTTTGTGGGGCGGGGTCGTTACATAATATGCTTAGATCTAAAAGTGCAGCATCTTGTTTAACCTTCTGCACCTGGTTTTGGTAACTCCACAAATTCCAAAGACAAAACAAAAGTTGCATCATTTATGTATATGCACTATGGATAATCAAAAACATGAATCTCAACTTTTAACAAGGCATTGTTGGCTCAGGAGGAGGTGTTCGAGAAGCTGAACGTCCTTTAAGTGCAAAAGCTAGACCCAACTTTTCCTTTCTCTTCGATTAACTATCTATTCAGCAAATACAACAAAGATAAAATAATTGCAATTTACCATGCGTGATACTTGTTTTGTTGAGGTAGGCCAAATTAGATTAAAACCTGCCATAATTATAGGCCTGTGATTTCTGGAGTCTTATTTGGCTTCCAAGTTTAATTCTCATGCCACTAAGGTTATTTAAAAGCTTCTCACCCTGATATTAAAGAAGGAATATTTAAAAACGCTAGAAACAAATAAACAAAATGAAACTTCAAGATAGCAAATTCAATGAAAGTGAAAAACAATTTGATGCTAGTCCACTTTTAGGTCACAGAAGAGTAATTACCTCACTTCTAGCTAGACATGAAATATATAGTATCCAAAGAGAGCAATTAGGTGGTTTTGAACAATTTGAATTCAGCCTGGTTAACCATTTCCAACTTGGTACATGGAGATCTTCTTAGCCAAATTCTAACATGCTTATTTTCCACTTATTAGCCCTTAAAAAATTATAAACTCACATCACCTCTCATTGAAGATGCCTACCCTACATTTGAAATCATATGCATCCCTCTATTCAGTTCAAGCAATTTGTTATGCAAACAAGCTTTTACATTCTTTTTCCCCAAGAAGTTCATCCATACTCTTTTTCATAGGTATGAATTGCAAAAAGTTCTCAAGTGTTGTACTTTTCAGATTATAAAATTCTCACAATCTTTAAGAAAGCAGAATCAAGCATAGATATTCAAAGTAAAAAATGAGCAGGATATCAAAAAGGTTCGATTACATAAACAACTACATCACTTAAGAATGATTTTCTTGTGAGCAAGACTACCATCTCATCCTTGTCGTGGCCAAAAGGGTTGGTTTTGGAATTTGGGGTTAACAACACAAGTTTCGAAGCAATTCCTTTTGGAGGCTTAAAAGTTTACTTGGCATCTGATTCATTATGCTAATCAAAGGGGCCATAACTAGAAGAAGATGTAAAGATGGAAACCTAGAATTTGCCATTTTCTACTTAGAAACCTTATTGGCAAGCTATTTCAAAAATCCAAACATTGTGACTGATAAGTCAACATTGTCTATTGCCCCTCATGTTAAGCCACAAGTCTCTCATTGATTCTTGGCTACAAATATATGGAAACAAGACCTTGTTTACTCTACAATATTCACCATTCTAGTATGTGTATATTTAATCAATCTCTAGGATTAGTTTCCCCCATTAGTCTCTTTTTCCATTTTCGATAATTTACTTGTATTAATCCTTGTACCATTCAAAATCAATCAATAACAATTACATTCATTCATACCGTTTCTTTATAGTATCAAAGCCCTATGCTCTTTCTTCATCTTGTTTCATTCTTCGGCCATGACTGAACCAAGCGAAGTCACGGTCATGTCCAGTAGTGCAAATTTTTCTACATCACCTTTCCCTTCTCAGGTTGTCTCGATCAACACAACCACACTTATTCCTAAAAAGTTGTCCAAAGGGGAAACTATTCAATGTGGAGCTCATAGGTGACAAACATTCTCCTTGGGTATGATCTCATGGGATTCGTAGATGGAACTCATCCATGCCCACCAGCCGACGATTCAGAGTACAAAGCTTGGATTTGTCAAGATCGACTATTGCTCCTTGCCATCCAAACGGTTGTCACTGGATCAGCTGGACTGATTGTGTCTCGAAGTAAAAACGTTGAGGAGGCTTAGTGCAAACTCAAAACTACCTATGCCAACAAATCCAATACTCGGATGGTTGGTCTCATAGACTCTCTCACCAAGGTCAATCAAGAAGGAAAAAGCATTTCTGAGTTTATGCAATCCGTTAAAACTATTATTGACCTTGTTATGATTGGGCATGATTTGAGTGATGAAGAAATCGTGGTTTATAAGTTCAATGGTCTCACCAATGACTACAAAGAGCTTAAAGCTGCCTTACATGCAAGCGAGTCACCCATCTCCTTTGAAGAATTGGTCGAAAATCTTCTAAACAATAAAACTAGTTTCAAGCACTCAAATTCGACAAAAGAAGACTCCTCCATCACTGCTCAATATTCACACAAGCAACACAACAATAAGGGCAAAAAAGGCAACTCCAATCTCTGAAAAACAGTCAAACTACGAAGGAAACAACAATGGCTACCACGGAAAGAACAGTAATCAATTTTGACGGAATTCTTATGGAAACCGTGGAAACCAAAATTATTCCAATAGCACATACACTCAATGATTCTCGTCCAACCAGTCAAATCAGAATTGGCGGCCCCTGCCTTCAATGGGAATCAACCTCAAGTTGTTTGTCAATCATGTGATAAGCCTGGTCATGTTGCTAAAGTATGCCGATCACGTCCCTTACCTTCCACCTAGTCGCAAGCCAACTTCACAACTCATGAGATTCTGAGTAATCAGTCGGGTTGGATAGTCTGATTTCTTTCTTGTGAAGGATCTAACCACAGGGACATCCTTGGTGTGAGGCTAGAGTAGAGGAAGCATGTATGAGTGGCCGACTTTAGTGACCAGACCATCTTCTTCACCACAATATTTAGCCCTCATGACGACCCAGTCAAGTCCTCCCTCTCCAACCATTAGCTTCTGGCATAGTCGTCTTGGTCACTCTTCCACCAAGATCCTCCATCAAATTATTGCTTCTCATAAACTACCTCTATCTAAGTCTAGTTCTTTTAATTTTTGCAATGCATGTCTATGTAATAAAAGCCAAAAACTTCCATTTGGCATTTCTATGTTAACTTGTTCTAGACCTTTGGAAATTCTGTTTATGGATGTTTGGGGACCTGTTCCTCTCATTTCTTTTGATAATTTTAGCTATTATGTGATCTTTGTGGATTACTTTACAAAATACACATGGCTTTATCCAATCAAAAATAAATTTGATGTTGCAAGAGTGTTTGAATGATTTAAATCTCTTGTTAAACATTATTTTTCTACAACAATTCAAACTGTTTATACAGATGGACATGGCAAAGCCACTAATCTCAATCATTTTTTTTCTTGGCTTGGAATTCAACATCTCAAATCTCCTCCTCATACTCTTGAACATGTTGGCATAGTTGAGCGTAAACATTGTCATGTTGTTGAAACTACTCTTACTTTACTTCATCATACTTCTATTTTGCTCAAATATTAGTCCTTAGCATTTCAAGTTCCAGTTTATCTCATCAACCGAATGTCATCTCCAGTCACACGTAACAAATCTCATTTCTTTCATCTTTTTAAGTAGTCACCCAATTATTTATCCTTAAAAATATTTGGTTGTCTTTGTTACCCATGGTTAAGACCCTACTCCTCTCATTATCTCGAACCACGATCTCGTCCTTGTGTCTTTGTTGGCTATTCAATTCCACATCATGTCTATCCCTACCTTGATCCTTCTACAAATAAACTCTTCATCACTAGACATGTGGTCTTTGTGGAAAATACCCATTTCCATAACAAAACTTCCCATACTAAGTCGACCTTCATCTTGCCTTCCTCATACACTTGGTTATCCAAACCAACTCATGAACCTTCCAAATTTTCAACTCCTGTATCTTCCTTTGATATCACTCCTAATTCTTCACCCTTAATTTTGCGTACTCCAAAAATCTCCAATCTGCCTGCTGTCTCTTCTAATGTTCAAGTCAAGAACGTGTCTTCTCCTATTCAAAGCCATCATTATAATTTGTGTAGTGAGTCTTCTTCTCACAGGTCTGACTCTCTGAACTAGGATACCTCACCCTCGGCCTCTCCTTCCAAGCCTCCATCTTGAGATGCATCTAATCCTTCACAGGTAAGTGTCTCATCTCCTATCTCCTCTCCGTCTTCTCCCATTATAGCCGAGCCTCACCCTTATAACACCAGGCTACATAATAACATTACAAAGCCAAAAAGCCTACTTGATCTTCACACCACCACCATCTCTCCAAACACCGAACTTTCAACCTTCAAACAGGCCCAGCAACACCATGCATGGCATCAAGCCATGAGTGATGAATACAATGCCTTACTTTCCAATCAAACTTGGTCTCTCGTTCCATGAAGCCCCACACAAAACGTCATTGGGTGCAAGTGGGTCTATAGGATTAAGAGGAATCCTTATGAGTCAATAGCTCATTATAAAGCTCGCTTAATGTCTAAAGGTTTTCATCAACGACCTGGGGCTGACTTCTCTAAAACCTTCAACCTTGTTGTCAAGCCTACAACTATTTAGTTATTACTTGCTCTTGATGTGACTAACAGTTGGCCTCTTCGCCAACTTGATGTGAATAATGCGTTCTTGTGGGGCTCTTTATCTAATGAAGTATTCATGGACCATGCCCCTGGTTTCACCCACCCCGGCCTTCCCAATTTTTTCTGTCAATTACAAAGGCTATATATGGGCTTCGGCAAGCTCCTCGTGCTTGGTACCATGAACTTCGTGACTTTCTTATCTCTGAAGGCTTCACCAACTCTTATTCGGATACCTCCTTGTTCATACTCTACTCTCCCACTTCGCTTCTTTATCTATTGGTTTATGTTGATGACATCATCATCACTGGATCCTCTGCTACTCATGTGACTGCCTTTATCACTAGTCTTACCCAAAAATTCTCTCTAAAAGACCTTGGTAATCTCTCATATCTTCTTGGGGTTGAAGCTTACTTTACCTCTAATGGTTTGTTTTTATCTCAGAGAAATATATAAGAGACCCCTAATGGTTTGTTTTTATCTTGGTAATCTCTTACGTTACCATGGCTAATGCCAAGCCTGTTTCTACACCACTTGCTACTACTGAAGTTCTCAGATTGTTTGATGGTTCTCCACTAGCTGATGCTACCTTGTATTGCCAAACTCTTGGGTCCCTACAATATCTCTCCTTGACTCATCTTGATGTTTCCTTTGCCATCAACAAGCTGTCTCAATTCATGCACTGTCCTTTCACACTTCATTGGTCTGTTGTTAAACAATTGCTTCGTTATTTCGTTGGGACTCTTGATTATGGCATAATGCTTCTCTCCTCAGACCCTTCATGCATTTGCGGATACCGATTGGGTAGGTGATCCTAATGATCAGACTTCAACCTTTGTCTATGTTGTTTTCCTTGGCACAAATCCCATCTCTTGGAGTTTTAAAAAGAAAAATACTGTCGCTCACTCTTCCACCGAGGCAAAATATTGGGCCATTGCTTCTACTGCAGCTGAATCAATTGGGTAATGAAACTTCTTCAAGAGTTGTGTGTGCCTATGTCCCCTACTCTAGTCATCTATTATGACAACGTGAGTGCTACGTATGTTTGTGCCAACCCAATCTTTCATTCTTGTATGAAGCACATCGCTATAGACTTCCATTTTGTTCAAGATCAAGTTGCTACAGGTCACCTACATGTTTCTCATGTTCATACTTCTGACCAACTTGCTGATTCTCTTACTAAGCTACTACCTCATCTTCACTTTTTTACTCATCGAACCAATATTGGTGTCCTAAACGGCCAGTCAATCTTGCGAGGTCATGATAAGTCAACATCGTCTATTGCTCCTCATGTTAAGCCACAATTCTCTTATTGATTCTTGGCTACAAATTTCTAGAAACAATCCCTTGTTTACTTTGTAATTACTCTGTAAAATTCACCATTCTAGTATGTGTATATTTAGTCAATCTCTAGGATTAGTTTCCCCATTAGTTTCCTTTTCCATTTTTGGTAATTTACTTGTATAAAACCTAGTACCATTCAGAATCAATCAATAACAATTGCATTCATTCTCATTCATACCGTCTCTTTAGTGATAACACAAGAAGATTCCTATACTAAGATAAATATTGCTTCGTTCAAGGTCTCTAAATCAAAAAAACTTTCCTTTCATTCAAGGGTTGTACCTAGAAACATGGAATTTCATTCAAGGGTTGTGTCAATCTAAAAGTGCCATAAATTTTTACTAAAATTATTTTTTCCCCTTAGGTAAATGCTCTGAACATTTAATTAATAAGACAGAAACCTGCATGTACAAGATGTCAACATGGAACTTGATATATTTTCAATCAAATCATCCCAACAGGAATAAAAATGAACATATATATAGAATTTGATCTTTTCAGAGACGATGTGAATCAAGAACTATTTGTTACACTAAATAACTTTTGTGAAAGCCAATGACAAGCAAAGATTGTAAGTGCGCGCGTGCACACACACAGAATTAGAAATGCATTACATTGCATTGATGTGCAAAAGCAAAAGATATACCATTTAAAACAATTAACTTTTGTGAAAGCCAATGACTGAGAAGCAAAGATTCTAAGCATAGAGAGAGAGAGAGAGAGATGAAAGGAGACTTAGAAATGTACCATTCAAAAGGAAGAACATATATGTATTTCAAACAAAGCAAGATTGAGATCCGATAACAAAATTAAAAGAAAACAAACAAAGAGTGGAGGAGTACTAGAATCAGTTGTGAAGAAGAAATAAATCAGGAAAAAAAATTTGGTCTCCGAGTCCTGCAAAGAAAAGAACCAATCTATATACGCTTTGTAAAATAACTGATAAGACGGACCTGAGGATACAAATCGTCAATGTGAGAGAAAAGAGAGCTCAAATGGAACTCTCTCTCTCTCTCTATGTGTGTTTGTCTTTTGTGTAAGTGAAGATGATGAATCACAGACTGGAGGTGCAGAGTAAAAGCAGAGTAATCAAATAGCCCTTTGAAAAGTTTGGAGCTTTCTTCTACAAAATTTTGGACAGTCGAAATTTTGTTATTGAAATTTTGCATTCTTTCTCTCTTTTAATGTGATTGTTTTTTTCTCCAAATAATATGACACCTTGTAGGGGTGTAAATAAAAATCGGAAACCGGTTGAATCGGACTGCATCGATTCAGTTCGATTTGATGCAGTACCGGTTTTCATATTTTGAAAACTGGTTTAAACCAAATCGGACCTTTTTATGTATTTATAATTTTTTATATTATATATATTATATGCTAAATTATTAATTAATATAACATAGAATTATAATCTTATTATTCAAGTATATTATTCTTATAATATAAAATTAATATGACATGTCATATAAAATAAAATTAATCTTATAATTTTTAATATAACATTTGATATATCATTTAAATTTTAATCTTATAATATAAAATTAATATAATATAAAATTTTAATCTTAAACATAAATATTAATATTAAGTTATTATTATAGACTTACTTTTCATATATATATATATATATATATATATATATATATATAATTAGACTAAATAATTTAGCATATGTATACATCATATTATTACTAACATTAATAATTCATAAAACTAGATCGGATCGAAATTGAAAAAATTGAAAATTTCAGTTTCAATAGTGAATCAGTTCTTAAATTTTTAAAATTAGTATATACCGGTTCGATTATAAAAAAAGTACAAAATCGAGCCGTTACACCCCTTACATCATGTTACTTGAAAGACAAGAAAAATTAAATTATAAATAAATATTTTCTTACTAAAAAATATGAACAAATATTTTTATAATTATATATAAATATTCGTAAATGACATGCTTATGAGTATTTACTATGCCTAGAAACTAATGGTTAATTTCAAATTCAGTATCTCGATTTTCTTCGATTTGGTGACCTTTTTTAACTCACAATATTTGTAATTACAAATTCAGTACCTCGATTTTCGTTGGTTTGCAAAAGGCCACCTCGACTTTTTTAACTCATAACATTTGTAATTACAAATTCAGTATCATGATTTTCGTTGGTTTGCAAAATGTCAACTCGACATTTTTAACTCACAACATTTGTATTGCGATTTCAAAATTTTACAATTTGCAACTTCCGTCCATTAATCATTAGTTTAACGGAAATTTTGTCGGGTGGCAAACAAGAACGTGTCAGGCAATATTCGTTGACACGTGTCATTTCTATATATTTTTTTTAATTTTAACTTAAGAATTATAAAAAAAAATCAATTTAACTAAAAAAAAATTAATTATCTTAAAAATATCTAATTTTTACAAAGCTCCATTTAACAAAAAAAATTTGAAGAAAAAAAATATGTTCAACTAGTTTTTTAAGTACAAAAAAATTGTACTTAAAAAACTAAGAAAAATCACTTAAGCTAAAAAAATTCAAAACAATTGTGTTTAGTTTCTTATAAAAATCTCTCTTTCTAAACAAGATTTAAAAAATCAGTTTAACTAAAAATTCTTTTGAAAAATTGGTTGAAAACTTTAAATTAAGAGTTTCAAACAAATTTGTTTAATTAATTTAATTAAAAAAATCTGTGTAAATAAGTGAATTCTGAAAATTAACTAACTAACAATTAAGAGGACAAAAAGTGTTAACTAAAGCCCAAAAAAATTTGAAAATATTAAATAAATTCAAAAATTCAATTATCTGAAAATTACTCTCGATGGAGAGTTTTTTTTTAGTTAAACTTACTTTTTTTAATAATTTCTTAGTTAAATTATTTTTTAAGAATTCATTTTTTCAGTTAAAATAATTTTTTTAAGTGAAAAGGTTTTTTGAAATATTGAAAAATATTTTTAAAATATAAGCTTTCAATAGGTAATGTTACGATAAGAGGCATACTTGAGGGTGGACTAGAATAGTTGAATATGCGATTGTCTTGAGGAAAACATAAGGAGGTAGTATTGGGTAAGGCCACATGTCATCCAAATGCGAATTTTAGGAGGATTATGCATGTTGAATTTGCGATTTTCTTAAGGCAAACTCAAGGGAGGATCGAGCAAGGGTGTGGTTTGTTTCGAGGCAAATACGAAAGGGGACTAGGGTGCAATCATCACCGGAAAACTCATGAGACGACCAAGCAGGACCACAAGTCGACTCAAGGCATACTCGAGAAAGGATTAGGGTTGCTTAGGCATGATCATCTCGATGGAGACTTGAGGGAAGATCGAACAAGGCTGCATGTCAACTTGAGAAAAACTAAAGGGAGGACCGAGTAGAGCCGAAACTAGCTGAGTGGTAAATTTGAGAGAGGACTTGGATTATTGAGTCCATAATCCACCTTAGGCAAGTCGCGAGAGGATTACTGAAATCTGTGGCTCATGCCAAGGCAACCTTGACAGTTGACTAGTGCTACTTAGGTCGTGGGTTATCTTGAGACAAGTTTGACGGAGGATTAGACAAGGATGCAAGTCAACCTAAGGCAAATTCAAGAGGAGACAAAGGCTGATGAAGCTGCAATCATCCCAAGATAGACTCGACAGAGGATCGTGTGTGACGATGGATCATCCTGAGACAAACTTCAAGGATAATAGGGCAGGGTTGTAGGTCGCCCTGGGGTAAACTTGAGGATGGTACTAGGGTTGCTTAGGTTGTGATCATCCCAAAATCAACAAGAGGTTGGATCGGACGAGAGCACCTCCTGTCAAGATGTGGTAAATAACCTCCAACCACATGTTGATTTTTAATAATTGTATAATTTTAAAAATAAGCTTGACCAAAGGGTATTCTTACCAAAACTCTAAGATAGGAAGTCCAAAACTACTAACCCTAAGGAAAATGATAGTATGTTCTCTTATTTTGACCACTCATGTATTTAATTTTTTTTATTTAATGGTTAAGGAAGTGACTATTAACGTATTGATATTTTTTAACTTTTTAAAAATATTTAAAAATGTTTAAAAAAAAATATTTAGCCTAGGGGACACGCTAGCGGTCACTGCTGGGTTGCTGTAGCACCCTAGTAGTACCCTTAACCCTAATTAGTTTTCAAATCATCAGTAGCCAATGGCAGCCGTTACCACAAAAACGATTAGAGTTCTCACAATTATCACTAGTTTGGGTAGTAGAATATTCTGGGAATACTTCACTACTATTTATTATTTTATTATAATTTTTCACATATTTTTTACCAATATTCACTACTATTCAATATTCTATCATTATTTTTTCATTATTTTTTCACTATTATTTACAGAATATCTGAAATCACCTAACTACCCAAATGCAAACTAATCAAAGGTGGTTGAATTTAGATGACAACACCATCAATTTTATTTTATTTTTTAAAATGAAACTTTAATTACATGTAGGTGAGTAATTTTACTTATGATGAAAAAGCAAATTGACAACTTCTTATTGGAGGGTACAAAAGTCCCATTTGCTCCACATCATGAGTCAAAATAAATTCTTTTGATAAATTTTCATCAAAGTCCTCATATTCTTTTGACAAGACTTTTGAAAAAACCTCTATTACAGTGACAATCTTTGATGTCATTATTGAAGCATGATGACCATACTCGAGTGCACCACCATCAAGATGAAGCTCTTGATGGTGCTGATATGAAGATGCAGCATGTAGAAAGTACCATGCAACAGACCGGTACAACCAAGTTGATGAAAAATAGAAATGCAGCAACTAAAAGATGTAAAGTACTGGCACAAAAAAGCAAAGCAACAAAAGGAAAATATGGGTTGATAGATCGACCTCAAAGGCTGCACTGATTACACAGTAAAGCAAATAAAGAGATGAAAGAAATGAAAAGCAATGTCAAAGGCATCAGACTACAATAGATTGCTTATAAAACAGTAGAAGATAAAAGTTAGCTTTAGGACTCTTCTTTTTAGTCTTCTCTATTTTTCTGCAATGTATATATATGTGTAACAGAACCTTGTATCTAAGTGAGCAAGATAATAACAACAGAGTTTTGCCTCAATATCTCGTCTTGTTCTCTTCTCAAATTCTTACATGGTATCAGAGCAGTGCTTTGAATAAAAGAATCCTTCCATGATTGCCGAGACCTCCAATACATTTGTTTTCCTTGATTTCACCAATATAGTCAATCCTTACAGACTTGACCATGGTGACAACCTATCCATTCCTCTAGTTTCTGACCTTTTAACCACAAATAACTACACAACTTGGTCAAGAGCCATGTGTAGAGCTCTACGAGCCAAGAATAAGCTTGGCTTCATTAATGGATTACTGCTTAAACCTAAGGACCCTACTAACCCTCTTCTTGATGCTTAGGAAAGGTGCAATGATCTAGTTGTATGTTGGATACAAAACTCCATTAGCCAAAGCCTAAAGTCAAGCATAGCTCTAGTTGATGATGCCAAACAGATCTGGGAAGAACTGAAGGACAAGTTTGCTCATGAAAATAGGCCAAGAATTTTTTAGTTAAAGAAAGCCTTAGCTGCCCTTCAACAAGACCAAGACTCTGTAAGTGCTTATTATGACAAGTTAAAATCTTTATGGGATGAATTGATAATTTATGAACCTTTACCTGACTGCACATGTGGAAAACTCACCACTCTCCTAGATAGGTATCAAAGGGATTGTGTCATCCAATTTTTAATGGGCCTCAATGACTCCTACAACAACACCCGAGACCAAATAATGATTCTAGACCCTTTACCTACCATAAACAAGGTCTTCTCCATTATCCAGCAGCAAGAGAGGCAACACATTGTCCTCTCTTGTGTGCCTTCCCCTGAGTCAATGGCTCTTGCCATTAGGAAATGATATTCATCCTTCAAACCTGCCACAAGGTCATCCTTCACACAGAAACGTGAGAAACCTTACTGCTCTCATTGCCATATTCAAGGCCATACTTTGGAAAATTGCTTTAAAGCAGGTAATGCACAGGCTCCTGTTTGTAGCCACTGCAATATGTCAGGGCACATGGTTGAAAAATGCTACAAATTGCATGGATACCCACCTGGACACAAGCTCCACAACAAGGGCAAGCAAATGAATTTTTCTGCAAATATGTCATCACTAGAGCAGGAAGAGAGCACTGAGGAGAAAATGTCCTTCACTAAAGATCAGTACCAGCAGCTCATTTCATTGCTGCACTCGAGGGAGGCTCCTATTGCCAATCACTCAGCCAACCAAGTTCAGACAGTTTTCAACTCTCCATCTGCCATGTCTGGTATGCCTTTTTGCTCAACTTCCTCTTCTCAAAAACCATCTGATTAGGGATAAAATTCAAGAATGGAGCATAAGAATAGCTCATGTTTGCACCACCTCACAGGCAGATATATTTACCAAGGCACTCCCCTCTTATATACTTCAATCTCACCTCTCCAAGATGGGAATAGCCAATATCTTTTCTCCATCTTGTGTTGGGGGGGTATTGAAGCATGATGACCATGCTCAAGTGCACCACCCTCAAGATGAGGCTCTTGATGGTGCTGATATGAAGATTCCGCATGCAGAAAGTACCCTGCAACAGACTGGTACAACCAAGTTGATGAAAAATAGAAATACAGCAGCTAAAAGATGTAAAGTACTGGCAAAGAAAAGCAAAGCAACAAAAGGAAAGTATGGGCTGATAGATCAACCTCAAAGACTGCACTGATTACATAGTAAAGTAAATAAAGAGATGAAAGAAATGAAAAGCAATGTCAAAGGCATCAGACTGCAATAGATTCCTTGTAAAACAATAGAAGATAAAAGTTAGCTTTAGGACTCTTCTTTTTAGTCTTTTCTATTTTTCTGTAATGTATATATATGTGTAACAAAACCTTGTATCTAAGTGAGCAAGATAATAACAACAGAGTTTTGCCTCAATATCTCGTCTTTTTTTCTTCTCAAATTCTTAGAAGTCATTTTTCACAAATGATGGAAAGAGTCCGAAATATTATCTCTACAGGAATTGGTTCTGTTTGTTGTTCTTGCTAGGTCCATTTGGTTAAGACAAAATGCTAATCTATGAAGGAATTTTTTTACTTCCTGCTGCTCTTTGCAATACTGCTATCAATGAATGTATCGAGTATAAAGTAGCTATGGAGTCTCTGAGGCAGCCGATCTATCCCACACAGCCTCACATTCTACTTTGAGAAGCACCTCCAGCACATTGGGTTAAAACTAACTATGATGTGGCTGTAAATACTGTTAACAGAATAATTGGTATTGGTGTAGTTATCGAAGATAATTCTGGTTCTGTTCTTGCCACTTTAACGAAAACTCTCACATTTTGCTTGGAACCATCTATAACTGGAGCAAGGGTCTATTAGAAGCAATTCTTTTTTTTTAATTACGGTTATAAAATAAAGTCAAAATACAAATAAACTTCTATAATAATTTATAAGAAATTTCTTACGTCATAAAGAGATTCGTAAATAGATTATATATTATTTATCGAATGAAAATATAAAGGTGTCCAGAAACATGAAGACGACACGTCCTTGAGAAGTCTCAGAATGCGGGGCGATGAGGCCAGGACCTTGCTCGGGTTCCCTCCCAATTCTCGCCCAACCCTCCCTCAGGTATTTAATCGACACCTATATCTAATTCAGACCGAGAAATTTGGTTCTGCATAACGATTAACGAGGGATTTTTTTTCATGATAATTGTTACGATTAAAGTATCACTTTTTACTCAGTTATGGATTCAAGTTTATATTTTTGGGCTCGAGACATTTCGGATTTTGAGTTATAGTTTGATACGGTGGCTGAATTACTGAATTGGGTTGTAGTTTCTGGTTCATACTGGAGTGCGGTCACGTTGAATTATGATTTTGTGGGATCTACAAATTGTGGTTTTTGGTTCACAGTGTTTTTTTATTATCTGATTGATTATTAGGCCAATTGGGGTGAGCTATGATTGTAGGTTAAAGCCGCCTACAGAAGGAAGGTATGGGAGTCTCATCCTGACCTTTTTCCTGCTCAAGAAAAGCCTCATGCAGAATATAAGTTCAAATTGGTAAGGATACAGTGCCTATACATAAGGGAGCTTCGGTATTTGTACTTTTTTCTTGTTTGCGTTGTTAGTTTTATTGTTACATGTATGTAGTAGACTCTTTTATTGAAATTATTGAACCACTCTTGAAGATATTTAGGTATAGTTTGGCGTATCACCAGGTCACTCACCTAAAAAATTTCTGTGCGGTACTTAATTTATGCAGGGGATTATCACTTGTGATCAATGAAATGATCAACCCTAGATTTAGTACAGGAGAAAAGTGGAATACTGTATGTTTGTGAGTGATAAAAGGATCAGCGTAGATTCTCTACACTGAGTTGAGGTTCAATCTTGCGTAGTAGGAAAAATCCAGCTCTTGATCAGAGACGTGTTTTCCTGCTTGCCCATTAAATCTTTTAAAGGAAACATTGATGCTGAAACTATTTGCGGTCAATGTCCTAAGTAGACACCTTGTCTCCTTTTTTCTTTAATAAAAAAGATAATATTTATTAAATAAAAAAGGGTTTACCCAGTAAAATATAACTTTAGCATTCGAATTTTTTTATCTTGCCCATAGCCTTTTCTCTAGCATCAGCTCCTCATTAAAAAAGCCAAAGAACTCCTGCAGGTTGACTCAAGTGGTAAAGGCCTTGAGTGTGTTATACTAGTCTGGGGACTACCGGGTAAAAGATATGCTGTGTGCATGGTCTCCGGGTTTCCTCATCATTAAAAAAAAGCCAAAGACCCTGAATACGTGTATCACCATTATAACATGAGGGTTGCTGCTATGTAATTGTTTAATTTGGAAGTGTATCGGAGTACCCTGTTTACTTCCATTTTCTTTAAAAAAAAAAAATTATTTAACTGTCAGAGTTTGGTAAAATATAGGACAAATAATACTGTTCCCATGAACTTTCACTCTTATCTAACGTATGCCCACAAGCTTTAATTCAATGCAACTTGAACCCTAGTTTGAAGATTCTAGGCCCATTTGGACACTTAGAGTATCTCAGAATATCTATGAATAGTAATAAAATGGTTTGTAAATAGTAGTGAAATGGTTTGACTTAAGATGTTTTGTTGGGTTTTGGGAAATGAGAGAGAAAAAGTGAATAAAAATAGTATAAAGTTAAAAAATTGTTTGAATATAATTTTTTAATATTGTTTTGTTTTGAAATTTGAAAAAGTTGTATTGTTTTTCGTTTTTTGTTTGAAAGTTTGGGAAAGTTGTATTGGGTTTTGTGTTTGGATAATGATTAGGTAATGATTAGACAAAAAAGTTGAAAACTTGAAATTGAAAAGTGTTTTGTATTTAAGTGATATTTGGGAAAGAAATATCTGAGAATACTTTGTTACACAAACAAGGCTGTTAGTTTGGCCCTTCATGAGAAACTGGAGTTAAAAATCCGGATGGAAACTTGTGTTAAAAGGCAAATCTACCAGTTATATTGAAACTTCAAAGTGGGTTCTGAACTGGAATCAAATAAAGTTTATGGGTGTAAATAATAAGATTAGGGGCTAATTCATGGGAGGAAAGTGTCATTTACTGTATGATATATGAATTTCTGAAATCTTGTAGTTTCATTCACATGATATATTACTTTGATCTGTATTAATGGAATAACTTACTTCAACATGTGAATTTGCTGCAGATTTCAGGAGCATACTCTTGCCTGCTGTCTGGTAATTCTTCTTTTATAAGAGAATGAATTAGGACAATAAAGTCATGGTTGGCAAACTCCCAAATGAACTAAAAAGTTGCTAGACGAACTTGTCACTCTCAGTTATCAATCTCATAATGTGGGATAATAGGCTCAGGATGTTAATGAAAGTTCGCTCTAAAATTTTTGAATGAAGCATGTCTGAACCCTGGCACTTTATGCTGTTTCTGTTCAGCTGTTGAAATGACCTTAATTTGGTTGAGCTTTTTTTCTTTAATATTTTATGTATTCATTTTATGGTTTGGTTCTTTTTTGTCTCTTTTCGTTCATCCTACCCACATTTTGAGTTTTCTTTACCTTTTATTAGCTTAGGGCTCGTTTGGACATTTAGAATATCTCAAAATATCTGTGAATAGTAATGAAATGGTTTGAGTTAAGAAGTTTGTTTGGGTTTTGGGAAAGGAGAAAGAAACGGTTGAATAAAAATATTATAAAGTTAAAAAATTGTTTGATATAATTTCTGTTTTGAAATTTTAAAAAGTTCTATGGTTTTTTGTGCTTTGTTTGGAAGTTTGGGAAAGTTGTAATGATTAGGTAATGATTTGATGAAAAAGTTGAAGATTTGAAGTTGAAAAGTGTTTTGTGTTTGAGTAATATTTGAGAAAGAAATATATAGAATACCTGATAATACCTCGGTGTCCAAACTAGCCCTTAGCCTTGCTGAGGTGATACATTCAAGGATTCTGAAAAACGCCATCTGGATATTCTGGGGCCATGGGACAGAATGCAGTTGCAAAGGAAGTCCAGTGTGTCAAACAGGAAAATACATTGTAAGACTTAAATATCGTTTCTTCCTTTCGCCTCGTGGATGCTACTGGCATAGCTGACCCGTCAAAGGAAAAGCTATATAATAAAAGTTGTATATCTGTCTGTTCACTTATTTGAGTCAAACTTTCAAACAAGATATCCCAAGTAATCCTTTTTGCATTTTCTATTTTTTCTTTTTTGGCTTCTTTGAAAAATAATCAAGTGATAAATTGATAGTTTGGAATCTATGACAATTTTGGAATATGTTTGTTGGACCAAAGCTTTTTTCTTAAGATAATATTCCTATCAAACAAATGGATTCTTCTCAATTAGCCAAATCAGACGAGAGTAAAGAAGTTGACAAACTTATCTTAAATGTCACATTTTGGAAGGAGATGAAATATTCTAGCTTCACTAGCGGTCATTTTGGACCTTTCTGGAATGTGATAGAACACCCCTGGCACACATTATTCTAGCATCCTTTCTGCGTGGCTGCTTGCTTTCTCAATCCATCATACCACAATCAACCGATTTCACAACGGTGTGAGAACAAATTACCATATATATTTCATAATTTATACTATTTTCCCATATTTAGATTTATATTTTTTTTCTATGCTGTAGCATCCTGAGGTGATTCATGGTCTAAATGAGTGTAATGTTTGACTAGAACCAGAAGATGGGAAAGAATTTCTGTGTCGATGCAGGTACTGGCTTCTTATTGTTTTTATCTTATATCTAACTACACAAGAACAAATTTCAATGCAACTTAGTTGCTTCCTTGGCATTTCATGGTGAGAATATTCATTTTGCTGCAATAAAGCAGTTACAATTGCTTTTTTTAAAAGCTGTTACTGTTTTTTTGAAAAAACAATTTTCTGATGTTTTTATGTCAGATTCCTGACTTTGTCTCTGCCAAAGCTGACTTTGGAATGGATTTGGCTATAGGTACCAGAGCAGAGTTTGATCCAGGTGATACAGCTGAGACAATATACGTAACTTAATTAGTCTAAAAATTTTTAGTTGGCAAAATATCATGGTCAGAAAGTTTTTTCTGTTCCCTGTTGTCCCATTAGCTGCATGTGGCAACAGCATGGTATAAGCTGCTTAAAGATGCAACGAATTGCCATATGCATACTAAGTCCGCTATGATCATCTTCTGGAGGTGAACATACTTGGTATATCTATGATCAAGTTCACAGTAGAAAGCTTAATTGTGTGTGTCTGATGGAATGAATTTGCCTTTGGTCACTACAACTTGCAACTTAGAGTATGCTAGGGCTGCAAACAAACCAAGTCGAGCCGAATTCGAACAAGGGTACTCGAGCTCGAGTAGCATGTTTACTTGTTCAAACTCAGCTCGTTAACCATTAATGTTGTTTGAATTCGGCTCGAGCTCAACTAAAAATAAACAAACGACTCGAACTCAAGTAGCTTGAGCTTGAACTCTTTTTTTTTTTTTAAATTCTAATTCTTATCTTTTGATTAATATTAAAAATTTAACCATTTAACTATTCAACCAAATTGATTTAAAAAATCTTATGATATGACTCTCTATAAAACAAATTAACTTATAGTTATAAATTAAAAAAATAATACATAATATAAATGTATTAAACTAAACCATTTAATATATAGATAACATAATAAATCAAAAGTTCTAGTTGTATAATATATTATCATTAAATATAAGTTATGAATATATAATAGCTTACATTATTAAATATGATATTTATTAATGTATTACAAGCATATGATATAAGTATATAGTTATAACATATAAGTTCATGTACATATATTACACTATAAAAATATAATAATCTGCAACTATAAATGATAAGTAATAGTATAATTTACAATATGTGTTATCATTTATCTAGTATAATGAAAACCATATTGTGTATAAGGTTAATGATATGATTCCTTAATTAAAAAGAGACACCATCAACTTATGTTATGATTTGTATTATATATACAAATTATTGTTAATCAATTATAGTTAATTTGGTAATTATTTCAAGTAAATGTGTATTCACTCATTCATTTATTATTATATCAATAGACTATAATCTATGTAACAGTTAGAAAAGTAATATATAACATTAATGTTATATTACATAATACATAATTATCCTAAAACACTTTGGGAACATAATAAATATATTAAATAGGGTAAAATATATATATTAATAATATATAATTAAGTATATAAATACAACTAATATGTAATAAATATAACACATACATATACAACACATTTTACGAGCTTCAAAATGAGCTCAAACGAGTCAAGCTTATGCGAGCTTTGTTCACGAACTTAAATTGAGTCAAGCCGAGTTTATATGAGTTTTGCTTGTTTAATATTTGAGCCAATATTAGTGTTTATGAACATCTCATTTATTAAATGAACCGAATTTGAACCAAGTATATACGAGCCGAGCTCAAACTGTTCACGGGCTGCTCTGTTCCTTTGCAGTCCTAGAGTACGCCATCTATGAAGGAAGCCTAATGAGCTGACCTCCTGTAAAAATACCATTGCGGAGAGCATAATTGAAGCACATGGCAGTACATCTTGCAGGAGGTCACATCACCTTAGATTAGGAGATTGAGAATTTCAGTAGCTCAGTATATATTTTTGAATCATTCACATTTAGGAGATTCTTTACAATGAGAGGGAGCAATTCTATGGAGATTTTTTTCTTTATGAATAAGATAAAATTTTATTAATAATTGAAAGGGATGTTATCCCGGTTCACAGGAAGTATACATGAATCCCCTCAACAAAGACAAGGGAAAAGAGCTACAAATTTCTGAAAATTTGAAATAGAAAAAGTAGCACCATAATGGGACTTTGTCCAATGGTACAAGGTGTTAAAGAACAAAAGACTAACTTCGACGGTGATCTTTTGCATTTCTCAAAACTACGCTGGTTCTCTCCCTCCATAGACACCATAGTAGGCACAATGTGACCATCTTACGCACAGGTACGTTTGATGGTGGTGGAACTGCCATTCCAACATGTCAATAGCTTCACCACCCTTGAAGGCATCACCCTATTAACCCCAAATAGGCCGAAGAATATGCTTTATAGGGTGCTACCAATTTCATGATGCAAAAGAAATGGTCCACGAGTTAACCACTATGATGCCACATCTCTTCACTTTGTCCATGGTAAGATTTTTCCCAAGTTCTGCTGTCCGTGTGATGAAAGCCACTCTGGGAGGGGCCCTGTTTCTCCATATTAGCTTCCAGGGGAAACTCATCTTGACATGATTACGTAGCATGTTGTAGTATGATTTTACTTCAAACATGCTGATCCAAATCATTTTATCATCCCATTTTGTGCCACCCTACATGAATAGAACCTGTTAAAGAAAGATGAAAAGAGATCCACCTCCCAATCATTTGCCTCCCTACATGACTACAACCTTTGTGCTAGCAATTCTAAGGGCATGCTTGGAGAGTGAGATGAGAATAGAATTTTGTGAATAATATTAAGATAGTTTGTAAATAGTAGTGAGATAGTTTGAGTTAACGTTTTAAGGAGTTTTGAGAAAACAGAGAAAAATTTGAATAAAAAATATTATAAAATTAAAATATTGTTAGAATATAGTTTTTTAATATTATTTTTGTTTGGGGATTTGAAAAAGTTGAATTGTTTTTTATTTTTTGTTTGAAAGTTTGGGAAAGTTGTAATGATTAGTTTGAAAGTGCTTGTGTTTGAGTGATGTTTGGGAAGGAGATAGGATGAGATGAGATGAGATGAGATGAGAATTTTGGGATGGAAACTTTTTGCAAACAAGCCCTAAATAGAATTGGAAATGTATTTCTGAAGGATTGATCGCCACAGCACAGAGATCTGCAGAAATGGCCGCATGAGACGGTATGCTAAAACAATTGGATGTTAACCCTGCGGCTGGAGTTGTAACCACTGATGATGATGCCCTTGATTTTATTGCTGGATTAGTTTATCTATATGTGGCTCATCAAATTTGGACTAATCAGTTGGATGTATATGCAATAACTGATTATTGAAGACCAATTCTAGTAATCAGTTAATTGATCTGTCATTGTTAATGTGAGAAACTGTTTTCAGTATGAATTAATATTTCGTTGCTGGCAGTCAACTGCTACAGCCCATACTTCTTGTCTGCTTCCCTCTGAGTACGCTTTTTTCTTTTCCCCTCAGTAGTTCATAAGTCAGTGGCTAGTCTTATGTCTCTTATCAATATTGTAGTTATCAGTAGAACATCTCAACTTTTTTATTTTGGGTTCAATTATGGAGAGAGATTTCTACTTGTAGTTGTTAATGTCGTATATTTGCTCATTTTCTTTTTATAATGCTGAAATTCATGATTTTTTTTCTGTACCGAAGCTTCTATATTTTAATCTATAGTTTTTTATGTAACTAATGCTTTTAGGCATCATTTGGATGTTGAGATGAGATGAGATGAGATGAGATGAAAAATTTGTTAATAGGAGTGAAATGGTTTGTGAATAATAGCGAAATGGTTTGAGTTAAGATGTTTTATGGGTTTTGTAAAAGAAGAGAGAAAAAGTTAAATAAAAATATTATAAAGTTAATATTGTTAGAATATAATTTTTTAATATAACTTTTGTTTTGGGATTTAAAAAAGTTGATTTTTTTTTTTTTTTTTTGTTGTGTTTTATTTGAAAGTTTGGGAAAGTTGTAATGATTAAATAAAAAAGTTGAAAATTTAAAATTGATAAGTGTTTGTGTTTATGGTGTTTGGATGTTGAGATGGGATGGATGAGATAAGACTCTATTTTTAGTAGTGATCTATGGTTATAGCTATGTTTTCCATAAAACTCTGGTATGTTAGTGACCTCGGGTCCTATTGTCTTGAATAATTTGTGAGGTTGTATATAATTATATGATATATCTGAGTAAGTGACAGTTCGTCTAATCAAAATCCACAAGTTAATTTGGCTGAGTTTGCAAATCATGATAGGAAAGCTGATTGCCTTATTGGAAGGAATATAAAGTGGACATGCTCTTGGGAGGTTATGGAGATGATGATTGGAAAAGAATAAAAAAAAAAGAGAGTGCATTAGTAATATAGTAATAACTGATTTGGCATGCTAGCTAAACACTTCATGTGATGCCTGGCACAGGTGCAAGAGGAGAAGGTTCAGCTAGTGGTAAATTTCTCAAAATATTCTTCTATTCCTCCTCCTGTTCGTTTCTTCTTTCAATTTCACTGGTCTTATTAATTATCCTCTGAGTCGACATCTATCTTGATCAGTCACAAATGCACGAGTTGTAAGAACTGGAGTTCCAAGGGCACAGGGGGGAAGAGGAAATCCTGCTCTGATTGGAGTCCCTTTTCTCTTTATTATTCTGGGAACAATTGGACTCGGGGGACTAAATGCTGCAAGGTGATACAGTTTCACTTCTGAGAATAATCATTTTATGTTTAACAAAACATTATTTCAAAGGAATTAAATGGTTGTATCGTTTCTTTTCATTATTTGCTTCTCAGGGCTTATAAAAAGCAAAAGGAGGAATATCCTTCTCACAATCCTTTTCTTCCTTGATCCCCAGCCTCAGAGTGGAATCATGCTGCTTTCTGTTTTCTGTAAGATTAATGAATTCTCTGTGGGTTGGTGTTGTCCAGTTCATAAACCCAAATGAAACATAAGGACATATTTAAAAGAGAAATGATGTTCATCCTTGATTTTATCACCTGCAATCACATTGTTTTATGTGCCGCTCTGCAAGTGTGACTCGGGATGACAAAATCAAGGATGAAGAGTAACATTACTCAATTCAAAATGTATACTAGAGCTCACCAAAAAATTACATCCGAAATAGAAGATATTGATAACAAGAGTCTCATTTTGTTTTCTTCTCTTTATTACCAAACTACTGAATCTAATCTCTCCTGAAACAAATTTTAGATGTGGGTTACTCTAATGTTGAGTTGTGAGCACCAATTGAAAAGGAGTCGAACAGGGAAAGAGAGAGAGAGAGAGTGGCAAGTATTCCCTTCGTTCACTAACTCTGTAGATGTGAAATCACAAGTAAACTAGGGAAAAAAATGGGTTGTGTTTGAATCTAGGACATGTAGTTTTTTAATAAAACTCTTAGGCTTCGTTTGGTTATCAAACTCATCTCAACTCATAATTATAATTTTTTTAAATTTCAACACAAAATATAATAAAGAATTTAATTTTTTCAAATCTTAAAATAATAATAATATTAAAAAATAATATTATAATAATATTTTATCATCTCAACTCAACTCACTTCAATTTTCAAACACAACTTTAAACTTGATACAAATCCAATATGAAGTTAGTAGGTTAGGGTTGGGGGATTCGTCGTGTTTAATAAATGGATTGGATTAAGATTGAGTAGTTGCGTTTGGGTAATGAGGTGTTTTTAAGTATTCTATAAATAATAGTGAAAAATAATTATAAAAGATTAAATAATATTAAAAAATATGTGAAAAGCAATAATAAAATAATGAATAGTAATGAGTTATTATGATAATACCTTAGGTATTCTTAGTACTCAAAACACTCGAAGTGGATTTGACACACTCAAACATGCATGCATCTTTCAAAGTTAATTTTTTGTCAAAAACACAAATGGGTCATGAATTCAACAAGGAATTAACAGATTGGGATTGAAGGATCTATATATATTTTAATTAAATAAGTTAATGAGGTTTGACTCGTATTCAGTAGGAATTCGATTAAGACAATCTGAAACGACAAAACAAATTGTCATCCCCATTTATTAAATAGTGTTCTTTGCATTTTTGCTGTTGTGTTTATGAGAATCTGAGAAGCTTAGCTGGTGGCATCTTCTTCTATCTGCAAAGTTCAACCACAAAACAAAGGAAAAAGCTATTCTTTCCGCTGGTGGCTCTGTTGGGATTTTTTATTTTTATTTTTTTACTTAGTGATTAAAAAAATATTTTTTAATATATATTTTTTAAATATTTAAAAATATTTAAAATATATATATGAAATAAATAAAAAAAACACTAATATAATTAACGGTAGCACCAGCTATGTTAGTGCCACCCCAAAACAAAAGGCTGCAAGAACGACCATAAAGGCAAAAAAGAAAAAGAAAAGATCCACCGAACAAAGCAAAGTGATGGATGGTGAGTTGGGAGGTGAATTAGATTCGCCGGATAGGTATCTGAATCCAATGCTTTCATCCTGGAGTAAGCAACCCCTTGGGCTGCTTAGAATACCACGTTCTTTATTATTATTATTTTTTTGTTATTATTATTTTTTTCTAGGATAAATCATAAAGGCACTAGGAACTAGGAAGTAGGAGGCCCAGAATGAGTATGAATCCCTAAGCGCGCTTTTAGTACATTTAGAATTTTTTTTAAAATATTTTTTTATCATTCTTAATTATTAAGAAAAAATATACAATTATATTAATAATTACTTTTTTAATCATTAAAAATATTAAATGACCAAACGGTAAGTTTGACGGCGATAACTTTAATTCTGTCTCGTTTATTTTTATAATTCTTTTTAACTCGTTTCATCTCATGTAATTTAATCAATATAATTTTTTTAAATTTTTATATAAAAGAAAATAAACAATTTATTTTTTCAAATTCTAAAATAAAATTAATATTAAAAAATATTTTAATAATATTTATTTAATTTTTAACTTTAATTTTAATTCATCTCATCCTATCTTATTTTATCTACCAAAACAAATGAGGTCTATTTTCCAAATCATAATCCACGTACGTCAGAAAAACATAAGGCCCCGCGTTACGTCTACGATACCCATCAATTACCCTCGGAACCACTTATTTATGGTACGTTGACCAAAATTTTAAACGCATTAAAATGACTCGAAAGAGAAAATTATTGATACGGCAACAATCTGAAGAAATAAAACAATATATATATATATAAATATATATATATATATGTATAAAGAAATGTCTTGTCCCTTCTAAAAAAATGTTTTACCTATAAAAAAAATTTTATAAAAATAAAATTTTAAATTAACATGATTAAATATAATAGATTAGATTGTAAATTATATTTATTTAAATTTAAAAATTTTAAATAAAATGTATATATATATAGGAATCTTTAAAATATTTATTTTTATTTGTATAAATATTTCGGACAATATTTATAATATTTATTTTATATGTTTATGTTTTTCCTATTTAAAATCTTTAAATTCGGACAAAAATTTAAAATTTATATTAAAAATATACATAACGCTGAATTCATCGTAAAATAAAACAAAATTCCATTAATCATAAAATTTCTGATACGCAACAATATGAAGAAGGAAGAAAAATCATTTTTAAGACATGTTAATAAAATTCTGACAAGTAAGACATTTAATAAATTTTTATCTACACTCAGATATATCATATGGGTAGTGATAGGCTTACTATATATCTACTATCCATTTACTACTTATAATGTATTTATTTTTTATCATTTTATTTTAAATATTTTTTTAACATCCTTAATCATTAAGAAAAAATTAAAAGAATATATAATTTTACTAATAATCACTTCGTTAACTATTAAGTAAAATTAAAAATTAAAAAAAATTAAATACAAAAAAAATAATAAATAGATAGTAGAAGAGTAATAACCCTATCATTTTCCGTACTAGATTACTTACTTCTCTTCCCTCTCTTCTCTCTCTTTGTCCCTCCCCCACCCAACTACTACTTCCCCTCTCTCTCAAAAATATACAATTTTCTCTCTCTAAATTAAGCACAGGGGTTGAGAAATAATAAAATTAAGGAAAACACTACTATGTCTACTCCATTTGACAGCTTGTCAAAAAAAATTTTTATTTATTTTTGCTTAGTGATTAAGGAAATGATTTTAAGTGTATTGAGATTTTTTTTTTATTTTTTAAAAATCTTTAAATGTATTAAAAAATGTGAAAAAAAAAATTAAAAAAAATTTATACTGGACGGTAAGCCCAGCGGTCAAATTGGGGCGGCATAGTAGCCGCACCCTAAAATTAATAACCACCCACCCACCTTAATATTATTCCCAGGCGTAAGAATAATTGAATAAACTACCGCAAGGAACTCCATGAAAAAATGCAATCACTTTCAGATTCGTTCAAACATTTTAAAACAAGAATCCCGATTTTCGAATGCGTAAAACGTCTCTTAAAATATCTTCATTGTCTTGCCTAGAAATAATCGAACACCTGAAGGCAATATTGCAGAGCCTGTACTTTTAACTCCTTCAAGATTCAACTCCATCCCGTCCATTTGATTTGTGAGGCAAAGCTTCGAAGCAAAATATGCGCATGAGCTCTATGAAAATGATTTTTCCCCCGTCCCGTTTGGGAGCTTTTTTCTATTGAAAAAATAGTAGTTTTACTCAACACAACACCTAGGAGAAGGTGAATAGGTGTAGTTCAATTTTTCTGGACTAATAAAAAAATATTAGCAAGCAAGTAATTAAACAATTAAACAAATCACACAAATAATCAACATAGAGATTTGGTCACGAAGTATAAACTCATTTGAAAAACTTCTTCAAAATCTAAAGCTACTCTAGATGTAAGACACCACCCCCAATCCACTATAGAAACTTTAATTGTTACAACTAATTTAGAAACACTCACAAAACTTTTGTAGTTCCTAAACTTGGCCAACAACACCACGAGTAGCCCACTCGATCTCTACACGCATGTAGTGTGCCGGAACTCCGACCTTTCTATAGTGTTCCACTAGAACCTCTCGCTCTCTGTATCCACAGTATCTTCAAAAATCTTCTGGCCAATGAATACGTCCATTTCAATAGACTCAACTGTGTTTTTATCTTGAGTGTGATTTGGTGGAGATATATTTTTCAAGAGATTCAACTTTGAATGTGGGGAAAAGTTTCTCTCAAATGCTCTTGGAAAGGAGCTCTGTTTTTGCTCTGATTTGCCACACAAAAGGAAGAATGACATGTTCCATTTTATACTTCCAAAGAGAGAGGCGTACAAACCTAAGGAAAAATTAGGATTTCAGAACATGGGCTCTAACGAAGCGTTGAGCCCAGTCAAGCGAACTCTCTGACTTGAATATTACTCGAACGAAGTGTCGAGCCATGTCGAGCGAACTCTCTGGATTGATTCTCTCGAGTAGTGTGTCGAGCCATGTCGAATGAACTTCGCTCGAGCGTTGTGTAGAGCCATGTCAAGCCAACTTTCTGCACACTTTCTGTATGTGTTCTACTCGAGCCAGTTGAGCTCACTTGGCCCCCTTTTCACTTTTACACACGTCAACACTTGTTACAACATAATTTTATAAATATTTTCACAAGCATATGACAACACACTCATTTTTACATTAATACCTATGAAGAAAGAAAACAATATATATAAAGAAATGTCATTGTCACTTTTAAAAAAATGTTTTAATTTCATAAAAATAAATTTATAAATTAACGTAATTAAATGATTATTTTATATTCAAATTTAAGAATTTTAAATAAATTCTATAAATATTTATTTTTATTTATTTTTACGACATGTGTTTTTATTTGTATAAATATTTCAGACAATATTTATTATATTTATTTTATATGTTTATGTTTTTCCTATTTAAAATCTTTAAATTGGGACAAAAATTTAAAATTTATTTTAAAAATATACATAACGCTGATTTCATCATAAAATAGAACAAAATTCCATTCATTATAATCAATCCTCCGTTACCTCCTAGAGGACTTGTTGCTCTCATATCTCTCCTTTCTTATTTTGCAGAAAATTGAGAAACCTGTTAGGGATCTCTCTAGAGAGGAAGAGGAAGACGGCACAGAGAGGCTTAGAGGGAAGGAACTAAGGACTTAGGGTTCTATCGGGATGAAGTGAGGTTCCGAAGTGATTAAGGCATGGTAACTCAAAACGCAACGTTTAAGGATGAAGCACACCGTTTCAGTCGAAAGGAAGAAAGTCATCGAGTGGAAATGAAAGCTACCAGTCGTTCGGCTTAGTTCAATAATAAAACTACTTGTCATTTATCTTTTATTATTTCGTTCTTTTGTTATTTGCTTCCGTTATAATGGCATTCTATTATTTTGCTTTCCACGTATTGCACTGCCATTAGGTTAGTTTGTTATGGCTGCATCTGTTTGTTAATTTCTTTCCGTTATAATTGTATTCTGTTTTTTCTTTCCATGTGTTGCACTGCCATTTGGTTAGTTTGTTATGGCTGTAACCCTTTTATGTACATCCAGAGGACAGAGAGAGGTATCATGAAAATCATTTGAGGACTTGTTTATCTTTGGAGGAAAAGAGATCCCTCGAAGACCCTATTGGCATTCTGAATTTTCAGTGCCATTTTATCAAACACTTTGTCTCCCATTTCATTTCTTCATCATTTACACAGCATCTCCATCTTCCATTTCCACCTTTCACAGTCTATCACAACAAAACCCTTATAATTGGTATCAAGAGCCTACGATTCTAATGGCAGAAAATACACGCACAAACAAGAAAACCCATGAAACACTACACAACCATGACCAGAGTATACATGAATTAAGGAAGCAGATGAGACAAATGAATGACATGCTCAGAACCATGATGGGCACTCAGACATAATTACAAGCTTAATTGGCTCTTCGTGAGCCACCACCTGAAGGAGATAATGACAATAGAAGGCCCTTACAGCGGGGTATCAAACTCGAGTTTCCACATTTTGATGGTGCATATCCAGCAACGTGGATTTTCAAGGCTTCCCGATACTTCAATTTTCACCAAACAGCTCCTGCTCATCGCCTCCTCATGACCTCTTACCACATGAATGGTGAAGTTCTTGTGTGGTATCAAGATGCAGTTGATACAGGACAGTTTCAATGCTGGCAGGCGTTTTCTGAAGCCCTCCAAATGAGGTTTGGACCTACAGCTTATGATGACCTCATGGAGGCCATCACAAGGTTGAAACAAACATCTTCTCTTACAGCCTATAAGAGTCAGTTTGAAGCTCTTTCGAATAGATTGAAAGGTCTACCTGATTCTCATAAGTTAAGCTACTTTCTCAGTTGCCTCAAAGATGAAATCAAACTCCCTCTCCGCATGTTTAGCCCCATCAACTTGAATGCAGCATATGGCCTAGCACGGATTCAAGAAGAATACTTGGTTAGTTCCAGCAAACCAATCAAAATATGGGGAGACAAAAGCAATTCATCTACCTTTTATGGGGGACAAGGGAGTTCTACAAATACCAATTACAACAAATACAATAAACCAGCGGCACCACCAACCAAAGTTCATTCTATAGAAATGGATGAGAGGAGGCGCAAGGGACTATGTTTCCACTATGGAGATAAGTGGAACCCAACACATGTTTGTAAGTCTCCTAAAATTTACTTTATGCATGCTGTAGATGACAATCTTAATGAGGATGTGTTTTATGATTCAACTGAAGTAGTTGATAACATGCCTAACCAGCAGCCTGAGTTTAAACGTGAGATATCACTAAATGCCCTTACTGGTACCCCATGTCCCAAGACTATGAGATTACAGGTTAAAATTGGCTCCACCATGGTAATGCTCTTGGTTGATTCAGGAAGCATACATAACTTCCTGGATCCTTCTGTTGTTTCAAAAAATTGCTTCTCTATAGACAAATCTGGTTAGCTAACATTTAAGGTGGCTAATGGTGAAATTTTACAAAGTTAGGGTCTCTGCAACCAGGTTCTAACCTCTGTGCAAGGAATTTGTTTCAGGCCTTCATTCTATGTTTTACCATTAACTGGTTGTGATGTTGTCTTGGGCATTCAATGGTTGAGGGAGTTGGGTCCTATTACTTGGGATTTTTCATGATTAACCATGCAGTTTCGGTGGGAAGGGAAAAGGGTTGATTTGAAAGGAGTCAAACTTAGAGCATCTACCCTTACTAATGAGCATGATAAATCTTTAGCCAATGCCTTCCACAAAGGGAAGGGTCTTCTCCTACAGTTGATGACTATTGAAAGGGAAGGACCTACACAATCTTGCTGTCCAGCAATTACTCAAGTGCTAGAACAATTTCACAAAGTATTCCAGGAACCTGTGGGACTACCCCCTAGTAGGTCTAGTGACCATAAAATTGTGCTGAAGAATGACATTAATCCCATCTCCACTAGACCCTATAGATACCCTCATTATTAGAAAACTAAAATAGAAAAGATTGTCACTGAACTTCTCACAACTGGGGTTATTAGACCCAGCTGCAGTCCTTTCTCTTCACCAGTTCTCTTGGTTAGGAAACATAATGGTAGTTGGCGCATGTGTGTAGACTACAGGGCACTCAACCAAAAGACTGTAAAGGACAAGTTTCCAATCCCAATAATTGATGAACTACTTGATGAATTACATGGGTCCCTCATTTTTTCTAAGCTAGACCTAAGGTTAGGCTATCATCAAATACGAGTAGTTCTTAAAGATATTCATAAGACAACCTTTCATACACATGAAGGCCACTCTGAATTTCTGGTAATGCCCTTCGAGCTTACCAATGCACCCTCAACCTTCCAAGGTCTTATGAATAAAATTTTTAGACCTTTATTGAGAAGATTTGTATTAGTCTTCTTCGATGACATACTGGTTTACAACAGCTGTATGGAGGAACACATTGATCACCTTAGGCAGGTGTTGAACACACTTGCGAGCCATTGTTTATATGCGAAGAGATCTAAATGCTTATTTGGGGTTCCTGAGGTTGAATACTTGGGTCACATAATAACCAGTGCTGGAGTTAAGGCTGATCCCAAAAAGATAGATGCTATGTTGGGGTGGCCAGTGCCTAAAACTATAAAATCCTTAAGGGGTTTCCTTGGATTAACTGGTTACTATTGTAAATTCATAAAGGGCTATGGTTTAATTGCAGCTTCCCTCACTATCCTTTTAAAAAAGAATTCCTTCTCTTTGGATGAAAAAGTTGCTAAGGCCTTTGAGGAGCTCAAAACTGTAGTAACATCACCCGTAGTGTTAAAGCTGCCTGAATTCTCTGAACCCTTCACTTTGGAGTGTGATGCAAGTGGAGAGGGTGTAGGCACTATCCTCATGCAGTAGGGACAACCTATAGCCTTTTTGAGCAAGGCCTTGAAAGATAGGGCATTGAATCTGTCAACTTATGACAAGGAGCTTTTAGCTCTTGTCACAGCTGTTCGAAAATGGAGGCCTTACTGGTTGGGTTAGGTGTTCAAAGTCAAAATCGACCAACAGGCCCTAAAGTTCCTACTAGAGCAGAAAGTGGGCATTGTTGCCCAACAGAAGTAGATCACTAAACTTCTGAGCTATGATTTCAACATAGAATACAAAAAAGGGAAAGACAACAAGGCGGCTGACGCCTTGTCTTGAAAACATGAATCTAACATACTCACAGAGGGTTCCTTGGCTGTTATTACCTTCCCTACTCCTACCGAGATTGAAGAACTGAAGAACACCTATGAAAACTCTCTGGACTTACAGGGATTGTTGGCCAAATTCAATTCTAACCTAGAAGTACCTAAGGGTTTTTCACTACAACACAGATTAATCTTAAAAAAAGAGCGTATTGTGATAAATGCTCAATCTACCTTCAAGACCAAGGTGTTGAAATTTATACATGATGCTCCTCAAGCTGGGCACTCAAGGTTTCTTAGAACCTATCAAGTAGCTAAGAGGGATTTTTGGTGGAGGGTCATGAAAAAAGATATCAAACAGGCAGTGCAGGAGTGTGACATATGTCAAACTAACAAGACAGAAATTGTGTTGTATCTAGGCCTGCTGCAACCACTTCCTATTCCTAACCAGGCTTGGAAGGCCATCTCACTTGACTTTATAGAAGGTTTGCCTAAGTCTAAAGGGGTAAATATTCTACTGGTGGTGGTCGATAGAATGACTAAGTATCGCCATTTTATACCTGTGACTCACCTTTACAAAGCTGTTGGAGTGGCCCTAAAATTTTTCCAAGAGATCTTCAGACTTCATGGCCTTCAAAAGACCATAGTTTCAGATCGTGACCCTATTTTTCTCAGCTCTTTTTGGAAGTCCTTATTTGAGCTCCAAGGGTCCACATTACACTATAGCTCGGCTCATCATCCAGAGACAGATGACCAAACTGAGGCCCTTAACAAAACATTGGAAGGATATCTTAGAAGCTATGCAGGGTCTAAACCAAACTCCTGGGCTTAATGGTTATCAATGGCAGAGTTTTGTTACAATACTTCTTATCATAACTCTACAAAGACTTCACCTTTCAAAGACCTCTATGGTTACTACCCACCTAAACTCCTCTCTTATATTCCTGGTACCTCCTCCAATGATTCAGTGGATAGTTTACTACAGACCCAAGAACAACTAAAAGCACTACTTAAACACAATTTTGAGGAATCACAGGTAAGAATGAAAATGTATGCGGATAAACAAAGAACATAAAGACATTTCGCATAAGGGGACTGGGTTTATCCCAGATTGCAGCCCTATCGACAGAAGTCAGTGGCCGCTCGAAGAAACCTCAAACTTTCTCCAAGATTTTATGGACCCTTTCGCATCATCCACAAAATCGGAAGTGTCGCATACAGGCTTGATCTTCCCCTTAGTTCCAAGATTCACCCAGTTTTTCACGTCTCATGCTTGAAACGTAAACTGAGTGAACACAGCGATCCATTGCCACATCTACCTCCAGTAAATGTAGAGGGTGAGATCTTACCCGAACCAAAGGCTATTGTAGACCGAAGGATGAAGAAGCTGGGCCATCGAGCCATCACAGAAGTTCTCATCAAATGGGTGGGAACGGAAGCCGAAAACAATACGTGGGAGTCCCTATGGGGGATGCGCAACCTTTACCCACACCTTGTGGGCAAGATGCTTTAAGGGGTGGGGATTGTTAGGGAGCTCTCTGGAGAGGAAGAGGAAGACAACACATAGAGGCTTAGAGGGAAGGAACTAAGGACTTAAGGTTCTGTCGAGATGAAGTGAGGTTCCGAAGTGATTAAGGCATGGTAACTCAAAACGCAACGTTTAAGGATGAAGCACACCGTTTAAGTCGAAAGGAAGAAAGTCATCAAGTGGAAATGAAAGCTACCAGTCGTTTATCTTTTATTATTTCCTTTTGTTTGTTATTTGCTTCCATTATAATGGCATTCTATTATTTTGCTTTCCATATATTGCACTGCCATTAGGTTAGTTTGTTATGGCTGCATCTGTTTGTTAATTGCTTTCCGTTACAATTGTATTATGTTATTTTGCTTTCCACGTGTTGCACTGCCATTTGGTTAGTTTGTTATGGCTACAACCTTTTTATGTACATCTAGAGCACACAGAGAGGTATCATGAAAATCATTGGAAGACTTGTTTATCTTTGGAGGAAAAGGGATCCCTCGAAGACCTTATTGACATTCTGAATTTTCAGTGCCATTTTATCAAACACTTTGTCTACCATTTCGTTTCTTCATCATTTACATAGCATCTCTATCTTTCCACCTTTCACAGTCTATCACAACAGAACCCTTACAAAACCACATAGAACATTATCTGTTTGCTGGTGGTCAATATCCCGAACCACAGGGATACCTATTGCTCATAGTGTCACGATGAAATGTCGGGCCATGGCCCTTTTGCGGTACATTTATGCGAGCTGGATATGGAGATTCAGTAGAGTTAGGCCTAAATTCTTCTCCACTTCGATGTTGGCCATTAGGAGGATTTTGAGCATATCCAAGTGATTCAGGAATACTTAGAGCTGAAAAAAAAACCTAGGGCCATTAGGTCTAGGAGAAATTGGACGAAAACCACCCTGACTATGAGAATTTAGAATATGCAGATTCTCTAGTCCAAAAAGAGGTTGCCTATGGGGGTTGTTTGGCCACAAAGGAAGAGAATATTGATTTTGTGCATTTTCTACGAAATTATAGCTATTACTTCATGAAATTGGACAGAAACCACCCTGACTATAAGAATTTACAAGATGCAGATTCTCTAGTCCAAAAAGAGGTTGCATATGGGGGTTGTTTGGCCACAAAGGAAGAGAATATTGATTTTGTGCATTTCCTACGAAATTGTAGCTATTACTCTCTGAAATTGGACGAAAGCCACCCTGACTATGAGAATTTACAAGATGCAGATTCTCTAATCCAAAAGGAGGTTGCATATGGGGATTGTTTGGCCTCAAAGGAAGAGAATATTGATTTTGTGCATTTCCTATGAAATTATAGCTATTACTCCCTGAAATTGGACGAAAACCACTCTGGCTATGAGAATTTACAAGATGCAAATTCTCTAGTCCACAAGGAGGTTGCATATGGGGGTTGTTTGGCCTCAAAGGAAGAAAATATTGATTTTGTGCATTTCCTACGAAATTATAGTTATTACTCCCTGAAATTTCAGAACTGCCAGGAAACAAATCTGAAGTAGACCGACTTACAGAGACTACAGGCTCAAGGAAACCAAAGAATTCATGTGGGGCTTTCTTAAACTGGTTGGGTTCTGTATGTTCCGGTTGGTAAGGGTAATCATTGTTTTTACTCTTTTAAGTTGAAACTGGCACGCTTGAGGCCCGTGACATGCTCGACTAATTTATGGGTTTTCGACTATTCTTCCCCTTATTTTTGTTATCACCAACCCTTTCACCACTGGAAGGCCTTTGATTTCCAAAAGAAAGGTTTTCAGAATTGCTGTATATCATAGGTTGGCTTAATTGACTAGGTTCAGAAACTTGGTATTGAGATGTTTCATGATTAGAGGTATGATGACCATTAGCGAATTGTGACGATTCACCGCTCGAAAGTGGGGGTCCTCCGGCAGAGAGGCTGGTCCAAAGCCACACAGTCTTCGCTGCAGCAATCAGGGGTGCGGATGCTTTCTATGGTTGCGCTAGAAGTATGTTATACCTCCTCATGCGCAGTTGATGGAACGCATTAGAGAAATCTGTGTCTCCTGAAATTAGCATAAAGTTTGCAGGGGTAGGGTTGCCTACTGCCCAGAACAGCATATCAACTAATATCTTCTTGTCACTTGCATCCTTCATGCCTGTAACATATACCTTAATGTGTCAGTGAAAACAAATACACATTCAAACATCATCACAATCTTACCTTCTAGTCCATTAAACATGCTACTAAATATATTTTCAACATAATAATTCTAAATACAATTATGAGTTGGGTAAACGTGTGTAAGCGTTATGTATTTTTATTAAAAAAATGAGATCTACTATTAAAAAATTAAGTTTTTTTTTTATATAAATTTCATATTTATTTACTTTTTTTTTTTTTTAGAATGGTGCGGTACCTGCATAATAGCAAATAGGGATCGTTTGGATTCAAAGAGTGTTTTATATCATTTCATATTATCTCATTTCATCATTATAATTTTTTAAATTTTTACATAAAATATAATAAACAATTCAACTTTTTCAAATTTTAAAATAATAATAATATTAAAAAATAATATTTTAATAATATTTTATTCAACTTTTAACTTTCATATAAATACATTTCATCTCATCTCACTGTCCAAACCAACCTGTAATTGATGCCTAATAATTAAACTTAGTTTCACATAAATAATAATAAATACTTGATCGTCTATGACTTCAACCCTCATTGAGCACAAGTTAAAAAAAACAATTTCCTACAAATGTTATTAACAAAATAAAAAAATCGTTGAAAAAGATAAGAATCGATAGCAAAGAGGCAGAAATGCTGACGTTTTGCATAATTGGCACCGAATAAACCAGGCGGGTATTTGATTTTGAACTCAAAAGGCAGAAATAAACCAAATTCTCACAACAAAAATTAATCGAAAGAAATGAAAAGTCGAGGCTATACATCGAAAAATCCAGATCGAAAATTATTTAAAGGACGACCGTCCTCCTCCACAATCAGAATCAGAATGGTGGAAGAGGATACGCAACATATTTTAAGGTGGGGGGAGGAAAGGAGTACCGGCGGGGACGTGGTTGAGGGCGATGCCGGTGCTGGAGAGGGCTTGTTGGACAGATGCAGGGATCTCGTTGGTGTCGCCATAGGCGGAGATGGAGACGGGACCACAGTAATTCATCTTGGCGAGAGCGGAGCTGATGTTCTGGGCAACCCCGTGCGCGTCGCTGCCCTTGGGAACTTGGCAGTTCTCTATGTCCCACCACACCGACGTCTTGGCCCTGACGTACTGCGCCTCCGCCAACGCTGGGGACGACAGCGTTGAGCCGAGTCCGCCTCCGTTTACATCTCCGACCATTCTCGATACAGGTCAGGGAGCGGCACACATTTGTAACACACCCCTACTTGTTCGAAGAAAATACACTAGAATTGCTCACTTCGTGGAAAAAGAGGAAAAATAATAGGATAGAAAAGAAAATAGGTTTTTGATTCAGATTTTGATCGATACAAATGCCTCCTGGCCTCCACTTACTTATACCAAGAGCATCCTCAATGCATGTCGTAAAATACATATTCATGTAAAATATAAAGAAAATTGCTCAAAATTTTCTTCCAAGAACAGTGCTAGCCGGACATGTTCCCGATAAGAGCATTTTTTTATATTCTTAAATATTAATTTTAAAACAAAATTACAATATCATAAAAAAATAATTCTTTAATCACTAAAAAAAATTATCAGAACCAATCGGCCTAACTCTCGGTGCGTAGCTTAGCTTTATTGTTCTTCCGATGGATGTCGTCTACTTTTCCCCACCCCCGACCAACTCTCGGTGAGAGTAGCTTAGCCTAGCTTAGTTAAGAAAATGAGTATTAATAAAATTTTATATTTTTTTAATTTTTTCTTAAGGCGAGGCTACTCTGCCGCCTCACCCTTACCGCTGGGCGGTACTTTTTTTTTTTTTGTTTTTTTGTTTTCACATTTTTTTAATACATTTAAAGATTTTTAAAAAATAAAAAAAAATTTCAATACACTTAAAATCACTTACTTAATCACTAAGTAAAAAAAAAAAAAAAATTTTACCCAGCGGTCAACTTGGGCGGTCAAGTTGGGAGGGTATAAGTAGTGTTTCTCTTTTTCTTAATAGTTAAGGATATTAAAATAATAAAAAAATTCAAATATGCTGTAAAGTAATAAATGAGTGATAGAAAGTAGTAAGCTTATCTTTATCATTATCATTTCATGAAAGAAAAGGAATTTGTCTCTAACTCAGGCCTGTTTGGAGTTGCAGTAAAGTCTTAAAAACTTATTAAATAGTCTTAAAAGTTCTTTAATAAAAAATTAGATTGTTTGGATGCTGTATATTTAAGTACTTTTAATCACAAAAAAGTTAAAAAGTACGTTTGAGACAAAATATCATTTTTTCTCAAACTTGTTTTTCTAGATAATGCGGAACATAATTTGAATTTTAAAAAGGCTATTAATGGACTAAAATATCTATACAACTTTCAGATAATTACAAATCTCAAATTTTTCAGGATATGATCATAATTTTTAAAAATTCAAATAATCGTCGTTTATATCTTAGAAAATATTTTTTTTAATTTATTTCTAAACAAACGTAATGTGTTTAAAAGTGTTTTAAACATATGGTTACCAAACAATAAATAACTTTTTAATAATAAAGCTTATTACTTAGTTCAATCTTTTGAATTCAATGGGTAAATATTGGTACCCCTTGACTTCTTCTAAAGAAACTATTATATTGTTAAAAATTGTAAATATTTGTCTAAATGGTAGTGCTTTTTTTAGTGGCTGAATTATTCCATTCCAATATGGATTTCTTTATATTTTAATTTCCATTTCCATTTTTTTAGGATTATTTAACTCTGCGGCCATATTTTGAGTACAGCCTATATATAGGACAAAAAAAATAAAATTTTAAAAGAGCCATCATTAAATTATATATAAACCTAGCTCAGATAAATAAATAAATAAATAGATTTAAACCTTCACAAACTAAAGAGGATAGAAAACTAATGGCATGGAATCAAATCTCTCTTGAAACGAATTTTAACAATGTGGGTCACTCTACATGTTGGGTTTTGACCATCAATTGAGAAGGAATCGAACTGTGAGAAAGTGGCAAGTATATATTCCCTTCGTTCGTTACCTCTGTAGATGTGAAACCACAAGTAACCAAGGAAAAAAATGTGTTGTGTTTGAATCTAAGGACTGCTAGTTTTTTAATAAAACTCTCAAACTCGATACAAATCCATCACAGAGTTAGTATATTAGAGCACTTTCAATAGATTTTTCATCCTATTTTTTAAAATACATTATCAAAATTTACTTTTTCTATTTTACATATCGACTTTTATAATATGCATACATCAGCTTATCATTTTTTTTCATATAATTTAAATATTATACATTTTAATCTTTTTTATTGATTTCAAATATTTTCTCTAACTACTAATGATATTCTCATATCTTTTTATATTTGTAATATCTCACTATATACAATGTTATATAATTATGTTATATTTTAAATTAATCCAAATTTTTAAGCTAAATCAAAATATAAATTAATTCAAAAAACAAAATAGTTATATTTGTCTCTCTAAAGAACAAAAAATGTACAGTAAATGAAGTAATTGAAGGGAAATATTGGACTTGCACTAATGGAAGGGAAATAATACTGCTCAGGAAATGAAAAATGAAAATCTGACTGGACTTGCAGTAATGGAAGGAAAATAATATTGCCCAGGAAAAGAAAAATGAAAATCTGGAAAAAATACTGAAGAAGGAAGCTCACGAAATAAACAGATGAGATGTGAAAAGGGGATGAAAAGGGGTTGAAAAAGAAAAGATCCACCGAACAAAGCAAAGTGATGGATGGTGAGTTGGAGGTGAATTAGATTTGCCGGATAGGTGTCTGAATCCAATGCTTTTATCCTGGAGGCTGCTTAGAATACCACGTTCTTTATTTTTATTATTATTATTATTTTGTTATTATTATTATTTTTTTTAAGGATAAATCATAAAGGCACTAGGAAGTAGGAGGGAGTATGTATCGCTAAGCGGGCTAGTACATTTAGGCCTAGTTTGTTTACGAGGATGAAACATAAAATTTTAAAAAAATTTGTACTATAAAGTTATTTCTGAAAATAAATACTTATTTTTATTTTATTTTATCTGATTTTATTCCATCTCATTTCATCTCTAATTACTGTTTATAAACTGTACGTTGCACTCGAAAAAAAGTTGACTGACATTATTGTTTTGTAAAAAACAAAATTGATCTGACGTCTGATGTTACTGTTTTAGTCTTACTATTTATGAACGAATTAAAAAAAGCTGATCTGCCATCACTATTTAAAAAGGCTGCAAAAATAAAAAAAAAAAAGTGGAAAAAGGGTCAAAACGCAACATTGCCTACGCGAAACGCCGAAATGTAAATTTAAAAAATATTTGTACAGTTGTGGATCCCACAACCATAAATATTTCACAAAAAATTCAAATTAATCTCATCTCTATAAACAAACACACATATCATCTCATCTCAATATATCTCAATACTATTTACACATTTTAAAAAATCTCATCTCATCTCTAAAAACAAACGAGACCTTAGAATTTTTTTAAAATATTTTTTTTATCATTCTTAATTATTAACAAAAAAATATACAATATATTAATAATTACTTTTTTAATCATTAAAAAAATTTAAATGACCAAACGGTAAGTTTGATCGCAATAACTTTCATTTGGACTCATTTGTTTTCATAATTCATTTTAACTCGTCTCATCTTATATAATTTAATTATTATAATTTTTGTAATTTTTATACAAAATAAAATAAATAATTTAATTTTTAAAAATTTTAAAATAAAAATAATATTTTAATAATAATTATTTAATTTTTAATTTTAATTTCAATTCATATCATGTCATTTTATCTTTCAAAACAAATGAGGCCGAAGTATAATTTTCCAAATCATAATCCACGTATGTCAGAAAAACATAAGGCCCCGCGTTACGTTTGCGATACCCGTCAATAACCCACGGACCCACTTATTTATGGTACGTTGACGAAAATTATAAACGCATCAAAATTACTCGACAGAGAAAATTATTGATACGGCAACAATATGAAGAAATAAAACAATATATATATAAAGAAATGTCTTGTCAGTTTTAAAGAAATATTTTAACTATAAAAAAAATTTATAAAAAAATAATAATAAATTAATGTGATTAAATCTAATATATTATATTATAAAATTACTTTTATTTAAATTTAAAATTTTTAAATAAAGTGTATATATAGGAAGCTTTAAAATATTTATTTTTATTAGGATAAATACTGCAGAGCCTGTACTTTTAACTCCTTCAAGATTCAACTACATCCCGTCCATTTGATCTGTGAGGCAAAGCTTCGAAGCAAAATATGCGCATGAGCTCTACGAAAATGAATTTTCACCTGTCCTGTTTGGGAGCTTTTTCCTATTGAAAAAGTAGTAGTTCTACCCAACACAACACCTAAATAGGTGAATAAGTATAGTTCGATTTTTCTGTTCTAATAAAAAAATATAGACAAGCAAGTAATTAAACAATTAAACAAATCACATAAATAATCAACACAGAGATTTGGTCACGAAGTGGAAACTCATTTGAAAAACATCTTCAAAATTTAAAACTACTCCGAGTGTAAGACACCATCCCAAATCCACTATAAAAACTTTAATTGTTACAACCAATTTAGAGATACTCACAAAATCTTTGTAGTTCTTAAACTTGGTCTGCAACATTACAAGTAACCCACTCGATCTCTACACTCATGTAATGTGCCGGAACTCCGACTTTTCTATAGTGTCCTACGAGAACCTCTTGCTCTTTGCATCCACAGTAGCTCCGGAAACCTTCCGACCAACGAACACGTCTATTTCATGGACTGTAACATCCTGAATTTTAGTGTATTTTAATGAAAGATTTATTTAATTTATTTTATGATTAATTATCTTGTTTTAAAATATTGGGAGTTTTTAAATATTATTTTATAATATTTTTTAAGTGGTGAAAATAATTTTATTGAGTTTTCTTATTTTAATTATTGTGGTGAATTTAAATTGGTCTTTAATTTAAGTTGGGTTGTTTATGTGTTTTAAAATTATTATTGTTTTAATTAAAATATTTCACTGTGTTCGATTTATTTTAATTAGTAATCTGCAATTTAATTCCTCTTTATTTTAAAGGATGTTTTTGTCAGAGTTTAATATTTCACTTTAGCTAATTTTGAGTCAAATTGATTTATTTATTTTAACTGTTTTAAAAATAGTTATTGTTTTATTTAAATGGGCTTGTTTTTGGATTTTAATATTTTTACTATTTTAATTGAGCATTTCATTGAATTTGAATTATTTTATTTATTTAGTGGTTTTAAAATTGTTTTCGTGGATCACTTTCAAAAACTCAAGTTGAAAAAGGTTGAATCTCCTTTTTCTTCTTCTTCTTTTTCTTTTTCTTTTTCTTTTCTTCTTTTTCTTCTTCTTTTTCTCCCGGTTTCCCCCAGCCCAGCCCGACCCGGATCTCTCTCTCTCTCTCCTCACCCACGCAAGTTTTGGTCTTCTCGTCCCTGCACCGCCGCCAGCCGGCGGTGGTCGACACCGCCGGTGTCGTTCGGCTCCCCTCCGACCGGCGACCTCACCCCTAGAATTTCAGACCACCTTGTGCCACCGTTAGCCGCCACGAGCCGCTCGAACCCGGGGTGGTCATTTCTCCATTCCGCCGCCGTCCGGCCACCTCCGGCCACCATTTCTTCACCACATCTTCACCGGCCCAATACCAAGTTTTTCCACCCATTCCCGGCCCCGATCCGTCGTCGGAGCCGGTCATACGAGCATCACTTCCGATTTGACATTCTGGCCTTAAAACCATCATTTTCCGCCGCTATTCACGGCCAACCACCACCACCATTAGATTCCCCACCTCCCATAGGTCCTACCCTACCATTTTCAAGTCTTCGTTTGAACCCGTGTGAAATTTCAATTTCACTGTGTTTCGACCACAGTGTTTTTACACTGTGACATTTGCTGCTTTGGTGTTTTCCAGTGCCTCGGATCCTCCGTAAATATTTTTAAAGCCCTGTAAGTATTTCCTAAACAATTCTTTGAGATTTAATTATATTTTTGCAATTAACTGCTATATTTTATATATATGTATCCTGGTTGGTTCCGGACTGAGTCCGAGGAGTTCGGGGGTGGTTGGATTGATCGGAGTATTTGTTGTGTGTGGATATTGTGATCTGGTTGTGAATTGGAGATTGGATTATTTGTGGATTTATTAATTGTTGGAAATTGGATTATTTGTGGATTGATCAATTGTTGGATATTTTGAATTTGGTTGTGTTGTGATTTTGGGAGTTGATCATTGATTATATTGTTTCATTTCATGTTGCACGCATGACATGTTTGTAAACTGAAAAACTGAGTTTTTCGTGTGTTGCATGCATGATCATGTGATTATTTTGAAAACTGGGTTTTCATGAGAATTTGATTTATGGGTGCGTGTGTATCACGACCCCAAGCCGAGATGGGGCATTATCTCGGTGGAGCTCCTCTGGTCACTCGGGAGCATAAGATACTGAGTGACGTCCCCTAGGTTGTCGCCGGGCGACAACGGGATCGGACGTTGGACGTGCCGACTCCGTGGCCCTTTTGCTGGCGAGGGCTAGAGGATGACCTGGCCACGAACGCACCGGGTGCGGAACTGGGCATCTCTCGTAAAGTAGCCAGGACGTGCGGATGGTCCATAGGAGAGGCCATGGTGCATATGGTTAATTGGATAAATGGAAAAAGAGTTGTTTTTTGGAAAAATAGCGTGAGTTGTTTTTGTGTATCATTTTCTGAGAAAATGATGAATAATGATTTTTGTGTGCAATTTTCTGAGAAAATGGTGGAATTGATTTTACTGGAAATGATTTTGTGCCAAAGAGATTTTGGCTTGCGTTGCATTATTGCATCATGGGCATGCATGGTTAGTTGTGTAGATATGGTTATATCTCTGGACTTGGTTAGGTTATAACTTATCTGCGGTACCATTTCCTGGTACTGCAAACTTTGTTGATGATGCAGATGCCGAGCCTGAGGATCTGGCTCCGCCGGAGGAGTGATCTGGGATCACTCGAGCTGTAACTTTTATTTCAGACTTGTATTTTATTTTCTCGGACTTGGCTTGTTTTTAAGGTATTTTGTATTTTAGATTTCTGTATTAATTAAAATTCTGGTACTAGTAGATTTTATTACCTTCTGCTGTGTTTTTATTTGTGCACTGTTTATTTGTTGCACACACTGATACTTGTCGTTGGGATGTGTGATCGGTTGTCATCATTCCGGGTGTCTCGATTTCCGTGCTGGTCCGTATATGGAAGTCGGGGGCGCCACATGGACTCAACTGTGTTTTTATCTTGAGTATGATTTGGTAGAAGCATATTTTTCAAGAGATTCAACTTTGAATGTGGGAAAAAGTTTATCTCAAATGCTCTTGAAAATGGGCTCTGTTTTTGCTCTGATTTGCCGCACAAAAGAAAAAATGAAATGTTCCATTTTATACTTTCCAAGAGAGAGGTGCTCAAACCTAAGGAAAAATTAGATTTTCAGAACATTAGCTCGAATGAAGTGTCGAGCCTAGTCGAGCAAACTCTCTGATTTGAATTTCGCCAAGCGAACTCTCTGAATTGAATGTCGCTTGAATGAAGTGTCGAGCCTAGTCGAGCGAACTCTCTGATTTGAATTTCGCCAAGAGAACTCTTTGAATTGAATGTCGCTCGAATGAAGTGTTGAGCCTAGTCGAGCGAACTCTCTGATTTGAATTTCGCCAAGCGAACTCTGAATTGAATGTCGCTCGAATGAAGTGTTGAGCCTAGTCGAGCGAACTCTCTGATTTGAATTTCGCCAAGCGAACTCTGAATTGAATGTCACTCGAATGAAGTGTCAAGCCATGTCAAGCGAACTCTCTAGATTGATTTTGTCTCTAACAGTGTGTCGAACCATGTCGAGCGAACTTTGCTCGAGCGTTGTGTCGAGCCATGTTAAGCCAACTATCTGCACACTTCCTGTATGTGTTCTGCTCGAGCCAGTTGAGCTCACTTGACCTCCTTTTCACTTTGACACACTTTAACACTTGTTACAACACAATTTTACAAATGTTTTTCATAAGAAAATGCCAACACACTCATTTTTACAATAACACCTATGAAGAAAGAAAACAATATATATAAAGAAATGTCATTGTCACTTTAAAAAAATGTTTTAATTTCATAAAAATAAATTTATAAATTAACGTAATTAAAGGTGATGCATTATTTTATATTGAATTTTAAATAATGTATATAAATATTTATTTTTAGTTATTTTTACAGCATTTGTTTTTATTTGTATAAATATTTCGGACAATATTTATAATATTTATTTTATATGTTTATGTTTTTCCTATTTAAAATCTTCAAATATGGACAAAAATTTAAAACTTATTTTAAAAATATACATAACGTTGATTTCATCATAAAATAAAACAAAATTCCATTCATTATATAATCAATCCTCCGTTACCTCCTGGAGGACTTGCTGCTCTCATATCTCTCGTTTTTTATTTCGTAGAAAATAGAGAAACCACACAGAACATTATCTGTTTGCTGGTGGTCGGTATCCCCGACCGTGGGGATACCTGTTACTCATAGTATCACGATGAAATGTCGGGCCATGGCCCTTTTGTGTTACATTTACGCGAGCTGGATATGGAGATTTAGTAGAGTTAGGCCTAAATTCTTCTCCACGTCGGTGATGGCCATTAGGAGGGTTTTGAGCATAGCCGGGTGATTCAGGCATACTTGGGTGTCGAACTTGAGTTGAAGCTGGCACGCTTGAGGACCATGACATGCTCGACTGATTCATGGGTTTTCGACCATTCTTCCCCTTATTTTTGTTATCACCAACCCTTTCACTACTGGAAGGCCTTTGATTTCCAAAAGAAACGTTTTCAGAACTGCTGTATATCATAGGTTGGCTTAATTGACTAGGTTCAGAAACTTGGTATTGAGATGTTTCATGATTAGCGAACTGTGATGATTCACCACTCGAAAGTGGGTGTCCTCCGGCAGAGAGGCTGGTCCAAAGCCACACAGTCTTCGCTGCAGCAATCAGGGGTGCGGATGCTTTTTGCGGCTGCGCTAGAAGTATGTTATACCTCCTCATGCGCATTAGAGAAATCTCTTTCTCCCGAAATTAGCATAAAGTTTGCAGGGGCAGGGTTGTCTACTGCCCAGAACAGCATATCAACTAATATCTTCTTGTCACTTGCATCCTTCACACCTGTAACATATACCTTAACGTGTCAATGAAAACAAATACACATTCAAACGTCATCACAATCTTACCTTCTAGTCCATTAAACATGCTACCCAAGAAAGTACATATATTTTCATCATAGTAATTCTAGATATCATGTAAGCGCTATGTATTTTTATTAAAAAAGAATAAGATCTATTATTAAAAAATTATTATTATTTTTATATAGATTCCACAGTTATTCACTTTTTTTTTAAGAATGGTGCAGTACCAACATAACAACAAGGGCTCAGTTGGATTCAAAGAGTGTTTAATTTCATCTCATTTCATCATTACAACTTTCTCAAATTCTCATACAAAATATAATAAACAATTCAACTTTTTCAAATTTCAATCCAACTTTTTTAAATCTTAAAATAATAATAATAATAATAAATAATATTCGAATAATATTTTATTTAAATTTAATCTAAAACCATATCATCTCATCTCATCTTATCTTACTATTTAAACCAGCCCGTAATTGATGCCTAATAATTAAAATTAGTTTCACATAAATAATAATAAATACTTGATCGTCTACGACTTCAACCCTCATTGAGCACAAGCTAAAAAAAACAATTTCTTACAAATGTTATTAACAAATAAAAAATCGTTGAAAAAGAAAAGAACCGATAGCAAAGAGGCAGAAATGCTGAAGTTTTGCATAATTGGCACCGAATAAACCAGGCGGGTATTTGATTTTGAACTCAAAAGGCAGAAATAAACCAAATTCTCACAACAAAAATTAGTCGAAAGAAATGAAAAGTCGAGGCGACACTCGGAAAATCCAGATCGGAAATGATTTGAAGGACGACCGTCCTCCTCCACAATCAGAATCAGAATGGTGGAAGAGGATAAGCAACATATTTTAAGGTGGGGGGAGGATAGGAGTACCGGCGGGGACGTGGTTGAGGGCGATGCCGGTGCTGGAGAGGGCTTGTTGGACAGATGCAGGGATCCCGTTGGTGTCGCCATAGGCGGAGATGGAGACGGGACCACAGTAATTCATCTTGGCGAGCGCGGAGCTGATGTTCTGGGCAATCGCGTGCGCGTCGCTGCCCTTGGGAACTTGGCAGTTCTCTATGTCCCACCACACCGACGTCTTGGCCCTGACGTACTGCGCCTCCGCCAACGCTGGGGACGACAGCGTTGAGCCGAGTCCGCCTCCGTTTACATCTCCGACCATTCTCGATACAGGTCAGGGAGCGGCACACATTTGTAACCCACCCCAACTTGTTCGAAGAAAATACACTAGAATTGCTTACTTCGTGGAAAAAGAGGAAAAAGATGAGGATAGAAAAGAAAATAGGTTTTTGATTCAGATTTTGATCGATACAAATGCCTCCTGGCCTCCACTACATATACCAAGAGCATCCTCAATGCATGTCGTAGAATACATATTCATGTAAAATATAAAGAAAATTGCTCAAAAGTTTCTTCCAAGAACAGTTCTATTCCGAGATGTTCCCGATAAGAGCATTTTTTTTATATTCTTAAACATTAATTTAAAAAAAAATTATAATATTATAAAAGAATAATTCTTCATTCACTAAAAATAATTATCAGACCCAATCGGACGCAACTCTCGGTGAGAGTAGCTTAGCTTTTATTGTTCTTCCAATGGATGTTGTCGCTTTTCTCCACCCCCGACCTTTCCATCGCATTTCAACACGTCTTTTCGACACATCGCACGATTTTCCTGTCTTTGGTAACTTTGCAGATTCTGCTAATTAATTTTATTACTTTTTATAATAGATTTATTACTTCTTACTATTGGTTTATTATTCTCTTTATTTTTTACTTAATAGTTAAATAAATGACTATTAATGAAGTTGTGTATTTTTTAATTTTTTTTAATACTTAAAGATATTAAAAAAATGTAAATACACTGTAAAATAATAAATGAGTGATAAAAAGTAATAAACTTTTTATTATTATTTCTGGAAAGAAAATGAGTTTGTCCCTAACTCAGGCCAGTTTAGGATTGCAGTAAAGTCTTAAAAAGTTATTAAATAGTCTTAAAAGTTCTTTAATAAAAAAATTAGATTATTTGGATGTTGCATATTAAAGCATTTTTAATCACAAATAAGCTAGAAAGTAAGTTTGAGGAAAATCACAACCAACAACCATGAACCAATCACAAATCTAAGAACATAGATTCACAACAACCCAATCACATATCACAAACAACCAATTACAAATCACAACCAACAACCATGAACCACCATCCAATCATCGAAATCATCTAAAAAATAAACCAAAATGCATATGTAAAATCGGATTAAAACCAAAAAATTAAACCCAAATAAAATTGACACAAATCGAGACCTGTGAGACATGGATCGAGAGGCAGAGGTTGTTGGTTGCTCTGGTTCCATATTTGCGTGCTCCATTGTTCGATCGGCTGACTTGATGGTTTTGGTTGTTCTAGTGGTTTTGATGTCTTGGTATCCTAAGTGAACCCGCAGATCTTTGAGAGAGTGAGTGAGTGAGTCGGACGGTGAGGTGGAGTCAATTGATGGTCGCACAGCGGGAAAAAACTGAGAGAGGCAACGGCTGAGTTAGGACCTAGGGTTTAAAAGAATCTGAGATGAAAATGAGAGTGACGTCGTGGGTGGGAGTGGGGTTGGATAGAAAAGTAGTCAGGGTAGTCAAAACGGTGCTATTTTTCTTATAAAAACGACGTCGTTTTGCTTGGGAGGATGCATAGAAAAAGTGGTCAAAACGACAACCATTTTTCTTTTTTCTTTTTTTAGGAAAAACGGTGTCGTTTTGATTGAATTTGGACTGGTAGCACCTTTTTGGCTTCTAAACCTAATTTTCTCCCCTATTTTGGGCGCTTTTTTCTCTCTCTCTAAACTCTAAACTAAACCCTATTTTTTTAAACTCTAAATTTAATTTTAATTTTAATATTTGTTTTAGCCCTAAGTTTTTTATTTATAATTTTTATAATTGTTAGTACTGATTATTAGTAAATATTAATTTACTAGTGTCTAATTATATGTTATCATACTATATTTGTTAGTATTGATAATTCTATTTATAGTTCTTATATTTTTTTTATCACTCAATTTGATTGTTATCATACTATAGTTTGTTAGTACCATAGTGTTTAAATATAATTTATTATACTAGTTATTATACATTAGTATTATAGTTGTACTATACTAGTGTCTAACTTATTCCTATTATAAACTTGTACTATATTATTTAATTACATGTTATTAACTTAATATAATATAGTATTACATTTTATTATATTAATTTTTTTTATCACTCAATTTGATTGTTATCATACTATAGTTTGTTAGTACCATAGTGTTTAAATATAATTTATTATACTAGTTATTATACATTAGTATTATAGTTGTACTATACTAGTGTCTAACTTATTCCTATTATAAACTTGTACTATATTGTTTAATTACATGTTATTGACTTATTATAATATAGTATTACATGTTATTATATTAGTGTTATTATACATTAGTATTACATGGTAGTAATAATACTATGATGTTCATTATTTATATATACTAAACTATTAGTATTCAATTTAGTCTATTTATATTATAGTATAAGTATATTATTTTATAATAATTAACTCATACTAATAATTATTAGTATATTATTGAATTTAACTAGCCATATCAATTCTATTTATATAAAACATATTTTTCACATGTACAATATTAAAGTCGGAGTCAGAATTGGATAGCAAAGTTAGAGTCGGAGTAGGAGTCGAAGTCGGAGTTGGACAGTCAGAGTCGGTCTGACTCCACCTTCGACTCTAACTCCGACTTTCAAACTAAAAAATTTTCAACTCCAACTTTAAAATCGGATTTTCGAATTTTTGCCCAATACTGCTACCAAATATAACAAGGAATGAAAGCACCAAATATATCAGCTATATACCGATTGAGGGAAAAAAAAAAAGAAGATCTCCAGCCCCTTCTTTTACTTGTGTTCTACATGAAAGTTGAAGGAAAGAGAAATGGGTAGATGGTTTGTATTCAGTATTTTCTTTTGTTTTTTTAATAATAATAAAATGACGCGGCGGCACAGCCACTTCACCACGTAAGGAGAAGAAGGAAAGGAGTTTTTCTGCAGTACAGGTAGCGAGACTCGCATCTTCTCCTATCTGCAAAGTTCAATAAAAGGCTCACACGACCAAAAAGGCAAAAACGAAAAAGAAAAAGAATAGATCCATCGAACAAAGCAAAGTGATTGATGGTGAGTTGGAGGTGAATCGGATGTACCGGAAAGGTATCTGAATCCAATGTTTTCCTCCAGTAGTAAGCAACCCGAAGAGCATTATTCTTTTATTTTGTTCTTTAAAATACATTATTAAGCTTTACTTTTTTATTTTATATATTAATTTTTAGAATATATCATACATTAATTTATCTATTTTTTATATTATTTAAATAATATTTTTTTAATCCTTTTAAATATTTCATTTCTACCAATTAATTCGTAATATCCTTATTTTTTTTTTTATATTTGCAATATGTTATTATATACAATGTAATATAATTCAATCTTATACATACAAAATAAAAATATATAAACCAAATAAAAATTTAAAATAAAATCAAATATGAAAAATTTGGATAAATAATATTTTCAAGAAAATAAAATAGAGGTGTTTTAAATTATGAACAATAAAAGTGATTTGTATTGAAATGTAAAAGTAAATGGAAATAAGGGAGTAAATGAAATATAAATAATAATAAAATTATTTGAAGGATGAACAGTACCCGATACATGTAGCATGTAGCAGTTGTATTTTATATGTTCTTTTACATAATTAGATAGAATTCATTTTATGAATAACTTTTTAAATAATTTACATTTTTTGTATTATGCGATCGAAAATGAGAGCATCCATGTCCCCTTTTCTTTAAGTTTCTTTAAATTTTGGTTTAAAAAAAAAGTTCTTAAAATTTTATGTATCTACCAAAAACCTCCTAGATTCTCATTGCCCGTTATTTTTTTTATTCTATTCAAATAATCTTTATCTATTTTTTTTTTATTTTTATTTTCTCTTACTTCCATTCATAACCTTAACTACTCATTCTTTTGTCTTTTTCCTTATGTTTTGAACTATTACCTTCTAGTTAATATTTTAAACACAAAGTTGATTTTTTTTTTGCTAACACGATAATAATTTTAAAATTATTACGGTTCACCTTTTCCAATAGTATTTCGTTTGTAACGAATAAATAAAAATCAAGATTATGGTTTTCGATGAGATCTAATGGTGATCAAAAGAATTTAAGTTTTAGGCACACTCGAATTAAACAAATAAATAAATCTGCTTTTGTCATGCATGAAGATAAAATCTGTGTTCATAAATTGCCCATGCATTCTAAAAAATTGAAATATTTAATGACAAGAGAATGTATACATCCATAATATTTTCTCAATTACAAGTACTGAAACTACCCAAACACTAGTCCCAAAAGTTCAATACATGTGCCAATAATATTGTCTCAATTCTAATTACAAATACAAAAACTGCCCAAACACCAACCCCAAAAGTTCAGTACATGTGCCCATAATATTGCTAAGAAATTCCCAAAACAATTCATCATGACAACGAAATTGCTATAATGAAATTGATTTTCTCCAGTTTTCTTTTGCGCCTCTTTGAAACAAACTCTAGTTGATGTTGAGTGGTTTGGATATCCATTGATGCTTGTATTTTTTGAAGTTCAATTTTTAATCGATTAATTGTCTTTTGACCATATGCTGGTATTTCTAAGTCATACCAACAGAAAATTTGCAAGGATGCCCACCTTGCAAAATTGACCAATACATGTTAGCAAACAAGACCACCAACAAATGACGTACCTCATAGTTTTGGCAACTGAAAAATCTGAGCCCTTTATTATCCTCCGTATGAGTAGTTCTTCGACATGCTTTAATACCATAATAACATATTGAGTACTCATTTTGACGATAGTTTACTGAGCATGAGATATTTCTAGTACTACTATGTGACCTAGGCATTGGGTAGTATTGTCTTTTCTTTTGCTTCAATTTTGTACACAAATAGTGAGCATGACTCTTATCTTTAATACAAATTATATTACAAAAATTTTTACTACAATTCACAAAACCTTGATGATGAGCCAACCATTTTTCCATTTATTATGATTTGGGAAAGACAAAAGTTAATGTGTTACAGAGAAATTGTGACAAGCATGCCTAATTATATTTCTGACTCTTGAACAAGTGTGTAAGAAATGCCTAGTAAAATATGGTGTTATGTCCTATATCAAACAAAAATCAACCAGACTTGAACCCATTTTTACATATTGAACTCTGAGGTGACACTCCATGCAAATTTCCAATGCTGTAAAAATGAAAATTTCTGAATTCACAGCTATCATAACAAACCAAGCCCTTTTGCAGCACAAACAACCAAGCAACTCTAAAAAAGCACAAGATAGCGCATAACCAAATAACAAAAAATATTATAGTTACATATCATGTAGGCTTAGAATGGTACAATTTCAAGCCTAGCAAAGGTCACAAGATAGGATGGCAGCAAAGCCCGATTGCCTTTTTGAAAATTCCACAATAAAGATGGCCATCTGGGCTGATCGATAAGCATTCACTACAATAGTTGATATTACACTCGGGTACACCCATCATCACCACCCTTACACTTACATATACAACCCCAACAACCCTAATCGAATGCCAAACACATAATTATAAAAAGTACACGAAGCACCAATCACAACCATGGTAATGGTAAATCAGAGCCCCAATGCTACAGAAATGACAAGTTCCAAATTCACAGCTATCCTAACATGTAAATCAGATACCCCAAATGTAACAAAATGAAAATCACAGCTTGGAAATCACAACTATAGTAACAAAGTCACGTACCCAAATGTAACATGTAAATCAGAGCCAGATAATGTTGAGTGGGTGAAGCTTGAACTGCAGTGTTTCCTATGTAAATCAAAGTCCTAACTCTTCATAAAAATGCAGTATCCATGGCCATTTTCTAGACTACACATTTCAGCCAAAGAGCCCCTGATGCAATAAGGCTGAAGTTGTCCTAAGTATTTATTTCTCTCACTAGATTGAATTGCATTGTTGCATTGATGCAAAGACCACTATGTGGCATATAACAAATTGATTGAGCCCCATTCACAACACTTGTGATTTTACACTTCCAACAAAAAATTGAACCATCATCACAGCCTTACACTACACAAAAGTATAACGAGAGCTCTAAAGCAACACCAAAAGCTACAAATAACAAAGATATAACTAAACAAAAAAGGAAATAACCAATGAACAACAAGAACCAAGTAAGCAAGCAATACAAAACATTAATCAAGAGATAAAAAATGACATATGTATAAGCTAAATATCACAACAACAACTCCCTTATAATTCAAATATCACAGCAACAACTTCCTCATATCACAAATCAACACATCAATGGCTCAAATCCAACTCAGATAACATAGAATCACAGTGGCTCAAATCACAGAATCATAGTACCTCAAAGCAAGTAATCACAGAAAAATCACAAATCATAGTGGCTCAAATCATAGAATCATAGTGGCTCAAATCACAAAATCACAATTGGAAAGAATCACAGTGGCTCAAATCACATAATCATTGTGAGTCAAATCACAGAATTGCAGTGGGTCAAAGCCAGTAACCACAGAAAACCCAACTCAGAGAACATAGCATAAAGACTCCTAAATTTCTTTCCAAATCTCTAACAAAATCTCACTTGGTGAAATCCTAGAGAAGCTTAGACAGAGACATGTGAGATATCAATGTACATTCAGTTACTGATGGGGTTTTCGATTTCGATTTTCAGCTAACAAATAACCAATGGAACACATGAATGCACATAGAGTATACGAATTTGAACATGAGATTTCTCTCAGATGAAACCAATGAGAGAGATTGGAAGTGTGTGAGGCTAGTCAGTGCGTGAGAGAAGGGAAAAAAACTTACCTATTGAAGACCTTCGGAGAGGTTGTCGTCAATGGACACAAACGATGCAAGAGAGGGCCGATACCAACCAAGGCTCGGGAAGGAGTATCACACAAGGAAACAGAGCGAGAAATGAATAAAAAAAAAAGATTTAGGCTGCGTTTAGATGTTGAGTTGAGTTGAGATGATAAAATATTGTTAGAATATTATTTTTTAATATTATTATTATTTTGAGATTTGAAAAAGTTGAATTATTTATTATATTTTGTATTGATATTTAAAAAAATTGTAATGATGAGTTAAGAGCAGTTTGAGATCCAAACTTACCCTTAGAGATATTCAGTGGTTTCTCAAAAATATCTCTAATTTAAGAAATCAGATGGGGGAGGGAAAAAGAACTTTTCTCCAAAATTTATCCTATATTTTGGAGAATATAGACATTTGTGAAGCGGGTGAGACTGCTATTAGGCTGCTTAGAATATCACATTCCTTATTTTTTTTTAAAATAATAATACCGCATTCTTTCTTATCCCTTTTTTTCTTTTTCTCGACAAATCATAACCCGTAAACCCTCGTAGTGTGGTAAAAGGAGGATATTAGGGGGTCCCGTTGTTAGGGTAGACGTAGCCTCACCTTTTGTGTACTGAAACGTGAAACAAGGGGTCCCTAACCCAAGGTTTCTAAGAGTAAATCATATGGCAAGGGCTATCCGCCTAAATGAGGAATTACCCTATTGATCCTCTCCCCTCCGGAGCTTCTCTCATATATTGATAATTACACAACAAGTATAGTGTTAAGGTTCTTCAATTTGCTTTCTCCCTCATGCCGTTTACGATACCCATCACTCATCAGTTAGCCACCCACCCGCATTTATGGTACGTAGACCAAACTTATAAACGCATTAAAATGATACGACGGAGAAAATGATTGATAATTGATACGGCAACAATTATGATGTGGAAAGAAAACTTAAATTTAAATTTTTATTCAAATTTAAGGATTTTAAATAAAAAAAAATAGCCTACAATATTTATTTATTTTTTATATAAATATTTCATACAATATTTATAATATTTATTTTATATGTTTATTTCTTTTTTTTACTTAAAATCTTTAAATTCGGATAAAAACTTAAAATTTTATTTTTAAAAGAAAATATACCGTTGCTTTTGTCATAAAATAAAATAAAATTCCAATCATTATAATACACCTCTCAAGTTCTCAACTACTCCATTACCTTGTGGAAGACTTTTTGGTCTCGTTCTCGTATCGTTTATTTTTTTCTCAAAGAAAATAGTGGAAAACCAAGGACCCCACATGTCTCCTAATGGGCAAGTTTAACTATTTCTTTTTCAATTAATGTTAGGTCTCACATAGATAAGTTTAATAAATCATACTAAAAAATTACTTTTTTCTTTTTTATGTTAAGATAGTCTAATTTTTTATAAAGATTTGTACGGAATTTGGAGCTTGTATAAATATTTCTCTTTTTTTCAAATAATAAAAGAAAAAATTGAGATAGAAGGGTAGGTGTGAGTCCCCCGCTAGAAATATAATATTATCATCTGCGTGACGTTAAGGGACACTATATGTAGTCACTGAAATTGTAAACTCATTTTGAATCGAATAGAATGAGCCTTTGATTCTAGACTCTAGTCTCGTCTCGTTCGTATCAATATTATTAGCGACGTGTTCCCCCCCCCCCCCCCCCCCCCCCCTCCTTCTCAATAATAGACTACATTTCACTAGACTTAAAAATTATTTATAGATCCAAAAGTGATCAAAAATACATTTAGAAACTCAAATTGTAAACTTAAATTTGTAAATATGACTATAATTTAAAATTTATGTAGTTTTTAAATTTACTAGTATATATCTTGTGTAAGTTGTACTGTAATACAAAAGTTCTACATTACTTAAGCGTGAGATTTGTATTGTCAAGATAATCTATAAAAGAGTCACCCTACTACACTACAACTTATATAAAATATTAAGTAAAAGTTCTACTTAATGCATATTATTATATTTATATATAGTACAAATAATAAATATTTATATATTTATATTAAAAAAAAAGAGATGCGAAGTGGGGTTGGGCCCTACCCACCCCCTGCATGGGCAAGGCGGGGTGAATAGGGGTGGAACAACGGGGTGCGGGCCCCGCTGCCTACCCCTAACTTGGTATGCCCAAAACAAAAGATATATTATCAGTTTTAAAGTATGCAAGTCTCATATATTCTATTTAAAAAACAGTAAGACGTGAATTTTTTCATATTAGATACCGTCAGTTTTAGAGTGTGAATTAATTCAGATTTGTAAGCCACTTGGCGTGCTCAAAACAAAATATCAATGCTAGATGCCGTCAGTCTTAAAAGTATGCAAGTCTCACACATTATTTTTAAAAATAGTAGAGTGTGAATTTTTTCTTGTGAATCTCAAACTTATCCACATATTTCAAAAGGAGTATGCGGGACATGCAAGCCCTATAATCAAATTTTTGAATTTCATTCCAGTGACCATTCCGATTAAAGTACTGAGACAAAATATTTCAGTATCGATACGTTTCGGGATAGTCTTTATATGAATAACTTAATTATATATATATTGATAGACAACTAGGCATTTTTATACTGCTACATAATGATAGAAAAGCATCAGACTATCAGCTCAAAATGTATCAATTCAAAAACTGATGTAAATAACAAAAATTTCAATATTTTACCATTGAACTTCAACAAGAATTAATCACCAAAAGTATTGACCTAAATAAAAATAACACTTACCTAAATCACCAAATGATCCATAAAACTAAAAAAAATTAAAAAAAAAATCAGAAATAAAACTCTGCAAGAACTTCGATTTTTTTACTATTGAACTTCAATGGGAATTAACAATAATAATATCAAATATATATACAATTATTTAGTGACGTTACTATTTAAAAAACAAACGTGATACATGGTTTGCCTACTATATATATCTGTTATTCTATACAATTTATTTTGTTCTATATGTGTGTTTCTTTCTAGAATGTAGGTTGTGATTCGGCATATTTATAAGGAATGTAATGTAGGGGCAGATTATTTAGCACGTATGGCTTCTGGGAGACTTCTAGTAAGTGGCTGCAGTTCAGTGATGTTCTTCATCTGCTCAAAGGGATATTGAAGGTTGATAAGCTGGGTCTTCCAACTTTGCGATGTTAGGAGTTTTTTTGTGTAAGTTTCTGTTTTATGATGTTTTGGTTGGCTGATGTCCTTTATTATACCTGGGTTTCCTCCCCCTTAGTGAGGTTTTTTTAATAAAGCAGGTTGTCTTGGCCTTTAATATATATATATATATATATATATATATATGTCATAATTGTTAATTGTCTTGTATATGGTGTGGTGTTAGGGTAGCGGCTAGTGGTAGCCCATTTAGAATCAGTGTCGTCTTCTTCGTTGTTGGAGAGCCTGGAGAGGCTGCCTTTCAAGATTTTTAAAGCTGATTCTCTGTTCATCTAAGGGTACTATTGTCTAACTCTTCTTTTCTTTTTTTAAGATAACATTCATCTCATTAATCAAATAATCGAAATTGTTCTATCAGGGACAACATATTGCAGAATTTCAAAAGGTCCCTCTTCAATCCACACAACTTCCTCATCGCTTTGTAAAGCCAACTTGGCTAGATTGTGAGCAACTTGGTTTCCCTTTCAATGAACAAATTGGATCTTCCTTCTTGCTGGTTGTCCAAAAACCTGCTTCAAGTCGTCCACAATTTGACCATACCAAGAACAATTCTCAGCTTTACACAAAATATCATTAACCAAAGGCAAGGAATCACCTTCAAACACTACCTTTTGAAACTTCAGCTCAACACATAATTCAGTAGCCATCTCTAAAGCAACTGCCTCAGCCTGCAAAGGGGAACCAATAAAACATCTGGACCAAGCTACTGCTGCTAGTAAATCCCCTTTATGATCTCTAAAGACACAACCCCCTCCCATCCTCTTACTACTTTCAAGAAAAACTGTATCCCAATTTGCTTTTATTCAATCCCCTTCTGGTTTGCACCACTTTGCCAAACGTCTACTTGCATTCTGAGCTTCACTAGGATTAAGAACTGAAACTTAAGATGCTTGGAATTCTTCCAGTTCTATTCTTGCACCTTGCCACAGTTTCTTTAGACTATCAAAGAGATCATCAAACACCCACCTATTTCTTTTCAGCCACACCTTCCTAAAAGCACAAGCCAAAACCTAAAATTCTTAGAGGAAAAGGTATTAGAGAGGGCTGTCAATTGTATCCCATGAAACCTAAAATTATTTCTTGGAATGTTCGGGGGTTGAACGACTATAGGAAGCGTCTTCGTGTGAAAAATCTCTTAAGACAAAGCTGATATTTACTGTTTCCAAGAAACTAAACTGAAGGTTGTTAGCCATTCGGTGATTCAAAATTTATGGAACTGCAATTATGTGGGCTGGGTTGGGTTAATCTCTAATGGTGCTTCAGGAGGCATAATCGTAATGTGGGATAGGAGGGTTGTGGAAGTAGTAGAGCACTATGTGGGAGAATACTTGGTGGCTTGTCATTTCAAGAATATTGTGGATGGGGTTGAATGGGCTTTTGCTGGTGTTTACGGGCCAAATTTAGATTCCAGTAGGAGTTTATTGTGGAGTGAAATTGCGACACTTTGCAATTTGTGGGATCTCCCATGGTGTTTTGGAGGGATTTTAACATTACTCAATTTCCTTGTGAGAGAATTGGAGACTCGGGTATCTCTAAAGCCATGTTTGAATTCTCAGAACTTATTTCTTAGCTACAGTTGATCGATTTACCTATGGCGGGAAGAGATTACACTTGGTCAAATGGGAGAGCTTGGTCCCGTATTGACAGATTTCTGGTTTATGCATATTTGGAAGCTCTTTTTCAGGACTTAAATCAAAAAAGGTTACAGCAAGTAGTTTTCGACCACTATCCTATTCTATTGGACTGTGGGGGCATTGTTAGGGGGAAAATACACTTCAAATTTGAAAATATGTGGTTGAAGGAGGAAGGTTTCGTTGAGAGAGTAAGTAAGTGGTGGGCCTTTTACCACTTTAATGGTACTCCCAGTTTTATCTTGGCAGGAAAATTCAAGGAGCTCAAAAAAGATTTGAAGAATTGGAATACGAAGACTTTTGGCAATGTTAAAAATAATAGACTATCCCTCATGGAACAATTGAACAATTTGGAGGACAAGGAGTTAAAGAAAAGGGTGCTGGCAGATATTGAAAAATTTATGCTTATGGAAGAAATTTCATGGAGACAAAAATTCAGAGTTTTATGGCTTAAGGAAGGAGACAAATGTATGAAATTTTTTCATAAAATGGCTAATTCTCAATGTAGAAATAACGCCATTGATGTCCTACAAGTTGGTGACAATGTAATTTGCGATAAGGAGGAAATTGAAGATCATATTGTGAATTTCTATGAGAAACTTTTTTTAGAAGAATTTTCATGGAGGCCTAAATTAGATGGGATGGTTTTTGACTCCATTGATCACCCTACTGCAGCTTGGTTAGAGAGGCCTTTTGAGGAAGATGAAGTTCTTGATGTAGTTAAGGGCATGTCCAAGGATAAGGCTCCGGGTCCCAATGGTTTTTCTATGGCATTTTTCCAAACTTATTGGGATATTGTGAAGGATAATATTATGAAAGTTTTTGATGAATTTCATTCCTTCAGGAAATTTGAAAAAAGTTTTAATACAACTTTCATAGCTCTTATTCCTAAAAAGTCAGGTTTTGTTAATATAAGGGATCATCGCCCTATTAACTTGGTTAATGGAGTTCATAAGATCATCTCTAAGGTGTTAGTTAATCGTCTTTGTGTGGTTTTGGATAAGATTATAACAAAGTCTCAAAATGCATTTGTGAAGGGAAGACAAATCCTTGACTTGATATTAATTGCTCATAAATGTTTGGAAAGTAGAAAAAAGATGGAACAATTTGGAATTTTAGTGAAATTGGACATGGAAAAGGCTTTTGATCATGTCAATTAGGATTTCTTTCTTTATTTGCTTGGAAAATTTGGATTTGGGGAGAAATGGTGCTCATGGACAAGACATTGCATTTCGACGGCAAAGTTCTCTATTCTGGTGAATGGCTCTCTGGTTGGTTTTTTGAGCAGCTCCCTTGGATTAAGGCAAGGAGACCCTTTATCTCATTTCCTTTTTATCTTAGTCATGGATGTCTTAAGTCGTATGATTAATTTGGCAGTTGAAAGAGGTTTTATGTCGGGTTTTAAAGTGGGAGATGCTTCTAGGGGATGCATCACTGTTTCTCACCTTCTTTACGCAGATGACACTCTAATTTTTAGTGATGCTAATAAGGATCATCTTTGTGCTTTAAGAGCTCTACTGTTATGTTTTGAAGCTGTCTCCTGGATTAGAATCAATTTATCTAAGTCTGAAATTGTTCCAATGGGTTCAGTCAGAAATATTTGTGATTTGGCTAATATTCTGGACTGTAAAGTTTCTTCTTTTCCCATGAAATATCTTGGGTTACCTTTGGGAGCTCCTCATAAATTTGTGACTATTTGGGATGGGGTGATTGAGAAGATCGAAAGGAGATTAGATGGTTGGAAAAAGCTTTATTTGTCCAAAGGGAGAATACTCACATTAATTAAAAGCACCTTGTCAAATTTACCCACTTATTACCTCTCTTTTTTCCCTATCCCAGCGGGGGTGATTAAAAAAATTGAAAAGATTTTCAAAAATTTCTTATGGGATGGTAATGGGGAAAATCGTAAATTTCATTTGGTGAGTTGGAAAAAAGTTTGTACTCCGGTGTCTAGTGGAGGTTTAGGTGTGCAGAATTTAAAGCTTTTCAATAAAGCTCTTTTAGGGAAGTGGCTTTACAACAACGAGAGGAATGCATTGTGGACACAGATTATAGATGCAAAATATGGTAGAATGTGGGAGAATTGGTGTTCTAATGAAACAAAAGGGGCTTTCAGGGTGGGATTGTGGAAGTCCATTAGGTTGGGATGGAAAGATTTTGTTAAAAACATTCATTAAAAAGTGAGAATCGGGACTAATATATCCTTTTGGAACAATGTTTGGTGTGGTGATTCACCTCTTAAATTAGCATTTCCTAGTCTTTTCAGGATTGCTAAATACAAATGGGCTGTTGTGGCTGATTCATATTCGTTTTCTAGTAACATGCTGAATTGGAATGTGGAATTTTCTAGAAGTTTATAGGACTGGGAAGTAAGTGAAGTTGCTGATTTTTTTTGTAAAACTTTATGATTCGAAGATTGATATGAACAGGGAGGATAGGATGCAGTGGATTCATGATATTAAGTCCAAGTTCTCGGTGAATTCCTATTACAAGGTGTTAAATAGACACGATAATAAAACATACCCTTGGAAATGTATTTGGAAAGTTAGAGTGCTTAGTAAAGTTGCATTTTTTTGTTGGTTGGTGTCGTTGGAGAAAGTTTTAACTAATAATTTGAGGAAAATGGGTTTATATGTGATGGACTCGTGCTACATGTGCAAAAAAGATGGCGAATCAATTAACCACCTGCTTCTTCATTGTGAAATGGTGACTGCTTTATGAAACGAGTTATTTGCAAGGGTTGGTATTGCTTGGGTGATTCCTCTTCAAGTGGTGGATTTCTTGGCTAGTTGGCATGGTGTTGTGGGATATGGAGGCAATAAAGCTGAATGGAGAATGATTCCTTTGTGTTTGTTCTGGTGTCTATGGCTGGAGAGAAACGGGAGGTGCTTCAAAAATTGTGAACGCTCAGTGGAAGAATTTAGGGATTTTTTCTTTAGTACTTTAAATTTGGGTAAACAATCTAGTGTAAGACATGAATATTTGAAGTGTTTTCTCTTTATTTCCTTTAGCTTGTATTTAGGTGTATTCTCTTGTCTACTTCCTATGTACTTGGACTATGCCTATTTACTTTGAATAAAATCTCTTATTACCTATAAAAAAAAAAAACACAAGCCGAAAGTGCCAGTTCAAAAACTACTAGACATGCAGTCAGATGCTTCCAAGTGAACATAAAATCAGTCTCAAAAGTCTTAGCTTTTTGGAGAAAACTTTCTGAATCAGACCATACATCCTTAGCAGCCCCACACGACCACAATACATGGTTACTAGCCTCAGCTTGCTGTTTACAGATAGGTCAAGCTTCATTCTCAGTAATCTTCCTTCTATACAGGCTACTTCTAGTTGGGAGAGCCTCACTTACAGCCCTCCACATAAAAACTTTAATAGCATTTGGTACCTTTAAAGCCCATATATGTTTCCATAACTTAGTAAATTGCTATTGGTCAGAACACCCACCCATTGACTTTTGTTTTCTCTGGCACTGCTGATGGTAAGCTGATCTTACAGAAAACAACCTATTGCTAGTAGGACCCCAATACAACTTATCCTCAGAACCTCTCTTACTCACAGTCAAGCTTTTAATCATGTCTGCCTCCTCTATAGAAAAGACCTCATTAATGAGAGGTTCATTCCAAGAACCTCCAAGCTGAAGTAGTTTATCCACTGTATCCTCCCTCTGCAAACAATGAACAGGTGATTGAACCATATGAGTATTAGGGATTGGCAACCACTTATCCAACCAAATCCTTATTTTTTTACCATTACCCACCCTCCACTGCATGCCATCCTTCACTAACCCAGCAGCACCATCAATACTCCTCCAAATTAGAGAAGAAGCACCCCTAGTTTTTGCACTTAGAATATCCCCAGATTTATAATATTTATCTTTCATTATTCTAGCAACCAGAGAAGAAGGCTTGGTCAAAAATCTCCAACATTGTTTTGCTAATAAAGCATGGTTAAAACTAACCATATCTTGAAACCCCATATCTCCATGATCCTTAGGTAAACTAACCCTACTCCACTGTCTCCATTGAATCTTATTCTGATTTGTCAAGTGATGCCCACCAAAATTTGGCTACCAGTTGAGAAATCCTAGTACACAGTTTAAGAGGCAACTTGAAAACACTCATTACATATGTAGGTAGAGCTTGCAAAACAAATTTTATTAGGACTTCCTTACCTTGTGAGAAAGAAAATTATTGTGCCAATTGTTGATTTGTTTCTTCCCTCTCTTTGATTCTACTAAAAGCTTGATATCTAGACCTACCCACCAACGAGAGTAACCTTAGATATTTTTCAGCATCATCACAAATTCGTGCCCCAATAACTTGAGCTAGTCCCTTCTTCACCTCATTTTTTTTTTTTTGAACTAAAGAACACGAAAACTTTTTCCAAATTCAACTTCTGACCAGAAGCCATTTCATAGCTATGCAAAAGACCTTCCAAAGCTCTCCATTGATCCATCTTAGACTTACAAAAGATTAAACAATCATCTACAAAAAGTAGGTGATTTATACTAATACCCCTTTACTAACCTCCACCCCTTTTAGCACCCCTCTTGCCTCAGCTCTATGTAACATGGAGGATAGACCTTCTGCACACAACAAGAAAAGGTAAGGGGAGAGTGGATCCCCTTGCCTCAAATCTCTAGAAGGGTATATCAAGTTACTGCTTTGATCATTTACTAAAATTGAATACTTAACAGTAGAAACACAAGCCATAATTATGATGAAACCCAATCTCAACATAACAGCTCTTAAACAAGGTCATTCCACCCTATCGTATATGCCTTTGACATATCCAGTTTTAGAGCAACACTCCCCCCCCCCCCTCTCTTTGCCCCTTTAATCTGGTTCTCATTGTGTGAATTGCCTATAAGCAATCATAATGTTATATGAAATTAAACGACCCGAAATGAAGGCACTTTGATTGTAAGAAATAATCTCAAGTAAAATCTTTTTCAACTTGTTAGCTAGTGTCTTAGCCATTAGTTTATAAAGCACATTACATAAACTAATGGGTCTAAAATCACTAACAGTTTTAGGCCTGTCCAGCTTAGGAATCAAAACCAAGTTGGTCTTATTCATCTCCTCATAAAAAATACTTGAGTTCAAGAAGTCCAGAACAACTTCCACCACTCTATATTCCACAATACTCCAATAATCTTGGTAAAAACAAGGGCCATAACCATCAGGGTCTGGGGACTTAAAGGGAGCCATCTGAGATAAAGCCAACTCAACCTCCATTCTATCAAATGGTTTATCCAGAGTTTGAGACATTTCATTAGTTATTTTACAACTTAGATCAGCCAATCCTTTCTCTATTACCTCAACAAAGAGACTAGTAGAATAGAAAACACTAGCAAAATGATTCTCAAAGGTTTTTAAAATACTAACTTGGCCTGTCCTCAAGATAGCATTTGAATCCTTGATCTCCATAATTCGATTCATTCTCTTTCTCTAAGTAGCACACAAATAAAAAAAATCTTGTGTTTCTATCACTAGCTTGTACCAGTTTACTTGGACCCTTTGTTTCCATCTCAAGTCTTCCTTCTCTAATAACAAACTCACTTCATTTTGTAAAGATATGATAGCATCCACATTTCTTGCCCCTTCCCTGTCTTGCAATCTCTTCAGAGAAGCACTCTTCTCAGCAATCAATTTTCAACATCAATTTCTAACTCTTAATTTTTAAAATGGATCGTTGTTGAATTTGTGTTTTCTATGATTGGGTGCTGAAAAAAATGAAGTAAAGAAAATTCAACAAAATTTACGAAAATGTCATTCCGAACGAAACACCCGTTCCGATTGGAATGGACCGAAAAATAGGCCGAAATGGCAAAATTCTATCCAAAACGAAATGCCCCACGTAGCCATGTCGATTACTATTTTGGCCAAAACGAAACGATTGTATAAATCATTTCTCAAAACAGAATAATGAAAAAACAAAACATCACATAGACCTCCCACAATTAGAGTCATGTGAACTATTTTGAATCAAAAAGTTATCTTCTCAAATTAATATTAGAGCACACATAGTAAAATACTTATATGACACAATTTAATTTAAAAGATAAATTTTAAAATTTGAATTTTATAAATCAAATCTTACCATTGAAGTAATATAAATGTTGTGTTTTACACACCATCTTGAAAATAGAATAACTCTTCTGAATTAGGTCCATATATCTTAATTTATGTCTCAATCAACTTTTCATTTCTCTTGCTTAGATACTTTTTTATGGGTAAAAGAGATAGACTCAAAATGCAGATTTCATTGCAACTCACTATAACCATATTGTCTCTATCTCTATTCTTTCAAATTGAGTAGTGATATTTGTAATTTTTAAAAAAAAAAATGAATAAATATGAGACTCACATAAAAAAATATTTTTTTAATAATAGACCCCTTTTTTTCAAAGAATGTGTGAGACTTGCACACTCACTATATCTACCTTTAAAAATATTCAAATAAAAAAATTTATAAAATATGTCAGAACTTTGCAGTACTCCACTATCCACTTGGTCTAACCTTCAAGAAAAGAAGTTGGGCATGCACGTCACTCTCACATTTGAGAAATGATATTTGCAATCGTAAAATGAGCAAACGCCGCGTAATTTTTTTAAAAAAAATGAATAAATATGAAATTCATATGAAAAAATTAATTAATTTTTAATAATAAACCCATCTCTTTTTCAAAACAATTACATAGTACTTCCACACTCCACGACTTTATGTAATATTACTCTATATCATATTTCCTTTTACTTGTAAAATATAGTCTACAATATTATACCTGGGGTCCTGAGTTACAGTCTCCATATATTCGAGAGGAAGCCAAACTATTCTCCCAAATCTGAGCTATAATTATGCTTTGAAAGAGGAACTCGACAGAAAATCCGCAGCAAGAAAATAACTAACATAGAATTTCAAGCATACGCAATGACCCATAAATGTTCAGTCATGGGAATAAGGCAACTCATTGCATGCAGCAGAACACAACATGAACAGGAACCGAAGAGAAAAAAGCATAACATTTCCGAAAAGATAGCACTAGTGTAAAAGAATACATTTTCAAACAGATTGCATCAGAGTTTCTTCCCAGATTTTCTCTCTGCCAAAGAAATAATCGATACAATCAATTTCAAGGTAAAATACATATAGCTCCAGCTGTACTTTACTGCATTAAAACCGTCGTGCCCTCCATGATCCAGAAATTGTAGACAAGTGCAAATAGTCTGTCTGCATAAACAATGCACCCTTCTCATACTTACAAGATCAATACAACGAGTCACCATCCATGAAGAAACTGTGAATTGAGCATACATTATATACTTTTTGATGATCTATGGGACTGCTTCTATCTTTCTCTTCAGATTTTCCTCCAGTCCGTTAAGTGAACAACTAAACTCCTCAATGATAACGAAATGGCCAGCTCAAGACTCTTCAACAGAAGTATCAGCATGTCTTCAACAGAACTTGTATCCTGGGCCCCTAAAATACAATAATCGGCATAACCCGATCGTGCTGGCCGTGCTCCAAAGATTGTACAGCCATGGCTATGAAACTTGCTTACACTTTTATGTACTTAAACAAAAGCTTAAGACTCTTCCCTTGTGCCTTTCTTAAGTACTTTACCTTTTAGAAACAAGGCCTAGAAAGGGGTTATCTCTAATTAAGAATATATGGCAAGGACCCATGTAGCTCGGGTGAAAACCTTTATAAAAAAAAACGACTAGGGTGCAGAGAGCAGCTTATAACCGCCAGGCTGCGGGAGAATTGCAACATTTTAACGGGTGACCCTACCAAAAGCGAGTTTTCATTCTGTAGATGCCAGCTAGTTTTCAGTAAAGTAAACTTTGAAAGCATATAACCTAACCCTACACAACCCACAATCTAAAAGTTCCACCTACCATAACTTTTCAGATATTGTAGTTCTTTCAAGTGTGTGAACTGTGTTCCTCTAGTTATTAAGTCCAATTAAATGATGATAAACTTGCACCTGTAGCCATCATAATGACAGTTTTGGATGCCAAGACCGCTTTTGATGTAATCAAGCACCGGTTTCGACACCTATATCAGTTTTAGACTCTGCAAGAGTAATGATAATCGGTTGCCATCCTGAGTGATGGGTAATAATCCATTTCTTCAAGGAAATGACCATGTTCAATATCTGGAGTACATCACCCAATGCAAGCTTTTCTAAGCATTCTTTCCTTAAAGTCAAAGCTGCTTCATATCTGCAGAAATCAAGTAATTTTTCAGTTAGAATTTACTAATCCAGGAAACAAAGTAGCAACAGAATTATTAAACACCTTTACCTGCATTGAGAAGCCATCATTGCCAATCTGCCAGCTGAGGAAGCAAGAAACTTTTGTATACCATCCCATGTTTCTTTTGGGTACTGCATAGGATTACCACCGATAGGGTTCACACACTTCCATAATTTCTCATTTTTACCGACATACAACTGCACTGCACCTAGGTTCTGTTTCACTATCATATTCTGGTCAATCGCGCTTTCTAAGGCCTTTTTTACATCAGTATTGCAATGTTTCAGATCTCCACAACGTATGCAGTCAGTTATATTCGCTTCAGTAGGCACAATCTTTTCAATTTTCAGGGTGTTTAAGGCAAGCAGGATTACACCAATAAGGCCTTGCACATAATCAGAAGGTGGTGAACGCCCTCGAGATCCCCAGCCACCATTACTAGAAACACCATTTATAGGAGGAGATGCTGGTGGTCGATATCCAGAACCACGGGGATACCTGTTGCTCATAGCATCACGATGAAATGTCTGGCCACTCTGCAGGCCATGACCCTTTTGTGGTGCATTTATGCGAGCTGGATATGGAGATTGAGTAGAGTTAGGCCTAAATTCTTCTCCACTTCGGTGTTGGCCATTAGGAGGATTTTGAGCATATCCAGGTAATTCAGGGATACTTAGACTACCCATATCAGGCATACTTGTGTGTCGAGCTGAAAAAAACCTGGGGCCATCAGGTCTAGGAGAAATTGGATGAAAACCACCCTGACTATGAGAATTTACAAGATGCAGATTCTCTAGTCCAAAAGGAGGTTGCATATGGGGGTTGTCTGGCCTCAAAGGAAGAGAATATTGATTTTGTGCATTTCCTACGAAATTATAGCTATTACTCCCTGAAATTTCAGAACTGCCAGGAAAAAAATCTGAAGTAGACCGACTTACAGGGACTACAGGCTCAATGAAACCAAAGAATTCATGTGGGGCTTTCTTAAACTGGTTGGGTTCTGTATGTTCTGGTTGGTAAGGGTAATCATTGTTTTTACTCTCTTGAGTTGAAACTGGCATGCTTGAGGCCCATGACATGCTCGACTGATTTATGGGTTTTCGACCATTCTTCCCCTTATTTTTGTTATCACCAACCCTTTCACTACTGGAAGGCCTTTGATTTCCAAAAGAAAGGTTTTCAGAATTGCTGTATATCATAGGTTGGCTTAATTGACTAGGTTCAGAAACTTGGTATTGAGATGTTTCATGATTAGAGGTATGATGACCATTAGCAAACTGTGACGATTCACCACTCGAAAGTGGGGGTCCTCCGGCAGAGAGGCTGGTCCAAAGCCACACAGTCTTCGCTGCAGCAATCAGGGGTGCGGATGCTTTTTGTGGCTGCGCTAGAAGTATGTTATACCTCCTCATGCGCAGTTGATGGAGTGCATTAGAGAAATCTCTGTCTCCCGAAATTAGCATAAAGTTTGCAGGGGCAGGGTTGTCTACTGCCCAGAACAGCATATCAACTAATATCTTCTTGTCACTTGCATCCTTCACGCCTGTAACATACCTTAATGTGTCAATGAAAACAAATACACATTCAAACATCATCACAATCTTACCTTCTAATCCATTAGACATGCTACTCAAGAAAGTATGTATATTTTCAACAAGTTTGCAAGAGTTGGAAGTGCAGTTAAACAAATTTTCTAAAACAATAGTTGCACAGAGAATGAGTTCCAGAAAGAAATAAAAAGACTGTACGTAATTGATGCCTACTAATTAAAATTAGTTCTCACATAAAAAATAATAATACTTGATCGCCTATGACTTTAACCTTCATTGAGCACAGCTAAAAAAAAACAATTTCTTATAAATGTTATCCACAAATTACTTATAAAAAAAAATGTTATCGACAAGTTAGAAAATCGTTGAAAAGAAAAGAATCCAAGATCATCGTCACGCCCAAACACAAAATCTCCGCTTTAATTTGCAAAACTAGGGTTATTCTTACATGAATTGGATGTGCAGTAAGGAATCATCGATAAGACGATAATCTAACATAACATGAGATTTAAAAATCAACAAGTGGAGTTAAAAGCTAAACCAGTATACACATAGCTACATCAATTGATAACAAAGAGGCAGAAATGATATAGTTTTGCATAAATTAGCACCGAATAAACCAGGCGCGTATTTGATTTTGAACTCAAAAGGCAGAAATAAACCAAATTCTCACAACAAAAATTAGTCGAAAGAAATGAAAAGTCGATGCGACACTCGGAAAATCCAGATCGGAAATGATTTGAAGGACGACCGTCCTCCTCCACAATCAGAATCAGAATGGGGGAAGAGGATACACAACATATTTTAAGGTGGGGGGAGGAAAGGAGTACCAGCGGGGACGTGGTTGAGGGCGATGCCGGTGCTGGAGAGGGCTTGTTGGACAGATACAGGGATCCCGTTGGTGTCGCCATAGGCGGAGATGGAGACGGGACCACAGTAATTCATCTTGGCGAGCGCGGAGCTGATGTTCTGGGCAATCGCGTGCGCGTCGCTGCCCTTGGGAACTTGGCAGTTCTCTATGTCCCACCACACAGACGTCTTGGCCTTGATGTACTGCGCCTCCGCCAACGCTGGGGACGACATCGTTGAACCGAGTCCGCCTCCTTTTACATCTCCGACCATTCTCAACACAGGTCAGGGAGCCGCACACAAAACAGCATAAACCGCCTCTTCTTCTTCTTCTTCTTCTTGTCGTTTTTCGGCGCTCTTTCAGTTTCTGGGTGTCTCTGCAAACTAAACTGCTGTCTTTCACTTTGGACTTTGAAGGTGTGGTGCGGGCAAAGACAACATACTCCATTGGCGGGCCCACGCACAGACTCCACTTCTTCCGCTTGTAATATGTAATTAGGTTAATAATCAGTAACCCTTACCTTCTTAATCATGATTATTACTCAAATTATATTTAAAGAGCCATTAATACGAAAAAAAAATCATCTTTGTATATTGTTTTAAAAAATTGTATGTATTTGCAGATGACAAATATTGAATTTAATTTATAAATAAGTTTATAAAATAAATTTCTCTTATAAATTAAATTAAGATTGCAAATCAAATTTTGACACATAATCTACAAATAAAATTTTAAATAACTTAACTACAAAGAAATCTCACAACAATATATCCACAAACCGGCGTAGTTTGAAATAATACATTAGATATTAAAATCACTTTTATTATAAAATAGAATTAACAAATTATATAAATCCACGTTATTTTGTGGCTTTACAACACATTTATGTTCTGGATTGTATTTTTTTCTATATTTTCTGATGAATTAGAATCTAGTGAGTTGAAACTGTTCGGTAAAAAAATATGTACTTGTCCCTTGTTCTTAGGAAGTTTTCTCCAACCCAATTCGGAAGTAAACCTGAGTCCGTATACAAAATAGTATTCTCTAACCCATATTTGAAGTAAAGAATTAATCTGGGAAAAAAAATGGTCATTGCACCCATCTTCTGTCTCATTCATTTTCCCTCCAGATTTCCGCATCAGATGCAATAAAATAAGGTTGACCAGGAAAGAAAATCCACATCCCACACGTTTGTTTCTTCCCGTTTTTCCTCCATACCAAACAAGAAAAAGGGAGTCATTCTGGTCCACTCTCCATTTTCCTTCCATTTCTCTTCATTTTTCTCCTATATGACATACACAACCAATAAACCACTCCTTGACTACTTCCTCAACTGAATCTTTACATTAAATCAGTATAGCCTCCTATATAAATATGCTCCTTGAAAAAATTACATTTCCACAGTTAAAAAAAAGTATATACCTTGACGGGCTACTTCTTGCTATTCTTCCTCTGCTTCTAAGATGTATGGCTACTAAGCTGGCTTCTCCCAAGATGCGACAGTCTCGAGGGAGGAATTAAAGTAGCTTCTTCATCCACTTCTGAACCAGGAATAGAAGCATTCCATCCGATCCTTCCACCATTGTTGTTGTTTACATCGTCAACGGGGACATATACATCAGATTCTTTCCTCTCCATCTTAAACTCCTGCAAACTTTGGAAACAATACGAACATAATAAGATCATTATTTAGCATACTATAAGCAATTATTCCAGAACTGGTACAAGAGAATTACATCTTCCTAAGATTTTTTTCAAGTCTTTCTTAGGCTACGTTTGGATGTTGAACTGAGTTGAGTTGAGTTGAGTTGAGTTGAGATGATAAAATATTGTTAGAATATTATTTTTTAGTATTATTATTATTCTGAAATTTAAAAAAGTTGAATTATTTATTATATTTTATATTGGAATTTGAAAAAGTTGTAATGATTAGTTGAGTTGAGTTGAATTAGGTTGAGGATCCAAACGAAGCCTTAGTGGTCTTCCCTAGTTTGTATCAAAACATAAAATAACTGCAGTTCCACAACTTCAACTGCCTCTTTTAAAGGAACTTCCCGACATAAAAGCAGTTCAATCAAATAGCTACAGATCCAAAGTGGATGCTAAATTGGAGGTAGGTAGCTTAAGATTAAGTGCTAATAGTAACCTTCATAACATTGAAGAACGCATAAGATCGAAAGGTTACTTGACAGAAATCCGATTTTCAGATGTTGAGGAATGCATTTTAAAATCGAGAGAAAGCTATCAACTAAAAAAAAATATTATGAGTAGCACAGAATAAATATTAACCTTTACTGCTCTATCTGGGAGACTTTCAGGAGGAAATTGAGATGCACGAGAATCTCTGACCTTCAAGTAATTATAAATGATGACACCACAGAGAGCTGCAGAAAGATGAAATTAATTTCATAGATGTCAATTTTAGCCCCAGCTAGAAAGTTTTAGTGCATGTTTGGGATTGCGGTGGGAAATATAACTTATAGTTTTAGGGCTTATAACTTTTAATTTAAATAATAATTTCTATCATTAAGAAGTTATATATTGTTTGGTAACCATATGTTTAAAGCACTTTCAAACATGTTACATTTGTTTGAAAACAAATTAAAAAAATGTTTTCTGATGTAGACGATCATTAGATTTTTTAAAAATTATGATCATATCCTTAAAAGTTTGAAAGTTGTAATTATCTTAAAGTTGTATGAGTATTTTCACGCATTGATAGTCTTTTTAAAATTTGAACTACATTCCGTATTATCCGGAAAAGCATGTTTGAGGAACTACTTTTTAGCTTATTTGAGATTAAAAAAAAAAAAAGTACTTTAATATGTAACATCCAAACAACTTATTTTTTCTGTTAAAGAGCTTTTAAGTCTATTTAAGCACTTTTTAAGACTCTTAACGCAACCTCAAACAGGCCCTTAAAGTTGAAACAAATAACAGAACAAAAATATACCTATCGCATAACCAATTATATTGAGACTAGTGATCATAGACTCGGGAAATAGAGCAGTTGAAAGGGCAATGAGTATCCAGTCTTTCAATACTCCCGCAACACGGATTGTTACAGCTCCAGTTCTACCAATTGCTAAGAAAATTGAGAAGTTCAAAGCTAGAGCACAAAGTGCGTTTGAGAAGAATATCCAAAAATTGAACTGAATCTGTGAAACTTCCATTACAGCCTTCTCCAGAAAATACCAAGGAACAAACAAAATGATAAAGCTGCACATGATAGTGGGTGAGGATGAGCAATTTATCCGAACAGCATAAAGACACAATTTCACCCACACACAAATCAATTAACTTATCAGGAATCATATCCACAGTAATTTTCAGCTCTATTTTCTGATCCTGCCCATACTATTATTCCATATAATGTAGTTGCTTGAGTTGGCTTTCATCCAAGTTTGAATAAAAAATATGCAGACCAAAGAAAAATGCATGAGAGCAAAATTTATAGGTGTGTCACAAAAAATATTGAATCATGTCGTTCTCAATAAAGTAGTGAAGTCTTAGGTAAGTGGAAGAGATCAAGACCACGTAAGATAAAACGCTATCAATAAACAATTAAAAAATGTATAAAAAAAAAGGTAACAAAAATGAAAGAAAATAAAATCCAATAAAAATTCAGCTTAATAACTATTTCTGGACCGGCAAATACACAGTTTCAAATGAGTGATATAAGATGAACAGAAAATAGGAGGGCCAAGAATGAGAAATAAGCAGTTAGGGGGTGTGGGATTGCCATGATATAATAAAGGGAGAAGAACACTTTTCACTATCAAATTATTAGGAGATTTGCACTTGCACCCAAACTACCAAAACTGACACACTGCACCCTCCAACTACCAAAACTTAGACGATGCACCCTCATTTAAACTTGACCATTAAGATGGATGAAACATATGTGACATGGCATAATTATACTAGTCGTATCTTAATGTTGGGTGAAAAGTGTCAGTTCTTGGAAGTTTGAGTGTAATGTGTCAGGTTTGGTAGTTTGGGTTCAAAGTGCGAAATTCCTAATAGCTTGAGGTTGCAAAGTGTATTTCTCCTGAAGATTAAAGAATATCGTTTTTGACTAAAATGAATTGCAAAAAGGAGGATTCACGAATCCCCCAGTTAGTTAATGTTTAAGGCCTAAAAGGGTTTGAGTTATTTAGGGATCAGAACCACCTAATAAGCACCATTCATGATTGAATTAAAAGGATAAACTCACAAATAGAACTATTATTTAAAGTTCGAGATATGTGAGAATAGAGGTACAAGCTCCAAATAGACAAGCCCCGCGAAAGCCTTTGTAAAAAAGTGGACCCCACCTTTAAAAAGTGTAAAAAAAACTATTCTTTATTAGTGAGATCTATTTTTTTACAAAGGGCTTGTATGGGGCTTGTCTATTTGGGGCTTTACCTAGCATTACTCGTGAGAATACGATACCTGCAAGGTGCTATGTAATATAAGCTGGTGATAGGATTTAGAGTTAAGCCCTTTTTTTGAAGAAGAACTTGTGTTAAGACAAGCCTGAGAGCCTCGCCAAACATGCCCATGACTTGATAAGCTGTACCCAGCAAATTAAAATGAATTTCCCCATACGAAGAAACGACAACTCCAACACTGACCAGCACCATGTTCAAGAACACATCAAACCTTAATTTGTCAGTGCCACAGACAACTGCTGTGAGGAATGTCGCCACTGGCACTGTCAAATCAAAATTTTAAGCTGTGTTTAGCCATTTAGTAGTTTCCCAAGACAAACCCACAAAATAATAACATACTCAGGGCTTTAAGCATCTGGATGAAGGCCACAGAAATGTACAGATAAGCAGTGTTGCCAAACCTGTAAAGACACAGAAAATGCATCAAGGACTAGGAATACATAAACTAACATGTGAAAACCCAAGTGAAATACATGCCATTGTGAATATGGAAATCGCACGTTACAGATTCAGAGCATTGCTAATTTTGATAAATCTACATAATGACGCAATAGCATGTGACGTGTGAAAATCACAAAAACATTAAGGGATCAAAGTAATAAAATAACTGCTAAGAACCTAACAGGAATGCATCTAACACACTTAGTAGCGACCATAATCAATTATCTTCATGTTAGAAAAAAATATATGTTGATAATTAAGATGTTCGGCCCAATAAATATGGAATATGGATATCAGTAACAGCATGATAAAAGATGCGTTTCCCATCCCACAATATCTAAAAAGTGATGGGATCATTTCCACAACTGAAATCAACTCACTAAGCCTTACTCCCAACTAGATTGGAGTTAATGAAAGTGAATTCAAAGATTTTGAAACCTACATACTAAAACTGAGGAGCGCCAATATGATATGAGCCTTTATGCATATGAATACAAATACGCAAATGAAGCACCATAAACAACAATGTTTGCAGTACAGGAGAAATAGGTAGCAACATTCATGGTTGGGACAGGCTTAAATTAGTTTTTACCTTCAAAGTTACAACTAGAACAACAGTAGACCTGTAACAACCAAAAGAAACCTCACACCAAATCTAGGCTTTACCAAAGATGGAACACAATGACTGGGTTCGAACCAGGAGTCTAATCATACAATATAAATTACTTACCATAAACTAGATGCAAAGAAAGCACTTATAGGAACGACACATGTTGCATATCTGCAGAGCCAAGATGATCATTAAAGAGCATGAAGTTTTGATAATACAAAATCAAAAGCAAATGTAACAAGCTTACATTTTGAATGTCATTTTAATTGGCGAAACAACCTGCACCAATTAGGCACCAATTAAAAATATTAAACTGTTTGGCCAACACAAAGTAGTAAAAGGAAAAAGAATACGGGACAGAAAAGAACAAGGTGAGAGAGAGAGAGAGAGAGAGAGGAGGATACAAGCATTTCAGAAAGTTGGAACAGAAACTTTTCATATTCATTATATCTACTCACAGCCCCTCTATAAATTTATATCTTTTAAGTGGTGCCAGATCAAGTTTTTTGTTTAGTAGTATATTTTCCATTTTTCATTTCTTCTCATGTCTAAAGCAAACTCTACCTATAATCTCATACCAATTTAAAAACTTAAGACAAGAGAAGAAAAAAGTTAAAGAAAAAAAGTTCTAGAAAGAAACAACAGTATAAGCCAGCACTAAAGCCAACTTGACTCAACTAACAGTTGATCCCATCAAATTGGGGTAAAAAACATGTTTTGAGATTTAGTTTATGAAATTGTTGTTGCATTGAAGCCAGCGCATTGTTAAAAACAAGAACTTGTAAAAGTATCATCCTTTTTTATGCAAGACTTTTAATCCAAGAATTAAGGGTCGAGAAGTTTTCATTGTAGGCATTCATGAGATGAACATTGAATTCCAGTGCAGTACGATGGTAATGAAAGCAAGAAAGTACATGCTACATTCTTGATCTCACGCATTGAAGGTAGAGTTGTTCTATGATTCTTATATCCATTATAGCCTACTTGTGGTCGTGGTGAGTCTATCACACATAGGAAGGATAAACACAAGGGATGGTGTATATTCTCAAACTTTTTTTTTTTTTTCGGTAAACAAAGTTTTATTGATCAAAAGAGAGACAAAAATGCCCAAGTATACAGGACATATACATGAGCAAGTTTATGTCTAGTTTAGAGATACAAGGAAATCATGAAAAAACTTGCCATGAAAATCAATTACAATCGACCAATGGAGTAAAGTATTGAAAAACAAAATTCTAAGTTCTTCCATTGATCTCTCTTGATCTTCAAAACATCTTGCGTTCCGCTCCCTCCAAATGCACCACCATAGACAAATAGGTATAACATCTTCCATATGGACGCAATTTGAGAGTTGCCCCTAATACCTCTCCAAGAGGCTAAAAAATCACATACCCTTTCCGGCATCACCCACGCTAACCCCAAACGTGCTAAGACTTTGGTCTACAAGGTCATGGCAATCTCACAATGTAGTAATAGATGGTCAGCAGACTCACCACTCTTCTTACACATGCAACACCAATTCATAGCTATAATGCCACGTTTCCTTAGGTTATCTATAGTAAGAATTTTCCCCAAAGAGGCTGTCCATACAAAAAAAGCGGCCTATAGAGATGCCTTTGTCTTCCAAATGCTCTTCCATGGGAACGAGACTGAGTTGTGCATGTTCAAGGAATGACAGAAAGAGCGGGCAGTAAAAACTCCCTTCTTAGAGGGATGCCAACATATCTTGTCTTCACCTTCCCCCGACACACGAGTGGAGTACACAAGGTCAAAAAAGGCCGAAAAGCCATCCATCTCCCAATCTTGTGCATCTCTATGGAAAGTGAGGTTCCATTGGGAAGGGCCATTGGAAAAGATAACTAAATCTACTATAGATGCTTCTTTCCTTCTTGCTAAGCTATAAACTTGTGGATAAACATCCTTGAGTGCCCGGTCACCGCACCATAAGTCATGCCAAAATCTTACCTTAACTCCGTTGCCAACTTTGAAACAAGTATGTGCTGCCTAAATGTCCCACCCTCTTCTAATATGTTTCCAAAGCCCAACTCCATGAGGTCCACTCACTTCATTAGAACACCACCCTCCCCATGATTCCCCGTGCTTCAAAGCAATGACGGTTTGCCACAAAGCCTCCCATTCTTGGTGATATCTCCACAACCATTTGCCAAGCAAGGCTTGGTTGAAAGATCTCAAATTCCATATACCCAAGCCTCCTTCTTTGATGGGGGAGAATATTGTGGCCAATTTCATCAAGTGAAATTTAAACTCATCCTTGATCCCTCCCCAAACTTTATCAGATTTGAGCTGGGTGACAGGACTAGGATTGGGTTTTGGCATGACGTTTGGTGTGGCAATAAGACATTGAAGGTTCTTTCCCATAGTTGTTTAGAATTTCTTGATACTTTCCCCTTCTGGGGATGAGCAAAATCCACCCAATAGAGTCAAGTCATGTCTGATGTGATGCTTGTGCGGGGAATGAAATGCACAAAAGTATGAAAACCGTGAGAAGACAGTGGGAGAATTAAAATCCCTAGTGTTAAAAATGCTTCATGTATGGATGACAGCTCAGAGTAACAGTGGCCTCCCTAGTTATATTGACTCCATGTCTTTTTCTAATATCTCCCTACTTGGATGCTTTCTCTTAAGTATGCCCTATGTACTTGGGTGGCACCTCTATGCGCTCTTAATAAACTCGACCCACTTATCAAAAAACACTTCACCAAATTTTCTTTCTTTTCTCTGTATATTAACTTCAAATATCTTCATAATCATTAAAAAACAAAAGATGATAAACTTACAACCCTTTAATAGCTCTATTTCAACCGGAGTGTAGTTATGTAAATTTGAAATTATTTTTAATGAAATAGCAAAATTGTATTAGCTGATTATAAAATGAGTTGTAAAAAAGTTATAAAAGAGTAGTCATTGTATCATTACCCAAAAAAATACGGTTGATAGTAGCATTCCCAGAGAAGAGAAGATCCAAGAAAGGGAAGGCTTCACAAGTTTGAACATCATACCTTGAAAACACGGATGAGAAAGAATGCAACAGCGCCAGAAAATCCCATATGAATCATAGTGAGGGTTATTGGATATGGAAAATTGAAGTACTTTGTCGAGAGGACCCACTGCATGAACGAAACGAAGTTAATGGTCATTATTTAATCTAGCAGAGGGAAAATCTGATTCAAAATATAAAACAAAACAAGAGATGAAAAACAACTCTGCATAGTGTGAGAGATATAATGAGGATGCTTTACCTTGTTGTACAAAATAACCCCTGATGAAAGCAAGATGTAAACTAGAAGGTAAATATAGGTCAACAAATGCTGCCTGCTGATCATCGTCGCCGGAATGCAAGTCCCACAAAAGCCCTTCAACAAATAACTCCTTGCTCGCCAAGCAGCATAAAAAAACACAAGCTTTCCTAACAAAAAATTAGGCTATGCAACACATACAGATCGGTGTAAATATCCCTTTCGAAGCAAGGTTCCCCTGTTCACCAACATTTGCCAACACGCCAATTTGAAACAAATCTTATCACTGAGATTTCAACATCAACATCACCAAAAACGACAAAAGAATGACATGAGTGACCATTATATCGTACGGTCCAGCATAAATGGCAACCGCAAAACAAGTTTTTAAATTCATTAAAGAGGGCAAGTTCTGCAAAACAACTCTTCAGAAATTTATTCAAAGCAACCGAGCATCTCGGTTGGTATATGACTATCAGCAAGACATTTCTAAACATTAGTGATTTAGTTGAGATTTGGATGTTAACCCCATTATCTTCGACATGGAAAAACTGGAACACAGGAAAGAAAGAAAAAAAAGGCCTACACCCTTTATAGGCTGAACCATAATGAATATTGATAGATGTAGTAAAGATCCCTGTTTTTTTATTGCAGGGACAAACAACTCCATTTGTGTCAAATTGAAAGCAAGAAAATAGATCCCAACAGAAACTTCTGCACAAGTTTACTCACACAGTCAACTGCGAATCTGATTTGAAAGAGAATGGCGGAGAACGCCAAGAGTCCAAGAGGAGACTGAAGAACCTACAGAGTCAGGCTTCGTTTGGTTACTTAACCAAACTCATCTCATCTCACTCATCATTACAACTTTTTCAAATCCCAACACAAAATATAATAAACAATTCAACTTTTTCAAATTTCAAAACAATAAAAATATTCAAAAATAATATTTTAACAATATTTTATTATCTAAACTCAACTCAACTCAACTCATTTCAACAACCAAACGCACCCTGAGATTGCCCTGTCTATAACTTCTATTGAATTGTTATCGAGTTAATTCAATCTAATTTTAAATTGTTTCTATATCTAAACATCCAATTAAATTTATCTCGATTTAAAATCATATAAAATTTACGATATTTTTTAACTTAATAATTTTTTATACGCGAGACTTACAATTTTTTCAATATTTTAAAAATAATCTAAACTTATATTAACATCTAAACTCATTTTAGATAAAATCCACAAATCTCACTCTACTATCTTAAAGCATTAGCATTAGATTGGCTATCATATTATTCAAATTTTGATTAATATGAAACTTTTTCACTTTTAACTAATCATTCAAAACTTGAAGTCTATATTGAATTAGTCATCACACTCTTTATATAATAAAATATTTTTATTTTATATTTTTATATTTTTTTAATTAAATTTTAGTTTTTAATTACTTGTTTATTTTATTTTTATAATTTTTAATAACCTCTAACAATCATTTTCATTTTCATTTTCATTTTCACAATCCAATAATTTATAATATAATAATCTCAAAAAATATTTTTAGACTTCTTATAGGTCTTTTTATATTTGAAAAGAAGAATAACTTTAGTAATTTACTGTATCTTATATTTTGGATGAAAACAATTTAACTAATTTAATGTGGAGCAAATATGAATGATATTTGTTAAATTTAAAAATAAAAATATATTTGATTAATGCAATATCAATGTTCTAAACTCACTATTATTTATAAAGAAATCAAATCATCCCAACTTAGTTTAATATCAAAACAGGACCGAATCATCTGTCCTTGACTTGTATAAATTCAACTCCAAGTCTCGAATCTGGTTCTTATTATTAATGAATCAAATTTAAATAAGAATTCATAGTCTTATTTTAGTTTAATTCTTATACATTCGATCAACTCGTGCAAATCTTTACAACTTTGTATTCGCTATTTTTATATTTTCAAACATTTGTATTCACTATTTTTCACTATTTTAATATATTATATACATATATATAACATAAAAAAACAAAAGAAAATCATGGTTGAGTGTTTTATTTCTTAACAAGGTGTTACGCATACAAATAAATTACATAAAAATAAATTTATAGATTGACGTGATTTTATGTTATCTATTAGATATATTTTAAAATAAAAATAAATTTACAATCTAACCACTTTTATATAATCATTTTGACTAAAGTATTTCTCTTTCTTAATTTACGAAAGACTTTTATATTCTTATGATAACTTACAACACGTGACATGTGTTGATCATATAAACGAGTGTGTTTTTAATTTCATAAAAAAGGGAGTATTTTTGTATAAATTAAAGAGAACATACAATTTAACTAAAAATAAATTAAGGGCTAGTTTCATCGCATATTGTCTAATTATTATAATTTTTTCAAACTTATAAATAAAATACAATAAACAATTCAACATTTTCAAATCTTAAAGAAAAAATTATATTCTGATATTTTATTCAACTCTTATTTCATCTCATTTATGTAACCAAATTCTCATCTAATGTGTTTCATTTATTTTTATAGATGAGATAAGATAAGTTGAGATAAAAGTTAAAAATTAAATAAAATATTGTTAGAATATATATTTTTAATATTATTTTTGTTTTGGTATTTGAAAAAAATAAATTGTTTATTTTATTTTGTGTGTGAATTTTAAAAAAATTTAATGATTAGATGATATAAAATGAATATATAATGATTACAAACGAGTAAATATAATAATTTCTTATCTTTCAAATATATATATATATAGATATATAATTATCATAAAGTCATGTATAATGTATATTATAAAAGATCTATATATAAAAAATACACATAAAATAATAAATTAATTAAACAGCTGTCGAAGAAATTCGAACTCGTTTACGAAATAATTAAAATAAATAAATTGATTATGAACATGAATTTTGCATAACAAAAAAGAGATTGCGTTAAAGTAAATAAGCGCAGGAAAATGCAAGTGAGATGGCTGTTGTCATAGAGATTCAAAGAAGCAGAGCAACAAGGAAGAAACCTGATTTAGATATAACTTTCTGATGACTGCAGATGTTGCTGAAGCTTGTTCTCTACGAAGGGCTATGGAATTGCTTGCACTGAGATGGGTTTCTCTCGGGTTGTATTTGAGGGAGATGCTAAGAATATAAAGTGTTTGGATGGAGGATGTTCAATTGTCTATTATGAGTGTTATCATGACTGATAAAGTTTTTAATGTTTGCTAATCAATAATGAAATCTATGCAGATTTTTAAATATATATAAATATATATATATATATATATATATATATATATATATATATAAAATATATATATATTTATGCTAGGAGCCCGATTTGGGCATCTGTTGGTTTTGCGGTATTTTAATTTTTTTTTTAGTTTTTTTTTATTTAATGTTTAAGAAAATATTATTTAATAATATTATAAATTTTTTTAAAATATTTTAAAGTGTTAAAAAAATAATATGAAAATAAAAAATAAAAAATTCTTTAAAATTTGTTTTTTTCACATCATTTTTTTAACACTTTAAAATATTTTTTAAAAAATAAAAAATTTATAATATTATTAAACAATATTTTCTTAAACACTAAGTAAAAAAAAATTTTAAAAAAAATTAAAATGCCCAATCGGGCAAAACCAACGGGAGCCCGATCATTTTTCTATATTTATATATATATATCAAACCACATATAATTGTTACCATTAGTTTTACTATCATTTTCTCACCATCTAGTTACATGATATTAAATTATTAGGGACCATTTATTATATTTTATTTATAAATCAATTATTTGATATCAAATCAAAGATGTGAGAGACTGATAATAAAATAAATGATAAATAGATTTTTTCTTAAGTAAGTATTTAAACTATGAGCGGAAAGATCCGAAACTTTTTGTTACGAATTATTGAATCAAATCCAAAATTGCACGATGTAACGATGATATTACCCTCGTTTTTAATAGAATTAACATGAGTCTCGTATAATATTTTTACAAGAAAAGGAAATTGGTGCCCACCAATTTGTTTATAATTTTTTTTTTATAGGAATAACATTCTATTCCACTCCGATCAATTGTAATAAATTTTAGTTTTTAAATGTCCACGAGTTTCTTATATAATTTGTTTCTAAGTAGAGGTAATTAATTAGCATGATAAACGAGGATAATATCCTATAATTCAACACTTCAATCTAACTCATGGGATGGCTCGTATTAAGCAAAGCTCTTTAGGATGAGGGGGACGAGTTATAAGTTGTAACTATGTTAGCAAGAGACTCTATAAGATAATAATTTAAATATAATCCAATTTTTTTTTTTTAACAAATAAACATAAGAGAGCAAAGAGTAACAAAGATTTGTTGCAGATAGTAGCACGGATGAGATCAATACAAAGAGGATTGGAGTAATGCTAAATATAAGTCTAAGTTATACAAGTTTTGCATATGTCATTTGTAAAAAAATAGCTTTCACTAAAAAAATTAATTTTTTTTAGATTTTTCCGAGGAGTGAATTGTTTTATAAAGGGACTATGTGAGATTTGTATAATTATACTTGGGACTTTTACAAATTATTACTCTATAAAGATTTGGGCTGGATTTTTTCCCAGCCTGGTCCGAAATCTTGAAAATCGGATTCCGATTCTAAGTTCATGCTGAGATCAAACCCAAGCCGAAATCCAGGTTGCCAAAACCCGGACCTGCCCGGTCCGAACCCATAAAACCCGATACCTAGGTCTTTTTTAAAGACATAACCCACAATCACTCTAAGAGCAATGTTTTGCGCTTACCGGAGCAAATATGGGCACAAGTATTGTATACGATCTTTGGTGCCTTTTGTCTGTTGGCTATGTTTTTTGCGATCAATACAAAGAGAATCGGAGTCATACTAGATATAAGTCTAAGTTATACAAGCCTTACATAGGTCATTTGTAAAAAAAAATAGGTCCCGCTAAAAAAAAGTTTTGAGGAGTGAATTGTTTTATAAAGGGGCTATGCGAGACTTGTATAGTTATATCTAGGACTTTTACAAATTATTAGTCTATAAAGAGTTCTGAACTATGGGGTCAAGGGCTATAATTCTTTAGAAATGATGTAGCAACCCAGTGAACAAGCTCGTGTGCCTTTGTGTTGCACTTTTAGAAACCTGGGCAGAGGACCATTTTTTAACAGCATTTGAGAAGAGTGGCAATCCTCGATGATGGAGCCGATTTGCCATTCCATGTCTTGATCCAGCTGAGTTATGAGCAAGTGAACCATTCGGATTTCTATGGTCATAAAGCAACTAAACTCTGTATGTAATAAGCCGGTAAATTGGACGCTGCCAAAAGAGGCATCCCCGAATTTATATATATATATGCCCATCTCTACTGCCTCATGTATAGTTTGAGTTAAATGTCCTGTTCCAACTTTTCTCTATCAAAATCACGATCATATCTGCGAGAAAAAGGGGATGAAGAAGGGTACAAGTTCTCACCATCCCATGCTTACATTTGCGAACAAATATGTTACATGTGTGAGATCAAGTAATAGAAATCCGAGATCACAAATAAAATCAACAATTTGAGGGAGTGCTTGGGGGGGAAGAAATCACTCTGTAAAAGGGGGAATGGTTGCCGAGATCGAGACTGAAAATCGTGATGGAAATGGTTACTAGGTAGATTATAGATACCTTTCTTCCATCACCATAGATCATAGGTTTTTTGTAATGAAGAACGAGCTAAATAGTACCAGAGTGAGTACCCAGAACACATTTAATGACCCATTTACCACTAATTTAAGTAGAGACGGCAATCATTTTAGGAGAAGGGAAGGAAGAGAAAATAGAGAACAGAATATTAAAATTTGAGGGTAATTCCAGATGAGAGGAAAGGCGGCCCCACAAAAAAATAAAAAATTATGAACAAATCAATACTGTAAATAACGGAAGCATAGTGAACCTTGTTCAAACAATTTATCACCACCTTCTGAAACCATGTTACCATCCCTTTGTTATATTTTTCATACTCACATGAGTGCACATATGCACCTGCAAAAGCAGAGAGAGAGAGAGAGAGAGATCACAAGCTTGGAGTTTCACCAGCAGGTCCAGAGCGGGCATGTAACAGCGGCTGGAGGGCTTTGACTACAATGCTCATGTTTGGCCGGAAGTCAGCTTCATATTGCACGCACAAGGCAGCAACAGCAGCCATCTGTAAATCAGGACAAACAAAGGGCTTACAATGTTACATGTAGGATTGAAGTTTGATCTATTTTGCCCCTCTCTCTCTCTCTCTCTCTATATATATATATATATATAAATATATATCTGTATGTGTGTGTGTTGTGTAAATTTTTCTTGAGCTAAGACTACACAATTGTTCTCAAATGAAAGTTTTACATTCATATCCAACCACCTGCATAACCTATGTTCTGAGTTCTACCTTACATCTCTTAGGCTACATGTCTAATACTTTTTGCTTGAGATGTAGTGGTAATCTATCATTATTATTCGAATGCATAGAGAAAACAAATGCTACTTCTTCAAAAGTTAAAAGGGAGGGGAAAAAGTACCTTTGCAACTGCCTTAGGAGGGTAATCTCCGTTAAGTCTTGTATCAACACACTGCTTAACCTTGTCTTCACTAAGTTTTGGTGTAGCCTGACAAATTTCAGAACCTTCTACAGTCAGCTTGGGTGCATGGACAAAATAATTGGACACAAAACAGAGGAGCTGGATTTAAGAAAACCTTCCTGTCTCCACTCCACTAATTTTTATTCCAAAATAATTGAAAACAAATCAGAGGAGCAAGATGTAACAAAAGAGTAGTGCAATCTAGTACCCATGTGACTAAACTCTGCTGTCCGCGTGGTAAGGTATGATCAACAGGCTTTCGCCCTGTCAGAAGTTCAAGCAGGACAACACCAAAGCTGTACACATCACTCTTGGAATTCAACTGTCCAGTCATGGCATATCTGCCAACCACAAGTACAGAATGACAAAATGTATGCAGCCAAAGAAGCGCACTCTCATCAGGGAAAAAAAAAACTAAAACATAAATGAAGTCTCGCATCAAGCTTTAATATAGAAATACTCAAGTAGTTTCATCTGATGCCCAATATAATTGCAAGAGAGGCAAGTAAAACACTTTGAACCTTTTGACATTGGATTTGCCTCAGTAAATATACAAGGATTCATTTCTAGTCAGGAAAGATCTCACAAACCAAAAGTAGCACGAATTGAGTGATTTAGAGCAATGCAAATCATCATGGTGGTTTCATGAAGTCCTTGGCAGCCAATTTCACGTGAAGTTAAAAAGATTAGCTTCCCTCATGACCATATACCATACTTCATGCAAAAAACACAAAAAACAAAAGGAGAATGAAAACAAACATGATGCACCCATAAATTGCTTACTCAGGTGCATGATAACCAAAGGTTCCAAGAACACGAGTGGAGTGAAGACGTGCAGCCATATCAGGAGCTTGATTTGACAAATCAAAGTCTGCAATCTTAGCAACACTATCATCAAAGATTAGGACATTGCTGGACTTGATGTCACGATGGATGATGTGAGGAGTGGCCTTCTCATGCAAGTAATCAAGCCCTTTCGCAGCCCCCACAGCAATTTTTACGCGTTGAGCCCATGAAAGAACAGGACCAGGTTGTGCTCCTTTGACCCCCTTCCTCCCTGCCACAATAAAACAAAAAGGATACACTAACACCACTCAGAAACTGGAAATATAGCAGCTCTCACTTATACTCACTGCAAATTACAGAAATGACTTTAAATTGATAAATTACATTGAAATTTCCTTATTTCAGTATTTGATGTAACCTAATAAATGAATCAAGAAAATATGGCTATAAATGAAAAACATACGATAAGGGTTTTAACATCTTACAGTTGTAGTTTAATCTTACTTACCATGTAGAATATCATGAAGAGATCCATTGGATGCAAACTCATAGGCAAGAATGCGGGAATTCCCATCAATACAGTAACCAAGCATTTGAACAAAATTTTCATGCTTCAGCCTTGAGACCATAGAAACCTGTAAAGTATAACATTAATTAACAAAAAAAGCTTCACCCATTTTATCAACATGGCATACATAGTAGTTACAGTTGTCTATACCTGGGCTAAAAATTCCTCATCAGGTTGTTTGCTGGCATCTAACTTTTTGATTGCTGCAGGCTGCCCACTTTTAAGAACCCCATGATATACTCTTCCATAAGAGCCCTCTCCAATTAATGCAGTAGTACCAAAGTTATCTGTAATTTCCTTTAGTTCATCCACTGGTATCTCAGGAACTTCAATGGGCTGAACTTTCACAGTTTGTGGACCCTTGGGAGCAGTGTCTGATGTATAATAACCTCCAACGTTTCCTGCAGGACACAAATTCAATTCAGATAACTAAAAAGGAAAAAAAAAAAAACACAATGAGTCAGTATATGAATGCAGCACACATTTTTGGGTGTGTCTCATAAAATGGATTTAAGAACTATAAGAGCGTACAAATTAAAATGCAAACCTCCAACCTGGCCGGCCATTGCATTTTAGAACCTACCGATTCAAATATTGACTGTATTGATCTAGCAATTCATTAAAAACCTACTTTAATAGTTATAGTCCTGATAGCACCAACTCTAGCTCAGCTGACAGATTACCTGCTGAAGGTTTGATCATGTATGGACCTCCACTTTCAGCAGCTTTATGGACATCGTCTTCTTGACAACAACCGAAGCAGCTCATGATTCCTTCCCTCAATTGTACTCCTCTCTGATCCAGAAGTATCAGCTTAGACAAAGAAAACCAGCAAATCTAATTTTTACATGTTCAGCCTGTAGAAGACAAAAACAATAGAATTGACCAGCTGAAGTGCTTCATAAGAAATTGATCAGCACACAAAAGAACAATGTCCCAAACAAAAGTTCAACAATGCAATTAAAATGATGAATCTTACCATTAATCTGCTTAAAAAGATGCAATGAAATTATCATAATGGTTCAACAGACAGAAGTGCCATACTATAACCATAAGCATCCAAGCAACATGTTATTATACTTTCCATACTTGATCATAGTACATTTATCTTCTCCAGCGAACTAACAGGATCAGGTTTAAGAAAAAGGAAAATAAATAGTAATTCAAAAACTATATTCATTCAGCTTCATTCATTTCCTTTTTCAGTAAGTAATGCATTAACAATAAATGTGCTAAAACCAGCTCACTTCCTTCATCTTTTAGGGTTATGGCAATGACAAAACACCAAGGATATGAACACGTGGAGATAATAGAAAAACAAGAATATCTGCAGCCAAACTAAGTAGCTGGGAATGCAGGTTCTATTGAGCTAACCACATCCGAAATAGAAATGCCCATGGATTACAGTTGTAATTTGATAAACATCTTAAAGTTTCCAAGCATACGGAATTTTTTTGTTTAATTTCTTGGAAGTTTCGAGGCACAGAAGTTCTTAGAGACACAAAATGCACGAATATCCAGCGACATTCCTCAAGATTTTTTATTCGTATCAGTTCAATATAAACCATATACACCTCAAAAGAAGTAATAACATCCAATCAATCCACTTCAGCTATCATACACACGGATGCTGCACATCAAACCAATCACCATTAACAATCAGAACTAAATTAGCACGAACATAGATACCACGAAAACAGTGAAAAACAAGTATAGATCAATTACACGATTCATGAAATAGAACTATTTCTTACTGAGACCCACTTAATCTCTCAATTCAAATTCGAAACTACTCACGAAACCACACGCATGGGCTAACGAAAACAAAACGGAACGGAACTGAAATTTCTGAAGAGTTACAGAGAGCCATCCGCACCTGAAATCAGAGAAGAGGCAGCAGCTCGGCAGGTGCGTACGAAGTGGGAGATCTCAGCTCCGAAGCCGGCAAGGGGGTGAGCAAGATAAGGGGAGATGAACGCGCAGTATAAAGCGCCACGAGGGCCGGACCTTGTTTAGTTGGTGTTGCTGGTTCGGAGTTGGTGCGGGAGGCGAGCTAGACAGACTTGACCCCACTGAGTCACTGTAATACCGAGTCGAATTTTCAATTGGGGGTATTTGGGTACGTGCCTTGGTTTGATTGTTTCAAGATCGGTGGGGCTATATTCAAATCACCGATGAAAACCTCAATTATATTTCAATAGTTGTCTCTTGTCTGATTTGCGAAGATATTTTTATGTTTGATCTGATGTCATTTTATTTTAATATTTTAATATTATAAATATAAATATTTTTTAATTTTAATTTTAATTTATTTATTATCTAATCATTATAATTTTTTTAAATTTTTAAATAAAATATTAAAAAATTATTTTTTTAAATTTAAAAATAAAAATAATATTATACAAATATTTTAATTTTATAATATTTTTATTCAATATTTTCTCTCTCATTTTCTAAAATCCCTAAAAAATCTTAACTCAAAATTTTCATTACCATTCACTAATCATTTAATTATTATTCACAAAATCATTTAATTACTATTTACAAATCATCTCATTTCATCTCACTATCCAAAACAACTTTTTACTTGATTTTTAAGTTACTTTCTTGTTGTCGTTTGTTTTGTTTGGGATTATGTCGGTTTATGGCATTTTTGTCTTTTCATGTGCTGCTACTACTTTTTGGTAGGATGCACAGGAGAGTTGAAAAAAAAGAGTAATGCTAGAAACCACTATAGTAGTGCATACTTTGCACTCACTATGTGACTTCTTCTCCTCCTCTCATTTTTTCTCTCATAATTTCAATTTTAAGAGATGGACGGTCTGGATGAAACCACATATTGTATGCAAAAGTGGCTGCTGCAAATAGTAACTTCTCCCAAGAATTTTTCGAAAAAAAATGATGGAAACATAAAGGTCAAGAGATGAGAGAAGGACACTTTTTTTCTTCAGTTTTTCCACAGGTAGTCAAGTTGGCGCACACTTAGTGCACCCCTGCTAACATGGCAGGACATTTTTGTAAAATGAGATAAAATGCAAAACAAGCTAAATGTAACTTGAGGGAGAAGACGTTTGGGACTAAAGCTTACTTTCCCGCTCACGAACCAACTTGTTTCGACCATTTTTTAGCACGTTTCCGCACGTCTCTCTCACTCCCAATAATGATTTCTTGCTCCTTTATTGCGAAAATACAATGTTGCGAAACCAAAATACCAACTTTAAATAGTTGTAATCTACCTCTCTGCTGCATCCACTCTTTAACAATAAGAGAAAGGGTCTTTGGTTTTTTTTTTTTTTCCACTTACGAGTTGGGAAGATGTGAACTACCATGGTTGGTTGATAGATTGATTGAGAGAGAGATATTAGAATCTTGGTGAATCTAACTTTTTCTCTTTTGTAGTCACTTGCCATGTGATTCCTAGGTTTTAAAGTTATAGCTTCCTACAATCCAATTTTTTTCTCTTTTTCTACTTTGGCAGGTTGCAACTTTTCTACTTTAGCTACTTAATTAGTATTTGATTGATTCTAATAACTTTAGTTTTGTGTAGGACTTTTTTTTGTGGATAAAGTTTTTAGGTAATTATGCATTCAACTTTTGCTAGAGACAAAGAACAAGAAAGGGTGAAACTATTAATGAATGGATTATTAACTTGTTTCTATTTGTCTTTTAAATTGTCTATTTATTTTCTTTTCTCGTTGCCCCCTTGTTTTTCCCTTCCATTCTCCTATTTTCAAAAAATATTAGGGTCAAATTCAAAAGATATTAACATCCACAAAGAAAGACATCTTTTTTTGCCAACAATAATTAAAAAACTCAAATCATCTCACAATACAGAAAAGATATGCATGGGTGCTTTTTTTAGTACCCAAAAAAAATTATGGATTCTCTGTTTTTATCTTCTTTTTTTAAACATGGGTTTTTGGGATTTTTTTTCTTCTTGACATTTTTTTAACTTGGGGGTTTTCAAAAGAAACTAAAGGAGCTAAGCAAAATAAGAGTGTAGCATAACTCATAATACAAGTCACAATTATATGTTCAAGGGTGATTAAACTTCTGTCTTTTGCAAATTTCCGAAGTGGGTTTTTGAGGATCGTTCTAGTGTTGGCCTTGGGGGATTTACATGTACCCCACAGGGCACCTGATTTTACCCTATCACATACTATGTGGTGAGCTCTTATAATTCTTAGAGAACATGTTTATATTTTTCTTGACATAGATTGGAGGGATTTTTTTTAATTTATTTTTAATGAAAATTCAAAGCATCCCCATATTTTTATAACCACTAGTATGTCATGGACAACAAGCATCAATTCCCTCAATGTCCATCATGCAAGACTGCTAAACTGCTTTTTTTTTTTCATAAGTATTGTCTAGATGGAGAAAGGTAAAGAGCATGCATCTCCGTTAACATCTACCACAAATCCACTAACAAATCCATCAACCCAGGTATTCATAACTGTGCTTAAAATTCAGTATAACTATTTCACTTAATGTCTACATTTATTAGGTAAATTTTGGTTTACTCTTCAACTAATAGTTGGTTTATATGTTAGGTGTTAGCAAGACCCTTTTATCCACAATTTTCAACACCTCATACCACAAGTCTAGAAATGCAGGTATTCTATTATATTATTTTTGAATTATTTATCTGTTCTATTAATATATTTCTTAGGTCTTAAGCATATTATCATTATTCCTTTATGTGTTAGGTGATACCAAGACCATGTTATCCGGATTTACCAGCACCTTCTACCACTCACCCATCAACCAATACATCATCGCAGGTATTTTGAATATTAATTTTGAACTATTAAACTATTCTATTAATGACTATATTTATTTTTAGTCTTCCCCATGTTGTTACCATGGTTGTTCACTTATGTGTTAGGTGATACTGACACTATTTTATCCGGACTCCCAAAACTATATGCATAGTTTGCATGCACAATTGCCATATGCGTGGTTACCACCGTTTGTTCCTCATCCTAATTCCAACCCATCTCCACTGACTACTTAGGTGATAGATCCATTCTTTAAGTAATGTTCTTATTTCTCACCGTGCAGATATTGATTTATACATGATTTTTTATTGTTGTAAACTACAGGAAAATCTTGTGTCTCCATTTCACTCTTCAGCTGCGCCTCTGGTTGGTATAAACTCTGCAAGCTCAAGTCATGTCGAAGAAATTCAGGACCTCACACCTAACTCTGGGGAGGTTGAGACTTTTTCTATGCCTGTGCGTAATACTGTTGAATCCAAAGATGACGAGGCGTCTGGGATACAAAATACAATGCAGACTGATGGTGGTGATAGTATTGAGGAGCCTAAGTTGGAATGTCGTTTAGATCCGAAAAAATAGTTAGTTTCTTATTATAAGAAATATGAAAAATAATGTGATTTCAGGATAATGACGCAAAGGAGTAAAAGAGATGAGTATGAGAGTCTGAGATATATCACGTTGGGTTGTGCTCATGATGGGAAGGCATGAAACCGGACCTCAAATGTCGCGAGGCCACATCTAACATCAAAAACAAACTGTAAGGCGAAAATAAATGCTATACTGGTTGATGGGATGTTGAAAGTATTAACGGTTTACAATACGCACAACCACGACCTGTCCCCACAAAAATTAAGGTTTTTTCACTACAATAGAGAAAGTGAGCGAGTCAATGAAGAGAGTGTTAGATACAAATGATCAAGTTGACATCCAAATGAATAAGAGTTTTGCCGTTCTTGTGCAAGAAGTTGGTGGGTTTGAGAACTTGCCGTTCCTAGAAAAAGACTGTCGTAATTATATTGACAAGTCACGTCACCTTCGACTTGGGAAAGGAGGCGTTGGAGTCCTTCGTGAGTATTATGTGAGAAAACAATACATGAATGACAGGTTTTTTGCATCAATGGATTTCAATGATGATGGTAGATTGAAGAATGTTTTTTGGGCGGATGCACAAAGTAGGGTAGCTCATGAATATTTTGGTGATGTCGTCACATTCGACACCATATATTTGCAAACAGGTATGGGATGCCGTTTGCACCATTTTTAGGTATAAACCACCATAGTCAGTCAGTCATTTTGGGAGCAGGATTGATATCTAATGAGAATACAAAAATATTTACATGGTTGTTCCATACTTGGTTGAACTGTATAGATGGTAAAGCTCTGAATGCTATCATCATAGATCAATATAGAGCAATGAAAAATGCCATTGCTATCGTCTTTCCAAATACTCGACATAGATTCTGCCTTTGGCACATACTGAAAAAAGTATCTAAGAAGCTCGGTTCTCATAGTGCATACAAAACCAGGTCGAAAAATTAGTTGCTAAAGTGCGTGTATGATTATCAAACAATTGATGAATTTGAGAAATGTTGGGAAGTGTTAATTATGACATACAACTTGCAAGAAAATGCTTGGTTGTAGAGTTTGTACACAAAGCATACGTATTGGCCACAGGTATTCCTGAAAGATGTGTTCTGGGCTGAAATGAGTACAACCCAACGAAGCGAGAGTATGAATGCTTTCTTTGATAAGTATGTTCATGCTAGGAGAAATTTAAAAGAGTTTGTCGATCAGTACGATAATGCGTTAAGGGAGAAGATTGAGAATGAAAATGGGCAGACTTCCACTCATTTAATGTCACAATATCCATCGTGTCAGTCAATCCAATTGAGAAGATATTTTAAGAGTTGTACACGAACTCTAAATTTAGAGAAATCCAGCAGGAGATAATGGGGATACTTGGTTGTCTGCCAACTTTAGAAGGATGGTGTAATTGCAATATATAATGTAGAAGAGGAAGTTCATGTTGATGGTTTCATCAAGTCAGTTACCCATCATGAGTCATTTAATGAGACTGCATGCGAGGCCAAGTGTTCCTGCAGATTGTTTGAGATGAGAGGGATTCTGTGTACACATGTATTAGCCGTTTTCAAAATTAACCATGTTCGTTTTGTACCAAAGAAGTACATATTGGATTGATGGAGGAATGACATAAAAAGAGATATACTATTATGAAAAGTAATTATGACATAGTTGATGCAAGGCCAGAAGTGAGCATATATGCACGTATAATCAAGATGTGTTACAACATGGCAACAAATGCAGAGTCATGTGATGATCATGCTGTGGATATGTAATACCCTGCTCCTTCTTTCCTTCTGACGTAAGTAATTACGTCTGATGCGATAGCCTATCCGCTTCTCTTTAGTATCTAAGAGCCCCATTATGCGTGCCAAACCCTGATGGCGTGTTTTTAAAAGATACTACGTGATTTATAAAACTAGTTTTGTGTTTTAAAGTTATATGTATTTTAAATGGAAAATTCCTATTATTATTTAAATAAGGAATATTTTAAATAACTCAATTATAATATCTTTGAAGAGCTCCAAAAATATTATAATTGTGGGAATCATTTTATATAAATGATTCCAGTTATTTAAAATATTATGTGATTTAAATAATGATGAAATCTTTAAATTAATTTAATGGTTTTATTCCTTTAAATATTTTAAGTAAGACTTCATCATTTTATAAATAATGAAGAAATATTATTTTAAATAATATTCAATCTTAATTCTTCTCAGTGCTTTTAATTAAGTTAGCGTTTAAGCATTTTCAAATCAGTATTTAAGGGTTATCGTTAGATCATTTTATAGATCTTCAGACGTCGGGTTTTAGGATAAAACCCCAGCTCCTCTCTTCTCCCTCACTTTTCCCTAGCTCTCTCTCTCTCCTCCCTTTCTCCCTCTCGGCTTGCCCTTACGCGGCCTCACCCACACCCGAACGGCTCTAGCCCCCAGCCTAGCGCCGCCGTGCGCCAGTGAGTCTCACCTCCACCACCACCAGCCTCCTCTCACATCGGTGAGTCTACCCGTACCAGCCTTGCTCCCTCACGCTCGCCCCTCCTCTCCCTCGGCAGTGCACAATTCGAATGGGCTTAGTGACCATTGCGCCATCCTCTGGCGCCACCACTCCCACAGCAGCCTCCTCTGCCACTGGCCGTCCTCCTCCAGCAAGCTCGGCCTCCACCGTGCAGCCACCTCCTCCCCATGCACGCACGTAGCTCCTCCATGCACGGTTTCATTGTACATGCTCCTAGCGCCACTGTGCGCGACCACCTTGGCCATCGGACACCACCATGAGCCTCCTCCGGTCTCCCCCTTCCTCCTCCCGTAGACCCATGACTGGTAACCCCCTCCTCCACCTCCCGGTGCCTCTCTCTCTCACGGACGGGTTTACCACCCTCCACCACCGTACAACGCCACCCACGGTAGGTGACCACCCTCTCCGGCACCCTCAGGCCACCACGAAGCTATCTGGACCACCGTGCCACCACCATGGAGCCTCCACGGCTCCACCGACAGCTTCTTTTAGCCTAACCCTAAGCCTAAACCACCATTTTATGTGGTGGGTAGTCACTGTACGTGATGGACAGTCACTGTGCAAGACTGACCGTCACTGTACACGGCTAGATCCGTCGTGCTACGCTCTTTGCCATCATTACCAAGGCCACCTTAGGCCCTTCCAAGACCACACCTAGCAATTTAAATGCCTAAACAATCACCGTACGCTCTTCCGATGTTATCACTATGACGGTCAATGAGCGACGCACAGGTTATCCCGTCGATAGTATAACTCTCTATCCCTCGCTATTTATGTTAGATGCTAACTAGTTGACTAGGTTGTGGACTATGCTGTTAGTATTGTGGAGTGTGCTGTGTAGAATGGTGGCATGGACTGTGACGTGAAGTGTTGGGCGTAGTTGGAAAGTGTGCTATGTAGTGTTGTAGACTGTGTTGTAGTAGTGACGTGGCTGTAGTCTAAAGTGACGGGTGTCGCCGTGTAATCGGCTTATGGCCAAGAGTAAGTGCGAAGTGACTAAAAAGTGTCAGAGTTGTGCAACGGAAGCATGACTGGGCAAAGTCATGAAGCGGCGTGGTCAATCATGGAGTTGCGCTGTGATGACCTAAGATGTATGTGAGGTGACGTGACAAGGTCATGGTGTAACTTGGGAATAGTCTCGGGCTATATGGCGTGACGTAAAGTGTATTTATGAATGGAGTCTTATCGTATTAAGTGTTGGGATGAACTGTCATGAGGTACTGCTAGCATGAAGAGTTATGTTAGCCTGGTAAGAGAAGGTTGGTATCGAAGTATGACGCTTCTCCATACGACCCGATGACCAATGTAAGGTATGTTGGTCTTAAATGATAAAGGGGTAAGGTACGTGTGTAATCTGGTTAGACACATGTGTCGGACGGATTTACCGTATGAAATGGGTAATCTGTCGTAAGTATGGTTACATAGTGCTTAAACCTTGAAGTGGCTTAGAGCCGTGTGACGTGTATGGATGGTCATAAGGTTTAGAGTGAGCTAAGATACATGAAGATAATGAGGAATGTACTGTCTAAGAATGGGATGCGTGACTTAGTAGGTCTAAGTCATGCATCGGAACGTGGTTTATAAGAAGAACAAGGCGAAGGTCCTAGTGTTTTAATCATAAGATGAATCATGAGTTCACCCTATTGAGTAAGCACTCGGAGTAGAATGTAAGGTTGAAAGAAGTAGAAACCGTAATGGGTCCCCAAAGGTTTTATCATAGTAAGGAACATGAAAGAGCACGGGATAGAAGTAGAGTGTTCTAAGTAAAGCATAGTTCTATTTCTAGTTCAGTTGCTTATGCACTAGATAGAGAATAACGTTAAGGTTATGTATGCATGTAGGTTGCCATCTGACACGCGCATGAATGGACTGTATGATATGAAAGTAGCATGGAGTCCAGGTAAGTATTACGTTCATACTCTTCTAGAATTTTTTAAAAATAAGAAAATGAAAACGAAAAGCTTTTCCTTTTGAAAATGAAGAAAAGAAATGCTTTCTCTTTTAAGGGCAAACATTTTACGAAACAGAAGCAAAGCAAAGCACGAGTAACATTTTTAAAGTATAAGTATGTACGACCCTCTTTGACAGCCCATGTTCACGCACCCAAAAGTATTAATTGTACGCATATGAAGGGATGACTATACACTGTATCTATTGTATGTATTTTCAAAGAAAAGACATGGCACGAAAAGATGATTTTGGGCTCTTACTCGAAACGACGTTTTCTCACGAAATGAATGTTTTATCACGAAATGACGTTTTCTCATGAAAGCATGAAATGAATGAAAAGAAATGAAAAGAATGAAAACTCATGCCCATGCACATGAATGAATGAAAGCCTCAGCTTTTTAGAGCTGACATGAATGAATGAATGAAAGAAAGGCATGTGGCATAAATGAATGTATGAAGCTACATAACGACCACATGAATGAATGAAAGGGGTACCCAAATGAATGAATGAGCAGATTGCAATGCTGGGTAGTAGTATCTGGTAGTGCACCTAGTGCTGCATCCCTAACGGAATAGGGTTCCAACCCGTGGCCACGGGCCAATCCATTGGCCATAGGGTTGCTAACCCTAGCATGCGGGGCATAACAGTGTGCACTAGCCTATGAAAGTGAAAAGAAAAGAATGTATAAATGTATGTCATTCTTTAAGAAATGAAGGCAGTGACGGAGGAACGTTTTAAAGAAAAGAAAAGTATGTTAAAGATGAAAACCTCCGTCCACTGATGTTTATGAACGAAAGCATGTATGCATATACGTATAGTATGTATAGAATGATGAATGCATGACTGAAAACCTACGTTGCTATATTTTAATGGTATGAAGTATTGCTTACTGAGTATTCGACTCATTTTAGTTTTTATGTGTGTCCCTCTCCCACAGGAACTGAATGAGTAGTACATTTCAGGACGGACACGGCCAAAGGGGAAGAGCACGAAGGTCTAGGCATGAGGGTTTTAAATGTATGAAATGCCTTTTTATTTTAAGATTTATATTTTCTATTCTTTTAACCTGTAAACCTCTTTTATTGTAAAAGCACATTTTATTTTATAACGTAGAGTCTTGCACCTTGGGAATGATAGTAAAATGTTTTAAATCGGACAGTAATTTTCGTCATCTTTTCTAAAATATTTTGTAAAAAGACCCACCTCAAGGACGGCTATGTTGTGAGAGGCAAAGGCAGGCTACCATCTCATCGGAAAAAATCAATGATTGACAGAGTGCACAAATCCACGATGAAGAAAGCTGCTTAGAAGGAAAAACGTAAATAGGTAAACTTACTGTAACTTTGTAGTCCATGCATTAGCCATTTATCTTGTGTAAACATTTGTTAGATGTAATATGGTGTTTCCTCCATGTCGTAGCAGCTAGGAAGAGATAGCGAAGTTGTTAACACTTCCAGGAATTTATTTAGCCAAATAGTTATTAGGAATGAAGAGAGTGTTCCCTTTCAGGTTACATACCTATTACTGCCTTTGAATTATGTTCATTTATGATATTTTGTCAAGTTATATGATTTTAAATTTTTTCTCTTCGGGTTACTGATCTATTTTATTTATTTATTGTTAGCCACCCCAAAATACTGTCGAAGTGTTGGAGTCCAGTGGAACCTAGTTTGGCGTTGCAGTGATTGAGATTCAAGAAAGTATAGTTAATTTTGGTTTATTCACTCACTTTCTCTAAATGGGTTGATTTTGTTATATTATATTCATTTTTAAATGTTTATATTACGCTCATAGATGTAACTTGGGGTAGATGGAATCCAGTCGAATAGCTTGTTTGGCCTCCAGTTTGGCAGGAAAAAATATGGTTGATGAGTAGAAGTAGCGAAGCTGATTCTTGTGAAAGTGTTTTGTAAAGTAGTTGTTATATTATGTCCACATTTTTATAATATGGTTTTGTAAAGTGGCTATTATATTGTGTTCAATGTATATACTTTAGTGGTTGAGCCACTTTCAATAGTTTGATTAATGGGAAAAAGTTGTATTCATGAACAATCCTTGTTAGTGCACAAGATTTTTGTTGTTTGTTAAATGAATAAAAGAAGCTGGTATGTTCCCAATAACAAATAGATTCCATTACAAAGTTAATATGATGAACAAAAACTACGTCCATTACAAAGACTATGTCTATTATTGTGATCGTATCAAGTATAACAAAATTAATAAAGACAACATCCAATAGATACGAAGAAGTGAGCGTTAATGCCGAATGTCTGCTTGTTGCCTTTGGACATCGACTTGGTTATTGCGGACTCTCAACTCCCTCTTCACAATCTCTTCCTCTCTTTTTCGAAGCCTTTCCTCCTTCCTTAATAATTTAATTTCTATTTTCACAAGTTCTTTTCTCTTTCTTCTCTGCTATCTACCCATTTAAAATAGTTGTAGTGTGGTAATTCCTTATTATAAAGAAACAAATGACAGGTATGTAAAATATCAAAATTTTGTACAAACCCAAATGCACGTGAAAGTAGAATGACAAAGTAGAATGAATAGTTGGGAGAGTCATATGAGCAGAAAATACAAAACAAGAATGTATAATTATACCTTAAGGTTTCTGTATCAGCTCCTCTAAGATGAATTTTCTCAATAGCACCAAAAATCCAAAGGTTTTAGCCATAAAGTGTATGCAATGCAATGATTGCCTGAAGCAATTGAGTACTCTTCAAGCAAATTTGCAGTAGTAGTTCTAACCTCATCATGTATTTCACCATCAAAATCAAAAGCCCAACTTAGTTGCTTCCAATGGAGTATTATTCAAATGAATACGACTTTCATTAAGGTTGATGCGGCTTCTTGGTTAATTACAAATTTTTTCGCATTAATAAAACATTCAGGAGGACCATACAATGCCATCTAATTGTAGAATCAAACATCTTGGTGGCAACATGACTGCCCATTTTTGTCTGCAGGTGATCAGGTGGATGGAGGTAATCATATTCCAGTTTTTTTAATGAATGAATTTGGTGGCAAATTAATTTTGTAAAGACCTATGGCTCAAGGAATTTTGATCATAACAACTAGATACAACAACTTGAGCCTGCTAGTTACAGCCACTGCCAACCAAATCTATAAGCAGAATCAACATGACAGTGCAGGAAATCAACCAAAACAAGCGGCTACAGGCTACTCCTGAAAAGGACAAGAATGTGGAACAAGGTGTAGCTGGGAAGATACAAGAGGAAGAAGTCTTACAAGTTGAAGATTTGGGCACTGGGTTGGAATCTTGCAAGCAGTTAGCATCTTAGATGAATGAGCTAATAGTTTCCGTAAATGCCAATATAATTACCCCTCCCTTGGAAGCTACTGAGGGTTCAAATTCAGGAAGTCCAATTCAAGAGATTGATAAACGGATACGAGCACTTAAAAAGAAGATTCGACTTGTAGAAAGACAACAACAGAAAATTGCACAAGATATGAAGCCAGAACAGCTGGACAAATTGACAAAGCTGGAAGGCTTTCGAAAGTAGCTAAAACTTTTGGAGGATAAACAGGCAGAAATGGCAGCATCATAAACAATTGTTGGGGAGGATAAATAGATCCTTGATGCTTTCTTTCCTTGATAAAGACGAGAAAGAATCCTTGTATTGGTCGAAAGTGAAGTTCTATCTTTCTAAGATTCGGTGTATTAAAAAAAAAAAAAAGGAAATCTTCTTTGTGAACTTTTCTCAAACACTTCACAAACCTATTCTATTTTCTACTTTAACAAACCTCAAATAAAATTTTTTATTTTAATTCCTTCAACGAGAAGAAGTACTAACACCGGAACACATACCATAGGAAAATCAAACACCAAGAAATAGAGAAATTCTTAAATCTAATTTCTTGGGAAAGACTGAGAATTTGTTGGGAAACACTAGAACACACCTGAAGCGTTTTATTTCCTTGATTGCTGACTAGACTGAAAATAAGTGAGAGAGATTTGATGCAACCGAGCCTTGAGATAGTTGAGAAAATACTGACAAGAAATAAGAGAGATTAAGCCCTAGTTACAGCTACAAAGAAGAAGGTTCAGTTCGATTTACCTTTAGTGAAGAGAAGAGGAAAGAACATCTGGGTGCGCACCATTTCGAAGGGGAGCTGCGAAGAGAAATTGTTATCAGTTCATGCGCACAATCAACTGCGAAGAGAAGAGGAGCTGGAAAGACATTTGGGGGATTTCCATTTCATTCCATGCTGCACACAGTTTTATTTAAAAGTTGGCAGCCACATGGATTTCTTGCCCAAGGGGTGCACGAAATGGACTAACTTTAGCTTTTTCCTTTTTTCTTTGATCGATGAAAATAAAAAATAAAATGAAATGAAAAAGAGAGATTGGGAGAAGAGAGAAATGGAAAGAGAGACTTTGAGAGCTGTATCTTTTCTATTATCAAGTGTACATAAATATAAGGCATAGACCCATATTTATAGAAAAATAGGTCAAGTGAAATAAGTGAGTATTATAATCAAAGTAATATGCAACAATTTAGTCTAGGTAGTATTATAATCAACTTTGATTTGATAATCATATCAAGATAATATCAAATTAAGAGTCTTAATTTGATATTATCTCCAACATCATCTCAAATTCAAGATGAAAAATTTTGAAATCTTAAGTTTGAAATTTGAATATAGCCTTCATATATATTGATTGATCGCCGATAAGATGGTGAAAATGGTGTTGGTGATAAAGTACCTGGCAACTGAAACATCAAATTTGGAGTTGTGGCTAACAATGGGCTATATGTGGCCAACAATGAGTTGTATATGGCATGGTCAACTATAGGACAGAAATTAGAAGGTCGAAACCCAATGAAAAAGAAAAAGGCTCATAGTTAATGAGGATACTCCTTATGCATGGATGTGAGAATAGACATAATCATCTAAATTAGAAAAATTTTGAGCCATTGGAAGAAGTCCAATGCAAAAATAGAAGGAAAATATGAAGCCAGCATGAAAAATCGAGTAGGAAGAACACCGATCAAAGGTCAACAATCAGAGTCAACAAAAAGTCATTGACCAAAGTCAAATGTCAATGGTCAAAGTCAACTAATGACATGGCACTTTTTGATGTGTGCTCTAGGGTTGACGTTGATTGATGACGTGGCATTAGAGGTTGATGTGGACTTGGGCTAACGTGGCACAGTATGAGGATGACATGTGTCGTTGGTGATCTTTCTGTGCATGGACTATGCACAAATCCTTTGGGCGACGTGTGCGAGCAAGTGAAACGTGTGATGGTGTTGATTCTTGGCTTGTTTAACTCGCCATCGACTGTTATATCAAAATATGTTGTTAAAATTTTAGAAAAGTAAATACCGATGGTTGATCATGGTGTTAAGAGCCGAATGTTGTGATGGGCCATGGCAGCACGTGTGACGACGTATGAGATCAGGTCTTCCATAGATTGGATGATCTCTACCTTGCAAACTTAATTCTAAAATTTGGTGTCAGAATGAGCTATGCTAGCGATGATAGGCTTGTTGGAAATGAACACTAGAAAAATTATGGAAAGAGTCCATAGGTTATGATACCATGATGAAAATAAGAAATAAAAATAAAGAGAAAACCTAGGGAGCGGTCTGGCTGCTCCCCCTCATTAAGCAGCCCTTTAATAGTTTTCTACCACTTAAGTAGTTTATAGTATTTAGTCTACACTTGCATACACCTGATCAGAGGCCCATACAGCCTTGCCTCACTCCTTCGTCTTCCATCTCCATAGCCCACAACTTCCATTGCCCGCCATGTTTTCTTTGATTTGTCATCATATGTTGCAGAAAAAACCCAAGCAATGCTCATCGATATCCATACCCATGGAGGACAACGAAGATGGATTATTGATGTTAAGTATTATTAGATCCTTGTCTGACCACAGATTTTCACCTTCTTCCTTCTTTCTTTAGAATTTTTTTTTCTTTTTCTTTTTACAACAAACACATGATGCATTTCTTTCTTACTTGAATAATTCCATCCTCACCAATCACTAGACCATATATATTGCATGAGAGTCTGACAAATATTTGTTTAGCCACAGATTTTCACCTTCTTCCTTCTTTCTTTAGAATATTTTTTTTCTTTTTACAACAAACACATGATGCATTTCTTTCTTACCTGAAGAATTCCATCCTCACCAATCACCAGACCATATATATTGCATGAGAGTCTGACAAATATTTGTCTGGCCATAGATTTTCACCTTCTTCATTCTTTCTTTAGAATATTTTTTTTTTCCTTTTCTTTTTACAGCAAACACATGATACATTTCTTTCTTACCTGAAGAATTCCATCCTCACCAATCACCAGACCATATATATTGCATGAGAGTCTAACAAATATGAGCTAGTGGCCTGCCCATTTGGAAGCACGCTCTTGTAGTTTTGGTCAGATGGTGGCTGTGCGAGAGTGGGTTATGGTCTGCAATATTTCTTGGTGACTTGTGAGTTTTTTTATTTCTTTTTCAATTCACTTCATGGCCATGAAGGTCTCGCCGAATCATTCAGTCTGGAAGAGATTTCTTTCCGTATGAGGGGGCCGAATCGATTTGGGTTTCGTAAGTGGAGAGGGGGGAGTTGCCGTGGGTTGTGATCTGTTATTTGTGGGTTTTCTTCAAGAGAAGGGGAGGGTCAACGCCGGTGTAAGGGTTTCAAGGATCAGACCTGCCCATCTGGTATAGCTTGATCAGAGTTTTTCGCATTCGGTCTTGGGCTACGGGCTTGGTGGCGGTGCAAAGTGACCCAGACGGTGCTACCCAAATAATGATTTTTGCCTCTTTTCCGTGTGGTGATTGTGTGTTGTGGTCTAATTAGTTTATTATTATTTTTTTCTACATGTCATTGTCTCAATGGATGGCTGCTCTTCTATCTACAACAACCCAACCGTCCGATAGCGCTTCTCAAAAATAAAATATAAAAAGGAGATGGGGAAAGAGAAAAGAGAAGGGAAGAGAGACTTTGAGGGTTACATCTTTTATGTTATTAAGTGTACATAAATAAATAAATACAAGGCACAAACCTCTATTTATAAAGAAAGAGACCAAATGAAATAAGTTAATGTTCTAATCAAAGTAATATATATCAACTTAATCTAGATAGTATTCTTTAAACTTTGATCAATCATATTGAGATAATATGATCTCCAACATTGATATTCATGAACTCATGATAATATTTTCTCCTCCTTCAAACTCCACAAAGAAATAGAGAGATATGAAAAAACGACTCGAGATCATTGGCCAAAGGCAAAGAATGATGTAAGCTTGTATTTTGGTTTACGTCCAAGGCTATGTCAGTATTGGTATTACGTAATAGTTAAGGGTCTTTTTCTTCTTTCTTTGTTAAGTCAGTTTGGATTAAGTTAACACAGGACTAAGTCAAAGGGGTCACATGAACCATGATGGCCATGCTCAATGTTTTAGGGAACAATTATTTTACAGTTATTTATGTATTGCTACTTGTATTTAAACCTTTGAGTTTTTTAGTAATATTACATCAAAAATTTTCTATCAAAAGTCTGTGTGACTAGAGGATAATTGGCTCCTAGAATTGCCAATAGAGTAATCTTAATTTCATTGAATTATAGTAAAATAATAGCGGTATCAGAGCCGCGTTCCTACGCAATGGCTGAGGGTACCCGCTATGCTCAACTTGCGGAAGTTGTGTCCAATCTAAAGGGGGAAATTGTGCACCTACAAGAAGAACAAGAAAAACAAAGGCAAATGTTGGACGCAGTATTGCAATAGTTTAACAACTTGGCCGCCAATTACGATCAATTGGCAATTGCGGCTAGAAATCACCAATCGAGAGAATGCTCTTCCAATCCTACTGTTAAGGTTAATGCTAATCCTTTTTTGAAGGAAATGGGGGAATTCAAGCTAGAACTCTTAGGTTGGACTTCCCTAAGTTTGATGGTTCTGAACCCATGGAGTGGATTCTTAAGGTCCAACAATTATTTTTCTTACTGTAATACTCCAGATGATCAAAGGTTGCAAATAGTCGATTTTCATATGGAGGGCAAGGCCCTTTCTTGATATTGTTGGCTTATGGACTCTAGTCTAGTTCATACATGGGAAGAATTTGTGATAGCCTTGTAGGTGCGTTTTGGACCTTCAGCTTATAAGGACCCTGTGGGGGCCTTTACAAAGCTAAGGCAGAAAAATACTGTAGAAGAACACCAATCCCAATTTGAAGCTTTATCCAATAGAATCATTGAGATCATAGAGGAGTTTCGTATTAGTACTTTTCTTAGTGGGCTCAGGGATGACCTTATGATTATTGTCACCATGTTTAAACCCACCACCCTATCTGCAGCTTTTAGGTTAGTTAGGTTGCAGGAGGAGGGATTCTTTCGGAGAACCCAATGATTGATGCCCAAAAGTCAAACATAGAACCCAACTACCCAGAACCACACCCCAAAACTCCCTAGTCTAGCCCCTATCCTAAGACTACTAGCCCCACCTACCCACCAAGACCCAAGACCTCCCAACACCAACTTCCCACTCAACAATCCAAACAAAAAAACCAACCCCACCCATTAGAAGGATTACTCCTACACAAATGCAAGAGAGAAGAGAGCGTGAGCTATGTTATTATTGTGATGGGAAGTTTCACCCTAGACATAGGTGCAACCATCCAAAGATCTTTTCTTTTTTAAGGCAAGGGGAGTGAAGAAGAGGAGCAAAAAGAATCTGATGGGACCTTGGCTGTAATACAAAAAGATGAACCAACAGAAGAGGAAAGGGGAGTTGGGGGAGTTGTTAGGCATTTCATTACATGTCATAATAGGTTCCTTAGCTCCCAAAACCACAAGGTTGAAATGGGTTATTAACTAGCAAAATGTGTTGGTATTGATTGACACAGGAAGTACTCATAGTTTCATTGATCTTGATGTAACAGAGAAAGCAAGACTGCCAATGGGAGAGAGCCATCTGACTATCAAGGTGGCTAATGGTGCTAGCCCACCTTGCCTCGGTTTTTGTAGGGTAGTCCCAATTCAACTTCAAAATTTTCATGTAACAGCTAATCTTTATCTGTTGAATCTAGGTGGCTGTTAGGTGGTGTTAAGGGTTGATTGACTACGGATTTTGGGATCTATTTTGTGGAATTTTTTACTGATTTAATTATGCAGTTTTCTTTTGGTGGTGTTGAGGTGAAGCTACAAGGAATATAGTTACCAACCAAGACTATAGAGGAAGAAGATCACATTAATCAACTTAAAAGGAGCTCAACTAAGGGAGTATGGCTTCAAGTGTTGGATGAAGTTAGCCTGGATTCTCAGGCTTCAATTCCATCTATTGAATAACAAGCGGTTGATGAATTTAAAAATGCTTTTGTTGAGCCCATAGGTCTTCCTCCACACAGGAGTTACGACCATAGGATATAGTTGCATGAGGGTTCTAAACCCACTTGTGTGAGTCTCAATAGGTACCCTTATTATAAAAAAGAGGGGATCGAACGATTGGTGGCTGAAATGTTACGTAGTGGCATAATCTGGAGTAGTCAAAGTCCTTAATCCTCCCTTGTGTTACTTGTAAGGAAGGTAGATGGTAGCTGGCGCATGTGTGTACATTATTGTACTCTCAACAAGGACATTGTCAAAGATAAGTATCCTACTAGATCAGAATGAATCCTAAAGATAGCCATAAGACTGCCTTTGGACCCACAAAGGTCATAATGAGTTTTTGGTGATACCCTTCAGGCTCCCCAATGCTCCATCAACTTTTCAATGGATGATGAATGAGGTTTTCATGTCCTATCAATAGAAGTTTGTGCTGGTTTTCTTTGATGATATTCTAATTTACCACAAGACTTTGCAAGAACACTTAGAGCACCTACGCACTATCTTAGAAATTTTATAATCTCATCATTTGTCTGCAAAGGCTTCTAAATATATATTTGCCAGTAAGGAAGTAGAGTACTTGGGTCATCTTATTTCTCAGAAGGGAGTCAAGGCCGACCCCAAAAAGTGGATATCTAAGCTATTAGGCTATGTTTTTACAGTAGAATACAAGAGTGAAAAAACCAACACAATGACAGGTGCTTTATCTCAACTACCCATAGTAGATTACACAAACCAACTAACCAATCCCACCGCTACACCACAAAACCAAACTAACTCCACAGCCATACAATCCAAGCTAAGGGTGCAAAACAGTTGGTTCGGTCATTTTCGATACATCATTTTCCTGGACCGGACCAGACTAGTAGCTATCGGTCTGGTCTGGTTTAGTCGGTCTAACATAATTATTTTTATTTTTATTTTTAAATCAATTAATAAAAGAAATTTATTTAAAATACTAAATTAAAATTAAGTGACTTATTAGTGTGGATCATGTAACTAACTCAATAAAAAATATTTTATATAGTCAATAATAATAAATTAGATAAAAATTACATTATTAATTTATATAATAACTATATAATTAGCTAATTGATATTATATATTAGTTAATTGATAGAATATTAACAAGTTTTAAGAACATATTTAAAATTTTATATTGTTAATGGTGATAAGTTAGATGAAAATTACATAATAAATTGTACAATATTTATATAAATAATATATATAATATATTTTTTATTTCTATTTTTCATTCAGTCCGGTTTGGTCCAATGTGGAAAAACCCTGAACTGGGACTAGACCGAAACTTTTAGGTCCTTTAAAACATGGACCGAGATAGACCGGTCTCAATCTTGGTCCTGTCTGGTTCGGACTAAAATGACCGGTCCGATTGGTTTCTCTAGTCTGGACCAACCGTTTATCACCCCTACTCCAAGTAGTCAGTATGATGCAAGCATAATGGATGGAAGAGTTAAAGAAATCTTACCCTCTAGAGCCTCAGTTGCACAAGCTGATTAGCAACTACCATCATGGGATCTTGGACCCAACTCAATACCAAATCCATAATGAATTACTCTTCTACAAAGGGAGACTTCATCTTGGGTCCTTGCTGGTTGTCGCCCACAATGTTGTTCTTTGATCGGTTAGACTGGTCGCCAAGTCTTCTCACTTATTCTGATCGCCATTGGGTCTCCTCGCCTACCGAGAGGAACGATTATTCTCTTTGCTTCCTGCCGTACAAGGCTTCTCGCTCATTCTAATCGCCTAGTGCCTTGTCACCAAGTTTTTGCGGCTTCTGGTCGCGAGTTTCCTCGCCTACCGAGTGGAAAATCTTCTCGCCTTTAGGTGAGAGAAATCTCTTTGCTGCTCACGGGACAAGGCTCCTCACCTAAATTTCATCGGCTCTCTTCAGTTCTCCCTACCTCTCATCGGTCTAGATCTGTAGTCTCTTCTTTTGTACCAAAATGCTATCCTTTTATACTAAATCTTCTCATTTCTTCAAATCCAAAAAAATAAGTAAAAATATGTAAAAATAAAATAAAATTAATAGTATTGAAGGGAAAATGACACTTTTCATAAATAAAAGAGTGATAAAAATCACATAAAAATAGCACTTGTCAATTTAGTCTTCGGGTGGCCAAGGGCTGACTCGCATTTGCCCGCAATAGGGATAAGGCAACTTTTTAGGCCTATATTTCCCTTTTTGCCTCGCTTGGAGGTAAGTTGCTATTGACGATTTCATTGATGTAGATTTTGTTGATGTAGATTCTACCTTCGGGTGGCCAAGGGCCGACCCGCACTCCTCCGTGAGAGGGATAAGGCAACCTTTTAGGCCTACCTTTCCTGTTTTGCCTCGCGGGGAGGTAAGTTGTTGATGGAAATGTCATTGATGTAGAGTCCATTGGTGGAAATTCTGTCTTCTGATGGCCAAGGGTTGACCCGCACTCCTCTGCGAGAGGGATAAGACAACCTTTTAAGTCTATCTTTTTATTTTTACCTCGCGGGGAGGTCAGTTGCTATAGAGATCAATCATGTTAGCGAAAACAAAATTCATGTAAGTTTTGAAGGAGACAAATAGAATATTTTGCCACCATGATTTTTTTTCCTTTTTTTTTTTTTTTTTGCTGACGTCTGTCTGTTGCTTAGCCGAAGTTGCCCACTGCTATTTTCTCATTTCTTCTCTTCCTCGCTCCTCATTTTTATTTCCATTTTCATTTCTTTTTTTTTTGCCCACTGTTGTTCGCCTGTTGTTTGACTGAAATTGTCCATTGCTGTTTGTTATTTCTTCTCTTCCTTGCTCCTTATTACTGATTGTCATTTCTCTCTTCTTCTTTTTTTCAACCTGTATAGAAGAGGTTAGTCTGAGTAGATGAGGAGCAAGCGGTTGATGAGTTGTTGGTGACAAGTGCTTTGGCAGTGGGGTCTAGACGTCTTTGGCCGATGAGTTATTGGCGACAAATGCACGGGCTGTGGAGTCCAGTGTACACAGCCACTGTCCATGATGCACATGGTCAAGGAGTACATCCACTAGACGTGGTGCACATGTCCGAGGAGAGGAAGCCATGGAGTCATGCTCGTTGCTGCATGGCATTGGGCAAGGAGGTTGTGGAGTTCTTGGTAGCAATGCATGGCCGACAAATGGAGGTCGTGGAGCTTTGCCCGCTGTACATGACCATGCGAGGTGGCCGCTATCCCAAGACCGATGAGTGTAGGTCGTGGAGCTCTGCGTGCTGTGCATGACCGTGGGTGAGGTGGTCGTGGAGTCCTTGGCCTTTGTCCCACGGCCGTGGAGAGGAGGCCGCCGGCTGCGGTGCCCATGGCCATGGAATCTAGTGTATGTTCCATGCACTGGTGCGTGCCTTCAAGCCGTCGTTGGCCACCATGTGACAGGGCGTGAGGGTGGTGTTTAGGCAGGGAGAGAGTATGCCTGCAGTCCATTAGGTGGCCGTCGGTAGCTCTGTTGTGCCATGGAGGGACAGGGCTAAGGAGAATATTTGCCCTTGCAATCCTGTGCAAGTGGTCTCGCGGCAAGGTCTCCGTCATGGGGTGGGTTGCCGCGGACCATCTTTGATGAGATAGACGACACCGGTGGTTCGCTTGGTGACCGCCGGCGTAGCCCTTTGGCTTCGCTATGGCAGGGCTCATCCTGGTGCATGCCTCTATGAGCGGCTCAGATGCGAGGTATGACCCGCAGGTTGGGGCCACTGGCGTCGAAAAGAAACTGCTGGAAATCCAAGTGGTGGTCGCCAACGGGTCAATGGGCCCCTCGGCGAAGTGGCACGGAGCTTCCTGGGTGCACGACGAAGTGCTCTTGTGTGCACTATGCATGGCACTGTGCATGCCATGCACAGGTTGAACGTGCATGGGCACTGTGCACTTAAAGGGGCCGGCTTCTATGTACCTGTGTATGCTCCCAATGTTTTCCAAATATATTGTGTACTTAAAGTACAAGAAGCAATGACATTTATAGCCTAAGCGGCCAAAAAGTTTGGTTCCCGACCAAACATGCTAAATATATAAAAAGTGTAGTGTACTTTTAATCGCTCATTTCATGCAGTGTACTTTTATGGAAGTGTTTCATCTACTCCTTTGGAGATTATTTAGCGCGCCGAGAAATCTTCCTTCTTCCACTTCTGGTACAAAAGAATCTCGATCCCACAAACAGCGCTATTGTTAACGTCGTGTTTTGTACAACCCAGAAGGAAAGAAAGATCCATTACCGGGATGCGCAGAGACAGGCTGGGCCTCGATATGTGGTGTGGAGCCTCCAAAAGTGGTTTGGTGTGGCAGTACGATGTCTGTGCATACATCCATGGCGATGAACAATATTTAAATGCAAAGGAAATAAGAAGAAATGAACATATAGGTTTACGTGATTCGGTTATAGGCCTATGTCCACGGAGATTTGGGGAGGTGAGATTTCACTATAATAAGCTTGTTTATAGTTTCTCATAGCCTTTCATTTTTCATTGTATAATGGGAGATGTAGATCTATTTGTTGGAAAAGAGGTTCTCTCTGAAGCTCTCAGGTTGAAGAAGAAGTAAAAGCCCAAAACCCAAAAGTCGGAAGAAGTTGGAAGTCCCTCAAACCTTAGGCTCCTATCCCTTTTATCTGACCTTCTGCTTGCGTGCCCCTCGATAATGGTGAGGGATGTCTGCTTTGCGTGTCTCAGCCCCTTTCCTTTTCCCACTTTCTCCTGACACCTCCATGCCTCTTGACACCCTCACCCCTTAGTCCCTTATTGTCCCCTCCCATTCTCTCATATTTTGTCTTCTAGTGATGGCCCTCTGCTGGGCTGGGCCTTGGAAACTATTTTGGGCCTAGTGTATTTTACCCATTCACACCACAGATATACTAATGGACTTAATTAACTAATATAACCTCATAACATAGGCCCACATCAAAACATAACATCAGCCCCATATGAGAAGTAAACCCAAATCCCACTCGACCCTGACCCATAACAATAACACAAACTCAAGCAAACATCAACTAGTCTTTAGAGTTACTCCTTCAGTTCCATGCCAACAACCTGAGAGCATTCTCATCCGGCTTCATAAAATTTTTCCTAAATTTTGGCTAGAGATGACACTTTCTATAATTGTATCCTAAATTTTACTCATCTTTAAGAAACCTCCTACATTTAATTCCCTATCATTTCTTTATTCTATTAAAATAATATTTTTTTATTATTTATTTATTAGTTTTTTTTCTCTCAGTTCCATTTCCATTTTAACTACTAACTCTTTTATCTTTTTCCCTTGTTTTCAAATATCACATTCTACTAATTTTTAAATACTTACACGATTTTTTTCCGGGTACAATAATAGTTTTCAAATTATTATCATTATTAAAAATAATTTTTTTTTTTAATATGTGCATTTTTCAACGCGATGGTATATTTTAACATGATTTTATCCACATATATAACAGTAATATTTGATTTCCATTTATCTAATGGTAACATTTTTTGTCATTTTATAGAACGGTAATATTTTTTTTTTCTTCAACGGTTACACATCTTCTCCGCATAATGACGATAACATTTTTTGTCCTTTCTCCAATGGTAACATTTTTTGTCCTTTCTCCAATCTTAAAATTTCTTGTCTTTTTCCAATTGTAACATTTTTTGTCCTTTATCAAATGGTAACATTTTTTTGTCATTTCTCAGAAGGTAACATTTTTTTTTCATTTATCCAATGGTAACATTTTTTGTCCTATATGTAATGGTAACTTTTTTTTTTTTTGTATAAATAGGGCTTTTACTTCTATTTTTTTGTTAAAATTGAAATTTGTCATTCCGGCCTCATCTTCCACTCCATTCATTAAATGGCTCGTTCGTTCTTTAGCAAATTGCTACTTAACTTATCCTCTAAAGATGAGTTGGATGTTATTCTTAATGACGATGCCGGATCTTCATTGAGGCATCATGGCAATCGCCAACATGAAAAGTTTATTCAGCGTAATCTATTCAAGGGCACGAACGCCTTTTTCATGATTATTTTGCAAAAAATCTAGTATATCTCTCAAATATATTTCGAATGAGATTTCGTATGAGTCGTCTGCTATTTCTTCATATTCAACATGAGGTAGAGGCTTACGAGGCCTACTTCATCTAGAGAAGAGATAATGCCGGAAGACTCGGTTTATCTTCTATGCAAAAGATAACCGCAACACTTAGAATGCTGGCATATGAAGTAAATGGTAATTTTATGGATGAATGCATACGCATTGGAGAAAGCACCACAATGACGAGCCTCAAAAAATTTGTGAAGACAATCGTAAGTGGTTTTTTAGATGAATGTTTGCTGTCTCCAAATGCTAATGTATTGCTAGATTGCTGGTAATTGGTGAACAACGGGGATTCCCAAGGATCCTGGAAAGCGTTGATTGCACGCATTGGAGGTGAAAAAATTATCCCGCTGCCTGGAAATGTATGTACTCTGGCCACAGTCGCGTACCAACTATTATTTTAGAAATGGTTGCTTCATATGATCTTTGGATATGACATGTATTTTTTAGTATGCTTGGTTTACATAATAATATTAATGTGCTAGAGAGATATTTTATTTTTACGGAACTTGCCTTAAGGCATGCTCCTCCAATAAATTACTGAATCAATGGCAACAACTACACTATGGAGTACTACCTTGCGGATGGTGTTTATCCAAAGTGATCAATGTTTGTGAAGACGATTCCAACTCCACAAGGGAATAAAAAGAAAAATTTTACGGTAGCACAAGAATAAGCAAGAAAGGATGTAGAACGTGCATTTGGGGTACTTCAACAACGATTTGCACTCGTTCATAGACCTTCACGAATGTTCAAGGTGAAAGAGATAGCAAATATAATGAAAGCATGCGTTATTCTACATAACATGATCATCAAAGATGAGCATGATAATAATCAAGGTCCAAACATCGAGTATGATCAAGTTGATGATGATATTCTAGAACTGTTACGCAATCCTACAACTGAACTTATAGACTTCATTCAGCGTCAACATGAAATTAGAGACAGCACAACACATCATTTGCTCTAAGCAGATCTAATTGAACATCAATGACAATTTTATTCCCAACAATAGACTAGTATTTTCTCCAATATATTTTTTCTTCGGATTAGTAGTGACTATGTATTCGTCCTCCTTCAATTTTCATTCCCTTAAACATGTTTTCTTCAAGAACATGTAGATTATTGCTGTAATATGTTTATTATCTATAATAGTTTTAGCAGTTGTAATGCCGAACATTATCAATAGATTCTATCCATGCACAAAATCATTGTCAACATCTTTAAGCTGCTAGAATAAATACCACCAAAAGTACAAAGTATAACATACATACATCCAAGTGTTTAACAATGCCAACCAATCGAAAAAAAACTCAAAATCACTGATTAATGTTGTAAAAATTATACAAATTGAACTTTGCCTTAATAACAAATAAATTACATGAAAAAAACAAGTTAGTTTTATTCAGCATTGCGTCTTGCTACGATTTTCCTTTGATATAACTGGAAATATATACGTTGTAGTCCAGGCAAGGTATTGACATCGATCATCATTATTCGCTCCTCTCTCTCCAACTGCTCTCTCTCTGCTCTCTCATCCACTTCTCTCTAGGAGAATTCTAGTCTCTCATCCTCCAACCTTAGTCTCTAGTCCTCTTGTCGAATTTTATTTCTCTCTATTTCTCGATCATATTGCATCTTCTCGGCCTTGAGCTGAAAAAACTCCTTCTCCTAAGCTCATGACTCCTTGAGAAGAGTACACTTCAGCTTGCTCAACTCAACAATCTCCTCTGCTGACTTGCTTTGGGCCTTACGTTTTGCTTTCTCAGCTTTCCTTCCCACTGTCTTCTCCAATTCAATGATATCATTTTCCACAACATTCTCGACCTTGATACCATAAACTGAATCTACAGCAGCAGTTGAGGTAAGCGTCGGGGTTGGGGACATCGTTGACTTTCACTTTGAGTTATCCTTTGTGCAATGCTGAATCTATTTAGGTTGGTCCTTCAACATGTGCCAACAATACTCGAACTGAAAGGAGGTTTTCTCCAGCGATTGGTATATGATATTCGCTTTATCAAACTTGCAATTCAAGAATAAAATGGAAAACTTAACCACCAAGTAGATAAAGGAAACATAACTTATAGAAAAAGCAAATGTGAAAAGCATATAAAAGTGGATGATTATACATTGTCTTGCTTGGTCATGCCACTTTGATTCAACCATTCAACTTGGGTTAGTTTAGCACAGAATTTGTGGTGGCCTTTTGAATGGCCGACCACCTATGTATGAAGGACCTAACACTCTGCTCAATTGTACTTTCTTTATACTCATTGAAGTATTCACTAATTTTTTCTCAAAGTTGGGCATGTTTTTTATCCGTTCTCTAGATGGCATCAACGCTAGTATTCAGCCATACTGAGACAAGTAATTTGTCTTCTTCGGAGGTGAAGTTCGCATCCCTGGATGATTTTCTCACTTAGAGAGGCTCTACTTGGGGTAGGGGTGGAGAGTCATCTAAAGTCACAAGGGATTGTTGACTTTGACCACCATAAATGTGATCAATTTGAGAGTCCTCACTGAGGAGGCTGGTGAAGTACATATTTCTATGGTCTTGTGAATCCATCTCTAAGAAATTGTTCAAACACAACAGTTGGTAGATATGTTAGACACTTAACAACAATAAAGACGTGATTTTGGTAGTCGGCTTAGGAACCCTTTGGTAACATATAGGAAATTTAGCACCCTCCCTCAAATGGTTGCAAGAACCATTGCCACTACTTATTGGCCGTCCGAGTTACCATGCCATAGAGGTGTGTGTCAAATTTCTTGTATCCCCATGAGGATTTGTCATCATCACAGCCTAGGGATTAAAAAACGAAAATCCAATACTACGCAGCATGCAAAATGAATAAGAACATAAAAATAGAAATTAGAAACTAGGTAATTCAAACCAACATTAGCTCAATCCATGGGAACAATAGCAAGATACCACCAAATCAATTAATAGCAAGGTAATATCAATTTGCTCAAACCAACAAACAGATGCAACCAACAAGTCCAAACTGTGCAATTTCATAACATTCAACAATGGTAGATTTGAATTTTAGTGTGCCCTGAATCATATAAAGATCAAACATGCATACAACCAACGAAATACCACAATAATATAGATATAATTAGCTCAAAGAACAAACAATTTCCACAAACCAATTGGTGCAATGTCTCAGATGCAGCCATGACATAAACATTACAGCACAAGTCTAAAGATACAAAAAGAGACGAATGATTCAAATCATGAAAGAATATTCTGAATAATATGAAAATCAGGTGAAGGAAAGAATAGTTCAAAATGAACTCAGTCGACCTTTTTTTGACAAATTAATCAAAATCATTTAAACTCAATTAGTTCCATTAACTTATATATTTCCATTTTCTAAACAAGCTGAGTAAACCAAAGTGATAACTGAAGTTAAACAAAACTAACACATTCAAAGCCAATTAAAGTGAGGTGTAAGAAGAAGAAAAAAAAATTATCCAAATCCAAACTAGAGCTTCAAAATTTTTAACCGAATCTTCCATTTTGAGTGCCCAAATACATACAACCAACAAGTCCAAACTGTGCAATTTCACAACATTCAACCATGGCAGATTCAGATTTCAGTGTACCCTGAATCATACAAAGATCCAACATGCATACAAGTGAGATGCAAGTGACAAGTGAGTAAGGTTTTCACTGAGATACCAAATAGCACAAATGATTCAAAGCATGAAAGAATATTCTATTAAAATAATAACAAAATTGGGTGAAGGAAAGAACATGAAAAAAAAAACTCATTCCCATTTTTTTGACAAGTTAATTAAAATTCTTTAAACTCAAGAAGTTCCATTAACTTATATATCTCCATTTTCTGAACAAGGTGACTAACTGGATAATAATTGAAGCTAAAGAAAGCCAACCCAAACAAAGCCAATCAAAGTGAGGTGTAAGAAGAAGAACAAAAATCAATTATCCAAATCCAAACATAGATGCCCAAATTTATGTTGACAATAATAGTATTGAGTGCCCAAATACAACAAGTTCAAACATTCAACCATGACAGATTCAGATTTTAGTGTGACCTGAATCATAATAAAAGCCAACATGCACAAAATACTCAAACTTGCTCAAAGAACAAACAATTTCCTCAAACATATAAGAGCAATGTTTCAGATTCACCCATGACAGATACATACATTGAGTGTGCTGTGAATGATACACAGATCCATTATCCATTTAAACCCTAGAGCACTAAATAAAATAGAGGGTTCTCAAATTTCAGTGGCCAAGTAGATCGAGATACATACAACCAAGAAGCCGAAAAGGTAACACAAATGAAAGCCATGGTAGATACATGCATAAAAGTTTCCGTGAATATGGGTCACAAATCTATGAACATTCAAACCCTAGAGCACTAATTTAAATCTAGGGTTCTTGAATTTCAATGGTCAAAGTGATAAATACAAGAATATTTAAACTCAAAAATGTATCAAATTCAGCCATGGGAGAGAGGCTCAGTGTGTTCGATTTGTGTGAGAGAAGATAGAGTTTAGCCATGGAGAGAAGAAAATGGAATATGCGAGAGAGAAAAGATTACTTAATTTACATATATTCGGGCCAATGAAGAGAAGCCACATCAATGGTGGCAAACGGTGCGAGACAGGGCCTCCACGAATGAGGGCAATCGAGAGTGTAGATAGAGGAACACGCGGGACCAACAGCAGGAAAGGAAGGATATGGATGATTGGGGATGTACAGTGGTTTCCCAAATCTGTAGCTCTCCTAAATGAAATCCTTAATTTAGGAAATGGGATGGGAGAGGGTTTTTAGCTTCTCAAAAAAAATTTCTCCAAATTTTAGAGATAACAATAGCTTAGGACATTGGATGAGAATACTCTGGGAGAGAAAGAGAGAGAGAACCCTACATTGTAACACACCCATAGAGAGAGAGAGAGAGAGATCACAAGCTTGGTGTTTCACCGGTGGGTCTAGGGTCGAGACCGGGCAAATTACAGTGGCTGGAGGGCTTTGACTACAATGTTTATATCTGGCCTTAAGTCAGGTTCATATTGCAAGCACGAGGCAGCAACAACAACCATCTGTAAATCAAGACAAACAAAAGGCTTACAATGTCACATGTAGGATTTGAAGTCATAGATAATTTGCCTCTCTCTCTCTCTCTATTTATATATACGTGTGTAAATTATTCTTGGGCTAGGACTAAACAATTGTTCTTAAATGAAAGTTTTACATTCATATCCAAACCACCTGCATATCATGTTTCGAGTTCTACCTTGCATCTCTTAGGCTACATGTCTAATATTTTTTGCTTGAGATGTAGTAGAAATCTATCATCACTGTTCGATTCCATAGAGAAAGCAAATGCTACTTCTTCAAAAGTTAAAAAGGAGGGGCCAAAGTACCATTGCAGCTGCCTTAGGAGGGTAATCTCCGTAAAGTCTTGTATCAACACACTGCTTAACCTTGTCTTCACTAAAGTTTTGGTCTAGCCTAACAAATTTCAAAACCTTCTACGGTCAGCTTGGGTGCATGGAAAAAATAATTGAAAACAAAACAGAGGAGCTAGATTTAGGAAACCTTCCTGTCTCCATTCCACTAATTTTTATTCCAAAATAATTGAAAACAACTCAGATAAGCTAGATGTAACGAAAGAGTAGTGCAATCTAGTACCCATCCGACTAAAAGTCTGCCATGATGCCATCCATGTGGTGAGGTTTGATCAATAGACTTTCCCACTTTCAAAAAAAAAAAAATAGACTTTCCCCCTGTCAGAAGTTCAAGCAGAACAAAACCAAACATGTACACGTCACTCTTGGAATTCCACGGTCCATCCATGTCATACCTGCCAACCACAAATACAGAATGACAAATGTATGGACCTCAAGAAGTGCACTCTCATAAGGAAATAAAAGAAGAAAGAAAAAAACGAAGTCTCGGTAAAAATGCAAGGACTCATTACTTAATATAATATTTTCAAATTCACATAAAAAATATAATTAATAATTTAATTTTTTTAATTTTAAAATAAAATAATATTTTATTCAATTTTCAACAAAAACATCTTATCTTATCTAAACTATATAATCAAATAAAGCCTTACGCTATTCAGAAATTGAAATTATAGCAGCTCTCACTTTGTACTCGTATATTCCAGAAATGACTCTAAATTGATGAAATTACAAAGAAAATTCCTTATTTCAGCATTTGATGTTAGCTAATGTATGAATCAAGAAAATGTAGCTAAAAGCGGAAAAACATATGTTAATGGTGTTGAGGTCTTACAGTTACAGTTGCAGTTCAATCTTGCTTACCACATAAGATGAAAACTCATAGACAAGAACAGGGGAATTCCCATCAACGCAGTAACCAAGCAATTGAACAAAATTTTCATGCTTCAGCCTTGACAACATAGAAACCTCCTGTAAAGTGCAACATTAATTAACATAGAAAGCTTATCAACTTGGCATTCATAGTAATTGCAGTTGTCTATACCAGGTCTAAAACTCGCCGGTTGGAATGTTTGCCGGCGTCAAACTTCCCTATTGCTACAGAGATGAGACGTCAAAATGAAAGGAATTATTTTATTCTGTCTTTTATACATCACATATTTAAAAAAAAAAAAAAATTATGTATGGTATAGTATAATGATGATAAGTAAATCTATTATATCATATATCAATACGTGATTTGTTATTTTTATTATTATATTAAAACAAACATATTGATTTGTAAATATATTGATTTAAATAAAAATATAAAAATAATAAATCACGCAGCATTTCTCGTTACAATAATACAGTGGGCGTGGGAGCGTGGGGTCATGAGACATGAGACATGAGGGAGGTGGGGTGCACCGGTGTGCCCCCACCATTTTCGTCGGCTGGCGCCACTCGGATGGTCCTTTGTACTGTAGTACAAATAGTGGGGTGATGTATTTTCTAATTTTTAACTGCTATTATCGACAACATGTTCTTTTTGTTGTGTGTGCGCGCACCCTACAATACCCATTCTCACGCGACATCATCTTCACCTTATTCATCACCAGCGGGAACGTCGTCCATCCGAATCTCTACTCCCACTTGCCTTTGCATTCGTGCGCCTTTTCGGACACCTCTCCTCCTTCCCTCCCTCGCCGCCGTCGATCTCCTTTTCTTCAGTAACGCACTACTGCTGGGCAAGTACTTTTATTTGCTTTCTGTTTTATAACTTTCTTTTTCTTTTAATTATACTATTTTGTTCTGTATTATTGTGTAACAGAGATTATAGAGTTTTTTTTTTCTTGCTGAATGTAACAAATGCTTAATTCTTTTGTATAGGTGGAAAGCTTAGTTCTTGAAGTTTGTTTCATTGATCCGGGGCTTCTTTGTAGTTGATTTTGGTGGGTTCGATGGTTAATTGAAGCTCTATTTGATAGGCCACGGTTTTGGGTTTGCTTTTTGTGCAGTTGATTTTGAGGTCTTGGTGGTTTGAAAGCTTTGTTTGGTATGTGGGTTGCACTTAATTGGAGTCATGGTCGTGCCGGTGTACTGTTTCTGGACTTATGGGGAAGAAGTGAAGCTGATTAGTTGAGAGTTGCGGTTGACTCAACTTTGGGTCTTGAGCTCTGGTTTTCTGCAATTGGATTGGATTTTCTGGGTTTGTGCTGTTTTGGGGGTTTGATTGGTGGTTTGGATCTTTTTGGGAATTCTGGGTTTGATTCATGGATGCCAGATTTGGAGGTGAAGATCATCATTTCTATGCTATGCGTACTGCAGATTTGCGAGCCATGGGGAAGAGGAGTTTGGAGTGGGATTTGAATGAATGGAAATGGGATGGGCATCTTTTCATGGCCAGCCCATTGAATCTGGTTCCATCAGGTAGCATGGACCAGCAATTTTTCCCCCTTGGATCTGGGATTCCACCAACTGGGGGCTCGTCGAATAGTTCTTCGTCATGCTCTGATGAAGTGAATCTGAGAATTGAGAAAGTGAAGAGGGAATTGGAGAAGAGGAGGAGGGTTAATCTGCTGGAAGAGGGCAATTTGAACGATGAAGAAGCAGGTACCCTTGCGTTGAAGCTTGGCGGGCAAGGTTATCAGGTGCCTGAGAGGGAAGTAGGAAACTGGGAAGGAATGAGTGAAAAGAAGACTAAGTTGGTTGGGGGTACTTCAAACCGTGCCATTTGTCAAGTGGACAACTGTGGAGCTGATCTGAGCAATGCCAAGGATTATCATAGGCGGCACAAGGTATGTGAGATGCATTCCAAGGCTAGTAAGGCGCTTGTGGGGAACATCATGCAACGATTCTGTCAGCAGTGTAGTAGGTAAGAATTCAGTCGTTGACTTGAATTATTGTAGTAGTCAATATCTTTGTAATCACTTATTAGCATCACAGGGCAAATGTGCATTATTAAGGTTGCTGTGAAACTTAGTATAGAACTACGGAATATGGTTAGGGATATTTTGTAGCTCAAAATGCTCGAGGTCTCCAGCTTCTTTCACACATTGGCATCAGATAATTTTCCCATGGCTTGCAGTTCCTTGTTATATTATCACTTTGCAGATTCATCTTTAAGGAACGATCCTGCTGCTTATATGATTTTGTTAAATTTATGGGCAGGTTTCATGTACTTCAGGAATTTGATGAGGGGAAGAGAAGCTGTCGTAGGCGTTTGGCCGGCCACAATAAACGGAGGAGGAAAACAAATCCTGATACTGTTGTTAATGGAAGTACACTGAATGATGATCAGACTAGTGGTTATCTATTGATTAGTCTATTGAGGATACTCTCCAACATGCACTGTGAGTGATGCTACACACTTGCACTATAACTCAATGCTGATTCCTTATGAATTTTTTCATTTTGATCCGTTGATATTTGTTTGCTTTGCTGCTTGGGGTTCTATTGTTTGCAGTTACTCTTGTCTGCTTTAGCCCTTGTGAATATGATGATAGATCTTTGAACTTTTCTTTCTTCGTGTGCGGTTACTCTTGTCTACTTTAGCCCTTGTGATAATGAAATGCCAGCTGCTCAGATTTTACTAGAGCACTTGCTTGTCCTTGTTATAGTTATATTGGTAGATAGGGGAAATGAATTTATCAGAAGCTAAACGTACATTTTTTTATAATTTTGATCTAATCTTCTCAATAAAGATGCATATGGTTACCTATAAAAAGAAATATAGATGCATATGGTGGCTTTTGAGATGAAATAGGGTGGTTAGTTGTGGATCTAATCAATTGCAGAATTTAGTTGGTGAAACATTTTTTTTGATTGGTTAATTTAGTTGGTGAAACATATAGGAGGATTGTTTCTTAACTTAAATTGAACGATGTTAATACATGCAAAAATGACATCTTCCTAGTCTGATCTTTAGGATGAGCCAATCTGTTCTCAATCCTGAAGATTGAACCTGCATATGTGGCAATATTCCTGACTGCTGAATTTAATGTGTAAATGATTTCTTATTTGAGAAAATAGCTAAACAAGTCCAAAACATATGTTTTACATGCCGTGTATCACATCAATGTCTAACAGGACCTTCTTTGTCTACTGAATATCTTGCCTCTCCCCACAGCTTGCTAATTTGAAAATATATTTCATTTTATTATAATTAGCACCAATACAAGGATTTCATTTCTCACATCAATGCCAACCAGCTTACTGAGATGTGTAGCAGACTCAATCAGTGTCGTTGTACCTGATCCACTATTATTAGATTGATTGCGAATTAGCTTATTAAGTAGGGGGCTTAGCACTCTGGTTGAAATGGCTGTTAAGACAGATGTGTCTCATGGTCTTGGAAATAGAAAAAAAAACTATATATTTGGTATGATTATTGAGATGAGAGTTTTCTTTCATGAATTTCAGCCAACAGATCTGACCAAGCCACGGATCAGGATCTACTAACGCATCTTCTAAGGAGCCTTGCCAGCCAAAGTGGTGAACACGGGGGAAAAAACATACCTGCGATTATGCAGGATCCTCCAAGTTCGCTAAATGCTCCAAATTCGATAAATGCTGGGAATTCACATGAAAATTCCGAGTTGGTTTCTACTTTACTCTCAAACAATACTGAAGCCCCTTCAAGGCCTCCTAAACAGCATCACTCTATACCTGTATCTGAAATTCCATGGCAAGGCCGGAGTGTAGATGATGCTAGAAGTGAAGACATACAAACCACCTCTTCTACAAAACCATGCAGTTCGAACAGCCCTCCAGCTTACTCAGAAGCCGGAGATGGTACTGCACAGCGGATCAGGATGAACAATTTTGACTTGAATGACATATACATTGACTCAGATGATGGCATGGAAGATATTGAGAGATCGCCTGTCCCTGCTAATACGGGGACTAGCTCCCTTTACTCTCATCAGTCAAGTCCACCTCAAACTAGTGGACATTCAGATTCAGTGTCTACCCAGTCGCCTGCAAGTCCAAGTGGAGATGCTCAGGTATATTTGTACTCCAGAAAATGCATTATAATATACAGACACCCTCTCTTTGCGTTCTCTTCACTTTATACTCCATGGATAGTACATTGAGTCTTGAGATGGAAAACCTTGGCTTTCTATGGTTATTTGGTAGTTGGGTGATGCACCATCTCTCTCTGAACATGCAGCGCCCACGGTGTTGTAGAACCAGTAAGGATGTGCATCATTTTAGTCAATCACACATTTACCTTTATGGACTTGTGGGTCTGAAAAATTTCCAATTTTCTAAGAGTGGAAAGTAAAGATAGAAAACTTAATAAAGTGATTTTCTTTTCCATGGAACAAAGAAGTGCCAGTTTATTCTTGAAGGATACACACACTTCGTGAAGTGCAGGTCATTAGTTCAACTCTTATCCCCCCCCCCCCCTTCCCATTTGGGCAGGCAATTCGTTGAGGAAAAAAAAACAAGAAGTGCGACATTTGTAGACCATAAATATTTAAAATATCATCTAAAACTGTGATAGGTGACTAGTAACAATCTGCCTACCCCCCCTTCCCAACCTTCTTTTTCACAGTTAACATGCTGGAATGTTTTTTTTTTGTTGTTGATATTGCTACCATGGAAATTCGTTAGAGGTTATGTAAGGATCCTGTTGTATTTATCCGCCATTGTCTCTTGATCCTTTCCTTACCAGTCACTTTATAGGATCTGAAGTTCTCTAAGTAGTCCAGGTCACCGACTCCCATACTTTGTTTGCCATCTTCCTATTGCCATCTGTACTGCTATGAGCTCTACCTTCTCTTTTCTTTCATGTTATCATATGAATAATTTGAACTTTGTCCCCTAGTTTAAAAGCTAGCTCAATGTGAAGCACGTCTTTTTTATTTATTTATTATATATATATATGTATATGGGATCAAGGGGTTGTCTTCATCAAACATTGCTTTAACCTCCATTTCAGAGCCGCACGGATCGAATTGTATTTAAACTATTTGGGAAAGAGCCAAGCGATTTTCCTCCTGTACTGCGAGCACAGGTAGTCGAAACAATAAATTCTTAGTGAAATTGTTTTGCATTTCCTTCCTTAAATAGCTGAATCATGTAAAATTTTTGAACTTCCAGATTCTTGACTGGTTATCGCACAGTCCTACTGACATTGAGAGCTATATTAGGCCTGGTTGTATAATTCTGACTATTTATCTACGTCAGGCCGAGGCTGCATGGGAGGAAGTAAGCTTTGCATTCTTGGAACTATGCATGTGTACTTCTCAGGCGACAGTTTCTGAACTCATATGAGTCTTTAATTTGTTTTTTACAGCTCTGCCATAACCTGAGTTCCAGTTTAAAAAGGCTTTTGGACGTCTCAGATGACTCTTTCTGGAGAACAGGATGGGTTTATATCAGGGTGCAGCATCAAATAGCCTTTGTTTACAATGGTCTGTAAGTTTTAATTCAAGAATGAAACTATAATATGTGTGTGTGTGTATAGATGAAGAGTAATGCTAAATACAGTCATGGATTGTGCAAGCACCGTGCACGTCTTTTGAAAAAGAGTGGGATCCACTATTAAAAACTTAATTTTTTAATGTGGGTCCTATATTTATTCATTTTTTTTAAAAGGAGTGTGCGGCACTTGCGCAACTTATGATTGCAAATATCATTTCTCATAGATGAAATACTCACACTTCTTGTATGGAGGATTTACCATTCTTACCAAGGCATTCATGCTGCAGGTCAGGTTGTCATTGACACATCCTTACCTCTCAGAAATAATAATTATGGTAAAATAATGAGTGTCAAACCTATCGCCATATCTGCATCTGAGAGAGCTCAGTTTCTAGTTAAAGGCATTAACCTGACTCGGCCTGCCACAAGGTATACATTATCATTCCTGTGAGTCTATCTTGCATTATACTTAATCCCAATGCCCTAGAAGTGATGTTAAGCTGTGAATCATCCTTAAAACTTTTTTTAGAAATGCTTTAGCCACAAAAAATATCCTACAAAAGTAAACCCACAAACTGACGTGGCTTAATGTGGTACATGAGATTGTAAAGCTACGGTCTAACGTATCATATGAAGTCATGTCAATTTGTGGATTTGCTTTTGTGGGATCTCTTTGTGGCTGTAGCACTTTTTTCCTTATCTGTGTTATGTAGTGGACCAGCGTGCTTCTACAGACCTGTCATGTTCTTTATTTTTCCAGGTTACTATGTGCACTTGAAGGGAATTATCTGGTCATGGAAAATACTAGTGATTCAGTGGACACTTGTCATAACTTTGAGGAGCATGATGAGCTCCAAAGCATCCACTTTTCTTGCTCTATTCCTGCAGTGAATGGAAGAGGATTCATTGAGGTGCTGACTGTTGTCGTCTATTTATTGTCATCCATCTTGACCCATTGTTTAATCCTCCGGCACCCATCCCAAATAACGGGATTCTATAGGTTGACCATAAATATTTTTTTAGAAGTACTTAGTAAATCTTATAAAAAAAATTTTTTGTACTTGGTAAGTTTCTGTCCACAAACTAGATGGGGGGCCATTTTTGTACCATCTGACAGTGTACACTTCTGTCTTGATTGTTTCCCTATTACTGTTAATGAGTAAGATAGAGGATGGATTTGCTGTTGATTCCTACTTCTGTCAATGTTTTGGTTGGTAGCATTTGGTTTATGGCAGAATTAGTAGAAAGAATGCAGATATAGGGAGCATGAGCTTCAATCTTCCAGGTTCTAACTGTTGTTTATAGGTTAAATTTTCTGAATAGAAGACGTGGAAAGTTTATCAGAATAATGATGTGGCATACACATGCATGTTTATGTTTTCATATAGGAAAATGCTATCTATACTTACAATTTTACTTACATAACCATACATGCTGATGTGTTAGCTATTGAAATGGTGAAGATCTTGAAATTCTTAACTCGAAATTTGAATTAAAAAAGAAAAAACTGAAAAAATGGGGCGGATACTCAATACGCATAACATTGTGTGTAAAATTTTATATACATGTAGCACTACTCTTTCATATAGTCACACAGAATAACTAGTTTTGACAATATCTTAGCTCTTAAGCTATTTTTTTTCTTTTCTTTTTTAATAAATTATGATTCTGTAGATATTTCAAGCATATATGTACAATTTTATCCATCTTGGTAGAAGGGACAAAACTCCCTTAAGAATGCATTCCTGGAAGCTGAGGTTTATGTTTTCTTTAATTCATCCAGATTGAAGATCATGGCTTTAGCAGCAGCTTTTTTCCTTTTATAGTCACAGAGGAAGATGTTTGTTCAGAGATTCGTTCACTTGAGAGTGCATTGGAGTTGACTGGAACTAATTCTGATTTTGAGGGGGCTGGAATGGAAGCCAAGAATCAAGCCTTGGAATTTATCCATGAAATGGGTTGGCTTCTTCATAGAAACCAGCTGAAGTCTAGATTTGGTCACTTGAATTCTAATGCAGACCTCTTTCCTCTTAAACGGTTCAAGTGGCTCATGGAGTTCTCGATGGACCATGATTGGTGTTCTGTAGTGAGAAAGCTACTGGACATCCTGCTTGATGGAACTATGGGTGCAGGAGAACACCCTTCCCTGAATCTTGCATTAGGGGAGATGGGTCTCCTTCACAGAGCTGTAAGGAGAAATAGTAGGGCATTGGTGGAGCTTCTTTTAAGATATCAGGTTTCAGACGAATTGAGATCTAAAAACATGGCGTTGTTTGGTGGCGGCAATGGAAGCTTCTTGTTTAGACCTGATGTTTTAGGCCCTGGAGGTTTGACACCACTTCACATTGCAGCCGGTAAAGATGGTTCTGAAAATGTATTGGAGGCATTAACAGATGATCCCAAAATGGTAAAATTTGTTATAGATAATTTATTTCTGAAAATAATCGTTTTAAGTTCATTACCTATCAGACAATCATCTTAAGATCATACAATATTTAGAACTTCTAGCATGAATTGTTTTCTTCATCAGTGCTTTAATTTATTGTTCCCAATCTGGAACCACCCACAAATAAAAATAAAAAAAAACCTTATCTAGGGTATTTATGCCAACCCTGTTTCAGCTCTAAACTGGGTTATTTGCTAGTGTAGAATGTTTCAGCCAATTTCTGTGTTCTAGATTAGCTATCTAGTATGGCAGCTGGGTCACAGCTTTAGCACTCAAATTTTTACTTTGTCAGCATAGTCAATCATATTCAACTCCATTGTTTAATGTACTAGCCTCCTTTTACTGATTCAGTGGCTGGTCCAGTGAGCCCAAGTCTAATGTTTTTCCTTTGGTGGTTTGTGCTTTTTTTTTTCAATCATTGGTCGTTCTCTCCCTGGTGTCCAACCAATAAATGGTTGATATTTCACCTTTCGTACCTTATAGTTCAAGCTGTTTCAAATCTCTTGTATGTGTTTAGATCTGGAAAGAAGAACAATTTATGGAATATGATTTATGCCCGTGAATCTTATTTAGGTGGGAATTGAAGCCTGGAAGGGTGCTCATGACAGCACAGGTGCCACACCCGAAGATTACGCTCGCTTACGTGGCCATTTTTCGTACATCCATCTGGTGCAAAAGAAAATTAACAAAAGATCAGCTGGGCATTTGGTGGTTGATATTCCCAATGTTCTCTCAGACTGCGGTGCAAATCAGAAGCAACATGATGAGCTGGTCGCCAGTTTTGAGATAGGGACTGAATTGAAACATATCCAACAACAATGCAAGCTTTGTGATCAGAAACCTGCTTATGGAACGGCTTGCAGGTCTCTGGTGTATAGGCCCGTTATGCTTTCAATGGTAGCTATAGCCGCGGTCTGTGTCTGTGTGGCCCTTCTGTTTAAAAGCTCACCTGAAGTTCTGTACGTGTTCCGCCCCTTCAGGTGGGAATTGTTGGACTGTGGTACGAGCTAAGGTACATTAACGTGAAGCTGATAATCATGATAAGGGTGTGAGTGTTTGCATTTATATATATATAGACAGTAGAATAGAACCCTTGCCTTGGGGTGGGTTTGAATTCAATGACATTAGTGACATATACTTAATTTAGTGTTCAGTGTACTTGCCTCAGGCTTGTTTAGTTACTTAAAATAAGTAACGTTCTATGATTCCAAGCTCTTTGACTCTCGCTGGGTTTGCCTTTGTATTAGTGAGATTCTTTCGTCATAGGATGAATAAAGGAATATTAAGGTACTTTACTTCTTGATCGGCAAAAGAGATAGCAATATATTCTAGTGTTGATGTTCATTTACCTAGATTTTCAGCATTGAATTTACTGAACGTATTTGTTACTTATATATATATATATCATCAAAAATATATAGTTTTAAGAAAGTTTCTATTTTTATTTAGAACGGTGCTACTCTGCCGCTCATATCTGCCCGCTACAAGTTACCGCTAGGTCAAAATCAACTTTTTATTTATTTTTCAATTTTTTTATTCATATTTTTTTTACCATTTTAGAACATTTTTAAAAATATAAAAAAAAATATATCAATACACTAATAGTCACTTTCTTAACTATTAAGAAAAAAAAATTAAAATATATGAGGTGTTAAATGAGATATCAAAATAAGGTGTAAAAGTAGCATTATTCTTTTATTTAGTGTATAAATAATATGAGAGACAACTTAAATCTTTTTAAATGTGTAAAAAATACAAGTGATCTTTCGTGGCTTTTTGAAATTATATCATATATCCCCATTATATTATCAAAAATACAAAAATTGGCTGTGCTACTCTTGCAACCAACTTAACCTAACCATACATATCGCTCGGTTGGATCTTTGATAACTTGCCTGAATTTTACCTATCCCAAAGAAAAACGTTATATACATAAAAAGAATTATAGAAAGAAAGTTTATAAAATATCATTGAGATTTTTTGCTAATACAGAATCTACTTTTTAATAAAGAGTAATGTTATTCATCATCTCAATTTTCATAATTTTCTTATTATCCTATGATGTGATATTAGATGATTTGAGACTATTTATTATAGAGATTTGCTATACAACCTCCACTACACTCCACACTCCATATTTTTTTAATTTTTTAAAATTTTTTTTGAGTTTATTCTTTATAAATTATTTCAAATTTTCTATTCATTATTCATATAATAAATATTTGATAAAAGAAAAAAATTAAAAAAAGTGTGGAGTGTGGAGTGTGGTGTGAATAGTAAGAGGTTGTGGAGATTTTTTATTTATTATATTTCACTTGTAAACCGATCATCTAATGCCACATCATGAGATGATGAGAGGATGATGAGAAAATAAATGATGAATAGATTTAATGTTTAATAAACAATGATGTTACTTTAATTAGTTAATGTTGTAGGTCCCACTGTGTGTGAAGGCCAGCTCGGCGAGAGTGCTATGCCAGACCAAACCGAACCTGATATTGGACCCAACTTACCGGTTTGGTTCGGTTTACCGATTCATCGGTTTTTTTTTTTCTACCCCTAATAATGCCTATTCAGATGCTCCAACATGAAAGAGGTGTGACCTAGAAGGGCAGTCATGCCCGTTTAACCCAAAATCAATAGGTAAAAGGGCACACTTGAATGGATTGTGTTAGTTGACAAACAGGAATGACATGTGAGAGAGAGGTGGGGAATAATATATAGACATACATAAAAGATAAGGCTGGTTGATTTCATTTCTATAAACCAAAAACATAATCCAAAACATCTATCAAAATTACTAAAAGTTATCATTTTAAGAAATAATTTGCAATGTATTTGATGGTTCATGCTGTGTGCCGTTTACCTTTTTCATCGTCATTTCAAGAGTCAATATATTACAATTTGGTTTGAATTGAAAGGGAAAGGAGAAATTTTGAAGCAATATGGAGGTTAAATATATATATATATATATATATATATATATATATATATACTCCTGGAATAAATTTCTCTCCTATGATTTAATTCCTAACGATATAGAAAAAAAAGAGCTGAATTTACTCCCTGTAGGACCTCATTGTTAATCATATGTAATGGATTAGCTCTTAGCTGTCATATCTTGACCAATAGAAGATTTGCTAACTAGACCATAATTAAGCCCCAAATAACCCAGTTAATCCAATCCTCATGAATATGAAAATGGAAACCTTCCCAAATTTAGGAGAAAAAAAAAAGGGGGAAAAAAAAGGACACTTCACACTTTCCATCTATTAACGTATGGTTTGGATAGTGAATTGAGATGAGATGGTTTTAGATAAAAGTTAAAAGTTGAATAAAATATTGTTAAAATATTATTTTTTAATATAATTATTAATTTGAGATTTAAAAAAGTTGAATTGTTTATCATATTTTGTGTGAAAATTTGGAAAAAATTGTAATGATAAGAGTTTAACTATCTAAAGGGGCCTAAAAGTTTATACTTTGCATCTCAAACCATCAAAACTGGCACATGACACCCAAAATTGAATACTTTCTCAGTCTTGCATTCTTAAAATTAACCAATTAGTCCAGTCTCATGCTCTCTGCCTTGTCGGTAATTATAAACTCATTGTGTCTTTAACTATCCTCTTTACTGCAGAGCACTAGTACTGGTGCTGTTAGTTTCCATTTTTAACCGTCTGTAGCGCATACTCTGGCACCAGTTATATCTACCTCTCGACTCTGCATGCCCTCTTCACTAATCGCCCCTCTTTCTGTCTCTCTCTGTGTTGGGTCTGCTTTTACAGTGACAGATGAAAATGAAGATCGCTAGAGGGACATTGGCAATAATCCTTCCTCTGGCCTTGGCGTTTCTTCTGTCTTTCGCTGCATGCTCTGGTGTGTCTTACTTTTCATTACTTCCTAGACCTCTCTTATTCAGCATTTTGCATATTATTGAGTATTTTTAACATGCATCACTTGAATTGGTTGCACCCAACATATCTAAGTGTATGCATGCTTCTGCATCACCTAACCAAATGGGATTAAGGAGGTGCATGTATGAAAGATCAATGATCAGCACTCCTCTGCTTCTATTTCGTTATAGTAACACTGATGACATGTGCCATTAGCAAGCTACATTTTCGAAGTAATGGCGAATTAACATGGTATTAAAGATGTTATCTTGAGTTTGAACGCTGACCCTTTTATCTTCGATTCAATTAAATATTCTATATGTTGGGTACTTATCTAATCAAGCCCTTATCTTTTCTTATCGGTTTTAACTTTAGAGACGGTCCATGATTTAGCTACATATAGCAGATCTTGTCTGTAATCCTAATTTTGGGGCTGAATATTGTAACTCTTTTGCACCTCTAAGCTTCGTAATTCACCATGCAGAGTCAAGGACGCATGTAAATGAGAAAAGGCTGCAAGTAGCTTTTTCAAGATCGAATCTGAAGGGGAAAAAGCTGCAGGTAATTCTTAACATGACTTATAGTTCTTCCAGCCATCTGAGAAAACAGCCAACCAAAACATCAAAAATGGCCATTTCTTTTCTTAATTAGTCTCCCATGATTTCTCAAGAAAAATGTTTTCTTTCCCTCAAGACCTGATTTCTCTCTTTGACATCCAATTTTTTTTTTTTTTTGTAGCCCGCAAAAGCAGGCGACAAGGAAGCTGTACTGTCTTCTGATCGAACGGAAAAAGGGTCGACGACGAACACGTGGTGCATTGCAAAGCCGTCGACAAATAATGATAAACTTCTTCACAACGTGGAATACAGCTGCGGGGAAGATAACGTGGACTGTCGTAGCATTCAGCTTGGAGGAAGCTGCTTTCATCCAAACAATGCAGTCTCTCATGCTTCATTTGCTATGAATCTCTTCTACCAGGATTCCGGGAAGCACCCTTGGAACTGCGACTTTAATGGAACCGGTCTCATCGTTTCTGACAATCCATGTAAGTAATTATATATGAGAAATACTAGCCGATTATACAAAGATAATCTCAAAAACTGATATAACTTGATTTGATTCATCTGATTATAAAATTATTTTTGTTGTAAAGTAAAATTAATGGATCAGAAGAAATCACGTCAATTTATAAGATTACTTTTATATAATTTTTTTTTATAGATATAACAGTACTCATTAATCCATTTGGCTAGTGTTTTCATTATTGTTGATTAATGCGGCATTATCATTGAGCTGGGGATTGTTACTGGTTTTCAACTGAGTTATCTTGGATGATGTGTTTTGGCATTGGCAGCTTTTGGTAAATGTCAGTATCCGGCTTGATGAGAGAGCTCAAGATAAGAAGGCAAGGAATGAAGACACTTATGTATCGGAAGAATAAATCAGAAGGTTTTCACAGTACTTGTTGAAAGGGAAGAGAGAGAGAACTCAAAATTGAATAAGAAATGGAGGGCTGCAGTGGTTTTTATTGAGATATAGCTCACTTTGGATTAAAAAATCTTTTCAATTCATCTCATTTCATTTTATCTCATTATTACAATTTTCTTAAATTTTTACATAAAATATAATAAATAATTTAACTTTTTCAAATCTCAAAATACTAATAATATTAAAAAATAATATTCTAATAATATTTTATTTAACTTTCAACTTTAATCTAAAACCATCTCATCTTATTTTACGATCCAAATACTGTTAGAAATAATAAGTTATTCAAAACGTTCGATCAAACTTTTTTTAAAAATTTCAAATGAAAAAAAAGAGATAGACATATAAAGTGAGTCTCTCTCACTTGAGATACTCGTAAGAATTAAAGGGCATATTTAAAAAGAAAAAATCAACACAAAATAAGTAAAAAGGAAGTACCGTGCAGATACTCTGTAGAAGCGTGATTCGAATTATTTAAAAAAAAAAAATGCACTCTCTGTAAAAACTTGATGGAATAGAATGGAAGAGAGAGTTGGACCTGCATTTAAAGGAGCTTGGTGAAGTAATTCACTCAGTTGCATACCATCGATGCATGTGAGAAAATGCTTAGTGAGCTGTTAGATGAATGAAGTAAATGCCAACAAAGTCTTAAAAGTTGAAATAATTTCCTGAGTGGCCTCACCAGAGTTCATCAAGAAAAGAGAAGAAACAGAGTAGTAACGAAAGATAAAATGCCAATTTTGGTTGGGTTAGAAAGCTTTAATTTGACTGTGATAGTGAGTGAGAGAGATAAATAAGGAACAGCAGGTTCCAGTGCCAATGTGTTGTAATTTTTGGGATACCATATCCTAATTTCTGGTGCTTAAAAGGATTACCGAATGATTAAGATTCAATCGGTACACTTGAAACAGGGCAGATGCATCTTTGATCTCCCTAGACAATATGTTCTGTTTTTCTCGAAAAATCAACCAAGGACCTGGCAAACTGCATAACTTTCATCCCACTGTCAAGCCTGACTCAAAGGAACTGCCCTCCTACCAATCACTGGCCTACTACTTGGTGGTATATAAACGTTCAGTATAGTGTGAGAACATGAACTTTTTAAGAATAATATTAAATACAATTTTAAATGTAAAAATCTCGCACACTCTATTTGAAAACAAGTGAGGTCTATTATTAAAAAATAATTTATTTTTTCTCATGTGGGTTTCAGATTTATTCATTTTTTTCAAAAGGAATGCATGGAACATATAAAGTCTCGTTTGGTTACATACATGAGATGAAATAAGAAGAAAGTTGAAAGTTGAATAAAATATTGTTATAATATTATTTTTTAATATTATTTTTATTTTGAGATTTGAAAATTTTGAATTGTTTATTATATTTTGTATAAAAATTTGAAAAAATTATAATGATTAGATGAGATAAATAATTTGTGTAACCAAACGAGACCTAGAACAATAAATATCATTTTTTTAATGATAACTTCTATGATAAACTTATTCGTTAATAATATGTTTGATGTGTCAATAATAAGCTTGTAAAAGCATTGGAAATGGTTTAGCCAAAGTAATTGCCAAAATTTGGCTAAAATTTTAGCTAAATTCAAGTATAATATTAATCTATATTGGACTATCCATCCTAAGGCCAAAATAATAATAAAATTTTTACATTTTAATAATAAAATTTTTTTAATATATTATGTTTTTCATATTCTGCAACTTTCCTAACTATTTTTTCCTCAACCTAATATATAGCCTTGTTTAGCATAAAAGTATGGAAAAATCTGAACATAATCTAGACTGGTTTGGAAAAAATAAAAACATAATCTGAACTAGGGGTGTAAACGGGCCGGTCCGGTCCGGTCTGGCCATGGACCGAATTTTTTCGGTCCATGGTTTGACCGGACCGGACCGGACCGAACTCTTATAGGGACCGGACCGGACCGGTAGTCATCGGTCCGGTCCGGTCCATTCGGTCCGGCCCCTTTTTTTTTTTTCACATCAATTAATAAAAAAATTTATTTACAATACTAAATTAATTTATACTATAACTCTTAATACTTAATAGTATTAATAATACATTAAAGAATATATTAATATATTGATACTAAATATATATAGTTATAGACTTATAGTGATTAGTTATTATGAATCATAATTAGTATAACTATATAATAGAATTAGTATAAAGTATTAGACTATTAGTAATATAGTATAGCTATATATTAGTAATATTAGTATAAGTATAAATGTATAACTATAGTCTATACTTAATTATAATATGGTATAATTATATATTAGTTAGTGATAGGATTATGTTAGATGAAAATTATATAATTAATTATATATATAATTTTTTTTTCTTTTTTAGGTTCGGTCCGGTCCGGTCCGAAAAACACATGGACCGTGGACCGGACCGAATTAATTCGGTCCTATTAAATTCGGACCGTGGACCGGACCGAATGAACTCGGTCCGGTCCGGTCTCGGTCCGGTTCGGTCGGTCCGTTCTGTCCGGTCGGTCCTCTTACAGCCCTAATCTGAACATATAAATCTGTCCAATTCACTAATGCAAATTTAGCAAGAACTTAATATAGCCATGAGGAAAATCTGGAGTAATCTATCCAAGATAAAAACACAATGTCTATAGGAAACACGTTTAGAAGGAAATCCGTCCAAGACGAAAAATTTGGAAGGAAATCTAGACATCTAATATTTTTATAGTACATGCAATGAGACCATACATCAACACTTTGCTGAATCAATCATACAAAACATATCTGAAATTGAAGATCCAACCCAGCAGTCCACAAAAATTTAGAACCAGCCCACACAGACTGCTCATCCATTTACAAGTAGAATATCATCCATGTCAAACACAAAAACCAATCATCCATATGAGCCAAAAAAAATTATCTAGATCTCATTCACAAAAGAAGAACAAGCCATGAGAAACCAAGAATACCATATCTCATAGTTGCTACTCAGCCACATGTTTCTGCAGCCCACATGTGGCTTGGCCGCTACTAAAATAAGAGTTTAAATAATTTGCCCATTCAGTTACACACCTTCATGAGGTGTGGATGAAGATGTAGATGTACTTCTGGAGTGAGACTTTGATGCCTCATAAATTTCCCTTTGAATATTAAGGAAGTATTCTTGCTACATGGCATTCATGCCAGCAAGATCCAATCTCATAATCTTTACTTTGAACTTTTTCTTCTTTAGTTGAAATTATGCACATCTATCGCGATCTGCTTTCAGCATAGCTGCTCTCCTCTCAACCTTGCACAAGTGTTTATCCTCCACCATTCAAGCTAAGGCCATGTTGAACTCGGCACCAGTTAATTCCTGGGATTCCGCTTCCTCTCCCTTTATTTCTTAGTTTTTTTGCCTAGAGGTCTCTCACCAAGAACCTCCACATTCTCTTACACAGAGTCATCAGCAACTTGACTTTCCTGCTCAATGGCTGGACGTTTATCGTGTGGCATTCTCCTCATACCAAGAGTCATCATGTGTTGCTGTTATTTGAGTTGGTGTCATTATGAAGTTATCATTCTCCATCTCTTTGTACATAAGTTTTGTCTTCTCAATCTAAAAAAGTGAAGGAATTTTGTTAGTTCATAAATCAGCCCTACAAAATTGCATAGTTAAAGGAAAAGACTACATACATTGTCTTGCTTTATTGCACCACTCAGGTTGAAGAAGAGTTTGGACTTACTGTAGCTCAAAAGTGGAGTTAAGGAGTTTTGACTACTCCAATGCAGACCATTTAAGCAATTGTTAGGCAAAATTTGGAGATGCACTAGCCAGTGCTCTAAGCAGAGATCTAAGGTGTAGTTTTGATAATGAGTTGAGATGAAAGTTTCAAGTTGAATAAAATGTTGTAAAAATTTTATTTTTTAATATTATTATTGTTTTGAAATTTAAAAAAGTCGAATTGTTTATTATATTTTTATGAAAATTTAGAAAAGTTGAATTGTTTATTATATTTTTAAGAAAATTTAGAAAAGTTGTAATGATAAAATGAGATGAAACACTTCTCGAGGTAAAGTTGTCTCACCTTACATCCACCTCATCTTACATCAACATTGACGGGCATTTCTCCTCCTGAAGACGGCATCCTCAATTATTGAATACCACAAAGAAAATAAAAAAAAAAGTCACCGTGACTGCTTTTTAGAGAGAGAACCTCTCTCTTCTCTCTAGAAAACTATATCACTTCGAGTGCTTTCTCTAGATAGAAGGGTGGAGTTGTGGCTCTCACCTTCTTCTCATTTTCTTTTCCATTTCCGCAATATGTATACACTTTTATGGTAGTTTTTTTTTCCTCATCCCTCCACCGGTTCGGTTTCAGTCAGATTCGGCTGCCATCAATCGACACGCGCCCCACCACCCCATCTACCAACCGCCAATCTATTGGGACAACGTGGAGTCACACCAAAAAACTTGGCGCTTGGCCCTCACGCATGGCTTGTTTCAGCACGTGTGCTTTACACGTCGTACTAGCAAATTCCCCTCGCTGAGATTTTCCAGACCTTCCAGATCTTGCTTGTCTTGCCTCCATTCCACTGGCACATGGTTGCCACGTGCCACCACAAATGCGTAGGAAGGTGGATGACCGGTCGTAGATCAATCCAAATGATACCATGCTTTCCACTATGTTATCGCTTTCCTTAACTAATAATCTTGGTAAAGGGATTACGGATTTCTCAAAAAAACATTTCAGGATAACAAACTACAGTGCACCAACCACCATCACTGCTTCTAGCGAAGGATCCACCGCCACCAGGGATGGTTCCATAGTTAGCATAATTTTGCAAACTACTTATTTTTATCTTTTAAGACGGCATCCTCTTTGTAGGACATCGGTAGGAACCAAGAAATTAGTACCAAAATCTATTTTTTTTTCTTTTTTTCCACATCCTTTGCATTGTAATTTTTTGTACTGGAACGTTTGTTGGGGAACTCCACCCCTTCCTCATGTATCTTCATTTCCATTTCTAATAGAAATTTGCTTGCTTAGGAAAAACGAAATACCACAAAGAAAAAGGGGACGTTTCCAGATAACACAACAATACAATTTGTTGCTCCCTTAATACTCTTATTCTAGCAATCACAATCAATGTTTTGAATACCATTTTGATGACCGTTGCGGTTACAGCATTGAAACAAGATATATTATTACGAATACCATTTTGGATACCATTTTGGAATAGTCTATATATAAATAAATTATATATATATGTATAACTTATATTCTAAAATAATAGTCTATATGAATAAATTATATATATAAATTATAAATAGTCGAATCTGAATTGAGTTCAAAAAATGAGCCTGCAAAAAAAAATAATAATAAATACCAAAATATGTATAGACCGAAATCTGATATATCGGCCAATACGGCCTATACCAACTATCTGGCCGGTACGGCATATTTTAAGACGGTACAAAATGATATTTAAAACACTGATCACAACCGGCTCTTACTAACTACAGTGCCATCAATAGGACAAAATAATCAGGCATTTTTTTCATTGTATCGACACTATAACACGATTACATAAAATTCAAAATCCCAAAAAAAAAAAAAAAAAGAGAAATAGAAATGGGAATCTTAGGTAAGGGATTAGAGCAGCAAGTAAGCACGCAAATTATTCATCCAGTACCAATAAAACATGCAATAAGTAAAGCATAGATGCATCTTAAGATTGGGGCTTTTCCCACTTGAGGGGCTTCACAACCTCCCAGGTAAAGTCTGAATCATCTCTTCCGAAGTGTCCATAGGCAGCAGTCTTCAAAAATCTACCATTGCCTCCCCTCTTGAGGTCCAGGTTAATAGTTATCATTCCAGGCCTGAAGTCAAAGGTCTCTTTGACAAGCTTGAGGATCTCCTTGTCAGGAATTTTTCCGGTCCCATATGTGTCAACAAAGACTGACAAAGGCTCGGGCACACCAATGGCATAAGAGACCTGAAAGAGGCACCTGCGAGCAAGCCCATTGGCGACAATACTCTTGGCAGCTTGCCTAACAATGTAGGCACCACTCCTGTCCACCTTCGTAGGGTCCTTTCCAGAAAAAGCACCACCACCATGGGCTCCCCAGCCACCATAAGTGTCGATGATGATTTTACGTCCAGTGAGACCTGCATCACCATGAGGGCCACCAATGACAAATCGGCCTGAAGGGTTAAGGTGAAAGATGGTCTTCTCGTCGAGGTACTTCTCGGGGATGACGGGCTTTATAACATGCTCCTTAAGGTCAGCAGCAATCTCATCGTTTGTGACAGTCTCATCATGTTGAGTGGAGATGAGAACAGTGTGAACACGGACTGGAACCCTGGCACCATTGTCATTGTAGTACTCAACAGTCACTTGGGTCTTACCATCTGGTCTCAACCAGGGGCAGGTGCCATTCTTCCTGACTTCAGTGAGGCGAGCTCCAAGCTTGGTCGCAAGTACGTGGCTAAGAGGCATATATTCAGGGGTCTCATCTGTGGCATAACCGAACATGTGTCCCTGGTCACCAGCACCAATCTCCTCAGGGCGCTTGGTGAAGTGGCCGTGGACACCCTGGGCAATATCAGGGCTCTGCTGCTCGATGTTGACCAGGACCTTGCAGTTGTCGGCATCGAGACCGACATCATCAGAAACAAATCCAATAGCTCGGCATGTATCACGGACAATCTTCTCATAGTCTACGTTGGCCTTGGTAGTGATCTCTCCAAAGACCATGACCATGTCGGTCTTGGTGCATGTCTCACAGGCAACCTTGCTGTCAGGGTCCTGAGCAAGGCAGGCGTCAAGCACCGCATCAGAGATCTGGTCACACAGCTTGTCGGGGTGACCCTCATTGACGGATTCAGAGGTGAATAGGAAGGTCTCCATTCTCTTGAGCTACATATCAATAAAAATACATTTTGAAACAACTTAATATGGCAAAAAGCAATCTTATCATACAAAATGTTCGCTTGGTAATTGAAGAGAGGTCTAATCAAAATTGAAGGATATCGAATTCAGAAAAGGTATATCCTTTATGGTTGATAAAAGTTCGTTACCCTTCATGCGAACAGATAATAAAATAAGGGAGAATCCTAAACCAATGTTATCTTCATGCTTTCCAGAAAGTTTACATTCGCAAAAAGAGATCAATTATAAGAGGACCAAACAAGTATCAGATTCCTTAATCAATCCAAAACCCCAAGGAACAATATTGATCTCAACTACCACCATCCACGGCCAAATCTACCGTGTCATAAAGCATAACTTGTAATTCTAGAACTTCATTGAAGCAATAAATTTATCGACTAAACAAAGAAGCTGAGCCCTCGAGAATTTAAGAAGTTTGACAAAATACAGTCTGTTACATGGTGACCTGCTTCATCTCTTGTGGGAATCTTCCAAACCCAAAAGAAACAGAGACCCCATTGACAGATCTTGAAAACATGGCAAAATCAAGAGAGACTGAAACAACTCAAAAGTTCAGAACCGAAAACGAAAAAGCACCCCAAAATGAGAGAAACACAGGCTCAAATAGCAAAATCAACAAGCCATGTTCAACTACCGACAAGCCACACGATCAGATCTGCCACAAAGTCTTAAAATGTTGCGTGTCTTCGAGATCCTTTAAAAAAAAAGGTATCCAAACCCAACGGTAAACTAAACTCTCCCACAAATACTCTACACACAGCAAACGACCAAACTAAAGAACATACTCCGCAGATCTGCAAACGCTAACAGGCAAAACTAAGAAAACCCACATCCAAATGCCCCTTTCAGAAGCGAGAGAAGGGTACCTGTAGGTTGTGGGTTGGCGCAGATCTGAAGCTCGACTATGGATTCGTGTGTGAACTGCGCCCAAACAAGCGGAACTCGACGAATTTTATAGCCTCACAACGCCCGCTATTTATAGACCCAAGAGCCGATGCGACCGGTTACCGGACCGTACGGTTCGTGATTCCCATTTATTTATTTTTTTCATTTTTTTCTCATATATCAAGGGAATCTCTGTAGGCGGCGTTATTAAAATTTTTTATTCTCACCGTATCATTGTAATTAAAGTAAGATTTGATCAAAAATTTTTTTTATCAAATAGCAAATGGTATATCTCCTGATAGAATCAGAGTGAACTTCTCACCTCTGTATAAAAAATGGTAAGATTTGGATTTTAAATATATATTTTAAATCAAATTATACTAAATAAATATATTATAAAATATATTATACATACTGACTTAAAAATAAAATTTTTATTCCTATAATTGCTAGGGTTTATTGTCATACCCATTGAATTGCTATAACCTTCTAATTATTTCATCACTCAATGAGTCAATTGACAAATTAAAAACTTAGATGAAAATTTTAATAATATTTTTTAAAACTATAAGAATTCACATACAAGTATCATTTTCACAATTCTTCACACAACTTTATTTTAAATTAAGAATATTTTTATAAAATAATATTTTTTAAAAATTAGGTCATAGTAAAATTTAAGTCTAAGTGACCCTCTCTCTCTCTCTCTCTCTCTCTCAAAAGCTTCCACCTAACATGAAAAATTTTATAAATCGAGAACTCACATGAAAAAATCATATATTTTTGGGAAGAACTTCATTTTTTTTCAAAAAGAGTATACAATCTAGAACTATATCTAGCATTACTATTTTACTATATATTTATTGAATTTGGTATTTTATCTTTTTAGGAGTCTAAGTGAAGTGGATTCCAAATAATATATAGTTGTCCCAATAAATTTTTTAAACAACATTAATTGTTTAATAAAACTACAGTGCCAAATTCATATATTCATCTCTCTTACAATTTAAACTTTAGAATTCGGTCGAGTAGCTTAGAGATCACTTCGTTTGGATACAGAAACGGTTTTATTTCATATCATCTCATCATTATAAATTTATCAAATTTTTATATAAAATATAATAAAAAATTAAAATTTTTAAATTTTAAAACAATAATATTCTAATAATATTTTTATTTAATTTTTAACTCTCATCTCAACTTACTATTTAAATCTAAACTATATTTTTAACACTTCTTGTACATTGTCAAAATATATTAAACCAACATTTCTTTTAAAAGTTGTTAACAAAAATCCGACAGAATATTTGATTGACAAAACCGAAATAACATAATGAGAAATTCGATGAAAAAGATAAAATTATAAAACTCATGAGTGCTTTGTCACAGCCACAGGGGAATAAGCCAATAAGGAAGGGAGTGCCGTCGGATTTTGGTTGGTTGGGGGTTGGTGAGAAGGAAACGACAGTTTGCCTTATTTTTTATAATCTTGGCTGCTAATTGTGCTACGTTTGACGATTTTCGGTTAGCTATTTACCGGGAAACACCAATCGATTCACCTACCCTAACTGGTCATCCGCTTCTTAGCTTCAGCAGTTGGCTTGGGCTATTATCTTGGCTTTAATTGTTTTTGACTCTTTTTTTTTCCCTTTAAATCCACTTCCCTTTTTTCCAAGCTAGATCAATAATCTTGGCTATAAAATCCATCAAGGATAGGTTTGTATAATTAGTTGAGATAGAAATGATTGAGATAAAAGTTGAAAATTAAATAAAATATTATAAAAATATTATTTTTTAATATTATTATTATTTTAAAATTTTAAAAATTTTAAAAATTGAATAATTTATTATATTTTATATTAAAATTTGTGAGGATTATAATGATGAGATGAAATGGATTGATCAGCATGTACTGCCAGGTGTGATCTTAATGCAGTATTTATATATTTTTTTCTATTTCTCTATACAATTTCTTAACATATTTAAATATTTAAAAAAATACACAAATATATTAGCAGTCACTTATTTAATCATTAAAAAAAATTAAAATGCACCAACGGTCAAATCCAGTGAACAAAAATATGGGACAAACTAATATTTTTCTTAAATTTATTTTTCTCTCTGTCCTCTGTCGGAGTCCCAAATACGATTCCATTTATTATTTCGGGAGAGATGTCGATCTAATTTAAGGCTAAACTATCTTGAGCTAAAATGTAAAAGGAAAAAAGAACTCAACATTTGGTTCATTTGTATATTTAAAATATTTCAAAATATCTACAAATAGTAATGAAATAGGTTGTAAATAGTATTAAAATTATTTGAGTTAAGATGTTTCATTGAGCTTTGAGAAAGATTGGAGAAAAAGTTCAAATATTATTTTAATATTTTTTTTTTTTTAAATTTGAAAAAAATTGTATTATTTTTTGTATTTTATTTATAATTTTGAAAAAATTGTAATAATTAAGTAATGATTAGATAAAAAAATTTAAAAATTGAAATTGAGAAAATATTTTATATTTAAGTTATGTTTGAAAATGAAATATCCGAAAATACTTAAAAATACCTGTGTACACGAATAAGGCCTAAGATATTACAATATATGTGATTATCCCGGGATACAATTTACTGTTCAATAAATATTACGAGGGCTATTTGAAGTATCTATCTTTTTCCTACTCTAGTGATCAATAAAAACTTTCAGGTTAGGTTTGGAAGTTTCTTCAACTACAAAATTCTAATCTCATCTTATCTTATCATTACAATTTTTTCAAATTTTTACATAAAATATAATAAATAATTTAACTTTTTCAAAATTCAATTAAACTTTTTAAATTCTAAAATAATAATATTAAAAAATAATATTTTATTCAATTTTTAACTTTTATTTCAAACTAAAAATTCGCATATTAACATCCAAACCTAACTTAAAAATAAAAATCCAATAATAAAAATGGGAAACAAAGTCCATGCTAGACGACAACTATACTAATTTTAATGGATTAAATATCCCTAGGATATTTTAGAATATAAGAGAGACATACATATAAAACAAATCCTATAATGCTTAAGTTGGATTTGGATAAACAATCTAGAAGAGATGAGATGAGAAATTTTAAATAGTAGTTAAATAAAGTATTGTTATAATATATTTTTTAATATTATTTTTATTTTGAGACTTGAAAAGTTAAATTATTTATTCTATTTTTATATGAAAATTTAAAAAAGTTATAATGATTGAAATGAGATGAGATGAGATGATTATGTATCCAAATTGAGCTAATTGTTGTTTTGTGTGTTTCCTGAAAAACATTTAATCCTCTATAAATTATGTTGGATATGAAATGAACTGGGTTAAGTCCATTGGAAGCCAATTATCGAGAATAAAAGAAGAGATAAAATAAGGAATAGGTAAAATCAAAAAATAAGATAGAGAAAAGATAAAAGCAAGACATAAGACAATAAAGAGATAAAACTAGAATGAGTTGATTCAAATACTTAAAAGTGAAAGTGACATAAGGCAAATAAGACTTAACTACTATAAAGAATGAAAGAAAAATGAGGTTGTCTTTACAAATCTCTAGACTTCTCTACGCACATATCTCTAGAGATACATAAGATGCCTCTCTTTATTTATGTTTTATATGCCTTATTTATTATTTATTGAACGGATGAACATCCGAGCACCATTTTAACGCCCAAGCCATCATCATGGGCCATTCAATCATGTTGTTGGGCTTTGGCCATGCAAAAAAATTGCATCAACAAATTACTTTATGTGTCTATCTCTCATACAGAATTTCAATTTTTGAAAACTTAATAATATACTTAAAAGCTATATTTATCTTATCAAACCTTTTTATTTTGTAGAACATAGACACAGTTGATTTCATCATCTCATTCGCTCCAAAATTGTTTGTTTTTATTCTGATCGAACACATGAATATTAAGATGGTTTTAATTATAATTCTCATTAATGCTTATTAAATCAGTTTCTTTTCAATTTTTCTTGTTGGATGTGACTTAATTGGTTTGGTGCAACCCAACGTGACATCGAGATTCAAACAAATTTGACTTCGTTCGGCCATTGTTGTGTAGGCTTTAAGACTAAAATAAGTGAAGATGAAGAAATGGTTTCTAGTTGGAAACATGGACATAATAATTAACTGTGATCAAGAAGAACATTTTTAGAGTCTGAATAAAGTGAAACTCTAATTTACTCTTATTCTTTATTAAATGTTCATTAATGTTCAATAGTTTACACTTTGGTAGCAACATATACCCAATATTACCAATGTCTTTTTTTTTTTTTTTTTCCAAAATCAATACTAGGAAAGAGTAACTCTAAGTAAGATGTGGCACATACGTCACCATTAGATTATAAAGATGCATCCAATAAATGATCATTCAATAGTGATAAATGTGACACATCTTACTTATTGGGATGAAAGTGAGATGGTAGTGTAATGTATAAAATTTTTCTTTGTGATTATTGGACAAATTTCTCCTTTTATTTTCTTCTTATATTTTGCCAAGACGTTCATTCTGGGACGAGTTGGAAGAGAAATTCTCCTAATTAAAGATATGTAAATCTTATTACTTACAAATCTATGTCTAAATGCAACAATTGTTTTAAAATTTATTATAAAATATATCTATAAAAAAAATAATATTATTTTATAAATAGTTTATGAAATTATATTCTACATAAGAGTAATGTTAGATATAATTTTAGAATATGTAAGTTTCACACACTTAATTAGAAAAAAAAGTGAGATTCACAATGAAAAAATTAATTTTTTTATCTGAATTCCAGATTATTTATATAATTTTTAAAAGCCATATTTATATATATATATATTTTTTAATATTTCCCCTCCACATAAATAGTATATGAAATGGGTTAATGAACAACTTTGTATTTACACATTTGACATCCCAATTCTATTTAGGTAGTGATATGGTTACTACTCTATTACTATCCATTTACTATCCAAATGCATTTCAAGTTTTTTTTTTATTTTTTTTATAATTTTCTTTTAAGTATTTTTTTAACATCCTTAGTCACTAAGAAAAAATTTAAAAATATATAATTTTCCTAATAATCACTTTCTTAATTATTAAGTAAAATAAAAAATTTAAAAAAATCAAATATAAAAAAAGTAATAGATAAGTAAGAATAATGTAATAACCCTATCATTATTGATTCTATTTTGAATCTTATCTTTATAGTGGCGAATATTTTTTTTTTCTTTTTTTAGCTTTTTTGTCAATTTATTACTGTGCCATCGACACTACAGTTGTAATGTTAAGGATATATTAATATAATATAGCATCCAAAAAAGAAGAAAAATATATGTTAATAAATAATGAAAAGCTACAGGTGGTGATACGGCATTAGAAAAATAAAGGCAAGGACCCCCACTATATTCACATTACCACATATTCTCAATTAACTAGTTTTTTTCTTTTTTTTTTCTTTTTTTTTTTTTGTTAAAAAAATATTTAGAATTATTTTATTCATGTCACGTTTTCAATCATTGCTTCTTTTTAATTTTATTTTTTTACACCATATGAATCATGTTTTTAATGACACATGCCAAGACCTCCAATTGAGAAAAGTTTGAAGATATTGTCAGGCTTTATTCAACGCCCACCTTTTTGGCGCAACACATTTAGATAGGGCCGATTATTATTCAACGCCCACCATTTTGACTCAACACAAGAAATTATATTAATTTATAATTATATTTTTATAAAATCTATTTGTGATTGTAGTGTTTCTTTTCCCATATACCATTCCGTAAACAGAAAACGAAAAACAAAAAAACAAAAAAATTATTGGTTGTAATTCCGGTTTAGAACTTAATTTGAACACTAGCTCGTTATTATTTTCTAGAACTGAAGAGGCTGTTTGATATGTTAGCAAGAACCTTTTAAAAGATGGTCCTAATTGTGAGTCAAGATCATTATGTACAAAGTCGTTTCCTTTGAGGTTGAACGTTGAGTCGTGGGTTTTGGTCACCAACCAGAGCCGCCATGAGAAGAAACAAGAATTTTCAAGTATCAAGCACAAGTTACCAAAATAGGCTCCCGAAGGTTATTATCCGTTGGATGAAAAATAACCTTGTCGTGAATTTTGCCGATTAGAAGGCTATAACAACACTAGTAGCTCACTGTCGTGAATCTTGTCTTGTTTCTAATAAATCAGAGAGTATCACGGAGGATTTGAAGGATGACAATATCACGAAAGTTTTGAAGGATGATTTGAATTTTATTGGAAACTTTGGAGTTGCTGCTAAACATTCGGATGAAGACTTGGCTGTAATTGGCAACTCTGTAAACAACACTACCCAAAGATTAAGGTACCAGATCAGCTTGTATTAAATCATATATTCTGTAAATATTAGCATTTTATACTGATGTAAACAGAGTGTAAACATATATAAATAAAGACCAATCACACACATTTCGGTGTGGTGAGATTTCTGCATCATCGTTTTATCTTTCTTTTTGGTATCAGAAAAACAATGTCTTCCGCTTCTCTTAATGTTGGTAACTTTGTTACTCTCAGACTTAAACCAGAAAATTATCCACTTTGGCGCGAGCAGGTTCTTGCTCTCGCAGAAAGTCAAGAGCTCACTGAGTTCCTCATTGGAGAGAGCCAACCTCCACTTGCTGTACTTCCAGCAATTGAAGGCTCAAATACTCTTCCCAACCCAGAATATAAAAAATGGAAAATTGCTGATCGGCTCCTTCGAGGATGGATCATTGGAACTTTAGCAGAGGAAGCACTTGGTCAAGCCATTGGTCTTGATACCTCTGCACAAGTCTGGGCTGTGCTCAAAGAGGCCTATGCTCAAGCCTCCCAAGAGCGTCAGTTTCAACTTGTACAACAGCTCACTTATATGAAGAAAACTTCTGATATTTCGCTCAATGAATACCTTCAGAAATTCAAGGGTGTATGCGACAGTCTTGCTGCTATTGGACATCCTATTAATGACCAAAACAAAGTTTTTTCTCTTCTTACAGGGCTTGGTGCACGCTATGAACCCTTCACAACCTCGATGCTCAAGCCACCTATGCCTTCTTACAATGAAGTTGTTCCTCTTCTACAGAGTTATGAGACTCGTCTGAGCCTCCACACACCAGACTCCTTGCAATACACTGCCTTTTATACCCACAAAAATGATGAAAGATCACATCACAAGAATTCGAAGCAATCGGGTCAATTCTCCTCCAAGGGGCGTGGTTTTGTTCCTGCCTATCAACCCACCAACAAACAATCTGGCCAAATATCATCTTCAGCACCATCTTAGCGTGAGAATCATCGGGATATCATGTGCCAAATATGTGGAAAGCGAGGACACCCTGCAATTCGGTGCTGGCACCGCTTCAACCATTCAGTTCAACCTGACAATCTTCCTCAGGCCTTCACAACTCTGTAACTTGACTCAGATGTGGCAAACGAGGAATGGACTTCCGACACTGGTGCATCTGCCCATATGACTTCTCATAAAGGTAGCTTATATAATCTTCGTCCTTATAAAGGTGTTGATCATGTTATGCTTGGTAATGGCGATTTCTTGAATATTACACATGTTTCGGACTGTCACAGAAGAAATATGGCATCAACGTCTTGGCCATCCTCATGCTGCTGTGGTTGCGCATCTTCGACATTCAGGATTAATTAAAGTTGTATGCAATAAAGCAACTTCTTTGTGTGAAAGTTGCCAATTAGGAAAATTGTCTAAGTTACCATTTACTATGTCTGGTTCTAAAACTCTTACTCCTTTTGAGAAGATTCATATTGATCTTTGGGGACCAGCCCCTGTTATGTCTTCGCATCAATTTCGGTTTTATGCAGCTATTGTTGATGATTTTTCAAAGTTTGTTTGGCTCATTCCCTTGAAACACAAGTCTGACTTTTTTGATCAGTTTCTCCTATTTGAAAAATATGTAAAACGGCAATTTGATGCTCTCATTAAAATTATTCAAACTGATGGAGGGGGTGAGTTTGTGAATCAACGCTTCAACAAGCATCTACAAGAAGCTGGTATTGTTCATCACCTCTCTTGCCCGTACACCCCTGAGCAAAATGGAACTGTTGAAAGGCGTCACCGGGTAATAAGAGAATTGGGGATGACCATGATGCTTCATGCCAATGTACCGAAACTTTTTTGGGTAGAAGCCTTCACTACAGCAGTATTTCTACTCAATCGAATCCCTACTGCAACACTTCAATGGGACTCTCCATTTCATCGTCTATATGAAAAAAATCCTGATTACACCTCCCTGCGTATTTTTGGGTCACGATGCTACCCATATTTGTCGGACACAAAACGTAGTAAATTTGATAGCAAATCTTTACCTTGTGTGTTCATGGGTTATAGTGACAGGCACAAAGGCTATCGGTGTTTTTCTCCTACAACAAATAAATTCTACATCTCACGACATGTGGTATTCGATGAATCAACCTTGCCTTACAAAAATTCCATTCCGCCACTTGCACCATCGCCTGAACCACACGCCACTACTTTTAAAGAGTTGGCTTCATCATTTTGTTCATCTCCTACTGAGCTTCCTAGTTCTTCAGAACTTATAGAGGAACGTCCCACCCCAAATGTTCCATTAAAGACTCCAATTCTTATCACTGATCTTACAACTGATAAGGAGCCTTTATCAGCACCCGTGCCTCCTATGCATTCTACTGATCAATCTCAAAAACTACCATTTCCTCCTCGAATGGTTACACGAAGTCAGGTAGGTATCCGAAAGCTGAATCCCAAATATGCCTTAATTCATGATTATAATTTAATACCGAAGGAGCCTCGCACAGTCAAAGCTGCCTTGTCTCATAGTGGTTGGCGAGCAGCTATGAATGATGAACTAGCAGCTTTGTCTCAGAATAACACATGGATCCTTGTTCCTCGTACCTCCTCAATGAACGTGGTTGGATCTCGCTGGGTGTTTAAAGTGAAACTTAAGGCTGATGGGACGGTAGAACGCTTAAAAGCTAGGCTTGTTGCCAAGGGGTACCACCAGCTTGATGGCAGATTTTACTGAGACATATTCTCCTATGGTAAAACCAGGAACCATTCGGTTAGTGCTCTCTCTTGCTACAATCAAAGGATGGGATATTCATCAATTAGACGTCAAAAATGCGTTCTTACATGGCTTTCTCAATGAAGAGGTTTTTATGGAACAACCTCCGGGGTTCCAAGATGATGAGTTTCCTGATCATGTTTGTTTCTTAAACAAAGCGATTTATGGATTAAAACAAGCCCCAAGGGCTTGGTTTGATCGGTTCAGTTCATTCCTCTTACAATCTGGTTTTCAATGCAGCTCGGCAGATCCAAGTTTATTTGTGCATCATTCGGATCAAGGTACCATGGTATTATTACTCTACGTTGATGATATAATTCTTACGGGTTCCTCTTCATCTCTTATTCAGAATTTTACAGCAAGTTTGTATGATGAGTTTGCAATGAAGGATCTTGGATCACTTCACTATTTCTTAGGAGTTCAGGTCTCTTCAGTACCGAGTGGTTTGTTTCTGCAACAGACCAAGTATGCTATAGATATTCTAGAACGAGGAGGGATGCATGAGTCCAAGCCCATCAACACTCCTATGTGCACGAAGACCAAACCTGATCCTAATTCTCCTCTACATCCTAATCCTTATCTCTATCGCTCTCTAGTTGGTGCTCTCCAATATCTTACATTGACACGTCCAGATCTCTCATACAGCGTCAACTTCGTATCTCAGTTCATGCATGCACCTACAGAGGCTCATTTTCGTCTAGCCAGGAGAATATTACGCTATGTCAAAGGAACCATTCATCTTGGTCTACACATTCAAGCTTCAAGCTCACTTGATCTCTATGGCTTCTCGGACGCAGACTGGGCTGGCTGCCCACTTACAAGAAGATCGACTACAGGTTATTGCACCTTTTTAGGTAGTAACATAATCTCTTGGTGTGCCAAAAAACAGCCTACAGTTGCTCGTTCAAGTTCAGAAGCAGAGTATCATGCCCTGGCTCAAGCTGCTGCAGAAATTACATGGATCACGTTTTTACTTCGAGATCTTCTTGTCCCTCTGCCTAATCCTCCTATCTTGTTCTGTGATAATATGAGCTCTCTATTTATGACAGTGAATCCCGTCTTTCATGCTAGGAGCAAACATATTGAGCTCGACTATCATTACATTCGTGAACGTGTTTCTCTTGGCTTACTGGTTACTAAACACATCTCCACTCACTTTCAGATCGCAGATGTGTTCACCAAGCCCCAATCTCGACTAGATTTGATCCTCTTGCGTGACAAATTATGCATGACTACCATGCACAATTTGAGGGGGGATAATAAATCAGAGAGTCTCACAGAGGATTTGAAGGATGACAATATCACGAAGGTTTTGAAGGATGATTTGAATTTCATTGGAAACTCTGGAGTTGCTGCTAAACATTCGGATGAAGACTTGGCTGTAATTGGAAACTCTGTAAACAACACTACCCAAAGATTAAGGCACCAGATCAGCTTGTATTAAATCATATATTCTGTAAATATTAGCATTTTATACTGATGTAAACAGAGTGTAAACATATATAAATAAAGACCAATCACACACATTTCGGTGTGGTGAGATTTCTGCATCATCGTTTTATCTTTCTTTTGTTTCGTGATCCTCTTACTTTCTTTCTTAAAAAGGACAAAACAGTGCAACCCATAAAATAAAAAAACAGCCATTAATGCACAATATTATAGGTAACGAGTATAAAATCAGTTTTATCAATTTTTTTTTTATTTGGATTTTTAATTTTGTGATCTTCAACGTTTTAATAGCTGCCATGTCAACACATATTATTATGATATAATTATAAATAATATTTTTCATTAATTAATGTAATAATGACACATTATTAAAATTAAATTTTATTTTTATAGAATTACTATTTATTTATATAGAGTAGTTATATTTAATATAAAAGGCTTTTCTAAAATTAAAAAACAGCATGTGTCAGCATCATGGGACGAGAACAATCCTGTGCCATGGGCGGAGAGGACTGGCACGTAGCATTTGTAGCGCTAGCTACCACGCGGTTGGTTGGTTGGATCGCTTGCCACTTTATGAACATCTTCAAACCCCTCTCTCTCTCTCTCTATATATATATATATATCTCTCTCTCTCTCTAAATAGGGTTGGTGAGGCTTCTCTCTCTATGGTTTTGGATGGTTTTGGATGGCTATGATGCTTGAGAGTTGGTCGGAGAATTGACTATGGATTATAGCTGATTGGATATGGGATTCATTTATTTCTTGCTTTAAACGTGTCCATTTCCATTTATTCAACTATGGCCCCCAGCGTGCGGAGAACCGGTGATTTTGGACCACAAAGCAAAAGCCTGATGTCGACGATCATTTTGATGTATCATTGGATGGATGGATGGATGGATGTCTCTGTTTTTTATGTCACTAAATGAAGACTTTTTTTTATTAATTAATTACTGCTGCTGATGCTGTTAAACCCATCTAAAGCCATATGGATTTGTGGGGCTGCAGCTGATCTGCTTTCATAATTATTTACTTTGGTTGGAAGGGTTACCGGCGGCAGAGATGGTCCACCAACCAAGCGCATTAACCTCAATTTTTCACTATTTTTTTTTTTTTGGGTTTGGTTTGGGTTTTGGAACATCATGGAGAATAACAAAAAATCAACGACAACATTAAAAAAAATTAAGAAAAGAAAAAACAGACAACATGGGGTTGATGACGAGCACGTTCGATTACAAAATTCAAGTTTAACGATGGTTTTATTCTTTGTGTGATTATAATTTAGAAGCATTCAAAGGTAAGTGACATAATGGAAGAATTGTCAGCCAAATACTCCGAACCCAGATCTCAAACCATAGAGTCAGCTGAGGGAATAAACAAAGAAGAAATTATTTTGCTGCAAATAATTCACTCCTGTTTCGGGTTGGCATCTTCAAACAACTTATTTCCACTACTGATAATAGCTTCTTGACCAATTAATCCTTGACGCAATTCAAGCATGTTTTCTTTTCCCCACCTCAAAGAATGGCGTTTGATTGCCATGTTCTTCTCCCTTTTGGGTTTATTTTTTCTTTCTTCTGTATGCACAAGTCAATCTAGCATCCTAAAACTGAAAACCCATACAAGATTTTAGTAGGAGCAGAATGCATTCCTTGGAAGTTGCCTCCTATCTGCGCAAATTAATGTTCACTTTGTTTGGTAACCAAGAAAAAAGTTTCTCAAACCAGCAGAAAACTGTCGTTCTTAGCTGCCGATATTATATCATACAAGCTGGTCAATCTAGGTGAAATTTGGGTGACCAAGATGTCAGTGAGTCAGTGACGAGTAATGGCTCTTGCTCCAAGTCTCTAACCAGGGGATGCTGAAAGAGATCATCAGCTCTTTTCAATCTACACTAGAAAAAAAAATCAGGAAAAGAAAAGAAATACTTCATTCTCTCTCCCCTGCCCATTTCAGAGATTCCCGTGAAGTCAGGGATTTGCATCCCTCTTTCGGCAACAACATCCTGATCATGGTTTATGGATAAGACGTGAAAAACAAGAAGCAACTTGATTTATCAGAATCATAATTGGAAATCCCCGGAAAGGGCATCAATAAATGTAAGCTCAGAGTGAGCTGCTTCACTTTTACCTGCCACAGGCACTAGCATCAATTGCCTCTGGCTCCGACATACTGACGACTAAAAAACATTATTAAACAAGCATGCTCTGTTAATTTACCAACATTCCCAAGAGAGTAAAGTATTGTTATGTAATTTTTGCCCAGCTTTTAGAAAAAAAAAAATAGAATTTATTATTAAAAAATTTATTTAATAATGTTCGGACTATTTATATGAACAAAAGTAAATGATGTTCTTTCCAATTTATGCCAAGTTTATAAAGTTTGAACAAAAAATTGAAGATTTTATTGCCGTCCACGAGCCTAACAATTTTTCGATGGAAAAGAATATTTGCATCCTTCTCCAATTGCAATAGGTCCAACCAAGTTCACGAAAACCTGGGTCCAAACTTCACCAACCTAAACAGTATCGCACACGCCTTCTACCAAACAAAGCTGCTAGTTGGAAAGCAAGCAAGCCTACAGACAAGAAACCCTTCCCTGCACCCAATGAATGTGGTTCAGGACTCGCCAACCTCAACCCAAGAAGAGGTAATTAGGGAAGGGAGAGACATGGGAGGGGAGGTGGAGGAAACAGAGGGCTGGGATGATTGTCTTCGAGATATCGACAGCTCGCTCCCTAAACGCCATTTAGTCGGAGTGGCTCCGCCATGGCTCTTCGGCACTTCCACACCGAACCAACGACTCGTGGCTCATCAACGCTGCGTTGGAAGAAGAAGAGGAGGAGGAGGGCTCTTGAGAATTTCAGGGCATTCATTGCTTTGGCAACCGACTAACGGTGTCGTTTAGAAAAGATGCGAATGTGAAAACAAGGAGAGATGCGGTGAGCGTGGATCGAACACGCGACCTTCAGATCTTCAGTCTGACGCTCTCCCAACTGAGCTATCCCCGCTGTTTTGATAGTTTGCTTTCCATTACAGATTAAGTCACAATTGTAGGAATCTCTTTCCGTTCTTCTCTCAAGCAGGCGGTGGCCACGCGCAAAACTCAGATGGGGGAAAAGAACATGTCCTCCAAGGGAGAGTAGACCTTCTTTGATGGCGTTTTCTGTTCATGATCTTCTGTCTCTCTGTTTTGTTTTGTTTGTTTCTTCTTTTTCATTCGGTATCAAAAAGCTTATTGATTATGTCTTCTCAAAATCCACGACTTCGATGCCCATAACCATACGCTCAAACTTGTAATTGCATCTTAAGTAATTACATCTCAAGGATTCCTAATTAGTTTAGCAAAAGTCTCAATTTTTGTTTTTTACTTTTAAGCAAGAAAAGCTTCTTGATATCTTCTCAAAATCGAAGAAAAATCAGTTTAGAAAAATGATATAGATGGACGAAAAATGCAATGTAATTTTGGCTTCCTCATTTTGAAACCAATTAGCCATTTGCAGTCGATGGGAAACACATATCTAATTGACTTTAGGGAAAACTCTTCTTGGGGTAACAGCGTTGCAGTCGTTGTCTACGTGGAACAAATGAAACGGTTCATTTTATTCAAAATAACAAAATGTGCTTTTTCGCTTTCATTTTCCCCCATCTTCTCCCCGAGACTTATCTTCTCCCCTTCCTTCTCCAAATTGAACCTTCTCCCCTTCGTCCTCCCTCTCCTCTCCAAGGCCTGATCTCCAGGTCATGTCAAAATCCAAAAAAGAATGCACAAAAAAGCTGTGGCCATGGGGGATAGAATTGCTTCCGATAAAAGTGCTTGTAAGACAAGCTATTCTTGTTCTTGTAATGGTAGGCCTAGTAGTTCGATTTGGTCCGAATGCAAACTCCTCCAATGGAAACTTTCCTTATTTCCCTCTCCTAATCTACCAACAACTACAAGTACTCTCTCTCAATCTCTCTCTCTACATATTCTATGTTTGTGTCCTGAAATTTATCCAGTGGAAAGTTCTCTGTGGGTTTTGTTGGTTAGCCATTTAGGTGTCTTAGGTAGTTCTATTTTTTAGAGACTCTTCAATATTGGGTTTTGCGCCTCCTAGATACATTTCTCAACCGTCTGGCTCACTTGGGACACCCATTCTATGTAATTTTCTCTATCTGTCTCTGTACTTTATGGATGGTCCTGAATTTGGGTTTATTTTGCTCACTCACCTGCCTTCCACCCATATTGCTTCCATTTTCAGCATCCTTACCAAAGCCCCTATTTCCCTATCTCTTCAACATTCTGATACTCTCTTTTCTTGTAATTTTGTAAACGAGGTTGGTGTAGATTCATGCCGTTAGTGACTCACCAAGTCAACTCACTCACTCAGTTTTCCTTTTAAAGCATCACGCCATTAGAGTTCAACTGCCTGTCTCTGCCTTTCCGTTTCGTGCTCATTTCATGCTCCAAAGAAGTCCATTGCTCGGTAGTCGGTCAGCTTCAAAATCCACGAAGAAGCAGAGAGCTCCAACCCACAAAGAGAACCCACAATGAACAGATCGGAGAGAACTTACCGCTCGTTACGTACGAAGAGAACCCATGAAAAGAATGTAACTCGGTTACATACGAGAAGCTCCACCCACGATACCCATAAAGATGAAAGGAGAATCCACCTACAAAGACGAAGAAGCTCTGCATCTGTGTATTTTTTGTTCTTGTTTTCTATTTCTATTTCCCTTTTTTTAATTAAAACGGTTGATGTGTCATTGTCGATTGCACCACGGTTATGCATGGCAACTCTCGGTAGGAAAACTCCTTAATTTAGTTAGTTCTCGAAACATACCCCACAAAGCAATTCATTTGCTGAAAGATCCAGGCACCCAAAATGTGCCAAATTCGTTCGATTTAATTTTTTTAAAAAGAAAAGAAAAAATCGTCACACGTGGAACGTCATGTAAACTCAAAACAGAAATGTCAAGAGGTCTTGCAAACCTCAACCTTTGCACTATATATTATATTCAAGAAATTATCGTATATGAACATGGCTTGAGAGGAGCAAGATATACCTAGAGGGGGGAAATTGGAAACCCATTCGGAAAACATAGTCTCTGTCTTCAAAATACCATGCCACAAAATCTTTTATAGCCTAAATGGCCGAACTCGACAATCCAATTCAACTTCAAAAACATGATAATCAAGGCAAGATATGGAATCCTCCGTCTTTTGCCAAGATTGATCAAAATGATTCTGATAACCTTGATTCTTCAACAGTTCAACTTCTTTGATAAAACAACCGGAATCTGTAATTTTTGGATCCCTTGGAGACTACTAAGGGAAGAGCTTATGGCCGCCTCCATTTCGCCAAACACCACGCACAGGCAAGCCACCAGTGGCATCTGAACTTTCATTCATTGTTTCTGAATTTGAGTCAGTATCTTTATTTTTGGGATCCAAAAGTGCCACGGATCCATCACCCAATCGAGCTCTGAGGAACTTTGGGGTTTTCTTTCGTTGCTTACTCCCTCCACCATCGTCCCCTACATTCTGATCAGAAATACTACCAGCTGATTGGGAATTATTCTGACCCAGCGGCTTCATTAAGGGTTGACTACCAATATTTTGCTCCACACGCTGGTCATCCATTGAAACCTTTGATTTGCCTTTGAAAGCACGGTAACCATCCTTAGATAACACCTCTGCCTCTTCTTCCGAGGGCTTGAACATCGATTGCAGCTGCTTTACAGTGCCTAAAATGCTATTTGCTAATCTATCCTTTGAATTATTGTCTTCAACAGCCATGGACTTCCCTTTACCTTTCTTAGACCCCTTGCTGTCTTTTAGGTGGGCATTGCAGGTTCCCCAACCATTAGCTTGTGGAACATTGCTTTGCAAACTAGCATTATAGGTGTCAACAAGCTCTTTCTGTTTCCGTGTATCAGGACAGAGACGGGCCAACTCCAGAACAAGATGTGACAGGCCAAACTGCCGCACATAATCCAGATAACTTCCTGTGTCAATTGTACCCTGGCGATACTGTCCAGATATGTCTTTAAAGTATGTGTATTTGTCTTCATCAAATTCAAGGGTAGCACGGATCTTTTCTACCAAAGACCGGTTTGCAGTCTGAACATTCTCCACATTTAATGAAGCCTGGCTAGTCTGAACATTCTCCACATTTAACGCAGCCTGGCTACTCATGGACAACTTGGGCCTTTGTGTTGCAGAAACTGGAGGGAAATCCAAAATTGAAGGTTCTACAGACCCACGCTCCACAAGATCTGGGGCTGACGCAGAGTGGCTGATCCTATCAGTGTTACCCGAGTCCCTTGAGCCAACTGATAGAAGTGTATGAGTTGGCCGAGCTTGAGCCAAACTTGCATAACTAGATGTTGCTAGCCCATTGCTAGTGGCCGTATTAGACTGCCCAGAACTACGTGATGGTACAGGCGCTGTATTTGTTGTAGGTCTAGATTGGGTTGAAGCACTTGCAAGGGGCAGAGACCTGCGACTTGCAGCTGGCCATGCCTGAGCTGAATTAAGAACACTCACATTTCTTTGGCGGCGAAGATGTGCTGCCATAGAGTTACTAGGAAAATCTTCTGAGCCTGGTTTTGGTTTTTGCCGCCTGCTTTTGGGTGCCTTGGGGAGGGGAGGAAAGGAAGATTCTTCCAAAGAAGCATTCCTTGAGCTTCCCAAGGCTTGAAGGTATCTCACAGATGATTCAGAATCTGTTGTAGCTAATGATTCAAATGGGTGAACGATTGCATCAATATCACTTGCATCTACAGGATCTGGAGCAACTTGCAAACTGGATGATGATGATGGATCGTGAGATGTACGATCTGCATTAGCAGTCTCCAAACTTGCTTCAATGGCCATAGAAAGCTGACTTTCAGAAGAATTGAATTGAAATGCCCGTCCTCTTCCACGACGGCGATCTTGTTCATTATTTCGTCGATATCGAAAGCTAGTTGGTATCTGTAGAGAAAGAAAGAATTAATAAAGAAAATAACCAGAGAACAAGAAGCGTTTCATAAACTTTATAATCCACCAACACAAAATGCAGTGACATGATCTCATAATCCACTATCAGAAAGATGCAATTAGATCAAGTGAAGATCTAACGATTGTTACATGCCTGCAGAGCAGCATTACGTTTGGAACGTGACATTCGTCCTCCATGCTCAAGAGCATTATGTCTCTGAAACACAAAAAAGTGAAGCAGTCAATATATTGACATAGCTCCAAGATACTGGAATTGATAACCTACCAGTAATATAGCTAATCCATGAGCATTAAAATTAAGAATTCAAAATAAAGGACAAGAACACACACGCATGTATGCACACTACATTCATATGCTATAAGGCATCACCTTCAAGGCTTCTTCGGATGGAAAGACAATAAACTTCTTGGCAAGACAGGCCTCGTCTTCACACAAGAAATGCTCTTGACGGAAGTGGATCTGTTGCAGAAAACAGCCAGTTGTTAGATATATTTTTTCTGCTAAGACAATAATGAACTATATCTTCACAGATTTATTACTAAAAGTAATGAAAGAAAGTACAGGCATCTTGCCTCTAGGTCATCATAATTCTTATAATACTCATAGTGTCCTGGATGCTGCCTGCATTAAATAGAGTGAAAAATTATGAGCTCGGCCAGTTGCCATTGTACAGAGGGTTTGTTTCTATAAAGCACGTTTTTTCATTATTTATTTTTACCTTTGGCATATATGACAGGTGTAATGTTCGGTAGACATGTGTGAGTACAGTTCATTTTCCCCATAGAATGGGCTTCTGCAAAATTCACACATAGGATGCCCTGTAAAACCACCTCTTTCACTCTCACTTCCATCCACCTCGGAGTCCCCTGTGCTTATATGCTGTTTCAATTGCGCTCTAGTATAGAGCTTTTGCTCACAAATAAATATCTGTCTCATGCAAATGAAGCTAGTGAGGTCCTCATGGAAACCATAAGTGAAGTGGGCTTTGGTCAGCCAAAATAAAACAAGAAATCAAGTATATGCATTTCACCTTCCTTCCTTCCAAACAAAGACTGCACATAAGCAACTTGTGTTGATGGAATAAGTGACCCTTCAACTGCTCAATGTTCCTAAAATTCGCCCGGCGCTTTGAGCCATCATTTGGTTGCGCCTCCATCTTATCACATACACTACATGAAAGCCTGCACATCGCCTTGATCATCTTGTAGTGGTCCATGTCATCAAAAAATGCTTGTGTATCCTCGTGGTACCAGTATGATCCCACTCTCCCCTCTCTTACTTGGGATGGTAAAACTGAAAAGTCATTAATCATCCTTGTATAATCTCCTAAGGCCTGGTATAACAGAAGAAGCAATGGATTTAAATAATCAGAACAATCATATAAACAGGAGAATAATAAATATCAGAAATGATGAAGAGCACCAATGCTCATTCTTATCTCTACAAGAATATGTTAACACTTCTAATAATTATTAAAAGTCATGTCAAATAAAAAATTAAAACCGAATGAAAAAACCCCAAATATTTCAATGGTGCAAGTATTAGAAATTTACAAGCTAGGAAATATTTAAACCTATAAAGCTTTCAGAATCCCCAAAACTATGACCCTCATAGAAATTATAAAATATAAAAAACTAGAGATGGAGAAGAGAGAGACTAAAAATAGAAAGGAAAGTCAAATGGAAAAGAGAAGAGGAGAGAATGAGAGGGAAACTTTGAGGGCTAAATCTTTATTATTCTCAATTTAATTGAATACAAAGCATATGTTCCTATCTATATGGAAATTACGTGGAGATGAGATAAGGTAAAATATCTTGATCATTATAAAAATCAAACCTCGTGATTTGATAATATTGAAAATCAAACCACTTGATTAAAATAATAATCAAATCAAATCAAATCCTTGGTTTGATATTATCCCTAACACCCCCCATCAAACTCAAGATCTAGAACTTTGAGATTTTGAGTTTGAAATCTGATTGTAGCCTTCATATCTAGGGGTGAAAGATTAAACCGAAAACCGACCGAGCTGAAGCGAACCCGACCGGTTTGGTCAGTTTCTAGTTCACTAGACCGAAAATTCCTGTAAACCGGTTCACTCTAGGGTTTTCATGTTTTGTGAACTGAATCGGACAAAAGCAAACCAAATTATATATATATTTTTTAATTTTTTTTATATTATAGATATTTATGCTATATACATTATACATATCATAAAATTATAATTATAGCATGATATTTTAATCTTATTATTATGATTCCACGACATAAACTTACTCTTATATATGAAAATTAATATTAAGTTATTAACATATTATTTATCCTTACATATTAAGAGTTACATACTTACATATACAATATGGTATAAGTATAACATATATGTATATTGTACTGACTTAGTATATATTAAATAATATTTATCAAACGGCAACATTTTTTATTTATTTTAGTAAGATAATATAAGACAGCTGAATAGAATAAGAAATTATCATATGTAGTAACTAGCACATATTAGTATATTATATAGCACTTTTAGTTAGATAATATATTCACGCAAATTAGTATTTTGGCTACTTGTTTTTAGCATTTACTTGGTTATATACATTGTATTTTGGGCTCTAAAATTTATATTTGGACTAAAACAATATTCATTTGGATCAAAAAACCACACAGCCCAACAAAAAGTCCAAAACTGAATCATCATTGTAAAACCGAACTGAACCAAAAAAAGGGAGAAAACTAAGGCCTCGTTTGTTTTCACAAAACTTCTCAACTCATCTCATCTAATCATTACAACTTTTTTAAATTCTCGCACAAAATAAAATAAACAATTCAACTTTTTCAAATCCCAAAACAAAAATAATATTAAAAATATATATTTTAACAATATTTTATTCAATTTTCAACTTTCATCTCAACTCATCTCATTTCAATCTCATCTGCGAAAACAAACGAGGCCTAAAAGTACCGGTTCCCTTGGTGAATGGTAGGTTCCGATTGTGACAATTCCAAAAACTGAATTGAATCAATTTGGTTCATTAGTAAGTCCAAAACCATATTGATCCGAACCGATTAGACCCTTACTCATATTTATTGATTGATAGCCAATGAGATGATGAAAGTGGCGGTGGTGATGAAGTGACTGACAACTAAAACATTAAGGTTGTGTTTGGGTAGTGGATCAGATCACTCCACTACTATTCAATATTTTATCATTACTTTTCACCTACTTTTCACTATTATTCATAGATCATCTAAGTTCACCTCACTACCCAAACGTAGCTTAAATCTGAATCTGTGGCCAGCAATGGGTTGAAAACAGGCCAAAGCCAACAAAGGGATAACAACAGGACAAAAGACTGAACAACAATGGGCTAAATATGGACTTGATCAACTATAGGACCAAGAACAAAAGGCCAAAAATGGGTCTGGGGCTTCAAACCATGCTCATAACAGACTAAAAAAGAATAATTGGGTTAACAAAGAACCCGATAAAAAAGACTCAGCTAATAAAGATACTCTGATTTGAGACAAAATATGGTTGAAAGGTGATAAGGTTTCCATGAGAGGTAAAGCATTAGAAGGATTGAATAAAGAGAAATATTCCATAGAATTGAGCCTATCATTAGCCGAGAGCTCTAATACCATAATAGAAATTATAAAATATAAAACAAGTTGAAATGGAGAAGAGAGAGAAATTAAAAATACAAAGGAAATTCAAATGGAAAAGAGAGAATAGGAGAATGTGGGGAGAGGGAAACTTTGAGGGTTATATCTTGATTATTCTCAAATGTGATTGAATACAAAGCATATGTATTTATTTATAAGGAAATTACATGGAGATGAGGTATGGTAAATATCTTGGTGATTATAAAATCAAACCTCTTAATTTGATAATAATAAAAATCAAACCACTTGAATAGCATCAAAGAACATGTAGAATTGTACAAAATACATGCTTAAGTTCAACATTAAGCGACAAATAGAAAGTACACAACTCATTATCAACTTCAAATGTATGAGATTGAAAAGGGAATAAAGGTTAACACACACACACAAACATGATCGCGTCAATGCAGATTACTGGACTGCCTTGGCAGTGACATGTTAACGTATTCAAAAAAGAAGAAACCTATTATAATGCCCAGATTGTATATTTGACAGGCAGATAAGAAAAAAATCGTCCCAAAAAGCCGAAGAGTTCAACCCTTCGCAAATTGCATTTCCTTCTAGGTTCAGCATACATCCAAATCAATTCCACCCCTAATTTCAATTTCACATATAAACATATACCCATATCTGAATTAAGATACAAATCAATTGTAAAATGGGTAATTTTGCAGAAAAGGATACGAAACGAGTAGCAATCATAAGAAAACTTCGAATGACCGCACTAGTTGTGAGATCAGAATATAGAGAAAGAAAGAAAAGACGGAAGTTGAGACCTTGGTGACGAAAACAACATCGGAATGGGTCTTGCAGATGCAACAAGTGAGATCCTCGCAGATGAAGCGGAGCCGAGCGACGCAGGTGGAGCAGACCTCCCGATGACCACAGGGTCCGTAGGCCACCCATTCAAGAGATTCGGCGCACACCGCACAGCTATCGTCCATGTCTTCCTCTCCCCGCTTGATTGTTTAATTGAAATTAAGAAATGAAAAGAAAACCTCCAATCGAAGCGAGCGAGAGATAGCAAATGAGCAGAAGAAGAAGATCTGATCTAGGGTTCTCAGAAAATAAAGCGAAAGGGTGGAAACAATTGGACTTTTCCGCCGCCGGGGATTTGACCTCCTGGATTTTACCGATTCAGCGATCCAAAGGCTATTTATGATTTTATTTATTATTATTAATTAGATAATTTAAAATTTAACTTCTTTCTAATGCACCTATAACGTTATTTTAAATAAAAATTAGTAGTTGAATAAAATATTATTTATATAAAGAGAATTTTGTTCTCAAAAAATGCCCACAAGACCTTAGCCTAGAAACACAACTCAATAGGATTTTTACCCGAGCAATGAGCTAACTGACAATTGGGAAGGGATGCCATCCAGTCGACAAGACAGCTTGACTTGACACAACGACAGCCTCTCTCGAGAATAGAATAGGCACAGGATATATGGAAAACCCGGAAGACCTTTGATTTATTGGCATCAACAGCTCACATAAACTGGATTGAAGCTTAAGGAACTACTTCACATTAATAACGCTGCAAATTAGGTCACACTCCACAATTATGAAGTCGACATGAAGCTACGCCGTATTTAAAAACTTTGACAAAATGAACAGTACAAGGAACCTGGACCTCATAGTAACAGGGATCTGCTTTTCAAACTTGTAGTATAAATAGTTAATCCCAAGTACAAGAATACTCTATTTGATCTCTAGATTTCCTTACTTATTTACTACACTTCAAGAGTATTTACTAACTTTGGCATCAAAGGTTCCCCGGCTCCAAGGCCGCTCTCTCAAAACTGTATTACATTATTCTCTGTGCAGGGCCCATTGCGGAAGACTTGAGTTGTTGGAACTTGGCTCAAGGGTGTGCGAAATACGACGTTAATAGTGGCGTCGTCTGTGAGATCATAATAGATCTCGCGTGTCTTTCATACATCTGAGGCAACCCATTCCAAGCAACTCAGAGGATCACTGAACTAGCTTGAGATAGGGAGGTAGATCAAATGGAGAGCCATGCATGCAGGAACGAGAGAATCACGACAGAAGAAGACTAGGCAGGCGAAGACAGAATGTGACGAGTGACAGAGGAGGCCAGCATTTAGCCTCCAATCCCTAATTGCATGGAGGTCGCAAGTGAAGTTCGAGATGAGCGGGAGCTCTGAAAGGCCAAGCCAATCGGACCGTTAGAACTTGTTATCCTCCACCCAAACTAGCCAGAAGTTACGGTGATGATCTGCGGTGATGACGTAGGAAGCTCGAGACGACATGCGACAATTCCTCTCTGAATACCTGGATGTGTTTGCATGGGATCATGGGGACATGCCCGGGATAGCACTCGAGATGATACACCACTGTTTAAGTATGGACTCAAGCGTCAGTGTAGAAAAGAACGCCGCCATAGCCAAAGAGGTGGACCGACTGCTGAAGGCAGGGTTTATTCCAAGAAGCTAACTACCCGGAGTGATTATCGAATGTAGTACTAGTTAAGAAGTCAAGCAGCAAGTGGTGAATGTGCATTGACTTCACAAACCTCAACAAAACTTGCATGAAAGACAGCTTTCCACTCCCCTGCATTGACCTCATCGTCAACTCTACAGTAGGACATCACACGCTCAACTTCATTGACGCTTATGGAGAGTACAACCAAATCCTTATGAAGCTTGAAGACGAGGAGAAGACCTTGTTCAAATACGCGGGGGCCATCTACCAAAGGCTAGTCAACCGAATGTTCAAATACCAAATATGAAGAAATATGGAAGTCTACGACCTATTGGTCAAAAGCAGGACCTTAGAACAACATTTGGATGACTTGAGGGAGGCTTTTGCGATATTACGGTAATATCAAATGAGGCTAAACCCAGCAAAGTGCGCCTTCGACTTTGGATTGGAAAAGTTCCTGGGATTCATGATGTCCAAATAAGCTATTGAGGCCAATCCCGAGAAGGTGAACGCCATCCTTAGTATGGCTCTACCACGAAACATAAACGAAGTACAAAAGTTAGCCTGGCGAGTTGCTACACTCAGCAGGTTTGTCTCAAGATTGACCGACAAATGCCTACCAATTTTCAAAGTCTTGAGGAAAGAGAAAACATGAGATGACAAGTGCGACCAGGCATTCGGAGCCCTCAAAAAATACCTCACAAGCCCATCGCTGCTTAGCCAACCCAGGTACAAAGACACGCTGATCTTATACCTAGCCATCTCTCCCCAAGCGGCTTCCTCAGTACTGATATGCGAGGAAAAAAGGGATCCAAAGGCCGGTTTACTACATCAACCGAGCATATCGAGGGGCCGAAGCCCTGTACCCCCTACATAGAGCAATTAGCCTTTGCATTGGTAGCAACCACGCGAAAGCTACGCCCATACTTTCAGGCTCACCTTGTACGAGTCCTCACAGAGACCCCCTGAAGAAGGTATTGTAGCAGCCGGATGCTTGGACACCTCATGAATTGGGTAGTGGAATTAAGTGAATTCGATATCAATTATGCTCCTCGAAATACCGTGAAGGGGCAGTGGAAGACTCTACCTTGCGTGATAACACGATGGTTAGGATAGTGGAGGTGCCCCCTGTTGGGATTGAGGTTATAACAATACAACTTGGGACCCCGGATTGGGCAATAAGCATAGTCAAATATTTTGAAACAGGTGAAGTACATGATAATAGGCAGGAGGCAAGAAAAGTCAAGTGTAGAGCAGCGTGCTAGACCATGATCGAGGGAGTCTTGTACTAGTGGGGTCACTAATGCTCATCTCTTAAGATGTATCTCCTAGGAGGAAACGCAATATGTGTTAGCAGAAATACATGAGGAAATCTACGGGAACCATTTGGGAGGATGGGCACTAGCCGAGAAAGTGATGAGAGCAGGTTACTATTGGCCCCAAGCTCTCCTAGGCGCCAAAACCTACGCACAGAAGTGTAAAAAATGTCAAAAGTACAGAGGAACAACTTCGAACAAGAGTCCAATGTAGACGACTGGAGGAACAACTGGACCTGCTAGAAGAAGTCCAGCTGGAAGCAAAGATAAAGACCGCATCAGACAAAAGAAGGGCTAAAAGGTGTTTCAATAAGCGCGAACGGCTGAGGACATTCCAAGTAGGGAAACTGGTACTCAAAGAAACAGGAGCAACGACTCGGGATGAAGGAAAATTGGGCCCCCGCTGGGAGGGTCCCTACATGGTCATCGCCACAAATCAACCAGGTTTCTATCACCTTAAAAATTCCCAAGGAAACGAGCTTCTGCATCCATGGAACACCGAGTACCTGAGAAAATATTACTGCTAAGCCAACTCCCTTGTCATAATTTCTATACCTTCATATGAAAGTTGCTGGACATAATCCAAATATGTACTTTGTCTTGTCTCAATTAGTGATTTCAGAAGTATAATGTAATGAGAAAATTGGTCTGCACATCAACAAGATCAACGTCGTAAATGAAAACTTTAACAACTTACCTCCCCACGAGGCAAAAAGGGAAGGGTAGGCCTAAAAGGTTGCCTTATCCCTATTGTGGAGGAGTGCAGGTCAGCCCTTGGTCACCTGAAAATAAAACTTACATTCCTCGTAAGCGTCAACAAGCGAGAGCAAGTCCAGTAACATATTGCCCAAACAACTTACCTTCCTACGGAATATCATAGGGAAAAGTAGGCCTTAGGTTTGCCTTGTCCCTCCCTAAGGGGAGAGCGAGGCCAGCTTACAATTTTTCGAATAACTTACCCCGACCTTCGCTACGACGAAGTGTGGGATCAACTCCAGTTTGACCCAAATCTACCATTTTCTGTGATGTCAACAGGCGGGAGTGGGTTCAGTAACAGACTGCCCGAACAACTTACCTCCCTATGAAGGATGATAGGTGAGCAGGTAGCTCAGCCTCCCCTTCTGGGAGAGTGGGACCAGCCTCAAGCGGCCCGAATAACTTACCCTAACCCCCCTCACGGTGAATGAGCGGTCTGCCAACTGCTGTTCAAACTTACCTCCTTGCGGGATGCTATAGGGATAAGTAGGCCTTAAGGTTGCCTTGTCCCTCCCATAGCGAAGGGCAAGTTAGTCCTCAGATACCCGAAGAAAAATGTTTACCTTCCTCATCAGCGTCAATGGGCGGGAACGAGTTTAGTAACATACTACCTGAATGATTTACCTCCCTGCAGGATACCATAGGGAAAGGCAGGCCTTAAGGTTGCCTTATTCCTCCCACAGCAGAGAACGAGATTAGTTTCACGACTATCTGAATAACTTACCCTAGCCCCCACTATGAAAAAGTGTGGGATCAGTGCCAGCCTGATCTAAACTTATCTTTTCCTGTGGTGTCAACAAGTGGGAGCAGGTCCAGTAACAGACTACCTGAACGACTTACCTCCCTGCGGGACATTATAGGGAAAGGTAGGCCCAAAATTTGCCTTGTCCCTCTCACAGTGGTGAGTAGGACCAACCCCACGGCTGCTCAAATACTTACCCCGACCCCCACTGCAGTGAAGCAGTAGACTAGCCACAATGCTGTCCGAATTACCTCCCTGGGGGACAAAGAGGCAGAATGACATGAGACATTCCGACCTCTCCCTGACGGAGAGTGGGCTAAGTATATAGAAAAGAAATACACAGACATCATCAATAGAATCTACATCAACGGGATCACTATCAATAGCTTACCTAAACGAGGCGAAGGGAAATGTAGGCCTTAAAAGTTGCCTTATCCCTCTTGCGGAGGAGTGCAGGTTGGCCCTTGGCCACCCGAAGACAAAATCTCCACCAACGGACTTTAGTTCAACAAAAGAATCTCCAACAACAAAATCACCACCAAAGGAAACTCCACCAGCTCCAACCTACCTCCCCGTGAGGCAAAAGGGACGAATCACGCCAGAGGCAAGTCTATTCCTCTAGCGTAGGAGTACAGGTTGGCCTTCGACCACCCGACATATTTATCAATGGAACGTCATCTCCAACAACAGAATTCCAAACGGATAGTGCCTTGGACCTTCACCGCATCCCGACAAAACAACTTAGGTTTGCAAATTCACTAACTGGTTTGACTTGTGCAGCATCTCCTACTTACCTTCCCTTGAGGATCAACAGACGGGTCCAACCTTATGGGGGCTCGGCTACCTCACGACAAAGTACAGGTTTAGTCCTTTGACTACTCGATATTACTTTCGAAACGGCATAACATGGCCGGACATCTCCTACTTACCTTCCCTCGAGGATCAACAGGTGGGTCCAGCCTTATGGCGGCCGGCCAGCCTCACGGCGAAGTGCGGGTTCAGTCCTTCGACTGTTTGACATTACTTATTGAGGTGGCATCTCCACCGGCAAATGTCGGATATTCGCACTCATGCCATAACCGCAGCGAGCAGATTACCTTCTAGAACGAGCCTTCAGAGTTAACGTGCCTCTGAGCTCCACAACCACTTGAAGTGGACCCAGAGGGTTGACGGGCTCCCAGACCACTTCGCACAGGTTACAACCAACACACTCTAACATTAACTACAATCCGCATCAGAAAAGGAAATTTCACCTATGTCATAAAAAATGAAGACACCGGAAGAAAGTATGCCTTTTGACAAGACTTAGGGCGAGTCCAGTCTTACAAACTGCTCGCTCCTTTTTTTTTTTATAAAAGTCAATAGGCAAAAAAGGTCAAGGACCGCCCGACCTCCTAGGCATCTAAATAGGTGGGCAGGTCACTTGACTGCTCGGCCAACTCCCGTACGTGCTCCATGCGGTCGAACCTACTTCCCCACAAAGCAAAAGGGGCCAGTCCCACCGAAAGCAGCTCTATCCCTTTGGCGGAGGAGTGCGGGCTGGCCTTCGCCCACCTGACATACCTATAAGCAGGATCTCCACCAATAAAATCTTCATTAGCGGACTCTCTATCAATATAACCTTCAACCACGGAGTCTCCATCAAACGAATCTTCGCAAACAGAAACTAACACTCCTATAACGCAAGAAAAGGAGAGCAAAAAAAAAAAAAAGAGAGGCCAAGAGCGATAAGAGCTAAAAAGAAAGACAGCTAAGGAAAACAAATGAAAAAGAAAAGAGGCATTTGGCTCCCTACCCGGCAAAAGTCAAGCCGAGCCACTAGGCCGCACAAACAATAAAAGCAGGAGATGAAAACGTCAACCGACAAAGAAATGTAGTGTACAGGGCCATCGACAAGCTGGGTCGTCGCCCGTGGCCAGACGCAGGCGGGGTAGGCCGTTGGGAATTGTAGAAGAAAGATCCCTTCCAACCGCACGCCTTGCTGAGCTGGCCTAAAAAAGAAAAAGAAAAAGGAAGAGGTGCTGGAAGTGCGAGAAAAATGCAACAAGAAAAATACGGAAACAATACAAAAAAATAAATGCAAAGACGGTACAACCGGATAAGCAAAATCAATTTATTACTTATGCAGGATTACAAAAGACAAGTTACATCATAAGGTCGTGTGAAGCCACTGAACTACAAGGAACAATTCACACCGGGAAGCTCATACATTCCACAAAACAACCTGCAGTACCATTGACTCCACACATACACATATGGGAGAAAAGCCCTTGAAAGGGTATGAAGTCGTAAACCTTACCAAGACCGACTTAGCGACCATGAACGACGACCACATAACCATAGAACTGCACCACTGGGGCTGGCGTCTTCGGCCACAGAAGTTGTGTCAATAAGAACTCTCTGTGCTGGTGATGTGGCGCAATGCAGAACAATAGGTAGCGCCAACTCTTTGGACTCTTTTGGGGGTGTAGGGAGACGAAGCACCAACACGGACGGTCCCATAGAAGGAATGGCAACAACAACACTATCTAAGTCAGTGGGAGGGGGAGAGATGTTGCTAGGTCTTTTTCCCTTCCCCACGACTGGCGGGCTAGTAGGACGACGGGAATCAGGCGCGACAGTCCATTTCATGGGAGTCCCCGCGTTAGAGCGTTGGTCGACGGGGGGAACCAGGTATCGATAGAGGCTATCATCCGACAACAGAGCCTTTGAATACACGTCATTTAAATGCGCTGCCACCCAGGATTTGACAATCCCAAGTCTCACCTCCTCACTGGGATTTGGTTTGAGGCGGTGGATCGAACCATCAGAAACAGTGCCCTAGTTGGCACAGACAAAGAATAACTGCCTAACGACTTACCCGACTGGATATTCCCAACCATTGACTGGAAAAAAGAACCCAACTTTTGACTGGAAAAAGAAGAAGTTGCGGTTATATCCCTTCAGCACCTTATGCCGCCCCTTTATTTGAGCCAGTTCCTGAACGGGGTTGGAAGTTGTAGATGCGCCGACCCTTCCACACTAAATTGTGGGTGATAAAGAATTCACGGGCTGTCAGGTCGAGATAGTCAGACCCGACCTTCTCCAAAGCAAGACGCCAGATGACACAACACTAGACCAAAATCCTCCATGCAGCGAGGAGGAGCTGAGCTGGTGCCAGCTCATAGAAAGCCAGCACTTTACACACTGGTCGGGGAACTGGTAACCTTAGGCCATAGGAGAACATGGCAGGATACATTGCAACTCTGGTACCATAGCCTTCCTCATCCACCACTCAGCCAGTGGGAGGAGGCACTTCAAGCTCCAGCTTTGGAGGGATCCTGTAAGTCACTTTCAATTTCTCCAACTCCTTGGAAGTAACTGTTGATCGCCAAAAAAATCCGGTGAAATCATCTCAGCCGGAGCGGCGCCAGAGGTTGCCGTGTGGGCACTAGAGGGCAAAGATTTCTTTGGGGCCATAATGACAAAGAGAGATTTACGAAAATACTTCGAAAGAAAGGCAAGGAAATGAAACTGTAGGATAACAGAACAAAAGCAGGAATTACGATGGGCCATTCAACTGGAGGCGAGGCCTTATATATATATAGACGGGGGGAAAGTCCCCCTTATCGAGGCATCATGACTCCACGTATCGCATACGTGTCCCACTCAAGTACTAGGATCATTCGATTAAAGGAAGTGTTGTAAAGTGTATCCCTTGGAGTAACCTGCAAATTAATGACTGCAAAATACACAGTAGTGGCGAAGAAGCTGGAGGGGCACCATTAAATGCAGAAGTGTGGCTAACGTTGCGCTACCATATGAATGGAATATAGACGGTCACTCAGCATGCGGCTAGGCGGGTCGAAAATTTAATCGAGTCTAAAACAAAGGAGATAAAAGACATTCCTCCCAAACCTGTCTAAGGAGAATTGGTAGGGTAACTGTATGGGAAATTTTTCCCTCAGGAAAGGCCCATAGAACCTCAGCCCAGAAACACAACTCAATGGGGGTTTTTATCCAAGCAAGGAGCTAACTGACAACTAGGGAGGGGTGTCATCTAGTCGACAAGACAGCTCGACCTGACACAACGGTGGCCTCCCTCGAGAACAGAATATGCACAAGATACATGGAAAACCAGAAGGACCTTCGATTCATCGACATTAGAACATCAACGACTCACATATACTGGATTGAGGCTTAAGGAGCCACCCCACATTAATGAGGCTGCCAATCAGGTCACACTCCACAATTATGAAGCCGACATGAAGCCGCACCACATTTAAAGACTCTGACAAAATGATTAATACAAGGAACCTGAACCTCATAGTAACAGGGATGATCTGCTTTTCAAACTTGTAGTATAAATAGCTGATCCCAGATACGAGGAAACTCTCTCTCTCTGATCCCTAGACTTTTTGATTTATTTACTACACTTCAATAGCATTTACTAACTTTGGCATCGGAGGTTCTCCAGCCCTAAAGCCGCTCTCTTAAAGTCGTATTACATTATTCTCTATGCAGGGCCTGTTGCAGAAGACCTGAGTTGTTAGAGTTTGGCTCAAAGGTGTGTGAAACATGATATTAATTAATTTTGGAGTTTTTACAATTTTTTTTACATATCTATATGAAATGAATGATAGTTATTTTTTTTTTTTTAATGTCAGGAACCTCTCTAAGGTAAGGTTCTTTGAACCCTTCCTTATAGAATAAATCTCGGTCCCATGCACAGCATCCTCGAAAGTTTTCCTACGCGGAAGTGGTTAAATCGCTAGCTACCAAAATGTAGCTCTAAAGAATTATTTGCACCCATGAGGTATTGAAGCTTGAACTTTGAAGAGAGTGATCCTCCAAAATTAAGGCTTTCATGCTTAGGCCAACCCCTTGATTCAAAATGAATGATAGTTTTGTAAAATTAAAACTCATTTTTAATGAAATGACGTACTTAAATTGATTAAAGTGAAATGAATTGCAAAAGAATAGCAAAACAAAAATTGTAGGTCAATCATTTTTTCAAAGCATAAGTCTTGTTCTCATTTATTTTTATTACCTGAAATTACTTATATAAAACTATATCATTCCTCCAATTGCGTTCTTATTGAATGAAAAATAGACAATATATGCAATTAAGTTAAACTTATTTAATAGAAAATTATATATCTAGTTAAATCAATAGTTTTTATTAAAAAAATTCTTTAGCGGAAAATATATCTTTAATAAAATTACTTCTAATTATTTAAAATTAGTAGTCTTTAAGCGAGCAATATGTATTTCTTTTAAAAAGAAAAATGAACCACATACTCGAGCCAAAATATATATATATATATATATATATATATATATATATACAATGTTTCTACTTCCATGTAATAGGACATAAGACGTGAAAGGTATTAACAAATTTAGGGCTCGTGATACTAAGAATATATCAGAATTTCTGTGTATGATAGTAAAATAATTTATAAATAATAGTGAGATAGTTTAAATTCAGATGTTTTAATGAATTTTGAGAAATGAGAGAAAAAAAATTTAAATAAAAATATTATAAAGTTAAAATATTATTTAAATATTATTTTTTAATATTATTTTTGTTTGAAAGTTTGGTAAAGTTATATAAGATTTTGTATTTTATTTCAAATTTTTTAAAAATATTTTATATTTAAGTGATATTTGAAAAAAATATATATGTGAAAATGTGTGAACAGTTATGTTGTTAACGGACCTTAAAAGTGATAAAGCATGCCTTCTTCTATTCCAATTAGGGTCCGGCTATTATGCCGCCCCATCTTTTCTGTTGGGCTTTTTTTTTTTTTTTTATATTTTTTTAACATATTTGAATGTTTTTAAAAGATAAAAAAATATACCAATATATTTAAAATTACTTTTTTAATCACAAAGTAAAAAAAAAAAAAATTGACTAACAATCAAATAGAGGGGTCAAATGGAGTGGGCATACAAGCATTTCCCGTCCAATTAACTTGAAGAAGCTAGCGTGCTGCTTGTAGCTTACTGCTGCAAGTGACCGCTAGTGCAAAGTTAGTGTTTTATTTTTATCTAATTTTTTTATTCACATTTTTTTATCATTTTTAAATAATTTTAAAAAATATAAAAAATATATCAATACACTAAAAATTACTTTCTTAATCATTAAGTAAAAAAAAAATTATTATTATTATTTTTCTACAAAGCGGTCAAATTGGGCGGTAAGGTTTGTGCGGCAAACTAGCTTTTTCCTAACTTAAATAATGTTTTTACGTCCAAGCTTACAAAATCTGCCACCCCCTGCTTTCTCTCTTCTATTCCATTTATCTTCTTTATCTCAATTTTTCTAGCATTTTCTGCATTTGAAGTTTGGTTTGAATGGAAAAGGTAATTTATGTTTGCCTAAGCAGTGCATTTTCCAATGTTAGCATCTTTTCTTGATAACTATCAATGATATGTTGCTGGTTTTGAACTAAAGGACAACACACTATAATTGCTTAAGTTTGTGTTCTACTTAGGTTGTCTATTTGGTTCTTTTTTACACCTTGGTTTTGAGATTTTTACTCATCGGTAATGTGTTCTAAAAGAGATTTTTACTCATAGTATTCCTCCGTCATAAATGAAGGAGATTAGTAAAATTTCCTTTCCTCAAAGGCAGGTAATTCATCTCCTTGCATCCTTTAAGACTGTGTTAAAAGGGGGTTGAATTGGGTGGGCAGTTTTGTTCAGAGTTGCCTCCACAGTTTTGATCCATTCATATATGAATCTCTAGCTTTTTGTAGCTAAGGGTCTTATTTGACAGACCGGTCATGGTCATACAGTTGGTCATCTCAAAGGACTACCTCTGGTATGATAGATTTTATGGCTTCTCTAGTTTGCTCGTATCGAACTTTTGCAGCAGATAGAAACACAATTTATGATTTTAGGGCTTGTTGATTAAACAAGTTGTGTGTGCTGGTTGACATAAGCCTCTCTCCAGATTTTCCATCTAAAATCATATCTAGTTGATTGAATCAGTTGTAGTAGGATACCCAAGTTTCTCATAAAATATAGACAATCATATGCTCATACTAAACAGAAGAGGAAGATCCATACATAAAAAGGACAAGATCATATCTAGCAAGATTATTTTTTTATGATAAGTATATCTAGCAAGATTATTGCCACTTCCAACAGTACTAGTACTCAGATTTTCTTTTTTAGATTGGCATTGAGTGTTCAGGAACAGTATCATGACTAATCCCGGGAACGCACAGGTCCACGGCAAGAAGTTTTCTGCAAACTAATACTGTAACAACTAGAAACTAACGCGACCTAATAAAATAATGGGGAAACAATCTGGGAAGAATCGAGTTTTTCGCTTTTATGATCAGTGCATATATCCCATAACAGGGGATGTGGAGCACAGCGAAGGAAAAGTACCTGTATAAAATTAACACATTGATTAGATACTCTGGAATTCAAGGTGAAATGGAAGAAAATGGTGGAAATATTGTATATACCATAAAGGAGCCCAGGGCGTATCCAGCTCAATGAAGGGATATGGCCACCTGGGAAAGACTCAAAAGTAAGTCAAAAGTGCTTGCACCAACATATCAGCTATCCTCCCTTTTAACAATGTCATAGGAAAGAACATAGGCTGAGAAAATCGTTCATACCATGAAAAACCACAGGCGTGAATAACCCACTGGAAAACAACATAGACACAGCTCCAGATGATAAAATATGCAATCCGGAACCAAGGAAATGGCTGGAAAAGACAAGAATGCAATGTGGCATTATTAAACCTGTGAAGCCAATGTATAATGGAGGAAACCAGTGACCATGCACAAGAGTTAGCACAGGTCACATAGATCAATAGGCTTTTTCGCTTCTTAATGGTATGATACTTACAAGGCTATTGAGTGAGGTATCCAGAAGAAGGAAAAAAGCATTCAAAGCATGCATGCAACCCATCAACTGCAAAACAATAGGAGGAAACCAGTGAGGATGAATATTCACCTATCAACTAGGTTGCTAGAGAGAGAAATAGAAAGGTTTCTGGAAGTGAGATTTTTTTTTTTTTTTTTCCCATGAAGAGGACACTACCCCAATTTTATTCATTTCCCTCACTGTTGGAGGAGGAATGTCACATACAAAAGAGTTGGGGGGTGGATTCTTACCACGTTTAAGCGAACATGTGCAATTGATAAAAATGGGACGATGACACACCAAAACACAATGTCTGTAAGTATAACAGCACCTCCACAAGTCTGTTGCAGGTAAGTTATTAGCTCCAACCAGAATTTAAAGCCTAACAGATATTCATCAACCAACTTTCTATAGCAGTTTAACCAATAGTTTCGGATTAACCTGATATGCAACTTGCATTAAATATCCCCAAAATCCTGCTCTTCTCTGAAATTCCTCTTCAGCATAGTGGCTTTGCAGCTTGATGGTACCCTCAATCGCTTTTTCCCTGTAAGAAATGGAGTTTGTGGTTCCACTTTCTTCCAAATCCCTTCTCAGAAACTCATCCCTTGTGCCATTTTCAGACAGAGGTGTTTGTGAAGATAGCCAGCATCCATATCCAGATACAATGGTACCAAGCTACACAGAATTTTATGGTATTTGTAAAGCAGGAGCTGCCTTGAAATGAATTCAAGTTTGATTGATTTTAGAGAGGAAAAAAAAAAAAAAAAAGAGATAAATGCCTATCGGTCTATGTTCCATCTATATCTTTGATATTTCCAACCTATAATTACCTAGAGCATTTAGAAGCAAGTAGGAACCAATAGAAGTTCTTGCACTAAAGACTATGGAAAAAGTAATACGGATATGGTGATGTACGTACTGCAAAATAGACCAGAACTAATGCAAATGTCCACCTGCACAAAAATTATACCAAAACATAGGAGGTTAGGCACCTTTCCATGTCAATAAAACACAACTCACTTAGATTCTCCTATCTCCAATATCCATAAGTGAAACAAAGGTAGGATAAACACTAAAGTCTGATAAATTTTTCTTTTCTTTATTTTAGTGTTTGTCCACAGCAAAATGCAGGTGAAATTTAAAAAATGATGATCCAGTCTCAGTATGTGGAAATAGAAGGTGGAAGCTTTAATGTAAAGACACTATGGCATGATATTCGAGCCAAAAAATGTAAAGCAAAAGACCTAAAAGATCAAGAAGAAAAAGAGGATTAAGGTTTCTCAAGCTTTAACTTCACTAATATGACTTTATACCGCCTCTGCGTTTTACTCTTTTGATAATTAAACCTTTACAAATGGGCACTTATCATCAGAGCTATTATTCAAAAACATGTACAACTTCAATGCCTTTGGCCACGGTGTCATAATGTTTCCTCTGTACCCTTTATTTTCCTCTCCCATTATTTTTCTCTGTGAGTGGGTTTTAACCCTGCTTAACTTCATTCTTGTGACATTTTCTCACGCAGGCTACACTTAGACGTCCCTTCCAAAATTCAGTTGTCTGGGATCGCCTCGTCCACTCAATGCATAGAGCCTGCCCCTTATAGGTTTTGCATACACTTTTTTTTTTATTGGCACCAGGTGTCTATGAACAGCATCAAAATTTTGCATACACATGTTTGCCTAAGGTCACAATCTTTCCACATTGGAAATGGAAGTTATATCCTTGATGTGCTTAAAAGAGTATATGATTAATAGTAATTGCAATTTTAATTTCTGTAAGTTATGGTAATATGAGAAATTTCCATTGCACATGACAACTATAAGAGTCTAGTACCCTTATTAGCTGTTCATTAAAGGCTTCAGAACTCTATGCTCACTCCCTCATATGTTTAAGGATGGGCTATTCTTTCTGAATAACATTTGACTAGACTGTGCACTTCCCAAGATGTTTATTCCATGTGTTTTAAGTACGTTTATGGTAGATTTAGATACTAAATTATCCAAATTACGCAAACCAAAGGGACTGTCATACAATTTAACACAATTCTAAGGAACTGCAAAACCAACTCTAAGGAACATACAAATAAAATATGCACGATTGAAATGTAATCAAAAGGAAGATCTTACTCGGTGTAGAACATAAAGACAGATTCAGCATTCCAGTCCAAAACATCACAAGTAAGAAACCCTGCCATGACCAGAAAGGATATAAAACGAGTAGCTAAGAGCCAGCTGGGGTGCACCCCTCGCCAGCAACTGGTCCATAGCTGGGAAGTGCTGACATGACCCTTTGGGAGTGCACTCACATAGACATCAACACTTTCAGGTCTAGCCACCAGAAGGCTCTCATAAACTGTGTTTTCATCGTATCTTGAGCCGCCTTCCTTCCTCCATATCACCCATAAGGAACCACAGAAGGCAATCCCAACAATCCCAAAACAAACAAAATCATACCAGTATACTACCAGTGCCATATATGGACACCAATCCACCAAATTGCTAGGGTAGTCTTACTAATATTTTGGAGATTTTAGGCCTTCAGATGCGAAGACCAAGGATTTCCAACATCAAATATGAAGACTTGAGATGGAATAGTATGATGGCAGTGGATCTGTGTATAAAGTTTCCAGAGCCAGTTCAATCAGAGAAGCTTGAGTAGATGGTTCGATATACAAGACTGTTAGCTTTGACTGTCTGGTTTAGGATCTTGAACTCACGTTTATAAAAAAAAAATGTTTATTAGTTGAGGTAGAGAATTGGATAGATAATGTTGGCGCTTTGGGTCGGTGACAGAGTTCCCATAAATGAAAGGGACAAATTCTAATCCTAAATAAGGGGTGAAAAAATTTATGACGTAAAACAATATTTTCTGTCTGGTTTTGTTTAGGATAAATGGTTGAGTATACACAATTGCGTGATTAATGACTCAATTTTACACGACCAATTGTGATAGTAGATTCGAAAGTGCTTTCTTTGAAAGTTATATTGCCTAAAAGGGTTTACAGCATTGACATGGAAATTTTTAATTTATAAGAAAATTTAAAAAAATAATAAATTATACTTTATATAAATTATGTGAAAGGTGTGTTGAAGTATGGCTGCATTGGCTGGTGAGTGAGAAGGAAAATGACAAGGACCCACCAAAAACTAAGTCCATGATTCCACAATTGTTTTAATATAATAAACAGGGTATGTGTAATTATGTGCGTGTGTATGTGTATATATATATATATATATACATATCAAATGAGAGTGGGTAGACTTGCTTTACAAACAATAATAATAATAATAAAAGTCGGTGTATGCTGATAATACTAAGCTGTAAATCACTCTTTCTTTTCTTAGAAAATTTTTAATATTCATTATTGCCCATATGCGTTACAAGTTGGCTTGTTATCTCCCATAAGCTTGCTACTCGGGCAACTGCCCATCTTGCCTAGAGTATTCCTATCCGCTTCTCTAAATGTCCATTATCTCTATATTTTGGAGAAAAAAAATTTGAGGAAACCTAAAATCCCTCCCATCCGGATCTCTAAATTAGAGATTTGATATAAGATTGCTACAGTAGTTTCCCAAATATCCCCAATCGACTCAGTCATTCCTTTCTTGTTGTTGATCCCGTGAGAAAATCTCTCTAGAGTCTCGATTGCCCTCGTTCGTATCGACCCTCTCTCACACAGTTTGCCACCATCATCATAGGCCTCTCTTCATCGATCGGACTTCATGTAAGTCTTTGTCCTTCTCTTTTGCACAAATCAAACACACCCAAATCCCAAACTGCTATAACTTTCATCTAAGACATTGCACAGTTTCAACTTGTTGGATGTATGTATTTGGATCTTTAAACACTCAAAATCGAAAACCCTACATTGTGAGCTACTCTAGGGTTTGAATTTGGATCTTAATTTTTCTTCACGGCAGCCATTCTAGGGGTGAAAGAGTTTAGTTTGGACTAATTTCATCAACTGCATTATTCTGGTTTAAGCAAATTGTTTGTACCTTTGAATCCATTCATACACTGTTTGTTGCCCATTCGAATTTTGTGTTGTTTGCATTTTTAACCATTTTTTAGTTTCTCTTTGTTTTCATTTTGTTTGGCAGCCTATAATTAATGAATTTTGTGTTTATTTGCATTGATAACCATAATGTTTATGTGTTGGCTTTGTTGGTTTGCATTGTTAACCATTTTTGAGATTGTTAAATTGTGTGTGTGTGTTGGTTTGCATAATGCTGCCATAATGCTGTCGTGTGTGTTGGTTTGAATTTTGTGTTGGTTTGCATTGGAGAAATTCTTAACCATAATGTTATCGTGTTGGTTTGCATTGTTAACCATTTTTTAAATTCACTTTGTTTTCATTCTGTTTGGCAGCCATTCCTTATAGATTCTCTCTACTGCTTTGGGTATTGATTTCATTATCTATGTTGTGATATATAATTGATTTTATAATTGGATCTTTTGGGCACTCAAGATTGAAAACCCTACATTCATTTTTTTCATTATCTTAGTTTCCCTAACCCACCATGATCGACCTGGACTAATTTATACTAATGTTTCATGTGATGTTTATAGTCATGATTATCCACCACCTGTTGCCTCTTTTCTTTCTTGATATGTGAATGATGTTGCATAATAAATGGTGCATTGATCATCACCTTGCAACTATCAAAATTTCCTCCAAGACTCTTTTGTTTTTCTGTTTTATTTCTCAATAATTATGCAAGCACCTTCAACCAAATTACCTCATTATATTTGAGATATATTACTTCTCTCATTGGTGTTTAGTTCTACCTTTGTCCTTTGCAGCGCTTGGTGTTGATTTAGGCCTATTCTCCTGGGCTGTGTGTCTAGTGTAAGGCTGGGATGATGGTTCTAATTACTCCATGGGAGGAGGTTAATTCACCACCAAGTATTTTGTGATAATTTTCACAAGAGGCAACCCGGGTTTAAGGTTTTACAGCCATTCGAGGTTGGGCTCTTGTCTTACACATGCTGTAAATAAAATAAAAAAAAATCATTCTAAGCCCCATGGAACACACATTCTTTATGGAAGTGGATGAGAATGCTCTTATTCATTTAGCATCGAAATAGTTTCTATACTATCACTATCTGTTTCTTAAGTGACTAGGATTTATTCATGGCATGGTCATTTATTCGACACATAGTCATTTAGCATTACTTTCTGTTATGATCATTACTTTCTTACTTTCTCATTTCTGTTTTACTCATTACTTTCTTACCTTCTCATTTCTATTTTGATGTTGTTATTCATTTTGCATGCTGCTTAGTATTGGATTGGAACATTCTATTTTAATCCATATATTGCTTCTTTCATTTCTATTTTGACAAAGCCTTATGATATTTGCATGCTGATTTCCTGCTATTTAGATTTTGGATTATATTTCCAAGAATGCTCTAAGCCTTGTAAATTATATTTCTTGGTGTTATGTTGTGATTTAATAATGTCGCTCAGTTTTCTTTGTTGGATTAGAGCATTCTTGTTGTTGAATCTTCCTTCTCTAACCCCCTTGACGATGATGATGACAAAGCCTTGTGGGGATATAGGAAATCTGTCACATACCTCCATGGCATGGTAACCCGAACGACCAATAAGTAATGGCAACCGATTGTTGCAACCATTCAAAGGTGCAAAGCTTCCTATATGTTACCATTCGGTTATTGAGCTGGTTAGGAAAATCATGTCTTTATTGTTCTTAAGTGTCTAACATGTTTACCAACTGTTGTGTGTCTATAATTTCTTAGAGACAGATTCACAAGACCATGAACATATGTACTTTACCAACCTGTTCAACCAGGACCCTCAAATTGACCACACTTCTGGTGGTCAAAGTGAACAATCTTTTGTGACTTTTGATGACTCTCTACCCCCATCCTAAGTAGAGCCTTTTTCATTAAGAAAATCAGTCAGGGGTGCGAACTTCACTCTCGAAAAAAACAAGTTACTTTTCTCAGAATGGTTGAATACTAGCGTTGATGCTATCCAAGGAACAGACCAAAAACACGCTCAATTTTGTGAAAAAATTAGTCAATACTTCAATGAGTATAAATAAAGTACAACTAAGCGAAGTGTTGGGTCCTTAATACATGGGTGATCGGCCATTGATAATCAACGAATTTTGTACTAAACTAGCCCAAGTCAAAAGGTTGAATCAAAGTGGTATGACCAAGCAAGACAAGGTATAACCATCCACTTTTATATGCTTTTGGCATTTGCTTTTTTATAAGTTATGTTTCCTTTATCTACTTGGTCATTAGTTTTGCCATTTTATTCTTTAATTTCAAGTATGAAAAAGCGAAGATCTTGTACTAATCGATGAAGAATACCTCCTTTCAGTTCGAGCATTGTTGGCACTTGTTGAATGACCAATCCAAATGGATTCAGCGTTGCACAAAGGAGGGTTCAAAGCAAAGGTCGACGATGTCCCCGACCTTGACTTGTACCTCAGCTGCTGTTGTAGATTCAGTTTGTGCTATTGAGGCCGAGAATGTTCTGGACAATGATGTCATTGAATTGGAGAGGTCAATGGGAAGGAAAGTTAACAAAGCAAAACGTAAGGCCCAAGGTAGGCCAGCAAAGGAGATTGTTGAGCTGAGCAAGTTGAAGTATACTCTTCTAGAGAAGTCACGCACTCAAAAGAAAGAGTTTTTCTAGCTCAAGGCCTAGAAGATGCAATATGATTGAGAAAGATAGGGAAATAAAATTCGATAAGAGGACGAGAGACTAAAGTTGGAGGCCGAGAGAATGGAATTCACCCAGAGGGGAGCGAAGGAGAGAGCGGTTGGAGAGAGAGAGAGGAGCGAATCATGCTGATCGATGTGACTACCTTGCCTAGACTACAACGGATATATTTCCAGCAACGTCAAAGACAAATCTTGGTGAGACATAATGCTCAACAAAACTGACTTTATTATTTTTTTTTATGTAATTTGTTTGTTATTGAGACTAAATACAATTTATATAATTTTGACAACATTAATAAGTGAGTTTGAGATTGAGATTGGCTGTTATTGTTAAACACTTGGATGTATGTATGTTATACTTTGTACCTTTGGTAATATTTATTCTGGAAGCTTAAAAATGCTGATAATGATTTTGTGTATGGATAGAATCTATTGATAAGTACGGCATTACTACTGCTTAAACTATTACAGATAATGAACATATTACAATAATACTTTGCACGTTCTTGAAGAAAATATGTTTTAGGAAATGGAAATTGAAGAAGTAGGAATATATATTCACTACTAATCAGAAGATAAAATATAATGGATTGTTGCTAGTCTATTTTTTGGAATATAATTGACATTGATGTTCACTTAGATCTACTTGGAGTTGATGATGTGTTGAGCTGTCTCTAATTTTATGATGACACTGAATGAAGTCCATAAGTTCGGTTGTAGGATTGCACAACAATTTTGGAATATCACCATCTACTTGATCTTACTCGATGTTCGGATCCGGATTCTCATCACCCTTGTCTTTAATGATCATGTTATGTAGAATAACACATGCTTTAATTATATTTGTTAGCTCATTCGTCTTGAACATTCGTGAAGGTCCATGAACGATTGAAAATCAATGTTGAAGAATCCCAAATGCACGCTCTACATCCTTTTTTGCTTATTCTTATGCTGTTGCAAAATTTTTCTTCATGTTCCATTGTGGAGATGAAATCGTTTTCACAAATATTGACCACTTTGGATAAATACTATCGACAAGGTAGTACCCCATAATGTAGTCATTGCCATTGATTGAGTACTTTACTGGAGGAACACGCCCTTGGGAAAATTCCATAAAAAGGAAAAATCTTTCTAGCACATTGATATCGTTATACGAACCAGGCAATCTCAAAAATGCATGCCATATCCAAAAATTATATAAAATAACCGCTTCTAAAATAATAGTTAGTTCATGACTGTGGCTGGAGTACATACCTTTCCAGGCAGTGGGACAATTTTTTTCACTTCTAATGCATGCAATCAATGCTTCCTAGCATCCCTGGGAATCCATGTTGTTCACCAACCGCGAGCAATTGAGTAATATCATTAACATTTGGAGACCACAAATATTCATTAGAAAAAATATTTACGATTATCTTCACAAATTTTTTTAGGCTCTTCATTAAGGTGCTTTCTCTAATCCGTATGTATTTATCTATAAAATCACCAATTACTCCATACGCAAGCATCCTAAATGCATCATTTATCTTTTGCATAGAAGATAAACTGAGTCTTTCAACATTATCTCTTCTTTGGATGAAGTAGGACTCATAAACCTTTACCTCATGTTGAATACGAAGAAATAGCGGACGACTCATACGAAATCTCTTTCGAAATAGATTCGAGGAATATACAGTTGCTTCTACAAAATAGTTGTGAAATAGTCATTCTTGCCCTCGAATATGATCACGCCAAATATATTTACGACATTGACGATTGCCACGATGCCTCGATGTTGACCCGTCATCGTCATTAAGAACAACCTCCAACTCATTTTCAGAGGATAAGTTAAGCAGTAATTTACGAAAGAACGAATAAGCCATTTAATGAAGAGAGTGGAAAATAAGGCCGGAATGACAAATTTCTCAAAAGATGTAATCAGACTTAGTTTCCTGAGAATGTGAATGAAACTAAAAGCCCTATTTATATAGGAAAAAAAAAAGTTACTGTTACATTCCATATGGCCAATTGGAAAAATTCAAAAATATTACCATTACATATAAAACAAATAATGTTATCGTTGGAAGGTAGACAAAAAATGTTACCGTAGGAGAAATGACAAAAAATATTACTGTTAAAAAAATGACAAAAAATATTATTGTTGTCACGCAGAGAAGATGTGTTATCGTTGAGAAAGGAAACAAAATATTACCGTTATATAAAAAGACAAAAAATGTTACCGTTAGACAATACAAATCAAATATTACCGTTAGATATACGGACAAAACCATATTAAAACCTACATTCGCATTGGAAAATGCACAAAGTCAAAAAAATTATTTTGTAATACCGTAATAGTTTCAAAACAATTATTATAATCAGAAAAAAAAATCGAAGCATTTACAAAATTAGCAGAATGTGATATTGAAAATAAGAGGAAAAAGACAAAAGAGTTAGTAGTTAAGAATGTAAAAGGAAGTGAGAGAAAAAACTAATAAAAAAAGAATAGAAAAATATTATTTTAATAGAATAAAGAAATGATAGGGAATGAGATGTATGCAGTTTTTTAAATGAGTAAAACTTAAGAAAAGATTATAAGAAATGTGATTTCTAGCCAAATTTTAAGGAACATTATAGAGAAGCGGATGTGAATTGTCTTACCCCTTCCTGGATAGGGATCCTCCTTTTGTGTCCATTATCCGGTCCTCTTAGTGGTTGGGTGGCCCCACTTGGCTGTCAAGTCACCCATGGGCCATTGCCCCCTAAGCCCAAAACATATTTTTGAAACCCATTAAGGTTTTTTACCACCTTGTAGGCCAAAAAATGACTTTCAACCCATATCCAACAAAATAAATATACTTCTTCAAATCTAAAAATAGAAATAATCAAAAAATAAATTTAATCCCTAAATAAAGTTTATAAATTCAAAAATATTACAAATAGTTTGTGTAATCGAAAAATAACAAATCTCTTACAAATAATCCATTCAAAGGCATGTTTTCACAAACTATCTCATCTTATCTAATTTTTACAACTTTTTCAAACTTCTAAACAAAATAAAAAATAAAATAACTCAACCTTTTCAAATTTCAAAATAAAAATAATATTCTAACAATATTTTAATCAACTTTCATCTCATCTCATCTATATAACTGAATAAGGCCTAAGAGTCCAAAATGCAATAAGTTAATAACTATAGAAAACCTGGGAAAAAAAAGCGTAAAAAAATATGGATGAAAATGATAATACGATGTCTAAAAAATAAAAGAACTTGAATTAAAAAATGAAAGAAAATAACTTCAAGCCTACAAGGGTTGAACTCCTAATTACCTAATTTAGGATTAGAGATTTAGCCAAAAACCCTAATCTAATTTAAGATTTTGGATTGAATTAGAAACAAATTTATCATATTCAACGTGATGAAGAAGAGATTTAGTTCTTATTTGTTTTCACACATGAGATGAAATGAGTTGATATTAAAGTTAAAAGTTGAATAAAATATTATTTGAATATATATTTTTTAATATTATTTTTATTTTGATATTTGAAAAAGTTAAATTATTTATTTTATTTTGTATGAAATTTTAAAAAATTTGTAATGATTAGATAAGATGAAATGAGATGAGTTGAGAAGAGTTGTGAAAACATACAAAAACAAAAACAAACGGCCTAACCAGAATTGTTTACAGTCGACATTGGCCCAACAAAATCACGTGCGGCACTCTGTGTTTTGGGCTCAATATTGACAATGACAAGCCCAAATACTTTTGTGGCAACCCACAATTCAAGAAAGCTTCCCTTTTTCAAATTCTTCATTCCCTTGAGTTTTTTCTACAAGGCATTAATGTTAATATTCTTCATCATTTTAATTAAATTCTTTAGTTCTCGTTTATACAAACTATCTCATTTTATCTAATCATTATAAATTTTTTAAACTTCTATACAAAAAATAATAAACAATTCAATTTTTTTCAAATTTCAAAATAAAAAGTATATTAAAAAATTATATTCTATAATATTTTATTCAGCGTTCAACTTTCATCTCATCTCATCTGTGTAACTAAAAATTATAAATTCACAAGTTTTCTTCTGTAAAGGATATAAGAATGAAAATGTTATTTATCATCATTTCAGTCATCACATTCTTAACATGATTTTGTATGGTTATATGATTGCTTGACAAGTGAAATAAAATAACAAAAATTCTGAATACAGTTGCTTCATGTAAACGATGCATAAACAGCGTTGATGCGGAAAAAAAACAAAACGGTGCATTTCGAAAAAACTAAACGACGCAAACCTTCCCTCTCCTCAATTTCCCTCTCGAAGCTTCCCTTTCCAGTTTCCCTCTCCTCAATTTTTCTCCTCAGTTTCCTCCCTCCAATGCATTTCCTCTCTCGATCTTAAAGACGAAGTGCAGCCTCCTCCCTTCCTGGGTGGGGCATCCATTGTACAAATCTTTCCCACGACGGCACGTCCCTCCCCTCTGCGTCTACACGAGGCTTCCTTGAGGAGCCACACTTAGCCGTTTACGATTCAAGCCATCTCTCCCTTCGTCGAAACCCTAACCCTAGCCTACCCCAATCCTTTCATCCTGAAATCCTAACCCTAACCGCCCCCTGTTCATCCCGATACCTAACCCCCTAACCCTAACCCTTGCCCCTTCTCCTTTATCTCGAAGGCAAGCATTTCTTCAAACTCTGTTTTCTTCAAGGTTTTCGTTTATATATTTCATTTGTTTGTTTGGTAATTGTTAGGTAATATTACCTCTTCATTTATTTATTTGTTTCAAAATTGAAGTTGATGAGATGCTTCTATCTGTTATAATGTTGACATTTTTATTGTATTTATTTAACAAAATTCATCATGCTATACGCTACTCTTTTGTATTCACCTAGTCTTCAAGTTGGTTGCACATTAAATTTATATGAGGGCATAATAGCTCACAAAGCATTCACTTGAGGAGTGACATCCTGAATATGGTAAGGATTATATATTGTAGACGAATGTTACTTCAATTTAGAAAGGAACTTGTAATATCCCCTTCTTTCTTTCCTTCTGACGTAAGCAATTACATCTGATTCGACAGCCTGCTCCTTCTCCCTAACGACTACGAGCCCCGTTATGCGTGTCAGATCTCGATGGCGTGTTTTTAAAGATACTATGTGATTTCTAAAGCTGGCTTTGTGTTTTAAAGTTATGTGTATTTTAAATAGAAGATGCCCATCATTATTTAACTGAGTAATATTTTAAATAACTCAATTATAATATCTTTGAAGAGCTCCAAAAATATTATAATTGTGGGGAATCATTTTATATAAATGATTCTAGTTATTTAAAATATTACGTGATTTAAATTATGATGGAATCTTCAAATTAATTTAATGGTTTTATTCTCTTAAATATTTTAAGTAAGACTTCATCATTTTATTAATGATGAAGTATATTATTTTAAATAATATTCTATCTTAATTATTTTCAGTGCTTTTAATTAAGTTAACGTTTACGCATTTTCAAATCAGTATTTAAAACTCACCGTTAGATCATTTTGTAGATCCTTAGATGATGGGTTTTAGGATAAAACCCCCAGCCCTCTCTCTTCTCCCTCACTTTTCCCTCCCCTCTCTCTCTCCTCCTTCAGCGTATGTCATACACAGCTCCCCTCTCCCACGCCTGAGTCCTCCACAGCCTAGCCCGGGGCTACCGTGCGTCGGTAAGCCTCACCGCCGCTACCATCGGCACCACTTCACTCCGGCGAGCTCCCTTACACCGACCTCTCCTTCTCACGCTCTCCATTTCTCTCTCTCGACAGTGCATAGCCAGAACGGGCTTGATGCTGCTGTGCCGCCGTGCGCCGTCCTCTAGCGCCACCACCTTCACGGTAGCTCCTCCTCCCACCGGCCATCACCCTCCAGCAAGCTCGGCCTCCACCATGCAGGCACCTTCTCCCCATGCACAACCATAGCTCCCTCCGTGTTTGGGTTTACTATGCACGTCTCTAGTACCACCGTGCGCGGCCACCGGACACCACCACGAGTATCCCTGAGTCTCCCCCTTCCCCCTTCCTCCTCCCTTGGACCCATGACCGGAAGCCCCCTCCTCCACCTCACAGTTTCCCCCTCTCACACGCATGGATTCCACCACCTCTACCGCCATACGCCACCACCCACGGTATGTGACCACCATCTCTGGCATCCTCAGGACATCACCGACCCATCCCAACCACCCATGGCCCCGATCTGCCACCCATGCTCCCTCACTCTCTCACGGGCTATCCTTCACCCACAGCTCAGATCCACCACTGTGGACCGTCGTACCACCACCACCGAGCCTCCATAACTCCACTAGCAGCCTCCCTTGGTCTAGCCCTATGCCTAAACCACCACTTTATGTGGTGGGCAGCCACTGCACGTGATGGAAAGCCACTGTGTGTGGCTGACAGCCACTGTATAGGGCCAGATCCACCGTGCTACACCCTTTGCCACCATCACAAGGCCACCATGAGCCCTTCCAAGACCACACCTAGCTATCCAAATGCCTAAATAGCCACCGTACGCAGTTTAGCAGCCCCGTACGACCCTTCTGGAGTCTTCGACTGTGACGGTAGCGGACGATGCATGGGTTATCCCATTGATGGTATAACTTTCTATCCCTCGCTATTTATGTTAGATGTTGGTTGATTGCTAGGGTGTGGACTGTGCTGTTAGTATTATGGAGTTGCTACATAGTAAGGTGTTGTGACGTGTCGTGACGTGAAGTGTTGGGCGTAGTTAGGAAGTGTGATGTGTAGTGATGTGGACTATGCTGTGAAGTGTGGTTGTGGTTCATGTGCTGTAGGAGTGTTGTGGCCTGTAGACTGTGGTGACGAGTGTCGCTTTGTAGTATGCTTTTGGCTAGGAGTAAGTGCAAGGTGGCTGGAAAGTATCAAAATAGTGCAGGGAAAGCATGACTGGGTAACGTCATGAAGTGACATGATGGGTTAGAAGTTGGCGTATAGGTGACATAGCGAAATGTTAGGTGATGTGACAAGGTCACAGTGTAGCTTGGGAATAATATCGAGCTATATGGCATGACGTAAAGTGTAGATATGAATGGAGTCCTATCGTGTCAAGTGTTGGGATGAACTATCAAAAGGGACGAGTAGCATGAAGAGTCCTGCTGCTGGGTTATGAGAAGGTTGGTATCGGAGTATGACGCTTGTCCATATGAGCATGTGATCAATGTATTATATGTTGGTCTTAGGTGATAAAGGGGTAATGTACGTGTGTGATCTGGTAAAACACATGTGCCAGACGAATTTACCATATGTAATGGGTAGTCTGTCCTAAGCATGGTTACACGGTGCTTAAGCCTCAGGGTTGGCTTAGAGCCGTGTGACTTGTATAGATGGTCATAAGGATTAAAGTGAGTTAAGATACATGAAAGTAATGATGAGTGTACTATATAAGAATAGGATGCGTGACTTAGTCGGTCTGAGTCATGCGTTGGGAACGTGGTTAATGAGAAGAATGAGACAGAGGTCTTACTATCTTAATCCTAAGGTAAATCATGGGTTCACTCTAGCGAGTAAGCACTCAAAGGAGAACGTTAAGGTTGAAAGGGGATAGTGACCATAAATGGGTCCCCAAAGGTTTTATCATAGTAAGGGACATGAAAGAGCACGGGATAGAAGGAGAGTGTTTCATGTGAAGTATAGTTCTATTTATAGTTCAGTTGCTTACCCTCGCCCCAAAGGAAAATATGTTTTCTTATGAAAAGATGTTTTCTCATGAAAGCATGAAATGAATGAAAAGAATGAAAACTCATGCCCATGCACATGAATAAATGAAAACTCCAGCTCTTTAGAGTTTTCATGAATGAAATGAATGAAAGCAAAGAAAGGCATGAAGCATGTATGAATGTATGAAGATACGTAACGACCAAATGAATGAAAGGGTACCCAATGAATAAATTGACAGATTGCAATACCCGGTAGTAGTATCTAGTAGTGCACCCAATGTTATACCCTAACAGAATGAGATTCCAACCTATGGCCACGGGCAAATCCATTGGCCATAGGGCCGCTAACCTTAGCATGCGAGGAGTAACAATGTGCATTGGCCTGGCATTTTTCAAGAAATGAAGGCACTGGTGGGAGAAACGTTTTACGATAAGAAAATCATTTTCTTTAAAGAAGAAAGCCTCGCCAATGATGTTTGCAAATGAATGCATGTATGCATGTACGTATATTATATATGGAATGATAAATGCATGACTAAAAACCTATGTTGCTATATTTTAACTGTATGAAGTAATGCTTACTAAGTAATCGACTCATTTTAGTTTTTATGTGTACCCCTCCCCCCACAGGAAGCTGAATGAGCAGTACACTCGAGACGGACACGGCCAAAGGTGAAGAGCACGAAAGTCTTAACTGTACAGGAGGCCTTTTTATTTTAAAATCAGTGTTTTCTGTTGTAAACCTCTTTTATTATAAATGTACATTTCATTTTATAACGTAAAGTCTTGCACCCTAGGAACAGAAGTAAAAAGTTTTAAATCAAATGGTAATTCCCGCCGTCTTTTTTAAAATATTTTGTAATAACATCCACCACAAGGACAGATGTTACAGAACTACTATTTGCAGATAATCACCTAAACTAATCTAAATTTTTAGCTATACATCAAATGCTATAAGTATAGATGGATATTTCAAGAAATCATGCAAGTTAAAGAAAATCCTTGCTCATTGATTCCTTCCAGTCTTCTATTGTGAATAGTCTTTTTAATTCATATGTTGATTTCCTTGGACTGCATAAATATTACAATATGCACAGTCAGACATAGTTCCAAAAATTTTTAACTTCTTCCCTCATGTCATACAATTTCAGTTACAACTCCTAAACATCTCACTTATAACTTAACTTGGCTAATTGTGCGATTCCCATTTGTTTGTTTGGTAATTGTTAGGTAATATTATCTCTTCATTTATTTATTTCTTTGTTTCCAAATTTTCATTGATGAGATTCTTCTATCCAAATAACTTGTTTTCATTTATTTATTTATTTTTTTTCAATAATTTGTTTCCGAATAACTTATTCTGGATTGACGTCAGATACAGGAGTTGGGGTATTTTTTTCTCCTACTAATGCTATAGTAGTCTAGGTTGGCATTATTGTAATTCCATTTTGCTCCTTTTAGAAAGGTCTGGGTATAAGCACAGCAGGCTAGGACTGGGTTAAATTGGGCTCTATAGTTTTTTTTTTTTTTTTCCCATTTGTGAAAAGTTTACTCAGAACTTAACTTGGCTAATCATCCCTTTTGGTAACATACTTTCCCATGTAGTTCAATGACCATAAGGGTGGTGGCTCAATAGTCCTTAGGTTATAAGTACTTGTTGAATATGTGTCTTTTGATATGTTTACGATTGTGCCTTTTCATTGTGCTTCTGGTTCATGTTAGAATGTCGTCATCAACTCTGTCTTCTTCATCCTCTGGTATACGTACTTTGGGTCAAGCATTGTGCTTTTGTGCGCTTCAAGCTACATTGAGATAGTCAAATACTCCTAGAAATCCAAGACGATCATTCGTAGGGTGTCCAAAGTACAACACAAAAGTAACTATATTGCTTGTAATGTAACATGTTTAATAAATTGATTAATATTACGTACATCTAACATTTTCTTATACATGTTTGCAAATATTAGGGATTACCGTACTGCAAGTATTTCAAGTGGGCAGATAGTGATCAATACATAGAGATAGATCTACAAGAAAGAAAAAATGAACTATTAATGAAGGAGAAAGAGGTCGAGAAGAGACTCTGCGATATTGAGAAGAGGGAGATTGAGATCCGTAAGATGGTGGATGAGATTAAGAAGAGAGAGATGGTGCAAGATGGTAGAGATGAAGAGTTTTTGAAGAAGGAGTTGATGCTTCTTGAGCAAGCTTAGTGAACTCTTCAACACAAAATTCATCTTCCACCAAATATGTTTTCATTACACCATCCGATCTAAGTAGAGATGGATCCATATCGAGCACACTCATTACTTGTTGCTGGACTTTTCTAAATTTAGCGTTCGTTTACAACTCTTGAAATCTCTTTTCAATTGGAGATCTAGATATACAGGGAATGGTGACGCTGAATGTGTGGAAGTCTGCATTATTTTCATTCTCATTTTTCTTCCTCAGCGCACTGTCAAACTAGTCGACAAACTCCTTCAAGTTTGTTATTGCATGAACATAACCATAAAAAAAAACATTCATACTCTCACTGCGCTGGGTTGTACTCACTCCAGCCCAGAAGTGCTCTTTTAAGAATACCAGTATCCAAACATTTCTCATGTAACTCATATTTGTTAAGTAACTCGTCCCAACATTTCTCAAACTCCTCAATGGTTTGAGTATCGTACACACATTTCATCAAGTGATTTTTTAGTCCACTTTTGTAGGCAGCATATGACCCAAGCTTCTCGATGACTTTCTTCAGTATATGCCATAGGCAGAATCTATGTCGACTTTCTAGAAAGACAATAGCAATTACGTTTTTCATTATTCTGTCTTGATCAATAATAATAGCTATTGGAGCTATATTATCCATACACTACAATTAGGTCAGGAATAACCATGTAAAGGTCTTTATATCCTCACTTGAAATCAACCATACTTTCAAAAGAATGGACTACCCGTGGTGGTTTACACCAACAAATGGTGCAAACAACATGCTATATCTATTTGTGAGGTATGTGGTGTCGAATGTGACCACATCACCAAAATATTGATAAGCTAGCCTACTGTGTGGATCTGCTCAAAAAACATTCTTTAGCCTCCCATCATCATCTAAGTCCATCAATGCAAAAAAAAAAAAAACCATTATTCTTGTACTGCATCCTAAAAAAATAATCTCGCAGTGCTCCAGCACCACCTGCACCAAGTCATAGATGTCATGCTTTATCGATGTAATTGCGGCAATCTTTTTTCAAAAATGGAAGGTTCTTGAAACCACCTGCACCAACAACAAGAGATCCAAAACTCATATTCATCCGGATGTCAGCCAAGTCATTTGTATCTAGGACTCTTTTTACAGTCTCACTCACTTCTTTGTTACATCGAAAGAAGCGGAATTTTTTTGGACTGAGGCCATAATTATGTGTATTATGGACTGTTGTGAACTGCATCTCTCTCTCTCTTGACTTTTAAGGCATTAATCCTTGCCTTACAGTTCGTCTTTCCTGTCGAACATGGGTTGGCGACATTGAAACTCCTATTTTGGGCCTTCCCTCCATGAGCACAACCAATGGTGACATATTTGATAGTTTGATCCTTTCCCATCTCACTCTTTTGTGTCATCACCCCAAACCCGCATTTCTTAGCATAATCTTTACAATAGCTTTGTAAATCTTCAAAAAAATTGAACTCCATTCCTGACTTTGGCTCCTTAATTATATCATTACCATCCATTTGTACTAAGTCTAGTAACTCGGTAGTGCCATCGTTGGTTTCCCGTGAATTTGGTCTATCCTCTTTACTTCATAACTCTAGAGGAAGTACATGTCGCTTCAGTTTTTCTACAATCGAGTCTATCTTCTGTACCAACTCTTGCGCTCATTATGAAACTCATAGTGATGTGAGGAGTCGGAGGTCTCAACCCATATTGAATTGGGTAACTAGCATTCTGCTTAAAACAAAGAAAATGTGAGCAATTAAACTCCAAAAAATACCGAACATATACATAAAAGATAAGAACAAAGTTGAAAACCACCTAAATGTTATTGGGATATTGGCTGCCATCTGGATATGGCAGAAAAGCTGGTGACCATGTAAGCACTGGTCCATAGTAACCATGCATGTAATTAGGAAAGTTTACTAGACTAGTTTGATGGATGTCCTAACATAAAAATAATAATGATAATTAGGATGAGAAACATTGAGCAGACCCATTCCAATATGTTTTTGAAATTTGAAATAACATACTATGGTTAGGGGATTTGAGCTAGATGGTGTTAGCAGAGAAGGGTGTTCTTCCTATTTTCTAATGCCCTGTACACATTGTTCAATATCCAAAGTCAGTCGTTGGGAAGAATATAATATTAGAAACATGCCAGTCCAAAGAAATGAAGTATGAAGTAAGAATATAATATTTGAAATCTGAATTTTGAAGCTTCTAAGAGGAAGAACGGGTTCTATTGCTGTTTCTAAACTCAAATAGAATATACTGTGCTTGCATGCAAGTCTTTCTAGGAAATATATATTTTAGCCTTTTGAAGTCGTTGAATAACTAAAACCAGTAACATGACTAAGACCTTTTTAGAATTAGTCCCTTGAAGAGACTCCCATTAGTTCTCTTAAATTCTTGCATTTTCATGATTTGTCTTTAGGTATGTATGCCCAAGCGAAACAAATTTCGGGCCAAGATACTTATGTTGAGCTATATTACTAAAATGACATAATAACTGCAACATTAATAAGCATTTGTTATACTTTCCTAAAGAAGTACTACCATTAATATGCATTAGTGGTTTCTTACCTTGAAGGGAAGGGGTACCTACCTGCATAAAAAGATGGTGGCTCTCCTTGGCTTTCAAGTATTTGTTTGCAAACAATTGCACAAAGGTGTTTGAATAGCATCCATTAATTAATTGATTAATTGATCGATTAATTAATGTCACCCTCATTTTTTTTTCTCCTTTGTACATTGACTGTACCTGGATGTTTGTGTTTTGTTTTTGGCTTGTGAATTTAGCTCCTAGCCCACCAATTTCCAGTTGAAAGACTAGCTTATGTTCAATTGCTTAAGCATAATGAGGCATTTCTATTGAAAGAAGTTTGTGGTCCTTAATTCTCTATTTTCAGATCTTTTTACTTAAGTAAAAAAATTAACACTCCTTCACTTCTAATAGTTAACTCCATCCGAACTATGATTATGTGAATTATAGCTTAATTTCAACTAACTTCTTTGTAGATTTTGGAGTATAATTTAACATAAGATGTTACCAGACAATATATTGAAACCCATAACAAATTATCATACTATAATAACTAATTAGTAGAATTCTTTCATTCATGCAGCTCCAAGTTAGCGTGGATATGGCAAACAAGATGGCCTCAAAAGAACTTCAGCATGTATTCCCATTCACAATCATCCTAAAAAGAAATGGCATGTGAGTTTTGAGAAACTTGCAATATTTGGGGTTTTATTTTTACATAGAACATGAATTTCATTCATCTCCAATAAACTCAACCAATGTGCGATATTGTTCCTACCAACAGATTTTATCAACATTGTTCCTAAAACAACAACTCCCAAGAAATCATGAAACAGAAGCAAGTAAAAAAATGTGTTTTACCATTGTACAGTTTCTTCAGTTTTTTACTAGGTATTTTGCACCATTATAGCTCACACGGAGGAGAAGACCAGTTCAGCTCCACTTGAAGATTTGAAGACCTGAAGATTTGAAGACTATAGCCCACACAGCTCCACTTGAAGATTTGAAGACCACGAAAGTGATTTGAAGACTACTATCAAACTCAGGGAACAAATACCCTTTACTAATTTGGAGCTTTCATGGAAGTCTGCACTTACAAAGCCGAAGACCCACACTTGGAGATTTGAAGATGACCCACGCAAATGGGTGAGCACAGATCCATGTGTAAATCCCAGACACCAACCTCTCCTACCAGTCGTAAGTGTGTAAATCCTGGAGCTTTCGAGAAAGAGTCAAAGCTGTCATGCTTGGCATCTTGATGATTTGAAGCCGAAGACCCACCCGAGGAAGATGACCCACGCAAATGGGTGAGCACAGATCGACTTAAAGACCACAATGCAAGAAGCCAAAGACCACACAACAAATAGCAAGTTTACAATCTAAGGAACAACACCGCGAAGCCGAAGACGACTAACCAAAGCACCAAAGCAAAGCGGGAATCCGAAAGAAAACAGAGTTTTCTTCTGTTTTGCATTTTGTGTGTTTTTTTTTTAAATATCCACGTCAGTCAACTCCGCGATGACTATAGTTGGCGATTGTACTAGCAGTTTTGATATAATAAAGACTTTTTAATCATCTAATATGGTCTTTTAATAGACTTTCACTAAAGTGGTTATATGATCATTGATGACGATAGTAAAATTACTTGATAATACATATATCACATATTATAAAATCATTGAGTACTACTTATCAGCCCTGGCCTTAAAATGGGAAAGTTAAGCTTTGGTGCTATTAGAAATTGAAAAAAATGATCATGTACTGCTATATATTCTTTAATCCAAAGCACCTGTGAATTAGTAGCACATTATTAAAAGATCAACATGCATGTCTAACTCCTAACATTTAGGAACTTATAATAATTAAGGGTGGTTTGGATGAACATGTATTCTTGCAATTTACACCATTAATTTTCAAATATGTTTCTTCCCTAAGTTCTAGGTTGATGATGATGGTGACAAGCATTCGTGTCAGTAGAGATTGAAGAAACTCAGAAATTATTGATAGGAAATCTTTTTTAGGTTTTGCCATGCCCATGGGAAAATAAAACACATGAAAGGTAACATTAATGCATACAGATCATTACAAGGAAAATGCACATGGGAAGTGCTTGAAACAATCTGGTTGGATTTCAAAAATCAAAACCATTTCATTCTCACAAGGAATTGAAGACCAAAAACTAAAAAGCCAATCCTACATAGAATATTATAACGTCTGGCTCCTCAGATAGAGATTACAATGTGGTCGTTCATCTTCTATGTAGAAATTCAAAGTTTCCTTATGATCAAAGTCAGTACTCGAATGCCAAGAATGAAGCAAGAAGAGTGCAGTGACTTAAGAAAACAATGTAAAGAACACAAAAATATCACATGGTTTGATCCTAGTGATCTACATCCAGGGCAGGAACCATCTAAAGAAATTTATTGAGGATAAAAACACAAATGCCAGATTACAAAGATCATCCCTCCTCTCCGAGTTTTTCTTGAATCTTGAAGCAGAATCAATATCCTCTCAAGTACAATCTCTCCTCTCTGCTTTTCTTCTCTGTGTTTTATTTCAACTTTTCATTCACGTGTGTTACAATATAATATGACTCTCATATTTATAGTTCTAATTGAACTAACTTTAACACTAAAACCAGAAGCCCTTTTACTTGCCACCTCAGCACATCCTGCATGAGTTTTAATTGGCTGACAACTTCTCTTGTTTGTGAAGAGAAAAGGTTGACATCACAAAAATTCTCCACCTTGGCAAGTTTTTCTTCTTTTCAATTTTTCTCCTCTCCTCTTCAAACAGTTCTTGCATTGTTCCCCTTATGAGAGGTACTTAATAGTTCCCCATGTTGGTCAAGTTTAGGCAATGTCTGAACTTGATAGTTGACAAAGACTTGGTCATCAAATTAGATGGATTTTCTTCAGTAGGAATTTTTTTCACTTTAATTTCGCAACCTGCTATGATGCCTCTGACAAAGTGAAGTTTAATGTCTATATGTTTTGATCTTTCATGGTATACTTGATTTTTGGCAAGGTGGATAGTACTTGATTATCACAATGAACTATGATGTTTCCTGTAAGTATGCCTAATTCAATTGATATACCTCTTAACCATGTAGCCTCTTTGATGGTCTTTGTCATAGCAATGTATTCAGCTTCAGTTGTCGATAAGGCAACCACAGGTTGCAAATTTGCCTTCCAAACCAGTTAAAGATTTTCTGGTGTCTATGTTTCAAGCATAATTTGAGTCCATGAAACCTTGTAATTCACTTCCCTTATGTACATTTTCACCAAACTTCAATCGCAAGCAGCTTGAACCAGACAAATACTGAAATACCCACTTAATTGCATGCCAATGGGGTTTTCCAAGATTGCTCATGAATCTACTGACTATGCTTATAGCATAAGTCAAGTATGGCCTTGAGCAAACCATAGGATACATTATGCTTCCCACCATACTGGCATATGGTATTTTTTGTATAAACTCATTTTCTTCATCTGTTTGAGGTGCTTGGGTGACTAACAGTTTTGAATATTGCCCCATAGGTGTACTTATTGACTTTAGTTGGTCCATACCAAATCTTTTCAAAATTTTTGAGATGTATGACTTTTGAGATAGATAGAGTATTCTTTTCTTTCTATCTCTCAGTATTTCCATACCCAAAATTCTCTTAACAGGTCCTAATTCCTTCATTTCAAATTCTGATTTGAGTATACACTTAACTTGTTCAATCAGATTTAAGTCCTTACAAGCAACAAGCATGTCATCTACATACAACATTAGATAAACCATATTTTCCCCAGATTGCTTGTAATACATACACACAACTATCATACCTACTTCTCTTGAAACCATTTTCAATCATGTGTAAATCAAATCTCTTGAACCATTGCCTAGGGGACTGTTTTAATCCATATAGAGATTTCTTTAATAAACACACTTGATTGCCACTGATTTCATTTGAGAAACCTTTTGGTGGTTGCATGTATGTGAACTCAACGAGTTCTCCATGCAACAAGGTTGTTTTTACATCCAATTGTTCCAAGTGTAGGTCTTCATAGGAAGTAAAGGATAGCATTAGCCTTATAGTGCTGTTTTTGACTATTGGTGAGAAGATTTCATTGAAATCTATCCCTTCTCTTTGAGTAAATCCCTTTGCTACCAATCTTGCCTTATGCCTAGGCCCCTCAACCCCTAATATGCATTCCTTCATTTTGTGGATCCATTTAGATCCAACTAGTTTTACCTTCTTTGGTTTAGAAACTAGTTCCCAAGTCTTGTTTTTATTAAGAGATTCCATTTCCTCATGCATGGCTAATATCCATTTATGAGTCTCTTTGCTTACCATAGCCTTTTTATAAGTCATTAGTTCCATATAGATCTCTTCTTCTGCTAATGTTAGTGCAAAAGCAGTAAGCTCAGCATGACCATACCTCTGAGGTGGTCTAATTGCCCTTTTTTGTCTATCCCTCACCAAGTTGTAGGAATTATTATCACCTTGATCTCTATTCTCTGAGGTTCTTGTTGTTTTCTCAACTTGATTTTCCAGTTGAGGTGGTGTGCATTCTTCTTGCTCCACCTCAAGTTGCAATCTCTCTAGGGTAAGCATCTGTATAGGTTCAGTTTGCACTTTCTATGCTCTGGCCATTTGTAGTTCATTGAAGATTACATCTCTACTGACTATGCACTTTTGTTTCCTAGGTTGATCCGCCTACAATTTATACCCTTTAACCCTTTTAGGATACCCCACAAAAATGCACTTAAGTGCTCGCGGTTCTAACTTGTCTGTTTTAGAGTGTGCATAGGCTACACATCCAAACACCCTTAAGTAATAATACTTTGAAGGCTTTCCAGACCACATTTCTTGTGGGGTTTTGAAACCTATTGCAGATGAGGGGCTTCTATTAATTAAATGGACATATGTGGCAGCAGCTTCAGCCCAGAACTGTTTTGGCAGACCTGAGTTTGACAGTAAGTATCTTACCCTATCCAAAATGGTCCTGTTCATCCTCTCATCAAGGCCATTTTGTTAAGGGGTTTCCCTTACAGTCTTATGCCTTACTATTCCTTCTCTTTGACAAAACATATTGAACTCATTTGATAGAAAATCAAGCCCATTGTCTGTTCTAAATTTTCTGACCTTCTTTCCAACTTGATTTTCAACTAAGGTTTTCCATTCCTTGAACTTATTAAAAGTTTCACTCTTATTTTTAAGTATTTATATCCATACCTTTCTTGAGTAATCATTTATGATGGTTAAGAAGTAATTTCCTCCACCATGAGAACTGACCCTTGCAGGACCCCACAAGTCTGAGTGAATATAGTCCAAGACTTATTTAGTCTGATGAATTCCAGCTTTAAAACTAATCCTTGTATACTTTCCAAGTATGCAATCTTCACAAAATGGCAATTCTTCTAGATGTTTCTCAACCAGCAGGCCTTGTTTATGAAGTTCTTGCGTTCCCCTTTGACTGACATGCCCCAACCCCCTATGCCATAGCACAACCTTGTCTATCATTTTAGCCTGTGTATTTGAAGCCACACCTATAACTGTTTTTCCTATAAGTGTGTAAAGGCCATTTTTTATTACTCCTTTCATCATTGTTAAAGAGCCTTTAGCAACCTTCAATGTCCCTAATTCTGACTTAAATGTACAACAAGATTAATCTAACATTCCACGAGAAATTAAATTTCTCTTCAGTTCAGGTATGTATCTAACTTCTTGTAGTACTCTCTCCATACCATCATGCATCATAATTCCGACTGAGCCTTTTCCCAGAATTTTGTGAGACTTGTTGTTGCCTAAGATTACATGCCCTCCGTATAACTCAGTGAAGGTTTCAAACCATGACTTCGTAAGGCACAAGTGGAAAGAGCAACATGAGCCTAAGATCCACTCTTTACCTAAATCTACCTCAGATACATTCAGTACCTCAGCATTGTCATATCCTTCTAACACAACAGCAGCATTTCCTTCCTCTTTTGATTTATTTTTAAGATTTTTTCTCTTAGGGCAGTCCCTTTTGAAATGTCATTCTTTGTGGCATACAAAGCATTTTAATTGCTTCCCCTTTGATTTTGATCTAACTTTATTATTTTTCCCTTTATGAACATGTTTTTCTAATCTTCCTCTCTTACAGTCAAACCTTTCCCAGTTTCTGATTTAATTTCTGCCTTGTTCTGTAATTCCCTCGAGTGCAAGACAGATTGCACCTCTTCCAAGGTTAATGCTTCTCTGCCATACATCATGGTTTCCTTCAAGTTTACATTTGAAGTATCTAAAGAATTTAACAGAAGAATAGCTTGATCTTCATCTTTTATGCTGATGTCTATGTTTGCAAGATCTAAAATAATCTTGTTAAACTCATCAAGATGTTCTCCCATAGACATACCTGAGATCATTTTGAAAGTGTAGAGTCTGGTTTTCTTGTGCAGGAGATTTGCCAAGGATTTGGTCATATAAAGATTTTCCAGTTTCAGCCATATACCTACTGCTGTCTCCTCTTTGGCAACCTCCCTCAAAACCTTATCACCAAGAGACAAAATAATGGTGTTGTGAGCCTTCTACAAGATCTCATTCTTCTTCTTGTTTGATAAAGATCCCATTCTCTTTTCTCCAAAGAGTGCATCCTATAGACCTTGTTGAACAAGAAAAGCTCGCATCTTGATTCTCCAAATGCCAAAATCATTTTTTCCAATGAACTTTTCCACATCAAACTTGGTTGTCCCCATCGACCTTGCTCTTGATACCATTTATAGAAATTCAGAATTTCCTTTATGATCAAACTCAGTACTTGAATGCCAAGAATGAAGCAAGAAGAGTGCAGTGACTTAAGAAAACAATGTAAAACAATGAAAAGAACACAAAAATATTACGTGGTTCGATCCTAGTGATCTACATCCACAACAGGAACCATCTAAAGAGCTTTATTGAGGATAAAAGCACAAATGCCAGATTACAAAGATCATCCCTCCTCTCTAAGTTTTTCTTGATTCTTGGAGCAGAATCAATATCCTCTAAAGTACAATCTCTCTTCTGTTTTTCTTCTCTGTGTTTTATCTCAACTTTCCATTCACGTGTGTTACTATAAAATATGACTCTCATATTTATAGTTCTAATTGAACTAACTTTAACACTAAAACCAGAAGCCCTTTTACTTGCCACCTCAACACATCCTGCATGAGTTTTGATTGGCTGACAACTTCTCTTGTTTGTGAAGAGAAAATGTTGACATCACAACATTCTACATAGGACACAACTGTTGATTACCATCGTGAATCCTCCATCCATAGTCAAGTTGTGGCCACTGATGTAAGCAGATTCATTAGAAGCGAGAAACAAAGCAGCCTTAGCAACATGCTTAGCCTTCAACACAATTCCCTTCAAATTGGCTACTGCGTAACTGTAAGCTTCTACCTGATTAGGTTGCAGATTGAAAGCTCTACATGAGAAAGTAGTGGCAATCCCAAATGGGCAAATGCAGTTTACTCTAATCTCGTGGCCCCAAGCTCGCTGCAAGCCACCCGGACCAGACCAACAAGGGCATGTTTGGATGCAGTGTATGCAAGAGGACCGACTCCCCCGAGCAAGGCAGCCATGCTCATGGTGCAGATGATGGATCCGCATGTCTTTCTATTCACCAAGGCTCGGGCTACGTGCTTCATTGTTGTAGCCATTCCACCAACATTTTAGCCATGGTGTCTTCAAAGCCACCACTGATGTTGAGCTCTAGGATGCCAGTTAAAGGGCCTAGGATTCCTGCATTGCTGAATAAGACATCTAGGCTGCCATATTTTTCCAAGGTATAATTAACTATTTCCTCCACTTGCTTCTTGTCTCTTACATCGCAATGGCAATAGCTCACTCTCTCTAGACCTATTGATGGTGCAACTTGATTACCCAATTCGTCTTGAACATCGGAAGCAACAACAAAAGCTCCATTCTCAGTGAATAATTTGATTGCCTCCTCGCCAATTCCACTTGTTGCACCAGTGATGAGGACCACCTTACCCTGTAACCTAAAGATCATCAAGTATATAAAACGTGATAATTTTCCTTGGAAAATATGTCTTTATGCTGGGAAAATATTGAAATCATGCATGAGTAAGAAAAATATTGGAGGTTCATAATTACAGGTGAATGTATGGATTCGAGGGCATATCTAGTTAAGGGTGGTCAAGGAAATTAGAAAGCCTTACCTTGGCTTAGACATTGGCAATCTATCCTTGTTCTCTTCCCAAACTTCCAAATTATGAGACTCTTGGATCTGCCGTTTATATTATATTACCTTTATCATGTGTATACATATAATATATATCTATATATATATAATCTTGTTGCAGGTTATGGTGTTGGGGAAAAAACTTGATGAGGAAATAAACTTAGTGATGCCCCATAAGGCATTCATTCAAGTCAACCATTCTTCGATATTTTAAACTGTCGTATTCTATAATTGGAGCAAGGGTTTACACTTTTCAGCCAACTATATACATACATACATGCATAAATACATACATATATACAATTTATTTCTCCGAGTCAAGTGTTTCTTAAAATATTGTAACATTCTTAGTCCAGTTTGGATACAAAAGAGTGATCTCAACTTATTTCAACTCATCTAATCATTACAACTAGGGCTGAGCTCCAACTTCAGTGAAGTCGGAAAGCCAAACTTCGAACTCTGACTTTTGTATTAAGAGCAGACTCTGACTCCAATCGGAGTTGTTGGAGTGTCGGAGCCACATAGAGAGAGAGGGGGGCCTTAGTGGCTGCCATCGTCGAACATCGAAGGCATCAACGCTACTAAAGCCAATGGAGCCACCTTCCGTGAAAACTAAATTGAGTTCCCATTGTTGCCTATCTGACCATCTCCAGACTGATGGGTTTGCTGGCTATAGAGACTACTCATCAGAGTCTAAACCACATGTATTTCTCCCTTTGCAAGATGGCTTCACAAAAACATAAAAGGAAATTAGAGAGAGCAGAGACTCAATGTTGAAGATGAAGAGGAGCTCGAATATGAGAGACCAAAAAATAGATATAAACAAACGAATGGTGGGGATTGGTACCTTGAAAAACATTGACGGTTTGAAACTTTGAACAAAAACTTAAAAAAATAAAATAAAACAAAACAAAAAAACTCAAAAAAGCAAGAAAGACCGTAATTTGAAAAGTAAAAACTCAAAAAAGTTTGAAAGCTAACATTATGCCATCAGTCCATCACAAGGCCCTAGAACAGAAATTAAAAAAGAAGAAGAAAAAACTCAAAAAAAGCAAAGAGTAAAGTAATCAGAAAGGGATAAGACAGATGGACTGACAAAGAAAAGTAAGTCTCAAGACAAGTAGAATGGCAATTGACAGAAAATATACTAAAAATACAGACAAAGAATCAATAGAAAATCGCTTCAGAATTTTTTATTTTTTTATGTCAAAGTTTTGAATCGAAGTCTGAAGCCAACATGGGCTCGAAACTCTGACTTGCTCCAAACTTTGACTCCGATAGAAATATTCGGCATAACTCCGACTTCAACTTCGATCTCCAATTTCTGAAAACTCTGACTTTGTTAGAGTCGGAGTCTTGTCAGAATTTGGACGGAGTCGGAGTGGGTGGAGTTTTTGCTCACCCATAATTACAACTTTCCTAAATTTTCACACAAAATATAATAAACAATTCAACTTTTTTAAATCTCAAAATAATAATAATATTCTAACAATATTTTATTCAATTTTTATCTCAACTCATCTCATCTCAACTCACTATCCAAATGGCACCTTAATTAGTTACAACTAGATCTGTTATTTTGTTTTGAACCCTTAGTTCCATGTTGGCAAGACTACATTAGGCATGCTGTACATTAGAGTAGTTTATACTTGATATCAATGGCTAGCAAGTAATAATTTTTTGGTTTAAGATAAATAGAGATAGTGTAAAATTTAAAGGGTGTGATTTTTATGGGTGCTATCAGTCCTAATTGGGCGGGTAGCCATCCTTCCGACACCTCGTCACTGCCTATATCTCTAACCATTTGTTTTCGCTTACCGAGCAAATTGATGCAACCACCGTCTTGCCATCCAGTCCAACAACAGATTCTTCACAAAATTCCAAATATAGTAAAAGAATATAACAAAACCAATAAGAAATTTCGTATTTGTCTGGAGATCTTTAGATTTGTGTACAGAAACATAGATCCACGATCGTGGCCGTGACCCATGGCAGGCTGGGTTGCAGAGGCATGCTACTCGACCCTAATGAATATTTTAGTTAAAATGATCAATATTGTGTTGTTAAACAATAATTTATTTTCAGCATTCAAATATTAGAGGTAGAACAATTTAAAAAATGAAATACCCTTAAACTAATAAATATCTTCGATAAGTTAATAACCCTTTGATCGATAACGCCTTCATTCTACTGTGGGTAGGACACTATATATGATACTTTCAAACTCAATCTCATAGCAAGGCTAAACTGATATTCAAGACACATTCTTTCAAAGAAAACTAATTCCCCCTGCATCAGATCGGGATATTCTAATGTTCTTTTATGTTTTGTTCACAAGTACTCAGGTTAATGTTAAGATATAACATAAATGTTAAAAACTCCTAAAGTGATAATGATTTCCCCCTCATAATGTCTGCAATAAGTTAAGAATTAATTAAAATTTTAAGTTCATTTGTGTCTCAAATATATTTTATATTTTGGAGACAGATAAATAAAATATGTAGACTCCACGATACTAAATTAAACGTATAGTATCATTTAATATGGTATAGTCCACAAATGCATTGTTTATGATTATTCAAATTATAAAAAGTATTTAGAACAACAAAATGCATGAAATTTCCACTTGAAAACAAGAGAGAGAAATATAGTACAAATCTCTCATATTCAGGCATTGTAAGCATTTGCTTGAAAATGTGGGCTCTAGATTCTCACCACAATATGGTTGTTGTAACTTTTTTTTTTTAAATTACTTGGGAGTAGTTATTTTGAAATTTCTAAGTGTTTTTGAAAATTTTATAAAGTTTATTCTATTTGAAACGATTACAACACACCATTCATATGCATAATTTAATTTGTAAAATTCAAATTTTAAAATTTATTTTTGAAATCAAATTATGCCACGTGAATGGTGTGTGGTGTAAAAACTTTCAAATAAGAGAAACGTTTTGCAACAGCCCTATTGTTGTTGGGAAGCATCTAATTACTTCCTCTAATAGAACAATTCACCACTTCGAAACCCGTTGTATTGAATACGTTCTAAACCCACCCTTCCCCTTCGAATCTGATTTTCCCTCTAAGATCTTGCCGTCGCGCCACTAATATCTTGTCGTCGCCACCACCAATGGTTTGCTTTTTGCACTTTATTTATCTCTTTTGCTTGGTGAATATGCCCCAGACATCATCTGGATATAGAGTTTTGATTTTTTTTTTCCTAGGAAGTCTTCTTGTTTCACCCCTTCTAGTTACTTATCAAAAAAAGATAGTGTTAGAAAATGTAAATGGTTATCTCTAATTGAATAGGTTATGAGAAATATGTAATAGCACTCTTTGTTAAAGCAAATAGAAATTGAGGACAAACTTCGTTTGGTTTCCAAACCAAACTCATCTCATCTCACTCATTATTACAATTTTTTCAAATTCCAACACAAAATATAATAAAAAATTCAACTTTTTCAAATCTCAAAACAATAATAATATCAAAAAATAATATTTTAACAATATTTTATCATCTAAACTCAACTCAACTCAACTCATTTCAACATCCAAACGCACCCTAACTAACTGTTTGTAAAAAGGTCTTCAAGAAGCAAACATATATATGGCTCCTTTTTTGGTCTTCGACAATTACACATGCAATATTTAACAACACTCTTTTTTGTTCTTTTAATATATGGCTCCTTTAATTTATGTTTTCAGAAAGTTAGTTGATTGTAATTGAAAATATCAGTAAGTTTAAATACAGTGCCAAATGTTCAATTTTCCATGTTCAGGTGCTTGAGAGTGAAAAGTATAAACAAAGAAAAAGGAAATGAAACTGGGTCTTGGCATGTAAACACTGATTGCTTTACTTTCAATTTGCTTTTAAGTCTTAGCATGTAAATGTTCATGTGCTTTACTTTCGGCTTGCTTTTAGGTCTTGGCATGTAAAAGGAAATGTTTAGTTTGCTTTATGTACTTATGTAATTATGAATATTTGACTTTTTAAAAGATGTCATTGATCTTATGAAGGATTCTTTTTGAAAGGATTTTTTGATGAATTTGAGTAGACATGCACGTCTTTGCTTCAAGTTATACAGGTTGATAAAAAAAAATCCCAAACTTATGTACTTGGAAATGTTTGATCAAATATTTGAGTAGGCATGCATGTCGTGCAAGTACTTTTTCAAAACAGGGAAAATGCAAGCGATGCAATAAAATTACAGCTTACATGTTTATTACAAATCAGTTGTCCAAAGCTAAAACTAAAATAGCTTACATGAGTCACATCACTGCCCGACATACACTAATATTTTTGAGATACATAAAAATTACAGTAAAAATCGCAATAAAAAACAACTACGATGTCAATAACGCTTTCAAGGTTCCCTTATACTTTTTCTCCATCGCTTTATATTTGGCTTGTTCGAGCAACTGATGTTCACGAAGTAACCTTTCATTCCTTCGTTGAGCTAACTCCAACATTATCTTGCAGCATGAATTTTATTCATTTTCAAGATCAATGCATTCAAAAAACCCACATTGTTTATTGATCTTATAGTTTGGGTAGTTGTAAAATCTTCTGCCAAAACTACTACCATTTCCAAAGATTCGGAGTTTCGATGGAATGCCACAGTAACAAAGTGGCCTGTCCAAACTTGAGTTGTCTTTCCCTCTTGAAATCCACAAACTTGAACTGGAATGAGCACCTGAACTTGTCATTTGCTGAAAAATATGGAAGAAAGTAAGCATATATAGGACAAAAACTCAAATATAAATATATTACGTGTGCCCAGTAATATATTTTTGTTTAATCTAGTGGTATTAATTATTTGTTGTTTGTGGGTTGATTGCAACTCGAAACCCATTGAGTCATTTCTACAAACAATTGCTATGCTATGCATTTCTCAGATGAGCTACTATATGCCTACAAATTTTCATAGCCTAGATTATAATCACAGTATGACATTCAATTTAACTCCACTACAAGATTAAGTATGAAAATAGAAAAATCAGTATACACAAAGACACGACATTTTGATTCCCAGAAAAATTTAGGCTTCGTTTGGTTACGCAGTTCAGATTAGATGGGATAAGATATTTTGAATAATAGTGAAATTTTTTAGTTAAGATGAGATGAAATAGTTTGTAAAAAAAAATATGTTTGGATAGTAAGATGAGATAAGATAGTTTTTAATTTTTGAGATTTGAAAAAGGTGTGGGTCCTACTATTAATTAGAGAACTGAAAATATCACTATTCATGCACTGTTCACTCAATGTTCACTGTTAGTTTTCGCTGTTCACGCACTGTTCAGTTACTATTCACGTAATGTTTACTGTTCATTACTGTTTATTTAAGTTGATATTTTTAAAATTTAGAGATGAAATATAGTGTGTTTGGATAGGGAAAACTAGTGTACAGTACAATTCTGTATCGTGTAACCAAACCGAGCCTTACTTGTCTTTGTGAAGGATACCGATAGGAAGATCACTTCAGCATGTTTTGTGGGTCCCGCACTGTCAGGGATGTGAGGGTCGAGTTGTCGTCCGTCAAGGTTGAAGGGTCAATTTTTTTTTTTTTTTTGGCAATTGCTATCTCCGTAGAGGTTTAGGTCTTGAAATTTCTCTGGGAATCGATCCCCGTCTGTGTTGTCGTGTTATATATCCGTGAGGGCTGGGCGGGTCGAGCTCTGTTGCTGTCGTGTTATCTTGCTGTTGTTGTCAGGAATGAGTGGGGGGGAAGAGTTTGGGTAGCAGAGTGAAAACCGAAACCTGATACACAGATGGGTGGGTGGGTGGCGGAGTTTGGATAAGGGATGAGATATGGTGTAGGCAAGTGCATAGTTAGTCACATAACATTCTGACATGGCGGAATGAGATTGGAGGGCTGGTTATGGCTGGAGACTGTTTTCTCTTCAAATAAATTTAAAAACTCCCTAAGATGTCAAAATCCTTCCGAAATTAGAGTGGGTTTTGTTTGCCAAACATCTCCAAAGTTTCCCTTTGTGCGATATATCCTTCAATGAATTCATGCGCATCATCCAAGTGGATTGGACCGTATTATCGACCCCATCAACATCCAAACATGTCTCCCAACCACATTGGGTCAAAAAATGGAGTGTGGTAATAATTACCATCTTAATTTACATTTTAAAGATACTGAAAATATAAAGAAATTTTATCATTAACAATATGATCGTTTTCAGTGAAATTTGGATAGCCCAAAAGAGGGGAATGGACAATCCCTCCTCACCGTTGGAAGGACTTCGTTGGTCTGTCATATCTATGCTGTAACAGCTTTTGTAGGATAGCATCAATGGAGCAGTGTTTCACAGCTGAGAAATCTGTGTCAGATACACAAGCTCGCTTCTACTCTGGATCTGTTGCCATTGGCAGTCATTAGTCACCGCCTCGTTTATCCTGTCTGTCCTGGCTTTTCCCCAAAATCAGTGTACCATGTCTGCAATCGCAATATCCCATGTCATTTCAAGCCCAAACTCCTTGTGTGTTAGAAAATTGATGACAAGAACAAGACCCGGAAACGGTACCCTGTTCAGCTCCATAGCCAGCATACCCACTTGGAGAAGCTACCATTCTTTGCAGTCTCGCTTCTTCAGAATCCCATATGGGTCCTCCAAGCGAAGCTCGGTTTTCACTGGCTCCAAGCCCTTTTCTCCTGTCATGGAATGGCAGGATTGCACGTAAAATCTCAATCTTCCTCAAGAATTTTGTCTTCATTTTGTTTGTTTCGTATCGGATTTTGTAATGTTATTTCCCAGGTTCATAAAACTTTAAGTTTTCTAACGGCTCCCAATGATTTTTGTGACGAATTATTTGATGCAGTGATTGGATTGTTATGTGTGAGGTTTAGTGCGATGGGTTGACACCCATGACATTTTAATTTCCTTAAACAGTGTGCCTAATTTCCATCTTATTGAAGATCCGCATTACTTGTTTGTAGTTTTAAGAGTTATCAGCGAGAATGTGGTATCTCTTAGTTGATTCTACAATTGGATCTATCTTTTTACACAAAATGAGGTTATCTTGTAACTCTGCATAGCTTCTTTCTTAATGTGAATTTTTTACCTGATAATTGATGCCAAGGTGCACTACTGTGTCGACTTTTTTATTTGATATAATACAAGTCCTTACATACCGTTTTTCCTGATGTGCCTCGGCTGGCAACTTGACCTAAGATACCAGCTTACTAGTTACTACTATTAACTACAAAATTTGACAAAATGCAGGGTTAAGATGGAACTTGATGTGCCTATTTCAGTTGCCTATAACTGTTACTCCGACCGTGAAGCCATTCCCCGTTGGATGCCATTCATTTCATCTGTAAAGGTGCCACTAGATATCATAAAATAACTCTTTAAATCGACATTGATTGTGATGGCTGAGTTTCCAAAGTATTGCCCTTATCAGGTTTTTTTTACTTGCTTGGACAAAAGCAAAGTTTCCTTTGTAAAGCTTATAGGGTATGTTTAGTTTCTTGTATATCTGACTCTGATATTACTCGACACTTAACTCGGTTTTAAAGCTCAGCTTAATATGGCAAAAAGTCAATAAATTATTAAGTCTGCCAAATCTGAGAAGATAGAAATGGTTCTGCTTTCCATAGTATCCATAACTGCAGGGAATGTTATGGCAGAGTTGAGTTATTAATGAGTTTGCAAACCAATCAAATTAACACCTCAAAAAGAGTGCATCACTGTAATGATAGTATTGAGTCCCTTGTAGCTAGCTGATCAGCTTCAGAATTGTGCATCTGTGAGAACTTGATGTTTAGTTTCTCCTAACAGGTATTGGAAGACAAGCCTGACCTATCTCGATGGTCACTGAAGTATCAAGCATTTGATCGTGATTTTGAATTCTCTTGGCTTGCCCGAAATATGCAGGTAAGAATGTTTATGTCGCACTTTTTCTTGTAATTCATTTTTGTTCCCTTCTGTTATTTCTGCTAATAGATGATTATGCTTTTAGAATGTTTGCCTTTGAGTCATGCTATTATACGTTTTTTTGCAGCCTATCCCAAATCAGAAAATCCATTGGAGATCTCTGGAAGGTCTTCCTAACAGGTAATTGGAAGAAACAGTGATACAGTATCAGGTATTTTATCTGTTGGTTTCAATATTAGTGGTGCATGTCTTCCAAGGGTATTAGGTGAAGCACATGATGGCATAAAAAAGGGGAGAGAGAGTGAGAGAGAGAGAAAGAGAGAGAGACAATACAGAATCTGGAAATTAAACAATGAAAAAGAGTATAATGGAATCTTGCAGGTTGTCAGTCCTCAACACATTGACATTTCCTCGTTGCCTTGTAGTGCTTACCATTTCCTAAATGACCAGTTTTAGTTTGATTTTCAAAGATTTATGTGAAGCAGTCCATTAATTAAATTATTGACATTTTGAGTTAGACCCTCTATGCTTTCCTATAGTAATAGCACCCTTAGTATCTGCACGTGTTTAGTTGCTTGGATATCAATTGTTCAAGAAGTATGGATTGTTTGAAAAGTTGAAACTTCTGCCCAGGTGTCAAAATTGCTGCAATTTGTCTACATTTTGCTTGGGTGAAAAATGGTGGTTTGCTTATTCTGTGAAGCACAATGAAACCAAGAGTTGAAATTTGCAACTTCTGAGTCCTTGGAACCATCACGAAAACCTCTTTCTGCCGTTTGAGCTATTCAGTTTTGTCATTTCTTGTGAGCATGCACTGGAAATTAGAACATACTACTGCCTGTTCCTTTCACAAGTATTCGCTACTGCTGTACTTGCTATGTCTAAGTCCCCTTTCGTGCATGGATAAGAACATAAAATAATGAATTTATTGGTTATAGTTTCAGGTCATACACAATATATATAATAGAAATATGTTTAAGATAATATCAGAATCTTGATAGACTGATTATTCTCATGGCAGAGGTGCTGTTCGATTTTATCCAAAAGGGCCTTCATCATGCATTGTAGAAGTAAGGCTGCTTTTACTACAACATTTGATTTATAGTTTCCACCATTGTTTTTATGGTCTTATGAATGTTCCTTGCCCCCCTCTTAACAATTTTAATTGGCCACAATTTGATGAACTTGTGGGCGATATACAGGCCATCAAATTGATGCCGCAGTAAGGAGACAGTACATTAAATTTGATTGTCATAGTAAGAAGGATATTCCTTCTTGACCACTGTTTCCATGTGCTAGAGGAAATAGCATATGACGGAATGTGATTAAAAAGTTAATTACTGACATGCTTTCATAATAGCGGAAGTAGAAAAGTGTCTCTTCAATTATTTTCCACCTCTTTTGGTTCAAGGTTTACTTATGTCCTTGCAATTATTTGTATTTGTTCTTTCCAGCTGACAGTGTCATATGAAGTTCCTCAAATTTTAGTTCCAGTGGCTTCAGTAAGCTTTCTGACTCTGTTTTTGCATGTTATGCATTGCTCAAAGCTGGAGCACCTCAAATTACTTAGGGAACAACAATAAATTATCATGCGAAGATCTGTCTGTTGTTTGGAATGATAAAGGAAAGGGATCTGAGTATGAAATATTTTTCAGGCATATGCCTCAAAGTTCCCTTTTTATTTTTATTTTTTTTCTCCATTTTTAAAGGAAAAAAGGATTTCGCAATAGATTTTTCTTCACTTTAAAGAAGTAAAGATGTCATCCATCATTTTTCTTTTTCTGATATTGAACTTGTTCAGGCACTGCAACCTTTACTTGAACGCTTACTACGAAGTGGTTTGGAACGATTTGCAACCTTTGTGAAAAGCTACCAAGCAGACTTTAACTAGCTGATAGTACAAATGGCAGGTAAACCTTTTGTGCGATTGTTGTCACTGATTCTTTCGACATGGAATGCATATTTTGGCCACATCCAATTGTAATGCATAAATTATAAAGAAATAACTGGTACCATGTATTTTAGACATCATACATATATTAAAAATTACTTTGTTTCTCTGGGATTATGGAGTTTCTTTGGTGAATAATTTTAGGGTCAACTAAGATCAATTTTGGTGACGTACATTGTTATTGATTTGTTGGTATTACCTAACGGTCTCTCCATTTAAGAATGGTGCCACTTTGACATCGTGAAGTTATTATTTTAACCTTAACATCTAGGGGTTGACTCAAGTGGTAAAGGGTTTGGGGTATGCACCCCCTCGGTCGAAGATTCAAATTCTCTTGGGTATAAACAATCTATAGGGGCTATCGGACTCTGAGATTTTTCTCTTGAATTATCCAATGTGCATTTTCGGATAACTCTTTGCCGAGGGCTCATATACCCACGGGATTAATGAGAAGGTTGTTCTCGGACACTTTGGTGCCAATCAAAAGTTATTTTAATCAGCAAGAATAATGACTACTGATGACAAGTACTACACCTCACACGAGGGCTTGTTTAATATTTGGTGCACATTCTTATATTTACAGGATTCTGCAGAACGAGGGCTCTTTTAATCCCATAGAAAAGTTTAATTCGTTTGTTGTGTTGATCGAGGTAGTTGCAAGAACTTGGCTTTTTTGTTTCACCGACCTACCTTGCCTGTCCACTTTCAGTTCATGTTTACCAATATGGAAAACTCAATCGTTGAAAGGTTTTCTCTCTGACCCAAAAACTCGAGATCTGTAGAGGAGTTCTTGGTTCAGATCCGCCGTCGGGGTCGGGCTAGGCTGTTGAGGACAGAGGACCCAAAGGAAAACGTTAGTTAAAAATTAGTTGAGTTATTATGAAGTCCAGTTTTGCAATCAACGTTGGACTTGACATTTTTAGGATCCTAAAAAAAGATGCACTTAAAAGATACAAATACAATTACCTTACATTGTTATAGATCTCAGAAGTTTTCTTTCATTGCATCATGTTGAGAGAAATGTGGTGAATTTTGCCGTCATAGCAAGCTGAGATGTCACATTTTAAGAAGCTTTCTATTTAAGTTTACGTAAAATATATCACCTAATCAACACGATTAAAGTCTAAAAATGATAAAATATAGGATGAAGAGTAACATTACTCGTACAAAGAAAAATTCTATTTATCATCTTCACACATCACACATCACACACCACACTTGTTTTTTCACTCTTATCAAATGTGTGGTATATGGATGCTGAGTAGAAGAATTTAATAAATTTAAGAAGAATCAAATAAAAAAAATTATAAAAAAAAATGAAAAAAAATGTGGTGCGTTGTGTGTGGGGATGATAAGTAGCAAGCTCTTGTACAAAAGCAGTGAACTGAGAGAGAACTGATTTCTGATGTCACTTGCTACCCCCAAAACAGAGAATTCAGTTTGCTTAAGATCTTGCTGCCATCATATGCTGCTTGTTGCCTCTGAGGCTGAGTTTTTATCTCACTTAAGAAAGACAATAAACTAGAAAATATAATAATTGTTGATTTCTCATTTTGAATTGTTATACTCGGTAATTCAAGAATGAAAAATGCCAAGGATCACCGCCTATGGATGACAATACCATACGATTGTTTGTATAATGGGTTACTGCCTACTGGTTTAGAGAAATGATAGTTGCAGTCGTAAATATGCAAGTGCCCTGTAATTATTTTGAAAAAAGTGAATAAATACGGGATTTACTTAAAAAAAATTATTTTTTTAATAGTGAAACCCACTATTTTTTAAAGTAACTGCACAGCGTTTGCGAACTCCACGACTGTATGTAGCCCTACTCACTGGTTTATGTGCAAGCCCAATCCTCAAGGTATGTGAGATGGATGGGATCAACATGTATGTGTATCTGATGTGTATCGGGTGCCAATGAATGGACATTGGCACCAGATGTGCGGTGCCATCTGGTGCCAATGTGCGGTGCAGACGGAAATGCTTTGCTTCCTTGAGGTTGGAGACAGCCCATTGATAGGTATGTGTTAATTACTACTAGGTCGACCCCTTTTCCTTGCATGATTTGATTATAAATTCGGTTTAATGGATCTAGGATGTGCAGTAAGAATCTTGGAGAAAAAAAAAATGTCATTTCAATGTAGTTCATCAAACGACCACGCATCACATATTGGTCCTCTCTTCTGAAGTCTGAGGGCCATTTACTATGTATGACCCTCAAAAGCTAGCTTCCCTCGGTATATAGGCATTCTAAAACATCATGGACGGCAAATATTTTACTTGGGTAGTCGCCTGAATCAGATACGCAAGGAAGAAATAAAGACCTTTTATTAAGAATATACAAAAGGTACACACCACAAATGAAAAATGGATTATCTCAGAAGCTGGACACAGAATGTATCAATTCAGAACATCTCTACATCACCATCAACATAAGCTGATTATGTACATAAGCCGGGAGTCAACAACTAAATAATCAGCACCAACAAAACTGCTAGCTGCTTTTTCTCCCATCTAACTGAAGCAGCCAAAAACAGTCTAAGTTTAGTCGAAAAATGTATATACCTTCAACTGCTGGCACTGCCATCCAACAAGCTCCTCAACCTAGAAATGGCCTCTGCACAGAGGCTACAGCACCTCAACTTTGGTTGCCGAGGTGGTGATGGCTCCCAGTGATCAAAAGAAGAGAAGCATACAACAATCACAGTGAGATTGTCAAATGTATTGAGACGCAAGGCTTCCATGACAAGGTCCCTTGCACACTGCTCTGGGTCATCATGCCGCCTTAGCCTGCGACGAACAAGGCTAACTGCCTGCTGACTTGACATCACATCCCAAATTCCATCACACCCAATGATGAGGAATTCATCATCCTCAGTTAGGACCATCTGCTGGAACTCTGGATCCGCAATGAGAGGGGAAGGAGAACCACGAGGGAACTTCAGATCCCAGTCCCCCAAGGCTCGACTAACTGATAAAACACCATTGAGATACCCGTCCTCAATGTAACCACCCAACTCTTCAACTCGCCTCCTTTCTAATGGATAAATGGGTCTGTGGTCTTTAGACATATCAATTGCCACTCCTTTCCGGCAGAGAACTGCTCTGCAGTCACCAGCATTCGCAACCAGGAGAATCCTGGAAGAGAAAAGAGATAAGTCAAAGGGGAGATAAAGTAATGCCGAAACAACTCTAAGCAGACTGATTAAACTAAAGCATATATAGAGCAATTTGCAACTTCTTGAGCTAACACGCCTTCAACATAAATAAGAAATAGTTTAAAGATAACATTAGCTCATCCGGAAATCAGGAATCGTGCAACTGTTTGGTGTTCCAAGGAACCTAAAACGTATGCAAATGAATACTTATATTCCTAACTCAGCATCTTTTAAACTAGGCAGTAAAATGGCATAAAATGATGCTGTGAAACTAATATCATGTAATTAAAACAATGCTTTTCCAAGGAAAGAAGAAAAATCTTTTTGATAAGAGAAAAATCCTAAAGCATGTATATACCTTCCAAATATCAAAGCAGTAAGAGCGGTTGTCCCTGAGGAACTACTCACACCAGAGTCATCTGCTAAGGCCAGGTCAGCAAGAAGAAATGCTTTCCGAAGTGAGTTCTCAACCTCCTCTAAGAAAACTTCATCAACTTCGGATGTTTGGGGGAAGTCGACATCTTCAAAAAAGAGTCTAATAACATTCTTTCTTATATAAGCTGCTGCTTCAGGTCCTCCATGACCATCAAATACCTGTGTAGCATATACATCATCAGTAGTTTCAGCAAGTTGCAAAACGACACAATCATCAGAATTAATTTCACAGCACCCAAGGCTTGAGAGCTCATTACCCCATAAAAGGCACTTTGTTTGGGAAACTTAAAAACTGATCCCAAGTGCGAGGATAGATCATCTATACGGATATGCTCATCTTCCATGTATCTTCGAGGACCAATGTCAGCAAAGCTACCAGAACGGGTAGAGGGCATAAATGGCAGGGTGGAAGATTCAAGAGTTGCATCTAGAACTTTGTCCGTGCCTTTAATATCCTATCAGTAGGAAATAAACGGGCGTCAAATTTTTCCCCTGAAGACTAAATATTACAAAGTGAGGCCCCTTACTAATACGAATAATACCAACACCCATGTTGACACAAATAATCATACATTTTTGTGCACCTATAGTGCATATGAAATCGTCTTGTTGACGCATCAATTTTATAGCTTCAATTTATTGGAAAATCCCATTAGTCATATCTAGTGGCATAGAGGGTGTGCTAATCTCATCACTAGGAATTTACTGACAATATCAATCTTACAAAAAAGTCATATTTTTCACACAATCCTCAATAACGTTCAACTAAATTTAATATTTAAGCACTTTTTTTTTTTTTTGAATAAAATATTTAAGCACTTGATCCAACACAAAATAAGTCCTAAAATCCTAAACAATCAGAACCTTAGCTTTCATATTGAAGAGTAACACAAACCCACCAGCCGAATCCCATGTATACCAAGTATGAGACACCAAATCCAGAGCTAGCTAATTGAGGTGAGAATGCAAGGGCAATGTTTATATATAAAACTATTAAAGTCCTGAAATTCAAAAAAAAAAATCTTGAAATTCATGTGTAAGAGTAGCACAAACCCATTAGCAAATTACCAATTATAAGACCAAAGAAACAAAACACCAAACTAATTAAGCTGATGAGAAAATCTCACCGTTTGAGAGGCTGAGATATACTGAACGTCCAACACAGTCACGCTCTGTTGGCACACAATCTTTGCTTCAGCAACCATTTTCCAATATCATTCCAGAACAAACAAAAGGAAGATATCTTTGATATTTTCTCGGTCTTTCTTGAGAATTTTCTCGCGCTATTCTCTGGGGATGTTGTATGTCGTAGCAATGATCAGAAATTTTTTAGAGGGGGCCAACGGTCGGAACTTCGTCATTATAAGAGGAGCGTGGAGGAAAACCGATTGACCGGTGACTACCGGTAAAGTTGTCTAGAAGGTGGACACGTGTGAGCTTATAGTCCGTACGATACATGGGGACCGCACAAAAGTACACGAACGAGAGCTTCGCTTGACGGACACGCAGAAGTTTGAAATATTTTTCGCTTAATGACGTAAATGCCCTTCGCGTACCTTCCGCGAATGTGCGCTGGCATGTGGAATTTTTCTTTTTCTTTTGAGTGGGAGGGATGGACCGTTAGTGACGTATGTCGTTTACGTTTGCGGTGGCAGAAAGTCAAAAACTCAAATGCAAAGTTTTTAATATCGTACCATACCGGCCAAAATATCGGGTTTACTGGTCGGTATTTATTTTTTGGCTGAAATAAGTGTTTTGACTTCTGACCAGTATGTAATTCTGCAGCCCAGCAGCAGCTTAACTCGATGGCACTTTTGAAATTTCAGTTAACTTTTAGGAGTATTTTCAGACTTTCACGTAACTTATAAATTAGGATTCAAACTCAAAGTTCTTCTTTTTTTCTGTCGAAATCCATTTGTGCCACTGCCGCCTGCGACTCTGCTTTCAAAACCGAGACCCCGAGATCGAGTTCCTTCAGCCGGCAGCAGCTCGCGCCGTCGTCTGGGTGCACATCGCCGTCCGCCGCCGTCTGGGTGCACGGTATGAAATTTTTTTATTATTTTGATTTTTTCTTTAATTAATCATAAAGATGTTTTACTTGTAGATTATATTTTTATAGTGTTCGTTTGTTTTTAACTTTAAGTTCTCCATTGTATCTATGATTCTATAGCTTGGTGTTTCATGATTTTATCATTTATGTATTAAGTTGAATGTGTAAGCAGTTGGTTTCCGAAGGGTATTAGAGAAAATCTTTATCCATGCAACTTTTTATCATTTAGTGTTTGCCGTTTCACACTAAATGTATTTATCATTTAGTGTTTGTTGGTTTCACGCAAAATATTAGAGAAAATCTTTATCCATACAACTTATTATCATTTATATTCTTGAGAACAATTATATAAAATTAAAATTTTCAAGTTAAGAAAATCTTAACAATTTTGAGGACGTTGCACTGTTACAGTGTTACACTTCCATATTGGTTGATTGCAAAAGAGTTATAAAATAAAAAAAATTACTTATAAAATTTGTGATAGAAAAAATATATATATCCATGTTCAAGTATTGAACGTATTAATTTTAATTTTACTTACTTATAAGTGTTAATTTTTTTTACTTTAATAGTTAAAAATGTCTAGTTGTCAATCAATCGGTGGTATGACTTCAACTCTATTACTTGTTCCCGTAAGATCAGAAGATCCAGCATTACCCATGCAGGTGTAGTGCCAGGGGCAATAAATAATACTGAATGTTTATATTGTAATAAAGTAATTAGAGGTGACGGGATCACTCGGTTGAAGTATCATCTAGCTGGGATTCCAGACGATGTAGAATCATGTAAAAAAGTCTCTGAAAATGTAAAATGGCAAATGAAGGAGTTGCTTGATGAAATGAAAAAAAATTTAAAGAGAAGAAAAGAAAAATAAGGTCAGAGATTGGAGGCGATATAGATTTAACATCTGATAATATTGATGATAGTAATAGTATGGAGGGACAGTCTCAGCTTTCAAAAGGTAAGGGGAAATCGAAAAAATCTGGAACTAGAAAGTCAGTGGGGGGATTGAGTAGATTTTTTGCTCCAAGAACAACTCCTGGGGCCCAACCTTCAATTAAAAGTTCTATGTGTTCAAATGAGATGGTTGTAGCATGCTGGTGGTATGATGCTAATCTAGCTTTCAATGCAGCTCAATCCAAGTTTTATCAACCAGCTATCGATGCCATGACTGCCATTGGGCCAGGATTCAAATGCCCTTTTTTATATGAGTTGAGAGGAAATTTGTTAAAGATGGCTGTGGATGAGATTCAAGATTATTTGCAATAAATTAAGAATGTTTGGAATGAGACCGGTTGTTCACTAATGGTAGATGGTTGGACAAACCAGAAGCAGCAATCAATAATCAACTTTCTAGTTTATTGTCTGAAGGGTACAATATTCTTGAAGTCTGTTGATACATTTGGTCTTAGAAAAGATGCTGAAACATTTTTTAATATTTTTGATGAGGTGTTCAAGAAATTGAAGCTGAGAATCTTGTGCAGTTCATAACGGACAATGATGCAAGTTATAAAACTGCAAGAAAAAAGTTACAGTAGAAGTATGGCTCTTTCTACTGGTCTCCATGTGCAGCTCATTGCATAAACTTAATGTTGGAGAATTTTTATGATCCAAGATATTTTTCTCTTGTTGATTGTGGCGCCCAAAACTTCCATGTATGGACAAGCACGGAAATCGAGATGCTGGGATGATGACAACACGGGTCACGCATCCCAACGACATGTGTCAAGTGTGTGCTACAAGCAAACAGTGCACAAATAAAATACACAGCAGAAAGTAATTAAGTCAACTAGTACCAGAATTTTAGTTTAATACAAATATCCAAATACAAATCTCTTAAATCAAAAGCCAAAGTCCCATAAAATAATACAAGAGTTAAAAATACAAAGGCATAGCACGAGTGATCCCAGATCACTCCTCCGGCAGAGCCAAATCCTCAGGCTCAGCCTCCTCAAAACCTGCATCACCAACATCAAAATCTACGGTACTAGAAAATGGTACCGCAAGTAAGTAAAACCCAAAAATACTCCAAGACATAAATATATAAACACAACAGCCACTATGCATGCACATGATGACCAAACGCAAAACCCGAGAAAAACATCATTTCTCATAAAATCACAAATTTTTCACGCACACCAAAAATCATCATTTAGCACAAATTAATAACCAGGAATAGTTACATTAATTCCAATTTTAACCGTATGTATCATGGCCTCCCCTATGGACCATCCACATACTCTGGCTTCTTTATTCACTCCACGGGTAACGGCCGTGCGAGTAATATACCACGAGTGATGCCCAGTTCCGCGCCCACCGCGTACATAGCCAAGCATCCTCTGATCCCCGCCAGCCCGAGGGATCACGGAGTCGGATCGAGAGCGCTACCATCTCGTCCAAGTCCCGAGCAACAGCTCCAGAGGACGATACTCAGAATATTCCGCTCCCGAGTGCCCAGAGGAGCTCCACCGAAATAATAACCTATCTCGGCTTGAGGGTGATACACACGCACCCAAAAACCTTTTTTACAAAACACAGTTTTCAAAAATACACACCCATGCATGCGTGCACAATGCCATGAAATCAACCAATTACCAACAATCAACAGTTATCAGTAATTTCCAAATAACCAATACAGCCTAATCAGATAACCAAAACATAGTTTATAAAATAGGTTATTGCAAAAATATATTTAAATCTTAAAAGTCTTTTGGAGAAATACTTACAGCGCTTTAAAATAATTTATGGAGGATTACGGAGAAACTGGAAGCACCAAAACAGCAACTCCACAGTGTAAAAACACTGTGGCCGAAATACACAGTGTACCCAAATTTCAATGGGGTCAAACGAAGACTTGCAATTGATAGGGAGGGCCTATGGAGAGTGGTGAAGCTAATGGAAGTGATGGATGGCCGTGGGTGGCGGCCGAAACGGCGGTTTAAGGCCGAAAAACTCAAATCGGAGATGGTGCTCGAAGGGGCGGCTCCGGCGACGGATCGGGGCCGGGTTTGGGTCTAAAAGGATGCTGGAGTGCCGGTGAAGAGGTGGCTAAGAGATGGTGGTCAATGGTGGCCGGACGGCGGCGGAACGGCGCGAAGACCACCGCGGGTTCGAATGAGCCGTGGAGGCTAACGGCGGCAAGGCACAAGCTGAAACTAGTGGTGCAAGGTCGCCGGTCGATGGGGAGTCTGGTGGTGCCAGCGGTGTCGACCACGGACGGCCGGCGGCGGTGCTGGGAGGGAGATGGCCGAAACACGTGAGAGAGAAGAGAGAGAGAGAGTCGGCGAGGAGAGAGAGAACGCGGGAGAAAGAAGAAAATCCGGAAGAAAAAGAACGGAAAAAGAAAAGAAGAGAAAAAAAAAAAGATGAGGAAAAGAAATGAAGTCCAATCCTCACAACTTTTGGGTCACAACTGATCCTCAAAATAACTATTTTTAAAACAGTAAAATAATTAAATCAATTTAAACTCAGAACTAGTTAAAATAAAATATTAAACTCCAACAATAACATCATTTAAAATAAAAAGGAATTAAATTGTAAAAAATTAATTAAAATTAACCAAACGTAGTGAAATGCTTTAATAAAACAATAATAATTTTAAAACCCATAAAAAAATCAATTTAAATTAAAGATCAATTTAAATCCAAAATAATAATTAACAATAAGAAAGCCCAAATAAAATAATTTTCACAACTTAAAATATTATAAAATAATATTCTAAAACTCCCAAAATTCTAGAATAAGAGAATCAATTTTTAAATTAATTAAAGTACTCCTTCATTAAATACACTAAAATACGGGGTGTTACATTAATGATACTATAAAAAAGGCAACAAAGATAACAAAGTTCATCTATAACCATGGTTGGGTTTTAGCAATGATGAGAAAAGACTTTAACAAAGGTCATGATTTGTGTCATCCTGCAATTACAAGGTTTGCGACAAATTTTTTAAGTATCCAATGCTTACTTTTATTTAAGAAAGAATTCAGATAAATGTTTACTTCTGATAAATGGATTGCATTAAATCATTCTAAGAGCAACATAGGGAATGAGATAGCTGGGATCGTTGTAGAAGATAAAAAGTTTTTGGTTCAATGTCAATTTATTGTTAAAATTAGTAAGTCTTTGGTTCGTGTTCTACGACTTGTTGACGGGGATAAGAAGCCTGCAATGGGATACTTGTATGATGCAATAGAAAGAGTCAAGGAGAACATAAAAGCAAGATGCAATAACAAAGTTAGTGTATTCAGTCCATTCACCAGGATCATTGATTCTAGATGGGATAAGCAGCTTCACAGTCCATTACATACGGCGGGTTGTTTTCTTAACTCTGAAATTTACTATAGCCCCAACTTTACACTCAATTGATGTTAATACCCTCAGTTCTAGATTAAAAGAAGAAAATTCCTGCGTATAAAAGTGTTTTGGTATGTGGAGACTATGATTAGTAAAGTTTATATTCATTATACTTCAACCATATCTCTAATCTATTTCGTAAATGTGGTATTTTTCATCATTATTATTATTTTTTTATTTTTTTAAAACATAATTTAAAAATTGACACATAAGACCACTCAATCATAATAGAATAAAAATAAGAGAGAAATGTTACAATCATAAAGAGGTCTCACAAAAATAAATTTAAAAACTGACATAACTTCATATGATATACTTTTTTTTTTTTATAAGTAACTTCATATGATATACTAGATTTATTTTACTATCAAAGTAACTTTACAATTTAATATACCACATCAAGCTACATCAGTTTGTGAGTTTATTTTTGTAAGATTTTTTTGTAGTTAAAATATTTATAAAAATAAGATGATAACACAATATATTAATTTTTCTTAAAATAATAGATTCAATAATTGATGGTATAGTATATAGAAAAATTCATTAAAAAATTCAGTGCGTAATAATGTTATTTTTATAATAAAGAGTGGGTATGGTCTTCGTTCTACCAGTTTATTTAGGACACAAATCCGACCCCAATGATGACTTGAGAATCCGACCCTTGGAGTATAAAAAAAGTATTTTTTAATGATATTGTAAATTTTTTTAATATTTAAGGGTATAAAAAAATGTATAAAAAAATAAAAATAAAAAATAAAAAGACTACGACCTTCTATGGAGAATTTTTCAAGCTACACACTCATCGTTGTGAAAATTAGACCAGAGAGAAGGTTCTTCTATTCACTCAATGAATTGGTTACAATATTGCTGTATATATACAAGTATCACTCTAAGTAAGGAAATTACATGGTATTCAAACCGAGAAAATTACAATAAACAAAAGAAGGAAAGTGTACAAACATAACTAGGAAAGAATCACAAAAAACGAAAATAATTAACTAAATCAATTGAAGGCAACTAACAGACTGATCATAGTGGTCTGTCTTTCTAAGAATGTAGACTGTTGTCAATACCATTAGTTAATGCATTAGTTAAGGCTCCATTGCCTTCATTATCCAGCTATATATAGCCTTGAGTGAGGCCATCAGTCAAGCCTCTATCTAAAGCTGAAGATACTCTAGATACTTTAACATCCCCCTGCAAGCTGATGGGTAAAGTTGTCACTTTCAACTTGTCTCTTAGTAACAAGAATTGAGCTAAGGTGAGTCATTTAGTAAAAATGTTTGCAACTTGATCAATGGTTGGAAGGTATCTAGTGGTGATGTCTCTATTGACAACCTTTTCTTTGATGAAGTGATAATCCACTTCTATATACTTTTTTCTTGCATGGAAAATGAGATTGGTTGCCAAAGACAATGCCCCTAAATTGTCACACCAGAGGGTAGGGACAATAATGATAGGTACCTTGAGCTCTTGAAGAAGCATTCGAATCTAGTATAGTTCAGCAGTAATGAGTGCAAGTGATCTGTATTCATATTCTGTGCTGGATTTGCTTATCATAGTTTGCTTCTTTGCACTCCAACTAATGAGATATGACCCAAGGTATATGGCATAGCCTGTTGTAGACCTCCTATCATATGGGTTCCCTGACCAATCTGAGTCACTATAAGCATTGAGTGTGAGAGATCCTTTAGTGAACATGAGACCATGATTAAGTGAGCCTTTGAGATATCTCAAAACTCTTTTAGTTGTTGTCCAGTGTGCAGATGTGGGGTTGTGCATGAATTGACACAACTGATTGACTGAGAAACTGTTGTCTGGTCTTGTTAAAGTGAAGTATTGTAATGCCCCAACAAGCTGCCAATACTCAGTAGCATTCTCTAAGGAATCCCCATGCTGTTTTGACAGTTGAGAGCTTGCTGGAAGGGGTGTTCTTGTAGGTTTAGCTTCTTTCATCTTGAACCGAGAGAGCAGGTCTAGTGTGTACTTGGACTGTGATAATAGCATGCCATTGGGCATAAATACCAAGAAAGAAGTTAAGAGAGCCAAGATCTTTCATAGCAAAGTGTTGCTTGAGACAACGAACCAATTTTGTCATAGCTGGAACATTGTTGCCTGTAAGAATGATATCATCTACATAGATTAGTAGAAACAAGTAATGTTAGACTGATGAAAGAAAAACAATGAGTAGTCCACTTTGGATTCTTGAAAACCTAGAGCAAGGAGAGTGTTAGCAAGCTTGTTAAACCAGGCTCGATGGGCCTATTTAAGTCCATAGATAGATTTTTGCAGCTTGCAAACATGGTGAGGATATCTTTGATCCACAAAACCAGATGGTTATTCCATGTAGACTTCTTCTTCAAGTGTGCCATGGAGGAAAGTATTGGAAACATCAAGTTGTCTCAAGGGCCAATTGAAATGGACAGCAATAGCCAAGATGGTTCTAATAGTTGACACCTTAACCACTGGACTGAATGTCTCAGTATAATCAATTCCATCTTTTTGCTCATACCCCTTAGCTACTAGTCTAGTTTTGAACCTGTTAAGAGAACCATCAGCCTTTTACTTGACTTTGAAAACCCACTAATTATGATTAACATTCTTATGAAAGAGTCTTGGGCATAAGGTCCAAGTTTGGTTGGTTAAAAGAGCCTCAAACTCTTCTTTCATGGCCTTTGTCGAGTGTGGAATTTAATAGCTTGGGAAAAAAGATGAGGTGTGCTTGGCAATGTAATATCTGAAGCTAGTGTATGCAATGCCATGGGAGGATGCGTAGTGTCTGTGTAAACCTTGTAATCTGAGAAGCTTTTGGGTTTTCTAGAATCATCCATAGACCTGGTTGTCATAAGATGTATAAGTACTATTGTGGGTTTAGGAGGAGGTACAATAGTGGCTATTGTGTCCTCTGCTCGAGGTGGCTCAGGTATGGAAGAGACTGCTAGCTCTTCTTCTTGTGATGGTTCTAGAAGGGGAGTGTTGGATATATGATTCTGTGGTGAAGCTAAATTCTGTGCAGTAGTGGTAGAATTTTCAGAAGCTGAAATTTGTGTTGATGCAGTGTGGTGCAAAGGTAAATTAACATCATTAAAGTGCAAAGGACTAACCTGTTGAGGGAGCTCTCTTGTAGTAGACACAGGTAGAGATGGTTTCTAGTCTTGGGCAGGAAAAGACTGCTCATCAAACACCACATTTCTGCTGATTAAAATTTTTCCTGTCAAGGGATCAAGGCACCTATACCCTCTACAATTTGAGCAATAGCCCAAGAAGATGCATTTCTTGGATCTATACATGAGCTTGTGAGCGTTATAAGGCTTGAGAATGGGATAACAAGCACAACCAAAGACTTTAAGAAAATAGTAATCAGAAGCCTTGTTGAGTAGCTTGAAGTAAGGACCGCTATTGTTCAACACAGGACTGTGAAGTCTGTTTATGAGGTATAATGAGGTGTTAAAAGCATCAACCCAGTATGTATTTGGAAGTTTGGACTGAGCAAAGAGGGAAAGTCTCATCTCAACTATGTGCCTATGTTTGGAGAAAAATTCACCTCCACTATCAGATTGAAAGGCCTTTATTTTTCTTAACAGCAAATTTTTTGCTAAACATTTGAACTTGACAAAACATTCAAAGGTTTCAAACTTGGTTTTGAGAGGATAGATCCAAGTGAATCTAGAGAAGTTATCAATAAATGCAACATAGTATTTGAAAATTTTGATAGAAATAACAAGAGAGGTCCATAAGTCAAAATGTATTATTTCTAACGATTCCAAGGTTACATAAGCAAAATCTGAGAAATGAAGAGTTTTTACCTTGGCCAATTGAGAAGCCTCACACATGACAACATTTTTATTGGACTCAATGACAGGAATATGAGCATATTCTTTGATTTTATTCAAGATAGGAAAAGATGGATGTCCTAGTCTATGGTGCCAAATAGTGGCATTGGCTGAGATTCCAAGAAAACTTGTAAATTTCTTGATTTAATTGGTTGACTTGGAGAGTTGAATAGGATAGAACTCATCTCTACTTTGTCCTTGCATAAGAGCCTGCCCTGTGAGGTTGTCATTCACAAAGAAATGATTGTTAGTTAGTTTAAACCAACACTTGCTATCAACACAACATTTTTTAATGCAAATTAGGTTTGCTGGTGCATTTGGACAATGCAAAATGTTATTGAGCTTAAAAGGTTTATGGGAATGAAAGAAAGGAAAGTTGATGAACCAATGTTTAGAATGGGTAAACCTGAACCATTGCCCACAGCCACTTCTTCATCACCCTTGAATGGCTCTTGAAGTGTGAGATTGTCCAAAACAGTAGTAACATGGTTGTTGGCACCACTGTCAGCAAACCAAGGTTGCTCATCAGATTCAGCAGCTGTAGTGTTCATCTTGGTAGCCATTGCAGCCAACTAAGAGGGAGGAGGAAGAGGAGGAGTTGGAAGACTGATCAGAATTTGACATAGTAACTAGAAATAAGAAACAAAGAAAGGTGTTAATCCCAGAGGGGCTCTGTTTCCTTGCAAAAATTAGACCAGAGAGAAGGTTCTTCTATTCACTCAATGAATTGGTTACAATATAGTTTTGCTGTGTATATACAAGTATCACTCTAAGTAAGGAAATTACAAGGTATTCAAACTGAGAAGATTATAATAAACAAAAGAATGAAAGTGTACAAACATAACTAGGAAAGAATCAAAAAAAGAAATAATTAACTAAATCAATTGCAGTCAACTAACAGACTGATCATCATGGTCTGTATTTCCAAGAATGTAGACTGTTGTCAATGCCATTAATCAAGGCTCCATTGCCTTCATTGTCTAGCTATATATAGCCTTGAGTGAGGCCATTAGTCAAGCCTCCATCTGAGGCTGAAGATACTCTAGATACTTTAACAATGGTCTATAGCTAAGTAGTTTCACATCAATACAATGTGAAAAGGGAAAGAGTTTTTCTTTCAATCTATCCTTATGGACATGCGTGGGAACAAAGTTAATGCCTTTTTATTTTTTAAAATAGTGTGAGGTGTGAAAATGATAAGTAGCATTTTTTATGAAAATATTAAAATATCACCCTTATAATTAATAAATATGATGCTCTCTACTTTCAAGTCTATTTATTGCAAAACATGATCATGTGATTTAGAAATTCTATTTCTAAAATATTAATTTCATTTATACAATAATTGAAACACCCTATATTTTGTACTAGATTATAGGTAGATGACTAGATGTCGTAATATGTGACACGACCCATGAATCCAACACTAACATGATAAGAAATTAGCTGATTTAGGTTTGATGTTAATAAATTTGAGTCAAAATGGGTTGACCTGTTAAGACACGATTTATAAATGGGTAAAAAATGAATGAACTTGCTTAAAACTAAATCAATCCATTTTGATCCGTTTATAATTTATTTCAAGATTAAAATTTTATTATTGTTAAGTTATAATATTGATATTTCTCAGTATGCCTATATTTTTATTGTTGGGATTGTAGTTTTAGATTTATGCTCATATTTGTTATTATATGGTTTATAATATTGGTTTTATTATATGTTAAAATTTGAAAAATATTGATATATATTTTTTAAGATATTGTGGTTATTAATAAATAAAGATTTTAACTTTTATATGAAATTATGTTAATCAGGTCAAATGAATTATGCGTTTTAGATTAACCCATTTACATGAAATAAACGGCTTTAAATAATTCATGTCATGTTAACACATTTCTAATTAATTATTAAACAAATCAAAATTGATAACACGATACGACCCATTATCTCAATGAATTGAGTTAGGATTTGAAAGTTTGATACGTTTAGCTTAATAGATTAGATTCAGATTAACTTATATAATTAAATATTTATAATTTGATATAACACGAACATCACACAAAATTTCAGTACTAGAAATAAACATTCCAATTATTGTGATGGAACAAGCAGATGTAGGAAACTTCAAGGAAATTAAGTTGAAATTACAAATTTCTTCCATAAAATTAAAGGCGAAAACGGAGTACTTTCAAAACTCAATAAAACAAAAGGAAAACGATCGAGGAAAATTCAATACAAAGATCAGAAGGTACTGTTAATTATGATACTAATTTCTTTCTGACTTTTCACAGAAATTTATTTTTATATGATCTAAAAATAGGGTACAATGCCTTTAAAATTCTAATTAATGCGTGCCTAGCTCCAGACTAATTTCAAAAGCTAGCCATGCATTATATATTCTACCTACCTGATAAATATTAATGTATTTCACAGCTAATAACCAAATTAATATAAGCTTTAATTGATAAATTATGGTTTTCATATAATATTGTTCTATATATTATATCTTGGTCTTGATGATCATAATTTTCTTGCTAGTTCCTAATAATTTTCCTGTAATTTCAAATCAATGGAAAAGAAGCTGGTGGCTGGACAATTAATTAGGCGGCCTGGATTAATTCATTAATTATCATGTTAATTTTGTTAATTATTGTCCAAATTTTAAGTAATCCTAGTCAAATGAGTTGGGTTTGATAATACTTATTAATAATATATATAAATTTCTTTAAAATATCCAATTGTCAATAAAAGAACTAGAAATTCAAACCCTAACAACTAATTCTGACTGAATGCAATATGATTAATTAGCACACGAATGCAACCCTATTATTTTTTATTTCTCTGAGTTTTTATGCAATTTGAACATCCGTACGTACGAGTCTATTTTTTTAGTTATTTAATTTTTACAACTTGTAATTAGGTACTGCATGCACATCATCATGATCAGAGCAAGCGCCTAGCAGCTTTGGCCTTGGAGCATTAATCCCAAGTAATTGAAGATCAAGAAAAATTCCATGCATTAATATATAGGTTTTGCTACACAACCTCCTACTATTCATCCACACTCTACACTCCACATTTTTTAATATTTTTTAATATTTTTTTAAAAAAAATTTTTGAATTTTTTTTAAATATTTCAAATTTTTTATTTACTATTTATATAAAAATTATTTAATAAAAAAAATTAAAAAAAAATTTTAAAAAAAGATAGAGTGTGGAGTGTTGGGAGGTTGGAAAGATTTATTATTAATATATAGGCCAGATCGATGCCATGCCTGCATGTCGGCGTGCCCCCTGCCACCATGCATGAAATTAATGAAAAAATTGAACCCCCGGAGCTTCTTATCATTAAGGATACGTTTGGATCCTCAACCCAACTCAACTCAACTCAACTCAATTGATTATTACAATTTTTTCAAATCTCAATACAAAATATAATAAACAATTCAACTTTTTCAAATTTCAAAATAATAATAATACTAAAAGGTAATATTCTAACAATATTTTATAATCTCAACTCAACTCAACTCAACTCAACTCAATTCAACATCCAAACATAGCCTTAAAAATGCACGCGCGAGGGCGTCAATCGAGAGACTAATCATAGCTTTGGGCTTCACTGTTTCGTGAGACTTGAGACTTAAGGGTTGGTTTGCTTTTCAAATCAAACTCATCTCATCTCACTTATTATTATAATTTTTTTAAATTTTAATATAAAATATAATAAATAATTTAATTTTTTTAAATTTTAAAATAATAATATTAAAAAATAATATTTTAATAATATTTTATCATTTAAACTCAATTCACCTCAATTCAACATTTATACGTAATTTTAAATTCATTAATATACCGTACAAAAACTCTAGTAAATCACAGGACAAAAATCAGGGAAAAAAGGGGGACAAACTTTATCATGTGTTCACGTGAAAACACATTAATTACACAACATTTGGAAAAATAAACGCTAGAAAAATGTGAGGAAATTCCCCTCACTTCGTACTTTTGTCGTAACGTGTGCGTTTACGTACAATAATGGAGAAAGAGAGAGGAATCAGCTAGCCCTCTCACACCCGTCTAAAAATTATTAAAAAAAAAAACGAAACTTTCCTCATCTAGTTTGTCTGGTTGTGCATCACATCGTGACTGCAATATTAATCACAGAAAAATGCAGACCTTGACCTTATTATATAGTAGCTAGTTTGTGTGGCTCTCCGAGAAGGAGCTTAGAAGCACCCAAGAAAGTTCATTCCGAGGTACGTAGTACTCTGAGTCTCTTTACGAGTTAATCATCTTTTAGCTTTTGCCTGCGGCAAGCAGCTAGCCTATCGTCAATCATGGAGCCGGGTACTGCAAGCAAGAAGAGAAAGATCTGCCATGACGCAGTTGATCATCAGGAGGAAGATGATGAACAAAAAATGGAGAAGTTCTATGCTCTTATAAAAAATCTTCGCGAGGCTCATGAAAGTTTGATGATGAATGGATCCAAGGCATTGAACAGGATCGCAGAGAATAAGATGCTCAAAAATCAGAAGAAAATGAAGGAAGCTGATCAGAAGAAATTTGCAGCATGGAAGCCCTCGTTCCAACGTGAAGACTTCATGGAAGACCAGGTAGCTCTGCCCAACAACGTCGTCGTCCCTACTGCTCATGTGACAATGTCGTTTGTGGGTTCTGCGCAAAGGGAAGAACTAGCAGATCATCAGAAAGAAAACACTGATCATAAAGAAGGGTTAGAGTTAGACCTAAGGCTTTCACTCTAAAACTGTTACATGTACAGCCAAATTTGTGGAGGTACTGGAGCTTCGTCGTCAAACCATGATATCTCGATCGATCATGTGCACGTTTCCTGGAGGTCAAACAGTATTTTTATTCTGATCAGGCCAGCTAGAATTCCATTTTCCTTGCAGAATCATTAAGCACCATACACATAGTTAGCGATCGACTTTTCAGTTTAGCCGACAATTAGTTGCAGCTGTTGAAGTTTTATCATGAATCTATCTAGCTATATCCTGATTTAGATTATCCTTGGATATATAAGAAATAATTCCAACTTCTGAGAAAAATTTAGCTGAGAAAATTTATGAAATTTGCTTGCTTAATTAATTAATGATAAAACCGAAAAGAGAGAATAAATGAAAGAAATTGCAATACTCATGTACTATATATCTGATATAAATTATATCATGTCGAGCATCATGCAGGATTTTTATTTACATGACAGCAATTAAGGAGATGTAGAATATATATATATATATACATATATATAATCTCCTTAATAATTAATTACATCATAAATTAGTTTGATTAAATACGGCTTCGATTGAGCTAGCGAGGTATAATTCTCAAAAGGGATTAATGGATTCGAATGTAAAAGGCACCATTCACAACTAATAGAACATGCAATTTTTTTTGTGTGAATAAGTTTTTTTTTTTTTTTCAAAATGGCCGGCAACATGTGATCATGATTCATGAAATGCTTCTGCATAAAAATCTTGTGGCCCATCATAGAACAATTGAATTATTGTACCAAATACTTCGAAAATATATACCCACAAAAACCCAACGAATTTATGAGAACTATTGATATATACATCCATAGGGCCGTGTTTTTACGGGCTTTTCACGTAACGTGCAAATTGTGCAAGAATTCTAAGAACAACTCCCCCGTGCACAACCCATTTCTCTTGATCGATCTAGACTAGTCATTGCTAGCTCAACATTATGTATAATTTGCAGTCCCACATTATCATAATCATGCCCTTTCTCTATGGATATATATATATATATATGTATAACTCCAGTCATAGGGGCTGGCTCAAGTAGTAAATATATATAGCTTAATCTTGATGGTATGCTCTTTCTAAGGTTTAATGTTCGAATCTTCTTAAGTGTAAACAATTTCACCATCAAACTGGTCAGAGATTTTCACTTTAAATTATTTAAGGTATACTTGTAAAAAACTCTTTATCGAGAACTTGTACGCATCTGATATTGATATTAGTCGAGATGGTATTCTCAGACGCTCAATTATGCCAATAAAAAAATATCCTTTCTATGGATGGAATGTCCCAATCAATTTTTAGACCCATATGTATCTGTAGTTGGGATTCGTTGTTTCTTCGTGTCCTAATAATCACCTCAAGTAGTGGAAATAACAAAAGATATTGTAGTACATGATCCAAGTCAAGAATCGAACCACATGACACCCGAATGGATGGAACACAGTCCTCCAGCCATTGATGTCTCCATTATATAGAACAGCATCATGATACTGTTAAACCCTTTAATTTACGGGCCTCAAAAACAACATATATATATATACCATCGAATAATCGAATTCTATAAAGATCGATACGTACTACTTTCTCATGAGACAGTTGCGGTGGTACTACAGCTTGTCGCTAGCTAGACTTAACTTTTTAATGCTCTTTAATTTCTTCCACCCATTAATTGAATAGTACTGTTAGAACTTCTCGAGGCATCATGCATCGATCCAGTGTCTGTTGTAAACGTGTAATATAATGTTTTCGAATGATGAAAAATGTTTTGGATCAAACAAAATATAAAAAATCTTAATTTTCTACATATAATTATGTATTTACAACTTTTTTACCACTTTTTTTTTTTTTTATAATCAATCAATTTAACTGTTATTTAATTAAAAATAACCTGAGATAACTACCTTTATTTAGATTTAAAAATAACTTTTTAAAAATTTAAAAATTTATTATTTTTCAATCTTCAAATCGAGAAGTGTGCAATGTTTAAAAAAAGGAAAAAGAAATTATAACGCCATCTGGTGTCACGAGTGTGCGTCACGTTATAGGTCCAAGGACATAAATTACCTAGCTATCCTGTGAACCACTTGAGTACTACGTCTAGGACGTGAATTCATTGCACTACCCTCGTAGGGCTAACACCTAAATTACCTAATATATATAAAAGTAAAAAGAAATAGTGTACAATCGTTATGCAATATTTTTAAAAAAATAATAAATATAAAATTTAAATAAAAAGAAATTGATTTTTTAAAAGAGAATCTCATTTTTTTTTAATTACTGTATAGTATTTACGCACTTTATAATTGTATATAACATTACTTAAAAGTAAAATACTCTAACTATAAAAGAACGAGAAATATTATTTATTATATTTACATCATACATTAACATATAATTTATCATTTTTATCATTTTATTTAAATACACATATTTACACATTAATATATGTTTAAATAGAATAGTAAAAATGATAAATCATATATCAGTATATAGTATAGGGATGATAAGTATAAATTTTTTAAAAAAATTATACAAAATTAAATCTATAAATTAACATGATTGATGATTATAAAATTATTTTTATTATAAATTAGATATAATGAATTTCATAAAATTTCTTTAATTTGTGAATTTATTTGTTGATAATTTCTTTAGGTAGAACATTGACTATATTTTACTGTGAGAGCATCTGGGTCAAATAACATGGCAATATGGTCATTTGGGTTATGCAATAAAGGGAACATTCAATAAATTCCACACGACCAATGACTATGAACCTGTATATAAATTGAGGGTTTCCACGAGAAGCAGCGCTGAAGCAACCTAGAAACTGCATACTCTCTCTCGAGTATCTCTCTGTCCTCTTTGTCGTCTTCTTGCACAAATATCACATGGAGGGCGCAAGCGAAAAGAGAAAATACTGCCTTGATCATGATGACGACGATGAGGAAGATGACGAACAAAAAATGGAAAAGTTTTTTGCGCTCATCAGGAATATCCGAGAGGCTCGTGATCAACGTGTGAGATCGAACGGCCCAGATGTAATAAAGGGATCGATAGAGAACAAAAGATCAAAGAAGAATAAAGTCATCGAGGAAGAGGAGAAGATCAAGATCGTCACTGAAGTTTGGAAGCCGTCCTTCGAACCCGAAGACTTCATGGAAAAGGTGGCCGGAGCTCAGCTCAAAACAGTTCTGGGTTCATCTCAAATTCAAGAAGCTGATCAGGAAAAAGAAGAAGAAGGTCTACTAGACTTAAAGCTCTCACTTTAGAGTGTACTTCCCACGAGTACTCATGCAAAGAAGATCAGATAAAACCCTAGCTTCTGTTTATATATGTTAATTAGCTAGATGTATGTATGATGGAAGGTCATGAGATCTAGGGAAATTTAAATCTAAGTAGCAAGCTAGCTGTGCCATTCTAGCTATCACTTCATGCAACAGTACTGTAATATCTCAAGTTTTAATAGCTAATTATGATATTTTATACTAGACGTTTAGCTTAAGAGTTGTTGAGTTAAAAAAAATTATAGATTTTACATGAAAAAAGTTTTAAATTGAGATTAATTTAATAATTTAAAATGTTGATATTTATACATGATTATGATTCACATGATCGATCGAAAAGCTAGCAAGCAAGCACTTAGCAATTATTTAAATTAAAGTGATGTTCGATACTCCGAGAGGGTCCCAAGACTTCATTTGGGGTCGAAACAAGATTGGGTTATAAATTGGAGGTGGAAATTAAGAACAATATTCCTAGCCGGCGTGTCACGTGACCAATTAAGCTATTATATTTGGCTGTGGTCCCTTCATGAAGACTTTTGTCTATTATTCGATTTAATTAGTAGCATCGGGCGTAGGTGCCCTTAGTACAATTGCATTTTTTTATTTTAAATATTTTAAAAAATATATAAATTCATTAATAGTTATTTTCTTAATTATTAAAAAAAATTAAAATACACAAAGGGTCAAACCCATAGGACAAAACTAGGAGTTAAGTACATAGCAATTTCAAAAAATTATAGTACCTAATTACCTAATAATTCAAAGTATATATATACGACTTTGTTGGATTATGAGATCCAGCAATCTCTCTTAAAGATTCGTTAGACTTATAAGAGTTTATCAGTGCTTGACAATCCAATTTGTCAGTGCACCTTGTGTGCATGAAGCCCATCATGCCTGCCCGTATCACATATAGATGTGGAGTTTTGCACGACCAAAATGTATAACGAAATAAAATTGCGCCTCTACTAACAACAATTACTTTTGGCCTAATGGTAAGTGCTTAATTCTAACAAGTAAATACAACCTAATTCATCTCTCTCTTGATCCTAGCGTGTAGAAGGTGTTCTACACAAGGAATAGTTGAATCATCACGTATAAGGTAATCGTAAGTGTAGAGGATATTCTACACATATTTTTTGTAACGGTACTGCTCAAAAGTGTAATCGGTTTCTATCTCTACCTGAACGAGGTTGAATAGTGAATTTGGAGATTCTCAATGGAGTAGCTCGAGGTGAGGACGTAGCCAATGGGGCCGAACCTTATTAAAATATTAAGTTTGTTTCTATCTTACCCTTACTCTTTATATTTACTATTGTTTCGTATTTTGTTCATATTTTATATTGCGTATTTGGTTTATAATTTTCAATTTTTAAACACAACTAAATGCACCACCTCTTGTGTTAGTCATCTGGGCAACAATATCGGTATCAGAGTAAGGGCTCTTTAATTTATAATATTAATTATCTTTTGAGTTGAGATTTTATAACTAACATTACAGCTATTTTTGGTGAAAGTCAATCTAATAGTCGGCCTCCACTATTTTGTAGAGACAATTACACATTTTAGAAAACTAGAATGAAAATATTATTTCAGGCTCAAAGTCAAGAAATTTGGAAATACGTTGTAAATAGACCTTATATCAACAAAAATTGTTGATAGAGTAAAGGTTAAAAAGAAAGAATAAGAGTTTGATCATGAAGATGAGAGAATACTAACATTGAATTCAACGACTATAAATTTCCTATATAATACTCTTGATGGGAATGAATTCAATAGAATAATAACTTGTTAGACGACAAATGAAATTTGGGATAACTTGGAAGTAATTTATTAAGGAACTTGACAAGTCAAAGAATCAAAAATTTATATTCTTACTCATGAATATGAAATGTTTAAAATGAATTATGATAAATCTATTTCTATTATGTATACTGGTTTTAATAACATTATAAACAGTTTGACAGCTCTTTGCAAGATTGCTTCTAGTTTTGAGATAGTAAGAAAAATTCCCCAACTCTCTGCCAAGACGTTAGGAATCAAAAGTAATGGCGATTCTTGAAACTAGAGACCTTAAAAAACTCAAAATAAATAAACTCATCAGGTCACTTATCACCTATTAGTACACATTGACTTCATAAAAAGAGGACTTCATGAATAGTAAGTGTGTAACAGCTTAGTTATATTGTAATTAATGGAAATGGAGATTTAGACATGAAATAGCATAAATTCCATATATTGATACTGAAGTGCCTTCTTCGAGGGAGGCTCCTCCAGGTTCTTGAAGAAATACAGAATACTCAAAATCGTAACTAACTTGTCAGATCTCCCACTGATATACTAGAAATGAGAAATGACAAGTGTGCCCTCCTGACTTAGGGCCTATGGGCCAACTATTACATAAAGGAAATTAAGTAGAAATAAGTAGAGCATGTGTCCCGTGGACACCCAGCCCGTGAGTCCCACTTGATTTATTCAAGGCCCAGCCTAGCCTGTAACATCTCTACTCCTCCTGGAAGCTTCGAACTACATTTTCCCAAACCAAGTTCAACTATCAACCCTAATGTCTCTTCTCCTTCGTGCTGACACCATTTCCCCTTACTGCAGTAGTGTAACAAATTCCCTCTTCCTCAAAACATCTTGCCCACAAGATGGAGAAATTGTTGCCGAAGACTGTGGCATGGCTCCCATGAAGCCTCTTCCCGCAGCTGTCCCTACCATCACACAAGCAACTCCACCAAAGGTTGGTTTTTTACTTTCCTCAGCCTTCTAGTGATTATCTCCTCTAGTTCTGTTTGAAAAACACCCTTAACATTTACTGGTGGGAGTGTAGGTAATGGGTTCACACTCTGACCTAATTTTTTCTTTAATTGTGAAACATGGAATACGTTGTAGATGTGGGCTATTTTGGGAAGTTGAAGTCGATAGGTTACTTCCCCAATCTTCTGAAGAATCTGGAAGGGGTTGTAAAATCTTGGGGATAGCTTGAGGTTCCTACGCTGCTGGAGTGAAGATTGTTTGTAGGGTTGGAGTCTTAAGTAAACCCACTCCCCCACGAGGTATTGTTGTTCTTTCCTCCCTTGATCTGCATATTTTTTCATCCGTTCTTGGGCTCTCACCAGGTTGTGTTTCAACAAGTGCCAAAGCTGAACTCTTTGCTATAAGGTAATGCCCATGTCTTCAATTCTTGTTGTATTTGTATCATAGCTAGTCAACTTAGGTGGTTTGTAGCCATAGAGGGCCTCAAAGGGGGTGATTTGTGTTGAGGTATGTTGTGAGGAGTTGTAGCACCATTCTGCTAAGGCCACCCAATTGGATCATTCCTTAGGGGTATCACTGAAATAACTCCTTAGGTAATTTTCCACCCATTTATTTACAGCTTCTGTTTGACCATAAGTTGGGAATGGTAGGCAGTTCTAAAGGATAGTTGTACACCCTGTAAAGAGAAGAATTATTTCCAAAACTTACTAGTAAAAGTAAGGTCTCAGTCAAACAATGGTATGGGGCATACCATGTAACTTAAACACATGTTTCACAAACAGCTGGGCCACTACTTTCGCTGTGTAAGGGTGAGCAATAGGTACAAAGTGGGCATATTTAGTAAATCTGTCCACCACCACCCATAGGGCATTGAAGCCATTGGAAAAAGGCAATCCATCTACGAAATCCATGGAAATATCAGTCCATGAGCTATAAGGTATAGATAGGGGTTGGAGAAGGCCACTAGGAAGAGTGTTGTCTACCTTCACTCTTTGGCATGTTTCACAGTTCCTCAAAAACTGTTTTAAATCCATCTTGACCCCTGGCCAATAAAAATCCCTTGCTAGCCGATGTAGGGTTTTGTCAAAGACTCAAAACCCAAATGTCCTCCTATAGGACTATTATGCACCAAGTGCAATATCCTGTCGACGAGAGTTTGATTGGCAAGGATATAAATTCTATTTTTGTAAAATAGAATTTCATTTTTGATAGTGTAGTGGGGTGGCAGTAGCCCTTCACTACCCTTCTTCATTAGAGCTTGCACCTCTCCATCTCCAGCATAGCAAGACTTGATGTCAGTAATCCAATCCCAGCTAGGAAGCGAGATTAGTGTAACAGAAATTTCAATTTCTACATTCTGTCTTGATAATGCATCGGCTGCCAAGTTTTCCTTCCCCTTTTTGTACTCAACTAGAAAGTCATAACCCATAAGTTTTAATATCTACTTCTGTTGCATAGGAGTTCCCACTAGTTGGTCCAATAGGAATTTCAAACTTTGATGGTCTGTTTTGACCACAAACGAATGTCCCAACAGGTAAGGACGCCACTTCTGCACAGCTGAAACTAGTGCCATTAACTCCTTAACATACGTCGACATCCCTAGAGCCCTACCCTTCAAGGCTTGGCTAAAAAATGCTAGGGGTTTTCCCTATTGCATAAGTACAACCCCAATTGCTTTTCCGGAAGCATCACATTCAATAACAAATGGAATCTGAAAATTTGGCAAAGTTAAGACTAGTGGTTGTGTCGTCACTTTCTTCAACTGGTCAAAGACTACCTGAGTTGTTGCAGTCCACTTAAAACTGTCTTTTCTCAACAACTGAGTTAATTGGGCAGCAATAGCACCATATCCCCTTAAACCTTCGATAGTACTCCATAAGGCCTAAAAAACCTCTCAATACGTTAATAGTTTTCAGAACAGACCAATTTTCCATAGCTTGAATCTTGGCTGGGTCTGCTTTAATTTCTTGGCCCGAGATCAAGTGGGTCAAATAGGCAATTTCAGCTTGGCCAAAACAGCACTTACTCATTTTTGCAAAAATTTGATGCTCTCTTAGGATGTCAAAAGTAGCTTTTAGATGTTGTAAATGAGCCTATCCATCATTGCTATAGATTAGTATATCATCAAAAAATACTAAAATAAAGCGACAGAGATAAGGTTTAAAAACCTAGTTCATTAAGCTTTGAAAGGTGGATGAAGCATTAGTTAGGCCAAATGGCATAACTAGGAACTCGTAGTGGCCCTCATGCGTCCTAAACACAGTTTTAGGAACATCCTCTGATCGTACCCTGATTTGATGATAACTCGACCTTAAGTCGAGTTTAGAAAAAACACGAGCTCCATGTAATTCATCCATGAGCTCATCAATGACAGGGATGGGATACTTATCCTTGATTGTGGCACTGTTTAATGCCTGGTAATTCACACACATGCGCCAAGTACCATCAGCCTTGCGCACTAATAAAACTGGGGATGAGTAGGGGTTGTGACTAGGGCGAATAACCCCTGAATCCAGTAGCTCTTTCACAATATGCTCAATTTCATCCTTCTGAAAATAAGGATAGCGATAAGGACGGACTGAAATTGGTTTAGTGCCAGGTTGGAGGGTGATAGTATGGTCATGGGCACGTATTGGGGGTAAGCCTTTGGGGTGGAAAAAATGTCAAGAAAAGTGTCTAGGAGTTGTTTGATAGGTTCAGGAATGGGATGGTCTGGTTTTTCTGGTGAAGGTTCAATTAATTAGAGTAAAAAGCCTTTGGTTTCCATGCTGTTTGACTTGTGCATTGACCCTTCCTCTAGCCAATTGTTTACACACAACCCTCTCAGTGTAACAGGCCTAACAGCATAAGTAAACTGCATGGTCAATTCTTGGAAGTTCCAAAGAATTGAGCCCAATCCTTGCAGCCACTGAATTCCCAAAACCATGTCGCATCCAGCTAACTCCAGCAGATACATATCTACCTGAAAAACCTCTCCCTGAATGTTGATGTTGACCCCCATTAATTTTCCTTCACTCTCCAGTTGGTCCTCATTTGCAACCTTAACTCTCACTCTTTCTTGAGTTAAAATTGGTAATGTTAGCCGTGACATTAAAGCTGAATTTAGGAAGTTGTGCGTACTTCCTGAGTCAATTAATATTATCACTCTTTGGCTGCCCACTCTTCCTTTGACCTGCATGGTTCTAGGATTGATTGGCCCTATAATGGCATGTAATGAAATCTCAGGGTCCTTCCCCACATTTTTCAAATCCAAGCACTCCTCTAGGGTAGGATGAGGATCAGGTTCCTCCTCAATTGAGGTTTCCTCCTCCAACACTTCTTCGATTAGATAGAGCTTAGGACTTTGACACATATGGTCTCTATGCCACTTAGAGTCGCAATGGTAACAAAAGCCTTTCTCAAGTCTTTATTTCATCTAATTGGGGCTGATTTTGTGTACAAGAACAATTGCCTTGCCATAAGATTTGGGAGTTTCAATGTTTGGCAGGGTAGGGGTGAATTTTAGGGTGGTTGGTTCTATGTGGCTAGTATTGAAATTTTTGGGGGTAAATTTTTTGTGTACGGATACTTTTTCTTCTTGGATTTTGGCAAGTCCATAAGCTGAGATGAGATTATTGGGGTTAAACATTCACACAATCAGCCTTATATCATCCTTTAAACCACTCAAAAAATAGCTCAGTTTGTATTGATCTAATAAACCCCTTAACCTATTTGACAAAGATTCAAAATGAGCCTTATACTCTCTACTGTTCCCACCTTCCTGAGTCTAGTTAGTTGTTCCATAGGATCATCATAACTAGAGGGACCAAATCGAATTAATAACATCTTCACAAACTCATCCCAAGAATTCAGGGCACCTGATTTATCCAGGTCCTGAAACCATACAAGGGCCTTGCCCTCCATATGGAAAGAGGCCAATCTCAAACGATGTTGAGGCTAAGTATTATGGAATGAAAAAAAATTGGCTCACCTTGTATAACCAACCATAAGGATCTTCACCATTAAATGTAAGAAAATCGAAACGTATGGCTCTGGGGTAGATCTCACCCATGTGTAAAACCATTTGTTCATTGTTTTGTGGATTTCCATTGTGACTGGGTCCTGCTAAGTGCTAGGTTTGTGTGTTTTTCAGGTCTGCTGCGATAGAAGTCAACTGATTCATCATAGCCTCCATCTGACGCCTCACAGCTTGCATTTCCACTCCAATTGTGGTGAACTGAGACTTCGTAGCCTTCTTGAAGGATTGCAAACCATCCTGCAACTGTGTCAAACACGTGCCTTCAGCCATGGATAAGGAGGATCGAGGGCTCTGGTTACCACGTTGTAACAACTTAGTTATATTGTTATTAATGGAAATGAAGATTTAGACATGAAATAGCATAAATTCCATATATTGATATTGAAATGCCTTCTTCGAAGGAGGCTCCTCCAGGTTCTAGAAGAAATATAGAATACTCAACTCCTCCTGGAAGCTTCGAACTACACTTTCCCAAATCGAGTTCAACTATCAACCCTTCTGTCTCTTCTCTTTTGTGCCGACACCATTTCCCCTTGCTACAGTAGTGTAATAAAGTGACCCGATGAGTTCTTTTTTCAGTACATCAATTAATTTTCTTTAATATTCAGTTCTTTTTTGCACAAATAAGATCAACTTTTTCTTTAAATAATACCAATCTCGTCGTTTCAAGGGGAAAGGGTACGTTTCCTTTAGACTCATCATGTTGCAGCAACTATTGGTTTCACATGTGTAAAGGTGAAAAAGATAACCTAACCTTAAAAATCGAATTATTTTTACTAAAAGAGTACTAGTGATGCACACGGGTAAGGACTCGAATTATTTTTTACGCATTTTCTACAAATCACTTCTTGTGTTTTATACAATTTGTGATTAGTATTATGCCTATAACTATTTTATAATTATGAGACGATCGATGCAATTAGATTGTAAAAAAATATAAAATAATTATAAATCTATAATTCTTGTTAACTTTGCTAAACAGGGCGCTCTTTGTACAGGACAAAATAAAACTCAATTTGTGGTTCGAACTTAAAATACAAGGGCAAAGACTGTTCTCTCTCTAAAAGAAAAATGAAAAAATGAAAAACACAATCACGTACTGTGGTTCTTCCCTGGCTTCTGGATCTTCGATCCTCCTCCCCCCCCCCCCCCCCCGCCCCTTCCCTCCCTCCCTTAGCTTTCTTTCTCTTTTAGATTTATTAGACAAAGCAGCTTGACACTTTTTCTTTTTCTTTTTGTTATGAATTAATTAGGTTTTCACAAGCCTTTTCTATTGGATTCTTAATTATTATCGATCGTTAATTAAGTTAGTTGCTCTTTCAAGTGATACCATAGCCCCCACATTTTAATTCCCTTTTTGCACCTTAATCTTCATCAAAGTATCCATTTCAACCTGATCAGTAATATTAATGTTAGGTTTGGATAGTGAGCTGAGATAAAATAGATTGAGATGAAAGTTAAAAATTGAAAATTGAATAAAATATTCTTAGAACATTATTTTTTAATATTATTATTGTTTTAAAATTTGAAAAACTTGAATTGTTTATTATATTTTATGTAAAAAATTGTGAAAATTATAATGATGAGATGATAAGTGATTGGTTGAGAGAGAGTCCATCTCAATTCAAACCGAGCCTAAATAAATTTTTTTGATGTGAATATTATATTTATCTTTATTTTTTTTTTAAAAAAAAAGGTGTGCAAGACATACCAACTCTAAAACTATATAAATAATTTGCGCTGTGTTGTTCCTTTCTACTCAATCCATCAACATCCTGCTTGACTTTCTACTCCTATGTTGTGGCCCGTTGATGTCGCATAAATAATGGCCTTGTTCTTACGTACCCTCCAAGTGGGGGGACAGTTAGAAGTTCCATCATCTTCAAATTCAAGCAAGCTATCATTTTTAAAAGAGATATATGGTTCTCACTCTTTCCTCGTACATTATATGAAAATTAAAATCATTCAATATAATAATAATGAACCAAATTAAATATATGGGAGCACAATCATTCAATATAATAATAATCATTCAATATTAAGGCTACGTTTGGTTGTTTAGGTGATCTCAGATGATTTGTAAATAATAGTAAAAAATAAAAAATAAAAAATAATTAATGAATAATTTGTTAATAATAATGAATAGTAGTGAAACTACTTCACACGTCAAACAAAGCCTAAAGCATTCGCAGTTGAAACTAGCATAGCAAACAAATATGTTGAGCACTGTAGCAAAATGCTATTTTTGTTGGAAGTATTACTATTCTAAAGTCTCTACATCACACATCATACACTCTGCATAACTTGATTTATAAGATTCAAATTTTAAAATATATTTTTCAAACAAATTATGTCATACGGATGGTGTGTGGTGTAAAGGTCTTAGAATAGAATTATTCTGTAATCCGTGCTTGACTAGCACAGTATAGATATTTGATTAGGGCTGTGCAAAACTTTTGTAGACTCTGACTTCGGCTAACGTTTGCTCCGGCTTCGACTCTGACAGAGTTAAATAGTTTGGAATTCGGAATCAGAGTCAGAGTTCTTTTGAAAAAAAAAATAGTCGAAGTCGAAGTCGAAGTCGGGGTTAGAGCCGAAGTTGGCTCTGACATCTAGACTCTGACTCTGATAGTTTTTTTTTTTTTTAAATGTAAATTGACACATTGTAATATATTTGAAATAAAATTGAAAATAGGTTGAGTAGCCTAACGGTTGGCAGTATTATTTTGTAAACCTGCTTCACAAGTTTGAGCCCCCACGATTGCAAGACCGAGTTCATTAAAATGAAGCCATTTAAATCTTTCTATATATTCACCTTTTTCCTTTTCGCTAACCCTAAACCTACTCATTTCGTTCTCCCGTCTCTTCCTCTTCTTTCTTCTTCTCAATGCTGCCCAAGATTTCTTCTTCTCAATACCACCGAATGCTGACTGGACAGAATTACGAGCTTGGATTAATTTCAGCTGAGATGTATGTTGGATCTTTTGCGTCGAAGACTGAATGGATTGAGGCACATAGGGTTTTAGCTTGGAGCTTGAGCGACATAGGAGCTTGAGCGAATGGATCTGAAATCATGTATTTCTACTTGGGTGCAGCTGGTTCTTTCTTCTTAATGTTCCTAACGTTTCATCTCTTATAAATTTTTTTCTCATCTAAACTGTAATAAGATTGTTATAAGTTGTGAAATGGGATTTGAGTTTCTGAGATTCTACAGATCAGGAAGAAGAAGAACAAGAGCAAGAAGAAGTGTAAATCAATGCATTTGCGTCTTTCTACCCAAGCCCAACTCTGACTAGAGCTTCGATTCCGATTCTGAAACTCCGATTAGAGTTGAAATCAGAGTAAGAACTCAGTTCTATAACTTAATCTATAAATTATATCTATATCTTTCAAAATTTATAAAATCTGTAAATTTATTTTTTAAATCAAATTATACCACATAAATAGTACGTGGTATAAAAATTTTAAGATAGAATTATTCTTTAATCTATACTTGACTAACCCAATACATGTTTGATTACAGACTAATCTACCAAAAGTATCTACATCTTTTTTAAGTTAAAGAAATTATTTAAATCAAGAAATCTCAATTCGCGTGGAATCCAATAAGATGCGTGACGTCAACATGACATTATCCAAACAAGTCTCATTTCATCCCACACCTACCTACACCTCTCTCTCCTCTCTGCCATTCGCCATCAATGAGCAGAAATTTGAGTTCCAACCATTTATCTTTTAGATTTAAATCTATTTCAACTCATTTTAATTTAATTTATTTAATTATTATAATTTATTTAAATTTTAATATAAAATATAATAAATAATTTAATTTTTTTAAATTTAAAAAAATAATATTATTAAAAAATAATATTTTATTTAATTTTTAACTTTCATCTCAATTAAATTCAATTCAATTTAACTTCTAAATACAATTTTACTGTTTTATTTTTAAACTTTGAACTTTTTTTTTAAGGCTGGCATGTACGGTTGGGATACGGTGTAAAATTTAATTTTATAATCTTTAGTTAAAATATTAAAACATTAAACACATGGATTATGTAGTTTGAGTAAAAAAAATAAAACCTCTAAAAACTAAACTTTTCAAATAAATTTTATTATTTTCAAAGAGCTTATTTACACGGATCAACTTATAAAGATTATATTTTTTTAAAAAAATTTGTTAGTAATAAAAATAAATTTATAATTAACATAATTTTATACAATAAATTAAATTTTTTATAATAAATTATTTTTATTATAAAATAAATACATTCTAAAGTCAGCAGATTCGAAAATTTTTATTTTCTTTTTATTTTTGTGATGTGTAATAAGTCGTCCTAGGAGGTGGGGCCGGGGACAAAAGTCTAAGAAAGCATTAAGTTAATGGTCAAATCGTGACAAATTGAGAAGCGCGTTGGGACCAGCAAGAAACCGCAACCCCATATCCAACGTCACCCTTTGTACGTCACCCCACATCCCACCACAGCCTTATTCGCCTCTTTCCCTCAGCATTATTCCCTCTCCCTGTTTTACGTAATCTACCTGCGCTCCCAATTACGTATCCATGATGACGTCATTCCCCACGTCGTCCTTATCTCTTGTTTACTTTTATGCCCCATCATGATGCATCGTTCCTCCTCACACTCCCCGAGACCAAATGGGTACGTTTGTCTTTCTATTTCCCAGCGCCTCCGTTATATAGAACTGGGAAACGTAGATCGAGCAATCCTCGTTTCAATCGCTGAAGCTGACTTTTCGTGCTTTTGCTCTGTTTGGTTTAAAAGAAAAAATAAAGATCGTCCATGGAAGAAGACAAGAGCTTGGGGATTGGGGACCATAAGCGGGAAGAAGAAGAAGACGACGACGTGAAAATGGAGAAGTTTTTTGAGCTGATTCGAAGCTTTAGAGAGGCACGTAATTATTTCAAAAGAAAGGAATCGACGGATCAGTGGGAGATCAAGAAGAACAAGAACAAGAGAATGAAGAGGATCGAAGGTGAAGAGCAATCTGATTGTAATTACTGGGTTCCAAAGTTCGAGCGGGAGGATTTTGATAAAGAGGTTGAGTTCAGAAAGCCTGATCATCCTCTGGCGCCTCTGGTCTATCCTCGTCAATGCAACAAAGACAAGGACATGAAAGAAGGAGAAGAAGATGGCGGTCTAGACCTCAGACTCGCCCTTTAAGTAAAAGTGTTGGGAGTTTGTTGATTATAATCGTGTTTGTGCAATTAAAATTAGGGTTCTTGTATTTCTTAGTTAAGCAGACCGATGGATTCATATTGTTAAAAATGATTGGTGTTGTAGGCAACAAATTATATGAGTAAACTTTTTAAGGAAAATGATATTTGCAATCTCTGTGCGTAAGTGTTACTTTTTATTTATTTTTTATTTTTTTATTATTAAAGTGAGCAAATATGAATATATAAGAAAAAATTAAATTTTTAATAATAAATTCAATTCATTTTAAAAAGAATACGTGATGTTTGATCATATTTTACATTATTCAAAATTTGATTTTCAAATCAGTGTTTGGTAAAGTATTATTATTTAATTGATGTAAATGTTATGATTTACTTACTAATTTGAAAATAAAATAATTTTTGAAATTTTTTAATCCACGTCAAACCTGAAAAATATTGCTTTTTTAAGTTATCATTTTTCTTGATATGCATCTAAATAATTTATAGGTTTCCATCTGTGTATTTTTTCACTAAAATGAGATTTACTAAAATGATAAATTAATCTTATGGTTATAAGTATCCATCTATGTGGTATAAATATTTTCAAATAAAATTATTCTAAAAATTATTTATATAGAGAAATTTTACATGGAAGGTTTACACGGTATATTTCTATTTAATCAATATACATGTGCGTTTAAATAAAAGAATAAAAATAAAAAATTATATATTAATTAGATTTGATTAGATGAAAGTATATGATATAAAATATCTTTATAACATTTCATATATAAGATTCTTTGTGATTTTTATAGTTAATTATAAATGATAACATTTTGAATATTTGACGTTAAAGTGTAATTATTGTCCTTGTTAAACATAGAAACGATGGTGCTGGGAATGTGGGCCTCAACGGTCCACGAGGAACCGACGACCCAACCCAAGAGTTGCCCACGACCAAGCAAGCAACCCAACTTGCCGAACAAGAATGGTGACTTGACTTGGTGGGTATTTGAGGTTTGAAGTTTGAGCAGCCTCACGATTGTGGCGTGCCAGCAAGCAACAATGTTGACCAAAAATAAAAGCGCGCGGCTGTTGGAAGGCGTGATGTGGGCTAAATGTTATGAGAGACACAGTACAGTTCATTAAATGAACGTTGTTAAATGCTAAGATATTGGATAATCCCAACAACTAATGCAAGATGTAACAAGGATCGGGTTGAACTCTCACGCAAGAACAAAAATTATTTGCTTACAATTATTTAAGAATAATTGTGTATTATTAAAACTTATATTTAATTGAGTGACATGATTGTAATGATTGATTAAAAATGAGTTGTAAAATAATTGTAAAGGGAATTATTCTATTTTGAAGCCAGTACACGGAACACATTATCCACATTATTTAAATTGTAAGATTTGATTCGTAAGATTTAAATTTTAAAATTTATTTTTCAAATCAAATTATACAATGTAAACACCTTATTAAGTGCACTTTACACATCGACTTGAGAATATATATATATATATATATATATATATATATATATTTGTCAAAAAGATTGTAATCATTACTCCACACAAAATTCATCTGCTACATGACACCATGAATGGAATAGATTAAATGCAACCCCCTCGTTGTTAGGTTTGTAGAGTCTGGTTTATTCTTGTGGCGGCTTGATTTGATGATCTGACCTGATAATGATTCGTTATGATTGATTTATTTATTGAATTTGTGGAGTTTCAATGAGGCTTGAGCCATGAAGCATAGGCTTGGGTCGAGGATAGATTTTTGACCTAGTTTGTGATTCGAGAAATGCAAGACAGAAAGTTTGCTTGACGTTCGCCCTATAGGTCGTTCGAACGAAATTCAAGTAGAGAGTTCGCTTGAGACTTGCTCTGCACCCCACTTGAGCGAGTAACGCGATAATTGAAAAATTAGAATTTTCGCCTTGTAACCCTATATGTATGTTTATTTGAACAATATGACTGTTATAGAAAAATGTATTTTGGTCCAAAGCGTATTATGTCATTCCTCAAGAAAAAAATTCATTCTTCTTTGGTTCCATGAACGTAGGCATGTTGGAGAATTACGTAAATTTTATGTCACGCGATTAATTTATTGTTTTGTTTTACTTTTTTGTAATCATTTTTCACAAAAATTCTAATATAGACGTCATCATGATTATATGAATGAGAGTTGCTACTTTGCCCTCTAGTGCAAAAGTAGTTTTTTTTTTTAATATTAAAAAAATCACACACTTTTGCACTAGAAGGAAAGTGTGAGGCATTTTAACATTTTCCTAAATGAATATCCCTTTGGTGAGATTTTTTTTTTAAAAAAGAAAAGGTTCCAATTTTATTCTATAACTGAATATCCCTATTTAGATTGAGAGATGAGATAAGATGGATTGAGATTTGAATAGTAGTGAGATTTTTGAGTTGAAATTTGTGAATAGTAGTGAGATGCAACTCATCTCCCAATCCAAACTGGCTCTTAGGCTTTGTTTGGATCCTTGAATAAGCTCAACTCATCTCAATTGGGTTCTGTTTTAGACCTATCCTAACATCCAAATACACATCTCCTAAATCACTAAACATCACTCAACTCAAAACTTTTTTACAGGTGAGACTCACAATTGTTTCTAACTCAACATCTATTTACACGTGAGATCCATAACCTTTTTCAGCTTTTCATAAATACATTTAAATTCATCTTAATATCCAAACACATATAAACTTATCTTAGGTGGGTCTCATAAAACTCAATCCACTATCTTAACTCACTACTATTTATAAAGAACTTAACTCATATAAATTAAGCTCAACATCCAAACGGGGCCTTAAACGGACCTAAGTCAAGTGTTGAGACCTTTGATTTATTCCAAGGAAACACACACCATGTTGAGAAATGCTATTGTAAGACCCTTTTATCACACACAATCCACATGGTATAATTTAATTTATAAGATTCAAATTTTAAAATTTATTTTTCAAATCGAATTATATCATATAGATAGTGTGTGATGTAGAAGCCTTAGAATAAAGTTATTCTCGTTAGTTTGCCAACTATATATTTCTCGCGTGCATACGTATGTGTGTCCTCTTGTGTGTATATATATATATATATATATATGTAACTATAAGCAATGTTGAATTACATACACACATTCAATAATACTCTTAGAGTTATTCTATTATCAAGTTAATGTGTAGAGCGTACCATCCACATCACTTAAATGATAATATTTGATTTTTAAAATTTAAAATTTATCTTTCAAATCATATTATGCCATTAAGTACTTTATCAGATGTGTTCTATATATCGGTTTGAGAATATATATTTTCATACTCTATTTCTTAACATGAGATTTCAAAAAAAAATGTTCATGTTGTGTTAGCTAGTTGTAATATTTAGGATTTGTCAAAGGAAAATACCTGATATTTAATAAAATAGTAATTAACTTAGAAATGAATATACTTGTTTATTTCAGTCAAATATATTTAGGATAAAATGCATAAACTGCCCTCAAATTACCACCCAAACTATAATTTTGTTAATTACCCCGAGCTACCAAAATATGTTTGATGTACCTAGAAGAGATATTCAGGGCCCCGGAGGGATAAGCCCATGTGTTGGAGGGCCTAAGTCTGAGCCTTCAAGAATCGGGGGTAGCCTACAAGCCCAGTGATTCAACCTACGGACGCGTGGGGGATAATTTAGTGAAAAAATAACACCTCCGTTTGATTAGAAATGTTATCTTACCAATTTATTTGAGGGTTATCCAAGATAGGCTCTGAGGTTAATCATTATCATCACATTCATGCTCTTATAAATAACACCTAAAAGTAACGTATTTGACATTTATTTATATACTTGTATTGAGACTACTTCTCTCTAACTTAAGCATTGGAGTCCCACTGGGCACATTGTGCCGCCATCTCCTCTGTTGCAGGTCATCCATGTAGTTGGTGATGTGAAACACGTCCTTAATAATACCCCTTTATATATTTTTGTCAATTGCCCCAAATTTTATTTTATTTTTTGCAAAATGTATTTTTAGTGTTAAACACATGTTTTGGATGATGATCTAAAAAGGAAAGAAAAAGGAAAAGTCTACTTGCACCCGGGGTTGGGGAACCCCCGTGTACCTATCCCTACACGTGTACAATAATGAAACTGTACATTTCAAATTTGGACACAATCAGGAAACCTTCCCAAGCAAGCAAAACCCATAGATGACCAGGAAGATGAAACCACCAGAACGCAGCATGGAGTAGAGCCAACTTCCCCATAGACGACCATGAAGATGATTGTAGGTTCTTCTCATCTTCTTCTTCGCATGTCCTAAACCTCTATTCGTCTTGGCATTCTTCAGACCAAGTTGGGCCCCATTGGTAGATGGTGTTAGCGGAGATGAGTGTTTTTCCTCTTTTCCCATGCTGAGAGGAGATGAACTGCATGCTACATGTGCAATGATGCCAATCAAGATTAGTTGAGATTGCTTAAATAATATTCCCTAGATGCAAGTCTAATCTACTTTTTTTTTTCTAGATCTGGAGTGCACTTGTGTTAATATTATTCTATCTTAAATATATGCTAAATTAAGTACTAGACCAAGCATGCATAAATGGTCTACAACATCCTCCCCATTGTTGTTACAAACTACAGGGAGACTTTAGCAATGATATGGTCCAAAATGATTCTGTAAAAAAATGTTCATAATAAAAACAATTTATATTACAATGTGCATGAATTCTCTCTCTCTCTCTCTCTCTCTCTCTCTCTTCCTATGCACAAGTGGTGGCCAAAAGCTTGGATTCCTTCATTTTTACTTACAAAAATGAATAACATTTCATTACAAGAAGCCAAAGATATAGAAAGATGGAAACAAAAACTACAAAAAACATAGGAACAAAGTAAGAAGTGGTAACTATATCGACAATGTACCCCCACGTACCCTCAATTAAGCTCAACAAAAATAAAACAATGCTTATACCCACGATGACCATCGGCCTAGACGAAAGCAATCCATAACGACGACCACCGGCCTCGAGTGACAGCACTCTCTCTTAGAAAAAAATTTCTTTGACGGAACTCACCCACAACGATGCTAGCTGTTTTTCTGGGTTGGGTTTCATTTGTGTATTCGATTTTCCTTTTTTGCCTCTTTCTCTATTTTTTTTAATATATCGGCTTGCATGGTATTATCCCATTCCCCTAAAATTATCCAACCCCAGGTACTTGTAGTTGTAGCAGAATTGAAAGAAAAAATGTACAAATTAAAAAAGGCAACGAATACAAGAGGATTTTAGTAAAATTACCCTTCATATCACTCTGTACGTCAGGCTGGTGCCATGCGGCATGCCTAACATTAGGGGCTATTGGGCTTTTAGACTTTGAAGCATAATGACGCAGCGTTGATTAATTGGTTAAGGCTTCTAGGTCTAGAACATACGGTGGTTGTCGAAAGAGGGTCATGTTTTTGTAAAAGAAAATATTATTTCTCATCGTTATTTTTTTTTATTGTTAATCACTTTTATTGATGTGTCATGTTACTTAAAAAAAAAAGAGTATTTACGACTAGAATAATAATTTGTGATGAAAATTAATTTATTTTTGAAAGAAATAGCCAATTTTTTAATAAATAATTAGCATTAAATAAGAGTAATGTTAGATACAATTATAAGATATGCAACCCTCACACACTCATTTTGAAAAAAATTAGAATCCATCATTAAAAAATACAGTTTTTTTTTTTTTAATGTATTGTTATAAACTTATTTCACAGCTTCATGCACACGATCACCTACAACCAAAGAGTTGTGTGGCTTGGGAGTTCTAGGAAACACTTTCGATGCCTAAGTCAATGATCACAATAAGAATCTCATTTTATAGACAAATGAATCGGATAATCTTCACATACTTGTGAGATATGTATATATGGAGCTCATGATATTTCTGTTACCATGTGCTAGTGAACTTATCTATTATTTGAAATTCAAGTATCGGGATGGAGAGTATAATTAAATCTAACTGATCAGATAGCTCTCCTTGTTCGGGATACGCTCAATTGGTTATTCCTTCAATGGTTAGGATGGATTGGGCTCTCAAGGGAATGGGTTATTGGCTTGAGTTGTAGCCTAGCCTGTGAAGTGGCCCAATAGGCCTCGAAGTGGTATTATGCCCCTTCTAGTTACCTCGCAAAGTCTCATCATGCGCAGTCTAATGGGACTTGTAATTATAGCATTGCTTGGTTATCTGGGTTTTTCGTCATATGTGCCCTTTTGTTAGAGTGTCGTTTCGTTTTAGTGCCCTTTCACACATTTCCCTTTAATTGTCACAGGTATTTATAGTCTTCAAGCACTCTCTTTCTCACTTCTCCTCTTTCGATTCTCTCATTTCATCTCTCAAGCACTCTGTTTTCTTCGCACTCATTCTCTTAGTCTTCATTTCAAATCTATGGCTTCCTCTCTTGGGGCTGGTTCTTCACGACCCCGTGAGTTCACTATTCATCCTGAAGGGGCCGTTGCTAACCCTAACAGGGAAGGGAAAAATGCTCCTCGTTCAATTTTTTAGGGTCATCGATGGTCCTCAACCATTTCTTGTTGCGAATTGGACGCAGCGAGGGAAAACTTCAATATCCCGGATGTGGTAGTTTTAGGATTGCCTGACCAACACCGTAGCGCTGTCGATGTGAGAGGTATGGCAGTTTCTGTTGCTTTGTATATGGCTATGTTTGTGATGGGGTTTCATTTGCCCTTTGTATGACTTGTCTGTGATGTGTTAGACGTCTTGGGACTTGCCCTGACCCAAATGGTCCCTAAAGCTTGGAGGATTTTAATGGCTTGTTGTGTTCTTTGACGGCGAGTGTTGGAGCCTACGGGTGATGAATATCTCGATCTCATGGCTCGTGAGTTTCTTTCTCTTTATGGATTTAGAGGTTTGGATGGGAACATTTGTAGTTTTAGATCCCACAATAAAATAGTTTATTTAGAGCGTAAGTATTCCTAGGCCAAGGATTGGCAGAGGAAATTTTCTTTGTCTAGGGTGATGGTTGGGAATTCCTTGCATATGAGGTTTCGAATCATGAATTCTCCATTAGGGCTTCGTGGTCTCTGGTTCCAGAGGAGCGTGGATTCAAGATTCTTCATTCTACTCGAGAGGAAGCTTGTATCTAATTGGTGCAGACTTGGTTAGCAAAGAATGACAGCTCCACCTGGTTGGATGTCATTTTGACTCCTTCCAATATTAATAGATTCTTAATGGTGCATAGTCGGGCACACATTCTTGGGCGCGAATTTTTGGGTGCTCCATCATTGGCGAGTGGCTTAAAAATGGGGCCACCACCTAATACAGGGGAGGAAGAAAAAGAAAGCTCATGCAGCTATGACACTTTCAAATGAATCCAATTCCACAAAGGGTAGGCTCTCGCCACCACCTTTGGCAAGTGGTCGGAAAAAATCAGACCCTCCCCCAATACCTTCAACCAATTCCCTTGACGAGATTATGGCTCAAGCCAAGGCCGATCTCTAATAGTAGTTGAAGCAGCCTTGTCGCCTAATATATCATATGTAGTTACTCAGCAGACAGGTGACCGCATCAACTTAGATGAGGGTGACGACATCGTAACTCTAAACCCAGATTCCATAATGCACCTCTGAATGTACCAAGTAGCTTTCTTTCTTTCGACACTCTGGGGGATCCCCTCGAGTCGAAGATGTTGAAGACCTGTTGGTGGGAGCTACAACCTTTGCATTTGGCTCGCCCCTTGCCTCGACCATCTTGAGTGGGGTTACCCTTAAGTTGTGTTGCCTTTTGTCTATCCAACAATATCTCCTGGTAGCGGAAGTAAAGTATCGATCCCCTCTTCGCCTTTTAGCATTTCTCCCACTGGGGGTGGTAAGCCTTCTTCGAATTTTCTGGAGGAGATTCCTCTCGCTGGTCCTTCTCGAGCATCAATTGCTCGGGAGGATGACGCAGAGCTGCTCCCCAATCAACATGCGGAAGCAAATATGAGCATTTCTCCGAGAGTTCCATCAAAATCTATTCAAGACACTCTTGCTTTGGCGGGTTTCACTAGTGTTTCCTTGCTCCTGACCCTTGAGGTTTATCTAGTTCTCACCCAGCTAGTTCATCTTAGGATTCACATACCCATCATAAATAGACCTTTCACTCCACTGTTCGTAACCTTCAGAGTATCCTCTCGCTAGTGAGTTCCTTTGCCTTAAAATTTAGTTTTTCTTTCTTGCCATTTTTTACTCTCTCTCTCTCTCTCTCTTTATTTTTTATAGGGAGTTGACCGCTTAGTGACCTTTTTGGTTAAGAATCATTTGGAATTGGAGGAATAAAACCAATCCATGTGATCCTTTATCGGTAAAGCCCATAATATCGTCTATGTTGCTTGTGCTGAGAAGGAGTAGATGGTTGTTGCATTCTCTTGAGCTGAGTCTCGCTCCTATGAGCTTGAAGATGGGTTGGCTTCCTGATGGGCCCACGTTGACTAGCTTAGAATGGAGTTGGCGAGCTCTTTGGAGCAATCCGAAGCAGAGACTAACAGGAATGAACAGGATGATCTAGCTGCTCGCCTCAAGCAAATGAAAGTAGAGAATGAGGGGCTGAAGAAGGCGAAGGCTGATTGTGCCGCTCGCCTATTAACCTCTGAAGAAGGGCACCAAGAAGCCAATACTAGATTGAGCATAGCGGAGGGTGAGAAAGGAAGGGCCAAACAAGATCTGGAGGCAGCGAAAAATGATCTTAAAGAACATGACTGCCATTATTTGTAGCTGAATCAAGTTTTGGAGACTTGAAAAAAGCAGTTGTTAGACTCGAAAATTAAGGTGACTGAATTGAACATTGAGTTGTGTTGTTCTCAAAATGAGGTTGCTCTCATTCTTCCTCAACTGACGGCTGGTTACTTTGTTCGAAGCTGAGTTTGGGGCCTTGGGTTCAATCTTGGAATTAAACAGTTGCATGAGTTCCTGCTTAACCACTCTGAGGAGGATCTTTGCACCCTGATCTTGAAATTAGTCTGAGCTAGTTCTTCTGCTTACTAAATCTTTGATTCTTTTGGAAGGGATACTTTGCCGGACGCCTTCCTCCCTCCTTATACTTCCTGAAGATTTTTCTTTTCAGCCTTAGTATTAAGGACAAGATACTAAGATGTTTTTCTTTTCAAGGACTTTGTTTTGTTTACAATTTGGTTCTTAACTTTAATGATGTAAATGTTACTTCAATATTATTGTATTATTTCCCTTGTTATTTCATGCTACATTGTGTCATTTTCTTAAAGGAATCCAACTAGAATATGGAGTACATGGCGCTACATTAGGTTATGTATGCCTACCTTTTTCGGTTAGAGTTAGTTTACTTTGACCACGCAACTTTGGTGATAAGAATGTGGCGGGAGGGAGCGTCGACTGCACACGTAACCTTGACGATAAAAGTATGGTAGGAGGTAGCCTTAATTGTGCAACTTTGGCGAGTGGCGGATGGTGTAGTGGGAGGATGTCTCGACCACATAACCTTGGCTATAAGAGTGTGGTAGGAGGTGGCCTCAACTGTGTAACTCTGGCGAGTGGCTAGTGGTGTAGGGGGAGCATATCTCGATCATGTAACCTTCACAATAAGAGTGTGGCGGGAGGTAGCCTTGACCGCGCAACTCTGGGGAGTGGTGTAGCTGGAGGATGCTTCCACTGCGTAACATTGGCGATAAAAGTGTGGAGGGAGGTAGCTTTGACTGTGTAACTGTCGTGAGTAGTGTAGTAGGAGGATGCCTCGAGTCCTCGACTGCGTAACTTTGGTGATAAGAGTGTGGCGGGAGATAGCCTCGACCGCGCAACTCTAGTGAGTGGCAAATGGTCTAGTGGGAGGATGCCTCCACCGTGTAACCTTAGCGATAATAGTGTGGTGGGAGGTAGTCTCGACCACGCAACTCTGGCAAGTGGCGAGTGGTGTAGCGGGAGAATGTCTTGACCACGTAACCTTGGCAATAAGAGTTAGATGCAACAAAATATTCCACAATTAAATTTAACAATGACAAAGTGTTCACATGCTTTGAAACTTATTGTACTGAATGTAATACACCCTGGGTTAAATGTAGTATCTTCTTAAATGCTTGGGATTCTAAGGATGAGGCAGTTCACGGCCGGTAGTGTCTTTGAAATAATATGCTCCCAGGTGATAGCTGGCTACCAAGACATATGGCCATTCCCATCGGGGTCCCAGCTTTCCCTCCTCTGCCATAGTTACTCTGATTTCTTTTAGAACCAAGTCCCCCACTTTATAAGACCTTGGTCTTTCCCTTTTGTTGAAGTACTACTCCATCTTCCTTTTGTAGGTTGCTACTCTTATTTTAGCATCCGTCCTCACTTCTTCCAAGAGTTCTAGATTCTCTTCTAGCTACTTGTTATTTGCTTCAAACTTGAAGCTTTCCCTTCGGTGGCTAGACAATCCTACCTTTACTAGTATAATTTCTTCACTCCCATATACTAAGGCAAACAGTGTTTCGCTCGTCGAAGTTTTTTTCGTTGTCCTATATGCCCACAAAATCTTGAGGAGCTCATCCAGCCATACCCATTTTCTCTCATTTACTTTCTTCTTCAGTAGTCCAACAATGGTCTTGTTAGTTGCTTCAACTTGTTCATTTGCTTGTGGATGTCTTGGGTAGGAGTACTTGACCTTGATCCTCAGTTCAACACACCATTTGCTATAATTATTTGAGTCAAACTGTTTATTGTTGTCTGAGATAATGCTTTGAGGCACCCCAAACCTACATACTATAGTCTTCCATAAAAACCTCTTCACGTTTTGGGTGGTCACTGTCACCATCGCCTTAACTTCTACCCACTTGGTAAAGTAATCGACAATAATAATGATGAATTTGGTTACCCCTCTGCTCGAGGGCATAGGGCTGGCTAGGTCTATACCACATTAAACAAATGGCCAAGGGGAGATTATCGATTTGAGTTCTTTAGGAGGAGTGTTCGGGGACTGGCACGTGAAGTTGACATTGAACGCATCTTTTTACAAACTCTTTTGCGTCTTTTAGGGCGTTTGGCCAATAGTACCTTGCCCTCATGATCTTCGTGGCAAGCTATCTCCCTCCTAGGTGGTTTCCACACACTCCTTCATACATTTCTTTCATGATGTGTTCGACCTCTTCTTTTGATATGCACCTTAACAATGGGGCCAAAAAATCCTGCTTGTATAACCTCCTGTCTACCATGGTGAATTAGGCCGCCCTGTTTCTGACTATCCTCGTGGGAGGTAGGGAGGTCTTCATTCTTAGGTATTTGATTATATTATCCGCCTACTCTGGCGTGCTACCTCCTATCTCCAACACTTCATTTCCTACAACCATGTGTCAACAACTTGCATAGTGACCTCCCATGGTAAAGTTTCCTCCTGCTTCACCGAGGATGCTTGTACTAATCAATTGGCTTTCTAGTTGTCAACTCAAGGGATTCACTCGATTTGAAAGTACTAAAGGCAACTATACCCTTCCTGGACCCGATGAAGGTACTTGATTAGTTTTGGTCTTTTCGCCAAATACTCTCCTGTGATTTGGCCGACCACGACTTGCGAATCCACTCGCATCTTGATTTCCCTCCCGCTGAAGTCTCCACTACGGCCAACCTCGCGAGCACAACTTCATATTTAGCCTCATTATTTGTTACCTTGAAATTTAGCCATATTGCATGATTCAACTCAGTTTCGTCATTTTTCACTATGTGCATGCCCACACCACCTCCTGTTCTGTAAGATGACTCGTCGACATACACCTGCCATAACATTCTTCTGGAGTCTTAGGCATATCTTCTTGGAAATTTGCAAATTCCACTACAAAGTCAGCTAGGACTTGTCATTTGACGGTGGTTTTGGGAATATAACTGATGTCGTACTTGCTCAGTTTGATGGACCACTTAACCAATTGGCCCAAGGTGTTAGGCCTTTGTAGCACCTTTTTTAAGGGTGACAGAGTAACGAATTTTGTTTTGGGTGGGCCTGAAAATAGGGGCGCAAACATCAAGCAACCGTCACCACAGTGAAAGCAATTAACTCTAGATACCTTGTCTCAGCTTCTCTTAAGGCTCGACTTACATAGTACACAAGTCTCTACTCCTTCCTTTCTTCCTTTACCAACGTGGCAGATATGACATCTAGGGTTGCGGCTAAGTACAGTGAGAATGACTCTCCTTACTTAGTTTGACTACGCAACGACAATTGTGCCAAGTATTCCTTGAGTTGTGGAAATGCCTCCTCGCACTTAGAGTCCCATCCCTATTCTTTTTTAGGGACTCGAAAGAAAGGGAGACACCTATTTGTCAACTTGGACATGAACCTGTTGAGCGCTGCTATTTTTTCCCCCAGCTTTTAAACTTCTTTTATGTTCATGGATGACTTCATCTCAACAATTGCCCTCAATTTCTCAGGATTTGCCTCGATGCCCCTTTCTGAGACCAAGAACCTAGAAAATTTTCTGATTGTACTCCAAATGTGAACTTAGTTGGGGTAAGTTTCATCTTGTATCGGTGTAGCACACCGAAGGCTTCTCTTAGGTCTTCCATATGTTGTTTGAACTCTATGCTCTTCACTAGCAGATCGTCCACATATACTTTCATGTTTCGGCCTATTTGATGTTTGAACATCTAGTTTACCAATCTTTGGTACGTCGCCCCTGCATTCTTCAAGCCAAAAGGTGTGACTTGGTAACAGTATAAGTTCCCGATTAGTTATGAAAGCCATCTTTTCTTGATCGACCTGACTCATCTAGATTTGATTATATCCTAAGTAGGCGTCCATGAAACTCAACACCTTGTGTCTCGCTGTAGCGATGACTATGAAGTCTATGAGTGGAAGAGGAAAGCTATCATTTGGGCAAACCTTATTAAGATCCGTAAAGTCCACACACATCCATTGTTTCCCATTGAAAATTTTCACCAATACTACATTTGACAACTACTCAAGGTATTGAGTTTCTCTTATGAATCTAGCTGCTAGTAATTGATCTACCTCTTCTGAAATTGCTTTGTACTTCTTGGAACTAAAACTCCTTTTCTTCTGTCTGACTGCTCGAGTGCCCGGACTGACATTTGGTTTGTGTTCTATCACTAACACATCGATTCCCAACATGTCTTTATGACTCCATGCGAAGACATCTTTGTGCTTGAGGAAGAGTTGTTTTAGTAGCTACCTTTCATTATTTGTCATTTTGGTTCCAATCTTCACGCAGTTCTCTAATTGGGTTGAATCAACATTGATAAGCTCCAAGGGTTCGTCTGCCTCCCTTTGTCTCAAGGCGTCTTCGTCTCTCATTTCTCTGTCTGTCATGAAAATTTCAAGTCGCGGTGGGAGGGCTGTGACAACAACATCCCGCATCTCAACCACTTCCACTTCCACTTCTCATTCCCCTTGCTTGAGCTACTGGATGTAGCATTTTCGGGCAAGCACCTATTCACTGTGTATCTCACCAATCCTCGTTCTCGTGAAAAATTTCATTTTTAGATGGTAGGTGGAGGTGATCACCCTCAAAGCATTCAACGTAGGTCGGCCAATGATAACATTATATGCCGATCGGGTTCTTACCACTACAAATTATGTCATGGTAGTGGCATGGTGGAGATATGTCCCTTCCAACATCGATATGTGATAGATCCCATGGGTTGTGTTGCTTCCCTATAAACCCTTTCAAAGTAGTTTGCCCCAGGTGCAGCTGGTCTACATTGATTCCCATTCTTGTGAATACGTTCGAGAATAGGACGTTCGTGGAACTCTCGTTGTTGATCAATATTCTCTGTGTGGTGTAATTTGCTACCAGCATTGTTATTACTAACGCATCATCATGCGGGTAGACTACTCCTTGACAATCATCATCGTCAAAAGAGATTGTGGGTGAAACTTGCACTCGGGGTTGTTTGGCAAGTCTTTCTATGTTGTATACTTCCTCGTATCTGGCCCACCTAGAATACACTTTCTCCCTAGAGGAAGTGGGGCCACCCCCAGCATATCCTCCAGTGATTGTCCGTATCTCACTGACAGGTGGGTTCCTTAGATTTTCTTCTTGCCTAGGGTGCCGCTCTTGCAGTTCTTTTGACCTTCTTTCTCTTCTTGGCAAGCCTCTTCTTCTTGGGCTTTCGCTCCATTAGCGCTTGTGCTCTTGCCTTTTGTCACCTAGACACCAGGGGGGAGTATTCTGAGCGACAATGCATTCTAGCTCGCCTTTTCTCCTCATTTTCTCAATCTTTTGCTTCAATGCATAGCAATCTTTAGTACTGTGGCTGCTTGCATTGTGGCAGGTGTAGTGCTTTTGGGTTTGTAGCCCCACCCCTGTTCCACGCCACGCCTGGCCTCTTTGACTTTGTCTTGCATGTGCACACTAGAGTAATGCACGTGACTGTTTGTGCAGGCATCTCACCTTCCTTCGTGTGGGTTTCTCTTCGATCTCGATCCTCCGTCTCGCTCCTTTTTTGAATTTCCTTTGGGCACTTGCTCTTCCCTCTTCTCTGGTCTAGCTGTCAAGGCGATCACTGTATTTTCAGCGTTAACGAAATCATCTATCCTGTCCATAAATTCTGGTAAGGTAGGGGGTCTTCCTCGCCAATTTGACCATAAATAAACTTCTTGGCCAAATTCTCCTGAGCAGAGCAACCAACATAATGTTTTCATCTTAATCGTCGGCTGTCATTCTCTCCTTATTGAACCATGCCATATATGCCTTAAGGCTCTCTTTTTCCCTATGGTTCACAGTCAGTAGGTATATTGCTGGCGTTATTCGCCTCCGGCTAGCCATGAACTAGGTTTAAAACTGTCTGCCCAATTCTTCAAAGCTATCGATGGATCCCGGCTGCAATGCTTGAAACCACCCTCGGGCCATTCCCTTGAAAGTTAAAGGGAATGCCCTACATGTGGTTTCTCCGGGGAACTTGTGGAGTGTCATGTGGGGTTTGAAGGTTTCCAAGTGCTCCACTGGATCTTTAGATCCGTCGTACATGTCTATTGTTGGGACAATTTTGGTGGTAGGGGTATTGCCATTATTTCTGCATTGTACGACAGATTAGTACTAGTCAACAATTGATCCACTGAAGAAACTGTCCTTATTTTTTTGGCAATCTCTTCGTATTTGACCATCAAACTGCGCAGGTCATGGTGCAGCTTTCTCGTTTCCTCATTTTCTTGAGGAGGTCGGCCAGCTCTAGCACTATGTGCTTCCATCTCGACTCTGTCAACTTGGTTGTGCATTGTGTCCTCCTCCGGTGGCCCCTTTTTCACCTTGATAGTGAGTTTTTTTACTATTCCCCCAATGTTTCACAATGTCACTTCTTGGCTTATGGTTGCCTGAGATCGAGTGGTGGCAAGGCATGTGAAAAGCATGCTGGTTTAGGACAAATTTAGACAAATCGCATAGATGGCACCAATTGTATGGACGTGTTTCATAGCTTAACACACATGATCACCTACAACCAAAGAGTTGTGTGACTTTGGGGTTTTGGGAAATGCCTTCGATGACTAAATCAATGATCAGAATAAGAATCTCCTTTTCTAGACAAATGAGTAAGATAATCTTCATATACCTAAGGGATATGTATATATAGAGCCCATGAGATTTCTATTACCATGCGATAGCGAACATATCTGTTATTTGAAATTCAAGTCTTGGGATGGAGAGTATAATCAAATCCAACTGATCGGATAGCTCTTCTTGTCCAGGATACTCTCAATCGGTTATTCCTTCAATGGTTGGGATGGATTGGGCTTTCAGAGGAGTGGGTTATTGGCTTGAGTTGTAGCTCAGGCCTATGAAGCGGCCCGATTGGCCTCGAAGTGGTATTAAGCCCCTTCCACGTGTATTCTAGATTTAACCACTTATTTAAAAAAGAATGCGCGAAACTTACACATTTTAAGATTACAAATATCAATTTTCATTAAATAATTGTTATGTAAATGATTAAAATATAAAACCATTAAAATGAATGTAATTAAGAACGATAAGAAAACCTTTACCATGCAAACATTATATTAACGGCCGTGTATTCTTGCGATATGCAATTGTTAATTTATTTTTATTAGGTTTTGCTATTCATCCTCTCCACACTCCACACTCCACACTTTTTAATATTTTTTAATATTTTTTTAAAATTTTTTTTGAATTTATTTTTTTAAACTATTTATAATTTTTTATTCACTATTCATATAAAAATATATTTGATAAAAAAAATTAAAAAAAAAATTAAAAAAAAGATGGAGTGTGGAGTGTGGTGTGAATAGTAGGAGGTTGAGTAGAATTTTTGTTATTGAAATGAGATTTCAAATAATTTTAAATTAATGTAATATTGTACGGATTTTTGTAAAGATATTGGATGGCATAATTCAATAGAAAAAAAAAATTATACGTAGATATAGATAAAAGATTACAGTACCCACTTAACCTGTTTTCTCTTGGCGACTCAACGAAATCTTTTAGAATAGTTGCAGTAGCAGTAAGCATGCGCGCAGTTTCTACATTGATCAACAAGAAGAGCCCATGATGAAGATCAGAAGGTCAATCACGGAGGAATGAAAGCAAAAAGACTGCCAGCCATTGATGAAGAAGCTAGAAGAAGATCAGAGCATTTCCTTTTTCTTTCCACTTTTGGTCAGAAACATCCGGAACGCACGTAATCAATAATTTTTATGCGCCAAGGAGAGGAACGAAAAAGGAAAATAAATAAATAAAATGATGGTGCAATTGAGAAACAATTCAGTAATGTCTCCGGCCCAGTCCTTGTCCTCCCAAGAATGAAGAAACACTGCAGAACTGAAGAACAGAATTAAGAACTTGGATGATCTTAGTCTTTCACTTTGGCGGGGAGTGAGTTATATACTGATGATCTCTTGGTGTATGAAGACATTCAAGAGAAAGAAAATGGTTCTTCCATTTTGGTATTTTCGCCCTTTTTCATTGTTAAATTTCATGCAGAATTTTATGGGCACAAACGTAGAGGAAATTCTGTATGTGCAGCATTAACCATCGTATAATCAGATATACACACACACACACACGAGACTACGACGTAGATTTTAAGACACAGCCGCCCCATGTTCTTTATTAGTTCGGCATACATAGATTGTAGATCTGTCAACATCATCCATGCAGATCGGTGTCAATCAATCTTCTCTTTATGTCAACGTCACGGCGTGGTAAATGCCTTTTCTGGGATGCACTATCTGCGGCTGATGCTGCTCTTGGGACTTCCTTTGGTATCAGATTTAAGGGTGGTTCATACAATTGCCATTTACTGATCACATGAAAATCATAGCTGGTTGTGGTCAACTTCTATGTCCCATCTTCAATCAAATCATGAAATTCTGGTTTCTTCTCATGGATTTTGTCAAGCTACTTTCTTTTTGGACACTAACAAAACATATTTAGCTTTTTGTTTTGTGGTTCTCCACTTGAATCGGACATAAACACAGAGATTCTGAAATCATTAGAAAGGGACCTAACTTCAGTAATGGAGAGGCATGAGGAATGAATACCATCTAGTCAATGCTATGAAAACGACACCACTGCAATTGAGGATGTACGTAGGACCCTCGTCTCCAGTTCAATTCACTTAGAAGTTCTTTCTGGGAAAATTTATGTCCTTTGCTTTTCTTTCAGAACTGTTCCAAAAGCATCCATTTTATTGTTTTCTTACAGTGTATTCATCAAATGCAGTTTCCCCTTTTCATGATTCTGTGTTGGACTCGGGGGGCTGTGATGTTGGGGGGGGGGGGGGGGGGGGGTTGGGTTTGTGGTTTTGAATCTTAGACAAAACACTCGATTAAACAAGTTGATCAATTGCTAAGATCTTTATCACATTGCAGTTTTATTTGCCAACTTTCATGTGGTTAAGGAAAGTAGAAACCCGGTGTCGGTTGTTTTTTTGGGACCCATGTCGGTCATGCATCTGTTAAATCACTAGAGGGGGTGGGTATGGCAAACCCGTTTTATGAACAGCTAATTTGTTTAGAAAGATGCAATGGAAAAAATAAATACTGTCATACAACAACATTCACTAATATATATCTCTTCTTGAAGTAGAGGAGCAGAAAGAAGGCAGACTTTAAAGTGCTCCAGACAAAAAAAAAACAAAAAACAAATCAGGACTGGAATATGTAAACGAACAAGCAGCTAAACTTACAAAGGATTACTAGTTTACACTAGTCTGTTTTTCTCCCTATTTTGATGCTGTTTCAGGAGGACTCTTTCCTAGATTAGACAATCTTACTTCTCCAGTCCTTGGACTTTGTGGTCCTCTACTACTAGCACGAGGACTTAGCTCCCCTCTTAGCTCACTGAGCCGAGGACTGTATGTGGGGCGCGGGCTTTGAAGGCTTTTAGGGTCATTTGCTGGGGTTGCCGTGGAGCTTGTGATCTTAGGACTACTCACATGCCTGAACTCACCCCGGCTTCTCGTGATAACTTCATCTAAAATCTCTCCTTCATCTGTAAAGGAAGCTCCAGCACCAATCTCTGCTTCCTGTTGAATGTGTGGAAAAGTTCAAGCATGCATGAGGATTATAGGAACTCATTTATATATGAAAGATATAAAGTAAGAATGAATGTGCAGAGGGTTAATGAGGTGAGCTCTTACTGCTGCAAGGTTAAATGGTAAAGCTGGTGCCTCTTCATACTCTGCAGCATCCAAGTCTTGAAGATGAGCCCCTTTGAAAAACTTGGGCAAAAAGTACTGTCTTACAGGAACCAAAAGCATGATCATTAATGGAAACATAAGTCCGGCAATTGGAATCCATGTAAGTCCAAAACATATAAGCAAATAGGTTGTTTGGAAAATGGTGAATGTTGCTATTGTCTTGAAAGGCACTGTTTCCACAAAAGTTGCATGGTATTCCTCTAGGACCCTGCAGGAAATGAGTAAAATATGTTAGTCCTAAAAAGAAAGGGAAACATTGATATTCTAAAGAAAAGGATTTGCAGCTGTTACTTGTATCTTCTGCTTGGTGCCGTGAAGAGCAGTAAGATTCTTTCCCAGAATTGGTTCCCAGGTAAACTTTCAATTGCCATGAATGCAAAGTAGCCCCATAGAACTGAGGTTGGAATCATTTTGAGGAAGGGCATGGCAGCAACACATCCTCCAACAATTATAGATTGAAGAAAGTTACTGAGACGCTGTTCCTTCACCTCAACAGGCAGAAGATCATCGATTTCCTTCTCAATATCAAACACTGTTTCATCAACCGGGGCGTCCATATGTCCCATACATGTAGCTGCTTGAATAGTTGATTCTTTTAAATCCTTTAGTCCCTGCTCAAAAATAATTCCTTAGTCCACATGTACTAATTATCTGTGCATGCTTCATTAGAAGATTACTAAATCATTTACCCAGGATTCCTCTGGCCTATGAGTCTCCTTACTTTGTAAGTCATTTTTTTGTTATCTGAGAATTCTTGGTCAGAGGGATATTTACATACTGTGCCCAGGTCTTGGTGGGTTATGAGCCTGGTAATCATTTGTTCCCAGGATTTCGTCCCTAGCATTTCTAAAAATATGATTTTGCAGCCTTTGCAGGAAAGCAGAAGAGCAATCTATCATAAAACTTGAGAACCAACATGTGTAACAACCCTACCCGAGTTGAGGCCTCCTGATAGATCAAAGGGGTCTGCATTTGTTGATAGGCTTCTTGCATATGTCCGTACAGCTGTCCTAAGCTGGCATTTCTTCTAATACTTCTGCGGGCTGTAGCAACCAGCCTATTGCGAAGCAACTGCATGGCAAGCAAATATTTTTAAACAAAAAGTATAAATAAGCAGAAAATGATAACAATAAAGAAAAAATACCAATATCTACCGCTTTGAAATTGTCACTTGTCCCAAAAATTTAGGCTAATAGGAAGAGGTATATTTAATTATTTGTATTATATTCTTAACACTCTCCCTCACGTGTAAGCTAGACTCTCCCTTAATGAGTAGGCCTAACTTAAGCGGGATAAATCATAGGCTCTAATACTATGTGAAATCACCACAGTTCTAAAAGATTGAGCCAATAGAAAGAGGTAAATTTAATTATTTATATTATTTTCTTAACAACAGCATAATATACTAGATGAACATTATGGCTAGACTACCTGGTGTTTGAGAGTAGCCAAACTCTTTGTATGCATTGGAGATTGTGGGATAACTCCATTTGCTGGAGGAATTCCAATAAGACCACACAATAAGGTCTGCCATCAAGAATGGAAATATATAAGAATGGGGATGGCATAGAAGGAAGAAGGAAGAAAGAAGACAGTGAATACCAGAAATCCCAACAGAAGTAAGTCATAATGGTAAGAAGATGGCTTTCTCAGACTGAACTCCTTCTGTTGAGCAAGTTGAGATGCTACACTATGGTCAAAATAATAAAGTACCGCAATCATTGTTGCAGGAATGAAAGCTCCAATTATGTAGACAACAGGAACATTCAGCATATCCTGTCAGTTTTTAAGTGTAAAACTTCAACTCAATGTTCTACCAAGACAAATACAAGAACTTGTGTTTTAATCACAAAATTTTGACGCATGCCTTAATGACTGTCCAATTATCATATGCACCAGGTGACCATGGATTTGGGCTGAAGAGGCGCCGTGGGATCCCTTTCGGAACACTGCTGGCTGGTATGTAAGAAACAGCTGTCCAGACCAGCACCATAAGCGGTACACCATAGTCGGCAATTAGGCTTCGAATCCAACCTTTCAAATTAATTCAGAAATCTTTTAAATGTAGAATATATTGCATTTCACAAAACTCATAAAGTCTAATGCAGTTATCAGAAGTCTCGATTTAGATTATGTTGAAAGAATCATGCTTACCAGACCCATACCGCCATGATCTTGCCTTCCGGCTTCTTAATGCAGTTATCAGGAGGCCAAATGATAGAACCAAAGCAAACATGCCATTTGCAAATCTCCATGAAGGTATGAACTCAGTTAAGTTTGAATGTTCTCTCTTTGGGATGCGAAACTCTTCTACCAGTCCCTGGAAAATCAAATCAACAAAAGAAAATAAATCAAGTTGTCAAATAAATCAATTCTTTTCAGGATTATGGTCTGTCAGAAGCCAATATTGCTTATATCTAACTGTAAACTTGTTGAACTAGTATGTACCAACATGTTATGAATTCCCTAAACAACCGAACAAGAAGTGAAAAAACAAAAATCGAATAACAGAATTCTTACTTTTATAGCTTGCTGCATGAAAAGCATTGCTATTAGCAGACCAAATAATTCTCCAGCCACACGGGTGAACCTATTGATAATGGAGCAAGCTCCTAAAATAGACAATAAGAACAGCAAGAATGCTGTCCAGACACATATCCTACAATATCAAAAGATCAGACAATTTCTGTCAATTATATGACGAGAATTTGAAACATAGAATTCAAAGTGATACTCGAAGTCCATGTCCAGGACGTGAACAGTGTGATTACTTGAAAAAATAGAGGAAATTTCTCACCATCCAGTCCATGCCAGAAACAGATTTCGACCCAAGTCCGGTCTCTCTTTAGCAAAATTAAACAAGAATGTGTACATAATCACAGTGGGTTCTGCAACACCTAAAATCAACAAAGGTTGACCTCCAATGATAGAGTGTATAATCCCGCAAAGGGCAGTGGAAGCTAAGGTTTGAACTGCCGTCAGAACTCCCTCTGCAAGTACGAGGTGGAGAATATCATGAATGAAACTTCTGAAGGCCTTTGATTTGGCCTTAATACTTATTATATCACGACCTATTATTTTCTTGTCAACTCTTCCATTTTTTCCAGTTCTGTTGTCTAACCAAAAATCAAAGTGCTAAGCTTGAGCGGCTAAAAGTTCAAAGGAAAGTGTAGACTTTGGAGAATTGTGTCGTATCTTCTAAATTTAAAGAATATTCTATCACACAGATCTAAAGGGACTTTTGAAGTTTATGTCCAATACCAGTGTTTCGCTCCAGTTGTTCACCAAATGAAATGACCGGTATTGCTGAAGCAAAAAATATGTATGTGGTGGGAGCCAGAATCCTGAGAGCAATAAAATTTGGTCAATAAGTCATGTTGAAATTCTCCAAAAAGAAGACTAAAGTCACAAAGATGTTAGCTTTGCAACTGAACAACATTCACAGAGAAGTGAGTTTCACCTGAAGCCTGCTCTAAATCCACCGGTCCAATCTTGTTTGTAACACATTAATCTTCCTCTAAGGTCATTCTTGATTCCTCGAAATGGCACAAATGTTTCTTCCATGGTTCTATCTTTGTAGGATTCAGTTAAAACTGTGCTCTTCCCTCTCTAATGGCTTCTAAGGAATAGAATGGCATCAAGGACTAAAGGAGGTTCAACAATAGCAAACTTTGCAGCAAGTACTGAGTGGTATTTGACTCAAGAAGAATCACAAAAAATGGCAATCAAGCAGATGGACTAAATCGCATGGGAGCTTGGGGAAATGAGTTTAAGAATTTAACAGATACGCCAAGGTGCATGATTCAAAGCCTTTTTAAAGAAATAAAAGGCAAGCGATATCAATTATTAAACTTTATACACAAGAAAGCACTTGGTAGGTTGATCACCAACTACAGCATCATAACCTTTTTGATGTGCTTACTGTTATCAATGTGTGGGCACAGAGAAGAGAGGGAAGGTCCAAATATATAAGAAGCAAAAGGCGTTGAGAGAAAAGGGAAGGTAAAACATTTTGGTGCAGACTGCAATGCGGGTGGTCTCAAGGGAATTTCAGATGATCTCACTGTCATGGCCAGGAAATTATACAGATCAAAATTCCAAATCTTTCCCACGTCAGTATCACATAATTAGCTGGACCCACTAGATACTGTGACTTACTGTTTTGAGAGGAGGAAAACTGTATCTAAGTTCCAACTTGTGAACTGAGACATATAACAAATTCAGTAGAATTCTTAGCTTATCTCTATTTCACTTAAAATTCTAAGGCCTGGTTTGGATAGACAGTTAGATCAGATGAGATAAAATATTTTAAATAGTAGTAAGATTTTTTAAGTTAGGATGAAATGAGATAGTTTGTAAAAAAATGTATATTTGGATAGTGAAATGAAATAAGATAGTTTTGACCTTTTGAAATTTGATAAATAGTTTTACTGTTCATGTCAGAAATATTTGAGATGAGTTTAAAAATTTATAGATTAAATAGAGATGAAATCTAACTGTTTGGATGTCCAAAACCTTCTCATCTACCAGATGATTCTTATCTAGCCATCCAAACCAAGCTTAAATACTTAAAGAGATCTTGAGTCAAGAGAAGATTATCTCCACCATAAGATCAAGTTTCTAAATATGGAGGTATTAATTGCAGTGTTGATTGGTCGGCAAAGTCCAAGTTAAGAGGTTGAGTGGTTTGAGCTTCCCATAAAACCTCCTCCATTAATGCTAAAAATGGATGTCTTTCTCTGCTTTCATCATAACTCAATTAGAGAAGCAGAGAGAGAGAAATTCAAAGCATCTTCTGCACCTTCTTTTTGGGATCTTTGATTTGATCTTTGCTTGCATCTAAAATAAGCTATGCTCAAATGAAGACAAAACAAGTTGACCAAATTGTTCCATCCAAAATGGATCATTTTCCCTTCATTTTTTAAAGTTGCATGTCCACTCCATTAGCAGGTAATTAAAAGCATTTCGTCATCCACCCAACCGGGCTATAAGCCTTTTGGGCCAAGTAGACGACTCAAATCTTTGCAGAGACAAAGAGAATGATGTGAATTTAGTAGTCATATTGAATCGTTTCCCCCATGTGCATTGAACAGCTCGGTTTAGCTGCCTCCCAAGCCAACCAACTGCATCGTGGATTATCCTCCTTCACACGCTTTCTACTTCATTTAAATGCCTAACATGCACAAAGTGCATGCATGCATGCATGCATATGTATTTATAATTTATATTTTGAAATTCTCATTCCAAATTTACAATTTCATTATAAGTAATACTAGATATAATCTTAAAGTATACAATTCTTGTGTATTCTCTTTAAAAAAAATAGAATTTACTATTAAAAAAATAAATTTTTTATGTCGGTTCTAGTTTTATCCATTTTTTTCAAAGAGTATATGGAGTTTGCACACTCTAAAACTACAAATGTCATTTGTCTTTTGTTATATATTTATTTTTTTCATATCCATCATATTGTTCTTATCATGCACATTTTAATTATTTTATTTATTTATATATATAGAAAGAATACATATCCATAATCCCGCTCTTCCTTTTATTATATTATAAAGACAAAATAACTGCGGATTCCGGACACTCTTTTTAAAAAAATTAATAAGTAGAGACTCAGGTAATAAAATTTACTTTTTAATAATATGTCATTCTTTTTTTCAAAATGATGCACAAAACTTACGCAATTTAAATTATCATTACTCTAAATGATATATTCATTAACTTAGAAAAATTATACTCATTATTTCTATACCACACACTATATAAATTTTTTTTCCTTAATTATCAAATGTGTGGTATATGAATAATGAGTAGAATAATTTATTTAATTTAATAAAAATAAAATAAAATAAAATAATTAATTAATTAAATATAATATGTGATGTAATGATGACGAGTAGAAGTACTCGTTTAACTCCTATCAAGAGCACTCCGAATAGATGCTGTAAAAATATAATTTTTTTAAAAATATAAAAAAAAGTTTGTTCAAAGGTAACTTTCAATGGATCTTGTATTATATCTTTACTTTACACTTTGCTACAGTACTTTCTCTACATGTAAAGGTAACTGTTCATAACTTTAAACATTTTTAATTAATTTCTCTCTCCTCTTTCTCTGATTTTTCTTCCGTTTGCTTCATAATTATGTTCTTTGAATCATGCAAAGCCTCAGTGCTTAATTATCTCTCTGAAAAGTTTACAATCTCTATACTTTGATTATTTATATTATAATCTTTTCTTTTTATTTTTGAATTAATTTATATTTTAGTTTAACTTATAAATTTGGATTAATTTAAAATAAAACATAATTATATAATATTGTAGATATGGAGATATTATAAATATCAAAAAATATGATGATATCATTGGTAGTTAAAGAAAATATTTGAAATAAATAAAAAAATATTAAAAGTATAATATTTAAATGATACGTAGAAAAAATAAATAAGCCGATATATGATATATGGTAAAAGCCAATACGTAAAATAAAAAAAGTGAATTTTAATAATATATTTTAAAAGAGAAGATGAAGAATCCATTAAAATTGCTCGTGTACTCTGGTTTGTGGCAGATTTCAGATGAACTCTTTGACCAACCATTTCAATATCAAAGCTGGAGTTCGATCGGTATTACGCAGTACATGGACTAGCATTGTTATCAGTTGTGCAGTGCTCAGAGTAGATGATAAATAACAATGATCATATCTGTAAGAAAAATATTATTTATCATTTCAACTTTTATAATTCTTTTAAGTTACACCAAATTATTTCAAAAATAGGTAAATTGTAACAAATAATATAAAAGTAATAATTAAAATAAATAAATAACACTTCTTTGTATTTAATGTTTAGACCATGAAAGATTCCTTAAAATCTAACTTTTGTGTGACGCGACAGTGTGATGAGTAGCATGTATGAACTATTTTTTTTCTCCATTGAAGCACCAACGTTGAACCTCCTATATTATACTTTTTGTTTTTAGCTTTACATTGAAGTTAAAAAGATTATCTTTTAGGTTATTTAATGGAATAAATATGGGATATTAGTAGCCCAAAAATATTTTAAGGATACATCATTTTTTAAGTCTACTAAAACGTATTGTAAGAGCACCAGTAGTAGGCTAGTTAAAATCAAATTTTAGTCAAAGAATAGCTTAAGTGTAAAATAATGTGTAACATTGGACTATCTAAATGTATAGTAAATTTAGTTTTAGATGAATAGACTAGCTAAATTTATTGAGCCAAAGGGGACTAGTCAAATATTACTTTTGATTAAAATATTATATGTCCTACTGCTTCTCACTCCCGCGCAGTGAATGACATTGTTGATAAAATGTTATGTCTTATAGTGGAAAAATATAACCATTAGAAAAATATAACCGTTAAAAAATATAACCGTTGAAGAAATATAACCGTTAGAAAATATAACGATTAGAGAAATATAACCGTTAAAAAATAAAACCGTTAGAGAAATTCAAATTACAATTAGAATTAAAATAAATGAAAAGTTTAAAATTAATATTTTAATATAATAGTGAAAGATTTGTTGAGCCTGTTATTTGATATTGTAAAAAATGACTAGCTAAAATTTGTAAAAGTAAATTTTTTAGTCAAATTTTAGCTAAAGTTTGTTAAGCCCACTACTAGTGCTCTAAGGATATATAAATCTTTAAGCCATTATTTTACTATCTTATACACGTGTCATTAGAATTTTTCTATTTTAAGTCAGTATATAGAACACATCTAGTAAAATACTTACACGATATGACTGAATTTAAAAAATAAATTTTAAAATTTAAATCTTATAAATATAATATTACCATTTAAATAATATAAATAACGCTTTGCGCATAGACAATCTTTAAAAGTATATAACCATTTACCATTCGCTATTTAATCATTTTAAATATACCATGGCACTGTTGTATTATCTCATGTTATTTATATATGTTATTTTCTTTGCCTGTAAAACCTAATAAAAAGATCATTCAATAAGACTCAAAAAAAAAATCCCTCAGTTATTTGTCCAATAATAAATAACAGTTTTTTAATTCTCTTTCTTAAAAAAGGAAAAAAAAGGATAGAACGAAGTTTTGTCCTACACGATCACATCATCCAATTTGATTATATAAGAAATGAGTAAGGTAATGTTAAGTATAAACCTCGAATAAATAAGTTTCGTGTAAGTTTTTTTGTAAAAATGTAGATTTTATTAAGAAAATAATTTTTTTTATACTTTTTCATAGTGGGATATACTTTTTTACAAATGGCCTATATGAGATTTGTACAAATCATTTCTTATAAAATTAAATTGTATAATAATTAAAGACTTAAAGTTGAGTATTAATGAAATAAATATTATAAATTATCATTTTGGAGCCTTTTCTTTTATCAAGATATTCAACCAAATTCTAGAAATCATTATAAAAAAAAAAATTCTAGAAATCAAAATGTTGATATACCATATATTGAGGTTATTTTAATTTTAAAAATTTCACTTATTATATAATGGCTCAAAGTATGCTAGTTTAAATTATATATAATATTTTTATTTTAGAAATTTAGTTATTCCAGCAAATTTCACACAGATCCAACACTAATAATAATATTAAATTCACGTCACATCTCTTTACAGAGCTACTAGCTTTTGCAGTTTCAGGTGATTCACGTTCATGTCTGTGGACCAAATTACAACTATATAGTACCATATTTTATTAATTCAGTATCATGAAAGAAACCATTTTAAGGCATTTCTTTTAGTTTTTCAAATGCGAGACCTTTGTAAAAGACCTCTCTTTAATTTCTAACTTTTGAGACCACCATCATTCCAACAATCAATATTCTAGTTAAGATAATTGGAAAACGACAAATTAAGGATACGAATTGTATGACATGAAGAAAACTAAATGACCCCCCGTTAACTTATTGAAAGTGAATAAAATTTCATAAAAGTAAACTTATAATTGACGTGATTTGATATAGTCGTTATTAAGGAAAAAAAAATGCCGACAGATGCCCATGATTCAAACTACTGCAAATCAATCATCATTTAAGTCTCAAGATCACAACTCAATGCAAACAACACAATCAAAGATATTAGTTCCATGATATCAACTCTTGGATGGGGCAAATAATAGATGATATAAAGCAGATGAAGGATTTATTTCCTCGATGACGGCTTTCTTTTATCTATAGATCTAGTAACAAGGCTGCTCATATGGTAGCACAATTGATTATGAAAATAGATTATGAGAGGCTTGTGGTTAGAGGAGGGGTGCCCTTCCGAGATTATTTCTGTTATCTTGAGAGAAAAGCTAGATAATAGTTAAAGTTTTTTTGAAATGAAGTTTTCCTTTTGAAAAAACAAAACTCATATAAAAACTTTGAAGAGATTTTAATTCTTTTAATATTACCACAGTAATGAAAAAATTATTCTATTCTTAAGTCAGTATGTAGAACACACAATTTACATTAATAAATTGTAAGATTTAATTTGTAATATTCAAATCTTAAAATTTCTCTTTCAAATTAAATTATGTTATATAAACATTTTATTAAATGTGTTTTATATACTGATTTAATAATAAAAATTTTCAAAATAAAAAAGACTTTCTTATAAAAGGGGAAAGGGATCGGCCTGTTCACATTTGTTATCATTAACTTCAAAAAGACCGGAAAAAAAAAATGTGTTTGACATTGTCTCTGACTAAGAGTTGGGCTGGCAAAAGAGCTTTACTTTAGGTTATAAAATTATCCTCCAACAGCCGGCAATATATATTCGCCTGCTCCAGTTAAGCCCTTGAGGGGAATGGAAAACAGAAAAAGAAAATCCATTTTCAGGCTTTTACTTTTTAGAATTTTTCATAGCACTTATTTTCCTATCATTATTTTTTATTTCTTAAAAAAATTATTATTTTAATACTTAATTATTACCACAGTTTAGTAGATTTTAAAAATGATGAATGATCAAGTGAACGTGTCTTAGTTGCTATTTATATAAGAAAAATACTACATACACAAAAAAATTTTATAAAAATAAATTCACAAAATGATATATCTTCATATGATTTGTTCGATTTATTTTATAATAAAAATAATTATCTTAAAATTAAAAGATTCTATGCGGTGAAATACCAATAGAAATTTGTGGAAAAAAAAGTCCATACTTTTGCATGCAATGTACGTATACGTAACATATTTGTTAAGGAAAATGTTACTTGTCCTCTCACTTTGTCTATTCACTTTGATCACAAAAGTAATTACAAAAGTAATTTTTAATGTATTAAATTATTTTTTTATTTTTTATAAATATTTAACTATATTAAAAAATATGAAAAAAGGGTAAAAATGGCCTAGAGTTCAAATGGAATGGAAGCAAATGGTTGCACAGATCACACCGCAAGACCAAGGGGCCGGACGTGGGAGGTTTGAAATTAGTTTATTATGGTTTAATAAAATGCTCACTTTCAATTTAATATTAGCGTATGTGTGTTTTTTTATTGCTCGGCTGTACGAGGATGTCTTAGTGACTTCATATTTCTATTAGGTTTTACTAAAAAAAGGTTCCCTTTAGTATGAGAGTGCAAGGAGATGCTCAATTCCGCACTACAATCATACAAGTTCAAAAGAAAAATATTTAATTTAACTTTAATCATTCAATTTATATTCTGATTCTCTCTCGAGTGTTCATTAGTCTTTCTCTTTCATCCTATTCTGATTCTCTCTCGAGTGTTCATTAGTCTCTCTCTTTCGTCCTATTCTTTAAAATAATCACCAAAATTCATTTTTTCTATTTTACATATTTTTATAATATATCATACATTAATTTATCTATTTTCTCTTTATATCATTTAAATATTATACTTTTTAATATATTTTATTCATTTTAAATAAAGTAAAAAGTAGATAAAAAATAATAAAAAGTAAAAAGTAGAGAGAGAAATAAATTAAATACTTATATAAGTGTGAATAGTATTCTATAGATGTAGAGATGGTACTGTATCAAACTGGATATTAATTATAAAAATACATAATCTATTGGATGAGCTATATTGAACTATTTTCTTCAAATTTTATAAAAACATGGGTTTGATATAATCTATTGGGAATGCTCTAAGTGAGCTTAATATAAATTAAGTATGGAGTTGCGGTTTGAATTTAGAATTTCTGTTTTATATTATGTCAAATCAACACTTATTTCAAAAATTTAAATCGACAAATATAGATACTCAATTTGTTATCTAATTGCACACAAATTTAGTAGTCAATTAGATGGTTTATTTACTTTTTGAATTATTGAGCAGGGATTTTTTTATATTCACATCTTCTTGATAAAGGACATCCACCATCGAAAGAGTCTTTATTCTATTTTCCAACTTGGTACTTTCCAACCATTCGAAGCTTTAATTATAGAGGGTTTTCAACATTGTCAAGCTTATTATCATGATTAAAGAAATTGTTTAAAATTGCCCACTAATGTTCATGTGTTCATGTCTTGAAAGAAATTGACGGATTAAGAGAGTGGGGGGACGTTCACATGCTAGCCTTCAAAACAAAACAAAAAAATCTCTATTTTTTTTTTCCTTTATACTTATTGGGGTTGCATTCTTATGATTGTGTCTGGCACAAGACATTATTCTTACTTGTTCTTGAAGAATTGTGAGGTAAATGCTAAACCACCTGTCAAGAAAAGTAGATGTTACATATTCAATCTCGGCCATTGACTAAGTGGTAGGACCGTTGATGATGGTTCTAGTCCTTTTTTTTTTTTTTTTTTCCTTTTCAAACTTTTAAGGTTTTTTTCTTTAAATATCCAACTAATCTTCAATAAATTAGTTTCCCATTTCATGCGCAAACCAAGTAATTATTGAAGTAAATCTCAGAGAATATTGACGATATTCTACTAATTCTAGTACTATGGTTGGTTTTATGTCCAACCATATTTCTACTTCTAGTAAGAGGGCAAATAATAGTTTTGCCCCAAAAAAATTAATAAAATTTCCCTTTCTTCGTAGGAGAAACAAATTCTATAATATAATAATATAATATTATATTATAGAATTTTAGATACTTCTATTTTATAATAATATTATCATATAAAAATTCTAGATATATACTTCTATTTTCTTTTTTATTGTGAGGAATTTCGGAGACTGTACAAATTAATATAATATGTCATTAATAAGGTTAAATCCCGAACCTGTGTAATGTGTTTCCATCACACAAATCGGATAAGTCATCGATTTTTTCACTAGAAGGAGACGTGGTTCCTAATAATTGTTCGTAGCTAAAACAAAAACTCTTACCACTTGAGCCAACTTCTAAAGTTTAATCCGTTCTAAATACTTCTAATGGTCATTTTCGTGCATCTTCCACTCAGTTTACATCTCATAATCTTACTTTAAAGCCAGCACTTTTCACGGTGCCATAAGATTCAAAGAGCGGCAGACCCTTGACATGGCCAAGCCCCCAATTTATGCATGCTCGATCTCCATGTGCTTAAGCCACACATTTTGGCTCCAATCACACCATTAATTTAGGGTTCGGCTTACATCCTATTAAGGTTATGTTTGAATGTTTTATTTTACTCAAAATTTTTATCTCATCTCATCTCATCATTACAACATTTTCAAATTCTTATATAAAATATAATAAACAATTCAACTTTTTTCAAATCTCAATACAACTTTTTCAAATTCCAATTTAACTTTTTCAAATTTTCAAACTAAAAAATAATATTTTAAACTTTAAAACAAAACACAAAATTCTCATCTCACCTCCCAAACATATCCTAAAAGTTTACTAGATACATCAGCTTGCTCGAAAAATAAATGGACAAGATATTTTAAGGAAAAAAATAAGTTGACTTTTCATTAATCTTCCAATATTGTCCATTCACTTTTTAATGGAATGTATCCAATGAATTTTTAACCAGATGTAAGCCAAACCCTTCTGATTAAAACAAATATTCGTATAAATTTCCATCATAAGTTAATGCTATTCATCATACTATTAATCATTATCATTTCACTATTTTCTCGCGTGATATAGATAAAAAAAAATACTTATTATTTTATAATCATTTAATGTTATATTAAAAATGACAAAAAATAATGGTTAAAAGATCTGTAAATAGTATTTTTCTTCTGTCAATTCCTACTAGAAATGTTTCCACATAAAAAAAAGAATTGATCATGGAAGGAGCTTACAGCCACTGAGATGGCTGGCCAAAAATGGTCAAACATTAAAATACTCGTTGCAACCACACGATTGGCAGCTTGAGTGTAGCCCAGAGATACATTTCTGCAGAATCACAGATGCTGCAAACCAGGCTGGCTGCATGTTGCTTTTACACTGTACGTAATTGTAATATATAATATGGACTGGAGGCCCCCCAAAACCACAAGAAGCCATATTATATGAAAATCCCATCTTCACAACCAACACCAATAAAAATGTGCACTGCACCCACCAACATCATAAAGATGGGAATATCATAAAGAAGAGATTTTCTATTCCATCTACAGGACCAAAAAAGGATGAATCACGCTTGCCATGTCTTTTGTGCTTGGCAACAAAGAGATCTATCATTTGCACTTGATTGCATCTATATATGTGTATGTAGATCGACACAAAGGTTGCAACCAGGGGAGGAACCAACCTTTGGGTTGGGGTCAAAAAATAAAAATTGAAAATTTTGATCATTTTGTCTTCCCCAAAAATTATTTTAATAGTTTTGCCCATCAACTTTAATTTCTTGCAGCCCACCCCTGGCCTTGCATCCTTGAATAGTGATCTGATCATTTCTTTGCAGTCATGATCATTGCTGTGTATCCAAAGTTTTCTGTATCCCCACCATCACATGACATCATATACATTCTACATTGACCAAAATGACATATATACAACCTTTTTTATAACATTTTTTTATTATAAATTATCTCTTTCAAATGGATGGCGATTATGTAATTTGAAATTTAAATTAAAAAAATTACTCTAATACTTTAATTTTATGAAGTGGCACTAACATATATATTACATTGCACATTACAATTCTCAAATTGGTAGCTAGGTTTACAAGGAATTACGGAAGTAGTTAAAACCAATACGAGGTGTAGGGTAATCAATTGAGACTATTAATTGGAGACGATCGACATGAACTCCATCCCAACTTATGTATTTCTAGATCAGTTGATCTTCAATACAGACATTGAAAGCAGTAATTAGGCCGCATGTAACACCAGAATTGTAGTTGTATGCATGAAGGTGGCCCTCCATAACCACAACATGATGCCATTAATGAATTCTCAAAGCCTGCAAGATCAGGAACCATGTATCAATAACCGAATACTTTTGTATGTACGTTGATATCATGGAAAGCCTTTTAATATCAGTAATGTATTTGATGTGTCAATGACCATATATAGTTCGCAAATAGATTTTTTTTCATGCCATAATCTGCATGCATTTTATAATGAGGGTGTGTAATTTGCTGGCATATATATCCACATGCATACACAACCATGGTATTCTTCATTTCAAATTATCTCAGTTCCTCACATGATATATAAATATATATATATATATATATATTTAGCCTTCGATTGTTCACTAAATACTTATGCAATATCGTTTTTGTTAAGATCAGACTTGAGGCATCCATTCCCATCAAAATCAAATCACCAGTGTTTACGCCCCGCTAGTTGCAAGTTGTTGAGGCAAACATTAACGTACCTAGTGGTCCGGTGTTGTGCACCCAAAAATATTTCCAACCATTCTAATAATATATACCCTACGTACTATAAGACACGTACGTACATCATGCATATATATATGCACACAAATATATACAGTTATCGAATTTCTTTCGATCGACTAACTGTTGTGAGATCAATTAGTGAGTTAGGACGACTTATGTCTCTTAATCTTCCGAAGGTACTGCTTGAGGTCTCTCTTTACTTGTGGCATCACCGATCTTGCTAGTTAGCAAAAGCCTTGAAATTCAGATCAAAAGAATTATTAATTATGTCATCAAAACTATGTGACATATTATTGGCACAGAAAAAAAAAAACCAATATTAATATTCTTTATATATATCCTTGATAATTTATCATCGTAAGTCATACCAATTAATATTTAAAAAATCAACTGCTAATATGAAAAGCTACTTAGCAGTTGATTTTTTAAAATGAAGAACATTTTTCTAGAAAGAATTAGATTTTTCAAGGGAGTGTGACAACGTACTTGCCCGTATGGCATTTTTTGTTTCGGTAATCGAGGATGGAACTCTTTCATACGACAGAAAAATGAAAGGAACTTGATCTTGTTGGTAACCAAAACTTTGTAATCTAAACGAAGTTTTACGTTAATATATTCCATGCACCAACACATTAATAATTTAAAGGGAAAAATCTAATTAATTTGGTCGTCATCATGTGAAGTATATAATGCTTTGATTGAGATTCGATCTTTAAAATTAGCTCATAGAAGTTTCCATCGATTCTCCTTTTTTGTTTTCTGTATGTGCTAGAACGGTAGAGCTTATATATGCAAATGCTAATTTCAGGCCATGTTTGGATTTGACTCGTTGAGGGTATAATTTCATCTCAGTCAAAGATGACCATACTCCCAAACATACAATTAATTTTACTCTCAATGTCAGACTGGCCACCGGCGGCTCAGATCAAATTTGGGCCATTAACAGTGCATGGCCAGAGACTTTGGCTGCCATGGGCGGCCCAAATCGTGCCACATTGTTCTCCTCCACAATGTCAGCCACACCAGATTTCAATTTTTTTTTATTAATTTTATGAGACATACTGCAGACAACATTCCCAAAGTTTATTTAAATTGGTATTAGGTCAAGGGAGCGAGTTAGAAATGGAAGAAGCTGAAGTAGTTGAGCATTCAAGCTGAAAGGAATCAATCCAAATAGAGCAGTACTGAAAAAACCACTTATAATTAGTTATTGCAAAGTTTGCTCCATTTGTGAAATTTGGTCCCACATATTCCAGGTAGAACTGATCATCTAGGTTAGATTTTTTTCCAGCCCAGTCCGAAATTCGAGAAACCGAAATTTGGTTCCAGTCCGGAACCCGGTATCCTTTTTTTTTTTACAACTTCATAATTGTTAATTTATTTGGTGTGGCACTAGAAGTTTCCTTGTGAAATACATAAAAGCATAATATCATGGACGTTGGCTTAGTGATAAAGGAAAATTTTTCATATGATTTGAAGACGATATTAAAGAGATTAGAATATTGATGTCCATTATTATCCTTGTCTATTGACTTAATACAACTTGGCTTTGGTAGGGTTAGAGTTAGACTATGACTCGAAATTAGGAGGTCTCTGTCCTGATGATCTAGGCCCTTCATGAGGGGCTCTTAATGCATGTAAAATGTTACCACGGTCGGGTCCCAAGAAAAGTGTTGCAAGCACCAATCCTTATCTCTCTCTCTTACCGGCCGTATTAAGTACCCACTACAAGAATATAATTACTATGGTCCCATCAAGATAGAGATCAGTAATAAGTACCAATCTCTATTTATCTTCTTTTTTATCAGAATTAGAGTAACAAAGTTTAAGATGACAGAATTTGGCAAAAGAGTCAAAATACTAATACCTTTCATGTTAACTAATGCAGAAGACTTTCACATTGATCAATGACGTGTTCATGAGCATATCTATAAGCGAATTTGCACAAATAAATTCTTTCTTGATAATGAATTCAAACAATGGACAATCTGCTTTCTCGAAATCATGATTTTGGACCCGTAGAATGCTTCTAAGGGTCAATTATGTAAGTGGGTATTAGACTTGGAGGAATGGCGCCATTGCTCAAACGATCACCATGGTTGGCAAGGTGTTCGGATGGAGTCCTCAGAAGTCATATTTTTAATTACTTTGGATTGGAAGCACTTTTTTAGTGCTTAATTCGGGATCTCTTAGGAATTGGATTCAACATCTAAGCATGATATAGGTCAAGTTGAACACCACTAGGGGATGCTTGGAAATGAGATGAGATGTTAATTTTGTGAATAGTAATAAAATGGTTTATAAATAGTAGTGAGATAGTTTGAGTTAAGTATTTTTTAAGTTTTGAGAAAAGAGAAAAAAAAAAGTTGAATAAAAAATATTATAAAGTTAAAATATTGTTAGAATATAATTTTTATTTTAAAATTTGAAAAAGTAGAATTATTTTTTTGTTTGAAAGTTTGAAAAAATTGTAATGATTAGTTTAAAAAATTTATAATGATTAGTTTAAAAATGTTTATGTTTAAATTATGTTTAAAAATGATATGAGATGTGATGAGATGAAAACAATTTCAAAACATCCCCTACGTGCTCATGAACCAGTTAGAACAAAGAATCATGCAAATAGAAAAGTTAGAAGTTGAAACATGGACATAACTAGGCATGACATCTAGTTTGGAACACAGACATACACTAGTAATGAGAGTTAGGCCCCGATCTCAGTTCAGTCTAATTTTAAGCTGAATCTAGTATTCAAATACTCAATTATCAAATCACTAAACTTATATCAATTCAAAACCTCTTTACATGTGAGACCCACAATCTTTTTCAACTCAACACTTCTATACACGCGGAATCCACAACTTTTTTCAACTTCCCATAAATACATATAGATTCATTTTAACATCCAAACACATATAAATTCATCTTAGGTGGGTTTCACAAAACTCACTCTATCATCTCAATTCACTACTATTTATAAAGAACTCAACTCAGTTCAATATCCAAATTAGACCTTAGTAGACTCATGCAAACATCAATGATAGATCAAGAAGCCAATTCTAGCAACTAAGTCCTACAGGTGAATGAAGACTGACTTTTGACTGAGCTGGAGAATTAAGATATCGGGAATGTTTGGGAAATTAGATGAGATGAGAAATATGTAAATAGTAGTGAAATGGTTTGAGTTAGGATGTTTTATTAGATTTTGTAAAAGGAGATAGAAATAAAAATATTATAAAGTTAAAATATTGTTAGAATATAATTTATTATTATTATTATTTTTGTTTTGAGATTTGAAAAGTTGAATTACTTTTTATGTTTTTTTTTTAACTTTAGAAAATTTGTAATGATTAAATAAAAATTTTGAAAATTAAAAATTAAAAAGTGTTTGTGTTTAGTGCTGTTTGGGAATGAAATGAGATGAAAAATTTTGAGATGAGATTAGATGAAGACGTCTCTATTCCCAAATAACCCAGAGTTCCCATATCTCACCTCATCTTACTTTTACCGTGAAACTTCATAAATTTTAAAGACTTGATTGAAGCTTTAGAAGCTCTAAACATGAAATTAAAATGAGTATATATTTTTAGGAGCATGTATCTCTAGTTCCAAATCTTTCTTTCTTTTTTCTTTTTTATAATTTGACTTGATGCAACTTATTAGTTTCAAGGGAGAAAGCTCCAATGGAAGAATTTGAAGGTTTACATTAAAAGAAAACGAATAGAGATTTTCTCCAAATGTTTGATTGAATCAGATGGTTCAACTTGGAAAATGACACATATTAATATAGGGGATGTTTGGAAACAATTTTCATCTCTTTTCTTCTCATCTCATCTCATCTTATTTTCTTTCCAAATATCATTAAAAAGCAAACACTTTCAAACTAATGATTACAACTTTTCCAAAATTTTAAATTTTCAAACAAAAAATAATTCAACTTTTCAAATTCTAAAATAAAAATTATATTCTAATAATATTTTAATTTTATAATATGTTTTATTCAACTTATTCTCTCTTCTTTCTCAATACTCAATAAATACTTAACTCAAACTATCTTACTACTATTTACAAACTATTTTATTACCATTCACAAAATTCTTACATCATCTCATTGCCAAGCATATCCTAAGGACCCTAAGGCTTAATTTGGTTGTACAAATGAGATGAGATGAAAAATATGTGAATAGTAATAAGATAATTTGTGAATAATAGTGAAATAGTTAGAGTTAAAATGTTTTATGAGATTTTAGAAAATAAGAGAGAAAGAGTTAAATAAAAATATTATAAAGTTAACATATTGTTAGAATATAATTTTTGTAATATAATTTTTTTTTTTTTGAGATTTAAAAAAGTTGAATTGTTTTTTGTGTTTTGTTTAGAAGTTTGAAAAAGTTGTATGATTAGGTAATTATTAGATGAAAAAAGTTGAAAATTTAAAAATTTGAAATTGAAAAGTGTTTGAATGATGTTTAGATATTGAGATAATATGATATGGAACGAGATGAGTTGATACCATCTGTGACACTAAAAGGGGCCTAAAACATTTATTGTATGTTGTTTATGTTGAAAATATTCTTAAAATTATTATATGTTATATATATTATTATTTTAGAATTATTAATATTTTTTTGAAATTTATTTTGGAAGTTATAAGTTGAACTGGAAAAGCAATAATTTTTTTTTTTATAATGTTTATAAGAGAATGGGTCGACATTTGTAACACAAAAGAGTAGGTGTAGCACGAGATGATCCCGATAAGAGCAAAAACCATTTTAATCTCTTTTATTATTTTTTTAAAAAAATTCACAATATCATTAAAAAAATATTTTTTTAATCACTAAGTAAAAATTAAAAAATTGTAGGTATCCAACTGTCGGTGAGAGTATTATTTTTTAACACAAAATGATCACTAAATCAGTTGCCTGTTTTGGAGGATGAGGACAATAGAATGACTATTGGTTTTAAGAAGATTGAAGAAATTTTAAGAAGGTACTTTGGTAAACTGTTTCAAACTACAAAGCCAAGTAGAGAAGTGATTGAGAGCTGCCTTGTGGGATTGAATTCAAGGGTCTCAGCTGAAATGAATGAAAGGTTATCCAGAAACTTTTCTGAAATGGAGGTGGAAGAAGCTGTGAAGCAGATGGCCCCACTAAAAGCTCCTGGTCCAAATGGATTTGGGCCATGTTTTTACCAAATGAGTTCAGACCTAATGTCATGTACAAAATAGTTTCCAAAGCTATCACAAACAGGTTCAAAGTGGTCTTAGCTGAAATTATATCCCCAAACCAAAGTGTCTTTCTCCATGGTAGATTGATAAATGACAATACAATGGTGGCTTATAAGTTATTGCATTTCATGAAGACTAGGAAGAAGGGTAAAATGGGGAGTATGGCCATGAAGTTAGATATATCTAAAGCCTATGATCGCGTTGAGTGAGATTTTTTGGAGGCTGTTATGATAAGGTTGGGATTTTGTGCGAAGTGAGTTAGCCTAGTAATGAAGTGTGTTAATTCTGTTGCATATTTAGTTTTAATAAATGGCTCCCCTGGTTATAAGTTTAAGCCTTAAAGAGGGTTGAGACAAGGTGATCCCTTGTCACTATCTTTTCTTCATATGTGCTGAAAGTTTAAACTCTCTTTTAAATCATTATGAGAAAATGCATATCACTAGAATGGTGCAAGTGACTCGGGGGTACTAGTATCAATCATCTGCTCTTTGCAGATGATTGTATTTTATTTGGTAAAGCAATGATAGAGGAGTGGAGAAGGTTACAAGAGATGCTGAAAATATATGAAAAGGCCTTAGGCCAGTTTCTCAACAAAGACAAGACTGTTGTTTTCTTCAGCAGTAATACCAAAACAGCAAACAAAAAGGCCATTAGGGAAGTTAAGAATTCTTTTGTTTGTGGAACCTATGAGAAGTACATTGGCCTTCCTGTTATGGTAGGAAGATTAAAGTTTAATACCTTAAGGAACCTTAAAGAAAGAAATGACAAAAAATGAATAGCTGGGAGAAAATTTTCATTTCACAAGCTAGTAAAGAGATATTGATCAAGGTAGTTCTGCAAGCCATACCTACATACACTATGTGTGTTTTCAAGCTTCCTAAGAGACAGTGTCAAGAGATCAATGGATTATTTGCAAAGTTCTGGTAGGGAAGACAGTAGGGAGGTAAGGAGATTGTGTGGAGGAAATAAGAAAAGATGAGAATGCAGAGAGGTGGGGGTGGTATGGGCTTTAGGGACTTGGAGAGCTTTAATATAGATCTTCTTGCAAAACAAGGGTGGAGGCTTCTTAAGTTTCCTAATTCCTTAGCAGTAACGATTTTTAAGAAGAAGTATTATAGGAAATCTAGCTTTTTGGAAGTTAAACTGGTTTCACAGCCATCTCTTATATAGAGAAGCATTTGTTCAGTTAGGGATTTGTTAAAAGGGGGGATTAGATGGAGGGTAGGAGATGGGAGAGATATCAAGATATGGGGGCACAAGTGGCTTCCTAGCCCTTCTTCTTTTATGGTTCAATCACCAGTTTTTGTGTTGCAAGAAGATTCAAAAGTTGAAGCTTTAATTTATAAACAGAAGGGTGAGTGGGATAAAGATGTGATTAGATCCATTTTTAAAGTTGAATAGGCTGAGAAAATACTTACCATTCCTTTGAGTAGAGGCAGAGCAAAAGATAAGTTGTTTTGGGGGCCATAAAAAAATGGCATTTTCTCGGTGAGAAGTGCATATTTTGTGCTTATGGAAAAAAGGGAGAAGATTAAAGGAGAATGTTCAAGAGAAGTTAAAGGGGATGAAAGGTGGAGAAATATATGGGATTTAGAAGTACCTACTGTAACAAGAATGTTTTTATGGAAAGCTGAAAATGATTTATTGCCCACCAAAGTGAACTTGTTTAAAAGGGGAGTGGGGAAGGATAAAAAAAGCCCTATGTGTGAAACTGATGATGAAACTCTTATGTATGTGTTATGGGAGTGTCATTCAGCAAATGATATTTGGGGAAGTGAAAAAAGCTGTGTTCAAAAGTGGGGCAGATATGAAGTTGATTTTTTGATGTTGTGGGAGAAATGTATGACTTCTCTAAACAAGAGTTAGCTGGAGGAGTTGGCAGTAACCCTTATGAAGGTTTGGCTATGTAGAAATGGTGTTGTTTTTAAAAAAATAATAGAATGTCCTATGAGTTTAATTTTATCTGCAAAAGCTACTGAAAGAGACTACCAAGCAGTGCTGAATTCTAGCAAATCAGATAGTCAAGTGTAGAACAAAGTTGAAAACAACATGAGGTGGGAAAAACTAGAAAGAGAATATGTCAAAAAAAATTGAGATGCTTCTTTGGATCAAAAAAGGAGAATGAGAATTGGTATCATAATTAGAGATGAGGAAGGGAAGGTTTTAGCAGTTGTGTGCGACCAGAAAGAAAATGTAGAAGAGGCAGCTATTACAAAATGTTATGCATTGAGATTAGTAGTGGAATTGTGTAGTAGTCTTAATATCCAAAAAGCAAAATTTGAAGAGAATGCAAAGGAGATCATCATGGCAGTTTGCACTTTGCAGTGAATAAGAGATGTTGACTTGTTATGATTCATTAGTAGAAGATGTCAAGTTTTATTTCAAGAATAGTTCATACTGGTCAATTCAGTTTGCTCATAGAGAAAAAAATATGGTTGCTCATACTTTAGCAAAAAAAGCTTTGTTTATAGAAGAAAAAAGAGTTTGGATAAAGGCTATCCCAGATTGTATTGTGGGGTGTCTAAATAGAGATTACAATTGTATTACTTGATTTATCAATGAAATGCTAAGGCTTTATTACAAAAAAATCAGTTGCCTGTTTGACCAGACGTATGGGGTTTGACCCATGAGAGAATTTTCAAGTTTTTATAGTGGAAGTGGAAAAAGGGACCTGGGCACACAGCAAGCCCACGCATCCTACCCAACACGCGCCATGTGGCCCATCAACCGAAGTCGATTTCCAAAACACTAGGCTTGGAAAATTTTTAGGAAACCGACACAAAATAGCTGGTTAAAATTATGTAAACCAATCTTTTTTTTTTTTTAATCAAAGAACCTCGAATATTTCATCTTTCAACCTGTAGAGTCATTACAATTTAAATCCTTACAAACTTGTGAAAAAATAAAAACTGGACATTCATCTATCCATATCTGGTCTTGTTCTATACTTAGAGCGTTTTTAGCAAGCAAATGAGCTACCCCATTCCCTTCTCTTCCTATATGCTGCACTATCCAGGTCTCTCTCCCTCTCAGTATTGTTTTAATATCTTTAATAATGTGGCCTCCACTCGACAAGTCCTCCTCCCCACTGTTGACAGCTTTAACAACTATTTGGGCATCCCCTTCAAATGTAACTCTGTGAAAACCCAGATCCATGCTCAACTCTACAGCATGCCATAAAGCAACAGTTTCTGCCATAGCAGAATCAAGAGCCGACAGCTTCTTATAACTAGCACAGGCCAGTACTTCACCATTCTCATTCCTCAGAACCACTCCCAACCCCATATATTGTTTATTTAAGGAAGCATACCAATTTGCCTTGATGCATCCTTGTGCAGGCCTCTTCCATCTTCCTCTGTTAACCATATGATTCTGACTTGGTGCAATATCGACTTGGTGTACTTGAGCCTCCTTGAAGTCTTCTAACACTGCCTTTGTTGCCCTCAACAATGGATCAGGGCCTTTAAAGTTGTTTTCAAAAATAAATACATTTCTTCTTAGCCACAAAGATCTCATCAACACAACTACTAGCTCAGCTCCTCTTCCTCCAGTTTGTCCATTAACTTCTCCCAGAAATCTAGGAAATGATCTTCATCACTTGACCATTTTTGAATGGATCGAAAAGCACCTGCCCAAACATCCCTTGCTGCAGGACACTGCCACACCACATGCATAGCAGTCTCCACTTCACTTTTGCATATTGGACAAGAAGCATTTTCTACTACTTTTCTTCTCCACAGGTTCTTTTTTATAGCTAGAACATCATTCCCCAACTTCCATAGAAAGGATTTGACCACCCCTGGTACCCTTAGACCCCAAATGTTTTTCCATGTCAAATCTCTTCTTATCTCCCTCGAACACTCTCCCTTTTGATTTCTTTTCCTCTCTTGATCCATAAAATATGCACTTTTTACAGTGAATAAACCTCTGCTAGAAGGCCCCAATATCATCTTATAATCTGAGCCTAGTTTGCTCACAGGAAGGCTATAGATTTGATCAGCTTCCTCTTTCACAAAAACCTCCTTTACCAGCTCCTCATTCCATCCATACCCACTTTGGTTCATTAGCTCACATACCCGTGCATTTCTATCCAGAATTCTAACAGGAGATTGAACCTTATAGAAAGAAGGTGAATTGAGCCACTTTTGACCCCAAACTTCAATACTTTTTCCATTCCCTACTCTCCACCTCAAACCTTCCTTTAGTAGCTTCAAAGACCCCCATATACTTCTCCATATAGGAGAAGGATGCGAACCTAGTTTTGAATCTAACAGATTCTTTGCCCTGAAATACTTTTCTCTGAAAATTCTTGCTGCTAAGGAATATGGTTTCTATAAAAACCTCCAAGCCTGTTTGGCTAGAAGAGCTGTATTGAAACTCTCGAGATCCCTAAACCCCATTCATCCCTTGAGCTTTTGTTTCCCCAATCTTTCCCAATTCTGCCACTGGATTTTCTTCTCCCCTTTTGCACTACCCCACAAGAATTTTGAGAACATACTATTTATCACATTACATAAAAAATTTGGGAGCTTAAATACACTCATCGTGTATGTAGGTACTGCTTGTAAAACTGCTTTTTTCAGTACCTCTCTTCCTGCAATAGATAAAAATCTGTTTTTCCAGCAACTAATTTTTTGCCAAATCCTGTCCTTTCTACACTTGAAGGTGTTATATCTTGATCTTCCCACAACTGATGGAAGACCAAGATATTTCTCATAGTTGCCACATGCTACAGATCCCCCTTCTCTCAAGATCATATCTTTGTCTACTACCTTTGTATTTGAACTAAAGAAAATTGAAGTTTTTTCTTTGTTCAAAAGTTGGCCCTAGGCTCTTTCATAAACCTTAAGCACCTCCATTAGCTTCCTCCACTCCTCACATTTAGCCCTCCCAAACAAAACACAATCATTTGTAAAGAGCAGATGATTTATCCTTGTGCCCCCTCTTGCCATAGAAACTCCTTTTGTCAACCCCCTTTCATCAGCAAAATTAAGGAGAGCACTTAATCCTTCTACACATAGGATAAAAAGGTAAGGGGAAATAGGGTCCCCTTGCCTCAAACCCCTCATTGGCTTAAATCTTCTTCCAGGTCTACCATTTATAAGGACTGAGTAGGACACTGTTGAGACACAACCCATAATCAACCTCCTCCATTTTTCACAAAAACCCAGCTGCTTCATCATGTCCTCCAGAAAACACCACTCGATTCTGTCATATGCTTTAGACATATCCAGTTTGATTGCCATTGAACCAACATTTCCCTTATGTCTAGTCTTCATGGTGTGAAGAACCTCATATGCAACCATGATACTATCAGAAATCAGTCTACCAGGAATAAAAGCACTCTGAGCAGGAAAAATAATCACTTCTAAGATCTTCTTTAATCTGTTTGCAATAGCTTTGGAGCCAATCTTGTACACCACATTGCACAGGCTGATTGGCCTGTATTCACTCATCACAGTGGGGTTTTTAACCTTAGGAATAAGAGCAATATGTGTATAATTCAACTCCTCATCTAAAACACCTCCATTCAGAAAAGCTAACACAGTTGCACAAACATTTTCCTTCACCACCTACCAATGAGTCTGATAAAAATAGGCTCCTAGCCCATCAAGTCTAGGAGCTTTTAAAGGGGCCATTTGATTAATGGCTCTCTCGACTTCCTCACTAGTAAAAGCTGCAGACAGATGCTCATTCATCTCCTCAGTTACTCTAGGCTTCACTACTTTTAAAATATCGAAAAGATTTTCCTATGTTGGGCATGTTGACTGGAATAAGCCCCTGAAGTACTCATTAAAGGCCCCCTTTATGTCTTCCCTGTTGGTCAGCAACCTTCCTTGCTCGTTTTGGACCTGAGTAATTAAATTTTTCCTCTCCTCTGACTGGCACAAGTATGAAAAAACTTTGTATTCCTATCTCCATGCTTGTACCAGTTCCTTTTAGCTCTCTGCTTCCACTTCAGATTCTCTTTATCCAACAGGCATTCCAACTCCTTTTGAACCTCTCTTATTTCTTTTATATTGTGGCTGCCTTCATCTTTCTGTAGTGACTTTAGGGCCTCGGTTTTTTCAGTAATTTCTTCATGCATATTCCTCCTTAGTGCTCGACTCCACCTCTTTAAACCCTCAGTACAGCTTTTTATTGACCCTTTTAGTAACTCAGATGATCCCCTCCCCCTTGATAGTTGCTGCCACCCTTCCCTAACTACCTTCTCACATTCTGTTTCTAAGGCCCACCATGCTTCATACTTGAAAGATCTATGTCTCTGAAAAAATGACTTGTTTGTTTTAGAGAAACTTAATAAGACAGGTCTGTGGTCAAAGCTTCTAGCCACTAAAATCTCTACACTGATTTCCTTCTGTGCTTCAATCCACCTCTTGTTTGCCACCACTATATCCAGTCTCGATTTTGTGAATGTATCATCTTCATGTCCATTACTCCAAGTAAACTTGTCCCATTTCCATCCAAGATTCGACAAACCCCCCTCCTCTAAAGCATTTCTGAAGTTTTTTATAAGGTTTTCCCCCTAGGCCTACCCCCTTCCTTCTCATCATTTGTGAGTACTTCATTAAAATCTCCCATAACACACCAACCTTTATTCCCATCTGGTTTGATAGACTTTAAAAGATGCCAAGCCTCTTGCCTTTTACTAGCCTCGGGATGGCCATAGAATCCTGTAAAAAGCCATTGATGCTCCCCTTGGTGATCACAAATCCAAGCACTAATGTGTCTCTGTGTAAAGTTTAAGATTTCCACCATACCCTCCTCTTTCCAAAACAATGCCAATCCACCCCCTTTTCCATTCAGTTCCACCCCAAAACAACCTTCCATTTTCAGTCTTCTTTTTATTCCTTCAAGCCTTCTGACTTGTATCTTGGTTTCCATTACAAAAACCACACTTGGCAGCTTCTCCTCTACTAAGATGCAGAGGTCTTGAACTGTCCGAGGGTTGCCAAGCCCTCGGCAGTTCCAGCTTAGTATTTTCATAATGTTTGGCGGGGCTGTTCAACAGCCTCCGCCAATCCTCCCTGAACCAGAAATACCTCACCTTCTCTCTGAGTCTTTTGTTTCTTTTTTTGTACTGCCTCTTTCCCTTCAGACGTACCCATCTCACAAAATCTCTTTGTAACTTTTGTTTGAGATAGTATCAAACCTTCCTGAACCACACTTCGAGCCATTCTTTTCCAAGACTTACCATTCTTCCTCAGCTTCCTTAAAGCTTCCTCTTCTCCCAATGTAACAGATTCTTTTATGGCATCTTCCCTTTCAGGTATGACCTCACCCACCCCAATGTCAGAATTTCTACTAGGCCCTTCACACTCGTCACTCAGTTTGAGAGATGGTTCCTTCCTCCCTGCATCACCTTCTACCTCTGCAGACTCCTCTAACCCCACATTAACATAGTTTGTCACCTGAACCATTGTCTCCCTATCTCTCAATAACTCCTTACCACCCACTTGAGCAGATACTCTCTCTTCCTCCCCCTCCTTTCTCCAAGACCCCTCTCTTCTATAACCTCTGTTAAAACTTGAACCACCCTTCCTCTTTCCTATTAAACTCACCCTTAACCAGGCCCCAAACTGCTCATCACTCCCTCCACTCCCCTCTCTCAGCTCTCCTTTTTTATTACAACCCTCATGACCATGCATTATTCTTCCACAGGAAAAACAAAGAAAAGACAGTTTCTCATACCTGAAAGGAACCCACATTCTTCTACCTTGAGCAGAAATTGTTCTGCCCCTCGCCAGAGGCTTTGTTAAATCTATTTCAATATGAACCCTCAAAAAGCTTCCCCATCCACTGCCATCGCCCTGTACATCAACCTCCACAACCTTTCCCACCGTGTTCCCCACTTGCTCTCCTTTCTCCCTTGTCATCATAGCTAGGGGCAGGTTATACATGTGCACCCACAACTCTTCATTCTTGAAGCACATCAACGCTGGAGGAGTAAAACCATCAAACAGTTTGAGCACCATAATCTGGTTATCAAAAAGCCATGGTTTCCCTCCCCATACTTTCTGTTTGTCTGCATGGCTTGCAAAAGTTATAACGTATACATTCGTCCCCACCTCTTGAAAAGTTGCTACTCCACTAAGTTTCCATATCTTAGCCATCGTGGACTCAAGAATCCCCGCACTGATTTTCCTCTCCATCCACAACTTCCCCACCAAACTCCGCTCTCCTTTGTTCTTCAGCACCTCCGGTACCTCATCATCTAATTCAACACAGAGCTTCTCCTCCTCTGATAGTCAAAGTTTTTCCCACTGAGCCTCCAGATTCTCCATTGTTTTCTCCCACCTTTTCAACGTTTCTGCCACCACAGGACTTGACGTATTGGAAAAAACCTCCCTGAACCACCTCTCACCACCCTTTCCTGGCAGGTACTGACACAAGAAAAGCCAGCTCACCACTGACTGTCCTCCTTGCTCTTCCACCAAAATCCGTTAGAATCGTCCTCGGGTGCAATACGACCCACTTCACCTCTCTTTCCACTAACGGAAAAGAGAGAGAATACTATCTATTTTACTCGTATCTAATTCTACTTCCTTATGTAAACCAATCTAATTGAGTTGAAGTAGCTTTGATTCATATACGTCCCAAATTGATTTGATATGAGTTGAATTTGACATGTGATATTTAGGATGGAATAGTCACCCACACATTCTCCCAACAAATTCTCCCGATTTGATTTTTTTTATTTTTTATTTAATGGTTAAGGAAATCTTTTTTAAATGAGTTTGTAAGTTTTTTTTAAATGACTAAAGTGATTTAAAAATGCATGAAAAAATACACAATAAAAAAGTGTATTTTACACTCATCGGTGGGAGCTGTCGGGAAAATGAATTGAAACAAAATTAAAAAATTAGAATTAAGGAAAATGATGCGTCCACCAAGGATGTATTTCAAAAAATCTAACGATTCTTTATTTTTTACTTAATTGTTAAAAAAGTGTTTTTAAATGAGTTTGTGAATTTTTTTTTTTTTTAAATATTTAAAGTGATTTAGAAAACGTTTAAAAAAATGTGTATTTTGCAGTTCTCGGTAGAAACTCTTGGGTGGTGAGTAGTCCCTTATAATTAATGAATCTGATCGTTTAAATTAAATGGATCAAGTTAGAATTTGATACAACATTGAATTGCCAACCTTAATAAACTATAACTATGTATCAAATGATTTATATCCTATCCAACCCCAACAGCCAAGCGCGAAGCATCGATATTTGCCAAGGTCGGACATTGGAGTAGTGATCAATATTGAAGAAAGGTTAGCCTGGTATACATTACTGGTATAAAAGCAAACTTTGGCATAAGATAGGTTGAGTTTATTTTGACACACTGCAACATTTGCAGGACTAAATAGAATAGGGTCTTCGCCAAATCATATATGGGAAAGGATTTTTTTTTATTTTTTTTCAATGTGGGAAAGGAATTTGTATACTCTAAACTATAGAATAATTCGACGATGAACCTCTTAAAATTATTACTTTACCTATTATTTTTGCAAACTAAAAGGTTTTAAAATTTGCAACATCAACATAGAACTATGTGACTTTAAGAGGTCACTACATACGAAATTTCTTGGGGGTCTAAAAACTTTAATTTTATCGGGTATAAAAATGAGACCAAAATGTATGGTCCAGCCCATGAGAGAGTGAAAGCCCATAACCAAGTAAAGAAAAGGGATTGAAGAAATGGATGAGCCTGCCATACAACTAAGAGCTGAAGTAGAGCAACTTAAATCTCATCTCAAAGTTTAAAATATTAAAACATAATATTATATTTAATCTAAAAATATAAAATTAAATCTCATTTTATTACACAAATAAGATGAAATGAAATAAAAAAATTTATGAATAATAGTGAGATAATTTATAAATAGTAATGAAATAGTTTGAGTTAAGATTTTTATAAGATTTTGGGAGAAGAGAGAAAAAAAAGTTTGAATAAAAAAATTATAAAATTAAAAGAGGATTAAAATATAATTTTTGTTTTGGGATGTGAAGAAATTGAATTATTTTTTATATTTTGCTTGAAAGTTTAAGAAAGTTGTAATAATAAAGTAATGATTAGATGAAAAAGTTGAAATTGAAAATTGTTTATATTTGAATGGTATTTGCATGTTGAGATGGGATGAGATGAGATATGATTGGATGATTTGTGAAACCAAACTAGGCCAAGTTTGGATAGATAGTTAAGATGAAATAAGTTGAAATGAAAGTTAAAAATTAAATGAAATATTGTCATAATATTATTTTTATAATATTATTATTGTTTTGAGATTTGAAAAAGTTGAATTGTTTATTATATTTTATGTAAAAATTTTAAAAATTTATAATGATTAAATGAGATTAATTGAGATGAGTTTTGTAAGTAAGCACGAGAAAAGGAGTTCTATTGCTAGCCCTTACAACAAGAGCAATGTTTGTCAATAATGTATTGTCATGTGAATGAATAGCATTGACAAAAAGAGAGATAAAGTGGGATGAGTTTGGCTCAATCAGATAACCGTTTGGATATTGTTTGAATGTACAAAACAAGATAGAGTGGTTTGTGTTTCATTTGGGAATCCAAACCAGGCATAAGTTTTACGTGATTATTTGCTTCAGGTGCACTGATATTGAAAAAAGAACTTGGGGATGCATGTCTCTAGTAGTTGGAAATGTGGGTTGGTGTTTTTATGTGCTGAGATGGTGGTATGCTTCCTCAAGGTCTAAGGTTCAAATCCTTTTGGGTGCAAATATTTTTTAGGAGCCATTGGATTGGGAGAACATTCCCTTGAATTACTCAAGGTGTACTTACGGAAAACTCTTTGTTGAGAGTCTGCACACTTCCCCAATTAGTCAAAACTTTGTTTTTAGACACCTGGTGCCAATAAAAATATGAATATAAATCGTGACGTGTGTTGCAATGGGATATAAGTGAATCCAAGGAGATTGGGCTAATGATTGGTGAGGTAGCTTTGGGATATGATACTTGGGCCATTAGGCACCATGATGCTACGTGTTAATGGTCTGTTTATGGGCTCATGGATTGTAGCTCTTATTGAGCAATGGCTCGGATGATAGAATTTTGTTACTTAGGTTGGTTTTGTACTGGTATGAGTTATAAATATGTTAATGATATTTTTTGGAATAGGTTATAATATTGCTATTGTTCATGTTCAAGGCTTAGTACTCTACAAAAGTCAGATATGCAGTGCTCTTATATTAGATTTTGCCTAAAATGAGCTAAGGTTTATTTTTTAGAAAACTTGCATACTTTTGTTGTGAAACTAACCTTAGTTAATTTTTTGCACTACTCGCTATATTTGAGAAGTAAAATGTGACATTTTATCATGACTAATGTAGAGCATATTTTTGTACTCTGTTGTTTACGGCATAAAATGTGAATATAAAGTTTGAAATTTCTATTAGATTATATGATATTATTTGTTTATTATACTATTCTGGTATTGATTAGTATCTGAAAAATCTTAAGGCATAAGATCCTCTTCTCCTTTGGTTATTGGCCTAACCATGGGTTATAATAGTGGCCTTGTTATGGGTATAAAATGTGGCATCTGTTTTGACATTTCATGGTGAAATTGTGGCCTCTATTCTAATCTTGTCGCAGGTGTAAAATTGTAGCATCTGTTCTGAGTACACTCACTTTGGTGACAAAGTGATTTCTGTTCTGCTTGGCCAACTGCAGATATGCACAACACTGCCATTAATCATGACCTTTGTTCTAGGGGTAGGTAGCACTGCCCTGTCTCTGTCTGCCTCGTTTTAGCATGGGCGGGGCAGACCCCTGTTTCGTAACTAGTGTTTTGCTAATCATTGAGCAAAATAGTGAAAATTAATTGAGATGAATATTGCATAAAGATCGAAATCCAAAAAGAAGCAATCAAACACAATTCTGAATTCTCACAAAATATGACACATGGCTAATCAACCCTAGGAGCTATATCCACTAAAACTATCTCAACAATCTTTCACAACGAATTGGGGAAAATGTCTCAGAAATCAGATGTGTATAGCTAAACGGTTGTGTGTTCCTCATTACTAGCCATGATTTATACTAGGATTTTTCAACCTTAAGATTAATCATTGCTGATTCTAACTACCTCAAAACTCAAGGGTCTAGCAGTTTTCATGCCAACTCTATTTAAAGATTGAACACTCAATCCCCAAAGTTTTGGATAAGCCGCTTCTTCATTTTTTCTATTATTATTTTTTATTATTTTTTTTCCCAAATCCTTTTTTTTTCTTTCTTTTTTCTTTTTTGAAAATGGCTCGGTAGTCCTGCAGATTACTTCTACTGTATTAAATCAGTAAACAATAATGAAGAACACTACAAGTGTAAGCATGTGTAAAATGTCTTTCAAAACTTTCCCTTCATTCTATATAAATCTTGCCAAGTCTCGTCTCAATAAGTATAACATCCCGGTGTTTCAAGTCACACATCAACAAAAAATGATGCATAAGAAATCATGCTCTATATTCATGCTTGAAAATAAATCTTCACAAAAATAATTTCACTCAACCAAGATGCTCAAATTTCACAAAATGCTAGAGATAGAGTGTGTGTCAATCATGTGTGTATCAGTGCATATTGCATTAAAGCAAAAATTGTGTTATCCAGTGCATACACACTACACACTCCTCAACTAGTGAGAGACATGATCTTCAATGAGTCGAAAGAAAATAAACTGCATAGGAATAAGTAAGCACAATAGACAACCTGATATAAAATCAAAGCAAAACAAAAAATATAGATAAAATAAAAATCATGAGTTTAAATTTACGTCAAGCAACTATTCCTAGCAACGACGCCAAAAACTTGACTCGTTCAAAAATGAGTAGCATAAAAGCTTTCCCAAGTGCAGGAGGGTATTGCGTAATAATTAAGAATAAAATTCGTAGATCGTTTCCTCAGGAAAAGTTGCTTAAAATCAAACTCATGTAAAATGATAAAATATTTACAAAAAGAAAATAAAATTAAAAGTGATGATATGTACAATGAATGGAAGAGTGCAACAGAAATGAAAATGTTACTAGTCGTGAACTAGATTCATTTTGTTGGATTTGAGTGTAGTGAGGAAAAGTGAAAGATTGAGATGCAAAACAGTAAACTAAATTTGCTAAAATTAATTAACCAAAATTTAAAGGAATAAGAAAAGTAGATGACATCAAATTAAATAAGCAGGAATTAAATTAAAAGCTTAAAGGTGCAAGAAAAATAAATAACATCAATGTAAACAAGCAGGAATTGCAATGAAAGCTAGGATCGCAAAAATACATCATAAACTTCAAACTGAAATTAAAATAAAAAGGAACTGGAGATGGAGGCTACATGTGAAAGAGGAAAGCTGGGCAACAACAATGAGTCATAGGCTCTACAACTATGTTGTCGTGCTCCCTCTCTTCACCTAAGTTCTCTCTGAAAGCTTAAAGAAAAATAAAGACTGAGCAAACTAAATTACACTACTCCTACTCTTACTCTATTCTAACTCTAACTGGTTCTCTTTGCGTCTCAACCATTTATATAGAGCTTCAAATTTTTCTTCCACTCTAATGCCACTGCGTAGAAGCAAGAATAAGTGCTGCATGTAGCCGTGTTGCTTGCCTAGTGTTGCCCAAGTTTTGTGTCCCATGTCCCCCACTCAGAAAAATATTCTTGTGTGCATGTCTTGCTCCACAGCGCCAAAAGCTTTTTATTTTTTATTTTGCTTTTCATTGTGCGGCGTCCTAGACTCATTTTCGTTCGTGTCCTACATCCTCAAACGAAAAGCGCTCCCGTCGCTAGCCTCTTGCATTTCCATTTTTTCTTTACGCCGCTTAGCGTCTCCATGCCCCTTTAAGTCTTCCATAGTGTCACCTTTAACCCCACATCCATTAAACTAAAAATGCAGCATATCATGTCATAAAAAGACAAACCTTCAAAGAAATCAATAGAAAGAGAGAGAGGGCGAAGTCAGAGTGAGTGCTCTTGTGCGTGAGCTCCCCGACAACCTGAAATTTCTCCACTTTGGTTCATTCTTCTTCTTTCTTTCTTTTTTCTTTTTTTCTTGTTCTTTTGGTTTGCGTGAGTGTTGATTTATTTATTTTTTATCTTTCCACGTGAGTTGTACGTATTCTCCAAAAGGAAAAAGTCAAGTCCCAAGGTGTTCATCCGTCCAAAATGAACGGGTCCCTCATGTGAGTTGTTTCTTGCTTGGTTCCTCCAGCGTGCATTCCATCTCTTCTTTTTCTCCATGCGGTGTTACTTCTGTCTCTTGCATTCCTCTCCTCTCTTCATTCGTTCTCCTCTATTCAATTCTTGCATGTGTAAGGCCAAAAGGAAAACAACTACATGTGATGAAAAGAATCTACGTGGAAGGCCATTGTCCAATGATATGAATTCGCAGGAATGGAATCCCTTGAACCCACAATCAATTTGAAAATTCACCAAGAAAGCCAGAATCAAGTCAAAAGATAGAGAATCTAGACCCGTTGAGAACTCGTTACAAGAATCTAGATTATATGAAAATTTAGACCCATTAAAGAACCTGTCTCAAGAACCTAAATTATAGAAAAGAACGCCACAAAGTTTGTGATTTGCCTTTGATAAGTTCAAAAGTTTATTTAAGAACAAGAGGAGATAAACTCAACTCATAACGAATAAATTCATCAAAATTCATAAACTTCTTCAAATAAGGCTACAAAGAGTATTTAAACCTAAACCTAATTAAAACCCTAACCAAAATAAAGTCATTTCTTCCAAAAATACCCGTAGATAAATAGTGTCGCGCTACAATAACTTTGGTTACAGTAAAATCGGATATAGTAACTTCTTGAAACCCTAGTTCCTAAAAAGTAATTTTTCAAATAAACCCTTGGCCAAAATACAAGGTTTTTCCAAAATCCTAGTTCATAAGAAATAAGACATATGTGGGTCAAGCATCCTCAAGCCCAATTATTTTAAACTAATTCCTATGACTAATAAAATAAGCTCATTCAATGAAATAAAGAAGTCCAAGGCATTCAATCACATAAACATAATAATAGGCCCCCAATTTATGTTGCATTATTCCATAACTTGTATCATGTGAATGATCACTAGATCTCCTTCTGTCAAACCCATCTTGAATATTCGGCTCTTGTTAGACTCATCCCAAGTGGATTGTACCAATTATTGCATTGCTTCCTTGCATTTCTTAGCTCTCGATCTTTTGATTGCCCCATCTGTAATTTGCAAAGGATCTTCAAGACTTGGTCCACCTTGATGTCCATCATTTCCCCTCTTCTCAAAAGGATTCGATCTCGAATCTCTATCTGTATCAAAGGGAAAAAGATCATAAACATTAAAAGTAGCAAAAATATGATATTTACCTGAAAGATCCACTTGATATGAATTTTCATTAATTTTTTCAAGAATTTGGAAAAGTCCATCTAAGTTGCTTGTATCATCAACAAGCAAAAGTATCAAAGTTAAAGGAGTAGGTGAATTAAAACCATAAACAATTTCAAAAGAAGAATAAGAAATAGTAGTATGTATGGTCCTATTATATGCAAACTCTAATAAGGGCAAATAATACTCCCTCAAATGTTCATGCAATAAGTCATTGAATGGAAAATGATACTCCTACAAATGTTCATGAAACACATTTAAAGTCTTCCTTACACTAACATGACCATTGCAATTATATGCAAACTCAATGAAAGGCAAGCAATAGTCCCAACCATGGTCATGCCACATATTTAAAATCCTTTTTACATCATAATGACGCAACAAACCACATCCATGCATTAGCATCTCACGCATAAAACTAGTAGGCTCACAAAGTTTATTCTCTCTAAACAAATATCAATCTAGTCTATAGCACTTACCAAATGATGCATTCTCACACACTCCATACACACTAGCAAAGTCATTATCATTAGTATGCAATTCCTTATCATATTCAAATCTCAATAACTTTACACCTAAAATGAAGATAAGGACATACCTTCTTGCTAAAGCATTAACAACAAAAATTTTCTTACCTTGTATGTATTTGATTATATGAGGGAATGTATCAATGAATTCCTCCCACTTGGTATGCATTCTATTCAACTTACCTTGTCCCTTCAAGTACTTAAAATGACTCATGTTCGTTAAAGAATGGTCGGACAAGAATTATCGCACCCGGTACAAAATCAATGTAATGCTCTATTTCCCAAATAAGTGGCAATCCACTAAACACATCACTAGAGATCATGACCTCATATCCATGCAACAAAGAGACAACAACACTAGGCAATGGTTTGCCAAGTTCGTTAGTAGTAAAATTTGCTTTAGCATAAAACTCACTTTTCTCTCATTTTTTTTTTCACTCTTTCTTTTCTTTTCACCCTTTTTTTTTTCTTTCACTCACTTTTTTTCTTTTCACTCACTTTTTTTGTTTCACTCTCTTTTTCATCTTCTTTTTTTGAACTCTCAGCCTCACAAGTGTTTTTCAACTCATTCTCTCTTTTCAATTTCACTTGATCTTCATACACTTATTTTCGAGTCAATGGAACAAGAGTAATGGTTTTATTGTCTTTTACCAAAGTATACATATTCTTGAACTCGTCATGAATCACTTTCCTATCATACTGCCACGGCCATCCTAACAAAATATGGCCAGCATGCATAGGCATACATAACAAAGCACTTCATCCATGTATTTCCCAATTGAAATAGAAACTAATACTTGCCTATTTACCATAACCTCCCCACAATCATTCAACTATTGCAACTTGTATGGTCTAGAGTGTTTCAACGTAGGTAAATTCAATTTCTCAATTAAAATAGTGCTAGCAACATTAGTACAACTCCCCCATCAGTGATCATATTACATACCTTGTTGTTGATATGGCATCTATTATGAAAAATATTCTCTCTGCTGCTCCGTATCAGCCACATTGATTTGTGTATTGAGAGCATGTTTGGCAACAAGGGATTCACCTGTCACGGGGCACTCCACTCCATCATCATCACTAGTATCAACCAACCCGAGTATCTCCTCACTATCACCCTCACTCTCAGTCATCACCTCGCCATTGTCACGCATAATCATCACCTGCATATTTGGATATTGAGATGTGATGTGCCTTGAATCCAAATACTTAAAACATTTAGGTTAGGTTTGGATGTTAAGATGAGAATTTTTAATTTGAGATGAAAGTTAAAAATTGAATAAAATATAATTTTTTTAAATTATTATTGTTTTGAGATTTGAAAAAGTTGAATTGAGATTTGAAAAAGTTGAATTGTTTATTATATTTTATGTGAAAATTTGAAAAAGTTGTAATGATGAGATGAGATAAGATGAGATGAGATAAAAATTTTGTGTTTTTTAAAAACTTCCAAACCTAACCTTAATATCTCTATTTCATGAAAGTTGGGATTCTACCTTGAGTTTGTTGCAAGTTCTCTCATCTTTCCCCTTTGATGATTCGGTCTTCCCCTTTGTTATAGTTTGATAATTTTTGTTTCACTTTGGTTTCCAAGGATTACTAGAAACCGAAATATACCTTGCTGTACTATTTCTCTTTAACTGCATCTCTACCTTCATAGCCATGTGCACCATATCCTCTACCTCCACATAATACTGCAATTCAACTACATTGGCTATATCCCTATTCAAACCACTCAAAAATCTAGCCATGGTGGCCTCCCGGTTCTTCTCTACATTAGCTCAAATTATCGCCACTTCTATCTCCTTATAGTAATTCTCCACACTCTTAGACCCATGTGTAAGGTTTTGGAGCTTTTGGTAAAGGTCTCTATAGTAGTGGCTAGGTACAAATTTCTGCCTCATGAAAGCTTTCAACTCTCCACACATCTCTACAGTCCTTTCATAATTTATCCTCCTATTGGTCACTAATTGATCCCACCAAATAATAGCATAATCGGTGAACTCAATTACTGCCAACTTCACTTTCTTCTCCTCAGAGTAATTATGACAATCAAACACTAACTTTATTTTTTTCTCCCACTCTAGATAAACTTCAGGGTTAGTTCTACCTTGAAAAGATGATATTTTCATTTTGATGCTCTCAAGGTCTCTATCTACACCATCCCGACCCCTTAGGCTCTCCTCAAGTCCTCTTTCACGCCTAACTCTTCTATATTTACCGGACCCAACTTCAGATATTAAGTCTTCCTTATCCTCACCATCACCTTCACTCTCATACTTATTTCAACCCTAGGCTCACGTCGCCTCCTATCTCTTCCACCTTACAGATTTCTAATCGCTGCTTCTTGATGATCCATCATATCCCTCACTTCACCCAACACAAAGTTTAACTGCTCAAACTGTTGTTGCATGTCTTGCAACACCAAAGATGAGTTATCTGTCATCCCCTTTGGTGATGAATCACTCCTATGAGATATCATAATGTGCTGCACAAAAAGAATGTTAGTGGAAAACTTCACACACTCCCTTATGTGTTTACACTCGAATAATGACACTCCATTCGTATTTTACTCTTAATTGGTTTTTTTTCCGATAATAGTCTCACACTCTCTTACATTTTACCTCAACATTTTCTCCACTCAAATTCTTTAAGAACTAATTAAACTCAATTAAGACAATGCAACCTTATTTTATCCCAACTAGTAATTAGGTTTAAGAAACAAGAACAAGAGAAACACGAAAAGAATAAAAATGACACGAGAATTAAGAAAATTATACAAATGAAAGAGTAACTATAAGACAAGGTATCAACTATAATGATGTATACAACCCCTTTGATGATAAGACTAAAGAAAAACAAATTCCGTTTTTTTTTTTTTGCACGATTTTTTTGGATGATTTTTTTTTCTTTTCTTTTCACCAATTGATTTGATCACAATTAAAAGAATAAGCAATTGACAAAAACCCTAACAATAACTCAAAAACCCTAGAATAAGTGATATAGGGCAGCCCCTAGAACAAGAGATTTCGATCAACACAAACTCTAGAACAATGAAATTTTGCAGCCCTAAGAATAGTGAAAAAATTAGGCAGCCACCTCTTTTTTTTTTTTTGTATCCCTAGAACAATGAAGCGCTAGAATTAAATATGCAAGAAATAAAATAAAAAATCAGACCTAATTGGAAATCTTGCTCTGACTACCAAATGATATGAACATATAGTAATGGAATCCCTTGAACCCACAATCAATTTGGAAACTCACTCAAGAAAGTCATAATCAAGTCAAAGGATGGAGAATCTAGACCCATTGAGAACTCGTTTTAAGAACCTAGATTATATGAAAATCTAGACCCATTGAAAAACCTGTCTCAAAAATCTAAATTGTAGGAAAGAACGCCACAAAGGTTGTGATTTATCTTTGATAAATTCAAAAGTTCATTCAAGTACAAGAGTAGATAAACTCAACTTACAATGAATAAATTCATCAAAATTCATAAATTTCTTCAAATGAGACTACAAGGAGTATTTAAACCTAAACCTAATAAAAATCTTAACCAAAATAAAGTCATTTCTTTCAGAAATACCTCTGGATGAATAGTGCCACGCTACAGTAACTTCGGCTACAGTAAAGTCGGCTATAGTAACTTCTTGAAACTTTAGTTCCTAAAAAGTAATTTTCCAAATAAGCTCTTGGTCAAAAAACAAGACCTTCCCAAAACTCTAGTTCATAAGAAATAAAACATATGTGGGCCAAACATCCTCAAACCCAATTATTTTAGACTAATTTCTATAACTAATAAAATAAGCTCCTTTAATGAAATAAACAAGTCCAATGCCTTCAATCACATAAACATAATAATAGGTTCTAATTTATGTTGCACTTTTCCATAGCTTGTATTACATGGATGATCATTGGATCTCCTTCTGTCAAGGCCATCTTGAATATTCGGCTCTTGTTAGACTCATCCCAAGTGGATTGCACCAATTCTTACATTGCTTCTTTGCATTTCTTAGCTCTCGACCTTGTGATTGCGCCATCTGAAACTTGCAAAGGATCTTTAAGACTTAGTCTACCTTGATGTCTATCAATTATCCTGTAATGTCTTTCTTTTTATTTTTTTTGCCTAGCGTAGTGTGTCTCAGTATGCTTTCATTTCTTTGTGAGTTGTGTCGTCCAAGACCCCAATGGCATTTTGCGTTTGGCTCCAGCGTGTGTGCATGCGTGAACTTCATTTGTTTGTAAATTGTTTTTCCATTTTCGGCCAAGTGCCTTTATTGATCTAAAAAATAGAAACCAGAAAATAAAAATAAAAATAAAAATGAAGAGTAAAATATTAAAGATGTGTTGTGCATGTGAAGAAATATTATCCAATTAAATCACAAGTTATAAAATTAAGCATAAACCATACTATAAACTAATTTAAATCACAATTTGGATTTATGTTTCTTAATCATTTTTCCATTTAAAACCAATAATAAAGTAATGAAATAATTAAAATATATTAGTTTTAGATATACAAAATATGTAATAATTCAACTCAATTAGTGAGCAGCGAGGCCCCGCACCTCATTGCCCCATCCTCGTCCACCTTGCTTTCGCATGGGCAGGGCAAACCTCTGTTCGCCAGATGTGGGTGGCAGGGGGTGGGCTGAGCCCAACTCTGGCTTGCATTTGCCCCGCTTCGCACCCCGCATTATAAATATATATATTACAATTTGTTAGACTTGTATTCATAAGATTGCATAGCCTTGGCCTCTTAGGTCAACCTTTATATAAGAGGTCATGATAATACAAGAGTCTTACTTGAGCAATATGAGATTAAATTGGCAATGCAATGAAGTGAATACAACTCTACTGAGTTTAAAAGCTATTCCCCCCCCCCCCCATGCTTTCTGAGGATGAGGTATAGGGGTGCAAACCCTTCCCCCCACATAGGCGGGGGTGAGGTGCGTGAAAGGGTCCACCCCGTCCCACACCATGTAGGTAGCACCCTTACTTTGTTTTGAGTGCACTCACTTTAGAAATAAAGTGGTTTATGTTATGGTTAGCTAACTGCAAATATGCACAACTTTGTCAAAGCACTAGCATTGGATTCATCAAATTCATCTTCAAATTTTGACAAAAAGTACATATTTTTCATATATCTAAAACCTCATTAGCTATAACTCCACATTAGATTAGCCATTGGATTCATCAAAATAATAATATAATATTCTTTTTTTAATAATAATATTTTTTCTTTTTTCTTTCATATTTTGCAATTACACTAACCATATATTAATTAATAATAAATTATTGTTTCCCAATTAATTTTTTTTCCTCATCCTAATTATCCAACAAACACATTTTGACAACCTTTCTTCCACCCAACAATCATATGTAGAATTTATGAAACTAACAAACACATTTACAATTATTTCATCCAGCAAACATATTATGCCAATATTTCTTCTACCCAATAGTCATATCTAAAATTCTTGAAACTAACAAACGCTTCTTCTCTACCCAAACTTCACATCTACAATTCTAAAAACTAACAAATACATTCATTCCACCATGCACAATACCAAACATTCATATTTATAATTCTTGAAACCAACAAGTAGATGTAGCCAACCATTCTTCTTTTGCCAAGATTTTTAGTTGTAGCTAATAGTCTCGGATTAAGCCCTATAAATAGATCCATCCTCTTACTACTTCCCACTCATAAAAAACCAATCTTTCTTCTTCCATTCCATCAAATTTTGTTCTCTCAATTTCCTATGGATCCCTTTCAGAGTATTGATCATATGGAAGATGAAGATTATTATGATCATGATGAGTATATGATACAAGCAATGGCCCTACATAGGCAACAACATGCAGCCAAGGGAGCATCTGCTTCATGTTGTCGTAATTCTCAACCTCGTATGTTCATCCGACATGATCCATTGGAAGGTCATGAACACCTTTGAAATGATTACTTTGCTGAGCTGTCAATATATCCGCCAAACATTTTTAGGAGAAGGTTTCGAATGCATCATAATGTGTTTTTACGCATTCATTCTGCAGTTGAAGCTCATAATGATTATTTTGTCCAAAAAAGAGACGCCAGTGGGAGACTTGGATTGTCTTCCCTTCAAAAGATAACTGCAGCAATTAGGATGCTCGCATATGGGGTCACGACAAATCTTATGAACGAATATGTAAGAATTGGAGAAAGCACCGCACGATTGAGTATGAAGAAATTCGTAAAGGCGATCGTGTCAATTTTTGGGGGTGAGTACTTGAGGTCTCCAACCAACAGTGATATAGCGAGGTTACTAGAAGTCGAACAAAAGTGTGGGTTTCCAAGAATATTGGGTAGCATTGATTACATGCACTGGAAATGGAAGAACTGTCCTAGTGCTTGGAAAGATATGTACTCTGGTCATGTAAATGAACCAACTATTATTTTAGAAGTTATTGCGTCTTACGATCTTTGGATATGGCATACTTTTTTTGGTTTGCCTGGGTCTCATAATGACATCAACGTACTCAATCGATCTTCTGTTTTTGCTGCGTTGGCCGAAGATCGTGCTCCTCCGTGCAACTACACAATCAATGGTCACAAATACACAATGGGATATTATCTTGCTGATAGTATATATCCTTCGTGGGCAACATTAGTGAAAACAATTCCTACTTCACATGAAAAAAAGAAAAAACATTTTACTCCTTGTCAGGAGTCTACAAGGAAAGATGTGGATAGTGCATTCGGAGTACTCCAAGCTAGATTCACAATTGTACGTGGACCTGCTAGGTATTTCCAGCCCCAAGTTCTAAAAGACATTATGTACACATGCATTATCTTGCACAATATGATCGTTGAATATGAGCTCCATCTATATCTCGGGACTGACTAGTTCATTTACGAATCCAATGATGATACTCCACATGAGTCAATTTCACGCGATAATATACCTAAATTCATGGAGTTCATTGCGCAACATCATTGAATTAGAGGTAGAGGTACTCGTTCTCAACTCCAAGCTGACCTTATCGAGCATTTATGGAATATGAATGGCCACTCATAATTTATGATGCTCCAGTGTGAAAAGACTTGTGGTTATTAAGGAAGTTTTATTATTTAGGATTTCCCTTTTTATTGTTTTAATGGACATTAATTTCTCAAACCTAAGATGACTATTGAAATTTATCATTGTCGTTGTTTACGATAAACTCAAATGTTAAAACTTTGAAATCCAACTAGATTTCCCTTTTTATTGCTTTAAAGGTTTTTATTAGAATATGCATGTCATCTGGAGTATTGATGGGAATGGAAGGCCAATATGTCTTTAATAATAACATCTCTATGCACATTCAGTTTTTTTTTTTAATATTTTTATGGATATGCACATTCAGATTAATCTTTCACAAGCATGATTAATCTATCATCTAATCTTTCACAATCTGTCATCTAATCTTTCACAATCTGTCATCTAATCTATGCACGTTCAAAATGCTCCAAGCTCAAAATTCAGATTAATCTATGCACATTCAGATTGATAACATGATTCCTGGGCATGTAAATAAGAAGCATCTAAAACTCAGAAATTAGTTTTTTCTCTTGCTCGAAATCATGTAAATAACAAGCATCTAAAACTCAGATTTCATTAAGTGACAATTCAGATTCACAAGTGTGAAGTTCCCCTTCCAAAATCAGGTCACAATTCCACAAAACATCAAGTGACAATTCAGATTCACAAGTGTGAAGTTCCCCTTCCAAAATCAGGTCACAATTCCACAAAACATCAAGTGACAATTCAGCATCACAAGTGTGAAGTTTACCTTCTGAAATTAGATAACAATTCAGATTAACCTTTCAAAAATACAATCATCTATTAAAAAAAAAAAACAAATTCAAATATCATAGTGGCTGCCCAGCCACATGTTTTTGATAAACATGTGGCTGGGCAGCCACTAAAAGCTAGGAATTTTTTTTATAATAGCCAACAATTACACACCTCCATGAGGTGTGGATGGAGATGTGTCGAATGTACCTTCGGAATTATTCAAAGAATCCTTATAAATTCTCCTCTGAATATTAAGGAAGTAGGCTTGTTGCATGACAGTCATGTTAGAAAGATCCTTGCTCATGATTTCTGCGTCAAACTTTCTCTTATCAAGTTCCAGTTATGCACCTCTAACTTCATCTGCCTTCGTCACCCATGCTCTCCTCTCTACCATGAACAACCGTATATCACCTGTCATTTTTTCTAACACCACGTTGAACTCAGCATCACATGATTCCTGGGCCTTCCGCTTCCTCAAGTTATCTTTCTCAGCCTTTTTGCCTGGAGACCTCTTAATTTTCTTCTCCACAATGTCATCGACAACTTCACTTGATTGATCATTAGCTGGACGTTTATTGTTTGGCTGTCTCCTCGTATTTGTCGAAATTATGTGCTGCTGACATTTGGGTTGGTGTCTCAAAAGACCCCAACAATGCTCCAGTGTGAAGTTCCCTTTCTCCATCTCTTTGTACATTAATTTTGCATTTTCAATCAGAAAATAACAATGAACCAATTGAACGGTTTGCAGTATTTGGTTTTTTATACTCGTGATAAAACTCAAAAATTATGTCCCACATTTGAGTGGATTTTTTTTTAGTTCCCCGTATGACATTAATGCTAATGTTGAGCCAACCGGAGACAAGTATTTTATCCTCCTTTACAGTGAAAGATGCACCTCTTTAAACTTTTTTGCCGGAGGTCTCTTTTCACTGTGAAGGAGAGTTGATTGTACCACAACATTAGAATATATTGGGTATATTGGAGTGCTATTACAACCTTCTCCTCCATTTTGTAAGAAAGTGGTAAAGAAGGGGTCCACCTCAAATAGAGTGTTCATCCTTTAAGAATCATAATGTTTAACTTGTTAGAGAAGGTAGCACAAGAAAATAGCGTCAAAACAGCACATACAAGAATGGTTGAAAAAAAGGATTAAAAAATAACATTTTGTTTCAAACAACAATCGGATTGAAATACATACATGGAGTGCAAAATTTCTTCACGGGCAAATATACATACATAAGCATACAAATCTCTTATCAAAATTTCTCATACATGCATATAAATCGCTTATAAAAATTTCTCATACATGCGTATAGGATTAATATATAAAGATGGGGAGAGAGTGAACTCACGGAGATAGATCACGTTCGGAGCGGAGAAACTCAGAAATTTGAAGAAGATAAGGGAGCTGTAACAGCTTGCCTGGAGGTGATGGAGGTCCGTACTAGTAGAAGAGCAGAGAATCGAAGAATCGAAGAAGATAAGGGACCCCGTACTAGTTGGAACTTGAACTTCAGTGGAGGTATTTCAAATGGACGAAGATGAAGTGCTTCCCATTCACGACAAAGGAAATGGATAGTTTGATGGGAAAAAAAAGGAGAGGAAATGGAGGGAAGAAACGGAGAGGAAGAAAGGGATTAGGGATTTCTGGGAATCGGGATGAAAAGGAAAGGAAGTGAAAAAGGATTAGGGATTTCGGGGGGAGATGAAGAAAGGCAGAGGAAGTGAAAGGGATTTGGGGATTTTCGGGGGGAGAGGAACAAAGGTTGTGAAAGGGATTTATGGATTTTCAGGAGGAGAGGAAGAAAATTTCAGGGAAGAGGAAGAAAGTAGATGAAAAGAAAGGAAAAAAGTAACGACATCACGGGTGAAATGAAATAATTTCCTAATAAAATAATGCGGTTAGCCATGAACAGGAACTCTTCAAATTTGAAGAAGAAGGGGAATTAACTGCAGCTAAAAACTTGAAATTTGAGCAAATGGTGAATCCAATGCCAGGATTTTAAAGCTAAAATTATCAAATTTTGAAGATTGGACTCATTTGATGAGTCCAATGCCAGTGCTCTCACAAGGCCTCTAATTTTGTTTTTGATGTTGTTTCAGCATACTTATGCCTAAGGTCTTTTATCTATATTATTATTATAATCAAATACTTATGAATTACCATTGTTACTTTGAGACTCAGTTTTGTGCTACATTTTGTAATTGACCCATGTTTATACATTTGTATAGGTTCATTGAAAACTGAGTCGGTGGATTCACTCGTTTGTCTCCATTATGTTTTTAAATGACTTTGATGCTTGTGACAGTTAGAATAGATGATATGTAGTAAGTTTAGAAGAGAAAAATGAGATAGGTGTCGTGTGACGTGAGTGGATTAGTCTGAGTTAAGAGAAGTTTTGCTAGTGTTTAGATTATTTTACTTGGAAGAATTATTGTACTTGATTATTGTATCTAAGATATTTGATTTTGGAGGATTCTTGTATCTAAGGTCTCGTTTCGATAGTCAGATGAGATAAGATGAGATGATCTGTGAATAATAGTGAAACATTTGAATTAAGATGATATGAGTTGGTTTGTAAAAGTTTGTGTGTTTGGATGTAGAAGTGAGATAAGATGATTTTAACTTTTTATAAGAATTTGATAAAGTGGTGGGTCTTACCAATTATTGGAAAATTTTTGTAATGATTGAGTATTATTTATGAATATATTATTTGTAACATTCTACTTCTCACTGTTAATAATAAAATCACTTTTAAAAATTCTCAAGAGTCGAAATGCTACTACTGAACCTTGATTTAAAAATATTTTCTTATACTTACGCCAGATATAAAAGATTTCGTAATAAATAAGTCAATCTTTATTAAATACTTAAAATCCAAAAGAGAGTTTGTGGAAGCATTTATTTAAATTCAATGAAGTCTTACGTGCTTATTAAAATAATTTATTAAACTTTAAATCATAAAATTGAGCATGACATACACTATTTAGGTCTCTACCTCGCCTCTTTGGGCCAAATCCTGTCCTATAGTCATATTCTCATAAATATCATCACATGGGGTGGTTTAAAGCATAAAAAAAAAACTAAAAATGAGTCAAATACTTAATAAGTAACACATCATACAGTAAACATAATAAACATAAAATTTTTTGAAAAATATACATACTCATAAATACATATGTAAATAACATAAATATGAATTTATCTTTCACTTATTATAAACCAGTACCCACTGTTGACCCCCGTGAGTTAGGGTTAACGAATCTAAATAGATTCTGATTCCATCCGTAGTTGCGGATTGTGGAATCCATACATAAAGAAGACACACTGAGTGCCTTACTAGCATGTATAACTTGGCAACGCAATATGCCAATAACGTATGGTACCGTCTTTATATCATAAGATAGGCCGTTATGTATTTTATTATTCATATTTCATCATAATCATACTTGCATATTTGCCATATCATAGATTTAAAATGAAATCGCATTCTTTCATACAATGCTGAATACATGTTTCCTCACATAAAATTATGATTTTTTTAAAAATATTTTAATGCATAACTCTCACATAAAATTATAACTTTTCATAAATATTTTGATGCATAATTTTTCACTTAAAATTATGGATTTTTATAATTTTATCATGACTTGGGTACGTAAAAAGGGACTTCCAATTGAAGACATACATGCATAATATTATTAGAAAAGACATGCCGTTTACCATACATACGTGTAAGGGTATGATCATGTTACTTATCTTGTAGCGTGAATCTAATATTTCTAGCATAAAATCGATCACGTGAACTAGAAGGAGAGAGAAAATGAGAGGGATACTAGTGGATTAGAGGTGCTCTACATGATTTTGGGTAAGTAGAAACTACACTGGGGCTTAAAGAGAAATGAGATACACGTAAAGTACATGAGGCTGAACGTATATATAAGGAGTCGGTTTAAGAGTTTTATTGTGAAGATAATTTGTATAATTGTAAGATAGTTCGATTGGGGCATGAATCATGGTGGAAGGTGGAGATGTGCATGACTTAAAGTTTGAAAAGGCATTCGGTTAAAGAGTTTTAACATGAAGATGACTTGTAGAGTTGTATCCCTGTTGGAATAGGATGCTGACGAGTTTGAATTCAAGTTGGGCTTAGTCATGATCATTCAAGAAGAGAGTTTGAATTTAAAAACATGATCTAGTAGTTAATTCAATGTAGAATTATAAATGACTCAGATTGGATAAAGGACTTCGATCAGTGATGATTTTAAATTAAAATAAATTTCTAATGGCTGATCTTTAATTCTAAAAGGATTCTAAATAATAAATTAGATTTAACCTAGTTATTGAGCTTAATTAAAATTGTTACTCAACTTCAATAATTTATTACTTATGTGCTTATCCAATATGACTTATTAAATATAATTTAGGTCAATAAAAATTATTAATATTTTGACTTTAGAATTATTAGACTGAGTCATTACAAAATTTTTCGAATATTAATTATTAAATTAAATACCCATAAACATATTAAAATCACAAAATTAAACTTTATTTTATTTTGAAATTTATAATATTCAATAGTTCCAAAAATATTATTTTTATTAAGAAATACATCATTCTAATTATTAACTATAGATTATAAAATTATCTACCTTATTTTTTCCAAATTTATTTGATTAAAAAATTCTAAATTATGAGTGGATCCACCAAAAATTAGACCTCTTTCAATTACGACGAAAAGTTATCCATTATTTTTTTCTAGATTCGCTGTAATGCAAAATTTCCTTTTGGAATATGTAATTATAAATTAAAAACTATATTTGGAAAATTGAAAACTGTATTAGAAACTGAAAACTTTATAAAAAAAAAAAGAAACTGAAAATTTGGAAAATTCCTATAAAAAATTTCTATCTTGTAACCCAATTACGCTCCAAAACCCTCGTATAGTCGTATACATGCACTCTTCCACCGGTCACTTCCACCGTTGCACTTCTTCCACGTCCACGCAAAGAGAAGGTCCGTTAGCGCCGTCGACCTCTGACCAGCCACCATCGCCTTCGGCCCTGCTTTCTCTCTCACGGTGAGTCTGAAATCCCTCTCTGTCGCGCTGTATTTTCTCTCTTTAGCTCTCTGTTTTGCTCCTCTCCGTACCGAAAGCATCTCAGGAGCAATGTATTGTGGATTTCAGGTTAAAAGGTTTCACCCCGGGTACGGGGCGTGACAGAGAAAGTTATCGAGAATGGCAGAAGACAAGTTAGTCATTAAGACATTTACGGATTTGGGAGTATGTGCCAAATTGGTGGAGGCTTGCGAAAATTTGGGATGGAAAACCCCATCGAAGATACAAGCCGAAGCAATTCCTCACGCTCTTCATGGTTCATTCTCTTATTGATTACTTTTTTACTATCTTGTTGTGGGTTAATTTCCTTAGTACTGTTTTTAATTTTCAGTTTCCTCTATTGATTTAGCATCTTTTCATACATGTTTTGTCTACCAAGTGGAATTAGCGATCTATGTGCTTGTCCACTTAATTGTTTGTATTTTTATAAACTACTCCATTATTTTTGCCCTTTTGGATTTTTCAATTTCAGGAAAAGACTTGATTGGTCTAGCACAAACAGGTTCGGGTAAGACAGGAGCTTTTGTTCTTCCCATTTTGCAAGCCCTTTTAGAATCTCAACAAGCATTCTTTGCTTGTGTGGTGTCCCCTACGAGGTCTGTTATCTAGCTTTTGTTTGATTGTTACAGGACATCTTTATTTCATTTTCTAGGAAGGGTGTTTCAATTTGAAAAAAATTCAGTTTATTCTCTTTTTCTTCCACTGATCTCTTATTTTTAATAGGGAACTTGCAATTCAGATTGCCGATCAGTTCAAAGCGTTAGGATTAGGCCTTGGCATTAAGTGTGCAGTGGTGAGATTTTGGCTGAAATTGGTCTCCAGAGAGACCTGTTACTTCTTTGATTATATATTTATCGTAGTCATTGGATATATTGACCACATGATGTTGCTAATACTTTTTTCTATCATATCAAGTAACCTTCAGCTTCAGGACCATGGAATGTAGTTTTTGCTTCTTTACAATGAAATTTATACTCTAGTTGTTGCACTTTTTTATTCATGCTAACAAATATGTAACTATCAATGTTCTACAATTCTATGTCATCTAGTTATCCGGTACAAGGGTCGATTAATTTCTTTTATACTGGAATACAAGTTTTATAATTAGAAAAGCTAGAGCATAAAATCCTTGAAGTTGATTGCTTTGACTTCCACAGTTGAATGTGAAAATTTTTATTCAGTACGCTGACCATCATTGATCCTTTATTATGCTCTTTACATCATATGCTAGATCTTGGCCAACAAGTTCAATGCTTATAAGTTTGTAATCCTAATAGATGATGCAATCGGCAAGAGGCTCCCAGGAGCAAACCTACAACCAAAGTTTTTTTGAAATCATGGTCTTACGTTGGCCCCTGTTGGGTTGGTTGTAATTACGTTATATTAAAGTATGGGTATTCTGGTAATTTTAGATTTGTTGATAGACTTTTTCCCAGACGAGTCTTCATTTAAGTTTTGGAGTATTTTCTGTCTTTATTTGTTAGTTTCTTTCTTGATATAGGAGGATTTTCAATGGCTTAAGGTTTTATTGTAATCTGTCAAAATATCTAGAAAAGGAGTTAAATGAAATTCCATATGCATTCACGAACTCATCAATAAATCTAATCTAGTGCTGAATTTTCTAAAGATCCCGTACCAAGAAGTCTTGATTGTCTTGATATGTAATAAAAGCACATAGTTAGATGAAGCATATGGAGCTCCTTATATGTTGTGAGGTAACTTAGATTGTACATTTATGGTTGTATTATGTTTACTGTTCATTTCGTCTTGTGCCAAGTGATGTTTCAATGGAAGTTTGTGCATTAGATATAAGAATATGAGCAAATCCAAGAAAAGGTCTTCTTTTGGTTGCTAAGCTTTTGATGCTAAGATTATCCGGTTCAATCTGTGTGATATTGAGATTTGATAGAAGTTTCTTGTTAAGTTTGCCTTTTTTTTAATAAGCATCTTTAACAAATTCTCTGTAGCTTGTTGGAGAGGAAGACATAATGGAACAGTACATCAACCTTGCAAGGCTTCCACACATTATTGTAAGTGTACTTTGTTTTACTTGATAATTTGTACAATGGCATAAATTTTTTTCATAACTGAAAATGTGAATTTTTGTTTCTTTTGTCATATGTTTAATGTGGGGTTGAAAGCCTATGATAATCGGTTGGTGCTTGATAAGCATTTTCAGTGTATTCTATATTTCATATTGTACCTTTTGCTTTTGAATTTTGTTGAAAGAAGCCAAACCAAGTAATAAGAAATGTGTCAAAGGTATTTTTTTTTTTTAATTTCTTGCGATTATAGTAGTATTTTTTAACCAAGCCTATCAACACTTTCCATTAGGGATTATCAAAATTAACATATATTGTCTCGCTTGAATGAATGGCTCATTGACAGTTTTCATGATAGTTTGGCTTTTCACCTTCCCTTGGTATTTGTTTCATCTAGTTCCATGGTTTGCTTGTGCTCCTCTTAGGCAATTTAGGTTTTTAGTTTTGTATGGTTAATTAAAGTAATTTATCCTTTAATTTTCACTTCAACGTTTTGAACTTTTAGATATGACTTCTTGGCCCTTTTACTTGATAATAAACCTAAGCATGTATTTCTTGTCTTGGCAGATTGTTGTTGTTGTTGTTGGTTTTTTTTTTTTTTTTTTTCTATTGGCACTAGGTGTCTGGGAACAACGTCCCAACCATAGGTTTAAATTCCGTTCCATTCCAGCCGGAGTTTTCCGTTCTGGTGTGGTATCCAGTACACTATATCTTGTTCTGTTTCGCTTCAAATTCCGGTCTGTTTTGGCCATCCCGGTCAAATTCCAGCCGGAATTGGCATTCCGGTCCTTATTCCGTTTCGGACTATTTTCGTAATTTTCTTATGTTTGGATGGAATTTTGTAAATTTAAATCCAGATGGTATTTAATTAATTCTAGAATATAAAATTTATTTATATAATTTTAATTTTTTTGTAACTTTAAATATGTCCCCTCATTCTTTTTTTTTTTTTTTAAATATCATTATTTTTAATAATTTGTCTTTTCTTTTACTTTTTTTCTTTGTTTTTGTGTTTCAACTCAAGTTTGTGATTTTTTCAACGTATATTCATTTTATAAATCTTCAATTCTTCCATATATATACACATATACATGATACACATATGTATTTATTCTATTAGTTGTTAGTTTATATATACATATAAATATTTATATATAATATAATTAATTTCGAAACGGTACACCGGAATACACCGGTATTGAAATATTTCATTCCAGTACTTAAATCGGAATGATCATCGGAATTTAAAACGTCGATCCCGACTAATCTTGGGGGTGCATAGGCTCTCAGCAATGAGTTTCTTGTAAGTGCACCTCGAGGGGAAAACTTCCTAATCCTATGGCCCCTAGAGATTGTTTGCATCAAAGGGGGACCTAGGGAGAGCATTACCCCAAGTCCAAGGCCTTTACCACTTGAGCCAACCCTTAGGGGTTCTTGTCTTGGAAAATCGTTAATTGGCAGTCTCCTTTCTGAACTTCCTTTTATGTCAAATAAAAAGAAAATGATATTTGGTATGTCTATTGATAATTTGCATATAGCGGATATTTTGTACTGGTACCATGCAACTTAGTTACAAAAGAGCTGCATGTTCACAAGTTCCTTCGTATCACTATGCAACTTACCCACAAAAAAAAAAAAGAAAAAAAGAAAAAAAAGAAGAGCTGCATGTTCACCTATGAGATATTCGTTGAATTTTCTTGGATTTTTAAATGGATTTATTATTTCAGTTTCTGAATCTGTAAATCAAATTTTACTACCATGTTTTATTAGTTTTGTAAATGGGGTTATATTTTCAGAAACTTTGTTTCCATGTAGGTTGGAACACCGGGACGCCTTGTCGATCATCTATCCAACACAAAAGGTTTTTCCTTTCATGCATTGAAGTATTTGGTACAGTTTTCTTATTTCATGTCAGTCACGCACTTTCTTTTGCAGATGCATGCCTACATGTTTAGTTTATTGGTGCTATGTGCAACATCTTTTATTGTATTTAGTATGGAGACATTGATGTTAGCTGTAGTTGTGTGGAAATATTTTATACAAGTTTGATGAACTTATTTATGGATTTCAAATGATAAGATGAAACAGAATCTTTGACATTAATATGGAAGAATTGATGTATGTGCACCAAAATACCTCATACTTTTAGTAACTAAAGCTTTATAGTATCTTGATTCTAAAAAAAAAAGTTTGAAATGCTTCAAGAAAATCTTGAAACTACATTTCCTTTACTAGGAATAGAAATTTGAAAGTTGTCTAATAGCTACTGCTTGAAATGCTAGTCAATGAAAATTAAAAAAATAAATAAATCGTTTTTCAAATAATTCCTCGTTAACCACGGAATTTGTTTGACAAAATCTTGAAAGTTCACTTCCCAAGCAAGGAAAACTTGAGAAGTTGTGTCTGGTAACGCATATTGAAACCATTGACATATCAAATCTTGAACTAAAATCTTATCTTTTATGGCCTTGTGTGACATATTCTTGTGTAAGGTTAGTAACACATATTAAACGTTTAAAGATACATAGATTGAACAAAAAGTATTCAGTGCACAAACTACTGCTTCCTTTAGCAATGAGTTTGCTTTGTTTTAGCATAATCTAGGAAGTGCCAATAACAAACCGGAACACGGGCATGGTAAGAAACATAAAAAATGATATGACTGATAGTTAATTAAAAAAAATAAGGAAAAAAAGGTGATTACCTTCCCCAAAGACGTGTAGATTGGCGAGAGAAAACCCTAAGGCACCTAAACCCGCTGCCACCCTTCACCCACCCTAGACCGGTGAGTGACACCTCACCACCATCACAAACAAGGTTGATGGGCGCCGGTGAGGGCTGTCCTGCATAGGTCCTCCATCCGGCGACCTGGATTTTTGCAAGATTCTCTCTCTGTCTTTCTCGAAGGTGACATCAACCATTGAACCTGTGCCTCCTCCATCGCCATCGCCACCGCCATAGACAAGACCGACGAGCTCCGGCGACTCCATTGAAGGCCCTCCGACGTCGGTCCCCCTTCGGCGACCGGGATTTTGATTTGGATTTTATTTTTGTCGGCGCAGATCTGGCATAGTACCTATTCTGATCTGCATTTTATTTTCTTATAACATATTTTTCCTTGAGATGATGTAGCAAAATGATCTTGGGAGATGATCTTGTGATTTGAGATCAAATGATGACAACGAGCAACGTAGATTCATCTCAGATGGAAGGTGAGATGTGGTTGAAGGTGGAATAAAAAACTTTTGTTTTTACGAAAGAGGGAGGAAATAGTTTTCGCATCTTTGAATGTAGTAAAAGGATGGCTAAGTTCATGTGTCTAGATGGGACGACAGCTTCGTAGGTGGCTAAAGGGATAGAAGATTGTTTAGAACTCAACTGTCATGAAGGATACTTTAGGGAGCTAAGGATGGGTAATGGAGTTCTCATCATTCAACATCATATTAACGCAAGGGGTAGCTTTCTGCAACTCTCAGAATTCCGGAATGAAATGAGGAAAGGTTTGTTGGTGATTCCGGTAGGCGCAAATGGCATTAAATGGAAAGGTTTTCTATAGTCCATTCGAAGTGTTACTAGGTCCAAAGCTGCTATTCTGAAGCATGCAAACAGATGGGAGTTTGTTGATGGAAAGACAGTGGGAAGGCCTTCCTCGGTCAAAGGTGCCTCGTACGCTTTGGTGTTGAGGCCACTAGTGGGTAGTCCAGCTGAGAATAGCTCCACGACAGAAGGAAATGGTAAGGAACTTGTAGGAGACAAAGACTGTCAGGTGACATTGGGAGAAGTGGAGAGGATCTTGCGGGTTGTCAAAACTCAATTGACAGGAGTTATGGAGTATGTGAGAGATCTCATGATTAAAGTGGATAAGGGGCTAGACCTAGTGGTGGGTCGAAAACAGACCCGGGGGGGGTAGATCCTATGGGTTTGAAGGCCTCAAGTGCGCTGGCAAATGGCATTTCGATGGAGTCACAGATAGGATCGTTGGACGCCGGCATCACTATTCATGCAGGGGTCACTCAGGACATCGGTAGCTTGTCGTCTGACTGCCCTCAATCACTAGTTGCAAATGGGGTTGGTACTTTTTTCCAGGGTTCACTTTCAAATGAAGATGGGGGTCATTCTAGGGTCTTGAGTACTTTGAAAGAAACAGACGAGCCTCTTTTAGAATATGAAAATGGGGTAACAGAAAGTACTATTTCCCCCACATGTTCTATGTCGCTTGAGGGAGCAGTAGGGTCTGACAAAGTGGCACAGAAAGGATCATTGGGGGGTGGAGCACATACAAGCAATGTCCTCGTCGATGGAGGGGAGGAATCTTTAATGGTGACAACAACAATGGACAACAACCATATAGTTGTTGAGGAGGTTTGGGATTTGAATGCAGGATATGGCGGGGAGGAAATTATGGGTTTGTCTTTGGTGCCTTGTGAGGAGGAATGTCTAGGGTTGGGAGTACAGTTGGGTATTGTGTTTGGGGATAATGTTGTTCCCGTGGTTTTTCTTCCTCCGATAAACAATATAGTGGGTTCACTATCGGATTGGGTTCTGCATAAGGTTAATAATATTCAACATATCGTGGGGCTTTCACATGGAGGATGTGAAGACCAATTTAAAGCACTACTCACTGCGATTGAGGCGAGCCACTCGCTTGAAACCAAATCAAGTTTTAAGAAAAGCAGGGAATTAAAGCATTTTTTTTTGGGCAATCAACTACGATGTTAAGGGTGGTAGCTCAAGTTGAGGGAAGACTAAAGGGAGGGCATTATGAAGGTGTTCTCATAGAGGGAGTTTCAGGTAGAGTATTAGTCTTACAGGAAACAAGGGGTTGGGGTTGTGGAGGTGTGTTCTATTCCAATTCGGGCTTGGTGTATTTTGGGTAGTTTTTTGCGGGCTTTTTGGGTCATTAGGAGCTCTCTCGTATGGGCTAGGTTTTTTCTTTTATACGTCCAGTGTATATGGTTATTCCTATTGATATATATAATATTATTACTTATAAAAAAAGTTAATTAATAAATGAGAATACTTATGGGGAGATTTCTTGTTATGTATATAATTTTTGTGCTTATGTCTTACAAAAAAAAAAAAAATTGTGCTTATGTTTTCTTTCTTTTTTTATTTATTTATTTATTTTAGTTAGTACGTTTTCTTTCTTTTACCTATTGTATATCTGTCACTGATCTCTTAATGATGCTTTAAGAGACATGTGGCAAACATGGAGGCTCACATTTTCAAATTATTTTGCTATCCTTTTCATTTGTATTGTTTACATTATAGTTTGTATCAAACATGCTACAAAGAAGATGATAATCAACACTTTGCGCTCCGTGCAATTTGATAGCCATAGAGCCAAAAGCGTGTCTGAATGTGTGTATCTATATATGTATTTACACACACAGATTATATCATTTCCATGTTTTTTTGGGGTAAATTATATCTATTGCAGGTCATAAACAATATACACAACAAAAGTCCAGACATTATGGTGACAAAGTGCAGTAGCTATTCCTTCTAAATACTTTGCAATTCACAACTCTAATGTATTTTGATCTTTTTAGTTGTGTATGGTATCTTTCTTTAATTTATTGTATCCTTTTCGGTCGTGGTATCAACATTAGTGCAGCTCATTCCTCGATGTGATGAAAATCCTTTAATTACTCTCCCTTCCTCTCAGGTTTTGGATGAGGCAGATTGCTTATTGGAGGACAAATTTCAGAAGTCGATCGATGACATTTTAGATGTTGTCCCTCGTGAGCGGAAAACATATTTATTTTCTGCCACAATGACACGAAAGGTATTAATTTTCTGCTATAATGTATGGATGAAAAAGATATATGTTGTTTTAGTCCTCCATATAAATATGTAATTTCGATGAAAAGCATATATTTTCTCCGTTTATAACTTTTTTTTTATCGGTAACTTGACTCAGGGTTTATAACGTTGTAATTCACGCACACTGATTTATTTTCAGGTTCAGAAGCTCCAAAGGGTTTGTTTAAGAAATCCTGTGAAGGTAATGATGCTTATTCTTTTGTTCTTAAATTCAATTTTCACTAATTACCTTCACTTCTAACAATTGTCAGTTTCTGGAATATTTCAGATTGAAGTAGCATCTAAATATTCAACCGTCGACACACTAAACCAGCATTATTACTTGGTGCCTTCTAAGTACAAGGTTCTTACTTTTTTTATTGTCGAACTTCTTCTCGAAGTGTGATATTAAAGTCTAGATTTGTATGCTGAGTATTATGGCTAGTAATTAGTGCCAATAAATCAGAATTTATGACTACTAATGGTATTAGGAAAATTATTTTGGTTTTCCTTTAACTAAGCATTCCTACATATACTTTGTTACCCAAAAAAAAAAAAAGCATTCCATGTACTTGAGCCTAAGACAATAGAGTAGTTCACGAAAAGAGTAATGATACATGTACAACTTTTTATACATGAAAAGAGTAATGAGGGTATTTATGTAAAGTGATGTTACTTTTATTAGTTATTTTACAAAATTCCCCTCATTTAAAGGTACCCTTTTTTAGTTAAAGGTTGTCTCTAAAGCCATGCGACAGCAGAGATAGAGGCCAATAATATTTGTTTCACCTTAAATTTAGTGATATAAAAGAAAAATGATTTATAAATGAAGAATATTTTATGCCACCCCAAAAACCGGAAAATACCAAACATGTTTTCTGGTAAACTTTTTATGTCAAAGTAAGTGGATCCTTGGTTTCTTTTGCATAATTCTTGCTGTTCAATGCTGTTGGCCTTCGGTATCTTCTTGGTAATATTTTCCTATTCATTGTTGTCACAGGATTGCCAGCTTGTATATATTTTGGGTGAGAAGCGTGGATTTTCAACAATGGTTTTTACGCGTACATGCGGCGCAACACGTTTGATTGCTCTGTTTCTACGAAATCTTGGACTTAAGGCCATTTCAATTAGTGGCAAAATGACCCAGGTACTATTAGTTAATTTAAATGAAGTATGAACAGTTAAAGTTTTAGATCCTTTAAGTGTGTTGGTGACCCCTTCTCACCTTTCTTTTTTTATTTTTGTTCTTTGGATTTGTTCTTTCTTTCTCGTTTGAGGTTAATTCAATGTTGTCATAACTTTTTTAGTGAACTATTTTGGCAGCCAAGGAGACTTGAAGCCTTGAATCAGTTTAAGGAGGGAGAGTGCAATATTCTTATATGTACTAATGTGGCAAGTAGAGGACTTGACTTTCCATGTGTCGATATCGTCATCAATTATGATATCCCTGAAAGCCCCAAGGTTAGGCTCGCCTTTTTGGCTTTCTTTTTGTTATTTTGTACTTCTCATAAGCTTCTCATTTTTTTGTTTTATGTGGCCTTTCCTGGATATTGCCTTTTCAAAATTTTCGTATGTAATTCATTGAGAGGGTATAGCGTGGTATTTCTATCAATCACAGCCTGCTTGATGGGTGATTTTTGTTGAATTTGTGAAGTGGATCCAGTTTTTTATGCAGCTTTTAAGTAGTGCAAAGTTGCTTTTTAAAGCACTTGTGTGCTTTTTTGAAGCTTTTGAAAAGTTTGAGCCCTCATAAACGGATCCTTTTGAATGTATCTTAAACAGAAACCGTATACACCAGGCCTTGCCTTTAAAACTCAGATACCAAAATTATTGTTTGCTTTCTGCAGTTTGTTTTACTTGGCCCTTCTTTATATGGGCTTTTCATTATTCTTTCTCACACAAAAGATCTGGAGTGCACAAATATCGGACTTAGAGCTTGCAATTCTTCAATTGATGGTGGATGGCAATTTTTCTAGACAAATTATTCGTTAGCTTTTTAGTGTTGTGGAGTCAAATAATTGTGGTTCTTGTGCTGGCTTTGATTTACAAAGTGGCAGCTGAGTTCCTCCCCTTGGAAATTTTCCTACACCCTTGTATACATTTGTGTATATCATTTTTTCCTTTCTTTGAGTTTGTGTTTGTTACAATGCTACTAGAAATCATGCATCTCGATCCTTTCTTCTTGTTGTCTTTTATTTTATTTCGATTATAAATAATGAAATGAATCGTGTAAGTTTTTCTTTTGGCCCCTGTTCCATATGCCCTGGTTTGCTAATCACATGTGACACACAGGATTATATCCATAGAGTGGGAAGAACTGCCCGCGCAGGACGACTGGGTGTCGCGATCTCTCTAGTGGATAGTTATGAGCTGGAATCCTTTTCAAAGATAGAGAATTGCCTCGGTAGGCAACATGTCATGTTTCTCTGAAGAGAGATATTGCAAAAAGAGTCTCATTTTTTTTTTTTTTTGGTATATTTTTCAGGCATGAAGTTTACAGAACTTCCTTTTCAACTAGAGGAAGCCTTGCTATTGATGGAGCGTGTTGCTGAGGCCAAAAGAATATCTCGAAGGGTAATAAATTATATTTAAGGTTTTAATTTGGATGATCAATATCAAGAATACTTGTGCTGACAATGGGGATGATATACATTCCATCCCCATCGACCCTGCACAAAGATGTGTTGGCTGATTGTTGTTTATTACATTTTATCTGAAAACACAATGGAGAAGAAAACTTGAATGACCTTATATGGATTACTTTGTGTACTGTTAAATAGGAGCTGCCACTCCCTTTCATGTTTTGTAATTATCTAAGGTAGGACCACAAAATTACAGAGTGGTACGCACTCTAGCAGAGAAACTAAGACAAAGGGAAAATAAAATAATAGAAACTATGTGTCTGGGTAGCCAAAAAACAAAAAACTTCTGTGGCCATATTACTGAATATCTCTGCTCAGCAATCGTTGTGTTCTTGGCATCAACTAGTCCATGGAAACAAGACACTTTTAAGAGGAGGAAACATGAAAATGAAATGAGTACAGCTAGAAGCTAATAGATCAAAGTTTTTATAGATCATAGTGCCTTGAAAAGACTTTGTTCCTCCAGTTTGGAATCTGACACATGATTTGAGGAGTTTCCCAGATAGCATTTCATTTCCTTCCAACCATTCTAAGTCTCTACCAAACTTCATGTAGATTGCCTCCTTGAATCTTGCAGTTATAAGGTCCCCAGTTTTTGTGTAAGCTCCTAGAGAGATCGAACACCTTCTTCAAAATGTCCTGATTTGGACCCCCTTGGCGAGAATTCCAAAGTGAATCATTGATTTTATGCTCAACACCCATCTTAGTTTAGGTTGACTCTTTCCATTGTGGCCTAGTTCTGTAAACTTCAAACGAGTGAGTGTGTTTTACTATATATAATTCTTAGTCTTTTTATTGGTGATTATCGAGTTTGTCCTTTTTCATTTTCTTAAACATTCTGTTGGGTGCAGGGTGGAAACTGTTTTCTGTTTGATTATCTTCTTGGAATCTTTGGCTTTGCTTGTAAATTCCCAACTCCTAATTTACCTGCCTGGTTTAGTTGTTGGAATTGCCTTCTTGCCCTACTGATGTTTCCACAACCAATATCCAAATCCCTCGTTATTTTGGTGTCTGCTTTTATTCTCTTTACTTGTTACGTCTATTTTTCACCAGGGTCTTGTTGACTATGTCCAACTGAATATTCCTTTGGTTTTCTGGACTTTCTATTTGCATGCCTTTTTTGTTTTTGGTTCTATCTGGTTTAGCACTGTAGGGTAAACTCGTAAAAAATGCAATAAATATTTTCACAAACTTGTAATCTAGTTTTGCGTTCTACCTTTGGTAAATTTTTCCATCTTATGTTGTTTCTGTGAACCTATTTTTTTATTAATCGATTAATTCTTATTTGGTGGTTTTTGTTCTAAATCAACAGAGAATCCAAGAATCTGGAAGCAAGGAAAAGAAGCGGGGAGGAGACGATGGTGATGAAGATACGGAGAAATACTTGGGTGTCAAGAATGGGAAGTTGTCAAAGAGGATAAAAAAATGAATCTAACCGCTCTGGTGGCAGATAATGTTAGAATTTTAAAGTTATTATAGGGTTTTTTTTATTAGTTTTGTAATATATATGCAAATTTTGTTTGGTGTAAACGTTTAAATCTCATTTTTTTAAAATTTTTATATATCATTTTTGAGGAATGATTTTGCAGCAATCCGTGCATTAAGATTTTGAGAAGGACGTTCAGTTTTTTTTTTTTTTAAAGGATACCTGTTGTGTTCATTAAAAAGATACTAATCGAGTCGAGTTGATTATTGAATGTTCAAACTTAGTTTGAACATTTATTATTTGAATGTGCTTGAACTTGTTTATGTTGTTTGATGGATTTTTTTCTTCTTAAAAGAAGTTAATTCTATTTCAAAAAGCTTATATATTTTTTTGGTCTTGCTTGGTAATAAATAGCATTGTGACAGTTCAATTCGGGTAATACATTGCTTGGGATCATCGAGCATGTCCAATCGAAACATTAGTTTTTTTTTTTTGAAACTTGAATGGTATATTCATTAAGTAGAGACCAAATGGTCAATACAGTCTGGAATGTCCTCTAGCTCAATAAGTACATTATCTATAACTTGAGCATTTTTTGCTAATGCATGAGCTATCACATTGGAAGCTCTTGGTACAGATTGAACGGACCATGAATCAAATTGGTTTAATAGGATTCTAGTTTCCTTCGAAATCAAACCAGTTGAAGACCAGTTATCAATATCTCCATTAAGATCTTTCACTGTCTGCTGTGCATTTCCTTCAAGAATGATATTCCGTAGACCAATATTTGAGGCTAGGAGAGTAGCTTGTTGAGCAGCATAAGCTTCTGCAAGCCAAGTATCGGGAAATAAAGATAGCTTCATCCTCATTGTTGCTATGAACTGCCCTTGCCAATCTCTGATAGACACACCAACACCACATGTGCAGGATAGTTTTGATAAATTTGTTGCCCAGTTCACCTTATAAAGGTTTTGAGGAGGGGCCTCCCAATGAGTGATTGGATTACTTGCCATATGAGGTGGATTTGGAATATGTGTGGCCAAAATTTGTAGTTCTTCTATTTTTTGTTTTGATTGAAAAGATAGAGTATGAGGATTAGTGAGGGTCTGATTGAAGATGAATTCATTCCTTTGCTTCCAAATCTTCCATATTACCACTGCAAATTCGACTAGAAGAGATTCCTTCATTTCAGCTAGCATATTGAGGACCATTGTTTTGAAAGAAGGGAAATATACTCTCTGCTTCTGAAAGGTTTTGGAGCAGTAGTTCCATACATCATTGGCTGCAGGACACTCCCAGAGAGCATGCTCCACTGATTCCTCGACCTGGTGGCAAATGGGACAGTTGGAATCTTCCATTAGTCTTCTCCTTTTTAGATTAGCTTTGGTAGGTAAAGCATTATGGCAAGCCTTCCATAGGAAGAGTTTTTTAGTATTGGTAATAGGCAGCTTCCATAGTCTTCCCCATTTTTCTTTGTTAGTGGTAGAAAATGAAGATTGACCTTGAGTTGAATGGTGAAGAGTGAGTTGCAGGTTGTAGGCACTGCTAACAGAAAATATGCCATCCTTGGTTCCTTGCCACCTGAGTTTGTCAGGGCTACCACAGATAGATATAGGGATTTGCAAAATTGCTTTAGCTTCATTGGCAGAAAATTGAGAGTACAAAGTTTCTGTTTTCCATGACAAAGTTGATTGATCAATCAGAGAGGCTACGACATCTTCAAGATCTAAGTCCTTGGGTAGACTTTGAATCATGAATGAAGTGGGGCATGGGAGCCATTTGTCCTTCCAGATTCTGGTTTGCTTGCCATCACCAATCCTCCATATTAATCCTGATTCCAACAGATTTTTTGTTGCAAAGATACTTCTCCATATGTAAGATGCATTCCTTTTGATTTTGGCTTGAAAGAAATTGCCATTAGGAAAGTATTTTGCAGAAAGAATCTTGGCAGCTAGTGATTCAGGATGTTGAATCAATCTCCAGCCCTGTTTAGCTAGCATGGCCAGATTGAAGAATTCCAGATCCCTGAATCCTAGGCCACCCACCATTTTTGATCTCCTCATTAGTTCCCAAGAGCACCAATTGATTTTGCCTCTGTCCTCATGGTTGCCCCACCAATATTGTCTAATGAGTCGATTAAGTTCCTCAACTATACCTTTAGGTAATTTAAAGATTCCCATGCTGTAAGTTGGGATGGATTGGAGGACTGATTTGATGAGAATCTCTTTTCCAGCTTGACTCAGGTGCTTCAATTTCCAGTTGCTGATTTTGCTTCTCACTCGATCAATAATGCTTTTGAAGCCTTTTATTTTGTCTCTCCCAATCTGAGTTGGAAGGCCTAGATACATGTCATAAGGTTGAGAGGATTGTAAACCAGCAACAGCTATGATGAGTTCTTTTGCTTCCTTCCTTGTGTTCTTGCTAAAAAAGATAGAAGTTTTGTTTTTGTTGAGCCTTTGACCTGAGCCTTTTTCATATTTCTCTAGTAGGTAAAGGAGTCTACACCATTCTAGAGGATTTGCCTTGCAAAATAAAAGACAATCATCTGCAAAGAATAGGTGACTAACATGCATGCCAGATCTGCCAATAGGGACCCCTGTAATGACTCCTTTGTTTTCTGCTGTTTGGATTAGTTTACTTAGACACTCAGCACATAGGATAAATAAGTATGGGGATAGAGGATCACCTTGTCTGATGCCTCTAGAAGAGGAGAATGGGGTTTGTGGAATACCATTTAGAAGGATTGAGTATGATACTGAATTCACACAGTTCATGATGGTATTGATCCATTTTGAAGCAAATCCCAACTTGGTCATCACAGCTGCAAGGAAAGGCCATTCGATCCTGTCATAGGCTTTGCTCATGTCCAACTTGAGTGCCATATGTCCCTCTTTTCCTTTCAACAGATTATTCATTGTGTGCATTGTTTCAAATGCAATGATAGCATTATCAGTAATTAATCTATCTGGGACAAAGGAGCTTTGGGATGGGGAAATGAGCTGAGAGAGGTGAGGTTTCAGTCTATTGGCAAGGACTTTAGCCAAAATCTTATAGCTGACATTGCAAAGAGCAATAGGTCTAAATTCTGAAACTAAGAGGGGAACCTTCTTTTTTGGGATTAAGGCAATGAAAGTATCATTGAAGTTACTTGGCCAGACATTGGAATTGAAGGCTTCAAGTACAGCTAAGTAGGTTCGGTGGCCTACAATATCCCAAAATTTTTGATAGAAAATGGCTGGAAAGCCATCGGGTCCTGGGGATCCTAGACCATTCATGCTAAAAATGGTATCTTTAACTTCTGCTGATGTGACTTGTTTAGTGAGGGAGATATTCATATCATCCGAGACAGCTGGTTCCATGTCTTCTAGGCATTCATCAATGAGGTTTGGCTGGGAAGTAGTAAAGAGATCTTTAAAGAAGAGGTTAAATAGATTACTTACTTCTTCTGGATTGTTTGCTGTGAGCCCGGAGTCATTTGAGATTTTGTTGATGGTATTCTGTTTTTTCCTTTGATTAGCACACATGTGGTAGAATTTGGTGTTTCTATCTCCTTCTTTGAGCCATGTTTGCTTAGCACGTTGTTTCCATTTAATATCCTCTTCTTCAAGTAAACCATCTACTTCAGCCCTGAGCATATTAATCTCCTCATTACCCCTTCCTGTATTAATCTCTTGAAGCCTCTTGATTTGTGAAAGCTTAGAGTTAATTTGCTGCTTTTGATTATTGAAAAGGTTCTTGCTCCATAGTTGAAGATAATCCTTGCATCTGTTGAGGCTGGCAGAGAATTCCAACAATTTGGAGTTCTGGTTTGGAGTATCATTCCAGGCCTTAGCTATCAATTCTCTGCATTCTATTCGAGAGATCCATTGAGCTTCAAATCTAAAAGGCCTAGTGTGATTGACCTCAGCTTGTAGACTTGAATCAAATGATAATAAAATGGGGCAGTGGTCTGAACATTGAGCAGTTAAAGAAGTTACACTGCTATTTGGGAAACAATTAAGCCATGTTAAATTCCCAAGTGCTCTATCCAGCTTAAGTTTAGTAAACTGATCTCCCTCCCTTCTGTTGTTCCAGGTAAAGTAATCATTATCAAAATGAATCTCATTCAGCTCACAATCCTCAATTGCACCTCTGAAGTTCTCCATCAATCTGTATGGTCTTTCAGCAGCACCCATTTTTTCAAATTGGAAGCATATTTCATTAAAATCTCCAAGACAGATCCAAGCTAGATTAGAACGAGGTTTCAATGCTCTCATTAGTTCCCAGCTACTTGTTCTTTTGTGAGCCTCAGGGTGACCATAGAATCCTGTGAGGATAAAGGTCTGGTGACAATCAGATATGAGAACCTCTACTGAAATGTGGTGTCTAGTATAGGAAATCAGTTTGACATCAAGGTTCTCTTTCCACATCAAAGCTATACCTCCACTAAGTCCTTTGCTGTCAATTGCAAAACAGTTGGGAAAGCCACACTGCTTACTAATTCGATCCACCTTATTTCTGTGACACTTTGTTTCCATTAGGAAAACAAAGATTGGGCTCTTTTGGTACACCAAGTGGTGTAGTTCTCGAACTGTCCGAGGGTTCCCAAGCCCTCGGCAGTTCCAGCTGAGGCATTTCATTGTGATTGGTGGGGCTGCCTTGCAGCCACCACCTGATTAGCCAAAGAGATTTGAGTCTCAGCATTGTGCAGGGTCTTATATTTCTTGGAATTGGAAGTTTGAGAGCTAGGATCCAGCGAGGTTTGAGAGGCCAATCTCTTGGTTCCTCCTCTTGTGGTAAGTCCCAAATTGGGAGATGTGGGTGGGGTTCCACGAGCCAGTCTCTTCCAATTGGTTTTCTTTGGATTTATTGGTATGGTGGGTTGGGAATTTAGATGGGTTGGATCGTGATCCATCTCATCCACTAGGGATGGAGAGACAGATTTTGAAGGTGGGTCCAATGCATTAGGGGCATTAGGTAGTGCTGTTTTCTTAACAGAAAGATATGTTATCTGTTCTGTGCCCACTGAGATAGGTGGAATAGAAGTTTTCAAGGGAATTGGAGGGTACTGACCTTTTGAGCTAGCACAGGTGGGAATCGAGGGACAGTTTGAGGTGGTGGGGTTCATGACAGGATGGCTCTCGAGAAGAGTGGGACTAGGTTCTGAGGCTGAAGCAGGAATTTGCTGGTCTGGGGGTTGCTCCTCCACCATAGTGGCTTTACCACTGCTATTGGTATCTTCCTCAGCCGTTGTTGGTTGATGACTGGGCTCTTCTCTGAGTTGGCTTGATTCTGGCTTATTGCCATATCTCTTGGAATCTTTAACAGTGAATTTGGCAGGTCCAGTCTTTAACCAAGGGCCATATTGCTGCTGCGATTGATCATCCTGCTTGAATAGATGACAGCCTCTCCCTTTATGTTTAATTACACCACATATAAAACAGAAGTTTTGTAAACGTTCATATTTGAAAGCAACCCAAATTTTCTGATGAAGAACTCTAACCCATCTCCCTCTGGCCAAAGGTTTATTAATATCAACAAGAACTTTCACTCTTAGAAGGTTACTCCAACTCAGTTCATTATCATCAACTTCTACTTCCAAAATCTGTCCTATACCAGATGCAATTTGTTCACCATAGAATTTGTTCATACCTGCCAGTGGAATATTGTGTAGTTGCACCCAGAATGGTTCATGTGAGAAAGTTATAGCAGAGATAGGAGTACTTCCATTGACTTCTTGGATGGCTAACATAGATTTATCAAAGGACCATGGTTTGCCTTTGAGGACTTTACCAAGGTCTGAAAGATGTTGAAATTCCACGAGGAATTTATTCTCTCCTGCTTCAGTAAAATGAATCCAACCTGTTGATCTCCAGGCACGTAGCATAGTAGCTCGAAAGGCTTCTTTGTTAAAACTCCTGTCAGCTATGATCAACACCAAGAGACAGTGTTTTCCTTTTAATGCTGCATCTTCTAAGGATTTGTCGGATAGAACTATGTCTTGATCTTCATTTTCTGTGAGGTTTAGTCCCTCCCAGAGGGTGGACAGATCCGTATCTGCCATGCAGTGCTCCACTACCACGTAGGGAGAAAAGAACTCTCTGTCACTGGCAGAGAGAATTTCCTTACTCCCGAGAGAGAAGGAGTTCGACTATTTTAGTAGTACATTTCTACATTCAAATTTTTTCATCGAAACATTAGTTAGGATATACGCTTTTATAATATAAGTAGATATATTTTTGTAAGTGTTGTCATAAAAGTAGTGATACAAAGTTCAACCAATTGATACAATCCTCCAATTCGAATTTTGCTAAAACTCCAGTCTAAATTTCTATTCAACCAAGTTCAGTTATTCATCAACGTCAAGTCTAGTTTATTATAAAACCGAAATCGAAACAATACGTTCATTTTCATAAACCTACATTGGCAAGGCAATAATATCTGTTTTTAGACATTAAATAAATATTGATGTTTGCAAGAGGCTGAGCAACCATGTAGGAACTCTTTGAGCTTTTAAACAGACAAATATATTTTTTAAGCTTCTACACTCAAAATCATAGGTGCACTAAAATATTACCTATAATCGCAATTTGAAATATGTTTAGTTAATGCAAAAATATATAAACTACACAATCATTTTACTCCTATTTTATTATGTTGAGATGATATAATTCATTAGTTTTTAGATTTTTTTTTTAAAATATGAAGGATGATCTAAGGGTAATAAACATGCTATATTTTACAAAATGGGAAAAGAGTGTGATTTGTAATATTACTCTTAGGCTTCAGTTGGAACCTAAAATCAGCTCAGCTCAGTTCAAATTTGAACTGAGCCTGCCATCCAAACGCAAGTCTAAGCCGAGTTCACGTTCAACTTGATTTTATTGTAGATAGACATTGGCTTTGACTTTTGACTTTTGGCTTTTATTGCAAATTGTTACTTCTCTGACAGTTTCAACTTTCCGTTCTCTCTCTCTCTCTCTCTCATTTCGTTGGCCTGCATACTTTTTCAAATTTTTTTTTTCCATTTCCTGTATTCGGCGCCAACAATTCCGGATAATTTCGGCCGTATATGTCAGGTGAACAGTATCAATTCCCATAAATATATCTAAACTCATTTTAACATCTAAACACAATAAAAACTCATTTTAAGTGGACTCTATCAAACTCATTTAACAATCTCAACTCACTATTATTTATAAAAAATCTAACTCATCTCAACTCAGTTCAGTATCTAAATGCAGCCTTAATTAATTGATTCCAAGTTGATGTGAATTGGATTCTCACCCGAGCTTAAAAAAATGTAGGGCCAAAATTATTTCAACAGATCCAACAAAAAATAAAAATAAAAATAAAAATGGGAAAAAAATCAACAAAAACGCTGCCGTTTTGCTTTTAATAAGTATGACCCGTTCGGTCACTCCTAAATTCCCAATCGACACGCACTACGGGATCTTCTGCTCCTTCGCCTGCTTTCTGCTCTCTTCTCGTCGTGACACAGACGCCGACGCATCTCAAAGCTCCGCTTCCCCTTTCTGCTACGGTTTGCTTTTGTTTCTTATTCTTCTTCCTTGTATTCTCGTGCCATTCTTGTATATGCTTCTTATCTGCAAATTTTGTATTTTTTATTCTTTTCTCCTTTCCATGGCCGAATCATGCTGTTTTCGTAAATGAGTGCCTTTGTTTTGTGTACGTTATGGCGTATTTTGTGACAAACTCATCATCTTTAGGTGGATTTTCACAAGAACCAGATCCTGGCTCCCTTAATTTCTTGGTTGTTTATAAATGCCCTAAAACTATTTTTACTCTTATTGTTTTGTGTTTGGATCTTTTGGCTCAAATCTGATGTGTACTATTAGGTGTACAAAATGGACTAAGTGGGATTTAGCCGAAGATCATTCAAACTGAAGATATAATCGCATGGAAAATAGATGCCATTGTGAATTTGTTTCCGAGTGTGACTTTACATCTTTGTTTGCGTTTCTAGCAGCTTGAATTTTCTTTTACAGTACGAAAGATGATAGTTTTCTAAAGAAACTGCTAAACTTAACCGACCAACATCGTCATTTTTTTGTTCTATCTTTGGTGCTCCATGGTCACTCAGCTAAGTCATAATACCATAATTTTAGGTTACATGAATTGATGCTTCGACTATCACTTATTCACACATGGGGAGAAACGTTGTAGCTTAAAATTCTTAAGTGCTATTGTTTTCCCTTTTCCTGTTAGAAGGCTAATTTACTGAATCAATTTGATAATTTTTTTTATTGGCACCGGGTGTCCGAGAACAAAGTCCCGACTAATCTTGGGGCTGCATGGGCCCTTAGCAAGGAGTTTTTCTTAAGTGCACCCTGGGTAATTCAAGAGGAAGTTCCTCTAGTCTATCGCCCCTAGAAATTGTTTGCACTTAAGAGGATTTGAACCTTAGACCTTGAGGGAGCATACCACCAAGACCAAGGCCCTTAAACATGAATGGTTTAGGCATTCAGAACAAGAAAACACCATATAGTGGCTACTGATACTTAATTTGTTAGTTGAGGTATGGAGAGATTCCTGGTGTGTGCTACCGATATAAAACACACAGTTTCTGCACTATACAGTATGCATACTCCCTTTTTTTTTTTTTATAATGCCATTCTCAGGACTCTGTCTTTTAACTGTAGAATTTTTCTCTTTCGATGAATTCTCTTTTGTTTCAGTGTGATATAAAATGTCTCGAAGGTATGATAGCCGTACGACGATATTCTCCCCAGAAGGTCGTCTCTACCAAGTTGAGTATGCAATGGAGGCCATTGGAAATGCCGGAACTGCTATAGGGATTTTATCAAAGGATGGAGTTGTTTTGGTTGGCGAAAAGAAGGTTACTTCCAAACTCCTTCAAACTTCGACATCAACTGAGAAGATGTATAAGATTGATGACCATGTGGCATGTGCTGTTGCTGGAATAATGTCTGATGCCAACATCCTTATCAACACGGCTAGGGTCCAAGCCCAGCGTTACACATTTGCTTACCAAGAGCCAATGCCTGTTGAACAGCTTGTCCAATCTCTATGTGACACCAAACAAGGCTACACACAATTTGGTGGGCTCCGTCCATTTGGTGTATCATTTCTGTTTGCAGGCTGGGACAAAAATTTTGGTTTCCAGCTTTACATGAGTGACCCAAGTGGAAACTATGGTGGTTGGAAGGCTGCAGCAGTTGGGGCAAACAACCAGGCGGCACAATCAATGCTTAAGCAGGATTACAAGGATGAAATCACAAGGGAAGAAGCGGTTGAGCTTGCACTGAAAGTGCTCAGTAAGACAATGGACAGCACAAGTCTTACTTCAGATAAGCTGGAATTGGCTGAAGTCTTCGTCTTGCCATCTGGAAAAGTTAAGTACCAGGTATGCTCACCAGAATCCTTGAGTAAGCTGTTGGTGAAGTTGGGAATGACCCAACCTGCTGCTGAGGCTTCCTAAGATATCTGTTTTCGTTTAGATATTTTTCAGAACCTATCTAGCACATGCTGCTATTTTAAATTGTATGCTTCATTTTGTATGACGGTAAAAACAGGTTATGGATTCTTCCTCAGGTACAATTGCTCCTTCATTTGATCTTCTTATGTTTGATTAACTAGATACTTTGTTCCTTTGGGGAGCTGCTGTAGATTGTGATGGGCTGAGTTTCTAAGATTTTCTCTCTCTTTTCCTATTTCTATTTAGTTGTTTCTATTGTATGCTACCCGTATACTTGTAACATGCCCTTTGAATTTTTAATAAAATCTTCGATTATCTAAAAAAACGAAGCTAGAATACTAGATTATGGGAGCTGTAGAGCTTTCATTCTGTATTTCTAGAATGCTAGAGCATACTGATGATGCAAAGCGGATGGTGAAGCGCATTCAACATTTCTTAGTATCTACAAAGATCAGTCTACCGTATTTCAGTGTCTTTTCAGGAAATGCTAAGTTGAAAGGGCTCTCGTAAAAGATGAGACTTCTGTCAAGAAATCTGTCACCACTTGTGTATTCTATATAGGGGTGTACAAAATTCGGTCCGGACCGGACTGAATACTGGAGGGGCCGGTCTCGGTCCCAAAAATTGTGGACCGAAGAAGTTAGGTCTTGTCCTTGGGTCAATAAATGTTGGACCGGACCAGACTAGACTGAACTATATATATATTTAAAATAGTTTTAATAATTTAATATATTATTTTTATAGTCATTATATAAGTTAATGACTATATAAAATTTTTTATAGTCATCTAATTTATTATCGTTGACTATATAAAATATAAAATAATATATGCTATCAATTAATAATATATTATAAATCATGTAATAATTTATGTCATTATATGTAAATAGACAATAGTAATGAAGAAATATTAGTTCCATAAAACATTTTACCAAAATTTTAATAATTCATTGCTAATTTTTATTTTCTTTGCATAGTACGCACTCATTCTTATGAAGAGTCCCATAGGGACCTTTGATTCTATTTCTCTCCCTTTCTCCCTCATTTTTTCTTCTTCTTGGCTTGAGCAGTATGTCGAGTGGTGCTTGAGTGAACACTAGGGTTAGTGATTCGCTAGAACGGTGTGTCAAGCGCCAATTGAGTGAACTCACGGGTTGGTCTTTGCTCGAGTGAAAGTCGAGTGAATGCACGAGTTGCTATGGATGTTTAGAGTGAAGTAGGATCGCCGTTTAGATTCTATGGACCGAACGGACCCGACCAAATTGATAGGGGCCAATTCGGTCCGGTCCCTTTGGGGGTTTGGTCCGGTCCGATTTAGGGTGGGAAAACCCTGGACCGTAGAAAGGATTCGGTCCAGTCCAAAAAACACCCTCCGAACCGGACTGAATTCACCCCTCATTCTATACATAAGCCGTTTATTTAACACACCTGCCACACCTCCATGCTGGCTTGTGTGTTTCCCATTTTATCAAGAATGAAAAGGATTAAAACTGGGTTTATGATGGTGGCACCCTTGAGGTTCCCTGCTGCAGTTCCCCTTGATATTCTGTGAGGTCTGGCATCTCCTCTATCTCTTTCAATTTCAGGTTTTTGAGGATCTTAGACATAAGAATGAAACGGAAATTGCATCTCTTGGGTTTGAAGTTTAGGCTTCTAGACAAACTTCTTAGCACTGGTTGCGCTGATTTGGGCGGCTATGAAAGTTGATTTCCGGAGGATCTCTTCTTGCAAATAAATGACTCTTGCAAGGTGCAAATAGGTGTTGATAGCATTGTGTCAAATTCGGGCTTGCTTTTATGGAAAGAGGTGTTAATGAGGGCATTGTGCATTTTGGGTAGAGGATTAGTTTTATAGAAACAAGGGGCTGGGGTTGGGGAGGTGTGTTACATTCCAATTCGCTTGGTGTATTTTGGGTAGGTTTCATGGGATTTTTGGGTCATTAGGGCCTCTCTCTAATGAGCTAGGTGTTTTCTTGTATACGTCCAGTATACTTGATTAATCTTATTGATATATATATATATATATATAATATTATTACTTATAAAAAAAGAGCATTGTGTCAAAAATAATGAAATTGGAAAGCACGTGAACACCGGAGAAAGGAACGAAGTAAGCTGATCTTGGAAGGTGCGAACAGGCTATGAAAGCCGAATGGGCTGAATCTGATGAACTCGTGTTTAGAGAAGATGTTGACGACCTTGGGTTACCTGGAAATGTGAAGATGGCTTTCAGGCGTTGTTTAGATTTTATAGGGCTCGAAGCTGAAATCAACTTGTTTAAACGAGATACGGTTTTGGTGAAAAAGCTGAAATAAACAAGTTCTTCCACTTTTTCTTCTATTTTTTGCATTAAATCCAGGTCACCACCACATGGGCGGATGTGTTAAAATAGGTGGCTGCTATATAGAAGAACTCTAAAATCTTCGATTATCTAAAAGAAAGAACCTAGAATACTAGATTGTGGGAGCATTTCTAGAATGCTAGAGTATGCTGATGATGCAAAGTGGATGGTGAAGTGCCATTCAACATTTTTTAGTATCTACAAAGATCAGTCTACCGTATTTTAGTGTCTTTTGAAGAAATGCTAAGTTGAAATGGTTCTAGTTAAAGATGAGACTTCTGTCAAGAAATCTGTCACCACTCTTTTATATTGTAAATATGTGGTATCTCTAAATTTAGAGAGTTCAATAAAATTGTATTGGTAATGAATTTGTCGAGGAGCTTTTGTGCTACAATTTTGTAACGAGGATGCTCGACAAAGTCATATTGGTGGAAAGTTTGGCTCGACTGTTGAATTACCTTGATGCTAACAGTACGGCCATAAGGAATGGAATGATCAAGGTTTTCATTTGCTCAAGTTTTAGAGAGAGTGATAATCTCTTAATGACATCGAATAAGATGATTCTGAGTTAGCGTTGTATTTTCAGTCATGCCCCTCTTAGCCCTAGCTTAAGTAATGGGATCCAGCCTAGGCGTCAACTTCAACAATTGTCTTGCATCAGATATTAGTGGCCATACACATTTGTCTTGCATTATAAGACTCATAGGCTATACTCCCCAACTCAAAAAATAGATTCTTGAAGTAATCAGGTTGATTTGAACATCAAGAATACCAATTGGGTTTGACTTCCTCTGCAATAAGAAAAGCCTACAACCATTTGTCACAAAATCTCACAAATAAATTGAACCATTTCAAGCCTCAATCTCCAAGTTACAAAATAAATAAATAAAGCACCATAAACTACAACCATAAGCACACTACAAAAACAGTGAGAACATTAACCATCGGAAATTTCATGCTATTAACTACCTCCCAACAGAGAAAGCAGATAGAACCCTTTCAGATTTATTGGAAACACTACCTGCTTCATGCATAAAAGAATTCCCTCCTTTTTCTGCTGCATGGTGTCATTTCAGGAGTTTTCAATAACAATCACGAACGGGTACTTGACATCACTCTTGATCAGCCTCTCAAGAGCTTCATTTGCATAATGAATCGGAATTACTTCTATCTCAGGATTAATCTTGTGAGCAGCACAGGAGTTTATCATTTCTTGTGTAACTTTCGTGCCTCCAACTGCACTTCCAGTAATGGTTTTCATTCCTGCATGCATGGAGTTCCTTAGGCTGGCAAATTCTGAAACCTAGATTGGTAAATTATATGAACTTCAAGAAATGCTCGAGTTCTAAAATTGAGAAATTTACCTAGCAGGGATGACCTTGACTCCACTGGGAGAACCCACAAGGACCAGAACACCAGCAGTCTTTAAGAGTGACATGTATGAATCAAATGGGTGATTTCCAGATGCTGCGTCTATTATAAAGTCAAATGATTCAGCCAGGGCCTGCAATAGAAAATAATAGTAATAGTAACCATCAGTTAGAACAAAAACCATCGATTAAAGCATCGACTTTAATGTTGACTACTTTCTACCATCAAGTCATGAGCAGCTGATCATATCAATGCATTAATCACTAATATGGAATTAATTTTCATTTCAATGCTCCACATTATAACCATATCAGATTATATAAAAAGTATTAATATTTTTTACTTTTTTATGAATATAATGACTGACACAATAAATTATATGTCACATACTAAACTTGTATATAGCATAACTCGGTGATCATATCCTCATTTTTCACATAAAAAACCATACGACATCTTAAATGTACTTGCCTTTCATGGACAATAATGTAGTTGGAGTATCCTTCTTTGGTGATTGTACCATCATTATCGATGCCGTTCTAAGTGTAAACAGCTCCCTTTGCACAATGAACTTCTAACACATCATTACAAAAATTAGAGGTGTAACCAGTTCGGTCCGGTCTGGTCTTGGACAAAATTTGAAATTAGACCGATATGCATTGGTTTTGCAATTTTAAAAATTGATTACGCACCAGTTATCCTCCTAAACCGATACCTTCGATTTTATCGGTTCGGTCCAATTTTTCGATTTTAATCAAATGCAAATTTATTATAATAAAGTTATAATTTATAGTGATTTAGTATAACTATATTAGTATTAGTATAAATATTAGTTAAAGTTATAGTGATTACTGATTAGTATAACTATATATTAGTATTTGTTATAGTGATTTTAATTTAGTATAACTATATAATAGAATTAGTATAACTATCAATATAACTATATCACTGATAGTTATACTAACACTAATAGTATTAGTATTACTATATCACTCTAGTATCATAATTCTAGCAATCTCGCGTCTGCAGCCATGCAAATAATCCAATGATCACAATTGATGGTTTATAAAAAGGAAACCGATAGAGACACAAAAATATCCACAAACTGACGTGGCACTATGCCACATCATCACAAAGTTAATTTTTTTATTTTTCCCCTCCCCTTGCACCTTGAGTCCCCCTCCCCCTCCGTTTCCCAAACCCACCAGACCCAAGCCCCCATCGCAACCCTCTCCGCCAGGGAGAGAGAGAGAGATGTGTACTTGTTGGTGAGGGGCAGGGCGATGATGTTGGGGACGAACGACGACTGTGCGAGCAAAAACTAGGGGTGACGACGTCGAGAGATAGGGACTTGGTTTGGGAATGCAAGGGCAGGGAAGATAGCTGGCTATGTAGAGACATTGGTTTAATTAATACACAGGCACCACAAGATACTTGGTGTTTCCATGTTTGTTCTTGGTCCAAACTATGTCGCCATAACAAACTCTGTAGTGCGTGATCTTATAGAAACATCATCTTCTCCAACAGCCTTGCATCAATTTTCCAACAGCTCAACTTCTTCCAATTTCAACATTTTAATTAATTGTTAGCAGAACTAGTCTGGAAATCATAAGGCTATAATACTAAATAGGCGTCATCTATCTTTGCTTATCGAGAAGTGTTACAACTACAAATAGATTATACAAAAATATTAAACCCATAAATTGACGTGATTTCATGTAATCTGCTGGATTTATTTTACAATAAAAATAACTTTATAATTCGATGTATCATATCAAAGTACATAAATTTATAAATTTACTTATATAATCATTTTGTAACTAAAGTATTTCTCTTGTTTATTTAATTTGGCCGGGTGTCTTTCAGATGAGAAAACCAACCGCGTCTATCAATATTTTGTTTAATACCTATAAGGGAACCCACATAAATCATGCACATTCGTGATTTCTTCTTTGTCAATATCTTTGTATAGCAACTTTGTTTTTTGTCTATATATCCCTTAAATAGCTGTTGTCTTGTTTATGGTTGTATATTCCTTAAATAGCTGTATTCTTGTATTATATATAGATGAATTGTAATGCAAAATAATATAGAAGATTTTTACCAAATCACTTGTGTAATCCTTATATGGTATTAGAAGGTTCTTCTCCCATGAGAACAGAAACATCTTCCGACTCCATGTCGTCCACTGAAAATTCTTCGATGCCCAACTCTGTGTCTACTCTTCCTCTTGCTACTATAAACACTTCCAGCCAATTACCCTACAAACTCATATCCTCAAATTATCCTTCCTGGCGTGCAACTTTTCTCACCATTCTCATTGGCTATGATATGATGAAATATTTGGATGGCACCTTTCGGTGTCCTCCTCCACCTACTGTGGATTCTTCTACTTCTGTTGTGGCATTCTATGCGCACTGGTGCCGACAGGACCAGTTACTGCTGAATGCTATCTTTGCTTCTGTTTCTGAAGTAGTTATGCCCCTCATTACTATGACCACTACAAGTCGTGATGCCTGGCAGCATCTAGCTCGCTTGTTTGCTAGCAAATCACGGGCAAGGATTATGCAGTTAAAGGAAGATCTCACCCTTATTCAACGGGGTACCTGCACGGTGTCTGAGTTCCTTCATGCAGTTAAGGTAATTGCTGATGAACTCTCTTTGATTGATGCACCAGTTTCGGATGATGATTTGACGTTATATGTGCTTAATGGCCTTGGCTCTGAGTTTTGAGATATGGTAGCTCCTATTCGCACGAGAGAAACTATCTTGTCTTTTGCAGAATTGCATGATTTGTTAATTGGTCATGAACACTACCTCAAATGCATGGATGGAAATACTTCAACACTGGTTGTCACTACTAATTCCTCTCAATGGAAGCCATCCAATCCTAGGTTCAAAAATAACAAAAACCTCTCCAAACAACATTCCAACAACAAAGCTCCCTCTAAGAAGTCCGCTGTTGTGTGCCAAATATGTGATCATCATGGTCACACTGCCAAGCATTGTGCAAAAATGCAGTCTCGACCTACTGCCAATTGCACTACTTCTTCGGCTCCATCGAATGGCGAATGGCTTCTTGATTCCGCTACTTCTCATAATATTACGTCTGATTTGGCTAATTTCTCCATTCACTCTGAATATGATGGACAAGATGAGGTTATTCTTGGAGATGGTACAGGTTTGCAAGTTGCTAACACCGATTCTACTTCCATTTCTTCCTCTTCACGGTCTCTTACTTTAAAAGAAACTCTGCATGTGCCTCTTATTCACACAAATTTGATCTCTGTTCACAAGTTTACCCATGATGACAATGTTATTGTTGAATTTCACCCCTCATTTTATCTTGTGAAGGATCGGATGACGAGAGCGGTGCTCATGCGCGGTAGGTGTGAAGGTGGAGTTTATCCCGTGGAACTATGTTCTTCCTTACCTCAAGCCCATACCGTCACCTTGGCTGGAACCCGTGCTTCGTTTGATCGTTGGCATCATCAGCTGGGTCAACCTACTCCAAAACTTTTATCATCTCTTCTTCGTAGTTTTAATTTACCTGTGTCCTCCTCCCTAAGTCTTTATTGTCATGTATTTCGTGTCATTGCAATAAGTCGCATAAATTGCCATTTAGTGTCACTTCTCTTACGAGCCATGCTCCTCTTGAATATTTGTATGCCAATGTTTGGGGACCATCCCTGGTTCCTTTTGTTGATGGCTACTGATAGTATGTACTTTTTGTTGATCATTTCACAAAGTATTGCTAGTTCTATCCTATGCGAAATAAGTCGGATGTGTCCTCTATTTTTGTTCAATTTACCGCTATGGTTGAAAATCAATTCTCTGAAAAAATTAAAAATTTTTATTCCGACAACGGTGGTGAATTTATCAAACTTAGACCTTTTCTGGCTGCTCGTGGCATTAGCCATTTTACCACTGCACCGCATACTCCCCAGCAAAACGGTATTGTCGAACGTCGCCATCGACATATCGTCGAAACGGGTATGACCCTTTTACATCATGCCTCCACTCCTTCTACTTATTGGTCATATGCCTTGGCCACGACAGTTTATCTTATTAATCATCTTCCCACTCTCTTACTCTTGCGTTGAAGTCCCTTTGAAGCATTATTTGGACAGGTTCCCGACTATCATAAGTTGCGCACCTTTGGTTGTCAGTGCTACCCTTGGCTTGTTCCCTGTCGCACAAATAAATTTCAATCCAAGTCCAAACCTTGTGTCTTTCTCGATTATTCCCTGACTCAACATGCTTTCAAATGTCTAGACCTTCACACGGGTAAGCTCTATCACTCTCGTCATGTTACGTTTGATGAAAATATTTTTCCATTCACAAAGTCCCCTCCTTCTGCTCCTATGGCTGCTGCTCCACCATGCCCTGCTGTATCCTCTCCTTCTTCAATTCCTCCAGTATGCATTGTTCCCTCAAATGATCTCCCCATCACACCTGTTTTGCCTGCTGCTATGGAAATTGTCACTCCGTCTCCTACACCAGGTATGACTTCCTCTGCTCATGCTAGTAATCCTCTAGCTCTGAGTCTCCCCTACCCATAGCACTTGCACCTCCTACCCACACTCATCCCATGGTTACTCGGGCTCAGAATAATATTTCTATCCTAAGCAACTTTCGGTTACTACCAAGCATCCTCTTGCATCACCATTGGAACCAACTTGTGTATCTCAGGCACTCAAGGATCCCCATTGGCATAAGACCATGGCAGATGAATTTACTGCCTTAGTTTCACATGGCACTTGGAAACTGGTTCCTAAGTCCTCTACTTCCAATTTAATTGGTTGTAAATGGGTCTTCCAGATTAAGCATCATCCTGATGGTACAATGGATCGGTTTAAGGCACGCCTTGTCGCTAAAGGGTTCAATCAGTGTCCAGGTGTCGATTATACTGAGACCTTCAGTCCCGTTATAAAACCGACTACCATTTGACTTATTCTATCACTGGCTTTGTCCAACAATTGGCCACTCAAGCAAATTGAAGTTAATAACATGTTTCTTCATGATCAGTTAACTGAGCAAGTGTTTATGCAGCAACCCGCAGGCTTTATTGATCAGTCTCATCCTCATCATGTTTGTTCTCTTCAGAAATCGATTTATGGTCGCAAGCAAGCACCTAAAGCCTGGTTCAAAGCATTGCGCTCTGGCCTTCTCGCGTTGGGTTTCTTTAATTTGAAGTCTGATAGTTCCTTGTTCATCTTCAATCGGGATGAGATTCTGTTCTATGTGTTGGTGTACGTTGATGATTTAATTCTCACCGGCAATAACACTCAGTTCATGCAGCATGTTGTCAAGTCTTTAGGAGATAAATTTTCACTAAAGGAACTAAGTGATCTGCACTACTTTCTCGGGGTGGAATTCTTTCCGGTTTACCAAGGTTTATTTCTTTCTCAAAACCGTTATGTTCATGATCTCCTTACCAGGTTGAAGATGGATGGTGCTAAGGAAGTTCAAACACCCATGTCTGCGTCTGCTAAGCTCATGCTTGATCATGGTTCGGCTAGCTATGATGCTACGGAATACAGACGAACCATTGGCTCTCTTCAATACCTCTCACTCACTCGCCCAGACCTTGGTTTCGCAATCAATCGTCTTGCTCAGTTCATGCACAAACCGACAGTCACGCACTGGCAACATGTTAAATGGTTCTTACGTTATGTCAAACAGACCATTCACTTTGGTCTCTTACTGTGTCATCAAACAAACCCAGTGCTTAGGGGCTTCTCAGATGCTGACTGGGTGGTGATCTTGATGATCGAAAGTGTACTATGGCTTATATAATTTTTCTAGGCAATAATCCTATCACTTGGTGAACTTAGAAGCAAAAGGCAGTGGCTCGCTCCTCTATGGAAGCTGAATATCGGGCACTAGCCACTGTAGCTTCGGACAGTGCTTGGATTCAGTCTCTTCTTGATGAACTTGGTATCAAGTTACGTGAACCACCACTCCTACTCTGTGATAACGTTGGTGCAACTCAGCTCAGTCTCAATCCTGTTATGCATTCCCGGATGAAACACATTGCCATCGATCTTCACTTTGTCTGTGACTTTGTTCATCGTGGTAAATTGCGTGTTGCTCATGTTCATATTGATGACCAACTTGCTGATCTATTGACAAAGCCCCTCGCTCGATCTCGCTTCAACTCGTTACATGGAAAAATTAATGTTGCTGATGGAACGTCCATTTTGAAGGATCGTATAAGGGAACCCACATAAATCATGCACATCCGTGATTTCTTCTCTGTCAATATCTTTGTATAGCAACTCTGTTTTTTGGGTGTATATTCCTTAAATAGCTGTTGTCTTGTCTATGGTTGTATATTCCTTAAATAGTCGTATTCTTGTATTATATATAGATGAATTGTAATGCAAAATAATATAGAAGATTTTTACCAAATCACTTGCGTAATCCTTATAATACTTGCGGCTGAATTTGTAAGGTGAGAGAACTCCAGGCTCATCTCTTGCCGCCCATCCAAGGCAATCTTCGTTTGCGCATGTAGAACCCATTATTGTCTCTTTACGGCCATATGCAAGGCAGTAAAAGCAGCAACATCAATTTTCTCGTAATAGTAAGAGCTAAACAAAAACACACACACGCAAATCAACTCGCATGTAAAATCTTATGTGTTTGTAATTTTGTAAGTGGCATTGGGCGCTAACTCCTCTATCGCCTATTTATGGCACCGGACATGTGGATGCAAGGACAGCCTACTCCAGTATGTATGCAATGACCTCGATTCTTTTGAGTAGTTTTTCCATGAAAAACAGAGAACTTTTGTCAATTGCCAGGCCAATACGTATATAGACGTGACATACGCTCTGAGCTCATCATTCGAAGACCTGGAGTGTTTCCTCCATGTGATTGGTTATCTTCCCAACACAATGCAAAGTTTGTTTGCTCGTATAGGACAATGATAGAATAACAACTATTTGACAATTAAGCAATCTGTGAAGCTTTCCAGATGTCCTTTGAGCAACTATTCTCTACCTCATTTGTCTCCTGGCCTGAGTTGGTGATGATTCTGCCCTCTGTTGCCAACAGGTGTGCCAACCAACAAACATTGAGAATTGCCTTGCTCCAATGCCTCAAGTGATAACCGAGGATATGAATGCCTATAGGCCAGAGAATTCACCCCCGAGGAGATTAAGGAAGCCACATTTAGCATGAACTCTTTAGGCTCACCAGGGCCGGATGGTTTCCCAGCTTTGTTTTTCCAAGAATTCTGGGATATAGTAGGCCCTCGAGTCTGTCAAGCAACTCTGGAAGTACTCAATGATGGCAAATGGGACAATTCCCTAAATGAAACTTTCATAGCTCTCATTCCCAAGAAGCAAAACCCAACTCTTGTCACAGAATTCAGACCAATTAGCCTATGTAACGTTATCTACAAGATTCTTGCTAAAACTCTGGCAAACAGACTTAAAACAATACTGCCAGACATCATCTCACCCACACAAACAGCTTTTGTCCCAGGTCGTCTCATAACTGATAATGTCATAGTGGCTTTTGAAGCTCTCCATACAATGAAGTCAAGGTTAAAAGGCAAAGATGGTTACATGGCTTTGAAGCTCGACATGAGCAAAGCCTATGATAGAATCGAATGGGATTTTCTGGAATCTGTCTTGAAGAAACTGGGATTTGCAACAACCTAGATTAACATTATCATGAAATGTGTATCCTCAGTCTCCTATTCACTGATCATAAATGGAAATCCTCAACCTTTTTTCAGTCCCACTCGAGGAATAAGGCAAGGGGATCCCATTTCCCCTTACCTTTTCATTTTGTGTACCAAAGCACTAAGTTGTCTACTCAACACAGCAGAAGCATCAGGTTTCATCACAGGTCTCCCCATCAGAAGGAACTACCTGCACATTGATCATCTCTTTTTTGCAGATGATTCACTTCTCTTCTGCAAGGCTAATTCACTCGAATGGAGTCACACTTATCATTTGTTGGAACTCTATGAAACAGCCTCTGGACAAAGGCTAAACAAAGAAAAGACCTCCATCTTTTTCAGCAGCAACACAAGGGCAGAAACAAGGGACATTATTATAAGTATTGCAGGCATAAGAGGGACAAACTCCTATGAGGAATACCTGGGGTTGCCAGCCCTTATGGGAAGATCAAGATGCAAACACTTTAAAAGCGTGGTGGACAAGGTCCACACAAAAATCAGTAGCTGGAAAACCAAACTTTTGTCACAAGCAGGGAAAGAGGTCCTAATCAAGGCTGTCATCCAATCCATCCCTACATATAATATGGGGATCTTCAAACTACCAAAGTAGCTACTGAAAGAACTCAGCAAAATGATTAAATCCTTCTGGTGGGGTCAGCAAGATCATGGAAAAAAAACCCATTGGGTAGCATGGAAGCAGATGAGTTTATCCAAAAGGCAAGGAGGCCTAGGTCTAAGGGATTTTGAGAACTTCAATTGTGCTCTACTGGCAAAACAATGCTGGAGACTAATTTCTTCTCCCACCTCCCTTGCTGCCAGAGTTTTAAAAGAAAAATACTTCAAAAGGGGAACCATCCTCTCAGCAAAGACTGGTCATAATTCATCCTTCTTGTGGAAAAGTCTTGTTTCAGCTATTCCTTTACTTGAGCAAGGTCTAATCTGGCGTATTGGTGATGGATTATATACCAGAATATGGAAAGATAGATGTCTTCCCCAACAAACTACTTACAAGGTCCAAAGCACATTAGATTTCTACCCGAGGACTCAAGAGTTGATATGCTCATAGATAGGCAAACCAACCAGTGGAATCTATCTCTGATTCAGGCTATTTTCAATAAGAATGAAGCAGACATTGTCAAGAGAATACCTCTAAGTCCCTATCCAAAATCTGATAGGATGATTTGGAGGTGTTCTACCTCGGGTAAATTCACTGTCAAGAGTGCCTATTACCTAAAGTCTCAATTGTCTAACCAAATCTTGGGTCAACCATCAGAACCAGGGAGAACTGACAGACCATGGACAAAGTTATGGCACTTACCAATTCCTCTTGCTGCAAAAATCTTCCTCTGGAGAGCCTGCCTGAATTCCCTGCCTACCAAAACCAAGCTGCTCCAACGAAAGATAACAGTAGATGATCTTTGTCCAATTTGTAAGTGCCAAGCAGAAACAATTGAACATGCCATCTGGTCTTGCCCGTCAGCCCAGGATGTTTGGAGCCAAAGTGTTAGAAAACTCCAAAAATCAAGCCTGCACCACCAAACTTTTAGCAATATGGTGGATTTCTTTTTTGAATCTCTAGAGGAGGAAGACTTGGTAATTTTTGCTATCATAGCTTGGAAAGTATGGAAGAGAAGAAACGAGTTTATCTTTCAGTAGACTTTTCAACATCCAAACTCCCTAATTCAACAAGTTCAACTTATGGTCGAGGATTTTATCATGGCTCAAGAACCTGCTAAGAGTCCCCTACAGGTACAGACAGCATCTTCTCTATGGGAAGCACCTCCACCAGGTAAACTAAAACTTAATTGGAAGGCCATTCTAGATAAGATTCACTGCAAGGTAGGTGTGGGAGCTGTGATCTGAGACTGGCAAGGAGGAATTAAGGCAACCATGAGAATGAACTATGACTGTTTCCCCGATCCTCTTCTAGCAGAAGCATCCGCAGCTCTCCAAGCATCATTGTTCTGTAAATCACTTGGACTACAGGAAATTGCCATGGAAGGGGAGTCCAAGCAAGTGGTAGAATCTCTTCAAGCCCAAATAGACTCTGAATCCTATGTTGGCACCTTGTAAAGGATACCAAGATCACTCTCAACTCTTTCACATCCTGGACTGTTAAACACACTAAGAAAGCTTGTAATGTTGTAGCTCATGCTTTGAGTCGAGATGCTATCAACATACATGAGAGGACCATCTTGATGGATGATATACCTGGCTGTATTCAACACTTGCTATAATCAGCAGTTTTAACTGCTATAGGTGAGTGAGTAGCTTGTAATTTAATTATGGCTTTCATGTCTTAAGTTGTAATTTATATTTTTCTGTAAGTTTTCGGCCAAATTTGCTGTAAGCTAATGATGAATGAGATTAGATTTCAAAAAAAAATTGCAACTTCATCTTAAAATATTAATTTTTTCACTTTAATTGAAAATATACATTTAGTCTCTTTTGTAAAAATATTGACTCTATTTTAAAAAAGTGTGAAAACAAATCATTTTTCTAGTGATACAGTCTTCTTAAAAATGACCTACGCAAAATTTGCATATCTAAGACATACTCATAACCATATCTCTTGTTTTATTCCTTTTAACTGAATGGTTGAAAAATCAGCTGCCGTAAATGTCTCTTTTTCTTCTTATATTATTCGTTCGTACGTGCTGCTACTACAATCATTTTCGTTTTGACTAAGATCCTTTCTTGGGTAGCTTCGAAGGGATGATGCAATGTATCAAATCTTTTAAACGAATTCCAGCCTTCATACAATCAATTCTTACCATTAATCAAATCGATATAATAATTAACTTTTAGGAATTTATATCTATTTTAATGCAACTCAATATGAGTAATTTAATATTATTAGGGAAAATACACAACATCTAACAGGTTTAGAGGCCCATTTATAGACTATGAACAGCCCATCAGAGAAAACCCTACAAGCCAATGTGGCCACCTGACCTTGCTCCAGCAAAGTACGGTCTAGGAGAACCTGCACCAATGGGATGGGCTAATGCTTCCCTGTTGGCTCGATTGGTAAGACATGTCGGAACTACCACCCTATGCTTTGTGTCTAGTAAGGGTTATTGCATTAAATGCACCGAAGTACCCTCTCAAGAGACATGCCCGTGTTAGGCTATAAGGATCAGAGGCCTAGAGGAGATCACCACATTAAATGCAGTATTGAACCCCCTTAGCATACATGTTGATGTGAGGCCACCAAACAAAATGAAGGGCCACGACAACACCTTGGGCGATATATATGGAAGGAAAAGTAGACTTTTGGGTATGATACTTCTTTTCTCCCTTTAGATGCACACACACATATGTATACATTGAAGGATATTAATTGACTTAGGCATTAGAGGCTCCTCCTCCTGGTCATTGAATGCCACTTTGTTTGCAGGCACTAGGCATCCCAAAACTGGCAACAATTGGTGTCGTCTGTGGGATCTTGAAATTGTTGCATTGTGCCTACTGCCACACACTCCTACATAGCTCGTGATGAAGAAACAACCACGATTGAAGAGCCATCCAATGACGAGATGGAGATGAGTTCAAGGAAATGGATGAAAAGTTAGAGAAGGGTTAGAGAAGATGATGTCAGAGATGGACCAAGACCACATTAAGTAGACTGGTGAGGAATCGCAAGGGGAGGTGGATGCTACCTAGAGCCAGAAAGAGGAAAGGCAGAAATTGCACAACGACTTTTGCAACCTCATGGACAAATATGAGGAAATGGTGAAACGTGTAGGGACATTGTCGTTTGTCGAAAACTTACTCAATAGCACCAACCTACCTTACATTGTGGTAATCATGGCAGTACTCCCACTAAAGTTTAGAGCCCGTATGTTGAACCATATGACAAATCGAAAGACCCTATCGAGCATTTGAAAATTTTCAAAGCCCACATGACCCTCCACGGGTTTCATGGAGAAATTGCATGCTGCACCTTCCCATTGACCCTTAAGGGAATGACGAGGGGCTAGTTTGGGAACTTGAAGCTAGGATCCATTACTAGCTTTGAGGAGTTGGGTAGACTCAATTCATGGCTAGCCAGTAATGAATGCGACCAACCACATTCCTACTCATAGTAAATCAGTGGGGAGATAAGAGCCTTAAGGCATACCTGCACGGTTCAATCAAGAATGCTTGACCACAAACGATTAAGACAAGAAAATAATGTTGGCTGCGCTCTTTGGAGGGGTATGGCCCAGGAGTCCTTCATGGATAGGGTGGGTGACTTCTTCAATGCAGAGGACACTTTGAGAGCACTAATTGACCCAAGGAGGTTCGAACTAGAAGAAGCAGATAGAAAAGCAAAGGTGATCAATAAGAACGTGAAGGGGTGAGAGAAGGACGACAAGGCGGGGAGCGGTCATGTTGAAAGAAAGAAAGACAAAGGGCTCTGAGACCAGGGCTTTAAAGTGGCTCACTGGAGCATGAAGGTAAAAGAAGAAGAGAAGGCCCGGTCAAAGCAGGTCGATGATAGAAAATAGGGTAGTCAAAGCACTAGATCCCACTTCACCTATCACAATATGGTAGGGTAGCTACCAAATACTACCATCACAACCAATGCCAAACACGAACCCCCGTCCGGGCAGTCGACCAAGAAGCTACCTAGGAGGGGGCTATGGAGAAACAAGAGTGAAAGCCTAGACAAGAGAAAGGCCTATAGGAGGGCACGCTCACCTCACCATAGTCCCTGCAGGCCAAACCTACCACTCTGTGAAATCATGACCATAGCGGCAAGATTCGCCGAAGGCGACATGACAACATCGGCCAGAAAGGCTCATGGTAGAAGGGCGCAAAACAAGGAGGTATTCACGCTTGATCAACTGGTGAAGCAAATGAAGATCGAGACTGTAGCTCCAGTAGTATTCATCGAGGAAGATCGCATAGGGGTATCATACCTACATGACGACTCCCTGGTAGTAACCTTCGTCATCACCAGCTAAGCTACCCATCAAATCCTGATCATTAATGGGAGTTTGGTCGATGTTCTATTCTGGGATGCATTCCAGAAAATGGGTTTGGCTTAGGATAGGTTTCGCCTTGCCCTGACGCAACTTTCTTGGGAGAGTTAGTGCATCTGGAAGGGACCATCGCATTGTAGTCACCACAGGATCGACCCCTACATGGAGATGGTCATGGCAAACTTCTTAATAGTTAAAGCCCGCACCTCATACAATTCTATCCTGGATAGGTTGATACTAAATAGGATAAAGGCCATCACCTCCACCTATCACTTGAAAATGAAGTTCTTGATGTATGGGAGCATGGACAAAGTGCAGGGCAAGCAAGCTTTGGTGTGAGAATGCTATATGCAGGAACTTAAGAGTTGGGATTTGGATATCCGTAATGATGACAGAGCGGAGCAAGGGGAAACCTTTCCATCACCCTCAGAATCTGCAAAGCATCAAGTGGCGACGTGGGACAAAGACAACCTTTGGTAAAAGGTGCCCAACGAAGGGGCCAAGCAAGGGAAAACCTTCCACCATCCCTAGAGTTAGTAGATAAAGGAGTGGAGCCCTTCAAGCCCTTGGAGATGCTAACATTATACCCCGATTGGCCAAGTGCAACAACCATAATTGGCACTGGGTTGACACCAGACCTTAAAGAGCAGTTTAGGTTGGTCCTAATTGAGCATAGGGAAGTGTTCACGTGGAGTCATGAAGACATGCCAAAAATTGGTTCAGAAATCATAGAACATCGCCTTTGCATACACTCGAGAGCCAAGAAGATACAACAAAAGCGGAGAAGCTTTAGCACTAAAAACAAATACGTAGCCATAAAGGAAGAAGTGGAGCACCACTTGGAAGTGGGACTTTTTCACAAAGTCCACTACCTGGACTGGGTCTCAAATGTCGTACTCGTAAAGAGAACAAATGGAAAATGGTGGATGTGTGTAGATTTGACCGACCTAAATAAGGTATGCCTGAAGAATAGCTTTCCCTTGCCACAAATCGACTAGATAGTAGATTTCACGGCCGGCCACTGCATGCTCATCTTCATGGATGCATACTCTGGGTATAACCATATCCAAATAAGTCAGGAAGATCAGGAGAAGGCCTACTTCATAACCAACTAGGGCTTATATTGCTTTCAAGTAGTGTCGTTTGAATTGAGAAACTTAGGAGCAACATATTAGAGGTTGGTGGCCGCATGTTCAAGGACAAAACATGGAGGTCTATGTGGATGATATGTTGGTCAAGACTAAATAGCCCCACCACCATGTAGTAGACCTAAGGGAAGCCTTTGAGGTGCTACACAAACATAAGATGAAGCTTAATCCGATCAAGTGTAGCTCCAAAAAGTTTTTGGGCTTTATGGTGTCAGAATGGGGAATTGAAGCCAACCCAAAAAAGATTAAGGTGATAATGGAAATGAAGCCCTTAAGAGTCTAAACGAGGTGCATAAGTTGATTGGCAAAATATCGACGCTAAATCAGTTCGTGTCAAGTTCGACAAAAAAATGCCTACCATTCTTTAAAGTGCTCTAAAAGGCACACAATTGGAACATCAAGTGCGACAAAGAGTTGGAACAATTGAAAACATACATAACCAATCCCTCCTCTTAAGCCAAACAAAGCCAGGTGAGACCCTACGCTGTGAAATCTACTACATTGTGAAACTGGTGTTCAAAGTCACAAATAATGAGGTAGAATAAGTGGTATTGCTGACAGGATTGGCCATGGTGGAGAGGATGGGAGCAAAGGAACTGGAAATGCACGCACACTCCTAAGTAATAGTGAACCAAGTAACGAGACAATACCAAACCAAACCAAAGGGGAGAAACTAAAGTTCTACCTACGACGAGCATGGGAAAGGCACGATAGCTTCTAGTACTTCAACATTCAGTAAATACCCTGGGAGACTAGGTGGCGAGCAGAAAGCTAGCGCGAATTGCCTTAAGAGCAGGAAATTCACTTCCCATCTTGGGAGTCATAGTTTGAACGCTGGAAACCCTATCAATTGGAAGGGAGGTAGCGATAATGGGACCTAGGCTTAGACTAGGCGTGTGAAGTAGCAAGATACTTGACTTTGGTGAATTTCTAGACGAAAGAGCAGAAGCCAGGAAGGTGAAGAATAAGGCGTTTGGGTTTACACTTGTAGAAGGAGTGCTATACAAAAAGGGCTTTTATACACCACTCTTGAGATGCATCTTTGTTGGAAAAGCATAATATGTAATGGTAGAAATCTAGGAGGGGCTGTGCGGAAGCCATACCGCAACATTGGCACACATGGTGCTGAGAGTAAGGTACTACTGGCTGCTGACACTGAAGGATGCGAATGAGTTTGTTAAAAACTATGAAAGGTGCCAACAAGATGGTAACATACCTCATCGCATGCCTGAAGAGCTGAGAACTGTAACCGTACCATGGCCCTTCTTGTAGTGGGGAGCCAACATAGTGGTGTCACTCTCGGTCGGAAAGGACAGGGTCAAATTCACAATAGTTGCCATCGATTACTTCACAAAGTGGGTAGAGACAGAAGCACTCGCGATGACCACTGCTGGGAACATAGTCAAATTCCTATGGAAATTGGTTTCATGTCATTTCGGCATACCTCGAGTCATAATCTTGGCTAATGGCTTGCAGTTCGACTGTGACCATTACAAAGATTGATGTAATTATGCATCAAACTAAAATACTTCTCACTAAGACACCCCTTGGCCAATGGGCAAGTGGAGGCGGCTAATAAAATGGTATTCCACATGGTGAAGAAAAGGTTAACAAACGGGAAGGGGACTTGGGTCGAAGAATTGCCTGAGGTGTTGTGGGTGTACAAGACCACTATCCAAGCCTTGATTTGAGAAACCCCATTTGCAATGACTTATAACTGCAAGGCCATAATATTACTAGAGATTGGCATGCCCAGTTAAGGTTTTCGACATTACAGCGAGATTACGAATAACAAAGGCCTGGAGGCAAGCCTTGATCTGTTAGAAGAAAAGAGGAAAGAAGCATACATAAGAGTTGTGACTTACAGGGGAAGGACATAGAGATAATTCAACAAGAAGATCTGAGATAGGTCATTCAAAGTGGGTGAGCTCATGATGAGAAGGGCAAAGACAACATCCAAGCAGTAAGAAGAGAACAAGATCGGGCCTAACTGGGAAGGGCCATATTGGGTGATTAATTGCGAAAGACAAGGCTTTTATCATTTAGAGGACATGCTGGGAAAGACCTCTCGTGGCCATGGAATGTAGAACATCTAAGAAAGTACTTCGTGTAAAGATTCCCCAGGCCATGTAATAGAAATGATGTCTTTTGCAAAACCAATAGTGCTTTTTCTTGGTAATGCTATGTTCAGCTTTTAGTGCGGCTTCCGGGGCAAGCCAACAATCAAGAATGCTTCCGGTGAAGCTGACCGAGTGCTCGTTGCTATCACTCGCCTGATGCAGGCTTCGAGCCAAGCCATTGGTCGAGAACCCTCCTAGGTGCTCATTGCTAACACACACCCGATGCGGCTTCCGACCAAGCTAGCTATCGAGAACGCTCTTGCTGAAGCTGGCTAGGTGCTCATTGCTGACACTTGCCCGATGCACCCTCTGGGCCAAGCCACCTGTCTAGAATGCTACCATTGAAGTTGGTTGAGTGCTCGCTGTTGAGACTTTCCCAATGCAGCCTTCAGGCTTAGCCACTAGTTGAGAATGCCCCTGTTGAAGTCGGTCGTGTGCTCCCACTGATGCTGGTCGAGTGCTCGTTACTAATACTCCTCCAAGCCAAGCCAGCGGTCTAGAACACTCTTATTGAAGCCGGTTGAGTGCTTGTTGTTGACACTCACTCGATGTTGCCTATGGGCCAAGCCACCAGTTGAGAACGTTCTTGTTGAAGTCGGCCGAGTGCTTGTTATTGACACTTGCCCAATGCGGCCTTTGAGCCAAGCCACCGATTGAGAACTCCCTCATTAAAGCCAGCCGAGTGCTCGTTACGGACACTTGCTCGATGTGGCCTCCGGGCCAAGCCAGTAGACAAGAATGCTCCTGCTGATGTCGGTTGAGTGCTTGTTGCTAACACTCACTCGATGTGACCTTTGTGCCAAGCCATCGGTCTAAAAACATCCCATTGAAGTCTGTTAAGTGCTTGTTGTTGACATTCGCTAGATATGGCCTTGAGACCAAGCTAGTGGATGAGAAGGCACCTGCTGAAGGTGCCAAGTGCTCGTTGCTAACGCTCACCAGTGAGGTGAGCACAAGACTCTATGCGTTGAAACACATGGATTAATTTGAAACATACCAACGCAGAAGTTATGGGACCAAGTCGTAAAACTATGGGCAAGCTTTCCCATGCCTAAAAAGAAAAACAGAGTAGAAAGAAGGGAAGCGAGACAAATTTGGTCCAAAGAAACGTTCATTGCCTTCAATATATATTACAAGTTTACAAGAAAGGAAACGTTTACACAAGCAAAATCTAAAGGGCCGGACGTTAGGCAGAGGGTGAGGTGGTGTTACGATCCCACATCGATTAAGTATGAGATTGGTTGGTGGTTTCTAAGCTCCTAGGCACCATTCTCTTGTAAGCCAGTTTTCAAAGGTGAGTTCTACCTAGTGAGCTCATAAAAAATGGTGTCAGAGCCACCCCATGTATGCAGTCCATGTTAGCACGGTTGCAATCGTGTAGCACGGGGGGTGCCGACATGCGACAATGTTCATCTGGGGCTAGGAAAGACCTAGCACACAACCAACCCATGTGAGCGCTGAGATTGCCACGGACATCGGCTGTGGAGCATCACTACAATAAAATATGCCTTTTCTAGCAATTTTATGATCGTTGAAAAAAAAAATTGCTGTAATTAACCGTTATTTTCGGCGATTTTTGTCTCACCAATGAAATCCAATGCAATGTATTTGAAATGCTGATGCTGAAATTACTTTTCACTTATTTGCGGCGACTTTTCGACCTTTTACGTTGAGTTATTGTCGCCACAAATAATGTTTTACTGTACTGGTATTTTATTTGTGACCAATCATAAAAGCACCACAATAGATACTTTTGTGGTAAATTAATGCTTATTAGCCGCGAATAAAAAGTGCTGGAAATAGCCTTTTACAAATTTTATGAAAAATTGTAGATGACTATTTACGATGAATCTTTAGTCGACAGAAATGAGCGGTTCCAACAATTTTTAAAATCGTCGAAAATGAGAAGTTTAGCTTTTGCGGCGACTTTTGGAGCATTGCAGCGAGTAATATCGCTGTAAATAAAATTTATTTATGAAACCATGTTTTATTTTCGATGACTATTAAAATCACCACATGCTACAAGGAAATAGGCTATTTTTAGTGTTTTTAAGATCGCTGCAAATACTACTTAGGGATTAGAATTTTGCAAAATTTATGAAAACTGTACAAAATCTTTTTCGGCGACCTTTAGTCACCGCAAATAATTATTTTGAGCGATATTTTATTTGTTGATAATGACTTTTACATCATTTCCAGCGAGGTTTTAAGCATTTGTGGGGATATTAGGACGCCACAAAAAGCTAATAAAATTAAATTGCCCACTCGTTTTCCAGTCATTTCCCTCCAGCCATTTCCACTCTCCCCTCCCTCCCCAACTCTTCCTTCTCGAGCACAATCCACGCCACCACGCATAGCCCATCGCCAGCGTTCCCACCACACCACCACCACCTCACCTTGATGGCCACCCCCTCCTTCTCCCCCAGCCTACCACTGATCTCTTGCCTCCCCAAATCTAGCATCACCCTTCCCCTCTCTTTCTCTCTCTCTCTGATTTCTCTATGTCGCCGCCACTAGGGGTGCCATTCGCCACACCCACACATCGACGCCATCGCCAGTTCTCCGTCGGAGCCCCCTTCTCCTCCACGCCTAGCCCGGCAACCCGAGGCCCTCCCTGTCTCCCTTGCTCTGTTCGCAACCCATGACCATCAATGCGAGATAAGTTTTTGGGCAATGTTTAAGGTTTATATCATTCATCTAATCTTATCCGGATGTAAGATTGTTAATCTTTCTATTTATTTATTTTAGCAAGGTTTCCTTCAGTAATTTAGTGCCCTGCTTGCGGTTGACCGTATAGATGTTGAAGGGAATGCACATAGTGGTCCAGTTGTGAGGTTACCGTTTGCTTCTCTATTTGATATTCTTAGCATGTGAGATGATTATATGTTGATTGCATAAACTGGCTGCATGCAATCATAAAGATCTTGATATTTGTTAACATGTGTGAAGAACTAAAATTTGTTCAACTTTTAAAATTTTAGATTTTAATGTTTATAAGGTTCTAATATACTGAGATTATTTTAACAGATTGAAAATGAATATGGTTCATACGGAAATGACAAACCTTATCTTCATCACCTAGTCACCTTGGCACGTGGTCACCTTGGGGATGATATAATCCTTTGTAAGTTAGGAAATTAATCTTTCTTCTTTTTTTTTTTCTATATTTTTTACCATTTATTTAATTACTCTATCATCAATATTTGAGTTACAAAAGAAGTTCAATGCCCCTGGATAGTACATTAATAATTATATGCTATGGTATGTTTGGAAAAATTGCATGTATGGTCATGTCTTTAGATTTTAGGTGTTGCTTTAAATGTTTCTTTGTTCCAATTTGATAAAACGTGCTCTTTTTAGGTTTCTATATGTATTTGTACATGAAGAGAATACATGTGGCTGACTTTGATGTTCTGATGGCATCACTAAAGTTGATCCTAATTGGGATTAAGGTTCAGTTGAGTATCCACATTCTACATGTATATTTATCTTGCCAATCCGTAGTTAGGTATTATGATTCATTCTTCTATCAAGGAAAATGAAGAAACCAAACAATGTGCATTGATATGCATTTTGGGAGAGTGAGTTACCCATGAATGTGCATGGTTGGGCCTTGGGCTGAAGTTTATGTTTGTTATAGGGCCTAGTTAATGGATAACATAGGCAACCAAATTGCTTGATCTTGATGTAATTTGAGATTTGTTTGAACAATTTTTCAAATGGAGATTGATTGTTCAATGTCAAGGTGGGCATTCGATTTATGAGATATGCAACGGTTTGAAATGCGTATGGCCAATATGAGAGAGGCATGTGAGCATCCGTGAGTAAGGTGAGACCAGTCTCAACAAGATGGCGATGCCATCTTTCGGACATACCATTTTGTTGTGGAGTGTGGGGAGCGGTTGTGTAATGACTAATCCCATGAATGGAAATGTAAGATTTGAGTCTGATATATTCTCCACCATTATCGGAATAAAGACTATTTTTTTGTTAAACTTATTTTTCACAATATTTCGAAATTGTGGAAAAATTGTTTGAACATTGGATTTATGAGTCATAGGATAGAGCCAAATGTATTTGGCATAATGGTCAAGAAAAATAACATAATATTTTGAACCATCAATACCAATTTCATGAGATGCACCCCAAGCATCTGTATAAATTAATTCCATGGGAGTGGTGCTAGTGAGACCATGAGAAATAATTTTTGTGCAGGATTTGGTTGAGAAAAAAATCCTTAATGTTCGGCATGTTCATACTAATGAGCAGCTCGCAAATTAACTCACCAAGCCACTTTCAAGACAAAGGATAGACTATCTAAGCGACAAGATCGGCCTATCTGATGGTAGCCCGTTCTTGCGGGGGCATATCAAGGAAAATGAAGAAACCAAACAAGTGACAACTCAAGCTCACTACCACAATAAACATAGCCAAATTTTGTGCCTCCCATGATTCTAGGATCAGTTTTTATTTATGTAAATATTGCTATTTATTGTGTTGTAAACTTTCCTTTTCAGTTACATATTTTATGCCTAAAGTTAGGCCTCTTGGGTTGTATAAATATACAGAGCATGAATAGAAACTTTTGTGTGTTCATAATTCAAAACTATAGCATTCTAAATTCTCTATATCTACATGGATACTCTTGGTTGGGAGATATTGGGTATAGCATTACCTTTAAAAAGGTAATGCTAATTAAAGTTGTGTCAGAGTGACATTGAACTTAGATTTCATATTTTCAGGTGTATTACAATGTTCAGTTAATTTATGAGAAACACAATGAATGATATACTCATTTGATCGACATGTTAATTGTCATGTTACAAGTCATGATATTATTAATAAAAACTTGGGGGTGGGGTTGTGGCATGATAGGCTATGATTTGCTCAGGAAAATCAAGGTAGGCTTTTGGTTTATATTGCTTTGTCTTCTTTCTCATCCATCCAATATTCGCTCGCTTATCTCGATCTTTACCATTGAGATGATTCCTTTTTTTTTTTTTTGTCATGAGACACTAGTCATTGTCCAGCTTTTTCCGAATTGAAATTCTGCATTCCAAATTGATATACTTTTGAAGATTTTCTTAATTAACTTCTCTATTTGTAGGCTTTTTCAATGGTGACCTGATGAATTGTGAGAATAGTTATGACAAAAGGGGACGTACAGCTCAGGTTGGTTATATTATTCTTCTTTTTGGGGGGTGAAATTCATAGGATTCTATCATGCTATTGCTATAAGACCCTCCAATTCCTTTTGGTCAAACTACTTGTTTTCCAACTTGCTCATTGTAGTTTTTGGTGTGATCCAGGTAAATGTTATATGTGGAAGTTGTTTAAATGGAGCATGTAAAGGTTTGTGAGCTTTCATTCTAAATTTCAATGAATGAACCTTGCATATATCAAAATTTTTGAGTTTCTACTATGTAGATAAGCTTGTATTTGGTTGCTTGGAAGCAGAATTGATGCAAGTTCATGATGTCTAATAGAAAAGTTAAAATATTTTGCATGCTATGTGATGGTATAAATTGCCAATTAATATTTTCATTCAATATATCTGCAGTTTTGATCCCAAAAGATATGGGACAAGGCACTTTTATTTTTAATGCATTTGCATTTAGTGCAATGTTTTTATCTTGCTAATGGAAAATGTACTGTTTCTTATATTCTCATACATTTTAGGTTGCGTCCTTATTTCTAAACTTGTTTTTCCTTTTTTAATTATAAAGATCTTTGTATAAATAGTTTAAGGCACATGCAATTCTCTTTTTCATCTTATCACAGGTGGGCTTGGATGCATATGCAATGTTACTTACGAGTCAACTTGTAGGTCTTCTACACTGTTCCTCGAATTCATCTTCTTTCTTATTCCAGTTACATACTAATGTTAATTCTTGGTATATAATTTAGTGAATTGCTACCTCTATGATGGAAATGCTACAAATTTGGGCCTAACGTGCTGAAGATGCATACAGTTGGGACCTCAAAGGCCTTTTGAAAGGCATGATTGCTAAAGCTTTTGTGGCTCCATTTGGAGCAAACTTTAAATGAACTATTGTATGCATGGTAATAAGGAGCAAGACATATGTTAAGTAAACTTGATGCTGTGTGAATGATCCTATTGAAGCTTACATAATTGCAGAGGTATGACTAAATATTTCTTGTTTCTTATAAAAATAAATGATTAAATAGATCTTGTTGCTTAAGACCAAGAACTTATTTCATTTTGAATTCTGTTTCATGGTGCAAGCCCTTTATGTATTTGTTGCTCATCATACCTGGAGGGTTTACTCTTGTACGAGGCCCATTATGAGTAAGAGAAGCCTAATATGCAAGGCCAAAGAAGTCAGAGAGTCCATAGCCCAATAAAATCATATACCCACGTGCGTCGAAGTACGAGGAGATGAGTATAACCATGCAGATACAAAATCTGTTCAGTTGGGATCTCATGCAGATACGTGACCAGTTCAATCGATAAACTCGGCACCAGATAAACACTATATCGAATCCTATATATACCAGGGAACCCTTGAGAACAAATGACACTTGAGACTTTGATTTTACTGGTTGAGATCATCTAAAAACTTTTACTAACTTAAGCATCGGAGTTTTCCCAGGCGTACAACGCCGACCACGCTTTGATCCTTGTGTAGGTTGATGGTTGTAGACGGGAGGTGAGACACGTCCTTTACATTTGTCGCCGTCTATGGGATCTCTAGTCTTCTTGCGTGGTTCTCACATGACAACTGTAACTCGATCTGTAGCAAGCCGAGCAGTGAAAACATCTGTGGAAGCCCTGCTGGCAGCGGCTGAGGAAAAGTTGAAGCAAGCACTTGAAGCAATGGAAGCCCTAAAGAAGGAAAATGAGGTCCTGCGGCGACGGAATGCCAAGTCCAGTAATACCGCTGTACCCGCCCACAGAGGGCAAGGTGAGGAGGAACAGTCTAATATGGAGTCCAATTTGGGGCGAACGGAAAAAGAAAAGATGCATGACGAAGTAAAAGAACTGGTGGAAAAATATGACGAAATGGCAAAAAAGATAGGTGGATCTTCTTCGGTGGAATGCTTACTCAATCAAACCGATCTCCCCTATAGCAAGCGAATTATGGCCATGCCCTTCCCCTCTAAATTCAAAGTGCCCCAGATAGATATGTATGATGGGTCCAAGGACCCGGTTGATCATTTGGAGAACTTCAAAGCCCATATTACGCTGCATGGTTTCCCAGGGAAAATAGCGTGTCGGGCTTTCCCTTTGACCTTAAAAGGGATGGCTAGAGGATGGTTCGGGCCCTCAAGCCACGGTCGATAGACAGTTTTGAAGAACTGGCTAAGCAGTTCTTGATACAGTATATGCCCAGCAGAAGGCGCCGGCGCCCGGCCGCCTACTTGCTAACAGTTAAGTAGGGAGAAGATGAAGACTTGAAGACCTACCTGACCCGTTTCAATAAGGAGCATCTGACAACTGACGATCAAGATGAAAAGATCACCCTTGGCTCCCTCCTAAGCGGGATATGGCCCCGGAGCCCCTTTATGGCAGAACTAGCCAGGAAGACCCCGTCTATTCTCAGAGAATTCATGGACAAAGCGGATGACTTTATCAATGCTGAAGATACCTTGCAAGCCCTGGTGAACCCATGGAAGGTGGGCGGTAGATCAGAACGAAGATGCAGGCAGATTGACAAGAAAGCTAGCAGCAGTCGTCAAGAAAAAAGATAGGAGAAGAGGAAGGATTACAATCCTGGGCTTATGCATAATAATTTAAATGTTCGTGAAGATGAGAAGGAGAAAGAGGAAAGGCGTCCGCTCAAAACAAGCCGTGGTCGTTACTGCAAATACCACCAAACAACATCTCATTGGACGGAGGATTGTACGACTATGAAAAAAAGAGTGACGGAGTTAGCAGGAACAGGGGAGTTAGAGCAGATGGTTGCCGAACGTTCAAAGCCAAGAAGACGCCAAGAAACCAGGCAAGAAGCAAGAAGGAGTAGAAGTCCTGAGCAATGATACCGGGCACGTAGCCGCCAGGATAACGGGAACAAGGCACCTATAAGAGGCGAGAGGGGCTTGTCACCCTTAGGATAAATTCGGACCATAGTAGGAGGGTTTGCAGGAGGCAGTATGTCCACTTCCAGCAGGAAGGCGCATGCACGAAAGACCAGGTATGAGGAGATTTATATGGTGGCCAGAGCTCCCAAACGACAAAATTTTGGTGACGACAGAAAGATAATCTCTTTCGGGCAGGCAGACTGTGAAGGAGTATTATACTCGCATGATGATGCTCTAGTAGTCACACTTGTGATAGCCAATTACATGACCAGGCGGGTACTGATCGATAATGGGAGCTCAGCAGATATACTATTCTGGGAAGCATTCGTGAAAATGGGTATTGACGCCAGTAAACTGAGACCTTCTCCAACACCGCTGAAGGGTTTCTCTGGGGATACAATCCAACCCGTAGGAGCCATCACCCTCTTGGTGACTGCCGAACCAAGAGCACGAACAACAACAACCATGACCGATTTCTTGATAGTAAAAGCTCCCTCTTCCTACAACGCTATAGTGGGAAGGCCGACGCTTAACCAGCTCAAGGCAGTCACGTCCACATACCACTTCAAGATGAAGTTCCCGACTGATGATGGGATAGGAGAGTCGCAAGGTGAACAAGCCTTGGCCCGAGAGTGCTATTTACAGGAACTAAAGAAGTGCCACGACAAAGTTTGTATTACGATCGAGCAAGGCGAGGTGCCAACCCCTCCTTCTCCTCCCACACCAGTGGTAACTTTACTGGAGGATGTGGAAGTGAGAGGCGAGAAGGATCAGCAGCATGCTGAGGTCAACGAGCCGATGGAGCTTATAACATTAAACCCAAACCACTCTGGATCCACTACACGTATCGGGACTCATGTGCCACCGGCAGACAGGGAAGCACTGAGACAATTATTGATCGAGAATGTGGACATCTTTGCATGGAGCCATGAGGAAATGCCAGGCATAGACAACGAGTTCATTGAACACCGCTTGGGCGTGGATCCTGCCCACTAAGCAGTAGGTCAGAAAAGAAGATCGTTTAGTGCAGAGAAGTATGCTGCCATTAAGGAAGAAGTAGAGAAGTTACTTGCCGCCAGTTTCATCAAAGAAGCATACTACCCAGAATGGTTATCCAATGTAGTAATGGTGAAGAAGGCGAATGAGAAGTGGAGAATGTGTGTAGATTTCACTGATCTAAATAAAGCTTGCCCAAAGGACAGCTTCCCCTTACCATGCATCGACGTAATCGTGGACGCAACAGCAGGGCACCGTGTGTTGAGCTTTATGGATGCTTACTCAGGCTACAACCAGATACGCATGCACCCAGCAGACGAGGAAAAAACTTCATTTATTACTGATCGAGGATTGTACTGCTACCAGGTCATGCCGTTTGGGTTGAAGAACGCCGGAGCAACATATCAAAGGCTAGTGAATTGGATGTTTAAGGAGTAGATCGGAAAATCCATGGAAGTTTATGTGGACGATCTCTTAATCAAGAGTAAGGAATTCGCCCAGCATCTCCACGACCTGAGGGTGGCATTCGGAATCCTACTCCATTACAAAATGAGGTTGAACCCTGCAAAGTGTACTTTTGGAGTGGAGTCGGGAAAGTTTTTGGGTTACATTGTATCTTAAAGAGGAATTGAAGCCTCTCTGGAAAAGATAGCTGCCATACTCAACATGAAGCCGCCGAAAAACCTAAACGAAACTCAGCAGTTGGCGGGTAGAGTAGCCGCCCTAGGAAGATTCATTGCCTGTTCAACAGACAAATGCCTCCCTTTTTTCCAGGTACTACGCAAGGTGCACCCGTGGAACGAAGAATGCGATGAAGCTTTCGAAAAGCTAAAACAGTACCTAGCCAGCCCGCCTCTCCTAAGACAACCACAAAAAGGGGATGTGCTCTATGTTTACTTGGCAGTTTCCCCAAACGCCGTATCAACAGTCCTAGTAAAAGAGGAAGGAATAGTTCAGTATCCTATGTACTACGCCAGTCGGACCCTCAGAGGGGTTGAAGTCAGATACCCAAAACTTAAGATGCTAGTTTTTGCTCTAGTAATGGCGGCCAGAAAACTCCGCCCGTATTTCCAAGCCCACACAATAAGAGTACTCACGGAGGCCCCTTTGGCGAAAACTCTGAAGAAGCCGGACAACTCTGGAAGGTTGATTGGGTGGTAGATAGATTTAAGCGAATTTGACTTAGAATACCAACCAAGGAGGGCGGTTAAAGGACAAGCCCTAGCGGATTTCGTAGCAGAATTCTCAGGTTTCCTTTAGGAAGACGCAGGGACCCCAATAGGAAAACCCTGGCAACTTTTCATTGATGGCTTGTCATGTAAGGCGGGCAGAGGACTGGGTATATATTTGATAGATCCAAATGGCGGAAAGCAATACTACATGGCAACGTTGATTTTTAAAGTGACGAACAACGAAGCAGAATATGAAGTACTCATGGCAGGACTGTCCATAGCCGCCAAAATGGGGGCGACAGAGGTAGAGGCAAAGTCAGACTTGCAGATAATTGTAAACCAAGTTCTAGGACTGTACGCAACGAAAGGGGAAAAATTGAAGAAATATCTAGAGTGTGTCTGGGAAGCTCGCGATCTCCTCTCATATTTCAGCATAACTCAAATCCTAAGGGCGAACAACGAGGTGGCGGATAGGTTGGCTCGAAAAGTGTCGGGTATGGAAGAAGCATCACTCCCATGGGAAGTAGAGCGAAGAATTATCAAAGTCCTAGCTATTGGGGTGGATGTAGGTATACTGGGCGCCAGCGTCCCTGAATGGGCGAACGAGGTGGTTAAGTATCTGGATGAGGGAAAGCTACCAGAAGAGAAGGAGGAGGCGAGAAAAGTAAGGAGAAGGGCGGCAAGGTTCCTACTCATTGATGGAATCCTCTATAAAAGGGGTTTCTCTACCCCACTACTGCGATGTATTTCCGCGCAAGAAGCTCAATATATCTTGGCAGAAATACATGAAGGGATATGTGGAAACCATTTGGGTGGAAAAACCTTGGCAAGAAAGGCGATAAGAGCAGGGTACTACTGGCCCAACGCATTAAGGGATGCTCAAGAGTTCAGAAAAAGTGTGTCAAGTGCCAGGCATATGCGCCCGTACAATATGCCCCACCAGAAGGGTTGACATCCATGACAGCGCCCTGACCTTTCGCCCAGTGGAGTGTAGACCTGGTTGGACCCTTCCCGCCAGGAAGAGGTGGGGTAAAGTTCATGATCGTAGCCGTGGACTACTTTACAAAGTGGGCGGAGGCAGAACCCTTGGCCTCTATAACAACCAAAGACCATGACAAAGTTCCTATGGCAAAACGTTGTCTACAGGTTCGGGATCCCCCAAAGCATTGTAACGGACAACGGGCGCCAATTTGATTTCGACCATTTCAGAGAATGGTGTGCGGAGTTGAAGATTAAAGTAAAGTACTCATCGCCAGGCCACCCCTAAGCAAACGGTCAAGCAAAAGCAACAAACAAGGCGTTACTCTCAATCTTGAAGAAAGGGTCTTGGAGAAGAAGGGAGAATGGGTGGAAGAGCTGCTCGGGGTACTCTGGGCATACAGAACATCAGCAAAGACCCCGACAGGAGAAAATCCATTCACGTTGGCGTATGGATGCAAGGCAGTAGCCCCAGTCGAAATAGGGCTCCTGACTTATAGAACAAGTCATTTCTCAGCCGCCCAAAATGATAAGAAAATAGAAGAATACCTCGACTTGGTTGAGGAAGAAAGGGAAATGGCGGAAGTCCGGGTATTACAGGAAAAGACTAAAGCCAGACAGTATTTTAACAAGAGGGTAAGGCCCAAAACTTTCAAAGTGGGAGACCTCGTCCTGAGGAAAAAGGGAGTAACCGCCTAGAGCGAAGGGAAAATGGGACCCCAATGGGAAGGACCCTATTTGGTAGTAGCCAACAACAGGCCAGGGTCATACCAACTGAAGGACGGCCAAGGCAGGGAGCTACCCCAATCCATGGAATGCAGAGCACTTGAAGAAATTCTATCAGTAGAGATAACGATATGTTCGTTTGCCTCATTCTTTTTTTTTTTTTTATCCCTGTAAAGACTTATTTTGTCCGCATTCGGATAATTAGATTGCATGTTCGCAAACGCAGTAGCATCTACACTAACTTATCGCTTCTCATAATTGGTGACGTAACTCTTTACAAAAAGAAAAAGGCAGTAATAAAAAGGGCGCAGAGGTCATCAGACCACGTCGATCCTAAACACCAAAAACAAGCCTTAGCAGCTTGTGGTGCCATATAATAAAAAGGGCGCGGAGGTCATCAGACCACGCCGACCCTAAACACTAGAAACAGGCCTTAGCAGCTTATGGTGCCATGTAATAAAAAGGGCGCGGAGGTTATCAGACCACGCCGACCCTAAACACCAGAAACATGCCTTAGCAGCTTTTGGTGCCATGTAATAAAAAGGGCACGAAGGTCATCAGACCACGCCGACCCTAAACACCAGAAACAGGCCTTAGCAGCTTGTGGTGCCATGTAATAAAAAGGGCGCGGAGGAAATCAGACCACGCCGACCCTAAATACCAAAAACAAGCCTTAGCAGCTTATGGTGCCATGTAATAAAAAGGGCGTGGAGGTCATCAGACCACGCCGACCCTAAACACCAAAAATAGGCCTTAGCAGCTTGTGGTGCCATGTAATAAAAAGGGCGTAGAGATTGTAAGACCACACCGACCCTAAACACCAAAAACAAACCTTAGCAGCTTGTAGTGCCATGTAATAAAAAGAGCACGGAGGTCATCAGACCACGTCGACCCTAAACACAAAAAACAAGCTTTAGCAGCTTGTGGTGCCATGTAATAAAAAGGGCGCGAAGGTCATCAGACCACGCTGACCCTAAACACAAAAAACAAGCCTTGGCAGCTTGTGGTTCTTTGCCTGCTAGGCAAGAGGATAGCAAGTTACAAATTCTGTCTTGGTAGGTTCTATGAAATTCATGAATGAAGTAGTTAATGGTTGATAAAAGTAAGCAACCCAACAAGGGAAGATCATTACGCGCTTCAAGACAAAACAAAAAGTCCATTGCCAATAGAAAAAGTAAAAAGGTACATTAGCAGAAAAAAAAGAAGAGAAAGAGCCGGGTGTTATGAAGCCTCATCGGGCAGCGGCAGAGGGGGAACTCTAGCAAAGGTGTCAGGCATCTCTCTCCACCCAAAAGTATCAGCCCGACGAAGGTTGTTTTCCTCTGGGAGGAACAATTCCCGGTCCAAATTCACAAGGTAATCAAGAGACGGGACCTGAGCCTCAAGATGCCAGCGCCATAACTGTAACCGAAGGCACAGTTCCTTACGTCAGGAGTACAAGTCAGTTGGTCTCGCAACCGATCGATTTCAGTCTGGGCAGCAACGAGCTCGCTCCTTTTCTTGATCAGTTTCTCGTCCTTGGCTACCGCCAGTAGCGACGCTTTCCTAAGATCCCCTTCTAGATCTTGACGATCCTCCTTATATTTAGAATGGCGTGCTTCCAGCTCCTGTAGGTTCCCCTGAGCCTCTGAAAGATCGAGGGCGGCAAGGCGGGCTTTCTCCGTGGCAGCCGCCAGTTCTCGAGTTAGTTCCTGGATATGATTCGACGAAAAGACCAACTCCTGGTGAGCTGAGTCCCGATCCTCACCACAGGAAAGAAGCTCAGCCTCGAAGTTTTGCCGAGCTTCAGAAAGCTGAGTCCTTGCCAAATCCCTCTCAGACTGAAAGAGTCACAAGGCGTGGTCATCTCTGTCTTTTGCCACTTGAGCAAGGTGGGTAGATTCACGGAGTCGGAGAACTTCTTCCTCATGAATTTCTAAGTCTCCCTGAAGTGAGTGCGAATAACCCTCCAATTTCTCAAGCATTATTTCGAGCTCTTTCACCTTCTCAACCAAGGTAGCCCACTCTGCCTGCCATCCCTTGGTGACTTCACGCATCCTCCGCTATTCAAGGACTTCACGATCGGCCATGATCCAAGCTGCCAAGTTAGTAATACTCTGCAAAGGAAACTAAGACCATCTGAGTAAAAATTACAAGGCGATACAAGGAAAAGAGATGAAGAAAATAAGTAGAGAAGCCAACACAATGAACCTTGGAAAACCAGTCCTTCAAGTGCTCGGCCATTTGGGCAACAGCCTCAGTTTGAACATTGGCAGAGGAGGAGGAGGCGTCACCACTAGCATCACCCCCGGGCCCGGGTACGGGAGCCAAAGCAAGCATCAAGTTTGAGTTCGTCCTTTTTTCTGGCGGACTCTCAAGACAAATTACGGGAGGTGGAGACTCGGTGTGAGTTGGGATGCCCTTGATTGGGCGAACCTCTCCCTATTGAAGGTTGCCCACTTCCTCCTCAAGAAAAGAATCTATCCCCTCCCCAAGAGACAGAGAGCAATGGGAAGGGATAGAAGATCCCTCACCAATCCCAGCCGGCACAGGGGTACTCCCTACAGAGATGGTGGTGGATGGAGTCTATGAGGGAGTCTGTGCACCTCCCATCTCAACACGGACAGATTCATCGCCAGAAGGCGGGGGCTCAGGGGCACTAACCTGTTCTGCCTTACGTGTGCCTAGATTTTCACAAGCTCCTAAGTCCGTGGCACCATCTAGACTTAAAGCGGCTGCCACTTCGGCATCTAACTCGCCCCCCTGACGCGACCTTCCACGACAGGGAATTCAAAGGTCAGAGAGGTTCCCAGTGGGTGAGCCAGCGGGGAAGGCTCGATTTGAAAAGTGGCGGCCAGATCAAAAAGGGCCATACTGGCCAAACTTTCAGCATCTAGCAGACTGAAGGACCTCGACTTCGCAGAAGAGTCGCGGGGTGGCGGAAGGGCAGTAGTAATTGGTGGGGTGGACTGTTGAGCTTGGTCGCCCCCTGAAGGGACAACAGTTTCATCCTGCTACTGAAGAGGTGTGTGCCCTTGGGCACCCTTTGATGGCGCCATAGTCTCCGAGGAAATGGGTGTCTGGGCCTTGGTGCCCTTTAATGGCACCATAGTCTTTGTGGAAATGGGTGTTTAGGCCCTAGTGCCCTCTGAAGCCGCCATGCTTTTCTTTCGAGGTGGCAACGAGTGAGAGGAACCCTCAGCACGAGCCATTTTCTTTTGGCTCGCTTCATCTTTTTTCTTCTTGCTCATGACCTCCCTTCTCTCCTCGCCACCTTTCTTCTTGGTCTTTTAGGAAGGTTTCGGCACAGGAGCAGGAATCAGGTCTGAAACCATGAATTGGCACCCCTGAACATGGGCTCGACTAGGGGACATAAAAAAAGGGTCAATATTCTTGGAGGTCAGTCTCCACATCATCAAAATGGGCTTCGGCCCAGGTACCAATGATCTTGATCCGGGATAGTTCTCGTCAGGAACGGGGCGCCAAATAGCCTTGACAGGTAAATCTTGAATATGGGCCTCATCGGCGAGAAAATCCCAGTTCGTACCGAAAATAAAGAAAAATTTAGTATTCAAAGTCTTAGCATTGGAATGACGAGGCTCGAAATAAGCTAGAGTTGGCCCTTTGTCCTTCTTGTGAAAGTGAACAATATTACCTCTGCCCGGCCGCAAGTAATAAAAAGACAGAAACTCCCAGGCGGTCAGGTCAGGGTAGAAATCCCCAAGAGGCTCTAAAATTATGCGAAAAACAATGCAGGCATAGAGATAAGTCCTCAAAGAGTGAGGATGGAGTTGGGCGGGAGACAACTCAAACAAATCTAGAATATCGTGAAGAGGACGGTAAAAGGGGAGCCTCAACCCATGGTTAAACATGGCAGTGGTCAAAGCAGTTTTACCTGCGAAACCCTCATTATCGCAGTACCCTGACTCGGGAACCTCGATAACTGCCCCTTTAGGGATGCTGAGTTCTCCCCGAAGAGCAGGAAGATGTTTCGTCTGAAGAATAGAGCGCCACCGGGAGCCCTTGAAAATGGTGCCCTTTGGGATGAAGAAAGGTGGGTTGGAAGAATCACCTTGTTCAGCCATTAAGAGGAAAAGGAAGAAAATGCAAGAAAATGAAAGAAGCAAGATGGACAGTAGCACGAACCAGAAAAGAAGCACAGAGGAGAGAACGCATAAAGAAAGAATGAAGAAAGAAAGAAGAGATACTTAAAGAGAAAGGATGTGGAACGTCAACAGTCAGGAGTAACATGAACTGACACTAGAAGTGAAAAAGTGAATTGCCACATGAAAACTTCTTCTCGTTTTGCCATGTCAGCAGAAATTGAGGAGGCAATTGCAGTAAAGGAGGGAAAATAAAACATCACTAGGGAAAGAATGTGAAGGGTTGGCGGGAACCCAACGGTATATAAACGGGCCGGCCCAACAAAGACAACTACATAATATCCTGAATGCCAAAAACCCCACATGAGCCCACAGTAGAAAACCCGTAGTTATTAATTCCCTACGCCATAGGGTGAAGAGAATTAGCGAGGTAGCTGGAGGGTCTACTCTTGTACGAGGCCCATTATGAGTAAGAGAAGCCCAATATGCAAGGCCAAAGAAGTTAGAGAGTCCATAGCCCAATAAAATCATATACCCACGTGCGTCGAAGTACGAGGAGATGATGATAACCATGCAGATACACAATCTCTTTAGTTGGGATCTTATGCAGATACGTGACCAGTTCAATCGATAAACTCGGCATCAAATAAACACTATATCGAATCCTATATATACCAGGTAACTCTTGAGAACAAAGGACACTTGGGACTTTATTTTATTGGTTGAGATCATCTAAAAACTCTTACTAACTTAAGCATCGGAGTTTTTCCAAGCGTACAACGCCGACCACGCTTTGATTCTTGTGCAGGTTGACGGTTGCAGACGGGAGGTGAGACACGTCCTTTACAGTACCCTTTGGTCTAGGGAAGAGACAAGGATTGCATACTGGTGACTTTAGAGAAGTTTAGTCATTTTGGGAGGAAGCTGTCATTATTAGATTTCATGTAGGGCAGTATTTTGATTTGCTTTTGCTTGATAATAAAAATGAGTTCAAATTGATAGTTTGATTTTGAACATTTCTCACTTCTAGCTGCTTTTTGTATTAAATTCAGATGTGTTGCCAATTACGGTGCAATTTTTGCTTGCTTATTTTTTATGTTTTAATATACTTCTAATTTGTTAAAGTTATATATATGGCGCATGGTTTTAACGTTTGTTGGTTTAACTTATAATTGAGTAAACAATTGCGACGAACATCGGCACAGTAACAATCGTTGAGAAAAATCAAATTCGGCGATTTTATGGCTTATTTCTGACGATTTTTGGCGCTGAGAAAGATTGTTTTTCTTGTAGTGCACGTGGTAGTTGTTACGATCCCATATTGACTAAGTATGGATTGGTTGGTGGTTTATAAATCCCTAGACACCATTCCCTTATAAGTTGGTTTTCAAAGTTAAGTTATATTTAGTAGGTTCATAACATATGGTTAGTTAAGAAAGACATTCGTTATCAGGTGCATCGATGGGTCCAAATACGAGATTATGTACGCCCGTAACTAAGGTCCTCAAATCCGTCTCCGGCTGAGCATCCCTCATGATTTTATGAGTCACGATCATCTAGAAAGTTAAGAACAAAAGGCTTGGCAAATACAGTAGCTTTAGTAGTTGCTACATTTGATCCTATATTTGAACAATTTTGAGATACCTTGGCTAATTAACAAGATGTACGTAGTGCCTACGGCCTATCGTTTATTTTATTGTAGTTACAATTTTTTGTGAAGCATCTTAGAGCATTATCATGTTGAATAAGATGGCGTGGTTGTTGGTTCACTGTTTTAAATTATTAATTTTTTAAAAAAGACTTCGATTCTATCATTATTATTTTTAAGAAGACACCAAAATAAACAGATTTTATAAAATTAAAATTAAAAACTAAGCAAATCTAATATAAACTTAACGTCACATATCTTTTCCAGATACCAGCAATTTCAAGCGATCTAATCTGTTTATTGATGCATCAGCATTTATTTAATAATTATTTTTACTAAATGTTGTTTAGCAAATCTTAATTTTAATTGGTTAATCAGTGTGAGTTTTGATGAGAAATGTTGGATATACAAAATATTTTATTAAAATAAACTTATAAAATAATGTGTTTTAATGTGATATATTAAATTTACATTATAATAAAAATAATTTTATAATCTAATGTATTATATCAAGTCATTTCTATTTGTAAATTTAATTGGGGAGAAGTTTCAATTAATTGAACATGAGGTGATAAATAATGTCATTAAAATATTTATGCAAACTTTATTCTCCATGTTATAGACATACCAAAATCAACTATGTAAATGCTACTCTCACATACAGTTCCGAAATTTTTTTTTACTTAGTGATTAAAGAATTATTTTTTAATGATGTTGTGAATTATTTTTTTTTTAAAAAAATTGTTTAAGATTATAAAAAAATGAATGAGGAAAAAAAATTTAGCCGGACCCGTCTCGTGTTGGTGGGTGTAGCACTGCTACTATGTAATAATATCTATTAGAAATTATTACGACCTTTTAATTTTGAAAAATGCTAACTAATTGAACATATAAAAGTGACCGGTAAAAGTGACCGATTGATTTTTTAATTTTTAATTTTTTTTACTTAATGGATAAGAAAGTGAATATGAATAAACTGACATTTTCTTTATTTTTTTAAAAATATTTAAAGATATATAAAAAATGATTAAAAAAAATAAATAGAAAAGTGCATTTGTTTTTTGAAATTTATAAAAGTGCATTTAAATTTCTCGGTTGGTCCTTTTAGCCCTTCCCTTTAATTTTTAATCACACTGTATACGGTCCCTTTTAATCTATGTCTTGTCTTCCAACTTTATATCTCACTTTCATTTTTTGTCCGAACAAGCCTTGTTATTGTCAAACTCCCGCTTTCCCCATTCCTTCCTATTACAACAAGCTTTCATATTCTATGGGTCTTCGATGGGCTTTTTACACTAGCTCTCATTATTTTTATTTATTCGTATGATTATCTCTAGCTACTAACATTATTTTTCAATTTGCTTAAGTGGTGCAAATTAGACGACGTATTGGTTTTAGGCAACGTAGTCTTGCAATAGGCAATAGCGGTTTAGCCATGCTCGGCTTAGAATTACTAGCTATTAATGCCAAGAAAATTATAAACATAAACGAATTCAAGTGTAGAGAATTTAAATTTTAAAACTAACGGCTAGAAAATTCAAAACTTAACCATAGAAACAGACGTTGGATTCCTCATTTCATGTTTCTTCAGCCGTTGTATTCTCTTTATAATTATACTCTGTAGAGAGACAAATACAGTGACTCGGAAAAGTAGAATCGAGAGAGAGAGAGAGAGAGAGAGAGAGCTACGAAAATGTTAGAGAGTGAAAGATTTTACACAAGGAGAGATGGAAAGAATCGAGATGATGATGCACAACGGGAACAACGACTTCGGAAACAGGGTGTTGACGTCGGCATCGACGGCAGCGACGTCCACGGTGCATGACATCGTCTTCATCCGCAATGAATGAGCAATCTCAGGGGCTAAAGACGTATGTCAAGAACGCAGAGGGACGGTACAAGCTCCAATACAAGAATACTCACTCCCCTGTTCTCCTCCCTTACTCCCACGAGAAATCCGTTTGATAGGTTGGGCTTTATTTTTATTTTTATTTTTTATGTTTCTGCTTTGGTCTTTCTTGTTCCTCTGCAACAGTTCAGAGATGTTTCTGACTCCCTTTTGAGTTCTAAACCCCTTTTTTTGTAGCATTTGCGTTTTGATCCAAAAGCAATTTGACCGAATGTCCAAGATCTGCTATTGACGAGAGCAAACAAAACCTGTTTAATTAACTGGGAAGTTCCCCTGACTGATTTCAAATAGTTTTGCCATGTACTCATGCATGGTATTGCTTAGCAGTCTGTATTTTTTTTATAGGCTCGTAAGCAGTTAGTAAATTTCAAGGTTTCGCACTTGCAAATTTCAATTGCTTGTTTTGCTTTCACTTTTTACCTAGGATTTTCCTTGGTGCCATAAGATACTTGTTGTGGTTCCAATCACCAAAAGGCATGCAATGCTTAGAAACTACTAGAGGTTAATATTCTTCTGTAGGTTCTTGCTATTTTCCTCTTCTGGTAAAACCTCTTGTATTTTGTGATGGATGAAGTAGTTTTCACATGCTAGACCTTACTCGCAGCGACATATTTAGGTGAAGTTGAATCTTTGCCAAAATGTTGAAGTTTGTGTAAGTCCGAGCTAATTCAAGATTGTCATAATTCTAAACATCATTTACTTTGCAGAATATGAGTATTGTAGATTTACTTATTAAGAATAAAAGGAGCACTGTAGATGTTGAGAACCTTCCTAACTGGTTCAAACTTATGAGTTCCTTTCTTCATTCCACTCTTGTTATTAAGTAGTTGCTGTTCAGTTACCCATATCCTTTTTATCATATAATGTGTGCTTCATATTGGAACAGAGTCGTATTGTTTAATTTTTGTCTGCTTTCTCAGCTCCTTTGAAAATGCAGAGTATTAAGAGATTCCATCTTGAGGCATGTGAGGGTGGGGGTATCAGCTGAAAGGTGGTTATTAGCTGACAATTGGAATGTGCTCAAGCAATTGAGTCGCAATATTTGCTCATCAACAATAATCAGCTCATGCCTCTAGGTATGGATAGATTGCTTGAAGTAGTTAAGAAATTTGATAAAATGGATGCCTCTAAGGTAATTGATAGATGTCTTCCAAAGTTATAATAGAAATTTGGGGAAATAACAAATCACAAATTATACTGTATATCCTATTGTCTTTTGTATATTGAGCAATCCTGCTTGTTGGATAACGTTCTATCTTGATATACACGTTTCACAAAATCTAGTCCATGATCAAAGAAAATAATGTTTTTCACTTAATCACTTCAATAATTTTCAAAAAGACTTGAGCCTGAACAGCTTGGACAAGGTAGAGCTTGTTATGTCTTTTGAGTAGGAATTCTCCATTGAGATCCTTGATGAGAAAGCAGATAAGCTTACTTGCTCTACTGATGTTGCAAAGCACATAGTTTCTGGAGCTGAGCAAAAGGTTGTGGAGAATTCCTGATTTGATTTTCAATTTTGTCGCCCCTTCAAGGTTTTACTCAAGGATTGTCTTTGATGGTTTCTTGACGTTAGTTAGTTGGGTGGAAATTTATGTGGGGTCGGTAATTCTCTTATTGAAAGTGCAATTCAACAATTCCAATTTCTTCTGAGGAAGAAATCTTATATGAACACACACACCATTACTTACATACATACATACTGTGCATGTCATCATTCTCCTTTTTACAAATGCATCTCTCACAACTTATGGATAGAGAGGTTTGGAACCCATAGTTCAATGCTGTGACCATCCAAATTAGCATTTTCGATTCCTGAAGGGAAGGTTCATGCAAGCTCTCTCTCTCTCTCGCAAAGTCACCTGCTCGTGATCTAACAATATTCTTGCCTTGCAGGAAACCGGTTCATGCACTAGCAGCAAGATAAAAGAAGGTAATATCTCAAAACTAATCTCTTTGAACGATTTTGGTTTTGCTTAATTCTTGAGTTGCAGTTTCATTGATTCTGCATGTATATATTGGTTTTCTTTTTCTAATTTGCAGAAAACCTAAAATAAAAAGCATAGACACCATAGTTGTTAACGGGCTGTCCGAAGAAAAAGGCCTAAATGCAAGCCTGCAACGACATTGGTGGTACCTCCAAAGAGTACTGAAGAGACCCAACCCCAAGCAGGTAAGGTGATTACCTCTGACGAACAAGAGGGTAAATGCTCTGTTGATTTTGTTTTATAGTAACCTTTCTGCTCGGTGATTTTTGATGCTATTCCTTTTCTTTGTTTGATTTAAATTAAGACTCACGCTACTTGTGGATGCAAAAATAATTTCCAAAGTATTCAACAGAACATCAACCTCGTTAAATTAGAAGTAGTTGCGTGGGGCGAGCTAGATTCTCTCTGTTGGCGTGAGTTGTATATTAAAGGGAAATTGGAGTAATTATAGGAAGTGGGATGGAAAGAATTTCTTTCCTTCACACGTTAGCTGAATTATAGGAGCAAAATCTGTATAGCTTAGAATGGAAAATATGTTCTGATATGTACTCGTAACCAAGCATTGTAACAGAGTAAGTATGATTGAATATACGTTGAGAACTTTATGACATCTCTACTGTTTATGCAGCCAGACTTTAATGTTAAGATGGGGTCAAATCTTATACACTTGTTGAAGTTCATCTCTAATATGAAATTATGCTAGAAACCCTCTTAAAAGAATCATTTGCACTAGTGTGCATATTTGGAGTGCACCCTAGCAATCCTAATAAATATTGTATATGACGATTCAGCTAATAAAGATATTGTATACGAGTTTCTGTCTTTAAAGACTTTATTTAGGAGAAAACTCTATTTAGTAGAAATTATCAAATAGAAATTACACCAATCAAGACATGGAACAAAAAATAGAAAAAACACTGACAAAACAAAATTATAAATTAAACAATCGTGAACAATATTCAAAACAACAAATCCACCACTATAGACCCATGGCATCACCACCAAAACAAATTTCATAGCTTTAAAACCAACATCAACATCACAAGTAATATTTAAAACTATAAATCTACTTAAAATTCCATAAATAGTACAACAAATCCAACATTATCTGTCTATCATAAGGTACAAATCTACTAAAGCTTTATTTTCTCGATATGTATTTAACGTGACTTAAACACCACCTGCCCAACATATATATGGAATTAACCTAATGTTGACTCCATTTGAATAATACAACTACCGATCAACATGGGAGTAGAGTTAGTTTTTTAATCCTTATATATATATGAGTGTTCAATGAATTAAAGGTTGTAACGTAATACTTATCGAATGAGCTAATGTTTTAGTTGGTTCTCCACCTATGAAAAGAATACTTATAGTGGAGATTGCCGAAAGTGTGAAACTCTCTTGTTGTATTGTAATACTTAGGTCTGTAAACAGACCGACCGGACCGGATCGAGTTCATTTGGTCCGGTCCATGGTCCATGTGTTTTTCGGACCGGACCAGACCGAACCTGAAAAAAAAAAAATTATATATATAATTAATTATATAATTTTCATCTAACCTAATCCTATCACTAACTAATATATAATTATACCATATTATAATTAAGTATAGACTATAGTTATACAGTTATACTTATACTAATATTACTAATATATAGCTATACTATATTACTAATAGTCTAATACTTTATACTAATACTATTATATAGTTATACTAATCATGATTGATAATAACTAATCACTATAAGTCTATAACTATATATATTTAGTATCAATATATTAATATATTCTTTAATGTATTATTAATAATATTAAGTATTAAGAGTTATAGTATAAATTATAATATATGTATAATTTATAAATTTATAATAGTATGTATAATTAAATATTTTATGCTTATTTATAATAGTATGTTAAGTATGTATCTTTCTCAATTATGGATGTAATATGTATGGATAATTAAATTATTTATGCTTATTGCTTCATATACAAAATGTTAAAAGTTGTATATGGTTCATTATGCATTAACATATTTTAAGTTAGTAATAAAGTAATAATTAACATCATCAATAATGTAATTTTCATTTAATTTATTATCATTGACCATATAAAATATTTTTTTTATTGAGTTTGTTATATAATCCATATTAATAAGTCACTTAGTTTAATTTAGTATTGTAAATAAATTTTTTTTATTAATTGATGTGAAAAAAAAAGGCCGGACAGAATGGACCGGACCGGACCGATGACTACCGGTCCGGTCCGACCATGGACTGAAAAAATTCGGTCCATAGCCAGACTAGACCGAACCGGATCGGATCGGCCCGTTTACACCCCTAGTAATACTTATGGAATGAGCTATAGATTTATTATTGTATGTTTTAATAATATTCTTACATTGATGTCATATAAACTATACTAGTTGTTTTAGTGGGTTCTTCACCGTCGAAAAGGAATATTTAGAGTGGAGATTGTCAAAACTCAAACTCTCTTGTTGAACATCTTTTGGTACAATCGTGGTATGAAACACTTTATTACGCTATGTTTTAATAGTCTTTATATAGAAACTTTTATATAAATATAGTACATATTTTTAAATAGACATGGCTTAAGAGGTCAAAATGGCTTTAGCGTTTTGTTGTTCTACAAGGGCTGACAATCTCACATTTCTTTTAAAGGTAACATTGCTTTTTATAGAATATATTTATCGTCGATCTTTTCTCCACTTTCTTTTTCTCTCATTTTCTTCGTGGCTCACTTCTTCACCTCCTCATTCTTTTTGCTCTTTTCACTCTTCATCTTCTTCGAGGGTCTCCCCCTTGTTCTTCTTTTACTTATACTTCTCATTTCTTTCATGAAAGGGTGGAACAAGCCCTATAAAGATTTTCTTTTGGTGCAATAGAGGTATGGATTTATTTATTCCATTAAATCATTCCATTATGCTTTTAGTAATGGGATTTGCTACACAACCTCCTACTATTCATCCACACTCCACACTCCATATTTTTTAATATTTTTTAATATTTTTTTTAAATTTTTTTTTGAATTTATTTTTTTTAAATATTTCAAATTTTTTATTCACTATTCATATAAAAAATATTTAATAAAAAAAATTAAAAAAAAAAGTGGAGTGTGGAGTGTGGTAAATAGTAGGAGGTTAGGAAGATTATTTCTTTAGTAATATTCTAATGTTAGTATCAAACATGTTCTTCTTTTTAATCAAATCTTCTCATGTCTGAAATTAACAATGTACATCAGTCAAAATATTTCAGAACATATAAAAAATAAATATAGACAAAACAAAATCACAAATCCACAATCATGAACAATATACTCCAAATAAAAGTCCACCACCATGGGTCCATGGAATCACTACGACCTCAAACAATTTTCAATATAGAAATACACAATTATAGCCATGCCACCATTGCAACAAATAATATTCATAGCTGTAAAATCAATGGCAACAATATAAATAATATTTAAGCTACAAATCTACTTAAAACTCTACTGCTGAAGTACAAATCTAACAACACCGGGTCAATATATCAAATTCACATAATGTTGACTCCTCTTAGAAGATACAACAGAGAGGAATAACATGATCTACTAGAGATAGTTTTTTAGTACAACGAATTAGAGTTGTAACATAATACTGATGGAGTGGGCTATGGATTTTCCACCGTCGGAGATCACAAAAATTGTGAAACTCTCTTGTTAAAGAACTTTCGGTGCAATCAGGGTATGATATTGTTTATTATGTTATATTTTAATAAAACTCTTATATTGATGTCACATAGACTATTTTAGTTATTTTAGTGGGTTTCTTGCTGTTGGAAATGAATACCTAGAGTGTGGAGATTGTGAAAAGTCTAAAACCCTTGCGTTGAAGATCTTTTGTTGCAAATAAGGTATGTGATTCTTTATTAAGCAATATTTTAATAATCTTTTGATTGATTTTCTTTTTCTATATTTTTTCTATCTTCTTCTTCTACTTCATCTTCCTCTTGCTCTTCTTCTATGTCTTCGTTCTACTTTTACTTCTCATTTATTTGTTGAAAATATGAACAACCCTGCTGAAAATTTTCTTTTGCAGAGGTATGAATTTATTTATTCCATTGTACTTTAATAATATTCTAATGTTGGTATCAAACATGATCGCTTTTTATAATTAAATATACTAATGGTTGAAATTAACAATGTACACCATTCAAAATATGTTTCAAAAAATATAAAAAAAAAAAAATTCAAAAACAGCCACAAATTCAAAATTATGAACAATATTCAAAGCAATAAAGTTCACCACCATGGATCCATGGCATCACTAGCACCTCAAACAATACCAAAATCAAAGTATACAACAATGGTCACTCCACCTTTGCAATAAATAATATTCATAGCTGCAAATAATATTTAAAACTATAAATCCACTTAAAACTCTACTACTGAAATATAACGAATCCAATACCACCTGACCAATCTATCGAATTCACATAATATTGACTTCTCTTATAAGATGAAACAACTGCAGATTAGCTTGGTCTATTAGAGTTAGATGTTTAGTAAAATGAATTATAAGTTGTAATGTAATATTGATGGAACAGGCTATGGATTTTCCAACATCAGAAAAGAATACTTAGAGTGGAGCCAAAAGTGTGAAACTCACTTGTTAAAGATTTTTCAGTGCAATCAAGGTATGAAATTGTTTATTATACTATGTTTTTAGTGGCTATTTAGCTATTGCTTAGAGTGGAAATTGCGAAAAGTCTAAAACTCTCGTGTTGAAGATTTTCCGTTGTAATCAAGGTATGAGATTCTTTATTACGCAATATTTTAATAATCTTTTGCTTGGTTTTTTTTTTTCCTGATATTTTTTCTATCTTCTACTTCTTCTTCCTCTTTATCTTCTTCTATGTCTTCTTTCTATTTTTTCTCATTTATTTGTTGAAAAGATGGAATAACCCCGTTGAAGATTTTCTTTTTATTGCAATAAAGATATGAATTTATTTATTCCATTATACTTTAATAATATTCTAATGTTGGTATGAAACATGATCGTTTTTGTTAATTAAATGTTCTAATGGTTGAAACTAACAATGTACATCATTCAAAATATGTTTCCAAAAATATAAAAAAAAAAATCCACAAAACCAAAGCCACAAATTCACAATCATGAACAATACTCAAAATAACAAAAAAGTCCACCACCACCATGGATCCATGGCATCACTATCACCTCAAACAATTATCAAAATCAAAATACACGACAATGGCTACTCCAGCTTTGCAATAAATAATATTCATAGCTACAAACTCAATATGCCAACAGCACAAATAATATTTAAAACTGTAAATGTACTTAAAACTCTACTACTGAAGTATAACGAATCCAACACCACCTGAACAACCTATCTAATTCAGATAATATTGACTCCCACTAGATGAAACAACTCCGGATTAGCTTGGTCTATTAGAGTTAGATGTTTAGTAAAATGAATTATAAGTTGTAATGTAATACTGATGGAGCGGGTTATGGATTTTCCAACATTAGAAAAGAATATTTAGAGTGAAGATTGTGTGAAACTCTCTTGTTGAAGATCTTTTAGTGCAACCAAGGTATGAATTTTTTTTATTATACTATGTTTTTAGTGGGTTTTTAGCTATCGACAATGAATGCTTAGATTGGAAATTGCAAAAAGTCAAACTCTCAAGCTGAAGATTTTTCGTTGCCATCAAGGTATGAAATTCTTTATTATGCTATATTTTAATCATCTTTTACTTTTTTTTTCCTAGGTTTTTTCTATCTTCTATCTTCTACTTCTTCTTCCTTTTTTTCTTCTTCTATGTCTTCTTTTGATTTCTACTTCTCATTTATTTGTTGAAAAAATCAATCAGTCTCGTTGAAGATTTTATTTTGTTGCAGTAGAGGTATGAATTTATTTATTCTATTATACTTTAATAATATTCTAATATTGGTATCAAACATGATCGCTTTTTTTAATGAAATATTCTAATGGTTGGAACTAACAATGTACATTATTCAAAATATGTTTAAAAAAATATATAAAAAAATATCCACAGCGCCAAAGCCAAAAATTCACAATCATGAACAATATACTCAAAGCAACAAAGTCCAACACCACCATAGATCCATGGCATCACTAACACCTCAAACAATTACCAAAATCAAAATATACAACAATGGCCACTTCACCTTGACAATAAATAATATTCATAGCTGCAAACTCAAAGCCAAAAGCACAAATAATATTTAAAACTATAAATCTACTTAAAAATCTAATACTGAAACATAACGAATCCAACACCACCTGAACATCTTATCTAATTCAGATAATATTGACTCCTCCTAGATGAAACAACTGCGGATTAGCTTGGTCTATTAGAGTTAAATGTTTAGTAAAATGAATTATAAGTTGTAATGTAATACTGATGGAGCGGGCTATGGATTTTTCAACATCAGAAAAGAATATTTAGAGTGGAGATTGCCAACAGTGTGAAACTCTCTTGTTGAAGATTTTTCAGTACAATCAAGGTATGAAATTGTTTATTATGTTATGTTTTTAGGGGATTTTTAGTTTTCTTAAATGAATGCTATGAGTGGAAATTGCGAAAAGTCTAAAACTCTCATGCTGAAGATTTTTCGTTGTAAACAAGGTATGAGATTCTTTGTTATGCAATATTTTAATCATTTTTTACTTTTTTTTTTCTATATTTTTTCTATCTTCAACTTCTTTTTCCTCTTTTTCTTCTTCGATGTCTTCTTTCTATTTCTACTTCTCATTTATCTATTGAAAAGATGAAACAGGCCTGTTGAAGATTTTCTTTTGTTACCATAAAGGTATGTATGGATTTATTTATTCCATTATACTTTAAGAATATTTATAATATTGGTATCAAACATGATCATTTTTTTAATTAAATCTTCTAATAGTTAAAATTAACAACATACACCATTCAAAATATCTTTCAAAAAATATAAAAAAACAATATCTACAAATTCACAATCATGAACAATAATACTCAAAACAACAAAGTCTACCACCATGGATCCATGGCATCGCTAGCACCTCAAACAATTACCAAAATCAAAGTATACAAAAATAGCCCTCCACCTTCGCAATAAATAATATTCATATATGCAAAGTCAATGCCAACAACACAAATAATATTTAAAATTTTAAATCAACTTAAAACTTCACTGCTGAAGTATAATGGATCCAACACCACCTAACCAACCTATCGAATTCAGATAATGTTGACTCCTCTTAGATTAAACAACTATGGATTAACTTGGTCTATTAGAGTTATATGTTTAGTAAAATGAATTATAAGTTGTAATATAATACTGATGGAGCGGGCTATGGATTTTCCAACATCAGAAAAGAATACTTAGAGTGAAGATTGCCAAAAGTGTGAAACTCTCTTATTGAAGATCTTTCAGTGCAATCAAGGTACGAAATTGTTTATTATGCTATGTTTTTTGTGGGTTTTTAGCTGTTGAAAATGAATGCTTAGAGAGTGGAAACTCCAAAAAGTCTAAAGCTCTTGCCCTGAAGATTTTTCGTTGCAATCAAGATATGAGATTCTTTATTACACAATATTTTAATAATCTTTTCCTTGTTTTTTTCTCCTATGTTTTTTCTATCTTCTACTTCTTCTTTCTCTTTTTCTTCTTCTATGTCTTCTTTTTATTTCAACTTCTCATTTATTTGTTGGAAAGATGGAACAGCCTCATTGAAGATTTTCTTTTGTTGCAATAGAGGTATGAATTTATTTATTTCATTATACTTTAATAATATTATAATGTTAGTATCAAACATGATCTTTTTTTTTAATTAAATCTTCAAATGGTTGAAATTAACAACGTACACCATTCAAAATATCTTTCAAAAAATATAAAAATTATATATCCACAAATCCAAAGCCATAAATTCACAATCATGAACAATACTCAAAGCAACAAAGTCCACCATCATGGATCCATGACATCACTAGGACCTAAACAATTACCAAAATCAAAGCATACAACAATAGCCACTCGACCTTCGCAATAAATAATATTTATAACTGCAAACTCAATGCCAACAACACAAATAATATTTAAAACTGTAAATCTACTTAAAACTCTACTACTGAAGCACAACGAATCCCACACCACCTGAACAACGTATCGAATTCACATAATGTTGACTCGTCATAAATGATATAACTAAGGATTAACTTGGTCGATTAGAGTTAAATAAGTACAATGAATTAGAAGTTGTAATGTAATACTAATGGAGCCTGCTATGGATTTTCAAACATCAGAAAATAATACTTAGAGTAGAGATGGACAAAAGTGTGAAACTCTCTTGTTGAAGATCTTTCAGTTCAATCAAGGTATGAAATTCTTTATTATGCTATGTTTTTTGTGGGATTTCAGCTGTTGCTTAGAGTGGAAATTGTGAAAAGTGTAAAATTCTCGTGTTGAAGATTTTTCGTTGCAATCATGGTATGAGATTCTTTATTATGCAATATTTTATTAATTTTTTTCTTGTTTTGTCTCTATATTTTTTCTATCTTCTACCTCTTCTTCTTCATGTATGTCTTCTTTCTATTTAATTCTCAATTATTTGTTGAAAAGATGGAACTGCCTCGTTGAAGATTTTCTTTTGTTGCAATAGAGGTATGAATTTATTTATTCCATTATACCTTAATAATATTCTAATGTTGGTATCAAACATGATCACCTTTTTTAATTAAATCTTCTAATGGTTGAAATTAAAACAATGTACACCATTCAAAATATGTTTCAAAAAATATTAAAAAAACATATCCACAAAACCAAAGCCACAAATTCATAATCATGAAAAATACTCAAAGCAACAAACTCCACCACCATGGATAAATGACATCACTAGCACCTCAAACAATTACCAAAATCAAATTATAGAAAAATGGCCACTCTACCTTTTCAATAAATAATATTCATAGCTGCAAACTCAATGCCAACAGCATAAATAATATTTAAAACTTTAAATTTACTTAAAACTCTACTGCTGAAGTATAACGAATCCAATACCACCTGAGCAACCTATCAAATTCACATAATGTTGACTCCTCTTAGGTGAAACAACTAAGAATTAGCTTGGTCTATTAATATTTAGTACAATGAATCAGAAGTTCTAATGTAATACTGATGGAGCAGACTATGGATTTTCAAACATCAGAAAATAATACTTAGGGCAGGTTTGAGGAGTGAACTAGAGGTGAGAATTTTTGGTTTTAGATAAAACTTTAAAATATTATTTCTTAATATTATTATTGTTTTGAAATTTGAAAAAGTTGAATTGAGATTTGAAAAAGTTGAATTGGAATTTGAAAAGGTTGAATTGTTTATTATATTTTCTGCGAAAATTTGAAAAATTTATAATGGTGAGATGAGATGAGAATTTTGTGTTTTGTCTTTTCCACCAAATTTGCCCTTAGAGTGGAGATTGCCAGAAGTGTGAAATTCTCTTGTTGAATATCTTTCAGTACAATCAAGGTATGAAATTTTTTATTATGCTAGATTTTTAGTAGGTTTTTAGCTGTTGCTTAGAGTAAAAATTGTGAAAAGTCTAAAACTCTCGCGTTGAAGATTTTCCGTTGCAATCATGGTATGAGATTCTTTATTATGCAATATTTTAATCTTCTACTTCTTCTTCCTCTTTTTCTTGTTCTATGTCTTCTTTCTATTTCTACTTCTCATTTATTTGTTGAAAAGATGGAACTGCCCTGTTGAAGATTTTCTTTTGTTGCAATAGAGGTATATATTTATTTATTCCATTATACCTTAATAATATTCTAATGTTGGTATCAAACATGATCGCTTTTTTTAGTTAAATCTTCTAATGGTTGAAATTAAAACAATGTACACCATTCAAAATATATTTCAAAAAAGATTAAAAAAACATATCCACAAAACCAAAGTCACAAATTCACAATCATGAAAAATACTCAAAGCAACAAACTCCACCACCATGGATCCGTGGTATTACTAGCACCTCAAACAAATACCAAAATCAAAGTATACAACAATGGCAACTCCACCTTTGCAATAAAATGATATTCATAGCTACAAACTCAATGTCAATAGCACAAATAATATTTCAAACTGTAAATTTACTTAAAACTCTACTACTGAAGTATAACGAATCCAACACCACCTGACCAACTTATCGAATTCACATAATGTTGACTCCTCTTAGATGATACAACTAAGGATTAGCTTGGTTTATTAGAGTTAGATGTTTAAGCACAATGATTTAGAAGTTGTAATGTAATATTGATGGAGCAGGCTGTGGATTTTCCAACAAAACAAAAGAATACTTAAAGTGGAGATTGCCAAAAGTATGGAACTCTCTTGTTGAAGATCTTTTAGTACAATCAAGACATGGAATTGTTTATTATGTTATGTTTTTAGGCGATTTTTAGCTGTCGAAAATGAATTCTTCGAGTGAAAATTGCGAAAAGTCTAAACTCTCACACTGAAAACTTTTTATTGTAATCAAGGTATGAGATTCTTTAATACGTAGTATTTTAATAATCTTTTGATTCTTTTTTTCTTTTTTTTTACTATATTTTTCTTATTCATCTTCCTCTTCCTTTTTCTCTTGTTCTACTTATTCCTCCTATTTCTACTTCTCATTGGTTTGTTGAAAGGATGTCACATCTCCGTTGAAGATTTTTATCGGTGCAATAGAGGTATGGGTTTATTTATTCCGTATGTTTTAATTATACTCTACGTTAGTATGAAACGTGTTCTCTTTCTTTAATCAAATATTCTTATTGTTGAAATTAACAATGTACACCTGTCAAAATATGATTTGAAAAATATATATATATATATATATATATATATATATATAATTGTAGAGAAAACTAAAACCACAAATCCACAATTTTGAACAATACACAAAGTAACAAACTCCACCACCATGGATCCTTTACCACTTCAAATAATTCTTAATATCAAAGTACACAATTATGGTCACACCACCTTCGCAATAAACAATATTCATACCTGAAAAATAAATGTCAATAGCACAAATAATATTGAAAGTTACAAATCTACCGAAAACTCCACTACTGAAGTATAATGAATTCGACACCACCTGGCCAACGTATAATCAATTTCACATAACGTTAACTTATCTAAGACAATACAATTGAGGATTTGTATGGTTTATTAGAGTTAATTTTTAGTACAATGAATTAGAAGTTGTAATGTAATATTGATCGAGTGGACTATGGATTTTCTACCATCGAAAAAAATACATAGAGTTGAGATTGCCAAAAGTGTGAAACTCTCTTGTTGAAGATCTTTCAGTGTAATCAAGGTATGAAATTATTTATTATACTAAGTTTTGATAATACTCTTATATTGATGTCACATAGAGTTTTAGTGGGTTTCTTGTTGTTGGAAATGAATACCTAGAGTGAAAATTGCGAAAAGTCTAAAATTCTCGCATTGAAGAACTTTTGTTGCATTCAAGATATCAGATTCTTTACTAAGAAATATTTTAACAATCTTTTGATTGGTCTTTTTTTTCTTTATTTTTCTTCTTGTACTTCCTTTTCCTCTTTTCTCTTCTTCTACTCCTTTCTACTTCTACTTATCTTTTTGTTTTGTTAAAAGGATGTAACAACATGTTTTGAAGATTTTCTTTTTGCCCAATAGCAATATGAATTTATTTATTTCATTATACTTTAATAATATTCTAATGCTGGTATCAAATATGTTCTTTTTTAATTAAATCTTCTCATGCATGGCTAAAAGTAATAATGTACAAGTAAAAATATGATTCAAAAAATATTAAAAAAATATACAAAACCAAAGCCACAATTCCACAATCATGAACAATACTCAAAGCTACAAAGTCCACCACGGGTCTGTGACATCACTACCACCTTAAACAATTATCAAAATCAATGTACACAACAAAGGTCACGAATCCATCTCTGTAAATAATATTCATAGATGCAAAATCAATGCCAATAGCATAAATAAAATTTAAAGCTACAAATCTACTAAAACTCAATTATTGAAGTGCAACGAATCCAACACCACTTGGCCAACCTATCGAACTCACATAATGTTGACTTTTCTTAGATGATAGAACTGAGGATTAGCATGGTTTATTAGAGTTAGATGTTTAGTACAATGAATTAGAGATTATAACATAATACTGATGGAGCGGGCTATGGATTTTCCAACATCAGAAAAGAATACTAAGAGACGATATTGCAAGTGTGAAACTCTCTTGTTGAAGGTCTTTCAGTGTAATCAAGGTATGAGATTGTTTATTATGCTATATTTTAATAATACTCTTATATTGATGTTATATAGACTATATTAGTTGTATTAGTAGGTTTTCTGCTATCAGAAAATGAAAACTATATAGACTATATTAGTTGTATTTTAATATTCTTTTTTTTTCTATCTTATTATTATTATTCTACTTCCTCTTCCTCTTTTCTACTTTGTCTTCCTCTTTCTTATCTTCTACTTCTTCTCTCTACTTTTGACTTCTCATTTCTTTGTTGAAAAGATAAAACAACCTCGTGGAACATTTTCTTTTGGTGAATAGTGGTATAGATTTATTTATTCCATTACACTTGAATAATATTCTAATGTTGGTATCAAACATGTTCTCTTTTTTTAACCAAATCTTCTAATGACTTTAATTAACAATATACACCAGTCAAAATATGATTCAAAAAAATACAAAAAAGAATATCGAAAAAACCAAAACTATAAATCCACAATCATGAACAATATACTCAAAGCAACAAAGTCCACCACCATGGGTCCATGGTATCACTTCCACCTCAAACAATTTGATCTCAATATTAAAGTGGACAACAATGGCCACGCCACCTTCGTAATAAATAATACTCATAGATGAAAAATTAATTTCAACAACACAAATAATATTTAAATCTACAAATCTACTTAAAACTCTGCTATTGAAGTACAACGAATCCAACACTACTTGACCAACATATCAAATTTACAACTGAGGATTAGCATGGTTTACTAGAGTTAGTTTTTTAGTACAATAAATTAGAGCTTGTAACGTAATACTTATGGAGCAGGCTACCGATTTTTCACCATCGTAAAAGAATACTTAGAATAGAGATTTTCAAAAGTTTGAAAAACTCTCTTGTTGAAGATCTTTCATTGCAATGAAGGTATGAGATTGCTTATTATGCTAGGTTTTAATAATACTTTTATATTGATGTCATATAGTTTTATTTGATTTTTTGTTGTTCGAAAATAAATACTTCGAGTAAAGATTGTGGAAAGTCTAAAACTCTCTAGTTGAACATCTTTCCTTGCAATCAAAGTATGAGATTCTTTATTACGCAATGTTTTAATATTCTTGTGATTTTTTTATTTGTTTCTATCTTTTTCTTCTAATGTTGGTATCAAATGCGTTCTCTTTTTCTTATCAAATCCTCTCATGACTAAAATTAACAATGTACACATTCAAAATATGATTTGAAAAATACAAAGAAAATGTAGGCAAAGGCAAAATCACAAATCCACATTCATGAACAATACTCAAAATAACAAAGTCCACCACCATGGGTCCATGGCATCCCCACAACCTCAAAGAATTCTCAATATCAAATGACACAACTATAATCATGCCGCATTCGTAATAAATAATATTCATATTTGCAAAATCAATGCCAACAACACAAATAATATTTAAAACAACAAATCTACTTAAATCAAATCTACTTAAAACAACAAACACCGTGAGACTTAGGACCAAGAAGGAGCTGGAGGTGAGGCGGTCAATGAAGCAACTCCTAACTGAGCACCGAGATGTATTCGCTTGGAACCACGAAGACATGCTCGGGATAGATAATGCAGTAATCGAAAACCACCTTTGTGTCAACCTTGAGGATAAAAAAGTTTGGTAGAAGCGTAGAAGTTTCAGCGCGTAGATGTATGCTGCCATAGTCGACAAAGTTGACCACCTTTTGATAAAAAGGTTCATCCGAGAAACACATTACCCGAGTGGTTGTCCAACATGATTTTGGTGAAAAATTCAAATGGAAAGTGTATGCGTTGACTTCACTGACATGAACAAAGAATGCCCGAAGGACAATTTCCCACTACCGTGCATCGACCTAATAGTGGACTCCATAGAAGGCCATTGCTTGTTGAGCTCCATGAACACCTACTCAAGATACAACTAGATCCACATGAACCCTGATGACGAAGAGAAGATGACGTTCATCATGGAACGAGGGCTCTACTGTTATGGAGCCATGCCCTTCAAGCTTAAAGAATGCAAGAGGGACTTACCAGCGGTTGGTCAACAACATGTTCAAAGACTAGATAGGCCGCAACATGGAGGTCTACGTGAAGATTTGCTTGTCAAAAGTAAGGAGTCCGAACACCACTTGGATGACCTAAGAGAAGCCTTCAAAGTAGACACAAGTTTTTGGGCTTCATGGTCTTAAAACACTTTCAAAGTAGACACAAGTCATGTCAGAAAACACTTTCTCTTTTATACAAATTTCATGAATAATGTAGAACATATAACTGAGATTGTGTTCACATTTCTTTTAAAACATATCGTGCAGATTTTTTATAAAATCAACTTCAATTCATTTTCTTTTTATGTAAAGTCTAGCTTGGGAACCCTACTTATCTAACTTTTGTAGCATATTATCTACATTTTGAGATCGTAATCTAGCTGTGTCACACTCACCTAAATCAGAAAATATTTGTTCACACGTTAATACTCACACTAGTACATAACTTAGCTAACAAAATTCTCACCTTCACAAGAATAGAATATATCAATCTCTTATCTAGTCAAGAACATAGAATAGCTCACGAAATGATATTAGCCACTCTCCACATTTTACTTGTAAGCCAACGACAACCTATTAAATCCAAAACAGTTTATCATCAACACTAATAGTCAACATATAACTCAATAGCAAAACAAATTAGTCACTATTCAAAACCCGAGCATCCATTTAACGTATTGCATGTCCAATACCATTAGTCCAACATCACAACCAATCCAACACAATAAGCCCGCAACATTCCACGCAAACAACACATCAACCATCATAACCAACTCTATATTCAACTCAACTTGCAACAATCATTGTTAATCTAACGATTAACATTCGAACCTGAAAACAACCAAGTGAAAATAAGTCCAAACCATCATAATAACAGTTTAAACAATCATATACATCAATCCAATCTACCACCTGTTAATCCACAATGCAACATCTCAACAAACCAGTCACTTAATGACTCAAACAGGCAACAATTTCACTCGGCCAATGTTAATGCAGATGATTGAGCAACGGAAAGGGAAGTGGAGGAAAATGAGATTTCGTGGGAAGAGAAAATATGAAAGAAGGGTTAAAGGGGTGGAGGGGATTTCAGGATGAAAGAAGCTAAAGAGAGCATACCTGACCATACGATGTTGTCTTTTGGGGTCTTCAAAGGCACGTCGTTGTTTGGCTCATCAAATGGAGCTCGTTTGGTTCTGGGCCTTACAGAAGTACCTTTAAAGAAGTCTTACAGTGGCCAGATACCTCAAGCTATTTGATGAATTGGGCGATGAGCGAGTTCGACATTAACTACTTCTCTTGGAAAGCTGTAAAGGGACAAATATTGGCTAACTTAGTTGAATTCATCGAATATCCTAAGGAAGTCCAAGATGCACCTGGAGGAAAGCCTTGGCAAGTCTTCATCGATGGCTCATTCTATCGAGCTGGAGGGGGAATAGGGGTGCATATAAATAACCATGAACTTCGAGGAAGAACACAACTATGCGATTAAGCTTACTTTCAGAACTATCAACAACGAGGCAAAGTACGAAGCACTGTTGGCCAGACTACTAGTCGTCGAGTCACGAGCCATTGAAGTGGAAGTAAGAGCCAACCCCCAAGAGTTCTCAACCAAGTCCAAGGGGAATTTGCCACAAAGGGTGAAATGTTGAAGAAGTATCTGCAGCTGCTATCGGAATCGCGCAATCATTTCTAGTATTCCTGTATCTAGCAGGTGCAAAGAGCAAAGAATTAGATGGCCGACAAGTTACCATAATCCACCTCAGGATAAGAGGATTCCCCCTACCAAAATAGACGATCGTCAAAATAATTGACGTGCCTACCATGGGGACTGAAGTCTCAGAGATAAGGTTGGGAGCACCAGAATGGGTGCGAGAAGTGATAAAATACCTAGATACCGAAAATCTTCCCGATGAAAAGTAGGAGGCATAGAAGGTCAAAAACTGGGTGGCACATTTCGCATTGATACCTGGGTCTTGTATAGGTGAGGTTTCTTGACACCCCTCCTAAGACATGTCTCGCTAGAAAATGCGCAATGTATACTGGCTGAAATACACGATGGGGTATGTTGGAATAATTCTGGTGAAAAAGCATTAGCTAGAAATGTGGTAAAAGTGTGGCACTATTGGCCACACGCCCTCAAAGACGAGGAAGAATTTGTTTGAAAACAGAGTAGAAAGAAGGGAAGCGAGACAAATTTGGTCCAAAGAAACGTGAACTGCCTTCAAGATATATTACAAGTTTACAAGAAAGGAAACGGTTACACAAGCAAAATCTAAAGGGCCGGACCTTAGGCAGAGGGTGAGGTGGTGTTACGATCCCACATCAACTAAGTATGGGATTGATTGGTGGTTTCTAAGCTCCTAGGCACCATTCTCTTGTAAGCTGGTTTTCAAGGGTGAGTTCTACCTAATGAGTTCATAACAAATGGTGTCAGAGCCACCCCATGTATGCAGTCTATGTTTGCACGGTTGCAGTCGTGCAGCACGGGGGGTGATATCGGCATGACAATGTTCGTTTGGGGCTAGGAAAGACCTAGCACACAGCCAGCCTATGTGAGCTCTAAGACTGCCACGGACGTCGACTGTGGAGCGTCACTACAATAAAATATGTCTTTTCCAGCAATTTTATGATCGTCGAAAAAAAAATCGCCTCAATTAACCCTTATTTGCGGCGATTTTTGTCTCGCCGCTGAAATCCAACGCAATGTATTTGAAATGTTGATGCTGAAATTACTTTTCACTTATTTGCGGTGACTTTTAGACCTTTTGCGTTGAGTTATTGTCACCACAAATAATGTTTTATTGTAGTGGTATTTTATTTGCGACCAATCATAAAAGGGCCACAATAGATACTTTTGCGGTAAATTAATGCTTATTAGCCGCAAATAAAAAGCGCTGGAAATAGCCTTTTACAAATTTTATGAAAAATTGTAGATGACTATTTACGACGAATCTTTAGTCGTCAGAAATGAGTGGTTCCAACAATTTTTAAAATAGTCGAAAATGAGAAGTTCAGCTTTTGCGGCAACTTTTGGAGCATTGCAGATAGTTAATATCACCACAACTAAAATTTATTTCTAAAACCATGTTTTATTTTCGACGACTATTAAAATCGCCACGTGCTACTAGGAAATAGGCAATTTCTAGCGATTTTAAGATCGTTACAAATACTACTTAGGGATTAGAATTTTGCAAAATTTATGAAAACTATACAAAATCTTTTTCGGCGACCTTTAGTCGCTGCAAATAAGTATTTTGAGCAATATTTTATTCGTTGATAATGACTTTTACATCATTTCCGGCGAGGTTTTAAGCATTTGTGGGGATATTAGGATGCCACAAAAAGCTAATAAAATAAAATTACATGCTCATTTTCCAGTCATTTCCCTTAGCCATTCCCACTATCCCCTCCCTCCTTTTCTTTCTCCCCAACTCTTCCTTCTCGAGCACAATCCATGCCGCCACGTACAGCCCATCGCCAACGTTCCCACCACACTACCACCACATCACCTCGATGGCCACCCCCTCCTTCTCCCCCAGCCTGCCACTAATCTCTTGCCTCCCCAAATCTAGCGTCACCCTCCCCCCCCTCTCTGATTTCTCTATGTCGCCACCACTAGGGGCACCGTTCGCCACACCCACACATCGACGCCATCGCCAGTTCTCTGGCGGAGCCCCCTTCTCCTCCACGCCTAGCTTAGCAGCCCAAGGCCCTCCCTCTCTCCCTTGCTCTGTTCGCAACCCATGACCATTAATGTGAGATAAGTTTTAGGCAATGTTTAAGGTTTATATCATTCATCTAATCTTATCCGGATGTAAGATTGTTAATCTTGCTATTTATTTATTTTAGCAAGGTTTCCTTTAGTAATTTAATGCCCTGCTTGCAATTGACCATATAGATGTTGAAGGGAATGCACATAGTGGTCCAGTTGTGAGGTTACCGTTTGCTTCTCTATTTGATATTCTTGGCATGTGAGATGATTATATGTTAATTGCATAAACTGGCTACATGCAATCATAAAGATCTTGATCATTGTAAACATGCGTGAAGAACTAAAATTTGTTCAACTTTTAAAATTTTAGATTTTAATGTTTATAAGGTTCTAATATACTGAGATTATTTTGACAGATTGAAAATGAATATGGTTCATACGGAAATGACAAACCTTATCTTCATCACCTAGTCACCTTGGCACGTGGTCACCTTGGGGATGATATAATCCTTTGTAAGTTAGGAAATTAATCTTTCTTCTTTTTTTTTTTCTATATTTTTTACCATTTATTTAATTACTCTATCATCAATATTTGAGTTACAAAAGAAGTTCAATGCCCCTGGATAGTACATTAATAATATATGCTATGGTAGTTTGGTATCCACATTCTACATGTATATTTATCTTTCCAGTCCGTAGTTTGGTATTATGATTCATTCTACTATCAAGGAAAATGAAGAAACCAAACAATGTGCATTGATATGCATTTTGGGAGAGTGAGTTACCCATGAATGTGCATGGTTGGGCCTTGGGCTGAACTTTATGTTTGTTATAGGGCCTAGTTAATGGATAACATAGGCAACCAAATTGCTTGAGCTTGATGTAATTTGAGATTTGTTTGAACAATTTTTCAAACGGAGATTAATTGTTCAATGTCGAGGTGGGCATTTGATTTATGAGATATGCAGCGTTTTGAAACGCGTATGGCCAATATGAGAGAGGCATGTGAGAATCCGTGAGTAAGGTGAGACCAGTCTCAACAAGATGGCGATGTCGTCTTTCAGACATACCATTTTGTTGTGGAATGTGGGGAGTGGTTGCGTAATGACTAATCCCATGAACAGAAAGTAAGATTTGAGTCCGATATATTCTCCACCATTATCGAAATAAAGACTATTTTTGTATTAAACTTATTTTCCACAATATTTCGAAATTGCGAAAAAATTGTTCGAACATTGGATTTATGAGTCATAGGATAGAGCCAAATGTATTTGGCATAGTGGTCAACAAAAATAACATAATATTTTGAACCATCAATACCAATTTCATGAGATGGACCCCAAGCATCAGTATAAATTAATTCCATGGGAGTGGTGCTAATGACCGGCTCGCAGATTTACTCACCAAGCCACTTTCAAGACAAAGGATAGACTATCTAAGAGACAAGATCGGCCTATCTGATGGTAGCCCGTTCTTGCGGGGGCATATCAAGGAAAATGAAGAAACCAAACAAGTGACAACTCAAGCTCACTGCCACAATAAACATAGCCAGATTTTGTGCCTCCCATGATTCTAGGATCAGTTTTTATTTATGTAAATATTGCTATTTATTGTGTTGTAAACTTTCCTTTTCAGTTACATATTTTATGCCTAAAATTAGGCCTCTTGGGTTGTATAAATATACAGAGCATGAATAGAAACTTTTGTGTGTTTAGAATTCAAAACTCTAGCAGTCTGAATTCTCTATATCTACATGGATACTCTTGGTTGGGAGATACTGGGCATAGCATTACCTTTAGAAAATGGTAATGCTAATTAAAGCTATGTCAAAGTGACATTGAACTTAGATTTCATATTTTCAGGGGTATTACAATAGTTAATTTATGAGAAACACAATGAATGATATACTCATTCGATCGACATGTTAATTGTCATGTTACAAGTCATAATATTATTAATAAAAACTTGAGGTGGGGTTGTGGCATGACAGGCTATGATTTGCTCAGGAAAATCAAGGTAGGCTTTTGGTTTATATTGCTTTGTCTTCTTTCTCATCCATCCAATATTCGCTCGCTTATCTCGATCTTTACCATTGAGATGATTCTTTTTTTTTTTTTTGTCATGAGACACTAGTCATTGTCCAGCTTTTTCCGAATTGAAATTCTGCATTCCAAATTGATATACTTTTGAAGATTTTCTTAATTAACTTCTCTGTTTGTCTAAGGCTTTTTCAATGGTGACTTGATGAATAGTGAGAATAGTTATGACAAAAGGGGACGTACAACTCAGATTGGTTATATTATTCTTCTTTTTGGGGGGTGAAATTCATAGGATTCCGTCATGCTACTACTGTAAGACCCTCCTATTCCTTTGGGTCAAACTACTTGTTTTCCAACTTGCTCATTGTAGTTTTTGGTGTGATCCAGGTAAATGTTATATGTGGAAGTTGTTTAAATGGAGCATGTAAAGGTTTGTGAGCTTTTCATTCTAAATTTCAATGTATGAACCTTGCATACATCAAAATTTTCCAAATACATGTATTTGGTTGCTTGGAAGCAGAATTGATGCAAGTTCATGATGTCTAATAGAAAAGTTAAAATATTTTGGATGCTATGTGATGGTATAAATTGCCAATTAATATTTTCATTCAATATATCTGAAGTTTTGATCCCAAAAGATATGGGACAAGGCACTTTTATTTTTAATGCATTTGCATTTAGTGCAATGTTCTCATACATTTTAGGTTGCGCCCATATTTCTAAACTTGTTTTTCCTTTTTTAATTATAAAGATCTTTGTATAAATAGTTTAAGGCACTGCAATTCTCTTTTTCGTCTTATCTCAGGTGGGCTTGGATGCATATGCAATGTTACTTACGAGTCAACTTGTAGGTCTTCTACACTGTTCCTCGAATTCATCTTCTTTCTTATTCCACTTACATACTAATGTTAATTCTTGGTATATAATTTAGTGAATTGCTACCTCTATGATGGAAATGCTACAAATTTGGGCCTAACGTGCTGAAGATGCATACAGTTGGGACCTCAAAGGCCTTTTGAAAGGCATGATTGCTAAAGCTTTTGTGGCTCCATTTGGAGCAAAATTTAAATGAACTATTGTATGCATAGTAATAAAGAGCAAGACATATGTTAAGTAAACTTGATGCTGTGTGAATAATCCTATTGAAGCTTACATAATTGGATAGGTATGACTAAATATTTCGTGTTTCTTATAAAAATAAATGATTAAATAAATCTTGTTGCTTAAGACCAAGAACTTATTTCATTTTGAATTCTGTTTCATGGTGCAAGCCCTTTATGTATTTGTTCCTCATCGTACCCTTTGGTCTAGGGAAGAGACAAGGACAAAGGTCTAGGGAAGAGACAAGGACTGCATACTGGTGTCATTTGTTTGGTCAAGTGAAAATCCAAGGCATACTGGTGACTTTAGAGAAGTTTAGTCATTTTGGGAGGAAGCTGTCATTAGTAGATTTCATGTAGGGCAGTATTTTGATTTGCTTTTGCTTGATAATAAAAATGAGTTCAAATTGATAGTTTGATTTTGAACATTTCTCACTTCAGCTGCTTTTTGTATTGAATTCAAATGTGTTGCCAATTATGATGCAGTTTTTGCTTGCTTATTTTTTATGTTTTAATATACTTCTAATTTGTTAAAGTTATATATATGGCGCATGGTTTTAAAGTTTGTTGGTTTAACTTATAATTGAGTAAACAATTGCGACGAACATTCGGCGAAATAAAATTCAAATTCGGCGATTTTATGGCTTATTTCTGATGATTTTTGGCTCTGAGAAATATTGTTTTTCTTGTAGTGCACGTGGTGGTTGTTACGATCTCATATTGACTAAGTATGGATTGGTTGGTGGTTTATAAATCCCTAGACACCATTCCCTTGTAAGCTGATTTTCAAAGTTAAGTTCTATTTAGTAGGTTCATAACAGATGGTTAGTTAAGAAAGACATTCGTTGTTATCAGGTCTGCATCGATGGAGTCCCAATATGAGATTATGTACGCCCGTAACTAAGGTCCTCAAATCCGTCTCCGGCCGAGCATCCCTCATGATTTTATGAGTCACGATCATCTAGAAAGTTAAGAACAAAAGGCTTGGCAAATAAAGTAGCTTTAGTAGTTGCTACATTTGATCCTATATTTGAACAATTTTGAGATACCTTGGCTAATTAACAAGATGTACGTAGTGCCTATCGTTTATTTTATTGTAGTTACAATTTTTTGTGAAACATCTTAGAGCATTATCATGTTGAATAAGATGGCGTGGTTGTAGGTTCACTGTTTTAAATTATTAAGTTTTTAAAAAAGACTTGGATTCTATCATTATTATTTTTAAGAAGACACCAAAATAAACAGATTTTATAAAATTAAAATTAAAAACTAAGCAAATCTAATATAAACTTAACGTCACATATTTTTTTCAGATACCAGCAATTTCACGCGATCTAATCTGTTTATTGATGCATCAGCATATATTTAATAATTATTTTTACTAAATGTTGTTTAGCAAATCTTAATTTTAATTGGTTAATCAGTGTGAGTTTTGATGAGAAATGTTGGATATACAAAATATTTTATTAAAATAAACTTATAAAATAATGTGTTTTAATGTGATATATTAAATTTACATTATAATAAAAATAATTTTATAATCTAATGTATTATATCAAGTCATTTCTATTTGTAAATTTAATTGGGGAGAAGTTTCAATTAATTGAACATGAGGTGATAAATAATGTCATTAAAATATTTATGCAAACTTTATTCTCCATGGTATAGACATACCAAAATCAACTATGTAATGAAAAATGCTACTCTCATATACAGTTCCGATTTCTTTTTTTACTTAGTGGTTAAAGAATTATTTTTTAATGATGTTGTAAATTATTTTTTTAAAAAAATTGTTTAAGATTATAAAAAAATGAATGAAAAAAAAAAATTTAGCCGGGACCCGTTTCGTGTTAGTGGGTGTAGCACTGCTACTATGTAATAATATCTGTTGGAAATTATTAAGACCTTTTAATTTTGAAAAATGCTAGTTAATTGAACTTATAAAAGTGACCGATTGACTTTTTTATTTTTATTTTTTAATTTTTTTTACTTAATAGATAAGAAAGTGAATATTAATAAATTAACATTTTTTTTATTTTTTTAAAAATATTTAAAGATATATAAAAAATGATTAAAAAAAATAAATAGAAAAGTGCATTTGTTTTTTGAAATTTATAAAAGTGCATTTAAGGTTGGTCCTTGTAGCCCTTCCTTTTAATTTTTAATCACACTGTATACGGTCCCTTTTAATCTATGTCTTGCCTTCCAACTTTATATCTCACTTTCATTTTTTGTCCGAACAAGCCTTGTTATTGTCAAACTCCCGCTTTCCCCATTCCTTCCTATTACAACAAGCTTTCATATTCTATGGGTCTTCGATGGGCTTTTTACACTAGCTCTCATTATTTTTATTTATTCGTATGATTATCTCTAGCTACTAACATTATTTTTCAGTTTGCTTAAGTGGTGCAAATTAGACGACGTATTGGTTTTAGGCAACGTAGTCTTGCGATAGGCAATAGCGGTTTAGCCATGCTCGGCTTAGAATTACTAGCTATTAATGCCAAGAAAATTATAAACATAAACGAATTCAAGTGTAGAGAATTTAAATTTTAAAACTAACGGCTAGAAAATTCAAAACTTAACCATAGAACAGACGTTGGATTCCTCATTTCATGTTTCTTCAGCCGTTGTATTCTCTTTATAATTATACTCTGTAGAAAGACAAATACAGTGACTCGGAAAAGTAGAATCGAGAGAGAGAGAGAGAGAGAGAGAGAGAGCTACGAAAATGTTAGAGAGTGAAAGATTTTACACAAGGAGAGATGGAAAGAATCGAGATGATGATGCACAACGGGAACAACGACTTCGGAAACAGGGTGTTGACGTCGGCATCGACGGCAGCGACGTCCACGGTGCATGACATCGTCTTCATCCGCAATGAATGAGCAATCTCAGGGGCTAAAGACGTATTTCAAGAACGCAGAGGGACGGTACAAGCTCCAATACAAGAATACTCACTCCCCTGTTCTCCTCCCTTACTCCCACGAGAAATCCGTTTGATAGGTTGGGCTTTATTTTTATTTTTATTTTTTATGTTTCTGCTTTGGTCTTTATTGTTCCTCTGCAACAGTTCAGAGATGTTTCTGACTCCCTTTTGAGTTCTAAACCCCTTTTTTTGTAGCATTTGCGTTTTGATCCAAAAGCAATTTGACCGAATGTCCAAGATCTGCTATTGACGAGAGCAAACAAAACCTGTTTAATTAACTGGGAAGTTTCCCTGACTGATTTCAAATAGTTTTGCCATGTACTCATGCATGGTATTGCTTAGTAGTCTGTATTTTTTTTATAGGCTCGTAAGCAGTTAGTAAATTTCAAGGTTTCGCACTTGCAAATTTCAATTGCTTGTTTTGCATTCACTTTTTACCTAGGATTTTCCTTGGTGCCATAAGATACTTGTTGTGGTTCCAATGACCAAAAGGCATGCAATGCTTAGAAACTACTAGAGGTTAATATTCTTCTGTAGGTTCTTGCTATTTTCCTCTTCTGGTAAAACCTCTTGTATTTTGTGATGGATGAAGTAGTTTTCACATGCTAGACCTTACTCGCAGCGACATATTTAGGTGAAGTTGAATCTTTTCCAAAATGTTGAAGTTTGTGTATGTCCGAGCTAATTCAAGATTGTCATAATTCTAAACATCATTTACTTTGCAGAATATGAGTATTGTAGATGTACTTATTAAGAATAAAAGGAGCACTGTAGATGTTGAGAACCTTCCTAACTGGTTCAAACTTATGAGTTCCTTTCTTCATTCCACTCTTGTTATTAAGTAGTTGCTGTTCAGTTACCCATATCCTTTTTATCATATAATGTGTGCTTCATATTGGAACAGAGTTGTATTGTTTAATTTTTGTCTGCTTTCTCAGCTCCTTTGAAAATGCAGAGTATTAAGAGATTCCATCTTGAGGCATGTGAGGGTGGGGGTATCAGCTGAAAGGTGGTTATTAGCTGACAATTGGAATGTGCTCAAGCAATTGAGTCGCAATATTTGCTCATCAACAATAATCAGCTCATGCCTCTAGGTATGGATAGATTGCTTGAAGTAGTTAAGAAATTTGATAAAATGGATGCCTCTAAGGTAATTGATAGATGTCTTCCAAAGTTATAATAGAAATTTGGGGAAATAACAAATCACAAATTATACTGTATATCCTATTGTCTTTTGTATATTGAACAATCCTGCTTGTTGGATAACGTTCTATCTTGATATACACGTTTCACAAAATCTAGTCCATGATCAAAGAAAATAATGTTTTTCACTTAATCACTTCAATAATTTTCAAAAAGACTTGAGCCTGAACAGCTTGGACAAGGTAGAGCTTGTTATGTCTTTTGAGTAGGAATTCTCCATTGAGATCCTTGATGAGAAAGCAGATAAGCTTACTTGCTCTACTGATGTTGCAAAGCACATAGTTTCTGGAGCTGAGCAAAAGGTTGTGGAGAATTCCTGATTTGATTTTCAATTTTGTTGCCCCTTCAAGGTTTTACTCAAGGATTGTCTTTGATGGTTTCTTGACGTTAGTTAGTTGGGTGGAAATTTATGTGGGGTCGGTAATTCTCTTATTGAAAGTGCAATTCAACAATTCCAATTTCTTCTGGGGAAGAAATCTTATATGAACACACACACCATTACTTACATACATACATACTGTGCATGTCATCATTCTCCTTTTTACAAATGCATCTCTCACAACTTATGGATAGAGAGGTTTGGAACCCATAGTTCAATGCTGTGACCATCCAAATTAGCATTTTCGATTCCTGAAGGGAAGGTTCATGCAAGCTCTCTCTCTCTCTCGCAAAGTCACCTGCTCGTGATCTAACAATATTCTTGCCTTGCAGGAAACCGGTTCATGCACTAGCAGCAAGATAAAAGAACGTAATATCTCAAAACTAATCTCTTTGAACGATTTTGGTTTTGCTTAATTCTTGAGTTGCAGTCTCATTGATTCTGCATGTATATATTGGTTTTCTTTTTCTAATTTGCAGAAAACCTAAAATAAAAAGCATAGACACCATAGTTGTTAACGGGCTGTCCGAAGAAAAAGGCCTAAATGCAAGCCTCCAACGACATTGGTGGTACCTCCAAAGAGTACTGAAGAGACCCAACCCCAAGCAGGTAAGGTGATTACCTCTGACGAACAAGAGGGTAAATGCTCTGTTGATTTTGTTTTATAGTAACCTTTCTGCTCGGTGATTTTTGATGCTATTCCTTTTCTTTGTTTGATTTAAATTAAGACTCACGCTACTTGTGGATGCAAAAATAATTTCCAAAGTATTCAACAGAACATCAACCTCGTTAAATTAGAAGTAGTTGCGTAGGGCGAGCTAGATTCTCTCTGTTGGCGTGAGTTGTATATTAAAGGGAAATTGGAGTAATTATAGGAAGTGGGATGGAAAGAATTTCTTTCCTTCACTCGTTAGCTGAATTATAGGAGCAAAATCTGTATAGCTTAGAATGGAAAATATGTTCTGATATGTACTCGTAACCAAGCATTGTAACAGAGTAAGTATGATTGAATATACGTTGAGAACTTTATGACATCTCTACTGTTTATGCAGCCAGACTTTAATGTTAAGATGGGGTCAAATCTTATACACTTGTTGAAGTTCATCTCTAATATGAAATTATGCTAGAAACCCTCTTAAAAGAATCATTTGCACTAGTGTGCATATTTGGAGTACACCCTAGCAATCCTGATAAATATTGTATATGACGATTCAGCTAATATAGATATTGTATACGAGTTTCTGTCTTTAAAGACTTTATTTAGGAGAAAACTCTATTTAGTAGAAATTATCAAATAGAAATTACACCAATCAAGACATGGAACAAAAAATAGAAAAAACACTGACAAAACAAAATTATAAATTAAACAATCGTGAACAATATTCAAAACAACAAATCCACCACTATAGACCCATGGCATCACCACCAAAACAAATTTCATAGCTTTAAAACCAACATCAACATCACAAGTAATATTTAAAACTATAAATCTACTTAAAATTCCATAAATAGTACAACAAATCCAACATTATCTGTCTATCATAAGGTACAAATCTACTAAAGCTTTATTTTCTCGATATGTATTTAACGTGACTTAAACACCACCTGCCCAACATATATATGGAATTCACATAATGTTGACTCCATTTGAATAATACAACTACCGATCAACATGGGAGTAGAGTTAGTTTTTTAATCCTTATATATATGAGTGTTCAATGAATTAAAGGTTGTAAGGTAATACTTATCGAATGAGCTATAGTTTTAGTTGGTTCTCCACCTATGAAAAGAATACTTATAGTGGAGATTGCCGAAAGTGTGAAACTCTCTCGTTGTATTGTAATACTTAGGTCTGTAAACGGACCGACCGGACCGGACCGAGTTCATTTGGTCCGGTCCACGGTCCATGTGTTTTTCGAACCGGACCGGACCGAACCTAAAAAAAAAAAAAATTATATATATAATTTTCATCTAACCTAATCCTATCACTAACTAATATATAATTATACCATATTATAATTAAGTATAGACTATAGTTATACAGTTATACTTATACTAATATTACTAGTATATAGCTATACTATATTACTAATAGTCTAATACTTTATACTAATCATGATTCATAATAACTAATCACTATAAGTCTATAACTATATATATTTAGTATCAATATATTAATATATTCTTTAATGTATTATTAATAATATTAAGTATTAAGAGTTATAGTATAAATTATAATATATGAATAATTTATAAATTTATAATAGTATGTATAATTAAATATTTTATGCTTATTTATAATAGTATGTTAAGTATGTATCTTTCTCAATTATGGATGTAATATGTATGGATAATTAAATTATTTATGCTTATTGCTTCATATACAAAATGTTAAAAGTTGTATATGGCTCATTATGCATTAAACTACTTTAAGTTAGTAATAAAGTAATAATTAACATCATCAATAATATAATTTTCATTTAATTTATTATCATTGACCATATAAAATATTTTTTTATTGAGTTTGTTATATAATCCATATTAATAAGTCACTTAGTTTAATTTAGTATTGTAAATAAAATTTTTTTATTAATTGATGTGAAAAAAAAGGCCGGACCGAATGGACCGGACCGTCATCGGTCCGATCATGGACTGAAAAAATTCGATCCATAGCCGGACTAGACCGAACCGTATCGGATCGGCCCGTTTACACCCCTAGTAATACTTATGGAATGAGCTATAGATTTATTATTGTATGTTTTAATAATATTATTACATTGATGTCATATAAACTATACTAGTTGTTTTAGTGGGTTCTTCACCGTCGAAAAGGAATATTTAGAGTGGAGATTGTCAAAACTCAAACTCTCTTGTTGAACATCTTTTGGTACAATCGTGGTATGAAACACTTTATTACGCTATGTTTTAATTGTCTTTATATAGAAACTTTTATATAAATATAGTACATATTTTTAAATAGACATGGCTTAAGAGGTCAAAATGGCTTTAGCGTTTTGTTGTTCTACAAAGGCTGACAATCTCACATTGCTTTTAAAGGTAACATTGCTTTTTATAGAATATATTTATCGTCGATCTTTTCTCCACTTTCTTTTTCTCTCATTTTCTTCGTGGCTCACTTCTTCACCTCCTCATTCTTTTTGCTATTTTCACTCTTCATCTTCTTCGAGGGTCTCCCCCTTGTTCTTCTTTTACTTATACTTCTCATTTCTTTCATGAAAGGGTGGAACAAGCCCTATAAAGATTTTCTTTTGGTGCAATAGAGGTATGGATTTATTTATTCCATTAAATCATTCCATTATGCTTTTAGTAATATTCTAATGTTAGTATCAAACATGTTCTTCTTTTTAATCAAATCTTCTCATGTCTGAAATTAACAATGCACATCAGTCAAAATATTTCAGAACATATAAAAAAGAAATATAGACAAAACAAAATCACAAATCCACAATCATGAACAATATACTCCAAATAAAAGTCCACCACCATGGGTCCATGGAATCACTACGACCTCAAACAATTTTCAATATAAAAATACACAATTATAGCCACGCCACCATTGCAACAAATAATATTCATAGCTGTAAAATCAATGGCAACAATATAAATAATATTTAAGCTACAAATCTACTTAAAACTCTACTGCTGAAGTACAAATCTAACAGCACTGGGTCAATATATCAAATTCACATAATGTTGACTCCTCTTGGAAGATACAACAGAGAGGAATAACATGATCTACTAGAGATAGTTTTTTAGTACAACGAATTAGAGTTGTAACATAATACTGATGGAGTGGGCTATGGATTTTCCACCGTCGGAGAACACAAAAATTGTGAAACTCTCTTGTTAAAGAACTTTCGGTGCAATCAGGGTATGATATTGTTTATTATGTTATATTTTAATAAAACTCTTATATTGATGTCACATAGACTATTTTAGTTATTTTAGTGGGTTTCTTGCTGTTGGAAATGAATACCTAGAGTGTGGAGATTGCGAAAAGTCTAAAACCCTTGCGTTGAAGATCTTTTGTTGCAAATAAGGTATGAGATTCTTTATTAAGCAATATTTTAATAATCTTTTGATTGATTTTCTTTTTCTATATTTTTTCTATCTTCTTCTTCTACTTCATCTTCCTCTTGCTCTTCTTTTATGTCTTCGTTCTACTTTTACTTCTCATTTATTTGTTGAAAATATGAACAACCCTGCTGAAAATTTTCTTTTGCAGAGGCATGAATTTATTTATTCCATTGTACTTTAATAATGTTCTAATGTTGGTATCAAACATGATCGCTTTTTATAATTAAATATACTAATGGTTGAAATTAACAATGTACACCATTCAAAATATGTTTCAAAAAATATAAAAAAAAAATTCAAAAAAAGCCACAAATTCAAAATTATGAACAATATTCAAAGCAACAAAGTTCACCACCATGGATCCATGGCATCACTAGCACCTCAAACAATACCAAAATCAAAGTATACAACAATGGTCACTCCACCTTTGCAATAAATAATATTCATAGCTGCAAACTCAATGCAAACAACACAAATAATATTTAAAACTATAAATCTACTTAAAACTCTACTACTGAAATATAACGAATCCAATACCACCTGACCAATCTATTGAATTCACATAATATTGACTTCTCTTATAAGATGAAACAACTGCAGATTAGCTTGGTCTATTAGAGTTAGATGTTTAGTAAAATGAATTATAAGTTGTAATGTAATATTGATGGAACAGGCTATGGATTTTTCAACATCAGAAAAGAATACTTAGAGTGGAGCCAAAAGTGTGAAACTCACTTGTTAAAGATCTTTCAGTGCAATCAAGGTATGAAATTATTTATTATACTATGTTTTTAGTGGCTATTTAGCTATTGCTTAGAGTGGAAATTGCGAAAAGTCTAAAACTCTCGTGTTGAAGATTTTTCGTTGTAATCAAGGTATGAGATTCTTTATTATGCAATATTTTAATAATCTTTTGCTTGTTTTTTTTTTCCTGATATTTTTTCTATCTTCTACTTCTTCTTCCTCTTTATCTTCTTCTATGCCTTCTTTCTATTTCTTCTCATTTATTTGTTGAAAAGATGGAATAACCCCGTTGAAGATTTTCTTTTTATTGCAATAAAGATATGAATTTATTTATTCCATTATACTTTAATAATATTCTAATGTTGGTATGAAACATGATCGTTTTTGTTAATTAAATGTTGTAATGGTTGAAACTAACAATGTACATCATTCAAAATATGTTTCCAAAAATATAAAAAAAAGAAAAACCACAAAGCCAAAGCCACAAATTCACAATCATGAACAATACTCAAAATAACAAAAAAGTCCACCACCACCATGGATCCATGGCATCACTATCACCTCAAACAATTATCAAAATCAAAATATACGACAATGGCTACTCCAGCTTCACAATAAATAATATTCATAGCTACAAACTCAATATGCCAACAGCACAAATAATATTTAAAACTGTAAATGTACTTAAAACTCTACTACTGAAGTATAACGAATCCAACACCACCTGAACAACCTATCTAATTCAGATAATGTTGACTCCCACTAGATGAAACAACTGCGGATTAGCTTGGTCTATTAGAGTTAGATGTTTAGTAAAATGAATTATAAGTTGTAATGTAATACTGATGGAGCGGGTTATGGATTTTCCAAAATCAGAAAAGAATATTTAGAGTGAAGATTGTGTGAAACTCTCTTGTTGAAGATCTTTTAGTGCAACCAAGGTATGACTTTTTTTTATTATACTATGTTTTTAGTGGGTTTTTAGCTGTCGACAATGAATGCTTAGATTGAAAATTGCAAAAAGTCAAACTCTCAAGCTGAAGATTTTTCGTTGCCATCAAGGTATGAGATTCTTTATTATGCTATATTTTAATCATCTTTTACTTTTTTTTTCCTAGGTTTTTTCTATCTTCTATCTTCTACTTCTTCTTCCTTTTTTTCTTCTTCTATGTCTTCTTTTGATTTCTACTTCTCATTTATTTGTTGAAAAAATCAATCAGTCTTGTTGAAGATTTTATTTTGTTGCAGTAGAGGTATGAATTTATTTATTCTATTATACTTTAATAATATTCTAATATTGGTATCAAACATGATCGCTTTTTTTAATGAAATATTCTAATGGTTGGAACTAACAATGTACATTTTTCAAAGTATGTTTAAAAAAATATATAAAAAAATATCCACAGCGCCAAAGCCAAAAATTCACAATCATGAACAATATACTCAAAGCAACAAAGTCCAATACCACCATAGATCCATGTCATCACTAACACCTCAAACAATTACCAAAATCAAAATATACAACAATGGCCACTTCACCTTGACAATAAATAATATTCATAGCAGCAAACTCAAAGCCAAAAGCACAAATAATATTTAAAACTATAAATTTACTTAAAACTCTAATACTGAAACGTAACGAATCCAACACCACCTGAACATCTTATCTAATTCAGATAATATTGACTCCTCCTAGATGAAACAACTGCGGATTAGCTTGGTCTATTAGAGTTAAATGTTTAGTAAAATGAATTATAAGTTGTAATGTAATACTGATGGAGCGGGCTATGGATTTTTCAACATCAGAAAAGAATATTTAGAGTGGAGATTGCCAACAGTGTGAAACTCTCTTGTTGAAGATTTTTCAGTACAATCAAGGTATGAAATTGTTTATTATGTTATGTTTTTAGGAGATTTTTAGTTTTCTAAAATGAATGCTACGAGTGGAAATTGCGAAAAGTCTAAAACTCTCATGCTGAAGATTTTTCGTTGCAAACAAGGTATGAGATTCTTTATTATGCAATATTTTAATCATTTTTTACTTTTTTTTTTCTATATTTTTTCTATCTTCTATTTCTTCTTCCTCTTTTTCTTCTTCGATGTCTTCTTTCTATTTCTACTTCTCATTTATCTATTGAAAAGATGAAACAGGCCAGTTGAAGATTTTCTTTTGTTACCATAAAGGTATGTATGGATTTATTTATTCCATTATACTTTAAGAATATTTATAATATTGGTATCAAACATGATAATTTTTTTAATTAAATCTTCTAATAGTTAAAATTAACAACATACACCATTCAAAATATCTTTCAAAAAATATAAAAAAACAATATCTACAAATTCACAATCATGAACAATAATACTCAAAACAACAAAGTCCACCACCATGGATCCATGGCATCGCTAGCGCCTCAAACAATTACCAAAATCAAAGTATACAAAAATAACCCTCCACCTTCGCAATAAATAATATTCATATATGCAAAGTCAATGCCAACAACACAAATAATATTTAAAATTTTAAATCAACTTAAAACTTCACTGCTGAAGTATAATGCATCCAACACCACCTAACCAACCTATCGAATTCAGATAATGTTGACTCCTCTTAGATGAAACAACTATGGATTAACTTGGTCTATTAGAGTTAGATGTTTAGTAAAATGAATTATAAGTTGTAATGTAATACTGATGGAGCGGGCTATGGATTTTCCAACATCAGAAAAAAATACTTAGAGTGAAGATTGTCAAAAGTGTGAAACTCTCTTATTGAAGATCTTTCAGTGCAATCAAAGTACGAAATTGTTTATTATGCTATGTTTTTTGTGGGTTTTTAGCTGTTGAAAATGAATGCTTAGAGTGGAAACTCCAAAAATTCTAAAGCTCTTGCCCTGAAGATTTTTCGTTGCAATCAAGATATGAGATTCTTTATTACACAATATTTTAATAATCTTTTCCTTGTTTTTTTCTCCTATATTTTTTCTATCTTCTACTTCTTCTTTCTCTTTTTCTTCTTCTATGTCTTCTTTTTATTTCAACTTCTCGTTTATTTGTTGGAAAGATGGAACAGCCTCATTGAAGATTTTCTTTTGTTGCAATAGAGGTATGAATTTATTTATTTCATTATACTTTAATAATATTATAATGTTAGTATCAAACATGATCATTTTTTTTAATTAAATCTTCAAATGGTTGAAATTAACAACGTACACCATTCAAAATATCTTTCAAAAAATATAAAAATTATATATCCACAAATCCAAAGCCACAAATTCACAATCATGAACAATACTCAAAGCAACAAAGTCCACCATCATGGATCCATGACATCACTAGGACCTAAACAATTACCAAAATCAAAGCACACAACAATAGCCACTCGACCTTCGCAATAAATAATATTTATAACTGCAAACTCAATGCCAACAACACAAATAATATTTAAAACTGTAAATCTACTTAAAACTCTACTACTGAAGCGCAACGAATCCCACACCACCTGAACAACGTATCGAATTCACATAATGTTGACTCGTCATAAATGATATAACTAAGGATTAACTTGGTCTATTAGAGTTAGATAAGTACAATGAATTAGAAGTTGTAATGTAATACTAATGGAGCCTGCTATGGATTTTCAAACATCAGAAAAGAATACTTAGAGTAGAGATGGACAAAAGTGTGAAACTCTCTTATTGAAGATCTTTCAGTACAATCAAGGTATGAAATTCTTTATTATGCTATGTTTTTTGTGGGATTTCAGCTGTTGCTTAGATTGGAAATTGTGAAAAGTCTAAAATTCTCGTGTTGAAGATTTTTCGTTGTAATCATGGTATGAGATTCTTTATTACGCAATATTTTAATCATTTTTTTCTTGTTTTGTCTCTATATTTTTTCTATCTTCTACCTCTTCTTCTTCATGTATGTCTTCTTTCTATTTAATTCTCAACTATTTGTTGAAAAGATGGAACTGCCTCGTTGAAGATTTTCTTTTGTTGCAATAGAGGTATGAATTTATTTATTCCATTATACCTTAATAATATTCTAATGTTGGTATCAAACATGATCACTTTTTTTAATTAAATCTTCTAATGGTTGAAATTAAAACAATGTACACCATTCAAAATATGTTTCAAAAAATATTAAAAAAACATATCCACAAAACCAAAGCCACAAATTCATAATCATGAAAAATACTCAAAGTAACAAACTCCACCACCATGGATAAATGACATCACTAGCACCTCAAACAATTACCAAAATCAAATTATAGAAAAATGGCCACTCTACCTTTTCAATAAATAATATTCATAGCTGCAAACTCAATGCCAACAGCATAAATATTATTTAAAACTTTAAATTTACTTAAAACTCTACTGCTGAAGTATAACGAATCCAATACCACCTGAGCAACCTATCGAATTCACATAATGTTGACTCCTCTTAGGTGAAACAACTAAGAATTAGCTTGGTCTATTAGAGTTAGATATTTAGTACAATGAATCAGAAGTTCTAATGTAATACTGATGGAGCAGACTATGGATTTTCAAACATCAGAAAATAATACTTAGGGTAGGTTTGAGTAGTGAGCTAGATGTGAGAATTTTTGGTTTTAGATAAAACTTTAAAATATTATTTCTTAATATTATTATTGTTTTGAAATTTGAAAAAGTTGAATTGTGATTTGAAAAATTTGAATTGGAATTTGAAAAGGTTGAATTGTTTATTATATTTTCTGCGAAAATTTGAAAAAGTTATAATGGTGAGATGAGATGAGAATTTTGTGTTTTGTCTTTTCCACCAAATTTGCCCTTAGAGTGGAGATTGCCAAAAGTGTGAAATTCTCTTGTTGAATATCTTTCAGTACAATCAAGGTATGAAATTGTTTATTATGCTAGATTTTTAGTAGGAATTTAGCTGTTGCTTAGAGTCAAAATTGTGAAAAGTCTGAAACTCTCGCGTTGAAGATTTTCCGTTGCAATCATGGTATGAGATTCTTTATTATGCAATATTTTAATCTTCTACTTCTTCTTCCTCTTTTTCTTGTTCTATGTCTTCTTTCTATTTCTACTTTTCATTTATTTGTTGAAAAGATGGAACTGCCTTGTTGAAGAATTTCTTTTGTTGCAATAGAGGTATGAATTTATTTATTCCATTATACCTTAATAATATTCTAATGTTGGTATCAAACATGATCGCTTTTTTTAATTAAATCTTCTAATGGTTGAAATTAAAACAATGTACACCATTCAAAATATATTTCAAAAAAGATTAAAAAAACATATCCACAAAACCCAAGTTACAAATTCACAATCATGAAAAATACTCAAAGCAACAAACTCCACCACCATGGATCCGTGGTATTACTAGCACCTCAAACAAATACCAAAATCAAAGTATACAATAATGGCAACTCCACCTTTGCAATAAAATGATATTCATAGCTACAAACTCAATGCCAATAGCACAAATAATATTTCAAACTGTAAATTTACTTAAAACTCTACTACTGAAGTATAACAAATCCAACACCACCTGACCAACTTATCGAATTCACATAATGTTGACTCCTCTTAGATGATACAACTAAGGATTAGCTTGGTTTATTAGAGTTAGATGTTTAAGCACAATGATTTAGAAGTTGTAATGTAATATTGATGGAGCAGGCTGTGGATTTTCCAACAAAACAAAAGAATACTTAAAGTGGAGATTGCCAAAAGTATGGAACTCTCTTGTTGACGATCTTTTAGTACAATCAAGACATGTAATTGTTTATTATGTTATGTTTTTAGGCGATTTTTAGCTGTCGAAAATGAATTCTTCGAGTGAAAATTGCAAAAAGTCTAAACTCTCACACTGAAAACTTTTTATTGTAATCAAGGTATGAGATTCTTTAATACGTAGTATTTTAATAATCTTTTGATTCTTTTTTTCTTTTTTTTTACTATATTTTTCTTATTCATCTTCCTCTTCCTTTTTCTCTTGTTCTACTTATTCCTTCTATTTCTACTTCTCATTGGTTTCTTGAAAGGATGTCACATCTCCGTTGAAGATTTTTATCGGTGCAATAGAGGTATGGGTTTATTTATTCCGTATGTTTTAATTATACTCTACGTTAGTATGAAATGTGTTCTCTTTCTTTAATCAAATATTCTTATTGTTGAAATTAACAATGTACACCTGTCAAAATATGATTCGAAAAATATATATATATATATATATATATATATATATATATATAAAATAGTAGAGAAAACTAAAACCACAAATCCACAATTTTGAACAATACACAAAGTAACAAACTCCACCACCATGGATCCTTTACCACTTCAAATAATTCTTAATATCAAAGTACACAATTATGGTCACACCACCTTCGCAATAAACAATATTCATACCTGAAAAATAAATGTCAATAGCACAAATAATATTGAAAGTTACAAATCTACCGAAAACTCCACTACTGAAGTATAATGAATTCGACACCACCTGGCCAACGTATAATCAATTTCACATAACGTTGACTTTCTAAGACAATACAATTGAGGATTTGTATGGTTTATTAGAGTTAATTTTTAGTACAATGAATTAGAAGTTGTAATGGATTTTCTACCATCGAAAAAAATACATAGAGTTGAGATTGCCAAAAGTGTGAAACTCTCTTGTTGAAGATCTTTCAGTGTAATCAAGATATGAAATTGTTTATTATACTAAGTTTTGATAATACTCTTATATTGATGTCACATAGACTAGTTTAGTTGTTTTAGTGGGTTTCTTGTTGTTGGAAATGAATACCTAGAGTGAAAATTGCGAAAAGTCTAAAATTCTCGCGTTGAAGAACTTTTGTTGCATTCAAGATATCAGATTCTTTACTAAGAAATATTTTAACAATCTTTTGATTGGTTTTTTTTTTCTTTTTTTTTCTTCTTGTACTTCCTCTTCCTCTTTTCTCTTCTTCTACTCCTTTCTACTTCTACTTATCTTTTTGTTTTGTTAAAAGGATGTAACAACATGTTTTGAAGATTTTCTTTTCGCCCAATAGCAATATGAATTTATTTATTTCATTATACTTTAATAATATTCTAATGCTGGTATCAAATATGTTCTTTTTTAATTAAATCTTCTCATGCATGGCTAAAAGTAATAATGTACCAGTAAAAATATGATTCAAAAAATATTAAAAAAATATACAAAACCAAAGCCACAATTCCACAATCATGAACAATACTCAAAGCTACAAAGTCCACCACGGGTCTGTGACATCACTACCACCTTAAACAAATATCAAAATCAATGTACACAACAATGGTCACGAATCCATCTCTGTAAATAATATTCATAGATGCAAAATCAATGCCAATAGCATAAATAAAATTTAAAGCTACAAATCTACTAAAACTCAATTATTGAAGTACAACGAATCCAACAGCACTTGGCCAACCTATCGAACTCACATAATGTTGACTTTTCTTAGATGATAGAACTGAGGATTAGCATGGTTTATTAGAGTTAGATGTTTAGTACAATGAATTAGAGATTATAACGTAATTCTGATGGAGCGGGCTATGGATTTTCCAACATCAGAAAAGAATAATAAGAGATGATATTGCAAGTGTGAAACTCTCTTGTTGAAGGTCTTTCAGTGTAATCAAGGTATGAAATTGTTTATTATGCTATATTTTAATAATACTCTTATATTGATGTTATATAGACTATATTAGTTGTATTAGTAGGTTTTCTGCTATCAGAAAATGAAAACTATATAGACTATATTAGTTGTATTTTAATATTCTTTTTTTTTTCTATCTTATTATTATTATTCTACTTCCTCTTCCTCTTTTCTACTTTGTCTTCCTCTTTCTTATCTTCTACTTCTTCTCTCTACTTTTTACTTCTCATTTCTTTGTTGAAAAGATAAAACAACCCTGTGGAACATTTTCTTTTGGTGAATAGTGGTATAGAATTATTTATTCCATTACACTTGAATAATATTCTAATGTTGGTATCAAACATGTTCTCTTTTTTTAACCAAATCTTCTAATGACTTTAATTAACAATATACACCAGTCAAAATATGATTCAAAAAAATACAAAAAAGAATATCGAAAAAACCAAAACTATAAATCCACAATCATGAACAATATACTCAAAGCAACAAAGTCCACCACCATGGGTCCATGGTATCACTTCCACCTCAAACAATTTGATCTCAATATTAAAGTGGACAACAATGGCCACGCCACCTTCGTAATAAATAATACTCATAGATGAAAAATTAATTTCAACAACACAAATAATATTTAAATCTACAAATCTACTTAAAACTCTGCTATTGAAGTACAACGAATCCAACACTACTTGACCAACATATCAAATTTACAACTGAGGATTAGCATAGTTTACTAGAGTTAGTTTTTTAGTACAATAAATTAGAGCTTGTAACGTAATACTTATGGAGCAGGCTACCGATTTTTCACCATCGTAAAAGAATACTTAGAATAGAGATTTTCAGAAGTTTGAAAAACTCTCTTGTTGAAGATCTTGCATTGCAATGAAGGTATGAGATTGCTTATTATGCTAGGTTTTAATAATACTTTTATATTGATGTCATATAGTTTTATTTGATTTTTTGTTGTTCGAAAATAAATACTTCGAGTAGAGATTGTGGAAAGTCTAAAACTCTCTAGTTGAACATCTTTCCTTGCAATCAAAGTATGAGATTCTTTATTACGCAATGTTTTAATATTCTTGTGATTTTTTTTATTTGTTTCTATCTTTTTCTTCTAATGTTGGTATCAAATGTGTTCTCTTTTTCTTATCAAATCCTCTCATGACTAAAATTAACAATGTACACATTCAAAATATGATTTGAAAAATGCAAAGAAAATGTAGGCAAAGGCAAAATCACAAATCCACATTGATGAACAATACTCAAAATAACAAAGTCCACCACCATGGGTCCATGGCATCCCCACAACCTCAAAGAATTCTCAATATCAAATGACACAACTATAATCATGCCGCATTCGTAATAAATAATATTCATATTTGCAAAATCAATGCCAACAACACAAATAATATTTAAAACAACAAATCTACTTAAATCAAATCTACTTAAAACAACAAACACCGTGAGACTTAGGACCAAGAAGGAGCTGGAGGTGAGGCGGTCAATGAATCAACTCCTAATTGAGCACCGAGATGTATTCACTTGGAACCACGAAGACATGCTCGAGATAGATAATGCAGTAATCGAAAACCACCTTTATGTCAACCTCGAGGATAAAAAAGTTTGGTAGAAGCGTAGAAGTTTCAGCGCGTAGATGTATGCTGCCATAGTCGACAAAGTTGACCACCTTTTGATAAAAAGGTTCATCCGAGAAACACATTACCCGAGTGGTTGTCCAACATGATTTTGGTGAAAAATTCAAATGGAAAGTGTATGCGTTGACTTCACTGACATGAACAAAGAATGCCCGAAGGACAATTTCCCACTACCGTGCATCGACCTAATAGTGGACTCCATAGAAGGCCATTGCTTGTTGAGCTCCATGAACACCTACTCAAGATACAACTAGATCCACATGAACCCTGATGACGAAGAGAAGATGAAGTTCATCATGGAATGAGGGCTCTACTGTTATGGAGCCATGCCCTTCAAGCTCAAAGAATGCAAGAGGGACTTACCAGCGGTTGGTCAACAACATGTTCAAAGACTAGATAGGCCGCAACATGGAGGTCTACGTGAAGATTTGCTTGTCAAACGTAAGGAGTCCGAACACCACTTGGATGAACTAAGAGAAGCCTTCAAAGTAGACACAAGTTTTTAGGCTTCATGGTCTCAAAAAGAGGGATAGAGGCCAACCCGGAGAAGATTGGAGCCATAATGAACATGTTGCCACCTCAAAGCATAAATGATGTACAGAAGATGACTGGACGAGTAGCTACTCTTAATCGGTTCATTTCTCGGTCGACAGAAAAGTGCTTACCATTCTTCAAAGTATTGCGGAAAGCATAGACCTAGAACAACAAGTGCTATCACGCATTCGGGAAGCTCAAGGAGTATCTGGACAACCAATTGAACCTCAGCCAAGTAGAGTCGGGAGAGGCCTTGAATGTGTACTTGTCAGTCTCCTCACACACTGTCTTGGTGACTTTGGTTAAGGGGACAAAGGTCTTTTGGAAGCTGGTGTATTACACCAGCCGGGCTTTTCAGGGAGCTGAGGTGAGATACCCCCTGATAGCTATGCTAGCCTTCATGCTGGTAATGACAAAAGCTATTACGCCCCGTACTAGGATGGATCAGAGAATTACCACCTGTCAACTATAATCATGTCTCCCAATACAAGTATAATCTCCAAAAGTGCCAATAACACACAAACTTAATACATAAATTTCCTCCACAAGGTCATCAACGTAATAAATCAAATACCATAAATTAACGTTTCCACAATCTCCCAATAACCTCTGCATAATAAACTAAAAATTTTATAAGTCTCACTAAGCCAAATAACATAATGAAATCCAGATTATCAAACGAGACTCTTTTATTAGCAATGGTATCCTTAGGTACTCAACTCCCTATCCTTAGCTAGCCTTGCTCACATTTTCTATTCCTGATCCCCAGATGTCATCAACATAATCTAAAAAATATTGTGAAGATAAGGGGTGAATTATCAACAACTCAGTAAGAAAAGTACATATACTAGCATGTAAACATGAGCCTTTTTAGAGAATCTAGAACGCAGAAAACAAAACATTTCAATTTCAATATGCAGATCTCATAACATTTTATCAGGATATTAGGGCGACCTTTCAAACTATTCGTATTTCAAAAAAAAAAAGCGAACTATGCATATTCAAAGACCCTTTGGCATAACATGACTAAACATTTTCATCTTATCATATCATGTCGTATCGTATCATATCATATCATATACCATGTTTAACCCCTATGGTAGGGTTGTGCTATCCTCGGTGGCCAAACCGGGCAGTATCAAAATGTGAAATTTTCCCTTATTAATTCTCGGAACCTTGAGTGTGTACATAGGAAAGAACACATAGAAAAACCACTTTATTTTCAAAGTGGGTACGTTCATACCAGAGATGTTGATACCAACCATATAACAGAATTAGAGACTTCTTATCAGAACCAGAAACAAAATCAGAAAGTCATGCCAAAGGTTTTTCAGATGCCATATCATATCAAATAGAGTACTAAACATTTTCATATTATTTTCACATAATCAAAATGGATTCAGAGCACCTTCATATAACATGTACGAAATTTACAAATTTCATATTTGCTCTTTTGCACATTTTAGAAATAGTAGGTCAAAATATTGTTCATGTCTACAGCAGTCATGTCAGAAAACACTTTCTCTTTTATACAGATTTCATGAATAATGTAGAACATATAACTGAGATTGTGTTCACATTTCTTTTAAAACATATCGTGCAGATTTTTATAAAATCAACTTCAATTCATTTTCTTTTTATGTAAAGTCTAGCTTGGGAACCCTAGTTATCTAACTTTTGTAGCATATTATCTACATTTTGAGATCGTAATCTAGCTGTGTCACACTCACCTAAAGCAGAAAATATTTGTTCACACGTTAATACTCACACTAGTACATAACTTAGCTAACAAAATTCTCACCTTCACAAGAATAGAATATAACAAGCTCTTATCTAGTCAAGAACATAGAATAGCTCACGAAATGATATTAGCCACTCTCCACATTTTACTTGTAAGCCAACGACAACCTATTAAATCCAAAACAGTTTATCATCAACACTAATAGTCAACATATAACTCAATAGCAAAACAAATTAGTCACTATTCAAAACCCGAGCATCCATTTAACGTATTGCATGTCCAATACCCTTAGTCCAACATCACAACCAATCCAACACAATAAGCCCGCAACATTCCACGCAAACAACACATCAACCATCATAACCAACTCTATATTCAACTCAACCTGCAACAATCATTGTTAATCTAATGATTAACATTCGAACCTGAAAACAACCAAGTGAAAATAAGTCCAAACCATCATAATAACAGTTTAAACAATCATACCCATCAATCCAATCTGCCACCTGTTAATCCACACAATGCAACATCTCAACAAACCAGTCACTTAATGACTCAAACAGGCAACAATTTCACTCGGCCAATGTTAATGCAGATGATTGAGCAACGGAAAGGGAAGTGGAGGAAAATGAGATTTCGTGGGAAGAGAAAATATGAAAGAAGGGTTAAAGGGGTGGAGGGGATTTCGGGATGAAAGAAACTGAAGAGAGCATACCTGACCATACGGCGTTGTCTTCTGGGGTCTTCAAAGGCACGTCGTTGTTTGGCTCATCAAATGGAGCTCGTTTGGTTTTGGGCCTTACAGAAGTACCTTTAAAGAAGTCTTACAGTGGCCAGATACCTCAAGCTATTTGATGAATTGGGCGATGAGCGAGTTCGACATTAACTACTTCTCTTGGAAAGCTGTAAAGGGACAAATATTGGATAACTTAGTTGAATTCATCGAATATCCTAAGGAAGTCCAAGATGCACCTGGAGGAAAGCCCTGGCAAGTCTTCATCGATGGCTCATTCTATCGAGCTGGAGGGGGAGTAGGGGTGCATATAACCATGAACTTCGAGGAAGAACACAACTATGCGATTAAGCTTACTTTCAGAACTATCAACAACGAGGCAAAGTACGAAGCATTGTTGGCCAGACTACTAGTCGTCGAGTCACGGGCCATTGAAGTGGAAGTAAGAGCCAACCCCCAAGAGTTCTCAACCAAGTCCAAGGGGAATTTGCCACAAAGGGTGAAATGTTGAAGAAGTATCTGCAGCTGCTATCGGAATCGCGCAATCATTTCCAGTATTCCTGTATCTAGCAGGTGCAAAGAGCAAAGAATTAGATGGCTGACAAGTTACCATAAGCCACCTCAGGACAAGAGGATTCCCCCTACCAAAATAGACGGTCGTCAAAATAATTGACATACCTACCATGGGAACTGAAGTCTCAGAGATAAGGTTGGGAGCACCAGAATGGGTGCGAGAAGTGATAAAATACCTAGATACCGAAAATCTTCCCGATGAAAAGTGGGAGGCATAGAAGGTCAAAAACTGGGTGGCACATTTCGCATTGATACCTGGGTCTTGTATAGGTGAGGTTTCTTGACACCCCTCCTAAGACATGTCTCGCTAGAAAATGCGCAATGTATACTGGCTGAAATACACGATGGGGTATGTTGGAATAATTCTGGTGAAAAAGCATTAGCTGGAAATGTGGTAAGAGTGTGGCACTATTGGCCACACGCCTTCAAAGACGTGGAAGAATTTGTCTGAAAACAGAGTAGAAAGAAGGGAAGCGAGACAAATTTGGTCCAAAGAAACGTGAACTGCCTTCAAGATATATTACAAGTTTACAAGAAAGGAAACGGTTACACAAGCAAAATCTAAAGGGCCGGACCTTAGGCAGAGGGTGAGGTGGTGTTACGATCCCACATCGACTAAGTATGGGATTGATTGGTGGTTTCTAAGCTCCTAGGCACCATTCTCTTGTAAGCTAGTTTTCAAGGGTGAGTTCTACCTAATGAGTTCATAACAAATGGTGTTAGAGCCACCCCATGTATGCAGTCTATGTTTGCACGGTTGCAGTCGTGGCACGGGGGGTGATATCGGCCTGACAATGTTCGTTTGGGGCTAGGAAAGACCTAGCACACAGCCAGCCTATGTGAGCTCTAAGACTACCACGAACGTCGACTGTGGAGCGTCACTACAATAAAATATGTCTTTTCCGGCAATTTTATGATCGTCGAAAAAAAAATCGCCTCAATTAACCCTTATTTGTGGCGATTTTTGTCTCGCCGCTGAAATCCAACGCAATGTATTTGAAATGTTGATGCTGAAATTACTTTTCACTTATTTGCGGTGACTTTTAGACCTTTTGCGTCGAGTTATTGTCACCACAAATAATGTTTTATTGTAGTGGTATTTTATTTGCGACCAATCATAAAAGCGCCACAATAGATGCTTTTGCGGTAAATTAATGCTTATTAGCCGCAAATAAAAAGCGTTGGAAATAGCCTTTTACAAATTTTATGAAAAATTGCAGATGACTATTTACGACGAATCTTTAGTCGTCAGAAATGAGCGGTTCCAACAATTTTTAAAATAGTTGAAAATGAGAAGTTCAGCTTTTGCGGCAACTTTTGGAGCATTGCAGCGAGTTAATATCGCCACAACTAAAATTTATTTCTAAAACCATGTTTTATTTTTGACGACTATTAAAATTGCCACGTGCTACAAGGAAATAGGCAATTTCTAGCGATTTTAAGATCGTTACAAATACTACTTAGGGATTAGAATTTTGCAAAATTTATGAAAACTATACAAAATCTTTTTCGGCGACCTTTAGTCGCTGCAAATAAGTATTTTGAGCAATATTTTATTCGTTGATAATGACTTTTACATCATTTTCGGCGAGGTTTTAAGCATTTGTGGGGATATTAGGACGCCGCAAAAAGCTAATAAAATTAAATTGCATGCTCATTTTCCAGTCATTTCCCTTAGCCATTCCCACTCTCCCCTCCCTCCCTTTCTTTCTCCCCAACTCTTCCTTCTCGAGCACAATACATGCCGCCACGTACAGCCCATCGCCAACGTTCCCACCACACTACCACCACCTCACCTCGACGGCCAACCCCTCCTTCTCCCCCAGCCTGCCACTGATCTCTTGCCTCCCCAAATCTAGCGTCACCCTTCCCCCCCTCTCTGATTTCTCTATGTCGCCACCACTAGGGGCACCGTTCGCCACATCTACACATCGACGCCATCGCCAGTTCTCTGTCGGAGCCCCCTTCTCCTCCACGCCTAGCTTAGCAGCCCAAGGCCCTCCCTCTCTCCCTTGCTCTGTTCGCAACCCATGACCATTAATGCGAGATAAGTTTTAGGCAATGTTTAAGGTTTATATCATTCATCTAATCTTATCCGGATGTAAGATTGTTAATCTTGCTATTATATTTATTTTAGCAAGGTTTCCTTTAGTAATTTAATGCCCTGCTTGCAATTGACCATATAGATGTTGAAGGGAATGCACATGGTGGTCCAGTTGTGAGGTTACCGTTTGCTTCTCTATTTGATATTCTTGGCATGTGAGATGATTATATGTTAATTGCATAAACTGGCTACATGTAATCATAAAGATCTTGATCATTGTAAACATGCGTGAAGAACTAAAATTTGTTCAACTTTTAAAATTTTAGATTTTAATGTTTATAAGGTTCTAATATACTGAGATTATTTTGACAGATTGAAAATGAATATGGTTCATACGGAAATGACAAACCTTATCTTCATCACCTAGTCACCTTGGCACGTGGTCACCTTGGGGATGATATAATCCTTTGTAAGTTAGGAAATTAATCTTTCTTCTTTTTTTTTTCTATATTTTTTACCAATTATTTAATTACTCTATCATCAATATTTGAGTTACAAAAGAAGTTCAATGCCCCTGGATAGTACATTAATAATATATGCTATGGTATGTTTGGAAAAATTGCATGTATGGTCATGTCTTTAGATTTTAGGTGTTGCTTTAAATGTTTCTTTGTTGCAATTTGATAAAACGTGCTCTTTTTAGGTTTCTATATGTATTTGTACATGAAGAGAATACATGTGGCTGACTTTGATGTTGTGATGGCATCACTAAAGTTGATCCTAATTGGGATTAAGGCTCAGTTGAGTATCCACATTCTACATGTATATTTATCTTTCCAGTCCGTAGTTTGGTATTATGATTCATTCTACTATCAAGGAAAATGAAGAAACCAAACAATGTGCATTGATATGCATTTTGGGAGAGTAAGTTACCCATGAATGTGTATGGTTGGGCCTTGGGCTGAAGTTTATGTTTGTTATAGGGCCTAGTTAATGGATAACATAGGCAACCAATTGCTTGAGATTGATGTAATTTGGGATTTGTTTGAACAATTTTTCAAACGGAGATTAATTGTTCAATGTCGAGGTGGGCATTTGATTTATGAGATATGCAGCGGTTTGAAACGCGTATGGCCAATATGAGAGAGGCATGTGAGAATCCGTGAGTAAGGTGAGACCAGTCTCAACAAGATGGCGATGTCGTCTTTCAGACATACCATTTTGTTGTGGAGTGTGGGGAATGGTTGCGTAATGACTAATCCCATGAACGGAAAGTAAGATTTGAGTCCGATATATTCTCCACCATTATCGAAATAAAGACTATTTTTGTGTTAAACTTATTTTCCACAATATTTCAAAATTGCGGAAAAATTGTTTGAACATTGGATTTATGAGTCATAGGATAGAGCCAAATGTATTTGGCATAGTGGTCAACAAAAATAACATAATATTTTGAACCATCAATTCCAATTTCATGAGATGGACCCCAAGCATCAGTATAAATTAATTCCATGGGAGTGGTGCTAGTGAGACCATGAGAAATAATTTTTGTGCGGGATTTGGTTGAGAAAAAAATCCTTAATGTTTGGCATGTTCATACTAATGACCAGCTCGCAGATTTACTCACCAAGCCACTTTCAAGACAAAGGATAGACTATCTAAGAGACAAGATCGGCCTATCTGATGGTAGCCCGTTCTTGCGGGGGCATATCAAGGAAAATGAAGAAACCAAACAAGTGACAACTCAAGCTCACTGCCACAATCAACATAGCCAGATTTTGTGCCTCCCATGATTCTAGGATCAGTTTTTATTTATGTAAATATTGCTATTTATTGTGTTGTAAACTTTCCTTTTCAGTTACATATGTTATGCCTAAAATTAGGCCTCTTGGGTTGTATAAATATACAGAGCATGAATAGAAACTTTTGTGTGTTCAGAATTCAAAACTATAGCAGTCTGAATTCTCTATATCTACATGGATACTCTTAGTTGGGAGATACTGGGCATAGCATTACCTTTAGAAAATGGTAATGCTAATTAAGCTATGTCAAAGTGACATTGAACTTAGATTTCATATTTTCAGGGGTATTACAATAGTTAATTTATGAGAAACGCAATGAATGATATACTCATTCGATCGACATGTTAATTGTCATGTTACAAGTCATAATATTATTAATAAAAACTTGAGGTGGGGTTGTGGCATGACAGGCTATGATTTGGTCAGGAAAATCAAGGTAGGCTTTTGGTTTATATTGCTTTGTCTTCTTTCTCATCCATCCAATATTCGCTCGCTTATCTCGATCTTTACCATTGAGATGATTCTTTTTTTTTGTCATGAGACACTAGTCATTGTCCAGCTTTTTCCGAATTGAAATTCTGCATTCCAAATTGATATACTTTTGAAGATTTTCTTAATTAACTTCTCTGTTTGTCTAAGGCTTTTTCAATGGTGACTTGATGAATAGTGAGAATAGTTATGACAAAAGGGGACGTACAACTCAGGTTGGTTATATTATTCTTCTTTTTGGGGGGTGAAATTCATAGGATTCCGTCATGCTACTACTGTAAGACCCTCCTATTCCTTTTGGTCAAACTACTTGTTTTCCAACTTGCTCATTGTAGTTTTTGGTGTGATCCAGGTAAATGTTATATGTGGAAGTTGTTTAAATGGAGCATGTAAAGGTTTGTGAGCTTTTCATTCTAAATTTCAATGTATGAACCTTGCATACATCAAAATTTTTGAGTCTCTACTATGTTGATAAGCTTGTATTTGGCTGCTTGGAAGCAGAATTGATGCAAGTTCATGATGTCTAATAGAAAAGTTAAAATATTTTGGATGCTATGTGATGGTATAAATTGCCAATTAATATTTTCATTCAATATATCTGCAGTTTTGATCCCAAAAGATATGGGACAAGGCACTTTTATTTTTAATGCATTTGCATTTAGTGCAATGTTCTCATACATTTTAGGTTGCGCCCATATTTCTAAACTTGTTTTTCCTTTTTTAATTATAAAGATCTTTGTATAAATAGTTTAAGGCACTGCAATTCTCTTTTTCGTCTTATCTCAGGTGGGCTTGGATGCATATGCAATGTTACTTACGAGTCAACTTGTAGGTCTTCTACACTGTTCCTCGAATTCATCTTCTTTCTTATTCCACTTACATACTAATGTTAATTCTTGGTATATAATTTAGTGAATTGCTACCTCTATGATGGAAATGCTACAAATTTGGGCCTAACGTGCTGAAGATGCATACAGTTGGGACCTCAAAGGCCTTTTGAAAGGCATGATTGCTAAAGCTTTTGTGGCTCCATTTGGAGCAAAATTTAAATGAACTATTGTATGCATAGTAATAAAGAGCAAGACATATGTTAAGTAAACTTGATGCTGTGTGAATAATCCTATTGAAGCTTACATAATTGCATAGGTATGACTAAATATTTCGTGTTTCTTATAAAAATAAATGATTAAATAAATCTTGTTGCTTAAGAGCAAGAACTTATTTCATTTTGAATTCTGTTTCATGGTGCAAGCCCTTTATGTATTTGTTCCTCATCGTACCCTTTGGTCTAGGGAAGAGACAAGGACAAAGGTCTAGGGAAGAGACAAGGACTGCATACTGGTGTCATTTGTTTGGTCAAGTGAAAATCCAAGGCATACTGGTGACTTTAGAGAAGTTTAGTCATTTTGGGAGGAAGCTGTCATTATTAGATTTCATGTAGGGCAGTATTTTGATTTGCTTTTGCTTGATAATAAAAATGAGTTCAAATTGATAGTTTGATTTTGAACATTTCTCACTTTAGCTGCATTTTGTATTGAATTCAAATGTGTTGCCAATTACGATGCAGTTTTTGGTTGCTTATTTTTTATGTTTTAATATACTTCTAATTTGTTAAAGTTATATATATGGCGCATGGTTTTAAAGTTTGTTGGTTTAACTTATAATTGAGTAAAAAATTGTGACGAACATTCGGCGAAACAAAAATCAAATTCGGTGATTTTATGGCTTATTTCCGATGATTTTTGGCTCTGGGAAATATTGTTTTTCTTGTAGTGCACGTGGTGGTTGTTACGATCTCATATTGACTAAGTATGGATTGGTTGGTGGTTTATAAATCCCTAGACACCATTCCCTTGTAAGCTAATTTTTAAAGTTAAGTTCTATTTAGTAGATTTATAACAGATGGTTAGTTAAGAAAGACATTCGTTGTTATCAGGTCTGCATCGATGGAGTCCCAATACGAGATTATGTACGCCCGTAACTAAGGTCCTCAAATCCGTCTCTGGCCGAGCATCCCTCATGATTTTATGAGTCACGATCATCTAGAAAGTTAAGAACAAAAGGCTTGGCAAATAAAGTAGCTTTAGTAGTTGCTACATTGATCCTATATTTGAACAATTTTGAGATACCTTGGCTAATTAACAAGATGTACGTAGTGCCTATCGTTTATTTTATTGGAGTTACAATTTTTTGTGAAACATCTTAGAGCATTATCATGTTGAATAAGATGGCGTGGTTGTAGGTTCACTGTTTTAAATTATTAATTTTTTAAAAAAGACTTGGATTCTATCATTATTATTTTTAAGAAGACACCAAAATAAACAGATTTTATAAAATTAAAATTAAAAACTAAGCAAATCTAATATAAACTTAACGTCACATATTTTTTTCAGATACCAGCAATTTCAAGCGATCTAATCTGTTTATTGATGCATCAGCATATATTTAATAATTATTTTTACTAAATGCTGTTTAGCAAATCTTAATTTTAATTGGTTAATCAGTGTGAGTTTTGATGAGAAATGTTGGATATACAAAATATTTTATTAAAATAAACTTATAAAATAATGTGTTTTAATGTGATATATTAAATTTACATTATAATAAAAATAATTTTATAATCTAATGTATTATATCAAGTCATTTCTATTTGTAAATTTAATTGGGGAGAAGTTTCAATTAATTGAACATGAGGTGATAAATAATGTCATTAAAATATTTATGCAAACTTTATTCTCCATGGTATAGACATACCAAAATCAACTATGTAATGAAAAATGCTACTCTCACATACAATTCCGATTTTTTTTTTTTTACTTAGTGGTTAAAGAATTATTTTTTAATGATGTTGTGAATTATTTTTTTTAAAAAAAATTATTTAAGATTATAAAAAAATGAATGAAAAAAAAAATTTAGCCGGGACCCGTCTCGTGTCGGTGGGTGTAGCACTGCTACTATGTAATAATATCTGTTGGAAATTATTACGATCTTTTAATTTTGGAAAATATTAGCCAATTGAACCTATAAAAGTGATCGATAAAAGTGATCGATAAAAGTGACTGATTGACTTTTTTATTTTTTATTTTTTAATTTTTGTTACTTAATGGATAAGAAAGTGAATATTAATAAACTGACATTTTTTAAAAAATATTTAAAGATATATAAAAAATGATTAAAAATAAATAAATAGAAAAGTGCATTTGTTTTTTGAAATTTATAAAAGTGCATTTAAATTTCTCGGTTGGTCCTTGTAGCCCTTCCCTTTAATTTTTAATCACACTGTATACGGTCCCTTTTAGGTTATGCTTGGTAGATGAGATAAGATGAGAATTTTTAAAAGTTTTGTGAATAGTGTTAAGATAAAAGTTTAAAATATTATTTTTTAATATTATTATTGTTTTAGAATTTGAAAAAGTTGAATTGTTTATTATATTTTGTATGAAGATTTGAAAAAGATATAATGATGAGATGAGATTTCTCATCTTTACCCCCAAACATATCCAATCTATATCTTGTCTTCCAACTTTATATCTCACTTTCATTTTTTGTCCGAACAAGCCTTGTTATTGTCAAACTCCCGCTTTCCCCATTCCTTCCTATTACAACAAGCTTTCATATTCAGTTTGCTTAAGTGGTGCAAATTAGACGACGTATTGGTTTTAGGCAACGTAGTCTTGCGATAGGCAATAGCGGTTTAGCCATGCTCGGCTTAGAATTACTAGCTATTAATGCCAAGAAAATTATAAACATAAACGAATTCAAGTGTAGAGAATTTAAATTTTAAAACTAACGGCTAGAAAATTCAAAACTTAACCATAGAAACAGACGTTGGATTCCTCATTTCATGTTTCTTCAGCCGTTGTATTCTCTTTATAATTATACTCTGTAGAGAGACAAATACAGTGACTCGGAAAAGTAGAATCGAGAGAGAGAGAGAGAGAGAGAGAGAGAGCTACGAAAATGTTAGAGAGTGAAAGATTTTACACAAGGAGAGATGGAAAGAATCGAGATGATGATGACAACGGGAACAACGACTTCGGAAACAGGGTGTTGACGTCGGCATCGACGGCAGCGACGTCCACGGTGCATGACATCGTCTTCATCCGCAATGAATGAGCAATCTCAGGGGCTAAAGACGTATTTCAAGAACGCAGAGGGACGGTACAAGCTCCAATACAAGAATACTCACTCCCCTGTTCTCCTCCCTTACTCCCACGAGAAATCCGTTTGATAGGTTGGGCTTTATTTTTATTTTTATTTTTTATGTTTCTGCTTTGATCTTTCTTGTTCCTCTGCAACAGTTCAGAGATGTTTCTGACTCCCTTTTGAGTTCTAAACCCCTTTTTTTGTAGCATTTGCGTTTTGATCCAAAAGCAATTTGACCGAATGTCCAAGATCTGCTATTGACGAGAGCAAACAAAACCTGTTTAATTAACTGGGAAGTTTCCCTGACTGATTTCAAATAGTTTTGCCATCTACTCATGCATGGTATTGCTCAGTAGTCTGTATTTTTTTTATAGGCTCGTAAGCAGTTAGTAAATTTCAAGGTTTCGCACTTGCAAATTTCAATTGCTTGTTTTGCATTCACTTTTTACCTAGGATTTTCCTTGGTGCCATAAGATACTTGTTGTGGTCCCAATCACCAAAAGGCATGCAATGCTTAGAAACTACTAGAGGTTAATATTCTTCTGTAGGTTCTTGCTATTTTCCTCTTCTGGTAAAAACTCTTGTATTTTGTGATGGATGAAGTAGTTTTCACATGCTAGACCTTACTCGCAGCGACATATTTAGGTGAAGTTGAATCTTTGCCAAAATGTTGAAGTTTGTGTAAGTCCGAGCTAATTCAAGATTGTCATAATTCTAAACATCATTTACTTTGCAGAATATGAGTATTGTAGATGTACTTATTAAGAATAAAAGGAGCACTGTAGATGTTGAGAACCTTCCTAACTGGTTCAAACTTATGAGTTCCTTTCTTCATTCCACTCTTGTTATTAAGTAGTTGCTGTTCAGTTACCCATATCCTTTTTATCATATAATGTGTGCTTCATATTGGAACAGAGTCGTATTGTTTAATTTTTGTCTGCTTTCTCAGCTCCTTTGAAAATGCAGAGTATTAAGAGATTCCATCTTGAGGCATGTGACGGTGGGGGTATCAGCTGAAAGGTGGTTATTAGCTGACAATTGGAATGTGCTCAAGCAATTGAGTCGCAATATTTGCTCATCAACAATAATCAGCTCATGCCTCTAGGTATGGATAGATTGCTTGAAGTAGTTAAGAAATTTGATAAAATGGATGCCTCTAAGGTAATTGATAGATGTCTTCCAAAGTTATAATAGAAATTTGGGGAAATAACAAATCACAAATTATACTGTATATCCTATTGTCTTTTGTATATTGAACAATCCTGCTTGTTGGATAACGTTCTATCTTGATATACACGTTTCACAAAATCTAGTCCATGATCAAAGAAAATAATGTTTTTCACTTAATCACTTCAATAATTTTCAAAAAGACTTGAGCCTGAACAGCTTGGACAAGGTAGAGCTTGTTATGTCTTTTGAGTAGGAATTCTCCATTGAGATCCTTGATGAGAAAGCAGATAAGCTTACTTGCTCTACTGATGTTGCAAAGCACATAGTTTCTGGAGCTGAGCAAAAGGTTGTGGAGAATTCCTGATTTGATTTTCAATTTTGTCGCCCCTTCAAGGTTTTACTCAAGGATTGTCTTTGATGGTTTCTTGACGTTAGTTAGTTGGGTGGAAATTTATGTGGGGTCGGTAATTCTCTTATTGAAAGTGCAATTCAACAATTCCAATTTCTTCTGAGGAAGAAATCTTATATGAACACACACACCATTACTTACATACATACATACTGTGCATGTCATCATTCTCCTTTTTACAAATGCATCTCTCACAACTTATGGATAGAGAGGTTTGGAACCCATAGTTCAATGCTGTGACCATCCAAATTAGCATTTTCGATTCCTGAAGGGAAGGTTCATGCAAGCTCTCTCTCTCTCTCGCAAAGTCACCTGCTCGTGATCTAACAATATTCTTGCCTTGCAGGAAACCGGTTCATGCACTAGCAGCAAGATAAAAGAAGGTAATATCTCAAAACTAATCTCTTTGAACGATTTTGGTTTTGCTTAATTCTTGAGTTGCAGTCTCATTGATTCTGCATGTATATATTGGTTTTCTTTTTCTAATTTGCAGAAAACCTAAAATAAAAGGCATAGACACGATAGTTGTTAACGGGCTGTCCGAAGAAAAAGGCCTAAATGCAAGCCTGCAACGACATTGGTGGTACCTCCAAAGAGTACTGAAGAGACCCAACCCCAAGCAGGTAAGGTGATTACCTCTGACGAAGAAGAGGGTAAATGTTCTGTTGATTTTGTTTTATAGTAACCTTTCTGCTCGGTGATTTTTTATGCTATTCCTTTTCTTTGTTTGATTTAAGTTAAGTCTCACGCTGCTTGTGGATGCAAAAATAATTTCCAAAGTATTCAACAGAACATCAACCTCGTTGATGTTCGAATTAGAAGTAGTTGCGTGGGGCGAGCTAGATATGCAGCCAGACTTTAATGTTAAGATGGGGTCAAATCTTATACACTTGTTGAAGTTCATCTCTAATATGAAATTATGCTAGAAACCCTCTTAAAAGAATCATTTGCACTAGTGTGCATATTTGGAGTGCACCCTAGCAATCCTAATAAATATTGTATATGACGATTCAGCTAATAAAGATATTGTATACGAGTTTCTGTCTTTAAAGACTTTATTTAGGAGAAAACTCTATTTAGTAGAATTTACTTTGATGATCATTCCAACCAAGTATGAAGAGATTGGGGGCAACATAGGGCATATTATGCTTTGGGTTCGTATTATACGTTCTAGTTTCTTTATTTCATATGTCATTTTTTGAAAAAGAAATTTGTTTTTCCTTATGTAGTGTTGGAAATGGTTGGTCAGATACTTCCTTTGCCGAAAGGGTGTCCCCCGGTTGAAGATATTTTGTTGGTACAAATTATAATAGAGGTATAGATTTATTTATTCCATTAAACTTTAATAATTATCAAAATAGAAATTACACCAATCAAGACATGGAACAAAAAATAGAAAAAACACTGACAAAACAAAATCATAAATTAAACAATCATGAACAATATTCAAAACAACAAATCCACCACTATAGACCCATGGCATCACCACCAAAACAGATTTCATAGCTTTAAAACCAACATCAACATCACAAGTAATATTTAAAACTATAAATCTACTTAAAATTCCACAAATAGTACAAAAAATCCAACATTATCTATCTATCATAAGGTACAAATCTACTAAAGCTTTATTTTCTCGATATGTATTTAACGTGACTTAAACACCACCTGCCCAACATATATATGGAATTCACGTAATGTTGACTCCATTGGAATAATACAACTACCGATCAACATGGGAGTAGAGTTAGTTTTTTAATCCTTATATATATGAGTGTTCAATGAATTAAAGGTTGTAACGTAATACTTATTGAATGAGCTATAGTTTTAATTGGTTCTCCACCTATGAAAAGAATACTTATAGTGGAGATTGCTGAAAGTGTGAAAACTCTCTCGTTGTAATGTAATACTTATGGAATGAGCTATAGATTTATTATTGTATGTTTTAATAATATTCTTACATTGATATCATATAAACTATACTAGTTGTTTTAGTGGGTTCTTCACCGTCGAAAAGGAATATTTAGAGTGGAGATTGTCAAAACTCAAACTCTCTCGTTGAACATCTTTTGGTACAATTGTGGTATGAAACACTTTATTACGCTATGTTTTAATTGTCTTTATATAGAAACTTTTATATAAATATAGTACATATTTTTAAATAGACATGGCTTAAGAGGTCAAAATGGCTATAGTGTTTTTTTGTTCTACAAGGGCTGACAATCTCACATTACTTTTGAAGGTAACATTGCTTTTTATAGAATATATTTATCGTTAATCTTTTCTCCACCTTCTTTTTCTCTCATTTTCTTTGCGGCTCACTTCTTCACCTCCTCATTCTTTTTGCTCTTTTCATTGTTCATCTTCTTCGAGGGTCTCCCCCTTGTTCTTCTTTTACTTCTACTTCTCATTTCTTTCATGAAAGGGTGGAACAAGCCCTATAAAGATTTTCTTTTGGTGCAATAGAGGTATGGATTTATTTATTCCATTAAATCATTCCATTATGCTTTTAGTAATATTCTAATGTTAGTATCAAACATGTTCTTCTTTTTAATCAAATCTTCTCATGTCTGAAATTAAACAATGTACATCAGTCAAAATATTTCAGAACATACAAAAAAGAAATATAGACAAAACAAAAATCATAAATCCACAATCATGAACAATATACTCCAAATAAACGTCCACCACTATGGGTCCATGGAATCACTACGACCTCAAACAATTTTCAATATAAAAATACACAACTATAGCCACACCACCATTGCAACAAATAATATTCATAGCTGCAAGATCAATGGCAACAACATAAATAATATTTAAGCTACAAATCTACTTAAAACTCTATTGCTGAAGTACAAATCTAATAGCACCGGGTCAATATATCAAATTCACATAATGTTGACTCATCTTGGAAGATACAACAGAGAGGAATAGCATGATCTACTAGAGATACTTTTTTAGTACAACAAATTAGAGTTGTAACATAATACTGATGGAGTGGGCTATGGATTTTCCACCGTCGGAGATCACAAAAATTCTGAAACTCTCTTGTTAAAGAACTTTCGGTGCAATCAGGATATGATATTGTTTATTATGTTATATTTTAATAAAACTCTTATATTGATGTCACATAGACTATTTTAGTTGTTTTAGTGGGTTTCTTGCTCTTGGAAATGAATACCAAAGCCACAAATTCACAATCATGAACAATACTCAAATCAACAAAGTCCACCACCACCATGGATCCATGGCATCACTAGCACCTCAAACAATTGTCAAAATCAAAACATACGACAATGACCACTCCAGCTTCACAATAAATAATATTCATAGCTGTAAACTCAATATGCCAACAACACAAATAATATTTAAAACTGTAAATGTACTTAAACTCTACTACTGAAGTATAACGAATCCAACACCACCTGAACAACCTATCTAATTAGATAATGCTGACTCCTCCTAGATGAAACAACTCCGGATTAGCTTGGTCTATTAGAGTTAGATGTTTAGTAAAATGAATTATAAGTTGTAATATAATACTGATGGAGCGGGCTATGGATTTTCCAACATCAGAAAATAATATTTAGAGTGAAGATTGTGTGAAACTCTCTTGTTAAAGATCTTTTAGTGCAATCAAGGTATGAAATTTTTTATTATACTACGTTTTTAGTGGGTTTTTAGCTGTCGACAATGAATGCTTAGATTGGAAATTGCAAAAAGTCAAACTCTCAAGCTGAAAATTTTTCGTTGCCATCAAGGTATGAGATTCTTTATTATGCTATATTTTAAACATCTTTTACTGTTTTTTTCCTAGGTTTTTTCTATCTTCTATCTTCTACTTCTTCTTCCTCTTTTTCTTCTTCTATGTCTTCTTGTGATTTCTACTTCTCATTTATTTGTTGAAACGATCAAATAGTCTCGTTGAAGATTTTCTTTTGTTGCAGTAGATGTATGAATTCATTTATTCTATTATACTTTAATAATATTCTAATGTTGGTATCAAACATGATCGCTTTTTTTAATGAAATCTTCTAATGGTTTAAACTAATAATGTACATCATTCAAAATGTTTAAAAAATATATAAAAAAAATATTCACAACGCCAAAGCCAAAAATTCACAATCATGAACAATATACTCAAAGCAACAAAGTCCACCACTACCATAGATCCATGGCATCACTAACACCTCAAACAATTACCAAAATCAAAATATACAACAATGGCCACTTCACCTTGGCAATAAATAATATTCATAGTTGCAAACTCAATGCCAAAAGCACAAATAGTATTTAAAACTATAAATCTACTTAAAACTCTACTACTGAAGCGTAACGAATCCAACACCACCTGAACAACCTATCTAATTAAGATAATGTTGACTCCTCCTAGATGAAACAACTGCAGATTAGCTTGGTCTATTAGAGTTAAATATTTAGTAAAATGAATTATAAGTTGTAATGTAATACTTATGGAGTGGGCTATGAATTTTTCAACATCAGAAAAGAATATTTAGAGTGGAGATTGCCAAAAGTGTGAAACTCTCTTGTTGAAGATCTTTCAGTGCAATCAAAGTATGAAATTGTTTATTATGTTATGTTTTTAGGGGATTTTTAGTTTTCTAAAATGAATGCTACGAGTGGAAATTGCGAAAAGTCTAAAACTTTCGTGCTGAAGATTTTTCGTTGCAAACAAGGTATGAGATTCTTTATTATGCAATATTTTAATCATTTTTTGCTTTTTTTTTCAATATTTTTTCTATCTTCTACTTCGTCTTCCTCTTTTTTTCTTCGATGTCTTCTTTCTATTTCTACTTCTCATTTATCTATTGAAAAGATGAAACAGGCCTGTTGAAGATTTTCTTCTGGTACAATAAATATATGTATGGATTTATTTATTCCATTATACTTTAAGAATATTTATAATGTTGGTAACAAATATGATCGTTTTTTTTAATTAAATCTTCTAATGCTTAAAATTAACAACATACACCATTCAAAATATCTTTCAAAAAATATAAAAAAACAATATCCACAAAATCAAAGCCATAAATTCACAATCATGAACAATAATACTCAAAACAACAAAGTCCACCACCATGGATCCATGGTATCGCTAGCACCTCAAACAATTACCAAAATCAAAGTATACAAAAATAGCCACTCCACCTTCGCAATAAATAATATTCATATATGCAAAGTCAATGCCAACAACATAAATAATATTTAAAATTTAAAATCAACTTAAAACTTCACTACTATAGTATAATGGATCCAACACCACCTAACCAACCTATCGAATTTAGATAATGTTGACTCCTCTTAGATGAAACAACTACGGATTAACTTGGTCTATTAGACTTAGATATTTAGTAAAATGAATTATAAGTTGTAATGTAATACTGATGGAGCGGGCTATGAATTTTCCAACATCAGAAAAGAATACTTAGAGTGAAGATTGCCAAAAGTGTGAACTCTCTTATTGAAAATCTTTCAGTGCAATCAAGGTATGAAATTGTTTATTATGTTATGTTTTATGTGGGTTTTTAGCTGTTGAAAATGAATGCTTAGAGTGGAAACTCTGAAAATTCTAAAGCTCTTGCCCTGAGGATTTTTCGTTACAATCAAGGTATGAGATTCTTTATTACACAATATTTTAATAATCTTTTCCTTGTTTTTTTCTCCTATGTTTTTTCTATCTTCTACTTCTTCTTTCTCTTTTTCTTCTTCTATGTCTTCTTTTTATTTCAACTTCTCATTTATTTGTTGGAAAGATGGAACAGCCTCGTTGAAGATTTTCTTTTGTTGCAATAAAGGTATGAATTTATTTATTCCATTATACTTTAATAATATTATACTGTTAGCATCAAACATGATCATTTTTTTTAATTAAATCTTCAAATGGTTGAAATTAACAATGTACACCATTCAAAATATCTTTCAAAAAATATAAAAAATATATATCCACAAATTCAAAGTCACAAATTCACAATCATGAACAATAATACTCAAAGCAACAAAGTCCACCATCATGGATCCATGACATCACTAGGACCTTAAACAATTACCAAAATCAAAGCATACAACAATAGCCACTCGACCTTCGCAATAAATAATATTTATAACTGCAAACTCAATGCCACACCACCTGAACAACGTGTCGAATTCACATAATGTTGACTCCTCATAAATGATATAACTAAGGATTAGCTTGGTCTATTAGAGTTAGATAAGTATAATGAATTAGAAGTTGTAATGTAATACTGATAGAGCTTGCTATGGATTTTCAAACATCAGAAAAGAATACTTAGAGTAGAGATGGACAAAAGTGTGAAACTCTTGTCGAAGATCTTTCAGTACAATCAAGGTATGAAATTCTTTATTATGCTATGTTTTTTGTGGGATTTCAGTTGTTGCTTAGAGTGAAAATTGTGAAAAGTCTAAAACTCTCGTGTTGAAGATTTTCCGTTGCAATCATGGTATGAGATTCTTTATTACGCAATATTTTAATCATCTTTTGCTTGTTTTGTCTCTCTATTTTTTCTATCTTCTACCTCTTCTTCCTCTTTTTCTTCATGTATGTCTTCTTTCTATTTCTACTTCTTATTTATTTGTTGAAAAGATGGAGCTGCCCAGTTGAAGATTTTCTTTTGTTGCAATAGAGGTATGGATTTATTTATTCCATTATACCTTAATAATATTCTAATGTTGGTATCAAACATGATCGCTTTTTTTAATTAAATCTTCTAATGGTTGAAATTAAAACAATGTACACCATTCAAAATATGTTTAAAAAAATATTAAAAAAACATATCCACAAAACCAAAGCCACAAATTCATAATCATGAAAAATACTCAAAGCAACAAACTCCACCACTATGGATAAATGACATCACTAGCACCTCAAACAATTACCAAAATCAAAGTATAGAAAAATGGCCACTCCACATTTTCAATAAATAATATTCATAGCTGCAAACTCAATGCCAACAACATAAATAATATTTAAAACTTTAAATCTACTTAAAACTCTACTGCTGAAGTATAATGAATCCAATACCACCTGACCAACCTATCGAATTCACATAATATTGACTCCTCTTAGGTGAAACAACTAAGGGATTAGCTCGGTCTATTAGAGTTAGATGTTTAGTATAATGAATTAGAAGTTGTAATGTAATATTGATGGAGCGGACTATGGATTTTCAAACATTAGAAAAGAATACTTAGGGCAGGTTTGAGGAGTGAGCTAGAGGTGAGAATTTTTGGATTTAGATAAAACTTTAAAATATTATTTCTTACTATTATTATTGTTTTGAAATTTGAAAAAGTTGAATTGAGATTTGAAAAAGTTGAATTGGAATTTGAAAAGATTGAATTGTTTATTATATTTTCTGCAAAAATTTGAAAAAGTTATAATGATGAGATGAGAATTTTGTATTTTGTCTTTGCCACCAAATTTGCCCTTAGAGTGGAGATTGCCAAAAGTGTGAAATTCTCTTGTTGAATATCTTTCAGTACAATCAAGGTATGAAATTGTTTATTATGCTAGATTTTTAGTAGGTTTTTAGCTGTTGCTTAGAGTGGAAATTGCGAAAAGTCTGAAACTCTCACATTGAAGATTTTCCATTGCAATCATGTTATGAGATTCTTTATTATGCAATATTTTAATCTTCTACTTCTTCTTCCTCTTTTTCTTCTTCTATGTCTTCTTTCTATTTCTACTTCGCATTTATTTGTTGAAAAGATAGAACTGTCCCATTAAAGATTTTCTTTTGTTGCAATAGAGGTATGAATTTATTTATTCCATTATACCTTAATAATATTCTAATGTTGGTATCAAACATGATCGCTTTTTAAAATTAAATATTTTAATGGTTGAAATTAAAACAATGTACATCATTCAAAATATGTTTAAAAAAATATTAAAAGAACATATCCACAAAACCAAAGTCACAAATTCACAATCATGAAAAATATTCAAAGCAACAAACTCCACCACCATGGATCCGTGTTATCACTAGCACCTCAAACAAATACCAAAATCAAAGTATACAACAATGACAACTCTACCTTTGCAATAAAATAATATTCATAGCTACAAACTCAATGCCAATAACACAAATAATATTTCAAACTGTAAATTTACTTAAAACTCTACTACTGAAGTATAACGAATCCAACACCACCTGACCAACTTATCGAATTCACATAATGTTGACTCTTCTTAGATGATACAACTAAGAATTAGCTTGGTTTATTAGAGTTAGATGTTTAAGCACAATGATTTAGAGGTTGTAATGTAATATTGATGGAGCAGGCTGTGGATTTTCCAACATAACAAAAGAATACTTAAAGTGGAGATTGCCAAAAGTATGAAACTCTCTTATTGAAGATCTTTTAGTACAATCAAGATATGGAATTGTTTATTATGTTATGTTTTTAGGCGATTTTTAGCTATCGAAAATGAATTCTTCGAGTGGAAATTGCGAAAAGTCTAAAACTCTCACACTGAAAACTTTTTATTGTAATCAAGGTATGAGATTCTTTAATACGTAGTATTTTAATAATCTTTTGATTCTTTTTTTCTTTTCTTTTTTCTATATTTTTCTTATTCATCTTCATCTTCCTCTTCCTTTTTCTCTTGTTCTACTTATTCCTTCTATTTCTACTTCTGATTGGTTTGTTGAAAGGATGTCACAACTCCGTTGAAGATTTTTATCGGTGCAATAGAGGTGTATGGGTTTATTCATTCTTTATGTTTTAATTATACTCTATGTTAGTATGAAACGTGTTCTCTTTCTTTAATCAAATATTTTTATTGTTGAAATTAACAATGTACACCTGTCAAAATATGATTCGAAAAATATATATATAAAAAAAATAGTAGACAAAACCAAAACCAAAACCAAAACCACCATGGATCCTCTACCACTTCAAATAATTCTTAATATCAAAGTACACAACTATGGTCACACCACCTTCACAATAAACAATATTCATACCTCAAAATAAATGTCAATAGCACAAATAATATTGAAAGCTACAAATCTACCGAAAACTCTACTACTAAAGTATAATGAATTCAACACCACCTGGCCAACGAATAATCAATTTCACATAACGTTGACTTATCTAAGACGATACAATTGAGGATTTGTATGGTCTATTAGAGTTAATTTTTAGTACAATGAATTAGAAGTTGTAATGTAATATTGATCGAGTGGGCTATGGATTTTCTACCATCGAAAAAAATACATAGAGTTGAGATTGCCAAAAGTGTGAAACTCTTTTATTGAAGATCTTTCGGTGCAATCAAGGTATGAAATTTTTTATTATGTTATATTTTAATAATACTCTTATATTGATGTTATATAGACTATATTAGTTGTATTAGTAGGTTTTCTGCTATCAGAAAATGAAAGCTTAGAGAGGAGATTTTGAAAAGTCTAAAACTCTCTCATTGAAAATCTTTTGTTGCAATCAAGGTACGAGATTATTTATTATGCAATGTTTTAATATTCTTTTAATAGGTTTCTTTTCTATATTTTTTTCTATCTTATTATTATTATTATTCTACTTCCTCTTCCTCTTTTCTACTTTGTCTTCCTCTTTCTTATCTTTTACTTCTTCTCTCTACTTTTTACTTCTCATTTCTCGGTTGAACAGATAAAACAACCCCATGGAACATTTTCTTTTGGTGAATAGTGGTATAGATTTATTTCCATTACACTTTAATAATATTCTAATGTTGGTATCAAACATGTTCTCTTTTTTTAACCAAATCTTTTAATGACTTTAATTAACAATATACACCAGTCAAAATATGATTCGAAAAAATACAAAAAAGAATATCGACAAAACCAAAACTATAAATCCACAATCATGAACAATATACTCAAAGCAACAAAGTCCACTACCATGGGTCCATGGTATCACTTCCACCTCAAACAATTCGATCTCAATATTAAAGTGGACAACAGTGGCGATGCCACCTTCGTAATAAATAATACTCATAGATGAAAAACTAATGCCAACAACACAAATAATATTTAAACCTACAAATCTACTTAAAACTCTGCTATTGAAGTACAACGAATCCAACACTACCTGACCAACATATCTAATTCACAACTGAGGATTAGCATGGTCTACTAGAGTTAGTTTTTTAGTACAACAAATTAGAGCTTGTAACGTAATACTTATGGAGCAGGCTATCAATTTTTCACCATCGTAAAAGAATACTTAGAATAGAGATTTCCAAAAGTGTGAAAAACTCTCTTGTTGAAGATCTTTCATTGCAATAAAGGTATGAGATTGCTTATTATGCTAGGTTTTAATAATACTCTTATATTGATGTCATATAGACTATACTTATTTTATTTGATTTTTTGTTGTTCAAAAATAAATACTTCGAGTAGAGATTGTGGAAAGTCTAAAACTCTCTAGTTGAACATCTTTCCTTGCAATCAAAGTATGAGATTCTTTCTTATGCAAACTTTTAATATTCTTGTGATAGTTTTTTTTTTATTTATTATTTGTTTCTATCTTTTTCTTCTAATGTTGGTATCAAACGTGTTCTATTTTTCTTATCAAATCCTCCTCTCATGACTAAAATTAACAATGTACACATTCAAAATATGATTTGAAAAATACAAAGAAAATGTAGGCAAAGGCAAAATCACAAATCCACATTCATGAAAAATATTCAAAATAACAAAGTCCACCACCATGGGTCCATGGAATCCCCACAACCTCAAAGAATTTTCAATATCAAATGACACAACTATAATCATGCCCCTTTCGTAATAAATAATATTCATATTTGCAAAATCAATGCCAACAACACAAATAATATTTAAAACAACAGGATGTATTCGCTTGGAACCACGAAGACATGCTCGGGATAGATAATACAGTAATCGAAAACCACCTTTGTGTCAACCTTGAGGCTAAAAAAGTTTGGCAGAAGCGTAGAAGTTTCAGCGCGTAGAAGTATGCTGCCATAGTCGACAAAGTTGACCACCTTCTAATAAAAAGGTTCATCCAAGAAACACATTACCCGAGTGGTTGTCCAACATGGTTTTGGTGAAAAATTCAAATGGAAAGTGTATGCGTTGACTTCACTGACATAAACAAAGAATGCCCGAAGGACAATTTCCCACTACCGTGCATCGACCTAATAGTGGACTCCATAGAAGGCCATTGCTTGTTAAGCTTCATGAACACCTACTCAAGATACAACTAGATCCACATGAACCCTAATGACGAAGAGAAGATGACGTTCATCATGGAACGAGGGCTCTACTGTTATGGAGCCATGCCCTTCAAGCTCAAGAATGCAAGAGTGACTTACCAGCGGTTGGTCAACAACATGTTCAAAGACTAGATAGGCCGCAACTTGGAGGTCTACGTGAAGATTTGCTTGTCAAAAGTAAGGAGTCTGAACACCACTTGGATGACCTACGAGAAGCCTTCAAAGTAGACACAAGTTTTTGGGCTTCCTGGTCTAAAAAAGAGGGATAGAGGCCCACCTGGAGAAGATCGGAGCCATAATGAACATGTTGCCACCTCAAAGCATAAATGATGTACAGAAGATGACTGGACGAGTAGCTACTCTTAATTGGTTCGTTTCTCGGTCGACAGAAAAGTGCTTACCATTCTTCAAAGTATTGCGGAAAGCATAGACCTAGAACGACGAGTGCTATCACGCATTTGGGAAGCTCAAGGAGTATTTGGCCAACCAATTAAACCTCAGCCAAGTAGAGTCGGGAGAGGCCTTGAATGTGTACTTGTCAGTCTCCTCACACACTGTCTTGGTGACTTTGGTTAAGGGGACAAAGGGCTTTTGGAAGTTGGTGTATTACACCAGCCGGGCTTTTCGAGGAGTTGAGGTGAGATACCCCCTGATAGCTATGCTAGCCTTCATGCTGGTAATTACGGAAGCTGTAATGCCCCATACTAGGATGGATCAGAGAATTACCACCTGTCAACTATAATCATGTCTCCCAATACAAGTATAATCTCCAAAAGTGCCAATAACACACAAACTTAATACATAAATTTCCTCCACAAGGTCATCAATGTAATAAATCAAATACCATAAATTAACATTTCCACAATCTCCCAATAACCTCTGCATAATAAACTGAAAATTTTATAAGTCTCACTAAGCCAAATAACATAATGAAATCCAGATAATCAAACGAGACTCTTCTATTAGCAATGGTACCCTTAGGTACTCAACTCCCTATCCTTAGCTAGCCTTGCTCACATTTTCTATTCCTGATCCCCAGATGAATCATCAACGTCATCTAAAAAATATTGTGAAGATAAGAGGTGAATTATCAACAACTCAGTAAACAAAGCACATATACACTAGCATGTAAAATGAACCTTTTTAGAGAATTTAGAACGCAGAAAACAAAACATTTCAATTTCAATATGCAGATCTCATAACATTTTATCAAGATATTAGGGCGACCTTTCAAACTATTCGTATTTCAAAAAAAAAAAAAAAAGCCAACTATGCATATTCAAAGACCCTTTGGCATAACATGACTAAACATCTTCATCGTATCATATAATGTCGTATCGTATCATATCATATCATATACCATGTTTAACCCCTATGGTAAGGTTGTGCTATCCTCGGTGACCAAGCCGGACAGTATCAGAATGTGAAATTTTCCCTAATTAATGCTTGGAACCTTGAGTGTGTACACAGAAAAGAACACACAGAAAAACCACTTTATTTTCAAAGTGGGTACGTTCATACTAGAGATGTTGATACCAACCATATAACAGAATCAGAGACTTCTTATCAGAACCAGAAACATAATCAAAACAAAATTAGAAAGTCAAGCCAAAGGTTTTTCAGATGCCATATCATATCAAATAGAGTACTAAACATTTTCATATTATTTTCACATAATCAAAATGGATTCAGAGCACCTTCATATAACATGTATGAAATTTACAAATTTGCTCTTTTGCACATTTTAGAAATAGTAGGTCAAAATATTGTTCATGTCTACACCAGTCATGTCAGAAAACACTTTCTCTTTTATACAAATTTCATGAATAATGCAGAACATATAACTGAGATTGTGTTCATATTTCTCTTAAAACATATTGTGCAGATTTTTCATTAAATCAACTTCAATTCATTTTATTTTTATGCAAAGTCTAGCATGGGAACCCTACTTATCTAACTTTTGTAGCATATTATCTACATTTTGAGATCGTAATCTAGCTGTGTCACACTCACCTAAATCAAAAAATATTTGTTCACACGTTAATACTCACACTAGTACATAAGTTAAGCTAAAAAAATTCTCACATTCACAAGAATAGAATATAACAAGCTCTTATCTAGTCAAGAACATAGAATAGCTCACAAAACGATATTAGCCACTCTCCACATTTTACTTGTAAGCCAACGACAACCTATTAAATCCAAAACAGTTTTTCATCAACACTAATAGTCAACATATAACCCAATAGCAAAACAAATTAGTCACTATTCAAAACCCGAGCATCCATTTAACGTATTGCATGTCCAATACCATCAGTCCAACATCACAACCAATCCAACACAATAAGCCCGCAACATTCCACGTAAACAACACATCAACCATCATAACCAACTCTATATTCAACTCAACCTGCAACAATCATTGTTAATCTAACGATTAACGTTCGAACCTGAAAACAACCAAGTAAAAATAAGTCCAAACCATCACAATAACAGTTTAAACAATCATACCCATCAATCCAATCTGCCACCTATTAATCTACAATGCAACATCTCAACAAACTAGTCACTTAATGACTCAAACAACCAACAATTTCACTTGGCCAATGTTAATGCAGATGATTGAGCAACGGAAAGGGAAGTGGAGGAAAATGAGATTTCGTGGGAAGAGAAAATATGAAAGAAGGGTTAAAGGGGTGGAGGGGATTTCAGGATGAAAGAAGCTAAAGAGAGCATACCTGACCATACGATGTTGTCTTCTGGGGTCTTCAAAGGCACGTCGTTGTTTGGCTCATCAAATGGAGCTCGTTTGGTTCTGGGCCTTACAGAAGTACCTTTAAAGAAGTCTTACAGTGGCTAGATACCTCAAGCTATTTGATGAATTGGGCGATTGAATTGAGCGAGTTCGACATTAACTACTTCTCTTGGAAAGCTGTAAAGGGACAAATACTGGCTAACTTAGTTGAATTCATCGAATATCCTAAGGAAGTCCAAGATGCACCTGGAGGAAAGCCCTAGCAAGTCTTCATCGATGGCTTATTCTGTCGGCCTGGAGGGGGAGTAGGGATGCATATAACCATGAACTCCGAGGAAGAACACAACTATGCGATTAAGCTTGCTTTCAGAACTATCAACAATGAGGCAAAGTACGAAGCATTGTTGGCCAGACTACTAGTCATCGAGTCACTAAGGGCCATTGAAGTGGAAGTAAGAGCCAACCCCCAAGAGTTCTCAACCAAGTCCAAGGGGAATTTGCCACAAAGGGTGAAATGTTGAAGAAGTATCTGCAGTTGCTATCGGAATCGCGCAATCATTTCCAGTATTCCTGTATCTAGCAGGTGCAAAGAGCAAAGAATTAGATGGCCGACAAGTTACCATGAGCCACCTCAGGACAAGAGGATTCCCCCTACCAAAATAGACAGTCGTCAGAATAATTGACGTACCTACCATGGGGACTGAAGTCTCAGAGATAAGGCTGGGAGCACCAGGATGGGCGCGAAAAGTGATACCGAAAATCTTCTCGATGAAAAGTGGGAGGCACAGAAGGTCAAAAACTGGGTGGCATAGTTCGCATTGATACATGGGTCTTGTATAGGTGAGGTTTCTTGACACCCCTCCTAAGACATGTCTCGCTAGAAAATGAGCAATGTATACTGGCTGAAATACACGATGGGGTATGTTGGAATAATTCTGGCCGAAAAGCATTAGCTGGAAATGTGGTAAAAGTGTGGCACTATTGGCCACACGCCCTCAAAGACGTGGAAGAATTTGTCCGAAAATGCCCAAGGTGCCAATTGTATGCCCTATACCACATTGCCCACAATAGGAATTGATGTCGATCATGTCGCCTTGGTCGTTCGCGCAATGGGGAATCAACCAAGTCTGATCCTTACCCCCCATGTAACGAGCATAAGGTTTGGGGTTGCTGCTGTAGATTACTTCACGAAATGAGTGGAAGTGAAAGCCCTTGCAACCATCACGACAAACAATTGGGTGGAAGGCTATGATTTGTAAGTTTGGCCCTCTGCAACATAATCTCAGACAATGAGCAACAGTTAGTAAGGGTGTAAAAATAATCGAAATATTGGTTGAATCGGACTGGACCGAACTGGGGTTCAATCCAATTGTAAGTAGTCTAGTGTAGTAACGATTCTTAAGAATCAAAATTGGTCCTATTCCGATCCTACACTGGTTTTCATATTTTGAAAATCGGTTTCAACTAGACCAGACTGGTATATATATTTATAGTTTTTTATTATATATACTTTTTATATTATATTATATATTATATGCTAATTTTTTAATTAATATAACATGAAATTTCAATCTCCTTATTCAAGTCCATTAATATTATAACATAAAATTAATATAACATAAAGTTTTAATCTTAAAGATAAACATTAACATTAATCTATTAATATAAACTTACTTTTGATAATATATATATATAAATGAAAATACATTTTTTGCAAATAAATTATATATATATATATTCTTTTTGTAAATACATTTTTAGACATTTTATTATATATACTCATAAAAAAGGTTTGGAACATATATAGACTAAATAGTTAAATTCAATACTATGCTAGTATGTGTTAATTATTATAAAATATACTTATACTATAATATAAATAGACTAAAAGTTTAGTATATGTAAACATTATATTATTTATTATTACTAAAATAGATTATCTGTATAAAAAAAAAAAAAAACCAGATTAGACCGGATCGAAAGTAAAAAAACTGGAAGATTCGGTCTTGATAGTGAACCAGTTTGGTATTGGTTCTTAAATTTTTAAAATCGATGTATATTGGTTCAGTTCTACAAAATGTATAAAATTGGACTGAATCGGACCAGTTACACCCTTAACAATTCGACTCAAGTCACTATCGCGACTGGTGTATGAAGTTGGAAATCAAATTCAAATACTTTACCCCAAGTCACCCACAAGCTAAAAGACAGGTCAAAACAACCAACAAGATGTTGCTCGGAATACTAAAGAAGAAGTTGATTGATAAGAAAGGAAATTGGGCAGAGGAACTCTTTAGAGTCCTATGGACATACCAAACTACCGTTAGAATGACGGGAGAAACCCTTTTCGCCTTTAGTTATGCCAACCTACAGGATCCAACACTTCAACCAAAACTCCAACAATGAGAAATTGGAAAAGTAGCTGGACCTGTTCGAAGAAAAGAGATAGGAGGCTGAGATGCGGATGACGATCAATAAAAGAAAGGTCGAGCACTATTTCAATAGGAGGAGGGTCAAACCCAGGTCCTTTAAAGTGGGCGTTTTGGTCTTGAGACAGACGGGAACAACCACGTAAGCAAAGAGGAGAAGTTGGGGCTACAATGGGAGGACCGTATGTCATCACTGCCAATAATAGGCCGGGCTCTTATCGGCTTAAGGACGCCCAGATTCAAAGTCCTTAGGTTGGTCTTTGGGTTCTTCAATAAGTGATCCTTCAACCTGTCCAAGCCTTCTTTATAGCTGTAGCCCTAAGCCTGGTTACAAATGGTCTTCGCCGACTATAATTGTGCAGAGAAACAGTCCAAGGCCCCATTGGAATCCCCTAGGATGGACCTCAAGGCTTCGATGATGAGATCTTGAGAGAAAGCAACAACTCTTCTTTATGTAGAGAATTTCTATATGCTTGCACCTCATAATGCAACTACTTTATCCCGTCTTGATCACATTGAAGAAATGAAAGCTATGCGCCTACCATTACCAACTACTGATTCTAGTGCAGGTCCATGCAATTTGCTTCTAGCATGGATTTAGTGCTTATATCTTCAAAGTGACTCAAAATTGTAACATACTCATGTCCACTGAAACTTCTTGATAATTCTAAAATCATATAACCATATAAATCCGAGATACACCTTGAAAGAGAATAATACACAAAAACTATAGTCTAGTCGAGACATGTTTAGGGGGAAACAATTTCCCTCCAGACTGGAAAAACCAACTGGACTGGACCGAAATTTGTTGTGGACAGTTTCAATCCACAATGTGTGGGACCGAAGGGGTTCGGTCTGATCCCAAGGTCTATAAGTTTTGGACTAGACCAGACTAGAACTGATTGATTGAAATATTTATTTTTTAAAAATAGTTTTTAAAAATATAATATATTATTTTTATATAGTAATTATATAAGTTAATTATGTAGTTTTTATCTAATCTATTATCATTGACCATATAAGATGTTAAATAATATATGCTATCAATTAATAATATTGTATCATAAATCATATGATAATATATGTAGATACATATTATATTCATATACACTCTACTATTTTCACTTAATTAAAGTAATAAGGTAAATTTTTTTTGGATACCTAAGTTACAAGCAAGCATGCATGAATAATCTATGTCTAATAAAATTATTTGATATTCATTAACCATATATAAAATGTAAGACATTATTAATAATTATGCATACTAAAGAGTAAAGTCTAAGTTAGTAAGTAGTAACTATCAATATCATAAATATAATTATAGTTAAATATGTCTTTTAGTGAGTTAGTTATATAATTCATATTAATAATTCACTTAATTTTAATTTTAGTAATTTAAATAATTTTTTTATTAATTTATTTGAAAAAAAATATGAAAAAAATAAATAAAATAGCTGGGCCAAATCAGACCGATAGCTAACGGTCCATCATTTTCCTGGACCAGACCGGACCAATTTACACCCCGACTTTGTTGCATATTAGCTTCCATTATCTTGAATTCTGAGGATTAGTCACATAACTGAATGATATACTCAATTTATAAGCCTAAATAGATTAAATATACCAAACAGGTCAGGAAAAACATTGATGCTGCTAAGTGAAACTCTTAAGGTAACTAAGATCATCACTAACAACATTTTTCTTCCAGAAAATGTATACAATAACCTACTAACATTTCTAGCACTAAGATACCAAGAAATGCAGTAGAAGAAAGTGAGGAAATAGGCTAGTTTTCTCACTTCACTTTGTTACTCGCTCTCTCTTGGGTTCTCACAATGTATTAGTGAGTTTGTGCTTTGATCTTTGTGTGTGCGTGAAAGAGAGAAGTAGAGGAATGGAGGAAGATGACTCTTGGTTTGCATAACAGAAATGAGGCGTTAAGAGAAGAAAATGTTTGACTGAAGTGCATAGTGCCCACTAACTCTCTCTCATGTTCAACTTTATTGCCAAGCGTATGGCATAAGATCAAGTGGTATTTACAAGAGCCACACATGTGTGTTTTGCTGCAGCAAATGGTGTTCCAACTGGAGACAGTTGGAGAACACAAAGTAAAGTTCAACCGCTAATGTGGCATGTCCAAACGCCATGTGTCACTCGCAGTGTGGAACAATCTAAGTTTGGAGAAGGGGCATCCCGTTGCTATCTGGGGACATCCGCATCTTGGTATCGATCGTTGTCTTGGAAGGAACGGTGAGCACCTCATCATCGGTGCTTATGGAAGGAACCTTCTCTGAGACATCCTTGAATGGCATGACGGGAAAGCAAGATTCCCTTGGAGCTAGGGTGAGGAAGGCAAAGAACAAGGTCATCTCGAGCTCTTCCTCTTCCTAACTAAGGACCACCAATGGGAACACAGGTCGTGATAAAGTGGGAAATTGGTCGGACTGGGGAATGTACGAATGACCTAAGGTAGGTCGATGACCCCTGGATGTAGCCCTCAATGAAGACGGCGCTCGTGAAGACTAGCCCGGAGGAGGCATTCCATCAGATCTGGAGCTGCCACTACTGGATCCCGATGGCTCACGAATCATCTCACCTTGATGTGAGGCTTTTTCCCTTTCCCCTCCATCGGAGGATTGGGGGCCTCTTCTAATCCTGAGGAGTGGGCGACCTCTTCAGGATGTAGCGGCCACTGAAACGAGACTGATCTTGAGACACTAGGAATCAATTGATGTTGGCTCCGATTTGTAGGGCATTGGTATGGATTTCCTCCTGATGTGTCTCCACCCAAGCATAGATCGTCTCCAATCGAGCTTGCTCTTGCTCAGTCAAAGCCATGCAAATCTCTGATGCTTAGTCAAAGCCATACAAATCTCTGATCCCTCACCTTTTGGTGTCTTCTCAGAGATAATTAAATGATTTAGGGAGGAGTGGTGTGAAATCTAAGAGATCTTGTCCAGTTTGCAAGTCAAGATCAGTCATGTTTACAGAGAAGAAAATTTAGGAGCTGATTTCTTGCTCCTATGGCCTCGAATCATCAGTTTGGTATGTGGATTAATTTTAATGATGTTTCATGGAAGCTCAAAGGTATTTTAAAGGTGGATAAATTAGGTCTTCCTTCTTTGAAGTCATAATTTGGTGATTGGCTGTTGGCGTTAGGTGTGTTCTGGCTATTTCTTTTGTCTTATTTTCAGAATATTGTTTGTGCTAGGAGTTTGAGGATTATGTAGCAACACTTGGGGTTTGGGTTGTTTATTCTTTAATTCTTTCCATTCAAGTGTTTTTTGTTCCATGGTTTTCCATCGCCACAAGTGAAGGTTTTTTTAATAAATTTGGGATAGAGGCTATTCTTGGACATGTGGTCCTAACTCTTCTATAAAAAAAAAAAAAAAAAGAGTGATGTGAAACGACAAGGTTATTGGAAGAATGTCAACAAGAAAAGGAAGCACATCAGAGGGCAAGGGCCCTGATCAACGAAATGCTGTCACTATGATGACATTGTGAGGCCACACGGAGTAAGGCGTCTGGTTAGAGACCATGAGCTCTCTAAGGAGGATGAAGGTGTGGTCTCATTAGGATCAGGCATCGTCGAACCCAACAGAGAGGCAAGTGCATGAGAAAGCAGTAGAGACAGATGCTACAGAAGCAGCTGATGTAGAATACAAGGGGAGGAAACTCTTGATCTAGTGATGGGAGATGAGGATCTAGCGGTGAACAAAAGATTGAGTGTACCCTCACCACTAACTGGCAAACCATCCATGTCGGTGGCAAGGACTGCTAATGTTCCACCTCAAGCACATCCCTTGAAATTCCATAGTGAGAGGTAGTCCTTGTGATGCCCTCAGCCCCCTCTTGGAATTTGGCGGAGATCAAGGCGTCTAGACATGCAACATTGGGTTACATATCCCCTTCGTTCAAGGCAACCAATTATATTTGGTATGCCACCTATTAGGTGATGGACATACCATTATGGGATGTATGTAACTCTATGTTAATGTTTATGAGGAATGACAATAATTATTTCTGATGTGTTTTAGACTCTAGGTCTAGTTTATCGATTAAACCTCTATCTTTTCTGTTGTGATCAAAATATATCCCACACGTACACTTCCATCCGGATCAGGCACGCCTAACCCAATCAAATCCTAGGTGTTGACCACCTAGCTAGCACCCTTGACACCACAGAACCTCGCCACAACCTTTCGAGACCAAACTTTTGGAGGAAAAGTGAGACCGATAGGCCCACCAGGAGGTGTGGAGTTGGAGGGGTTCAGGAAGTCAAGCCACGACCTCCAGGGCAAGAAGGACAAGTTGGTCAAGTAGCATAACTCGGATGTGAGGTCCTGCAACTGGTTGCATAGGACGTACCAGGACCTCACCAAGTCTTGGAAGTGCAATAAAGAGCTTGTCAAATCTCGAGAGAAGCAGATCAAATCATTGGAGTCTAAACTGGCTTCCACTCGAGGCGAGCTGCTATCTCGAAACTTGCAGATTGAAGCTCTAGAGTCTAAGCTAGCTTCCACTCAAGATGAGCTGGCCAAGAGTGAAACTATAGGTCGGTTAGGCAGCCATGACAAAAAATTCTAACGAGAGATAATGCTCTTGAAGATGTAATGAGCAATACATGTAAATAGCAACATGACACACACACACACATATATATATATATATATATATATATATATATATATATATATATATATACACTTTCACAAGGAATTACCCTCTGGGGCACAAACACATTGGTCCATAAAACATGGCGAGGAGTCACTCTCTTAGTGAAACACATATTTATATAAGCATGGTAAGAAATCACCCTCTGAGGAGTTATCCTCGCATGCATTGTACTTTAAAGCATGAGTATTATTTAGTCGAGTAATCACTCATCGCTCAGTAGGTCAAATCCATAAAAAATTGCAAACACATAGAGATTCATCTCATAGATATTCATCGCATAGACATTTCGTCACCTAATGGGTAAACAGGGGATGAGTTACATCGCGAAAATCTCTTCTACCCAAATGACATCGTGCAAGCCAACTAGCCTATACCCAACGCTGGTCGACTTACACATAAAGATAACATGTTGCACCAGGGAACGTATAGCCGATCAACCAACTCAAAGACACTAACACGTTATATTTCGGGGGATTCTACATCCCTACTATAAGGTGAGGCCAACTCGATACTGCCCCACCCCAATCATTTATGGGGAATCCTTCTAACCGTTTGAAGCTCTGGGCGACGTCTAGCAGGAATGGACACGGGGAACTCTATCCTAACCCGGGAAGATTGATGCATGGTACAAAAACTCATATAGAGATATAAATACACAACGAGATCACGAATTAGTGAAAAACAGCAAACACATTCGAAGTCTAGAAAAATAAGAAATGAACATAAAATAGACATAATGATCTAAAACAGATTTATTTATGTTAGAATGGGGGAGGTTACAGAAAATACAAATACCTCTCACATATAACATTCGCCCCACATTTCATAGTCTTGACTTAGAAGCTAACCTACCTCACATAGTTGAGCTTACTACTCAATCACATGGTTCCTTCCCTGCTTCCTTTAAAGGTTTCGGTTCCATGAGGTCTTAGGTGCTTAAGATCATAAAAGAGAGATTTTTTCCCATGTTCAAATCCCTTTTATAAGGTGGGACTATCAAACGTCCTTCTGACACATCTCTGACTCTAGGTATGCTTGAATAGGAGTGTTTTGGCCTCGATTGTCGCATTGCATGATGACATAGATAGACATCCAAGACATGGTCCACACTTCCTTACGACCTGCCAACTTCTCAGCCTGCCCTTGATTGAGGGCCTTCCACGTGGCATCGAACTATTCCTCTAGGTTCAGATGATATGACTTCCCTAGTTGTAATCCTTCCAACAGACCCACTTTGGATGTGACCCTTTAGGTGGAGAGTTGGCTTCTATGTATGACATTGCCACTCTTCTAAGCATTTTCCCTGCTGTTTTGAAAAGCTCCCATATCTGATACAATTTATCCTTGATCGTTGCTCGCCCTAGGCAAGTAAACTTTGCTTGCCTTGGGTGAGTAGCTCTCATCTCATCAAAGTCATTGTCCTCTTCAGCTCCTCATTCTCGCCTACATGGCAGGAAATTGTTCTAGCTCACCTACTATGGGGAAAGATACTCATCTCCACCTCGCTCTGGGACATATCTTCCAGGACTTCTATAAGGTGTTTGTTCACCCACATGTTGGACTAACTGCACTTTCCAGCACCTACAAAAATCTTCTTCACCAACCAATGGAGTGTTCCTCTTATTTCTTTCTACTTGACTGCATTGGTGGTTTGTCCCCTTACACTGGCAGAGCCCTCACATGCTCTGTACTCCCTGCACCATTCCTAAGCGGTATGTTACCATGACTTTAATACAGGTTGAGGTATTCTCCATGATGATTGGGGTGGGGTATTTCTGTATTAGCTTCACATGATATCGCGAGTAGAGATAGTCCCCATGTTCATCAAGTGGAGTGTCATTTGTAATGATTTGGTGGAGGTGTTTTACGTGAAACTGGGTAAAGAGATTTCTCATATCGAATGGGTGGAGTGATTCTCGTACTTGGTGATTTTTATGAATGTACATGTGTTTTGCTCAGAAGGTAATTCCTCGCCATGCTTATGAATATATGTGTTTTGCTCAACATGGTAATTCTATGCCATGCTTTGGAATACATATGTTTGGGCTTAAAGAGTGATTCCTCGCCATGCTTAAAATATGTCTGCTCTTAAATTCATTTACATGAATTGGTGCATGCACATTCATTGACATTGTCTTTCACTTTTAGTATTGTCATGGGTTTTAACTTATTGAGATTTCATAAAAACGTGGTGATCCCACCTGCGGTTTCCTTTCTTAAAACTGTAGACCTTGATGTGGATGTAACCTAGGAGAATTATCCCAATGAAGACATGTTGGGTTTGTGAAGCTTGGTTTTGTTGGTGTGTTGGCTCAATTGGATGACCCAAACCGACAATGACGTGCTGTGATTTTTTGGTAGATTTTCAATGAGGCTTGGGCCATAAAATGTACGCTTGGGCTGTTAGAAAAAATACCAGATAGAAAGTTTGCTCGACGTTTGTGTAACAAGTAGCTGGAGTGAAGCTTGGAGAAAAAGTTCACTAGAGTGAACATCAGACAAAGAGTTCGCTAGAGAGAACATCAGACAAAGAGTTCGCTCTAGGAGCGCTCGACACTCCGCTTAAATGAATGAAAATTAAGGTTTCCATCGTGTGACACTATAAATATGTACTTAATGAACAGTTTAGCAGATTCTGAGTGTTCGGAATAGTGAGATTTCACCCCAAAGTGTATTTTGTGATTCCTTAGTATAATAAAATCGTATGTAGCTTTGTGGATGTAGGCACATTTTACTAAATCACGTTAATTTTGTGTCATGTGAATGATTTGCTTGTGTTTGTTTTAATTTGTCTGTCATTGTTTTCTCATAACAACTGGTATCAAGAGTCAAGGTTCGGGTCTGAAGGGAGAACGATGGCTGGAAACGAAGTGAAAGCCTTTGGGATCATGAAGCTTGATGGTAATGACTTCAGCTACTTGAGGATGCAGATGGAGGACTACCTCCATGAGAAGAAACTTCATCTTCCATTGTTAGGCAAGAAGCCGAAAGCATGGACAATACTGATTTGAGCTTGTTAAATCGACAGGTTCTGAGGGTTATTCGGCTGACACTGTCAAGATCGGTTGCACACAAAATTGTCAAGGAGAAGATTACCGTGGATCTCATGACGACTTTGTCTCGTATGTATGAAAGGTAGGTAGCAAATAACAAGGTGCACCTGATGAAGAAATTGTTTAACCTGAAGATGGCAGAAGGTACATCAGTTGCCTAACACCTAAAAGATCTTAACATTATAAAAAACCAATTTCGTCTGTAGAAATTGATTTTGATGATGAGATTTAGGCATTGATATTGCTGGCATCATTGCCAAATACTTTGGAGGCCATGATAATCGGTGTGAGTAATTATGCTTGGATCTAATCCTTACTGAGGAAGTGCGCAGAAGAGATTCTTGTGAGATCTCAAGTTCGGGTTTGGCCCAGAACGTTGAAAATTGGGGCAGGGGATAGACATGTCGAGTTCCAGGAATAGGGGCAGGAGCAAGTCGATATCTGGGCAATAGATCACTAGCTAGAATTGTGGCAAGTTGGGCCACATCAAAAGAGACTATTGAAATTAGAAACAGACTAAGGATGACACTGTGAACGCGATGGCTGAGGAAATAAAGGATGCTTTATTCCTTATAGTGCACATTGCAGTTGACGATTGGGTGTTGGATTCAGGGATTTCGTTCCATAACACCTCAGATCAAGAAATCATGCATAATTATAATGTTGGTGATTTTGGAAATATGTACACAGCTGATGGAGAGGCACTGGATGAAGTGGGAGTGGGCGATGTGCACATTGTACTTCTGAACATGAGGTATGAGTGACAAAGACAGAGCGCCTATAGTGGTCACCTATAGTCGATGCTCGCAGAGCTTCCAGGACGACTAGACCTCCAAAGTGGTCACCCACCTTCAATTATATACTGCTGACTGAAGGTGGTGAACCACGGTACAACGTAAAATCTTGTAAGACAAGAGATTGAGCAAGTAGGAGTTAGCTTAGAGGCAGCTGACTGGACTTTCGAGGAGGAAGTTGAGAGTGCACAAGAGATGGGCATGTCGACTGAAGACAAAATAGAATAGTAGCAAGAGGTGAGATTAGTTGCCCAGATCAAAGACAGGGGACTCAGCTACAAGTTCTCTGATGTGTGCTAGGATTAAAACGAGACCATATATTCCTAGTGTAGTGGGAGTTGAGAGTTGCCCTGCAGATGTGTTGATTGAGTGCGTCGTACGTGAGGAACTAAGGTTGTGTGCAACTTCAGTTAGTCTTCTAGCTTGAATACAAGGGCTATAAGTTGTAGAGTGGAGGATTACATGTTTGGAGACGATGGTGAGGTGTTGGCTATAACTAGTCTCCAAGTGGGAGATTATTGGGTTTGTGGAGCTTGGTTTTGTTGGTGTGTTGACCCGATTTGATGAACTGACCCGACAAGAATGCGTTATGGTCTTTTGGCAGATATTCAATGAGGCTTGGGCCTATCGTGCCAAGCAGAAGCGAAGCTCAAGTTATTTGATGAATGAAGGTGGTGAACTATGGTATAAAGGTAAAATCTTGTGAGATAAGAGATCAAGCAAGTAAGAGTTAGTTGGAAGACAGCTGACCAGACTTCTAGGGAGGAAGCAGAGATTGCACAAGAGATGGACGGAAGATAGAACATGTTAGTAGTAGGAGGTGGGATTAGTAGCCCAGATCAGAGATGGGGGCCTCAGCTACAGGTTCTATGATGTGTGCAAGGCTAAGTACGAGACTAGATATTCGGAGTTTTGTCTTCAGCTACAGGTCCGGCTGCTAAGCTGTTTTGTCTTTAGCCGACATGCATATCTCTTGTGCAATCTCTGCTTCCTCCCTGGAAGTCCAATCAGCTGCCTCTCAGCTAACTCCCACTTGCTCGATATCTCATCTCGCAAGATTTTACCTTTGTATCGTGGTTCCCCATCTTCAATCAGTAGGATATAATTCAAGGTGGGTGACCATTGTAGTGCATCAGCTCGATTTGATGACCAAACATAAAGTTTGCTCAACGTTTGCACAACAGGTAGCTCAAGTGAAGCTCAAGCATAAAGTTTGCTCGAGTCTCACTCGACAGGTCACTCGAGCGGACATCGAACAAAGAGTTCTCTCTAGGAGCACTCAACACTCCGCTTAGTTTAGGATTTCTATTGTGTAACGCTATAAATATGTACATAATGAACAGTTTAGTAGATTCTTAGTGTTCTGAACAATGAGATTTCACCTTAAAGTGTATTTTTTGATTCCTCAATATGATAAAATCCTCTACAACTCTGTAGATGTAGGCACTTTTTCGAACCATCACGTTAGTTTTGTGTCGTGTGATTGATTTGCTTGTGTTTGTCTTGCTTTGTTTGTCATCATATTTCATGACAAGAAAGACCTGTCTAGCCTGAAGAGTAGCCACATAGGCTTGTCTTCATTTAACTTATATTTTATAATTTAAGATGTTTATTATAATTAAGTAACGAATACTTTGTGGTACTATATTTTGATGTAAGTAATGAACTTATGATAGTGTAATTAATATTTGGGACGAAGTGATAGTGACATTCGTAAATTATTATTATGGAAGATTGTTGGTACACTTCTCCGGTACTACTATATTAGTCTCCGACTGATCCTCTTTACCATTTCCACTACGATTTTTAGTATCCATGTGTGCTCAGCATACGGGTGCACAACCCTCATCTGAACATATAGGATACAGTCGATTGGCTCGCATCTTGGGCATTGCGGTTCCTCGCCGAGAAGACTAATGAGGATCAAGGACGCCACATAATGCCAACACATTTTGCGCAATACGGTGATGACAATTTCTATAAGCATTAGTTAAATCAAATGGTACCCAAGCATCCATGAAAGTTTCATCCATTGGACCAAGATATTTCTGCAATGATATCGTCAAGTGTAGGTGAATCAAATAGCGTCTTCGAACCTGGACTCTAAAAAGGTTAAAGCATTATGAATGAATTAAGATCTTACTAGAAAATAGTTACCTCAAACTAGGGATAATAATGTTTGCGGTTGCCTTCAATATAAGGATGCACCCCAGTGACGTGTTGATGCAATTAGGCTTCTCTAAAGATTACAGGAGCACCTGCATCACTGTCCTAACATGTCGATTTATAATTTCACTAGAATGTTGGAACCGGACTCCCACAAGTCATTGGCCCCAAGCATGGCCCACCACAAAACAAAACATTGCTACTGATTCCTCCACCGCCACCTCTCAAGTAGATTGCATAATATCATGTCCACATAACATGTGCAAAAAGCTCGAAATGCGTCGACCTCCATTCAAAATAAGTCCTTACATTTTGAGATGTCCATTCAAGATTGCAATTATATAAGCATCTCCATGTAAACCGAATTATGTTGCGGTGTTCTAATATGCCCTTATGAATGAAACAGTGCGAGCAACATAAGAGCAGCAACTGCCATTTCCCTTCATCACCACTAGTGTAAAAGCTCGACAAAGCCACATCAGTGGACAAGTTGGCTCAACTGGTGAATTACCTTGATGCTAACTGCATTGCCATGAGGATTTACCTTGATGCTAACAGTAGTACTTTAATCTCTCTGTCATGTACACGATTAAAATAACAAGTTTATAGAAAATGCCGATTTTTATTCTGGAGGATTTTATCATTCCAGTCACGCTATCAATCTGTAGTCTTTTTAGTAGTTTATTTAAATGGTCAATTTATAGAACCATTTAAGACGTATTACATCAATCGATATAAATTAATGAGATGACAAGTTTATAAGGATGAAGAAATTATGAGTTTATAGCAAAATGTTAATGTTAATCTTGAATTTTACCATGCTGCACGCCACACCATGGATTTGTCATCTTTCAAGTAGATACTCATCTAAATGAATGACTTACAAAAAAAGTACTACATCCGTTTGTGTAAGTCAGATGATAAAATCTATAATGAAGAATAGCATTGCTCAAACTTTTAACGCCCACTGTTTGTGCGGTCTCTTTTAGAAGAGCAAAAAATCCTACAGTTCTAATTTAAAAAAATAAACTGAAATTATTTTCTTAATATAATAAAATTTCAAAGCAAATTTCCACAAGTTGACATATTTAATAGCAAAATGCCTAGCCAATTATGTCTATATGCATGGGATGAACATTACTACTTACCGTACGTCTTGCCCCTACTTTCCATTTCAAATACTTGACTGTATATTATTCTGAACCGCCCTATGCATCTTCGTATCATATTTGTTAGAAGATTTCACAAATAAATTCATTAACCATTTCATCTCCAAGAAGCCAAATAAATAAAGCACCATAAACTACAACCACAAGAACACCACAAAACCATCAGAAATGACCTCATGCTATTAATTAACTACGTTCCAAATAGAGAAAAGCAGATACAACCCTCTCAGATACTACGTACTTGCTTCATGCATAAAAGAAATCCCTCATTTTTCTGCTGCATGGTCTCATTTCAGGGAGTTTCCAATATCAATCACGAATCGGTACTTGACATCACTCTTGATCATCCTGTCAAGAGCTTCATTTGCATACTGAATCGGAATTACTTCTATCTCGGGATAAATCTATTGAGCAGCACAGAAGTTTATCATTTCTCGTGTATCTTTCGTGCCTCCAATTGCACTACCAGTAATGGTTTTCATTCCTGCATGCATGTAGTTCATTAGGCTGCCACATTCTGAAACCTAGATTGGTAAATTATATGAAGGCTAGCAGGGTTGACTTTGACTTCAGTGGGGAAACCCACAAGGACCAGAACACCGGCAGTCTTTAAGAGTGACATGTATGGATCAAATGGATGATCCCCAGATGCTGCGTCTATTATAAAGTCAAATGTCCCAGCCAGGGCCTGTAATAAAAAATATGATAGTTACCATCAGTTAGAACAAAAATCATCGATTAAGGCATCGACTTTGGAAAAACGTTTTCTAAAGTTTGGAAAAGAATTCAAGAATCATAAGCAAGAGAGAGATAGACAATAAGACGACATATATAACATTTATATTAAATGGTCAATTAATGCGGTAGCATTAATCTTTTTTCTTCAACTTAAAAACTCTCAAAATTTGGGTAAAAACTAATTAGAAGAAGCCTTCATGTTTTGTACGTTACCTCCATCTGCTGTTGGTCAGATGAAATCATAAACTTGTCTGCATTAAGAAGACTTAGGGCCTCCTCTCTCTTAGATATGCTTGTGCTGAAAACTGTAACGTTCAACCCAAAAGCCTTGCCAAACTTGACAGCCATATGACCCAGACCACCGAGGCCAATCACTCCTAGAGATTTTCCAGGTTGATTCATCTTGTACCTCATCATGGGAGCATAAACTGTAATTCCAGCACAAAACAGAGGTGCTGCTGAAGCCAGTGGATAGTTGTCTGGAATCTTATAGCAATATCTGTATATCCAATTAAGAATTTCCCAAAACAAAACTATATGTTAATCCCATAAGTGATATATGCAAACAACTTTCCACCATCAAGTCATGATGAGTAGCTGATCATGATGTTTTGATATTATCAATTCATTAATGACAAACATGGAATTAACTTTCACTTCAAAGCTCCACATTATAACCACGCAGGGCATTGAAATAAAAAATTTCCTAGGGAAGAGATCGATGGCATAAAAGTCTAAAATTCATGTGATGTGATGTGATGCCATCGATCTCTTCCCTAAAATTCAATTGTTGTCAAATTCTCAGGACCGTTTTTATAATCTGGTTTGACAAAAAACTGAATGAAAATCGAAGGTAAATTTGTGATAAGCCTACTGTCAAGTGCAAAAAAGTCAATTACTGATGTTGGAGAAAAACATTAGAGGAACGGCTTGCACGGACAAAAAAAAAAAAAATCTTAGAATGGTGGCTCTGATGCCATGTTGAAATAGAGAGAATTCTGAAAAAATATAGAAGTATATATTTTTGTGTGTATTAAACTATACAAAAGAAGGCTATATTTTTGTGGAATATAGCCAAAGAAAATAAGGAAATACAACTAAAAGGAAAGATTCTAACCTAGCATAATTACAAGAAATTAAGGGTATGATCTAACATAATTCTAGAAAATTAAGGTTATGATATAATATTCTAGATATATTCTAAAATACAAATATATACATTGACACTAACTAACTAGGCAATGCTGATACTAAATAAATCAATTTGCAAATTTACTTATTGACACAACAAATATAATGCTGATGTAAAAGCATGTCACATCAGATTGGATTACTTAAAAAGTATTGATGTATATAGCACAACTCGGTGATCATATCCTCATTTTTCACGTAAAAAATGATCAGCTTACAACATGATCTTAAAAATACTTGCCTTTCATGGACAACATTGTAGTTGGAGTATCCTCCTTTGGTGATTGTACCATCATTAAACTCCCTTGTAGTTGTAGTTGGAGTATCCTCCTTTGTAGATGCCGTTAAAAGTGCCAACAACTCCCTTTGCACAATAAACTTCTAACGCATCATTACAAAAATGGCAATCCCTGCAGAGTTAACATAAGTTCCCACCCCAACATGGTCCCCAACTTTGAAGCCGCGGACATTGGAACCAATCTCCTTCACAATTCCAGCAATCCCGTGTCTGCAGCCATGCAAATAATGCAAAGACACTACAAGAAACACTACAAGAAAATCCATTATTTGCGGCGCAACAAATCGCCGCAAATAATACCCAAAATCGCTGCAAATAATTATTTGCAGCGATTTATGCGCGCCGCATCTTCGTCGCAATTGTTTACTCACTTTTAAGTTAATTCAGCGAAATATAGATTTCGCCGCGAAAAATTATTATTTACGGCGAAAAAGTTCGCTGCAAATAGCCTTCTTAATGCCGCGAATAAAGTTAACATATCATATGTTAATCGCTGCGAAAAAGTATTTGCAGCGGTTTTTAGTCGTCGCAAATATCAGAACAATCGCTGCAAATACTGTCTGGTTATTTGCAACGTGAAGCTGGAACGCTGCTAATAAGTTTTTGCGGCGAAAAAAATCGCTGCAAAAAAGAATCAGCAGCGATTTTGGGTCTGCCGTGCAGTATAATTAGACATAGTTTATTTTTATGCGGCGAAAAATATTCGCCGCAAATAACTTGTTCAACGTTTATTTTTTTTTTCGTCGATAATTGATTCGCCGCAAAAAAAATTTACGTTTCAACAAGTTATTTGGGGCGATTGGAAATCGCCGCGAATAGTCTTTCCTATAGATAATAACAGCGAACTAGAAATCGCCGCAATTGGTCTTTTGTACCTGATACGGTCCTGGTATAAAATTGTTTTTTTTTTTTTTGGTATAGACCTAATTTCCTGTTTCCAACTCATTTAATTACAGCATTACCAAATAATAATACAAAATACATCCATGAATTAGATACACCAAAGATTAATTTAATCGGCCAATACTTGTAATCATACTATAAGCTAGTATATATATATAAATTCAATAATCCAATACATCAGCCAGCCCCTTTAGAAGTGCTATACACTGGCATATGGTGCATTAATGGGAGGCAATTAAATACTATAAATGGGAGCAGCTAATGTCTCTTACAAGGTTTAAAGTACTACAAAAACATCCTCCTCTACAAATGTACCATAATTGCAACAAATATGAAAACAAATGGGATGGAGTCTATCCGCAACTTCGCACATCGAACGTTGATTTGCGATGACCCGGTGATTGATGGCTGTCCGGAACATGGTTATCAAGTAGACTTCCTTCTACATTCACTAGCTAGGCAAAAGAATTCTCCAAAGTGACAACTTTGCTTAAGATAAGTTACACACAAACAAATATTATAGCAGCAATTTTATGTAGTTGCAAAAATTCTTTGATTTCTTGCATGTTATGAGCTACCATGCATTTTCCCTTCTATTTTGTTTTCACGCGTTTGCATGTAATTAACTAATTCATTATAAGAAATAGGATGAATTCGTATACATGGTTTCAATATGTATCTAATTCAATGAAATGTCACAAATCTTTCCCAAAGAATAACAAACCAATAAAATTCTTGTTACATGCTGCACACCTCGACCTCACATGAAAGATAAATTTTGCCAACCACTAACAAGCATTCATGTGAAAATAAAATCATCCAAATGAATAGACCAATAAATTTTCTGCCTAACCTACAATACAAATCATGTAAATCTGAAACAAAAGCATCAAGCAATTAACTTAAACTGTGTATTTGAACAACCATCTCAATTTACTCATGCAAGTGATAAATAAATACATGATAATGAAGAAAGAAATAGAAGAATAACATGATAGTAAATTTATATGCTTGATTTTATGCACATGCCTAAGCATAGAATCAACAAACCAATAAAATTCTTGTTACATGCTGCACACCTCGAGTGAACATGAAAGATAAATTTTGCCAACCACTGTGTCAGATGATGTTGGATCTAACAAGTCATATTCCTCAACTTCTGATTTTTCTTCCTGCAACACCATTCATGTGAAAATAAAATCATCCAAATGATATAGACCAATAAATTTTCTGCCATGCCTACGATACAAATCATGTAAATCTGAAACAAAAGCATCAAGCAATTAACTTAAACTGTATTTGAACAACCATCTCAATTTACTCATACAAGTGCTTTAAACACCTAAAAAGAAAGCTAAACCCACTTTTTGTAAGCGCATCAAAGGATTATGTTTACCTTAGCACAAGTACTATCAAATGATTCTTGTCATTCAAATATATCCACCCAACCATCCCAGCTCTACTTTTATTAAGTTAGAAGCTAACTTACAGACTACTCTTAGCACTTAAATCATAAGTAAGTTAGAAACTAACTTACAAACCACTCTTAGCACATAAAATGTCCATGGATGTAATAAAGACACACTAAGGTTAGGGAACATTTAATACACCATAAAAACTCAACAATTTTTAATCTTCTAAAAACATAAACATTCGAAATAACCCCTTCAATTTATGTAAATTGCAATTTGACCTCTAAACTTTTGGAAATTGCATTGTGACTCCAAAATAGACCAAATTGCACCAACTACTCATATTTTCTATATAAAACTCATTTCCAACCTCAAAATAATATTTTCCATATAAAAACTTTAAAGATATAAATATATATATATATATATATATATATATATATATATATATATCAAATCCGAAAATTAGAAACTTAAGCATCTATTAAAAACATTCAAACCTAATTTCATACTTGTAATCCCTTAAACTTAAAATAACTACTTGGCTTAACTCTAGAATAGAACTCAAAAATATATCTATCCTCCTTTTTCATACCCAACCCGAAATATGCTTAGGAACAAAACCATCTATACACACTAATGTCAAGCCAAGATATATAAGCAACTATTCTAGAGTATACATCAATTCGTTAGGAAATGAACCAGTTCTCTTAATATCTAAGCCATGCAAATTATCATCAAGTCTAGTCTAAGTCCGAATACAACATCCAATTTCCTAAAAGTCTACATTTTCAAACAAACATATCAAACTATCAATTTCTTACAATAAAATGCTAATCTTAAAATAGGCTTGTAATATTGTTGCATATTAACATCCATAATCATGTATCTTTACTAAAAGTTACATATTTTGACATTAGGCTCAGAATAGCAACATGAACCAAAATCCTACAAAAACTTAGCTCCTTTGCAAGCTCAAAATTAGCATACAAAAACTTGAATTAACATCATCCTCAACAAACATGCTAACTGAAATTGTATTAACTCTACATGGCATTCCAAATTCTAATACTTTAATTCTAGTACAATAGTCATACATCTAACAACTACATTTCATATCCAAGCTAAAAAATTTGTACACACCACGTTAAGAAAAATCTAACTCATACGGATTAAACTCAAACTATGATTCCTCAACTAAATAATGCATCCCAAAGCTATAAACCAACTTATAAAACACAAATATACTTTCTTCAAGAAAAAACTTCCAATAACCCACTAACTTAATCATTTAACACATATAAAATTAACAGGGAAAACTTGTTTACCAAAAGATGAGGCTTTAGGGGTTGGGAAACTTTTTCACTCTTCCATTGCGCTACACACTCGGTTCCTCTCAGTAAAATAAGTGACTTGAGGTGTTAGACTTGTGTGTGTGTGTGTGTGTGTTTGAGTAAGGAAAAACCAAAGAAAATGAAAGTGGGCTGTGGACGTGAGGTGTTAGACTTGCAGTTCATTAACTCTTTCTCTTTCTAATCAACAATTTGCATACTAGAAGTAAATAACCTTTACAAGAAGATCACATCATTTGGATAGAAGTGCATAAGCTAGAAGTAAATAGCATAAGGAAATGAATACATCACCTGGTCAAGCATAAGACACAAACTTGTAGCACATACCATCATGACAAAAATTAATGGCTGTCCAAGATGATTGCAAAATAAATCGACACGTTTTGCAGCTCTTGCATAACCCGACCCCTCCCATCTTCATCCCCTGCAGCTCTTGAATCCATCTATAATATCCTCTTCTCCACCATCAATGTTGCGGTCCGTACGATTAAACTTCGTCTCAACATCTTGGAGATACATCGAGCAAAATGTCAAACACTCGATGTGAATGTAGGCTTCCGCTATTGAGCCTTCTGGACGAGCTTTATTTTTAACATACCGCTTAAATTTGCCCAGATACCTTTCGAAAGGGTACATCCACCTATATTGAACTGGACCTCCGAGTATGGCCTCACCTGGTAAATGGACAGCTAGATGGATCATAATATCGAAAAAAGATGGAGGGAATATCATCTCCATTTTGCATAGAATGGTGACAATATCAAATTGAAGCTGGGATAAGCGATTCACATCCAATGTTCGGGCACACAACTCTTTAAAGAAACTGCTAAGTTCAGTCAAAGCCAATGCAATATCATTCCTTAAGAAACCCCCAACAGCAATAGGAAGCAGTCGTTGCAAGAAAACATGATGATCATGGCTTTTAAGCCCATAGATTTTGCAATCACGTACAGAAACACAGTGCGTGACATTGGCGGCAAACCCATCTGGAAATTTAATCTCAGCTAGCCACGAACAAAATTTATTCCTTTCATCTCCATGTAATGTGTACAATGCACGTGGCATTGTAACACGTCCACCTTCACGTTGAAGATGTAATTCTTTTCTAAAGCCCAAGCTCTCCAGGTCACGCCGTGAATTTATAGTATCTTTTGTTTTACCAGGAATGTCCATTAAAGTGCCCAATATGCTATCAGAAATATTCTTCTCAATATGCATAACGTCTAAATTATGTCGAAGCCGCAACATTGACCAATAAGGTAGCTTGAAGAAGATGCTTTTCTTTGTCCAGTTCAACTGTTCTGCAGTGCGTTTTCTCTTCCTACAAGATTTACCAAATTGTACATCTCCGAGCATTTGTAGCTGAGTTAAGAGATCACCCGCTCCTTCAACCAAATTTGGTGGCATGCGATGATCTTCCCTACCGTTGAACAACCATTTTCTCGTCCGCCAAATGTGACTTGCCGGTAAAAGACGTCGATGTCCCATATAACACTGTTTTCTACCATACTTTAACCAAGAGGAATCTGTACTGACATTGCAAGAGGGACATGCCAATTTCCCTTTTGTTGACCACCCAGAAAGATTCCCATAAGCAGGAAAGTCATTAATTGTCCACAATAAGGCAGCATGCAACATGAACACTTCCTTAGTGGAAGCATCATATGTAGGTACCCCATGTTCCCAGAGTTCAAGCAACTCATCAATTAACGGCTGCAAATACACATCAATGTCATTCCCTGGCGATTTTGGGCCAGGGATAATGAGGGATGTCATGAAGAACTGATCTTTCATGCATAACCACGGCGGCAAGTTATACGGGACAAGAATCACTGGCCAAATGCTATACGGCTTTGCTAGATTGTTGAAGGGATTGAAGCCGTCGCTTGCCAAACCGAGCCTAACATTGCGAGCATCCCTAGCAAACCAACAATGGGTTTGATCAAATGTCTTCCAGGACTCAGAGTCAACAGGATGTCTCATACTAGTCTCATCAGGTACTCGCTGCTCCTTATGCCATCTCATATCACGCGCTATCTTGTCTGTCACAAATAGACGTTGCAATCTTGGCTTCAAAGGAAAATGCCGAAGGACTTTTTGTGGGATCATTCGTGACCCGTGTGTGTTTGGCATCCACCGTGAAGCCTTACATATAGGGCACTCATTAAGATTAACTTTTTCCTTCCAGAATAAAATGCAATCATTGGGGCATGCGTGAATTTTGTGGTACTGGAAACCCAAACCTCGTTCCAATGACCTTGCCTCCTCATATGAACTAGGCAATTTAGCGTCAGGAAAGGCTGACCGTAGAAGGCTTATGAGCATATCAAAAGACTTGATTGACCACCCACCAAGTGTTTTAATGTGTAATAACTTCACAATAAATGAGAGCTTTGAAAATTTAGTGCAGCCATCGAAAAGAGGACGTCGGGCATCCTCTAATAGATGGTCAAAAGTTGAGTTTGGAGAGGAATGTGGTATTGATGGCTGAGTTGGCAATGTAGTGTCATCTTCAGGAGTATCTCCAAATGTGCCTGCCCGTATGTCATCTAACATACGGTCCATGTCATCAATGTACTCGTCTTCAACTCCAACTCCGGGATTGGCGTCGTCGTCAATGATGGGGAGTGTTTCCTCCTCCCCATGAAATATCCACTGGGTGTAATTTGGATTGATTCCTTTTATGAACAAGTGAGTCTCCACCTCAAATATAGGCAAGAAGAGGTTATTACAGCATATACGGCAAGGACACCGAATGCGATCACTTCCCATGGAATGGTTTCGTGCCATTGTAAGGAAATTGTTAACCCCTTCAGCATATTTGGGTGATACAAGTCTATCACCCAAATTCATCCAGCTTTTGTCCATCTAAATAAAACGAAGAGTCGTCAAATTCTTTATTTGACTCGGTGAACGATGAAATGATAGGTTATTACAATGTTCTACTTAAATATGGGATACAACAACATGATTGAAACATGGAAATTATTAATTAAAATTGTCTTCATAATATTTAAAAGAATTCGCAAGGTTGGGATGTAGATGAAAAGTACACTACAGAGGGATAAGAAAGTGTAAAGAGGGATTTATGAGGTGTGAATAACTCTAAATATGGATTTAGCACAAGGAAGTGATCATGCATAATATATATTATTATTATTAATATATATTATTATGTCATGTTGATCTATGCTACTTGACAAACCCATAACTTGTTTAACAATCTTGTAACCTAACAATCCCATCATGAACTAGTAGATATGCATCGAACTCAACATGACATATGATTTGATAGATACATATATATAACCTCCAGAAATAATACGCAAAACTTAGAAAGATAACGCAATCAAACCTTAGCACATGTTAGCTACAAGTTGTTGCGATGTAAATTAATCAAAATTAACTATATACAATAACAAAATAATGAATATTAGAAAAAGAACGAAAAATACACACATCATGATGTGAAAGAGATCATCATATATGTGCTATTTAGTGCGTGCATGTGTACCATTAATTGTAGAATAATGACTTATTGCGGCGATTTTATTATCGGCAGACCAAAAATCGCCGCAATAAGCCCATTTTATTGTAGTGGTAGGGTATCTAATCTACAACTTGGAGGTCAGATGGGGTTTATTCAGCTCGAGGTATACTTTAATATTTCAAAACATTGATCGATCATAGCCAATTTCCGCGAATTTTCACAGAAAATCAGAACAACAAAGCATACATGCACTTGTAAAGGCAGATCACATGCATGCATGGAACTAAACCATGTTTTAAATGGTTTATATATTTTATTTTTTTCAGTGCATGCAGAAGATCAAGAATACAAACACAAAAAATTAAACTTAATAATCTATGATGGTGCCTCATTTAATGATCTTAGGAAGAAGTTAGAACGGGTGAAGTTTGAAGGAAATTAATGCTTATAATTAATTATCCTGTAAAATCTCAATAAGCTGCACAATTTCCCCTAATATTTTGATTTCCTCTGATCTCTTATCTTCGTAAGTTTAATTGTTAGATGGGTATGTATATACGCACGTGGTGCTGAAGTTAATAATAAAATATGGAGTAATGTCGTCTTCTTCTGCATGCACTGTTTTCTGAGTTTTAGAAAGTCCGAGTTTTAGATGTATTGGGTAGACATTTAACTGAGACAAAAATTGAGTTGTTTAGCTGACACTGTTTTCTCCAGGGGACAAGGAACCTTGGTTGAAGAAGCAATCTTAATTGTCTCTGTGTGTTTGTGTCTGTGAAATCTGTCAGTAGCTTTTGTCAATAATTAGGAGGTGTTTTGAGGTTTTAAGCTAAATTAAATTAAATTACTTTTTTCATGCTAACTATCTCTAAGCTTAAGTTGGAAATTAATATTTTAAGATTGATCATTAAGTACAGCAAAATATCATGAAGAGGAGGGAAGATGGGGGTTGGTTTGTTACTTGATTAATTTGACTCTATGCCCATTGATGGGATGCTTCAATATGCCCATTGATGTGATGCTTCAATATGATCAACTTTATTTACAAGTTTGAAAGAACTATATTCATCCTATCTAGCTTAAAAATAAGGCACATGAGATTATAACCTTCTTTACTAGATCATTTTGATCAGTTCATATCTGCATGTGTACATACATAGAATATATATAGGAATATATATTCTGTATATATATATATATATATATATATATATATATATATATTTATATATTTGTATGCAATTTACACAATGGCAATTTATAGAATATATATCTATATGTACATATTTCAAATAATATATAGGACTGCAAATGAATTGCCAGGCGAAATTAAGTTGAACATCATGTATGTATACGTGCAAATTAACCTGTGAATATATAAAGCTAGGTAGCTTTAATTAGTTCGTGAACAAACTATCAATATCAGTGATGGAAACTACATTTGGATATATATAGATATATATATATGTATATCTAAACACAAGACAAAGAAGAAGGGATGAAGGCATCAACGAATGCTGCAGGCACATTCTCCTCGTTAAAGGAGAATTTTTTGGGGTGTCTAACGGCCTTAAACTGGTGGGAATCTAGGGCGTTTGCTGCACCAACTTCCTGTCTAACCATCACCCTCAATGATCAAATTAATGGGTCACATAATATTCATGTCCCTATCTCAGTAAGTTTTGTGATGCTAACCAAAGTTCTCTGATTAAACAGTGATGGATCACATTGATCGCATGATCTAACTATATAATTATTTGCTTGCGCCCATGCATATTAAAAACTACAAAAACTTTAACTTAGCATGAGTTAGCTAGGTAAGCTAGCTATATTATATGCATAGAGCCGGAGTATATATATATATATTATATACAAACAATTCATGAATATTATATATAATAAATAATGCTGTTTTGTGATATATATAACATTTGTTGAGGAATAATTAGAAAATATTGCAACTGCCAAAATAAACATTACTGGAAGACCAATTTCTATATATTAGTTCATGAATAAACATAAAAAAACTGGAGTTTGATATCAGATGCAACTGCCAAAATAAGCAATATAAGTTAAATCATACTTGAGATGAGGGGAAAACACTGCAAGTCATATTCCTCAGTGTTGATAGGCATAAAGAAACACAAACACATAAGTTAAATATATGTTTTTTCTTTGTTTCAATATTATGATTATGCTAGCAAGTCCTTTTTTCAGAATATATATATGTCTGTGTGTGTGTAAGCGCGTGCGTGTGTATGTACAAGTAATTAATGTCATTTTCTGATTTTTCCATTGTATTTTTTGTCTATACATGCCTTGGTATTGGTAGGGTGTTTAGCTAATTGGAATGCCATGAATAAGCTCTCTCAATCTGCGTGTCATGTTTGTTTCTTCCACTACAAATAAGTTCTCTAATTACAGTTAGCAGAGACCAAGGAGAGGCCTGGAGGTGCAAGGAAGGGGGAGAGGCTTGGGAGAATGATTTTACGCCAGCAGAGAAAGGTGGAGATTCCAGTTGCAAAAATAGCTGGTTTCCTTGTTTGGGATTTCAGTACGTATTAATCATCCCATCAAAAAACTAAGACAGTACTCCAAGTACTACAAATTCATTTCACTGTGACAGTGAAATGTGATTTTAGCACCTCTGTTTTTTCAGGTTTCCTTCTCTGTCGTTGCACACACAAAAGAAGGAATGGATTACAGGACCTCTTCTCTCGACTATCTTTTTAATTAAACACAATCATTTTCCTCTCTCAATATATATATATATATATATATATATATATATATATATATATTATACACACACACACACATGATATATATATATATATATATAATATATGAACCCAGGCAGGGCAGCTAGGCTTTCCTTTTAAGTTTTCTGGTTTCTTTGGATATGTAGTTTTTTGTCATCTTAAACATTTTGGGGGCAGGTAAGTATCGTTCTTACGTTATCCATATATATGAATTAGCTTGTTCAAGTATATATATGTTGTACGAGATCAAGGATATCTCACTCTTTGAAAGCAGTTTCATACCAACACTGATCTAGCTAGCTTTTAGTTCTACATATATATATGCTACACTGAAAACAAGAAGATCTACGACATCATGGTGCAATCATATATGTATATAAAAAACGATTCCAGAACAAACCAAATGTAGTAATAATAATAAACATTACTACATTTGGTTTGTTACTTGAAAATATCTCTCTTTCCTTTTCATTTCCTTGAGGTAACGTATTGAAATTCTCAACCCATTGGCCATGGTGGCACAAACTAATCTGTACCTCATATAATACACACTGCCCCATTCATGCTACAATGCACTTCATGATTATGGTTCTTTTCTGCTACTGGAGAGAGTGGTTTCTGATGAAAATATGTAAAACTGATAAGAATGCTATCTAATGGTTCAGATAGTATACATTAAACAAGATATTTTCCATGGACAATTTAAGGTTCAGAGTCCTTCTAGGTGCAAGCTGCTATGAGGGCACACATTCCACACTGTTAACGTGGCAAAACTTGACATTAGATGGCAGAATTTGGTCGAGTGTGTCATCCACACCAACTTGCAAAGATAATTTTCCTAAAGCCTATTACCGGGATACTTCAGTTCCCTTATGTCCTATAAGCTCATTGAAGTATGTAAATATATATATATATCTAAAGTTTTTAGATTTAGATAATGGCCATTATATATATATATATATATATATATATATAACTGTAACTATATATATATATATAACTATAAAAAGTTTGCACATCCAAGCATTGTGGAGTTTGCCAGAGTCGAAGAAAGCCAACCAAGAAATTAATATTGGGGGGAAACACTTCCTATCGCCTACGGGATTGTCTAATGTGTGTGCTTCTCAAAACCTAAGCATAAATATTATAGCAAAACACCAGTGTTTCTAATTGCCCTAAACGGTTTCATCAAGAACTGGAAAAGAGATAGAACAGAGTAATTTACCTTGGGAAATCGAATCCAACCGAGTGGATGAGGAGACGAAGGGCTGGAAAATCGACTCTGACGTTCACTCCACGCAACGGGCCGACGATGATGAAGAACAAAGCCTTCGGGTGTCTTCAAACCGTAACTTTTTTCACATTTTATGGCCGAGGCAAAAGCGATTGAAGACGTTGATTAGTGGGGTTTCGGTGGGGGGGAGTAGAGTAACTCGGTACTCGTACGCGAGAACCACTGGGCTGGAGCAGCTGGAGGTGATTTTAGTGGTTTCAATCGGTGGAAGGGAAATCCCGAGTTATTTCTGTGCTTCGGTTTTGGCTAATCTGCAGCTAGAGAGAAATGAAAAAGAACAAGTTGGGGACGAAGGGGCTTTCGGGATTTGGGGGGAAAAATAAAATCCTCATTTCGTTTTGGCGCTGGATTAAAATCACAGTTGCAGCGAAATTGTCCGCCGCCATAAGTTATGGTTCATTTGCAGCGATTAATTTCGCCGCTATAATCACAAAAATCGCTGCAAATGATTAATTTGATTTTGCAGCGAAAATAATCGCCGCAATTAACTTAAAAATCGCCGCAAAAGGTAAAACAAGAAGCCCGCGCGTTTAAAGCTGCGTCGATCAAGAAATCGCCGCAAATAATGACATATTGCGGCGATTTTATTACCGGCAGACAAAAAGTCGCCGCAATAAGCTGATTTTCTTGTAGTGAAATAAGACCTTTCAAGACGATTTTATGTATGTTGAAAATAAAATCACTGCAAAAAACCTTTAATTACGACGATTTTTACATCATCGCAATGTTTTTCATCAAGTTTTTAACATGGTTTTTTCCGGTGATTTTTTATTTTTTGTGACAAAAAAATTTGCTACAAATACTAAACTTATCTTTTCCAGCGATTTTTACTTTTTGTGACGGAAGTATTTGCCACTAAAAGTAAAAAACTTTTTGCAGCGGTTTATTATTCGACGGAATTGCAAAAATTATCTTTTGCAGCGATTCATCGGAAAAAAAGTGAAAGTTGTTTACGACGACGTTAAATCATCGTAAAAGCTAATATTCAAAATTAAAAGTAACTATCTCGCGGTCTCCTTCATTTTTCTCTCCCGCTCGATATCTCCCTCTCTCATTTCCCCTCTATTGCCCCCCTGGCGACGACTCTCTTCCTCTTTCTGCAATCCTCTCTCTCTCTCTCTCTCTCTCTCTCACACACACACACACACACTCAAGATGTCCGCATCTTTCCCTCTCTCTATTTCTGTCTCTAAAGTCTCTGTGTGAGTACACAATGCTGATGAGCTGGAGTTGTTCTGCTTCGAGACCTCTATGCCACCTCGGTCCTACTCCACCACCACAACCACCATGCTCTTTGTCCTAGTCGGTAGGTCATCTCTCCCCCACCGTCTCTCTCTCTCTCATCTCTCTCTCACCCCCCGATCCCCATTCCCAATTTCAAAATTTTAAAGAAAGCCCTAGCAGCCGCCCACGCATCCCCCCCTCGTAGCAATCTGTTGCATCCCCTCCCCTCTCCAGCCCCTCAGTCGCAGTCTCTCTGTTTCTCTCTCACCCCTGTGGCATCGGCACGGTACTCTCTCTCATTTGATTGTGTTTTTTTTGGAAATTCATTTTGGTGTTGAAATCCATGTTGATTTTCTTATATTTTTTTTCGTAAGTTTTCTATTTCTTGTGTTGAAATCCATGTAATTTTTCTATTTCATTTTTTTTTTGTAAGTTTTAGTTTTAGATTTGGATTTTCATGTCAAAGGTGCCTAATCTCATAGTATGTTTTGAGATGAATTTTTCTAGATGGAAATGTACCGAGATAAGACCCTTTGATTTTAATTTTTCAATTGTAAAGAAAAGAAGTGATGAAAACGAAGAAAAGAGAAATTTTTATAGTATTTTCTTTTGTTTCAGTAATGAAAGGAAGAGAAGAGAAAATAAGTGTAAAAAATAGGGTCTACTAAGGGAGTGTTACACTTACCTAGTGATGAAAAACATAGAGATCATAAACAATAGAAAAAAAGTAAAAGTAAATACTTGATGCTCATGCTTGATCATGCTTGATCACTATATCTATAATCTATTGTTCAAAATCATGCTTGATCACTATATCTATTTTTTAGAGATGAATTTTTTGATGTGTTGCTTATCCATTTAGGGTCATGTTCTCTTTTTAATCAGATGCTATCATATGGTTTATTATTGAATTAACAACTTAAAGTTGAATCAAACCAATCTGCCTTCTTAGACATAATTTTTTCCACCATTTCCATGTATCTTAGATGGAGCTCCTTGCCTGTTGTCAATCAATGGTGAATTCTCAACAAATGCAGAATTTGAAACTACATTAATTAAGATTTAAGGTTCATAAGCTTCTTTAGCTATTTATTTTTTCCTCCTCTGCCTTCCCAGGCTCGCACCCCTCCGGGGACCTAGACGTCTTTCCCTTCGTTGGTCTCTTTGGTCCTCCGATCGGCGTCTCAGGCTCTATTGATCTTCCCCCTTTCTTCCCTTCAAGGTGTAGCAATTCCTGGTGTTATGTCAGTTGGTCATGTGGTACTTGCAGTATTGGTGGTTCTCTTGATCTCAGGTTGGCGCTTTTCGTGGGCTCAGTTTCTGGTCTTCCTCTACCGCTAGATTTGCATGAGCTTGAGGCATTCTACGCGACTTTGTGGGCACTTCTACTTTTCTCCTCACATATGGTGTTTTTCTTTTTTCTCATTCCCGGCCCCTACCCCTTCGTTGTCTAGCTGCCTTCCGATCTGCTGTCAGGGCTTCGAGGGTATCTTCGGCGCTAATGAACCCGTATGCGCGGTCCATAAACTCCCTATAACACCCTGCATCCGGAGGTCTTGAGAGTTAGCTCTTGTAACCTAATGCCATCTTACATAACAGATTTTTACACTAATATTTCCATCCAAATATGAAATCCATTTATTGAAAACAAAAATATATGTCCCTCCATCAATACACTAATTAATTACCTCAAAAAAATAAATTAGAATTCCACACAATCTCGAAATTTCCACGACTTATAGTACCAAAATAAAATAAAATCATAAATCAACTGAAGAGACTCCCAAATAAGTACTTGTACCCTCGGGTACTTATTCTTCTACGAACTTCACAACTTCTCTAACACAACCTACTCTTAATCACCAGCAAGACCACCATAATCATCTGAAAAATATTGTGAAGATAAGGGATAAGTTATCAACAACTCAGTAAGCAGAGAACATATACTAGTATGTAAATATGAGAATTTTCAGAATTAAGAATTTAGAACAAAATATTTACTTTAATAATGCATAATTAGAAATATTTGCTTTCAGAATGTAAAATCAAAACATGTTACTAGAACTTTCAGAGTGAAGCTTTCAAAAAACTTTCTTATTCAAAATCCTTTGGCATAACAAAATTTGAAACATCATCTTAATATCATATCAGAGCATCACATCGGGAGAGATATCATGTTTGACCCCCGTGGTAGGGTTATAAACCACAATTATAACCCATGGAAGGGTCATATCAACTATTATCACCCATGGAAGGGTCATGTCAACTATTATCACCCATGGTTGAGCTGTATACCATATTTAACCCTCGTGGTAGGGTCATAAACCACAATTATATCCCGTAAAAGGGTCGTATCCATTATTATAACTCGTGGTTGGGCCGTATCTACTATTATAACTCGTGGTTGGGCCGTATGCCACTATTATTACCCGTGGCTGAGCCATATCCACTATTATCACCCGTGGTTGGGCCATATACCATGTTTAATCTCGGTGGTAGGGTTATAAACCATAATTATAGCCCATGGAAGGGCCGTATCCACTATTATAATCCGTGGTTGGGCCTTATCAGAACATAATAGAACCATCAAAATCAGACTTTAATCGAAATATAGAATTAGAATCTCATGCCAAGGTTTTCAAATGCCACATCATATCAAAAACCAAATACTAAATAGTTTTAGATAATTCCACATGTTTGAAATAAACAGAATCAAAACATCTTCATTTATTCACAGCAAAACTTTTAGATCCCATGTATCAGAACATCTTTATTTCATCAAAACAAAACTTTCAAAAAAGAAGAAGACTCATATTCGCTCTTTTCCAGATCAAAAACAGAATGCACAAAAACCAACTCATGTCTACACCAGTCATGATAAAAATACTCTTATCTTTCTTACGAATCTCATAAGTAATGCAGAGCAAATAACTGAGGTTATTTTCACATTTGTTTTTCAAAAATAAATATATCATGTACATTTTCATAAATCAACCTCAGTTCATTTTTTTTTATGCAAAGTCTAACATAGGAACCCCGCTTACCTGAACTTCTTAGCTTTTCAGAATTTTCCTCAAAATGTCAAATAAACTAAAAGTCGTCACCTATAAAATAATCACATAATTTTCAATCGAACACGTATTTCAGTATTTAAGCCTAAGATGCTAAAATAACCTATTTTAATTTCTCAAAAACCTAAATTCATGTAATCCTAAAATATCGTCACATTTCTAAATTTCTTCAATATCAATAATAACTATTAAACTCAGAATACTTCTAAAAAAGCATAATAATATTAGTAATAAATACAACTATACCACAAAATACATTTATGGTTTAAATATTCATTATAACCAACACTGATTAAAGTAGGAGAGCAAAGATTTCATTTAATAAAATAAAAGACTAATTAGTTTCTCTTTAAAGAGTTCAAAATAAAATTTTGCACTACTATGTACTTCTATAAAAAATATATTAGTGCTAATAATATATTTCAAATCTTTATTTAAAACAAAACTCATACAAAGTGAGTTTAATATATAAAACCAAAACATGACCAACTTTCCCCTTAGTCCATTTTATTTTCCATGTAATGTTTTTTTGGTTTTTTTGTGTGTTTTTCAGGCCTAAATAAGGGAGGATCGCCGTTCGAGTTTTTCCAGTCTTCACCTTTCTACACGCGCCCCATCAGCATGACGCCCAGTCGCCGATCTTCATGACCAGAAACTACAGCGTCCGTCAAAGTGGAGCGTAGTCCACACGTGCGAGACATAGTTTTGGATCATGTAGGCGCATGACCATCACGCGCCACTGAGGAGCCCTCGGCCGACACCACACTCAGTTTCTGTGGAACCTTTGACTCCGGGACTTTCAAGTTTGATGGTCAACTTTCCTCCCAGAGTGAACAGTGTCCTACACGCGCCACTACTGACCCATTGTGCACTGTTCATTAGTTTTTATTTTTTTGTTTCTTTGTTATTTTCATTTCAGTGTTTTGTAGTTGTTTTGTTCTTCTATTTTTGTTGTTTTTTGTTGAACCAAGTGAGGTGTTGAGCCTTTGGATCGAACGTAATCTGGGCCAAGAGTTGTTCGAGAGTGGTGGGCGATGCTATGACCGGTGGTCGTAACGTCAGACTGTTGTGGTCCGTGCGTGAGCTGGGTGCTCATTTCGTTAGGGCTCGAGATGCCGATGCTTGCAGTGGGCGTGAACAGAGAACTTATACCAGTGTGTAAATATGAGCATTTACAGAGTTCAGAATGAGGAACAAATATTTTTCCTTCAGAATGCAGAATCATAATTTTTACCAAAATACAAGAGTGAAGCTTTCAAAAATAATCTTATCAAAAATTCATTTGGCATAGCATAACTGAACAAATCACATCACATTAGAAATTTCATGTTTAACTCCCGTGGTAGGGTTGTGCAAACTCCGACAACCAACCGAGCAGAAACATAATGTGGACACTTCCCCTTATTCATTCTCGGAGTCCCGAGTGTGCACACAAGAAAGACTACGCAGAAAACCACTTTGTTTCCAAAGTGGGTGCACCAGAAGCAAAAAGTTGGTACCAATCAGAACATAGGCCACAGTTTTACACTCGTGGTAAGGTCAGAACGGAATATAAATAGGAATAGAATGTTATGCCAGAGATTTTCAGAAATTACATCATATCATATCAGAGTACAGAACATTTCAGAACGGATCAGAATCAGATCACAAAAATATAATTTATGCACAAAATTTCATATTCGCTCTCTTTTGCACAGCTCAAAAAATAGAATGCTAAAACTTTGCTCATGTCTATACCGGTCATGACAGAAAGTACTTTATTCTTATACAGAATTTCATAAGTTATGCAAAACAAATAACTGAGATTGTTTCAAATTTCTCTTCATAACAAAACATGCATATTTTTCCAAAATTGACCTCAGTCTATTTTATTTTTATGCACAGTCTAGTAGGAACCCCGCTTACCTGGACTTCTTAGTTTTTCATAATTTTCCTCAAAAAATGCTGAACGATTTATTAATTGTCACCTATAAAATAATCATGCAAATCCTGTCAATTTCCAATCGAACACGTATTTCAATAATTGAGCCTAAGACGCTAAAATAACTTATTTTTATACCTCATAAACCTAAATTTCTCATAACCATAAAATCTCTCTTAATTCTAAAATAAATAATAATTACTTTCTAAATTCCTCAATATCCATTTAATAACTCTGACTAATACATAAAAATATAACTTATTAACTATTGAAATCAAACCATAAATTAATATAATCACACCCAGATATATTTTAACTTAAACCATAACTCTTATTAATTAAACTAATATAAAAAAATAAAATACACCCCTTGTAGTCTTTCACAATAATTTCTTATTTTTAAAACATAACCCACACAAAGTGGGCTTAATAATTTTTTTTTTTTTGAAATAGAAACTTTCATTCTCATTAAACTGCAAAATGAAATTACAGATGTAAGTCAGTCCATAGGACTTGTAGAACACAACTGGGAACAGAATCCCACCAAACATTAGTTGAAATAACATTTCTAGAAAATCTAGCCAGCTTGTGAGCTGCATGATTGGCTTCCCTGTTGATGTGATTGATAGAACAAACCTGAAACCTGCTCTTTAGTTGTTGAATATCTGTTAATAGATTCCCGTATATGGAGTTCGAAGTAGTGGGGTTATTAATTTCTTGAACTAGGAGAAGTGAATCAGTTTCAATGCATAAAGAGGGAAGGCCGAGAGGAATGCAAAATTGCATTCCTCAATATTGCAAGGTGCTCAATCTCTAGTGGTTCCATCACAGCAGCTTCTTTCTTGCTTACTACCTTCAAGACTTTTCCTTCCCAATCTCTTAAGATGAGACCTACCCCTGCATGGCTCTCAGCATGAAAAATAGCCCCATCCACATTGAGTTTTCCCATACCTTGTAGTGGTAACTGCCATTGAGACAACTTCTTGAATGTACTCTAATCTACAGCTTTAATGACCTTGAAAGTTTGATGTAAAGAAAGGGCATTATTAATGATCTCTTCAGGTGAGATCTGTTTATGTTCAAAAACCCACTGATTCCTCCTATTCCAGCATGCCTAGGCTATCATAAATATTTTTTCCAATTCATCTATACAGCCAGTGACTTGATTTCGAGTAACCCATTCTCTGAAGTCTCCATTTGGTCTAGTAGGTCTGAGTTGAGGGAAGATCTTACACCACATTGCTGTAATCAAAGGACATTGGCAAAGAGCATGAGTTGTGTTCTCCATTTCTGAAGAACAGATTTGGCAGTTAGCATCCTCAATTATTTTCCTTTTTTTCAGATTGATTCTTGTAGGAAGAGACTCATTACATGCCCTCCAAGCAAACGTCTTGACTTTGTGGGGGACCTTCATGCTCCAAATATCCTTCCAAAGTTTCTTGTTTGCATGGCTAGTCGAGCTTTCCTCCTCTATTGGTCTTGAGTTCAGGTGTTTGAATAATTTATAGGCACTCCTCACACTAAAACTTCCATTTTTCTCTATATCCCATATTAATTTATCTTCATGATCTCCTGCACTGAGGAGAATTTTCAACACTTCATCAACAGGCTCAGGGGGCAGTAGTCTTCTTATTATTTGCACATCCGACCAACCCGTATGTGGATCTATCAAATCTTCCACTCTTGGTTGTTCACCCGAGAAACCCCTCCCATTTGTTGTATATTTTTGAAGCTAGGGATCTAGTAATCTTCCCAGATTCTGATTTGCCTCCCATTACCAACCCTCCACCTACAGGCTTGGAGAAGTCTGTCTTTCACTGTCCAAATTCCTTTCCATACATAAGAAGGGTTGTGGCCAAGGCTAGAAGTTTGAAAGTTTGTTGAAGGGAAGTATCTAGCCTTCAATATTTTGTGAAGAAGTCTATTCTCATTTTGCATTATTCTCCTCCCTTGTTTGGCAAGTAGAGCATCATTAAAAATTCTTAAATCTTTGAAACCCAATCTTCCTTCACCTTTGGTATCACATAGCCTCTTCAAGCTTACCCAATGGATTTTCTTTTCTTCCTTTTTCTAGCCCCACCAAAACTTGGCCATCATCTGTTCTAACTCGTAGCAAAGAGAATTAGGTCAGTTAAAACAAGACATAGCATATGTAGGGATGGCTAGTGCAACTGCCTTGATTAAAACTTCTTTTCCCCCTTGAGATAGAAGCTTTTCCTTCAATTGTTGCAGCTTGGACCAGATTTTGTGTTTGATGTCTGAGAAAGCCTTTTTTTTATTCTTTCCAACCATAGGTCGCAAACCAAGATATTTGTCATAATTCTGAAAATCGTGAATACCCCACAAAGACAAAATTTGGTGTTGTGCCTCTGAGGAGATATTTTTACTAAAGACCATAGAGGTCTTTTCTCAATTAATCTTCTGTACTGATGCAGATTCATATACTTCTAGGATTCTTTGTACCTCCCTATTCTCTTGGATGGAAGCCTTATAGAAAAGGACACTATCATCTGCAAACAGTAGATGGTTCACCACAGGAGCCCCTCTACAGATTCTTACTCCACTAATAACCTTTCTTGTGCTAGCTTGGTTCAAGAGGGATATCAGACCCTCAGTTCCCAGCAAGAACAGGTAGCGAGATAAGGGATCTCCCTGCCTTATGCCTCGAGATGGATGAATAGGACCAACAGGCTTTCCATTAATAAGAATGGAGAAAGAAATAGATTTAATGTAGTGCATAACCAGCTGGATCCATTTACTAGCAAATCCCATTTTTTCCATAACTGCCTCTAGGTAGTGCCATTCAAGCCTATCATAGGCTTTACTCATGTCTAACTTGAGAGACATGAAACCTTCTTTCCCATGCCTTTTCCTTCTTAGGAAATCAACTAATTCATAAGCTACCAGAATGTTATCAGATATGACTCTACTTGGAACAAAAGCACTTTGGGAGCTAGAGATAATTTGAGGGAAGATCAGCTTCAATCTGTTAGACATGACTTTTGATATCAATTTATAAATGACATTACACAAGCTGATAGGTCTACACTCTGACTCTTTCTGGGGCTTTTTTGTTTTAGGAATCAAGGCTATGAAAGTGTGATTAATAGCATTTGGGAATCTACCTTCATTAAGAGCTTGCAACACAGCCTTTTCTCACCTATAGTATGCCAGTACTTTTGATAAAAGATAGGGGCCATACCATCAGGACTTGGGGCTGTAATGGGATTCATTTGATGTAAGGCTGCCTCCACTTCAGCTGCATTATAAGGTTTGGTTAGTTCCTCATTCATAGCTTCAGTCACTCTACCTTGTAGAGGAGATAAAAAATCCAAGTTGCTGGGTGGATTATTAGAGCTGAACATGTTTTCAGAATACTGCATAATTAGATCATCTCTTTTATCTCCTTCTTGCCAAGTTCCAACTTCATCGAGAAGGCTTGCAATGGTATTCGTTTTCCTCCTTTGATTTGCTTTGTTATGAAAGAAACTTGTATTTTGATCTCTTGCCTTTAACCAAAGAGTTTTTGATCTCTGTCTCCATAATATTTCTTCCCTTTCTAGCCATATATGTACTTCCTCTCTAGCTTTTTAAAGAGCCTCTTTGTCTAATTTGATGGAGTTGGCATCTTGAATTCTATCCATATTTTCTTTTGCCTGTTTCAGTCTCTTTTGGACTAGACCAAAACTGTTCCTGCCCCATTTTAATAGGTTCTTACTGCAGGCCAAAAGCTTCCCCATGACTTCCTCCATTGGTCCATTACCACATTGAACCTGCCAAGTCTTTTCTATCACCAAACTGCATTCTACTGAGTCAGTCCACATGGCTTCAAATCTGAAAGGTTTGGGACCTTTGAATTTTGGTGAGTGACCATCAGTGTGTAAGATAATGGGAGCATGGTCTGAGTGGGCTGCAATAGAGTGTAAAACCTTTGCAAAAGGAAAAAGTTGAGACCATGCATGGTTTGCAAGGACTCAATCCAGCCTTTCAAGAATGGCTTGATCCCCTTCTCTATTATTCCACCAGGTGTACCTGTTACCTTCATAACCCATATCTAGTAGTGCACAATCATCTATAACTTTTCGAAACTTTTCCATTTGGGATTCAGATTTGTCATTTCCTCCATTTTTCTCAAATCTGCTAGTAATTTCATTGAAATCTCCTAGAACCAGCCAGTTGTCATAGGTACCTTTGTTTAAAGTCCTGAGAAGGTTCCAAGTGTCCTCCCTTTTGCTAGCCTCTGGATGTCCATATACTCCTGTAAGCTGCCAACTATCACCTACATGACCAGCATTCTTCACCACAGCATCAATATGGTGCTTAGAGTAACTTCTTATTGTTAACTCAATCTCTTTTCCCCACAAGCTTAATCCACCACTTCTTCCCTCACAGTCAACTGTCAAACAATTATGAAATGTAGTTTTATACTTAATTCTTCCCATAGAGCTACTTGTCAGTTTAGTTTCTTGTAGGAACATGATGTTGGGAGCTTCCTTCTTGACTAAATCTCGAAGGGCACGAATTCCACGTGGGTTCCTAAGCCCACGTGAATTCCAACTAAGGATTTTCATAATTCCCGGCGGGGCTGAGTTTCAGCCTCCACAGATCTTCACATTTGTATCTTGTCAATTCCCATAACCTTTCTTAGTTTTGCAGTAGGTATTGAGTTTGGTTCCTGTTCATCCTCCCTAGTTCCCTTTCTTTTCCTTACAAGGTTTAAATTTTGAGCTATATCACCTTGTCTAGTTAGCCTTCTTGACCTCGAAACCTTTCCTCTTGCTAACTTAAACTTATCATCAGTAGAGGTGGATAGATTAATTACCTCATGGATTAGCCTTGTATCTTTCTGGGTGGCCTCGTTTGGCATTTTGTTGTGTAGGTCAAACCCTTCATTTGCATCTGTCATGTTTGCCACTAATAAAGCCTCATCATTACTCTATCCTCTTGCAGGACCCCCTCTCCTCTAAGTGGCAAGTCAACTTTGTCTGAACTTGCCTCTTTTTGCTCCCTTATTCCATCTTGCATGGCCCCCACTCCCCACTTATTGGCAAGTCCACTTGGTCTTGGACGGGAACCTTAGTGGAATTTTCCACTGAGTGAGAGCCATCTATATTCATGCTTCCTTCTTTACTGCCCAAAGTTCCTCGTATAGTTTCCTGATTTTCAGGATCTAAGTTTGACCTTTGACTTGGATTCTTGACAAGAGGAGCTTTGCCATGCTCAACCTGCTGGTCACGAAAGAGGAATGAGAGACACCAGCACGCAGCCATGGACCAAATGGGAGGCCCTCTTCTTTGCTCACTCATCGGTTATTTTGCCAGCCTTTACAATGTTTGTGATGATGACCCAGTCGACCACAAACATAACAATATGTTGGTAATCTTTCGTATGTGAAATGAACCTAACAGACTCCATGAGCAGGCAGATTTATGCATTTACCTCTCATTAATGGTTTAGTGACATCCAAGTTGACCTTCATTCTAATGAACTCTCCCCATGCTACTTCATCCTGGTCGATATTAATCTCCTCCACCATGCCTATACTCGCCCCAATCATCCTTACTACCCTCTCATTCATTGCACCCAGTGGGAGATCATACAGTCTGATCCAGAAGGCTGCCTTTGTTATCTTAATTCTGTTGGCTTGTAAATCTCCTTCAAAGTTTTGCATTAATACCAGGTGTCTATCAAAAGACCATGGCCCCTCATGTTGCACCCGTGCCTTCTCCCTTTGATCTTCGAATTCTACCAATAGCAGTTTGGATCCCAGCTCCTTAAACCATATCTTCTTTACAGGTCTCCAAATTCTCTTAGAGTTTGCTTGAAAGCCTCACGGTTGTAGAATTTATCTATGAGTAGAGATACCAATAAACAATGTTCTCCCCTTTGTTTAGTTTCCTCTAGCAGCACCTCTTCCACTATGATTTCCTCTTTCTCTTATTCAGATAGTGACAATCGTTGACATAATTCTTCGAGAGACTCTTCCATGATAGAGGAGTCCGAGGCCTGTACTAAGATAGGGAAGAGAGGTTGTTATCCAACACCCAATATTAAGTACTTAGAAATAAAGTGGGCTTAATAATTAAAGGCCAAACATATGTAAAACCTAGCAGAAATTCAAAGTTTTGTAATTCAAGGGCAAAATTGTAATATCACAAAGTTATGATTTACGTGAAACTAATAAGTCGTTTAATAGTTTCTTCTTTCCTTCTTCTTCATGTAATCCGCAAGTTACTCATATGTAACAGTGGCTACGTGCGATCCTTACCGAGAAGAGGAGCTGTAGCAGAGCTGCGTACAGTGAACGGCAGAGGGGGTGTCGACAGAACACTAGTAAGAGAGAGAGAAAGCGAATAGAGAGTGGGTGAATGAGGGAGAGGCACATGGTGGAAGAGGATTTACACACCTCGCTAGATGGGAAAGCTACGGACTAAGGTGGTGGTGTCGTTCGGGGCAGCGTCAGAGGGTGGAGGCTTTTGACCCTTGGCGTCTTCTGTTTCCAGTGGTGTCGTATGTGGCTGCGGCAAGTACTGGTGGTGCGGTGGCTTAAGGGCACTGGAAGGTTGAGTCAAATGCTCTATCTTTTAGAACCAAAACAGTGGTGCTTCGGTGATGAGTGAGGCAGTGTTTCAGTGATGGACGGCTGAGGAGTATGGGTCAACGTGTGACGGGCAAGAGTTGTGTGCGGTGGACTAGGTGCAATGGGACGATGGCTGGCGATTGCATTGAACAACGGCTGGGTGTGGAGGAAACGGCTGTTGGCGTGGGCAGACTTCTTTGTTTTGGGGTTGCAAAATAAGGGAGGCTTGCAGGTTACGTGGAGGAGTTGGGGTTGACAAGTGAGGGGTAGTGGCGACGGGGGAGAGTGTGAAATTGTACATAATTGTAAAGGAAAAAAGAGGAATGAAGAAATGTATTCTGGATTGAAAAAATTATCATTTGCTTCGATGATTAACTTTGTACAAAGTGACTCTATTTATGCACTTGAAATTGATCAATAATACTAATCAACTATTGACATATGGCATAACTAACTTAACTGTCAAATAACAAATAAAGCTTTCTGTTTGGCTACTTGAGACTTTAACTCTAATTCATCTATCATATTTTGGATATTCCAACACCCCCCCTCAAGATGAGAATGATATTTATCATTCCCATCTTGCTAACAAGATGATGAAAGTTGAGACACCCAAGAGGTTTGGTTAGTATGTCTTCCAATTGATGCTTTGAAGGAATGTGGATCACTTTTATCAAACCCTCTTGCAATTTCTCTCTAACCAGGTGACAATCTAGCTGTATATGTTTTGTTCTTTCGTGGGGTACTGGGTTGGAATCAATTTCTGAAGCAAGTTTGCTATCGGTGTATAGCAATGCAGCTTGAGGATGCTTTACTTTCAAATCAGCTAACAAATAAACCAACCATTGAAGCTCACAGGTTGTAGTAGCTAAAGCTCTATATTCAGCTTCTTCTGAGGACCTACTTACAGTAGGTTGCTTCTTTGACTTCCAAGATACAAGATAATCTCCTATGAAAATTGTAAAACCAGTTACACTTCTTCTAGTGTCAATGCATCCACCCCAATCACTGTCAGAATATGCCTTTAAATGCAAATCAGATGAAGCTCTTAGGCATAAGCCTTGACCTGGTGTTGCCTTAATGTATCGAAGGACTCTCTCTGCAGCTTGTAAGTGCATTGTATGAGGATTAGACATAAACTGGCTGAGAGCTTGCACGGCATATGCTAAGTCTGGTCTTTTGATTGTTAGATAAAGAAGTCTGCCAACAAGTCTTCTATAGGATGCAGGATCAGATAATAAAGGACTTGGATCATTAGCAGTGAGTTTCAGATTTGATTCCATAGGGAAGCCAACTGGTTTAGAGCCAGAGAAACCACTATCTTCCAACACATCTAGAGCATATTTCCGTTGGCACAAAGCAATACCTTTGGTTGATCTAGCTACTTCAATGCCTAAGAAATATTTCATCTCACCCAAATCTTTTATAGTAAAAGATTCATGAAGAAACTTTTTCATAGTAGCTATCTCTTCAAGATCATTGGAAGCTATTATAACATCATCAACATAGATTAGTAAAGCCATAAAACTAGTTGATGTTTGTCTGATAAAAAGGCTTGAATCTGACTTTGCTTGAATAAAACCAAATTGTAGCAGAGATGAAGACAGCTTTGAGAACCACTATCTTGAAGCTTGTTTCAGACCATACAAACTCTTTTTGAGTTTACAAACCCGAGGGTCATTTGGAGTTGCAAATCCTGGTGGCAATTGTATATAAACCTCCTCATTTAAGTCTCCATGCAAGAAGACATTATTTACATCAAGTTGATGTAAATTCCATTGTTTAATTATTGCAATAGCAAGAAGAACTCTAACTGTTGTCATCTTTGCAATAGGAGAATATGTGTCAAAAAAATCAAGTCCCTCTTGTTGAGTGTAGCCCTTGGCTACTAGTCTAGCTTTGTACCTTTCGACATTTCCATCTGCCTTAAATTTCACTCGATATACCAACTTACAACCTATAGCAGTTTTGTTTGGAGGCAAAATTGCAAGATCCCAAGTTTTATTATGTTCAAGAGCTTTAATTTCATCAGTCATGGCAGTTTGCCAATGAGGAATTGAGCTCGCTTGTTTGTAGGTTTTGGGTTCAAAAGTAGATGAAATAGCATAAATGAAAGCTTTATGTTTAGATGATAATCTGGAATCAGATAAGAAGGAGAATATAGAATGGGGTTTACCAGATAAGGAGCAGCTTGAAGGTGCTTAAGTTGCTGAAGAGATCTTAGTCATATTACCACAATAGTAATTCTGCAAGTATTTAGGTAAATGCTTAGTTCTTTCAGACCTTCTAAGACTATTAGTATCATTGTTTACATAAATTGGATTCTCAAGAATTGAAGATTCAGGAACAAAAGTTGTGGAAGTTGAATTTGTAGGAAAAGAAGGTATAGCAACTGGTTTGTCTGGACTGCAGGATATTGATTCCTATATTGGGGGAAAATCTGGAAAAACAAAGGGTATATGAACTTTATCTGGAATAGAAGGAAATTCAGATTCATGAAAGGAAATTCAGATTCATGAAAAACTACATTTCGAGATACAAAGGTTTTGAGAGTTGTTAAGTCAATACTTTGTACCCTTTTATGTTTGGTGGATAACCAAGAACAATACATTTTGTGGCTTTTGGCTGGAATTTGCCTCGGTTGCTTGTGATTGTACTAGCAAAACATAAACAACCAAAAACTTTGAAATAGTTGTAGTTTGGTGGCTTTTGAAATAAAAGGTGGTATGGTGTTTGATTATTTCGAATGGATGATGGAGTACGATTTATCAGATGTGTGGCTATTAATACACAATCGGTCCAGTAGGATAAAGGTAGTTTTGACTTAAACATGAGAGATCTAGCTACATTCAATAGGTGTTGATGTTTTCTTTCAACCCTTCCAATTTGTTCAGGTGTTTCAATACATGATAATTGATGAATAATGCCATGCTCTTAGTAGAAAGCATGCATATTAAACTCTTGGCCATTATTTGATCTAAGAGTTTGAATATTAGTGTTGAAATGAGTATGAACATAAGCTAGAAAGTTGGTAAGAATAGCTCGAGTTTCTGTTTTGGTTTTCATTAAGAATAACCAGGTGAATCTGGTGTAATCATCAACAATGGTAAGAAAGAATCTATTACCAGAATATGAAGGAATAGAAAAAGGTCCCCAAATATCAATGTGAACCAATTGAAAAGCTTTATTTGATTAACTGTTTGATACAGGAAATGGTAGCTTTTTCTGCTTAGCTAATGGACAAATCTCACAGACATTATTGTGAGTAGCCTTTACAGAATAATCAGAACTACTTATGGGTTGTATCTTTGTATTTGGAATATGGCCTAAATGAAAATGCCATAAATCAGAATCAACAGTACAAGATTCAACTAAAGAACTAGAAGGTAAACCAATTGAACTAGAAAGCATTTCATTATTTTCTTGAGTAGATGGTTTTTGAAAATGGTATAGACCAGATTGAATTTCAGCAAGCCCAATCATCCTCCATTTGCTGAGGTCCTGCAAGATACATTTGGATTGAAGAAAAAATAATCCAATTGAATTATCATTAGTTAATCTTAATGCAGAAACAAGATTGATGTTGAAGGATGGAACATAAAGAGCATTGTGTAAAATGATATTAGGAGAAAATTTTACAGATCCAGTGAAGATAATTGGAACTGTTTGGCCATTTGGTAAATGAACCTTGGAATGTGTTTTAGGTAAAACAATTGAATCAAATAGAAGAGGAGAACATATCATATGGTCTGTTTCTCCTGTATCAAGAATCCAAGTAAATTGAATCTTTGATAAAGAAACTGTATTACAAGAAAAGGAATTACCTGAAGTGGATGCAACATTAGCAGTTGCAGTGGAATTTATGTTTGAGCTAGAAAGGGTATTGGCAAGAGTGAGCAGATTTTGCATTTGCTCTTGAGAGAAAATTATGTTAGGATTACTTGAATTTTGCTCCAAAACAGTAGTGTTATTTGCAGTGGGCAATCATTGAAAATTCGTGGCTACAGTTGGTGTAGAATTGAATCTTTTTCCTCTTGGTCCCTTCCATTCAGGAGGATATCCAATTAACTGAAAACATTTATCAACAAGGTGACCTGAATAACCACAATGAGAGCAGATTGCATTAGACTTTGCTTTCTGTTTTGTGAATCGAGTGTTATTTGTTGAAACTGTTCTTGATGATTGTTCAGCAACCATTGCTTGTGAATCAATGAAAATTCCAACTAGATTAGTCAAGGACCTTTGACTCTCTTCTTGTAAAAGTAAGGAGAAAACTCTGCTCATAGATGGTAAAGGAGATTGAAGCAACAGTTGACTCTTGACTACAGAATAAGAATCATGAAGACCCACAAGAAACTTCATTACATAATCTAATTGCTGTCGATCTGTCAGATTCTTCAAAATGTTACATGAACAACTATTAAGATTCCCACATCTGCAACTAGGAATTGGTTGATAGCTGATTTATTCATCCCATAAAAGCCTTGAATTCATTGAAATATTCAGTGACAGATTTCAAGTTTTGAGAAATAGAGCTTAAAGATTATTCAAAAGAGAAAACTCTGGTCCATAACTTCGAAGATACCTGATTCTCAGTTCTTCCCAGATATCAAAAGCATTTGTAAAATAAAGAAGACTGCCATGGATTTCTTTGGTAATTGAATTCATTAGCCAAGACAAAACAAGATTGTTGGCTCTTAGCCAGGCAACACGAAGACAAGGATCATTAGTGATAGGTTGAACCAAAGATCCATCAACAAAAGCAATCTTATTTTTCACTGTTAGAGCAATTGACATCGATCTACTCCATGCAATGTAATTCTCACTAGTGAATATCTCAAAAACTAGAAGATGGAGGAAAGGAAAGGGATGCATGTGGGATGGTTCACGGTGGTCGGTTGTAGTGCCAGCATACTCCGAACGTACACGCATGGGGTTACAGTTGGTGGCTTTGCATACATTTATTTTCTATAACAAAAATTAAAAACGACTTAGCGGACCGGGGTGTAACACTAGCTAGTAGTTGGAGATGGACACGGTGTCTAGTCGTTTTATGCCTAAATCACACCTTAATTTTGATGGGACCTTACACTTACAGGCATGATCATCATCATTAAGGCAAGAATCGGCATTAAATGTATAAGAATGGAAACCATCTTATATTGGATTGTACCTAATCTTTTGAGTTGGAAAATCTTGCAAAGAATAGAAAAAAATTGCACTTAATTTCCCTACCTATCAATCGTCTTTTTTTGTTTTTTAAAGGAAGTAAATGTACTCCAATTTTATTGATTGTCTTCACTTATGACTGATGAATACCTTGATAACAAGCAGGACATTTGAGATTTAATTCAATAAAACTATCTCAGGCATAAAAAACCAGTAAAATAAATACAACCTATACAATAAACCAAATAAATAAAACAATAAAAACCAATCTAGCCTATCAATCGTCAATTGCACAATAATATATTTAAAATATTAACTCAAATATTTAATTAGTACTCCCATGCCATCCTTTCATGTTGTCAAATTTTGACGCTAAGATAGATGAAGAGTAGGTAAGGTGACTCTTACATGCCATTTTTTATTTAAATAATTTTGCTTCAATCATTTCAAGGTATAACATGTGGCATGGCACATCGAATCGAGGTTTGAGTGTTGAGTACTAAAACCCGATGGTTTGGATGTCTCATGGCAGAAAGGATGATAGCTTGGAGGTATCAGTGCAATTTTCCCAATATCGAATCGAGGTGGTGAGATCAAAACTGAGGCTTCTTCTCTCATGTGGTTATTCTTGGTGGTGGTATACTTGAGTGTTCACTTATGGTTTGTTTAATAATATATTGCTGAAAATAAAGAACATAAAAATTTATGTAGTTCGATACTGCGACCTACGTCTACGGATCTTGTGTAAAATTTACTATAAACATAGTTGAATAGAAGCTCTTCATTTTGACTAAGCTCTTTATAATCACTCAACTCTTAGAAAATAGGACTATTCATCCAGGTCGGGTTTTTTTCTGGACCGGTCTGGAACTTTCATAATCTAGTTCCGGCCCGAAACAAATCTGGGCCAATACCCACATAGAAAAATCCGGGTACACCCGGTCCAAGTACTGGCTTTTAAACCCGGAACTCGAGTTTACAACTTAGTACTTCTTTTTTTTTTTTCCTTTGGTTTGAATGTTTTGATGTTTCCTTTTTTTTCCTTTCTAGCCACTATACGTGCATGAATGATACCATCTTACGTCTGATGAAACTTTGTATTAATATTCGCTCAAAGAAATAATAATTCATGTCATATTGTACGTACCAAAAGGATTAATGCTTTCACAATGCTAATTGGGATTCTTGGAAATTAAAGACCAGTCATAATGTTAATAGATGATGATCATTTGATTGAAGATTCAAAATGCATATAAACAATGTAATATGTGGTTTTCATATAAACAATTATAAAATATAAAAAATTTTATTTAAAAAAAATTAAATAAATAGAGTTTGAAGCTGCATCAACATTTTTTTCATAAAATATTTGTAACTTAAATGATTTGATTTAAAAAAAAAAAATGTGTGCAACCTGAAACCCTTCAATCCTGATTCGGGCCCTAGTTTGACCCGGCTAATCTGATCCAGGTATACTCGAGTTTCTGAGCCGAAACCTGGATGAACAATTATTAGAAAGTAACATCGAAAGAAGTAGATTCCTCTCTCTGTTGCCTCTACCCCTTCTTTAGGTCTATTCTCCTTAATCTATATCTTGTCTTCCAACTTTATATCTCATATTCAGTTTTTGTCCGAACAAGCCTGGTCATTGTCAAACTCCCTCTTTCCCCATTCCTTCCTATTACAACAAGCTTTCATATTCTACGGGTCTTCGATGGGCTTTTTACACTAGCTCTCATTATTTTTATTTATTCGTATAATTATCTCTAGCCACTAACATTATTTTTCAGTTTGCTAAAGTGGTGCAAATTAGACGAGGTATTGGTTTTAGGCAACGTAGTCTTGTGATAGGCAATAGCGGTTTAGCCATGCTCGGCTTAGAATTACTAGCATATTAATGCCAAGAAAATTATAAACATAAACGAATTCAAGTGTAGAGAATTTAAATTTTAAAACCAACGGCTAGAAAATTCAAAACTTAACCATAGAAAAACAGACGTTGGATTCCTCATTTCATGTTTATTCAGCCGTTGTATTCTCTTCTAATTATACTCTGTAGAGAGAGAAATACAATGACTCGGAAAAGTAGAATCAATAGAGAGAGAGAGAGAGAGAGAGCTACGAAAATGTTAGTGCGTGAAAGATTTTACACAGAGAGATCAGCGGAGAGATGGAAAGAATCGAGATGATGACGTACAACGGGAACAACGACTACGGAAACAGGGTGTTGACGTCGGCATCGACGGCAGCTCCGCAATGAATGAGCAATCTCAGGGGCTAAAGACGTATTTCAAGAACGCAAGGGGACGGTACAAGCTCCAATACAAGAAGATTCACTCCCCTGTTCTCCTCCCTTGCTCCCACGGCAAATCTGTTAGATAGGTTGGGCTCTCTTTTTATTTTCATTTTTTATTTTTGTGCTTTGGTCTTTCTTGTTCCTCTGCAACAGTCCAGAGGCGTTTCTGACTCTCTTTTGAGTTCTAAACCCCTTTATTTGTAGCAATTGCGTTTTGATTTCCTCGATCCAAAAGCAATTTGACCGAATGTCCAACATCTGCTATTGAATACAAAACCTGTTTAATTAACTGGGAAGTTTCCTTGAATAATTTTAAATAGTTTTGCCATGTACTCATGCATGGTATTGCTTAGCAGTACGTATTTTTTTTTTATAGGCTCGTAAGCTGTTAGTAAATTTCAAGGTTTCGCCCTTACAAATTTCAATCGCTGGTTTTGCATTCACTTTTTACCTAGGAGTTTCCTTGGTGCCATAAGACACTTCTTGTGTTCCCAATCACCAACAGACATGCAGTGCTTAGAAAAACTACTAGAGGTTAATATTCTTCTGTAGGTTCTTGCTATTTTCCTCTTCTGGTAAAACCTTCTTGTATTTTGTGATGGATCAAGTAGTTTTCACATGCTGGACCTTACTCGCCGCATACAAGTGTAGGCTACATATGTAGGTGAAGTTGAATCTTTGCCAAAATGTTGAAGTTTGTATAAGTCCGAGCTAAGTCAAGTTTGTCATAATTATAAACATCATTTCCCTGCATAATATGAGTATTTTAGATGTACTTATAAAGAATAAAAGGAGTATTGTAGATGTTGAGAACCTTCCTAACTTATGAGTTCCTTTCTTCATTCCACTCTTGTTATTAAGTAGTTGCTGTTCAGTTACCCATATCCTTTTTACCATATAATGTGTGCTTCATATTGGAACAGAGTTGCATTATTTAATTTTTTTTCTGCTTTCTCAGCTCTTTTGAAAATGCAAAGTAATAAGAGATTCCATCCTGAGGCATGTGAGGGTGTGGGGTATCAGCTGAAAGGTGGTTATTAGCTGACAATTGGAATGTGCTCAAGCAATTGAGTCACAAGATTTGCTCATCAACATTAACCAGCCCTGATAAAATAATGGACCGAGTGCTTGAAGTAGTTAAGAAATTTGATAAAATGGATGCCTCTAACGTAATTGATAGATGTCTTCCAAAGTTATTATAGAAATTTGGGGAAACAACAAATCACAAATTATAATGTATATGCTATTATCTTGTATATTGAATAATCCTGCTTGTTGGATAACGTTCTATCTTGATATGCACGTTTCACAAAATCTAGCCCATGATCAAAGAAAATTAATGTTTTTTCACTTAAATCACTTCAATAATTTTCAAAAAGACTTTGAGCCTGGACAGCTTGGACAACGTATAGCTTGTTATGTCTTTTGAGCAGAAATTCTCCATTGAGATCCTTGATGAGAAATCAGATAAGCTTACTTGCTCTACTGATGTTGCAAAGTACATTGTTTCTGGAGCTGAGCAAAAGGTTGTGGAGAATTCCTTATTTGATTTTCAATTTTGTCGCCCCTTCAAGGTTTTACTCAAGGATTGTCTTTGATGGTTTCTTGACGTTAGTTAGTTGGGTGGAAATTTATGTGGGGTCGGTAATTCTCTTATTGAAAGTGCAATTCAACAATTCCAATTTCTTCTGAGGAAGAAATCTTATATGAACACACATGACACACCATTACTTACATACATACATACTGGGCATGTCATCATTCTCCTTTTTACAACTGCATCTCGATCTCACAACTTATGGATAGAGAGGTTTGGAACCCATAGTTCAATGCTGTGACCATCCAAATTAGCATTTTCGATTCCTGAAGGGAAGGTTCATGCAAGCTCTCTCTCTCGCAAAGTCACCTACTCGTGATCTAACAATATTCTTGCCTTGCAGGAAACCGGTTCGTGCACTAGCAGCAAGATAAAAGGAGGTGGTATCTCAAAACTAATCTCTTTGAACGATTTTGGTTTTGCTTAATTCTTGAGTTGCAGTCTCATCGACTCTGCATGTATATTGGTTTTCTTTTTCTAATTTGCAGAAAACCTAAAATAAAAAGCATACACACCATAGTTGTTAACGGGCTGTCCGAAGGAAAAGGCCTTGCTGCAAGCCTGCAACGACATTGGTGGTACCTCCAAAGAGTACTAGAAGAAGAGACCCAACCCCAAGCAGGTAAGGTGATTAACTCTGACGAAGAAGAGGTAAATGTTCTGTTGATTTTGTTTTATAGTAACCTTTCTGCTCGGTGATTTTGATGCTATTCCTTTTCTTTGTTTGATTTAAATTAAAACTCACGCTGCTTGTGGATGCAAAAATAATTTCCGAAGTATTCACAGAACATTAACGAGGCTGATGTTCAAATTAGAAGTAGTTGCGTGGGGCGAGCTAGATTCTCTCTCTACTGTTTATGCAGCCAGACTTTAATGTTAAGATGGGATCAAATCTTATACACTTGTTTCTATTGAAACTATGCTAGAAACCCTCTTAAAAGAATCATTCGCACTAGTGTGCATATTTGGAGTACACCCTAGCAATCCTAATAAATATTGTATATATATATTGTATACGAGTTTCTGTCTGTAAAAACTTTATTTAGTTGAAAACTCCATTTAGTAGAATTTACTTTGATGATCATTCCAACCAAGTATGAAAAGATTGGGGGCAACATAGGAGGGCAAATTACGTTCTAGTTTCTTTATTTCATATGCCATTTTTTAAAAAAGAAATTTGTTTTTCCTTATATAATGTTGAAAATGGTTGGTCAGATACTTCCTTATAGAGAGTTAGTTTTTTAATCCTTATATATATATATATATATATATATATATATATATATATGAGTGTACAATGAATTAAAGGTTGTAGCGTAATACTCGAATGAGCTATAGTTTTAGTGGGTTCTGCACCTATGAAAAGAATACATATAGTGGAGATTGCAAGTGTGAAACTCTTGTTGTACAGTGTGAAACAGCCCATGGTGGTGGATTTTTAGTTGTTGAAAATGAATGCTTCAAGTGGAAATTGTGAAAAGTCTAAAACTATCGCGCTGAAGACTTTTCGTTGCAATCAAGGTATGAAATTCTTTATTACGCAATATTTTAATCATCTTTTGCTTGTTTTTTTTTTCTATATTGTTTCTATCTTCTAATTCTTCTACCTTTTTTTCTTCTTCTGTCTTCTTTTCTATTTCTACTTCTCATTTATTTGTTGAAAATATGGAACAACCCCATTGAAGACTTTCTTTTGTTGCAATAGAGTTGTGTATGAATTTATTTATTCCATTATACTTTAAAAATATTATAATGTTGGTATCAAACATGATCATCGCTTTTTTTAATTAAATCGTCTAATTATTGAAATTAACAAACTACACCATTCAAAATATGTGTAAAAAAAAAATATATCCACAAAACCAAAGCCAAAAATTCACAATCATGAACAATAATACTTAAAGCAACAAAGTCCACCACCATAGATCCATAGCATCACTAGCATCTCAAACAATTACCAAAATAAAAGTATACAAAAATGGCCACTCCACATTCGCAATAAATAATATTGATAGCTGCGAAGTCAATGCCAACAACACAAATAATATTTAAAATTTTAAATCTACTTAAAACTCCACTACTGAAGTATAACGGATCAACCACCTGACCAACCTATCGAATTCAAATAATGTTGACTCCTCTTAGATGAAACAACTGTGGATTAGCTTGGTCTATTAGAGTTAGATGTTTAGTAAAATGAAATATAAGTTGTAATTTAATACTGATGGAGCGGGCTATGGATTTTCCAACATCAGAAAAGAATACTTAGAGTGAAGATTGTCAAAAGTATACAACTCTCTTGTTGACGGTATTTTAGAGCAATCAAGGTACAAAATTGTTTATTATGCTATGTTTTTAGTGGGTTTTTAGTTGTCGAAAATGAATGCATAGAGTGGAAATTGTGAAAAGTCTAAAGCTCTCACCCTGGAGTTTTTTCGTTACAATTCAAGGTATGAGATTCTTTATTACACAATATTTTAATCATCTTTTTCTTCTTTCTTCTTTCCTAGGTTTTTTCTTTCTTCTACTTCTTCTTCCTCTCTTTTTTCTTCTATGTCTTCTTTTGATTTCTACTTCTCATTTTTATTTTTTGAAAAGATGAAACAGTCTCGTTGAAGATTTTCTTTTGTTGCAATAGTGGTATGAATTTATTTATTCTATTATACTTTAATAATATTCTAATATTGGTATCAAATATGATCGCTTTTTTTAATTAAATCTTCTAATGGTTTAAACTAACAATGTACATCATTCTAAATATGTTTAAAAAAATATTAAAAAAAATTATCCACAATCCTGAACAATATACTCAAAGCAACAAAGTCCACCACCATAGATCTATGGCAACACTAGCACCTCAAACAATTACCAAAATCAAAATATACAACAATGGCCACTCCACCTTAGTAATAAATAATATTCAGAGCTGCAAACTCAATGCCAAAAGCACAAATAATATTTAAAATTGTAAATCTACTTAAAACTCTACTACTGAAGTGTACCAAATCCAACACTACCTTAACAACCTATCGAATTCACATAATGTTGACTCCTCTTAGATGATACAACTTAGGATTAGCTTGCTCTATTAGATTTTAAAGTAAAATGAATTAGAATTTGTAATGTAATACTGATGGAGCGGCCTATGGATTTTCCAACATCTGAAAAGAATACTTAGAGTGGAGAATGTCAAAAGTGTGGAACTCTCTTGTTGAAGATCTTTCAATTCAATCAAGGTATGAAATTGTTTATTATGGTTATGTTTTTAGGGAATTTTTAGTTGTCGAAAATGAATGCTTCGAGTGGAAATTACGAAAAGTCTAAAACTATTGTGCTGAAAACTTTTCGTTGCAATCAAGGTATGAAATTCTTTATTACGCAATATTTTAAGCATCTTTTTTGCTTGGTCTTTTTTATATTGTTTCTATCTTCTACCTCTTTTTCTTCTTCTATGTCTTCTTTCTATTTCTATTTCTCAGTTATTTGTTGAAAAGATGGAACAGCCATGTTGAAGATTTTCTTTTGTTGCAATAGAGGTATGTATGAATTTATTTATTCCATTATACTTTAAAAATATTATAATGTTGGTATCAAACATGATCATCTCCTTTTTTAATTAAATCTTCTAATGGTTGAACTTAACAGCAATACCATTCAGAATGTGTCAAAAAATATATAAAAAAATATCAACAAAACCAAAGCCAAAAATTCACAATCATGAACAATAATACTCAAAGCAACAAAGTTCACCACTACGGATCCATGGCATCGCTAGCACCTCAAACAATTAAAAAAATCAAAGTATACAAAAATGGTCACTCCACCTTCGTAATAAATAATATTCATAGCTGCGAAGTCAATGCCAGCAACACAAATAATATTTAAAATTTTAAATCTACTTAAAACTCTACTACTGAAGTATAACGGATCAACCACCTGACCAACCTATCGATTCAGATAATGTTGACTTCCTCTTAGATGAAACAACTGTGGATTAGCTTGGTCTATTAGAGTTAGAGGTTTAGTAAAATGAATTATAAGTCGTAATGTAATACTGATGGAGTGGGCTATGGATTTTCAACATCAGAAAACAATACTTAGAGTGAAGATTGCCAAAAGTGTGCAACTCTCTTGTTGAAGATAATTTCAGTGCAATCAAGGTACGAAATTGTTTATTATGCTATGTTTTAGTGGGTTTTTAGCTGTCGAAAATGAATGCATAGAATGCAAACTGGGAAAAGTCTAAAGCTCTCGCTCGGACGTTTTTTCGTTGCAATCAAGGTATGAGATTCTTTATTACACAATATTTTAATCATCTTTTGCTTCTTTTCTTTTTGTTTTCCAAGTTTTTCTATCTTCTACTTCTTCTTCCGCTTTTTCTTCTTCTATGTTTTATTTTGATTTCTACTTCTTATTTATTTTTTGAAAAGATGGAATAGTCCCGTTGAAGATTTTCTTTTGTTGCAATAGAGGTATGAATTTATTTGTTCTGTTGTACTTCAATAATATTCTAATGTTGGTATCAAACATGATCCCTTTTTTTAAGCAAATCTTCTGATGGTTGAAATTAACAACTACACCATTCAAAATATGTGTCAAGAAATATAAAAAATATATATATCCACAAAACCAAAGCCCAAAATGTGAAATCATGAACATTAATACAAAGTCCACCACCATGGATCCATGGCATCGCTAGCACATCAAACAATTACAAAAATCAAAGTATACAAAAATGGCCACTCCACCTTCACAATAAATAATATTCATAGCTGCGAAGTCAATGCTAACAACACAAATAATATCTAAAATTTTAAATCTACTTAAAACTCTACTACTGAAGCATAACGGATCAACCACCTAACCAACCTATGATTCAGATAATGTTGACTCCTCTTAGATGAAACAACTGTGGATTAGCTTGGTCTATTAGAGTTAGAGGTTTAGTAAAATGAATTATATAAGTCATAATGTAATATTGATGGAGCGGGCTATGGATTTTCAACATCAGAAAACAATACTTAGAGTGAAGATTGTCAAAAGTGTCCAACTCTCTTGTTGAAGATATTTCAGTGCAATCAAGGTACGAAATTGTTTATTATGCTATGTTTTAGTGGGTTTTAGCTGTCGAAAATGAATGCATAGAGTGCAAACTGGGAAAAGTCTAAAGCTCTCGCCCTAAAGTTGTTTTCGTCGCAATCACGTTATGAGATTCTTTATTACACAATATTTTAGTCATCTTTTGCTTCTTCTTCTTTTTTCCTAGGTTTTTTCTATCTTCTACTTCTTCTTCCTCTTTTTCTTCTTCTATGTCTTCTTTTGATTTCTACTTATTTATCTTTTGAATAGATGTAACAACCCCGTTGAAGATTTTCTTTTCTTGCAATAGAGGTATGAATTTATTTGTTCTGTTATACTTTAATAATATTCTAATGTTCGTATCAAACATGATCGCTTTTTTTCACTAAATCTTCTGATGGTTGAAATTAACAACTACACAATTCAAACTATGTGTCAAGAAATATAAAAAAAAAATGTCCACAAAACCAAAGCTAAAAATTCATAATCATGAACAATAATACTCAAAGCAACAAAGTCCACCACCATGGATCCATGGCATCACTAGCTCCTCAAAGATTTAAAAAAAATAATCAAAGTATACAAAAATGGCCACTCCACCTTCGCAATAAATAATATTCATAGCTGCAAAGTCAATGCCAACAACACAAATAATATTTAAAATTTAAAATCTACTTAAAATTCTACTACTAAAGTAGAACGGATCAACCTATTGATTCAGATAATGTTGACTCCTCTTAGATGAAACAATTGTGGATTAGCTTGGCCTATTAGAATTAGATGTTTAGTAAATGAATTATAAGTTGTAATGTAATACTGACGGAGCGGGCTATAGATTTTCAACATCAGAAAACAATACTTAGAGTGAAGATTGCCAAAAGTGTGCAACTCTCTTGTTGAAGATATTTCAGTGCAATCAAGGTACGAAATTGTTTATTATGCTATGTTTTAGTGGGTTTTTAGCTGTCGAAAATGAATGCATAGAATGCAAACTGGTAAAAGTCTAAAGCTCTCGCCCGGACGTTTTTTCGTTGCAATCAAGGTATGAGATTCTTTATTACACAATATTTTAATCATCTTTTGCTTCTTTTCTTTTCTTTCCAAGTTTTTCTATCTTCTACTTCTTCTTCCGCTTTTTCTTCTTCTATGTTTTATTTTGATTTCTACTTCTTATTTATTTTTTGAAAAGATGGAACAGTCCCGTTGAAGATTTTCTTTTGTTGCAATAGAGGTATGAATTTATTTGTTCTGTTGTACTTCAATAATATTCTAATGTTGGTATCAAACATGATCCCTTTTTTTAAGCAAATCTTCTGATGGTTGAAATTAACAACTACACCATTCAAAATATGTGTCAAGAAATATAAAAAATATATATATCCACAAAACCAAAGCCCAAAATGTGAAATCATGAACATTAATACAAAGTCCACCACCATGGATCCATGGCATCGCTAGCACATCAAACAATTACAAAAATCAAAGTATACAAAAATGGCCACTCCACCTTCACAATAAATAATATTCATAGCTGCGAAGTCAATGCTAACAACACAAATAATATCTAAAATTTTAAATCTACTTAAAACTCTACTACTGAAGCATAACGGATCAACCACCTAACCAACCTATGATTCAGATAATGTTGACTCCTCTTAGATGAAACAACTGTGGATTAGCTTGGTCTATTAGAGTTAGAGGTTTAGTAAAATGAATTATAAGTCATAATGTAATATTGATGGAGCGGGCTATGGATTTTCAACATCAGAAAACAATACTTAGAGTGAAGATTGTCAAAAGTGTCCAACTCTCTTGTTGAAGATATTTCAGTGCAATCAAGGTACGAAATTGTTTATTATGCTATGTTTTAGTGGGTTTTAGCTGTCGAAAATGAATGCATAGAGTGCAAACTGGGAAAAGTCTAAAGCTCTCGCCCTGAAGTTTTTTCCGTCGCAATCACGTTATGAGATTCTTTATTACACAATATTTTAGTCATCTTTTGCTTCTTCTTCTTTTTTCCTAGGTTTTTTCTATCTTCTACTTCTTCTTCCTCTTTTTCTTCTTCTATGTCTTCTTTTGATTTCTACTTATTTATCTTTTGAATAGATGTAACAACCCCGTTGAAGATTTTCTTTTCTTGCAATAGAGGTATGAATTTATTTGTTCTGTTATACTTTAATAATATTCTAATGTTCGTATCAAACATGATCGCTTTTTTTCACTAAATCTTCTGATGGTTGAAATTAACAACTACACAATTCAAACTATGTGTCAAGAAATATAAAAAAAAAATGTCCACAAAACCAAAGCTAAAAATTCATAATCATGAACAATAATACTCAAAGCAACAAAGTCCATCACCATGGATCCATGGCATCACTAGCACCTCAAAGATTTAAAAAAAAAAATCAAAGTATACAAAAATGGCCACTCCACCTTCGCAATAAATAATATTCATAGCTGCGAAGTCAATGCCAACAACACAAATAATATTTAAAATTTTAAATCTACTTAAAATTCTACTACTAAAGTAGAACGGATCAACCTATTGATTCAGATAATGTTGACTCCTCTTAGATGAAACAATTGTGGATTAGCTTGGCCTATTAGAATTAGATGTTTAGTAAATGAATTATAAGTTGTAATGTAATACTGACGGAGCGGGCTATAGATTTTCAACATCAGACAACAATACTTAGAGTGAAGATTGCCAAAAGTGTGCAACTCTCTTGTTGAAGATATTTCAGTGCAATCAAGGTACGAAATTGTTTATTATGCTATGTTTTAGTGGGTTTTTAGCTGTCGAAAATGAATGCATAGAGTGCAAACTGGGAAAAGTCTAAAGCTCTCGCCCTGAAGTTTTTTTCGTTGCAATCAAGGTATGAGATTCTTTATTACACAATATTTTAATCATCTTTTGCTTGTTCTTTTTTTTTTTTCCAGGTTTTTTATATCTTCTACTTCTTCTTCCTCTTTTTCTTCTTCTATGTTTTATTTTGATTTCTACTTCTTATTTATTTTTTTAAAAGATGGAACAACCCCGTTGAAGATTTTCTTTTGTTGCAATAAAGGTATGAATTTATTTGTTCTGTTATACTTTAATAATATATTCTAATGTTCGTATCAAACATGATCGCTTTTTTTTAACTAAATCTTCTAATGGTTGAAATTAACAACTACACAATTCAAAATATGTGTCAAGAAATATATAAAAAAAAAATATCCACAAAACCAAAGCCAAAAATTCATAATCATGAACAATAATACTCAACGCAACAAAGTCTACCACCATGGTTCCATGGCATCGCTAGCACCTCAAAGGATTAAAAAAAATCAAAGTATACAAAAATGGCCACTCCACCTTCGCAATAAATAATATTCATAGCTGTGAAGTCAATGCCAACAACACAAATAATATTTAAAATTTAAAATCTACTTAAAACTCTACTACTAAAGTATAACGGATCAACCAGCTGATCAACCTATTGATTCAGATAATGTTGACTCCTCTTAGATGAAACAATTGTGGATTAGCTTGGTCTATTAGAGTTAGATGTTTAGTAAATGAATTATAAGTTGTAATGTAATACTGATGGAGCGGGCTATGGATTTTCAACATCAGAAAAGAATACTTAGAGTGAAGATTGCCAAAAGTGTGCAACTCTCTTGGTGAAGATATTTCAGTGCAATCAAGGTACGAAATTGTTTATTATGCTATGTTTTAGTGGGTTTTTAGCTGTCGAAAATGAATGCATAGAGTGCAAACTGGGAAAAGTCTAAGGATATGTTTGGGAGGTGAGATGAAAATTTTATGTTTTGTTTTAAAGTTTAAAATATTATTTTTTAGTTTGAAGATTTGAAAAAGTTAAATTGGAATTTAAAAAAGTTGTATTGAGATTTGAAAAAATTGAATTGTTTATTATATTTTATATAAGAATTTGAAAATATTGTAATGATGATATGAGATGAGATGAAAATTTTGAATAAGATGAAACATCCAAGCATAACCTAAAGCTCTCGGCCTGAAGTTTTTTCGTTGCAATCAAGGTATGAGATTCTTTATTACAGAATATTTTAATCATTTTTTGCTTCTTCTTTTTTTTTTTCCAGGTTTTTTCTATCTTGTACTTCTTCTTCCTCTTTTTCTTCTTCTATGTTTTGTTTTGTTTTCTACTTCTTATTTATTTTTTGAAAAGATGGAACGGCCCCGTAGAAGATTTTCTTTTGTTGTAATAGAGGTATGAATTTATTTGTTCTGTTATACTTTAATATTATTCTAATGTTGGTATCAAACATGATCGCTTTTTTTAACTAAATCTTCTGGTGGTTGAAATTAACAACTACACGATTCAAAATATGTGTCAAGAAATATATAAAATATATATATATATCAACAAAAACCAAAGCCAAAAATTCATAATCATGAACAATAATACTCAAAGTAACAAAGTTCACCACCATGGGTCCATGGCATCGCTAGCACCTCAAAGAGTTAAAAAAAATCAAAGTAAACAAAAATGGCCACTCCACCTTCACAATAAATAATATTCATAGCTGCGAAGTCAGTATGCCAACAACACAAATAATATTTAAAATTTTAAATCTACTTAAAACTCTACTATTAAAGTATAACGGATCAACCACCTGATCAACCTATTGATTCAGATAATGTTGACTCCTCTTAGATGAAACAATTGTAGATTAGCTTGGTCTATTAGAGTTAGATGTTTAGTAAATGAATTATACGTTGTAATGTAATACTGATGGAGCGGGCTATGGATTTTCAACATCAGAAAACAATACTTAGAGTGAAGATTGCCAAAAGTGTGCAACTCTCTTGTTGAAGTTATTTCAGTGCAATCAATGTTCGAAATTGTTTATTATGCTATGTTTTAGTGGGTTTTTAGCTGTCGAAAAAGAATGCATAGAGTGCAAACTGGGAAAAGTCTAAAGCTCTCTCACCCTGAAGTTTTTTCGTCTCAATCAAGGTATGAGATACTTTATTACACAATATTTTAGTCATCTTTTGCTTCTTCTTTTTTCTTCCTAGGTTTTTTCTATCTTCTACTTCTTCTTCCTCTTTTTCTTCTTCAATGTCTTCTTTTGATTTCTACTTCTTATTTATCTTTTGAATAGATGGAACAGCCCCGTTGAAGATTTTCTTTTGTTGCAAGAAAGGTATGAATTTATTTCTTCTATTATACTTTAATAATATTCTAATGTTAGTATCAAATATGATCGCTTTTTTTAATTAAATCTTCTAATGATTGAAATTAACAACTACACCATTCAAAATATGTGTCAAGAAATATAAAAAATATATATATACCACAAAAACAAAGCCAAAAATTCACAATCACGAACAATAATACTCAAAGCAACAAAGTCCACCACCATGGATTCATGGCATTGCTAGCACCTGAAAGAATTACAAAAAATCAAAGTATACACAAATAATATTTAAAATTTTAAATCTACTTAAAACTCTACTACTAAAGTATAACGGATCAATCACCTGACCAACCTATCGATTCTTATAATGTTGACTCCTCTTAGATGAAACAACTGTGAATTAGCTTAGTCTATTAAAGTTAAATGTTTAGTAAAATGAATTATAAGTTGTAATGTAATACTGATGGAGGAGGCTATGGATTTTTCAATATCAGAAAAGAATACTTAGAATGAAGATTGCCAAAAGTGTGCAACTCTCTTATTGAAGATATTTCAGTGCAATCAAGGTACGAAATTGTTTATTACGCTATGTTTTTAGTGGGTTTTTAGCAATCACGGTGCAAACTGCGAAAAGTCTAAAGCTCTCGCCCTGAAGTTTTTCGTTGCAATCAAGGTATGAGATTCTTTATTACATAATATTTTAATCATCTTTTGCTTTTTCTTTTTTTTCCTAGGTTTTTTCTATCTTCTACTTCTTCTTCCTCTTTTTCTTCTTCTATGTTTTCTTTTGATTTCTACTTCTCATTTATTTTTTGAAAAGATGGAACAGCCTCGTTGAAGATTTTCTTTTGTTATAATAGATATATGAATTTATTTATTCTATTATACTTTAATAATATTCTAATGTTGGTATCAAACATGATTGCTTTTTTATTTAAATCTTCTAATAGTTGAATTAGCAACTACACCATTCAAAAGATGTGTAAAAAAATATAAAAAAAATATATATCCACAAAACCAAAGCCAAAAAATTCACAATCATAAACAATAATACTCACTCAAAGCAACAAAGTTCACCACCATGGATCCATGGCATCGCTAGCACCTCAAACAATTACCAAAATCAAATTATACAAAAATGGCCACTCCAACTTTGCAATAAATAATATTCGTAGCTGCAAACTCAATGCCAACAGCACAAATAATACTTAAAACTTTAAATCTACTTAAAATTCTTCTGCTAAAGTATGACGAATCCAACACCACTTGACCAACCTATTGAATTCACATAATATTGACTCCTCTTAGGTGAAATATTTGAGGATTAGTTTGGTCTCTTAGAGTTAGATGTTACTACAATGATTTAGAAGTTGTAATGTAATACTGATTGAGTGGACTATGGATTTTCCAACATCAAAAAATAATACCTAGGGCAGGTTTAGGGAGTGAATTAGATATGAGACTTTTTTTGTTTTAGATTAAAGTTTAAAATATTATTTTTTTAATATTATTATTGTTTTAGGATTTGAAAAGGTTGAATTAAGATTTGGAAAACTTGAATTGTTTTTTATATTTTTTGTAGAAATTTGAAAAAGTTATAATAATGAGATAAGATGAGATACGAATTTTGTATCTTGTCTTTGCCAAAAGTGTGAAACTCTTTTGTTGAAGATCTTTCAGTACAATCAAGGAATGAAATTGTTTATTATATTATATTTTTAGTGGGTTTTTTGCTGTTACTTAGAGTGGAAATTGCAAAAAGTCTAAAACTCTTGCGCTGAATATTTTTCGTTGTAATCAAGGTATGAGATTTTTTATTATGCAATATTTTAATTATCTTATACTTGTTGTGTCTCTATATTTTTTCTATCTTCTACTTCTTCTTCCTCTTTTTCGTCTTCTATGTCTTCTTTCTGTTTCTACTTCTCATTTATTTGTTGAAAAGATGGAATTGCCATGTTGAAGATTTTATTTTGTTGCAATAAAGGTATGAATTTATTTATTCCATTATACCTTAATAATATTCTAATGTTGGTATCAAACATGATTGCTTTTTTTAATTAAATCTTCTAATGGTTGAAATTAAAACAATGTATACCATTCAAAATATATTTCAAAAAATATTTAAAAAATATCCACAAAACCAAAGCCACAAATTCACAGTCATAACCAATACTCAAAGCAACGAAATCCACTACCATGGATCCATGGCATCACTAGCATCTCAAACAATTACCAAAATCGAAGTATACAACAATGGCAACTCCACCTTCGCAATAAATAATATTCATAGCAATGCCAACAACACAAATAATATTTAAAACTATAAATCTACTTAAAACTCTACTACTGAAGTATAACGAATTCAATACCACCTGACCAACTTATTAAATTTACATGCTGTTGACTCCTCTTAGATGATACGACTAAGGATTTGCTTGCTCTATTAGAGTTAGATGTTTAAGTACAATGATTTAGAAGTTGTAATGTAATATTGATGGAGCATGCTATGGATTTTCCAACATAAAATAAAAAAAAAAAATACTTTAAGTGGAGATTGCCAAAAATGTAAAATTCTCTTGTTGAAGATCTTTCAGTGCAATCAAGGTATGAAATCGTTTATTATGCTATGTTTTTAGTGGGTTTTTAGCCGTTGAAAATGAATGCTTAGAGTGGAAATTGCAAAAAGTCTAAAACTCTCATGCTGAAAATTTTTTGTTGCAATCAAAGTATGAGATTCTTTATTACGTAGTATTTTAATAATTTTTTGATTTTTTTTCTATATTTTTCTTATTCTTCTTCCAAGCTTTTTCTCTTGTTCTACTTATTCCTTCTGTTTCTATTTCTCATTTATTTGTTGAAAGGATGTAACAACTCCGTTGAAGATTTTTATCGATGCAATAGAGGTATGGGTTTATTTATTCCGTTATGTTTTAATAATACTCTATGTTAGTAGTATCAAATGTGTTCTCTTTCTTTAATTAAATATTCTCATGGTTGAAATTAACAATGTACACACCAGTCAAAATATGATTCGAAAAATATAAAAAAAAAAAAAAAAAAAAGTTGACAAAACCAAAACCACAAATCCACAATTTTGAACAATACACAATGTAACAAAACTCCACCACCATGGATCCATGGCACCACTACTACTTCAAACAATTCTTAATATCAAAGTACACAACTATGGTCATGCCACCTTCGCAATAAATAATATTCAAAGCTGTAAAATAAATGTCAATAGCACAAATAATATTGAAAGCTGCAAATCTACTGAAAACTCTACTACTGAAGTATAATAAATTCGACACCACTTGGCCAACGTATAATCAATTTCACATAACATTGACTTACTTATCTAAGACGATACAATTGAGGATTTGCATGGTCTATTAGAGTTAATTTTTAGTACAATGAATTGGAAGTTGTAACATAATATTAATCGAGTGGGCTATGGATTTTCTACCATCGAAAACAAATACTTAGAGTTGAGATTGCCAAAAGTGTGAAACTCTCTTGTTGAAGATCTTTCAGTGTAATTAAGGTATAAAATTGTTTATTATGCTAAGTTTTAATAATACTCTTATATTGATGTCACATAGATTATTTTAGTTGTTTTAGTGGGTTTCTTGTTGTTGGAAATGAATACCTAGAGTGGAGAATGCGAAAAGTCTAAAATTCTCGCGTTGAAGATCTTTCGTTGCAATCAAGATATCAGATTCTTTACTAAGCAAAATTTTAATAATCTTTTGATTGGTTTTTTTTTTCTATATTTTTTTTCTTCTACTTCCTCTTCCTCTTTTCTCTTCTTCTACTCCTTTCTACTTCTCTTTTTGTTTTGTTAAAAGGATGTAACAGCATGTTTTGAAGATTTTCTTTTAACCCAATAGTAGTATGAATTTATTTATTTCATTATACTTTAATAATATTCTAATGTTGGTATCAAATCTGTTCTTTTTTAATTAAATCTTCACATGCATGGCTGAAAGTAATAATGTACTAGTAAAAATATGGTTCAAAAAATATTAAAAAATATCTACAAAACCAAAGCCGTAATTCCTCAATCATGAACAATACTCAAAGCTACAAAGTCCACCACGGGTCCGTGACATCACTACCACCTTAAACAATTATCAAAATCAATGTACACAAGAATGGACACGAATCCATCGCAGTAAATTATATTCATAGATGCAAAATCAATGCCAATAGCAGAAATAAAATTTATAGCTACAAATCTACTAAAAACTCAATTACTGAAGTACAACAAATCCAACACCACCAACCAATCTATCAAACTCACATAATGTTGACTTTTCTTATATGATAGAACTGAGAAGTAGCATGGTCTATTAAAGTTTGATGTTTAGTACAAAGAATTAGAGATTGTAACGTAATACTGATGGAGATGACTGTGGATTTTCCAACATCAGAAAAGAATACTTAGAGACGATATTACAAATGTGAAACTCTCTTGTTGGAGATCTTTCAGTGCAATCAAGGTATGAAATTGCTTATTACGCTATGTTTTAATAATACTCTTATATTGATGTCATCATATAGACTGTATTAGTTGTTTAAGTAGGTTTTCTGCTATCAGAAATGAAAGCTTAGAGAGGATATTTTAAAAAGTCTAAAACTCTCTCGTTGAAAATCTTTTATTACAATCAAGGTACGAGATTCTTTATTATGCAATGTTTTAATATTCTTTTGATAGGTTTTTTTTCTATATTTTTTTTTATCTTATTATTATTTTTCTACTTCCTCTTCCTCTTTTCTACTTTGTCTTCCTCTTTCTTATCTTCTACTTCTTCGCTCTACTTTTACTTCTCATTTCTTGGCTGAAAAGCTAAAACAACCCCGTGGAACATTTCTTTTGGTGAATAGTATAGATTTATTTATTCCATTACACTTTAATAATATTCTAATGTTGGTATCAAACATGTTCTCTATTTTTAACCAAATCTTTTTATGACTTAAATTAACAATATACACCAATCAAAATTTGATTAAAAAAAATACAAAAAAGAATATCGACCAAAACAAAACTATAAATCCAAAACATTTTCTTATCATTTTCACATGATCGAAATAGATTCAGAGCACCTTCATATAACATTTACGAAATTCACAAATTTCATATTCGCTCTTTTGTACATTCTAGAAATAGCAGGTTAAAATATTGTTCATGTCTACACCAGTCATGTCAGAAAATATTTTCTCTTTTATACAAATTTTATGAGTAATGTGGAACACATAACTGAGATTATTTTCACATTTCTTTTAAAGCATATCATGCAGATTTTTCATAAAATCAACCTCAATTCATTTTCTTTTTATGCAAAATCTAGCATATGAACCCCACTTACCTAACTCTTGCAGCGTATTATCTACATTTTGAGATCGTAATCTAACCGTGTCACAATCACCTAAATCAGAAAATATTTGTTCACACGTTAATACTCACACTAGTACATAACTTAGCTAACGAAATTCCCACCTTCATAAGAATATAATAGAACAAGCTCTTATCTAGTCAAGAACATAGAATAGCTCACGAAACTATATTAGCCACTCTCCACATTTTACTTGTAAACCAACGACAACCTAACAAATCCAAAACAGTTTATCATCAACACTAATAGTCAACATATAACCCAATGACAAAACAAAGTAGTCACTCTTCAAAACCAAAGCATCCATTTAACGTATTGCACGTCCAATACCATTAGTCCAACATCACGACCAATCCAACACAATAAGCCTGCCTGCAACATTGCACGCAAACACCACATCAACCATCATAACCAACTCCATATTCAACTCAACTCACAACAACCATCGCTAATCCAACGATTAACATTCAAACCCGAAATAGCCAAGTAAAAATAAGTCCAAACCGTCACAATAACAGTTTAAACAATCATACCCATCAATCCAATCTTCCAACTATTAATCCAGAATGCAACATCTCAACAAACCAGTCACTTAATGACTCAAACAGCCAACAATTTCACTCGGCCAATGTTAATGTAGATGATTGAGCAACAAAAAGGGAAATGGGGGAAAATGGGATTTCGTGGGAGAGAAAATATGAAAGAAGGGTTAACGGGGAGGAGGGGATTTGGGATGAAAGAAACTGAAGAGAGTGAGAGAGAGAGAGAACTCGTCGAGGGTGGGGAGAAACAAAAGGGAAAAAGAGCATACCTGACCATACAGTGTCGTTTGGCTCAGCAAATGGAGCTCATTCAGTTCTGGGCCTTACAGAAGTACCTTTAAAGAAGTCTTACAGGGGCCAGATACCTCAAGCCATTTGATGACTTGGGCGATCAAATTGAGCGAGTTCGACATTGACTACCTCTCCTAGAACACTGTAAAGGGACAAATACTGGCTGACTTAGTTGAATTCATTGAATATCCTGAGGAAGTCCAAGATGCACCCGCAGGAAAGCCCTGGCAGATCTACATCAATGGCTCATTTTGCCGAGCTGGAGGGGGAGTAGGGGTGCATATCACCATGAACTCCGAGGAGGAACACAACTATGCGATTAAGCTTGCTTTTAGAACTGTCAACAATGAGGCAAAGTACGAATCTCTGTTGGCCAGACTACTAATCGCTAAGATACTAAGGGCCACTGAAGTGGAAGTAAGAGCCGACCCCCAAGTAGTTCTCAACCAAGTCCTAGGGGAATTTTTCACAAAGAGTGAAATGCTGAAGAAGTATCTGTAGCTACTATCGGAATGGCGCAATCATTTCCAATATTCCTGTATCCAACAGGTGCTAAGGGCAAAGAATTAGATGGCCGACAAGTTGCGGTGAGCCGCCTCAGGATAAGAGGATTCCCCCTACCAAAAAAGACGGTCGTCAGAATAATTGATATACCTACCATGGGGACTAAAGTCTCAAAGATAAAGCCAAGAGCACTAGAATGGGTGCGAGAAGTGATAAAATACCTAGATATCGAAAATCTTCCAAATGAAAAGTGGGAGGCACTGAAGGTCAAAAGCTGGGCGGCAAGGTTCGCATTGATAGATGGGGTCTTGTACAGGTGAGGTTTCTTGACACCCCTCTTAAGACACGTCTCGCTAGAAAAGGCGCAATGTATACTGGCAATACATGATGGGGTATGTGGGAATAATCCTGGCGGAAAAGCATTAGCCGGAAAGGTGGTAAAAGTGTGGTACTATTGGCCACATGCCCTCAAAGACGTGGAAGAATTTGTCCGAAAATGCCCGAAGTGCCAATTGTATGCCCCTATACCGCATTGCCCACAAAACGAACTGATGTCAATCATGTCGCCTTGGCCGTTTGCACAGTGGGGAATCGACCAAGTCTGATCCTTACCCTCGAGTAATGGGCATAAGGTTTGGGGTCGTTGTTGTAGATTACTTCATGAAATGAGTGGAAGTGGAAGCCCTTGCAACCATCACGACAAACAATGTCACCTGATTCAGGTGGAAGGCTATGGTTTGTAAGTTTGGCATCCCCTACAACATAATGTCAGACAACGAGCAAAAGTTTGTAAGGGTGTAAAAAAATTGGAAAATTGGTTGAACCGGACCGGACTGAACTAGGGTTCGATCCAATTGTAAGTAGTCCAGTGCAATAACGATTCCTAAGAATCAAAATCGGTCCTAATCCGGTCCTACACCAATTTTCATAGTTTGAAAATCGATTTCAACCGAATTGGACCAGTATATATATTTAATAGTTTTTTATATTATAAATAATTTTCTATATTATATTTATTATAATTTTCTATATTATATTATATATATATTATATGCTAAATTTTTAATTAATATAACATTAAATTCCAATCTTATTATTCAAGTCCATTAATCTTATAACATAAAATTAATATAACATAAAGTTTTAATCTTAAAGATAAACAAAACATTAATCTATTAATATAAACTTACTTTTGATATTATATATATATATATATATATAAATGAAAATACATTTTTGGCAAATAAATTAATATATATATATATATATATATTCCTTTTGTAAATACATTTTTACACATTTGATTATTATATATACACATAAAAAAAGGTCTAGAACTTATATAGACTATAGTTAAATTCAATACTATGCTAGTATATGTTAATTATTATAAAATAATATACTTATACTATAATCTAAATAGGTTAAACTTTAGTATATGTAAACATCATATTATTACTAATATAGATTATCCGTAAAATAAAAAAAACAAGATCGAACTGGACCTATAGGCAAAAAAACTGGAAGTATCAGTTTCAATAATGAATAAGTCTATTATTGGCTCTTAAATTTTTAAAATCAATGTATACTAGTTCGGTTTTACAAAATTACAAAATCGAACTGAACCGGACCGGTTACATCCTTAATAGTTCAACTCGAGTCACTATCGCGACTGGTGTATCAAGTTGGATATCAAGTTCAAAATACTCTACCCCAGGTCATCCACAGGCTAAAAGACAGGTCAAAGCAACCAACAAGATGTTGCTCAGAATACTAAAGAAGAAGTTGATTGATAAGAAAGGAAATTTGGACAGAGGAACTCCTTAGAGTCCTATGGACATACCAAACTACCGTTACAAAGTCGATGGAAGAAGCCCATTTCGCCCTTAGTTATGGAAGTGAATCGGTGGTACTGGTGGAAGTAGGGATGCCAACCTACAGGATCCAACACTTCAACCAAAACTCCAACAATGAGAAATTGGACAACTGGACTTGTTAGAAGAAAAGAGATAGGAGGCTGAGATGCAAATGATGATCAATAAAAGAAAGGTCGAGCACTATTTCAACAGGAGGGTCAAACCCAGGTCCTCTAAAGTGGACGTTTTGGTCTTGAGACAGACGGGAACAACCACGCAAGCAGAGAGGAGAAGTTGGGGCTACAATGGGAGGACCGTATGTCATCACCACCAACAATAGGTCAGGCTCTTATTGGCTTAAGGACGCCCAGGGTAATGAACAACCACACCTGTGGAATGCAGAAAACTTGTGGAAGTATTTTGCTTGATTGAAATATGAAATTATAAACACTAGAGGCCATGAATAAGATTACTCTTTTCTCCCAACTTTGTGTTTCCTCTTACAAGGTGCCAACAATGGGCAGGTAGGTCCCTCTATTGCCCGACCCTCGCATATTAAGTCGAGTCCTTACACTCACAGTTCGAAACCATGGACGGTGACAATGCCATGACTGCCTAACCCTCGCGTAGCAAGCTGGGTCCCTAGACTCATCACGAACTATGGATGGTGACTGTCCTTGACTGCCCTACCAAGCCAGGTCCTGATACTCGCCACAAACCATGGGTGGTGATAGTCTCTTGACTACATGACCCTTGTGTACCAAGCTAGGTCCCTACACTCGGCACGAACCAGGGGGGTGACAATCCCTTGACTACCTGACCCTCACATACCAACCTGGGTCCCTTGACTCACCATGAACTAAGGGCAGTTACACTCCCTCAACGACCAGGCCCTTGTGTACCAAGTCAAGTTCCTGGACTCGCCCCTAACCAACAAGCTTAGTTAACAGTAGGGGAAAGTCCCTTGACTACCCAACCTTCGCACGAATAAGAGTAAAAAAAAAGGAACACAACATAATGGAAAAAAAGAGAGAAAACAAAAGAAACAAACAAGTTAAGTAAGAATGTCTCTGTACATTAAGAAAGCACGTCTTCATTGTATTAAAAAACAAATACATAGGCAAACAAATATACATTTAAGAGCCCAAAGATGTGTTCAGGAATGTGTCAGGCACCAAGTCCTTGCCCAGGGAGTTGGCAAATTAGAGCGCCTGACGGTTGGGCTGGAGGGAGACCAGGTTCAAAGTCCTCAAGTTGGTCTTCAGATTCTCCAACAGGTGATCCCTCAACCTGTCCAAGCCTTCATTATAGTCGTAGCCCTAAGCTTAGTTATGAATGGCCTTCACTGACTATAACTGTGCAAAGAAACAGTCCAAGGCCCCATTGGAATCCCCTAGGATGGACCTCAAGGCTTCGATGATGAGATCTCGAGAGAAAGCCACAACTCTTCTTTATGTAGAGAATTTCTATATGCATGCACCTCATAATGCAACTACTTTATCCCGTCTCGATCACGTTGAAGAAATGAAAGCTATGCTCCTATCTTTACCAACTACTGATTCCAGTGCAGCTCCGTGCAATTTGCTTCTAGCATGCATTTAGTTCTTATATCTTCAAAGTGACTCAAAATTGTAACATACTCATGTCCAATGAAACTTCTTGATAATTCTAAAATCATATAACCACATAAATCCGAGATACACCTTGAAAGAGAATAATACACAAATACTATTGTCTAGTCAAGACATGCATCTTATACTTTTTTTTTGGGGGGAAACAATTTCCATCCAGACTGGAAAAACCAACCGGGCCGAAATTTGGTGTGGGCGGTTTCAATCGACAATGTGTGGGACCAAAGAGGTTCGGTCCAATCCCAGGGTCTGTAAGTTTTGGACTAGACCAAATAGAAACCGATCGATTGAAATATTTATTTTTTAAAAATATTTTTTAATAATATAATATATTATTTTTATATAGTAATTATATAAGTTAATTGTGTTGTTTTTATTTAATCTATTATCATTGACCATATAAAATGTTAAATAAAATATGTAATCAATTAATAATATTGTATCATCATATGATAATATATGTAGATACATATTATATTCATATACACTCTACTATTTATACTTAATTAAAGCAATAAGGTAAATTTTTTTTGGATACCTAAGTTGCAAGCAAGCATGCATGAATAATCTATATCCAATGAAATTATTTGATATTCATTAACCATATATAAAATGTAAGATATTATTAATAATTATCCATACTAAGGAATAAAATCTAAGTTAGTAAGTAGTAACTATCAACATCATAAATATAATTATAGTTAAATTTTTTTCAATAAGTTAGTTATATAAACCATATTAATAATTCACTTAATTTTAATTTTAGTAATTTAAATAATTTTTTTATTAATTTATTTGAAAAATAAATATGAAACAAAATAAATAAAATAACTGAGCCGAACCAGACCAATAGCTAACAGTCCATCATTTTCCTAAACTAGACCGGACCGATTTACACCCCTATTTTGTTATATATTAGCTTCCATTATCTTGAATTCTAAGGATTAGTCACATAACTGAATGATATACTCAGTTTATAAGCCTAAACATTTTAAATACATCAAACAGGTCAGGAAAAACTCGCAACATTTGCCAAATTTAAGCCATCGTAACATACATCAATGCTGCTAACCGAAACTCTTAAACTAACTAAGATCATCACCAACAACATTTTTCTTCCAGAAAATGTATACAATAACCTACTAACATTTCCAGCACTAAGATACCAAGAAATGAAGTAGAAGAAAGTGAGGAAATCGGACACACCAAGTGCTGAAACTTGTAGCTACAAGGGTAGTTTTCTCACTTCAGTTTGTTACTTGCTCTCTCTTGGGTTCTCACAATGTATTATGAGTTTTTGTGCTTTGATCTTTGTGTGTGCGTGAAGGAGAGAAGTGGAGGAATGGAGGAAGATGACTCTTGGTTTGCATAATAGAAATGAGGAGTTAAGAGAAGAAGATGTTCGACTAAAGTGCATAGCGCCCACTAACTCTCTCTCATGTTCAACTTTATTGCCAAGTGTATGGCATAAGATCAAGTGGTATTTACAAGAGCCACACAAGTGTGTTATGCTGCAGCAAATGGTGTTCAAACTGGAGACGAGTAGAGAGCACAAAGTAAAGTTCAGCCGCTAATGTGGCATGTCCAAATGCCATGTGTCACTCGCAGTGTGGAACGGTCCGAGTGTGGAGAAGGGGCATCCCCACCACCATCTGGGGATGTCGGCATCTCGACATCAATGGTTGTCTAGGGAGCAATGGTGCGCACCTCATCATCGGCGCATAGGGAAGGAACCTTCTCCAAGACATCCTTGAATGGCATGACGGGAATGCAAGATTCCCTCAGAGCTAGGGTGAGGAAGGCCAAGAACAAGGTCATCTCTAGCTCTTCCTCTTCCTGGCTAAGGAACCTTGATGGGAACACAGGCCGTGATAAAGTGGGAAATTGGTCGAATTGGGTAACGTATGAACGATGGCTATGCAGCCCTTGATGAGGACGATGCCCGTGAAGACTAGTCCGAAGGAGGCATTCCATCAGATTTGGAGCTACCACTGTTGGACCCCGATGGCTCACTAACCATCTCACCTCAATGCGAGGCTTTTTCCTTTTCCCCTCCAACGGAAGATTGGGGGCCTCTTCCGATCCTGAGGAGTGGGCAACCTCTTCAAGATGTAGCAGCCACTGAAATGAGACCGATCTAGAGACACCAGGAATTGATTGATGTTGGCTCCGATTTGTAAGGCATCTGTATGGATTTCCTCCTGATGTGTCTCCACCCAAGCATAGATCGCTGCCAACCAAGCTTGCTCCTGCTCAGTCAAAGCCATACAAATCTCCAATCCCTCCCTCACCTTTTGGTGTCTTCTCAGAGATAATTAGATGATTTATGGAGGAGTGGTGTGAAACGACAAGGTTATTGGAAGAATGCCGACAAGAAGAGGAAGCACATAAGAGGGCAAGGGACGTGATCAAAGAAATGTTGTCACTACGACAGCATTGTGAGACCATGCAAAGTAAGACATCCAGTTATAGACCATGAGTTCTAGAAGGAGGATGAAGGTGATGTCTCATTAGGATCAGGCATCGTTGAACCCAAAAGGGAGGCAAGTGCACAAGAGAGTAGTAGAGACAGATACTACAAAAGCAGTTGATGTAGAATACAAGGGGAGGAAACTCTTGATCCAGTGATGGGAGAAGAGGATCTAGGGGTGAACGAAAGATTGAGTGTACCCTCACGTCTAACTGGCAAATCATCCACATCGGTGGCAAGGACTGCTAATGTTCCACCTCAAGCACATCCCTTGAAATTCCACAGTGAGAGATAGTCCTTGTGATGCCCTCAACCTCCTCTTGGGATTTGGCGGAGATTAAGGTGTCAGAACATGCAATATTGGGTTACATACCCCCTTCGTTCAAGGCGACCAATTGTATTCGGTATGCCGCCTATTAGGTGATGAACATACCATTATGGGATGTATGTAACTCGATGTTAATGTTTTTGAGGAATGACAGTAATTATTTTTGATGTGTTTTAGACTCTAGGTCTAGTTTATCAATTAAAACTCTATCTTTTATGTTGTGATCTTATACCTGTATCCCACACGTACACTTCCATCCGGATGAGGCACGCCTAACCCAATCAAATCCTAGGTGTTGATTACCTGGCTAGCACCCTTGACACCATAGAACCTCGCCAAAAGCTTTCGAGACCAAACTTCTAAAGGACGAGCGAGACCGATTGGCCCACCAAGAGGTGAAGTTGGAGGGGTTCAGGAAGTTAAGCCACGACCTCCAGGGCAAGAAGGATAAGCTAGTCAAGTAGCATAACTCGGATGTGAGGTCCCACAACTAGTTACATAAGATGTACGAGGACCTTACCAAGTCTTGGAAGTGCAATAAAGAGCTTGTCAAATCTCAAGACAAGCAGATCAAAGCATTGGAGTCTGAACTAGCTTCCACTCAAGGCGAGCTGCTGTCTTGAAACTTGCAGATTGAAGCTCTAGAGTCTAAGCTAGCTTCCACTCAAGATGAGTTGGCCAAGAGTGAAACTATAGGTCGATTAGGTAGCCATGAAAAAAAATTCTAACGAGAGATAACGTTCTTGAAGATGTAATGAGCAATTCATGTAAATAGTGAAATGACACATATATGTATACTTTGGCAAGGAATCACCCTCTAAGGCACAGACACACGGTTTGTTAAAACATGGCAAGGAGTCACTCTCTTAGTGAAACACATATTTATATAAGCATGATAAGAAATCACCCTTTAAGGAGTTAGCCTCGCATGCATTGTACTTTAAAGCATGAGAATTATTTAGGCGAGTAATCACTCATTGCCCAGTAGGTCAAATCCATAAAGCAATTGCCAACACATAGAGGTTCATCACATAGATATTCGTCACATAGACATTTCATCACCTAATGGGCAAACAGGGGATGAGTTACATTGCGAAATCTCTTCTACCCGAATGACATTGTGCGAGCCAACTAGCCTGTACCCAACGAAGGTCGACTTACACATAAAGATAACATGTTGCACCGGGGAACGTCTACCCAATCAACCAACTCAAAGACACTAACATGTGATATACCAAGGGATTCTACATCCTGATTATAAGGTGAGGCCAACACGATACTGCCCCACCACAATCATTTATGGGAAATCCTTCTACCTGTTTGAAGCTCCAGGCGACGTCTAGCAGGAATGGGCATGAGGAACTCCATCCTAACCTGGGAAGATTGATGCATGGTACAAAAACTCATACAGAGATATAAATACACAATGAGATCACGAATCAGCAAAAATAAGAAAAATAAGAAATGAACATAAAATATACATAAAATAAGAAAAATAAGAAATGAACATAAAATATACATAATGATCCAAAATGGATTTATTTATGCTAGAATGGGGGAGGTTATAGAAAATACAAATACCTCTCACATACAACATTCACCCCACATTTCATAGTCTTGACTTAGAAGCTAACCTACCTCACACCGTCGAGCTCGCTACTCAATCGCATGGTTCCTTCCCTGCTTCCTGTAAAGGTTTTGATTCCAACAGGTCTCAGTGCCTAAAATCATAAAAGTGAAATTTTTTCCCATGTTCAAATACCTTTTATAGGGTGGGACTGTCAAACGTCCTTCTGACATATATTTGACTCTAGGTATGCTTGAATAGGAGTGTTTTGGCCTCGATTGTCGCACTGCATGATGATAGACAACCAAGACATGGTCCACACTTCCTTATGACCTGTCAACTTGTCAGTCCATCCTTGAATGAGGGCCTTCCATGTGGCATCAAACTATGCCTCTAGGTTCAAATGATATGACTTTCCGAGTTGTAATCCTTTCAGCAGACCCACTCCGGATGTGACCCTTTGGGTGAAGAGTTGGTTTCCATGTGCGACATTGCCACTCTGAAAAGCTCCCATATCTGATACAGTCTATCCTTGATCGTTGCTCTCCCCAAGCTAGTAACCCTTACTTACCTTGGGCGAGTAGCTCTTATCTCATCAAAGTCATTGTCCTCTGCAACTCCTCGTTCTCACCTACATGGCAGGCAACTTTTTTAGCTCTCCTACTATGGGTGAGAGATACTCATCTCCACTTCGCTCTAGGACATATCTTCCAGGACTTCTATATGGTGTTTGTTCACCCACATCTTAGACTAACTGCACTTTGCAGCACCCGCAAAAATCTTCTTCACCAACCAATGAAGTGTTCCTCTTATTTCTTTCTAATTGACCTCATTGGTGGTTTGTCCCCTTACACTGGCGGGGCCCTCACATGCTCAGTACTCCTCGCACCATTCCTAAAAAGTATGTTACCACGACTTTAATTCAAGTTGAGGGATTCTCTATAATGATTGGGATGGGACATTTCTGTATTAGCTTCAAATGATATCGTGAGTAGAGATAGTCCCCATGTTCATCAAGTGGAGTGTCCTTTGTAATGATTTGGTGGAGGTGTTCCACGTGTAACTAGGTAAAGAGATTTCTCATACCGAATGGGTGGAGTGATTCCCTTACATGGTGATTTTTATGAATCTACATGTGTTTTGTGCAGAAGGTAATTCCTCACCATGCTTATTAATATATATGTTTTGCTCAACATGGTAATTCCGCGCCATGCTTAGGAATACATGTGTTTGGGCTCAAAGGGTGATTCCTCACCATGCTTAAAATATGTGTGCTCTTAAATTCATTTACATGAATTGATGCATGCACATTCATTGACATTGTCTTTCACTTTTAGTACTATCATGGGTTTTAACTTATTGAGATTTTATAGAAATGTGGTGATCCCACCTACAATTTCCTTTCTTAAAACTATAGACCATGATGTGGATGTAACCTAGGAGAATTATCCAAAGGAAGAAATGTTGGGTTTGTGAAGTTTGGTTTTGTTGGTGTGTCGGCCCGATTGGATGACCCAATCTGACAATGACGTGCTGGGATTTTTTGGCAGACTTTCAATAAGGCTTGGGCCATGAAATGTAGGCTTGAGCTGTCAGAAAATGCCAGATAGAAAGTTTGCTTGACGTTCGTGTGACAAGTAGCTAGAGCGAAGCTTGGACAAAGAATTCACTAGAGCGAACATTGAACAAAAAGTTCACTAGAGAGAACATCTTACAAAGAGTTCGCTCTAGGCACGCTCAACACTCTGCTCAAACGAATGAAAATTAAGGTTTCCATCTTGTGACACTATAAATATGTACTTAATGATAGTTTAGAAGATTCTGAGTGTTCTGAGTAGTGAGATTTCACCTCGAAGTTTATTTTATGATTCCTCAATATAATAAAATCCTATGTAGCTTTGTGGACATATGTACGTTGCCAAATCACGTTAATTTTTTGCTAGGTGATTGATTTGCTTGTGTTTGTTTTACTTTGTCTGTCATTGTTTTCTCATAACAACTGGTATCAAGAGCTAAGGTTCAGGTCTGAAGGGAGAACGATAATTGGAAATGAAGTGAAAGCATTTGTGATCAAGAAGCTTGACGGTACTAACTTCGGCTACTTGAGGATGCAGATAGAGGACTACCTCTATGGGAAGAAACTCCATCTTCCATTGTTAGGGAAGAAGTCGGAGAGCATGGAAAATACTGATTCGAGCCTGTTAAATCGACAGGTTCTGGGGGTTATTTGCTAACACTGTCAAGATCGGTTACACACAAAATTGTTAAGGAGAATACTACAGTGGATCTCATGACTACTTTGTCTTGTGTGTATGAAAGGTAGTCAGGAAATAACAAGGTGCACCTGATGAAGAAACTGTTCAACCTGGAGTTGGCAGAAGGTACATTTGTTGCCCAACACCTGAATGAGCTTAACACTATAAAAAAAACCAATTTTCGTCTGTAGAATTTGATTTTGATGATGAGATTTAGGCATTGATATTGTTGGCATCATTGCCAAATAGTTGGGAGGCCATGATAATTGTTGTAAGTAATTCTGCTTGGATCTAATCCTTACTGAGGAGGTGCGCAGAAGAGATTCTTGTGAAATCTCAAGTTCGGGTTTGGCCCAAAAAGTTGAAAATTGGGGCAAGGGATAGAACATGTCGAGTTCCAAGAATAGAGGCATGAGCAAGTCGAGATATGGGCAGTAGATCACTAGCTGGAATTGTGGCAAGCTGGGCCACATCAAAAGAGATTGTCAAAATCAGAAACAGACTAAGGATGACATTGTGAACACGATGGCTGAGGAAATAAAGGACGCTCTATTCTTTATAGTGCATAGTCCAGTTGACGATTGGGTGTTGGATTCAAGGGTTTCATTCCATAACACCTCACATTGAGAAATCATGCATAATTATATTTTTGGTGATTTTGGAAATATGTACACAGCTGATGGAGAGACACTGGATGTAGTGGGAGTGGGCGTGCACATCGCACTTCCGAACTGGAGCGTGTGGACTTTGCATCAAATCAGACACATTCCAGACCCAAAGAAAAGCCTGATCTATGTGGGACAGCTTTATGATAGCGGTTATATAATAGCATTTCTAGAGGAGCGTGAAAGGTCCCAAAGGGTGCACTGGTCTTGGCACATGGTAAGAGAACTAATACTTTATATTTAATATCAGGGTCCAGTGATGTGTAGGAAAATACAGAGTTGCGTCAAAGTAGGCTTGATCTCACGAATTGTATGGAGAAGCAAAAGGAAGTCAGTTTTGTTGTTCCTTATGTAAGTCTAGGGAGATCTCCCAAGACCATGGTGCAGAGCAAAGGTGTGAGAGATGGGGACAGAGCACCTAGTGGTCTAGCGACATCTACACCTACAGTCGATGCTCACAGAGCTTCTAGGACTACCAAACCTCCAAAGTGGTCACACACTTTCAATTATATACTACTGACTGAAGGTGGTGAACCACGGTACAAAAGTAAAATCTTGCAAGATGGGAGATTGAGCAAGTGGGAGTTAGCTTAGAGGTAGTTGACTGGACTTTCGAGGAGGAAGCAGAGAGTGCACAAGAGATGGGCATGTCGACTAAAGACAAAACAGAATAGCAGCAAGAGGTGGGATTAGTCACCCAGATCAAAGATGGGGGACTAAGCTACAAGTTCTCTAATGTGTGCTAGGGTCAGTATGAGACCAAATATTCCCAGTGCAGTGGGAGTTGAGAGTTGCCTTGCAGATATGTTGACTGTGTGCATCGTATGTGAGGAACTAAGGTTGTGGGCAACTTCAGTTGGTCTTCTAGCTTGAAGACAAGGGCTATAAGTTGTAGAGGTGAAGGATTACATGTTTGGAGATAATGGTGAGGTCTTGGTTGTAACTAGTCTCCAAGTGGGAGATTGTTGGGTTTGTGGAGCTTGGTTTTGTTAGTGTCATGGTCCGATTTGATGAGCTGACCTGACAAGGATGCGTTATGGTCTTTTAGCAGATTTTCAACAAGGCTTGGGCTATGGGGTGTAGGCTTTATCAAGTTAAGCCAAAGCGAAGTTTGAGTTATTTGATGAATGAAGGTGGTGAACCACGGTACAAAGGTAAAATCTTGTGAGACAAGAGATCAAGCAAGTAAGAGTTAGTTGGAAGACAACTGACCAAACTTCCAAGGAGAAAGCAGAGACTACACAAGAGATGGGCACATCGGTTGAAGACAGAAAATGTTAGTAGTAGGAGGTGGGATCAATCGCCCAGATCAAAGATTGGGACCTAAACTATAGATTCTATGATGTGTGCCAGGGTTAGTACGAGACCAGATATTCCCAGTTTTGTCTTCAGCTATACGCCTGCTGCTAAGCTATTTTGTCTTCAGCCAACATGCATATCTCTTATGCAATCTCTGCTTCTTCCTTGGAAGTCCAATCAGCTGCCTCTCAGCTAACTCCCACTTGCTCGTTATCCCGTCTCACAAGATTTTACCTTTGTACTGTGGTTCACCACCTTTAGTCAGCAGATATAATTCAAGGTGGGTGACCATTGTAATGTGTCGGCTCAATTTGATGACCAGATAGAAAGTTTACTGTTCGCACAACAGGTAGCTCAAGTGAAGCTCAAGTATAGAGTTTGCTCAAGTCTCACTCGACAAGTCACCCGAGCGGATATCGAACAAAGAGTTATCTCGAGGTGCACTCGACACTCCACTTAGTTTAGGATTTCTGCCGTGTAATACTATAAATATGTACATAATGAACAGTTTAGTAGGTTCTGAGTGTTCTGAACAATGACATTTCACCTTAAAGTGTATTTTGTGATTCCTCAGTATGATAAAATCATCTGCAACTCTGTAGATGTAGGTACGTTGTCGAACCACCACATTAGTTTTGTGTCAAGTGATTGATTTGCTTATGTTTGTTTTGCTTTGTCTGTCATCATATTTTCACGACAAGAATGACCTGTCCAGCCTGAAAGGTAGCCACATAGGCTTGTCTTCATTTCACTTATATTTTATTATTTAAGATGTTTATTATAATTAAGCAATGAATACTCTGTGGTACTATATTTTGATGTAAGTGATGAACTTATGATGATGTGTAATTAATATTTGGGAAGAAGTGATAGTGACATTCATATATTATTATTATGGAAGATTGTCGGTACACTTCTCCGGTACTACTATATTAGACTCCGACTGATCCTATTCACCATTTCCACTACGATTTTTAGTATCCATGTGTGCTCGGCATACGGGTGCACAACCCTCATCTGAACGTAAGGGATACAGTCGATCGGCTCGCATCTTGGGCATTACGATTCCTCGCCGAGAAGACTAATGAGGATCAAGGAGCCACATAATGCCAACACATTTTGTGCAATACAGTCATGACAATTTCTATAAGCATTAGTTAAATCAGTTGGTACCCAAGCATCCATGAAAGTTTCGTCCATTGCACCAAGATATTTTTGCAATGATATCATCAAGTGTACGTGACTTAAATAGCGTCTTCGAATCTAGACTCTAAAAAGGTTAATGCATTATGAATGAATCAAGACCTTACTAGAAAATAATTACCTCAAACTAGGGATAATAATGTTTGCAATTACCTTTAATATAAGGATGCACACCAGTGACATGTGTGGGTGCAATTAGGCGTCTCTAAAGATTATAGAGCACCCGCATCACTGTCCTAACATGTCGATTTATAATTTCACTAGAATGTTGGAATCAGACTCCCACAAGTCATTGTCCCCAGGCATGGCCAACCACAAAACAAAACATTGCCACTGATTCCTCCACCGCCACCTCTCAAGTAGATTGCATAATATCATGTCCACATAATGTGTGCATAAAGCTCGAAATGTGTCGACCTCCATTTAAAATAAGCCCTTACAATTTTGAGATGTCCATTCAAGATTGCAATTATATAAGCATCTCCATGTAAACCGAAGTTGTGTTGCGGCATTCTAATATATATGCCCTTATGAATGAAATGATGTGAGCAACATAAGAGCAGCAACTGTCGTTTCCCTCATCATCACCACTAGTGTAAAAGCTCGATCCTTCTTTGATACCGGATGCACTAGTACCAAATATCACTCTTGCTATTCTATTCCATGGATAAGTCATCATTTGACCCCACTGTCATTGTCCATAGGTAAGAAAAAAAAATGATAGGATAATACATTAAATTTAATGCCATTGCATATAGTGCCAACTATTTCCTTTTAAATTTGTAGAGAAACCTAAATCCATGATGTTTCCCACCACCAACTCAAAAAACTTTTACCATGCATTGAATTCTAAGGGATGTCTGGGGAATGAAATGAGATGAGAGTTTTATTAATAATAATGATATAGTTTGGGTTAAATATTTATTGAGTTTTAGGAAAGGAGATATAAAAAGTTGAATAAAAAATATTATAAAATTAAAATATTGTTAGAATATAATATTTTAATATTATTTTTATTTTGAAATTTAAAAAAACTGAATTATTTTTTGTTGGTTTGGAAGTTTTTGATAAAGTTGTAATTATTAGTTTGAAAGTATTTGAGTGATGTTTGAGAAGGAAATGAGGTGGGATAAGATGAAATGTGATGGAATGAGATGTAAATTATTTACAAACAACCCATACATATTAATAGTATGAAAATGATAATCATAATATAATAATGAGGCCATAACATTGTAAAACAATGAAAATGAGGTTTGAAAGGATTCTGCTTGGATACCGAATTGCATATCATTCATACCGATTTATAGTATAATTTTACAACTAAGTGAGTTGCTTACGGAGTGCAACACGCTCATGCAGAGAGAGAGGTGGAAAAGGTTACAACAGAAAAATATTTGAAAACTAAACGTTACAATAGAAGAGCTTGCATTTTGGAAACAGAGTCCTATACAGAATCTTAACAGCCTACAGACTTGGTCAGGAGAAGACTTGATCAATACCAGATACTCTAACACCCCCCCTCCCCCTGCAAATTGATGGGGAAGAGTCACCATCAATTTGGAACGTAGATAGTTGAAACGTGTGGCTGTCTGGCCCTTGGTAAAAACATCAGTGACTTGATCCTATGTTGAAATATATTGAACTTGTATGTCATTGTTCACTACTTTTTCTCTAATAAAATGATAATCCACCTCAACATGCTTAGTTCTAGCATGAAACATAGGATTGGAAGCCAAATCAATGGCTCCTACATTATCACACCAAAGGATTGGCAAAGAAGATAAAGAAACTTGTAGTTCTTGTAGTAGCATCCGGATCCAATATAATTCTGCAATAGCCAATGCCATAGATCTATACTCAGCTTCGGTACTTGATCTAAAGACCACACCTTATTTGTTGGCACTCCAAGATATGAGATTTTGGCCAAGAAATACACCATATCAGCTTGTAGATTTTCTATCATCTGGGGATCCTGCCTAAACTGAATCACTAAAAGCATTTATAGATATGGAAGAAGGAGTATACAACAACCCATAATCAATACTTCCTTTGAGATACTGAAGTACTCGCTTCACAGCACACCAATGGAGCTCATGAGGGCTCTGCATAAATTGACATAATTGATTAAAAGCATAACTTATGTCAGGACGTGAGATTGTACAGTATTGAAGTGCACTCACAATTTGTCTATACTCGGTAGCATCTTGTAAGAGATCTCCTTCTATAGCCGAGAGTTTGGATCCTGAAGTGGTTGGTGAGGAAAGAGGTTTGGCCCCAAGCATTTTAGTTCTGTCAAGTAAGTCTGAAATATAGGTGGATTGGCACAAATGAAGTCGGGTATGATCTCGTGATGCCTGTATCCCTAAAAAATAGCTAATATGGCCAAGATCTTTTACATGAAACTCGGATTTCAATTGCTGAATAAAATCGTTGATAGCCAAAGTATTTGATCCTGTCACTATTATGTCATCAACATAAATTAGGACAAAGATTTTATGCTCAGCAGTAGTCAATGTAAATAGGGAATAATCAACTTTAAACTTAGAAAAGCCAAGTTCAATGAGCTGTTGGGAAAGACACTGAAACCACGCCTGTGGTGCTTGTTTAAGGCCCTATAAAGACTTGTGCAATCTGCAAACAAAATGAGGATTGGATTAATCAATAAATCCTCTAGGCTGCTCCATATACACTTCTTTATCAAGAATACCATGGAGGAAAGCATTTGACACATCCAGTTGGCGGATTGGCCATTTAAAGGTTACTGCTAGTGATAAAACCAATCGTATGGTAGTTGGTTTTATAACTGGTGAGAATGTATCATGATAGTCAACTCCACTCCTTTGGTCAAGCCCTTTAGCCACAAGTCTTGCTTTGAATCTTTCCATACTACCATCTTGTTTTCTTTTAACTTTGTAGACCCATTTATTTCAAACTATATGCTTATTGTGAGGTCTTGGACATAAAGACCAAGTACCATTGTTCATCAGAGCGTCAAATTCCTGGCCCATAGAGGCACGCCACTCTGAATGAGACACTACTTGTGTAAAGCAAGTAGGTTCCTGTTCATTTAAAACACTGGAAAATACATACAAGGGATGTCTAGTGGAATAATAAACCTTATAGTCGGGAACTTTTTAGGTTTATTATTACCTGTCTTGGACCGAGTCATAATTGTTGTGGCTATGGGTTGGCTTATGTGTTGTTGATGGTCAAGATTTGTCTGAGTTGGTAATTCAGATGAGATTTGAATGTAGTCAATATGTGGATTTTTTGAAGAAGGTTCTATTTGTGGATTTGAATTTTGAGTAGCCGAATTTAATGGTTGATATGCTGGAGAAGTTTCAGGAGCTGGTGGTGAATTTTCATTTGAATTGAACTCATTCTCAATGTTATGAACGTTGGAGTCATCCAATTCTAATGTGATAGGTGGACTTTGGCTTGGCATGGGTAAAGGATTATTAGACAACAATATATTTGATAAAACTGGAAAGGAGCTCACCTGTGAAGAATTGTTTGGCACCGCACTCTTTGGGAAAATTGAACTTTTAGCCATATCCTTAGCTGGAAATTGGTCTTCATTAAAAATGACATGCTTGGAAATATACACTCTTCCAATGTCTAAATCTAAGCAACGATATCCTTTTTGGTTTGTTGAATATCCTATAAACACGCATCTTTTGCTTCTAAAAGTCAACTTATATGGTTGGTATGGTCTTAAAAGTGGGTATGAAGGGCAACCAAAGACACGTAACTCTGAATAATTTGGTTCTTTGTTGTATAACACTTTATAAGATAACCTTTGTCCTAAGACTTTTGTTGGTAATCGATTTATGACATGAACTGTTGTTTGAAAAGCGTCCACCTAATACCTTTTTTCAAGACTTGATTGAGCAAGTAAAGTTATTCCAATTTCTTGTATGTGACGATGTTTCCACTTAGCAATTCCATTCTGTTGAGAGGTATGAGGACATGTTAGTCTATGGAAGATCCCATGTTTAGATAAAAATTATTTAAATTGATTTGATAAAAATTCTCCACTATTGTATGTTTGCAATTGCTTAATGGAACAAGAAAAATAATTCTCAACAAGAGATTTAAACTTCAGAAATGTAGCAAATACATCAGACTTATGATAGAGGGGATACATCCAACTGAATCTGGAAAAATCATCAACAAAAAGAACATAATAACGACACCCGCTTACAGAGGGTACCGAGGAAGTCCAAACATCTGAATGAACTAGAGACAAAGGTACCGCAGTTTGACGAGTTGACTCATAAAAAGGTAATTGTTTTGCCTTTCCTAATTGACAAGCAGAACAAAAATCTAATTTATTGATTGAATTGGACAAAGACAAAGACTTTGTGCAAGCTAAAGACTCTAAAATAAATTTAGACGGGTGGCCTAGCCTAGAGTGCCAATTATTTGCAGAGGTAGTAACTCCTATGGTAGCCTTAAACACTGTAATTTACTTTGAAGACTCTTGCTGCCGGCAATAGGATATAACCCATTTTCAAGCTACCCGTGGAGTAGTGTTTGTCCTGTCTAATTCTCCTTCACAGTGAAATTAGATCCAGTTAGTATAAAATAGCAATTGTTGTCTAAACAAAGTCGATTTATGGATAATAAATTTGTAGAAGCATGAGGACAATGAAGAATATTTTTGAGGTTGAATTTGGTTTGTCCAATTTGTAAAGATGTTGATCTAGTGCTTTAATTAACAAGCTAGAACCATTACCTACAGTCACAATGTCTTGGCCAGTGAAGGGTTGCTGATGAGTGAGGTTCTCTACTTTTGATGTAATATGGGCATTGGTGTTGGAATATACAAGAGCAAATTGAAGCATTAGATTTAAAGTCACGTGCAGCCAAACTCAGAAGATGAAAAAGTTGTTAAGTTAGTTAAAGTTAGTTAAAGTCAGATGGCAATGTATTCGTGTATATAAACAGTAGTGATGTACAACAGTTTATTCAAGCAATTCAATATAGTTCTAATGAGAAATCACATTGATTTTCTCTCCAGAAATTCCTTCTCAAAGTTCTAATCCTCTGTTTTCAATTACATATTTTACAATTGGCCCTACGGCATACCAAACTTGGTGTTCATAAGCAGCATTAGATTCAACCACCATTGCTGCAAGCTCAGCAAGAGGATGTCGACCTTGATATGAAAAATCAAATCTGGGGTAGCAGTCAAGAGCCGTATGACCTGCTTTCCCACAAATTTGACACATGGGCCGATTTTCTAAGGCATTTTGTCCTTGATTTGGCTTTGTCGTATGTGTATACTGCTGTTTATGAGAGGGAACTGCATTCTGAGTGTTTGATGTGGCCTGATTTGTCTGCATTGGAGGCTTCTTTTCCTGCAGGAGGTTAGTTTTCTGCTTACTGGCAACAAGTGCAAAGTGCGTGGTATTGGAGGTCAAATACGCATGCTGGGAATCAATCAATGCTTCGTAACTCAAAAGCTCGGCATGAAAGTCCTCAATGGTTAACTCTTTGTCTCGTGAAGCAAAGTTATAGGAAGTAATAAAAGGATTAAACTCATGTTGCAGACCACCAAGAATAAATGAAATTAAATCCTGGTCATCTACAGGTTCACCTGCAGCAGCCAATTGATCAGCAAGAGCCTTGGCAAATTGAAGATAGTCAGTAATGGTGTGACTACCTTGTGAGATTGTCTGTAGCTAGTGCTTGATATGAGCAATCCTTGACCGTGATTGACTAGAGAAGCGAGCCAACAAAGCATTCCATACTTTGTACGAGCTATCCAAGCCATACACACTAGAGACCAAAGTCTCGTTGATAGAGGAAAGAATACAACCAAGAAGAGCTTGATCTTTCCTGAACCAAATACCATAAGTTGGATTTGGGGTACTGTTAGGCAAATTCTTATTGGGTGCTATTTCTGAGCCATCCACGAACCCATAAGAGAATTGCTTTTGAGAAACGGCATAAACAATGATTGCCATCCTAAGTAGTTGGGTCCTTCAAGTTTGAAGGAGACAAGGGAGGGATAGTGGGGGGTTAAAAGGATCCATTTCTGTCATTGCTTTCAGGGGGAAGGGTAGAGGAGTTTGTGTTGGATGAGGCCATTTTCATAAGCGTAAACAGGAGGGAAAAAAAAAACATGAGCTTAAATTCTGTCTGATACCATGTAAAACAATGAAAATGAGGTTTGAAAGTATTCAGCTTGGACACCGAACTGCAAATCATTCATATTGATGATGTGATTTGACTGTCTTTATCATTATATTAATTAATACCCAGGCACCACAGGATACTTGGCGTCTCCATGTTTGTTCCTGGTCCAAACTACGTCGCCATAACAAACTCCACAGTGCGTGATCTTTATAGAAACATCATCTTCTCCAACAGCCCTGCATGGATTTAATTCCAACAGCTCAGTATCTTCCAATTTCAACATTTTAATTATTAGCAGAACTAGTCTGGAAATCATAAGTCAAATCAGGCAAGTCATCAAGCTTAATTAAACATATATAGATCAAACTGCGACAACAAATTAACAAAGTGATGCTATATATATATATATATATATGATATTAAATAGGCTTGATCTCTGTAATTGGTTTCTTTAATCTGGAGAAGAAAACCAACGTTTAGCTATCAATATATTGTTTAATACCTGCGGCTGAATTTGTAAGGTGAGAGAACTCCAGACTCATCTCTTGCCGCCCATCCAAGGCAGTCTTCGTTTGTGCGTGAAGAACCCATTGTATGTGCTTATAATTTTGTAAATGGCATTGGGCTCTTATTTATAGTACCAGATATGTCGATTCAAGTACTGCCTATTCCACGTATGCAATGACCTCGATCGACTTTTTTGAGAACTTTTTCCATGAAAACTAGAGTGATTTGGCGAATTGCCAGGACAATTTAACTATTGATGTGACATACGCTCTGAGCTCATCGTTCGAAGACTTGGAATATTGTTTCCTCCTGCATGTGATTGGTTCTCTTTCCAACATATGAGTACAAAGGTTGCTTGCTCGTATTTATATAAATATATATACATATATATATATATATATATATATATATAAAGTAAGCTAAATATCTTAATTCTAAAAGATTGTTTCATACCTTTAGAATAAAAATATTAATGTGATTTGATAAGAGATTGATTGTTTAAATTCATAAATTGATATGATTTGATATGTTAAATTATAAAATTATATTATAAAATTACAACAAGATGACATAAAATTATATCAATTTACATATTAATTTTTATATAATCCTTTTATATATATATATCTACTCTATTATAATAAATGATTATCTAACTATAAATAATAATTTTTTTATTTTTCTGTTAATTTTTTTTATTTTTTCGTTAAGTCCTATTTTATCAAAAAATTCTTAAAACTCTTGATCGTTTGATATATAGTTTTCTTGTAAAATTTAATGAATGATCAAGTTTTACCAAAAAATCCTTAAGATTCTTGATCATTTAACGTATAGCTCCTTTATAGAATTTATTGAAAGATCATATTTTATCAAAAGGTCTTTAATAATATCGTGATTAGATACTTTCTTTTTCTAGATAAATAAGTTACTGATTTTTTTACTTTCTTTTTTATTTAAATTATTATGTCAAATATACCTCGTAACTAATGCATTCGAGACCGTCTACTAATATATATATATATATATATATATATATATATATGTATGTATGTATATGTATGTAACATTTGTCCTAGTAATAAATATCCCACTTGGCCCTTTGTTTTATGCCTTCGACTGGATGGCTGATAAATCAGCTGCGGTAAATGTCTCTTTTTCTTCTTATTCGTTCGTACGGGCTGCGACTTCAATCAATATTTTCGTTTTGACTAAGATCCTTTCTTGACTGGCTTCAAAGCTGGGATGCGATGCATCTGAGCTTTTATACGACTCCAAGCCTCCGTACCACCAATTCTTACCATTAATCATGTGGGATATATATATATATATATATATATATATATATATATAATAATTAGTTTCAAGGAATTTACATCTATTTTAATGCAATCCAATATGAGTCATTTAATATAAAAATAATTACTAAGACTTTACTCATCCCCCAAAAAACTAGGATTTCAAGAACCTAAGGTAGAACGAACTTAAAAGAAAAAGAAAAATAAATTTAGGCTAAAATTGATAAAAAAAAAAAAATTCATCTCATCTCACTACAAGAAAAAGGGTCAATTGCGGCGATTTTTAATTTGTTGCAATTAGAATCGCTGCAATTGGTATCTTTTTGCGGCGATTTTAGTTTTCGTCGCTATATTAAACCACAACTGGAAATTTAGTTGGCGCGAAACACTGTGCAACTTAATTGCAGCGATTTTATAGGTATTGTGGTGATTTTTTTCGCTGCAAAGTTGAAAAATTATTCCGACGGACAAGCGATCGCTGCAATTGATCCTTGGGCGCCAAACACTTTCGGATTGTTCTTTTTTCTCTCCTCTTTCATAAATCAATTGCAGCGATTAATTATCGCCGGTAGATATGCATTGCGGCGATTAATATGCGCTGCAAATATGAAGCGCTTGGTCTCAATCACTATAGCGGCGATATAGTGTTCGTTGCAAATGATTTAATTGCGACGAAAATAAAAATCGTTGCAAAATATAGCTCTTTTTACCAACAATTTTGGGGTTACTGCGGCGATATTCTTCGCCGTAATTAAAAAGACTGTGGCGATTTTCAAAATCGCTGGAAAAAAGCAATTCAATTGCGGCGATTATTGTAGTAATTGCGACGATTTAATTCGTTGCTATAGATGTTTCCCAACGATTTTGAACGCAACCGCCAAGGTCTTTTCCGGCGTGTTTAGGTTTTTTTGTGGCGAAAATTTATCGCCGGAAATGAGAGTCTTTTTCAGCGATTTTTTTGGTTTCGCTGCTGTTGATCAACAATATCACTTTTATTTCAGCGAAAATGCAGCGATTGTAAACTCGCCGGAATTGATTAACTGCAGCGATTTGTTGGGGTTTTTGTGACGATTTCTAGCGCTGGAAAAACCCTTTTTTCTTGTAGTGTCTCATCTAATATAATTATTATAACTTTTTTAAATTTTCACATAAAATATAATAAATTTTTCAAATTTTAAAACAGTAATAATATTAAAAAACAAAATTTCATTAATATTTTATTTAATTTTTAACTTTTATCTTAATTCATCTCATCTCAATTCACTATTCAAACATCTCGACATTATTAAACTTTAACTATACAACAGAATACCAAAGATCTTTATTAATTATATTTATTGAAAACTAGATTTAGAATCATTGAAGATTGTGCAATAATTATATAGTACGTAGAATTATTCTAGGTTAGATAGTGAATTGAAATTAGTTAAGATAAAAGTTAAATAAAATATTATTGAAATATTATTTTTTTTAATATTATTATTATGAGATTTAAAAATTTTGAATTGTTTATTATATTTTACGTAGAAATTTGAGAAAGATGTATTGATTATATGAGATTAGATAAAACATTTTTTGTATCCAAACCTAACGACCTAAGTCGGGGTCATATATAAACTAAATGAATAACTTTTGCTATATCAACATATATATATTTTATAATTCATTATTTTATATGAAAACAATACAATTCAAGTGATCTAGTAATTAAAAAGTTACAAATTGAAGATATTTTATACTCAAGTTATTACACTCAAGTTCGGCATGGTTAGGTATTGGATTACGAAACAGCAGGAGACCGACTTTTTAGAGTTATTGTGTACTTTGTACATTTGAATTTCGTTTATTTTTTATGAATCTAAATTTAACGTTGACTGAATTTAGTGTTAAGGATAATAGTTTAGAATCGATACTCCCATCATTGATATAATAATATAATATAATATAATATAATATACGTATATAGTTCTAAAATATACAAGTTACACTTTCTTTAAAAAGTAAAAGAACTCACCATCAAAAAGTTGATTTTCTCACGTTGTCCCAAATTTGTGCCATTTCTTTTTCAATAGAGTACATATAAACCGCTTTTTAATAATATAATTGTAAGAAATGGACATCCATTCACCCTCTGATCTTAAGGGTTATGGCATGAGATTTGATAGCTAGTCATTGAGGATTAGTCGGGAGTTACGTTTAGAATGGCTATTTACATAGCTCCTCCCCATTTGGATGATACTAGTCTCACAAATAGAAAATCTCTCTCTCAAATGATTCCCTCTAGTGTCGATATTTATGCTGTTGAACATGTAAGTGTTGCTATAATATTACCACGTAGCACACTCCATCATTGATGTAACAATCGTGGACGAACAACGACGTTAGAGAATTTGTGGAACAATTGCATTAGATCTACGATTTACCAACGAAATAATATCGCTTCCATTATATATTTTAATCTGATATTTCTAATATTGGTATTAGAGCATTGATTGGTTGTTCCCGATTTATGCTTTGTCACGCTGGTTTCTTTTTCAGAATATTTTTTCTAAGATGAAGATTTTTATTCCAATAATTTGTAACCACGAGCTGCCGAGGTTGGTCGTTGCGGTGGTAGCGCCGCTGCTGCACAAGCAATGGTTGTAACCACTCAAGCAATGCAGCGTGGACCCTGCACGTGGAGGCTCTCCAGATCTCTACACCGCACCATACGAGGCAGTAGCGTGCGCTTGAGGGTGCTACAAGCACTGCAAGAGGCAGCAGCGCTCACCGCTTGGGTGTTGCGACACGGGTACCCTGTTTACAGCCTCGGTGTGGCGACTACCATGTATGTAGGGACGCAGTTCCACGTTGGCTACACGATGCCGCAGCGATGCCTGTCGAAAGCAACGGCACCAGTGAGAGCCCCAGAACAGGCTGCAGCAAGATCTGTTTTGTTCACAACGGCGTTCGGCGTAGCATCCGGCACCCAAGCGCAGAGCGTTGCGCGTCCAAAGTGGTTCTGCTCAACCTGCACTGCTGCGCGACAAGCATCGCCGCAGCAGGTGCTACGTCACAAGTAGCTCGTGGGTACCACCCACCTGCAATGGTGGTGCAGTGCTCACCCATGCTGAACGTTGCACCGTGTTTAGCGCAGGTTGCAACGCTCACCATGGTGGTGCTGCAAGCGATGCCGCGCACAGAACACGGAGCCTCCATTATTTTTGGTGCTGCACGACAAGCAGCGGTTGGTTGCTGTGTTTCCCATAACGCTGCACGGACAGGCAGCGCAGGTGCAACGGTGCACCCTGGGCGGAGCTGAGCAGCAGGGCACCCGGCCCCGCAGCAATTGACACTGCTGCAGGCTGCAGTGCCTTGGGCACTAAAGAGCGGTGAGCACCAGGGGCTGCGCACACCAGGTGCAGCGCGCATCAGTGAGCGGCAGAGGGGCTATCTTCCCCGCTGAGTGACGTTGGCAGGGTGGGGCGGCTCTGCCACAACTCGGTGCTTCTGCCAGGACCTTCGGAGTCTTGGTTAATGGCCACCCACTGCAACAGGCGCCGGTTACAAGCTGCTATTTCAAGTTTTTTTTTTTTTTTTTTCACATTACATTGTTCTGTAACCTTTGGCTGAAGGAGGAAGATCAACAGTAGTGTTCATTTGGTTTGTGATGGAGTTTTGGGCTGGAGGCTACAAAATGAAATGGGCTTTTATGTTTTAAAATCATTTGTGGGTTTCAGAACAAACTCAAATTAAGGTTTGAGTTTCTTTTTTAAAACTATTTTTTTTAAGGGATGTGAACAATTTCTTTTGGGCTGAAATAGATTTGGGCGACATTTTTTTTTTAAAATTCGCTTGTTCTAGTTTTGTTATAAAAGAAAGCCCAACTCTTTTTTTAAAAAGGCCACTGAGCGATTTGGGCCATGAGCCCAGCAGGCACAGGCCTGCTTTGCAGTTGGGCACCCAAGAGGGTGTAGCCCACTCGCTGTCCAAGATCAGAAAAAAAAATTTGATAAAAAAGTTTTTTGCGGTGTTTTGAGGACCCCACGTGCAATAACCTCAACCATTGGGCTAAAGTATATTGTTCTCGCACGAATATTTTTTTTGAAATATTGTTTGCATGATTATTATTATTAAATATATACATGCTATGAGATTATGAGATAATTCTTATCACATTTGTTAAGCCTTCTATTTTTATACCATAAATTGTCTAGATTATTATCTTTTGGTGAATAATAATTATTTGAATAATAATTGGTGAGCCTTCTATGCGATTATTTTTGTACATGTATTGTGATTACATGTAATTGTATGAGCTTATTTTATCACTTGTATTGTTAGGCTATTTTTAAAAATTAGTCTTCAATTTTTTTACAATGTGATCAACTAAAGGATTAAGTAGCCCAAGTTTGATTAGTCCATACTTATAATTGGTTCATATTGATTTCTTCGATCTAGGAAGAAATTATTTTTACATGTGATTAACTCGGTAAATTACTTATCCTAGTGAGAGTATAGTTGAGATTGATTTGGAATTAATCTCCTATACGATATAAATTTACGCAAAAATTAAATTAAAAATTAATAATTAGACATTGAGGTGCGAGAGATGATTATGAAGCTTAGAAAATTTTTTATCTTGCGACATGTATTAATTATTTTTGTTTTGACTTAGATTAACGCGGCAAATTTCTTATACGTGTCTACAATTAGATGCACATATGTTAATAACTTGAGATAACCGAAAAAAAAGCCTAGAGATTATGTATGCGACTTAGTTGTCACATTAACCTCCTCCATGAGCAGTAGTTAGAAATAAATAAAGATTATTATTGGATAGTCTTAAACCAACATTATTGTGAAACCTCTGAAAGGTCTAGAATAAAATTGGAAGTATGCGTGAGACGCATGTACTACAATTTTTCATAGAAGTTGATAGGATCAACTGTCAAAAAGAGCTAAATCACTATTTTGCCTTTGAGAATTTTGTGGGTAATAATGGAAGTTGCGTGTTATTTTGTAACGAAAAGATTAATTGCTCTTATATTTGAGGTTGAGCATTATAATCTTAAGCAATTTAGATTACCTCACAGATAAGCACATATATTCTCTACTGGCTAGTATGTCTAGCAAGTAAGGATATTAAAATTTGAATATGCAAGAGTGTTGAGGGCATTCTTTATTGGCACATTCATTTTTTTTAAAAGGTTTTATTAGTGCACCTTTATGTGGTATTAGCACTGGTAATATTGTTCAAGTTTTATTTATCTCTAATGAGAACAAATAGGTTCTTGCATATATATAAACTTTGGAACATCCCTTGAGAGTAATGTAATACCAAGCACGTTGGAAGTTTGCATGGTAACTATGGTAAAAAAATCTGAATAATTAGGTACAACTTAATTCAGCCTAAAAATCTTGCTCGTGGTTGCACTGATGCAAGATAGGTTTTAGGCTAAGATACTTTATTACAAAGTTTTTTTCTTTTCTCTCCTATAGTGGATTGAAGAATATGAAAAATGTTGAGTATGCAAGAAATAAGGATATATCGCTAGTTATCATCTAAAACATCACATATTGCATTTGTTGCACAAAACAATGTTTTTATTAGCACTTTTAATGTGATATTAGCAAAGTCTATACCTAATTTGATTTAAGACTCATTGAAAATAGTGGTGTTGCTGAGAATTCCTAGAGGTTTAAAAATTTGACGGTCACTCATTCAGTCAGTGATATTATTTCTCAAGTAGAAAGATGATATGCTAAAATGTGCCGTAAAGGCATAAGATGATAGGTGTGAAACTTGAGAAATTGAAGTTTTTCTCGCTAATAAGATCCCTCTCCATTATTTAGAAGAGTCAAAGAGAAAATGCAATATATGCATTTTCTATGTGAAAGATCCTATAGGTGCACACTAAGGACATGAGATAATAAAAATATTGTTTTATCATATTAATGCAATCCAGAATTTTCTTAGGAAAATATATTTTTAGTTAAAATATTTTCAAAATCGCAACCGTATGAGTTATATGATGAGAATAATTATCTCGCAGTTTATTGGCTTGCTAAGAATGGTATTATAAATGAATTTTGGCGCAAAGTAGTTACATCACACTTGGGTTGATGTAATCTGGGGTTGCGGCCTTAATTTTGCTTTGTCGTCCTTAGATTGAGTTCATTCGCCTTTGAGAAAGGCTGAGTGACTATTTTGTGCAAACGTGAATTCTATTAAAAATTGAGAGGATCTAAGCTTGATCATTTTTTGGTTGAGTCAAGAAAATTACTTGTATTTTCGACGAGGATGGAGAATTGTGGATTTTTGTAACACTTATTTTTTGAAAAGAATGTTTTCATCACGTTTCATTCCACATTACCTTAACCTTAATATTTTCATTTTTTTTTTAAAATCACCGAAAATAGTGGAGTAATTCAACAACTAGTGTTTTTTTTTTTTTTTAAAACAAAGACTTCATTAAGAAACTGGATTAATCACCAGATCAGAATCGTTATATATTGGATTAAGAACCAGCTCAGAAACATTCTCTTCTAACTCTAAGGATGCTCTAGCCAGATTATGAGCAAAACCATTACAATTTCTTCTAACAAAGAGCACACACCAACTAGGCAAAGAGGATAACAATAGTCTTGTATCTTCAAGGATCATGCTCACCCTATCCCATCTGTCCAGCTGCTGCTGCTGTCCTTTCCCCACTTGACTTGAATCACCTTCTAGTAACACAGCTCTATATCCCAGCTCAGTAGCTAATTTTGCAGCATAGAATGCTCCTTGTGCTTCAGCTAGTTCAGGATCGTATAGGCTTGCTTTTGATAATCTTTTTGTGGCTGACACCCTTCCCTCATGGTCATGGGCTATAAGGCCATAACTTGCTAAGCCTTTGTTCTTGTTCAAAGTTGTATCCCAGTTGATCTTTACATAACCTGATGGAGGAGGGTTCCAGCTAGCCTCCACTTGTGGATTTACTGAATTGAGGTTTCTTGAGCATTGTTGAGCAGCTCTGAATTCTTCAATGGATTTTTCAGCTTACTTAGCTATGAGATATGGTGTACCACTAGTGATAATGACTCCCATAAGTTATAGAATATAAGGATCTTCATAAATAGCGTGGTAGCTTTATATTAGTATTTTCTCATCGTTTAGAGACTAAAAGAGAATATTTATAATATGACTCCACTAAAGGTATCAAATTCACATAGTAGGAATCCCAACATAGAATCTTAGATTCGTTTAACTTATATGATCCAACCTAGGGCTGTTGATCTAATTGATAAAGGAAAAGTGGAGTTGATAGAGACATAGATCCATCTCTTGCCACTAATTGAGTAGCATTTAGATAGCTATTGATCGCATATTTATTGAAACTTTTCTTGAAAGTGTTAAATAGCTGATTCTCATAGGAGAATTAGATGGTTAGCTTTTGTGATATTTAGGCATGAAGTATTTTGAGCACATGATTGTTACTAGTACTATTTTGGTACAGAAAGCGAATGGATGCTACTGGTGTTATTTACATACAGCCTAAATAAACCATCTATTCAAAGATACCCAATGTACCTAGTTATTTTTTTTTTTATTAAACGACGTATTGAATAATTAATAGTCATCTTTGAACGTTGTTGACAATCTTAGAAAAGTGTCATCCTAAGAGATATTGTGAACTGGTTGTTTTAGATAATTAATTGTCACCTAATAAGAATTTTTCCGTACTACGAGGTGATGGACATAGGTTTGTGAAAAGTAGTTAAGACTTCACGTCTTGTGAGACTATGTATAAGAAAAACAATTTATAGAAGTTTTTGTTCAAAATCTATAGACAACTAATGAGATGGACAATACCAAAGAATCTAGTTTTGCCTTTACTATTTGGTGTTTTCATTATGGTTTGCTCATTGGAGTTAGAAGTTAAGATTTTGTTAGATGGTAAATATAGCTTACTTGATTAAGTGAGTTTGTGATGCGATTGTCGTTAAAAGTAATGACTAGACTATTATGATTGTCTTTGAGGGCAAAGACCCTAATCATTTTACTCTCAATGAAAAATAAATTATGATTATCTCACATGCTTTTGTTGAATACAAGAGATTTATATGAAATCTTGAAATTGCAAATTAAATTTTCTGAATGACATTTGTGATCACCTTGTAGATTCTTTTAAAAATTGTAGTTGGACTTGCTAATTAGAATCTAAGGTTTATATTATGAGTTTGACCTCAATGAGATTTGCGATGAGCCGTCGCTGATACCATACCTCATGGTATTACTTGTCGTGCACATGATATTGATGTGTTCTAGGATCATGTGGCGTAATTGGAAGCATTTTTGGTAAGCACACACATTCACCATAAATTTAGTAATTATGGTGAAAATGGTATATCAACAGACCTAGATCGTCTCACTCACAAGAGTGATCGTCTTTGGCGCTACAAAGGGGTAGCGAGCAAAAATGAGACAATGTATCACTCGGTACTTGCCCAATGAGGGATAAGTTGTAAAATACAAAATATATGTCGCTTTAGTGGGAGCTAAGATGAGATCCATCATATTTAAAAGGACCGTGCATGGTTACCCATAATCCATATAACATGTAGTTTAGCCAGATGCAAGATCCTCTTTGGTGCTTTAGATAGCAAGCAAATGGAAGGACTCAGGTTAAACACTAAGATAGTGACTAGACTAGATCTATATGGTGTATTGAGATTAGATATATGCTCTTTATTTTAAAATAGAACTCCACCATAACATGTATTTCATATTACATGTGCTTTTGTGACAAATAGTAGAGTTGAGTGAATAAATCCTTGTTTCTTCACCGTGTGAGTCCTATAAGTCATAATTGATGACCTTAATTTATTTATCCCCTTAGGAGACCTTTGACTATGGCACGAGGTTGATGTTTTAGTGTCTGCTATTTTGGTATGTTGTCTATGGCCATGTATGATGCGATCTAAAGAGGCATTGCTGGGAAAGCGACTGGGCTGAAACTAAATGACTTGAGGGCGAAAGGAGACCATTTGGTAACACATCGATATTCGTCTATACTCACTGCCGGCAAGTTATGTTGCTTATTGGAAGTTGCGACATTACTGTGAGTAGGGTGGAAATATGTGACACGACCTGTTAACCCAATACGAACATGACACAATAAAAGCAGGTTAGGGTTTAGCCTTAACGGGTTCGGGTCAAAATGATTTGACTCGTTAAGATACGATTGGTTAATGGGTCAACCCATTATGACCCGTTAAAAAAATTGAATTTACCTTATACCCATAGACCTAAAATTCAAAAAAACCCTAAACTACCTAACCCATGCCGCCCCCCTCAGTTTTCTAACTTTTCTTTTTTAACTTTTTATTTTCCTCACAGTCACGCCATGCCCCCCTCATCTTTTCATCTTCAACCCATGGCCTCGCAGCGACTGCTTCTCCTATCAATTCGTCACCCATGGCTCCTCCACACAGAGCCCAAAGCTGATCGAATTTCTTTCTCTTCCCTTCTTTTCTTTTTTTAATTTCTGAGATTTTAAATTTTGAAAGAGGGATGGGGAGCTTTGGAGTTTATTAGTTTACTGATCCAAGAAGATTAAAAAGTAAACCCCAAAAAAAACATAAGAAACGATTTCTAGGTTGAATAGCAAAAGAGATCAAATACTTCACTGGGCGTTTTTTTCTTCTTCTCATAATCGTTTCTTTTGATTCAACCTCTTCAATCACAATCGTTTATCTATCTGCTATTTAATCTCAATTGGTTCAATCTATTTCTTAGTCTTTTGATTCAACCTCTTCAATCAAAATCGTTTCTTTTGATTCACTATACAGATTTCCCTTCGTTGGTCTCTTTGGTCCTCTAATTGGCGTCTCAGGCTCTGTTGATCTTCCCCCTTTCTTCTCTTCAAGGTGTAGCAATTCCTGGTGCTATATCAGTTGGTCATGTGGCACTCGTAGTATTGGTGGTTCTCTTGATCTCGGGTCGGCACTCTTCATGGGCTCGGTTGCTAGTCTTCCTCTACTACTAGATTTGAAAGAGCTTGAGGCATTCTACGTGAGTTTGTGGACACTTCTACTTTTCTGCTCACCTCTGATGCTTTTCTTTTTTCTCTTTCCCACCCCCTACCCCCTCATTGTCCAGCCGCCTTCCGATCTGCTGTCAAGGCTTTGAAGGTATCTTCGACGTTGATGAACCTGTATGCGTGATCCATAAACTCCCTTAGCATGGTTTGGGTTTTTCACGCTATTTCGATCATAAATGAGCTCCTGGGCCAGATCCCCCAAGCAAGGCTGCTAAGGTGATCTTCTCATCTTGATCATCGGTAGCCATGCACTCCCTATTAAATTGGGAAATCTACGACTTCAAGCTTTCGTTGTCTTGTTGTTTAACTGTCAAAAGATAAGTGGCTGGGCGCCTCCTCTTCTGGCTAAACATGAACTGTGTAATGAAGAGGCAGGCTAGCTCGTCGAAGCTATCTATGGTCCCGGGCAGCAGTGATCCGAACCAGGTCTTGGCTGCTCATTTCAGCATTAGTGGAAAGGCTCGACAGGCAATTTCTCCAGGGAAGCCATGCTGGGTCATATGGGTTTTGAATGTCTCCAGGTGTTCTAGTGGGTCTTTAGATCCGTCGTATCTTTCCATCTCAAGAACCTTGAATTTGGTAAGGAGGGGCACTGCCATAACTTTCAGGCTGTAGGAGAGGTTAGTGCGAACAAGTAGCTGGTCTACAGTGGATGGTGTATCCATTCGTTTGGCCATTTCTGCGTATTTGTCTCCGAGCTCTCAGAGTTCAAGATGCATTTTACACCTTTCTTCCTCAACTGTAGCATTTGCAGGTGCTCGTCGTGAATCCCCATGCTCGTTACTGCTGGGTTCCCCCCCTTTTACTATGTCTTCGTTGGTTCGCTTGAGCTCCGCGTTTTCTTGGTGGAGTGTCCCAGTTTCCTCAGTTAGCTTCCTTATCGTTTCCTCCATTCCAACAAGCATTGCCTCTATCATGTCGTTCTAATTTTCTTTCCTCCAAGTAACTTGGGATCTTGTCTTTGTCGACATGCAAAATACACACTTTTATGGAAATTTATCCCATAGGCAGTGCTACTATTGATGTCGTGTTTCACCACTTGAGCCGCGCCACCATTCCAAACTAGCTGGGCCTACAACAAAGGTGATAAGGGTGCCACGGTAGTACTTGGGGTCACTCCGATACTAAAGTTAGTGAGGATCTTGATAATGAAGGACACAAATGTAGAAGAGAAATGTAAGATGAGTCTAGTATACCTTCTGCCTCGAGGGAAGGCTATCATTTATAACCTGGCTGGGGTCCTACTGCCATGGTGGAAGTCATCATTTCACTATCCAAGGGTCGTTTTATCAATCCATTGGGTGCATGATGGGTCTTCTCCTTTAAAACCGGATTGTCCCCCACTATGGAAGGCCCCACTGTCCGTGTCCCACGATCGTTTGTTTGCCACATGCTCACCTCGTGGGATCAGGCGTTTTGCTGGGTCCCTGGGATTACTTCCTGATGTCGAGCTGGGCCTGATAACCAAATCTTCCAAGGCCGACAGCTGGTTTATGGACTTGGTTGGGCTTCCTGGTCCAAGCCCTCTACCTACTTCAGTTTTCTCCTCGAGTGGCCCGGGATCTTCGTGACTTAGGCTTGGATCCTTTCTTAGAAGGACCCCTCACAATTATAATTGATTATTCAACTTTTTAGGGATAAAAAGAAAAATAATAAACACATAATTTTTTATAACATTTTACACAACAATGTTTGAAAATAAGGGATATTTTTATAAACTACCTTATAAAAGTAAATTATTTTACAAAAATATCCTTATTTCACAACATATGCTATGAAATATATTGTGAAATATGTTGTGTGGGTATCATTATTCGGATAAAAAACTGCAAAGATCACACCTGACCTAACTAAAAGGGTGACAAGTAAGCAGGACTGATGTATTAATGTGCAAAATTGCCTTGGGATAGTTAAACAAACACTTGGATTTGGACATAATAGTATCAGCCACCATAATGGCTTAATTTCAAGAAGTTAATATGTATATTTTAGTACTACTAGTTGGAGATGGACATGGTGTCTAGTCGTTTTATGCCTAAATCACACCTTAATTTTGATGGGACCTTACACTTACAAGCATGATCATCATCATTAAGGCAAGAATCAGCATTAAATGTATATGGAAACCATCTTATAGTGGATTGTACTTAATCTTTTGAGTTGGAAAATCTTGTAGAAGAATAGAAAAAATTGCACTTAATTTCCCTACCTATCAATCGTCATTTTTTTTTAAGAAGAAAAGGTATTCGAATTTTATTGATTGCCCTCGCTTATGACGGAGGAATACCATGATAACAAGCAGGATATTTGAGATTCACAAAGATTCAATAAAACCATCTCAGGCATAAAAAACAAGTAAAATAAAAACAATCTATACAATAAACTAAATAAATAAAACAATAAAAACCAATCTAGCCTCTCAATCGTCAATTGCACAATAATATATTTAAAATATTAACTCAAATATTTAATTAGTACTCCCATTCCATCCTTTCATGTTGTCAAATTTTGACGCTAAGATAGATGAAGAGTAGGTAAGGTGACTCCTACATGCCTTTTTTTTTTTTAAAATAATTTTGCTTCAATCATTTCGAGGTATAACATGTGGCATTTTTTTTTTTTTTATCCATTTTACTCTAAAATTAGAGGTGTTGAATGCTGAGTACTAAAATCCGATGGTTTGGATGTCTCATGGCAGAAAGGATGATAGCTTGGAGGTATCAGTTCAATTTTCCCAATATCGAATCAAGGTGGTGAGATCAAAACTGAGGCTTCTTCTCTCATGTGGTTATTCTTGGTGGTGGTATACTTTTTTTTTTATTTGAAATAAAATACTTTCATTGATCAGGAAATAATTACATCATACATAAGTAAATCTCCATTGACTGAGATTTCAACCTCCTCGGGACCCTCCTCTAACCAAATAGTTTCACTAGCAAACCTACTAGTAATTTTTGCTGTCGTATGGGCAGCTTTGTTTGCTAACCTGTAAACAAACTTGAGGCACCATGCTTGGTTGTGTTTTATCAAATGCTGCATATCTTCTATCATTAGACCCAACCATGTATTATCTTCCCTTTTGGAGTTCACTGCATCAACAACAAACTTAGCATCCCCTTCAAAACAGACTTAGTTAAAACCCATCTTAATGCAAAATTTCATAGCTCTTAGAAGGGCAACACTCTCAGCTTGGAGAGCTGATGAAATATTCTCTTTATGATTTGTTAAAACAGCTTATAATCTGCCATTTGCATCTCTAATCACCACTCCCACTCTCATACTCCCTTTTTCCTTATCAAAAACTGCATCAAAGTTAACTTTGAAATATGGCCACACAAGAGGTTTCCATCTTGGAGTTGGAGAGCTCCCTTTAGACCCTGGTATACCCTTTGGACTTATCATGTTTACTCTTTTGTACAGATATAAATCAGCTTGAGCCCTTCTAACAATGTATTCAGGTTTAGAGAATTGATTCTGAAAAATATAAGTATTTCTTCTGACCCATAATTGGTAGAACATTACTGAGACCAACATTACTCAGCTTCAATCGCATTTCATTCCACAGGAGGTGAAAATCAAAAAACTTCCTCTTCCATTTACTCAGCAAGTTGAAAACTCCCCCCCCCCCCCCCCCCACATATTAACAGCTGCAGGACATTCCCACATGACATGCACTATTGTCTCACTTTCACCCATACAGATTGGACATTTGTTGTTCTCAATAATGTTCTTCCTAGTAAGATTGTCTTTTGTAGGAAGAATATTACTGAGACACTTCCAAATGAACATTTGCACCTTGCTTGGTGGTGGTATACTTGAATGTTCGCTTATGGTTTGTTTAATAATATATGGCTGAAAATAAAGAACATAAATATTTACGTAGTTCGATACTAAGACCTGCGTCTACAGATCTTGAGTGTAAAATTCACTATAAACATAGTTGAATACAAGCTCTTCATTTTTACTAAACTCTTTATAATCACTTAGCTCTCAGAAAGTAGGATTGTTCATCCAAGTCGGGTTTTTTTCCCGGGCCGATCCATAACCCTGATAATCTGATTTCGACCCTGAATCTAACATAGAAAAATCTGGGTACACCCAGTCCGAGTACCGGCTTTTAAACCTGGAACTCGGGTTTACAACTTGATACCTTTTTGTCTTCAGTTTGAATGTTTTGACATTCCGTTTTTTTTTTTTTCCTTTCTAGCCACTATATGTGCATGAATGATACCATCTTACGTCTAATCAAACCTTGTATTAAAATTCACTCAAAGAAATAATAATTCATGTCGTTTTGTACGTACCAAAAGGATTAATGTTTTCACAATGCTAATTGGGATTCTTGAAAATTAAAGACCAGTCATAATGCTAATAGATGATGATCATTTGATTTAAGATTCAAAATGCATATGAGCAATGTAATATGTGGTTTTCATATAAACAATTATAAAATAGAAAAAATTTTACTTTAAAAAATTAAATAAATAGAATTTGAAGCTGCATCAACATTTTTTTTTATAAAATATTCATAACATATAGGTTTTGATTTTTAAAAAAAATGTGTAACCCAAAATCCGGGCTCCGGGTTTGTAAAAACCGATTTCAATTCGGATTCAGGCCTGGGTTTGACCCGGGCTAACCTGGTCCGACTATAGTCAGGTTCCTGAGCAGGAACCTGGATGAACAATACTATTAGAAAATAACATCGAAACTCTCTGGTTCCCCCCCCCCCCCCCCCCCCCTTTCCATCCAGCAGTCCCTCCAAACCTAAAAAGAAGTAGATTCCCTCTACCCCTCTCTTTAGGTCTATTCTCCTCTATATTTCTTGTCTTCCAACTTTATGTCTCATATTCATTTTTTGTCCGAACAAGCCTTGTTATCGTCTAACTCCCTCTTTCCCTATTCCTTCCTATTACAACAAGCTTTCATATTCTATGGGTCTTCGATGGGCTTTTTAAACTAGCGCTCATTATTTTTATTTATTCGTATGATTATCTCTAGCCACTAACATTATTTTTCAGTTTGCTAAAGTGGTGCAAATTAGACGACGTATTGGTTTTAGGCAACGTAGTCTTGTGACAGGCAATAGCGGTTTAGCCATGCTCGGCTTAGAATTACTAGCATATTAATGCCAAGAAAATTATAAACATAAACGAATTCAAGTGTAGAGAATTTAAATTTTAAAACTAACGGCTAGAAAATTCAAAACTTAACCATAGAAAACAGACGCTGGATTCCTCATTTCATGTTTATTCAGCCGTTGTATTCTCTTATAATTATACTCTGTAGAGAGAGAAATACAGTGACTCAGAAAAGTAGAATCAATAGAGAGAGAGAGAGGGAGCTACGAAAATGTCAGAGCGTGAAAGATTTTACACAAGGAGAGATGGAAAGAATCGAGATGATGATGCACAACGGGAACAACGACTACGGAAACAGGGTGTTGACGTCGGCAGCGACGTCCACGGTGCATGACGTCGTCTTCATCCGCAATGAATGAGCAATCTCAGGGGCTAAAGACGTATTTCAAGAACGCAGAGGGACGGTACAAGCTCCAATACAAGAAGACTCACTCCCCTGTTCTCCTCCCTTACTCCCACGACAAATCTGTTTGATAGGTTGGGCTTTCTTTTTATTTTTATTTTTTATGGTTCTGCTTTGGTCATTCTTGTTCCTCTGCAACAGTCCAGAGATGTTTCTGACTCCCTTTTGAGTTCTAAACCCCTTTATTTGTAGCATTTGCTTTTTGATCCAAAAGCAATTTGACCGAATGTCCTAGATCTGCTATTGAAAAGAGCAAACAAAACCTGCTTAATTAACTGGGAAGTTTCCCTGACTGATTTCAAATAGTTTTTCCATGTACTCATGCATGGTATTGCTTAGCAGTATGTATTTTTTTTATAGGCTCGTAAGCAGTTCGTAAATTTCAAGGTTTCGCACTTGCAAATTTCATTTGCTTGTTCTTCATTCACTTTCTACCTAGGAGTTTCCTTGGTGCCATAAGATACTTGTTGTGGTCCCAATCACCAACAGGCATACAATGCTTAGAAACTACTAGAGGTTAATATTCTTCTGTAGGTTCTTGCTATTTTCCTCTTATGGTAAAACCTCTTGTATTTTGTGATGGATTAAGTAGTTTTCACATGCTAGACCTTACTCGCCGCATACAAGTGTAGGCTACATATTTAGGTGAAGTTGAAAAATGTTGAAGTTTGTGTAAGTCCGAGCTAAGTCAAGTTTGTCATAATTATAAATATCATTTACCTGCATAATATGAGTATTGTAGATGTTGAGAACCTTCCTAACTGGTTCAAACTTATGAGTTCCTTTCTTCATTCCACTCTTGTTATTAAGTAGTTGCTGTTCAGTTACCTGTATCCTTTTTATCATAGAATGTGTGCTTCATGTTGGAACAGAGTTGTATTGTTTAATTTTTTTCTGCTTTCTCAGCTCCTTCGAAAATGCAAAGTATTAAGAGATTCCATCTTGAGGCATGTGAGGGTGGGGGTATCAGCTGAAAGGTGGTTATTAGCTGAGAATTTGAATGTGCTCAAGCAATTGAGTCGCAAGATTTGCTCATCAACAATAACCAGCTCATGCCTCTAAGGTATGGATCGATTGCTTGAAGTAGTTAAGAAATTTGATAAAATGGATGCCTCTTAGTAGATGTCTTCCAAAGTTATAATAGAAATTTGGGGAAACAACAAATCACAAATTATACTGTATATGCTATTATCTTTTGTATATTGAAAAATCCTGCTTTTTGGATAACGTTCCATCTTGATATGCACGTTTCACAAAATCTAGCCCGTGATCAAAGAAAATTAATGTTTTTTCACTTAATCACTTCAATAATTTTCAAAAAGACTTTGAGCCTGGACAGCTTGGACAAGGTATAGCTTGTTATGTCTTTTGAGCAGAAATTCTCCATTGAGATCCTTGATGAGAAAGCAGATAAGCTTACTTGCTCTACTGATGTTGCAAAGTACATAGTTTCTGGAGCTGAGCAAAAGGTTGTGGAGAATTCCTTATTTGATTTTCAATTTTGTCGCCCCTTCAAGGTTTTACTCAAGGATTGTCTTTGAAGGTTTCTTGACGTTAGTTAGTTGGGTGGAAATTTATGTGGGGTCGGTAATTCTCTTATTGAAAGTGCAATTCAACAAAGACAATCCTTGAGTAAAACCTTGAAGGTGCACAGCCAAAGAGCAATGCAGGTGCACAGCCAAAAGAAATCCACTCTGCCATGTCCACGTCTGCCACAGAATGTTCAGGAAATATTCCTTAGTTTGTTAGTAGTGGTCCTTTGCTGTAACCGTTTATTGCTTCTTTCATTACCTCTCTCACTCTTGTACTGAAGTCTATATAAAGAGACCCATACAGTGATATCGATATCATGGAATACAGAATCGATATCATGCAGTCTAATCGATTCTGCATGTATATATTGGTTTTCTTTTTCTAATTTGCAGAAAACCTAAAATAAAAAGCATAGACACCATAGTTGTTAACGGGCTGTCCGAAGGAAAAGGCCTTGCTGCAAGCCTGCAACGACATTGGTGGTACCTCCAAAGAGTACTGAAGAGACCCAACCCCAAGCAGGTAAGGTGATTAACTCTGACGAAGAAGAGGGTAAATGTTCTGTTGATTTTGTTTTATAGTATCCTTCTGCTCGGTGATTTTTTATGCTATTCCTTTTCTTTGTTTGATTTAAATTAAAACTGACGCTGCTTGTGGATGCAAAAATAATTTCCAAAGCATTCAACAGAACATCAACGAGGCTGATGTTCAAATTAGAAGTAGTTGCGTGGGGCGAGCTAGATTCCCTCTCTCTACTGTTTATGCGGCCAGACTTTAATGTTAAGATGGGGTCAAATCCTACACACTTGTTGAAGTTCATCTCTAATTTGAAATTATGCAAGAAAGTAGAAACCCTCTTAAAAGAATCATTCGTACTAGTGTGCATATTTGGAGTGCATCCTAGCAATCATAATAAATATTTTATATGATGATTATATATATATATAAATTGTATACGAGCTTCTGTCTGTAAAGACTTTATTTAGGAGAAAAACTCCAGTAGAATTTACTTTGATGATCATTCCAACCAAGTATGAAGAGATTGGGGGCAACATAGGGCATATTACGCTTTTGGGTTCGTATTATACGTTCTAGTTTCTTTATTTCATATGTCATTTTTGAAAAAGAAATTTGTTTTTCCTTATCTAGTGTTGAAAATGGTTGGTCAGATACTTCCTTTGCCGAAAGGGTGTCCCCCGGTTGAAGATATTTTGTTGGTACAAATTATAATAGAGGTATAGATTTATTTATTCCATTAAATTTTAATAATTATCAAAATAGAAATTACACCAATCAAGATATGGAACAAAAAATAGAAAAAACACCGACAAAACAAAATCATAAATTAAACAATCATGAACAATATTAAAAACAACAAATCCACCACTATAGACCCATAACATCACCACCAAAACAAATTTCATAGCTTCAAAACCAACACCAACATCACAAGTAATATTTAAAACTACAAATCTACTTAAAATTCCACAAATAGTACAACAAATCCAACACTATCTATCTATCATAAGGTACAAATCTACTAAAGCTTTATTTTCTCGATATGTATTTAACGGAAGATTAGCTTGGTTTACTAGAGTTTGATGTTTAGTAAAATGAATTATAAGTTGTAATGTAATACTGATGAAGTGTGCTATGGATTTTCCAACATCGAGAAAGAATACTTAGAGTGAAGATTGCCAAAAGGTGAAACTCTCTTGTTCAAGTTCTTTCAGTGCAATTAATGTATGAAATTGTTTATTATATCATGTTTTTAGTAGGTTTGTAGCTATCGAATATGAATGCTTAGAGTGGAAATTGCGAAAAGTCTAAAGCTCTCGCCCTGAAGATTTTTCATTGCAATCAAGGTATGAGATTCTTTATTACACAATATTTTAATCATCTTTTTTGCTTTTTTTTTTCCTATGTTTTTTCTATCTTCTACTTCTTCTTTATCATTTTCTTCCTCTATGTCTTCTTTCTAATTCTACTTCTCATTTATTTGTTGGAAAGACAGCCCTGTTAAAGACTTTCTTTTGTTGCAATAGAGGTATGTATGAATTTATTTATTCCATTATACTTTAATAATATTATAATATTGGTATCAAACATGATCAATTTTTTTAATTGCATCTTCTAATGGTTCAAATTAACAACGTACACCATATATAAAAATATACATATATATATATATATATATATATATATATATATATATATATATATATATATATTCACAAAACCAAAACCACAAATTCACAATCATGAACAATATTCAAAACAACAAAGTCCACCATCATGGATCCATGGTATCACTAGAACCTCAACAATTACCAAAATCAAAGTATATAACAATGGCCACTCCACCTTTGCAATATAATATTTATAACTGCAAACTCAATACCAAAAGCACAAGAAATATTTAAAACTATAAATGTACTTAAAACTCTACTACTGAAGCATAACGAATCCAACAGCATCGTAACAACCTATCGAATTCACATAATGTTGACTCCTCTTACATGATACAACTGAGGATTAGCTTGCTCTATTTTAGACTGTTGGAGCGGGCTATAGATTTTCCAATATCAGAAAAGAATGCTTAGAGGGGAGATTGTCAAAAGTTTCACAAGATCTTTCAGTGCAATCAAGGTATGAAGTTGTTTATTATGTTATATTTTTAGAAGATTTTTAGGTGTCGAAAATGAATGCTTCAAGTGAAAATTGCGAAAAGTCTAAAACTCTCGCGCTAAAGATTTTCGTTGCAATCAAGGTATGAGATTCTTTATTACGCAATATTCTAATCAACTTTTTTGCTTTTTTTTTCTATATTTTTTATAATATCTTCTACTTCTTCTTCCTCTTTTTCTTCTTCTATGTCTTCTTTTCTATTTCTACTTCTCATTTATTTGTTGAAAAGATGGAACAGCCCGTTCAAGATTTTCTTTTGTTGTAATAGAGGTATGTATGAATTTATTTATTCTATTATACTCTAAGAATATTATAATGTTGGTATCAAATATGATCGATTTTTTTAATTGAATCTTCTAATGGCTCAAATTAACAACGTACACCATATATAAAACTTTATATATATATATATATATATATATATATATATATATATATATATATATCCACAAAACCAAAGCCACAAATTCACAATCATAAACAATACTCAAAGCAACAAAGTCCACCATCATGGATCCATGGTATCACTAAAACCTTATAACAATGGCCACTCCACCTTTGCAATAAATAATATTCATAACTGCAAACTCAATGCCAAAAGCACAAAAAATATTTAAAACTGTAAATGTACTTAAAACTCTACTACTAAAGCGTAACGAATCCAACAGCACCGTAACAACCTATCGAATTCACATAATGTTGACTCATCTTACATGATACAACTGAGGATTAGCTTGCTCTATTAGACGTAGATAAGTACAATAAATTAGAATTTATAATGTAATACTGTTGGAGCGGGCTATAGATTTTCCAACATCAGAAATGAATGCTTAGAGTGGAGATTGTAAAAAATGTGAAACTCTCTTGTTGAAAATCTTCCAGTGCAATCAAGGTATGAAGAAGTTGTTTATTATGTTATATTTTTAGAAGATTTTTAGGTGTCGAAAATGAATGCTTCAAGTGAAAATTGTGAAAAGTCTAAAACTCTCGCGCTAAAGATTTTCGTTGCAATCAAGGTATGAGATTCTTTATTATGCAATATTCTAATCCACTTTTTTGCATGTTTTTTTCTATATTTTTTATATCTTCTACTTCTTCTTCTTCTTCTTCTTTTTCTTCTTCTCTGTCTTCTTTTATATTTCTACTTCTTATTTATTTGTTGAAAAAATGGAACAACCCTGTTCAAGATTTTCTTTTGTTGTAATAGAGGTATGTTTGAATTTATTTGTTCCATTATATTCTAATAATATTATAATGTTGGTATCAAACATGATCGATTTTTTTAATTGAATCTTCTAATGGTTCAAATTAACAACGTACACCATATATAAATATATATATATATTTATATCCACAAAACCAAAGCCACAAATTCACAATCATGAACAATACTCAAAGCAACAAAGTCCACCATCATGGATCCATGGTATCACTAGAACCTCAAACAATTACCAAAATCAAAATATATAACAATGACCACTCCACCTTTGCAATAAATAATATTCATAACTGCAAACTCAATGCCAAAAGCACAAGAAATATTTAAAACTATAAATGTACTTAAAACTCTACTATTGAAGCGTAACGAATCCAACAACACCGTAACAACCTATCGAATTCACATAATGTTGACTCCTCTTACATGATACTGTTGGAGCGAGCTATAGATTTTCCAACATCAGAAAAGAATGCTTAGAGTGGAGATTGTCAAAAGTGTGAAACTCTCTTATTGAAGATCTTTTAGTGCAATCAAGGTATGAAGTTGTTTATTATGTTATATTTTTAGGGGATTTTTAGGTGTCGAAAATGAATGCTTCAAGTGAAAATTGTGAAAAGTCTAAAACTCTAGCGCTGAAGATTTTGGTTGCAATCAAGGTATGAGATTCTTTATTACGCAATATTCTAATCAACTTTTTTGCTTTTTTTCTATATTTTTAATATCTTCTACTTCTTCTTCCTCTTTTTCTTCTTCTCTGTCTTCTTTTCTATTTCTACTTCTCATTTATTTGTTGAAAAGATGGAACAGCCCGTTCAAGATTTTCTTTTGTTGTAATAGAGGTATGTATGAATTTATTTATTTCATTATACTCTAAGAATATTATAATGTTGGTATCAAACATGATCGATTTTTTTAATTGAATCTTCTAATGGTTCAAATTAACAACGTACACCATATATAAAAATATATATATCCACAAAACCAAAGCCACAAATTCACAATCATGAACAATACTCAAAGCAACAAAGTCCACCATCATGTATCCATGGTATCACTAAAACCTCAAACAATTACCAAAATCAAAGTATATAACAGTGGACAATCCACCTTTGCAATAAATAATATTCATAACTGCAAACTCAATGCCAAAAGCACAAGAAATATTTAAAATTGTAAAACTTAAAACTCTACTACTGAAATGTAATGAATGCAACAGCACCGTAACAACCTATCGAATTCGCATAATGTTAATCTTGACTCCTCTTACATGATACAACTAAGGATTAGCTTGCTCAATTAGACTTAGATAAGTACAATGAATTAGAATTTATAATGTAATATTGTTGGAGCGGGCTATAGATTTTCCAACATCAGAAAAGAATGCTTAGAGTGGAGATTGTCAAAAGTGTGAAAATCTCTTATTGAAGATCTTTCTGTGCAATCCAGGTATGAAATTGTTTATTATGTTATGTTTTTAGGGGATTTTTAGGTGTCGAAAATGAATGCTTCAAGTGGAAATTTAGAAAAGCCCAAAACTCTCACGCTGAAGATTTTCGTTACAATTAAGGTATGCGATTCTTTGTTACGCAATATTCTGAACATCTTTTACTTGTTTTTTTCTATATTTTTTATATCTTCTACTTCTTCTTCCTCTTTTTCTTCTTCTATGTCTTCTTTCTATTTCTACTTCTCATTTATTTGTTGAAAAGATGGAACAGCCCCATTCAAGATTTTCTTTTGTTGCAATAGAGGTATGTATGAATTTATTTATTCCATTATACTTTTAGAATATTATATAATATTGGTATCAAACATGATCGTTTTTTAAATTAAATCTTAAAATGGTTGAAATTAACAATGTACACCGTTCAAAATATGTTTCAAAAAATATAAGAAAAACAATATCCACAAAACCAAAGTCACAAATTCACAATCATGAACAATAATACTCAAAGCATCAAAATCCACCACCATGGATCCATGGCATCGCTAGCACCTCAAACAAATACCAAAATCAAAGTATACAAAAATGGCCACTCCACCTTCACAATAAATAATAGTCATAACTACAAAGTTAATGCCAACAATACAAATAAATGCCAACAATACAACTAATATTTAAAATTTAAAATTTACTTAAAACTCTACTACTGAAGTATGACGGATCCAACACCACCTGACCAACCTATCGAATTCAAATAATGTTGACTCCTCTTAGATGAAAACAACTACGAATTAGCTTGGTCTATTAGAGTTAGATATTTAGTAAAATGAATTAGAAGTTGTATTGTAATACTGATGAAGCGGACTATGGATTTTCCAACATCAGAAAAGAATACTTAGAGTGAAGATTGCCAAAAGTGTGAAACTTTCTTGTTCAAGTTCTTTCAATGCAATCAATGTATGAAATTGTTTATTATGCCATGGTTTTAGTTGGTTTGTAGCTATCGAATATGAATGCTTAGAGTGGAAATTGTGAAAAGTCTAAAGCTCTCGCCCTAAATATTTTTCATTGCAATCAAGGTATGAGATTCTTTATTACACAATATTTTAATAATCTTTTGCTTGTTCTTTTTCCCTATGTTTTTTTCTCTATTATACTTCTTCTTTCTTGTTTTCTTCTTCTATGTCTTCTTTCTATTTATACTTCTCATTTATTTGCTACAGCAAATGGTGTTCTAACTGGAGACAGGTGGAGAACAAAAAGTAAAGTTCAACCACTGATGTGGCTTGTCCAAATGCCATGTGTCACTAGCAGTGTGGAACGGTCCGAGTTTGGAGAAGGGACATCCTCGCCGCCATCTGGGGACGTCGGCATCTCGATATCAATTGTTGTCTAGGGAGCAACGTTGCGCACCTTATCATCAGCGCTTAGGGAATGAGCTTTCTCCGAGACATCCTTGAACGGCATGACGGGAACGCAAGATTCCCTTGGAGCTAGGGTGAGGAAGGCCAAGAACAAGGTCATCTTGAGCTCTTTCTCTTCCCGGCTAAGGACCCCTGATGGGAACATAGGCCGTGATAAAGTGGGAAATTGGTCGGACTGGGGAACATCCGAATGACCCAAGGTAGGTCAATGACCCTTAGATGTCTATGTGGCCCTCGATGAGGATGGTGCCCATGAAGACTAGCCTGGAGGAGGCATTCCATCAAATCTGGAGCTACCACTACTGGATCCCGATGGCTCACGAAGCATCTCACCTCGAGCTATGCTTTTTCCCTTTCCCTTCCAATGGAGGATTGGGGCCTCTTTCGATCCTCAGGAATGGGTGATCGCTTCAGGATGTAGTGGCCACTGAAACGAGATTAATCTAGAGACACCAGGAATCAATTGATGTTGGCTCCAGTTTGTAGGGATTGGTATGGATTTCCTCTTGATGTGTCTCCACCCAAGCATAGACCGCTGCCAATTGAGCTGGCTCCTACTTAGTCAATGCCATGGAAATCTCTGATGCTCAGTCAAAGCCATACAAATCTCTGATCCCTCACCTTTTCGTGTCCTCTCAAAGATAATTAGATGATTTATGGAGGAGTGGCATGAAATTACAAAGTTATTGGAAGAATGCCAACAAGAAGAGGAAGCACATCAAAGGGCAAGGGCCCTGATCAACGAAAGGTTGTCACTACGATGGCATTGTGAGACCATGCAGAGTAAGACGTCCGGTTAGAGACCATGAGTTCTAGAAGGAGGATGAAGGTGCAGTCTCATCAGGATCAGGCATTGTTTAACCCCAGCAGGGAGGCAAATGCACAAGAGAGCAGTAGAGACAGATGCTACAGAAGCAGCCAATGTAGAATACAAGGGGAGGAAACTCTTGATCAAATGATGGGAGAAGAGGATCTAGAGGTGAACGAAAGATTAAGTGTACCCTCACCGCTAACTGGCAAACCATCCATGTCGGTGGCAAGGACTGCTAATATTCCACCTCAAAAGCACATCCCTTGAAAGTCCACATTGAGAGATAGTCATTGTGATGCCTGCAGCCCCTTATTAGGATTTGGCAGAGATCAAGGCGTCGGGACATGCAACATTGGGTTACATACCCTCTTCGTTCAAGGCGACCAATTGTATTCGGCATGTCACCTATTAGGTGATGAACATACCATTATGGGATGTATGTAACTCTATGTTAATGTTTATGAGGAATGACAATAATTATTTCTGATGTGTTTTAGACTCTCTGTCTAGTTTATCTATTAAACCTCTATCTTTTCTGTTGTGATCTTATACCTATATCCCAAATGTACACTTCCATCCGGATGAGGCATGCCTAACCCAATCAAATCCTGGGTGTTGACCGCCTGGCTAGCACCCTTGACAACACAAAACCTCGCCAAAACCTTTCGAGACCAAACTTCTGAAGGAGGAGCGAGACCGATTGGCCCACCAGGAGGTGGAATTGGAGGGGTTCAAGAAGTCAAGCTACGACCTCCAGGGCAAGAAGGACAAGTTGGTCAAGTAGCATAACTTGGATGTGAGGTCCCACAACTGGTTGCATAGGACGTACCAGGATCTCACCAAGTCTTAGAAGTGCAATAAAGAGCTTGTCAAATCACAAGACAAGAAGATCAAAGCATGGGAGTCTGAACTAGCTTCCACTCAAGGCGAGCTATTGTCTCAAAACTTGCAGATTGAAGCTCTAGATTCTAAGCTGGCTTCCACTCAGGATGAGTTGGCCAAGAGTGAAACTATAGGTCGATTAGGTAGCCATGACAAAAAATTCTAACGAGAGATAATGCTCATGAAGATGTAATGAGCAATTCATGTAAATAGCGAAATGACAGATATATATATATACTTTGGCAAGGAATCACCCTCTGGGGCACAGACACATAGGTTCGTAAAACATGGCGTGGAGTCACTCTCTTAATGAAACACATATGGTAAGAAATCACCCTCTAAGGAGTTATCCTCGCATGCATTGTACTTTAAAGCATGAGTATTATTTAGGCAAGTAATCACTCATTGCTCAGAAGGTCAAATCCATAAAACAATTGCCAACACATAGAGATTCATCACATAGATATTCATCACACAGACATTTTGTTGCCTGATGGGCAAACAGGGGATGAGTTACGTTGCGAAAATCTCTTCTACCCAAATGACATCGTGCAAGCCAACTGGCCTGTACCCAACAAAGGTTGACTTACGCATAAAGATAACTTGTTGCACCGGGGAACGTCAACCTAGTCAACCAACTCAAAGACACTAACACGTGATATACCGGGGATTCTACATCCCGGCTATAATGTGAGGCCAACACGATACTGCCCCATCCCAATCATTTATGGGGAATCCTTCTACACGTTTGAAGCTCTGAGCGATGTCTAGCAGGAATGGGCAAGAGGAACTCCGTCCTAACTCGGGAAGATTGATGCATGATACAAAAACTCATACAGAGATATAAATACACTATGAGATCACAAATCAGCAAAAACAACAAACACATTCAAAGTCTAGAAAAATAAGAAATGAGCATAAAATAGACATAATGATCCAATCATATTTATTTATCTTAGAATGGGGGAGGTTGTAGAAAATACAAATACCTCTCACATAAAACATTCACCCCACATTTCATAATCTTGACTTAGAAGCTAACTTACCTCACACCGTTGAGCTCCCAACTCAATCGCATGGTTCCTTCCCTGCTTCCTCTAAAGATTTCGGTTCCACGATGTCTCAGGTGCCTAAGATCATAAAAGTGAGATTTTTTCCCATGTTCAAATCCCTTTTATAGGGTGGGACTGTCAAACTTCCTTCTAACACATCTCTGACTCTAGGTATGCTTGAATAGGAGTGTTTTGGCCTTGATTGTCACACTGCATAATGACATAGATATTCGACCAAGACATTGTCCACACTTCCTTACGACCTGCCAACTTCTCAGTCCGTCCTTGAATGAGTGCCTTCCACGTGGCATTGAACTATTCCTCTAGGTTCAAATTATATGACTTCCCGAGTTGTAATCCTTCTAGCAAACCCACTTCGAATGTGACCCTTCAGGTGGAGAGTTGGCTTCTATGTACAACATTGCCACTCTTCTAAGCATCTTCCCTACTATTTCGAAAAGCTCCCATATCTGATACAGTCTATCCTTGATCGTTGCTCGCCCCAAATGAGTAACCCTTGCTTGCTTTGAGCGAGTTGCTCTTATCTCATCAAAGTCATTGTCCTCTTCAGCTCCTCATTCTCGCCTACATGGCAGACAACTTTTCTAGCTCACCTTACTATGGGGAGAGATACTCATCTCCACCTCGCTCTAGGACATATCTTCCAGGACATCTATAAGGTGTTTGTTCACCCACATGTTTGACTAACTGCACTTTGCAGTACCCGATAAAACCTTCTTCACCAACCAATGTAGTGTTCCTCTTATTTCTTTCTACTTGACCACATTGGTGGTTTGTCCCCTTACACTAGCGGGCCCTCACATGCTCTGTACTCCTCACACCATTCCTCAGCGGTATGTTACCATGACTTTAATACAGGTTGAGGGATTCTCCATGATGATTGGGGTGGGGCATTTCTGTATTAGCTTCACATGATATCGCGAGTAGAGATAGTCCCCATGTTCATCAAGTGGAGTGTCCTTTGTAATGATTTGGTGGAGGTGTTCCACATGTAACTAGGTAAAGAGATTTCTCATACCAAATGGGTTGAGTGATTCTCGTACTTGGTGATTTTTATGAATGTACATGTGTTTTGCTCATAAGGTAATTCCTCGCTATGCTTATGAATATATGTGTTTTGCTCAACATGGTAATTTCGCGCCATGCTTAGGAATACATGTGCTTGGGCTCAAAGGATGATTCCTCGTCATGCTTAAAATATGCGTGCTTTTAAATTCATTTACATGAATTGGTGCATGCACATTCATTGACTTTGTCTTTAACTTTTAGTACTGTCATGGGTTTTAGCTTAGTGAGATTTCATAGAAATGTGGTGATCCCACCTGCGGTTTCCTTTCTTAAAATCGTAGACCTTGATGTGGATGTAACCTAGGAGAATTATCCCAAGGTACAAATGTTGGGTTTGTGAAGCTTGGTTTTGCTGGTGTGTCGGCCCGATTGGATGACCCAACCTGATAATGGCGTGCTGTGGTTTTTTGGTAGATTTTCGATAAGGCTTGGGCCATGAAATGTAGGCTTGGGCTGACAGAAAAAATGCCAGATAGAAAGTTTGCTCGATATTCGTGTGACAAGTAGCTGGAGCAAAGCTCGGACAAAGAGTTCACTAGATCGAACATTGGACAGAGTTCGCTAGAGAGAACATTGGACAAAGAGTTCGCTCTAAGCACGCTCGACACTTCATTCAGGCGAATGAAAATTAAGGTTTCCATCGTGTGACACTATAAATATGTACTTAATGAACAACTTAGCAAATTCTGAGTGTTCTGAATAATGAGATTTCACCCCAAAGTGAATTTTGTAATTCCTCAATATAATAAAATCCTATGTAGCTTTGTGGACGTAGGCACGTTACCAAATCACGTTAATGTTGTGTCATGTGATTGATTTTCTTGTGTTTGTTTTACTTTGTCTATCATTTTTTTCTCATAACAAGTGGTATCAACAGCCAAGGTTTGGGTATGAAGGGAGAACGATAGCTGGAAACGAAGTAAAAGCATTTGGGATCAAGAAGCTTAACGGTACTAACTTTGGCTAGTTGAGGATGCAGATAAATGACTACCTCTATGGAAAGAAACTTCATCTTCCATTGTTAGGGAAGAAGCCTGAGAGCATAGACAATACTGATTTGAACTTGTCAAATCGACAAGTTTTGAGGGCCATTTGCCTGACACTGTGTCTCATGACTGTTGCACACAAAATTGTCAAGGAGAAGATTACAATGGATCTCATAAAGACTTTGTCTCGTATGTATGAAAGGTAGTCAGCAAATAACAAGGTGCACCTAATGAAGAAACTGTTCAACCTGAAGATGGTAGAAGGTACATCTGTTGCCTAACACCTAAATGAGCTTAACACAATAAAAAACCATTTTCTCGTATGTAGGAATTGATTTTGATGATGAGATTTAGGCATTGATATTGTTGGCATCATTGCCAAATAGTTGGGAGGTCATGATAATCGCTGTGAGTAATTCTGCTTGGATCTAATCCTTACTAAGTAGGTGCACAAAAGATATTCTTGTGAGATCTCAAGTTCGGGTTTGGCCTAGAACATTGACAATTGGGGCAAGGGATAGAACATGTCGAGTTCCAAGAATAGGGGCAGGAGTAAGTCGAGATATGGGCAACAGATCACTAGCTGGAATTGTGGTAAGCTGGGCCACATCAAAAGAGACTATCAAAATCATAAACAAACTCAGGATGGCACTGTGAACATGATGGCTGAGGAAAAAATGGACGCTCTATTCCTTATAGTACACAGTGCAATTGATGATTGAGTCTTGGATTCATGGGTTTCATTCCATAACACCTCACATTGAGAAATCATGCATAATTATATTGTTGGTGATTTTGGAAATATGTACACAACTGATGGAGAGGTACTGGATGTAGTGGGAATGAGCAATGTGCACATCGCAGTTCCGAACAGGAGCGTGTAGAATTTACAACAAATCAAACACGTTCCAAACCCAAAGAAAAGTTCGATTTCTGTGGGACAGCTTTATGATAGCAGTCATATAATAGTATTTTCTAGAGGAGCATGGAAGGTCACAAAGGGTGCACTGGTCTTGGCACATGGTAAGAGAACTAATACTTTGTATTTAACATCAGGGTCCAGTGATGTGCAGGGAAATACAAAGTTGCGTCAAAGTAGGCTTGATCTCACGAGTTGTATGAAAAAGTAAAAGAGAGTCAGTTTTGTTGTTCCTCATGTAAGTCTAGGGAGATCTCCCAAGACTATGGTGCAGAGCAGAGGTGTGATAGATGGGGACAGAGCGCCTAGTATTCTAGGGATGTCTACACCTACAGTCGATGCTCGCAGAGCTTCTAAGATGATCAAACCTCCAAAGTGGTCACCCAACTTCAATTATTTACTGCTGACTAAAGGTGGTGAACCATGGTACAAAGGTAAAATCTTGCGAGATGGGAGATTGAGCAAGTGGGAGTTAGCTTAGAGGCAACTGACTGGACTTTTGAGGAGGAAGCAGAGAGTGCACAAGAGATGGGCATGTGGACTGAAGACAAAATAGAATAGCAGCAAGAGGTGGGATTAGTCACCCAAATCAGAGACGGGGGACTCAGCTATAGGTTCTCTGATGTGTGCTAGGGTCAGTACGAGACTAAATATTCCCAGTGCAGTGGGAGTTGAGAGTTGCCCTGCAAATATGTTGACTGAGTGCATTGTACATGAGGAACTAAGGTTGTGTGCAACTTCAGTTGGTCTTCTAGCTTAAATACAAGGGCTATAAGTTGTAGAGGTGGACGATTACATGTTTGGAGATGATGGTGAGGTGTTGGCTGTAACCAGTCTCCAAGTGGGAGATTGTTGGGTTTGTGGAGCTTGGTTTTGTTGGTGTGTTGGTCCGATTTGATGAACCGACCCGACAAGAATGCGTTATGGTCTTTTGGCAGATTTTCAACTAGGCTTGGGCTATAGGGCTTAGGCTTGGGCCTGATAGGCCCAAGCCGAAGCGAAACTCAAGTTATTTGATGAATGAAGGTGGTGAACCACAGTACAAAGGTAAAATCTTGTGAGACAAAAGATCAAGCAAGTAAGAGTTAGTTGGAAGACAGTTGACCAGACTTCCAGGGAGGTAGCAGAGATTGCACAAGAGATGGGCACTTCGGTTGAAGACAAAACATGTTAGCAGTATGAGGTGGGATCAATCGCCCAAATCAGAGATGGGGGCCTCAGCTATAGGTTCTATGATGTGTGCCAGGGTTAGTATGAGACTAGATATTCCCAGTTTTGTCTTCAGCTACAAGTCTTGCTGCTAAGCTATTTTGTGTTCAGCTGACATGCAAATCTCTTGTGTAACCTCTGCTTCCTCCCTAGAAGTCCTATCAGCTGCCTCTCACTTGCTCGATATCCCGTCTCGCAAGATTTTGCCTTTGTATTATGGTTCACCACCTTCAGTCAATAGGATATAATTCAAGGTGGGTGACCATTGTAGTGTGTCAGCTTGATTTGATGACCAGATAGAAAGTTTGCTCAATGTTTGCACGATAGGTAGCTCAAGTGAAGCTCAAGCATAGAGTTTGCTCGAGTCTCACTCGACAGGTCACTCGAGCAGACATCAAATAAAGAGTTCTCTCCAGGCGCACTCAACACTCCGCTTAGTTTAGAATTTATGTCATGTAACACTATAAATATGTACATAATGAACAGTTTAGTAGGGTCTCAGTGTTCTAAACAATGAGATTTCACCTTAAAGTGTATTTTGTGATTCCTCAATATGATAAAATCCTCTGCAACTCTGTAGATGTAGGCACGTTGTTGAACCACTATGTTAGTTTTGTGTTGTGTGATTGATTCGCTTGTGTTTGTTTTGCTTTGTCTGTCATCATATTTTCACGACAAGAAAGACCTGCCCAGCCTGAGGAGTAGCCACATAGGCCTATCTTCGTTGAACTTATATTTTATAATTTAAGATGTTTATTATAATTAAGTAATGAATACTTTGTGTTACTATATTTTGATGTAAGTGATGAACTTATGATTGTGTGTAATTAATATTTGGGACGAAGTGATAGTGACATTCGTATATTATTATTATGGAAGACTATTGGTACACTTCTCTGGTACTACTATATTAGTCTCCAGCTGATCCTCTTTACCATTTCCATTACGATTTTTATTATCCATGTGTGCTCGGCATACAGGTGCACAACCCTCATCCGAACGTAAGGGATACAATCGATCGGCTCGCATCTTGGGCATTGCGGTTCCTCACTGAGAAGACTAATGAGGATCAAGGACGCCATATAATGCCAATACATTTTGTGCAATACGGTGATGACAACTTCTATAAGCATTAGTTAAATCAGTTGGTACCCAAGCATCCATGAAAGTTTCGTCCATTGCACCAAGATATTTCTGCAATGATATCATGAAATGTACATGAATCAAATAGCATATTCGAATCTGGACTCTAAAAAGGTTAAAGCATTATGAATGAATTAAGATCTTACTAGAAAATAATTACCTCAAACTAGGAATAATAATGTTTGCGGTTACCTTCAATATAAGGATGCACCCTAGTGACATGTGTTGGTGCAATTAGGCGTCTCTAAAGATTACAGAGCACCCGCATTATTGTCCTAACATGTTGATTTATAATTTCACTAGAATGTTGGAACCGGACTCTCACAAGTCATTGTCCCCACGCATGGCCCACCTCAAAACAAAACATTGCTACTGATTCCTCCACCGCCACCTCTGAAGTAGATTGCATAATATCATGTCCACATAATGTGTGCATAAAGCTCGAAATGCGTCGACCTCCATTCAAAATAAGTACTTACAATTTTGAGGATGTCCATTCAAGATTGCAATTATATTAGCATCTCCATGTAAACCGAAGTTGTGTTGCGACATTCTAATATATATGCCCTTATGAATGAAACGATGCAAGCAACATAAGAGCAGCCACTGTCATTTCCCTCATCATCATCACTAGTGTAAAAGCTCGATCCCTCTTTGATATCGGATGCACTAGTGCCAAATATCGCTCTTGCTATTCTATTCCATGGATAAGTCATCATTTGACCCACTGTCATTGTCCATAGGTAAGAAAAAAAAAATGATTGGATAATAAATTAAATTTAATGCCATTGCATATAGTGCCAACTATTTCCTTTTAAATTTGTAGAGAAACCTAAATCCGCGATGTTTCTCACCACCAACTCAAAAAACTTTTACCATGCATTGAATTCTAATGATGTATAGGGAATGAGATGAGATGATAATTTTATTAATAATAGTGAGATAGTTTGAGTTAAATATTTATTGAGTTTTAGGAAATGAGAGAGAAAAAATTGAAAAAAAAAAATTATAAAATTAAAATATTGTTAGAATATAATGTTTTAATATTATTATTATTTTTTAATTTAAAAAAATTGAATTATTTTTTGTATTTTGTTTGGAAGTTTAAGAAAATTGTAATGATTAGTTTGAAAGTGTTTGAGTGATGTTTGAGAAGGAGATGAGATTAGTTAAGATAAGATAAGATGGAATGGGATAAGATGAGATGAAAATTATTTCTAAACAACCTCTAAGACATATCAATAGTTCGAAAATGATAATCATAATATAATAATGAGGCCATAACATAACAACTGACACTGAATATTATTAATAAATAAAGATATTACGATTTACGATAAATAAACCAGATTGTTTGTTATCTTGGGTTAGACTAGTTGTTTAAGAGTAATGATAAACATACAACACATTTTTTATAAATATTTCACAATAATGTTATAAGATGAGGGTATTTTTATAAAATAATGTTAATTTTATAAGATGTTTTACAAAAATATCCCTCATTTAAAACATAATTATATAAAATATTGTGTGTAAATTATTTTCCGTTGTTTAAACATGGCACACAATTGTTACGAATAGTAAAGTCAAACAATAGTGGAAAATACAACGAAACCATATAAATACAACTACCGTGCCACCACAGTATGAAAATTTTCGCTTATCGCTCTGAATGATAAATGTAAAATAATTAACCGAACACATAGAAGAAAGGCCTAATCCGCCAACTCAATGTAAACCCCAAGCCCATCCACTCCTGTCACTTTTAGACATTGCAAGGAAGCTTTTCTGAAATGTCTGACGTAATCGTTCTATGCACGATTTGGATAGTAAAATAAAATAAGATAATTTAAAAAAAATTAAAAATTAAATAAAATATTATTTTTTAATATTATTATTATTATTTTAAGATTTGAAAAAAATAAATTATTTATTATATTTTGTATAAAAATTTAAAAAAATTATAATAATAAGATGAGATGAAATATTTTACCGTTACATACTCATTTCAGAAATGTACACAAGTGGAAATTAAAACAGCCATCCAACGACCCACTGCTCATTTCGTCTTTGCTGCGCTTCACGTTCACTGTCCCACACAATGCCTCATCCAAGTTTGCCCTCGCCGCAGCACTACGAGATGTTGTCTCTAGGCACTTGCTATGAGAATGCAACATGTTGAAGCAATAAAAGCAAAAATATATTATGGATTGCCAATGATCGATGAACAATAAAGCAGTGCAAATATCAAAGTAACAATAGTAGCAGCAGCATCAACGTCAATATAAAAGCTACAAAATTCATAATGGCAATAGGCGTAGCATAATGGATATATATTCAAGGGTAATGATACCCTTCTATCTCATTTATTATTGTTTTATTATCTAGTCTTTTTTTTCTTTTTTGTTTTTTTTGTTTTGTTTTTTTTTTTGCTCTTTGAATTTGGAGTAAAAATCTTAATAACCTTCTTGTATAATTTAAAAATAAAATAAATTCAATCAACCAATATAATCATGTTAATTAATTCAAAATAAGTTCAATTTTATAAATCTTGTACGCCATATAAATTAATTCAAAATAAATTCAATTTTGTTAATTTTTTCAGACTCTTGTATGCCATGAGATTGAGAATTCAGACAACTGATAAGTTGTGATGGATACCTACTAGAAAAGGTACATTCTCTATTCATTCTTTTTATAAGACCCTCACAAATCTGCAGCCCAATCACTTTCCATGAAAAAGTATTTGGAGAAATAAGGCATCTCTCAAAGCGATTTTTTTCACTTGGACTATATTTTGGGCAAGACTTGACTGTGGATAACTTATGGAAATACGTACCGAGTGATTGTTGTGAACTATTGTTGTATGTACAAGAAGAATGTTGAGATTGTGGATCATCTTCTATCACATTATGAGGTCACCAGAACATTATGAGATAATATGTTCAGGAGATTGGAGTTAGCCTGGGTTATGCCTGTTCTTGTGGTGAGCTCTTGGCCAGCTGGAAGAATCCGAGTGAAAATCCACAAATCACAGCTATGTGGATGATGGTTCTTATATGTACTTTATGGTGCCTATAGAAGGAACAAAATAATTGGACTAAGGAGCACTCATTGGAAGATATTAGAGTGTTCTTTGTGAAAACTTTATTCCTTTGGGTGGATGCTGTAACTTTCATGATTTTCTTGTTTCTATTTCTTCTGTTAGCAGGTGAAAGGAGGGGCGCCCACGTGGGCTGACCCCCTCCCTTCAAAAAGAGAACGTATGGCATTAAGCCATACGTTACATGTCTTGTAACGCATGGCTTAATGCCATACGTTACAAGCCGTTACACTGCATTTATTTGCAGTGTAATGGCTAGCCTTTGGTGGACTATATATAGTCCCTTTCAAGAAGGTTTTGGCACTATTCTGATTTAGAAAAAAATCTCTCTCTCATTTGTTCTCTCTTGAAATAGTTTTTAGGCTGTGGATTTGTTAAGTGTTACTCTAGTTTTTTAACTACGTAGTACACTTTACCACTAAGAGGAAAAGCTTGTTTTTGGTAGATCTGGAGAAACTCGTGGAGCAATTTTATAAGCTGAGCTTGAGGTACTTTCCGCTGCAAATTTTTTTTCTTACATTGGTATCAGAGCTTTTTAAATTGCTTCCAGTTTTTTTTTATTTGCATATGCATGTAAATTGTAAATGTGCCATTTTTTTTTTTTTTTTGCGCTGACTGCTGCGAAGTTTTTTTTTTAAAAAAAAAAAAAAATTTTGGCCGAAGCCGGTGCAGTGGTGCTGCGCGCACCACCTCTCCACCTGGTGGTGCAGCGCGCACCGTAGGGTGCTGCGCAGCACCCCTGATATGGTGCTACGCGCACCACAGTGCATGGTGCACCGTGGGGGCACCCAGCGGTGCTGTGCGCACCAGAGGGGTGCTGCCAGCACCACCGTGGTGCTGCCAGCACCGATGTGGTGCTGCGCGCACCAGTAAGGTGCTGCGCGCACCACCCAGGTGCTGCGGCAGCACCCAGCCTCCTCCGGAGATTTTTTCCGACAAAAAACAACACCGGTAAGCCCTCAAAATGGTGACCGGAGTGATTTTTTTTTCTTCAGTTACTGTTCACGTGAACAGTAACCCGAGCTGGAGGTAGGAGATGACCGATCCTTCGGTCATCTGTTTTTCCGAATGGGCCTGGGCCTCTCGGCCCATTACTCTTCTTTTTTTTTTTTTTTTGGCTGATTAGAAAAGGGCTGGGCCATTCGGCCCTTTACTATTTTCTTAAAAAAAAGAAAAGGGCCTGGGCCATTTTCGGCCCAGCCTTGTTTAAACCATTTTTTTAAACACAAAAAAAAAAAAAGGAGAATAAAAATGGCATCTAGTATTTGAACCCAAGACCACTGATTATATAAGGGCATTGCGCAACACGAGATTGCGACTTTCCTTTGAATTAGGTGGGGGTTAAATATTTTTTTTTTATTTAAAAAAAAAAATATTGTTGCATGAATTAATATATGCTTAGATATATTGATATATTACATGTGATCTTTTGTTTAATGTTTTAGATTAAATATGATAACATGTGAATATTTGGTTATATTCATGCTATTGTTTTTTTTTTCATAATGTTATATTACATGTGATCTTTTATTTAATTTTTTATTAAATGTGATAACATGTATGTGTGAATAGAACATGTGGAAATGTGATTATTTTATCATCGTTGAATGTTAGACTTGAATGTTTAGACATTAGTCTTCATTTCTTTTAGTGATAAAAATATAGGAAATCACACTAAGTAGTCTTAGTTAGAATTGTCAGTGTGAATGATAGGCTGAAAGAATTGCAGTGACCCCAGTAAGAACTGTAAATGCACTGTATAGCCAAAAGACCATGGTGACCCCAGTAAGAACTGTAAATGCATTGTATAGCCAAAAAGACTATAGTGGCCCCAGTAAGAACTGTAAATGCACTGATGGAACAAGAAAAATGGACTGTAATGATCTCATATGAACCATCTTTGTAGACTGGCCCAACAGGTCACTGTAGTCTGGCTGTCTTTGTAGACTGGCCCAACAGGTTGCTATGGTCTGGGTAGCTGTCCTTGTAGACTGGCCCAAAAGGTTATTGCGGTTTTAGTAGGTTATGTCTTTACATATGACTAGGACTAGGAGACTACTTAAGATAGTGGGAGTATGGTTGAGATTTATGATGATAAATTCTCCCATATTTTTTTTTAAATAATTTGCGCGGGAATTAGGTTAGAAATTTAATAATTGGATATTGTGGCGCAAGAGATGATTATGAAGCCTAGCGATTTTTCGATCTTGCGACATGTCATTATTCTTTTTCTATCTTGAAAGGATGTGGCAGATTTCTTAGATGTGTGTATAATATCCCTTCTTTGCGTATTGTAGTGATATGGCATCCAAGACTATAGTTGCCGACTTAAACAAGGGGGAGAAATTAGATGGGGAAAACTATGACATATGGCATCGCAAGATCCAATATGTCTTAGATGAGCAAGAGGTCTTGGAGGCCTTGTCTCACACCCTTACTGTGCCCGCGGAAGGGACCTCGGAACAACATAATATAGATCAACAAGCCTATACTCAATGGGCTAAGAAAAGTCGGTGCGTGCGCATAATAATGTTAAGCAGCATGCACAATGATCTTATGTGTGAGTTCGAGATCTATGACACTGCCCAAAGCATGTGGGATGCTTTGAAGTTGAAGTTTGGTGGAACTTCAGCGACTAGGTTGCGTGGATTAACCATGAGGTTTGACTCCTATAAGATGCGCTCTGACCACACGATGAAGCAGCATCTTAGAGCTAAGTCGACCATGATCTGCGAACTTAAGTCGGCAGGAAACAACCTGACAGATGAACAGCAAGTGCAGGCAGTGATAAGATCACTACCGAATTCTTGGGAGAATATGAGCCAGAACCTGACGCATAACGAGAATATCAAAGACTTTGATGATGTCTCGCGTCATTTAGAATTGGAGGCTGAGCGCCTAGAGGCTGCTAAGCCCAATCATACAGCCTATGTGGCTAATTCTGGTTTGCGTAAGGCATCAAGGCCTAAGCGCAAGAAGTCCAAGAATGGAGTAGCTGCTGGACAAATCAAGAAGGTGTCAGGTACTTCTCAGCGCACCAAGAGGGGCAAGCGCTGGAAGAACAAGTCAAAACTAAAGTGCTTCAACTGTGGAAAGACTGGCCACTTCGCTCGTGACTGCACTGAGCCGAAGAAGGTACACTCTGACTTTTCTCGCATTGTTTTTGTAACTAGCCATGTGATGATTGCTCACTCCTATCCTTTGTGGACTGTTGATTCAGGAGCGACCGAACACATAGCGCGAGATAGAGTCGGATTTGTGGAGTATCGCCGGATTCCAACTGGGAGCCGTGATATCAAGGTGGGGAATGGAGCTAGCGTGGAGGTACTGGGACTTGGTACCTACAAGCTGGACTTGCGGGGTGGCCGCACTCTTTTCCTCCACAATGTGCTATACGCTCCCGAGATCCGACGAAACTTGCTTTCAGTTGTTACTCTATTAAAACTTGGTTTTCGAATTATTTTTGAAAACAATAATGTTTCCTTTTATCTGAGCCATGTGTTTTATGGCAATACTTTTCTACAATACGGTTTTATGATATTATATTTGGTTTATTCTAATATAAATGAATCTATTGCTTTTCTTTCTTCATCTATTGATAATTTGGATTCACATACATGGCATGCTAGGCTTGGCCATATAGGACAAGATAGAATGACTCGGTTAGCTAGAGAAGGCCTGATAGGCAATCTCGCTAGGGTTATCTTGCCCACATGTGAACATTGTCTAATGGGAAAAGCTAAGAGAAAACCGTTTGGAAAAGCCACTAGGGCATTTTTTCCACTACAATTAGTCCACTCAGACATCTGTGGTCCAATGAGTGTGAGGGCAAGACACAGAGGTGTCTACTTCATCACATTTATAGATGATTTTTCACGTTACGGTCATGTCTATTTAATCTCCCATAAGTCTGAAGCATTGGAGTGCTTTAGGCGATATCTAAGGATGGTTGAGAATCAATTAGACAAGAGTTTAAAAACTCTAAGAACTGACCGAGGACGAGAATATCTCTCTGAGCAATTTAAAAGGCTCTGTGATGAAAAAGGAATTAAAAGACAGTTGACGATGCCAAGTACGCCACAGCAAAATGGTGTGGCGGAAAGGAGAAATCGAACACTGCTTGAGATGGATAGGTCAATGATGGCGCAAGCAAACCTTCCAATTTCTTTTTGGGGGGATGCACTCTTGACTGCTGCCTACATTCTTAACCGAGTGCCCTCCAAATCAGTAACTTCCACCCCATATGAACTATGGACCGGCGAGAAACCTAATTTGAGTAACTTGCGGCCATGGGATTCAACGGGTTTTGTTCACGATCTTTCTCATAAGTATGGGAAGTTAGGCCCTAGAGGGAAGAAGTGTATCTTTATAAGGTACTCAGAACACTCTAAAGGGTATGTGTTAATAGGTGAACAAACTGATGGAAGTGTGACTGAAATTGAATCGCGAGATGTGGACTTCATTGAAAATGAATTTCCAAGTAGAGGTGAGGTTGATAGGAGTTTAGAACTTCATGAGATTATGGAACAAGAGGAAAGTGCTCCAAGGAATTTAGTTGAGAATGAGGAAGAAATTCTTCAAGCTCCTACAGATAAGGACTCAAATCCGAGTGGGAGCACACCACTTGTCAATCAATCACAACAACCTCAGCCGCGTAGAAGCACACGTGAAAGTATTCCCCGTCGTCGTTTTGAGATTGAAGGGGAAGCTTTTATGGTAGCTCCGCATGATGAAGATGAGCCTAGGACAATTCATGAGGCTCTCTCGTCTTCTACTAAAGATGAGTGGATGAAAGCTCTTAATGATGAAATTGAGTCTATGAAAACTAATCAGGTCTGGGATCTGGTTGATCTACCGACAGGACGTAAGACTATTGGGAACAAATGGGTTCTTAAAGTCAAACGCAAGTCGGATGGATCTATAGATAAGTACAAAGCTCGCTTAGTAGCGAAAGGATATACCCAACAGGAGGGTATAGACTATGAAGAAACTTTTTCACCTGTCGTGAGATTTGCTTCAATTCGCCTGATTCTAGCTATAGTAGCAAACATGGATTTGGAACTCTACCAAATGGATGTTAAGACAGCATTTCTCAATGGAGAACTAGATGAGGAGATCTATATGGATCAACCAACGGGTTTTGTGGTCAAAGGTCAAGAGCGCAAAGTGTGCAAGCTCAAACGATCTATATATGGCCTAAAACAATCATCTAGGCAATGGTACCTCAGATTCCATCGAGCCGTTCTTTCGAATGGGTTTACGATGATCACAGAGGACCATTGTGTCTATGTCAAAAGATCCAAGAAGAGTTTCATTATGTTGTCATTATATGTTGACGACATACTACTAGCTGGAAATGATAAAGCGTTGATAGTCGCCACAAAAGAGTGGTTATCCTTCAATTTTGAGATGAAGGATATGGGTGAGGCAGAATACATTCTGGGAGTTAAGATCTACAGAGATCGCTCAAAGAGAATATTGTGTTTGTCCCAACAGACTTACATAAAGAAAGTTCTCGAACGCTTCCTAATGAGTGAATGTAAACCCATTGACACCCCTGTTACAAAAAGTGAGAACTTATCTAAAGAGTTGTGTCCTAAGACTCAAAGAGAAAAGGAAAAGATGGCCCGTGTCCCTTATGCTAATGCTGTGGGCAGTCTGATGTATGCAATGATGTGTACTCGGCCTGACATATGCTATGCAGTTGGCTTAGTAAGTAGATTCCAATCTAACCCCGGACTGGCTCACTGGAAAGCAGTCAAAAGGATTATGCGATATCTAAAGGGAACTGCAGACTATGTGCTGTGCTATCAAGGTTCAGATTTGCAGCTAAGAGGTTACAGCGATGCTGACTGGGGCAGTGACCTAGATGAGCATAAATCAACCACTGGGTATGTCTTTTTGCTCAACAATGGCGCCATTACATGGAGCAGCAAGAAACAACTCTGTATAGCTTTATCCACCATGGAGGCAGAATACATAGCTTGTTCTGCAGCAGTTCAAGAAGCTATTTGGTTACGGAGGTTCCTCAAGCATTTAGATATTAGCACGGATACTTCAGATCCGGTGACAATATTCTGCGATAGCACGGCTGCTCTTGCATATGCTAAGGACTCTAAGTACCACGGAAGGACCAAACACATAGATATTAGATATCACTACATCAAAGACATGATAGCGCAAAAGGAAGTGGTTCTGAAACACCTCTCTACAAGTCGCATGGTAGCTGATCCCTTAACAAAGCCCATAGCAAAATATGTCTTTGAGGCTCATGTTAGGAATCTAGGACTGCGTAGATTGGAAATGTAATTTGTATTACAAATGGTATTGAGATGTAATATTTCCTTTGGTATATTAATACAATATGATTCAGTTCTTGTCTTTATCGTATTGTTTTTCTAATACACACACACAAGATATGTCAACAGGCTTAGATTGGCTCACTCACACGAGCGATCGCCTCTAGCGCTTGAGTAGCGAGTAGAGATGAGACATTGTGTCCCTAGGTACTTGTCCAAAGGGATAAGTAGGTTGATACAAAGTATGTCGCCTTAGTGGGAGCTAAGATGAGGTCTATTGAATGGACTATGCATGGGTTACCCCACCATCCATGTAGCCTGTAGTTAGCCAGATGTGAGATTCTCTTTGACGCCTCGTAGGCGTGCAAATTGAGGAACTCGGGTTAGACGCCTAAGGAGCGACTAGACCAAGATCTGTACGGTGTTGATCTAGACATATGCTCTTTGAGAAAGAAAAATCCACCGTAACATGTGTTTCATACTACATGTGCTTATACGACCTTATGGGTAAGTGAGTAAAAGGTTCCCTTCTTTCTCACTGTGTGAGTCTCATTTTATTAAGTGTCCTTTACCTTTGACTGTGTCACGAGATGGAAGTTGTGATGTCTGCTACTTTGGCATGCTGTCTATGGCCATGATTAATACGGTCTAAAGAGGCATCGCTGGGAAAGCGATTCGACCAAAATTGAGTGATATGAGTGCAAAGGGAAGATTCTACGATATCGTATCTTCGATAGTGTTTGCTGACGTCAAACTATGGCGCTACATCTTGGTAGCGGCTAAGGTTGTGAACACATTGAAATGATTTGAAAGAAGTCAAGCATTGTTCTGAGTTTTTTAACTCAAGAGGGTTCGAAAATGCTTGATCTTGATACGATTGAATAAGTCTAGGACACGACCAGACACTTTAGGGATGTTACTATGCTGGTCTTCTCTGGGAGAGATTTGGTGTATGTACTCCCACCTTTCTACAGATGTGTTTGGTGGTCGCACGGCCTATTTACTTGTATGAACAAGATTGAGAACATTAGAGAGATGCAGACCTGGGGTCATGCCCACTGTGTGCGAGTGGGAGATGTTAGCAGGTGAAAGGAGGGGCGCCCACGTGGGCTGACCCCCTCCCTTCAAAAAGAGAACGTATGGCATTAAGCCATACATTACATGTCTTGTAACGCATGGCTTAATGCCATACGTTACAAGCCGTTACACTGCATTTATTTGCAGTGTAATGGCTAGCCTTTGGTGGACTATATATAGTCCCTTTCAAGAAGGTTTTGGCACTATTCTAATTTAGAAAAAAATCTCTCTCTCATTTGTTCTCTGGTGAAATAGTTTTTAGGCTGTGGATTTGTTAAGTGTTACTCTAGTTTTTTAACTACGCAGTACACTTTACCACTAAGAGGAAAAGCTTGTTTTTGGTCGATCTGGAGAAACTCGTGGAGCAATTTTATAAGCTGAGCTTGAGGTACTTTCCGCTGCAAATTTTTTTTCTTACATCTTCTAACTAGGTGTAAACTCTTGTATACTCTCTGTATACTTGGGCTATGCCTATTCTTATTAATATAATCTATTACTTATAAAAAAAAATAGAGAAATGATTATAACTAAAGATGAGACTTCTGTCAAGAAATCTGTCACCACTCTTAATGTGTAATGTAAATATGTGGTATCTATAAATTTAGAGAGTTCACTAGAATTGTATTGGTAATGAATTTGTTGAAGAGCTATTGTGCTAATATTTCGTAACTAGGATGCTCGACAAAGCCACGTCAGTGGACAAGTTGGCTCGAGTACTGGTGAATTACCTTGATGCATTGCCATGAGGATTTACCTTGATGCTAACAGTAGTACCGCCACCAGGAAAGGAATGATCAAGGTTTTCATTTGCTTTGAGTTTTTGAGTAAGTGATAATCTCATAATGACATCAAATAAGATCATTTTGAGTTATAAGCATTATATTTTCAGCCATGTACACGATTGAAATAGCAAGTTTATAGAAAAATGCCGATTTTTATTCGGGAGAATTTTATCATTCCAGTCACGCCATTGATCTGTCATCTTTTTAGTAGATTTTTATTTAAATGGTCAATTTATAGAACCATTTAAGACGTATTACATCAATCGACATAATTTAAGGAGATGATAAGTTTAGGATGAAGAAATTATAAGTTTATAGAAAAATGTTAATCTTTATCTTGAATTTTTCCATGCTGCAGGCCACACCATGGATTTGTCCTTTTAAGTAGATACTCATCAAAATGAATGACTTACATCTTTTAAGTACTACATCAGTTAGTGTGAGTCAGATGATTATAAAATCTATAATAAAGAATAGCATTGCTCAAACTTTTAACGCCCACTGTCTGTGCGTTCTTTTTTAGAAGAGCAAAAAAATCCTACAGTTCTAATTTAAAAAAATAAACTGAAATTATTTTCTTAATATACTAAAATTTCAAAGCAAATTTCCACAAGTTGACATATTTAATAGCAAAATGCCTACAACCAAATAAATAAAGCACCATAAACTACAACCATAAGAACACTACAAAACCAAATAGAGAAAAGCAGACACATTTTTCTCAGATACTACAGCTTGCTTCATGCATAGAAGAAATCCCTCATTTTTCTGCTGCATGGTCTCATTTCAGGGAGTTTTCAATATCAATCACGAACCGGTACTTGACATCACTCTTGATCATCCTCTCAAGAGCTTCATATGCATACTGAATCGGAATTACTTCTATCTCGGGATAAATCTTGTGAGCAGCACAGAAGTTTACCATTTCTTGTGTATCTTTCGTGCCTCCAACTCCACTACCGGTAATGGTTTTCATTCCTGCATGCATGTAGTTCATTAGGCTGGCAAATTCTGAAACCTAGATTGGTAAATTATATGAACTTCAAGAAATTATCAAGTTCTGAAATTGAGAAAGTTACCTAGCAGAAGGCTAGCAGGGTTGACTTTGACTTCAGTGGGGAAACCCACAAGAACCAGAACACCGGCAGTCTTTAAGAGTGACATGTAAGGATCAAATGGATGATCCCCAGATGCTGCGTCTATTATAAAGTCCAATGTCCCAGCCAGGGCCTGTAATAAAAAATATGATAGTAACCATCAGCTAGAACAAAAATCATTGATTAAGCTGGCATCGACTTTGGAAAAACAATTTAAAAAGTTCGGAAAAAAAATTCAAGAATCATAAAAGAGATATAGACACGTAAAATGAGACATAATATTTATATTAAATGGCCAAATAATTCGGTAGCATCAATATTTTTCTTCAACTTAAAAACTCCCAAAATTTGGGTAGAAACTCAATTAAGGAGATCTTAATTAAACTAAGAAGAAGCCTTGAGTTGTACGTTACCTCCATCTGCTGTTGGTCAGATGAAATCACAAACTTGTCTGCATTAAGAAGACTTAGGGCCTCCTCTCTCTTAGATATGCTTGTGCTGAAAACTGTAACGTTCAACCCAAAAGCCTTGCCAAACTTGACAGCCATATGACCCAGACCACCGAGGCCAATCACTCCTAGAGATTTACCAGGTTGATTCATCTTGTACCTCATCATGGGAGAATAAACTGTAATTCCAGCACAAAACAGAGGTGCTGCCGAAGCCAGTGGATAGTTGTCTGGAATCTTATAGCAATATCTGTAGATCCAATCATTTCCCAAAACAAAACTATAATTCAATTTGTTGTAATCCCTTGATTTCTAACTAGGCAATGCTGACACAACAAATATACAGCATGTCACATCAGATCTAATTACTTAAAAAGTATTGATGTATAGAGCACAACTCGGTGATCATATCCTCATTTTTCACGTCAAAAACCAGCTGCTTACAACATGATCTTAAAAATACTTGCCTTTCATGGACAACAGTGTAGTTGGAGTATCCTCCTTTGGTGATTGTACCATCATTATCGATGCCGTTAAAAGTGTAAACAGCTCCCTTTGCACAATAAACTTCTGATGCTTCATTACAAAAATGGCAGTCCCTGCAAGAGTTAACATAAGTTCCCACCCCAACATGGTCCCCAACTTTGAAACCGCGGACATTGGAACCAATCTCCTTCACAATTCCAGCAATCTCGTGCCTGCAGCCATGCTAATAATCCAATGACCATCAGTTTATAAAAATAGCAAAAGAAGAATAATATTTATGTTTTTTCCAGATTGTTTATTAATATTACACTCAGCACACTGGTGGCATGGAAGCTTTGTATCTGAAGTTAATTAGATAAAAATTAGTTACTTATTATTTATAGATATAAATAATAGGTCCCAATGATGATGTGATTTGACTGTCTTTATCATTATATTAATTAATACCCAGGCACCACAGGATACTTGGCGTCTCCATGTTTGTTCCTGGTCCAAACTACGTCGCCATAACAAACTCCACAGTGCGTGATCTTTATAGAAACATCATCTTCTCCAACAGCCCTGCATGAATTTAATTCCAAAAGCTCAGTTTCTTCCAATTTCAACATTTTAGTTATTAGCAGAACTAGTCTGGAAATCATAAGTCAAATCAGGCAAGTCATCAAGCTTGATTAAACATATATATATAGATCAAACTGCGACAACAAACAAAGTGATGCTATATATATATATATATATATATATATATATATATATATATATATATATATATATATTTATATGATATTAAATAGGCTTGATCTCTCTAATTTGTTTCTTTAATCTGGAGAAGAAAACCAACGTCTAGCTATCAATATATTGTTTAATACCTGCGGCTGAATTTGTAAGGTGAGAGAACTCCAGACTCATCTCTTGCCGCCCATCCAAGGCAGTCTTCGTTTGTGCGTGCAGAACCCATTGTATGTGCTTATAATTTTGTAAATGGCATTGGGCTCTCATTTATAGTACCAGATATGTCGATTCAAGTACTGCCTATTCCACGTATGCAATGACCTCGATCGACTTTTTTGAGAAATGTTTCCATGAAAACTAGAGTGATTTGGTGAATTGCCAGGACAATTTAAATATTGATGTGACATACGCTCTGAGCTCATCGTTCGAAGACTTGGAATATTGTTTCCTCCTGCATGTGATTGGTTCTCTTTCCAACACACGAGTGCAAAGATTGCTTGCTCGTCTATATCTATATCTATAGAGAAATGCTTAAATGTCCATTCTATTTGACCGTTGGTTAAAATTTTTTTATTTTATTTAATGATTAAAAAATTAATTTTAAATATATTAATGTATTTTTTTATTTTTTAAAAATATTAAAAAATATTAAAAAAAAAAGAAAAAAAATAACTGGATGGCATAATAGCCTCACTCATATCTATATATATATATATATATATATATATATATATATATATAAAGTAAGATAAATATCTTAATTCTAAAAATTATTTCATATTTTTAGAATTAAAATATTAATGTGATTTGATATTATACGTTAAATTATAAAATTATATCATAAAATTACAATAAGTGACATAAATTTATTTTTATATAATCCTTTTATATATATATATATATATATATATATATCTATTCTATTATAATAAGTGATCATCTAACTGTGTGAATATAACTTTTGTTGTATTTTTATTAATTTTTCTTGTTTTTCTTTAAATCCTGTTTTATCAAAATATCTTTATAATTTTTGACCATTTGACGTGTAACTCCCTTGTAGAATTTAATTAAAGATTATGTTTTACCAAAAGTCCTTAATAGCCCCTCAGTTAGATACTTTGCTTAAATTTAAATTTTTTTTAATCTGATTTTTTATCTTTTTTTAATCTTATATTTTCTTTTTCTAGATAAATAAATTACTGATTTTTTTATTTTTTTTATTTAAATCATTATATCATATATATCCGAGACTAATGCACCTAAAACCTTTCTCTAGTATATATATATATATATATATATTTATGTGTGTATGTATGAATGTAACATTTGTCCTAGTAATAAATATCTCACTTGGCCCTTTATTTTATGAATCGGGCAGCTCGTCCAGAATAGCCCCTTCTACTTTACTGTTAGTATATTTTATAACTTTTATTTTTTTTATTCATATTTTTTAATATATTTAAATAATTTTTAAAAATTAAAAAAATATATTAATATACTTAAAATTATTTTCTTAATTATTAAGTTTTTTTTTTCCGAATCATAATAATTGATGGGTAAAGTAACTTTTTCCTTGTTTTGTACCTTCGACTGGATGGCTGATAAATCGGCTGCGGTAAATGTCTCTTTTTCTTCTTATTCGTTCGTACGGGCTGCTACTACAATGACAATCATTTTCGTTTTGACTAAGATCCTTTCTTGATTGGCATCAAAGTTGGGATGCGATTTCATCATTATACTTTTCATAATTTCAATACAAAATAAAATAAATAATTTAATATGAATCATTTATATAAAAATAATTATTAAAACTTTACTCATCCCGCAAAAAACTAGGATTTCAAGAACCTAAGGTTGAACGAACTTAAAAGAAAAAGAAAAATTGATTTGGGTGGTTTGTGACCTCAACTTATATCAACTCATCTCATTTTTATCATTATATTTTTTTTAAATTCTCACACAAAATATAATGAATAATTTAAATTTTTTAAATATCAAAACAATAATAATATTAAAAAATATTATTCTAAAAATATTATTTTTTACTATTCACAAATCATCTCAACTCATCTTTGAATCCAAACAACCTGAGACTTGGTTTGGCAACCGAGAGTACTCTCAAACACTCTCACTACTATCTTTATTTTATTATTACTTTTCACTTATTTTTTTTATTATTCAGTACTTTTCATCTATTTTTTTCTACTATTTAATATTCTATTATTACTTTTTCACTATTATTCACAAATATTATTAAACATTTTCACTATCCAAACCTATGTTTGATAAAAAAAATATTTCATCTCGTCCCATCTAATAATTATAACTTTTTAAAATTTTCACACAAAATATAATAAATTTTTCAAATTTTAAAATAGTATAATATTAAAAAATAATATTTCAACAATATTTTATTCAACTTTTAACTTTTATCTCAACTCATCTTATCTCAACTAACTATCCAAACCTCTCGATATCATTGAACTTTAACTATACAACAGATTACCAAAGATCTTTATTAATTATATTTATTGAAAACTAGCTTTAGAATCATTGAAGATTGTGAAGTAATTATATAGTACATAGAATTATTCTAAGGATTGGATAGTGAATTGAGATGAAAGTTAAATAAAATATTGTTAAAATATTATTATTATTATGAGACTTAAAAATTTTAAATTGTTTATTATATTTTGTATAAAAAATTGAAAAAGTTGTAATGATTAAATAAAATTATATGAAATGTTTTTTTTATCCAAACCTAACCTAAATCGGGGTGATAACTAAATGAATAATTTTTGCTATATCAACATATATATTTTTTTATAATTCATTATTTTATATGAAAATAATAAAATTCAAGTGATCTAGTAATTAAAAAGTTACAAATTGAAGATATTTTATACTCAAGTTATTAGCACTCAAGTTCGGCATGGTTAGGTATTGGATTACGAAACAGTAGGAGACCGACTTTTTATAGTTATTGTGTACTTCATACATTTGAATTTCGTTTAGTTTTGATGAATCTAAATTTAACGTTGACTGAATTTAGTGTTAAGGATAAGAGAAAATCTTATTACCGGTCCATCCGATATTATTCAATTAACAGCCCACTAATAATTAAGTGACATGTAGGTATCCCACCACAATCATCATGGAGATGTTGTGCACCTCAGCCCTCACTCATTTCTCCCTTCACAAAAAAGCTCGTCTCCTACTTCGTCCCAGAAGACATCTCCATCGGTCTCATCTCCCACCTCTCCGATAGTGACTCCTCCAATTTCTGCTCATTCTCCTTAGGCTGCTCCATCTCCAACCGCAGTTAAATCTCCTTTGTCGTTGTCCCCTGGGTGCTCGATGCTGCACATGAGGTGAAATCTCAAGATCAATGAATTAGATACAAAGAAAACAAATACACTATCAAGGGTTTTTGTTGTTTGGAATTGCATGAGAGCAAAATCCAAAAAATTCGTGCCTAAAAAATGGGAGACCCGAAAAATTTCTCTATTCTTTATTTTGATGGATTAGAAAAAAATTTTCAAAAGGTTAGTTGTTTGTATCAAGGAAAAGAATGATGGAAACACAGAAGAGTTGTTGTGATGGAGAACACGATGTGCATTCAAGGTGTTTCCTAAAATGTAGAAGAGAAAATCACAAGTGTATTATGTAAATATCAGGTTTTTCCTATGTTATTTATGGTTGTGTAAATATCAGGTTTTTCATAATTCGGGTGTTTTCATCTTGAACAAATTCAAGAAGCAAATAACCTTCTTATTCCTCTCAATTTTTTGGTCTGAGACAGAATCCCCCCCCCCTTTCCTTTTAACTGATCTTCATAATAATTTGGGTTGTTTTCATGTTGAACAAATTCGAGAAGCAAATTTCAAGTTGATTTTTGTTGACTTTTGATTATTAGGAAAATTTATTTCGTTCCGTTTGTTGAAATTTGGTAATTGGGTTTGTGTAATTATTTGGGGACTTTCAGGTCTGTCAATGAGAGCTTTGGAAGAGAGACACTTTGTTGTGGAGCTTGAGAATGAAGCGAAACTGGGTTGCACTAAGCTGGGATTTGAAGCAAAATCGGATACTATAGACATTGAGGATGGGAGAGAGGAGAGTGGGTTAAGGGTCACAGAATTTGGGATAGATGAGAGGGGTTTGTGTGTGGTTGAGGTTATTGATGTTTTTGTGTGATTACTAATGTGGCAGTAATGTAAAGGAATGTTGTTTTACTTTAAAAAAACAGCTTGATAGAAGCGGGACTGTAAGGATAATAGTTTAGAATCAATACTCCCATTATTGATATAATATATTTTATCATTTATATAATAAATAATATAATATACGTAATGGTAGTTCTAAAATGTACAAGTTACACTTTCTTTAAAAAGTAAAAGAACTCACTATCAAAAAGTTGATTTTCTCATGTGGTGCAAACTTGTGCCATTTCTTTTTCAATAGGAGTACATATAAACCGTTTTTTAATAATATAATAATATTATTTTATAAAAAATATATAATTTTGATGCTTAAATTTAAATTTTATGTAACTACTTTCATCTAAAATAGAAGAAATTTTTTATTATCAAACCATTGTTAAGAGCATAGATAATAAAGTAATTATATAACATAATTTGATTTAAAAAATAAATTTTAAAATTTAAATCTTATTATTTAAATGATATAGAGGATTTGATATATATATATTGACTCGAGAATAAAATTATTCTATATAGAATTATAAAAAAATATTATTAAAAATTAAAAAATATTTTAATTATAAAAAGATTTCATAAAAATAAATTCATAAAATTCATAAAAAATAAATCAAACGTTTTGTATAAAATTATATTAATTTATAAAAATGATAATTACATTTACAAAATGCTCAAATATCATATATTACTTTTTAAAAAATAAATAAATATAATACATACATACATACATTAATTAATTAATTAAATTTTTAATAATAAATTCGTTCTGTGCCATAACTTTATCTCTTTAAAATTTCCCGTCTATCTAATGACGAGCCTCCCAAGTTCCAAGTGTCATTTCAAAACCGAACATAAATCATCACCCCTTTCCTACGAAGCCTACAGCGTTAACTGCGAGGCAACAGAGACAGAATCCCCACTCTCTGCTCGCCATGGCAACAATGGCGAAACCGGGCGCGCTTGGTCCCCTCCATTCCCACCTCAAGGAACTCCCACTCACGGACTTTTCCTCCTCGGTACTACTCCCCAAGTTCGGAGACTCCCGCCTCCTTCCTCAGCTCAATGTCACTGTCAAGCACTCGAGGAATGCCTCGATTTTGCCCGTAATCAGAGCCCAGGGCTCTCCTGGTTTGTCTTTCACTCTCAATCAGTCTTCGGGGAAGACATGTTCATGGCTTTGGGATAAATGTTGTAGATTTTCTTAGATCATTACTTGGTTATCCAAGTTGATATTTACTTTTGCTTTGCTTTTAGATTATGTCCCGGACTCGAAGTTTTACAAAGTTGAAGCTATTCTGAGGTTCTTTCTGTCTCAAAAACCTGCTTTGTCTACTTTGTTTTCCGTTTCGTGCATGTAATTTCTTTTTGGGGTGTTTGATTTATAAACGATTGTATTTTACTTATCAAAATAAATTTCTTTTTGGGGTGTATGTGTGTCTTATTAAGCGTGCATGCATGTTATAGAAAATTTCCCCTAAATTTGTAGTTATGGTTAATGGTTTTTCTTTCCGTTTTGAAAGGATCTTATTGACTTTTCCATATCTAACTGTGTTTTCATTCTCTTTGTTTTGCTGCTGAATTTGGGATGAAATAGGTCCTGGCGAGTCCCTCTGGTTTCTTCGGTAAGTTTTAATGAGACTTGATCATAACTGTGCGATTAGGAATAGATTTTTCTTTTTCTTTTTCTTTTTTTTTTGTTGGGTTTGTGCCGGAAGATTTAGAAAATGATTCGATTTATGGTATCCTAGTCACTGCGATATGTTTAACCTCTAAGCAATAATTACAAGCACGATTTCTCAAATTTCTTCAAATTATTATATACTCAATGGCATTTGCAAGTTTGAAATTTTTTTACCGTAATGATCAAGTTCAGAGGAGATCCCTTAATAGTACTTTCTTTAAGCCTTGTTTCGTCTCAAGCCATGACTTATCACAACATGTCAAATATAGGCTTTTAATTTAGGTCCCATATGAAATTACAGATCAAGTTATGTCCTTTCTCCATTAGCACTACCTTAGACTCAAAGCGGAATTCTGGTTATATCAAGGATCAGCACTGCTGCTCTTCAAGCCCTCATGCATTTCTCAGTTGTTTTTTGTTATTATTTTATATTTAATGCTTTGTACTCTATAGCTACAAGAAGCTAACCCCAAGGGTGCCATGCAAATTGGATCAGTTTGCTTGAAGTAATTACCACCATCTGGCCTTCCAAAAATGATGCAATGACAAAGCTATTTCAAATTTAAGGCTACAGATTATACCCCTCGGATACTACTTTACTGAGAAGAAATATTCATTTTGCATAATGATCTATGTCAGCTGAACAGACTAGAATGTCGGTATATGTCACGAAAAACTCCATCTGATCCATTTCTTTCTTAGCACCTAATCGCCTTTTTTGTAACAGAATTGGTTGTCAATTCTAGAAGCTGTATACAAGTTCCATAAAGGTGATCACATAACGCTTCAGAAATATTTGTCCTCTGTTATTGTAACACATAACGTCTACTTCGGCGTGGTTAAATGAGCACAGGTTACTAATAGACAAGACTGATTTGGTAATCAACTATAACATCCACGTGTGGTAATTATTGTCAACTATTGGTGACCTTTCTCCATATGGCTGTATAGATCTAATCTTCATCAACCAGACATTTGCTTAACCCTACTGCTATAGGATGATGCCTTTGGCCACCACTTGGCTGCATACATTTTCATTGATTTATGAACTGCTTCAAACTTCCATCCAGGCACTAATGCTCAAGTCATATATAACAAACGGATTTGCTTTGGTACAATCACAGCTTTAGGCAATAGTCAGCTTCGCGTTTTCTTTTCAATTATTGAATTAGTTCAGACCATGATTTTGACTAAGCTAATTAATTAGTTGATATGGAAGTAATCTTTGTTTTTTCCTGAAAATAAAGGCTCTGCTGAAAATGGGTATTCGTGGGGTTACAGTCTCTGATGTTCGGGGATTTGGTGCTCAAGGTGGGTCAGCAGAAAGGCAGGGCGGTAAGTCTGTCTTTTATAGGTGTTGAAAACTAGATTTACTATGGATGGATATTTACTGATTAGATTGGTTGATGTGGACTTATCTTCTATGGAGAAAATTCATTTTCTTAATGTTTCACCCTCTCATTTATTCAAAATGCATGCTTCCAATCTATCAGATTCAAAACAGTCTAAGTAGTTCATTAGCTGGTAAATTATAATTTGATATGGATTTATCTTTCACTTTTTAATATTAATCGTTGGTGTTTTTATTTTTTGTCTATTTTGGTGCTAAAAAGGGAATTATTTTTGTTGGTTTCACCTATCTTTTTATATGCTCTTTCTTACATGGTCACCAACTTGGTTGGTTTTTTTATGTTGTTTATTAATATGTAGGTTCTGAGTTTTCTGAGGACAAATTTGTTGCCAAAGTTAAAATGGAAATTGTGGTGATCAAAGATCAGGTATGAAGAGTCCAAGTGGCATATTTGTTGTAGGGACTAGAATATAAGCCTTTATTTACGGAGAAAATTAGCTGACTATTTGGCATATTGCTGCAAAGTGAAGTGAAAAAAATGTTGCGGGATATTGTCACTATAATGTTGCTAATTGATACCTGCATGTCATGCTCTCTTAGGTCGAGGCAGTAATAAAGACAATAATCAAGGAGGCGAGAACTGGGGAGATTGGTGATGGAAAAATTTTCTGTAAGATTTCTAATTTATGTGGAATTTCCGATTGAAAAAGAAATATCTATCTCCTTTTCTTTTTCCTTTTGTTAAACTTTAAAGCTAATACATGACACCATCAATATACAAGCAGGTTTATAGAAACTTAAGCCAAAGTTGTTTTATATGTAGCTTTATTTTTTCATCTTGGTAGGCTATTCATGTCATTTGATTTGAAGGAGTTGCTTGTTTCTATCAACACCGTTTAGACTATGCTTTAAAAAAAAATCACACATAACCTCTGTTTGGTTTTGGAATAACCAGATATATTAATTCTGCTAGATCATGTTTGCAGCTTTAGAGAGCTGATGCTATCTCGGTGCACAAACTTTTCAAATGAAATGAAAATTGCATTTTCTTCTAGACATCTCTTATGGTAGTTTTTCACTTAATCTGAAGCCTTACAACTACAATTGGATTGGCAAAGAAAATGCAGAATGACAGAAAGAAATAATAGTTCTTATAATGTTCCATTTCTAGTTTTATGGCCTGGCTAGCAACACTTGAAGTAGGAGTGGAAGTGGAAAAGCGTGCTTCTGAGGAATATGCTTATGATGTGGTATCATCTACTTGAATATGATGCTTGGTGAACATGATTTTTTTTAATGAATGAAAATTGCTATGTATGCTTGTAAAATGAATAGTGAGCAAACAGTGAGAAGTTTTGGGGAGGGGGGGGGGGGTTTCCTGATAAATAGAAGTGAGTTAATATTACACTTATGAAAGACTGTTGGATAATGGCCAAGCCAGTTCAGCTTTAACATGCCTGCTTATCAGATTATTTGAAGTCCAAGGTAGAAGGTGGGCAAGTTTTTTGAGTTCGTCCACTAGAGAGTAAAACCCGAATACTTGTAATCAGGTGGTTAATTATAATCAAGTTATTTGTTGCTCATGCCTATAATAAAAGGGTCCATTATTTGTTTTTTTCTTATGGGGGGGTTGTTGCTTGGATTAAAGAAACATTCAGATTCTAGGTTCTATTAGTTATAAATAGGTGGCTTCAGAATTACTAATCAAACGTGTAATACCTTTTCATTGATGGTGCAGTGGTGCCTGTGTCAGACGTAATAAGAGTTCGCACCGGTAACTCAATGCACTTTGAATGATCAAAATTTTGGGATGCTTTGTCTCCCTAGCTCTTACCACTGCAAGATGTATTCAACTAAATATTTATAACGTGATTTCCAGGTGAGCGTGGAGAGAAGGCAGAGAGGATGATTGGAGAGTGAGCCGGCATGCCTGCTACTGCTTGACCAGTTAAGAGTTGGAAAGAGCAGTTTCAGATTAGCATCTGAGCCTTTTTTTTCTGCAACCTGCTCCAAACAATCCCCTACCCAATTCTCCTCCCTCCTTTAGAGCTTAGAAGCTCATGGTACTTCTGTTTTATTGTGAAGAATGATAAATAAAAAGGAAGACCTTTGCCTAGTTGGCTCTCTCTCTCTCTCTCAACTAAACAATGCATAAAGAACATGATCCATGAGCTATTTCTCTGTTTGTCATCAGGCTTCATTTGGAAAATGTTGCCATTGGTGGAAGATGTCACTAAGGAGTAGGAAGATCAGAAGAAAGCTGCAGTTAATTTACATGCATGCATACATATATATATTTATCAAGGCAAGCATAAGTTATAGTTCATGTTGATAGACTAATGTTCATTAGTCTAACGGAAACGAGAGAAAAGAGAAGAAAATGTCTCTTGAAACCTACGTTGTGCGCAGCCTTCTCCATACTAGGCAAACTACAAAGAGGAGGCATAAAACCAAAGAAAACTATATTAAGGATACGCTTTTTCTTTTAGTTATTGAGTTGGTTAACGGAAGTGTACATCAAATTTCGTGTCTTTATCCTTTCCCTTCTACGTTTTGTTTACTTTTTATCATTATTGGATGATCATTTATTGCATTTTATCTATTGGATGATCATTTATTGCATATTTCTTTATAATCTAATAATGATAAATGTACTACATCTTACTTAATAGAATGAAAATAGGATGAGAATGTATAGTATAACATTATTCTTTAAAAAAGTATATTTTTAAGTTTTAAAATTAATTGATGTGCCAAATCGGTAGATTTAGTCCAGTTTCTAAGCGGCCGATGTGATATCAATTCTTAAGCTGGTTTGATTACACAAAATTAAATCATCTCATCTCATCTTATATAATTATTAAAAAAATTTTAAACTCTCACACAAAATATAATAAATAATTTAACTTTTTCAAATCTCAAAACAAAAACTATATTAAAATTATATTATAACAATATTTTATTCAACTTTCAACAAAACATCTAATTTCATCTGAACTACATAACCAAACAAGGCCTTAGGAATCAAAATCAGTTATAAAGGGTGCGGTATTGGTTTTCATAGTTTGAAAATTGGTTTAAACCGAACTAGGCCGGTATATATATATATTTATAATTTTTTATATTATATTATATATTATATGCTAAATTGCTAATTAATTTAAGTTAAAATTTTAATCTTATTATTCAAGTCTATTAATCTTATAACATAAAATTAATATAACATGTAATATAACATAAAATTAATCTTATAATTTTTAATACAACATTTGATATAACATAAAAATTTTAATATTACACATAAACATTAATATTAAGTTATTAATATAAACTTACTTTTGATATATATATATATATATATATATATATATATATATATATATATATATATAAAGAGTAAATACATTTTTACACATTTGATCATATATATTCATATAAAAAGTCTAAAATTTATATAGATTATAGCTAAATTCAATACTATACTAGAATGTGTTAATTATTATAAAATAATGTATTTATACTATAATATAAATAGACTAATGGTTTAGTATATATATATATCATGTTATTACTAACATAGATAATCTGTAAAATTGAAAAAATCGAACCGGACTGGACCGAAATTGAAAAAACTAGAAGTTTCAATTTCGATAGTGAATCGATCTGTTATCAATTTTTAAATTTTCAAAACCGATATATACTTATCCAGCTCTAAAAAATGTACAAAATCGAACCGGTTATACCCCTACAATTTACCATTCACATCAATCATAAAAAGTAACCAAATGCAAGAAATAAGGTCTGGCCAATGAAGTGGAAATTAAAAAAAATAAAAGGAAAAACTTCATTGTATACCACAAAAATACTATTATTTTTTCAAGAATAAGATACACTCTAGAGTGTGCAAGACTTGTATACTTTTTTTTTATAAAAGAGTCCATCACTAAAAAAATAATTTCTTTTATGTGGGCTCCAAATTTACCCAATTTTCTTAAAGGGAGTGTACATGACTTACACACTCTAGAACTTGCAAATATCATTTATCTTTTTTCAAATTGTGCCATAAACTTCTACGAATATCAATTTGCTGTGCTATGTTTGGAATATAGAAGCAGTTGAGCTTATCTGAGTTGAGTTCAAATTTAAGCTTAATCCAACGTCTAAACATACAACTCTCAAATCATTAAATATCACTCAACTTAAGACCTCTTTACATGTAAGACCACATTCTTTTTAAACTCAATACCTCTTTACAAATTAGACTCACAACATTTTTCAACTTCTCATAAACACATTTAAATTCATCTTAACATCCAAACACATCTAAATTTATTTTAAATAGACCCTACAAAACTCATTTCACTATCTCAACTCATCTCAGTTCGACTTACCATTCAAACGCAACCTAAATTAAAATTACCACAATCCTCAATTTGTACCTCAAGCTCATTTCCACAATTGAATGATGGAACTCTACATCTACATTCTCCGAGAAAATTATATAAATGCCATTGCTAAAATTAAATAAATATCAATTAATGTTAAAATTAAAATTAAAATTAAAAAAAAAAAAGGAAGAAGAAGAAGAAGAAGATTGGATCACCACGAGGACTAGTTGTTAGTCTTATGGGTGGTCGCCATGGGTTTGCCTTAAGTGCCTGCCTTTGTGGTGGCCCTTATTTTCCTGGGTGGCCCAATTTTTTTCATAATTTTTTTTATATGTTTTTGCTCAAAATTAAGGATAATTTAATAATTTTAACATTTATAAATTTGATATTGTTGACACTCTAACATCTTAAATTCCAATTATATTTAAACCGGTTGAAAGTTGAAGGAATATAACAGTTCGGAGTTTAAAAATTAAAGTTATTGATAATAGGGGTCCAATTTTTTTATTTTTTCTGATAGGATTATTTTTTATTTTTAAGAAGTACAAAATAAAGAATAAAAAGTGTAAAAAAAACAATTTCTATTTTCTATAAATAATTAAAATCGACCCTCATATCCCGTGAACGCATCGTTGCGAAGCACGGACGGCTCCCTTTTCTAGTTTTCTTTGTGTACCGAAAGAGGGACAGAGAGAGAGACAGAGGAAGGGAAGAGGGTAAATCTCAGTCATCGTCCTCAGGCAAGTCGTTTCGCTTCCATCTCTTGCGAAAATTTCACAGAATATCTCGCAATTGTGTGTATTTCCCATCCCTCAAGCGCCTGAAACCCATCATTTTACTTTCAGATCTTCCTATTGATATGATTGCCTTACCGTATAGTTCTGTGAAGATTTTTTTACAAGAAAATTTGATAAGAAATATTCGATCTACATTTCTTTCTTAAATTCATGAATTGAATTGTATTTGTCTTTCAAGAATTTTCAAATTTCCTTCGGATCTCTTGTTGCGTGTTTCGGTTTATATGACTTCGGATTTTTTTCTTCATTTCATAAAAGTATGTAGCTTTGATCTAGTTTCTAGATGTATATCTGAGAATTCAGGTTCTCCAACTTCGGATCGGGGTTTCTCGATTAGATTTGGTATTGAGCCCCGTTCCGGTACTGACTAGATGAGACTTGGGAGCTGGTGGTGCCGACAGGTGTTTCGTGTCGTGTTGGCCAGCTCGCGGTCGTGTTGCAATCACGACGTGGTCCTGCTCCGACCCAAGAACTTCAATCTGAGGCATCAGCTTAATAAAAATCTTAAAATCTGAATCTCATTCTATTATATCCTACACTGCTTAATTTTTTTTTATTATAGTTTCTGAAAAATTATATTATACCAACTACTCGATATCCACGCCTCTATACATATAATGCTCATGATTCTCAGGTTTATATTCCAACATACTCATTATTTGTATGAGTTGTGATAGCTATTGCATTTTCTTAAAATGTACATTTTGGGGTCTTGATGAAATTACTGACATGATATTGGGGTGTCTGGCTATAGAAAACCTTGAAGAAAAAAATGGGGCTGTCTTTCACCAAGCTTTTCAGTCGTCTGTTTGCTAAGAAGGAAATGCGTATACTCATGGTGGGTCTTGATGCTGCTGGTAAGACCACCATTCTCTATAAGCTCAAGCTGGGAGAGATTGTTACCACCATTCCTACCATTGGTAAGTTCAACATCTGGGTTTCAACATCAGTAAGTACCGATAAAAACAATAAAAAAAGTTCAACATCAATAAGCCTATAGGGTTTCATTGATCAATGTAGTTGAGTTTTTTTATTCTGCTTACTGATTTGTTTTAACTATTTGTATTCTGATTTTCTAAAGGCGGTATTGGTTGTAAGATTTTCATGAATGTAAAATATGTTTTTACTATTTGCCCAATGTTTAACTTTTATGATGGTTGTGATTTCAAAAATGTCAACTTCTCTTCATTACTGGCCTTTTCAGGTGGAAATTGTTCTTGTGAACGATAGCAGTGTTTCTGTTTTAATAATGGCTTCTTAGCAAAGTAAATTTAGCAATTGGGATGCATTTTTTTGTCTGTTCTAGTGTTTCCTTATTTTGAATCTTTTCTTCTTCTTCTTCTTCTTCTTCTTTTTTTTTTTTGTTTTTTTTGGAAAGAGCTTGATTTGTCTTGATTTGATTATGAGGCTCTCGAAAATTTGTATTGTCAAGTGGTAATGGCGAACTTGTGTGCATGAGCCCCATATCACAGGTTCAATTCCTCCTGGGATCAAACTACGATTTAAGTAGGAGGCCATGGCAGTGGGTTGCTGTGCTAGGATCCCCGTGGGTTTAGATTCCATGGGTGAGTCCTATTGGCTCTGCCGTGGGGTGGTTTCCCTGTCATAAAATATATATACATATATATATATATATATCTTGTTGGGTGGCAAATTATAACTTTTACTGTTGCAGACATCTTTTTCTAATTAATCTAACCTGATTGTTTGAAAAGGAGGTCTGTGTGGGTTGCACTTTTTTTTCCCAATTAGAACTGATATTATTTGATCAGGATTTAATGTGGAGACTGTGGAATATAAGAACATCAGCTTCACCGTTTGGGATGTTGGGGGTCAGGACAAGGTATGTAATTTAGTTTTATTATATAACATTGAATCCCTTCAATGGCTATTGATATTTCCTATTTTTTTACATGTAGATTTACTTTTCACAGAACTTATCTTAGCAAAGAGAGGAAAGTGATTTTTCTAACTACATCTGAATTTTGAGATGATTGTTTTGTTAGCCTGAAAAACAATTGCTTCTAGTGCTTGTTGGAAGACTTCCACAAGAATTTAGCATAATCACATTTGAGCATGATAATGTGCTTATGATCATATGGTATGCTACAGATGCATGGGGAGAATTATGGTGTTTATAAGCAGGCTGGTGCTCATATCTTGTCACACTTTTGCACCCAGTATTACGCCAAGCTTAAACTATAAAAATTTGTATGGTTTTTTTTTTTTTCCTTTTGGGTGTTAGGCAAGGAATCATACATAATTGGCTTACACCCCAAATGCATCTTTGCAAGCCATCTAACCAATAATAGGCAGGGTGTTTGTATTGTTTTCTTATTGGATGTTATAATTTATAAATGCAGAGATACAATGATTGAAGTCAGACCTCTCTAGATCATATATCCTGAATACTAAGATGCATTATTTCCATCACAATCGATTCAATTTCCGTACAACTCTGTTTTTGGATGACTCTAGTGGTTATTTTTAATATATATCTTCCAGATCCGTCCTTTATGGAGACATTACTTCCAAAACACCCAAGGACTTATATTTGTGGTTGATAGCAATGACCGAGACCGTGTGGTTGAAGCTAGGGATGAGCTGCACAGAATGTTAAATGAGGTATGAGAAAGGTTTGGAATCTCTTACCATCAGTGCTTATGAGTAGGATGTAGAAGTAAAAATTGCCAGAGGTTGTACCATTTAGAGGACTTCAAATACTGCTTAATATGTTGGACATTGTTCTTCTTTGCTTTGTCAGGATGAGTTGAGGGATGCTGTGTTGCTAGTGTTTGCAAACAAGCAAGATCTCCCCAATGCCATGAACGCTGCTGAGATAACTGATAAGCTTGGCCTTCACTCACTCCGTCAACGCCACTGGTGAGAACTACCCCCCCCCCCCTCTCTCTCTCTCTCTCTCTCTCTCTCTCCAGCCCCTCTGTAACTATCCGTGTACACAAAATACTGCAGGTATATCCAGAGCACATGTGCCACTTCTGGTGAAGGGCTCTATGAGGGACTCGACTGGCTCTCAAACAATATTGCAAATAAGGTTGGTCATGCTCTTACATAGAATTACTTATCAGATATCACCTTCTGTAAACACCTTGACATGTTTTTTTTTTTTTCCTTCATGATTAATTTCTTATTTTTTTAATGTAATTGCAGGCATAGATGTCTTGGTACTGAGTTTTAGGTTGCAACAACAGCTGGAATATAAAGTCGTTCTTTCCTTTTGGAGTACTGGATTTTGCCTTCCTGTTTCATGTAACCTTTTCTACTAGTTTATTGTTTCCCTTGCAGACATCATGGTTACTACCTGTAGTTTTCTGGATTTTTTTTTTCTTTTCATGGTATTACTTGGGACATAATTGTTTTTACGATTTGTCTTGTGAATGTAAGGACATATATCTTTTGTTGGAAACTGATATAACGGCATACATTATCTCCACTACCTCTTTGTTTTAATGTCTCAAACTAGTTGAAGAAAATGTGCTAAATTTCATCATAGGCTATTTGGGAGAATTCAGCAGTTGGGATATAATGTACATTCGTATGAGGGCAGTGAAAATGTCAATGGCAATTAATGTTCTTTCAATTAAAGTCCCTCTGAAACACACATTTCACTACAAGAAAAAGAGTATTTGTGACGGATTATTTGTGAAAAGAATAATTATTTACAATGAAAATATTCATTTTGATAGAAAATAATCATTTTTGCAGGAATTAGTTAGTTACAATTAAGCAGTTTTTTTGTAGTGTTTGATATATGATCCATCCATTGACTGAATCATCACTTCTAAATAAATGTTAGTGAGGATCGAATAATCTCTCTCTTACTCACAACAGAAGCAAAATAAATTGTTATATATTAACAATTAAACCATCACGTCCGAAGAACAAATTATTAAAAAAACCTAATCATTGGTGTTCTTAGAGACATGAGTGATGAGTTATCATCAAACTCGTCTAGCACTAAAGCCTAATAGCAATGCATGATAAATGCAACTCGCATGACTCTAATATATATATGTCAGGGTGAGAGACAGTAATTGTCCCAATAACTGGTATAGTGGATCATAGGGTTATATTTTACTAATGGCCTTGATGGAAAATATTCATATTCATATCCATATCCGTACGCTGGTCGTGATAGTAATAGTGATGGTGGTCGATAATAACCTGATGGACCTGAATATATTATTGGATTAGGGAAAATTGTTGACGATTGAGATGGGGGCAGCGGTGTCAACCTTGAATTTCGAAAGAAAGGGGCACTGGATATCCGGCTAAATGAATCCTGACCATGATTGTTGCCGTGCATAGGCCTACGAGTGGCAGAATTGCTCCTTCCGAACAAGTATTCATCCTCAGGAACATAAGAAACATCATCCATATCATCATCATCACATGCAAACGTCCGAGCTTCTTTTTTCTTCTTTTTACAACAACCACTAGTCTCGTCGTGCGAGGGGAACTTCTGAAAGGACCAAAGCTCTGCTGGTTTGCCCATCTTTTCAAACATTTGCATGAGTATCCTAGGGTCTATGTCACCCATAACTGTGACCTTCCCTTTCTTTGAATCAATGTCCACGGAAGTCACTCCTAGTCCAATATATGTGTATAAAAAATCAGATCTATTTATGTGACAAAAACATTGACCAAGACGTGAAGAAATAAAGAAAAATAAATCAAAATGGAGCATATATATATATATATATAAGTATGCACAGCACCATTAGTTTTCAGCAACTTTTTCTTCAACTTAATCGGGCACTCAACACAACACTTGATATCCACTTTTAGGGTACTAATCTGCATGTAGAGGAGACGAAACGAACATGATTCAAGAGAAATTAAAGGAAATTAAATGAAGATAAATATATTAATACCGTGACCAATGTGCATGCATGTATGTGCGTTTGAACTAAAAAGACCAAGAAGAAATTAATAAGTACCGGAGAGGAGGGCAGTGCATGGTTGTACTCCATTGGGATAGCTTCAAATAAACTGGCAAATGAGAAGAAATTGATCTAGAATATTATTATAGGTCCACTAATTTTGTTTTAGATGAATAACGATTTTATAGAGGAAAATGCATGTCTTAATTAAGAGTAGGGGCGAAGGGGTAGCATTTTATTATATATTGGCCGTTAAACTGTGAAAATCTTAAACTTCCATAAATATTTTATGGGAGAATATGAAGTTAAAATTAAGATCTGAAGAATTTTTCCCCGGGCCAATAAGAAATGAGGAAAAAGTAATGCAATCGAAGGCAGAAGATCCTTTCGTTTTATATATAATCTCGAAGATCAAATCGTAATCTCTTATCCACTCCTAGACCCTGATCATTTTTTCTTTTGGGAGGAGGGAAATGATCAATATATAAGGAGATTTTACGCTCAATTCCTAATTTTAATTTGTATGATAAGGTTGCGATAGTTTTAAGGATGCCAATTATGTAGCTTTTACAATATTCTTAAAAATATTAAATAATAATAAATATTGATTTTATCAATCTTCGAAAATTTTATATATGCATTTTCTCAGTTGATCAATGTGTCTCAATTTAAAATATTCCACTTTTGCAGGAAAAAAAAAAGGAGAAACCATAATCTTCTGATGATAGCACTTATAAATGTATTGATTTGAGGAAATTATATATATACAAGCTGCATTGCCCTCATAAAAAAAATAAAAAAAAAAATAGAAGAAGAAGAAGAAGTAAATATTGGAAGGAATTTTCAGTACCAGTACCGAAGGCTGAGGCATATTAATTATATATGCATGCATGGTCGAAGACTCAAAGCTAATAGTATTGCTTTTTATTTTTTATTTTTCTTTTAATGTTCACCGAATTAATGCAATCTTTGGAAGAGCTCTCTAGTAGAGAAGTAAGCTAGACAGGTCATTCATGCTGGTATATATGTATACCAAAATAAAGGGCATAACTCAACGCATGCAACCACGAGTGCCAGAACTACTGTTTCACTCATTGTCTGATGCAGGCAGAGATCCCCATGCAATGTTAATTCCATCAATTGAGCCATATATATATATATATATATATATATATATATATATATATATATATAAATTAAAAAAAATGTGGTGTGCGGAGGTTGTGTAGATTTTTTCATATATATATATATATGAAAAATGTTATTTTGTCTGCTCAATTTACCTCCTCATTTTGATATTTTATGTATTTTAATTTTTTTTTAATTAATAGTTAAGGAAGTGACTATTAGTAGATTGATATTTATATATATATATTTTTTAAAATGTTTTAAAATGATAAAAAATATGAAAAAAAATTGAAAAAAAGTAAAATAGTAATTTTGGCCTTGCTAGCAGTAAGATGAAGCGGGCTACTCTGAGTGACAGAGTAGCTTTGCTCGCTCTTTCTCTCTCTCTCTATATATATATATATAAATCAATGACAACTAATTATTTGAAAGACTTGGGATTCTACCCAAAGATACCTTTTACTATACATATTGCAAAAAAATCAGAAAAATAGAGGAAGCATTGGGCTTTAGATTGAATAGGAAAGTGCCATATGTATTTAGAATAATCATCCAAAACAGAAAAGTAAAAACGACATCCTAACGAGGATAACATAGGAGCAGGGCCTATACATCCAAAAACAAAAGTTGAAAAGGCCTCTGTAACCAAGAGGGGGAAGGGGGGTGGGGTAGTGCATGAGTATTTGCTTGATGGCACTCTGGACATGATTTTATAATACTTGATGTGGTCACTAGAAGATGAAATTTGCTGAGAGTTACATACGTGATGCCAGAGGAGGGGTGCCCAAGTTGGGCATGCCAAACTTGAGGTGTTGTCTTTTCACCAAGATAGACTTGTGAGAGGTAGAACAGTGAGATGAAGTTGCTTCCAAGGTGGTCAAGCATGCAGGAAAAACATAGAGCCCATCTTTAACGATTCCCCGAGTCACTTGGGTTTGTAAATCCTTCACAAAGAAATGAGACAAGTGAAATTCAAAATAGACAAAGTTATTAAAACAAAATTGATGGACTAAAATAAAGTTTTTCATTATGGAAGGAACAACAAAATATTGTGGAGAAGAAATTTGCCATTTGGAGTATTGATGTGAGCCGAACCAACATTCTGAATTGGAATTGAAGAACCATCTCCTATACTGACTTGATCAGTGCCATGGTAAGGGGTAGAGTCTAAGTTGAGGTTAGAGAAGTCAGCTGTGAAATGGTTTGTGGCAACTGTATCGGGAAACCAAGGACTCGGGGAAGAGATAGGTGGCATTGAGGTGAAGTTTATTGTGAAAAAGGGTGGTGCAGGAGCTTGATAGGACTGGTTAAATCGATGGTAACATGAAATGGCTGTATGTCCATGTTTATGGTAGACTTGGCAAGGGGGTCTGGTATCAGACCGAGTAGAAAAATGGCTGGGAGATTGTCCTCCTCTTCCTCTGCCACTACGACCTCCTCTATGATTGGGAGTTCTTCCTCTGGTGGAGTGACTTGCTGGTGAGGGAGGTCGAAAACTTGTGGCATGAGCAGCAATATTAGTACCTAAATTCAAGGATTGATGCTGATGAGTTAAACATGATTCATAGTTGAGTAAAAAGCTATAAATATGATGGGAGGATAGAAGCTCGGGACGGGTTGTGATGGAGGTGACAATAGACTCATAATCTGATCCAAGGCCAGCCAATAGGTAGATTGAAAACTGAGATTGAGGAACAAGATGCCCAACTGCACCAAGAGCGACAAGAAGCGAAGTGGCCTTTTGATAGTATTCTGAGATTGATTCAGAGCCCTTTTTAAAGGTTGCTAGTTGGTATTGAATGTGCACCACATGAGCTGAGGACTGGGCATCAAATAAATTCTGAAGTGTAGTTCATTTTTCGTGTGAAGTGGTACACTCAAGAACATGAGAAAGGACATTATCAGATAAAGAGGAATTTATAGCAGAGATGATTAATTGATCTTGGAGAAGCCATAGAGTATACTCGGGATTAACAACTTCATCAATGGTGGAAGGGGGTTTAGGGAGGGTATCATCAACATAACCATAGAATTGATGACCCTTAAGGAAATGTACAATTTGCACATTCCACAAGAGATAGTTATCAATGGTGAGTTTAAGAGTGATGAAGTGGAAGGCAAAATTTAAAATGGAGGAGTTGGGGTTTGGTGGAGTCAAAGAGGACTGTTAAAGATTGTCGTTGGATGCCATGGATGGATTTTAAAAGGAATGGTAAAGAGGAAAAAAAAAGTATAGAAAGGAGGAAGAAGGTAGCGTGAGATTTATCGGGCTCTTGATACCATGCTAGAGTTTCAGAATATGAACCAAGTGTTTGAGAAAAGTTCTCATCGATAAAAAGTTCTTTATAGATTAATATTGCATACTTGTGCCCACGATACAATGACCCTTCAGGTCCTATTTATACAAACTGAGATAATGAAAAAGAAAGAAAATACATTCTAGACTTTGAGGACCACAATAATCAGTTTCACAATTATGTTATCCTGCCACATCCACTATGGAAGATTCTTGGTGCAATGGAATGTGCTCAAATGTGTTCAGGCGACAGAGGAGAAGTTAGTTAGTCTCTATTATTCCTGTTGGGAGTAAGGGGAGGGAAGTTTGCCACTAACGGTGGCAGTGAAGGTTGAAGATGGAGGAAATTGAAGTGGAATGAGAGCGGTTACGATTGAATGAAGATGAGAGTAAGCCGATTGCAGTGGACTTGGGAGATATGGAGGAGCTTCGTGGAAAGGGGGAGCGAAGTCTAGTTGGAAGGATTTGTGCTGATCGAACTATCGGGAAGGATGTAGTGAGGAAGACGATGGAAAAGATCTGGCGAGTGAACATGAGTATGGAATTCACTGAGATAGGTACTAATGTCTTCATTGTGACTTTTGCAAACCGTGGTGATAGAAGTAGAGTTCTTACAGGTTGTCCATGGCTGTTCGATAATTACCTGTTTGCATTGAAACCATTTGATGGAAGTACGCAGGCTCATCTTCTTGATTTCTCAAAGGCTAATTTCTGGATCCAGATGTATAATTTGCCTCTGGGAGGGATGAATTGCAGAATGGGAGAAGCTATTGGCAGATCCATCGGGAAGGTGTTAGAAGTGGAGGGAGAGGAAAATGAAGTAGCCTGGGGTAGATTCCTGAGGGTGAAAGTAGAATGTGAGCTCACAAAACCACTAGCTCGAGGGAGAACAGTGAATTATGAGAGAAAATAGATTTGGATCCCATTCAAGTATGAAAAATTACCTAAAATCTGTTTTCGATGTGGATGTATTTTGCATTCAAAACAAGGGTGTTTAGGTGGAGAAGGGGAAGGTTCTGAGAGAGAGGGTGATCCAAGACAGTTTGGGGCTTGGATGAGAGCCTCAGCAGCAAGTCGTTATCGTGCTGAAAGGCAGCCAAAATCCTCAGGAATGGGAGGTTTCTCTGGAAGCACTGATCAGAGGGAAAAGGGAGAGGAGGTGATAGGTGGAGGTGGTTGGATGAAGGATAAGAGTAGTATGGAGGGTGACTCGAAGGAGGCAGGGGTGATTGAGAGAACAAAAGGGGCTGAAGAACCAGTGGAGTTGCTTGTAGAAAATGTCAAATTGAAAAACTTAGTTAGTCTACAAACAGATCCTGAGGAAGAATATTTACCTGGTGCTGACAGTGAGCCTATTGTAACAGATACACAACAAGAAAATGAGAAAAAAAGGGGTAGAATAAGCACTTGGAAGAGGAGGGCTCGTGTAGCTCAGGGTGAGTCCTTAACATCTAATAGTTTTTTGAAAAGGAGTGCTGTTTGTAGTTGGGATGAGGGTGAGAAATTGGAGGGGAGAGAAAAAAGATTGAGAAGGGGAATTGCAAAGGGGGAGATGTGAACTCAAACTGTATGGTGGAGGCTGCTGAGCAGCCCCACCAATATCAATGAAAACCTTAGTGTGGAACTGCCGAGGGCTTGGCAACCCTCGGACAGTTCAAGACCTTAGTCGATTGGTTAAGGAAAAGAGGCCTGGTGTGATTTTTCTGATGGAGACTATGGTAAAGACTAGAAGAGTGGAAGGTTTGAAATCAAAGCTGGGAATGGATGGTTGCTTTGTGGTTGATTCTTTGGGCAGGAGAGGAGGTTTGGCTCTATTCTGGGATGATCAAACAAGTGTGGAGATTCTTAATTTCTCTCAATGGCATATCAATGCTAGTGTTAAAGAAGGCAAGATAGCTGAGTGGATCTTCACGGGCTTCTATGGACACCCTGATACAGCAAGGAGAAAGTTCACTTGGGAGTTGTTGACTAGATTAAAACCTAGTGATGGAAAAGCCTGGTGTGTTGCAGGGGATTTCAATGAGATTCTGACCCAAAGTGAAAAAAAGGGAGGGCAGTTGAGACCCGAGGGGTAGATGGGGATGTTCAGAGAGGCCTTGGAAATAAATGAACTGTTTGATATGGGCTATGTGGGAGATTGTTTTACTTGGAGTAATGGTCATGAGGACCATACTTTTACCAAGGAAAGACTTGATAGCGTTGTAGCAAACAATGAATGGAGAGGGAAGTTCCAATTGGTAAAGGTAGAAGGTCTGGTTGCTAGGAGTTTAGACCATAAACCTTTGCTACTGACTGCAGGGAATGGAAATTATGGGAAGAGGAAAAGAAAGTTCTGGTTCAAGTTTGAAGCCAGTTGGCTAAAGGAAGAGGAGTGTGAGAGGGTGGTGAAGAAAGTATGGGAAGGGAAGCAAAAGACTCTTGAACCTAATAAGCAAGTACAGAATCTGTTACAGAGATGTAGTGGTGAGCTATCAAAGGGATTTAGTAAGAGGGACAAGGAAAGAGAAGGAATGATTGAGCTGCTAACAAGACAGATAAAGGATTTGCAAGATAAGGAGGGACCTGAGGTGGTTGATGAATTAAAAAAGCTTAAAAAAGAGGTAGGGAAACTGTTTGAGTAGGAGGATCTGAGGTGGAGGCAGAGGGCAAAAATGAATTGGTACAATTTGGGAGACAAGAACACTAAGTTCTTCCATGCTTGTGCCAATCAAAGAAAGAAAAGAAATAAAGTGCTGTCAGTGGTGGATGCTCAAGCTATTTTAAGATCTGAAGAAGATGAGATTGCAGAGGCCTTTAAGAGGCATTTTTGTGAAGTGTACAGATCTGAATCCCCCTCGAGAGAGGCCATTGAGGAATGTATAAGTCCTATTGAAACAAAAGTAACAAGCTGTATGAATGAGGTGCTGGAGAAAAGGTTCTGCAGGGAGGAGGTGGAGACAACATTGAGATATATGGGCCCTCATAAATCCCCGGGGCCAGATGGATATAGTGCATGCTTTTACCAGAATCTATGGAAGACTGTGGGTGAAGAAGTTAGTGATGCTGTTTTGAGTTTCCTGAATGATGGTAGAATGGATAAGTCCCTGAACTTCACTTATATTGCCTTAATTCCAAAGCTGTTCGAGCCTGTGAAGGTGGGTGATTTCAGCCCAATAAGCTTATGCAATGTTTTGTACAAACTCATTGCAAAAACCTTGGCAAATAGGCTTAAGAAAGTGTTAGATGGGGTGATCTCACAGAATCAAAGTGCCTTTATTCCAGGCAGATTGATCACTGACAATATAGTAACAGCTTATGAGGCATTACATTCCATGAAAACCAGACTCAAGGGTAAGATGGGGGCAATGGCTTTGAAGCTAGATATTTCGAAAGCATATGATAGAGTGGAGTGGAAATACCTTGAGGCAATAATGGCGAAAATGGGATTTGGGAAGAGATGGATTAGTTTGATCCTGGGGTGCATCACTACTGTATCCTATTCTGTGTTACTAAATGGACAGCCTGGAGAAGTAATAGTTCCAACGAGAGGCTTGAGGCAGGGCTGTCCCCTCTCTCCATATCTCTTCTTACTGTGTGCTGAAGGGTTAAGTGGATTACTTAATGAGGCAGAAAGGGCAGGTAAGATTAGAGGTGTGGCAGTGGCAAGAGGAGGAGTAAAGCTTACTCATCTCCTCTTTGCTGATGATTGCATTATTTTTGGTAGAGCATGTTGGGAGGAATGGGTGAGGATAAAGGGTATTCTGCAGCTTTATGAAAGGGCCTCAGGGCAATGCCTCAATAAGCAAAAGACCACCATTATTTTAGTTCAAATGGTAGAAAAGGGGACTGGGAGAGAATCACAGCAGACTCGGGTGCTCGAGTTCAGAACAGCTTTGAGAAATATCTTGGATTGCCTACAATGATTGGGAGATCCAAGTATGATACTTTTAGAGGTATCAAAGATCGGGTATGGAAAAGAATTCACAACTGGAAGAATCAATTTTTGTCTCCTGCTGGGAAAGAAGTTCTCTTAAAGGCTGTGATTCAATCAATTCCTACTTATTGTATGAGTGTGTTGGCTTTGCAAGGAAATAGCAACAGAAATGGGAAAATTCTGGTGGAGCTTTAAAGGAAATGAAAAAAAGATCAGATGGATGGGATGAGATAAAATGGGAGCATCAAAGCATTGTGGAGGTCTTGGATTTAGGGAACTTGAGAGCTTCAATAAGGCCCTACTAGCAAAACAATGCTGGAGAGTCTTGACAAATCCTGAGTCTATTACAGCCAAGGTCTTGCATGATAAGTATTTTAAGTCATCTGGTGTGTTGGATGCAAAACTGGGCAGAAATCCTTCTTTAATTTGGAGAAGCTTGTGGGGAGCCAAGGATCTTTTGAAAGAGGGGCTAGTGTGGAGGGTTGGCAATGGAAAGAGTATAAATATTTGGGGGGATAGATGGATCCCTCAACTTTCATCCTACAAAATTCAGTCTCCTGTCAAGGTCTTCTCAGAGAGTGATAAAGTGGCAAAGCTCATTGATGAAATTAAGGGGGAGTGGAAGAAGGAAATAGTGATGGAAGTGTTTAATGCAGGTGAGGCTGAGACCATTTGCAGGTTACCAATCAGTAAAACTGGTAGGGAGGATAAGCAAATCTGGGCACTCTCAAAGAATGGGATTTATAGTGTGAAGTCAGCTTATCATTTTGAAATGCAAAGAAGGAAAAGATTGAGTGGGGAATCCTCTATGGTTTCTTATGTAGAGGAGGGTTGGAGTGAAATTTGGAGACTCAAAGTATCTGGGGTCACAAAGATGTTCATCTGGAAGGCTTTAAACAATTGTTTGCCTACCAAAAGGAACCTTCGTAGAAGAAAGGTAATTGAAAATCCCAACTGTCCGATTTGTAACAGATATGAAGAAACAATATGTCATGCTTTGTGGAGTTGTGATGCAGCAGTGGATGTTTGGGCAGAAGGAAGTAGTCCAGTTCAGAAATGGTCATCAGAAGTGGGGGATTTTGGGATGGTTTGGAAGAAAATGGTGCAATCTCTATGCATGGAAGATTTGGAACTGGCTGCTATTGTTTTGAGGAACATCTGGTTGAGGAGAAACAGATTCATTTTTGAATCTTTGTTTAACAGTCCAGCAAACATCTTCAAGTAAGCTGAAATAACAAGGGCGGAATTCAAAGAAGCAAACTGTATTGAGAGCCAAAATGGAAACTCTGTAATAAGGGAAGTGGAAAAATGGAAAAAGCCTAGAGAAGGGAAGGTAAAAGTTAATTGGGATGATGCTTTTGTGAATAATAGCAAGAGGATGGGAGCTGGGATTGTTTGTCGAGATCATGAGGGGGACATTCTCTTTGCTGCTTGTATGCCACAATCCAATGCCATGACAGCAAGCCAAGCAGAAGCTGTGGCCTTGTGGAAAACAATGAAGCTATGTGAGGACCTGCAGGTGGGAGAAGCTGAGCTAGAAGGTGATGCTTTATGCATTGTTAAAGCAATTAATAGCACAGATGAGAGTTGGGAATGTGGAGGCCAGTTAATAGAAGATATACGGGGGATGTTAAACAACAGACCTCAATGGACTGTTAGCCACACACGAAGGGAAGCAAATAAGCCTGCAGATTTTTTAGCAAAATTTGCTTTGAATATAGATAAAGATTTAGTTTGGATGGAAGATGGCCCTGAGGGCCTGTACAGTTTGATTTTACAAGACAAAATTGTAATTGATTCCACTTAATGAAATTCTGAGGTATGTTTTGATTAAAAAAAAAAAATGTGTTCAAATGTGTTGCCCTAGCCCTTGCTGTGTTGTTCTACTATAGCAGGTACCATTCTCCAATAATTAACATCAGCAACCTGATCAATCCAAAGTACTCTTGAGCCTCCGGAATGTTTCCGACCCGACCCGCTTTTTAAAAATACTCATTTTTATTTGTTTGTTTATTATTATTATTTGTTTATTTATTTATTTATTTATTTATTTTTAATTTGTATTTACATGAAAGAGGAAATTCTATCCTTGATTTTTTAAAAGAAGGTTGCCAATTGTTACAAAAGATTTTGCTATATTATAAATATGCCAGTTTTCCTTTAAAATATAATATTATTTATTACCTAAGTGGCTATTCAAAGCTTCACATTCGCTTGAAAAGTCAACCGATGGTGGTAGAAACTAGAAGGATCGAGACAGAGGGACACTCCTAATTTAAAAAGAGTATTTATTTATAATCACACTATGAACAGATCCAAAAGCCCAAACCCCCTTCAGTTTGGGAAATGAGTTCAACCCCGATCGAGCAAAAGAAAAAATAAAGCAGAGTGAAAAGACATGAGCACAAAATCCAAATTAGGTAATTCCCATTTCTTGATTCTCCCTTTACTCCTGGTTGATTCTGAGTTCATTCTACAGTATAGTGCACATTCATCCCGAGAACCGATTCTAAGCCGCGGATGGTGCTGTCACATAGTGAACGGCACCGGCCTCGGAAAAAGCAGCCAAGAAGGGATGGATATTCACTGGATCTGCCTCGCCGTCGGCAGCCGCGGCCGGCTTCTTGTAGTCCAATGATTCATCATTGTAAATATCCCACCACTTCTTCACAAGCATCTTTATGTCCTCTCTCTGCATGTTCTCTTCTTTCCCTGTATATCTCCATGGCTTTGATCCCTGCCAATGTTCCCCAATTCAAACAGCTTAAGCTACGTGCAATTTATAACCAATCCAAAAACCACCAAAATAGTTCTGCAATTAAAATACTCACTGCTGCACAGTAGTGAACAACTTTAACTTTCTCGAGCTCCACATTCTCCGGGTGTCTCCACAACATAGCAAGCACAAGATTGTAAACGAGCGGGATGGGCTTGTAACTATCTTTAAAGAATATGTTCAAGAAGTCCTGCCAAATAAAGAACAAAACATCCTAGTTTTAGCCAATGAAGAATCACCCATCAAACATAAGCGCTAATAATTAAAGGAACCACCAGAATTACCAAGAGATCGACTAAATACAATATTGATTCCACAAACCTGCTCAGCAAATGGGGTTGGGGTTGTGAGTTTCAGGGTCTTCAAGAGGTCCTCGTAGGTGGACAAATTGGGCTCGAACACAAACATGCCGGCGTTGAAGTAAAGGGAAGGCGGCGGTAGGCCCAACTGATCGGTGGGCCACTTGACCTTTTCAGGGCACTGCTGGCAGTACCCGATCTTGTATTGCAGGGTGTGACTCCATGTTTTCTCACAGAAGCAGTCCTTCACTGCGTAGAAATGCCCGTCCGGCAAATCAAAAAGGTGGTCGACGTTCTCAAACACCTGGATGTCTCCATCCAAGTATATTATTTTACTGTATTCCACGAACTACAGCCAAAACCAAAACGCAGTTTTAATCACCCGTAAAGAAAAAAACAAAAAACAAACAAAAGACATGAGCGTGACGTGGTTTTACGTACCTCCCATATACGGAGCTTGGAGTAGTTGATGACGTAGTAGGCCATGGCGAACTGGGTCTGGTTCTCGGGCGGGTAAACGGGCTCGATTTCGCGGACTATGCAGCCCTGAGACACCAAGATCCGACGGTGCTCCTCGGGCACGTCGGGAAGCACCGCGACGACCAACGGGTACGCCGTTTTGGCCTTCCTCAATCCTTTGGCCAGCCCGACGACGCCCTTCACGTAGTCCCCGTTGCCAGCCAAGAAAGTCACGTAGGCCCGGCTTGGCAGGGTAGCAGGTTTGATGCACCGGGCGGGTTTCGCAGCAGCTGCGAGGAGCTCCGGAGCCATGACAAAGTAATGGGAGAGAAATCTAAAGGCTTGAGAATCCTGAATCTTGGAGTTGAGATTGTTTAATTCGTGGCTCTCGGGGCTTGGGGTTTCTGCGTGAGCGTTGGGAGATTCCTGGGGAAGCATACACACACATATATATAGCGGTGAAATGAAATGAAGATGAGCCTGAAATTCCGGCATATTCGTTATACAATTTAGGATGATAGTCGTCTGCATGCCCGAAACGTGTCCCCATGAGGAAATCGAACGGTTGCTGGGAGGCCTGGGAGGAGGTTCTGGACCAACAGTAGCTATGAGGACTAGACTAGAAAGGTCTGGGCCTTGCTAAGATTTTGATGGGCGGCGATCGTCTGCAAGTGTTTCTGGGTGTCCGACACGTGTCCAGGTGACATTATTTATTAATTATAGTATTTAGTTGGCCTCCAAATTATAAAACTTAAAATCATTTATTAAATACAACATGATTCTAAAAACCTTTATATGTATTATGGAGTTTTTATTTTGTTTACTCACATTTAGGTTTGTCTTTTTTCTAGAAAAATAATTAAATTAACTAAAACTTATTACTTTCTCTGCTAAAGTAGAGTAACATGAAAGTGAGGAAAATACATCAATTCAATAATTGGTGCGTTCATGATCTTGCGTAATGGGTAGCGGCAATGTAAGTCTTGGACAATATCTCATTAATCCAGTACTTAATAAATTTTTACAGTAAAAAAGATTCACCTATTAGTCATGTATAATTATTAGACCTGATACTCTATGTCTTTATGCCGTTATCTTTATAAAACTACTTGATTAAAAAAAAAAAAGAGTAACATGAAAGTATGTTTACACTTTTACCTTATAAGTAATATTAGATATAAATTTAGAGTTTATAAATTTTTGCACTCCGTTTTAAGAGAAGGAATTCCATCATAAAAAAATTAGTTTCTTTTTCTTAACATGAATTTTATATTCTTTTATATATATATATTTTTTAATAGAGTGTATAACACATATATATTATAAAATTGTATAAATTTTTTCTCTTAATTTATTTGTTAGTAGTAATAAGAAATTAATAATAATAACATGGTAGGGCCAGCGGTAGGCGTCATGTGATTATTCTAAAAGGTTCTACGACATGAAATTAGTGGAGTATTAGAACCTGAGCTTTGAGGCTAAGATCACGACACTTGTCAGATACTAATTGGTGATCAAAATATTGGGCCCCAGCGACCGTAGAAATTTCTGGTCCATCGTTCGTGCTTGACTAAAAGTAGTCTATGCCTAGTTGGTCCCAAATGGAGTTGGGCGGGGTTGGGAACTGGGAGGGAAGTATTCATTGGTCTAAAGGATTTTTGGGTAATTTAAAACCATTTATTGGTGCCCAATTTTCTAATCTTGCAACATGTGTATTGCATCATCCCTCAAATTTGAATGTAGAAGAAACAGGATACTAGTAGAAGCTCTTGGAACCCTATCCATAGGTAATTATCGTTTGCCCAAATGATTTTGTAGTGTTGCTATATTTGTAATGAAAAGTCCCTTCTAAAATAATATTTGTAATGAAAAATGTTCATAGATCATGGTTCATAATGCATACCTAAAAACTTATTTTTATGTTGAAAAAGAAAGTGATCGAAAAAAGTCAAGCACATGCATATATAAATCAAAGAACAACTTTACGATGTTTTCGCTTGAGATAAAGTCTAGTAAGTAGAGTTGAGGTCGAGTACTCACACCCGGCCCCATCTAGGGTGGGTAGGGTATCCCACCTGCATTAAGTGGGCACCCTGTCAAGAGAAAGAAATAGGGGCAGGGGGCGGGGGGCGTGTGTCGGGTGGGATACTTGCTCAAGTTTTGTGTACATATATATAAAAATAAAAATAAAAATAAATTAAATGTCTTCATTTTTATAACTCTCCAAAATGATGTCATTTTGTTTTAAGGTAATTTCTCCCTTGCCCCAAAATGATGTCCTAATATCTTCCCCATTTTTACGGACTTACGATGTCTACCTCTTTCTCTCATTTTCGTCTTCTCTTTTTATCTCATTTCTTCTGTTAATCCCTCTCCTTTCTCTCCTTTCATCTTTTCTTCTTCTTCTCCTCCTTTTAGCCTAGCTTCTCTTTCTGTTTTTGTGGGTCACGACTAAGGTACAATTTACGACAGTAAGACCACAGCTTGGTCATGGATCTCTACAACCTAAAATTATAGTCATTGTAATGGATCTATAAGTTAAAGACTAACGGCTATGACCGTAGGTCTACAAGTTTTATGGCCCATGACCATAAAGATCTGCCCATAGATTTTCAAATATGTGAATAGATATTTATGACCAATGGGTGCGACTATAGCCCGCGGGTCTGATCTATGCAATTTTGTATCATTTTTTTATTTTTTTTTGTTGGATTTGTGTAAACTTTTTATTTTGTTTTATGTATATGCAACTTTATTAGATTGTTTTATGAAAAATGTGTTGCCCTTGCAGGGTGGCTAGATGGTGGTGGCTAGGGGTGTAATCGGTCCGGTTCGATCAGATTTTGGACAAAATCTTGGACTGAACCGGTATGACCGGTTTTATATTTTTTAAAACCGATTACGCACCAGTTATACTCCTAAACCGGTACTTCCGGTTTTACCGGTTTCCGGTCCGGTCCGGTTCGGTTTTCCGATTTTTTTAAAATGTAAGTTTGACATTTTGTTATTAAAAATATGTTTTAAAAAAACTGTTTTAAAAAAATATGTTATACTTTTATTAATCTATATTAGACTATTAATATAACTATAACTATAGTCTATATTAGATTACTTTTTTTTTTGAGGGAGTCTATATTAGACTATTAGTACAAGTTATAAATTTATATATTAGTATAGCTATATATTAGTATATATTAGTATTAGTGATAAACTATATATTAGTATAGCTATATAATACATGATCAATTACATTTTCATTTTTAAGATTAAACTTTTATTTTATAATAACATTATCTTATATATAATTATATTTATAGTATATGATCAAACAAATTACAAATGTTCATATTTAAAATTAACATTTAATGTTATATTTTATAAATTATAATATGAAATTATTTCATATATGATATATAATTATATATAATTATATATAAAAATTTCACATATAATTATACATTATATATAAAACTTATATATTTAATATATATAAAATATTTTGTATAATTTTAATTTTGTATAAAATTTATATATAAAATATTATTTTTTTATCAACCGGTTCGGTCCAAAAAATTTTAAAACCGGAACCGGACCGGTTTCAACCGGTTTATGAATTATAAGAACCGGTTCCGGACCGGACCGATTCAAAACCGGTAAAACTGGTCCGGTTCAGACCAGTTTACCGATTTAAATTTACACCTCTAGTGGTGGCGTCAATCTGGCTGTCCGGCAAGAAAATGTGGATGCTCACCTCGCTCAGGTGGGGACGGGGTGTGGGATGGCCGGCTACCCACCGTATAGGGGGGTAGCACTCCTATTGATAAGTAAATCCACTGCATTAAAAAATGAAACGAGACTATCACATAGAGTTGGGGGACTTTAACTTCTTCTCCAATTTCCCCTTCCTCCATTTTTTTCCTCATTGTAGCATATAGCCATTAGAATATGAGAGCTTGTACAAAACCATATTCATATTTGTTTTCATTTCCTTTTAGATATGTGAATTGACGTCATTACGTCGAGCCATATAAATATTTGTAGTCTATTTATCTTTATTTTTTGTCATTTACTTATCTTTACAAGGCATGGATGTTCACCATAAGCACAACTACAATTAAAGCAAATGTGGATCATGTGATAAATTGTTGATCACCATAATAGGAAAAATGCACCAACATATTCCCTATACACAATTAATGTTGGATGAATAAATTTCTTAGATAGGAAAGCCTTCCTCAAAGAAGTGTCGCAAACTTTTATTTGGTTGAGATTTGAAAAACCTTTCAAGTTTGTGAAATTTGCATGTAATGTCTTCTCTTTCAATAAGATCTGAAAATGAACGAATGTAATCGATTGAGATCAATAAAGGATTAAATATTATCCATTCAATTTTTAATAGAATATATTCACTATTTTTTGCACTAGATTTTAGCAACTTGATTTGTAGGGGTTTGTTTATACAAAAAATCTTTACAACCTCTTACTATTCACCCACACTCCACACACCATATTTTTTTTTAATTTTTTTCTTTTATCAAATATTTATTATATAAATAGTGAATAAAAAATTTGAAATAGTTAAAAAAATAAATTCAAAAAAAATTTAAAAAGATTTAAAAAAATATGGTGTGGTGGAGTGTGATAGAGGTTGTTTATAATGTCTTCTCTCTCACATTCTACCTGTATAGTACTTGGTAATTAAGTATGCGCTTGAAAGTTTCTTGGATGGATCAAAGTAGTTATGTTGAAATGATCGTCTAATTTTAAGATTCCTCCATTTTATATTTTGGTATCTTAGGGATTTAAGAAGTCTTTCCATGGCAATCATAAACATAAAGGGAAAATTATAACGTACGTACCACTACTTTCTATAATCTATATATATATATATGCATGTACATATATATATATATATATATATATATATATATATATATAATTTCTTTTAAAGAAAGCTGGAACCATTCATTTTTAGTTGTCCAGGAGTAATAACATACCACTCTAACCCGCCTAAATTAGCCACTAGGGTTGCTACCCGCTCTAAATAGGCAAATAGCACCCTCGCCCATCCCTACCTTTGCCTCTGCCTCATGCCGGTTGTAGTTTCTACCCTTGCTCTTGTCCTCCCACTTCTGCCTCCATCAAGACCCCTTTCATCTGCTGGACGAGTGGGTAGCACATCCTACTACTCGACTAATCGTAAAATCATTAGATCTACACAAAATATAGTTCGACTTCCACATCATATAGCCATGCCATGAGTATAGGTGTTGTGAAATTTTAATTGTACTTGCAAGTGCACGAACCATACCGAGGTATAGTTTTTGCAAAAATGAGGTCGAACCCACAGGAACTTGTAAAAACGTAGGAAACCAATTAAATATAAACCAAATAAATTCTAATCTATTTCAGAAAGATGAGTTATAAAATAAAATAAGAAATTAAGATCTAAACAATCAATTAATAAAAGCAAGAAAATAATTAATCTAATAAACTAATCACAATAAAAAGAACTAAAATAAATTCTAAAATGCAAACTAATCTAAATAACAAATAAACTATTAATGGAAAGTGAACTAAGATTTTGGAATCCACCTCATTAATTCATAATAATATATTTATGAGAATTCATTCTTCCCGAACATCTACATGATAGTTTATAAATTAATCTTGTTATCATCGAAAATAACATCATTGAAACCTTTTTTTAAGAAAATATCTAAAGTATGTTCTTTTTCGCTTAAATATATAAAATTAAATCATCACTTGTATTTGTTAAAACAAATCACAAAAGATATAAGATTTTATTTTTAACAAAATTATAAATCTGGCTCTCAATTGATTAAGAATATTCTAGATCATGAGAAAAACATAATTAAACTCATATCAAGAATTCTATCTCTCTCAATTGATATGGAGCAAGAACAATATATCGTTGAGGACATAAATAACTGGAAAAAAAATTAAATTTCATAAAAAAATACTACTAATCATCAATGAGATTTCATCTTCAACTTTAGTTGAAAATTTAGCTAGATATGTTCATGAAAATAAACTCTAAAATCTGAACGTAAATAAACATCAAAATAATATTTAAAATAAACAAAAAAAAAATTTCAATGCTCCCAAAATGTAAACATAGCTATAAAATTGGAGATAGAACTCCATATTTTTTTTCTTCTCCTAAATGCTCCTAGCAGAACATTCTTGCTAGTTTGGTTAAACAAAACAAAACTATCTCATCTCATCTCATTTTAGATAATCATTACAACTTTCTCAAACTTTCATATAAAATATAATAAATAATTTAATCTTTTAAAATCTCAAAATAAAAATAATATTGAATTTAATTTTAAACAAAACATCTCAACTTATTTTGAACTGCGTAACACTTTTTTTTCTTCTTTGAGTTCCGTTCAGTGTGCCCTTCTCCCATGCCATAGGCTTTCAGAGTTTTCTGTGTATGTTTCTTCCTTTCTTTCTTTTCACTTCTTCCACGTGTCTTTGTCATTTCTTTTTATCTCTTTTCACAATTTGCTTCATATTTCTTTTCCCAATTTTCAGGCCAACATACTAAGACTGTTCAACTGGGCCGGTTTTTTTTCCGGCTCGGTCCGGAACCCAGAAAACTGGATTCCGGTTCCGGGTTCTGGCCCGGAATTGATCCGGGTTGGAACCCGGGTTGAAAAATCCGGACCTATCTGGTCCGGATATGAGTTACATACCCGGGTACCGGGTTTTAAACCCGGTACCCGGGTTTTACACTTACTGAAATGAAACCCACGCCCCCGAGTCCATCTCTCTCACTCTCTCTCTCGTTACGCTTGCTTCAGAAAGTAAAACCCTAAGTCCGTGCCTCCTCGCCGCGACCCCATCGCCGCCGCCAAATCTCCGTCGCCGCATCTCCGTCGCCGTTAGCCTTTCCCTAAGTCCCTGCCTCCATCGTGATCCCGTGAGTCTCTCTCTCTCTCTCTACATTGGATTTCTGGGTTTGGCTTTTCAAGAGAGAAAATTTTCGTTTCTGCATATATATGATGTGGTTGCTACAAGATAAAAATTTTTGTTAACAATCGTTAGTCTAGGACTCGGCCTAATCTGGGTTTCGTTTCACCAAGTGAGATTTTGTAATAGATTTGGAAAGAAATTTAGGGAAATTTAGTTATGTGAGCTTCTTTCATTTATGCTTTGTGTAATTTCTATGATTACAACCCGAGCCGATGCAACATAATTTCTTAGGAGATGCATTATATTAGGACTTAGGAGATGCATGCCTCTTTTACTGATTTTTATTTGTTTGTTGGTCGACCATGCATGGCAGTAGTGAATTTAGCTGAGCATGGGTTCATACCAACATCATTTCACAAAATTAAATTATTATTTTGTAATCACTGTATGAAATGCAGGCTTGAGTTATGCAGAATCCAAAAACTTCATCAAAATATAACCAGAAAATTTGCTATGCACATTACAAACAAAATCCAAAAATAAGTTGAGCCAACTAAATGTGTTGCTAAGAAATATTAGAAAGGGATGCCAAAACTGAAAATTTGATGATACTTTATCATGAACTAGTTGTTGGAAAATTGAAATACAAATGTTCTGTAGTTCATAAGAATTGAAATGGGCATGTAACCTTATTAATTCATGAATTTTACTACAAATCAGCAAATATTTCCCACTTAAACAACAGTTGATCTCATTAAGATTAGGCCTTGTGTCATCATAAATGAAACCCCATCGAAAATTCCTAATAAATTGCAATTTTCACATTAGGACTTTGATCTATAGATCTCTGCAGCAAAGAAGAGTAAGGAGTTCTCTGCTTTCCCTAAATCAGATTGAAAAAATTGCTAGTCATTTTCATCGTCATTTTATGTCCACAAAGAAGGAACAGAAAAAAGAACTTCAATGCAAATTGATGATAATATGTTTACACTAATCAGGTAGTAAATCTAGTAGGAAGAAACTTATCTTGGTGGGTTTACACTAAGCAAAACAGAAAGCATTAGGCGGTTTTCATAAGATTTGATATGTTCAAGACCTCACCATAGAACAGTGACGACTTGTTTTTTCGGGGGACCCCAGAAATCATCATTGATTCTATGCTCCAAAATCCAAACTACTAATCCAACAATGAGGAAAAATATAGCTGTAACACACCACATTCTTGGAGTAAATGGCCTTAAAAATGCCCATGCACTAGAGTTTGATTTCCAAACAGGGGCCACTACTACTAGCCCAGATTCAATGTATGGTTGTGTAAAATCCACCATTCTGGTCCGGTTGGTGATGATTGCGATGTCACCTATTGCTGCATCATACGCCTACATGGTTGAAGAAAACCAGAGAATCAGAAAATTAAAAGAAATTCTTGAGAGTTGTTAGCAAGATTGTTTTGTTAATACTTACACCCGTTGTGACCAAACGCACAAGTTCAGTATCACTTGGGTTATTACGACCATCACCAAATGGAACTAATTTATATGGGACTGCGTATGGCAACAAGTTCACTACGGCAGTAAATACATCAATGCAGTACCCCTTGAATATGTCGGTGCCTTCTACTTGTGAGACAATTTCCAGATAACTAACTCTCTTTGGCACTGCAATTCTCAATTGCCTTCCATTGTTTGGGAAAGCCCACCCACGAGGCTGATCTGTTGTTTGTCCAGGCCAATCATGCTGTTTAGTCGTTGGTTTGCACTGGAACGATTGGGTGGTTTCATATATGCCTTTCATATTTATAAATAATTACCCCTCATTAAGATTAGCTTCAGCATTGAATAATCACTGTATGCATGCAGTCTAGCTTATCTCACATATATAATGTAAATCTGTTTTATGAAATATATGTGTATTTGAGAAACATGAATTGTCTGGTTATTTATTTCATTTAAGCAAAGCCAATAACAGATTCAATATGAAATCTATTGAGACTAGAGTTCATTATGTTGAGTGTTAATCGTTAGAGTCCAGATTATATTAGTGTTTGATTATTTATTATATTGTGTTTGGTGTTTTTTATTACTCAATAACAGATTGAAGAAGATTCTGTGAGTTGTAATGTTAGTACAACTCAAGGGGTTGGTGGTGACTCCTTGTCTATTCCAGTGGATGTGGAGGAGCATAGGAGTCTTCCAACTCATTCATCCACATATACACAACAGACTATCCGTTCCATCCCACCTTTACCCAAGAAATAAAAAAAAAACACCTAATAACCAATCGGTGGTTTGGGAACACTTTATTAGAGTGCAACCTATTGACCATGATAACCCAAAAGCTCAGTGCAATTATTGCGCTAAGCTATACAGTTGTCACTACAAGAATGACACTTCATCTATGCTACACCACCTCCAAAATGCATGTGAAACTTCCCCTCTTAGACATAAAGGAGTTGGAAAAAATCAATCATCTAGCGTTAGGAGGGATGTGGAGGGAAGAGTGTGTAGTCCACAAGGTATAATGAAGTATGATGCAGAAAAACTTAGGGTGTCAACTGCTAAGTTTTTCATTAGGTGTGAATTGCCTTTTAGGCTAGTGGAGCATGAAGGGTTTGTTGAGTTCGTGACTGATTTAGAGTCTCGATTTAATTTGCCATCCCGAATCACTTTAAAAAGGGATTGTATTAAGCTGTATAACGAAGAGAAGATAAAGTTAAAAAAATTATTGGATGGTCAAAGAATTTGTCTTACCACTGATACCTGGACGTCGGTGCAAAATATGAACTACATGTGCATTACTGCACATTTTATTGATTGCAATTGGATATTGCATAAGAAAATACTTAAGTTTTGCCAAATTCCTGACCATAGGGGCGAAACTATTGGGAGAGTGTTAGATTTGGGATTGCATGAATGGGGTGTTGATAAGATTCTGACCATCACAGTTGATAATGCCTCCTCAAATGATGTTGCTGTTGATTACATGAGGAGGAGAATAAAAGATAATGATTGTACTATATTGGGTGGTGAATTTCTTCATATGCAGTGTGCTGCCCATATATTGAATCTGATTGTCATGGATGGCTTGAAATATGTTTATGAATTTGTAACAAAGATTAGAGATGCCGTTAGGTATGTGAAATCTTCACCGTCAAGATTTGCCAAGTTCAAGGCTTGTGTGGTAAAAGAAAATATCAGTGGGAGAATGATTTTCCTGGATGTTCCTACTAGATGGAACTCCACATATTTGATGTTGAGTGCCGCTGAAAAACATAAACAAGCATTTGAACAATATGTTTTTGTGGATGAACAATTTGTGAACCCCACTAGTGATGAGTGGAAAAATGCACAGATTTTTGTAGAGTTGCTGAAAATTTTTTACGATGTAACATTGAGCATTTCTGGTTCTTTGTATGTGATAGCTAATGTATATTTTGAGCAACTTTGCACAATTGAAAATACATTAAATGATATGTGCTTGAGTAGTGATATTATCACTAGTACTATGGGATGAGAAGTAAGTATAACAAGTATTGGGGTAGCACAAATAGGTTCAACTTGATGATATATGTTGCTTTTGTGCTTGATCCACGATATAAAATGATGGCAATGAAGTTTTGGTTGCAAAAGTGCAAAGGGTATGAGTTGGCGGATAAGATATAAGACAAGGTTAAACTCCTTTTAGGCCGCTTGATTGAGCAATATAACACATTTCGTATGGCTAGTGGAGGGAGTTCTAATGTGGCTCAAGGGAGGCCAAACACTACTAGTGGGGGGAGTTCTAATGAGCCGACACCGCCGCCGACTAAATTTAAGATCATGTTTACCAAATTCCTTGAGGAGCGGGGTGTTATGGAGTTTAGATCAGAGCTAGAGAGATATTTGTCTGAGACGTGTTTAAATGACTCTCTTGGTTTTGATGTCTTAGATTGGTGGAGAGTTAATGCCACCAATTATCCTGTCCTTGCTATAGTAGCACGTGATGTGTTAGCCACCCCCATTTCTACTGTTGCCTCGGAGTCTGCATTTAGTACTGGAGGACGCATATTGGATCCTTTTAGGAGTTCATTGTCTCCAGAAACTGTCGAAGCCCTCATTTGCACCCAAAATTGGTTAAGGACCAAACCTATCGACATTCGAGAATTGGAAGAATACGTACAGTCGATGGACCTTGAAGGTAAGTTTGAAACTTGAAATATTTTTTTAATATCTATCTATCTCGGTTTATTATCTATCTAACTCATTTTTAATATTTTTTTAGATGATCATCTAGCTTAATCTTCAACAGAGACTGCTGTGAGTCTCTCTTTCCATTCATGCTGAAAACAATCCAAAGTAAGTGTTTTCTTCTTTTTTGTTTTGTAATGCAGTATGCTTCCCAGCTCATTTTTGTTTTGTAAGACTAAGTTAATTCATGATTAGTTTTGTTTATATGTCTCTATTATATAAGCGGCTATCAAATTGCTACAGTAATGAACAGTGTTTTTATTGTTTCCGTGCGTTGTTCCGTGTGTTTGTATTTTGGTTCTTGAGTTTCGATATTACTCTTACAATTTTGTGAATTAATCTAGATGTTTTCTCTTCTTTCTGTCCTATGAACCCTGGCTATGCCTATTCCTCTTTTGGTATTAATAAAATTTATTTTACTTGTCAAAAAAATTTATTAATGGAGATGCAAGCAGAAGCAGAACGCAAAAAGAGAGCTCAAGTTCTTGACTCTGAAGATAATAAAGTCAGTTTGATATGCCAAGTTTCTTAGTGTACCACTTTTCAACAATCAAGTAGGTAGCCTTATGCATTCTTAGAAATTAACGTCTCTTTATAATTTACAGGAGAAAGACAAGCCAACATCAATGTTACTGATGGAAAGAAGAGCTCTGTAATCTTACAATATGAAGCTGCAAAGATGGATCAAATTAACAGAGTCCAAGGTTATTTATCATGTCAATACAGATTAATTCCCACAATATGGAAGTAATTTTTTTCTTCCATCCTAATATTAGTACTAAATCTGTTTTGATAAGTAAGTTATTACTGATATCCTTAGAACATATATGCTATTTTGGACATGCATTTAATTTTAGCATGGACTATGATAGAATTCATAATCAATACAAGCTTTGGTCTGTATTAGAATGTTTTTGTTGGAGTGGTTGCCACAAGAAATTTAGGCTGTGTATTGGATTTTGAAAGGAACTTGTGTATATGTTAAGCCAGGTCTCACTGAAGGGGGCTTGTTCATGTTCTCTTGTATCGTATGTGAATATCAACTCGAGAAGTCCTATGCTGAAGCCCCTTTTTTTCTCAACACATCCTATTTTTCTCAAAAATATATATGCTGCTTCAAAAATCTCAGGGACAAAAACTTTTGAAGTCTAATTAATAATTAAAAATTTTCTGTATTAAAAAAAAAAAAAAACCCGGGTTAAACCCGGAACCCGGATTTTCGGGTTTCAAAAACCCGGATTCAACCCTGGTTCCGGCCCGGATTTTAAATCCGGGTTCCGGTCCGGGTATACCCGGATTTCCGGGTCGGAACCCGGATGAACAGTGCTACAACATACTTCCTCTTCTCTTTATAACTCTTTATTCTTATTTCTGTATATTTTTTGAAGCATTTTCTTTCTTATTTCTTTGCACGTACAACCTTTGCTTCTTCTTTTTTATGTTTAACTTCAAAATTTATATATTTTTTTACTTCTATAAGAAAAATAAATATTTCAAAACTGATATATATATATATAAATTAACACTACATAATTATTGTAATACTTTATTTAAACTAGTAAAATTATACATAATTTGGCTATTAGCAATAGGCTCACGACAAATCCATGAGCATGGACTTTTGCCTCGCAACATTGTGCATGGGAAAGAAAGTAAAGAAGAAGAAGAATGAGAAGTAGAAGGAGATGGTGTAAGAAAGTGAAGAAAAGGAGAAAGGTTGAAGAACAGAAGAAGAACCCATAAAAGGAGAGAAATGCTTTGTGTATTGATTGTACATTTGAAAGTTACAAGAATCGTATGTATATACAATTGCCAAAGAATCAACTAACAACCTACTAAGACTGTAAAGACTCTATTGCCCCTTCTACACATGTCTAGAACAAAGAATACAACATCTTAAGAAAGGAAAATGACTAGAAAATTCAAAAGGTTATCAAAAGACAAAATCAGTCTTCTTCAGTAACAAGTTTCTTCTTTCCTTCCTTGATCATCTGTGCTAAGGCAGCCTGCTATGGTTCATGCTCCAATACCCCCTCCCAAGATGGAGAGTAAATATTTATGACTCCCATCTTGGATAAGTGCTGATTGAGAACTGAGGAGGGCAGAGCATTAATAAGGATGTCTGCCAGCTGATGGGAGCTTATAACATAGTAGGTGCAAATACTACCTTCTTGGATCTTGTCTTGGATTAAGTGACAGTCAAACTCGATATGTTTTGTCCTCTCATGGAAGACAGGATTGACAACTATGTGGAGGGCAGTTTGGATGTCACAATGCAGTAAGGCAGCTTGAGGATGAGTAACTTGGAGTGTAGAGAGCATAAATCTTAGCCAAGTTAATTCAGAGCAAGTGGCTACTATGGACCTATACTCTGCCTCAGCTAAAGAAAAGGAGACAACTGACTGCTTATTGGACTTCTAAAAGTCCAAAGAAGAACCAATAAATAAGCAATACCCAGTCATGGATCGCTTGGTATCTGGACATGAAGACCAGTCCGAATCACAATAGGCTTCAAGTTGGAATGAGGAAGAACTAGAAAGGAGTAGGCCTTGCTCGAGTGCACCTTTGAGGTACTTAAGAACCTTTTGAGCTGCCAAATAATGTACATTAGTGGGGTTAGCCATGAATTGGCTCAAAGTCTAAACACTGTAGCAGATATCTGGTCGAGTGATAGTGAGGTACAAAAGTCGACCTATCAGCCTTATGTACACACCAAGATCTGATAAAGGAGTTCCTGTAGACTTAGTGAGCTTGAAATTCTGATCCATAAGGACTTTAGATGGCTTGTTGCCCAAAGTACCTGAATCTGCCAATATGTCTAAAGAGTATTTACTTTGGCACAAATGGATGCCCTTAAGAAGATCTTGCAACTTTTATACCAAGGAAATACCTTAAGGAGCCAAGGTCCTTAATTTTAAATTTGCTGTCTAGAAATCCCTTCAACTCATTCATAGAATCTACATCATTATTGGCCACAATGATATTGTCAACATACACTAGCAAAGTCGTCAAACAACCATGTTTTTCCTTAGTAAAAAGACTATAATCAGCCTTAGATTGAGAAAAACTAGATTCAATTAATAAATGAGAGAATTGAGAATACCACTGTTGTGATGCTTGTTTGAGCCCATACAAACTTTTAAGCAATTTACACACTTGGTTCGGTTTGCCTTTGTTGTAACCCAGGAGTTTTCTCATGTAAATTTTCTCATCTAATTCTCCATGCAAAAATGTATTATTTTACATCAAACTGATGTAAATATCAGCCTTTGATGGAAGCAATGGCTAAGAGACATCTCACGGTTACCAATTTGGCAACTGGTGAGAATTTCTCATGATAATCCACCCCTTCAAGCTAAGTATAGCCCTTTGCCACTAACGGGGCCTTCAACCTTTCAACATTTTTATCAGAATTATATTTAACTTTATAGACATACTTACAACTGATGGGCTCCTTGCCAGGTGGTAAATCTATAATTTCCCAAGTATGATTAGCCTCTAAGGGAACCAACTCATTATCCATGGCTTGACACCACTCCGGGTATGCGACTGCTTGCTTATAGGTCTTAGGTTCAATGTGAGTTGAGATGACAGTAGAAAAATCTTGAAATTAAGGTGAAAAGGTATGAGAAAATATGGAATCAGTTAGAGAAAATAAAGTACTTGAGGAAGGTATTAACATCTTGTCCAACAACGTGATAAGGGTAGTGAGAGTTGTCTGTTGACAATAAAAGTCCTGCAAGTACTTAGGTGCACTCTGAGTTCTAGTTGACTTGCAAGGAATTAGAGTATTATGTGGAGGTTGAAATGAGACTGGTATATTGTGATGAGGTGTAGGGGATGAAGAATTAGCAGCAAGGTTTTGAGCTTTTTGAGGAGGAGAGCTAATCTCTTCGAGAGAAGATGGTTTAGAAACAGGGTTAAGAGTTGGAAAATTTTTTGAATGATCAATAACATGAGATAAATTGTTGTCCTGCTGCTGGGGAGAAGAAATGCTGGGCAAAGGCACATAAAAAGAGTCAGAAAAATTAGACTCTAAAGAAGTGGAAGGAGGATTGGGAAAATTTGATCTAGGACTATTTTTTTTTAAAGGAAAAACTGTCTAATAAAAAATGACATCTCTTGATATAAAAACCTGCTCAATTTCTAAATCCAGCAACTTATATCCCTTCACCCTAAAAGGATAACTCGAAAACACACAGTTCCTCTCTCTTGGATCAAACTTCTTCCTCTCATGGGATAAGGTTGAAGCAAAACTAAGGCAACCGAAAACCTTCATGTGTTTGTAGCTAGATAAGGTATTACAAAGTTTTTCATAAGGTGTTTTGTTATTAAGTAAAGGAGTGTGAGTCCTATTAATGATGTAAACAGTAGTTAAAACACAATCACTCAAATATGACATAGGAACATTGGATTCAAACCTCAAAACCTGAGCCACATTCATAATGTGTTGGTGTTTTCTCTCCACTATCCTATTTTGTTGTGGGATTTCCACACAACTTCTTTGGTGAATAATTCCCTTGTTATTAAACTAATCATTCATTTGAAATTTAGCCCCATTGTCATTCCTTAACACCTTCACCTTGGTTTTAAATTGAGTTTCAACTAAGTTGCAAAAAATTTTAATACAAGTCCTAGTATCAGATTTGGTTTTAAGCATGTAGACCCAAGTGGTTTGGGAAAAATATCTACAATGGTGAGGAAAATCCTTGAGCCATCAACAACAATAGTAGAATTAGGTCTCCAAATATCGCAATGACCAATATAAAAAACATTGAAAGATTCATGCTCAGAAAGTGGAAAAGAAAGAAGATTTTGGCCAAAGGAAAAAAATAAAGCAAGGTAATTGATTAATAGAATTAAGGTGCTGTTTTAAAATGAGATCATCAATTAAGAGCATTCTAGAATAAGAAATATGTCCAAGGTGACAATGCCACAAATTAGAAATAGAACCCTTGTGAATAATAGAACTAGAAATGAGCTGGTATTTATGATGAAAAACAGGTAAAGCATCAACCAAAGCTGAAGGTGACACATAAAGTCTTAGTAGGTAATATAGACCGCCTCTCGCTTCACTCATCCCAATCGTTGTCCAAGATATTAAGTCTTGGAGAAAACAAGAATGAGAGAAAAATATAAGACAACAGAAAGAATGTTGAGCAAGTTTCTTGGCAAAGATTAAATTGAAGGTAAAAGAAGGCACACCCAGTACATTTTGCAGCACTAAATGTTCAATCAATTTCACAATTCCAACATGAGTAACAAGAACTTCTTCTCCATTAGGTAACTTTACCAGATATGAGACTTTAGCCATGATAGAGGTAAAAAGAGAGGTGCAACATATCATATGATATGATGCTCCTGTGTTAATAATCCAAGGTGTTGTGTGAGGATGAGAAATTATGTATGTTCGAGTAGATAAATAGGTGATCATACTAGAGACTCTAAAGGCGTTGACATGAGCAGAAGATTGGTTAGGAGAGGGCTGAGCAATGGTTATGGCAATCATGACTAAGCTGGTGTCCTTGGGTTGTAGTAGGACAATAAGTTGATGATATTGGGCCTTTGTAAGAGCCATGGTTTCAATTGGTTCATCCTCTTTATCACCATCTAAAATGATTTTAGATTGGTTGGCAGCTGTTGTGAATCCCTTTGATTTCCCATGAAACTTGTGTTCAGGCAGATATCCATGTAGTTTATAACATCTCTGAGCAGTATGGCCAGTCATATGACAATGAGTACACATGGGGGGTTCAACATTCCATACCTTGAAACAATTATCAACCGATTGACCTTGAATTTCTCAGTGGGTACAATAAGATCTATTCGATTTCTGCCCTCCAAAATTGTAAGGTTTGTTTGCAAGTTTGGTTGGGTTATAGTTTTTCTTAGCTATCATGGCCATCAGGTCAGAATTGGATGAGTGAGAAATCATTTGATGGTGGTGCCCTTGTTGCTGAATCATAGAGAATACCTTGTTGATTGGGGATAAAGGCTCAAGAAGCATGATCTGATCTCGTGTGTTAGAATAAGATTCATTTAAACCCATGAGAAACTAGATACCAGAGTCTCTATCATATCTATCATTGAGAACTTCAATTTTCCACAGTTACAAATTTGGTATGAGATCTCACACAGCAAGTTCATCCCACAACTTGAGTCTATCAAAATAGATACTAACAGTATCCTAACCCTGTGATAAACCAGCTAGATCTCTCTTGAGTTGAAAAATTCTAGGACCATTTTGTTGAGTAAAACAATATTTATGTTCTAGCCACAATACTCTTGAATCATCAACTAAGGCAAGATTGGATTTCACAGAAACACTTATAGAGTTTTGGAGCCAAGAAACGACCAAGTCGTTGCACTTTTCCCAAGCTTCAAGGAGTGGGTTTGCCAAATCGACTGGTTTAGAAATGGTCCTGTTGATGAAGCCAATCTTGTTCTTCGCACGAAAAACTCCACTAACAACTCGCGACCAACTGACATAGTTGTCAGTAGTCAACAAATCTGAAACCTATCCAGCAGCTGGATTATCGCCATTCTCAATCCAGAATGGGTTAAATGGGTCAGATAAGTTGAGGAATCGGTCATTGTGGTTTTTTGTGTGTTGGAGGTTTCCTCCTCATGAATGGTTGTCATTGTATCAAATTAGGATCGAGGGAGTTCTGGTACCATGTAAGAAAGTGAAGAAGAGGAGAAATGTTAAAGAACAAAAGAAGAACCTAGAAAAGGAGAGAAATGCTCTGTGTATTGATTGTGCATTCGAAAGTTACAAGAGTTGTATGTATATACAATTGCCAAAGAATCAGCTAACAACCTACTAAGACTATAAATATCCTATTGCCCATTCTGCACATGTCTAGAACAAATAATACAACGTCTCAGCAAAGGAAAAGGACAAAAAACTAACAGAACAAACGACTAGAAGATTCAAAAGGCTATCAAAAGACAAAATCAACCTTCTTCAATAACGAGTTTCTTCTTTCATTCCTTGATATTCTGTGCTAAGTCAGCTTGTTGCGGTTCATGCTCCAATAGAAGGAGAAGGAGAAAGAGAAGGAGAATGAGAGAAGGAGAAGAGATAGAAGAGCATCAGACAAAAGAAGAAGAAGACAAGTGACTAAAGAAAGTTGGGAAGAAGAAAAACGAGTTAGGTTTAGGATTTTTTTAATGTGTGCGAGTGTGTGTGTGTGTGTGTAATGAAAAGGGCAGGTGGGCTAAAGTGGTCAGCTAGATTATGAGGGTCAATTGCCAACCCTATTTACCACATTGGCTTCATAGTGTTCACTAACCGTCTTGATCAGGGTGGAGCCAACATCAAAATGGTTGCAAAGGGTGGCTGGTTAGCTAGTCACAAGCTATAAATGAGATGGTCAAACCACCTTTGGCGGGATTGACAACTTTCGAGGATTTTCTTTAATTGATTTTTAGTTGTATTAATCTTAAGAAATTAATTATGGCTCATTTCTTTCATTTTAAAATGAATAGATGATGTGTCATATTTTTTCTTAAAGGCATAAATATGTAGTTTACAGCATAGTTTCTAAGTTAATTTCTTTATATTTAACGAATGAGAAATACTTTAGTCACAAATGAATTTTACAAAAATAAATTCATAATTTGATGTGGCTTGATGTGTAATTCGTTAGATTGTAAAGCATATCAATTTATAAATTCATAAATAGAACTAACATATCACATAAAAATATATCAATTTATAAATTTATTATTATAAAATCTCTTTATAGTTGTATTATTTCTATAGGACTTCCTAATATAATTTGTATTTAGAAAAATATTATTTAAAATGGGATAACAGAATAATTGTAACAGTTAACAGGGATGCAGCTGGGCGAAAAGCGGAGAGTCCAAGGCACTTAAAAAGTAGAGAAAACGAAAGCAAAAGTTTTCCTAACATAATCTTTAAGGATTGGCTCAAGATCTTTATATTTGCAAAATGGATCTAAGCCAGGTAAATCCTTGTAGCTATTTATTCTTGATCTCTGATTCCTTGTTTTAATATTTTACGCCATTATGATGATTTTTTATTGACACTTATAATTCATTCCGTACGTAAAGCAATGGGGTGTTTTGCTGGCGAGGAAATTGCAGGTGGTAAGAGTGTAGATCTGTATTGTGCTGTATTCTATATGCATGACTAGTTAGAGGATTCTTGTTAGAATTGAAGGGTGCCTTTGCATTTACAAATGACTGGAAATGGGGTTCTGTTTTCTACAGGAATCAATGAGTTGGGACCTGTACTTCTATTCAATTCCAATTTGCAAAGATCCCGTTCTATATAGAATGTATGATAGTTAAGAGGACTAGCCACGGTTTTCTTCATAATGGGCCTTTCGTTTTTGGATGGCAATTTTGTGTAGTTATTTGGACTGGGTGCTTAGGAACTTGATTAAATCAAGAGTCTTGATTAAGTTCTTTATTAACCTGATATCAGCTATATTTCTATTTGGTAAGTTGTGATAAACTGCAAAGAAATATATAAAGTTGTGATAAATCTTCTGTTTCTTCTTTTTACGTTGTGCAGCTTGCAGGTGAAAACTATGCCAATCCGAAAACGTGCTTCTTTCATGTGCTTTTCAAGGTTATCATTTTTCTCTGTTACAATTATTGTCCAAACAATCATGGTGGGGAGATAAATAGCTGAGGAGATGCCAAATGAGGCCTTGATATAATATATTAATATAGCATATTAGGCACTACCGTCACTAAAAAGCTGACAAGCTTAATTATGTAATATCTACCATTTAGCTGTGTTGTTTCTACCCGATATGAGTTTTCCATCACAAATTCAACTCCCACATATCCACTCCAGCTTCTAACTTTTCTGTTGTAAATCTTACAACAGGCTGCAGCTTTGGCTTTCTACATTCCTTCTACATTGTTCTTTGACAGCTTCGTTATCATCTTTCTAGTCATTTTAATTCTTGCCGCTCTTGATTTTTGGGTAGTCAAGAATATTAGTGGCCGTATCTTAGTTGGGCTTCGGTGGTGGAATGAAATAAATGAGCAGGGTGAGAGCGTGTGGAAATTTGAGTGCCTTGACCAACAGGTTAGAAAGATTTCAATGCCATGATTGCCTTTTTGGATCTGCAAATATTTCTCGACCCCCATATATTATTGTTACCATGTCCTATTTTTTCTGCATTGTCTGTTTACAGCTTTTGAGGTTGTTCATCTATGCAGTCATTGGCTCGTATGAACAAAAAGGACTCATGGCTATTTTGGTGGACTTGTATCTCAGTTAAGTACTCATAGGATAAATGTTGCATGTGACTGTTTTGTATTACTTTTGGTGCTTGAATTTTCACAGAGACTACAGAATAGAAGGCAACCTTCTATAATGTTAAAACTCAATGAGCATGAAATGCATTGACTGTAAAATTAACTTTAGCAGCATTTTGCATGTTGTAGATAGATTATGTTAGTAAAATCACAAGAGCAATTTGGCTAAACTCCTAGGGGTTGGCTCAAGTGGTAAAGGCCTTGGTTTTGATGGTATGCTCCCTCCAAGGTCCAAGGGTCGAATCTCATTGGGTGCAAACAATCTCTAGGGACCATTGGACTGGAGGATTTTCTCCTTGAATTACCCAAGGTCCACTTGTGAGAAACTTCTTGCCGAGGGCTTGTGCACCCCCGGGATTAGTTGGGACGCTGTTCTAGACACTAGGTGCCAATAAAAAAAAAAAAAACAAGAGCAATCTTTCTATTTTATCCTTAGCTTTTTTAACAAGATAAATACATTAGAAAGCACTAAAGGTGGTAGTGTTACCGTATACAATTTTAGGAGTTTATGCAATTTAGGACTATTATTATTAGCTGTATATATTATCTTACCATGTATAGATGCTAAAGATTAGGAATCTGTTAGACTACATGTATAGCAAATACTGACGTGTATAGATGGAATCAACAATATATATAATGAAAGGGGCTGAATCATAGGGCACTTTTCCAAACCTCTCTTTGTATTTTTCTGGTATCTAGTACTTTGACATGGTATCAGAGCTAGGTTCTTGATTTCTGGTTTGTTCAAAAAAAATTTTCTCTTGGCTTTGTGGGTTTCTCTTGTTCGGCGCACCCTGGGTTCAATCTTGGTGAACCCGACGTGAATTTCTGTGGTGTTCTCTTGTTCTTGGCTCTGGTCTGGGGTGTTCTTGGCTAGGTTCTTGCAATTTTTTGGCGCAGCAGCTAGTTCGGTTCTTGCTATCGGCACCATCTGTTGTGTTTCCCAGTGCTATTCTGGCAGTTCGGCTTCCTCTGTAGTGTGTTCTGGTCTGGGCTCTTGTTTTCGGCGTCATCTGCTGGTGTTCGGTTCTTGCTCTTATTTTCAGTGCCTTTTTCGGTTGTGGCTTTCGGCAATTTATAATTTTCGGTGTTCCTGGTTTGTGCCTTTTATAATTTTCGGTGCAATATATTTTTTTTCTGGTGGGTGGGTGTTTGTTTGTGTATTTTTTTTCTCACGGTGCAAGTTACAATTTTCTAGTGGGATATTCTCTCTCTCTTGGTTGCATCATGTCATCGGATAAGTTGGAATCATTCCATATTCGGTTTACTGGTAAAAATTATTCTGCTTGGGAGTTCCAATTTAAATTATTTGTCAAAGGAAAAGAATTGTGGGGTCATATTGATGGGAGTGTTCCCGCACCTCAAGGTGCCGAGGCTGTCTAAGTGGGAAATTCATGATGCTCGGGTTATGACTTGGATCCTTAGCTCGGTTGAGCCTCACCTTGTTCTCAATTTGAGGCCTTATAAAACTGCTGTTGCTATGTGAAATTATCTTAACACGGTTTACAATCAAGACAACTCTGCTAAACGATTTCAATTGGAGTATGAGATGGCTAATTTCACACAAGGCAGTCTCTCTATTGAGGAATATTTTTCTGGTTTTCAAACTCTTTGGGCTGACTATTGAGACATTGTTTATGCTAATGTTCCCACTGCAGCTCTCTCTACTGTCCAACAAGTGCATGCAACTAGCAAGCGAGATCAATTCTTGATGAAGTTACGACCTGATTTTGAAATTGCCCATTCTAATCTGATGAACCGTCATCCTGTACCATCTCTGGATGCTTGCTTGAGTGAACTTCTTCGTGAGGAGCAGCGTATTGTTACTCAGGCTGCCATGAAACATCGGGCTAATGTTAGTGCACCTGTTTCTGTGGCTTATGCAGCACATGGGAGGAATAAGGGTAGAGACATGCGTGCTGTCCAGTGCTTTAGTTGTAAAGCTTGTGGCCATATTGCTCGGGATTGTCCCAAGAAGTTCTGTAACTACTGCAAGAAACAGGGTCATATTATCTCTGCTTGTCCCATTTGACCTGAAAGGAAGCAGGGTACTACTTATCATGCCTCCACTGGTGCCTTTAGTTCTGCTGCATTGCTTGCTGCCTCGCCGGTTGTTCCTACTTCTGCTCCTACAACCTTAGCAAACCCGAACACACTCACTCCTGAAATGGTACAACAGATGATCATTTCTGCTTTTTCTGCTTTTAGGCTATCAGGTAATCATAAAATTTCTTCTAAGCCATGGTATTTTGACTCCAGAGCTTCTAACCATATGACCAATACTGTTGTTCCTCTTTCCAATGTCAGAAATTATGATGGAAATCTAAAAATTAACACCGCTGATGGCAGTTCTCTGCCTATCAGTGCTGTTGGTGATCTTTCCTCTTCTTTAACTGATGTTTTTATGTCTCCTGATCTCTCCACAAATCTTATTTCTGTTGGTCAATTGGTTGATAACAATTGTAATTTTCATTTCTCCTGTTCTGGTTGTGTTGTGCAGGATCAAGTGTCAGGGAAGATGATCGCAAAGGGGCCTAAAGTGGGACGACTCTTTCCTCTTCATGTTTCTCCTTCCACTATTATTCCTAGTTTTCCTTTACTTTCATTTGCATGTAATGTTATTGGTTCTGGAAATAAGATGTGGCATAGATGTCTAGGCCACCCAAACTCTAATGTACTTCGTACTTTGTTTAATTCTGGATTATTGGGAAATAAAGCATATTCTTCTATTGATTTTTCTTTTGATTGTACATCATGCAAATTTGGCAAAAGTAAAGTTCTACCTTTTCCTCATCATGCATCTCGTGCCTCACAATGTTTTGAGATTATTCATAGTGATGTTTGGGGGATTGCACCTGTTGTTTCTCATGCGCATTACAAGTACTTTGTTACTTTCATTAATGACTTTAGTCGCTTTACTTGTGTTTACTTCCTCCGGGCTAAGGGTGAAGTTTTTTCAGTCTTTAAGTGCTTTCTTGCACTTATTGAGACTCAATTCTCTGCCAGCATCAAGGTCTTGCGCTCTGATTCTGGCGGCGAATACATGTCTAATGAGTTTCAGGACTTTTTTCAAAGCAAAGGGATCATCTCTCAGCGTTCTTGTCCTTCTACACCACAGAAAAATGGTGTTGCTGAGAGGAAAAATCGCCACCTTCTTGATGTAGTAAGAACTCTTTTACTTGAATCATCTGTTCCTCCTCGTTTTTGGTGTGAAGCACTTTCTACTGCAGTTCATTTGATCAATCGCTTACCCTCTCCTACGATAAATCATGTTTCTCCTTTCTCTAGTTGTTTGGTCATTCTCCTTTATATTCTGATCTTCGTACATTTGTGTTTGTTTTGTGCATCTCCCTCCTCATGAACGACATAAACTTACTGCTCAGTTTGTTAAGTGTGTTTTTCTTGGTTATGCTATCCCTCATAAGGGTTATGTTTGTTACGATCCCCATGCTTGTCGTATACGGGTTTCCCGGAATGTGATTTTTTTTTAAAATCAATATTTCTTTCCATCTCATGTTGAGCTGCCATCTGCATCTGTATCTCTTCTTCCTACTTTTTCTGAATCCCTAACAATTGTGGAAAGGTTCAGACCTGGTTTTGTGTATGAGAGACGTAGTCGACATGAGTCTGGTTCCACTTCCTCTGTGCCTCCTTCCGATCTTGACCCGTCGCCTGATCCTACTCCTGCTTCCACCACTCTTCGTCGGTCTACTCGTCCTTCTCGACCCTCTAATTGGTATGGTTTCTTCTCTCCTGTCTCTCTTGTTGCTACTTTATCCACTATTTCCATTCCCTCTTGCTACAAACAGGCTATGGAACATGAGTGTTGGCAAATTGCAATGCAAGCAGAACTTCAAGCACTTGAGGAGAATCACACTTGGGATATTGTTCATTGTCCTCCTACAGTCAAACCTATTGGGAGTAAATGGGTTTTTTCTGTAAAACTTCGTTCTGATGGCTCTTTGGACCGGTACAAAGCTCGCCTTGTAGCTCTGGGTAACAAGCAGGAATATAGGGTTGATTATGGGGAGAAATTTGCTCCTGTTGCCAAAATGAACACGGTTTGAACCATCTTAGCTATTGCTGCTTCACAGTCGTGGCAATTACATCAGATGGATGTGAAGAATGCCTTTCTTCATGGTGATCTCCAGGAAGAGATTTACATGAAGCTTCCCTCTGGTATGACTACTTCTTCTCCTCATGATGTATGTAAGCTAAGGTGTTCTCTGTATGGGCTCAAGCAAGCGCCCCGCACTTGGTTTGAGAAGTTTCGCAGTACACTTCTTTCCTTCAGTTTTACACAAAGTCAATATGATTCTTCTCTCTTCTTCCACACATCTATGTCGGGTATAGTTATTCTCTTGGTTTATGTGGATGATATTATCATTACTGGCACTGACTGTGGTTTGATTACTAAGCTTCAACAACTGTTACATGCAACTTTCCATATGAAAGATCTTGGCTAGCTCACATACTTCTTAGGATTGGAAGTTCATCATCGAGCCCATGGCATTTTCGTGAACCAGCATAAGTATATTCAAGATCTTATCACTTTGGCTGGTTTGGAGGACACTTCTTCTGTTGATACTCCTATGGAGGTAAATGTCAAATACAGGAAAGATGAAGGGGACCTTCTGGATGATCCTACTCTCTATCGGCGCCTGGTTAGGAGTCTTATCTACTTGACCACTACTCGACCTGATATCTCCTATGCTGTTCATCAGGTCAGTCAATTTATGTCTTCTCCTCGGCATCTCCATCTTGCTGCAGTTCGCCGCATCATTCACTATCTTCAAGGATCACATACTCGTGGGTTGTTCTTTCCTACAGACTCCTCTCTTCAACTTGTTGCTTATAGTGATGCTGATTGGGCTGGGTGTCCGGATACACGTCGATCTACTACAGGTTGGTGTATGTTTTTAGGTGATGCATTAATTTCTTGGAGATGTAAAAAACAAGATCGTGTTTCTAAATCCTCTACTAAGGCTGAGTATCGTGCCATGTCTACTGCTTGTTCTGAAATTGTATGGCTACGTGGTCTCCTTGAGGAGCTTGGGTTTCCTCAGACTACTTCTACCCCTCTTTATGCTGATAACACTAGTGCTATTCAGATTGCCACCAATCCCGTTTTCCATGAACGCACCAAGCACATTGAAGTTGATTGTCATTCTATTCGAGACACTTTGGAAAGTCGGGTGATATCTCTTCCTCACATCTCTTCCGATCTCCAAGTGGCTGATGTCTTCACCAAAACTATGACTCGACAGCGACATCAATTTCTTGTTGGCAAATTGTTGCTGATTGACTTACCGCATCAATTTGAGGGGGGATGTTACCTTATACAATTTTAGGAGTTTATGCAATTTAGGACTCTATTATTATTAGCTGTATATATTATCTTACCATGTATAGATGCTAAAGAATAGGAATCTGTTAGACTATATGTATAGCATATACTGACGTGTATAGATGGAATCGACAATATATATAATGAAAGGCGCCGAATCATAGGGAACTTTTCCAAACCTCTCTTCGTATTTTTCTGGTATCTAGTACTTTGACAGGTAGAGCAGGAATTTCTCTGATATAATTCTTGTCTACTTGGGCAGTGCCACTTTGGTGTACGCTTAAAGATTTGCTTGTCTAGAAGGAATATTTATTTGAGGGGGATGCGTCCGAGGCACCTAAATATATCTTAGCAAAGTAAATTTAGCAATTGTTTCTGTTTTAATAATAGCTTCTTAGCAAAGTAAATTAGCAATTGGGATGCATTTTTTTTGCCTGTTCTGGATCTTTTCTTTTTCTTTTTCTTTTTTGTTTTGTTTTTGTTTTTGGAAAGAGCTAGCTTTTGTCTCGATTTGATTCTAAGGCTCTCGAAAATTTGTATTGTCAAGTGGTAAGGGCGAACATGTGTGCATGAGCCCCATGTCACAGGTTCGATTCCTCCTGGGATCAAACTACGATTTAAGTGGGAGGCCATGGTAGTGTGTTGCTGTGCTAGTATCCCCGTGGATTTAGATTCCATGGGTGAGTCCTAATGGCTCTGCCGTGGGGTGATTCCCTTGTCATAATATAAATATATATATCTTGTTGGGTGGCAAATTATAATGTTTACTGTTGCAGACATCTTTTTGTAATTAATCTAACCTGATTGTTTGAAAAAGAGGTCTGTGTGGGTTGCATTTTTTTTTTCCCCTATTAGAACTGATATCATTTGATCAGGATTTAATGTGGAGACTGTGGAATATAAGAACATCAGCTTCACCATTTGGGATGTTGTGGGTCAGGACAAGGTATGTAACTTAGTTTAATTATAGAACATCGAATCCCTTTAATGGCTATTGATATTTACTCTTTTTTACTTGTAGATTTACTTTTCACGGAACTTTCAAAGAGACGAAAGTGATTTTTCTAACTACATCTGAATTTTGAGATGATTATTTTGTTAGCCTGAAAAATGATTGCTTCTAGTGCTTGTTGGAATACTTCCATAAGAATTTAGCATAATCACATTTGAGCATGTATGATCATGAGCATGATAATGTGCTTATGATCATATGGTATGCTACAGATGCATGGGGAGAATTATGGTGTTTACAAGCAGGCTGGTGCTCATATCTTGTCACACTTTTGCACCCAGTATTACGCCAAAGCTTAAACTACAAAAATTTGTATGGTTTTTTTTTTTTTCTTTTGGGTTTTAGGCGAGGAATCATCCATAATTGGCTTACACCCCAAATGCATCTTTGCAAGCCATCTAACCAATAAGAGGCAGGTTGTTTGTATTGTTTTCTTATTGGATGTTATAATTTATAAATGCAGAGATACAATGATTGAAGTCAGACCTCTCTAGATCATATAACCTGAATGCTGAGATGCATTATTTCCATCACAATCGATTCAATTTCTGCACAACTCTGTTTTTCGATGACTCTAGTGATTATTTTTAATATATATCTTCCAGATCCGTCCTTTATGGAGACATTACTTCCAAAACACCCTAGTGTGGTTGAAGCTAGGGATGAGCTGCACAGAATGTTAAATGAGGTATGAGAAAGCTTTGGAATCTCTTACCATCTGTGCTTATGAGTAGGATGTAAAAGAAAAAATATCCAGAGGTTGTACCATGTAGAGGACTTCAAATGCTGCTTAACATGCTGGACGTTGTTCTTCTTTGCTTTGTCAGGATGAGTTGAGGGATGCTGTGTTGCTAGTGTTTGCAAACAAGCAAGATCTTCCCAATGCCATGAACGCTGCTGAGATAACTGATAAGCTTGGCCTTCACTCACTCTGTCAACGCCACTGGTGAGAACTATCTAGCCCCCCCCCCCCCCCCTCCTCTCTCTCTCTCTCTCTCTCTCTCCAGCCCATCTGTAACTATCCGTGTACACAATATTGCAGGTATATCCAGAGCACATGTGCCACTTCTGGTGAAGGGCTCTATGAGGGACTCGACTGGCTCTCAAACAATATTGCAAATAAGGTTGGTCATGTTCTTGCATATAGAATTACTTATCAGATATCAACTTCTGTAAACACCTTGACATTTTTTTTTTTTTTTTTCCTTCATGATTAATTTCTGTATTTTTTTAATGTAATTGCAGGCATAGATGTCTTGGTACTGAGTTTTAGGTTGCAACAACAGCTGGAATATAAAGTCGTTCTTTCCTTTGGAGTACTGGATTTTGCCTTCCTGTTTAGTGTAACATTTTCTACTAGTTTATTGTTTCCCTTAAAGACATCATCGTTACTACCTGTAGTTTTCCAGAATTTTTTTTTTCTTTTCATGGTATTACTTGGGACAGAATTGTTTTTACGATTGTCTTGTGAATGTAAGGGCATATATCTTTTGTTGGAAACTGATATAATGGCATACAATATCTCCACCGCCTCTTTGTTTTAATGTCTCAAACTAGTTGAAGAAAATGTGCTAAATTCCATCATAGGCTTTTCGGGAGAATTAAGCAGTTGGGATGTAATGTACATTCGTATGAGAGCAATGAAAATGTCAATACACACATTTGATATATGATCCATCCATTGACTGGACATCACTTCTAAATAAATGTTAATAAGGATAGAATAATCTCTATCTTATTCATCCTCAGAAGCAAAATAAGTTGTTATATAGTAACATTTAAGCCATCACGTCCGAAGAACAAATGATTAAAAAAACCTAATCATTGGTGTTCTTAGAGACATGAGTGATGAGTTATCATGAAACTCATCCGGCACTAAAGCTAGGGTACGTGGTAGAAAAGCATCTTAAATGATAAGCCCTAATAGCAATGCATGATAAATGCAACTTGCATGACTAATATATATATGTCAGGGTGAGAGACGGTAATTGTTCCAATAACTGATATAGTGGATCATAGGGTTATATTTTGTTAATGGCCTTGATGGAATATATTCATATTCATATCCATATCCGTACGCTGGTCGTGATAGCAATATTAGTGGTGGTGGTCGATAATAACCTGATGGACCCGAATATATTATTGGATTAGGGAAAATTGTTGACGATTGAGATGGGGGCAGCAGTGTCAACCTTGAACTTCGAAAGAAAGGGGCACTGGATATCCGGCTAAATGAATCCTGACCATGATTGTTGCCGTGCATCGGCCTGCAAGTGGCACTACTCCTTTTGGAAAAGTATTCATCCTCAGGAACATGATAAGAAACATCATCCATATCATCATCATCACATGCAAACCTTCGAGCTTCTTTTTTCTTCTTGTTACAACAACCACTAGTCTCGTCTTGCGAGGGGAACTTCTGAAAGGACCAAAGCTCTGCTGGTTTGCCCATCTTTTCAAACATTTGCATGAGTATCCTAGGGTCTATGTCACCCATAACTGTGACCTTCCCTTTCTTTGAATCAATGTCCACGGAAGTCACTTCTAATCCAATATATGTGTATAATAAAAAATCAGATCTATTTATATGTGACAAAAACATTGACCAAGACTTGAAGAAATGAAGAAAAATAAATCAAAATGGAGCATATATATATATATATAAATATAAAAGTATGCACACCATTAGTTTTCAGCAACTTTTTCTTCAACTTAATCAGGCACTCATCACAACACTTGATATCCACTTTTAGGGTACAAATCTGCATGCAGAGGAGACGAAACGAACATGATTCAAGAGAAATTAAAGAAAATTAAACGAACGCTGTGCATGTTGCATGTGCGTTTGAACTAAAAAGACCAAGAAGAAATTAATAGGTACCGGAGAGGAGGGGATCACATGGCTGTACTCCATTGGGATAGCTTCAAATAAACTGGCAAATGAAAAGAAATTGATCTCAATCGAAGGCAGATCCTTTCGTTTTTTATATATATAATATTCTCGAAGATCAAATCATAGTCTCTTATCCATTCCTAGACCCTAATCTTTTTTTCTTTTGGAGGGAGGGAAATGATCAATATATAAGGAGATTTTACGCTCATCAATTCCTAATTTTAATTTGTATGACAAGGTGGTTGTGAGAGTTTTAAGGATGCCAATTATTATCTAGCTTTTACAATATTCTTGAAAATATCAAATAATAATAAATATTGATTTCATCAATCTTAGAACATATTAATATACATGCATTTTCTCAGTTGATCAATATGTCCCAATTTAGAATCCATTTTTGCAGAAAAAAGAAAAGGAGAAACCATAATCTTCTGATGATCATAGCACTTACATGTATTGATTTGAGGAAATTATATATATACAAGCTGCATTGCCCTCATTAAAAAACAAGTAAATATTGGAAGGAATTTTCACCAGTACCGAAGGTTGAGGCTAGGGGTGTAACGGGTCCGGTTTTGCATTTTCAAAAACTGATTACGCACCAGTTACCCCCCTAAACCGGTACATCCAGTTTTATCAGTTCCGGTCCGGTTTGGTCCGATTTTCAAGTTTTAATTTAGTGAATGCATGAGATTTGTGAGAGAGAGAAGCATTGAAAGTAACTAGCAATCTAGAACTTGGAACAAATATTTGTGTGAGAGAGACCAATAGCTGAAGACAAATGCATGGAATCTGAAACTGCATCAAAAGGATACCTAGCTAGAATATTATTATAGATTAGATTCATCACTATATATGAAAGCAGGTGCTCTTGGGGAAAAGTACTGTTTATGGATGAGAGCCCAATACAATGCTTGGGAATGTATCCTATCTTAAGAGGTAAAAGGCTGCTCTTTGCCCCCACATTTGCATAAACCTTTGGAAAAAATGATATGTTTAGTAAATTTATAAAAAATGATTTAAGAAAGGAATAATAATAGTAAATTTAAGAAACACAAAAATTTTAAAAAATTTATAATACAAATTCCTAGAAAAGAATATAATATATTTAGTAAGTTTATAAAAAATAATGATCTTCACTATTGACGTTAGACAAATAAAAATCCTCATGAAGATGATTTTAAATGTTTTTTTTTTAACTTTTAATATCTTGAATCCATCTATGTATGAGAGCAAATAAATATTTCAAAAGGGCATCCAACTGGTAGGTAGGTTTTTTTTACAATTCAGTAGATGTTTTATGTTTCATTTTTGACTTAGAAATGGGAGATTTCATCTTTGGAAGTCATACAAGAGATATGGGACTGAAGGCAATGGAGCAAAGCCACTTGAAAGCTTTCATTAAACTCAAATGCTTAATCAAACATAACAAACAGAGCTTTAGGCTAACGTGGTCCTTGGAAAAAAAAACCTAGGAAGTCCGCAACCCAACCATATCATTGCAAACATAAGAGTCTCACTCAACTTGGAAGTATTAGACTTTCTTTGTTGTGTTTGAAATCGACAACCCAAAGTAAAATAGTTTCTCTGTTCTGCTTTCTTTTAACAACTAGGAGCATATGTCTAAACAATCCTGACTTCAAAGAAAAATGCACAAAATTGTATAGGAATTAAGTCCAACGAGCAAGACCTAGACGAAAATTCTCAAAGATGCCTAAAGTCCCCATTTAACCAATAAACCTTTGAAACAAAAAAGTTCCCATAACAATTAAACCAACGGAGATTAAAAATGATATCACATCCGAGATTGTTCCAAGAAAAATTACCATCGAAGACAGAGAGACGTGAGAGAGGGGCTGCCGGCTGCATGAGAGATGGGAGGGCTGCGTGAGACGGTGAGTGTTAAGAACTCCCTAGTAAATTCTTCTCTTTTGTTGTTGTACGCAAGTGGGGAAAGAGGGAATGACGAACATGCATGCTAATTCAAGAAGGAATGGGATGTTGATGACCTGTTTGATGAAAAGCTTCAGCCACAATATTGCATTGATAGAGATTCTCTTCGAGGGAGAATCAACCTCCTTACAAAGAAACTACGCATTCTACTTTAGCCAAAATATTCTGATGTCCTTTCCCCTGCCATTTCTGGCTTACATATGGATGTAAAACCACTACTAACAGAACTAATGGAAATGAAATACGTGGAATGTAAAAACAGATTGGAATTGAAAAACAGACTGTAAACTAACCGAAAGGAAAATGACCAGCTATATGAGACAAAACGCACCGTTTGGGCATATCCCAAATGCTGCATCTAGTGACCACGACACACACACACAACGCACAACTTTATTAATCTATAACCGACACACACACACAACACAACACCATTTATACTTCATCCTGATGTTCACCACGACGTCATCTTCACTTTCCCTTATAGATTCACTTCACTTCGCACACTTCACTTTACTTCACTTTTGCACTCTTCAACAAACCGAGCCCCCTTTTCTTCTCCATCTTAGGGCTACGCAGCTGGGGTCATGACAGTGAGAGACAGAGAGGGCAGCGCAGCATTGAGAGAGGGGCCGTGTGTGCGATGGGAACAGCTCGAGAGGTGAGGCCGTGAGGGGAGGTGCAATGGTGAAAGAGCTGGTCTATGTTTTTGAGGGGGCGACGGCAAGAGGGAGGGGACTCAGGCTGAGGGGGCGACGACGAGATGTGCACAGTGCAACGGCGTGGGCCGTGGCCGCGTGAGAGGGCGCAGATGGAGAGAGGCAGAGTGAGAGAGACTGAGTGAGGAAGAGAGGGGTAGGTCTTAGGGTTTGGGAGATTGGAGGTGCAACGGCGCCGTTTAGTAATAATATCAAAATTATTACTAATAGTCTAATTAGACTAAACTCTTATACTATAAGTCTATTAACTATATTAGTAATTTTGTATAACTATAGTCTATATTAGACTATGAGTATTAGAATAAATATTAGTATTAGTTATTGCTATATATTAGTATTAATTATAGTGATTTAGTATAACTATATTAGTATAAATATAGTCTATATTAGACTATTAGTATATATACTAGTATTAGTTATAGCTATATAATATATTGGGCTATGTAATAGTATTAATATTAGGTTATTAGTATAGATATATATTAGTATTAGTCATAGTGATTTATTATAACTATATTAGTATAACTATAACTATAGTCTATATTAGACTATTAGTATTAGTATATATATTAATATTAGTTATAATGATTAGAATAACTATATATTAGTATTTGTTATAATGAGTTTAATTTATTATAACTATATATAGTTATATATATTTTGTTATAGTGATTTAACCTATTAAAAAAAATTATTATAGTGATTTATATCGAATACCATAGTATAGTATTAGTATAAGTATAACTATAGTCTATATTAGTGAGTTTAATTTATTATAACTATATTATTGATAGTATTATAGTGGTAGTATTAGTATAGGACTTTATTATAGTGATAGTATTTGTATAGTAATTTAGTATTAGTATTACTATATCATTATTTTATATGTGATTATTTAGTATAGTGATTTATATACTAATTTATACATAGACTTAAAGTATATTACTAATAGTAATATAGTATTAGACTCTAGTATTATTATAAATATCAGTATTAGACTATTAGTTATAGTGATTAGAATAACTATATATTAGTATTTGTTAATTGTTATAGTGAGTTTAATGTATTATAACTATATTATTGATAGTATTATAGTGATAATATTAGTATAGTAATTTATTATAGTGATAGTATTAGTATAGTAATTTAGTATTAGTATTAGTATATCATTATTTTATATGTGATTATTTAGTATAGTGATTTATATACTAATCTATACATAGACTTAAAGTGTATTACTAATTTACTAATAGTAATATAGTATTAGACTATAGTATTATTATAAATATTAGTATTAGTTATAGTGATTAGACTAACTATAGTATTATTATAAATTTAGTATTTGGTATATATTAGAACAACTCTATACCACAGTGCACTGATATATGATATATAATTTATTATATATAAAAATTTCATATATATTTATATATTATATATAATAGTTTAAATCTTATATATAAAAAATATTTTGTATAATATATAAAATTAATTTTTTATTTTTTATTTCCAACCTGTCCGGTTCGGTCCCGAAAACTACGGAACCGATCCCGGACCTGACCGGTTCAAAACCGGACCAACCAGTCCGATCCAGTCCGGTTTTTCGGTTTAAATTTATTATAATGTATAGGAAAAGAAAATTGTATTCCTGCATAGCCTGAATGTATTATAATGTAGCACTATTTTCCTTGTAGATTTAAAGTTATTATAATGGAATACAAATGGACACAAACAACACAAATGACTACAAACGGGGGCTTAACTGGGACTTAACAGGAAATAAGGAAACTAACGGTAAAATAAGAAAAAATCATTGTTCACAATTAGATAATCACTTATTATTATAATAAAGTAGATATATATATATATATATATATATATATATATATCAATGACAACTTATCGGAAGGACTTGGGCTTCTACCCAAAGATAACTTTTATCATGCCCCACTTTTGAACATTGATTAGGGAGTAGTCTGTGATTATTTTTTCCCTTTTGATCTTTCTCTATATATTTTAAGGAGAATTTGTGGTTTCGAGTCTGGGCAGGGATCGATTATTTTTTTTTTGTTGATAAAAGTGGATCTTGTTCCATTCATGAAAGAGGACTTACAAAGTTGACTTAAAAAGTCAATTACAAACGATAATAGCTTCCCAGCACATTTCCGTGGCTGGCATGGTCTAGTCCAGACGGCAATCTCTACAGACAGAAGTCTGAGAGACAGCACCCCTCTATCTAAGATAGAGGTAATAGTAACCCAACAAACAAACCTCCATACCCGACTAAGCGGGATATGGAGTTGGAAACCCCATTTTCTCCACCAACGCGGAGTGGGGACACAAAAACCATTCGGAGTGGTCCGAATGGCATTACATTTTTGGATTTTTATTTACTAGAAAGTAAAAACAAGACATAAAGTAAATTACAATGTGAAAACACTGTAAGCGGAAAACCAGTGCACGAAAAGGCAGTTGGAGGAGAAACCGACGTTCGAGCTTGGAAGAACCAGAGGTGCCGAGTCGGGAACGGCTGCGCGTTGCAGCGGCAGAAAGTTCCTTGGTGGCGTGTGGGGATCACGCGCTGGCGAATTTCGAAATCTTTGACCCACGCGTGCAGGCTACGCGCCGCTCCGATGGAGGCCGCAATTGGAGGTTTTGCAGGTCGATGGTAGGGCAATCTCCTGGTGGGGCGCGTGTTGTCTATCGAGTGTCGGAAAGTCACGAATGCCGATTCCCCTTTGGCTGGCCTGAAAAACCACAAAAATAAAACTAAAACTACACTAAATGGAAATGCAGATGGGAAAGGAACAAGGGTGAGGGGGGAGGAGCCTAAGCTCCCACCCCCTCTGACCGATCTCGATGTTGGGTAAGTTTAGGGGGGGAGAGTTCGGGAGTTTAGGGGGGGAGAGTGGATGGATTCATCGGGATCGATTATTTTTATACACTACGGTTGAGAATTAGTACTACTTTACATAGTTATAATAAGCATGCATCGTACTGTTTTTGGTTGAGTACTACCAGTACTTTTCTATCTGCGTATGTATATGCTGACATATATAAAAAATACTATATACTATATATAATTTCATCTCATTTTCTATCATACTGTGCTGAGGGTATGATATTATTCATCAACCATTGAATTTATTATTTTAAGAAACAAGAGCTAATATAATGTTTGATTGACAATATCAAATCAACATATATATCTATACTATATATAATAAGTGTTGATAGCTCGTGAATAGTAATTTTATTGTCTTCTGTGCATTTTTCCGTATTTTTAGTATTTTATCTTCTCTACCCTTTTATATTCTTCTTTTGTGTCTGTTTACATTAGGATAATCTGGTCTTTTTACTGTAACAGTATCAGAGAGCAGCTAATTTTAAGGGTGGGCAGTGGGGCCCCGCTACACCGCCCCGCCCCCGCCCAAGCGAGGCGGGGGAATCGTTCTGCCTGCCCGAGGTGCGGGTGGCCCCACCTCGCACCCTGAAGAGAAAAGGGGGCGGGGGACGGAGGGGGCACGGCCCCACTCCGATTTTTACCCAGCCCCGCATACTGTATAAATATATATTATATATAATAATATATATTTATATTATATATTTAAAAAAAAAACCCCTTATTAATGAAACGGTGCCGTTTTGTCCATGGAGAAAACGGCGCCGTTTCACTAATACTTTAACCCCGGTTTCCCCCCCCCCTCCCCTCACTCCTCTCGTCGTTCTCGAACTCTCAAACCTCAGTCTCAAAGCTTCAAGCCTTCGTCTCTCTCGCGCTCTCTCGTACTCTGTCTCTGACTCTCTCGCGCTCTTTCAGACCTCAATCTCCCTCTCTCGCACTCCTCTCTCTCTCTCACTCTCTCGCACTCTGTCTTTGGCGCTCTCTTAGAGACTCATACCTCAATCTCACTCTCTCACACGACTGCGCCGAACTCCAAACTCCAAAGGTAAGACGAAAAACTCTCAATCTCTGACTCTCTCGCACTCTGTCTGTCGTTTCGATTTTATTTTTTATTTTTTAGTTTTGGATTGGAGATTGGAGGAAAGATGGGTTGAATCGTAGATGGAGGATGGGAATGATTGTGAAATTGTGTGCTGTGGATTTTGCTTGTGCATGTGTTTGACTATTTGTCACTGTGTGAAATTTTTTTAGGGGTTTCGGATTGAACCCCTAAATTGATTTAGGGGTTGAATCCGAAACCCTAATTTTGTTTAGGGGTTTCGAATTGAACCCCAAATTGATTTTTTTGTAATTTTGTAATTCATGTAACTTTTTTTAATATGATTTTTTAGCTTCTTATTATTATTATTTTTTTTTACTTCTACTTTAAAGTTTTAAACCTTTATGAGCTCAATACTGGGCCATTTTGGGCCCATTTCAACGGTTTCTGGGCCAAAAATAGCCCAGAAATCATTTTTAGGCCAAAGGCCCAGTAGGGGGCGGAGGGGCAGGCGGGCTGACCCCCCCACCCGCACCCCGTTGTGCGGGATGGGGGCCCCCCGCCCCGCTACCGGGGGGTGCAATTGAAACCGCACCCCGCCCCGCACTCCGCTCAACCCATTATTTAAAATTTTTTTTAGTCTAAAAATATATTTTAGACCCAAATTATAATATAATTTAAAGTATAAATTAAAATTTATACATTTAAAAAAAATATAAACTCATTAGAGTTATATTTTGGATTACCTTGACTTCCTAGGCAACCATTATATAGGAAGCCAAGGCAATACAGTAGTGATAGTTAAGCAATGTGGGACTTAACACTAAGTCCCACATGGCAATACACTAAGTCCCACGTTGCTTAACTTTCACTATTGTATTGCCTTAGCCTCCTATATAATGGTTGCCTAGGAAGCCAAGGCAATCCATTAACTTGAAGTTGAATTTAAGTTTTTTACAAATTATATATATCTATATACAAAATATTTATATAAATAGTAAAAATTATAATTTTTTATACTAAAAAGGGAGGGGGTGCGGAGTGGGGGGCGGGGCTCCGCTGGGGTCAATTCGCCCCCCGCCCCCACATGGGCGGTGCGGGGTAGCCCTCCTGCCCATGCGGAGGCGGGGCGGAAGCCGGGCGGGGCAGTGGGGGCAAGTACCCGCTGCCCACCCCTAATACGGAGCTTGGGATAGTTGATGACGTAGTAGGCCATGGCGATCAAGGTCTGGTTCTCGGGTGGGTAAATGGGCTCGATTTCGCGGACTATGCAGCCCTGAGACACCAACATTCGATGGTGCTCCTTGGGCAAGTCGGGAAGCAATGCGACGACCAACGGGTACGCCATTTTGGCCTTCCTCAATCCTTTGGCCAGCCCGACGATGACGTCCTTCATGTAGTCCCCGTTGCTGGCCAAGAAAGTCACGTAGGCCCGGCTTGGCAGTGTAGCAGGTTTGATGCACTCGGCGGGTTTTGCAACAGCTGCGAGGAGCTCCGGAGCCATGCAAAGTAATGGGAGAGAAATCTAAAGGCTTGAGAATGCTTAGGTTATGCTTGGTAGGTGAAATAAGATGAGAATTTTTAAAAATTTTATGAATAGTGTTAAGATAAAAGTTTAAAATATTAATTTAAAATATTGAAATTTGAAAAAATTGAATTGAGATTTGAAAAAGTTGAATTATTTATTATATTTTGTATGAAAATTTGAAAAAGTTGTAATGATGAGATAAGATAGAGATAAAGATGAAAAATCTCATCTTTGCCCCAAAAATCTTAGAGTTGAGATTGTTTTGTGGCTCTCGGTGCTTGGGGTTTTTGTGTGACCATTGGGAGATTCTTGGGGAGGTATCTGTGTGACCGTTGCGATTTATAATTTATTATTAATTGGTATCATATATTATTTTATATTTTATATGATCAATAATAATAAATTAGATAAAAATTATATATTTGCATTGAATGTTATACACATGAGCAGCACGTGCAGTAAATTTCTATTAGATTTGACGCTGTTGATAGATGGAAGGGAGAGATTGAGAAGTTTTGAAAGTTCAAGTGTCCAATTTGATGCAATTATTAGTTTTAAAAATATATTATGAATTGAGTGAAAATTCGAAAGAACAAAATATAATTAACCCTTCATAGTTGCGATCACAGGTCTACAAGTTTCATGGACCATGCCCTAAAGATATGGCCACAAATTTTTAGATCTGTGAATAGATATTTATGACCCATGGGCATAGCTATAGCCCATAGCTCTGATCTATGTGATTTTGGGCCATTTTTTGAGATTTTTTTTTTTGTTAGATTTGTGCAATCTTCTTCTTCTTCTTCTTCTCATTTTTTAAATGTATATGCAACTTTGTTGGATTGTGAAGGGCCTATATTGGTAACAAGACCCTTTTGGATAAGAGAGCCCAAAGATGAAGGGAGCCCAATATAAAAAGGCTCTTTATTGAACAAAAGAAGCTAGAAGGCCCATGGCCCAATAGAGTCATGTGTCCGCCAACCGCCTCTTACGTAAAGTCAGGGATCCCATAAAGATACGTGATCGGTTCAGTTATAAGATGTGCCAAAAAGCTCAACATCACGTGCCAAAAAGCTCTGCATCACGTACTAAAAAACTATGCGCTAGATAAACTTCACGTCAGAGCCTATATATAGACCAAGTAACCCTTAATAAGGGAAGATTTTTTTTTCGTAAAGTTTTTAGTTTCCCAAATTCTCTCGAGTTCCTTACTGACTTAAGCATCGGAATTTCCTTTAGTGAAACAGGCCAATCACATTTCGATTCCAGTGCAGGTTGATGGTTGTAGTGAGGAAATGGGACACGTCCTTTACATTGGCGCCATCTGTGGGATTGTTAGTTTCCTTGCATGGTTCTCACATGCCAATTGTAACCCGATCTATAGCAAGCCGAGCAATGGAACCATCTGTGGAAACACGGCTGGCAGCAACTGAGGCAAAGTTGAAGCAAGCACTTGAAGTAATAGAAGCCCTGAAAAAGGAAAACGATGACCTATGGCAGAGGAATGCCGAATCCAGCAATACCGCTGCACCTGCCCATAACGGGTAGGGTGAAGGAGAAGAGCTGTCTAATATGGAGTCGAATCTGGGGCAAACGGAAAAAGAAAAGATGCATGACGAGCTAAAGGAACTAGCATAAAAATATGACAAAATGAAAAAAAAGATATGGGGATCTTCTTCAGTGGAATGCTTGCTCAATCAAACGGACCTCCTATATAGCGAGCGAATTATGGTTGTGCCCCTCCCGCCAAAATTCAAAGTACCCCAGATAGATATGTATGATGGATTCAAGGATCCAGTGGACCATCTAGAGAACTTCAAAGCCCATATTACGCTCCATGGTTTTCCAGGGGAAATAGCATGTCGGGCTTTCCCTTTGACCTTGAAAGGGACAGCAAGAGGGTGGTTTGGGGCCCTCAGGCCACGGTCGATAGATAGTTTCGAAGAACTAGCTAAATAGTTTTTAACACAATATATGCCCAGCAGAAAGCGCCAAACCACCATCTTCTCCCTGCTTGACTGTCAAGCAGGGAGAAGATGAAAAAGACTTGAAGACCTACCTAACCCGTTTCAACAAGGAGCTTCTGACAACTGATGACCAAGATTAAAAGATCACCCTTGCCACCCTTCTAGGCGGGATATGGCCCCGGAGTCCCTTTATGGCAGAACTAGCCAGGAAGACCCCGTTCACTCTTAGGGAATTCATGGACAAGGCGGATGACTTTGTCAATGCTGAAGATACCCTGCAAGCCTTGGTGAACCCATGGAAGGCGGGAGGTAAGTCAGAGCGAAGAGGCAGGTAGATCGATAAGAAAGCCCACAACAGTCGTCAAGAAAAAAGGCATGAGAAAAGGTCGGATTACAATCCTAGGCTTATACATAATAACTTAAATGTTCGTGAAGATGAAAAGGAGAAAGAGGAACCGCGTCCGCCTAAAACCAGCAGCGGTCGTTACTACAAATACCACCAAATAGCGTCTCACTAGATGGAAGATTGCACGACCATGAAGAAAAGAGTGACAGAGTTAGCAGGAACATGGGAGTTAGAACGGATGGTTGCAGAACATTCAAAGCCAAGAAGACGCCAGGAAGCTAGGCAAAAGGCTAGAAGGAGTAGAAGTCCTGAGCAACAGCGTCGAGCGCATAACCGCTAGGATGATAGGAACAGGGCACCCATAAGAGGCGAGAGGGGCGTGCTGCCCATAGGAGAAATTCAGACCATAGCAGGAGGGTTTGCAGGAGGCGGTATGTCCACTTCCAGCAAGAAGGCGCACGCATGAAAGGCCAGGTATGAGGAGGTTTATAGGCAGACAAGGCTCCCAAACAACAAAAGCTGTGCGTCGAGAGAAAGATGATCTCTTTCGGGGAGGCGGACTATGAATGAGTGTTATACCCACATGACGATGCCCTGGTAATCACACTTGTGATAGCCAACTACACAACCAGGCGAGTGCTAATCGATAATGGGAGCTCAACAGATACACAATTTTGGGAAGCATTCATAAAAATGGGTATTGACACCAGTAGGCTAAGGCCTTCTTCGACGCCATTGAAGGGCTTCTCTGGGGATACAATCCTACTGGTGGGAGCCATCACCCTCCCGGTGACCACCGGATCAGGGGCGCGAACAGCAACTACCATGACTGATTTCTTGATACTAGGAAGGCCAATGCTTAACCAGCTCAAGGCGGTCACCGGGAAGCATTGAAATAATTGTTGATCGAGAATGTGGACATCTTCGCATGGAGTCATGAGGAAATGTCGGGCATAGATAACAAGGTCATTGAACACCGCTTGGGCGTGGACCCCACCCACAAAGCAGTGCATCAGAAAAGAAGGTCGTTTAGTGTGGAGAAGTACATTGCCATTAAGGAAGAGGTAGAGAAGTTGCTTGCCGCCGGTTTCATCAAAGAGGCTCACTATCAAAGAATGTCGAAGTAACATATCAAAGACTAGTAAATCGGATGTTTAAATAACAGATTGGGAAATCCATGGAGGTTTATGTGGATGACCTCTTAATCAAAAGTAAGGAGTTCGCCTAGCACTTCACAGACCTAAGGGTGGCATTCGGAATCTTACGCCATTATAAAATGAGGCTAAACCCTACAAAGTGTGCTTTCAGAGTGGAGTCGGGAAAGTTTTTGGGTTACATTGTATCTGAAAGAAGAATTGAGGCCTCTCTGGAGAAGATAGCTGCCATACTGAATATGAAACGGCCAAAAAACTGAATGAAACCCAGCAGCTGGCGGGCAGAGTAGCCTCCCTAGGGAGGTTCATTGCCCGGTCAACAGACAAATGTCTCACTTTTTTCCAGGTACTGCGCAAGGTGCATCCATGGAATGAAAAATGCGATGAAGCATTCGAGAAGTTAAAGTAGTACCTGGCCAGCCCGCCACTCCTAAAACAACCTCAAATTGGGGATGTGCTGTACGCTTACTTGGCGGTTTTCCCAAATGTCGTGTCTACAGTCCTAATAAAAGAAGAGGGACAATCCAGTATCCTATATACTACGCCAGTCGAGCTCTTAGAGGAGCTGAAGTAAGACATCCGAAGATTGAGATGCTACCTTTTGCTCTAGTAACGGCGGCCAGAAAACTCCACCCATATTTCCAAACCCACACAGTAAGAGTACTCACGGAGGCCCCTTTAGCAAAAACTTTGAAGAAGCCGGACAGTTCGAGAAGGTTGATTGGGTAGTCGATAGAACTAAGCAAATTTGACTTCGAATACCAACCTAGGAGGGCGGTTAAAGGGCAAGCTCTGGCAGACTTCATAGCAGAATTCTCAGATTTCCCTCAGGAAGACACGGCGACCCCAATGAGAAAACCCTGGCAACTTTTCGTTGATGGCTCATCATGTAAAGAGGGCGGAGGACTGGGGATATATTTGATAGATCCCAATGGCAAAAAACAGTACTATATGGCAACACTGGTTTTTAAAGTGACAAACAACGAAGCAGAATATGAAGCACTCATGGCAAGACTCTCCATAACCGCCAAAATGGGGGCAACTGAGGTAGAGGCAAAATCAGATTCACAGATAATTGTAAACCAAGTTCTAAGCCTGTACGAAATGAAAGGGGAAAAATTGAAGAAATATCTAAAGCGTGTCTAGGAAGCTCGCGATCTCCTCATATTTTGACATAACTCAAATCCTGAGGGCGAACAACGAAGTGGCTGATAGGTTGGCTCGGACAGCGTCAAGTATGGAAGAAGCACCATTCCCATGGGAAGTAGAGCGAAGAATTATCGAAGCCCCAGCTATTGGGGCGGAAGTAGGCATTCTGGGTGCCAGCAATCCCTAAATGGGCGAACGAAGTGGTTGAGTATCTGGATGAGGGAAAGCTGCCAGAGGAGAAGGAGGAGGCAAGAAAAGTGAGGAGAAGAGTGGCAAGATTCCTACTCATTGACGGAGTCCTTTATAAAAGGGGCTTCTCCACCCCACTATTACGATATATTTCTGGTCAAGAAACTCAATATGTCTTGACAAAAATACATGAAGGGATATGTGGAAACCATTCGGATGGAAAAACTTTGGCAAGAAAGGCGTTGAGAGCGGGATACTACTGGCCCAACGCATTAAGGGATGCTCAAGAGTTCAGAAGAAAGTGTGTTAAATGCCAGGCGTACATGCCCATACAGCACGCCCTTCCAGAGGGGCTCACGTCCATGACCATGCCTTGGTCTTTCGCCCAGTGGGGGGTAGACCTGGTTGGACCCTTCCAGCCAGGAAGAGGCAGGGTAAAATTCATGATTATAACTGTGGATTACTTTATAAAGTGGGCCGAGGCTGAGCCACTGGCCTCTATAACAACCAAGACCATGACAAAGTTTCTATAGAAAAACATTGTTTGCAAGTTCGGGATCCCCCAAAGCATAATAAAGGACAACGGGCGCCAATTCGACTCCGACCATTTCAGATAATGGTGTGCAGAATTGAAGATTAAAGTAAAGTACTCCTCGTCGGGCCACCCCCAAGCAAACGGTCAAGCAGAAGCAACAAACAAAGCGTTACTCACAATCTTGAAGAAAAGGGTCGTAGAGAAAAAGGGAGAATGGGCGGAGGAGCTGCCCGGAGTACTCTGGGCATACAGAACATCGAAAAAAACTCCGACAGGGGAAACCCCATTCATATTGGCGTATGAATGCGAGGCAGTAGCTCCAGTCAAAGTGGGGCTCCCGACTTACAGAACAAGTCATTTCTCAGCCGCCCAAAATGATAAGAAAATAAAAAGAATACCTCGACTTGGTTGAGGAAGACAGGGAAATGGCAGAGGCCAGGGTACTGCAAGAAAAGGCCATAGTCAGGCATTATTTCAACAAGAGAGTGAGGCCCAGGACTTTCAAAGTGGGAGACCTGGTTCTGAAGAAAAAAGGGCTAACCGCCCAAAGTGAAGGAAAAATGGGGGCCCAATGGGAAGGACCCTACCTGGTAGTAGCTAACAACAGGCCTGGGTCATACCGACTAAAGGACAGCCAGGGCAAGGAACTACCCCATCCATGGAACGCAGAACACTTGAAGAAATTTTATCAGTAGATGTTATGTTATGTCCATTACCATATTTTTTATCTCTGTTAAGGCTCATTTTATCCCCATTCAGATTATTACGTTTCATGCTCATAAACGTAGTAATATTTGTGCTGACTTGTTGTTTCTCATAATTTGTGACGTTTTGCAAAAAAAAGGAAAGAGAAAAAAAGGGCGCGGAGGTCCTTAGACCACACCAACCCTAAACACCAAAAACAAGCCTTAGCAACTTGTGGTGCCATGCAAAAAGTGGGTGGAGGTCCTTAAACCACGCCGACCCTAAACACCAAAAACAAGCCTTAGCAGCTTGTGGTGCCATGCAAAAAGGGCATGAAGGTCCTTAGACCACGCCGACCCTAAACACCAAAAACAAGTCATAGCAACTTGTGGTGCCACGCAAAAAGGGGCGAAGAGGTCATCAGACCACGCCGACCCTAAACACAAAAAAAAGCCTTAGCAGCTTGTGGTGCCATGCAAAAAAGGCGCAGAGGTCATCAGACCACGCCAACCCTAAAGCACCAAAAACAAGCCTTAGCAGCTTGTGGTGCCATGCAAAAAGGGCGCGGAGGTCATCAAACCACGCCGACCCTAAAACACCAAAAAACAAGCCTTAGTAGCTTGTGGGGCCAAGAAAGAAAAGGGGGCGGAAGTCCTCAGACCACGCCGCAAAATCCCAACAGGCTAAAAGCTAAAGGGTAAGAAGCACAACAAGCAAGAACCATTATACGCTTTGAGACAAACATAAAAGTCCATTGCCAAAAGTAAAAGTAAAAAGGAAGGTACATCAAAGTATAAACCAAAGAGAAAACTAAAAAAAAAAAAATGGTCGAATACTATGAAGCATCATCAGGCGGCGGCAGTGGGGGAACTCCAGCAAAGGCGTCAGGCATCTCTCTCCGCCCAAAAGTGTCAGCCCGACAGAGCTTGTTTTCCTCAGGAAGAAACAATTCCCGATCCAAATTTACAAGGTCTGTGGCAGGATTAATCAAGAGACAGGACCTGAGCCTTAAGATGCTAGCACCATAACCCTAGCCGAAGACGTGGTTCCTTATGTCAAGAGCACAAGCCAATTGGTCTTGCAGGCGATCGATTTCAGCCCGGGCAGCAACAAGCTCACCTCTTTTCTTAACCAATTGCTCATCCTTGGCTACCGCCAGTAGCGACGCTTTCCTAAGATTCTCTTCCAAATCTCTGCGATCCTCCTTATATTTCTGATGGCGTTCTTCAAGCTCTTGTAGGTTCCCCCGAGCCTCTGAAAGATCGAGGGCGTCAAGGCGAGCTTTCTCCAAAGCAACTGCCAGTTCACGAGTTAGCTCCTGGATGCGATCCTGCGAGCAAGCCAACTCCTGGTGAGCTGAGTCTCGATCCTCACTGCAGGAAAGAAGCTCAGACTTAAGGGAAGACACCTTAGCCTAAAAGCTTTGCCCAGCTTCAGAAAGCTGAGACCTCACCGAATCTCTCTTAGATTGAAGGAGTCGCAAGGCATGGTCATCTTTGTCTTTCACCACTTGAGCAAGGCGGGCAGATTCGCGAAGTTGGAAAGCTTCTTCCCCACGAATCTCTAAGTCTCCTTGGAGAGAATGTGGGTAACCCTCCGATTGCTCTAGCATTACTTCAAGCTCTTTCGACCTCTCGACCAGGGCAACCCGTTCTGCCTGCCATCCCTCAACGGCTTCATGCATCTTCCGTTGTTCAAGGACTCCGCGATCCACCACGATCCATGCCGCCAAGTCATTGATACTCTGCAGAAGAAAATAAGACCACCTGAGTAAAAACTACCAGAGAGTACAAAATCAAAGAGAGGGAGAAAATAGGAAGAGAAGCCGCCATGCCATACCTTGGAAAACCAATTCTTCAAATGGTCGGCCATCTGAATGACAGCCTTAGTTTGAACATTAAAATAGGAGGAGGAGGCGTCACCGCCAGCATCACCCCCAGGCCCAGGCAAGGGGGCCAAAGCGAGCACCAAGTTTGAGTCTGCCCCTCTTTCCGGCGAACTCTTAAGACAAATAAAGGGAGGCGGAGACTCGGTACGAGTTGGGGCGTCCTCGATCGGGCGAACCTCTCCCTGTGAAAGGTTGCCCACTTCCTCTTCAAGAAGAGAACATATCCTTTCCCCAAGAGATAAAGTGCAATGGGAAGGGATAGAAGGCCCCTCGCCACTCCCAGCCGATACAGGAGTACTTCCCCCAGAGATGGTGGCAGGCGGAGTCTCTGAGGGAGTCTGTGCGCCTCCCATTTCAACACAGGCAATCTCATGGTGGGAAAGCGTGTGCTCAACAGCACTAACCTGTTTTGCCTCCTAGGCACCTAAATCTTCAAGAGCTCCTAAGCTCGTGACGCCATCCAGATTTAAAGCGGCTGCCACTTCGGCGTCTAACTCGCCCCCTGACTCGACCTTCCACAACAGGAAATTCAAAAGTGGGGGTGGCTATCAGTGGATGAGCCGGCAGGGAGGGTTCGATTTGGAAAGTGGCGGCCAGATCAAAAAGGGCCATACTGGCCAAACTTTCAGCATCTAACAGACTGAAGGACCACGGCTTCACAGAAGAGTCGCGGGGTGGCGAAAGGGTAGCAGTAACTAGCGAGGTGGATTGTTGAACTTAGTCGCCCCCTGAAGGGACAACAGTTTCATCCTACTGCTGAAGAGGCGTGCACCCGTGGGCGCCCTCTGATGGCGCCATAGTTTCTAAGGGTATAGGCGCCTGGGCCTTAATGCCCTCTGAAGCTGCCATGCTTTTCTTTCGAAGCGGCGACGAGTAAGGGGAACCCTCAGTACGAGCCCTTTTCTTTTGGCTCACTTCATCATTCTTCTTCTTGCTCCTGACCTCCTTTCTCTCCTCGCCACTTTTCTTTTCAAATTTCTTCTTTGTCTTCTCGGAAGGTTTCGGCATAGGAGTAGGAATCAAGTCTGAAACCATGAATTGGTGTCCCTGAAAGTGGGCACGGCTGGGGGACATCAGAAAACGGTCAATGTTCTCAGGTGTCAACAAGAGGTCAATCTTCAAATCTTCAAAATGGGCCTCGGCCCAGGTACGAACGATCTTGATTCGGGACAACTCCCGATGCGATAGGGGCAGCATGGTTGACCAAACATTTTTCTCATCAAGAACGGGGCGCCAAATCGCCCTGATAGGAAAATCTTGAATACGGGCCTCATCGGCGAGATACTCCCAGTTTGAACCAAAAATGAAGAAAAATTTAGTATTCCAAGCCTTAGCATTGGAATGACGAGTCTCAAAGTGAGCCAAAGTTGGCCCCCTGTCCTTCTTATGGAAGCTAACAGTATTACCTTTGGCCGGCCGCAAGTAATAAAAAGACAGAAACTCCCCAACGGTCAGGTCAGGGTAAAAATCCCTAAGAGGCTCTAAAACCATACGAAAAACAAAGCAGGCACAGAGATAAGTCCTCAAAGAGTGAGGATGGAGTTGGGCGGGTGCCAACTCAAGCAAGTCCAAGATATTGCGAAGAGGACGGCAAAAGGGAAGCCTCAATCCATGGTTAAACATGGCAGTGGTCAGAGCGGTTTTACCTACGAAACCCTCTCTATCACAGCACCCCGACGGGGGAACCTCTATCACTGCCCCTTCAGGGATGCCAAGCTCTTCCCGAAGAGCGGGAAGGTGTTTCTCCCGAAGAATGGAGTGCCACCGGCAGCCCTCGAAGACGATGCCCTTTGGGACGAAGAAAGGCGGGGTAGAGGTATCACCTTGGTCAGCCATTGGAACTAAAGATAAGAAAATGCAAGAAAACGAAGGAACGAGATGGACAAATAGAAAGAACAAGAAAGGGAACGCAGGCACTGAGAGGAGAACAAACAAAGAAGAGGATAAAGAAAGGAAAGATGGGGTATTTTAAAGAAAAGAAAAGTGAAATGTCAACAGCCGTAGGCACCATGGTCTGACACTAAATACAGAAAGCAACCATCACACGAAAGCTCTCTCTCCTTCCGCCACATTAGCTAGAGCCATAAAAAGGGGACGACGAAACGACGCAAGAAGACTAATATCAAGGGGCGGCAAGGACTCGGCCATACATAAACAGATTAGGCCCATTAAATAGGCTGGGCCTGTACCAACAACCTTTAGCTGTCTCGCGCACCAGGCGCACCACATGAGCCCATGATTGAGAGTCCACAGCGAGGCTCACGAACGTTTAAAAAAAAAGCCACAAGATTAGTAGACATTTAATTCCCTACATCATGGGACGAAAAGAATTAGCAAGGTCGTTGGAGGGCCTATATTGGTAACAAAACCCTTTTGGATAAGAGAGCTCAAAGATGAAGGGAGCCTAATATAAAAAGGCTCTTTATTGAACAAAAGAATCTAGAAGGCCCACGGCCCAATAGAGTCATGTGTCCGCCAACCGCCTCTTACGTAAAGTCAGGGATCCCATAAAAATAAATGATCGGTTTAGTTATAAGACGTGCCAAAAAGCTCGGCATCAAGTACCGAAAAACTCTGTGCCAGATAAACATCATGTCAGAGCCTATATATACACCAGGTAACCCTTAATAAGGGGAGATCTTTTTTCGTAAAGTTTTCAGTTTCCCAAATTCTCTCGAGTTCCTTACTGACTTAAGTATCGGAGTTTCCCTTGGTGAAACAGACCGATCACATTTTGATTCCAGTGCAGGTTGACGGTTGCAGTGAGGAAGTGGGACACATCCTTTATAGATTGTTTTATGAAAATGTGTTGTCGGACAAGGTGGTCGGACGATGGTGGCATCAATCTTCCTATCTGGCAAGCAAATGTGGATGCTCACCTCGCCCAGGTGGGCAGGGTGTGGGATGGGTGGCTACCCACTGTATAATGGGGTAGCACCCCTAATAATAAGTAAACCCATTGCATTAAAAAATGAAACGAGACTATCACATAGATTTGGGGAAACTTTATCTTCTTCCTTAGTTTCCCCTTCCTCCAATTTGTTCCTCATTGTAGCATATAGCCATGAGAATATGAGAGCTTGTACAAACCCATATTCATATTTGTTTTTCATCTCCTTTGAGATATGTGAATTGACGTCATTACGTCGAGCCATATAAATCTTTGTATTCCATTTATCTTTTATTTTATGTCATTTACTTATCTTTACAAGGCATGGATGTTCACCATAAGCACAACTACAATTAAAGCAAACGTGGATCATGTGATAAATTGTTGATCACCATAATAGGAAAAATGCACCAACATATTCCCTATACACAATTAATGCGGGATGGATAGATTTCTTAGATAGGAAAGCCTTCCTCAAAGAAGTGTCTCAAACTTTTATTTGGTTAAGACTTGAAAAACCTTTCAAGTTTGTGAAATTTGCATGTAAAGTCTTCTCTTTCAATAAGATCTGGAAATGAACGAACGTAATCGATTGAGATCAATAAAGGATTAGATATTATCCATTCAATTTTTAATAGAATATATTCACTATTTTTTGCACTAAATGTTAGCAACTTGATTTGTAGGAGTTTGTTAATTTATAATGTCTTCTCTCTCACATTCGACCTATATACTTGGTAATTGGTTGCGTTTAGGTAGTGAGGTGATCTCAAATATTCTGTGAATAGTAGTGGAAAAGTAATTATAGAATATTGAATAAAAAAAAACAGATAAAAAATAGATGAAAAATAATAATAAAATAAAGAATACTCTATTATCCAAACTAGCCCTAAGGATTTGCTCGAAAGTTTCTTGGATGGATCATGGTAGTTATCTTGAAATAATCGTCTACTTTTTAAGATTCCTCCATTTTATATTTTGGTATCTTGGGATGTATGAAGTCTTTACATGGTAATCATAAACATTAAGGGAAAATTATAACGTACCACTACTTTCTATAATCCATAAACTATCAATTTTTACAATCACCTCTAAACTATATAAGAAAATTTGTAATAAACCATATTTTGACTTCACAAAGACGAAATTACTCCTAAAACTTTTTAAAAACACAACATTTTTTGTCGGTAAATAGTCAAAAAGACAATATAACCATGTTTGATTTAAATATTGGGACAAAGACATTTTCCATAATTCATCGCTTAATACTAGTGCACATGATTTCCATACAGGATGGCTATGGATAAAGCTAAAGTCTATGTCTAGAGCTGAGTTTGGCAATTGAGTCCCAAGATTGGAAATTTGAGTTTTACACCCCACCAAGTTAACACCTAAAGGTTATAACACTTTATTTAAAAAAAAAAAATGCCACGCCAAGATATTAGCTGAACACACACACATATAATTTCTTCTAAAGACAGCTGGAACCATTCATTTTTAGTTGCCCAGAGTAATAACATACCACTCCAACCCGCCTGAATTAGCCACTAGGGTTGCTACCCGCCCTAAATTGGTGAATAGCACCCTCCCCCACCTTTGCCTTTGCCTCATGCTGGTGGTAGTTTCTACCCTTGCTCTTGTCCCCTCGCTTTTGTCTCCATCAAGACCCCTTTCATCTTCCGGGCAGGTGGGTAGCACATCTTACAACTCGACTAACCATAAAATCATTAGATTTACACAAAATATAGTTCAATTTCCCCATCATATCGCCAGGCAATGAGTATAGGTGTTGAGAGGTTTTAATTATACTCGCAAGTGCATGAACCGTGCTGAAGTACAGTTTTAGCAAGAACGAGGTCGAACCCACAAGGACTTGTAAAAACGTAGGAAACCAATTAAATATAAACCAAATAAATTATAATCTAGTTCAGAAAGATGAGTTATAAAATAAAATAAGAAATTAAGATCTAAACAATCAATTAATAAAAGCAAGAAAAGATTAATTTAATAAAATAATCACAATAAAAATAACTAAAATGCAAACTAATCTAAACAACAAATAAACTATTAATGGAAAGTGAATTAAGGTTTTGGAATCCACCTCATTAATTCATAATAATATATTTATGAGAACTAATTCTTCCTGAACATCTACATGATAATTTATAAATCAATCTTGTTATCATGGAAAATAACATCATTGAAACCCTTTTCTAAGAAAATATCTCAAGTGTGTTTTTTTTCGCTCAAAGATATAAAATCAAATCATCACTTGTATCTGTTAAAACAAATCACAAAGATATAAAATTTTATTTTTAACAAAATTATAAATATGACTCTCAATTGATTAAGATTATTCTAGATCATGAGAAAAACATAATTGAACTCACATCAAGAATTATATTTGATCTCTCAATTGATATGAAGCAAGAACAATATATCGCTGAAGACATAAATAATTGGGGAAAAAATAATCTCATAAATAATACTACTAATCATCAATGAGGTTTCATCCTCAACCTTAGTTGAAAACTTAGCTAAACATGTTCATGAAAATAAACTCTAAAAACTGAACGAAAATAAACATCAAAATAATATTTAAAAGAAATTAAAATAAAAATAAAAATTACAATGCTCTCAAACGTAAACATAGCTATAAAGCTAGAGGTAGAACTCTAGATTTTTTTCATCTCCTAAATGCTCCTACGGCACAGCCTTGCTAGTTTGGTTTCACAAAACCAAACTATCTTATCTCATCTTATTTCATAAAATCATTATAACTTTCTCAAACTATCACACAAAATATAATAAACATTTCAACTTTTTCAAATCTTAAAAAAATTTTATTAAAAAAAATATTATAATAATATTTTATTCAACTTTCAACAAAACATTTTATCTCATTAAACCACATAAGAGCATCCTTAATGGATTAGCTAAAACTTAAATCCATTGAATATTTAGCTATTAGAGAACAAAATATGACCACAATAGATTAGCTAAATTTCAAATAAATGGAGAATAGCTACAGTAACTTTCAAAATATTTTTCAAATTTGAAGGTTCCTATTGATAGACCAAATACATATTTTATCAATTATTTCTCTTTCAATTTCTTTCTAATCAACTGCCTTCTTCCTGCCCTCTCAAAAATTCAGAACGCTCTTCCCCACCAAGGCCGAGAGCTTCGTCTTTGACAAGAGAGACCCACCACCGCACCACCACCTCAAGTCTCGTTGGCAACAAAACCACCGCACCACTGCACTCTAACTCTCATCGGAAACAACCAAAGGCCCCTCTTTCTCTCGCCAATCTGCTTCTCCAAAGCTCAGGTACTCTCTTTCTTCATATAAGATTGGATTCTCTTGATGATCCCTAACTTTTTAATGCACCTCGTCGTCCCTTGCATTCCTTTTCCCCAAACCATCTTGATTGTGGATGGGTTTAGATGTTGAGCAGTTGAGCGGTTGCATTTTCTATTTTTGTTTTATGATTGAGGGGTTGCATTTAAGCAAAAGACAAAAGGTATAATAACATTAGTTTGAGGGGTTTCTGTTTCTGTTTATGATTGAGGGGTTTCTATTTCTACTAGCTGACAAAACAAAACCAAGACAGACAACAAATTGACAAATTTTTGTATCTGTGCAAAGAGATCATATGATTACCCTAGCCTTGCGTACATTCTTGCTTGTTTGCGAACTTCACTCACAAAAAGGACATGAGTAAAGGTTCCTAGGAAAAACATTCCATGGAGAATAAGGACAAAGTTCCATTAAATCTATTAGTGTTGATCAGAAACCAGGTTCCCTATAATTTCAAAAACAAAATCCATCTTTTGTTCCATACACAACCTACTTGGATAGTAGCTATCAATACATTAAAGACAAAAATCTAAGAACATCAAATAGAAGCATTTAGATACGTGTGATCCTAGTATTGAGAATGTTTGAAAACCACCACACTTTGCGTTGGAGAGTCTATTGCATTATATAATTGTATTTACACATATATGCATGGAAATTACATGTAGAGATTGATTACAAATAAATGAAAGGAATCAAGTGAATAAAGGAAAATAATCAGACTACACTAATCACGGATCAATGAAGTCTATAAATAGGAAAGCCTTATATTAAGGCAGGGGATCTCTATCCTTAACACCTCCCTACAAGCTAAGCATCGGATTGGATCGGACGTGAAGCTTGGATCCAAAAAATTCAAAGAGAGGCCTGGACATACTTTTGGTGAAGATGTTTGCAACTTGCAGATGAGAGGGCACCTACTGAGTGCAAAGTTTGCCGACAACAACAAGTTCATGAAGAAAGTGATAGTCTAACTCAAGATGCTTTACTCGCTTGTGAGAAACTGGATTGGAGCTTAGGAAGATTATACTTTTATTGTCACATAGTAAAAGAGGCCGCTGTGGAAGGAAAACTTTGAGATCACGAAGGAGGTGTGTGAGCCAAAGAATTGCAGCAGCAGTGAAAGCCAAGGCACGGTACTCAGATTCACAACTGGAGTGAGAGACAGTGGGTTGTTTCTTGGCACTCCAAGAGACCAAATTGTCACCAAGATAAATGGAATAGCCCGACATATAGCGACAAGCATTAGGGCATCCTGCCCAATCTGCATCCGAGTAGGCCACTAAAGCACCAGGAGTGACAGATGGATGAAAAACAAATCCAAAGTGTAGTGTGCCCTTAACATAACAAAGAATGCGTTTGACAGCTTGAAAGTGATCTTCAGTCGGAGAGTGTAGAATTTGACTGACTGAATTTACAGCATGAGCAATATCAAGGCGTGTAATTGTCAGGTATTGCAGAGCACCCACAAGAGATCTATAAAGTGTAGGGTTTGAGAACAGAGGACCATCAGCAGACAAGTGTTGAGAAATAACCATAGGAGTGTGGACCGGTTTGCTGTCAAGTAACTGAGCTCGTGCGAGAATGTCCAATGAATATTTGAGCTGACTGATAAAGAGACCATCAGTAGTGGATGTAGCTTCAAGACCAATGAAGTAGCTGAGAGAGCCCAGATCCTTAGTAGCGAACTCAGAATTGAGCTTGTGAGTAAAGCTGTCAAGAAGAGATGAGTTCTTGCCTGTGAGAATGATGTCATCAACATAGAGAAACAAATAGATCATGTCATTCTGCTTGTGAAAGACTAAAAGTGATGTGTCTGTGCAACTGCAATAAAAACCAAGTTGAATGAGAAATGAACTAAAGCACTGAAACCATGTGCGAAGAGCTTGCATGAGACCATAGAGAGCTTTCTTTAGCTGACAAACATGATTAGGAAAGTGAGGGTCAATGTACCCTGGGGTTGCTCCATATAAACATTTTCAATGAGCTAGCCATTGAGAATGCATTTTTGATATCAAGTTTATGAATGGACCATTTGTTGGTTACAACAAGGGAAAGTACAACACGAATAGTAGTAGCCTTGATGACAGGGCTAAAAGTGCCAGTGTAGTCAAGACCAGGTACTTGAGTGTAGCCTTTGGCAACAAGACGGGCTTTAAGATGCTTGATGGAACCATCAGGTAGATATTTGGTCCAAAACACCCATTTAGAGCCCACAATGTTGGTGTTTGTAAGTCGAGGAACCAAAATCTAAGTGCGATTGTTTTGCAAGGCGTAAACTTCTTCATCCATAGCAGCAACCCAAGCAGGATTCTTAGCAGCAGATTTGAATCCTTTAGGTTCAATGGATGTAAGGAGAGCAGTAAGAAGTCCAGATGAACCCACAAAACTTAGATGTGCTAGGTGGCGAGTCTTGAAAATACTAGCTTTTGTGTAAGCATGGGATGAGAGCCCAATGGAGCAACTGCAATGGGAGTTTGAGCAATGATAGGTGACTCAGTAGTAGGCTTGGAAAGAGCCGGCGAAGAGTCCTCTACAGAAGGCAGCCAAGATGGACTTGCATGCAAATGAGCGACCTGCAAAGACTCATCCATAGGATCAGTACAAATAATACACGAGATGCATCTGGATTGGGGAACTTGCCGAGAAAGTGGTGCAGGGGAAGACATGGGTAGCTTTGTATGGGGAAGACTAGGTTCCAGGAAATTGGAAATTTGAAGGGTAAGATAGGTTGAGCCTGAGAGGTATGATGAGAGGGAAAGTGGTTCTCATCAAATTGGGCATGGCGAGTAATATAAAGTCTGGAGGTGGTGGGATTAAGACAACGAAATCCTTTGTAAGAGGAATTGTAACCCATGAAAATGTAAGGAATACTGTGCGGAGAAAATTTGTTAGTCATATAATTACGTAAACATGGATAAACACGACAACCAAAGAGATGAAAATTTTCATAATTGGGAGAGGAACCATAAAGGAGCTCAAAGGGGGACATACCTATGAGAAGCGGTGTGGGTAAACGGTTGAAAATGTAAGCCACAGTGCTAAAAGCGTCAACCCAGAAACGAGTAGGCATGTGAGAATGGAAAGGAAGAGCAAGACCCGTTTCAGTCACGTGGCAGCATTTCCTTTTGGCGTGACCATTTTGAGCAGGTGTGTATGGGCATCAGAGTTGATGATGAATGCCAGAGTTACGAAGGTGCGCTTGAAAACAATTACTAGAGAATTCTGCACCACCATCACTTTGAAAAATTTTGATAAGTGCAGAGTGTTGATTTTTCACAAATTTCTGAAATTGAATGAAAGAATTATAAAAATTAGATTTCAATTTCAATAGATAGAGCCAAGTGAAGCTAGAAAAATCATCAATGAATAAAACATAATAGGTAAAACCCAAATTTGACTTGATAGGTGCGGGGCCCCATAGATTGCAATGAATTAGATCTAATACTTTGGACATACGACGTTCATTGCAAGAATAAGGCAAACGATGATTTTTTCAAGTTGATATGTTCCACATCACACAGGTGATGGCAATAAAGAGGTAAGAGAGAGCTGTCCTTTTTTATTTAGAAAAGAAATAACAGAATGATTCACATGTCCTAGGTGGGCATGCCATAGATTATACGAAGCAGAAATAGATTTATTTTTTAGGATAGAAACAAAAGCAGAATTTTCCCATTCTAGCACATATAAGCCGCCATCATGTTTACCTGTTGCCACCATCTTTCCCTTTTGACGATTTTGAACGGTGAAAAAATTATTAGTAAATGTAGCCGATAATGGAAATCAGTCATTAATTTACTAATAGACAAATGATTTTTAGTGATGTGAGGAACGACCAAAACATCTAATAATTGAAAATCAGGGCAAGGTGAAGTTTTACCAGTGTGAGTGATGGGAAGGGACGCACCATTCCCGACAATAATACAATCCTTACTGTATATGAAGTGAACTGGTCCAAGGTGGAATGGGCTGGAGTCATGTGGGCCGAAGCCCCTGTGTCTAGGTACCAGTCCGAGGCGTCATTCCCTGAGATCGAGCAGGCGACAAATTTGGCAACGTGGTGGTCTCCTGTCAGAGGAGGAACGCCCTAGACCTTTACCATGGCCACCACCATGGCTATGTTGATTGCGAAAAGAAGAGGGCCTGTGACTCAGTTTCGTAGAGGTGTGATTAATGGCAATAAATGCCACTGGAGTGGGAGCAGCCGGTTCCAGCGATTTTTGAAAGAGTTCAAAACTCTCTGCCTTGGGCACTAAGGTTAGGTTTGGATGATAAGTTTAAACACAAAATTCTCATCTTATCTTATCTCATCATTACAATTTTTTCAAATTTTCATACAAAATATAATAAACAATTCAACTTTTTTAAATTTCAATTTAACTTTTTCAAATTTCAAAATAATAATAATATTAAAATATAATATTTTAAACTTTCATCTAAAACTAAAAATTCTCATCTCACTCTCCAAATCTAACCTAAGTCGGTAAAACAGGGGAGGGGAGTGAGTGCCATTTGTGCCGTAGAGTAGCTCAAGAATTCTGAGTGAAGACCTCGAAGGAAGCAGTGCACCTCGTTGGTGCCATCAACATGTCGACCGGTTGCGTGAAGCTGATCACAAAGAGCTTTGAAGGCTCAGGCATACTTAGAGACATACTTGGTGCCGCGTTTCATCAACTATAAATTATCCTTGAGTCTAATTTCACGAGCCTTGGAATGGTGGCTAAAAGTGTTCTCCAAGGCAACCCAGACGTCGCGAGAGGTAGAGAGACCTACTACTTCAGCCATAGCCTCCTCGGTGAGAGAGGAAATAAGAAGGCTTAGAAGCCGTTGGTTTGTGTTCTTCCACGCCACATGTTTGACGTTCGGCGTGTGAGAGTTTACAGGGGAAAAATGGGGTGGAGGCTCAAGTATGCCATCCACATAACCGATTAATTCTTGGCTTTCTAAGAGATGAAGCAACTGGCTCTTCCACAAAAGATAGTTAGAAGAGAAAAGTTTTATTGTGACCATGTGAATGAGGGTGTTGAAGGGGAGAAGAATAGACTCGGCAGCCATTGAAGAGGAGGATCGATGGAGCTTAATCCGCAAGGTCTTCTAATACCAGGAGAATGTTTGAGAATCACCACACTTTGCGTTGATGAGTCTATTCCATTATATAATTGTATTTACACATCTATGTATGGAAATTACATGTAGAGATTGATTACAAATAAATGAAAGGAATCAAGTGAATAAAGGGAAAGAATTAGACTACACTAATCATGGGTCAATGAAGTCTGTAAATAGGAAAGCTTTATATTAAAGCAAGGGATCTTTATCCTTAACAAGTACAGTTCTGGATAGTGAAATCCTTAACACGGTCAATTAGCCTTTGCTAGAGTATGGTTGCCACCGGTTGCAATTTTGTACACATAAAATGCAGTCATAAGTGCACTACAAAGTCCTTTAGGGCAGCCACTATGTAGTATACTCTTTTGTGGATGTATTTTGTGGAAATACAAAGTCCTTTAGTGTATTTTGTGGATGTAAGACCTGGAAGTAGTTTGTTGAAATACAAAGCTGTATTTTGTGGATGTTGTTGTGGAAACATATTGTGAATGAAGCTGTCAATTATTATGTCTGCTTTCTTGTGGTTGATTTGTCCATTTCTTTTGTCCATTGACCATCTGATTTAAAATGATAAAGCTGTCCATTGGCTGGGTTCATGTAGGATGTATTTAATAGCCTGCAGGTTCTCACAATCACTGAAAATTTTAGTGAAATTTTTCCATGTCCACGACCTTTTTTTACTAGGTTGTGCTGGTGGATCAACCTCAACATTCATCGACTGCTCATCCTTATTAAGCATATCAACGTCTTCTAGATCTATTGGGACTCGACTACTTGCATAGGAGGTAGTTGCTCTAGATGGGGGTCTATGGCTTGAAGTACCAGTTGGTGACGCCAACGACTGTGCATCATCCTCTTGTAGAGAATCGCAATGAAATTGAGATGGTGTAGTATTCATAATTTGAGCAAATAATCTGAAATAATTAACAAACAACCGTCATTTTAAATGTTATGATAATTATTTACAAATTGGAAAGACATTGAAAAGGAAAAAATATATGTGTCTAGTCGTGTTTGTAGTTTAAAAATAAATAAAACACTGTGTGACGTTCCATCACCTAGAATAAAAAAAACCAGATATTTACCATATATAAATCCTTCAATTCTTAAATTAACAGCCTAAAATTGAAATTATTGAAATGAAAACAACAAAGAAGTTGAAATGAATAACAAATCATACACATTTCACAAAGGGAGTTACAAATCACATTTCACAATTTATAATTACTCGAAGGAATAACAAATCTATTGGAGGAAGTTACAAATCATTCTTACAATTACTCCAATGAAGGTAGAGTCTCAGGCGGCAGCCTCAAGTGACAATAGACGATGTTCGGAGCTCAACTGAGTTGGGCGAAAGTGAGTCACTAGGGACTGTTGTGCGAAAGTGAGAGGAGGAGAAGAGGATCTTCTATTTTGGACACCCTCCCTTCACGAAACGACGTCGTTCCACTTCAAACTATTTTCTTTCATTTTAAAATGAATAGATGATGTGTCATATTTTTTCTTAAAGGTGCAAGTACATAGTTTACAACACATTTTCTAAGTTAATTTCTTGATATTTAATGAATGAGAAATGCTTTGGTAACAAATGAATTTTATAAAAATGAATTTATAATTTAATGTGGTTTAATGTAGATTATAAAATTATTTTTATTATAAAATAGAATTAACATATCACATAAAAATATATCAATTTATGAAATTATTTTTATAAAATTTATTTATAACTGTATTACTTCTCTCAATATATGATTTTTATTTAGAAAAATATTATTTAAAACGGGATAACAAGGACGCAGCTGGGCGAAAAACGGAGAGTCGAAGCCACTTAAAAGCAGAGAAAACGAAAGCAAAAGTTTTCCTACCATAATCTTTAAGGATTGGCTCAAGATCTTTATATTTGCAAAATGGATCTAAGCCAGGTAAATCCTTCTAGCTATTTATTCTTGATCTGTGATTCTTTGTTTTAATATTTTACGCCATTATGATGATTTTTTATTAACATTTATAATTCATTCCGTAAGTAAAGCAATGGGGTGTTTTACTGGCGAGGAAATTGCAGGTGGTAAGAGTGTAGATCTGGATTGTGCTGTATTCTATATGTATGACTAGTTAGAGGATTCTTGTTAGAATTGAAGGGGGCCTTTGCATTTGGAACTGACTGGAAATGGGGTTCTGTTTTCTACAGGTATCAATGAGTTAAGACCTGTACTTCCATTCAATTCCAATTTGCAAAGATCCCGTTCTCTTTAGAATGTATGATAGCTAGGAGGACCGGCCATGGTTTTCTTCATAATGCGCCTTTCGTTTTTGGAGGGCCATTTTGTGTAGTTATTTGGACTGGGTGCTTAGGAACTTGATTAAGTCAAGAGTCTTGATTAAGTTCTTGATTAACCTGATATCAGCTATATTTCTGTTTGGTAAGTTGTGATAAACTGCAAAGAAATATATAAAGTTGTGATAAATCTTCTGTTTCTTCTTTTTACGTTGTGCAGCCTGCAGGTGAAAACTATGCCAACCCGAAAACGTGCTTCTTCCATGTGCTTTTCAAGGTTATCATTTTTCTCTGTTACAATCATTGTCCAAACAATCATGTTGGGGAGATAAAGAGCTGAGGAGATGCCAAATGAGGCCTTGATATAATATATTAATATAGCATATTAGGCACTACTGTCACTAAAAACTGACAAGCTTAATTATGTAATATCTACCATTTAGCTGTGTTGTTTCTACCCGATGTGAGTTTTCCATCACAAATTCAACTCCCACATATCAACTCCAGCTTCTAACTTTTCTGCTGTAAATCTTACGACAGGCTGCAGCTTTGGCTTTCTACATTCTTTCTACATTGTTCTTTGACAGCTTCGTTATCATCTTTGTAGTCACTGTAATTCTTGCCGCTCTTGATTTTTGGGTAGTCAAGAATGTTAGTGGCCGGATCTTAGTTGGGCTTCGGTGGTGGAATGAAATAAATGAGCAGGGTGAGAGTGTGTGGAAATTTGAGTGCCTTGACCAACAGGTTAGAAAGATTTCAATGCCATGATTGTCTTTTTGGATCTGCAAATATTTCTCGACCCCCATATATTATTATTACTATGTCCTGTTTTTCTGCATTGTCTGTTTACAGCTTTTGATGTTGTTCATCTATACAGTCATTGGCTCGTATGAACAAAAAGGACTCATGGCTATTTTGGTGGACCTTGTATCTCAGTGTAAGTATTCATAGGATAAATGTTGCATGTGACTGTCTTGTATTTCTTTTCGTGCTTGAATTTTCATGGAGACTACAGAATAGAAGGCAACCTTCTATAATGTTAAAATTCAATGCAAATGAAATGCATTGACTGTAAAATTAACTTTAGCAGCATTTTGCATGTTGTAGATAGATTATGTTAGTAAAATCACAAGAGCAATTTGGCTAAACCCCTAGGGGTTGGCTCAAGTGGTAAAGACCTTGGTCTTGATGGTATGCTCCCTCCAAGGTCCAAGATTCGAATCCCACTGGGTGCAAACAATCTCTAGGGGCCATAGGACTGGGGAATTTTCTCCTTGAATTACCCGAGGTGCACTTGCGAGAAACTCCTTGCCGAGGGCCTGTGCACCCCCGGTATTAATTGGGACGTTGTTCCGGACACCCGGTGCCAATCAATCAAAACAAAAAAACAGACAACAGCAATCTGGCTATTTTATCTTTTGATTTTTTAACAATTTAAATACATTATAAAGCACTAAAGGTGGTAGAGCAGGAATTTCTCTGGTATAATTCTTTTCTACTTAGGCAGTGCCACTTTGGTGTACGTTTAATGCTTTGCTCGTCTAAAAGGAATATTTATTTGAGGGGGATGCATACGAGGCACTTAAATATATCTTGTATTTGCCTTACCTATGATGTTAAAAAGGATAGAGATTACAGGACACTCACTGCAAATACAGTTGTCACTTGTACCTTATGCTGGGTCCTCGAGAAAGAAAACATAGATGTGTTGGCATAGTTTAGGTGCATGTAAAGTGATGTTATGGAAACTTTGATTTATTACAATAGTTGAGATGTCAAGTTTGTTTAAATTTCTTGGTCAAGTATAAGGAGACAGGTGAATATGTTAACATGGAGCATTATGGTCTAACTTTGGAACCTTGTAAGAGCAAGGGGATGGTGCTGAAGAAACTTGGATTGTTGTTTTAACAAAAGATAGAATGATGGTGCATTAATGGTAAATCAAATGGAATGAAGAATATAAATATCATCCCATATTTGGGTTAAGCTTTAAAGGCTTAAGACTTAGATATTTGGAATAGATATTAAGAGAAAAATTGCCAAAAGACTCATGGATGGCTTATTCTTGTTTCCTAGATTAACACATGGTATGATGCCGCCTGTACTGCACCCTTATTGCAAAATGCAAATGGTTTTACTTTCAAGTAGTGCTAATCAATGGTTGCCAAGTACAGTTAAAAACAAGGATGAAATTCTATCAAACCTTTTTTTACCTTTAATTTATGTCTTGTGCAACTTTTTGTGTTACAAAGCAACGTATAAGTAATATTTTAATATATTTTCCCCCCTCATCACATGCAGGCAGTTGCTTGGTTCGTCCTTGGAATATTTTCAGTCATCAGGTTTGAACCGGATTTCCTCCTGGTTGTAGGAGTTTGTTTGTGCCTCAGTATTGCAAACATTGTTGGATTCACTAAATGCCGCAAAGGTATTAGAACCCTAACCTTTTATTTATTTTCTGTATAGCACCTTTATTCCAAACATTCTGGAGTGTATATTCTTGATTTCCTTTATGTAAGTGAATTTTTTGACATACATTCCTAATGCTCAAGTAAACTGACCTTTTTTCGATTTTGAAAGATATAGGTAGGGATAGGCAATGCCTCCATCTAGAAAACTTATCCATCATAAATTATGCCTGCCTTAAGTCTGTTGTCCCATAGTTACTTATCAAAAAAAAAAGTCTGTTGTCCCATAGTTGGATTGGGCATTTGAATATAAACAAACTCTTCCCACTAATTTTCAGTTTTACACTGTAAGTGTATTTAAATAGGTAGAGCCATACTTTTAGAGGTTTAGCCTTTCTTTTGACTGACTGTTTTCTGTTACTTCTCACACGCTGGAAAAAAAACTGTATGCATCTGTAATCAGTATATCTCAGTATAAAGTTCAGGGAAAACTGGTGTAGAAAGACTAAAGGGCAACCAAAATAGTTGTTCTTACACCCTCAAAAATATCTTCTGATACAAAAGTTTTGCCAAGCTGCTCATTCCAGTTAAAAACCCTTTGATTCATGTCATGTGCAACTTAGATTTTTAATCAAAATTAAGTAAATGTCGATTAAGCACCATTTGGATGAAAAACTGCACCTATAGAAAAACCATTTGGATGGAGCTGCTGCTGCTTTCAATATATAATCAACTTGATGGAAGCATGGTTGGCACCCGAAGGATATCTAATAAGTGGCCTTGAGGAAAAGTGAGTCCCAACAAACAGTTGTTCAGGATTTGAGAATCAAATAATTCAAAGGAGTTCTCTGTTTAATCTGGGCTGACTGCGTAGAAATATGCATACTCAAAGCTGAATTCCATCTGGTAGAATCTGCTACATAGAGCTTATGTCACAGTTAGCTTGTTGTCTTGCACCCAAAACAACCAGGGATTAACAATTTAACTGTGTTTATTTTCATAAAAAGTCATTTTTTGGAACTCACTGATAGATCTTATGAAACATTATTTGACATTCTTCAATGGCAAATTCCATGTTATCCAAGAGTACTTAGGAATTCCGGCCTAACTTTTCTATAATCTTTTTTTATTTTTTGATAAGTAAGAGATAAATTTTATTAATATGAATGAAATAGGCTGTTTATCTGAAAGTAGGTCGGAAAATTCATCCTGGTCTTAAATCCCTTTATTATGTGTTATGACTCTGATAAGAACTTTCCATCATTTCCAATGATTCAGCCTCCTGTATGGAAACAAAGTTCTTTCATTTTTCCCTTATTTGACATAGTTATGCATTGGGAGCAATGTTGCTACCGTTATGTTCACCATGCCTATCTTGAAGAGTGCTTTGTCTATCTTCAGATGCCAAGAAGCAGATTCAATCATTTGCCACCCAGACTATTGCCTCTCGATTCTCATCTACAATTCAGTCAGCATTTAGCGTGGTATAAGTTCTTGGAGAAGAAAATAGCGAGACATAATAATGCGGTCAGCAGTTGAATCAAACGTTAAGTGAATGAATTGAACCTGTGTAAGACTTCTTTGGTTTTCTCCATAGGCTTCGGCAGAATTAGATAAATATTGGTGCTGTTTGTTTGAGATTTGTAAATTGATTTTGATAGTATATGAGGTTGATGGGAAGCATGAATGTAAAGACCTCCCCGTCCCCCAAAAATCAAAGATCTATAGTTAAAACTTGTTTCACCGAGTTCTTGATAAAGTTAATATCGTTGACAAGCTTTTAATACTGTTCCGAGTAGTTTTTGTCTTCTGTGCATATGGTATAGGAAACCGAGTCGAAATTTCTTTGGTTTGTCATCATTATTGCAAAAAAATCTCCTTTCCCTACATAAATATTTAATTCGGACGTCCATTATTATGCGTACGAAGTGGGCAGGAAATAAAGTCAACATTCCTTGTTCTATATCAAATCCTTCTTGGGGCTTATGCTTTTTCGTTTTTGTGTATATGGGTTGTGAATATTTTCTAGTCTGAACACTGTATTTGCTTACAAAATTTGAACCTCGTTCTTTCAAATTGACTTTGTTCTCTCCTATGTCAGTTTTTTTCTGCAAAAATAGCTCCGTGCGTGTCGGGCTGGGGTATACATCAGCCATCAGGGGGACAGTAATATATTTGGGTGGAGTTGTCAGCAAGATGAGATAAAATACAATGCGAAGCATTCATTATGGTAAGAGCCATCTTCACAGTGAATGTTCACTACTGATTTTGTGACCAACTTTAAAAGGCTGGTTTCCAAGGGGTTTATCGAAAATTGTAGTGCCAGAAACTTCCATCTTGACTTGGAAAGTCTGTACACATTGCAGTCAGCTGAAGAGGCGCACGAAAGGATCGCTCCATGGAATTGCATAGACAATTGGGTTTTGAATTTGTGTTTAGAAGGAAAATAAGACGAATGAATGACAAAATTTAGTGGAACGTCGTAGAAAATGTGGAGTCCAAGAGGTTTTTCAGGGCACATCAACATTCTAAAATGATTTTGTTTGAACTGGAATATCGTACCATTGCATTGGACATTACATCCATCATACAAAATGAACGGTAAATATGATAACTGTCCATTAAGTATGTTAATGCTTTTTTAAAAATCTAACTTGAAAAGTTTGGATACAGAAATCATCTCACCTCACCTCATTTTATCTCATCATTACAACTTTCTTAAATTCTTACACAAAATATAATAAACAATTCAACTTTTTCAAATCTCGAAATAATAATAGTATTAAAAAATAATATTTTAACAATATTTTATTTAACTCATCTAAAATTATTTCATCTCATCTCATCTCACTATCGAACGAATCCTAAATGTTTCTATTCAATATTAGAGAAACATGTGCTTGTCACATGCTCAATGGACACTTGTCAATTTTCTAATTGAGAGGAATAAATTCCATCAACCTAGTTTGCACGAAAACTGTGTCTATTAATTAAAGTATGATATTTTTATTTAAACATGACCAAGTGTATGTTATTGGTTAAAAAGTTGCTTGAGTCTAGACTGGCTTGATCTATAAATGCTCTCTAAAGTCTAAGTAAAACAAGTGGAATTTTTTTTTTTTTCAGTGGACTACATATATAATAAATCATGCATTGTACACTTGGCAAAATAAGGTTTGGATGATGTTTTTAAAGCTTATTAGTGTGATCAATAAAGTGACGGAATCGGGCCATTGACACATTTTTAAAGCACATGATTTTACAGTATAAAACAAAAAAAGCACATGATTTTAGTTAAATCATGAGCGGTAAAGTGATATGAGTTCAACTCATGTGTCAATACTCATTTAAGTGCATATTTAATTTCATTACTTTACTATGGGCAAAATTGTAACTTGGACCCTCTCTATATGTGGTTATGGTCCATGCTTCATATGTATCCTGGAGAGGGCAAAATCTCCCCGACCTCAAGGCCCACCTAGTCGGCTTAAAGACCTCGAGCCCAAAGGAAAGAACCTATGACAAGCCCCAAACGTCATGTGGGTCATTCGTTCAGGATCAACACGTCACCCGTAGGAGAGGGATCCAATAGATTCCGCATCAGTAGGGTAAATTCAAATGCGTCCTCGGTGATTGAACAATGTATATATATATACGAGAAGAGATGCACTAACCAGATAAGTGAATATTGGTATCTCTGCTCTATGTATGAGTTGAATAGTTAGTCTAATTTAGGCATCAGAGGCGTTTCGATACCCTTCTAGCATTTTTTAGTTAAAGTGTTATAGGTTCGTGAGAGGCGCATGAGTGTGAAACACATCCAAAACATATCCTATCGCAATGAGATTATAGAGAGTGACTATTGGAAGCAAAGCACCAAACCATTATGCTCTTCTCCTTCTTCTTTAATGGCTACAAGTGCGCCCCTATATCAATTTCTTACAATATTTTGACATGCAATTTTGACTTTAAGATTCTTCCAAATTTGACAATGAAACCATAGTGAAAGGGTAGAAAAACGAAGAGATCAGAAGTATTACAGCTAATCATCTTTTTATCATATTAGAAAACTATTTCTTCTTGATAAAAAGAGCAGAGTGTAGTCTATTGCAAAGGATATTCAAGAATCTATTCTCTTTCTTATAGGCAAAATTAGGATGTATTTAGGTTCCTAGGCCCCCTGATCATATAAGTCAGAATTGAGATGTTTACTTATATAACAGAAACCAATGCTTTTCTCTTTTTCTTTTGTTGGTTGTGTGGGGTATCCATTGCTTGAGGTGACACCAAACTTCGACTTATATGCATCAAAATTTCTATCTCTATCTTTCATTCCCTTTGGGGGGTTCTTTTTCTTTACAAGTTATAATCCCATCAAATCCAGCAACCACCACGCATCCTACCGTAGGCTTCCCAAGGCGCCGATTCTTTAAATAGGCGAAGGGTTTCACCAAACGGAGTAGTGCGTGAACCACACGCACAACCCAAAGAGAGCGTGTGTATTCCACGAGCCACCACTTAGGGTCCCCTTCTGTCGCCACATGTGGCCTTTTTGGGTCTAAGACTATCGACTACTTTAGACCTGACCGTCTGCCATACATCCAAGGTGGCGCGTGGCCCTCACGTGCCATCACAGCTGCTATTTGTGTATTTTTTTTTCTCCAAAGTTGAAAATGTGAATCTATATCTTTCCAAGATGTAATCCATTATAAACCCATGTTTTTTAATTTCTGTAATGTCTTTTGTTTTTAGAAAAATAAAAATAAAAAAGCGCAGTCTCTTAGACTTTCGTCCATAAAGTGTGTCCTCAACTCTGTCTTAGACGGAGTGTGAGATTTGATTAACTCTATGTTGGGTAGAGTTGTACTATTTCTCAGACTTTAGATATGTAGAGGTTTGCAACTTGGGCTAGACCATGTCAGTCACGAGTGTATACTGGGGAGCTATTAATATTGTAGTTGGCTTGTAATGTATATGTCAATTCCAGTTTGTAATATCCGTTATTAATGAATGCAATATGTTTTTCTCAAAAAAATAAAAAAGAAAGGAGATTCAAATCACATACCTAACTCAAATAAGAGATAAGGTTGTTATGGAGACGAGAACAGACCCCTCCCGACCTACATATATACTAGAAGAGATGCACTAGCTAGATAAGTGAGTGGTATCTCTGCTCTATGTATGAGTTGAATAGTTAGTCTGATTTAGGCATCAGAAGCGTTTTGATACCCTCCTAACCTTTTTTAGTTAAAGTATTGTAGGTTCACAAGGTGCAAGAGTGTGAAACACGTCCAAAACATATCCTATCGCAATGAGATTATAGAGAGTGAGTATTGGACGCAAAGCACGAAACCGCTATGCTCTTTTTCTTCTTCTTCTTTAGTGGTTACAAGTACGCCCTTATATCAATTTCTTACAATAATTTGACATGAGATTTTGGCTTTAAGATTCTTCCGAATTTGACAATGAAACCATAGTGAAAGGGTAGAAAAACGAGGAGATAAGTATTACTACTAATCATCTTTTTATCATATTAGAAAACTATTTCTTATCAATAAAAAAAGCAGAGTGTAGTCTGCTGCAAAGGATATTTAGGAATCGATTCTCTTTCTGATAGGCAAAATTGGGATGTATTTATTAGGTTCATAGGCCCCCGATCAAGTCAGAATTGAGATGTTTTCTTATATAATAGGAACTGATGCTTTTCTCTTTTTCTTTTGTTGGTTTTGTGGGGTATCCATCACTTGAGGTGCCACCAAACTTCGACTTATATACATCAAAATTTCTATCTCTATCTTTCATTCCCTTTAGGGGGTTCTTTTTCTTTACAAGTTATAATCCCATCAAATCTAGCAACCACCACACGTCCTACCACAGGCTTCCTAAGGCGCCGATCCTTCAGACAGGCAAAGAGTTTCACCGAACGTAGCGACAAGTGAGCCACACATATGGCCCAAAGAGAGCGTGTTTATTCCATGCGCCACCACTCGGGATACCCTTCTGTCACCTCGCGTAGCCTTTTTGGGTCTAAGATTATCAGTTACTTCAGACCTGACCATCCGCCATACATCCAGGGTGGCGCATGGCCCTCACGTGCCATCACATCCGCTGTTTTTGTATTTTTTTTCCTCCAAGGTTGAAAATGTGAATTTATATCTTTTCAAGATGTAATCCATTATATTCCCATATTTTTTAATTTTTGTAATGTCTTTTGTTCTTAGAAAAATAAAAAAACACATAGTCTCCTAGACTTTCATCCATAAAGTGTGTCCTCAACTTCGTCTTAGATAGAATGTAGGGTTTGATTAACTCTGTGTTGGGCAGAGTTGTGTTGTCTCTTAGACTTTAGATTTGTAGAGGTTTGCAGCTTGGACTAAATCATATCAGTCACAAGTGTGTACTGGAAGCTATTAATGTTGTAGTTGGCTTGTAATGTATGTTTCAGTTCCAGTTTATAATATCCGTTATTAATGAATGCAATATGTTTTTCTCCAAAAAAAAAAAAGGAAGGAGATTCAAATCACTAACCTAACTCAAATAAGAGATAAGGTTGTTACGGAGACGAGAATAGACCCTTCCCGACCTATATATATATATATATATATATATATATATATATATATACACACATACAAGAAGAGACGCACTAGCCAAATAAGTGAATAGTATCTTTGCTCTATGTATGAGTTGAATAGTTAGTCTGATTTAGGCATCAGAAGCGTTTCGATACCCTCCGAACCTTTTTTAGTTAAAGTATTGTAGGTTCGCGAGAGGTGCATAAGTGTGAAACACATCCAAAACAAATCCTATCACAATGAGATTATAGAGAGTGAGTATTGGACGCAAAGCACCAAACCGCTATGCTCTTCTTCTTCTTCTTCTTCTTCTTCTCTAATGGTTACAAGTACACCCCCATATCAATTTCTTACAATAGTTTGACATACAATTTTGGCTTTAAGATTCTTCCAAATTTGACAATGAAACCATAGTGAAAGGGTAGAAAAACAAGGAGATAAGTATTACTACTAATTATCTTTTTATCATATTAGAAAACTATTTCTATTATCAATAAAAAAAAAAAAAGCAGTGTAGTCTGCTGCAAAGGATATTCAGGAATCGATTCTCTTTCTGATAGGCAAAATTGGGATGTATTTATTAGGTTCGTAGGCCCCCGATCAAGTCAGAATTGAGATGTTTACTTATATAATAGGAACCGATGCTTTTCTCTTTTTCTTTTGTTGGTTGTGTAGGGTATCCATCACTTGAGGTGCCACCAAACTTCGACTTATATGCATCAAAATTTCTATCTCTATCTTTCATTCCCTTTAGGGGGTTCTTTTTCTTTACACGTTATAATCCCATCAAATCCAGCAACCACCACGTATCCAACCGCAGGCTTCCCAAGGCGCCGATGCTTCAGACAGGCGAAGAGTTTCACCAAACGTAGCAGCACGTGAGCCACACGTACGGCCCAAAGAGAGCGCGTGTATTCCACGCGCCACCACTCGGGATACCCTTATGTCGCCACGCGCGGCCTTTCTGGGTCTAGAACTATCAGCTACTTCAGACCTGACCATCCGCCATACATCCAGGGTGGCGCGTGGCCCTCACGTGCCATCACATCCGCTGTTTTTGTATTTTTTTTCCTCCAAGGTTGAAAATGTGAATTTATATCTTTTCAAGATGTAATCCATTATATTCCCATGTTTTTTAATTTCTATAATTTCTTTTGTTTCTAGAAAAATAAAAAAACACATAGTCTCTTGGACTTTCATCAATAAAGTGTGTCCTCAACTCCGTCTTAGACAGAATGTGGGGTTTACTAACTCTGTGTTGGGCAGAATTGTGCTATCTCTTAGATTTTAGATCTGTAGAGGTTTGCAGCTTGGACTAAATTATGTCAGTCACGAGTGTATATTGAGGAGCTATTAATGTTGTAGTTAGCTTGTAATGTATGTTTCAATTCCAGTTTGTAATATCCGTTATTAATGAATGCAACATGTTTTTCTTCAAAAAAAAAAAAAAGGAGATTCAAATCACTAACCTAACTCAAATAAGAGATAAGGTTGTCACAGAGACGAGAACAAACCCCTCCTAACCTATATATATATATTTATACGAGAAGAGACGCACTAGCCAAATAAGTGAATGGTATCTCTACTCTATGTATGAGTTGAATAATTAGTCTGATTTAGGTATTAGAAGCGTTTCGATACCCTCCTAACCTTTTTTAGTTAAAGTTTTGTAGGTTCGCAAGAGGTGCAGAAGTGTGAAACACGTCCAAAACAAATCCTATCACAATGAGATTATAGAGAGTGAGTATTGGACGCAAAGCACCAAACCGCTATGCTCTTCTTCTTCTTCTTCTTTGGTGGTTACAAGTACGCCCCTATACCAATTTCTTACAATAGTTTGACATACGATTTTGGCTTTAAGATTCTTCCAAATTTGACAATGAAACGCCATAGTGAAAGGGTGGAAAAACGAGGAGATAAGTATTACTACTAATCATCTTTTTATCATATTAGTAAACTATTTCTTATCAATGAAAAGAGAGAGTGTAGTCTGTTGCAAAGGATGTTCAGGAATTGATTCTCTTTCTGATAGGCAAAATTGGGATGTATTTATTTGGTTCATAGGCCCCCGATTAAGTCAGAATTGAGATGTTTACTTATATAACAGGAACCGATGTTTTTCTCTTTTTCTTTTGTTGGTTGTGTGGGGTATCCATCGCTTGAGGTGCCACCAAACTTCGACTTATATGCATCAAAATTTTTATCTCTATCCGTCATTCCATTTGGGGGGTTCTTTTTCTTTACAAGTTATAATCCCATCAAATCAAAGCATATATTATTGTTGCTCATCTTTTTCGCAGCTACTGTTGGCCACAGTCGTCTGTATAGTACGTACCAGCTTGGACTGACGGACTTCATCTGCTTAGCCGCCCCAGTCCTCACCATCAGTTTGCTCAACATCATCATCAACACTTACAGATTGGGATGGTCAATGTGACGACCAACGTGCCTTGCTTCTTTTGCAAAAGCAAACCAACCAACTTTTATTGATTTTGAAGCCAATTAGAAAAGATGGAAGGATCTGGGCCACTCCAATCTTCTTCTATATTTTTATAACACATGCTTAATTATTTTCTATGTTTTCCTTCTTTCTTTTCAAAAAAGAAAGTACCTAGAAACAAAGAGAAAATCACAAGACAAAAGATTTCGTTCCTGCAATCTAATTAAGGAGTCCTTCACGGGATGGAATATCAGTGAAAAAGATAAACAAGTTCTAGAGAAATATCAGTAATACAGTATGAGTTGGACAAGAAATCCTGAATTATTTTTGTAGGAAGTCTTTCTGGGTGTCATTTCAGACTCATCTTCAGCTAGACACTTCCAAGTGGCAATTTGCAAGACGAGATCAGTCCAATTTTGGGCGGTTTAGCAAAGAGATTTTGTTCCTTTTTTTTATCTGTAAAATTCCTCCTAATCTGATTTGACCTTTTATGCATGGCATCATGTGTCGTCCTTCAAAACCCCAAAAGAAAGAAGTAGATCCAAGCCTAGCTTAGCTATATATGCGCATGTTAATTCAATAATCACCTAAGCTAATGAATCAGATAGACTCACTCTTTTCGCACCAATAATCGTCTCAAATAATCTTTCATATCGCCACATTTAATCTTTTTCAAAGATTTATATAGTATTAAATGTTCGTCGTAATTGTTTATTCAATTATAAATTGAATCAGCAAATTCTAAAAATTAAATCATTACAATTACCTCTATTTTCAGTGATTTTTTTCTTCGCAATAGAGTCTTTCTCTTATGACCCACGTAAAGTTGACATGAGAACTGATTAGTAGAGTACGTAACACTAATATCGTTTTCAATCGTTTATGATGCCTATCGAATCATCATCATATCATGATCAAGCATGCATGTATTGCGACTTGCCTGTTTCACTCGCGTGCATGGAGTTGCATTCACCAGGTGCCACGCACCACTTCCAATACGTGCTTCAGTTGAGTCCTCCATGACCAACGGTATGGGAATGACAGGTGTAAAAAAAACAATTTGAAAAGTTGGTTGAATCGAATCGAACCAGTGAGTTCAGTTCAGTTTGTAATCGGTTTGGTTCGATATAGATTCTTAAAAACCGAAATTGGTTCGGTACCCGTTTTAATATTTTGAAAACCAGTTTAAACCGAACTGGACCGGTATATATCTTTTAATTTTTTATAATATTATATTATATATATTATATGCTAAAAAGTTAATTAATATAATATAAAATTTTAATCTTATGATTTATGTCTATTAATCTTATAACATAAAATTATTCTTATAACTTTTAATATTACATATAAATTTTAATCTTGTAACATTAAATTAATATAACATTAAATTTTAATCTTAAACCTAAACATTAATATAAAGTTATTAATAAAAACTTACTTTTGAGAAGAACAAATACATATTAGAGGAACTGGCTCTCAAGTCTCAACTTATATAGTGCTACATGTACAAACAGTAAACTGGAAAAAACGGACTAGACCGGAATCCAAAAAATTGAAAGTTTCAGTTTCGGTAATGAATCGATCTGTATCGATTTTTAAATTTTCAAAATCAATATATATATCGATATAGGTCCAAAAATTTTCCAAAATCGTATCGAATCAGACCGTTACACCCTCATGTTTAACTGATCTAATTGTTTTTATTCAAAAGAGAAATATAAACCATTTAAGGTTTGCTTAATAATTTTGATACGACAAGTGATCATATGAATTAGCTAGATGTCTTAAGTTGTCTATGGTGTATTTGCGAGAAACTTCTTATCAAGTATTTGTGCACTCTTAACCTTAGTCAGAATTTTGTCTCCAAAAACATGTTCTCAATAAAAAAAAAAAAGAGCAATATAAAGAATGAATAAGTATTTTTAGATATGAAAGAATTTATTTGTAAGTCGGCGTACATGTGAAGAACATATGTGATTGATTTGTAGAAAGTTTTAAAATCCTCTTCTTCTTCTTTTATAAATAATTTGTCATAGTAACCGTTTGGAAGGTATATCGTTCATATTAACTTGCACATATAGAGATTTTTTTTAATATTAATAATATATTCCTATTACATTTCAGATAGTAAATAGCGTGTTATGAGTACCTAAACGAAAAACATCCTCTCGAAATACTTGTCATAACTTGATTGCCTCAAATGAAAAGAAGAATAAACACATAAATTGGGTCATACAATATTTATTAGTATTTTGACTTTCTTGTTAGTAACATTTGGAGAATAAATATTGGCACATTTTGAACTTTCTGCAGTACCAATCCTTTAATAGGGCTTAGCTAGGAGTAGAAGTGGCACTACAAATTAGTGGGCATGTTCAAAATATCTAAAGATAAACTCCCTTAATTATTCTAGTAATTTTCGATGAAATTCAATTTTAAATATTAAAAAGCTTTGCTATATATATATAATAAAACTTAGTTAATTTAGAGTTCTACTCTTTATGCTAATATTTAAGTTTCAAAAATGATTCATTAGAAAGATATTACTCTTCCTGATGAATGGACTTTGAAATATAAAGTTCCTCCTGCTAAAGTTATTTCTAATAAACTTAACCTAATTGATTATATTCAATAATATTTGAAATTTTAAACGGTATTGTTAAGATTAGTTTTGATCAACCTCTAGTAAACAACGAAATGAGAAATTCTTTTGCTAGAACTAGATATTCTTTTGTTGGATCTATTGCTAATAACTCAGAAAGAAGAGACTACAATCTCAAAAAGTTCCTGGAAGATTCAGTTAAAACTGCGAAACCTGATTTAAAACTTAAAAGTGTTTCTACCTCCTCTCAGGTTACTTCTGATTATTACACTACCAAGAATACCGACGTATCCAAAGATAAAACCATAAAATAAGAAGCTGATAAAGAAAAAGTAGATAATTCATCTTTATCCCTAACAGCTTCATATAATATAATCGCTCATTTTCATCATAGTCAAGTTACTGTGATTAATAGAGTTTTTGAAATTGATTTAATTGCTTTATATAATGAATATAGTTCTACTAAAAATAGCAATAAGAGAAAATCTTATCATGCTACTTTTTTTTTTTTTTTTGAAAAATTATGTCTTAAGAGTAAATGGAAAGAAAAAATGAATGTCCTGCAGAAGCATATAATTTTCTTTGATTTCCTTGAAAATTATTATGTTTCTAAGCATAGTTTAAATATTATCAAAACCTCAAGGAAGAAGGAAATACAGTGGTTAAATCTAGTCACTCCCCTTTAAAGACAATTATTATTTTTTATAAGGGAGCAGAAATAAATGCTTCTCCCTTTAAAGTACCCAATGTTGATCCTAAAAACTACCACTTTTACTTAAAAAATATATATATATTGAACAAAATAATTTTGTCAATCAAACTCTTCATGTTATAGGTCAACAATTGGACCGTATTGAATAAAAGGTTGAAAGTCCTGTTTCTATTTCGACTTTCAAAATTGAAAAACTTTTGATTATTTTACTAGAGAATAGGCAAGGTCCAAAGACCAAATAGATCAACACTCTTGATAAAATTCATCAAATAATTGTTGATTAAAAAAAAACAACCCTTTACCAATGTTTTAAATAGCAATGGCAATGAAATTGTTTTTGGTTTTTCTATAAAAGAATGGTTGATCCTGAGGTATGTGTTACAAAATGCAACAGATATATAAGTGATGATAGGATTAGTGGGTATTAAGTTTAGTTTTGGTTGACTCATGAAAAATAAAATGTTTAGATCTAATTCGTCTATTAGTTCTAGATCTAGTATGCCCCCTGATATCATTAATGAGGATGATTTTTCTATTGAAAACATGATAATGTTGATTTTAATAAATGGAGTATTCCAAATATTGATGTTAAATCCATTTACAAAACCAGTTGGGTTCAGTCTGCTGTTAACACTAAGTTCAATGTTAAAATTATTGAACAAACATATGTTATTTCTAAAATCCCTAAGAAATGTTGTCTGTTTAACAGAAAATCGATTCAAGATTTTCTGGTAAAAAGTTACAAATTTCTACATATTGGTTATGTTCAAATTGATGTTAAACCTTTGACGAAGAAGGTATCAATGTTTCAGTACTTCTTTGTATGCGTGATGCTAGGTTCAAAAAATTTGAAACTAGCATATTTGGTATGATTCAATCTTCTCTGTTCAGTGATCCTGTCCACTTTGATGGTTTCCTTGATTTAACTCTTACTTTAGATGATTCTAACATTCTTAAAACTTGACTTTAAATATTTTGACGTCAGGATATGATATGGAAGAAGGTAAGACGAGATTACTGAAGTGATAGTGCAGGTAAATAAAATTGAAAACAAGACCAGATAACTAGAATTAATAAAGAGTAGGACCAGATAATTGGAATCAAATGGAAATAATAATAAAGAGAATATTAATGTAAGTGGAAATAGTCGTTTACTTAAATCTTAAATCAATTACAAAATGTATCAGGAAGGTTTAAATATATATATATATATATATATATATATATTTATATACATATATATATAAGGATTTATATTATTTGATCTGTCTTGTAGAGAGAGATAATATTATATTAATGTTTTTTCGATTAAGATAATCATGATCAGTACAATTAACCTATATATTTTGCCATTCAACCGACCAAATTGAGGGCAAAAACACCAAAATGAAGAGAAATTATATATCTATATTGGGAAATTTGCAGGGCTGAAAGTGCAAGTACAGGAAAAATGAGCAGAGAAATGAAGAATATTGCCAGAACTAACAAAAGAATATTTTTGTAGCAATATACTCGACAAGCTTCCTTAACAGGGACTTGTCATGTAGTACGTGCGTACTCCACTAGCTAGAGAAAGCATCGTTTACCAAAAATATTCGATCCAAAAAATAAAAAAAGCAGATCATGCTTGAGTTCTTTTAAGGAGTTCTTTTTTAGTGCCTGTAATTTCAAATAAAAGGTAAATTTCAATAAAAATATTTATTTGTATTGAGTTATTTCTTACAAAAATAACTATTTTTTATTAAAATAAACAACATTTTCCAAAAAAGATGCATCACAAAGTATATTTTTTTTTATATGGGAGTGGGGGCAGGGTTTCGAACTCAAATTTTCCATTTGAAGAACAAGGACATGTCATCAAGCCATCAGACTCTTGGCATGATGCATCGCAAAGTTGAATGATGGGTGATGTGAGCAGCTACTACTACATGTTAATTATTAGACCACTTGATTAAAGTAATTATACCGAAATTAATTAATATGATTCACATAAAATCAAAATAGCTCGTAGTACTACTCATGTTATGTTTCCATTATAATACTTATATTCAATTTTTGAAAAAATTACTGATATTTAAAAAAAATCAAATTGAAATAATAAAACACAAGCATAGAAATTTTAAAAAATAAATAATAAATGAACAAAATAACTGTAAAATAACATAAAAGACAATAATTAACAATACAAAACTTTTTGAAAAATTTATCAAAACTTTTATGCAAAAAAATCAAATACAATCTAAAGATTAAATTAAATTATCAAATACAATCTAGACTAGAAACACAAGCTCCCCAACCCTAGTTGCCAGTTGGTAGGATTGGAGGAGGAGATTGGTCGGAATTCCCTGCAAGGGGTAAAATGTCCCTAGCCCAAGCTCATCAAGCCCAACCCAAAGAAGGGGTCCTATCTTCAAAAAGGAAGAGAGAGAGAAGTAGATAAGAAGAGCTGAGAAAAGGAAAATGTGTCGGAGGAAAAGAAAGGAAGTAACGGGAAAAATGGAGGAAAAGGGAATCAGGTATGCAAGAAAGGACAACAAAGTGACAGAAAGCCAAGCTCTTCACCAATCACTTATAGAGGCCAACAAAATGGATCTAAGATCAAAGATGTGGGGACTTCTGGGCGATTAGAGAAAAAAAAAACTTCCTCGACCTCCAGATGGAAGCTCCAGTTTTATTTTCTCCAAGTAGTAGGGATCATCGACCCATTTGTACAGTGAGCAACAAGACACTATGAGAGGCTGTAAAAAACATCATTTATAGTGGATTTTCCTTCCAAACCACCCATGTACATAGGCCCTGGGTCAAACCACATAAATCTGTGTGTCTCATTCTCCATTTATATTTGCTATATTTATTATTTATTTACTAAAATGGAAGTATCTATAGACACCATACCGTCATTCCGAATCACTTCCATGGGCTCCAGATGACACCAACCAAGGCCCCAATTGTCACCATGGGCCAGGAATGACTTATTCTCTCCTTCCAACTTGTTCCTACAAAACAGGCTTTAACATCCCCTCTCCATGCTAATCTCAATCATGTGCCCTCTCCCAGACCACTATTGTTCATTGTTCAGGGATGGGGAGATCCCGATCCCTTTACAACCTCTAATGAAGGTTCACCCTTCAAAAATAAATTAATTAAGAAAATAAACCAAATTTCAAGATAAGATCCTCTTCATTTCGCTTGGAATAGATAATATTTATTAAGCATACCATCAATATCATTTAAATGGTAAGATTTGATTTGTAAGATTTCAAAATTTAAAATTTTTCTTTCAAATTAAATTATGCTATGTAAGCAATTTATTAGATGTATTATTCACATCGATTTATAAATAGAACTTTTCATCCATTAAATACAAACATGTAACATATATTTTGGTCATATTTTTAAAAGCATATATTAATAAGTAAAGAAATGAAATAATTCATCGATTTGTACTTTTTTTAAAACAAAGAAATGTTTGGTCCACAAAATAATTATAAAAAAATCACATTACAAACTGGGGTGACTTAATTATATGTTACTTCATATTGTAAAAATTAATTTGTAGTCATAAAATACATCTAATATATCATATTAGGTTATAAAGTCAATTTTTAAGTTTGTCTTAATAATATATTCTCTTTGCAAGCTAAAAAATTCTAAAAAAAAAATAATAATAATAATAATAATAATAATAGAATTCAAGTATGCTTTGGCATCGAATGTAAATTCGTTTACTAAGTTTATTCGAAGAAGAGAAAACCCAATGCGAGGAAGGTGAGACCCTACTAAGGCTTTTGGACTCTCTAGCTCCTTTTGACCAAATGGGTGTAGTCCTTGTAGATTACCAATTTATCCACATGATATTGGGGTGGCTTTTGAAGATCATGTAATATTCCTGCCTAGCTTTGATTCCCAAACCTCCAATAACTCTTTCTGAGGGAACTTGTGCCTCATCTTTAAAGAGGTTACTAATCTTCTCTATATTCACTTTAGACTTTTGACTGCTGTTTTCTTTTTTTCTTCTTTTTTTCCCGACTCTTTACAATTTCATGGTCATGAATTAAACAGTAATATACAAAGCCAATCAAAACAGTACCAAGTCATCTAATCACAAATTAAAGCTTCTGATCATCTTGCTATACAATGATCAGGGCCAGGGGGAAACAAATTGGCCGGTAAGTGAATAAATGAGATAGATAGATAGATAGCTAGGAATCTTGATGCTGCTTTAGGTAGCTGATGTTTGGAGTGCTGAGGAACATGATGTCATGTGAATTAAGCGTAGAAATGAGACGAACTTTCCAAAGAATTAGGATATTTAGCTATAATGGCCCCCTTGTTGATTATGTTATATAAAATTTATTCAATATTTTGAAGGAATTTTCTTTTGGAAGAAAGTGGTAGTGATGCTCAATTGGAAAAGAAGAAAAGGAGAGTTGCCGCTTGGGGTTGCGTACGTGTCGCAAGGGGTCGAATTTGTGCTGATCTTTGCCGGTCTTTCTTACTTCTAGTCTCCCTTAAGGGAGTGACAAAGGAATCAACATCTCTCTCACCATCTTTGGAATCATTCTGGATTATTAGACCCTCCTAGCCTCATGCATGTCCTTAGTACTGAAGTTTTCTGAAAGTAAATTCGCATGACGAAATTCTTTTGCAAATGGTTTTTGGGTCGTTTCATTCATCACATGATGATCATCATGCATGTGATCTCTCACTAGTACTACTAGATCATCACTAAATAGTGTCATCAGGAAGAAAATGCAAGAATATTGTGAAATCATATGCAGCAATTGGGGTGAAAGTTGGTCGATCCAGACCGGAGAAACCGACCGGACCGAACCAACCCAGGACCAAGACTGGTCGGTCTCGGTCCTTGAAATAGAGGACTGAGACTTTTCGAATCCAATCCCGGTCTAGGGGTTTCCCACTCAGGACCAGACCGACCGAATTTAAAAAATATTTTTTTATATATATTATTTATATATTAATTATATAATTAATTATGTAATTTTCATCTAACCTATCACCATTAAAAATATAAAATTTTAAATATATTATTAACAAATTAATATTCTATCAATTAACTAATGTATAATATCAACTAAATAATTATATAGTAATTATATAAGTTAAGAATGTAATTTTCATCTAATTTATTATCATTAATCATATAAAATAATTTTTTATTGAGTTAGTTATATAATCCACATTAATCATTCATTTAATTTTAATTTAATATTTTAAATAATTTTTTTTTATTAATTTATTTTTTAAAAATAAAAAAATAATTAGACCGAACCGATTGGACTGGACGGGTCCAGTCCCTAGGAATTTTCGGTCAGGACAAAGTGAGTTTTTTATCAGGAGAAAGCGATTCGGTCCATCAACCCTCCAGACCGGACTGATTTAGACTCCAATGCAGCAAGAATATGAGTTTTTTGACCATTATCCATTGAAAGTTTGAAACTCTTGGTTTAATTAAATAATTACGAAATTAAGAATTTTTATATGTTTTTTTCTTCTTAATCTGCTCAAGCGCCTAGCTAGCTGAGTTGACATACGTACAGAGATCATTACATAATATTATATATTAAGATCAGATAAACGGACGAGGTCGTGGATTCAAGATTCATTATAAATTATCCTGTAGTACTGTGTGTTTACCTAATCAATAAAAAAATATTCCATCTTTGAAAAAGAATGAACAAAGAAGCATAATATATAGCTAAATATATATCTTGGTCATATTCAAACGGCATAAGTAGTTGGGTTTATTATTCTGCTAGCTAGCGAGGAGTCTAATCGCTTGACCCGAATCTAATTAGAATTTAGAAGTTGATGACAAACAAATCGAGTCCATATTTGAGTCCGATCGAGCGCCATTAATCACTCCCAAGTTTACTTGAAATATTCCTAACCGTAGTCAAAGAAATTCTTTCAAATTCTTGTCCAAACTTAAAAAAGATTTTAATTCGCGAGCTATAATGGTAGCAACCTACTACACAATTGACTTCTTTGATCATTATGATCATGTGTATAACATGATAAATAGGAGGAAATAATGATTTTATGCTGCTAATTTCATATAAATATACAGTACTCAAAGCCGTTCTCAACAAGTGGGCAGTAAACGGTGGGCTAAAAAAATGTCATGGCTAGTTGTGAATGGTTCTGAGCCAAACTTATGCAGAAGCTTATAAGAACACGACATCAGGCAGCTAGCTAGCTCAATTACAAGTGCTAGTAGTACTGGTCGGTCACAAAATATACAACCTTCACAGAAACCACTTATGGTCCCTCGTAATCAACTTCGCATGCTTGCGAGCTATATATCTGTTTGCTAACCAATCGTTCTTTAGTATTTTTAGATATTTGCAGATATTTTATTCATAAATATCATTAAAAAATAAAACATTTTCAATTTTAAATTTTAAATTTTTTTATTTAATCATTACAACTTTTTTAAATTTAAAAAATAAATAAAAAAAAAGCATAATACTAATTTTTCAAATTTCAAAATAAAAATAATATTAAAAAAATTTATTATTTTTATTACTTCTTTATTTTTCAAAATATAATAAAATATCTTGATTCAAATTATTAAACTACTATTTACCGATATACTAAAATATCGAGGCCGACATATATATAAACAAAAAAAAAAAAACCATCAAAAACTCGGAGATTTCATTAGTTGTTGAACCATGATGTACCACTGGTTTGTGTGCGTGTATTAGGGAGAAGTGGAAAATTCAAAGGGTCAAACTCCAGAAGAGAGAGTTTAGTCTATTCTATGTAGCTAATAATAGTATAATACTAATCGCCTGTGGCGTGTTCTCTCACGTACATACCCCACTTTAATTTCTTCAAAAATTTTATTAGTGATATGGTTTTCCTTTTTCCAATCCGTCTTTTCCTCTATATATATAATCCCTTCTTATCCCGAAACTTAATCCAAATCAACCCATCTTCTCTCTATATCCATATATCAAATCCAATCTCTCTCTCTCTCTCTTTCAGAGAGCTAGACTCCTCCATTGGGGAATGGATGCTGAAGTGAGAGGTTGTGGGTCTACAAAACAGATGAGTAATTCTGATCATCAGGTGGGCATGGACATTAGGAGAGGTCCATGGACAGATGACGAGGACTCCATGCTCAAGAATTATGTCACCATCAACGGTGAGGGTCGATGGAATTCCGTTGCTCGCTGCACAGGTAAATTAACCAACTCTAAGCTCATCCTCTTCCCCCACAACTTCGTTGCATCATTATTATCTCTGTTTGAATTTCTGACCGAAAGTAAAAAGAAGAAAAGCTAGAGCTTTGACAAGATCCAAGCTGCCGGACCCGAACACGATTAGAATTTCTTTTGTCACTGGTTCTTATGATCGATCAATAATACAGGCTTGAAGCGAACGGGTAAAAGCTGCAGATTAAGATGGTTAAACTATTTGCGCCCTGATGTCAAACGTGGAAATATCAGCCTCCAAGAACAGCTCTTGATTCTTGAGCTTCATTCTCGCTGGGGAAATAGGTACTTTTTTTTTTTTTTTTTTTTTGGATTATGATCATGATCAGCGTTATTAATCTTATAACGAATCGAATATAATCTTTTGTTGATGTTTTGAAACATTATATATAGGTGGTCCAAAATAGCACAGTATTTGCCTGGAAGAACAGACAATGAGATCAAGAACTACTGGAGAACAAGGGTCCAAAAGCAGGCCAAGCAGCTCAAATGTGACGTCAATAGCAAACAATTCAGAGACGCCATGCGTTACGTATGGATGCCCCGATTGATAGAGAGAATCCGGGCCATGGCCACCTCCAAATCCCAGTATTTAGATGGACCCACCAACACATATTGTCCTAGTGATCTACCCCTCAACAATCAGACAGGAGGGCTCGTTCCAAATCAAAGCCATGCAGTACCCATGTCATCATCCGGCCCGGCTGAGCCCTACTTGAGGCCCGCAATATCGAGTACTTCTTCGGATTCATCGGAGGCCCAAGTTTCCTCGGATCTAACTGATTGTTACGATTTACCATGCGGTAATAATTACATCGAGATTTCTCAAAAGGAGTCAGGTTTGATCCAGCAGGGCTTGGATATCCAAACATATGATGATCAGCATGGCAATGGATGGTTTGGTGGTGGGGACACATTGGAGAGTTTATGGGATGATGAAGAGAATCTGTGGTTTTTGCAACAACAGCTTGGTGATGATAATGTGGTCTAAAAAATAGAATTTCCTTACGTGACGCATTAAGGCATTCAAACAATATATGTTATTCCGTAAGAGACAAGTGTAGTAGCATTAATAATGCTAACGTACGTTGCTAATCTGACAACTTTTGTATACAAATAAACACGTGATATATATTGTATATTATATGTAGAAAAACTCAATTAGTCAAAAAAAAACTCATCTTTCTCTTAACGTCTCTTATATTCTTGACATAGTATTAAATGATTAATTCATACTACAAAAAGATGGTATATAATTTAAAAGATCGGTAAATAACAATCCCGCCGTAACTTTTCGTTTGATTTGTCTTTTTTATAAGCAAAAGGGCCATCTCTTTTTGAGAAATGAATTTTTACTTAGTGCCGATCCCATTATCATTCCGCATGGGTGGGACGTTGGCCTTTCTTGTACGTAAGTACTCGCATCTATTTCATGTATATGATCTTTGTTGGAGAATGGGACTATATATATATATATATATATTTATATATATTTATATATTGGTATATATATATTTATATGCATAATTGGGGATGACGATTATAAGTACTAAAGGGGATGCAATAATTTCCACATTTAAGGGGATAAATATTAAAAGATTAATGTGAGCTAGCTAGCGAGCTGCTTTTTGGGTCAATATTAATGGAGCCTATAGAAGGGGGTAGAGTGTTATATATAACGTGTGTAATAATATGTATATATATATATATATATATATATATATATATATATATATATATATATATGCTTTAGGGGCACTGACAATAATAGTTGAGATTGTGAAAAAGGAATCGAACCATGTGGAAGATAGACTTCTTGTGTTATTCTTCTTTAAGTATAGAGTCGTAGACGTGTGTGTATTGTCGAGTTAAAAATTCTCCATGAGACTACTTAGGTTATGCTTGGGGTGAGATGAGAATTTTGTGTTTTGTTTTAAAGTTTAAAATATTATTTTTTAATTTTGAGATTTGAAAAAGTTGAATTGGAATTTGAAAAAGTTATATTGGAATTTGAAAAATGTGAATTATTTATTATATTTTGTATGGGGATTTAAAAAAGTGTAGAGATGAGATGAGATGAAGATGAGAATTTTAAATAAAACACTTTTTCCAAACATATCCTTAATAAAAGTTCTCCACAAGACTTCCGGACCGTGAGTCTTTGGGGGGCAATTGGCATTTACCCTCGTTTTAAGTTAAGACTACGGTAAAAAGGCATTTCTCCTCTCTCTCTCTCTCTCTCTCTAAAAAAAATCCATATTTTCGTTCAGTGTTGCCGGCTTCACCTTCCTCACCATCTCCTTTTACTTTTTTTCTTTCCTTTCTACTACTTTTATGTGAATATATTTATAAGGTAATTTTTCTCTCCCGATTCGAATTTTCTTAGATCTACTACACTTCGGCCATCGAAAGTCAACACGCGCCCCACCATCAAGTTTCTCTGCTGCCAATCTGTTGGGATGACGTGGAATCACACCCAAAATGTTGGCGTGTGTATCTCACATGCAGCTTGTTTCCGTGCGTGGTCTACACACGCCACCGCCCTCTGACAGCTCTGCCGGCTACACAAGTCTCACCAGCAGATTCCCCACCCTCCGATCCTTCATATTGACCCAACTCCACCTCCATTCCACCAGCGCGTGGGGCTCACGCGCCACTCCAGAGGTGCAAGTTGACTATCCCTCCGTAGATCTGCTCTTCTAATGCTAGTCTATCCGGATTATACCTTTCCCTAACCGGTAATCTTGTAAAATTGACTAAAGATTTTTTCAAAAAATATCTCAAGACAACAGACTACAGTGCACCCACTAACACCATTTCCAACGGTGGCTTACCTTATGAACGTCTTTTAAGACGGTACCCTCTTTGTAGGACCTGGGTAATGACTAAGAAACTGGTCTCAAAACTTTTTTTTTCTTTTTTATCACCACTTTTGCACTGTTGTTGTTGTATTGGGGTATTTGTTGGGGAACCACACCCCCTAACATATATCATCTTTTATTTTAATGAAATTTGCTTGCTTAGAAAGAGAAAAAAGAAAAAGTTAAGACTATGGTACTTTAAGACAGAAATTCTAATTCCCTGTATAAGAATTTTAATGTCCTTCAAAGTCTTTTTTTTTAACTCATATTTTTTGTGCATCCTAAAGTTTTGAATACCGTTTAAGTCAATGCACTAAAATGAAATATTTCGATATTGATACCGTTTCGGGTACCATTTTGGAATAGTCCATATAGATAAACATATATAAATTATATTTTAAAACAACATCAATGCAAGTCTTAAAAAGTTAAAACACATATTTATAAAACTCAATAATACTTCTAAGTTCTCAATCCAACTATTAAAAAAATAATCACTCATTTTCATCACGAAAAAGGGAGTATGGATTTGATTTTTAATTTTCGAGAAAATGGGATTAAAAGAAATTAAGAAAATAGTTTCAGATGTGAGAATTAGAGTGAAAATTACGAAAATATACTAAAAATACAAAATTTCGGTCGATACACGAAAAACTAGTTGATACATCGAAAATCGGCTTGTACTGATCGAAACACATCGAAATGGCCTGTATTTGACCCAGTAAGAAACATTTATCTCCCTCGTGCCATGTCGGTTACTAGTCTGGCACAATAAATACAGATCATACCAGCCAGTACGACATGGTATTAAAAACTTTGGTGCATCCACTTTTTTATAAAAAGCTTGCATAAGACTTGTGTATTTAAAATTTATCCCTAATATTATTCCTTGTTCCAATACTCGCAAGAAAAGAAAAGAGAATTGGAAATATCTTGTTAGAAAGCATCTTAGGGGAAAAAAAAAAAAGATGAAAATTTTACTAACTCTAATATTAAATTACTTCGATATTTAATGTACCATATTCTAAGTTGTAACCATTTATACGACACTCGACGGGTTCCTTAAATGAAGCACTAGCTGCCGCAATCCTTGAAACAACTCTTTTCATTAATTAGTCTCGTCTAAGCAGCAGCTAGCTTGCCCGCCGTACCACTCCACAAATTAATTAATTAGGCAGTCAACTCATCAATGAGAACAAAAATCAGGATCATATTATAATAATATATCAAATATATATATATATATTTATATATAAGATCATATGGCAACTAATTAATTATATTCGATTTTCAAATTGCAACCTAGAATTAATTAATTTCTTGACGAAAATTAAGAAACACATTGACGCTTACATGAGCACGTACTGACGTACGTACGCACTATATTTTTCAAAAAAAAAAATAATGATATTGTTAGTGGTTGTAGTTTATAATTAGTAGTAGTTGATGAGCAATATGCATGGCATGAGCTTCTGCTTTTTTAAAAATATTAATGATGATGAGGTCTAGTGACGTACGTACGGTTTTGGATTGGAAGTATATATCAAGTGTGAAAATGGTAGCAAAGAGAGGCACATGGCAGAGAGGGAATGGAGGAGGTATTGAAATTTGACGCTTGAGATTGAAAAAAACAGCTTGTTGAATATGGAGAACAGGTTGGAAAGGGTAGGCAGCCAGAAGAGTTGAGCTCTGACTCTTTTGGAATTGCGACCCCTTGAACTGATCTATTTTGCATTGCAAGGTAAGTAGTCTTGGGAATTAACCATTAAAAAAATGTCAATCTGCAGCAGCTGAGACTAATAATTAGTTGAGTTATATGATTATAAGGAAGGAATTTCGTAGCTAGATGTGATTGCAGTCATATTTGGATACAAAGTTTCCGTGGGAAAAGGCTCATTTGGCGTATAAAATAAGTGCACACGAGTCTAGAAGAAACTAGGATAATCATTTGACAAAAGGTTAAAGCATCTTTTTTTTTTTTTTTGGTACCATTGTAAGTCTTGGAATTGCAACTTGCATCCTTTGCCGTACCAAATCAGTCCAAATATATAATCATTTACAACTATACATATTGGTTTGGAAAATCTACATTGATTTTGAGCAATAAAATTCGATTCTAATAATTTTTTTTTAATTTAAATTTTACTTTGCCAGAGCGAAAAATATATAATGTGGCCTTTAATAATTGCTTAGTTCTAAGGATCAATGGATTTCATTTTTGAGAAATATTTCATCTATAAAGGAATTTTAAAAAAAATATATAAATTTGATGCGATTTAATATAGTACGTTAGATTATAAAATACTATTTTTGATGTAAATTAGATCTGACGTCTCAGAATAAACCACTTCTATTGATAAATCTACACTTTTCTTTAATTTTTTACCATTATTGAACCCTTAACGAAACCCCATTTGGTTAGACAGTAGAGTTAATTGGCTGAGCCTAGGCCTGGTGGTGCTAGCCAGCCAACCCGGCCCATTAATGTCTTGTGGTCCAAATGCATTATTTATACGTATGATATTCATCCCCATAGTCTAATTATATATATGGGCCTGAAAGGCTCAAAACCTAGAGTTTGAAAATGCCTTACCCGAACAGTACAACAATTAATAGGATCATGACTCCCTAGCCTGCCCTATTTCTATGCATGTACAGATCATCGCCGCCTTATTATTATTAGAGTATTCGCAGCTGGTGTCTTTCTCTTATCACAAAAATCTTCACAATCTCTTATTATTTATCTATATTCTATATATTACATTTTTTTTTCTTTTATCAAATATTTATTATATAAATAGTAAATAAAAAATTTGAAATAGTTTAAAAAGAATAAATTCAAAAAAATATTAAAAAATTTAAAATTTTAAAAAAATATAGAGTGTGGAGTGTGGTGGAGGTTGCGTAGCAAAACCATTTTCTTATAATTTGAGATTTATTTTACTGTTTTAGTTAAAATTCCTCGTATATCCAAATTTTTATTTTAGAGAAAAAGTTTAGGGGATGAATAGTGGTCCCAAAATATAGAAAATCACTATTCATCCCTAAATCATCTTTTATCAATATTTTATTCTAATAAATAAAATAAATTCTTCTTCCAATCATCTACATTTTCTCTCATACTCATATTTATTATAGTTTTAAATAATAATTTTAAAAATAATTTAAATAATTACTAAAATATAAAAATTTTAATTTTAAAAATATTATCATACCCGCAAAAAAATAATTTAAATTTTTGTTTAAAATATTCACTAGAGTAATAGTTTAAAACATAAGAAAAAATATTGAGTAGTTAAGTTTGTAAATGGAAGTGAGAAAAAAGTAATAAATAAAGAATAGATAAATATTATTTTAATAAAATAGAGAAATGATAAGAAATGTGATGTAGAAGGTTGTTTAAAAATGAGTAAAATTTAGAAAAAAACTTTAGAGAATGTGGTATTTAGCTAAATTATAGGAAATTTTATGGGGAATGGGATGAGAATGCTCTTAGGGGTGGGGGGTTTCGAATCTAAGTTTTCCAGTTGGAGATCAACCGAGTCATATGCCATTAAGCTATCAGGCTCTTGGCCTCTGTCTTATTATTTAAATGTCGAGATTTGATTTGTAATATTCATATTTTAAAAGTTATCTTTCAAATCAAATTATGTCATGTAAACATTTTACTAAATGTACTGATTTCACTTGTAAACATACCAACTTGAGAATAGAAATTTTCTTTTCAAGTGAAATCACTAAATGTTCTTTCCAAACTGTAACTATATAACAATAACGTCCATGACATGCAAAATACTTGATCATTTAGCTTAAAAGATAAGCACAGGGAATTCAGTGGGATTAATGATCTTCAACTTCAAACGAGACCTATATATATCATGTACAACAAAAAATAATTTCTTTTTTTTCTCCCCCTAGCTATAGCTAGCTATAGCTATTTCTCATGTGTCCTATATATATATATATATATATGATCAATGCATGCATGGTACATTAATTAATAATATTGTGTATCAATTGATCAATGAGTTAATTATTTCATCATGGTGAGTACAAATCTTGAAGAGGTCGAGACGGGTATCTCCCAATCGGAGAGAGTATGCAGCTTTCTTGTATTCCTCCCAAGTGAAGGGCTTATAGAGATTTGGTTTCTGTGGTGACACCAACTCTGATAGAGGAGAGATCCATGCATTGAGTGGTGGAGCCCCAAAATACATCATTGACATTCTTGGCTTCATCGAGTTGTTTGACAATGCTCTATGTCTCACGCTCACAAGTCTCCCATTTGTCAAAGCCTAATTCATTGCCAACATATATAAAAACTAGTTAACTTACAATCAAGATCTTTTTTCTTTTCTTTTCCGAACTTAGAGACCTATCAAGACGTTTTAAAACTTCTATCAATCTTAATTAGTTGGAGACAGATAGACATATAAAATAGATCTTGTGCGCTGTATAATTTATTGCTACACGTGTGAATTTTTTTACAATACTTGATGCTAGCTCTAAGGATCACTTCGTATGTCTATTTTTTTCTATTGAAAGTTAATTTTTATAAGTTTAGAGAATAATTTAAAAGACTCTTTTTCGATTTATTTAGTACTTTTATTTAATATAAAACTACTTTGACCTATGTTTTAATGATCATGTTCAAAGTAAAAAAATAATCTACTACTCAAAGTCGTCCATAAATTAGTTCCTACCAATTTCTATATAATTAAAGGTCACTCAATTAGCTAACTTCTTAAAGACCTTATACTTTGACTATTATATGGATATTTAAGACAAGTGTTTGCAAAAGAATTAAGAAAAAACCAAATATATTATGGGTGCACTTGACTATATATATATGTATATATATATACATATACATATACATATGTATATATATATACATATACATATACATATATATATATATATATATATATATATATATAATCCATAGGTACAAATGGGTTTTGCTATTCATCCTCCCCACACTCCACACTCCACACTTTTTAATATTTTTTAATATTTTTTTAAAATTTTTTTTAATTTATTTTTTTTAAACTATTTATAATTTTTTATTCACTATTCATATAAAAATATATTTGATAAAAAAAATTAAAAAAAAATTAAAAAAAAGATGGAATGTGGTGTGAATAGTAGGAGGTTGAGTAGATTTTTTCATATTAATATAGGACCAACCTGTAAGGCATCTCCAACGAACACAAAGAATTCATTGGGGTCAGGAGGGACTGGGATCCACAATCCATCTTGCAGAGCTATTTGGAGGCCCCCCACATCATTGGATCGCAGGATGGTCAAGATCTGAGGGTCAGAATGTTCCCCAAATCCGATCCGATTGCTTTTGCACTGATGAAGTTTGGGAGATGGGTCCCAATCATCGATGTCGTTCACACCAGGATAGTGATTGATCCTGAGCAGTGAGTCACTTTGGACGTCTCTGATGAGCCTACTGAAGACGCACTTGTCCTGGACCCACAGCCCCTCAGCCACTAGATCAAGAATCTCACACGCTATGTCTTTGACTGCTCCCACGTAATTATTCACAGCACAACTGCAGGTTATATCAAAGCCAGGAGTAGTATTAAATGCAGGAGAAAAAAAATGTCATCTCATATAATGATTACCTATGAAACTCTTGTTTTGGTAAAAAGAGTCACAGTTGCTTCAACAGATCTAGCTCAAATTATTCAGATTGGACCACGTGGAATGTTCAACGTTTAACTGATCATGGTTTGTTCCTTGATTTGATCGTATATGTTATAGTACTTATTAGTTTCATTCTGACTTTAATTTGTCTTTGGAAAGTTTAAAATGGGTCCAATTCAAGCACTGTAAATGATCTCAAGATTCTGCATGTCGTCTTTCCCTTTTCAATGAAAGACCCCTTAGTGCAGACTTGGGCCAGGACAAGATCATTCAAGGAGTTCTTGCTTAGAATAAGATCAATGAGACATAAATTAAGCATCGAGGCCGGATCGCAGGCTGATAATTAGTCCTAACAAGATAGGTTAGCCCCTACTAATTATTGAAAGAGGTATGCCATGCATGCATTTTACAGATGGTGGCTGGCATTTGAGACTAAATAGTTAGATCAGAAGGCCATGCATCCTGGGATCATGAATAATTAATGCAGGAAATTTCCGTATCTGTTGTGGTTACAAGTTAATTTAATTGCAATATGTCAACGGCGAGCTGATCTGTTGGGATTCCAACAGCTTTTTGGCCAATTGGTGTGTGTGTATATATATATATATATCATGCATGGCTCTAATATCATGAAGAACGGTAGGCCCCAGATAAGTGAAAAGTCTACGTCCTATAATTCTATATATGCTCAAAGCCTTTTGATCTCGATTCCCAAGTACTCCAACTACTTTTAAGGGTCTACCTAATACCAAACCTTCGGAATCAAAACATCGATACAAATCATGACAGGCCGATGGCATACCATTGCTGAATTTAACAGGAAGATGCAATATTAAATCAACTGTAAGTTATATAATTGCATGTTTAATTAATCCTTTGGTTTTCTTGTATGGGAAAGATGTCCTTTTCTAGGACACCAAGCAATACTTAAAAGATCTTCACCACCATTTCGTCTGCAGATTAAATTAATTGTCAAAAACCTTTCGTTACAGGCCATGTGGCATGTACTCAAGGTTCCTTTATATTTTACATGTGCCTACCGCCATTATTTATATATTGATCATTGAGCGATTTAAAGAAAATGAATCAAACACGCCACATGAGTCTTAGCAGGAAACGGGCGAGCCTGCTGGACACAGATGAAACAGAAAACAGAAACCTTGTTTTCTAGTTGGCCTCTTCCATATCGCCTTATATTTTCACAAATCACAATCACCATTGTTGGTGCAGTGAATAGGTAACCTAAATCATGTTAAACTTAAATAATAACAGCTTAAGAAAGGAGAAGAAGAAGAAGGATGAATGAATTATGAGGTATAAATTACCAGAACTTTGTTGGGTCATTGGAGATAGCTGTGGATCTTTCGGAAATGGAGAGAGGGCTGGTGTGAAGGAGAAGGTATTCCAGCTCACCCATATCACCATTGCGGCCAATGTTTTTGCACCCATAACCAAAGGGACTAGCTGGCCCAGCTCGTTGCTTCTCAGTGGTGGCTTTTGCAAAAAAACCAGCCCCTTCCCCTTCCAACTTTGCAACTATCTCCTTCGAAACACCATGGTTAATTAATTTGAAGAAACCGAATTCTTCGCAAGCTTTCACGAGTTGCTCCGACAACATTGACCTATTCAGAGAAAGATCAATGGTCGGTATCCCTACTGCCTTTGTTTTCTTGGCTCTTGTTGGGGTCGGAGAAGGCACCACCATATTTTGTTTCTGCAGGCTGATATGGGATTGTAAAGAAAGCAAGCGGAACGACTAGTACTACTAATATTTTGAGTTTGAACTTGGAAGTATGGTGATCATGTTCGAGGTGGTGCTCTTATATATAAAAAAAATTGATATATATATATAGAGAGAGAGAGAGAGAGAGAGAGAGAGATGGGTCTACTACGATATTATAATTCTTTCGAGTGCTTTTAGATAATAAATCTTATTTTATAAGAAAAAGTATCGTGATTTTAGGAGACTTAAGACTCTGTATGCATAGTATACACATGATGGTCCAGGCCAGGAAAGAATATGTTGTTTTCTCTTTCTCAGCTAATAGTGCAATAATTTTATAGCCTTGCAATTATACAAAGTAAAACAAGGGAAGCCTTTTGACAGATCAAATAGTGCGTGAGGTGGACTTATAATGCTACACGTAAAAAAGGGTTGCATTTTGGTAGGGCAAAAGGGCTCGAGGGTTGACCTGGTTGCGGCTGTTTGTCCCCCCACCGCCACCGGACCCTTGATTGGATTTTCACACCTACGATTTTCAAAACCGTGTGGGCTTAAACCTTTTAAAGCATGAGTTACGGCTAGCTAGCTGCGTTTTGTTTCGCCGAGTTCAAATTAGGCGTGTTGACCCTTTCCAATTTTGACTCGCTGCAGTAGTACTGTGCGTGCGTGCATCATATTATTATATTTCTATATATCTTGAATTCCTTTGTGGTAAAACGACATTGATATTGATGCTGTACTTCTAGGTTCTCTGTACGTATCTTACAGTCTAGCTTTTACGTCTCATTTTGTGACTTTCAAATGAAAATTATATAAGAATGTATAAATGTTATGTAATTATTTTTAAAAAATTGAATAAATATAAGATTTTTATAAAAAAATATTAATTAATTTTTTAATAATAGATTTTTTTTTTAAAAACTACTATACAACGTTTATACAATTTACAACTATATATAACATTACTCAAATTATACATATATATATATATATATATATATATATATGCGCACCTAAAAATTGGACTAATTTATTTGTTGGGTTACGTACCTTAATTAATTATATTTTTTAATCAAAATTTGCATGCAGTTTTTATGGACCCGATCGAAAGCGATCGATTACACTATATTAATATCGTAGAAGTCTTGATGAGAGAGGAAGTTTGATTTAGCAAGAAAAACCTTAATCAATCTGGCCGTGTTAATGCTAACTACTAACAAATCAATTAATTATAAAGACGTGATTAATACTTATAATAAGATATATTATTGTCCACCAGCTTTAGGAGGAGATTCTCTGGTCATATTAATGTTGGGTTAGGCGTGTATTGGTACTAGTGATGGTTTGAATTTAATCAAACTTTATTAAATTAATTACCTAATTTGTTTTATCGAGTCTAGCATGTGTGCATGCGCTTAATATATCTACGGTAAATTAATCTTCTGATTCTTCTAATAAGAAATGTTATTTGTCCAGATCGTTGCTTCTCAGTAATTTCTGAAGTAGGGAACTTTATAAAGTTGATCTATCTTTTTCTTACTTTTCAAACTTTTCATTTGATCTGTCAGCTCATGACGTTTTAGACGATTTTATATGGTAGTGAAGATATGGTCGATCTCCTGGCCTGCTTTTTGCATTTCACACACAAGTTAAAGCAATTAAAACTATATTGATCTCCAGCTTGTAGAGGAACTTTTTCTGTTTGTTTGTACCTTTTTTCCTCACTTCTTTTTATAGGGAAAAACATCAGATCAAAGAGAGTAGCCAGGATAAAACATTTTGAAGTAGTACTCATGAGTACTTCGATCGATCTCTTTTGTAATTGGTTTCTCATCGACTTAATTAATGGGCTGATCTTCTTATATCACTACAAGAAAATTAGTATTTATGATAAGAATAGATTAATTTTAACAGGAAATAACTGGCAACAAATAAACAATTTTTTTGTAATATATGATTAGGAAATGTCTGCTTATTATGCAGAGCATTCAATCACTATACTCTTTTAATATTCTTTCTAATTTGGTCGAACTTGTTAATTTGAAGAGTACATATTAAAGGTAATGCTTAGTGTTGATTTCTGGCCTATAAATTGAGGGTTCTTTATCCCTAAATTATTAGTAAGCATACATGACCCTTAAATTCATGCTGAAGGCCGGCTTGTAACATATATACTGCTAACCCCCAACAGCATTGGAGAACGGACAAAGCAAAAAGGAATCGAAAATTCATATAAACCAAGACATTTGCTTTCTCATAAATATATAAATAAAGACAAGATCATTAGGAGATGGATCTCATTTCTTCCTTGCCTTCCAGGTGGCACCCATTGGAGCCCTAATCATCACTGTGGGTATGGCCGAAAATCATATGAATTTGTCAGAAAAAAATCAAGTCGTCATGAGAGGTATATATATATATATGTATATATAATAAGCATATATAATTGCGCCAATATAAACATATATATAAATTAGGTTCAACAATAGAAGCTATCTATATTATAAGTTATAACCCCACTTGTGGCACACAGGTGGGACAGTACTCCAATTTGGATTTAAAAAAATATACAAATTGCATGCATTATTGATATATACTCGTACTTACAAAAAAAAAACAAACAAACAAACATGAAAAGATGCCTATATAACTACCTAATTTAAAATGATAAAGTATACAAGAAAACTGCTTATTTGTGATCGGTTATTTTTAACGAAAATGATTATTTCTTGTTAAAATAAGTCTATTTTATTATAAATAGTTATTATCATCACAAATAATCTACCACAAATGAATATGTATTCATGCATGCAGGACGTTAATTAGAACACAAAAAATTACAGTACTCATGTACATCAACCTGCAGCCTGCAGGGTCCAAGCCCCAGCATCGAGATCATATGCTTAATTAAGAGAAAAACTAATATCCTAAACAAAGTAGCAGAGACAAAACAGCAGCCAAAGACAAAGCTTTTGCTTTTCTTTGTTTTTTTTTTTCCGAGCAAGATAACAAGCTTTTGACGTCTTCTTTACATCTTGAAAGTTGAAGGCATATATACATAAAATACACAGAAGCCACATTAAATATACCCGACCCACGTGCACACCGCTATATTTCACATGTCTCCTTTTTTTTTCTTAATGGATATATATAGCATGAAAATACAAAGAATGTTTGCGCAATCAAAGGGAAACCGGCCGGGAGCTTTTTGAACCATCGGCGAATTAAAATGATATTATTTTTCGTTGAAGTTTTAATTATGTTAACCGCGCGCTCAAAAATTAATGCTTGCCAGAGTGCGTGCATGCATGCGTGCATGTGGTAGACCTAGCTAGCTACTGATCTCCATTAATTGATAAGTACTGTGAATTTGTGAGTAATATTAATCTAGGTCTCCTCGATAGGTAACAGCTTTGATTCTAATCACACTATATATAAACATAAATATATAATTACATCATTAACAGCCGCTATAATAATTATGTAACAGTAATGGCCGGCCGGGGATCGACATGATCAATATTTATAGTACTGCAACAGTGCTCTAATTATAATTAATGACATTAACATGCATAGAAATATGCGTGAGTAAAGCTAAAACAACCGTAGTATTTGTTGAGGAATAATCTTATAATATTATCTGTATTGGATAAGATTTTGGAATATATTTATAAGAAATGAGCAATCATCTTTTATAAAATCGATTTTATGAGATGAGTTAGGCCCATAAATTTATTCATAGTATAAGAGTGATCTGTCACATGATGAATGGGATCTACACTACTTATCTCATGACAAGGACAAGAAAAAATACTTGCCTGCACGTGAGAAAGTGATGCAAACCCAAATTGATATGGAATATCTAGGTCTAGATTCTACGTTGATTGCATTTAAATACTACCTCAAGAAGATGAATCTCTACAAATATGGAAGGAAAAACTTAATATCTTCTTTGGACTAAGGGCAATATTAATTATTTTCTTTCAAATCATATATTTATTCTCATTCTTACTTTGTTAGTAAAAATTTAGCTACAAAGCAAGAATGAATATAAATTAGGGGTGGGTAGTGGGGTGGGCCCCCCACCCCCGTCCACCCCGCATCTAGACCCCCTAGCGGGGGCGGGGAGGGCCCAACCCCCCCTCCCCCGCCCCCGCATACATTTTTAAATATATATATAAACATAAATATATATTTATATTTTACAAATTGTGTATATATAAATATATATTATAATTTGTTAGACTTGTTTACAAAGTATGCACTAATAAATTTAAAAATTACATAGTTTAAAAATTGATACACTAAAACTTACACAAAATATGCACTAATAAATTTAAAAATTACACAGTTTTTAATTTATAATCATATTTACAAATTTTAAATTTACAATTCGAGTTTAAAAATGTATTTTTAATCATTTTTAGACTTAGAAATAATTTTTAAATATAGTAAAATATAGTATATTTTTTTAAGTGGACGAAGGCGGGGGGCGGATTGGGTATCCGCCCCGCACCCTGCCCTACGGGGCGGGGTACCTGGCCTCCGCATCCCAGGGGCGGGAAACGGGGGTGAAAACCCCACCCTCCGCCCCATGCGAGGCCGGGTGCAAGGAAGAGGTGATCTCGTCCCGTAGGGGGCGGGTAGCACCCCTAGCATAAATATATGATTTGAAGGAAAATAATTAATATCGCCTTTAGTCCAAGGAAGATATTAAGTTTTTCCTTTCATATTTGTAAAGATTCATCTTCTTAAGGTAGTACTAGTGATGCAAACCCAAATTAATATGGAGAGTGTTGAAGAATAATCTCACATTATCTGTAGATAAAATCTTGGGCATGTTTATAACTAGGAATTAGCAATTCTCTCTTGTAAAATCGATTTTATGAAATGAGTTAGGCCATAAATTCTTCAATATTAATATTATTTGTAGTACAGCTAATTCCCCATAACAAGGTAAATAATTAGCACCTGACCAATTTGAAACAAAAATAAATAAACTAATAAGGATTAAAAATATTTCTTATATTTTCTGTTATAAATTAATATACAAGTAAGAAAGAATTAAGAAGTTTCTAAATGTTCTCTAGTAAAAGAGTTGGCTATATATGGAGTAGATATTAATCATGTTAATTATATGCGGGCCAGGCCAGGTTTTGGGACTGGGTCGGATGCAGTACGGTTGTTTTGGAATGATAGTAAGATCAGCATGATAATGACACTAGTGATGAGGATGTGATCATGACTCATGAGAGTAATAATAATAATAATAAGAATAATGCAATTAATTAATTCTACAGCTGTTTAATTGTGCACAAGCTAGCTAGCTTCGCTTTCTGATCACTTTCCCCCTCCTGATCATGATCTCTTCCCCTCGACTTCTTTCTTTTTGTTCTTTCTGTCTCTTTGTTTTATTTCTCTTGTTTTGCGGGATATTGGTAACTATATAGAGCTATCATATCATCGTCCGTCCATTCATTTCCAGCTAATTACATGATAACCATGCCCCAGCCCAATCACAGTGCCACTTGGAGGCCATATAATTATAAAAAGGATTAATACTATATAAAATATTAAGATATGTAAATCTTTCTCAGTCTCTTTAAAATATAATGAAATCTACCTAAAAATTGAATTTTTTTCTAGTGATCTCATATTTATTTACTTCTTTTCAAATGAAATATGCAAAAATTTCACAATTTTTACAAATTATTTTTCATAAGGTATGCATGCATGAGTATCACGTCCGCAATATATATATATATATTATATATATATATATAACAAGAAAATCTGACCCAAATATTCCTCCCTTATATATTAGAGATCGAGCCAAATGCCACCCGTAAGTTTAATTCATAAAGTGAGATTGGTGATTTGCTATTGCCCATCACCATTTTCCAAGGGATTACAGAAATCTCAAACATGATTAACCACATTGCAGTCCATTTGCTACAACATTGATCAGCGTGCTGGACTTTTTCTTGGCCCTTTTTCTGAGAATTGATGGGATGATACGGCCAACGAAGTATTATTTCTATAATTTTTTTATATGTTTTTATTTTTTATACTATATATTTCTTTCCTATGTTTGCTGGGATCGACCCTTACCTCTTTTGTATTTATTTAATAGTTCAATGCAATCAGAATTAAAGTAATTTCACATTTTTTTAATAAAAGGCGCGTGCAATCATTTTAAAATAGTAATTTAAATTATATTCACATGATTGTGATCAACTATATATATAACACGTATACTTATTGGATGAAAATGTGCTTATATAAACGATCGAAATTATATATACAACCATGCGTAGCCCAGATCAATGCATGATGATTAATCATGAGCCACTTTGATTGGCCTAACCTACAAACGACATTACTAATTAGCCTAGCCTATATAATTTACACCATTAATATTATTTCAATCAAAGATCATTAATTTGTATATATATTTAATAATTATTTTTTTTTTTTTTTTGTAGCTTTTATGCACAACATAAATGACTGATGATGGCAGGCATATCAAAGCTAGCTGTGTATTGTTCGATCGATGATGGTGAACAATTTTTTTTTTTTTTATACATTTGGGGTGGGGGTTTCGAATACAATACCTTTATTTTGGAAATTGAAGATTTATGACAATTAGACCATAGACTTTTGGCATGGATATTGGTGAACATTATTCTTTTACTCTCAATTACTTTATCTAATTTCAGGGACTCATTTAATTAGCTAGATTGTAAGATATGGTATATCCACAAAGGCATCATTTGATGCGTTTTATTAGAAATAATCTCCCCAGCCTTAGTTTAAATTTAATGGCTTTTTTTTTTTTTAATGAAAAATAGACTTCATTCATTCATGAAAACGAAGTTACAATTGTGACTGATACATATAGAAAAACCCATATTACAAGTCAAGTACTCACGATTGGGGTTCCACCAGTACACAAATACATTTTTAACTGGTATGGTCTTAACTTCTATAATTTTCTACAGACAAACCGTCTGAGAGACCACACTCTGCCTAAAGTAAAGATTTCAAACCCCACCCTCTAGAGGAGGAGAGGATTTTGACTCTATGGACAAAATGTCCAAAAGACTATTTCATTTTTATTATTAACCAAAAACAAAAGAAATAACATAAAACGTAAATGATACATGGGAAAATAGTGAAATACAACTTGAAAAATTTTACCCTGGAAGTACAGCGGACAGTCGAGTCTGAAAAAATCAATGGCTCTGGTCTCAAAAATGCCACGTGTGGCAGCAATAGAGCTCTCATTGCACTATCACGCACAAACTTTGGACTGCTCGTGTGGCTCACGCGCCACTCCGTTCAATGATATTTGTCTCCCTTCTAAAAGATCAACGCTTTGGGAATCTTGCGGTGGGACACGTGGTGGTCGTCGAGCTCCGGAGAACAATAGATTAGCATTTTGCCCTACTTTGAAAGAAAAGTAAATAAAACCAAAAAAATAAAGGAAAAAAACTAGAGAGAAGAGGGAGGAGGGATGACGGAGGGAGGAGGGAGGAGCTGAAGCTCCAACACCCCCCTCTAGTCTGGGTTTTTTGAGGGGGCGCTCTAGAAAGAAAAGGGGGAGGGCGAGAGAGGCTGGGGTTTCTTTCAATTGTTAAATTTTTAAATTTAATGGCTTTGAGTATGAGAGACCTTTTTTTCAAAGAAACAATATCATTTCAATAAATATCAATAATTACAAAGTTTTTCCTTCATTACATTGCTAAGAATAGAAATAGGTAATTCTTCAATCCATATATGTTCCACTTCATATGATGAAGCTAATTTGGCAAGTTGGTGAGCCACTATGTTACCTTCTTTATTATAAATGAAATGAATTTTCCAAGCTAGCCTCCCTTCTAAGAAGCATCTGATGTCATCTATAGTTTGACTAGACCAGGACCAATTTTTCTATATTAATGGCTTTGATAATAACTTGAGTATCTCCTTCAAATATTACATTTGCAAATCCTAGTTCATAACATATTTCCATAGCCCTCCATAGAGCATTACATTCAGCAAGAGCAGGTTGGATTACATCATGGGCCTTGACTGTATTTCTTCTTGGTTCTTTTTCCATCTGTGCATATCCGTTACTAACACATTTGTGTTTTGCTTTTTCTTATGCAACATATGTGATAGATGAAATTCTTCTAGTGTTGCTTGAGCTACCTTTCTCGAGTTGGCATATTGATTTTCAAATATTAATTCATTCCTTCTGAGCCATATCCTTCCCTTCTCACTGTAGTTGTTGTCCACTCTAGTTCCTCCTTCTGTAGCTTCATAATCTAATTCTCCCATAGCTTCAAAAAACCTTCTTATGTGATCGACCACTTATGTACAGGACTATTGGTATTAGCTAGCCCACATATCACTAGCTACTACACATCTCCATAAGGCATGGACAACTGTTTCTTCTTCTCTTTACATATAGGGCAGAATGGGTTTTTCAATAAATTTCCTATGGAAAAGATTTTTCCTTGTTGGAATGATGTTATTCTTTACTTTCCAAAAGAAATGTTTCACCATTCTTGACACATTCAATTCCTATATTCTCTTCCACCCTACGTCCGAATCATTTTCACTAATGATTCTCCCTTCTTGGCACTTATTCTTATTAGATCCACATAGTAGGCAATTCTGAATGAGAAAATTTCCTTTTTAGTGTGGCCCCATATAAGCTTGTCTCCTGCTCCCAATTTGCTTATAATAGGAATACTACAAATTTGTTCAGTCTATTCTCTCTTAAAAATCTCATTAACAATATTTTCATTCTAGCATCAAGTCTCCTCATCAATAAGCACTTTGACTCTTGATTCATGAGTAAGGATTTTTATTTGAGATCATACATAGTAAGATAAAGGTGTTGGGATTCACTTATTATCCTGGATTTTGATGTGATGCTCATTTCCAACTCTCCAAATTATTCACCCTTTAAGCAAGTTCATGAAAGACCACAAGCTTCTCCATATCATTGATGGACCACAACCCAGCTTTGCCACAAGATTAACATTTTTTAACTATTTTTCTTTCATAATCTTTGCAACCATTGAGAATGGGTTATTCAAAGTTCTCCAACATTGTTTTGCTAGCATAGTTTGTTAAGACTCTCAATATCTCTAATCTCAAACCTCCTTTTACTTTTGGTTCCCCCATCTTGCACCAACTCTTCTACTGAATCCTCTCAGCAAGGTGCTTGTGATCCCGCCAAAATCTAGAGATCATAGCAAAAATTTTCTTACACAAGTCTTTTGGCAATTTGAATACACCCATTATAATGGGTGTATGACAGCTTTTATGAGGATTTCCTTTCCAGTTTGGAATAGAAAATGATTCTTCCATTTGTTGATATTCTGCCACACTCTTTCCTTTATTCATTTGAAAGTATTGTATTTCGATTTCTCCACCATTGCTAGCAGCTCCAAATATTTTTCATAACTTCCACTGACTATAGCAGCTGCTGCTTATATAATATGACTCTTGTTTGTTGCTCCCGTATTAGAGTTGAATAACACAATCATCTACAAATAGAAAATGATTTATCCTTGTACCTCATTTTGCTACTGTAACTCCTTTTGTTTCACATCTTCTTTCGGATAGATTAATTAAGGAACTCAATCCTTCAGCACACAAAATGAACAGTAAGGAGATAGTGGATCACTTTGTCTTAATTCTCTGGAAGGTAAGATTTTTTCACCAAGCTTTCCATTAACTAACATTGAATAGGAAACTGTATTTACACATCTCATGATCAATGCAATCCACTTCTCTTCAAACCCTAACTCCCTTATAACTGCTTCCAAATAAGGTCATTCAACTCTGTCATTAAGTTTTGGATATATCAAGCTTCACTTCCATGCTTCTAGATCTTCCTATTTGTCTAGTCTTCATCAAATGTAATACTTCATAAGCCACAATGATATTGTCTATAATCAATCTACTATAGATGAAGGCACTTTGATTGCTTGAGATCATTGCCGAGAGATCATTAGCCTATTTGTTGCAACTAGGGGTGAAAAAAAATCGATAAACCGAACTGAACCGGTTTGGTACTGATTTCATTTTATTCAAAACCGGTGCGGTTCTTTTTTTTTTTTTTAACAACAGACCAGACCGATTCATATATATATTTAATTTTTTCTAAATTGTTAATTAATATAACATTAAATTTTAAAATCTTATTATTCATATATAATAATAATCTAATAACATAAAATTAATATAACATTTAATATAACATAAATTAATCTTATAAATCTTAATATAACATTTGATATAACATTATCATTAAAAGTTTTAATTTTATAGCATAAAAGTAATATAACATAATATTTTAATCTTAAACATGAACAATTGATTATATGTTATTAATATAAACTCTCTCTCTCTCTATATATATATTAAGGATAAATACATTTTTATAGCATAATACATTATAATATATATTCTTTTTGATAAATACATTTCTATACATTTGATCATATACACTCATATAAAAAATTTACGTAACTATCATATTATTACTAACATATATAATCAAATATATAAATAAGTTAGACACTAGCATATTATCACTAACATACATAATCAAATACTATATCACTATATGATATTATTATATATATATATATATATATATATATATATATATATATATATACACACTAATGCTAACACTAATACTATTAGCAATCCATTATATATAAAAAAAACTATATAAATCACTATAGTATTAGTAGTTATGGTAATACTACATTACTATATAATCCACTATACATCACTATAGTATAGTTATACTAACTATATAATCCACTAATATTATACTAAAAGTGGAGGTATCGGTTTATGGGTGTAACCGGTGTGGTATCGGTTCTTTAAATCTCAAAATTAGTGTATACATATTGGTTTTAAAATATGTCCAAAATTAGACCGAACCGAACCTGTTACACCCCTAGCTGCGATTCTAAATTTGCCTCAAAAAGTGATTATTTGTGGCATTTTGAGTTTGCCAGAAATATTTTGGCACAATTATATGTAATCAATGAATACTCGCTCATTTTCTGTTTACCGAAGATCATCCCAAATTTCCTCTAAATCTTGAATCCTCCATCTAGGAGTGGCAATATGTGACACGACCCGTTAATCTAATACGAATACGACACGATAAAAGCGAGTTAGAGTTTAGTGTTAACGGGTTTGGGTAAAAACGAGTTGACCCATTAAGATACGATTGCTTAACGGGTTAACCCGTTAAGAAAATGACATTTACAATTATACCCTTAAGACCTAAAAACCCTAAGGTTATGCTTGGGGTGAGATGAGAATTTTGTGTTTTGTTTTAAAGTTTAAAATATTATTTTTTAATTTTGAGATTTGAAAAAGTTGAATTGGAATTTGAAAAAGTTATATTGGAATTTGAAAAAGGTGAATTATTTATTATATTTTGTATGGGAATTTGAAAAAGTGTAGAGATGAGATGAGATGAAGATGAGAATTTTAAGTAAAACACTTTTTCCAAACATATCCTAACTCTTTTCTAACCCAACCACGCCGCCCCTTGCTTTAGTTTCACTTTCTTCAGAAAAATCTCACTCCCTCCTCCTAAGTCTGAGTCGACTGTCGAACCCACGCCCCTTCGGTTCTCTTCACGATGACACCGCCCACCCTTCACTCCTCCGGTTCTCTTCACGGTGACGCCGCCCCCCTCCAATTCTCTTCACGATGACTCTGAGTTGCCCACGCACACTTAGAGCCACGGATTCACAATGCGCGCCGCCCCATCGCCCACGCCCGCCGCCAGCGCCCCATCGCCCACACCCGCCGCCAGCGCCCGTCGCCCAAGCCGCGTCGCCCACTGTAAGTCAAGATTAGCTCGATCCTTTTGTTAGGGTGCTCTGTTATGGAGATGGAGAACGAAGGGAGGGAAGATTGATTTTCCCCGTGGAGGTTATGGGTTCCTCGAGAATCCATTTATGAATCTACTGTAGCTTTTCATCATCTCATCTCTTGCATACATTTACATCACTGCATCATTTACCCAGTACAAGAATCCTAACACCTTTTGATTTCATGATGCCTGAACTCAATTAAGAAAGATCAGTTCTTGAATCTTGCACATAATTTTGCCTTAGTACCCGATATTTAGACATAATAGATTTACTGCTCTATTTTGAGGAAGCATCTGGACAAATCTCCTCAAATATGCATGTGCTTGAGATATTGATCCGTGTACTTAGATCAATAGAATCTTTGCTACTTTGCTTCAACAAAAAATAACGTAGATAGCCATAAATATGGCGGAAATTCAAAGAGCAAACGAGGAATAATTAAGCAAATATATATATAGTTTGACAAAATGAACTGAGTTTTAGAACATGACTTGCTTGATCTATCCTCTGGGGCCTGGACTCTTCTCTGTTTACTACTTTGCTTTCTTCACAAGTTCGCTTGGAAACAGAGGGTCATATTGAAAACATAATTTCAAATTAATGAGCTGTAGAGATTTTTTTTTAAGCCAATTTTAATGTTTGAAAAATGAGGATAGAATATAGTTTATCTTAAAAAAAGCAAAAAATAAGAGATATAATTGAGCTAATAATATGGATTTAGCAAACAGCCCATTGAAATTTGGGAAATTATATAATGTAGTTAGTGTTTTAGAAATGCTTTTCCTTATATATATATATATATATATATATATATATTATTATTATTATCACACTTATTCTTTTCCTCTGGAGTCATCACCAAGCCAACAGTTTGGCATCGAGATCCCAACACCAAAACTGATAGAAATTACCCAACGGCCAACACCACTGCTCGGCACTGACCAATGTTAAAAAACGTTTATGGTAATTAAGCACAGAATCAATTGTAAAAAAAAGTTAAGCTCTTATAGATTTGAATGCCTATTGGCTCGTGATATTTTGAGTGTTTCAGTTTCTACAGTTGTATTTGAATATACTTTTAATATTGGTGGACGTATCATTGATCAGTTTAAGAGTGCACTAAAATCAAATATTGTCGAATCATTAGTCTGCACTAGAGATTGGTTATATGGCGAGGAACAATGTAATATTATTTTTATTTTATTGAATAAATGACTGTAATTTTTCATTACAATAATATTATTTGGTATGAAACTTTTCTGATGTCTTTTTTTTAATAGAAATACAAGAAGAAGTTAAATTGGACTAGTTAACTGAAGATGTAATGGAGTTGGAGAACAACAAGGGCAAAGACTTGGAGGACGCCCTACCTCATTCTTCAAGCTCTAAATTTGTTTAGATTTGTGTTTTTATTATATTTGGGATTGTAACATTAATATATTTATTATGTGTGTTTTGTTTATTATATTTGGGATGTAATTTTAATATATTATTACAATGTGTATGGATCATATTTGTTTGAATTGTAATTTTAGACTTGTAGTTAATTTTTTATAAATATTATTTATATTTAGATATTTATATAAAATCAATTTGGTCAAACGGGTCGTGTCGTATCGTGTCTGTTCAACCCATTAATGTAAATGGGTTGAAACAGAACGGGTCGTGTCGTGTCAATTCGTTATCTTACCGTGTCGTGTTCGTGTTGAAAATTTTGACACGAAATTCTTAACGGGTCGTGTTCGTATTGACCCATTAAGTGTAATGTACATACTCTGACATGACACGAACACGACCCGTTAACACGATTTGACACCTCTACCTCCATCCCCCTCCTTCGTGATCAGCCATTGTAACCAGAGACTATTTCCACTCAAGGGTTGTTTGGATTGAAAGAGTTTCTCAATTTATTTTATCTTATCTAATTATTATAACTTTTCCAAATTTCACACAAAATATAAAAAATAATTCAAAATTTTAAAATTTTAAAAGAAAAATAATATTTTATTCAATTTTCATTTCATTTCATCTTAACTTACTATCTAAACCCCTCTTACTCCAACAAAGTACGCTATAGTTAGAACTCAACCTTTACCTTTTCACTATGAGACAAGAGAGAGAAGACTGAAGTTACTACATGTCAGTTTGGAAATATAATTGTTCTTAAATATTTTTAGATTATTCACTATTATTTACAAACTATTCATTATTATTTCATTACTATTCTCGCTGCCTTTTACAGATCATTTAGGTTATGCTTGATAGATGAGATAAGATGAAAATTTTTAAAAGTTTTATGAATAGTGTTAAGATAAAAGTTTAAAATATTATTTTTTAATATTATTATTGTTTTGAGATTTGAAAAAGTTAAATTAGAATTTGAAAAAGTTGAATTATTTATTATATTTTGTATGGATATTTGAAAAAGATGTAGAATATGTTTGGAAGGTGAGATGATAATTTTGTGTTTTGTTTTAAAGTTTAAAATATTATTTTTTAGTTTGAAGATTTGAAAAAGTTAAATTGAAATTTGAAAAAGTTGTATCGGGATTTGAAAAGGTTGAATTGTTTATTATATTTTATATATGAATTTGAAAAGGTTGTAATGATGAGATGAGATGATATGAAAATTTTGAATAAGATGAAACATCCAAGCATAATCGGATGAAATGAGATAGAGATGAGATGAGATTTCTCATCTTTTCCCCCAAACATATCCTTAGGATAGGTTTGGGAGGTGAGATGAGAATTTTGTGTTTTGTTTTAAAGTTTAAAATATTATTTTTTAGTTTTGAGATTTGAAAAAGTTGAATTGATATTTGAAAAAGTTGTATTGAAATTTAAAAAAGTTGAATTGTTTATTATATTTTGTATGTAGATTTGAAAAATATGTAATGATGAGATGAGATGAGATGAAAATTTTGTGTTTTATTTTATCATCCAAACCTATCCTTAATATACTCTTAGTATCTAAATGGAAACTAAATTATATTATCACGCTGATAAAACTCATTTGGAGAGAGAGACACATTAATGAAGTTTTATATTATTTTTTTCTTATTTATTACTACTTAAAATATATTATACCGTAAGAGTAAATACAATAAGACTTACTAATATTTGTAGAAAAATGCTAAGCTCTCTGATTTTGTTATATAGGTTTGACTTCTTATATGTTTTATTTTTTTTAATCTTTTTAACGATTAAAAAAATAATTACTAATAAATATGTGTGTATTTTTTAAATATTTAAATAAATTTAAAAAATATTTGAAAAAAAATCCACTGCAGCGGCCCTAGCATTGAGTATATTTATATAGAATTTTGCTATTCATCCTCCCCACACTCCACACTCCATATTTTTTAATATTTTTTTAAAATTTTTTTTGAATTTATTTTTTTTAAACTATTTATAATTTTTTTATTCACTATTCATATAAAAATATATTTGATAAAAAAAATTTTAAAAAAAATTAAAAAAAAAAGTGGAGTGTAGAGTGTGGTGTGAATAATAGAGGTTGAATAGATTTTTTCATTTATATAAAAAAAGTTTGTATGCTGATAATTTTTTTTAGTAATTAAAAAATAATTTTAAATGTATTAGTATATTTTTTTATTTTTAAGAAATATTTAAATATATTAAAAAAAATATAAAAAAAAAAGTAACTAAATTGCTCTGCTATATCGCCCCTCCTGAATCCTCGAGCTGAGGCTACACCTCAAGGATCCACTCGCTGTTGCCTGTTAGTCACCCGCAGGTAAATCACGCAAGCCACTACACAGTTCATCCATCCTTCTGCCCCGAGCTAATTTCGCGCTCGAAACAAGCGATCCATTTGATTCGAACCGAAACCCTAATCTCCCAATCCAAGCCTTCTGGAACCAAAATTACCCGAGCTAAACCTGAAGCATCCTAATGCGCTGTGAATTTGAAAAGCCCTAATTTTTTTTGGGGATTTTCTCCGAAAATGGATGCCAAGGACATTCTGGGGTTACCCAAGAACTCAATAACCCAAGAGAAAAAATCTAGACCCCAGAAGGACTCTCAGCGAAAACCCGATGGAATTTCACGTGAGGTATGTCTGCAAACATAGTATGATTTATATATGTGCGTATGCATGTGTTGGTTGTGATTCTTTTTGCTTAGTTCTGGTGAATTTAGCTAACAGTGTTTCGGGGTTGCAGGTGTATGCGCTTACGGGTGGTTTGGCGCCTCTCATTCCGGCGATAGAAGCTTCTCAACTGAAAAAACGACCTCCATCGGACGAGAAGGTTTTTATGTTTATTGATTTCTGATATTGCTTACATAGTCTAGTTTTTTATAATTGTGCTAGATATAGTGTCCTGGAGATGACCTTGAATCAGCTTTTTTTTAGCAGTTTTTTTTTTCGCTTACAGGAAGTTGGGTTTTATGCTTAAAGCCTCATTGTTGTGTTCGTTAATTTTTTGACACTGGATCTTAGATATGTTATGTTTGTTCTTGTTTCTGTTGAAATTCAACCAAGAGTAACCCATAAAAAATTCTGTCTGTTGGAGGGCGAGTGATAATCAGTTTAGGCAGGACGTCATTCGGACTCGGTATCGGGGGAATAAGGCTTGCCTTGGAAGCAAGCTACAGCTACCTTGAATCAATTAATAAATAACCGTGAGCAGCTACTATACTATAAGTTTCTTCCTCTTGTCAGAATACGTAATATGCATTAGTTTCTGCGGTTGCCCTGATCAATTGGGGACAGGTACTGTAGTAGCCACAGATTTATTATGCGAGAATTCAGGTTATTGCAAATTCGATTTCCAGTTGTGTAGCAACTCAAGGAAAACTCAAATGACATGAGTTTATACTTGAAAAGAACTAGTCAAGGTTATAATGTGAACCTTAGAATAATTATGAAGTCTAGTTCCACTTAATAAGAGCATTCACATCTGCCTCTTCAAAATTTTGGCTAAATTTTAGATATAAAAAATCACTTCTCTGTTTAGTTATAATTTTTATTTTTAACTTTCATATTTTCACAAATCATCTATTTTAGTCGAATTTTGAACTATTCATCTATTCATGATGGTTGTATCTAAAAATTTTTTGTCTCTTCCCAAGGGTTATATATTTTTTTTATAAGTAAGAAGAAATTTTAGTGATATTGAAATAGGCATAGCCTAAGTACATAGGAAGTATACACATGATTTCACCTAGTTAGGAACCCAATGGTTATATTTTAAAAGCCTAATGGTAGTGTTGCCTTTTTTTTAAAAAAAATTCTCTTCCAAACAATAGCATTATTAAAAATTGTCCAATGTTCTTAACTCCTAGGGGTTGGCTCAAGTGGTAAAGGCCTTGGCCTTGGGGGTATGCTCCCCCAGGTTTAAGGTTCAATCTCCTTGGGTGCAAATAATCTCTAAGGACCATCGGAATAAGGGATTTTATCCTTGAATTAGTTGAGGTGCATTTGTAGGAAAGTCCTTGCCTTGGGCCTGTGCACCCCAGGGATTAGTCGGGATGCTGTTCCTGGACACCCGGTGCCAATAAAAAAAAAATTGTCCAACGTTCTTATGAAGCTGAACACCATCTTGATCTGTATGTTACCTCGGTTTCCTAGACTTATAAGTCCTCAAATTTTTACTTATCAAAAAGCGTAATTAAAAATTTCTCTTTTCCAAATGACCATATTTCAAAACAATTTTCTTTTCCAAACAGTCATATTTTCAAAGTTTTTGGGTTTTTTCCAAACGGTCGTATTAAAAAAAAAAAAGAGGAAGTGCGGGGAGAGAAATGACAAGAAGATATTGGAACATCAATTTGGAAGAGATGATGGAAGCCAAAGTTCATTTTGGTGATGGTACTAGTAAATGGCATGTACGCTCAATCCGTTTCTTGTCAAGTTTTTCCAAACAGTCATATATTGGTAAAAGAGTATTGCAATTCTAAGGCCTCGACACCATACAATGTTGCTTATGTGTCATAATTTGATTTAGAAGATAAATTTAAAGTTTTTGGCTTGAGAATAGAATAATTTATTTTGTTATAAATGAGACTACACTAACCAGCAATCAAAACAAATCATTTTTTTTAAGTAAAAGTTAAACTTTATTAATAGGAAGAGGCATAGCTCAAGCACATGGAAAGTATACACATAAAATGCCTAAGTACCACTAAGCACTAGTGAGGGATACAAGCAAATCATGAAAATTGTCCTCTTCACAAATAATGACCGAAGCCCAAGAAAATAAAGTATTATAAAAGAATCTTTTCACCTCATCCAAGGAATGCTCCTGGTCTTCTAAACACCTTGCTTCTCTCCATTCACAAACACCACATAATCCAAAGAGGAATCATTTATAGATACTTATAAAAAAAAACAAAGGGGAATCATTTTCCACACAGTGGCAATGTGAATATTTTCCCTAGTATCTGTCCTTTAGTTAAGAAAATCCATAACTCTTCCAGGCATCCCAAGCCACACCAGTCCAGTTAAAGATCTCATTACACAAGGACTTAGCCATCTCACAATGTAACAAAAGATGATCCATAGATTCTCCATTTTTCTTACACAAAATATACCAATCCATAATGATTAGACCACGTTTCCTCAAGTTGTCAGTGGTGAGCAGTCTTCCAAGAGATGCAATCCATACAAAGAAAGCAATCTTAGGAGGGACCTTACACTTCCAAATAGCCTTCCAAGGAAAACAATGATCATTAGAGAATCACAAGTGAACCTTGTGATAGGAGCGCACTGAGAACCTTCTACTCCCAAGAGGAATCCAAATCATCCTACGACATATCATACAAAGAGTCGAAAAAGCCCACAAACATTCCAAGTTCCCAATCATGAGTTGCTCTAAAAAAACTGACATTCCAATGGAAAGAACCATTAGAACACACCAACAAGTCAGCCACCACAGCCGCTTTATCACTAGAAATCTGGTAAAGAGAAAGAAAAACATACTTAAGCGCCCTTGCACCACACCATACATCATGCCAAAAATAAACACATGATCACTTCCAACTGAAAATATGAAAAAGTTAGAGAACCTCTCCCATCCGGAACGAATATATTTCCACAATCCCTCAAAGTGCTTTATTGAAGGTCCTCAAGTTGCGCACCCCCAAACCATCACAAGTTACTTTGGAGAACTTACTTTATCCCAACCAACAAGATGAAACTTGGCTTCCTCCCCAATACCTCCCCAAAGGAAATTACGAAATTTTTTATCAATATGAGATGCCCCACCTGCAGGTAGCAGAAATAAAGACAGAAAGTATGGAGGGAGGTTAGTAAAAGTACTTTTGATAAGAGTTAATCTACCACCATTTGACAATTTATTTATTTATTTTTTCCATCTGGCCAACCTTCCTTCAATCTTTTCTTACACACCTTCCCAAATAGAGTTCATTTTGAAAGTAGCCCCCAATAGAAGGTTAATATATTTCAAGGGTAGTGATGAGACCTTATAGCCTAGAATGTTTGCCAAGCCTTGAACATTAAACACTGTGCCCACGAGAACCATTTCAGACTTCAAAAGATTCATCTTCAGGCCCGAAACAGCTTCAAAACAAAGCAAAAGAGCCCTCAAATATTGAATATGACCACGGTCCGGCTCACATAATAGTAAAGTATCATCAGCAAAGAGAAGATGAGAAATATTAACACTTCTCATGGAAAAACTAGAAAGAAAACCTCCATCAAATACTGCACTCAACATACGACTGAGAGCATCCGTCACAATGACAAACAAAAAAGGGAAAAGAGAATCTCCTTGTCTTAATCCCCTATAACTGTTAAAAAAAACCCCACCGGCATACCATTCACCAAAACAAAAACAAACAGTAGAAAAGTCCCAGTTAACATGATCATATGCCTTCTCCATATTTAATTTACAAAAGATCCTAGGTGTTTGGCCTTGATTCTACTAACCAAACATTCAATGGAAATTAGAACCGAATTCAAGATTTGTCTTCCCTTCACAAAAGCATTATGAGGTTTTGATATAATGCTACTCATAACGGCACTCATTTGGTTGCAAGAACCTTAGAGAGTATCTTGTACACCCCATTAACAAGACTAATGGGTCGAAAATCCTTCATCTCCACTGCCCCCACTTTCTGTAAGGGCAATAAAAGTCGTAGTAAAACTTTTTTTTTTGAATTTTCCAAAAGAATGAAATTTTTGGAAGACCTTTATAATATTCTCACCAACAACATCCCAACAATCATGGTAGAAAGCCATAGAATACCCATCCGGACCCGAGGCTTTATTCATAACTATCCTATGAATCACTTGAAAAACTTCATCCACCTCAAAAGGTTTCTCCAACCAAATAGAACTTGACTGATCAATAATGTCGAAGGGCAAACCATCAAGTTTGGGCCTCCAAGAAAATTTTTCTGTAGGGAGTTCTTCATAGAAGTTGACAATATGACCCTTAAGAGCATCATGATCCGCGCAAACCTGTCCATCAACCTGGAGCATCTCAATCGCATTATTCCTTCAGTGAGAATTAGCCACCTGATGGAAAATTTTAGTACATCTAGCCCCTTCTTTCAACCAAAGGGCTCACAATTTCTGTCTCTACTATATTTGTTCCATTAGAAGCATCTTTTCAAGCTCTGTCATGATAGAAAGTTTCCTGCAAGATTCCTCCTCAAAAAGAGGAGTGCTCACCTCCCTATCCTCCAAAACCTATAGATCCTTGAAAAGGGATTGTTTTTGATAGTCAATATGTCCAAAGACATCTACATTCCACATCTTCAAATGCCTCTTCAATGCTTTAAGTCTCTCAGCCAAAATAAAACTTGGTGAGCCCTCTAAAAGATACGAGGACCACCACAACCTTATTTTATCCACAAAATCTTCAACTTTCGGCCACATATTTTCAAACTTGAAATATCTCTTACCCTCATGAATGCCTGCACAATCCAAGACGATAGGGAAATGGTCCGAACATACCCTAGCTAATCTCTTCTATAGCAAAGTAGAGTCGTGAGCCTCCCAAGAGGGAGACACCAAAAATCTATCCAAATGGGACTAGGCGCGATTATTGGACCAAATATGCCTACCACCAACAAGTGATAATCCACCAAATCCATATTGAAGATAAATTCAGAAAATTCATTCATTGCACGACTTTGCCGGGCTTCTCCCAATCTTTCACTAATGAACCGAGTGATATTGAAATCACCACCAATACACCAAGGTAGTTTCCACCAATTGCCCAAACCAGCAAGCTCATCCCATAAATCCTTCCTTTTATTGTCCACATTTGGCCCGTACACCCCAAGGAAAGCCCAACTAAAACCATCAACCGCATTCTTATAAGAACATGGCATCATAAAATTTCCAATACACTTCTCAATAGACTCAACCACCCTCTTATCCCACATAATAAGAATACCCCCATGCACCATTGTAAGCAAGGTAAACCTAATCCACAAACAGACAGTCCCATAAACTAGTAATAATGCTTCAATTAATGAGTTCAAGCTTGGTTTTCTGCAAACAAATAATGTCCAATTTCCAATTACGTAAAAGATTCTTAATCATAAGACGCTTTTTGGGATCATTAAGACCTTGAATATTCCAAGAAAGTATTTTAGGCTTCCTGGGAAAAAAAAAAGCTTTCCCTTAGATCCACCTCTACTAGTACTTCTCTCCTGGCCATCATAATTAATCAAACAAGTGAGTTACTTAAGCTCTCTATTTTTTTCTAGAAGCGGATAGAGGAGATAAATTGTGACCCGCCTCAATAACAATGAGTAGTGCCTTAAATTGCTCCTCAAAGCCCTCACAAGAAATCCCCACTCAATTTCCTTCACTTTCTGAATCATCCAATCAGAAGATAAACCACCTGCAATAGGCAAAGGAGACAAGGTGCATAGCGGAATTGGATCCACCTCATCCTCCCTAGACACCAGTTGAAGATTATGACCATCCTCCTCAGTCTCAGTCAAGGTGCATAAAGGCACTAACTTCTCCCCACAGAGCCCCAGGCCACTCTCGACACCAACCTCTTCCCCATGGATTAGCTGAGGTTCTCTAGAATCATCACTATTAATCGCCACAACATGTAGAGGAACATAGAAGAGAAGCTCTCCTACATCTCGATACCGAAATATCCTCCAACGGAACAACCACAGACAAAGGCCTAATAGTGATGACAGGAGCATCACTAACAAAAGAAGACAGAAGGAACAAGACCTATAGAGGGAAGATGAACTTCGACGCTCGTCGAACTGTGAGACACTAGAGGTAGGGCTATACACTGATGGGTTTGGCGTCGGTTTCGGTGCCAAACCGAGACCCATCGACATCTGCCATGAGTCTATTGAATCGGCCAAAACCAGTCGATTGGGGAGAGAAAACCGATCTTATCGGTCTCGACGTGCTTCAGTGCGGTCTTCGGTCTACCATCGGCGTCTTCTGTGAAGGAGGAGGAGCTGAGGAAGAAGAAGACACGTCATGCCGTTGTCTGCCATGGGAGTTTAGAAGAAAGTTGCAGACGAGGAATTGAAGAAGAAGAAGACGCAGGGAAGAAGAAGAAGGGGAGGGGGAGGTTATTAATCCATTTTGAAACAGCACTGTTTGGCTTAAAAGCCAAATGATGCCGTCTATTATATATATATTTTTTAACTTCCAGGCCTTAAAACGACGTCGTTTCACTCATTTAAGTGAAACGGCGCCGTTTTATATACATATATTCAAAAAAATAAATAAATAGACTGGATCAGCAGTTTCCCAGGGGTTCAAACCGGCACTGAACTGTCGATATCGATTTTCTCTCAAATCCTCTTGACTGTCGACCAGTTCCTTGCCGGTTTTGGCCGGTTGCATGCTTCGGCTGCCGATCTAATCGGTTCCAGGCCGGTTCTGGCAGTTCTTGTACACCCTTAACTAGATGCACAATTGCGATCTCATCCACCCGCAATACATTCGGAAGCTTAGAACAGGGAAAGAGAGTCCCTTGCAACACATTAGAACCACCCTCACAGAGTGGTGACGCCACAGAGTGGGAGGCCGATTCAAATTTCAAAATTAGTCGGAACACAATCATCCCACAATACCTTATCGAAGATCTCATTTGTTAGTGTTAGAATCAGCGGGATGAAGACTAGCAAGTGATCGTAACAATCCATCGACAAGGTCTTGGTCAAACCTAGAAGCTGTGGGCCATCCATCAATGAGCTAGGCCCTAGGGGTGAAAAACCGACCCCTCGGTTCTGTTTTGAGAAAAAATTGAAACCGACTGAAACTGTGTTTTTGGGGGAGAAAACTGGCCGAAACCGACCGTGTAAGGGGGTGAAACCGGCCGGTTCGGTTGCCGGCCGATTCACTATCGGTTTAGCAGTGTGGGCCGGTTTGGGCCATTTTGAAACCCAATTCAACCTCTGTTTGGGTTTACTTATTATTCAAGATCATCAACATTTTGGACTTTTTTTGCCGAATTTTTAAAATTAATTTTCAATATTCAATTTCATTTTAATTTTAATGCCATGTATACTATTAGTAACTAATAACTACTGTATATATACTACTAATACTAGTTATACTTTATTGTCTTACTATCTTATAAACTAATTACTAGATAACTAAAAATATATAAAAAAACTCCACTAGATGTTTAATACACATTAAAAACAAAACCAAATTGTTCTAAGCAAGTAAGCAACAATTGTTCTTGAATAAAATTTCACAAATCTTCAATCTTCAAGATTCCAAATAGATTCCCAATGTAGTCTTTGACTCTTTAGTCATCAATAGTTGTGATGAACGATACTTCTAATTCTATATAGAAAAACATCAAATAATCAATATTAATAAATTAGGATAATGAAAAAAAAATTAAATTAAATTATAAAAGTAAATGAATATGGAAATTGAATGAGAAAAACATTAGTAGATTCTACCACAAAGCTCTCAACATTATTCATGGACTCTCGAATATCAATTGCGTTGATGGATGTCGCAACCAATTCTAAGTACAAATAAGTGCCTCAACAGTTCTTGAATCCAACGAATTTTGAAAAAGATCAAGTACACGACCTCCCGTACTAAATGTTGAATTTGATGCAATCGTGAAAATAGGCATGGCTAACACGTATCGTGCAATCTTCGCAAGTATATGATAAATAGGCTCATTAACTTTCCACCAATTTAACAAGTCAAAAGATTGACTGAGTGCCTTACAACCATCTGATAAATATCGATTTATTTCTGTTTTCGTAGTTGTAGATCCAGAGGTAGTCGATGCTTGCAACCACTCATAAAAAAGTTGTGACTCATGATTGTCTTCACCATCATTTGGAAATGCAGATGCCGGAGGGAGAACATGTTCTCTACTAATTGAGGTAGAATCGAACGTAACATTATACTCCGCATGCATGCTGATAATAAATGTCTCACACTCGACAATAACTCTTCAGTCGGATTCTCATCATGAATTTTTTCAGGTGAAAAGTAAGAAGCCCTAACTTATTACGTGGATCTAGGGCAATTGCAATCAACAACAAGAAGTTCATCCTATCCAATGAACTCCAATACTTATTATATTTCATTCTCATGCTTATAGCCATGCTTATCAAACAAGTATTCTCACTCTTACTTAGGATAGGTTTGGATGGTGAGATGAGAATTTTTAGTTTTAAATGAAAGTTTAAAATATTATTTTTTAATATTATTATTGTTTTGAGATTTGAAAAAGTTGAATTATTTATTATATTTTATGTAAAAATTTAAAAAAGTTGTAATGATGAAATGAGATGAGATGAGAATTTTGTATCTCATCTTAGGATAGGTTTGGGGGGTGAGATAAGAATTTTGTGTTTTGTTTTAAAGTTTAAAATATTATTTTTTAGTTTTGGGATTTGAAAAAGTTGAATTGAAATTTGAAAAAGTTATATTGGGATTTGAAAAAGTTGAATTGTTTATTATATTTTGTTTGGAGATTTGAAAAAGTGTAATGATGAGATGAGATGAAGATGAGAAATCTCATCTTGTCTTTTCCTCCAAACCTATCCTTAGTTGCCAAACTTAATCTTAGCCTAACCAACTCTTTTGGAGCATACAAATTTTCAAAAAACTGGTGTTTGCCGTGACATGTAAAGACCCAGAAAAAAGACAAGTGACATCATAAAACATTTCAAAAATTTCACAAAATCCGGATTGTCTCCCACTCGTCAGCTCTAGGAGGCCTAATGTTTCCTTCCTTAAAATTAGAGAGAAAATTGTAGTTCTCACTCTCATCCACCTGAAAGCCTTTTCAAATTTCTCAATCGCCTCCAATATCATGTAAGTTGAATTCCATCTGGTTTGCACATCAAGGGACAACATTTGTTTACAATCAACTTTATCTTTTTCAGCACATCTCTTAAACTTAATCTAATCTTGTAGGGGAGGAGCGCACATATTTAACCGCATTTTTAACTATTTTAATGGTATCATTATACTCCTTAAGACCCTTATTCACGACAAGGTTCAAAATATGAGCACAACATCTTATGTGCATATACTTTCCCCCCAATATATTACTTTTCAAAAAATGCCTCAAATTTGAAATTGCAGTATCATTTGAGTTAGCATTATCAACAGTAACAGTAAATATCTTATCAATGTCCCAATAAATAAGGCACGATTCAATATATTTTTCAATAGTATCTCCTCGATGATTAGGGATTAAACAAAAATTAATGATTTTCTTTTGCAATTTTCAATCACTATCAATGAAATGTACAGTTAGGCACATATAATTAAGATTTTGTACCGATGTCCACGTATCGGTAGTTAATGAAATCCTCATTCTCCCATCAACTTTTTAAGCTTGGCATTTTCAGATGCAAATAGTGTCATACAATCTCTTGCAACCGTGGCTCGACATGGCATTTTAAATCTAGGTTTAAGCAACCAAACCATATTTTTAAATCCTTGCCCTTCAATAATTCTAACTGACAATTCATCGATGATTAGCATCTTTGCAAGCGCCAGCCTCACAGCTTCTTCACTATATTTATGGGTTACAAGATTCCTTAACAAACTATCGCTCTCTTCAAACTCCTCCGAGGGTGCCTCACTTGCCAATGTTGTTTGGTATTTATCCAAAGACCCACGTTTATGAGGATTTTTGGGACATGAAGGTATATGGTTTTGCATGATTGAAGTTCCATACCTCTTTGAGTGGCAAGTGTACATCTTGCCACAATAATTACACTTAGCCTTAGGATCATCTACGGAACAACCCTCAACTTTTGTAAAATGGTTCCAAACAATGACGGATCATTCCCCTTCCGTTTCTTAAGAAGTGGACAATTACTACTATTAGGGGCACTTGAGGGTTTTGATGTTTGGGTCTCTCCCAAATTAATTGTTTGGGAGTTCAATCAAGATCAACTGGACTTGATGAAGAATCCATCTAACATGTAAAATTAACAAAGAACAAAAAAATCAACACAATTGTTAATTACACAGCAGCTAGTTTGCAACGTGGCAAACATCACAAATTTAAGATTCTAATCTATATTTTAAATCGCTTATCAACCTCACAAATTATTTTAAAAATCAAAATAATTTTATAACAAAATTGTCAACGCAATATTAAATCATCAAATGCCACACAAGTTAATAATTTGAAATTTCTGTTAGGGGTGGTTTGGATTGAGAGATGAGTTGAGATTATTTGTGAATAGTAGAATAAAATATTTTTAGAATGTTATTTTTTAATATGATTATTATTTTAAGATTTGAAAAAATTGAATTGTTTATTATATTTTGTGTAGGAATTTGGAAAAGTTGTTTTGAGATTTGAAAAAAAAATGATTATTATATTTTGTGTGGGAATTTGTAAAAGTTGTAATGATGAAGATGAGATGAGTTGAGATGGGTTGAGGAGACTTCTGAATCCAAACGACCCCTTAATTTGATTTTTATCTCCCCTCTGGCCTCTGTTGTGTCATATAAATTAAAAACTTAATTATCTAAATTTATCAAAATTCTGAAAAAATAACTATGGTTTTATTTTAAATAAAAGCTTGTGAAGTATGGACTACAGAGCTATATATTTCCACTTTGAAGGTTATATATTGAATCATTGATGACATTCGGAGCTATATATAAAGTTATAAACTTCTTGTAGGTTATATATTGATGAAATTTGAAGTAATAAAATTCTCATCACTAAAAACAAAATATCAGACTCGTAAGAGTATAAAACTTGTTAATTGAAAATCTTCAAAATCATACCTACAAAAAAACGTGGAAGCTGCGCGTGGGATGCGATGTTTGTTGGAGAGATGTGGAGGCTAGGCCGCTACCGCTGTCGATGTCGCTACTGTGGCCGATGCCGCTTTTGCTGGAGAGTGGAGACTGGAGTGGAGGGCTGCGGGAGCTGGAGACTCAGTGGAGAGGATGAAATGAGGGGGAGGGCTAAGGGCTCGAAAGAAGTTGAATAAGAATTGAGAAGTAGAGGCTCTTGGGTTGCTTAAACCCTAGGTAGAAATGGCATAAGCCAAACGGTGCCATTCCCTTTATGTATTTTTTTAAACTACAGAAGCAAAACGATGCCGTTTCACTTATTTAAGTGAAACGACTTCATTTTAGAATGGTATATATATATATATAAATAAATAGGGTAGCTGACGTTAGCCGGTTTAGCGGTTTCTTTCTAGTTCAAACTGGGACCGAACCAGCCGACGCTGGTTTTGTTAAATTTCCACCGTCGGCTAACTGGTTCCCTGCCGATTTTGGCCAGTTCTAAGCTCCGGTGGCCAGTCTGAGTCTGTCCTGGTTGGTTTGCTGGTTTCTTGTACAACCCTACTAGGCCCTTAACCGGAAGCTTTTCTCATCATGATTCTCAGGCGCAACACCATCGGGAAGGGAAACACTGCTGATTTTAGCTAGACGATGGTCAACCTGAGTGGCTGAAGAACCGGACGCTGTACGAGACAACTCTCCGCTTCTCCCTAAATCACTGGACGACGACAATCACCTAAGAAGTCAAAATAGTCACTGGCCTAACCCATGCCGCCTTGTACGGCAGCGCTTGATTGAAGGAAGAGCTAGACGATGTCCTTCGGCCATGGGTTTGCACTCCTCTCCTATCGGTTGACCCTCCTATAGAAGATACTACTCCTCTGTTTCCATCTACCAGAATAGGGGATGGTTGCCGACAGAAATCCCTTAACGTACGTGCAAAGCAAACCCACCCTCTGCCTTAATTTCCTTCGGGTAGAACCATAACACTACGTCTACCACCTCCTCCATACACCTCGAGTGACAAGAAACGACCAAAAGAATTCTCCTGATGTTGAACTAAGAATATACGATTTCCTTCTCAATGGTTTTGAGAAATTCCTTCTGGTCTCCCATCAAAACACAAGCCTCCACCATGTTGACCAACCCAGCCTCAACTCCATTTCTAAAAGATATGGCCTTTGTCAATCGCTTGCCCTTCTTGGTAATTCTGAAAGACCCCTTGTCCTCAACAGAAAATACAAACAACTTTGCATCCACCCCTAAACTCCACATCTTAAGCCCACGCTACTCAAAGAACAACAAAGATAATAGGAAGAAGGAAAAAAACAAACTAGATGAAATGAAAAGGGGAATGAATAATATTATTTGAATAGAAAAAAGAAAGAAGAGATTACTTCCAGCGAGAGGCACCAGAAACAGGATGAAGTGTCATGAGAGAGGGAAAGAGAACCATCTAAGCTCATCCAATGAGTGGTTCCTAGTCTTCAAAGCTCCTACCATTCCTTTCAAGCAATTTTGGGGTTACCTTGAAAACCTCTCCAACACGCCAGAAAATCCACCACCCTCCTAAGCATCACCCATTCAATTCCAATCTTATTAGAAATCTCATCCCATAAAACCCTTCCCACCTCACAGGTTTGTCAAATGTTAGTTAAATCTAACCTTTGAAGGGCTAGATGTGAGTGCCCTAAGGAACCAATGGGACTTGGCACTCAGCATACCTTTTCATACCCATTCTCTTCTATCATTCTTTTCCTACCCGTCGTAGGATTTAGCAGGGTGCTACAATCTCTCCCACTCAAACTTTGAGATGCCCTTGCCAAGTTCCATCTCACATTAAGTGCCCCAACTCCATATGGTGTTACAACATCAGCTCTCATACCATCTTTAATGACCCAAGGAAAACCTAAGCTACATCTGAGTAATACTTCAAAAAGGGTTGTCAAGGTTACAATTCGAACTCTTTGGAATTAAGATAAACCCAGTTTCACTCGATAAGGAATCAATGTGAGACTTGGCACTCTATGCACCTTTATCATACATTCCCCTCTATCATTCTTGTCCCACCCAATGTGGATTTATTGGAGTGTTACAAGTTGTTAGCTGTAACTTGAGATTGACTAAGCTTTTTCCTACCCAGGTCATTCAATTTGCAAGCATAACTAGAAGGTTGATGCTGTATAGTCTTTTGAATTGGGAAATATGAGGAATTTCAAAAGTTGACTACTGGTTCTATGCTATTATTTAACTGAAGATAGATAAGATAGATGTACAAGAATATTTCTTGATTGTGATGGCTTTGCATCTTTCCCACTCATTTGCCTATAGGTTAAATGATATTATTATATTTGATGTTATAATATGCGCATTTCTATGTTGTTTCAGTTTCTTCTTCTTCCTCCTCCTATGTATATACACACATACATATATAATGTTCAATTAATATTTTAGAATATAGTTTCTAACAAATTTGTGATTCTTCTTCCAGATCACTTGGCAGTGGCTTCCTTTTACAAATTCTGCTCGGAAAGATAATTTGCATCTTTATCACTGGGTAGGTTTTCATATGTCAGCGTAATTTTCTCTTCACTGAACGTTACTGCATAGTTATTTGGTCAGTATTAAAGTTCTTTTGCATTGCAGGTCAGAATTGTAAATGGTGTTCCACCAACTGGTGACTATTCCTTTGCCAAGTACAACAAGGTATACTCTCCAATCTTTTCATTTTTTTTTTTTTTTTTTTTGGTTCACTTCTAAACAGGTGCCATTAAGACCTCTCTTTCGTATGATTGAATTTGTTGACTTATGTGATGTGGTGCAGTCTGTTGACATTGTCAAATACACAGATGAGGAGTATGAGAAGTACTTGACTGATCCTGTATGTATCCATTTAAGATTGCATTTGTTTAATGTTTTTACTCTACACCAAAAAAGATACCTATAAGAATGAAAAAAAAAGTTATGCCACAAATGTACAAAAGATACCTATAAAAACAATTATGCCGAAAAAGTGGATATCAATGAAAAAAATAATATTCTAGTTTTCGTTGTTTGTGCCATGCTGTTGCTTTTAAATCTTATAGAAGTGTTACATGTCATTCATATTCAAAGCAGTTGAAATTGCAGCATTTAAATTCTGGATCTGTCAGATATAATCTATGAAAGATTAGAATATACATATTTTGTCACTTATAAAAACAAATGTATATATATACATATTTTGTGATTTGCATTGTAGATTTGGATTTAGTGATTCCAGCTATACGTCATTTTTCAATATTTTAGCTCAGATTCTCACCCCATGTGATTTCTATTGTGCTTATTTATTTGTGGCTAGGTATCAGAGGATATGATACTGTATTGGCGTTAGTATTTCTAGTCAATGTGTTTCTATGTTGTGGCAAAATGTTCTCGATCTAGTACCTAAATTCTTCACTCTCATATTTTTCATTGGCAGATGTGGACCAAGGAGGAGACAGATCAGTTGTTTGAACTGTGCCAAAGTTTTGATCTCCGCTTTATTGTGATAGCTGACAGGTTCCCATCATCTCGGACTGTGGAGGAATTGAAGGATCGTTATTACAGTGGTATTGATTGCACTCTGTTTGTTTCACTTGATGCTGTTGTTGACTTTAGTTCAGATTTATGCTTGTGTCGTTTTGCATACAACTTCTGGGAGAAATTATCATATTTTGTCTTTCAGAATATCTGGTCTGTTTTTCTTGATAATTATGGCATTTGCTGTGCACAGTGGCTCGAGCTATGCTGATTGCTAGAGCTCCATCTCCTGGAGACATCTCTGGTCACCCTCTTGTTAAGGTGTGATAGCTTTATTAATGAAATATATACATGAAAATCTATCTAGGGTTTTTGAGTTATTCTAATATTATCATTTCCTTTAGTTGACTGTATGTTGTTGCTTAAATTTGAGGTCTGCTATATCACAGCATTGTTCTATTTTAGTATCTGGTTCCTCTTTGGTGTAGGAGCCTTACAATGTTTCACAAGAGACAGAACGAAAGCGAGCATTATCTATGGTCCTCTCTCAAACAAAACAGCAAGAGCGAAAAGATGCTGAGGTTTTAACCTTTATATACATTCTAAAATCTCTTATGCATTTCTGAGATTGTGTTATTGAATAACTTGTTTGTTGGTTATCCAATGTCCCTTTCTTTAGGTTCTTGCTGAAGCAAAAAGAATAACTGAGTCACGGATGGTTGCAAGGGTAAGGTGTTCAGATAGATATTCTAGAATGTCTCTTTTTGGAACTGGTGACTTCCACAGTTATGGATGAAAGAGGAGATACATTTACATGGATTATTACATTTAAAAGTAGCTAACTCTGCCTCGTTTGAATTCAAAACCTATTTTAACTCATCTCAACTCATCTCATCTCATTATTACAACTTTCACAAATTCCCATACAAAATATAATAAATAATTCAATTTTTTCAAATTTCAAAATAATAATAATATTAAAAAATAATATTCTAACAATATTTTATTCTACTATTCACAAACCATCTCAACTCATCTCTGAATCCAAACGACTCCGTTTAATTCTCATATTTTTTAACTTGCCATTTACCCTGATGGTTGCACTTGATTTCTCAGAAGTGGTTTGTGTGTTACATTGAAAGCCAGTTGCTTGAAATTCCACCATATTGGGTGAGAAGTAGGCAGCTTTATGGTACTAAGAGCATTGGTAGTGGTTTCTTCATCTTCATATACAAAATCATCTCATTTGAATAATGATTTTGTATTTGAAGAATGATTCCCACATTGGTTTATGCATATTTGAACCAAATAATAAAAAAATGTTTTATTTTTTTATTTTTTATTTGTTTTCTAAAATTATTTTTTATATATATTTTATAATTAGTATCCATTTTGTATTATCAACTTAATAAAAATTTTATGTATCCAAATTATTTTAATATAAATTTTACAAATTTAATTTTAATGTGTATGAGAGAGAAAAAAATAGTAAAATAATGTTTGAAGAATGAACAATGCTTCTTCATATTTGAAGAATGACTGTTTATAGTTATGTAAAAATATAAAGATGAAGAAGCCAATGCAGACCTTTTTAAAGACAGATTCTTAAAATTTGAAGATGAAGATGAAGATAGAGAAGCCACTGCCAGTACTCTAAGATGTTAAAGAAGCTGGCTTCATAGTTGTACCTTAAATGCCTCCTTTCAGTCTATATAAGCTTTACACTTCTAAGATGCTAAAGAAGCTGGCTTCACAACTGTACCTTAACTACTTTCAGTCTATATGCTTTTCTTCTAGACTTTAGAGCCTGCCTATCAAAATGTTTCAATTGTACCTCTTATGTTTATTTTCTTCTACCCACCTGTGGGTAGCCCAAGTTGTAAGGGCGAACTTGTGTGCATGTGCCCCATGTCATAGGTTCGATTTCCCTTGAGATCAAACCGCAATTTAAGTGGGAGGCCATGGCAGTGGATTGCTTTGCTAGTCTCCCCGGGGGTTTAGGTTCCATGGGTGAGTCCTAAGGGCTTTGCCGTGGGGTGGTTCCCCGTCATAAAAAAAAAAAAAAGTTTATTTTCTTCTATCAGGAACTATATTACATGAATCGAAACTAGTTCATTGATTACTGCTGAGATTGAAATATGGGAGAGAATTTTCCAGTGAATCATTACCAAGTGTTTATAACATAAGGGTAAACTTTTATTTATGTATAACTATATTTCATAAGCTTTCTAGTGTTACCTTTTAATCAGATTCTACATGTTCCCTCCTTGATGGAACCATCACTTAACACTTCTGCTGGTGACCATGAAGGGAATATAGCATCCAATTGCTTAATCATCTTTGTTGTTGTAGTTAGTAAGTGTTGTGAATGGTTGTTAACGTGTCTTTTGTTAGAGGGTTATAGCTATCATGTTGCAGGAGCTTATTTTATATGTAATACTGTAAGTGAAGGTCTGTCTGTTTGTATTGGTATGTGTCCTTGTGTGCTTGAATTTGTTCTACAGGTCGGTTTATTTATTTGGTTTTCCATTGTTCAGGGAGCTGAAGAGTCTGAACTGCCTGTCCCATCAAATGCTGGTCCAGAAAGTACTGAGAGGGCTGCTGCTATTCCAGGTGATACTGTATCACCTTCATCCAATGTTCAACATCCCTCTGCAGCAGTTGCACCTTCAACTATAACAGTGGACAATGCCTCTATTCTAGCTTCTCTTCGCATGGTATAATTAGTAGTCCATTCATCAGTTATGCACTCACATTCTCCCTGTGTCTCTCTATGTCTGTTGGCTTGTATGCACACAATAATGCCAATATAGGTTGGCTTTTAGTTTTTATGGACTGGTGAGCTTGCAATTCAACTTTTATTTTTTATGATATTATGTAAATGACTGTTTGTACCTTGCTTCTCTTTCTTTTTTAATATTTATAGAAGTGAATTTTGAGCTGGATGTCACCTCACCTTAAAATGCTGTTTACAGAAGTTTTTCCATCTTGACACTGTTGCCAAATATATCCGCGCTTGAAAATTTTGTTAACTGACATAGAAAATTTTCAGCTTCGGGTCTATCTGAGAACATATGCACTTGATCAAATGGTGCAAGCTGCAAGCTCATCTGCTGGACTTAGGACTATAAAGCGGGTCGAGCAAACTTTACAAGAACTTGGGGTTTGTTTCTGCTCCCTAAATTATTGGTGCTGTATGTATACTCATTTCCTTGTCATAGCATATATCGGTGGATTGTTAATATCTTTGCCAGGTCAATCTAAAACCAAGAGTTCCAACCAAAGCTGTTTGTGCAGAGCATCTTGGATTAAGAAGAGAAATATTGACTCTACTGAATCTTCAGAAGGAGGTACTGCACTTGTTCAATTCTTGCACTTTTTTTTACTTAAACATTTTCTTAATGCCCTGGACAAGTGTCCTCCACAATTTCTAAATCTAGTTGTTTCTCTGATTTGAATTTCTTAATGCCCCGTACAAGTGTCCTCCTTATTTTCTAACCCTCTATCAAGTTCATGTGCCCTCTTATTTTTCTTGTCATGAAGAGTTACAGCAATTGGGGCACCTTGCTGATATGTGTGTGTGTGTGTGTGTGTGTGTATTTGACTGGGCTGATGTCTAAAGCAAGTTCATGATCATCTCCGTTTACTTTTAGTGGTTGGGTTGTTAAAGTTCTACAATTGCTAGCTACTACCAGATATTTCATAGCTTGGACACATCGATTCATCATTCAGAAATTGATTGCTGATGTAAGGATCTGACTTAAAAACTACTATTGGAAACTGAGCCATCATATTTTGGTTGGCAATGCCTACCAACCAACTGGTTTCTTCAAGGGGGAAGCTGGTAATAACTCTGGTTATTTTTTCATGATTTTGTCGGTCATATTTAGGGTGAAGAAGTTTCGGTCCAGACCGGAAAAACTGACCAGACCGACTGGTCTGGACCGAAACTGTGAGTGATCGGTTTCGGTCCCACAGATGGTGGACCAAATGGGTTTCGGTCCAGTCCTAGAGTCTGTGATTTTTGAACCGGACTAGACCGAAACCAACCGAATTAGTATATATATTTTTAAAATATTGATATATATTATTTTATTTTATATAGTAGTTGTATGAATTAATTATTTAATTTTCATCTAATCTATTATCATTGACTATACAAAATGTTAAATAATATATGCTGTCAATTAATAATGTTTCATAAATCATATGATAATATATGTAGATACATAATACATTTATACATGCTCTACTATTTACACTTAATTAAAGTAATTAAGTAATTTTTTTTAAATACCTAAGTTGCATAAATAATCTATGTACAATGAAATTATTTGATATTCATTAATCATATATAAAATGTATGACATTATTAATAATTATGTATGCTAAAGAGTAAAGTCTAAGCTAGTAAGTAGTAACTATCAACATCATAAATATAATTATAGTTAAATAATTTTTTTAATGAGTTAGTTACATAATCCACATTAATAATTCACTTAATTTTAATTTTTTGTCATTTAAATAATAGTTTTTATTAATTTCTTTGCAAAAAAAAAAAAAAAGATGAAACAAAATAAACAAAATAAAAAAATAAATGGGCCGCACCGAACGGACCGATAGCTAACGGTCTGGTCCTGTCCACTAGGGGTGATTTACACTCCTAGTCATATTCTTATGGTATCGATGGTTCAATCTCAAGTTTCAAAAACATCCATGGATAGATCTACTTTTCCAGCTGCTGCTCTATCATTCCATTTATCTGGGGTTAACCCCATACGTTCAATTAACTAATTTCCCACCCCACTCAAAATAAAACTAGGAGAGCAAAAATTCTAATACTAATAGTTGACTTATGGTCAGAATTTAAAACTACTCTGGTAGGGCATGAGTTATATTTTGTAATTTACTCTATCAGCCTAGTATAGATGTTGCACTTTTTTATGGTAATATATGTACGACAGTTCAAAAGTGTCTACTTTTCGTCAATTATACAATTCCTTGGACACAATCATGAATGTTTGATATTCAGTTGCAATATAAGGAGGCAGAAGGTTCATCTTATCGTGATGGTTCTTATGCCGATACACCGGGCACACCTAAGGTAGTAATCTATTTTTTTCTTTCTTGTTTTGGTTTGTTTCCATATTGAGTTTGTGATTCCGGAACTCTAACAGCATTTAAGTCATGGGGGGGATCAGGATCGGACATTTGTTCCAGACATGAGTTTTGCAGGTAATATTGGACATTTCCATCTAGTTTTGAATTATGTGTAAATGCTTGATGGCATGGTTTTTGGCCTTACATATTGCGGTGAGTGTAATGGTGATGATTCATTCTGTTTTCAATTGGGACTTCAGGGGAAAGGATTGGCAAAAGGGACCAGAAACGCAAGGTACACAGTTGTCTACTTAATTTTCGTCCAACATTTATTTTTGCCTTCAACTCTTGCTGAATTCTTTCTTTGTAATTGTACCTTCAAGGCGCCTGGAAGGCAATCAGAAGCTCCATCATTGCCAGCTCACAAAAGGCCTAGGAAATTAAAGGCATCAGATCTATAAGCAACAAAGCAAATGAACTTTCCATGAAGTGGAATGCAGAATGCATGTGAATGGTTTATTGTAGAATGCAGAATTATGGCAGAAGGAAGTCTTGGTTGCAGAATCCTTCCAATGGGAGCATAGGAGTTCTTTTGTTGGAAGCAGAAGTTGAAGCACCAACTCATGAGTTTGGTTTAATTTAAGCCGTAATGCGCTTAGCGACGAGGAGGATTCAGAGATCTTTTAAGAATGACAATTGTTTTGTACATAAAAACTAGTGTTTATCCCATGTGATGTAACAATGTTGCCGTTTCTGACCAATTTAAATTGATCCACAAAGAGATTTCAACTTTTTAGTCTTCTTTTCTTCTTCTTCTTCTTCTTCTTCTTTTTTTTTTTTTTTTTTTTTTTTTTTTTTTTGTGGCCCTCTTGGAAATGGAATTTCTCTTACCCTTTGTCTGTCGGAATGTTTGAGGGGTGGAGCCGTTCTCTCTCACTCAGCCCCGCCCCTCATTGAAACATGTATGTATTATTTCACCTTAGAATACAATACTGAAATAATATGACCAAAGTACCCTGGATCCCTCCTTTGTTATATGGTACATTCATTAAGGTTGAGCCAGCCCATTAACAAATAACTAGGAGCAAACCTGCCTGTGATCGATTTATTTTTTATGAAATGTGTCAAACCCACACGGTTATAAGAAAACTGTGCTGCTGAAGGCTTGATTGGTGTAAACTCTCAGCTTTCAAAATGAAGGTCTTGGGTTCGAAATCTTCTTCTCTAAATGTATAAAAAAAAAAAAACCTGCGGCTGGTTTTTGTATTTTTAAATTTGCATCTTGAACTATCAAGACACTGACAATTGGTATCTTAAATATCAAAGAAAATTCTGAACCCTTGTTCAAGAACTTGAGCGTTGAAATTGATGAAAAACAGAAACATGTAGTATAATCGTAACAGTAAAATCTTAACAAGATTATAAATTGTCAATATATTTTAGTTTAGAATATCAATGGCCAAGGTTAATAATTTGGGAGGTGTATTATAAAGTGTTAAGCAGGATACAAAAATGTATTCTTTTTAATACCAAAACTCACTGATTGTTTTATAATAGTCAGATTCTTGTGGTGATCGGAGGACCACGGTAGTATTTAGTGCTCTTGGATGAACAACGTGACGCAAGACCATTTTGTCATTTTCTTCCACCTCACCAATTCGAAAGAAGCACAGTTCAAAATATCTGATGCACTCTGTGGCCTTGAAATGATGATTTTCTCCACTGTACCAGAGAACTGATCTTAATGCTGCCTTCTACTTGCTGACAAGACTGAAATTATAGCCTTCCAGGTGGTGTGTGAGTGTAAATGTCCCACAGTGAGAATGCAAGCCTTTGCTGCGTTGGGCTCCTCTTGCTTTCTTCACAATTCCCCTCACCATGAAAAGCCCAGGAATTTTGTGCTCAAACCGCATTGCAGCCTGAGAAAGCAGGAAAGAAGAAACCTTGAAACCAGTTGGCCTACCATTTCACTCTCACTTTTTGGTTCAGGTTTCTTTCTGGGTCCCCTTATTGATGGACTTCATTCTAGGGTGAATCTTGTAGTATATGAAAACGGCTCTATCAATATTGGTCCTCTCCACACAAACATCTGGGTAAAATTAAACTGAGCTTCTGAGCTCCATTTTAAATCTTCTTGCTGTTGCAAGGGTTTCTTTTCTTTTGATTTGGTTGAGAATCCCAATTCTAGGCCGGGCTATTGATAGTTTCTTTTGTCCCATAATTTCTTGATGTTGTTAGGTTCCTTTCTTGCTTGGATTGTTTTACTGCACTGTTGGGTTGCTTCAACTCTTCTTGGATGAAAGGGTCTCGTCAAGAATTTCGGAGGGAAGCCTGGCTAAGTCAGCCGTTTCACTGTTGTGAGTACTCTGAAAATCTCGAAGTTCTAATCATTTCCCAACTCTTTCTACTATTAAAAGAAGTACTGATACTTACAAATCAATGTATGAACACATCATTTACTGTGATACTCAGAACAGTTTGAGTAGCAAATATTGTTTATGGTGATTGATATGGTAAGGTTTCACGTAAGTGAAATGTTTTAGTTTGTCAATAACTAAGCTTGCAGATAGATTTAAAAAAAAAAAAAAACACAAACAATAATGAACATTCATGATCACGGATAACTTTCTATATAGGAGCGAGAAACCCAGATAAGACTGAAGTGCATTGCAAAGTTTGTGGATATTTAAATGGTTCAGACAAAAACGAATACTCATGATCATGGATAACTGCATGCCAATTTTCCAGTTTGTGAACAAGCATGTATTGCCTGATATTAGCTATCGATGTCCTTGTTTAATTCAGAGCACTGGTACTATTTATCGAATTGAGTGCTGAACTGTATAAAGCTGGAGTAGCAGACAACATCGAGGCGTACATATTATTTGCAGCAGCAGAGTTGATCTGGTTTTCCCTGGACAGGACATGGCTTGGGTTCACTCTAGCATGCATTCTTGGCATTTGCTGCCCTCTGGCTGAGATTCCCTTAATGAAGTAAGTCTCTCTTCTTTCTCATAGATTTGTCATCAATCATTAACAGGAAAATCTATCGTTGTTGATGGATCTGTCTGGTGTTCATATTCAGGTTCTTTCACCTTTGGTATTATCCACAAGCAAACATAGAAATCTTTGGCCAGGTATTGACATTAATAGAACCACCGAAAATTCCATAAAATCTTCATTCTCCTGAGAGATTTGAGGTTTCTGTTATGTGCAGGGTCTAGTCAGCTGGACATTAACTTGCTATTTTGTTTACACACCATTTCTGATCAATTTATCACGGTTGCTGAAATCAAGGATTGCTGCTGATACAGACAATAAGTCTGCCTAGACAACTATGTTTGGTCAGGCATTGTGCCAAAGTAATTTAAGAAAAGGCAACAAAGTCAAACTGAATAGAGTTTAATGTTGAAGTTCTTTTAGATATCCAGGCTGGCTTCCTCCATTTCTATTGCTTTAAATTTCCACTCCTCTTCCTCCTCTGAACTTGGTTCCATTGCTCACTCACCTTTCCCTGAACACTCGTAGAGTTATCAATAAATACTGAACAATCTTTTCAAGTGTTGGACTGTAAATGTAGTGTAACATAGATATTCCAATATAAGACACAAACATTCATTGCCTTGCATGTATTGGTTTTCTCATAAATAATACAATTCTTGGACAAGTTGGCTTCAGCGATTGCAGATTCACCATGTCTAACAAATGCAGAACATATAACTGATTAGCTCTGCTAATGAACATTGATACTGTTTTCTAGTTATATTTGTGTTTGATTTTCTAGATAGCCATTGCTTTATAAGGATTTAGTACATGTTTGTTCCGTCATTGTAAGAGGTATTCATCCGTCAAAAGTGATGGTCATCAACAAAATTGGCTATCTTTCTCATATTTCTATATATTGTTAATGCAAAAAATTGCACAACAAACCGGAAATAGGAGAAAAAATCATTCCCAGCCCACGGTGATGATTCAGGCCTCGATCAATGTGGATTGGAGCCACCGGTGACAGTCTGGAGCAGTTGTACGGTGCTCGTACATATATCCATAGTAGTGAATAGAAAATAAATACAGTGAATATAAATAGAGACTGAGACATACAAATTTATATGGTTCGGCACTGGGCTTACGTCCACAAGTTGTTTGGAGAGCAAATCCGCTATATTTTAAAGTCTCTCATTTCTCACTATACAATAGAGGTATGAGACTCATTTATGGAGAAGGTCCACTCTCAGGAGCTCTTGTCGTGAGGTTGAAAAAGCTGAAGGAACCTCTTTCTCATCCATTCTAATCCTTTTTTATCCTGGCCTTGGGAGTGGTGAGGAATGATAACTTTATCCCACTTGTATGTCTGACTTGTTTTTCCCCCTTTCTCTTTCCCTTTCTTATCCTCTTTCCATCTGACATTTACTTTTCTTTGTCCTCTCATTCTCTCTTTCTACTTGCCTCTTAATGCTGGCCTTTTAATTGGCTGGGCTAGTATGAGCCTATGGGTTGGGGGGATCTTACCCCCTAACAAATTTAGCCAATGGGCCCATACTAGCCCAATCCATTAAAGGGCTACCATTAAGAAGCAAGTGGGAAGAGAGAAGAATGAGACAAGAAAAAATAAATGTTAGATGGGGAAAGGGAAAAAGGAGCTGTTAGGGGGAAAGAGAGAAAAGGGGGAAGGAATGTCAAACACGCAAGTGGGAAGCTGTCATTCCTCATCACTCCCAAGGCCAAGATACAAAGGGATTAGAATGGATGATAAAGGGTCATTCAACTTCTTCAACTTCACGACAAGAGCTCCCGGGAGAGACCTTCTCCAGAAAATGGGTCTCCGACCTCCATTGTATAGCGAGATTATAAAATATTCATATTATATTGGAATTGCCCTCTAAAAGACCCGTGGACGTAGGCTCAAATATGTGAGTCTCCATCTCTATTTATTTATTTATTTTATAATTGTGGGTGTCCAGGCCAGCTTGTGTAGGTGTCCTGTATTTATTTTCTATTCACTGCTATGGATATACGTACGAGCACAGTCCAGGAGTTGCTCAACCACGAAGTAAGTTACCTGACCACATTACACATTGCATGTCCCATGTAACATTCCATGTCCTACATCACGATGAAGACAGTGTTCTATTCGCCCACAATACACACCCCGAGAGAAAATGAGCAGAAAATTGCCCATAAATAGTTAAGTCCACATCGATTCAAAGATGCTTAAAAATGGACAACTTCCCCAGCGATAAACAATCTCAATTAAAAAAAAAAAAATAGAGAAACAGTAACCAGCAATGGACAAACTCTAGAAACAATAGCTTCATCGCTTTAGTATTATCTCTCTCAAACTTGCCATTTAAATTTCATTTTTACTAACAAATTTGGTGTCTAGACACTTTTCCTACAAAAACTTCTCGAGGTTTCATGGGAATCCCAATGTCAAGCTGCCAGAACACCTCAAGAACAAACTTTGCTTAAATCACCGGTAGGACGCTATATGCCAACTACTAAGCCTCACACTTGCACCGCTCGAACATCTTAATTTGTCTTCACGACAATAGACTACTCAGCATCAAGCACCCGGATCTTCATCATTTCTAAAGCATGGCTACCTTGCAAGCTTCACTGGCACACCTTAAACTCTCGCCACGCTCGAGAGAAACGATTGAGGTTTGCAAACCTCACACTAGTGATTTGGATTATTTGTGCTAACCGGTTTGACTTTTATGAAGACACTTGACAACCAAGAGTCAACAGGCAAGATAAATCACTCAACTACCCACCTCTCTAGTGATGAGTCAACAAGCAGGCAAGTCATCAAACTGCCTGACCTCACTCTCACACTTTGCCAAGAGTCAACAAGAGTGACAAGTCACTCGACTACCCAACCTCCCTCGTGACGAGTCAACAAGCAGGACAAGTCAATAAGCGGAACAAGTTATCAAATTGCTTGACCTCACTCGTACCTTGCCGAGAGTCAACAGGAGGGACAAGTCACTTAACTACCCGACCTCCTTTGTGACTAGTCAACAAGCGGGATAAGTCATTAGACTGTTCGACCTCACTCACATTATCAAAGAAAAACTAGGGTTTTCTTTACGATACATCAATTAGGAAGCTAATCTCCTATTTTAATGAGTTGTGGCTAGGGTTACATGGCAACTAATCTCCTATTTTACTGTGATACAATATAACTAAATTTCAAATAGATTAGGATTTATTTACTAATCTTATCTTGTATTTAAATTAAACTTGTACATATTTAGATAGGATAAAGTCAGGTTAGTTTGTTGAGATTCAAATCGAATTCTCAATCTTATCTTTGTAATTATTTCTGGAACTATTTTTTCTATAATGAGGAGGTATTCGACCAAATCTAACGTGGTATCAGAGCTACTTTGATTTTCTATTTTTTTGCACTTCCTCGGCCAACCTTAAAATCTTTAGGGTTTCTGTTTTCGGTTTATTCCAGAGGCTGCTTCTAGTTTCTTGATTTTTCTGGGGTTCTTTATTTCACGGCAGCAACTCTATTTTCTTGCTTTTGGTCTGTTTTCATGAAATCTGAAAAATCTGATTCCTTGTGCATTCGGTTCAATGGAAAAAATTATTCTACTTGGGCATTTCACTTTCAGCTTCTTGTCTAGGGTAAAGAACTTTGGAGTCATGTTGATGGGACTATTCCAGTCCCTGATAGTGCAAATGAACTGTCTACATGGGAGAGTAAGGATGCCAAGATCATGTCTTGGATCCTAGGTTCTATTGAGCCTCACATCATCCTCAATCTACGAACCTACAAAACCTTCAAGGCTATGTGGGAGTATGTGAAGAGAATCTACACAGAATAATTTTGCTCGAATATTTCAGTTGAAATTTGAGATGGCTAATTTTTCTCAATGTGGCTTATCAATGAAGGACTTCTATTCTAGTTTTTCAAATCTGTGTGCTGAATACACTGACATTGTGTATTCTTCTATCTCTACTGATGGTCTCCCTCATGTACAACATGTGCATGAAACTAGTAGGAGGGATCAATTTCTTATGAAACTACGTTCAAATTTTGAATCTGTTCGTTCTTAGTTAATGAATAAAGATCCAATTCCTTCTCTTGATAATTGTTTAGGAGATTTGCTTCGGGAGGAGAAAATGTTACTTACTCAAAGTACAATGGAACAACAGCTTGCATCTCCTACTCAAGGGGCATTTACAGCACAAGGAAAATCCAAGGGTCGAGACTATAACACTACACAATGTATAGTTGCAAGGGATTTGGTCACATTGCCATTCACTGTCCAAAGAAATTTTGTAACTATTGCAAAAAATCTGGACATATTATCAAGGACTGCCCAATCGACCTCCTCGGAAGCAAGAGAGTGCCTATTCCACCTCTGTTGAAGTTTCGGGTGCATTCTCTTCTTAAGCTCCTGCTACTGCCACTCATGCTCCAGCACTTGTCGATACAATTTTACTACTCTAACTCCTAATATGGTACAACAAATGATAATTTCTGCCTTTTTTGCTTTAGGCATCTTAGGTAAACCAAAGTCCTCTCCTAATTCATGGCTAATGGATTTTGGTGTCTCAAATCTTATGACTAATAATCCCACATTTTTACACGATCTTCAATCTTATGATGGTCCTCTCAAAATCCACACGAAAATTAGTAGTTCACTACCAATTTCTACCGTGGGTGATATGTCCCCTGTCATTCGAAATGTTTTGGTTTCTCCTACTCTCTTCACAAGTTTACTTTCTGTTGGACAGCTTGTTGAAAATAATTGTAATGTCTCTTTTTCATCTTTTGGTTGTGTTGTACAGGAGCGAGTGTCCAGGAGGATGATCGCGAGGGGTCCTAAGGAAGGTCGGCTATTTCCAATAAATCCTAGTTCAACTTCTATTGTGTCTAGTTCATTTATTTCTTGTAGTGCTGTCAAAATAAGTACTAAGGATTGGCATCGACGTTTAGGACATCCCAATCCTAATCTACTCCAAACTTTGTTTAAATCTGGTGTCGTTGACAATGAAAACTATGTTTCAATAGAAACAATTTCTTGTGATTGTACCTCTTGCAAACTTGCCAAAAGCAAAGTGCTACTGTTCCCACAATTTGGTTCTCATGCTTTTCAGGTATTTAATATAATTCATAGCAATGTTTGGGGTATATCTCCTGTTATATCACATCCTCACTACAAATATTTTGTTACTTTTATTGATGATTGCAATAGACTCACTTGGATCTATTTTCTCCGTACTAAAAGTGAAGTCTTTTCTGTTTTCAAGCCTTTCTTGCACTCATTCAGACACAATTTTCTTTCTCTATCAAGATCTTACAATCTGATTCTGGGGGTGAATATATGTTTCATGAATTTTAGAATTTCTTCAAGAAAAATGTATTCTTTTTCAATGTTCTTGCGCATCTACACCACAACAAATTGGGGTAGCTGAGCGTAAGAATTGTCATCTACTTGATATGGTTCGGGCTCTTCTTATTGACTTATCCGTTCCATCTTTTTTGTGTGTGAAGCATTAGCTACTTGTGTCCATTTAATTAATAGATTGCCCACACTAGTTTTACATAATGTTTCTCCATATTCCATATTGTTTGGTCATACTCCTAATTATTCTGATTTGCATATATTTGGTTGTGTGTGTTTCGTTCATCTTTCACCACAAGAAAGACATAAATTGACTACTCAATCTGTTAAGTGTGCTTTTCTTGAATATAGTTTCACTCAAAATGATTTCTTTGTTATGATCCTAATGCACAAAGAATTCGAAGTTCTAGGAATGTTTTATTTTTTGAAAATGAGCAGTTTTTTCTCTCATATTGATCCTATCTCACTTAGTTTTTCAATTCTTCACGATGAGCCTGAGCCCTTCCCTATGCCCATTCCTGATACCTCTGCTCTAGTGGCTAGGTTTAAACCTAGTTTTGTCTACACTCGACATCATAGCACCCCTTTAATCGAGTCTTCTATGACTTCTCAAGATTCTCCTACTCCGGCACGTGATCCAACATCCACCATAGTTCCTACTGCTTTTGTTCCTTGGAAATCTACCCATGTCTCTCACCCACTAGATCGGTATGGTTTTTCTTCCCCACTTCTATGACTGTTACATTATCTTCCATTGCTATCCCTTCTTGTTACAAATAGGCTATGAAACATGAGTGTTGGCAGCATGCAATGCAGACAGAACTTGCTGCTAATCAGACCTGGGATGTGGTATAATGTCCTCTTTCTATCAAACCAATTGGTAGTAAATGGGTATACTTCGTAAAGTTTCGTTTCGATGGCTCACTGAAATGATACAAAGCTAGATTGGTTGTTTTGGGGAATCGCCAAAAGTATGGCATAGATTATGATGAAACTTTTGCTCCGGTTGCCAAGATGACTACTGTTTGCTTGTTACTTGCTCTTGTTGCTTCTAAATCTTGAAAATTACATCAGATGGATGTCAAGAATGCTTTCTTGCATGGCGATCTAAAGGAAGATATCTACATGAAACTTCCATCTAGTATGCCTATTTCCTCCCCTACGGCTGTTTGTAAATTGAAGAGGCCTTTGTATGGTCTTAAACAAGCTCCTCGAGCTTGATTTGAAAATTTTCGTAATACTTTGCTAGGATTTTCTTTTAAGCAAAGTAAGTACGATGCTTCCTTATTTTTGCACAAGGGCGATGTTGGAGTAGTATTATTATTGGTATATGTAGATGATATTATCATGTCTAGTTCGAATGGACTTTTGATTCAAAAACTTTAGCAACATCTTCATAATGTGTTTCACATGAAGGATCTTGGGGATCTTACCTACTTTTTAGGGTTCAAAGTTAGGTCTTAGCCACGTGTTTTATTTCTCAATCAACACAAGTATATTCAAGACCTAATTCAGTTAGGGCGATTGGAAGATACTACTCCAGTTGATACTTCTCAGGAGGTGAATGTTAAGCATAGGAAAGATGAAGGCGAACTTTTCTCGGATCCCACCTTATACCGTAAGTTGGTTGGGAGCTTGATTTATCTCACCATCATACGCCCTGATATTTCCTATGTTGTCCACACTGTTAGTAAGTTCATGGATTCTCCTCGACATCTTCATTTTGTAGCTGTTCGTTGAGTTATTCATTATTTACTTGGGATTCCTAATCGTGGATTGTTTTTTCCTAAGGGTTATTCTCTTCAATTGATTGCCTATAATGATGCAAATTGGGCTGAATGTCCTGACTCTCAATGTTCTACTACTGGATGGTGTGTCTTCCTTTGGGATTCTCTTATCTCTTGAAAGTGTAAGAAGCAAAATTGTGTATCTAAGTCATGTACAGAGGCTGAATATCGGGTAATGTCTGCTGCATGTTTGGAAATTATGTGGTTGCGTGGTATTCTTTCAGAACTTGGCTTTGCACAGGCACATCCCACACCTCTTCATGGTGATAATACAAGTGCCATTCAAATTGTAGCCAACCCAGTTTTTCATAAACATACGAAGTACATCGAGGTTGACTGTCACTATATCTGAGATGCCTATGAGTTTAAAGTTATCATTCTCCCTCATGTATCCACTAAACACCAAGTAGCTCATATCTTCACCAAATCTTTGACTTGACAACGGCATCAATACCTAGTTAACAAATTGCTGCTAGTCGACTCACCAGCATCGATTTGAGGGAGGGTATCAGAGGAAAACTAGGGTTTTCTTTAAGATACATCAACCAGGAAGCTAATCTCCTATTTTAATGGGTTGCGGCTAGGGTTACATGGCAACTAATCTCCTATTTTACTGGGATACAACATAACTGAATTTCAAATAGATTAGGATTTATTTACTATTCTTATCTTGTATTTAAATTAAACTTGTACATATTTAGATAGGATAAAGTCAGGTTAGTTTAGATAAAATAAAGATGTAGTTTGTTGAGATTCAAATTGAATTCTTAATCTTATCTTTGTAATTATTTCTAGAACTATTTTTTATATAATGAGAAGGAAGCACATCAAAGAGGTATTTGACCAAATCTAACACACACATCACCGAGAGTCAATAGATGGGACAAGTCACTTGACTGCCCAACCTACCCGAGAGTCAATAGCCCAGCCCAGGCCTAATAGAATTAATGTATTCTTTTTCTACAATGTATGAAACTCTGGCACCTATCTTAATGTATTTTTTCCCCTTTACAAAATAATGTCAATATAAAACTGCATCTTCATTCCAGAACAGCTCTAACATGCTTTCCTACATGTTAGCCCAATGCTGCAGAAGTCTCAGCTGGGTTTGATAGAAACTTATAGGTTTGTGATATACCAATGATACGAGAATGATATAGTTGTGAAAACGGAGATTAAACCATAAATTGAACAAACTGATCTTTGTTTTTATCGTAAATATTTGTCATACATATCTTACTTCAATTTGTTGGTAAGATTCTTCTCCGTGTAGCACTTCTCAAGTAATAAAATAAAATAATTAGAAATTTAATAAAATATAAATTAATATAATTTGACGTTATACTTTATAATTATTTTATGATAAAATAAATTTTTAAATATTACATATCAAATTAAATTATGGAATATTATTTCCTAAATAAAATAGTTTATCTTGATATTGTTGAATTAAAATATGACTTATAATATAAGAATAGATATAATGAAAGCTATTGATAAAATTAGAGAATACAAAATTTTGAATGAATTAATGCTAAAAAATTTGGCTACCATGTATGGGAGGTTTCATATTTATTTAAGCAGAAAACTGCTATTAATGAACTAGAAGATTGGCTTAGCAAAAATATACTATCGAAAGGATAATGGATCATTTTAAGAGTCTTGTGTTGGTAAACTAAGGAAAATTTGATGGTCAGCTCATGGATGTTAGGAAGCTTTAAGGGTGGTTTCGGTGCTATTCCCTCAAGGATCTTAATTTATCCAATCTCTAGAAGATAGAATATATTTGTTTATTTTTCTAAATCAATGAATTTCTTATCTACAACATATTCAACTTGGTCTTCCAGCATACCTGTAGAACCAAATTATATTAATCAAGAAAATTATAATATAATAAATATAAAAAGAAATTTACAAGATTTGAAAATTCCTCATGTCCCAAAATATCAAATATATAAACAATCTACTTTTTCTTCTAAATTTTCATCCATTACAAATTATTCAATTAAAACTGTGGAGAAAAACTATGAGTTTAATAATGATTATAAATTAATATATTTAATAACCAAAGAGGCTATTAAACAACATATTAAGCAAAAATACTCATTTATGCATATTGGATTAGTATAAGTGGCGGTTAAATCACTTACAAGAAACGGATTAAATGCCTTAGTATTACTCTATTTAAAAAAGGCTATACACTATTATTACAATCAAGTATACCAAACTCTAGTATACTGATTTCTAAGCAAACTAATTGGAATCAGATTACTATTTCTAATTAATGGAAGTTAGATAATATAACCCTATTATCTAAAGTAGAAAATAATGCTATTAATAATCTATAATATATAGACAAAAAAGCAGACGGATTAGTACACATATCTTTCCAACCTTTTAGAATATCATTTTGCTCATTATTCTACATTTGCACCCTCTAGTTATCAGACGTCTAGATCTGTTTTCACTTTAGTTTCACATAATAAATCTTAAGATTTGGATACCCAAATTAGGAGAGTTATTCCTGAAAATCTTATCGATACACTTGTTTATACTATTAATACTATTATACTCTCTACTTCACATACTCATGAACAAAATAGAAAACCCTTTTCTCTGACATATTCACAAATAGTTGGAGAAGATGCACAAATATACACTCTTGATAAAGAAGATTTTAAGATTAATAAAGATTATCTTGATACCATAATCGGAGACCAGGAATCAAATATAAATATAATAGGTGGTAATATAGAACATCTAAAGCAATTAATAAACATGCTTGATTTTATTGAAATCATACTTATAATGAAGATTAATTTACAAAGGTAGGAGTGGAAGACATAAATGTACAGAATTACAAGGAAATGATGTTTTTTTAGAATGATGGAGAAGGGAAGAGTATATGATGATCCCTTTTTTTTTTTTGAATGCCTTCCTTAGATTGCAAACTCTACTTTTATAGACATCTAAATAGTAACTTTATATAGTAATGTGATAATGAAGGCTCAAAAGTTTTTTGTCTTCATCAGTCGACAAGCATAATGCTAGAGCCTTTTGTCCAATTGTTAGTAATAATTCTTTCTTTGTCGAAAGTAATTTGTCTTGGTGCTTTGGCTTGTTCTGGAACATCGGTTGAAATGATCTTCTATAGGATTTAGATAATCTTTACATTGTTTGGTTTGTCTTGGAGCGTCGGTTGAAATAATCTTTACATTGTCTGGTTTGTCCTGGAGCGTCAGCTAAAATAATCTTTACATTGTCTCTATGGCATAATTCATGGATCATAATCTGAGAGATCTAAATCAAATGGATCTTAAGAATCTTGAATTAATTGGATTAGGTTAAAAAGAGGAGGTATGAGAAGGAGAGGCCTGCTGAGCTGGGGATAATCTGGAGTATAATTGACTCATTGATGGGTCATCCTCATCGTCACTATCTGAAACCTGTGATATGGCCTTAACTAATTTCTTTAGCTCTTTCTTATTGGTTATTGAAGCTAATTGTGCTTAGATTCTACTTCGCTGAACCAATACTTCAGAGGCTTTGGTAATTTGGAAAAATATTTTCTGAAGATGATCGTAATTGTATTTTTTCCACTATTTGATGGAAACTTGACTGGCCAAGAACTTAATGTTGTTTGAAGAAGGATGTGAGCTTATAACATATTTTCACTTCATAATCTAATTCAACTTTGTTTTGAGAAAGAATAAAAGAAGAGAAGGGCAGTATTTTAATGTGAGAGGATAATATTCTTGAGATGAGAAAACCTTAAAGCTTTCTTGGAGTGGAACAGGAAAAATAGAAAATTCAGATCCATAATATTTTCACCACAGTAGAAACCATTGTAGGAGTGCTGTAATTTCTTGTATTTTATCAAAATGCTGGAAATGACACAAATTTTATTTTGTTTGTAAAAAGTTTTTATCCATATCTATTGATAATCATAGCAATTGAAATATGGAGGGACATAAGGTTGAGAAAATCTTTTAATAAATAAGGACTCTTACCCCATTGTTCTAGGGTACTGACTTGTTTAATTGTGATTTTATGAAAAACAATAATGAGGGGTGCATGAGGAGAAGACTAGGGCTGTAAACTGCAAGAAATTTCATTGATGATAATTGAATCTGTGTCCACTAGAATAAAATCATAAAAATGTTGGGTCTTCTTAACAACCTTTGGGATATAATGCCAGTCTGACAGAAGAAAAATATCTAATAATCAATGGAGTTCGTTTAAATGTTGGATTTCAGATTCGATCAAGAAAACTGGATGTCAATTAGGTTTAATAATAATGGAAGATGTAGTAGGTTGTAAAAGGAGTGGGGGACTAATAATTTGAAAAGGAGTCGAGGAGGAAAAATAGATAGGTTTTGGATAGGTGGCTAATTTTGATGAGGATTATGGTGAAAACTGGTTATAGGATGGCCTAATTGATGAAGGTAATGTTCTCAACACCGTATATGGTTTTGGAGTTGCAAAAAGACATGGTGAAGAATAAGGAAGAGATCCATTTTTTCATTATTTTTGTAAACATTAGCAACCATAATCATTTTTCGAAAATGATTTAATATTTCATATTCAGATAATCTATCAATGTTCCATTCATATAAAGACATATGGTGAGAAAGCAAATCGTATTATATGTTCTTTTTCTTCAAATTGCATATCCGGCAGGGTTAGCCTAGGATACAAATTCGAATAATTGAAACATGATATTTAGAGTCTCTTGTAGAATATTCATTAGCATTATCTCATCTAATCTTATTAATTGTTCCATTCATATAATACATATGGTGAGAAAGCAAATCGTATTATATGTTCTTTTTCTTCAAATTGCATATTCGGCGGGGTTAGCCTAGGATACAAATTCGAGCAATTGAAACATGATATTTAGAGTCTCTTGTAAAATATTCATTAGCATTATCTCATCTAATCTTATTAATCTGGAGGTCTATATTTTTAAATTAATTTTCAATATTACTAATTTTTGATTCAGATAACTCATTAGGAGTATCTGTTTTGCTTAATATATTAATATGTTATTGTTTATGAGTAGTATAAGCAATGTTAGTAATATTTAATTTTTCCAATTTATAAGAGATTTTTTCTAATAAATCATTTCTATTTTTTTAAAAAAATTAGTTCTTAAATGGGATAAAATTTCATATGGTATAAACAAATGTGTTTCCTCTGCTTCATTAATTTTAGAATTAATAGGGGAAAATTTATTTCCAATTTTTTCTAATTGTTTACTCATAATTTGTAAATATAAATTACTATCATTGTTTTGTTGAATAATATTATCATGATTTTTTGTATCTATTAAAGAATTGTGCTTTTTTAATGGTGCAGCTAATACTTGGGTACCTCTTTGGCTATATTTAATTGTTTCAAAAGGAGGGTATTCATCATAAATTATTTGGTCATTAACTTGTTTAGTTCATTGATTATTAGTTCTATTTATGATTGCTAATTGGTATGTTTTGTAAATTTCAAACCATGTAAAAAATTGTATGTTAAATATTCATAATATTTTTTTCATCCCTCTATATTTGAGAAAATTGAGAAGAATAACAACCTTTTTTTGTTTATTTTCTTCCTCCATATTTCAATTATTATGATTATCAACATGTATGGACAAAAGTCTTTTACAAACAAAACAAAAAATTTGTATTATTCTTAGTTCTTTCATTTTGATAAAATACAAGAAATTACAGTTAGGGGTTTATTTCAATCTGGATTGAATCCCACCGCAAATTTGTTTGGTTGGTTTCGGTCCTCCATTTGTGGGACCAAATGGGTTTCGATCCGGTCCTGAGATCTGTAATTTTTGGACCGAACTAGACCAAAACTGACCAAACAATATATATCTTTTAAAAATATTATATAGATAATATTATTTTATATAGTAATTGTATAAGTTAATTACGTAATTTTTATCTAATCTATTATCATTGGCTATATAAAATGTTAAATAATATATGCTATCAATTAATAATATATTATAAATCATATGATAATTTATGTTATTATATGTGGATACATCATACATTCATATATACTTTACTATTTACACTTAATTAAAGTAATTAGATATTTTTTTAATATACCTAAATTGCAAGCAAGCATTAATAATATATGCTATTAATTAATAATATATCATAAATCATATGATAACTTATGTCATTATATGTAAATACATCATACATTCATACATACTCTACTATTTACACTTAATTAAAATAATTAGCTAATTTTTTGTATATAAATAATTTTAGGCTGAAAATGGGATAAAATGTCAGGACTCGGGCAGAAATCTGACTAGAAATGTCAACTGGGTTGAAAAATATAAAATTGGCCCATTTGGTGTTGGGCCAGACCGACTAGACCAATACTTAATGGTCCGGTCCAGTCCATAAGGAAATTCAGTTCGGTTTGGGGTGGGAAAAAGGTAGACTAAGGTTATACTTGGGGCAAAGATGAGATAGAGATTTCATCATTACAAATTTTTCAAATTTCTATACAAAATATAATAAAAAATTCAACTTTTTTAAATCTCAATATTTTAAATTTTTATCTTAATACTATTCACAAAATTTTTAAAAATTCTCATCTTATCTCACCTACTAAACATAACCTAAAGTGATCCAATTTGATCCCAAAAACATCTTATGGATCAACCTGGTCAGACCAAATTCACTCCTAATTACAACCCTCCCATAATGGTTTCCAATGTGGATAAAATATTATGGATATGAATTTTCTATTCTTCCTATTTCACTCTAAAATAGATTTAAGATTTTCTCATCCGAAGAAAATTATCCTCTCATCTTAAAATATTGCCACTCTTCTTTTATTCTTTCTCGCTGTAAAGTTGAAATATTTTTTTCATTTTACCCTTTTTTTTAATTTAAAATTTAAAATTATATATTTTTTTAATAATTGATAAGTCTAACTCATATGATTATTTCGATAAAATTATATGTATTGACAGTATTTTTATTTTTCTTTTAAGGAAGAGTCTTCTTTACATTATGAGAGATGTTTAAAAAAAAAGAAAAAAGAAAAAAGAAAAAAGAAAAAATAGTAAGATTATGTTTGATAGGTGAGATAAGATGAAAATTTTTAAAAATTTTATGAATAGTGTTAAGATAAAAGTTTAAAATATTAATTTAAAATATTAAAATTTGAAAAAATTGTATTGAGATTTGAAAAAATTGAATTATTTATTATATTTTATATAAAAATTTAAAAAAATTATAATGATAAGATGAGATAGAAATAAAGATGAGAAATCTCATCTTTGACCCCCAAACAATTTATAATACTGTGAGAGATTTGATGATCAAAATTCCCAAAACGGCCGCCATTTTCCGAGGCCGTACGGTTAACAACCTTCGACCGTAGAGAACGTCCCCTCGGCAGGTCTCTCCAATAGTATCCATCCCCACCTCACGCAAACATACACACAGAGGTCAGAGAGCACACCAAAATGGGGAGCTTTGAAAGCAGTATCGAGACGAACCATCTCTACAGCTTGGGTGCGGAGGTCGAAGTGACCAGCGACGAGGCAGGTTTCAAGGGCTCTTGGTACCTGGCCACTATCATCGACCTCCCTTCAGTGCCTTTACCCAAGATGCCCCAGAGGGCAAGGGTCGAGTACAAGACCTTGCTCACCGAAGATGGGTCCGAGCCGCTCAAGGAGTACGTTGACCTGGTCTATATAAGGCCTTCGCCTCCCCAACAAGTGGTTGCTGCTCAGAATTTTGAGCATGGCGATGTTGTTGGCGCGTATTTCAGGGAGGGGTGGTGGACTGGTGTGGTCGTGAGAGTCCTTGGAGATTCAAGTTACAGGGTTTTTTTCGAGAACCCACATGATGTGATTGAATTTGACCGAAAAGATTTGAGAGTTCACTTGGAGTGGCTTGGGGAGAAGTGGGTACGTACTGAGAAGCAGGTATATCATGTGGTTTTAGGGTTAAAATCGAAGATTTTTTCAACTTATTTGTCGAATTTTGTTGCACAATTTGAATTATTGTATGGGTATTAGTTTCTGGGTTTGTTTAATTGCTGATCTAAGTGTTATGTGTTAATAATCCGAGGATTATTTGCTTAATTGTTATAATTATCAATAAAATAGTTATGATTGTAATGATTTTTTATCCTTTGATTTCCAAAGCAAAGGACAGGTTCAGTTTTCAGCCCAGGGATGGCAGTAGAAGTGAATATCAAAAAAGAAAATCTGTCCGATGCTTGGTTCCCCGCAAATGTCATTAAAGAGAACGGGGATGACACATTTTTGGTGGAGTATGAGAGCTCTGATGAGTCTAATCTTGGTAGGGTTTCTGTAGATTTTCTCCATATTCGAGTTCCTCCTCCTCCAACTCCTCAGGCAAACATAAAATACGATGTGTTGGAAAAAGTGGATGCATTTTGTGACTTTGCTTGGCGGCCGGGTTTGATTGCTAAACGCATTAATGATACGAGGTATCTTGTCTATTTCAATCGCACGAATGAGGATAAGATAATCAATCTGCCGAATATAAGGCCTCGTGTGGAATGGAAAGATGGGAAATGGTTTAGTAGATATCAGGTATTCTCTCTCTCTCGCACACGCACAAAGGGGTTGAATGTTGGGGTGGGGGTGGCACGTGGCAATATAACGAGTTTGGGTTTGAACAGTGTAGCCGTAATATGGCTGGATTGAATCCTTCACAATGGAAATACTCTCTTCTCTCTACGCAAAAAGCAACAACCCCCGCAACATAAGCGAAGCGAGCTGTGCTGGTAGTTGGAATCCAGTTTCAGCTAGATCCTAACAAAAGCTTGACTAATCGGGGTGCTAGTCATAATGGGTGGTGATGCTATGCTTGAAAGCTTTTGTATCTTTTTATTTCTTCTACTTATAAAAAAAAAATCTTTTTATTTCTTCTTCCCAAAGATATGGAATTAAATGAAAATATCATGTTTCCGTTTTCTATTAAATCAGATTATTTTTTTTCTCCTCAGCATCTTTGGATAAAATCTTTCCATTTGTTTTTAATCGGCAATCAAAATAAAATCTTTCCATTAAAAGGCACAGAAAAGTTCTTTACTTTTACATGACACAATGCATGCTGCTGATTTGAGTGTACTTTTGGAGGGTTATACTTGATTGGATGGACCCTCCGTCTACCTGGTTTTTTTTTACACCTAGAATATTCATACATCTTTATTTATAGGGTTTATGTATTAGTTGGTTGTATCTGTGAAGCATTAAGGAGTTTGATCCCTCAGTTTTGCTCAAGTAACATGTACAGACATGACAATATATACCTTGGTAATATTAGGTTTACTCACTAAACTTTTATAGTGTGCGCCAAAGTTACTATGATAAAAAGTGGTTTTCCACCATTTATTGGGAAATTGGCAATTGGAAGGGTGATAGGATTCATAAACTGCATTCATTATGTGACTTCAAAATTGGTGGTATCTTTCCTGTTCAACCGGTGCTTGTTTCTGAGTACAAAAAAATGTTTGTTTCTAAGAAGTATATTTACTTATAGGTAGGTTATAGTACTTATACTTTGCCTAAGATGTTACTTCCTATTACATTATTGTTAATTACTCTGAGAATGATACAAATGTGGTGCATAAACTGCTGAGAATATAGGCAATGGCCATGGGGGGTGGGGACTAGGGATCACTTGTGCCATCACCTCAGTGTGCTTTGGTGTTTGGATAACGCTGATAAATTTATATTAGAAAGTTTGCATGGAAGAGGTAAGAGTTGGCTATCGTTACTAAAAATTTTATAAGGAATTATTAGAGGTAAGAGTTGGTTTGTGTTACCAACGTTATAAGGATTTATTGGACCAATAAAAAAAAAGTTATAAGGACTTATTGGTAGCTTGAATAACAGACTTTGGTTTCAGGAACAGACGATGCATGATCAGATTGCCAGTAACCCTGAAGGAACTGTTGAAGTTGAAGGTTCAGGTGTCACAAGGGGTAGCATGAATGAGAGAACACCGCTTTCTGCAAATGCTGTGAAGAAATCAATGGAACAGTCAAGTCTTGGTGATGGAAAAGGACTAAGTTATGCCTTGACTGGAAGCATGAAGAAAATGAAACTGCCCACCCCTGATGGTAATTCTACAGAGTGGCATCCTCCAAAAAAGTTGAGAAAGAGGAATACCTTAGAGGCCCTGTTATCTGCTACAGCGTGTGACTCGAGGAAGAGGCAAAGAAAAGCATCAACCAAAGTACTTTCTGGATTGGCTACCCCAAACAGTGAAGATAAACAATCGAGACATTCAGAGGCTGATGCCAATCAACCTGAGAGCCTTGGTGGGGCAGCAAAAGTTGTGAGTTTGATCTTCTCTCGTAGTCCTTAGTTGTGTGCGTACTATTTGCTTATATATTGATTGTTTTGGAAAAAAGAGACTTTTATTAATCGGCTCGTGAAATACCATAAGCACGAACTTTAGCAAAGCAATTAGTAGCCTGGTTTACCTCCCTGAAAATGTGACCTACCTTGACTTGCAAACAAAATCTCAGAACTTGCAACTCTTCCTATATCTCAAGCACTTCCCAATATAAACACCATGACCAAGCAACTGATTAACTATGAGCTGAGAATCAGATTCTAAATCAACAAAAAGGAAATTTAGCTTCATACAAAGTTACAAACTATCCACAACAGCCCTTAATTCAGCCATGCCTCTCCATAATGACTTGAAAAACCAACCAAGAATCTCCTAAATGATTCCTTTATAATCCCCCCACCCCACCCCATGCTACTCCCATCAACTTTCTACTTTATTTGGCCTTCCAAAGTTTTAATCCGCTTTTATGACCTGAACCGTTGGACTTCTGGTAGGAATACAAAGTAACCCAAGCTGTTGGAAAGTATAAGATTTCATGAGATTTCGTTCATGTACTGTCTATTTGTTTTTCTCTCTCCTAAACACTTTTCTCTCTGTACACATGTGAAAAAATACTTAGTTTTTTGTTGCTTGGGTGGTTGGTGAAGGAGGGAGGATGGTTTCTACAAGGATATTGTAATTGAATCCAAGCTTTTCTCACTTGCTAAGGATGGGGGCTGGTTAGTCATCACTGAGGAAAGCTGGAGGGTGAAGTCAAGGTTATCTTTGGGTCCTTCAACAGTGCACTGGTTGGCCAAGGCATTGACAGATTGTTCAAAGGAAGAGAAACGTGGTTTTTTCACCACCTTAAGGGAGGGTAGTCGAAGTTTCCTGGCGCAGCGGTGTTTGAATGGTCAGGGAAGATATATTGCCGTGGTGGAATATGGGCGTGGTGGTAGAAGAAATTTTGTCTTTGTGCCTGAAGAGAAGGATGGAAATGGGTGGAGAAAGCTGGGGGAGGCCCTGTGGGAGTTTCTCCAGGAAAGGAAGTACACTGCCAGTAAGAGTGTATTACGACCACTAGTGCGAAAGGAGCCACCTTTCTCCTACAATGAGGCACTGTTGGTGGAGCCTCCTTGTCAGTCCCTGTGGTCAAGGCAGATAAGTGGAAGCAATGTACAGCAAAGAGGAGGCTACAACTATGATACTGACATCTTATGGCGTGGTGGGAGTAGACCTGCAAGTGGTGTGGTAGAGGAGGAAGTGCTACGTGCTCTGCGGGACGTGAAGCTGCAACTGGGTAAGTTGCAGAATCAAGTTGATAGTCTGATTACTATTGTCAAACTTAAAGAGGAAAGGGGTGTGGAGGAAAGGTTTGGGCCTTGGCTGAGTAAGGATGTTTGGGCTGGGTAGCAGGAGGGCCCAAGCCCATTGTAGGAGGGCTCAGGCCTTTCAAAAGCTAGCCAATCAAAGGCCTTGAATCAGACTAGGCCCGTTAGTGGGCCTTTTGCAAATGGGCCCAAGCCCGCTGGGAAGAAGGGGCCTTCTCCCGTGTGTAGGATTTGCCAAGAAGCTTCCAGACGGGCCTCAGCTAAAGACGGCCCAGCCACCGTGCTGGAGTCCTCATCGGCGGCGATTACCCAGTGTGGATAGAATCTGCCGATGACCTAGATGGCGCCGTCGATGGAGGTAGAAGGTGCATCAAGGTCGTGATCTAGGCCTTTCGAAGAGATCTCGCTGCCGTGTGTTATCACCTCTCCCTAGTGTGGACAGAAATTGCCGATGACCACCATAGAGGCGTCGCCTCCTCAGATGGAGGCCCCCATGCACTTCCTGGACCACTTGGAGTTTATGTCAACTGGAAGGGCCCGCTCAGATACCTACGAAGGGGTGGAAGGTGAGGTGGAGATGGCTGTGGAGGTGGAGGACGAGGGTCTACTTCAAAACTTGGCCAGTGAGGATTTGAGGGTCCTTGAAACTCAGTTGTCCGTTAGCAATGTCTTGGTTGAATGGGAGGACAGGAATAGTTTCGGGGAAGAGGAGAGGAGACCAGTTTCTAACTTGCAATGGGTTCCGGGTGAAGGGAAGCCTATCCCATTGAATCGTATGCTACCCAATGAATCAAATGTGTCGGATTGGGTGCTCCAAAAGGTGAAGGAGATCCAATATTGTGTTGGAATGGAGTGTGTAGGTTATGTAGAACAGTTCATGAAGCTATTTACTGCCATTGAGGCAGGCCATTTGCAGTCTAAGAAGTTAGGGTCTAAAAAACAGCAGGAGCTCAAGTGCCTTACTTGGTCGATGAATGACGAGGGAAGCTCAAGTCATGCTAGAGCCAAGGGGAAGGGACTTGCCTTTCCTATATGAAGCTGAAAATTGTATCTTGGAATGTCTGAGGGTTGAATGAAGCAAATAAAAGACTTCGTATAAAAAATTTGTTTTGGGAGTGGAGGGTGGACATAGTATGTTTACAAGAAACTAATCTGAATTTTGTTTTTAGGAGGATTGTACAAAGTGTTTGGAGTTGTACTTATGCGGATTGGACTTATCTTGCTTCTAAGGGGGCTTTGGGTGGAATCTTATTGATATGGGATAAAATAGTTGTGGAGAAAATAGAGGAGTTCGTGGGGGAGTATACTGTGGCCTGCTCTTTCAAGAGTGTGGTAGACAATTTTTTGTGGGCTTTTGCAGGTTTATACGGATCAAATGTAGACAATGATTGAAGACTTTTATGGGAGGAACTCGCGGAGTTACATAGCTGGTGGGAGCTTCCCTGGTGCATAAGAGGGGATTTCAATGTCATCAGATTCCCTAGTGAGCAATCTAGAGACACTAGGAAGTGCCCAACAATGTTATAGACTTTTCAAAGTGTATATTCGACTTAAAATGCGCCCATTTTCCCATCTTGTTGGATTGTGGTGGCATACAAGGTGGGTGTCGATCCTTCAAGTTTGAAAACATGTGGCTGAAAAGTGGAGGCTTTGTGGATGAGGTTAGGTAATAATGGTCTTCATATCAATTTCTTGGTACCCCCTCTTTCATTTTAGCTAGTAAACTTAAAGCCTTGAAGTATGATCTTAAGATCTGGAATGCTCAGTCCTTTGGTGATTTAGAGGAGTGAAAGAAATCCATGATGGAGGAGTTGCAACAGTTTGAGAGGATACTTGAGGATAGAGTCCACTCACTAGAGGAGCTACAATGGAAGGTAGAGTTGAATTCAAAATTGGAGAGAATTTAATCTTTGGAGGAGATCTCTTGGCGACAAAAGTTGAGAGCATTGTGGTTAAAAGAAGGGGATCGGAGCACAAAGTTATTCCATAGAGTTGCTAATTCCCACAGAAGAACTAATACCATTGAAATGTTGAATATTAATGGTATGGAATGCAAGGAGGCCCCTAGAATTCGAGAGCATGTGGTGGACTTCTATGAACAATTGCTTTCTGAACGAGAGGGTTGGAGGCCTAAGCTTGATGCGGCTTTGACACTCTTGAGCCTCAGGCAGCGTCTTAGTTGGAGCGGCCTTTTGAAGAGCTAGAAGTTTTTGATGTAGTGAGACACATGGCTAAAGATAAAGCTCTTGGTCCAAATGGCTTCTCGATGAGCTTCTTCCAAGCTTGCTGAGAGGTAGTGAAAGAGGACATCATGAATGTGTTTCAGGAAATATTCTCGGCTGGGAAGTTTGAGAAAAGCCTTAATGCCACTTTCATTGCATTGATCCCAAAGAAGATTGGAGCCTCGGAGATTAAGGATTTTCGACCTATTATTCTTGTGAATAGGGTGTACAAAATCATCTCTAAGGTGCTTGCAAATAGGTTAGGGGAGGTCTTGGGTCAGATCATCTTGAAGCCACAAAATGCATTTTTCAAGGTCCTCAAATTCTGGATTCAATCCTTATAGTGAATGAAAGCCTGGATAGTAGATTAAAGTCGGGTTCCACAAGGTTTATTTGTAAACTAAATATGGAGAAGGCCTACGATCATATAAACTGAGATTTCCTCTTATACTTACTGTGGAGATGTGGGTTTGGGGTTAGATCGTGGTCATGGATTAGTTGGTGCATCTCTACGGCAAGATTCTCAGTCTTGATCAATGGCTACCCCACATGTTTCTTTGGTAGTTCTCGCGGTTTGAGGCAAGGTGACCCACTATCCCCACTTTTCTTTGTCATTATTATGGAGGTCCTTAGTAGGATGATATCGGCGGTGGTTGCTCACGGTTTTGTGGCTGGATTCCCGATTGGTGACCCCAATAGGGCCATTATTACTTTGTCTCATTTACTTTTTGCAGATGACACACTCTTATTTTGTGAGGTAGACTGCAATCAGTTGAAGGCATTGAAGGCTCTCCTCCTGTGCTTCGGAGCAGTGTCTGGCTTCAAAGTGAATTTTGACTAGTCAGAGTTAGTGCTAGTGGGGAACGTTAGCAATACTCGGCAACTAGCTAGTATACTTGGGTCCAAGGTAGCCTCTCTTCCCATGTCTTATTTGGGATTACCTCTGGGGGCGGCCTCAAGGGTCTTATCTATTTGGGATCCTATTATTGAGAAGATAAGAAGTAAATTGGCTAGGTGGAAGAGATTGTATTTGTCAAAGGGTGGGCGTTTGACTCTCATTAAGAGCACCCACTCTAACTTACCTACATATTTTTTGTCTTTGTTTCCATATATGGCCTCCTGGTAGACCTTGATAGAGCTTTCTGGGCTTCTAGAGTCTTCCGGCCTTTGTCCCTCACCGGCTACATGGGACTTTGTGTAATATTGAAAGAAAAAATGTAGAACCCAAAAGGAAAAGTTTTCCCCTACTTGATGCATCAAAAACTAAATTACAAGTTTCTGATAAAAAATGAGCGGTTCTAATAAGATTTATAATATGAATACCTTTACGCTTTGAAGAAGCTCGATGAAATAAGTAAAAAAAGATCCGCATGGCGGCTTGGATTTCTTATGGAGCGGGACGGGGGACGAATCCAAATTTCACCTGGTGAGATGGGACAAGGTGTGTAGACCAATCTCGTCAGGAGGTTTGGGTGTAAAAAATTTGAGTACTTTTAATCGAGCTTTACTTGGGAAATGGTTATGGAGGTATAATATGGAATCAGATGCCTTATGGAAGTAGGTGGTTGATTGCAAATATGGGAGCTTGTGGGGTGGATGGCGTACTGAAGAGCCACATGGGGCTTATGGTGTGGGGGTTTGGAAGTATATTCGATGTGGATGGGGAAAATTTTATAGCCATGCTAGAGTAGTGTTTTGGGGGGGGGGGGGTTCCCGAATCAAGTTTTGGAGAGACATATGGTGCGGGAATGAGGCCCTTAAGGATTCCTTTCCAGCTATTTTCCATGTGGATTGTAATCAAGATGCTTCAGTAGCGGATCTCATGCTTCGTTCAGGGGACCAAGTGCAGTGGAATGTCACTTTAGTAGAGCGGCACAAGATTGGGAAGTAGACAGTTTTGAGGTTTTTTTCAGCCTATTATATTCTGTGAAGCCGAACAGTCAGCAAGCTAATAAGTTGTGGATTCTTGCGGGTAAGGGCACTTTTTCGGTCCGATCTTTCTACAAGTCCATTTCACATCTAGCAAATACTCAGTTTCCGTGGAGGAAAATCTGGAGGAATAAGGCACCTCCTAAAGCGGTTTTCTTTACTTGGACAACAGTGTTGGGGAAGATTCTGACTATTGATAATCTGTGGAAGCGACAAGCAATTATCCTCGATTGGTGTTGTATGTGTAAGAGATCCGGAGAGATAGTAGAACACCTCTTGTTACATTGTGATATAGCTAGAGCCTTGTGGTTGGAAGTGTTTAGCCAAGTTGACTTATATTTTGTAATGCCTGCAACAGTGGTTGATCTATTGGCTAGCTGGATTCTTTCGAGAGGAGTCCCACAAATCAAAGCCATATGGAAGATGATTCCAACATGCATTATGTGGTGCTTATGGCAAGAGCGGAATGAGCGGACTTTCGAAAACAAGTATCAGTCACTATAGGAACTTTGCACTCATATTTTTGGTACTTTATTTCTATGGGCCATAGCTTTAGATTTTAATGGCCTAACTTTTCATGACTTTCTAGTGTCTAATATTGTGGCCTAGATAGTTCTTATCTCTTATATATCATCTTGTATACTTGGGCTTTGCCTATTCTTTATTAATAACATTATCGTTTACTTATAAAAAGAAAAAGTATAAGAACCCATACATGGGATTACCTTTACCGTAGAAACCATGGAAACAAACCTAGCCAACCAAGACATAATTTGAAAAACTAAACCCTCCAGCTCCACCAGCTTTGACTCCATTCCAGCCGTAAATTATCTAGTCCAGAAACATAAACTAATAATAGAGAACTGTCACAGCCACAAAAAAATTTTACAAAAATAAACTCACAAACTGACGTGATTTCATGTGATCGTTAAATCTAATTTACGATAAAAGTTAACTTTATAATCTGACGTACTACATGAAACCATGTCAGTTTGCGAGTTTACTTTTGTGAAATTTTTTTGTGGCTAAAGCATTTTTCATAGAATGCAATGTCCCAATCATAATACCAAATTGAGAAGGTTTTTATCCTTTTGAACCATTACAAGAAATTTTTCTTAAACTGTCAGTCTGCATATTTTTTTAGTAGGTAAACGGAGATTTTATTGAATAAAGCAAAAGCTTAGCCCAAGTACACATGATGTATACAAGAGACTAAGAATGAAATAAATATATATATATATATATAAAATAAAAAAGGTTAGCTATATGCTGTGTATTATCAACAGGCACCTAATTAGAAACAGAAAAGGATACAAGGTAATTGTGAAGACTCGGCCCATTAAAATCTATAGCAGACACCCAAAAAAACAGAGTATTGAAGAAGGTTTTAAGCTCTTCCATCGTCCTCTTGCGGTCCTTAAAATTTCTATCATCCATTCACCTCCAAATATACCACACTAGCAGATATGAGCCATCTTGCACACTGCAATTTGCGAGCTGCCACATTGATGATATGAGTCATTCCTCTCCAGTTTGCAAAGAGGTCTACTATCATTCTAGGCATAACCGAAGACAATCAAACTCTACCAAAGAAGTCGTTTCATAAGGATCTGGAACCTCATTATGGACTAATGAGGCCATAATAAGAAGTCGGCATCACCCAAGCAATGTCCAGCCTTAAAAAAATTTCATCCTATATATAGAGCCTGTGCCAAATCACAGTGGAGAAGAAGATGGTCTGTCGATTTGCCATTCCGTTACACATAAAGCACCAATTCATTATGAAAAAACCATGCTTCCTCAACTTGTCTATGGTGAGAATTTTCCCATGAGAGGCCAGCCAACCAAAAGAAGCAACTTGTAGAGGCACTTTACTTTTCCAAATGCGCTTCCAAGGGAAGTCAATGGAATGATGAGAAAACATAATATTATAAAAGGATCCAACTGCGAAACTTGTTCATTGTGAAACTTGTTCCCTGGATGCATCCACAGCATTTGTCCTCCACGCCACCGTCCAAATTCAAAGCATACAAGGTGCTGTAAAAATCAGAAATGTCTCACTCCCGAGTCTTGAACTGCTCTGATAAATGATACATTCCACTGCAGCAGGCCATTCGAGGAAACCATATAATCAGCAACAGAGGCTTCATTATGCAATGCAATTCTGAAGAGAGAAGGATAAACCTCCTTTAAAGCAACGTCTCCACACCAAACATCAACCAAACGTCTCATAATTGATCAATACAATTATGAGCATATTGAAATAAGAGATTTTTTGACAATCCACCTTGGTATGATTTTCCATTCAGGACAAGATCACATCTTGGAATCTCACCAATTGATTCTTTTCACCATGCGCAATAACTTCTTTTTCTCTTCTTGAAGTTTTTATTTCAAATCAAAAGTTTAAAGTTCAAAGGCAAGGAAGTTGAAGAAGTATGCTAAACGCGTTCTTGAAGATTTGAAAGTCAACATGGGAGGATTCCATAATAGATCTGAAATATCGTATGGTCTATTTCATGGAAATACATTTCCTTTTAGTGTCTTGTTTAAACCTTAAAAAACAAATTGGAACTCTATTATGAGACTATATAAATTGAAAAGATAGTTGCCATCGCCGGCGAAACCCTTTTGATACCTAGAATCATTAGCTGATTTCCCATTTTAGAAGCATTTTTTGAAGTACAATATAAACAAAATTTTTGTATGCTTGCAAAAACTTTAATGAGACCTTGTCAGTTTGGCTTAGTTGCAGTAGATGCTACTCAAGGTGCAGTTTTGCAATCCTAAGATATCCATCGAGGACCCGTGTACTTGGGCTTTTGCCTATTCCTACGATCAATAAAATCTCATTTACTGATAAAAAAAGAAGAAAGAAAGATATCCATCGAGGACAACATGATGTAGATTCGACCTCTCTACATCAGTGTCTTTTTTCAAATCACCTTGAGGGGCAATGATAATCATCTCGTAATTTAACTTCAGTTTGGTTTCTTCTGTGGCCTGATAATTCTTTTAAGAACATTTTCATTTCCTTGTATAGTGGACTGGGCAACAGAAGCATGGTAAATTAGACAGTCAAGAAACAAATACTATGAGAAGTAAGGGGGGAAGATCTACAAAATCACAAGTAAAGAGCCCACTGTCTTCAGCAGCAGGTAATACGGTCATAAATGAATATTGCATTGATTGGATTTTCTAGGCAAAGTAGATAGCCATTATAGTGCGTGCAGGATTTTTGTCTTTTCTACAGTAAAGAATGTTTACATCTAATTAGATGCAGGTAAGGAGGACAATGCGGATGGTGGCACTGCAAAAGAAATTGTTCATGAAGATGTAAGTAAAAAAGCTGAAATGCCTGTCATCTTATGTTTTGAAGCTACGGGGATGGGGGGTTCAGATCAGAAGAAGAATACAAATTGTCCTACCCAAGATTTCGTGGTAAGTTTATGCCAAGGGACCTTGCTATGTCCGCTGAGAAACCCCATTGAGGGTTTCTACCGATAGTGAAATTTTTTTTTTTTCAAACATTTTTTAAACCCTCTTAAACATTTAAAAAAAGAAAAGGACAAACTCATTAAAAAACACTTTCTTTGGCGTGGAGATGACGAAACGAACTGCCCCTCACCAAAGGTGACTTAGAAATCGCTGACGAGTTGCGTTCAATGCTCTTTTTCGTCGAATTGAAGGCACCCACGAGAGAACTTGAGGTATTGCCGAGTTTTGTTGGAGTTTCTGCTATCCCCAAAATTCAAATGGCAACCATGGTTCCAACACCCATGTCAGGGGGAACTGGTGTACGTCTTCAGGCATCTTGTGGGTTGACACATAACTTTGGCCAAGGTGGTGACAACTGTCAATTTTGGCTTGAATACCTCTCCATAGGATTTGTACATCTTTATATAGAGAAGAATTTACACACTAGTGCTAGAAAACCTAGCTAGATTCCTACCAAATATTCTGGCCATGTTTCCTGGAAACGTGTCTATACACTAGTGCAATATTTCCTGGCCAGAGTTCCTGGAAATATGTCTGTACAAAAGTTAGTGAGTGACATGTACAACAACTAAGTATTCCTATCTTGTAACATCCTATTTTAGTAACATCCCCCCTCAAATTGATGCTAGGAAATCTAGAAGTATCAATTTGTCACTCAAGAACTGATGTCGATGCCGAGGAAGAGTTTTAGTGAAGATGTCAGCCGTTTGAAGTGTGGTGGAAATGTGAGGAAGAGTAATCACATGTTTGTCAAAAGCTTCACAGATAGAATGACAATCAACTTCGATGTGTTTCGTGCGCTCATGGAAAACATGATTAGTAGCAATTTGGATTACTGGTATTATCAGCATGGAGAGGAGTGGAATGAAGCTGAGAAAAATCAAGTTCTCCCAATAACCCACGAAGCCATGTGATCTCAGAGCAAGCGGAAGACATAGCACGATACTTAGACTCAGTGGAGGACTTGGAAACTCTGTCTTGCTTCTTACTCTTCCAAGAAATGAGGGCATTGCCTAAGAACATGCACCATCCAGTAACAGAATGACGAGTATCCGCACAGCCAGCCCAATCAGCATCACTATACCCTGCCAACTGTAGGGAGGATTCTTTAGGAAAGAATAACCTGCATGTAGAGGTGCCCTTCAGATATCGGATAATACGACGAATGGCGGCTAAATGGAGATGTCGGGGGGCCTGCATAAATTGACTGACCTGTTGTACAACAAAAGAAATGTCAGGACGAGTAATCGTTAGGTAGTTCAAGCTCCCAACTAGTTGCCGATACAATGATGGATCTGAAAGAAGTTTGCCTTCTGCCTGATGAAGCTTGAGATTTACTTCCAAAGGAGTTAGAACAAAGTTACCCGATTGGAGACTAGCCAATGAAATTACATCCTGTGTATTTGTGCTGGTGCAATAATGTACCGGTCGGATTAATCTGCACCTCAAGACCAAGAAAGTACTGCAGGGGATCAAGATCTTTCATGTTAAAAGAGACCTTGAGATGCTGCTGTAATTGCTGAATTAATTCAGCATCGGAGCTAGTAATCACAATATCATCAACATATACCAGAAGCAAGATAATTTCTGCGAAGTTTTGCGAAGAAAAAGAGAGGAATCATACAGACTCTGAGTAAAATGAAAAGCAAGCAAGGTGGAGCGAAATTTATCAAACCATGCACGCGGAGCCTGTTTCAATCCATACAAGGATCGGCTTAACTGACAAACCTCTGAGAAAGGTATAGCAAACATGCTGGGAGGTGGTTCTTTTAGATCCCCATGTTGAAAAGCATTATTCACATCCATCCGCCGGAGAGACCACCCTTGCGATGCAGCAAGTGCCAAGATAGTTTTCACAGTAGTCATTTTGGCAGCAGGTGCAAATGTCTCTTCATAATCAATACCATACTCCTGTCTATTCCCAAGAGCCATGAGACGGGCTTTATATCCGTCCAGTGAGCCATCAAACCGAAACTTGGCTAAGTACACCCATTTACAACCAATAAGTTTGACACTAGAGGGACAAGGTACAATCTCCCAAGTGTGATTGTCTTGAAGGGCTTGGATTTCTTCTTGCATGGCCTGCTGCCAACATGCTTGGGTGGCTGCTTGGGTATAAGAGCGAGGAACATAAACAGTGTCAAGAGTTGCAGTAAGCAAGGTATGAGGAAACCCATACCTATTTGCTGGATGTGTAACCCGGGTGGAGCGCCGAGGTATAGGTACCGCAGAAGCAGATGTAGGATTAGTGTCTGGAAGGGGTGTGGAAGAAGGGAGGCGACGTCGATGATACACCATACTTGGTTTAAATTGCTCAATAGAAGAGGACACATCATCAAACGCAGGTAGAAGAGTAATAGGAGGATTAGAAACAACCTGAGACTGATAAAAATATTGATTTTCAAAAAAAATCACATTCCGGGAGATCCGGAATTTGTTTGCATGAACATCATAACAAACAAATCATTTATGAGTAGGGCTATATCCCATAAAGGCACACGTGACAGATTGAGCAGCAAGCTTGTGACGCTCAACTGGTGGCAGATGAACAAAACAAACACACTCAAAAGTATGAAAGGATTGATATTCAGGAGATATGCCAAATAATCGAAAATAGGGAGAATCATAATTTAGAGTGGCTGTAGGCAAACGATTAATCAAATAGATAGCAGTAGATAAAGCTTCTACCTAGAACTTAGAAGGTACAGAAGAATCAATTAACAAAGTATGAACAACATCTAAGAGATGACGATTCTTACGCTCAGCGACTCCATTTTGTTGAGGAGTACAAGGACAAGAATGTTGGGAAATAATTCCCTTTTGCTGAAGAAAAGTCTGAAAAGAATTAGACATGTACTCCCCCCCTGAGTCGGAGCGTAAAATTTTGATACATGTATTGAACTGTGTCTCGACAAGTGCCACAAAGATTTGAAAGACAGAGAACACATCAACTTTAGAACGAAGAAAATATATCCAAGTGAATCGACTATAATCATCGATAAACGTCACAAAATAACGATATTGACCATGAGAAATAACAGGACTCACACCCCAAACATCGGTATGCACAATCTCAAAACAATTAGAAGCACGGTTACCATGCACAGGAAAAGGTAAAGTTTTACTTTTACCAAGACGACATGTAGCACAATCAAAGGATATAGGAGATGAAGAAAAAGATTTTTTATTGCCCAAAAAACTATTTTTCATAAGATGAGTTAAGACAACAGAGTTAGGATGACCCAATTTCTTATGCCAGACTTCATTTTTATTGGTCGTAGCCGTACAAGCAAGAGAAACAACAGTAGGAATAGAAAACTGTAAAGGAAATAATCGTCCCACTTTAGGCTCCTTCGCGATCACCGTCCTCGACAGCTGATCCTGTACAAGACAACCACTACTAGAAAAATGAACATCACAGTTATTATCTACCAATTGTTCGACAGAAATCAAATTGGTAGATAGGTTAGGGGAGACAAAAATATCGCGAAATGAAGAGCTCAAATTACCAACAGCAGTAATAAGGAGGGTATTGCCATCAACAATCTAAATATTTTGTGTCCCTTTATACTTACGTACGTCATGAAGACCCGTCGTAGTAGTAGTTATATGATTAGAAGCACCCGAATCAACAATCTAAGAAGTGGAGTTAGTACCTGTACCTTGCAGCCCTAAGGCCATAAAAGCAGTCACAATCATCTGTTGGATCATTGCTGGTGTGAGAACAGATGAATCAGAACTTACGGTGGGTGGTGTAGAAGAAGAAGAAGATGACTGGACTGCAGCTTGAAAAGCTTGAGATGGATGATTTTGAAGTCGCACTCGACAGTCTTTGATGATATGGCCCATTTTCTTGCAGTAGTTACAAACTTTTTTAGGACAATTGCGAGCAATATAACCAAACTCCTTGCAACTAAAACATTGCAACTGGTTTCTCCCTTTCCCTTGTGCGGCATACGCTATATTTACAGCATCAGAAAGGATTTTCTCAGGGGTCATACCCATCTGCATGGATAACCGCTGTTCTTCACACAACAATGCTCCTAAACAAGTATCCAAGGAAGGAACCGGATGACGGTTCAATAAACAGGCTTGAGCAAGCTCAAATTCAGGCCGAAACTTTATCAAAAATTGATCACGTTGACTCTCAGCATGAACCGCTTTAAGAGCCACAAGTGCCGTAGATAGAACCTTCACATGAATAATATCAGAATATTCGCTCCAAAGGTTATTGAAACCATAATAAAATTGCTTAATGGTAAAGTTACCTTGTCTGTAATTACTCATTTCCAACTCCAATTGAAATTTTCGAGCACTGTGATCTTGGTGGTAAATACGGTGGAGATAATCTCACATAGCCTGAGCCGTAATAAAACAGTGAAGGTTGGTCACAAGATGAGGCCCACTCGTCCCCAGCAGCCAAGAGATCATCTTAGCATCCTTGACCTCCCATTGAGTTAGTTCTTTTTCATTAGTGGGAACTTTACCAGAACCATCGATATGAGTTGATAATTCTTTTCCTTTAAAAAACATCTTAAATTGAAATTCCCACGTAGGAAAATTCTTTTCCGTAAAACGAACAATAGTATTCTCAATAGACATGCTGAAAGATGCTTAAAACCCACAATAAAATGGCCCAATAAAATAGACAGCCCACAAGAAATCTAGTTATACAGCCTGGGAAGTAAATTGTGGGTTTTAAGAAATCATATCGATACCATAAATCTAGATAGACAGCCCACAAGATACCTCACAACAGCCCACCGAGTTCCAACTCTGTTTCAACCACAACTAGCCACACGGAAGAGCAACCCAACCACCACAGATAGAGCCGATGTGCTCATAGCAACTTAGCCACCACCAAACACTGAGAGAAACTCACGGCTGTGACACTCCAATAACCACCAAGACACTCACAGAAAAATGCTGACGGGTACCCAGCCACCACAGACAATGCCGATGGACATCCAGCCATCACAGACAATGCCGACAACAACAGACGGCGGCGACAACCACACAGCCACTCACAGAAAATGCTGATGGGCGCACACCCACCCTCAGATGACGCCTACGAGGACCAAAAAAATTGCCGACAGATACCAAAGAAATGTAACCCACAATCGAGAGGTTTGATTGCAACCAAAATTTTACAGCGAGAAAAAAAAAAATTATTTCGAAATCAGAGGAGTAGCTCTGATACCATGTCAATTTTGGCTTGAATACCTCTTCATAGGATTTGTACATCTTTATATAGAGAAGAATTTACAAACTATTGCCAAAAAATCTGGCTAGATTCCTGCCAAATATTCTGGCCATGTTTCCTGGAAACATGTCTATACACTAGTGACATATTTCCTGGCCAGAATTCCTAGAAATATGTCTGTACAAAAGTTAGTTAGTGACATGTACAACAACTAAGTATTCTTATCTTAGTAACATCCTATCTTAGTAACAACAACATCAATAGCACTGTGGAGGAGATGCGAGTTTTAGGAACTGGTGTGGAGGAAGGGACGGGGTTGTCATTGGTGCCTTGCGAGGGGGAATTTTTAGGGCCTGGTCCACAGTTTGGAAAGGAAACTACAAAAGATGTTGTCCCCCTGACAACCCTCCCACCAATTAACAATATAGCTGATTCATCATCGGATTCGGTTTTGGACAAGGTAAATGAGATACAACAGTGTGTGGGGATTACTTAGCGAAGGATTTGAGGACCAATTCACAGCACTACTCATTGCAATAGAGATGGGTCATGTACTGGTGCAAAATCAAGATCTAAGAAGAGCAGAGAGTTAAAACACTTACTTGGGCAATCAACTATGACAATAATGGAGGTAGTTCAAGTCGAGGGAGGACCAAAGTGAAGAAAAAACCAATTGTATATTTTTAGCAGGCTCGTTTGGAGTTTACAAGTATTGGGGAGTGTGTTGGGGAGTTTACGGTGGCTTGGTGTATGGCAAAACCTGGTTTGGTGGGATAGGCATTGGTGCACTGATGGTGGTTTGGGGTAGGCACGTCTTTGGGCTCTGGCTAGGGCTTTGTTAGGTTCATTTTCCTAGATGGGTTTATCTATTTTTGCACCCCAACTAGGTATTTTCTCTTCTATACATCCATTATACTTGGCTATGCCTATTGGCATTAATAAATTTTTACTTATAAAAAAAACACTTAACCATTAAGTAAAAAAAACCAATTGGTACAAATCCTTGGTAGGATTTGTTGGTGGGAACATCATTTCCCTTATATTGAGATTTGTCTACTTTGTCTCAGAACTCAGCAGTACATGACAACCAATTATCATATATTATCAAGTGTATACACCAGAGGTAAAACTTGGCTCATCTTCAGGAATAAGAAAGAGAAAGAAAAGGGGAATCTGCGTGAGTGCCCACCATGCCACACTTTGTAGGCAAAGTAGATTGCATTCTAGTGTGGTGCATGCGCTGAATGTGTATATGTGTGGTATAATTCCTCAAACCAGGTTAATTGTTAAGTTAATTTACATGTTGCACCCCCACCCCCCAAAAAATTACCTTTTGAATAAAAATTTGAAGATTTCTATGGCTTTCTCAATTTAATTGATATGTCCAGGCCTTGAGTTTGCTTCCCAATGGTCACCAATTTGAGTCCCCTTAGGGCCACTGGAGGTTTATCTGATCGTTAACTTCAGGGCTCCATGGGATTAGTCGAGGAGTGCGCAAGCTGGCCCGGACACCCACGGTTATAAAAAATAAAAATAAAAAATGATATGTTAGAGCCTACTGTTGGAACATGTGGAACGAGAATGAACAGGAAGTATATAGGATTATCTGGTAGATAGCTTGGGTTTGTGTCAAGGCATGGCAATACTTTTAGTGGAAGGTCCATCATAGTGGTTTTGTCTTTTCTCTAATCCTGTTTTTGACTCAGCCCAGTGATATTGGTTATGATATTTTTCTTATTGTGCAGAAGATACATCCACATATATCTGGAGGAAACAGCATTAAAAGAAAGAGAGGAAGGCCTCGTAAAGTAGTGGTCACAACCTCAAAAGGTTCAGAGGAAGCTATATAATAGCGTCAAGCATAGTTGCTAGATAGTTCTCATTTTTTACCGAAATCACTGTGCTTTACGATTTGTAGGTGAGGAGCAGAATGGAGCTGGAGGTGCTGGTGATGGAACTGTTGTAGAGGTTCTTCCAACCCAAGGAGTTGCTTCATATATGCTTACAGTGGGGAAATCTACAGGTATGACGGGTGTGTAATCTTAGTTCCTGCTTTCAGCCTGTTTGTAAGGAGTTACCGAAAGCTTATCAGGAACCGGAAACTTTTATAACTTCCGTGAGTATAGTAACTAAGTGAAAATATTAGACTAGCCCCTAAATTTTAGAACAGAAAAAAATTCAAAACAACAAGCTTGTGAAGCATCAGTGAAGCAACTAAAAATGCATATGTCAAGGAAAAAAAAAAGGTAAAACCCTGGAGTGATAAGCTGAATTTAAGATGGTTGAGGGACTAGTTGTGATGAGGCTTTTTTTTCACTTATAAAAAAAAAGTTGTGATGAGGCTTTTAACTTTGTGAAGCAACTCAAAATGATATGTCAAGAAAAAAAATAAGGCAACACCCTAGAACGATACAGTGAATTTAAGATAGTTGAGGGACTATTGTGACGAGGCTTTTTAACTTTTGATGTGGATATGTTTCTTTTATCCTTCATGTCATCAAAAAAATGTTTCTTTTATCCTTCATTTATAGTTTTCTAGTCTTGGAATTTTGTGACAGGCACTCCAAGGCCTCTTCTCCCATGGTTCCTCAACAATTAAATAGAGTATTAAATTCTTTGTTTGTGTGAGATATTTCCTAGGGAAAGGTTACATGCTCTAAGCATGACTGAACAACTTCAATTTTCCTGCATTTGGCTCTCCTGTAAAAAGGACCTTTATTCCAACACATCTGTGAGAATTCACATATGAAGAAAAAGGATGAATCGATTGGGAATAATTGTTGGAAACACATTGCAGATTAATAAAGCAAATTCCCTTTTCCTTGCTCTTCATTAGGACCAAATTAGGTGGGAGAATTGCTTACAACGTTATACCATGTCCGGAACTAAAGACAGTGCTTGCATTTTGTAGACTCTCACAACATATCAACAGCAAATGATGTTGGCATGACAAGCCTTGCAGCATCTGGCAATATGGATGATGTTGATGATCAGCCTCTATCAACGTGGATTGATGGAATGCTGCATTGTCCAACAATTATCAAAGAGTCAAGTAAGCTACTTTGACATTCTGATCAATTCCCTGCTGTGGTAATATGCCCTGATTATATTTGCCTTCTGCATAGAACTATCGCCTGTTAGGACTGGCAATGAATGCAATGAAGTAAGAGAACGGAAAGTTGATATTGCACAACAAGTTCCTGCGGCTGATGCCACCAGTGACTGTGTGTTGGATGAGAATAGAAGCTTGCCATTTGTGAAGAGTTCACCTATATGGAAGACAATTGAAGATATGGAAATATTCAGATTAATGCCACAAGATCCACACTTTCGTCCTTTGGGTAAATGCAAAGAGGAGCATCGAGAGGGATTGGCTGTTGCTAATATGGTAACCTTTACCAGTTTGGTTGAGAAAATATCCAAGTTGCGATTAGATGACCCTAGAAACATTTTTTATGGCTATTTGGAGAGTCTTCATGAGATGGAAAAGCATGGATTTGATGTTACAGTTTTACAAGGTCGTATGAATGAATTGCTGTCAATTAAAGATAGAGAAGGGCAGATATTGAACGAGTCCAAAGATGCGGAGTTTAAGATATTGCATTATAATCAGGAGAAAACAGTTTTAGCTGAAGAGATGGCCAGTATTACTACACAGATAACTAAGCTACAGGTAGAACATACACTAATCGAGTCAAAAATGAAGAGTAAAGAACTTGAAATTTCCAGGTTGCAGAAGCGTGTGGACACAATCAATGAGGACATTCATAGTGCCCAGCTTTATTTTGAGAAGATAGCTGCTGCCCCTTGGAAATTGGGGTGATATCCTCTTCGCCCCATTTGGCAAACTGTGCTCCTCCTTTTGGTGAAAGCTGCCTTGAGGGCATGGAGATGCTGCCCTACTATGGAAGTTGTTGACTTTAGCACATTAGAGTAGCTTTGTAAATGGATTTTAGCTAGTCTTAATACGCCAAATCTCAGTGATAGATAGCAAGTTTGATTTTCCTCTTTTTTTTTTTTTTCTAATGGCTTTTTGCCTCTTGATTTTGGTTATATAGTCTTGAATATACATGGTTAGTGATTGATTTTTTGTTGGCTCTTCGCTATCAGTCTTGGTTGTGGTGTGTAAGTCTTGATATCTGGCATAAGAAGCATGGTGGCATGGTTGCTTAGGGGTACAAAAAACGACAGAAATCATGCAAACGGTTATTTCCTAGTGTTTAGTTATGCTGCGGAATTCGACCTCTCCATCTTATTTTGCGTAGGAAAAATGGGAAAAAGTGGAGGGTAAAAGTGAAATTTTCTGTTCAGGCAAGTAAACCCAATGAGCAATGCCATTAAACATAACCTATTTAACTAAGCATTATGTACAATTTTACACAAAATGATGATAGAATTCGCCAATATAAATGCAATTGATACATGGTACTGATGACAGACCTAAGAAATATAATTTGATCAGCTTTAATTTCGATTTGAGTCACCTTGTAGGGCCCATGCAAACTCTGTCCCAAGTCCTTGGTGGCTGGTAGATGGCCAAAATAACGACCTTACGTTTCAGCTAATTCAACATGCGGACAAAATAATTTCATCCGGTCGGATTGAGATTACTTAAAATTTTATATTTAAAATTTAAGAGATGAGAACTGCTATTACTATAAAGAGATTCCATAAAAATAAATTTATAATCTGACATGATAACATATAATATGTTTATTAGATTTATTTTACAAAAAAGTAACTTTACAATCCAATGTACTACATCAAATCACATCAATTTATAAATCTACTTTTGTGAAATCTTTTAGTGATTAAAACATTCTTTTAAGATATATATGTGTGACTTATATAGTATTTAATGGGTTGGCAATTGTTAATCCCTTAATTTGCACAACAGGCCGAAAGGTAGGAAAAAATGATCCCCTACCCACGTTGATGATTCGAGCTTCGATATGGTACTCTTCGCATTCATCCATAAAATAAATAATAAGTAAATAAATAAAAATAAATAAATAGAGATATAAGGATTTATATGGTTCGGCATAATACCTATGTCCACGGGTTGTTTGGGGGCGAAATCCACTATAATGAATGATTTTACAATCCCTTATGTCCTAACATATCTCACAGTACAATGGAAGAATTTAGGAATGATCCTTTGGAGCCATTATGTGTGGTGGAGTTTGCACGTAAGGACTTTGTGTGAAGAGCCTGTGTAGAGTCCTTCAGATTTATAGGGATCTCCTCCTTATGATTGAGTCCAACTTGCCTTGTGAAGTCATTTCCTTTTAAAAGTCTGAATCTCTTTCATTTTAGAAGTCTGAATCAACTTGTCTTATCTCTTCTTGGCTTTATCTTTGATGGCTAAATACTTGACTTTATCTCTTCCCTTATTTTTAGTGGTGGGCTAGACCCGGTCAAATCTGTCTGAATGGTTGCCAATAATTCTTAAGGTCGATTTGCTCAACGAGAAGGCCTTGAGAATATTCAAGTCAATGATTTGACTGCGTTAGGTGCAAGCACGAAACTCTTATTTGGCAGAAGATGTACTTAATTGCATTAGGTGTGAGCGTGGAACTTTGCTTTGGCGAGAAATGTACTCGACTGCATTAGATGTGAGCGCGAAGCTCGACTTGGGCGAGAGATGTACTCGACCGCATTAGGTGTGAGTGTGGAGCTCTGCTTTGGTAGGAGATGTACTATGCGTCCCTGTTAGATGTGAGCGCGGAGCTCGGCTTGGGCGTGATATGTACTCGACGACATTAGGTTTGAGCATAGAGCTCAGCTTCTGCTAGAGATGTCTTCGATTGCGTTAGGTGCGAGCATGAAACTCGACTTTGAGTTTGTTTCTTTGTGTGGAAGTTTTCCTGAGAGATTGTTTATTGTAGGTGAAGAGTGTATATTTCCATAATTGGTTTTTGTGTGTATTTTCAAGATCTTTTTTGCTATTGTTGCTAGCAGTGGATTTTCTGCCCATTGGTATAAATCGTCGTTTGATGTTCCCATTTTGTTGTTGGTGTTTGTTGGTAGTAACTCGCACTAAGTGGTCAGAGAGCTAGTCAATCCCTTGGGTCCATCATAGGTAGTTGCCGAACCCATCAACTTGTTCCAGAAGGTAACCCGCGCAAGGTGGTTGTGGAGCTTGGAGGTTCGTTCCCAAAGGTAACCTACTGGTGGCGGTTGTGGCACAAGTGTAAACACTCGGCATTTGCTGGAGGTCGGGCAATCCAGAGACTTGCTCGCTTGTTCGGAGGTCGAGCGATCCTTGACCTTTCTCGCCTGTTAATTCGTCACGAGGGAGGTCAGGTAGTCGGGTGACTTATTCCACCTATTGACTCTCAGGGAGGTATGAGTAAGGTTGGGCGGTCCTTGACCTTTCTTGCTTGTTTGCTTTTGTTTCATTGTACTAAAAATGCAAATATGCTTAGTGTAGATAATCTAAATCACAAATGTGAGATTGGCAAACTTGAATCGTTTTATTTGAGTGTGGCAATGGTTTGTGGTCCGCCGACGAGGCTCGTAGGCAGTCATGTTTCAACAATGAATGGTCGGACTGCACACGATACCGAGTTGTCTATTCTGATGTAAATAGATTAAGATGCTTGCACAGTGCCGAGAGGGGATTTGTAGCCTGCGTTTCATGTCACGCAGGCGATTTTTTGCAAAATATATTTCCTCGAGCGTGTAGCCACTTAGATTCTCGTGGAATCTGGAGGAGTTTCTTTGGAGAAAATCTCTGAAAACTCAACTTGTTAGTAATAATAAAATTACAATAGCAAGTTTGAAAGAGACAAACTAGGATGATTTAACTGATGCTTTACTTGTATGAATTGGGACTCATGGTTGAGCCTAGATGTCTAAGCAATTAAAGTGCACTATTTTTGTCTCCATGTTCCTGCTTATTTGCTCCAAAATGAAATTATTTAATTTATAAATTTTTTTGGGCCCTTGAGATAGTTGGGTTCATCGCCTTTTACCTACTCCATCAGATACTTTTTCTCGCCACAATTAGTTGCTTGCCACAATCAATTGCCGCCATGCTAGGTTGTCACCATGATCAATTGCCCACCATGGGCAATGAACTGCTTGGCGAGATTGTGCCCGCCACAAGGTGCTTCATGGTGGTCATCATGGCTTGGTGAGGCGTTGCACAGGGTGAGGTTGGAGAGTTGTTGCTTGCCATGTGGGTGGCGAAATGGTACACGTTGGTCACCACAACTTGGTGTGGTGTTGCTCCTATGGCTCCACTCTACCGTGGAAGAGTCCCACGTCTGCTTGCTTCACAGTTGTTGCTCGCCATGGGGTTGAAAGTTTCTGAGTTTGCCAGGGATGAAGTTGCTGCACGGGGATGAAGTCTGTTGTGGTAGCTGTAGAAAAGTACGACATGTGGGGTGCATGGAGTCGCTCGACTGGCTCTGTTTGCACAAGCATGGTGCGGTTGAACCCGCTTATGACTTCTGGGTCAGGGAGTGCCTTGGCGTGGTGGGAAATGCCGACGAGCCAGGCTGTGCTGAAGAGGTCTCCATGGGCGAGGGATTTTGGTGCCGAGCAACTTTTACAGGGGCCAGTGGTGAGGCTGGACAGTGAGCAGAACCTCCGTGGCAAGGAACTACGTCGTGGTCGGGAACCACCATGCTAGTTGAAAGAAGACACAGGTGAGCTAGGTGGTGGTCAAAACAGTTTTCAAGGCAAGCAACATCATTGTTGTTGGGAACTGCTACTACGGTGACAGAATATCACGGTGAGCTAGACGGTGGTTGGCGACAGGCATGCTAGCGCATGGATGTCTGGTTTTGGTGGTCCTTTGGCAAGGTGCATTCGTTGCCCGCATTATGCCCGACACGATTGACTTCGGTGATGGAGGAACTGCACCACTGGTGCCAGAAACCGTCGGCTGTTTTGGTGGTGGCCGGTGGTGTCCCTGCCAATTTGTGGATGCCTATGCGTGGGCCTCCGACAGCTTGCTGCTCTCTGCCCTGATCTAGCGGATTGCCGGCAAAAAGATCCACCGTCATTGTATCTCCGCCATGTAGAGCGACCACCCTTAAATCCCATCGTGATATAGGGGTTGTGACTGTAGGTCCTATGATCTGCATAATGAAAAAAATCTGAGTGCACGTTACGCACATTATGCATGGCATGCACTCCATTAGTTTAATCTCCTTTTTTTTTTCTTTTTTTTTGGTAACATCACATGTGGCCTACAAGCATAGTGTATGTTTGCTGCACACACTCCCCTTCTTTTTGCAAAAAAGTATTAATAAAATATAAAATAATAATAAAATAGTTGATTTGATATGGAAAACTTATCTGGCTCCTGAAGACAATCTCCTGAGCTATGGAATTCTCCAATACTCATTTCCGGTGTTAAGAATAAATTGATCTCATAGATGGCGCCAACCACTAATGTTTTAATTTGCACAACAAACTGAAAAGGAGGAAAGAATGATCCCAAGCCCACGTTGATGATTCGGGCTTTGATACGGTGCTCTTTGCGTTTATCTATAAAATAAATAATAAGTAAGCAAATAAAAAAATAAGGAGAGATACAAGGATTTACGTAGTTCGACATAATGCCTACATCTATGGGTTGTTTGGGGGTAAAATCCACTATAATGGACGAATTTACAATCTCCATGGTCTCATATATCTCACAATACAATGGAAGGATTTAAGGAAGATCATTTGGAGCCGCTATGTGTGGTGGAGTTTGCACATAGGGAGCTTGTGTAGAGTCCTTTAGATTTGTGGGGATCTCCTCCCTATAGAAAGGTCTATTTCCTTGGAGTCATTCAGTCCAATTTGCCTTGTGAAGCCCTTTCCTTTTAGGAACTTGAATTAACCTATTTTATCTCTTCTTGGCTTTATGTCTGATGGCTAAATATTTGACTTGATCTCTTACCTTATTTTTAGCGATGGGCTAGACCCAGTCAATTCTATTCCAACAATTGCCCGTGATTCTTAAGGTCGATTTGGTAAACAAGAAGGTTTTGAGAATCTTCAAGTCAATAATCTGCAGAATAAAATTTGAAAATTGGTCAGTGCGAGCATGGAGTTCTTCTTTGTTGGGAGATGTATTTAACCGCATTAGGTGTGAGCGTGAAGCTTTGCTTGGATTGAAGATGTACTCGACCATAATAATAGTGAGCATGAAGCTCTGCTTTGATGAGAAATGTAGTCGATTGCGTTAGGAGCGAGCGCGTCATGGATATATTTCATGAGACTATGGTGAATGAAATAATAGAGGTAAAATCTAAGTTTAATTAAATGCTCACTCATTTTGATAAGATATGTTAGCTCCATTAATAACTACGTAATGTTCGGGTCAACTCATGTAATTCGTGAGTGACTTGATTGATGCATTTATTTGACACAATGTTGCGTTAATACACAATTTTAACCGAGAAAAATACTACTTTTCCCATTCTATTTATTCTCTCATTTGATACCTCATGTATTTTAATTTCTTTTAATTTTTTTTCTTTATTTAATAGTTAAGGAAGTGACTATTAGTGTATTGATATTTTTTTTAATAATTTTTAAAAATATTTTAAAATGATAAAAAAATATGAATAAAAAAATTGAAGAAAAATATATATATTTTTACACTAGCAGTATGATAGAGCAGTGCACTTTGAGCAATAGAATAACACTGCTCTTTAATCAATATAATCTGACAATGTCCACTATGTAGATGTTCAAAAGATCTCTTTTTTTTTTTTTTTGAAAATCTCATTCATTCATAACTTGCACTATTACAAAGACATCAAACAGTTAGGACGATTTTCTATGTCAATTATACATTTTGTTTGACATAGAGCATCCCTGCCTAACTCGTGTGCAACTTCATTGCCTTCCTGACATATGTGAATAAAGCTACATTTTTCATATCTAGCCATGGTTGTTTGAATATCAGAGATGAGCATTCCAAAGCAGCTTTCATCATTTCTCTGGTGTTGAACTGCATTAACCACTAATTTGGAATCCCTTTCTAATATTGCCTTTTTCATTCCCAAGTCAACACCAAAATTGATTGCTTTAAGAGCTGCAATTACCTCTGCTATGAGTGGATCTGGAGATGCTTCCTGTTGCTGCCTCAAAGTTGCCAAAAAATTCCCTTCCTCATCTCATACAGCAACTCCTATGCCTATTTTACATTGCTTTGAGTTAACTGTGACATCCCAGTTTATTTTACAAAAACCTTGAGGTGGACATTCCCAAGTAATCCTTATGTTGTTTCTTGTTGAAACCTGAGCATCCTTATCAGTATTTGATATAGATAAGTTAGACAACATGCTTTTTACTCTAAACATCACATTCTTTGGATCACTAAGAACATTGTTGAAAACTAACTCATTTCTTCTCTTCCATATGTTCCAAAAAATTAGAGTTAATTCTGTCAATTCTTCCTTGTTAAGCCTGTAGAACATGTCTTGCATAAGTTCCTTGAAGCTGTTGCAATATAACTTTGATTTCTGAATTTTTCTCAAGTTTAGACTCAGAATATCAATTGCAGAAGCACACTCCCATAGGATATGTTCAGTCGTTTCTTGTTCTTTGAGGCACATAGGACATCTTGAGTCTTGGAGAATATTTTTCTTACACAAATTGACCCTGGTAGGCAGAATATTTCTACGTGCTCTCCACAAAAAATTCTTTGTTGCTAGAGGTATTACAAGTTTCCATAACCTGGTTCATTCCTCTCGATGGAAAGTCTGTTCTGAGCTTTGTCCCTTTTTCCTTTCCTGCAATCCCCTTGGTAAATGATATGTAGTTTTAATTGTAAACTCTCCCTTTGCATTACCCCTCCATATTAGCTTGTCTTGCTAATTATGCAGACTAATAGGGATTTGAATTATAAGTCCTGCTTCTATACTGTTGAAAACTGCTTGAACTAAAGACTTGTTCCATTCTTTAGTATCTGAGTAGATAAGGGCCTCCACTTTAGCATCTCTTCCCAATACATCCTGACCAGGCAGAGGTATATAAGTAATTGGTCGAGGTAACCAAGGATTTCTCCAAATAATATTCTTCTCCATATGTAGGATAGATTGCTTCCAAGTTTAGCATTGAAAAAATCTGAATGAGGATAGTATTTTACCTTTAGAACTTTTGATGCTAGAGAATTTGGATTTTTAATTAACCACCAAGCTTGCTTTGCCAACAAAGCAGTGTTAAAGTTTTCAAATTCTCTAAAACCAAGGCCTCCCATTTCTTTTGGTTGTCCCATTTGAGACCAACTCATCCAACTCAACTTTCTTTCCTATTTTACCATAGTTCCTCATCAATCTATTTAATTGCTTCAACAATCCCTAGGGAAGTTTAAAAATTCCCATTGAGTATGTAGGAATGGATTGAATCACAGACTTAATCAGTATTTTCCTTCCTGCTTGTGACAAGAACTTCATCTTCCAATTACTCAGTTTCCCACTTACTTTATCAATAACTGATTTGAAATTCTTGTTTCTCGATTTGCCTATCAAAGCTAGAAGACCAAGATATCTATCATAGGAATTTGTAATTCTGACCCCTACAATACTTGTGATTATGTCCCATGTGGAAAGGTTTGTGTTTTTGCTGAAGTAAAGAGAGGAATTTTCTTTATTAATTCTCTGTCCTGAAGTAGTTTCATATTGACTAACAAGGTAGAGTAACTTGCTCCATTCCAAGGGTGAAGCTTTGCAAGATAATATATTGTCATCTGCAAAAAATAGATGACTTATATGAACCTAACCTCTTCCCAATGGGATTCCAGTGATCATCCTTTTCTCTTCTACCTTTCTAAACATTTGATTTAAGGCTTCTGAGCACAAAATAAAGAGATGGGGTGAGAGTGGGCCACCCAGTCTAATGCATTTGGTTGGGATAAAAATAGGTTGTGGGGTTCCATTCATAAGAAGAGAATATGAAACTGTTGTAACATAATTAAGAATTAAATCAATCCATCTCCTGTTAAAACCCATCCTTAATCACAGCTTCAATAAAAGTCCACTCTAATCAGTCATAAGCCTTGCTCATATCGAGCTTGAGAGCCATGTATCCAATTGACCCCTTCATTTTACATTGCATGGTATGCAAGGCTTTAAAGGCTACAATTATGTTGTTAGCTATCAATCTTCCTGGAACAAATGCACTTTGTGTTTGGGATATAATTTCTGGTAGGATTCTCTTCATTCTGTTAGCTAGAACCTTGGTCATAACTTTGTATAAGACATTACACAAACTAATTGGCCTAAATTCTGAAACAGTTATAGGATTTTTAGTTTTTGGAATCAAAACTATGAATGTCTTATTGATAGAACTATCCCACCTGTTATTGTTCAAAGCCTTTGTAACTACTTCACATAGCTCTTTGCCAATACCATCCCAATGTTGTTGGAATAAACCAGGAGAAAAACCATCAGGACCTGGAGAACTGAATGGATTCATACTAAAAACTGCTTCTTTGATCTCTGAAATCTCAAATTCTTTTGTAAGCATATCATTCATCTCTTCTATGATCAATGTTGGCATATCCTCGAGGCATTGTGACTGTCCTAGTGGATTAGAAGTAGCAAACAGATTAATGAAAAAATCTTGAAATGTATGATTGATACCTTGTGCAGTTGTATGAACATGCCCCTCTCCATCAGTAATACTGTTTATGACATTATTCTTCTTTCTCTGATTAGCACACATGTGGAAAAATTTAGTATTTCTACCCCCATCTTTAAGCCATTTTTGTTTTGATCTTTGTTTCCACTTTAAATCCTCCTGCTCCAACTGCAAGTTTACATTTCTTTGAATCTGTTTGATTTCTTCTTGATTTGATCCTGTATTTCTTTCTTGTAATTGTTGCACTATGTTAATCTGACTTCAATTGTTTGTTTGGACTTCTTCTCTTGTCTTCTATTCCAGTTAATTAACTGACCCTTGCATTTGTCCAGTGTTTAATAAATCTAACATTGATTGTCCCGTTTTGCCATTCCCTTGCCAAGCTCGAGTGACCATTGTCTTACACTCATTGTTAAGACCCCAACTCAATTCATATTTGAAAATTCTAACCCTTTTTCTTGGTTGATCATTCTGAGATAACATGTCTATTGAAAGAGGACTGTGATCAGAAGTGCATGCTGCTAGAGTAGTAACATTAATAACATGAAAATTGTTAATACAATCAGTGTTGGCAAGAACTCTATCTAACCTCTCCTTTGTAAATTCACTTCCTTCCCTGTTGTTGCACCAAGTATGCTTATTACCAATGAATCTCATATCATTTAAATTACTGTCTTGTAATGCCTGTCTAAAATTCTCCATTTGACCAAAAGGTCTTGTATTTCCCCCATATTTTTCATGGTAATGAAGAGGTTCATTAAAATCTCCCGTGCATAACCATGGTCTGTGATCCATTGGTTTGAAAACCCTTAATAGTTGCCAAATTCCTTCCCTTTTATCAGTTTCTGGATTACCATAAAAGCCAATAATTGTCCATGCTTTCCCAATCTATGGATCAGTTACTCTAACTGAAATGTGATAGTTTGTGTGAGAATCAACCTCAATATTAGAACTGGAATGACACATCATTGCCAACCCTCCACTGTTACCTTTGCTGTTCACTGTAAAACTTCTCTCAAACCCAATTTTGTTTCATATGTTCTCAATCCCGTCCATTGTGCTTTTAGTTTCAATTAGGAAAAGGATTTGTGTTCACTGTTGCTTCACCATAAAATGAAGCTCTCTAACTGTACAAGGGTGCCCAAGCCCTCTACAGTTCCAAGTAAGGCATCTCATTGCTGCAGGTGGGGCTGCCAAACAGCCTCCATCTTTGATTCCTGATTTATGCTTCTTTCAAGATTGAGCCCCTCTTTAAATTTCTTGTTTAAACCTTGATCTTCTTCATTGTCTAGCTCTTCTTTGTCCATTTTCCTGCCACTTATTATTATCTTCTCCCTTTCCATCTCATCTAGTCTTAATAGAATAGCAAACCTAGCCCTTCTTTTCCAACTCAATGGTTTTACAGAAGCTTCCACTGAGTTGGTAGAATGCTGTGTCAAATTTACAAGCTGAGTTTTTGAATTTAAAGAAATTGACTGAGGAGCTTGATTACTGAAGTTTGTATTCAACTCTTCTTGATTCTTTTCTGTTATGGTTGTTTTAGCTGTAATACTTCTCATCTTATCTATAATTTGAGCCTCTTGTTTGTCAAACTCCAATTGATATTTTTGTTTCCCCATAGAAACTGTAGGTGTAGTTTGGCAAAACATCTCTTTTTGGGGGCTTAGAGAATGCACCAAGCTTGCCTCCTCCTAAATAATTTTGTCATCATTTAAGGTGAGAAGGCCCCTACTATGTTGCCCCTCTTCATTTTCTTGTAATTGAGCATGAATTTTATTTATCTTGCCCCTATCCTGTTATCCCCATTGCCCATCATAGTTATAGCAGTAGCCCTCAACCATTGGCCATATTGCGACTTAACAGCACCTCTAGTATTCAGTCTACCTCTTTCCACTGCACAACTCCTATTTACATGTTGAATTACCCCACAATGAAAACAAAATAAGGGTAATCTTTCATATTTAAAATCAACCCAATATTGCTTTCCTTCAATTCTAACTAGTTTCCCTCGAGGTAAAGGCTTTGTTATATCCAATTTAACCCTGATTCTAAGATATTTGCCCTACCCTACTTCATCGTCATCCACATCCACAGTTATTACTTCCCCTATGGACAACCCCATTCTTTCCCCTCTTTCATAGGTCATAGCAGTCAAGGGTAAGTCATGAAGTTGTATCCAAAAAAGCTCATGAGAAAAACTTATCTCACTAGGAGGGTTATTGCTATCAAAGGGTTGAATACATATTAAACTTTTATCAAAAGTTCATGGTCTTCCATTAATAACCCTTTCTATGTCCACTGCTTTTTGGAATTCAACTATGAACGTGTGGTGCCCTATTTCGTTGAAGCTTACAAAACTTTTAGGATTCCACACTTTTGTCATTGTCGTCTTAAAAGCTTCATTATTTAAGTTCTTTTCCATCACAACAAATAGAAGCAGGCATTTATGTGCTTTAGCTGCAACTCAGTGCGTTTCCTCTTCTGTTAAAGTTATCTCATATTTTTCTGTTTCAGTCAAGGTAAAACCTTCCCAGAGTCTAGCCAATTCATCTGCCATGTCTGTATCGAGAATTTGCTTATCAAAACTGTATTGAATGTAAGGAACCTTACCCACTGTCTCACCCTTCTAAGAAGAGAAGGACATACTCCTTATCCTAAACGGAAAGGAACCGTAACCATATATCCGTTCAAAAGATCTTATCGAAATAAATGGTAGAAGCATGTAGCCAAAACGGCTTTAGTGTTTGATGGATGACTCTCCCGGAAGTGATTGATGTAAATTCCAAACAGTGACCTACAACGCTCACAACACCCATAATCAATCTCTCATTTAATACTCTCATTTTATAAGTCTATGATCGATCTTGTACTTATAAAAAAAAATGAATTTTTAGTTACTATTAATCCTCTTTTTTTTTTTTTTTTTATGAGTCAGAAAATACACCTAGAGTTTTCCTATTTATAATTTTCGCATACTACATTTTTGAAATTTTTTTTTAGTTTTATTCTTCTTAAATTAATTAAATTCTTATACTCATCATTCATATATTATATATTTAATAAATAAATAAAAATAAATATGTTGTATGATATGTGAGAATAATGAATAAAATTTCTCAAATAAAATATATAAACTGCATTGGTCTAGCAATTGACGATCACCACAACAACAAATTAAAGCTGGCTAGGCCTTTAATTTCCTCCCGTGATGAATTGACACAGGTCAGCTGCATGAGATTATAACCATGTAAAGCTTTTAATAATTAAGTGATGATTTTGCACTCATGCAAATTTCATGCCACCAGCTAGTAAAGATAGAAAATATATTTACAACTATGAATTGTGTAACCGTCGCGTAATTGTTTTGAAAAAAATAGATAAAATATAAAACTCACATAAAAAAAATTAATTTTTTAATAATTAACTTCACAATTGTATGTAAAATTACTCAATAAAAATATATGATGCCAAATTAAGATATTGCAGAAAGAAAGAGCCCATAAATCATTTGCATGGGGAAAATACTAAACTATCGTTCAAATTTATAAGGTCATCATTTCAGTTTCCTCCAATCACATGACTTATACAAATAAAAAATACTTTAATCATAAAAAATTATATGAAAATAAATTTATAAAATAACGTGACATGATGTAGTATAAAAATATCGTCAAAACAGAATCCCAGCCTAATCCTAGCTGACTAATTCTTGTAGGTACGTTCTTTTTAATTTTTTTGTATATTTAGGAGAGGTTTGTATAGTAAGTTGAGTTAAGTTGAGATGAGATGAGATGAGAGTTGAAAATTGAATAAAATATTATTAAAATATAATTTTTTAATATAATTTTTGTTTTAGAATTTGAAAAGGTTTAATTATTTATTATATTTTATTTGAAAGTTTGGGAATGTTGTAATGATTAGATGAGATAGTTTTTGAATCAGGTAATGATAAATACCCTTACACATCCTTTATTACTACTTTACTATCTAGATTTTTTTTTTCTTTTTACTCTTCGAATTTGGATTAAAATTTTTAAAACATGAACTACTTGCATAATTTAAAAGAAAATAAATTCAATCAACCAATGTAATCATTTAATTTAATTAAAAATCAATTCAATTTTATAAAAATTGACTATCTTTTGTTCTTTGAGTCAGTTTTTATAAAATTGAATTTATTTTTAATTAAATTACATGATTATGTTGGTTGATTAAATTTATTTTCTTCTAAATTATGTAAAAAGATCATGTTCTAAGATTTTTAATTCAGATTTAAAGAGAAAAAAGAAATTAAATAGTAAAATAATAATAAAAGAGAGCTAAGAATATCATTACCATTTTAAATACAAACAAGGATAATGCTTAATCCACCGAAAGTGGCCACCGATTTTTTTATTTTTATTTAGTGATTAAAAAAGTGTTTTTAAATGTTATTGTAATTTTTTAAAAAAAACGAAAGATATAAAAAAATGTATGGAAAGAAAAAGGAAAAAAAAAAAAAATTTACTCTCTTCGTGGGAAACCTTCCTTCATCTCTGGACCTAGCAGTGTCCTACAAACAAGGCATTAAAGAACCAGTAGTACGACAACCTCAATGGCATTTATTTCGCAACCTAGCTATCTTGTGATAATTGGTCTGGCTTGCATGTGATCCTGACTTGGGAGATCAAAATTAGTACTGCCGGGCAGGGGTTTTTGGTTTTAGGGAAGCTGCTACAGTCACCAAGCTGGGCACAAAGGTTTTTTACCGACTAACATGTCCCTCTTGAGTGGCATCAGGCATGCCACGTGAATTAAAAAAAAAACAAAAAAACAAAAATGAAAACAAACCCAGCCAATGCAGCCATCACCCCTCTCTTTTTGCTAATATTGCTACAGGTGCCTATCCTACCTTCCTCCTCCAGTCCTCATCAGCATGGCATTCCTTTATTTCTGGCACCATCCTCTGGTTCTAGACCACCTTCCGTTGGCCTCGCTTTCCCCCTCTTCCGAGCAATAGTTTTTTTTTTCCCTTTTTCTCTTGAGTAAGATAATGATCCCTATTCGTTTCCTGCTGCAATTGGCCTATTTCATCATTCTGATTGCATCAGACCATAGCTTCTTCTTGTCAAGAGTTACATGAAAACAATTTTTATATTTTTTTTGTGTTTATTGATTTCTGCTTATCGTAAATCTCCAATAAAAAATCTCTAAGCATTTGAGCCTTACGTATGGATGTGTTTGCACACAATGGCCTGAGCATTCAGCTCAATTATCAATGGACTCAAAAATTTCTACATAATCGGGATGGAGGCAAGCAACGAGCTCATGGAGATGAAGGGTTCGTGGGGTTTAAAATTAGAGGGGGGAGAGGGTTAAGGCAAGCGTGGGTTCAAGGTGGGGGTTCGTTCAGGGTGAGGGGCAACGGGCTTTGGAAGCGGAGGGTTCTAGCTTAGGGTTCACTCAAGGGTTCGTGGTTCAGAGGATGATAGTTTAGAGGATGCCGAGAGGGAGATGAGATGGCTCGGGCGAGGGTTTGTGGTTCAGGGAGATGGGTTCGTGAGCTTCTGTGGGAGATGAGGGTTCGTGTGGTTAATGGAGATGTGCTTGAGATTTTCGAGAAGAGGATTCATAAGGAGATGAGAGAGATGAGGAAGGCGATGGCTTGTAGGTGGAGATGAGGGAGATGAGGGGGATGAGGGCTCATAGGTGGAGGTGAGGGAGATGAAAGGATGGGGGCAGGAGCCAAGTCAGTCGGTGGAGGGTTTCGGTAAAAAAATTTTGTGGGCATAGCATTTTCCTTTGTTTTTGTTGTTTTCTGACATCCAACCCCACCCTAGAGGCCCACCGACTTGGGTAGTGTTAGCTATTTGTTGTCCATTAGCATATTTTTTTTTTATATATTTTTTAACATATTTAAATAGTTTTAAAAAATAAAAAAATATATTAGTACATAATAATCACTTTTTTAATTAAGTGCATAAAGTATCAAAAAAAAAAAAATACTTTTTAAGGTTGGCATTATCTCGTCTTAAAAAATAAACGTACAAGCAAGATTAGAAAATTGATAGAAAAGTTAAGTTACTTTTTAAAAAATAAATAAATAATCTTGTGGATTTATTTTTTAAACAATATGCATTTTGTACATTTTTAACAGAATGTGCCAAATCCAAGATTTACATACATACATACATATATATATATATATATATATATAATACATGATGTCATATACGTACGTACTGATCATCACAAGTAGCAAACCCTCTTACAGAAAAGTACTTACTTCGATATGGGGTTTTAATCCCGAGTAATAAATGTTCAATTACATTAATCTAGCTATCATGTCTCCAATTATTAAAAGCACGTACATTAAATATTTTACAAAAAGTAATCTTGAATTTATAGCAAATTTTTCTGAAAGTTTTTAGTGAAAATATTTTGATCATAACCTTTTTAAGAGTAAAAAAAAAAAAGTGCATTATATATAATTTCTTGATTTATATGGGGAGTGAAATTGATAGTTTAAGGAACTTATGGCATACTGGATGATAGTTTGAGGAGAAATTATGTAGTATTCTTTTTATTTTATTTTGAGGAGAATTTATATAGACCAAATATTTCTTTTTAATTTTAATAGCATCATCTCTTCCTCTTAGAAAATAAATAAAAAAAATTAAAGAGAAACTATTTTCCTTAATTGTACCATCTTCAATTTCTCTGTAAAAGTACAAGCAAATACTAGGCAACATAATTAATGGAACTAATTCTCTCAAAAATTCTTAGAGGAATTCTCCCCTATCTATCTCCTCTCTTTCTCTTAAAAAGAAAAAAAGAGCACATTTCTAAATCTCCTCCGCCTCCTATTGCGATGATCGGAGAAGCTCCGGCCATTACACAAAGCTTTTTTAAGGAAGAACCCAGTTTACCTGTCGTCCTCTTATCTCTTCTTCCTCCATTAATGGATATTTAGGAAATAAGATTTTTAGTGCTTCTTCTCACCTTAATTTCTCGGCCTACCTACCACATTTATTTACCTTTTATTCCTACGTACCAATCTCTAGCATCTTCGTCTCTTACCTACCGTCTACTTCTTCTTCTTCCATTACAATTACCATGCATTATCGATCGATCTAAAAATCTATTCAATCATGCATAACCAAGGTGTGATAATAAATTCTATTGATCCTGACTTTTCAGATCCAATCTCTTCAAATCCAAGAGGCTAACTACCCTATAGTTGAATGCTAACAAATAATAAATAAAATTTAGGAAGTTAAAAGATCGAGTACCAGTACTAGTTTTGCTTACACGAAAAGAGTACTGGAGATTGTCTTATGTTGTTCGGGTCTAGTTAAGACCACTATACTCCTATTGTAGCATTTTTTTCTACAGTCACAAAAAGATTTCATAAAAGTAAATTTATACTGATATGAGTTTATTTGATACATTAGATTTACTTATTTACAATAAAAATAATTTTACAGTCTGACGTACCACATTAAACTAAATCAGTTTGTGAATTTACTTTTGTGTATGGAATCTCTAATTTGTGGCTAAAACATTTCTCATTGCAACATTAGATTAAGTTTGTCAATGTAGTACTGTCAAAGCATTACACACAGAACATGCAAGCCATGCAAATAATAATGCACAACCATTTGATAAAGTAGACTTTGTGCAAGACGTTCACGTCCCACATGCAAACCATGCAACAACAGTACATAGCGCAGACTCTGCTCAAGCCACACTGCAGAGCACAACGGCGTCCTTCAAAAGAACTCCATCCCCTAGGATGCTCTCAAAAAATCATTTATTTTAGTAGCAATATTTTTGCTTGTATTAGATGTATTTGTCTGTTATTAGGGAATATTCTTTTCCTGCATAATTGTAAGTGTATATATATTTGCTCTACCTCATTGTAATTGAAGGCAAGTCAATATACAAAGAAATTCTCAAACTCTAGCATGGTATCAGAGCATGCCAAGGACTAATCGTCCAATAATGTCCAACTCTTTTGGAACCATTTCTTCCACCTCTCCCTCCTCCATTCCCTCCATTCCCTTACCTAGTTTTTCACATATTCTCTTTGTAAAACTCACTCTCCAAAACTACCTCCTATGGAAAGTACAACTAGTCCCTTACCTCCGAGGGCAAAGATTATTCAAATATGTTGATGGGTCTTGCCCAGCCCCTCCTGAACTTCTTACCGACAACTCATCCAACCCTGAATATGAAATATGGGTCCAGTAAGATCAATTGGTTATGTCAGAACTTATTTCTTTATTATCTGAGTCTACCATTGCCCAAGTAGTAGGGTGTAGCTTTGCCTGAGATGTTTGGTTGTCACTTGAATCCACTTTTGCTTCTTCTTCCCAAGCTAGACTTGTTCAAACACAATTTCAACTTGCCTCTCTTAGGAAAGGCTTTGACTTCATCTTGGTGTATTTTCGACGTGCAAAAACTCTTGCTGATAAGATGGTTGCGGCTCGGCGTCCGCTGCCTTCCACTGAGTTTGTGCCCTATCTATTAGCTGGACTAGGTCCAGACTATGATGCTCTGGTGTCCTTAGTCACCACCAGACTGGATCCCATCTCAACAGAGACAGTTTTGGGCCATCTTCTTGCCCATGAAGCAAGGTTGCAACACTATGCTATCAAGGGGGTCGTCAAAGTAATCATGGTCGTGGCTCTCTCAACTTCTCAGGTAACCTCTCAACTGGTTCTTTTTCCGCTAGATCGACTGAATCTTGCACCGTGTTCCAAGTTTGCAATAGGGTCGGTCACATGGCACTTACATGCATCTACTGTTTTAATCTAGCATATACATCTATTGCTCCTGCCTCCGCCTATTATAATGTCTCAACCTATGCTACTGGTGATGCCTGGTATGCTGACACAGCGGCCACAAACCATATAACCAGTGAACTTGCCAACCTTAACCTTCAATCTGCAGAATACCAAGGCTCAAACCAATTGCACGTTGGTGATGGTTCCTCTGTCCCAATAACTCATACTGGTTCAGCATCTTTTCCTTCAACTTCATCTAAATTTCTTTTAACTAAATTGTTTTGTGTTCCATCCTTCACCAAAAATTTAATTTTAGTTAAACAATTTTGCTCTGATAACGACATTTACTTTCAATTCTTTTGCGATCATTCTATGTAAATGACTACACCACAGGGACACTTCTGCTCAGAGGGACAACAAATAATGGTCTCTACAGTTTCTCCCCAGCGTTGCCTCAAGCCCATTGTAATGCACTTTCATCTGTTCCACTATGGCACTCATGCCTAGGACACCTATCATTCAAGCTTGTTCAAAAAGCACTTTTGCAACATGGCCTACCTTTTGATGACCTTTCCTTTATGCATTTTGTAATGCTTGTGCAATGGCAAAACATCATAGAGTACCAGCTCCCACTAGGAAAACAAAGTCTATTGCACCTTTTCAACTTTTGTTTAGTGACTTATGGGGCCCCTCACCTCATGTTTTTTAGGATGGCTTTAGGTTTTACATCTCTTTTGTAGATGATTACTCTAGATTTTCATGATTCTTTCTGTTACAAACTAAATTGCAAGCTTTATCAACTTTCATCAAATTTAAAGTATATGCGGAACTGCAATTCAATACTAAATTAAACAACTCCAAACTGATTGGGGAAAGGAGTTTAAATCCTTCATTGAATTACTTTCCACTTCTGGAATAGTTCACCGAATAACATGCTCTCATACATATACTCAAAACGGCATCATAGAGAGAAAACATAGACATATTGTTGACTCCGGGTTGACCTTGCTTGCACACGCGTCCATACCTTTAAATTTTTGGCCATACGCTTTTCAACATGCCGTTAGATTAATCAACATGATTCCTTCATCTTCACTTAATCAATCATCTCCATTTTTTGTTCTTCTCGAAAAAGAACCAGACTTAAAATCCATACATGTCTTCGGTTCAGCCTGTTGGCCTCTCACACGGCCTTACAATCACCACAAGTTTGAGTATCGGGCCTTATAGTGTGTTTACGTTGGCATTAGCATAGCTTATAAAGGGTCCATATGCTATCATATCCCAACCAAACGAATATACATTTCTAAAGATATAAAACATGATGAGGCCACCTTCCCTTTTACATAAACTCACAAACCAAATTCTGAGCCCACAACTGAGCCCAAGACTGTTTCCCTTCCACTCTTCGATTCTACACAAGGCCCTACCAATCAAGTCCAGTCCATTCTTGGCCCAGTTCCTTCATCTTCTACCTCACGACTTCTTCCTCCGTCTCACATGCTTGTTAACACACAGACACCACGCTCAGTAGTAACTCGCTCCCAAACTCATTCTTCTCGCTCTCATCAGTTCATTGATGCCACCATCCGGTGGCCACCACCACCACAGGCCCATATCTCAGTTCCTACAACTATACCCGAAACACCATCATGCTTCTCTATTGTGCAGAATTTTCCAAAATGGCGTCAAACCATGTCTAAGGAATTTAACTCACTCTTAGCTAATGACACTTGGACTTCAGTTCCTACATATGAGGCGCCCAATATTGTGTCATGTAAGTGGGTTTTTCCCACAAAGAAACTTGCTGATGGAACCATCGAAAGAAGAAAAGCACTGTTTTCTCCATCAATCAAGTCTGGACTATCAAGGCAGATCCATCAAGAGACAATCAACAAGATTTCTAGCACAAAATCATGTGGATATTCTCACCAAGAATAGTGCTACTGATTTCTATAATTAATGTAAATAGATAGTGCAGCAGGATTCTAGTAAAAACTTATGTATATTCTTCCATATTTACATTGCTGTAATTCCTTAATTTAGGCATGTACTCTGTATAAATTGTATACTCGACACATTAATAGATTTGAGGAAATTTTTCATTGAATCATTTTTTCTATATTTCTCTACATGGTATCAGGAGACCAAAACTCAAACGAGACTACGATCCTTTCTTCTGACATGTCTTCTTCCCAAAATCCAAACAAACTGCCTCCCTCCCCTATCGAAACACCACTGGTTGCTCTTAATATCACCGCCCAAATGAGAAATTAACCCCCTCCATCTTTCCACAATGGCGTGCCCAATTTGAAACTCTTCTCATTGGGTACGACCTAATGGCCTATGTCACTGGAATTTCAGTGTGTCCATCATCTAATGGTACTTCCCAATCTGCTCTAAAAATAACCCATTGGTTTCGGCAGGACAAGCTAATTCTCAGTGCAATCCTTGCCTCAACCTCCACTACCATCACTCCTCTCATAGCTACTGCCAAAGCATCTCACGAGGCATGGAAAAAATTGAATCATATGTATGCTAGCAGATCTCGAATGAGGGCTATGCAACTCAAGGAAGAAATTACCTTGATTCAAAAGGGAAATCGCTCAATTACGGACTATCTTCATGTCGTAAAGGCATTGACTGATAAGATAGCTCTAATCGATCATCCCATATCTAATGATGATCTAACCCTTTACATTCTTAATGGTTTGGGTTCTGATTTCAGGGAAATAGCTGCGCCAATCTGTGCGAGGGAGAAATCCTTGACATTCGAAGAGCTTAATGACCTTCTGGTAGGCCACAATAGCTATCTCCGGCAACTAGAGACCGCCACTCAGCAGCTTGTGGCGTCGGCAAACTACACAAATCGAAAGAACAATTCTTGAAGCTCCCAACAGAAGAACCAACGCAAGTCCTATGGGTTCTCATGCAACCAGGGCCAAAATAAAGATTCACGGCCTCCCAACAAGCACTCGGGCTGGCTAAATAACAATAAAAAAAGATATAGTCCAAAGTGTCAATTTTGTGATCAGATTGGTCACACGGCCAAGTCATGTCCCCAACTGAATTCTCATGTAGTCACTACTAATTGCACCTCTACTACCAATGTCACAGACAATAAATGGCTCATAGATTCCATTGCTTCTCATAATATCACTGGAGATCTCAACAATTTGTCAATTCATTCAGGATATGATGGCACCGATGAAGTCGTGCTTGGTGATGGTTCAGGTTTGACTGTCTCACACATTGGATTCCTAACTCTCAAATCACCAAAAAAAAAATTATTCTCAAAGATACACTTTGTGTCCCAAGCCTTTCCAAAAATCTTATATTTATGCATCACTTTACATCTCAAAATAATGTGTTTCTTGAATTTCACCCTTCTTATTGTCTTGTGAAGGACAAGATCTCGAGGGTGACCCTAGTAAAAGGTGCATGTGAAAATGGTGTCTACATCTTCCCGGAAGCACTGGTGGCATCCTCCTTCAAAATGGTTGCTAATGTGCATGAAAGAACCTCTCCTGACGGATGACACAAACATCTTGGTCATCCATCCTCTAAAGTTGTTCACAATGTTGTTCGTAATTTTTTGCTTCCAATTACAACAAATAAAGAGTCTTTTTTATGTCAATCATGTTCAATCAATAAAGCTCATCAACAACCATTTGGTTCTACTAGTCTCTCGAGTAAGGCACCACTTGAACTTATCTATACCGATGTTTAGGGTCCCTCTCATTGTGTTGGTTTAGATGGCTCTCGCTATTATCTCTTTTTTATTGACCATCATACTAAATACATGTGGTTTTATCCTATGCAAACAAAATCTGCAAAAAAATTTCCACAATTCAAAACTCTTGTTGAAAACCGGTTCCAATGCAAAATTAAAACCCTATACTCGGACAACGGGGGTGAATATGTGAGTTTAAAATCTTTTCTCTCCCTTCACGGCATAAGTCATTTAACTGCCGCTCCACATGCCCCACAACAAAATGGTGCCTCTGAAAGACGTCGCCGTCATCTTGTGGAAACGGGTCTCACATTGCTCCATGATGCAAATTTACCTCTCTCATATTGGCCACATGCTTTTCAAACGGCCACGTACATCATAAATCGTCAACCCACCCCTTTGCTCCAACATAAATCTCCGTATCAGGCTCTTTTTGGACAACCCCCAAATTATCTCAAATTGAGAAAATTTGGTTGTTTGTGTTATCCTCTCACCAAACCATACAACAAATACAAAATGGAGCCTAAATCCACACCCTGCATTTTCTTGGGCTATTCCCTCACTCAAAATGCCTATAGGTGTCTCGATCCAAATACACAGCGTCTTTACATCTCTCGGCATGTCTTATTTGACGAGGCCCACAACCCATTGAGCGAAACCTATTCCTCTTCCAAACCTAATCCCAAATCAAGTCTCTCGCAAGTTCCAAATTACCTACCAGTTGTTGTGCCGTCCGTGCTGCATCCCTTGCCACTAGTGCCTTCGGTTGATGCTCCCACCATGGTTACTGCACCTCCAGGTAATTCCTGCATCTCTACTTCCCCTGATTTATCTTCTCCATTAACTTTGGATTCTCACGCTGCACACACGAAATCACCACGTAATTCCCCCAATCTGTTACCTAATCCGAATCAATCTCCACTCCCATCATACATTCTGATCTAGGAAATACCTCTATCCACATTTCTGAACCTCAACCACAAAATCCCTCACAGACTCAACATCCATCCACCTCTCGAACTCATCCCATGACAACTCGGTCTATGAACCAAATCTACAAACCCAAACAATTGCACTCTGTCACCAAACACCTATTACCCGAGACCATTGAACCCACGTGTGAGTCAAGCCATCTCTGAACCTCACTGGCGTGAGGCCATGTCCCACGAACTCACTGCCTTCATGCAGCATGGGACTTGGGAATTGGCACCTCCTCCACTTCACTGCAACCCAGTAAGTTGTAAATGGGTCTTTAGAGTGAAGCGCAAACCTGATGGGTCAATGGACAGGTTTAAAGCCCGTCTAGTGGCTAAAGGGTACAACCAACGTTCATGTATTGACTATAAGGAGATGTGCAGTCTAGTGGTCAGGCCAACCACAATTAGAACTGTTTTATCCATTGTTGTGATGAATGATTGGGGTTTGAGGCAAATGGACATTAATAATGCATTCTTACATAGGGAAGTTAGTGAAACAGTTTACATGTTGCAACCCCCAGGCTTAAAGGATTTGCACAAACCTAATCATGTCTGTCGACTCCGCAAGGCTATCTATGGTCTAAAACAGGCCCCTCGGGCATGGTACTCGACTCTGAAAAATGCTCTTCTTCAATTTGGTTTTCAAAATTCAAAGGCAGACTCTTCATTATTTATTTATAAACATGATTCCATTCTGTGTTATTTTCTAGTATATGTGGATGACCTGGTGATTACTAGAAATAACTCTAATTTTGTGAGTTCTATTATTGAAAAACTTGGCTGTAAATTTTCATTGAAGGATATGGACTCCTTACATTATTTTTTAGGAGTGGAAGTTATACCAACTCAGGATGGAATCTTTCTTTCCCAACACAAGTATGTTCGGGATTTATTGTCTAATACAAACATGCTTGGTGTCAAAGATGTTTGTACTCCTCTCTCAACAAGCACAACTCTCAAACTCAATGATGGTACCATTTCTTTTGATAGCACTGAATACAGGAGAGTTCTTGGTAGCTTACAATATCTCTCTCTCACTCGACTTGACATCTCATTTGCTGTGAATAAGTTGTCCCAATTCATGCACAAGCCACCTGTAACTCACTGGACAACAACAAAAAGGCTACTGTGCTACTTGAAGCAAACTATCTTCCATGGTTTTAAGCTTACCCGCAAGGCACATTCAACTCTCACAACTTTTTCAGATGTCGATTGGGCTGGAAACTCTGATGATCGTACCTCCACTTCAGCCTATATCAGCTTCCTAGGTTCCAATCCCATCTTATGGAGCTCAAAGAAACAACGTGCAGTGGTGAGATCATCGACGAAAGCTGAGTACAAGGCCCTTTCTAATGCAGCTTCTGAAACTATTTGGATATATTCTCTTCTTCAAGAACTTGGTTTCAAACTCCAATCAACTCCATCACTACTGTGCGACAATCTTGGAGCTACACATCTTAGTTTCAATCCTGTTCAACATTCAAGGATGAAGCATATCCAAATAGACCTCCATTTTGTTTGAGATCTAGTTCAAAAAGGCTCAATTCACGTCAGACATGTCCACACTCAAGACCAGCTTGCAAACTTATTGACAAAACCTCTCTCAAGGTAGAGGATAGAACTACTTAGACGCAAAATTGGACTTGCTGATGGAAGCCCAATTTTGAAGGGGTGTATCAAGGCAGATCCATCAAAAGACAATCAATAAGATTTCTAACACAAAATCATGCGGATATTCTCACCAAGAATAGTGCTACTGATTTCTATAATTAATGTAAATAGATAGTGCAGCAGGATTCTAGCAAAAATTGATGTATATTCTTCCATATTTACATTGCTGTAATTCCTTAATTTAGGCATGTACTCTGTATAAATTGTATACTCGACACATCAATAGATTTGAGGAAAATTTCCATTGAATCATTCTTTCTATATTTCTCTACATGGACTATGATCAAACCTTCAGTCTAGTAGTAAAAGCTACCGTAATCTAACTTGTTCTATCTCTAGGTGTGACCAACGGATGGCATGTTCAACAATATGATGTGCAAAATGCCTTTCTACACGGCCCCCTCTCTAAGACAATGTACATGACACAGCCATCAGGCTTTGCCCATTCTTAGTACCCTACGCATGTCTGCAAGCTCCGCAAGGCCATCTATAGCCTCAAACAATCACCAAGTGCATGGTCACCTAAGTCAAAAATTGATTGACCTTGGTTTCAATATTTCCACTGTAGATTCATCACTATTTGTTTGAATTCATGAAGCTTCAACCCTGTATGTACTGGTTTACGTTGATGACTTACTTGTCACTGGATCGATCGAGTATGGCTTGTATCACTGATCTGTTCTCTCCGTTCAAAATTTCCTATCACAGATCTTGGTCGGCTTCATTTCTTCTTAGGCATTGAGACAACATATACCGATGATGGTCTTATTCTCACTTTGAAGAAGTATATTGTCGAATTGCTTCAAAAGACCAACATGGCTTCAGCCAAGCCTATCAAAATACTCATGGCAACTTCTGAAAAATTAAGTCTGCATTGTGGCAACATTTTTAAAGATCCTTCCCTTTATCAAAGTAAGGTTGGATCACTTTAGTATCTATCATTTACAAGGCCAAATTTGGCCTTTGCAGTAAGCAAGGTTTGCCAATACATGCATTCCCCAAGAGTCCCTCATTGGCAATCTGTAAAAACGATACTGAGATATCTCAAAAACACCTTTGATATTGGTCTACACTTCACGAGATCATCATCAATGAACATCACTGCATTCTCGGATGCAGATTGGGCCGGTTGCCCAAATGATAGGAAATCAACCAATGCTTATTGTCTTTTCTTAGGTTCAAACTTGATTTCTTGGTCATCAAAGAAACAGCCGACCATTGCGAGATCTTCAATAGAGGCTGAGTTTAAGTCATTAGCTAATGCCACTATAGAAATTGTGTTGGTTCAACACGTATGTAGAGATCTCGAGCTACACCGATAGTACTATACTGTGATAACTTGGGAGTTACATATTTGTCATCCAACCCTGTTTTCCATGCAAGAACTAAGCATGTGAAAATAGATTTTCATTTTGTGCATAACAGGGTGCTCAATAAATCATTATCCATGGCTTTCATTTTAGGAAAAGATCAACTAGCAGATGGTTTAACCAAGCCTTTGTCTGCTGCAAGGTTTCAAACACTTTGTTCAAATCTGCACTTAAGAACACTACAGCTTGACTTGAGGGGGTCTATCAAAGCATTACACACAGAGCATGCAAGCCATGCAAACAATAATGCACAACCATTTGATAAAGCACACTTTGTGCAAGATGTTCACGTCCCACATGCAAACCATGCAACAGCAATACAGAGTGCAGTTCTACTCAAGCCATGTTGCAAAGCACAACGACGTCCTTCAGAAGAAGTCCATCCCCTAAGATGCTCTCAACAAATCATTTATTATAATAGCACGTCCTTTTTGTTTGTATTAGCTGTATTTATCTGCTATTATGGAATATTCTTTTCCTGCATAATTGTACGTGTATATATAGTTGTATTGAAGTCAAGTCAATACAAACTCTAGCAAGTACTACGTAAGAGATATGTAATTTATAAAGTTTTCCATAAAAAAAAAGGATATGTAATTCTAGTCCTAAAAGTAGATTGCGAAGTTTATAAATGATGCATCCCGAAACGAACACAATAAACCAAGCACGAAACGACTGCATGCATGTATTGATTATAACTAAGTAAAAGCTTGATCTTTATTAGCATTAGAGTAATTAGTTTCTTTCTTAATTGGAGGGATGCGTACTGTAGGATTAATGCCTGCCCTACCTAGTTCTCGATCGGCTATCAGTACGTCCTTCAAGTAAAGGAGTAGGTTATTAATTATGCTATTCGGCATCTTCGACGTGTTTTTACGGTATTCATTTGAATAAATAGTTGAAGTCAAAAGATAAAAAGGGTATCCAAGAGTAGTAGAGAAATTACTTCTCTAATTCATGTGCCATTGAATTGGATGGTCCAATTCTGAAAATGGAGACACATTTTTAACTTTATTTTAAAAATATTAATTAATGATACAATTAGATGAGTCTCATATTTCATAAGCCTAGAAGTGGTACTAGCACCAAACAATTAGATTCATAGACTAGTGAATAAATTAGGTTGATGATCCTGATCATGGCCGCCATTAATAATGGCCGACCGAGCATAAGATATTTTGTGCGGCATAATTAAGGCGCATTAAAAACCATCAACTTAAAACATATCATATATGATTCGTACATACGAGCATGCACATGCTGAAATATATCACAGATATACTGAATTCAAAATCTAACCTAAACCTTTGATGAGCTAGCTAGCTAGGTCATCATGATTTACTGACGATTTAAGCTTCCACCCTATAATTTCTTTTATATCTCCATCTCCACTCGAACTAAATTTGTGTTTGTTATAATATTACTATCATACTTAAAATATATTCATAATATTCTAGTTTATATATGGTAATATTATTTATTCTCTATTATATTTAATTTATTTATATGTAAATCAATTAGTTATTGTACATTATTTTGTTTCTGAGACAAATATTATGTATTCAATAAGAGAATAATAAAAATTCAGCTCTCAAACTCTCTCTTCTACCTCTCCTTTTTTATTTTATTTTATTTTTTAGAGTAAGATTTCCCATCAATTATGTGGCTTACATTTTGGATCAGATCAGATTTGAATTTAGGTCCACTACTTAATTAGCTCTCTAACTAAATTATAATTAGTCTTTTTACAATTATAGTACCTACTATACTTATTAGACTTATAATATGTGTCGATAGAAAACAATTAATTCAGTCATTTCATAATGAACTGATCATTAATAAAGTTATATATATATATATATATATATATATATATATATATATATTTATATATATTCCAAGTACTGCATCATGCATGCATGCTTGTCAACAAAATCCTAACTCAAAGTAGGGCTGTGCAAAATTTCAAAATTTTCGACTTTGTCCGACTTTCGCTTCGATTCTGACACCGACAGAGTCGAAGTGATTGGAATTCGGAGCCAGAGTCAGAGCAGCTCCGAAAAATACATCGGAGTCGGAATCGGAGTTCGGAGTGAACTGGAGCTCCGAACTCTGACTCCGATTTTTTTAAAAATAAAAAATCGCTAAACGGGTCCGTTCCACTTAATGTGGAACGGCACCATTTCATCTCACGGGGGGTCCAAAATGCAGGACCCCCTTCTTCCCCTTCTTCCTTCTTCTTCTTTCTCTTTTCTTCTCCAGTTCTCTGAAGTCCGAACCAGTGATTGTTCATCTCGCCGCCTCGTTCCCTCGCCGCCGTTCCGCATTGCGCCTCCGTACTTCGTAGTCTCGCCGTCTCGTTCTCAGGCCAGCCTCCGTAGCATTTGAGCTTTGGTATGTTTCCGATTTCGAGCCCTAACTCGATTTAATTTTATGTTTATTTTCTGATTACCTAGATTTAGTTATTTTTGTATCATAAAGGTGGTTATTCTGATGAATTTGAGTTGTACTTGTTGAGTTTAGCTTGATTTCATCTCAAAAATGTCATTTTTGAGGTTTGGCTTGACTGTGGCTTGACCCTCTAGCTCGAGCCATGTTCACTCGACCCTTCGCTCGACCTCGATCGAGCGAATATGAACCAGAAGCTTCATTCGACACCCGCTCGAGCTAATATGAACCAGAGAGCTCCGCTCGACAGCCCACTCGAGCGAATATGAACCCGAGAGCTCCGCTCGACACCTGCTCGAAAGTTCGCTCGAGCTAATATGAACTAGAGAGCTCCACTCGAAACCCGCTCGACAGTCCGCTCGAGCTAATATGAACCCGAGAGCTCCGCTCGACTTTCGCTCGACAGTATGCTCGAGCAACTATGTAACCAGTCGAACCCGAGAGCTCCGCTCGACACCCGCTCGACATTCTGCTCTAGCGGGACTACAAACCTGATGCCTAGACTATTTTAGAGATAATAACAAACCTTGTTTTGAGTTCTATGACTTTTGATTTTGCGATTCGAATGGAAAATGTTGAGATAATAACAAACCTTGTCAAAAAGAATTGATATTTGAATTTTGGTTACAAGCTAATTTTTTAAACTAATATAACCTAGTTATTTTTTAAACTAATTTCTTAGTTCTAATTTATTTTTGCAGCTTCTTTGATTGTAATATGGATCATAGACCTAGTGGAGACGATCGTCCACAATAGGATGTGGCGAATACCAATGCTACAACTCCTACACCGGTGGGTATTTCCACCCCTAGAGCCACATCTAGGGCAGCCACATCTAGAAGAGCCACATCTAGAGGAGTTACATCTAGAGCAGCCACATCTAGAGCAGCCACATCTTGTGCGAGTAGTCGACTCCCACTCCTAGTGGATATAGAGGGTGAGGATGAGGATATGTTCAACGAAGAGGAGGAGATGCCCATTGAGCATGATCAACCACAACGGGCTTCTAAAAAATGGTCGTGGACATGGGAGCATTTCATCAAAATTCCTAATGAAATTGCAAACCCGCAAGTAAGATGCCACTATTGTGGTCAACTTTGTAAATGTCATTCGAAGAAGCAAGGCACCAGTGTGATGATAGCACATCTTTAAGGTTGTCAACGATATAAGATCGCGAAGGGATTGGCGGCCACTAATCAGACCAACCTCAGTTACGAAACTTCTACGGCCACTGATGGTACACATGCTAAGAAACTGGTCATCCCTCAATACAGTGAGAAGATGTTGAGGGATATGCTTGCAGAGATGATAATTATTGATGAGATGCCCTTTACCACAATCGAAAAAAGAGGCTTCCGGAAGTTTCTAAACTTTGTTGAGCCACGCTTTTCCATTCCATCACGGTATACGGTGATGCAAGATTGTATGAAAAGGCATGTGAAGGACAAGGTGGAGATGAGGAAGATGTTTGTTACCACTAGCCAGAGAGTGTCATTTACGACTGACACATGGAGTCCATACAGAACGTCTGCTACATGTGTATCACAGCATACTACATTGACAATGAGTGGAATTTGCATAAAAGAATTATTGGTTTCAAAGAAATTGTGAATCATAAAAGTGCATCTATTGGGGCGAAGATAGATAATTGTATAAAGGAGTGGAGGATTCGAAAAGTGATGTGTATTACAGTTGACAATGCTAGTGCCAATGAAACAGCAATTGACTGGTTTAAGCGAAAAACGATGGTGAACGATGATGCCATTCGGGACCACGACTTTATTCATATTCAGTGCTGTGCTTATATCATCAACCTCATAGTTGTTGAGGGATTAAAAGAGGTTGATGTTTCCATTACCCGAGTCTGCAACATTGTGCGATATGTGAGGGGTTCCCCCCAAAGGCTTGCCAAGTTTAAGACAATAGCAAAAGATCTTCAGATTGAATGCTCTAGTATGTTGTGCTTGGACGTTCTGACTCGATGGAACTCTACATACATGATGTTGGATGTAGCACAGAAGTATCAAAGAGCATTCGAGCGGATGGAGGTCGAGGATGGGGGCCTGAGATATGCTTTGTTGGAGCCAGCAGGACAGGGGCTCGGTGCACCGGACACACATGATTGGATTAGTGTGAGGTATTTTGTTCAATTTTTGCAAGCTTTTTATGAGATAACCATGCGGATATCTGGATCCAAATATACGACTGCAAACTTGTACTTCACTGAGCTCTCAGAGCTTCACTTCCACTTGGAAAATAGTTGTACTGATTCTAAGGGATTGTTATCTGCTATGGCTACGAGGATGAAGACCAAATATGATAAATATTGGGAGAATATTGAGAAGATAAATAGATTACTATTTGTGGCTGTGATCCTTGACCCCCAATATAAATTGGCCATTCTAGAATTTTGGGTAAATTCCGTCCTCGGGGCAGTGAAGGCTGCAGAGTTTATTACAATGCTTAAAAGTGATATTGATGACTTATATCATCACTACAGCAATAGTTGTCAACCATCATCCGCAGCTGGTAGCTCCTCACATTCGAGGCCAACGGGATCGACAGTTTCCTTCGATGATACTGACCCGTCCAGACTTGGGCTTACACGCCATCGTATTATGCAACAGTATCATCAACTCATTACAACGAGAAATATTATGCAATATACATCTGAGATTGAACGATATTTTATGGAAGCTGTCGAGGCACATAGTGATTTATTTCAGTTGCTAACTTGGTGGAAGGTTAATTCCACCAAGTATCCAGTCCTTTCTTGTATAGCCCGAGATGTGCTAGCCATTCCTATCACTACGGTCGCCTCAGAGTCAGCATTTAGCACTGGAGGTCGCGTGTTGGATGCTTATCGGAGTTCATTATCACCGTCAACCGTGGAGGCCCTCATTTGCACACAAAATTGGATTAGTGAAACGCCCATTGGAATAGATACTGTTGGCGTTGATGCCCAGAGTTATAGGCTTGAATCGGGTAACTTTATAAGTTTATATGCTTTTAAATTTTCATTTAATTAATTTTAATATTTCTAATTTTTATGATTTTATAAATCTAATTGTGAACCCTAACATAATTGCTGATGATTGAGAATTTGAGAGTTTGAGATGGACACCCCTTGAGAGTTGGGATGGAGAACTCCATTTATTCGAGAAACCCCCTTTATTGGTAAGAATCAAATGGAGAATCAAATTCTACTTTTACCATATTCAATTTGTTATTATCAATTTTTTTCATTTATTGCTTACAACTTTCTATCTTCATTTCAGCTTTCAGGCATGACCAAAACCATTGAGATTTAAGTGAAATTCGTGTTTAATATTTATGTAGTTATCTTTATTAAATGGGATTGTAAGGGACTATTATTACTTATGATTATTTAGTTTTTAAGTTTTTTTTTTTCTTTTCAATATTTTTTTTTTACAGATTCGGATTTCGGACTGTTGTTATAAATGAGACTGTTATAACTTATGGATTTATAAATTTTTTTTTGATCTTTTCATTATTATTTTTTTTACAGATTCGGACTTGGGCAATAGTGAGCCCAAAAGATGAAAAATGACATAAATTTTGCCCAATAAATAATCTACATGGCATCGATAGTGTCACGTTAAGAATGTTAGCTAATATGATTTTTTTCTCTCGAAGCAAGCGTACATGGAGGATAAGGTCATGATCAATTGATCATGATCCATGTTCAATTGATCGAGCTACATGATGTGATGAATAATAAACCATGTTGTACAGGAAATTAAACCAAGCTAGCTAATTAATTATTTATTTATTTAATTACTATTTTTAGTTTTATTTTTTGGTAATTAGAGTCATTTCAAAAACTAAAACAAAACAGTACTATTGTTTTGAACTTTTAACCTATCATATGATGTCATGCACATAGAAAGATAATAATAACAGGATCGATCATGATTAAAATTACAATGGTAAACAGTACTGCTTTCCAATTTTCTTTTCATCTTTAACCATAACATTATTGTTGTTAAACTCTAATTAAGCATGAAATTGCAATTGTCTTAAATTTAGGTGTTAAATATATGAGCTATGTTATATATGACATTATTATATATCCTACTTTCATCACAATGTGAATGTATTAATGCAACGTTGTCCATTAATTAGTACGATTAGATCAACTCTTTTATATATATACGCACGCATACACAAACAAATATAAACATACACAGATTATTTACATATATATATCCGTGTGTGTATGTATAATATATGGGTCAACTTGCATAAATCTTATAGAAAGCAATATAAAGAGTCAAAACATGGGCCACGTACGCCACCATGAAATTTTTAGTTGCCTTGTACGCCATACTTCATTTTCATTTTTGTTTTTTGTTTTGTTTCTTTTGTTGAAATGCATTGTACTTAATTAAAATGATTTTCAAGGCCAAGAGTGAAAGAAACGTGTTTTTTAGTAGTTTGCTACACACACACATATATATATGGAATGTTGGTGGCTACAATTTGGTAATTAATATATATATATATAAGTTTTATCCTGCATGTTTATTCAAATGTTGGTGGGTAAATAACTATAAGTTATTTAGTTTTTAAACTATTGGATTTATAAAATTTTTTTTATCTTTTCATTATTTTTTTTTTTTACAGATTCGGACTTAGGCAATAGTAAGTCCAAAAGATGAAAAAGGCCAAAAGGGCATAAATGTTGCCCAATAAATAGTCGGAGCTCCGATCGGAGTTGGAGTCGGAGTCGGAGTAAAATTTCCGCTCCGACTCCTGTCAGAGTCGGAGTCGGAGTAAAATTTCCGCTCCGACTCCTGTCAGAGTCGGAGGTCGGAAACGACTACTCTGACTCTGTCGGAGTCGGAGCTCAGCCCTAACTCAAAGGCGAATTGATTGGGTGGGAGGGCCGGTGTTCCTTACAAGACGATGCAAAGAGTGAAGGCGCATGCATGCAGCATGGCAAAATCCACAAAAACGTCATACCTTCTTCGGTTTGCTGTGTCTGCTTGTCTGTCAAAATCAGTCATGAAGCCCTTAAATTTGTACGAGAGGCTGGCTGACCTAGCTAGCAAGCTGATGATCATCACCATCTTCCTTCTTGGATCAGTTGTCCTTTAATGGGGGTAACAGTACTCGCAATAACTTCACAAAAAACGTACGTGTTGTCAATTGTCAGCATCGCAAGTAGCGATAGCAAAACGCAACTGCCAAACCAGAAACCGATATTAGCTATAAATATGATCCATTAAATCTTACTTTATTAGCTCATGAAATTAAAGTTCTGGTGTGGGGCTGCATGCCCGGACCTGGTATTCTCAGCTCTGATCAGGAATGTCTTCCAACGTTGGATCTTGTAATTAAACAGTACAACTAATTGGCATGATCATCTTCCTTGTGCTTTGAGTACTTTGAGACATTGTACGTACGTGCATGCTCTGAGATAAGATCAGCTTTATTCTTAAGATCAGAATAGAATTAGTCTGAAGCTTGCTAATGCCAGATTCCTGATTTGTTTGTTTCCATATGTAGAATTTATACGTACCAAAGTTTTCATTTCCACTTTCCTTCCGTACGCTATCTGCAGGTCACTATATAGACGTACATGACCTCAAGATCATCTAATTAACACCTTTTCCAGAGACGATTTCTGAACATGTCATTATTTTGAAATTAAGGATGAGAATATCAGTTTCTGTGCGCAGAACTATGTGTACAAATTCAATGCCATTAATCTTAATTTACAGCCCTAGATGATTAGCTTTGTTAGTAAAGATATATAAGAGAAAAGGTGAAATAAAAATGGAAGCAATTATATATATACAATACATGAATGAATATAATTTATGTGGTTTGGTAGTGTGCTTATGTCTATGGAACTGTAGAGAATTTTATTGAAATAATAATCAAAGATACAGTATGACGAATGTACAAGAGTAAACCCTGATTAACCAGTCAACTTGGATTAAGAACCAAAAAAAAGTCAAAACTTTCTCGACCCAAGCCGGAGCTAGCAATAATGCATGGATAAGTATTATTGAAAATCTACCAAAAAAACAGCAACGAATTTTTATAGATCGAATAACCAAACCATGCCGTTACAAACACAACCTAGCTCAACAAGCCTCAAACTAAACAAGATTTCTTCAATTTGTACCTCTAAGAAAATAATTATAAATTCCTTCTCTTTTTTGCAGCTTTCTTCCCTCATTCCCTGCTGGGTCGACGTTAAATCACTATCAGTTAGATCTGATATAATTGCAAGCACCCAAGTTAGTTAGCTGTCTTGCATTTCCTGCTTCTGATACAACTTTAACTTAAATCAAAGTGCAATTACTCCAGGTGGTCCTCAAATGAAAAAGCTGATCATATCGATCTGATTATTTATGGAAATCGGATGAGCAATATGATGATCAGAATTGAATGCTTGTTCCACATATGGCAAGAGTTCTGCCTTAACCTAATAAAATGATAAAAAAAAAAAAAAAAAGCAACTTTAACCCATGCAGCCGATGTGTCTCGTGGTGCCATGAATATGAATAATAATATGAGCGGTAAATTAATTTTGGTGTCTGCGGAGTGAGTGAGGTAGGTGTGTTTCAACAGTACTTTTGAAGTTGCCCTTTAATGAGGTGTCCATATCTTCTGAGACTTGGAGACTTTGGGGCTCACGCGTCTCTACCATATATCCCCACCAGGCCACCACCATGTATCCACCAATATTAATCATAAATAAATCTACAAAACCTTGGAGCTCAGATTTTATTATTTTAATTTAGTTATATAGATTAGGATGATATATTTTTGTTGATCAATTTACAATAATCTTCTTAATTAGGATTGTCTCTGAGCTTTGTTTTCATAGATGAGATGAAATGAAATGAAATGAAATGAAAGTTAAAAGTTGAATAAAATATTATTAGAATATATTTTTTAATATTATTTTTATTTTAATATTTGAAAAAGTTAAATTTTTTATTTTATTTTATGTAAAAATTTAAAAAAAGTTTATAATGATTAGATGAGATGAGATCATAAGATAAGTTAGCAAGAGTTGTCATGAAAACAAACTAGGCTTAGTATATAATTTGTTCCAATATGTACTCAAATTGTTAGTGGATAGAATTTTTCTCCAAATTGAAGGAAGTTTCCTGCAACCTATTGAAAAAGGGTCCTGCGTCCCTTGAGTAGTACGTAAGTTAGAAATACGTGTTTTTTCAATGAAAAGCTATATGACAATATTTTATTTACTTAAATTCTTAATAAAGCATGTATATATATTTATAAAAATTTTATGTACAGTCACTTTTACGTACTTCTTACATACTCCACTAATATGATTGGCTGTATCATTTTTTTTAATATAAAATAACTGTTTGGATCAATCACGTCAGTGAAATTTATAAAGAGTATATAAAAATAACTGTCTGTAACAGAACTCATATATATCACATACTCTATAGATACTTATAATTATTTTTATAAATGAATTAGAGGAAGTTTCCTCCAATCCATTTTGGAAGAAAACTCTGTCCATGATTAGTAGATAAGTAATATGCATGTACATATAAATTAAAAGTCCAATAAATCTAATGCACTGGAAAGGTAGGAGGATGCATGGACCAACAAATTAAAGCTATGGATAGCATATTAATTAATTGTTAGAATTATTTTTTTTCTTTTTGCCACAATTTTTAGAAAATTCTCTGGCCTTTAGTCCTAATTTTTTCACCAAAAACCAATTAATTTCTTGACTAGATCACATCATGTCTAAAACATCTATTACCTACATAGTTTTAAAACATTTTCTTTTATTCTATACATAAACCATATATATCAAGTTATCAACCATGCATGCTCTCAATTAATTGTACTGTAATAATTTAGCATAATTTGTTATTACTCTATTAAAATTATGAAAAATTATTATTTGTACAAGTTTCAAATAGACAGACCTCATACAAGCACTTATAAAAAAGTGGACCTCATCTTAAAAAAGTGTAAAAGAAACTATTCTTTATTAGTAGAATCTTTTTTTTTTATAGAAGGTTTTTATGAGATTTGTCTATTTAAATGAATAAATGTATTCAAATGACCCCTGATTTGGTTCTCAAAAGACGCTTCGGTTTCCAACATGCTCCCAAAAATGTATTTGATTTCCAACTTCCCAAAAGAAATGATAATAAATTTAAAATGATTATAAAAGTCTAGAAACTTTAGAAGTAGATCATAAACACTTCCTCCTTACATCTATATATAACATTCTCTCATATTTATCATGTTAAGCTCCGTCATTAATTCACTGATCATGTCTTTATAAACGATCGCAGATTTACAAAACCGTAAAATTTAGATCAAGAACAGTACTACTTATTTTTCTTTCGTGATGATCTATAACAATATTTCTTCTTCGATCTTCTTTGAATGCATTATTTCTCAATCAATAGTTTTGTTCCTATTAAGTCACATCATAATTCAATATTGATCTTTTATAAAATGTCATTAACTTAAAACAATTCTCGACTTGCATGTTTAAAGGAAATTATGGGATTGTGGCCGTTTGCATTTTTTTTTTTTTTTTATGAGGAAAGGGAAGTTTCGAACTCCAAATCTCCATTTTAGAATTATATCAATCAGGTTACATATATTTGACAATTAAAAAAATAAAAATATCATAAAATTAGGACAATTAATTATCATGATCAGCTTTATTATGATCAGTCAAATATTTCATGATATTTCTTGTTAGTTTAGAATTAAGTGTCCTAACTTTGAAGTGTTAGGAAAATCCATCCATAGTCAAATTAAGGCAATAATTGATATCATTAAAAAAATACAATAATAAATAATTCATATTTAATATGCCGATCGATCGAAGAAATTATTTCTTTCGAGGAAGTCTGCGGTCAAAACCAGTTGAGTACGAGTCATGGGGCTCATGAGATCAATTAATGATCAGCCAGTGAATAATTAATACGCTCAGACTTTTTATAAAAGTTGCCGAAAATTATTCAACGCGTGCGTTCTAAATAATGGAAATTAACTAACCGCGCGTTGATTGAACATGAATATATATATAGGAATAATTAATTAAATTTATTTTAAAAATTATCATACTTTAAATCCTTATTATACAAAAAAAAAAAAAAAAATCAAAGCCATTTAGATGTAATCAATGTTGATATCTTAATATCTAAAACTTGATTTAAACACTTAATTAATTTTTTCTCCTCATATTAATATAATTAAAGTTTGATATGATATATATATATATATGTTAATTAATACTCATGATGAAAAACCTCATCAACTTTGTTCAGAATGGAAATAATAAGTATGAAAACTAGCTCTTTATATATATATAGTGTGTATGCTATATATATAAATAAATACTTTAATTATAAAAAAAATTTATAAAATTAAATTTATAAATTGACGTGATGAACTTGATAGGATTAATATCTTAAATTGTAAAATTAATTATTTTTATTATAAAATAAATATAACATATCAAATAAAACTAGGTGAGTATATAAATTTATTTTATGAAATTTATTTACGACGGTTGTCTAGCAAAAATGTTATCTTAATCCATCTTATTTGTTGTATGCAGCAGCGTTGCGTACGTACGTTGATTTGTCGGTGAATGTTTCGTCTGGAACTATTAAGATGTCAGAAAAGTACCGATCGATATTAAACTTTATATGAAGCATGGAGCAACGCCCAGTCCCCTAGCTCCATAACTAACTCATAATTAGCAATCTTAATTTCAATCCGTCACTTGCCCCCACCCCTCCACAGTCCCCCCCGCCGCCGGTCCCCTCCTCTTCTCTCTCTCTCTCTCTCTCTCTCTCTCTCTCTCTCTCTCTGTGTCTGCACTGACGTTGAGTTTCCGTTCATTATAAACACCATAGCTTTTCAGTTCCATAGTACTACTCCACTGTAAGCTCTCTCATCTCTCTCTCATCTCTTCTCTTTTCTCTCTTCTCTCTTCTCTGAACGTGCAATGTGATCATAAAAGTGTAAGAATGTAAACAAGGTTGATTTATATATGCAGGTAGCTAATGTCTGTGTAATAATAGGTAAAGGTGGTCGTTCTTGTGAATTAATAAGCCTTTCTCAAATATTAGGTAATTTGAATTGTATGCCTCAATCACAGGCCAGATCAGAAAGTTTGAGGCCGCCGGGGTTCCAAGGGCCGGCCAATATATATTTAGTTCGAATTTTAAATCCTTTTTCCCTTTTGTTCTGACTAGTGTGATGGCCTGTGCCTGTTTCCTTGAGTTGGGTATGCACCATCATGAGTTGTTTACAAGGATTCTTTTTTCTTTGATTTCTGACTTTTCCTTTCCGTCTCATGTTTGTTTGTTCTTGATCCGTAGGCTTTGCTTGAGTTTTCCATTCCGTACTCCATCTGTCTTCTCTTTGCTTTCTTTAGTCATATATATATATACACACACACACACACACATGATGATCAGGTGGAAAGTGTTCCTCCATTACCTTCTTAATTAATTTTATTTTTCATTTTAATTACCAATCTTTTTCTTGCATTAATAGAGAAAGATTATTTAAAATTCATGTTAATTCAGTCCATATATGTGTGTGTGTGTGTGTGTTAGTAATTAAGGATTGAAGCTTACAGCTTCCAACTTTATACCAATTTTTCTAAAGAGGTAGGTCGATCAATCAATATGACTTTTATACATTGATTATTTGTGGTCCTTAATGATCAGCTATAATTTTCCTTGTAGAGACATGCATTATTTTTTCTTTATTTTTGCAAGACCTACTTTTTTTCTTTTGATCTGCAATATATATATATATTATATAATATATATTTATATAAGTGCATGTGTATATTAATATATATATATATATATATATATATATATATATATATATTCACGTTTTTCTCTTGTCGGCCTGCAGGTTTCATCTAATTTGAGAAGAATGAAGATTTTTTCAGTTCCAGTTGAAGAAGGAAAGAAAGGCCAAGATGGGAAACCATCAGTTGGTCCAGTGTATCGCAATTTACTCTCCAAACACAACTTTCCTCCACCTGATCCCGATAGAAGTACAGCTTGGGATGTTTTCAGGTTGTTCACTACTATTCATATATATATTATCAATTATTATTTTTCAATCAAAATAAAAGGCAATGATAATTAATAATTAGTTTCATATCACACAACGCCTAGCTAATTGGCCTCACTACATTAACAAAAATACTTTGTTATAAATTGGATACAAATTTTTTCACCTCGAAAGAGTACTTATTTTCGTCACGAAAAAACAATATTACTTGATAATTAAGTGATTAAATTCATACTTTTTTAAAAAAAATGGAGCTTGGCCATATATAGCTGCGCCGGAAACGAAAGTTACAGATCACCATCTTAAAATGTGCAAACAGCAAACAAATTTTATCTTTGAAAATCGGTGCATATATATCAGTATTATAAGAAAATTATTTATTTATGACCAGTTATTTTCTGTAAAAATGATTATTTTTTATTAAATTGAGTCTATTTTCGTCGTAAATAATCCATCACAGATGCTTGTTTTTCTTGTCGCATGCGTGCCGATATTTGTTAGTGCCAAAAGATCAATGAATATAGAAGTTGATTCGTTCAGTATGGGAAAATATATTGAAAGTAGTTGTTGATCTAAATAAATATATATAGTTAATTAATTTGTTTGACAATTTAAGGGTGTTGATCATAATGATCATTATAATTATATGCATGCAGTTTATCTGTAGACAAGAATCCGGGAAGTAGGATGCTTGGATGGCGTGAGTTTGTGGATGGGAAGGCAAGCATCCTAGCTGCATCATTTTTAGTATTTATACATATATAGATATATGCATCGATTGCAAGTAGGTACGTACGTACTAGATTAATTTGATGATGTTTTTAATTAGCACGGGCCTTATGTCTGGAAAACGTACAAGCAAGTTTTTGATGAAGTTCTGTGTATTGGCTCTGCATTACGAGCATCTGGTGCTGAACCTGTAAGTATATATATAACCCATATATATATATATATATATATATATATTAAAATTTTAATTTTGAGCTTTATATTATCTTTCAGTACTAATACTGGACTGGACTTTTTCCTTAATTTTGTGGCTTTATTTTTTTTATTTTTGGTGTTCGGGTAGGGCTCCAGGGTTGGGATTTATGGATCAAACTGCCCTCAGTGGGTTACAGCTATGGAGGTGATCTGCTTTGAGTATCATTCTCTCTCATGATCTTGATCTTTTGCTCCTTTTTATTTTTTAAGGGTTTTACAAATCTTTTTGTTCTTTTTTATATATATATTTTTTTTAGAAAAATATATTAATAAAAAAGAGATTATACAAAAGTAATCACATAAGCTGACGTGACTTGATATAGTTTGTTAAATTGTAATGTTATTTTTATTGTAAATTAAATGTAATGGATCCGATAAAGTCCAGTCAATTTAAGTGATTATTTTTATATAATTAATTTAGGAACGTAGCTCTTCTCTTTTATAACCTAAGATAAAATAATTTCTTTCTTTTTTGTGTGTAGGCTTGCAATGCCCACAGGCTGATTTGTGTGCCTCTTTATGATACCCTCGGTAAATGTTAATTGTAGTGAACTTTCCTACTCCTGTCTTTTCAAAATTTCTCTCTCTCTCTCTCTCTCTCTAAAAAGTCCAGAAATATTGATTCCTTTGTCCTTAAAGCTCATGGGAAATGAATTTTGTGCAAGAGATGGGTCCACCATCCATCTACCCGCTACATGTTTTTCGTTGAAGTAGTAACTTTGGCGGAGAATGACCCCCTCAGCGATTAGGGGTGTAACCGGTCCGGTTCGGTCTGGTTTTGAATAAAATCTTGAACTGAATCGGTATGACTGGTTTTATATTTTTTAAAACCGATTACGCACCAGTTATACTCCTAAACCGGTACTTCCGGTTTTACCAGTTTCCGGTCCTGTCCGGTCCGGTTTTCCGGTTTTTTGAAAATGTAAGTTTGACATTTTGTCATTAAAAATATGTTTAAAAAAATATATTATACTTTTATTAATCTATATTAGACTATTAATATAACTATAACTATAGTCTATATTAGACTACTTTTTTTTTTTGAGAGAGTCTATATTAGACTATTAGTACAAGTTATAAATTTATATATTAGTATAGCTATATATTAGTATATATTAGTATTAGTGATAAACTATATATTAGTATAGCTATATAATACATGATCAATTACATTTTCATTTTTAAGATTAAAATTTTATTTTATAATAACATTATCTTATATATAATTATATTAATAGTATATGATCAAACAAATTACAAATGTTCATATTTAAAATTAACATTTAATGTTATATTTTATAAATTATAATATGAAATTATTTCATATATGATATATAATTATATACAAAAATTTCACATATAATTATACATTATATATAAAACTTATATATTTAATATATATAAAATATTTTGTATAATTTTAATTTTATATAAAACTTATATATAAAATTTTATTTTTTATATTTTTTTATCCACCGGTTCGGTCCGGTCCGGTCCGGTCCAAAAAATCCTAAAACCGGAACCGGACCGATTCAAAACCGGCAAAACCGGTCTGGTTCGGACCGGTTTACCGGTTTTCCGGTTTAAATTTACACCCCTATCAGCGATCAAATATCTCCGTTTATTTCTCTACCTTGATCAGGATCATGATCATGATTAATTTTGAATTATGAATTAGTAGTCGTAGAATATATATGTATATATATATATATATATATGTATATATGTATATATGTATATATGTATATATATATATATATGTATACACTAAGGAATGGTCCCGGGTGCATTAGTCTTGGAGTGTACCTGAAATAATGATTTTAATAAAATAAAATAATCAGTAGCTTATTTGTCTGGGAAAAGAAAATATAAGGTTAAAAAAAGATTAAAAATAAAGATTAAAAAAAATCTAAACTTCAGCAGAATATGAGCATTAGTCCGCATCCATATTGGATTATCTATTTACTCTCTATATAATAATAAAATATTATTAATTTAATAATTTTTTTAATTTTTATTTTTATCACATTTTATAGTTCTACTAATTAAAATATTAATAATAATTATATTCTAATTAAATTAATAATTAATATTATATATTGAGTGTTTTAAGTATTTTATTAGTTAAATTTACTTAAAGTGGAATTTTACAATGAGAATGCTCTAAAGCATTTTGTTCTAAAAAGTAAAGTCATTTTAATTTTTTTATTTTAAAAAAATTGAAACAAAAAGAAAAGAAAATAAGTACACTGTCAAAATAAAAAAAAACATGAAAAAGATACGTCAATTCATGTGCGCCGCGAGGCTATTAAGGGTTTTTTGGTAAAACATGATCTTTCATTAAATTATACAAGGGAACTACACGTCAAATGGTTAATGATTTTTAGGGCCTTTTGGTAAAATATGACTTAACGGACTTAACGGAAAATTAAGAAAAGTTAACGGAAAAACAACAAAAGTTATTATTCACAGTTAGATAGACACTTATTATAATAGAATAGATATAAATTTATTAAACAAACAAAAAATATATTAGCACACTTAATTTGACCCATTAAACAAAAAATAAAATGTTTTAAAAGGTATTAATATTTGCATATATCTTGATTTTCAAAATTTGGTGAGAATTAATTTGTATAAGTCATTATACTCATAGGCTTGGATTTTCTACTTCCTGATTCCTTCTTGTGTTCATGATCAGCAGATTTTTTATATCATCAAGCTGAAGCATTTAATTGATTTCAGGCAATACATATAACTAAAGTCCTCGAGATTGTGTTGGATGCAGGGCCAGGGGCTGTCAATTTTATTTTAGATCATGCAGAGGTTGATTTTGTTTTCGTCCAGGATAAGAAAGTGACAGAAGTGAGAACTCAAAAAAAAAAATTGACATGCTTTGAGCTTTGTGATGAAATGATTTACTAAACCGCATTACCTCATAGTTTAAAAGCAATGGATGGTTCTGATCAGACAAATGAACTCGCTTTTTGCAGATACTAAATCCTGATTGTAGTCATGCTCAACGCCTGAAAAGTAAGAACGATTAAAAAGATTGCAGTCTGCTGCATTTGAAGACATTCTGCTCATGAGTTTGGCTGTTGTTGCAGCTTTGGTGTGCTTTACTTCCATGGAAGAGGAGGAGGAGAAAACAGCAGCTGGCATTGGGATAAAACCGTACTCATGGAATGAGTTCCTCCGTTTGGTCAGTTTCTTGATGTCTTCTGAGAAAAAAGTGTTTGTTTTTCTCCATTGGTAAATTATTTGGAAAGAAATTCCAGTGAATATTCTACTAGACAAGCAGTACTGGTGCCCAAATAAATCTTTGCATCTCTCTCTCTCTCTCTCTCTCTCTCTCTCACACACACACACACAAACAGATCTTTGGGCGCATGTGCTGTCTGTTGTCATGTTCCATATATATATATATATATATATATATATATATATATATATATATATACATCTATTTGGCCTAAAAATGCTATTCATATTTTTCTCTAAAAGTTGTTGGCTGTGAGAGTTACTTTCCCAACAAAACTTGGGTTAACTCGCTCAAATTGCCTCATTCCCGCTTAATAGCATATCACTTTAAAAATTGACAGTTGATCTTAAGTGTTCGTTGTTCATCAGGGAAAAGAAAACCCCTCAGATATTATTCCACCTCAGGCTTTCCACATATGCACAATTATGTACACAAGTGGCACAAGTGGAGATCCTAAAGGTGTTGCGTTGACACATGAAAACATTGCATATTTTATAAGAGGGATGGATCTTTTTATGGAACAATTTGAAGACAAGGTACGTACGAAGATCCTTGAACCTCTGATACGTTCATGTTTTTTACACCATGTATATCTCTCTTCTTGCTGTTCGTGTAATCTCCAGGACATATTGTTAATTAGCTCTTCTTTTCTTTTTTCCTGTTTCTGAGCAATAGCTATACAAAATGAGTACTGCTATAGCCACACAAAGATCACACAAAAGTAATCCCACAAACCGATATGGTTTCATGTAATCTGTTAGATCTATTTTACAATAAAAGTAACTTTGTAATTTGATGAAGCACATCATGCCACATCAGTTTGTGGGATTATTTTTGTGTAATACATTTGTGGCCAGTGTATTTTCAATACAAAACTATATTGGACACATCTATTTCCTTTGCGTGAGTCCCACATACCAATTAAGGAATTTCATGCGCAAAAACCATGTATCAGTCTTTATGTTTCTCCTAGCTATTAATTACCTTAAAAATGTGCTTGGAAGCACAACCCACATTGGAAAGAAGGTACCTCATGTGTTGCTTCTGGATGAATATTTGTTAAAATTCTTCATATGGTTAGTCTCTGGGATCTTCTGATCTTATATGCAGGGTTGCAATTTTATTCCTGTTGGTTTCCTAGCTAACATGTGCAATTTTGACCCTGGATAGATGACAGAAACTGATGTGTATCTTTCTTTCCTGCCCCTGGCTCATATCATTGACCGCGTGATTGAAGAGTATTTTTTTCGTAAGGGTGCTTCTGTTGGCTACTATCATGGGGTATGCTGCTGAAACTATCTGAGTCTGTTTTAAAATTTAGGCCTCTTTCTTCTTCTTTTATCCTGATCATGGCATACAAGGGCAGGAAAAAAGAAAGAGGATGAGGTAAAATATATATATATATATATATATCTAAAGGAAAAGAAAACTAATTGTTTTCATGATTGTTTGTCCTTTTACATATAAATATATATCGTCTGTCTAAAAGTATGGTTTCTTATGATTTGAAGGATCTTAAAGCAATCAGGGATGATTTGATGGAGCTGAAGCCAACATGTTTTGCTGGAGTGCCTCGAGTTTTTGATAGGGTGCATGAAGGCAGGCACTGAATCTAGTCATCTTTCAGCTAAAACTTAGTAAATTCATTATTTCGGCTAACCAACCTTGTTGATCGTTCATGCTCATCAATATATATTTCAGGTATTCTACAAGCATTACAAGAACTCAGACCAATTCGGAGAAATATTTTTCATTTGCTCTACAGATAGTAAGTTGGTCTTCTGTCTATTCCAGTATGTTCACTTTATGGTGATTGTTTTTCTGTCGATTTGTCATATAATGAGAATCGGGATGATTTTCCTGTGATGCAGCAAGCTTGCTTGGATGAATTTAGGATTTAAACAGAAGAATGCTGCACCGTTAGCAGATCTATTGGCATTCAGGAAGGTTGTATATATATATTTCTTCTTTTCTCGTCTCGTACTTTTTGTTTCAAATATCCACATAAAGCTTCTCACAAACTACCATACCTTGGGACATCTCAACGTAGGCAATAAAATCATTTTGACTGAATCTCATTCCTTTTCTTAATCCATTTAAAGAAAGTCCTTGGATTGATCATAGTCGACATAACCAGGATCCTTGCTTCACTCGGACTACTTTGATATGGATCAAATCTCTCCACATTCTTGTTTATCCAAAAACAGTGCATCCCTATAGCTTATGAAGAGGTTCCCTCAACTTCCTGACTGGCTTTCATTATGTCAATTATTTTCAGGTCAAAGCCAGATTAGGTGGTCGGATTAGACTAATAATCTCTGGAGGTGCACCCTTGAGCTCTGAGGTGGAAGAATTCTTGAGGGTTACTTGCTGTTGTTTTGTAGTCACGGGCTATGGTAAGGACTCTTGTGTTTTAAACTATATTTTCATTAAAAACCAGCACAGTAGTCCACCATATACTTATTTAACTGATGATCAGCATACTTCTGGGGATATTTTTATCCCCTTTTAAGAGTAATTCTGCAACCTTTTATATTTTTTCCAAACCTTTCAACCATATTCTGCAACAAGTCATTCCATTTACAAGTCGGATTGAAAGATTTTAAACTTCTCTTACAAATCAAATTCTTTCGTGTCAGCAGTACTGTGGCTGTCTTCTACACTGTCTTGCAAATAAACTCTTTCTTCTTCAACACATTACGCTTTAAGTTGGATTGGTTGAGTTCTCTCAGTAGGCCAAGAGGCGAGTTTGGTGTTATAGCAGACTATTTGTACAAAATTAAAAGCAGTGGCATTTTGGTTCAGGGATGACAGAAACTTGTGGACCAACTACTTTGGGCTTCCCTGACGAGATGAGCATGGTTGGTGCTGCTGGTACTGTTGGTGTGTACAATGAGCTTCGGCTGGAGGAGGTTCCAGAGATGGGCTACAATCCACTTGAGGAACCATCACGTGGGGAGATATGTGTGAGAGGGAAGACTGTCTTCGCTGGATACCACAAAAATCCTGAATTAACAACAGAGTCCTTTAAAGATGGCTGGTTTCATACAGGTTGATGAGCATGCAGTGTCTTTAATTTCCTGTTTGTAAGTTTGTTTTGCTTTCGAATATTAATTTAGTGTTTGTGATTTGTGTCATTTTTGGCATCCTCAGGGGACATAGGGGAGCTACTTCCAAATGGAGTTGTTAAGATTATTGATAGAAAGAAGAACCTTATAAAGCTTTCCCAAGGAGAGTACGTTGCACTGGAGTATTTGGAAAATGTTTTTGGTGTCAACCCAATTATTGAAGATGTGAGCATTTTTTTCCCAGTTCCTGAGATAGTATAATAGAAATTAAGTCATTAGATTTTATTTATGGGTAAAATATGTGGGTGATTTGATAATGTTTCCATTGCTTTGAAGATCTGGGTCTATGGGAACAGCTATAAGTCAATGTTGGTTGCAGTAGTTGTACCACATGAAGAAAACACCAAAAAATGGGCATATTCAAATGGTCACATGGGTTCATTCTCTGAACTTTGTTACCTTGATCAGTTAAAGAATTATGTGCTCTCAGAGCTGAAGTCTGCTGCTGAGAGAAACAAGGTAATATCTGCCTCAAATTGAGATTGATAAATGTTGTTCTCCATTCTAAATTTCATTATCTCTAGTCACACCAGTTGGTGTCATATTTTAAGTAACTTTTCATTTAAATTGTTCGTGTACAAAGCCACTTAGAATATACAATACCAATTGACATGATAAGCACTAGCATTGGATTATGCATATCCAAAAATTTGCATAGTTATGAACAGTGTTTCTACAAATTTGAAGATGCATTGTTCACTCTTAAATCTTATTTTATTACTTTTTTCTCTCTCCTCCCCCTCTCTCTCTCTCCACCAACATATAGGATTTTAAGAAAAAAATTATAATGGGTGCTAAATGATAGAATTCACAGTGGTGCTAATTGCAAAATATTAAAAAATAATAATAATTTTAGGAAAAATAATAATAATTGATTATTATTTGGCTCAAAGATGCATAATCCAATATGGGAGTTTTTCTTGATATACAAAATCAATCTCCAAAAGATATGATTTTGCATATGCATATAAAGAAACCAATACTAATGCTCTAAAGAATGAAAAAACCCAGGACGAAGAATAGCAATGCTTATTAAATATATACCCAAATTGCAATGTCTATGTATTCTCCCATATAAGGTAGAGACAGTAATGACTGTCAGCTCAATGCTTGTATAACTTGGGTGGTTGGTAATAGATTAACACATCTCTGCACAACTTCTTTCACCAGTCTTTTACTCTCTTCTCTTGTTTAACCAGCTGAGAGGTTTTGAATATATCAAAGGAGTCATTCTAGACCACCAGCCCTTTGATATGGAAAGAGATTTGGTAACTGCAACATTGAAGAAGAAGAGAAATAAGTTGCTTGAATTGTATAAGGTATATCAAGTTTCTCTTTTTCTCCTCCTTCTAGAGCTTCAATTTAAGAATCACAAGGAAAGTGGTGGAAATCAATTACATATTTTCACAGGTTCAAATCGATGAACTCTACCGGAACTTGGCCGGAGGAAAATCATAAAGGTTTTCAGTTGATAATATGATCAGTTGAGTGGAGCATCCAGTGTATTGCCTTTCTTCCCTATCCCCCAAATTACCCGCAAAACAGTACTTTTCTTGTTGGTGTAATTTATCTGGTGTGAATGTGAGAAACTATGTCATATATTTGAGCTATTTTCTGTTAGGATTTTTTACTTGATAATAACTAATTTCCAACAAGGAAATATTTGTCCTTCACAATCTTCTTTTCAATAGTATTTTTTTTTTTTTTTGGCATTAATGCAATAAGATAAAAATGAAATGAGAGAAAATGATAATATTATTAATATGTAAATTTTTTTCATTGATATTTTGGTATATATTCAAAAGAGAGTAATAGGTATATAAAAAGAATTATAAATTAACCTTAAATTTACTTTATAACTAAAAAGATATTTCAATCTAATATATTATAATAAGAAAATGCTATTATGCCACCTGCGTTTATTCCCTCACTTTGACAGTTTATATATTTAAATTTTTTTTTAAAAAAAAATTTACTTTATGATTAAAGAAGTGGCTTTTAGTGTATTGATGAATTTTTTTTTATTTTTTCAAAATATTTAAATATGTTAAAAAATATAATAAATAAAAATATGAAATAAATAAAAATATAAATTTGTACTATGTAGCAGACTCATTATATTAACTGTAGTCTTTTCATCATTTGTTTATGTTCCATCAAATAAAATAAAAAATAAATTATTACTTTTTTATTTATCTTTCAATCATCTCACGTCACAATAATGATTAAAAATATAACAAATATATATTTTCGGAAATCATAAAGTTACTTCATATATAAAGGAACCTTATAATTGGCTAAAAACTCGACCAAAAAGAGTGGAAAAAAGATATGCGTAAGTTAGACATAACGTTCCTTAGTACATCCTCCCGACACATTTGCACTCTTTCAACGGCCAATCTCAATTGCAGGATTAAAAGGTACCTTGACCAAAACTGCGTAAACAATGCACGTAAACTGTTTGATGAAAACCCCTCGTCCCGAAATGTCGTCACGTGGAACGCAATGATCGCGGGGTACGTAAGGAACCACCAAACGCAATGTGCGCAGGACTTGTTCGATCAAATGCCCAATAAAGACGTGGTTTCGTGGAACACCATGCTCTCCGGTTTGCACAACACAAAAAATCCAGTAAGAGTGTATTTGTGCCTTCTGCAAATGGGGAGAGTTGGCTTGAGGCCCAATGAGTACACCGTGTCAATAGCAATCAGCGCTATTTTGGACTCAGTGTTCAATGTCTTGGTTTCGCAGATTCATGCTCATGCCGTCTGTTTGGCACATAATATGAGCGTTTTTGTTGGGTCAGCGTTGATGACAGGGTACACGAGTGTTGGGGATCAGGTTGGCTTACAGAGAGCATTTGATGAGATATTGGTGAAAGATGTTACGTCGTGGAATGCGTTGGTATCAGGTTACATGAAACTGGGTAGCATGGTTGAGGCTCAGAGGGTCTTTGATAGGATGCCAGAGAGGAATGTCGTTTCTTGGACGAGCTTGGTTAATGGATATATAGGAAATAAGAGAATAAACGAAGCTCGGTCTGTATTTGATCAAATGAGAGAAAGGAATGTGGTTTCGTGGACTGTAATGATAAGTGGGTATGTGCAAAATCAGAAAGTTATGGATGCATTAAAGCTTTTTATCTGTATGATGAAATCGGGGAGTCGGCCTAATCATTTTACATTTTCAACCGTGTTAGACGCATGTGCTGGGTATTCTTCTCTTCTCGTGGGACGGCAGATTCATTCTAGCATCTTAAAGTCTGGTATACCAAGTGATGTAATCTTGTCAACCTCGATGGTTGATATGTATGCAAAATGCGGGGACATTGACGCCGCATTAGTTGTGTTTGAGTTGATGCCAAAGAAGAATTTGGTGTCATGGAACTCAATAATAGGAGGTTCTGCCCGGCATGGATTAGCAACAAGAGCATTGGAAGAGTTCGAAAGAATGATAAAGGGTGGTGTTAGGCCTGATGGAGTTACATTTGTCAATGTTTTATCTGCATGTGGGCATGGAGGATTGATTGAAGAAGGTGAAAAGTACTTCAACTCCATGCTTGAGTACGGAATAAAGGCAGGAGTGGAGCATTATGCGTGCATGGTAGACCTCTATGGGAGAGCAGGTAAGCTGGAGAAAGCAGAGGAATTGATTAGGAGGATGCCTTTTGAACCTGATGTTGTTGTATGGGGTGCATTGCTTGGTGCGAGTGGCTTGCATTCGAGTTTGGAATTTGGTCAGTTTGCTGCCGAAGGAATATGCAAATTCAAAAATGATCATCCTGCAGTATATTCAACGCTCTCGAAGATTCATGGTGAAAAAGGAGCATGGAGCAGTGTAAACGAGGTGAGGAGAATGATGAACGAGAGGCGTGTAAGAAAGCGAAAGGCAGGTAGTTGGATTGAGTCTCCTTTCGGTGTAAGATGAACAAAATGACGATGACGGCAATTTCTGATGAAGACATCTTATCTAACAAATTATAATTCCATCAGAGATATTTCCATACCGTAAAATCTTGACTGGTCTTCTACTCTTTCTGGTGAGAAATTGTACGTCTAATAGATTGTTCCTTTTGACCGCACACAACAATCCACACCATTTTACACTGTAAACCTTTTTTTAGACAAATGTTTGGGCGTAGATGTCTCTTTTTGAGAGAGAGAGAGAGAGAGAGAGAGAGAGTTTCGATTCATTCATATGATCATATCATATTCATTCCCCATTTTTTCTCAAAATTTTAATCGCTTTCTTGACAAGTTTAAATGGCAATGAAACCACCAAATCCACAAACAATTTGAGATAGACGATACAATACAAAATTATAACTCACTAAAACTACCACTAGGTAATGATACAGAAATTTTGCCAAATTTCCACAGCTTTCACCGACACACTGGCTCTTTTGAGAGTAGATGAGCCAGTTAATACAATGAAAGAATCCTGCTAATACGTATGGCCTCTCCATGTCCATGGAGAAGATACATGCAAGTAGTCAAAAGATATGGACGGCAAGAACTTCATTTTCTGCTCTTGCTCTCCTCCCTGTCCTTCTCCCGCTTCTTGTAAAGCCTTTCAAGAACACGTTTGGCCTCGCACTGAGGGAAGTTCGTCAGATCATAATAGTGTGGTGCTATATCAATCAGCCTGTACCCCAAAGACTCACTGATTAGCGTGGAATATTCATCTAACAGCACTTTCATGCCAGAGAGAAAAAGACTGAAATAAAGACTTCCACGCTACCACATAATCACAACATCAAATAAACTAAATAATTGAGTCCCAAAAAGTTGCACTTGAAGTTGTTCAGCTTTGCATGGGTAGATAATCAGTTCTTAGACAGTTGAACCTAAAGGGCATCCTTAGTTTGATCTAAGCTACTCTAATTAACAAGCCCAGATAATGGTGTGGAACTTATTCATTGACAATAGCAAGACCAAATACTGGAGTTCAATCATCCAAGCTGTGATACCCCATACTGAATGCTAAGATTAAGTGGTGTATTGGATCCCAGGTTGCTTGGAAATGAAAAGTTCTTACTCTTTATGATGATTCCAATGGAACTCTAATTATATTATTGACTAGTCATTTTGGAGTATAAGTCATATGGCTTGGACCTTCCGTTGGGGCATTACAAATTGTATCATAGCCTATCCCAACTAGAAATGTAGGACTTAAGTTGTGTCACCTACGACGGACTGGCCCAACAATGACGTTAGGAATTTAAGGGCGAAGATTGTGATACCACAATACTAAATGATAAGGGTATGTGGTGTATAACATCCCACGTTGCTTGAGAATTATAGTTCTTACTCTTTATAATGATTCTAATGGGGCTTTAATCAAAGCCGTAGAGAAGATGATTCCATCCTCCATTACGTGGTGCTTATGGCAAGAGCGGAATGAGCGGACTTTCGAAAACAGAGAGCAGTCGCTAGAGGAACTTCACACTCATTTTTTTCATATTTTATTTCTACAGGCAAAGCTTTAGATTTCAATGGCTTGACTATTCATGACTTTTTAGTTTCTAATACTGTGACATAGATAGGTTGAATCTCTTGTATATCATCTTGTGTACTTGGACTTTGCCTATTCTTTAGTAATAACATTATTGTTTACTTATAAAAAATATAAATAAATAAAAGAAAAAAAAGATTCTAATGGGGCTCCAATTTTAATATTGACTAGTCATTTTGGAGTATAGGACATGTGGCTTGGGCCTTCTATTGAGGTGTTACACAGGCAATATGACAAAATCCAGGTATCACGAGTAACTAAGTGTCCACCAATAGATCCTACAACCATGCCACTGTTCCCCCCAAACAATTCTGAATAACCATACCATTGGAATTGTAACTCAAATAAAATATATTCGTATACACTATAGTAAAACTTGAAACTAACCATTCACCACGAATGTCTGTCACCGTGCGAATGAAATTCCTGCTGGTTAGCACATACTCATTATAAATTACCCACTCTGGCTTGTGATCCAAGCAATTCGATGGATGCAAGTGCACCACCTGCAAGACAGATTATGCCAGAATCTCAAATGTCAATGCCGAACACACAAACCTAGACATAGCATATTTTGGAATACTGCAGAAGATAGCCTGACAAATAGGGGCAATAAAGAAATCGTTTTGCATACTTGGTTGTCTTTCACTGTCAAGTAGTGTCCAGTACGTTCCATGTGAGCTACCTGCATGAAGTACCCTGCTAGCATAGCCTTCCTTATGTTGATGTAGTAGTCACGGCTGTTGAAATCAGTGCTACACAACTTGAGATTAAACCTGGCCATGATCCGCACTAGCTGTTGTCTAACGTTATCAGCAGACTTCAATGCCCTATGATTGACAAAGTTATCATAACACCAAGAGGGATCCTCGCCTGCAACCCATTCCCAAACAAAGAATAATGTTAAAATCAAATTGCATTAAAAATAAGTTACAATTCTCAAGGATATATTAAAACATTTCTATTTAAGAAAAAGGACAAATAAAATACTTACTGTTTTGCTTGTAAGCATGATATACATTCAAGAGTGTGAGGTGATCTCCATCGATGTGCCCAAACCTTGCTTTCGCTTCATCAGCAGCTTTTTGTGCCTCCCTAGGCCGGACAAAGCAATTGGGTACTAAAGAAAGAAATTGGTTATCACAGAGGAGGCCCACGGAGGTCAGCAGATGCATAGAGGCGCGATACCATTTGCTTCATGAGAGAATACTGAGAAACTGCAACTAACTGCATCAGCACGCACTTAGAAATCCTATGGTGCATGCCAACCGGGGGCATGGAACCCAGAGAAGACAGTTGCTGATGACAACCTAATTTGACACAGTATTCTAACCCAGACACATGTGTACTTGCATGTGATAGCAGTTAGAAGACATCATATGCACAGAAATTTGCCCGTGCACATGCCAGACCAATGGCAGAGCATCCAATAATGATGCAGCCAGACACAACTCTCCTACAATAGTAAGACAGGACTCAAGATGGACACAAATGTGAGAGAGTGAGAAAGAAAACAATACCTGAAAGCATGGCAGAGATTGAAAGAATTTCATTTGAACAATTGAATTCAGTGCTAACAACGAGCATCTTTGACATCTGAGGATCTAATGGAAACTCGCTCATAATTTCCCCAAGCTTTGTTAAATTTCCATCATCATCTAATGCACCCAAGTAATTCAAAACCTCTAGGGCGCGCATCAATGTCTCCGGGGCAGGTGGGTCCATAAAATCAAAATGCACAAGATCATCTATCCCCAGTTTTTTCAAGGTAAGAACAGTATTTGCAAGGTTTGATCTCAATATTTCTGGATAGGTCTGTGGCTGCAGATCATTATTGAAGCTTCTTTCCGTATAGAGTCTAAAGCATTTCCCAGGCTGAGTTCTTCCAGCACGCCCTGATCTCTGGTGTGCACTAGCCTTAGATATCGGAGATACCAACAAGGATTCAACACGCACTCTTGGGTTATAAACTTTTTGTTTCGCAAACCCAGGGTCAATAACATATACTATACCATCGATGGTCAGAGAAGTTTCTGCAATATTTGTTGACACCACAATCTTCCTTCCTGGAGGACCATCCTCCTTTGCTGAAGGTGGAGCTGGTTCAAATATCTTCTGCTGCATTGCTGGGGGGAGGGTAGAATACAAAGGCACTGCTTTCACAGGTCCCACCTGGTCACCCAGATTTGCAACCTCTTTTGATATTTTTCGGCATGCATCTTCTATCTCCTCCTCACCAGTGAGGAACACAAGTATATCTCCAGGAGGTTCACACATGTGGATCTGCACTACTGTTCGAATTGCCGCCTCCAGATAGTCCCTTTCAGGTTCCTGGGTGTAGAATATCTCCACAGGATGAAGCCTACCAGGAACTTTCATAAGCGGTGCACCATTAAAATAACCCTGAAACTTTTCAGCTTCAAGAGTTGCACTCATCACAACTACCTTAAGGTCGGGTCTATTTTTCAATACTTCCTTCAGAAGCCCAAATAGAACATCCGTTGCCAATGTTCTTTCATGAGCCTCATCAAGTATTATAACTTTGTAGCGTTCTAGAAGTGGATCTGTCATCGCTTCTCTTAAGAGCATACCATCTGTTAGATACCTATCACACATCATAACAATATAAGTTATAAGTGAACTTGCAACTTAAGTCACAGCTTCTAATACCTCCCTCCCCACAAAAAAAAAAATCAAAGAAAACAGGATGAAGACGAGAAATATCAAAACTGGAGGATACGCTTACTTCAAAACTGTTCTTGCACTACTGCAGTCTTCAAAACGGATGCTATAACCAACCTCTTCTCCAATAGTTACATCCATCTCTTCGGCCACACGGCGTGAAACAGACATTGCAGCAACCCTACGAGGTTGGGTGCATGCAATCATCATCTTTCTGCGTTTATCTGGAGTTTCTATATCAACAGCTTCCAAAACGAATTGGGGAATCTGTAGAACAAGGAGATATTATTAGTCAGTTATTTACTTCAATTATGCAAGAAAATCTATCAGGATAAAGATCCAGTAGATGTAAACTATTCCTTGTGCACATATAAACATGGAAGAACATGTCTACTACAAGCTACAGCACAACATCAAATTCTATCAAAACACGTTGTACTACCATCACGGAGGATACAAGACGACCCTGCATCCATTTAGGTTCCGAAATCACCACTCCATATGAATAATCATCATAAACCCAAAAAAACCATACGGGCGAGCAGACACAATGAGATTTTAAACACTAAGTAAAAATCAAGCAGCAACACACTAACACAGAAAAAGAAAATAGCGGACAAAAATACGGACAGAATGCGCTGAGTAAGTATGGTTCATCAAAAACTGTATAACGACAAAAAAACAAAAATAAAAAATTTAAATTTAGCAATTTGAATTCCAGTATCTCATTGAGGACAGACCACAAAGCTCACTTTGGTTGCCTACAAAATATGCGGAAAGAACAAAGAAAATTGCCTAGAGGTTTTCTGCATCTCACTTAGAACGTATCAGTTGAATCCTACACAACGCAAAGCACAATAACGAACATTTTGCGCCACAGTAATCTGTCTTTCAGCCAAGCATTTATTTCAGTTTTCCCCAAACTAACCTGCGTGGTTTTGCCACTGCCAGTCTCACCGACGAGGATAATAGTCTGATTCGTTTTTAGGACCTGCAAGAACTCCTCCTTCTGGTGCCACACGGGTAGGCTCCTCCTCTTCTCCAGTATCTCATGGTACCTCTGCGAGTACGCCCTCCCTGTCCACCTATTGATTCCACTACTGATACCATTGTTGGCCATCGCCGCCGTAGCTACTCCTCCTCCGCCGTTCGATTTCGCGATCTTCGCCGACAACGAGGTCTCGTCCACCACGTCGAACAAGCTCACCTTTCTCTTCCTTTCCGTACCCATCAGAAACCGTAACCCTAATCCTAAACGCACCGAACCCGAACAAGTCGGGACCTCCGGATCCTAGTTTTAAAAAATCAGACAAAATCCGACTCCAATTCGAAGCATAACACAAACCCTAGGATTAATGTGACTGATTGAAGAGCAGCGGAGCGGAAGAAGCAAATGAATTTATAGGGAGATAGATAATCGAGAGAGAGAGAGAGAGAGTCCCCCATTGGGCCATGCCGCCATTGCTACTTAAATTATAAGCCCGGCCCGAGTTGGAGAGGCTACATCCCAGCTGCATCGATACTGGGTTAGGATTCGGGGCCCAATTTAACATGAAATTTTGAGTTAGAACTCGTTTGGATTCAGTATTTTTCATCCCATCTTATTAATTTTTTAAAATTTTAAAAAAATATATAATAAATTTTTTAAATTTTAAAATAATAATAATATTAAAAAATAATATTTTATTTAATTTTCAACTTTCATTTAAAATCATCTCATATTATCTCACTATCTAAACCAGTCCTTAGTCAATATCAATTAAATAATAAAGATTAATTTTAAATTTTAAATTTTCTTTTCTAAACTAAATTATATCAACTAAATATTTTATTAAATTTGCTATCCAACACAATGGCGCTCGTCTTGTAAGAATCGAGGCGGTTGTATAGTTTTACAGAAATAATCATATTAATAAAATGGAAATCAAGTCTCTGCCTCTACGATGGAAACAAGGCATTTTCCTTTCTTTTTTTTCTTTTTTTTTTTGAGAAAATAATTAAGCACCTGCATTTCATTCTTTGAAACCTTGCAAGCTAATTAATCATTGCAAACCAAAATTCACTTTAAAACCGATCACCTTAGAAAAAACGGTAACTATAAATATATTTATTATCCGTTAAAAGTAGTTTGTTAAGGCCAGGCTCTTTGAATTTAAAAATTTGCTAAAGAGTGATCATGATTTCTATATTTATTTTTTGGAAAATGATTCTATTATAGATCTCCTACTTCTATATTACAACTCTACTTGAAATTGAAGGTAATTTGAGAGTGTTTGAGAGTATTTAAAAATGTTTGTGGATAGTAATGAGTGGAGATTAGAGTTAGTTTATGGGTTCCATTAAGTGTGTTTTGAATTGTTTGGATGAATGAAATATGTTAAGTTGTTAACTTTTGAATAAGAAGGTGAAAAGGGTGTGGGTCCCATCAATAATAGAATTTATTAGTAAAGATGGTGAAATGATGATTTTATTTATATATTATTTAAATAAAAAGAATTATTATGAGAAATTAGTTCCAACATCTTTGAAAAAAATGTTGCACACAATTTTTTAAAAAACATTTTATTTAAATCAAAATTAAGTTAAAAATCATTTTTTGGCTACATATTTTTTAAAAACGAGTAGATACGTTCGTTGGAATTTTTTCGACACTTTGATTGCTATTTAATTAAATCCAATCAAAATTATAATAAGAATTAGAAAAAAAAAAGTTTGTTTTATTCAAAATTATTCGAGAATATTGAAATTATTTAATTCCAAACCTGTTAAAAAATTAAAATTTTTTAACACGAGATCCTCATGCTCCCCCAATATAATTTTTTTATTGCTAGTGTTCTCATACAAGCAATAAATGTCAGTTTCCTTCTTTTACATCTATGTTCACCCAACTTCAACACCAGTTTAATATCTCAACTAACATGTTTGCAAATAAAAAATATTAAAATGTAGCGATATAAAACTAATAACTTTTTGCAAAACATTTGGCAATTAAAGTCATACAATACCATGAAATTTAATACAAAAATCAACTTTCACTCTTATTCATCCACATGTTAAGTGCGAATGAATCCTTTGTTGTTGCCATGGCCTGTGCAGATACAAATGACACATCAGGAACACGCAATAGATGCTCCAAATGATCTTCAACTGTCTACCCCTCATAGCAATCCAGATTCATAAACCTATGCAAATATTTATTATTCGGTGTAATGCTGCGAATAATATTATTCATGACACAACATCCAATGATAATATATCGCTGCCTACAAAGTTTGCACCCATTCATGTACCACACTATCTTAAAGCGTTTCTTCAGAACACCGAATGTCCGCTTAATAACATTCTGTTGGGAAGAATGCCAATAATTGAAATAGTCTTGGTATCCTTGGAATGAACGATTGTCGTAACGTTCAGACATGTGATATCACACCCTCGGATATGGCGGCATAAATCTTCTAATACACGGAAAGACAGAATCTATTAAGTAATATCCACCTGAAAAATATAAACATTCCATTAATAATATTTTCTTCAAAAATTACAAAAGATCGCTTTTCCAGAATTTCATTACGATCCAATACTTACCCTTAGAAGGCCATGGGAAACATGTGTCTAGACAACTCAACGAATTCAAAAATATTCGAGCATCGTGGGTATTGTCCTCCCACCCAGAGTATACAAACGTAAACATCATATTGAAATCACACGCTACGAGGACATTGTAGCTAACCGATGATGTCGAGTTATATACGTGTTAGCTATCTGTGTGTGCATCACTGCATCAATAAGGAAATTTTGTTTGTGCATGTATAGTAAATTAGACCGAGCATATTGCGATACTGTCAACCACATATCTATTTTTCTTAAGGCAGAGGAAGAAGTTATTATCTTGAATAATGGATAATGTCTAGAAATGCTGAGAATATAAGCAGCTCTATCACCTTGTGTAGGTGCAATCACTTGAAAAGTAAGGCGACAAATCAGATGGTAAAAACTAACAAATAAAATATAAAGCAGTACTAAATAAAATATATAGCAGTACTAAAAACTAACAGTCAAACTTGATGGTTTTGTGCAAATGTCCCCATTTTGGGTCCCTTGGCAGTCTTGGAATAGAATGGCAACATGTTTAGATAATTATGACATATTTCTTTCCAAGTACATAGGGAAAATTCCAGTCAATTTGCCTTCAATATGACAATAGCTTTCACAGTCGAGAAAAATAAATGAGGCAGGTAGACAACTTTAGCACAACCAACTCAAATGAGCTAAAGTAAATGCCTACCAAATTCATCAATAAGAGCATCATAATCGTAGATAGTTGTAATAATAATTAACAAAAGAGCCACCATAGGGAAGAATGAACCTCACTATTGAAAATGTCAAGTCCTCTGCTAGCCTATGAGGAACTAGACCACCAAACTATCCATGAAACCCCTTTCCATACAAACGGGTGCAGTTGCAACTAACTGATCTGAGGCATGAACTTCAGTTCCATAGCTTCATAGCTACACAATGAATTATCTGAAAAATACTTGTGAAAAACGTTTTAAAAGTACAACATAAATACTTGGTTTATGATCACTTCAAACCAGAAGTGATATACCTAATAGATCACACGAAATTAGGTATATTTATTAATACTGTAAAATATGCCTAATAAAAAGTTGGAAATTACGTCAATCTAATAACAACACTATAAAACAAACAGTTATCAAACTAAGCTAATCAATTAAACCATGTCAATAAAACATTAGCAAATGATGCATCAAATGCAATTGTCAATAAAACATGAATCAACCATCATAAATTAGACATAACCATCAGCAACATGTGCAACAACATAGAAACAATCCTAGGGAAAATAAGATAGCCAAACTAATACAAGCACAAACAAGTCTGAAGCCAATCCTCATTTGCGACATCATGGCAACCCTCAGATCCAATCAAGTTTGTGCTCCGGGGCGATGCATAAGAACATGTTCTACACTTTTTCTTGAAGAAAATACATTGATGCTTTGTTATATTGTTCTGCAAGCAACCGCAGGGTCAACACCTCCAACAACTTCATACATTGAGCCCTCTTGCTAAATGACGCATCCGATCCACTTGAGCCATCCTTTTATTAGATTCGCCAAACATTTTCTGCTCTAACTCAGTCCTAGCCGCGGTGCTAGCGGCCATTACTTCAATAACTTTACTCAATTATAGGGAAATGCTACCCCAAACAGGCTTCCTTGCTCGGCAATGAGTGATCCTTGAAGAACTCTCCTGTCTCACACCTGGCTCATACACGTCTAGGCTGTCTATATCAATTGGCACATCTGTAATAGTTCCCCTTATAAGACCCCATGCCCTTACCTCCTCCTCAAGGCGGTCCTCCTCCTTTGACATGGGGGGTTCTTGCATGGACGCATAATGGAAGACCCTTGTGGCCACAGACTGTCCAAAATGCACCGGAACTCATAGCCTGGACAACCTTGAGTCTTTAATTTCCTCCAATTGCCATGTATCGAAACGTAGGAAGGAAATTTAATTTTATTAGTAGAGCAATCATAATCATACACTAGAGAATGGGAAAAAATCCTCAACAACACTAATAACTAATGTAAAATAAATTTACTTTAGCCAATACTTTACCACTAGTGTTTTAGCCCAATGTTCCTCTGTGGCAACTACAGTCTTTGTCTGCGGATTCCAACTCATACTTGTCTAGCCCAGTAAATCAGTGAATAGTTGCAACCTCCCTCTAAACGATAGATTTCTCCCCTAATCTGTGACAAATCAACTAGCTTCCTCCCAACTACAGTCAACTTATCTGTAAGTCTGACATGATCTCGGTTGGTGATTTTTGACCCAACCAATTTTCCCTCAAGGTTTCTTGATGGAGAATGTCTACCAACATCGCCTCCAACCCATCGGCCCACAGTTCGCGATCATGTTGAACCCTCTGATCCTACATCAAATGTTACTCAACGAAAAAATAAGAATCCACAAACCTAACTTTGAAATGGTGTTGTTTACAGCTTCTAAAATGTTCAAATTAGACATGGAAAACTACATGACTTATTACCAAATTTTCTAATATGGTAATGTGATAAATATGATAGAAAAGACTAGAAAATGACATGATGAAAAGGCAATCATACCTTCCTCGGTGTACGAGTGGAAGATCTCAGGTAGTAGCGATATAATATAGATGTCCAAGAAAAAACACAGACGAACTTATTTTAGTAGGTACTGAATTACACCAAACATCAACATAAACAAAATGAGAGCATTCGGCAAAATAGAAAAAATAAACAACATGGAATTGATGGAAAGACAACATGGTAAATAAAGCATGCCTACACAACTATAGTGCAAAGTGCCATGCTTGAAATTGCTTCCAAGTGATCAAGCATATAGGAAGACGTTATGCAGCCAAGTGATCAAGCATGCCCACAAAGAGAACCAAAAAAATATACACAACTCTCTGAAGTCTAAACATTTCAAGTCTCCTGCTCATACTCACCCCAACATCCCATTTTGTGAAACACAACATATTATTTTTTGAAAAAATATAGTTGTAAGCGATTCTACGCACTAATACGCGCACATATTCAATATGATTAGTTAGAAAGTAGACTTTATTATACCAAATTAAATTTAGAATATGAAGACAACATCATTAATATGCAGATTAGTATACAAATTTGCTTGTACATAACATAACTCTTATTTTCCAGCTCCTCATGCCAACTCTTATTTGTGTACAAGTGAGTGCGCAAAATGGATTGGATTCATATTTTTTCTATTTCGAATTGTACCTACTGTCAAAATTACTTGTAACATGGTAACTATTTAGAACGATCAAGTATTGTTGACTAGTTGTGTTAGGAAATTAAAACGACTTTAACACATGTTATTTTTTAAAATTTGATTTTAGAGCAATACTATTCCTCTATAAATTTATAGTCTTTAATATTAATATGAAATATTTTAAATAATTTAATAAGTCAATTATATTTTAAAATTTTGAGATATGATTACATGATAAAATATAGAATGAGAAGATAATGGTTCTCTTAAATTTAATAAATATTAGGACGATAAAAGTTTAATTATATAACATATTGCGATAAAATGAAAATATCATATAATTTCAATTTTTATATTTTATAGAATAATATTATAAATACTTATAATTTTACCTATAAATTTTATCTGTTATTAAATTTTATAATTTTGTTAAATTACACATTACCGTAATTTCGAACTTTATCATGTTCTCAGACTCAAGTCAACGTTCATATGACAATTGACACGATAACATGTCTCGTGATCTCCCAAAATCTGGGACATCTACTCAACTGATTTTCTCCGTTTAAAAAAAAAAAAAAAAAAAAAAGTTAACGAAAGGAGCGAGGAGAAATAGGTCTGCCCGAAATATCACCCAAAAACAAAATATAAATAATGAAACCCGATTCACCGGTGGTGAAATTGAAAGAGCTAGAGCCTAGAGCCCTAACTCTGAGCCCCCTCAGGCCTCAAGCTTCTTGTCCTCGTCTGGAACGATAACTGTCCTCTCTCTCTTCCTCTCGGAAAGGTACTGCTTTCTTCTTCTTTCTCCTGCTCTTTTGAGTCTTCTCTCTGTGTTTTCATTTTGCACGAGTTATAATGTTTCCTGCGCTTCCGATTCTTCCGGTGATTTCAATCTTTCACCATTTTGATTGTTCTGAAACATATATTATACTCGTACACTCATTCGATTTTTGGAGCGGATTTTCCAGATTCCGATTTTAATTGCGGTTAGCACTCGGTTCGTTTCGAGGGGATTTTGTTTTTCAAGAAAAAAGAATTTCATTGGTATAAAAGGGATATATTTTATAAAAATAAAATATACTGGGGCTCCTTCAGGTAAGAAATACATTGAAATATACTAGTTTCGAACATATTATTTTTGGACGAACAAACCCTAATTTTATTTTCTGGATTGCATAAGGCAAGTTCAGAACAATTTGTAGCTGTCAGAATAATCCATAATCCATTTACAAAAGAACTATGGGAGCATGTGAAATACGAAAAAAGAGAGACAACTTATTCACAATATACCCGAGTTCCTGACGGTTATACATTTGTGTAAATTCAATTTTGGATTATGATCCTCTAGATTTTTAGGCTGGAATTTTTGAGATCATAACTTCCATTTTGTTACCTTTTAATCGTTCAAAGTTCACCATATATTCTCTCGTAATTTTTTAGTAACCATTATATCCACTAAATTACATGCTAAGTTGGTAAGGTCTGAACCTTTAATTATAAATATTGATTATAAAGATCTTAAAAAATCCACCATGAATGATCCGAAGAATGTGTTACCTGTTACTCTGCTTTTAATCTATCTCATATCTGAACTATAAGTTTTTGCCAATAAAAGAAAGGGTCCACCATAAAGTTACTATAGAATACATAGGTTTCTTATCTAGCGTTTGCAATCTTTCTTTAAAATTTGGGTTTAATGAGGTGCAGTTTATGTTTGAAAATGTAGGTATCAGACTCACATAAGGTTGTTATAAGATGGCAACAAGATCAGACCAAGATATTGACGACGACTTCAGTGAACTTTACAAGGAGTACACAGGTCCTCAGGCATCAACAAGATCGACGACAACCAATTCACAAGATAGGGAAAAGACAAACAAAAGGTCTCTTGCGGGTTCCGATGAAGAAGAGGAACCTCCCCGTGACCCAAATGCTGTTCCAACTGATTTCACTAGCCGAGAAGCCAAGGTTTGGGAAGCCAAGTCAAAAGCTACTGAGAGAATTTGGAAGAAAAGGAAAGAAGAGGAGCTGATTTGCAAAATATGTGGAGAGTCTGGTCACTTCACTCAGGTATTACTGGCCTCTCTTGAAATGTTTTCTTAGTTGAATTTATTGTGGAGTGTTGCAAACTATCTACTTCTAATGCTTGCATAAGCAGTATTTTTTTTATCAGTAAACAAAACTTTATTGATCAAAAGAGTAGGCAAGAGCCCAAGTACACGGGGTATATACAAGAGCAATGCCTAAGCGTGCTAGTTTAGTGATACAAGGAATTCATGAAAGGTCATGCCATGAAAATCAATTACAATCGACCAATGGAGCAAAGTATTGAAAAATTTCTAAGCTCATCCATTGACAGCTCTTGATCTTCAAAATTTCTTTCATTCCTCTCTCTTCAAATGCTCCACCATAGGCATATTGGGACCATCTTCCATATTGATGCAATTTGAGAGTTGCCCCAAATGCCTCTCCAAGAAGCTAGGAGGTCACTTACCCTTCTCGACATCACCGAAGCTAATCCCATTGGAGCAAAGACTTCATTCCACAAAGTCATGGCAATCTAACAATGAAGTAGTAGATGGTCAACGGACTCTCCGCTCCTCTTGCACATACAACACCAAATTATGGTTATGATCCGAAGATTCCTCTAGTTGTCTAGAGTGAGGATCTTCCCCAAAGAAGACGTCGATACAAATTTTCTTGCATACATTAGTATTGAATGTGCATTGTATAAATTCTCTTCGTTGATGTCTTGTTAGAGTTATTAGGTTAACAAATTCTATCAGAAAGAAGTAAGGAAAGAAGAAGACCATTGATTTGTTTATACCCTACGAGTTGCCTTGCTCAGATTAATGTCGCGGCCTGCTTAGATTAGATCAGTTTTATGTTGAGAATTGGAATTGTTGTCTAGCATAGGAGTTCACTTATCCAAAATTAATCTTTATTGCTGTAAATTTACTCTGGATATGCACACCTGCACTCTGTCACACAAAGCTGATTTGTGATGGTACAAAGTCATTACTTAGGGGCATCAGTATTTTTATTGTCCATGCATGGGTTGAATTTTGAGGTTCTGTTTATGCAGTTTATGGTGGACTAATCTAAGTATTTGGTCATTTTGGGAAGTGATAATATGAGAAAGGGATTTTGATGTGTCTATAAGCAAGTCATTCTTCATGGATGGGCTGAAATACCTTATAATAAGGATCTACCTATGAAACAATACCTTTTTATAATAAAGATTTGATAAAATAATTTTTTGCTCATTTAGATTGTTGGTTATGCTTTCCTTGTTTTTTTATCTGTCTCAAATTTATTTTGACATTATATTCCATTAATTTTTCATGAAATTTGATAGAAAGCCTTTCCTTCTGTTGAATTGGCGTTATAGTCATATGAACCCATGGAAAACTAATAGAATGTCACTGAGTCTCTTTGCATATTTTAGATTGCATTGCCGATGTTGAAGAGGGATGATTTCTTTATTTTTTTCCTTAAATGCCCCGTTTTGCATAATTACAGGGCTGCCCCTCTACTCTTGGAGCAAATCGCAAGTCTCAAGATTTCTTTGAAAGGGTGCCTGCTAGAGAAAAGCATGTAAAAGCACTTTTTACAGAGAAACTAATAGAAAAGATTGAAAATGATATTGGCTGCAAAATCAAGATGGAGGAGAAGTTTATTATTGTTAGTGGCAAGGATAGGTTAATATTGGCCAAAGGTGTGGATGCCGTGCACAAAGTGATTAAGGAGGAAAGCGATCAAAGGGTTTCTTCTAGTTCCCACATGGAAAGATCTAGGTCACCTGAACAAAGCCCTGCTCATGCAAGGTTGCGACGATCTGATTCCCAAAAGTCTCATTCTGGTCCTCAGAATGCATCACCCCTTCCGCAGAGGTTTGGTAGGCAGGAGAGGGTTTTGGAAGACCATAGTCACAGTGATCTGAGGAAGTTTTCAAGGGGCTCTCCACAAGGTAGGGATAGCATAGGATATGCTTCTGGCATCATAGAAAGCTGGTAATTACAATATTTATAGTTTGTAGCTCTGTAAGATTCCTAGAAACTTCCTATGTGTTTGTGAATATGTATATTGTTTCCCCTTTTCTGAGTCTGTAATGATGCTGCTTATTACTTATAATTTGTTTGCAGCGAGAGGTAAGTTCTTATGTTCAAGCATTTGGTGTACGGTTCTGAAGTAACTTTTGTGGGTGGGTCTGAATTGATCGGATTGTCTGCCAAACGAAGTTATATACTGAAAGCATATATGGACCTTTTGCCTCGGATGATTTCCCTATGTGAATAGAAAGATAGTATCTTGATTAAGCTACCATCTATGTTAGTATCTTGAATCAGGGGCTTAACAGACTCTTCATTTCATGAAGCTTATGGTAATAATGGAGCCAGAGGTCGTTTGAGCAATTCAAAGTCTCCAACACGTCCTCCTTACCCAGGCAAGTCATATAATTCATATGATCGTAATAATCAGAGCATGAGTGCTTATAGGACTGATGGATGGGATAGTGAGAGGAGAGGATCTGATATGCAAACTGGTCGTCAGTTTGATTACCCTGCCTCCCCCCAAACATTAGAAGAGCTAGAGTTGGAGTTTAAAAGGGAGGCAATGGAACTGGGAAAAATTCGTGACAAGGAAGAAGATGAAGAAAGTTACAGGCATCGTGAGGTAAGAACTATCTCATTGTGCTGGTCTGCATGTGCACGGTGATAACTGGTGTAATGAACCTAGACCATATTTTACATAGACTAAGTACATTGGACCATTTGTGAAATACTAAAATTTTAATTTTCTTCATCTATTGTATACATCCCCAAACTTTCAGGTGCAAGCGTGCTTGATCAGAATTATCACGTGAGAGTGCTATTAATATCAATGAAGTCTATGAAGTTCAAATTTCTAAAATAAGCAGGGAAATGGTTGACTTGGGTTTTTGTTCTTGTTTTCTCTCTTGGGAAATGAACCTTTGGCTTACTAATGCCTCACATGTCTAGCATAAGCTTTGCTTCTTTAATCCCCTCTCATCTCTCCTCTTCTATAATTTTGATTTTTTGTTTGTAGGGTGCCATGTGGATCTTTTTGTGATGTTAAAACTTGCTACAGCTGTCCATCTCTCTCTCTCTTCAATTTAGATTTTGAAATTCGCATGTACAGTTTTTTCTCTCTTATTTCCCTTTAGGGAATATAAATACCTTTGTGGACCTTAGAATGCTCAGTGTTAATGAGTATAGTAATTCCGGCGAAGGGTTTTGCAGTTGTGGCTCAGCCTGAAGTTGAAATGATAATAGTTGAGAATATACATATATTGCTAAAAAATTTCAAAATATTTTATAAAACTAGAGAGGAGAGAGTAGGAGATGTAACTCATAAGACGTGATTTTAGTCTTGTTTCTTATAGTAGTGTCAAGTACTACGTGTGTTGCTATACTGAGGAGCGTGTGATTGTTTTAAAACAACCTTACAGCTGTTTAGTAATGGATTTGAACTTGTGATTTCTGACTATTGATTCTGCGGGTCAAAGGCTATTAAGGAGATGAGAGAAAAGTACATGAAGCAACTCGCCACTCTCAAGGGCACACATGCAAAACAGTGGGAGGAGTTTCTCCAAATTGATGCCCAGCGGCGTCAACAACATGCACCACGGCAATTGCCCTCTTCTGGTTTTGGTGGTTATAAACAGCGTGGTTATTCTGAGTATGATGGCACCTTGGCCAATCCTCAGTATGCTGGGGCCAATTTAGCCCTTGATACACGAAGTCAATATTCAAACCCCATGGAAAATTACACTCCAAGGCCTCGTGACAAGTTTGGTGCATTTCAGCGTCAAAGACGCGAAGATTATGGAAAACCTTACAATCGATACTAATCATTATACTGGAATTAAGGCTGGTGAGTTGTCTTGCTCTTCAGTCAAGTTAAAAGAATTTAATTTTTTGTATCTATCTTTTATTTTGCCTACCTAAAAGAACATCTCATAATCTCCTCATCGACAGTCACGGTAAGGTCTACAAATTATATGACTAGTGTTGCGGTGGCAATTGTGGAAATACAGTGCTCTTTGAATTTTTAAAACTGTGCAAGTGCTAGTGCACAACACAACGTGGGGTGTGGTATTCTAATGTTGTAGGTTTTTGGGGTTAGGTAGGTGGCAGATATTGGAGCTGTTTGGTGGGTTTAGCTGATTTTGTCTGCTATTCAAGCATTAGCTTAAATTTCATTCCAAAAATTTTCAGGGTCCAGATCTTGGTCGGGTAGGCGTAATGCAGAGGAGGCCAATATCTAGGTAAGTATGTTGGTTATGGTTTTGAACTTGAGAAGGGACCAATTGTGCACATTTGTGTTGTTAGAATCTATTTCATTCAATTGGTTGGTTCAGTTCTGTTTGGAACTTTGTTATAGAGACGTGAGATGCAGTTTTGGTTTTACTGGTTAATGCTGGTAACATTTAGAAGTTAATGACTCCTTGATGATTGAGATTTTGCCTTTGGTAATGATTAGCACTTTGACAGACTTATTTACAGTAACATGTGCAATTTTTTTTCATTTAATTTTGTGTTATGCTGTTTCCTTAGCACATGAGGCACTGTGCACGGGTGTACATTCTAAGTGCAGTCTACCATGTCTCACTCTTAAAAACTACTTGGTTTTATATGAAAAGATTTGGTGTCTGGTGTACACACACCTACATAAATCTGATTGGTATACAATTATACAAGGTATGGACTCTATGGTAAGCTCAGTAGCTTTAACCCAGATTGGTGGGGTTAAATGGTTTGAATTCTAGCCCACAGCTGCGGAGTTGGTCAGCTGTGTTGCAAAGGTAGTATCCAAAATTTTGTTGTAAATTGATTATTTTTATTTGGTTTATGAAATGTGCAGCAGTGCTGTCTGTCTGCTCTTCAAAGTGATATGCGTATTCATGGATATATTTTCTTTTTGTCATTTTCATTGGCGGATTGATTTTCATTGTTTTGAGATAATAAGTTGAATTATTATCATACAAGTTACCAATTTTGAAGCTCGGGGGTTGATGTTACCTGTTTTTATGAGAAATTTCACAAATTTTCTCGAGCTTCGTGGTTTTGGTTATGCTCTCCCGTCGTGCTCACAGAAAGATTGCCGATACACTTTGGTATATAGGCATCTATGGTACATCATTGTTAAATAATCAGCGGTTATAGTTGGGTAGAGCTGGATACACTAACAGGACTGCCCATAATTTCTTGATTAGTTCTTAAATTTGTTTTTGTTCATTGTTCTTGGTGCGTATAGCATATAACTGGTATTGCTGGCTGTGCAGCCATGAATGCAAAATGTGAAAGCTGTTTCCGCCCCCACTACAAGAAAAATGATCGGTTATGAAGAGTTATTTGTGACGAAAATAACTATTTATGATGATAATACTCATTTAGTCAGGAAATAGTCACTAGCATCAAATATGCAATTTACTTATAGTGTCTTCCTGCCCTCCCTCTCTCGCTCTCTTTGCACTTCGGTTACCCTGTCTTTAATTTTCCCTCCCATATAATTAAAAGTCAAACTAGCCGATCTGCCTAGGTAATTATTATGTGTTTTGAGTTGTTCTACGTACAGTCACTGCATATACAGTTCCTGCGTTCTTTGGTACAGATCATCCATGTCAACTCAAGCCAATTACTAAGAAGCCCATGCTCTCTGTTTTACAAAATGTGTCTCCCACCCAAATTTGATTTCTGCCCAGCCGCTCTCTGCCATTCGAGTTTCCTGTGCATTTTAATTCACTGGCATCGGCTTGTTTAACTCCACTACCGTAGGCCTGCTCATCTCGTCCTCTCCAAAGCAAAGCTCAGCTACTGATTCTCTCAAGCTGCCGAGAGGAAAAAAAGGAGAGATAGAAGGTTAGATCCTTCAAACAAAAGCAACGCCAATATCTGCGTTTTTCTAAGACTTTATTTCAACTAGGAAAAAAATTCTTGCTCAACTTTCCAAGTTGAATAGTGTCAACACCAAAGCCTGTATGAAACATTAACAAATTAGAATTGCAAAGGATTTACCCAAAATGAAAATTTTAAAAAGAAAAACAAAATCTGACTTTTATCATGTAACCTTCCAACCTTCTTATAACATAATGTAAAATAAATTCCAAGCGCACAATATATCATGGAGCTACATAAGAAGGAGTAGGCAGAAAAGGAAACAGTGCAATAGAGGCATATGCTAATATTTAAATGTATTATTAAAAGTTGATTTCGGGTTAAGCGGGTTGATCTGTTTATTAATTTTGTCTTAACAAGTCAATGATTAATAAACAGGTCAACTTGTTTTGAGCTAAGAGGTCTTCTATACGTCTGTCCACATAGTACACCTTAGGTGGATTTTTTTTTTTTTTCTAATTACCAAAACGCACGTTTTGGTGGGATTGTAAAAGCCAAAGCGCTCTCCAACACCCCCATTCGAAATATTCTGCATCCCCGCCATTTGAAATCATCTCCAGCCCCCTCCCCTTTTCGGCGTGCCAACACCGGCCTTCATGTGTGCTCCAACTTGCTGGCATACTCCTCCGCCGTTCTCTCTTAACTGCCGATGAAAGCTTCATCACTGCATCTATTCAAAGATTTCATTTTTTACAGATTGAGCCTCAGATTGTGTTGCCCAGCTCTCTCTCTCAAGGTAAATCTCTTTTCATTAGCTTTTGTTTTAAATATTTGTTCTTTTCTGAAAACTATGCCCCCAAAGACAATGTCTTTGCTTTAAGTTCTCTTTCAATGGCTTCCTGATCTACGTCTGTAATGGTGCTCAATGGGTAAAGCTAAGATCTTTCATGTCTTATTCGAGATTCCCAGCAAGTCATTGTGAAAGGATATCTATTTTTTAGCAAGAGGGATAGAAAATAAATATGTATAACTTAGATAATAAATTTTATAAATGTGTATTATAAAGTTTAACAAAAAATATAAGAATTATGAAGTATAAATCTTCTACCTTAATATAAGTTTAATCAAAAGCAGGGACAATAAATAAAAATATAAAACATGCAACTAATCAATTCTATAATCAACTATAAATCTTCTACCTTAATTTCAAATTCATCACAAGGGCCAGATATGTAGCTAGAAAACTTTAATATATCATCACTAACTTTCAATTCATGAAGAGAGTCAGGAACTTCAGCTCAGTAATTCCATCAAACAGTTGATGGGCACAAAAAAATACTAAAATTTTCAAGTAAAAGTTCACACGAAACATCCTCCATACAAAAGATTACACAAACCACTGGTTAAATCATTTCTAACCAACCAAAATCAATGTACTGGGGAACCATATAGTTTGATTTTGCCAAAAGGAAGCTTACCGTGACGTTTCTCCATCTCTAGAATAAAGTGTGCGTGCTTTAAGCTCTTTGGCAGATCTGGAATCATGGAGGCTTACCGTGATGTTTTTCTGTGTCTGGAATCAAGTGTGCATACGTATCCAAGAGAGAAATGATCAACTTCAGTGGGGAAGAGAAGAACTTAGTGGGATGAATTTTGAGAGAGAGAGACGACTTCAGTGGGGAAGAGAAGAACTCAATGGGACGAAATATGAGAGAGAGAAACGTCGAATGGAAGAGAGGAAACGGGAGAACGACTTCAGTGGGGAGGAGAACGCAGTGGGACGAATTCTGAGAGAGGGAGACGTCGAATAGAAGAGAGGAAACGGGAGAGAGGGACTGAGTTAGTGAACTGTGATTCTGAACCGTGACTAGGATTAAACCGGATTTTACACGTCAGGTGTGCTGTGAAGGTCACATAAACGGGTTGCTGGGTAGCTTTTTTCTTGAGCTAAACCCATTTATATCAAATCCAAAACCACTAATTTGCATTAATAGGTCAAGATTTTTGTGGTAAATGAAGTAACAGTAGATTTATATTATTCATTATATTAAGAAAGAGTCATTCTACTCATAATCTCTACACCACACACCACATTTGATTTGATTTTTTTTTATTTTTTGGGTTTTATTCTTGCTAGAAATCAAGAATTCTTATATTCGTCATCATACACTACACTTTTGGCGAGAAAAAAAAAATCATACGTAGTATGTAGTGTAGGGATGATGAATAGAGTTTTTTTTATTAAGAAAACACATGTTTGTATCTTACATGTTCAAATGCATATTGATTTAAATGATTGATCTTGAAAGAAAACTTTGTCCTTCCACAGTAGCATCCAACAATCTCTTAAAATGCATTTCATTCCCTGTTAAGAAATAACCTTGCAGAATCCCAACAGCCCCAACATCGAAACATTTGGAAGTAGTAGAAGTAGATAATTCGGGCAGATGTTTTGGATTTAAGTGTCGAGACAATGGCACTGTAGAGTCGCAACAGATTTAATATCGCAGCATATGCTTTCCAAAAGACTCGATCACAGGAATAAATTAAGTGGAGCGTACCATTTTTCTGCCGAATGCATGCATGTTGATATCATTTACACTTCTCTAAAACCAGTCTTTAATGATTTTTTTTTATTTCCAAGACGAATTACTAGTCCCCTTCGAAACTAGAGTAATTTGAACCGTGACACTTCTGAATCTTAGTACGTATTTCGGACACAGAAAATGACAACATATATGGTGAATGTTAATGGGGTAAATGTAAAACCTCAGTGACAGATGGAGCTTCTTTCGTGGACAGCTTCATCACCGAACTCGTACTCTCCTGCAACTACATGAACATCTCCAGTAGTCCCCCACTCATTGGCTTGGGCGTCGAGTTCAACGATATTGATCATAACTATGCCGCCCGCAAGCCCGCGACGCTGCAACTCTGCTCGGGATCTCGCTGCATTATAATTCAACTCATTAACATGGAGGTCGTTCCTCAGTCTTTGATCAACTCTCTCTCTGCACCTCTCTTCTGTTTTGTTGGCGTCGGGATACATTACTCCTTAAGCTTGCTTAAAAGGTACTATGGCCTTGAATGCAGAAATGTTGTGGATCTAATGCCATTTCTCAACTTGGCTGTTTTTAGCGGGCAAGTTGGTATTGAACCCGAGCCTTTGAGCGTTCTCATGGGGGACTGGAGTGCTAGGATAAAAATTCTAGGAATCTTAGCATGGAGCAAATTGAGAGTGCTCGTGTTAATGTTATCGAAAAGTACTCGTGTTCTCCTGTTATTGTGAGCAAATGAGGTTTCCATAGGTTTTTAGGACCAAATTTATGCTAGAAAAACTATATTCATAAATTTGAAAAGACAATGGGCATTATTCTTATTCTATTCACAAATAGGGTCGGCCGGCCAGTCAGAAACACAATAAATCCGAAATAAAACAAACAAAACACGGACATGTCTAGAGTGAATTAATAAAGAAATAATATTTGAAGTCGTGGAGTGTCTAAATATTATATAATTTTTTAAAAAAATTTAAATAAATATAAAATTTATATAAAATTAATTTTTAATAATAAACTTCATTATTTTTTAAAACAATTGTGGCACTACGACTAGTATTACTCAGCGTTAATAAGACCTGGGTCAAGCCACTGGCTACAGAGTTGGCTAATATATAGGTAAAGGACTAAACTGGATCAAAGGGCAGGCAGTCAAAAAGCAACGCAAAGGGCCAAAAGTCTTCGGTTATGTTTGGATAGCGAGAAGTGTTGAGAAGTATTGTGAAAAAATAATAATAGAATATTAAATAATAATAAAAAATAGATAAAAAATAATAAATAATAAAAAAAGTAAGTGAAAAATAATAATAAAGTAAAGAATAATAATGAGAGTGTTTGAGAGTAGCTGAAATACTCTCAGTACCCAACCTAGAGTGGGCAATTTCGTTCTCAAACTTGCAAACAAATATTTTTCAAAAATAAAAATAAAATAAAATAAAATTAACTTGCAAAAAATAGAAAAAAGAAGACTCGAGATTTTTTTAAAATCATTTTTTCGTATTTCTTTGGATTTGTTGTGTTATTTTTTTAATATAAAATAATTATTTTGATATAAAAAATACATAAAAGTAATCATATATATCAAACTCATTCGATAAAACAGGAATTTTCTTTTTGAAAAATAGGAATTTGGATGGTGGAAAAAAGGTCATTTGAAACAAGAAAGAATTTCCGTGAAGTTGGCCATCCCTTCCTCATTTTCCTTGCTTTCTGGGAGTCCAGTGGAATCTTTGGGTTAGGGTTTCGCGAAGAATTTACAATCAGCGAAGCTGGAAATGCACGGAGGAGAACAATTTAATGGCCACCAAGAGGTCCACAACCACAACCACCACCATAATCACTAATTCGGTCACCACAACCACCATCACCGGCATTATAACGAATCTTACTACCATCCCAGTCACCATGACCAGCACCACCATAATTACCAGCCCGACTTGACATCACCGCCAGCACCCTGATCACAGCCACAACCACCATCGCGACGCGATCTCTGAACCAAACGATTAGTTTGTACCTGCAGGAGTTCCGTCGAATAGTGGTGCGGGAGGTGGTGGTGGTGGAGGATATGACCCTTGGTCCTGGTTCTGGCTCGAGTAGCTTCTCTAGATGTGTGTAACTTTCTGTTTCGTGGGTAAGAAGTTGTAGGAAAAGAAAATTCTATACGTTTTGCGAGCTGTATTTTAAATAAATAATATATACGTGCTTCTTTTACTTAATTCTTTTCCGATTATAGTGCTCTTGGCGTAAGGATTTAGCTGAGGTTTTACTTATTTTGATCTTACAAGATTTATCTGAGGTTTTCTTTCGTATGAGTTCGTTAGCATTATATTGCATAAACTTCCCTTGCAGCTTGCTGTTACGTATCAGAAGAATGTGTTACCTGATGCTCGGCTTTTAATCTATATCATGTCTGAACTATAAGTTTTTTATTAGGAAAAAAATTGCTTCATTTTTTGGTTTGGAATTTTTTTGGGTGTTTTCATGTGGAAACCATGATAATTTTGTCCCATTGGTTTATAAAGGTCCTAAGCTGTACCTTTTTTTCCCCCTTTTTGATCACGTGGATGGTGTTGGTCATGTAAACTTTGTTTTACTGCCATTTCCGAGAACAGAAACTGAAGCTGATGTAAGTTACTGTTTCCCTTGAGGCAATAACATGTCTGCAATGCTTGCTAAATGGTAATGTACATTGTCATCTGACCTGACCCATGTTTTCCCATAAGCCTGCCTTTTGATGCCTATATGTAGTGGATATCAACAATGCTTCTCTTTCTATTCCAATCTGAATCCTGGAGTAGAAAGAGAAGCTTTGACGCCTTTACCCACAAAGGAGGTCAAGAAGATTATCCTGTCCAACATATTGTCATGTGAGGCATTCCCGGATTGAAAGATTCTAGCATCATTCCTAGAATATGTGGCCGACAACCCTTTGTTCTTGATTTGTCTTCTTTTTGAATTGTTACCTATTATCTCTGCATCTTATAACCATTATATTCTTTGATGGTTGGATATCAAATCGTTTTATATTGAAGGATAAGAGAATTGGCCAACAACATGCTATTGTAATGCTGTTGTTATGGAGGTTCTGATCCATATCAGTGATCGATTTTTTGGTCCCATGAATGGCATTATAGTACTAATCTGTTTATTGTCGAGTTTCATTTTGTTTGATCACTTATTTAACATGGTGCACCATCCAGAATGCTGAAGAGATCAAGTAGACCTTATAAATTTCTTGCAACCAGCTTGTCATTAGGAAATTCGTAAGGCAGATAGATCATGCTTATTACTAGGACTTTTTATGGACAGTCAATCCCCATATTACAGTATTCTTGTCAGATGATCAGCTATGTGCAATTCTTGGATGATTATTACTGATATCTCGATACATTAATGATTGCTATGTATTTTTAAACTTCTGTTATTGTGTATTTTTAAGTTTTCTTTTGTTCCTTTTTTTAATTCTGTTTAGAAAATAAAACCCTGTGGAAGTGTTCACTCATTTGAATGGTGTGTTTTGTCCCTCACTAAATATGTTATCAATTTGGATGGGGTTTTAAGTCTGGATTGTCAAATGCCAACACAATGTAAATTAATATGTAGTAATTAGGCTACAAGACTGAGGAGTGAGAGTGAGAGCATAAATGTTTTGCTTCCATCCTATATTATTGGAAGAATAACAGTAATTTTATAGACAAGGCACTTTATGCAAGAAAAAGATTAGTATAAAGGATATGTTTCACTTTTACAGGAAGTTCTTTTCAAATTATGCAATTGTGGATGAAGCTGAAGCGGCAATTAGAGCTTTAAACCATCAATATACTTAAGGGGCAATTAGAGCTTTAAACCATCAATGTACTTTTGTTGGGTGAGTTCTTCAGCTTCTAGGAAAAAATAGATGAAGGCTCTTACTGATTTTGGTCAATCTACATTGCATATTTGCTTTTTCTAGGAGATGGCTCTCAGTCAAATAGTAGATCTCTTTGTTTTCAGTCTGTCATGTACATATTGCCAGTGGGCAGCAGTGTGGTAGATGTTTCCTATTTGTCTGGTGTGGTGTATTTGAAGAGGAAGGAATCATAGACCTTTTGAGTATCACAACCAGACATTGTAGGAGCTTAAAAATTTCTTTTTTGATACTTTGTTCCTTTGGGTAGCTTCTATGGATTGTAATGGCTCAGTTTCCAAAATCTTTTTGTTTCTTTCCTATTTCTAATTAGGTATTCCTCTTGTCTGCTACCGGTATACTTGTGCTGTGCCTTTACCTTTTTCTAATGAAATTTCAATTATTTTATAAAAAAAGAAAGTTACTGGAGCAAAACCCTAGCCATCAGGCTCAGTAGCCATTGCCAGTTCTTTCCACTCAACGAATCTTTCAAACAGAACAGGTTTGCTTTGGCCCCATCTCCTTCAGAAATTCCTAAATCCTTCCATATGCAATGGTCATTACTCAATTTTACACGGTGTTTTATTTTTATTATTGTTTTAATGTGTTGTTTGTTCACTGTATAAATCACTGTAACGTTATATATTTAGGCCTGGTTTGGATTGGAAACTCATCTCAACTCATCATTACAATTTTTCCAAATTTTCATACAAAATATAATAAACAATTCAACTCATCTCTGAATCCAAATGGGGCCTTAGACTATCAATGAATTGTCCCCTCGGCTGCATATTTCAGCACTTTGATATATTTTGAAAGCACTGTAACCTTATATATTTGGTGTTGTACAATTCATCTGTCGCCGTCTTCAAAATGTAGGCATGTGGTGGAATCTGATGTAACTAGAGCTCTTGTTAGTACTTGTGAATCACACTTTTCTTGCATCGGACTCTTGCTTTTGGTGTACTATCCTTGGGGGACCATAGCCTCACTAAACCTTGCATTGTTCTGGTTTGGTGAGCGATTTTCCTGATAAGTCAGCCACTGCTGAAATTTTTGCAGTCTGCTCGATATGAACTGGAAGCTTAATATACTTGGATTTGTCCAAAACCATGGATGCTTGTTTTGCAAAACAATGTTATATATGATGGAGGATAGATTTTCAGTTTTGTGATGTAACAAAACAGTGTCTTTCTTGACCTAAAAGAAAATGGAATATTGCCTTTCTTTCATGTATTATTAGAAATTGGATTGCACATCCTTTTAGGAAATAAAATTTTGGGTCCATTTTTTGTCTCCTATTTGACCAGACGGGGTCCAAGTTGCTTCATTTGAGCCTGCTGTAATTTTGCAGGATCTGGATCATGTGCAACTGCACTCAGAGTCTAGTCCTGTTATTGGTCCAACAAGCCGTAAAGAGATTCCAGGTCTTAAATTTATCATATACTTGATCCGAGACTCCATATCTCGGATTTCTTTTCTTTTTCTATTCTTATAAATTTTGTTATTTTTGTCTTGCTACATTTACTACTATTTTTTTTATTGCTTAAATACCAAGATTTAACTGTAGCCACATGATTTCCACTTAAAAAAGGTTGCAGAAATGTTGGTGAAGGATTTTTCTCTATGCATGCAACTTGGAAAATTGATAGCTATGCAAACATTTGCCATGAGAAATTAATTTCCCACTCCCCTACCCTCTTTTCCCAAAACATTTTCCTCATTTGTCTTTTAAGTCAATTTCATGAGCATGTAGATGTCACCCTTGGGTAATGTTTGACTGAAATACGCAACTTCATAATTAGCTTTTGGTCTTTAATTGTCTGCAGTTGGTTGTAGTGGAAAATAGGCATTTGGCACCTACGGCATGGCTGGATTTGTGTGGAACAGCTTTGTGATTGTCTAATGTGGTAAGGGCCTTGGTCTTGGTGGTATGTTCCCTCAACCCGGGGCAAACAATTTCTAGAGGCCATGTTTCATTAGTGAAAAGTTTATGATTTACTTGATCCGTGTGATGGGGACGCGTTACACAGGCCAGGGGTTTAACCGGGCAAAAGAGATCTTGCATTTCCAGTCTCCAGGATTCCTTCATAAAAAAATAATGTCTTTTGGGTATGCATCTGTCATGTTTAGGTTTCAGGTAGAACATTCAGGCTGATTTAATGAAATATCCAGACGCTGGTTTTGCTGATCAAACTTGTCCACATGCTAGAACTATACTGTAAATCATGAGTAGTGATAGAGACAGCTTTTATTTATCTATTTTAATTGATGGTTATTTTTGTAAAATAATGATACTATGCTTACAACCCTCCATTTAAAATAGAGTTATAAAATAGTTTAAAAATAGTATTTGTCTGTCACTTTTCATTGTAATTGATGATATAATAATAGAAAAATAATATTTGCAATCATAAAATGTGCAAGCGCCGTAATGTTTAAATAACTCATGACTGTATTTAGTATTATTCATAATAATTACTGTTGTTCAGACCCAAAGGCATATTCCTCTGCAAAGCCCATAGAAGTAACTTTCTGAGTCTCAAATCTCTGTGATATCAGGAAAATGGAGGGTTTCCGGAAGAGTTACCAAGCCCTATAAATTAGGGGAGCCACTTGTGGATGGCCATCCAGTACAATCTTCATACGAAATAAATGGCCTTAAATACCCTAGTCAGCACAATCTTCATACTAAATAAATGGATGATACTGAAGCAGAATCATACTTGGGAGAATCTTTTCTGTATACTGTAAGAGAGTTTCTCTTCATATATAGGAACTAGCTGAGGGAAGCATACATTATTGTGTTATTACTCAAGTAAATAACTTCCTAAAGGCTAAAAGGCCTTAACGTTGAGATGCACTTAGGGGTGTTCATCCGGGTTTTGACCCGGGAATCCGGATATATCCGGACCGGAACCCGAATTCTAAATTCGGGCTGAAACCCGGACATTGAGCGAGAGAGACAGAAGACATCGAAGAATGAGGGTTTTTTCTTTTTATATATAATCCGGGTACCGGATGTTAAATCTGGAACCCAGGTTTGATAATCGGATCCGGCCTAGATTAATCCGGATTTTATAATCCAGGCCGAAACCCGGAACCAGAATCCGGTTATCCTAATTTTTTTCTGGCCCGGATGAACAGTCCTAGATGCACTCTCATTCGCAACAAAACATCATACGGCCGGGCACCATAAAGCACTGATGATGCACACTGCACAGCATTAATTAGCTCTCAATTATTGGAACCAACGGTTTATATTTGCGTTCCAGTTGTGGTACTTGAGCTAGAATTTTGGTGGTGTTGATGCAAGGCCGGCCTGGCTCGGCCCCAGCCGGTGGCATGACAATCGACCAAGCCCCAGCTATTCCCAGCAATGGATCAGATCCTGCAGCCTGGGCACATGCAACATTTAGAAGACTAAGATGAGCCATTCTTTAATGAAAAAAGTTAATTCTCACATCCCTATCAAGATTTATGCCATCATTTGAAACAAAAGAACGACGCTCCAAAATGCCTCATGATCTGCGCATGTCTGTACTGTTGGTTTTCGTTTGTCATATTCCACATCTCTTCCAATGTTCAATGAACCAAGTCCACTAGCGAATTTGCACGATCGCATAGCATAAGAAAGGCGGAAAGGGGAAAAAAACAGAGCGGCTTTTACTCAAAAGGCTCGATCCTCGATATGAAGTCATTCGTTCTAGTTGTACCCGCCATGCATATCTCTTTAAGGACAGCACATTAACATCTCACACCAAGTTCTAAAAATTGAAGCCTTTTATTTTTATTTTTATTTTTTTTTTGTTGGATTCCCAGACAAAAGTAAAGCAATTAAGATGGATTCCATGCATATATATTAATTATATTATCTCTGGAGAAACCCAAACCCTCAAATATTGACTGCGATACTCTCAGTAAAATCCATGTACATTCCTTCACAAACAAAAACAAAGACGTAGGACAAAGGGGGGATCGGAGGGGTCAGAAGAATAAAAGAAGGAATAAACAGATCACAATTTTTTCTGTAATTTCTATCCATCTCTACATATACCCAAAACCTTCCATGAAAAAGATCATGGAAAAAAGCTAACCAAATGGAGAGAACTAGTCCCTGCTCTGGATATATATATAAAAAAAAAAAAAAAAAACCATGTTAACAGCGATAATGATCATCAGCGTTTTGTGTACAATGGGGAAGTGGGTTCTAAAAGAAGATCATCACCACCAGCCGGCAAGAAGATTGCATACCAGTAATCATGTGGGGGCATTCATCGCTATGGTCTCCACCTATAAAAGTCAGTGAACAGAACAAAATTACTTTAAAACTAGCAGACTACTCTTCCTTCAGCATATGCGAGGGAACAATGTCTTGAAGGAGCCCATTGTCTCTAAGCAAAGCAGAACCCGGGGTGCAAAACCGAATGTCACGACGTAAACCAGGATTATTTGTTAAACCATGATGAGTACCATAAGTAGAAGGCGACAAGGTGTTCATGATGAAGGACTGTTGGCGCTGTTGTTGATACTGAGAAAGGGTACTGATTCTTGACATTGGCATAGCAAAGTTGGTAGCACATCCGACAGAGATCCCCGGTCCCGGTGGAGCTCCGGCGAGGCTATGGCGAGGCATGACCGGACTTGGATGGGTGTGTTGCCCTTCATAGGTAGTAACGACAGTGCTTGGATCTGTGAAAGATCGCTCCACACGTTTCTTTACATTACATGAAGCAGTAGTGCAACGATAGTAACTCCTAAATCCACGAAAGATCAATGAGAAAAACGCGAAACCATAAAATCAAATATATTTGGTCTAAATCTTAGCTATCGATTTGACAAAGAAAAGTGACAGAAAAGGAGGCGGCAAATTAGGCTAAAGGTTAGGCTAAAGGCATTCCGCATTAGCATTGAAGTTAATACTGCATATACCTAGGAAAGGGGCTGTTCTTCACAGCTTTTTGACCATACTTTCTCCATCTGTACCCATCTTCCAGTTGATCAACCTCGCTCTTTGTCACGAACGCAAATCTCGGCTCTCTCTGTCTCTTCTGGTTTGTCTTCTTGGGTTTCAACCTAAATCCCGCGAACACAAAAAACCAAACCCAAAAATCCATCCATTTCAAAATCACTTACGTATAATAAAAACCCCTTAATTGTTTTCTTCCATTATAAATTCACAAGATATTTTAACATAAAACCCCAGAAAACAAATAAAAATGACAATACCAAAAAAATAATTCTTTTTATCTTAACACGTACGTGTTTCTTATAAACGTAAAACCAAAAGTGAAAAAGTGAGAAAAAAAGCTAGCTCACTGTTTCTTGGTCTTTTCTTGTTGCTCTTCTTCCTGGTCTACAGCTTTAGTCTGTTCATCATTCACTGCCTCGCTCGATGCAGACGAAATCGAGGAAGAGTTAGGGGTGGCAGGCTGATTCAAGACCTCAGAACCCTCTTTCACGGTAGTAACTAGACGTGGAGCCGAGGATGCCATAGATGGTGCCTGTGGCAAATCAAACAGAGAAGGACTACAGTCCTGAATACCCAGCAACTCCATAAAACCTAAAGAACTCTTTTCACCTTCAGAGAAATCAAATATGCCTGAAAATGGGAAACCGTCAGAGACATGTTCAGCAAACAACGAAGATCCAAAGGACTCCTCCATCTTTATCACCTCCTTCTTCTTCATAGCTTACTCAAAAGTGGAAATCCTTCTTCCTAAACAAAGAGAGAGAAAGTGACGCTTCTATAAGACTAGGTGTGTGTGTGTGAGAGAGAGAGAGAGAGAGAGAGAGAGAGGAGGGTAGTGTAGGGTATGGTTGATCTGGTTTATAAGATTAGAGAGGAAGAGAGAGAGAGAGAGAGGTGTTGGTTAGGAGGTGAGTGAGAAAGTGAGATATGTGGGTATAGAGGAGGATGGTGGGGGATATTGCAATTTTACAAAGGTTGGCAAATGGCAACAAAGATTAACCGGCAATTGTAGGTCAAACGTTTGTACTGTCTTACACATGGCCGGTGACCATTCAATGCATGGTCCGACAAAGTGGTCGACGCTTTCAGACGTAGTGTTTGACCGGTGAACCGGTTTCGGCGGTGTGAACGGGTTCAGCTACACGTAGAAAAGCCTATCTGCTGTGTATATATATACCCCTGAACTAGCTCGCTCGTGTGCATGTGAACCCAGAACTCATCAACATCCAAAGATAATATGCTTTCTTCTTTATTTTAAAGTTATTTTGGTTTCTTCTTTCTTTCGTTTTTTTCTCCTGTTTCGCTTGTATTTTTCCTAATTTTTTTTTGTCTTTTTTAATAATTTCTGTATCGTGTGAATATGATCTTGATCAGTACAGCATGGCCCAGATAGTCTTCAAATATCTCTGATAGAACCAACCACACAGACACAGAGAGAGAGAGAGAGGGAGGAACGTACGTACGTAGTATTTAACATTTTTATGATCGTATATATGTTTTCTATCTTTATTATAATGTATAATTAAAGTAATGGATTTCAAACTTTATATATCCTTTGAAAAATGGGAAAAAAGAAGAAGAGAGAATTTCATTGAAAAATTAGTAATTTGATAAATCGATGAGATATATGTACAGTGTAGATATACAGTACTGCACCAGTTCATAAACACATTAATGCCACATATATAGCATAGAATATATATTAGAATATATGCCATTATATTATTCTTTATGAATGATTTAAATTGTCATTAGTTTATGGGGAAAAATCCACCAAACTTGGGAACCAAATTGAGCAAGCAATGCACGCATGCACATATAGTGGCGGCAACGCCTATATTCGTTAAAAAAGAATAAAATTTGTAGCTCCAAATTATCGCATTAGTACTGTGTATAAGTTTGTAAAGAATCTTATTAGAGTTGGAATTAATGGAAAAAATTATTAATTAAAGGTCTGAAAATGGATCATGAGTAAATTGATGCATGCATGCATGTGCCTTTTGATGATCTTTTCTTGCAAGTTCTCATCTTGTCAAGGAAATGCATGGATACGGTGAAAAAGGTTATATGTGTACGTGTGAAAACACAATGATCTCTTGCTGACATCATTTTCGTGTAAACCTCTCCCACCTTGCATGCTCCAATAATTTTCTTTGCCACTTCTAGTGGTAAGTATTTAACTAGCTTATTCCTCTTTCCGAACTACAACATTTTGAGTAAATATCATACATCATGCATATAATTACTCTCTAACATGTGTCCTTGGCAATATATATGTTGAGATCATATATAGTTGATGGATATCATTCTATTGGGTAAAGCTATTTTCAAGATTTTTGGCTTGTAACCAAATAATCCTTTTTTTTTTTTTTCTCTAAAATCTATTTATAAGTTTATTTATTAACACCCTGATCAACACATCATTTTTATATAGAGAAATATTTTAGGCACAACCAGATTACATAAAAATAAATTTATAAACTGATATAACTTAATGCAGTGCGTTAAATTGTAAAATTATTTTTATTATAAAATAGATATAACGGATCATGTAAAATCACGTCAATTTGTAGATTTACTTTCGTATAATATTTTTATATCTGTAACAGTTGTCTTTTATATGTATATATATCAATTAATGCTGTAAATATATATTAACGTTTTAACCACTTCTATATTTCTATAATGAGTTTCACAGAAAATAATCGCGCATTTAATAGTTTTTTAGATTTGGTTATTTGCTCGATAATAAGCTAGGATTTTTTTTAATCTTGGTACGTCTAGACTCTAGACATGTTACCTAATTAAGTACAATAAATCTGACATGTATGAGCCAATATACATAATTGGTGCATGTACATACCGATCAACAAATGCATGGAGGAGAACATCAAATCACAGCAAGACACGTTTACTTTATTTTATTTCAAGTAATTAGAAGAAAGAGACAAGTACTAGTGGATGACATCTTCCATTGAATATATATATATATATATATATATATATATATATAAATATATATTTATATAAATACATTTTATTTATGATATAATGAAATTACTAAGTACAGTCCAACTTATATATAATGCCAACCCAAATTAATATTTTACAAGATTTGAGGGAAACAAATTTTAAAGATATCGTTAGCACTAAAAACCAAAACCAAGATCATTACTACATCTGTGCATATAATATCCATGCTTCTCCCGCTCCCTCCCCCTTTCGTGGGCCCAACTTGGGCCATGAAGCGCGCTCACCGGTCCCACCACTCCAACACCCAATTTGGAGGCGTTGTTGGCCTTTCCCCATCGTCCACGTGGATTCTCTGTGATATGTGGGGTCCCTCAAATTGCAACACAGCCATACACGTTTTAGATCCTACGATCATCTTTGCCGTCAGAAACACGTGTCTCTTCTTGAGTGCAACTCGTGTAAAATGTGATACGGCTCTTTATTATTTTTAGTATTTATAAGCATATAGTGCTTAGTTCTTAGGCCTCTTAGGTACCAAAAATTTTTAAATCTCTCGGTGCGTGTGTGTGAATATATATGTAGAAAGTTATATATATATATATATATATATATATATATTACACCTAGGGATCTTTACGATGTTTCTTGTTTTTACACAGCATTTAGACTTATCGATAAGTCCAAGAAATTATGTCGAAACTTACACGTATTAATGTTGTACACATCTCTATTTTCTAGAGATTCTTTAGAATTATTATTTCTTACCTCACCTCTATACATCTAATCAAATGTAAATTGTATTAATTATAAATCATAAAAAAAATGCTAATTAAATGCCCAATAGTTATATATAAATTTCGATTTTAATAGAAGATTTAGCTTATCAACTTCATATAATCAAATCAAGATCTTCTCGTATTTCTATATAATTAAGATATTTGAGAAGAGAGATAAAGACATGTGAAATACTTATAATACCTATTTAATAATGATTGAAGCATGCACATAAAGACAATAAATTATATAAAAATAATAATATTTACAATCGTAGAGTATGCAAGTATCGAGTAAGAATTTTAAATAATAGTGAGTAAATCTGAAATTTACATAAAAAAATTTTAATTTTAATAATAAATTCTACTATTTTTTAAAAAAATTATACGACATTTGTGTAGTCTACAGTTGAATCTGCTCAATTATATAAGATTATCTTTCTCTTACTATATATCAATGTTGTTAATTTGTTCACTTTGGAGTCGGTGTGTGAGAAGACATGGCAATAATGCCAACCACAAAAATTGAAAAGATAAACGAGAGATTATATGGGATGATATATATATTTAATATTTTATTAAGGGTCACATGAAGCTAGCACCGAACACCAATAACTGGAGAGAAGGAGCGAGGCAACCTCTTCACGCGGTTTTGGAATATTCTTTCCGGGGGTGGGGAGGTTTGCTTCTAATAGACGCTCCCAAGATCATGTCCCTCTTCACACACATATAAATATATAAATATATATATGCATTTTAATATCTATTTATTATATTATATTCCATTTTAATGCAACTTATATATCTGAAAAACAAAAATAAAAAATAAAAAATAAAAAAATTCATTAATTGTGAAACTGTGACTCTTTGACTTTTAAATAGGGTCGTTTGGGGAGCTCCATAAGAGACAAATAAATAAACAGATTTAATAATTATTATTTTTTTAATTCAAAGTTTATTTGTTTTTTTGTGAAAAGTCACCGTCTACAGTTACGAGCCCAAGTTTCCGACTCAGAGCCCAATTATTTTGACTAGGGTCATCAATCTTACCCTATTTGTCGGTCCTGGGCTTCCTTCAAATTTCTGTTTATTCGGTCTCTCATTTCGAAACCTTTTTTTTTTGTAATTAATTAATTAATTACTCCTTGTATTTCTATTTCAACTAAGGCTAATGAGAAATGAAAAATAATTTTTTTTTTCATCTCAAGTTTTATTATTTTCAATTATACCATTTGATGTGTTGTATTTGAATAGTTGACATATGATCTCGATTAATTGAAAAAATACAAATTCAGATAAAAAGTAATATATATTGAGTAGTGCTACTACCGCCTGCATGTGTCAACTTTGTATGCCACCTAATATAAATTGCATTTTTTTTAATTTCAAACATTTTTTTAAACATGTTTAAACATTTTAAAAAAATAAAAAAAATACAAATACGCTAATAGTCACTTCCTTACTTATTAAGATTTAAGAAAAGAAAAAAACTAAATGCATGAACGGTCAAAATGAAGGAAAAAATTGAAGAGACATAATAGCATTATTCATATATATTATGCTCGAGAACCAGGCTCAAATCCCTCTCTCTATACCTCTCTCTCTTCTCTCTCATGGTTTTATTTTCTTTCTACTTAATCATGCATGCAGGTTGAAGCAAGAGATAAAAAGGGGAAGACAATTAAGATCCGGTACTTTGTATATTAGAGTGGGCATATATGCAATTAACACCCTCAATTATTGCCGGGATATAAGCTAAAAATGCCACATATATATGTTATATAGATCATGATTTATAGTTTGTTACAGGTTTCTTATCTTGCCCCACCTAACATGGTTACTTTAATGATATCTAATTAAAATATCACCCACTTATCGTATTCAAGACAAAATAAACACTAAAAAAATGAAAGAAAATCTCTTATATGATCCTCAAGGAAGACCTTCTAGACGTTTGACTCTTGAATGAATGAATGAATGAATGAATTGATCGAGAGGCGAGGCTAGCTTTTGCTTTCTTATAATTAATCTGTCTCGTGAATCATATTATAATATCCTGCATTTATCCTTTCTTTTCTGTGAATCACCCTTTACAAATATCCCATTTTGCATCTGGTTTCGAATAAGGAAAAGATAGTTGAGTTGAGAGCTGCACATGGGGATGGGGGGCAAGTCAAAGTAAAACCATTTTTGTTCTCTCTCTCTCTCTCTCAAAACATGGTATAATTTGTACGTATATATAGTGTTTGCGAGGACTTATGGGGAAGGAGGGGTCAAATGGAAGGAGAGAATGATCCAAAATCCTCTTAATTTTTAATATTAATCTTCTACTTGATCATATATAATATCCGTGACCCAACGGATGGAGAGAGAGAGAGAGAGAGAGAGAGAGAGAGAGAGAATGGTGAAAGAAAGCAGTGGTGGGGATATGGGGGCCAGTAGTAAATAATATTGTTGGTAGAGAAAAGCATGGAAAGTGGGTCGGTACTCATGTTACAAGGTTGATTTATAGGCCCACTAAAATGTAACCTTTATATATATCTATATATAATATCTGTGTGCTATTCAGCAAAAATAGATATATATATATATATATATATATATATATATATATATATATATATTTATTCTATATCTGTGTGCTGAACCAGATTAATCCGAGACTGCATCTCTGTTAAAGCATGCATGCCATATATAGTACATGAAGAGCTAGCTAGCAGACCAGCCAGGGTGAAGCATCATGATTCTTTCACTAGAGAAATCCAGGCCCAATTGCTGCGTTCATCTTTGCAAACTGCATGCATGTACCACGCCATTTGAAGTAGCCGATCGAAGTAGTGGGACAGTTTGAACATAATTTGTAACATGTTCATATTCTTGGACCTACTTTTCAGTCACACGTACGTACAAGAATTTTATGAAACACATGGTCTGATTTATTTGTTATTATTTCAGTGAATTTCATTTTGTAAACGTGAAAACGGTCATGAGATATTATATCATGTTGAACTCACACATGATTGGAGTACTTATATTACTGGGACAGCCGCCATTAATTATTATGATATTATCCAATATATGTATTACACACTATTTATAATGACACGCTTTGATTATATATATATATATATATATATAAATATATATTACTCATCATCCCACTAATTTCTACTTGATGATGATCTAGTGTAAAATGGCATTTGAACTCTTCAAATCTATTGTGTTCTTATGTGGATTTGGATGTAGAAAATTTGAATTAAGATCAATATCGCAATGGTTTGAATGATGGTGTTAGCAGTAGTACTGTTGCCCTTGATCATTTAATGGGTCGGTGATTATACATATATATTAATTCAAAGTGGCCATGGTTATGGAGACAATAAGAAGATAAGCTTTTTTCAAAAGCAAATTTATAAATTAATATAACTCGATATATATATATATATATATATATATATATATATATATATATATATATGATACGTCAAATATTTTATTTTTTAATAAAAAAAAATATTTTACAATATGACGTATTATATGAAATTATATGCATATAACTTTATAAATTTATTCTTGTTCTTTGTTCATCAAATACTAATTCTCTAAAGTGATAGCAATAATAATTGCAACCGGGGGATGAAGGAAACGGCCGGAGCGAGGGGCCAATATGGCCTCCGAACAAATCGAGAAACCCCTTACCCCTAAATTTTAGCTCTTAAAAGAGAAGTTTTTTCTTGAGAGCAGAGTACTTGACACAATTTATTTAACTTTGAAGTTATGTTTTGTTTGGATTTTGTGATGGTTTTAGATAAAAGTTGGAAGTTAAATAAAATATTATTTTTTAATAATAATATTATTATTAGATTTAAAAAAATTAAATTATTTATTATATTTTATATCAAAATTAAAAAAAATTAAAATTATAAAATAAGATAAAAGTATTCCTATACCCAAACATATCCTTAAAAATAGCTAGCTGGATGCATGGCTACTTTAAAATTGTAAGAGAGTTTTAAAAACCTAGGACGAGCTCAGATGGGTGCATGGCTACTTTTAGCCCACATTAATATTTCAAGGAATTAAAGAGTTGATGCAAGTCGGCACGACACTTGAGAGGTCCACTATCAAGTGAGGAGGCTGAATTTTGCCTGTAAATTAAGCCCAAATCAAAAGGAAAATATGTCCATTAATTGAACTAATCGGGTTGGTTCTCAATATTTTCGTCATGTTTCAAAACTTTTTACATGACTGCTTACAACGTTAAAACATTAAAAATCAATATAAAATAATATTTTTTGTCCAAGTGTTTTGACTAATTAATATTAATGGTGACTGAAAAGAGGTAATATCAATTCGTCTAATATATATATATATATTAGGGCTGAGCACCGACCCATTCGGAGTCGGAGAGCCCAACCTCCGACTCCGACTCCGACTCCGACTTTGTCGGAGGTCGAATACGACCTCCGACTCCGACTCCGAAGACTATGGACTCCGCTCCGACTCCGACTCCGACTTGTTGGAGCGGAGTCGGAACGGAGTCGGATTTTGAAACTTTTTTTTTTTGTCTTTTTTATAATCATATTAGACCCACTTTTTATTAAAAATAATTTTTATGGTCTTTCAAGTTTCAATTTTCTCAAAATTGCAATCTAAACTAAATAATTCACTTTTGATTATAACAAAAAATATAAGTAAATAAAACAAGTAACATACTAAGTTCTAACTTACATTCAAAAATTGAAAATAAAAAGAAAGTCACATTCATATCCACATCCAAATTCCAATCACTACAACAAACGGATTCCACAACACTTGCCATCCATATCCACATCCAACTAAAACAAAAGAAATATTTACTTATCACATCCAACTAATCACTACAATAAACAAAAGAAACATTTATCCACATCCACCACATGCACCACACATGTCATCCACACACCCATTATAATAATATCTACTACAATAAACATTTTCTAAGTTTCATTCTAACAACAAAAGAAATTCAAAATGTTCTAAGTGGAAACTAAATTAAATGTTCCCAACAACATTTAATTTAGAACTTCCAAATGCAACAAAATAAAATAAATTACAAACTTCCAAATGCAACAAAATAAAATAAATTACAAACTTCCAAATTACAATATTCTAAATGCCCAACAAATGTTTTCCTTCCAAATGTTACAAACTTCCAAATGTTCTTTCAAGTTGTGCCTGAAAAAAGAAAAAGAAAAAAAAAAGATTAGTAAGGAAAACAACTCAACTTTAAGTAAATAGAATTAGCAAGAAGCATCTAGTATGTTGGATAGTAACTCAAACCTCAAAGGCTCAATCTATCAAATTGTCAATCATCTTCACGAAGTAAGTTGGCCATACCAGTGATTAATTCTACATTGAGATATTAAAGTAGCCTCAAAAGCACAATACAAACTCATTTAATACATTCTTAGGGCTGATTTACAATCACTAAAACAGAAATATGTTTGAGAAAATATATTTTCATTTTAAACAGAAAAACAGAAAAAAAAAGAAGCATTAAGTCACTAAAACAACCAAACATAGCCTCAAAAGCACAATATAAACTCATTTAATACATTCTTAGGGCTGATTTACAATCACTAAAACAGAAATATATTTGAGAAAATATGTTTTTCATTTTAAACAGAAAAACAGAAAAAAAAAAAACATTAAGTCACTAAAACAACCAAACATAGCCTCAAAAGCACAATACAAACTCATTTAATACATTCTTAGGGCTGATTTACAATCACTAAAATAGAAATATATTTGAGAAAACATTACACAAAAAAATTAAACAGGACAAAGATGCAACCAAACAGAAAAATTACAAACCCCTATCAATGTAATTTTACAAACCCAATCACAAAACACAATTTCACAAATCAAATCACAAAACCCAATCAAAAGTAAATTTCGGATTCATAAAACCCTAATATCACAGATTCACAAATATCATCTATCATAATTTTGAAATTATTTCACAGAACTGAAAACCTAGATTTCACAAATATCATCTATCACAGATTCACCCTAATATCCTAAATTTCGGATTTAAAATCCCTAATATCACAAAACTGAAAACCTAATCACAAAAATCCCAAAATCCCAAAACCCAATCACAAAAACCCTAATATCACAAAACCCAATCACAAAAATACTAGTATGTAATTTCAAAAAAAAAAAAAAAAACTTACCTTCGAAGGTCCCGTTTCGACAGAGAGACTGAGGCCGAGAGAGTTGAGAGACGAGAGACGGAGAGAGTGACAGACGGGAGAGTGAGAGACGACAGACTGGGACCTTTCGACCTGGTAGCGAGCACGCCGAGCAGTGGGAGACGAGAGAGTGAGGCTGTGAGCTCAGTGGGAGTCGGGACTCGCGAGAGGCAGATGAGATGGTAATAGCTCTACGGAATCCGGATGTTCGAAACTTAGAACGATTTAGGCTTTAGGGTTTTAGTAATGTAGGAAACGGCACCGTTTGGTACTTGGTATATGTTTTTCAATATGTTTTTTAAATGATAATTAAATGGTAACTAAATATTTTTGATTATTTTCAATGTGTTTTTTTTAAATGATAATCAAAAAGTTTTTTGATGGTTTGGGAAATTGATAATTATAATTTATATATATTTGTAATACATTTAATAGACTATAGTGATTTAGTATAACTATATATATATATATATTTGTAATATATTTAATATACTATAGTCTAATATATTAGACTATATAATATATATATATATATTGATATATATTTGTAATACATTTAATATACTATAATCTAATAGTATTAATATTAGCCTATTTGTATAGTTATATATTAGTATTAGTTATAGTGATTTAGTATAACTATATTAGTATAACGATAACTATAGTCTATATTAAACTATTAGTATAGACTAAATAGTTATAGACTTATATATTAGTATAGCTAAATAATATATTAGACTATATAATAGTGTTAATATTAGACTATTAGTATAGTTATATATTAGTATTAGTTATAAACTCTATATTAGTCTTAGTTATAAACTTTTAGTATTACACCCCTACTATTGGTATAGTACGATTACTATATGTTAGTGATAATATAGTATTATCACTAATACTATAGTGATATAATGATATTAATACTATATATAGTTATACTTACTATAGTGATATAATGATATTAATACTATATATAGTTATACTAATCATAGTCTATATTAGTATTAGTTAACTCACTCATAGTGATATTGGTTATACTAATAGTTATAGTATTAGTTATATTAGTTATACTATATTATAGTGATTTATTATAACTATATTATATATTAGTATAAGTTATAGTGATTTAGTATAACTATATAGTCTATATTAGTATTAGTTAACTCACTCAATGACTCATAGTGATATTGGTTATACTAATAGTTATAGTATTAGTTATATTAGTTAACTAATATAAATGTAATTAATATACTATTGTATATTAATATTACTAATATATTTATTAAAATGAATATGTTGAGACTTTTTTAGGTAAAAAAATGTAATATTTTTAATAGTATGATATTTATATATAGTCATATACTTAACTATATTATTAGTTAATTTAGTCTATATATCTTATAGTATAAATATATTATTTAACTAGTATATTATTGAGTTTAACTAACTATATAAGATATAGTTGTATAAAATTTAAATGATTAATATATAAAAAAACACATATATTTTTTCAAAATATGTATAAAATCGAAGGCGGAGTCGGAGGACCAAATCGGAGGCGGAGTCGGAGTCCAAGTCGGAGGCGGAGTCGGAATCGGGGCAGACTGTCGGAGTCGGAGTCGGAGCGGAGCGGAGTCGGTTCACCAGAGAATCCGACTCCGACTCCGACTTCCAAGGAGGAAAAAATTCCGACTCCGACTCCGACTTTTCGGAGTCGGAGCGGAACCGGAGCGGAGCCGGATTCGGAGTCGGATTTTCGGATTTCTGCTCAGCCCTAATATATATATTGTTGTAAATATATAAATGTATTAAAATACATTCCATGTATTTGATAAATAATTATTAGAATTCTTACCTATTCATGGATTCATATTTCCTATGTTTATGTATTCTCTTGATTCATGTATTATCAATGGCTATTCCAAAACAAAAAACTCTCTACTGTGGAGGCTTTCAATCAGGCATTGAGTCTATAACAAAGCTTTGTGACAGTGAATAATAGGCTTAGAAATGACTCGAATTCCAGCCTTAAATGGAAACCCCCACCTCAGGGTACTCTTAAACTTAATATAGATGGAGCCATTTTTCATGAATAAGGATCTGCTGGTATTGGCATGATACTCAGGGATAGTGCAGGAGAAGTCATCATGTCAACAACAAAAAGAGAGGCAGCAATTCAAGAATCCTGTGATATAGAATTACTTGCTATTCTTCGAGGCCTTCAATTATGCCTACCAATGGGCATACACAATTTGATCATTGAAAGTGATGCTCTCCTAGTGGTGACAGAAATCCAAGACTCTCAACCATCAGACTCATTGTTAGGGAACTTGGTCCTAGATCTCCAACAGATGATGAGCATATTTCGGCACTGCACAATTGAACATGCTTGCAGATTTTCAAATACTGCAGAACGCACACTTGCTAGATATGCAAGGAATGTTGATGACTTAGTTGTTTGATGGGATTTCATACCCCCGTGCATTCAGAACCTCATTTGGACTGAAAAGTCTATGTATTTTTTCAGTTCATAATATAAAGTTCTGAATTTCTTATAAAAAAAATGTATTATCATTTCCTAAATTTATTTATCCATTTAATATCACGTATCCTTCCAGGTCTCTAAAAGGGAATTTTGAAGAGCATTTATAGTAGACACACAACAAGAAATTTGAGAGAAATAATATTGGGTTCTTGAAGAATTAGTTTCATATATTGTGATCATTTAATTCTCTTGTTACTTTTCTTTAGTTTTACAATACGTTAGCAGCACGAGACTCTAACCAGCTGTTGTGTTCTTTTAATCTTTGACAAGATATTTGCGTAACATTTCCCAAACCACTGTAAGTTTCTCTTCCATAAATATTGATATATGCTTATTGCAATATAAATCATTTTATAAAATCTTGATATGATCTATGTGACATTATATAGAGTATAATGTTATCATATTAATGCAATAAATATTCTTATATTTTATATCTTAGTTCGATTTTAAATATAGATTTTTTTCTCATTCAATAATATTAAAAGAAAAATGAAGCATCCCTGAATGATCGTTTTAAATATTTAATTTTATTGAAGATTGAGTACCTCACAATAAAAGATCCATTGATTTTATGAGATAGTTTAAGGGAGTGATACGTGTATGAGAAGATTGTGATTCTCCCAAAAAACTCATTATGATTAACTACACATGAAGTCGCACAATTGCAGAGAAAAAAGTCACTAATGATAATATATTTGAAATGAAACATATAATATATTCACACCTCGAATGTGCTCCTACAACAGCAATATTGAGTGTGAAAGTTCACTATGTATTCTAAATTAATATCTTGTTTAATAGTGGCTGAACAAAATAATGAGCTATTAATGAAAAATCATTAGTCTCGTCCAACCACTTCTACTCCATTTCTTGAAGCGAATGAAATCTCATTTCGTCATAATAAAATCATGGTCACAGACGTGGACGTGGTAGAAAAAACTATAGAAATCAAGGGAAGCAAACTCAAAGTTTCTCAAAGAAAAATACTTCATACCATCAGAAGTGGAACCACACCATGATAAAACAAGTTGAAAATAAAGGCTTGCAGAATAAGTGTGTAAAGAAATATGAAGATAAATGTCACAAGTGTGGTATGAAAGAACATTGGTCACGTACCGATCGTACATCCAAGTATTTGGTAGAACTATATCAAACATCTACGGAGGAAAAAGAAAAATAGGTCGAAATGAATTTTGCATACCACAAGAATCTAGAAGATTATCTAACTTATTTTGATAATCTAAATATGATGATCCTAACTCATCTCGATATTTTTGGTTTCTTTATAGATCCAAACGAAAATAATAATATTTTTATTAGTGATGCATATGACCATGACAATTAATTTTATTTCTTATAATTACATTATGTTTGAATCATTATCTTTTAATACACCATGTTAAACTTTCTTTTATATTAATAAAGTTTTATACATATTTTTGTTTATAAGGAGTAGGGCTGTAAATGAACCAGTCTACTCGATAGCCCGCTCGGTTAAACTCGAATCGAACTCGACTCGTGAAAAAAAAAAAGCTCGTTCGTGAAAGCAGATACCAGCTCGATTTGTAAATGACACATACCTGACAAAACTCGACTCGACTCGACTCGGTTAAGGCTCGCTCGTTTATGCTCGAGTCGACTCGTTAGCTCGACTTGATTAAAACTCATTCATATATTGATAAATATATACATACATCTATGTGTATATACATATATATGTATTAGCTAATAATATAAACATACTACTTTTATAATTAAATATATAATGTGTAATCTAATTACTTATATTTATATAGTGAATATACTTTATAGGTATATTTTTAATTTGTATAATAATTAGTTGATAAAATTTAATAATTTCATATACTAGTATGTGGAAACCATATTTGAAATAGATATATGCTATCATATTAAGTGTGTGTATTAATAATATATGTAGGCTAATATATTGTTATTTTGGATAAATATCAACTAGTTAGATATTTTAATTATTTATAAATTTTTTAAAATTTTATAATTCAATAGAGGTATACTTATTAGTTGTATAAATTCAATATTAGATCTTTTATTTTATTTATTTATTTGATTAATTATTAAATCTTATTAAAAAAAAAAAACAATTCGAGCTCGAGCTCGGCTAGACTCGAACTCGTTTGTGGGACGAACTCGAGCTCGAGTTAAGAATTTATCTTATCGAGTCGAGCTCGAACAAAGAATAAAAAAAAATCTCGAGCTCGAGTATTTTGAGTCGAGCTGAGCTCGGCAAGCCAAAGCTCGGCTCGGCTCGGCTCAACTCGATTACAGCCCTAATAAGGAGAAATGAATTCTATTGATATATTGACCAATCTCAAGATGATTAATGAAGATATGTATCTGATAGACAATTGTACAACACACACAATTCTTAAGGATAATATTTTCAATATTTAATATTATATAGAGTTAACATCAATACAATATCTAGGTCATTGAACCTAATTGAAGGCTTCGAAAGAGCCAACATCATATTTCCAAAAGGAACAAAATTCTGTATTGACGATACTTTGTATTCTTCAAAGTCTAGAAGAAATTTATTGAGTTTTAAAGATATTCGTCGTAATGGTTATCTTGTTGAAACCACCAATGAAGATATTGATGAATATCTTTACATTACAACAATAAATTTGGACTAGAAACTCATATTAGAAAAATTGTCAGCTTTCCCTTATAGGTTATATTATACTACATTAAAAACAATTGAATCACATATTGTAATGCACAAAAAGTGCTCTGATCCAAATATATTTATGCTTTAGCATGATCGTCTTGGTGATTTGGGATCAATAATGATGCATTGAATAATTGAGAATTCATATGGACATCCCTTAAAGAACCAGAAGATTCTCTTACCAAGTGATTATCCATGTGTAGCATGTTCTAAACGAAATCTAATTGTCAAACCATCCCCTTCAAGGTAATTATTGAATCTTCATCATTTTTAGAAAGAATCTATGGAGATATATGTGGACCAATACATCTACCATATGGGTCATTTAGATATTTTATGATTTCAATATATGCATAAACTAGATGTTGCATTTGTAAGACTTTTTGCACAAATTATTATATTATGAGTTCAATTTCCTAATTATCCAACTCAGTCTATTCGATTGGATAATGCAGGAGAATTTACATCTATTTTTTTTTTTTATGATTATTGCATCTTTGTTGGGATTAATGTTGAACATCTTGTTGCCCATACACATACTCAAAATGGTTTAGTTGAGTCATTTATTAAACGTCTACAATTAGTTGCTCGACCATTACTTCTGAAAACAACACTACATGTATCTATTTGGGGACATGCAATTTTGTATACTGCATCGTTAGTTCGAATAAAATCAACTACTTATAATAAATATTCTCCATTGCAACTTACATTTGGGGAGATACTTGATTGTTCAACGATGATTATAGTATGGTGGTTTATGATACCTTAATACCACATATTCGAAAATGTGGGCATGGAGCAGCAAAGAGCAAGGTGTTTGAGAAGTTTTGAAAGCATAGAAAGATAGCTTTGAAGATAAAGGATGATGAGACTTCACCTTGTTGTGAAAATTGTACTGTGTTTACAACAAGAGTTATACTGAAACACCATGGCGACTTGAGTCACAATAATTGGCACGAAGTACCTTGTAATGAGTAAGAAAAGTTGATTAGTCGTGTTCGGGTAATAGAAAACCAACTATATGCATGTTCCAATAGAGAAGTTCAATTTTAATTCGCAAATTTAAATGCTAATTTGTTGTCAAAGTTTATTAATAGCTAAAATCTGTTTGTCTTTAGGGTGACTTCATCCTAGACTATTCAAAGAAAAATCATCTATATATGGTGACAAACACACTGTAGAAGAGGTTTAATCATATTCAATATGATCTATATAAAAGGTACCAGCAGTACGAGAACTATGAAGAACTCTTGCGAATGGCCCCCGGTTGGTGAGCTCATAAATTTGGCTGAAGTTATGTGTTAGATGGTCAAACAAGGGCTTTAAGGTAATTCCACTTCTCGATTTTTACATCATATGAGATTTTGCATCTTTATTTAAATATTAAAATTTGTGTTTACTGCTGATGAATAAATTTTGTACTAACCAGACTTCCTCCCTGTTAAACCTTGAGGGAAAATTTGATTTCCTAACCCAAGAGTCGCGAGTATTCGTAGTCCTTGAATTGTCGATAAAAAACTTTATTTTGGTCAATCAACATTGAATATTGTATTTCAATGATGATTATTCTAGTTCTTATGGTGACTTTTCCTTATTGTTTATGACCCTTATATTGTAGAGGATATCTAAGCAAAATAAATGTAATAGGGAGAAACAATAAACTAACCACACAGCTAGAAGAACCTCATTTGTGTGGCTACTTGAAATTAGGGTAAGAATTATATATTGGTTTTGTAAATAAAGATGTTGGTATTAACACTAAACATTTTCAATTTGGTTTTAATGCAATCTACTTGTATTTGCAGTGAGACTGATGGTAATTTGGTTGATTTCTTGAAAGAGGTGAGGTGGTCAAACAATAAGGGCACATTTGTGACTCCCATGATGGAAGAAAAATATTAGTGTGTTTCCTATTCTGTTATTAAATGTATCAGTTCTTTTCTTTAATTTTTCTGAAACTAATGTGTAATTTTTGCTGCCTTGAATAGAACCTGATGGTGTCCAAGATGTTTGAGCTAAAGCCTGGGAAGCGGACTAAGGAGGCAACAGTAGAATTACTTTGGGAGGCTTTGGGCCACAGGTTAGGACATGCAAGGGGATTGGGTGAGATGGTTATTTATAAGTCCTCCAGACAATGCACTAATGAAAGATTTGTGAATTAGTAGCAGATAGATGTAAGGGTACTCTTACAAGATCGATGTAAGGGTAATGTTGGAGCGGCAAGCAAATCAATGTAAGAGTACAAGACCTGTGGCATAACTTGTTATCGACAATTCAAGGATTACAAATACTAGAGACTCTGGTGTTGGGAAATCAAATCTTTTGTCAAGGTTTAATAAGGAGGAATTTTAGTTAGTACAAAATTTATTCATCAACAGTTGAATACAAATCTTTAACATTTGATAAAGTTGCAAAATCCCACATCATGTGGAACTCGAGAAGTGGAACTACCTTAAGGCCTTTGCTTGACCATCTAGCGGATTACTTCACCCAAGTTTGTGGGTTCACCAACTGGGGGCCATTTGCAAGAGTTTCTTCATAATTCTTATACTGTTGGTATCTTTTATGCAGATCATACCGAATATGATTAAACCTCTTCCACAGTGTCTTTGTTACCGTATTACAATGATTTTTCTTTGACCAGTCTAGGGTGAAGTCACCCTAAAGACAAATAGCTTTTAGCTATAAATAAACTGCTAAAAATTAACATTTAAATGAGTGAATGAAAATTCAACTCCTCTATTGGGACATGCATGTAGTTGGTGTTCAATTACTTGAACACGACTAATCAAATGTTCCTACTCATTACAAGGTATGCCGTGCCAACTACCGTGACTCAAGTCGCCATGGTGCTTTAGTATCCATGTAACCATTGTTGTAAATACGGTACATTTTTCAGAACAAGGTAAAGTCTTGCCATCCTTTATCTTCAACAATATCTTTCCATGCTTTCAAAGCTTCTCAAACTCCTTACTCTTTGCTTCTCCACGCCAACATTTCCAAGTAGGCGGTACTAAGTTATCATGAACTACTATATTCTAATCAGTGTTGAATAATTAGATATCTCCTCAAATGATTTCAAAAGAATTTACATCAATATGTATATAAAAAAAATTAAATAAACCGTTACCATTTGTGTTTCTAGGTGAATCGACCACCTGGTCATTGGGCACTGTACTCAAGACGACATCTAGTGGCTGGGTTGAGTCATCTGAACTTGATGAAGCATCGTCTTGAAGAATGAAGGCGGCAATGTGTGTTGTATTTCTCTTATGCACAAAGATCTACCTCGACCTCTACCTCTTCCAATTAAAAGCATGTTCTAGAAGTTGGATATAATTCCATCTGAAGCTAAAAGCTACTTTGGTTGCTAATGATATGCATATAACAATGCTTTCATTGCAAAATAATCAATAAAGATTTAACCTCATTACCAAACTCATTATAAACCATCCAAGTTTGTGTTACAGATTGTAGGTATATAGAAAAGGCATTTAGTAAGGAGCAAGTATATATTTCCATTATCATGACGGGTAATATAGAACCCTTGAGGATATATATTGTAGTACGTGCATGACAATGAATAGGTATTTATTAGATAGGATTTGGAAGTTTTTAACTATCAACGTATACAAAACAACATCAAGGAGTGAAATTTCATGCATCTTTAGTTAAATTATACATTGCTATATAACATATATAAGAGACTTATGACACATCTTTAACAGAATATCAAGACCTAAAAGACTAACTTATTAAGACCATTAATTCCAAAATTGATAACTCACCAATAACAGTTGGTTTTTCAAATTATTAAAATATTATGATTCAGTCTCAAAACACTACCACAGTATGCAAGTATTGTTTAAAAAATTGCTTTAGAAACCAACAAATGAAGACTAAAGTATTTTGAGTCAGAAATCTTAGACACAAATCATAGCCTGCACGTCCTTGCTCTTGAAAGCTTCAAGACATGATGCCCTTGTAAAATCATCAACAAATAGGATTTATAAGCACGTAGCCTTAGAAACAGGAGGCCAATATTGGACACATGCTAAACTAACCTAAGGTGAAAATAAACATACAAGAAATTTACAACCTAGTAGTTTGTTAGAAAAATCACTACGTGTCAGAAAATTACTGCCTAATAGTTTGCCAGAAAATTACTATAAACTAACCCAAGGTGAAAATAAACATACCAGAAAATCAGTACCCTTTGTAGTGGTTTAAACTTGAGAAATAAACAAACCGATGATAATGTTGTCTTGCGGCTAAGGGAGCTTGGCCAGAGAGGAGAGGCCGCACCTCATACTTTCAGTAGCTTGTACGTAGTCCTCAAATTGGAATGAAGGTGGCCTTTAACTTCTAAGGGTTATGAATTTAGTAGTTTCCCAATTGAATGGATCCAAAACTTACCTGATGTTCGAACTAGGTGAGTGTTGGAGAGCTTGGGAGGTAAGTATACGGCTGGGCAGCTGAAACCTGAAAAAAGGGGAAAGCACTACATGCCTTGGGATTTTATAAAGATATACAGTCAAAATTAAACAGTTGCCCCTCATGCAATTCACATCCCATCCCGCCAGCTAGTACCTCTTCGTTTTCTTATTATTATTACTTATTTACTTTGTATTCGACCTTTAGCTGCAATCTATGCCTCGCTGTAGATGGTTTAAATCTTAGAAGTTTATTTCCGGCGATACATGATCGCCGTGAAAACTTTTTACGGCAGTTTCGATCATCGTGAAATTTTGCAGGCAATGGTTTTTTTTTTTTGTAGCAACAGTGTTTCGTCGGGAAAAATAGTTCTTTGCATCCCGACAATAGGATTTTGCTATTTGCAACTATATATTAGTCGCCAGAAATAGTTCCGGCCACAAAAGCCACTTTTTCTTATAGTGATATTACATATCCTAGATTAATAAATTAGTGCCCCTTCGATTAACCTATTCTCTTGCCTTCAACTACGTGAATTTGAGTTTGGAATCATGTTTAATTTGCCACTAATTTTGATTATTGAATGTTTAGATATCAAAACTTATATGTTTTTTCTTTTCTGGTTAGTTTGAACATTGGAAGTTATTTTGAGAGTACTATTTAGCTAATTTTGTTTGACAAAACTAGAAGTTGAAGTCTCGTTTAAAAATATGTAAAATTTTAGTTAGAAAAAGACAAAGCCGATCGATATATAATCTAACCTCATTAATTAATTGGACTACATATGATATAGAAGAGAGATTTGGAGGATGCTTGGGGAATGAAATGATATGAAAATTTTGTGAATAGTAGTAAGAAGGTTTTTAACATAAACCTTATAAAAATGAAATATTTTTGAATGGCAACTTTGGATTTGAAGATGATCAATACTATATAGCCTAAAGTTTTGTCCGGATGATCCATAATTGATTAATCTCCGAAAATAAAGGACTTTTGATAGGAAAAAAATCACAATGACAAATTTTATGTAAAATATAAACAAGCTTATATATAGCTACTAAATATATATATTCTGATAACATCAAAGTGGAAAATAAAAGCATTCCACTAATTACTCAGTTGTTCATCTCAAAGTCACTAATTTCACGAAATAAAATTAGTACCAAACTAGCGTTGTTAATTAATCTAGACCACAACATGAATACTCAAGCTCCTATATTGTCTATGAACCACAAGAAAAGGAAAATTAAGCATAAATTACATATAAAAGGGGGTAAAAAATACAAATAAGAAGAAGAAGATCATCGAGGAAAAATAAATTACAGTCTTTACGGGATGAATTGATCACTCGTCAGAATTTTTTAATACATTAACCACACTCTGCATAACTCTCACTCTCATCTGTAATGACAAAATGTAATCAGCTGTCTCTCTGAAAAGTCCATCCAAATTGCCCATGAATTCGCCGTTTGGAATGAGCCTCTTCAGGGTTCTAACCCTTCTCCCAATCCCATTATTTGCATGCTTCCTTGAACCAAGGCGTGCTGTCTTCTTCTTCATCATCAAGATCCTGGCCGTATCCTTTTTGTTTCTGAGTACATGTCTTGCATATTTCCTAGCCATCCTTTGCTTCTTCCCTTGCCATCTTTTCTTGGCAGCTTGGACTTCCATTACTTTGCTCCCCAAACACCCATTTGCACTGCAACTTTGCCCATTTCCGTGGGGCATACTCCCCTCCATCTTAAGGGCAACCAGTAGGGATTGTACTGGAGAAACTCCCATATTTCACGATTTTCAGTACTCAAAACACCAGCTTAAATTCTTTGGAAATCAAGTCTTTAAGCAAACCTTACAACTTTAGTCGCCCAAGACAATATACCCTATACGTACCCAAATGGCAGAATGAGAGTGCTTTTTATATGAAAAGTTGTGACATGGGTTGGTGACCTATTGGGGATAACATACAAAAATTGTTTAAGGTATGCAGCAACAAGAGTGGGCTCCACAACACAGTTTCTTCGAAGGAGGCCAAGGAAATGGAACACTACTCATAGGAAGCCAAGTGTACCTAAGATGTTGCTTGTGTCTTGGGACATGTTCTTCAACTAAATTCACATGCACCCACATGATTCTTGATCTTAGCTAGCCACCCAACCCCTCTAAATCCACCACCTCTCATCACACTTCCACACCCTCCCATCTCATGGAAACACCCTGGATTATTCCTTTTCCCCCACTTTCTTAAAAATTCAATGCACATATATAATGGGAATTGGGGTCCTTACTTTCCTCGTTCCAGCTCAGAAAACATGGCATTCCAAAATTTCTATACCTCTAGGCCGGTTCATGGTCGTTATAGCCATGTTTGCAGACAGGAAACCTAAGTATAAAATTACGAGAAAATTAATTATTTGCTTGCTTAATTGGAAATATTTGTCATGCTAAGAAACGTCGACAATTTAGATCCTAATGTTGGGATAAGGTAGAGATTTTCTTCCGACATTCATGAACCACCTTTCCTATAAAATCATCATGACTGTTTTCAAAGACGACGAGACGTCGTGTCGTATCCATAAATCATCATATATGCATGTTCTAACATGTCTGGTTCATAGTACGCCGACGGAACTTGGACAATCTTAAAAGACACAGATGCATGCATCTTCGATCGTCACCGATACTATATTATATAAGGCGAAGATGATCCCAGGCTTAAGACTCAGGAATCTTTTTCCTTTTCTTTTTCTTCTTGTTAATTTCTTGGTACGCCGTTACCTTGGAATTTGAGTACTGAATGATCAATGACTACGTTTACAGCATAAGGAAAATCGTGCTAATTGATCAAGACATTCGAAAAACACTAGTACACGATCGACCAAACCTTCTCTTAGTTTCATAAGTAGTACTTAATTTCGTCCTTGAAAAAAATAATAAACGTGCTCTAACTACCATGAACTCCATGTGAAAAACCTATCATGAAAAAAATGGGAAGCATATATAACACAAATTGTCAAATATGACCAGACAAGACACACTGGCCAATAAAGAAAAAAAGTAACTAATACAAGCAAGTGGCCTTCTGGAATATTGACAAAAGGTAGGGATGCTAATTAATTTAGGGTCTCTTGATGATCGATCTAATTCTCATGCATGATAATTAGGTTTCTAATTTCATTATCTCAAATATATCATAACATCTTCGTTCTTATAAGGGATCGATTTATCTATTCTAATGAACATAGGGATTGGCTAGTAATTGTTAAGTCGAACGTCCACGATATATCCACCATACCCAAGCCATCTCATGATCGTCGTGACATGAATAAAATGGCATCAATAAACAATAATAACCTATATGTATATCAAACTTGAATACTTTTGCAGAGAATTACTTCTTTAATTAATTGCTGCCTATATATCCTGTTTTCAGACTCAAATTATGACTTGCTGTTCATACAGTGAAGCTATAGTTTGGGTTGTCCCCCGGCCGGCTATCTTTTTGCCGAAGGCAAGAGCTCAAGAACATGCGTACTTGCATGTAGTGGATTCTACATCTACCAAGTAATTATAAAAAGCTACCTGTATTTATATACATTACTAATTAATTAATACGTCTTTGGATTGTGTGGTTTCGAAAATGCAACCGTGGCCAGTTTTAGAGTGCTGTATAAAATAAAGAGATCAAACACTAGCCTAATAGCTAGGCCTGCATTATTGATAGATATTTTCTCTTTAATAACTTTCACAGCTAGCTAGCTTATCAGCATTAGTACGTACTACAGTACTCTTGAACACATGCTACGTTTCCATTGGCAAGACATTAATTAAATAATTATGATCTAATTACTTTCTTGCTCTTCCCCACCCTTCCATTAATTTAGTTGATCAGAAACCATAATTAATATTAGTGGACTGATCTCCAACTTGAAACGGGTCATGATTTATCCTCTTTCAGATATAAAATAGGCCACGTACTTCACTAGAATATAATTAATAAAAAATTCTACTCAACCTCTTACTATTCACACAACCTCCATACACTACATTTTTTTTATTTTTATTTTTTATCAAATATTTAATATATAAATAATGAATAGAAAAATTAAATTAATTTAAAAAGAATAAATTCAAAAAAAATTTTTAAAAAAAATATTAAAAATTTTAAAAATTTAAAAAAATGTGGTGTGCGGAGGTTGGAGAGGTTGTGTAACATTTCTCTTAATTAATTATTGGTACTGTTTGGTTTCTGGATATACACAGATAATTGGTATCCCTAAACTCTAATTAATTTACACCTTTTACTCTTATAGTTTCAATTTTGATCATTTTAGTGCTTATGTCAATACACCTTTGAGAATTTCATGAGGTCCACATGAGTACTAATGACTAGATCATTAATCCACATGTGAAAAATTTAAAAGAAATTTTATTTAGAAAAAGCAAAATAAAAAAAATAAAAAAAGGCCAGGTTAATAGCCTAGGTGAGACTTGGGTCGTAGCTTCGACCTAGACAATCTTGGTTTAATTAATAGCCCTCGACTGTCCTAGGTAATGCTTGGGCACGACTCAAGCCACACATGGGCGCAACACAGTTACACAGCTAATGCATGGGTCACCCCATACAACCAACATCTAGGTGCGACCATTAGGCGGCATTGCATGCCTTGGTTGAGACCAGACATTTAGCCATACTGCACTTGGGTTGCTTCAAGTATATAGCGTATGGCGACAAGTCAACTTTTGTTTTCTTAAAGTTATTTGTTTACTTTTGTTATTTTAAGTTATTCCTTTATTTTTATTTTTTGTTTCATTTTCTATCATGTACACTGGCATTCGGTAATTAGTGCTAACGCAATGGTCATGTAGTACTTACTAAATTAATAACAATTTACAAATGGAATGACTGAAATTGTCAAAATTGAACACACATGTCATGTAGAACAAAGGGTTCAAAATGAGAGCATATATAGAGATTGATTTTTACCTATCCAAAATAAAAACTACAATACTATATATTTTAGTATGAGTAATGCTATTAATTGATCTTTATCTTAAATTTTATCATTTTAGTCACGTAACTAAAATGTGTCACATAAATTGGTGCGACTGGAAACGATCAAATTCATAATAGAACAACATTCGTCATCTAATACATGATAACCATGTAACATAAACAATCACCATGAATTCTCAATATTCCATATCCAATGTGTGTTTTGTTGTAGTAGATCATGCTTAATTAATTTGGTTAATTCACATATATGTATATATATATATATACATGTTTTAGTAGAAGCTAGCATTGTCCTAATCTTTAAGTCCAAGATTGGTGATCACTAGCTACCTCGTGCCATGGAATGATAGTATAGTAAAAGAAGCCCTAATACATCGTGCCATGCATGCATGTTCTCCATGTGCTCACAAAATACTTAGAAGTAGCTGAATGCTGCCTACGCCGCCGGCCCTAGCTAATGCTTAATTAGGAAACCCTTTACAGTTTTGAAATATCCCTAATTATATAATCGATCATTAATCCAGCTTTGTTATATTAATGTTGTTCTGTAGGGTGCTTTGGGAACCACCAGTCTGGCACGGGGGCAAGCTGGCAGGTGGCTAGATTAATGGGTGAAGCCAACGTGGCAGATAAAAAAAAGTGTGTTTTGATGTCCACTTGTTCATGTGCATGATGACGTGTGCTCACATGCACATAATAGTCTTTCTTATCCATATACTATATCATTTTATTCTCTCTCTTTTTATTTTATTTTAATATAGTCGATATTTTAGTTTTGAAAATTTTAAAAAGATAAATAATATTTACGTTTTAAGATATGCAAGATATGCTCTTTTTTTAAAAAAATAAATAAATTTGAGATTCACATAAAAAAAATATTTTTTATTTATAAACTCTACTTTTTTTTTGCCAAATGGAATAAGCAAAACTTGCTAATTTTTTTTTTTTTTTAAATCCTCTTTTGTACTTAACTACTTTGGGAGCCACTGGTTGTACCCAATGTATTGATCTTTTTTTTTTCTCTTCTCTAAAACTGGTTTGGATCGAGCTTGGTTTGCCAATACTAGAATTTCTAAGAGAATATCTTCTGAGCAGTACATTTGATGTTGGGCTGAAAACAACTTCCAATAGACTGAAGCTACATAATGCATGCATTACACTAGGAATGTGAAGCACCACATCGAAGCAGAATGATTTCATCCTCGAAAACAACTTCAGTTCCTCAACCTCATCTAAATTATCTCTCTTTCATCAAAGGACAAATTTCTACTGAGTCGTCTCTCTCTCCACAAGCAAACTTCAGCTCTTCACCCTTGTCTCTCTCTCATCAAACTCACAAATATTTGATCCTCAAAAACAATACCTTTCTCACCCTCGTATGAGTCGTATCTCTCTTATCAAAGGGCAATCCCTCTTGTTAGTCTCTGTCTGATCTCTCATCAAATCCGCCACCATGAAAACGCAATGAACTCATCGATACCGACGCCGTTAACTTTCCTCCCCCCTCAACACCATGAACTTCCCTCCCCTTTAAATTCGTTTCTCTGCCTTTCATTTCCTCAGGCTTTTCTAGACCTCTTCTTTTGCTTTGCCTCACAAAATACAACAAAGAGAAGCTCCCTCCCTCTCTCTTTCTCTCTTCCTCTCACCCTTTCCCTCCCTCTCTCAACATATCCTAACAAAAAAGATGGGGTCGTCACCTTTGAGCTTTCTCAAATAGAACAACACTATACACCTCAAGATTCTCATTATTTTATTCTTAAGCTATATACCTAATAGAACAAATATTTTGTTTAAGTTCGACCAATATTAGTGTTTCATCGTTGGAAATACTTACTCTAAATTGGCACTTCAGTTTTTAGAACAATCACCATGTAGCCACTAAACCAAGTAACCAACAAATCTAGTAATTACAACGAACCCTACTTAGAAATTGGAGGCGATCCACATCAATGCAAAACACACAATGGATTATGAAGTACTGAGAATCCTCTGAGAAAATACCACCATCATCAGCTGATTGGGCTACCTAGCGTCAGATTGGCTAGTGGCGGCGACTAATAGAGAAATGTTGGTGGATAAGCTGCAGCGGGTGGGTACGATGGCATTTGGTTTGTGGGTAAAGCTCTGCGTCTGGCTGCTGGTGAAGTGCTGGAGTGGAAATATATTTAGGGTATTTTGGGAAAAAATCTAATAGAGTGGTCTTTATAGAACTTTTTGCTACATTAATGATGTGGCAGCTGCCTATTGGATGCTGGTTTTCACCTCAAAAACATATGCTACCGCTCCAAAGCATAACTGAATTTCTAAATGTCCTAGTTTTCATGAGTTTGCTTTGCTTCTTACATAATGTTGTTTTGTTATTGACTTGGTATATATATGGATCATTGTTTTGGGTTTAGTGATAGATCATTTCTATAACCACTAAGATATTTATATATAAGAAATGATATTTGTATTTATAGAGTGCGTAAACGCCATACATTCTTTTTTAAAAAGTGAGTATATATGAGACTTATATAAAAATAAATAAATAAATAAATAAAAATAATTTTTTAATGATAGACCTTACTTTTTTAAAAAAGAGTACATGATACTTAGACAATTTATAAAAATATTTAGCATTACTCATTAAATATTATAATCATGACGCACGTACATTCGTGAAACTTATGAATAAAAAGATAGCATGCTTTGTGCAGCTAAAAATTTTGCACATTGCATCTCAATTACTCAAACTTTGAATACGCATGGCATATAAATATTAAAAAAATACCAAAATCTGATAGTCAAGACTGTATCACGTCACTTAGGCTAGTTAGAGTATTAATATTGGTCTATACATATGTATATGTAAAATTATCTCTTTTGCATAACCATTTGGCCATTCAAGCAAAACTCTCACATTAGTTTATGCATATTTGAGACCAAATAATAATAAAATATTATTTTTTTATTATTATTAATTTTTTTCTAAAATCAAAATTTTTATATATATTTTGTAATTAGCATCCACTATATACATTTGACATTAATAATACAAATGCAATAATAAAAAAATATAATTTTTTTATATATTATATTAAAAATATAATAAAATGAAAAAAAAATATTATAATAATAAAATGAATGTGTATGTGAAGATTTGTTGTGTTGTTGAGAGAGGGAAAAGAGGAAAAGATTGAGAGAGAAAGAGTGGAAGGAGAGAGAAATAACAATTAAAATATGTTTGATGGATTGAATAATTTGGATAACAACTGTTCACTGTTAGACAAATTTATGCATATGCATAAGTCAATGTGGGTGTTTTTTGAATCATATTATGTAAATATGGTTTTGCATATAGATATGTATAGACTAATACTAGTGCTCTTAAGCAATTGCCTAACACCACTAATAGAAGAAGGCCGCTCCAAAAATATATAAAGTAGAATTTTTAAAAAAATATATATATATATACTCAATAAAAAATTTTAATTAACTCAATGAGATTAATGAAAATATAAACAAGATCAAATAAATATTATGTCATTATTAATTTTTAAAAGTATCACAGATAATAATTATTTTACCTATTTTCCTTCTAAGAATACATTTCTCTTTTGTCATTATTCGTTTAATATATAATTAATGTGAAAATTATAAATATCAAAATCTAATTTTTCGGTGTTCATAAAAGGTTTTTGCATAATCCTTTGAAGAGTCAATAACCCACTTTTTTTCAAATGTATAAGTTGTTTATAGAACTTTATTGACAATAATGATTATAATTATGTTTAAGAGTCTAAAGTACTTGCAAAACTAGATTTAATAAAATTCTCTCTAAATAAAAAATTTCTTAATAAAAATTAAGTCAGTTATCAGTTGAAATATGGTATAAAATCTTAATCAATAATTTTACTTCACAAAATGATAGGAATTATTTTTAAATAAAAATATAATATAAAAATAAAAATAAATTTATTTAATTTTACTTAAAAAAAAAACCTCAATCAAAATTTTAGCCTTAGCCCCCGAAACATATTAAGCCGGCTCTGTTAACCAGCATTATTAAACAAGAATGTAAAATGTTAGTTTTTTAATAGTTTTGGGGGTTCAATGTGTCAATTTTCGGTAATTTTGTGTGTAAAATGTAAAATTTCTTACTAATTGAGGATATAAAATTTAAATTTCTTTTAATTAAAGCATGAGAAGTGCTAATTAGTTTCTAAAGAGCCGGCCTCGTTTGTTTTCGGAGATGAGATGAAAACTTTTGAGATAAGATGAATTGTTTATTTTATTTTGTATTAGAATTTGAAAAAGTTGTAATGATTAGATGAGAGAAGATGAGATAAATTTGAAAAAGTTGAATTGTTTATTTTATTTTGTATTGAAATTGGAAAAAGTGTAATAATAAAATTGAGATGAGATGAGAGTTTTCTGAAAACAAACCAGGCCTAATAAAAGTAAACAAATATGATACGACTAAATGTGATACATTATATTTATTTTACAATAAAAAGCTTTTAAAAAATCTATGTACTACAACAGTTTTTGAATTTTATTTTATAATTTTTTTAATGAAATAAATATATATTTCTCTTTTTAAAAAAAAAAATACTCTGGATACAGTTATCTCTATATCTTTAAGAAAAAAAAAATCTACAATCATTAAAAATTTACCATTTTTCACCCGGCGAGGCCCAACATATTCGGCCTCGGAGTGGCAGAGCATTTCTTTAATTCTGTGAACCGTGGACCTGGGCCAGCGGAAACATAGTTAGACTAATTTGGCCCCAAAACAATCGATTTCATATAACATAATCATAATCAATTATAATTATACGAAAAATTCTATTCGTCATATTTACACTATATATTATATATAATTTTATAATTTATAATTTTTTTATCTTATTAAATATGTGGTGTATAGATGATAAGTAGAAGAATTCAATTAGTTTAGAAAAAATAATATCAAAAAAAGAAACTAAAAAAATAAAAATAAATATAGTGTGTAGTGTAGTGTGTGAAAATAATAAGTAGCAAAACTCATAAAAAATATAAAGAGTTCTTTAATTTGCAAGCCGGTATGTAGAACACGTCATTCACATCACTTACATAGCAATATTTTATTTATAAAATTTAAATTTTAAAATTTATCTTACGAATTGAATCATATCATATAAGCGTTTTGCTAGGATATATTATCCATGCTAGTTTCTATATAGAATTTTCAAAAGTTGTTGAGTTTTATTTATATTGAGTGTGACTATGAAATCCACACAAATAGTATTAACGAGTAGTAATATTGATTTTATATGCCTATCTCTATATGTTAAAGTTTTGATATAAATTCTAAAGATCAATTTTTTTTAAGAAAAATATTAAATGTATTTAAGAAAAACTTATAAAAATCTGACTTATTCATATGTTAGTTATTGATACATTAAAAATTATAAAATTTAAAATTTAAAAAGAAAATTAATAAAATGAATATTAAAATAAAAATATAAGTAAAACTGTAAATATATTTATATTATTACTCTTTTTTTTAATAGTGTTGGTTACGTATATGTACTGGATTTTAATTTTGTTGAGAGAGTTATCTATTATTTGAAATTTTATTTGTTTTGTCCTTTTTTGGGCGACAGTAAAAGAGCAATTTTTATTGGAAAATTTCTACTTATTATAAAATATTAAAAAATATAACTGAAATGCAGGAAATCTAAAAGCTAGGACCCTAGGGCTCCGTACGAGAAGCTCAAGATGCCCTCTCTCTCTCTCTCTCTCTCTCTCTCTCTCTCTCTCGGCGTGCCGCTGAACATGAAAATTACAAGAAGAGTCATATTTCAGGTTTGTGCGTGAATCTAATGACGCCCCATAACATCTCTCTGTGGATGGTGTTAGATTCACGCACAAACCCGTAATGCGCCTTTTCATTTCTCTGAGGTTGAAAAGTTAACTTCTCTGCTTAATTTTCTCGCTTTCCAAGCTTTCTCCCTCAGATTCTTCGGCTTCCTCCTCCGAGAAGATTGACGGAAAACTTACTATAGCCCCCCCCATTCGGAGATCAGCGCTAAAGATTCTTTGATTTTGCAAACTGTTCCGGTACACTCTTTTACCTTAGAATTTCAATTTTTTTTTTCTTGAGTTTCGTTTTAGATTCATTAATGAACTTCCATTGATTGGTACTATATGTATATTTTATATATATATATATATATATGTTGTGGTGTTCTTGTTTTGAAATTCAAATTTATGCCATTTTGGAACTCAACATTACTAAAAGTAGAGTCTGAAACTTACTCGTTCTGGTAATGGGCGTTGGAGCTTTTAGAAGTTGCTCTTGAAGATCCTTGGAAAGTTGGCTGCTGAGACGTAACATTTCAATACTAATTGAACTTTTCTGGTAAGTACAAGACTTTTGAGTGTCCGATATAAGGTTGCCTTATTAAATTACTATAGACATTGTAGCTCTATTAACTACTGAAAAGATCCTCATGAAATCCCATGACCCAGGACAAGAGTCTATGGACTCTAGCACGCTTATGACCTGAAAAATACTATCTTTCTGTGGTGGGTTCTGAGATACAGCTTTAACGAATGGGATTTTTTAATAGTATGCTAAGGTAATAATCAAATAGAATTTGATAACCAAAAAATGAAAGCACCAAGTACTCTAGTATTCTAGTGTATACACAAATTAAACCACTTAATTTTTCACTTTTCTTCTCCAAAGGCTTTCCTTCCTAGTTGAATGACTGTTCATGTTGTTGTTGGGTATAGTGATTTCTACAGTAACTTCAACTCATTTTAGCATCCCTTACAAGCTTGAAGAATAACTGGTCATAGCTTTTACCCAACTGAGCTTTATAGTTCATGAGAATAGGGTCAGCCTGTGTTTATAAGATACCCTGCCACGAAAACTTCAAAACCAATAGGCGGGATCTTAGCATGTAAATTTTAAAGAGTTGCCCTGCAAATTTGCATTAGAACCTCCTTATTATGTTTCAGGGTTTTGTCCTTGTTAAAGGCAATAGAGAGGTTGATCGGTAAGGTTTGCTACTCAAAACCAGACTTTGGATAGAAACAAGTCCCTGCATAATATTGGAGCGTTCCAGACTCCACCTAATTTGTTCTTTATGGGCAAACTATTGGTACCAATTATTCAACAGGCTGAGGTTTTCCTTCCCATCTCAACTTAAAACCTGAAGTCACTGATTATAAACGGGTAATGATTCTGAAAGAAAATTGCTTGGATTGTTTTTCATCTTATTGTAACTTTATGCACTAGCCTTATGGCTGTTTTAAGTTCAGGATTTGTAAGCTCTGGCAGAGGATATTAACTCATTTGTTAAGAGAGACTATTTTCATGATGCTATCTAATGAAGGGAGGACTTACATTCTTCAATATTATTAATATTGATTTCAAAAGATGGGAGCACATCAGAAATGCTGCCAAAATCTTCAATCCAAGAAAGACTCAAGATCACTTTATCGCCATTGATATATGCCATCCACTGAAAAGCTTCCTCAGCACCATTTAAATGACACGTATTTGGAAACTTACTTGAGTAGGCTAACCTTAATCTGGGTGCTGATATTAGATCTAGACGCATTGTATTTCGATATTGAACTGTTCCACCACATTTATACAAGTTCGTTAGTCCAATTGGGGCAAATTTTGTGTGGCCAAGGTACAAAGCCTGGTGATTTGCATCCCAGCAGACATGGGGTAATCTCTAAGCATAGTTCCTTAGCCTGCTTGCATTACATACTCTTTAGGCTTTAGCCATACCCACTTGCTTCTAGTCCCATTCGACACCGTCCACATGCACTGAACCAGAAATTTCCTCGTAGCGGTAGCACTCTGGGTGGCCCCCTGGTTTTTTTTCTCTTTTGGGATCCAACAGCCCCTTGACAGGTGAATGCTTCAATCACAACCCCATAGCCGCGAAGAATTTGAGTGCTTCAAAAGCTTTTACATCAACAGAAACTAGATTAATGAACAAATGCTTTATGGATTGCAAAATAAACTTCTTGATAGAACTGTGTGCATAAATATATAGCCTGTTGAGGTTCCAAATCTTTAGCAATCTCTTTTCGTCAATTGGGAATTCTTAAGTGACAGTCCCAAGTAGGGAGGGCAAATTGCTGGCACTTGGGAAGCATCAGGGTACACAAGCATCTTAGAGTATTAGTAGTGGGCTCAATAAACTTTAGCTAAAATTTGACTAAGAAATTCACTTTTACAAATTGTAGCTAGCCATTTTTCACAACATCAAATAACAGACTCAACAAATCTTTCACCATTCTATTAAAATATTAATTTTAAACTTTTTATTTATTTTAATTCTAATTGTAATTTAAATTTCTCCAACAGTTTTATTTTTTAACGACTATATTTTTCCAACGGCTATATATTCTAACGACTATATTTCTCTAATGGTTATATTTTCAAACGGTTATATCTCTCTAACGGTTATATTTCTCTAACGGCTATTCTCCAATGGTTATATTTTTCTACTATAAAACATAACATTTTATCAACAATTTCATTCACTGCACGGGAGTGAGAAACAGCAGGAAATGTAATATTTTAATCAAAAGTAATATTTGGCTAGCCTTCTTTGGCTCAACAAATTTAGCTAGCCCCTTCATGCAAAGTTAAATTTACTATTCATTTAGCTAGCCCAATGTTGAGCTTTATTTTGCATTTTAGCTATTCTTTAGCTAAAATTTGATTTTAGCTAGCCCACTACTAGTGCTCTTAAGGAGATCAAATTGTGACTGCATAGTGTCACTCCCTTTGCCCATATACCGTCTTTTTGAAAAATGTCCCAATTAGGTTGTATCATCTGCCCCATCCACATGCAGCTATATGCACAGTACTACTGTATGGAGCCCTTGAAGCCAATGAACTCCCGAGGATCTCCATATAGATCTTGACCCCAAAAATCTTCTCCTGTAAAAAGAAAACAAAAAGCATTATAGCCTAAGACTTGAAAACATTGTACAAAGGACTGACAACGGTTCTATTTGTAATGACTAATCCATTTGCTCAACTCAGATTTCACAAGAAAAGTTATACTTTATCTCCCTGATGCCACTCCTTTTGCAATGATATCCAAGCAACCAATTATTAGTTAACCTCCTGATTTGAAACATAAGTTGTAACTTGCCCCATCGATAAGATTTGATCATTGAGATGGAAGAAAAATTGGTAACAATCATGTCTATCAGATTTTAAAAGGGATGGTGTATTGCAAGTTTTGTTTCAAATTGGAGGAAAAAAAAAGTGAAACTTTTGCAGTTTGAATTTTATACTCTAAGGCTGCATTTGAATGTTAAATTGAGTTGAGTTGAGTATTTTATGAATAATAATCAGTTAAGATGGTTGAGTGAATTTTATAGAGTTGACTTTATATGAGTTTAGATATATATATATATATATATATAAAAAGTTGTAAAAATAAATAAATTTCATCATTAAAATCTACTGTTTACCTAGCCTTCTTTCTCACTGTCGGCGCAAAAGACAAAATATTTTTTGTACAAACTACCGCATAAACTAATAAAAAGTATGCAGGTGGTTTGCCAATATGGTACTAGTCATGTGGGCTCCATGAGAAGGAAAATCGAGAGGGGGGCATTAAAGTTTGTTAGTTATGGGCCCCATGATGAATTTAATTTGAACTGGACTCAAAACGGTATAAACCGTATGTTTGGATGTTGAGGGTAGTTTAAATATGAAAGTTAAGGTTCCAAACGTAGTATAAAAGGGTTGCAATTTGAAACAAAATCATTTTTAACTTGAGGCTTCCTTGGATATATATTGTGCATGATGAAATTTAGGGATCATGGTTATGCTAAAGTGTTCCTTATACTAAACACGAGCATCCCCGCATGTTTTATTGGTTTTGAGACGAGAGTGATCATGCCATGACAATTAAAGTTGCAAATTCGAACGACCACCTTAAGGGAGAATTATCGGAGAAAATCAAGTAGTCCCTCCCATGTGATTAATTTGTCAACAAAGTATTTCCTTCACAACAATTAAATCAATTATGCTATGATTCAGAAAATTTGTAAGGTTTTGAGAAGGATTGAGATTGAAGAATAAATGAATGCCAAGTTAAGCTTTTGGTATAGATGCAAAACAGAGAGCCCAACAAAACCCAAAAGGTTTTATGTATTCTTTATGAAGCCACCTTGATGTAATGATCATCAAGAACTTTAAAAACTCTGTTACAGTCCGGATCCCTAGACCCAATCCGGATGAACAGTCCTAACTGGATTATCAATCCCTCGATACCTATAAACGTTTCAGCCTGGACCCCTTCAGATCTTTCGACTAACATGTAACCTTGTTTGGAAGACCGAAGACATATTACTGCGACCTAAAAAATAATAAACTATGTTCCTTGCAGTGTTGATGTTGATACTTTTTCTTCTTTTATTAAAAAGAGTAGGGCGTCTCAAGGTGGTTTCTTTATCTAAATAAAATATTGTTAGAATATTATTATTATTTGGGGATTTGAAAATGTTGAATTGTTTATTATATTTTGTGTGAAAATTTAAAAAAATTGTAATGATGAGATGAGATGAAATGAGTTGAAGTGAGTTTTGAATCCAACAAATCGTGGCTAATACTAAGAGTCTAAAATAAATCCATATTTAGATTCGAAACCCAAGACCTAATACATTTTAAACCGAATGGGAGTAACTAAAAAGCCACAATGCTTGGTGGTTGATTTTGTACTCCCTGCAATGCAAAGGTGTTAAATGAATCACCCATATAAATCATGTAAAACTTGCATGGATAACATAGATAAAAATAAACTACTTGATTATGAAATTACGTGTACTTGTAAAATAAAGAAGGAAAAGTATTTACAATACAAAGATATATCAGTCATGTCGAGAAAATAATCTGCTGCCATTAGTAAAAAATAAGATATATACAATAGGTCCATAATACGGGTAAGGTGATACTCACCTTATTACATAATGTCGTAGCATTAAACTTGCATAAATAACAAAAATTTTGTTAATAAAATATTATTTAATAGGATGAGAGTACGAAGTAAATGTATTCCAAAACTAACTAATAAAAATTCATGCGCCAAAGTGATGTTGGCAGCTATAGGGTGCGAAATGGGCTTTTTCTCTTTATTTAATATTTATTTTCCGATATGCCGAAGAGATATTGGTACGATTGTTGGGCCTCTCCTCTTTTTACCCGCTGGCCTATTTTATTTCACACATGAGTTGTTCTTTAAAAGAAAAAAGAGAAAAATAGAATGAGGATAATCGCTGGGCGTACAAATTCAACTTTTTAAAATTTTAAAGTAAAAAATAATATAAAAAAAATACATTTTAATAATATTTTGTTTAATTTTAAATTTTAATTTCAAATCATTTCATCTTTTTAATTTTAATTTTAATTTTAAATTTTAAAAACAAACTAGACGAATCATGTAAATCCTGGATACATGCATGTGGTGGATTGTTGTCAAAGTCAGTCGTACTTATCTTGAAATCTACTTTATTAAAACAGCCGTTGATTGCGTGCGGGGTTAGTTAAGTTAGTTTGTCGTTACAGTTGGTCAACTTTTTTCCAAGCTGGGTTTTAGGCTGGTCAGTCGGTGGAGCGAAATTAAGGAAGCTGCTCATTCGGCCGACCAAAGAGCAACTAATGGATAATGCTATACAAATATGTTTGAACGTGTCTTAACGACCAAATGGATAATGGGGTCCACCTTTAAAATCCTTTTTACAGGCATATTGGTACGCACGTAGAAAGTCCATCTGTTCTTCCTGACAAAACCGCAGTAAAATCTTTTACAATCGAATAATGCTACTACAGTGTCAAATCTATCTTAATATCAAACAAATCGAAGTATTACAGCAATCATCGCTGAGTTATTGGATGAAAAGCATACGAGTTTACAGTAGAGAAAGCAATCAAATCTGGAGACTTCGACTTAACCATGAGGGGATGCATGTGCATTCTTCCCTATACTAACAATAATAAACAGACAAGAAAAACCTTCAACTTAGAACCAATAATTTACAAAATAATAAAAGATTAGTTTGGAAAGACAAAAATAACATCAGAAATGCCAGCAGCGTCTTCAACCCAAGCAAGATTCAAGCTGAGTTTGCCAGAAGCCAACCACTCAAAAGCTACCTCAGCACCATTCAGGTAGCATTTATTTGGAGGCTCACTCGAGTAGGCTAAGAAATTCCCAATACCCTTGACTTTAATCTTAGCATTCTTCTCAGCCAGAGTCTTGACATACTCCAATTCTTGAATGGTACCCCCACTGTTGAACATGTTTGTTAGTCCAATTGGTGCAAAACTGTGGGTGTGGCTGAGTTTCTCAACTGGAACAAAGCTGAATAGTTCAAATGTAGATGGTTGGATGGTGACTTGAATTGCATCAGATTCTGGGGTCATTAAGTGCATTTCTTCTGCCTGATCGAGGTAGACTACGAACTCTTCAGCCTTTCCTAATTCAGCTGCTTCTATTTTCTGGTCCCATTCGATGTCATGGACATGAACTGAACCAGACATTGGTTTGTAGCACTGAGAGAAGCCCTTGATCCTTCGCTCCTTGGGGTCCCAACCAGCCCCTTGGCAGTTAAATGCTCCAATCACACCTCCATACTGCAGAACATGAAAAAAAATTCAAGTGTTTTTGCCTTGAATTAATGATAAAAAAGCACGAAGGTTTTAAGTCCCAGTAAAGCAATTATCAGAAGAGAAGTGCATATCAAGGGTAAATGGATACCTACCTTGTTGAAGTTCCAAATTTTGAGAATGGTCTTTTGGTCAAATAAAGGATTCTTGAAGAGGCAGTCTCTTGTTGGGAGAGCAAAATGCTGGCACCTAGGAATGGTACCATCAGGGTGGACAAGCTTCTTAATGAGATCAAAATTGTGGCCACCCACGGAATCACTCACATAAACTGGACCACCGCAGATGGCCCTTGAGCCTGCATGGAATTTAGCACACAGATGGTCTGATTGGAACATATCCCAATCAGGTTGTATGATCTGCCCCATCCACATGCTGTTATAGGCACAGTGAATCATATGTACCCCTTGCAGCCAATATACTCCCATTGGATCTCCATTAGGGTCTTGGAACCAGAAATCATCACCTGCCACAAAACTGAGTAAATAAACCTCCATAACAAATTAAAATTCTTTTGTGATTCAAAGATGTTTATGTTTTGGTTTGTTACCAACTCTTCCCATAGAAATTTGATTTGTCCCGAGGAAGAAAAAGTCATTGCAGTGCTGCATACTTGAGATGAGTCCATTTCCTTTGAAGTTCTTGGACAGAGAACTTGACAGCCCCTTGTAATATGCATTTGCAAGCTCCACCCGGCCTCCATATTCATCGGATATATACTCGAGAGTCTGAATTACAAGATATTATTTTATTATTATCAAGAGATTTGATTTTATCTCTAACAAATATTTTATGGAATGTACATACCCAAAAGAGTCTATATTGGAAATAAACATATGCAATAAAGCGTAGACCATTCGAATACATGAAAAGTAGGATAGAAAAAAGGAAAACCTACATGAGTGACATCAACTTTTACTCCTGTAATACCGACTTTAGCAAGGTAGGAGTGCATGGAGTTGTAAAAGTCCTCGGCTTGATCAGGATGAACAAGCCCTATCCCACCTTCAACGATTTTAACCACGGCAAGATCGTCCATCGTCCCATCGAGGCCAGGAGTGACTTTGCAGGGAATAATCTTGGAATTAAGATGGGTTGCACCAGGCCTAACACCACCCCAGGCACCACAAAGAGCGTGCCATACATATATATCATCCAAACCTTTGAACTTTGTCCTCAAGTCCCTTGTGAACGCCTTCATCCCATATTTCTCAGTTGTACAAGAACAGCTCCCACAGCCTTGGATGGAACTATTGCTATCTTCACCCCCAAACATTGCATCCAAGTCTTGTCTGAACTTTCGGATTTTTGCTTCATATTCTGACAAGTCAGCAATTCCGGATTGGATGGCCTTGTCACGAGCCTTCTCAGCATGCTCAAGCTCAATTGCCTTGGAGATCAGCGTCTTTGGCCTCTTTGGATCAAATGAAGGAGCATCAGGACCCAACATGGAACCACCTCTATATTTTCTGAACTTCTCGCATTCATCAAGCCGGTGAAGCCTGGCAGTCATTTGAGTCCCACCAAGAACAAGGTTTTTTGCATCTTCTTCTGGTTTCTCACCATCTATACTGATGCTTTGCCAACCATCATCAATGATAAGAAACCGTGGTGAGACACCACCCTTGACAAAATCATTCACTCCATGCCATACGCCAACAGGTTCTACGGTTAGGTAGAAGGCATCCCAAGTGCACCAGCCAAACTTGTCAACAAGATTTGGGGTTGTTTTCTCTTCCAAGAGCCTAAAGGTATTGAGATGGACTCTAAGAACACTATAGGCCTCTTTCATCAAGGTGTAGGGATTATCAGAGGCATGAACATAAGCAATTGCATCAAAATTTGATGCTTTCACTTTCATAGAACCACTCTCAGCACAAATCATGAGTTGCCCACCAGAGCCAGGATGAAGAGCTGACCTAAAACTACCTTCAATAATGGGTATGATAATGACATAAGACTTTATTTCAGGGACGTCAAAGAGCACCCATTGTGTCTCCATTTGTAAATCCGACCCAGAATTCCCCACCCACATGGTAGACCACCATGTTTTGAACCTAAAGATGCTTAGAAAATCTCTGCCATCGAACCTACCCAAGGAGTTCATGAACCTGTCACATGGCTCATTCTTGTAGAATCCGAGAAATCCACCCTTGTGAGAAAGGGGAAGCACACGCTGGAGCAGGGGAATTGGAGCATCAGAGGATTGGCAGATTGAAGAGAAGGGATTAAAAGAGACATTATTAGGAACATCAGTGAGCAAAGGCACACCTTTGACACAAAACTTGCTATTAGACAAGGTGAAGTATTTCTCCAATTTTCCCACTCGGTGGTCGCTAGAGATTGAATTAACGGGATCGTTGGGGGGTGCCATGAGCAAAGGATTTCAGAGGAAAACAGAGAGAAAAACAAAGAAAAAACAGAACTGATAAATCAACTAACAGAACTCGAATTTCGAAAGAACAAAAACCCTTGAGAAAATCAGGTTTTAAAGTGGGAGGCAGAGACTGCAAACCGACTTTTTATAGGAGAAATGGATCACTGACTTTGAGAATAAAATCTTAACTATGTAAGGCAACAATAGCAAACTTTGATTTTATTTCCAAATACTAATGTTTTCGATCTTGTAGCTTAATATTTATGCACATAAAACTGGAATGTGCAATAGTTGATATGCTTCAACGTATATGGAAACTGTGAAAAGAGAGAGATCACGCAGAAGATCACTTCAGTGACAATAATGGTAAAAGGAATATAGGAAGAACCAACACGTACTCAGAGTTGTTTGGTTGCACAGAAAAAAAAAGGGAGGACTATGCAGTATATATAGGCATAAACTCTGCGTGTAAAAATTGGATAAGGAAGATATCTAGATAAAAAAAAGTCAACGTGGGCGGTTCTTTCTGGTTATTTCTCTCTTGTTGCTGTCTGCGGAACCACCTTACATGTAATACAACCGAAAAGTTTGCTTCCAATTTCCATTGACAGTGCCTGCAAGTTACTGTTACATCCGGGAAACACTGACCAGAAAAATCTCCCATTAAAAAGGTTCAATTTTTTTTTCAAATAATAATTATTAAATCATTGTAGTTTTAGATTCTTTTTCCTTTTCCATGGAAAAAGGACATCTGAACAACTTTTCCTACCAAAGAACAAAAAAAAAAAAACGAAGTCAGGGACCAGAACTTTGCTGGTGCTGAGGTGTCCTCGTTATCTTTGTGGGGTCAAAGACCCCGACTTTTATCTAAATGCTGGTGAAGGCCCCTTGCATATAGCACCTAGTTAGAAGAATAGAAAAGGCATATGTGGAATCAGTTCTGGTTAGTGAAGGTGGTTTGCAAATCTAAGAATGTTTGCTTTTTACATCATGCAGCATTTTTTTTTTTTTAAAGAAGCGGATCACTCTTCATTAATATAGGACATACAGCTTTGACTTGAATACAAACCAATTACAAATGTTTAATAGCTCCCCACAACACATACGTGTCTGACAGGGTCTAGTCCAGATGACAAATCTCTAAAGACCTAAGTCTTAGAGAAATGCCACCTCTGTACACGACAGAGGTTAAAAAACCCTCATATCCCGAAAAAGCAGGATAGGGTTCTCCAAACCCTACCATCCGACAACGCGGAGGGGGGACTTCTTTTTGAATTTTTATTAATTTAAAAACAACATTACATAATGAAAGATTCAAACAAACAGGATTACAAAAACACTACAGTGACACGAGCACTATACAAACAGCCACTGCATAAGCAGTACACAAAAAGAGGCTGTTGTGGCGCGTGTAGCCTATGCGCCAAACTTGGCGGGAACTGGTGAGCGATCTTGGAAGTGCCGGACTCGCGGATTCCAGAAAAGCCACGCGTGACGACGTCAGAGAGGTCCCCGGTGGCGCGTGGAAGCCACGCGCCCGAGAACTCCGGGAGCTTCGACCCGCGCGTGCGGGCCACTCGCCGCTCCGTTTGACGCCGCGATCGGTGGTTATGGAGATCGGCAGCTGGGCAACACCATGGCGTGGCGCGTTTTGGCCTGAGCTCGCCGGGAAGTCCTAGATAGGCGGATCACCATAAAAGACCTGTAAAACAAAAATAAAGACACAAAGAAAAGTACAGAAATAGCTGCAAATAGGAGGAGGGAGGGAGGGGGAGAGGAGCCGAAGCTCCCCCCGTTTGGCTTCAGAACGAGTATTTTCTAGAGAGAGAGGGTCTCGGTTTTTTTCCTAGTGAGAGAGAGCTAAAGTAATAGGTGGTATTGCATCATCATGCAGCATTTATTGCATATTATGTTTAGATTTAGTTTAGTTTCATGTATATAGGAATGATTTTGTTAGTGAAAATGTAGAAATTGGAACAGAGTTTGTTAGGATTTGTGTGTGGGGTTTAATAGGGGCAAAAATATAAATTTTCCAATTAAACAAAGGAATAAAAACGTAAATTTGTGAATAAAACAAAACAAATGACAAGGACAAAAGGGGCAACTCAGAAATGAAGAGGGAGAAAATTGAAAAATAAAATTAGGAGAAAATTGGAAAACATTTACTGTTCATCCGTTTAGGCTCTTTTATTCATAGAATAGAAACGAGTACCACAATAAAGCTATAACATTTATAGCATTTTTTATTTGCATTCTTACTTTCGGAGAGGAGTAGTTGGATAAGAGTATCCTCGTTGACTTGACCAAATGAGAAAATTGGCTTAATTTTGCATAATTAATGTAAAAAATATCTCACATTGAATTGGGTAAATCTAAAATAATTTAGACTTTTGTTACAATGATTGGCCAAAGATGGAGAACCACAATTAATTCGTTAAACATTAAAATACTAATTTCTCACTCTAAGCAAACATTAAACTATTAGTTTCTCACTCTAACCAAAAATACTATTTGGTTTGTAATTTAGAAATTTAGATGAATTTGATCAAATATTTTTTGTTATTAGCATTAAATAACTTTTGAAAATATGATTTTTTTTAATATTAATTTAATTAGAATATAATTATTATTAACATTTAATTGGTAGAGTTACAAAATGTGATAAAAATAAATTAAATAAAAAATTATTAAATTAATAATATTTTTTTATTATATAGAAAGTGAATGCCTAATCTAATGTGGGGATTAAATTTAAATGAAATGGATAAATATAAAAAAGTATTATATTAGTTAAATTTTGAAGATGGATTTAACCAATCAATGAGAATGCTTTAAAGAGATTACATGGTGTATTCTCAAAAAAGTAAGGGCTAATTTATAAATCTTTTATAGTAGAAAAGAACATTTTTTTTTTTTCTTGTGGAGGAGATTTCCTTCCACCCGTTTAGTAAATTGTCACTTGTCTCTTGAGCATGTGACAAAATTTATTTTTTCAAAAAAAGGACACATGACACTTTTTTACCTTGAATTTAAAAAAAACAAAATACATGCTTAATACATATTCAAAATAGATAAATATATTGATCTAACGACTCATATGAAGGTATATTAGTTTATAAATTTTTTTTTTTTTAAGTCTGATATTTCTCTTCAAAATATGCATGTCATTTTATAGATGGGTTGAATATAATTTATTCGACGACCAAACAAAGAAGGGATCACGCTTGACCAAAGAAAAGGTGTTGCAAAACCGGAACCTTCAGTGTTTTCCGAGCTTTGAATTGTAAAGTTTGGTTGTAAAACCTCATTAAAAGGCTTTACACTTAAAAAGTCGTTTACTATTTGATAAATAGACGCTAAAATATTTTTAAAGTTAAAAAAACGTATAAACTAAAAAAAGTTAATAATAATAATAAGTTTTCAATCATAAAAATTGGATAGGTTTCTATACGTGGTCACCATAAAGGGATATTCTAGTATCATTTTCTCTGTATTTGAGGATCCATATTTTGAGGGCCAAATAAGTATTATAATAAATAATTAATAATAAAATTTTTATATATATATATATATTCTTTCAGATGTATATTGTCAAGTATATCTGGCAAATAAAAGCCAGTTCCAGTTGACACAATGTACCATGGGAACAAATGATCGAAAGCTAGTAATCAGGCATGCATTTCTTTCTTGTTTTCAAGTAGAGCAATAAAGAACTGAATTCCACAAAGTCATATGAATTGGTCCGAACTCAAACTTATATGAACCACTTATTTTGCCCCCTTAAAAAGGTATAGTTTGATACACAACTGAGGAAACATTGCCTGATTTACCGGTACAAAGATATAAAAGCTACTAGCAGCTGTGTATGTGTGTGTGTGTGTGTGTTTGTGAGAGAGAGCTGTATCTACCATCTATAAGGGGAGTGCATGCAAATTGGTGATTTGATCTAACTTGGCATCCTCAGGATGAGTTCTATCATCATGAAGAATAAGCACCTTCAAAGTGCCAGATTCCTTTAACCAGGCAGCCACCACAGATCCAGTAGATATAAACCTCCCTATGTTATACTCAGCGACCTGAAAGGGTGCACCCATCCCAGTAAGGAGTGCCTCAATGGCTCGTCTCAGTGTTCCATCGCCGACTACCTTGCTGTGTTTGCCCCATCCCGTCAAAATGCTACCAAAGACAAGTGTAGAATTTTAATTCTTTAATCATCACAGAGTAAATGATAATAATTAACAACCATAAATGTGGATAAGTCCATACCTTAATAACTTTGGCAATTCACGGCCTTCAAACACAACAGCTCGTATATTGAGTAGCCATGCATGAACCATTGCACGTGCTGCTCCAGAAGACATCATATGCAAATCTAAGCAAGAATCAGTGAAAGCGCTCTCCCACACATTTCGGCGCTTCCCTTCAAGCACAACTAGTTGGGCTCCTTTTTTCTAATTTTAGAGAATTCAACAAGAGCATTATGGAGTTAGGACTGAAAGTGTTTGTACACTGTATGTATGAACAAAAATGTGCCTGCATGATCCGTCAGAGCAAGCATGCAAATAACAGAAATCACTGGAAGCAGAGAAGAGGACATAGCAGCAATGACTAGAACTTACCTGACCGAAGTGCCATAGCATATCAGTCAGAGCATTATAAAAGGCAGATGCAGTTGAAGAGTCCATCATCTTCATTTCATCAAATAGGGACTGAGCTTGAATCCATACATTTTCCCTGTCGCCCATAAGAAGTCCATGGGCTACGCCATAAACCTGATTATCCAGCAACCGTAGTTCCTCCAATAACATTGAGGCATCTTCAAACAAACTACACCGGCTGCATCCAGAGGCCAAATTGCATACATGAGGTTGACTGTATATATGCAGAGAGAGAGAGAGAGAATTGAAATAAACAGAAGACAACAGCAAATGACCTTCCCTATCCACTAAATTAAATACTCTCATATATTTTTTTTTTATCAGTAAATTAAATACTCTCATATTACCAAATAACCATGGGCATTGGTACATTTGAAGGGCAGATCAGTCTCATAGAATCCACAGAGAGAAGGAAACGTTTTCACCTTCCACTCCTCGAGATGAAGATACATTCATGCAGCTTCAACTACTTGTTTAGCTTCTACTTTCTAGACTGACAAGTAGCAAGTGAGCAAGCAATGCAAGTCAAAAACTACATCAAGGTTTGTGGCCGCGACTTAATTTGAACTTTGCATTTTTCTTTTCCTGCTGAGGACTTTGAGCATCTAAAATTTGGAATGTAGAGTTATATATGACCTGAAACACTCAGTTTTGCTCACAAAGAGAAAACTTAGTCCAAGTCATACTCCTGAGGTCCTTAAACTCATCCCTGAATTTTCCCCATCACTTCTTTTAACTTCTAAACTATTATTACATACAAATATACAGTAAATCATACTGCATTAAAAGATGTTGCCTATAATTGGAAATTGCAACATACAGAACTCTGAAATCAGTGTAATGTCTCGAGACTCACATACAACAGCATTCATATACCGCATTGAGAAATATGAAAGCAAAACTTTCGCTATCATTTAGCATGCATGGGGTGAGAGGGCATAAAAAAACCTCCAAGCACAATGGTAAACATAACTCCCACAAGCACACCCGAGAACTTGGAAGCACCAATTCTGACACAGGACATAAATTAGAATACAGCAGGGATATGTTAACTAATTAACCTATATTATGCATAATTAAGGATGCGATATTGAGTTTCATCTAAAACAAACAAATATCGAGAAGTTTATTAAAAAAATGCTAAATACAAAGTACTTCAGTTTTCCATATGCTATGAAATTTGCTTCCTTCAAATTGCTAGATCACATGCTACTTAAGCCAGCATCAATATTGTGACTTTGAAGATCTTGATGCAACAAGGTCCACATTGTTTTTTTCTTTTTTGTTTTCTTTTTTTGTAAGTAATAAGGTCCCAACAATGTAAAAAATTGACAGTATTTGACAAAAAAATTTACCTGCAAGCATTTAATATAGCCGAGAAGGTGACAACATTTGGCTTAATTTTTTGCTCGTGCATCTTCTGAAAGATTCCCAAGATGCACAAGATCTCTTGCCTGACCATCTTATCTTTCTTTAAGTGAACTGCTTTATCAGCAGCCAGCTGCCCAAACATCTTAATGATTCGATTATCCTCCCTATCTCCAACCTCCAAATCAATTGCATCCTTAATAACCATTGAAGATGGAGATGTAATATCCCGCTTGCCAGCTCCAGCAGCAGCAGCAGCAACTAGACATTCTGCAGCTCTAGCCCAACCAAAAGCATCAATAATGGAATTGTAAGTGACAACATTAGGCCTTACCCCTTCCTCTATCATCTCATCAACCAAAGAAATGGCAGAATCCACCAACCCATGTTTACATAGAGCATCAATAAGTGCAGTATAAAGAACCACATCAGCTTTCAACCCTGCCTGCTTAAATTCTCTAAAGACCTCCATTGCCTCCCTGTACAAACCACCTTTTGAGAACACATCAATCAATGTTGAATATGTTAACAAATTAGGATATACCTGTTCTGCTTTCATCTCTGCAAACATTCTTCTAACTACCCCATACTTCCCCTGCTTCCCATAACCGCCCAGAAGAGCATTATAAGTTACAACATCCTTCTTTATCCCACAATTCTCCATCTCCTTGCAAACATTCAAAGCCTCCTCAAACCTGCCGAGCTTTGCATAAATCGAAAGCAAAGTATTATACGAAACCCTATCCAAACCAATATCCAAAAACTTCATTTCGTTAAATAAAGCCAGTGCCTCTTCCAATCTACCATGCTTAGCATACCCATCAATCATGGTACTATAAGTCACCACATTGGGTAATATATTCTTCGCTGGCATCTCCGACATAATCTCATGTGCCAAATCCATCTGCGCCCCTTTACAAACCGCATCCAACAGTGTATTGTATGTAAATATATCCTGATCAATGCCTCTTTCCACCATCTCACTAAACAAAGCCTGAGCCCTCTCCCACATTCCCACTCTACTACAAACCGCAAGAAGCGAATTATAGGTAATTCTATCGGGCTGCACATTATTTCTCAACATCTCATTGAAAATCGCTTCCGCCCTCGTATACTCCACGCCCCCTTTTCCACACGCATCAATCACAGCATTATAAGTAACTAAATTCGGAAACAACCCCAACTTTTTCATCAAGTCGAAAACCATTATCGCCTCATCACAATACCCACATCGCCCATACGCATTAACCAGAGCTGAATACGCATAAACAGTGTTTCCATATCCCCTACTCCTAGCCGTCTCAAAAACGTCCCTAGCAAGGTCAACTTTTCCTAACCTGCCAAGAACGCTAATCATAGAACTTGCTAATTTCCCTTGCTCATTCCTTCTCCTCTCTTTTCGGACAGCAAATTCGAAACACTGAATCGCTTTCCAAGACTCCCCCCTATTGCCTAGCTCTCTAAACAAGAAATTATAGTCATCCGAACCACAAAGCTTGGACGCAAAATTAAGCAACACGCGTTCAAGGCCTTTATCATCCTTCATACCTAACTGGATTAATTGTATGAGAGCCTCCTCAGCGGCAGGGGTGTGGCGGGAGCTCATGGAGGAGGGCTTGGGCCGGCCCAGATGCATCTTGGAGACGAAGCGGGTGGATCGGCGGCCCGAGAACTCGGCGGAGAGCTCGGATTTTTGGGGGCAGAAAGAAGAAAATGAAGGGTTCGGGGCGGTGGTGGCACAGGGCTTCGGTGCATTGCGAGACGAGGGTGATGGCAAAGGTACAGGTAAAGGCTTTGTGAGAGAGACCTTGTGGCGGCTTTGGTGGTGGCTTTGGCGATGGTTTTTCAAGTGGTGTTGGTGTTGGTGTTGGTGCTGGTTTTGCTGGTACTGGTGTTGTTGGTACGGCTTGTTGGCCGTAATTGAACACTGAGGTGGCGTAGAAGCCATTCCAACACTGCTCCCACACAAACAAAACAGAACGAGAGAGACAGACAGACAGACAGACAGACAGAAAATTTACAGTGAAATGAAGACAAAAATGTGATCTTCTTGCTATCTCAAAGATGGGTTATGGCGGGGTTTGGATGAAGAGGAAGGAGATGATGAGGAGGAGGCCATTTTAGATACGAGACAGATTTCAGAGACAAACTTTCCACTTTTCAGAGCTGGGGATAAGAGAGAGAGAGAGAGAGAGAGAGAGGGAGATGCAGTGTGTGTACTGTGAAGGACTCAGTCAGCTGAGTTGAGTTTTACTCTGGGACATTGGTAACATTCGCCTCCCTCCCTATAAATAACAGTTTTTTTTTTCTTTTTTTTTAATCAAATTTTATTTGTTTCCTTTTTTGGGTTATGTCTTTCATTTTAATTTCACAAGATTTTTTTATTTCGAGTCAAATGAATAAAATTTATTTAAAAACTTTAAATAGAAAATAACTTTATTTATTATTTGTAAGCCTGTTTATTACTTATGTATTAAACACATTACTGATGGGAGAATTTATCACACTAAAAAGTCTTTTATTTTATATTTAATTATAGTTGTTAATTGTAACCAGAAAACTCTTCTCTTTGTTCCATCCAGACCTAGAGTTTTAAGTTATGTTTGGAGCAAAGATGAGATTTCTCATCTCTATCTTTATCTCGTCTTATCATTACAAATTTTTTAAATTTTTATACAAAATATAATAAACAATTCAACTTTTTCAAATCTCAATTCAACTTTTTCAAATCCCAATATTTTAAATTAATATTTTAAACTTTTATCTTAACACTATTACAAAATTTTTAAAAATTCTCATCTTATCTCACCTACTAAACATAACCAAATTTGATAAGTTGGATTCTAATTGTCAAGATAGAGTTTTAACTACTCAAATAAGTTGTTTGCTGTGTTGCCAACCCATTGATCAGTTATTGAGGTTCATATTGAATTGAGTTGGCCATATCTTGGCAAGCCAAACGTAAATCATGAGACAAAGAAAATAAGTTTGAAATGAGTAGCCATCACACAATATAACAAAATTTAATAATGGAGACCCAGATATAATTTTAATTAGTCAGATAAGTTTTTGGTTGTGTTGCCAATCCAGTTGATCGGTTATGGAGGATAGTCTTGGATTCAGGCTGGTCATTTCATGACATGCAAAACAAGAACCATAAGATAGAAATATTCTTTAAATGGATACCTAATACTTATTACACGATGCACCATAATTTAAAATTTTTTATAGGCAATGATATACATATAACTATTTTATAATTCTTTTACAATCAATTAATGTAACCTTGTCACTTCATTAAGATTTTTAATTTTATATAACTATCTTATCTTTGAAATTAAGTTGTAAAATAGTTGTTACTTTATCATTTTTTTTTAGTATTGACACATTTGTCATTCAATATTTAAAATTCCATTTCATCTAATTTCTTTTAGAAATCATTCTGTGATATAAGTTATCAATTCCCTTCATAACAATAAGTAGAAATGCAATGTGGAAAATTGGAAATCTTGATTTGTTTTTTTCAAATTCTAAATAGTATTATATGTTTTAATATTAATTTTGGTAGGCCAAAAAGTAATGAAGAGACCACTTTTAACTAACTCTAATATCAAAACAAATTATTTTAATATAGTTCTATTTCTAAATCAAATTAAAAATGAGAAATATTAGATCTATAAATAGATTTATAAAATAATGTGACTCGATATAAAATATTAAATCTGTTTTACGATAAAAATAATTTTATAATAAAAAAATATATATTAAATTATATCAATTTATAAATTTAGATAAATTTATTTATATATTTAATATATCTCTTGAATATTTAGATTTATAAATTCAGTTTAATGATATAGATGATGTGACAGGACTCTCGTCTACATGTTGAAAGTGGGAACGAAATCATGAAAAAGAGTGAGAGAATCTTATTACCGATTAGGTAAGCTTTCGTTTAACGAGTTCAATGCCTTTTGTGGGATTGGTTCTTAAGATTCAGCTCCGTACGCTTCCAAGAAAGTCAAAATGCCAATGGAATACGACTATTCCTCTCTCCAAGGTTAGTCGTATAATTTAATTTATTCTATTTTAAATAAGCTATAAACATAATTAAGAAATATATAATTGTTTGTAAATGTAAAAAATAGCTCAATCATAAGTTCCATCTCAATTGTATTTTACATAAAAAATAAATAAATAAAATTTGATTATCTATTACTCGCTCAACTTAATTATGTTTTAATTACAATTAAGTTGGAATGACAGAAATAATGTTTATATGATGTGTAATATTACATTACCATATTTTTATTGTACTATGTAAAATGTGATATTTTTAATTTTATCATTTTGGATAATTTCTTACTTTTTTTGAAAGAAAAATTTAAAAATTGATAGAAAAATGTCACATAATCGTAATAGAATGAAAGTGAGATGAGAGTGTAGTATGGATAACTTTTATATTTAGATTTAGATATTAGAATATTCACCTATTTGGCTATAAATATCAATATTTCATTTTCTTTCTTTCTTTTTTTTAAATTTCATTTATTTCCTTTTTTTGGGTCATATCTCTGCCATTTTAATTTTGGCAAGATTTTCCAACAAAAGAAAATTGGAAAAGATTTGTAGAAGAAGATTTATTAGTAGGGTAAAGATTTTTTCATTTCACTTCATTTGGATAATATTTATTTAAAAATATAGGATATTTTGATTATTTCATTTGAAATGGAAAATGACTTTATATGTTATTTTCAGCTTGTATGCCTGTTTGGTAATACATAAAACACCTTGAAATATTAATCTCGTTTATTTTTGGAGATGAGATGAGATGATATGAAAACTTTTGAGATGAGATGAATTGTTTATTTTATTTTGTATTGAAATTTGAAAAAGTTATAATGATTAGGTGAGAGAAGATGAGATGAATTTGAAAACGTTGAATTGTTTATTTTATTTTGTATTGAAATTGAAAAAAGTGTAATGATGAAATTGAGATGAGATGAGATATTTTCCGAAAACAAACGAACATATCAATATATTAAACACATTATTGATGTGATATTGTATTAACAAAAAAGATACTTATGTTTTATTTTTTCAGTTTTAGTTATGAACTGAAACCAATAAACTCTTCGCTAGTTCTATCTAGACCCACGGTTCTAATCAATTTGTTAAGCTGGACTTTGATGGTCCTGATAGAATTTTAATTAGTTAAATCAAGTGTTGGCTGTGTTGCCCACTCATTGATCAATTATTGAGGGTCAAATTGAATTTAGGTTAGCCATGTCACAGCAAGCAAAGTGTGTACTATGGGATAGAAAAAAAAAATGCTTTAAATGAGTACCCAATACCCTTTATGCAATACACAAACTCTAAAAATGCATATTCAAGTAGAGTTTTAAGTAGTCAGATCAATTTTTGGCTATGTTGCCAACCCATTGATCACTCATGAAGGGTCATATTGAATTTAGGTGACCATATCTCAACAAGCAAAACGTGAATCGTGAGATAGGAGAAAATCTGCTTTAAGTAAGTAGTCATTACGCAATACACCAGAATCTTAAAATGGATACTCAAGTAGAGTTTAACTAGTAGTATAAATTTTTGACTGTGTTGCCAACCCATTGATCACTTATGGAGGCTCGTTGAATTCACATGGCCAAGTCTCGAGAAGCAAAATATGAATCATGAGATAGATAAAATCTGCTTTAAATGCCATTACACAATACACCAAAATCTAAAAATAAATACCCAGGTAGAGTTTTAACTAGTCAAATCAATTTTTAACTGTATTGATCAATTATGTTGGGTCATATTGAATTCAGGTGGTCATGTCTCGACAAGCAAAATGTGAATCATGAGATAGAGGAAATCTACTTTAAATGAATAGCCATTGTGGAATACACCAAAATCTAAAATAGATACCCAGTAGAGTTTAAACTAGCCAGATCAATTTTTGGCTGTGTTGCCAACCCATTGATTAGTTATGGATGGTCATATTCAAGTCAGGTGGCCATTCTCGGCAAGCAAAACATGAATTATGAGATAGAGAAATTCTGTTTTAAATGAGTGGTCATTATGACACCAAAACCTAAAAATGGATACCTAGAAAGATTTTTAACTAGCTAGATCAGTTTTTGGCTGCAATGCCAGCCCATTATAAGATACAGAAAATTTGTTTTGAATGAGTGGTCATTACGATACCAAAACCTAAAAATGAATACCCAGGTAGAGTTTTCACTAGTCAGATCAGTTTTTGGCTGTGTTGCCAGCCCATTGATCAATTATGGAGGGTCGTATTGAATTCAGGTGGTCATTCTCGGCAAGTAAAATGTGAATCATTAGATAGAGAAAATTTGGTTTAAATGAGTGGCCATTATGGCACCAAAATCTAAACATGGATACCCAAGTAGAATTTTAACTAGTTAGATCAGTTTTTGGCTGTGTTGCCGGCCCATTAATAAATTATGGTGGGTCATATTGAATTCAAGTGGTCATTCTCGGTAAACAAAATGTAGAGAAAATATGGTTTAAATGAGTGGCTATTATGACACCAAAATCTAAAAATGGATACCCAGGTAAAGTTTTAACTAGTCAAGTCAGCTTTTTACTGTGTTGCAAACCCATTGATCAGTTACAGAGGGCCATATGGAGTTCAGGTGGCCATGTCTCTGCAAGCAAAATGTGAATTATTAGATAAAAAAATCTGCTTTAAATGAGTAGTCATAACGCAATACACCAAAATCTAAAAAGGGATACCCAGGTAGAGTTTTAACTAGTCAGATCAGTTTTTGTCTGTGTTGCCAACCCATTGATCAATTATGGAGGTCATATTGAATTCAGGTGGTCATTCTCGGCAAGCAAAATGTGAATCATGAAAAGAGAAAATATACTTTAAATGAGTAGCCATTACGACACCAAAATCTAAAAATGGACACCCAGGTAGAGTTTTAACTAGTCAGATCAGTTTTCTATTGTGTTACCAACCCATTGATTAGTTACAGAGGGTCATATTGAGTTCAGGTGGCCATCTCTCAGCAAGCAAAATATGAATTATGAGATAAAGAAAATCTACTTTAAATGAGTAGCTATTACACAATACACCAAAATCGAAAAATAGATACTCAGATAGAGTTTTAACTATTCAGATAAGTTTTTGGCTGTGTTGCCAACCATTAATTAGTTATGAAGGGTCATTTTGAATTTAGGTTGGCCAAGTCATCGCAAACAAAAAGTTAATTATAAGATAGAGAAATCTATGTTAAATGGATACCCAATACCCATTATGCAATATATCAAAATCTTCAAAAAACTTTGCTTATAAATTCTTTTATAATTATTTTTAGAATCAATTTTAAAATAAAATTTTAAAAGAGTTATGAAAGAGTTGTAAGTACATCATTTTTCAATTTTGACACCTTGTTTGTAATGGGATATTTAAAAATTTCATTTTGTCTAATTTGTTTTGAAAATAGTTTTGTGATATTAGTTTTTTAATGCCCTTAGTTAATTTTCCTTTTATCAATGTTAATAAAATGAAATAAGAGACCCATTTTTAACTAACCCATTTTCATATTTTTTTATTAATGTTGATGGAGAAAAAATTAGAGCTATTTTTAACTAACTCATTTTAGAGATAGGTATTTATTAAAATAATTTATCTTAAGATACTAGTTTTGTTAACAACGTGTTTCGTATAACGATCACGGGGCTCGATACTCCTATAACACTAGAAATATGAGGGCTCGGGGGGTGATGATCCGCCTCCGATGCCTAAGTCAATCCTTTATCCTTAGAGAGAATTTTTGTATATGAGAGTACATCAGTCTGAATTCTAACTGGGGATTTGGCTTTTATACCTTTTGCAGAAATGGTCCCCTATATCTTGTGTTAGGGGCGCCCGTCTTTCATACTTGGCACCATGCTGTTGTTTTTAATGCGGCGTGGCTCCCTTGGGTCGTATTCTAATGTGACAGGTTGGTGAGTGCAGCCATTATCTATGCATTCTGTCAAGGACAGGGGCTCTCACTAGGATCCCAATCTATGTTCCATATCTGATCCTTTAATGTGTGTGGTTCTATTGCTATGTGTGTGTACAGGGTCGTGTTAGAGAAGATGTTATCCCATCTTCCCACGTTGAACTTCTTCTCATGCTGGCCTTGGGTCTCCTTCTTCCTAACCTGACTTGTGGGCCAATTATACTTTGGTCGCACATGTGCAGTGGGGATTTTCACTTTTTCTTCCTTCTTCCTTTTTCCTTTTTTACTTCATTTTTTTCACCCTACAATCCCTTAGCAGTTTGTAACATCCGACAGGTCAGTTGCCCGTTGTGTGTGTACATTCACTTCCCCACAACTGGGGTTGCGTGTGACTGTTGGACCCCATGTTTCTTCCCTGGTGCAACATAAATTGCTGGATCTATTCTCATTGTTTCACTTTCAATGACACATGTCACTCTCCCATCTGGGGTAGTCCAATTGGCACATGCTCCTATTTAAACTTACGTCACATTCCTTTTCGTCTCCCTTTTATCACATTTCTCTCATTTCCATTACTATCTTCAAGAGTCCCCAACCTTTCAGTTCTCCGTACTTCCTTCTTCCTTCAATAATCCCTAACTCTTCCTTTTCCTGACTTCAATGATGCCTAAGAACTCCTCCTGTTTTTCTTCTCAAGTTCGTTCTCATCCCGTCCTGAGGGGCCTTCCAGGGTCCCAGGGGGTCTGGATCATCCCGAATTAGGGGCAGTTCCTAGTTCTTCAAGGGGTATCATTGGTCCTCGATGGCTTCTCTTGCAAACCTATGGTCGGTGAGATCCTCCTTTAGGGTGCCCGACTCCACATATTTGGAAATCCCGGGAGCTCGCCAAAGGACCGTCAACTAGGAAGGTTTTGTCGCGAAGGTGGCGTTGTACCCTTCTATGTTTTCCAATAAATTGTGGTTCCTTTTCTGCCACCCCATCCGAGACATCTTAGACTTTGTCCCAACTTCATTCCAAAGCATGGAGGATCCTAATGTCTTGTTGTGTTGTCAGACATATGGTATTGGAGACTGTGGGCGTAGATTACCTAGATTTGACCGCCAGGGAGATCTTTTTTAAGCACGAGGTGCAGCGGCACAACGACAACCTGTATAGCTTATGTTCCTAGGGGGTACAAGGGTGCCGGCCTCAAACCCTACTTTTCCCAAGTCAAGGACTGGTTCAAATGGTTCTTCTTCATGTCGGGTCAAGGTTGGGAGTTTCCTGCTGGAGAGGCAACCCGCCATGAGTTCCTTGTTCACGTCATTTGGGGAGTTGTTTCAAAGGACAAGGAGATTTGCATGGTTTGAACCCAACTAGAGTAGGACCATTTGGCAATAATAAATGCTTGGGTGGAGACACACTTGGAAGAAGTTTGGACCGATTGCTAACCAGAGATAATATAGATTGATTTTTGGTGTCTTTAGATCGGTCTCGTTTCAATGGTCGTCTTATCTTGAGGGAGCTCTCTACTTCTCAAGACTGAAAAAAGCTTTCCAGTCCTTCGTTGGGGGGAAAGAAAAAAGGCCATATGCTAAGGATGAGGTGGCTCGCGAGCTACTAGGGTCTAGTAGCAACAGTTCCAACTCTGTTCTTATGCCTCCGCCAGGCCAGTCTTCGTAGGGCCCGTCCTAGTCGGGGGTCAATGAGTCAACAAGGGGTCAGCAGCCTACCACGAGTTGTTCAAATGCCCTCATGTCTGATCGACTTCCTACTTCATCCCCGACTAGTGTTACCCTCTTCCACCCTGCCAAGCGATGAGGGGCCAATAAGGGTCCCTAGCCGTGAAGAAGAAAAGCTCGATATTGCATTCTTATCGGTATTCCTCTTCCCTGCTTTGAAGGAATCTCTTGTTCCCATCATGCTATTCGAGGACGTCCCAAAGGTTGTCCCCGAGCCAACCCTTGGTCATTGATCTTAGCGAGGAGAGAGTATCCATACCCTCCTCCCCCTTATGCACATCACCTGAGCTTGATGTGCAGAGGAGTCTGCTGTGATGGTTCCTCAGTTGGGCGATAAAGGTGCTTCGAGCAACTAACTTGCCGGGGGCTTCTTAGTAGCCATCCAAGTTAAACATGCGGCCACCCAAGTCAAACAGGAGTTGACGGTCAACAGTGGTTCCCGAGGTGATCCCGAGTTGGAGTCAGTGGTTGACACGGATGCCTAGGGATGACTAGGTAGGTGCCAATGGTCAACAGGGGCTCTTCAACCATAACTGAGTATGAGACCGCGACCGGTGTGGGTGTCGAGGTGACACTTGAGTCGGAGCTGGTGGCTGACGCAAATTGCCCGAGGGCATCCGAACAGTTGCTAGTAGGTGACAAAGGTGTCTCGATGATGCCTAAGTTAGAGATCGCAATTGGCAAAAGTGCCAAGGGGATACTCGAATCGAAGCCGGTGGCTAAAATAGATGCCTCGGGGAAATCTGGGCAGGTGCCAGTATACGTGGTCGTAAGCATAACTAAAACCCAACCCGAGTTGGTGCCTAACAAGGGTGAAGGTTCCCCTTCTCAAATTCCTCTTTAGCCTCTCTGGCAACTAGGAAGTGTGGGGCAAACCTCCCCAACCGGCAAGAGTGGCGCTACAAAGATTGGTTCTGGTTTTGACAGAGCTCGGGCCGAGGCCATTAGTTGGGAAGCTGACACACTCAAGGATTTCTTCACCTCAATATGATATTCTTGTCATTATTTACAATTATTTTACATACCCCTTCCTTTCTGCTTATGTTTTACTTTATTTGAATTTGTTTGGCCTACCAGGGAGTTGACCAATTGGCCGCTTTGATTGTAGACGAAAGGTGATAGCTAGAAGAAAAGGTCTAGGCATTGCGGTCCCTTGCCATCCTAGCCCGAATGGAGGTCCGCAAGCAATGGCGGAACTATGAAGGGGCAGGCCCCCCCAAAAGTTTGAAAAAAAAATACATATTAATTTTTTATGATTTAATAGGATGATATTAATATCATCTTGTGTTGACTCCCTCTCTAAAAAATTACCTTGGCCCCCTCTACAAAATTATTTTGATTTTATAAATTAATTACTCATAAGTCCAATTTTAAAAAAATTAATCCAATTTAAAAATAAAATAAATAAAATACATCTCACATAAAATAAAATGATCTAATAACATAATGACGCATTTTTACTATCAATAAGAATAAAAAAGGGAAGTCGGATGGTTTTCTTCTCCTCTGCCCACTACCACCTACAATTCTGCAGTTTCTAACTTTCTACTGCTAAAAAGAAATTCACTTGTCCTTACCATCTACCAAAAGGCCAAAAATGAAAGCTTTTGATCATGGGTGCAATTACATGTTGTCTTGAAGCAAATTTGTGGTGCAGACTGCAACTCTTCTATAAGCTACAATAACAGTAACATTGTAATAGCCTAGCTTCCTACATACATAGTGATAGTTCCACCACTACATACATGGTTTGACTTTTCTCTATTTTTTTTGTTCCCTTTTTTTCAATTTTCTTCTTTTTTCATATATATAATTGTATTGAATCTATTGATGCAATGTATTGAATCTATTGTCAAACCTCAAGTTACAATTTTAGTCACTCTGTGTTTCTTTTGTTTGATATATTTGTATGAGTGTTTTTATATTATTTCAATGATATATTGTTCTTGATATATCATATACTTTTTTAATACATAGGTTGTATTAAAAAAAATTATTTTTATTTTAGATCTTACTATCAGATTGTTCTATACCGCAGGAAAATTTGTATAGAAATAAAACAAAAATATTTTACTCTAGTTTTAGCTTTGCTTGGCCCTCCTAAAACAAATTCCTGGTTTCACCAAATGTTCGCAAGATGAATAAGGAGATGGAGAAGAATAAGATTTCTAAGCTTTGTCAAGATAAAACCTTCCTCCAAGGAGACTTGGCTAAGTCTCAGGAGAAGATCACTCACTACCTCCTCAAGAACAAGACCAAGCTTCTGGAGGAAAAGCAAGACAATTTGCAAGACCGGTCGGCCCCTCATGAGTTGGAGCTAGAGGAGCTCAAGAAATCATGTCATGACCTCAAGGGCAAGAAGGATAAGCTAGTTAAACAACACAACTTAGACGTGAGGTCACACAACTGATTACAAAAGACCTACAAAGACCTCACCAAGTCCTGGAAACCTAAGACAGACCTCCTCAGATCTCGAGACAAGCAAGTCAAGACCTTGGAGTTTGAACTAGCTTTGGTCAGGGGCAAGTTCTAGTCTCGGGACTTACATAAGGCTCTAGATTCTGGGTTAGCCACTTCCTAGGAGGAGCTGATCTCTTAGGATCTGGATGTTGAAGCCTTAAGGTCCGAGTTAGTAGAAACCAAAGAGGCCCTGACCCATCTTTCTAAACGGATGCCAACGGCAAAGACGGTCAACAACCAGGCATGGGGTTACGGCTACAAAGAGGGCATGGACAAGTTAAGGGACCACTTACTAGATAACCCCCAAACCGACCTGAGAATTCTTGACCTAAACTCACTCCAACCAGACTGTCATGAGCTCCAATTCACAACTCCTTGGGCAAGGATCTAATGCCCAATGCTTTGTCGGACACGACTCTAGGCTCCTAAATGTATATTTATTTTTAAATGTAATGGAGATGAACTTACCCAATGTATGGCTTCTGCCATTCTTCACCAGTTTAAGCTTTTTCTTTTTTCGTTGTTTTCTTTCTTTTTGTTTTTTTGTTGTGTTCCTTTTCTTTTGCTTTCATTCGTGCAAGGGTCAGGCATTCAAAGGACTTGCATCGCCTATTAGCTCGTGGCGAGTCCAGTGACTCGACTTTTATGTGTGCGAAGGTTGAGCAATCAATGGACTATCAAACACCTCTTGGTTCACAGCAAGTCCAACGACTCAGCTTTTATGTGCCCGAAGGTCAAATAGTTAAGAGATTGTCACCGCCTGTTGATTCGCGGCTAGTCCAGTGACTTGGCTTTTATGTGTGCAAAGGTCGGGACGATCACCGCTTGTTGGTTCGTGGTGAGTTCAGTGACTCAGATTTTATGTGTGTGAAGATCAGGCAATCAAGGGACTGTCACCTCCTATTGGTTCATGGTGAGTCCAGTGACTCAGCTTTTATTTTATTGGGTACCCTGTAAGACAAAATACATAACTGGGGAAGAAAGTCATTTTATTCATGGTTTTTCGGTATTTATCAATACATTTTCTTAATACATTCAAGAAATTTTTTTTCTGCAAGTGCTCTGTGTTTCATAGGTGTGATAGTTCATTTTCCTGGATGTCCTTAAACTAATAAAATCCCGATCTATTGTTAGCAATGACGACAAATGGTCCTTCCCATCGTGGCCCAAGTTTCTGTCCTCTTACGTGGTCGTTCTTGTTTGTCTCAAAACTAGATCACCCATTTTGAAGAACCTGTGTCTCACTCTTCTGTTGAAATAGTGCTTGGCCTTTCTTTTGTTAATTGTCATTTACATCTCGAATTCTTGTATCTTCTCTTCCAATAGGTCCAGTTCTTCTTCCAATATCTCGTCGTTGGAGTTTTGGTTGGTGTTAGACCTTGTAGGTTAACATCCTTACTTCCACTCATACTACCGCTTCACTTCTATAGGTTTGGGCGAAACGAAACCCCTTGGTGTTCTAACTGTTGTTTAGTATGCCCATAGGACCCTAGAGACCTCCTCCACTTAACTTCCTTTCTTATCAGTCAGTTTCTTCTTTAGTATTTCGAGCAACGTTTTGTTGGCTGCCTCAACTGTCTATTGGCTTATGTGTGACCCGGGGAAGAGTACTTGAACTTGATTCCCAATTCCATACACCAATCGTGATAATGACTCGAATTGAACTATCACCCATTATTTGAGATTATGCTGCAAGAGATGCCAAACCTGAAAACCACGGCCTTCTGCAAGAATCGAGCAATATTGTTCGTCGTAATGGTTGCTAGGGCTTTCGCCTCTCACCACTTGGTGAAGTAATCTACAATGACGACCACAAACCTTACACTTCCCTTACTCGGGAGCAAGGGTTCAACGTGGTTGATTCCCTACTGCACTAACGACCAAGGTGACGTGATCGACATCAATTCCTCTGGTGGGCAATGTGATATCGAGGCGTACAACTGGCACTTCAAGCATTTTCTATCAAATTCTTCCTCATCTTTTGAGGGCGTGCAGCCAATAGTATCCTGCTCTTACCACCTTTTTGGCTAATGCTTTTCAAGCAGGAATGATTCCCGCATACCCCTTCGTGTGATTCCCGCATTACCTTTAATTGAACATGTTAAACTATTATTTTGGGAGCAGTATATACCGTCTACCCTTATACTGGGAAAAACTACTCTACTTCCTCCTTGTTATCTTCTAAATTTTTGCATCCATGTTTCTATAACAGCTTTCATTCTTGTTCTTTTGGACTTCTTATCATTATTTGACTCCTCCAATATTAAGCAAATCACTCATTTGTAGTGGTGTTTATGTCTCCATTTGCTTTTTAAAAAATTGGTATTGTGTGGCTTTGTCTTCATTTCATTCTGATTTCCCCCCTCATTTTGCACTCCTTTCTTTCCCATATACAGCTGATTTCTTCTAATCCCATAGGTTATTTTGATGACATTCATCTTCAGTCACGTCCTTTAATCTGTACAATCAAACTTCGTTTTGGATTCAACATTAAAATTTTCTTTATTGCTTTAGTCAATCTTTGAATTATTAGCTTCTTCATAAATATAAATTTGTCATAGCTTTGCCGGCTAATTTCACCCACAAGAATTGTAAGACTTGCTTGGATGAATCATTCATATTTCTTAAATCTTAAATTTTGGACAGTGTTAAGATCCATATAAAATAAATAATAAAATTTACATCTTCCCATCAGCTTAAATTTTTAGGACAAGTGGTAATTTTACATAGAATCAGAGCAGAGGTCCTGAATTCGAATCTTGACTCTACACTTTATCCTATTTAATTAAATATTTCACATGTTGAGCCACTCATTAAGGAAGAGTATGACCTAGACGTGAGAGGGAGTATTAAGATATAAAATAAATAATAAAATCTACTTCTTCTTATCAGTTTAAACTTTTAAAACAAGTGATGATTTTACAAACAGGAAGTGTGCCACCCCTTAGAGCGGGCACTAAACAGATTATTAGATAACAGATGGTAGGCACTCCTATGTCATTCTGAATGATGCTTGAAACAATCTATCCAATTAGCTGAAAAAGGAACCTTTCAAGCTTGCATTAATACATGGGTTTTACCGGTCAACGGTTCAAGTGAAAGTGGAGTCATTAAACATTCGTATATAGGTGCGTGTGTATTTGTTTGTATATATACGTGAAGTTGACATGAATACGACCTATCAAAAAAACAAAGTTGACACGTTTAGGTAAACAAAGCCCCTGTTGGGAACATTATCCTTAATGCCAATGCTACCACAGCCACTATTACCTCATCACTGTTTTTTTCTTCGACAATGCCTTTGTCCTACTGTATCCTCTTGACTACCTTCTTTGAACCCATGGTTACTGGCATTGCTATCACCATGATGACATACATTCTTTATCTATTTTTAATTAAAGCTCCTTGTGTTGCATGTAACACACTATATAAAAATAAAAAATAAAAAATAAAAAAAGAAAGGTATTTGGGATAAATTATTTATGGTGAGAATGACCATTTGGGACAAAAACAAACTCATTTTTACAAGAAATAGTTGATAACAATTAAGCAGTTTTCTTGTAGTGACATAAACTGAAATCTGCTTTGTAGCTTAGGAAAATAGAAAATAGAAAAAAAATAAAATTGGTCTTTCGGCCACTCTTTTCTTTAAAAAAAAAAAAATGAAAAAAGTGGCTTAAATTGTGGTACAAAAACAGATTGGTATTTAAGCTATTTAAATTCTTAGTTCCTGTAGGTATGAATCTTGGAATGTTGGTAAAGTTTCTTTAGGAATTTAGTCACCAAATTACTGCTATTTTCTTGTTTCTTGGTTTGTACTTTTTAGGAACGTAGAGGTTGAATTCTGGATGGATGTTTTTACTGTCAATCATGTCACTCATTGCGTTTCAAATAAGAAAAGTTCTATTGCACCTGAAATGCATATTTATCCATTGACATGCATCCCTTGTCAACGCAAATGGAAATCCCCAAGTTTTCAATTTGATTTATTGTTTTATCTCTTTTCCCTTTATGCCAATTTTCACGCAATGGCATCTCCTCTTCCCATGGTAAGAGATGGAAGGTTAGTTTGTGGGTTGATTCCTTGCAAGTGCATGAGTTGCATATACCTAAAAGAAAAATATAATTTTCGTTTCTCCACCCTCCTGCATCTCGAGGTTTTACTTTGCGTTTCTTTTTTCTCCGAGGGTGATTTTTTTGTGATATTAAAGCATTCAAGTCCCATGCTTCAAAACACTACTTTCTCTCTCTCTTTTCGCTCTGAAAAGAAAGAGGTGAAATGCGAGTGTGCGTATTCGGGCACGAGGTGTCAGAGGGTGGTTATAACGGCAAGGTGCGTAACAGTGGAGGAATCCTCCCTGCTATCCATCATTGCCGCGGTGTCTATCAGTCGTGAGAGAGGGAAAGGTACGGTGGAGAAAGGATGGAGAAGGTGACGGAATTAGAGGAAAAATGGAGGAAGTTGCGTCTTTCGGAGGGGGAGGCTACGGAGATTGTGTTTGAGGAAGAAGAGGATGAAGGGTTGAAACACAAAGAAGGCAAAAGCATTGTGAGGAGAGTATGTTCAACGAGAAAAATCAGTAAGGAAGTGCTGGGTTCAACTATGGATAAGGTGTGGAGAATAAGTAAGGCAGCATTATTTGTGGAGGTATGTACCAATACGTTTGTAATTACCTTCAATACTGTTGCTGATAAGGAGAGAGTGTGGGCGGGGAGACCGTGGCTCTTTGATAATCTCTTGATAATAATGAAGAGCTACGATGGATTCATTCCTCCTTAGAGGATGATATTTGATTCTAAAAGTTTTTGGGTGAGGATGTATAACTTGCCTTTAGCTTATATGAATAAAGTTCGTGGAGAGCAGATTGGAGGGACGGTGGGACAAGTGGAGGAGGTGGTTACTCAGACGGATGGTAGTGGATGGGGGAATTTCTTGAGAGTTCAAATAAAAATAAACATTATGAAGCCTATTCCTAGAGGAAGAACAATACTGGTGAGAGGGGAAAGCTTGTGGATACCGTTTAAATTTGAAAAACTGCCTAGAATATGCTTCACTTGTGGCTGTATCATGCATGGAGAGACAGGGTGTGGCGAGCTAAAAGGAAAAGAAGAGGGAGAAGAGCAATATGGGGCTTGGTTGAGGGTTAGTCAAGGAATGAGAACAAGTTTTTACAAAAGTTACACAGATGGGAGACAAGAGAACCAGAAGGAAAAAATGAATGAGGGAGGGAGGGGAAAAAATGAAATGACACAAGGTATAAACATGGTGGAAGAGGATACGGAGGTTTCCGGAACCAAAGGAGGGGAAAATGTCACACAAGAGAATATAGAGGGGGAGAGGATAGATACATTTCAAATTGTGAAGAGACTAGAAGGGGAAGGAAGGAGAAGTAGTGAAAAGAAAGGGGAAGGAAATGTAACCCGTGAATTAGATGATAGATTTGAGGGTGTTGTGGAAGATAAAAAGGGTGAAAGTGGGGTGGGTGATAAGATGGGAGGAGAGAGGAAGAGTATGGAAGAAAATCCTATAAATAAGAAAGGGGCGTGGAAGAGGAGAGCTAGAGCAAAGGGAGGGAGTGTGGAAGGGTTCAAAGAAGTTCTGGGCAGTCTTAAAAGAAACTATGAATTGATGGAGGGGGAGGTGGGAAGGCAAGGAAGGAAAAAAGCAAGAGGTGGGAGAGAGGAAGTGGATGAAGAACTCACAATTGTTGCGGCGGTGGCTGAAATTCAGCCCCGCCATACATTATGAAAATCTTAAGTTGGAACTGCCGAGGGTTGGGGAACTCTTGGACAGTTCAAGATCTCTGCAGCATGGTAGAGAATAAGAAACCCAATATTATTTTTATTATGGAAACAAAAAGTGGAAGAGATGATTTTGAGAGATTAAGGAGGAGACTCAGATTTGAGGGCTGTCTAACAGTAAAAGCAGCAGGTAAAGGGGGTGGTTTGCTACTCTTATGGGATGACAAGGTGAATGTGGAGATTAGAAATTATTCACAAAGACATATAAGTGCATGGGTGATGGAAGAGGATACAAATGACAAGTGGCTACTTACTGGTTTCTATGGACAGCCAGAGGTGGGAAAAAGGAAGGAAGCTTGGGAGCTATTAGCATCTCTAAAACCTGAAGGTTTGATGGGGTGGTGTATAGTTGGCGATTTTAATGAAATTATTTCCAATGATGAGAAAGAGGGAGGGAGGCCAAGACCAGAAAGACAGATGGAAGATTTTAGAGAGGTGCTGTCAAAAAGAAATCTGCATGATTTAGGGTAGAAGGGCGAGAAGTACACTTGGAGTAATTCACACGAGGATGATTCCTTCACTAAGGAAAGATTAGACAGGGCTGTTGCTAATCCAGAATGGCTTGAAGTCTTTAGTGAGGTATGGGTGGAAGTTTTAGCTGCAAGAACATCTGATCACAAACCTCTTGTGACCCATGTTATTAAGGGAAGAAAGAGATATTGGGTTAAAAACCAAGGCTTCAAATATGAAGCAAACTGGGCTCTTGATGATGACTGTAGAGAGGTAGTAAGGAATGTGTGGAAGAAGGGAGAAGGTGGTATAAACCCTCTAGTTAAAGTGGAGGATTATCTGAATAAGAGTAAAAAGGATTTACTGAAATGGAGCAGACAAAGAAGGAGAGGGGGGGAGAAGGAGATTGAGGAAAAAACAGTGGAGTTACAGCAGCTGCAGGCTAATGAGAATTGTCACAATATCGATGACATAAAGAGGGTGAAGAGGGAGTTGGGTTTTTTACTAGAGAACGAGGACTTAAGGTGGAGACAAAGAGCTAAAGTTAACTGGTACAAGCTTGGGGATAGAAATACAAAATATTTCCATTCTTGTGCTAACCAAAGAAGGAAGAGAAATACAATAAAGGAAGTGACAAATGAGCAGAACAGAAGGGTCAATGGGAAAGTAGAGATCGAAAGAATGTTCAGTCTTTACTTTGAGAATTTATTCTGCTCCACAGAACCCTCAAGGGAAGAGCTAGAAGAGTGTATAAGCTGTATAGAGCCAAGGGTGACCAGGGAGATGAATGCAATGCTGTCAAAGAGCTTTAACAAAGAAGAGATTGAGGATGCTCTGAAACATATGGGGCCTTTGAAGTCACCAGGGCCAGATGGTTTCGGGGCATGTTTCTATCAAAGTCACTGGAGTCTTATTGATGAGGAGATTTGTGAGGCTGCACTGTCTGTTCTTAATGGTAATTCATGGATCCCTTCTTTGAATTACACGTTTTTGGCTTTGATTCCTAAGATTAAGGAGCCTGTTATGGTCAGTGATTATAGACCTATTAGTTTGTGCAATGTTTTGTACAAACTGATTTCTAAAGCAATCTCTAACAGATTTAAAAAAGTGTTATCAGTTATTATTGCACCTACTCAAAGTGCTTTTCTACCTGGTAGATTAATTTCAAACAATACCATGGTAGCTTATGAGATGATTCACTCAATGAAAACCAGGAAGAAAGGAAAACATGGTTGTATGGCTGTGAAACTTGACATGTCAAAAGCATATGATAGAATTGAATGGGCTTATTTGGAGGTTGTTTTGAAGAAGTTGGGGTTCTGTGACAGATGGGTTAATCTTATCATGAAATGTGTCTCAACTGTGACTTATTCTGTGTTGATCAATGGGAATCCTGGTGAAAGGATCTGTCCTTCTAGGGGCCTTAGACAGGGGGATCCCTTGTCACCCTATCTTTTTATAGTTTGTGCTGAGGGGCTGAGTTGTTTGCTGAATCAATCCGAGAAGATGGGGATCACAAGAGGGGTCCAAGCAGCTAGAGGAGGGACTTCAATTAACCATTTACTATTTGCAGATGACTGCATTTTATTTGGTAGAGCAACACTTGTGGAATGGAGGAAGCTGCAAGAGATCCTTAAGAAATACGAGAAGGCTTCTGGGCAGTTCCTGAACAAGGATAAGACTTCTATTTTCTTCAGCAGCAACACCCCAGTGATGGATAGAAGGAGCATTGTGGAGGCTGGTAATTCAGTGGTATGTGGGAGTTATGAAAAGTATCTAGGCTTACCAACATTTGTTGGTAGGTCTAAATATAATACATTCAGAACCCTCAAGGAAAAAATATGGAAGAAGATCTCTAGCTGGAAGAATTCTTTTCTATCTATGGCTGGGAAAGAAGTATTGATTAAAGCTGTGCTACAGGCCATCCCTACTTATACCATGAGTGTGTTTAAGCTCCCTCTTAAACTTTGCAGTGACATTAACATTATGTTTTCCAAATTCTGGTGGGGGAAACAACAGTCGGAATGGGGGATTCAATGGAGAAAATGGAATAAGATGGCTGGGCAGAAAGAGAAGGGGGGGCTTAGGTTTTAGGGATCTAAGCAGTTTTAATCTTGCCCTTTTAGCTAAACAAGGGTGGCGGTTCTTGCAGAGCCCAAATTCACTGGCATCAGTGGTGTTCCAAGAGAAGTATTTTAAGAATGTTAATTTTATGGATGTCAAGTTGGGGCAAAAGCCTTCTCTGATTTGGAGAAGTATTTGGAGTGCACGAGACTTGATTAAGGAGGGCATTAGGTGGAGGGTTGGTGATGGTAAGAAGATTCGTATATGGGGAGATAAATGGCTGAACACACCTTCTTCATTCTCAGTGCAGTCACCAATAGAAATGCTTAGGGAAGATTCAAAAGTAGCTGAGTTGTTGAGAGATGACAGAAGGGAGTGGAATGAAAATCTGGTTAAAGCAGTTTTCGAGAAAGAAGAAGCAGAGCAGATCTTGAGTATACCACTTGGTAAAGGAAGAACTGAAGACAAAGCAGTATGGGGGCCTTCAAAGAAAGGTCTGTTTACTGTCAAGAGTGCATATTTCCTGCATCTTGAAATGGGAAGAAGATGCAAAGGTGAACCATCTATGGAGGACAGAAGGTGGAAGAGTCTTTGGAACCTAGAGGTACCAAGCATGGTAAAAATTTTCCTTTGGAGGGCAGCTAATGATTTACTTCCTACCAAGAGAAACCTGTTTGTAAAAAAGATTGCTAAAGATCCCTTATGTCCAATCTGTCATAGAGAAGAAGAATCTGTAATACATGTGCTGTGGGAGTGTTTAGCAGCAAATGATGTCTGGGCTAATAATATGAGTGGACTTCAAAAATGGAAAAGGGTAGGAGGGGACTTTATGATGTTATGGGAAAGGATGATGGAAGTCCTTGGGAAAGCCAGACTAGAGGAGGTAGCTGTTATCTTCAGAAAGGTCTGGCTGAGAAGGAATACTTTTGTCTTTGAACAAAAACTATTATGCCCGAGATTATTGTTAAGTTCAGCTAGAGGGACACTGGAGGATTATAAGCTAGCATGCAGGAAGGAAAGCACTGAAGAGCAGCAGGTTGTACAACCTGTTAATAAGACAAGATGGATTCCTCCAACAGCAGAGTTTGTTAAAGTCAACTGGGATGCTTCCTTGGATGTGCAGAAGAGGAGAATGGGGATGGGACTGATTATGAGAGATAAGGATGGTGAAGTTTTACTTGCTGCGTGTGACAGTAAGAGGAATGTGCAGGCCCCGGATGTTGCAGAATGTCAAGCCTTGTGGAAGGCAATGCAGGTGTGCAATGATATCAATTTACAGAAAGTGATATTCGAAGGTGATGCCAAGGCAGTCATTATGGCTGTAAACAGTGAAGAAGAAGAGTTGTCCATTACGGGTCCTTTAATTGATGACATTAGAAATGTATTTAAGGCTAGGAATGATTGGTTTTTACAGTTTGATTATAGAGGGAAAAATCAGGTTGCTCATAGTTTGGCAAAGGCTGCCTTAGTTTATACTGAGGAAAAAGTTTGGGTAGAAGAAGCTCCAGGCTTCATTGTTAATCGTCTGGAAAATGATAGAAATTATATCCAAGAAGTTCATATATGATATACAGAGGTTTCTTTTCAAAAAAAAAAAAAAGGTTTATTTTAGAGTTTTGATCAAAATACTCTCTACATCCCAATCCTTATTCAGGAAAAGGGTTTAGGGAATGAACAATAGTTTTTCAAATATAGGAAATTACTATTTATTTCCTAAACCATTTTTATCAATATTTTATTCTAATACATAAACTAAATTCTTCTTACAATCATCTACATTTTCTCTCATACTCGTATTTGTTATAGTTTTAAATAATAATTTAATTATTACGAAAATATAAAAAATTAATTAATTTTAAAAATATTATCATATTCACAAAAAAAAAGAATTTAAATTTTTGTTTAAAATATTCACAAGAATAATAGTTTAAAATATAAGAAAAAATATTGAGTAGTTAAGTTTGTAAATGGAAGTGAGAGAAAAGTAATAAAAAAAGAATATAGAAATATTATTTTAATAGAATAAAGAAATGATAGAGAATGAGATGTAGGAAGTTTTTTAAAGATGAGTAAAATTTAAGAAAAAATTTTAGGAAATCTACTTTTGAACTAAATTATATGAAGTTTTATAAGGAATGGAATGTGAATATTCTTAGAGCATTAGCATTGGCTTCATCGAAATCATATTCAAAATTTGATGAAAAATATATATTTTTCATAAATTTAAAACCTCTTTAGCCTTAACCCTATATTGGATTAATCAAAATAATAATATAATATTATTTTTTTAAGAATAATATTTTTAATTTTTTTATATTTTACAATTATACTAATTATATATTAATTAATAATAATATTTCTTCCTTCACATATCAAAAATAACTATATATTAATTAATAATATATTTTTAATTAATAAAAATAAAAAAGCATTCGAGAGAGAAGTGAAAATCGTGTAAAATGAAAACTTAAAAGTAAAGCAATTGAGATAATTTTTATAATAAAATATTACTTTTAAAAATCAACAATACATTATACTTAAAATATAGTTCAAATTGAAGAAGTCAACGTAGATAATTTATTTCTTATGCATTCGTAAGCCAATGCTAATGCTAAGTGGTTTATCTTTCTCCATTGTCAGGAAATGACCCTAGTGCCCAGAATGGCTGAAAAGGTGCATGGTGGCACAGTAGCTTTGCCGTTCACTCAGGTAATTAACTAACTTTTGTTGAGCGTCTGATATTTAAATATCTATTCTCATTTCTCCACCTTTATAAAAATGTGTGCTTACATGCACTTGACTGTTCAAGAAGCTTAAAACGGCAAGTTGTTCAACAGCATGGTTTCAATTTTTGAAACAAGTTTCAAAAGTGATTTCAGCTATTATCCATTCGACAATCTGCCATCCAACCTTTTTTAAAAAGAAAAAGGCGGAAGCTCGAGTGGAGGGGCGATAAGAGATTCATCCCCTTGAGAATAAAGTAAATCTCCTGCTAAAAGCATGGGACATGAGCCATGCCACTTGGATATAGTAAGGATGGTAAATGTGATTTCAAATTGACTGGGAGAGAGAAGTTCTTATATAGCCTATAATGATTTCAAAACTCCAATTGTAAGCTCGGTTGGTTCTTTTGGAGTATAACCCAAAATTGATTTGAGCATAGGTTCCGTTTGGTTCTTAAAGTGCATTGAGTGTAGTTCATAGTTAAGCTATACTCAGCATCCAAACACACGATTTATACCTTTAAATCTAATTCAAAATTGAGTTCATCGTGGAGCTCGATAATTGACAAATATTAATTGCATCTAACATTGTTTTCCATCTCTCTCATGGGACCCACATGGCTGGCGTCATACTGTCATTCTACTGCATACTTATTTATTACTTTAGGTTGTAGTTTATTATTTTTGCATTCTGGCGCAATACAGTTTGTACAAAAAGTTTTTATCTCTTGCGCTAGTACTAAGAATGAATGTCAAGTGAACAGTTGATTTTGAAATGGTGGGACTCATTCATTTTTACAACTTCTTAAAAAATATATTTAAATTCATCTTAACATCCAAACACACCTAAACTCATTTCAAGTGGATTCCACAAAACTCATTCAACAATCTCAACTCATTTTTATTCAAAAAATATTCAATTCAACTCAACTTAACATTTAAACGTAATATCGTTGCAAAACTAAGAGAAAACCAAAACCCAATAAAAACCAAATGAAAAAATGAAATCAATTTCGAAAACCACAACCAAAAATAAACTTTGTTCCCAAACATGCCCTCAGCCTGTGGTACTGTTGCTTAAAAAAACTGTTGCTTCGGTAGGTTTAAGGCCCCTGAGCCTGTGGGACTAAACTAAAATATCTAAAATAGTAGAAAAGATAAAGAACTTCCACTTGGTTCCTTGTGACGATTCCGGCTAAAAAGGTCCTTGTGACAGTTTGGCTCCTGTCAAATCACCCTTTTAACATGGTTGTTTATTTATATGGTGTTCCATGTGTTTCCCATATGTGGGCCTCATATTTCACCAGTAGTTGTAGTCTCAGTTTTAGTTATATATTGTTGCATCCATTTCATGTTGAATATCAGTATATGGTAATTGCCTATTCCAGGTTTTGTGGAGGAAGATAGTCCGTATGCATCAGTTGGCCAGAAAGGCACATATTATTTTGAATTCTCGAGACCTTTGAGAACAATGGATCGTCTTCAACAGGCAGGAATGTCATCTGCTGAATTTTTAGAGTTTTATCAATCTGGGATTTGCATAAATCTTCTAATCCCTAGTGTGTATGTTGCTTGCATAGGTCATTGCTCCTTCAGTTGTCAAACGAAGTGGTTTATGAAATGTGGACCAAGACTATGCATTCTTGTAATTAGGTGAGGGTTCACAATTGAAGATTGCCCTTGAAAGTGTGACACAGTTGCCTCTGCGATTTGACTTTGGACCTTAAGGTTATTATTCAAATGAGCTTGTTGGCCATGTTTGTTTCAAATAGGTTTTTTTTTTTTTTTTAATATGAATTTGACTATGTCTGAAAGGAAGTTACTTTTCACGATGAGAACTTAATAGTACAACTTTAGGAAACTCTTTTCAGCATAATTTCCTGTTCATCCCGATGAAGCCCTTTTCATTCTTCTTATTCTTTTATCTTGAGTGAATAGAGTCCAATATTTCACATGGATGATATTGATATGATGGAAAAGTTGTGTTATCTGTACATTCGGAGTTATATATTAACCCTGTAGCAACAGAACCTACCTTAATTTGTTTAATACTATCTGGTGCCTGCAGGATGCTCAGTTTACACTTGGTGGATCAAGTAAGATGTCAGTGGAATTCTGGTTTCCTGCTGATGGACAATCATGGCATGGTTCTGGACACTATTCTGTCAACTGTGATTGGGTACCCTTGGACATCTCTTCCAGCAATTCTAAGCTGAGCACCTCTGCCCGAGGTGGCTCTGGGAATGTTGCCAATGCCTTTGCCCTTCCGCTGTCAGTATCCTCCTTATGCCTCTGTTTTTGTGGGGTACCGGCTTTACAATTCCTCGAGTATACCCTTCACACCAATGGAGAGAACCTTTAGGATACCAGTATATGAATGGGATTGTGCCAAATACTTGCCTGATTTGCTTTTGGATATAAAATGAGATGAGTTGAGATTAAAGTTTAATTTAAATATATTTTCAAAATATATTACTACTATTTATTATTTTTTTATTTTTTTTTACCTTACTTTCACTATTATTCAATACTTTTTCATTACTTTTTCAATACTATTCACAGAATACTTAAGAATACCTCACTACTCAAACGCAACCTAAAATTAAAATTTAAATAAAATATTATTATAATATATATTTTTAATATTATTTTTGTTTTAGATTTTGAAAAAGTTGAATTGTTTATTTTTTTTTATGTGAAAATTTTAAAAAATTGTAATAAATAAATAAGAGGAGTTGTGAAAACAAAAGAAGTCGGATCTTGTTTGTTTTCACTTCGACTTCCACTCCATTTTTTATTAGATTCAAAATCTTGCTTTCTTTCACCTTTGTGGATCTTGTTGCTAGCCAATGTATAATTGATTTATTAACGTCCTTGTTTTGAACATGGTGGCCTTTGTGTAACCCCATTTTCCTCTTCCAAAGGGGTATTCCTAGAATAAAATTCATTATTTTGAAGTCTTAAGGTTTGCCATTTCCAGGAAGTAAATATTTTTCACAAGGTTCATTTGTTGGGTTATGATCACCTTAGTGGGCTTTCTGGCCGAATCGCTCCCCATCGATGGGCTGGACCCAAGATATCATCCTAGTTAGGAGGGGAAGAATGTTTCAACTTGAACTAAGAGGGGTGATAGGAATAGTAAGGGTACTTAAATAATTTTAAAAACTTTTTAATAAAAAGAAAAGTAGATTGTTTGAGCGTTATATATTACCGTACTTTTTAATCTCAAATGTGCCTTCACAGATAATGCAGAAGGTAATTTGAATTTTGAAAAAACTGTCAATAGAATACAACTTTCAAACTTTCAAGAATATGGTCTTAATTTTTAAAAAATCAAATAATTATCATTTTTTAACTGAAAAAATACTTTTTTAATTTATTTCTACACAAATATAATATGTTTGAAAGTGCTTCAAACATAGACAATTTTTTTATTATTTTTTAGTTTTTTTTTACGTGGTGGTTAAGTAAATGTTGTTTAATAATATTATAAATTTTCTTCTTTTTTAAAAAAATATTTAAAAGTGTTCAAAAATGATGTGAAAAAAATTAAGAAAAATAATTTTAAATATTTTTTTCACATCATTTTTTAACACTTTTAAATATTTAAAAAAGAAAAGAAAAAATTTACAATATTATTAAACAATATTTTCTTAATCACTACGTAAAAAAAAAACTAAAAAAAAATGGAGTGGGATACTCTAGCGAGATTCCTATAATTTTCCTTAAACATATGGTTACCAAACAGTAAATTACTCTTTAGTAGTAGAACTTATTATTGAAGCTTTATGCTATAAGACCTAAATGTATAAGTTATATTTCCAACTACAATATCAAACATGTAGTAGAAACAATATAAGCTTTGGAATGCCCATATGCCAAAATATGAAAGCAAACACTATGTGACCATTTTTACCTGCAACCATACCTCCTTGTGCTTTGTTGCAATTTTGCACTAATTAGGATTGGGGTCCTCTTATTCATTTTCTGTAGACAATCTAATTCAGAAAGAGAGACACACTACAAGACATGAGCAGTTGAAGATTCATATTTATTTTCAAATCCAATTATGAAAAATTATAAGATATCTACCTAAGAGCACTAACATTGGTCTATGTATATCTATATGCAAAACCATATTTACATAATATGACTCAAAAAACATTCACATTGATTTATGCATATGCATAAATTTAGCTAGCAGTGAACAGTTGATAACAACTATTCAGTCCATCAAACATATTTTAATTATTATTTTTCTCTCCTTCCACTCTTTCTCTCTCAATCTTTTCCTCTTCTCTCTACCTCAAAAACACAACAAATCTTCACATACATATTCATTTTATTATTATAATATATTATATATATATTTTTCATTTTATTATATTTTTAATATAATATATAAAAAATTATTTTTTTATCATTGCATTTGTATTATTAATGTCAAATGTATATAGTGGATGTTAATTATAAAATATATATATAAATTTTGATTTTAGAAAAAAATTAATAATAATAATAAACTCAAATATACATAAGCCAATGTGGGAGTTTTATTTGAATGAAAAAGTGGTTATGTAAAAGAGATAATTTTACATATATATATATATACATAAATCAATACTAATATTCAAAAGATATGGTACCATGCCAATTGACTAAAGAATAATGATAATCTTTAACTATTTTACATTTATTTTAAGACTAACTAATATAATAGTGCTATTTTATAAAAAAAAATGTTGGAGTTATTTTTATTTGAATTTGAATAATGATATTCTTATCACTTTTTTGCAACTCATTTTATAATCAACCGAGATAATAATTCTAAATCATTAAAAATATTATTTAAATTTTAAATTTTAATAAAGTTGTACATGGAGTAGGAAAAATGATGGAAATATAACTCTACTTGTTGAATTTCAAATTTTACTGTGATAAATTCTTTTTTAATTGTTTTTCTCTCTCTTGCAGTTCCAGACCGCCATTCACCTACTCTAGCTCTCATCTTCAGCCCGAATTTCTAACCGCCTCTCTCTCTCTCTCTCTCTGAGCGATATACAGCCGACACATCAAGAGTAGAAAAGAAAGGGCCCATCGGATACACCCTCCATTCATTAGACGTCTTCAGGGGTGCAAATCATTTTTTTGTTTTTGTTTCTTTCTTTCAGAATTTATCAGATTTGAGTATAATTTTTGTTTTACGTGAGTCATCAACGTGGGAATTAAATCTAAGGTTTTAGTGGGTACGATTTGGTGCTTTCTCAATGCTCTGCCTGGGAATTAAACTCCAAATAGTTGTCAGCAGATATTACTGTATCGGTTTTAAAGTCGTTGAGTTTAGGTTTCACTTGTATGCTTGTGCTTGAATATTACAAGATCTTACTTTGAAACCACCCGTACAAATTTGTTTGAATTTTATGATTGGATTTAAATAAAGCTTGAATTTTGATTCAAGTTGGGAAACTTTCGCCTTTTTATTGAACCACGGGAAGCTCTTAATTTGGAAATTCTTACTGTTTGGTAATTCGAATTGTAAACCTGTAAAAGATTTGAATTTCAAATCCGAACCATTGAAGTAGCTCTTTATATGCTATACACTAAAGAAGTCTAAGGCCATTAGTTCCAAATCCGTGAGAATTCCAAATATAGTTGAAAGAGAACCTGGCCTTTACATGCTCTGGTATATATTATTTTTCATGGAGAAGCTTTTTAATATGGAAATTATGGTTAACTCGTCACTGGATGAACTGCTTTTTTTATGGGTTTAACTTTATCTATATATTGGGCTTGGTAAATGGTTTATGACTTTAATTTTAGCCTCTAGGGTTTCTGAACTTCGTGGGAATTCATCACGCAGTGAAGCCGAAGCTTGAAATTTAATGGCAAGGATCAAACCTCAAGCTCTGCTACAACAAAGCAAAAAGAAGAAGGGGCCGACTCGAATAAGTGTCACTACTATCATATTGTGCAATTTGATTGTTGTGTTGATTGTGTTTTTCCTGTTTTCAATGTACAGACACTGGAATCAAAGGTTTGTGTGGTTTTTTATTTGTGCATAATATTTGGCATTATCAATTAAAATTCTTTATGGGTGGGGGTTTAAAAATTTGCTGTTTTGCATGATGAGAATAGGCAAGAGTTTAAGATATAGGCCAGCCAAATTGATCGAACTAGGAACTTTCCCACCTGGCTTGCTGGGCTAACGATATGGCTAATTTGAGTGAAATCTTATTGATGTTTATAATGTATTAACCTTTTATTTATCACATTAGTTAATTTCCAAATTTAGAGTCTTAGCTTGACATGCTGGATTTCACATAATTTTTGGATTGTTAACAATATCCTTGGGCGTAACTAGAGATTTTGAATATAATTATATGGGAAAGTTTCGTGTATACAATTGTTAAAGAAGTTCAGAATAAGTTAGGAGTTCAGCAAATGATCAGAAGTTTTTGTTTAAGTGAGTCCTGCTTTATTTTCACGTATAGCATTGGAACTACTTGAAATATCCGTTGGGTAATAACTTTTACTTGCTAACCTGTGTATAGGTCAAGGTTTCAAACAGATGATCACTTATCAGTTTCTGAGGTATTTGTTCCATTATAATGGCACTGATAGTTCTTGAGCATTTTCTTTCTGGCTTCTAGCTATTATGGATAGCCAAATTGTAGGTGTTGCATAAAGTGCCAGATTTCTCATATGTGTGCATGTGCATCTATTTGTTATAGAAATTTTAATGCTAAGCATAAGCTCCAGTATATATGATGATAATGCATTGTTTCTGAATTTGTTCTTGAATTTGCTTTAGGATGAAAATGCACTTGTGGATCCAAGAAAATTGGATGTCCCTGGATATGCTGTAGGTTTCTCATTTGCTCACTGAAGAATTTCCCTTTGATATGTTGCAAATTTTAGATGTGAGCTGTGACTTTCATAAAAAAAAAAATACTCAATGCTTTTTCATTTTTCTTTGTTTTTTGTTTTTCAATAGGTTTTGAATACCTCAAAAGGGTACATAACAGTGGAACTTTACAAGGAAAGTTCTCCTGAAGTTGTTGACGAATTCATTGAGTTATGGTGAGTAATTGAGTCACCACTTTTGTTAATGATATTTAAAAAGGAAGGCTGTTGTTGTTCCCATCTTTTTGCCCTCCCGCATCCCTTCTTCTCTCTTTGTGGGCAATGAAAACTCTCCATTTGTATGCTGAAATTTATTCAATTAGGTTTTCCTGTGACTGCGAACTTACAGAAAATTGTTTAGTTGGCAAATTGCGCATTATCAGCTAGATTTTGCATTTTACTTTTACATCAGCTCTGACCTATTCCAACAAAAATGTTATTGGCTCAGTTCATATTTGGCTGGGGTCTTCACCCCCGGAATTAGTCGGGACTTTGTTCTCAGACACCCAATGCCAATAATATATATATTTGGCTGGGGCCTTTGAGAGGAAAAGAGGGAAGTGGGGAGCGGGCTTGGATGTATAAAATAGTACCGTATAGAATGCAAAAAGGTTATGGAGTTATTGGAAGTCCCATATCAAGCAGTTAATTGGAATCATGCACGTGCTAATTGAAAGCTGTTATTTAAATAGATTACCTATTAATTGGATTTGCACATGGTTCAAGTTTATGATCTATGAATGGAGGCATTAGTAACATCCAGGAGAAACATCAAAGATTAATGCTATCTATCCAAACTGTTGCACGGGTCCAATAAATGCTAACACCTGCAGAAATTTGCTGACATGATACCTGCTCTCCATGAAAAATTATACTAAATTTGAATGAAAGTGGTTTTGCAGTCAGAAGGGGCACTTCAAGGGAATGCTTTTTAACCGTGTTATAAAACACTATGTCATTCAAGCTGGGAATGCTCAAGGGGTTGGAGCTACTGAAGATTGGACTTCGAGAGGAAAGCATTATGATCATCTTGACACAAGGTGGATAGCTAATTTTGAAAAAAAAAAATTTGATAGTTTGATGCTATTACTGATTTGTTCTCCTCTGACATGTGAAGTTTGTAATGTTTAAACAGTCTGAAACATGAGGCATTCATGCTTGGAACTTCAAAGGGTAAACGTGATGACAAAGGATTTGAGCTTTTCATTACAACTGCCCCCATCCCAGATTTAAACGAGAAACTTATTGTATTTGGGCAGGTCATCAAGGGAGAGGAAGTTGTTCAGGTGACAAATAACTGTGATTATGTGTCTGGTTTTTTGTGGTTAGTTACATGCTAGTGATTGGAATTGCCAATTGGGACTCCTCCTATATACATGAATCAAGATTGCATCTTCTCACACACACACTTGCTGACCTTTTGGATAAACTGCACTAGTACCATACTACACAGTCAGTCCCATGTGATATATGCAATCAGAAGTGACATGATGAATGCTGATTGATATTGGTGACATTTTCCATGTTGATGTCGCAAAAGTGCCTTAAGTAACTGTGTCACTGCATATGTTTAAAATTTTTGTTATTGAAATTATGAGGAGTCGCAGGAGCTCTCTAATTTATTATTTAACTTATTTTTTTGTGGGACCTACAATTTTTATAGAAACAGTAATGGTAAATGTGGGTTGCTTTGTACATTATTGTACCCAGGAAATCGAGGAGGTGGATACAGATGAAAACTATCAACCTAAATCCTCTATTGGCATCATCAATGTGAATCTCAAACAGAAAATCTGAAGGCTCCCCATTTTGATTAAAGAGCATTTTAGCTCTGTTTCCTCCTCTCCAGATAATTATATTCACAGGGACCTGGTGCAGTTTGTAATTCTCATCCCGGGGTCATCAGCAAAGGATATTAAACCATGATGCTGGTATTGGCTTTGTTGCATGTTTTGGCTAATGAAGATCTTGTCAATTCCTTTTATGCAAGTTGCTTCGATGGCTTTATAACGCTAATCTTCATTGCATGACAAGTTGGATGTAATTTTTCACATAGGTTTATGAGATTAGAGTAGGGTTTCTTTGATTTTGAGAGGATTTTTTTTCTTTGAAGTTGGCTGGATACTGAAAAGCTTAGCACTGTTCTCAATATAATTCACGCTAAAAACACTGATTCAGTTCGAAATATATGAAATGAAAGATCATGATACTCATTTCCATTTGCATTTTTTTTGGTCAGTACACGGACACATTGATGCTGGCATTGCTTTGATCAGTTAAATAAAAGATAGGTTGCCTTTTATTATCTGTAACATTGTTTAAAAGTGTTTGTATCGGCTAGAAAAGGCCACTTCTGTGTTTAGGCTTAGCATAGTTATTGTAGAAGCACCATACAAATGGGTCGAAAATTAATATCTGTGCAAGGCTTATCATCGTTGAATGAGATTCTCAAATCATCATTCGTGTCATCTGGAAATAAGGATAAAAAAAGTGTATTTATGCATAAGATCTTCCTTCTCTGGTCTTCCCATGTATGGAAATAATTTTTTTTTACAAGTAAAAATTTATTAATATCAATCAATAGGCGTAACCAAGTACACTTGATGGGACTTGATGGGTGTATACAAAAGAGAACACCTAGCCCATAATAGAGAATTTTCGTACCTGCTTTCCCTAGATTGCAAAGAAGTTCAGATGAAATACCGGGGAGAAATAATTTCAGCGATATTTCATTACCCTAAAGAGACTATCAGATATCAGATGGAAGTGAAGATGATAATGGCAATCACTTCTTCCTCTTGTTACGGTAAAACAATAAGACAACTAACAGTTTTATATGTCATCGCTCATAGCATTAACAAATGAAATTCTTCCTCTGTAAAGTGCTCATCACTTACATAACAAATGGACCATTTTTCAATTATAAGTTAAGAGGGAGAAGTCTCCATATTTGATCGGACGGACTAAAGGCTATTCAGGGCAAACCTCTTCGAGCAAGTTTTCTAAGTCACTGTTTATTTCTATTTGATCTTCCTTCAACCGGCGACGCATCTCAGGAGCCTGTTTACCAGCAGCTATGTAAGTCTTAAGCAACAAATGGTAGATGTTAGAAGTGAGACACTTAAAAGTCTTCAGAGTCCGGCAAAACTCTTCAGCACCATCTACATCTTTCTCTCCCTCAAAATACTTTAAAAATGCACAGGCTGTTGCCGGGGCTGGACGCCATTCATTGTCCTTGACTTCAGAAACAGCTGCTTCCAGATAAGTACGAGCCAAATCCACCTGACGGATCTTCAAGAAGTAAACCATGAACATTTCCCGAGCTGAAAAGAAAGGTCCTTTACACCTCTTCAAGGCATCGTCAAAGACCAATGTTGCTTCTTTGAACATGTCCTGACTTAGGTAAGCACTTATAACAACACTTACTAACCTTACATCGTAACTGGAGCAACTAGACTCCCACGCTTTATAGCATTTTGTCAAGCCATCAACATCTTTTAGTTTGCGAAGAGCTTGGAGCATAACCAGATTGCTCATATTGTTAGTTGTCCGAAAAACTGACTTTAGGGAATTCCATACCCGACATACCTCATCTAAATTATTAGTACCTGCATACAAGCTAATCAGAAAATGGTAAGCCTCACGCTTTGGGGGTTTCATATTTTCCTCTAGCTTTTTAAGAGCTAACTGAGCTTTCTCAAAAAGGCCAGCCTTGACATAGATTGCAGCCAAATTACTATATGTTGTCCAGTCGCATTTGCTTTCGTCTTCCTTCAGAACTCTTTCTACCCCCTCAATATCATTCAACAAAGCATAACTATTCATCCATACATTACGAGTAAATGTGCTCAGTGGGATACTCCTCCGCTTCATTTCTTGTACTAGGGGAGGCACTTTCTCTGGTTGGTTTGTTCTCAAATAGAGAGATATAACATTGTTAAAAGCCAAATCAGATGAAACAAAGTTCAACTCATCCATCTCCTTAAAGAGAGCTAATGCCTTGTCTTCCATCACTTCCTTGCAATAGCAGTTCAGAAGGGCTCCATAAGTTAGTCGGTTCTTCACAATGGGCGGAAGACCACTGAAGTATTCCTCAGCTGCAGGGATACCTTTTGTCTTCGATATAAGATCTAAACGCAATGCATGGTCTGTAGAGTAATATTTGATTTCCTTGGCCTCCATCCATTCCATTATCTGTATCAAAGTCAAAACTGATTAGGATATTTTCTCTGAACGTGAAGATTAAAACAAAAAAAGACCGACAAAAGTCCATGTTGCTCACTTCGTTAATATAAAAGAACCACTAAGTTAAACCAGAATAAACAATCATAAAAAAGAGTTTTCCTTTCATTTCAAGAGAGGCATATTTTCGGCCGAAGAAAGTGCAATGATATTACATTCAGTCACCAAGAAAAACATCCCAATAGTTTGGATGGCATCAACTACTAAGCTAAGACTAGGAATGATATTAGAATACGATTCAAAACTGTGTTGTGTCCGCTACAGGTCTTATATGCCATATACTTACATGGATTACTCAGAATTCAATCCATAATCTAAACTGAAATTTTCTAATTACTGTTCGTTGGTAAGTAGTTTTCTAGCCACATTTGACAGAGGTTATGATTCCTTAAAATATGAAAATCTCGATTAACAACATTTGACATAAAACCGTAAGGGACAAAAATGTTTGTGAGACCAAAACCTTCCGAAGATCGGTTTTTGGCAAATTTATGATATATCAACCACTAACACTCACGAGCTTGTACTACCACAAAAAACCATAGCGCCTTTGTCTAGAAACAGACAAAAAATGATTACTAGAACAAATTACCCAAAAAAATGATAAAGTTCCATAGTCTTAAGTTTTGTGGATGTTTGGGGATTAAGATTTGATAACATTGATCGAAGCAGGGATGGAAGGAAACCTCGAGGGCGTGCTGGAACCTGCGGTACTTGCGGAGCGCCTTAATGCATCTCTCGAGCTTGTATTTCTGAACGGAATTGCCTTCCTCGACGTACTGATTTAGAGTCTCTGAGACGCTCCCTCCGGTAGCTCCCAAGGCCGATAGTCTCCGGTACAGTCGCTCCGGTTGTCTCTCGGTCTCCGTCTCGGAAACCCTGCAAAAATGTCTCATCAGCCTTGCGACGGCTGGTATAGGACGGCTCCGAATCATTCTCGTCAGACTGCTGAGTCGCTGACTACTCTCTCTCTCTCTCTCTCTCTCTCAATTTGCGAGGGTTTTGTTAGGGTTTAAACATTACCAAGGTCCAAAATGTAATGGTTGATGGTTTCTTTTACACGAAATGCACCGTTTTGATCCCTTTCACTGCGTTGATTACTGTTTTGGCCAAATTTTGATAGGGTTTCGCTATTCATCTTCTTCACATTTCACACTTTTTAATATTTTTTAATATTTTTTTAAATATTTTTTTGAATTTATTTTTTTAAAACTATTTATAATTTTTTATTCACTATTCATATAAAAATATATTTGATAAAAAAAATTAAAAAAAAAATTAAAAAAAAGATGAAGTGTGAAATGTGGTGTGAATAGTAAGAGGTTGAGTAGAATTTTTGATTTTGATAACCTATTATTCTTTTTCTTTTCTTTTTTTGAAAAAATAACCTATTATTCTTGTACTAAAAAAAAACAATTATTTCCTTTTAAAAAAATAAAAATAATTATTATTTCGAAGCTGCCCACAATTTTAGGTGTCTCCATAATTCTTTAATTTATTAAAGAATAAAAATAAAAAAAATAATTTAAAAAAATAAAAATAAGTATTGTGCAAGGTCGTTCCGTTAGAATCTGAGTGGGGTCCAGTCCTATCTACTTCGAGCCTGGAAGAACAGTAACAGAAGAAGATAGCTTTAAACACGGACGGTGAAGGAATGAAGCCACTGGCTCTTCTTCGTCCCCTTACCATTTCTTCTGCCCCCTCAAACCCTCTTTCCCAACCAATATCTCTTCCCCAAAAACCTGCCTTTCGAGTTCTATGCTCTTCTTTCGATTCTAAACCGGTGAGTTCTCTCTCTCTCTCTCTCTCCCAAACCTATCGGTTTTTTCTTTCTAAGTTATGCAAAATAATTTTCAGATACAAGATGGATATACTGCAGCAAAGCCCGATAGCTACAAGCCTGGAGTCTTGGATGATTTGTTCCTCAATTTGTTCCGTAACAAAATGGTGCAGGTGCTTCTCTTAATCCATCCCAACCATGCCATACAGTTATTGTTGATTTTCGTGTTCTGTAACATTGAGGATTCTCTAAGTGTGACCATGATGTAACACACCACCTTAAACCATTATCTATCTGAAAATATATATATATAGTAGTGATACATGTGCTTACAGTTTTACTTACATTTTTACTTACAACATTCATTTTGCTAGTTTTCTCTTAAAATTGAAATTTTGAATTTTGAATTTTATAATTTTCGAAGTATCAATAACTGACATGTGGAGAAATAAGTTTTTCTTAAATACATTTAGCATTTTTCATATAAATATATTTATATATAACTCAATCCCAAAGGAAAGGGTAGGTTCTAATGCCAATTGCCATGTTTGTTTGAGTCTACGTACATGTGCAGTTCTACATCTAGATGTGCTTATAGTTGTTTTATTTAATATTTTATATGATATAGCTCTTGAAGTGGAAAAACAGGAGGTCGGATGGGATTCGGAGAAGCTGGGCTATGAGGGACTAATTGAAGTTGCGAATCGACTTATGATGAGGGGCAGGACCAATTCTGATACTAAAGAAGCAGCGGTAATTCTCATTATATAAGTTCAATTATACTCCGCACAGTGCTTTTATGCTGTCCAGCAATAAACTGGTCACATAGGTTACATAATAGCATGAAAATCATACATATATTAGAAAAGAAGTGATAGCATCCTTCTCTGCGTGCTTAATGTGCAAAAAGAGCCTGACCTGCAGAGCATTTCATCTTATTATGTTATTGGATCAAATTCTTGGTTTTAGATTGTTTTACAATGTAAATTGATAGAACAGATCTTATTAGAATAGAGAAGTGCCTTCTCCAAAAATGTCTAGAATTAAAATCAAATGCATGTGGAGGAGTGACTGCCTTGGTTGCTTTCTTTGTTGGGCCATCAGGAAGTTGGGAATAAAAGGACTTATGAGTAGAAAATACCAGATCCTTGTCTACCTTTGTCAAGAGCTCAATCCTTCCAACTGGTTTTAATTTTACTCTTCCAATAGTAAATCAACTCCAGGTATGATTCTATAATTATAGTGGCTGGGGATAATTTTGGAAGGTTGTTTGATGGTAATGCTCATACCTTAGGTTTATGTGATCTCGGTTATGTTGGCATCGGCTGTTAGGGGAGCGACTTTGATTTCAAAAAATCCTTATCACCCGACATTGGTGTTGTAGAATCAGATATTGAAACTGTCATAAAATCTCATAAGCAAATAAAGTCCTTGGGAGATTCACAACTTTTGTAGATTAGTCATTCGTTCGAATCAATATCTATGTCAGACTTCCCTTCCCATAGCCCTGTCATGTTCAATCCGTTGTTCTTCTGTCTACAGCAATGGTGAATCCCTTATTCTCTGTACGGTCGAATGGGATTCCATTGCTGAGTCCGTTGTGGGATCAGGGACTTTTTTATGAGCTGGTAAAGAATCAAACTTATATGAATGTTCCCATCTGCAGATCTCCGCAATTTTCTGCCTTAAAGTCTGCTAGTCCAGTAGTTGGCTGGTATTTTTGGTTTTTGGTGTTTTCTTTTGTTTTGTCTGGTTTTTAGTTATCCTACACCAAAACATATACCTGAACATGCTTATTATATGTAGTTGGTATCAAATCTCATCTCGACAAATTGATGCATTTGTAGTATGTATATGTCCATGTTTCTGTATATACCTGTGCATGCAGGTAAGTAGTTTTTAAGTGTGCAATAAGTAGAGGATAAAGCAATTCATTATATGTGTCGTTGGCAAATGGCAGGTAAGAATACTGATATCACTATTTCCTCCATTTCTGCTGGAGCTTTATCGAATCCTCATAGCCCCTATTGGAGGAGGAAAAATAGCAGCAACTATGGTAGGTGAGTTAAACTCCATGTGGGTATTTGCTTCATAGAGCTGATTTACATTCCCTTAATCAAACTATATGCTCAAAAATCTGAAAAGGGCCTTAAATCTTTCATTCTCTATTAAAGCAAGGGTGACTGCACTCACTTGTCAATGGCTCATGGGCACATGCACTATTAATTCTGTCGATCTACCAGATGGAACCTCGTGCAGAAGTGGGGTGATGACTCTACCTTCCCAGTTATTTCATCTTATATTTCAGAGATATTTCTATGAAATAGTGATCCTCAGTAAATGTGAGTTGGTCTTTGATGTAGGTGTTTGTAGAAAGATGCAAATATTTAGAGGAAAGCAAATGCGTAGGGATTTGTATCAATACTTGTAAGCTTCCAACACAAGTGAGTGGCTTTCAAATTTCTTTTTACGCAATTTCTTCCCTTTTTATCTTTCCTCTTTTGCCTGCATTTATCAGGTTTGAAAATTTGTAATCTGAACATTTTGTTGTTGCTCTAGGCTTTCTTCAAGGATTACATGGGGGTTCCCTTACTAATGGAACCAAACTTTACTGATTACAGTTGTCAGGTAATCCCACTATTATCTCTTTAATTCCAACCTTCTTTTTTTTTTTTTTGAAAACGAGTGGATTGATTTGTGCCTCTATAAACTTTTTCTGTTGTTTGGATTTTACATTCTAATTTATCGATGCAATGAATCCATTCTCAACAGCAGAACCAAGGAGAAGTTCACTAAGTTTCCAGGATATCGAGCAATTTGATTGTCTGACTAAACTGTTATCTTTCCATAAGGTGCAACATCTCCAGTCTTACTGATTCTTTTGTGGCTCTAACATGGCAGTTTAGATTTGGGGTTCTTCCTCCATTGCCTGAAGATGATATCTCCCTTACGGAGCCATGCTTGGAGATATGCCCAAATGCCACAAGACGAAGAAAAGTTGCTGGTGACATGGATGTCCCGCAATGCCCCAAGGCCTGAACATCCATTTAAATTTTGAGGTGGTTTACAACAATACATACATACATATACGTATACATATATAGATATATATATGTATATGTACATATATGCACTTTAGTTGCTCTTTGATTTTTCATATGCACAAAAATCTCATCTCTTCATTTCTACAAATGTACGATCTAGTAACGGATGTTACCACCATGTGCTAGCTAAAAGCTCAACTTTGCGATACGATGCTAATGAAAGATTATAGCTAGAAAAAAAATCGATTATTTGTCTGATTATGATCAATCAAGCCGGACGTACGCCCAAAATATAGTGTCAATACAACAAAAAAAAATTGTCTGATTTTGATCGATCAAGCTGGACGTATGCCCAGAATATAGTGTCAATACAAAAAAATTAAAAAAAAAAAATGAAAGAGAAAAGTGATCTCTCTAGTTGATCAAGTGAAATCTAGAGATCACTCCGAGTGATCGTGAGCCACCTCGAGAGAGGTCCTTTACTCCTTGCTGGTGGTTGCATAGAGAGGGGGAGCCGCCACCATGTAAGACCGGAGTATGATAATCCCTCTCGAGGTGGCTCATGGTTTCTTCAGAAGAATTTCATCTCACTCTAAAGTTGGCTATGACTAGAAAGTAAAACAACTAGGACTTCAGTTCAATCTAGGATTGGTATTTCATGTTTTCAAGTTGGTTTCAGGTTGTATCAAATCAAGATCCAAAATCTAATTGTATATGAGTAGACCATAACCCAACCAATTTATTTAAACGTATGAAATCCCTCAATCTTAAACTTTAATCCGTTTATTTTGTATTAGATTTATGAGTTGTGACACGAAATCGACTCATGTATTAACTTAATATCGAAACCGTATCAAGTTCATGTATGGTGTCAAAATTATCAGCCCAAGTTCAGTCTAACGAAATAAAAAAATCCCCTTCAGGAGGACATTTTACCAATGAAAATAGAAGGATACGAACCTAATATGTCAACAGAGGTAGCCTTTTTATTATCTCAAAGCAGTTTTTTCAAAAAACTTTTTTAAAACGAGTACAGTCAAGTGCGACTCCATTTTGGCGACAGGAGATGGCAGAACTCGTCTCTGTGCATGGCTATGTATCAGTGTATGCATACATTTTTTGAGGCAACATATAGTAATTTCACGTTACTTAAAAATAAATACAAAGGAGAGAGGTTGAGGAGATTTTAAAAAGAAGAAGAAGAGAGTGATCTGCATATGCATGGGTTTTTCAGCATCCTTCCTATCCAAATGTAAGATTTTCTATCCGACTAAAGGCTGCATCCCAAAGAGAATCAATTCATACCGTTATTAATATAAAAAATGCTACTTGCACCCGGGAGGGCTACCTCCTGCGTACCCGTGGGCCTATTGTAGCATTTATTGAAACGGTGCCTTCACACCATCGGTTGAAATCGAGATCCTTACGTTTACTGAAACGGTGCGTTCGCATCCCTTCATTCGTCCTTCTCTTGATTCGGCAAAAGGAAACTCTGTTTCTCCTCACACCCCCAGTGCACCTCACAAGTAACATGGCCATATTTTGGCCTTTCCATCTTTCACCTTCATCTTTATGAGAATATTCTTATATTTCACTGCTTTTATTCCATCCATTTTTTTTCCAACCACTTGCACACGGAAACACCCACACGAAGCCGATGAACAAAGATGCACGGTTGTATCGAATCTCATATTATAGGATATTTTATTGTGATTTTCTTTTGTTTTCTCAACAACCAAACAAAATATTACGAACTATTGCAGACTATTGGGTGATTTTTCTCTATTTTCTCAACAACCAAACACACTGTTACAGACTATTATGTGATTTCCCTCCATTTACTTGGCAACCAAACTGACTATTACGGACCATTGCGTATTTTTTTCTGTTTTCTCGACAACCAAACACTGTTACAAGAACTTGTTCTTGTTCGGATGGAGAAACAGCACGAGCCTGCAGTATTGTTTCTTGTCCATGGCTTTATGTTGTTTCAAATACTGGGAGAATAATTCGAAGATTTGCAATGTGAGAGTTTTGGAAATAAGACTGAGAAAGGACAAGATTTCGAAACCGATTGCTGAATAATTTTTGCCATTTTTGTCGAAAAGCACCACCGAAAGAGAACTCTTGTGTCTGCGAGAGAGAGAAACAGTATTGTAGTATTTCTCACTCCTGATTTCATTCATTTCCCTCTCTGTGTGCGCTTTTTTTTTAAATATATCGACACGTCAGCGATTCCGCACAAGGTACCCAACCCGTGTACATGTAGCATAACTGTATTAATATTGCACAGTGCTAGCTGGAGGATTTTACTATTTCTGTCCACCAAAAAAAAAAAATAGTGCACTAAATTGTTGTCTTCTATCTAGGATCCCTCGTTCAGAACGCCACAAAAGTATCAAAAAGCTACAATCATACAGTAGGAACTAACTCCTTTTTACTTCTTTTATTTAAGGAACAGTAGGGAACTAACTCAAAACCACAAAAAAAGCTTACACCAATAACAACGGAATATCATGTCAGAGTTCTACTAAGAGATGAGCGTCGTTGACAATATGAAAGTAGTGTTGCTTAATTGTACATATTACCGGTCCCAACCAGAGGGTCTCCGCCTTTCTCTACTTCTGTCTCTTGAACTGCAAGCATCCCAAATCCAAATTTATTTTAGCAGAATATTAAACCACTAGATAAAAACTATGCAACTTTAGCTTTAGATATAACCTTTCCGAGTTCTTTTTATTTGCATTTTCTGCGGAGCTGTGATTGGTGCTGATGCCTGACATAGCAGGACTGAATGAACTGGTCGTTTGTGTTTTATATATATCTCCACCAATTGAACCACCAGACACAAAGCCAGATAGTGCCGTTCCCTTTTTGGCATAGGCACTAGAACTGTTACTCATTCCTTGGCTCTGTGAATTTGATGCAGCAGCAACAAAGTTACTCTTAAACTGTGCCATCATTCCCGTCCTGAGTGAATTAACAGCAGCAGATCGACTTGGAACAGAGCTGGAGGAAGTATTATTGGATTCTGGAGTATAGCCAATGCCCAAACCAAAATCAACCCCACGAACACCCCGACCACTGCCACCACCCCTCCCTCTACCCTTTTTCCCTCCTGCACAAGACATCAAACAAACATCCAGTACAAAGCCACCAAAAGATTCTAAGCGGAGTGTTTTATAAACCAGCAATACCAAACATCCCTATCTCCTGTATATTTCATCATCTTAATCACATCAACCACTTGCTGCGCTGATTGGAAGACAATCTAGTTTTTGGGCTGATTTAGATAGTGAGATGAAATGAGATGGTTTTAGATGAAAGTTGAATAAAATATTGTTAGAATATTATTTTTTAATATTATTATAGTTTTGAAATTTGAAAAAGTTAAATTGGTTATTACATTTAGTATGAGAATTTGAAAAAGTTGTAATGATGAGTTGAGATGAGATGAGATGAAACAATCTCTAAATCCAAATGAGCCCTTCAACATTCCAGGCAATACCATAGGCATTGAATTATTGCATAATGGCAAAGGCATTAGAATACCATTTTTCGATAAGTAATCGAAGATTTTATTTAAAAAGCACAAAAAGCATAACCCAAGCACACAGGACATCTTCAAGAGGAAGCATATAGGCATTAGAAAACGATTTTTGCCAAATAAGAACTAAAATGCAAGATAAAATAAAATAAAATAAAAACCTTACCTCCTTTTCTTGCATCACGTTTGGACCTGAATCTCCCATCCTAATGTTTACAAGGTAAATGTCATTTAACCAGATAAAACATGGAAGTCAGACCTAAAAACTAGTGCCATATCTGAAGATATCGAAAAAAGAAAATAAAAATTGGGAATTATAAATGTTCCAAGCATGAGATAGTATCATCCAAGACAATAACCCAGATGGCCGAGTCAAGGAGAGGCAAACTTTACCAAGAAAGGGTGGACCAAAATTTGAAACAGAAGAAACACTGAGCATAAAGTAGAAAACTTTTTTAAACAAAATTTTATTGATTATAAGAATAGGCAAGAGCCCAAGATACGGGACAAGGCATAAAGTAGAAAACTATTGGAAGAGAACAGCACAACAGTCAGAATCTACCGGCTCTTGTCAAAAAAAAAAAAAAAGGATATTTATGTGCATTGCTGCAAGAATCTTGGGCCTAGAGTTCTGCACTCATACCTATATGACATGACTTGTGAACACAGGTTGCACTTTAATTATGCACCAGCCACAACACCTTATCCTGGTGGTTTTCGGTTTCTTGGTATACAGGCTTTTCAAGGGTCAGGTTGTTTTAGGGAAATGTAAGGTTTGCAAAGTAACCCTTATTGGTATGTACTAGGAGTAAAGTGAAGAGGAACGAACATTGCAATGGGTTTCCCCATCTTCCACTGCAGACAACGGAAATAATAGCTCAAGAGTGGGCATGGACCTTGACTTAGAGAGGCTTAAGCCTCGTTTGTTTTCACAGATGAGATGAGTTGAAATTAAAGTTAAAAAGTTGAATAAAATATTGTTAGAATATATATTTTTTTTTTTTGAGATTTGAAAAAGTTGAATTGTTTATTTTATTTTGTGTGAGAATTTGAAAAAGTTGTAATGATTAGATGAGTTGAGATGAACTATGAAAAACAAACAAGGCCTTAGTCACCCTATCGGGGAAGGACCAAAGCCACACAATCAAGAGAAAGGATTATCAAATGGTTGTTCATCCAGGTATCAGATTTTGATGGTATTCTTCAAATGGTTGTTCATCCTTCTACTTCAGATAATGGCATAATGCCAATATAGCTTGCCCTATGGGTAATTCCAACTTTGAGATAACAAGTGGGGCTGTCCCGGCCCATTTTGGTGTGAAGTGTACTTTGGTAGTTTCTTTAGGTCCCTCTGGAGTGTTGGCTAATTCTATTGGGTGGGCTGTTGTGGCTAGTCCTTACAGAGCTGAAGGAAAAGGCAAGGGCTTTTGTCGACTTAGATAGGTGTGAAGTGGGTGAATTTGGTGGAGGTTTTTTTATAAGAAATTTGGTGGAGGTTTATCAGTCTCCTGAATAGCCTAGACTCGGTAGTGTTATCTGAAGAGGATCCCCTCCCATTGAGGGTTGCTGCCAATTGCCAAGAAGGTTAAGGGAAAAAAATCTTCACTCTGGGTTTGGAAGATCATGAAAGATATTTGTCATGTGGTGGAACTTTCATGTGATTGTTATGAGAAGTCCTTGAGGCCCTGTTTACAGCCATTGAAGCAAGTCATTCCCTTGAGATGGAAGCCTTCAGCCTCTTGAACTGGATTAAAAAAAAAAAAAGGTGCTAGAGAGTTAAGAAGGTTATACTCCTCCATGAACTATGATTGTGGAAGTGTGAGTTGTGGTAAAGGGAAGATTGAGGTGGGCATATAAAGGCCACGTTGTGAACTGGCTTGTGTTTGATCGGGGATGGAGTCCTCAATTCTGATTTTATTTTGTGCGTTTATGATGCTTTTTAAGGCTTCAAGGGGAGCTCATTGCATAGCTTGTAGGGTTTTGTGTGTTATAATCTCTGGAGGGGTAGTTTGTTTCTTTGGGAGAGAGCATGATGGGTTCCAGCTTCGTCTGGTGGTTTTTTCCTTTCCTTTTTTCCTGATTAGGTGGTTTTCCTTGTAAACTTCTTGTGTTCTTGGGAACAGACTTTGGTTTTTAATGAGTTTCAATTACTTATTAAAAAAACCATAAGTGTGGTGAAGTTTACAAGATGCATTATCATTCATTAAAGATTAGGCATGCATTTTCCATCCTGTAAAAGTCCAAAAATTCCACTGGCGACTAGTGAGAAATATTACAACTGCCCGAGAAGTTCAGCATGCCATAAATCAGATGATAGATTAATACTGGTCTCAAGATTCTGTAGCCAATTCTGTATCCCTAGTAATCCCCCAACTTCTATCCAAGAAAAACTTAATGATAGGTAGTCCATTATATCCCAATTTAAAGCACTAGTGATCCGAAGAGTTATTAGTCACAACTAGGACATACCAAATCTGTAAATTGAAATCTAACTATTAATTACCTCACAATTTATTCGGTAATCTACCCCAATAACATGTAATACTTACACATCACCTAGGACATACAAAATCCATCTAGAAGATAGGCCTAAATTAATAATTGTTCCACTAATTCCATCTGCAGCACAACTTACAGCAATTTGGAAAAATTCATTATACTAGCAAACTAGAAACCTATCTACCATGCGTATAACAGTGTAACATAGATGCAAATAAAAAGAAGTTCATTGGTTTTGTATCAGTTATCCTAGCAAAAGGAACAAACAGATCAAAATGATAATACAAGTTATCAAAATGAAAATCATCAATAAAATCAAAAGTTACCTTCATAGCAAGATCCATCAGTTCTACGGACACATTCTGACCAGCAGCAACCAAACTATTAACCAATTCACCAGCAAACCGTGCCTCTTTCTGAGTAATTAGTGTATATGCAGTCCCATCTTTGTCACCAGCACGGCCTGTTCTACCAATACGATGGACATGCATGTCCATGTCTCTGGCAATATCAAAGTTCACAACTGATTTAATCGACTTGATGTCGAGACCACGGGCAGCAACATCAGTTGCAATAAGAACGTGATAGATGCCAGATTTAAATTTTTGCAAAATTTCCATACGAGAAGCCTGGTCCTTGTCACCATGAAGAGCTGCAACTTTAAAACCTGTCTGAGCCAGCTGTGATTCAATCTCATCCACCGTGGCTTTTTTTGAAGCAAACACTAAAACATCTCCATCATCGATCATTTTGGGTAGCTGTTCAAGCATCCAAGGCAACTTCTCTGCATCAGAAGGAATTACATGAACTACCTGAGTAATATCCTCATTGGCCATTCCCACCTCCCCCACTGTAACTCTTACAGGATCAGTAAGGATTTCCCTAGCTAACTTCTCGATTTTACGAGGCATTGTGGCAGAAAATAATAAGGTCTGGCGATCTGGCCTAATCTGACCAACAATCGACCTAACTTGCGGCTCAAATCCAAGGTCAAACATCCGATCAGCCTCATCAAGTACCAAGTAGGTTGCTCTTAACATCGTCAGTGCCTTCATCTTTATCATGTCTATCAACCTCCCGGGAGTGGCAACCACTATCTCACAGCCAGCTTTAAGCTCTTTCAACTGATCAAATTTCGACATGCCACCGTAGACAGCAGAGACTCGTATTCCATTTGACTTGGAAAATTTCTTGGCCTCTAAGTATATTTGGTGTGCTAGCTCTCTAGTTGGTGCACAAATTACTCCTATAGGACCCTCCTCTTTCTCCAGTTCAGGCTGATCCATAATATGAACAATCATGGGAAGTACAAAAGCAGCAGTTTTACCAGAACCCGTCTTTGCTATTCCAATGATATCCCTCCCGGAGAGCACAGTCGGTAAAGCTTGGCACTGTATTGATGTAGGCTTCTCATAACCTTGCTTCTTTATCGCATTCATGAGCTGCGGAGAAAACCCAGAGTCTTCAAATGTCTTAATTGGCTTTGGGACATCAAAACCCGAGACCCGAATAGCCAAGCTCTTCCGGTACTCAGCAACATCCTGCTCACTCATCCCTAAAGCAGCGAACCAAATTAGAAATTACTCAAGTTATTGCAGTTTCTTCACTGTTTTTTCTCACTTAATGAGAACTTATGTTCACATGCATTTATATTAATAGACCTCTCTGTGATTAGGAATTGGGAATGAAGAAACACACAAAGAGAGAAACCAAGTATAGTTTCAACCCCATTTTTAACCAAAATCAGTCACTGTATACATTTATCATAAGTACCCGATATCGAGTCCTTCTCCTCGTAGAAATCCTTATTGAAGGGCTCGTACTCCATCTCGCCGTGGTCCAGAGGCAGAATGGGCTCGATCCGCTTCTTGTCCAGGACCACCACGGGGTTGTCGTCCGAGTCGTACTCCACCATCCCGGCGTCCACGGCCTTGGCGGCCGCGTAGACCTCCTCATCGGAGTCGTAGCCAGCGTGTAGTGCCTCCGACGCCAGCGTGAGCCCCAAATCCTTCTTCGCCAAGAGGAAGCTCTCCATGTGATCATCGTCTTCGTCGTCCTTGTACCTCTCGGCCTTCTCCTTGGGCTTCGGAGTCGGCGCCGAACGCATCTCCTCCTGGATGCCCTCCATGAACGCGTCGAGAGGGTCGATTTCCTCATTTGCATCCTCCTCGTTCTTGTTGGCGGCAGCGGAGGCTTCGTTATCTTCGTAATCGATATTGTCAAGGTCGGTGTCCTCGTAGTTGTCATGGGGGAGAGATGAGGAGGAAGGAGGGACGTAGAGTCGCTGAGGGGGTTGGGAGCGCTCGAAGTTGTAGGTGGGTTGGCGGTTGATGCCGAAGCCTTCGAAGCCAAACTTCCGCTTCGACATGGTTGGTTTCGAATTTTGTATTGCTCGAGCTCTGGGAGCTGCTGGCCGAGAAGCAGGCTTTTGGGTTTGTTTAGGTTTCTGCGCTGTGCAGCGACGGAGGCCGACTTCGAGAGAGATAAAATTAGGGGAAACTACGCACCCTGATAGCTGTCGGACGGGTCGGTTCAATTTACCTCCCCTTTTTTTTTGCCCGATTGGGCTTTTTAATTTTTTTTAGTTTTTTATTTATTTAATGTTTAAGAAAATATTATTTAATAATATTGTGAATTTTTTTATTTTTTAAAAAATATTTAAAGAGTTAAAAAATGATGTGAAAAAAAAAACTAAAAATTCTTTAACACTTTGACATATTTTTTAAAAAATAAAAAAATTTACAATATTATTAAACAGTATTTTTTTAAATAAACACTTAATAAAAATAAAAATTAAAAAAAATTAAAAAACCCAATTGGGCAAAAAAAGGGGAGCCCGCTAGCATTAGCCATTATAAAAAGATAAAATTGAAGAATAATTCTTTACCCAGCTTGGAGATCCGTACACGTTTGATTTGGCCAAGTGAAAGAGAAATAATATTTATAATTATAAAATATGTAAGCGTCAAGTACTTTTTTGTAAAAAAGTAAGTAAAAATAAGATTTACATGAAAAAATTATGAATAGTAATGAGTTGAATAGTAAAGAGAATTATGTGGGACCCATTTATGTCAAGATGAGTTTAATACTTTTTATGAAAAATGAAAAAAATTGTAGATCCCACATATAAATATGTTTTAAGTTGAAAAAAGTTGTTAGTCTCATATGTAAGAAGGTTTTGAGTTGGGATGAGTTTAGTAATTTGAGAGTTGAGTGTTTGAATTTAAAATTTTTTAAAATTAGATTGAACTCAGTTTAATTCAATAATCAAACGAAGCCATATATCTCACATCCAATACCATCATTATTTGTAGAAGCAAATGAGACACAAGAACAATTCGTCAAGCACAGTGCCAGGCAATCAGAAAAACTTGGGTTGTCACTTTTGCTGAATGCGAATCCATCTGTAGACATCAAATCCATTTTAGGCAAGAATCTCATCGCTTAATGATGTTAGAAACCAATTCAACCCACATTTTTTGTTGGTTCCCAGCTTCATTTTTGAAAGAAGTGTGTCACTAGTAGAATCAAAGCTTTGCCACAGTTCCTGCTTTATGGATCCATCTAGGTTCAGCTCACGTAGCACAAATTTCTCAGCATCTAGCAGTATGATATTTCTCTCATCAATAAAAATTAGATGTTTTCATTTTTGATATCCCCAAGGCTTGCAGTCTTTCTGGATGCCAATGATCCCACTTCTTTTTCTATCTTTCTTTGGCTAGATGCAAAAAGAAACCTTATTTAATACCAAATGCCCACATAACTGCAAGCATAAATCCAAAGTGACTACAAGAATCAAAACAGAGAATTCATTGCCTCGGTTGAGCATTTTGGGTATAAAGAGTCATTGCTTGTTATAGCTATGTAAAGAGTTAAATATCAGAGAATTTGTATGTATTGAACTTAATATCTGAGCATTTTGGAGAAAATGTATTTAAGCATCCTTTTTTGGACGACGAGATCTATTTTTAGAGCACTAAACACTTCGAATGAGACTACATGCTGACGATGGTAGAGGAGGAGATGCAGAGGGAACCCAAATGGTAGAGATATGTTTTCAGAGCACTCAAACGCAAGGCCACTTTGCTTTGGGTCGACATGTCTTATTGCCAGATAGTGGTGGTGGAGCTGAGCAGGTCGACGCCGGTGGATGGAGCTGTAGCTCGAATGGCAAAGAGAAATGAATTTGGTGGCAGCAGCAAATAATTCAGAAGGGGTTTTCGGTAAAATTGAGAGCATGGGTTTTTGGTCATTAACGTAAGTTGACATGGGCAAGGAGTATGCATGGGCTGTATTGGAAGGACTGTACGTAGAAGATGTCAAAATCAAAAACTACTTTAAGCCTAGTTTGGTTTGGTAGATGAGATAAGATCATCTTATATAACCATTATAATTTTTCTAAACTTCTACTAAAAATATAATAAATAATTTAATTTTTTCAAAATTTAAAACAAAAATTATATTAAAAAAATTATATTCTAATAATATTTTATTCAACTTTCAACTTTTATCTCATCTAATTTCATTTCATCTATATAACTAAACAAGGCTAAAATTATTTAAAAATAATAATTAATTGTACTTAAGAAAAATTTACTTCTCTATATATCAGCTATTAATATGCTAAAAATTATAAAATTTAAATCTTAAAAGGAAAATGATAAAATAAGTCTTTGTAAATAAAACTGTAAGTAGATGTAGTACTACTCTTAAAAAAATCTATTTTTACAAAATTCAATAAGAAAAATAATAAATCTACAATTAGTCTACAACTATTTTTTAACTATTTAAAATAAAATATAATTTTTTAAAATTAAAAATATTTTTTAAAAAAGGGGCACAATTACGATAGTTAATTTGAAATTAGTATTAAAATAATTGTAAAAAAATTGTATATGTATAATTATCCATTAAATAAATATCTATCTTAAAAAAATTTACAAGACATTCTCAAAACTTCTATTAACAAAAAAATTATAACTATTACAACTATTTTTTTCAAGTACATAAAAGTAACCAAGTACTTTTAGTTTTTTTTTTGTTAATACCATAAAGTATAAACTATATTAGACAATATTATAGTATAAGGTATAAGCTACATTATACTATAAAGTACGTCTCCACCCACCAAGCATGTGAATAAGGAGTAAGGTTTCCGCACATCCTAATCTCTCTGATTATTGATGAAAGAATTCTAGCCTTTTTCCTTATTTTGCAACTCCTCTTGTAAATGATATGCGCTTCTCACTATAAAGTAGCCATTAGCACTGTTCCTCTATATCAATTTGTCTTGTTGATTATTCTAGCTAATTGGTAATTGCTTAATAAGACCAGTTTCCTTATTGCAAAAAACTTCTTGAATTAAAGGTAGATCCCATTCCTTACCATTTGGCATTATTATTGCTTCCACTTTAGCATCTTCCACCAATGATTTATTACCACTTTGAGGTTTGTAAGTTGTTGGTTGTGGACCAGATTATGGAAGATTCACTTACCTCCAACAGCAAAGAACTTTCTATGGAGAGCCTGTCAAAATATATTGCCCACAAAGAGTAATTTGTACAAGAGGAAAGTTTTGGATAATCCAATTTGCCCAATGTGTCTTAGAGAGCCTGAAACTATTGAGCATATATTGTGGGAGTGTGCATCAGCAAATGATGTTTTGAGCCAACTATCCAGGAAAATTCAGAAATGTAAGTGGTCTTACAGAAGTTTTAAAGAGTTAATAGAAGACATGTTCAACAAATTAGATAATCAAGAAATCATAGAGTTGTCTTTATTTTTCTGGAAACTCTGGTGGAGAATAAATCAGCTAGTATTTAGAAACATTTTGATAGATCCCCAGGCTGTGATACACAGAGTGAAACAAGTGCAGCTGGAGTTATGTATAGATGAACCATGACATAAGCATCAAGTCAATGCAGAAAATAGAAGGACAGTTTCATGGGAATGTCCACCTCAAGGTTTTTGTAAAGTTAACTGGGATGTGGCTGTTGATAAAAAAAATATTGTAAAATAGGAATATGGGTAGCAATAAGAGATGAAGTTGGTAACTTTTTGGCAACCTTGAGGAAAAAACAAGACTTAATGCCTGATCTGAATCTAGAAAAGGCCATAACAATAGGGATAGTAGCAAAGTTTGGAATAGAATTGGGTATGAGGAAGGTCATACTCGAAGGAGACTAAAAAAATGTGGTCAATGAACTCAATCAAAAGAATCAAAATGGAAGCTACTTTGGAATTATCATAAGTGATACTCAAGCTACAATGGCAAAGTTAGAAACATGTATAGTCAGTTATGTAAACAGGGAGGACAATTCTATTGCCCATAATTTAGCTAAAGCTGCTTATATGTTTCAGATTACATAGTAGACATGGAGGAAACTCCAATGTTTTATCAGATCATGTAATACAACATGTTATCAATGAAGAAAGTTGTTTCTCAAAAAAAAAAAAAAAAAGAAGAAGAAGAGTGGAAGAGATCTCTTATCTCTCATTGATCACCACCTCTCTACTATGTGATAGACATACATTTCCTCATTTTTCTTAATTAAATTTTTTTATTACACATAAATATGTTAGATGGCATGTTTAGCCACGTCACTCTTGAATGAAAGTGTTTATTTTTTTTTAAAGAAAACTGTCATTATTCATTTATCAAAGAAACTTGCATCTATAACCGGATACATTCTGGAATGTCCTCATATCAAATATGATATTATAAACCAAAATAATGCATTTGAAACACTACTAGTATACTATTTTATTTTATGACTGGTCTAGTCTTCACAATTGCTAATAGTCTCTAAAGACAAACTTCCAAGAGACAACATTCTGCCTAAACATATACTCAACCTTACCTTTCATAGAAAGAGATGAATGACTACAGACAAACATCCAAGAGACAAACTCTTTTTTTTTAATTAATAATAAGGAAACTAAATAGAAAAGTAGTAAGATAGATTGATGAAAGTGATTATGAGATGTCAAATTTAACATTAAAAAAATGATTTTATCTAATTAAAAACTTAGATTGTAAACCCAAAAATCACATATACATTATATTAAGAATAATTATATTTGAAAACCTTTACATCATCCACGCGGTATAATTTAATTTAGAAGATAAAAATTTTTTCTTGACAAACAATTTTTTCTACTAAAATACCAACTTCAATTTCTCTACAATTAAAAAATAAAAAATATGTTTAATTTAAGTAAATCGACGTCGTGTAGAGTTATGCTGGCCAAATCAATGTTGTGTACATATCTCCTGTTTTTCTTATATGCTGGCCACTGATGAATGAATATATATCTCATATTTTTTTTCTATATGCTGGCCACTGAAACTCATTGGGAACACTCTGACAAGAACCAACTGCAAAATCATGGATTGGCAAATGTGAATCTACTCTTGCTATATTATTTATGTTAAGGAGAGTGCAATTATTGGTGGAGAATAACTACTTAATACTTCCAGTAAAGGATATCATCAGACAATACTGCTTGTAAAATAAAAAGAGACAACAATAACAACAAAAACAAAAAGAAGCAGTGCAACTATGGGTTCCCAATAAGAGAGAAGAATTTAAGAAAATTCTATATGAAATAGTATTTTCATGCTGTAATCTAGTGTTATTTATGAAATGGTCTGTTGTTGTTGTCAATCTAGTTGAAACTGCAGGACAAGGGTTTGTAAAAAGTACTCTTGAATGTGAAGTGGGATGTCTTGTTCTAGTTTGTAATATAATGTTGATAGATGATATGTTACTCTTAAAGGTGTAATTAATAGTTATATTTATCAAGTTTGACTTTAGAGAATTCAGTTCGTAAACTATACATATGTAAAACTTGTGTATCAATGCACCAATACTCAATATTTTCTCCAATATACAAAGAAAAAGGCCTCAAAACTGCTCCATTGTATCCTTGAACCAAGCATAACCAAATGTTTTCTAACTGCACATACTTGAGTTGTAGCCATAATTCTTGGAAGAAATGATATGGTGAAACATAACTTAATCTTGGAAGAAATCCCAGATACTTGTATCTTGAACATTTGTACTTGAATGAGAACATGATTTAGTTTGGATACCAAAACCATCTCAACTCATCTTATCTCGTCTCGCCATTACAATTTTCATAAATTTTCATATAAAATATAATAAACAATTCAACTTTTTTAAATCTCAAAATAATAATAATATTAAAAAAATATGCTAACAATATTTTATTCGACTTTCGACTTTCATCTAAAATCATTTCATCTCATCTCATTATCCAAACCCCACTTACTCTTGGTATCCTGTAATATTCCAAATTAAATTTTACAAAGTTGTAATTATTCAACGAAGATGAGGATAATATTGTTAGTTTGGGTAACATAAAAAAGTACTCAGCACTAATAAAATAAAATAAAAAATGTTGATTTTCTAAAGGGTACATGATATAGTGATGAAGGGTAAATATTGTAAAGGTCATTAGCATTTGCAGAATCAAGTATATACAAATGTAACAAATCCTATTTCATTTACTCGTGATTAGTAACAATATAAAATTTCTTAAAGTGAAATCACCTTAAATGAAAATAGAAAAAGAAAAGTGCCAGGATTAATACCTGGTATGGATGACGTGGAAACAATGGATTGGAACTATTAATTCCACTAACTTGCATAGATGAAGTTACACTCTAACCAAATTTCATGTTTGACAATTACTAAATTAAGATTATATTATAAAGGACATATATAAATTTAAAGTAGAGTGTTGAGATTTGTACTTGTAAATGTTTATTTTCTTGTTGAAGTTGGTTGTTGCTACTTCTTTTCTTTCTTTTAACATAAAGGGTACACTTATTTTTTTGTGAGAGACATTAGCCACTAATTTTTTTCTTCTTTTTAACCATCTCAATGCAACTTTTGTATCGACTTTGTTAAAAATTGAGAAGAAACTGAGAATTGTTAAGAATTGAGAATGGGAAAATTCTTATTCTGATGTAATTTTATTGTATGTTGCATTACATATATATAGACTAAGTATGGGTACATATGTAAAAGTAAAGAATATTAATTTAGACAAAGAATCCTTGATTTAAGGGTGATGGTTTGCCGGCTGATTTTGTGGAGGTTGTTTGCATATTTTCTGGAGGCTTGTTTACTAGGAAAAATGTTATTCATACTCCCCCTCAAGTTGGCATATGGAGGTCCGTAATGTCCAACTTGCATGCAAAATTATGAAAAAGGTCCCGTCCTAAAGATTTTGTGAAGATATCTGTAACTTATTCACTAGAAGAAGTGTGAGTGGCTATAAGGAGGCCTGAGTGAATTTTATCACAAACGATGTGACAATCAATCTCAATGTGTTTGGTGCGTTTATAGAACACGGGGTTGTGCTCAATGTAGAGAGCAGATTGGTTGTCATAATGTAAGATGAAAGGCTTGAGATGAGAAATGCCAAGGTCAGTGAAAAGTTGCTTTAACCAAGTGATTTCACTAGTGGTGACGGCCATGACTTGAAATTCTGCTTCAGTGGAAGATCTTGCTACTGTAGTCTGTTTCTTTGTATGCCATGAGATTGGACTGGTCCTTAACTGAATGAAGTATCCGATGGTGAAACGACGAGTGATGGGACAGTTGGCCCAATCAGAATCAGTGTATGTTGTGATATGCATACTGCTAGAGGAAGGGAAGAAGATGCCTTGACTGGGGTTGCTTTTGATGTAATGGAGAACACAAGTAGTAGCGGTCATGTGGGGAGTCCGAGGAGCATGCATGAACTGACTAAGAATATTGACTGCATAGACGATGTCAAGTTGAGTGATAGTCAAATAGATAAGTTGGCCGGCTAAGCGTCTGTAAGGGCAGGGATCAGGGAGGAGATCACCATCTTCAGTGTTGATTTCCAAAAGTTGTTCCATAGGAAAAAAAAGAGCAGTGTGAGCACCGAGTTGTCTACTATCGGAAAGAATATCAAGAGTATATTTGCGCTGGTTGAGGTAGATGCCTTGAGAAGAGCGAACAACTTCAAGGCCGAGAAAATATTTCAAAAAATCAAGGTCCTTGGTTTTGAAATGGGTGGAGAGTAGTTCTTTGAAAAACTCGATCTGAGATATATCCTTACTAGCAACCAGTATATCATCAACATAAACAATAACAATGGTAATGCTGGTGGAGTTGACAAGAATAAATAAAGAATGATCGACTAGTGACTGATGGAAACTTGCATCAAAAAGTATAGAGGTTAGTTTAAAAAACCAGTTTATGTAGGCTTGTTTGAGATCATATAGGGATTTTCTGAGACGACAGACGCGGATCTCCCCATTTTTGCAATATCTGGACGGTGGTGTAATGTATATTTCTTCATTAAGCTCGCCGTGTAAGAAGACATTGTTGATGTCGAGTTGATGAATGACCCAATGTTTGGCAGCATCAATTGCCAATAAGCAACGAATAATGGTCATTTTGGTAACCGGGGCAAATGTCTCATGATAGTCAAGACCTTCAATCCGTGTGTAACTCTTGGCAACCAGCCGAGTTTTGTACCTTTCAATAGAGCCATTAGCCTTGAGCTTAATTTTGAAAACTCATTTACAACCAATATATTTCTTATTAAGGGGAAGTGGCTCAAGAGTCCAAGTAGAATTATCCTCCAAAGTGTGAATTTCAGCAGACATTGCTTTACGCCAATGAGGGTGGTAGATAGCATTAGAATAAGAGGTGGGGTCAACAGAGGTGGTTAGGGTAGTTAAAAAAGTACGATGTAATGAGAAAAAATGAAAATATGAAAGAAAAGCAGAATAGGATGAATAGTACTTGAGGCTTGTGTAGTAGATGAAGGTGCCGTGGGCTCTGTGTGGAGTGTAGGGCAAATGTAGTAACAAAGATAGGCGGGTCGAATGATGGTACGATGAGGACGAGTTATGGGAGGAGGAGAAGACTCAGGTGAAAGAGATGGAGGTGAAGAGAAAAACTCGGATGAGTCGAGATAAGATTCTGGAGATGGAGTTTTAGGGATAGGCAGTGGAAGGATAGGATGGGAAGTAGAGAGAGTAGGAATATTTTGGAAATGGAAGTGTTTTTCATAAAAAGTGACATCACGAGAATAAAAAATAGAGTGAGTGTCGAAATTGTAGAGTTTGTAAGTTTTATGAGTGCTGGGATAACTAAGAAAAACACATTTAGTGGTACGGGAGGAAAATTTATCGCGGTGAGCACTACAAGTTTGTGCATAGCAAAGGCACCCGAATATGTGAAGATGATCATATTTGAGTGTTTTATTGAAAAGAATTTCAAAATGTGACTTATTTTGGAGTATGCGACTCGGGGTATGGTTGATGATATATGCATCGATAAGAATGCAATCTCTCCAAAATTTTAGGGGAAGATGAGCTTGGAAACGAAGGCTACGAGCAACATTTAGAAGATGCCTGTGTTTACGTTCTGCAACACCATTTTGTTGCGAAGTTTCAACATAGGTTCGTTCATGAATGATACCATGATTTTGAATATGAGTTTGAAATTGATGAGAAAGAAATCCTTATCCATTATCAATGCGAATAATTTTAATAATAGTGTTGAATTGATTTTGAACAAGGAAAAAAATGTTTTAAATGAGTAAAAGTTTCAAATTTAAAACGCATTAGGTAAATCCAAGTATTGAGTGAAAAATCATCAACAATGATGATAAAATAGTGGGCCCCATTAAGAGAAGAAGTATGATATCCACCCCAAATATCACAAAAAATGTGATTAAAAGGGAAAACACTTTTATTTTCATTAATGGAAAAAGGTAGTTTGGTATGTTTAGATCGAATACAAACATCGCAATTAGAGAGAGCGCATGGAGAATTAAAAAGATTGGGAATAATGAAATGGAGAGGATGTTCAAGATGTTTATGCTACAAGATTTTATTGTTAGTAGATTAGGTGGCGAAAGCGAGAGAAGATTCAGGCCGGTACACGTAGAGCCCATTACAGAGGTCACCCGCTCCAATCAGCCTCATCGATTGTAAGTCCTGAAATAAACAATTGTGAGAGGAGAATAAAATAACATAGGCAGTATGAAGGGTAATTTGAAAAACTAATAATAAATTAAAAGTGAATGGGGGAACAAAAAAAACATTTGATAACATAAGGGAAGGGAAGAGATGGCACGAGCCAAGGCCTTCGATGGGGATGAAGAGGCCGTTCGAGAGCTACACCGTGCGCAGGGAAGGAAGTGGTCTGTGGCCAGAAAAAGCTTCACACCAATGGCACATGTGGTGGGTGGCGCCATTGTCCACCACCTAGTGGTGGTGCGAATCAAAAGAAAAAACAAGGGGGGAGAGCTGAATCCTTACCGATGAAGTTCGAGGAGGAATGCAAGGAGGCAGTGGCAGGTGTTGGCGTGAACAAGTTGAGCAGCTTCTGGTGGAGATCCTGTGGTAGTCTAGGTATGGGGCTGGTGGAGGCGTGGGTTTGGCCAAGAGAAAAAGGGGCTGGGTTTGCGTGGGTCTGGTTGAGAGGAAAAGGGGCTAGGTTTGCTGCTGGGTTTGTTGCCGAGGGAGGATGGGGCTGTACGCTGCTGAGTATGTCATCGGGTGCGCCGTTGGTGGGATAAGAGGTTGGTATGCAGCTGAGTTTGCCCTGGGTGTGTCAGTGCTAAGAAATGAGGGTGGTATGTTGTTGGTTGCATCGCTAGTGGAGGATGGCCAAGGATCGACCGCCGCTAGTGCACTGCTGATGGAGGATGACCGAGGTGAGACTGAGTTGCCGTTGGCTTGTGATGGGGCTCACGGCCAGGTGGGTACCTGATGATGGTCCAGCATCGTTCACGAAGATGACCGTCGCGGCCACAAGTGGTGTATTTGGAGATGGGTTGTCCACGTCTGGGTGTTTTTGCAGTGAGGGCAAGGGTGTTTGAAGGGGGGTTTGTCAGGTGAAGAAGGCATTGTTGTTCTTCTTGGAAGAGAATGGAAAAAACCTTGCTGGTGGATGGAAGGGGATCCATGGCCAGAATTTGAGTTCGAAGGGATCCAAAAGAATCATTGAGACCAAGTAGAAATTGAAAGACCCGTTCATCTTCAATCTGTTGGTGATGGTCTTTCAAATTATCGATGCTTTGTAAGTGTCTAAGTTCATCCCAGATTTGTTTGATTTGGTTGTAGTAGTCATGAATGTTGTTTATGGTTTGTTGCAGGGAAGAAAGAGCACGCTTGAGGTGGTATATGCGGGCGTTGTTGCTATGGCAAAATCGAGAAAAAAGACCAACCCAAACAGAATGTGGATCAGTATGATATTCAAGGAAATTAGCGATAGATGGACTGATGGATTTGATGATCCAAGTAAGAACCATGTCTTTGGTTTGGTTCTAGTGGGGGTAGTTTGGAGAGCCGGAATTAGGATGTGTGAGAGCGCCATCGATGAAACTCAATTTATTTTTGGCATTCAATTCTCGAGTCATTGCTTTTTGTCATTTGGAAAAATTGTCTCAGATAAGAAGACAAGTGATGAGAATTAGACTAGGTGAATCAGATGGATGAAGTAGATAGGGAGAAGGGACGGTTGGTTGAGGTGGGGGTGGGTCTAAAGGGGTAGCCATTTCTGGGCGGTGTCGGGATTGATTTAATCTGATACCATGTTAAGAATTGAGAAGGAACTGAGAATTGTTAAGAACTAAGAAGGAATTGAGAATGGAAAAATTCTTATTCTGATGTAATTTTATTGTATGTTGCATTACATATATATAGACTAAGTGTGGGTACATGTGTAAAAGTAAAGAATATTAATTTAGACAAAGAATCCTTGATTTAAGGGTGATGGTTTGCTGGCTGATTTTGTGGAGATTGTTTGCATATTTTTTTAGGCTTGTTTGCTAGGAAAAATGTCGATCAATAGACTTCTTTCTTTACAACCCGCTCCTTCTTAAGACCCTTACCACTTATGGTTGTAATGTCCTCTAATGAATGTTGTTGAGAATCTTCAACCTGGCAAATATCATATTTTTTCTAAATATATCTTCAATCTTTCTACTCAACTCATTATAATTTCCCAATGTTATCATGTATGCTTTTTCACATTTAATCGCCTGACTAATAAGCTTGACATACATGGGGCGCAAAGACTTATATCAAGTTGTGACTTCCAAATTAGTGTCCGTAATGATATCATGTCCATTGAAGTCTTGGACACTCTCATTTTTTGCTTCTTGTTCATCTCTTAAGCATGTATTTTTCTGGAAGTACTTTAATATCCATAACATCAAGAATTTTTAAAGCATGACTACACAAAATCCCATACCTTTCAAACTCCCTCCAACTGCATGAAACATTGTTTTCCAAAGAATTCGATATGACTCTACAATCTTTAGGCTTCCCATATATTGAGACTACATATTCATGAGACGAGTCTCTTTCACTACTCTCTTTAACAAAAGCTCATTGAAACTCTTCATATTGCTTTTGAAATTTCAAAAATGATTGAGAAGTGTATGTATTTGCTGCTTGCATCAATATAGGTGATGCAATCTTAACTTTTAGTAACTTTTGCCTCAAATTGTACTCTGCTTGCAACTCTTTGTAACGTTTAGCATTGAGTAACTTTTCAAAATGTGTGAAAAATCTTACAATATCATAATCTGACTGTAAATAATCTTTTAGATTAGAGTTCAAACTTTCACTGTGTGGAAGTCATTCCTGCAGAAAATGACATCTTTACATATGCTTTTGCCCATTTTTCTTTCAATTCAAGCAAATGTTGTAGCCAAGAATTGCCACATATATTGTACTTATGAAGCATAGAATCCCAAACACTGAATAAAACTTCTTCCTCTTCAAAAATTTTAAAACATGCACTAAGATCAATTCTAAAGCCACCCTCACTTCTTAATAAATTACCAACATGTTTCATAGCATTTTGCATTAAATGCCACTTGCATAGCCGATGATAGGTAATTGGCATTACCATTGAGATAGCTTTTGCCATTACTGGATCTTCATCAGTAAATATTGTCTTTGGTTTCTTTCCTGACATTGCTTCAAAGAAAGTTTCAAACATCCATTTAAATGACTCTACTGTCTCGTCATAAAGAAGTGCAACACCAAATATAGCAATCTCTCCGTGATGATTAAACCCAACAAACATTGCAAATGGTCGATACTCCTTGTTAGTCCTATATGTCGTATTGAAAGAAATTACATCACCAAATAAATTATAATCAACAATCATTTGGGCATCTACCCAAAAAATATTTGTTATATGCTCTGCGGCATCTAATTGTAGCATTATAAAAGAAAGGATTCTCTCATTTTTGCTTTTGGAAGTATCTCAATAAACTCCCTGCCTCGCCATATTTTAGCTCTCGTTGTCCTTTGTTATGAAGATAATTCTTCTGATCTTGCTTGGTGTAACCAAGAGCATCTTTCCCACCAACTTGCCTATCCATGAACTCATAGGAATCCATCAATTTTATACCACTATCATCTACCAAATCAATTTCCAATAATTGTGCTTTTGAAATCTTTCGTTGCGATGGCATCATGTGAGCACATTGTGGAATATGGAGAGCATGATTATGATTGAGCTCAATACTATGTATGTAATATTTTTGTTTTTATTTATTATGTCGAATTATCCTATGTGCTTTGCAACCTGTCATTGTTCAGCTTGCTCATATTAATGATTTTATTATTAATTGATGGCATATATTATTTTATATTTTATATGGTCAATGATAATAAATTAGATAAAAATTACATCTTTGCAGTGAATTTTTGTTAGATTTAACGCTGCTGGTAGACGGAAGGGGGGGATTGAGAAGTTTTGAAAGTTTGAAGGCTCATTTTGATGCAATTAGTAGTTTCGGAGGCACATTGTGAATTGAGTGAAAGCTTGAAGGGGCAAAGTTTAATTAACCTAATCTTTTTTGTCAATCTCTCTCCCATTGGGCTTGAAGTCCCTATTTACAACACAAATTTTCTTGAAGTCACCAAGCCATCTACTTTTCTTTTATTTTACCACTCTCTTTGAATACTAAATCCATAGTTTTGTCCATACTCATTATAGAAGTCGGATGCCTCTTGTTTAGAATCAAACTCAAGTCCAAGCTTTGGTGTATGATCTATAACCAATGTTTGATCATTATTATTGATTATATCTTCTATGTATATTATGGTCTCTAGAAAAGTACAATAAGCACATGAACCTTTAGATTCATATAAAGTCCTTGAAAGTGACAAGTGCTTTTCTAAAAGAAAAATTAAAAGCGACTAAAAACAACAAAAACTATGTCTAAACGTTAGAATGGCATATTGGCAAACACAAGCTTCAAAAATATAGAAAGCAAAAAAGGCAAGCACAAGTGACAAGAATCAAATAATGACTCAGTCGTAGAGACTGGAGACCAAATGGATTTAAGGAAATGATATTCAGAATACAAATGGAAGAACCCTTAAGAGATCAACTCAAATATAAGGAAAACAAATAAAAGGAAAATATTTTGAACGGAGAGAGAAAAATAGATTTACATTTGCCAATAAAAGAGAGAAAAGTGCATAACAAAGAAATATATAAATTTACCAATATTCCAAGTTTTTGCTGCTCGTTCTTCTCCATGCAAGCAAGTGGTTTACCAGAAAGGAAAAATGATTTTTATGAGTATACGTCAAACCAAGTGTTCCAAACGAGTTCTATTAGCCTCAATGATAATATCATGGATTTCAAGTCATCCTCACAGCAGATACACGATGACTCAATAGCACTAGATTTATTCTTCTTTCTAGAGTGTACTATAGGTACAATTGTTAGTTATTCTCTGCTGTGGCTTTTTTATTCTTTGCTGTAAACCGTTAAGCATAGATTTGTTTTATTCTTTGTAAAGGTCTATATATAGACTCTGTAATCATCATTGAATATAATGAGAAAATATTATTCTCCTAAGCATTCTGTCAAACATGGTATCCAGAGCCATTTGACAAACTATCCACATTGATCCATGGCCTCGTCTTCACCCAACCCTCCTCCTCCCTCATCATCCTCCTTCTCTCATCTTATTTCTACCAAATTAACCACAGAAAACTACCTTCTATGGAAAGTTCAAACCACAGCCTACCTAAGGGGCCAAGACTTATACTCCTATGTCAACGACACCTCTACCCCACCCCTTAGTTTCTCATTGAAACTGATTATGCACCCAAACCTAATCCTACCTATCACTCATGGCGATGCACAGACTAGGGGTGCTACCCGCATGGTGCGGGGCGGGGGCACCCCCTCCCCGCCCCCCGCCCCGCACCATGCGGGTGGAGGGGTTTTATACCCCGTCCCCCGCCCCCGGGAGGCGGGGGCGGGGCCCCCCGCCCCGCTACCGGGGGGTGCGATTAAAACCGCACCCCGCCCCGCACCCCGCTCAACGCATTGTCTAAAAATTTTTTTAGTCTAAAAATATTTTTTAGACTCAAATTATAATATAATTTAAAGTATAAATTAAAATTTATATATTTAAAAAAAATATAAACTCATTAGAGTTATATTTTGGATTGCCTTGGCTTCCTAGGCAACCATTATATAGAAAGTCAAGGCAATACAATAATGATAGTTAAGTAATGTGGGACTTAACATTAAGTCCCACATGGCAATACACTAAGTCCCACATTGATTAACTATCACTATTGTATTGCCTTAGCCTTCTATATAATGATTGGCCTAGGAAGCCAATGCAATCCATTAATTTGAAGTTGAATTCAAGTTTTTTACAAATTGTATATATCTATATACAATATATTTATATAAATTATTTATATAAATAGTAAAAATTATAATTTTTTATACTAAAAAGGGGGGAGTGCGGAGCGGGGGGCGGGGGCGGGGTTCTTGGCAAGGTACATTTGCTTGCTGAGTTCTTGGCTGCCACTAGAAGCCATTTATCTAACAAAGAACTTGTTACCTACCTTTTAAATGGGTTAGGTCCTTCTTATGAGAATTTTGTCACCTCTATCATTATAAGAACTGATCCTCTTAATTCTCATGAGTTATATCAATTGCTACTCATTCATGAGACCCGTATCTCTCACAATGCTAAATCTCCCATTTCCTTTGGAGAAATGTCTGCTAATTATAGCTCTGATACACCACATGACCAAAGGGGTCGTGGGTCTTCGCGTGGTGGTCATCATGGTCGTGGTAGGGGACGTCATTACAATAATGATCGTGGTCGTCTGACCTTTAACAACACTGCTCCCCAGTACAACTCAACACACCCTACCTGTCAAGTATGCAACATGATTGGACATGTTGCTCTTCAATGCTGAAATCGATTTAACAATGCTTTCCAATATGAGGCTCCTTCGAATTTTTTTGCCAATTACACAGCCAACTACATTGCCCAAAATGACCCTCTTGACAACTCCTGGTACCCGAATTCGGCAGCTACCCACCACATCACCAATGATTTGAGCAACTTGAACTTGTCTTCAGAACAGTACAATTGTGATGAAACCATTCGTGTTGGTGACGGTAATGGCCTTCCTATCAATGCTTATGGTGACTCTTCTTTATCCACTTTCTCTTCTTCTTTTCTTCTCCAAAATTTATTGCATGTCCCCTCCATTACTAAGAATCTTGTCTCTGTACTCAAATTCTGTGTGGATAATTGTTGTTTCTTTGAATTTCACTCCTTTCACTACTTTGTGAAGGACTCTTGGAGTGGAAAAATCCTCCTCACAGGGCCAACCCGTAACGGGCTTTATATCTTTCCATCACCAGCGTCTAGTTCAACCAACCACCTCTCTCCCTCTGTTCATGTTGGTGACGTGCTTCTATTGACCAGTGGCATCAAAGGATGGGTCACCCATCTTTAGATCAAGTATCCAGAATCCTGCGCACAAGGTGTTTGCTTGTATTCCCCACCAAAGTTGTTTTTCAGTGTCGTGAATGTCCTCTTGCAAAAGCTTGCCAACTTCCTTTTAATTCCAGTCGGGCTTCCTCTAATGGGCCTCTAGAATTAGTTTGTTCAGACTTATGGGGCCCTGCTCCTTATATTTCTCGTATGGGCTTTAAATATTATCTATCTTTTGTTGATCATTTTACAAGATTTACATGGATCTTTCCTCTCAAACTCAAATTTGATGCCATTAATATTGTCTCTACCTTTTTACCTCTTGTTGAATGCATGTTTAATACTAAGTTAATAACATTGCAAACTGATGGAGGTGGTGAATTCAAACCCATCACCTCCATGTGTCAAAAATTTGGAATTAAGCACCGTTTTTCTTGCCCGCACACCCATCAACAAAATGGGCTTGTCAAAAGAAAACATTGTCACATAGTGAAATTGGGCTTGCTCTTTTGGCCCAAGCCTCCTTACCTTTTACGTTCTGGGTCAAAGCCTTTGAAACAACGGTATATCTTATTAATCCTCTACCCTCTCCCACTCTTAATAATCAATCACCTTATTTCATGGTCCATAAAAAAGAACCCGATTATAATTTCTTGAAGGTATTTGGTTGTAAATGTTGGCAAAATTTACGCCCATATTTACCAAATAAACTCAATTTTCGTTCAACCTCCTGTTTATTCTTAGGTTATAGCAATACCCATAAAGGGTACAAGTGCCTTGATCTCACTACAAATTGGCTTTACATTTCGTGTGATATTTGCTTCCATGAAACATCATTCCCCTACAAACATATCACACGGCCCACTTCAACAAATTCAGTTTAAACAACTCACACTCCTTTACCCATTTTCCCAATCTCTATTCTAGGCCCATTCCCTGGTTCCTCACCACCTGATTCACCTACATCTGAACCCACATCACCATTCTTACTCGGCCTGGCCCATCACAACCCAGCATACCTTCTAATCTTCCCAATCCAATAATACCCTCATCTTCAACCTTCAAAACTCCTGATTCTCCCAACCCCGATTCCCCCATTGTCTCTCAAGATCAAGTTTCCTCCCTCTCAATTCCTGTCCCTCCACGCTCCCATATCATAACTCGCTCTACCGCCAATTCTCTCCGACCACGTATTGCCTCTGATGGCACCATTTTGTACCTGTCTCGACATTGTTTTATCACCATTTCTACTATGCCTGATGATCTTTCAAGTTATTCTACAGCTTCTAAGTTCTCATAATGGATTGAAGCTATGGCTTAAGAGTACACTGCTCTCATAAAGAACAATACATGGAGTCTTGTACCTATCAATATTTCTAACATGGTTGGTTGCATGTGAGTTTACAGAACAAATAAGCCCTAAGGTTATTGCCTAATATGTATTTCAAGATTACCTAATGATTAGCATGGAGAGAGAGACCATAATTTCCATTCTTTAAAATAATTTTATATGAAACCTCAACTGTTTGTTTTTTAAATAAATAACTTAAAAATGCTCACATCGGTATTCACTATTAACCATACTTATAGTATCTGTCTTTTTTTTTTCCCTTTAAATGAATGCATAAAATCAATCTTTTTTTTTTTTAAAGAATAATAATAGAAGAGCTTCCTATTTTTTAAGTTATACTATTTACAAAATTACAAGGTATGATGTGTAACATACCACAGATCTATTATGTTCATAAAAAGAATCAAAAGTACTAATATATATATATATATATATATATATAAACTAATGTAATTGGTTTTTATATCAGAAATGTATTTTGTGTATTAAATTTATTCATTTTTTCTCAAATAAAAAGTTAGGTTATACATATCCTTAACATGTCAAAATCTCCTACTTCTTATGGTAGAAACTTTTAAGTTTTATTGTCACCATAAAGCATATGTAGACAGGTAGTAATAGAGTTACTATATTCTTACTATCCATTTACTAATAGAATTATTAGTCTCTTATTACCTATTTATTATTTATAATGTATTCGAAGTTTTTTATTTTCTTTTATCATTTTTAAAGTATTTTTTTAATATTCTTAATAATTAAAAAAATATATAATTTTAGTAATAGTTACTTTTTTAATTATGAAGTAAAATAAAAAATTAAATAAAAAATTAGTAAATAAATAATAAAAAGCTAGCTACCATATCATTATTATTATTATTATTATTTTCATCGTTAAATTGTTCTATTCCGTTTACGGCGCACGTTAGACTCCAATATAAAGTCCGTGCGCTTCCCTAACCCAACGACATCTCCTCCAACAGTCACAGAACCATTCCTTCTACTCTCTCTCTCTCTCTCTCTCTCTCTCGACGGGCTCGAGTTTGCGGATAACAGTTTCTCCGAGTTCACTCGGTAATGGCAAGCTTGACTACGAGTCCACTTTCCCGAGTTCGTATTTTCACGATGTATCCGCCTCTGGATCCTCCTCCGTTTGCGTCTGGAGATTGTTTCAGCTCCTAGTGTTTGTACGGGGTTCGGGTGCTTGTTATGTTCGTTTTATAGTGTGATCCCGCCGTTGATTTCATCGAATCTCGCAGATCTGAAGCCCTCCGCTGTAAATCAACGGCGTCTGTGATGTCGGTGCTCGCCGTTTCTGTCCCCACAGGTAAATCTCGTTCGTTCGTGGTTTGATTTCAATTCCATTTGGCCATTTCTGAGTGATACGGTTGGTTTCCGAGATAATGTGTTGAAATGAAAGGAAGATAAAGGAGAAGATAAGAATGTTTTGAATCATATGCGATGCTTTGCAAAACCTACAAAAAGAAGATGGGACTCAAATTTTGCGTCTCTTGCATAGTTTTGTTTAGTCTCTCTTGGAAACGAAAAAACTCAGTTTAGCGCAGTCAAATGCTAGGATTATATTCCAAATTAAAAAAAAGGTTAAGATTCTCGTTTTTTTTTCTCATCGTTTATACGTTACTAGAAAGTACATTAAAGTATATTATCTCATTTTATGCTGTCGGGAACCTGAAAGCATAAAAATCTATGCTCAGCACTTAGCAGTGAGACACTGCTTCAGCTTAGTTGTGTTCATAGTCGGGGGAGCAAACATGACGCAAACTGGGAGATCGGCACTTGACACTTATTTGCTCTTATTTACTTTTCACTGGAAATGAAGAACATTGTGCTTGGTATATCGACTGAAATTTTGAGTTCCATGAACTATGTGATGGGGTTGGGGTTTGCTGAGTTATAATTCTATCAAAACTGGTTTGTATTGCGGCAATTCTTTTTGTTTAGCTGTGTCGACAAGCTAGAAATAGATGATGGAATAAAAAACCTGAATATCGAGCTCTCTGATTATGTTTCTTTTTTTGGGAGGGCTGCCCAGCCCAAGAGTTGAATTAAGCTGGGCTGACTGGTACTATTGTTCCAAGGCTTCCTCTGTTTTGAAGAATCTAATATATGGTATTTAGGTTTCTTTTACTTTTTCTGTATCATGTCAGCTTCCAAATCGGGCATCAGCTTCATTCTAATATTATTTTTAATTGCACACAATGCTGGGCTTTGGTCATTGTTCTCTGTGTGGTGTGTTCCTTGTATAATTTTTGGAGCAAACTACATTACTCAGTTCTTGAATTCTTGACATTTATGAAATATAAAGTTCATGTTATTTTGATTGCTACTATGATTTCTTCTTCTTAATAGATTGAATATCCATACTGAACAAATGTTGCAGGAGTTCCTGAAAAGCTTCGATGGTGGTTGATGAAACAGTTGCTTCTATTATTTTATGTGATATTCATCACAAATGCTGATGTCCCTAATAATCTCTTGGAAGCCCCTTTAGTGTCTCCAACTACTGCACCTGCTATTCCTGATCTGCCTCTACCAGCTGAGCTTCCTCTATTACATAAACATCAACATAAGCATTTTTCTCCTCGTGGTGCACCGAAAATTGCACTTTCACCAGCCCATGCTCCTTTTTATGGCCCACTGGTAACTTCCAGCCACCCTCCTACTAGTTCACGACTCTCAAGACCTTCAATGAAGAGGACTGCATTAGCACCACCTGTTGCTAGTTTTGAGCACATCGCCCCAATGCAGTCTGGTGCTGGTGCAGTTCCTTCCGGATTAGCTCAGCCACCTCTATCCCCCTATAACTCTGGTAAGTTTTATTCCGGAATTGACTTTTTGTAACTTTTTTGTTAATCTCTCCACTGTTTTGATTATCTATAATTTGTAGTGCAACTCTTCCATGGAAAGAGTGGAATGGTCCTTGAATAGATTAATTTATTTTCTTATTTTATTTTAAGTTTCTGAAATATTTATCAGAAAAGAAAAAGTTTCTGAATTATTTTTTCTCTAGCTGTGTGGATTGGCACATTGAACGGTTAGCTTAACTTTGAAATTGACTCATGTGAAATTTCCTTTTTGATTGATAAACAAAATTTTATTAAGCATAAAATAGACAAAGGCCTGAGTATATGGGATGTATACAAGAGCGTTGTCGCCTATGCATACTAGTTTAGCGATCATATGAAAATTTCTGCTTCTTCTTTATCAAATGGAAGGTTAACTACTTTTATATTAACATGCTTACTTATTTTTTGTTCTGCCAGACTGTTGTGCGCAAGACATGGTATTGAAGCGAGCAACTCAAGGGTGTCACTGTGTGTATCCGATAAAGCTAGACCTTCTGCTTTTAAATGTCTCTCAGAATCCTAATTGGAATCTTTTTCTGAAAGAATTAGCTTTTGGACTTCGTTTGGAAGTTTCTCAAATTGAGCTGATCAACTTTTACGTACTCAGCTTATCAAGGTTAAATATTTCAATGGATATAGTTCCAAAAGCAGGGATCGGTTTCTCTGCCCGTGAGGCATCTGCAATAAACTCTTCCCTTGTCATGCATAAGGTTCATCTAAACCCTATGTTAGTGGGCGATTATGAACTTCTCAATTTAACCTGGTTTCAGCCTCCGCCTCCTCCTCCAGGTAATTTCAAGAAGTTGTCTAATGCATTGATAAGATGTTTTGGTCCTGATGCATGGTTGCTCCTACCACATTCTCTGCTTTGGAAACTTTTGTATAAATTTTCTTGTTTAAGCTGAGGGAATAAAGCAATGGTTGTATGAACAGTGACAGGGTCAGTGCTTCTATCCATGGCTCCTGATTGCTGTTAATCTTGAAATTTTGTCTCTACACACCCAGGCTAAAGAAAAAAAAAAAAATGATCATAACAAATTACAGCCGCCTGGTGGGCTGGTTGAGCTTCTTAAAAAGTAGGGATTTTATCTTGGTTATGGCACATCTTTAGCCACTTGTTTCAAAGCCAAACTATAGGTACTTGCTGATATTGAAGATATACCTGTTTCTTCTTTCATATGACATAAATATAGCAGACACACTCAATTATATATATACATGTACATTTATTTATGTGGTTAAGTTTTCCAAAAGTTACAACTGGCAAGCCAAGTGTGCAATCTTTTTAGGTTTGGGCCGGTGGTTTAAAATCTGAAAACACCAGTTAAAATTTTGTTTTCAAAATTAATTTTGGCTTCCTTTCTATATCTCTTTTACGCACTACAATACCTTTTTCGTTGCTCCTACATTATGTTGATGATTGTTCTGTGGAACTTTGCACTGCTATTTTAATATTGACATAGCATTGCATCTGATATTCAGCTCCTGTTGTTACTCCTTCACCTGTGGAATCCCCACCACATCAGTCACCAAATGCTACTTCACTCAACGCTTCAAACGGAGGGAGGCATTCAAATTTAGTTGTAATACTTGGCATTGGTGCTTGTGTACTGTTCATCGCCGTTATATCTGTGCTCGTACTTTGTTTGTGCACATTCCGGCATGGGCAGGCCAAAGCATCTCTTGTGGAAACTGGTATTATCTCAAATTCCGAGTTATGTATCTCAGGTCTTTATGTTTTGCATCTTGTTAATAAACCCTCTTAACAACTTGCAAGTGGTAGAAACCATTACATGTAATTGCTTTCGATAATGCCTTTAAAGTTTGTGCTTATGGGATTGAAAGAAATAGCGTTCTAAATAATTCTTAATTTACTTCTGGACAGTAATGTTAAAAATATAACCATGCTTCTACAGTCTCTCTATTTATCGTCATTTTATAAACCTTTATTATTATAGTTAGGGAACATTTGAGTGATTTGAATCTGAGATCCTGTGTGTTTCATGCAGAACTTTTTTTTAGTTCTCCTTGGGTTTGAGAATTATCAAAGTGAGAGGTCAATGGTAAGGTCTATTATAGATAATATACTCAGCTTTGACTCTAATTGACTTTGCCAAGGGTTGCCTCACGGATTTAAGTTTTTCCCATTCATCAAACAGCTTGAGAATATATATTACTACCTTGTTATGCTTTTAATATTGCTTTAGAGTATTTCAACTTGGCTTGTTTAAGAAATTTCTAGTGAAGATGACTTGATGGAATATAACGTCACTGGACAGCGCAGTCTAAAAAAGGCCTGAAACGCCAATACAGATATTTCAAATGGATTTGATTTTGACAGTTGCGTGACCATTGTGGTCTTTCATTTTTCATGGAACCTTTTGTTTATTCCTCCTGTTTCAATTAATGGTTTTTCTTTTCTTCTCTCTCAGAAAAGCCAAGGACTGTGAGTGCAGTTCCAGCAGTAGGATCTCTTCCCCACCCAACCAGCACTCGGGTACTGGCGTATGAAGAACTTAAAGAAGCTACAAACAACTTTGAACCTGCAAGCATACTTGGAGAAGGTGGATTTGGTAGAGTTTTCAAGGGTGTCTTAAGTGATGGTACAGCTGTAGCAATTAAGAGGCTTACTAATGGAGGGCAACAAGGGGATAAAGAATTTCTGGTAGAGGTTGAGATGCTTAGCAGGCTGCATCACCGGAATCTTGTGAAACTTGTGGGTTACTACAGCAATCGTGACTCTTCACAAAACCTACTCTGCTACGAGCTCGTCCCAAATGGAAGCTTGGAGGCTTGGCTCCATGGTATTTTTTTTAATCACTGATTCTACTAGAATCTTGAGTTTGATGTTTCTCTTTCTACTGGTGTTTCTTTGAGAAGAAACTTAGAGAAAGACGACATTCTGTGCAAATCTCATTCACAATTGACAATGACTCTGGTTTGCAGGTCCCCTGGGAGTAAATTGTCCTTTGGATTGGGACACTAGAATGAAGATTGCACTTGATGCTGCAAGAGGGCTTGCATACCTGCACGAGGACTCTCAGCCCTGTGTTATTCACAGAGATTTCAAAGCCTCCAATATATTGCTTGAAAATAACTTTCATGCTAAAGTTGCTGATTTTGGTCTTGCTAAACAGGCTCCTGAAGGCAGAGCAAATTACCTCTCCACACGAGTGATGGGCACATTTGGGTTGATCTCATTCTCTTCCGTCCTTGATTTTGTTGTTTCCATAATTAAAATTGGTGCTAAGATGGAATGAAATTAATCTACAGGTATGTAGCTCCAGAGTATGCTATGACTGGACATTTACTTGTTAAAAGTGATGTCTACAGCTATGGGGTTGTGCTTCTTGAATTGCTGACAGGAAGGAAGCCAGTGGAGATGGCACAGCCATCTGGACAGGAAAACCTTGTCACTTGGGTTAGTCTTATTTTTAGACCTATCCCTTTTTCTTCTCATTCTTCTTCTTGTTCTTTAATGTTCATGGTACATACCTTTTGCATTCAGGCCTTTTATGATGATCAGATCGATTGTCATGTGTTGCATAATTATTATCCTGGAAGTTCATTTTTATTACTTGTCAAAACAAAAATTATTATGGGCAGAAAATAAGACTACTCAGTGGTATTGTTTATCAGGCCAGACCAATTCTTAGAGACAAGGATCGACTGGAAGAGCTTGCCGATCCAAAGCTTGGAGGAAACTACCCAAAGGAAGATTTCATAAGGGTTTGCACAATTGCGGCAGCTTGTGTTGCTCCTGAGGCAAGCCAAAGGCCTACAATGGGTGAAGTGGTACAGTCACTTAAAATGGTGCAGCGTGTCACAGAATATCAAGATTCCATGTTAACCTCGTCCAACAACCGGCCAAATCTAAGGCAGTCATCTACCACCTTCGAGTCTGACGGGACATCTTCGATGTTCTCTTCTGGTCCTTACTCTGGTTTAAGTGCCTTTGACAATGACAACATCTCGCGGACAGCAGTTTTCTCTGAAGATCTCCATGAAGGACGATGAAGGCTTTTTAAGGTAAGTTAACCAGAAGTCTTCATTCGGCGTAAAGTTTGACTGCCATAAACAACAATGTGATGAGTGTTAGGAAAAATGGAGCAGGATTTTTCGACATAATGTTTGTAACTGTTTATTTGTGGGAGTGGTAGGAACAGGTGCTTTTGGGTATATCCTTCATGGAGAATGGTAGTTCATTTTCCCATAGGCTGTGGCTCTCCTTCTGGATAGATTTTGTACATATATGCCTTGTAGCTTTTTTAAAGGGTCCTTTTTTTTTTTTTTTTTCCTGGTTCTGTCGTTATAAAACTTGAAATTGATGTGATATTTTCCGACCATTCCCATGGGATTGGGTTTTTATTCTTTGTATTCAAAATTAAGTCATTTTCAATCATACAGCTGCATTTTACGTGACTTTATATGCGTACAACTTAAATAAACAATGGCATAAAAAATATATCATACCATACTGACCTGGTTGTAGGACAAATAGTAATCCCAAGTGCGGCGACAACTTTTATGGACGTGTTCACATCTTCACTCATGCGATTACTTGCAATTAAAGAGTTGTGTGGTTTGAGGGTTCGGAGGAACAACTTTGATGCCTAAGTCAGCGATTATATAGAGAATCTCATTTTCTAGACAAATGAATTAGATGATCTTCACATACCTGGGTGATATGTATATATAGAGCCTTTGAGATTTTTGTTGCAATACAATAGTGGGCTTATCTGTTAAACTGGTATGGATGTGTTTCACAGCTTCACTCACGCGATCACTTGCAACTAAAGAGTTGTGTGGCTTTGAGATTATGGAAAACGTCTCCGATGCCTAAGTCAGCAATCACAATAAGAACCTACTTTTCTAGACAAATGAATTAGATATTTTCACATACTTGTCTGTGTATATATAGAGTTTTTGAGATTTCTGTTGCAATGCGATAGTGGGTTTATCTTTTATTTGAAATTCAAGTCTCGAGATGGAGAATTTAGTCGAATCAAAATGATTGGATAACTCATTGTCTGAGAGACTCTCAATCAGTTATTCCTTCAACGATTAGGATGGATTGCGCTCTTAGGGAATTGAGTTATTGACCTGAGTTATAGCCTAAGCCTATGAGGCAGCCAATAGTCCTCGAAGTGGTAGTCCAAAGCTTTCTGAGGTAGAAATGATGATTATTTAAAATTTTAAAGATTATGAAATTTTTTTAAAATTTGAATTATATTTCGTATTATTCAGAAAGTCACGTTTGATATATATACTTTTTAGTTTATTTAAAATTAAAAATATTTTATTATATAATATCCAAATAATCTAATTTTGTTATTAAAAAATTTTAAGAATATTTAAACAACTTCTGCCACAATCCGAAACCGGCCGTTAACCAATTAAACCACGTTTGTAACGGCGATAGAAACGTGCGAGGGAGGGAACAAGAATCGTAAATAAGAGAGACAAGTCGCTAACGTAAGCCAGTGGAAGGGTGCGCACCCTCCTTAACCTGCGCACAAACTCGCAACATACGCATTATGCATGACTGTGTAGAGGATGATGGAGGGCGAATAAATACGAGAGCAGAGCCGAAGAAAGAGTCAGAGAAAGACACAGAGTAGGGTTGGGTTTACTGAGTGGGATCGCCGAGTTGGGTTTGCGGGCGTGTGTGACCACCCACAACAAAAAAAGAAACACAGGGCGGGGGGTGAGTTTTTGGGTTTGTATAGGGGGCGTGGAATTAGCAAAAAAATGGTGAACAAGAAGATTATTAGTCCTCTACCTCCTCTCTCTTTCCTCTCTTTCTTTTTCCTCTCATCATTCTTTACCCAAATTTCTCTAACCCTAAAACACTCTCTATCTCTATCTCGATCTTTATCTCTATCCCTATCCCCGCCGATACCAAATACCACCATATTTTCTCACACCCTACCCAACACAATTCTCGCATCTTTCTCTTTCCCTTTTTGTCTATTACTCTCTCCTCTCGCTGTTGCTTCGTTTCTCTTCCGGGTTTCTTCTCTGTCGCGGTTTTCGTTTTCGTGGTCCAAGACTAACAAGGTTGTGCATCTCTCTCTCTCTCTCTCCGTTGATCCTGTGAGGTTCTTCTATGTAGGTTTTTTTCGATTTAGTGTTGCTTGTCATGCTTCTGGGTGGGTTTTTGTTTGTGGGTGCGTGGGTTTCTGTTTGTGTGCGGTGACTGATGAATCCCTGTGCGTTTATGATTGGTTGGGGGGGTTGTTATTATCTTTTCTGGGTTTTGTTCGAGGGTGGTTTGGCATATGTCCTAATTAACTGTGTTTACTTTGATTAATGTTTTTGGTTGCTTGGATTGACTATGGCATTATTTTATATCATCTTGGATTGTTTAATTGTTCTGGGTTAATTTAGTTTAGATTTATTTTTTTTTTATTTGGGTTTTTTTTTTTTGTTCCTCAATTGGGTTTATTCTTTCTTTTTTTTTTTTCCCGATTTCTTCTGTTCTTTATTTAGGACAGTGTAGCGCATCTCATATGATTTCATTGCATGCTTTTGTTAATTCCCATTGTATTATTAGATCTACATTCTTTAAAATTTTCCCCTCCTTTCTCTGTTTCTCGACCTGTTAGCTATGAATGCTCTCTTTTGACATCTTGGATTTTTCTTGTCCACACTGGCGAGGATTCCTGATTATCCAACTTTTTGAAAAACTCCTATTTTACTGATTTCTTTTGTAATTGTTCATGTGGATCGTATTTGGGGAATGCTTCAAATCCCTCCCATTTCCCATCTCATTGTTTTCTAGTAAAGAATTAGTTAGGAACTGTTGAGTATACATGCTGATGTTTTATTTTTTTGTTTGAATTTCTATGTTGTGGCATTACTTATATAAAAAGCAAAACTTCTATGTTGTAGCATTGCCAAAGTTGCTGGAGTACGGTGTTATTATTTTTGTTTTTTGCTTGGAAGTTGTGACACCACAAGAAGCGAGAAATAATTGTTTCATTTCCTATCATGGATGAATTTAGTGGTACTCAGTTTAATGGTATCATCGATCCTGTAAGGAAGAAAAGGACTCAAACTTCTCGCAGACCTTGGTTCAAGTCACAGCCGCTGGATGGAGATCATAATAATTCACCTTTTTCTCCAAATGCACTTTCAGATGATGTAAGCAAGGTCTCTAGCGATGATAATGCCAGTCAACATACTGATTATACGAGGAAAGAGTTTGATCTCAATCTATGCGTGTCCAGGGTTCCTTTTGGTGCTGGACCTGAAAGCGAAAATCTCAATGAGAATAATAAAAGAGGTGGAGGATTCAATTCATTTTACAATAATGAGCCTGCCCGAAGTGGATTTAATAAAAAGCGTAGTAGTGAAGGTGTACTTGCCCCTGCTAACTGGAAAAGCACTAGCAAGTTGAAGGATGGGTTGGAATTGGAGTTAAGTAGTGTGGATGCAAATGGTGGAAGGAATGGTGAAGGTCTGATTTCAGGAAAGGCAGGAGTCTTACCAGATAGATTGGCAATTGAGAAAAAGGTTGAAAAGGTCAAGCTTAAGGTTGGTGGCGTCACACATACAATTCAAGCAAAGAGTTCTCGATTTATAGATGCCTCAAGACTGTGGCAGAAGCAGAATCTTCAGGTATCTAACTGTTGCTCCTTGCAAGCTTGAGTTGATGAATAGTGTTAGCCTTTCCTCATTTCTAGAATGGTTTCTTTTTTCCATGTATTGATCCATGCTATCGAAGTTATATGAGGCACTCAATTTGTATGAGGCGCTAATTGGTTTTTTAAGCAACCCATGTCAGGGTTCAAAACTTTATATTGAGCTTTTACATTATCCGATAAACTTATTAGTCTGACCTATTCTTTATAATCTGCTTAATCTGTGGGAAAACCCTATATTAAATTTTGCAGCTCACCTATGTGGATTTATTTAGTTGGACTATTCAAAATCTTAAAGCTTATATATAAGCACGGCTTTTATACTAATATGTGTGTATCACCATAATAGTTGCTGTTATCCTTGAGTAACATATTGAATCCAGTATTTTCTCTTCATCACAAATATGTTTTTATTTCAGGGAAATTTGGACGATAACCACTCTCCCATAGGTAAGAGGAGTGGCTTACAAGGAATTCCATGGAATGATTTCTCAAGAGGTGGTTGTCTTGGGAAGAGCACATATATTAAGGAAGGAGAAGAATTAGAATCAGTTCGTAAGGGCAAGGGAGTCACTAAGAGGCGTGTTCTTGATGAGGAATTTGGTGGTGATGTTGAGGATGAAAAGATTCGGTACCTAGAGAAGCTTAAAACTTCAATGTCAAACAAAGGATCTAAAGAAGATAATGAAGAATCGGGCAAGAAACATCGGAAACTTTCTGGGTTATCTAATATGCAAAATGGTGGGTCATCAAGGTTAAGCAAAGGTGGCAAGAGGTCCAGATTGGATAGAGAATCTGAGGGCAGACAATTAGAAGAAGAGTCAGGGTCTGATGGGGAACTTGAAGGTAAGAAAAAGAAGAAACAAATGAAGGAATCAGTTGATTCCTTAATTGATAATAGGAGGGAAATGACTCTTACAACGCGTCAACGGGCCCTTCAGTCTAGCAAATATGCAGCAACTGGCAAAAGTTTCATAGAGTTTCCAAATGGACTGCCACCTGCCCCACCAAGAAGTGAGCATTCATCTCTGTCTTGCTTTCCTACTTCATGAACTTTTGAAGTCTATAGTAGGATAATTAATTGTAAATTCTCATATTTATTTTGGTTATTATTGATACCAGAGCAGAAGGAGAAACTTTCTGAACTAGAGCAGCAACTAAAGAAAGCTGAGGCTGCTCAGAGACGGAGGATGCAGGTTGAGAAGGCTGCTCGGGAATCTGAGGTATGTTGTTATTTCACTATACTCACTGTTCTCTATCTTATCTATATGTTACATTGAAAATTATGGGAACAACGATGTTTGAATTGAATTTTTTAGGCCGAGGCTATTAGAAAAATTCTTGGTCAAGATTCTAGCCGGAAAAAGCGGGAAGAGAAATTGAAGAAGCGCAACGAAGAATTGGCAAAGGTACTGGAAAGTCCCAGATGAATTCTCTCTCTCTCTGATACAAAGTTGTTCTGTTAATTTTTATTACGTTTTTTTTTTTACAGGAGAAGGCTGCCAATGCTATGGTGCTTGCATCTAACACCGTCAGATGGGTAATGCGACCTACTGGGACGGTGGTGACATTCTCCGAGAATGTGGGTCTCCCAACCATTTTCAACTCCAAACCTCACAGGTATTATCCTTGTAACAAAGTATTTCAAATTTTAATTAAAGGTTCTTCCCTGGCGGGCTGAAAATTGTTTTGTCTGATTCCTCAGTTATCCTCCTCCACGTGAAAACTGTGTGGGTCCATCTTGTAATAATCCATTCAGGTACAGAGATTCCAGATCCAAGCTTCCTCTTTGCAGCCTCCAGTGTTACAAGGCAATCCGGGAAAATATGTTGGCTGAAAATTCACCTGCTAATGTTGCAAAGTAAATATCGCTCTAGCCCTAAGTGCGTGCATGCACGTATATCTTGTACTCAGGGATTCGTGAAAGAAAGCTTATTCTTGAGCTTAATGTAGACAGAGAAATGCAAGGTATTTTTCTTAATAATAAAAGCTATATTATTATAATTTTTTGACAAAACATAAAATTTTTGACATCTTAGAGGTGATTTTATCCACACACCAACATGTAATTTGTTATTTTTTTTTTGATAAGTAAGAATCTTTATTGAAGAGAATGAAACTAGGCAATGCCCAAGTATACAGGAAGTATACAAAGTGAGACCTAATTACATTCTAGTTAGCTGAAAAGAAGATAGAAACTCATGGACATTCCCACCCTTCAGTACAATAGCAGAAAGCCACTGTAAAAGAGTGAATACAAATAATTTCCAGATTTCCTCCACTGCACGCTCTTTGTTGTTGAAACACCTATCATTCCTTTCGGACCATAGACACCACATTAAGCACAAAGGTATCATTCGCCACACTATTGCCAGTTGAGTGCAATTGTGCCTTATGTTCCAGCACGTTAGTAGTTCCACCACACGCTTAGGCATTACCTAGCTTAGCCCAGCTCTATTAAGGATACCAGCCTATAACTCCCCAACCAACTCACAATGTAGAAGCAAGTGATCTATCGATTCCTCATTCCTTTTACACATGTAGCACCATTCTGTGACCACCATATCCTGTTTCCTTAGGTTATCAATTGTCAATATCTTCCTAAGTGCAGCTGTCCAAGTAAAAAACACAACTTTAGACGACACTAAAACCTTCCAAATGCTTTTCCACATAAAGAATGTGAGTTGTTGAACTATCAAAGCCTTATAAAAAGATTTAAGGAGGGTAAGGGGTCTTATAGAGTAAGTTTATGGAAGTTTATTATTGAGTTTTGCTACACAACCTCCTACTATTCATCCACACTCCACACTCCATATTTTTTAATATTTTTTAAAAAATTTTTTTTGAATTTTTGTTTTAAATATTTCAAATTTTTTATTTACTATTCATATAAAAATTATTTAATAAAAAAAATAATAAAAAAAATTTTAAAAAAAGATGGAGTGTGGAGTGTTGGGAGGTTGGGAAGATTTATTGTTATTAGAAAGGGGTGGAGCACTTTTGAAAAACATATTAAGTTTGAGGTGGGTGATGGAGCAAGAACTCGCTTTTGGTTCGATACTTGGAGTGGGGAAAGCCCTCTCTACCCGCTTTTGTTATTTTTGTCTTATTTAAACACATAGTTAGACATCAATGTGTGTTTAAATAGAAGCTCAAAAATAACAAATTACATATTGGTGTGTGATGTAGGGGATAATAAAGAGAATTTTTCTATGATTTGGATGGTTGACCAGAGGATTTTCTTGGTTTTAGATCCTTGGGTAACTCTTTTTATCTAATGGTCTAAACTCTGAAGTGGATCATGACCTTCCTAATCTAAATGATCTTAATTTATGAGGCTAAAATGAAGTTGAAAGAGTTAGTCCCATTTCAATAGTGAAATTGTTTCGTTTCATTTTATCATTATAATTTTTTTAAATTTTTACATAAAATATAATAAATAATTGAATTTTTTCAATTTTTAAAATAATAATAATAATACCTTCTTGATCTGAATGTTCTTAATTTCTGAGGGTAAAATGAAGTTGGAAGAGTTAGGCCTATTTGGATAGTGTAATTGTTTCATTTCATTTTAACATTATAATTTTTTTAAATTCTCACATAAAATATAATAAATAATTTAATTTTTTCAAAATTTAAAATAATAATAATATTAAAAAATAATATTTTATTTAATTTTTATTTCAATTCATTTCATCTCACTTTACAATTCAAACGGTATGTTGGAGGATAAAGGACAGGATGAGAGGGTATTGAGACGACGAAGGAACTGATGTTTCTTATGCTCACCTTCCATTAAGGGAACAATTACCTAAGGTGTGAGTCAGGATTGTGATTTCTTATAATTTCTTGATTTAACACTTTTTACCATTTTTAGAACAATAGCTATAGCATATAAGAAAATTTGGGGAGCGGTTTGGATGCTCCCCTGCAACCCTCCAATGGTTGTGCGCCACGTAAGCAATTTATAGTAGTTAGTTTGCATTTGTATACACATCAGAGACCCATACAGTCTCCTCCCTCATTCATTCGTTTTCCATACCATCCCAACTCAAACAAAATCCCACCCCACACTTATCCCTGACGGCGCTCGACCCAAACGGTGGCAAGGACAGAGTTCGACCCTGACGGTAATCTCTTGGTATTTCTCTCTCGGTAATATCTCTTTTTGTATTTGAAATTCCATTTCTTTTTGGTGCTTTGTTTCTTTGTTGTTGTTTTTTATTTTTATTTTTTATCTTCTTTCTATATGATGATTCGAGATACTTTGTGGTTGTCAACCCAAACGGTGGACGGATATCAATTTATGTTTGAGAGATTTTTTCTGTTAGGTTTTCATGAAAACAAAGTTTAAAAATATGAGTTTTAAAATAAAATGGAAGCTTTTACAACTGATAAGCTTGTAAAATAGAAGCTTTCTCTCGACTATAATATTATGTTTGAGAGATTTTTTCTATTAGGGTTTCAACAATGTTGATGATTATTGGTTGTTGAATATGACACCAAGTTAGTCTATGCTTGTTATGAGAGTAGCTTTGTAGTGAAATCATGTGTTGCATTGTGACCTAAAAACATGTTTCTATAAAATTATTTCTTGCGATATTAGCTTACATTTGGTTGGGTTCTCTGAGCTTGGTCTAGCCATTGATGAGTGCCGATTGGAATGGTGCGATGGTGGTGCGAAATACGTGTGGGTAAGATGGTTCTCAATCCGTGTGGGTTAGGTGGTGTGCACAGCCAAGTTAGGCAATGGATGGTCGGCGTTGGACTGAGATGTTGGCAGTGGAAATGAGCTTCGTCTTGGGCGTTGGACTTGGTGGCGGTGCAAAGAGACCCATATGGGAGCTTGGAGATGATGACGAAATGAGGAAGACGCTGCCCAAACAACGATTTTTGCCTCTTTTGCGTGTGGTGATTCTGTTTGGTGAGGTCTAACTAGTCTATTATGTTTTTTCCTACTTGTCACTGTCTCAGTGGAGGGCTGCTCTTCTATCTATAATAGCTCGACCGTCTTGCAACACTTCTGATAGCATATAGACTTTACCGCATTAAGTGCTGCTAGTAGGCAATGTAATACTAACAATGTACAGATCATAAAATTATGAGAAATTCTCAACTATATATAGCTTGTTGAGAAAAAAAAAAAAACTATATATAGCTTCGTTTGGTTATACAGATGAGATAAAAATTAAAAGTTGAATAAAATATTATTAGAATATAATTTTTGCTCTTGAAAAAGGGGGGCATTGGTTCGAGTCTCCAGAAGTGCCTTTTCAATTAAAAATCTCAATTAAATTGATTTTACTTATAAAAAAAAAATATAATTTTTGTTTTAAAATTTTAAAAAGTTGAATTGTTTATTATATTTTGTATGAGAATATGAGAAAATTGTAATGATTAGATTAGATGAGATGAGAAAATGTGACGAGATTTGAATGCTCGTATAAACTTATATAAAAAAAAAGAATGCCAGTATAAACTTTGTTCACGATTTACCCAATAAATTTATTCAAGAAAGAAAGAAAATGATTTAAAAGAACAAAGAAAAAGGAAAATTTCCATGTTTTTCTCATCTTAAATTTTTCCTTTTTGTTTTCTTTTAAAAAAATAAAAGAAAAAAAATAAGGCATAGATTTTTCTGCATATACAATGTAAGAACTTATGAAAATATAAAATAATAATTCTCACTTATGAAGGATATTTTTACCCTCAAACTAATCCTTAGAGCACTTTCAATGGATTTTTTTATCTTTTTCTTTAAAATACATTATTAAAACTCTTTTTTTCTGTTTTATATAATGACTTTTACAATATACCATACATCAACTTATCTATTTTTTCTTCATATCATTTAAATATGATATCTTTTAATATTTTTTATTCATTTCAAATATTTTCTCTAAACTATCAATGATATCCTCATATATTTTGATATTTATAATATCCCCCATATACAATATCATATAATTATGTTCTATTTTAAATTAATCCAAATTTATAAGCTAAATCAAAATATAAAAAGAAGAGATTATATAATGAAATTAATCCAAATTAGAGGGTCATTTCTTTTCAATGAGAGTATATATATATTTATATATTTGATATTAAAATTAATGTTGCATTGCTGAGGAAAGTATAGGAGAAACGGAAGTATATTTCATATTAAAATTAACGTTGCAGGTGCAGATCAATGCGTGAGAGATGAGTAGATGAGAGAGAAATGATTAAAAAATAATTTACAATTATGAATAGTTATTGCTAGATGTAGCAAAAACATTGAATAGTTACTGCTAGATGTAGCAAAAACATTGTAGTCAACTGTAAATTAAAGATGAAATAGATAATTCATTGGATGCAACTTTTAGATCATTTTCTTCAAATTATACAAAAATAAGGGTTTTACATAACCTGTTGGGAGTGCTCTTACACCAATATACTACTTTACTCAAACATATTGTTTTGTGTGTGGGTTCTGGGACTAGGCAGGGTGCTTACTCGCCTAGGCGGGGGCCCTCTTTTGGGCTAGTTACTTGGCCCCATTCAATGGGTGCGGGTAACCTTATTCGTCTGTCGAGTGATCGGATTGGCCTACAGGCGGTCTTGCCACCTGTAGGGTTTAAAATTGAAACTCTAAATTCTATTAAGGTTCAATCTAACTTCATAGCATCCATAATTCATTAGACATAATCCTAACCTCCTTCGATTTTAGTACATCTACAAAAATGGACTGATTTTAAGATAGGTTGTTTCACTTTCGAGCTACTTACAATGGAAATGATGACTTTTCATAGAGACGGCTGCAGTGACTACGATGTTGACGACTAAGTTGGGAGAGAAGAGAGAGACAGAGACTAAGATAGAGAAATTGAGAGATCGAGACGATAGTCGTGCATGGAGAAGAGGGAGGTGGGGTTTTGGAGCCTAAATGTGGTTCTATAATGGCATTTTTTTGGGGAGTTTTTTTTATCTCCCCAAAATGACATTGTTTTGCTTAAATAAGTTTTTTGAATATATGTAATATATATATATATATATATAAATATATAAGCAAGCAGGTGGGTGAAATTCGAACGAGTGCAGTGCCCTACCCACCCCCACTTTGTCCTTCAAAAATTCCACTCGCCCATCCGCTCGAGTGATGTGGGCAAGTTTCCTACCTACCATAGGTGAAGCTGACAGGCGGGCTAGGTACTGGCACCTGGCCACTAGCTAGCTTTAATGATGATGGGAAAAGAAGCTTAAGACTATAGCGAGCTTTTAAGGAGTAGCCCCTATTTTAACACATTGGTCACACCGGTCAGCGTGACAGATGAGGTGGATTTGGTAAAATAAAATGGGATGAAGCTTGATGTAAGGAATAACTAAGGAAATACTATGTCTCACCTTGCTTAAGTTCTCACCTTGCCCAAGCTAGGGTTCACTGTTGTCTGTGTTGCCGACACCCCATAGCTTCTGGTGGCCGGTGAAGACATTGGTATGCTTTTAGATTACAACTTTTTCAGCTTTGTTATTGGGTATGACCTCCAAATTACATTTTCTTGAAGAAATAATCGGAGAGAGAGTGAGTGAGTGAGAGAGGAAACCCACCCTTTGCACCATTTGGTGTTGCTAGACCAGTGGGTGTGGAGGTCGGAATGGAAGACATGGGTGGCCTTCTGAAACGAAGACTACTCAGGCAGTGCTTCACTTTATTCATTGCTTATGTTTCTCCCTTATGTCCTCTCTGCAAAATTTCAAATTCTTGGAAAACTCGGTTTAATGGGCATGATGGATAGGGTTGAAAAGGTGGTGTGTTTCAGAACTGTTTATATCTATATTGGAAGGTAGGTGAAGTAGAGTTTTTTTGGGATGGAAGGGCTGCAGGCGAAGGGATGAAACCCCCTTGCTTGTGAAGCTGCCGGCGAGTGTGGGCTGGAATGGCTCGAGCTTGAACAGAGAGGAAGCAAATGAGAGTTTTAGGAGTAAAATGGATGCCTTGTTTAACTCTCCTGCCATGCTGGGCGGTGTGGTTGTGTTAAAAAAGGTGCTTGAGAATATAATTATTGAAGACTATAAATGATGCCACAGTTGAGAAAATGGAAGAGAAGATGAGCATTCAGGGACTGGAGGGACCCTAGTAGCTTTGATGGGGACAGTAGTTTATTTAGGTCCTAGATATAGCTAAATAGTTTTTTAGTACGTTACAAGAACAAGAAGAACAATAATAATAATAATAATCATGTTACGTGCTCATGAATCATCAGATGGCTGTTAGTCAAGTTCTTTTGTCCCTTTTATTTTGTAAATCACCGAAAAGGCCACATTTGTGACCACAGCCATTATGCTATACCGAAGTCTTCAAGTAAGTACATCTGGAAATAAGGTTTTGATCAAAAGAAACTTGTCAATGTCTTGCAGATACAAATACAAGAGTACGTGGTTGCAGGTTTTCTTCTGAGCAATTTAAACGCAATTCATGCAACCAGATGAGAACCACAACAGAGTCGATCATGATATAAAATTTAATATGTAACGAAGTCCATAGATAAATCATGCAAACTAGGTAAAGCTTCAAGCTTATTAAATTGTCAATATTTCTACAGAATACACTTCCGGAAAAATGTTCCTTAAACAACAAACCAGCTCTAAGTAGCTTAAAGCTGATCTTAGAACAAGTGAATATGCTCTTGAGAAGAATCATTTTGCAGGAGCAGATACGTGACTTATGACCAATGGGGGACGTAAAGCGCAATGGTTTGCATCCTTTTGCTTGCGAGCCTTGTACATCTCTTCTGTCTCTATCACTACTAATCTCTTGACCTAATTGGATCATAAAATTTACTAATAAGAAACCAAGTACCAGATTACACATTTTAAGCAAGGAATGAATTCACTGTGGGTTTTTTTGAAACCTGTTGGAGCATTCCCCTGACAGTAGGAGTATTCCATCGCATGACGGTTCGGTTGCACTTGCGCAGACGCAATGCCTCTAAAGTGCGCCTGTGAAGTCTCCTGGTCCCTGGAATGCCCCTCACCAAAGTTATATAAAGGTTAGGGCTCCATGCAATTGGGACGCAGGCCTTGTAAGCCTTGAACGCATTCATGTCTTCACTTTAGATCTACAAAATCCACAATAATCCCAGAGCATTGATCCAATATACTTCTCTTTGTTCAAAATGAAAAGGACATGATAGAAAGCCTCAACAACCATTTATTTTCAAAATTATTGAAGCAGAATTTTTCTTCTTATGTGTAAAATACCTGTACAAAAAAACCATTTATTTTCAAAATTAGTTTGCTTTTTTTTTTTATAAGAGAATTATTGATAGAAAAAGGCATAGCCCGAGTACATAGAAAGTATACACAGAATACACCTAGCAACCAATAAGCACCAGTGTTAGATAGAAGCAAATTATGAAGACTATCCCCATTACAAATAATGACAAGCCCAAGAAAATAGAGTGTTGAAAAAGAATCGCTTCAACTCGTCCAAAAAAGGTTCCCGGTCTTCGAAGCACCTACCATTTCTCTCCATCCACACAATCTTACAGGGAAAGTGGTTACTATGATGACCGGAAAGAGCCTTGTAAAAGGATTGCACCAAGAATCTTCTACTTCCACTAGAGTCCAAATCAGCCGTCCTCCACCACATTACCAATGTTCATAGCATGCAGAAAAACCAAAAAAATCAGCAAAGGTTCCCAAGTTCCCAATCCTGAGCCGCTCTCATGAAACAAACATGCCACTAAGTAGAGCCACTGGAGCAATCCGACAAATCAGCCACCATAGCCTCTTTATCACTTGCAATCCGAAAGAGAGTGGGGATAACACACTTAAGGGCCCTCTCACCACACCAAACATCAAGCCAAAGATAAACACTAGAGCCTCTTCCAAAATTATTTTACCTTAACACATTTATTTGAATTTAATATATCTCCTTGTGACCTAATAAATCATTACCTAATATATTATTTTGGGATAAGTATTGCCTAATACTTCAAGTTCAAACAAAGTAAAACCAACAGTGTTCTTCGTTCAAAATTTACTTTTCCATCTAGACTTCGTTAGAACTAGTACTCAGTTAGAAAAAGCCCAACAAGGAAATGAGAAATATCCTCATCACAGACTACAGTTAAATGGAAATATCATCCGTATCCCAACTCTAAACTCAACAATAGCTACGGGGAAAACAGAATCCATTTGCTACAAAGATTACACAATTTAGCAAACACAATTTCAATCCACAAAATCTCTCAAACCTTCCGGGGATTTAACAACCCAAGTTAACCATAGATGAACCGACAATTACAAATAGAGAGATCGGAAAACACTTACCACCGCGGAGTGAGATGGAGTGGCTGGACGGTCGGATTCAAGAGTGAGGCGCTGCCTAGAGATGTTCGAGATGCTCTGTGACAGTGAAAAACAAAGTCAAATCCGAATTTGAGAGGGTGAGAAAACACAGAGAGTGAGAGAGAGACAACAGACGGATTGAAAGAGAGGGAGAGACTAACGGGTGAGTCAAGGTGACGACGGTGGAGGAACGAGCGGTCCAATCACCGGGAGAGAGAGAGAGAGAGAGAGAGGGAGGGACGTCCGCCTGTGGGGCGTGGGGTTTGGACGGGGAAAGGAAAGGCAAAGAGAGGATGGGGTTTTAGGGTTTCGTAAAATGACGCCGTTTAGGTTTCAAACTAGAAAAAAAAAACAGTTCCGCTGCTAACCAGTCGGGCTATTTTTCTTTGTTTAACAGCCTTCCACACATGTACTGCCACCTCAAAAATTTTACTAAATTTATAATACACTCGTTCGCAGGGAAAAGAAAAGAGACATTGGAAAATCGATCCTGTGCTTCCAGTTTCACCGACATAGAAAAGCAAAGTTCCACCGCCACCAGTTTGACGCCATCTTAATTCCACCGCCGCATGATAAAACCCCCAATAGCCCCTCCACATCAATCCCAAATTTGAAAGCCACTACACAACACATGCATAGAGAGAAAGTGCACTACATTTAGCCTTTGTTAACCCACCCCCAATACCTCACCATGCGCCACTATCCCTTGTCACAAAAAAAAAAAAAAATCACTGCACCGTGAGACAATCGAGCATTGCATGGCATTGCAATAAAAATGCACGACAAAGCCCCACGTTTAACCTCCATAGCAAGCCTTGAACCACCATGAAAATAGCCCAGACACCGCCCAACAAACCTCTGTTTTTTAAGAGAAAAAATAGAGCACAATTTCTTCCTAACACCACTAACTATAGCACACAGCACCATCGTAACACACAAATCTCATTTTTTTCATACAAAAAAGAAAAAGAAAAAAGAGAGTGGTGATCATCCTATGAAAACCACATCACTATTTTCTTAGATCTGCAATGCTCAGCTCGCTGCCATTTTCTCATCGTTGTCGACTCCACCATAGGTAGCTCTCTTGGGCTCCGTCGTTGTCGAAGGCCAAACAAACCAAAAAGAAAAGAAAATACAAATAACTCAGCTAGTGAAAGGGGCAATATTGTCGAAATCAGTTCGTCATCACCATGAAAATTGCCTAAATGCCGCCTAACAAACCTCTATTTTTTAGGAGCAAAAACAAAGCACAATTTCTTCCTAACACCACCACCAATAGCACCCAGCACCATCGTAACACACAAATCTCATTTCTTTCATACCAAAAAAAAAAAAAAAAAGAGTGGTGATCACCCTATGAAAACCACACTGCCATTTTCTTAGCTCAACTCGCTGCCATTTTCTCGCTGACGTCGACTCCATCCTAGGTCACTCTCGGGCTCCATCGCTGTCGAAGGCCAAACGAACCAAAAAGAAAAGAAAAAACAAAGAACTCAACTAGTGAATGTGATAGTATTCTTGAAATCAGCTTGTCGTTCACGACTTCAAGACACTTCAAGACCCTAGGTTTGGGATGGGTGCTTGAGGGTCACGAGATCAGTTCATTGCAGCTCTGGGGGTCGATCTCCATCCGTCGTGGCTTGGCAGGAAAGAGCCCATCTCGGCTCGACAAGGTATTCTCTGGGTTTGTTCAGGGTGGAAGACGAAAGGGGTAAGAGAACTTGGAAGCTTGATTTTTCTGGGTTTGTCTCTCTGGTCAGGGTGGAAGACAATGAGTGCATGAAAACTTTTTGTGGAGTTAATGATCTTCTATAGATGGGTACAAGATATGTAAATTGAAGGATTTACGTGGAGGGTTATTATTGGGGGCTGTTATTTAGGGTTAGACAGCCGGACCGACTTTAAGGTTTTCTCAACAAAAAAAAAAAAAAATCAGAGAGAGAGAGAGAGAGAGAGAGAAATGGCCCACACGTGCATGTCTTCGGCTCCCAAATCTTCTCTGCGTTTGGATAATGAGTTAAGGGCATGTTCGGGATTGAGTTTATAAGTTTAAAATGTACTTTTAACTATTTAAAAGCTCTTTTAAAGAAAAAATAAAATATTTGATAAATTTATAAAAAGTATTTTAATAAACTAAAAAAATTAAAAAGTACCAAATTGAAGTTTTTAACGAAAAGCTCATGCAGATAATTGTATATTTTTTAAAAATTAATGTAACTAACTTAAAAAGTGTTTTAGATACATATTTATCAAACAGTAAACAACTTTTGAAGTATAGAGCTTATTATTTAAATTATAAGTTATAAGCCCTAAAGTTATAAGTTATATTTCCCACCACAATCCAAAATATGCACTAAGATAAGAAGAGTTGAGATAAAAGTTAAAAATTAAAAGAAGAGTATATTAACATCCCGCCTCAACTGAAGCAAACCTATTTATTGGTGAAAAAATTCTTCTCATCAGCTACTATTCACTATTTCACATTCTACACTCTATTAAAAACACCCCTTCACACCTTGTGAAAAAGTTATAGATATGAGATGTATGACGTGAACAGTTATTGATTGATAGCAAAACTCTTATTGCTGTGGTCCAAGTTTTGCTTAGCAATAGGTACGGCACGTCCGATTGGAGCAACAACCCTCACCATTCTCTCCTTCACCAACCTTCTCATCCATCTGATGCATAAATGTTCGATGCAAGCGAATAACCTGCGGAATCCAATGGCTCCAGCTCAAGAAGAAGAGAATAGGTTTTGAAGAAAGTTTTTACTGGTCTTTTTTGTATTTTTTTTGGCTCTCTTGCCGTTATATTCTACACCTTTGATAACGTGTCAAGGTGTTTAACTTGTAAGCACAAACAAAGTGTCCACGACATGACTTGGTTTTGATGAGTTTAATTTATATGTAATTTTAGATAAGTTTAATAAAAAAATTATAGTTATTAGCATTAAATAACCATTAAAAATATGATTATTTAAACAATCATTTAATTAGAATTTAATTATTAATTAATATATAATCGGTATAACGGCAAAATTAGACAAAAAACAAACTCCTTTCCTGGATGTGACCTCAAATGGCATATGAATAGTCGATCAATTAGACTATTTGCAAATCACTATTTTAGCAGTTTCCTCTAATTAGTCAAGGAACATGAACTTGAATTAATATAATAAATTCAGTTACATTTTGGTACCATTAATATTAATGGAGTGATCCTAAGTTGCCGTCAGTAATGACAGCTGGGCATGTGCCGCCTAGTCAATTTTTTTTTCATTTTTCCTTTCACATTGTTTAACATCTTTAAATATTTTTTTTAAAAAAATATCAATACATTAATTGTCACTTCTTTAATTAATAAGTAAAAAAAATTGAATACATGATTAGTCAAAATGAGAATATACTAACATTATTCATATTAATATTGTGCAAAGGGATGTTTCTAGAAGCATTGGCCTTGCCTGAGGTGACACCTAAACCCTAGTCTGCTCATTTCATTTCAGCACTGCAATCGTCGGCATCTATTATATCTGAATCTATTGACGTGCTTGCAGTTGCCACATGTCTAAGAAATTAGAGAATCATTTTCCTCACAAAATTAGGGAGTTTTTGGATTTTCTGCCAAGAGTCTTGTGCCGATCCTCCAATCCCCAAGAAAAAGGGGCACTCGTGATTTTGGCACTTTGTGGAAGGGAATCTGTAAACTGCCAAAACACCTAAAAACAGGACTACTGATAGACAGACTTTTGGTGGCCTGATCCGAATTGCTCAATGAATCTAAGAGCGGGGGAAAAAAAGGAAAGAGAAATCTACAAGTGAAAAGCAAACATTTCTTCCACCAAATCAACCACTAAAGAAAAGTGGGGAAAAGTATAACTTCTAATCTCCACTAGAGAAAAAAGAAAAAGGCCTTGTCACAAAGAACTTTTGAGCACTCACTCGTGATCCTCATGCCATCTTTGAATAGTATGTACAAGGAAACAACCCACCCACACGCTCTCTCTCTCTTTCTCTGGTGTGGAACTTGGTGATTTTTCATTAAATCTCGATCTCCCAGATGAAAAGATACCATCGATCCACTAACTTTGCTCTTGCCAAAGTGATGTAACTTTCTCATTTTGAGAGCCCATAAAAAGAGGGGAAGAGAGAGAGAGAGAGAGAGAGTTCTCTAGGAGTGGGTATTTCATACAACATAACTACATTTTCTAAGGCTGCAAGCACTATGAACCCTTGATCAAGAAGGGACAACAGGAATCCTTTCGTTGGGAAAATTGTACCTCGCAGAACTAGTGAAAGATGAATATGTGGGCAGTTCTTCAAGCTCATCATAGAAGTCATATTCCTCTGAGATCGGAGTGGACAAGTTCATGAGCTGGGAATAGCAGAGGGGCTCTTCATCCAAGAGGAGAACAGTTTCATGGAGTCTTTCATGTTGCACTGTGAAAGGGTCTTCTCCTTGGTTAGCTATTATATCCTGGGAACCGCTTATGGGGGATTGTATGTAGTGGAAATGATCTTCAACCGGATCCTTCTTTTCTCTGGTGTTCGTGTTGGGTTCATTTCGTTTTTCTTCATGTGCTAGCTCGAGCTGTTCTTGTTTTGGTAGTGTTGAGAGATCTTCATTTGAATGGTTTTGTGGTTCTTTAGATGGTTGGATCAGGTTGGTGGTGGAGAGATCAGGACCTGGATGGTTATGGCTAGAGGTGTAGGTGATGATGAGCATTGAAGCATCTGTTCTGCATCTTTCTACTTGCTTTTTGGCTGAACAACCCTTTGATGTGCTGCACCTGTAATAGCCCCTGCAAAATAGTTCCAAAATTTGAGAATTGTAGATGAGAAAGAGTGAAATCTAGGGGTATAGAGGAAAACAAACCCCAGATCAACCTTAAGAATTCACTATTAAAGTAACATGATCCAAGAGAATGTCAATTTACTCTGTTGGAGATCTGAAAATTTTAAAATGGAAAGAAGAAGAAAGTAGTGCATCAAGATAAAGAAAACTTTGCAAGAAAAAACAGAAGATGACATGAGAAAGCAATGTAAACCTTGGATAAGGAGATCCTTTAATAGGTTTTTGCCCATATTTTCTCCAAGACCAGAGATCAGAAGGCGGCCCTTCATTCTTTAATTTCCCAACATTTGCTCCAATCCTCACTTTAACAACATGCTTCTGAACCATCTTCCTATGACAGTACACAAACAAATGTTACAAAATGCCAAATAAAATTCGACAAATGTAAAAGAAATAGCCTGAAAAAAATAACCAAGCCACAGAAAACATATCTCCCAAACTAGAAATAACTTTAAGTACAAACAAATTTTTTCCCTTTTAAGGTATTGCAACCTACCTTCTTTTGGATGCCTGAGTTTCTGGTTTGAGTTCTTCTGGAATCTCCTTGTGCAGCTTTGGCGACAGAGATCTATCCATGACTGCTTGTTACCTCCACTTTTCTTCTTGTTACTGTACCAGGCCAAAAATCAAAGAAGGTGGCTAAAGAGTTGTTCTGGGATCAAGTTGCAGAAGCAATAAAGGAAACAGAAAGATCACGATCAGAGCTGTAATTGATCAGAGAGAGAGAAAGAGAAAGAGAGTAAGCTGAGGACAGGCAAGAAATGACAAAGCTCCAAGTTGCTTTTCTTTCACTCATTTAATGTAAAGCTACGAACCACTATATGCACATATCAACACTCCCACTCGACTCCCCCGGCCCCCAACCCAACCCCACCGTACAATATTTTAAGCTATCCAGACACAGCTATTCTGATACGCTCGTGTGCAAAGAGATATTTCCATGGAAGAACATGTTGATTCCATATCCATTTTGATTGGCCGCATGACAGTAGCGTGGGTCCTATTCCACTTCAATAGCACAGTCTAGAGTTGCCGCGTGGCTATTAACATGATCAGGGTGCCAAGACTAAGAGTACTTATGAACTGCCAGTGCCCGATCAACCGAACCAAACGGCCAACCGGTTCGTGAGAATGCGCGCATAGTCATAGACACACTTGCAAACACATGAAGTGGCTTTGCATGTCGTGACCTGGATTGCCCTTTTTGGTGGTATGAATCTGTCATAGGAATGCATTTTAGGGACTTTTACTATTGTGGTGAAGTTAAAAAAGAATAGTAGCACACGTTGGAAAAGTTACCAAGTTTTATTCCAAACTAGCTAGTAGCACACGTTGGAGAAGTTATTAATTTTTAATTTTGATCATAACTTTATTATGAAATTTTTTGAAGGCGGTTTTTTTTCATTAACAGCTGATTTTGATGAATTACATATCGAAGTTTTTTTATTTTTATTTTTATTTTTATTTATGTCGGAGGACCTCTCTAAGGCAGGGCTCTTTGGACCACCTCTGAAGAGTAAATCTTGGTCCTGTGTACCACACATTCGAAAGTTTCCTTACACAGAACTGGTTAATTAAATCGCTGACTTTTTATCAGGAGGTGTGGCCCATAGGATTGTTTGCATCTACAAGGTGTTGAATTTTGGACCTTGAAGGGAGTTATATCTCAAGATCAAGGCTTTCACCACTTAGGCTAACCTCTTGGAGTTAAATAAATATTATAAATAAAAAAAGTGGTGTGGTGTTTTTTGACCTTTACAATTTCATGATATTTCAAATTACTTTAAAATTTATGATTATTTAAGATATTCCCAAAAGAAATGAAGCTATTACTTGGGAGTTATATCCAATTAAAAAAAGAGAGAGGAAGGGATGAAAGAAGAATATCGTTGGTGTTTATAAGATGATTATTGACATGGTTATAATTTTAACATGATGACAAGTTTGTATCTCGATTCAACAAATTATAAGGCTTGCATGGCTATATACCGGTCGTAAAAGTGAATTGAAGATCAAATAGTATAGAGATATACCACTAACCTTACTAGATGATATTGCAGAATATTCGTAAATATGGGCTTCTCAAGATTTTTTATTTTTTGATTGAAGATGGTATAAATAAATTTAAAACACTTTATGTATCTTTAAAACATACTACAACAAAAAGCCGTTTAAGCGGCCAAAGAAAATTGTGGCGAGCAATTATTGGACGGCAGAGCCCTTCTTTTACTGTTTCCGTGTATTTCTTTTGGAGAGTGAGGAAGTCGCCGCAAAAAAGTCTATTTGTGGCGATAATTAGTCGCTGCAAATAGAATGGCCACTTTACATCCTCAATTTAACACTTTATTCTCTCTGACGGCGACATTTTGGTTATATTTGCGGCGATTGGTAACCGCCGCAAAAGATCTTGATAAAAACCTATGCGAATTCCTCCCTTCTTTCTTTTTCCCCCGTCTTTCTTTTCCTTCTCCCCCTTTTTTCTTTTCCCCCAGCTTGATACTCCCTCTCTATTCTCTGTGAGTTTGCTGCCGCCCTTCCCAAGCCATGCCTGCTGCCGTGCCATTGCCACCTCGCCGAGGACTAGGTGAGTCTCCCTGTGTGTGCACGTCTCTCTCTCTCTCTCTCTCCCTCACCTTTAGCTCTCTCCGTCCATTTCTCTCACTCTCTTTTTCGCCCTAATAATCTTTCCCTTTGATCTTGCGGGTTCCATCGTCGTATGTGAGGGATCTCGATCGGAGCGTGGACGAGGGGCTGCTGCTCATGAGCAAAAGCGTACGGTAAAAGAAGGAGACATGGCTACAGTATGGATATCCTCCCGTTGCTCATGACCAAAGCGGTGATCAATGAATGGGTCTCTATTTTTCAAAAATTTCCCCTCCCGTTTTAGGTATATGTATTGCAAGCATTGCATCTAAGCATAGTGCTATGTCCTTCATCTATGTTTGTTTTGATTTCGTAGATTTGGAATTCCCGTGTATTGTTTGGGTAAGTTCAATTTTTTTGGATATTTTCCCTGATTGATTGTGAATCTGTTACGAATTGATTGTGAATCTGTTATAGCTTGCAGTGCTTTATCAACATTAGGGACTTTTTGATGTTGAAGGATTGGTTTGGATCAGTTTTTAGACACTGATTTAGAATTGATTTGGGGTTTGGGGAGCTTTGTCGAATGTTGTTGTTTTTGATGTTATAGCTTGATTTGGGTGATATACATCCGAAAGTATGCCAATGTGGATTTATCTGTATTGCTGCTGAATTTGAAATTTTAATATAGTTTCTTTCTCCATGAATTTTTGGATTGTGCTAGCTCTAGCTGCTATGAAATATTTTATTCACATCTAATCAAATAAATGCACCTGAGGTGGGTAGTAATCTCTGGAAGTTTGGAGGAAGGGTAAAGAACTCAGAAATTAACCTGGTAGCATCATTGATGGTGATGATCTTCTTTGACAATTATGAGGATTTAGTAAAGGCTGCATGATGGAAAGGATTATTAATGTAGCCAAGATATAAGGCTTTCTAAGAATATCTGAACTAGGAATTTTGTTTTAGTATGGATACCCCTAAACTTGAGCCAAAGCGTACGGTTGCTTGCATGCAACCTTAAGAAACTGGATCAAATTGGCAAAGGAGACATGCAGGAACTGCATTACATGAACATGTGGGTTACAAAATGCTAATTAATTGAGTCCATTTCAGAATTTTACATGTATTATTAATATCTTTGAGTCTTTTGCTCATGCTTCTCATGTACGTAAACATAGATTTTCATTTTTTTTTAAAAGCTTATTACATTTTTCAAGAAAATAGTCCTTTCTGATCATGGATCATACTTGGTAGCTACCAGCTATGTAGTAAACATTTGACTTGTTTCTAGGCATCCTAATGTGCTAAACCTAATTCCACTGGGGTTTTTGGTGACTTCTAGGACCCTCTAATCCATGGTTTGTGCGTACTGATCTTTGTAGAGTGTAATGCCACTTTTGAGCCTCATGTTTGGATTTTTTTTTTTGCTCTAACAGAGAGTTTTCACCAACCCTGTGGTGGTAGAATTTTACCCAATATATACAACTCCAATACAAGTCTCAATATTTAGGAAATTAATTTGAGAGACATGGAAATTTGAGAGACTTACCTCGACCAGCCCTGCTGTGTTTGAATTATATGTTACACATGTGTTCTGTTGTGTTACAACCAGCCTTATTGTGTTTGAACCAGCCCTATTGTGGTTGTGTTTGAATCAACCATGCGTCGTTATTCTCATGGAAATCAATATGTTACAACCAGCCCTGTTGTGTTTGAATTATTGAGCCATTGATACACGCACACACACATGTGTGTATATATATATTCGTAGAGATGGATGCATAAATATCTAATTCCAATCAATGACATTGCTTTGCAATGAATCTAGTCCAAGGAGTGTCCAATGCCACTGAAATCGATGTGAAACAAGGGAATTATTACTTCATTCTCCATTAGCTTTGTGGGTTGGTCATGGCTTCCAATCTAAGAGTTTTCAAGGCCTTGGAAGCTATGAGAGCCCTAGCTTAGTAAAGGCTGATATCAATGTGAAATGCACATTATAGCTTTGATGTTGTTTCTTTTATTCATCCCTTGCATTTATTAACACAGAAAGCATGCAGAGCAAAACTTATCCAAGATTGCATTTGGTGAATTTATTGCAAACATATTTCTAAGGATGTTTTGTCAATGATACTGGTTGATATCGTTGTGTCATGTTGCATCTAACTTTTATATGATGTTTACCATTTAGAGGACATTTATTTTTATTCATTTGGTTAATTTTTATTGTGCTTGGATGTTTTTATTGATTTTCCTTGAAATATAAAATTAGTGCATGGCTTGGATTTTGATCTTTGTGATGTTCTGCATTTATATTTTTTTTGGGCAAAATTGTTCTTTGCTGCGAATTAGGATTTGCCGCGTCCGCGTTTATATTTTTTTTAAATGTTTATCATTATTTGCGGCGAATAGTATTCGCCACAAATAATTTTTCCCAGAGAACTAAGCTAGCGGCAAAAACAATTCTACCTAGCGTGAAAGGCTTATTTCTGACGAAATGATTTCGCAGAAAAAGATATCCTATCCGACGAAATCTGAAGGTCAACGTAATTGATCAATTCAGACGATTTATTTTCGGCCAAATTGCTGCGAATGAATATCGGTCGGATGAAGTCTTTTGTGGCGAATAGTATGCCTTTTGCTGCGAATACTACTCGCCGCAAAAGGGCAAATTTTTTGTTGTGATATAAATGAAATTTGTAGTCATAAAGTGTGTAAGCGTCGCGCAATCTTTTTTAAAAAAAAATAAGTAAATATGAAATCTATATAAACAATTAATTTTTTAATAGTAAACCCAATGTTTTAAAAAAAAAAAAGTGTGACGCTTGTATAACCCAGTTTAGCATTAGTTCCACACCTGCTGCCAACCCTTACACGCTTGTATCCATTGAATAAGCAAGAAGATTGGAAGGCCACTCATTTGGGCCCTACCTTTTGGGGGGCAAATAAGATTAGGGTTTTCAAAATTGAAAGTCATATCCAATTTCACAAAAAATAAAGGAGATAAAATACATACACAAAATTTCAAAAACAACTCCAAACTTAAGGTTGGTAATTTGTATTCGCAGTTTGTGTCGTATCAAGTTGTGGACATTTGATTATATGAGTCAACCTGAATGCGATTCGTTAAGCTAAACGGATTAGACATTTTACATCCTAACACAATCTATTTAAATAACGAGTTGTGTCGTGTTATCCGTTTTGATTCGTTTAATAATTAATTAGAAATTGATTAACACGACATGACTTATTTTAATCTGTTTCATATAACTAAGTTGAACTAACTCTTATAACTCATTTGACCTGATTAAAACATCAGAATAGATGACATAGCTAGCTTTGGTATTTTATTTTAAACATGGTTTGGATTATTTTGAGATACTGATACATTAATTTATGATATTATTAAAAAAAAAAAAGGTCAAATTACATTAGGTAGATCCATTCCAAAACTTGCCCAATAAGAAAACAGCTAGAAATAATTAAAAACAAACTTTGAAAAATATATACAAGAGGGAACTAGAGAATTTATTAGGAAGAATCATTAATATTATAATCATAAATAATATCAAAAGCAAAACGAGTAGTTATTTGGTATAAATTTAGAGATTGTAAATTTGCTTAATTAATTAATTAGTTAGCAACTAATAGAATTCATATATACGATTATTATCTTCTTTGGGTCGAACATGATGCACGCGGATGGGTTGATCAATACTGAGAGTGAGAACCGCATGCGACCCGCAGCTTGCGCATGCACCTAACAAGCTGACATCTTCCTCGCACACGGATAATTTGTAGATTCTCCTTATTCGTTTAAACGTCATGGAAGCCAAGTTTTATGCACAAACTCCCTCAGATCATATCAGATAAGAAAGGAATGGGTCAAACTATTGTCATGATGCATTGCATCGATTTATATAATCTTAACTGATTTATCCCTTATAATATATATCAGCAATATTAGTCTCACAAAAAAAAAAAAAACTTTGTTGACCTGATCATCCTCTACTTTTTATCTAGAATAATATTATTTAATTTGGCCATCTGAAACTTATTGCTCAGATGACTCTCTTGACGTAACACCACCAATATTTGATGTCTTGTGATTTATTAAAAAAATTAAAAACATAAACACAAAAGGGGTAGATAGAACCTAGGGTTTTAATCTTTATTTTTTTATATTTTTGGATGCCCTTAAGAGTACTTTTTATTTATTACAAAGAAAGAATATTATCTAGGAGTTTAGAACTTTTTAAGGGTGGGTTTGGATAGACAATTCAGATGAAAACATCTCATCTGGAGTTGTACTGTACAATAGTTTTGACTATCCAAACACAATATTTCATCTCTTAAGTTTTGAAAACATACACTTAAATGAATAGTACATAAACAATATAAAACAGTAAAAACTGACATAAATAGTGCATGAATAGTGCCAAAATAGTAATAAACTGTACACGAACAGCGTATGAACAGTACATGATTAGTGCACAATTTGGATACTCTATAAAACAGTAGGACCCTCCTTTGATCAAAGCTCAAAAAATCAAAATTATCTCATCTCATCGCACCATCCAGACACTTTTTTACAAACCATCTCATCTCATCTTAATTAAAAAAATCTCACTACTATTCAAAACATCTCATCTATCTCATCTGAACTGTCTATCCAAACTCACCCTAAAAGTCTTGGATGAATAATACTATGGATGATGTATGTAGGGTTTGAGATGGTTTAAGATCTTCATAAACCAAGAATTAATAAGTATTAGTGACAAGTTTGGATATCTCATAAGATATCTCTCAATAGGAGGGAACCCTTTTCAGGAATTACAATCACATAATTATTAAATAAAACCAGGCCGATAGACTTCCATCCAAACTTCTCCAAAGATTGATTGACTCCATGGATGATGCCTACTATACATATATACATGAGTATATATTTTGAAGTAAAAATGGGGATGTACAATATTCCTTTTATACGTTCAGGTTCTCTTTTAAATTAATGTCATAATTTCCTGGGGGAATCTTTTATGCTTCATTAATAACACAGACTAATTTAAGCCAACTAGCTAGATACGTTTTATAATAGGCTTGCTTCCTAAAGTCTAAATGGATGGGAATTATGCAATACTGTCAAAATACTTATGTACGATCGTAGGCATATTAATTAGTGATCACCAACCACACAACTTGCTGTATGCAAAATATAATTCCATGAATATATATATATATATATATATATATATATATATATATATATATAAATATTGCACGTCTTTATTGTTTTTGGGCTAGGAAATTTAGGTACATCCATCAAGGCGTGGAAGATGACCATGTCTTAACGTCAACTCAGGACGTGGTCACAACCACCTACATTCTTTTTTCTGCAGACTGAGAACTAGTCTAGCACTTCTTTACTCGCATATATAGAACACTGGCCTCAATGTTCCATGCATGTTCCTTAATTTTCTGCCAAGCAAAGAAGGCGTTTTGATTTAATTATTTGCTGCTAATTTTGGGGATCAAACATGGTTTGGCAGAATTGGCAACATAAGATCAAGGTTAAGCATCTCTTGAATCCTCCTGCCTTATCTCTAAGACAACCCTTCCACATCCTTACAATCACCCTCCTCAGCCTCTTGCTGCCACTCTCATTTCTCCTCCTATCCAGGTTCTCTAATGCTAACTACTATCTCCTAAGCCTTGACTCTTTTCCTTCCTCACAGCTTTCTTCTTTTCTCTTATCATTCCTCCTATACACCAACCCAAGTGTTCTCTATTTTCTTGTTTCCATTATTAGCACAACCACTCTTGTCCACAGCTTGACAGGAAAGGTTACCTTTGCAAGCGAGTCTCCAAAGCCCATTTTACGACCCCGTTTGTACACTGCATGGATTTTTATATGCACGTTGCAAGTCTGCGTTAGTTTGGGCATAGAAGGGAGCATTGCAGCAGGAATTGATGGCGCCAGTAGTACTGTTGGTATGGAGAGAAGCTTGTTGAGCAGATTAATTTTCTTCCTGGGATTGCATGAAACGATGCTTCATTGGTCTAGGGTAGTGGTGAGGCCTGTGGTGGATGACACCATTTTCGGGGTTGCTACCGAGGAAAGGTGGGCTGAAAGGGCGGCCATGGCGGCGAGCTTTGGTACCCTATGGTGGTGGAAGTTGAGGGATGAGGTCGAGTCTCTGGTGGCAGTGGCCGAGTTCAGGCTGGGATCAGAGGTGTTGATATTGAGTAGATCAGGGGTCGCTGACTTTGTTGCTTGGTGGCTCTATTACCTGACTGTAACAATTGGGATGATCAAGATTGTGAAGGGTTTTATGTGGATTGGCATGCTTTTGCTATGTAGGAGGCCGGCGGTGAGGGGGAGCTCACCTGATTCTAGTGGGGATGAAGACAAAGTCTGAATTTGACAGTATATATTCTTATTATTTATTTTATCACCTCGTTTATTCATAATTATCTAATTGAATTTGCATCCAATGTTGTATTAAGTTCTGATCAAGTGTACTTGTATTATGGCTGTACTACGCTGTGGACATACCTGAAATGTACAGATTTCCAAGTTTTTTTTTTTTTTTTTCTAAGCAAGTAAACTTCATTAAAAAAAGATGATACAAGTTAGAGGGGTGGGGTTCCCCAACAAAATATCCCAAAGCAATAAACACAGTGTGAATGTGATGAAAAAAGAAAAAAAAAAAGGGTTGCGACCAATTTCTTGGTCTGTACCCAGTCCCTACTAAGAGGGATCCGTCTTAAAAGACGTTTTGAAGATAAGCCACCACTAGAAGCGGTGCAAGTGGCTGCATTGTTGTTGGAAGTCTTGAGGTAGTTGTTGGTGAGGTTCTTAGTCTCTCTCACAAGATCACCAGTTAGGAAAAGTAATAATGATGATAGACCGGCAAGGGAAGAGCAGATCTGCAATGGAGGAACAATCGACCAACGCCTCTGGAGTGGCGCGTGGGGGCCACGCGCTGGTGGAATGGAGGAGGCGGCTGACCGATCTGAATGATCGGAAGGTCGGGAAACTGCTGGTTTGGCATGTGTACTCGTTGGAGCTTTCCGAGCGCGGCGGCGCGTGAAGACCATGCAAGGAAACAAATTGCGCATGAAGGCCACGCACCGACATTTTGGGTGCGATTCAGCGTCGTCCCAGTAGATCGGCAGAAGGGGAACATCGTGGTGGGGCGCGTGTCGACTGTTCATGGCCGGAGAGTAGCAGATCTGAGAAAATCCGTGCCGGTGGAAAAAAACTACTATAAAAACATATTCACAAATAGGCAGTGGAAAGGAAGAGGAAAGAGAGAAGGAAAATGAGAGAAAGGTGGAGCCGAGGCTCACACCTTCCTCTCCGACGACAGCACTTGGCGAGATTTTTCTTCTAGAGAGAAGGAAGAGCTTATCTATCTAAGATGAAAAGAAAGGGAGAAAGTTTCAGATTTCCAAGTTGTTTATCCTTGCTGAGTTATAAATCTTTTTTTCATTTCTTTTTCTTTTCCCTTTGAAGATGGGAAAAAGATTGGAAACCCCATCTGATTTTTTTCCCTTAAATATTTAATTAAACTAAACATTAAAAGACCTCAATTGTTATATCTTGCTCAAGAGGCCTCTTAGTAGCTATAGAGTCTCCTGTCCAGAAAAGAATAGTTCAAAATTATACTAGAGGAAGAGAGATTATATTATCTATCAATGCTTGAATTTATTAATTTAAATAATAATAGCTGATTTAATAGTTAATGAATAATACGACGCAAGCATAATCATCATGTGATGAAAGGAGAGTGATCATAGTGTAGTATAAAGAATAAGGTCTGGTTTGGTTTCACAAATTTTAGAAACCATCTCATCTTATCTTATTTCATGATCTCAATATCCAAACACCATTCAAATACAAATATTTTTCAATTGAAAAATACTAAAGTCACCAACAATGGGTCCAGATTGTCTTTTTTTTTTTTTACTTTATGATTAAGGAAATAATTTTTAATGATGATGTGATTTTTTTAAAATGTTTAAGGGGATTAAAAAATGCATGAAAAGAAAGCTAAAAAGAAAAAGAAAAAGAAAAGGAAATACATATATCGGGACCCACTGGACCTAGAATCGGGAGCCATAGTACTACTTTCAAGATTCAAATTTTAAAATTTTTAATTTTTTTATTTATTTATTACCTAATCATTACAACTTTTACAATCATTCATACAAAATATAAAAAGATAATTCAACTTTTTTAAATATCAAAACAAAATTAATATTAAAAATTATATTTTAACTATATTTTAATTTTATAATTTTTTTATTCAGTTTTTTCTTTCTCCTTTTTCAAAATCCCATAAAAATCTTAACTCAAACCATTTTACTGTTGTTCCAAATCATTTCACTACTATTTACAGATTTCTTATCTTATTTCATATGTGTAACTATACGATGCCTAACTCTATATAAAAATTTACACAAGTGATATAATTCGGGACCTAATTAAATTTCTTATTTGGGTAGTTTAAGGTGGTGCAATTGGAAAAAAAAAATATAGTTACTTGGTACAAAATGAAAATCTTTCCATTTTGTTAAGCATGTCGTAATACTGATCTCATGTGGTACCTATTTAAAGAAGTTTGTCTTTCATACTTGTTTTGTTTTGCATATAGTGATGAATATAATTTTTCTTTTTATAAACTTTGTCTAAACTGTCCGACAGGCTGAAGTACTTCTTTGAAACATTAGGTCGAGTATTTTTCATGAACAGGTGCTTGCTGGACTGTAGCATTCTTCTTTTATTTTCGGTGGCCTGACAGGCGATGAAAACTTCATCAAATTCATGACCTCTAGCATTGTGCCAGAACATGATGTCCTGGCATTTCATGGCCACTGGCTGTGATGTATTGAAAGATCAACATCATATATATATATATATAGATATATAGTTGCTGCATGTCCACGAAAAGAATATTATCTATGAATAATGAAGTTGCTTTCATGGCCAGTAGTAAGATCAATATTTTAATCAAACAAGAGCACATATGATCTAGAAAAGCTTTGCATCGATATGTATATATATAATGTATAGATCGCACAACCATATTGTCCCACTTGAATGAAAATTTGCTTAATTATTAGTATCTCATGCCTTCCTGCTCTGGTATGGATAATATCTTCTTCTCTTTCACACCGTCTAATTTTGGTCATCCTGAAGATCTTGAGAAAGAGGAATTAGCAGCATTCAAAGAGAAACAAGACCATTTGGCTGAAATGGAAGTAGGAAAGGCTAATCCTCTCTCTTCCCAATATGGTTTTCATCAAGAGGACATAGCTAAGAAAGGAGCTGCCTATTTGTTGAAAGGTCAAAGGCGACAATATTCCCAGAACCCACAACCTTATACTAGATTAACCGATTTGATGTTGGATGATGTTTCCCCACAAACGCAACCAATACAAGTTAGTGCAGGGCTTGCACGTATCCCAGAAACGGGTCCAGATTTCCCAGAACAAGATAAGCAAATCCCACATCCATTTTCTTTAGCTTCTCTAAAGCTCCTAACAGATTACGGAAGTGGATTCAAGAAGTTGAAAGGGGAAAGATTAAGCGTTAAAGTACTGAAAGTACCTGTGTTGCAAGCCGCAGATTGTCAACCGAAGAAGTCATGAGGGTGGCTGGAGGAAGGTATATCCAATTCCGTCACCAGATGTTTGATGATTATTACATGCCTACGCATTCTTTTGGTTTTGCTCTTCCGGGTGATCTCTCGGAGGACGAGAAAAGAGATGTGGAACTTGCGCATCTTCTTCTGGCTGCGGCTGAGAAGGTGGGCTTCCAACAATACGATCGTGCAAGCAGACTACTTTTACATTGTGAATGGATTTCGTCTGCAAGAGGTAATCCGGTCCAGAGGGTTGTTTATCAATTTTCCGAAGCTCTCAGAAAGAGGATTGAAAAAGAATCAGGAAGAATAGTACACACGAAGTGGGGACTCGAGGAAAAAGATGAGGGGTTGAGTAGAAATCATGCATACGTTACAACGTATCAGCAACTTCCTTTCATTCAACTATTGTTTTTCGCAGGAATCCAAGCTATAATCGAAAACATCGCCTCCGAACATAAGATCCATTTGATAGATATAGGAATAAGGTGTGGAGCCCATTGGACCGTATTGATGCAAGCTCTTGCAGACAGACAAGGTTGCCCCATTGAACTTCTGAAGATAACTGCTGTTGGATCGACAGACAGTGAGGAGACAGGCAAAAGGTTAGCCCATTTTGCCGAGTCCTTGAAGTTGCCATTTTCATTCAAATCAGTTCTGTTATCAGACATGAAAGACGCCAGGGAAGAACTGTTCGAAACTGAAGATGACGAAGCCGTCATAGTTTATGCTCCATATATCCTGAAGACGATGATCTCAACGCCTCGTTCCTTGGAAAACCTGATGAAAGTGATTAGAAATCGGTGTCCATGCATAATGGTTGTCATTGAAGTCGAAGCAAACTACAATTCACCCTCTTTTGTGGATCGCTTCATTGATGCACTGTTCCATTTTAGTGCATTTTATGATAGCTTTGAGGGTTGTTTGAAACAGTACAGTGAGGATAGGATTAGAAAGGAAGCGATTTTTGGTGAAGCAATAAGAAACATTGTGGCAGAAGGGGGGAGAGAACGGACTGTTCGAAGTGTTACGTTGGATGTGTGGAGGGCGTTCTTCAGAAGGTTTAGAATGGTGGAAATTGGGATGAGTGAGTTATCGTTTATGCAAGCTAGTTTGGTTGTCAAGAAGTTTGCTTGCAGGAGTTTTTGCACCGTAGATAAGAAGGGGAAATGCTTAATTGTTGGGTGGAAGGGAACTCCAATTCTCTCACTTTCCATATGGGAGTTCCGTTAATGAGAGATCATTAATCATTTCCCTGAAAGTTGAGTAATTGTTTATCAGTGATCATCGTTGTAATTGATAATGTGAATCTACTTTTTGATCATTTTAATCTTGATTGTTAACATATTAAATTGTGAAATTTATGAGTAAAATTTATGAAAATTAATTTCTATTATCAAACCTGTGTGGAGCACACTTAATTGCCTCATTTGTTTTCACATGTGAGATAAGATAAAAGTTGAAAGTTGAATAAAATATTGTTAGAATATATTTTTAATTTGAGATTTGAAAAAATTGAATTGTTTTTTTTTTCATATTTTATGCGAGAATTTGAAAAAATTGTAATGATTAAATGAGATGAGATGAGATGAAATTAGAATGATTGTAAAAACAAACGAGAACTCGTTTAGATAAATATTTTATTTTATGTCATGTAAAGTACTTAATAACTTACATGACATAATTTGATTTAGAAGATATATAAATTTAAAAATTTAAATCTTACAAATCAAATTTTATCATTTAAATGATGTGAAAGAATGTCCTCGTTCAGATAAAATGTACAAAATTACTAATAAGACAAAATTGAACTCATATATATATATATATATATATATATATATATATATATATATATATATATATATATATATATATATATATATATCGTATCTAATGGCCATGCACTTATGTTATATATATAAAATCAACAATCGCACAATTGAGTATGGTTTATAATAATTTTTCAGGTTAATTAGAAAATTAGTATTTGAGTTTTTACGTTTTTGCAATTTGAGACATCAGTTTTTAATATACACCTAAATTTCAATAAATTTGTAATTAGATACCTCTTTAATTTGTCGTTAGAAATTAACAGCAGAAAGATTGACACTTGGCACAAAGGATGTTACATATCAACCAATTAAAGATTGACAGGTAGCATTCGGTTGTTTTTCTAATTGAAGATTAACCGATGTACCTACTTAAGAGTTTTTTTTTTTTTTTTTTTAAATTAATGTATCAATTTTACAAAAATTAAAAGTTGGGGCCTCCAATTGCAAAAACAAATTTTTTTATTTAATTATTTATATTGGTCCCTCTTTTAATTTATAAAGTTTACAACTGAGGACAAAAGTACTAGTTTTTTTTATGAAAAAATTTATTTATCATCATTTATTTATCATCCTCTCATCATATTATAATGTATCATTAGATGATAGGTTAATAAATAAAATATAATAAATAGTCTCAAATTATCTAATGTCACATTACGAGATGATAAGAAAATAATAAAAATTAGAATGATGAGTAAAATTATTCTTTCCCTAATCATATTTAGGCCAGCATTGAGAAAACCAACCATTTCCATGTTTTTAGGTATTGGCCAACCGATGGAGACAAGCACACACTGGCAAACTAATATGGAAAACACAATGTCCACAAAACATGTCTACCGAAATTCTTGACCAAAATGTTTTTTTATTTTTTGATTAAGTAAGTGTTTTTAAATGATTATGTGATTTTTTTTAAAATATTTAAATAGTTTAAAAAAATAGTAAAAGAAAAGATTAAAAAAATAATTTTTTTTAAGTGTTCGTTAGAAGATTTCGGTAAAAAACTTTTGTTGACGTAGCAACGTCCAATACTATATGTGGACTAGATGTTCCATAATCGGGTTTTTCTACACAACCTCTACTATACTCCACACTCCACATTTTTTAAAATTTTTAAATTTTTAAATTTTTTAATATATTTTTTAAATTTTTTTTGAGTTTATTTTCTTTAAATTATTTCAAATTTTTTATTCATTATTTATATAATAAATATTTGATAAAAGAAAAAGATTTGTTAAGCGGTGAATAGTAAAAAATTGTAAAGATTTTTTTTTCATGATCAGTCATCGGGTCTTTCGAAAAAAAGAAATGGCGACATGCATACAAAAAGCTGACGTTAGAATTCTTCCGTTTGGTTTTACGAAGGTGACATAATAAGTGGGAGCTGTCAAGTACAGCTAGCTACTAGCTATATATGTTCTTCGTTAGAAATACTTAGATGCTTTGGTATGTTTGTTATTTTAAGAAAAATCTTTTAAAAGCTTGAAAGCATCTATTTTGACACACTCTAACTCAACAAATTTCAATTGTTGACGCAGAAACCCTTTTATCTCGACCATTATAAAGATTATTAGTGTTTTAATATTTTTATTTATATATATATATATATTTATAAATGCTAATTGTTAGTGTATGATGTCTATATGAATGTGATTGTGTCTATGAATGTGAGTCTCACATTACTTGAGTGAGGTTCTTATATCATTTTGGTTTCTTATATAAAGGTCACATTAGGCTATATTGAAAGATGTATAATGAGAAATAGAATACAATTTTAACAAGGTATCAGAGCCATGCCATTATGCCATATTGTTGCCACATCAGCAGACTACCATGTCAGCAACTTGCCACATCAGATGATTCACTACTCTGACCTTTTAAGTATTAATAATTTTTCTCCTCCTCTGCATTCTTCTGCTACCTCTGTCCTCTCTGATTGAGCCCTATCATTGTTATCTACGTGCTGCTCACTACTGTAAGACATTTGCAATTGTTGTAAAGACTATTACGTTTGCAGTCTACCACGTCAGTAACCAGGTACGTTTGCTTCATCCATCTTGGCATTCCTCCGCTACCTGTCTTCTGCGGTTGATCCTTGCCATCCTTCAGGTGCTGCTCATTGCCGTCAGACATCATATGTAGACGTTGCAAGGACTACTACAAAATTTCAGAATCATTATGCCACATCATCATCCTGCCACATTAGCACACTAAGATTCAATTTCGTTATTTGGTTGACCATCTCAAGTTATTTTCTCATCTACCTTGAGTTTGAGAGGGGTTGTTAATGTATATGTGAGTGTGAGAATTTCATGTGTAAATGTGAGTCCCACATTGCTTGAGTAAGGCTCTTGTATTTCCTTAGCCCCTTATATAAATGCAACATTAGGCTATATTGATCAAAAGTGCACAAGATGTATAGAATACAATTCTAACACTAATGAATCTCATAATAAATAGTATATTTACACATAAACTTGTATGTGGTAACACTCTTTTTTAAATTATGTAAGTGATGCTTTAATAATAGTTCATCACTTATGAGGTCTTTATTTATAATTTGCACATTAATGGCAATCACCATTATTTTAAATGTTTGAGAGACAAAGCGAAACTTGCACATTTTAAACATTTATAAATTAATTTTTTAGGTCTGGATCTTATATCATTTAATCATTATAAAATTTTCAAACTCCCAAATAAAATACAAAAAATAATTCAAGTTTTTCAAATTTCAAAACAAAAATAATATTAAAAAATAATATTCTAACAACAATATTTTATTTAACTTTCATCTCATTTCATTTCATCTGTGTAACCAAACGTGGCCTAAGCACCTCCATGTTAGAATATATTAAGAAAAATTCTATACACCACACTATCATCACACTTTTATCTCACTATGTAAGATATGACACATTTATCATCATTGAATGATTATTTATTAGATAATTTTTTTATCATCCAATAGTGATAAATGTGTCACATATTACATAATGAGACTATGGTGGATGACTGAGTACCTCCATGAATGCCTCTGCTCTCTTTCTTTATTTATTTTTTATTTTTTTTAACTTTTGAAGATTTTAAAAGTAAAGAAATTGATGGCGCTCCTCTATGACCATGGCGGTGTGGCTCCTCAACCATGGCAAACTGCAGTTATGGTTATTTTTTTTAGCTTTTTATTTTTTTTAAAATTCTAAAAATAACTTTGTTTACAAGAATTGTTGAAGACGTGTCAAGTTTTTACGTGGATGGATGTACACTTGTAAATATGTTAATGGTAATGGAACTTTTGTAATATTTCAATAATGACAAACTTGTAATTATGTAGTTTGTATATAAAGACAAGTGCCTTTCGTGAACAAAAAAAGCAGAAGCAAAAAAATCACTTCACCTTTTCTTTGAAGCTGCAATCCTGGAGAGAAACGGAAGGGTTTTTTCAAACCCTAGTTTTACCAAGATCAAATTGGAGTTTGAGGAGATGATTAAGTGTGTTTTATGGTGTGGTTTCGTTAGAGGATAATACGAGGAAGCCAATTCATATTTTTTGCAGTGATCAATGGTTTTACGTTACTTTGGTTCTTTGAGTATTTGTTTGTGAGAGGCTGAAATTATAACAAGTGGTATCAGAGCTTTGGTTTGATAGGAAATGCGAGGTTCGATATTGAAAAATTTGATGGAAAAAATGATTTTGGGTTGTGGAGGATCAAGATGAAATCTCTTCTCACTCAATAGGGTTTTCAAAAAGCTCTTCTTAGAGAAAAGAAAATGGAATCTGTTGAAGGGAATGATAAGAAAGAAATCTTGAGGAAGGCTCACAGCACACTAATTCTTTCTCTCGGAGACAAAGTTCTGAGGGAGGTAGCCAACGAAGACACCGTTGCTAGAATTTGGCTGAAATTAGAGAGCCTATACGTGACAAAATCTCTGGCCAACCAACTATACAAGAAAACAAAGCTCTACATATTCAAGATGTCCATAGGTATTTTATTATTGAGTTTTCTGGATAATTCTTATACTAGTTTGAAAGAGACCATGATGTATGGGAGAGAAATACTAACCTTAGATGAGGTTTAAGCTGTATTACACTCTAGGGAATTACAAGCCATGTCTGAAATAAAATCTGAAACTAGAGAGGGCTTGACTGTGAGGGGGAGAGTTGAAAAAAGAGGTCAAAAGGGAAACAACAGTAAAAACAACGTGAGGGGTAGGTCTAAGTCTAAGGTTGATTCAAGAAAAGAATGGATCCTTGATTCAGGACGTTCTTTTCACATGTGTTCTAATAAAACATGGTTTGAAATTTTCACTAGTTTAGATGGGGGGTTTGTGATGCTTGGCAACAATAAGTCTTGTAAAATCCAGGGTATAGGGTCGGTGAGACTAAGGCTCCATGATGGTATTGAAAGACTCTGAACTGAGGTTAGATACATATCTGAATTAAAAAGGAACATAATCTCACTAGGTGTGTTAGACCTACCCGGGTACACCTTTAAATCTGAATCTGGATCTTTGAGGGTTGCTAAGGGTTCACTCATCGTGATGAAAGGAGTCATTAAAAATGGCTTGTATACTGATGCAGGAGGATCTGAGTCAGATGATGCTGAGTTTTTAGACTGCACGTTGACTGCACAGAAGTATCTTGAGATGACAGATCAGTGCAAAGAAGGCAAGAAATAGTGATCTTTCCTTGATTGGGTCAGTTTTGAACACGTTTCGGTATTTTAGCCATAACTTTGACTACGGGTATCAGAATCGCGCATATGACCCCAATTCGGAAAACTCTTTTCGGCGCACACATCGTGAGCACCCAGCTATGCTTAGTGTGCACCAAATTCCACTATTTTTCCCTCCAATTTCTTATTTTTAGTTATTTTTTACCTTTTATGGTAACATTTTATTTACTGTTTTGGAAGTGATTCTGAACTCAATTTTGGCTAGATTTTTGGCAGATTACTTCTTCTATTAGTATTTAGTTTTAGCGTGATTATTGAGATTTTGTTATTTTTGGTAAAATTTCAATACAGTCGATTTTCAGTTATTACAGCCCGGCCGTGGGTTGATTTTCATTATTTTGGATTATTGTTAATTTGAATTACATCAGGGAAGAATTATCTGTATTTTGGGGTGAATATTTTGTTTCTTTCATGTGAATCGTCTGTTGAAACTAGCCTACAGAATAATCGTTATTTTGTCCGGCGTCATATACCCTCATTGGGAAAACTGTTATAGGTGAGGTTTCTTCTATCCTAGAGAAGGGCAAGGATATGGTTGTTCTATGGTACAAAAGGTTAGGTCAGGTGAGTCACAGAGGGCTTTTAGAACTCCATAAGCAAGGGTTGCTAGGTGAGAAAAAGTTAGAAAATTTACATTTTTTGTGAGGATTGCATCCTTGGGAAAGTAAAAAGGGTAAGCTTTAAAACAACCACTCACACTACAAAACAAATCCTGGACTATGTGCACTCGGACTTTTGGGGTCCCTTTAGAGTCAACTTACATGGAGGGAAAAGTTATTTCCTCTCTATAATTGATGACTATTCTAGAAAAATGTGGCTGTACATTCTTAAAAATAAGAGTGACACTTTTGAGAAATTCAAGGAATGGAAGAAATTGGTAGAAACTCAAGGAGGAAGGAAGGTTAAGAAATTAAGAACTGATAATAGGCTTGAGTATCTCTCAAGTGAATTCAATCAGTTTTCTAAGAAGGAGGGAATGGCTAGGCATAAAATAGTAAGAGAAACCCTTCAACAGAATGGTCTAGCCGAGAGGATCAATATGATCATATTGGAGAGGGTTAAATGTTTACTGTCAAACTCAGGACTTCCTAAGTCTTTTTGGACTGAAACTGCCATAAATGTAGTCCATTTAATTAAAATGAGTCATTCTTTAGCCACAGGATTTAAGACTCTCGAGAAATGTGGACTAGAAAACCTTCTAACTATGACTACTTGAGGGTGTTTGGGTATATTGCGTATGCTCACAACTGAACTGACAAACTGGAACCAAGGGCTATGAAATATATCTTTGTAGGGTACTCTGAGGAAGTAAAAGGGTACAAGTTATGGATTGATGAGCGAGGAATACAAAATATATTATTAGTAGAGATGTGGTCTTTAATGAACATGAAATTGCTTGGGTTAAAACTAAAAGACTTGAATCCACTTAGGATACTAATCCTGAGAAGATACATCTTGAGATGGAGCAACCTGATAATAATTTGAGAAAATTAGAAGGCAAGGATGCTTCTCAAACTTCCACTTTAGGTGATGAGGACCAAGGTGGAGTTAGTTCATACAACTTGGTCAGGGATAGAAAAATGAGGGCTATAAAACCCCCAAGAGGTATGGTCAAGTTGAGATGACTGTTTATGCTTAGATAGTAGTAGATGAAGTTGTAGAAATGGATCCTAAATCCTACAAGGAAGCCATGAAAATGATTGAGTCTCATAAATGGGTACAGGCCATGGATGAAGAAATGGATTTTTTGAAAAAGAATCATAATTGAGAATGGTTGTTAAGGCTGAAAAGGCTAAGCTGGTAGGGTCTAAATGGATCTACAAAAGGAAAGAGGGTATACCAAGAGTTGAGGGTCCTAGGTATAAGGCTAGGCTGGTAGCAAAATGATTCACTCAAAGGGAAGGGATAGATTTTAATGAAATTTTTTCACCTGTTGTTAAACACAGTTCAATAAAATTAATTATATCCAATACTACGTATGAAGATTTATACTTGGAGCAATTAGATGTAAAAACAACTTTCTTGCATGGTGAACTAGATGAGACTATTTACATGCAACCTCCTGAGGGTTATGTAAATGAGTCCAATATTGATCATGTCTGTTTACTTAAAAAATCATTGTATGGACTTAAATAGTCCCCAAGGCAATGGTACAAAAGATTTGACTCTCATATGTTGGACAATGGATTTAAAAGGAGTCATTATGATAGCTGTGTACTTTAGGCATTCCGAGGACCACATTATCTACCTACGCTTGTATGTAGATGACATGCTTATAGCATGTAGGGATGCCGATCTAATTAAGGAAGTAAAGTGTATACTGGAAACAGAATTTGAGATGAAAGAACTTGGGCCAACTAAGATGATATTATGTATGGAAATAGTTAGAGATAGGAAAAGAAGACTTCTCTATCTATCTCAGAAAAACTATTTCACCAAGATCCTCAACAGATTTGGTATGTCTAATTTAAAACCTGTTAGCACACCAATAGGACAACATTCAAAACTGTCCATAAATCAAGCCCCTAAAATTGAAGAAGACATTAGATTTATGCAATGTATTACCCTATGCAGGTGTGGTGGGAAGCATCATGTATGCTATGGTGTGCTCTAAACCTGGCTTAACCTATGCTGTTAACATGATAAGTAAGTTTATGAGTAATCTTGGGAAACCACATTGGCATGCTATGAAGTGGATATTACAGTACTTAATTGGAACTCAGTGTCTAGGTTTAAGGTTTGGAGGGGATGTGCAACAAGGGAGTGAGTTAGAGGGATTTGTGGATTTTGACTATGCTGCTAATTTGGATACTAGAAAGTCTTTGACTGGGTATGTATTTATAGCATTTGGAGGGGCTATTAGTTGAAAAGCTAATTTACAATCTGTAGTTGCTTTATCAACAACTGAAACTGAATATATTGCTATGAAAAAAGTAATAAATGAGGCTATGTGGTTAAATGGTTTTTCACATGAGTTAGGTATATTTAAAGGGGTTATCACAAAACCAAAACACTATATATCTTGCCAAGTATTCAGTATACCACGAAAGGTCTAAACACATAGACATTCGACTTCATTTTGTGAGAGATGTAATAGCATCTAGAGAGGTTAAAGTAGAAAATATTCCAATTGAGGAAATCCCTTCTGATATGATGACAAAATCCCTACTACCTACCAAGTTTAGGCATTGCCTAAATTTGATTAGTATAGGGCGCTATTAGAGCTCAGATTACTTTGCAGGAACAGTCTAGAGGAAGAAAAAGATCACTTTGTAAGGATAAAAGACTTGTCAAGGTGGAGATTTGTTGAAGACATGTCAAGCTCTTACGTGGATGGATGTACACTTGTAAATATGGTAATGGTAATGACACTTTTGTAATATGTGATTAATGTCACTTTTGTAATATCTCAATAATGACAAACTTGTAATTATGTAGTTTGTATATAAAGGCAAGTGCCTTTTGGTGAACGAATAAAGCAGAAGCAAAAAAATCACTTTACCTTTTCTTTGAAGCCGCGATCCTGGAAAGAAACGGAAGGGGTTTTTTCAAATCCTAGTTTTACTAAGATCAAATTGGAACTTGAGGAGATGATCAAGCGTGTTTTATGGTATGGTTTTGTTAGAGGATAATACGAAGAAGCCAATCCATATTTTGTGCGGTGATCAATGGTTTTACATTAATTCAGTTCTTTGAATATTTGTTTGTGAGATGTTGAAATTATAATAAGAATAATGATATCAATTAAGCTATATTACATTAATGTACGAGTAATGTTACATCCAATCGCTTTGAAAAAGAGTAGGTCCACAATTAAAAAAATAATTTTCTTTTCATGTGGATTCCGTATTTATTCACTTTTTTCAAAGTGATTGCGCGGCACTTACACACTCACGACTGCAACTATCATTTCTCTTTCTAGAATAATTTTTCTTCTAATTTTGTTTTTCTCATTTCATTTTCTAAAAATCTTTTTTATTATTGGTCCATTTTTTTTTATTATAAAAATTGTGCTAATGTTTTGCAGCGCACATGCATTCACCTTCGATTCCTAATTGATCTGGTTGGACCCTTTTCTTTAGCAATGAAACCGTTTTTGTTACCTTGTGGGGGACATTATATATATAATGAAATACTTCTTGTTCTTGGCATTTCATGGGCTGCTGGCCCTGATCGATCATAGTTATTGAAAAGTTAAGCTGATTTCCTACTAATTTGTTTCATACTGGGTACACGAAAATTGGAAAGAAACAATTTCTATCACATCTCACCTCATTTTCTTTTAAAATATTATTTAAATATAAATAATTTTAAATTAATTATTATAATTTTTTCAAACTTCTAAACAAAAAATAATTCAATTTTTTTAAATTTCAAAACAAAAAGAATGAGCAATAGTGCTACGTACAAGTTAATTTACATGTGTTAGTCTTGTGCAGACCTTTTACAAAAAATTAGATCCAACCACCCAAAAAATGATTTGTTTTTATGCTTTTAAATTTTTTTTTTAAGAAAAGGACGGTACTCTAAATTTGTTGATAACTCTCATTTATAGCGGAAGAAAACCGTAGTTACATCAAAATACCTAGGGGATACGTTATAAACAAGAAAACCAAACCCAGGCATCAAATTGACTAAAATGTCCTAATAACAAATTAAAACATTAATAAATTTACAATATTCCAAAACTATCTATAGAAAACCAACGGCCTAGAGAAAACCAACAAACCTGCACACAAAAGACATGCAAAGAAAGGATTAGAGAAACAAATAAAATAGAAAATAAGGACGTACCAGGAAACTCCTCAGGAAATATGCAAATAAGGAAGACAATTTCTATCCAGCCGAAGAAAACCTCTAATAATACTAGGCAGCAAATGATCTCCAGACCAATCTAGATTAGAGCCACCAGCTCCCCACTTGGCAAGAAGGCCAGCCACGATATTACATTCCCGAAAAGCATGTCTTTTCCATACTCCATGCAATGTTTTTATGCTTTTCATACTATGTCCACTTTTCTACAAATGATCTTTGCAATGTCTATATATTTGGAACTTGTATAAATCATTATTTGAAAAGATCGCAAACTTCGCGTGAGTATAAATAATAATGTATATATTCGCACTAGTAGTTTGAGTTTAATTTTATTTTTTGCACTTGTCTTTCTGGTTAATAGTATTATTGCCCCATTAGACAATGAACTTTGTCTAGACTTGGTACAAGCTGTACTCAATATATATGTTCGTAAACATAGTAATATATACTTAATTGTTTGTAGCATTCTTCTGTTTGGATGCTTTCTCCCTTGTTTTAGGAGTACATGCATAATCATGCGTTTTATTTACTCAAATCCTTGGCTTTTCTTGGCAGCTGGCTTTGATGGAGATATCAAGACATCAAAACAATGAAGTAATATGTACTTCATTGTTTCCATGTCTTGGAATCGATATTTATGTACATATATCGAGTTTTCTCGCTTGAATGAAAATTTGCTTCTTAGTTTCTGGTTAGCTAGCTTCCTGCATGCTATAGCTAGTATGGCTAATTATACTTTGTTCTCTTTCAAACCATTTGATTTTGATGGAATTCAAGGAAATTTTGGGTCTTTTGAAGACCTATTGAAAGAGGAAACACTGTTCAAAGAGAAACAAGATCGCCCACTTCAATTAAATGTACTAGATCCAAATCCTTTTTCTACTGAATATAATTTTCATCGAGGGGACAGAGGGAAGAAAGGAGCTCATTTTTTGACAGATCAACTACAGCACCACCACCAGCACCAACAAGCTGCCCATTCAAATAATCTGTCTCTGGATGAATATCATTTCAACCATGTTTTCCCACCAACACCACAATTAATCCCGGAAAGTTCAGAGCTTGCATGCATCCAGATCACCAGATATCCTGGAGTTTTTGAACACGACAAGCAAATTCCACATCTGCCTCTGTTACCTTTTCAGAGAAATGATGGAAGTGGAACATTGCGCGACATAAACGCTGAAACTTGTGGTGTTAGACGCAAATTATCAACAGAAGAAATCGTAAGGGTGGCTGGAGCGAGGTACGTACAACTCTCTACAACCCAGATGCATGATGATTATCACATGCCCATTCATCCTTTTGGTTTCGCTCCCTCGGCTTTTTCTGAGGACGAGAAAAGAGACGTGGAACTTGTCCAGCTTCTTCTATCTGCGGCTGAAAAGGTAGGCTACCAACAACACGATCGTGCAAGCAGACTGCTTTTACATTGCGAGTGGATTTCATCCGCCGGATGTAATTCGGTCCAGAGAGTAGTTTTTCATTTTGCTTTGGCGCTTCGAGAGAGGATTGCAAAAGAATCAGGAAGATCAGTCAAGACAGCGAAGGGCGGATGCAAGCAAAACGACGTAATCGATGAAGAGTTGGGCAGTAACCCTTCATTGCTTGCCTTTTACAGGCAACTTCCTTTTGTGCAAATAAACGTATTCGCAGGAATCCAAGCCATAAGCGAAAGCCTTGCATCGGAGCGTAAGGTTCATTTGATTGATATCGGAATCAGGTCTGGAGTCCAGTGGACACTTCTGATGCAGGCTCTTGCAGACAGAAAGGATTTTCCCGTCGAGCTTCTTAAGATAACGGCTGTCGGTTCAACTGGAAATGAGAGGATAGAGGAGACAGGCAAGAGGTTAGAAACTGTTGCTCAATCCATGAACCTGCCCTTTTCGTTTAAGTCGATAATATTATCAGACATGAAAGATATCAAGGAAGAGTTCTTTGAAATTGAAGATGATGAAATCGTGATCATTTTTGCTCCATTAGTACTGAGAACGATGATCTCTAGACCTAGTTGCTTGGAAAACTTCATGAAAGTGATCACAAACCTGAATCCATCCATTATGATTGTCTTTGAAGTGGAAGCAAACCATAATTCACCCTCGTTTGTGAATCGATTCATTGAATCTCTGTTCTTTTATTGTGCATACTTCGATAGCCTGGAGACTTGCATGGAGCATGAGGAGGAGAGGATGAAGATGGAAACAATCATGGGTGGTCATATCAGAAACCTTGTAGCAGAGGAAGGTAGAGGAAGGAAAAACCGAAGTGTGACGATGGATGTGTGGAGGGCATTCTTTGCAAGGTTTAGAATGGTGGAAATTGGGTTTAGTCAATCATCCCTAAACCAAGCTAGTTTGGTTGCTGAACGGTTTTCTTGTAGAAATTATTGCACATTGGATAAGAATGGGAAATGTCTAATTGTTGGGTGGAAGGGAACCCCACTTCATTCCCTTTCTGTTTGGAAGTTCAGTTGAGAGCTAGCGAGAGTACTGTGCATGCATGCATGAGTGTGTTTTTGTCATGTGTTAATTTGTGTGATTATGTGAATAGTTTTGATTGGATTTGGCTTGAATATTTCAGTTCCAATTCGTATCGAACTCATGATCATCAGGATTGAGACACGTATCCCTTGTGCCCTTTTATGAGACACATGTCAAAATCTCGACCGGAACTAGCTAGTGATCTCAAGCCAATTCTCTATAATATTTGTTTATACTTATAATTAAAGATAATTTATTTTACAATTCTATGAGTTGCATCTTCTTCGACTGTTTATTTCCATATTTATCATGAACACCAAACATGGCCTCATGAGTGTCTAAGGAAATTCACTGACGCCATGTTTCATTGCTAAGAACCAATACGCGATATTGACTCGGATTCTTGACACACTACAAATACTGTCTTTTTCCGCGATGGGTATTGGTAGAAAAATGCATGAAATCGGTGTGAAAAAGTCCATTCCAACTGAATCCAGTCGTGGGGGCTTATGGAATATAATCGGGGAAAAATGTGTTTTATTCCACAAGTTGCCTGACTCGTCGATGATAGTGACTTATTTTTACAAGATAAGTTGCGGAAAAAACATTACTTCACCGTCGGAAATATGATATAGCATTTGGTAGTACGTGGGAAAAAAGTATTTCTCAAAACTGTTTCGTAGCAAATGATATTTCCAGCAAAATATTTAATCGGAAATGTCTATTTGCGAAGAACACTTGTGGCGGGAAATAATTACTTCTAGCAAAAAAAAAAAAAAATTCCTGCAAGTCACCATTCGCAAAATGCATATGAATTTAAAAGAAATACTCTATCTTCTTAATCACCATCCTTTTACTATTCCCTTATTATCAAAGGATTAAATGGTAAGTAATGAATAATATTAAATAATTTTCCAATGATTTGGGGCTACGTGACGGGATGATTGCAAAAATGACGATGAATGATACTTTTCGAATTTAAAATGACTAATGATTCTTGAAAAAAAAGGCAAAATGCATCTTGCAAATCAAAAGCAAAATGCATATATGTTATAGTGCCACTTCATATGTAGATTGTGTTGGGCTTCCCTATACACAAATTTCTTTGTGACGGATATTGTCTTAACTTTAAAAAACTCTCTCCTCGTAGAGAAAACACTCTGTAAAACAAACTGAGGGCCCCTCTGTCCTCCCAGGGAGGAAACGTACGGGACACCGCTATGGACACTAAATCCACTAGCCTATTTCGAATTTATTACACTCAGAAATAACAAAAAATACAAATGAAACACAATAACAACTAAACAACTAAACAAAACAACTACTAACTAAACAAACTACACAAACAAAAACCACAAGCATCGGTGTGACCTCGAACGTCACGCTCATCGCAAAACTCCGTAAGCATCGGTATCTCGAGCCCTGACGGCACGAGCACCCAGCTCACATACGGAAACACACAGCCTCCACTACGCAGGCAGCACCTACACATGAGCACTGGTCATACGATCTCACCAGTCATAAAATCGCCCATCACTCTCGAATAGCTTCTGCCCTAGATCGTGATCGATCCAAAGGTCCAAACACCTCACTCGGGTCAAATGAAAAAACACTGAAACAAACGTATTGAAACAAAACACCACAAAAAAATGAAAAAATAAAATCGGGATGAACAGTGCATGATGCGTCGGCATTGGCGCGTGCATGGCTTTGGTCACTCGGGGAGGAACGCTGACGGTCGATCTTGGAAGCCATGGAGACAGGGAGTCTAGAGACGCCGAGCGTGGCATCAGTAGAGGGCTCCACGGTGGCGTGAGATGGCCACGCGCCTACGAGACCTGAAAGCTTTGTCCCGCGCGTGCGGGCTACGCTCCACTCCGATGAACGCTGGATTTGGTAGTCTTGAAGATCGGCGGCTGGGTTTCATCCCGGTGAGGCGCGTGTAGACTATATACGGTTGGAAAGACCTGACGACGATCCTCTCTTATTTGGCTTGAAAAATACAAAAACAAAACAAAAAAACACAAAATCGAAATAAAACTGTATAGAAGAGAAGGGAATGGGAGGGAGGGAGAAAAGAGGGGGGAGGAGCCGAAGCTCCCACCCCCTTTCGTTTGATCTAAGGTTTGTGGGAGTTTAGAAAGAAGGGAGAGGATTTTGTTTTAGAGAGAGATTTCTCTTATATCTTAAAAGTAGCTATAAGGGAATTAATAGTAATTAGTGTTTGACATTTTTTTTCATTTATGCCCTTTTTGTCCCTTTTGAAAAATATGGTTTTTTTTTCTATTTTTTTTTTATTTTGTCAGTTTGTGTCAATACGTCAGTCATATTGTGTCAGTGCCTCGTTTGTTTTCACAATCATTTTCATTTCATCTTATCTCATCTAATCTCATTTAATCATTACAATTTTTTCAAATTTTCACACAAAAAAAAATAATTCAAAATTTTCAAATCTAAAAAAAAATAACATTAAAAAAATATATTCTAATAATATTTTATTCAATTTTCAACTTTTATCTCAACTCATCTGCAAAAACAAACGAGACACCATGGTCGTCTGTATTTTTGTTCATTCGTGTGAGTAGTTCATGTTTTGTGTGTTATGTTGTTTTTACCCTTGTGTTATGTTCTTTGTGTCCATTTAAGTGAGCGTTTATTTGTCTTTTGGTAGAAATGGGTCAGATGTGGCAAAAACATTTTAAGCACATATATATTGCTTAAAATGATGGCAGTCCTGAAATTTCATATATATATATTTCTTCACCAACAATATTATATCACGGGTTTAGATATAATATTGATGTTATTGTTTCAAAGCAAGTATATGTTGTTCTTTTTAGTGAAAATTGAATTAATCATATGTCATGCCTATTTAAACTATCTTTAGCTTTCACGGCCATTGCCTAGTCGTTATTCTGCTTCGATGCATTAAACTACTCACTCATTTGTTTTAAGTAAAAAATCATATTATTTTTGTCTTTTGTGGACATTACTAATTTTCAAAAAGAATTTCTCCCAACTAGACAAACGTGCCTGTCACGTTGCTCCACTGCTAGTATTATTAATATGTGGCTAATGTTATGTACAAACTGATGTGTTGGCTCGGTGGATTAGCCTTGTGTTTTTTCATGGAGGTTCTTGGTCAAATAAAAAGTTTTAAATGTGTTCTTTGTCAACTGAAAAGTTGTAATTTTTAACAAGTCTCACTTCATTATATATAAATAGGAGAACTCACCCACAAATGTTTTCACTCAAAAACTCTCTAGAAACTTAGAGAAATATTTCCTCATTCATTTTGTATATTTATTTCTTTAGACTTTGGCTATTCTATATCCAGTTCAAAAATTATTTTTTGTGTGTACCACAAAAAAGATTAATGAAAACCTACGTTATTGTATTTTGGGGTACATGTCAATAAATCTAGTGCATGTTCTAATATCAAAGGGTGGAATTTTATTCTAAGGAAAGCATCCATCACAATATGCCTCAATATCAGATTCGCAATTTATAAATTATTCTTATATTTTCTTTGTTCTCTAGTTTACAAAGGAACTGAATGATACTATTCACTTGTCGATGTTCATTTTTCTTAGTTTCTCTTCTTTTTTTCTTTCTTAATTATTTTGCTCTTTTTTTTAATTTTATTTTTAATAGAAAACCCCTCTTTCATATAAAAAGGTTTTTGCCATATGATGGATCAAGGTAAACGAATTTTGACAAAGTAGATTTTATATTTATGGCTCAAGGTAAACAAATTCATTGCATATGTTTTTTAATCATGGGTACTCAAGAGGTAGTTAGGCTTCATGGTTTAGCAGCTAGTAGCTTTGACAATGGAGTTGTAAAAGAAAAATCAGGGAGCCATCAAGGAAAGTCTCCCTATAGGGTTCAACATCGAACATAAGGGTATGGTGAGGTCAGTGGTGACATTGTGCCCAAGTTAGTAAGGATAATTTCTCCTCTTTTCGGGATGATGACCCTTTGGGATAGCTGTACAAGGCTAACCAATTTTTCTTGTTCCACAATACATTGCCTCACCACAAATGAAGATTGGCTTCCTTCCACATGGAAGGAAAAGCCTTGACAGGATTTCAAGATTTAGAAGAGTCTGGTACTATGGATTGGGATTCCTTTATTAAGGCTTTTCTAATTAGGTTTGGCCCAAACTCTTATAAAGATCCCTTGGAGGCCCTTAGTAGGCTGGGACAAGCAGAGGCCAATGATGAGTATAAGTTGGAGTTTGAGACTTTGTCTAATAATGCCTTCGTAGACTATATGATCCACATAAGCTGAGTTGTTTTTCTAGTGGTCTAAAGAATGATGAAATCATACTGCCACTTCGAATGTTCAATCCCCCAGATCTCTTGACAGATTTTAGCTTAGCTAAAATTCAATATGAACATGTCAAAATAAGTAAAAGGGGCTTCAGGAATACCACACCTAACTACTTTGATGTAGGTGCCCTTAAAGGTACTAATACCCAAACAACTAATCCCAATAAAACAGCCAATAAGGCCATATTACCAATTTAAAAAGTAAACCCCAACCAAATGAAATACATGAGAGAAAGAGATTATGCTATTATTGTGATTCCAAATGGAATCCAGGTCATAAGCGGAAGAATCCGAGGTTATTTTTATAGAAGAAGTGGAAGGTGATGATGAGGATGAGGAAGGTATACTTGTTCATTTTTTAGAAAGTGACTTAGGGCAAGAAATTGTTGAGCTCTCTGAGGTGACTGCTAAACCTAATATTTCCCTCCATGCATTATTTGGTTCATCTAATCCGAGGACCATGATGGTTAAGGGTAAGATTTCAGTGCAGTGGATTGTGATTTTGATTGATACATGCATCATTCACAATTTTCTTAGACCCTGCTATTGTAAAAAGATCTCAAATCCCTATTTACTTTAAGGAAAAGGTTAAGGTAAGAGTGGCAAATGGTGATTCGTTGATAAGTGAAGGGAAATGTTTGGGAGTAAGGGTGAATATTTATGGATTCTCTTTCACCCTAGATTTGTTTACGTTGGACTCGATTGGCTGTGACATGGTTTTAGGAGTGTAGCGACTACAAAGCTTGGGTACCATTTCATGGAATTCCAAATTGCTTGCTATGCAGTTCTCTGTGGGTAGCCAGAATGTCACGTCTTTGCAAGGGATGATCTTGACGCAGTTGCTAAAAGAGAGTCCTTGCAATAACTTAACAAGTTAGAAAGAAAATATGATACAATTAGTGAATGAAAGGGAACTTACTCCTGAATAGGATCCTTTAGAGCCTATAAAGGGAGTATTGGGGTAGTATGCTAGTGCCTTCATGGAATCAAAAGGCCTTCCTCCTTATTGATATCACAACCATGCCATTAACTTGTTTTTGAGGGCCAAGCCAGTGTTTGTGAGGCTATATAGACACCCATTCATCTAGAAGTATAAGATCAAAAAGATTGTTTAGGAGCTACTGAACTCAGGGATGATATAGCTAAGCCAAAGCCCCTATTCCTGTCTCGTACTCCTAGTCAAAAAAGCATATGAAACATAGAGGATGTGCATGGATTACAGGACCCTCAACCAAAAGGACTAATTTTCCATACTAGTGGTGGAAGAGTTGTTAGATGAGTTGATTGGATCAAGTGTGTTTTCTAAGCTAAACCTCATGTTTGGATACCACCAGATTTGGGTCAAACTAGAAGATGTGCATAAAACATCATTTTATACCCACGAAAGACACTATAAGTTTCTAGTCATGCCCTTTAGGTTAACAAACGCACTATCCACCTTCTAGAGTTTGATAAATGAAGTGTTTAGACCCAACTTGAAGAGGTTTATTTTGGTTTTTTTTTTTTTTTTATGATATATTAGTGTACAATACACCTCAAGCACTTAAAGCTGGCCCTATATATTTGAAGAAAACATCAATTATTTGTTAAGTTGTCTAAATGTTGATTTTGGTGTTAGGAAATTGGATACTTAGGCCACATGAGCCTAAGAAGTTCGAGCTCATTTAGAGAAGTTAAATCCATGGTAGATTGGCCATGAACTAAGATTTTAAGGGCCCTAAAAGGTTTCCTAGGTCTCACAAGTTATTACAAAATATTTATAAAAAGTTACGGAGACATTGCTACGGCTCTCATTTCTCTCTTAAGGAATGATAATTCTCATTGGAGTGAAGCTACTGAATCAGCCTTTGGGAAGTTAAATGAAGCACTCACCAACCCTCCACTATTAGCCCTGACTGACTTCTCTAGACCTTTTATCATTGAATGCGATGCCTCTGGCAAAGGGGTGGGGTTATCCTAATGCAACAGGGTAGGCCAATTTCTTTTTTCAGCCAGGTTCTTAAAGGGAGGACCCTATTCTTATCAACATATGAAAATGAATTTTATGCTTTAGTTTCAACAATCCATAAGTAGAGGTCATACCTCTTGGGCTAGTCATTTGTGGTGAAGATTGATTACCACAATTTATAACACCTTTTGGACCTAAAAGTTTGAGCCTTTACGCAGCAAAAGCGGTTGAATAAATTGTTGGGAAATGACTTTGTTGTCGAGTACAAAAAGTGGCAGGAAAATAGGGTGGAAGATGCACTATACCGCAAGGACGAGGAGAAAGAATAGTCTCCCTAGCCTTAATGTCAGTACCTTTTGTTAAATGGGTGGAAGAAATTAAGAAGGGTATGATAATGACTCAAGCCTACAAGAATTGATATCTAAATATCACCAAGCTTAGTTATCTTAGCATTATTCACTGAGAGATGGACTTTTGTTCCACAAGGGAAGGCTTTACATTGCAAGTAGCTCGGAGTTTGAGGCTAAGCTTCTGCAATTCTTACATGGCAATGCATGGAGGGACATTCTGGATTTGACAAGACCATTCATCAAGTGAGAAAGGAATTTTATTGGCTTGGACTAAAATCAGATGTCAAGAGTTTCATCAGGAGTTGTGATATTTGCCAACTTCACAAGACAGATCACTCCTTCCTAAGTGGGCTACTATAGCCCCTCCCTATTCCTTCTCAAACATGGACTCAAATTACTATAGATTTTATAGAAGGGCTACCTAATTCTAATGGTTTCAGTACCCTATGGGTAGTTATGGATCGCCTAGCCAAATAAAGTCATTTTATTCCATTGGGTCACCCTTACTCAGCCAAGTCAATGGCTCAATTATTCCTATAACATGTGTACAAGCTCTATGGGCTACCTCAACTCATTGTGTCGAACAGGGATAGCACCTTCACCAGTCAATTTTTGAAAGAATTGTCTAGGGCTTAGGGGGTTCAATTAGCTTTCAACATTGCTTACCACCCCAAAACTGGTGGGTAGCTAGAGTCAGTACACAAGTACATGGAGACTAACTTAAGGTGCTTTGTGGGAATCGACCTAAAAATTGGGTTAACTAGGTGTATCTCGCAGAATTGTGGTACAATACCACCCAACATACCTTGACCAAGGTTAATCCTTTTGAGGCATTATATGGATACCTGCCACCTAGGTTGCTCTCTAACATAGCCGAGACAACTCTGCAATTTGGGGATCTCATGTTGCAGCTCCTTCGCCATAACCTACACCAAGCCCAAGAATGGATGACAAGATATGCTAATTTGCAAAGAAAAGTGCAAGAATCTTTAGTAGGCGACTTGGTTTACCTAAGGCGCCAGCCTTACCACCAAACCTTCGCCACATAATGTCGTAATTTGAAATTAGCCCCTTGTTTCTATAATCCCTTCCAGATCTACAATCCCATTAAAGAAGTAGCATACAAGTTGAAGTTACCACCCACAACTCTAATTCACCTTGTCTTACATAATTCTCAGCTTAAGAAACAACTCAGTGAACACATCATAGTAGCGCCACTGCTTCCCTCGATTAATCCTCTAGGTGTTTTATAACCAAAATAAGAATAAGTTCTCGACCAGCAAATCTGCCCCCTTTATAATTGACCTCACTTTTGACTCGCTGGTAAGGATAGAGCATGGAGGACAGCATTTGGGAGAGCTACCATCGGCTTAAAGCTTCCTTTTCGCACCTTGAGGGCAAGGTGCTTTAAAAGTGAAAGGCATTGTTATACGACAGTTGAGTCGACCAAGGAGTAGACATTGATGTGAAGATTCAAAGTGGTCTGACGGAGAAAACAAGGAAGTGGATCATGGTGGGCTAGCCTAAATGTAGTTTTCTTTTAGTCTTGTGTTGGGCCAAGAGGGTTTTTTCTTGCTTTGGGTCTAGTTGTCCAGTTGTCATATCCTTTTTATTAGGGTTTTGGTCTAAGGGTATTTTAAGTCCATAGTTGTTATGCCCATCTATTAGCATAGAGTTTGTTACGAGAGAGGAGGTTATATGGTTCTCGTGTAGGAGGATTTCATTTTCATGAAAAATTTAATACAAGTTTCTTAAATTCTCTCTCTCTAACCTTCTATCGGCTACTCACTCTCGAAGTGAAAAATCTATCTTCCACTCACATGTTTTGGAGTATTATAGAAAATTGAAAAATAGATAAAAGTCAACTTTTAGTTAACTATTTTAGACACAAAGATACATAAATCTATTGAGATTGCTCATTGATACAGTTAATACTTTTATAATTGTTTTTTCTAGGTTGGGGTTATTTCTCCACCCATTTTTAATTTATTAATAAAAAATAAATAATAATAATTGAAAAGATAATATATTATATCATTTCCTTAAAGCATTTTTATCTGATGTCTTATAACTTCTTCTTTTTTATATAATTTGAGGAAAAGTTTAGGGAATGCTCTCAAAACTTCCATATATCCGAATTTCTATTTTAGGAAAAAAGTTTAAGGGATGAACAGTAGTTTTCTAAATATAGGGAGCTACTATTCATCCCCTAAATCACTTTTATTAATATTTTATTCATTTCAATTAAATTACTTTTTCTTCCAATCATCTACACACTCTCATACTCATATTTGTTATAGTTTTAAAAGTAATTTAAATAACTATGAAAATATAAAAAAATAAAAAAATATTAAAAATAATTTAAATTTTTATTTAAAATATTTACTAAAGTAATAGTTCAAAATATATGAAAAATTATTGTATAGTTAAATTTGTAAATGGAAGTAAGAAAAAAAATAATAAAAATAATAAAAAAATATTATTTTAATAGAATAGAAAAATGATAAAGAATGTGATGTAGAAAGTTTTTTGAAGATGAGTAAAATTTAGAATAAAATTATAAAAAATATTTTTTTACTAAAATTTTTATAAAAAAATTAAGAAACTGGATGTGAATAATAATAAAATTTAAAAATTAGGACAATGAATTAAGAGTTTTTATACTTTAAGAGCATTAGCATTAGTTTCATCAAATTTATCTTTAAAATTTGATGAAAAGTACATGTTTTCCATAAATTCAAAACTTACTTATCCATAACTCCACATTGGATTAGCCATTAGAATCATCAAAATAATAATATAATATTATTTTTTTAATAATAATATTTTTATTTTTTTTTCATATTTTACAATTACACTAATCATATGTACTTTAATAATTTAATTTGACACTTAAATATTTTTTTTTCATATTTTGCAATTGCACAAATTATAGAAAATGTAAGAAATATATTTTATAATAAAATAATAAGTATAGATAATGAATAGTGTATCTTCAAATATGAAGATGGAAGTAAAGTTACTGTAGCTCAAAGCTTGAGCTTTGAAGGTATAGCCAATCCAATGCTGACATTTTAATCCCAAAATCATCAAATTTTGATGAAAACTCTCTTTTGATGAGACGGATGCTGGTGCTCTAACAGGTCTAAACTACATATTTATTTTTTATTTTGTTATTTTTTTATGAGTTAATAACTAAAAAATACTCCAGCAGGCTTTATACTTGAGCGGTCGCGTAGGCCACGTCACCGAACTTCACACGTGTCAAACCCAAGTTTCTTTTACGTTCGTTTCTCCGTATTCGTCGCCGAGTAGCAGTGCAGAGCAGCCATGGTCTCCAAAGTAAGCGACTCTGCAACAAAACTCAGAGTCAATCTCTCTCTCTCTCTTTTCTTTCACTTACTCTCTTATTAGTATCGCGATTCCGATGATTTTCTTGTAAATCTTAATCCTCTTGTTATGTGGATATTTGAAAAGATTTGATTTCAAGTACCCTGAATTTCTGGAAATGAAATCTCGAGATTTTTATTTTCGGAAATACCGATTTTAACTTGTAATACTAGTAGAAATTCCTCCATTTGTTTGCTGAGAAATTGATTTTTTTCTCTGAGCCGAACGGGGAATTACTAATTAGGGAAAAAAAACTATCGTACTAGTTATAATTTGCAATAAACATCAAGTTCGTAGTGAAATTGTAGTTACAGCAATGACCTCTTGAGTTTCTTTCCTGCAATTTCTCTGCGACCAAACAGAAACCTTGCCTCTCCAAAGTGCAAGTACAGAGCATAGGCCAAGTAATTTGATAATTGTGCAATTTTTTATAAAAAAAAAAATATCTTTGAAATCTGACGTTTTATACATTGACAGAAACCTAGTGGAGAACAGTCAAGTGAAGCTCCTGGAGCTTTGTCGTATAACATAAATCAGCTAAAGAAGCAAATTGAAGCGGAGAGAATTGTTTCAATCAAAGTAAGTCTCTTGTTTCATATTCTCTTCTGGACCAATCAATTCTCAGAACTGGAATGCTTATGTTTTTACTATCGTTTTTGGTGGTGGTGTTGTTATTGTTGGGGCTAATTACACTTTACCCTCTCGAATTTTCACTCAATTCATAATATGTTTTTGAAACTACTAATTGCATCAAAGTAGACCCTTGAACTTTCAAAACTTCCCGATCCCCCCTTCCATCTACTAGCAACCTTAAATCTAAGGAAAAATCATTGTAAATATATAATTTTCATCTAATTTATTATCATTGACCGTATAAAATATAAAATAATATATACTATCAATTTATAATAAAATCATTAATCATTAATCATATATAAAATTATTTTATACCTAAGTTGCAAGCAAATATGAATAATTTATGTACACAATGAAATTATTTGATATTCATTAACCATATATAAATTAATAAAAAAAAATTATTTAATGATTTATGATTTATTTTTAATTGATAGCATATATTATTTTATATTTTATACGGTCAATGATAATAAATTAGATGAAAATTACATTTTTACAGTGAATGCTATGCACATGAGCAATACGTGCATTGAATTTCCGTTAGATTTAACGCTGCTGGTAGATGGAATGGGGGAATTGGAAAGTTTTGAAAGTTTGAGGATCCACTTTGATGCAATTAGTAGTTTGGGAGGCACATTGTGAATTGAATGAAAATTCGAGAGGACAAAGTGTAATTAACCCTTATTGTTGAGTCTAGAGTTGTCCACTTTCTACTAAATTTTGCACGAGTTATTTTAAAATCAATTTATTTAATAATTGCATACCATGAGTTAGAATTGAATCCCGTTACTATCGATTTCAAAACTTCATCAAGTAGTATGCACATTAACCAAAAGTAATTGCCACAGCATCTAGGATTTTTGGTTCTTTCGTGATTTATTCGAGTTGAGTGAGTCATACTTGTGTTTGCTTCATGGTATGGAAAATTCTCTATATGGTTCTGGAATACTGGTAAGCCGTCTGTTGATATACAACATTGTTCTATATTGCACATTGTTAATGTTTGTACAGCTTGGTGTTTGACTGTTTGTACATTGTTAATGTAAAGCAATCAAATAGCTTGGTTGAATTGGGCTCTGATTGTGAATGGATTAGTTTTTACTCATTTTGACTATAATAGTTACAAGTATGTCTTTGGATTTGGTTTTACACATCACTTAACTACTGAGAATGAGAAGCCTGCTTTGGCACATGTTGCTACCCAGTTGTGACTAACTCTCCTACTTATTTCTTGCACAGGAAAAACTTGTGAAAAATGGAATGAAGCTAGAGAGTCATGTTTCTCAGGTTATATTGGTGGCATCAAAAACAGAGCATTCACTCACTGAAAATGGGGTTGGTAAAATGCTTTCCTCAAGAACTGAACGTCCTATCTGTAAGTTTAATGGATCTGCACAGGGTTTTGGTGACAAGGATTATATTAATGTTCACGAAGTGGTATTATCAACAAGTATCAAGCTTCCACCTGTTGAAAGGTTACCACCTTATACAACTTGGATATTTCTGGACAGGTATGGAGTCAGTCCTCTCTGTTTCAGCTGACTTAATTGGACATTTGTTAATATTTACTTGTCTACCGCTCTTCATTCATACTTTTTTTTTTCTTGTTAAATTCTGTTTCATAGGAAGATTTTCTCTCTTTCCCTATTATCTTAAATTTGTTGCACTTAGCACAGAAATCAGAGAATGGCTGAAGACCAGTCAGTGGTTGGGAGAAGGCGTATCTACTATGATCAACATGGTGGCGAGGCACTGGTCTGTAGTGACAGTGAAGATGACACTACAGAACGTGAGGAAGAGAAGCGTGAGTTTTCAGAAGGGGAAGATCGTATTTTATGGTTAGTTTAAATGAGATGCTAGACTTGCAAAGGATATATTTCAGAGTTTGGTGGTCAAACTCTCTTCAGAGAAAGACCTTTGCATTTTCACTGTTCCAATGATGACAATCCTTCTGCAGAGAGAATGCTCAGGCATAAACATATATCGAAGGGAGAATTGAGACCAAGAAACAAAATGCAAGGCTAAATGTCGTGTTGTCAATATCATTTAAGAGATATTGAAACTCCTAGATTTCGCTGACTTTTAATGCATGGAACTCAGAAGATGTTTGACTTGCTTCTGAAGTTTTCCAGGCAGACAGGCATACAGTGACCATTAAATGTGTTTAATTGTTGATCTTATATACTCTTTACAATTGTATCTTTGCCAATTAAAATATATTTTAACGAAAAGAAACCTTTCCTGTGTTGAATATGGCAGGATGGCTTTTCAGGAGCATGGGCTAGGTGAGGAAGTATTCAACATTTTGAGCCAGATTATTGGAGGCACCACTTTGGAAATCCAAGTAATTTGAAAATCCAGGAAGTATTGAACATTTTGAGTCAGATTATTGAGCATTACTTTTGGAGGGCAGTAGAAGATTCTCAGTTCTTTTTTTAAAGGATGATTAGTGTTAATTTGTTCTGAGCATCTTTTCCATTGCTGAGTGTTGAATGTCTTTTTAAATTGCAGGAGCGATATAACACACTTAAGGAGAAGTATCATGAGAAACTTGATCTGAACTCCGACAACTCTGAGGAATTTGAAGCTGATGTTGGCCTATCGTTGGACAAGAGCCTTAGTGCTGCTTTAGATTCTTTTGATAACCTTTTCTGTCGTCGCTGTATGGTATGTGTTCCTAGACCATTTCTTATCTGTATTATTTTCTGAAAAGAATCATTAGCATTGCAGTATCTGATATAATCCTTTGATTGCTTGTACATACATGCTAATCTGTTTGCATCTATACAACAGCTATTTGACTGCCGGCTGCATGGCTGTTCTCAAGCTTTAATTTATCCTGTAAGAGGCAGTTGTTTATAGTTCTGATGAAATGTTTTGTTTTCATTCATTTATTTGACCAGAGGCTTTTCTTGACAGACTGAAAAGCAGTCATACTGGTCTGAACATGAAGAAGACCGGATACCTTGCAGTGCTCAGTGTTACCTTCAGGTATGGATCTTTTTCCTCTCTTGCAATGTTAGATGACAAAATTTCAGTCCTCTTGCTTTGTTTCTAGTTGGTCCTTTTGTGGGACCTGGATCGTCTGCGTGTCAGTCTGTGTTTTTTGGTTGATGTGTGTCTGTGTTGTTGAGGATATGGGATGGTGTTCACTTTTATACTCGAGTTAATATTGCAGCTTCCTAGTTACAATCAGTTCCTTCTTGTAAATGATTAGCATATGTCTAGACGGGTAGTTTGATAATAGTAATCAGAAAAGGGAGGGGTTCATTTATGGGATGCATCTTTTCTGCTTAATATACAATTTAATCCAAGTGCTTTTATATTATTTAGAAGAAATTGTCACTTTCGAATGAAACTCCATCCCTCCTAAATTGTTTTTGCTCATTTAGAGTTAATTTTATGATCAAACTAATTAGAAAAAATAGATCACATTGAAACTGTTTTATGAAACTGTGATAAATGATAGTGCACAATGTAACTCAAGAAATGCAGGTGAAACAAACTGCTTCATTTCATTCTCTGCTTTTTTTATTTTAAATTAGAGGCCTTTTTTATATAATCACTACCTTCTGTCCATGTTTACATGAGGCTTTCTGCCAATCTTGCATGGGAAAAGATTGAAATTTATCAGATTCTTGCAGTTTAGAGCTGTCAAAGGCATGCCAGAAAGTTCAACTATCGATGATTTTCAGCGGATGGAGCATACAAATTCAGAAGAGAGGGTTGGGACTCCTGTGTCCTGTAATGCTGAAGAGCGAAGTTCTCATGATAATGCAAACATTATAGAAGATGAAGGATGCATTTTTGGGAAAAGTACACCTGTTATTTCAGAAGCTGTTTGTAGTTCAGAAGTTGCTGCCACAATTTTAGATGTGAATGTTACAGCAATAGACAACCAAAGGATGGGGAAGCGCAATTTCATGAAGAATGCAGACACGGCACTACATGACTCAACATTGGTTTCTGATGATTTCCAGGGTTCCAGTAAGAAACAGAAGATGTTTTCAGCGCCAGAGGTAGTAACTATAACTAGTGAAGCTCCACCTGCTCAGAATCGCACTTCAAGTGACAATGGTGAAAGTCAAACAACACCCAAAGGCTCTCCAAAGGAACCTGCTGAACATACCTTAAACGAATTTGTTAGTGCTTCTGGTGATAGGTCTGAGGACGATGCCAGATATGAAATAAAAGACACCAGAAAAGTGCCTGAACTGAACCAATCATCCAATTCCATAGGAAGAAGTGCTGAAGGGTTAGGTAGCTCTGAATGGAAACCTATTGAGAAAGAACTGTATTTAAAGGGTATAGAGATGTTTGGAAGAAACAGGTATGGAGCCTTTTGCTTTGCATTCTTTTTTGCAACATCTTATGTGAAACAATAAAATAAAATAAGGAACTTAATAGTTTCTTTCTTTCATTGAGTGACTGCCATTTGACTCACTAAGAAAAATGCAGAGAGGAACTCAGGGATAGTATCCAATTTAGTTTTGGAAGGGTGCTTATATATTGTTTAAGATATCCAGTTTCTTTGTATCAATATGAACTGAGTCTCTCACTGTTACTTTTGGTTACCTAGAATAGCTTGTTTGTTTATTTCTTTTAATTACTGAATATGCCCCTTATAGTTTTCTAGAAGCAATGCCACGTTAATGGACCACAGTGTTTTTGGGGTAACTTATCAGGGTTATGTTAGTTTGTGATAAGTGCAGTTGATGCTTTGATACATTTCATACTTGATTGTTATCTCAGCCACTTGTGGAGCATGTAAAACATTAACATATTTAGCAAAATCATTGTGACCCACATTTCCCCCCGCGGCGGGGGGGGGGGGGGGGGGGGGGGGGGGGCTTTGGTGTGGATGTTTTTATTCTTCTTATTTTCAAGGTGGGATTCAGGTATCTTTGTTTATCAGTTTGCACTTAATGTAGGGCTCATGCTTTGCAGCTGCCTCATAGCCAGGAACTTGCTTTCTGGTCTAAAGACGTGCATGGAGGTATCCCGTTACATGCATGAAGGGGGAGCTCTGACACCGAACAGATCTATTGTTCCACCAAGTTCATTAATGGAAGACAATGGGAAAGCTGATATGGAATATCCTGTAAGTATTCCAAGTTTTTTTTTTTTGCTTGTTATTTTCCTTTTGCTTTTTTTTATAGCTACGAGGTGAAGAAGGTTTTGTAAGTCCGGTGAGATTCGAAACTAGGTTTTGGAATTGCTGCCCTACTAGCTGAGCAATGGGGATATTCTTCTCTCTTCCTATCAAGCTTATTTTGATGATATACTGACTGATAAAGAAATGAGGATGGGATGGATGGAAATAGTTTGTTAGTATATGCTCAACATTCTTAAATTTCTTTAACACAAAGTGTGTTCACCATCCACAACTGCAAGCACACATGCATCAAGGTTCAACCATTTGGATTTTACAATTTGATCAAATTAATTGTGTCTGCAAATGTAGTGTTCTTCCTTCACTTAAAGGTTGTACAACCTTTTTTGGTGAAGCCCAAAGGAGCTCCATGTGCTTTGTCTGACTCAAGATATCTGTAGTGACAGTATTTAGCTTCAGTGGTATGGGTTTACTGACTGTAATCTGGTCTATCCAAGTTTAGTGGATGAACCATTTGGAATAACATGGGTAAAGATGATTGAACTAAGGATGGCTGCAAGTTATCTTTTGTCTTCTGAATTTAATTTGCACTTGCTGTTTAACCTGTTATTGTCAATAAGCCTTTATTTGCAACATAGAGAGCCTTGATTAATTTGATTGCATTATTTTCTTAGGAAAATGAGATGCCAGCAAGATCACGGCTGCTACGTAGAAGGGGTAAAACGCGGAAGTTTAAATATTCTTGGAAATCTGCTGGCCACCCATCAATTTGGAAAAGAATCGCCGATGGGAAAAACCAGTCTTGTAAGCAATATACCCCATGTGGATGCCAGTCTATGTGTGGAAAGCAATGCCCTTGTCTACATAATGGAACTTGCTGCGAAAAATATTGTGGGTATGCTCAAGTTTTTTATATATTTAGCTGTTCAAGTTTGTGAGTGTGTTGCATTTTCATTATGGTTAATGAATATTCCAGGTTAAATCTAAGCTATGTGATGCATAGAAGGTGCCACCTTTTGGTATAGTCACTAGATGTTCTTCCAAATAAATTAGAAAGCATGAGCAGCACAGCAGAATAGACCATGTATTAATTACAAGGAACCACCCAAACGTGCACAAGACGCATGGACATGCATATATTTCGAAGAGAAATCACTTGATGATTCCAAATAACTGTATCAAACAGATTGGTGTAGACCTTAGACCAAACAAATTTCTAATATGCCTTGAAGTGGTATGATGTAGCAGAAGCAAAACAATTAACCATTGAATTCGAAACTCAAGTTTGAGAAGACTAGAACTCAAAAAATTATCCAGAATAATTTGTTCTCATAATTCACAAATTCCAATACATAGAAACTTCTAAATCTTACAAAAAGGATATTTACCAGAAAGGGAAATGCTGCCCCTGCTTCCTGAAGCGGAACTCCTGATTTAGGAGATTGACTCAAGCCCTTGAATGTTGAGATTGGGGTTTTAGTCTAACATTAAGACTACTTGTAATCAATCCTAGAATCAAGGCAGAATGATGGTGCTGAGAGTTGACTGGAATTGAAAAATTATAATCAAGATAGAAAATCAAATATTGCTGTTAAATGATATAATTAAAGGTGAAAAATCCATTATCGGAGACTTTTTCTTCATCAACACTCCTTAAATCAAAGAGGAATTGTGATATTGACTTTTGGTGGTCCAATTGGTCTAAATAACTCTTCAGCATTCTATCCTACATTCCAGATAAAATAGATTTTTCATGCCCAGTTTAATTTTTTCAGGTATACCCTTCAGCAATTTTCATTCCATGCTTATTAGAAATTCTGTTGCATTTAATTTCAAATCAAACCTGATATGTGAATCATTTGCTAGGGTTTTTGTTTTTCTGCTGACGAAAAGTTTTACCAGTTGCATATAGCTGAAAAATGAAATGAGATAGAACTTTCAAATGTTTCAGATGCTCAAAGAGCTGTAAAAATCGGTTCAGGGGATGCCATTGTGCAAAGAGTCAATGCAGAAGTCGGCAATGCCCATGCTTTGCTGCTGGACGTGAATGTGACCCAGACGTTTGCCGAAATTGTTGGGTTAGGTAATGGGTTTCAAATATTTGATATTAATACTTCACCGGTGTTGGATAAACCTCTTTTTATTTATTTTTCTTTTTCTTATCTAGACACAAACATCTTTAAATATTGTGAAATTGTTTTATGTGTCCGTTAAAGCTGTTTTTGAAGTTTATTTTGTTTTTCAGCTTTCAGAGTATATCTTAACCATGTATCCTTTTCATTTATGTGATTACTAGTTTTCTTTTTCCTTCTTTTGGTGTCTGTTAACTAGTATAAGAGGGTTGGCTTGCTTTACAGTTTTTGCTGCATCTGTATCAGTTGTGGTTATGATGAGTTTTTTTTTTTTTTTTTTAAGATGACTTTGATTTTGGCAATTTTTGTTTACATCAATCTAGGTTTTGTACTCAATTATTTCTGGTTATCTGTGCATGTGTTACTAAATTGTAGTCTAATTATATGTAGTTCCTTTAATCTTTAATAACACTTGCTTAATGCAGTTGTGGAGACAATTCGTTAGGTGAACCACCCCGGCGCGGAGATGGCCAATGTGGAAACATGAGGCTCCTTCTAAGGCAACAGCAGAGAGTGAGCAACTCCTAATGTTTAGAACCAAGTTGATAATCTGTCCGTTAAAAGGATCAAGTCAATGTGACATACCATAACCTTTGTTTTTTCTCTTTTCTTAACTTCAGATTCTCTTGGCAAAGTCTGATATTGCTGGATGGGGAGCCTTTTTGAAGGTTAGAAGACAATTCTCTCTTTTGTCCCCTGATAGTTTTTAGTCAAGTCTCTTCACTGAATTGGTTGATGTGATTGCAGAAACCTGTGAACAAAAATGACTATCTTGGGGAGTATACTGGTGAATTGATCTCCCATAGAGAAGCAGATAAGCGGGGGAAAATTTATGATCGTGCAAATTCATCTTTCCTCTTTGACTTAAACGATCAGGTAAGTGACCTTCATTGTTTAGTATCTTCACGAGTCTTTAAAAAGTTGAGGTGTCGGATCTGCCTCATTACTAGCTAAAGGTCACCAGCCTTCATGCATTTAATCAACAAGTTGGAAGCCTTTTGTTCAATATCTTTTTTAACAGGATCACTTTAACCAAAAGGTTTTGACGCAGACTTTTCGTTTAATATCCACATTTCATTATGCTTTTTTTACCGTTAGTATATGAGATAGGCATCTACGAAGGGTAAAGGTTGAGTAGAAATTTTGGGGCAAGTAAAGTGGAAGCTCATTTGTTTTGATATGTTCTCTTTATATCAGCTTGCTTGAGATTATCTTGTTTGGTTTTACAAACCTTTCAAACCATCTTCTCATCTCAACATCCAAATACCATTCAAACACAAACATTTTTTAATTTCAAATTTTCAAATTTTTCATCTAACTATTACTAATCATTACAACTTTTCCAAACTTCCAAATAAAACACAAAAAAAATTCAATTTTTTCAAATCCTAAAACAAAAATAATATGAAAAAAATATATTCGAACTCTTTTTAACTTTATAATTTTTTTTATTCAATTTTTTCTCTCATTTTTCAAAATCTTATAAAAATCTTAACTCAAATCATTTCACTACTATTAACAGATTTCTCATCTCATCTTTGTAACCAAACGAGCCCTAAGAATGTGGAGGAAAATATCCATCTTGAGAAGAGGAAAGTTTGTGAAAAAAAAAAAAAAATCCTTTAAGGTGATTATAGTGCTGTACCTGCGGATGCCCCTTAAACGACGAACAACTTGAAGTGCTTCCTTACAGCTTCATCATTTTCCTTTTAGCTTCTTCGTTCTGCAATTCCTGCCTTCTCTATTTGCTTTTCTTGGCGTGTTATTCATACTTGCCATGCATAATTGCACAGCCACGTCCAAATTTCCAATACACTGGTACTTCAACATCTTGGTGTTCGTTATCTGAAATCTGAAAACAGCTAGCTCTTTATTCACAGTTTGTCCTTGATGCTTACCGGAAAGGAGACAAGTTGAAATTTGCAAACCACTCATCAAACCCTAATTGCTATGCAAAGGTAGGCGGCTTTCTATTAACGACCCTGTTGTATTAGTTGATGCTCGTTGAGCTAATACATTGGCTTGTATAGGTAATGCTAGTCACGGGAGATCATCGAGTAGGCATTTTTGCCAAGGAACGGATTGAAGCTAGTGAGGAGCTCTTCTATGATTATCGATATGGACCAGATCAAGCACCTGCATGGGCTCGAAAGCCGGAAAGTTCCAAGAGAGATGATTCATTGTTTTCTCAAGGCAGAGCAAAGAAACACCAATCTCATTAGCCATTGGTCCTGTTCGGGATGTAAATACTAGTCCATTTTTCTGGTTAACCACAGAGGTCCTTCTTGAGGAGAGTTTTCAGAAGCTATGGCAGCAGCATTTCAACTTGTGAATGTGCTCGATGTTGCTTCTATTCATTATTAAGCTCGAGCAATAACATTCTATAGTAATTACACATAATAATAACAACACAACAACAAGAAGAAGAAGATTCTATGGCAATGAGGTCGAACATTGTGCTTGTATGGGAAATAAACCAGAAATCCTTCTAGCTTTTCAGCATAATGGGCAATATGTAGAGACTTAGACAATGTTGTCGGAGGAATACTTGACTGTTTATTATTTATGGATGTAAATTTTCTTTTTAATATGAAGTTGATGTCATACAGTTATATATCTTCAGACATGAATTAAGTATCAAAATTGTAGTACCTATTTTGGAGCTGTAGCATATGAGCTTGATATGCCAGAATTTGAAGAGGATCGGTTAGTAAATACAAAAACATTTCTTTGTTCAAATAACATGAATCTCGATGAGAACAGGGTGGTCATTTCCCTAAAACTGCTTCGCTGCACTCCACTCCTTCGCTCGAAGAATAACTTCTCGGATATGTGTCTGATAAGCTAGTTGGGGTGGGCAATGAGTGGCTGAAAAATGCAATCTGCAAGCTAGCCGCAAAAATCAAACGGGCAACGGAGGTTGTAAGAAAACACCCAAGTTTAGATACAAGACGAGTTTACTTTGGATTAGATTGCAGAAGAAAATACAAAATCTCATTCCATGTATCAGGAACACCAGGAAGACACCAATGACTACAATCTTGAATGTTTGAAGAAGAGCGCTTTCCTGATTTTCCTCCATATCTTGATGGATGACCATCTATCCTATACCCTGACAAATGAGTAATATTCAAGAAAGTCACAGGAGTTTTCATCTGCTTTATCACTTGCTCTACAATGATATTCTTCTCAGGGTAGCTGGTGATTGAAGTTTTGTTGAGGGGTTGAGTAGCTTCCTCACAATGCCCACCTGAATTCCATTGTCCTCCCCTATTCATTTCAAATGATACACTACTCAGCAACTGGCATGAAGAGACTTGAAAACTACCATCAGTGTTAATGGCAGCGTAAAAGGGCAAACCTGAAATGGGAAGGTGCCGAACTCCGAAAGAAAACTCGGGTTTTTCTGGGATTGATGTACTTATCAACCCATGATGCCCAAGTCATCACAGCTCTTCTGAAAGCCGTGGAAGCATCGAGTCGAGGATGAACTTGGTTCCCTTCCTGGTAGTAATTGACCCTGTTATAAGACAACCAGATGTTAAAAGCAATAATTTAAACATGAAAAACAGTATCCTTTATACTTCACATGCAAAAAATGACAACTTCAATCGGTTAGCCGAATGGATACACTATGAGTAAAACAATTCCATTACAAGACACTCAATAAAAGTTCACTAATTAGGAATCACATTAGATATTAGCCATCCTTCAACGCTGAGTACACATGAAAATAATGCAAATATGAAGAATAGCTATGTTTTTGACAAAATATAAAGATAAATAAGAATATATTGCTTTATAAATTGACAAGTATGATTTGAAACAAGTTAAGATTGGATCTCTCAATGCAGCATATACAAACCTAGGTCTTACAAGGCCAATATAATTCAAGAATGGCACTTACCCTGCTTGGGTTTTGTAATGTGACCACCAATGTGCAGTATTGAAGACCAAAATATCAGCTCCTCTCCATCTTGATGTCCCACGATCCATTTTATCAATTTGCAAGGTCTGCACACGCTTCTGGCCTATTCTAGCTTTACTCTCGTGAACTAAAAAATGAGTGATATAGTATTCCACTGTACACTTATAATCCTGCAAAACCAAACTCAATATCAAATACTCCAAATAATCCTTAACAAAAACAAAAAAAAAAAAGGTAAGAGAGCCGAGAACAGTTCTATGTAGTTACCACAAACTTGAAACTGTAATTTCCCCTCTCTTTAGTAATTCTCCGTCCATGGGTCTCATAGACCCTCTTTGGATCTCCAATACCGCCAATTAACATACAAAGCATGGATTCCCATTGATTCCTATTGATTGAATCGCCCACAAAAACTAGCCTTTTCCCTCTGATCGATTCCAGCATTTTTGTTGCGTTGAACCTATAGCACAGACCAGAATCTGCGTTCTTTATCTCTTTCGTAATTTTTTTTCTAACATCAAAGCATTCCTTGAGATCTAAATTGTATTAGCAGTAGAAGGCTAAAAAAATGAGCAAGGTAGCAGTACCTTGGAATTTCACAATCGTGGGGTTGCCATCTCCACTTCATATAGATCTTGTCCAATCTTCCATTAGCCCCACAATTAAAACCTTCATCTATGAAAGGACATGAAACATTTGTGTACAAAGGATAGCTCTCATCATAAATCCATCTCCCATTTGTCAAATCGCAATCTTTTACTCTCTTGGGTTCAACCTTCTCTCCACTTGAAATTACAAAATTCTTGGATGAAGTCCCTCCAATCCTCTTCTCTTTACCCCTTTTACCACTTGGAACTTCAATTTTCTCAGAGGAAGTCTGGGATGTACTCCCTAGCAATGTTGAAAACTTACCTTCCAACCCATCCCCTTTGCCGCCTCCAACTACTGAAACTCTGGGCCCATGTTCCTTTCTCTGTAGCCCACTTGATACTGAAATCGAAGTCGCCGAAAAATTTTCACTGGGAGATACTGAAATCGAAGTTGCTGAAAAATTTTCACTGGGAGCAGGTAATTTCTGAACATGAACAGTTAAGGGTCTGAAACCCAAACTGAGGGAGGACTGATTGAACTGGAAATGGATCTCTTGGGGAACTGAAGGGGTGCCTCTGATAACCCAAACGATAAAGCAGGTGAAGAAGATGACAGAGGAAGGGATTGTGAAGGTAAAGACCAATAGTCTTGTGGGTTTGAAGGAGAAACTTCTCTGCTTCTCCATTGTATGCTCAAGTTAGTTTCTCACTTTGGCTGCGGCACAGATAAAAAGATGCTTCAACAACGCACTAGTCAAAAGACAACGTCAAAAAATAAAAAATAAAAAGACACTATAGGATTTGGTTGTGTCCATGACGCATGCATGTGGGTGATGCTGACTGCCGAGGAAGCAGGTAGTGGGAATGGTGTGGTTAAACGTTTATAGCCTATCACGATTGCCCTCCAGTCAAGATCTTGAACAACCGCTCAAACTTATGATTATTTTAATTTTTTTATTTAATAACTAAAAAAATAATAAAGTTATGTATTTTTTTATTTTATTTTTAATAATTAAAGATGTTAAAAATAATTAAATACACTAACGGACAGGCCGATAGCTGTATCCTTTCTTTTTTATCCTCTTGTTTTTTCCTTGAACACCCTACTTATTTTAAAACTTATTATAATTATAAAGAAAATCTCAAATATAAACAACTTTATATTATTTCATGTTTTAGCTTTCCATTGCAACAATATATCTGGTGTGTCAATAAATAAATTTATAAAGAATATTTTTTTAAACTTATTTTCTATCATTCTTGTGATTTCTTAATATATCTTGTTTAGTCCCTTTTTTTTTTTTTTTTCTTTAGTATCAATTATCAAGATTTTTCTGAGCATCTAAAGAGGTTTATTTTCCTTGAGAAGGTTGCTTGCCTTGTCACTTTTCAAAACGAACAAACGACATTAGGTTTATCTCTATTGTTACCCTTTTATTCAAAATAATCCCTTACCTCTTTGTTCAACTTTTGTTCCCAATTGAAAAAACTGAAGTAATAACTTGGGAGTTAGTTGCCTTTGCTTCTCCTCCTGAGAATAAATTTTCAGAGATGGAGTGTGAGAACTAATAACTTTAGTGATTGTATTATTTGTCGATTAATTTTCTACCTTTTAACCTTGTCAATAAAGAGCGCACACATATTTTATCCAGTATAGATACAAAAAGATTATATAAAAATAAATTTACAAACTGATATAATTTTATGTGTTTCGTTAGATCTACTTTATGATAAAAGAAACTTTACAATTTGATATCATCGTATCAATTCATGTCACTTTATGAATTTACTTGTATGTAAAGTATTTTTCTTCCGTGTAATAAGTTTAGTTCTAACTTGGATTACCATCCTTACAACCCAATATTTTCATGTTAAAAAAAGTTATCAAGGTCTCGTTTGCGTAGAAAGATAAGATGAAATTATTTGTAAATAGTAGTGAAATAGTTTCTAAATAATAATAAAATGATTTGAGTTTAAGATGTTTATAACACCCCATTCCCGTAGGCTAAGAGTGTCACGCGTTTTTCATAAAATAAACCCGACAAGAGATCTCATATTTAATAACATGAATTTAGAATTTATTTCATAAAAACTTTGTCTGATAAAAAAAAAATGTCTTCAAAAACTTAAAAAAAATAAACTAAATAAATTTATGTCATAAAAAAATCAATTTTATTCTAGAAGGTCTGAAACTAAAATAGCTGCTCCTTCTAATCCTGGCCTGCCTACTTGTATTCATCATCCTTACCTAGGTGGTTAAAAATATGAAAACAAACTAAAATGAGTCGAATACTCAGCAAGAAATTCATCACAACGTTAACATACTAAACATAAAGTTTTTATAAAAATTTTCATGTTGAGAGCTTAAAACTGATATTTATGTTATGCATGACTGATTTATCTGAATTAATTGACTGAACTGATTTAACTGACTGTTCTAACTGAACTGACTGGCTAACATACTTAACCATGTATGCAAGATTGTGCACCAACCCCACGTCCCACGGCCGCGAGGGGAGCTACTAATAGTATTTTGGCATACTATGGTGGACCACGTTTGAGTCCGTAGCTTACACATCCACCCTGAAACTGAACTGTATTAGTACCATGCATCTGAATGGTCATCTAATTAACTGATCTGATCTTATCTTGCATTTAAACTTAAGATAGCTTACGTGTCTTACACACATAAGATGCATGACATAATATATATATAATTATAATTTCTAAATTTGAACATGATGAGGAATGACATGATTGTATGTTATGCTAGATAACATGTTTGCATATGACATGAGTGGTGCATAAACAATAGCTGTCAATGAACTGGCTTGAATAATACTTAAATATAAGCTGAATTGTGATGATCTAATTTGTGATCAAATTTCTTACCTTGCAGCGCTACTTCCTGAATCTCACTTCGTAGCTCGTCACCTATATAAAGTATTAAACGTCACTAAATCTATCTAGGAAATCATGTCCTAATATCCCACATAATTTAAATTCATATTGTAAAATATAATGAATAAAATATTCTATTTAATATAAAATCAATGAATGTTTATATTTTAAATTATTTAACATACTAATAGCATATTCTCACTTAATAAAAATCAAAATTTAGAAAACAGTCAAATAAATCTTTTGTTTAATACCATAATCAATAAATCTTGACATTTAAATTACTTAAATATTAATAACATATTTAATTTAGTAGAATACTTGGGCTATTTTAAAATAACTCATAAAAACCTCAATTCTTAAAATAAGTTTCCTTTCTTAACATAATAATTCAATCGTATAAGAAATCTAATAAATATTAATATCATTTAGATACTCTTAACATGTTTCTTTATTTTAAATTTACAACTTTAATAGTATAAATATATCAAAATATATTATAATAAACATTAAAGATTCATTTCATACAATATATTTAAAGTATTTAAAACAAAATATTAAACACTTACCATTTACTATTGAAATCTAATAAATAAAATAGTTTAAAATTCCTTAATTATTTTTTAAAATAAGATTTATGTGAATTAGAGTTTATGGCTAAACAAAATAACTTAATAATATTACCGTAATGGTTAAATTGAGCCCGGGACCTAAGCCCATTGTAATGACATAAGCTAAACTTAAGGATAGCCCAAACTTAAAACAAAAGCCCACGTGATGATTACACAAATCCAGACCACTAAAATCTGCCATGTTAACAAAGTAAGGGTAATAAGGTGTGAAGGTAAGGTGTGCAGAGGCTTACCTTGCAGAACAGAGGCACCGTGTGAAGGTAAGGTGTGACGCTGTAGGAAAGTGGCTGAACGACAATTTCTATGACACCTAAGTTGTCCCCATCGTAGGGTGGTGGCAGAATAACCTGGATTGGCTGCATGATGTTGCTCATCTGCAGTGCAAGATGTCACAGCGTGGTGTATGTGTGATACTTATTGGAGGGCCTTCACGGTCATGCATAGTCTGGGTAATGGAGTTGCCGCGGTGGTTCCGTTGTCGAGTCGCGGCCTTTTCGTTTGCTGCGTCTCACTGAGTGGTGTCCGTCTGGTTTTTCACGGCATAGGCATGCTCTGTTCTGTGAGTATAAAACAGAGTCATGCTCTTCTAGTTGTTCTGTGCAACAATGGTTCTCGTTTTGGTCTAACGAGGTCGACGGCACTACTGGTAAGTGCGATGCTTATTGACTTCAACGTGGGGGCAACGTACATGGAGGGGAAGGCTTCAAGGGAGGTTTGCGGCTTAAAGTTTTCTTTCCATGCAGAAGGATAAGCGTAATATATATATACATGATTAATCAAAGGAAACCTAGAGGAATAGAGACGTGCATGTGCATGGGAGACGTGCGAGGTGGAGAAACTGATCATGAATTGAGTTGGTTTTCCATTATAATGAGAGAAATAACGTTTCAATTCAAACAAAACTCTAGTGGCTATTGTAAAAATTGGGTCATAATAAAATATTAAAAAAAAATGATAATAATCTTATTAAAATGAATAAATATAAAATCTGATAATAATAATAATAATAAAAAAAACTTATCTTATTGCCTAATTTTAGGATCGGGTTGTTACAATATTTACGAAGTTTTGGAAAATAAGAGATAAAAATAGTATAAAATAAAAATATTGTTAGAATATAATTTTTTGTTTTATAATTTGAAAAAATTGAATTATTATTGTATTTTGTTTGAAATTTTGTGAAATTTGTAATAATTAAATAATGATTAAATGAAAAAGTTGAATATTTGAAATTGAAATATATTTCTGTTTGTCTTATTTAGATATTGAGATGAAATAGGATAAGATTAGAGTATCTTGCTATTCAAACTAGATTTAGATCTATCAAATATACCAAAATAAGGTAAATTTGTTTTCTTAATTTCCTTAATAGGGGTGTAACGGGTCCAATTCAGTCCCGTTTTGGACATATTTTAAAACTAAATCGATATATACCGATTTTGAGATATGAAAAATCAATACCGTACCAGTTAGATTCCTAAACTGATATTTTCGATTTTACAGGTTCCAGTCTAGTTCAATTTGATTTTTCAGGTATATTATATATAGTATATATAATATGCTATATATTATAGTATATAATAATACAGTGATAATATATTTTAATATATATTATAATTGTATTATAGAGTATAGTGATATATTATAATATATAATATAGTGATAATATATAGTTATTTATATAGGATTTTAAAATTTAAAATTATTTTAATTAGTAATTTAGCATATAATATAAGATTATTTTATATATAATTATATATATTAGATATAAAAATTATATATAATATAAAAATCATATAAAAATTATTTTATATAATATAAAAAATTAAAATATATATTTATATTTATATCAATCGGTCTAGTATGATTTGATCCTGTATTAGAAAAAAAAAATTTGAAACCAGACTAATTTCGAACAATTTTTTAAAAAATAGAATCGGTACTTGCCAGAACCGATTTAGCCGTTCATCGATTTTCTTTTGACCTCTATTCTTGAGAACGGACAATTATGTGAAATATTTATGGGATTTTTATTTATTTTTTTACTTCCGAAAAAGACTTCCCTTTTTTTTTTTTTTTTATTTCTAATTTAAACATGATTCATGCAGTTGCGGGATAAAACCATCTTAATGTGTAGTGTAATTTCAACACTAAATGCAGTTGCAGGATAACAGTGTTATGCTGCACCCACCAGCATATAAGGATTTAAGCTATAACGTCACACGTGGTGGCGACTCTTAAGACGGTCGGCGGGCGTGCGTAGGTGGGGTTTCTCGCTTCTTGCGTCTGTCTGTCTGTACGTGGGGTTGTGTGCGTGCGTGCGTGTCATTGTTGGACGATTTTGCAAAACAGATTAATAATAATAAGAGAGGGAAAACCAATTACAAATTAGAAAGAAATACAATTTGGAAAATAGTTTCAGTAAAGTTAGCCCCATCTAATCATGTTCTTGGCCTGAAGTCAACAGATGATTAATGCAATGAAGACTTTTAAGACATTTTAATGGTGATTAATTAGCTCATATTGTATGGAAAAAGAGTGCAAAACAATATTTTAAATAATAATATCATATACAAGTTCAAATACATAAATCTTACGTATGTCCTTAAAAAAAAAAAAAAAAAAAGAAGAAGAAGTGGGTCTCAAGAAATATTGTAGTTTTTTTTTACACTTTTTATAAGCTAGGGTCAATTTCTTTATAGATGTTTATGCAGTGTAGTTTATTTGAGACTTATACAAATTATTTCTTTATAGATGTTTATGCAGTGTAGTTTATTTGAGACTTATACAAATTATTTCTCTATTTTAAAAGTATGTAATTGGGACCATCGAGAAGGCAACGATGTCCAACGCTTGTGGTCCAATTAAGCGCCTGACAAAAATGGTGGTTAACTGACTAAAACAAGATGCATATATATGATGCTACCGATGTGGATGGAGAGATGGCTCCAACCTCTGCTCTAGAGTTGGGCATATGAGATTTGGAGAGGGTTGGGGTTTATACACCCTATGAAAAATACTCTCATACTCTATGAAAAAGTTATAGGTGTGAGGTGTGAAAGTGAATAGTTGTTAATGCATAATAAATCCCTTTAAATAGATATTGCCAAATCTACTACTCTTGGTTTCTCATAACTACTTTGAAGGCAATGACTTTCTGACCCAATAACACCATTCATGGTTTTTGGGGATTATTGGGTCCATATATAGTTAGGGTTTGAACCCCACAATTACTAGTAAAGGGACAAGGGATGTGTGTTCCTTTATGGTCAATAAATTTGTGGAGTTGGTAGCATCCAACAACATTTTAAAATTGTAGAATATTCTTTTCCACCTCTCCAATATTTTGTTACATTTTTTACTTTAAAAGCATGACCCTTTGAGAAAGAAAAAATATTTTATAAATAAGACCGTTGAAAAAATAAGAAATTTTTTTTACTTTAATAGAGAGTATCACATATTTTAAACTCAATGATTAAACTACCAAATGATGCTATTATTTGCAAATGAAGTTGACACAGATCAAAATTTAATTTACTGCTGTACATTGCATTTCATTTTTCAATTTCATGCCCATGTAACGTTCTCACTTTTGAGTCATCCAAACTAGAAGAGCTACCTATCACCTATCGCTATGATTTTCTCAATCATACTACGAAGATGAATATAGGTTTTGCTAACTAAAAAGAAAAGTAATGTTACTCCCACTTGCCATTGAGATTATGGTCCTCCATATTAACAAGAGAAAGTACTAAGATCTACGCGGAGATCTTATAAAAGAATATTTATAAAATGATATGGTTTGATATGATATGTTAGATTTACTTATAATAAATAATATTTTACAATCTAATATACCACATCAAGCCATGTCAATTTATAAGTTTATTTTTGTAACATTTCTATGTAGATTAGTTATTTCTCTATTAACAAAAGAAAACAATGGCAATTCCATTTAATCAATTCGGGTGAGTCGCTGAACATGACAACAATCCTCCAATGCGTTTTTTTAAAACAGTGACAGCAACTATTCATGACTACACCATGTATAATCTACTCTTGCCAATCTCTCTTTAAAAGCTACTATCAGCAGAGCAAAATATTTTTAGTGCGTATTTGCTTCCTACAAATGATAAAAAAAAACTTCACACTAAAGCTAACTATGATATTTTAAGGGATATTTATAACGCTCCAATGGAAGGTCTAAATCACATGGCCTATACTCTGAAGTGATTAGTCAATGATATAATATACCCTTATCCTTATCATATAGGGTATCACAATCTCCTCTCCTTAAATTCCTGATGTCTTCGTTGGGCCCATTCATCGTAGGTGGCACAGCTAAAGGCCCATATTTCTGGTTGAGATAGGCTCTGATACCATTTATAACACCCTAAGGGAAAATCCAAACCACATAACCTATACTTTAAAAGGATTAGTCAATGATACAATTAGAACCCCATTAGAACTTATAAAGAGCAAGAACTTGTCATTCCCAAACAATGTAGAATCTTATACACCACTTATCCTTATCCTTATTATATGGCCTATGGGTATCACAGTATTATACTTTGCTAGAAATTACTAGCACTACCACGCAAACAGCTTCAATGCTAAATATTTTTAGAGGGACACAATGTTTGTTCCTCTCCTTGGCACGCCCAAAAACAACAGAAGAAATGATACATTGGATGAATAGCTCAAAGAAAATGTTAAACCTTCAACTTGCATTCGCAATCAGTGTTTTACAATGTAATAATATTACTACCACTTTGTAATCACTTGTTTATAATTGATCATAAAAAAAACGGAGACGAAGAAAAGGTCCAATGCACCAAATAGAAGAGATTCTTCTTTGAGTTTTCAACTTACTTGGGCCACCCAGGTTGGTGAGAAACGGCCTCATCCACGTGGACAAATTGAAACAGAGGCCTTCAATTAGGACTGAAAAAGGAATTCACTGAAGACTGTAAATGGCAAACCAGCACACTGCTGCATCTATCTATGGCATACACTGTTTCGATTGTCCTCTTTCAAGCAGAAAAAACAGCCTCAACAATGGCATGTTTCTTCTTAGGGTATCCCATGCCGAACATGTGATTGAGATACACCTTCCCATCCTTCACGGTTGCTGCTGTGGCCAAACGATGCCTAGGCCCGGAGAATGTTGCCACAACAGAAGCAGTCTCCCACCCATCATGACTCTCCACTAATCTCCCAGAAGGATTCCCTACAACTACAAGCTTAGTTGGCGAGATTAATTCCAAACCATCTCCAAATGTCAGAGGCCCTCCTACTATGTCTATTAACTTAACCTCCTCTCCTTTCGCTAAATTGATCTTAAACAAATTGCCGCTGAATGTATGAATTACAATCAGAAAACCATCTGGATGGTAGACAATTCCATTAAGTCCAACCAAGGTTTTGTACCACTCTTTTGGAGTGAAGAGTGGACTTCTAATGATCGATAGGAACTTGCCATCAACACCAACTTTCCAGATTTTACTAGCTTTTGCATCAGTAACATATGCATTGCCTTGTGCATCAACTGCTACATCATCCGCGAAAGATTTCTCATCACCTACTCCATTAAAAAAATTTGAAACCATGAGGAAAAAAAAACAATCATGAAGTATATAGATGGTGCTTTGACCTCAAAAATAGAATAATACCAGCCAGACCATGGTTAGGTGTATCAGATCCCATCATGGTTGTGAGCATACATTATTTGATCATGTCATAACAGCGTGTTTCTACCATTTTAATCATAACATTCATTTTTCAACCATTCTTGAGTTGACATAGTCAAACTGTTCCATAATCTTTAGACTGACTACACAACTTAGAGAAAACCAAGTTGGCTAAAAAAAACGCACGGTGAAAATATTCCCTTTAGCTACCAACAAAATACCGTGGCGCCCGGAATCACAAACAGGCCAAGAAAAGGCTAAAATAAATAGTTGAAAAAGAAAAAAAGGGCTAGTAGGCAATGAGTGATGATGTAGACCTGGTCCACGGATTCATGGGTTCCAAGCTTTTTAAGAAAAGCTACAGATTTTAGGCAATCAGGCCCAGCAATATTTTAAGGGCCAACTATGCTCTACAAACCAACTGTTCATACAAAAATAAAATGCATAAAACTAATGCACGGACTTGCATAAATCGCTCGAGGTGAGACCCTTTGGTACGCATATATTCAAGGATCAGCCACAAAGAAATCCGTCTTCAACGTACCCAACCAGTAAAATAAGACTAAAATCGTCCACAAATTACTTGCTTTCTTTTTAAACAAAACAAAAAAATCAAACAATCATAATTAGGCTACAAAATTGAAATTGACGCAGAATCAAAACAATTCATGGCATGACAAGTTCATTCTGCCTTCTGACTCTCTATCAGAAGAGCTAGCTCTCACCAAGTGTTTTGGTTTTCGTAGTCATATATTATCTTTGTGTTGAGAAATATGGTCCTCTGGATTAATGAAAAACAACGGTATTCGAATGCACCAAGCAGAAGAGATTCTTCTTCGAGTTTTTAACTTACTTGGGCCACTCAGGGGGGTGAGAAACAACCGCTTCCAGGTGGATAAATCATAGGCCGCGACCGCACTGTAACGGTTCCCTATGACATCGGCGATCACCACTAGGAGCCGATTCCTCGGCCGGTCGACGACGAGACCGAGGGAAGCATTTCCAGCCAAGTCAAAGTCCTTCACCACTGTGACCTCCTCCAAGACGGCCTCAGGCGGATACCGGTCTCCATCCTTTTTCTCGGGAATTGAAATTTGGCCCACACCACCCTCGAGGAAAGAGACGAGGAACCGACGATTAAGATCGTCCCACTTGGAGCACTCGCGGAACCAGCCGGAGCTGTGGTAGTGGTAGACATGGGTGGAGGGCTTGGCGAGCTCGAGAGAGATGAGGTAGGCGATGGGTATGGCTGAGAGGAGGAAGAGGAGGAACAGCGACTTGGTGGAGCAACAAGCCATGGCCATGACCTACACACACGGAGAGAAGGAAACAGGCAGACTGAGACAGGTATTGGTTTATGTATGTATTAATATTAATAATTATTATGGGATTATGGTTGAAGAGTGGAAAGTTGGGTATTTTATCGGTGAGGGGTTGAAAATTCTTTCTTTTGGACTCTACTTATGGGAAAATATTATTAACGTTATTTATGAATTTTTTCAAGAAAATTTTAAATAATTTTTTTTTTATGTAATTTTCTTTTCCAGATCATCTCTTAGATTTGGTTTGATTTTCAATCTAATTCAACTCAATTCATTATTACAATTTTTTTAATTTTTAATATAAAATATAATAAATAATTTAATTTTTTTAAATTTTAAAATAATAATAATATTAAAAAATAATATTTTATCATCTTAACTCAACTTAATTTAAGATCTAAACGCAGCCAAAGTTGTTCACAATCCAATTGAATTATTGTCTCATTTAATACTTAAACCACAAACAGTTGAGATGGGCAACTTTTACCTAATTTCCTGTGCATTGGGAACGTTTTTAGCTCGGACAAATGATTTGTATAAATTTTAAATAAATAAGTTTTTTGTAAAATTTTATAAAAATGTAAATCACATTTTAAAAAAGAATAAAAAAATTATTTTTTATTAACGAGATCTTTTTTTAACAAAATACTTATACATAACTTATCTATTTAAAATTTATATCTAATATTACCCTTATCTTGGATCTGCCTTCCTTGAGTTGATTTTTGCAGAAAGAAATAAGCAGAATAGTCCAAAATTGTGTAAAATGAGGCGCTTTAAACAATGTTTTTCAGACTAGACTTTGCTTACTTCAATGACTACATTTTTTTCTTTTTTCATACGGTTTGTTCAGAACTGGTCATCTATCTTTAGGAATGGTTGGCGTTATCTAAAAAATGAGATTCTTCCCTCACAAGTTTACTTGACTTGTGCATTAAAAAAGTCCTAAAAGTCTTGCATTCCAACCATAACTTTGTGATTTGGTAGAATTTGATAAGACAGTGCTACACTGCTACACCCAGAGTGTAGTACGAGACGGTTACGATAAGGGTAATTTTTTTTATTTTTATTTTTCATTCATTTCTTTTATAATTTTAAATATTTAAAAAAAATTTTACAACATCATTAAAAAATACTTTCTTAATCTCTAAGTAAAATAAATAAATTCCAAGACCCAACTGTCCATTTTTCATTTGATAAAGTAATTAGATAGAGTGATGTCCAAAGCCCTGCAAAAGAAAAGGGAATAAAGTGGGAGTAACTTGATACCATAAATAAATATGACTGTTTGATGGAAATAACAAATAATGATTAATTCGATTCGTTTAGTAATAAATGAATTGTTAATACAAAAATTCTATTCTCAGATTAAGAATTGTTCAACCAACTACGACTTCTACCCATAGATCGAGTTTTTATTTGTCAATCTCAATTATCTGTTTGGTTGGAGAGAAAATATTTGAAGATAAATTGAAAACTAGGTAATGGGCAACAACTTTTACTTTTAGGCTGTGTTTGGGTAGTTGAGATCATTTTATTATTATTCAATATTTTATCATTAATTTTTATTACTTTTTACTACTATTCTCTATTATTTAATATTTTATCATTACTTTTTCACTATTATTCTTTTTTTAATAGAAGAGGATGGTACCTCAATTTTATTGATTGCCCTCACTTGTGGCGGAGGAAAATTGTGGTTACCAATACGACACCTAGGAGATACATATAATCTATAAAATTCAGAAGAAAACCGCTTCTGGCAGGTGTCTCCTATAAGGAGGGTTTATCGGAGATCAATGAAAACTTGCCACGTAAGGGTTCCTCAATAGTCAGAGTGCGGACGCATAGTAGGGATTAGAAATCTCCCTTCCTAGTTTCCCTTCCTGCTCGACGAAACTCTCTCTCTCTTTCGATCTCTCTCCGTCAATCTCTCTCATGAAATCCCTAATCTGAAATCCCTAATCTATCTCTCTCCTTCTATCTCTCTCCTTCCCTCTCTCTCACAGGTTCAACAAGATTATTTTGTCAATTAATACAAGCATAATTAGTTGGAAGCATTCTGCAAACTTGATGCGTTCTCTATGTTAGTTCTTCCATTACTTTGCTCCACTCAGTGGCAAGTGATGTGCTTGAATTGACTATTCGTTCATTGGAGTTATATTTCTTGCTGACTCCAGATTGTTCATCAGCCACAGATGCATTGATCTGTACTTTACTATTTGGAGGGTTGCAGAAAGTATCACTCTTACGTACAATATGTGCAACATCAAGAGGACTTTCTTCTTTAACTCCATTATCCCCAATTACTACCCAAGCCCTGCAAGAACTTGTTTGTTCTGGTGGAATACTTTCATCACCATTTTTGGAAGGATTGGAATGTAAAGGCTTCATGGCAGTGACACTGCCACCACCATCAATGAGATCAGTTTCTCCAACATTTGCAGCACCGCTATTGACAGCATGGCTCTTTGCCTTAACAACATCTTCGGTATCCTCTACACCCTGAGGTCGAGAAGGAACACCAAGCATGGGTTCCAGAAATGCTGTCCAAATCTTCATAACTTTATCCAATTGTTCGGTTGTACAAACTGCTCCACAGGAATATTTAATTAGCTGATATAGATCTTCATGGATGTCTGGATCAGGGTACTCAAATTCCAAATTTGGAATGATTGGTCGTCTATTTCCAGTAGCAATAGCAAGTAGCATATCATCTTCCTTGTACTTTTTCTCACTAATTTCTTTGACCTTCGCCAATAAGGCTTTAAAAAATGTATGACAAGTGAACCATTTAAACTAAACATATATTGTATCGAGAGAGCAGAGAGAGAGGGAAATTTTGGATCGAGAGACAGAGAGTGAGAGAGTAGAGATGGGGGAAATTTCCCCTATAAGCACAGCTCCTCAATTTCCTTCATGTGCCCCTTATGTGGCAAACTCTCATTGGTCTCCGATGCAGAAGGTTTATCGGAGACACCTGCAGAAAGTTATTCTCAATTCAAAACCCAGACATCAAAACCATTATATTCATATAGTCCAAGTATATGGCCAAAAGACTTAACCTACATCAGAACACACCACAGATATGGAACCTACAAGAAAAACAAGCACACAAGAAAAAGACAAGCAAATCAGGCGAAACTTACCGGGCACAAAACCTTACAAGACCTTCAGATAGGACATACCCAATTTATCCATGCGGAGAAGATCCCTTAACGGACTAAGCAACGTATGATTTTCAGGCCAGTCAGAGTTCAAACCCTCAGCCCCACATTTAGCTAGAAAATCAACCGCAACATTTCCTTCACAAAAAATATGATTCACAATATACTCAAGGTTGTTAATATATTCATGTAAATCATCCCAAAAATCTTCTAAATACCAGATAGGACAATTATCCTTAGTAATCTAATTAACTACCAGTTGAGAATCAGTCTCTATTTGAACACGATAAAACCTGAGAGTGTGACACCTTCGAATGCCTTTTAATAAGCTACTGATTCGGAAAAGTTATTAGTACCCAAACCTAGGGAAACAAAGTAAGCTGGAAGTAACCTACCATTCTCATCTCGAATAACACCCCCAGCACCAGAAGTGCCTGGGTTCTTGAAACTGCTACCATCGGTATTGAGTTTAACCTAGCCTTGTTGAGGCTGATGCCATCTAACCACCCGAACCCTCTTAGGCTTAGGAGACAAAACCGGGATATCCAATCTATTCAAAATGTCAATATCTTGGGTAGAAACATAAAGCACTTTCATAATCTCGTCCATGATGCGACGGAGCCATAATTTAATAGCATGCCAAACCGACTATGTCGTATGAACCTTATTCTCATACCAGGCTTTACAATGCCTCTCCTAGAGTTTCCAGATTATAATAGAAGAGAGAAGGCCAAAAATAATTCTAACCTATGAAGACCTGCTTGCACGGCGAAACCAAAAATTAGTTTGTTCCTTCCAGGTATGGAGAGAGACCATATGAAGCATGAATTGAGTGGCCACTAGACGCCAAATGTGTCTAGCAAAATCCCCCGTGCAAAGCACATGGTTCAAGTCCTCAATATGACCCTTTTGACAACAATTACATTTGGAAGCCATTGGAATATCCACCATCTTAATATTCTCATCAACACTGAGGCAATTATTAGCAGCCTTCCACATCATGATGGTAATCTTCTTAGAAAGATTAGTATGCCATATCCACTGAACCTAATGTAAAGGAGGTGTCTGGATCCTAATACAATCTCAGGGGCTCTTATTAGTAAAATTGCCCCGCTTATCTTTCAACCAAACAAGCACATCGTGACCCTCCTTCCGTTTAGCCAAAAAGTCATACAGACCCTTGGCTTTCTGATGGCCCATTAATCTGTTCAAGAGAGAGATATCCTACCAATTCTCAATGCGACACTCATTTATCTTAATCAAAAGGGGAGCAGACACAAGAAATTGACCATTGAGAAGACCTCCCTCATCCCAATTGTCATACCAGAAGGAGATATTACCTTCTTTCACAACTCATTTGGAACTATTACGCACCTCTGGGATACTGCAGACAATCGATTTTCAAAACTGGGTCCCTTTTGTAGGCTCCAGGAGGGATAAATGATTTCTTTTAACATATTTACCTCTGAGAAATCTGCCCAAAGAGAGTTGCCCAAGGATCCAGACAAATTTCATATGTAAAGCTCTCTGAACATCTCCAAAGTCCCTAATACCCAATCCACCTTCATTCGTGGGAGTACATATATGCTTCTGGGAGATCCATTTTCTACGACTCTTGACTCTAGAATCTCTCTAAAAGAAGGAGCTAAGAAGCTTATTCCAGCTTAGAATCACCACTTTAGGGACATCTAAAACAACAAGAAGATGGGTGGCCATACTAGATAAAACGTGATGCAAAATGATAGTTTTACCACCATCGAAGAGTATTTTCATCTTCCAGCCCGCAATCTTCGTATTCACTTTGCCCAGTAATTCACCAAAATCACAAGCCTTCAACCTGCTGTCCACTATTGGCACCCCCAGGTACTTAAAAGGAAATGAACCCTCAGTAAACCCAGTAAAGCAGAGGAGAGAAATTTTTCTAGAAACCAGAATTCTCTTAGAGAAGAAGATGGCACTCTTCTCTTTATTAAGCACTTGACCAGTCCAAGCCTCATATTTGTTCAAAACCTCCATTAAACCTCTCATAGTTCTCTTCCCACCATTAGCAAAGACAACTATATCATCGATATACATAAGGTGAGAGATAAGGGGGGTCCCTCTAGCTTGAGCTAATTGACCAATTTTACATTTCTCAAAAGATTTTTTAATTAGACGAGAGAGCACCTCTTACATTATAATGAATAGGTAAGGTGATAAGGGGTCACCTTGCCTTAGGCCTCCCTCTCCTTTAAAGAAACCCATAGGAGTCCCATTCATCATGACTGAATACCACGGCGAGGATATACAAGAATGAAGCAAGATACAAATATTAGAAGAGAACCCAAAGTTGATCAAAACATGTAATAAGAAATTCCAATCCACTTGATCATAAGCTTTATACATATCAAACTTAACCAAAAAATTACCCCCGATGGACTTCCTGTGGATACAATAGACCATTTCCTGAGTTAAACAAATATTTTCAAAAATGCTACGGCCTGGGATAAAGATCCATTGTTCCTTCTAAATCATTTTAGGAAGTAAACTAGTCATAGGAGCCACAATAATTTTAAAGCAAATCTTATAGACCACGGAACACAGACTAACAGACCGAAATTTATCAAAACTAGAAGGCTTGTCCACCTTAGGAATTAACATAATATAAGAAGCAGTGTAACTTTTTAGGAGTATGTGGCAATGGAAAAATTCAACAATGCTAAAAGAAGATCATCTTTAACCAAGTCCCAGCAAACTCTGAAAAAATCGAAACCAAAACCATCAGGCTCAGGGCTACTATTAATGGGAATAGTGAAAAGAGCATCCTTTACTTCCTCTATGGAAGGAGCTCTACCAATAGCCAAGTTATCCTCATTAGTAATAACAGGAAAGACTAGGTCACTCAAATTTAGCAGAACGCGAGAACTACTCTGGCTCAAAAACTTTTAAAAATAATCAACAGCTATGTTATGAATGTCAAAAGGGGATTGTAAGGCGATGCCATCTGACAAACACATCTCTTGGACTCTTTTATGTTGTTTGGCTTTCAAGTAAGCATGAAAGAATTTAGAGTTCTGGTCCCCATGTTTCAACCAACTCTTTTTGGCCATATAAGCAAGCCTAATATCTTCTCTACCCATCCAGGTTAAAAGTTTCAACTTAGATGCTAAGAGATTATTATCATCCTCAGCATTGAAGGAAGCTTGAAGAAGGTTCTCCGAATTCTTAATACGAGCCTCTAAGTCTTTGATTATGATGTTAGTCTTACCAAAGACCCTTTTATTCCACTCTTTTAAAGCCACCTTGAGACTTTTTAATTTAGAGGACACATTAATTAAACCATGACCAAGGCCCATGCTTCCACACCCCTCCACAAAACTATAAAAATCTATATGATCAATTCACATATACTAAAAGCGAAAAGGGCTAGGATCATACCTGAAAAGATCCTTCCCCGTCTGGATAACCAAAGGGGAATGATCTGATGTTGTGTGCGCCAAAACCTGGTAAGAAACATTAGAGAAAAAATTAAGAAAATTAGTATCAATAAAACATCTATCTAATTTGGCCCAGCTGCGAGCTAATCCACCTTGACCATTGCACCAAGTCATTTTTGGGCCTTTGGAGCACGTCTATCAGACTACAGGTTTGAATACACTAGTTGAAATCTTCCATGGCTACAAAAGGACAAAGACGTCCACCTTTTCTTTCTGAGTCATCCCTAATGATGTTGAAATCCCCGCAGAGAACCCAAGGAATACTGGCAATCCTCGTTGTCTCCAATTCCGCCCAAAGCTCCCTTCTTTCAAAACGGCTGCACTTCGCATATATAATAGATAGAAGAAACATATAACCACTCTCCTTTACTTTCACAGTAATAAACTGATTAGACCCTGCCACCCATTGTCTCAAAACTGCCGAGTTTCACAGCAACCAAATTTTACGTCCATGCACCTCATTTGTAACAAAAGAATTGCAACTAAGTTTACTTATAAAGGACGAGATTCTATCCTCCAACAAAAAAGGCTCAGCCAATGCTATGATATTAGGGCTAAATTATTTAATAATTTTCCTCAACCTCATATAAGAAGTGTCAGCTCTCATAATATTCCAAAAAATAATAGGATTGATCATAAATTAAGTTTGGAAGGGTGAATTACCACCCTGGTAGAGCTCCTTTTATGAAGTGTATCCACTGAATTGCTGGGACGCTCAGAGTCTGTACAGTAATCCTTGTGCATATCATCCTTTAATTTGTCTCTCTCACTTTCGTGATCACAGTGGGAAAAATATATCCCAACCAGTTTTGACCTATCTGTAGAAACATCCTTACCCTGCTGCATGTGTTCTTGTTCGTTATAAAAAACCTGGAAAGTCGACAGTCCTCCTGCTTCATATTCAGCTTTCTTCTCATTTTCCCTGGTATTGTTCTTCGATTTCCTCTTTAGGCTTCTCAAAGGATTCTCCCATTCTTCACCCAACTCTGTTACTCTGTTTGCAACCAGATTAATAACTTCTATGCTTACCTCTTGTGAGTATGGCATAGGATAAGTTGATTTTATGATTTGCGGGCTCTCTTGCTCATATAACACTTTCCCTGTGTCCTCAACAACCAAATCTTCAAGTGCTAACATAGAGGGGGGAAAAAGGCTTCTTTGGTTGAATGTCATTCAGTTGAGCCTTAAGCATATAGGATCACTCATTGTATGGGATTTGTAGGATCACTTGAATTCATAGGATCACTTGAGTGTTTGGGATTCATAGGATGACTTGAGTGCACAGGGTCACTTTCTTTCCCCTGTTCATGGTCAATTTCCTTTCCATTTGTCATCGGCACCACATTAACATTATCACAATCTGCTTATTCTTTTGTCATCTTCAAAATTTCCTTTGAGTGTTTCTGCTTCTCCATGGGTTCAATCTCAATTAAAGATGGCATCTGGTTTCCTTTTATTGCCTAGATTTTGTTTTCTCGAGCACCACCCTTCTTCACTCTCTCCTCCCAATCTCTTTCTTTCCTCTTACAGCTCTTCAATTTATGCCCTTGCATTTTACACTCCAAACAATAAGCCGGAAGGGTCTCATAAACTACTTCCTGGTACCTACTATTCGGCAATTTTGGAAAACCAATCCAAAAACCATCTAGAGGAACCTATGAATCATCCATTTCTATGCAAATGCGAGTTCCATCCGTGCGTGTGGCACACCTCGTGCAATTATCTCTACGGATATATGTTCCAAGCGGCAAGGTTAGGTTATGGAGAAAATCTTCATGATAAAAATTTGAGAGCAATCCTGGCAGGACAATCCAAACAGGAACCACCGGAGGTTCCTAATCCTCATTGAATTCTGTTGTCCAATGGAAGACCCTATATTTAACTCCATCAATATCACATACTTCTGTTGTCCAATGGAAGATCCTTGTTACAAGTTCAATTGTTTTTCGAAAAACAAGTTTGAATGGATGAAAAATATAGTTTTTGAAATTGCACGTTCATGCTCATACAACTATGTTCATGTTTACCTTATGCATGTTACAACGTTATCTCTGTACACTTTTTTTGGCATAATTTGCTAAGATTCTTGAAATCTCACTACAGTAGTTTTCACTACTATTCTCCTTAGAATGGTAAAAATTGTGACAGATATAGAGGACTACGAACAAAATGAAGAAATGTAAACCCTATTGGTCACCAGGATTTGAAGAAATTCATACATTGGAAAATCGCCTCAAGATGATTGATAAATTTATAAAGACCATTTTGAAGCTAATAACAGAGATCCAGGAGATTTTAGGCAAAAAATGATAATGTTTTTAACTATGTAGTACAAGACTATATTTTGATGGAAATGTTTTGAAACCTAATTTTGTAAGGATACTTAAACTGTAATATATTTAGGATTAATAGATTATGTTTTGATACCATGATGTATTGCTCAAGCTCTTGTTATTTTCCCATTACGATCTATTCATATTGCAAGTAACATGTTAGATGTGTTATATGTTAACTATCATGAATGAGAGATATGTAATCCAGTGTTACATGTTCTAACGCTTCAATCATTGCCAGATTCCAAACAGGGGTTGTAAGCATCATAGTTGGTGAAGATATTATGTCTATAACGTTTAATCTAGTTTGTAAATGACCTCAATCATAATCAGGTGCGTGAGTAGATCGATCTCTTAGTTAGGAGTGGAAATTCATCTTTGCATGTCGTGTTCATGTTGTGTCAAGTCATGAGTATTAGATTATATATATGAGTCAATTTGAACACTACTTATTTAATTAAATTGGTCAAACCTAAAGCCCAAATACAACTCATATAAATAATGAGTAACACGATATGACGTGCTTAACTCATTTAGTAATTAACTTTTATTAGGTTAACCTAGACACATTCTCATTTAACCCCTTTCATCCTGTTTAATCCGTTTCACATAAATGAGTTGAGCTAACTCGTATATTTATTTTTTAATTTAATTAATATAATTTCATATATAATATAAGAATAACTATATAAATCATACACAATTATAGCTGGATTCATGATAAGATATTTTATTATCAATAATATGTAAGAAAATTAATATTTTCATAAAATAAAAATTCCTATTAACCAAAAAAAAAGAGTAATAGTTTGAGATATTAAGTAGTCAATTATTAATACTAATATTAATATTCTATATTCCAAATAACAAAAAAAGATATATGAGACTAGACATTTATAAAATTTTAAAATAAAATTTATTCACGTAATACAAGTTAATTGTAGGTTTCACGGGTTGATCCACAATTACCCTATTTATTAATTGTGTCTTATTGAGTCAATTGTCTTGATCCAAATCCGCTTATTCGTCTCATATTCTGATTAAATTCACAAGTTGTGTCATATATTATTATCTTTAATCTTAATTTAGTCTAAAACTTCACACGTATATAGCTTAAGATATATATATATATATATATATATATATATATATTATTATATACATGTATATGTATAAATATGTTAACTAGTGATAAGAGATTATATTATCATTGTAATCGATATTGAACTTCGTATTATTTATGGACTATATTTAACGAATCTGTAGAAAATATTTTGATTGCAGAAGGTATTAATCCCTCGATTACAATATAATTGACTGATATTTTTTCTCCTGAAATATCTCAAAATTGGTCAGACGTGGAAGCTCATGGTTGGCTGTCACCTGATAGGATTTGTGTGCTCGTAAAACATTGCGGATTCCAATAAGACAGCTTCTCATTGTAATATTATCCTCCAACATAACACCCATTTCACCAAGAAAACTCGAAACAACAACAATGGCAGCAGCCATAGCCGTTCTAAACCTCTCGAGCCCTAGGGTCTCAGCTAAGGCAGCAGACACACCAAAGAGCGCACAGACCATCAAGCTCCCCTGGCTCGGCAACCCTTGGAAGAGGTCGACCCAGTTCGGAGCGGGTCGCATGCACGTCCGACCTGTAGCTGCAGCCCCAGATAAGATATCGGAAAAGGTGGCGGACAGCATCAAGGGTGCAGAGGAGGCGTGCGCGGGCGACCCAGCAAGCGGGGAGTGCGTTGCGGCATGGGACGAGGTGGAGGAGCTGAGTGCGGCGGCTAGCCATGCACGGGACAGGAAGAAAGAGGCAGACCCCCTGGAGACTTACTGTAAGGACAACCCGGAGACCGACGAGTGCCGCACCTATGAAGACTAAGTACTGATCATCTGGTTATTTTAGCTAGTAACTATCGATCATTTTTATTAGATGTTTGGATTTTATATATTATTATTATTTATGGATGGATTAGACATGTGGAATATTTATGATCATGAATCTTATCGTCTGTTGCTTTTCTTTACCATATCATGCTTGTAATTATATTAATAGTTGAATCAAGTGTTAATTAATTCCTTAATTTTTTGGGATATTGGGAACTTTCAATATATTTGAAATAGTTTTCTTCATTTTTTTTTTCTATTTATTGAATTTTATTTTGAGGCTGGGAGAGTGGTCAGTAATTACACAATTATCTGTGGAAAAAGAAGAAGAAAGAGAGATATGGATAAAAGTTCGATAATTGTTTTAATTTAACGGATTTTATAAAAATAAATTTATAAATTTATGTGATTTATTGTGTTACATTAATTAAAAAATTATTTTATTTATAAAATATATTAAATAAATTTATGAATAAATTATGCGTGGCTATAACATTTTTTTAAAAAAGTTATTCTATTTTTTCTTGCTTTGGTTGACCGGATACATCTCGCAAATCAAGGGGACCGAAGTTGCTTTGGGAATTCGTTTTTCTATGATTGTCTGATTGATTGATCGGCTAACCGCACAAAGAGTTGATACGATGAAGCTCGAAGTCGGGACATGAACTCCAATCCATACATATTTTCCAGTACTCCAAAACAAATGCATCCCGAAGCCAAATTTCATGACCCTTTTGTTTGATAGTCTGCTCGGTATTCGTCTGATTAAATTCGAATCAAACTTGATTCTTAAAAAAAAAAAAACTCGATCGTAAAAATAAATATTCGCTCGATTAGTAAATGATACATAACCAGCTAAACTCGATTCGACTAAAGTTCATTAAATCACGCTCATTTATGCCTGAATCGATTTGTTAGCTCGACTCGATTAAAATTTATTTATATATTTATAAATATATAAATATACTTATATATGTATGTATTAGCTAATAATATAACTTTTTTAATTAAATATATAATATATAACTTAATTATTTATGCCGATATATTGAATATGCGAATTCATAACTATATTTTATAATTTGTACTATAAATCACTTATAAAAAAAGAATTTGTACAATAAATTGGTCGATAAGATTTAATAATTTCATATATTAGTATGTGAGAACTATATATGAAATAGATATATGCTATCATATTATGAGTATGTATTAATAATTTATATAGGCATATAATATATTGTTATTGTAAATAAATATCAACTAACTACGTATTAATTATTTATAAATTTTTAAAATTTTATAATTCAATAGAGATTGTACTTGTTAGTTGTGTAATTTGATTTATCTAATTTATTAATTATTAATTTTTATTCAAAAATAAAAAAATAAATAAACAACTTCAACTCGAGTTGACAGTTTAATTTATCGAGTTGAGTTTAAACAAAGATTAAATAAAAATATCGAGCTCGAGTTTTTTGAGTTAAGCCGAACTCGACAAGTCAAAGATCGGCTCGGCTCAGCTCAGCTCAGCTTGGCAAGCCAAAGTCTGCTCGGCTAGATTACAACACTGATTACCCTTAACGACTTATCCATGCAAATAAGTTCGATTGATTAAAAAATCTCCACTTTGACAAGAATTACATTGATTAAAAAATCTCCACTTTGACAAGAATTACGTACGAATATGCTATGAAGCTTTGTAGTTTAGCAAGTCTATAAAAAACCTTTTTCTTAAATTTTTTTTTAGAAATAAAAAAAACTCCAAATCCCGTACTAAGAATACTAAGGCATGTTTAGATATTTGGAATATTTTATAATTTTATAAATAGTAGTAAAATGGTTAGTTATATTTGGTTGTTGAATCAAATTCAACTTATATCAACCCATCTCAAACTAATCATTGATGAGATGCACTACTTTTTTAACTTCCCATAAAAAAATTAAACTCATATCAACTTATTGCATACATTTTAATCTAAAAAATTAAACTCATCTCAATGGAATTCACAAAATACTACTATTCATAACTCAACTCAACTCATATCAACATTTAAACGTGTTATATATATATATTTATTTTTGTTTTAAAATATGTAATATTTGTATTGATTTTTATATTTTATTTTGAAATTTCTAAAAGTTGTATTGATTTTTGTGTTTGAATTATGATTAGGTAATAAATAGATAAAAAGATTGAAAATTTGAAATTGAAAAGTATTTTGTGATAAAACATTTGAGAATGAATTTATGAGAAGTTTTGATAATTTTTGGAATTCTATGTATTCAAATAAGACCTAAATGCCCAACATTTTCCAAGTCCATGTGTAAATCAACAAAAATAATAACTTATGAGTCAAAGTAAATACATATATTTCTTGTGAAGTTAATTGATTATTTTCATAGTACTGTTATTTGTAATGCCATCAACCTAACAACATTTGTTGGTATTTTTAATTCAATGCCACGTCACTTCAAATAAAATTATGCAACAAAGAGTACAGTACTTAGCACCAAAAGTTTGTAGGAGGTGGTCAGGGAATGCTTAAAGTTAGTATATTTTTTAAGGCAAATTCTTCACATCATATTCTCATCCATTATAATTTTAATTTCTTTTTAAAAAAATAGAGAATGAGCTAAAGGTATAAAAAGTGTCACAATTTGAGAGTATGATGAGAATGAGATAAGACTATAGTTGGTAGGGCTGGGTACTGGTGGGCCCTCGCAATCCAGCCCTCCCGCCCAATCTACCAGGCCTGTATGTTAAAGGGCATTAAATCTACCCATTATCCCAGGTGGGCGGATTCTATACAAAATAAGGGTAAACAAACTTGTAGCAATTTTCACTTGCTTGTCTTTTACCCGCTCGCCTATTATTTAAGTGAAAGGAAAAAAAACCCTAACATGTCTCATTACCTATTACAATTTTGTTTGTCTAGTTACCTCTTAAAAATGTATAAAAGGAATATTGTATTTAGCTTACAATTATCATGTATAGAGTAACTGATGGGAACCAAGGTGTGCCTAGTCTTAAAGATCATTTGCAAGTTCCAGATGAGCCAATTACAAGATGAAGAGCCAAGAAGATCAAGGAAGTAATGCAAGAATTGGTGCAATCCATTTGGAATAAAACTAGCAAGAGCCCAACACTCAAGATAGGTTTGAAAGAATGAGAACCAGTTTTGATCCACTTGATACAAGTTATGGAAGACATGACTTAGAATTATTGTTTAGACCTATTGTTATTGAAGGCTTTCAATTTGTTAAATGATTTATTTTACTAGTTTAGAATAAGTGGGTTTGAGGATGCTTGACCCACATATGCCTTATTTCTTATGAACTAGAGTTTCAGGAAGGCCTTATATTGTGGCCAAGGGCTTATTTGGAAAATTACTTTTAGGAACTAGGGTTTCAATAAGTTACTATGGCGTGCACTGTAGCAGAATTACTGTAGCGCTGCACTGTTATGCAAGGGTATTTTTGGGAGAAAGAGCTGATATGAACCCGTAGGAAGGGAATCCCTTGAACCCACAATCAATTTGAAAACGCACCCAAGAAAGCCAAAATCAAGTCAATGGATGGAGAATCTAGACCCAATGAGAACTCGTTTCAAGAACCTAGATTATATTAAAATCTAAGCCCGATGAATAACCCGTCTCAAGAACCCAGATTACAAGGAGGAACGCCACAAAGGTTGTGATTTGTCTTTGATAAGTTCAAAAGTTCAATGAAGAACAAGAGGAGCAAACTCACTCACAAATAACATTCAAAATTGTCTAATCTCTCAAATGAGGCTACAATGAGTGTTTTAACCAAAACCCTATTGAAACCCTAACCCAAAATAAACCCTACTTCCAAAACTACCCTCGGATGAACAGTACCCGCGGCTACTGTACGGCGCTACAGTAATTCGCTACAGTATCCGGACGTGAACAGTGCGCTACAGTTTTTAAAACCTTAGTTCCAAAAATATAACTTTCCAAATAAGCCCTTGGCCAAAATACAAGGCCTTCCCCAAAACCCTAATTCATAAAAATAAGACATGTGTGGGCCAAGCATCCTCAAGCCCAATTATTTTAGACTAATTTGTTGTCTTGCTTCCTTAATCTTCTTCTAATTAGCCCATCTGAAACTTACAAATGATCTTTAAGACTAGGCCCACCTTGGTTCCCATCATTCCCCCTCTCCTCAAAAGGATTCGACCTCGAATCTCCACCTGGATCAAAGGGAAAAATGTTAGTGACATTGAAAATAGCAGAGACATTATACTTACTTGAAAAATCCACTTCATAAGCATTATCATTAATTTGTTCAAGAATTTTGAAGAATCCATACAAACTACTCCTGGCATCAACAAGTAAAGACATTAAATCTAATGGAGTAAATGGATTAAGTCTATAAACAATTTCAGAAGGTAAAACTTTAGTAGTAGCATGAACACTCCAATTATATGTAAAATCAATAAATGGCAAACAAAACTCCCTCAAATGTTCATGAAACACATCTAAAGTCTTTCTTATTTCAAAATGACCACCCCAATTATATGTGAACTCACTGAATGTCAAGCAATACTCCCACAAACTTTTATGCAACATAAGAATGAATGGCAAATGATACTTCCACAAACATTTATGCAACATGTCAATGAAAGACAAATGATACTCCCACAAACATTCATGCATCACGTCTAAAATCTTCTTTGCACCAAAATGACCACTCCAATAATATGCAAACTCAATGAATGACAAGCAATACTCCCACAAACGTTCATGCAACATGTCAATGAATGGAAAATAATACTTCCACAAACGTTCATGAAACACATTTAAAGTTTTTCTTACACCAAAATGACCACTCCTATTAGATGCAAACTCAATGAATGGCAAGTAATACTCCCATTCATGGTCACGCCACATGTTTAAAATGCACTTTACACCAAAATGACCAAGTAAACCACATCCATGCACTAGCATCTCACGCATAAGATTAGTAGGCTCACAAAGTTGATTCTCTCTAAACAAATACCAATCTAGTCTATAATACTTACCAAACAATACCTTCTCACACGCTCCATATACAGTAGTAAAGTCATCATCATTAGCATGCAATTGTTTATCATATTCAAGTCTCAATAACTTTGTATCTAAAATGATGATAAGGGCATACCTTCTTACTAAAGCATCAAAACTTTCCTTACCTTGTGTGTACTTGATTACATGAGAAAAGGTCTCAACGAATTGCACCCACTTGTCATGCATTCTATTCAACTTACCTTGTCCCTTCATGTGCATCAAGGACTCATGCTCTTCAAAGAAAGGTCGAGTAGGAATTGTCGCACCTAGTTCAAAATCAATATAATGCTCTATCTCTCTAATAGGTGGCAATCCACTGAACACACTGCTAGGAAACACGACCTCATATCCCTGCAACAAAAAGACAATAACACTAGGCAAACATATGTCAAGTTTGTTACTATTAAAACTCGCCTTAGCATAAAAACTCTATTTTCTCTTTGTTTTTCTCTCACTTTCTTCACTCTCCCTTTTCTTTCCACTCTCCTTTTCTTTTTCACTCTCTTTCTTCTTTTCACTCTCTTTTTTTCTATCACTCTCTTTTTCTTCATCTTTTTTTGACTTCTCGGCCTCAAAATTTTTTTTCAACTCATTCTCTCTTTTTCTTGAGGTTTCACTATTTCTTTTTTTCTCAATCTCACATTCACTTTCGCTATTTAGCTCAACCTCACTTTCACTTTTACTTTTTTGATCACTCTCACTTTCACACTTTCTTTTTTGAGCATCCTCACTTTTCAGTTTCAGTTGATCCCCATAGACCTGTGTTGGAGTTAAAGGAGCAAGTTTGATTATTTTTCCATCCTTTTCAAAACTGTAGATGTTCCTTAACCCATCATAGATCACCTTCCTATCATACTGCCATGGCTTCCCCAGCAAAATATGTCCAGCATGCATAGGCACTACATTACAAAGCACCATATCCTGGTATTTCCCAATGGAAAAAGAAACTAGCACTTGCTTATTTACCCTAACCTCCCCACAATCACTCAACCACTGCAATTTGTATGGTCTAGGGTGTTTCAAGGTAGTTAAACTCAATTTCTCAACTAAAGTAGTGCTAGCCAAATTAATATAACTCTTCACATCAATGATCATATTACATACCTTGTTGTTGATGTGGCATCTAGTATGAAAAATGTTCTCTCTCCGCTGCTCTGTATCATCCATCCTAATTTGTGTATTGAGAGCACGCCTGGTAACAATAGACTCACTATACTCTTCATTCTTATACCCATTCTCAATACTAGGCTCACGTCCCCTCTTATCTCTCCCACCTTGCAAATTTCTAATCAGAACTTCTCATTGATCCATCCTATCCCTCACTTCATCCAACACTAAGTTCAACTGCTCAAATTGTTGTTGCATGTCTTGCAACACAAAAGATGAGTTATCTGCCATCCCCTTTGGTGATTAGTCACTCCTATGAGACATCATAATGTGCTGCACAAAAAGAATGTTAGTGGAAAACCTCACACACTCCCTTACGTGTTTACACTCGAATAACGGCACTCCACTCGTGTTTCACTCGAATAACGGAATTGGCTTTTCCCAATAATAGTCTCACACTCTCTTGCCTTTTACCTCAATGGTTTTCTCACTCAAGTTCTTTAAGAACTACTTGAACTAAATCAAGACAATACAATCTTGTATTATTCCAACCAGTAATATAAATCCAAGAGACAAGAACAAAAAATAAGGAATGAATAAAATGGCACGAGACATAAGGAATTTATACGAGGGAAAGAGTAATGATAAAACAAGATACCCACTAGAAAGATGTTTTCAGCCCCTTTGATGATAAAGCTCAATCAACAAATATCTTTTTTTCTCTTTGTTGTAACAATGTAGCACAACCAATATGTATGCTACCTTCTTCTTTTTTTTTTGAATATTTTTTTTTTCGAATTTTTTTTTTCGAATTTTTTTTCCTTTCTTTTCTTTTCTTTTCTTTTCTTTTCTTTTCTTTTCTTTTCTCTAATTCAATCACAAATAGCAATATTCAATTGAAAATCAACGACAACGAAGTAGAAGAGAATCAATGGAACGACACTCCAAGCAATTGAAAAACTTAGAGATGCAAGAAACCCTAGAAGATGCAAATTTTAGCCAAACCCAAAACCCTAAGAATTTTGGCAGCGTACTTTTTGTTTCAATTTTTTTTTTTTTCGTAAGCCTAGAACAATGAAGCCCTAGAATTAAAGATGCAATAAAAATTACGATAGAATCAGACCTGATTGGAAACTGAGCTCTGAATACCAAATGATATGAACCAGTAGGAAGGGAATCCCTTGAACCCACAATCAATTTGAAAACGCACCCAAGAAAGCCAAAATCAAGTCAATGGATGGAGAATCTAGACCCGATGAGAACTCGTTTCAAGAACCTAGATTATATTAAAATCTAGACCCGATGAATAACCCGTCTCAAGAACCCAGATTACAAGGAGGAACGCCACAAAGGTTGTGATTTGCCTTTGATAAGTTCAAAAGTTCAATGAAGAACAAGAGGAGCAAACTCACTCACAAATAACATTCAAAATTGTCTAATCTCTCAAATGAGGCTACAATGAGTGTTTTAACCAAAACCCTATTGAAACCCTAACCCAAAATAAACCCTACTTCCAAAACTACCCTCGGATGAACAGTACCCGCGGTTACTGTACGGCGCTACAATAATTCGCTACAGTATCCGGACGTGAACAGTGCGCTACAGTTTTTAAAACCCTAGTTCCAAAAATATAACTTTCCAAATAAGCCCTTGGCCAAAATACAAGGCCTTCCCCAAAACCCTAATTCATAAAAATAAGACATGTGTGGGCCAAGCATCCTCAAGCCCAATTATTTTAGACTAATTTGTTGTCTTGCTTCCTTGATCTTCTTCTAATTAGCCCATCTGAAACTTACAAATGATCTTTAAGACTAGGCCCACCTTGGTTCCCATCAAGAGCTTTATTTTGGCTAAGATTTTAATTAGATTTTAGTTTAAATACTCTTTATAGCCTCATTTGAAGGGTAGATAATATTGAATTTTCATTGTAAGTTGAATTTATTCCTCTTATTCTTGATTGAACTTTTGAACTTATTAAAAGTAAATCACAACTTTTGTGACGTCCCTCCTTATAATCTAGGTACTTGAGACAGGTTCTTCAACGGGTCTAGATTTTAATATAATCTAGGTTATTGAAACAAGTTCTCAATGGGTCTAAATTCTCCATCCATTGACTTGATTTTGGCTTTCTTGGGTTGATTTTTCCAATATTGTTATTATGTCTCAAAGCGAGTTGATTGGGGTTCACATCAGTAACATATATATACAAAAGACAAGGAGCACCGAATGCCATAATCAAAGGAGTGATTGTGTTACTATACAAATGTGACAAATAGGGACGGATGATAAGTTTAGAGCAAAGTGAAGAGAATTTAGGTACAACCGATGGCTTTATTAGGATATCCATAGGTTGATCTTTTTCCAAAAATGAAACGAACTTGTAATTGTCCAAGGCCAACTCTCTATTGGACAAAGTAAAAATAAATAGCAACATGTTTAGTATGGGCATGAACACCTGAAAGATAGGTTGTTCCAATATGATCACATACAATGTGCAAGATATGAGAACTTGGTGTTTACTTACATCACATTCAATTGTGGAGTTCACTAAGCCTTAGTACTCAACTTCGGTGCTAGAATGTGCAATACTTTGCTGCTTACGAGAACTCTAGGAAATTAAATTTTTGCCAAAGAAAAAAAGATAGCCACTAGTGGAGCAACGATCATCAAGGCACCTTGCCTAATCACCATTAGAGTATGCTTGTAATAGAGAGGAAGGATTAGGAGTGATATGTAGTCCATGCATGGAGGTGGCTTTAAGATAGCGAAGGATGATGCATGTATTGACATACACAATTTACAGCAAATGACAAGTTAGGCTGAGTAAGGAGGACATATTATAGAGCTCCAACCGTGTTGCGAGACAATGTGAGATCATGAAAAGCATCACTGCCAAACAAAATGAGATTATGAGCAGAAGCCATTGGAGTTGCAACAAGTTTGGTGTTGATCATATTGGTGCAATGAAGAATGTCCTAAATATATTTGTGCTGATAGAGAAACAGTCCATCTGAATCAAAATGAGCCTCAATGCCCAAGAAATAGCTCAACTAGCCTAAGTCTTTGATAGGCAAGCCAAACCGAAAATTGGTCAATTAGACATTAATATCACACGAAGATGAACCAATGAAGAGAATTTCGTCAACATAGACAAGAACAAAGAGCTCCAAATGATTTTGATGAAAAATGAATAGCAAACTATCCGCCTTGGAAGAGAAGAACCCAAGTTCAATAAGTTTGGAGCTTAATTTGGATAACCAGGAGTATGGTGCTCGCTTGAGACCATAAATGGCCTTGTGGAGTTGACAAAGATGATCATGGTATTATGGATGAGAGAGAAGCCAGGAGGTTGAACCATAAAACTGATTCCATGAGGGCACCATATAAAAACACATTCTATGTATCGAGTTGGCACACTGGCCATTTCTAAGTAATAGAAAGAGATAGAATTAGTCGAATGGTTTGTGGTTTCATAACTGGACTGAAAGTTTCTCCATAGTCAAGACTAGGTTGATGGCAAAAGCCCTTGACTACTAACTGAGCCGTGTAACATTAAAAGCTACCATTTGCATTTCTTTTGAGGCGATTCACCCACTTACAACCATGACATTCATTTGTGGTGTGGCTGGTACAAGTGTCCAAGTTCCATTGCTCAAGAGAGCAAGAGAGCATCAAACTCATCATTCATAACACGCTCCATTCGGGATGCATGCTGGGCTGCAGTTATGAAGCAAGTGGATTCATGATCATAAAGCACTAGTGGAGAGAAGCGCATGGGGTGGATACAAAACAGTGCCATCCTTTGGGACTTTGGGGCCCCTTATATATTTTCTCGATCTAGTGTGCATTTGATGAACAAAAGGGCCACTGGTTCACTGGAGTTGGTGCCTGAAGCAGTGATGGAAAGTGGAGGAGGTGCAGAGTTATTGAGCACATCAAAGGAAGATGGTGATACTATTGAGTCACAAGGCACTGGTGCATGCAAATCTTCCTGTACTGGAGCACGTGGAGCTAAAGGTATATGGACTAGTGAAACCTATAAAGAAAAAGGTAATGTGGCTGGATTTGAATGGGCCGAGTTAGAATTGTGTGCTAGGTTGGAACTTAACTCTAAGAAAGGGAAACGACCTTCATCAAATATAACGTGTTTAAAGATATAGACACAACCCAAAGGAATATGAAGAAACTGATATCCTTTATGAAATGAGCCAAAGCCAAGAAACACACATATGTGAAACCGAAAATCAATTTATGAGAGTTATAGGGTCGTAAGTTTGGCTAGCAAGCAGATCCAGATGTTCTAAAGAATATGTAATCAGGCTTGACTTGAGAGAGATATTCAAGATGTGATTTATTTATTTTTTATCATTGAAGAGGAGTTGATTGATGAGAAAAACAAGTTCTTTTGAAGGTATATGACCAATATTTTTATGGAACTTTTGCATGTACCATGAGAGCAAGTCCAATTTCTACAAGATGACGGTGCTTACTCATGAGTATGAGGAGAAATAAGACGATGAATAATATCAAGATATCGGAAAAAGGTGTTTAGCCGTTTATATTTCCCACCCCAATCAGATTGAACCAATTTTATTTTACAGCAAATTGACCTTCAACAAGCTTTTGAAATTGATAGAAAATGGGTTCCACATCATATGTTTGTTAAAGAATAAAGCCATGTAAATCTACTGTAATCATCTAGGAAAAAATACATAGTAAGGATAATCTTCAAGAGATATAACAAGAGATGGGCCCCATACATCAGAAAAAAAATTAAATCTAAAGGCTGTTGAGAATGAGGAGATAAATAAAAAGACAATTTATGACTTTTAGCTTGTTTACAAGAATTGCAAATAACAAAAGTTTTATTGCTAGAAACTGAGAGTTTATTAGAAAATAAAATGTGCTTTGACTAAACAAAGAGAGGGATGGCCGAGACGGTAATGCCAGGTATCCAGTGAGGCTTTTTCTTTAATGAATGCAAATTTGAGTGGTGCAGAGGATGATGATGAGAGAAAGTGTAGAGTCCGTGCTTTAGTTGGCTTGCGAAGGAGGAGGGTCCTGGTATTGAGGTCTTTCACACAAAAATGATAAAGATGAAATTTAAGAAAGACATGGTTATCATGAGTAAAGCTACTAATGGATACCAATTTTTCTTCAATGGATGGAACATGTAAGAGTTGATGTAATAAAGAAGGAGATGAAATTTGAAAGGCACCAATTTGTTGTATATGTAACATCCCGGATTTTAGTGTATTTTTAATGAAGGAATTATTTAAATTATTTGGTGATTGATTCTCTTGTTTTAAATTTATGGGAGTTTTAAATATTATTTTTATAATATTTTAAATTGTGAAAATTATTTTATTGGGCTTTCTTTTTGTTAATTATTATTTTGGATTTAAATTGATTTCTTATTTAAATTGGTTTGTTTGTGAGTTTTAAAATTTCTATCGTTTTATTAAAGCATTTCACTGCATTTGATTAATTTTAATTAGTGTTCTGCAATTTAATTCCTTTTTATTTTAAATGATGTTTTTGTCAGAATTTAATATTTTACTTTAGCTAATTTTGAGTTAAATTGATTTAGTTATTTTAACTGTTTTAAAAATAGTTATTGTTTTATGTAAATATTTCTCTGCGTTTGGATTATTTTATTTAACTTTCAGTTTTAAAATCTTTTTCGTTGGATCACTTTCGAAGCCCAAGTTGGAAAGACTGGATCTTCTTTTTTTCCTTTCTCTTTTTTCTTTTTCTCTTCTTTTTCTTTTTTCTTTCTCTTTCTTCTCTCCTCTCTCTCCCGCGCGCGAGCTGCCCCCCCTTTCTCTCTCCTTTCTCTTCGGCCGAACACCCTTCCCCACCCAGCGCCGCCGTGCGCCGCTTGTGGCTGGCACCGCCCCTCTCCCTCTCTTCCCTACTTGCCGGCGAGCCACCCCTCCAAATCCCAGCCCACGCTGCGTCGCCGTTAGCTTCCGGAAGCCGTGGCCTTCCTCCACCCGTTTCGCCGCCGTCCGGCCACCAGCTCTTAGCCACATCACCACCAGCCCTCAAGCAACCATTTGGACCCATTCCCGGCTCCGATCCGTCGCCGGAGCCGCCCCATCGAACACCCTCTCCGATTCGGCATTCTCAACCTTAAAACCGCCATTTCGGTCGCCACCCACGGCCAACCACCACTTCCATTAGCTTCACCACCTCCTATAGGCCCTACTCTACCGTTCCCAAGTTTTCGTTTGACCCCGGATGAAATTTGAGTTTCACTGTGTTTCAGCCACAGTGTTTTTACACTGTGACAGTTGCTGTTTTGGTGCTTCCAGTTCTTTCGTGATCCTCCATAAATTATTTTAAAGCACTGTAAGTATTTCTCCAAAAAAATTTTAAGATTTAAATATATTTTTGCAATAACCTGTTTTATAAACTGTGAATTGGTTATCTGTTTAGACTGTTGGTTATTTGGAAATTATTGATAACTGTTGGTTGTTGGTAATTGGTCGTTTTCATGGCATTGTGCACCCATGCGTGGGTGTGTAATTTGAAAAGATTTTTTGGGTGTGTGTGTATCACCTCCAAGTCGAGATGGGTTATTATTTCAGTGGAGCTCCTCTGGGCACTCGGGAGCGGAATATACTGAATGTCGTCCTCTGAAACTGTTGCTCGGGACTTGGACGGGATGGTAGCGCTCTCGATCTGACTCCGTGATCTCTCGGGCTGGCGGAGATCAGAGGATGCTTGGCTATGTACGCGGTGGGCGCGGAACTGGGCATCACTCGTGTTGTATCACTCGCACGGTCGCTACCTGTGGTGTGATGAACGGAGCCAGGGTATGTGGATGGTCTCTAGGGGAGGTCATGGTGCATACGGGATAAAATTGAAATTAAAGTAACTATTCATGGATTTTATTAATTTGTGCCAAATGGTGATTTTTTGGCGTGCGTGAAAAACTGTGATTTTCGAGAAATGGTGTTTTTCTCAAGTTTGGTGTTTTGGTCATCATGTGCATGCATAGAGGCTGTTGTATTAATATATTTGTTATCTTGGAGTATTTTTGGATTTTACTTACCTGTGGTACCATTTATTGGTATTGCAGATTTTGATGCAGGTTTTGAGGAGGTTGAGCCCGAGGATGCGGCTCCGCCTGAGGAGTAGGGATATTTGGTTATGTTTTATTTGGTATTTGTATTTTATTTGATGTCGTTTTATGAACAACAAAATTGTATTATGTTGACTTATGGATTTCAGTACTATTTTTGTATGGTATTAAATTCTGGTACTTAGTTATCTGACTTAACCATTCTGCTGCGTATTATTTTTTGTACACGTGTTACATTTCACACACTCGGCACGTGTCGTTGGGGTGCGTGACCGTGTTGTCATCATCCCAGGGTTCTCGATTTCCGTGCATGTCCGTGCATAGAAGTTGAGGGCGCCACAGTATAGGTAGACTCACACCGTTACCAACTCGAATTTTATCAGCTCCCACGTATTCATCAGCCTACAACATCAAATTATTGTGGTCTGAGGTGAGATGGTGAGTTGCAGCTGTATCGAGGTACCATTTAGAATCTAACTATGAGGGTGTAGTGGACACCACCTACCTTATCCTCTTATCATATGGGATATCACAATCTCTCATTCTTAGATTCCCGGCGTCCTTTTAGAGCCCATCCATCATAGGTGGCATGACTCAAGTCCTACATTTCTAGTTGGGACAGACTCTGATACCATTTCTAACGTCCTAATGGAAGGCCCAAACAACATGACATTTACTTTAAAAGGACTAGTCAAATGATACAACTGAAGCCCAATTGGAACATTGTAAAGAGCAAGAACTTCTCCTTCCTAAGCAATGTGAGATCCTATACACCACCTACCTTATCCTCTTATCATATGGGGTATCACAATATGTGCTTGAAAATTGTTGGTCTGTTCAGCTTAATAGGCAAAGTCAAAACAATGATAGCACTTCAATGTAGTGTGTCCAGGTCAAAAACCATTAAATGAAGATGGTTGATTTCTACCATGCCCTCGTCCTCTTGAATGTTGATTTTGGGAATGTTGAAATTGTTGGAGTCATTGGGATGGGTACACCCATTATTTGAAGATTGCCTGGAAACTGTATTGGTAGTGGCATTGTGAAGAGTCAAGGAAGCATGTTGCTATTCCAAATAAAGCTCATGGTTGAGGAGATGCCCATAGGTCTCCTATAAATTCATGGGTTCAAGGCGAGTAGTAATGGAGGTGATAAAAGGATTATAATTTGACCCAAGTCCAGCCAAGATGTATCTAATCAACTCACAATCAGTGAATGGTTGTCTAATGATTGCTAGAGTATCTGCCTAGGATTTCATTTTTTGAAAATATTTAACAATAGATTGGCTTCCGTTTTTGAAGGAAGCAAGGTTAACTCGCAGGTTGATGACCCATGCATTGGATTGCAGAGAAAATGCCACAATTCTCTTGACGTGTGAATACCAAAAATTTGAGTGAGAATATCTTCTCTGAGAGAAGACATAATGGCATAAAGGAGAAGCCGATCTTGTTGCTGCCATCAATGGTGTTTCGAATTTGGAATAAATTCAGGACTAGTGCTATTAGTGGTATCGTTGGCAATGAATGGACGTGTAGGAGGAGTGGAGCCATCAACAAAACCATATAATTGTCAGCCTTTCAAATAAGGCAGTTGCGCTCTCCATAATAGGTAATTATCTCAGTTTACTTTGATGGAAATGATATGATTGACACTGGATAGAGAATGAGAGGGAGATAAAGCATCATAGGTAGAGCTAGGATTTGAAGATGAGGAAGCCATGGGAAAAAAAGATGATGTGTGTCTAAAGGGCTTTGTATACCATAAAAATGCATAAAAGGAATATTGTATTTAGCTTACAATTATCATGTATAGAGGAACATATATATAAAAGATAAGGAGCACCGAATGACATAATCAAGGGAATAATTGTGTCACTAAACAAATGTGACAGATAAATACATTACCCATTGCTGTCGTTTAGAATTGCATGATTTGTTGAAGTTGTCTCCTCATTGATTTTGGTTGGATTATTGGACATAAATGAATGGTTGACTTTAACTGATTTGGTGGTAGGATTTGTGAGTGCTGGAGTTGCGCTGTCACGTCCACACCTTCGCCTCCATACCTTCCATCTCTCACACATCTCATTCTTCATCTATTCGACTATTCTTCTTCTTCTTTTTCATTTTTCTCTTATAAAATGGGAGACAACTCTATGTCTCCTACTTTGAGAAGAACATTGAGGCATGAAAAAAGATCAATGGTTGAGATATTGTTTTGGTCGTCATTGTTTTCTATTGGCGATTCAAATTGTTGCTCGTCCATATTTGTTACTTTCATTATTTCTTTTACTTGTAAAAAATAATAATTTTGTCTTCTCTTCTCATCCTCTTCTTCTTCCTTTTATTTTTCTTATTCTTTAGTTTATGACTTTATGCAACCATGTTAACGCCTCTCCTTCCTCACCTCTTGGTAGACAAGCGAGCAACTTGCTCTCGCTACACAGTGTAGTGTGACCCACTATTATAGGTTGTTGTGCAGTGTAGTACGACATATAGTTTTGCAAATCTGTCGAGTTTGCTTAGTTTGTTGTAGACTGGGGATGTTTGGAAATTATTCTCATCTTATCTCATTTTTTTTCCAAACATCGCTAAAACATAAACATTCTCATCTCATTTGATCCTTGATTTTTTTAATAAGAAACCAAGATTTTGCCAATTGATCCAAAAGATCTTGGCAAGTATATGGGAATAATTACTTGTGCATTACTTGTTTAAAATATTTTTAGATGGAGTTTAAAATGCTAGAGCCTTTTTAGAATTTTCTTTGCAAAAAAAGGCACACCAAAAAATCATTTGGACTTTGTAACATTATATCTATTAAAAACTAATTTACAAAAATGAGACGAGGTCAATTTTTATAATGACATGGCACAATAAGAGTAAGTTCTTGCTTGGAAAATTATATATGTTATAGATTAGTTTGAATAAAAACTCAATTTCCTTAAATAATCAAGTCTAACTTGTATGCTTATATTTTTATTAATTTTCTAGTATTTTATATTATATGAATTGGAATATATCATATGTTTAAATTTTGTAAGTATATCAATCTTCATATTATATAGTTTTTTTTTAATATTATATAGTTAAAAATATGAAAGAATCTATGGACAATAGTAAAAGGACAATACTAGGGTGCACACTAACTGTACATCCCAAATATGCACACCAATACAAATGTTTTTTTTAAGCATTTTTTAAATATTCTTAATTATTAAGAAAAAATAAAAATAAATAAAATTTCAATAATAGTCACTTTTATAATCATTAAGAAAAAAATAAAAATATTAAAAAAATTAAATTATATGAGTGTGCATATTTGATGGACATATTTAAAAATTATATTATTATTTTTTATAATAAAATTAAAAATCAATAATAAAAATAAGTATGGGAGAATGCTATATTCGTTTAAATACTGACAGAGTGTAGAGAATGCTATAAACTACGAGAATTAATTTTATCGAATTAATAAATAAATAAGAAAATACTTATTATTAATCAGCTTGAAAGCCCCAGAACTCCATCACCTAAAACCCTAATTCCAAGCGCCGTTCTCCTCTCTCTCTCTCTCTGTGCTGCACACACCCTGCACTTACAGGGAGCGAGACAAGAACAGGAGCATCATGGCCGGTGGAAAGACAAAGAAGGAGAAATCAAAGTCCGGCACGGGAGCTCACGCGCCGTACCAGGGAGGAATATCGTTCCACAAGTCGAAAGGGCAGCACATCCTGAAGAACCCGTTGCTGGTGGACACCATAGTCCAGAAATCAGGGATCAAGAGCACCGATGTCATCCTTGAGATCGGTCCCGGTACCGGTAACCTGACCAAGAAGCTTCTCGAGGCCGGGAAGATGGTTATTGCCGTTGAAGTCGACCCTCGCATGGTTCTCGAGTTGCAGCGTCGCTTTCAGGGCACCCCTTTATCCAATCGCCTCAAGGTATTTTATTGCATTGATTCCTATTTGGTTTCAAACAGAAGAAATAAAATATGCATAGAAAGCCAGTAGTTTCTCCTCAGTCAATTGTATATAATAGTTCAGGAATGGAGTGATTGGGGAGAAATATCATTATCAGCATGATATGGGGTTTCGATTTATTTCATTCTTCAGGGTTCTTCTTTCGGCTAATTCGAATTAGGTTATTTTTAGATTTGCTGTAAATAAAGTTCCATTTTTTTGGGCAGTAAAAACCCTGTTCTTTGAACTGGTTTTTCTTCTATGGACGTTTGTCAGGTTTGGTCACTGAGAAACTAGAGTAAAATAATAGAAAAAACAATTAAGAAAGTGAGAATTTTCTGGTCTAGTCCAGGTACATGTTTACTTATCAAAAAAAGAAAAAAAGAAAAAAGAGTCTAGTCCAGGTACATGTATGTTTGGCTCGGTCAGGTTTGCAAAACTACTTCTTTAATTGTTTACTTGGCATGAAGCAAAATAGCGTTATCGTATTGTACGTGATGTTCATCATATAGGCACCCTTTTCACATACTATGTTATCACACTGTGATTCAAATTGTTGGTACCAATAATTCAAGTTAACTGAACTATCAAAAAAAAAAAGAAGAATTCAAGTTAACTGGAGACAGCTTGTTGTTGACAGGTTATACAAGGAGATGTTCTCAAGACTGAACTTCCCTATTTTGATATCTGCGTGGCGAACATACCTTATCAGATCTCTTCTCCTCTGACGTTCAAGTTATTGAGTCACCAGCCTTCATTCAGATGTGCGATTATAATGTTTCAGCGGGAATTTGCTATGAGACTGGTTGCTCAGCCTGGTGACAAACTCTACTGTCGTCTTACTGTGAATACCCAGCTCCTGGCTCGAATCTTCCACCTCCTCAAAGTCGGAAAAAACAATTTTCGGCCTCCCCCTAAGGTTGATTCCTCTGTAGTTAGAATCGAGCCTAGAAAACCACGCATTGAGGTGAAGCAAAAGGAGTGGGATGGATTTCTGCGAATTTGTTTTAACAGGAAGAACAAAACCCTCGGTTCAATTTTTAGGCAGAAGACTGTCCTCTCTTTGCTGGAGAAGAACTACAAAACCTTGCAGGCGCTACAACTTTCACAAGGTTTGGTGGAGAATAAGGATCCTGACATGGATTTCTCGAGGCTAGGGGGTTCTAATGAGAACGAAGCCATGGAGATTGATGATGATGATGAAGTGGATGAAGAATTGGATGTGGAAGGTGGTGATGCAGAAGGGGAGGCATCTGAATTCAAAGATAAGGTTTTGGGTGTGTTAAAGGAGGGAGATTTTGAAGATAAGAGGTCATCCAAGCTCACACTACAGGAATTCTTGTACCTGCTCTCTTTGTTCAACAAGGCTGGGATACATTTTTCTTAATTCTAGGAGTGTCATGTTTGTCTCAGTGGTTATTTCTTGTTCGCCCCACCTATATATATATATACCCAATTTTGTTTGCCCTGTTTATTGTCTGCTCAAGAATTCTTTTTGTGCTTTCATGCATTTTAGCTTAAAAAATTTTGGTTGGTTAATGTTGTTAGAGAATGAAATTAAGAATTCTTTTTTTAGATGTACTTGGATTGTTCTGATCAAACTCGACCAATTTATTTTTTGCTCTGCCGTACTTTAATTAGCTCGTGCCAATATTATCAATATTTTGAATGCACAAGTCCCAACTCGAGCGGTAAGGGCTTTGGTTTTGGAGTATGCTCTCTCTAGGTCTACGATTTGAACAATTGTTAGGACTACGTTTCAAAAAGTCTGATGATTTTTTTATTCGTGTGATGTATATGCTTTACATGTGTTAAGAATTTAATTGAATAAAAGTGATGTTGCGATTGCACCTAAATAGATCTTTGTCTTGAAACTACATTATGTAAACACGTTGCTAATCATTAGGTAATCTATTTTCTTTTGAATGAAACAGATTTTTTTTGTTGATAATTAGGGAAAAAAAAAAGAATTGTCTTTCATTACAAATTCCATAACAGTAGCAGGAGCTTCTTCTAACCAGATCTGTTCCTATTCATGTTGTAGTCCAAGCTTGGCAAGCTGGTGAGCCACCTGATTGCCTTCTCTATAGATAAATGATAATTTCCACTGGGGCTTACCTTGTAGAATTTCTCTGACATCATCGATGATTTGCCCATACCAGGTCCAACTTTCCTCTGCTTTGATCATGGCACATATAATAGTTTGTGCCCTCTTCAAGCTGAACAACCTGAAAACCCAGGTCTGCACATAATTCTAGAGTTCTCCATAGAGCTAAACACTCTGCTAGGACATGTTGAGAACAAAACCTTTTTGAGGCACACAGAATTGCTAGCTAGTATATTACCATCACAATCTCTAATTATGGTCCCAATTCCCATCTTCTGGTTTTTGGAATCTATGGCTGCATCCCAATTAGCCTTGACAGTATTCTCATCAGGTTTTCTCCGGCAGGTGAAACTTCTAGCTTCTACCCTCGTATCTTGCTGTTGAGAATGAATAGCTTGTTGGTATTCTTCTAGTTCTACCTTTGCTGATTGAGTCACCACACTTGGGATGGGTAGCTTGTTGGTATTCTTCTAGTTCTACTTCTACCTTTGCTGATTGAGTCACTACACTTGGGCTTGAAAACTGGCCTTTGAAAATATGACCATTCCTTCTCACCCACATTCTCCTGTGATGGCAATACCTTCCACCTCTTCCTTTTGCAAAGTTGTAGACAACTTTCCCCATAACTGCATGAAGTCTCTTTTTCTTTTGGGCCATTTGTGGATAGGACTAGATATATCTGCCCACACATCACTAGCTGCTGGATAGCTCCATAGAACATAACGGTTTCCTCCTCTAGTTGACATATTGGATATAAAGCATTATCCATGACCTTCCTATGGAAAAGATTCATCCTTGTATGTAAGATATTGTTTCCTTACTTCCACATAAAGTTTTTCACCTTCCCAGGCACTTCCATCTTCCAAATCCTTTTCCACCTATCATCTGCAGCATTCTCCTTAGATGTTTCAACCTGTGTTGCCTTCTTACTTGATAAAGCCACATAGTATGCTCTGACACTGGATTGACCACTTTTAGTATAGCCCCTGGTAAGTTTGTCATCACTACCCCTCTTACTGATTGGAATATTGAAAATTAGTTCAGCTTCCTCTTCACTTAATATTTCTTTAATAACATACTCATTCTAGCATTTTAATTCCACATAATCAGGTAACTAACATAAGCATCACTGCCTAACCTTTTAACTTGTGACTGAACATAGAAAGAGGAAGGTTTAGGAGGCCACTTTTTTTTTTATTGGCACCAGGTGTTTGGAACATAGAATTTTCCGCAAGTGCTCCTCGAGTAATTCAAGGGGATAATCCCCTAGTTCGATGGTTCCTAGAGATTGTTTGTATTCAAAGGGATTTGAATCTTAGACCTAGGGAGGGCATACCCCCAAACTCAAGACCTTTACCACTTGAGCCAACCCTTAGGAAGCCACTAAGTCTCCCCAAATTTTAATACTCCTTCCATTGCGAACTCTCCACCTTGATCCTTGTCTCACTAAATTGATTGCTATTCTTAAACTTCTTTAAATTAGAGATGGAGCCCAAACCAATTTTACCTCCATTTAACTCTCCATTCTTGAAATATTTTTCTCTTAATATAGTAGCAACTAGAGATTGTAGAAAATGTAAGATCCTCCAGAATTGCTTAGCCAACATTGGTTGATTGAAGCACTCAATATCTCTGAAAAGTCATGCCTCCTTTAGCTTTTGAATCCCCCATCCTACTCTAGATTTTTCATTGAAATTTCTTTTCTTGTTGCTAATGGCCCTGCAAGAACTTAGAAAGCATCACAGATATTTCATGGCACATAGCTTAGGTTAACTGAAACACACTCATTGCATATGTAGGCATAGCATGAAGCACTGCTTTGATAAGGATTCTCTCCCAGCTTGAAATTGGAAAATGTTTTTCCAATTGTTGATTCTGTTCCAAATCTTTTCCTTAGTGCATCTGAAGGTGTTGTACTTAGATCTCCTCACCAAAGAAGGCAAGCCCAAGTACTTCTTGTAACTTCCACAAATCAGCCCTCTAGCAACTCGAATTGTCATGTTCTTATCACTATCATAAGTGTTGGAGCTAAACAGAATAGAAGACTTCTATTTATTTAAGACATGACCAGATGATCTTTCATAAGTAGTTAGAATCTCTTGGAGCTTTGTCCAATCTGTCATCTTTGCCCTGCTGAAAAGCACACAATCATTTGTAAATAAAAGATGATTAATCATTCTCCCACCTTTACTTACTGAAATGCCTCTTATGTCTCCTCTTGTTTTAGAAAAACTGATCATAGAACTTAAGCCTTTAGCACACATGATAAACATATAAGGAAATAAGGGATCTCCATGTCATAGACTTCTTGATGGGACAATTTTCTCTCATGGACGCCCATTAACAACGACTAAGTAACTGAGGTAACTCATGTCATCATCAACCCTATCCATCTCCCACTAAAACCAAGCTTTCTCATCATAGCTTCTAAATAAGGCCACTCAACTCGATCATAAGTTTTGAACATGTCTAACTTCATTGTCATACTCCCCACTCTTCCACATTGTCTGGTACTCATAGAGTGCAATACCTCATAAGCTACGATAGTATTGTTAGTAATAAATCTGCCTGTATATAGGCACTTGGATTACTGGATATAATATAAGGTAAGATACCCCCAAGTCTATTTTCAAGCACTTTGGAAAAAATTTTATACAACACATTGCATAGGCTAATAGGTCTTAAATCAATTACGTGTAGGATTTTTAATTTTAGGAATAAGAGCAATATGAGTAAAGTTTAGAGCAAAATTCATACCTTCTCCGTTCAAGATCTTGAGTAATTGCCATGCAAACTTCATCTCCCACAATGTTCCAATGACTTTGGAAGAAACATGCACCAAAACCATCCGGGCCTAGGGATTTTAAAGGGGCCATTTGTTTAATAGCCACTTGAATCTCCCCTCTTGTGAACTTTTGGCTTAAAGTGTTATTCATATCATCAATTACTTTTGCTTCCACTAAAAATACACATGACTCAATATCTTTTGTAGAAGGGTGAGTAGATGAGAACAATTTATCAAAATAATCCTTGAAAGCCCTTTCTATCTCCTCTACCCTATTCAGAATCTTGTTTGAATTCATTGTGATATGCTTGATGGAATTTTTCTGCTTCCTCTAAGAGGCACATGCATGGAAAACTTTAGTATTTCTATTACTCTATTAATACTAATTTCGCTTTGCTCGTTGTTTCCATTTTAGATATTCTTGCTCTAGAAGGATTTCCAACTCTCCTTGAAGTTTCTTGATTTCAGATACATTATGATCCCCTTCCATATCTTATAGAGCTTTAAGTCTATCAAGATTTTCCTTTATATCAAACCCAATATGCTTGAACTTTGCTGAAATCCACTTGGTCAAAGCCTTGCCACATCCAGTAAGCAGACCTTACACTCTAGTCAAAGGATGATGGTGTGCAAACCTAAATGTCCATCTATCCTCCATAATTCTTCCACATTCTGCTACATAAGCCCAACTACCTTCATATCTAAACAACCTTTTACTCCTCCCTGTTTCAATACACCTTGTTTTGAAGTTCAAGATAATAGGTTTATGATCAGAGCATTTAGCTACCATCCCTTCTAGCCAAAATTCATTGAATAATATAGACCATAAGGGATTTGCTAAAGCCATGTCAAGCCTTTCCTTGGTAAAAGTGCCACCTACATGTTTGTTGCTCTAGGTGTACCTGTCCCCTATAACCAAGGTCAAACAAATCACAATCTTCTTGCACCTTCCTAAATTGTCCCATCTGAGTCTCAATCCGAGGCCTACCCCTATCTTTTCATTATGGTATAAAATCTCATTAAAGTTTCCAATAACGCACTAAGCAATCAGAGTCGAAGGTTTAAGAGCAGCACGTAAATCCCATGCCTCCTGTCTCTTGCTTGTTTCAGGCTGACCATAAAACCCAGCTAGTAGCCATCTAGAGCTTGTAAGTTCACCAGTGATCCATGCATTGATATGCTTATATGTATAACTTGCAATTTCAACATTTGACTCCAATTTCCAAAATAAAGCTAACCCTCCCTTCCTACCCATAGAATCCATTACAAAACATCACTCAAAGCCTAACCTTCTCGTTAACCCCTCAAGTCTGTTCATACTAAGTTTTGTTTCCATCAAGAAAACAATATGGGGATTCATTTCCTCAACCAAAAGGCAAAGATCTTGAACTGTGCAAGGGTTCCCAAGCCCTCGGCAATTCTAACTTAACAAAATTGGAAAGGGCTTTGGGCTAGGCTTGTGCCACTTCACAAGGCCGACAACCACCGGGGGAAGGGAAGAAGCTTGGCCGGCGGCTTGTCCCATTTCCCCATCTCGACACATTAAATGAGATTAAGAACACTTAGGGTCTAGCCCTTCAAGGAATCAGCCGTATTAAACCCACCTCGGAGTGGTCTGCCTTGAGGCTGGGGTCAATGCCTATTGCTGATGGCTGCACTAAATGCTACCTTCTGATATCACCCTAAAAAGGGGAGATGATCATGATGAGTAGGAGACACGAGAAGTAGGGTAAGAGATGGAGAAAGGGCAATGTTTTAAAAGGAAAAAGAGTGACATGAAATAAGTAAGTAACTTAGACTCCTGAACTTTAGGCAGGGTAGAAGCAAACTTCACTAACTTTGGCATCGGAGGCTTCCCAGCTCTGACCAACCTTCCCCCCTCTTGCAGGTCACAGGCAGGGAGTCGCAACCTCCATGGCGGCAACAAACCACACATTAACAAGAATAGTGGGTCCCATCAATGATTGGTTTGAGATGAGTTAAGTTTGGTTTAACAATCAAACACGACCTCAGTCCAGTGCAAATACCTACAAAAATAGTCCCTTTAACTTTTTGGCCTCATGTTCAACGCCTTTAGCCAGTGCAACGTCAAAACTAGGACCGGTTCTCCAGGGGTGGCCATTCCCGGGGGGCACCGTCTAGCTGAAACCACCCAATTTCTAGGAAGGGTTAGGGACTCGCAGGGTGGATGCTCAGGAAGGGTTGGCACCACTAGAACCTCCCACTGTAACCTGCCCTCCACCCGAAGCAAGCCTAAACTCCGATGCCTCATCGGATGCCCTTAGGAGGATGTCCCTAGCCGCTTCTCGACTCGAGCTCATCGCCCCACGGAGGGAGGTTCTGATGACCTATCAACCACCTCACCCTTAGATTGCAGGTTTTACCCACCAAAAGATCCCTGCAAGGAAGGGGATCTTTGCGCCACCTATTGTTCAGGCGCGACGGTCTCCCTTTCCACTTCAGTAAAGGGGGCCTTGAGTGTGGGCTCCTCTTGGGCAAAGAAAGGCATTCTTAGGCTTGGAGGTCTGGTTGAAGGGTGGTGAAGTTATGGATGCCCTGTCGTCATTGAGTTCAACCACAAGTGGATGGCCTGAGTTGTCCTCATTATGGCCAAGACTCACACCCGCCGCAGTGGAGGCATCAAACATGAATTCGGTTGGAATCGACCAGGATGGCTCGATGACGTCTTCAAACGGCACCACCTATGCAAGAGCCCCTATTGGGGCATGGTTAAGAAAGGCCTTAAAGAAGGCCATTCAAAGATCAACTTCCTCATCGTCTGATTCATCCCTGAGAGTAGCTAGTGGAGTAGGAACTTGGGGGGGGGTGCTTGAGCCGACGATGCTTGGGCGATCAGCAAGGTAGGAATAGAAGGAGCCATGGTTCGGCTAGAGGACGAGCCCACCATGATCCTACTACTTGATGCCTTCGAACGTGGGGCTGGGATATCATGGCGGGAAACCTCCTTTTTAATCTTTGAAGATGCCTCCTTTCCCCACCACCAATTGCGGAAGTGGCGGGCTCTCTAAGGAAATGCCGACCCAGGACTTAGGAATGATCCGAGGTAGAAAGGTGGTGACAGATGTTAGCATTGGTCAGCACTGCATTTGACATCGAGGCATCGGGATGAGCCTTGACCCAGGACATGACACCTTCCAACATGGCCTCTTCTCATTCAGATAGAGCGATGAAAATTGACTTGTCATCTGACACGGCCCCTAAATAGCCCAGATTGAGAACTCCTGGTGGACAGTCTCCTCCTCGGGATATTCCTAGCTCGTGCTCGACACGAAGAAGAATTGCTTGGACCAGTCCTTGATATGGGAAAAGAGCTTCTCCAGGCCGGCGATCCACTTTTAGCCATGCGCATTGAAACTATACAGGTGCCCATCAAGGCGCAACACCCTGTACATAAAAAGGAACTCCCTTGCTGTCAGATCGGGATATCCTTCAATCCAGGAGCTTAGCACCATGCGGTAAATCACCCAACTTGCGACCAAGAGCTGCCCTACATTCAGATGAAGTTGAGCGGGTGCCAAGTGAAGGTAATGAAAAATGTTGCGAATGGGCGTCGCGAATGGGGCTACAGAACTGTAGCTGTAGCCCGTTCACGAACATTCGAGGGAAAAGGGACACCTTTGTCACCAAACTAGTGTCATTGACAACCACGGTACGGTGGCCTGGGGCTTCCAAAATTGCCGAATCAAGGATGATAAACATTCCCTTTAGTGCATGAAGGTCAGTAGGATAGGCTATCGACTTCTAGTTCTAACCCTCAAAGAACAGCCACTTCTCTCTAGTGAAGGTCTCGCTATGATTTCATAGTCACCAAAGACCCCCTTGGGACGCTTAAAGTGATCCTTCTTGGAGCCAGGGTTAGGGGCAATCTTAGTAGCCATCTAAGGTGAGGAAAAAAAGAAGAAAAAACAGATGCTAGGAATGGCTAACGATGAGGAAGGAAGGAACTCAAAAAGGAAGGTAGGAAGAGCAAGAGCACGCAAGGATGAAGCACACAGAAAAGAAAAAGTGGGGAAGTGACAACGGCGAGGGGACTGGGTTTAAATAGAGGCATGTATCAGTTGGGCATCCCAACACAGGGAAGTGATAGGCGCCGTCAAAGGGAAAACGCCAAGAGCATATCCAGATATCCTTGTTATGTGTAATGATGGGGAAAATAAACCTTCGCGCATGCCCCAGGCATGGAAGAGAAAGAATTGTGTGCTTGGAGGACACAGGCCAATCCACAACCGAGTAGAAGATAGTGTGGGTGTAACCTGTTGTAACGGTCAAGCGAGTCACGTCGACCACGACAAACAATTTTTGAATTCTCAACATATGCTCGTGGTGGAAATTCGTGGGGTACTGAGATGAGAGTTTATTTCCCTCCTTGGGCCGAGTAGGGTTTGTTCCCCTTGGGGCCCAAACCGGCCACTGAATAGTCCAGCGCAGAAGCAATGAAGGAAGGAGGGCCAAACTGGGCTCGAGAAGACCCATCAGATATGTTGACTAGTCACATCACTTGCCTAAACCATAGCCCCCACTATCGGACAACAGGCATGCCGCATTAAATGGCTAAAGGGACTAGCACACAATGACAGAACAAGATTTCCACTTACTCTTGTAACTGTGGCAGTGTGCACACCTCCCCCTCACCTACCACAAGAGACAAATGGAGAAAAAAAGAAGAACCCACGTACAGTACCGCAAGGTAGCAGTTGGCATGACAGAGAACCCTGCCACCAATATAACGCTTAATACGCCCTTACACGATCTGCTAGCAGTGAGTGGGACCACCGCAACTGGGTATATAAGCATGTCTCAGGCTCAGGTAAAGGGATCTTGGCTCATACTCACTCTCTTGAATACTTTCTCCTGCACACTCCTCACAAAAATATTATTTTAATTTAGGCATCAGAGGTGTCCCTCACCACCCCGAGCCCTCACCTTAATGGATCTTGCAAGTCATCAAGAGGAACTGCTGAATTGTCTAGGATACGAAACACGACATCAACAATATCTATCATGCTTAAATGAGAAAACCTTCTCCCAGGCCAACTCGTTTTTATCGCTTTAATAGAGTCCAACCAAAAGCTGCCACGTATGCCATACATGAAATAGACTGTGTGATGCATTTCAAAAGAATTATTTGCTCCTCTCGGCCTGAATCTGCTTTCCCTCTTTCTCACTCATTTTTTTCCTTTTGTTTCTTCTTCCCCATCCCCAAAGGATGACTCCTGCGTTCCCCCCTCTCTCACTAAAACTATTCTCTTCCTCAAGCGTCCCCCCATCTCTCTCATTTTTTTTCTTCTCTCGAAACCCATCTCTCTCTGTCTCATTTTCTTCTTCCCCAACCCTCGAAGAAATCCTCCTCCTTTGTCCCCCCACCCCTCGGCTAACAAATCCATTCAAGCTCTAATTTTGAGTTCGTTTTGGTTTGAAGTCCAACCATTAGAAGCAGTCTCCATTGGGTAAGGTAAGCTCCAAATTACAACATAATAATAATAATAATAATAAAAATATTTTTTTCATTTTTCCTCCGTTTTAGAGCTCAATTTCTAGTTTAAAAACCATCAAATTGCACAGCTAGATTCAATGTGAGACTTGGGTCTAGAACTTAACCACCTAATTATTAATGGTGGATTTCAAATTGGTCTGGTGCTTTAGATGATGGATAGAATGAAAAAAAAAAATGGGTACACCTGAACTTAGAGCTGGATCTTTTGAAGTAAGATGTATATGGTTTTGGAGCCAAAAATTGAAGGAACTTAGATATATACGAAGTCAAAGATGGGATTGTAAAGCAGAAATTTCAAGATCCAAAAAAGAAAGAGAGTTTGAAGATGGGAATAGGAAAGAGAACATGGTAGGGGACGAAGAGTATACACAAGCGGAAGGGACTTGTGTAAAATTCAAAAGAATCCAATTTTTTAAGAGAATAACTTAACTATGAGAAGAAATGTTTCCCCGGGAGGGGGGGGGGGGGACGAAGGTCCCATTCTGGGCAGATGGAAAGAAGAAAATGAGAGAGAGATAGAGGGGATGCAGACCACTGGAAGTGTTTTTGTGTTTCCGACGCAGGGAGTGAGGGGTGGGTGCGAGCAGGTAGAATTCTTATTGGTGTCCGTTAAAGTCCATCTATAGGATGGACCTGCCCAAAGAGGATCTGTGCTTAAATATATTGAAATTTGTTGTGGGCATGGTATGGGAGTTCAATTTTAATCGATTGGCGAAACGTCGACCGCAAATGAAGGATGGCTAGGCCCTAGTTCTCAAGGTTAGGGTATTCTTTATTATAAGCCTACTCAGATAAGAACTTCACGTCTTATACTAAGTTTATGTATTGGCCTAATCGCCAATACTCTGTTGGAGTTTAGAGTGAGCCTTTTTTTTTTTTTTTTAAGTGTATGCCTCCCTTAGAGGCAATTTACATATTATGGTGGAATAGAATTATGAGAAAGTGATTTTCTTTTCTTCTCCCTCTCCCGTGCTTTTACTCCTACTCCTCTCTTCTCCAACCTCCTCGGCTTCTTCAGTTCTTCTATTGTTTTCCTCTCAAGACTTTATAGTCCTACGTCACACAATTGAAAACAGCCAAAGATATATCTCATTTTTCTTGTATATCAAGATAGGTATTTCAATATGACATAGTTTTTAGATATTTTTATTTTTAGGTTGTTGGATATGAGAATGAAGTTGATATTGTATATATTTTAATTTTTTGTATTTGAAAATGAAGTTAATTTTGGTTCATAGATGGGTTTTAGGTATTTGATATATAGATTGTTGGAAATTATGAAAATGAAATTAAAAAATAAAAAATAAATAATGCATTAAAAATGTACATAAAAATAATTTAAAAATAATAATATTATTATTATAAAGAGCAAGATGAATAATCTAATGTAGAGTTCAGGTTTTGAACGGTTAGCCAAAAGCCAAAAAATGGCATATAACCTAAACTTTACCCTAACGAAGTCTAGAGTATCCACATTATTTTGCAAAATTGACATTAATTTTCTAAATAATTTGAGTTGCAAATTTTGATAGTTGTGCAGTTTCGAAGAAAATGAGTGTTTCTATGCTTGATTGGGGACCATTGACGAAATCCCAAACCAGGGTTAATCATTAATCTAAATAGATATGACATGTTATTTTTATTCGATCATTAATCTAAAATATCACTAGTGATAGGTGAAGAATACTGCGTGTCGTGTCGATATGATTGAAAAACTGATAATTACTTAGATGTGTGATGGGTTGATCCAGATACCAGTTGACAAGCATGTAGGAAACTGTAAAATTATGAACAACTAAATCATATTGTTTCTAGTAAAATTCTTCTCAATTTCCAGGTTCTAAAGTAAAATTCTTGGAAATTTTGAAACTTTGTTATATATCTGTAGAATTCATAGGTTTGTTATATAACTAATATCCCGGAAATAATCTGCTAGAAACCCGATGATGTTGGCAGGTACAATATTGCATCTTGCTGTCTACCATTTCATGCTTTGGTTCCATTTCTTTGTTTATCGATATGGGATCTGTTCATTGTATTGGCTAGTTAAGCAGCATTAACATATAGAAGTTTTTGTTATTTTTTTGGGGACTTTTTAGTGGTGGTCGTCTGTGTTCTGGGGGACCTGTTTTAAGATCCATGGCAAATTTGATGAACTTCTGCATCTAATTACACAAGTTAGTTCTATGATACCAAAATTTCAACTTTCATGCTTTCTAACTTGATGTGATGAAATGAAGGTCAACAGAAAAAGACAGGTCTTATATATTATTCCTGCATGTTATTAGGACCATTCACTGAAATTTCCGGGGGCCATGTATGTTTAATGTCTGAAAATGTCCGAAACTATTATAAAGAGTCGCCATTATAGCATATAGATTAAGAAACCGATCAAGATTTCCTATAATTTTCTTATCCAAGTATTTTCTGCAATTCAAAGAGAGATAAACATCGGATGTGGACCTAAACACGCACGTGCAGTTTTAATGCTATAGGATCCATAAACTATATCTATATCTCTCCGAATTGTAGAAAGTATTTGACTAAAAATTGTAAGAAATCCTGATACAGTACTAGTACTTCATTTATTTTCTATGTATCTAATGGCTTCCAATAGATGTTCCCTTTTCAGCGGTTTGCCTATATAAACATCCATTCCAGCCTCAATTGTCTTTTTTGCTTCCTCATCCGTATGAGCAGTTAATGCAATGATTGGAGTATGGACACCGAAATGCTTCTCCACTTTCCTGATTTCCTCAGCTGCTTTATACCCATCCAGGATAGGCATCTGTCAAATACAAAAAAATCATATATGATTTAGCTGGAAAGGGAAGACAAACAGATTGAATATGCTATGAAATCAAGTAATTTTAAGGGAACAAAACATAATAAGCTGTTACCTCACAGTCCATTAATATGTAATCATATGGAAGAATCATAGAAGCTCCAGCTTTCCTTTGATCGGTTAAACCTTTGGAAACCAGCTCTAAGGCTTCTTGCCCATTTTCAGAGACTTCAACAGTTGCACCGAGCTTTGCAAGTTGGGAGACAGTCAACCTGCGTATCAGTGCATTGTCCTCTGCAACCAAGATTTTCTTTCCCCTCAATAACAACTCATTATTTGGGTCACCACATTCTTGTATTTCTTGCTCTCTTGGTGGATTTCCATGACTCCGAAGCCGTCTTGACTTGGGCCAAACATGAGATCGATTTTCAGTCTGTGACAAGACTTTTTCCCCTTGAATCTCACTGCTGCTACGATGGTCTTGTAACTCTACTCGTCCAGACAAGTCTCTGGGAGACGGAGAATTCTCTGCATAAAGCTGACTCCTTGATGAACTGGGATCTCTAGGCAATTTTCCAGCTTGTGACATTTTACCTTCAAACTCAGGAAGAAGTCTTACCACTTCATACAAACGGGAACCATGAAATGGTTTAGATATTATAATATCATTTGGATTGATCATAATGTCCTCACCATTTCTTCTTAAATTGAAGCTACGCATCATTGGTTTGTCCAACCAAACAGCCTTGCAACAAGTATTGTGAAGACCTCTTCTGAACTCGGCCACAATCCTACATATTTCTGGCAGTGGTCCAGCACTGGCATCAATCACAGTTAGAATGAAGTTTGATGTTAACCTAAGATCATTAGTCCTTTTGAAGATTGATGGTATATAGTCTGACCCACCCATGGTGCTCCGAGGCACATCCTTTTCTGCAGCAATGGAGTCAGTAGAAGCTGACTCCATTGCTGCACTTGGAGAACTCAAATCTGATTTTATCGAGTTGTGATGTGAAGGGCTTTGCCTGTTTTTTATCTTCTCGAGAGTAGAAGAAAGATGATCCCATTGCTTGACAACTGATACTTTCATGCCTAAGTTCGACATGAATCTTCGCAACATCCTCCGACGCCCCTTACTTTGAATCAAGAGAACAACATGAGATGCCTTCATCTTGGGGCTAGAGGTGGGAACTGTCGACTTTGGACTTGGAGTTCTGAGAGTCATCTGAGGACTTGGGGCTAGACTGATTGAATCTGATAGATATGTGACACCTCCCATTTCAAGGTCTTCTGCTTTTGCATTATCAGAAGAGGCTGTTTCACTTATAGTGAGCAAAACATTGAATCTAAAGCAAGTTCCCTTCTCCCCAACATCCTTGTCCACAATTCCTATATCTCCATGCATCAGACGTACCTAAATCATCAAATTTAAAACCATAATGAATCATTTAAGGGATATTAGTCATGTATACAGATCACTACGTCACTAGCAAAATAAGATAGATAATCATGCAAGCAGTTTAGTTAAATTTTAGAATTATATGAATCTAACCGGGTTATACTCTTCTTAACTGCACCATTCATCCAAGTACAGTAGAATAATTATAAGAAAAAAGAATTTGGTACAAGATATTTCCATCTGATATCAGTGATTATAAGAAAGAACAGAAGAATTTGATACTGTAACAAAGCCGGTTTCATTTACCAGAGACTGAACAATGCCGAGTCCTAAGCCAGTGCCTTGTCCAAGAGCCGTTTCTTTGACTTGAACATAGTTTTCAAAGACTGAATCTTGCTTATCTTTTGGAATTCCTTTACCTGTATCATCCACCTCAAATACAAAGTCCATAGTATTTGGATCATGTTGGGCTGTATTCATGGCTTCAAGGTCGTTATAAGCTTGACTGCTCTTGTATAAAAAGCAAGGCAAGCAGTTCTGTTTAGAAGCATTGATTGAATTCTGCAAATTGGGTTTCTTAACCCAAGCTCGAATGGTTACATGCCCCTCAGAAGTAAATTTAACTGCATTGCTTAGTAAATTACACAGTATCTGTTTGAGTTTTCCCCTGTCACCTTTCACTTGGGAAAATCTTTTGGTGGAACCATCACAAGGATCCAATACCACATCTACTCCTTTTCTGATACCGACAGGATGATATAAATCAGCTACATCCTCAAGAAGTTTTTCCAAGTCAAATTCCTCTTCTTCAAGCGGCATCTTGCCTGCTTCAATTTTGCTTGTGTCGAGAATAGAATTCAAAATACCTAAACAGGTATAGAAATACATGCATATATACTAATCATTAAAGAGAATATATATATATATATATATATATATATATATATATAAATTTATATATGAAATAAGAACAATATGATCGTTATATGAAAAGAGAAATATAACTAGCCATCAAAGTTACCTACCTAGAAGGTCGTTTGCACAGGTATCCATTTGTCTTAAATTTGTATCCAATTCAGAACCAGGGGCAACATCATCATAGCACATCTCTATCAAACCAGTAATGCCTGCAAGTGCAGCACGAACATCATGGCTGGCACTAGCAAAGGCAAGAATCTTATTCATACTTTTCCTCTCTGCTTGTTGAGTTGCTTCCATCTGTTTTATGAGGTTAGCACACAAATGCATCTCTCGTTTGGCAGCTCTAACGACTGTAAACGCAAAACTTGAGAGGAAAATAACCAATGTAACGATCAGAACTATAAGGAGCAACATCGCCACTTTCCTGCTCTTGTCGACAAGCCTGACTAATCCATTTTCGGGGAAAGCCAACACAGAGACCTGAAAAGGTATACAATTATACATTATATATGAATATGTGATTAATTTTTTATTAACCCAAGTAATCAATGTACGGATGGCACATATATAGACTGTTTCCTAACTAGAAACATTAAGCTAATTGGGAGTAATATGGATGCCTTTATACAAACTAAAATCCACAAATTGACCATATATTGATATAAAATAATGATCGTGAGCCTTTAATAATTATTAACGCTACTTAAATATAAATACAATCTTTCCTAAAATATATTATGTGTATATATAAAGGTGTTTTGGATTAGGATTCTTTTGGAGTTCTTAGACTAATGAAAAATATAGAAACATGAGACGGATTCAGTAGACTATTTATCGTTGATCATATGAATTTGTCGAATAACATTAAATACTCAATAAATATTAAAGAATCCCTTCATGTATCTATTTCTATTTCAACTCTAAAGCCCAAACTCTCGGAGATCTTATCTCAATTTTCTCGTGATCAACAGCAAAAGAAAAGGGGAAAAAGATGATTAATGTATATCTGACCTGCTAATTGAAAACTGAAATAAATATGCTGAATGTGCAAAAAGAAAGAATGCAATAACGAAAGAAAGAAAGAAAGAAATAGAGTAATTGCATCCGCATATGTGAGGTCCTTGATCGTCAAATAACTAATTGACAGCGATCAAAATGATCAACACCAAGAATTGCAGCAAAAATAAATGTTCGATCTACTCATCACTACAAAAAAAATAAGTATTTTGTGACGGATTATTTGTAATGATAATGACTATTTGTGACGAAAACAGACTAATTTTTAACAGAAAATAATAATTTTCGCAGGAAATAATTAGCCACAAATAAACAGTTTTTTGTGCATGAAAAAATTATTTGAATTATGTAGATGAAAAGGAGGTGCAAAGAATTATAACATACCGATTGCACTCCCACTATATCAAGAGGAAAACAATAAAAAGTGTACTCAGTTTCCTGAATATTCAAAGTAGAAGCACTTGGCGTGCCATCTTTTAGGTTGCAGGAAATGTTCCCAATGCCTATTTGATCCCCATTTGGTTTGATCAATTGGAATGAAACCACGTTACCAGAAACGACCAAATGAGTGTTTGGGATCCCTTGGAACAGCACTTTCCTATCTTGGATAGCCAAAATATCCAATCTCCCGCCTCGAAGATCTATACCAGTGAAAATTGAAGTCAATGCTTTTACAGGAAACCCTAGAGAGAGAACTGATCCTCCATTGATTCTAGCTGATTTAAGGAACACAGGAACTTGGGCACTGTTCCATCCAGTTTCCAACGAGGCAGATGATCCATGAGTACTATTCAAGGCTTCTTGAAACCAGCTTTTGTTTTTCATATTCAAGGGAGGGACTTCAATGGCTTCTCCATGTAACTTTCCTGTCTCATTGTTCACAGATTGCACGTACCAAACGTAGTTATTTCCAAAGTTTGGAGCAGTACTTGAATCATGCACAAATGAGGAGGAGTTGGAGTACAAGGAAAGAGTTTGACTGCCGTCAGTGTAGTATGAGAAAAATAAACCGTCCGATCCAACATAAGAGATTTGAGATAAATATGGAATTGTAGAGAATGCTTGAAACAGCACAGGAGCCACCTGGAAATTAAATTCAAAAAAATCACAAAGAAATCCTTATCTGTTTGTTTCTATGCATGATTAATCCGATAATTAAATCAGAATCTTCATATATATGAGAGGATCAGCAAATAAAGATACAAACCCTAGTCTCAATCTCAGAGAATGAAAGTGCAGCTTCACCGGCGGAGGGACCCAGAAATCTTGCTAAGTTCGTTGCAGATGAATTCAACGGACGTAAAAACTCTGCTTGGTTCGCAAATTCAGATTGCAACACGGAAGAAGGGAACTCGGCCTGTGAGCTCAAGTCGTTCTTCACTTGGCGCTCAATACGATTGACCAAAGCATTCCAATATGGGATCAATAACATGGGAAGTAGCAGCACTGCGAATGCCTGCATTGAGATCAATTGTACCAAGTGATGATCAGTGGCTACAATAGCACGATTAATTTGATAATTAAGTGGTTTTTTCACTGAGTGAGTTCGAAGGAAGATCAAAACTATTTATAAAATTGGAGAGAGAGAGAGAACTTTTATTCATATCTTTTAACCTTAATTTTAAGTTTTACCAATAATTGACCAATTTCCAAAGTGTGGTAAGAATATATGTGTGTGTGTATATATATATATATATATTAATATTAATTCTTCTCATTGTAATTCACAGCAAATGATCATAATACGAAGAAATTTTTTTCTCATTAGTTAGTATTTATCATTTTACATCCCACACCTTATGAAAAATTCTCATATCCTATGAAAAATACATTTACGCGCTATGAAAAAGTTATAAGTATGAGGTATGAGAGTGAATATTAACTGATGTATAGTAAATCCCTAATTCGAATATTATAAAAAAAAATATTGCTGCATATTATTTTCTTAATCATCATTGTAATAAATGATTAAAAAGTTATTAATTATATTTTACTTATTAATCATGTCTGTAATGATGATAATTAAAAGAAATATGAATAAAATCTTTCTATTATTATATATGTAATTAAAGGGTATTAAAGGATTACCGGGAGAAAGAAAAAACACGTGACTGGTCGTAACCCTGTCAATGCTGTGAATGGCCTCATGGATATATATTGCAGATCTTCAAGTTTTGATTAATCTGCATTAAAAAAAAAAAAAAAAATCAATACAAGAAACATTATGAGTACTACTATATATGCATACAAAAGAAATTTAGCTCTATATTGAATTTGTGTGTGTGTATATATATAACCTGTAATATGTCAATATTATTTAGTTAAACTAATTTAACGAAATTATATATATATATATATATATATATATATATATATATTTATATAACTAGGTTTAATTGCCTATACAAATCCAAGGCCAATCTCAAGAGGTTCGAGAAGGCCGGCGGCGACCACACCACATATATAGGGGGCGAGATGAGAAGGCTAACATGTCGCCTCGCTAAGTGACCATGTCGATGATGGGAGACAAAAGACACCATTATCCCTCGAGACTTTGAATGACAGAAGATTTATGACTGAAAATCAATAGGAGGCACATTTATGCATGTTTGCAAATAGATCTCGTTTCAAAATTTTCAACTTATTTTATCTTATCTTATCTCTTTCTCAAACGTAATTTAAATACAAAATTTGTAAACTAATCATTATAACTTTTTCAAACTTTCAAATAAAAATTTAAAAACAGTTCAACTTTTTCAAATATAGATAATATTATAAAATTATATTCTAACAATATTTTAATTTTATAATATTGTTTATTCAATATTTTTTCTCTCATTTGCCAAAACTCAACAAATACTCAATTTAAAACTATCTCATTACTATTCATAAACTATCTTATTATGATTCACAAAATTATTATCTCCTCTCACTCTTAAACGAGCATTAATATAACAAGGTGGAAAGAGAAAGACCTTTTAAAATAAGAAGAGACATGAGACATTCCTACGTATTTAATAAGATCATCAGATCAACATAGAGTGCCAAATGTTCCAAGGTCCCGATTAGAGGGCGAAGTCATTAAATGAGAATTTAATAAAGCATATTATAAAAGCATAAATTTGTCGTGAGAACGCCCTTGACCAATGTCAAGGCACCACTATAAATACTCTAGGAAAACGAGGTACGTTAAAATCTTCTTAGACACTCTATTTCATGCATTCTAAAGTAATTTAAGGTATTCTGTGAATAGTATTAAAAAAATAATAATAAAATATTAAATAGTAGTAAAAAGTATATAAAAAGTACTAATAAAATAATGAATAATAATGAAGTATTTTGAGAATACTTCAGTACCATTTATCCTATCCAAAGTTTAACCTAATTAAGTCCGTATAAGAGTTTTCACGCCACACTCACCCGATCGCATGCAAGATTACCAAGGTGTGGACACCAAATTCTTTTCATTAGAAACTATCCTTAATAGACACACACACACACACATATATATATATAATATAAGAAGATTCAATTTAAGATATATACTTAAAAGAGATGCAATTGCCGAATAAGTTATTAGAAGAATTGACTTACTAGGAAAAAATCTAGGGATCGACATACAGAAATTAAATAGTGGTCGTAGTTCCTTTTTTTATTTCCAACAATAGGATTTCATGAGTAGTTTTTACTTTCTAACAAGGATTGGGAGTTTCAGCAATAACAATTCATCCAACTCAACCGATAGAATTCAGTGCAACCCTCCTTAATTAATTTTCTTTTAGCTAATTCTAGGATCTCTTCTTCAAGTAGCATAGCCAAGAAAGTAAATCTATTTTCGTATATTAAACGATCGATGCAGCATGCATGAGAAACTCAGAAAACTTTAGCCTTGCGTTTTGATCAATAATAAAAAGAAAAACTGAGAGAGAGGGAGAGAGAAGAGAGAAGAGAGAGAGCTTATATAGGACCTGCAATAACACGTAGGAGGCCATAGAAGAGTAAGAGATCAGAACATGAGAGAGAAAATCTCTCTGCCTTCGCATCTGTATCTAACAGATCGTCGACATTAACATGCACCTTCAGTGTTTTCTGGTTTCCATGTCCAAGCCATATATGCATGAAGAATAGAAAAGAACAAAGAGAATTCTATGCTAAATTTATAACCTCTATTAATTCTTCACAGGCATGCATATATAATATCGTACGAGGACGATATCTCTTTCTCGTGGCAATGACTTAAATATGAAGAATCTTGATTCATTAATAAAATCTTTAACAATCTTTTGATTTGTAAGCTTGCTGGATGCTGCTGCCGTTTTCCTTTTGGGGAACTTAAATCCTGAGGTTTGCTAACCCTAAAACTTGTCTGAGCCATCGGATTATATACCCTAGAGATCCTATTATATATGATATATGTAAATATGGTATTTTACTTTTCCCTTTAGTGACAGCATGACGGCCTATTTGAAGACTCAATTCTCTACATTAATTAATGTATTCTAAAGGGTTTGACGTAGGTCAAGAAAATAAATTTAGGACTTTATTTATTTATTTTCTCACTTTAACAATATAAGCTAGCTAGCAAATTTAACTCTATGCATTAAAACGCTGAGACTCGAGAGTATTAATTATAAATAGTTAGCATTAATTTGCTAGAATAATAATAATAATAATAATAATAATCATAAGGAAAATTCTAAATGTACTTAAAAAAATTTTACAAAAAACTTATTTCTCCACATATCAGTTATTGATATAATGAAAATCATAAAATTTGAAATTCAAAATTTAAATTTCAAATGAAAACTAACAAAATGAGTCTTGTAAGTAAAACTGTAAGTACAAATCCTTCACGAGTCTAGCTTGACCTATCTCTAGATTTCTAATATATATATGTGTGTGTGTGTGTTACATAAAATACATATGTAACACATCTAGATCTGTTACATGACCCTAATATAAAATTCATTGAAACTGATTGTGTGAAGATTTTTCTATATTAGTTTCTCAATTTTATGTAGAATTCCTAATGCATGTGTTGCCATAACATGAATTAATTGATTATAAGAGGCTTTTAGGGCAACTCTATTTGCATCATGTACTTTTTTTTTTTTTTTTTTATAACCATAGTTGTGACACAAGAGTTTCCCATAAATTGATAATATTAACAAGGATTAATGATGATTCATGTTTACTAATTATCCAGAAAAGGATGATTCATGTCTAGTATCTTATATCTTTGTGTTCAATTTTGTTCCAATTAAATTTATAAGCGTCATCAACTCAATAATTGGATGTTTAAATATTTTGGATTTTTTTAAGATAATGACTACATGAATTTAAAGTTAAGAAAAGATAGGAATTACTAAACTTACTTACTGAGAGCATTATGCATTATTGTTTTCGAATGCATACCTTAAATTATATATATAGGCTACAAATTATGAATATATACTTTCTATTTATGCGACAAAAAAGGTAGCCTTTGCCCACTCAAATCACTGTATTATTTATTCATGGAGTCATAGTTATTACTTTTACTAAGAGAGAGATACATTGAGACCCTTTGCATCCAAGTTAGGGCTTGTTTGGATAGTGAGATGAGATAAGATAAGTTGGATAAAATATTGTTAGAATATTATATTTTAATATTATTATTGTTTTAAGATTTAAAAAAGTTGAATTATTTATTATATTTTGTGTAAAAATTTAGAAAAATTATAATGATAAGATAAGATGAAACTATCTCTGTATTCAAACAGGACCTTATTGTTTTCCTAGCTTGAGAATGAACATCGAATCGTGCATGTGCGCGCCTCTCGCAAAGAGTGAGAGGTACGTACAAGTGGTGTTTTAATATGGTATTGCGCGGGCTTTTGCCCGATAAAAACAGCATGCATGGAAAAGCAACAAATTTAAATTTATTTTGTTCAATTTCTTTCTTGATCATGAAAAGATATCCCTCTCAATTATAATCGGTAGGGATTAACAAATTTTTGTAGCTAATTATATGAGCCTTATTATTGATGATCAAAAGCTAATCTTACAGAAGAAACAAACAAACAAACAAACAAACAAAATGAATTATATCATATCTTTGTTGAACCTAATCCTCGACGATCCATTTGTGTGAGGGGTTAAAAATCAGACCTCTATATATGATCTTGTTCAATTATATCGTTGCATGCTCGTCCTTCTTTTGATTCTTTTCCTCGTGCTTGCTTAAGATTTTCATAATTAATGAAAAATGAAAATGCATGATAGATCGATGCATTTAAATATGTATATATATATATATATATATATATATATATATATATATTTATATATATCCCTCTCCGAAAACGAGAACAAGAAATAAAACAAACTTGCATTGAAAAAGATCGTGTGAAATTACCGGTAAAATATAAACCAAGCAAGTGATAAATCACATTAAGATATACTTCTAGATGACTCTTTTCGCAAGCACTGTTTTAAAAAGAATTTGTGGTTGAGAAATGATTTATCCATGGATATATTTTCTCATATTTCATGGATCTGGCAAGAGAGACAGAGTACTCTTGAGATGAGTACTTTACCCACCAAAAACCAAGAGAAATATAGCATAGAGAGAGAGAGAGAGAGTGAGAGAGAGGACCTGTAAGAGTACTATGGCGGAAAAGGGTGGAGTAGAAGCTCGAAAATCTGTCTTCCTATGTAACTTTGTCTACAACATGAGATGCTTGGTTTCAGTGTTTTGTGGTTTCTAAGAGAATCTCCAACTTCAGTTTCCCAAGTGAGAAGAACTTAAGTTCTCTTCTAGCATTTATTCTCTTTATGAGAGCATTTAGCATTAACATTGCACGTATCTGGTATTGGAAGTCTAGCTTATTATTATTGCGCAACGTGTAGATAAAGTATATTTACAGCCTATTCTGGTATTTTTACTCCTTAATTACGTATGGTATTGGATGCATAAACCAGAAAACCTGCTTGGAGGGGAGAATGGTTTTCTTTCTGAGAACACAGGTTTAGAATTCTGGCTGTCAAGTGGTAAACTAGTGTACGTCATGAATAGTAGTTACGTTAACAGTTTATATAAGGTAAACATCCAATAGTTTTTTCTCTTCTTTTTTTGCACCTTTTTTTGTACATATTTCTGGGATAATTTTTTCAAGTAATATTATTATTATTATTTAAATGGTAGGTATATACTAGCCGGCCGGTTGCTAGTGTAGCGTTCAAGGCTTGTAATCCAGAAAGATACTGTATTAATGTCCAAATCATTGCCTAAAGTATTACGTATTACACTAGTCTTGAGGCTCCTCTGGCAATTAATACATTTACAAACTTATAGAAGCTAAAAAAAGGCAAGAAATCCAGTAGATATATAAGCAATCTCTTGAAAATCTAATGACTAAATATTTATGAACTCTAATATGGACGTACATCTTGTATTACAATGGTTACTAATTATAATTTGTATTTGAATAAGAGAACGTCTGGCACATAAGCTAGCTCGCTAGCTAGCCCTTTAATTTAGAACCCATTACTTAATAAGAATTGTACATGCATGTATATATGTTATGCTCGAAATGCCGATCGATGATTGATCAATATTGTAAATCGTGGGTGTTGTGGAGCTAATTCTCGTACACATAGAAAAACATATCACTAAATTGGCTTGAACCTTGATCATCATTCATCAACAACGTACGATAGTCGATAGCTGCACAGAATACGGTAGAAGTCATGGGCACGGTCATTCAGGAAGTCCCTTTGAGAACAATTACCATATACGCAATTCTAGATCGTATAGTTTCAGATGAGTTTCTGCCAATTTAGTCTTTTATTAATACAATAGGGCGGCTTGCCCTGACTAAAACACCGCTCTAATTTGCTTCATTCTTGGAGCATATGATTTTTTTAGGATGTAGATAGACCAAAAAAGGGAAGGAACGAATTATAGAAATAGGAATTATAATACCATTTGGAAAAGGGGCACTCATGGGAGCATCGATCTCTGATGACAAACCATTTCAATAATAGAGTTTTGCTTCTCTAGAAAAGATGAGACGCTAAAAATCAAAGTGTTTGCTATATATACATACCGAAAGGGTCTCAAGAAGCTCTCACAGTGAGTGAGACATTTCCACAAACTGAGTTTGTAGTGTCTTTATAGGACCAGAGCCAAAGCTGGATTGAGTAAAGAGATTCTTCGAAGAGTCTCCTTACCCAATCTAGCTTTTGCGGCCAAAACATTTTGCAGTGACTAAGGCTCCGTTTGGATGCCCAGCATATGGGCTAGCCCTAGGAGCAAATATCCAATCAATCAATTATGGACACAAGGAAGCGCGGTGGGTGGGAGAAGAATTCCTCCCCATTCCAGAAGGGTGAGATTATCTCAAATATATTTAAACGGATGAAGTTAATCACAAACGAAACGCACATAACTCATTTTTTATCTGTTTCATCAATGTTCAATGAAACAACACTTCATTGGATCTTGATAGAGGGGAGAGAAACGCTCTTTCATTCCACACCCCGCCCTCTCTCTCTCTCTCTCCCTCCCTCCCTCCCTCCCTCCCGAACCCCACCCTATCTCTCTCTTTTCCGTCACACTGATCATTATCATTTGTATTTATATTCTTCCCTATAATAGTACTTTATATTTCGGGTATAAAATATATGTGGAATATAAATCCCTATTAATAATTGTTAATTTTGGAAAAATTCAAATTAAATAGATTTGGGGACAAAAAGAGTGAGAAATTAACTTGTAAATGCCTTAGCAGAATTTTCAATCAATAATTGTGTTTTATTAAAAAAACATATAAATAAAATAATTATTCAATTATTACAAAAATAAACCAGTCATTGATAAGACTCACTACCTTTTCAAATTCTTATAAAAAGTTAAAACTATCTTAATTTACTTTATACATCCAAACACATCTCAATGAGACATTCACACTCTTATACAAAACACACTAAAAAATCTTAAATTACTATTATTCACAAATATTCTGACATACTTTTCCAATCCAAACAGGCACTAAGATGTGGATGTAAAAAGCACTTAGTTACTGTTTCCACGTTTCAGTTCTAGTGAGTAGAAAAGTTGCCAAAAATACAACTTTTGTGGTGAAAATTTGTCGTCACAAATAATATCGCTAGAAAATAGACAAAGATCACATATTTTACTTCTTTCACGGTGACATGTTGATCGTTGCTCAAAGTAACTTCTAGCCCATATTGATAGAAAAACCCTAACTTCTTCTCCCACTCCGTACTTTTCCCCAACTACCTCGATACTCTCTTTCTTCTCTGTAAAATTTTTGCCGCCCCTCCTCACACACCATCTAACTGCTGCTGCACCATCACCTAGTCGGTGACTCTTTCTCTGTGTTGTCTCTCTCTTTCTCTTTCTCTGTCTATGTCCCCTTCTCTCTCTCTCTCTCTCTCTCTCTCTCTCTCTCTATAACTATCACTCGGTCCCTCTCTCTCCCTCTGTGATTAGGCTGCCTTGTTGTGGCTCTGCAGTAGCCCATGGTAGTGCGGCACCTCCTCCACTCGGTCTCTATTTTAGTAAGTTATCTCCTTTTTTCATTTCTCTCACTCTCCATTTTCAATCTCTCTGAAATGTGACCCTTTGAAACTTTAGCCATGAAATCTTGCGAAAGTCTCCTACTAAACTAGTAATACTTCAATCACATTTAACCCTTCATTTGAAATACCCAAATCCCTATCCCACTCGAAACCCTATTTCAAAATCCCCAAATCTCTTGTGATTTTGTAGCAATAGACCCATCTAAGCTCAGATCTTGCATTCAAGCTTTTGAATGAAGGTGGACCCTAGGGTGAAGAGAAAATCTAGGGAAATGGTGTGTTACTAACTTTGAGTTTAAAATTTTTCTTCTTAATGAAGTGCTGCCAGATACAAAATATTCCATAAATAAACAAAATCTTTCTTTATTAAAAATACTTCAAATCTAAAAGAGAGTCTATGGAAGCACTTATTAAAATCAATTAAGTCTCCTATGCTTAACAAAATAACTTATTCAACTGAGAATTATAAAACTAACCCAATCATAAATTTTCTAGGCCTTTGCCTCGTCTCCCTGAGCCAAGTCTTGTACCACAGTTCCATCCTCACAATGACCATCAAAATATAAAAATATACAAAAATGAGTTGAATACTCAATAAACAACATATCATACGATAAACATAATATAAACCTAGGGGTTCTTTGAAAACATGCATACTCATAGTTATACGTAATTAACATGAACTTGAACATAATCTGTGCATGAAATGCCTTAATTTTTCTTTAACTTGTCATAGGTTGGTACCTACTGTTGACTCCCATGAATTAGGGTTAGCGAATCCTAATAGATTCTGATTTCATCTGTGGGCACGGGTTGTGGAATCCATACCTAAGAAAGACACATTGGGTGTACTAATTATGTATACATCCTGACAATGTAATATACCCTTAAACATATAGTATTGTCTTCATATCATAACATAGGTCATTACGTATCTTAACAGTCATATTTCATCATAATCATACATGCATGCTTTCTTGTCATATCTTGTCTTATCATATCATAGTCATAGATTTCAAATGAAATCCTGCCTTATCATATCATAGATTTCAAATGAAATCGTAATCTTGCATAAATTGTCATGATACATGTTTCATAGCATAAAATCATGACCTTTCATACATATTTTGATGCATAGATCTTCATATAAAATTATGTCTTTTCATAATTATTTCAATGCATAACTTTTCACATAAATCATGGTTTTCCATAAATATCTTATTGCATGTGTGATGCAATTAACATGAAACTTTTATATAAAATTATGGCATTGATAAATGTATCATAGCAGTCAATAATCATTTCCTTCATGAATTAGGTATATAAAAAGTGCTTCCAATAGAAGACGTACATGCATAATACTTTTACGAAAGACATGTCGTTTACCATATATGCATGGAAGGGTATGATCATGATATTTGCCTCATAGTGTTAATCCAATATTTCTAAGGCGAAGCTAATTATCAATAAAATAAGCACATAACTTACGTCAATTTCTAATTAATCACATATTTTGTAATTAAACTTGAAAAATAATCTATATTTTCCTAAAGCCTAAAATCCTAGAAATATTACAATCACATTAACTCCATAATATTTTTTTAATATAAGTAATGTGGACATTAACTCCATAATATTGACGTTAAAACCATAAATCTAGTGGTCATGTGTCCAACTCTAATCTTCAAATTTCCTCAATTACCCTAAAAATGGTTTAACCTTTCATGGACCCAAACTCTCATAAATCGATATTTCCCATTAAACCCATAAAACATAAGTCCAATCCCATGACCCATTTAAAATTGCATACCCCATAGCACTACTTCACATCAGTCTGTAACACCCATAGCCTCTAACTCAAGAGCTTAATGACATGAAATTGTGTGACTAAAGGTGGGGAGAGGGCGTTATGGTGGTTCTCGGTGCCTCAAAAGTGGGCAAGCTAGGCACTGGCTAGAGAAATACTAAGAGGTGAAAAGGGAGAGATTATGAGGGAGACTACGTTGGTGACTTACAGTGCCGTTTATTGAGGTGGAACCGGGTTGTCTCCAATGTTCGATTATGGTCGAACAATGCTTCAAGCTTCACGACTTCCTAACACAAATTGCATTCGTGCATGGGGACATTTTGGTGCAGCGACTTGGCGGTCTGGCTGGTGGTTTACGTTGGCTTGGTGGTGCGAGGTAAGGCTCACCATGGCTGGATGGTGGTTTAAGGGTGGTGTCCATAGGTTGAGCAAGGTGCTTTATGGGCAGTGCAAATGCAGTAGCCAGGTTAGGGTGTATCACTATGCTCTTTTCGGTTAGGAAAACAAGGGACTTCTGTGAGGTTGAGTGTGGTGGTTACCAACCGGTAGGGTGGTCCTAGGAATGATGGTGGGGCAGCATACGGTGTGAGGTTTAAACATTGAGCGCTTGCTCGGTCTTGACTCCTTATGATGCCGAGGTGTAGAGGCTTGGAGGCTACTGGTCTGTGTGATAGTGTAACACCCTGTACCCAGAAGTCTAAGGAGTTAGCTCCTGTTATCTAAATTCATCTCCCAATAGTTCAATATAATATATATTCCAAAGGCTTTATAATCATAAAACTCATTTTTTCACACTATATATAGATGGTCCTCTATAAGGATCTCAACATAATTAACCAATAATATACTATTTCTAATGCCCCATACCCAAAGGTCCGAGGCGTTAGCTCCTATTATATCTCCCAACATTTCAATATAATATATATCCCAAATGCTTTATAAACATAAACTCATTTGTTCACACTAAATATAGATGTTCCTCTACAAGGACCTCAACATAATTAATCAACAATTCTACAAGTTTCAATAAATTTTCAACATTACAATAAACCAAAATAACATAAAAGATCCTCTCTACTGAACATAATCCTCGAATAATCACAGTGCCCTTAGGTATTAAATCCACTATACTCAACTAATCCTGCCTATGCTTCCTATTCCTAATTCCCTACCGAATCCTTAAAATCATCTGTAGATATTGAAGGTGATTGGATGAATTATCAATAACTCAGGAAATGTAAATATGAACCAATACATAATGCAAAATAAAACTGATTATCAAATTATCTGAGTGAACTTCAGGAAACTTTTATTTAAATCACCAAAATATATAAAATCTTTTGACACAAACATAGCTAAACAACATCATAACAGAACGTATTTCAAGTTTAACCCCATAGTAGGTTTGTGCAAACTTCGGTGGCCAACTAAGTAGAAATATAATGTGAATCTTTCTCTTATTCTTCTCGAAACCTAGAATATGCACACAGGAAAGACCACTCAGAAAATCATTTTATTTTCAAAGTGGGTGCACCAGAAACAAAGATGTTGGTACCAACATTATAATAGATGCCACAGTTTTATACCCATGTTAAGCTAAGGACGGAAGCAGAGACAAAGAGTCATTGCAGAGACTTTTAGATGCAACATTTCATAAACAAAGTGAGGAGCAGATACAGATCACATAGTTGTTTGAAAAATCTTAAATTTCAATTTTGCTCTTTTGATACAAATACAAACAAAATGTCAAAATGTTCATGTCTACACCAGTAATGACATAAAAGTCTTTCAGTACATGTTCAGATAACACAAAATGCAGAAAAAGATGACAAGTTATTTTCCAACGTTCCATACCAAAATATGCAAGTTTTTACAAAAATCAACCTCAGTCAAGATTTGGTAAAATCTAGCATAGGAACACTGCTTACTTAACTCTAGTGTATTATCTAAGTTTTGAGTTTAACTTCTAATAGTCTCACCACTTAAATCAGAAAATATTCACTAAAGTATTAATAACTAAACAAACATCAAAACAAACTCTACCAACTAGCACCAAACAAGCATAAGTATAACTTTACTAACGAAAACCCATAAACCGAATGACAATTTCAGCATGTACAATTCCATCATAGTACCCTACTTCTTAATTACGTAATACAATCTTCAATAAATAATACACAAAAATTTAGCTCATTCTCCTCAGATTTACTTCAATCACAAAATGCGTGTCAACCAAACCAACTACACATTCAAAAACACTTACCCCTCACTTTCCCCAACCAATAATCTATTTACATTTGCCTCGACATGTCCAACAGCAACTAGCCAACCCCCAAACAATCATTGAACCACATCCAACACAACCATCTTACTCCCAAAAGTTGTAATTAATTCGTCACACACCCATCAAGCAATAAAAATCACGTTTTTCAGTAAATAAAACAGTCCAAAAAGCCACAAAAACTAGCCTAAATAGCTATGCATAACAGCCCAAAACAACCATACCCATTAGCCCAAACAGTCACACATCAACCCCAGATAGTAACACATCAACCCAAACAACCACACAACGCGACCCAACCACAACTCGACTCCTGACATGTCAAGCAACAAAAACTCCCGGGTTAACATATCAAACAATCATATACAACTCACAACACTATAACAGTGACTCCCCATGCCACACACAATCCGTACGGCAACCCAAACTATCACAATTTACATTCATCCCCTCTTACTCCCCAACAATTCACGCAACCTTCAAGTTCTACTATTTAAACATAATTCATAAAAATAATCCAGCAGAACCAATCATCCATGTCACGCGTAACAATACAAAATGGGTATAATAATCTAGGTTTCATACCTAATCTTGTGTGGTGGCCTGTGGAATTTGAGGGTAAAGAAACGCTATCCAGGGACATAACTACTACCCTATGAATCAACACATCTACTTCAAAACTTGAGTTTGCACAGTGGGATATTACATGGAAATGGGGCTAAGATTGAACAAGGGCACTACCTTGGTGACACTTCGAACAGAGGTTATGCAATACCACTGCTTCCACTGGTCATGATGGCGACACTAACAGAGTGGATAAATATGGGATCTTTTGGGAGTGTGTAAACAAATGAGAGATAGAAACAACTGAGGAATTAAGAAGCCAAAACATAAATCGAAAATACTCACCGGTGTCGGACAAGAACAATAGCGTTGACAACGAAAATCCACGAATGGTGGCATCGACGTTTTGTGTACATCAAGAAAGAATTAGATCTCAGGACAGGGGAAAACACAAACACACACAAATAGAGAGAGAGAGAGAGAGAGAGAGAGATGGTTGGATAGAGGAAAACAAATCAGATGGAGGGTTAAGTAGCTGCTTATTGAGGCAATGAGGCAACCAAAAATAATATTGGACAATGGCAATGCACCACAGGGAGGGAAGTGCTTTACGATGAGTGACTTTGTGAGTGTGAATTTGTGGGGCACGGGGAGATAGAGAAGGCACATAGTGAGTGAGGGAGATGGAGTTACTGTTGTGGCTGTGTGTGATGGTGTACAGCGGTTGGGCTCTTTACGGAGACAATTAAGGGAATTATCGAATCAAGACCCACTAAAATATAGAGTTAAGATAGATAGATAGATAGATAGATAGATAGATAGATAGATAGATAGATAGATAGATAGAGAGGGAGAGAAAGAAGGTGAAATTGATTGGGTTGATATGCATCATGGGAAAATAGAGGATTTGAGGCATACAAAAGCTTACCTCCGTTAAGAGCAACTGGCGATGGTGCTGACAATGGCAACATCATTGCACGACGGAGAGAAAGAGAGCTGCAGGAGTGGAACTTCTTTGAAAAATCAAACGGCATGGGCTATTTGGAGAAAACTGCAAGAGAGAAAATAAGGAGGAGGGGGAAACTATCAAGGAGAGGGGGAGAAAGAAGAGGGAAAAACTGAAAAGGGTTCTGACCTTAAAACAGCACCATTTTGGCCAGTGGGCTTCTCCTCCTAGGCCTGGTGTTACAGATAGGGTGCTAAGGGAAGGCCATGAGGGTTTTGATGGATTGGAGGAGATGGCAGCAACGTGAGGCTTGGTAGAAAGTGGGTCGACGACAACCCTAGCAACAACTGGAATTCTCAATGTGCATGAGTGGTCGAATTGTGCGTGAATGTGTATAATATATATATATATATATATATATATATATATAAATGTATGTATATTGGTGCTAAAATATTTATAGAGTAATGGCATTGGGAAATCTAAAACTTACCGCTCAAATAACCCTCATGATGTGGCACCACCACGCAATGCCATGTGGTTTATTAAAAACGTAAAAAAATATTCAAATTAGAAGGTTCTCCAAAAATACAAAAAGAGTAAGACTAAAACTCTAGATTTTTTTTTTTTTAATAAAGCATGTGCCTTGACACTACGTGCCTCTTTTGTGTTTGTATTTTTTAATTTTTTTATAAAGCATGTGGCATGACATGATGATGTCATTTCAAGAGGGTTATCTAAGTTGTAGTTTCAGATGACCAAATAGCGTTATTCAAACGTGTATATATATTCTATCATAAAAAAGTGTATATATATACTATAGCCATGAACCCTAGCTTGAACATGAAGACATGCATGGCTTGGAGTTTATAGACAAACCAAGCCTTGGTTCTCACAGGTTTGGGTCCATTTGGCCCATCCATATTAAATTGGCTTAAAATCTAATTATTGGTCCCAATACAAACTATTAATCCACTATAATAATTTATGGGCTCGTGGCCTTTCTAAAATTACCCAATAAATATTAATTGGGCTTCCAAAAAATATTAGCCTATTAATACATCCAAAATCATCCGCTAAACTTTATGGAGCCATCAAATAAACTTTTAGGCCAACGAGCCTAATTAAAATTTTCTAGTGAACCTCAATAAATTAATAGTTCATGAGTTTATGCAAAATGGCTCATTAAACCTAATTTAGGCCCAATAAAATTTTATATATTCCATCTCTAATAAAATTGGATTGAGTCGTTACAACTATTGAACTTAATTTTCATTTCTTTCTCCTTGAAAAGAAGTCGGGGCCATCCATGGATGGGGCACCCCATGTAGGATGAACCCAAGCCAATCTCAATGGAAGGTTTACCCTCTCTTGAAGGTTATTCTTCTCTTCCTTTACCATGGTTGCCTACCATTATTTTAGGTTTCTCTCATAAGTCCTTTAATTTTTGCATTTTTCAAATATGTTTTCTCTTTTTGTTTACAAATTTTTTATATGATCTGCAGATTTATACCTTTATACGATGCATTCCCTCTATTTTCACATGTAGTAATTTATATCAAGTAATTTTAGCACTTGGTTTCTCAATATTTTTCCATTGAATTTGTTTACTTTAAAATATAATAATCTCATCGAGGTAATAGTCTTAAGTGTTGATTGACGTGGATTTATTTAGTGCATTCTTAATTGGTTGTAGGAAAGGAAAGCAGAAGACAAAAATATTTCTTCTACATGCACATGTAAGTGTTTATAGCTTAATTGGAGAAAATTGATGCTTACAGTGTAAATATTTATTTTGATAAAAAACCCTTTAGCAAATGTGCCATTTTTAATTTTTGGTAGTATGTGATCATCTAGGTTGTTAAAACGTTATTACTGTAATCGAGGCACAAGAAGTATTTTGCATCCATGGGTGCCTATTATTCTTTTTTTCAAAGAGAATAAATGAGGTAGAGGATTGTAAGGTAGCCTGCATTGAGTCTGTGATACAGTAACACTTCATGATTTCTAGACAGACTTAAAGTATTGGTTCATTATTTAGATTTCTATATGTGAAGATTAACTATTGTGTGGATTGGTTGTGAAATGGTTGCTAAGGATGCCTTTGAGAGGAAATTTTCACCTTTAGTAATCATTGATGTACTTTTCTACACATTTTTCTTAGTATGATTCTCTTAGTGGCTTTGAGTGAATATTTTTGTTCTTATGATTCTCTTATCTAGATGCCATTGAGTAAAAGATATTATTTTGGTGTACAGGAGGGATGCTTCTTTATAGCTGTTACTTGAGATTTTCAATGATTATTGTAGACTTCCAAATGCTAATAGTGCAGTTGTATGTTTGCCCAAGATGGACTTGCTGATAAGTTAATAACCGAAAAGTATGTCTATTGCATCTCTATATTTACTTTTATGCTTCTTGTTCTTTGACTCCATGCAACAAACTATGTCTCAATTTGATAATTGCATCTCTTTATTTACTAAATTTTTTGAGATCCTATTTTGTTATTCAAAGTAAGTTTCTGTTTGTGTTGAGAAGATGCCAAAATAGTGATACCCACAGGCTGACAGAGGAGTAATTGACAGGGGAATACCACTACATTATAGGCAATTTCAAACTTTTTAGAATATCATTCACGTATCATAGTCTTCAATCTATGTAATTAATGTTTTATCTTAGTTTCTTATTAGCTGTTGTTTTGATAGATCAATGTTTTGAGTCTGTTCATTCCATTAATACCACACTTTACCATCAGTATATATTATTGATCTTTAGTTTTAAGCAACAATCTTTTCCTAGTGAATGTGATACAAATTAATCTTTTCCTCACAATTATTAGTGCTTGTAGTCTTGTAAAAATTGATAACAAATATCATTAATTTATCTTTTTTGATAAAAGGAAGCTTTTGCTTTGATTAACTTCTCACAAAAGATGACAGATTGAATACAAAGGGAAATATCTTCCATTTCTAATATATCTTCCTGGAGAGATAAGGCATCTTAAGCTAAATTATGGGTAGACTTGTTTGCTTCTCTCCTTCTATGGTTAACCGACCAAGTAGCAAATGAATTAAGCAGAGTTTTTGTGTCCTCAATTACATTCCTCCCTAGCTGCTTGGCTCCAGTCTGAGATCTCGTTGGATAGGTTGTTCACCACTTGAAGAGCATCACCCTTGAGAATGAATGATCTTATACCCATCTCTTGATAAGATTTTGTTGTAACCATCATTGCATAGGATTCTTCTAGCCGAGCATTAGCAATGAGAATTATGAGGGCTTGACGTGATCCTATCACTTGGCCTTCCACATCCCTTATGATCACTTCAATGCCAATTCTTCCCTTTGCCGTGTCAATGGCTGCATAGCCTTGTGGAAGTGATCAGGAGGTTTCTTCCACTTACTAAGAATCTATCTAGAAGTGCCAGGTTGATCTTTGTAGTTCCTTGGGATTTTCTTAAAAGCCTTCTATTCCTCTCTAGCTTTATTGACATTGAAGTTGGGATGGCTGAAACCTTTACCATGTGTAGCATCATTTCTCCTAGTCCAGATAGTTTTGCTATTATTGTTGATTGCTCAAGTTCAACTTGCTGCAGAGTTTGGAAAAGTCCACTCCAAATATCCATGAAAGAGTTACCATGGATAGACTTTTTCTAAATTTTCCTTCAACCTTGGTTCCAAACATCTCTTCAGGCAGCACAACTCCATAAGACATGCCCCACGGTTTTAGAAGAGTTCTCACATATTGGACACATATCATTCTCCACAACCTTCCTTTTACACAAGGGTTGAGAAAGTAGGTAGTGCATCTCGACAAGCTCTCCAAAAAAACATTTTCACAGCATAAAAAACATGCAGTTGCCAAATTGATCTCCAAGCTCATCCCTCCTTCTTTCAGCAGAGGTGACCCCATTGTTCCTATTGACAATCTTACTATGAAGATGATAGGCACTCCGAACTAAGAAGATCCCATTCTTTGTGTAGGGCCACACCAACTTGCCTCTCTTTCTCCAATACTTATTGGATTGCTCTTGATCAAATCAGCATCTTGGGATGAGAGTATATTGTGAATCATATCTACCTTCCAATCGTTCATATTAGAATCTATTAGGATGGCCACCTTTGCATCATCCTCAAGACTCGAAATAGGGGACTGAATCATATGGGAGTAAGGTCTTGGGATCCATCTATCCTTCCAAATTCTAACTTTCCTTCCATCACTAATCTTCCAACTTAGACCTACCCTTAGTATTTGTTGTCCAGCTAGGATACTCCTCCAAATGAAAGAAGGCCTACATCCCAAAGTTCCCTCCAAAATATCACCCTGTAGGAAATATTTCTGCTTGAAGATTATAGCATGAATGAATTCAGGGTATTATACCATTATCCAGTTTTGCTTGGCCAACATAGCAAGATTGAAACTTCTAAAATCTCTAAACCCCAAACCTCCCATCTCCTTTGAAAGTCCCATCTGATCCCATTTAATTCAATGGATTATTTAGTGTTCATCATTGTGACCCCACTAGAATTTTTTAGCATCCTATTCAATTTCTAACTGGTTGAATAAGGAAGTAGAAAGATGCCCATGGTGTAGGTGAGAATAGCTTGGAGGACAACTTTCAATAGAATCTCTTTGCCTATAGCTGACAGAAACTTGGTTTTCTAGTTGGATATTCAAGCCCATTTCTTATCAAGAATCTAATGGAATGTAGCACATTTTGGTCTTCCAACTAGTGCTAGTAGCCCCAAGTACTTCTCATAAGAACCAGTTGATCTCACCCCTACTATCTCCACTGATGTATTTTGTATCTCTAGAGGAGTGTTTTTGTTGAAAAAAATTGAGGTCTTCTCTTTCTTTAGCATTTGACCCAAAGCTCTTTCACATATATTCAAAATATGGATCACTCTACTCCACTCGAGTGAGTTAGCTTTACAAAACAGGAGGCTGTCATCAGCAAAGAAGAGGTGATTGATGCTTATTGGATCTTTCCCAATAGGTACTCCTAAAATACTACCATCTATCTCGACTTGATTCTATAGGGAAGTTAAGGCTTCAGCACACATGATAAATAGATATGGTGAGAGAGGATCTCCCTGTCTTAGACCCCTGGAGGGGTAAAATGGTACATGTGGTTCTTCATTGATCAGAATTGAATAATACACTGAGGAGATACATTCCATAATAAGAGCTATACACTTATATTCAAACCTCATTCTGCTTTGAAAAGATTGAAAAAAAAAACCATTAAATATATCACCTATCTTGGGTTGATCAGAGGTTAAAACTCCTTGTTGGTCCATGATTTGGTGGATATAGTTGGCTTGCCTTCTTTGGTTTGCATGCTTGTGATAGAATTTTGTGTTTCTATCCCAATGTGCCAACCAATGCTGCTTTGCTCGCTGCTTCCATTAGATCTCCTCTTCTTCTAAGATGAAGTCCACTTCCTCTTGCAGATTTTCGATATTGCATGTGATCTCCTTCACTTGCAGATTGCAAGACAGATAATCTCTCGATTCTTTCTCTTATTTCACTTGGTGCCTTCTTGAGCTTTGGTTTCACATTTTAGGGCCTTTTTTAAGTTTTGGAGTTTTCCTCAGATTGCAAAGTTTCCCCCATCTCATCTTTGTACTTTACTCTAGGTTTCCTTAATGATATTCGAAAATTCATCCTTTAGGGCCCAAGCAGCTTCATATCTAAAAACATAGCTCTTCCTTTTCCTACTCCTATTGTTCCTATCAAGCTTTACCACAAGGGGGACACTGATCAGATTTAAGAAAAGGTAACACTAAGCAATTAGAGTCTGAGAAAAGGTAACACTGATCAGATTGATGCCATTCTGGATTTGCTACAGCTCTATCAAGTCTTTCCTTAGTGAAATCCATGCCTCTTCTATTGTTTTCCCAACTGAACTTTAGGCTCTTGGTATGAATCTCAATAAGGGAGCAGAACTTAAAAGCTTCTCTAAAAGCTTCCATCTGTTTGTAAGGTCTTGAGATTGCTACAACCTTCTCTCTTTGGCAGGTTATCTCATTATAGTCCCTTACACAAATCCATGAGGTAGTATTCTCAAGCTTCAAATGCTTCAGAAGGTTCCAACTACTATCCCTCTTAGATGTTTCTAGGTGGCCATAGAATCCTGTGAACATCCAAGAGATCTGCTTGTATTTCTCTGTTACCAGTGAGTGCACTAATGTGCCATCTGGTGTAATTTATTAGCTGAACATTAATCTTATTATTCCACAAAAGGCCAAGCCCACCACTACTCCCCAATTGTCTACTACAAAACAGTTTTCAAACTTCAACTTAAACCTCACATCCTCAATTCTTGCCTTATTGTATTTGGTTTCTATGAGGAAAACCAAATTGGGAGACTTTTCCTTTGTCAGCAGACTCAAGATTCTAACTGTCCGAAGGTTCTCAAGCCCTCGGTAGTTCCAACTAAGGAGATCCATTGGTATTGGCAAGGCTAGTGACGAGCCGCTACCATTAAACTTTCATGTTCCTATCTAAAAGAGCAACAATTCCTTCCTCTTTTTGTAGTAGGACCCTCAATAGATGTGCCCTGAAATGCATCAAAGTTTGAATCAGAAAGGGATGACAATATTCTTTTTCTGGTCATGATAGTATTGGTACAACTAGAAATCTCAATATCCTTTTTATTCTTGGCTCTTCTCTTCCACTTAGTGATCTGGTTTGATGAATTGACATCCCTACCATGCTCTTGCTAATTATTGATAGGTTCACTTTGTATTGTGGTAGTATCACATAAGTAAACTTTGAATCAGGTGATTTGATGGTATGTCCCTTTGAAATGTTTGTTAGAGAAAGATAAGATCCACTGCAGTATGGTCTGAATCATTTAAGACCACCTCATTGAAGTAATTGAAATCTTTGACCATATTAGTATCATTGAGAGAAATCTCCTTATTCAAATACGGATATGCTACCTCTTGACATTGTGCCTCAATATAATCATCAATAACTAGTATGTTGTTGACCCTAGGATTGCTCCCTCGTCTCTATATGGATTCCTTCTGGTAGTCTACTCCTCTTATGGGAATTTCCAAAACATCCTTCCTCCTATTCCAAAATAGTCGATTTCTTTCCAAAAGGGAATTGATTTCCTTCCTTGTCATCGTCTCCTACCTATTGATCTGTGAATTTTGAGCCAGGGCACATCTTGTCTCCTTTTCCTTTCTGATTAGCAGACATTACTTGTTTTGAACTTGGTGCATGAATCCATACACCATTTTGATTATTGTCCCCAGAATGAGTTCATCATGTTTGATTAAGCCACACTGAAAGCAGAAGTTTTGAAATCTTACGTACTTAAAAGATATCCAAACTATTAGAAATAAATACATGTCAGCACACACACGTGTTAATACATGATAGGTTAGCAAGATCAAGATTTGCTGATATTGTCCATAAGAAAAAGTCATAGGCAGATTATTGTCAAGAGGCGTACTGGCAAGCTGGCCAGATACTTGATTTGCAGTCGAAGAAAACTTCTCTTTGGATCTGTACCCCGGAGGAAAACCATGCAATTTATAGCATTTCTCAACTGTGTGATTATTGAGTCCACAATGAGAACATACTGGACAATCCTTCTTGTATTGTTGTTGCTTGGTATTAATAAATCTTGGAGCATCTGCCCTTGAAACATTTGTTTTCTTACTAAGAAAAGCTGCTGTTTGAACATTAGGTACTATAGCTGAGGCACCAACTTCTCTTTGTTTTTCATCTTGAACAACCAAAGAGTAAATTTTTGCAATTGAGGGTAAATGATCCATTAAAAGAATCTGTCCCCTTACTTGAGAAAAATTCTCATTAAGTCCCATGAGGAACCGTATAGCATGCCTTCGCTGGAAATGTTCTAAGGAAATTTGTCGAGCACTACAAGTGCAATTTGGAAGTGGACTGTATGCATGTAACTCATCCCATAAACCTTTGAACCGAATGTAGTAATTACTAACAGAAGAATTTTCTTGAGTTAGAGACAAAAGATCCTTCTCCAATTGAAAAACTCTAGGACCATTACTCTATGTGAAAGAATCTTGCAATTCTTGCCATATTTCTCTTGCAGTGTTCAAACCAATAATACTTTGAGCAATTTCTTTAGAAACAGAGTTGATTATCCAAGAAATAATCATGCTATTGCATCGATACCAAGCAGCATAAGAAGAAGTTGATTGATCACCTGGTTCCAGAATTGTGCCATTCACAAATCCTAGTTTGTTTTTAGCAGCAAGCGCTAGTTGCATGGAACGTCGCCATGTGTAATAGTTATCTCCCGTGAGAATGTGAGTTACAAGAATCGTTCCAGGAGAATCTCCATTCTGTAAGAAAAATGGACTAACTGAAATATCAACCGTGGAGGATGCTTCAGAAGAAGCCATTTCGTAACCTAAACTGATACCAGGCCTGACATTGCTTTTTCAGTTCATTATCTTAGTCAATTTTTGGCATCTCCTCGAGTTCCTCATATGCAAGCAGCGCATCGAATTTTGAGGTATATCAAAAAGGCTCCTGGTCAAGGCATCTTTCTTTCAGCTAGTTCTTCATTACACATCAAAGCATTTGCTGATTCAGATTGGGAAAGTTGTCCAGATTCCAGAAGATCAATATCTGGATATTGTGTATTCATTGGTGATTCTTTAATCTCATGGAAGTCCAAAAAGCAACAAACAATTTCTCGCTCATCAGCAGAGGCAGAATATAGATCAATGGCTGTTGCTGTATGTGAAGTTACTTGGATTTTGGCTTTGATTAAAGAGTTACATCAGGATCATTCTCATGCTGCTTTATTATTCTGTGATAATCAAGCTGCTCTACACATTGCAGCTAATCCGGTGTTTTATGAGCGTACTAAACACATCGAGTTGGATTGTCATTTGATTCGAGAAAAGATTCAAGCTGGTTTATTACACACTTTACATGTATCTTCACAAAATCAGATTGCTGACATTCTCACTAAGCCTTTAGGCTCATCCTTGTTTACTTCTTTGCTTTCCAAGATGGGTATATATGATATATATACTCCATCTTGAAGGGGACTATTAGAAATAAATACATGTCAGCACACACACGTGTTAATACATGATAGGTTAGCAAGATTTTACTTTCTTTCTTTGTAAAGTCTGGAGCTCTATAAATAGCAAAGTTGATTTCTCTGTTATGATGTTGTACAGAATATATTCACCAGAAATAAAAAGCTTTTCTTCTTTGAATTGTAACACAAACTTTGTTACCTTGAAAGTTGAGAAGGAATCCTTGCATTAATGGTTTAGTAATATCAATACCAACTTTGACTCGGAGTAAGGCCCCCAACCATTTCCTTCTTCATCAACATCCACATCCTTGATCTCTCCTATCATCTTTCCTATCTGTTCTCCAATAACTCTGGTCATCCCTCCAAAAGGAATATTTTGTAATTGAATCCTCATGTATTCCTGACTGAAAATAATGTCATTTGGAGAAGAGAATCCATCGAATGTATTAAGGCAAAGGAGGTTACGATCAAGCAATCATGGCTTACCCTTTTTAACTTTCTATAAATTTTGTTCCTTTTGAAACTCAATGAGAAAGAGATTGTTCCCAACCTCTCGAAACTACACTCACCCATGAGACCTCCAAATACTCAGCGCTATGTTTTTGAAGGCTTCTTTGTTTATTGCTTTGTCCGATACTACAAGTCCCACCAGAAAAATGTTTCCACGTCTTTGGATCACATCTAAACAATTCACATTCACCTCAATTTGTTTTGCCTCTGTCAGTTTTAGGTTGCCCCTCTTCTCGATGATTTCCTACGACGTCCTCACCTCCACCACCTTTCGCAAAAGGTGCTTTTAAAACGTACTCCCTCTCCCTCCTAATGAAGCTAGGAGACCTATCTTGCCCAGAGCAAAAATCCTCCTCAGCGAAAGCTAGGAGACCAAGCAAATCTATCATTAATGTGTTTCATTGTCAATTTTTATGTATTTTGCTTACTTTTTTATAACTTTAGATGACTATTTTCAGCGATTTTTGTCTTGTTTTACTGTACAAAACTATTTGCGGCGATCATAATCGTCAAAAAGTCTTGTTTGCGACCATTTTATATGTTTGCCGCAAAATAACATTTAAGAAGAGGCATTTGCAACCACTTTGGCGATTAAAAATGGACAGATATATTTATTTAAACTGATTTTTAATATCAAAATCGCCAGAAAAAACCTTGTTTCTTGTAGCGTTCCTCCAATCACTCTTGAGCACTCTTTGCTCAAGTCAAGGAAATTTACCTGTTGTGGAGAGAACAAATCTAGGCCATGGCCGCAAAGCTAAGACCTTGTGGACCATCTCACTAAAGACACGGCACCACCACCGCAATCTGAATCACAACTCAATGGTGCTACCTCTACTACGAAAACAGACCTCAGTCAAACTTTCCTCCATTGACAACTCAGATCTTCTTCTCCATGGATGGAAAATAGGCACCCTCTTAGAAGAGGCTTTCAGCCTTGTAGTGGGTCTTTGAATCCTCCAACCACATTGGACCCCAAAGGCCTTATATGCTCCTTAAAATGCTAAAGATATCCGAGAAACTAATTAATGGAGAAGATACCACTAGCTTATTCCGTACAATGTTTCTCTAGTTTATTCCTTACAAATTTACACTGCGTAAGTCACCAAATATGACCAAATGGTCAGAAAGCAGAAAAAATGAAAGAATATGGTTTGAAGGTTGAATTAAACTAGGAGATCCAGACAAACAAAGAGGATGTCATAAAAAAATTGCCCCAGGTATATAAGAACACTTAAAATTTACAAAATGCAATAACTAAAAAAAATATACAACACAGCACCAGCGAGCTCAGTCCCAATTGTTAAAAGGCTTATTCTATTCTCAAACCGGTGTGTAGAGCACACCATCGATATCACTTAAATGGTAAGATTTGATTTATAAGATTTAAATTTTAATATTTATCTTTCAAATCAAATTATGCCATGAAAACACTTTACTCAGTGTGCTCTACACACCAGCTTAAGAATATAATTTTTCTAGCTAAAAAGTAAAATATAGCAAAAATAAGCACTCAAGTGGGGAACTTGGCAGGAGATTATCACAATATAGTTTGCCCTTAGTAGGTAACTCAGGTATACTGGTCAGTAGTTTTAATAGGGTCTCTTAACTTGATCCTTTTCTTCATCATCTCAGCCAACCTCGCAAAAACATTGGAGACTTCAAACTTACCAGAAAACTTCATCTTCCGAGCCAACTCCTCAAGTATGTTCGGTTTCCCTGCTCTAGAGAAATCAGCTGCAAACTTGTTGTAATCAAGCTGAGGTACTTTCATTCCCTTCTCTATCATTTCCTCCAAATATTTGCAAGCCTCCCCCGATCTTCCCTGACTTATGAGGCCTCCAATGAAAACTGTATAGGAATTATTGTCGGGGCAACAACCCTTCTGGATCATCTCATCCCAAACCGCACAACCCATTTCATAGTTTCTTGTTTGAAAGTAGGATTTCATTATCATGTTATAAGTGTGGATTGATGGTTCAATGCCATCCTGAATCATCTTCTTATATATCCTCACCGCATCATCTGGCATTCGTCTACTAGTCATCAATTTAATCAAGGCATTGTAGGTGCGCCCATCAGGAAGTAAACTCTTTTCCTTCATCTCCTTCAGCAATCCAAATACCGTGTCCATATCCTTCCGGTTCCCAAAACCTGTGATCAAACACGTGTAAACAGCAGCATCTGGCTGGAATCCAGATTCAGTCATTTCATCAAAACATTCAACTGCTTCTTTCATCCTTCTTTGCTTGCACAAATCCCGAATAAAAATTGTATAGCTCCTAATGTTGGGTGATGGACCCTTGGCCTTCATGACTTCAAACAACTTGATGGCATCAGACCTCTTCTTAAACTTCAACAACCCTTCAAGCATAATATTATGCGCAACTATATCAGGTTTAAATCCTTTTTCAACCATCTCGTTCCACACTCTCCCTGCTTCCATTAAATTCTTCACCCTACAGCAACCATTAAGCAAGACTGTATAAGTTTGCAAATTATGCGTAAACCTATCTTTTAACTTCTCAAAAAGTGCCAGCGCTTCTTTACCAAGCTTTGCCCTCCCAAGAGTATCAAGCAAGCAATTAATTGTATCAACACCCACCTTAAATTTATACTTCTTCATTAGCTCAAAAAGTCCAACAGCTTTCTTCCTTTCCTTTGCAGCAGCAAAAGCTTTAATTGAAATCATAAAAGTTTCCATCGTCAACAGCCCTTTCTCTCCCATTTCTTCAATCATTGACACCATGGTCTCAAACTGCCTCGTCTTACCTAATACATATATCATCGCATTATAAGTCCTTGAATCATGGGCAAAACCTGGCTTCTGCCCCACCCAACTGAAAAACCGTAAGGCTGGTTTTCGAGCATGTTTGAACCGTCCCAACACATCCACAACCAAATCTTGCGACAAATCAATCCCACATTCATCTAGAACAGCCTCCATATTCCTGTCCAATGCAAACAATTCATCGATCACCTTGCATACTCTATCGACCTCATCCAGGTCCGCACCAGACTTAACCTCATCGCCTCTGGTACAGTCATCATCAGCACTATCATCCTCCCCACTCTCATTTTCAGCATCAGAATCTGCACCATTGCCTGTCACGCTAGTAAACCCCCTAAAACTACAATCTAACAACTTTCCTGGTAAATTAACAATATGAAAATCGTGAAGTCTCCCATTGATGACCCTAGAATTTGTTATATGAAAGTTTTCTCTGGCGAAAATACAAAATCCCATATGGTTCAAATCTAGCATTTTTCCTCGAGTATGAATAATGGGCAATGATCCATTTCCAAGATTGGAAATTCTACAGCTGCGAATTAGCAATTTTTCTTGTAGATCAGAGTGTGAAGGGGGGTATGGCAAAAGAAGTGGAACTTGACAAGGAGAATGATAGACACAACAATGAGGAGGAGAATGAAGCATACGTGACAGGGGCATAGAGCTACCGCAAGGAAGTCGGACTTGCTTTCTTCGACGTCGTTCTTGTCCTTGTCCCTGATCGAGAACGAGTAGCTGGGTGGTGGTGAAGTGGCCATTGAGATTGGGTATAACGGTTGAATGGGATTGAGAGTATCGGCAGTGACCGAGCAAGGTCGAGGCTTTGGAGGGTTTCCTTAGAGAGAGAGCCATTGGGCAGCCACATGTAACTATGGAAGAGTGACAAAGGGAGTGCTGTTGTGTACCCAAAACTTGAATGTTTGAAGGGATGGAAAATCAAGGAAATGAAAGACGAACAAAGAAACTGACCGCTACGGTGGTAGTCGACCTCCGGGAGGATTTTTCCCAGCGAAAGGGAGAGAGGGGATATGAAATTGTATCCAACTTCAATGAATTCCGCTTATAAACTTTTGACCATTAAATACAGTAGAAATTGTATACTAATATGAAATCGTATAAAAAAAATTGACTTTGATCCTTTTAAAAAAAAAAAAAAATGTTAAAAATTTCATTTAAAATAAAATTTAGAATATACCAAAAAAAAAAAATACCAGTAAAATCCTTGTTACAACTTACAATGGAGGTAGTTTATTATAAATTGAGGTTTGAGGCAAACAAATATAAATGGAGAAATGATATTTTGCCGTCCCAGTTATATTGTTTACTTTACTCTATTAATGTGGCACAAGCCACGTGATTTATTAAAAAACTTGAAAACAAAAACATATAAGGGTAAAGGAACTTAAGATTTTAGTATTCATCTTTTTATATTTTTTGTTGTATTTTATTTTGAATATATATATATATATATATATATATATATATATATATATATATATATATTAATAAACCATGTGGCGCCCCATCACTGGGACAGAAAGAGCAGTGTAAGCATAGTTGCATTGCTCATCTAAATGAGACTCTTTGGCTTTTAATATCATAATATAATGATTTTGTATGTTAAGAATAAGAAATAATTATTTAAAATATATGGTCATCAATTTTTATATTTGAATTATGGATCAAATTTTCACATTCAAGTTTTGTTAATATATTATTTTAATTAATAAGTATAGTATTATCAATTTTAATTTCAAAATCATATTTTCTCCATAAGCTATAAGCTCAAAGAAATGATATGATTGAAAATAAATATAAAATATAAGTCTTAGGATAATATATATAGTGACTGTGATGATAATTGCTCAAAACTTAGAATAGCATCCAGCCAAAATATAAGCCACTAGGTTCTCCAACCGCTGATTTGTTTGATAATAGAAAAAAATCGACCAAAAGAGTGACGTATATGTCTCATGTGCAACTCACACTGTGCATGAACCTCACGTGCCGCTGCACTATGGGGAGTCTGTTGCCGCCACGCATGGCACCATCAGAGTCAGCGGCTTCAGATCTCTTAGATTTGACTTTTACCTTATTTCCAAGAGTAGTGCATAAGCTACACGCGCCTCCACAGCCAGTGACGGTCGTTTGCCGACTAATTGACCTATTTTTCGGTTGCTATTTTCTTATGTTTTCACTTTTTCTAACCAATGAGCAAGATAAAGTAGTCATAAAAGTCTCTTTCAGCCAGTCTAGACTAGTAAAATATAGCATAGAACAATCTACTACGATTTGTAGTCGTAGTTTAATAGTATATTTATCAAAATATATAAAAACCGCTTCAAGCAGCTTCCCCATTGTGGGAAATGGGTGGGAGCCAAATCTTTGGCAACAGATCCCTTTGTTTTATTTCTCTTGTATTGTATTTGTTTGTTTTGAGATGATTGTAGGGGGTTCCCACCTCATTAAATCTTGTATCTTGTAACCGCTTAGTTTATTTATGAAATGTTTGTTTGCATGAAAAAAAGAAAAAAGAAAAAAACTGGTCTTATCGACCCTTCCATCAAAATGAATATAGATTGTAAAGTCTAGTACTTCATAAAATGAATATAACAATTGTTGGGCCCAATTCGCACCCCAAAACAAAAACCTAACTAGGCCCATTGAATGAGCTCACTGAATTGGACCTTAGTACAAAACGAAAAGGTCAAGCGAGCGGCCCAAAGGTCCGTCACTTAGAGATGAGGGTAGAGCCACTAGGTGAAAGCGATAGCCCACCTCCTCATAAGAAGCCCATTGCGAAGAGCTCGCTGAATGGATTGCAAAGTGAAGTTGTTCGTGTTAGACGAGGCTTGCTGAGAACCTCAGAGGGCATGCCGCATTAAATGCACCGATGCGCCCACTTGAGGGGGCAAGCCTGAGACAGGCGAGAATGGCCTTGAGGCCTAGAGGGTTACCGCATCGGTGTAGGAGATGACCAACCACGTACCTCCTTAAAGTGAAGCAACAAGAAAATAAAAGCCCAAAGGCATAACTTGCAAGATTTAATAAGGAATGCATGACATTAACCAACCATGTACCTCCTTAAAGTGAAGCAACAAGAAAATGAAAGCCTGGAGACATAACTTACAAGATTTAATAAGGAATGCATGACATTAGATGATCAGAATGAGAAGATTACCCTCACGGTTAGGAGACATCTGCCTAGGAGCCCATTCATGGCAGAATTGGCAAGAAGAATTCCTACAACTTTGCGAGAGTTCATGGATAGAGCAGATGACTTCGTCAACACAGAGGATACCTTGAGAGTCGTAATTGCCCAAGAGACCAAAAGCCAGAAGCGGAAAAAAGATTGAAAGAAACCATAAGTGACCCGTTGCGAGAACGAATAAAAGGTGAGAAAACACCCGTACGAAAAGAGAAAAGATGGTAAAGAACCCTCTAAAGGTCAAAGTTCTAGGACAACACATGCAAACCTGAATGTACAAGTGGGGAGTGAGGAACATGCATGAAAGTATGGTGAATGGGACAAGCACAATAGAAGAATTATCCACTTCTGCACCTACCACAACACCGAAGGGGACAAGACAGAAGATAGCCTCAACCTCAAATGGAGGATAGAGGCAATGCAAGAAAATGGGGAATTAGAACAGTTGGTTGCCTGGCACACCTAGTCCCTAGGGCAGCCAGTGGATAAGTGGCAAAGACGGACCTAGGGATCCCGAAGAAGTGAGAGCCCAAAGCAAAAAAAGATGATGTGGGGGAATGCCGAAGGCAATCCTCGCCAAAGCCCTATCTAAAACTACGTGCCACATGACGAGATTGGAACAATAGTGGGAGGATTCGCGGAGGGTGGGTAAACCTTTTCTAGTAGAATGGCATACTCTCGAAAAGGCAAGATACAGAGAAAGTTTCCTCATAAAAAGACTATCGAAGTAGACGAAGGCCCAAAAATCCATCAACATCTACTTTAATGACGAAGACTATGAGGGGATACAATACCCACATGACGATGCTTTGGTAGTGATGATGCTAGTCACCAATTACACCACCTGGATAATCCTGATTGACAATGGGAGTCCAGCTGACATCCTCTTATAAAACCATTTCACAAAAATTGGAATCGACCCAGACTATCTACGCCCATCTCAAACACCATTAAAGGGCTTATCAGGAGATGCAGTTCAGCCCGTGGGTGCCATCACACTACTAGTCTCTGTGAGAGCAGGATCGTGTACAACCACCACCATGACGAACTTCTTAGTAGTTAAGACCCATTCCTCCTACTACGCAATCATCAGGCGTCCAACTCTAAATAGCTTGAAAGTAGTCACCTCCACCGACAATTTAAAGATGAAGTTCCCAACAGAGGTGAGTATTGGCAAGGTCCATGGCGAACAAGTACTGGTATGTGAATGTTATGTACAAGAACTTAGGAATGAAGGAAGGGACGTGCACGTAACAAAGGTGATGGTGAGGACGAGTGCTAGAGAAGCATCGCCGCCACTTCCCCCCGAGCTCATTGAACATAGGATTAAGACACAGGATGAGCAAAAACTGAAGCAGGGTGAAGTCAACAAACCCTTAAAGCTCATAACGAGGATTGGGACTAGAATGGGGCTCGAAGTCAGGTGGCAGCTAAAACAACTATTAATCGAGCATAAGGACTTGTTCGCCTGGAACCATGAGGATATGCCCGGCATCGACACCAAGATCATCAAACACCACCTTTGTGTTATGCCAGAGGCCAAGAAGACTAGTCAAAAGCAAAGGAGTTTTAGCATAGAGAAGTACATGGCGATAGCAAAGGAAGTCGAATGCCTCTTGGCTGCAAGCTTCATCAAGGAAGCCCATTACCCAGAGCGTCTCTCCAATGTAGCCCTAGTGAAAAATTCAAATGGAAAATGGAAGATATGCGTTGACTTTACTAATTTGAACAAAGCATGCCCAAAGGACAGCTTCCTTTTGCCCTTCATCGACCTGATAACCGACTCCATGGTAGACCACCGGACAATCATGGAAACTTACTCCTATGATCACAAACTTCCGATGTGCCAGGACGATCAGGAGAAGACCTCGTTTATAATAGATCGGCGATTGTACTATTGCCAGGTAATGCCTTTTAGGATGAAAAAATGTCGAGACCACGTGCCAAAGATTGGTAAACTGCATGTTCAAAGATCAAATCCAGGGCAACATGGAAGTCTACATAGTTGATTTGCTTGTTAAAAGCAAAGAACCCAATCACCATATTGCAGACCTGCGTGAAACCTTCGTTGTTCTACGACAATACCAGATAAAGCTCAATCTAACAAAATGTGCTTTTAGTGTGGATTCAGGCAAATTCTTAGGTTTCATGGTCTCAGGAAAGGGAAGTGAAACCAATCTAAAAATAAAAAATAAAGACGATAATCGATATAAGGACTCCCTAGAATCTCAACAAACTACATAAGTTGACCGGTACGATAGCAGCTCTCACCAAATTCGTATCTATATCAACATATAAGTGTTTGACTTTCGACAAGATGCTATGGAAGGCCCACTCATGGAATGAAAAATGAAAGAGTACCTGTCCAATTCACCCCTACTAAGTCAAGAAACACAAGGAGAAGTTCTATACTTGTATCTGTCTATCTCCACATACGTGGTCTCATCATCTTTAAAGGGACCTAAAGTCCAAAAACCGGTGTGCTACGTAAGTCGAGCCTTGAAGGGACCTGAGACCCATACTTGTACATGGATATGTTAGCGTTAAGACCTTACTCGCAGGACCACCCAAACAAGGTATATACAAAAGCCTCCCTGAGAAAGGCACTAAGAAGACCCAATACGTCCGAAAGCCTCAAGATCTAGTCGGTCTAGCTGAGCGAACTGGATATCGAGTATCTTATTTGGAACGCCATGAAAGGACAAGAATTGGTGGATCTTGTTTTGGAATTTACTAACTTCCCCAACATGGATAAAGCAAGAAATCTAATTTAAGGAGGCCAAATTACATGTAAAATGTTTTATAAAAAGTATGAGATAACTCCATATATATATATATATATATAATAAAAAATACATGTTTTCTAAGTACAAATTTGGATGCATAAAAAATATAATATAACTTGTTATGCTAATTGTTATGCCAAAAGATAATGAAATATCAGTCATAATTTTAAAAAAAATAATAATAAAGGAAGAAGAAGAAGATGTTTTAGAAGTTCTATTTGGCATGAATTAATTAAAAGAGCACCAAAACCAACTAAATAAGGTAAAGACATGAACACATTTAAAATGAAATTATATAATCATTCATCCATAAAAATAGACTAGAAATATCAACTAAAACGTAGAGTTCTTTATACTATTTTAACCTTTGAGTTTAGGAACTTGCAAGAGTGAAAGTTCGGGGTGTTGTGTGTAAAAGAACTCTTGCATACCCCTTTTTGTATCTCTGCCAGCGCCTAAGGGTTCGGCAATCTGCACTGCAGCACTGGCATTTGTTGTATGTAAAAGTAAAAGTTAAACCCCCATTGTATTTTTAAACACCCCACGTTAAGAGTTGGGGCCCAAAGTCATGAAGGTTACAAATTTCTTTTATTGTTAAGATTTTGTAAATTGTGGTTATACCGATACACATAAAAAATGATGAGGTGGGTCCATGTAAGACAAATGACACCAAATATTACTAGGTACAGTTAAAAAAAAATAATCCAACATTGGGGGGGGGGGGGGGGACGCTTCCCCTAGCTTCGTCTCTATTCCCTAAGGAAATATTGAAACTACCTATAGGTAAGCCTTGGCAAATTTTCATCGACGGCTCCTCCTGCTACTTTAGCGGTGGGTAGACGTACATATCATAACTGAAGTTGGTAAGGAAATCTATTATGTGAAAAAGCTTGCATTCATGGTTACCAACAATGTGGCAGAGTACGAGATGTTGCTAGCAGGACTCACCGCGGTAGAGGTATTAGGGGCGAAAGAAGTTTATGAATGGATAGATTCCCAAGTTATAGTCAACCAAGTAACGAGAGAATACCTAGAAAAAGGAGAAAAACTAAAAGTGTACAAATTAGCACGAGTTGCCTCAAGCAAATACCACAAGAAGATAATTAGAAGGTGGACAAATTAGCAAGAGTCGCCTCAGGCCTGGATGAGTCAACTCCATAGTGGAAAATGAGGACCGAGATGCTGGAAACCCCCTCAGTTGGACACTAGGTCTTAGAGATAAGTTCAGGAAGCCCCACATAGGAGCTCGATGTTATGAAATATCTGACCAACATCAAACTCCCTAACAAGAAGTTGGAGGCAAGAAAATTTAGGAACAGCGAAACTCGATTCACTCTCGTGGACTAGATATTATACAAGCGGGGTTTCTTTATGCTTCTTCTAAGGTGCATTTCGTTAGTAGAAGCGCAATACGTGATGTCAGAGATACAAGAAGGGGTATGCAGGAGCCACTCTGGTGGAAGGGCTTTGGTGGGAAAGGTCTTAAGGGCATGCTATTATTGGCTACACACCCTTAGAGACGCAGAAGGATTCGTTAAGAAGTGAGCAAAATGCCAACTACATGCACCTAAATCTCATTGCTCGCCAAAAGAGCTAACGTTGATCACCACACCCTAGCCTTTCACAAAGTGGGGGGTTGACATCATGTGACCCATGCCCCGAGGTAAAGGAGGAGTAAAGTTCGCTCTCATTGCTGTGGACTATTTCAAGAAGTGGGTGGAGGCAGAAGCTTTATCAAAAATCACAGCAGGCAACATCACTAAATTCCACTAGAAAGTCGTCATGCCAATTTGGAGTACCTCGAAATATAATCTCAGACAACGAGTGGTAGTTTGATTCTGACCATTATCGTGATTGGTGTGCGAAGCTCGAAATCAAGGTCATGTACTCCTTTCCACTCCCAAGCTAACAAACAAGTTGAGGCTACTAATAAAATTATGCTTAGTATTTCGAAGGAAATATTGGAAAGTAAGAGAGGAGCATGGGCCAAGAAACTCCTAGCAGTCTTGTAGGCATATAGGACGATCGCAAAGGCCCTGAAAGATGTCGATAGAAGGGAAGCTCGGCCCCTGGTGGGACGGGCCATATATGGTTACGACTAGTCACAGGTTAGGATCTCGTATTGCCTCAAGGACGGGGAAGGAAAGGAGTTGCCTCGCCCATGGAATGCTAAACATCTCAGGAAATATTTTGTGTAAGCCATCTCATGTCACTAAAAAATTTAATGAAGTTTACTTTCTTTTAGATATTGTCTCTTGCTCGGCAACCAAACGATTCGGATGGCCATTACATTCTTCCTCGCCAGCATAGTCGTGCAACTCTTGCACCAAACCAAAGTCGAGTGGTCGCTACACTTATAGTTGGCAACACCAAGGGCAACACCACTTACCCAAAGGTGTTACTCCTTGCTAGCATGGTCGAGCAATTGTCCCGCTAAATCAAAGGTTTTAGTCCTCGCCTGCGCGGTCAATCAACTCTCCCGCAAAACTAAAGTTGAGTGATCGCTACACTCACACATGGTGATACAAAGGACAATACCATTTACACAATAGTGTTTTCGCCAACATGGTCGAGCACCTCCCCCGCCGAACCCAAAGACGAGTGGTTGCTACACTTGTACTTGGCAAAACACCATTTCAATGCCACTTACACAAGAACGTTAGTCCTTGCCAGTGTGGTCAAAAGTACCTCTCTCAATGAATCCAAAGCTGAGTGGTCGCTACACTCGAACTTGGCTAAACAAAGAACCACATCACTTATGCAATGGTGTTAGTCTGCGCCAGCACGGTCAATGAACTCTCCTACCGAGCCAAACCGAATGGTCGCTACACTCACACGTGGTGATACAAAGGACAACACCATTTACACAAAGGTGTTTTTGCCAACACAGTCAAGCACCTCCCCCGCTAAACCCAAAGATGAGTGGTCATTACACTCGTACTTGGCAAAACACCATTTCAACGCCAATTATACAAGGGTGTTAGTCCTTGTAACATGGTCAAAAGCATCTCTCCCAATGAACCCAAAGCAGAGTGGTTGCTACACTCGCACTTGGCTAAACAAAGAACCACAACACTTATGCAATGGTGTTAGTCCACGCCAGAGCAGTCTAACACCTCTCTCGATAGCACTCACACACAACGATTAGCAATAAACCAATAAAGCCAAAACTAAAACAACAAATGGGGTCCAAATGGAGCATAAATCGAAACATAGCCATCCAAGGAGTAATAAAAATAAAAATACAACTAATAAGATGCCCATGGATTAATAAGAATAAAAGGATGACTAATAAGGAATAAAGTGCTAAGAATTGCCAACCAGAGGAAGAAAAGCGTCGGGCATCACAACTATGCCCAAGGAATCTACAAACTAGAGGGCAACGTCGCCAGGAGGAAAGGTCTTCAAGTTCAAGGACCATAAGTTGGTTTCAGGATTGTCTAGCAAGAAGTCCTTCAACTTTTATTGACCAAGTTTGTACTCGACTCCCCAAGCCCTGTCATGGACTTGTGTAGCCATTGTAAGCTATGGAGAGAGGCATACGACCTCCTTCTTAGAGGATCCTAGCTCAGCATCTAGCTCAGCAACCCGTCTTTTAGATAAGGCGAGCTTCCTTTTCACTAACTCAATGACGTCGTTGAGTCAGAGGAACCGCCTGTCTTCCCACTTTTGTTCCTTTCTAATCTCCTCATACCGAGCTTGAGCCTGGGCCATCTTGACACAGGCAATATCAAAATCTAACTGAAGTTTCCAGCAAGACTCCTCTACTCGATCCTCTAGGTTGGCATCTTCACTACAATGTTTTTATGTCTCCTCCAATTCTTTCCCAGTCAGCTGCACCGATCCTATGTTGTGTCCCTTTCCTCTACCAAAAGAGTAGCCTTAAAGTAACATTGCATCACTTCCTCTTAGGATATCCTCAGGTCTTGACAAAGGTCGGCAATTTCGCTCTGCAAGGCAACTATTTCATCCTCCTACACATGGGAGGAGGAGCCCAGTTGCAAATAAGCCACTTTCTACTTATCCCTCACCAACTTGGCTTCAAATGCTGCCTGATGGGCCCTGTCTGCAAGGGCACGTGAAGAACAAACTTGCTCTTCCAAGTGAGCCTGACAATCCACGATTCAGCTAGCAAGCAAATGCACTTCCTGAAATATAAAATCAGTTAGGTGACAATGCAAAAAGAGAGCCTGCAATGAAGATGGAAGAACTTACTATGGAAAGGAAGCCCTCTAGATTGCACACAATCTGGTGGAGCAACGGGTCTGCAAAATCATTGGTTCGCGAGGCAGACATTGAGGGCTAAGTCCAGGAAGGACTTTGTATACCCAAAACGAAAAATTCATTGTCAATAAAAAAGGATGTAGGATCATATGCATGTTCGGAACAATGAGGAAGAAAAGATATTGAAGGGTGAGACAAAGAGGCCATGCTTTCTGGGACTACAAGTCTACCATATCCATTCTGCTTGATCTCACCTAGAGTGGGAACAAAAATAGGATCCCTCTCCCCTAGATGATGAGACGTTGAAGGGCGATCAAGGAATGCAAACCTCTCCCCTACTGTGTTTGGCACTCGAACAATTGTTATGGAATAAGTGCAAAAAGAATCGAGCAAAAAGAATCCACCTGGGGTTCAGTATTAGAACATCGCGGATCAGATAGGGAGACAGCTCCTCACCAACCTTAAGCACCTCCACTTGATTAGGATGACCTAAAGCCCTTGAACTACCCTCCACGAAGGGAACCTTGAAAGTCACCAAGGAGGAGACCAAAGAGTTCAGAGTTAAACCCCATGTAAATGTCTACCTCCACGTGATTGCGGACCTTAGTTAGAGGATCAAAACCAGATTGAGGTTTTCGAACCTTTCCCTGGTTTTGGGGCAGAGATGTCAGGCAACCCTAGGGTTGCCTAGAAACACCCTTGACCACCTAACGGGGACGAACCCTACCCCCCTGGGTGTTTGGGACTACCCTAAGGACTAGAGGCCTCACAATCAAGGCTCCCACGCCCTATCAACGTCGCGATCCTATCCACGGTCTGGACAAGGCTTCTTCCTTTTAGGTTCTAAGGAAATAGAGGAAGGCCTCTTTTGCCCACTAAAGGGATCCGACAACTAAAAAGCCTGACTACTAACGAAACAAGGATGTTCTGGAAAAACCAAGAAACAATCTATGGTCTCTCTAGTGAGAAGTACATTGGACCAAACAATGTCAGGATTTTCCTGAACCCAAGAATAGACGAACTCCAAGCAGATCTTTTCCCGACTGAGAAGGGTCACTTCGTGGTTGCTATCCTCTGGAACACGACCCCACAAAGCTCGAATGGGAAACTCTTGGTGATTAGTCTTGTTTTCTGGAAACTCCCAACCAGAGCTAAACACGAAAAAAAAAGTTTTATAAAAATCCCTAACATGAAAATAGAGAGACTCCAAATGCAACACCCTATATTTCGTCTAAGAATAGAAATTGCATTAGGTCCCATCATTACGTCAGGTGCCATGAGTATAAACTAACTCATGGGCTGTGAAGTCAGGATACTCCTCACCTGCGAGCTCCAAAGCTTGTCGTCACACCACACAACATGATAATAGAATCCTTCAAGTCTTAGGAAAAATTTTAGTAGGGGCCAACCCCAAAAAGTCTAAGAAACCATGAACAAGAAGATAGAAAGGGAGACAAAGCCCAATGATGAACATAATAATGTACAAGGCGACCTATCTGACAAACCCTTATAAGGCCATGGTGAGCACCAGGAAAATCCATCTTGACAAAGTCGGGGCCCCGTATAGGTTCTTCACATGATCTAAGTCCACCTGGGTGGTGGTGGCAAACCAACAGTGCCCATCAAACCTCTCCGGGCGACGTGAACTAGATTCACTCAATCCCTCTTGAGATTTATGAGAACGTGAAGATTGCAAGCCCAGGGAACCAAAGCGAGAAGTGTTACAGGGAGCCATTAGCAAAAAAAGAATAGGGGAGTGAAGACTACAGTGAAAACGGACGACAAGATACAAAGTATAGGCTGAAAAGCAAGGAAGCGAGAGATAGAGAATATCATAATGGCAAGGAACAGGATACGAAGCTTGGGAAAATGGATTTCAAAGAGAAACGACAGCAGTTATGTAACACCCAACAGGATAGCAAAAGGTGTCGCTAAAACGAATGCAAACCAGACAAATCCCATGATAGGCGCTGCACAAAGGGACGTAGAATACAAGCCGATGCATGCAACCAAAAGCATGGGAATGAATGTCAGTAGATTTGGCTCTACATGAGGAACCCAACCGCGAAGGGAGATAAGCAAACCAAGGTGGCTAAAACAATGCACCTAAAAATGAAAGAAAAGAAAAAGAAGAAGCTAATGAAATTCTTGTCGCACATGAACAGCAAGGATTTGTGGTGTAACTTTTTAGCCCAAATCGCACCCCAAAAGACAAAAACCTAACCAGGCCCATTGAATGAGCCCACTGAACTAGACCTTATGTACAAGGCAAAAAGGTCGAGCAAATGGCCAAGAGGTCCATCACTTAGAGACAGCGGCAGAGCCACAAGGGGAAGCAATAGCCCACCTCCTCATACGAAGCCCATCACGAAAAGCACATCAACTACTTTGTGGAGCGAACTTGTCCGTGTCATGAAGGGGCTTGCCGAGAACTTCAAAGGGCATACCGCATTAAATGCATCAATGCACCCACTCAAAAAGGCAAGTCCAGGATAGACGGGAGCGGCCTTAAGGCCCAAAGGGGTTACCGCATTAAATGAGACAACATGCTCTATCGAAAAAGTACAATTGCCAAACTGCTGAAAGCAATAGGTAAGACTCTCACAGAAAGCGAGATACAACTAAGAAATTGATGAAGATCTAAAAGTATGCTCATACTCTTTCCTTTGAGTGATCAAGGAAAATATCTTTGGTGGCAACTTTCTTTCTGATTTCATGTACGAGCAAGATCATCCAAAACCACGCAAACCCGATTCCTAGTGTGCGAAACACGTGCTTAACAACAATATTTCTTGCTCTCAACATAAATCTCTTTGGTGACATTTAAATCTTAAAAATAAAAAGAATTTAAGAAAATCCATACCGGACTTAAAGAACTGAGACAATTAAATTGATCACAGACCGTTGGATTTGTTTGTTCGGTCAAAGTTGAAATAGTTTTGTTAAAATCTCATCTAATTATATAAAATAAGGGGGGGGGGGGGGGGGGGGAACCGTAATGGAATTCATTGAGAACTTTTTTTATGGATGAGGGAGGAAGATCTTAGTAAACGTGCCAATGCCATTTAATACAGGGTAAAGAAATAGAAATACGTGGATGAAGACTGAACTCAGAATATCTTTGAGCATCGACTCTAATATTGCCTACAAAAATTCACAAGATGGCAAGAAATCTTATAGAAATCATTTTAGATATTTCTATCTGTCTCACTCTAGGTCATAAAAACTCGAGATAAGTCAGAAAAATGGCTTCTTAAGCCAATCACCGTTCTTATGTCTCTTAACCAAGCTCGCAATCAAAATAGTCAATTTCTTTGTCTTTCTTTCGTTTTACTTTATTTTCCATCTTTTTTCTACAAAGAGTTCTCGTAAAAATAAGATTCATAAAATGATGATATGTTAAAGTATAAAATTCTTTTTTTTTTTTTTTATAAGAGTATAAAATTCTTTTTATTATAAAGTAGATACAGCATATTACATCTAACTACAACAGTTTGTAAACTTTATTTTTATTCATAAACTGATGACATGTTAAATTGTAAATGATGATGTTCATTTAAAATATTTTTATCTTGGGCAGTGATGATTCCTACTGCCAAGTCATTGCCAATTTTGTAGGACCAACAAGTGATTTCATATTTCCAAAACAACCGGCTGATGTAAAGTAAATTTAAGGATGTGCTTTCATAAGGTATAGGATATGACATCTTGAGTCTGACCTAAATGATGTCAGAATCTCACCAGAAAGCTGGGAGTCACCAACCTTATTCTATAGAAATTACATGTGAGAAAGAACCAAGAAGTTTTACTTGTTTATGCCTGAATTGCAAAGAGTGTGATGTTCCTACTGTAAAATATAGTTGAATGTCAGCCTCATTCAACTTTCAATAAACAAACCAAAAGGTTTCTGGCCTTACCCATTGATCCTACTGACTTGATTTTGAAGTGAATCCATGATGTAGAAAAAAAAAATCAGGTTGTTGACCTATCTGGCTCTTGCAATATTTCAGTCTTTTTAGGGCTTTAACTTCAGCCTTTGGGTAGGTGGGTTGGTGAATGGGTGGGGGTGAATAAATCTGTAATATACCAAACTTGATAGTGCAAAAGAACGATTGGATTATTTTTCAAGAAATAATCTCTTCTTCTTTTTTTTTCCTTTTCTTTTGTACCCCCAAAAAAACAGGGGAGTAATGACAAAATGAGCACTGATATAATGCTCAGATGCAAATTCAACTGAAATAGATTATATATACATTAGGAGAAGCCTTAGACTGCATGCTGCTGCTGCTCATCTTCTTCATTGTCATCATCAGAATCCTGCATATATTCAAGTTTTACACAAATTTAAGATCAAATTCTCTGTGAATTCAATTAATTTGTGGTAATAAAAACTTTGGGCTATGCCTATTGTTGTTGATAAAATTTCTTGTTTACTTATCCAAGAAAAAAAAAGGGGAACTAACCTCGTATTGTTTCCGGATGCTATTTTGAATTGCTGTAATTGTTCTCATCAATATCAACATAGGAAGGACAATTCCAGTAGCCCTTAAAATAAGTACCTGGAAATTACAATAATAAAACCTAATCAAATGGCCCATGTTTCAGGGGCCAAAGCAGCAACAAAGAGAGAATGAGCTACTTACAGTAAGAAGTGTGAAGGGATAATCTTCTGCTCCACCACTAAGCACGGCAAACAAATGTCTCACAAGCAGGATTACTGTAAACTGCAAATCCAATCAACAAATAATGATACTTAACACTGTAATTAACTTCATGAGTGCTAACTACAAAAGTAGTTTATAGCCCACTGGTGGGCTTGTGGCCCCAAAGTAGGCTGCCAACCTTCTAACATTAATTTATTCTTGAACAGGTTGAATGAATACTCACATAAACAATGGGGAAAAATGGGGAAATCTATGCATTTTCCCAAGATCAATTCTTCATGTGTTTGTGGATCAAGATTCCCAAAATCTTTTAATACCATAAAAAACCCATCTTTAAAATATTTTCTTGAAAAGTTTTCCAAAATATTTTTCATAAAAGCCTCGAAAACCAAATTAACTTACAGTCAGGGCCAATGATCGACAGCAAGATGCGCTTCTATCTGCAGCAGAAGTGCACTGCAGGTACTCACTTGCATTCGCCAATCTTGGATTCATCACCTCTTGCTCTCTTCTTGGAATTTGTAGGCTATCTCTGTTAACAGAATAATTGCAATTGGTCACAGCAAACACAAGCGAATACAGCCTGCAAACTTGATATCGGCCATCTCCATGCCACTTGAAGCATAGTAATAAGTATTAATCTTAGCTCTCATTATTTATTTATTTTCTCTTTTAGTTTGAAAAAATAATATAAACACAACTATTATGCAACTTTTTTTACGACTATCTAATAAAGTACTAATTTTTTTTTAAAAATTATTTGAATTTTTTACTTTGGTGGATTTCGATTTAAAAAATAATCATATTTTAGTAGAGAATTGGGTAAAAATTCTGTAATTAGTTATGTCCATATCATTTCTTTTCAAGCGAATTCATATATCAACCGCCTAACAATCATATAAAATTTACCACAGCAAGTGTAAATCACTTAAAATGTACCATATCAATGATCAAATTTAATACAAAAAACCATATTTTTTTTCTTTTTATATCATATTGTTGGATAGCATGTTTTAGGGATTACTTCAAGAATAAACTGCATTAATAAAGGTAAATGGGACTTATTCCAGATTTTTTGATAACTATTAATATTAAGTTGGAAAAAGTACCTAATGGTGACTGCTGCATCAATCAACTGAGACTTCTTTGAAGGTGCAGTGTATCCCGGTTTATATTCCTGCACAAATTCATGACTTCCTTCTAAGAAAAAAGGAACAAAGAATCTTCCACAATGGTTTTTAACTTTTTATTAAGGCATCACGTTAAAGCCAATATAACATTCCAAATTCCAATCATATATCATAAAGGGGAGAGAGAAAGAGAGACTTTAAAATGTGAGATAGACACCCAGAATCAAAACAAAACAGAAGGACGATGCAAACAAGTTTTAGCATCTAAAACTCAAGAACGACTTACTCCTGAATTCAATCACAAGAACAAAATACAAAAACACAGCCGAATGGTTTTGTTTCCCACCCAAAGAAAAATCAATAACAAAAGAAACTCAAAAAAAAAAAAAACAATTTATAAAACTCCCTCTCAGCAAACTCCAGAAAAGAAACCCAAAATTAATTCATCTGAATAAGAGAAATTCATACCTGGAGACATATTTCACAGGTTGTGTTCCCCTTCTCGTTGCACCACCTCTGTATGCAATCTCTGTGTGCAAACTAAAAAACAAAAACAAAAAAAAAAAATATTTATTGTGGAAAACAAGATTAAAAAGCAGAAACAGAGCACACCCACATCAACTAAACAAGCTCTCTTTCTTTACCTTAACAGTTCCTGAACAAGAACAGGGAGCTTCCAAGCTCTTACAGCTCTCTGCTTCTTCTTCATGGCAAATTCTACAGTATGAAATTGCATACTTTGATTTCAAAGCATCCACAAACAACACAACTTCTCCCATTCTTTTTGTTTCACAGCCTTCTTTCTCTCTCTCTCTCTTATTTCAAAAAAATCTCTCTCTTTATCCGTGTCTCCGTTTCTCTCTTCATGTCTCCCTCTCTCGAGTCTGCACTTTAAATAAAAGAAAGGGAACCGGAGTTACGAAATTGTCCTTCCAAATTTTCAAACGGATATGAATATTCACTTGGGTTTTAATTTGGACCGGCGTGGACGTGTCAGGAAAAGACACGTTCCGAAGAAAACTGGGCCATCAAGTAATTAATATCGACTTGACTCACTCAAGACTCGTGTAGTAATAATTAATTTTAGATTAATATTAAATATACTCCTAAAGTACGTAAAAATTGTGTATTTTATTTTAAAATTAATTATTATAAATTTTTTTTTTTTGTGTAGGTCTAGATTTATTTATTTTTTTTAAAAAAAGCAAGGGATTTACACACTAAAGACTACAAAATATTATTTTTTCTTAATAGATTCTACTTGAGACTCGTGAGTTATATTCAAAAATTACTTTTTCTAAGAAATAAATAATGGATTGTAAAATTCGTTGTATAGTTGGCTTGTCAAGGCGAGAAAAAATATTATCAAAATAATTAATAACACACTATATTGCTATATAAGTGCATTCATTTTCTTTTCAATTCCTCATCATTTTTTATCCTAAGGTGAACTTGTATTCATATATTAGTACTTCATAGTTGTCTTTGCTTCTTAATCAAGGTGAAAAATTGAGTTGTTCACACTTTTTTATAGTGGAGTCTACTTCTTAATAAACAGCCTATACGAAATTTGTATATTCGGGACTTGTATATATATATAGTTCTCTTTCTTTAAATATCCTATCATATTTCTCTTTTATTTAAGAACATCTTTACAAATTATTCAAGATAAATTATTTATATATTCTTAGAGTACGCTTCATATTAGTGAGCTCTATTTTTTTCAAAAAGAATACGTATGACTTATTGACAGAACTGTATGTAACATTCTTCATTATTGAATAAACGTTTCTTTTTTAATCAAAAGATGTATCTCCAAACATAATAGTGATCTCAAACATGATTATTTTTGCCACAGGTGTCAAGAAAATATGGCACAAGGTAAAACGAATCCTTATAAGACTATTCTTAAAATACAACATATCACTTTCAATGTATTTTAATCAGCCAAATATATTTAAATAACTAATCACGATTATTTATAATTTAAAAAGCCCATGCCTAATAAATTATTTTATTCGTGTACATTATCTAGGACAGAGGGACACTTTTGTCTTTTAACACCACTATCAAACGGAGAATATTAGCACATTTCAAGAAAGAAATGAAAAGAAAATCACATTATTTAATGATTATAGCCTTCCTGTCCCTACGTGTCCAATTCAAAATTCTTGCTTTCCAGGGTTTGAATATGGACCCTTGGATCTCCCCATCAACGGTGATAATCATTTGAGCCCAAAATTTTCATATTTATGGGCCCCTCTTTTTGACGGTTGATGATGTTGTTTTCTCAATAATTTTAATTTTTTTTTTTGGAAACAGAATTTTTCTCAATTTTGTGTATAATTTAAATGATTAAGGCTAGTGTGGCGTACAATTTTGACCGTTGAACGTTTTATTAGTATAAATTTTATTTTTTATTTTGTTTTATTTTTTTAATATATTTAAATATTTTTTAAAAATAAAAAAAATATATCAATACACTAATAATTATTTCTTTAATCAATAAATAAGAAAAAAAATTAAATACATAGACGATTATATGAGATGACACAATAATATTATTTAATTTAATTTTAATTTTTTTAGATTTAATATTTTTTTTTTATTTTTATGGAATTATGGGCTAGCTAGCAGTAGCTGCTGACATTTGTGCTTATCCTTCTGAGTCTGGTCCTGCTCATGTATATCCATCTAAAGGTTGGATGTATCTACTCTATTCTGTGGAATCCTACCATTATGGATTGCTCACAAAAATGGCACCAAAAGTGATTGAAATTTGAACTTTTTTTTAACCGTTTGAGCAAGTTGGTGTTGCCTGCCTGTGGGGACATTGATGTTTACACCAAGGACGATGATCCTAGCCGTCCGTCCACTGACTCAAAAGCTAGTGCCGCCCCAAAGTCCTCTTTGGAAATTGTGGTTCTAAATGCATATAAAGCCTTAAAAAAAACTAATCAAAGTGATAAAGGATATTTTGAAACAAAGGTACGTAATAGCACAAGATATTTATCCCATGTAGCAATTTTATTAGTCAATCGGAGAAGGGTCTCTATCCTTTATATAATTGCTCCAAATAGTCATCGTTATATTATTGTAAGAGTTAGATTTGAGACATCGTTTTTTATTATAGATTTTGCTCGTTTCAGTCACCAAAACTTATAAAATAATACTGTTTAAGTCGTTATTCATTCAAGTGGTAGATATATGAAACTCTAGTTGAAAGTGTGTGACATCAATAAGTGTAGCAGAAGATGACAAAATCTAAGATCTAAGACATTTGGATACTAGGGTGATTTTAGATAATCTGAATTAATATGTAAATAGTAATATTTTGTGGGTCCTATTGAGATGTATTTAAATGAAATAGATTGATATATATATGTTTGAATGTATAAATTATGTTGAGATGAGTTTGATTTTTTTATAGAAAGTCGAAAAAGTAGTAAGTCTTATCAATAATTGGTTTAGGATGAGTTGAACTCACTTCAAGAAATGAACACAGCCTAAAGACTTGTTTGGATAATAGAAGTATCTCAAAATCTTGTGAATAGTAGGAAAATAGTTTGTGAATAATAAATAGTAGTGAAATGATTTGATTTATAATTTAAAATGTTTTATTGGGTTTATGGCAATGAGAGAAAAAAAAAATTAATTAAAAATATTACAAAGTAAACAAATTGTTTGAATCTGATTTTTTAATATTATTTTTTATTTTAAAATTTGAAGAAGTTGTATTGATTTTTGTATTTTGTTTTGAAGTTGATAAAAGTTATAATGATTAGATAAAAAAAAATTAAGAATTTAAAATTGAAAAGTATTTGATCTTTTAGTAATATTTGGAAAATAAATTTTAAAAATTTATCATCTCATTTCATTACTCAAACATGCTCTAGAAGCATTGTTATATGGGTGCCTATAAATTAGTTACAACAATAGGACTACGAGGCTCAAGATTTCATATTGTGGGGGTAGTTTATTGGTGGATTTAACTAAATTCTAATAATTAACTTTTAAATTCCATGATAGAGATTTTGCAATGTCAGCATTTCTATCACTTTTTAACTAAAAACTTAGCACATTAACTTTGGTTATCATTTTAGTAGTTTGAATATGAGTTTAATAGCTATAAGATATTGTTGTTGCAAAATCCCGACCACTGACTTTAAAACAATGGCGAGAATTTAGAGATAAGATTCCGTGGAAAATTAATCAAGAAAATTTTAATGATTTCAATATGAATTTATATATAATATGTAGGACCATTCATCCGCCCCAACCCGAATCGGATACTTTCGACCTGTCTTGAAAGCAAGCAGTTATATTTGATTACTATAAGAAAATTATTTATTTGTGACAAGTTATTTTTAGTAAAAATATTTATTTCTTGTTAAAATGAGTCTATTTTTATCGTAAATAATCATTATCATCGTAAATAATCTATCACAAATATATATATATATATATATATTTTTTTAGTATATTATTTCTAGCCGAATTTTCAAAACCGAAGTTCCGACCCAAATTTAATTCCGTTTCGTTATGGAAAAAAACGAAAGAAAAAAAAAAAGACCACCCAAATTTTTGACCAATTTCACTCAATCACATGTTAATTAGAACAGCAAACGAAAAAAGCTCAAAAACTACGTGTAAGATGTACAGTTCACATCCCATATAAATAAATAAATAAAATGTTAAAATCTTTGCATTTAAATTAGAGAGAGAGTAAAAAGAAAAATAAAAACACACAATCAGGTTCATGGGAAGAAAAATCTCAGAAACTATAAGAGAGAGAGAGATTATTCATTTCTTGTTCTGTCCAGTTTGCACGATTCGATCGTTGAGATTTCTACCAAAGCAAGCAATCCCTTTCCTAAATTCTCTCTTTCGATTCATCTCTCTCATTTGTTTGTTTATTTTTGAACAAATTCTTAAAGATCTTCCATATTTGCAGAAATTACAAGATGACATACAGAGAGTCTACCCTTCTTCCTAGCCCACCGCCATTAAAGGCACAGCTACCACTGTGCTAATAACACAACAACCCCAACCGCCGCCGCCCCTATCAAGCCCTAACTCTGGCAACCTTATCAACATCCACCACCGTACCACAACCACTGACGTCGACATGGTCTATGCTACTGGTGTTGCTTCTAGTCGCTCCTTGTCCTCCTCGTGGTGACTCTTCTCATTTCTATTGCTGGCTTTTGTTTAGTTAGACATTAACATTCAACTGTGGTGTAGAACGAAAGCAGGTTAATAACCCGATTCCAAACCCTTTTTTCCAGAACGGTTACGGAAGGTTTCGAATTCCGACCCAATTGTTTTCGGGTCGGTTAATTTAGTTAGGGTTAGGTTGGAATTTTAGGTTAGAATCGGTCACCGGCTATTTTTTTCACGGCTAATAAGGGTTTTACACACAACTTCTACCACATTTCATATTTTTTAAAATTTTAAATTTTTTAATATTTTTTTTAAATTTTTTTTGAGTTTATTCTTTTTAAATTATTTCAAATTTTTTATTCACTATTCATGTAATAAATATTTGACAAAATAAAAAAATTAAAAAAAAATATAGTGTGTGAAGTGTGGGTGAATAGTAAGAGGTTGTGAAGATTTTTTGCCCTAATAATATGCACCATTTACAACAAGCTATGCTTGTGAATTGTACAAGGTTATGGGGAAAAAAATATTTTATCAAAGAATATGTAGGAAATTATATTATTAAGTCTATTGTGATCTACTAAAAATATCTCGGATGATCTATAAATAATAGCGAGAATAGTAGTGACTAATTTATTAATAATAATAAAGTAGTCTAAGAATATCTGAGAACAGTTGTCTTCCCAAATAGATCCCAAAGATAAAAAAAAGAGGTTAAGGACTCGTTTGGACACTTATTGGATTTTGATAAATGAGAGAGAAAAAGTCGAATAAAAATATTATAAAGTTAAAAAATTGTTTGAATGTAATTTTTTTATATTATATGTGTTTTAAAATCTGAAATAAATGTATTGTTTTTTATTGTGTTTAGTTTAGAAATTTGGAGTTATTGATTGGATAATAATTAGTAATGATTAGATGAAAATGTTGAATATTTAAAAATTAAAAAATATTTTATAATTGATTGATGTTTGTGAAACAAATATCTAAAAATATCTAAAAATATCTAAAAATGACTTATTACACAAACGAAATCATGATGATCATAGATAGATAATAGAAGTTTACAACTAAGTTAAAGGTTTCTAAGCAAATGGGAATCCTCTTTAACAACAATACACTCCTTGCAGCCCACTCTTGGGTGGTTTTGAATATGATATTTTTGTTGACAGAAAATTGTGAAGAAATTGAAATTTGAGTTGAAGGTACGTAGCAAATATCAACAGCTTGTTTTTTTTTTAAATTAACAAGAAGTACGTTGAAGGTACTAAAGAGCCTATTAATCTTATTTAAAGTTGATGCTCGGCCTTGAATTTAAGGAACATTAATCTTTGATATATTAGGTTAAAGTCTTGTCAAGTTGAGCTTAAGCAAAGCCTATATTTCCAAGCTAGCTATTAAAAGGGAACCAAATGAAAAGGACGGCGTCACTTTTTTAGAGTGATAGAGTGGACCATTGCATGCTTAGAAAACAAAAAACGAAAGGAGAGGATTTTCTTTTCTGTTATTTTTTAAAAAATTAATTTGCTTTGTACTTTGTTGTTTTTAGAAAAGGAGTAACGATATGTAATATAATTTATTAACTCAACACGAATAGTTGATACGTTAAGACACGATTAATTAACGGGTCAACCTACTTAACCCATTAGTGACATGTTTAAATCTGTTAAATTTTTACTCAAAATTACAATTATATCATTTTCAACCTAAAAACAAAAATATCTTAACCCTATTTCGTATTTCCTAACTCTCTCTCTCAATTCTCGGTTGAGTTAATTCTTACGAGTCACAACTGCCTCCCTCACTTCATCTGGATTGTAATTTTTGTGTTTTTATTATTTAGATTATAATTTTAGACTTGTGTAATTAGTTTTTTATTTTTCGGAGATATTGTGATTTTAAAATTTATGTGAAATTATGTTAATCAGGTCAAATAGATTATTTAAGTCAATTCAATCCATTAACGAGTTGACACGGGTTGAAATGAGTCATGTTGTGTCGATATATTTTTAATTAATTTATAACGGATCAAAATAGGTCGTGTCATGTTAACACGTTATTTTAATGAGTCGTGTTAAAATTTGGAAACCTGACCCGTTAAGCTTAACGGGTCGTGTTTGGCTTAATCCATAATGTATAACATATACAATTTTACATTACACGAACACGACTTGTTAATACGATTTTTCCCCCTTATAATTAAGAGTCAATTTTAATTTTATAGTTTTGAAATTGAGTTTTAATGGAAGAGATGTTTACTAAATTGGTTAAGTAATAGGTCAATTTGCGTGTCCTACTTGGAGGGGATAAAATATCAGGCTTAAATTGGCTTTTCAAGTTCAGTCTAAGGTTAGGGGTCTTGTGAGGAGGGAAGAAATAGGTTGAATGAGGGGACAAAAGGTTGAGAAAATAAAAGAGTGTCAAGGTGTCTGGCGGAAAATAGGGAAGGAGACATAAAAGAGAGGTAATGTGACTTAAAGGAAGTATGGACAAAGGATAAAAGAAAGAGCCTAGCTTACTTCAAGGAGCTTCTTCTTCCAAATTGCTACTTTGACTTCTGTTTCAGCTTCTTCAACCTCGCGACTTGAGCACCAGTGAACGAGTTTCCATCAAAAAATAAATCTCCGATCTCCATTGTACAATGAATATGAGAGGCCATGAGAGACCGTAAAACAATGATATTATAGTAGATTCACCTCTTCCCAAACTCTCATGAGCATAGACATTATGCTGAATCACGTAAATCTATGTATTTCTTTTTTTTTTATGTTTCTTGTATTTATTTCCTGTCCACTATCATGGATATACACACGAACGCCATACAACCACACCGAACTACCACTGAGGGCTCTACACTATACCAATCTAGACCCAAATCATCATAGCGGGCCGAGAATAATTATTTCTCCTTTTTTGGCTTGTTGTGCGATTTTTCGATATTAACACTATATTTTATCTGGTAATAGATAAATGGAGTCGGATTCTTTTTCACCAATGTATTATTTCTTTGTAGTATAAAAAGTGGGAGGAAAATTCGAAATCTAATCCTCACAAATATACGGGGTGTGTTGCGAAAAAAAAAAAAAAACCTACTGGAGATGAGAGAAAAGTATTGTTCAATGAAAAAATGTACAAAAAATGTTTATTGATATATGATATAAAGATATTACCCTTTTTCATCCTCTTGAATTATTCGATATATATTAATAAAAAATTTCTTGTCTAAGGCTTGTCCACCATCGACTTATTTGGTACGATATACCCAATCCCAATAATAATAATAATAATAATAATAATAATAATAATAATAATAATAATAATAATAATAATAATAATAATAATAATACTGTGAAATTATAGATACCCTGCGACAAATTTAGAAAGAGACATTTGCTAGTAACAAAAAATGTTGACACGACCCCTTAATCTAATGTGTAGGAAGTGCCAAAAAAAAAAAGAAAAAGAAAAAAAAGGCAAACAAGATAACAGATCCATGCACTCATGACTCATCCCTCCCTCAGCATGATGGCGGCATTGAGCACCTTCTGTGGTGGTGGGGGTAGGGTGGATCCTTCCAAAAAAGCTCTTACCATTGACATTATTTTATTTTTTCGGATACGCATGAAACACGCATGATCAATATGCATGCATGAGAGCGACTTTCATCACTGTTCAAATATATGAAACTTGAAAACTGAAAGTGTTAGGATATGTTTGGAGGATGAGATGAGAATTTTGTATTTTGTTTTAAAGTTTAAAATATTATTTTTTAGTTTTGAGATTTGAAAAAATTGAATTAGAATTTGAAAAAGTTATATTGGGATTTGAAAAAGTTGAATTATTTATTATATTTTGTATGGAGATTTGAAAAAGTATAAAGATGAGATGAGATGAAGATGAAAATTTTGGATGAAATATGTTTTCCAAACATATCCTAAAATTAAACTGGTCTTTAGTTAGTAATGAGTGCTAAAAGATTATATAAAAAAAATTTTACAAATTTACGTAATTTCATGTGATTTGTTAGATGTATTTTATAATAAAAATAATTTTATTATCTGATCAATTATATTAAATTACGTCAGTTTATAGAATTATTTTTATGTAATCTTTTTATAATTAAAATATTTCTCTCAAGTTAAAGAGAAGAGTGGAGTATTGTACGAGTTAGAACAACCTGATGGCAACGCATGATAGAGAATGGTCGGCGTCGGAGAAGGCTTTGCTTCAAAGTTCATGTATGATGTATGGGAGATCTTGTGAAGTGATGGTGGCCATTTTCGGTTCTTGCCCATTCAAGTTAAAGAAGCTGTAAAATAAATTATGTACAGTGATTTTTGTGCTGAAGGTCAAGTCCATTTGAACTAGACCTAAGCTTAAAGCCCAGCCTCCAGCAGGTTCTCTCTTTTTCAGGCTCTGAGTGACCAGCCCGACTCAGCGTTTACTGTTTCACAACTTCACCTTTGTTCTAATAGAAAACAAGCTGAGAAACAAAATAAAACTCAAATTATTAATTTGTAAACAGTAGTAAGATTCTTAACTAAAATCAGATAAGCTGAGATGAGTTGAGTTGACTTCTGTATCCAAACAGACTTGGAGTGCTTATCTATGACGTGAACAGTGCATAAACATACGAATAAAAATAAAGAGATTTACCGAAATTTATGTAATTCAGTACTAAGGCTTGCGTCTACATATCTTGAAGGGGAAAAATTTACCATATTTTCATGTTTATATAAGTTCTCATCACCTCATTTTATTCTCTTTTACAAGAATGATAAGAGAAGAGGAATGGTCACAGAAAGATCAAAGTTGATATTAGATTTCGTTTTTATGTTAAGAATATCTCAAATCATCTAATAAAAAAAAATAATTTATAAATAATAGTAAATAATTTGTAAATAGTGGTGAACTATTTATGAATATGAGTAATGCAGTGAATATACAATAAGGTTTCTAATACGGTGGATATATCAATCAAGTAGAATTGATTAGATTGGATTTGTTTCTAGTTAGGAACTTTACTATTCATCATCTCCACACACACACACTATATATATATATATATTTTTATTCTTCTTAAACTAATTGAGTTTTATACTTATACATTAAATAAGAGAAAAATTAACAAATTATGTATAGTATGTGATGTAAGGATGATGAGTAAAATTTTTCTTCTACTCTATATACAATCTAAAATAGAATTGTTATTGCCCCTTAGCCTCCAAAATGGAGGTTTCGAGTCTTCCCCAAATATATCAACAACAAAAAAAGAAAAAAAGAAAAAAAAATTACTATTTGATTTAGTTCTAGGGCTGGTAGAATGTCTGGCCCACTTGCAAAACGACTGCGTTTGGATGTTGAGTTGAGTTAAAATGAGTTGAGTACTTTATGAATAGTAATGAGTTGAGATAGTGGAGTTAGTTTTGTGGGGTCTACTTAAGATGTGTTTAGATGTATTTTGATGTTAAAATGAGTTTAGATATATTTATAGAAATTTGAAAAAAGTTGTGGGTCCCAAGTGTAAATAAGTGTTAAATTGAAAAAAGTTGTAGATCCCACATATAAAGAGGTTTTGAGTTAAGATGAATTTAGTGATTTGAGAGTTGAGTGTTTAGATGTTACACTCAACTTAAAATTAGACTGAACTGAATTGATCTCAATAGAGTCCAACACAATGTTTTGAATACCGTACCGGATGCTATACTGGTCAAGGCACTGGAAATAATTATTTCGATACCAGTATCATTTTGTGTACCATTTCGGGATAATCGATATATGAATAAATTATATATATAAATGTATATATATAAATTATATTTCAAAATAATAGTCTATATATGAATAAATTATATATAAATACATAGATATATAAATTATAAATAGTCTAATCTGAATTGGGGGTCAAAAAATGAACTTGTAGTTTGAAAAAAAAAATAAAAATTAAGGGCTGAAATATCGGTTGGTACGACTGGTATTTCGATCGGTACGAAACACCTAGTATACATGTACCTGACTGGTGGCCGATACGGAAAATACAGACTGGTACAGTACGAAATTAGAAACACTGATCCAACAACCAAATGGGGCCTAAACCTTTACAAGAGTCAACATTTGAAAAAAGTCTTCTTTTTTCTTCTTTCTTTCTCTTAAGAAAAGCAATACGCTAATAAGGCAATCCAACACACAAATTTAGAATTTTGTTTATCTAAAAAAATATTCTATTAAAAATTCTTACACAATACACTTATATCTAATTACCATGTGATTTATTATTTTTTTCTATTCTATTTAAATATATACTTTCGTTTAGATGTATTTAGATGTTAAAATGAGTTTAAATATATTTATGAAAATTTGAAAAAAGTTGTGGGTCCTGAGTGTCAAGAAATGTTAAATTAAAAAAAGTTATGGGTCTCATATATAAAGAAGTTTGGAGTTGAGATGAGTTTAGTTATTTGAGAGTTGAGTATTTAGATATTAGACTCAACTTAAAATTAAACTAAATTGGATAGATCTTAATAGAGTCCAACAACCAAATGAGGCCTAAAGCTTTACAAGCAGTCAACATCTGAAGAAGTCTTCTTTTTTCTTCTTTCTTTCTCCTACGAAGAAACATGCTAATAAGACAATCCAACACACAAATTTAGGAATTTTGTTTTTCTAAAAAAATATTCTTTTAAGAAATCTTACACTATACACTTATACCTAATTAACATGTGATTTGTTATTTTTGATTTTATTTAAATATATACTTTAGTTAAGATGTGTTTGGATGTTAAAATGAGTTTAGATATATTTATGAAAATTTGAAAAATGTTGTGGGTTCCGAGTGTAAAGAAATATTAAATTGAAAAAGGTTGTGCGTCTCACATCTAAAAAAGTTTTGAGTTGAGATGAGTTTAGTTATTTGAGAGTTGAATATTTGGACGTTAAATTCTACTTAAAATTAGACTGAACTAAATTGATCTCAATAGAGTCCAACAACCAATGAGGCCTAAACCTTTACAAGCAGTCAACATCTAAAGAAGTCTTCCTTTTTCTTCTTTCTTTCTCCTACGAAGCAACACGCTAATGAGACAATCCAACACACAAAATTGGGTTTATTTTTCTAAAAAATATTCTATTAATAAATCTTACACTATACACTTATACCTTATTAACCTATGATTTATTATTTTTTTTATTCTATTTAAATATATACTTTCGTTAAGATGTGTTTAGATATTAAAATGAATTTAGATATATTTATAAAAATTTTAAAAGGTTGTGTGTCCTGAGTGTAAAAAATCTTAAATTGAAAAAAGTTATGCATTCCACATATAAAAAGGTTTTGAGTTGAAATGAGTTTAGTTATTTTGAGAGTTGAGTATTTTGATGTTAGACTCCGCTTAAAATTAGACTGAATTGAATTGATCTTAATAGAGTCCAACAACCAAATTAGGCCTAAACTTTTACAAGCAGTTAATATCTGAAAAAGTCTTCATTTTTCTTCTTTCTTTATCCTACGAAGCAACACACTAATAAGACAATCCAACACACAAATTTAGAATTTTGTTTTTCTAAAAAAATATTCTATTAAGAAATCTTACACTATACACTTATATCTAATTAACATGTGATTTATTATTATTTTTATTCTATTTAAATATATACTTTCGTGCAATTTTTTTTTTCAAAAAAAAAAAAAAAACGATGGTAGCTGTCATGGGTGATTTGCCGGCCACCGAATGTCGAGGCGGTGCCGAATCTGGCCCCAACAGTATTGACTTATCTCCTTTTTGGACTTTATTTCTGTCCATTAGCTTTGTTTTACATCCCCTGCCGAACCTCAATGAATGTGTACAATTTCTGAACAGCTCGATCTTACGTGTCAGTCTGTCAGATGACGCCCATAGGCCATATGAATTAATCAGAATTATGATACATAGTTCACCGACGTAGTAATAATAATAATAATAAAAAATAAAGAGGGGTCAAATTGGAATGGAACTTAATTATTTAAAATATGTTAATCATCAATTGAGGTTACGTGAAGACATAATGAAAGAATATTGATGAGTAGAGTTTTTATTTTCAAATTTTTCAAAACCCCGAAACATGACTGTTTTTATGGCCTAATTTATCCATTTTAGTTTTTAATATATTTAATTATATGTATATATAAAATCACGTTAATTTATAAATTTATTTTTTATAAAATTTTTTTGTGAACGTAATAGTTATTGTCGCTGTATTAACCTGAATTCAACAATTTAAATTGAGTAGTACTATACTCATAAAGATTGTAGTCCGAGAATGGATCTGGAGAAGGCTAAATCCTCTCCTTTTTTTTTTTGAAGATTTTTTTAGATTCTTAAAAATATTTTTTAAAAAATCACATCATTAAAAAATACATCCTTAATCATTAAGTAAAAAAAAAAAAATGTCTAAACCGAACTCTCGGTTGCTCTATCATTTTCCATCTAAATTATGTTAAGCAACCTGCAATTTTTTATGAATAAGATCTAGGTTTACCGTATGGTTTTTATTTTAAATCAGGATGTGATGCATGTAAATGAGGCTTTTTATGCTCTTCAACTTAAAAGTTGCTACATCAGCTTTTTATTATAAGTAAAATATACTCATTCATGCACAATCAAAACAGAAATTTATAACTTTGTTTTAAAAAAATAAAATACATGGTGGCCGCAGCTCATTCTAAAAGAATTTGTAGCCACCCCACAATAGGATAGCGCCGGATCAAGTCGTGACGTTTGTATAATAAGATGAAATAAGATAAAATTCTTTTACTATTCAAACGGTCAGTTTCCTAACCAAGACCAAGCGAATCACTTGACTGTACTAACTACCAACTTTTCAAAACAAGCAGAGCACCACCAAACAACTCTCCAACGGCACCATATTTCCTAAACAGGATTTATGAACGTTGCAGTACTGCATCTTCTACATAGTGATACTTTTCTTTTATTCTATAAAATTATAATTGTATATATAGTCAAACATGTAAAAGACTGTTTTCTTTAGAAAAGCATCAGTGTCTTTAATGCCCATGTCCATTAGCTTTGTTTTAGAGCCCTTGCCAAATATGAATGCATGCGTACAGATTTTAAAAGCCTCTTACGCATCAAATGACGCTCATAGGATAGTTCACCGACCTAGAATTAAAAAATATATATAAAAATATACTAAAATAGTTACAAATCAATATAGTTTGACCCCATTAGATATACTTTATAATAAAAATAGATTTATGTAAAAATAATTATATTCTTATTTAAAAAAATATCAAAATATTAAAATACTATTTGTTGTTTTTAACTCATTAGTTAATTATTCAATGTCACGTCAAAGCATAATAAAAAGACGATGGTAGATAGTTTTTCTTTTTCTATTTTTCTAAAATGGAGATGCCCCCACCCGTTGGATCTTTCTTTGGAGCATTTAGTTCTTCTTTTAGATAGAAGGAGATTTTGAACCAGCTGGGATTGGGGTATTATATACTTCATGTATCAACATTTCCTACATTATTTTTTAAATTAAGAAATAGATCCTATTGTATTTAATATTATGGTTCATACCATCAACACGTAACAGATCTCGTTTAGATAGTGAAAATATATTTTTTTATTTTTTTATTATAATTTTATCAAATTCATACATAAAATATAATAAATAATTCAAAATTTCAAATATCAAAACACCGCAAATTATGTCCATCTCTTTCCAAGTGATAGAAAATGTTTAGGTCAGAAAATTCTAAGAAATTTCATTCTCATCCAAACATCAGTTTAGTAACAACAAGTTCCATTTAAAAAAAAATGATATAGATCACATACAAAGTTCTTGAAAAAATATCAATTATTTTTTGAATTTGAATTGACTTTGATGGGTTTAAGTCTAAAAAATAATACCATGTTATTTAAAAATTGCATAAAAATTATAAAATAATTAATTTTAAATGCATCGTTTCCTCTTGAACTCCGGTGGTCCTGAGTTAAAAAAATTAGATCATTACAGCTAGGCTGCTTGAGATTTGAAATCTGATTCGAGGATCTGATCATGATCACCTCCACATTCATATTTGTTAATGTTTCAATTAGTTGTTTATTTTAAAGGACCACTCCACTTTATTATTTATTATTTTTAGTAAGGACCACTCTTTTTTTTTTTTAAATTACTTGTCTATTTTTTTATTTTTTATTATTAAACTTGTCTTTTTAAAGAGCTTGACGTTCACAGCAAAATAGTAAGTCAAAAGAGAGGAAGCGAACCAGAAGGGCAGAAGAAGAAGAAGACGAAGGGTGTGATTGAGATGATGATGATGAACTTGTTGGAACTTCCTCTTGTTTTGAGAATGATTTTTTGGGTAGCTGTTTTAGGAGTGGCTGCCTTGTTCTTTCATCTTTACAATACTGTTTGGGTAAAGTCTAAAAGGATCAGAAAAAAGCTGCAGATACAAGGTATCAAAGGTCCTCCACCTTCGTTTTTTTCTGGAAATCTGTCTGAGATGCAGAAGATTCAATCCCAGGCGACGAAAGCCCCAAATCACGCTGATCAAATTGTTGCCCACGATTACACTTCCACTCTCTTTCCATATTTTGAACAGTGGAGAAAAGAATACGGTATTCTTCTTCTTCTTCTTCTTCATCTTTCTTGATCTCCAGTACTCGTCTTTTTCTTCTGTTCTGGTTTGAATATTCTTTGCTTTTCGTACTCTGTCTGGTTTTCAATTCATATCCATGGCAGCATCATGAGTAGATCCTTAGGGCATATGCAGAACTCACGGCTCGTTTGAAATTTGTGTTCTCGTTTTAAACATTTGGTTGAAGATAAAAGGAAGGGCTTTTGTCTGTCTGCATGAGTAACGCATGCTTTTCGTTTCTCAAAATCAGTGTGAAATTGAGATGACTGGAAAAAGACGGGGGGCGTGTTTGGTCGGAATTATGTCCGTTCCTTTAGAAAATAGATGTTATTGAAAAGAGACGAATGACTAATTGCGATGGATTTTCATGACTTTTTCAAAAGCTCTCTAATTAGTTTTCTAATTTATGCAATGTGTTAAATAGTAAATTAAATAGTCTATGCGATTTGATGTTAGATAAATTGCTCCATTTAATTTTAGACTTTTTCATTTTTTTTTATTTTTTTTATATAATTTAATTTGTTATGATACCCAACGCATTTTTATTGAATTATTTAATGTGTATTTACGAAAAACTCTTTATTAAAGACTGTCAAGACACTGTTCTTGGATACTTAGTGTCAATAAAAAAATATTTAAAAATAAAAAATGTTATTAAAACAAAAAATATTTAAGAAAGAACTAATAAAATCTTAAAAATATTTATAAAGAAGTCACTACTATTAAAACTGGAACTTAACAAACAACTAATAAAAACTAAAAAGACTAAAAAACGATTTTGTGTATTGATAAAAACTAAAGAGATTAAAAAAATATTAAAACCGTACAAGATTTATTTTTGCATTGATTTATAATTTTTTGAATTTTTTTTTATTTCAACAAAAAATATTTAATTGCTAAGGAGCTGCTTTTTGCAATTAACTGCCTAGCTCGTTCCATTGACCGTCAAAGTCACTAACGATAAGGTTGTAAAAAATCACATGTACATATCAATAATTGATTTATATCAAGAGTATTATTACATCTATAAAAAAAATTACATAAAAATACTCTTATAAATTGATATAATTTTATTTAATTTGTTAGATATATTTTATAATATTATAATATGATAAACCACATCAAACCATATCAATTTATGAGATTATTTTTATATAATTCTTTTATGGTTAGAGTATTTCCCTTATATCAAATATGCTATAAGTTTGACTAAATTATTTTAAAAGCTTGCAAATGGGATTATGTGTCACTCACATGACTAGTTTGTAAAAATTAATATTCTGCCAATTTTAATCACGTCCTTATAATATTGAAGTCTATAAACCTTAAACTTTCCAGCATTACAAAGTAACCAAAATTATTTAGTTTTGGAAATTTTAAAAAATTAATTATGAAACAAAGCGACAAGTTTTAGAAACATGAGTGTACCATTGTTTCACTCAATTGTAGCATAGATGGCTCCGTCAGACAAGGCCCAGGTTTTAGGCAAACATTGGCAAAAGGAAACAATTGGATGCATCTCCAGGTTTCAAAACTATACTAAACTCGGCAAGTTGCACCTGATTTCTCATTTGCTAAGTTATAATTAGTGCTTGATACACTATAATATAATAATATATGATGGTGATTGGTGACAATGGCATAATTAATAATATATAGTTTATGAAAAGACCATATAGCTAATCAATGTGACCAAAGATGGTATAATCGATAACCCAAGTGAAAATCGATGATTGGATTCAAGAAACTCGAGTACAGCTCGAAACTAGCTAGATCTATCAAATCCGTGAATTATTATTTTTCGGTATTGGAAATGATTTGTAAGTTTAGGATACGCAAACCTCGTCCCAGTCATTTGAAAAAAAAAAAAAAAAAAAAAAGAAGAAGAGAGACCCACCCACTCAAGAAAAAGAACAAAAAAAAAAATTGTTCTTTTACGGTGGATCGGATCTTTTTAAAGAAAATATTTAGTTAACAAAAAGATTACATAAAAGTAAACTCATAAACTGATGTAGTTTGATATGGTATATTAGATTGTAAAGTTATTTTTATTATAAAGTAGATTTAACGGATTCTAGAAAATTATATTAATTTGTGAGTTTATTTTGTATAATCTCTTTGTATCTGTTGCAGTACTCTTTTTTAAAACATTTGTAAGCAATTTGAAGGTTCTGAAATCATATATTTAGCATTACTTAAATCTTTAAACAGTAACAACCTCTAATTGCAACCTATTGCCTAACATCAAATCAACATATATTGGAGTTTGGTAAATCTGATATTCTGAATACGTACAGGTCTAATATATACCTATTCAACGGGGATGAGGCAGCATTTATACGTGAACCAGCCGGAGCTAATAAAGGAAATGAACCAATGCATAACTTTGGGCTTAGGGAAGCCTTCTTACGTATCGAAGAGACTTGCACCCATGCTTGGCAATGGTATTTTGAGGTCCAACGGCCATATTTGGGCGCAACAAAGGAAAATTGTTGCTCCTGAGTTCTTCATGGACAAAGTCAAGGTACTTAATCTAAAAATCCTTTTATTAGTTTTTAAGTTATTTTTTCTAATATCTTTTTGTAAATAAAGTATTTCTCTAAATGATATAATCCTATTTTTCCATTGGGTTTTCATTTATAATATAATAAATATACAGGAAAGAGAAATGATACTTGCAGTTTTAAGATGTACAAATCTTACACTTTTTTTAAAAAAATAGATAAATTTAAAACTCATATAATAAAATTATTTTTTTAATAATAAATTATATTTTTAAAAAAAGATTTTGCAGAAGGTACGCTCCTTATAACTATATAATCTAGTATTACTTAATAAGATATGACCGTGATCATGGATAAATGGCAGGGCATGATGGGGCTAATGCTCGAGTCAGCACAAACATTGGTGAGAAAATGGGAGGACTGCATCGAAGCTCAAGGGGGTACGGCAGCAGACATTCAGGTGGACGAGGATTTGAAGGGTGTCTCAGCAGATGTGATCTCAAGGGCTTGTTTTGGGAGCTCTTATTTCAAAGGAAAAGAAATTTTCTTAAAGCTTCGAAGCCTCCAGAAGGTTATTTCTAAGCAAGGCTTCCTTTTCGGGGTTACTAGTTTCGGGTACGTGGAGTTTTACTATTTATTATTTTCACACATTATAAATATATAAATATATATCTATATATTTTGTTTTATTCTTGTTAAATTAATTGAATTGTTCTATTCATTATCCATAAATCACACATTTTGATAAATGAAGAAAATAAAAAAATAAAAAATTTTGTGTGGTGTGTAGTGTCAGGATGGAATATAATTTTTCTAATGCAAAATTTTTTACTACTAATCACACCACACACCACACTTTTTTTTTTTTAAATTTTATTCTTCCTAATATCAATAATATTCTTCACCTCTTTGGACCTTTTCACCATGATTAAACCCTTAGAAAATGTTCACTCTTTTTCTATAGTTGTCTTGGTTTATTAGTATTCTTTAGTCATAACACATATTTTGCACCTTTCAATTTTAGAAAGAATTATGTTATGGAAAATTTTATACATTATATTTCATCTCATTTTTATTTCACTATGTCAGATGTGATATATTTATTACTGTTAGATCATTTTTTATTTGATAATTCTTTACCATTCAATAATAATAAATATCCAACATCTTATATAATAAAATAAAAATAAAATATGAATGTAATGCATAGTATCACGCATTATACCACACCATTTACTTTTGAGTTCATAAAAAAGTCAAAGTACCTATACTTTTTCTGATAAGCTGAGGTAATAATAGGTTTTCACATCAACATGTTTTTAAGTGCGTCCATAAAGAGGCTTACGAATAGATTTATTCTTTTACAAATCGCAACAAATGGATCTTTGCACACGGCACTTACAATAGTGAAGTGGGTTGTTTTCATAGAACGAGGAAGCGAAAGGAGATTAGGAATTTGGAGAGAGAGATCGAGACATTGATCTGGAAGGCAGTGAAAGAACGAGAAGAGAAATGCATAGAGACATCAACAAGTCATGAGAAGGACCTAATGCAGTCGATACTAGAGGGGGCCATGAATGATCAAAGTATGGGCAAGGATTCATCCAAGCGCTTCATAGTTGATAATTGCAAGAATATATATTTTGCAGGGCATGAATCCACTGCTGTTGCAGCCTCCTGGTGTTTGATGCTACTTGCTTTACATCCAGAATGGCAAGCTCGTATTAGGACAGAATTTGCACAACTTTCCCCAAGCGGCTTAGCAGATATAAATTCAATCCTACAGCTGAAGACGGTATAGATCATCAATCATCATAATATGTGCATGTGGCCATGAAAATAAGGTACTTCATTTAAAGTTATCTAAACATCATTCTCTTTTTATTTTTTTAGGGTTGAATGCAAAATCGGCACTTGGATTTTCATGTTGTTACAAAACGAGGCTACAATTTTCAGCTTTTGCAATATTACTATCTTAAAATTAAAAAAGAAAAAAAAGAAAAAGAAAACCTCATGTAGATTTGTAATATTATTATCTTAATATTTATTTGCGGGTTTTTAACTCACAAGTACTAATATTGCAAAAGTTAAAAACTGTGGCATCGATTTGTAACAACGTGAAAATTCAAGTACTAATTTTGCAATTAAACCCTTTATTTTTTTTTAAATTAATCCTTCCAGGTGACTATTGTGATTCAAGAAGTCTTGCGTCTATATCCGCCAGCAGCCTTTGTATCAAGAGAGGCCCTTGAAGACACTCAAGTGGGAGATATTACTATTCCCCAGGGAGTATGCTTGTGGACTTTGATCCCAACACTGCACAGAGATAACAATATTTGGGGAAAAGATGCAGATGAGTTCAGACCTGAGAGATTCAGCAATGGTATTTCCAAGGCTTGCAAATTTCCCCAAGCCTATATCCCATTTGGATTGGGTCCTCGCCTGTGCTTGGGCAAAACCTTTGCAATGGTTCAGCTAAAAATTCTTCTGTGTCTGATTATCTCCAAGTTTGCTTTCTCCTTATCTCCCAAATACAGGCATTCTCCTGCTTATAGAATGATCGTAGAGCCTAAACATGGTGTGCATATCCTTATTAAAAAGATTTGAAATGACTGTCGATGTGGCAGCCATGCATACACGTGGATGTTTAGGGCTCGTCCAGCTGATGCAGTGTTCATGAAAAGTTTCATCCACTTGTAATGAAGAATGAATTCTCAGCTGTATATCTATTTTCATGTATTGTCTCTTAATAAGCCGCCAAAGAAATATATTTTAAGAGTAATAAAAGTTGCAATAGAATTTTTGGAGAATAGAAGTATTTCATGATACTCATTGTTTAAAGAAATAATTTTCTCAATGTTGATACTCATTGTTGATAGTGTAGAAAATTGTATGGAGAAAACTCTAAAACTCAATGTATATTGACAATCTATATGGTTGACCTATTTATAGTGAAATTAAGCCAGTGTAAATAAAGAAAATACAATTAATACCTAAATACAAAATATCTGAACCTAGAATATTTACAGAATATTACCAAAATTACTATAATCAAGGTAGTTAAATATATGCTAACATCCTCCCTCAAACTCAAGACGATGGAGCCATCTAGAGTTTGGAAACAATAATACCTAGCCAACCAGGTGATTGAGATTTTGTAAAAATATCAGCATGATTGTCTTAAGAGGATATAGAGCGAAGATGCAAAGTACCTTATTGAAAGTGATGACGAACAAAATGATAATCTATCTCGATATGTTTAGTAAGTTCATGAAAGGCATCAATATGAGTAATCTGTATGGCACTGTGGCTATCACAGTGAATGGAAGAACTAATCTTTTGTTAAATGCCCATGTTTGTTAAGAGCCATCAAAGTCGCAATAGTTCAGAAGTGGTGTAAACCAATGCGCAATACTTAGCCTCAATACTAGGTCGAGATACTACTGGCTGCTTCTTGCTATGCCAAGATATCATAGATGTCCCAAGAAAAGACCAATAGCCAGTGGTGGAGCGACAATCAGTGGGATCACCAGCCCAATTAGTATCAAAGTAATCCTGAAGCTCAAGAGAATAATATGAGGAGAAGTGAAGTCCATATAATAAAATGCCCTTAACATAGTGCAAAATACGAAGAATTGCAACAAAATAAGTACTGAAGCATGGCGCACTCATAAACTGACTGACCAGCTGAATTGCATAAGAAATATTTGGTCATGTAATTGTGAGGTAAATGAGACTACCAACTGTCTGTAGAGAGTGAGATTTGAAAGAGGGCCATATCAGTGGTGAGAAGCTTAGCATTGTATTCCTGATGAGTGTTATATGTCTTATGATTAGTCAACCTAGCTTTAGAGAGCAAGTCAAAAGCATATTTGGCTTGGGAAAGATAATAACCATTTGCACCAATGTGGCCTCAAGTCCAAGAGAGTAGCTTAAGTTCTCTAAATTTTTCATTTCAAAACTCTGACTAAGAAAATCTTGAAGGTCTCTAATGTAGTGATGTCATTGCCAGTAATAATTATATCATCAACATAGAGAAGGATAAGGATAGTATCAGTATCAGTAGTATGAAGAAAAACTGCAGATTCATATGAACTGGGAACAAATCTTTGCTTAGCAACCACAGAACTGAATTTGGCAAACCAAACATAGGGAGATTGCTTGACCCCATAGAGAGCACGACGAAGATAACAGACTTTATGTGGAGGATGTTCAAAGCCAGGTGGAGGGTGCATATATACTTCTTTTACAGAATGACCATTGAGAAATCCATTTTTAACATTTATCTGAAATAATTTCTATTTGCAAACAATTGTTATTGCAATTAATGATCTAACAAAGGTGAGCCTTGCAACAACAACAAATGTTCCTTCGTAATTAGTATACTCTTGGGCAAAGCCTTTTACTACAAGGCGTGCCTTATATCGTTCCACAGATCTATCTGCTCGGGCCTTAATTTTGTAGATCCACTTACATCTAAATGCAGTTTTCCCACGAGGAAGATCCACCTAGTCCGAAGTATGAGTTTTGGTAAGGGCATTCAACTAATTTGACATAAATTTTTGCCAAGAGGGTCAACACTAGCCTCATGATAAGTGTGAGGTTTGTGAAGAGTAGTAAGACCATAAAAAAAAATGATAATATTCAAGGTGAGAAGGAGGTACATTAACCCTACTGGAACGACGAGGTTCAAAATCTCGAGAGGAATTTAGGGCATGTGATGTAGCAAGAGGACCATTAGACGTGTTAGATTTGTTGAGAGGAGTCGAGAGAAGATTGTTTGAGGAGCTCAACATCTCTACAGAAGAGTAATGAAGTAATGCAATAGAGGGATCAATGAATATAGGAGAATATATAAAGGAGGATGGTACAAACCCGAAAAAACACTTGCAAACATTTTGTGTTCCTAGAACTCCACATAGCGAGAAACTCGAAGGCAGTTAGTGATTAGGTCATAGCAACGGTATCCCTTTTGATTGATGTCATAACAAGAAAACAATGCAACCAAAAACGCAACTCAAGTTTAGTACGCTCATGTAGATGAAGAGTGACGAAACATACACAACCACATACTCGAGTTAATGAGTAATCAAAGATCTTTCGATAGAGGAGCTCAAAAGGAGTTTTATTATGAATGATAGAGAAGGAACATGATTGATAGTATAGACAACAGTTACAACAACCTCACCCTAAAATTTTTCAGGAATAGAAGCACAAATGAGGAGAGCTCTTATAGTGTTTAGAATGTGACAGTGTTTCCATTATGCTCGAACATTTTGTTGAGAAGTATATGGGAAAGAACAATGAGATGTTGTTCTTTGTTAACTCAAGAAATCAAGAAAATATTCTTCATTGTATTCCATAGCATTGTCTGAACGAGAAATTTTGATGGCAAGAGAGAATTGAGTTTGTACAAATTTGTGAAAGTCTTGATAAATGTGACCAAGTTCAAAACGATATTGTAAGAGATATATCCAAGTATAGTGGGAATAATCTCAACAAAGATAACAAAATAATGAGATTTGCCCTCTATGGGAATGAAAACGAGATCCCAAATATTAGAATGAATCAAATCAAAAGGTGCAGAGGAAAATGAGTCAGTTTTATTATAAAACAAATGTGTTTGTTTTTCAAGTTGCCATGAAACACAATCAAAAGACTTAAAATCTATAAACCCTAAATAACCTTGAGAGACTAAAACTTGAACACGAGGAAGAGAGGTGTGACCCAACCGAGAATGCCATAAATGAGAGGAAGTAGTGAGATCAGTAACAAAAGTAGATGCATGGGAAGGAATCTGCAAAAAAGAGAGCTCGAACAAATGTTCAACCATATGGTCAATCCCAATGAGCTGACATGTCTGAGGCTCTGTACATCAACACCATTATTGGAGAAAGGTTAGAGTAAAACCTAACTCACAAAGTTGACCAACAAAAAGTGGATTTAAGGATAGCTTGGGGACAAGGTATGTGTTTGCAAGAGATAATGTTGAGGAAGAAATGGACCCTATATTACTAACAGGCACATGAGAACTATCAGGTGAGAGCCAGGTTTTTGGAAAAATAAGGTAGGGTCAGAGGTTATGTGATTACAACATGCAAAGTTGATAAAGCAATGATATTTACCTAAAGTGACAAACAAGGCAATAGAAGATTGGGATAAGCTTTGATGAATTAATGCCTCAATGTCAGCTACAGTGAGTGGAGTGGTCTGAGAAGATGAATCTGGTGCAGAAGGAGCAGTGGAAGCTATGGAGGCAACCTATGAGATAGAGCTCTTTGTTTTATTCTTGTACTTTAGTTTGCAGCATTCGGAGATAGAGTGGTCTAAGGGTTTGCAATATTTAGAGACAACAGTCTTGGTTAATGATGGAAATGGGGACGATCCAAAGGCAATTCCAAAGGAAGACTTGGAAGACACTTAAGAGGTAGCAGCTATAATAAAATCTGGAGATTGCAACTTCATTGTAGATCATCTATTTTCTTCAGAAATGAGCTCGACAACAACAGTCTCAAGAGTTGTAAGTGATGTGCGATGCAAGAGAGAGGCCCGCGTAGACTCAAAGTCCTCACGGACGGCCATCATGAAATGCATAAACTTTCGACGATCACGATAGGCCACAAATAGTTCAATATCTTCAAAACATTTCAACTGAGGATCTAGAAAAGATAGTTGTTCCCACAGATTATTAAATAGAGAATAGAAATTAGCAATATCCTAACTTGATTCTTGTCGCATCTGATAAACCCTAGTCTCGAGCTGGAATTGCAACGAGCATCATGAGTACAATTATATCATTTTGAAAGAAAACCCCATGTAGCTTTATCATTTTTGAGTTTAGGGAGCAAACTATGAGTCGAAGGAACACAAGTGTTGATAAATGAAGAAAGCATCTTGTAGTGCACACTATGCCAATTCTCAAGGCAGCATGCATAGACTTTAATACTTTCACCCTCTTGTTGCTTAGGAGCAACAATATCTCCCAAGACATAGCGCCACAATTTATGGTCACATAGAAACATTTTCATATTTTGAGCGCACATATTATAATTGGATCCATCTAAAATATTTTCTATGGGATGGACAATATTAACAAGGTGGGAAGGGGAGGACATTTTTAGAGTTGTTGTTTTTTGGTGGTCAATGCTCAAAGTCAACAGGTCACAAATCAACAATTACAAGGTAAACATATGGCAACTGACTGGATGGTGATCAGAGAGATGCGATGGATGGGATGGGTTTAGTTGGGCAAAGAGTGGTGCAGGCATAAACTAAAATTGGGCTTGCAATAATAGAAGAAGGAAAAGAAGAAGAAAAGCTTACTTGAGATGGGTTGGGCTTAGGGGTGAAAACCGATACCTTCGGCGTAGTTTTTGGGCAAAACCGACCCCGACCGACGAGAGAAAATATGGAGGAGCAATCAACCGTAACCAATCGATGGAGAGGAGAAAAATTTGCTGTATCGACTCTAGTGGTTCACGGTCGATTCTTGATTTGAGCTAGCGGTGATGGTCATCTGAGAGAGTAGAGAGAGAGAGTTGCAGAGGAGAAAGAGAGAGGATGAGAGAAACTGAAAATGAATCGGGGAAGAAGGAATGAAAGAAGACGATATAATATTGAAACAACAGGCGTCGTTTCAGTTGTGTTTAAAACACAACTACAGGCATATATATACCATCGGTCGATTCAGCAGTTTGATAGTGGTTCAAACCAGGACCGAACCGGCCGACGTTGGTTTGAGCAAATATTTGCTACACGCTGATTGGTTCTTCACCGGTTTTGGCTGGTTCCTGACTCCTGTGGCCGGTTCCAGTCAATTGCGGTCGGTCCGATTAGTTCCCATACACCCCTAGTTAAGCTAAAAATGGGTTGTAATGGGCTGAAAGATGGAGCGCATTTTAGCAATCGAAGTAGGGCACGTGGGGGAATGTGCCAAGCATGTATGAACACATCGAAGGAGGTACTGGAATATGGGAGAGCGTGTAGCACGTGGGAGCGTTAAAGGCTGGAATTGTACGATTTTTGCACAAAATCATTGGCAAAACTCGAAGAGTCATATAATGGCCTAAGGTTTTCGAAAAAATAATCATACATGAAGCGAAAAATGTGAAGAAGCTACAACTGTCAACTAGAATAGAACTGATGTAGCAACCCTGGTGGATTGTTAAGAAAACAGCAAGGGAACACCAATAGCTACTACAAAAATGTTTGACACGGACAATTGCGATTAGAGGCAACATGATGGTGTCCTAATCTCTGATACCTTGTGAAACCACTCATTATCCCAAAAATTTAAGCTGATGAAAAACGGTAGATTTAAGTATTTAATTTATATCTTAACACTCTCGCTCACATATGAGCCAGAATTCTCCTAAATGAGTAGCCCAACACGTGGACTATTTAATTAAATATGATAAAGTGTATAGTCAAGGTTCAAACTCAAGACCTCTGCTTCAAAACCATGTATAATATTGTATGTAAGAAAATTTTAAAATTCAAAGTGTATTGACTATGTACATGGTTGGCCTATTTATAGTGTAAGAAAGCTTGTTTAAATAAAGGAAATACAATCAACACCTAAATACAAGATATTCTAACCTAGAATATTTACAGAATATTACAACAACTACATAATCAAGGTAGGTAAATATATGCTAACAAACAATATCATGTACAAGAAAAGACAACTTCGCAGAGAATGTAGACCCGTTGGGTGGAAGATGAAATACTAGTGACTTGACAAATCACCAAGGTAACAATCCAATAAAGGCTTGAGTCGAGTTTGTGCCTATTAGGGATGTAAGTTTGGATCGAAAAATCAGAAAACCGGTTCGAACCGGACCGGTTGGGCCGGTTTTCCGATTTTTCGGTCCAGAATTGGTTCTTTATTTGCACAAACCGGTTGAATCCGGTCCGGTTCCGGTTTCATAGTTTTTGAGATCGGACCGAACCGGTTGAAGAAAAAAAAATATATTATATATATAAGTTTCATACAAAAATAATATTATACAAAATATTTTTTATATATAAGTTTTATATATAATATATAAAAAGAAAGAAAATCACTCAAATATTATTACTAAATTTTGATAAATACATAGGACATTAGTAGTTATACTAATATAGAGTATAGTTATACTTATACTGGTATAGTTATACTAAATCACCATAACTAATATTAATATATAACTAACACTAATAGTTTATTATAGACTATAGTTTTAGTTATACTGATATAGTAATACTAAATCACTATAACTAATACTAATATATAACTAATACTAATATAGTACTTGGCTTTAGTAAATCATATTTTTTTAGTAAAGTAGATTTTTTTAATAAAAGTATAAAACATATTTTTTTAAAGCATTTTTTTTTTTATAAATAGATTTTTAATGACAAATTGTCAAACTTATATTTAAAAAAATCGAAAAACCGGATCGGACCAGATCGAAAATCGGTAAAACCGAAAGTACTGGTTTAGGAGGGTAACCGGTGCGTAATCGGTTTTGAAAAATGTAAAACCGGTACATACCGGTTCGGTCCTAAATTTTATCCAAAACCAGACCGGACCGGACCAAGTATACCCCTAGTGCCTATACTTCAAAAAGACTAGTTAAGATTACAATCAGAACCTATTGGAATTATTATGAAACATTATTTGGAATCACTCCAAATAATGTGAGATTTTATTGACTACCTTCCGAACTAAAGATATTCACTACCTTTCGACAAACAACCTGGTACCCCAACCAACACAATGATAACCACTTATGAGTGAAACTCCGTGAAATGGCTGTTACTTCACGGAGAAACAAAAAGGAAGATTTATTTTTGTTGTTCATGCATGTGATGAATTTCCACCTTACGATATGTTGTGATGTTACTAATCATATGTCTTGGTTACTGTTTGAGTATAAAATCCACAACGTTAAAATGCTATTTGTATAGCCATTCAATGGTCAATTATACATGTGATGCCCAAAGCAGGGGAAGAAAGAAGAGACAAAAGACAAGTAGCCTGACATGATATAATGTTGTGGAAGGACTAAAAACTAGCAAGGAAGTGATATGAAGAGGCTTAAAACATAAGAAGACAGCTGGTCTAAGTAGAAACAAGACGATAGGGCCAAGAGGACTTACATGCATCCAAGGCATATGAACATCATCTTGAATCTCTCAACTCCCTTTTCACTACTGTAAAGAAAGAGTAAAGTAAGGGCTGTTTGGGATTGTGGTATGAGTTTTAAAAAATATTTAAATAAGTTTTAAAAACTTGTTAATGAAAAAAATAGGTTGTTTGAATGTTATATATTAAAGTATTTTTAATCTCAAATAAAATAAAAAGTACGTTTGAAAAAAAGTTTTCGCAAACATATTTTTCCAGATAATACATAACTTAATTCAAATTTTAAAAGAGTTGTCAATGGACGAAAAATTCCCATACAACTTTCAAATAATTACAAATTTCAAACTTTAAAAAATATAGTCGTAATCTTTAAAAATATAAATAATCGTCATTTTTACTTCAAAAAATATTTTTTTTAATTTGTTTCCAAACAAACGTAACATATTTAAAAGTACTTTAAATGTATGGTTACTAAACAGTAAATAACTTTTTAATAATAGAACTCAGTACTTATGTTATAAACTATAAATTCTAAAATTATAAGTTATGTTTTCTACAACAATCCCAAATATGTACTAAGCCTACAAGAGTTTGTAAAATTATCAAATATAATGAAATTCGTTCTCAAAAGATTGTGAATATATGATTTAGTACCAAATCATGTAAATCTTAGTTTCTATTTATATTTTTACCATTTATTTACTATTTGAGTTGAGGTAGAACGTTTCGAGCATCTCAGCTATCATCGAGCTCTAGCATGGATAATTCGATCATATTGCTGGCACTCAATCTTGACAGAAAAATGTACCAACAATTACTAAACAAATTCTTATTTTCTTTATTTTCGCATTAATTTTACTTATAAAAAGGATTTGTTATTTTCTGTGTTACTTTTTCTATCAATCAATTCTCAGTATGAAAGTAGACATGTACATATAGTTCGTGCGTTTAATATATGTACTGTGTTTTTGTTAATTTCTACCTCCAAATTGACACAAATAAAGTATGGTCAAAATAAAAAAAGACAAAAGATAAAGTGAAGGAATCATTATCACCTTCATCTCACTCTCTCGTTCTTGGAATGATTTAAATGCTAATATTGATGCAGAAGAAGATTTTATATAATACGATAAATTGTAATTTTTTTATTATTATAAAGTATAGCTTATGTATGATATTAAGCAAAGTTAATTTGAAATTTCTTTTATTGATACCGAGTGTCTTAGAAGAGCGTTCCGACTAATCTCAAGGGTGCACAAGCTCTCGACAAAGAATTTCTCATAAATGTGTCTTGGATAATTTAAAAGGAAAATTTCATTGTCCAATAGTTCCTAGATATTATGTGTCTAAGAAAATTTGAACATTAGATATGAGGGGAGCATACTTTCAAGTCCAAAGCCTTTATCTCTTGATACAACTCTAAGGGTTTTGTAATTTTTTTTTATAAGATTTTTTTTGTAGCTCTTAGACTTCTCGTATATTTCTTTAAAATAATTATAAAATAAAAAACACATATAATTTTTAAGAATAATGAAAATAAATAAAAGCTTAGAATTTCCACACCAGCTAAATAAATAAAAGTTATTATTTAATGAGTAATGATTGTACAAACTCTAAACTAAACCTTTAAAAAAACGTTTCTTATATTCGTATAATACTTGTACTTACCATTACTTATATTTATTTTTTGGTAAAAATCTCTTTATCTAGAGGAGTGCTATAAACCTACAAGCATAGTATATAAAAGTAATTTTATAAATTGATATGATTTAAATTAATGTGATTTTATACAATCCGTCAGAATTTACTTCTTAAAAAAAATAACCTTACAATTTAACAAATTACCTAAAATCATATCTGAAATTATTTTGTATAATAAGGCTAGAGCATTTCTCTTTTATCTCACTCAAAACGACGTCATTTTGTACTAGGATCAACCAGATCCAGGGTCTCTAAAGTAATTTTAGAACAATATTCGCTGCTTTGCTATTACATTTTCTTTCCTCAAATCTTGATTCTTCAGGGAATCCATCGGGGGGTTTCGTAGACCTCGTGTCGGACGATCTGGTTCTCTTTCGCACTGTCACACTCTGAATCGTCTTCGACCCCGGGCTCGATCCGAGAAATCAAAACCCGAATAGAGAAGAGAGTGATAGAGCAGCAGCATGTTTCTGCTGGACTGGTTCTACGGAGTCCTGGCCTCGCTCGGTCTCTGGCAAAAGGAGGCGAAGATCTTGTTCCTAGGCCTCGATAACGCCGGAAAGACCACCTTGCTCCATATGTTGAAAGACGAGGTTCGATTCCTCTTCGTAGTATCTCCGAGATTATGCTTTTAACTTCGGAATTTGTTTCTTTGAATTTGTTGTTGTTTCGTTTGGTTTTCTTAAATTAATGATAAGATCGGTTTGCTGGGAAATGCTAGGAAATGAAAGATACTTGGATATCTGCTTTTCCCCTCTCTAATTCTTTTGTAATAAGTCGAAATAAACCTTCGTTATAAAAAATACTTCTGGCCTCAATTGGCTATCTGCTTTTCCCCTCTCTAATTCTTTTGTAATAAGTCGAAATAAACCTTCGTTATAAAAAATACTTCTGGCCTCAATTGGCTTATTGAGGTGATACTTTCAATTTTAGAAATCGAAACAGTATAATTGAAGGGTTGCTCTCTGCTCCTCCTTCCTCCTGAAAATCCCTCTCCTTAATATCTCCGCACCACCCATAATACCTTCCCCTCTACTGTCACAGCAAGAGATCAGCACTTGACTGATCAGTCCATGGAACCCCTGCCACCAAACTACTAATCTACGAGGAATAATCCTCTGATCAAAGCTTGGGAAACATCTCCGCCCAAATCATCTCACAAACCAAATACCTCAACTGGGATGAGCTTCTTCACCAACTTCACTTAACCTCCAAACCGACCTCCTAGTCCCTCATCGGCAAATATATCTCTTCCAGAAGCCTAGGAAAATCCACCATCCGTTCGCATATCTGCTTGGTCTAGCAATTTGCAGGAATGTTTCCATTGAACTTTTGGGGGCCAATACATTTTTTTTCTCATTCACCCATTTGGAAGACAACTAGAATAATATTCCAATGCCCCTAAAGCCTTCATGGTATAACTTTAAGTACTACAAGACTGGTCACATGACCTCTCCATCTAATAAATCAACCTCAAAGCATATCCTTTATAGATTCAAGTCTGTGGATTAACCCAAATACCCCTCATTACCCCTCGTAATCCTACTTATCAAAAAAAAAAATTACCCCTCATAGTCCGTCCTGCTTGACAAATCCACTCAGCCCCTAGGGGGGCCAAGGGTAACAGACGGATTTCCACCCACTACCCCAAGCAAGCTGGCAGATTCCTAAGACAGTGTACAAAAACAGGCAAGGAGCAGGTGGGTTAAAAATTTGCCAGTCATCTGTCTGCCTCATATATTGTCATATCCCATATGATAAGAATAAGAGTAGGTGGTGTATGTGATCCCACATTGCTTGGAAATGAGAAGTTCTTGCTCTTTATAGTGTTCCAATAGAGCTCCAATTGTATCATTGACTAGTCCTTTTGGAGTATAGATCATGTGGTTTGGGCCTTCTATTGGGGCGTTACATATATATAAAATTATAGATATATTTATTTAAAAGAATGAAAACTTTTAAAATTTTATAAATCCATTTCTCTGTCAGTCTCTTGCCACCACCTCTCTCAGTGTCTTTGTTTCCGTCGTCAAGCCCATGGATCAATATGGACAGACGTTGGTGTCAACCTTGTCTAGGGATTTGGCTTGGGTAATGGCAAGATTTGGGGATTTTGTTGGTCTTTGCTGTGATTTTATTGTCCTTCCTCTTCTTCTTATTTAGTAATCCCAACCAGAACACTTGTGTTATTTCACATATTGCAAACCTGGCGTGCAGGAGCAGGTGAAACAGGCCACATCCCCATCAATGAGGAAGCATTCCCATATTTTCACCCATCATTGGTTTCATAGTGGAAAATACCCCCCACCCCTACCAGTTTTGAAATATTTTATAACGCTTTGTACTACATTTGCCTAAAAAAAAGAAAGCTTAATTTAACCATAGTAAATTATCGTGAAAGGTCTAGGTAAGCTGAAGGTATGTTTGTGTTGTTTAAGTGTTTTTCTAACGTTTAAATTAGTCAATGATATTTCTTTTAAAATTTCCCCTCACCCTACTCTTTCATTTCCGCTTAAGCTTCCCCGGTTTGGGAGATTAATTGATTGGATACCCTCATTTTTCTATACTTTAAATTGTCCATTTGAACAAATGGATTTTGACTGTTGTTTTATGTTGTAATATTGATTGTTCTGTTCTGGATTTCCAGAGATTGGTACAGCACCAGCCGACACAGTATCCTACATCAGAGGAGTTGAGTATTGGGAAAATCAAGTTCAAGGCATTTGATTTGGGAGGACATCAGATTGCTCGCAGAGTCTGGAAGGATTACTATGCCAAAGTAAGCACTATGCAAAGAGGCAGAGCTAGTTTTGTAGCTATGTACTTTGTTATCTCTCCAAAGTTTTATTGGTTGTTTCTCTTTCAGTAGATCCACATTACTTCCCTTATCTTCATTCTGGTGCTTACTTCATCTATTGCAGCCAAGTAGTTGTACAGTTAATAGAATTAGTAAAAAATGTCATGAACACTTTGCTATTAATTTCTTGAGTTTTTCATGTTTTGATCAAATCTGTTTTGCTTTTGCAGTCTTATTTTTCAACTTGTGTGCACATGTGTGTGTGTTTGTGTTTTATTATCAAAACTTGAATCTGAAGTTCTCTTCATCCTTTTATTTGGCAGAGCTGATTCATCCTTTATTAGTGTTAGGCCATAAGTGTTTCATTAAAGTTGTTGTTGATTGTTATGTTTTTTTTTTCTTGTAAATTAGCTAACTCTTAATAGCTGTGTTGTCTTTTTATAATCATATATTTCTATACATCACTCAGAGCTGTAGTTTTGTTGGATTTGTCTTCTGAAATTTCTATGTATTATGAATTATTGAGATTGAGGTGATTTTATCCTATTTTTCTTTTTATTATCACCATGCCATGCTCACTTGCTTTTGCCATTGTTCTGCAGTTAGCATTAAAACTTGCTTTGTCTTTTGTTCTGATTTTAAATTCTTATCGTAACTTCTAGTATTAAAAGGATGACCATCTTAATTTTCTGTCAATATCTAAACCATCATATTTTTCTCACTTCTTTGAAAAGCTTGAGATAATCCCACCAAAAATTTGTATTCTATAGTTATATGTCGCTTTTCATATATTCTGATTATTGATATAGTTCATAACATTTATTTGGTGATAACAATTATAGTTCTGAAGGTTTATTGAGGTTTCACTCTAACCCATCAAATTGAGGTTTCACTCTAAGGCTGACCTTGTTCATGTCAACAAATGGCATGCCTCATGGTGAGATTTACACCTCTAGTGTGACAGTCTCGTGATACACACACCTCCGTAAAGGGTTTCACCTTTTTTTTGACATTTCTCTTGAAACTGCTCAAAAATCTCGTGTTCTTTGAAAGTTGGATCTAATTCTTTCTAACATTTTTCAGAATAGGATAACATTTTTAGGTAGAAGTACACGTTTTAAGTTAGCTATGTGGCTTAACTATTCCTCTTTAAATCTTATATATAATTGGAACCCTCTATATTTTGAATTACTTCCCAAAAAGAGTTGTAACTGAGTTTCTGTACTTTGATCCTGTGTAGATGTGGTTGTAGTAGCTTGTATGCTTTCAACTTGCAAGTGACTTTAAGCTCAAGATTTATGTTCCTCGCTATGGTTTAACACTATGTTTTAACAACCACCACGGGCTGGTAACATGTGCTTCTCAGTTTTTTTTTCCTAACCAGTATCATCATTTTTTTTATGAATAAGAAAAAAACCAGTGTCATCATGTTGCAGCATTTAATTAAATTCATGACTCAGACCTTGATATTTCAGATGGTTGAGCATACTTTACTGATTTCTTACATCTGCGTTGTGCCTTCGTGCTTCCAATTTTGGTTTCTCATGATGTTTTAAGTAAAACAACTCAAAAAGGTCCAACCCACATCTGGTCTTATAATTTAAAATAACTAGTTTATGTTGCGATTTGAGTATTTTAGAATCATTATAAACCATGAGAACTTCTCAGTCCTAGGCAATGTGAAGTCCCATTTCCCACCCTTCTATACTCCGTATGCAGTATTAAAATTGGCTCTGATATTATTCATAACGACCCAAGAAAATTCCAAGCCACATGTGGTCTTATCTTCCAAAAGGACCAGTGAATGTCACAATTATAGCCTCTTGAAATTGCCATAAATTGTAAGAGCTAATGTGGGATCTCATTCACATACTCCTATACTCAATATGGTATCAAAATTAGGTTTTGATACCATTTGTAATGATCCAAAAGGACTATCCATTGTTGCAATTGGAACTTTTTGGAATCATTATATACCGGTAATAACTCTTTTCTTTACTTATAAAAAAAAAAAAATCTCTTCTAGGCAATATAAGATTCCATTCACCAACCTCCTATACTCAATTCAGAGTATTACATGAACTACTGACATATATCGGTAGTATGTGCTTGCTTTTTCATTTTACAGGTTGATGCTGTGGTGTACCTGGTGGATGCCTATGACAAGGAGAGATTTGCGGAATCGAAAAAGGAACTGGACGCACTCCTTTCTGATGAGGCCCTCGCTAACGTTCCTTTCCTTATTTTGGGAAACAAGATTGATATACCTTATGCTGCCTCGGAAGATGAGTTGCGATACCATCTTGGCCTGACCAACTTCACCACTGGCAAAGGGAAGGTAAACCTGGCAGACTCTAATGTCCGTCCATTAGAGGTTTTTATGTGCAGCATCGTACGAAAAATGGGGTATGGTGATGGTTTCAAGTGGCTCTCTCAATACATCAAATAGGGTAGTGGTCAGCAAGATACTTATGGCCTCTGCACCTGGAAGTCCCACCAAAGCACACCCCAAGCTACCCATAAAAATGTATCAAATTCCCCGTTTGTTTTAGCCTCTAAGTGGCTTTAAATTGGATGTTTTTTGTTTGGATGTGTGTGGAAGGAGGTTTTATTGTCACTGCCCTGTAAGTTTACTTGTAACAGCAAATCTTTCTTGGCTTTGTAATTTGTCATTAAACCTCTTCATTTACTATATATTTTGATAGTCATAAAATGGAAAACTGTATTTGTTATTAAATTTTGTATTTGGAATGATGTATTGATACGTTTCAAGAAAATTGGCACTCGTGTCTGATATTTCTCAGTGCATCTAAAACTAACAAGGATACACTGTCCATGTTTCTTAATTCTAGTTGATTGTCGCAAGGGCCCAGAACTTCCGGACTCTCCTTTTGTCTGTTTATGTGCGTGCAGCAGATTCATCAGGAATTGTGAAGGACAAATTAGGGTAATGATAGCCTAACATTTTATTTATTATTGTTTTATTATTTAGTTTTTTTTTTCTTTTTGCTCTTTTGAATCTGAATTAAAAACTTTAGAACATGACCTTCTTGTATAATCTATAACAAAATAAATTTAATCAACTATTGTAATCATATGATTTAATTATAAATAAATAAAAAAATTGACATTTTTTTGCTATTTGAGTCAATTTTTATAAAATTGAATTTATTTTAATTAAATTACATCATTACGTTGGTTGATTGAATTTATTTTTTTCTATATTATGCAAGAAGGTCATGTTAAAATTTTTAATCCATATTCAAATAATAATAAAAAAAAAAGGTGAGTAATAGTGATTTGGTAGCATTAAGAATCCAAATCCAGATGCTAACTAATGTGGAAATCACTTCTTCTTGAATCAGTTTTATCTTAATCCGGATGCTTTTTAATAAATGAAAAAAAAATTTCACATTAGTTAGCATAAGAAGTGATTTGGTAAAGATAAAACATGATATCAGAAACAACTTGATTTCAATTTAGTCGAAGCAGTAGACACCAGTTACGTCTAGATATCTATCTATTTATTTTCAGAAAAATCATGCATTTACTTCCACCTAATATTAAGAGGTCGATATTGTAACTAATGAGTCCAATCTTCTTGACCACAATAAACAATAAAAAAGAGATCCTTCCCCTGGACTCGTATCTAACAAGATTTGGAATTTCGATTCCATATCGTCCTTGGAGCGCACAGACAGCCACAAAACATTGTTCCTAGAACTGTTGCTGTAGCCTGTAAAGTTACATGTAATGAAATCGTGGAGTTCTTCGTCATCTTTCACACAAGGGGTCAAATCGATGTCCAGTTCGTGCCCACCTCAATACCACACAAACAAAGCAAAGAATCAAAAAACCATCTTCCATGGGAAATGACCCCACATATTACAATACAATCTAAGTTTCATGGCCACGCCTAACCCCACGGCCCACCCCAAATGGACAACAAGGATCCGCGTTTCTAACACTATCCCATTCCCACTCTCCTTTACAGTCTCACTTTGACCCTTCTCCTTTCCTTCCTTCCAAAGCTTTATAAACCCAAAACTTCACTCCCCACTTCCCACGCTCTCACTTCCACCAGCCATTGCCCATAATCCCTGTACTCTGCTCTGCCTTCTGTCTTTCTCTCTCTTATTCAATATCGAAATGGGAAACTCTACTTCTTGTTACTTTCCTTGCCCCTCGAACTCTGAAACAGCAAAGCTCTTTGATTCTCATGGCAACCTCCAGCGACTCAAGCTCCCTCTAACAGCGGCGGAGCTCATGCTGGAACACCCAGGCCATGCCATCGCTTCAGTGGAAGACTTGCGTCGAACTCGTCTCATATCCGGCATGCGGGCCGACGACGAGCTTCTGGCCGGAAAGGTTTACCTTCTGGTATCCTCGGGTAGGGTTCACTTCAGGGTTTCCGAGTTGGAGATGGCAGTCATAGACTTGGCCTGTAAGAAGAAAGCACCCAAATTGAAGCCATGTGGTTCCAAGGTTTTGCCGGCTATGGCGGTGGAGTCGAGAGAAGTGGGAGATCAAGATGATCAAGTTTTGGGAGGGGAGGTAATTACTGGCCTTCCAGGTCTCCAGCTGGGGAACCATAGGCGGTGGAGTCCTGCTTTGGAGCCTATTTCCGAGGGTTTTTGAGAAACCAACCCTCCACCTTAATTTGTTTTTATACTTGTCTGTGTTCTCTTTGAATGGGAAACCGAATATGGAAGATTTTTTTAACTCAGAACTCGGAAAGTATTTTCTTTAGCTATACTGTTAGCTCAAAAGGAGGATGCTTTTCCAAATTATTGAACAGAACTAGCAGAATTATGAGCTGCATATAGTCTAGAATCATATATAGATGCAGATGATTGCATGCAGTATCTGCAAAACTCGACAGTATCCACGGCCACCACGTAAAGACATCGACTTATTTCCCATTACTGAAATAGCCTTGTTATCCCTAATTACTATGAGACATGACAGAGAAAGTAGTGTAATTCTCCTAAGATTTGAAAATTGGAAAACTTGAAAGTACTACATGATGGAGGAATTATGTGTGATATGCTTATTTTTGTAGCGAATTAGTTCCACCCTCGCAAAGAGATTTTATAAAAATAAATTTAAAAATTGAGGTAAATTTATATGATATGTTAGATTTATTTAACAATAAAAGTAATTTAATAATCTGACGTACCATATCAAGACACATCAATTTGTGGGTTTACTTTTATGAAATCAGTCTCGTTTGGTTACGCAGTTCAGATGAGATAAGATAATATGTTTTGTTGAAAATTGAATAAAATCTTATTATAATATAATTTTTATTTTGAGATTTAAAAAAGTTAAATTGTTCATTATATTTTATATGGGAGTTTAAAAAAGTTATAATGATTATATGACATGACATGAGATAGTTTGATTTTATGTAATCAAACCAGCCAATGAGTTTTGCTACGGATCAACCATTGTTCACGACTAATCCATAGCATACCTTAGCTGGCATCATCTTTTTGTTTGTTTTTTTTTTCTCTAAACACAGACCATCTCTCTCATGAGTAATTCTCTCTCATTAGCCTAGCTCTCTCTCTAAACGTAGACCAGCTCTCTCATCAGCTCTCTCTCTCCTACCTTGGGTCTCTCTCATTACCTCTTTCTCTCTCCTTCCTTGGTTTCTCTCTCATCAGTTCTCTCTCTCTTGCTCAGTCGGTCTCTCTCTCATTAGCTCTCTCTCTCTCGCTCGGTTGGTCTCTCTCTCATCAGCTCTCTGTCTCTCGCTCGGTCTCTCTCTCTATCCTCAATCTTTCTCTCATCAGCTCTCTCTCATAACTTAGACTTGGAGTGAGTGGTTAAGAACATGTCACGTAAAGTGTGGGCTGGCTGATGCCAAACAGGGGCTGATGTAAAGTATTTTTCATGTGGAAAATGGTTATTTTTTCTAATAGAAAATGGGGCCTATTTTTCCCAAATCTGAAGATCAGGAAGTGTCGATTCTGGGGTAATGGTGCATGTGGGTTACATTATGTTTGGAAGTTTCATCTTCAATAAAATTCTCATCTCATCTCATCTCATCATTACAACCTTTTCAAATTCCTATATAAAATATAATAAATAATTTAACTTTTTCAAATCCCAATACAACTTTTTCAAATTTCAATTTAACTTTTTCAAATCTCAAAACTAAAAAATAATATTTTAAACTTTAAAACAAAACACAAAATTCTCATCTTACCTTCCAAACATAATCTAATGTTTAAGGGTGGTGCGAGGTGGATTTACACTCCAAAGACCAAAACAAAAATGGTAGAAGAGCTTGAAGAATGTTCGAAAAAATAAAAATAACAACAGAGAAAAGGGTAGAAGATTTAGGGCGAGTGGACGAAGAAGAAGAGAACAACAAGGTGAGAGAGAGAGACTGAGGTAACTTTGAAGAGAAAAGCGGATCCAACATTTTTTTTTTTTTTTGAGGTGGATTGGGTTTTTTTTTTTTTTATGGAAATGGAGATGGTGGTCGTGGAAACACATGGTTTTCCAAGAAAAATTGGAAGTTTTTGGCATTCTAGTTTTGCTACTCATCATGCATAAATCATACGTTCGGTAAGAGAAAAATAATAAAAAATAATAAAATATATATACATTTTTATATATATATAATGTGTGTGGTGTGAGGATGATGAGTGGAATTTTTCTTTTTGCATTCATTCATATGGCTAGTTTGACAAACATTTTTCAATTCTTTTCTTAATTATTATAATTTTTCTAAACTTCCATATAAAACACTAAAAATAATTCAAGTTTTTCAATCTTAAAACAAAAATAATATTGAAATTTTATATTTTAATAATATTTTTATTAAGTTTTTTTCTCTCTCCTTTCTTAAAATCTAATAAAAACCTTAACTCAAACTATTTCATTAATATTTATTGATTTTTCATCTCAACTACTATTCAAACGAGGTCTTAATATTTGGTTTATGGGCAAAAACGATCATCTCAACTAATTGTTTCATCAATATCAGGAAACCCTCAACTGTAAGCATGTAAATCACCAAGGAATCTTCCTAATGTCTCTGTTCACCACAATTAATCAAATAATATTAACCATTTGTATCTTCTTATAGTCCAAAACCCTTTCTCATGGGGGGTGGAAAGTTTATGGCTTTTTTTTCTCTTCAATTTGGATATATATATATAGCTCTTAGTATTCCTTTGAATATGAAATCAAAATAACCGCACATGGAAAATTAACATAGAGTTTGGACATGGACCAACTGACCTCAATCATGATACATAAGTTAAGGATTAGTTAATACAGTTACTCAAACAATAGTACTAACAATAACAATAAGATCCATAAACTAATAACAGTACTACAGTTACAGTTGAACCGTTCCTTTGACTTCCTTTCCTTTTTAGGTAGATCTTTCAGAACATCTCTTGCTGTTGGATCAGAGCAGAGATCGAATACATCAGTGCCAATGAGGAGCAGGTGGTCAATGTCAATGTCGATATCTTCGATCAGCCTCACCTCAAACCCAACGACCCCATCTAAGTTAGATACCAATTCCCTCATTTTTGCCGTCACAACATGGAACGGTTAACCAAACACCTACATCCATGCACATTCTCCATTGAACAAACGTACCAACTTGTTTATAAAAGGCGGCACAAAGAAACATGCTGTTTGTTACCACTTGTCTCATAACTTTGAGCTGTCTGTTTTTCATGGGAAACTGTGTCGCATATCCTACATCAGAAGATGCCACCGGCAAAGTTATTCTTTCCGACGGCACCGTCCATGAATTTGGCAAACCTTTAACGGCGGCTGAGCTCATGTTGGAGCACTCCCAACAAGTTGTGGTTGAGCTGCACTCAGCCGTGAATGAGAAGCGGCCAACTCCATTGCCTGCGGACAAGATGTTAGAGACCAGAAGGATTTACGTAATGCTTCCTGTTACGAAGGGGAAGCTTGCTGCATTGTCCAGTGAAGAAACTCGACAGATTCTTCTGACCGCAAACTCAGTTTTGCGTTCGAGGTCATCGCTTTTGTCTTTGTCAAGGTTTCTTCCTTTGTTCGCTCGGATCTTCCCTGCTGCAAGTTTAGGAGATGGACAAGGGTTATTGATGCAGAAGAAGGAGAGCGAAGAGAGGACTGAGAAGAGCTTTGTGTTAATGGAATCTTTGCCGGAGTTATTAGATGGAAGGCCGGACTATTTGAGCAGGCAATTATCAGGCAAGGGATGGAAACCGAGTTTGGATACCATAAAGGAGAATAACATCAAGAAAAAGATGTCTCACTGGTTGTTTAAAAGATGAAGTTTTGTTTAGAGGATGTTATTTACGTGGAGAAGTGCTACACTCACCAGTAATGTCGCAAAAGTAAAATTGAGTGTTTTTTATATGATATATTAAATTGTAAAATTACTTTTATTGTAAAAAAGATCTAATATATTAAATAAAAATACGTCAGTTTATAGATTTACTTTTATAAAATCTCTTTATACCTGTAACACTTCTCCTTTACAAAACTAGTGTATAACATACTACTTATTAGGGGTGTAACCGGTCCGGTTTTAGACAAAATCTTGGACCGAACCGGTATGACCGGTTTTGTATTTTTCAAAACCGATTACGCCCCCGATTACCCTCCTAAACCGGTACTTCCGGTTTTACCGGTTTCTGGTCCGGTCCGGTCCGGTTTTCCGGTTTTTTTTAAATATAAGTTTGACATTTTGTCATTAAAAATATGTTTAAAAAAAACTGTTTTAAAGAAATCTATTATACTTTTATTAATCTATATTAGACTATTAATATAATTATAACTATAGTCTATATTAGATTATTAGTACAAGTTATAAACTTATATATTAGTATAACTATATATTAGTATATATTAGTATTAGTGATAAACTATATATTAGTATAGATATATAATACATTTTTTTTTATAAGTAGTATAGCTATATAATACATGATCAATTATATTTTCATTTTTAAGATTAAATTTTTATTTTATAATAACATTATCTTATATATAATTATATTAATAGTATATGATCAAACAAATTACATATGTTCATATTTAAATTAACATTTTATATTATATTTTATAAATTATGATATGAAATTATTTCATATATGATATATAATTATATATAAAAATTTCACATATAATTATACATTATATATAAAACTTATATATTAATATATATAAAATATTTTGTATAATTTTAATTTTGTATAAAACTTATATATAAAATATTATTTTTTATATATTTTTTATCAACCGGTTCGGTCCGGTCCAAAAAATCTTAAAACCGGAACCGGACCGGTTCCAACCGGTTTATGAATTATAAAAACCGATTCCGGACCGGACCGATTCAAAACCGGTAAAACCGGTCCGGTCCGATTTACCGGTTTTTCGGTTTAAATTTACACCCCTACTACTTATTCATGTACAACTCATTATTGTAGTTTGATGTGATCAATACTACATGAATTGTAACCCCCCAAACCCGGGAGGTTCGAGGAGTTAGCTCATGTTACCTAAAATCATCTCCTAACAATTCAATATAATATATACTCCAAATGCTTTATAAACATGAACTCATATGTTTATACTAAATATAGGTGTTCCTCTACAAGGATCTAAACATAGTTAATCAACAATTCCATAAGTCTCAATAAATTATCAACATCCCAATAAACCAAATCAACATAATAAAATCCAATCTACTGAATATAATCCTCGAATAATCATATTACTGTTAGGAACTAAATCCACTATTCTTAACTAAGCTTGCTCATGGTGCCTGTTCTTGATTCCAAGTTGAACCATCAAAACTATTTAAAAATATTGAATGTAATTGGGTGAGTTATCAACAACTTAGTAAGCAGTGAACATATATTAGTATGTAAACATGAGCCAATATAGAATGCAGAACAAAACAAATTATCAAATTCTCGAGCGAACTTCAGAAAACATTTATTTACAGTAATAAAACATATACAAAATCCTTTGGCACAAAAATAATTGAACAACATCATAACAAAACATATTTCATGTTTAACCCATGTGATCAGGTTATACAAACCCCGACAGCCAATCGAACAAAAACAAAACGTGAATCTTCCCCTTATTATTTTCGAAGCCTTAAATGTGTACACATGAAATACCACGTACAAAATCACTTTATTTTTAAAGTGGTTGTATTAAAAACACAGATATTGGTACCAATATTATAATAGAGGCCATAGTTTTACACTCGTGGTAAGGTTAGGGCAGAAGCAGAAACAGAGAGTCATGCAAAAAGTTTTCATATGCAACATTTCATATAAAAACATTTCACTTCACCATCACAATCGTATATCAACAAATCAATCACACGTTCAAAACACTTATCCCTCACTTTAAAAAACCAATAACCAATCTACATTTGTCCCAACATCAACATGTGTTGGTATTTTTTTAATAATGTTTATTATTTCTTGTTGAGTTTCTCTCATATTTTGTTGGTAGTTAATATTAACATTGCCGTTGGGGAGAGTTTTGGTCTTAAGTGTTCAAACCATTTTTTGATTTCAAGCGGTTTTATGCCTTAGACATTGTAAGTTTAATTTCTTTAACGTTCTGGAGGTTTTATTTCCCTTTATTGTTCAGTTGCCATTTATTTCTCTGGGAAGAACGTTGGCATTGAAGGCCGAAGGGTCTTTTAAGAGGCTAATTAAGTTGGTTAATAGGCTTGTCTTCATTTAGCCGTTTGTTATGGCCTTTAGTTTATTTTGTTGTTTTTGATTGTTAATCCCTCATTACATCCTCAATGTTGGCTCCTTTATTCTTTTTCCCGTTATGTCCATTACGTCTAGAGTCTTTCTTTGTCTAGTTATATATATTTGTTTGGTCTTTTGGTACGAGGTGGGCATATACTTGAGAAAAAGTGAGATAAGAAAAATAAGTTTAGTGAGTATATATTTTTTAGAATATTTCCAGATAAAAGAAATATGTTCTTTTGCTGGAGTTTTGAGCTCAACCACTTGTGCAAAGTTGGTTCGGGTTATATGAAGATCAATTGGGTTATTATATCCTGGAGGAGTCAAGTCAAGAAGGGTTCTACTGTACCTGTTAATTTGAGACTTTGGCTTTGTTTGGATGCCAAAATCAGCTCAACTCAATTTAAATTTGAACCCAACCTGCCATCCAAATGCGCGCCTGAACTAAGTTCTCATCCAATAAAAAAACACTCAACTCGATTTACTGTAGCTAGACACGATACCTCAACTTTTAGAGATTCCTTCTCTTCCCCTGACATTAGCTTTTATTTTTCCAACAGACCCGTTATAACTTCTCCCTCTCTCTCTCTCTCTCTCTCTCTCTCTCTCCCTCCCTATTTCTTTCCCCATCCTTCTTCTTCCCCAACCAACCCCCCATCTTCCAGAACATAACGAGTTTCCTTGTAATTCAAAATCGACAGCTAACGTTGTGATTTCTCCAGAGCCATTGTGAAGAGAGACCCAATTGCTGACCACGTTTGAAGTTCTCGTTGCTATCGACACCCTCTCTCTCGTTCCCCATAGTCGACAGGTTGAAGAAGTTTTGCCGTTCTGTTAGAATGAAAATTGTTCCAACGTCTGCAGCCCTCGTCCTCGAACAATGCTTGAAACAATAGATGGGGTTGTCCTTCCTGTCTGAACCTGAGTAGCCCACTGCATGATTTCCTTTCGGCGTGGTGAATAAATAATGCCAATCAGAGTACTTGATCTCCTTTTTACAAACTGAACTCTAAATAAGCTAAGAACTTTCTTTCCAATCTCTCAACTCATAAGTGTTTACTATAAACCTGTGTGCCCATCTCCTCTGTGCCCCTATTTGTTTATTTGTGTGTTGAGATTTCTATATAATTCCCATGACGAGATCAGCCCAAACCACCACCATTTTAATACCAAAGCAAAGCTCCTTCACGGTCAAGTGGACCAACTGAAGGCTTACCTTCAGGAGACTAACAATCACGGCTTCGGGGACGCAATCGTACCGAGTAAGTTCAACCCCAAAAGCTTGTATTTTGCTTTTAAACTCTACTAGATTTTCCTTTTCTTGAGCTTCATCTTTTGCTTTTTTCTCACAACCATGAATTTTGAAATTGAGCTTCAGTCGCTTATGTTGTTGTCTTCAATTTTTTTCATGTCAATCTAGATGTTAGTGTGCCAGTTTAGTTTATTTAGGTATTTTGGGTTTCTAGGTCATTGAACGATTGAAATTTAGGTGAAATTTGGTTTAGCTTTTGGGATTTTGATCTGGGTTTTGAGTGTGAAGTCAAGGCCTTAGCTGCGCCTATTGGTTTATTGCTTTGAAGGACTTTAATGATCTGTTGCTAAGATGCAACCTGATCAGAGGAAAAATGTAAATTTACTCATTTCTGGTGTATACATTTATATATGTGTGTATATTGGCTCATGTTATTGGTTTGAGATTATGTGAGTATTGAAGTCTCGAGAATTGCTTCTGTATTTCTTTTATCTAATTTTAAAGGGAATCAAATTAATTGCAAACAAATCGCTCTTGTTCAAATATGAATTATTTGCTTTTTATAATTCATTATTTTCCTCTAATTTGTTGTAGTCCATTTGTACTGGGTTGCTTGTTATGTTGTGTTTATGATTCCTGTGTTTGGATCGAATGGAATAACCTGTCATGTTTATTTTTCAACTTCTGTGCCAGTTGCTGGGAACCCATTGCAGTTTTGTGGGAGGTCCCACTAGAATTATATGAAATCATATGACAATTGCATGGCTGGCTTTTTAATTTCTCATGTTATGCTATATCATTATTTAAGGGTTAGTTTGGGATTGAAAATGTTATATGGTGTGAGATACTACTTATCTAGGCAACATAAACTTAACTTTGCATTGCACACATTGAGGTTGGAACAGAGCCTCAAGTGGCTTGTTTTGGAAAACATTCATGTCTTCACGTGATTTTATTAACTCTAGGTTTAGAATAGAGTCGTAACAATGGTACTGACGAAGCGGTTTTTCTTTTGAGCCTAATGATGGAGAAGCAGCAATCCCGTCCCCAACGTCGTATGCCCAGGCCACAACATAACATTGGCTTGCGTGGTTATCAGTACATCATCGCAATCTTAAATGGACATCCTAACACCTGTTACGAGATGTTCCGAATGGAGGTATATGCATTACGGGCCTTATGCGATCGTTTATGTAGAGATGTTCGCTTGTGTGATTCGATACGAGAGGTCACTATTGAGGAAGCTTTAGGAATGTTTTGCTACACTGTCGGACATGGTGTCATTCAACGAAATGCAGCTAACATATTTCAACATTTGGTTGAAACTATAAATCGACATGTGTACGACGTAATGCGTGCATTATCTCGCCTAGCGCGCCATGTGATTAAACCAAGCCAAACGATGGGGGTGATGCTTTATATTGAAGGAAATCTCATACATTATCCATAGTTTGAGGTAAATTTATCTTACATTATCTACTTCTGTATAAATGCACTATACAAATGCCGATATATTTTCAATGCACGATTTTGAAATTTATGCAAATTTAAAACAAAATCTACAGAAATGTCATGGTGCAATGGATGGGGTCATGATCCACGTAGCTATACCGGCTTCTGTAACTAATGCATATCTAAATCGGTATCAACAGGTTGCCCATAATTTCTTGTGTCTGTGATTTCGATATAAAATTCACATTCGTATATGTCGGGTGGGAGGGTACAGTCCATGATACTCGTGTTTTAATCGATGCATTAAGGCGTCCAGGGAACAACTTTCCATGGCTTGAAAAAGGTAATTTTGCCCCATTCTTTAATTTGTATCTACACAGTTTGTGATAATTTAGATTCTTAAATTACAAATAAAAAATTAATGTTGTACTAAATTTTCAGGATATTATTATTTAGTAGATTCGGTATTCCCATGTACCGAAAGATTTATGCCGTCGTATCCAAGGATGAGATACCATAGATCTGAAAGACATGGCGATCGTACCTTTCAAGGATATAAAGATCTATTTAATTATCGGCATTCATCCATTTGAAATGTCATTGAACGAGCTTTCAGTGTGTTGAAAAAGCATTTTCGAATTTTAAATTTTATACCCCCATACCTTCCAACGCGGCAAGGATATCTTATTATTGCATGTTGTGCGATTTTCATTCGCACGGTTACACTTAATGATCAAGATTTTTTATCATATAGCAATCTCGATGATTATCCAGGAATGAATGCGGAGCATAACACCAGTGAACAATCTCATGTTCCTGACATGTCGACTGCATCAGCACAAGTGATGGCTGCAACTAGAGATGCTATTGCAAACACTTTGTGGGCGCAACATACAAGTCAACAAGGAAACACCTAATTGCAATCTTTTTGGTTACGTCAGTATGAAACAATATATTGTAAATTGGAAAAACTTTATTTACATATATTGATGTTTTGTATGTAAATAAATTATTGAATAAAATGTTGTCATGCTCCTGGTAGTATTTTTTCTCAGTAATTGAGTAATATTTGTTTTTTAATTTCAAGAAAAAATTTATATACAAAATGTAGTGAAAATTCAGTTTTTACATGCATTGACTCATTTAAATAATAAAGTGATATTATTTATTAATTTTTTTATTCTTAACAAATTAAAAAAAATCAATCATATTTTATATAATCAAATAAAAAAGTCAGGAAAGATATATAATGGTACTTGGTATTACTGATTTAACTCAAATAATAAATAAGATATAATAGAAATAATAAAATAACAGTGATGCAAAACATTGTGAAATGGTAATATGAAAAATGATACGAAAGGAAACGGATAAAAAAAAAATTAGAAAAAGTAATATGAAAGACAACAACTCCAAAAAAATCTTTTTGATCGATGGTGGCTTTTCTAAAAATGAACTTTGACCATAAAGTTGTCTTCGTTAGAGCATTGGCAATGGTCTAGTCATTGCCAAGTCTAAAATTTAGCTAAAATTTTAAGTTTTGGCTATAGAGTTAAACTTTGGTTAAGTGAATCCACATTGGACTAGCCATATTAAAGTTAAAATAATAATATAATATTATATATTTTAATAATATTTTATAATTTTTTTTATATTTTACAAATACACTCCTTATATTAATTAATAAATATAATACATATGAATCAAAACCAAAAGGAAAAAAAAAACGTATAATAATTATCTCCTTAAAATTAAACAAAAAGAAATTTTAATAAAATATAAGAGAAAGAGAGAGGAAAGAGGGAGGAATAATAAAATATTTATTTGATCATTGAATAGTATATCTCCAAACATGGCTAGGAGGAGAAATTTACTGTAGCTCAAAGTTAAGAAATATGGCTTTGGCTAGTTCAATGTAGGAATTTTAATTCAATAAAAGGCAAAATTTAGACTTGAATTTGACAATGACTAGGCCATTGCCAATGCTCTTAGCTGCAGTGTTTCGGTATTGCATTCTCTTTTTTTTTTTCTTCGTTTTATTTGACGCCAGTAATCGTTTTTTTTTACTTGTTTTTTTCTTTCCATTCATCTTTATTCAACAGTACATGTCAGGTGAACAATATCATAATGGTGGGACCCATTTCTTTTATAACTTCTTATAAATATATATAAATTCATCTTAATATTCAAACACAACTTAAACTCATTTTAAGTGGACCCCACCAAACTCATTCAACAATCTCAACTCACTACTATTCATAAAAAACTCAATTCAACTCAACTCAGTTCTGCATCTAAATGCAGCCTTTGTACACTATAGATGGCTTGAATCTCCTTAAAGAAAGCGAGATTTTTGTGCCTCAGTCCAAACTGGTTTTGTTTTAATTTTAATTTTATTGTGATTTTTATTTTACAATTGTGTATTTCACCAACAATTTAAAGGAGAATCAGCATGGAGCCTACAACTGAAAAATCCACGGAAAGTATTAGAGATCTTAATTAGCCATTCTGTTTCAAGGGAGCTTATTTCAAGAGATGGAAGTGCAAGGTGTTCTTCTATTTAAGCCTTCTCAACATTTCCTATCTTCTCACTGCAAAGAATCCTAGCAAAATCACTACCGAGAACATGACTCAAGCACAAGTGAAAGTTCACGAAAAAAAGATTGAGAAATATACAAAAAATGAGTATAACTATCGATATTATCTTTTAAATTGTCTTGCGGATCAATTTTATGATTACTATAATACTACTTACACCTCTGCAGAGAAAACTTGGAAAGTTTTACAGAGTAAATACGATACAGAAGAAGCCAGAGCGAAGAAATATGCGGCAAGTCGCTTCTTTAGATATCAAATGGTAGATGGAAAATCCATTGTGGAGCAAGCGCAAGATTTTCAAATGGTTGTAGCTGAAGTTAGATCCGAAGGCATCAAGATTGGAGACAATCTAATTGTTTGTGGCATCATCGACAAGCTACCAACTTCGTGGAGGGAGTTTCAAAAGTCGATGCGCCATAAACAAAAGGAGACATCTTTGGAGATATTAATCACACGTATTCATGTAGAGGAGGAAGCTAGAGGCCAAGATGATTTGGTGTTTCAAAATGATAATGAGGATTCCATGACAAAGGTAAATTTAATTTCTAAAAATGGTAGCTTGCCCAAAGGTCAAAATACAAAAAATAGTTATTTGAAGTCGCAAATAAAAGATTTCAAAAAATTTAGTAGACCTCACTAAAAGGGCTTTCAAAGCCAAAATGATAAGAACCAAAGATCCCTTCAAAAAATCAAGCGTGTTTTATCTGTAGCAAAATTGGGCACTTTGCTCGAATTTGTAAGTTCCAGATGCGAGAAAATAATTCTCAAGTTAACATAACTGCAGAGCCATTTGTAGCAATGATCACAGATATTAACATGGTTTAATTTGTTGAAGGGTGGTGGGCAGATTCTGGTGCCAATAGGCATATCTGCTATAATAAAGATTGGTACAAAAGTTTTACTCCCTTTGGGAAGAGAAGACTATTATGATTGGTGATTCAAGTAAAACCGAGGTTCTTGGAAGTGGTGAGGTTGAGCTGAAAATCACCTCTAGACGTATATTGATGCTCAAAAATGTGTTCTATACACTGTCTATGAGGAAGAATTTGATGTCGAGTTTTTTACTCAACAAAGAGGGTTTCAAACAAACTATGGAATCTGATCAATATGTAATTACAAAAAATGGAGTTTTTGTATGCAAGGGTTATGCTTGTGATTGGATGTTTAAATTGAATATTGAGAATAAAGCATAGAATATTTCTTTTTATGTGCATTATTCCTTAAATGTTTTGGCACATATGCTTATGTCTTTCTTAGATATGGAAGAAAAATAGCAGTCTATTTTTTCATATTGGAATAAAGTGATTTTTGAGTAAGGTATATTTTATTTTTATGAAAATAAAATTTCTTTTTAAATCTAAAAATTAGTGCGGGTTAAGGTTTTAGAAAATAATATTATTTTTAAAATACTTGGCTCCAACGTTTTTTTCTTTTCTTTGAGTTTTTAGAAGTAAAGTAAATGGTTTACTCTTTGGAAACTGATATACGTTCACGGAAAAATTTCCCAAACAATTTTGTATTTACATCGGATGCTTCTATTATATTTGCTGCCGTTTGGCTTATTTAAAACGTATATGATATTAATTTTGGCATTAGTGTCATAACTGAAAGCCTTTCAATGTCCAGATTTTAATATAGTTATCCTGATGAAATTTGGATGCATATATTATTATTAGCCGTTCTAAGATTTTATTAATTATTTTTTTAAGTTGCCATATTTTTCTTAAGTCAACTATGAAGTTGAACTGCTTTGGCTTCAATAAAGAAGCGAATTAATTGAGAGATTTATTCTTTTGTGAAAAAAATCAATTAATTCATTGTGATAGTATTACTATAATTGGTAGAGTACAAAATTGTTATTATAACGGTAATTCTAAATCCTTTAGAAGAAAAATACAATCTTGTGAGATTTTTTTTATTGATGGTGTTATTAATGTGGATCCACTAAACAAAGTTTTGACAAGAGAAATGATTTGGAATACATCGAGGGGAATGAGATTAAAATCTATAAATTCATGAGTCATGTATGAGGATACCCAACCTGGGGACTAGAGATCCTGAGAACAGGGTTTAATGGGAAAAATGAATAATATGATTCGTAAGAAATGCACTATTTATTTTATTTCTCACTCTTAAGTTGTGAGTGCATTTCTCCTGTAATGTTGTGGAGGATGAGTTTTTGAAAAAACTCTGAAATTCTGTAGCTCTTATGAGTAGGCTGTAAGAATTACAAAAGTACCCTTGACAGAGTTTACCTATGTGAGTGTGAAAGTGGGGCCGCTCTCTATGAGATTTGGGTTTATTCTCAAATACACTCATTGAAATCGGGATGAGTACTAGGTCGTAATGTGATGGCTAATAAAACTTATGTCAACACCTGGATTACTATGTATGAGTAATAATTTTTTATTTTCCTTAAGTAGTCATAGTTCAAGTTTGAGACCACTATTGACTCTGGAGTAAAAGTTTTTATTTCACTAAATGAGAGTTCAATGCAAAGCATACCTTCATGATACATAATACTCAATCTTTGTCTGGAAGTATCTCTCCTATATTATTTTCTATTATTATTAAAAAATAGTGGGAGAATGTTGGTATTTTTTTAATAATGTTTATTATTTATCATTGAGTTTCTCTCATATTTTGTTGGTAGTTAATATTAACATTGCCGTTGGGGAGAGTTTTGGTCTTAAGTTTCAAACTGTTTTTTTATTTCAAGCGGTTTTATGCCTTAGATGTGTAAGTTTAATTTCTTTAACGTTCTAGAGGTTTTATTTCCCTTTGTTGTTCAGTTGCCATTTATTTCTCTGGGAAGAACGTTGGCACTGAAGGCCGAAGGGTCTTTTAAGAGGCTAATTAAGTTGGTTAACGGGCTTGTTTTCATTTAGCCGTTTGTTATGGCCTTTAGTTTATTTTATTGTTTTTTATCGTTAAGCCCTCATTACATCCTGAACGTTGGCTCCTTTATTCTTTTTCCCGTTATGTCCATTACGTCTAGAGTTTGTCTTTTGTCCGGTTTATATATATTTGTTTGGTCTTTCGGTACAGGAGGGGCATATACTTAAGAAAAAAGTGAGATAAGAAAAATAAGTTTAATGAGTATATACATTTTAGAATATTTTTAGATAAAAGAAATGTGTTCTTTTGGTGGAATTTTGAACTCAACCACTTGTGCAGAGTTGGTTCGGGTTATTCGACGATCAGTTGGGCTATTGCATCTTAAAGGAGTCAAGTCAAAAAGAGTTCTATTGTACTGATTAATTTGAGACTTTGTACACCGTAGAAGGCTTGAATCTCCTTAAAGAAGGTGAGATTCCCGTGCCTCAGTCCAAACTGGCTTCGTCTTAATTTTAATTTCATTGTAATTTTTATTTTATTATTGTGTATTTCACCAATAACATGTCTAACGACCAAATAGCAACACGTCAACCCCAAACATCCACACAATTCACAACATATCCAATACAACCTACCCACAATCATAACCTGTCACAACACCAACAACCCAAACAGCCACACTATCAAGTCTTCTCCGCCTACAACACTACAACTAGCTACTCCTAACAGGTCATGCAACAAACATCTCATAGACTAACATGTCAAGCAATCATACATAGCTCAAAATACTATCTCAATGACTCCCCACATCACACACAATCCAAATGGCAACCCAAACCACCACAATTTGCGTTCATCCCCTCTTACTCCCCAACATTACAATCACAAGATTTTCCAAACAACAACATCCAACAATCCACACAACGAAGTTCTACCATTCAAACATAATTCATAAAAAAAAAAAAATCCAACAACAACCAACCGTTCATATCACAAACGTAATAGTAGAAAATGGGCCTAATAATCTGGGTTTCATACCTAATCTCGTGTGGTGTCTCGGGATGTAACTACTACCCTATAAACCAACACAATGATATCAAAAATTGAGTTTGCACAATGAGGTATCACATGGCAATAGGGCTAAAATTGAACAAGAGCATTACCTTGGCGACACTTCGAATGGAGGCTATGCAATACCATTGCTTCCATTGGTCATGATGGTAGCATTAACAGAAAGGATAAATATGGGATATAGAGTGAGTGAGAATGAACAAGGGCAAGAAACTGACGAAGATATAGAAAAGCCAAAAATAAAGATCAGAGAGACTCACCAGCATCGGCAGTGTGAGACGATGTCAGAAATGGAGTCCATGAATAGAGACGGTGTTGTACTGGGTATACTCTGAAAAATGTCAATCTTGAGGCAAAGAAATACACACACACACCATGAGAGAGAAATAGAGAGGGGAAAAGGCAACAAGGCTTACCAACTTTGTCACGCACAGCGGAGCACTTTGGTTGATACTGAACGGAGAGAAAGGAGTGTAAACCCATAGGATTTTGCTGCTTGAAGAACAACTGGCAATGGCACTACACGGATGGGAGAGAGAGAATTGCAAGGGTGAAATTTCTTTTGAGACACCGAAATGGTGTGGGGGATTTGGGGAGAACGGCAAGAGAGAAAATAGGAACAAGGGAGAAACAGTCAAGGAGAGGAGTAGGGGAAACAAAAGAGTGGACTCTTAGCCTGGGCATAAGCTTGGGTCTGGTCTTGGTGTTACATGAATATAAACATCTAATTGAGGAAATTTTCTCTCTTTCCAAATCTGTACTTTTTTTTTCTCTCTGTGTGAGTATGATTGCCTTGCATTTTTTTAATATTTAATTTGACTAAAAAGTAGAACTCTAACTACGAAGAATTATAACTCTGAAAGAAATATTAATAGAACTAATATTAATTGTTAATGACTTTTTTCACAAATGGGTCATCGATCTCGGTTTCCTGCAATATAAGGAAGGTGAGACCTCGAGGTTGGTGAAACACCTCCGATTCCCAAGTCAGTTCGTTGATCCTTATAGAGAATTCTTTATATAAGAGAGAGCATGAGAAAGCATTCTAACTTGGGATTCGCTTTTATATCTCTTGCCAAGATGGTTCCTTGTATCCTGTGTCATAGGCGCTCATCCTCCGTATTGGGTACCATGCCATCGCCTTTAATGCAGCGTGACTCCCTTGGGCCGTGTCTTATATGACAAGTTAGTGAGTGCGGCATCTTTAGTGCATCTGTCAGGGACAGGGGTTCTCGTCAAGATCTTAGTCCACGTTCCGTATTTGACCCTTTAATGCGGCATCGCTCTGCTACAATGTGCGTGTGCAGGGTTGTGTCAGAGAGGACGTCATCCTATTGTTCCACGTCGACCCCCTTCCTGCATTGGCCTTGGGCCTCCTTTTGCTTATCCTGCCTCATGTGCTGAGTTTGATTTGGCCACTCGGCCCAAAGTTTTAAAGACCATTTCGTATCAGTCAGTACAGTCAAAATTTATCGTGCCAGAACAGTACCAGGCATGGTGGAGGTGGGCGTTTTGTACCAGGTCAAATACCAGTCATTTCGATCAATAATGACTGGTTTTTAGATTTATCTCGGTATAAAAAAGGGCTTTTCAGAAATATGCTTTTCGGAAACTCAAGGCCTAAGGGGCATTTTCGGTTTTTTTAATTTTTTTAAAATCCTTTCTGAGAGGCGTCAACTCTCTCTCGTATTTCTTCTTTAGATCTTCCTCAAATCTTATAAAAGTGTACAAGCAACCCCGTACAATGGACAGTCTGTCAACTTTGGTTTAAATAGCTGATGTGGTACTATCTTTACAGTGACATCACAGTGAGATGAATTTATCAATTACTATAGTTAGAAGTATTATTAAATTCTACTCATCATCCTTATACCATACATCACTCATAATTTTTTTTATTTTTTATTTTTTCTTCTTACCAAGTGTTTGATGTATGGTAAAAAAATCAATTAGTTTATGAAGAATAAAACTAAAAAAAAATAGAAAATGATTTTTAAAAAAAAAAAATAAATGTGATGTGTGGTGTGTGTGGATGATGAGTAACAAAACTCTTTACAAATATGTTTTGTTAAGACTTGTAATAAGAAGCATTATTAAATTTCTCATGTATATATGTTTTTAAAACTTATATTGTTGTTATTTTGGAAGATAGTTTATAAATTATATATGTATAATTTATATATATAGACTATCCTGAAATGGTACCAGTATCAAAATATTTTATTTCAGTGTCTCGATCGAAACGGTATTCAAAACTTTGGCTGGACCTCTCGAGATCGAGCTAGGCACAGCCTTTTGTTTGGGGGGGGGAGGGAGAGGAGGGGGGGTACTAGATGGAAGTGGACGACTATATAGTTTATGAAAGAGACTATCAAATCTTCTTGTGCACCGGTTCAAATGATTTAAGGATTTTATTGATTATTAGTAATGAATAACGATATACAAGTTCCAAATTTACAAGTATCGTGCAAACTTTTTATAAAAAAGTGAACTCATCATGAAAAAGTATGAAAAACTCAATTTTTTCTTAACGATGTTCACTTTAAAAAAAAAAAAAAAAAAAAGACTTGTACAAAATTTGTATATTTGAAATTTGTGCCTAACATTACTCTACTAGTACTATATAAGAACCGAATTTAGAACGAATGTTGGTTTATAAACTAGTATTGGGTAATACAAAAGCCCATGAAGCCCAATTGGGGGCCCACTTAGCAATGTCCCCCCAATTTAGAAAATTCTGGGCCACACGACTGAAAACACCGAGGGAGCCCATTTACATCCCAATATTTCAAAAACCCATGTGCATGTGGGTTTTTGGGACTATAAACAAGCATAAAATTGAACAATAACCATGCATTTTATTTTATTTTATTGTGGGTCCTTCTCATGAATCCCAATTGTTTTTTTCTAGGAATTAATCCCACACATCCTCAAAGGCATGTAGTATGTAGAGAGATGTGTTAGAATATTATGTTAGAATATTACCATATTTGGAATATATTTATAATATTTTAGTATGAATGGTAATATGACTTATTTTTTACCATATTTAGTTATTGTGTAAATTTAGTATAATTGATTTATTATATTTCTATTATTTCTCTAGTCTCATTCATCTATAAATAGATAGATATGTTATGTATTTAAGAACATTTGAGAATAACAAAGATGTAGTCTTCAAATTTTCTCTCCTTCCTTCTCCCTTCCCTATCATCTTTTCTATTTTATTTTATTTTCTTCAAAATGTATGAAAATAATATCTTGAGTTTGAAACTCCGCATTCACACTATTAAACGTTCGTAATAATTTCTCCTAAGAATTATACGAGGTGCATTTACGAAAAAAATCTTTGCAGAGAGCATGTAAAGTTCCAATTAATTCAAAATTAATTGGAACTTTATCCTCCGTGCCAATAAGAAAAAATGAAGCCTGTGGAGAGAGATCACTCAAGAGTACTGCTTGCCTTATTGTCAAAAAGTGGCAATGATAACCATGGCCATTCTGTCAAGGCATGAATATGGCTACAGCTACTCAAAGGGGACCAGCTGCGTGCTTATCCACTGCGCGCAGTTGGGCTGCAAAATTTGCTATAGAAACTGTCTTACATGCTGCTATACATATATATATATATATATAGATATTCCCATCCATTCCTTCCCAATTCTCCACCCCTTAAAGGCTATCTATCGTCATCACAGCTCCCAAAACACAACCATTTCTAATAATGCAATTGAAGTTTCTTGCAGATGTTAGGACCAAAGTATGTGGGGATGCATGTGCATCATACTGATCATGATGACTGATGAATCTGATCAAGCTATCATGCCAAAGGCAAGGACAATGAAATTATAGAACAACAGCCTCAGTATGGCTTTGATTTTGACATCCATGAACAAAGAAACTAGCTAGGACAATCGAGAAGACTCCAAGAAAAAAACAACACCCGGCCAGGATATATAAATTTTCTGCAGCAGAATGATCACAAAAATCCACAACTTTGTTCAGTTCCTCAATCGCTACCATCCATTTTATTCTTCATGTGTAGTCATAATCCTGCAGGTTTTGGAAGAATCTCCTCCAACAAAGTATACTTTATTGGAGATGGTGAGAGAAGTACATGGAAACAATTGGAAAAAGAATAGGATTTTGAATGTTGAGATGAGTTGAGTTGTGTTGTGAATAGTAGTAGTATTTTGTAGATTCCATTGAGATAAGTTTAACTTTTTTAATTTGAGATAGCTTAACTTTTTAGGTTAAAATATATGAAACAAATTGAAATGATCAATTTAATCTTTTTATGGAAAGTTGAAAAAGTAGGTCTCATCAATGTCGAGATAGTTTAACTTTTTAGGGTAAAATGTACGAAACAGGTTGAAATGATCAGTTTAATCTTTTTATGGAAAGTTGAAAAAGTAGGTCTCATCAATGATTAGTTTAAGATGAGTTGAAATAAATTGAGTTTGATTCAACAACAAAACACATTCTAAATAAAAGAGAATTTACAGCATCACTCAAAACACAAAATATTTTTTTAATTTTTAATTATTAGTTTTTTTTATCTAATCATACTTAATCATTATTCAAACACAAAATTAAATACAATTTTTACAAACTTCAAAACAAAAAATAATTTTCAAATAATTTTATAATTTTATAATATTTTTATTCTATCTCATTTTTCAAAACCTAATAAAACATTTCAATTCAAACCATTTCATTAGTATTACTCGCTCACAAAATTCAAAAATATTTCGAGTGTTCAAACATGCCATAAGTCCTTTTACTCGGAAAATAAAAATTGTCAAATCCTATTTCGCTACCAAAAGAAAAAGAGAAAAAAAAAGTTACCCTATCTTTGGCTGTTTAAAAGTTATCTTCTTATTTAAGTTTGATTCTTTTTACTTTTTGTTTGCTGAGCCTTTAAGTAAACACAAGGAGTAGATTAGCAAAGAACTTATCTTTCTGATTTGGTACCAGTTTAAAGAGATTACTTTAACAAAGGCTTTGCTCAAAAGCCTCCATAACCACTTTCTACACCTTGTTTCCCAATCATTACAAAGACCAGTGTGTCTGTTTGTTTTACCTCTGGATCAGTTTTAACTTTAACTGGGGATCGATAATTGCTATATGGAGGCCTGTCATCTATGCCAAATCAAATGACATTTGCTTTTAGGTTTATAAAAATAAAAGGGATAACTTTATATTGGCACATAAATTTAATTACAAGGAAACCATATATGCATGTATTAAACCTTTTTTTTTTCCATTCTTTTTATCTTTTTTTAACATCGATATATGACAATAATGGTCAAAGATGTGCATTATTCCACAACCATGTTAGAATATTAATATAAAATAATTAAATCTACATCTTCTCATCAGTTTAAACTTTTGAGACAAGCAGTGATTTTAATTTACAAGTTGATCATTGCATGTATACATACAAAATTGTCAAGGAATCTGAGATCTAAGTTGAGTCTGCCTTAACTGAGACAAATTTATGGCATCCATCAATTTTCTCCATCAACTTGACCTGCAACATGTTGGTTTTGACCCAATTTGTTTTTATCAACATGGCTGATCACTGGATATATAGTGTTAATTTAGACTTTAAATATCATGCTTCAACTAAATGATCCAGCTACAGAACCATCTGTATGGTCAACTCATTGCATTTGGTAAATTAAGCAGCTTTCTCAATTGCAAATTGGATTTATTATTTGGCTTTGATAAAAGAAATGGTATTAATATTCTGTTCATTAAAAAAAAATGTTAGCAATCTTCTTACCCTACCAAATTCCTACTTATTCTTTTGTAGTTCTCAAAGTAATTTTTCTTCATATCTTTGTATTCATAACTCCAGTATGCACTTGGGGACAAGAAGACAGTTTTAACTGTTTGATTAATGAATTTTCTTGTAGTACTGGGTTTTAAAATAGAGAAATTTTATAACTACAAAAAGATTTCATAAAAATTAAATCACAAATTAACGTGATTTTATATGATAGATTAGATCTATTTTACAATAATAATAGTTTTATAATTTAACATACCAGTACAACAAGCTACCTCATTTTATGAATTTATTTTTATAAGATTTCTTTATAGTTAAAACATTTTTAAAGATATATAATGAAAACATCTATTATTTTTTCATTAATTTATTCGTTGTCTTCCAACATATTAGAATAATGCTGGTGCGTAATCCAACCTCATAAATAAGTGCCCTTAAAACTTAAAAAATTCACATATTATATTAATTAATTCTATCACTTTTCTGCGCTCCAAACAATAAAATTCAAAAAAGTTGAAAATTTCACTGTAATATTAGGTACATCATGAGTAGCTTTCCAGAAAAAATAAAAAGAAAAACCGCTATAACCATCCAAAATATGGCTGGCCTTGTTGGCCATTAATATTAAGCTTTAGAAACACTCCATTTACAAAAGCTTTTAGCACGTCCTTGCACATGGATCATCGTAGCCACGTGAAATATGATCCATACTCCATAGAGACACGTGCATGAGCTCCTAAGAGTACTCTCCCTGAGCTTTTTGCAGAGGTTTATTCAGCTTCGGGAAAAGGAATCACATTGGATGATGAATGTAACTGTAAGCGATTCAACACGATTTGGCAAAAACACTGCATAAAGATGATCGAGAAGACAATACTGTCGAGCCGTCAAAAAGACACACCAATTGCTTATATCTGCGTGTGTGTGTGTGTGTTTGTGTGCAAAGTGCAAAGCAATATACCTATAAATATATACAATTAAGAAGCTTATCCATGAGATTTTTCGTGAGAGAATCTTTAGGGCTTCACGTTACGTACTTGCCCCCTTTGATACAAACATGTCTTAGAGAATGGGAACGTTTCCCCATAGACCAAAATTAATATACAAATTCCCAATTAATTATTAATTAGTAAGTGATTTTACAATATTGCTAATAATTGGCAAAGAGAGTTATCCCCATACATGATGCTGATTCCCCCACCATTAAAAAAGGATCTTGTTTTGAGCATAACCCACCCTGGCGACTCAGTGGGTTGGTTTCCACTTTCCTAGCTATGATTTTCCCTTTGCAACTCTGAAATAATTGATTTGGAGGCCAGGCCGAATGCCTGTGCTCATGGAATTCAGAGATAAATTTCTACATACTAGCTATTAGGGTGGGTTTGGATAGAAAGTTCAGATAAGATGAAATGAGATGTTTTGAATAGTAGTAAGATTTTTTAAGTTAACATGAGATGAGATAATTTGTGAAAAAGTGTATGTTTGGATAGTGAGATGAGATAAGATAGTTTTTGACTTAAAAGATGAAATATTGTTTATTTTCTGTTCATTTAAGTGGATCTTTTCAAAACTTAAGAGATGAAATATTGTGTTTAGATAGCCAAAACTACTGTACAGTACAACTTCAAATGAAATATTTTCATCTGAACTGACTATCCAAACCCACCTGTGTTTTAACATAGATAGTAAAGTGAAAAACATTGTCTATGCTCGAAAAATGATTGATGTTTTAGTTTTTTTAAAGTTATAATAGCTCTCACTATAAATTGTGTGTTAACACATGACCAATTTCTGCATAGCAAAACTCATTTTCAACTGTTTTATTCTCTATATTTGAAGTCAACTGCAATATTTTACATATCAAATATGTGCTGTTAAATGAAAAGAAAAGGCTCAGAAACATAAACTAGCTGTTAGTTCGGTACCTGCATCGATATGCTGTCTGCTTTATGCATTCTAGCAAACAGTTGCAAATAATAACAAGGAATGACAACAAAGAGAGGTAGATCCGATAGAATGTTGAAGAAAACGGCAGCAATTATGGTTCTATATCAAACAATTAATACCCGAGAAATATGGGTTAGTGTCCAGGCAGGCAGGCAGTAGCATCAGACAAGCAAAGTTTAATGCACCTTGGTAAAACTAGTCATTTCAAATCTATAAGGATGGTGAGACACATCATGTGCTTTTACATATATGACATATAGCTAGCCCTAGGTCTAGGGCTATATCTATATCTTGTTTCTTCATTTAACATTCTCTCCTGCTCCATCTGTATACATAAAAGGAAGCATAAACTTCAGAAGACACCAACCCAATAAAATATACATGAGTTATGTTAGTTTACAAATCTTATATGTAACGCATCACTAATTCTAGGACCCTTGCATCATTATATTCATAAAAAATAATCAAAATACCAATACATTTTTCCCATAGGCTGTTGCACATAAATTTATTTAATATACATACACACACACATCTCTAATACCTGCTCCACCATTTAAAAAACAGAGCACAAAACGAAATGCGAGAAGGATGCTGTGAAGTGTCTTAAATTGTAATGGGTCATGTTTGATGGAGAGCATCTGAGAGAATTCATCACACTTAAAGGAGACACCAAAGAATTAGTACATGAAAAAATGCATGGAGGTAGTTTCACAATAGAGTGCACTACCAAACAAAACAGGTGGACCATATATGGCATGCCAATATTGGTAGCTTTATGTTATTGATGATTTCTACCAAGAAAATGAGTCGTCTTCTTCAAAATAGGGTCCCCGGTTATTACAACCTGGAACTCCTTAGCTGTAATGGAGTTGCGCGCAGCCATGCTTTTGGAAGAAAACAACCCCTGTAGACCCTGGCTACTTCATGCATATATGGGTTCAATGGTCCCAAACCTATGGGAGCAAGAATTACAGCAGAGACATATGCTATGCGTTAGTAATGGGACCTATATCCTATCCAAAGAGAGAGAATTAATCAACCATTTTCATTCTTCAATAATGGGACTACTCAAACTTGTGGTGACAGGGGGGATAAATCACAATATACTTTGTATTCTATCTTACACTTTGCATTCCTATCAACACTCAAAAACATAAGAGACTGGAATTTGTTAACTTTTGGTAGTTAAATGGTGCAATGTGTGGTGTAAAAGATAAAAGGCTGATAATTGGAAGATGCAAGATGTATTTTCCCCAATAGATATAAAACATCAAGAACTGACAAAGTAGATAACTGCCAAATTACTACTATGTACTGCACTAACTAAGGAACAACACTTCACACCAATAATACAAAGACAACAGCACAAAGCACTACCAATAGTACTTCTTCAGCCATGGTTACTTCCCCTGTTCCATGGGCCTCACATCAAACAGTTGCTGCTCAAGGCTCAAGCTCCCACCACCTGACCATGTAGTTACCCTACTTATGGTCCTTGTCAAGCACTCCTGTTTTGATTCCCACACGTCCGCTTGAGACGCACCAATCACAACATGAAACCTGCATGCATCTTAACCTCCATGTATGTAGTTGTGGATTTGGATTATGTTTAACATACTACTAGAACTGAATTATAGAAGATTTGCAGATGATTTATGCAAGAGAATTATTTAACAAAAAATAGCTGAAGATGGTGCTGCAAAAACTCTCAAAAAAATCAATCAACTTTGTCTTGGTAGGAAAATATTAAAATATATATATTGCTGATTAATTTATGAAGATTCTTAACATTAAAGGGTGATCTTTTGACATGTGAAACCCTTAAATGCCGATCCTATAATACTACACTTATAATACTAAAATGGTTTCGGCACCAAAGGCTGCTGATCTGGAACTTGGAGTGGTCCTTGTAATGTAGGATCCAGTATAAAAAAATAATAATAATAACACCGTGGAGACAGGCTAGGGTTACACATGATGACGTGGCAAGAGTGTTGGGGTATCCTGTCGGCAGGAGGTAGAAGGAACTAGGAAGGAGCTGTCCCTTTTATAAAAGGGAATGGTAGGGTGTGTGGGGATAGTGTGGGCGCAAAGGGAAAGGGGAAGTTAGAGAGCCTTTTTAAAGACAAACCCATCTGACCATCTGTCCATATTCATGTGCATTCATTAATCAAATGTGGGTGAAATAAAAAGCAAAGCAAAGCCCCCCCTAAAAGGAAAGGGCATGATTCGTGTGGCTTATGAGAGAAGAGTCCCTTCCTCCAATCCCCCCTAAATATGCATATGCTTTTATCTCATAATAGAAAATACTCTAGGCACAAAGTGATTATATAAAAACAATCTCACAAACTGACGTGGCTTGATGTGATTTGTTAGATTGTAAAATTATTTTTATTATAAAATAAATCTAACGAATTAGAAGAAGTCACGTCAATGTGAAATTATTTTTATGTAATTCCTTCACAGATATAGCAATCCTCCTTTACTAATCCCTCCTTGAACCACTTCTTTCTTATCAACCATGTATATCCTCCCTATCTTTCCCTTCTAGCTGGCCACTTCATCATTGGGCGTAAATGTAGAATCTTATCCAATAATCAAGGGGATGAAAAGGTGAAGGGGTAATTGAAAAATCACCCAAGATAAATAAGCTGAATAGGTTTTACATTCGAATTGACTATGCTAAATTTTTGAGTAATTGATCTATTGTGCCTCTTTATCTTCTTTTTTTGTTTCTATGGCAGTTGAAGCAGAGGACAGATCCGTGATGACTTGCCGGCTATACTCGGTAACTAATCACACACTCATTGGCGTCATCCTGAGTCAAATACAAGAGTTGAGAGTCTGAATTTTTATAAACATAATTATACACAATTAAAGATTTTGAGCTCGAATCCGAATATCAATTACTAATAGTATTAACTAGTAAGACTAGAGTGTAAATTATTATTCAAATTTAATGAATGACAGTCAATTCCTCTTAGGTTAGGTTTAAATAGTGAGTTGATATGAGATGAATTGAAATAAAAATTAAAAGTTGAATAAAATATTATTAGAATATTATTATTATTTTAGAATTTAAAAAATTTGAATTGTTTGTTATATTTTATATGAAAATTTATAATGATCAGATGAGATGAGATAAATTGAAATCGATTATGAATACAAACAGAGCAGAGAAAAAAAAAGAATATTGATATTCGTATAATTATTTTTATAATTTTTAATATAATTATATTTTAAATTAAGATTAAATCTATAAAATGATAGTTCTTTATAAGATATGTTATAAAAATATCATTTATTAATTTAAAAGTTATATAAGAGATTGTGAAAATGGTAGTAAAATAAAAAATGTATCATTTTCTGAAAGGAAAAGTTATTTATATTTTAATTTGGAAAGTCTAGGTAATATAATATAGTCCTATAGGCCATGACATAGGTCATAGGTTGGGAGAGATCTAGAGAATACAGTGGTGTGGTGCCAGCTACGAACTTAAAGAATCAGAGGTTCGTCTGACGGAGGGTCGAAGCTGGCATTTTCTTTTCTGGCCTTTCTTTTTCTCCACCATTTTCCCCTATTTACACTCGAAACACTCATTTTAAATCCCACATTCTTCTTCTTCTTCTTCTTCTCTCTCTTTCTCTCTCTCTCTCGATGACTTGAAAGCTCTCCTCCTTCGTTAGAGTAGAGAAAAATGTATTTCCCTTGAGAGGGAGAGAGAGAGAGAGAGAGAGAGGGAGGGATTCGTTTTTCTTCTGCTGGAACAACATAACAAAAAGAACGAACAACAATGGTTACTGCTTCTCCACGTCCCACCGCTAGTGAAAAGAAGCACTGGTGGCTTACCAACAGAAAGGTAAAACTTTGGTCCTCCATATATTTTTTGGGGTTCTTTTAATTGCATTAATCATCAAAGTCGAAAGCTTTGTTTGTAATCCATGATTATGCCAGTCAAAATGAATATTTTTCGTCTCGAAATCTTTCTTTCTACATGCAAGTTTAACCCACTGAGGTTTTGATCTTTCTGGTAAATATGTAGATGGTGGACAAGTACGTTAGAGATGCTCGTAATCTCATAGCCACCCAAGAACAGAGCGAGATTTCCTCGGCACTGAGACTTCTCGACGCAGCTTTGGCCCTCTCGCCGGGGCTCGAGCAAGCCCTGGAGCTCAAAGCCAGGGCTCTGCTATATCTGCGGCGGTTCAAGGACGTGGCTGGTATGCTCCAAGACTACATTCCGAGCCTGAAAATGGCTAACGATGACTCAGGATCTCTTGCATCCGAGAACTCGTCCCAGCATTTCTCGAGGGAGCGAGTCAAGCTTCTTGGGTCTGGTAACTTGTCCTCTGACTGGGCTTGTCGGGATCGGGATCCAAGTTTCAAGTGCTTCTCTGTCTCGGACTTGAAGAAGAAAGTCATGGCGGGGCTATGCAGAAACTGCGACAAAGATGGACAATGGAGGTAAAAGACTAATCTGTTATCTAGATTTATTATTCCGATCCAATTAATTGGCTTTGAATTACTGTACGTTTGTTCTTTCTTGTGAGTTTATTTATGTAAAGCTGGCATGTTAGATTGGTTTGAGTGAATGCACAGCCTGCCATCGTGAATTTAATGTAAATTCACTTTAATTTATCAGCCTCGTTCGACGTTCACTGCATAAAGAAACGACAAACAGTGATCAGAGGAAGTTTTGTAATTTTCAAAATCTCGTTGCGATTCACTCGGTCGTTTCCCCAAGTGCAAACTGGTTCACGTTAACTCAGCCTCTCTCTCTACGTCATTGATGCAGGTACTTGGTTCTGGGTCAAGCTTGTTGCCATTTAGGGCTGATGGAGGACGCCATGGCTCTCCTGCAGACCGGCAAGCGCCTCGCCACTGCTGCATTTCGCCGCGAAAGCATATGCCGGTCCGAAGACAGCTTCTCCGTCTCCTCCACCATCACCATCTCCACCACAACCCCTCCCACCACTCCGCCGAGTGATCCGACCGATACCGAGAGCGTAAACCAACTCATCAGCCACATTAAGCTCCTGCTCCGTCGCAAGACAGCCGCGCTTGCTGCCCTCGATGCCGGGCTTTACTCCGAGGCCATCCGCCACTTCAGCAAGATCGTCGACGGCCGCCGTGGCGCCCCTCAAGGGTTCTTGGCCGAGTGCTACATGCACCGGGCCTCGGCCTATCGATCAGCTGGTCGAATAGCCGAGTCGATCGCTGATTGCAACAAGACTTTGGCTTTGGACCCGACTTGCATTCAAGCTCTCGATACAAGAGCGTCTCTTTTGGAAACGATCCGGTGCTTGCCGGACTGTCTGCACGACCTTGAGCATCTGAAGCTTTTGTACAACTCGATTCTACGGGATAGGAAGCTTCCTGGGTCGGGTTGGAAGCGACAAAACGTGAGGTACAGGGAGATTCCTGGGAAGCTCTGTGCGCTCACTACCAAGATTCAACACCTGAAGCAGAGGGTCGCTTCTGGGGAGACCGGGAACGTGGATTACTACGTTTTGATTGGGTTGAGACGCGGGTGTTCGAGGTCTGAGTTAGAGAGAGCGCATTTGTTGCTGTGTTTGAAGCATAAGCCGGATAAAGCTATCAACTTTATTGATAGGTGTGAGCTTGCAGATGATCGCGATCTTGATTCGGTGAAAGACCGGGCGAGGATGTCAGCTTTGTTGCTGTACAGATTGCTACAAAAGGGTTATTCCAGCGTAATGGCTACAATTATGGACGAGGAAGCGGCCGAGAAACAGAGAAAAAAGGCCGCAGCTGCACTGCAAGCAGCACAAGCAGCGGCAAAACCAGTCCAGCAAACCCAAGAATCCCAATCGGAATCGGAAAACACCTCCTCTTCTTCCAAGTCTTGTACGAATACGTCGGTTTTCCAAGGTGTGTTTTGCCGGGACCTTGCTGTGGTTGGAAGTTTGCTTTCACAAGCTGGTTTTAACCGTCAAATTCCAATGAAGTACGAGGCATTGAGCTGCTGATTGGATCAATGGAGTTGGTTGGCAGAGAACATTCAAGTTCTTTTGAGATGTTACCGGCAGGGGAATCTCTGGTTCACCTTCCTTTATTCTGTACAAAATATATTTTTACAAGTACTGCCGGAAAATTTTGTATCCCATTTTCATGTTTCCTTATCTACTCCATGTACAGAATTTTCAGTAACGGATTTTCTACTTCCGGGGTTTGTACAGCTTCTTAAAATATGTATTAAATTTCCCAGCTTTTTAAGCTTGCTTTCAAGATTTCCTTTCGCTCGGCAACATTAATGGTTGTTGGCGTTGGAAAGATAAGTGAATCTGTACTGCTGTTGTAATTGCAGTGGTTGGGTCAGAGAGGATGACAGAAAGTGAGAGGACTCTGCTTTTCCGAAGAAAGTAGAGTTATCACTCAATTTCAAAAGGGTTTTGTTATTCATCCTCTCCATACTTCACACCTTTTAATATTTTTTAATATTTTTTTAAAATTTTTTTTGAATTTATTTTTTTAAAATTATTTATAATTTTTTATTCACTATTCATATAAAAATATATTTGATAAAAAAAATTTTAAAAAAAATTAAAAAAAAAATAAAGTGTGGAGTGTGATGTGTGGTGTAAATAATAGGAGGTTGAATAGATTTTTTCATTTCAAAATTGGGATTAATTTTAATAAAAGGAAATAATTATATTAATAAATTATAAAATAATTGTTAAAAATTATAGGTGTATCATTGTTTTGTAACCTTTCTTATTTTGTTTTCTACTTCTGCCGATAGTTTTGCGGCTTGCACCCTTTTGGTACCATGACTTTGAGTGTACCGGCGGGTTATGGAGATGCGGCAGTGATCCTCAGAAGACAATGTGAAGTCAGCACAGAGGAAAAAGTTGTCAGTTTTATTCTCAGGGCTAGTTACAGTCTTTATTGAGTGTGGCGACCACAAAAAAATACAGGATAAATAAATGGTAAAAATTTTATTTAATTTTTTTATACACCCATTGATCTTTTTTTTTTAATATAAAATAATTATTTTAATCAATTATATCAATTAAGTGCATAAAAAAATATAAAAATAATTATATGTAAGAGAACTCTTACGTTATCTTTTTGTTGCTTGAGCATTTATTTTATACAATTATGTTTTAAATTATAAGTATTTTAATAAAATAACTTCTAAAAATAATATGATTTTACAAAATTACCTTAGTTTTAAAACATAGTTATATAAAAAATTGTATAAAGATTTATATACTTCTTTTGTCTAATATATTGTACTGTTTGTCGGCTGGATAAATATAATATTAAATTATAAGTACATAAATAAAACAAAATAAATAATTATTTAATTATTTAATATCGTATTATAGAATCAGAATGATAAAATAATAAAAAATAATATTACTCTATACAATATTTGAATTAGGATCACATTATTTCTAATCAATTATCAATATTTAATATTATTAAATTCCCACATTATATTTATCTCTTTGAATTACTGCTAACATAAAAGCACCCAACATGATTTTTACCAATACGGGCATCAAGTGCTGTCAATACATGGTTGCTTTGCCTAATAGCCAGAGTAATTAATTGTAAGGAAAATGATACAATTACAATTTTTTTCAAATAATTTTTACAAAAATTTTTTTTTATAAAACCATATATTTAATGAGAGATATTTTTATAAAATAACTTATAAAAGCAATATTACTTTACATAAATATTCTCAATTTAACATATAATTATATAAAAAAATTATAAAAAAGAGTTGTACTTTCGTTTATTTATCTGTAAAGAGGAGGTTTTAAGAGGGTTGTTGGGAATCAATGAGCTTTTCAACCTCCCAAGCCTACATTAATGAGGTTTAATAATTTCAATAGGACTTTCTGCCATTGACCTATTAAATTAAATTATTTAACTTTTAAAAGGAGAAAAACATATTTTTTTTATAACCATTTTAAAAGGAAAATATTAAAGTTATTCATAAAAAACTTATCTATTGATTTTTTATAGATTTTTTTTTCTTATATTTTACTTTTTTAATTAAAGTGGTATATAGATAGGAAAACCACGTGAATATGGAAGTTTTTTATGAGTACAGTTTGCATTGCCATTTTAAAATATTCAATATTTGAATATGAGTACAACCATCAAATATGTAAATATTGTGTACTTTATTTTAAAAAAATAAAATTTATTGTTAAAAAATTAATATTTTTTAAAAAAATTTATTTTATTTTAAATACATATATATATATATATATATATATATATATATATATATATATATATACACGATGCTTTCACTGCAAATATCATTTCATGGCTTCTGCGTACTTTAGGGAAAGCTCCATAAGCTGAGGCTGTATTTTCAGCCGTATGAAAAGGTAGCATTCATTAAGCTACAAACTAATCCAGGAAGTCCACTTTGCTTGGAAAATGCCGAGTACTAATTTTTTATGGTCAATTTTTAGTGCTAAAATTGTCTGTTTTTTGCTTGTTCGAAACTCAAAGACAGCTACTACACATGTACATTTACGTCTTTTTATAATACAGTCCCTTAGTTATTGTTGATTTCAAAAACTTTAGTTATAGTTTGGTAGTTTTTAACTATTTAATTTAGTTATAGATACCACAAAGTCTCATAATAATAATTGAATAAAAACCCAAAGAAAAAAAGTTTATAATCATTTTCTTGAAGGCTCTTAGATAAAATGGGTTATCTAAACTTTTGAAAGAAACTAACATTTTTTTTTTTAACTGTAAAACCACGATCCTTAGTCTGAATTTAGTTATGAGTAATATTATTTATTATCTTAATTTTTATTATTATTTTATTATATAATATTAAATAATTAAATATTATTTATTATATTTTTTTTTATAAATTTATTATTTAATATCACGTCATGAAATGATAAGAAGATAATAAAAAAATAAAAGATAAATAAATTTTTTTCTCTCATTTTTTTACTTTTGTTTCATTGCAATGGATTAAATAAAGGAAGGGTTTTGCTATTCATCCTCCCCACACTTCATACTCTACACTTTTTAAAATTTTTTAATATTTTTTTAAATTTTTTTTTGAATTTATTTTTTTTAAACTATTTATAATTTTTTATTCACTATTCATATAAAAATATATTTGATAAAAAAAAATTAAAAAAAAAAAGATAAAATGTAGAGTATAGTATAAATAGTAGGAAGTTAAGTAGATTTTTTCATAAAGGAAACCCTCGTTTTATTTCTGACAAATTGGACAAAATCATGCTTCCACGCCACTCAATGATTATGTTGGCCTTTTCTTTTTTTTGCCCTAAGTACCTAGACTCACTAGCTAGCAAATCGAGATGGCATTGTTATCTATGAGCATTGAAAGATGTTTTAAATCATTTCGACTATAATTGGGTTGAAATAGGACATGATCATTCTCTATATACTCACATGTTGCTCGATTTCCAAGTTGTTAAAATAATAATTATTGTCACCACAACACACTCGATATGGTTCAACGACTCATTTATAAACTAGGGAAATTTTTCTTTGGCCCACTTTTTGCCAACTATCTTGCACCTGTCCTTTTTAATTAACTTATTTAATTAATGCATATTTCCCTTGCTCCAATAAATTAAAAATGGTTATCATATGGAGGAAAATGAAAATCCAACACAACCCATGTTCTCAAAATGACAACCCACTTCTGTGCATGCTTGCTAACTCCATTGTATGTGACATTTCTCACAGCTCACTTCTGCTGAGCTATATGATTCTTTGACATTTTGATGTTCAAAGCCCAAAAAGAAATTAAGCATTTCTCTAGCTGGAAGCTTTGTATTTTAATCTCCACGTGACCATAGATTATAATATTTCAAAGACTATGAAAACAACATAATTTTTTGCTGATTTTGAATAGTGGTAACCATGGGCGGGAACGAGTTTTTTCCACGACCATGTTTCTTGATTTTAATGAGAAAACTGATAAAAAAAATAAAAAAAAGGTGGTTTCCTATAATCACTAGTGGATAATAAGGTTACTCTAAAAAAATTATAAATAAAGAAAATGATTATACTTGACTAGTTGTCTACGACGAAAATGAATTTATTTTTATAATAAATAATTATTTTATAATAAATAACTGATCACAAATAAATATTTTTCTTTTAGTATAGTGCTAAATTAGCAAAGTGACATATAATCTAATGCTTGACACTTTTTATGGAAGATTTCTACTTCTACTACGTTTCATGCACTTCAGGTTTTGAATTTCAGAGTAGAAACATGATAGAATAGTTTGGATAGGATGGTCTTGACTCTTGATCCTTGGCGACACGTGAAGGTAAGTTGCTCCCTATCCTTGACTTTTAAAATCTGTGTTAGAGCCAGAAATAATAAATGGTAATCCTCAATTGGACCTATGATATAAATTATAATACTACTTTCAGGCCATTTCGTGCAGCTATTAAGGTTATGACATAGGATTATATTATTTTATTTGAATAATATTAAATATAATTATAGATTATGTAAATCTCGTGTATTATTTAAAATATTAATATTTTTATATAAATATCATATTTATTTATTTAAAACATGCGATATTTATATATTCTATTATTATAAATATCATTTGTTTACTTTATAAGCATAATTTTTATTTTCTTGCGGCGGAAGAAAAGGTGTTACTCACGACTCACGAGGGGCACCTAATTTTTGTTTTTACTTTATTCTCGGGTCAGAAGCTTTGGGGGAGACAAATTAATCTAATCCATGAAATTGATACCTATTCGATGAGCATCCAATGAAGAAAATGTGAGTATAAAGTGGTAATTCTCTCAATGAGAATCGGTTGTGAAAGCGGATTTTTTTTTTCCTGCAATGGGTGGCCTAATGGTTAAATTTACGTGATTTATCTGGTTTATATAAAAACCAGATATACTGCATTTTAAATTTACGTGATTTATATAAAAAAATGTTACATTCACAAAAAATCACAGAAAAATAAAACTCACAAATTAATATAATTAAATTATTACGACAATTTGTAAACTTTATTTCGTAAAATCTATTTGTAAATCAAATATTTCGCATTCTTAAATATATATATATATATATATATATATATATATGTATGTATGTATTTCGTACGACCTAATGATGCTATATATTATCCTCCACACAATCCCCATAGATAATGATCATATGAGATATCTTTGGATCAATTTTCCCCCACAAAAAGGAAGATTTTCACGGGAGAGACGATGGTTGATTGAATCCCATAATTAATTGCTTTAAAATGAATGAATGAATGAAAAGAAAGGGATCAAAGATCGTTACGTCAAATCACCTCAAGCTTCTTGATCATTCATTCACGGGAAATACAAGGGTTTGAATCTTTGATTGTTGAAATGATATGTTTGCATGTGATTTCTGAAATTATTCATTCATATTAATTAAGTAGCAATCTCATTCATAGGAAAGCAATAATTGCTAAGTATAACAACATGGCTGTGAGTTCCATGGGGGCCATTAATCAAAGGATTTATGATTTACCACTTCCCATTACTGCCTACTGGACCCGTTCGATCCATAGAATAAAAGCAAGGAAGCAAATAATAAAAATAACTATTTATGTATTATTATGTGCAGTATATAAATAATATCTTAATTTTGAGAAATGATATTTGCATTTTTATGCAAGTTTCATGCACTCCGTTTGAAAAAAATGAATGAATCTGAAATCTATATAAAAAAATTATTTTTTTAATGACGGATTCTACTGATTTTCAAAAGCAGTATGCGGGATTTGCACATTCTAAAATTGTATATAGTATTACTCCTTAATTTTTACCCTACATGCTTTTATTTTGTGCACATATCTACTGTGCTAGGCATTTCCCCTAACTTTTTTTTTTAAATGATATTTCCTTGATATAACTTATCTTATTTTTGCCACTTGTGGTGTGCTCAATTAATCGAACTTGTAGTTTTTTCATAATCTAAAACTATTGGGAAAAACTGAGATGTGCTTTTTTTTTTAATATTTGGCAAGAATGGGGGCCTGTAAAATCAAATTTGAGAAATAGAAAAAACTATATATATGTATTCTTTTTGTATTTGTGAAAATGAAAGGGTTTGTTGGAAAAAGGAGCCAAGCTATTTCAATGTTTTTTTTTTTTTTGGTGGTGATATTTTTTTTTTTTTTGATTTTTTGGGAATAATTATGGTTTCTTATGTTTTTTAAGAAAACCGAGTAAAGAAAACTAGAAAAATGGCGCTTAAAAGATGCTTTCTGAGAAAATTTTTCTAAAAAAAGCTGAAGCATTCCCTAGCTAATGTCTGATTCCGTGACGGGCTTATTGTTTTCCCGTTCATAATATTTTCCTTTGTTTCTACAACATCATGTACTGTTGCATTGGCAGTTCATGGGCCTTGTTTTGAAATGGCTCTCAATATTATAGTCAATTCCCTTGGATCACCATAGTTTTCCCATGACTTCGGCTATGTCTTTTGTGGGCTTTCTCTTCCCCTGTTTTTGTATGCAAAGTCTTTATCATGGGCCTTATCTGGCCCTTTTAAGATTTTTCCAGTGTATCTGGATTCAAATATCTTTTTATAGAAATAGATACGAGGATTAAAGTCCTCTTAACATTTATTTATCGACATTTTCAGCACACAAATGAGAATTATTCCATGTGGTGGCTCCTTTCCTTTTACCCCAATAGTTGAAGTTTAAACTCTGCAATATGGAGTGGAGCAGGTGTGAAGACTGAACTAGTGCAAATGAGAACTCATGTGATCTCATTTTAGTGTATGTAGCTTGCCCTGTATTACCACCCATTGTTTTATGCATCGTTTGTCATCTGGGATATATATTTGTGTATGCATATTACATGCCTATATGGCATTTTGATTCAAAATAAAAGAAATGAGTCCAAAAGCATGGAGTTCATGTCTTCCTAACTGGAAATTTTCCAGAAACTATACATAAATATAATTTTTTCGGTCGTTTTGTACTTTGATTTTCCAGAAATTGTACCAGTTTTCTTTGCAAACATTTTCTCCTATACACATTAGCTAGCCTTTCATTTTTCTACTGTTTTTTTGTCCCTTATAGTCATGAGACTACTGAATTGGGTTTTGTTTTTTGGCCAAACAGTCCGTGGAACTCAAGAGAGCGTTTCCATTCATGTTTAGTACCTCTTACTGCCTTTAAATTATATTGTGTTATTAGTTGCTATTAAATTGTATGATTCGAACTTGCTGTGATACGGGTAACTATGTAATCAAGTTCTTTGTTTTTCCTTTTTTATTGTTAACAGCATAGAAACACTATTGAAGTTTTGGACTCTAGTGGAACCCAGCTTGGCCAACCATCCATTGAGACACAAGAAAGTGTAATTTACCATGTTAACTATGTCAAAATTTCTAATGTTCATGAGTTTGTTGGCATGATCTTTATACAAGCTTTGTTAAGTCAATGTTTTATTTTTTGTTTTGATAAGTTAAGTCAATGTTTTATTATATTCACAGATGCAACATGGGGTGAATGGAACACAACCAGATAGCTTGACTAGGACAAACTTGGACCTATATGGAGCTGTGTAAAATTCTGTAACTTGAAGAATTAAGAATAGAGAACTTGAGAAAAAAAACTAGAAGAAAAGTTTGAGAGGAAACTCAATGTGAATTTCTCATTAAACTGAATGAATGAAAACTGAATTGTTTTGACTTGCTTTACATCACTTCTATTTATACACACGTATGAGGCTAACTAACTTGACTATACAGATGTCAACACTTGGCATTTTAACTAATTTATCTCATCTTGCATTTCAACTTTAATTTAGTTGTCATTTGGAAACTTCATCATCTTTTGATCTTTTCTGTTTAGCTTCCATTGACTTCAAGTCCAAAGCTTCAATTTGAGTTTGTATATTCCAACACCCCCCCCCATCTTGCAGATCAAATGATGAAAATTGAGGGAACCAAGTGGTTTAGTCAGAATGTCTGCCAGCTGATGTTTTGATGGAATATGAATAATCTTTATCAAACCTTCTTGCAATTTTTCTTGGACCAAATGGCAGTCTAGCTGAATGTGCTTTTTCCTTTCATGTTGAACAGGGTTTGATGCAATTTCAGAAGCTGGTTTGTTGACTGTATAAAGCAAAACAGCTTGTGGATAAGGAATTTTTAATTCAGCCATTGTAGTTCATATGTGGTCGAGGCTAGAGCTCTGTATTCAGACTCAGCTGAGGATCGACTAACTGTTGGTTGTTTCTTTGATTTCCATGTGATAAAAGAGTCTCTACGGAACACTGTGAAGCCAATAACACTCTTTTCTGGTGTCAATATAGCCACCCCAATCAATATCTGAGTAAGCTTTTAGATGAAGAGGGGAATGGGCAGACAAAAAAATACCTTGCCCCGGTGTTGCTTTGATGTATCTGAGTACCCTCTCAATAGCTTGAAGATGATTGCTACTAGGATTAGCCATAAATTGGCTTAGCACTTGTACTGAGTAGGATAGGTCAGGTCTAGTTATAGTGAGGTATAATAACCGACCCACTAATCTTCTATATTGTGTAGGATCTGACAAAGGAGGAGATGAGTCATTTGCACTTAGCTTAGGTGTAGATTCCATAGGAAATACCACATGTTTACAGCCTGAAAAATCACTATCTTGCAAGATATCTAAGGCATATTTTCGTTGGCACAAAGTTATGCCTTTGGTTGATCGAGCCACTTCAATCCCCAAAAAATACTTTAGTTCTCCCAAATCTTTGATAGTGAAAGAGTCATGTAAGAACTTCTTGACAGTGACCATATCATCAAGATTATTAGAAGCAAGAATCACATCATCAACATAAATCAAAAGTGCTATAAAACTATTTGAATTATGCTTGATGAATAAAGAGGAATCAGACTTCCCTTGAATAAAACCAAACTAAAATAGAGAGGATGATAACTTGAAAAACCACTGTCTCGAGGCCTGTTTTAGACCATATAGACTCTTTTTGAGTTTGCAAACTCTCGGATTAGTTGGTGAGGAGTACCCTGGTGGTAATTGCATATATACCTTTTCATTTAAATCTCTATAGAGGAAAGCATAGTTTACATCAAGTTGATGTAAATGCCAATACTCAATGGTAGCAATGGATAACATAGTTCTCACTGTTGTCATTTTACCACAGGTGAGAATGTGTCAAAAAAATCAAGGCTTTCTTGTTGGGTGTAGCCTTTTGCTACTAATCTAGGATTGTATTTATTAATTGTGCCATCAGCCTTGAATTTAACACGATATACCCATTTACACCCAATTGCAATTTTATTTGGAGGTAATATTGCAAGTTTCATGTTTTATTTAATTCAAGAACAAGAACTTTAATCTCATCTGGCATGGCTAGTTGCCAATTTGGGTAAGAATTAACTTATTTGAAAGTCTTAGGTTCAAAAGTAGATGACAAGGCAGAAGTAAAGGTTGCATGTCTAGGAGATAGTTTATGTGTTGAAAGGAAATGAGCAAGAGAGTATGGCTTACTAGGAGAAGGAATGTAGCAACTGAAAGATTTTTGAGATGTTGAAGTAGATTGAGACATATTACCACAATGAAAATTCTATAGATATAAATAAGGATTCCTTATTCTTTTAGATCTTCGAAGGCTTACAATTTTAGGATTAGTCTGTGAAGTAATAGGTTCTGGAATTTCAGAAGATGAATTTTGTGAAGTAATAGGTATTGTCAAATCATGTATTTGAGGAAAATCAGGGAAGACAAAGGGAGTGTGTGTAGTATTTGAAATAGAAGGAAAGACATTATCATGATATATGATATTTCTGGAAACAAAAATTTTAAGAGTAAGAAGAACAAGCACTTTATATCCCTTGATATTTGGTGGAAAACCAAGAAACAAGCATTTTGAGACTCTTGGATGAAATTTACCTCGACTGGTGTTGATTGTGTTGGCAAAACACAGACAACCAAAAGTTTTAAGATAGTTATATGCAAGAGATTTGTGAAAAAGGAGATCATATAGTGTGTTATTATTTAGCACAAATGAGGGGGTTCGATTTATGAGATGTGTGGCTATCAATACACATTCAGTTCCAGTATGTTAAGGGCAGTTTAGATTGAAAAATGAGAACTCTAGCAACATTTAACAAATGTTATGCTTTCTCTCAACTCAAGCATTTTGCTCAGGAGTTTCTACACAAGATAGCTGGTGTATTGTACCATTTACTTGATAAAAGGAAGGCATATTGAATTCTTGGCCATTGTCTGTTCTAAGTGTTTGTATTTGAGTATTAAACTGAGTTTGAGCATAAGCAATGAAGTTGACAAGTAAGGCTCTAGTTTCTGATTTTGATTTCATAAGAAAAAGTCAAGTAAATTGTGTATGATCATCCACAGTGGTAAGAAAGAATTTATAACCAGAATGAGAGATAGTGGAGAATGGACCCCAAATATCACAATGTACTAATTGAAATCTTTATTTGAATTGTTTTGTGATACAGGAAATGATAGTTTCTTTTGTCTAGCTAAGTGATAGATCTCACAAACATGATTGTGAGATATTTTTATAAAAGGATCAATAGAACTAATGAGTTTTAGTTTGACAGAAGATAAATGTCTCAATCGAAAATGCCATATGCCAGGACTGATAGTAGACATGTTAGCCAAAAAAGAACTATTTGAATCAAGAAATTCCTTCTGTGTAGCAGCAGAAAAATTGATGAGGTGGTATAGACCGTTTCAAACTTTAGCAAGCCCAATCATCCTCCATTTGCTTAGGTCCTGCAAGACACAGTTAGATTGAAAGAAAAACAAAGCAACAAAATTTTCTTAGTCAATCTGGAAGCAGAAATGAGATTGACATGAAAAGAGAGAATATAGAGAGTATTGCGTAAAATTAAATCAGGGGAGATCTTAACAGTACTAGTAAAACTGATAAGAACTGAGTGACCATTTGGTAAATGGACTGAATAAGGTTTTGTAGGAATTTTTATAGATGTAAACAAATAAGGAGAACTGATCATGTGATCTGCTACTCCAGTATCTAATATCCAAGGAGAAGTATGATTTAAAGAGGCATTACCTTAATGTAGAGGCAATATTTACTACAGGAATAGAATTGATGGTAGAAGTGGATAAGCTATTAGCAAGTGTAATCAAATTCTGTATTTGCTCTTGAGAAAAAAACATAATTGGGTTTTTAAGTTTTGCTCCATAGAAGATGCAATGTTTGCATTGGGCAATCATGTAGAATTATTTCTCTTTCCTTGAGGCCCTTTACATCCTTGTGGATAGTCTATAAGCTGGAAACACTTATCTACAAAATGTCCTAAAATCCACAATGGGGACAGATGACGTCTAATTTTTCTCTAACTTTGCTGAACTTAATAGCATTTGAAGAAGTTTGTGTAGATGGTTGTGCAGCAGCCATATCGTGAGAATCAAGAGAGATATCTACTGCATTAGTTAAGGAACGTTGACTTTTTTCTTGTTGCAATAAATAGAAAACCTTGCCCATTGATGGTAATGGAGAAAGAAGCAATAGTTGGCTTTGAATTGCTGAAAAAGAATCATGCAAACCAATCAATAATTTCATGACATAGTCAGCTTGTTGTCGATCAACAAAGTTCTTCAACACTGCACAAGTACACTTTTCCATAAATCCACACTTACAAGTGGGAAGGATAACTAATATATTCATCCCATAGTACTTTGAAAACACTAAAATACTTAGTGATTGAATTTGAGCCTTGAGAAATAGAACTTAAGGATTTTTTCAAGGTAAATACTCTTGGACCATCACTATGTTTGACTTGCTTTAAAACTATGAAAACTAAATTGTTTTGACTTGCTTTACATTACTTCTATTTATGCACACGTATCAGGCTAACTAACTTGACTGTACAGATGTCAACACTAGGCATTTAAACTAATTTATCTCATCCTGCATTTCAACTTTAATTTAGCTATCATTTGGAAACTTCATCATCTTTTGATCATTTCTATTTAGCTTCCCTTAACTTCAACTCCAAAACTTCAATTTGAGTTTATATATTCTAACACTGTGGTTGGGGATATCGAAGTAGATCAGAATGAGGAGTGTATCCTCGTCTTGAAGTTTACAGCAACAAGTTATATGATGGGAATTATATTGATAAATATAATTTGTGCTTCTTGTTTTATGCGATATATATTAAAAGAATTAGAGTACTGGTGATTTTTTAACTCAATATATATTATTAAGTGGTTGAACCACTTTTTTATTATGATAATGTGTGTTTCTATTTTAGATAATAATTTTGGTAATTGTATTTAATGTTGATCAGATAGAACTGATTGTCCCTTTCCCACCTCTATATCTAATACATGGGAAAACCAATTGAAAATCAATCTTGCTGATATAAGTTCATTTTATATTAGTATTAGGTTGATAGATGTGGGTGTGTTTTTGTATTTGACAGCTTGTAATCATGAAGTGTTATCATGTTGGTAGATGTCGGTTTGTAAATACATGAACCTGGAATGAGATGGTCATTTTGCCTACAAATAATCTTGTGATCCTCGTCATTGAATTGGTATTTATTTTCTATTTAGAGGATACAAATATTTGAGAGTATGCAATTTTTTATGTGAGATAGTAAGTTGTACCAAAAAGATACTATGCTTCATTCATACACATCAATACAAAAATAAAAAGAGACTATGCATTATACATGGAGTAAGAGGAGAAGTAAATATATGTCTCATAAAGTGGCTTTAACATAGACGTGAATTTTCAACACTAATATGAAATTTAAAGACATTCCAAATAGTCCCCAACATATGCTATACAAAGTTTTCATTGAGTGGGGTTATTACTTTAATTATATCAAGTACAATGATATTAATATGATAATAACCCAATAGATACAAAGTACGGTGCGTTCATGCTAGATGTCTACTTGTTGCCTTTAAATTATGATTTGTTCGTTTTGGACTCCCAACTCTTTCTTTAGTACTCTTCCTCTTTTTTTTTAATCTTTTTCTCATTCCTTAATAATTCAATTTCTATCTTTCTCTTTGTCTTCAATACTAACTACCCATTTGAGCTGCCAACATCCAAGACACATGATACTAGGTGCCTTTAAGCTGCCAAAAATCCAAATAAAGGCCTAACTCAATTAACATATCCATCAAGCAATGAAAAACATTCCTCTGGAAAAGTCAAATAAAGTGAAAACCAAAAAAAAAAATTATCTAACACCCCATATCCATGACACATAATACTAGGTGCCTTTAAGCTACCAATAATCCAAACAAAGGCCAAACTCAGTTTAACACATCTATCAATAAACCGAAAAACATTCAACAAAGAGTTTGAGAAAGCTAAAATCAGATAAGTAAAAATTATCTAGTAGATCTACAACGTCAAGGACATGCATACCAGTCATTTCCTAAAATGACACCTTAACCACTAATTAAGCTTATATAGTTAACAAATATATTTACTCAACCAACTACAAATGGACAATTATAATAAATATTGTAAAATTCAATCTTTTATATGTCTATCGTTCTTTCCATATCCTATAGTCCAGATAGAAATTCTAGCTAGAACACCCAAATTCATTTTTATTCTAGGGATATAACTGATGACAAATTGTATGGAGAGAATCTTGTCTTAACATACTCTATAATAATTTTCATATTTTGTAAGGAGCCTTTTCACAAATCTAGCCGAACAAAAACATCATCTCACATTATATAATATCTTAAAGTTTCAAAAACAGCGAGAAGACAATGGAGGAGTTGAAAGTCTTTTTCTTGAAAACATTGTTCTCGTGGATGTGGGCAATTGTTTGTAACGGACTAAATGTCAATGACTTTTTACTATCAATTATAAACTCTAGTTAGGTATTTTCTCATGTATACTTCCTATGCATTCGAGCTTTACATACTTTTATGAATAAAATACCTTGATTACCGATCAAAAAAGTTTGAAAAGACATTGGAGGAGCTAAAAGTCTTTTTCTTTAAAATATTGTTCACATCGGTGTGAGCCATTGTTTGTAACCTACTAAATGTTTTTGATTTTAAACTATCAATTGTAAACTCTAGTTATATATTTCTCATGTATAGTTGTATATTTCTTATACAGTTAGGCTTTGCATGCTTTTATGAATAAAATACCTTGATAAATGATTAAAAACATTTTAGCCTTTAGCAAAAAAATTATCTTTCCCATCAAAATAAATTAAATATATGCCCAAAAATGACAAATCTATAAACCTGACGAATAATTTTGTAGAAGACATATAACGTTCCTTCATATTGGAAACAATAATAAGGACATATTGCCATAGTACCATGAATTCCAACACGTATACATGTTGGGGAACATCTTAGATCAGCAAACATCTATGCCGACATATAACAAAGGAAAAGTTAATTGACCACATACTGTTTGATGGTATACTTGAACAAAAGAGCAATGCTCCTGAGATTGTAAACACAGAAAAAAGATGTTGACAATAATATTAGAAAAGTGAGGGCCTTATAACAATATGTAAATTCTTTCATTTGAAACCCTACACTCCAAGGCCTTCAAAAGATATATAAAGTGATCAACGCTAGAGAGAAAACCAGAATAACGAAGTTACACATGCATTTGCCCTTCTAACATTTTCTCATTAGCATCATTATAAGTATGGAAATCAATATACTACATTTATGCCTCCTTCACTAATACGAAAACAACATCATCTCTTTTTATTTTCCTTTAACATTATCAGTTATCACAACAACTGACTCATAACCCAAAACTTCAACCAAAAGTAAATTTGGAAACATCATCACTTCAAAAAATTTACAGAAGACCAAACATAGAATAATAAATATGCAACAAATGTTATATGCCATTTGAAATTACAGTGGACGTACATTTTTCATGGGGTATTCAGGAACATGCCAAGATTACAAATTTGCAATTACCAGTTAGTTCAAATAAATAAATAAACGCTAGTAACTATTTATGCTTAGAGTAGAACATTAATAAAAAATCGACTACAATAACAATCAATTTACAATTTCAATTCAAACATTAAAGAGAAAAAGCTCTAATGATTGAGGAATGTGGTTGCAGAACAATTACAGTTTTTGGTCAAAAATACGCCATGCCACTAATAATATTACTTAATGGATGCAAGTAAGAAACTCCTGTGGCCTGTGCTTGCAACCTTTTCTAAATCAACTTAAATGGTAGGAATGGAAGGTGAAGGATGGGGGAATGGACGCCGATTTAGGGTTAGGATTCTTCAACTAGGGTTTACGATCATGGAGGAGAGAATGAGTGGAAGGGAGGAATGGATCTCACGTGGGGAAGTGAAGGAGACGAAAATGGCATCCATTAACTTGTTTGAAATCTCCCCCATCCCATTTTAGACTCCCGCTCGTCTGAAATGAACCAATTTTGCAAGTACAAAATGCGCAGTTTCATTTTTTGGGTGGCATGCTAGGTAGATAGGGATGCGCAAGGGGTGCGCGAACTCGCCTTCCTTTAGAACTTTTCTAACAATTAGAGTACACTGAATAAAGCAACTCAGAGATGGTAATTGTTACCTAAAAAAGAAAGAAAGAAATAAGATTGTCAAGAACTATGTAGTACTTACACCATAAAAGCACCAATGCACTAATAATGATCTACTTTCATTTGAAACATTGATTCTTGTTTACACCTTTGGTGTTACAAATCTAAAAGAAAGCAACATGAATTGCTCTTCATTTTTGTTTTCAAAGTAACATGAATTGCTTTCAATTTTTCAAAATAATGAATAAAGAATCATCCAACCGTCCTTGCAACCATGTGCATACCCTCCACCTATACAACTACGAGATATCGGATTCCCTAACAAGGGTGGTGAATCATTTGCCAAGCTAAATAGATTGATCTAATAAAAACTAATCATGCTATATGCCCCTAAGAATAACAATCGAGCTAGGAACAACAACACCACAAACAAATGCATGTGATGTGACGCAACAAGCCTACTGAACATTTTCAAGGACTCTCTTTCTATTTGTGAGATTCCAGAGAAGCTGGATTGGTCTTCACCCTTATTGACTGATATCATGAACCTCCCCACAACTATACCGGCACTAATGCCACAAGGTGCCACAAAGGGCTGCCAAATTTTGCAGCGTTGCTCTCTCCTTGCCTTTCTGATGTCGCGAAGCTCTTGGTAAATCACACCCCTGACAGTTTTCATGTAAGAATTCATGTCGTGATCTCTTTGGATGCCTCCTTCAGAACCATATGCAGACCGATCACTTAGAATCTCAAGTGGGTGTGGTGAGTTCAAAAACACAATTTGTGCAGCCCGGAGTTGCTTCTCTGCATCAATGGTATTAGATAGAGGGCAGCTTAGAAGATATAGACCGTTGCCTGAAGGAAGGAGATCATGGCTGGGTGAGAATTTCTCATCTGGTTGTAGTATAAGAAGCTCACCTATTGGAGCATAAAGTAGTCTCTGTAATAAAAAAAGATGATGTGGTCAGATAGTTTAGACTTGTAGGAAACTTGTTCGTTTCATTAATTCATGCTTCTTTCTAAAGATTGAAAGTTACTTGATTATTGAGACAGGGATGATTGCGGAAGTTGCCATTGAAAACCTTGAGAATCTTAGCAACATGATTAGGATAATTGCAAGAGAAGGCCCGAGGTACAATGTCTTTGTGCATTGTGATGGCTTGAACATGATTCCTTGGCAATCCCAGCTTGCGAAGCAAACGATCACCTCCACACATGACAAATGGTGCACCAAATGTTATCACGGGAAGTAAGGATGAAATTGGCACTTCATGCCGCAACAACAACATGAGATTTACAACCAGTGCCAAGCTTCCCCCAAGAGAGTGCCCAGTGAATCGAAAGGTTGCTTTGTTTCCCCAAGATTTTAGGTGTGCACGGACTTTGGGCAACATCTGTTGATAAATACCTTTTGCTACCTCGTAAATACCTCTGTGCACAAGCACATCAAGTCCCTACACAACACAATTATACATCACATTCCTCAGTTTTTAGAAATATATATCTCCATCAAATTTCTATATGGGAAATAGTGAAATAGATACGAGAAATTTGAGAGAAAAAAAAGTCGAGAATTTACCTCAAATTGAATGGGCTCGAAAAGTAAATTTGCTTGCCAAGATGCTAATGATTCTGACCCCTGTACAGGAAACTTTCAGTACAACCAGAAACTCAAAATTTGCCAAAAATTAGCAATCAAATTAGCACACCGTTAGTAAGAAATGAAGCCAATCCAATACATACTCCATTGATCTATTAGCTAGAAAAGTTAGATCAGTATCCAAAATGCTTCACAAGTGCATTTGAAGTGGTAAACAAACATTGCATAAAGGACATAAGCAATCCTCAATTACTTAATGCCTGTAAGACTTTATGAAGAAAAAAAAATAGTTAATATATAATTCATTCTACCTGAATGACAAAGAATCTTATGCCACTCTGATCGTCATCACATATGAACCACTCACAGGGAGATGAGTATATTGAGTTCAAATCATCTGCAACAACCTGCTTCTCTTCCTCCGTAGCAGCAACCACAGCCGTCACAAAATCCGTCGTTGCCATGAAAGAGGTTACCTCAAATTTTATTGTATTAGCATCATCATCACTTCCACCACTTCCTTCAGGTGAATGTTCACTAGTCACATTGTTCGAGGATTTGATGGGAAGTATAGTCTTGGCAGCAATTTGGCTTGCTGCAAATGCACTTATTTGATACCTTTCATTCTTGTGATCCTTGTCTTCAAATTTTCCCTTTTCCCCTTTTGAAGCCTCAACTAACAATTGATTTTTCTCAACTTTTGCAGCCAATTCCGTCTTCTCTGTCGATGAAGTTACAAAGCATAGACCATGATGTTTCAAAAGACTCCCAGGCTGGATTATCAAAAAGCACCATAAATCTTATACCAAACCAAATGACAGCGTAAAATCTCTATAAAAACAAGATAGTAAGATATCGATTGAGTTTTGTTTTGCCCAAATACAACACAGACTTCACGAACACTATAGATAATAATGAATATGTATTAAATCATCTAGTTGTCTACAAGCCCTTAACTTAGTGTGCCATGATTTTCATAATCCTTGTGGTGATATTCCATATCCATTTTCACCAAAATGGTTGGGGAATGAAAAGGATCAAGTTGTGTTAGGTAACATGGAAAACTAGAGATCCTGATGTCGAATCCTATCTTTTACACTTTTCTACATAAGAGAACCTTCCCATTCTATATGATTCCAAATTTAGTAAACCAATTCCATTGATAAAAAAATGGCACCTAATCAACTTTTTTTTTTTAATCTCCAATGAAAACCTTCTGAAAATATTTTCACAAATTGTCATATTGATCTAAATTTCTTGAATTGATCATAATTAGATAGAAAATAGAAACATTAAAATTTCAAGCAATAATTCAACCAATAATGATTTTTTAAGTTGTCTAATATACACCCAAAAATAATAAACAATCAGAACTTTAAGCGCCCAAATTTTCATTCATTTCAACAACCCATCTGCTTAGAAATTGAAAAATCCATCTCACAAACCCATCAAATCAAAATAAATGAAACAATTATATAATAACGAAATCAAAGAAATTATATAATGTAAGACTAAAAGCAAGTACCTTGATTTTGGAAATGGAATAGGCCAAATTCCCCAAAAGAGACATTTTAGCATACAACTTGGCCTCAGCCAAGGACACCCTCCTTAGCAACCTTGAAAATGAATCCCTATCAAACTGAATGTCTTCTCTTTCATCATCTCCATAACCAACTCTACAAGCATCACAATCTTCCCCATCATCAACACCATCATAACCAACTCTCTCATCAATTGCCACGGCCTCATCTTCCTCCTCCTGTACCTTTACGAGGCTAGCGCTTCTTTCCTTCCATAGAGATCTCACGTGCAAAATCTTCAACACCCAGTTCTCACGTTGCCCCTTCTCCATCTCTGCACCTTCGTCCCTATTCTTAACATTACTTTTATTGTCCACCAGAACGGGGTCTTCCACGACCAACCCATTGTACCTACTATTCCCCCCACCTCTATTAGGTGGCCAAATAGATCTCAATGCATACTTGAATGAGAATCTCGAAAAGGACGTCAACTTTTTTTCTCCAATGGACATCCCCATAGTCCTCACAAGAGATGGAGTCGTATAGGCATCCAGACCCCCAGAACCAGTTGCACTACATACCCCCAGGCCGCCATGAATCCCTGTCTTCAAGCACAAACTATCCATTCAAGCAACTTGAAGTACCTAAGCCTATATATGTTTCTTAGTTAGTTTTTGTTAGGTTATATATATATATATATATATGTATGTATGTATGTATATATCTATATATAGGAAGAAAATGCAAACGTTTGTGCACCCACACTCTTTAAACAAGGGGATTCGTCTTCTTCTTCTTCTCCCTCTCCTTCTCCTCCTCGGTCTCTTCCTTCTTATTCTTCTTCACACGGAGAGAGATAATGTTTAAACGGGTCACCAACCAAGTTACCAACCTTCACACCTTTGTAACAATCTCTCCTCACGTAAAAATTAAATATTTTTCTGTTTATTTTAATAATTATGCATTATTTTATTACTAATTCCCAAATAGTGGAAATTTTTTTTGTTCTATTCAAAATGAATGACTTCTCGTTTGGTTACACAAATAAAATAATATGAGATAAAAAAAATTGTAAATAGTAGTAAATAGTTTGAGTTAAGATTTTTATGAAATTTTAGAAAATGAGAGATAAAAAGTTGAATAAAATATTTATAAAGTTAAAAGAGGATTAGAATATAATTTTTTAATATTATTTTGTTTTGATATTTGAGAAAGTTGAATTATTTTTTATGTTTTGTTTTAAAGTTTAGAAAAGTTGTAATGATTATTAAGTAATAATTAGATGAAAAAGTTGAAAAGTTGAAAATTTAAATTGAAAAATATTTGTGTTTGAATCTTGAGATGAGATGAGATTAGATAAAATGAAATAAGATGGTTTCAAAGATTTGTGAAACCAAATATTTAAAAAAAAAATAGATAAATCTAGTATCTACATAAATTATTTTTTGGAAAATTCTAAACACTACACTACCATTTCACTTTAATCCCACTATGTATGTTATCCAATAGTAATAAATATACTGCATCTTACATAGTGGGTAAGATGAGAATGTGGTATATATCGTTGCTTTTTTTTTTAATGATAGATGCCACTTTTTTCAATAGAAATAAGTGAGATTTACACACCCTAAATTTGGATCTACCATTACTCAAACTTTATTGATGGAATGTTGGGGTTTGAACGACTACTTGTTTTTAAAAAAATGACAGTAAGGTGGTGCATGGGATTAAACCTACAAAAGAAATTCAATACAAGAAATTAAGTAGAATGATTTTTTCAGTACTCGTTTCACTAAAGAAATATTAAAAAGAAAAGGCCTTTCGTACACTTTTTAAAGTCTGTTTAACCCTAAACCAACCACGACCTAAGAGCTTAAACACATATTAGTCAAAGGGTCATGAAAAGAATGTGAGGAAAAGATAAGAGAGAAAATAAGAGATCTTGCCGTTGAGTTGTTATTATCATGAGACACCTATATCTCATTTAATAATTGAGTTACAACGAAACAAATACTCAAAAACCAAACCTCTTTATGTATGTATTCTTATACGAATGCATTTTAATTTTTAGTTGGCAAGCCAGCTTTAATTTCCAAGCAAGCATTTCATTCCATTACAAGAAATATGACCATTTATGATATAAATGGTTGAGAGAATTACATATGTTATGTTTGAAAAACTCATTTTCAAAGGGAATCATTAACTATTATGGCTTAAATGACACACATGTCTATTTTTCACGTAGGAAATTTGGCCGTCAAAGCTCTCTAAATCTAAATTTAGAGTGGGTGGGAGTTGGATGGACCATAAGGACAGCATGATTTTCCATACCCAAAAATGTGGAGCTACTATGTACCAACAATTTCAAGAGCAATTTGGTATGGATGGTTGCCCTTGCTTATGGTTTCAAACATCCAAATTAGGTTTCCCATAAAATTGTAGGATCACAACAATAGACATTTTTCTTTTATGTCTTTCTCGAAAAAGTTATGGACTGATTAATAGTTTTTATTTAATTATTTTCTCTAATTCGGAAACATATAGACATAATCTGTAGACTTTGTAGCATTGGATGCTATTAATTGACAATGTGAATTCCAGTCCAGTACATATTATGCTTAAATCTTCATTTCCAAATTTTAAAAGTATTTAGGTTAGAAAATTATGGGAAATCCTTATCTATTGTGAATTAAAAAAAAAAAAATATATATATATATGCAAGGGTACCAGTGGGATGAAATGATAAGCAAATGTGGACAAAATTCAACATAAACTCTAATTAGGGTTGTAAATTGGTCCAATCTAGTGATTTTCGGTCCATCATTTTTCTTCGACCAGACCAAACCGAACATCCATAGAGACCGGACCGGACCGGACCGATAGCTCGGTCAGTCCTTTCGGCCCGGCTTAATTATTTTCTTTTCATCTTTTTTTTTCAAATAAATTAATAAATAAACTATTTAAATTACTAAATTAAAATTAAGTGAATTATTAATGTAGATAATGTAACTAACTCATTAAAAAACTATTTTACTATATCTACTATAAGTTAGTAAGTTAGTTACTAACTTACTAACTTAGGTTTTACTCCTTAGTATGCATAATTATTAATTGTTGGGGTGAAGATTAGTTTTGGAGCTGAAAAATCGAGAAACAATGAGTTCGCTCGACTGTTGCTGGACCTAGCGCTTGAGTGAAGCTCAACCCGTGAGTTTGCTCAAGGTGCACTCAATAGTGGGCTCAAGCAAAGCTCAATCTATTAGTTCATTTGAGTCTCGCGCGACAATGGGCTCGAGCGAGACACAAATCCTTGTGTTCGCTTGAGTCACACTCGACACCCAGTTTGAGCCAATGTTAATGAATATCAAATAATTTCACTGTATATAGATTATTCATACTTGCTTACGTCTTAGGTATTTAAAAAAAATTACCTAATTATTTTAATTAAGTGTAAATATTATAGTTTGTATGATTCTATGAATGTATGGTGTATTAACTATTTACATATAATGATATAAATTATCACATGATTTATGATTTATTATTAATTAATAGTATATATTATTTTATATTTTATATGGTCAATGATAATAAATTAGATGAAAATTACACAATCAACTTATATAATCATTATATAAAAATAATATATTAAATTATTAAAAATATTTTTAAAAAATATATAGAGGGCCTAGGTTCAATTCATTTCGGTCCGGTCCAAAATTTGTAGATCCCGAGACTGGACCGAATTTCATCGGTCCACATATTTTGGGACCGAGACCAACGGGTCCAAAATTCAGTCCGGACCAAATTCTTTATAGCCCTAACTCTGATAGTTCCATCTCTTTAATAGAAATTATAAAATCCATCCAAATAATAGGTATTTGGGGCCAAACATGCATCTTCAGTGAAGGGTTTTTTAACCAAATAAATTAAATAGATGGTGCATTCTTTCCCATAATAAAAGAAGGCAAAAACCAATAAATTGAATATATGTTTAATTTTTGGTTGGTTAATTAATGTCCTTCTAGGAATCAAAAGCATTCATGAAGAATTTACAAAAGCAATTGAAATTAGAAAATGAAAGTCAAAATCATATGGCTTTTGATTAATTATGTTTGTTCGGGTTTTGAGCAGACTCTTTTACCAATATTTCAGTCTCCATAAATTAATAATGCCTTGCAAATATTGCACCACATCACAATGCACTGGCTTTACTTTTACGCATTACAAAATAATAAAAACCTTCTTATTTTAGGTGAAAACTAGTAACAAGTTCCATGCCTACGAAAATATTCTACTTTGCTCTTTAAAAAATATGTTTATAAAAATTATCTCATTTCATTAACGATAAAGAAATACTTAGATCCTATAAATTAAATAATTATTCTATTCTTAAACTGATGTCTAGAGCATACAATCTAAATAATTTAAATAATAAAATTTATTTTTTAAATTAAATTATGTCACGTTAACCGTTTAAAGTGTAGATGTCTTAGAATAGAAGTACTCTTCAAACTAATTTGTTTACCTGTTCAACCACGCGTTGAACGTGCCAGAGACTTAAAAATGACTTTTTGTGGCGACTTGAGTTTTGACGCAAAACATCAATTTTTGGCATTTTGCATTTCCATTGTTTTATATGCGGCGAGTAAGAATTCGTAATGTGAAACTGTTTTTTGCGGTGAAAATATATCGTCGCAAATAATCTTGACAGAAAAATTAAAATTCGACGCTTTTAGTTTTTTACGGCGACATTGTTATGCCGCTAAATATATGCATTGGTTATATTTGCGGTGGAAGGGTCCCTGTATAAAATCTAAGCCATTCCAACGTGTGTTCTTCCTCCAGCCTGATGCGCTCCCTCTGTTCTCTGTGAGTTTTCTGCCGTGCCGTCGCCTATCTCGCCTAGCCGGTGAGTCTCAATCCTCCATCTCTCTCTCTCTCTCTCTCTCTCTCTCTCTATAACTCTCCCTCGGTCCCCCTCTCTCTCTCCGTCCTTGATTAGGCTGCCCCACCGTCTCGCCGCCGCAGCCAAACTATTCCGCCACCTCCTCCGCTCGGTCTCCATTTTAGTAAGTTCACTCCCTCTCTCTTTTATCCCTCTCCGTACGTTTCTCATACTCTCCCTCTCTCGATTTCCCCCTAATTCTCCTTCTATGGTCGTAACCCTTATTCTCTCTCTCGGTTCCATCCATCTTCATCTCCCTTATTCCATCCCTATTTCTCTTTCTGCTTTAGGCTATCTGTCGTACCTAGTAGCTGCCGCCGGAGCCTACCTCACCGCCCCACCTCGATTCGATCACAGACCCTATCCCTAAGGGCTATCCTTTCCTTTCTTTTTCTGCTTTTGGTTTTTTTCTTTTGTTTCTGTTTTTTCACTTGAAAGAAAGTGAAAGTTGCTCCCCATGAATTAGAACATACTTGTTCTCCATGAATTGCAAGTGCGGTGAAAGTTTTTCAAGTGTGGACTAGTCTAGGTTTAATTTTGTTCGTTTTTTAGTATGGGGGATTAATTCTTCTTCTAATTACAGAGGATGAAATTAATTGAAGAATTTCTTAATTTATTCTAGCTAGTTATTATCTTAAGCATGTATCTGTGTGGCTTGTGGATTTGCAGATACCATTCGAGGTTTGGCAGTGATGTCTAGTTTTGGGAATCCTTTCTGCATCAAATGATCGGTGGGTTTGTCGTTGCAATAGTTTTTAATCTATATCCTGTTTTGGGCGTTCACTTTTAATGTTCATTTAATGAAGAGCAGTTTTTTGGATGAGTGCCTAATGTGATGGGGAGGCATTCAAAGCAAAGAAACTCTGGAATTGAGAACGAAATATAGGGAACTAAACCAACAAAATGGATTTAGTTTGATGGCAAGGAGACATGCAGCTAGCAGACATTTGAGTCAAGATGCCTTCTTAGTAGATTTAAGTTTTCTAGTAGGAAGTATAGAGAAGTTGGATCTATTGAAGCATTACTTACACGCCCCCCACCCACATTAATTATTGTGCACTCCAAGTGTTATGGTTTTTCAAATTACATTCTTGGTCCTTTTTCTTACTTGATCAATAAAACATGATAGGAAAAAGGTTGAGAATCTTGATATTTATATATTCTTCCATGTATAGTTTGACACATATTTGTTACTGTCTATGTGAACAGTCTCCTTATGCTACCACTCCAGTTTCAATTCCCAAAAGAATTTTCTGAGCTTCATCCACGAATTCCAGGAGTTGCTAAGTTAAGCAGAATTTGGCTCTAGCAGTTTTTTGCTTGCAACAATTTCGTTAAGCTCGGTTAGTCTTATTTGATTCTTGATTCTTATAAATTACGAAACTTCTAGTTTTATTATATTGGGTTCAATCTTAGGACCTCGATGTTCAACGTGACAGACTTAATTGAGAGTTTGATATGAATGCTAATTCTGGGGGACCCTCCTCAAAATCGAAGGCCGGGTCATTACAACCCTCAGAAACTTCGTTTAAGCGTAAACGCGGAGTCTTCCAGAAAGAATGTGCGTATGTGAAAACATTTTTGCTTTGCTGGGTTTTTTTCGGAGCTTGTTTTATCTGCCTAATTCTTCTTCTTTTGGATTTTAACAGTGCAGCATATGATGTATGGTTTTGGTGATGACCCCAATGTAAGTAGAACTTTCTATTGTATAATGGTCTGTGCTTGAAGACAATACCCATAACTGGTAATGTGCTTTTGTTAATGGATACCCATAACTGGTAATCAACCGTGAGAAACTATATCTTACAACTTATTTATACGTTGTAAGATTTAGTTTCTCATGGTTGATTGGTGACTTGGTGAAGTTATAATGCACTTGTTGTTTGTGATTTGGGTACAGTTTGGATTTTACTAATAAAAAAAAAAGCATAATATCTTGGATATTATAATGAATTCTGAAATTGTATTGCAAATGCAATTGTATGCATCTCATTTGTCAATTACTTGATTACTGAAATGTTCTGAATCTCAGTTGTAAGTATAGTTTCTCATGGTTGATTGGTGACTTTTTGAAGTTATAATAATGCACTTGCTGATTGTGATATGTGTACAGTTTGGGTTTTATTAATAAAAAAAAGCCTAATATCTTGGGAATGAACTCTGAAATTCTATTTCAAATGCAATTGTATGCATCTCATCTGTCTATTACTTGACTACTGAAATGTTCTGCTGTTGTTATGACCTTTCATTGGACAGAGTTCCAACCATTTCCTGTTTTTAGTTACTGCATTTGTTAAAGCGTCGTGTATCGAATATAATATTATTTACATGGAATTTTCTGATTATAAAGAATTAAAGGTGCAGTGAGAGTACCCAAGTTAAGCAGTATTGCATTTTTTAATGTTCCAATATAAATGGTTTTTTTATAAGTTAGTAAATGTTTATTATTCCATTATCAGCCGCTTCCAGAGAGTGTGGCACTTGTGGAGGACATCATTGTGGAGTACGTCACCGATTTGGTAGGTACTTCTTTGGGTACTCATTATTTCTTATTTTATGCAAGGTGTATTATAGATCTTTAACTTTTTTCTTAATTATAAAAAAACAAATACCTTTTGACTTTTCTGAAGGTGCATAAAGCCCAAGATACTGGATCAAAGAGAGGAAAGCTATCGGTTGAAGATTTCCTCTATTTGATACGCAAGGTACTTTGATTAGTTACCATTTCACCAAAACAGTTCACTTCACTAACAGAGAATTTCTTGATGGCTACATGTGGTTTGAAGCATACTATTTACCCAGCTCACTTTGCTGTGCTTATAGGTGCAAGTTGACTATGCAGGTCTCGTATATATAATGCAATTTGAATATAGCATAACAATTTCACATTGTTTGCCTGAGCCGAAAGCATTCATACACTTTGATTTTCTTTTCTATTGAAAATGTTTAAAAGAATCTACTTGGAAAGAACTTTCCTTCATTTTTTTCTTATTTCAATACTATTTAAGGAGAAAGGCTTATTATTTCATGTTTGCTGCCATTGAACCTCACCAAGATAGGATCCTTAGGACCCCAACTGCTAGAACCATGTAAGGACAAACTCTTTGGTTAACATCATCCTAGCTCCACCCCCTTTTATTCCTCTTCTCTTTAGCTAAATTAAATTGGTGGCAGATAAATTCTCAAATATTCTTGAGTTTGTAGAGTCTGGAGATGTTTGATGGGGGATATATGCTGTTGCTAAATGTTCTTGCTTGAAGTCTGTTGTAAAATTTGATAGCAAACAAATGCGAATCTTACCCTTTGATGCGGCAGGACATGCCAAAACTTAACCGCTGTACAGAGTTGCTTTCTATGAATGAGGAGCTGAAACAAGCCAGGAAGGTTTTTGAGTCAGACGAGGAAAAGTTGAGGAAGGTATTCGAGGCAGATGAAGAAAGCTAGTGTCAAATGTGTTATCATGTGGGCGTTTTATTCAACCAACATCTGTGTTTACTTTCTCTAGACGTGGGAGTTTCACTTCTCTGGACGGGTAGTTTTTTGGCTTACAATATTCCGAATCATCTTTCGGATCTCAACATTTGGTGAAAGTAAAAAATAAGACCTTGTCCCCTTTTTCTTCAGAAAGCAGGTCTATATTTGGGTGAATCAGTAGCCAATTGTGATTTGGAAGTCTAAAATTTCGTTGATAACGATTCTATTTCTGAGAAAAAGTTTTGAAGTACTTTTTGGCTCAGCTTTTTTTCTAGGTCTTGTGTAAAAATTACATTTTATCCCCGGAATTTATCACCACAGCTTTGCAATTCTTCTCCTTATGCACGCCAAAACATACTGATTTTTTTAAGCGTAAAGTTATGACAAAGCGAGAAGAAATAGCTTGCAATTTTCTTTTTCCATTTTTGTGGAAAGGTATTTCTACAGAGGTACTAGCTAATCAACGAGCTCAAAAGGAGAATACCCTGCAACATATTTTGAGAAAATCTTGTAAGAGGTTTATGAATCTCTCTTTAATTATAAACGCGCGAATGCAATTGCGTGACAGGAAAAATTGGCCCCCAAGGGAAAACGGCCATAGCTCGTTTTTCGTTTTGCTTATTCTACCATATTCTATGTGTTGAGTAAAACTCCCTTAAGAGAGTTTAAACCATTTTTTAGGCTCGCAACCCTTCGGACCAGCGAAAATTGCACAATCAGTACGCAAAATAACTATTCTACTTAATAGGTTTTTTTGGTTTTCCCAATGGAAGAGTCATCCATATTTTTAGTTTGGTCTTTAAGAGAACCTTGAATGTGCTACCATGTTTCATTATACCATTCCTCAATACTATATTCTGTCTGAGAACTTGTATAATTATATTACTATAACACAATGCATCCATATATTTGACACCACCTGTTTAATGGAGATTTTCCTTGTGTACAATTACAGATAAAAAAAAAAATTATTACCTTGAAAATAATGTTGTCCCTAAATACTATAATACAAATTTTACTTTTTTTAACTATAATACGTAATAAGATAATATTGTACTTTTATACACGCTGTGGGTATACATATAACCTACTGCTTGCATGGCGATTTTAAATAGAAAGAATAATAGACTATATAATTACAGTATCATCTCACCATCATCCTACTACGAGGATATAATATTATTCACCGTGGGCTGGTCAGCACTAACTGTAAGTAATTTGTTTTGTTTTTTCATAAACAGGAAGTTTGGGCGAGATGACCTTAGGATCACACAGGCCAGCAGTAGTGACTTCTCCCGGTAACACAATGCTGAAGTTGGAATTGGCTTCAATTTCCTGAACTCGTGTCCTTCATGTGCCTTAGAACTGAATAAGGCAATCTCAACTTGGTTTTGGCTAACTGGCTTTCTGCAGTGTATTTGTTGAAATAAAAGGGGGAGAGAATCCCAGCACACCTCTAAACGGTGTCTTGAATTCGACATTTTGCCTCGAAATACAAATGTATCCCCTGCATGAGGTCAGAGATGGAGATGAGAGTTGCTGAATTGGTGTAAACAGCTGGGAGTTTTAATAGTAAGCAATCCACGCCTATAAATGCTAAATGCATAACACCGTAATGTGGTGCAACACCTTCCAGCCCGAGAAGAGCATGGCCATACAAATTAGAGTACTACGGCCAGGGAAGCACCAGGGAAGAAAAGAGGGGTAAAGACATAATAAATAAATATTCAAGTGGTACCTGGAGCATCTTTCCAACGTTGCTAGCACTATAGATTTTGTAAACGCAGGCAAATCTTTGGGGACCATTGGGAGGGAAATGGGAAGAGAAAATGCAATATGAAGGGCATTTTCTTCTTAAGTACTTGCAAGCTGCACGACAGCTGGAGATCATGGTTCAAATCCTTCAAAAAAGATCTAACAAGAATGTAAGCTGCAGAGACTTCAATATTTTTCTACCGCAGAAGATAATATAGATTTGGTGATTTATTCGCCCAAATTGTAAGAGAGACTATTTGTATTGTAAGCAATGTGCTAACCCTAGAGAGGTTTTCCAGTGGCTAGTATTTCAAGTTTTCAATAGAAATGTAATTTAAAAGGAAAGATTCAGATATGGTACAAATTGACCAAGAAAGTTTTACCTCTCCAAAATGGGGTCTTGGCTTACCCTATATGAATCCTACCACAGTTTCATTCCAACCCCGTTCTCAAGCACTGGAAACCCATCATCTTCCTCCAGAAACATCAAGTCATCCTCGTTCACAGAGTAACCTGTGGTGGTAGGTACAGCTTGAGGCACCTACGCAGGTCAGAAATTGCCCTGCCATAGCCAGAGACAAATGTAGATAATTAAATAATTAGCCATTTCTTATGCTGTTTCTGGAAATGCTTCTGGTGTAGTTTTGAAATGCTTATGTGCCGACTGCTGATTATGTTGTATAATGCATTTTTCAGTTCTGCAAAACTGAAGAACAACCTGAAGCATCATTCCTGAACGTCAATTTTGATGAGAATAAGCTATTTTTAAATCAGATTTTTGGAAATTTTCATTCATCCACTATCATCAGCAAAGTGAATAGATTAATAGCAACTCTCCCCCTTCAGTAAATTTAGTGCTTTCTGATTTCTATCGTAGTTCTAACAATGGAGAACTATGCTGCCAACGAGGAAAAAATAGTATGCCTCAATAGCTTCAATGATTACAGTAAAAAACATCTTAGAAAACAACTAAACAACAAAGAGAAAAAGGATTTAATAGAAAAAGAAAGAACCTCAAGGTCCGCTGAATTTTTCTATAATACCCTCGTCATGTTACAATTGATTACATCTACGAACCCAAACAAAAACATTTCACCTATATCCTAACCAAGAACTGCCTCAATCTTCGTCTTCTGGTCCTCTGTTAGAGAGGTTGGGAATGAAACCTCAAACGTAACATAGAGATCCCCTTTCTTTGTGCTAAAATGCAACGGCATCCCCTCCCCTTCTAACTTTCTCACTTCCTTGGGCTTAGTAATTCCCTGAGTAGTTAAGACAGCATGTCAGGCAAGATACTAACTATGGTATCTTCCACCAACCCAGCCACAAACCTTAGTGATATAACAGGAAGCTAGATGATATGATATTCCTTACCTTCGTGCCGATGTCCACCAAACGGTCATCAAGATGTTTGACTGTCTTCTCAAAACCAACTAGGGCTTGAACCTGAGGAGGGTTCAGAAAATCAACTCAGCATGAAAACAAAAAATAATCCTAACACATTTTTTTTGTTAGATGATGAATGATATTTGACCTTTGTCAGCTATCTTAAAAATCTACTCACCTCCATTGAGTTTTCTTTTGGCTCAGTACGAGTGACATATTTTTTTATAGATGATACGTGATATTTACCTTTGTCAGCTATCTTGAAAATCATAGAGCTTCTTTTCGCTCAGTATCAACACATCTCTTTTGTTCTACTACTACTCATTTTCAGAACTCAAAATATTATCCTTAACTCTCCTCTATAGTCTCCACAAAACAACTTACCATTAATTTTGGATTGAGAGAGAGTAAATTACCATAAAAATCTAGAGGATCTTAATCCGTGATAGATACCTATATTCTAACACTAGAACCTTAAGATGTAGACCTAATTTACACTACACACATCCGGTGCAACGTGAACTTGTAACCACAGCTATTGATATGCACAGAACTAGAATCAGTGGTACTTACCAGTGTTATGGTGACTGATGTGTGCAAGTCATTGCCTTCTCTTCTGAAGCGATCATGGGATGCTGTGCAGATACGAAACTGCCCAAAAAGTTGTATATATTGTCAGTAGACAGTAGTGCACAAGACCAGGCACTAAAACAATGTTAAGGAACTTACCCTTAAATCTCCAGCTTCTCCATCTATTATAGGCTCACCATCTTCATAGAAAACAACCTCCTGTGAAAAGAATATAATAGTTATTCAGCAAATCAAGAAAAATCGTATTTACAAAAACTACCAATTAAGAGCAAGTTCAACTTTCTACTCCAAGTTCAGTTCTAACAAAACCATGATTTTAGAGAGCGCAGGCATCCCCAAATATGGAGATCAAGGGTGTTCATGATTGCTAAAACTTCACATGGTTAAGGGCTAAGGACTGGGGATGGGTGGAGGTGAGCTCTTGCGGGTGTTTATGGGCCCAATGTGGATAGTGATAGAAGCTTATTGTGGGAGGAATTGGCGGGTCTATATTCTTTATGGGATTTACCTTGGATTTTTTGTGGTGATTTCAACATTGTTCGGTTCCCTAGTGAGAGGGTGGGGACATCTATGTCGACAAGAGCAATGGAAAACTTTTCAGAGTTGATTTTTGAGATCTTCCTTTGGTTTTTCTTTTTTTTTTTGGTGGGGGGGGGGGGCTATACTTGGTCCGACAGTCGAGGGTGGTCAAGGTTGGATAGATTTCTAGTATCCCTTTCGTGGGAGACGCAATTTCCGGAATTATGTCAGAAAAGGTTGTCACGGGTATGTTCCAATCATTTTCCAATTTTGCTTGATTGTGGTGGCATTCATAGGGGTAGGCGTCCATTCAAATTTGAGAATATGTGGTTGGAAGTTGATGGATTTGTGGAGAAGTTAAAGGCCTGGTGGGAAGCTTATTCCTTTGATGGAACACCTAGTTTCATAGTGGCAGGCAAACTTAAAGCTCTAAAGTTGACTTAAAGAAGTGGAATGAAGAGGTATTTCGACATACGAAAGTGAAGAAAAATATTCTTTGGGATGAGTTGCAAGTATTGGAGGAAGGAGAGGTGAATGAGGACTCTTTGTCAAGAAAGAATGTGGTGAGAACCGAAATTGAGAAAGTTTTGTTGGCAAAGGAAATATCTTGGAGGCAAAAATCAAGGGCGCTTTGGTTGGAGGAGGGAGAAAAATGCACTAACTTCTTTCACAAGGTGGCCAATTCTCATAGGCGCCACAACGCTATTGAAGTCTTTCATTCAGGCTCAAATGTGTAACAGTCTCCCGAAGAGATCCAAGACCATATAGTGCAGTATTATGAGGAGCTCCTAGCTGAAAAAGTAGAGTGGGGAGCCCCAAACTAGATCGTTTATTTTTTGACCAGCTCGATTCGGAGGTAGCAAATAGGTTGGAGAGGCCATTTGTCAAAGAGGAGATGCATCTGGTGGTGAGAGGTATGTGCAAAGATAAAGCCCCGGGCTTGGACGGTTTTTCTATGGCTTTTTTTCAAGAATGTTGGGAGATAGTGAAGGAGGAAGTGATGCAGATTTTCCATGCTTTTCATTCTAATCTTAAGTTTGAGAAGTCATTAAATGCTACTTTTATTGCTCTTATCCCAAAGATAGTTGGCTCCCATAATTTGAAAGACTTCCGGCCTATTAGCTTGGTAGGTGGGATCTACAAGATCATTTCAAAGGTGTTAGCTAATCGCATGAGTTTGGTGATGGACAAACTCATTTCCAAACCTCAAAATGCTTTCATTCAGGGTCGGCAAATTTTGTTTTAGTAATGGAGGCTTTGAGCCGCATGCTGGAGGCTGCCGTTAGGGAGGGATTTATTGCTGATTTTTCGGTGGGCAACAACAGTAATGGTGTCAGTTTTATTTCTCACTTATTATTTGCAGATGACACACATATCTTTTGTGATGCTGTTAGTGACCAGATTCAAGCTCTAAGGGCAGTTTTGTTGTGTTTTGAAGCTGTTTCGGGACTTAAGGTGAACTTGGGGAAGTCGAAATTGGTACCGGTAGGGGTTGTGAGTAATATTGCTTCTCTAGCAGAGTTGTTGGGCCATAAAATTGCTTCACTTCCTATGAAATATCTTGGACTCCCCTTGGGGGCGTCATTTAAAGCAAAGATCATCTGGGATGGGATGGTAGAGAAGATTGAGAAAAGATTATTGGGCGGCTATATCTATCAAAAGGGGAGAGGTTAACACTTATTAAAAGTACCATTTCCAACCTTCCTACTTACTATCTTTCCCTCTTTCCATTGCCGGTGGGAGTGGCTAACCGTAAGGAAAAATTGTTTAGAGCTTTCTTGTGGGGTGGCGTGGGGGAGGAAGTCAAATTTCACCTTGTAAGGTCTACTGTCCGATTGCGAATGGGGGATTAGGGGTGCGAAACTTGAGCATCTTCAACAAGGCCCTTCTTGGTAAGTGGTTGTGGAGGTATCAAATGGAAGGGAACTCGTTGTGAAGAGAGGTAATTGAACATAAGTATGGTAGTGAGTGGGGGGGATGGTGTTCTAAGGAGGGTAGGGGGTCATATGGAGTAAGCCTATAGAAATTTATTAGAAAGGGGTGGAACATCTTTGAAAAACATATTAGGTTTGGAGTGGGTGATGGAGCAAGACTCCGCTTCTGGTTCGATGCTTGGGAGTGGGGAAAAACCTCTTTCCATTGTCTTTCCAGTCGCATTTAACATGGATGGAAATCAGCAAGCGGCAGTTTCAGATTTGTTGTGTTGTTCCAATGGGATGGTAACTTGGAATGTCACTTTTACTATAAATGCTCAGGATTGGGAACTTGATGAGATGACAGCCTTTTTTAGTTACTTGTATTCAGCAAAGGTAGGAGGAAATAAGGGTGACCGTATGTTGTGGATTCACATAGGGAGAAAAAAGTTTACTGTTAAATCTCTTTACAAGGCTTTGAAGTACAACAGCCCACCTTTTTCCTCTGGAAGAGTATTTGGAAAGCACAAGCTCCGTCTAAAGTTGCGTTTTTTACTTGGACAGCTGCTCTTAGATAGATTTTGACGGTTGATAATTTAAGGAAGCGGGGTATGGTGGTCATCGAGTGATGCTACATGTGCAAAAGGAATGGAGAATCGATAGATCATTTGCTTTTACATTGTGAGGTGGCGGGGGAATTATGGGCTGGTATCCCTGATAGAGCCGGACCGAGTTGGGTAATGCTTTAGAGTGTGGTGGAATTACCAGCGTGCTGGAACAGAAGGCATATCAGTGCACAATTGGCAGCAGCGTGGCATATGATACCTTTGTGCTTAATGTGGTGTCTATGGTCAGAAAGAAATGACAGGTGTTTTAATAACAAGGAGCGTGCAATGGGGGAAATCTGGAATTTTTTTATATTCTATCTTTTACAGTGGTTTTCTGCTATTGTATTGAGAGGTGGGAATGTCCATGAGTTTTCATCTTCTTTTCAATTCACTAGAATGTAATTAGGTGTCTCACTTTGTATACTTCCTGTGTACTTGGGCATTGCCTAGTTTCATTCTATTCAATAAAGCTACTTATTTATTTGTCAAAAAAAAAAAAGGACTAAGGACACTGCTATTCACTGATTTTTTATGTCATGAATACATTACATTCAATTTTTGGCAAGATACAGGTATATACAATAAAACAAGAGGCTAACATTGCTAATGAAATGCACGAGAAGTACAAATACCCATTTAATGATATATTGCTTCTAAAATAATTAAATGTAAATCTAAAAGCTTACTTGCCCATCCTGCATCCCTTTCTCAATATCAACAGTGACAAAATATCCCTCCCGTTCATATTTGACATTTGGGCATTGTTCGCAGACCTGAAAGAGAATATGAAATAGGTAATAATGTAAAAAAATAGCATCTAAGAGCCAGTGTCAACAAAGAGATGGAGATAGCATAAAATTTCCCAACAGAGGATGCGACTACAGTGTACAGAAAATAATATAGAGCCAGACCAAGGCATCCACTGTGGCCAAAAATAAATAGTACTGCCTGCTAATTAGAGACAAGGAAAAACAGGAAGAAATACTTCACTAGAATTTATTCACAGAATTTGTATACCTGCTCTGTCATCTGTTGGAACATCCCTGGACCAATTTGCCTGTGATATACCTCATCTCTACAATTACAGCGTCTCTTGCCTGGGGCCGGCTTTAAAATGTTTTTCTCCCTCCAAACCTGATGAATCCCACATAAAAGCTCACGTAAAAGAAGAAAGCACCACTTATTTTGCATACTATAAAATTTTCAAAGCATGTATGAAGCCACCTCATCAACTATCCAGCATTCCAACTATATTATTATTTAATGAAAATTAGTTCTATAAATTACTATTAAGAAATTAAGCTAAATTTAAAATAAAACTTTGAAAGTTAATTAAGCTATACTATTCCTGCGCATTACACATGCTTACAGCAAGTTCAATTAGAAATCATTGATAATTTATACGGCTCCTAGAAGGTTAATCAGAACACAAGGAGCTCAAAATATGAAATTAAAGTTAATTTATAAATGGTCTTTTCTCCCATCTGCTGGCAGATATGAAATAAGGCAAAGGAATACAAATACTAAACAACAGAACAACAGAAAATTAAAATATGGAGTTCAATTCTTCCCGTTTTACATTTCTCAGATCAGGCAGTCATCAATACTAGTTACTAGTTCATTTTGAATTCATCAGGACTGGTATGCGGGTTGCCTAGTGCTTAAGAAGAACATGTTCTAAAATTACAAATCTGAGATGAGAATACCTTCAACGATCCTCCCATGTATAAATCTTCCAAACTTGCATCCAAATCAATAATCACATCATCGCCTTTAACAACTCTCTCTTCCTCGTCCATTTGGCCCCCACCAAAAAAACTAGAAGACAATATCATGTCAATCATAAAGAGGCAGGCTGCAGGCACATTAACAAAGAAAAGCAATCTGCCAACTCAATTCTGATTGCTCACTACACTCCTAAAGATAACTGCATGACCACAAAAACCATTCTCACATGGAAAATTATCGCTTCCATGTTTAAATTAATGAAAACAATGGACCTAATGAATAATGTAATGCAAAAGCAGAGAAAAATTCAAGGGCCGTTCTTTCATTTATATTCCTATCAAATTCCTGCCAAAAATGACCATTGAGATGCAACAAATTAGTTTTAGGCTTCAGCTCAAAACGGTGTCAATCACAAGGAAAAAAAAAACGATAGATAAACCTCAATCCTTATCCACACCTTCATCAATGACAATGTTTTGTTTGTGTGAAAATTGTACTTCCAAATAATTTTCTCTTATGGGAAGTTTCAATTTTTAATGCCTGCTCTTAGCAAATCTTGGGAATTTCAATCTGAAAGAGCCATAGTAGTCCAAATTCCAATGCAACTATCATTTGAGATTAAATGTCCCATAACTTGGAGCTCCACAATAACTTTTTTTTATTGGCATAGGGTCTCCAAAACAAAATCCTGACTAATCCTGGGGGGTGAACAGTTGCTCGGCAAGGAGATTCCTACAAATACAACTCGGGTAATTAAAGGAGAATTTCTCCTAATCCGATGGCCCCTAGAAATTTTTTTTTGTCCTCAAGGGTTTGAATCTCAGACCTCAAGGGGGTATACCACCAAGACCAAGACTCTTACCACTTGAGCCCCAGGGGGTTAGGAGACCTACAATACTGTAATGCAAAGATTCAATTTAAGTATTCCTAAATTAAACTTCCAATAATATTCAACTTTATATCCTGGCAGTTTAAAGTTTCCAAAAAAGAGAAAAAAAGTTCTCACTGGCCAAAAATGTCTTGGATGTTCATTCCCATTCCGCCACCTCTGCCTCCACCACTAGCTGCATGTTGTTTCAGCCCCTCTTCCCCATACCTGTCGTAGATATTCCTCTTCTCGCTATCGGACAACACCTCGTACGCTATAACAAATATTTCATGATTAAACCAGCGAGTATAAGAATCTACTCCTTAAGCAATCAAAGAATGCAAAATAGGATTGATTTTTTTTTTTTAAAAGTAAAATAACATTTTATTAATAGAAGTAAACAGGCATGGCCCAATTACACAGGAGGTATACAAACAGCATCAAAGTTTTAGTTAATACCGTTGTTAATCTCGGCGAATCGCTTATTCGCCTCCTCATTTCCCTGGTTCTTGTCAGGATGGTACTTCAATGCGAGCTTTCTGTACGCCCTCTTGATCTGCTCATCCGACGCACCACGTGTCAGTTGCAGTATATCGTAGAAGCTCTTCCTGACGAGCAAAACACAAATTTAAGCACCGAAATAATGCAATTCTTCATACTTACCGAATGGGACAACGAGAGAGAGAGAGAGAGAGAGAGAGAGAGGATTTTAACAACCCTGCAATGGCGGTGAGAGCGTGGCACAGAGCGAAAAGGAGGAACGAGAGCTTCGTTCTTCGATGCGCCATCGCAGACTTCAAGAGCCGGGGGAGAGAGTCGGATCACTCAGGAAAGCGAGCAAGTTTAGGGCTTTGATTTCAGATCCTTGCGAAATGGGATTCTCCGCTTTGGCAGTTTGGTGAGGAGTTTTTGTCCCCCTGGGCGAGCGTTGTGGAATGGGAATCGAATGACAAGACTCTAAGGAGTGGGTAAATAAACGGACAAGATTGATTTTGAGGGAATAAAAAAATTTGATACTGTTAGTCCGTACTTTCCAAACTGGGCAAGGCCCAATAGTTTTTTTATTAACAAGGCCCAATTTCTTGTTGAAACTGTTAAATTACTCGGGCCCAAATAATTACAAACATAAAACTTGTGGTCGTAATTTGAAAAAGGCAGACAAATATATCTATCCTATTATAATAAAAGTCTATCATGCTGCTACAGTAATAAACAATAAATTTTTGTCCATATATGTAAGTTCCGTGTGTGTTGCGTGGTTACTTTTTTATCCCTTTATTTTCTTCTTTTGTATCCGTTTATACAAGGTGTTTTTGGATTCCTATATCAGTATTTATTTTATCTTTTTGTCTTTTGTATTTACAATGCCAGGGATTTATTTTATGTTTTTATGTTTTGCTTTTGCCGGTTGTGCCAGTTCAGAAGTGTCCTATGTTAGTCTATTAGTAATTCAGTCCATCGATCGCCTAGGTAATTATGTCTGTCAGTTTAAAAAATCTATCTATATCTCAATCTGCCTATCAGTCTGTAGTTTATATTTTGTGTATTATAATTCAATACGTTTCACAACATATTTTACATTACATGTTTTAAAGTGAGTATTACTTTTATAAAGTAATTTACTAGACTATCTTTCATTTCAGAATATGTTAAAAAAAAAATCACAAGAACTTTAAAAAAATATTGTTGATCATTGGTAGGGGTGTAACAAGTCCAGTTTTAGACAAAATTTAGAACCAAATCAGTATGTACCGGTTTTACATTTTTTAAAACCGATTACGCACCCGTTACCGTCCCAAACCGATATCTCCGGTTTTACTGGTTTCTAGTCCGATTTTTTAATTTTTTGAAATGTAAATTTGTCATTAAAAATATGTTTTAAAAAAAAACTAAGCATGTGGATCCTAAATATCCTCCTGGACACAAAGTCTTCTTTTTTGACATGTCTCCATACATGTTGTTGTGGCAGGCATCATTGGATGCACTAAATGAGCTTCTCAATAATCCCATACCAATTAATCGTTTTATACCCAACATCAAGTCACAATTCAAGTCATCTAAACTGAAGTGAAGTTGTTGCCAACATTCTGAATTGATACTAAAGACATCTAAAATCAAGTCACAACTAACATTCTGAATTGATACTAATGTCATCTAAAATCAAGTCACAATTCACAATACAATCAGCCCACAAAAATGCATAAAACTTCCCAAAATTCAAGTCACAATTCAAGTCATCTAAACTGAAGTGAAAGTTGCTGCCAACATTCTGAACTCATACTAATGCTATCTAAAATCAAGTCACAATTCACAATATAATCAACCCACAAGTTAGAACGAAAAGTACACGACTAGAAAAATTATTTTCATTTATATGATTCTCATTAAAATATTAGGAGTTCAAATCGAAAGATATAGAGAGCTTATCACCACACATCCCAATCGAAACAGAAAAATGGAAATACTGAAAATCGATATTTGAAGGAAAAAATAACATTAAATTTACCCTTGTGAAGCACAATAGTCGTTAAGAGAAGATAGAATGTTGATCTCGGCAGTCTAGGGCAAAAATCGTGGCTGTAAAGAAAAAACATAAAGAAAGTTATCTTCGTTCGCCATTCATGCGTACAAGAACATTAAAAAAAATTGGGATTCCATGATTTCTAAAAAAAACAATATATTTTCCGTGTGTTGTGTGTTTACTTTTTTATCCCTCTACTTTCTTCTTCTATGTCTGTTTCGACGAGGATATAAGTGTCTTTTGAATTTCTTTTTTCCGATTTAGGTCAGAGGGTGGGTAAGAAGTGTGAGTGATTTTGTGTCTCCATGCTTGTGTCAGTGCAAATTATCCCCATACACAAATCTCTTTCTATCATCTAGGATTTTGTTGATTAAAAGTACAAAAGTTTTTAAAAATAGAAAAAATATGTACATATCTCAATCCGTTGGTCCATGCATTGGGTAATGAAAAATTTTTAAAATCTCATTTTGATTTGGTTTGATTTGGTCTACAGTGGTGTGATGGGTGATGTGACGTCGTTTGGAAGGCAGCAGTTGGACGTTGCACATTAAAAGGGTCTGGTGGGTTAGTTTTCTTCCATTACGAGCTTCCTTATGAAATTGTAGTATTTTTATCTTATGTTCTTTGTTTGCTTCCACATATTGTTCCTCATTCCAGATGATTTCTGGAAAATCTGTTTTGTTTGTTTATTTGTCATCTCTTCTCTTCCATTTATTTGTTTCAATGATTTGTTGTAATGTTGACGACAGTAGTTGTTATTTTTTGTTGCTTATTCCCAATTCTACTAAGGTGTCCTTGGTTGTGGATTTCCAAAGCTAGACCTTTCTGGTAATTGATCATCTTGGGTGTATGGATGTTTAGTGTAGTATTTTCTGGCTTCCCCTTTTTTTTTGTGTTATATAAATTATTTTCTTGATTTTTTATTTATTGTTGTTTGGTGTAGTAACTTGGTTAATATTATGTTGTTTGGTGCAGTATTTTCTGGCTTCCTCTTTTCTTTTCTTTTAGATTTGAGTGCATGGATGTTTAGTGTAGTATTTTATGCCTTCCCTTTTTTTTTTGTGTTATATAAATTATTTTCTCAATTTTTTTATTTATTGTTGTATGGTGTAGTAGCTTGGTTAATATTATGTTGTTTGGTGTAGTATTTTTTGGCTTCCTCTATTTTTGTTTTAGATCTTGGGTGTATGGATGTCTGGTGTAATATTTTTTGCCTTCCCCCATTTTTTTTTTGTGTTATATAAATTATTTTCTCGATTTTTTTTTTATTGTTGTTTGGTGTAGTAGCTTGCTTAATATTAAGTTGTTTGGTGTAGTATTTTCTGACTTCCTTTTTTTGTTTTTTTAGATCTTGGGTGTATGGATGTTTAGTGTAGTATTTTCTGCCTTCCCTTTTTTTGTGTTATATAAATTATTTTCTTGATTTTTTTATTTATTGTTGTTTGATGTAGTAGCTTAGTTAATATTATGTTATTCGGTGTAGTATTTCCTGGCTTCCTCTTCTTCTTTTTTAGCTTGATTACTCCAATGGTGATTAACTTCTCTAAGTTATTTTTTGTGGTTTGTTTTCAGGTGTTGTTGGTTGAGGCCTTTGGACGTTTTTGGTTTCTATCTTTGTAAGTATATGGTGTTATTTATTTTGTAATGTCATTTGTTATATAATTTTTTTTCTATTTTTTCATGTAATGTTGTTCTTTTTTATGCTATTTTCCTGGTTTGGTTAATGCTGTGTTTAAGAACAATGCCGTGTATTCAAACATAATATACACTATATAAAAAAATCTAAAAAGAAAACATGTTCTGTAAGTAATTAAAAGAAATTTGGCAGATAGGTAGAGATAAAGAAAATGCATCTAAAAATCAAATATTGCATTTAATTTTCCTGTTTTTGATTTATTATTTTTCTGGTTTGATACTGTGATTGTGGCTTCATTGGTGCTGAGTGTAAGGACAGTATTGTGTTCAAATAGAATATACAATATATATATATATATATATATATATATATATATATATATATATATGCAAATATCAAAAAGGAATTTGTGTTTTAGAAAAGTTTGGCAAATAGGTAGACACAGAAAAGGTATTTAAAAATCGTGTGTATCACAGAGTTTATGTAATAATATAATGTCTTTACTTTCAACACTTATATATATTGATGAGGAGTAGGAGACAAATAAATATTTACTACAGTTAAACATGTTGGTGAGAAATGAAACAAAAATTGCTACAGAAATTCAAATAATGAAACAATGGCACACATGAAATTAAAACATCTAACAGATATTGAGAAAACATAGTTTTTTAAAGTTTTTGTTCTTATTATATAAAATAGAAATTACATTTTATCTAGAAAAGCTGAAAACTAAATTGAATATAGGAGACTCATAGTCATTGTAAAAAGGGGGTACAAATTGAATTATTGAGAAGGTATTTAGGAAAATTGAATCTAATAAGCAAAAATACAAAGTTCTAACCATATTTGCAATAGATAAATATATTGGTTAGGAATGAATCAAGTACAGACTAGATTTAAATCAAACCAATGTTAAATATATAACGACCAAATACAAGTAAAGAATTTACAAGTGAAAACAAACACAATGTATATTTCGTGACCATCGTTTCTCAGATTGATTCTGAGAAATGTTTCATGGAATACACAAGATACAAACAATTTAATAAATCAAACAATGAGTAGGAAAAAAAATAAACCAAACAGTCAATATGAGATTTGAATTATTACCACGGCAGCTCATCAATGAAATCAATACCAAAATTAGATATAACAAAACGAAACACATATAGCAAAATTAGGAAAACAAACCAAACAGTGTATATTCCAGCAGATAAATATATTGATGAGAACTCAAACAAATTAGGAAAACAAACCAAACTATATTATATAATTTCCATAGATCTAGACCATGAGACGTTTTTATGTTAACATGCTAGAGCATCCAATAATGGGTTGATTTAAAATAAAATAAAAATGTTCAAGCTCCTTGTAATGGCAGATTTGAAAATTTTAGGCAAAACTTGCTCAACAAACTGATCCCAAATTTTGAATGTATGAAGGAAACACATATAATACAGATCTATGGAAATTTAAAAAAAAACCCACAGAACCTAATGAACAAAATGACCCAAAAATTAGAAGTATGAAAATGAACACATACAGATTTGAGGAAATCAAATATGTTGCTTAGATGAATAATACAAGAGGGGTTGAATTAAGTCGTATTTAAAAATCTACAATTATAAATTAAATACCCAATATAAAATATGAACAAAATACAAAACAGCAGTAAATATAAAAAGTAAGGGTAAGAGGAAGCAAATTTAGTAATTTAACGAGTTTTGGCCCCACTGCCTACGTCCTTACCTCAAGTTATTCCTTAAGGATTTCTAAATTCACTATCCAATCTCCTTCAGGTGGAAATAGAAACCTATTACACCTTTGAGCAGTACCGCTACAAAGAATCAATGTAGAACACCCTCTATACTTGCAATTACCTTACACATGGTGATTCAATATCTATTCCCTGTGTAGAACACATTTTACACTTGCAATCACCTTACAAGTGGTGATTCAACGTCTGTTCCCTATGTAGAACACATTCTACACGTACAAGGATTATACATACCCTTTTACTAATACAAGAGTTGATAGTGGATAGGTTATTAGAAAACACTCCTCAATGAGTGAATAAAAACAATACAACATAAACCATATCTTTCTCAAAATGAACAAAGTTTAAGGATCAATGCTTAAAGAAGAAATATTGAAAGTTTTGAATGAATGTTGTAAAATTTGCAATAATATGTTTTGAATTTAAAAATCTCAAATGAGCTATTTATAGGCATATGAAATTTCATTTTCAAATTAAAAAAGATTTACATGTCAAAAACAACATCATTCACTTTTTAAAATATTCAAATCAAAGTTTTACTTTTCGCAATTGTTAAAGACAACATCATTCACATTTCAAATAGTCAAATCAAAGTTTCTCATTCTTGAAATTCTCAAAGACAACATCATCACTTTTCAAAATATTCAAATTAAAGTTTTACTTTTCGTTATTGTCAAAGACAATATCATTCATTTTTCAAAATATTCAAATCAAAGTTTCTCCTTTTTGAAATTGTCAAAAACAATATCATTCATTTTTGAAACGTTTCATACAAAATATGCACATATAAAATATGACAATCAATCATCTTTTAAAGTTTTAAAATTCAAACTTTTAATCATCAAATATGTCATGCATATGTGAAAAATACAATTTGATATTTTATGAGAAAATATTAATTTTGAACCTTAATCCAATTTTCAATTTTATCAAGAGATTTACAAAATTACTATAAGAGCTTTATTTGTAAGCTTGTTTCCTTTCTTGCTCATGCTTGATTTCTTAATGTGTTTGGCTTCATTGTGTAGATAGTTTGAATTTGAGATTATACTTGAATTCATTTGTTATCATCAAAACCCATATGTAGATATGTAATTATATGAAACTTAAAACTTTGGATTTGACAAAACGATCAAATGTGCATTTATTTAGGCACCGTTATTTTTAACAAACCAAACAGTGTATATTCCAAAAGAATATATATATATTGGTGAAAACTCAAACAAATTAGAAAACAAACTAAACAATGTTATATAATTTCTATAGATCTAGATCAAGAGGCGTTTTTATGGTAACATGCAAGAGCATCCAAAAATTGGTTGATTTTTTTAAAAAAAAAAATCAAACTTTTTTTCTTTTTTGATAGAAACAAACATCTTCCATTGAGATAAAACAATTACAGACATTTATCAAACCATAAGATTTGAGAAAGAAAGTCTGGAATACAATCCCACCACATTTTAATATTCTCAACTCTCCAAGCATTTCTAGCAAGTTTATGGGCTACCATATTACCCTCTCTATACACATGAGTAAAAGAACAACTAATAAAGCATCTGCACAACCTTGTCACTTCAGTAAACAGATTACCAAGCATGGAATTCACCATATTATTTTGTTGTAGAGAATTAACTAACAACAGACAATCACTTTCTATCTCAATATGCGAAATCCCCATAGTTGAACACAATTGCATTCCTCTTAAAACAACAAGTAACTCAACAGCTTCTGGTTATTCCACCTCTGATTCAAGTTTAGAAGCAGCCATTACTATTTCCCCAGCTGAATCACGCATAATAACACCCACCCCTGCCATATGAAGATCTGAAAACATAGCTCCATCAGTGTTGAGCTTGAGTATCCCAGAAGGAGGAGGCTTCCATCTGAAAAGAAGCTGAATCTGAACTTGGGATTTAACAGAGACAAATTTATAACTATGCAAAAGTCCCAAAGAATGAGTAATTACATGACGTGGACTTAAACAAGTATTATCAAACTCCAGCTTATTTTGCCTATACCAGTAACCCCAGGCAATACAGAAAAATAGAGCCAATTTATTCAAGTCCTTGCCATCAACAACAAACATTGCCAAATCAGAAAAACTGAGGGGAGTAAGGTCGGCCAACGAGGGAAAATATTGAAACCATGAGTCTCAAAGCTGGCCACATCTAAACAAAGCATGCAATATGTCTTCAACAGGATGCTCATAGAACTTGCATATAGTTGTAGTGATGACTTGTTTCTGCACTAACTTTACCTTAGAAGGTAAACTATCTTTACATGCTCGCCATGCAAAAACCTTTATCTTATTAGGAACAGGCATCCTCCACAAAGCTTTCCATAATCTTTGTTGACTCCCCATTGAAGAGGACTCTGCTATAACCAAACCAGTTTGGGACATAATAAGCTTGTAACAACTTTTCACTGAAAACTGCCCACTTCTTTCTTGACTCCAAATCAGTTTATCTGTTGTACCTTCTAGGAACACCATGACTTTCATAATATCAGCCACTATCATTGGATTGAAGAGAGTTCTAAGCTTGTGTATATCCCACCCCATAGTGTCCTCATGGATAACAGAAGCCACTACATCATTCCTATTCTGCACCACTAACCCAAACTCAGTATCCAAAGCTTTATGACCTGGAACCCATTTATCATGCCATAGCTTTACAGTCTTCCTATCACCAATCCTCCATATACATCCCTCCCTCAACCATCTCTTCGCCTCCCAAATACTCCTCCACGTATATGATAGACAATGCCCCAATCTAGAATCCATAAAATTGGATTTAGAAAAATATCTAGCTTTAAGAAGTTTAAATAAAACATATTTCTCATTTTGCATTAACCTCCACCCTTGCTTGGCAAGAAGATCCAGATTGAAATTTCTAAGATTCTTGAAGCCCATCCCTCCTCTAGCCCTGCCTTCACACATATTTCGCCAACTAATCCAATGAATCCTTCGTTCCTCCCTCTTTTGTCCCCACCAAAATTTAGCCATTAGACCCTCTAATTCATAACAAAAACTAGTAGGCAATAGAAAACAACTCATTGAATAAGTTGGAATTGATAGAGCAACAACCTTTAACAAAATCTCCTTCCCCCTTAAGATTTCCTTCCAACTTTGTAATTTTTGCCAAACTCTTTGCTTGATAGACTGAAAGGCCCTTGATTTTGATCTACCCACTATAGGAGGCAACCCGAGATACTTCTCATACTGCTGAATTTCACCATTACACCATAATAATCAAATCTCTTGCTTTAATTCCAGCCCAACATTACTACTAAAAACCATTGAAGTTTTTTCCTTATTAATTTTCTGTCTAGAAACACTCTCATAAACATCTAACACAGCTTGCACCTTCTTATTCTCCTCCACATCATCCTTGCAAAAAATAACACTATTATCCGCAAATAGCAAATGATTAATGTTAGGTGCATTCCTACAAATTTTGAGCCCAGATATATCCTTTCTTATCCTAGCTAGATTCAACAAAGAGGTAAGCCCTTCAGTACAAAAAAGAAAAAGATAAGGGGACAATGGATCCCCTTGTCTCAATCCCCTTCCCCTATTAGGGAAGATTGGTCCTTTTGGTTCTCCATTAACCAAAACGGAAAAAGAAACTATTTTAACACAGGACATGACCAAAGAAATAAAACCCGGCTGGAACCCCATTACCTCCATCACCTTTTGAAGAAAACACCATTCGACTCTATCGTAGGCCTTACTCATATCCAACTTTAAAGAAACACATATAAGATTTGAGGAAAAAAAAAAAAAAAAAAAACGTAGCAATTAATCAACAAACTGACCCAAAAATTAAAAGCGTGAAAAGGAACACATACAAATATGAGGAAATTGAACAATAAATTGCGGATTTATTTAGGGCCATAATTTTCAAGTCGGTTCTCCAAGATCGCGTGGAGGCCGACGTCAACAGTGAACCAAACAGTGGCTGGGCAACGAATGGGAGGAAAAGTGAAAAAATGAGACATCGGCGCAGGTCGTGGGGAGGGAAACAGATAGAGAGATTTCCATTGAGTGTAGAAAAGAGGGATGGTTTGAGTGATGAGAAATTAGGTGTCAGGGGATAAAGAAAAAATAAGAAGGGAGTGAGAGAAATGGGAGTGATGAGATGTTAGGGTTAGGAATGGGAGATGGGGTGTCTAAAGGAGAGAGATAAGGAAATGGGTTGTGTGGCACTTCGGAGGGGAGAAGAAAGAGATAGGGTTTTTAGTGACCCTTAGGACCAAAGTGGCGGTGTTTTAAGGAAAGGGGTTGGACTCCCCTTTGGCATACTGATTGGGTCCTTCACACACGCACACCCTTGGCCCAACAATAATACAACTCACCCAAACATTACACACAACCACCAAAACAAATGGTCCAATCCGAAAAGACAAAATAAAATAAAAAGGACACCTTAAAACAAAATACACAACAACTTTTACAATTGTAAAATAAAATAATGAAAACCAAAATAATAATAATATAAATTAATTAAAATTAAAGAGCCAATAATAATATAAAATGTTATTACAAAAATGAAGGTTATATGATTTAGAATTTCTATTACATTTTTTTTATAAATTTTAAATAATTATATTATCGTGGCAAAATAAAATTTATTATGTACCCATTGGAATTGGGATGAATGGGAAAGGTTTGAGTAAAACACTAGAAAGAAGTTTAAGAGTAGTTAAAATTTTTTTTGTATCATTTCAGAATGTTTGCAAAAAAAATATCAACATTTTTATACTTATTCTAAATAAGTATAAAAAAAAAATTGAACCACTCGTATAATGTTTTTTCTTTATTTTTTCTTATTTTTGTCATTCATCTCCTCCTCTTTTGGTACATATAAAACGTTATAGACTTTTGACTTTCCTTATTTCACTACATTAATATAATTATCACTTTTTGCAAAAAAATTGTTTAATAAATATTTTAAATTCATCCAAACACGACACACAACCCACCAACACAAAAGGTTCAATCCTAAAAGACAAAATAAAATAAAAAGGGCATCGGTAAATAAAACACACAAGAACTTTTGGAATAGTAAAATAAAATAAAATAAAATGTTAATAATAAATTGTAATTAAAGATCCAATAATAATATAAAACGTTATTAGAAAATTAAAGGTTATATGATTTAGAATTTCTATTACATTCTTTATAAATTCTAAATAATTATATTATTGTGGCAAAATAGGAGAAGTGTAATAAAATTCTTGTGTACTCAATGGGGCTGGGATAAATGGGAAAATGTTTGGATAAATACTGGAAACAAGTTTTAACTGTGGTTTAAATTTTTTTGCATCTTTCTAGAATGTCTGCAAAAAATATATCTGAACAACATTTTTATACTTATTTAGTATAAAAAAATTTGGACCACGCTTATAATGCTTTTTCTTTACTTTTTCTTATCTTTGTCATTTAGCTCTTCCTCTTTGGATACAATAAGAAACGTTTTAAATTTTGACTTCTCTTGTTTCGTTGTAGTAATATAATAAAGATGAAACTCAATATAGAAAAAACTATCCAAAAAATAAAAATAACTAAAATTAAAATAATAAATTTAGTTGTGGGAAAAAGAATCATTTATGAATATACAAATTAGAGCAGTTATGGTATTTACAACTAGCAAATTTGTCATTTGAATTATGCTATCTATAGTTTTTTGTAATTTCTTTATAATGAAAGATAATGGCTTTTTGAATTTGCAAATTTGCTACATTATTCAAAACAAAACAAAATTTATATTGTAATGATAAAACCAAAACACTTGGGACATTCTTTCTCTCCAAGAAAAGAGAATATAATTTAAAGTATTTTATTCAAATATTTTTTATTTATCTCCTTTTCTTTGCAGGGCAAGAATGTTCTTAGTGTTTTGGGAATTGTTGTTATAATAAATTTTGTTATTGTCGAAAAATGTAATAAATATGCCAAATTCGAAATCCTTTTTTTCCAACTATTTTAAAGAGATTTTGGATTTCTTCCATTGCTTAATTTATTACTGATAAGTTAAAAACTTTAAGGTTTATTGTGTACAAAAGTATTTGTTAAATCTTATATTTTTCTCTATGCATTAAATTATTGATTATTTTATAAGATCGCAAAGGATGAAAAATAAATAAATAAAGAAATTCCAACAATTTATATTTGTGTGTCTATGTTTGTGTGTATATACAATGTAATCAAAACTTACAATGTCTTTGGTATCTAAACATGAATTATGCTCCTTATCAAGACCTGTAAGTGCATTTGTTTTATACATATATTTTATTCTTCTTTCTTGGTCCCTTGTAAATTTTAGTGGGCGGTTGCTTTGAAGAACAAATTAATTTTGGCATATCTAAAATTGTTGAACAAATTAATTCAACATAAGAATCAATGAAATTGTTTATATGGCATTTAAGATGCACTGCGAGGGTGCGGATTAGTTGTTATTTATTCATTTAGTCTTTATTTGTGTAGAGCCATATCCAACATTTAGAAGAATAGTTTCCTTTATTAACATAATAAGTTATGCAACATTTCTTTTTGAAACAATATTATTTAATTTTGTGAATTTTAAGCTTCAAAACTATTTCTTGAAGATCATGGAAAACAACCTACAAAAAAAATCATGTATAGAGATTTATCAAAAGAGAAAAATAAAGAATTCCGTAGAAAGCGGAGAGAAAGATATACTAAAACAAAAGCATCTAAAAGTAATTCGATTTAGTTAAAAGACAGTTTCATTCAGTGGTAATGATTTCATTTCTTTCGGTAGTGATTAAATGACTGTGTCAAATGATGATGTCAAACATATAGACATCATTCAGGACTTTAGTCTTGTACACAAGGTGTCAAAGAGACAACGAATTTCTCACGATGTTGACACCATTGAACTGGCTTCATCTCATGAAGTATGTATTCCTCCTGATGTTAATGTCTTTGCAGTTGATTCGACAACAAATTTATCATTAAATAATGTAATGGATTGTTCTAATCGTCCAAGTAATTCTATGGATATTCTGTCCTGCAAATCAACAAATATATGCGTAGAAAAAACAACCATATCTGATTAACTTTTGATTCAGCAGGTTCTCCTGAAACTATTTTTCCATCTTTCTTATTGAAGCAACCATATATTCTTTTTAATTGAAATTTAGGAACATGTTATTCAAATAGACTCCGCATATTGTTCAAGAGGAGTCAAGCTTTGAAACAAATATGCCGACACTTTGTGGGGGTAAGAAATAAGTATAAAATTAGTTCGTTCTTTTGATTCCATTGTCAACTCTTACTACTTTTCCAGTAGTCTTTTGTCAAATCATTTGAAGAATTTGACGAGTTTAGTTTACTATCTTGTGTTCATTTTTTTAACTCAATAGGTCAATGGCATCGCTGCTTTGCTGGACTTAGGCAGTTATTACAAGTTGTGTCATTTGAAGCATATTCTTTGTCATTTGTACCTTGTTGTAGACATTGCCAAGCAAAACAATTCTATCATAAAAAATAAACAGCTTTTGCTGTGCTGATGGAATAATTTCTTTGGCCACAAATGATGTCCTTGATCAGCTTTATGATCTGTTTACCTCCAACACAGATAAATCCGGCCATTTTAGGACTTATGTTTGAATTTATAATAATAAGTTTACTTTTACATCATTTGGAGTAAAATTCAATAGAGATATTTATAGAAGGAATAGAGGAATTTATACAACACTCAGGGATAGATCTATCACTATATCAATTATTTACTTCTTTTAAATGGTTGTCTTTCTTATCTGCGATTGTATTTCTATGATACCAAGCATGAATTAGAAAATTGCATTTTTTATTCAAATAGAATGGATACATTAATTATAACTCAACTCATGAATATTCTTCGCATCAATCCATATTCTGTGTTTTTCCAATCTCTTCATGATTTGCCAAATTTGAAAAATCAAGTAATGCATATAAGATCATATGCTGGCTTAGATCAACGTGTATTCAATGCCCTGACATATTCGTAAGTTGCAGCAATATGGGTAGAGAATGTTGATGCAGATCAGCTTAGAGGACGTGAAATTTTTGTCTTTAGTCATTCTGGTGGAAGTCATATAGTTCAGTATTATTTTGGCTGATCCACTTTAGTATCTATTGTTATTTCCTTTTGGTGATATTGGTTGGCATCAAGGCATTCAAAGGGTTAGTAGAGGACGCACAAAAATTTATAATGAAACAACCCGATTAATAGATGCTCACCAATCAATATCAGCAGAAGAATTACTTACAAGAGAACAACGAAGTTAGAGTGTAGTTTTAATCTTTCCATTTTGTATTTAGTTTGTAGATGTCCAATCTTGTAATATTTTATTCCCCTTAACTTTTGTAGCATTAAACAAAAAAAACAAGAATCCAATTGTTTCCTGCTGTGAATATTATTACTACAAATTGTAAATCAGAGAAAATGTCAGATTAATTTTGTTACTGACTAGTCATCTTTTACAACAATTTGTTATTGATATGTATGTTAGGATTGAGACATCAAGATTAGATTATTTCTGTAGCAAACAACAACATATTCGATTTGAGTTATACTAAGGTATTGTTGATACTATTACGCTTGGAGAAACTTTTGCATCTAATGTTGAAAAATAAATTATTTTGCTTCGTCATTCATTGGGGATCCAAGAAACATGCGAAAAAAATATATGGAAGCAATGACTTTTGTTTAGTATTATGGTAAACCAAACATTTTCTTAACAATGACGCGTAATCCAAACTGGCAATAAATTTCAATTGAATTACGCCTGCATGAAGAGAGTCAGAATCGTCTTGATTTGGTTGCTCGAGTCTTTCTCACAAAATTAGAAGAATTAAATGATCAATTATTCAAGTGGCAAATATTTAGAAAAGTCTCATCATATGTCTATGTTATTGAGCACCAAAAAAGAAGGCTTCCACATGCGCATTTTTTAATTATATTACAGAGAAATTGGAAACTCTATGCACCTGAATCTTTTGATGAGATTGTATTAGCAGAAATACTTGATAAAAATAAAAATTTAGACTTGCATAATGCTGTTGTCAGGCATATGATGCATGGACTGTGTAGAGTGTTGAATCCAACAAATGTTTGCATGAAAAAAAATAGTTGTTGCGAAAACCATTATCCAAAAAATTTTGCATCAAATACAACTGTTGGAAATGATTATTTCCTAATATATAGGCGTTCTGACAATGAAATTACTGTCAAAGTCAGAGGCCATAATTTGGATAACCTTTGGGTCGTTCCATATAATCCGTATTTAGTTGCAACATTTGACTACCACATTAATGTCGAGATTTGTTTTACAATAAAAGCAACCAAATATCTTTATAAGTACATTTACAATGAGCATGATCGTGTTGCTTTCAATTTGGTTTCTGAACAAGGCAAGCAACAAAGTGATGAAATCCAACAATTCCAATCAGCCTGATGGATTGCTCCACCTGAAGCTATGTGAAAAATATATGGCTTCATTCTTAATGAGATATACCCAACAATATATAGCGTACATTTGCATCTTGAGTATCAACACCAAGTGACTTTTCAAGCACATGAAAGCTTAATCAATGTTCTCAACTCTAATCTATCTACAAAATCAATGTTAACAGAATTCTTTACATTAAATCAAGTGGACGAGAATACCAAGATATTGTCGTAAAAAGAATCCCATAATTTTATGTTTGGAGCCAACTATACAAAATGTGGACTCCTCGAAAAAAGAAAACTGTTATAGGTCGAATTGTTACTACAAATCCTTTTGAATGTGAGAGATATTATTTGTGGATTTTGCTAAATCATATAAGAGGTCCTTTGTCGTTTAAAGATCTTAAGACAATTGATGGTGTAGTGGCTCCAACATTTCGTGAAGTAACAACTATGCATGGTTTGCTACAAAAAAAATAGTAGTATAGAAGATTGTTTATATCAAATATCTCTATATCAAATGTCATCCAATTTGAAATGACTATTTGTAACTATATTTGTTTATTGTAATCCAATAAATCCGAGAGAGCTTTGTGAACGTTTTGAATAATATATGTCAGTTGATTTTAGGTCAACTGAAGATTTTTTATTGAATATAAAAATGCAAGTTTTGTGCTCTATCTCTTCTGCACTTGAATAAATGAGGATAGACATTAATTCTTTCCTTCTTCTTAATAACGACATTTATTTTGATGAAGACCAATTCGAATATAGGGAAATCGATGATGAATTGGTTCTTGACACTACAACATAATTTACCTTTTGTGACAGAGAAAACTATCACTAAAAATCAAAGAAATGTCACTAAAGACATTTGGTGATGGTTTGAAATCGTCACCAAGACCGTCACCTAAATTGCGTCACCGAATACATTTAGTGACACTTTACTGTTGAACCGTCACTAAAAATATTTTTAGTGACGGTTGGAGTTGTTCCGTTCGAAATAACGTTCAAACGTTATATTTTTTTGTGACGGTTGAAAATTGTCACAGAAAGTAACGTTCGGATGTAAATTTTAACGTCCGAACGCCAGCCCGAGCAATTTATGTTCGAATTTCATAAGTTTACGTTCGTTGATTGATTATAGTTCGAACGTATAATATTTACGTTCAGACATTTATACGTTCGAACGCATTAAACATTCAAATTTTTGTTCGAACGTTATGGGAACACCATCCGAACGTAACGAGGATAACGTTCGGATGCATGTTCGAATGTTTAGGAAGAAGTGTTCGAACGAACATGGTACGTTCGGAGGTTTCATCGAACGTTAATCGTCTAAATCTTGTATTTACGTTTGAACGTTTTTTCGAACGTGAGATCTTGTTGGAACGTTTTTTTGTTACATTCGAACGTACAGATCAGAAATACACTAATTTCATAAAATTAAGAAATTAAGAAACATATTAATTGTATCATATTACACACCATAAATATTCTACAACTAACAATGTCTTAAAAAGTTCTAAAATTAAATAGTAAAAGTACATGAATTAAAGTGAGAATTCATTTCTTCTTTCCTCGCCCGCCCCGTTTCTGTTGCAATGACATAACACGCTCCATTTGCACCATCATCTCTTGCTGCACTTGCTGTTGGATTTCATTGCGCATTCTTTCTTCTTGGTCTCTCTGTTGGTCCTGCAAAAGCATCTCTAAATGAGATTGTCGATCTAAAAGGGACTCCAACTCTTGCTGCCTCGACCTCATATACTCATTCTCGCGTCGTGCGGCTTCCAAATCTTTGGTAAGATTATTAATGCATGAAGTCGAAGAGGATGAGGAGGATGAACCAGAATGCTTGAAAGATCGTCCCAAACCTCTTGTCATACTAGAGTTAGGACCGAGCACTTGCGTGAATATGTCTATGTCACTCGGAGAGGATTCCCCAGAAACTGACTGTATCTCCATCATTTTTTCCTGCCATGTCAAAGAAAACACACAATAAGTAACATATTAAAAGAAATAAAAAATAAAATTTTCACATGTTGCATAATTTATTTAACAAAAATAACAACACTTACATAATTATCTGTAGCGACAGGATCCATCCACTCACTACTCTCATTAGTGTGAGCAGCAGCATAGACATGAATGAGGGAAAAGTTTTCTGGATCATCACGTTTCTAACAAAGCCACATTAGCAATTTTAAAAAGATAATATTAGTACTTAAATAATATTAGTTAAATAAATAAATAAATTCTATAATATTATTAATTACCATTTTCTTAGCAAGACGGTGGAATGATCTTGAACCAGCATGATGGTGGACAGTCAAAGCGGATCTATTATTAGCATTCGTAGAACTTAAATGCTACAAAATTAATTAAGAATGTTAATTGATATATATATACATAAAATATATAGCCCAAATATATATGTAAATAATCATTAGATATTATTAATCTAGAATACCTGATAATCTGAAGTTGCGAGAAGATCACAACACTTTCTCCAATCGTCAAACTTCATCTTCTGGAAAGGAGATTGCGCAGCCTCTTCAACCGTCTCAAACTTCTTGAAGTGATCATGACATCGTCCCTTGTGACATCGGAATGCTGTAGCCATCAACCCATTCACAATTCTCAAATCCTCGCTACGGCCAAAGTCGAGGTCGAATTCATCCTAATAAGAGAATTACGTAAAAAATATAATATACTAATCTAGTATACAACAAATGTACTCTCAACGTAAACTCACTAGCACACGGCTCCGAATGTGCTCCTTAACCTCGAGCAGAACATCTCACCATGATCGCACATAAAATGGAGCATAAGCTCGAACAACTGTACCAATATATGAGGAAAGCGCTGCTGCACTATCATCCACACCTCCAGTAGAATTATCAGGAATGTTGACCTTGAGTTTTCCATGTCTTCGACATTTCTCAAGAGAAATGCCACGTGTATAACCACGACCGCGACGAGCGGATGCATCAACTATTAGATATAATATAATTATATATATATAATTATTGAGATAAAAGTATTGAAATATAATTAACTATGTTGTTATTTTCTTACAAGTAGGTGTCGACTGATTGTCATTGTCTTGCGTCTGCACTTGATCTTCAGGAGGGAAACACTCGGATGGGGAGTCCTCAATAGGTTCGGGACTTGGACCAGGCGAATGGGGCAAATTTTTTCGTTGTCGTTTTGGCGGCATCCTTGAGGCATGATTAATATGATAAAGAAAATTTATTAGAAAAAATTATTGAAAAGTTAAATATTTTATAATCACCTATATGAATAAAATATTTAATACTTTTATTCTTCATCTTCGGATGTATTTTCCATGCTTGTTTCAGAATCTCCCTCAATAGCATCTTCGTCGTCGTCATCAATCTCTTCTTTATCCTCCTTATCCACTTCCTTCCTAGATTCTGCTTCATCTTCTTCTTCTGACTCTTGTCCTTCTTCTTCTTCACTAACTTGAATTGAATGATCATTTAATACGGACGGGTCGAGAAGGATGGGTGGGACGTCATCTCTACACAAGGGGAGCAACTCGAGTGCACCGAGGTCAACAAACAAGTTAATACCCTCTCCATCTTCTTGGTAGGCCTCTACTATCGGAGTGTCATCTTCATCTCCACTATTCTCGTAATCCACACTCGTTCCTGCTTCATATATGTTTCGAGGAACAAATTTCTGTACTACTCGCCAAGTTATCTCTCCACTATCTTCATCAACACTTTTCATTGGATCAATCAAGTAATAGACTTGGGTAGCTTGACAAGCCAATACAAATGGATCATCTTCATACCATTTAGATGCCGTATTAACACTCGTAAAGTTATTATCCCTATGTATCGACACCCGACCACTACCTAAGTCCCACCAATCACACTTAAAGACATATGTTACAGACTCACCTAGATATTTCAATCCTATAATATCACGTATGACACCATAATAGTTAATATCTTCTGTTCCATGACTTCCCTCGACCAACACACCACAATTTTGAGTCTTTCTATTACGTTCATGGTCCAGAGTATAGAATCTATAACCTCGAACCATGCATGCAGTGTATCGAAGTGCTCTATTAGAGGGACCACGGGCCAATGCATACAATTCAGAAGAAACTGATCCGGGATCATGAGCACGTTGTTCCAAAATCTATCAATTTCAATAATATATACGTATTAAAAGTAACCCAGATTCAAAACATTATAAATCAAATAATCACAATGTAGTTTTAGTTCATAGTTCAAACCATCCGGGAAATTCTTCCTCGTGTCTTGCCTCTATATTCTCTACGCATTCCATCCTAAGTTTATCCATGTGATCACTGTATATATGTGTAAAAGAAATTAATATTTTGAGCACAAAAATTATAATTAACGATATTTGACTATAATTCACGAGAAGGCAACAACATACCTGAGATAGCAATCAATCTCTCGGCAATTATTTAACACGTACCAACGAATTTTACCCAACTCTCTATCAATTAAATCGTAACCCGTTTGTGCACCCAAGGGTCATACATTCTGAGAAAACACTGATAGTTCATGAGGAGGCGGAGCCTCAAGATCAGCATTTCGCTCTTGACGATAAAATCGTGTCTCAACACCACGAAGATATAGAGAGCAAAACGTTAACCATTCATCGTATATATAAGCTTCTGCTATTGAACCCTCAGCTCTGGCTTTATTCCCAACAGTGCACTTTAAACGGCCCAAATATCTTTCAACTGGATACATCCAACGGAACTGCACCGGACCACCCAATAATGCCTCCCGGGGTAAGTGCATTGCTAAATGGACCATAACATCAAAAAATGATGGTAGAAAAATCTGCTCAAATTTACAGAGTATGATAGCAATATCTTCTTCCATCTTCTGCAATATATCTCGATTTACTACTCGAGCGCACAAATCTTTAAAAAACATACATAGTTCAGTAATGGCGACACATACATTAGATGTCAGCTTCCCACGAATTCCCATCGGTAATAACTTCTGCAAAAGAATGTGGCTGTCATGACTTTTCAATCCACTAATTTTCCAATCAACAGGACTCACGCATCTACCAATATTTGAGGTATAACCATCTAGCAACTTCACACCTTGTAACCATTTGCAGAAATCCATCCTCTCCTCCCTCTTCATTGTAAAACATGCATGCGGCATGATCACCCTATTGCCGTCCACTCGCAAATGTAGATTATGTTTAATTCCCATTCTCTCAAGATCTTTCCTTGTCTTGATCGTATCCTTTGTTTTTTTATTAATGCTCATCAATGTACCCAGTATATTATCACATATATTCTTCTCTATGTGCATTACATCCAAACTATGTCACAACATGCAGGACGACCAATATGGCAAGTCAAAAAAAATACTACGCTTTGTCCAATTCAATTCTGCTTCGCCTCTTTTTCTTTTATTCTTACCCTGGCCTTTGCCAAAATTGTTTGCTATAATATGTACCAGTTGTTCCACTATCTCTTCTCCAGACAATTCACTTGGTGCAATTCTGTCCTCTACTCTCCCATCAAACTTAGCACATTCGCTTCTCCATGCATGATTTGGTGGTAGATAACGTCGATGACCCATGAAACACAACTTCTGAGAATATGTTAACCACTCACTAGCAGTTTCTTTATTACACGTCGGACACGCTAACTTCCCTTTAGTACTCCAACCAGAAATATTTCCATATGCCGGAAAGTCATTTATAGTCCACAATACTGCAGCATGCATCTGAAAAGTTGTCGACATGGATGCATCATACGTTTTGACGCCTGTTTCCCATAACTCTTTCAACTTTTCAATCAACAGCTGCATGAATACATCAATATCATTCCCAGGTGATCTCGGGCCAGGAATAAGTAACGTTAACGAAAAGTTCGGTGCCTTCATGCATCTCCATGGCGGAAGATTGTACGGAATCAACACTACGGGCCAAGTGCTATAACTTGTACTCATATTCCCAAAAGGGTTGAATCCATCGGTAGTGAGTCCCAAACGCACGTTCCGAGCTTCTATCCCAAATTCTGGATATTGATCATCGAAAGATTTCCATGCAAGTGAGTCAGCCGGGTGTCTCATGTATGCGTCATTCTTAACTCTTTTCTCCTCGTGCCACCTCATATCAACAGCTATTTTTTTACACATATATAGTCTTTGCAACCTAGGTCTCAAGGGAAAATATCGCAACACCTTAACCGGCACATTTTTCTTGGCCTTCCACCTCGACTCTTCGCATACAGGACATGCTTCTTTCCCCTCATTCTCCTTCCAGAACAAAACACAATCATTCTTGCATGCATGTATTGACTTGTACTCAAAGCCTAATCCCTTTCTCAACTGTTTCGCTTCATAAAAGTTCTTTGGCAATGCAGACCCATCTGGAAGCACCTCGTTAAATAAGTCCAATACCATGTTTATTGCTTTCGTCGACATCCCACACAATGACTTAATGTGAAGCAACCGCACAATAAACGACATTTTGGAATGTTTTGTACAGTCTGGATAAAGCTCACGTTTTGCATCTTCCCACATTGCAGCAAAGTTTTCAGAATCACTCCCTCGAACACTTGTGCCATTGTCGTCTACGTCATCCATAAACATTCCAGCTCCAATATCACCCAACATCTCCTCCATCTCATCCCGCTCATAATCATCATCCATGTCTCGCAAATAATTCGAATGACCGAACAATGCATCCGCTGACTGTGCATACGGCTCACCATGCAATACCCATTGTGTATACCCCAGATCCATACCGTTCACAAATATATGACTTTCAACTTCAGCCAATCCTATCTCACACAAATTTTTACACCCTCGACATGGACACTTAATGCAACCACGACTATCAGCAGAGCCTCGAGCAAAATCAATAAAAGTTCTTACTCCACGCGCATAGGCTGCGTAATCCATTCCAAGTCTATCACCTAGACGCATCCAACTTTTGTCCATTTCTAAAAAGTTCTATCTATTAGTAACACTTAATGTACATTGAAAATTCACATGCATGTAATGCTCTAATTGCCATTGCTAATTTTTATAAGGTAGTTGGTCCTATCCCATTCGAGATTATATTATCCATATTGCACATATTCCGTCACTCTACTACTGTCCACGTCAGTAGAAATTTCGGCAGCACCTCCCCATAGCTCTTCAAGTATACATGTTCATTAAGAGGGATTGTGACCCTACGAACAGTATACCCGAAGAACAATAGAGGAAGACACCGAAATTTCATACTAAAGATGTTCAGTAGGAGTAACAAGAATGTGCAATACAGATGATATAATCTCAAACTGTCCACACTGGACAATTCAGGAATTAGTGCACACCTAAATGTACACTAATTCTTGAACAGGTCTAAGGTTATTTATGCAATGTCACACATATTTATTCAAAAACCACATGAATCTTATATATACTATAAATGGTAGAATTAGTAATGTTAAAAACATTCGGAAGTCTTATTTATTGTATTTATTTATTATAATTAGTGTTATCCCTCTAAGTTGTTATAAGTCTAATATTATAACTAGTTGATACTTATTTATTTGTCAAGTTACTATTATAATATTTATATATTATAATCTAAGTTCTAATTTTCACAATATTATAACTAGTTTATACTTAATGTTAACTAGTTGAAATTATAACTAGTTACACTTATTTATTTATTTATTATATAGAAAATTTTGTATTTATTTATTATAATTAGTGTTATCCCTCTAAGTTGTTATAAGTCTAATATTATAACTAGTTGATACTTATTTATTTGTTAAGTTACTATTATAATATTTATATATTATAATCTAAGTTCTAATTTTCACAATATTATAACTAGTTTATACTTAATGTTAACTAGTTGATATTATAACTAGTTACACTTATTTATTTATTATATAGAAAATTTTGCATTTATATATTATACTACGTATTTATTTATTATACGTACTATTAGACTTATTTATTTGTTATCCCTCTAAGTTCAACAAATAAAATCTCAACATAACAAATTATTTCTAAACATATTCATTCATTAATAACAATATTCACAACATTTAAAATCCTCACAATATTCCAACAATAATACAAATAAACATTTCACAATATTATTTTCACAACAATATTATTTCCACAACAAAATTTTCTAAACCTCACAATATTCCAACAACAATATTCATAAACATTTGTATTCATCAATAAACACAATAAACTCACAAAAGTCCATTATAATTATACTTAATAAATATATAATCACATGCATCTCATATATATCCATATCCCTCTAAGTATCTAAACCTCACAATATATTCACAACAATATATTATACATATTAATTCAAATATATTTTCACAATATTACCACAAGTCCATTTCATAAACCTTAATCACAACATTTAAAATTCAAGACACAACAATATTCATAAACATAAAATATTGTACTTAATAAACATATAATCACAACAAAATTATCTAAATCTCACAATATTCCTACAATAATATATTATATAGATTATAACTAAAATTTAGAAATATACCTAGCACTTTTTAATATCCTCTTACAAAATATAAGCTTTCAAGTGTCCAAAATAACCAATCCTTCAAAAATAAAAACAATACAAACTTGTTAGAGACATATACATACATATAAAAACAACAAATACAAGAGAAATAATCTAAATTAGAAATAATGGAAAAATAATTTTTCCTTACCAAAATACTTTCAAAATCTTCACTCTCAATAATCACCCTCTCTCACTCTATCCCTCTCTCACTCTAGTTGTAATCGGTATCTCACTCTCACTCTAACCCTGTATCTCACTCAATCTCTCAACAACCTCTCCTCTCTATTACGCGCACGGGAAGCAGAAATGGTTTCTGCTTCGCTCCTGTGCGCGACTTCATATCAAAACATTTCATTTTAATTAACGTTCGAACGGTTCATTTAAACGTTCGAATGTTACTTCTTTCCGGGTAAAATATCAATATTTTCGTTCGAACATTTAAATGAATCGTTCGAACGAAAAAACACACCACGTAAAACGATAATCGAGCGGGAAAATTCCCGCCAACAATATATTAACGTTCGAACGTATATGTAATAACATCCGAACGATATAATTGAGCGGGAAATTTCCCACCAAAAAATTCATAACGTTCGAACGTATATGTAATAACATCCGAACGATACAATTGAGCGGGAAATTTCCCACCAAAAAATTCATAACGTTCGAACGTATATGTAATAACATCCGAACGATACAATTGAGCGGGAAACTTCCCACCAAAACATTTGTACCGTTCGAACGTAATGACTTAACGTTAGAACGTTAAAAATGCAGAAAATTAAGTTAATTAAGATATTTTTTTTATGAAAATAGACTTCATTTTATTAATGATCTCCTGACTACATATATTATAGTTAAATAATATATTATAGTCTATTTAGAACATATAAATAGTCACGATTATATATTATAGTTATATAATATATTATAGTTACTATATAGTTTATTTTTTTTTTTTGAAAATAAACGGATCTCATTCCCTTTGATAAAGAGGACATACAAAGTTGACTTAAAGATAAGCCAATTACAAACGTTAATAATGCCCCAGTACACTTTCATGACTGGCTAGTCTAGTCCATATGGCCAATCTCTAAAGACCTAAGTCTAAGAGATAGCACACCTATCCACATTGAGACAACTTTCTTGGAACATTCACCTAGAGAGAGATTCTCTTACTTCTCTCTAAAAACCCCAAATACCCGAGACCTGCTTGAGGGGGTTGAGGGGAGGAGCCAACGCTCCTAACCCCTCACCCCCTCCCTGTTCGTGTTTTCCTATTTGTTTTTAGTCTTCCCCTTCTGTGTTCTAGTAGGACTATTTTTAAGAAGTTTTTTGAGGTCTCAGCATAATTTTCGTAGTTTCTCCTTTCGGTTTCGGCTTGATTCGGTTCCTTCTTCAACAACCCACACAGGCCTTGACCTTTACTCTCTGGTAATCCTCGCATGGAATCGCTTGGAATCGCCGATTATGAGCCATGGAAACCAGGTGCCGTGGGTGTCGTGCGATGCGGCTGGAAGGTGCGTCTGCGCGAGGCGTTTGTGTCGTGTGGTGCGTCTGGGCCGTGCGAAGGTGAGAGGAAGCCGGGGATGGGTGAGAGGGACGGTGGGGGAGCTAAGATTTCGAAGGCCAGAGGCTGCCACAGCTCGCGCGGATGGGAGGCGGATGGAGGAAGAACTTTCGGGCTACGAAGGTAGAAGAAAAGCAGAGGGCGGCGGCAATGAGCTTAGAGATGAAACCCTAAGCTGTCCCCACGTGTTTTGGGCTGATTGTTTGGGCTGGGCCATTTGCTTCTTTAGTCCTTGTGTTTTAGTTAGTGTTGGTGTGTTTTTTCTTATTTTGCAGTTCACTTATCAGTGTTAGTGTTGGTGTACTTATTTGTCTTGTCTTCACTTTCTAAAATATAAAAATAAAAAAATGTAACGCCATTCAGACCTTGGTCTGAATGGAATTTGTGTCCCCGCTCCGCGTTGACGGAGAAGATGGGGTTTCCAACTCCATATTCCGGTTAGTCGGATATGGAGATTTGTTTTGTTGGATTACTGTTAGATAGAGGGGTGCTGCCTCTCAGGCTTTTGTCTGTAGAGATTGGCGTCTGGACTAGACCATGTCAGTCGCGGAAGCGTGCTGGGGAGCTTTTAACGTGTGTAATTGACTTTTTAAGTCAACTTTGTATGTCCTTTTTTATGAATGGAACAAGTTCTGCTCTTATCAAAAAAAAAAAAAAAAAAGAGATAGCACACCTCTGTCAACAACAGAGGTAACAGTACCCATCCCACAAAACCTCCATACCCGACCAAGCGGGACATGGAGAAGGGGAGCCCTGCTATCTCCGCCTACGCGGAGTGGGGAGATACTCCATTCGGACCTAGTCCGAATGGGAATAACATAATAAGAGTTTATAAATTAGAAAATAAAGACAATACATAAAATAAATTACAATGTGAAAACACTGTAAATCGGAAAATCAGTGCACATAAAACACAACAGATGGAGGGAAAACCGACAGTCGAGCTATGGAGATCCAGTGACGCCGGTTCTGAAACAGCTGCTCGTTGTAGCGTCAGATGATTGCATGGTGGCGCGTGGGGTCAACACGCAGGCGAGCTCCAAATCTTCGCCCCGCGCGTGCGGGCTATGCGCCGCTCCGATGGAGGCCGCATTACGAGGTTTTGCAGATTGGCGGCAGGGAAGGCTCCTGGTGGGGCGCGTGTCTATAGATGGTCACCGGATCAACTCGAATCGACTAACCCCTTATTTAGCCGAAACCTGAAAAAAAAAATACTAGAAAAACCAAAGAACAGAAGAGAAAAATCGTCGGAGACACAGGGCCGACGTTAGGGAGGGAGGAGAGGAGAGGGAGGAGGGAGCCGGAGCTCCCCCTCCCCCCAGTTGTGATCGGACGAGGGGGCTTCTTGAGAGAGAGAGTCTGGTATCGGCTTAAACTCCTTTATTTCTTCTTTACTCTACTCTCCACTATATAGTCTATTTAGAACATATAAATAGTTACTATTATATATTAATGTTATAATAGTTACTATTATAGTTACTATATAGTCTATTTATAACATATAAATAGTTACTATTATATATTAATGTTATAATAGTTACTATTATAGTTACTATAATAATAGTTATAATATATTACTATTATAATAGTTACTATTATAGTTACTATATAGTTTATTTAGAACATATAAATAGTTACGATTATATATTATAGTTATATAATATATTATAGTTACTATATAGTCTATTTAGAACATATAAATAGTTATTAATATATATTATAGTTATGTAATATAATATAGTTACTATATAGTCTATTTAGAACATATAAATAGTTACGATTATATATTAATGTTATATAATATAATATAGTTACTATATAGTCTATTTATAACATATAATATAGTTACTATATAGTCTATTTAGAACATATAAATAGTTACGATTATATATTAATGTTATATAATATAATATAGTTACTATATAGTCTATTTATAACATATAAATACTTACTATTATATATTAATGTTATAATAGTTACTATTATAGTTACTATAATAATAGTTATAATATATTACTATTATAATAGTTACTATTATAGTTACTAATATAGTCTATTTAGAACATATAAATAGTCACGATTATATATTATAGTTATATAATATGTTATAGTTACTATATAGTCTATTTAGAACATATAAATAGTTATTAATATATATTATAGTTATGTAATATAATATAGTTACTATATAGTCTATAAGGTAGGACAAACAAATTGACTTAAGAATAAGTCATTACAGGCGTTAGTAGAATCCCAGTACACTCCCGTGACTGGCATGGTCTAGTCCAAACAAAGCATCTCTACAGACCTAGTCTAAGAGATAGCACTCCTCTGTACAGTACAGAGGTACTAAAACCCACAAAACAAAGCCTCCATACCCGATTAAACGGGAAATGGAGGAGGAACGCCCACCAATTCCGCCTACGCGGAGGGGGAGGAAACACCATTCAGACCCAGTCCGAATGGGCACTACATTTATGGATTTTTTTTTCCTAGACCTAAAGACAAACAAAAGAAAATACACTAAAACACTGAAAACAAAAACCAGCGCACAAAATATAGGAGAAACCAGCGCACAAAAACCAGAAACAGAAAAGCCAAAACCAAAACGCGGGTGAACAATACACTGGATTCGTCTATAATGCGTGCGGATACTGTTCACACTGGGGGGAAAAACCGTCGAGCCGACTTTGAAGTCCCGGAGTCAGAGGTTCCTCCGAAGCTGAGCGTGGCGTCGGCAACAGTCTCCTGGGTGGTGCGTGATGGCCACGCGCCGTCTGGGTCCGGAACTTCGTCCCGCGCGTGTGGGCTACGCGCCACTCCGATGGACACCGGATTTGGTAGATTTGGAGATCAGCGGCTGGGCGTCCTGCCGGTGAGACGCGTGTAGACGGTCGACGGCCGGATCGACTCGAACCAACGATCCTCCCTTCCTCGGCTTGACAAAATCAAAACCTAAACAAAAACCAAAAAATAGAGAACAAAACGCAGGTAAACTAAACACAGGAGAGGGGGGAGGAGCCGAAGCTCCCTCCCCCTCACGTTTGATCTGTTTTTTGTGAAGTTTTAGGGAGAGGGGCGAGGGTTTCACAGGGGAGAGCCTATATAGTCTATTTAGAACATATAAATAGTTACGATTATATATTAATTTTATATAATATAATATAGTTACTATATAGTCTATTTATAACATATAAATCGTTACTATTATATATTAATGTTATAATAGTTACTATTATAGTTACTATAATAATAGTTATAATATATTACTATTATAATAGTTACTATTATAGTTACTAATATAGTTTATTTAGAACATATAAATAGTTACTATTATATATTATAGTTATATAATATATTATAGTTATTATATAGTCTAAAACATTCATATAGTTACTATTGTCCAATTATAGTTATAGAATATATTATAGTTAGAATATATTATAGTTATATTAATGTTATATAATTTATTATATTTACAATATAGTTATATCATTAAACAAAAATCATTAATAAAAGTTTAATATTAGATTTATACTAAAATAGAACGTTACTAGAATATATATATAGAACATTATATTTGTTAACGTTCCAACATTTCATCCGATGTTGGAACGTTAATACAGATAATGTCTGAACGTTATATTTATTAACGTTCCAACGTATTTGAAACGTTGGAACGTTATTTATTATAATGTTCGAACGTTATATGTAAATAAATCCAAAATCAAACGCCCGAAACTCATTTCTCCATTTTCTTCCGTTCCAAGCCACCACTCCTCCGTCGCCGCCGCCGTCAAACTCTGCCACAACCGTCACTAAAAGGTATGCATCTCTATTTCATCTAAAAGTATATATTTTATTGATCGATTTCGATCGATTTGTATTAAAACCGAAACCCATGGTGGCCGGATTTTCAACTCGATTTTTCGGCCACCATGGGTTACCAATCGCCAAAATGTCACCGTGGAAATTTTTCTTGAAGTGTATACTTCATTTCTACGGTGACCTTTCGGCATTTAGCCCAATAGAAATAGGATTTGAAGCTTTTGAGAATGGCTGAGTCGACTTAGCCAACCCCACTCGTAACGTTCGAACGTAACAACAATACGTTCGAATGTATGCCCTTTCAATTTCGTGGCCTTCCACGTCCGGAGGTATATTTTATACATCCGAACGTTATTACATTTACGTTCGATAGGATATTTGAACGTTCGTAAGTTTTTTTAATTTTTAAAATATTTTTAACAATTTTGCGTCCGAACGTATATTTATAACGTTTGAACGTATAACAGTGAGATTTATGATACCTTCTATGTTCGGACGTTTAGTTAAACGTCCGAACGTTATATATTTACGTTCGAATGTTATGTAATAACGTCCGACCGTTTCATAGTAACGTTCGGACGTATATTCATATGTTCGAACGTTAATGCAATTCAATTTAATTTTAAGACAAATATGCATTAATAGTACAATTAATTTTGTTTCATTTTCTATTTTCAGGAGATGGCTCATCATTTGCATTCTAAGAAACGAGGGAGGGAAGGAGCCACTCAAGATACTGCTCGGATCGGGTCTCGTACTGTTATGGTCGAGTGAGAAGCCCTGATCAACGAGTTCGATGAGCTCAGCTGGGAGCATACGAACCTGAGAGATGTCTTCCTCAGTAGAGGCTGGGGAAATATCTGCACATTGAGGGGTAAGGCATATCCCTCTATGGTTCAGGAGTTATACATGGAGATGTGCTCCATGTCTCATGACGCATCCTCTCACACCGTGACTGTACGCGGTGTGACATTTGAGTTTTCACCCGATGTCATCGCCGACCACCTTGGGATTCATCGAGGAGTTCAGACATTGACTGAGGCAAATGTAGGCACTTCTGCATCATCTATTGGCCCACTTGATGCATCATCAGCCAGAGATGCAGACCAGTCAGAGGCCGAGGGTGCTGAGCCTTCGGCTACGGATGACGACCGAGACGAGGATTTCTAAATCCTCACCGGGAGAGACCGCATGCAGCTTGAGAGGCCGAACTCCTTCCACCAAAATCATTTGCTGCCGTTCTTCCGTATGTTGCATCTTATAGTTGTAACAAACGTGGATCATGTGGCACATAAGAACACATTTAGTCAGACTCGGGCACAGTTTTTGATACGGGTGGCACGTGGAGATGCCATAGATTTTCCCCTGCTCATCTTTGACAGGATCCGTTACGAGGCGAGCATCGTCTCTAGGGACAACCTCCCATACGGTGTCCTGCTCAGCCGACTACTACTTGCTCGGGGAGTGCCAACCCAGCCTTTAGAGATGGCCAAAGATCAGATGAGCGCCCTTGACATGACCACTCAACGACGTAGCATTGGACAGGCGAGGGGACGTTGGCCACCCCCTGTAGCGGATCTAGTTCCTCCAACGCAGCCCCAGCCCAGTGTGGGGAGAGTAGTGGTCAGCAGCCGACTAGTACATCTGCGGGAGATGTGCGGCCTACTTGGATTGATGCAGTGATCTCGCAGCTGATTGCGCATATCGATCATAAGATCAATGAACGGCTCGGGCCTCTAGAAGCATCTATCGCCGAGATGTCACACCATGTACATATCCTCAACGACAAGGTTGATACCTTGACTGAGGAGGTACGGGCAGCTATCACTTTCCCGGACGGCGATATTATCTGATTGTTGTTTATGTACTTTTATCATATTATATGTATTTTATTTTTAATATTTGTAAGGAAAAATATTATTTAATATATCTATGATTTTTTAATTACAATTCTCAATCTTCTTTAATGTTATATTTTTCAACTTCAATACTAAATCACTGCACTTCAAATATACATAAACATATGTATATATTTAAATATGTATATATAAATATATACACATTTATATATATATATAACATAAGTTTATATATATATATAAACATAAATATTTAAAATATATATAAATATATAATTATATTTTACAAATTCTGTATATATAAATGTATACAAGTCAATTTTTTAGACTTGTATCCAAATTATGCAATATCAAAACCACATCAATTTAAAATTAGAACATATTTAATTAATTTAAATTTATAAGTAATGTTCGGACGTTACTTACTAAGGTTCGAACGTTTGCGCCAAAAAATTTCACGTTCGGACGTTAATTACTAAGGTTCGAACGTTTGCGCCAAAAAAATTTTACGTTCAAACGTAAGTAACCACATGTCCGAACGTATGTGTGACGTTCGAACGTAATTTTCTCATTCGTTGGAACGTAAAAAAAATCTCATCCGTCTTTAGTGATGGTTTTCAAAAACCGTCACAGAAAACACTTTTTAGTGACGGTTTAGGGACTGTCACAAATTCCTAACTGTCACTAAAAATCAAATGTGTTGTAGTGTGAAATTTCAGAAGAAGATATTACTGCATTAAAAGCCCTTAATAGTTAACAACAACATGTATATAATTTAGTGTTGGAAAAGGTTTTTTCAAATAGACCTGCTGCATCCTTTGTTGATGGCCCTGATGGGACAGGGAAGATATTCATGTACAAGGTACTTCTTGCTGCAGTAAGATCAAAAAAATTAGTAGAACTTGCAATTGCTTCATCTAATGTTGCTATATCTATTCTTCCTGGAGGTCTAACAACACACTCACGCTTTAAGGTTCCATTGGATACTAACAAAAATAGCACATTTTGTGTTAGTAAACAAAGTGCCCTCCCAAAGCTATTACGTGTAACAATGTTAATTATATGGGATGAAGCCCCTATGTCAAGAAAACAACACATCGAAGTATTAGATAAGATGTTTCGAGACATCAATGATTCAAAGTTAACATTCAGTGGAAAAGTTGTTTTGTGGAGATTTTCGCCAAGTTTTACCTGTGGTTCGTAAAGGAACAAGACAAGAACAGATTGATGCCAGTTTGGTTTCTTTCAATTTGTGGCCTATATTGATCAAGGTTTATTTGATTGAAAATATGCGAGCAAGATTGGATCCCATTTTTTCAGAATATCTGTTAGAATTAGGCAACAGAATGCCACCAATCACAATTAATGAAACCATAAAAATCCCTGATGGCATGATTGTTCCCTATGAAGATGACTGTACTTCTTTGGATCATTTAATAGGTGTTGTTTTCCATAATATTCATGGTTATTCAATAAATATTCTAACTATAATGAATCGGGTCATATTAACACCAAATAACAGTTATGTTGATGAGATAAATACATTACTAATTCATAGATTTCCTGGTGAGCTTAGGCGATACTATAGCTTTGATGAAGCAATAAATGCATTTGAAGAATCAGTTATGGAGGATTTTTAAATACTCTAACCCCAAATTGGCTTTCTCCTCATGAATTGTTACTCAAGAAAAACTGGCACATCTTGCTGCTTAGAAACATTAATCCTTTAGAAAGACTATGAAACAGAACACGTCTAATTTGTTGGGCTTTTGATCGAAATGTCATTGATGCAGAAATTGAAGTTGGGCACCATAACGGGAAAATATTCTTTATTCCAAAGATCCCATTCTTACCAAATGTTGATGAAAATAGTGGCTTCCCATTCAAACGAACTCAGTTCTCTATCAGATTAAGCTTTACAATGACTATAAATAAGTCATGAGGGCAAACATTAAATTTTGTTGGGATATATTTATCTCAACTTATTTTCTCACATGGTCAATTATATGTGGTTTTATAAAGAGCTAAGACTGCATCTACAGTGGAGATTTTAATATGGCTCGTGTTGACTGGACGATCTTAAAAAAACTGCACAAAAAATATTGTGTATACAGAATTATTAACATTAACATGTTCAAATTAGTGTTATGCAGGTAACAAGATTCAAATGTATGATTTAAGTTTAATTACTTGAATAAAATCGAATGTCTAATATCATATTCTTTCCTATATGTTTAATATTCTATCATTTAATTTATTGTGTTCTCTAATTGTTTTTTCACTTCTTTAATTTAATATTAGGTTTATTATACTTATTCATTTAATATGTTTGTATCTAGACAGGTTTAAAAATGCTGACGGTCTATACATCAATGAAGAATATCACTCTAAGTACAAAGAATTGGAAAATCAAAATGCTTGTTGCAGAGAAGTCACCCAAACGAACGAGCCAACGCTCACTAGTAAAATACCAATATTTAATATTAATTGATCAAGAGGTATATTATTTGTTTGCATATATCGTCTTGTCGTTTTTTACTATTCTAGAAAGTGAGAGGGAATCTTGTTTTTTTTTTTTAATCCCATCCATTTAATTTTTTTTAATGATGATTTGCTCTATCTGTTGCTATTGCATTTTTCTTTTCATATTATACAAATCTTAATGATGTTGCATTTATTTATTTATCTTTCTAGAAGACATTTTGAAAAAGTTATAATTTATTTTAAAACCTAAAAATAATTTAAAACCGAAACAAATATTTATAGCAAATTATTCATCAGAATTTTTTATAGTAAATTATTCGTTACAATTTTTTATATTGTGCAGGAAAATCGACTACAAGATACGATGTTTGGTAATGATATTGACTCCCGAGATGACACTTTGCACATTTTTTGGTCATATTACATCAGCAATGCATTTATGAGGCCATTAGATTCGAAGCATAGAATTGAAGCACATCAGTATCAGTGGATATTAAATTCTAGAATGTTAATTGAGGAAGTTCCAAACGATGAAGAACAATTGGAGCTACCAAAATACAAGCTTATTCTGTTCAATGAATTAGATGCTTATAAAGGTTCAGTTGCAGAGATAGGTAATTTACTATTTATTTTGGAATATTTAATTATCAATATATTAACAATTTATATCTTATTTATCATATATTTTAACTGTTTCAATCCACACGAAGTCATCTAAAGAGATAACCTCAACATATGGACCAACAACTATCTATGATATATACGTTATTGATCAAAGGTAAAAATATTTTTTGGGTTCTCGGCTCTATTACAATTACATTTCAATGTTAATTTTTCTCATCATCTGTTAATTTTTTTTCCAATTTTGTAGTTTAAATTCCATATGTTTAACTATATGGGATCGATTCGTGCAACATGAATGCCAAAAAATCTCAGAAATAATTGCATTTACGCCAATTATACTTGGAACAAGGATAACAGTTGGCTCTTATAACGGTATTTTTAATAATTAAAACCTTATATCTTTTTTGTACCGTATATACTTGAATTAATAATAATTTCTATTTCCAATTAAGGATTATCTCTTTCATCAGGTCCATCAAATACATTTACAATCAAATTCTCTTGTTCCTGAGGCAACTTCATTGCAAGAGTGGTAATTTTCACAAATTATCCATTATTTATTAACATATTTACGTTATATATATATATATATTTATATTTAAAATGTAAATTTTTTGTCACTTAAATGCTGTCATCTCTATATTTTTCTTTCTTATATTTTTTTGTTTTGTTTTTTTTTTTTTGTGAATTTTAAGGGTGGTGATTAATGATTTGTTACTTGAGAGTATTATTGCAAAATGTTTGAAATACCCATATATCTACATCTCTATCTTTTGTTAGTATTCAGGAAATAGTTAAGAATTGTGATGTTGCTGAGTTGATGAAAAGTTTGCAATCCATGGCGGTAAAATCCTATTCGTATTAATAAATCCAAATGTTTACATGATCATTTTATCTAAAAATTCTTTCTGATATAATGTAAAAAGCAAAATTTTGGATTGAGGCGAAGATAATTGTGGTTAACTTGCGCTAACTATTTTTTAACATGTCATGTATTGGTTGTAACAAAGGAACTAACTATGAATGTAATGAAAGTTTCATTTGTTACCATTGCAAACACCAATGCATTTCCCAACTACGGTATGTATCTTTCAAATTTATTTTATGATTTATGACAAATTTAACATATAATTTTTTTATCAATTCTAACTTAAAATAATATTTCCATCACATTTATAGTGCTCAAGCATATGTTGAACTTAATGATGGTACTAGAAAACTATATGCTGTTATGTTTGGTGAAATTGCAGAAGAAACATTGAGTTGTTTAGCAGTTGAGCTTATGAATCATATTAAAGAGGTATCTTCTTTTTTTTTTTTTAATTTTTTGTTAGTAAAATTTTTAAAATTTTCAGATATTTATTACATTGTCTATAAGTATATTGATGTTTATATTAAAAATAAAACTATTAAAAGCAAAAATTATAAAAATCATTTTAATTGATTTTTATATATTTGTGTTATGCCAGTTTTACTTTTTTTTTTTTTAATTTTCAATATATAAGTTGTTTAGGTTTTTATTAATCATACAAAACTATTCAAAATTTATTTTGTATAAACATTTTCCATATATAGAAAATCTTGTAGAAAAAGTTTCAGAGAAAGAGAAGATGATTCAACTTTTTACAGATCCTGACCGATTCAAGCAACAAAAGCATAAGAATTTCAATGTCATCTCTATTGATGCCATGCAAGATGACACAAATGATGGATCATAGAAGAATCATCAAAGAATTCATATTTTAAATTAATGTTTTTGTTAAACTTGTATTAAACTTATCACAAACAATTTTGCTAAAACTATGGATATCATAACTATCTATGAGACTATGTTACTATTTCAACTAATGTTTTTATCTTATAATCTATGCAAGCATGTAATTATTATCCAAAACTTAACTATTATTGCCCAAAAATATTTGTTAGAACTTATATATATTTTTTCTCTATGCATTAAATTATTGATTGAAATCTTTTTATTTATTTATAAAAAGCATATTATTTCTTAAAAATAATCACTTCACTGGACTAGGCAAAAGAGCTTTGCATGTTGATCCTGCACTAGTGTGTGTATATATATATAAATTATACTCATCATTCTTACACCACACACTATGCATATTTTTTAATTTTTTTCCTTACTAAATGTATGGTGTATGAATCATAAGTAGAAGAGCTCAATTAGTTAAGAAGAAATAAAATAATTTTAAAAAAATAAAAATAAAAATAAATGTGGTGTGTGGAATAATAAATAGCAAAACTCATATATATGAATAATTTTACTTATCATCCCACACACCACTCACTTCACTTATTATTATTATTTTTTTTATAACAAGTATGTGGTGTATGGATGATAAGTAGAACAATTTAATTAATTTAACAAGAATAAAATAAAATAATAAATAATAATTTTAAAATATGTAAAGTGTGTGGTGTGGAATGATAAGTAGCGTCCCTATATATATATATGGATAATGCTAGGGAGCCCGATTTGGGCTCCGTTTTAATGTCCCGTCTGACGTGGTGGCCTTCTCCTTTTATTTTTTATTTTTTTCTTGAGCCCACGTGATTCTCTACATTATCTTTGCCCTGCATTGCCCCTCACATTCTCCCTCACCCAGACACTCACATCTCCCCTCCTCCCATTCTCCCTCCCATTCTCACCCATCTCTCTCTCTCTCTCTCATACTCTGGGATTTCATCTGCTTACCTTAGCTTGGAAAAAAAAGCAATGTTCTAATCGTCAAGCTGACACCCAGAGGAAGAGAAGTGAGCAAGTACATAAACAAGATGGTGGTGTTCTCGCATAGAAAAATCAAGCGTTCCTTAGGCTTTACTTTTCTCAAACATAAAGCTACTAATCATTCAGATTTGTTTTGGTTTTCAAAAAAATGATTAAGACCATTAAGAGCCTTGATTATGCATCAACTGCAGTTCTGTAGTTGTTGGGACAAAGGAGCATCACCTGAATGAATTTAGCAATAAAGAAAAAAAAAACAGAGATTTTTATTTGGGATTTCGATTTTTACATGAAGATAATCAAACTGCACCAACTTAAAACATTGACATGCAAAGCTATTAGGTGAAAGTGAATAGACCGATAACAATGATCATTACCATATAATCAACCATTTGAATGGGGCCCTGCCTTTATTTTCTTTTCTTGCTTGGTTGCCCCTAGTCCAGTGCAAAATCTTTTTAAAGCTTGGAAAGGCAACAATAAACTAATAAAAGTCGTTCCCTTGTTCAAACAAAACCGAGAGGAAAGGGGGAAAAAGTGGGAGTTGGGGTCTCCGATCGAAGGTTTTTGGGACGTAAGTGCGAGAGAGATGGGTGAGAATGGGAGGAGGGGAGATGCGAGTGTCTGGCTGAGAGAGAATGTGAGGGGTAATACGGGACAAGGATAATGTAGAGAATCACGTGGGTTCAAGAAAAAAAAAACAACAAAAAAATTAAAAGGCCACGTCAGATGGGACAATAAAACGGGAGCCTAAATCGGGCTCCCTAGCATTATCCTATATATATATATACTTGTAGAAGATAATACGTGCCCGATGCACGTATGCCCAGTTGAATTTTTTTTCTATGTTTTTATCTTATTAACAAAACACCTCTTTAATTTACAGAATTTCCACAAGTAGATAAAAAAAATTACAAATTTGACTAATATTAAACTATTTTTCTTTTAGCCAATCACTCATAACTTAAAATCTATATTGGACACATATACACACACATATAATATATATATCTATACTATATATAATAAGTGGGGATAGTCATGAATAGTGCTTTTGTCGTCCTCCGTGCGTTTTATCTATTTTTTTGGTATTTTGTCTGTTCTATCCTTTTATATTCTTCTTTTGTGTCTGTTTACATGAGGATAATTTAGTTTTTTCACTGTAGCAGTGTCAAAGGAATTGTAGCTTTTATATGAAAATGTGTTCGGATCTAGATGGAAAAAATACAAACAATAAAGATTGACTGAAAAGGGAAAAAAAAAATTCAAGAGCACTGAGATCTGGACAGGATCTCTTGAAATATAGGAAGATCTATCCAGATCTATAGAGAAAATGAGAGTTAAATGTCTAGATTTGCAAAGTTCAGAACAGAAACAAAAAAAAAACATTAGATCTGCAGAACAAAAAAAAAAAAAGAAATATATAAAATAACAAATCTAAAGAAAAAATCCCTCAGATCTATATGGTAAAGCGTATAGATCTTTTTACATTTATAAACGTAAAAAATACAAATAGAAAAAAAAAATTAAGCATAGAGAATGGGAAGTAATGCATGCGATGTTCATCATCTCTGTTGAACGAAGAAAACTATAGATCCAAAACAAAGATTTGAAATCACACCCATAAACTCAAAAAAAAATCTACAAACTATATGTTCATATAAAAAAAATTTTAGATGAATCAAGAAACAGATGGCACATATGAGAATCTACAAATTAGAGTAAAAAAATCATACCCATATACATTAAATTAAACCAAACTCAAAAACAATCTTTAAAATATATTTTCAGATCTTAAATAGTCTAAAAAAAAACAATATACAAGATGGCAATGAGCGTGGAGCCTGCATGACTCAGTAACGAAGAGAGAAAGAGAGATACATAGAAGAGAGAGTATCAAGAGAGAAGGAGACGAGACGTGAAAGGATGTTTTAGGTGAGCTTTTTGAGAAATGGGTGAGTATGTCGAGGAAGAAGAGAAAATAGAGAGAGAGAGGAAGGAAAAAGTAAGAGTTCATAGTTAAGAGAGAATGAGACATGAACTGATAGAATTTTTTTTTCAATTCTTCTACGTACAAGCAATCTCGTGTACCGATTGCGCACCGTTCCACTGACATGGCTTTTCATATTATATTAAAATAAAACCAAAATACGAAATGCAGAGGACGAAGAAGACATACGTGAAATGCAGAGAAAAAAGAAGACATTGTCTTCACCAGATCCCCTTCGTCTTTCTCTTCTCCCCCAAATCTCATCCCAAATCTCGTCGTCTAACCTTCGGTCGGTCTCCTCTACGTCGACGGTCTCCTCTGCACGCAACCCACCTCCGTAAGGGAACTCCTCTGCCGCCACTCAAGGGAACTCCTCTGCGTGTGACCCACCTTTGTCAAGGTCAGTCCTCTCCTATTCTCCGTGGTGATCACCAACCAAGGTTATTCAACTTTGAATGCTAAAATGGAACCTTTAAGTTTACTATGAACCCGAATGAATCACTGAACTGAAACTCTTCTCCCACGTTTACAATATTTTCTGTTAAAATATGATGGTAGGCTAAAAGTAGCACAGTTTTCTTTGCTTTGTACATGGCTTTTGTACGGGAAAGTTTGGACAAATGAAAGTTTTTGTTTTCTTTTTGTTCAGAAGACTGTTTTAAGTGGTCTAAAAGGCAAACTTTCTTGTAATTGTTGGGGTTTGCAATAGAGAACTGAGAACCCCATTTCGTATCACACATGCCATAATGCCATTGAGTTCTGCTTCAAATCTTCTTGTATGTTCTCTTCATTTTCCATTTTCTTTTCTCGGTTCTAATTGAGAGGAAATGATGATATTTGTTCAGTCAAGTCTGCCCAACTGAGATGTTCATGATAAAAAAAAAATAAAAAATGTGCTACTTTGATTTCATCACCCATTGTGATGTGGCATGAAGTGGTTGGAATTGATCAAACTGCAATCCTGACCTTTTCACTCATTCTTAATAGTTACACTTTACCCACCCTTCGTAAGTCTTGAGCATACATAGGGCCATCATGTCCATCTGCAGAAGCATTTATTTAAGGAAGATGATCATTGGAGTGCGAGGTCCACAACAATAAAATCAGTTTGACTGAACACTCATTCTTTTGACTTGATAATGTAGGAGATGTACATGATAAGGGTAGAGATTGCAAGGGCACAGGTTTGTTAGGAAGAGGCAGGAAAGCAATTTAGGCATAGCCTCCTCCATAACTGATCAAGCTTTAACTGATTGTATGAGCGTGAAAAGAGCTCTACCATATTAACATTTTTTTGTCATTTTCATTGAAATTAATTTTACCCATATTAGTATTTCATAATTTGTTTTGTATTTCATCATGATCTTACCCATATCTATATTTCATAATTTTTTTTTTCATTTTCATTGAAATTTGTTCAAGCCATGCATGCATCCCATGCAAACCAAAGTGCACAACCTAAAACAAAATTAGAGGAGTCCACCCAGTGCATGCAGCATGAAAACTATGGTACTATTCTTGGTAAATGGCACTTTATCGATTTAATGATGTGGTAGCTTTTAGTACTTTTCTTGGTAAATGGCACTTTATCAATGCTTATAATGATACAGGCTACAAGAAAATTAACATTAGATTTCTTTTGCAGCTTTTAATGATGCTTATAATGGTAGCTTTTGGTACTTTTGTTGGTAATGTCTCCCTGGCAGGGTCTTCTACATCAGAAAACACAATGTGGATCTGAATTTCTGCAAAAAGTTCTTGACTTTTCATGTGCAGCTTCTGTAGTGGATTTCAAGATTCCATATTTTAGTGGATAACAACCATATTTTAGTGGATATGAACTACTGCGATGTAGTGGATGTGCCTTTGATCATTGAGGGTGAAAGCCTGCAGGACCATTGGACATTCTGCAACCCATGAAATCTTTGCAGAGAGTCTCATATGATATGTATAAACTTGGTTTAGGCAAGTAATAGATGTAGCTACTGTTGTAATATGTTGTAATATGTAGATACTGTTGTTGTTCCTTGTTGAACATTTTCTTGCTGGTAAAGAGTGTTAAAGTTTTGCCCTCATGTGAATAACAGTCCCATTGTTGAATTTAGCTACTCAATCTCCTTATGAATAACATATTCCAGGTTCCCCTATTGTCTATCATAGCCAATCTGGGTTTTATGGGTACAAGTTTCCAAGTTCTTTTTTACTTGTTTTTTTTTTCCAAACTGTGTAGTTTCAAACACTAACTAGGAGATGCACAAGCAACCCGGAATTTATGTATAGTAAGACTTCCCAACAATATTTTTGTAGCAAATATCATTACTTGGATTATCTAGTACAAAAAGCAGAGTTCCATTAACATACAACAAGATGTGCTCTTAATCAATGCCAATAATTTGCTAAAGAGATGAGGATAACATAACAATCGGTCATGATCATTGTACTTATTTTTACAATAAATTTGCAATAGAATTCCACTAGCAAACAACACAACTTACATAACCTAAGAGTTTCTTTAGATAACCTTACCCATCCATTACATAACCTGTCCAGTTGGTAGAGTTTTATTTACAAAAGCAAACCAACATTGGGAATTCACGATGATCCTATTAAATAACATGAAATCACTATGGCAAATTCCCAATACACATGAAATAGTGTGCGTGAACACTGCACTTCTACTTAGTTCATCAGAAGATCGATTTGATCATCGTGGATAGCAACTCCCTCTTCTCAATCTCATCATTTCTCTTGTGAAGCACCATCTCCCTCCCCTCGATCTCATCCTCTCTCTCGAATATTTGAATCAAACAAGTCACAGATGCACTTAATGCACTGGTATCTGTAGCTTGTGACACCAACAACACAAGTTATTGAATTTTAAAAGATAAATAAACTCGAGAAAGAGTATAGTAATTGTTGCAGAACAAGTGGGTTTAGTAGATGGGCTTCTCGGCTTGTAATTAGTGATAGATGGTACAAAATGATTTTAAATCAAAAGATTAAAAACTAACTAGAATTATTTAAATCAAAAGATTAAAAACTAACTAGAATAAGAAACAGATAAACTCTCAAACTAATAGTGTGCTAGCAAAACAAGCGCATCCAAAATTAAGTTATCAAACTAGAACAAATCTGAAGACATAAAATAGATGCTGAAAATTGAACTTGTGTTAGCCTACAAGCAGAGCCTTGAAACTTCAAGCAGAGCCTTTAGAATTAGAGGCTGAAGTACCCGTGAAAATCGAACTTGTGTTAGCCTACAAAGCAAGAAAACTTCTTAGACTAAGCACAAATGGACATTACTCGACTGCATATAGAGTTTTTCTAGAGAAAAAGGGCCTTGCCGTGGAGAAAACAAAAACTCAACTTTATGACTTCCAATTGAAGGATTGGAAGCAAACTCTGGAAACTAAGCTAAACTAAAACTACTAGAGCAATTTACCAGTGAACTAACTGTTTTTCAGAAAATCTAGTCATGACTTATTTCTAATCATAAAACTGGAAAATCTAAAAATACATAGATATTATATGTATTAAAAATATGGTAGATATTTTTTTTTCTAATTTATTAGTTTCGTAAACTTGAATATTTTTTCCTCCAATATTTTTAAGTCCAATTACTACACATCTATTGACTTTTTGTGCATTAGTATTATGAATTTGTAACTCAAAGAGGAAGGCATGAAAGCCAAGTTTGCACATGGGCTGTCAAAACTTAGAAGTCTTCGAAAAGTAGTAAAATTACTTCCCATAGTGCATAGATGAGTTTTTAAAAAGGAGAATGCTACAACCCCACTGGGAGCTCTCGTTGGGAGGTAGCATTGTTTTTTTTTTTATGTGTTTTTTTAAAGTTATTTTTTATATAAATTTTTAATATTTTTTAATATTTTTTAAAAAATAAAATAAATTTAGAATATCATTAAAAAATACTTCTTTAATTAGAAAGTAAAAAAAAATCATTGAAAAATATTTCTTTAATCACGAAGTAAAATAAAAAATCATATTTTATGATTTTTTATTTTACTTCGTGATTAAAGAAGTATTTTTTAATAATATTATAAATTTTTTATTTTTTCAAAACATTTAAAAAAATTTATATAAAAAAAAAACTTAAAAAATATATAAAAAAAAAAACACTTGCTAGATCCCAGCGGAGCCACAACGAGGGATTTAGCAATATTCTTTAAAACTCAAGTAACGTGCGTTAAGGATATTTCCGAAGATTCATTTTCACAAATATGTGCAGTCGGTGTACACGGTAAAAAAAAACAATCATTAAGGTTGGCAATTTACTGAAAACAATAGGGGTAAATATGGAAAGTAAATAAAAAAGAAAGGCTATTTAAGAAAAGAAATAAGTTTACAAATATATACTGTCGGTGCAGACGGCAGGGACAAAACAATCAGACTATTTGGTAATTTCATGACCAACTTAAAATAAGACCTAACAAGTAGTTCTCTCCACTGGGCAAACGTCCCTTGGACGTTTCATTCCTACTAGTATATATATATACACACACACACATACGGATGAGCTTCTTCAGGTGATAGGAAATGTTTGTCTGGGCTCAGTGAAGAAAGAACGACCCGATGGGTATTCAAGCAAAAAATGGAGACACCTCTATTTACTTTCTTTACCTTCCAGTTCAGACCGCGATGGTGCTCAGTAGAGTTATTTTCTCAAAAAGCGAAAGGTACTGCATCTCGATGGAGGAGAAGATGGTAGACCCAGCAAGCGAGGCACCTCTGTTGGCGGAACTACAACCGAAGTATCTCAGAGTGCTATTATTGGATCGGCGGTGGTTGTTGAACAGCACCGACCTACTCAATGAAAATTTTGAGTTGGAATGTCTGTGGGCTTGGGAACCCATAGGGCATTCAAACCCTCTGCGATCTTGTGAAGAGGGAAGCTCTCGATATCCTGTTCTTACAGGAGACACGTCTTAAGGCACACGAATTTGAGGTATGCAAATTTAAATTGGGTTTTGTGAACTGTATAGTGGTGGATTGTAGAGGAAGGAAGGGGGGGTCTTGCTTTGTTGTGTGGAAGGGATATTGCTTTATTGGTTTTCAATTATTCATATTGCCATATTGATGCTTTGATTGAAGATGATCTTGACAAAGGGTCTTGGTTTTTCACTAGTATTTACAGTTTTCATGAGGTGAGTAAATGGGTTCGAACTTGGGCTTTATTACGACATTTGAGTAGATATAATGGGGAGGCATGGATATTGATGGGGGATTTCAATGAACTTTTGCATCATAATGAAAAATGGGGTGGGAGACCTAGACCGAATTGGCAATCTCTGCATTTAGGGAGGTGGTCAATGACTACTCCTTAAGGGATATGGGGTTTAGGGGTAATAAATTTACATGGAGTAATCGAAGGGGAGGGTCTCTATGCACTAGTGAGAGACTAGATAGAGCTTTGTCAAATCACTCATGGGGGTGTAAATTTCCAAATGCATCTGTTATACATGGTTTGGAGACATATTTCGACCATGTGCCTATATGGGTTAATACTGAAAGGGAAGGGGGCCAGACTCGCTTTCAAAGACAGTTTAAGTTTCAAGAAATGTGGATCAGTGAGCAGGCATGTGAGGATATTGTGAAGGCTACTTGGTCTGGAGGTGAAGGGGGGAATAGTATGGTGGATGTTATGAATAAGATCAAGGAGTGCGGGAGTCAATTAGATAGTTGGAATAAGAATTTCTTTGGTAATGTTCAGAAGCAATTACGTATGGCTCGGCAAAATATGGAGATGTTGAATGTTTATGATCCAGTAGGAGAATTAAACACAGATCATTCTAGGGTCGGTGAGGAAGTTTAGAAATGATTGGAACGAGATTAGGTGATGTGGAGGCAAAGGTCCAAAGCTTTGTGGCTAAAGGATGGTGATAAAAATTCAAAGTATTTTCACATGAAGGCATCTCAACGAAGGAGAAAAAACAGATTAGGAAGATTAAAAGATGGGGAAGGGGTTTGGCAGGTTGGGGCATAAAGGGATAAGATCCTTCTAGATTATTTTGAAAATCTTTTTGCAAGCTCCAATCCAAGGGGTTCTACAGAATTTCTTGAAGCTCTTGCTGGCTGAGTAACGCCAGCTATGAATGAGGATCTAATTCAGAGGTTTATTGAAGTTGAAGTGGTTTGTGCTTTGTATGAAATGAACCCATCCAAGGCACCAGGCCCTAATGGGATGTCGCTAGCTTTCTTTTAGAAATATTGGCATGTGGTGGGACCCTTTGTACAGGGAGCAGTGCTTCAGGCATTGAGCTCAGGTGATTTTCCTTCATCTCTTAATCACACATACATCGCTCTTATTCCTAAGAAAAAATCTCCTGTTGTTGTTGCTGACTATAGACCCATTAGCTTGTGTAATGTGGCTTATAAACTTATTGCTAAAGTTATTGCCAATCGGTTGAAAGCTGTTTTACCAAGTATAATTGGTGAGGGTCAGAGTGCTTTTGTTCCAGGTTGTTTAATTATAGATAATGTGTTACTTGCTTATGAATTGGTGCATTTTTTAAAGCATAAGAAGAAGGGGAAACAAGGGTATATGTCTTTGAAGTTGGATATGAGTAAGGCCTACGATAGAGTCGAATGGTGTTTTCTTCAAAAGATGATGGAGGTAATGGGATTCCAACCGGGTTTTATTTCTTTGGTTATGTCCTGTGTTAAAACAATTTCTTTTTCCGTATTGGTTAACGGAGAACCAAATGGACCAATCTTCCCTAGAAGGGGATTGAGATAAGGGGATCCATTGTCCCCTTATCTTTTTCTTTTTTGTACTGAAGGGCTTACCTCTTTGTTGAATCTAGTTGGGATAAGAAAGGATATCTCTGGGCTCAAAATTTGTAGGAATGCACCTTACATTAATCATTTGCTATTTGCGGATGATAGTGTTATTTTTTACAAGGCTGATGTGGAGGAGAATAAAAGGGTGCAAACTGTGTTAGATGTTTATGAGAATGTTTCTGGGCAGAAAATTAATAAGAAAAAAATTCTCAATGGTTTTTAGTAGTAATGTTGGGCTGGAATTAAAGCAAGAGATTCGATTATTATGGGGTAATGGTGAAATTCAGTAGTATGAGAAGTATCTTGGGTTGCCTCCTATAGTGGGTAGATCAAAATCAAGGGCCTTTCAGTCTATCAAGCAAAGAGTTTGGCAAAAATTACAAAGTTGGAAGGAAAAGTTGTTGTCTCAAGGGGCAAGGAGATCTTGTCAAAGGCTGCTGCTCTATCAATTCCAACTTATTCAATGAGTTGTTTTCTATTGCCTGCCAGTTTTTGTTCTGAATTAGAGGGTCTAATGACTAAATTTTGATGGAGACAAAAGAGGGAGGAACGAAGGATTCATTGGATTAGTTGGCGAAATATGTGTGAAGGCAAGGCTAGAGGAGGGATGGGTTTCAAGAATCTTAGAAATTTCAATCTGGCTCGTCTTGCCAAGCAAGGGTGGAGGTTAATGCAAAATGAGGAATCTGTTTTATTTAAACTTCTTAAAGCTAGATATTTTTCTAAATCTAATTTTATGGATTCTAGCTTGGGGTATTGTCCATCATATACTTGGAAGAGTATTTGGGAGGCAAAGAGATGGTTGAGGGAGGGATGTATTTGGAGGATTGGTGATGGGAAGACTGTAAAACTATGGTATGATAAATGGGTTCTAGGTCATAAGGTTTTGGATACTGAGTTTGGGTCAGTGGTGCAGAACAAGAATGATGTAGTGGCTTCTGTTATTCATGAGGACACTATGGGGTGGGATATACACAAGCTTAGATGTGAGATCCCAAAAATTTAGTAGTTATTTTAATTTATTATTAATTGCTAAATTAATTCAAGTTATTATTATTATTATTATTATTATTAGTTGTAAATTATTTTACAAGTTGTGCATTTTATTTCATTTGTTTTATTTTGGTATATTTTCAGGTTGGGCTTTTTATTTGTAGTGTTTAATTGTGGGTTGTGTGTGTGTGTGTTTCTCTGGTGGGCCAAAAAAGGACTCAGCCCGTGTGTGTGTGTGTGAAGTGGAATCGGGCCCAGCCTAGCCAGCGTGAAGAACCGGCCCTTGCAGCAACCGAAAAACCTAGCCCTTTCCTCTTAGTGAAACGGTGCGTTTCGGAGAAAACCCTTAGGGTTTCATCGTGTTCCTCGTGCGCCGACTTTCTCCTCCTTCTTCTTCGTTTCTTCTACTTTCTTCTTCTTCCTTCTTCTAGTTCCAGCAGCTGCCGAGTCCTCCATTAACCGAACCATGGCCACGTTTTTTTCCTTCTCTCATCACCGGCCACCTCTTCCTCTCTTCTCCACCTCTAGCTTCCACCTCCTTCATCCTCATTTTAATGCGTGTCACTCGACAATGAAGTCCGAATTCGCAATGTCAAAATGTCATTCCTCACGGCACCACACATCTGCACCATAATCGTCCTCTCCTCCACGGCTTGCACTGCCGATTTTTACTTCTCCACCCGTGAGCCACGCGACCACCTACTACCATCCATTGAAGCCAATCATCGATGGAAGCTCCAATGGCCGAACCGCCATATTCGGTCTATATATAGGGTCGAGCCCTTCAATTTTCTGGGATTCGACTACTGAAATCATCTCAAATTTAGGTGTTTAGATTTTAATTTTTGTGAATTTGTGTTGGTAAAATCCGAAAGTTGGAAGTTGAGTTTCTATGCATTTGTTTTGTCCATAGAAGCCGTGAGCTTCATTCGGGTTCTTGAGGAATTTGTTGTGTGTTTGCTGAGAGTGCATCTTCTCCCTTGTAATCTTCCAGAATTTTTCCCGTCTTCGATTGTGAGTAATTTTTCAAAGTGTAATCTATGTAATTTAAATAGCGTTATTAGAATGTTAATTGTATTTTTGTTGAAGTGTTGGGAATTTTACTTGTATTTTGTTGAAGTGTTGGAAATTGATTGTATTTGTCGAAGTGTTGGGAAGAAATTGTAGTTGATGTTGAATTTGGGCTTTGGACCGGATTGGAGGATGGGATTACGCGTGTAGTGGTTGTGAAACTGTGAATTTGTAATTATTGTGTTAATAAATAAATGAATAAATTACTATGTCATCCAATAATTGTTGTCATTCATATTTATTGTCTTTAATTTAATTGTGCTATGAAGTCACGCTGTCTGTTTGGAAAATTGGATTTATGGTATTAATCGTGTGGGTGCGTGTGTATCACGACCCCAAGCCGAGATGAGGCATTATCTTGGTAAAGCTCTTCTGATCACTCAGGAGCGTAACAGAATGACGTGACGTCCTCTTAGTTGTCGCAGGGCGACAACGGGAACTGACGAGACGGTAATGCTCTCGTACCGATTCCGTGGCCTTTTGCTGGTGGGGTTAGAGGATGCTTGGCCATGTACGCGCTGGGCGCGGAACTAGGCATCGCTTGTTAAGAAGTCTCATGCACAAACGTTACCCGTGATGTGACGATGAGAGCCAGGGTGTGCATATGGTCCATAAAGGAGGTCGTAGTGCATGCATATTATATTTATGAATATATATATATATATGGGCCAAATGGGATTTTGGCGTGAGTGGTTAAATGTGTATTTTTGAGAAATACGTGGAAATTGATCCTTTAACCGTACGTGGTTGTGTTGGTTATATTAATGCATTTTAAATCTCTTGGATGTTATTTTGATTAAATAGTTGCTGAGATGCCATAATCTCATGTGGTGTTTTACCCTGCGGTTTCATCTTATGGTGCTGTAGATTTTGAAGCAGAGACTGGGTATGAGCCTGAAGGACTGGCTCCGCCGGAGGCATGATTTGCCGTTATGTTGTTCGGCGTTATGGGATTTGTTTCCCCTTATGTTATTTGTTTTCTTTAAATTATCTGTCAGATGACTGTAAATCCTTATAAAGAATATTTTATCTTTCTGGTATTTAATAAAGAATGACCTTTCTATTCCGCTACGACTTTTACATTGTACATTTATTGCATATTGTACACACTCTGAGCACTTGTCATTGGGGTGCATGATCCGTGTGATCAACATGCTGGTATCACGAACTCTACTAAAATAACACATGAGGGTCGAGGGCGCCACATTAGAACTCTCTTCAATCTAATGATAGTGGTTGATATTATGAAAGTCATGGTGTTCCCAAAAGGTACAACAGATAAATTGATTTGGAGTTAAGAAAGAAGTGAGTAGTTTTTCAGTGAAAAGTTGTTACAAGCTTATTATGTCCCAAACTGGTTTGGTTACAACAGAGTCCTCTTCAATGGGGAGTCAACAGAGATTATGGAAAGTTTTGTGGAGGATGCTTGTTCCTAATAAGAAAAAGATTTTTGCATGGCGGGTATGTAAAGATAGTTTACCTTCTAAGGTAAAGTTGGTGCAGAAATAAGTCATCACTGTAGCTATATGCAGGTTCTGTGAGCATCCTGTTGAAGACATATTGCATGGTTTGTTTAGATGTGGCCAGCTTTGAGACTCATGGTTTTAATATTTTCCCTCGTTGGCCGACCTTACTCCCCTCATTTTTTCTGATTTGGCAATGTTTGTTGTTGATGGCAAGGACTTGAATAAATTGGCTCTATTTTTCTATATTGCCTGGGTTATTGGTATAGGCGAAATAAGCTGGAGTTTGATAATGCTTGTTTAAGTCCACGTCATGTAATTACTCATTCTTTGGGACTTTTGCATAGTTATAAATTTGTCTCTATCAAATCCCAGGTTCAGATTCTGAATCATTTCAGATGGAAGCCTCCTCCTTCTAGGGTACTCAAGCTCAACACTGATGGAGCTATGTTTTCAGATCTTCATATGGCAGGGGTGGGTGTTATTCTGCGTGATTCAGCTAAGGAAATAATAATGACTGCTTCTGAACTTGAATCAGAGGTGGAAGAACCAGAAGCTGTTGAGTTACTTGTTGTTTTCAGAGGAATGCAATTGTGTTCAACTATGGGGATTTCACATATTGAGATAAAAAGTGATTGTCTGTTGTTAGTTAATTCTCTGCAGCAAAATAATATGGTGAATTCCATGCTTGGTAATCTGTTTAGTGAAGTGAAGAGGTTGTGCAGTTGCTTTATTAGTTGTTCTTTTACTCACGTGTATATAGAGGGTAATATGACAACCCAAAAACTTGCTAGAAATGCTTGGAGAGTTAAGAATATTGAAATGTGGTGGGATTATATTTCAAATTTTCTTTCTCAAACCTTATGGTTTGATAAATGTATGTAATTAGTAATTATACTATATATTTAGTAATTAAGGATCTATTCACTTTTTAAAATTTTTTCTTTGAGCAGTAGTACCACATATTCGAACAAAATACGACTGAAAATGACATTGCTTGATACTGACATTCAGAAGCACATATCTAGAGCTTCACTATATTCATATTCTTGAACGTTTTATTTTTATTTTTAGTACTCTTTACCTACAAAGAATTCTTAATATTTTTATTTTCAGTACTCTATACCTGCTTATATGAGATCATCGTAATGAATTTATTTTTATTTTTAGTACTCTATACCTGCCTATATGAGATCATCGTACTCGGAATGAAGCAAGCGACTTTGATGGCTGCAGCATAACGACTCTGATCCAAACACGTGGCTAACCTACACTATAATGCCGCAGGCTCCCTAGCTACTCATCATGTACTACGTGGAATTCTTATCTATGACCCACCCCCAAAGAATTTGAAGAGCCACGTGATTAAACGTGACCATAAACATCCTATCTCCGACCCCATCTAATTAATGCTTTATCTAACCACTCGAATATATAATATATAGAAAAAATCTCTATATCTTCTTATTATTCACACAATTTTTATATTATATATATATATATATTTTATTAAATATTTATTATATAAATAGAAAATAAATAATTTAAAATAATTTAAAAAGAATAAACTTTAAAAAAATATTAAAAAATTAAAAAAATATAAAATATAGAATATGATGAAGATTGTATAACAAAAATCTAACATATATTCATCCCATCCGACATTAGTTATATATATATATATATATATATATATATATGTGACATGATGTTTTAAATCAACAACAACAAAAAACACCAAAAAGAAGCTAAAATGCACGCCGAACGAGATAAAAAAAAATATATAGTTCTGTTATTTTATCTTGTTTTCTTCTGTCTCTTCGCGTGCGTGAGACTTTAGACCAGCCAACTTTTATTTTCTTCCGTCTCCTCTCTTTTTCTTCTCTTACATCAATCCGAAATTCACCCCGTCATCACGTGGCCACCGGCCGTGCTCCTCCATATTGCGATGCATGGTCCACTTTAGAAATCAATTTAATAAACGGAATTATTACATATATATATATAGTTAGGAAAAAGAAATGTGAATAAGAAAACATGATTGGACGGGAAAATTTTAAAAGAAGTCTCAAATTGGAATCTAAAAAATGAACGAAAGGAGGTCAACATCTTGATTAATCTGGCTGGTCCCCATGAGTAGTAATATTACATCAATCTTTCAAATCTTGCATGGTATCTTCAAAATCATATGCCTAGCTACCCATTATTATTTTATGTTATCTTAATATCCAGTAACTTTTCTGCTTACAAATTACAGAAAAAAAAAGTACGAATGTTCAATCAAGCAATTTGATTTTAGGACATTTCTTCAGCCAAAATTGAGAGAGAGGGCCCTTGCCACCGGGTGGTAGACACATGCATCGTATAATTTGAAAAGGAAGGTAGAGAGAAGGGGTTGCGCCAGATAAATAATTCATATATGATAAGATCAATTTGGTTAAATCCATTCCAGCTAAATGACTTGAATATAGATATCAATGAAGATGAATTGATACCCCATTCCAGTGGTATCGATACCCTGTATATATCCTGTTTGATCCAACACTAAAACATCTGTAAATAATAGATATCCCATTCCAGTGGTAGAAGAGCTATTGGATGAGTTGTGTGGCTCAAAATATTTTCCAAAATTGGACTTAAGGTCTAGTTACTACCAAATTAGAGTCAAAACTAAAGACATACCTAAAACTGCCTTCAGAATCCATGAAGGACACTATGAATTTCTGGTTATGTCATTTGGTTTAACCAATGCCCCTTCAACCTTCTAAAGCCTTACTAACCAGATTTTCAAATTCATTCGAAAATTCATCCTATATATATATATATTTTTTAATGACATCCTCATCTACGACAGCTTAGAAAATGCCCACATCCAACACCTAAACACTGCCCTGGAAATCCTCAGAAAACATCAACTTTATGCCAAAATGTCCAAATGCTAGTTCGGTAGCCCTAAAATATCGTACTTGGGTAATTTAATCTCAGCCCAGAAAGTAAAGGCTGATCCAGAAAAATTAAATGTTGTACGGGGATTTCCTCCCTTACCCGAGGCCCAAGAGGTCCAGCCAAGCCCGGCCCAAGACAGAAGGGGAAACTATCTAGCCCGCTAAGAGAGCCCCTATGCACTACCTGGGGAAAGAGATTGTGCAATAAGAGATGGGACTCGTTGAGACTCTATGGTATGAGATCTCTCAAGTAGTGTCCAAACATCAAGTGCCCGCCCACTTGGCAAGTGCAACATGTGGAGGGTCATCGATCTACTGACAGGGAAAGCAATAATGGACTAGGAGAAGACCAGATCGAAGGAAGAAGGTTGGAGAACCACGCCGCATTTAATGACCTTACCGCCCGGGCGGCACACCACATTAATGGAATCGTCGCAGGACCATGCTACATAGCAACATACCTGATTCCATAGCAAGAGGCCTCAAGATTCCATAGCAACAGACCTGATTTGTTCACCGAATTTCTAGTATAAATAGCTAATCACAAGTACAAGGATCCTTTTTGGTTCTTAAGTTTCCTTACTTATTTACTACACTCCAAAACATTTACTGACTTTGGCATCGGAGGCTCCCCGGCCCCTTGGCCACCCTCTCAAGCCACATTCACCTTTCCCTTTGCAGGGCCCATTGTAAAGACCTGGGTTGTTCAAAGCCTGGCCCAAGGGTGTGCGAAACAAGACATCATCATTGGCGCCGCCTGTGAGATTGTAATAGATCTTGCGTGTCCTTCTCATGCCAATGACAACCCGTTCTGAACAACTCAGAAGAAACACAAGGGATGCTATGGAAGCAAGGCTGAAAGCCATGGAGGAATGGGTGAAAAAACTGACTGGCGAGGTGAAAACACTCCGCAAGGAGAATACGGAACTAAAGAATCCCCAGAATGACCAGGAAGGCGGGGAGAACAGTGACATTGAGCAAGTGGGGTCTCGAAATACACGAGCAGGACCCAAGAAGGAAGAATAGCAAAAACACATGTAGAACGAGCTCCACAATCTCAAAAGGAAATATGAGGAGATAGTGCGGAGGGTGGGTATGTTGTCAATGGTAGACCTGCTGCTCACAAGTATGGGCCTACTCTACACTGAAAAAGTAATGTCATTCCCTTTGCCATGGAAGTTCAAAATCCCCATCACGGAGATGTATGAAGGGAACAAGGACCCTTTCGAGCACCTGAAAACCTTCAGGGCTCACAAGACGCTGCATAGCTTTCCGGAAGAAATCGCTTGCAGAGCATTCCTGTTGACCTTGAAGGGACCCACGCGTACATGGTTTGGATCATTGGCACCTAAGTCGGTGGACAGCTTTGGCGAGTTAGCCAAGCTATTATTAACCCAATTTATGTCTAGTCAAAGGAGATGACGCCCGGCCGCATACCTCCTCACTATCAAACAGATGGAGGATGACAGCTTAAAATCCTACATGTCTAGGTTCAACAAGGAGTGGATGACTGCCAATGACCAGGATGAGAAGATCACCCAGGCGGCACTCCTAGGAGGTGTCTAACTACATTCCTAGTTTTTGGCAGAACTGGCTAGACAGACCATCGCAATGCTGCAGGAATTCATGGACAGGCCTACAGCTTCATTAACGAGGAGGACACCCTCTGAGAGTTGACCGAGCCATGAAGGAAGGAGATAGAGCGCGTGGAAAGAAAAGGAAAAGCTCCGACGGCCCAAGCCAAGCCCTATGAGAAATGAGAAAGGAACTCACAGGAGAAGCAACAAGAGAAAGAACCAACGAAGGGACCCGGGTTGCGATACGACCGGCCCACATTCCTTATTCAAGGGGAGGACGAATGGGGGTTTGTATGCCGATACTGCACATACCATCGGTCCAGCTCAAATAACACCGAGGATTGCCGCTCCCCAGGAGGAAGGAAAGAATATTTGGAGCAACAAAGTCGCCACTGCTCCCCAATCAAGAGGCGAGCACAAGGGCCGAGGAGGAGGTCTAGGGAAAGAAGTCAAGATTAGGATGACTGATGCTGACAAGAGGACAACTCTTGAAGGCTAGCAATAGAGGGAGCACAGCTAGATCCCCCCTGGTCGCCACCAAGACAGCAGCCCCCTCTAGGGGAAATCCAGATCATAACAGGAGGATTTGCGAGCGAGGGCGTCACCTCATTGGGGAGAAAGGCACATGCCAATCAGGCCTAATACCATGAGGTGTTCTCAGCCGAGTGTCACCCCGCCAAGTAACGAAAGGGCAACCCCACCCTTGTGATCTCATTCACGGAGGCCGATGAGGAAGGAATCCTGTACCTGCACGACGACACCCTGGTGTTCACCATGCTTATTACAACCTTCACCACCCATAGGATCCTCATCAACAACGGAAGCTCAGTGGACATATTGTTCTGGAAAGCTTTCATCAAGATCGGGATCAAAATTTCTCGGCCGGTGGTAGCCCCCATACCCTTGAAAGGCTTCTCTGGAAGCATCATCCAGTCGGTGGGAACCATCATCTTGTCCGTTCTGGTGGGAAGCGCCCCATGCACGGCTCCCATCATGGTCGACTTCTTAGTGGTGAAAACTCCATTGGCCTATAATGCCATCATAGGAAGACCCACCCTCAACTACTTGAAGGCTATCACATCGACTTACTACCTTAAAATGAAATTCCCAACTCCCCAGGGAGTGAGAGAGTTTCGAAGGGAACAAGTGTCGACAATGGAATGCTACGTGTAGGAGTTGAAGCAAAAAGATGAAGAACGCACCCAGGACTGCACTAAAGGGGTGAAATAGGCTAGACACCACTGGAAAAACAACGACAAGCTCTTATCCATGATCCACCTGGCCTAGTCTCTAGGGGGAAAGAGTGGTGCGAGGCTATGAAGAAAGGGAGTGAACGATCTTCCTCGGAGCGAGAGCACGGGCCCTCTATATTTTGTAATGACTCCGTACCGAACTTGTATATTTCTTTCCACTTAATAATACAACTTTTCATGGAAATTCAAAATACCGGCTCTATGATCTTGCCTCACGAGTACGGCACAAACAGATAAAAACAAAGGGCAGCTAATCAAACACACAACGGAAAATTCGTAAACAACTTACCTCCCCATGAGTCACCACAGGGAAAGGTAGGCCTAAGTGTTGCCTTGTCCCTCCCGCGAGGGAGAGCGGGTCAGCCAACAACGGCCTGAAAATGAAAAGTACCTTCTTTGCGAACGTTAACAAGCGAGAGTGGGTCCAGTAACAAACTATCCGAACAACTTATCTCCCCGCAAGACATTATAGGGAAAGATTGGCCCAAGGGTGGCCTTATCTCTCCAGCAGAGGAGAGTGGGACCAGCATACAACCCTCCCAAATAAATTTCCCAAACTCCTGTCATGGCGAAGAGCGGTCGGCCTACTGCTACCCGAACTTACCTCCTCGCGGGATACCATAGGAAAAGGTACGCCTTAAGGTTGCCTTCTCCCTTCCGCGATAGAATGCGGGTAGTCTCAGCCATCCAACGTCAAAAAGGTCTGCCAGAGAGTGGCCTTATCCTTCCTGAGGAGAAGAGCGTGACTGGCATACTGCCTTCCCGAATACTTACCCTGACCTCTACTGTGAGTGAAGAGTGACTCTAGCACCAGCCTGACTCAAAATATTACCCTTCCTTGTGATGTCAATGAACGGGAGCGGGTTTAGTTACAAACTATCCAAACAACCTACCTCCTTGTGGGGCTGAAAAGGGAAAGGTCGGCCTTAGGGTAGCCCTTTTCCTCCAGCTGAGGAAAGCGGGACCGACATACAGCCATCTCGAATAAATTACCTAGACTCCCACTATGGCGAAGGAGCATATTGCTATACTGGCAGCCCAAAGAAGTTGCCTCATTGGGGAAGAAAAAGTGGAGAGCGGGTTTGAGTCTAACAACTACTAAAAAAAAAGGAAACTCCGTGGAAAATAAGCAAAGTATCAAGAAGAGAAGTCGCACAAAACATCAGCAAACAAAGAACATATGAAGTAGGTACAGTCAGGTACACATGTTTACTTTATTACTCAATGAAGGATTACAAAAAAAAAAAGAAGGGAAAAGCAGCAAGAGTACGAGAAGACGACAGTGCATGGAAAACGTGAAATAACATGCGAGAAATACACGATTAAATACACAAAATCATTTTATTAATTTTACTACAATGTGAAAGGCCTGTTACATCATGGAGTCAAATTCTAAGGAAAAAGTTACATCTCGAAGCTGCTTGAAACCACTGAACTTCAAAGGATAATTCACACTAGGAACCTCATACATTCCAATGAACTGCCTACAATGCTATCTACTCCACGCATACACGTATGAGAAAAAAGTCTATGGAAGGATCTGAGAACGCAAACCCTACCAAGGCTAACTAGATGACCATGAACAACGAGCACATAACTGCAAAGCTGACAGAATCGACCCTACGAGCGAGACCTAGAACGAAGACCTCCACCATTATGACGTGTTGATAACACTAGGAAAAGCCAGTGGACTGACAAAGATACATCACGCAGTATGGTCAAGTGGGACCAGAAGAGGAGGACTGTTTTGGTGAAAAGGCGTTCTCGAGTGCAAGGAAACCAAACAGTAAACCGCAGCCGCCTGTGGGGAGAGCCGTGGCAAAGGCAACGCCAAGAATTGGAGTGCCCCAAGGGCCAACCTCGATGAAGGGATCTCAACAGAATCGAAGAGATCCTAGTATCAAAAGAAGCAAAATTGAAGATAGAGGCTGCCACCAAGGCGACCAGGCCATTCACCACTACAACAAAAGCACTTCTCCACTGCAAACAACCAAACATCGAGTTTGGTTGCAAAGAAGCTTTTGAAGTAGGGTCTCTTAAGCAAAAGGGTAAGAACAAGGAAGCACAATAAGTAAAAGGGCGGGAACGAGAACAAAGGGTCTGAAGCGCCATCAACAAAGTGGGTGGCTCCCCTTTTTGATACAAACACCACCACCACTGGCAGCAGCCTAGCCACCAACGGAGGATTTGTCGCCCACTACGGCGAGAATGGTACATTGTGACAAGGATGAACAGGAAAACAATATGAAGGAACTTCGAAAAAAGAGAAGGGCAGGAGCGATTATGATGAGAAATCCAACTGGGAAAAGGGTCCTTACATAGGCAGAGTAGGCGTCTGACCTACTCAATTGTCATAACTCCTCCAATCACCACCAAGTGCCATCTTCAAATGACCAGAATTCCTCGATTATCGCAACCACCGCAACGCATATCTGATGAAGTGATGGGTTGAATTAATTCTAATAAAGGACAGAGCCTTAACGTAGAAACTGAAGGGACACCATTTAATGAGGAAACATAATTGACGCTGTGTCGCCACGTACACCAAAAATAAAATAAAAAAGAGGAGGGAACTTGCTCCTATCTAAGTGTTGCCCAGCTAGGGAATAATGAACAACCAACAAGGCAGACCACCCAGGAGTCGGCCTAACGACCCTCACTAGCCGTAGCAGCTGAATATTTCATTTTGTTCCTTTAAAACTTGTCTGAATACTATTTCACTAACGTAACTACCTCCTGTAGCACGAAAATCAATTGGCCCCAGTTAATGGAATCAACTCCACTAAAGGGGAACCCCATCAGCAACCTCCCTTCCACCGTGAGACTTAAAGTGAAAGCCGGCCTAAAAGGTTGTCTTGTCCCGCTTGCTAAAGAATGCGGGTTGGCCTCTTGAACGCAGCTCCAAGCTTTGGAGAAGAAATGACCACATTGACTTGCAGCATTCATTGGCCCCTTGCCCCCACGCCTTATCGCCAAGGGTCAAAAACCATCTTAGCTACTTGTGCAAGGAAAGGTTGGCATCCCCCTGAGGCACGTGCACAGCTGTTCTACTCGGTCTACTTCTCCCAGCAACCACTCTTTCTCCGACTGTTCCAGGGAGAGGTCGGCCCGGAGGCTGTGATTGATTTGTTTGAGTCAGGATTTCTTCTCCTCCCACCTTTACTTGTGCTTTTGAAGATGACATTCTGACCTTGTCAACTTCTTGCCCTCATTCGATAAATCCTGCCTCAGCTTCTCGAGTTCGGATTTCAACTATTCATTCTCTTCCCTGTGGCTGCAAGCACGATCCAAACTCTTTAGAGCGGCCACCTCCTGATCATCCACAATAAAGCTCGCAAGCTGAGAAGTGACCTGATGATGCAAAAGTGATATTAAAAAGGAAGTGAGAATGGAGGCAAGAGAATGGCAGAAACATAGCAGTCAAACCTCACGGAAGAATAACGATAGGCCTTCGACAACCCGCACCACGGCATCATCTCAGCTCCCTTCCATAGCCAGTTGAGACAAGGAATGAAGGATCTCCTCAGGTCGGCAAATTTAGTAGGGCCTCGGAGGGAGCGGCCGAGTCCTCACTTAAGTGCCCAGTGGTAGGAAGTGCCACATGAGTGGACAGGTTGGCAACTGGGACCTTCAGACCAACGTCAGTTAGGACTGAAGTATCTGCAACTGAACACATTGGACTCTTGAGGATCTCAACAATGGGGGGGACTGGCCTCCTTTGCAACCTTCTCCACCTGCATAGGGACCCTGAGGAAGCTTCCCCTCCCCTACCGACCTCCTTCCAAGAAAGGTCCTCGGCAGCCAAGCAAGACGAGGAAGGGGGAGAGACCCAAGAAGTAGAATGTTGCCCCCATCGGAGAGGAGAGGATGTAAAGATATTCTCGAGGAGATTGTCCATGTCAACCTCGACCCGGGCGTGTCTTCAATCATTACGGGAGGGGACACCATGGGAGGACTGGCCACCTGCCCGACCATAGTAGAGGCCATCACGATAATCAAATGACTAACCTCCAAAGAAGCCTCTTCCCACTGTAGGGACCTAAACCGCGGGAAGAGGTCTGTCCTCGACAGGGGCCTCCTCCTTATGAGATTTCTTCCTTTTGTCAGAGAAATGAAGGTCTAAAGAGCGCTTCCGGAGTAGAGCAGCCACACGGTCAACGATCTATCACAAGAAGAAAAGTTCCTCAAGGGAGGCAAGGAACTCTCCAAACTTTCCTCAGAAAGGAGAACCTCGGAGCGGACGTCATTAGGATGTTTTTGCACCCACTCCCGCACAATGACAAGGCGTGTTGACTCATAAGTAGTGGCAGTCGGATGCACGATCTTATCATCCAGAACTGTTCCCCAATTTTTCTGTATGGGGATCTCTCAGAGGCCTACTTGGTCCACTGGGAACTCCCAACTGCAATCGGAGACAAAGAAAAACTTGGGGGACTAGTCTTTCACCTTGTGTTACCTCTGTTCCAAAGTAACCAAGGCATGGGACGCCTTGAAACTGCACACATTACCTTTTAAGAGAAGCACTCTGTGCATTAATAGAAACTCTAGGTTAGAAAGGCCAGCACCCTTCTGGTAGGATTCAAATAATGCCCATCGCCAAATAATGCTACAACAGATCAATAACCTCCAAGCATTCGGATGCAATTGTGAAGGGGCCAATCCCAGGTAGTCCAGAAGTTCCGGATGGGTTGAGGAAAGGGCAGTCTCAAGCCACACAAAAAATGGAGGAATATAAGGCTATTTTGTTGGAATGGCCCTCGGAGTTGACAACACCCTCACCCGGGGCCGGGACTTCGAAGGCGACAGTTTCTGGCACTCGATATGTGGAGGCCAAGGAGGCCAGTGTAGATTTATTGGTGGATGAGTGCCACTCACTCCCTAAAAACACTAGACCGGTGTTGGCAGGAACACTGGTTTGAACAGACTTTTCGGGGGCCATCACTGCCGAAGTGTGAAGAAACTGATTGAAAAGAAGGAGAATCGGAAAAATAAGAATGGCGGGACAATAACCAGAGAATGAAAAGCAGGTCGGGACCCACTCCATATTTTATAAGAGAAGGCAACGAGCGGGCTTCCACAAACCATCGCAACTAGGGTACACACCGCTTCAATTTTCGGGAGTACAGTTCACGAAGTGGCATCCACATGAAGAGCCACCTGACACCCCTTCATTAATGAGCCTGAGAAGATGTGATGACAAGACGAGCCCATCATGAGGGAACGCTGTCAGAAGTAGGCTGCTTGCAGGAGCCTCCCCCTTGGACAATTGAAAGTCTGAGAGCGGTGTCCGGCCTCGGGATGCGGGTGAGGCAATTCACAATAAAATTCCTACCGTACTCATCCAATGAAAATTAGCGGGGTAACTGTACGGGAGATTTCCTCCCCTACACGAGGCCTAAGAGGCCCAGCCAAGCCCCGCCCAAGACAGAAGGGGAAAAGATCCAGCCTGCTAAGATAGCCCATGTGCACGACCTGGGGAAGGAGACTATGCAACAGGAGATGGGACTCGTATGGTCTAAGATCCCTTGGGTAGTGTCCAAACATCAAGTGCCCGCCCATTTGGCAGGCTAAACATGCGAAGGGTCATCAATCAACTAACAGGGAAAGCAAGACGGACCAGAGAAAGAATAGACCGATGGAAGCAGGTTAGAGAACCACACCGCATTTAATGGCCCTACCGCCCGGCGACACATCACATTAATGGAACAGTTGCAGGACCATGCCACATTTAAAGAATCTAACAAAATGAACAGTACGATGGGCTCCATATTCCATAGCAACGACCTGATTTGTTCATTAAATTTCTAGTATAAATAGATAATCTCAAGTACGAGGATACTCCTGGTTCTTAAGTTTCCTTACTTATTTACTATACTCCAAAACATTTATTGACTTTGGCATCGGAGGCTCCCCAACCCCTTGACCGCCCTCTCAAGCCGCATTCACCTTTCCCTTTAAAGGGACCATTGTGAAGACCTGAGTTGTTCATAGCCTGGCTCAAGGGTGTGCAAAACACAACATCAACAAGGGCCATGGAAGAATGGCCTAGACCAACTTTAGTAAGGTCATTAAGAGGTTTGTTGGGGCTATCATGGTATTATAGAGGATTTATTAAGGGGTATGGAGGGGTGGCTGCCCCACTCATAGAGTTACTGAAAAAGGATGGGTTTAAGTGGTTTGAAGTATCAGAAAGAGCTTTTATTAATCTCAAGGTGGCTGTGATGAATCCACCAGTATTGGCACTATCTGACTTTACCCTACCCTTTGAAATTGAGTGTGATACTTCTGGGACTGCAGTAGGAGCTATACTCATATAGCAAAGGAATCATATTGCCTTCTATAGTCAAGCCTTGAAGGGAAGGGTTTTGGCCATGTCCACCTATGAAAAGGAGTTGTTTGCACTGGTTTGAACAGTGCAAAGGTTGAGGCCCTACCTACTAGGTTGACCCTTCATTGTGAAAATTGACCATCAACGCCTAAAATTCCTTCTACACCAGAAAATTGACAAACCTATGAAACCAAAATGGGTAAACAAACTACCGAAGTATGATTTTGTTGTGGAATATCAAAACGGATCAGAGAACAAAGCAGCAGACGCTTTTTCAAGGAGGCGTGAGGAAGGGGAGACTTCTAGCCCTCTTGTAATGATTTATGCTCTTGCTTTGGATCTATTGGATGAGGTCAAAGGGTCATACCAAAAGGATGTAGTGGCCCAACTACTAATGGATCAAGTGGCAAAGGGGTTGCTGACCCTAAATAGTCAGTGATGGAAGGGTGTTTATACTACAAGAACAGGCTCTATGTACCTGGAAATTTTGATCTCAGGCTTAAATTCCTCAATCTACTACATAACAGACCTATTGGCAGTCACTTAGGCTTAAATAAAACCTCAGTAGAGTTACCAGGGATTTTTTTTGTCCAGGTCTATAAAGAGAAGTCAGAAACTTTGTAAAGTCATGTGATATCTGTCAAAGAGTCAAGCTTGAAAATTCCGTACATGGAGGCCTCCTACAACCCTTACCTATCCCTACTAAACCTTGGGCCAATGTTAGTATGGATTTCATAGAAGGCCTTCCAATATCTCAATCCTTCAACTGCGTTTGGGTTGTTGTTGATAGACTCTCCAAATATGGCCATTTTTCACCACTGACACACCCCTATACAACCACTACTCTAGCCCACTCATTTCTCAAAACATTTTCAAATACCACGGCATGCCTAATTCTATAATCTCTAGTCGAGACTAAAATTTTACTAGCAAGCTTTATTGTTCAAATAACAAGGTGTTGAATTGGCCTTCAGTATTGCTTATCACCTGCAGACTGATGGCCAATCCGAGGCCGTGAACAAAACACTTGAAAATTATTTAAGGTGTTTTGTGGGGGAAAGGCCAAAAGATTGGGCCTTATGGATTTCCATGGCAGAATGGTGGTATAATACCACCACTCACTCCTCAATAGGGTTAACCCCCTTTGAAGCCTTATACGACTACCCACCCCCCAAGTTACTAAGTTACTCACCTAGGGCCTCCAGTGTTAATTTGTTGACACCACCATACGATCTCGTGAGTAGATCAAGCACCTTTTGAAAAGTAACCTGCACAAGGCCCAGAACCACATGAGAAAGTGTGCAGATCAGAAAAGGAACGAAAGAGAATTTGAAATTGGAGATTTTGTATACTTGAGACTTCAGCCATTTAGATAGCACTCGGTGGTCTAGCGCCTGAATGCGAAACTCTCCCCTCAATTCTATGGACCATTTAGGGTGGAAGAGATGATCGGGTCTGTAGGTTACTGATTGATGATCCCTAAGACCTCCCTCATCCACCTAGTGTTCCACGTCTCTCTGTTAAAGAAGAAATTGGGCCAATAAGTGAGTCCCCTGCCGCAGTTGCCTCCGGTAGACTCCAATGGAATTTTGAAGCCAAAGCTCCGGGAGATTTTGATTGATGCCTTCATCAAGTCCATCATAGGCCTCTCATAGAAGTTTTGGTACAATGGCAAGGCCAATCGGCAGAAGATGCCACATGGGAGCTGTTCCACCATCTGCGAGACACCTTCCCACACCTTGTGGGCAAGGTGTTTTGAACGAAGGGACATTGTCAAAGGCTAGGGGAGGAGTTAAGGGTTGCTGTGGTTAGAGGAGGAGTCGAGGCAGAAGGGACTTGAGTAAGGCCTTGAGGTTGTTTGCGTTCTTGACTTTGAGCCTTGGGCCGTGATGGGCTTTCTCTGGCCATGGGCCATTTGATGACCTGAAGGACGATGGGCTTACTGAAAGTGGAGCAAGACAATATTTACTAGCTAAGTAATGTGCTGGAAGCCATGGCCCATGATCTATCTAGAGTTATTTCTTATTTCAAATTATTTCCCTATTTTTGTTAATTGCTTGTAATTCCATTATGTGTAATGAAGACACATAGCCACTAAGTTGTGCTATGGAATATTATGTAATTCTATTACATGTTTGTTACACAATTCCAGCATTTATTGCCTGGAAGAGGAAATGGAATGGACAAAGAATTTTGAATGCCAAAATCTCTCTCTCTCTCTCTCTCTCTCTCTCTTGGAAGTAGCTCACGCCCATTGTGAGCCTCCCCTTTCCCCTTCCCCTTCCCCTATACTTGTAACAACTGCTTCACCCAGTACTAGTTGGATGAATTTAATTGTGCATCGATTGAGGCAATTATTTGCTTTAGGCTATAGTAAAAGTGTTTTATCTCATCTCATCTCATTTTATCATTACAATTTTTTCAAATTCTCATACAAAATATAATAAGCAATTCAACTTTTTTAAATCTCAAAATAATAATAATAATAATATTATCTCATCTCATCACATCTCAATTATTCTAACTTTTTTAAATTCTCATATAAAATTATAATAAACAATTCAACCTTTTTTAAATAAAAAAATACTAAAAAATATATTTTAACAATATTTTATTCAACTACTATTAAAAACATCTTATCTCATCTTATCTGAACTATCTATCTAAACCCAACCTAACTGACCAAACCTGCAAGGCGAGCTGTAGCAAAAGCTCAAGTGACAGTTGGTCAACCCAGGAGATGCTATGAATGCAGGTGTTGTGAACGGCCACCACTAACGGCCGAGTCACTAGCTCAAGATCAACTAATTTCCATTGATCTCGAGGAGGTTCCAAGTTCGACCAAACCAGAAGAAAACTATCACCTTTGTCGGGAGGCAGGAATGAACCTATAGAAAGTTTAGGTCTCGTTTGGATACAAAGTTTAATCTCATCTCATCATTATAAGTTTTTAAAATTTTTACATAAAATATAATAAATAATTCAATTTTTTCAAATATCAAAATAATAATAATATTTTATTTAACTTTCATATAAAACTGTCTCATCTTATCTCACTATCGAAATAGGGCCTTAACGTGGAAACTAAATTATAATAAATAATTCAATTGTCTTGGATATTTTAGATAAAAATATATTTTAATCACAAATAAATTTTATAAAAATAAATTTATAAATTGATATAATTTAATTTATTCCATTTGATCATTAAGCTGTATATATCATATGAAACTAAATCAAGATTAACTTTTATGAAATTTTTTTGCTATTGTACATAATTGCTTCCACAGAGCACATAAGTTCAGTCTAGAGGGCATGTTTTCACGTAAGCTAATTGTGTATTAGGAAAATACTAGTATGTTGATTGAGTTTGTCTCTTCATTTTGATCGTTTATGTATTTTATTTTATTTTTTATTTTTTTATTTAATGATTAAAAGAATAACTTTTAATATATTGGTATATTTTTTATTTTTTTTAATATTTAAAAAATATAATAAAAAAATTATGCTAAATAGCAGTCCAGAGGTCAAAGCTGGCGAAGACTTTCTCTTTTTGTATCTATGATAATAAAACTACAGCTACCTAGCCTAGTTACGAGGTATTGTCTTCATTCTGTCTTTTTCCTCCACCTATCTAAATTTAATTCCCAGGCTCTGAAAATAATTGTCCAACAGCCACTACAAGAAATTTGATTTTTAGGGACGAATTTAGTTAGAGACGAACTAAATTTTGTCTCTAAAAATAATTTTTGGAGATGAATTTTTCATTTCATCTCCAAAACTGCCTGAGATACAAATTTCATTCGAACAGAAAAATATCCATTCGAACGGAATATTTTATGACGAAAAAAATCATCTCAAAAAGAAAAAACGTTCGAACGGGGGAAAAAATGTTCGAACAACCAATTAATTCGGTTCGAATAGTATATGATCTGTTCAAACAATAATAATATTGGCGGGAAATTAAATTTTTTTTCTCGGGAAAAGTTAATAACCATACGAACTTAAATTTATTATTTCGAAAGGAAATTTTTTTCATTAATTTGTTTATCATTATTAATTTGTACATATATTTTTAATTTTATTTTTTTGATAAAAATGATTTATTTTATGTTAAATTATATAAATATAACTTTAAAGATAGTATTATTTTTTATATTATCATGAACGGCAAGTAAAATGAAAAAAAATAAATAAAGTAGCAAACACGAGAAATAAAACTATACATTAATTACATCTCAACTATATAATGTTCAATACAACATAAAAAAGTAAAATAATAACTAAAACGACTATTTGGTGCTGAGCAGATCAACATCCTCTTGTAACATTTTAACGCATCCATCTAGATCCCTAAGTTTCTCCATGATGGGCTCAACGAACTCAACAAATAGAGCTCGTACCTGATCCAAAGTAGCCCCTGGAGGCTGTCTCTCAACAACGGCAGTAGTAGTAGAAGCTGGATCAGTGAGCGGGGCACTAGATTATTCTGGTGCAGTCTTCCGCAAGTGCCCCTGGCTTTTGCTAAATGTGATCTTGTTGAGGGGCCCCATCTATGGCGACCTCCGCTTAGTCACTGACACTGTAACCCCTGATCGGAATAGGAAGTTAGATATCAGCAGTGCAAATGGTAGACTACCTCCACTTATATAGCGTAACTCCGATCGAATGCGGTAAAAGAAATACAAGGCCATATCAATGGGGTCCCCCCGCGCTATCCGCAACAAAAATTGACTCGATCAATCCTGAAATCAGTCTTATGTTTTTTCAGATGTTATTGCCAACAATCAAGTTAAACATTCTGAAAAATACTATACAGTCGGCCTGTCGGATCACCTTGCTCACATCATATGGAGGAGTCGAAGGGTCTCGCACTAGATGATGCACCTGATCATCTGTGAAACCATCATCAAGTAGATCCACATCCTTACTACCATCCTCACTATCATCCGACTCTACATTCGGGGATCTTGTGGAGGATGCGGCCGGTGTGTCAGAATCAGATGGTGCAGACGCTGGTCCCGAAGTAGCCGGTCCAGGATATGAGCAGACGTCGCGCCGAATGTCAAGGAACTCAGCAATAATACGGGGAGAGAAATTAATACTCACTCCTTGGACTGATAAAGTGTAGAAAAGAGCATCAGCACTTCCCTCTCCCATGGCACTGTAAAATTCACCGACCATATCTGGGTATGCAGTCCCCTACTGCTGACAGATTGGTACCCATCCCCCTCAGTGAAAATTGACTGTATACTCCGTCCCTCCCACGAAAGATCGGAGAAGTCATACAAAATGATCTGACGCTCGACGAGTACAGATCTCGACTCCTGAGCAGGAGCTGGTCCAGTACTACTTTCACTGACCTGGTCTCTTGCATGTTTTCGTCCGGTAGATGCCATTAATATACTATTTAACCACAAGAAAATTATAAATATAATTATAAATATTATATTTAAAATATATTATTAAAGAATTACACTTAGATTGAACTGAATTGAAATAAACCGTTTGAACGACGAATCTTCCATTCAAACTAGTATAGTTGTTCGAATGGAAAATTCTGCCCAATCGAACAGGCAATTAATATTTGTTCGAATGGTAAATTTTTGTTCGAACAGAAATAAATCTGTTTGGCAACATAGTGTTCGAATGGAATAGAATGCGTTCGAATGAGATCGAAGCCAAACAGCCATGGCTGAGTCGACTCAGCCATGGCCGAAACTCTCATCTACATCAAAAGCTTTGTTTTAATCGGTAGAAATGATTAAGGAGTGAATCCATATCACTTATACCGATTAAATATCCATTATATTGATCAACTACACCAAAATGGGGGGATTTCGGATCCGAAAATCCGAAATCCCCCCTCCCAAACAAAGCTCATTAATCCTAAAAAAAGTAACAATAGAGACCCATACCTCTTAGAAGCGAAAAATGCATTGTTCCTACGGCGGTTGAGTGGCGGTTGGGCGGCGGAGATAAGGGGCGACTCGGAGGTAATCGGCGGCTTAGGGTTCGAATTCAGTGTGTGGGTTTGATGGGAATCGAACTGTTAAAGATCGTGACACCTCATTCGAACGGAATAAAAACCCATTCGAAATGGATTAAAATCCGTTCAAACTTGTCAATCTCCCGTTCGAACGGTTATTATACTAATATATTTCTAATTATATTACTATACTAATGTATAATAATACTAATATTAAAAAGTACAAAAGTATAAAAATAATACTAATAATAGTATTATAATGCTTTAATTTAATTAAAGTTAATATATATAGTACTATATATATAATAGTTAATATAGACTTTAATATAATTAAAGTTAATATTAACTTTAATATAATTAAAGATAATACTTTAATAATAGTATTATAATATTTTAAGATACAAGTTAATATTTTAATAATATTATATTATATCCTAGTTACTGTATAGTTATAACTATTGAATGAGTTATGATAACTATACAAGTTAATATGATTAATATATTTAGTACTTATTAGTTACTTTTGCTAGTACAATAAGTACTATATTACATCCTAGTTACTATATAGTTATAACTATTGATGAGTTATGATAAGTATAAAATATTTAAGATAATTAATATACTTATAGTACTTATTAATTAGTTATAAGTAGCATAGTACAATAAGTACTATATTATATCCTAGTTACTATATAGTTATAACTATTGAATGAGTTATGATAACTATACAATTAGTTAATATGATTAATATATATATATTTTTTACTTATTAGTTACTTTTGCTAGTACAATAAATACTATATTACATCCTAGTTACTATATAGTTATAACTATTGAATGAGTTATGATAAGTATAAAATATTTAAGATAATTAATATGCTTATAGTACTTATTAATTAGTTATTACTTTTGCTAGTACAATAAGTACTATATTATATCCTAGTTACTATATAGTTATAACTATTGAATGAGTAATGATAACTATACAATTAGTTAATATGATTAATATATATAGTACTTATTAGTTATATAGCTAGTATAATAAGTAATATATTACATCCTAGTTACTATACTATATATTAATAGAAAAATACTATATAAGTACTATATAGTATGATATGATATATTAATAGAAAAAAACTCTTAATAAGTACTATAAGTAATATACTATAAGTACTATATTAGTTATTCACATGTTTTTTTTTTTGTTCACTTATTAATAGTAATACAATTATATATGTTAAATATATAATTTTATTTTTTGACCAAATTGGGGAACGAATTTTATTTTTTGTTCACCTTTTTTTGCCCAAATTGGGGAATGAATTTTATTTTTTATTTATTTAAAAAAATTTAAAATGTTAAATATTTGATGTAAAAAGAAATCCAAAAAAGTACTTATTAGTATATAAAATACCAAAAAGTTGGACTTTAGTTCGAACCCAATAAAGTACTGTTCGAACGATTTTATTTCGTGAAATGTGTTTGGTGAGAAACTTCGCGTCAAATACTCTAAATGTCAGTTCGTTCGAACTTAAAAATTCCTCATTCGAACGAAAATATCTTTGAATATTCTGTACATTTGAAGAATATGCCAAGGAATATTCTATTTTTTTGTTTGAACTAGTAACTTTCTCATTTGAACAAAAATTACATCGCGGCAAAAATTGGCGCAATTTGAAATTTTCTTGTTCGAATAAGTAAAAGTTCCGTTCGAACGTAACTTCACAGATTCAAATACCACAAACCTCCGGTTTATTTTCTTTTGAGAGCGAAATTTTGAGAGTTGTGGAGTGAGAGAGAGTTGTGGAGAGGTACAGGAACACACTTGGCCTCCAAGAGAAGGGATTCTTGAGAGAAAGTAGAGAAGTATAAAAAGTAAGTAATACATTTTTGAATTTTTTTTTGTGTTTCAAATTTCATAGCAAGTTGATTTATTGGACATGGTTTAGGGTTATGCCATAATGTGTTTTATGGCATTGTAGGTATTGTATATTGCTATTTGGCTTGGATTGCTTAAATTTGAGGTAAAATTTCTAATTTTTTGGTTTTTGATCATTTATAGTTTTTAATAACATATGTTAATCTAGAAATGGAATATTTGTGTTCTACAATCCCATTTACAATAGAAGGAAATTATTCTAACTTAGATATTTAATGTCGTGAATTTGATATTTTCTGGATAAAGAATTTGGTCTCTGTTTCGTGTTTGGATTCTGGGAAAGTACCGTTCAAAAGCTATTATTTTCCGTTCGAACAGAATGAATTAAAATGGAAATAAAATAATATATATTTATATATATATAACATAGGAGCTGAAAACAGTTATATAACATAGGACTTAGAATATATATATATATATAACATAGAGTTATGAAAAACTATATACATAATATAATAATAAAAAATTTTACACTTATATTAAAATGAAAACTAATAAATATAACATATGAATTGATTATACTTAGATTAATAAATAGTAGTTATAAAATATTTAATCCAAAAACTTATAATATAATATATAACATAGGAATTGATTACACTTAAATTAAAATGAAAATTTATAACTAATATAACATAAGAATTATTAACACTTAAATTAATAATATAATATCACATGAAATATATATAATATTGGTGATTGGTAATGTAAATTTGCACATATATTTGTTTTGCTTTCAAATTTATGCCAATAATTGTAGGAGTTGGAGTGTTTTGGATTTTAGGGTTATTTTTATACGTACTTGAACCTTAGACCCATTCAAGAGTTGTGGCCAAAGAATTAATTTTTAGGTACAACTCTTGAATTGTCCAAAGTGGACAATTTGGGATTCTTTCATCTATATGGCAGATATATTCAGTTTAAACTCTTGTGTTAGTTAATTAAAATTTTGGTTCAGTGTTTTCTTACATTCTTCGGGTATGTGGTCTGTAAATTCTTCGACTCATGAATAGGGTCGACGACTTATCGTGATTAACATACTTAGAGAATTATAGGGAAATGCTACCGAAATTTTTACTAACATTAGAGTTTTTGACTGAGTATATATGCGATATAAATGATAGTCTCTCGAATGGGATATGATCAACTACCTTATAAAATAAATAGAATACGTTTGAATATACTTTTGATGGTGTTTATCCCATGAATTAGGTTTTTTGATAGACATTCGACAAATAACGGATCTTAGCAATAGATAAGAGTTGGATGCTGTTGGGAGATAGACTTGGGCGAGACTATAAGTAGTATGCACAAGGGGTGAAGTTTTTTCTAGAGTTTGCTCGCATGAGTGTTGATAGTCGAGAATATATAAGATGTCCGTGCAAGAAGTGTAAGAATCTTAGTTCTTATAATTTTGTGGTAGTGGAGGATCATTTATTTGTAAATGGAATCGATCCTAAATACTCACCTTGGGTCTTACACGGTGAATCATTTCCCAAAGGAGTTAGATTTAGCAGTCAGACCAATCAAGTAGAGAAGGGTAACGACACCGACATAGAGGATATTAATGTGGATGATCCTGATGACAGTGATGATAATGGAGAGGATATGACTGAGATGTTAGGTGATCTAGGTGCAGGAATGTTTGGGATGAGGGATGGAGAAGAAACATCTACACAATCATTTGAGAGAAATGATAACTTTGGAAGACTGTGGGAGGATGCATAAAGAGAGTTGTATGAACGGTTCACTCGTCATAGCAAGTTGCCTTTTACGGTGAGATTGTTTCATATTAAGTCTATTTGTCATATTTCTGCCAAAACTATCGACATGTTACTTGAATTATTTAAAGAGGCTCTTCCTCAGGATAATGTAGTACCCCGTAATTTTTATGAACCGAAGCAATTGAAGCGAGGGCTAGGATTTGATTATAACATCATTCACGCTTGTAAAAATGATTGTATTCTTTACTGGCAGCAATATGTAGAATTTGACTCATGCCCAGTGTGTCATGAGTCAAGATGGACATTCGATAAACGTAATGTACCCCACAAAGTTTTAAGACATTTTTCGTTGATTTCTAGATTTCAAAGACTGTTTACGTCAAGGATAATTGCGAAAGATATGTCGTGGCATCACATAGAAAGAGTCCAAAATGAAAACTTCCTCTCGCATCCTGCAGATTCTTTACAATGGAAGAAATTTGACAAAGAGTATCCATGGTTTGTCGAAGAACCTTGCAATGTACGTTTTGGTTTAGCAACGGATGGTTTTAATCCATTTAGCAACATGAGCACTTCTCATAGTACTTGGCCTGTCATATTAATGCCCTATAACTTGCCACCTTGGAAGTGTATGAAGGATCCGTATTTTATGATGACTCTATTAATATCAGGGCCAAAGTCACTAGGGAATGAATTAGATGTATATCTGCAACCACTGATTGCAGAGTTGAAAGAGTTGTGGGATCAGGGTGTCAATACATATGATGCAGCTTCGTCGTGGGAGTTCAAGATGCATGTCGCAGTGATGTGGACAATAAATGATTTTCCAGCATATGGAAATTTGTCTGGGTGGAGCACAAAAGGTAAAATAGCTTGTCATGTTTGTAATAAAGATACACATTCTCAGTGGTTGAGTCATGGTAAGAAATTATGTTTTATGGGATATCGTCGTTATTTACCACATGATCATAGATGACATTCAAATAGAGCTATGTTTGATGAAAGGGTTGAGCATAGGTCATCGCCGCTAGAGTTGTCTGGACATGATATTATCGTGCAGTTGGAGGATGTTTCAAAAAACATATTTGGGAAAGATATCAGGGTTCGAAAGATAGTTGAATTGGACAAAAAAAGTATTTTTTTTTAGTACCATACTGATCTACATTGACACTGCGCCACAATCTAGATGTTATACACATTGAAAAGAATATATATGAAAATATATTGGGCACTCTGATGTCAATAGAAGGGAAGACAAAAGATACAGCTAACTCTTGTAAAGACTTGAAAGAGTTTGGGATAAGACCGGAGTTGCATTTGCAAGATAATGAGTCGTCAGCATATATGCCTATTGAATGGTATATACTCTCAAATGATGAGAGAAAGAAATTTTATGATTGGTTCTTGACAATCTAATTACCCGATGGCTATGCTTCAAATATGTCAAGATGTGTTTGAACACATAATTGAAAGATAACTGGTCTTAAAAGTCATGACTGTCATGTATTTCTGCAGCGTCTGTTGCCGGTTGATGTGCATGGAAAGCTTACTCGAGATGTTCGTACAGCTCTCACAGAATTAAGAGGATTTTTCAGAGACATTTGTAGTAGAATGTTGAAAGTTGATGCATTGTTAAAAATGAAAGCTAATATTGCAGTAATATTGTGCAAATTGGAGAGTTTGTACCCACCTTCATTCTTTGATGTAATGGTTCATTTGGCTGTGCACCTACCTCGTGAGGCTTTAGTCGTTGGTCCGGTTCAGTATAGATGGATGTATCCTATTGAACGATTTTTGGAAAAATTAAAGCGATCTGTGAGGAATAAAGCTCGTTTAGAAGGTTCGATTGCTGAGTCATATATTGATAATGAGTGGCATACCTTTTGTTCAATGTATTTTTGTGGGGTTGATACTAGATTTACAAGACCAGACCAAAATTACGAAGGTGGAAGAGAGATGAGAGTCTAATTCACATTTACCGTGTTTTCCCACACAGTACGTCCCATAGGCGCACAAGGGGGCTACGACCTATGTGGACGAGAGTTTAAAAGAGCTCGATGGTATGTCTTGAATAACTGTGCAGAGATTGACCACTACTTGAGGTTAGTGATGATCCTCTAAATTAATCATGTATAATAATATAACATTTTTCGTTGCTACAAATTAATCATTCACACGAGCATGCGCATTGAACATATACAACTATTTCGCACAAATGGTGTAACTGACGCAGAAAAAATGCATGAAGAGGAATTTGCTTCATGGTTTGAACATACAGTATTACTGTAAAGGTTCATTTTATAATACGAATTTCATACCACTAAACTCTATCATTTTTTTTATATAATAATATTTATTGATGTAGGTTGTATCGAAATATGGTGAAAATTCAGAAGAAATTTCACCAGAACTATATGCTTTGGCATGTGGTCCATCTAGGCGGGCCATCCAGTACTCATGATGTTTGGTGCGTGGATATAGATTTCACACAGCTGACAGAGAAATATATAGGAAAACTCAAAATTGTGGAGTTGTAGTCGAAGGAAGTCATGGGGATGATAACATTGACTTTTATGGAATTATGGAAGATATTATAGTGTTGAAATACGTGGGAGGATATATGGTCTAATTGTTTAAATGTAATTGATGGGATGTCTCAAATCCTATGTTGGGAGTGCGTAACGATGATTACTTTGTGAGTGTTAATACATCTCGCACATGGTATGAGGACGATCATTTTGTTTTTGCTTGCCAAGCGAATTAAGTTTTTTATTTAGATGATCTGGAATACGGAAACTCATGGTGGGTAATGGAGAAGTTTGCACCAAAAAATGTATATGATACTATTCCAGAGACAGACGAACCTTCAGAAGAAATTGATACTCCAGCAAATGAATAAGCATATCAAGAAAACGAAGTAGACATCAATCTATTTGTTGATCTCAGCCAATATGATATGGTCCCATTGCATAGAGAAGATGTTCAACCTGAAGTAATTGAGGGTGAAATATCAGAAGACGATGAATCAACTGAAGTGTCTAGCGAGAATGAAGGCGATTGGTCTAGCAAAACAAATAGTGAATGAATTTCAAACATCAATTTTTGTAAGTATTATTCTTATAAATATATCCATAACGTTTGTTTGAATAATAATTTGTTACAATTTCAAATAGATATGCCTCCTAAACGTAAAGTAACACGTGTGCCATCCCCATCCATTACTGACTCCCCGTGTGGTTCACCTGCCATGAATAGTGAGCCAACACTACCAGACTCAGAAGAAAGTATTTTATCAAATTAAATACCACAGTTTATACTCAATTTAATTAATATATCTATAAAATAAAATTATTTAATTCAAATACTTGCTTTAATTACTGTATATATAACTGTTGTAAGCCAGCGCCGAGGTAGAGGCACTACGAGGGGTGTCTGCATAGAGAAAGTAAGGAAAGTTGGTAAAATTAAAATTGATATTCCTGATTATCACACCGGTGGCTCTGGAGATTCGGCAGCATGGATTGCTTCTTTTGTTGGTACGCTTACTGGCACGTATGCACCTATTGCTACATCCTCTTGGTCTAAAGTTCTCCAAGACATGAAAGACCACATCAAAAATCGTTATTTGGTAATAAGCTACATCTCAAGTAACTAAATATTATTCATGTTACTTTTTGGATATTTCGTATTTATACTAATTGTTTATAATTATTGGAAGGATGAATTTGAGCTTTATTTTGGCTGACGAGAGGATCGATTAACGGTTGAGGAGTTGATGTCGAATGTATTTCAGAGGTACAAAGGTCGATGTCATGCACATTATAAGAAGTTTAGTACTATAATAGAAGCGCGCCAAAATCCATTCCAAGCAATGCCACCAAATGAATGGGAGAAGGTTTGTGATATGTTTGAAGATCTTGCTTATCAGGTAATTGCGCTGCTATGTTTTTTTAATAGTATATTATGATAGATGTATTAAACATATAGATATAATTTTTTATTTTTTTAGCAACGGCGTACTGTGAACAAAGCAAATAGATCAAACTTAAAGATACACCATCATGCGGATTCTCAATCTTTTCATCGTTTGTCTAACAAAATGGTAAGTTATTCTACTCCTTGTTAAATATTAACATATAATACACTTTTCCTATTTAAGTTCTAATATATATATATATATTTTGCAAAAAGAAGAAAGTCTTGCTGACTATGATCTGACCCAATTGTATGTAAAATCACATAAAAATCGTAATGGTGTTTGGACCAATCCCGAAGCAGAGACAAATTATGTAAGTTTAAGTTTCTTTAATTCCATTGTGACTATATTTTTGTTACTTATACTAACTAGTATGTTTTTATTTTTGTAGGACAAGAAGATATCTCTCAAGGAAGCTACTGCGGATCCATCTGATGCATCATTTGTCAACGATGCTCAGATCCTTTCTCAAATTCTTGGATCACGTTCTGGATATTTGAGGGGCTTAGGACGTTGCGTTAAACCATCTTCAACATCATCATCCTCTTCTCGAGCCAGATTGAATGACGACAAAATTAAAAAATTGGAGGAAGCAACACTTGAGATAGAACGATTGAGGTCTAAGGAAAAAAAGTTGCTGATCAGATTAGATCAAGCAGCAGATCTTGAGACAAGATTAGAAGAGAACATGCAGAAGAGATTAGAGATGGAGGTACAAAAAGCTATGCTTCAGTTGTAGTCAATTATGTCACAAAATTCTACACCACCACCATAATTGTAAAAGTTATTTTTTTTTTAGGGTTATTTCTATTATAAAGTTTCAAAACATTTAAACAATTGACATTTGAATTGTATTTTGTGTATACTAATATGGTATTTTTAATTAATTTGATTATGTTCTGTATGATTCATACCATTTGAACAGTAAATTACCATTTCTAAATCCATTCGAATAAACAAATACCCATTTAAACAACAAATAACCCATTCAAAAGAATAACACGAAATACAGTTCGAACGGACGTAATTTGCATTCGAACAAAAGTCATCGAACAAAATTTATTGGTTCGAACACACACACTCCTTTCTTTCGAACAGTATCAAATATTTTTATTTGTTCAATTCAAAATTTTATTTCGTTCGAATAGACGGGTCGGTTCGAACTAAAAAATATTCCATTCGAACACTCATTTCATTCGAACAGTATCAAATATGGTTATTTGTTCGATTCAAAATTTTATTCCGTTCAAATAGACGGGTCGGTTCGAACAGAAAAATATTCCATTCGAACAAGATATTGAGACGAAATTAGTTCGTCTCAACAAAAATTTCCAGTTTGAACGGTTTCGACTGATCTGCAAAATTTCATCCCTAAAAGTGATTTTTGGAGATAAAATTCAAATTTTGTCTTAAAAAATATTTTGAGACAGCCTTTTAGAAACAAATTAGAGACGAAATTTTTTCGACTCTAATTCTTTTTTGGGACGAAATTGTGATTTTTTGAGACAATTTTTTTTCTCAAAAAACTATTTATCTTGCAGTGAGCATTCACATCTTTATAATCTAAAAACTTAATTCATTTATTTTTCCATTTTAAATAATTAATAAAAATGTATTTTATTCTATTTTAGTTAACGACTTTTACGTTACATCATGCAATATTTTTATATCTTTCAATATTTCTCATATATATGAATGTAATATCTATTTGTTATCGAAATAGTATCAATAATCCAATAAAAATTTAAAACAAAACAAAGATGGAGAAAATTCATTCATCCTATTTTTTAGTGAACTTTTTATCCTTTCATCATATTTGTGAATTTTTTTTAATATGAGTATTTTTTATTTTTATCTAATAATATTTTAATTTTTGTATGTTTAAAAATAAAAGTGCAAATATGAGAAATATGAAAAATATTAGAAAAAAGAAAAAAAAAAGTTTACATAGTGCATGTTAAATGTAGAAAAACACTTTAAGTCATATGTACTTTAAGTAGATTTTACATAATTTAATGGAAGCCTTATTTTGACAAATTGTTAGTCATTTTACATAATATTACAAAATATAAAAGTCATTGAGAGTGCTCTAATCTGTTTGGATTCAGAAATGAAATGAGATGAGATAAGTTGAAAATGTTTATGAATAATAGTGAGATTTGTAAGTTAAAATTTATAAATAATAATGAATAATAGTGAGATGAGTTAAGATGATTTTAATCCAAACCGGTTGGTGCTTCTCCCAAATATAGGCCGTCCCATCACTAACTTTTGGCAAATTTACTCCAAAATTTGGGTCCATCTAGTACTTCAAAAATTAAGGGAGATCACATGCATATTGTTCAGAATTTTTTAGGTGACTTTTATTTATTTGTTTTTATCATCAAATTAGTTTTTGGTCTCTACAGTAATTACATTTTTCATGTTTTATTTTGTTTTATTTCAGGAAAATTAAAGTTTAATATTTCACATTGATATTTTTCATAAATATAAGTGATTTAGGGAATTTAATTATTAGAAAAGTATCTTTTACTCTTAAGCACATTTGAAACATAGAAGATGATGTAGTAAATACTTTTTTGTAGTCATCATTATTATTGGCCAGCAGGCCATCATCAAAGTGGTAAAATTAAAAATAATAATAAAGTGAGTAAAAAATAAGAAAAAATAAATAATTTTGAAATTTCATTCTTCAATATTTGTATATTTTAGGTGTAAGCTTTTGCACAACTAAAAGAAAAAGGCTGAGTTTTAGAAGAGCAGTTCTAGGTTGCTGCTTAGCATTAACCGTTGGACGTGTCGTCTAGCACAAATTTATTTTTTTAATTTATATATTTTTATCATTTTAAAACATTTAAAAAAATAAAAAAATATATCAATATACTAATAGTTACTTATTTAACTATTAAGTAAAAAAAATTTAAAAAAATAAAATATCAAAATAAGGTATCAAAATGAGATATCAAAGTAGTATTTCTTAAAAAAGAAATGTTAAATTATCCGATTGGGACAGTAAATTATTTTTATTTGACTTAATAATTAAAAATCTATTTTTTAATAATATTATATTTTTTTAAAAAAATATTTAAAAAATATAAAAAAATAAAAATAAAAATAATATGACAAAATTCTCATCAAATCTCTTTGTGGCCATAAAGCCACTCATCCAAAAAAACGCTTAGCTACTTTGAAAGGCAATAATCAACTATTTAACATGAATAATAACATTAACCAAGACCGTACTCTTGATTGTAGATAGTACAACCCAAAGTTGTGCAGTGGTACTGTTCTTCCCCTTTTCTTTTTTTCATATTTTCATAATCTAGATTAATGTTATTCATATTTTTTTCAATCATTGCTTTATTATTTCATAAAGTAGGTGACATTAAATGATTCAAAATTATTTATTTTATTTTATTTATAAATTTATCATTTAATACTAAATTATGAAATAATAAAAAATAAAAAAAAAATAGATGATGAGCTGAAATTTTCCGTCATCTTTTATACGTTTTTGTGCATTGTTTTCACTCCTGAATTTATTTATGGTTTTTCTACCACCTTTGGAGAGTGACGTTCCCGTCCCCGTTGCGAAGCTCTCTAGCTCGACGTGAAAAAGGCCACGTGCGCTATTGATGGATAGCCCTCGTGGCGATATCTTCCACCACAAACGTCGTCATCTTCATCGATAGTCCCATACTATACGCTGCTACGTACACCAGCCATTTCTTTCTATATAAAAGCAAATTCTTACCTTTACCTTGCTTTCAAGTTGTGCTTGGCCGGAACACAAAATGGGAAGAGCTCCATGCTGCGAGAAAGAGGGCCTGAAGAAGGGGAGATGGAGTGCGGAGGAGGATGAGATCCTGATCAAGTATATTCAGGCCAATGGGGAAGGTTCGTGGAGGTCATTGCCGAAGAATGCAGGTAACATAAATGCACGGCGCGCAGCTGCTTTCTATATTTACTTGATTCAAATGAACGAGTATTTGGGATTTTTTTTTATCCATTTATGATCTGTGTTTTCTGGGATTTTATTTGAAGGTTTGCTGCGATGCGGGAAGAGCTGCAGGCTGAGATGGATCAACTACCTGAAAGACGGCTTGAAGAGGGGAAACATTTCTGCTGAAGAGGATCAAATCATCGTAAAGTTGCATGCTTCTATGGGAAATATGTTAGTGCAGCATTCGTTCATATAAATAACTATTTAATTCTCTCTCAAGAATCGAGCAAATGAAACTCCCTCTTCCTAGCTAGCTCTCTCTCAGTTCAGAATTAGTTTGACCGTCTTTTGATTACTTTCTTTTTGTCCTCCATAACCTCACTTTCTTGTCGTCTTTTTTGTCTGCCATCCCTTTCTCTGGTCCATTTTCCTTTTATTTCTGGAAATTTTGAAACACCTAAAAGAAACTTGAAACTTGAGTTCATGATTCACGTGATTGATATATATGTAGCCCGACATAATTTTGATTTATCTCTTACTTCTTAGTTTTGATTTATAGATTTGCAGTTGAGTTGAAATTAAAATTAAAAATTAAATAAAATTAAATAAAATATTATTAAAATATATTTTATTATTATTTTTTATTTTAAGATTTAAAAATTTTAAATTTTTTATTTTATTTTATATAAAAATTTAAAAAAATTATAATAATTAAATGAGATAACATCTTTTCTAAAAGTAAACAGTCCGTCGTTATCTATTTTTTCTCTTCTATATCGATATTGTCAGCTAGAAAATAATTAGCTAAGAAGGCAAAGAAGTTATTTTTCCTACCCTAAAGGGTAACAAAACTAATTAGTGCAAATATATTAATTTTATTAGTAAGAATTTTTTTTTTAAAAGAAATGATAGTTGCAATATTTGTGAGTGTACAAGTGTTAATAATTATTTTGAAAAAAATAAATAACTATGATACTCATATAAAAAAAATTATTTTTTTAATAATAGATTTTATTTTATTTTTCAAAACGGATATACGATATTTATATATTCTACGACTGTATGTAACATTATTTTTTTAATTTAAAATATCTCTTCAATATCGTTTTACAGTTTTTTTTCATAGCATATGATAATTAAGGGTGTTTTTTTTTTTTTTTATAAGGATAATTAAGGGTGTTGTTATAATTGCATGCAGAAAATACCTAATTATAATTTTTCTCTTCCTCTATAATAAAAAAAAAATTGAAGTAATATGCTTTTTATTAAGGAAAATAAAACCATAAAGGAGAAAGCCCTTTAAAGAATGGATAAAATTAAAGAGCTATCTCTAAAATTAAATTTTTAATTTGGGGGTACTACGATTGGAGAAGGTTTCATTTGGGCTATTTCCGTAGGAAAGAAAAAAAGAAACTCTGACTAAAAAAGAAACTAAAATGAATTAAGTGAGGAAAAATAATGAATATGTTATTTCGAAAAAAAAGAAAAATAATAATGATAGATTATTGTTATTGTTATTGTTATTGTTATTGTTATTATTATTCTAGTAGTACCGTCAATGAGACCCTCTCAAGAAGCCGATACTAGACCCTCTCTCTTAAGAAGCCCCCTCGTCCGATCACAGCTGGGGGGAGGGGGGGGAGCTCCGACTCCCTCCTCCCTCTCCTCTCCTCCCTCCCTAACGTTGGTCCTGTGTCTCCGACGATTTTTCTCTTCTGTTTTTTGATTTTTCTAGTATTTTTTTCAAATTTCGGCTAAATAAGGGGTTAGTCGATTTGAGTTGATCCGGTGACCATCTATATACACGCGCCCCACCAGGAGCCTTCCCTGTTGCCGATCTGCAAAACCTCGTAATGTGGCCTCCATCGGAGCTCGCCTGTTTGTTGACCCCAAGCGCCACCATGCAATCATCTGACGCTGCAACGAGCGGCTGTTTCAGAACCGGCGTCAATGGATCTCCATAACTCGACCGTCGGTTTTCCCTCCATTTGTTGTGTTTTATGTGCACTGATTTTCTAATTTACAGTGTTTTCACATTGTAATTTATTTTATGCATTGTCTTTATTTTCTAATTTATAAACTCTTATTATGTTATTCCCATTCGGACTAGGTCTGAATGGAGTATCTCCCCACTCCGCGTAGGCGGAGATAGCGGGGCTCCCCTTCTCCATGTCCCGCTTGATCAGGTATGGAGGTTTTGTGGGATGGGTACTGTTACCTCTGTCGTCGACAGAGGTGTGCTATCTCTTAGACTTAGGTCTTCAGAGATTGACCATATGGACTAGACCAGCCAGTCATGAAAGTGTACTGGAGTATTATTAACGTTTGTAATTGACTTATTTTTAAGTCAACTTTATATATCCTCTTTATCGAAAGGAATAAAATTCGTTTATTTTCAAAAAAAAAATAGTAGTACCGTCAATAGTTTTTTTTCCCTCTTTTGTAGAGAGTATTAATAATAAACGGCCTCTTTTGTGGAGATTTTTTCCATTCAATATACGTGCAGGTGGTCTCTAATAGCTAGTCACTTGCCTGGAAGAACAGACAATGAAATAAAAAATTACTGGAACTCCCACTTGAGCAGAAAGATTCACTCGTTCACTAGGGTTTCCGGTGGCACGTCGCTACCAATTATAGTGGATATTCCTGTTAAGCGAAGAGGCGGGAGAACCATTCGACGGTGCATGAAGGAGAACAAGAATTACTACGTCCAAAAGAATAATTTTGGCCGGATTCCGACGAAAAAACCCATTAAGGATAGTGTTCTTAATCATATCCAACTGATCAAGAAATCCCATCAGTACAGTACCCAACACCAGCGTCGGCAAAAAGGATCATCACCGTGTCCAGTACTGCAATAGAAGATGGCGTGATCCTGATGTTGTCCTTGACAAGGAGAGAGAGAGCGTGGCTTCGGGCCGTCATCATCAGGCAACAGGAAAATATGATCAGAACCAAATTATGGCGGTGTGCCCTAGTAGTGGACAGAAGGAGACTGAACTTTGGGACCATACGTTAGTGAGGAGAGCATTAATGATGGTGGGTTGTTGTGGTTTGATTACATTCTGAGAAATGCTTTGCTGGATTCAAATGAGTTTTTAACTGCAAGCGAATCAGGGAGCTGTAAACCAGAAGCCGTATTTGAGGACAAAAACAGTAGCAATACTGAATTCTTGTGTGCAAACAAGCTGGCGGTGGAAAGTACTAATCACGAGTACATGGAAATAGCTAATAATTGTTCGAATATTGGAGATAATGGAGAGAGGTTTTCTTGTTCTCCATTGACTTCTAGTTTTAATGAATTATATGGGGTTGATAATTGGGAATTATGGGATGGTGTTGGACAGTGGAATGAGATCATACGGAATGATTAGAAAGAGAATGTGTTATCCTCGCTGTGGGAGGGTGATAATTTCTAATTTGGATGGTGATGGTTGTAACTTGGCAGATATATATAGACTGACAAACAAGATGCTTTGGTCGCTTGGTTTTTTTTTAATAATTTTTTTTAATTTTTAATTTTTAAGAAGAGAACGGTACTCAAATTTTATTGATAGTCTTTATTTGTGACGGAGGAAAATCATAGTTACAACCAATCATTTGAGAGTTACAAAAAAAACCCAAAAATCCAGGCAGTAAAAAACCTTAACTATAAGACTAACATACAAAATTCCCGCATAATAAGAAAATAAAAAACCACGAGAAAAACCAACACAAAACAAGAGACAAAAACAACTTGCATATATAGGATCGTCAGTGCACAACAATAATTTAAAATGCCAATATAAAACAAATGCAACTAATCATGTAACTCACTATGATATCCGCATATTCGGCAATCCAATTCTGTCCATACGGATAAGGCAACTTAACTTACAAGGCAACGATTGTCTGGCATCATTCCAATTCATATTTAAACCCCTAGCTTCCTCCTTTGCAAGTAAATTAGTCACAACATTCCCTTTTCGAAAGGCATGACTTACTTTATACTCCATGCATCCAAGACAAGTTGGAATATCGTTTCAAAAGTCATCAAGATATCAAATATTACACTCTCCTCTAGTAACCCATCTAATAAGAATTTGAGATTTTGTCTCAATATGAACTCGATGAAAACCAAGCTGATAACACCTCCTAACCCATTCCAGCAAACTTCTCATCTCAACAAAATTATTAGAATTCTAGCCCAAAAATATGAATAAGCCGCACATAAATTACCACCAAAATCCCGAATAACACCCCAGCACCAACTGGCTAGGATTACCCAAACTACTTCCATCAATATTAAGTTTTACCCAATTCTGCTATGGCCTAATCCATTTAACCACAGAAACCTTCTTTGGTTTTGGAACTAAAATCGGAATATCCAACCTTTTTAAGAAATCAATATCCTTAATAGGGAGTCTTAACACTTTAATGATTAACTGCATAATTCTATGAATCCCAAAGCTTACTAAAATGCCAGATCGAGACCACCGTCTCAAACTTGCCTTCATACCTGGCTTTGCAATGCCGATCCCAAAGCTTCCAAGAAATAATAGAAGGAAGAATACCAAAGATAGTCCTAACTTGAGACATATTACTAGCGCGATGAAACCGATAATTAACCTATTCCTACCAAGTTTGAAATATACCCATATGCACACCGAATTGATCCGATGCCAGGAGCCAAATTTGTCAAGCAAAATCACCATTACAAAACACACGATTAAGATCCTTAATATGCCTCGAAGAACAATAGTTACATCTAGAGGCCAGGGGAATACCAACCATTTTACCCTAAGCATCTACACTCAAACAATTATTAGAAGCCTTCCACATAATAATGGAGATTTTTTTAGGAATTGGGTGTAACACCCCGCTCCCCAATAAAGACATTTTAGAATTTTTTGGAGAGCCAGTGTGCTACTACTGAACTTGACTAAAACTTTTTCCTTTTAATAACGAGCCAGATGCAAAAGATTCCATAAATAAAATATAATTTAATTAATACTTAAAATCCAACATAGAGTCTGCGGAAGCACTTATTAAAAAAAATATACGGAAGTCTCATGTGCTTATCAAAATAATTTACTTAAATCTTAAACCATAAAAGCTAATCATATCATAATCTGTCTAGGCCTCTGTCTCGCCTCCCGGGGTCAACTCCTGTCCTGCAGTCTCATCTTCATAAATTTCATCATCTGGGGTGGTTTAAAAATATGAAAACAAACTAAAATGAGTCGAATACTCAATAAGCACACATCATACAGTAAACATAATAAACATAAGGTTTCTTGAAAAACGTGCTTACTTATAAATACATACGTAAATAACATGAACATGAACATGAGCTTATCTTTCACTTGTCATAGGTCGTTACCCACTGTTGACCCCCGTGAGTTAGGGTTAGCGAATCTAAATAGATTCCAATTCCGTCCGTGGCCGCGGGTTGTGGAATCCATACATAAGGAAGACATACTGGGTGCACTACCAGCATATACGACCTGGCAATACAATATGCCCATAACATAGGTACCGTCTTCATATCATAGCATAGGCCGTTACGTATCTTATCATTCTTATTTCATCATAATCATACTTGCATACTTGTCATATCATAGATTTCAAAAGAAATCACATTCATACTTGTCATATCTTGTCATATCATAGATTTCAAAAGAAATCACCTTCATACTTGTCATATCTTGTCATATCATATCATAGATTTCAAATGAAATCACATTCTTTCATAATATGTCATGATGCATGACTTTTCACATAAAATCATGATTTTTCATAAATACTTTAATGCATAAATCTTCACATAAAATCATGCATGGCTTTTCATAAATTATTTTAAATGCATAACTCTCACATAAAATTATAATTTTTCATAAATATTTTTGTGCATAACTCTTTTCATAAAATCATAAATTTTCATAATTTTATCATATCTTGGATACGTAAAAAGGGGCTTCCAATGAAGGGTATACATGCATAATATTTTTATAAAGGACGTGCCGTTTACCATAAATACGTGTAAGGGTATGATCATGCTACTTACCTTGCAGCGCTACTTCCTGAATCTCATTTCGTAACTCGTCACCGAAGGGTACGTGACGGGGGTTGGCTGGACGAGACGACTGTGGCTCTAGGTGGCTAGGAGTGAGGCGACGCGGCTGGTTTACTAGGCTGGGTGGTGCGACGCCGAGAGAGGGAGAGATAGTACCGAGAGAGAGTTCTGTTGCCGAGGGCAACCGAGAGAGAGAGAGAGAGAGAGAGGAGGCTGGCGGTGGTTGTGGTTTCTTATTTTTTCTTCTGGAGGTCTCGGCTAGGGGTGAGTTTTATAGGCAAGGAGAAGGGTATTGTGACTATAAGGAGATGAGATAGGATTTGGAGTTGAGAGTTTGGTTTCCTAATAGGATTTGGAGTTGAGAGCTTGGTTTCCTAATAGGATTTGGAGGTGAGAGCTTGGTTTCCTAATAGGATTTGGAGGTGAGAGCTTGGTTTCCTAATAGGATTTGGAGTTATTAATTAGAGGATAAGGATGAGGCTTATGGGTAGAGATAGGGAGAAATAATGTTTAAATTCAAAAACTAAAATTCTTGTGCTTAAAACAAAAAAATCCGTTCATGATAAAATACTAATAATAATAATAATAATAATAGAAATAACAATAATAATAATAATAATAATAATGGAGGCTTAATTCTAAGTTAAATAAAAAAATAATATGTTTGATAAATTCTTTTATAGGCTTAAACTCATTTATTGAGCCTAATAAAATTATCCATAATTTATTCTTAAAAAATATAGAATCGGGTCGTTACATTGGGCCCAAGGAATAGAAGACGCCCATACCCTAATATAATCCCAAGCACTTTTAGTAGTAAAATTACCATCATTTTCCTTTTTCCATATTAAAACATCCTGCCCCTCCTTCCATCTGGCTAGAAATTGATACAAATCACTAGCTTTTTGCTGATTGACTAATCTCTCTAAAAGATGAACATCCCAACCATTCTCAATACGATATTCTTTAATCTTCAACAAAGGATTCACAATCACTCGGTACAGATCTTTAAGAAGCCCCCATCTTCCCAGTTATCAGACCAGAACGAGATATTACCCTCACGCACAAGCCACTTAGAGTTAAATAAGACATCCGAATGCTTCTCACAATAGACTTCTAGAATCGTGTCCCCTTATTAGGGGCCAGAAGATAAATGGTTGCCCCTAACATACTTTCCTCTAAAAAACTCCGCCCATAAAGACTAACAAGAGATTAAACGCCAAGCAAGTTTCATATGAAGCGCCCTCTGATTATCCCTGAAATTATGAATACCCAATCCTTCTTCATTTATAGGTATGCAAATTTTATTTCAAGCCACCCACTTTCTCTTGCCTTTACCATCAGATTCACCCCAAAAGAAGGAACTCAAAAGTTTGTTCAGCGACTTAATCACAATAATAGGAACATGTAAAATAGCTAAAAGGTGAGTAGCCATACTAGACAAAACATGACGAAGAAGAATAGTTCTACCACCAGTAGAAAGTAATTTCATCTTCCAACCCGCAATTTTCTTTTTTAACTCTTCCCAATAAATCACCAAAATACAAACCGTAAGTCTACCAACAACAATCGCCACACCCAAGTATTTGAATGGAGAAAACCCTTCAGAAAAACCAATAATACGAAGAATGTTTCTCTTCCTAGAAAGGGAAATACGTTTAGAAAAATAAATGGCACTCTTATCTTTATTGAGCACCTGACCTGACCAACTTCATAACAATTCAAAACCTGCATCAAAGCTCTCATAGACCTCTGGCCACCATTAGCAAAGATAACAATATCATTAGCATACATAAGATGAGATACAAGAGTAGTACCTCTAGCCTTAGTGAACTAACCAATTTTTTTATTATCGAAAGACTGCTTAATAAGATGAGAGAGAGCTCCTTGCATAACAATGAACAAATATGGCAAAAAAAGGTTACCTTGTCTCAGACCATGTTCTCCTTTAAAGAAACACAAAGGAGTGCCATTCATCATGATAAAAACCACAACGAAGAGATGCAAGACCTAATTAACTCTCAGACATTAGTAGAAAAACTAATGTAATTGTTATATTTGTATTATCCCGATAGATAAACCGTCCAAGCTGTGTCATAAGCATCTTAAGGATCGTTTCATGAAAGAAATTCGAGGGTAGTCCAAGCAAGCAAATCCAAACCGGCACGCAAGAAGGTTCATAATCTTTGTTAAAATTCAGTATCCAAGCAAACAATCAATAAATCATTCCTTCAATCTCATAAGACTCCCTAGATAAAGCCTTATTGAAATCACTCTCATTTGACATTCTTATGAAAACATTTCTCACCCTTTGCATTGCCGAAACCACTAGGACAGAAGACAATCCCCATCACATGCGAATATAAGCTCTAATGGCATCAAGAGAAGGCCTTTGTCTAAGGAACTTAAGCACCAACGAGTATCGAAAAGGCAGTGCTATTCTTTCAATTTCCTCTACCAAAAACATGAAGCATAACTCACCATCAATCAATTTTGGTGGCCAGATAGCAATGTCAATCTTTGGTAGCAATTGTGGCACGACGAAGATGAGATCAACATATGATCTGGATGGGTCTGCAGAGGCTGGTGTGACGGCCGCCATGCAAGCTACGTAGAAAACCTGACGAGTGCAAAACCCTAGCAGAGCATAATAAAGTTATTTTAGGAAACAAAGTAGTAAAAGCTTGTATTGGTTGCTTGGCTTCTATCCTAGAAAATGATCTCTTTTTTTTGGCTGAAAAATGTTAATTGATTGTTTGAGTTGAGAGTTGGGATAGGATCTCGTGGTTGTTCGGAATTAGCTTTTTTACAACCATTATGTCAAATTTCATTCTATCTATATCTAGGGTTGTTATTTGCTCTAAATATATCTCACTATTGTCTCAAGCAAATGACCCACCAGTAATTACTGTTTTAAAAATGAAATTAACATTGGTAAATTATTATTTTTGCCTGCATCTCTATAAACTTCGATAATAAAAATGCCGCCAAATATTATTTTTTATAACAATAAGAGTAACTATTTTATAAACATTTAATGACAAAGTTATAAAAATATAAAATGAAAATTTTATTTGGCATACATTTTAAAACAAAACTCTTCACCAAACAATGAAGTAACATATTTGAGCTTGAAAAAAAAAACCCTAGGTCTCTCTCTCCCACTTTTCTCTCAACACGGTCGCCCCCTCCCCCCCGTAAGAAACTTAGACCAGAGGAGGGGGCTTGGAGCTTTGGCTCCTCCCTCCCTCCTAATTTCCTTCTTCATCCTTCCTCTATTTTCTCTCTAGTTTTTCTTTTATTTTTTATATTTTTTTTGTTTTTTCATTTATAGTAGGGCAAAATGTAGATCTATTATTCTCTGGAGCCAGGTGACCACCACGCACCCCACTGCAAGATTCCCAAGGCGCTGATCCTTCAAACAAACGAAGAATCTTGTTGAACAAAGTGGTGCGTGAGCCACACGGACGAACCAAACTGCACACATGACATCCACGCACCATTGCAAGGAGAGCTTTATCGCCACCACGTGCAGCTTTTCTGGGACCAGGGCCATTGGTTTCTTTAGACCTGACGTTCCGCCATATTTTCAGGGTGGTGTGTGTCCCACAAGTGCCACCATAGTCTCGGTGTTTGCATTTTTTTTATTTCTTCTAAGGTTGAAAATGTGGATTTATAGCTTTCCGAACTGTAATTCGTTATTTTCCCATATATCTTTTACGTTTTCTGTTATTTCCTTTGTTTTAGGTATATAAAAAAAACACATAGTCTCTTGAATTTTTATCCATAGAGTGTCCTCTACTCCATCTTAGACAGAGTGTGGGGTTGTTTTAATTCTGTCTTAGGACAGAATCTGGGGTTGACAGACTGCTGTTGTAACATCCCAGATTTTAGTGTATTTTTAATGAATAATTTATTTAATTTATCTTGTGATTAATATTTTATGTTGTGAAAATTATTTTTATGTGCTTTCTTGATTTTATTTACTGTTTTAGCATTTAAAATGATCTTTAATTTAAATTGGTTTATTTTTGGGTTTTAAATTTTTATTGTTGTATTTAAAATATTTCACTGCGTTTGAATTATTTTATTTAGCTTTCAGTTTTAAAATCATCTTCGTTGGATTTTTTCGGGACCTAAGTTGAAAAGGTTGAATCTTCCCTTTTTCCCTCCTCTTTTTCTTTTCTTCCTTTTTCTTCTTCTTTTTCTTTTCTTTTCTCCTTCTCTTCCCGCGTGCGTCGACCCTCTCTCTCTCCTCTCCCCACCGTGCAATCGGCTCACCCCTTCCAGTGCCACCTTCGGCTAGCCATGCTCGACACCGCCGGCACCACTGGCTTCCCCGTGCGCCGGCGAGTCAGCCCACCCAATATCCGGCCGAGCCTCGCCGCCGTTTGCCTCCACGGCGCGCTCGAACCCGCGACGGTTTCTTTCTTGCTACGCCGCCGTCCGGCCACCTCCGGCCACCAAATTCCTACCACTTCATCACCGGCCCACTAGCAAACTTTTCCACCCAACCCCAGCTCCGATCCGTCGCCAGAGCAGCCCATACGAACCCCCTCTCCGATTCGACATTCTCGGCCTTAAAACCACCGTTTCGGCCGCCACCCACGGCCAACCATCACTTCCATTAGCTTCACCACCTCCTATAGGCCCTACCATATCGTTCCCAAGTCTTCGTTTGACCTCGGGTGAAATTTGAGTTTCACTGTGTTTCGGCCACAGTGTTTTTACACTGTGAAGTTGCGGTTTTTGTGCTTCCAATTCCTCCGTGATCCTCCATAAATTATTTTAAAACGCTGTAAGTATTTCTCCAAAAGACTTTTAAGATTTAAATATATTTTTGCAATAACCTGTTTTATAAACTGTGATTTGGTTATCTGGATAGACTGTGTTGGTTGTTGGAAATTATTGATAACTGTTGGTTGTTGGTAATTGGTCTATTCATGGCATTGTGCACGCATGCGTGGGTGTGTAATTTGAAAATGTTTTTCGGGTGTGTGTGTATCACCCCCAAGCCGAGATGGGTTATTATCTCGGTGGAGCTCCTCTAGGCACTCGGGAGCGGAATATACTGAGTGTTGTCCCCTGGAGCTGTTGCTCGGGACTTGGACAGGATGGTAGCGCTCTCAATCCGACTCCGTGATCTCTCTAGCTGGTGGAGATCAGAGGATGCTTGGCTATATACGCGGTGGGCGCGGAACTAGGCATCACTCGTGTTGTATCACTCGCACGGTCGCTACCTGTGGTGTGACGAAGGGAGCCAGGGTATGTGGATGGTCCCTAGGGGAGGCCATGGTGCATACGGGATAAAATTGGAATTAAAGTAACTATTTCTGGATTTTACTAATTTGTGCCAAATGGTGTTTTTTTTTTTTACGTGGGTGGAAAACTGCGATTTTCGAGAAATGGCGTTTTTCTCGAGTTGGTGTTTTGGTCATCATGTGCATGCACAGTGGCTGTTGTATTTATATATTTGTTATCTTGGAGTATTTTTGAGTTTTACTTACCTGTGGTACCATTTATTGGTACTGCAGATTTTGATGCAGGTTTTGAAGAGGTTGAGCTCGAGGATGCGGCTCCACCTGAGGAGTAGAGGCATTTGGCTATGTTCTAGTTTGTATTTGTATTTGTATTTGAATTTGTTTTATGAACAAGAAAATTGTATTATGTTGACTTGTAGATTTCGGTACTATTTTGTATTGTATTAAACTCTGGTACTTAGTTATCTGACTTAACTTTCCGTTGCATTTCATTTTATTTTTGTACACGTGTTGCATTTCACACACTCGGCACGTGTCGTTGGGGTGCGTGACCGTGTTGTCATCATCCCCGGTGTCTCGATTTCCATGCGTGTCCGTGCACGGAAGTTGGGGGCGCCACAACTGTCTCTTAGACTGTTTGTCCGTAAAGAGTTATACCAATGAACTAAACCATGTCAATCATAAAAAAATTTGTGTATTGGGGAGCCTTAAAAGCAGTAGTTGGCTTATATTTCGTATGTCTCATGTCAAAATTGTAATGTCCCGTTATGAATGAATGGAGTTTGTTCTAAAAAAGAAAACTCTTCACCAAACAACATGGGATATATGAATTATGATTTTGTAATTAATGAAGAGATAGAAGATAAATAAAGATATGTATGATTTTGTAAATAAAGAGATAGAAGATAAATAAAGAGAAATTAAAAACATAGGATATATGTATGATTTTGTAAAATAGGAATTATGTGGTGTTAGAAATACTAGATCAGAATTCATAGCGAAAGCGATATTACCTAGTTGGCAAATTGTAGATCTAGTACAGTTGTTCCACAAATTCTTCGTCATTGTTGTTGTTCATCCGAAATCCTCCTGACGATGGGGGAGTGTGCTACGTGGTAATATACTAGAGCAATATCCACATATTTCATAGCCTAGATGCCAAAACTAGAGAGAACCATTTGAGAGAGAGAACTTATTTGTGATGCAAGTGCCTAATCTACAATGGGGAGGCCTATGTAAATAACCTCTCTAAGTGTAACGTCTGACTGACCATTAAGGGTCAACCATCAAGACTCATGAAGTGGCTTAAAAGCCACTTCATAACCCTTAAGAGAAGGGGAAGGGGCGTCCACTATGGGTGTCCCTTTTTATTATGTGGAAAAACATGATTGGCCTTTAGAATTTTGTTTCCAACCCACTGTCGTAATTTGCCTATAGCCTAAATAAATCCTAATGTAATATTATTTAACTGCTTCTCCTTTCAATGTTTCCAACTCATTACCATTCGGCCGCTCCTTCCAATATTTGTTTCATCCTGCCCTTTTGAATATTTTTCCAATGCCATTTCCCTTTCAATATTTTTCTAGCTGGTCACTTTCAAAATTGTTCTAGTGTCGTGCTCCTTTTAATATTGTTCTAGCTTGTCCCTTTCATTTTTCCTGATGCTTTTAGATTTTAGTAAACCAAACCTCTTTGATCAGCAACTCTCTTGTGCTGTTGTGCCATGTATGAAGTTAGTCAATTTCAGGTATGAATTAATGTCAAAACAACTATTTGGTTTGATACAATTAACAAGTCAAAGTATAAGTGTCTACTTAGTTAGAGTTCTTTTTCTTCAAATTCATCATGCCTTACCAAGAATTAATGAAGATTGCTATTGATTGATTTTGTGTAATAAATGCAATTCATGACTAAAATGTAAGGGCACCCATAATAGATTAGGAAGAGTTTAAGAGACATGGATTTTCGTTAGTTGGGATTTGGTTCATATGTTTATTTTTTTTTTTTTGAATGGGTCTCTTTTGTGTTTTAATACTTTTATTGCTATCAATGGTTTGTTGTAGAAAATGAAAGAGGGATAATCTTTCATTGGTTACTGTTTTGTGACATTTAGTTTGGGGAAATAGAGCAAAAAATGTAGGTTATTTTTTTTTAATTTTTTTAATTTAATATTCTTTTTGGAGTCGTAGTTAAAAAAAAGAGTAATACTAGAAACAGTCTTAGAATAGGCGTTAATGGTTGTTGTGGTTAGGGGAGGAGTCGAGGCAGAAAGGACTTAAGGCCTTGGGGTTGTTTTGGTTCTTGACTTTGAGCCTTGGGTCTTGATGGGCTCTCTCTGGCATGGGCCATTTGATGACCTAAAGGACGATGGGTTTAGTGAAAGTGGAGCAAGACAATAGTTACTAAGCTAAGTAATGGGTTGGAAGCTTGGGTCCATGATCTATCTAGAGTTATTTCTTATTTCCGATTATTACTCTATTTCTATTAATTGCTTGTAATTCCATTCCATGTAATGAAGACACGTAGTCACTGAGCTGTGCTAGGGAATGTTCTATAATTTTGTTACATGTTTGTTACACAATTCCAACATTTATTGCCTGGAAGAGGAAATAGAATGGAAAAAGAATATTGAATGCCAAAATCTCTCTCTCTCTCTCTCTTCTGGAAGTAGCTAACGCCCACTGTGCCTAGCCCACAGAAGTGGGACCAGAGATACCTCCCTCCCCTCACCTTCAACACTTTGAAAAAAACTTTAGAATCTCAATTTAAAAGCTTGGAAATGAAAATGATAGCCTTGAAAAGGCAACTTACTACTCTCACCTTAGAGCTACAAAAGAAGCACATGGAGAAGACAGAATCTTCATGTGGCTTAGGAGCACAGCAGAACCTACCACTGATTCCCCTCGGAGATGTTCAAACTCGAGCCATCAAGCTGGATTTTCCAGTGTTTGATGGGGAGACCTATTGGTTGGTTGTATAAGGTACAACAATTTTTTAATTTCCACAAAACTATGCCACAACACAAGTTGAGGTTAGCGTCATTTCACATGGAGGGCGAGGCCCATGTGTGATTCCAGGACATAGATGAGTCCTAACAGTTAAGTGACTGGGATGAGTTTGTTACGGCCTTGTTGATTAGGTTTGGACCTGATTGTTATGATGATCTAATGGAAGCCATGGTGAGGATGTTTAACCTCACTACCCTTCTCTCAGTGCTAAGTTATAGGAAAGGAATCTGGGAGTTAATAGAAAAATTCCAAAAGGACCCCTCTATTACCCTTCCCACCTTGAACCACTACAGATCAAATAATTCAGCCCTCAACTAGACTACCAAAAATTCACCAATAAAACCACACTTCCCATACAGAGAATTAACTAGGCTCAAATGAAAGATCGTTGGGAGAAAGGCCTATGTTACTACTATGAGGCCAAATGGGTTCCTGGTCACAAATGCCAGAAACCCAAACTCTATATGATTAAAGAAATCCATGACTTCCCAGAAAGTTTTGAGCCAGGGCAGGGAGACTGTGGAGAAAATGAGAAGGGCAGGGTGACTGTCTTGGACTCCAAAGAGCAACCAGAAATTTCTTTACATGCCATTATTGGGTGCCCGAACCCTAAAACCATAAGGATAAAAGGTAGGGTTGGAAATTGTCCAGTGGTGATACTTGTAGACACTGGAAGCACACACAATTTCATTGATCCAGCCATAGTCAGTAAGGCTTGATTAAGAGGGAAGGTGACTGAGAATGTTGTGGTAAAAGTAGTTAATGGGCAGCAACTTTTGAGTGAGGGCGAGATTGAACCCTTGCATGTCTTTATGCAAAACATGCACTTTGTATCATAAGCATATGTACTAATACTTGCAGGGTGTGATCTAGTCTTAGGAGTGGTCTGGCTTTAAACCTTGGGTTCCATTCTATGGAATTTCAAGGATCTGACCATGATGTTTGAAGTAGAAGGGAAACAAGCTAGTTAAAAAGGGATGTCCAATACAAAATTGCTTAAGCTGGGGGTAATACCTAAAGCTAGCACTGTTAAAAATAAGGGGGTCTTATTTGCAACTCATGAAATCATCCCAACCTGACCAACCTACACCAAAACACCTTACAGACCAAACTGACTCCCAGATTCCAACCCCAATCCAACACCTAGTACTCTACCAATTTTCTAAGGTATTCTCAGAACCCATAGGCCTATCCCCTCAAAGAAACCATGACCATGCCATACCCATGCTGCCTGGAACCAATCCCATTTCAGTAAGATCTTATAGGTACCCTTACTACCAAAAAGATAAATTGAAAGGATTGTTAATGAGTTACTGACCACTCGAGTAATTCAGCCAAGCCAAAACTCCTATTCCTCACCAGTTCTTTTAGTGAGGAAGGGGGGTGCGTCGACAAAGAGGGTGATGGTGGGGAAGTGGCTCTAACAGCCCTAACCCATGGGTTGCATCTCTCTTTCATTCATCCAATGCACGACGTTTTACAGTTCTTGAAGCTTGCTCCTACCCAGCTTCATAGCCAGGCGTGGGGCGTGTTGATGTGCCCCTGTGTGGTTTTTCATCGTGTTTTGGAGCCCCTTGGGGATAAGTACCCAGACCTCACAGCGAAGAGATTCCTTTCCTTCTATAGCGTGGTGTCCCTGCCAAGAAATATTTACAGTTTTTGCATATGTGGGCAACGCCTGGCGGATTTGAAGGGTGTTATTCCAATGCCAAAAAATGGACCAATAAGTTTTTCTTTATCTTTGGTAGTGGCTGAGAATTTCCCACCAATGAGATTCACATAAGGGATTACCTCATTTTTGCCAATTGGGGCCGTGTGCCTGATGACAAAAGTTTGTTGTTGGAGCTGACTGATAGTCAGCGTAATCTCGTGGACCTTGTCCATGAATGGGCTAAGGACCACGACCGCGATGGTTTGTGGTCGGATGATCTTCTTTCTCCTCCTAGTATTGATAGGTTTCTAATGGTGCCCATGTCAAGGGGCCAAGCTTAAATTGGTACCCCCAGTGAAAATGAGTGCTTCCCAAACTGGGGTCCAAAAACGAAGCACCCTCGTGGCGAGGGCGCGAAGCTTGGTGGTGTTTCTAGTTCTCCTATGAAGTTAGCATAAGGGGTGGATGTAGATGCGGTTGTTCTTGGGGAGGCTATGCCAGCGGCTTCCCCTGTTAAGGCCTTCCCATCGGCGAGCCTAGGTCTTGATGACCTGGGTGCCTTGATGAAGCAGGCTATCGAGGACCTCTCATTAACTTATGATTTTGGACTCCCTTCAGGGGGTGACTCTATGGATACTCCTTTTGAATTTCTGTTTGTTCCTGTTGTTGACCCCGTATCTTGTGGCGGGAGTGATATATACGCCGCCTTAGCCTTGGGTGTGTCTGGGGAAGGGGTGTATGATGTTTTTGCCCTTACTACTTGTGATGCTGTAACCGGAGCTGAAGGCGGTGGCATTGTCTCTCGTGGGGGGCAGGATTCTTCCCCGCATTCTCTCCCTACTACTATTTCAGGCGACGAGACCTCTCCTACAAACCAAGACAGGGTGTTCATTCCCTCACCAACTCCTTCATCATTTGGTGGGGATGGGAGCACCACCCCTCGCGAGGGTGGGGTCTTACTAGGCAATCGAGATGCTCTTGGCAATAGTGCCCTTGAAGAGTGGATAAGTGCGGAGATAGGTGCCCAATGTGAAGATTAGGTGGGCGAGAGGGTTGGCACCCATCAAGACGAGCCAGTAAGTGAGCAAGTTGGCGCCCAAGTTGAAGATGGCCCATTTGCGCCCAATCTTGAGGCCGCAGTAGCCTCGAACCTGAGCTTGGGGCGGCTAGCGTGGGCTGAAGCTAGTGTGATGGGAAATGCCAGTTGGGTGGAGGATGCTGGCCCCCTTTGCTCTCTGCCTCCGTCGTAGGCAGTCATGGAGATGAAGAGAATGTTATCTCCGGTAAGGCCTTTTTTCATTGCTTTTTGTGTGTGGACGCTTGTTTCTTTTGTGCTTGTATGAAGTTTAACTAACCCTTCATGCTTGTGTAGAATGTGGAGGTTTGGCGTCCTGGATCGTGGAGGAAAGGGGCTGCTTGGAGGAAGAGGTTCGCGAGAGGCAGAAGTTCTCTTATTTTGCCAAGCAAGAGAACGACCGCCTCAAAGTTGAGAGGGACTACGTGCAATGTTGCCTGGAGCAGTCTGATGACTCAGTTCAATCTCTAGATACTTAGACAATAGCTTGGCAATGAAGTTGCTGAACTTCTTGTAGTAAAAATTTGATGATAGCTTGTACAAGTGGCTTAAGGTATTCACAGTTTCAGATACATTGTCATTATTTATGGGTATTGAAAGGGGCCACTTATTGTTAAGGTCAAGCTCCCCAAATAAAATTTAATAAGCCCATATTATCATAGGTCAAGACTCAACCTAATTTTTTTTTTTTTCTTTTAAAGCAACTCTATTTAGTTTCTTGAATGACTTTTCGATCAACTCTTGCCCAATTAACCTAATGGGCTAACTCTATTAGGCTAACTAGACAATAGGAAGATCATTTTCATCGGAGTCCTGATTCCCAACTACTTATTGTGCCTGTTCTTGGACTTTAATATATTGATAAGAATGTATATTTCCTTCGTCACCACGTTAATTGTTTACTTTTCTTATTTTGAAGAAATCTAATAAGGGACCAATTTAGGTTTGTTCCTGACAATTTGCATGTGATTTCAGGTACACCATGATATGTCTGCTCCATTGTCACATTATTTCATATATACAGCGCACATATCCTACTTGACTGGGAATCAACTCAGCAGTGATTGTAGTGATGTCCCACTAATCAAGGCTGCATTGCAGAGAGGCATGAGAGTAATTGAACTTGATATATGGCCGAATTCTACAAAAGATGATGTTCTTGTTCTTCACGGAAGGTACATGCTGATTCTCAAATCTCCCTCATTTAGTGATTGTTGCTCATGTCCACATGGCTTTTGGCTCTGCTATAAGATCTTTATTTATGTTTCTGCGACACCGTCTTAATCACTGTAGGACACTAACCACTCTTGTGAAGCTCATCAAACGTTTGCAGTCCATTAAAGAGTATGCGTTTGTTAAATCTCCCTACCCTGTCATCATAACTTTAGAAGACCACCTTACCCGTGATCTTAAGGATAAAGCTGTTGCCAACTAGGTTAGCATTTTTTTCTATCTTGAAAATAATAGTAAATTCGAGATGTTTCTTCTTTGTGACTCACTTCGATTTTCATGTAGATGCTCACTCAAACATTTGGAGAAATGTTGTATTAACCCCAGGGAGAATGCTTAGCTGAATTTCCTTCACCAGATCAGTCATGGAAATATTGAATTGTTATCTCTACCAAGCCACCAAAAGAATGCCTTGAATCTAAGAATAACAAGGATAAGGGTAGTATCTTCAATGGTGGAAGGGAAACATCTGAAGAAGCAGCATCAGGAAAAGAGACACCGAATTTTAAGGCTGAACCAGAAGAAGAGAAAGTGAGATGAATATGATGTGTATCTATGCATTTTCAATCCCAAAGCTATTCTTATACACATTCACATTGCCTATCTCACCTGGATGATTCATATCGGCTCTCGTGCTTTACAGCTTCACGCAAAAAATTATATTAAGACTATGCCCTAAAGGAACACGTGTACCTCCTCTAATTACAAGCCCCATGTTAGGTGGATGCATGGGGCTTAGATGGTTGCATTTAATATGCAGGTTCGTTAACAATTCTCAGCATTCAAATAATGTAATGGTAGCAGTAGCTTTTAAATGTAAATAATCTTTTATCTGTAAGGCTCTTTCTTTAGTAATGTGGATGACTAGGTGTGTTGATGACGTGTTTTGCAGCCCGACTAAGAGAGAGAAGAGGCTCCAAAGACGTCTGGGGTCACTCCAATGCCAAAGTTAATGAATAATCCTCTAGTGACAAGTAAAGCTTAATAGATAAAAGAGAATAGTAGTGGGGATGTCTGCTATTTATACCTGATTCGGGTTCCACTATCGAGGCCGGGAGATCGTGGCCTGTTAGGCTGTACCTGAGTCAGCCCTACTACCACTCATTCCTTGCTACAACAGTGTGTCAGTCTGCGGGTTAGGCGGTCGAGGGAGATTGTGGCATGTCAGGCCGTACTAGGTCAGACCTGCTGCCACCTTTCTACTAGGATTGGGTGTCAAGTCATATACTGAGTGACGTCCCCTGGGTTGTCGCCAGGCGACAACGAGATCGGACGAGTTACGTGCCGACTCCATGGCCTTTCTACTGGCGGGGGCTAGAGGATGCCTGGCCATGAACGCATTGAGTGCGAAACTGGGCATCTCTCATTATGCAGCCAGGACGTGCGGATGCTCCCTAGGGGAGACCATGGTGCATATGAATTAAAAATAGAAAAATGGCTATTTTCTGAGAAAATGGCGAGTGTTAGATAATGATTTTCGTGTGAGTCATTTTCTGAGAAAATGATGGATCATGATTTTGGGCCAAATGTGATTTTGGCGTGTGTTGGAAAAATATCTATTTTCAGGGAAAAAGATATTTTTGGATCTGGTGCATATTTCATCATATGTATGCATGATTGGTTGCATTAATAGGTTTCTATCTCGGATTTTGTTTGGATTATAACTTACCTGCGGTGCCATTTAATGGTATTACAGACTTTGATATTGATGATACAGATGCCGATCCTGAGGATTTGGCTCCGCCGAAGGAGTAATTTGGGATCACTTGTGTTTATTGTGTTTCAGCTCTTGTATTATTTTGGGACATTTGGTTTATGCTTTTAAATTATTTGTATTTGGTTATTTGTATTTGAACAAAATTCTGGTATTAGTTGACTTATTTATTATCCGTTGTATTTTTTTTTGTGCACTGTTTGTTTGTTGCACACACTTGGCACTTGTCGTTGGGATGCGTGACCGTATTGTCATCATCCTGACGTCACGATTCCCGAAATTTTTTATACGTGGGAGTTGGGGCGTTACACCTTTGGCCCGGGCTCTTAGCCCACAGCTGGGTTTCATCTTTGGGCCTAGGGTTCCATAGCTTGATCTCCTTGGGCCTGGACCCTTTTGGGATGAGCCCCTCCCTCACAAGGTGAATAGTTACATTATAACGAGATCATCCATTTCAATAATCAAATCAAGATGCAGCTGGTAAAAATTTGCTTCCCTTTGTGTTGTCAAGTATGTGTATATATATATATATATCTCTCTCAATATATATAATACATCTCTCTCTATATATATAAACTTATTGTATTTGGTTATTCATCATTCGGAAAATTAAGGAATTATCATGCATGTGCTAGTGTGTTACAACCTAATCCCATTTCAGCTTGAGCTTTACCAATTGTAGTAATCAAACAAAATGAATTTCATACTTGTTTACCAAAATTTAGAAAGGCATAAAAACCTCGTATAATTATTAATTACTCGTGTCTCCGTATCGGCTATACAGTTCAATTTATTAAATAAAAACTACTCTATATAACTCCTCATCCCTTACCCATTATACAAAAAATTGAATTTTAAAAGACTGCTGATAATAGTATTTTTGTTGAGCAATTTGTTGTTCTATCTATCCATTACTCTTCTCTATTTTCATGAGTCATGAGAAATCTCATAAATTTTAAAAGAGTTGAGAATAAGACGGTAATAAATACATAATTAGAAAAACCAGAAAATAAGCTACTTTTAAATAAAAATTAGTTATTTTATTTAGAATTTCAATTTGATATAAAATAATAATTTAATACGATATTTTTGTATAAGTTCCACTTTAATTACATTTATATAATCTAATACAAATGAGGAAGAATGATGTGACTTATTGTTATTTAATAATAACATTCGAAATATATTAGACCTTAAAAGAAATTATAAAAACTTCATAAACTTTGTATCTCCCAATTAATTTACAATACAAAATAATAAAATATTATGATTTGTAATTATAAGATATTTTGAAGGATCGATTCTAAAGTCACTCTCTAAATTTCCATGTTTTATAATTTGATTTTTTTTCTTTAATTTTCGTAAAATTGGATACATATAAACTCCAAAGAAATTCGCAATTAAATACATTATTTTATCTCAAGTTAAAAAATTAACCATAAAACTGCTATCTGACATTAGTATCGCGCGTGCCGGCTAATTAAAGATTGACACATATTTTCCCATTATTTTTAATAGAGAATTGATTTAAATTTTAAATACCTAATTGCAACGTCCAATGATGAGATTGTCTCAACTTCTCTCCTTTTAACCCGTGAGATTGTCTCAACTTCTCTCCGTACAGTAGATCCACTTATATTACAAGATATTAGGAGGATCTTTTTCCTATGGAAGTTCAGAAGATTAGAAGGAATAAAACTAAGAGGGATATTTTTAAAGGATTGCGTTGAAGTTACCCATTGCGCGCCAAGTTGTACGCATATCGATTCTCATATTGATGAATTTTAACAACTTTTCATATTTCAAAGTTGCTAAGAAGGTGCTTGATATCACTAATAATTGGCTGCATTTTTCAGTCCATTGATTGATTTGGATTGTTGATGGCCTTTACTACCAGATTAGAGTCTCCTGCTACTATTATTTTCTTGAATCTCATTGCTGCTGCCTCCTGTATGATCATTTTTTATGCATAGGCTTCTCCCACATTCGGATTAGTGCTATGGATGTAATATGTCTTAGCCAGAATGGTTGAACTTGAATCTGATCTAGTAAGAGCAGGAATGATACTGCCATTGTTCCTTACTGCCACATCAAAGAAGAGGAGGTAGAAATCCTTAAAGAGCAAATGACTCTCATTTTCCACCTGTTGGCTTTTTAGAGACCAAAAACTTTTATGCTCAGTGTAACTTTTTATTAGGATATTGAGAAAATTTGTTGGTGAAGGCTTTTCAAGATTATGGATGACTTTGTTCCTAATAAACCAAAGTTTTTCCATTACAAGAGTTGCAAAGATTTGGAAAGAATGATGTTCACTTGCAGGTAGACAAAGACTCAATGAGGGGTTTATTATGATCTAGATCCAATTTGGTATTCAAAGATCAGATAAAGAGAAGATATCTAAGGGCCAAGGAGAATTCCTCCATAAAATCCTAGAATTCGTACATTTTAAAAAGAGATGGCTAAGATTTTCTTCCTCTAGATCACACAAAGGACAGTGGGTTTGCTCATCTTCCAAGTTGATTATTCTCTTTAGATTGGACCTAGTTGGGAGAATGTTATGAGCAACCTTCCAAAGGAAAAGTTTTAGTCTATCCTTAATTTTAATCTTCCAAAGTTTCTTCTAGTTGACATCATCAATCTGAATTTGTGCTGGGTTGGAAACGAGAGTTGAATAGGTAGATTTCACAGAGAAGATACTTGAGGTATGGTGATTCCAAACAATTTTATCCTCAGTATTATGAAATCTAAAGTTTGAGAGATGAATCTTTTCAATCTCTTTGGCTGGCTTTGAGTTGAACATAGCTTGTAGGATGAGGGTATTCCATCTTCTAGGTTCCTCAAGGGTGAGCTATGAGACAATGGTGTTTGGATCTTTATGAATGTTATTCTGATTTGCAACAGGTTTGAAATGTGGAAGAGTGGGAATCCAAGAATCAATCCAAACTTTAACTTTCACACCATTGTTGATTTGAAAATAGTAGCTTGACTTTAAAAAGTCCCTTTGCTTTAGCAAACATTTCCAATTCCAAGAGTCAGAAGACTTAGGGGTTACCTCAAGGAAAGTAGAATCTCTCAGGTATTTTCCAGATAATATTTGTTTACAAATACTGTTGGAATCTTTGATAAATCCCTATGCCAATTTTGAAATCAGGGCTCTATTAAAAAGAGAAGTTTGTTTCAACCCGAGTCCTCCCATTGATTTTAGGGTGCATATGTTTTTCCAGGATTTTGGCTTGTATTTATGAGAGTTTTGATTATCAATACCCCACCAGAATCTTTGAAACATTGAGTCCAGGTTATTAGAAACGAAAATAGGGATCATAGTTGAGGCCATCACATAAGAGGGAATTGTACTTGCAACTGCTCGAATGAGAGTTGTTTTTGCAGCTTGAGAAAGAAGCTTTGATTTCTAGCCTTGGAGTTTGTTTTGAATTTTTTCTTGGATTTCAGCAAGGAACATTTTTTTTTTTATTTGATCCAATAAACAAAGGAAGGCCAATGTATTTGAAATGAGGGGGTGAGGCTTTCATTTTAAAGATCTCTTTCATCTCTTGTCTTGAATTGGTGTGGGTATTGCTGCTGAAATGAATGGAGGACTTTCCATATTTACTCTTTGACCCGACCATGAATTATAGGTCTCCAGGTAGTTAGTAAAGGCCATTGCTATTTGAGTTGTGGTTGTTCCAAAGAGAATGATGTCATCAGCAAAAAGTAGATGGATTAAAGAGGGGCATCTACTGGATAGCTTAATCCCTTTTATGTGACTGCATTTCTTCCCTATGGATTAGTCTAGATAACACCTCACTACCCAAAATGAACAGGAAGGGAGATAAAGGATCTCCTTGTCTCAATCCTCTTGTGGGTTTAAAAAACCCTTTTGGTGAACCATTGATGATGATTGAGTACGAGACTGTGGTTATTCACTCTTTAATCCAAGTAATCCAAATTTGGTTGAAACCAAGATTTCGAAAAATACTTGGAATAAAAGACTACTCCATATAATCAAAAGTTTTCTCTATGTCTATTTTAATGGCCATTTGTCCTTTTTGTCCTTTCTTCTTCTTAAGATGATGGAAGATCTCCTGAGTTAAGATGGTATTTTCTTGTATAAGTCTTCTAGGGACAAAAGTTGTTTGGTATGGAGAGATGATGTTTGGAATGATAAGCTTAAGTCTGTTTGCAAGAATTTTGGCAATAATCTTATAACAGACATTCGACAAGCTAATTGGACGATAATGAGAAACTTCATTTGAATTTTCTTTTTTTGGCACCAGAGCAATATTGGTATGATTTAACTCCTTTAAAAGTTTCCTATTAATGAAAAAGCTTTTTATTGCCGCAATAAGATCAAGCTTTATGACTTCCTAATAAGTCTTGTAAAACAGGCCCGTGAACCCGTCTGGTCCGAGAGCTTTTGTTGGGTGGATTTGTTTGACAATTGTCCAAATTTCTTCATTTGTTGGAATTTTACACAATTTAAAATTCTCCTCCTTTGAAATTTTATTGGGGAAAATGTATTCTAGTTCATCAGAAACAGTTGGATTTGTGGATTTGAAAATTTTCTGGAAATGTTCTTGGAATTTCTAATTTATTGTTTGAGAATTGGTGGTCTATTGACTAAGGCTAATTTTCAAGCATTCAATTTTGTTTCTCCTTTGTCTAATTATTGTGGAAGCATGAAAGAATTTAGTGTTGAGATCTGTTGTTGTCAGCCAAGTGATTCTTGATTTTTGTCTCCACAAAGTTTCCTATCTTTTCAGGAGAGAATTCAAATGTTCCTTAAGATTTGTTTCCATATTCGGAGGAATATCATATGGAGATTGGGATTGGACTAAATTGAGAGTGTTGTTCAGATTATTGATCTTTGTTTGTGTGTGACCAAACCATTTCTTATTCCAAAGTTTTAAAGCAATCTTTGTGGCTTTAAGCTTTTTTGAGAGAATTCAAACTTCTCTCCTTTTAACTCAACATCTAAACACAACTCAAATATAACTATTTTTCAATTTCAAATTTTTGAGTTTTTTCATATAATCATTATAACTTTTTTCAAAATTTTAAACAGAACATAAAAAATAATTAAACATTTTCAAATTTCAAGATAAAAATAATATAAAAAAAAATAATATTATAAATTTTTTATCCTTTTTTTAAAAAAAATCTATAAAATGTCGTAACTTAAATTATTTTATTACCATTAATAGATTTCTAATCTCATCTCATATCAACATTTAAACGAGACCTACGACCAAATGGCTGGTTCCCCAAAGCTTTTAGAGAGATATTCTCCTCATTCTCTTTAGAAAACTCCATTACTACGAGTGCCATCGCCGGAGAGGAGGGTGGAGCTATGTCTCTCACCCTCATTTCCTTCCCCTTTCCATTTTCGCAATGTATATACACTTTCATGGTAGTTTTTTTTTCCACCCCTCCACTAGTTCGGTTTTGGTCAGATTTGCTACTCTTTGACTGCCATCCGCCAACGCGCGCCCCACTACCCCCCATCCTACAACCACTGATATACTGTGACAATGTGGAGTCGCGCCAAAAAGCTTAGCGCGTGGCCCTCACGCACAGCTTGTTTTTGCACGTGGTCTTCACGAGTAGCCATGCTCCAACGACTACACACGTCATACTAGTAGATTCCCCACGTCGAGATCTTTCAAATTTGGCCTACCCCATCTCCATTCTACCGGCGCGTGGTTGCCACGCGCCATCACAGATTCTCGAAAAGGCAGATGACTTGCTGGAGATCAATCCACCCGATGCTGTGTTTTTCACTATGTTATCACTTTTCTTAATTGGTAATCTTGAAAAAAAAATTACGGATCTCTCTAAAAATCACCTCAAAACAATAAATTGTAGTGTATCCACCATTTTCACAACTTCTAGCGGTGGTTCTATAGCTTGTATTTTTTTGCAAATTGCTTTGTCTTTTAAAATGACGTTCTTTTTTTAGAATATGGGTAGAGATTAAGAAATTAGTTCAAAAAATTCTCTTTTTTTTTCTTTTTTTTTTTCCCACTACTTTGTATTGTTGTTATTATTATGCGGCGTTTGTTGGAACCTGACCTACTTCTCATGTATTATCTTTTCTACTTTGAATGAAGTTTACTTGCTTGCATAAGGAAAAAAAAAAAAAACATCCAAACGAGAAGTTTATTAAAGTTCCGTATAAATTTTACAAAAGTTGAAACTAATGTATTCAATTATAAAATCTTGAAAATCCTGTAATTAACTTTGTTTCTTTTAATTTTAAATTTATTTTCTGGATTTGCAACCGTCATTAGCCTTTAAAAAAATAGAAAATGATGAAGTTACTACTAAATAATAATTTATATACAATTATGTAATAAAATAATATTATTTTAAATTTAATCTTGACTTTTACTTTTGTTTTGATGTGTTTAAATATAATAAAAAATATTATTATATTTAAAATTGTCTCTAAATTATAAATGGAATGTTAACTTATCACTGTCCTAAAAAAAACAAAATTCTTTACAACCTTCTACTATTCATACAATCTCTACATATCATATTTTTTTAATTTTTTAATTTTATCAAATATTTATTATATAAATAATGAATAAAAAATTTGAAATAGTTTAAAAAGAAAAAATTTAAAAAAAAATATTAAAAATTTAAAAAAATATAAAATATAGAATATGATAAAAATTGTGTAACAAAACTCAACAAAAAATGCTGAAGCAAGCGCCTGGTAAAAAGGCGTGCCCACGTCGTTTTTTACACGTTAGCTTTTTTTGTTCTTAACGAAACACACCGTTTCATTTCCCTCTCCCTCTCTATTTCCTTTCCCAATAAATCTTCCCACACACTCTATCTTTTTTTAAAATTTTTTTTTAATTTTTTTATTAAATAATTTTTATATGAATAGTAAATAAAAAATTTGAAATATTTAAAAAAAAAAATTCAAAAAAAATTCAAAAAAAATATAAAAATTTCGTTCCCCCCCTCTCTCTCTCTCTCTCTCTCCCTCGAAATTTCGTTTCCCGCTTCCTCCATCTCCCTCTCCCTCTCCCTCTCTGATTTCACTCCCTCTCTATCTCCGCCGGACCTCTCTCTCTCCCTCTCCATTTTGTTTCCTCCTCCCTCTCCCTTTCCATTTCGTAACCCTAAATCCATCCCTCTCCATCTCCAGACATCGCAGACAGACCCAGAGCCGCCAATCTCTCCATCGTAGACGTCAATAACCCAAGGTGAGCCCCTCTCCGTCTCAATCTCTCTCGCTCTCTATGGATTTTGGTACTTTTCTCCATCTCAGCTTGTGTTTCAATTCTTCAAGATAGTCTATTGGATTGGTAGATTTTCTTCTTCCTTTTTTTTTTTTTTTTCCGTTTACCGTTTTGGCTTTGAGGAATTGTGGCTGGTTTCATGATTTAAGCTTTGTCGTGATGGGTTTTTCTCTAAACCTCTCTGAAATTGTGTATTGGCTTTACACTTAAGAGAACACTAGTATGTTATAGTCTCTCCAGTTTAGAATGAAGCAAACCAAATTGGCGAAGAAACCAGAGAGGATCCAGTCATTTGAACCACTGCTTTTGCTCTTCCATCAAAGATCATTTTACGATTGGAACTAAAAGAAAAACATCTGACGTGAGTTTTTTTTTCCTTTTTTTTAGAATTAAATGTGGAACAAAACTGAACTCCAAGTGAAGTTGGAGCCTCGAGCATTCCCAGTGTACATGACTGTCACCCCCTAAAAGAAGACTGCACCAACTACCTGCTGCTTACTTCAGTTTTTTCAGTTAATTTTCTAGGCTAGTGCTCTGGATATGTAAAATTCAGGGATTCTTCTTGCATTAGATATTACTTTCAATCACTTGTTTTAAATTATTCGGTGATATTTATTTGTGTATTAAGTATAACATTATCAGCTTCCTTTCACTCAATATAGATGGTGGATTTTGACTCAACAGGATGATAGCCGGAGACTTGCATCCACATTATTTCCATCATTGAGTCACCAACTAAAAAGAAAAAAGGATCATGGTAGTCATATTGTCTCTGTTACTGAATAAAAGCTTTCTCTGTCATATTATTGCTTTATGAATGGAACTCTGGCCATACCTGTGTATTGCCTTGGAATTAGTATTCTGGGGCACTTTGGAAAGCCTTATATTCATTCATTCATTCATCTGCACAATGGTCTACTGCTTTTAGAGAAAAAAGAGGTTCACTATTGAAACCATGTTTTTTACCTTTTAGTTCACTTTTCTTTTCATACTCATAGAGAAAGGTGCTGGAGTCCATTGTATCATGGAGTTAGTTGGAGAGAATTGTTGGACCTCAGCTTTATCCACTCTAATCTCTTTCGTCTCTCTTGTAATGGTATTAAAGATGATGGCATGTGTGAGAGGTTAAAGACGATGAGCTAGGCGGTGGGGGGAGAAAAATGAGAAAGGTGTTGGAGTCCATTGTATCATGGAGTTAGTTGCAGAGAATTATTGGACCTGAGCTTTATCCACTCTAAGCTCTTTCGTCTCTCTTGTAATGGTATTAAAGATGATGGCATGTGTGAGAGGTTAAAGACGGTGGGGGGAGAAAATGCCGAAGAGAAAATGGGGCGGTGGGTATCGGCAGCAAGAACAATGCCCCCGGGAGGGGGGGGGGGTTGATTTCGAAATGGATCCTGGGCTAATGAAATGAAACACACGATTTGTTTAAAAAAGAAAAGAAAAGCCATGTATGCTGGTGTGTGGAGGTTGAGAGAATAGTAGGAGGTTGTATGGCAGGACTCTATTTTCTTTGATAACATGCTTGTTGAAATCCCCCCCTGCGGATAGTGGTAGTTTGTCAAAATTTGAAATCCTTCGGTGTATGTGAATTTCATCACAATTAGGTTTTCTTCTATATCCAAAAACTCTAATCCACGTGTTTTTGGATCAAGGCCAATACTCATTTCGTAATTTAAGTGAAAAACAAGTTTATATACATATTACAAGGGCTATTATATTTTAATAAACTTCAGAAATGGAAATGGATTGAATTTGTGTTAGAGTCATAATGTTCTGTAACTCTGCTATACTAATGCATGGAGGTGTTTTGATGATTGTGAGCGTTCCTTGGGGGATTTTAGGGATTTTTTCTTTAGTCTCTCAGTTTTTGGGTGCAAAATCTTGTAAGGATTGGGAATTCTTGTAATGTTTTGCTTTAGCTTTATCTTTTTTTAGCTTGTATCTAGGTATTTCTCTTGTAAACTTCCTGTGTACCTGGCTTTGCCTATCTACTTGAAAAAAGTTTCATATTACCTATATAAAAAAAAATAAAATTTACTGGTGTTATTTTATTGCAGAGTTTAATTTTGGATCTTGTTAGATATAATATTTCTTTTATTTGCCTTTGCAGTTTTTAACGGGTTCAGAAAAAGAGGTTTTAATGTGACTGTTGGTCGTGAGCTTCAAAAACTGCAATTGGGTCCTTTGTAAGCTGTCTCTCATGAGCTGAGATAAAACTATACGAGTGACAAAAAAAGGTTTTAAGAATGGCAATATTCTATGACATGGATGATATTATTACGGATGAAGAGGTTAACACTTGTGTCATCCCATGCTGGATAGTTTTGCTTCCAACCATTTCAATTTCTTAATATAATTATATGTTCTGCTTTTGCTCATAGGTTGTCTCGGTTGTGTTTGAAAAGGCAGCATGTGGAGTGGGAATCGATCCAAGTTCCGAAACTGACAGTGTAATTTCTATAGAAACTGGAGTTGAGTGAGTGGTTGCTCAAATAGTGTTTCTGATACTTTCTTTGACGTTTTCTCCAGGTTGAAGTGGGTTCAAAGGTAGAGCTGCCTTTTTGGCTTGCACACGAGTTGCAACTGAGACAAGCAGTATCAATGAATGTTCCCACTTGTTTCAATCAAAAGTAAGATCATAATAAAGTTGGGTGTCATTTCTACTCCCATTTTAAAGTTTTAATATGAGAGGTTATAGAATTACTAAAAAGCATATTGCATGCTGTATCGTGGTAAATGTGTAGAGGGATTGGACCTTTGTTGTAAAAATCTGGCTTTTGGCTGCTGAAATTTAACCTTAATATATGCTATGAGATCTTGTTGCTAGATCATTAATTCTGTGGATTATTTTGTTTATCCATTGCTAATAAACAAGCATCTGCTTGTTCCGAGTTACAACCATAGTCACATCATGTAACTATTTCTAAGCCTTTGTAGGAATTTGCTTGGAACTAACCCAATTGTATTGTTGCCAACCCATCCACTATATCATGGACTAATTTATGAATATTTTTTGTGTTGAAATGTGACACCTATAATTTACTTGTCTGTTGTTCATAACAGAACGAGGTTGGAAATACAGGCTGATTCTGCATGTGTGGATCTGAGATCTCGATGCCCATTCTTCTATGAATTTGGATGCAAGATAGCACCACTGTAAGTCTCGAAGTACTCATTTTTTCTTGCTTACATTCACTTAATAAATAATGATCGTTCTTTTTGTGGCTTTATTTAAATTGTTGCTTTCATAAAATGCATGGTTTAATATTATTCTTATTATTGCACTTTTGATGGACAGCGTGGGTGTTAGAACCATTGGAGCTTTGCTCTTATCTGCGTTTAAGAGCAGGTACAAGGAAGTCCTCACCAAGGCACACACTGCAGCATTTCCAGCCGCTTCCAAGCATCTAACAATCTTGACAAAAGAAGAAACCAATTGTGAGATTCATTTTTACATGTTAAGAGCATTACCTTCTATCCTTTTGATCACATTTTATGAAGTTACATTGATAGTCTTGTTGTAATGCTTTTTTTAGTGTATGAGGCGGCTCAATCCTCAATGACAGCCTTTAAGAGGTGGCGAATGGGTGGCCCCAGATTTCAGAGAGCTTCCGTTCTTGGCAGGAAGAGAAAATCAACTGATTAGTTACCATATCTTTCTTTATGATTAATCTCCATCACAATGGGTGGGTACTTGTCCATGAGTACCTGGGATCTGTGCCCAATGTTTGTATACATGAATGAAATATAATGTAAGATGCTAATTTAAAACACTTTAGAGAGCAATATTTATTGATTAACTAAAGGCCCGTTTGCACAAATATGATGTGGTTACAATATGGCGCTGGAGCGATATTTGATCTCCAGATGTTTCCACCTGGGATCACAAGGAAAAAAAATCTTTATTTCTTTCTTTATTTTTCCTCTGCATCGGCGAATATTAGTGCCTGTAACAACATAAAAAGGGAAGGAAGCAAGTTGCTTAAAACAGAAACAATACTAGAAGAAAGGAAGACACTTTTTTTGCAAATTAGCAATGTTGTAACTTCCAAAGTGCAGCTAGCATGGTTGGTTCTAGTGTAGAAGTCAAGGTCTTTATACATTCCATGATCAAGAAGTATCAATTGTGGTTTTCTCTTACCTGCATATGAGATGGGAGAAATTTATAAAGAACTCCAAGTGCAGTATTTTTTCAAAGAAATCACTAGAAGGGAATAATTGTGAAATTTGTGAAGAGAAATAGGTTACATGATACCAGGGTGAATACGATGGGATTCAAGGTCATATAATGCTGTATTATGTTTCGTTAGACAGTTTCTCAGTTACTATAGATGAGATGATATGCCCACAAGGTCAAAAATGGACCTGGAACGGTTCCAATCAAATGGTTTAAACTAGCAGGTTGGCAGGCATGGGGGTCACAATGCACAAACCCATGTTTGAACATCTTCTCAGCAAAAGCTTGACTAACCTGATAACGTACATGAAAAAAAGTCATCCTCGATGTTGGGAAGGCTTATGTCTTCAGTCTTTAATCTCTACTCAAACACTGTCTATTTCTTCATAAGACCATGAACTTGCTAGTTTTGCAGCCTTATTTGGTTGAATTCCAAGCCTGTGAATGGTCTTCACATCATTTACTTGTGCACCATCCATAAATTCCATGGTTTACAACGTTGAGGTACTTAAATTCCAGTATGCCCTTGGTGCAAATACATAGTCTGCAATATGTGGAGACATTTTCCTAAAGTTATCCAAGCATTTCTCACTGTTCTTCCCCTCAACCAAAAGATCCAGTTCCAGATGGCCATGGCATCAAAGACCAAATAAAAATACAGATAGAAAAAATATATATAGCACAAACTTACCAATAAATGTGTGTGTATATATATATATATATATATAGAGAGAGAGAGAGAGAGAGAGAGAGAGAGCACAATTTTTTTTTTATAAGTAATAATATTATATATATCAATAGGAGTAAACAAGTATACTGGACGTATACAAAAAAACACCTAGTCTATACAAGAGAGCCCTAATGATCCAAAAATCTCATGAAACCTACCCAACATATATCAAGCCCAAAACACCTCCCCAACCCCTTGTTTCCATAAAACTAATCCTCTACTTGAACATCCCACTACGAGATCATCTTAATAATGCCCTCCCTTTATTCTCCACTTTACTTGAGCTATCTCCTTTAGCGTCTTAGTTGATTGCACATGAAAGACACTTTAACTCCCTGCTTTTCTTAAAATGAGATTTAGTTTCAAGCACGTGACTTGCCTCAATTGCAGTGATTAGAGTTTTAAATTGGTCTTCATATGCTCCATGTTCTTCATATGAAAGCCCCATGATTTGTTTAAACCCGGTAACCTTATTCAGAACCCAATCCAATGTTGAACCCGTTATATCGTTTAACGGAGAAAGAGAAACCAGGAACTACATTATCCGCAACCACAGTACCCAACTGCCCTCCCGATTCTAAACCTTCTCCCACATGAGGCACCAACGACAAACAGCTAGTATCCTTCATGCCATATTGTTGCTCGACAGCTATATGGTTGTTGTCCATTGTTTCTATCACCATTACAGATTCCTCCCCTCCATTACCATTGCTTCACTTTGCACCAACCCCCGACGATCCTTACTGTGTCACTTTGTCTACCCTTACTATAACCTACTATAACCCCGTTTGCAACTTTTAATAGAGGCTTGACTTTGCACCAACCCCCAACGATCCTTACCGTGTCACCTTGGCTACCCCTACTATAACCCTGTTTGCAACTTCTAATAGAGGCTTGACTGTTTCTTCCAAAGTACTTGAAACCCTGGAGGGACCCCTGTCTTCAACTAAAGGTGAGCCTTGGACAGAAGTACCAATCCCATCTGCATCTGGTGCTTGAAGCCCTACAGCTCCCTCAGGAGGCATTGTGACACCAGCATGGGCAAAGATGCCAGCGTCCAGCAACCCTATCTGTGATGGCGTTGAGACGCCCTTTGCTAGCACACTTGTGGCCTTCAGACTTGAAAGATCTAGCCTCCACTCTCCCTCATCCATACTTGACCCACCACCAATACCCACGACTAGGTCCAGCCCCTTATCCACTTTAATTATCAGATCTCTCACATACTCCATAACTTTCTTCAATTGAGCTTTAACATCCCACAATACCCCCTCCACCTTGTACAAGTGCCTTACTCTTTCCTTCTGTTGCTGAGCTGACCTTGGTCGGACTATCAGCCATTGACCTCAACACCGCAGCGTACGAAACACCTTTGACTGAGGACGACCTTCCCATTGTTTTTCCATCCACAAACTCCCCACTTCGAATATGGTTTTGGACTCAGTAACACTTCGAATGGATTGCAAAAAGCCTTTCCATCTAATGTCATTTGCGCCCTCTGGAATCACCAATAAACCTTTCCTCCTTCCATTCTGAAATTCTGAGAGTTGTAGAAAGCTGTCTCTTGCGTTAGCATGATGTTGAAAGATAAAAACTCCATTACCCATCCTTAACTCTCTGAAGAAACCATCATGACAATTAAGTTCTAAACAATCCTCAATCCCCTTAGCCACCCACGAAGCTGTCATTCCCCTTAGACACATGAACTTAACTGTCCTTTTGCTACGTTCAAAAATACGAAAACTATTTCCTCCCCCTTTCATAAAAACGAAAGTTTTTTATTTCACTATCAACCACCTCTCACCTTCCAACTGAGACGAATTCACATCACGTGTCATCATTGTCAAATCCCACTGCAGATCTGTGCCCACCGTTTCCTACTACACCCACTTCATCCTCTTAAGGTAAAAATAAGCCCACAGAATGGACTCCCTGCCGCTGGATTCCGTCAATCAATTCAAAAGCAGGTTGCAGGCAAGAACAACCAGTACTGTGTCGACTCAAAACCCAGTCGCCGGAGGAGAACCGATGTTGGAAGGCCCTCAAAAGAATCACCGGACCCCATTGACCTTGTTTAGGCTGGTGGTGAGGGGTCACTAGCCTGTTTGAAGTGGTAACATAAGGGCGGCGATTCTCTCTCTCTCTCTCTCTCCTAGGTTTTCTACCGCACGTTACGCACGAGAAAACCTTTGCATGCCTAGAAAGTATTCTCTACAGAGAACACAAATTTGTAATATAAGAGAAGCTAAAGATAGATTTTTGCATTGAAAAGAAACTAGGCCCCACTTTCCTCAATGCAATTTAAGATTTGAAGCAAAAATATTTACCATGAAAATAAGGGGTTCGTGTTTGGCATAAGTTTTAATCCAAAGAAAAATAAATGGGAAAAAATGCCTATCACGTATAATTCTCATGGCAGACCACCATTATGTTTTTTTTAATCAGTAAATACGAATTTTATTAATGATAACTAGGCATAGCTGAGGTACACAGAACATATACAGAAGAAACCTAGGCCTTACTGGCAGGACCACCACATTGTTATTATAAATAACAATAACATACAACTATAAATGATGCATCTTTGCTACTAAACATGTTGAAGTAATCATTCATTATGATTATAAAGAGTTTTTTTATAGGTAATTATGATTATAGAAGTCTACGATTAAATACTGAAAAGAATGCAGTTAAACCAGCTTGCCTTGGTAAACTTTCACGAATTTCATCAACCAAACCACCTACATACAAAAGTCAAGAAGATGTAAGCCAAAAATGCCAATTAAAGACCAAGAAACTTCCTACACATACAGGCATGCATAGAAAAGTACGTTACATCCTCATGTGTATAGAAGAAAGAAACTCTATGCAGCTATGCATGAGTTGTAACAACAGTTGCATTCTAAGTGTGCGTCCATGTTAGGTTGGCATGTTGAAGATCGAGATGGCCTCTACCAAATGCTATTTACACCAAGATGGTCTCTACCAAATTTCATGTAATCGAAAACAATGCAAATATAACCAGTGGGAAAAAAATACAACTCTAGCTGTACCTGTAATCAAAAGCTAGAAAAAAACGATGTATGGTTTTCACAATCAAGTCCACAGTGGCATGATCTGCAGTCGCGCGCAGTATCGATCATGTGAGTGTGCTGAACCTGAATATTTGAATTATTTGGTTATGGGGAGATATCATCATAAGAAAAATAAAATGTCTCTAAAGCAAATCAGAATGAAAAAATTTGGCTGCACCTATCATTGATAATTTCTATTTAATGCAAATATCACAACAAACCAGACCTTCACAGCAATTTTCTGGCCATCATGTGTGCGAGCAACATGAACTTGTGCAAGGGAAGCACTTGCTATTGGAGCAGGATCAAATTCAAAAAATAACTGCATAAGAAGTCTTAATTAAGTGGGCCAAATATGCCTTTAAACAAAAACAAGTAGTATGATCACTAAAAATGTTTCAGGTTAGAGCTATTTGGGATGGGGTTATAGAGAAAGTTGAGAAAATGTTGGCTGGCTGGAAACAGATGTATTTATCGAAATGGGGTAGACTCACATTAGTTATGAGTACTTTATTTAACCTCCCCGCCTTTTTTTTTTTTTTTTATCTCTATTTCCTTTACCTGCATGGGTGGCTAATAGGATTAAGAAGCTATTCAGGGCTTTTTTTAGGGTTGGAGTGGGAGAAGAAGCAAAATTCCATATTGTTAATTGGAATAAAGTTTGTTCTCCTATCTCGAATGGTGGCTTGGAGGTGCGCAATTTGAGGACATTCAATAAAGCTCTATTGGGAAATTTGTTGTGGAGATGTCACTTGGGAGGGGATGCGCGTTGGAAGGAAGTTATTGATCTCTAACATGGTAAGTACTTGGGGGGTTGGTGTTCCAATGAAGTAAAAGGGGGGGGGGATATGGCGTTGGATTATGGAAATTTACCAGGAGGGGTTGGCAGAGTTTTGAAACTCAATCTGTTTTGTGGCAGGCGAGGGTGATAGCGCTCTTGATAGGGTTTTTCCAGCTCTTTATCGCATTGTAGTTTACATGGATGCTTATGTGGCAGATCTGATTGTATTTTCTCATAGTTCTCACCAGTGGAATGTCCTCTTTGATAGGAATATTCATGATTAGGAATTGAATACTATCTCAGGATTCTTTAGCTTGATATACTCCATGGGAGGTATAACAACATAGGGGGACAGGATGCAGTAGAGGCCTAATGGTAGCAAGAAATTTACAGTGAGGTCGTATTACAAATTATTGGCACCACAAGGTAATTTTCCTTTTCCGAGGAAGAGTATTTGGAGGTCACGAGTGCCTTTCAAAGTAGCTTTTTTTGTATGGACTACTTCTCTTGGGCATATTTTGATCACAAACAATTTAAGGAAGAGGGGGCTCATTGTGATGGATTGATGCTATTTGTGTAAAAAACATGACAAAATAATGGATCATTTATTATTACATTATGAAGTGACAAGAGTGTTATGGGATGAGATACTTAGAAGAGTTGGTTTAGCTTGGGTAATGCCATTGAGGGTAGTGGATTTACTAGCTTGTTGGAAAGGGATTCAAGGCTATCCCCAAGTGGCAGCACTTAATAGGAAAGGAATGCATGGTGCTTTGAAGACAAGGAACATACAATGACGGAGCTTGAGAACTTTTTACTACACACTTTATTGCTTTGGTTTTTAGCTATTGTGCTTAATGTAAAAAATGTTCACGACCTTTTGATTTTAATTTCTGACTCTTAGAATATATTTAGGTGTTCTTTTGTAAACTTCCAGTATACACGGACTTTGCCTATTTCATTCATATCAATAAAATTTATTTATAAAAAAAATAATCACCAAAACAAAAAAGTAATGATTAAAATGTATTTAAAAACTGATAAGCACTAGAAACATAAACAAAATGTCAAGTGAAACAATTTAGGCAGAAATCTACAAAGCCGAAACAATAATATGTACTGTATCTGGTGTCTCTCTCAACTCTTTCTTAATGACTTTACATACTTGATCATAAGAAGACACCGGGCATTTATTCTCTTATTCAACATAGACTCCCTCATAATTTGGACATACTCTCGATGAAGCAAATATTCCTCCATTCAAAAAGGGAAAAAATTGGTATCCAATCTGTAAAATATGTTTTGGGTCTTCTAGTTAATCATATTGTGGAGATTTTTAGCTTATTGGCCAAGTAGAGGCGCCCAGTGAAGCAAACCAACAAATGGCCCATCTATAATACTATAATTGATGCCACCCTCACCCGTCAAAGTTGCCCATGATGTTGGAAACCAAATGTTGGACGGAAACACTTAGGGAGAGAAAGGATCTAATGGTGGCTAGGATCTAATGGTGAATTCTTGTATGCCTCTCTTTTATATCTTGGATCTAATGGTTTGACGAAGGCATTGGCAATGTAGTAAGATTGGTAGATATGCAGTGTGTCATCATGTAGATCAATGTCTTTCCTAAAAATTACTGTTTGCATGCAATTTTCTTGTAAAAAGATAAGGATAAAAGTTACTTGTTCAATTCTAAATCATAAATAAAATAATGATAAGTAATGAAACATAATTTTTTAATACCTCAACATCTGTGAGTAGCAAAGTTTGGTCTTTCGTAGGTGAATTTTGAGCCACACATTTCAGTGACTTCTCTGCAACAATAATTTTGATTTTCTAATTTCTCGTGCTTAGAGTGATGTCCTTAATAGATGCATACACGATCCGCATATTGTCATTACAAAACTTTAGTTGTAATATGATTGATGCACAAATTTTGGTTGGCCACTACAATGGCAAAATGTTATTTATACTTAGAATTTCATTTTTACCAGAGACAAATGAAAGTAACGGCTTCCCATTTAAAATGACACAATTTCCTATTAGACTAAATTTTACAATGACAATAAATAAATTGTAAAGATAAACATTAAATTCTGTTGGAATATGTTTACCATGGACAATTATATGTTGCACTATCAAGAGATAAAACTGTTGATTCAGTAAAAGTGCTTATAAGACCAACAACAAGTACCGTCTGTGAAATAAATTATTCAAAAAACATTGTATATAGAAATTTTTTGTGATTAACCGATTCATTATAATATCATGTAAGTGTTTGAATTCTTTTAATGTCATTATTATTCATAAACTTTCTCATTTTATTTACTAATATTATAAATTTTATGTTATGCATTGCATTTCTTCCTTTTCTCAGTTTTATTTGTAGTAAATATGTGGACCGTGTATGCATTTATTAAGGATATCACTCCAAGCACGAGAAATTGGATAATCAAAATGATTGTTGTAGAGAAGTTACCGAAATGTGCAGCTCATAATTCACCTATGAAATACCAAAATTTGGTACTCATAGATGCTGAGGTATTAAAAAATTATGTTTCATTACTTATCATTATTTTATTTATGATTTAGAATTGAACAAGTAAATTTTATCCTTGTCTTTTTATAGGGAAATCACGTGCAAGCAGTAATCTTTGAGAAAGACATTGATCTCCATGATGACATACTACATATCTACCAATCTTACTACATTGCCAATGCCTTCATCAAACCATTAGATCCAAGACATAAAAGAGAGGCATACGAGAATTCACCATTAGATCCCAACCACCATTAGATTCTTTTTCTCCCTAAGTGTTTCCGTCCAACATTTGGTTTCCAACATCATGGGCGACTTTGACGGGCTAGAGGAGCATGAATTATAGTATTATAGATGGGCCATTTGTTGGTTTGCTTCACTGGGCGCCTCTACTTCGCCAATAAGCTAAAAGTCTTCGCAATATAATTAACTAGAAGACCCAAAACATATTTTACAGATTGGATACCAATTTTTTCTCCTTTCTATATGGAGGAATATTTGGTTCCTCAAAAGTATGTCCAAATTATGAGGGAATCTCTCCCAGCTCTTTCTTAATGACTTCACATACTTGATCATAAGAAGACACCGTGCATAGCCACGAGTAATAATAGTATATACGGCCCAGCCACAGGAGACCAATTGGAATTTTATTAAGACTGATTAATTTCTATCTAACATTTTTTAAAAATAAATTTTGAAGAATTTGGAAACGACGCTACAAAAAAATATTGGCATGCTGTTCAATTGGAGGAGAAGAAAGAAGAAATGAGTCGAAAGATGAGAGAAAGGTATACAGAACTAAAAGAATATAAAAATAAGAAAAATCAAATAGAAACAAGATTTCGCATAATTTATCTTACACATCAAGAGATGATAGAATTATTTGTATAAGAGAAATCAGATCTTCTTTTAATACCCTATAGATAGGGACATATCTACTTTATCAAGGGTAAGAACTTCCAACTCCAACTTTATTTTAAAAGTTCCAACAGTCAATACTTGTTTTAGACGAATATTTGAAACTGTATTTTTGGAGGCAGATCATTTACCATCAGTGTTTTCATGTCAATATTGTGGAGTAAAAAATTTTTATCATGAACCAAACGGCTTCCGCTGTGCTGATTGGACAATAGCATTGAGTTGTAATAAACTTTCAGACGAGCTTCATCAACTATTCACTTCTAATTCAATTGAGTCAGAAAATTTCCATAAATATGCACGTATGCACAATATTAAATTCGTTTTCATATCATTTGGAGTTAAATTTGATGCAAACTTGTGTAGAAGAAACAGATGAATTTACACATTTAGAGTTCAAGGACAAATATATCATTACATTAACGATTTAATCCCTGAAGATGGACATCCTTCATATTTACAACTATATTTCTACGACACCGAATATAAACTAGAAAACCGTATAGACAATGCAGAAAGATTAGACCCTTCTATCATTGCTCAATTAATGAATATACTTGAAGTTAATCCATACTGTCGTTTCTTTCAAACTCTCAACAACATTCAAAATCTTGAAAATCATACAATTCCTATAAGATCAGACGTTGGTTTAGACCAGCATCTTTACAATCCTCCCTCAGTATCACAAGTTGCAGCTATATGGATAGAAACCGACATGTACAAAACAAAAAGGCCGAGACATTATTGTTTTTAATCAAACAGGTGGTAGCCATATTGTTCAGTACTATTTTGGTTGTTATGATCCATTGCAATATCTACTATTGTTTCCTTTCGGTGACCTGGGTTGGCATCAAGAAATAAAGACAGTTGAAAGGACCCGAGTTGCCAGAATAATGTTATAAATTTCACGGCACTCGTTGTGGACAAATCGATTCCACATTGTTAGACGTAGAAGTTTTAGACTATCAAAATTATAAACAATGTTAAATTTATAATAATAAAACTATTATAAGATATTAAATTAGAAACTCCATCAATGCAAGATGATATATATTCATACCTTGGATCAATTAGGTATACATCTTGGACCAACGTTTTTCCGTGGCTTGTGTTCACTTCCTTTGATGCATTCATATGAATTGCAAGTGCTAAAATATCTAATTTACGGTTTTTTTTTTCCATTACTCTGTTGTAAGAGAAAACCATATAAAGATATCGACGTATTTATATAGTAGTTACCTATTTCTGCATTTGTATCTTTATATACACCAAGTTAGTTCAAAGGAATGATGTTATATTCTTGCGGTCTGAGTGGTGACTCGTCATCTTCAATATTCTCATCAATGGTCCTAGAGTTTATTATCCATTGAAACTCGTATGCCTCTCTTTTATGTCTTGGATCTAATGGTTTGACGAAAACATTGGCAATGTAGTAAGATTAGTAGATATGCAGTGTGTCATCATGTAGATCAATGTCTTTCTCAAAGATTACTGATTGTACACAATTTCCCAATAAAAGAATAATGATAAAATTTCTTGTTCAATTTTAAATCATAAATAAAATAATGATAAGTAATGAAACATAATTTTTTAATACCCCAGCATCAATGAGTACCAAATTTTGGTATTTCATTGGTGAGTTCTAAGCTGTACGTTTTGGTGACTTCTCTGCAACGATCATTTTGATTTTCCAATTTCTCGTGCTTAGAGTGATGTCCTTAATAGATGCATACATGGTCTGTATATTTACTACAAATAAATTTGAGAAAAGGAAGAAATGTTAATACATAACATAAAATTTATAATATTAGTAAATAAAATGAGAGAGTTTATGAATAATAATGACGTTAAAAGAATTCAAACACTTACATGATATTATAATCAATCTGTTAATCTCAAAAAATTTCTATATACAATGTTTTTTGTATAATTTATTACACAAACGATACTTCTTGTTGGTCTTATAATCACTTTCATTGAATCAGTAGTTTTAACTCTTGATAGTGCAACATATAATTGTCCACGGGGAAAGACAGGTTCTAGTAAATATATTCCGACATAATTTAATGTTTGTCCTTACGATTTATTTATTGTCATTACAAAACGCCAATCGTAATATGATTAATGCACAAATTTCGGTTGGCCACTATATTGGTAAAAAGAGTATTTATACCTAGAATTCCATTTTTATTAGAGATAAATGAAAGTAATGGCTTCCCATTTAAAAGAATACAATTTTCTATTAGACTAAATATTACAATGACAATAAATAAATTACAAGGACAAACATTAAATTCTGTTGAAATATATTTACCAAAACTTGTCTTTTCTCATGGACAATTATATGTTGCACTATCAAGAGCTAAAACTGCTGATTCAGTGAAAGTGTTTATAAGACTAACAACAAGTACTGTTTGTGAAATAAATTATACAAAAAACATTGTGCATAGAGATGTTTTGAGATTAATCGATTCATTATAATATCATCTAAGTGTTTGAATTCTTTTAACGTCATTAGTATTCATAAACTCTCATTTTATTTACTACTACTATAAATTTTATGTTATTTTTTTAGCATTTCTTCCTTATCTAAGGTCTATTTGCAGTAAATATGCGGACAGTGTATGCATCTATTAAAGATATCTCTCCAAGATCGAGAAATTGAAAAATCAAAATGATCATTGCAGAGAAGTCACCAAAACGTGTAGCTCAAAATTCACCTACCAAATACCAAAATTTGGTACTTATAGATGCTGAGTTATTAAAAATTATGTTTCATTACTTATCATCATTTTATTTATGATTTAGAATTGAACAAGTAAATTTTATCCTTGACTTTTTACTTGAAAATCACGTGCAATCAGTAATCTTTGGGAAAGATATTGATCTATGTGATGACACACTGCATATCTACCAATCTTACTACATTGCCAATGCCTTCGTCAAACCATTAGATCCAAGACATAAAGGAGAGGCATAAGAGTTTCAATGGATAATAAACTCTAGGACCATTGTTGAGAATATTGAAGATGACGAGTCACCACTCAGACCGCCAAAATATAACATAATTCCTTTGAATTAACTTAGTGTATACAAAGATACAAATGCGAAAATAGGTAACTACAATATAAATATGTCGATATCTTAATATGGTTTTCTCTTACAATGGAGTAACGAAAAAAAACTGTAAATTAGATATTTTGGCACTTGCAATTCATATAAATGCATCAAAGGAAGTGAACCCAAGGCACGGAAAAGCGTTGGTCCAAGACGTATACCTAATTGATCCAAGGTATGAATATATATCATCTTGCATTGATGGAGTTTCTAATTTAATATCTTATAATAGTTTTATTATTATAAATTTAACATTATTTATAATTTTGATAGTCTAAAACTTCTACATCTAACAATGTGGAATCAATTTGTCCACGACGAGTGCCGTGAAATTTATAACCTTATTCTGGAAACTCGGGTCCTTTCGACTGTTTTTATTCCTTGATGCCAACCGAGGTCACCGAAAGGAAATAATAGTAGATATTGCAATGGATTATAACAACCAAAATAGTACTAAACAATATGGCTACCACCTGTTTGATGAAAAACAATAATATCTCGGCCTTTTTATCTTGTACATGTGTCAGTTTCTATCCATATAGCTGCAACTTGTGATACTGAGGGAGCATTGTAAAGATGCTGGTCTAAACCAACGTCTGATCTTATACGAATTGTATGATTTTCAAGATTTTGAATGTTGTTGAGAGTTTGAAAGAAACGACAGTATGGATTAACTTCAAGTATATTCATTAATTGAGCAATGATTGAAGGGTCTAATCTTTCTGCATTGTCTATATAGTTTTCTAGTTCATGTTCGGTGTTGTAAAAATATAGTTGTAAATATGAAAGATGTCCATCTTCAGGGATTAAATCGTTAATGTAATCATGTATTTGTCAATGAACTCTAAACGTGTGAATTCCTCTGTTCCTTCTACACAAGTTTTCATCAAATTTAACTCGAAACGATGTGAAAGTGAATTTATTGTTGTACGTATGTGCATATTTATGAAAATTTTCAGACTCAATTGAATCAGAAGTGAATAGGTGATAAAGCTCGTCTGAAAGTTGATTACAACTCAATGCTATTGTCCCGTCAACATAGTAGAAGCTGTTTGGTTCATGATAAAGTCTTTTTGCTCCACAATATTGACATGAAAACACTGATGGTAAATGATCTGCCTCCAAAAATACAGTTTCAAATATTCGTCTAAAACAAATACTGATTGTTGAAATTTTTACAATATTGTTGGAGTTGGAAGTTCTTACCCTTGGTAGAGCATATTCGTTCCTATCTATAGTATTGTTAGAAGCGTGGGTATTTGAAGAAGATCCTATTTCTCTTATACAAAGAATTCTATCATCTCTTGAAGTGTAAGATAAATTATGCTGGAATCTTGTTTTTGTTTGATTTTTCTTATTTTTATATTCTTTCAATTCCGCATATCTTTCTCTCCTCTTTCGACTTATTTCTTCTTTCTTCTCTTTTAATTGAACAGCATACCAATATTTTTTTGTAGCATCATTTCCAGATTTTCTAGAATTTATTTTTAAAGAATGTTAGATAGAAATTAATGAAGACAATCTTAATAAAATATCAATTGGTCTCCCGTGGCTAGGCTGTATCCACTATTATAATTCGTGGTTGGGCTGTATCTACTATTATAACCCATGGTTGGGCCGTAACAGAAACAAAGTAGAACATCAAAATCAGACTTAATCATTATACAGAATCAGAATATCATGCCAAGGTTTTCAAATGCTATAACATATCCAAACAGAGTACTGAACAAATTCAGATATTTTCACATATTCAAAAACATTTTCAGAACATTTTTGCATCACATGTACAGATTTTCATAAATTTTATATTTACTTTTTTTGCATAGTTCAGAAACAGAATGCATAATATTAGCTCATGTCTTCACCAGTCATGCCAGAAAATATTTTATTCTTATACAGAATTTGATGAGTAGTGCAGAACAAATAACTGAGGTCGTTTCAAAATTTTTTTTCATAGCAAAACATGCATATTTTTCAAAATTAACCTCAGTCCATTTTATTTTTATGTAAAGTCTAGTATAAGAACCACACTTACCTGAACTTCTTAAATTTTCAAAATTTCTCCATAGCAGTATTGAACGAAAATCAATTATCATCTATAAAATTATAACGCAATTTTTGTAAATTTTCAAACCAATACGTATTTCGATATCTAAACTTGAAATCCCAAATTAACCTATTTTAATTCTTCAAAATCTAAAATTCTCATAATCCTTAAATACCATACATTCCCAAATTCCTCAATGTCTACTTAATATCTTCTACTAATACATAAATTCTAAAATGTTTATGTCAAATAAAAATTTGCACCATAGCAATTTAGACTAGACCACCTAAAATATTATATTCATTTGAATCATTTCTACAACCCAAAAGGCCATGATAATTTCATGCCCAACCTAAAATATAGTGGGCCAGTGGCTTGCAAAACTCAAAGGGCATAATCGTACTTTCATCAAAATTTTATGTTCACTTTCGGGGCAACATAACTTCCTATTTTGAAAACCAAAACCGAATCAGCAAAAGGGTGGATCGGCTGGGACTTACCGAGAGGGATGGAGGCGCGGCGGAGTTGGGTTGCGGTGTACGGTGGCTGTCCCGACGGCGGCACACTGAGAAATAGAAAGAGATGAGCGATAGAGTGAGAGAGCAAGAGAAAGAGAAGGCACGGCCTGAATCAAAGGGGAAGCTTACCGTGAGAACAAACAGACCAAACGATAGACTCGAGGTGGCGTACGGTGCTCGTCAGCACTGTCTGTGTTGGTGGCGACGTCGGGGTGGGGGGCAGGAGTCATGCGGTGGCTTTCCTTAGATGGAGAGGTGGCTGGTACCGAGGCTTGGGAAAGATCTTCCTTGCTCTGTTTTTGGTATAGAAAACAGAGGCTTTTGGCTTAGCCAAAGCCGTGGGTTGGTGTCGCTGAGCAGAGAGGCTGTCGGATGTTTCTGGTGCAGGGGGTTTCGTTCGCGTGGCAGTGAGAAACCGACCTACGGTGGTAGTGGTGCAGGGATGACGCTGTGAGGTGGCTTGGTTCGCGAAGTGGCTCTCGGTGGTGAGTGGATGATCTGTGCTTTGGTGAGGGAAACAGAGGCTTACGGTGAGCTTGGGTGCAGTTGGGTTTCACAGTGGCGGTGCTACGGTAGTTGTTCGCGGTAGTCTCGCGGTTGAGACATGGTTTTGACGGTGGTTTCCGTGGATTGCGCAGTGGCTAAGCAAAGGAAAGCTACGGTTTCGCGTGGGTGGTGCACTTCAGAGGTGTACGGTTCGGGTTTTACGTAGAGGGCTCATTCGTGACTTTGTTGCTGTGGTGGCTGAGCAGTGGATGGTTCTCATGGCTGGCTACGGTTATGGAAGGGGCCAAGGTTTCTGCTTCACATGGGGCTGGGCAGCGTCATGCGGTTTGCTGGACACGTGGGGACATGCATGCTGGGTGTTGGACGTGGAAGGCGTGGAGATACTACGTGGGCTTTGAGACGGTGGCCTGCGGCTTGGTGCCGTGTGTTTGTTTGCACCCAAAAAAAAAAAATACAGGCGGTGGCAAGTTTGCTTAGGAAATTTACGGAGAAGGTGCGGCGTGAGTTACGTCCATGGGTCTAAATATATATAATATAAGACAGAAATTTGATCACAAAGGAACTCTAAAATTTTAACTCTAGTACCTAAAATTGGACGGCTTGGAATCGATAAATAAATTGAGGCAATTCTCATGTTTAAAATAAATATCTCATCCAACAATATCTTCTATGTTTAGAAAAATTTTATTAGGCCAAGTTCTAATTATGCATTCGGTATGCAGCCAAGTTTGGTAAGGCAGATCCGGGTACAAAATCTATTGCATGCTGTACACTTCTTAGTGGTGGCAAACCCCTGCGTAACTCTTAGTAGATTAAAGAGTAGCTCTCTTTTCCTTCCTCAGTTTAATAAGATAAGATAAGCCTCTGCTTACAGTTGAATGAAGAAGTAGCATGGAGAGTGAATCAAACCCATGTTTGAATTGAAATTGAGATACTGTTGCAAGTTCTTCCCCTCTGAATCAGATAGATTCATATCTGAAAGAGGTTTACAATAAGTTCTTTCAAAATTGACTATTTGTCCCTCTGTTAGAGGTGTTCCAAAAATGTCTGCGATCGAGTAAATAGCTCTACGAATGAATGGATCGGATCGAATTGGAAAATGTAAAGATTTGTACAATCAGGACATCTCTCTTTCAAGGAGGCAGCGGGGATTCGAATTCCCCTGGGGGTAGGGTATTATGAAAGGAAGTTGATCATGGATTATCAATAAGCCTGGAATTTATTCTTCCCGGGTCGATGCCCAAGCGGTTAATGGGGGCGGACTGTAAATTCGTTGGCAATATGTCTACGCTGGTTCAAACATTTTGTTTACGAGAGACTCTTCCATAGTCCACCCGCTGAATTTGAATTAAGTTGGTCCGTGATTTATTATTTGGGCTTTCGTCTAATTATTGAGCTCAATGAAATTCATACTCAATTTGTAACATCTAAAGTAAAGCCTAAAATACGTATCCTTCACAATCTATGCCTAATTTAAACTTCCATTATAACACAAGCTGAATGATTAATCCCAACTCAACTAACACATGATTTTAAGCAGAAAAGAAAAAAAAGTAGAGTACTGGTGATCTCATTGTTATCATCCTCCGCATCTTCAGATTTCAGTGCAAATATTCAGGCCGGTCTCATCCTACGTTGATTATTTTTCTGATTTGTCTATTGAGAACCTGGAGGTAAGTTAGACTTTTTGTTGTTTGACAGAAGTAAAGGACAATATTCCCTGATAATATGTCCGATCTTTCTGCATAAAAAACACATCTTCATTTCTTTTCTACACTCTCCAATATGTGCAGGATTATAAAATTTATAAAAATTATTCGATCGATTTCCTTGTATTTACTTTTGACTTGAGTTGTGCCCTTCATTTCTCTTTTAAATAAAAGCGTGAATGATGGATGAGCCGTGTTTTCCTCCAATTTTTTCTGATTAAATTCCCATTTCTTTTCTCCTATTATTCTTTTTACCGAGTGTCTATAAGTGCAAATTCCTATTTTTCCAAATATGCCCCTTATTTTCTCACGAAATTTCCAATTGTTTTCTCTTTTGCTTCTTCTTGCGGATAGTGTTTGCTGTCTTTCTCATGCGGATGTGAATTTCGAGTTTATCCCTTCTGCAGCTTTTTCCCCTATTTTAGTTGCCGCTTATCCATAAAATTTTTTCTCTCCTTCGTATTTCTAGTGTCTTGTATTTCCCCAAATCTTCAAAGCGAGCCTTCGATCCTTCAGCTTTTTTTTTTACTTGTCAATCTCGGCATCACGTGGGTATGATTTCTTTTGGTTTTTCTTCTCAGTTTAATATATTAGATTCTCTACAAAGTGAGTAATTTGTTGAGATTGATACTTAGATCTAAAAAATAAATACATAAGTTGATACCAGAAATTCCTTCAGACGATTCCAGAAACAACAACAAAGCAAATTCATATCCATGTACACGAGAAGAAAGGAAATTCAAACCCAAACAAAATATGTTGAAATTTATACAAAATCACTAAAACAATATATCCATATAACAAGAGGGAACCAAATACAAAAACAATTTCTAAAACATGTAGATCTAAAGAAGAAAATTTCTGAAAAATTTAAAGTAAAACGTGTAAATCTGTTGAAGTTTGTAAAGATTAAAAAAGAAAATACCCATGTACACGATCTGGAGAAGAAAATAAGAAATTCTTAAGATCTTAAAGAACATTACATCGAGACCCAATGGCTCCCATTTTCGTCGTCTTTGTTTAAGAAAAAATATACTCAATATATCCATATAGACGAAAGGGAACCAAATACAGAACTGATTTCTAAAACATGGAGATCTAAAGAAGAAAATTTCTAAAAATTTTCATCTTTCTCGTTAAAATTTTAACTGAGGCTTTATCATTGCATGAAATGGCAGCTATGCATCTTTCGCCTTCGCAGTACTTTCTACACCTTTCGCCTGAAATTCAGTGCGGTTAGAGTACACTCCCCATCAAATAATAATTTTGATCAGGAAATAAGAAAGATTTTATTGTTAATTTACATGATATAATTTAATTTAGAAGATAAATTTTAAAATTTGAATATTATCAACCCTCGTTTGTTTTCGGAAAACATCTCATCTTATCTCAATTTCATCATTACATTTTTTTCAATTCCAATACAAAATAAAATAAACAATTCAACTTTTTCAAATTCATCTCATCTTCTCTCACCTAATCATTATAATTTTTTCAAATTTTAATACAAAATAAAATAAACAATTCATCCCATCTCAAAAGTTTTCATCTCATCTCCGAAAACAAACGAGGCTATACGGTCGGGTTGAGAACTGTATGTGAACTGTATTATGTGAACTGTATAGTCTATACACTAGCTTGAGAATTGATATCTCATGAAAATACATGGATACTAGACTTTCCATGGGCCAGGTTGAAAGCCCCATTGCAAGACTGAGACACTCTATGCCTACGGTCGGATGTTAAGATCACCTTAATCTATCTTAAAATAATTATTGATAGGACGATTCCATACTTTTTAAACTTTTTATAAAAAATTAAACTCATCTCAATCTATTTCATACATTCAAACACATATTTCAACTTATTTATATTTAAACACATCTCAATAAAACCTATAAAATATTATTATTCACATATTAACTCAAATTATATCACCTTAACATCATACATTATCGTTCGAACTGAAAAAGTTGCTTGCCGTTCAAACAGAAAATTCACTATCTGCGTTCGATCTTCAATTTCTCCGTTCGAACGTTTCTTCATGAATTACCCGTTCGAACGTTATTTACTCCGACCGTTCGAACAGTCACATATGTTCGAACGTTATTTTATATGTTCGAACGGTATTCTAAGACGAATTTAATTCGTCCCAAAAAAACATCCGTTCGAACGATTTCGAACGATCACAGTTAATTTCGTCTCAAAAGATATTTTTTGAGACGAATTTATGATTTTCGTCCCAAAATATCTTTTGGGACAGTTTTATAGGGACGACCTTGCGACACTTTTTTTTCGTTCTAAAAAATATTTTGGGACAAAATGCCAATATTTTGGGACGAAATTTTTCGTTCTAAAAAATATAATTTGTTGTAGTGTTATAATTATATGATTAAATTATTTAACACTTAGTAATGAACATTCTAAGTTTAAAATTAATACATTACATATTTATTTTGGAAGTAACAAATATACAACATATGGATTTGACTATAATTATTAAAATTAACAATAATATTTTTATTAATATAATTATAAATTTTCATAAGGTAAGAAAATATAATTTATTAATAATTTAAATAGATCTACACATTTATTAAATCAGTTAATGTTTTTAATATAATGTTATTTAATATAATTTATTAATAATTAAGTTTGATATTTTGAAAATCTAATATTAGTTGTTGAATATTAAATTTTATATTATTAACAAATCTCATATTGATAACACTATTAATGTTGTTATTAATAACACTAATAATAAGAGATTTTATTTGCTGCAGTATTAATTTTATTCTGTTTAATTTCCGATCTTATAAATATTGATTTTGTTTATTACATCTGTTATTATTCTTAATATGTTAATATAGTCTTATTTAACAAATATAATTATACAATATTTATTGTGTTCTGTTTTTTTAATGTGTTCTTTGTAACAGATCTTATGCTTCTGTTCTTATTTCACTCTTCCTCATTCCGGTTCTTGTTGATTTCCACTACTTCCACAGTTCTTTTATTTTTCCTCTAATTTTTGGTACGTTCTCTTCTTTCCGATATAAAAAATGCTTATTCTATTTATTTCGTAATGCTTATTCTATTTATTCATATCTTGTATTTTCTAATATTATTAAAAAAAATTAAAATAACTATTTACAATTAAAGAAACCCATTTATTAAAAGATAATCATTTCTTTTAAATTGAAATAAATGCACATGTATTTAACAAAGATGATTTACACCATATTTATTATCTTCTACCAATAATTTATTTCTCATGAAATTGAATTTTTTTTAATAGATTTATTCTATTCTTAGACGTAGTCACTAATTTGAATCAATCATATGAAATAATTGTTTCTTCATAAAAGCATATGAACTTGTAACTATTGATTATAATGATTCATTATTTCTTATATGTGAATTTAAAGTTTTATTTGTAAATAATTTAATGATATATTAGTTGATTTAATGTAATCTGTAGGAATTTGTTTGGAATTAAATGTTTCTTTCTTGTGCTTTAGATATAAATGCTTCTAATATTGTTTGTGTTTTATATTTTCATATATATGCATGTATATCTATATGTTTGATACAATCTTAATTATTTTTTATATTACTCTCTCAAATTGGTGCGGAATTTATAATCTCCCATAACAAATGCCAATTGGTAAGACGATATTATTAGATAAAAAAAAAATACATTTAAATATCATTAACACCATCTTTGTTAGCTTTCATGTAACTTTCTTTATAAATAAATCTTGAAGAATCTGAAAAAGAAGTAAAAACAATTGGTATGCTGCTCAATTAAAGGAGAAAAAGGAAGACATTCGCCGAAAGAGTAGAGAGAGATGTTGAGTTGAGAATACCTCGAAATAATAAAATTCAAAGAGGAACACAATCTGAGCATAGTTTCTCTTATGCTTCAAAGGACAATGAAATTCTCTGTATTAGAGAAATTGGATCTTCTTCGAATATCGATCCCTCTGGAAGTAACGTCCATAATAATGCATCTGCTCTAGCGACAGTAACAACTATTATTTCCACATCGACGAAACTTCAACGCTTCATAAAAGAGATTTTACATCTCGAGAGTATGATTGCATTTACTTCACTGTTAAGTGATTAGGTATATTTATTAGGATATTCTGTTATCAAACATTTCCTTTACATTTTATTCCCATCTTATTTGAGAAATACTAAAAAATGTCTCGAATAAGTTAATTATCTTGATCAAGATGAATTCAATTTTGAAAGCATGTTAGAAATTGGTTCGGGTAAAGTACAAATTTATAGCTTCTTCTAGCTATTCCTACTTCTATATTGAATATTTCCTCTTCAGAAATTATAAAATCTGTTTACATTTTGCACAAATTCTTTTCGGATTTAGCCATGAAGAACACGGTTGTGCTACACGGGAAAGGTGAAAGTTTTTAGAAATTTTCTTCTTTAAATCTACATGTTTTAGAAATTCTTTTTGTATTTGGTTCTCTTTTGTGTATATGGATATATTGGGTATACCTTTTCCCCAACAAAGAAAATGGCAGCCTTTGGGTCTCGATATTAGGTTCTTTAAGATCTGAAAAATTCCTTATTTTCTTCTTTAGATCGTGTATATGGGTATATATTTTTTGTAAATCTTTACAAACTTCAACAAATCTACATGTTTTACTTTAGATCTGAGAAGCTTGAATCGATTCTTTAGATCTACAAGTTTTAGCTCTTGTTTTTGTAAACCAAGGTTTGATTTTACTGGTGGAAGTCATATTATTTAATATTACTTTGGTTGTTATGATCCATTTCAATATCCATTATTATTTCTTTTTGGTGATTAGAGTTGGCATCAAGGAATTGAAAATGTCAAAAAAAGGAATGATATTAGTAGACACTCAAACATTTAAAATAACTGATCTCCAATAATCAAATAATACAGAAGAATTACTTCAAAGTGAAGAACAATGTAATAATAACTTTTACTCTGTAAACTTCTTTATTTTAAACTTTTATATCTTTATACTTCTAAATTTCTTCCCATAATCTTTCTAGTCTTGAAGAAAAAGAAGAAAGAGCCAACAGTTTCGTGCTGTGAATATTATTGTTTCAAATTACAAATTAGAGAGGCCAGCAAATTGATTATGTAATTATCCGATCATTTGTTACAACAGTTTGTTGTTGATATATACATCAAAATTGAAACATCAAGATTAGATTATTTCCGTTTAAAACAACAAAAAATTAGATCAAATATGTATCAAGTTATTATCGATAGTATTTCAATTGGAAAAACTAATACCTTCAAAATTGGAAAATGTATTATCCTACCTTCATCTTTTATTGGAGACCCGAGAGATATGCGCAAAACATATATGGAAGTAATGACATTAATTAGTTCAACGTTTTGGCAAGCCTGATATTTTCCTAACTATGACATGTAATCCAAGTAGGAAAGAAATCTTAGAGCAATTGAATCCACATGAAAATGCTCAAAATCGTCCTGATCTAATTGCGTGCATCTTTAGAACAAAATTAGAAGATCTAAAAAATGATTTGTTCAAACGAGAAATTTTTAGTAAAGTTGCAATATATGTTTATACAATCTAGCATCAACAAATGGGTTACCACATGTTCATTTTTTAATTAACTACAAAGAGATAGGAGAATTTATGCCCTTGAATCTTTCAATGAAATTGTTTTAGCAGAAATACCAGATAAAAGAAAAAATTTATATTTATATAAAACTACTGTTAAACATATGATGTATGGTCCTTGTGGAATACTGAATCCAACCAATATATGTATGAAAAGAAACAGTACTTGCAAGAATCAATAACCCAAAAAATTTGCATCTAAAACAACTGTTGGAATCGATTGTTTTTCATTATATAAACGTTCTAATGATGGATCCATTCTCAAAATTAGAGGGAAGAATTTAGATAATCGTTAGATTGTACCATATAATCTATATTTTCTTTCCAAATTTAATTGTCATATTAACGTAGAGATTTATTTTACAATTAAAACTGTTAAATATCTATATAAATACATTTACAAAAGACATGATGGTATTCCTTTAAATTTAATTAGCAAACAAGATAATCAACAGATTGATGAAATCGAACAATTCTAATAAGGTAGATGGATTACTCCACCCGAAACCATGTAGAGAATATATAGTTTCACAATTAATGAAATGTATCCATCAGTTTATAGTTTGCATCTCCATCTTGAAGATCAACATTTATAAGCTTTCCGTACACATGAAAACTTAAAAAATGTTTTAAATTTAGATTTCTCAAGAAAATCAATGTTAACTGAATTTTTTACAACAAATCAAATTGATCAAAATGCACGGAATCTATTGTATAGAGAATTTCCTAAAAATTGCGTTAGGAATCCAAAATAAAAAATTTGGACTCCAAGAAAAAAAAAGTGTTATAGGTCGAATTGTTACTGTCAATCCATTTGAATGTGAAAGATCTTATTTACGAATATTATTGAATCACATTAGAGGACCAATATCATTTGAAGATTTGAAAATAGATTATGGTATTGTCCTACCAATATGTTGTGAAACAACTAATTTACATGGTCTGTTGAACAGAGATAGTAGTTTAGAAGGTTTTTAGAAGAAGCTTGTCTGTATCAAATTCCAAGTAGCTTAAGGCATCTTTTTGCAACAATTTTAGTATATTGTAATTCTAAAAATCAAAAAGAACTTTGGGAACGATTTTAAAAAGAAATGTCTGCAAATTTTCACTTAGGAAATACAACATCAGTAAGTGTTAAAAAAATGATTTGACAAAACATCTCTTTCACACTTGAATCGATGGGAAAAAAATATAAATATGTATCATTTTGTTCCCATTGATATGTTTCTGATGACAATGAATTTGTATATAAAGAAATTGATGATGAGTTAACTGTTACAATTCCAGAAGAAAATCTTCTTGCATCAAAACATTTAAATTCTGAACAAAAAGATGCATATAATTTGATCATCCAAACTTTGCTATCAAACGAATCTACTGTATTTTTCATTGATGGTCTTGCTGGCATAGGAAAAACATTTCTATATAAAGTACTTTTTGCTGAAATTAGATCAAAACATGTAATAGCACTTGCAACTACATATCTGGTGTTGCTACATCTATTTTACCTGGAGGCTAAACAATACATTCATGCTTTACAATTCCATTGTAGAAAAAAATAACACATGTGATTTCCGCAAATAAGGAAGTCTTGCTAAACTGTTACGTCTTGCAAGATTAATTATATGGGACAAAACACACATGTCTGCAAAACATTCTATAGAAGCATTGGGTAAAATGTTGCGAGATATAAATAATACAGATCATCCTTTTGATGGAAATGTTACTGTCTTTTGTGAAAATTTTCATCAAGTATTACCTGTAATTCGAGAGCACAAGAGAAGAACAAATAGATGCAAGTTTAGCCTCTTCTTATTTATGGCATATTTTGAACAAAATCAAAATAACAAAAAATATGAGAGCAAGATTGGAATTCAAGATTGCATTATTTAATTCAAGTTGGTAATGGTACTGCACTAATTACTATTGATGAAAAGATTAGAATTCCAAAAAAGATGCTTATTCCTTACAACAGTGACATTGAGGTCGCGTTTAAATAGTAAAAGTGTTTTATCTCATCTTATCATTATAACATTTTCAAATTTTAATACAAAATATAATAATGAAATCTCTGTACACAATGTTCTTTGTGTAATTTGTTCCACAATCGCTAGTTGTCGTTAGTCTTATAAGAATTTTCACTAAATCAATAGTTTTTGCTCTTGATAAGGCGATATATAATTGTCCATAGGAAAATACTGGTTCAGGTAAATATATTCCGATAGAATCTAATGTTTGTCTCTGCGATTTATTTTTTGTCATTGCGAAACTTAATCTGATAGAAAATTGTGTTATTTTAAATGAAAATCATTAGTTTCATTTGTATCTGGTAAGAAGAGAATTTTAGGTATAAACACTCTAATAGTTTTACTTTGTTTAAAAAAATTGATGCATTACCTCTTTATATCTTTTCATTATTACAAAACCACCTCCATATTTACAAAACATTTCAAGTCAAATTTCAGAGAAAGAATGGATGATCCATTTAGGCGCAAAAATAAATGAACTTGGACAGTTGCGTCAAAACAAGCTGAACGTGCTATCCATCAATGCTGTAACTGAAGCAGCATCATAAATGTTCAAAACCTCTCTTTTTAAAACTTTCCACTGTTGTTATATATACTTAAAGAGTATATGTATATAGTTGTGAATAGGTTTTTGAGAACCTTTGTATTATAGTTGTAAATAATTTGGAGGTGGTGTATATGATATGTGTTGTAAATAAGGAGAAAATTTTAAAAATATAGACGAAACTTTGTTCGTTAATAGTTTTGAATCTGTTTAAATCTGTTTTGTTTCTTAATTTTATCGATTGGGCAAACTTGCAGCGCACGTTGCCTTTACTAGTGTGTGTGTATATATGGCAAACTTATATAATGTATTAAAAGAAAACTCTATTCTATGACTAGAATATTCAAGACTATACATTAAAAATAATCATGTGAAAACCATAGTATGCTATTTTGCGCATATCAGAAAATTATCAGGTCATTCGGGTGCAAGTACGGTGAGCTTTTAAACCACATATATTCTTTTTGAAGAATTATTATTTAACATCAAGCCATGTATCTTTTAAGTTTTAAGACTATTAGTTGAGAATGCATCATGGAATGCACATGAGCGATTCCCATATGAGAAATGTGTCAAATTTAATTGAGCAAACAAATGCTAAAAATCCATAATAGGCATGTCTATAATACTTTAACAATAATCATGCCAAAGGAAAAACAATAGTATAGTAAGACAAAAAAATGCAATAGAACGAAAAAAAAATGTTATAGGATAGGAAAATGAAGATAGAGAGAAAAAAAATTGCAATAGAATGAAAAAATGACATGGGATGGAAAAATGAAAGATGGGATGAAAAAAATGAGATAGGACTAACAAATGCACGATGATGAAAAAATGAAGATATGATAGGAAAATACCAGAGAATAGGAAAATACCGTAGATTGGAAAATTTTTAGTTGGATGAAAAAGTGAAGATGAAATGGAAAAGTGCAACATGACTGGAAAATGAAGATGGGACAAAAACGTACTATAGGTCGGAAAAATGCAATAAGATAGGAAAATTAAAATAGGACCAAAAAATGCCATATGATGGAAAAATGTAGCAGAACGGAAAAATGTCGTAGGAAGCAAAATTGAAGATAGGACGGAAAAAAGGAGATGAGACCGAAAAATTTAGTACTTCAGAAAAATGAAAATAGGTTAGAAAAAAAAATGAGATGAGATGTGAAAATGAAAATAGGACCAAAAAATGAAGATATGACAAACAATTGCAATTGGTAGGGCAAATGAAGATAAGATTGAAAAATGCAATAGGACGGGGGTGCAAGCACTTTGCCTTTTGAGGTACAAACACTTTGCCTTTTGAGGTACGGGCACTTTTTCACTTTGCTCACCAAGTTGGCAAACACTTCGACACTCGGGGTGCTCACCTGAGGTACGAGCACTTTGAGACTCGGGGTGCTCGCCAGCTTAAGTATAATACTTTGATTCTCATGGTGCTTGAGCGAGGTCCAAGCAAATTTGGCTTGAGTAGTGCTCACCTTGGTGTGAGTACTTTATCTTCCGGGGTGCTCGCCTTGGATACAAGCACTTGCCTTTCGTGGTGTTCATATTGGGTATGAGCATTTTGCCTCTCGGTTGGTTTCCATGGTGCCCAGGGTGCTCACTTGAGGTACGAGCACTTCACCTCTCAGGAGTTCTCATTTGGGATATGAGAACTTTATTTTACGTGATGCTCGACTAGGGTCCAATTTGCTTGTAATAGTGCTCGTCTTGATGCAAGCACATTTTCTTTTAGAGCGCTTGCCTTGACTATGAGCACTTTGCTTATTTAGGAGCCGAGCTTCCATGTGATCCCGTTTTACTTGCCCCAGAATTTCGAATAAGTTGGTCTAAAGTAAGCTCATCCATCTTGAGTCACCTTAGACGAGACTAAGGTAGGCTTGACGACTGTAAGGTGCCATCAACAGTTTTAACTAAGAGTGTTGCTAGGGTACCGCCTAGCAGTGACTACTAGGCATGCCCCCTAGGCAAAATTCTCCTTTTTAATTTTTTTCATTTTTTTTATTCGTATTTTTTTAATACTTTTAAGCATTTTTAAAAATATAAAAAAATTATTAATATATTAATAGTCACTTTCTTAATCAATAAATAAAAATAAATATATAAAAATAAAAATAAATACATGAATAATCAAAATAAAAAGATAAAAGAAGACCACATAGTAGCATTACTCTTTAAATAATATCCCAGTACTTGTCAATGCCGGCGGATAAAGAACAAGAGTGTCAAAGGAGGTAGCGTATGAGTGCCACGCGCGACTATAACAACGTGTGCTCTCATGCGCCAAACGCGAGGGCAACAAAAAAGGTGGGCCAAGGGCATAAAGGACGCTACTAGAGGAAAAAATGAGCATATGTCCATAGCAAAGACCCATTGCCCCAGCGAGGGTTTTGTAATGGAATGGCAAAGACCCATTGCCCTAGCCATACGATCGAGTACGCGTTGAAATAGAAAGAAATAACCAAAACAGGGAAGGATCGAACATCTTTTACCAAAACGAGATTGTCATCCCTCCATTTTCAGAGTTATACTATATTTAAAAATGAATTACATAAAAATAATCTCACAAATTGATATACTTATATTTGATTTGTTAGATCTATTTTACAATATAAATAATTTTATAATTTGACGAATCACATCAAATCACATCAGTTTGTAAGATTGTTTTGTGTAATCCTTTGCGACATTTCCCCCATTTTCAACCCCCCAAACATAATCACACAGTTCGTGAAATAATTAGGAACCAAACCAACCAAACCAAAGTCATGAAGAGTGAGATCTATCCCAACAAAAACCATGAACGAAACAAGTCAGCCCCCATGTCCATGTGGGTGTCCATTCTTGACAGCCAGACATCTCACCTAATTAACCACGCGCGCCACACCACACCCTCACCCTTACCCTTCTGCTTGTGGGTCAAGCTATGGTTCGACCAAGAAGCCATGTCACATGAATCTGTCAACACACTTACTTTACACTAACATCACCATTGTAGGGCTCGGAATGAATGGAGATTTATTATCCGTAATTGTGCAATATGGATCACATAATAAAAGATCACAAATCTCGTACTAGCACCAAACTCCAAACACAGCTATAATTCCAATAAAAAACTCGTGTAATTGAGATATATATAAATAATGCAAACTTCTATGGGGCCTGCGACCATGCACCTACTGGGGTGGTGGGTCTATCTTTGTAAAGCTCAAAACAAGTATCACATCCCAGCAACCGTCCATGCAGAAACCAAGTGGAAACAACAAAAACCATAGGACCCAAAAATCCACCCCAGATACGCTAACAGTGGAAACAAATCATATCAGACAGACACAGAAGCTAAGATTGAAACAATCAAACATGTTTCATTTCCATCAAATGAATTTCATTCCTAGCTAGCTAGCTAGTAATACATCTTACAGATCATATCTAACACAGTGAACTAAACAGGAAAAAGTGGCTGCTCTGAGCATATTACTCACTGGCTAGGCTTGGCTTCCAAAAGTTTTTTTTCACAAAATTTTGCTCGCCGGATGTGATCTCGCGACAAAATATTTATTTATTTTTCACCGATAGTCTCGTGTCATCAACTAAGTATTTGTCACGATAGTTCGAAAAAAAATTCGTGAGAAAAGACAGTATTTGTTGTAGTGCAACTTAGGAACTTGGATGTATAATGTGCACTTTGCTGAAATATAGTTGGTTACACAGCAATAACCCTCAGTTATCATTTTGCTTAAATTTTTGAATAAATGATAATTTAATATGATATTAGATCGAGATCATCTTGATTATATGGTCTCATTTAAAACACCAAATTCATTCCTAATAATAGGTGGATCCCAAAATAGTGATCACAACATATATGGTCTCACTTACTGTACAAGCGCAGCTCAAGACACTGATTCAGAGACACATCATCACAGTATGCATGTGTATAGATATACATATATTGGTACAAATTAATAAGGACTCTTAACCCTTCTGATCTCTCATGTGGTCTACCCGGAAGAGACTGGATTCAAATCCCTACCAAGTCCATTAAACGCACCGTATCCTTTGAAACTAAGGCCCAGGCATCCAAGCAGACCCTGCCTGTACGGCAAATACGTCCTCTTCTTCAGCTCCTCTGCCTGCGCTCTATACGCCGTGTAGTGCAACTCGTGCGGCGACGGAGCCGGAACCCTTCTCTTTGCTGCTGCAATCCCATTGGTCGGTCTTCCGGCTTGCTTACTGCTTCGCTTCTGTTTCTCTGCCTTTTTCTCTTTCGGAGCCGGAGGCGGCGGCTTTTCTTTCGAAGAAGGAGCTAAAGAAGATATGGAATGCCAAAACTTTTCTCTGCTGTTTCCTCCTCTTCCCTCGCTTTTGCTTCTATATAACAGTTCCTTCAAGAATATCCACTTCTTCGAGTTCCTGCCGGTAGAGGATGACCTCGAAGATGAGGCGGAAGGGGACGGCGTCGTTTCGGTCGAGACGGTGGTGGTTTCACTTTGCTTAGCACCTGAGAAATCTTCTTGCAAGTTTAAGATAAGGTCATCGACGCGTTTAGTTTTGGCTTCGTCGTCTTCTTCCTCTTGCTGAAGCGCTTGAAACTCTGCGTTTCGAATAGGTGATAACGATCTCGATTTTCGGTTCAGAGATCTACTGCGTAGTTTGAGATCTCTGCCTCTTCTCAGTACTGTATCTGAGTGCTCCTTTAAGGTTGCTTTGTCTCTTTCTTCCTCGTGTTCTTCATCTTCATCGAGATCCAGCAGCGGGGCCAAGATCTGAGGTCTCTGCAGGTGCGAGGATAGCTTCATGGGTCTGATCTGACCGTTGAGGAAAAGCTCATCAGCGGAGCTCATCGATCCAACAGCTACCGAACCGTTGGGCGAGAACCGTGACTCGAACTCGAACGACGACGTGTCGAGGGGCTGGGTGGAGGGACAGGTGGTGGAAGGAGCCGAGGAGATCACGAAATGCATGGGGCTCGCAGGTGCGCTGAAGAAGTAGCCGCCGTGGTTGGAGGTGTAGCCGCGGCCAGGGCTGGAGGGCGCGCTAACGTAAGGGGTGGAGCAGGTGGATTCGAAGTCGTCGCTGTAACTATTGGTGTCGGTGAACGATACGAGGAGATTGTGGGGTTCGAAGGCATCTTGCGGGATTCCTCCATTGCTGGGGCTTTGAAGTAGAGCCATTACGGATGAAAGAGAACAGAGATAGGTTGGAAACTTGGGACCGAGAACTAGTACACTGACTAGCTTGTGCGACATGCAATTAACAAGTCAGAGAGAGAGAGAGGGAGAGAGAGAGAGAGGGGACCTAGAGAGCGAGGAGAATGCATTTGCATGTGATCTTAATACAAATTGTTTGAAGTAACCCTGTAAAGTATGGCATTCTTATATAATCATTTATATAGCAAATAAACTAAGTTAATAGTTTTTTTACGGTTTATTTGACAGAAATACAAACGCTAGTTTATCATATGATGTTAAATGTTTCGACTTACGACTATCTTTACTCCTATGATCTTATTTGACGGTGTTGTTCTTGTTCTTGTTCTTTTTCCTTTTTTTTTTTTTTTTTTTTTTCAGGAGCTTTCCTATTTACAATTGGATAATTATTTCGAGGAAATGAACCATCTTAAAGTATATAAGCTTCTTACATCTATTTTGAACAAGATTGATAAAAGAGAAATAATTTGTACAAATCTTTGACAAATTCTACAATCTTTTTATAAAAAAGTAGACCTCATTATAAAAAGTGTAAAAAAAAAAAAACCATTTTTTTAGTTGGATCGGTCCATTTTTTATAAATTGCCTACGCGTAGTTTGTCTATTTGTATCTTGTACTTAACATTATTTAATAGTCAAATATGTGATGCATATGGAAAAAAAAATAATCTATTTTTTAATCGTTGGCATCACAATTTTTTAAAACTTTGCACATTCTAGAACTATATCAAATAATATTCATTATTTTTTAATTACAACAACTTTATAAAAGTAATTTTATATATTAATGTATCAGTCAATTTTCCTTTTGAGTTTATTTTGAATTAACTTTTGGTTGAATTAAGATTTAAGAAATCATCATGTAACTCATCTTCTATGAAATGCTTATGCGGGCGTAGTATTTCTCTTAGAAATCTACTTGTAAATGCCACTCAACTTATTGTAAGAATTAAATTAGTCATAATTATTTTTAAATATTAATATTTATTTATGCTAATTGATCTAGTAGATCTTCACATTAGTAGTGTGATTAGTCTTAAAAATTAAATTAGTCGACAAAAAGCTACTTTTAAATAAATTTTCCTCTTTATTATTTGGGGGTAACCATGAGAATATTTGATGAATGCACAAAGACAACTGATACCGTATCACCCTCTATTGCAAAGCCCATTAATACTAGGTATAAGTCTTAAATAGACAAATTTCATACAAGTTTTTTTGTAAAAACAGGTCTTACTAATAAATAATCTTTTTATTTTTTACACTTTTTTTAAGTTTGGTCTATTTTTTTATAAGAATTTGTATGAAATTTATCTATTTAAGAATTGTACAAATCATTTCTCTTCTCAAAATAACTACAAATATAACTTATTTCTTCTTTTTTATTTCCATAGGAAAACAACTTCATTTTATAGCGGAAACAAACCATATACCGCTTACAAAAACTGTTTATTGTACAAATATAACTTTAAATGTACTTTTTTTTTTTTTTGATAAGAAGAATTCATCTTCATTCAAGATTAAGAAATTCCAAATATTTATCAAGCCAAATGTACTTTTGAAAACACTTCGCATGTAACTTTTGTACTTTTGAAAACACTTCACATGTAACTTTTTGTACTAACTCTTTTTAAAATGGAGGATTTTATTTATAATATTTAACATTAAATACAAGATTTTTAATTTTCTTAATGAAATGATATTATTATATTAGTTGATTGTAAAATAAGCTATAAAATAATTTTATAAATATCATTTCTCTCTCTTTTAAATTGGTGATCTTAATCCCTAGTCCATTTATTTTTTATCCTTTCAAAATGAGAAATATATTACTCATGAAGTTAGAAATTAATTACTCTAAAAATCGATGTGGCTTTAGGTCGATCATTAAATCTACATTATAATAAGAATAATTTTATAATTAGATTTATCACATAAAATAATGTTAATTTATGACGGTCTTTCGTACAATTATTTTTGTAGACCTAATCTTTCTATTAATTACTCCTTGTGATTTAACACATCATTGAATTGAATTTTCTATTATATAATCATTTAAAATTTAAAAATGATAAAGTTCCTGTTCTTACGTCTCAACTTTGATACTAATAAAAAAAATTAATTTATTTGACTTTTAGTGTGTTTAATATAAAATATTATTATTTTATAATTATGAAATAGTGATATGAGAATTTTTTATTTTAGATGAAAGTTTAAAATATTATTTTTTAATATTATTATTATTTCAGAATTTGAAAAAATTAAATTAGAATTTGAAAAAGTTGAATTATTTATTATATTTTGTGTAAAATTTAAAAAAAATTATAATAATAAAATGAGATGAGATGAAAATTTTGTATCTTATCCCACTTACCAAACCTGCCATATGTATCACTTTCTAAATTTTACCATGTGCCTCCGCCACATGAGCATAAACTAACGTAAAAGTACTATCTATATTTTTGTCATGGGTATGATTTTATGCCAGCACCTCGTTTCTCATAGTCAAAAGTCTATAAATTGATTTTAGAATGGAAAATGCTAAATAAACGATACTTCATAAAATGAAGTTTTTTTTTTAAATTTTAAGAAAGTGACTATTAGTTAATTTATATATATTTTTAAAAAAAATATATTCAAAGATGTTTAAAAAATATTTAAAAAAAATAAAAAAATTACAAATATAGTGATCGATCTATTCTAGGGCTTTAAAAGAACCAGTCTGTTTGATAGCCACTTGGTTAAACTTGAATCGAATTTGACTCTTGAAAAAAAAAAGCTCGCCCGTGAAAACATATATCCGCTTAATTAGTAAATGACACATACCCGATAAAATTCAACTCAATTCAGTTAAAGCTTGTTAAGGCCTACTCGTTTATGTCTGAGTCGACTCGTTAGCTCCATTCGATTAATGCTCATTCATATATTGATAAACATATACATACACCTATGTATATATACATATATATGTATTAGCTAATAATATATGCATAGCACTTTTATAATTAAATATATAATATGTAACATAATTAATTACTTATGTGTCTATATATTAAATATACTTCATAGTTATATTTTATAATTTGTAGAATAATTAATATTCGATAAGATTTAATAATTTCATATACTAGTATGTGGGAATCATATATGAAATAGATATATGCTATCATATTATTTGTATATGTTAATAATTTTTGTAGGCATATAATATATTATTATTATGGATAAATATTAACTAGTTAGATATTAATTACTTATTAAGTTTTAAAATCTTATAATTTAATAGAAGTTCTACTTGTTAGTTGTAAAAATTTAATATTAGATTTTTTATTTATCTAATTTATTAATTATTAAATATTATTCAAAAAATAAAAAATTCAAATCTAGCTCAAGCTCATTTTTGGGACGAGCTCAAGTTCAAGTTGAAAATTTATCTTACCGAATTGAATTTGAATAAATAAAAAATAAAAATCTCAAACTTAAATTTAAGATCGAATTCAAGTATTTTGAGTCAAGCCGAACTCGACGAGTCAAAGACTGGCCGAGCTCAACTTGATTATAGCCCTAATCTATCCCATGGGTTGGAACGTCCATCGGTCCAGTTGCATGATCCTTCTAGAATTATTACAACTTTTATGTGACTGGCAAAAGCTGAAATTTCAACATTTTTTGTCCCTTGGCAAACTGAAATTTCAACTTGATTGGAATATGGATTGATAAACCTGAATAAAAGAAAAAGCAGTACAGAAAGTTATCCCAAGATGTTTCGATAGGAGACGACTGAATTATCAGTACTCAATGACTTGTTCAAATCCTGATAAAAAAAATAAAATAAAAATGTAGCTGAATACTGAATACTCTAACTTGGTGTCTTGTCTCGACCGATGTTATTTGAAAGTTTTTATATTATTTACTATCTACATAATTTAATTTATAAGATTTAAATTTTAAAATTTATCTTTTAAATTAAATTATGTCACGTAAATATTGTATAGTAAAAAGACTTTCAAATAAAACTATTCTTCTCTCAAAAGGTAAAACTTCATGAGAGAACAGTTAAAATTAATTTGCCAAAATACCCTGAAGATTAGTCTTAATCTTGAAATGTCATTGGTCCATATCTTAAGAGGATATAACCAGGAAGGTTATAAGAGTTATTTTTTCAATTATTAATAGAGTGATGGTAAATGCAATTCATGAACAGTACACATGAACAATAATTTGTTTTGCCTGTTCGTGGCCATTGTGTTTGTAAAAAGGGCCAGGTCTCGAGCATTTTCCTTATTAATAATGTACGTACCTAGTAGATTACTACCAAGATGTAACTATTTTAGAACAGAATGAAAGCGACAGGGATTCTCTTAATTTCAAGCTAAATAGATGATGATATTCCGTTAGTGTAAAATATTAGAAAAATATTATTTATATTTGTAATTTTTAACTACATAACAATACGTATTGACGTGTTAGTTATTCATATATTTTTCTTTTATTCACCATATTAGCAAATGATAATGATAGGGTTACTACCCTCTTACTATTTATTTATTATTTTTAATTATTTTTTAATTTTATTTAATAGTTAAGAAAATAATTATTAGTAAAATTATATATATATTTTAATTTTTTTAATAATTAAAGATGTTAAAAAATACTTAAAAAAATAATAAAATAAACTTTAAATAAACTATAAATAATAAATAGATAGTAAGAGGTGATAAACATATCAATGTCCATTAGCAAAACTTTAAGTTAGTGGATAAAATGAATTAGATACTAGAAATGGACCTGTCATATGAAAAAAGTATATCCTTTAAAAGAAAATCATATGGAGGCATATGCAGGCATTCTGCGTGCCATCCTTTAACCAGTAGTATTTTTACACGGGTATATACCTATAGATGGTTTAAAAAGGAAAAAGAAAAGAAAAAAATTCTTTAAAGCCTTTGCATAATTCCCAAGACCATGTAGACACATGGATGATTAATGTGGCTGGTAATTCTTTCTTCGTCTTTTTTTTTTTAATCAAACATAACTTTGTATTCATCATAAATCAGTGCTATCAATACATCTCTTTTCCTTCTCTATACATAGTTTAATACAATTAGGAGTAGCAATATATGACATGACCCATTAATTCAATACGAACACGACACGATAATAATGGATTTAGGTTCAGTCTTAACGGGTTCGAGTCAAAACAGGTTGACTCGTTAAGATATGATTACTTAACGGGTTGATAACGGGTCAACACATTTAGACTCGTTATAACCCGTTATGACCCATTAAGAAAGTTTAAGTTATAATTATACTTTTATACCTAACAGTAAAATTGTTAAAATTTTAATTTTAATTTTTTTATTATTTGAATTGTAATTTTAAACTTATAGTTAGTTTTATATTATTTTTATAAATATTATGATTTTAACATTTATATAAAATTATGTTAAACCTAATAACGTAAAACAGGTTAATTTCATATTTGTTCAACCCATTTACATAAACATATTGAAACGGGTTGGGGAGTGTCATGTTAACCTTTTTCGTAATATTCACTAACGGGTCAAAACGGATTAACATGATACGACCCATTATATTAATGGGTCGTGTTAGGGTTTAAGATTTTAACACGATAAGCTTAATAGGTCGGGTTTGGGTTGAGACACGACATGAACACGACCCATTAACACGATTTGATACCCCTAAATACAATCTGATATCTCTTCTATCCATATTAATTCAGAATCTAAGTTTTCTTAGCTAGAATATAAGGTACTTCACTTGAGTTTCTATACACATTGCACCTTCCAGCTATTTCTACTCTTTAACAGTATCTTTGCATCTTCAATGGCATTCCTATAAAAAGAAAGTTCTTCTTTATCTTCATTTACAGCATTAACAATGGCTTGAGCATCACCTTCTAAAATTACTTTACTAAAGTTGAGATCCCTGCACACTTCCATTGATCTCCAAAGAGCAAAGCTTTCTACAACAGCTACTTGATTAGCAAACCTTCTTTGACCATAGATGGTAGCCAACACTTCCCCTTCCTTATCTCTGATTATTATCCCTAATCCCATTTTCTTTTCCTTCTGGTCTATGACAACATCTCAATTGGCCTTCACATAACTCTTTATCGGCTTCTTCCACTTCATATTCCTTATAACTGTAGTACTCCCTTGATTTTTCATTAATAGTTTTTGAGCCAGTTGGAATTCTTTTAACTCTTCCTTTGCAATACCGACAACTTGAAAAGGCTTTTTAAACTTACCTTAAAAAATAAGCTCATTTCTTCTTGTCTACAAACCCCTCATAACAGTGGCTATTTCCTCCATATTAGACTTGGACAACTTTAACATAAACTTTTCCCATAAAGCCAACAAATCATCTTCTGCAATTCCCCATTTCTGAACTCTATTCGAAGTCTCAAGTCATACATCATTGTTGTTGTTGTACACTGCCACAGAACATGCATCATAGTTTCCACCTCCTTTGTATAGATTAGGCATAAAGACTTATCAACTACTTTCTTTAAGAATAAGTTCTTTCTTGTAGCTAGATAGTCATTTCTTGCTCTTCATAGGAATAGCTTCACTTTTTTCAAGAATATTCAATTCCCACATGCCTTTCCATCTGCTGTCAAGCTATCTTTCCCCTAAAGTTTTCCCTTTGATGACTTTTTTCTTGTCCACTTCCACATAATAGACACTTTTTACTGAAAAAAGCCCATTCTTAAAAGGACCCCACACAACTTTGTCTTCAACATCCATTTTACTCAAAGGAATGCTTAAAATCTATTCAGCTTCCTTTCCATTAAACATTCTTCTGATCAGTTCCTCATTTCACTCCCCACTGTCTAGCAATATAAGTTCCCTAACCTTTGCCTTCTTATCCAAAATCGAAACAACTAATTGTAAACAAAAAGTAGTAGGAGAAAACAACCATTTATAGCCCTATATCTTTATATTTTTTCCATTCACCACCCTCCATCTTAGCCCCTATTTTAAGAGTTCTATAACATTCCACACACTTCTCCAAATTAGAGAAGGTCTGAAGCCCAATTTAGTATCCAATAGAGATGAAGACCTAAAATATTTTTCTTTATAGATCAAAGCAACTAAGCTGTTGGAATTTTGCATGAATTTCCACCCTTGCTTAGCTAGCAAAGCCACATTAAAACTCGCTACATCTTTAAATTTGAGACCTCCTTTCCCTTTTTGCTTCCCCATTTTCTCCCAACAAATCCATTGCACACTACAATTTTTCTGATGATTACCCCACCAGAACTTAGCAAGCATTACATTTAATTCTTTGCAAAGATTTTTTGGTAGCTGAAACATAGTCATTGTGTATGTTGCCACAGCTTGAAGAACTGATTTGATTAAAACCTTCTTCCCTACACAAGAAAGAAAGGTATTTTTCCAGTTATTAATCTTGTTCCATACTCTCTTTTTTATACTTCTGAAAGTATAATACTTTGATCGTCCTACTACTGAAGGTAGCCCCAAATACTTCTTATAGCTTCCTTCCATCACTACCCCTCCTACTTCCCTGACCTTTTCTTTGTCAACCTCACTTGTGTTTGAACTAAAGAAGATTGCAGATTTGTCCTTATTCAAGACCTAGCCAAAAGCTTTTTCATACTTCAATAACAAAGCCTGCACTTTTAACCATTCCTCAACATTGGCTCTACCAAACAAAACACAATCATCTGTAAATAGCAAATGATCCACTCTAATCCCCCATAGGCACTATCACCCTTCTTGTTTCACCCTTCATATCTAAATTATTAAGATAGGAGGTTAAGCCTTTTGCACAGAGAATAAAAAGGTAGAGAGACAAAGAGTCTCCCTATCTCAACCCTCTTGAAGGGAGTATCTTTGATCCTAGCTTGCCATTAATCAAAACAGAATATGTAATTGATGACACACACTTCATAATCAATTCAATCCATTTACTGCAAAAACCCAGCTTCTTCATAACTGCTTCTAGATAAGGCCACTTAATTCTGTCATAAGCTTTGAACATATCAAGCTTAATGGCCATATTCCCTTTTCTGCCTTTCTTTCTTGACTTCATCGTGTGCAAAATCTCATATGTCACCATAATGTTATCTGATATTATTCTTCCTGGTATGAATGCACTTTGGTTAGGGGAAATAATAATAGAGAGTACTTTTTTAACCTATTAGCCAAGACTTTTGACATTATCTTATAAGCCATATTGCATAGACTTATAGGTTTATCCTCATTGACCAACCTAGGATTCTTTACTTTTAGAATGAGTACAATATAAGTAAAGTTTATAGAGGGGCTAAAGAAATTACCATTCAACAAGACAAGACAGTACTACTGACTTCATCTCTAATAATATGCCAGTGACTTCGATAAAAAAAAGCCCCAAATCCATTTGGTCCAAGTGATTTTAGAGGGGCCATCTGCTTTACTGCTTCCTCAATCTCTATTCTGGTAAAAGTCCTTGAAAGAGTTTCATTCATCTCATTAGAAACCTGAGCCTCCATGTTCTTTAGACAATCACCCATATCATGTTAGCTGGGTTTAGAGGAAGTGAATAACCTCACAAAAAAATTCATTAAAAGCCCCTTCCAGTTCATCATGCCTTGAGTAACTTCTATTATGTCCATTCATAACCATTCTTATTCTGTTTTTACTTCTCATTTGATTGGCACAACTATGGAAGAATTTTTTGTTTCTATCCCCTAGCTGATACCAATTCCTCTTAACTCTTTGCCTCCATTTTAAATCTTCTTTTTCTAAAACCATCCCAATCTCCTGTTGAGTTCTTTTGATCTCTTCAGAATTGTGCCTATTTTCAATATCTCGTAGCTGTTTTAAGTGCTCAGTTTTCTCTCTCAATTCTTTCCCCCTATCCACACCAATATGTCTATTCCATCTGAGCAAGACATGTTTACTTTCTTCCAAGCTTGATTATAAGCTGTTTGAAAATCTTCTCTCTTCTATACTCTTTACCCATACCCTATTTAATACTTCATCATAGTCTTCTTCCAAAGCCCAGTTGGCTTCATACCTGAACATCTTCATTCCCTTCCTTTCATCACCTACTCTCTGAAGCATACAAAGTAGTAAGGGTCTATAGTTTGAGCTCTTGGCAGCCATCACTTCCATCCACCCTTCTTTGAAAATACCCTTCTACCTTGAATTGACCATTGCTCTATCAAGTCTCTCCTTAGTGAATGTCTTATCTTCATGCTTTATTACTCCATGTAAATTTGTCACCTCTCCATCCCAAGTCAAACAAACCCCCTATCAACACTTCCCTGAAACTTGCTATTTGCCTTTCCTGTCTCTGTCTCTGTCTCCCGCCCATCTTTTCATCATGAGTGACTATTTCATTGAAATCCCCAACCACACACTAGCCATAATTATCTATAGGCTTCAATGAGGCAAGTAATCTCCAAGTTTCTTCCCTTCTACTAGTTTTTGGTTGCCCATAAAAGCCTGTCAACAATCATTTCTCAATTTCATCATTATTTGTGATCCAAACACTAATGTGTCTTTATGAATAATTCACCAATTTTGCTTTCACATTGTGATCCCATAACATGATCAAACCCCCTCTCCTGCTAACCGGTTCAACCACAAAAAAAACCATAACAGTTGAGCCTTTTATGATTCTATCATAGATCCATTTCTTCATCTTAGTTTCCATCAAGAAAACTACATTGGATTTCTTATCTTTTACCATTTGGTAAAGATCTTGAACTTTCTGAGGGTTCCCAAGCTTTCGACAGTTCCAACTTAGTGTTTTCACTGTGTTTGGTGGGGCTGTTTAATAGCCTCCATCAATTCATTTGCTTTTCCATCCATCCCTTCACAACATTGCTTTCTGAGTTTCATCTTTTCTCTCACCTCCCCCTTCTCCTCCAGCTCTTTACCCAAGCTTCTTTTTTATTGTGTTAAGAAAGAAGATTGTTCTAATTTCTGACATCTATCTCTAGCTCTTCTCTTCCATGATCTTGTTACATTTTCTTTATTGTATGTATCACCATTGGTTAAGAAACTCATAGTTATATCCTCCACTTCCTTCTCTATCACTTCTTTTCCTTTTTCATACTGACCTTATCCCATAATTTTATTACTAGCTTCCACGTTCATTATCTCTACATTATTTTTTCTCTCTTCCTCATTAACTCTCGTTTATGTCCCCATCCCATTCCCTTATACTACCTCTTCTCCTCTCAAATCTTCCAACTCCTTCTCCATATAGCCATTTATTTTTTTAGTCTCTCCCTCCTCACCTCTCATCCCAACTAAACTTCTCTTATTATCCCCATTCAACCTTTTAGGATCCTCTCTCTTTTTTACTCTTGGTCTTGCTCTTAATCATATACCAAACTGTTCATCGGCCTCCCCTTTCCCCTACACTTTGAATCCCCATTAATAATACAACCACATTTAAAGCATAAATGTGGTAATTCCTCATGAAATATTCTTGACATCCGCCACTATACGCATTAGCCAGTTTGCACACCTTACGTGGCACCCATCGCGCTCTCCCCATTGTTCCTCTGTCATTTGAAATTTCATCTGAAATTTCTCCTTTCTTTTCCCGTCAAAAAAAATTTCCCACCCAGAGAAACTTTCTTCTTCAAACCCCACCTCACCTCAAGACTCGACCCTCAGTGCCCCACCTCAAGCAGCGCGAGCTTCGTCTTCAACCTCACTCCGACCCCAAGCACGTCGGCTGCTCCAGTCCAAGCCCCCGACCCAGTGCCCTCGTCCGCTTGAAGCAAGTGATCGATTCCAAGGTGAAATGATTATTAGGGTCCATTTGATTCCTCTTGTCTGATCATCACTATTCTCTCCGTCGATTCCAAAAATCATCATCATTCTCTCTCCGTCTGATCATCTTAATTCCTCTTGTCTGCTACCCACTAATCATTTACTAGATTGCTTTACCTTGTCCTAACTCACCCTTTTGTTCCTTGTCGCCTCGTATCTCCTGTGTATTTTGCGGCTTTTGCGAAGCATTAGAGGCAAGACAGTTCACGACCCATAAATGAGGTAAAATCTTCTGAGAAACCAGGGCAAAGGGTCTCCCACCCTCCCATGCCCAAACATAATTCACCTCTTTTTTTTTTTTTGGGTTGTTGTTGTAAATTTTTTCTTGTATAATCGGTTTCTGTAAAAAGCTAAGATAAAAACCTCATTGTTGTTGGTTGTGTTTGACATATAAAAAAAAAAAAGTAGAAGAAAGAAATATTAATAAGAAATAAGTCAAGTTCATCTGTTCATGGCGGGATGCTCAATTATAACAAATGGGTCTGTCTTAGATTGTGTTGAGGTAGTTAGTGATTACCAAAATAATGGCCGTTGCCTTGCTACTGATAATTCCGTAAGAGATGGCGTTGATGAAGTGGTAACGGGGTGAGGTTGAAACGAGGAAAAAGTGTGAGAGGTGAAAGTTGCTTTTCTGGAAAATTCAGCATGAATGAAGAAATGAAGCTTTGCGATATTTATAGCTCTCGTGGTTAGAGTGGAGCCCACATACACTTTAAGAAGAGACGCGCAATTGTAAGGGATAAACAGCACGTAAGGTGTGCTAAGGATCAGCCGTGAACAGGGGCTGATCCGTAGCACAGCTCATTCCTCATACCTTAGAGGGATCTAGTGAGCCTTACCTTTGATAGTGATGGTTCTTCCTCTCGCCAGTGATTTTGTCAAGTTAGTAAGGACCAAGACCTTTAGAAAGTTTCCCCACCCACTCCCATATTCCTGCATATCAACCTCCTTTACTCTACCAATCGTAGCACCAATGAGTTCTCCTCTTGCTCTGTTTATACACACCAAAGGTAAATCATGTATCTGGATCCATATTCTTTCTTGCTTGAAATCCATCCTTTGAGGTGGAGTATTACCATCAAACTGCAATATAACAAGTAGGTGGTTGTCAAAATGCCATGGTCTGTCGTCCATCACCCTATACTTATTGGCTTGGTTAGTGAACATTACCACATAAGTGTTTGAACCCACTTCTTGGAATTTAGCTCTCTTGCTAATCCTCCAAATGGCCATTGTCGCTACAATCACTGCTGGGCTTATGTTTCTCTCCACCCATGCCTTCTCTACTAAGTTTCGATCTCTTCTGTATTTTAGTTCCTCCGATATCTCATCTCCAAACTCTATATTCAAAGTTTCCTCATCCATGAGCCTCAACTTCTCCCACATTTCTTCTATCTCGTTTATCTTTCACACTCAGTGAGCCTTTGCAAGTTTTTCCGTCTTCACCTCTATTCAGTGCACCGTTAGTGTCACTACACCACTATCGCAACTCCACAATTCCTCAACCACCTTCAGAGTCCGTTAGAATCTTTCTGGACCCCACCCTTCACCTCATCCTTCCCCGACAGAAAAGAAAAGAGAGAAGACTATAAGAAAAAATAGAATTTTTTTTAAATCACTCTGTGTTTGTGTAGTGGCTAGTAATTCTTAATTATTGTTAATTGGGCACAAAACTTGATTGTCTATATGATAAGGGAATATTAATTCATTGCAATACTATCTCCTATTATCTTTTTTAACAATAAATTATCTAAAATATTAAAATGTCGATAAAACTAACATTATTATATACATTATTGTGGACCATTTAAGAGATATATTTTATTAGCATTTTTTCTAAAATAAAAACAGCATAAAATATCTAAAAAAATTAATTACAATGCTGTCTTATAATCCTATAATATGTTTAAATATACTAACGCTAAGAAAAATGTTTGATTTACAAAAATAAATTTATAAATTGACGTGATTTGATGTAGTATGTTGAGTTATAAAATTATTTTTATTATAAAATAAATCTACTATATCGAATAATATTACATTAATCTATAAATTTATTTTTATGAAATCTATTTAAAATTGAAACAGTTCTCTTAAATAGATTTTATATATCAGTTTACGTGAACGTGTAATCTTTTCTTTTATGATCTATCACTCACTAACATTAATATAAGAGTAAAGCTATACAACAGCCTTACTCTTTCCACACACCACACACAAGTTGACGTGGAATTTTTTTTTTTTTTTTTATCTCCTTCTAGTGAAACGGAATGTTTTACTAATTCACTGTGCATTGTCTTCCGCAGCAAGCTATTTCGAAATCTCCTCTCCCCGCGTCGCCTTCTCCTGCATTGCACTCTGCTTGCTACTCTGCCCTCCTTCGGCCAACTCCACCTCTCCTTCGTCCCATCATAGTTCTGCTGCCGCCCACACCGACCGGCCACCATCTCACTTGCAGGTGATATTTCTCTGTGGCCAACTATACACGTTTGGTTATTTTTGGAGTTATTTTACAGGCCTTTCTTCCAAGTAATGACTGAGTTACAATTTTTTTGGTAGCTATAAAAGGATTGGTTGGGGATTTTGGTAGCTTTATTTGCCCCTAAAAAACCTGCATATTACTTACTTTCCTTCCCCCCATCCATTACAGTGATTATATGTGAAAATTTGAACACTTTTAGATGAATTTAAGGTTAACCCAATAGTGTAAAATACTCTATTTTGATTTGTCGGGTAAAGTAACTGCAACAAAAACAAACCATGAAGATCCACCTGTTGTTAATTCTTGTTGAGAGTGTTTGAAAAAAAAAAGTTATTGTTGAGTGGCTCCCACGAGCCGTGGAGATGGAGTGAAAATAATTTAGATCTTGGGGTCCTAATTACATGACGGATGGACTTTCTTTTTTCCCTTTCAACAATCAACCTTGGATTTGAACTTTAAAAGGAGCCCACCGTGTTTGTGTTATGTGGGTTCTGAAGACCAAGTATTGCATATATATATATATATATATATATATATATATATATATATATATATCTAGTATTCTAATTGCTTTGTCTTCCCAGGTGGTAATTTTTTTTTTTTTGATGTTAGGACTTGGGAATCTAGCATTGCAATACGTCAATAAGTGCAATATTTGAAACAGAAGTAAGTGTCTCCAAAACAAAGGGGCTGCCCTTGTGGTACTGCTGAAACTGCCACCACTTGTACATAAGAGTTGTAATCTGACATAAATCTACACAGAATATGCACCACTAGTACATTTTGGTATGCATGTAACTGAACAAGATTGGTGGAGATATCTTATTTTTGTCAATGTCTGCACATATTTGTATTTAGCAGGTTTGATATGTGCACTTTTATTAGACATCTATTGGTTTAAAAGACTTCATCTTAAACTATGTTTATATATTTTTTTTACTACTATATGTAGCTAAAATACTTGGTATGCAGATGAAGAAATAAAATTCCGAATCCCTTCCAAAAATTTTGGTTTAGCTTAGATTCAACTTTCTGGAATTTAGTAATTCACTATTTGGTAGTCTCATTCTTGATGGTGGGCATATTTGGTAAAAAAAAAGGATTTCCTTGACATGAAACTTAACAGCACGCACGATCCTTTGAAAGCCTGGTATGGAGAGAGCAGTTTGGTTGTGAATTTTGGTCTAAGTTTGAACTTTTTTTTATGTCCCCTGCATGTTTTTAAATTTATTTGTTATTTGTACTTTTTTTGGCTGGTATTTAGTGCTTTATTAGTTGTTGGGTATATGACAGTTCTAGTCTACCTGAGTTTTTGGTTTAAATGATGTGATCATGTGGGCTCGTTTTCATAATCTTTTTCTTAAATCATGGATTTTTATGTCAAAACTTGGAAAAGTCATATTTGTACATGGTATTTGCGTCGTTAGTGATGATATTCAGGGCTTAATGCAGATTCCTACGTCTACTTCATATCAAATGAGATACAAGTATTGTTTAACTGTCAACCTTTTTTAAGTGTTCATGATATTAATTTACATCAAATGAGATAATCAATTTTAATATTTCCTGTTATTTGGATTTCTAAAATTTCATTATGACATGGTTGAAATAGCGTGATGGATAAAGAGAAAGATGAAAGGCCACTTAGGGCTTCTACATCGATCCCACCGGCACAGGTATGATACACATTGGTCATTTAGAAATGTCCATGTATTTGATATTTTCAATTAGTTAATATATTTTTATATGTGTATTATAGGGATATTGTGATCCGGGAAATTCGTATTACCCGCCATTTATATATACATACGCATGGGGTAGCCAGGTAGATTTCTTTATAAGCTTTTTAAAAAAAATGCAGGACGTGCATTTGGCCCGGTCTAACCTTTTACTTAATTACAGCCCCCATCAATGCCACATTTGGGACCAACAATGCTCTATCCTCCGTCGAGTAATGCAGAGGAGCCGGGACGAGGTCAAAATATTAGTCTGGTAAATTCCTATCGAACTTTCAAAATTGCATTTGAATTTCTTTCATGCATTTGGCCCTTTCTAACACCGTATCAATTTACAGTCCCCATCAATGCCATATTTTGGACCAACGATGCTCAACCCTTCATCGAGTAATGCCGAGGGGTCGGGCCGAGTTCAAAATATTATCCTGGTAAGTTCCTTTCTAACAACTGTCATATTTTTTTTTATTTCATGCATTTGGCCCGTTCTAACCTCGTACCTAATTACAGCCCCCATCAATGCCACATTTTGGACCAACGATGCTCTATCCTCAGTCGAGTACTGCAGAGGAGTCGGGACGAGTTCAAAATATTATCCTCGTAAATTCCTATCGAACTTTCAAAATATTTTTTTTTTCTTTCATGGATTTAGCCCGTTCTAACCTCGTACCTAATTACAGCCCCCATCAATGCCACATTTTGGACCAACGATGCTCTATCCTCAGTCGAGTACTGCAGAGGAGTCGGGACGATTTCAAAATATTATCCTCGTAAATTCCTATCGAACTTTCAAAATATTTTTTTTTCTTTCATGGATTTGGCCTGTTCTAACCTCGTACTTAATTACAGCCCCCATCAATGCCACATTTTGGACCAACGATGCTCTATCCTCGGTCGAGTAATGCGAAGGAGTCAGGACGAGTACAAAATATTATCCTCATAAATTTCTATCGAACTTTCAAAATTTTTTTTTTCCTTTCATGCATTTGGCCCGTTCTAATACCGTATCAAATTACAGTCCCCATCAATGCCACCTTTTGGACCAACGATGTTCAACCCTTCATCGAGTAATGCCGATGAGTCAGGCCGAGTTCAAAATATCATCCTGGTAAGTTCCTTTCTAACAGTTGTCATATCTTTTTTCTCTTTCATGCATTTGGCGCCTTCTAACCTCGTACCTAATTACAGTCCCCATCAATGCCACATCAACTAGCAAGTGAATCATCAACTGTGCCATTTACATCTGAAAGTGAAAAAATTTTGGGAAACACATCACATATGACTGATCAAACCTGTCATATGAGTAACGGCCAATGTGATGATTTGTAAAGAATGTAAATATGGTCGATGAATTTGTAAAGAATGCTTTGTAAAGAATGTTTTGTGAATAATGTAAATATGGTCAATGGATTTGTAAACAATGCTTTGTAAAGAATGCTTTCTTTTGGTGTTATGGATTTTGCAAAGACTGTTTTATGGAAAAATTCCTTCTACTTTAAAACTGGAATGGTGTTTTTTTCCTCTACTTAGGTTATGAAACTAAACAGGTAGTAGATTTTTTTTTCCATTTAAACTGGACAGATTTTTCCCACTGGATAGATTTTTTTCCCACTAAAATCTATAGATTTTTCATATTTGTCATATATTTATTGGACTGCATGCATTATCCATTCTAATATATGTGAATAAAAATGTTTGAAATATAGATTTATAGAAAAATATTTGACAATGAATCACAATATTTTTTGGACAGATTTGTTCTACTTTAAAACTGTCCAATTTTTTTCCCCTGCTTAGGTTACGATACCACTGGGCAGATTTTTTTTCCTACTAAAATGTACAGTACCATTCTCATAAATACAAAAAAGTCAACATCCATTACCATACGCAAATCGTTCCATGATTACAAAATATTCATAGAGTATTTTGCAATTACAATAATGGTCGATGCATCTACCATTCGAACTTTCCAAAAACTATTACAATAGAACAAACCCAATATAGACACAATAATATACGACCACATCTATTTTCTACGACCCGCCTTCGAACTTCCTCCTCTTGGAGGTTCAAATCGTTCTCTCTTTGCATTAGTTTATCTTCTTTGCTCGACACCTCATACTCGCGCAACAATAAATCATCATCTCTATTTCGGAGTGCATTCTCTCTTGTTATATACTTCTCCTCTATCAGCTGAAATATATCGGCCCATATAAAGAATTGACAACTTGGTTCTCCCTGCATACAATGCAAGAATGAAGAACATTAAAATGTGACAACTGTTAATGCTCATTATTATTTACAGAATAATAATAATAAGTTGGCTTACTGTTTTATACTTTGAGCAAGCATAAAATTTTCTTCCTGGGTTTTTGTTAGTTTGGGAGGTCTTTAGTGGTGCTTTCAAACCACACCAACAAGTTGGTGCTTCCATTTGAAATGCATCCACTAACGATGATGATGATTGACTTGATGTCATAGTTGATAAAAATGACAACCTTTGCTTAAGCAAATAGAAACAGCTAATGAAAACACCCCAAAACAAGTAATACATCTCTTACTTCACAAAACAAGGTAATACATCAGCTAATGAAAACAGCCTAAAACAACGTTTCTAGAAAGTCTGGTGTGCAAAGCGCAAGGTAATACATCTCTTACTTCATAGCATTCTTTACGCACAAGGTTGTACAGGCATGCATTTCAAGTGTATATAAATTATAGTTTTGCATAATTCAAGTGTCCATATAATTGGGTACATATAAAGAACAGGTTGTACAACATAATTGCTTCAGAATACTCACTATAAGATAGTGGAGTTAGCTACCCATGGTAAGCCACTAAGTCATGGAGTACCAACTGTCAATGCTGTTAATGGAAATATTAATCATGCAATGTTATATTTAACACAAATCAAAATTGTGTTATTAGTTTTCAACTTTTTCTGTTGAAAAAAAAACTATGGTATACCTTGGAAATGCCAAGACTAATATTTGGATGAAAAGTTAATACTATAACATATGAATGTACCATAGCGTCTGCTCTGTCCCCAGCTTGACCCTATCACAGATTAACCACCCTACCATTTAGCCTCAAAGTAATTCTCCATTTAGTACAGACACCCTCCATTTATCCTTATCCATAAAAAGCTCACCTGAATTCTAAAACTAATGAAAAGGAAATTCACAATCTTGGGTGTACTATTGTGCCATTTTTTTAATTTATTTTTATCTTTTGTTCTAACGAAAAAACTAAAAAAATCTAATCCATAACAAAAAAAACCTTTATATAGCAATCCCAATAAGCAACACCTGAACGAGAGAAAAAAAGAAAAAAAAAACTTAGATTCCGAACAAACCAGAAGTAAAACAAATAGTAGTAATTATAATAACAACTAAACCATTATTAACTTCGGGATCAAAACAAACTCCATTGGCAAAATTAAACTGAGCAAAAAAAAAAGAGTTAATGCTATAAATTAGTGCTATAAATTATAGTCATCAAATTTTCATTATAGTAGCCAATGTTGTATTACAATACATTTTCCAAACATGTGAACAAATCCCTGCGCCATGAAGACAATAAAATTTATGGAGTTAACTCACTCTTCAAAGCCTCATTTGACATTTCTCTGTATTGTACACATATTAAGGCAGTTCATTATATGCCTATCCCCTTTAAAAAAATCAAGGGAATCCTTAAGTTGACCCTTCTCAACATTTGGAACCAAGAAACTAAACCAATCGTAAGAAATGCTGAAAACGCCAATACGATATATAACTGGTTAAAGCCACTCACTTTTATGCTACTATGAAATTAATCATGCACCATAGTACTTTTGTGTTTCTAAACTGATATTAGTGACAACAACAAATAAATGTAACTACACACCTGTTGCTACTTGAATCCCATCATATTTTGATGCTTGGATTATATTCTTATAAGTGGAAAGCTCAAGACCTGACCTTAGAGAGGCGTGTCCAAGAATAGTTGTTAATAAAACCAAGCAGCTACACGGGCAGATGACTCTATAGCATAACCTCAATTGAACAGGCTAATTGAATTAGATTGAACTACTTGATAACTTTCTATTGCGATGATATCAACCATGAACCTCAAGTTTGAATGCTTTCAGAACGTCCTCAAGTTCCAACAACAGGCTTCTCACTCAATTTTACATGTATGCCTCACAAAATTGAAAAAACAGCCACTCGAACAACAAGCGGTTCACCAATTATAACTCAAAAAATGTGTTCCAGCACCACATTATAGACAATTGAATCAAACTTTATGGTGAATTATCAAGTTTCTTTCATCGGAATGTAAACAAAAAAAAAAAAAACAAGCAAATATTTTTTACCTTCAGGAGTCTAACAGTAGCTGCGAACAGAGGCCTCGAGCATGGAGTTGAGCAATACGGAAAACCAGGTAGTGTGATATGGAAGCAAACACAGCAGCTTAGGGCTAATGCGATGTGCGATAGGGTTTTGTTTGGGGATACGAAATGGTGACTAGTGTTAGGGCTAATTCGTGAAGTGCATTTCGAGGGGCATTTCTCAGATCTGTTAGGGATTTTCTTGAGGGATGGTGTAGACGGGGGAGAGGGGTTCGGCAGAGGGAGAGAAGTGAGGGTAAGAGGGCTACGAAAGTGAAGAGAGGGAGGAGAGGAAGTGCGGCCGAGAGGGTGAGAGATCAGAGTGAGGGCGACATTGCTTGGCAAAGAAAGGGATCTGATTTTGCGTGATGGGAGAACGGAGAGGAAGGAGACGAGGGAGGAAGGGAAGGGAAGGGAAGTGAACTCGACAAGGACGAAGGGATCTGAGGGATCTGAGGGAGAATTCGAGTGAGAGCTGTGCGAAGTTCGAATCAAGTGCGAAACTGTGACGTGGAAGCCAGACCGGGTTCGCCACGTAACGGTGTGTGGTGTTGGTAAGTTGAACCGGCTTAGGAATAGATTTTTCCTTAAAATAAACTTTACATATATTATTTCCGAGAGATCATTTAAACTGATCTGCCAGGTTCTTAAAAGACGCTTTCGGGGAAAGAGATGGCAACAATACGGAGGCATATAGGCTACTTGAAAACAACGTATAGTCTTCCTAGACCACGTCTTTTGTACGGTAATCGTAGAGGTTTAAGAATAGCAGTCTCCTCACCAAGATCTTCGGAAAATCCGAATGCGACTTCGCCACCATCCAGAAGCCACCAACTCGTCGCCTCGGGCGTGTCCTGTGTCCGCCAGACTTTTCCATCTCAGTCATTAACACAAACACTACGTCTGCGACTAAAAGCACACTCGCATACAAAAGCAGACACCCAGGGTAAGAGAGCGGAGATGAAGTACGTATTGGTGACCGGAGGAGTGGTGAGTGGGCTGGGCAAAGGCGTCACTGCCAGCAGCATAGGCGTCGTCCTCAAAGCCTGTGGCCTTCGCGTCACCTCCATCAAAATTGGTACTTTACATTCACCCATATCTGATACAAAGTTAATTAATTTTGGGTATGCTTTTCAGGCTTGTATGATTTATTCTTCTTATTTATCATTATCCATAATAGCCAAGGAATGAATTAAACTATTTGGCAGTGTGTTCTGAATTTTGGAGTGGTTGGTTTTATGACTTTTTTAATGTTCTGTTGACTGGGATATGATTGGATTCAACTTAATTAAGGGTCTCTTCGTTACTTATTGCAACTTCATAGTTAGTTTACTTTGGTTCATTGCCTTTTAATTATTTCAAATGGTTGGCTTCTAGGCTGTGACTTATTTTTCCTTTATGTGTCTGCATGTGTATAACTTTTCTGTTTATAATCTTCAAAAAAAAAAAAAAAAAAACTTTTCTGTTTATAAACGTACTCATAGAAGCATCTCTCTCTCTCTCTCTCTCTCTCTCTCTCTATATATATATATTCATTTGTTGTTTCGAATTTGATGGAACGTAATGGGAAAAAAATGTTCGAAATGTTTGGAGCAATTTTAAAATTTCTTTCGCATCTAAATTTCGATAATTGTTTTGTTGCAGATCCATACTTGAACACTGATGCTGGTACCATGTCTCCCTTTGAACATGGGGAGGTTTTTGTTCTTGACGATGGTGGAGAGGTCTACTTTTTTTCTTTAAAATCTTTATGCCTATTAGTTTATAAAGTATATAAAGTACGAGATAGAATGATTGATTAATGTAGGTGGCAGAAAATTAATTTTGTCATGGAATAATAAGTTCGTTATTTGGTCATCTCTTCAAAGGTTGATTTGGACCTGGGTAACTATGAGCGATTCCTAGATTTGACACTTACAAGAGATAACAACATTACCACGGGAAAGATATACCAGGTCTTAATTTAATACTAGATCTTTTAACCTTATAGATTCTGTGTGCATCTTACAATAACCGTGTTTGTCCATTTCCAATCAGTCTGTCCTTGAGAAGGAACGGAGAGGTGATTATCTTGGGAAGACTGTCCAGGTGGGCTATGTAGAGTTAATGAAGTAGGCCCTCTTAATTTACTAGCATGGAGAGATCACAATGGGCTAAACGTTTCCGTGTTTTTTGAGTGGATTCCAGGTGGTCCCACACATCACAGACGCCATTAAGAATTGGATTGAAGCGGTTGCTGTCATTCCTGTTGATGGAAAAGAAGGTCCTGCAGATGTTTGTGTGATAGAGTTGGGAGGGACAGTAGGTATAAGCTATTCAAAACCAAGAGCATCTATTGTGCTGAATATGAACTCTCTGTTGTTTAATTTACCCGCAATAGATAATTTTATATCTTTTGAATAGGTGACATCGAATCAATGCCATTCATTGAGGCTCTGCGACAACTGTCCTTTTCAGTTGGTAAGGTCGATTTTGTTTACGGGTTCAACTAATGAAAAATCTGCCCTGATACATTAGGAGCATAACAGTAATAGGTCAAATACAATCAGCTTTTATCTAGTGTGCAATGCTGTTCATTATGTCCATTGAATTGGGACCCACAATTTGTTATGACAATTGGCTTAACAAATTGTTCCCAGTATTCACCTTATTGTGCACTAATGTTGTGAGTTTTCCTCATGCTCAGAAAGAGTCGTGCTAATTTGATTTGCATGCTCAGGTCAAGATAACTTCTGCCTCGTTCATGTGAGCCTGATACCAGTACTGGGCGTTGTTGGAGAGCAAGTAATACTCCATAGCCTGTATATGAGATTTGCAAAGTTTTAGTTGTTTCACATATTTGATTGTAAATGTGGAGATCATAGTTGATTATATTCCCCGAACATAGGATTTTGTGTTCTCTTGCATCCTTCCCCTTTCCCTCTCTCTTTCTCTTCCCCTGAAGTTAAATGTGATGTGTTTTGTGGTGCAGAAAACGAAACCTACACAACACAGTGTTCGGGAACTGAGAGCGCTAGGCTTGACTCCTCATCTGTTAGCATGTCGCTCTGCTCAGGTATGTCTTTCATCTCTCTTGAAATCTCATGCAGATGAGGGCATGCATTATTGGAACATATATAGCCCCAGAATCATCTAAAAGGAGAGAAGGAAAACAGGACTTTAGCTTGAAAACCTCTTTAGTCAACCTATTTAAAAATTATTTGCACACTTCATCCTAGTTGGGTGGGTGCAAGCAGCTGACTTGCAGATGACTCGCTTATCATTATAGTTTGGGAAGGCATAGTGTGAGAATGAGTTATGAATTTCATTTTTGGGATATGACTTTTTTGATAGCTATATAATTTATCAGTTTTCTGTGGGATCAAAGTTGTATATCGTCCTGGATCTTTTCAATTCTGATTTTGTACCTTGCTTGTGTGTGATGTATACATTAAGCTGTTCTTAAAAAACATTGAAAGTCTCAACAACAGTTATTTTGAATTTCCTTATCCATTTCTTCATTTGTACTTGCAGTCATTGATCTGAATTACAATTAGTAATTCTTGTTTGTACTTTTTTTGATAAGTACTTCTTCATTCATACTTCAGCAGTCATTGATCTGATTTGTGATTTTTTTATTTTAGTGCTTATTTTTTATTTTGCACTTTAAATGGAAGTTTGATGATATTGAAAATAGAATATTTTTAACTATATTGTAGCCTCTGTTGGGAAGTACCAAGGAGAAACTTTCGCAGTTTTGCCATGTTCCAGTAAGTTGCTGAAGTTTGCTCAGTGGATTTTTCAAAAGAACTCTGTTTGTTTACACTCTCCTAATGGTCTCTTGCAGGCTGGTAATATTCTCAATATCCATGATGTTCCAAACATTTGGCATGTTCCACTTTTACTTAGGGTGGGTTCGATATAGTTCTTTGATTCTGCTGAGTCACTGTTACTTCTATTATATTGCATCTAATCCTGTGTTTTTGGGATGTTTGAAATTTATTGCTGTTTCAGAACCAAAATGCTCATCACTCAATTCTAAAGCAGCTAAACTTAGAGTAAGTTTCCATTCTAATTCCTCACACCCTCTCTCCTCCAGAGGTATGATCACAGCATTGTAGTGTTAATCAACCTCAGTATATAAAAAGTTTGATTTCAATCAACTCAAGCTTTTGTATACTTGGGCTAAGGCATAGATTGTAGCTACTTCAATAATTAATATTATTCCACTCCATGAACCTAAACGGCCACTGATTTGGAAGAAATATACTTAATGCATGAAGGTTGATTTACTTTAACTTGTTATTAAAGTTTTGTTTCAGCCTGGCTATACCTCCTGCTTTAGAAGACTGGACCAGGATGGCTGAGACATTTGACAATCTTACTAAATCTGTGAGTATTCTTACAGGCAGATGTAATGCTTTCTTTGAATGGTTCTCTTGTTCATTGAAAATCATAACCTGCTGATGATTGCAGGTGAGGATTGCATTGGTTGGAAAGTACGTTGGCCTATCAGATTCATATCTCTCCGTTGTGAAGGTCTGATATTCGCTTTACTTCCATGCTTGATTTTAGTTGCTGTATGGACGTATCATATGCGGAGCCTGCAAAGTTATCAGTAAAAATTTGTAACAGTAATCATGTACAGTGTGCTCATACAGAGAAGAACTGCTTGGTCTTGTTGGTTTGGTTTTCCCTGCATTTATCCACTGCTTGTTAACTATAGAGTGGATTATATCATAGCACAAGAATGGTGCATCATTCACATAGTAATTCCTTTATGATGGTTTATCTGATCAAATAGATACTAAACTGCTCCGATGTTTTGGTTTTATTATTATTGTTATTGGTGTATGGGTTCCTGTTTTGTCATATTTGAGTTGATTAATACAATTATAGCTCTATTGTGGCCCATACATGAGTTTTTGTTAATTGTTCTAAATGATACTCTGGAGAATGAATGCCTAATTGTTCTTTTGTAATTGCATTATGATGGTCAATCTGATTAAAAAACTAGATGTATACTCTTAATGACTTCCCAATTTAAAATTAATCTCCAAATAATATTTCCATCATGTTGAATACCCTTATTTCTGTGCTGATTTGGCTTGCAGGCCCTTCTTCATGCCTGCATTGCATGTTCTTTGAAGCCATCAATTGATTGGATTGCTGCTTCTGACCTTGAAGAGGATAGTGCTAAATTGGTACTCATCCATTAGAAGTTGCATTTGTACAATATTTTATTTTCTATGTGAAAACTTGGTATTACTTGAAAATTTTTGTCCCTCATACAGACACCAGAGGCACATACTGCTGCGTGGGAGACTTTGAGGGTAAGCTCTGCTTTGAATTGTTGTTGCTGTTGGTATTATTGTTATTATTGTTATTATTATTATTGTTGTTGTTGTTGTTGTTCCTGCCTAATTGTTCTTTTGTAATTGCATTATGATGGTCAATCTGATTAAAAAACTAGATGTATACTCTTAATGACTTCTCAATTTAAAATTAATCTCCAAATAATATTTCCATCATGTTGAATACCCTTATTTCTGTGCTGATTTGGCTTGCAGGCCCTTCTTCATGCCTGCATTGCATGTTGTTGTTGTTGTTGTTCTTATTCTTGTTATCATTATTCTTATTATTTTATTATTATTCTTATTATTCTTATTCTTATTATTCTTTTTCTTATTATTCTTTTTCTTATTCGTATTCTTTATTTTCACATTCTTTACCTTCCTTCCAGCATGGAACATCTTTCTCTGAATTCAAGAATGTGGTTTTGTTCACCACTTTTAAAATGGGAAGATTGAAATGTGCAAATCCAGCCATAGAGTGTCATGCCCTGGTTTGGACATTACCTAAACCACTGAACCAGTCATGTAAGGGGAAGGTGGGTCTTGGTCTGGATATTAGGCAAAGTCGCTCTACCAAGCGTAGGGTTTCATGACAGAAATCCTTGTCCGGTAGTTCCATCTGTCCACAATTAGCCAGTTCTGGAAAGACATGTTAGAATAGCAATGGGGGTTTCCAGTATACCTCATCTCACTGGGCTGGCTTCACCCTGGCTGCTTGGCTAAGTCTATGATAAAGGGTCAATTCAAATGATCAAATGTGATATGGGATGAGTAGATCCCACAACATGATCTAGGCTAACTTGACTGTAACATGATACATCAATGGCTACTCTTCTTATTCTTTTTGAAACATAATTTGCTTATAAGTGTTTTAGGGCTGTAACATTGGAACCAAACTGTCTCAAGTATATTGGATATGTAAAAGATGTGGAAAGGAGGGTGTGTTTAGCACTGAATATAAAGTTAGAATTAGTTTTGACAAAGCTTGCACTTTCAGAATGCAGCATGTGTCTTGGTTCCTGGCGGATTTGGAGATCGTGGTGTGAGAGGTATGATATTGGCTGCAAAGTATGCTAGGGAGAATAACGTTCCTTATCTTGGGATTTGCTTGGGCATGCAGATTTCTGTCATTGAGTTTGCTAGATCTGTAAGTGACATTTCTTTCAGTATCTTTCCTGTCATTTTATGGTTTATATGATCCCTTCTTTAAATTACATGGTTCTAGGTTTTGGATTTGGAAAGTGCAAACAGCACAGAGTTTGACGATCAGACACCAAATCCTGTTGTAATTTTCATGCCTGAGGTATACATTTATCATGAGGTGGTTTCAGTACCTTTTGTGATGCATACTGCATTTAGTCTGCAATTGTTATCATTTCATCTAGGGCTCTAGAACTCATATGGGAAGCACGATGAGACTGGGATCTCGAAGAACGCTATTCCAGATGCCTGATTGTATTACTTCAAAACTGTACGTGATTTTCTTAAATTTTCATATCTGAAATTACCCAAAAGTAGCTGCCTGTCTCTGTAAATTTAAATTGATAGCTCATTTACCTCTATGAAAATACACAGTTTCTTTACAGATGACACTTCCATTTTATGTCAATGCTTGGACAATTAGATTATGTACAATCAGGTAATTTGGTATGACAAATAGTCATATGAGGCTGGCCTGTCCAGTAGTCATATGCTAGTGCTAGTGGTTGAAAGGTATCAATTTATGAACTAATAAACTTATCAGCGGTTTTGTGGACAAGTATGGACTGCTAGAAAATATTGAAGGATAAATTTATCTAAAACATTTAGCTGAGTTGGTCTGTTCCTGCGGCTGATAGTTCTTAATAACCTCCTGGTGGGCTACTCTGCTACTACGCATATTTGGCTGTGACACGAGGGCTCATTTTGTAAAAATATGCATTCTAGGACCCATTTTCTGTAGCTTTTCTAACCAATCAGTCAGCTATCTCTTGGAACTAGGACTGCTTATAAGAAAACCGAAGTCATATTCTGTCCGTAGGATTGGTGTTTTATTAGCGTCCACAGTCATGCACACCTGCATTTATGTTCCTTCCTGATTGCTAGGTACCACAATTCGGAGTATGTGGATGAACGGCATCGGCACAGATATGAGGTTAGTTTTTAAATATGGCTGCAGCAGGAAACATCTTGTTAGGATTTTCCCCTAAATAAATAGTGATATTTTAGCAATCGCCTGGTGCAGGTGAATCCTGAAGTTATTGGAAATTTAGAAGATGCTGGCCTCAAATTTGTTGGGAAAGATGATAGTGGAAAGCGGATGGAGGTGGGTTTTCTTGCTAAGTGATAACTAGATTAGCTTAATCTCATATGAAATGGAGAATTTCTCATTATTGATTTAAATTAGACAATTTTATCCTGTTGTTTAAAATAATTTTATTTTGTTTTTGTTGTGGTCATTTACTTTTGGCATGAATTGGAGCTCATGGGGTTGTGCCTCTCCCCCCTCCTTTTACGAAGCTTAAGCTTATCAAATTGATTGTGTTTCTGCAGAGAAGTCAACTTCTCTGATTCCATATGATACTAAGTATTAAACTGCAAATTTTTTTCGTGTTTTGCAGATTTTAGAGCTTCCAGATCATCCCTTCTATGTAGGAGTGCAATTTCATCCAGAATTCAAATCACGGCCCGGGAGGCCTTCAGCTCTATTTTTAGGTATTAAATGGTCAACAAACGAGCCTTGCACATCTTATTAACTGCCATTGCTGAGAGCCATGTGTATATACCCTGATATGCTGGATGTCATTACATTGTAATTGACATATTTTATATTTTCATGTGTTTATTCTGTCAATATTCATCGAAGTTCACTGGAAAAATTACTTGATGGTGTATGAGTTAAGGAAAGAAATGATCATAGATAGTGGAACAGCTGCAAGGAATTTGTATGAATGACCTTTAATTATTAGTTGGTAAGGCTTTTTGGCGTATACATTAGCACATTGCTTTTAGTTTATTCTATAAATTTGTTTTACTCAAAGATCTATTATGGGATAGTGTGTTTTGCATCGATTTGTGTAGTGGGCACTCATTTGGTTCTATACCCAAATATAGTTTGGGTATTATTCTTTTATTGGCTCCATTGGTTATAAGTCACACTTAACGTTGTACATGAGCTCACAATTGGTGGTCTGATATGGAGACATGTCCCTTCTGACCAAAAACAAAAACTACAATTATTCCTTGATAAAAAAAAAAACAGGTGGAATCGCATAGATGCCATCTTACAATGTGCTCCTGGCATTTGCCATCTAATATGAATACATTTTTTGCATTTCCATGTACAGACTTCCGTTAGCAAATGCCTATGGGCTTTTCTGATATCTTACTTCAAGTTAACTTTTTATGACTCTTCAATGTAGGCCTCATATTGGCAGCAACAGGACAGTTGGAAGCCTATCTCGCCAGTCATCAAAATGGAAGCTGATATGCAGCTTGCCCCAGTCTTCATATCTCCCAAATCATTCTTTCAAGTTAGTCTATATTTCAAGATACTGAAAGTTTGAGATTGGTTTCTGAAATTTAGTCACGTTGCAAGTGGTGGGCCCAAACAATGCTCCATAAGGAGAACGCTGGGTTAAGACTTTGTCTCTGGGTTTCTTTGGGCACTTGTGATCTTGTGATATAGTGTATGATTTTAAACATCAAGCAGATGGGTCAGTCTGATAATCATCCGACTGGTCTGTCTGGGAATCTGGTTAGGGAAGGATTTCACTTACATTTTTGTATAGACATGACATGACATGACATGCCTACTCTTAAACTGGTCTTGATGGTCTCTAGCAGGGCAGTCAGTTAGTATATCGGGCTCAGATTAGCACCTAGCCATCATGAGGTTTGCCCAGCAGAGCATATTTGAGCTTGCCTTGTCTTGTGGTAATTATATCCTTGTCATGTGGTGTAATGCCACCTGAATTTCAGATATGATTCATATATGCCTTTTTGATTTCTGTGCTTACAGAATTTGTCCAACCTTCTAATGAATGGAAAGTAATTAATACTTTTCTGGTGGATGAATGCGCGTGAAGGTTTCCAGAGCCAGAGGCGTACTCCTTGTGAGATGGTTTCCTATACATTTTGAGGATTTGGTTCTCAGTTCAAAGCTAATATCGAGTTTTGATTGAGGAAGTTATGTTTTTGGTTCCCTCCTTGGATTTATAGACGTTCTTGCTCCAATTTTTGCGACATATGCGCACACAAGAAGTATGTGAAACTTTTTGGCTGTACCATGGCAGTGATAATTGAGCTTTTTCCAATCCTAAACTTAATTATCGTATAATTTCTTGTCTAGGGATGTATCATTCAAAACGTTGGGGCTTGTTTGGGTAATTGCAAAAAATTATCCTGTGCATTAATTAGGGTTCTCTCATATATGAAATTTGTTTCTGACAGAAGCCGCGTGCTGGAATTCTATTTCATTTGGAATCACTTTCCGTTTGATTCTCGTTGCTTAATTCTTCCCGAAGATGAAAAATCGTATCAGAGGCAAACTTGGTCTATGAATTGAACTCTGCTGCTTATTTATAAATTCGTAAACATTCAATCCTAGATGAAAGCTTGCTGATACTTGGTTACAAAACGGCCGCAATGTGATGATCTCTTTGAGTGAATATCATTAAAAAAAAAAAAACTGCAAATTCCGGTAGCAAGAATGGAAGTAAAACTTTATTCTGCACAAATGAAGTAAATTCTTCATGATGAACCGTGTGAATAATTTGTGACCTTTTTTTTTTTTTGATTAACTATTTTGCATCTCTTTGTACTGCAAATACGAAATCTGTCTCTGCAGTTTCATCTGTGCATGGAATTTAGCGATGAACTCTTCGGCTCTCAAATCAATCCCATCTTCCTCTTCTTCTTCACAAACCCCATAGCTACCCTCTTCATCTTCATCTTCATCTTCCTCTTCAGCTCCACCCATAAGAAAACTCTTCCTCCCACCATGATCATAGCCATAAACATCATCATGATCATCACCACTAGCAAAATCGTAGTCGAAATCAACTTGTGGGGTAATGCACGGAATGTTAGGCAGGTGGAACCGCAAGCGGCCTGGTCGGTGCATTTTGACGTGGAAAACGGGGGTCTCGTCGAAAGAGAGCTCGCGCTCTGTATAATGGATTCGATCATCGCGCCGAGAGCTGTGAGTAAGGCTTCGAATAAACTTGGGCAGAAGACGTAACTCCATCATGAGGCGGCGTTTGAAGACTCCGCCCTTTCGTGCCCATAACAATGCTAAACGCAAAATATTTAATGCCCTACGAGCCACATCAAACTTCTTCTCCTGCATTTTCAGCCTGCTAGCTATATATTATACGTGGGCGCACAGCTAGAAGAAAAAAAGCAGCAGCAGCAGCAAGCTAGCTGTTAGATACTTGTGTGTGGAAAAAGGATGTGAATTTTGAAGAGAGAATGCTGTTTTGCCTTGTTGGAAGATTTGGGAGGCGAATCAAAGCTAACTTTTTTTGTGTTGGAGTTTCTCAGGTGCTGATGGAGGCTGTAATTTATCATATTTATATGTGCATGACAAATTTGTACGCGGTCTGAGAGCGAGAATCGAGAGAGACAGCGAGCGCTATAAACAGTGGGTGGTGGGACCGTGGAGGACACACACAGGACGCGGCTATAGCTGCACACGTAACACTCTTTTCCAAAACGTTACGGGAAGGGAAATATTTAGTAACAAACAAAAAAGAAATCTCATAAATAGTAGTTTGGTGTTGTTTATTAGATTATATAATTATTTTTTATTATAAAATAAATATAACAGGTCAGATAAGCTATCATATTATGAGATTATTTTGTATAATTTTATTAAATTTTGTATAATAAAAAGAATGATAGTAAATTATCGTGACTTTATGCCTTCCATTAAATATAAAAATATTTTAATTATAAAATAAATTTAACATATTATATCAAGTCATCTTAATTTATAAATATATTTTCGATTGGTTCTATTTGTAAATCTAACCTTTCTCGAATTATCACTTTTATTAGTGAATAATGGAAGCTTCAAAAGGAAAACATTTCGTTTCCTCATTTACGACACCTTTCAATGGAGATTTTATACATGAATATAAGTTGAAAACATGAAAATTGGAAAAAAAAAAAAATATTTATGCATAACAGTAATAAAATAAAGAGTAAAGGAGGGAGGGAGGGAGGGAGGGGGGGATAAAAAATCACTTTTATTATGAAATTGGCTATATATTAAATTAAGGGATTCACACATGATGCTTTTCTAAGTTCCAAATCGAGGGTAAAGTTCTAAGAAAGCACAACAAATCAACCCTCTATCTAAGCATCATTTTCTTTAGCTTGCAAGAAAGGGACACTCTTAAAACAACCTGTACGTTTTGTTGTTGCTTTCAAATTCGAACAAGCTTGACAGAATTTGGGGATTAGTAGGAATTAATTTTTTATTTTATTTTTTTATAATGATTCAAGTCCTGATCTATCGATCCTTTAGAATATTCACAATAGTTCATTTATTTTATCATTTAAAATACATCACTAAACTTACTTGTTCTATTTTACATACTGACTTTTATAATATATTATAAATCAACTTATATATTTTTTCTTCGTATAATTCAAATAATATTTTTTTATTCTTTTTAAACATTTCATTTCTACCAATAAATTTGTAATATCCATATTTTTTTTATTTGCAATATATTATTATATACAATGTAATATAATTCAGTCTTATACACACAAAAATAAATATATATATAAGCCAAATAAAAATTAAAAAATAAATCAAAATATGAAAAAATTGGATAAATAATATTCCAAGATATCTTTTAGAAAAAAAATAAAATAGAAGGGTTTAAATGATGAACAATAAAAAGAATTTGTACTGAAATGTAAAAATAAACAGAAATGAGAGAGTAAATGAAGTATAAATAATAAAAAAAATTGTTTAAATGATAAACAGACATGTTGTGGATTACTATAGCTATTTGTCTTTTACATGTTCTTTTACGTATGCATAATCTCATGAAATGAAACTCATTTTATGAATAATTTTTTAAATAATTTACTATTTTTTTTATCATACATAAGCCATTGTGAATGCTATTTAGAGTCACTCATGCAGTTCTGCATTAACTTGTGAGAGTTTTGAAACATTAATGTTTCTTGCTATATTAATCTAGCCTGCTGGTATTTGGTATATATTCTAAACAACATTATTAAAACCATTGCTCTACGTTCATAGAAAGGCCGAAATCTTAATATAAATATAACATTTGCGTCCTAAAATATTTTTAATTGATGCTGATTTGTAGAAAAAAAAAATACATTCAATATTAAATATATTAAAGAATAAGATATACGTACAATTATTTTTTATAATTTTTTTATAGTTATATTCTAAAATGAGAATATTTATTTTAATGATATCACTTTTATAATTTTTTTTTTATAAAAATATCTCTTATTTAAAATAAAGTCATATAAAAATTATAAAAAACTATCGTATATCATTTTTCTATATTAAAATGAGGCAAAGAACCCGCAGCACAGTTTATATAAAAATATGAGTTTTGATACACAACTTCTTTCATATTCTATACTCTACATTTTTTTAAATTTTTTCATATTTTTTTAAATTTTTTCATATTTTTTTAAATTTTTTTTAAATTTATTTTTTTTAAACTATTTCAAATTTTTTATTCATTATTCATATAATAAATATTTGATAAAAGAAAAAAAATAAAAAAAATGATGGGTAGAAATTGTGTGAATAGTAAGAAATTAGAATGTACTTAATTTTATTTTTTTAAATTATTCCATATTAATTATATTGGGAATTGGGAAAAAAGTTCAACGACTGCTTGTTTCTTTGTCATTTCGAAATAATTAGCAGGAATCCAAGACTGATGTCGGCTGGTTGGTTGCCTGGATCTCCCCAAAACCGTGTCAGCTGGTTGGAGGAGTTGCTAGTAATATGATTTATATTTTACTTTTTGAAATTAATCATCATAATTAATAATGCCAACATATAAATAAATAAAAAAATAAAGCTAGCTGAAGCAGTATTCCTTAGCCCATAAGCAATGATGAATTATATGAATTCACATGGCTTGCTTTGAATTCACTGAAGGATATCATTATGATCCAGTAGTCTTAACACTTCAAGAAATGGAAAATGTTACTTATATTTATTATTTTCATCTTTTTATTTAAACACATATATTTACATATCAATATGTGTATATTTAAATATAAAATAAAAATTAATAAAATCACATGATGGTGTGTAGTATAGAGGATAAAAAATAGAAATTTTCTTTTCTTAGAAGTTTAAAAGCCCCCTCCCTTTTTAATTTGGAACAAACAATAACAATTATTTTGAAGATGACAAATTTCATTTTAGAATAAATAAAAAATTTAAGTACAGGATAGGGCAGATGGAAGGAGACCTGATTTTAAATATGAGAAATACTTTAGTCATAAATATATTTTATAAAATTAAATTAATAAATTAATATAATTAATATAATGAATTAGATTGTAAAATTATTTTTATTATAAAATAAATTTGATATATTATATTAAATTATATTAATTTAAAAATTTATTTTGATGACATCATCAAATATACGTGTGGCCTGGCCACCCTCTGCCCACATAATTACAAGAAATTCTCTGTACTGTTCATTGATGCCAGAAGGAATTCTGATGTTTGACAGCAAAAGTTCCCATGTTTTCTTTAAACTTACCTCAGTAGCTGGCAGTTGATCACGTTCATCATAGCCTCCAGGAAACATCCTTTGCGTACACCAATTGAACAAGCTGTAACCAAACTGCACGAAAGCAAAGTTGATTGCTTGACTTTTTAAAATTAGTTTTTCATAAATACATAAGTTACAGTGCATAAATCTTGATATCATATATCAAATTCTAAATATATTTTTTATTATAAAATAGATTTTACATATGTATCATATTAAGAACACGTCATTTTATAAATTAATCACTTCTTGTCTATAAAAGAAAAAAATAGCTCTAGCAGAAGTGACATGACACGTGTATTTTCATTTTGTAAACGAATTCAACATGATCTATTGAAAATCAATAGGATACGAAAGGAGGACATGAGGAGGTCCTAACAGCCACCCCAAAAATAACAGGACAGTAGAGTGCAACCAAAAAGAAGATTGAAAGGAGAGGAAATTAATTGAACCATTCTTAGTTTCTTGACTTTGAGATTGCTTGCTACCAAGAGTATGCATGATTGCTCCTACTATTTCATCTGCATTACAGGAAAAATAAATATTTGTGATGAATTATTTACGATAAAAATAACTATTTATGATAAAAATAACTATTTATGACAAAAATAGACTTATTTTGATAAATAAAAAATTATTTTCATAGAAAATAATTGACAATAAATAAACAATTTTCTTATAGTGCATTGTCGTTTCAAGTGCAGTCCTCTAGATTGAGACAATTGACAAAGATATTCGCACCATGTTTTGATCTAGAAAAAAAAGGTAGATCTGATGTCCAGAAATGTCAGCCTCAGCCGCATGGAAGATGACTATCATGTGAGTAGAAAGTTAGAAAGCTTAAGAACTATCATGTTTTGTTCTTTTGATGTGTTTTTTCACTACCATATACGTACATACATACATACATATATATATATATATATATATATATCATCTTTGATTTTTATAGTGCTACTTTTTTAATGGACATAGTCATCATATAAATATATATATAATTATTATCTTTGTTTTTGTTTTTTTTTTCCTTTTTGTCAAAACAATTCATCCATGGCCAAAACAATAAGTTTCTATTAGTTTTCGATTAAAACAATTATGTTTCAATTTGCGAACATCAAATCATCCATTTCAAACATACATTAATTAGTCCATGTTTGGATAATTAATTTCAATTTAAAAAAAAAACGTAAAAACTATTTTAATTTCAAACCAGACATCTTTTAATTTTAAAAAAGAAATATTATTTCACTTTTCATCCAATCATTTGTCTATATCTCATTGAAAAGTTAAATATACAAAAAATAAAAAATAAAAAACCCAAAACTGATAATCCTATAAAAACTATATTTAAACAACTTTTTAACTCTTCTCATCCGTCTTTACAAATCTCATCAATATAGAGCATATTTTTTCAAAAAAGCATTATTCAAATTCTCTTATCTATCTTCAAGAAACCCCCAAAAAATCACATCGCTTCGTGATGTTTCGAACCCATTCTGGAAAATTCATTTGTCAAATATGACTTTATTGGCCAAGTCATTCTCAAAAAAATGTGTTGAAATCTTCGGGCATGGTTGGTCAACTCTTTTTTATAAACTATTAAAAAAGTCTTGAACTTAATCTAAGCATATTTCATTTTTTTAAAATCTATTTCAACTTTTCATTTAATGATTTGCCTAGGTTTCATGAAAAGTAACAAACATAAAAACAAAAACTTTTACAAAAACATAAACAAAAATGCTCTTAAAAGTCGTGTATAAACAACTTCTTAACTCTAGTACTTACAAACTTCACAAATCTCAAATTAAAATATATTTAAAAAAAATATTCAAACTCATATGATCTACTTTCACAAACCCTAATAATTAATATATCTATATATTTAAAAAAAAAATTATCAAAACCTCTTGAAACCAAACATAACCTTAATATTATTCAAACAATAACCAATCATGGTACTTGAACAACTACGTACGTAATTGTTCGAATGATAGTATTTTTATATATTGATCAAGCATAACAATTTGCAACACATCTTATGTTACTTAATTGGCCAATTGATCCATGCATTCAAGTCTATTACAAACGTTAGAATACTGAAAATACAGATACCGTTCAAATTAGCAATGTTGCTTGATGTTCTATGTACGTATATTTTTGTTGGATTAACTTTTTTTGATGAATTTTTTTTCTAGAAAGCGCTACAAGAGATAGGGTTTTTAAAGATGAATCATTTTGTCTAAAAAAAACCCAATTTTTGTCCCAAAATGTTTTTTAAGATGAAAAAATTTCGTCTAAAAAAGCCTATCTCAAAAGGATTTTGGAGGTAAAAAATGATTTTCATCTCAAAAAAAAATTTTTAGGGATGAAATTGAGCAGAACCAATTGAAACTATTTGAACCGGCTTTTTTTAGACGAACCATTTTTGTCTCAAAAAACCGTTCGAATGGAATCCTATCAGTTTCAACCGACACGTACCGTTCAAACTATAAGATATTTTGATTCGAACTAATGACCATATTTGATCCTATTTGAATGGACGGAGTGTTCGAATAGATTTTATGCATTCGAACTAATAAATTTTTCAAATGACTTGTGTTCGAACATAAATTCTGTCTATTCGAACAGACTTTTTATTTTCAAAAATTATGTCTGTTTGAACAAGGTTTTGCATATTAATGTTGTTCGAACAAATATTTTATTGTTCGAACGACAATATTTTTTTGTTCGAATGGATTTATAAATGGTAATTTACCATTCGAACTGGTTATTTACTGTTCAAACGGTATTAATCATACAAAAAAGAATTTAATTAAAAATACCATACTAATATTACACAAATTGTAATTCAAACATCACAGTTGTTCAAATATTTTGAAACATCATAAAAGAAAGACAATTAAAAATAAATAAATTTTAAGATTGTGGTGGTGCATAGAGTTTTAGGACATCATTGATTGCCATTGCTCAAACATTTTTTGGTTATTCAACTCCAGCATCTTCTGCATGTTCTCTTCTAACCTCGCCTCTAAATCCTATGCTTGATCTAATCGGGTTAGCAACTTTTTTTCCTTGGACCTCAATCGTTCTATCTCAAGTGTTGCTTCCTCTAATTCCTTAGTCTTGTCATCATTCGATCTGGCTTTATAAGGGGATGATGCTATTAAGGATGGCTTCAAGTAATGTCCTAAGCCCTTCAAATATTCAAAATGTGATTCAAGAACTTGAGAAAGGATCTGAGTATCGTTGATAGATGATTCATCAGATGGGTCCATAGTAGTTTCCTTGAAAGATATCATCTTGTCCTACAAAAAAAAACATTAAAGTTAGTATAAGTAAAAAAAAAAAAATTATTAAACAATGGAATTAAAGAAACTTAAATTTACATAATTTGTCTCTACTTCGGGATTGGTCCAAACACCATCACGATTTTTATGTGCTTTAGCATACAATTTGGTTATGTCTATATGTTTAATCCATCTATCATATACTAATATAAAATATAACAGCGAAATTACCTGATAAGCAGAATCTTCAAACATATCACAAAAATTCTCCCATTCGTTTGGTGACATTGCTTGGAATGGATTTTGGCACACCTTTGTTGTAGTATTGAACTTCTGACAATGTGCATGACATCGACCTTTGTACTTCTGGAATGAATTCAACATTAGTTCCTCAACCGTTAGTCAATCCTCTTGTTGGCCAAAATTAAGTTCAAACTCGTCATTTAAAAAATTATAAATAATTAGTATAAATACAAAGTAATTTTAAATTAACATGTTATACTTGGTTTCTTAGGATGTAGCTTATTACCAGGCAACAATTTTTGATGTGGTCTTTCATATTTTGGAAAACTTTAGCCCAGGAGGATGTAGCTATCGGTGCATACGTGCGAGTAAGGGTACTAACATAAGAAGCAAGCCAAGTTACTGAATCCCCAGAGCCACCGATGTGATCATCAAGAATATCAATTTTAATTTTACCTACTTTCCTTAATTTCTCTATGCAGACACCCTTTGCAGTGCCTCAATCTCGACGATGGCTTACAACAACTATATATACAGTAATTAAATTATATATTTTAATAAATTATTTTATTTTATAGATATATATTACTTAAATTGAGCATTAAATGTGATATTTAATTTGATAAAATACTTTGTTCTGGATCTGGTGATGTTGGCCCACTATTGATGGCAGGCAAACCACACGGGGATGGCACACATGTTGCTTTGCATTTGGGAGGCATATCTGTTTGAAATTGTAATAAAATATTATTCAAACAAATGTTACGGATATTTATAAGAATAATATTTATACAAATATCTTTTTGAAATTCATTCACTATTATTTTTGCTGGACACTTCAGTTGATTCATTCACTATCACTAGACACTTCAGTTGATTCATATTCTTCCGACATTTCATATTCAATTATTTCAGGTTGAACATATTCTCTACGCAATAGGACCATGTCATATTGACTTAGATCAACAAATAGATTGATGTCTGATTCGTTTTCTTGATATGTTTCTTTATTTGCTAGACTATCAACTTCTTTATGTGGTTCGTCTGCCTTTGAAATGTAATCATATACATTTCTCGGTGCAAACTTTCCACTACTCGCCATGTGTTCCTGTTCTCTGAATCATGTAAATAAAAAACTTGATTTGCTTGGCAAGCAAGAACGAAATTATCATTCTCATACCACGTGTGAGATGTATTGACACTCACAAGATATTCATCGTTACGCACTCCCAACCTAGGATTTGAGACATCCCACCAATTACATTTAAAAAACTAGGTCATATATCTCCCCACGTATTTTAATGCTATGAATTCTTCCAAAATTTCATAGAAGTCAATGTTATCATCCACATGGTTTTCTTCGACTACAATCCCACAATTTTGAATTTTCCTATATCGTTCTCTGTCAGTTATGTGAAATCTATATCCACGCACCAAACATCCTGAGTATTGGATGGCCCGCCTAGATAGACTGCCAGAGCATACAGTTCTGGTGAGATTTCTTCTAAAATTTCACCATATTTCGCTGTAACCTACATCAATAAATATTATTATAATTATATCAATGTTAGATAGAAAAAAAAGTGAAGTTTAGTGGTATAAAGTTCGTAGACAATAAGATATTTTTACAGTAATATGTTATGTTCAAACCATGAAGCGAATTCTTCTTCGTACTTCTTTTCTACCTCAGTTACACCATTCATGCAAAGTAGTTGTATATGTTTGCTGCTCATGTTCATATGAACTATTAATTTGTATCAAATTATACTATATTATTGTAGATGAACTTAAAGATACTATTGATTTAGAGGATTATCACTAACCTCAAGTAGTGGTCAAACTCTACGCAGTTATTCACAACAAACCATCGAGCTCTTTTAAACTCTTGCCCACATAGGTCATAATCCCCTTGTGCGCCTATGGGACGTATGATCTGGAAAAACACAGAAAATGCCGATGAGACTCCCATTTGTCCACCATTATAATTTCAATTCACTCTCGTAAATCTAGTATCAATCCTTTGGAAATATATTGAACCAAATGTGTGCCATTCATTATCAATGTATGACTCTGCAATTGAACTTTTCGAACAAACTTTTGTCCCACATATTGCTTAAGTTTTCTCAAAAACCATTCAATAAGATACATCCATTTATATTAAACCGGGCCAGCGACTAAAACCTCAAGAGGTAGATGCATAGCTAAATGAATCATTACATCAAAAAATGAAGGCGAGTACAAACTCTCCAATTTGCACAATATCACTGCAATGTCAGCTTTCATTGTTAATAATACATCAGCTTTCAATGCTCTATTGCAAATGTCCCTGAAAAATCTTCCTAATTCTGTGGGAGTTGTATGAATATCTCATTTAGGAAATGGTTTGCCATGTAAGACCCAAGGTGAGTGTTTAGGATCTATTCCATTTACATATAAATGCTTCACCACTACTACAAAATTATAAGAACTGAGATTTTTGTACGAACATCTTATAAATCCTTGACTGTCAACACTCATGTGAGCAAATTTTATAAAAAACTTCACCCCTTGAGCATACTCTTTATAGTCTCGCCCAAGTCTATCTCCCAATAGCATCCAACTCTTATCCTTGTATTTCTGTTACTCGTCGGCTGTCTATCAAAAAAACCTAATTCATGGGATAAAAACTATCAAGAGTCTATTCGTACTTGTTTACCATCTATTTTATAAAGTAGTTGGCCTTGTCCCATTTGAGAGACTATCATCTATATAACATATATACTTAGTCCAAAAATCTAATGTTAGTAAAAATTTCGACAGTATTTTCCTACAATTCTCCAAGTATGCTAGTCACGATAAGTCGGCGACCCAATTCATGGGTCGACAAACTTACGGACCACATACCCGAAGAATGTAAGGAAACACTGAATCAAAATTTTAAGTAACTAACACAAGAGTTTAAATTGAATATATCTGTCATATAGATGATAGAATTCCAAACTATTCATTTTGGACAATTCAAGAGTTGTGCCCAAACATTTTTTAAGAGAATATTTGGCCATAACTCTCAAACGGGTCTAAGGTTCAATTGCATATAAAAATAACTCTAAAATCCAATTCCTAACTAGTAAACCAAGGCACTAGTAGTATAGTAACACATATACTTCGACAATAATTTATGCTATATTATGTTATGAAATCAAATCACATTCCAAATCACAAATACATTACAAAATCACATTACTTATGTTTTAATTATACATTATAGTTTTTTAATTAATTACGTTTTAAGTATTAACAATTCTTATGTTTATTATTTATTAATTATTAATTATAATTCAAGTATTACTTATTTTTTAATTATACATTATAGTTTTTTAATTAATTATGTTTTAAGTATTATTTTTAATTTAAGTATTATAACTCAGAAGTACAATTGTTCAAACACTTAAATGTCTGTTCGAATAGTATAATTCGTTCGAATGCAAAATTATAGTGTTCGAACATTTGCAACCCAAATTCCAAACACGAAACTAGACAAAACACAAGCTTAGAAAGCATATCGCATATATACAACATATATACTTTTAATAGCAACTATATATACAAAACATGACAAACATACAACATATATATTTTGAATAGCAACTCCAAACACTCCAATAAACACCTACACAATATATATAAACTTTAAAATCAATAATTTGTTTGGAAATTAGTTAATATACAAGGTAGATTAACAAAAATCATATCTTCAATCAATACAAGTGTACAACCCTCTTTGTAAGATGATAGAATGAAGGATTGTGTGAAGAAAATGGAGGATTTTAGAGAGAAAACAAAAAAGAGAGGAAATGAGAATATAGGAAATGAGGGACTAACAGTGGGCTGGAAGTGTTTTAACTTTTCATTTATCGTTAGAATGTCAATATTTGGTAGTCAAACGCGAAAACATTCAGCGCAAATGTTTTCCTGCTTTAAAATTTTTCATTAAAGCGTTCAAATGGTAATAAAGTACTAGTCGAACGTTAGTTCACTGCTCATTAATTGGCAGGATACTTTCCCGCCACTATTTCAGAGGCGCCAAAACTCCAAGAAAAGAGTTCGAATTTGTTTTCAAACGCTAATATAGCCTTCGAACTATGTGTAGATACCATTCCTTAATGTTCAATTATATTTATTTTTTACATTATACATATTAAATAATAGTATACTAGAATATAATATAGACATATATATTATACTATAATTTAGTAATATAAAGTATCATATATATTATAGTATAGTAAAGTATAGCGGAGAATGTAAGATCATATATATTAGTAATCTATACTCTCATATATATAAAAATATATACTATCATATATATAGTATCATATTTATTATAGTATAGTAAAGTATAGAGGAATTTGTGAGATCATATATATTAGTACTCTATACTCTCATATGTATAGTATCATATATATTATAGTATAGTAAAGTATAGAGAAATTTGTAAGATCAAATATACTAGTAATCTATACTCTCATATATATAGTATCATATATATTATAGTATAGTAAAGTATAGAGAAATTTGTGTAACACCTGGGCCAGCCAAGCCCGCTTTACAAAAAATTTTGGGTTTATAGGTATGAAAAGTCCATTTGGAATTATGAATAAAATTTTTGGAAGAGAGTTCGGGCCAAAGATTTTATTTTGGCGGATATTGACTTTTTATTGGGCTTGCCATGTTAGTTAAAATCATTAAATATTTTGGTTTGGATGGAATCTTGGTATGGGGCAAAGAATTTTTGGAACAAGTATTTTTCTTTTAAGGATTAGACGTGGTCCAAATACTTGGAATGGGCTAAAAAGGCCAAGCTGTGAGACCCATTGCTTGACTCCTCTTCATGCATGGTTTTGATCACGACTCATGTCCGTTCTTCACTACATGCACGGCTTCATTGCGTCCAATTCCTCCGCATGCACATTTGTCCCACTAGAGTTATCGGCAACACCATATATATTCAAAAGTTTCATTTCACGATACACGTCTCTTTCCCCAGGGTTTTTTTTTTGTTCTCTATCATCTATACATATACATACGGTTAGATATCCAAAACGAAGAAACCTCAAGCCGCAACCTTCCTCTACATTTAGAGCATCCCAAAAACTATGCCCCACGTTCAAGTAACAACCAACTCGTGAACCACCAACCGCTACCCCTCTTCTCTCCCTCCACCGTAAACTGCACCGTAACACTACTGGTTAGCATTGCTCAAGCCCCATGAGAAATTGATCACAACCACGTAGGCCCTTCCATAAACCACTACCACTAACTCACACGGCAACACCACCCCAAGCCGCCAGCCTTGTCCGTTGACCAATACTCCTCTACCATTCAACACAGGAACTTAGCCTTACCAATGTCGAAAGACCTATGTTCTTGCTCAATCAAAACATAGCAATTTCGGAGCCCATTAGAGAGCCAAGTTTCCACCTTGTTAGTTGTCGCTCCTCGCCAGAAACGGCCACACCACACTGACACAGCTCGGTCGTACCACTTCCTAGACCATCATACGTAAGTCCACCACTCTCCTCTCCCTCACGTCGTGTCCTCTCTTTCTCACTCTCTGTATCTCTCTCTCATCAGTGCTTAGTCACTCATCGTGCCTTCCTAACCACTGCATATGCCCAGCTTCGTCGCAACTCCTCTTGGTGATGATTGATTTTCGTTCAGCCTTATTGTGGAAAAACTCAGAATAGTTAAGAAGTCTAGGTAAGTGGGGTTCCTATACTAACCTTTGCCTAAAAATAAAATGGACTGAGCTCAATTTTTAAAATATGTATGTTTTGTTATGAAAAGAAATTTGAAACAATCTTGGTTATTTGTTCTGCATTACTCATGAAACTATGTATATGAATAAATTATTTTATGGCATGACTGGTGTAGACATGAGCTATTTTAACATTTTGTTTCTGAACTGTGCAAAAGAGAGCAAATAAGAAATTTTGTGCATAAATTATGTTTTTGTGAATCTAATTCTGTTATGTTCTAAAGTGTTCTAAACTTTGATATGATATGATGTGATTTCTGAAAACCTCTGGCATGATGTTCTGTTTTTGTTTTATTCCTTTCTGACCTTATGATGGGTGTAAAATTGTGGCCTTTGTTTGGGTTGGTATCAACTTTTTTGTTTCGGGTGCACTCACTTTGGGAGCAAAGTGGTTTTCTGCGTAGTCTTTCTTGTGTGCGCACTCGGGGCTTCGAGAATAATAAGGGGAACATTTACATTCTGTTTCTGCTCGGTTGGCCATTAGGGTTCTCACAATCCTACCACATGTGTTAAACATGGTCTCTGTTCTGACAGGATATGATAAGATGAAAATATTTAATTATGCTATGCCAAATGGATTTTGATTATGAATATCTTGAACTTTCACTCCAATATGTTTGGTAATATGTTCTGACTCTGCATTCTGAAAATAAAAAGTATTTTGTTCTGCATTCTAAACTCAGTAAATAATCATATTCGCATACTAGTATATTTTCTCTACTTACTGAGTTGTTGATAACTCATCCCTTATCTCTACAATATTTTTCAGATAATTTTGATAGTTCAGCTGGAGGACAAGAGTATGAAGTTTTAGCAAGATGTGATGATTGTAGAGGAATAAGTGCCATTTGGTACAAGTATTTATTGGGTGACGTTTAAGTCTTTGGTGAGTTTTTAATTTATTTTATTGAGGATTTTTTTAGTGTCCCTATGAAGGAACATGAATATTTGTGTTGAATATTTTATGGAGTTTCTGGATTATATATAATTGTGATATTGGAGTTGATATTAAGTAATAGGAGCTAACTCTCTAAACCTTCGGGACCGAGGTGTTACAATTTGTAAGATCATATATATTACTAATCTATTCTCTCATATATATAGTAATATATACTATCATATATATAGTATATATAGTATATATATATATATATATATATCTTTGATGGTAAAATAATATAATATATTACGATTATACTATAATAGTAGATATATATGATAGTAATTTTCATTTAAAATATTATACTATCATAGTATAAATATATATATATATATATATATATATATATAATATACTCTAATATTACATATATGTTAGAGTACTATAATAGTATGTATATATTATAGTAAATTATAGTATTATAAATTTCATTTGAAATAGATACTAATTATAATATACTATTATATACATTTTTACTAAATTTGAAACAAATACCGTTGGAACTGTAAATAATACTGTTCAAACTGTCTTTAACAACTGCTCTAATGTTTAAATCTATCATTCGAACGGTTATGTACATATTAGTTGTCGCGGGTGGAGGCTTTTCAACCCCGCCATCCCCAATCATTTGAAAACCATTTCATAGTTTGAAAGCTCATCAATCGCCGCTGTCTGCCGCCGTAATCACCACCCACATCGATGCCTCTTCCTCCTAAGTGAAAGTAGGCTCCTTAAAAGTTATTTTGCCGTTTATTTTTATCGTTTTATTCATTTTCTCTAGAAAATTTTTATTTTTCCATCAATAGCCACTGTGGGACACCACAAATCCATCGTAGGATGTTTAGAAATGAAGAATAATATGTGGTTTGTTAAAGAAACCCATGGAATCGATGGATTTCATGGGTTTTCATGGCCAACTGAGTAGACTCAGCCATGGCTGAGCTCGATTAAGTTTTCATTCGAACACTACCCATTATCGTTCCAACGTATTAACCAAAACCTTAAAAACCGTTTGAACACTATTGATCCGTTCGAACAATCTAAACCAAACACGCTGATGTCCGTTCAACCACTATAGTGCCTGTTCGAACACTGTATTATTCGTTCGATCACATTCGAATGGTTTGAACTAATTAATTTATATTAACTTATTAATTTATTTTCAACACATTTTGTTGTTCTATCAATTAATTTATTAAATTTATATTAGTATATAATTTTGTGAATATTGGAAAATATTACATTTGATCACTAATGTAAAATATGAAAAAAGCTAAAGGCAGTCAAGTTGGTGCACGAACTGCGCACCCCCGTCTACTTGGCAAAATGGGACGTTTTTGTTTAGAATGAAATGGTGCATTTCACCCTTCCTCACCCTTATCTCCCCCACGATCGAACGGTGCGTTTCACCCTATTGTGTGTTTAGATGAATTAAGTACGAAGGGTTTGAGTCATTTTTTTCACTAGAGAACTTTGAAGACCAATCTAATAAGGATTCTACATCTTGTTCAGACATAAAAGGTGACGATTTAGTGAGGAGGAAGAGGAGCAAGGTGATTCGTGAACTGGAAGAAGCTTAAGAAGCAAGATTATTCTTCTTCTATCTCTGCTCGGGTTGCCACCATTATTGCCTCCAAGAAACACCGCAAGTCTAGAAAACACTGCATGTGCGAAGTATTTGTTTTGGTGCTTAGATGATGTATGGGAAATGGTGGAAACTTTGTGGATGTTCAATTAATGCAGCTGATTTGGTTTCCTAGCTTTGAATGGAGTTGCATGAATTGGGTTTCTGTGTGTATGTAATTTTTACCGTGAGTTTTCACCATTTGTGGGCCGAAAATGATTGCTTGAATGAATGAATTTGGTTTTATATTTGAAATTTATTTTCTTGGAACAGCAGTAGTGAGTATTCAATCCTAAAAATAAATAATTTCCAAAATAAATGCACAAACGGTGGTTTGAAGTGAATATGAGCTGTGAAAAAATGTAGATAAAAAAAATACAGATGAAAGGGGCAAATTGCAACGCACTGTGAATTTGTAGCGAAACCGAGGAACAATGGTCTGATAGAGAGACGTCGGTGTTCAGGTTCTCACCACGAAAATGATTCAAATTCACAGGATTTTTTAATCAATCGTACAAAAGGATTTGGGAGAGAAGAACAAAAATCAGTCGGTATAAGGTTTGGGAGAGAGGAACAAAAATATTTTGAATCAGCCGATACATGCTTTTAAGGATTTCTGTACTGTGTTCGTGAGACCCAGGTCTGTAGCTGCAAAAATGTTCGGTGTTCAAGAGTTGAGATGGAGGATTCTTTTTCGGGTTCTCACCCTTCGTCGCCTTTTTTTTTAATAATATAAAACGTACATGTCAGGAGGCATGCACAAGAGAGTGCACCAACTTGTCTGTATGTAAAAGTACTGGTAGAATATATATTTTATTTTTTAAATTTTAGGTTGATAATAATGTCTTATAGGGGTCATAAACGTGGCAGATTAGGCGACCCTTCCATCCAAATAGTTCAAGAGCGAACTGTTTTATTGGCCCGACAGGTAAAACTGTCTGATTTCGTGACTCTTATATGGGAGGGTCATTCCCTCCAATCAGTATTCAGTGATCATGGTTGGGCACCAATCCTAGATCAAAGAGAAGAAGCAATGGAGCTCGTATCCTATATTGACATTGTCACTAAGTTCTATAAAGAGCTCGATGGTGTTAGCCCAGACGACGGAGGGGCATACAAGATCTCTGTCCGAGGAGCTTCAGTTATATTTTTAGTGGATGGACTCGTTGAATATCTTGGTATTCCTAGACTGCACGATGTAGTGATAGCTCAGAACGATAGAGCAGTTTACACATATGAGGTCGATACCCTCATTGATCATTAGATGAGAGACTTGATTGTTGGTCCAGATACTCCTGTGTACAATGAGACAAAGAGTATCAAGCAAGCATATTTATCTCATTTCTTCAAGATCATGAATTTGATAATCACCAAAAATATTGACCCTTAGTAGTACAAGACCGAGGTTGGCATGGATCGAGTAAAATTTATGATACGGGTCGCTTGTGGCATTCCTATCAACCTCGTGTGGTATATATTTGAAAGGATTCGATCAGAGGCTCGATACATTACGACAGATATATTGCCATTCGGGATCCTGATTACTCAATTTTTGCTATATTTTGGGGTTGTGTAAGATGTTTTCGAGCGTGCAGGGGAGCCAATGAGACCGATCAACAGCACCACCATGTCACGGAGCACGAGACACTTGAGACTTCATTTTCGTGGACCTGTTCCTGACCGGGTTGATATTCAAACAAACGCACAACCGGGAGATCCTGGAGTATCGGTTGGGGAGGCATCTACACAGGCCAAGGCATCACGCACATCTACTCGCAAGGAGATGGCTAATATACTATGTGCAGAGATCGGCGGACACACATCAGCTGTGATCAATGCAGTGCATACTACCATATCTAAGTTACGTATAGAGATTAATGCTAGCATCTCTGAGTTATGTACAGAGATTCATGCCATTAATGTGACTCAGGTCAAGCTCAGTAGAGAGACAATTAGGTACAGTCGAGGATGTGTGCAGAGAGCTTGGATCATCGTAGTTTCTATCTTTTATTTATATTTTTTTATGTTTTGTATGGACAATATCTAGTGTTTTGATAATTTGCTTTAATTATGAATTAAATATTTTTTTATCTTTTCTGGATTAATTATTGATTTATATTATGTGGTGTATGGATGATAATATTTATTTAACTAAAAACCTTATTAAACATAAAAAAATATTAAAATATTTTTAGGATTAATTACACATTGCCCCCTCAAATTTTTATTCAATTCACAATGTGCTTCCGAAATTACTAATTACATTAAAGTGAACCCTCCAACTTTCAAAACTTTTTAATCCTCCCTCCCGTCTATCAGCAACGTTAAATCTAATGAAAATTCACTACACGTGTTGTTCATGTGCATAATATTCAATTTAAAAATATAATTTTCATCTAATTTATTATCATTGACAGTATAAAATATAAAACAAATATATGCTATCAATTAATAATAAGTCATAAATCATTAAATACTTTTTTTTATTAATTTATATATATATTTAATGAGTATCAAATAATTTCATTGTGTACATAAATTTTTCATACTTGCTTGCAACTTAAGTATAAAATAATTTTATATATGGTTAATGATTTATTATTAATTGATAGTATATATTATTTTATATGGTCAATGATAATAAATTAGGAGAAAATTACATCTTTGCAGTGAATTTCTATTAGATTTAATGTTGCTAGTAGATGGAACGGGGGGATTGGGAAGTTTTAAAAATTTGAGGGTCCACTATGATGCAATTAGTAGTTTTGGAGGTATATTGTGAATTGAGTGGAAGATTGAGGAGGCAAAGTGTAATTAACCCATATTTTAAAATTAATTACCTAAAATTAATTTATGAATTCACAAATATTTTAATTTATAGTAAATCATAATATATAATATATACACATGTTTTATATTTTGAACAAGGTACTCACCGTTCACACATTTATGTTCCGTTTGAATAGGTTTAAAAGAATTCTTGCCAATTTTAATTTAATTTTCCACCAAAATATACATTCAAATGTATAAATATGGTGCTTGAATATGTTCGAACTAAATATGCTTCATTCAAACGGTCTTAAAACCTTTCCGCCAGATTTTTTCACCAAATCTCTCCTGTTTGAATAAACAAATTGCTATTCTAACAGTTTTGAACTTTCTCCGGCAAAATAAATTACTTTCGCTTTAAGATTTGTCTGTTTGAACAGATTTTTTGTTGTTCGAACTGTCTTGACTTTATGAGATGATCTAATTCTTCATAGAATATACAGTTTGAACGGATATTTAGACGTTCGAATGAGTTTATAAAGTCATTCATATTTTGAGACATTTCGTCTCCAATAACTACTTTTAGGGACAAAATTTAGTCCGTCCCTAAAACTAAAATTTGTTGCAGTGGAGGTCTACATTCGAACATGCATGTCTTTCTTGAACAATTACAAAAGTTCTTATAAGACATTTGTACGTAAGGGTCAAATGATCAGCAATCTATAATTTAGTCACGAGATAAGACGAAAATCAAGTCGACTGGCTTGGTTTGGGCAGTGAAAGTATTTGAGAATGTTTGTGAATAGTAATGAATAAGTAATAATAGAATATTGAATAGTAGTAAAAAGTAGATGAAAAAGTAATGAATAGTAATAAAAGTAGGTAAAAAGTAATAATATGCTAGTTTAGAAACTAAGGAGAAGGACAGGGAGTCCTAAAAGGAAAAGGGTTCACAAGGAAAATTAAACTCAATCACTCTAAAAAAATAAACCTCTATATAAGGAGAAGATCTTCACAAATCTATAGAAGCTCCATACGTATAATCTCCACAACACATAGCAACTCCAAAGGATATTCTCTCAAGTGAGGCATTATCTTCAACCTCCCAAAACTCTAATTTTTTCTATTGTATTGAAAGACATGTGAGTTCATAAGAGATTGTAAAGTCCTCCATTATAATGGATTTCGCCAACAAACAACCCGTGGATATAGGCTTTTATATCGAACCATATAACTCTCTGTGTCTCTTTTTATTTATTTTTATTTATTTTTGCTATTTATTTTATAGATGAACGCAAAAAGCACCGTGTTGAAGCCCGCATCACCATTTTGGGCCGAGAATAATTCTTTATTTCCTTCCAGTCTATTGTACAATTTAAGGCATGCAAAAATAAAATAAAAAAGGTTTTAGCGTCAATTTCTATAAAAAAGAAAATGAATTGGTCGCAAAAACTCAATATTCTTATAGTGGCATTAACAACATTAATGAACTATAAATGTTGTACCTAAAAGGAACTTGTAGAAAAATAATTTATTTTTTGTCCCAATAATTAAAATGTGAAATTACTACTTATCATAAAAGTTTAAACCGATGGAAAATGATAGATTTTTATTATTTATTTTATATTTTAACATTATCACTGATTTTGAAGTAAGATATGGGATCCATTTTAGAATGGACGGTCTAACATGTGCTGATGCTAGCTGCATGCATGCACTTGTTATATATTGTTAGCTGTCAAGTAAGGTCGTATTGGCGGAGTTCTTGGTGCACAAATATGTTTGACCGAGTTCTTGGTCACCGAATAATTCTCCTCGACACAATTGTTCAGTATTTTACTATTTTTCCACCATGCATATATGTAACAATTTCTTTTATTATTAACTTCTTTATTTGCCTAACCTGTAAATGAAGTCTCTTGCACAAGTCCGTACGTAGTTTGTCCCTCTCAAACATTAGTGGAAGACCCTAAACCTCACACAACCAATGCTGCCTATATATAATATTACACTTCCCAAGAAATGGTCGATATATTAGCTCATACTTCTGACCTTCCCAGGAAAGGTTGCCTGTCTCTTACCTTTGTACCCTAAACAACCGTCATAGGGTTCTGATCTTCAACCGGCTTCTAAAATGGAAACAAAATCAGATACCATCATCATCGTCGACATTCACACGAATAAGGATTCCATCCCTGACAACATCAGGAGGGCTCCTGCAAACGCGGGAGATGTGAAAAAGAAGCGCGGTCCAATGAACCTCCTCAGAGCAGCATCATTTATTTTCCGCAGGTCTAAGAAACCGAAACCCAGTCATGTGGATGTAGCCTCCAATGGGGGATCGAAGCGCCAGTCGCACGTTGATCAGGTGGCCCTGCCAGAGATGGTCTCGTCCCCGATGGTCGAACACTTCGAGGAATCATGTGGGTTCTCGTCGCCCATGTCTCGATCCCGCTACGGCTCAGCCTCTTCGTGTTCTGAAGCCAGTACGAGCCGGCATGCATCCGCGGTTAACCTCCAGGAGCTCGACAGGAGCGAGGATATTGATGATGGTGCTGCTTACGCCAATTGCACTGGGGATGAGATGATCGACGCTAAGGCAGAGGTGTTCATTGCTCAATTCTACCAACAAATGAGGCTCCAACGCATGGACTCCGTCGATCGTCGTTACCACGAGAGGACTCAGAGGTCAATAGGTTGAAGGGTGGAGAGAAAGAAACCGCTTGGATGTGAAAGTATGCTACTTGGCAGAGTCCGCATGCATAATTTTCATCCTTCTCTGCTTTCTTTTTCATCATAGAAGACTGAAAGTTCATGGGGCCGCCAACAATTATCAACATTATTCTTAATTATTAGCATGATTTTGTACTGCTTGTAGTTTATTTTTTTCTCGGCATGCTTGTAGGTGCATGCTAATTTAATCGAAAAAAAAATACCGAGGGAGCAAAAAATACTGAAAATAGTCCAGGAAGAGCTGGGGGTTGATTTGAATTGGCTTCATGTGTCCAATATTCCAGCTTCCATTTAGAGATTTTTGTTATTTGTGAGTTTCTGGGATATTATTGTTTTTCTGTTGGTTCTAACTTCTTTCTACAGAATCCTTTTGATTGGTTACGAATCGGATCGAAATTCATTAAAGAGATGGGGATCACGATCGTTCTGATTTTCTTTTTCTTTTTTTGGGGGGGCGGCGGGGGGTTTTATTTGTGCGTGTATGTGTGTGTGTATATATGGTGCAGCTTTATGAGTCTCTCTCTCTAACCGTTTTCTCTGAAAACGACTGAGAGGAGTTTGTTAGTCCGTTTCTGCTGCTGCAGCTGCTTTGTGCTGCTGCGGGAGGAGGCGAGGATCGTATCTGCACGCCATGGCGGGTAGAGGTGAAGGTATGGAGGAAATGACAAGGATCTGGGAATGATTGAAGCTAAGCGAGGAAGAAAACATGCCCATAGAGGTGAACTGTAGGTACTTGGAGAAAACTAAAAATAAAGGGAAGAGAAGTATAGTTGGGAAAATATGCTCGGAGAGAAAGATAGGGAAGGATATTGTGAGATCAACAATGGAGAAAATATGGAGAGTAGGGAGACCGATGGAATTTCAGGAGTTTGGGACTAACTGTTTTATCATCACCTTTGCATCGGTGAGTGATAAGGAGAAGGTCATGAGTGGTTGCCCGTGGCTCTTTGATAATTTTTTGTTCGTGATTAAGGACTATGATGGCAAAACACAACCGCATCTGATGGAGTTTGATCAGGAATGTTTCTGGATCCAGATGCTTAACTTACCCCTAAGCTGTATGACGAAGGGCATGGGTGAACAGATTGGTGGTTCTGTGGGAATAGTGAAGGATGTTGATGTCAATGAGGATGGTTTGGCTTGGGGTAGAGTTTTAAGGGTTCGGATTGCTTGTGAAATCAAGAAACCTCTGGCAAGAGGATGAACTATAGAAGTGGAGGGGAAGAGTATGTGGGTTCCTTTTCAATATGAAAAATTGCCAAAACTATGCTATCACTGTGGTAGAATAGTACATGACAAGGAAGGATGTGGGGCTGGAAAGATGGGTAAACAGGGGATGAAAGGTGGTGAATTACAGTTTGGTGCTTGGTTGAGAGCTCCATCAAGAAATCGAAGATGGTTTGAGAGAAAGGATGAACATAAGCAGAGTGAATCGGGGAATGAAACTTCACAGGATTCTTTTACAGGATCAAAGGATAGGGAGGATTCATATGAAGAAGGGGAGGGAAGGAAGAAAGGAGTGGAAGTAGAGACTGAAGGGGAAAAGGGGGGAGTGGGAGGCGTGATAGAAGAGGAGAGTAATGTGGTGTGCAAAATAGGTGGGATTGAGGAAGGAGGTTTTATTCAGGAACTAGAACTGAATTCCTCAAGGAACAATGGTGATCTGGACATACTCTCAGCTGTGAGATATGGTACTCTAGAGATGGCTATGGAAGAGGTTCAACAGCAGTAGAGATCTTGTGGTGGAAGAAAGGGCAACTGGAAAAGAAGAGCCAGAAGCAGAATAAATGCTGGTAATCTTTTTATTACTAATTCCTTGAATAAAAGAGGTGCTGATAGTATTGATGAGGCTAAGGAGGAGGGTGTGATGAAGAAAGCCAAATTGGATGAGGTAGTTTCTATGGAAGGAAATCTAGGGGCGGTGGCTGCTGTGCAGTCCCGCCTAGCATTAAGAATATTATAAGTTGGAACTGCCGAGGGCTTGGCAACCCTCGGACAGTTCAGGACCTTTGTCTTATGGCAAAGGAAAAGAAGGCCAACATGGTTTTCTTAATTGAAACCATGATCAAAGGTGGAAGAGTTGAAAATTTGAAGAGACGACTTGGGATGGAGGGATGTTTTGTAGTAGATTCTGTTGGGAGGAAGGGGGGTTTGGCTTTGTTTTGGAGGAGCAATGAGGAAGTGGAAATAAAAAACTATTCTACTTGGCATATCAATGCTGAGATCAGTACAGGAGGGAAGGGAATGAAGTGGTTGTTTACTGGGTTCTATGGACATGCTGAGACAAGGAAAAGAAAGTGGTCTTGGAATTTATTAAGAAGCTTGAGGCCAAGGGAGCAGGAACCTTGGTGTGTGATTGGGGATTTCAATGAGATTCTCTTCCAAAATGAAAAGGTGGGAGGCAGGCCAAGAGCTGAAACACAATTAAGGCAATTTAGAGAAGTGCTGGAAGATAATCAACTTCATGATGTAGGTTGCTGCAGTGGTTTTTTTACATGGAGTAATAGGCATGATGACCTCACATTCACAAAGGAGAGGTTAGATAGGTGTGTGGCAAACAGTAAATGGGAGGAGTTGTTCAGAGAAGTAAGAGTGGAAGGGTTGCCAGTAAGAAGCTCAGATCATTTACCTTTATTGATGTCACTAGAAGGGGCTGCTAATAGGCAGAGAAGATGGAAAGCTTTGTTCAGGTTTGAGGCCAGTTGGATTAAAGAGGAGGACTGTGAGGACAGAGTTAAGGAAGAATGGGATAGAGGACAGCAAATTAATGACCATATGATAAGGGTGCAATCTCGACTGGAAATTTGCAGCAGGACTTTGAGGGCTTGTTTTAAAAGCAAAGATAACAGGAGGGTAAAAGAGATTGAGCAGATTTCAGCAAGGATTAAAGAAGTGCAGGAGATATTGGGGCCTCATAATGTAGATGAGTTGAAAAGTCTACAAAAACAAGTGGGAGACTTGATGGAACAAGAGGATACTATGTGGAAACAAAGGGCCAAGAGAAACTGGTACATCCTTGGTGATAGAAATACAAGGTTTTTTCATGAGTGTGCGAACCAAAGGAAGAAAAGAAATAAAATATCTTCAATTGTAGACAGTGAAAGAACCTTGAGATCAGAGGAAGAGGGAGTTGCAGAAGCTTTTAAAAACCATTTTGATGGGGTGTATAAAACTGCGAGGCCAAGAGCTGATATGATTGACAAGTGTCTGGAAGGAGTAGAGAGGAGGGTAACTACTGAAATGAATGAGTCTCTGGAGAGGAGTTTTATGAAAGAGGAAGTAGAGGAGGCTTTGAAGATGATGGGGCCACTAAAATCCCCAGGACCAGATGGTTTTGGGGCATGCTTTTTTCAATCTTTTTGGCATATTGTGGGTGATGATGTGAGTGGGGCAGTGCTTCAGTTTCTTAATGGTGGAAGATTGGACTCAATTTTAAACCATACTTATATAGCTCTGATTCCAAAAGTGAGTGATCCCAAAAATGTCAATGAATTTAGACCAATAAGCTTGTGCAATGTTGTATACAAGCTTGCAGTAAAAACTCTTGCCAACAGATTGAAGAAAGTTATGGATATTATCATTTCTAAAAATCAAAGTGCCTTCATTCCTGGGAGGCTAATTACTGATAATATCATAGCAGCATATGAAGTTCTTCATTCGATGCAAACAAGGCAAAGAAGTAAGGATGGCAGCATGGCTTTAAAGCTAGATATCTCAAAGGCATATGATAGAGTAGAATGGTCTTACCTTGAAGCAGTGATGAAGAAGCTGGGCTTTGGGGATAGGTGGACTGGTTTGATAATGGAGTGTATTTCTTCAGTGTCTTATGCTGTCCTAATAAATGGTAGACCAGGAGAGACCATTTTTCCCACAAGGGGACTAAGACAGGGAGATCCCCTATCTCCCTATCTTTTTTTATTGTGTGCTGAAGGCCTAAGTGCAATGCTCAACAATGCTGAAAGAAGATCAAAGTTGAAAGGGGTATCAGTAGCTAGAGGAGGTGTAAGGGTCACTCACTTACTCTTTGCAGACGATTGCATAATTTTTGGGAAGGCAAGTTGGCTAGAGTGGAAGAAGATAAATGGCATTCTTGAGATTTATGAAGCTGCCTCGGGCCAGAGTTTAAACAAGCATAAATCTACAATCTTCTTCAGTCCGAAAGTCCATGGATCTATAAGAAGAAGAATAATGAAGGAGATGGGAGCCAGACAGCAGAATAACTGTGAAAGATATTTAGGTTTGCTAAGTATGGTTGGCAGATCTAAATATAATTCTTTTAGAGGCATCAAGGACAGAGTGTGGAAGAAGATCAGTAATTGGAAGAATCAATTTCTGTCACCCTCGGGTAAGGAGGTGCTGATAAAGGCAGTTATACAAGCCATTCCAACATATCATATGAATGTCTTCAGACTACTAGTGAAACTATGCAAGGAAATAGCATCCCAAATGGCTAAATTCTGGTGGGGCTTTAAGAAGGAAGATAATAAAATCCAATGGAGAAGCTGGGAAAAAATGGGGGTTGCAAAAACTGGTGGAGGTTTGGGATTTAGAGAACTAGTTAGCTTCAATAAGGCTTTGCTAGCAAAGCAATGTTGGAGAGTGTTGACAAATCCTATTTCCTTGGCTGCAAAGGTCTTGAAGGACAAATACTTCAGGCACTCTGAAATCTTGGTGTCAAAGCTGGGTTATAGGCCATCATTTATTTGGAGGAGCCTATGGGATTCTTTGGAATTATTAAAGGAAGGGTTGGTGTGGAGAGTAGGCGATGGAGAGAGTATTAACATCTGGAGGGACAAGTGGATACCAAAACGGGCTACCTTCAAGATTCAAACTCCCAGAACCTTATTAGTAGCTGAAGCAAAGGTTAAAGAGTTCATTGATGTGGACACTAAGACCTGGAAAACAGAGATGATAAGAGGTATTTTAAATGAAGAAGAGGCCTCACTTGTCTGCAGTTTACCCTTAAGCTCATCAGGTCTACCAGATAAACTAATATGGGCTTATTCCAAGAATGGTCAGTTTGATGTTAAAAGTGCTTATCACTTGGAGATATGCAGGAAAAATAGAGAAAAGGGGGAAGCATCGAAAGGTGGCACAGAGAAGTGGAAGATGCTGTGGAATTTAAATATTCCTGGTGTAGTTAAGATGTTCTTGTGGAAAGCAATGAATAATTGCCTACCTACAAAGTTTAATTTGTCTTGCAGGAAGATTGTTAAAGACTATTACTGTCCTGTGTGCAAGATGTATAAGGAAACAATTTCTCATGCTCTATGGAGTTGTGGTGGAGCTATGGATGTTTGGGCTGATAATCGTAGTCCTGTGCAGAAATGGGCATCTACAGAGAAGGATATGCAGGAACTATGGACAGATTGGTGTGATAATCTGAAAAGAGAAGAATTGGAGTTGATGGCAGTAGTATTAAGAAGAATTTGGTTGAGGCGAAATAACTTTGTGTTTGAAAACAAATTTGAGGGGCCTGATGTGATTTTCAGACAAGCTACTGACTGTTTGGTGCAGTTTCAGCAAGCACAACAAAAAGAACAAAAGAACCAGAATGACAGAACTCAAGCAAGAAGATTATGTAGATGGAGAGCTCCTGCAGAAGGCCAAGTAAAGGTTAATTGGGATGCTGCAATGAAGGTTAATGAAGGTAGGATGGGAATCGGGATAGTGATAAGAGATATGCAAGGAGATGTGTTGGTTGCATTATGTGCTCAGAAGGGGATTGCAACTACTCCTTTAGTAGCTGAGTTACAAGCTCTGTGGCGTGCTATGCAGCTGTGTGCAGAGCTGAACTTTTCAGAAGCAGTGTTTGAAGGGGATGCTTTGAGTGTGATTAAAGCAGTTAATGATGCAGAACCTAGCTGGGAATGGCATGGTCAACTGGTTGAAGATATTAAAGGGGTTCTGAAGAATAGAACTAATTGGACAGTTATACACACATATAGGGAATGCAATTGTGTAGCCCATTTTTTTAGCAAAAGTCTCTTTACTTGTAAATGAGGAAAGAATCTGGATAGAAGAAGGTCCTATAGGTATACAATACTATGTTCAAAAAGATAAAAGTGTAACCGTTGAAGAAGAATGAATACAAAGTTTTGATGTTTTGATTCAAAAAAATATATATATATATACCATCCCCGTAACAATCAACATATAGAACAGGAGGCAAATTAAGCAAGAAAAAAGAAAATATATTATGTAAGAAATGCAATTAAGTTTATACCTTTTCGCGGAATTCCTAGTACTCGATCGAAGTGGAACCCGTTCAACTCTCATTGCGACATTGATCATTTAACCGTTTCTTCTCTCCTTTCAATTACGTACTACTCTAAACAGGCTTTATTAATTAATTCTTTCTATGCGAAGTTTTGGGCCCAGACGTGCCTGCAGGATTGTCTTTTCCTTTTAAGTTTTCAAGGTGTGTTATGTTGTTGATTGAGCTGTATCCTTTTTATAATTGTCTGTTGTTACGTTATTTTAGATTTGATGTCTGAATTTTGATCCTTTATGAATCTATAACTTTCAGGGATTTGCTTCTAATTATGATTTTCTTTCGCTATAAAGAGGATTATTCTGTTATCAATAGATTTGATGTACGGTCATCTTCTTTTAAATAATAAAAAAAAAAAACCTGTGCCTGCCCCACTTAGATGCTTTTCAAGGTAGACACTAGACACCAGCCGTAGATTATAGTTCCGGGATCAACCCCCCGGAAGAACCCAGGCCAAAGCTGGATTCCGCCATTCATCTAGCAAGTAATATCTGATCAACAACGAAAAAGGGCACCACTCGACAAGAGCTGAAGTGGGCGGCGAAGGTCGATATAAATATATGGTGCAAAATGCTCACAGCCTTGGCCACCATATCGATAAACCGACCCAAAACCATCCATTTTTCACACGGGAAAGATCAGTTTTTTTTTAAATGCGCTCGCAGATGATCAGCTGGCCGGATCAGGGTTTGTATATATAATGAGGGACTCAAAACCACAAATTCATCGATCAAGTGATTGATAAATTTGGACTAAATTAACCTTTAAACGAGACTACAAGTGGACACACTTAATTTTTCTTACTATTTATTCTAAGTTTTCTATAAATTAATGTTCTCCGCTGTGAATGTTTCCAACCTTTTCCGTTGTGATCTTTCTAATCTATCTAACATGTTCCATCATATATATTGTTTTATATTAGACTATATATAGTACCAGATACTGCATGGTCGCCTTTTTTAATGATTCTCCTGGTGATCTATACATTCTGCTTTACTCATAAAGCTGCACCATATATATATACTTGCAAGGAACAAACTGGAAAAACCAACTTAATTGACTGCTTGCAATCCAAATGGGTCATTTTATTGGAGCTAGCTTGTCAACCAGCTTAAACCTTCAAATTCAAACTCTAAATTAATAATGCATATATATAAATATATGCGACAAAGATTTTTTCGAAAATGGATCTGGTTCCATGCCTTAGGGTTCATCTAATCTAACCATTAACCAGAGCCAGAGGGAGACAACTTTAGATGGAGATCGGCACCTAACTCCCCCTCTGGCAACTTACCAGCTGAGAATTCAGCCAACGACTGCGCATTAGAAGCAAACTGCACTGGGGTCGCCTCCAAAAATTGAGGAGGAAAAAATGAAATCAAAGGTGGCCGGAATGGATCAAAACTTGCATGTGCCGCCTGTGATCGCGACTCCAAGCTTGCGGCAGCGCTGCTACTGCTAACGAATCCTCTTGAATAAATGGGCGGTAATGATGCTGATCTCACGGCGTAAGATGTTAGAATTGGCGCGCGCGCAGCTGCTACGAAGTACTGCCCATGACGATCACTGTGAAACTGGGAAGTACGCCTGGCTCTTAGGCGCTCTCGCTTGTGTGCATTTTGGTGGCCCCCTAATGCTTGGGAGTTGGCAAAAGCTCGACGGCAAAATTGACACATGAATTTTCTTTGTTCCTGATCTTCAAAGTTCTCTCTCTTGACTGCAAGTTCTTGGTGTTCCATCAATGGAAATCCGAATAATCTAAGTCTCGAAGTGGGATTTTCATCGGCCATGCTAGTGGATGATCACAAATTGGTTGGAGTCGAGCTTTCAGCTGGCATGCAATTAGAGAGACTTTATCTGACATGCATTTTTTAAAAACCAGATGCCCTATTTTTATAGGAAATGGATTAATTTGTTTTTGGATTAAGAAAATTAAAACCAAAAACCAATTAAACTTTTGGCCTCATCGTTAACAAACAATGAACAGCAGGCAAGATAGGTCATTTCCTTAAGATAGGATTACATGTGGGAAGAGATTCTATCTGAAGTACTGATCTTTTTTCACCTCAGGTTATGTCAGAAAAGTTCGGTATGTTGTAAACTTTTTAAGCAAAACTTTTGTGTCATCTCTGAGCATTGCAAGATCTGTCATGTCCTTAAGATAGTTATTTTACTACAGTCATGCGTTGAGTTCGCTGGTAGTACATATGCTACCTTCACGTGGAGGTGGGTAGATCCTGACAACAGATGATGGTGAGATTTCATTAAAAAGAGCCCGAGAAGAACGGGAACTTATATAGGGTCATTGTCCATTGCATGTTCTAAGAATTCTAGATCCAATGTTCATGTTATTAAAGGTTGGTCTAGCTAGATTATATATATATATATATATATATATATATATATATATATATATATATGTGAAAGTAATTAATAATTCATGTATGGATTATTATTATTATTATCATTAATAGAATTGCATTGATTATGATATATCCTTTTTGATCTATTATTATTTGAGAAATGTTACAGTCACAAAAAGGCTTCATAAAAATAAATTTATAAACTGACATGATTTCATATGATACGTTAAATTTATTTTACAAATATGAAAATAGTTTTATAATCTAACGTAAGACGACATCAATCAACATTAATTAATTCGTAGATTTATTTTTTATAGAATCTTTTTGTAGTTAAAATATTTATATTGTTATTTTAATTATTTTATGGTTATCTAACCTATTGCAGGCGCTCGGCTCAATTCAATTAGTGAAATCACCACAAACATGCAGCAGCCAGGATTTGACAAATCCTTCTACACTATCGTAAAATAGTGAACAGAAGGCTAGGCATGTATACATAATGAATGTATGTGTACATGTCTTCATGAAACAATTATTGTAGTGCATTTATATAAAGAATTAGGAATCGGTGAGAGAAGAGCTTCTGGAAAGGGCTAATCATTCAAACAAGCTTAGTGTTGATAAAAATCTTGGTTATTATAATTGCATGAATAGATCAGTACTTGATTGATCATATATATATATACGATCTATAGCCTGGACGTACGTATATTTTTTGAAAGGTTATTCCAACAAACATAAATTAATTTAAATTTATAAACTAGAAATAAATAATTTAATTTTAATGCAATACCACAAATTTATTTTATAATATAAATAATTAAATCAATAATATAATGTATCATATTAAGTTACACACTAACACCAATATATATACAAGATTGAGAATATGAGAAATGTCGTTATTCATCCTATATATTTTATCATCTCCCATGAATGGGATCAAAATAGCAAATTCAGATATACCAGGCCTAGTCCATCAAAGGGCATGAGGCAAGTGGGAAAATGAAGGAATGGGACAGGACAAGACAAGAAGGAAAAGCTGGTATTAGAGAAAAATAGAGAAATGATGGAAAAATGAGAAAGGAGAGGAAGGGGTCAGACATAAAAAGTATACGATGATGTGACATAAGGCTGGTATTCTCCACTGCCAAGGGCTATATAAACGGGATCTGAGATCTAAGAAATTGGGACTTCAGGCCAAGACGAAAGCAACTTCTTCTTCTTCAACCTCATGAGGCAAGAAGCCATATTTTATCTTCTATGGGCTAAAGGGATCCCAACCCCCGTTGTATTGTGGGATATGAGAGACTTTAAAATACTTCTATAATAGTAGATTTTCCCTCTAAACAACTCGTGAATATAGGCCCTGTGCCGAATCATATAAATCTAGGTGTGTCCCTCTCTATTTATATCTTTTTTATTTATTTTTTATTCATTACTATGGATGTATGTATGGGTATTATACCACTACTCCGGACTGCCATCATGGGCTACAGACAACACTAATCGAGGCCACAACCGTAATCGTGGGTGGGATTACTTTTTTTCCTGTTTCGACCTATGGGGAGATTTTATGCATTAACAGTTGGCGCTGTATGTGAGATTCAATTTGTTTTCTACATCGGAAGTGGGAGAATGAGGATTTCCAGGCTTCTTAATTCATCTCCAAATGAGCATAGTAGATTCCCTCATCTTTTCATCTCTCATTAATTTTATCTCATTACTTTGAACAACACTGCTGCAAAAAAAAAAATAGTAAGAAAGAGAAAGGGCAAGAATCGAGTTCACGCATGCCATTGTACACTAGGTGAGAACCAGGTACATGGGTGAGCACTGTATACTTAAAGTACATTGGATGACACTGTACACTTAACTACACGGCACGATACTGTGCAATTAAGTACACGGCATGATACTATGGATTTAAATGCACAACACACATAAAACAAGCCCCGATTATGCATGGCGTGCACATGCCATGCATAGTGTGTGATGGTTACACGTTGCTCCATACCTTGGAGGCTCACGGCTATAGGTGCTACCCGCCGCCCATCAAAAGTGACTCTATTTGTGTCCAGCCACTCCTCCGGGGGGCCGAAAAGAGCCAGAGGAGGTCATTTTGCCTAGCTCACGCCTTACAACGTCCGAGGACTAACTCAAATCCACCTCTAAGGCCATGCGTGAGTCATGGACTGCCGACACTTTCTATCGTTGCCAGTGTGGTCCCCGACCATAGGGGTAGTGCACACCTTTCTTAGTGCGTCCAGTGGGTGCACGTTGTTGTGTACCTAGAAGAGCCGAGCACTGAGCTCCTGTGAGTCAGCGAGACTGTTACCAGCCACTACCTAAATTGCCAGCATTATCTGTCCCCTGCATGGAACTTACATTCTTCAGATGCTCATAACGGGCACCACCTTGCCAGGACACCCACGGTAGGTTGCATATCACCACACCTTGCTCAACCACCACCTCCCTCGGCTGCGATTTTCTCAAACACAGAGGTTTTCTTAGTTGCGTGAAACTCACAATGGCGAGCAATGAACTGCCACCTAAGGGAGGTTGCGGCAAGTGTTGGGCTAGCCTAATCCATATGGCGAGTAGTCCAATTAAAACACATTTTGCAGCAAGCTGGCTAGACGAGACACCACGAAGACATCGTTGGACCACAGAGAGTTGTCTCACCCACGGAGAACTCCCTCACCCACAGAGAACTTCCCCGCACACAAGTGTTTCTCGCCCATGACCAGGTGAAGCCACCAGTGTCAACAATCCAGATCGTAGGCGTTTTATGCCGCTGACATGGAGCCTCACACGACGTGAAGGCTCACAACTATCCCAGGCAGTCAACCGCTAGGAAGCTTCGTGGCTGTGAACAATGTACGTGCCTAGCTTGCACCACGAGCTTGCTTGAGCACCACGCATGCTATAGTCGTGCACATGAGTTGAAACACCACCTTAGTGGCAGCAAACATCTCGCCAATCTCGCATTGGGTAGCAACTAGTCATCTCTATAGCGGGCAACAACCCTTACTCGGACCTACACAACTGCTCAGTTACCTAAGTTAGCCCAACAAGTAACTCACAACATGGAGATTTGGTGCGATAGAGTTTCTTAACATGTAGTATGGGCCAAGCAACAAGCACCACTAAACATGATTCCCTACCATTGCCACACTCATCGGAATGAAAATCAGAGAAGCATTAGATAGCTTGCTACGACCAAAGCTGCGTGTTTGTGTGTGGACCCCAAACATGAAGACATAAATAGAGCATTTTGACCGCCAGTCATAATTGACGAAGAGTCTCGATTCAAGCAAACAAAGTGAAAAGAATATGCAAACTACAAAAAACAACCAGCAACGGATGATCTCAGTCGAGCAAAAATTTGAAACAACGGCTAAATTGCTCTGGTTTGTCTCTCTCAAGCTAGCATTTTGAACTTCATTTTTACTAAAAGATTTGATTTTTTGAGGTTTTTTCCACAAAAAAAAAAAAGAAAGACAAAATAAAACAAAACTCCTCGAGGTTCCACGAGAATACCAGTGTCGACACACCCTGGATCTTCATCATTGCCCAAGCAAGATTGCCCACAGGCCTCACCTGTGCACCTCAAGTCTTCACCACACTAGTGAAATCACTCATGTTTGCAAATCTCAACCTTATAATTTGGATTATCTACACTAACATGTTTGCTTTTTCAAACGGTCAAGATTTGTCACCCACCATAGATGTATGATCGAGCCATCTCCCACAATAGCAACAAAGTCAATGCTTTGCACTCACATCGGTGAACAACAAAGGGAACACCTCCCTTAAGTATCCTATCTCTTCTAACCTCAACTCGATCGAGCACATCTCCCGCCAAAGTAGCATAGTCGATGCTTTGCGCTTGCATCAGCGAACAACAGAGGGAACACCTCTCATAAGTGTTCCATCTCTCCTCACCTCAACAAGATTGAGCACATCTTCTCCAAAGTAGCAAATTCAATGCTCCGCGCTTGCACCTAGTGAACAAAGGAGTGAACAACTCTCCTAAGTGTCACATCTATCCTCGCCACCTAGCATGGTTCTCCCGCCTGGTTATCTAAGCCGATGTTTCACGCTCACACTCAGCGAATAAATGAAGAAACACCTTTCATAAGTGGCTCATCTATCCTCACGATCTAGTGCGATTGAGCACATATCCCGCCTAGTTATCTAAGCCGATGCTCCATGCAAAAAGTCGACGAACAAAGGAAGGAACACCTTTTCTAAGTGTCACATCTCTCATCTCCAGCCAACGTGGTTGAGCACATCTCCCTCTTGGTTATCTAAGGTGATGCTCCGCTCTCGCATCGGTGAACAATGGAGGGAACATGTCTCCTAAGTGTCCCATCTCTCCTCTCCTCAACATGGTCGAGCATATCTCTTACCTAGTGTCTTCTCTAACGAATGCCAAGTGTTGACACTTGTGCCAAAACCATCGCCAATGGATTACCTTTGGGAATAAGTTTTTCAGCTTCACAATTGCCTCACATGGGTTACCTTCAGAAATGAGTCGACGAGCTTCGCAACTACTTGAGATGGACCTAGGGAGTCAACAAGCTCTCTAACCACTTAGTGCGGGTTATTACAAACAAACTTTAGCCTCAACACCAACAAAAAATCATATCAAGGGGCAAAAACTCTACTACTACCAACAATAGAAAAAATGATCGCGAGAATGACACTCTTTGCTAATGATAAACATTCAGATGATTGCACCCTCGAAGGCCCTTACTATGCATTTCGCAGGTCTTCTCAAGCTCCCTGCTCGCCACTATCGCGGTCGAGTCCATCTCTCACCTATGTCTTTAAGCTCGAGTCCATCTCCTACCCATCTCTCCAAGCCGAGCCCTGCACTCGGATTTCTTCACTGCCTAGCATAACTAAATAGAAAAACCAGGGACCAGTTCTCAAAATTTATCCTTCTGCAGTGTTTCACAGACTATCTCTATCGCTGCTTGACTTGAGAATTCTCAAGGTCTTCTTATTGAGTAGATCGACCTTAAGAATTGTGGACATACTGGGAGATAAAAATAACATGCTCAAATATACCAGGTCTAACCCATCAAAGGGTCATCATTAGGAGATAAGTGGAAAAATGAAGAAAGGGGATAAGAGAAAAAGAAAAAGCAAGATGTCAAAGAAAGAGAGAAAACTAGCAGGAAAAGGAGAAAGGAAAGGAAGGGGGTCAAACACGAAAAGTAAAAGGTGAGGTGACATAAGGCTGGTGTTCTCCACTCCCAAGGGCTATATAAATGGGATTTGAGATCTGCGAAATGGGGACTTCAGGCCAAAGATGAAAGCAGTTTCTTATTCTTCAACCTTACAAGGCAATATGTCATTTTTTTTTCTTCTCTCGATTAAAGGGGTCCCAACCCTCGATGTAATGTGAGATATGAGAGACTGCAAAGTATTTCTATAATAGTAGATTTGCCTTCCAACCAACCCATGAATGTAAGCTCTGTGTCGAACCATATAAATATGTGTGTGTCCCTTTCTATTTATATCTTTTATATTTATTTTTTATTCACTGTTATGGATGTTAATAGGGTACCGTATCACCGCTCTGAATTGCCATCATGAGCCATGGATGACTATTTCTCCAGTTCCGACTTGTGGGGAGATTTTATGCATTAACATCCCGTTTTCTTTTTTGATGTAAAACATTTTAGGTGAAAGTTTATTTAAGTGCTAGACACACAATATTACCTAAAATATATGATATAAGTAAAGATAATTAAAATGATACAATTTTAACTAAAATGTAATATAGTATGACAAAAAAAGAAGGTATTTACAAAAACAGTATCTGAGTTTTGGCATTATTACCAAAGAAATTATATTTAGAGTTTTAGGTTGTGCAAAACTCATGTATTTTCATTAGAAAAAGTAGATAAATTTAAGATCTATATAAATAGTTTATTTTTTTTAATGATGGATCTAATTTTTTTCAAAATGAATATGTGGCACACCTTAAAATTTTATATAACATTACTCTACCGTCACTCTTATGTTACTAAGATTATAATTTATCATTCAGTATCGATATGGCACGTAAGTCAATATGTCACGTATTAGTCTTCTATTGACTGACATGTCACGTTAAGGTCAGATCTCAATCAATTAAAGATTGTCCCATGGCAGAATATGCTATATGAAAATCTCCCTTTAATTTTAAAAAGAAAGGTTAACGAATGTATCTAATTACGAAATTTTTAAAGTTGAAGTATTAATATTATAAAAGTTATAAATTGTATCCTTAAATTATAACTATAAGCGAAAAAATTTAAATACTAAAGTTGCTTTTGGATGTTCATGAGTTGAGTTGAGTTTTTTATAAATAATAGTAAATTGAGATGTTTAAGTGAATTCTATAGAGCTATTTAAAATGAATTTATATGTATTTAAATATTAAAAAAAATTATAAATTCTGCATGTAAATAGGTATTGAATTGAAAAAATTTATGAATTTTATGTATAATGAGATATTTAGTTGAGATAAATTTATAATTTAAGAGTTAGATATTTAAATATTAAAAAAAATCTAAATTTAAACTTAACTCAACTGAATTGAATAAACCAAATGAGCCCAACGCTTTCAATTAAACAAAAATACATTATGGACAGAATAAGGTGCATAACTACGGAAGGATCAAAGGTTAGAGATCAGGCAAATAGAAATCTGTAATTGGTGTACGTACTTTGCTTACCATAGTTGTCATCTCAGTGAAACAGGTGTCGGCGTAAGACAACCTTACCGATGGTCCTGGCTGTCGATCATTGAGGGGTGCATGCACTTACTCACGACTTCGGCCGTCGTACGAGGTTTTGGTATACAACTCTCTACTATTCATCTACACTCCACATTTCATATTTTTTAATATTTTTTTAAAATTTTTTTTTGAATTTATTTTTTTAAAACTATTTCAAAATTTTTATTCACTATTCATATAAAAATTATTTAATAAAAAAACTTAAAAATATTTTTAAAAAAAAAATGAAGTGTGGAGTGTTGGGAGGTTAGAAAGATTTATTGTTTTGAGAATGATTCAACCTCCACTATTCACACCACACTCCACACTCCACCTTTTTTTTAATTTTTTTATCAAATCTATTTTTATATAAATAGTGAATAAAAAATTATAAATAGTTTTAAAAAACTAAATTAAAAAAAAATTAAAAAAAATATTAAAAAATATAGAATGTAAAGTGTGGGAAAGATGAATAGCAAAACCCTTTAAGAATTTAGTTAAGAGAAATGAATGCTTACATAATTCTTTTATAATTCTTTTCACCTTTTTTTTATATAATTATATTTTAAATAAAAAATATTTTCATAAAATAATTTTATCAAACTATATTTATTTTAAAATATGATTATAAAAATAAAATTAATATTATATGCAGTTTTAATATGTACAAATTGTGCATACTCCATTTTAAAAAAATAAAGTTTATTATTAAATTTTTTTTTATATAAATTTTAGATTTATCTATTTCCTTTTTTTAAAAAAATATAAAATTTATCCTTTCTAAAACTCATTTCTCGATTGGTATATATTGTTGCACAATCATAGTAATCCATTGAAAATATTGTCGATGATATATAATTGGTGGACCCGTGTTTTCAGATAACTTGTCCTGGGGAAAGAAAATGATAGTACAGAAAGCCCAAGACAGACCGAAAAAAAAAATACAGACATGATGAGAGGAGAGAGATTAAAATCTCTGTAATATTTTTTTTCAAAATTGTTTTGCAACATCTGCGAGTGGTACTAGAAACGCTTGGCTAATTCACTTATTTTCCACTCGGATATGAAATAAAATGAGATAAATTAAAATAATTTATCAATAATAATAAAATTATTAATTAAAATTAAATTAGATGAAGTGAGATAGTTTCAGTTCTGTATCCAAACCTGCTTGGATGGGAGGAGGATGTTATCCTCTTCTTTTTCTCCTTCTATTTTTCGAGGATTATTTTTCTGAACTTGGGAGGATATTGGGAGTCCTGAAATATTCCATTCTTTAATTTCTAGTTCACTTTTATGTCTAACTAAATAAGAAAAAAAAGTTGGGTTATTTCTTTAGTCTATTCTCTTTCAATTCTCTCATTTCTTGTCTCAGATGGAGACGAGAGATAATGGCGTCTATAGATCAATACGCCTCTTCAGAATAGTCACAATGGTCTGTAAAATACAGCAGACACAAATTTTAGAAGAATTTTTTTCGAAAATCTTTATACTACATATTATCTATGTGACATAATTTAATTAATTTAAAAAATATATTTTAAAATTTAAATTTTACAAAATAAATTATGTCATGTGAATAATCATATACTGTGATGTACGTAAAGGTGTTTAGATAGCACTGCTCATATATATAAATACTCTATTTATATTGTTGAATTGGGATGCAATTCAATATTAATAAATCTCTGATCATGTCCCTCTTAATTTCTTAGTTAGAAGAAGTATCATGATTGTTAAGGACGTGTTTCACACCATCAACTACACGAATGACCTGTAACGAACAAAGAGGCGGCACTAGTTGCACTGTAGAGTCTTTGTTACGCCCCGACTCCTACGTATAAAACATTTCGGGAATCGTAACGTCAGGATGATGACAACCTGGTCACGCATCCCAACGACAAGTGTTAAATGTGTGCAACAAAATAAACAGTGCACCATTAAAATACACAGCGGATAGCAATTAAGTCAACCAGTACCAGAATTTTTGTTTAATACAAATATCCAAATACAAATTTCTTAAAAACAAAAGCCAAAGTCCCACAAATAATAATACAAGTCTGAAATAAAACCCAGCACGAGTGATCCCAAATCACTCCTCCGGCGGAGCCAAATCCTCAGGCTCGGCATCTGCATCAACAACAACATAATCTGCAGTACAATTAAATAGTACTGCAGGTAAGTTATAACATAACCACATCCTGAGATAAAAACATATTTAGGCAACTGACCATGCATGCATATGATGCAAGATGCAATAAATGCAACACACGCCAAAAATCTCATTTGGCCCAAAAATATTTCCAATAACATCATTTCCACCATTTTTCCAGAAAATGGCCTAAAAATCAATATCCATCATTTCCCAGAAAAGGATACACAAAAACATACTCACGCTATTTTTCCAGAAAACAGCTATTTTTCCATTTATCCAATTAATCCATATGCACCATAGTCTCCCCTATGGACTATCCGCACGTCCTGGCTACTTTACGAGCGATGCCCAGTTCCGCACTCAGTGCGTTCGTGGCCAGGTCATCCTCTAGCCCCCGCCAGCAGAAGGGACACGGAGTCGGCACGTCCAACGTCCGATCCCGTTGTCGCCCGGCGACAACCCAGGAGACGTCACTCAGTATATTCCGCTCCCGAGTGACCAGAGGAGCTCCACCGAGATAATGCCACATCTCGGCTTGGGGTCGTGATACACACGCACCCATAAATCCAATTCACATGAAAACCCAATTTTCAAAATAGCCACATGAACATAAATGCAATACACGAAAACCCAGTTTTTAATTTACAAACATGATCATGCGTGCATATGTAATGTATCAAACCACAACAATAAACCTCAATAACCAATTCCAGATCACAATATAACCGCTATCCAACAATCCAATCATAATAATCAATACCACAAATACTCCGTACTCAACCATCCACCCCCGAACTCCTCGGATTCAGTCCGGAACCAACCAGAATACAGTAAAAATAATTAGTGTAAAAATATATTTAAATCTCAAAAGATTATTTAGGAAATACTTACAGCGCTATAAAATATTTTTAGGAGGATCACGAAGCACTGAACTCACCAAAACAGCAACTGTCACAGTGTAAAAACACTGTGGTCGAAACACAGTGAAACCCAAATTTCATACGAGATCAAACGAAAACTTGGGAACGGTAGGGTAGGGCCCAAGAAAGGTGGGGAAGCTAATGGTATCGAAAGTTAGCTGTGGGTGGCGGCCGAAACGGCGGTGGAAGGCCAAGAAACCCAAATCGGAGTGGGTGTTCGATGGGGCGGCTTCGGCAACGGATCGGGGCCGGGTTTGGGTCTAAAATTTTGCTAGTGGGCCGGTGAAGATGTGGTGGCCGGAGGTGGCCGAACGGCGGCGAAATGGGTGGAGGAAGGCCCCAGCTTCGCACGGCTTCCGGAGGCTAACGGCGGCACGGCGTGGTCTGGGATTTGGAGGGGTGGCTCGCCGGCAGCTGGGGAAGCCGGTGGTGCCGGCGGTGTCGGCCACGGAGTGCCGGCGGCGGCTCAGGGAGGATAAAGCCAAAACACGGGAGAGAGGAGAAAGAGAGGTATCGGGCTGGGGGGAAAAACCGAAGGAGAAGAAAGAAAAAGAAGAAAAAGAAAAAAGAGAAAAAGGAAAAGAGAAGGGAGAAAAATGAGATCTAGACTTTCTATCTTGGGTTTCGAAAGTGATCCAACGAAAAAGGTTTTAAAACCACTAGATAAATAAAATAATTCAAACTCAATGAAATGCTCAATTAAAACAATAAAAATATTAAAATCCAAAAACAAGCCAATTTAAATTAAAGATCAATTTAAATCTAAAACAATAAATAATATAAAGAAAATCCATTAAAATGATTTTCACAACTTAAAAAATATTATAAAATAATATTTAAAACTCCCATAAATTTAAAACAAGAGAATAAATTTTTAAACAAATTAAAATAATGTTTCTTTAAAAATACACTAAAATACGAGGTGTTACCGTCTTCAATGTCAAAATCAGTATAGTAATATGAGAGTAAATATATGTTATAAAGAAAAAGTGAATCAAGTTTAGTTTAAGGTTTTTATTTGTTATCTCTTGTAAGCTATTTATAAAGGTTATTCATTTGAATGATAGAGTCTAATTTATATTATGAAATATTTTCCTTTTAAAAGTATGAGTCTATCTCTTGTTAGGAATGTGGGTTCATCTTTTATTAGGAGTATGTGTCAATCTTTTCTTATGAGTTTGAATCTATATTTTATTAGGAGTCTGAGTTACCTCATTGACTTTATCTTTTAACTAAAATTGCGAGGCTCAAATACCCCTTCGAATGATCTTATTCATGAGTTTTAAATTAAAGTATGGCGTCAGGTTTTGTTTTGCAGAGAGAATTCTGGCCGTGTATATATTGACAAGAAGGGTACTACGATCGTAATATATATACTTGAATTGGTTTGTTTTCCTTTGTGCATGACATATACTAAAAGCATATTGATTCTAGCTAGGTGTCATTCTATCTTGCGACGAATTTACTTGGAACCCAACGCTTAGGCCTTAACTCATTTAATAAATTCTTATAAAAAAAATTCATTTAAGAAATTTTTGCTAGGGGCAAATATCATCTTAAAAAAAGGACTCTGTAGCTTACACGGACTTGAAGCTATAGCAATCAAACGGAAAAAATAAGAATTATTCTAATAGCTAATTAATTAACAAAAATTAAGTATTGAAATTGAGAAAAATGCAATATAAAGAGAAAATTTTGAGAATATAGTTTATTCATAAAAGTAAAAAACTGGTTCTAAAAGTTTTGCCTGAAAATGTGCAAATTTCAATTATTGCATAAAAATAAAATGTAATAAAATAAGAATTTTGCCAAAAATATGGCCCTAATAAAAATCATCACTAAAAGTGATAGGAAAACATTTCTATAAAATGAAAAAATAACATAAATCGTTGATTTGAAAGGAAAAAATGTTGCCTTTGGGGTCAAAAAGGGGATTACCAATCGCATGTCATAGCTGGTAACCACGACGTGCGTGTCGAAAAGAAATTTTTAAATTAGGATCATATGTGAAATTCTGATATCCGTAATCAAAGTTATGACTAAAATAGTAACACATGCTTAATATTGTCCCAATTTGAAAAAGTCTTCAAATTTTCTTACCCCGTTTACGATGATCTTCCTTCTCCAAAAGGGTCAGGACTATCAACATAAAATCTGTTAATTCAGCATCGTCATATCCGGATCTCCATGCATCATTAATCTTTGGGGATAAGTTGTGCAACCTAAGACAATGGTTGGATCACAAATGTCCATAGTTAAAGTTATGACTAAAATAGTGTGACAGGCTCACATATGTGTGAGAAGAAAATTTCTTTTCACATTTTAATTAATTAACTATATTGCTTCAGCGCCTCTTCTTTTTTCTTTTTCTTTCTTTTTTTTAGTTTTTTCTAATTATGTTTTCCTGGTTTGAAGGTCCTGAAAAGCAATAGCAGGAGACACAAACTTTGCTTAATTTGGTAGCAAAACAAGAGCAGTGAGAGGCCAAGCTAGCACTCCGAAAATATGCATGCATGCAAGAGCACGAGCTTGGTGGGATTTCTTTCTTTCGAGTTTCTTACTTGCAAGGCTGAGCCAGATTTATAAATCTCTTAGCTAGCTAGATACATGATATTGATCTCGCGATCCACAGTCATATATATACACCTTCAAAAAAAATTCAAAAATAGAACATGGCGCAAATCTTCGACCTTCACCTATGTCTAGATTTTGGGGTTCATGATCCATGATCTGTCTAATTATGAAGTATTACCGTGCTCTGAAAATTAAATCATAGGGGTAAAACTGTCCAATTAAATTGGAAATGCAGTAATTAAATTAATGCTGGGACACACTAAAAATAAAGGTCATCTAGCTAGTCAAATTCTTATATGTCTAAATTTGAGGACCTCTAATAAAAGACATAAATACAAAAAATAAGTCATACAGTATTTATTGCTCATTTAATGTTGTCTTATATTCACAAGAAGTGTATTTCTTTCTTTAAACTTCCAAATTCAAACAAGAATTTGATTTTTTTTTTTTAAACCTTCAAACTTTATTCAAAATAAACTTCAACAGTATTGACTCCCTAACAAAAGGGACTCCCGAAACCAAAGTAATGATACCTTTACACACCTTTACTACTAGTTTAGTACTACTCAGAGATTTTCTTTTTCTTTACTATTTGAATCTGAATTATGAGATTCTTGCATAATCTAGAAGAAAAAAAATTCAATCAATTAGCGTAATTATGTAATTTAATTCAAAATAAATTTGATTTTATAAAAATTGACTCAAAGTGCAAACGGTCAAGTTTTATTAAATTGAATTTATTTTTAATTAAATTACATGATTGCATTAGTTGATTGAATTTATTTTTTTCTAGATTATACAAGAAGATCATGTTTTGAGATTTTTAATACAGATTCAAAGAGTAAAATGAGAAAAAAACAGTTGGATAGTAAAACAGAAATAAATGAAGAATAAAAATATCATTATCTTTTTTCTTTTTCTTTTTCTTTTTCTTTTTGTCTTTTTTCTCGCAGTGTGCCCATGTGCTCGCTTACTTCCTCGAGTACTAATAATGCTATCCATAAAATAGTTGGGATATCTTTAGGAAACTCTATGGAGAATCGAACAGGCAAGGCTCCACCTCCACGAACACTCTTAAATATATGGTGTCCAATCGTCGTTCCCCTCCATTAATTGTTTGGAACCAGGCTGCATGCATGCATGCATGCATGTAGTCGGACAAAATTCATTGAGTTGCCAATTAATCGGCCCTACTTCTACTTGGATATATTCTAGTACGTACTACGATATTAATCCTGCCACTAGCTACCAGCTATCACACGTTTGATCAACTTCGATCAGTATTGTTCGATCATATATAAATATATATATAAATATATATATGGAGACATGATTAAAGTACACAAATCGGCCCACTCGAGTGCTTTTTTCATGGGTTTCGGTCTCTTGATCTTATCTTTAGTGTGTTCTTTTACTTTATGTGAAACCGAAGCAAAAGCTTGCTCCATCATAATTCTCTGAAGGAAACCCTCTTTGGGGGAACTTCAGACGGTGACTATCCATCAGATCTGTTACGCACGCATCATTAATTAATGTACGATGGCAAGGCATGCATTCATTTCTAGTACTCTATAATTTGTGTATTTTTCGACTCAGGTACGGTAGACATATGCATGCGCGCAGCTAGTTTTCTCTACAGCTATATTTTTTAGATAAATACAACAATATGTCAAGACTAATGCAGAATCCTTGGAGCTGTTCCGTATAATATACTTTTCCTAAATTCTAATTATATATCAGAAGGGAATTAGGTCGGCCTGTGTCATACACAATAATATAAATGATAAATGGATTAACATGCATGACCATCCACTACAACAAAATTTGTCTTTTGTGATGGATGAAATAGTCAGAAAAAATGAGCAAACCATCACAAATTTTTTTTTTGTAACGGTTGGAAGTCTTCCGTGAAATGTAACATTCGAATGTAATGATTTTTTGTAACAATTAAAAACCGTCACTGAAAGTAACGTTCACACGTATAAACTGATGTTCAATCGTTAACCTGACTGATTAACATTCGCACGTAAAAAATTGACGTTCTTTATTTTTGTTTTACACGAATGATATTTATGTCTGAACGTAACAACATTCAAGCATTAATTCGGAGACATTTGAATGTAGCATTCTTATGTTAATGGAGTAGAGTTCAAACGTAACATTTTTAACGTTCGGATGTAATTTTGTCATTTGCATGTATCTATTTTAATCATTCGAATGTTTAGATTGTTTATGTGTTAATTATACAAATTAATGTTTTTTTGTAACGGTTTGGGCATTATCACAATTTACAAACCATGACAAAAACTAATTTGTGTTGTAGTGATGATTGGCTATATATATATATATATATATATAAATGCATGTCATGTGGAGTACTTCTCTATCATGGCACGTATAGGTCAACCCATACACACCATGAATGGCATGTTCAAGTTGGTGCACAATATCTCATCGATCACCAGCTTGTAATTAACACTTCCATGCTAATTAAGAATATTTTTTAAGTGCAATGCTAATCTTTACCATTAATTTTATGATTTTCAATTAATTATATGATTTGTTATCTTAAAATATGTGAACGACATTAATTCTTTTAAAACATGTGAGCCCCATAATATTTAATGCTAGAATCTAAAATGTTCATGCGCAACATTTAACAGTACCGTATAATATAGGATCTACATATTACATTTTATATCATTCTCTAACATGTGGAAAGATAATGCTATATAATATATGAGTAATGTTACATACAGTCATAAAGTGCACAAGTACTGTGTAATCGCTTTGAAAAATAATGAGATCTACTATTAAAAAATTAATTTTATTTTCATGTGAGTCTCGTATTTATTCATTTTTTTCAAAGTAATTATGCGGCATTTGCACATCTACAAGTACAACTATCATTTCTCATAATATATATATATATATATATATACACACACACTGCACTAGTACTAGATCACTTTATAAATGTAGTACTTTCAAATATCATGCTTAGATCAGTTTTTTTTTTTTTTTTTTTTAAAGAATCAAAGACTGATGGCGCGATATATGTCACCTCATTATATATCATATAGTAGAATAAGAGTGAGATATAAAAATTTTCTTTATTATTTGATTTATGCAAAAAAGCAAAACGATGTATCAACATGGATTATTCTTTGCGATTTACAACTAATATTGGCTCTCTAATTAATATAGGTCGGCATTATTTAATTCCTAGCTGTAACTCATAAGCTGAGCGTATGTACGTACATATATTCTTTATGTCCGACAGAGTCCCAACATTTCATGTGACCTGTGTTCACGTCTTTAGTACAATACATGACATTAAGATCACAGTCCTAGGGCCCAGCTTGTTTTTGCACTTTTGAATAAGGGTCTGTACGTAGCAAATTAAGCATGTTCGTAACTCTTACCTGCATTATATATATCATCCTCTCGTGTTGGCAAAACAACTTTGGAGTATTCTGCTCATCAGGCTGTGCTGGCTAAATAGGAGAAAGAGTAATACAATTTAAAAGTCTTTATACCCTACATTATTTATATTTTATAATTTGATTTGATAGTCTTTTAAATCAAATTATGCCGCATAAATAGTACGTGGTATAAATACTTTTAAATAGAGTTATTTATTTGAGAAATGTTGCAACATATTAAAAGAATATAAAAATGATACTTTCACGTGGCATAGTTAATTTTTTGTAAAATTTTGGCATTATATAGATATATATATATATATATATATATATGTATATATATAATGGTAATCATCATGAATCTGTGATTACAGTTTCTAAACAATCACAAATTAATCAGTCGTATATCGAATATAAAAAATATGCCACCGATTACAGCTAGCAAATTAAGATCAAAATGGCATAAATAATAGACATACCATTGGCTCATCTTTGAGAATGATAAAGATCTCCAAGCTCCAAAACATAGATTACTGGGAGAGAGATAGTACTTATATCGGTGGGTTATCATGTTGGAAACAGTAGAAAGTGAGCTTATACAAACTTTGCAGCAAAAATATCATATGGTCCATAGATACGTTATAACTACTTTACAATAAAAATAATTTTAATCTAAGATACGTTAATTTGAATTATAATCAAAATCTGAACCTTCCTCGGTTAGCGAGCAAAAATGTCAGCAGGCTACAGTAGTGTATCCTCACTAGAGGTCCAGTGCAGAAATTGGGTCCTCAATCTTCACCTGAAGTCCAAGCCCAATACATCATATATTTCAGACCAACAACTTATCAGTTTTGTAACCGCCGTTCTTGTGGTGGGAGTTTAGAAAATAATTTAAGAAAATGAAATGAAAATTATTGAACATTTTAAAACTTTTTTTTTCTTCTAAAGATATAAAATATTTTATGTTTAAAATTAAAACAAACTTTGTATATTAAAAGAGAGTTTACAGTTGAAATCATTAAATTAATTTAAAAAGTTATTTTATAAAAATTTACTTTCATACACTACGTAAAAGCAGGCCTAGGCTTCTGTCACTCTTCCCTTGAGCCATGTCTGTCTTGACACTTCTTACTCATTTTGTTCCTGAGAGGGGAAGAGACATAGATAAATACAAAATGAGTCGAATACTCAGTAAGTATTACTTTATACTATATAAATATGCTAATATAGGTTATCATTCATGCATTTGACACTCATCTACATACTTTACATAAAGCATTCACTTCCTTTAAAAATATTACAAGACTAGATTTTTCTTAAAAAATGTTTTCATTTCTTATAAAGCATTTCTCACACCTTGTACATTTATTCATAAAGAAACTAAATCATTCATAACATTTGATTACTTGTTTTACTTTTCCTCCAGTCGGTACATGTTGTTACGTCCCATATATTGGGGTTAGCGATGTTTTGGACCCAAATTCCTCCCATGGTCACAAGTTGGGAATCCTTTCAGTCAGGGGTAGCTCTGAGTGCACTATCAGTACTACTTACCCGATATTGCAATCTACCCAGTCCATTGGTATCATCATTCAATCATAATCGTTAAGTATTTTCATACATTAAAACATTTATTCATTTCCTTTCATTCATTCATTTCCTTCATTTCCTTTTCATTTTTTTTCATTCATCAGTCCATTTCCATTTCATAAACAGTCCATTTCAAAGCATAAGCGTAAACATCATAAGTAAACATCATTTCATATCATTCTTTAAACATCATTTTATAACATCATTTAAAATTCATTTCATTGCCTCATTTAAATACATTTTCATCGTATCATTTAAACAATATTTCTTAGCATCAAGAATAAATCTCAACAATTCATTTTATGGAAAATAAAGACAATAACTACTTCATATAACATCCATTCACGTACATACAACTATTACTTTGGATGCATAAATTGGAGGTGCCAAAGAAGGCTATTACATACATATACCTTTAAATATTAATACTTAGCATATTTTCAAAAAACATAATTTCATTCTCCTTCATTGCATAAAAAGAACATTTTTTATAAAACTTTTCATTTTCATTTTCATATCATTTAGAAAAATATATAAGAATATGAACATAATACTTACCTGGACTCCATGCTATTTCGTGCAGTCTATTCATATGCATGTCAGATGGCAACCTACATGCATACATAACTTTACATTATTTCCTTTTTAAGTGCTTATGTAACTTAAACTTAAAACTTACATAATACTATCATTTACTTATAGCTTGTTTGGGGACTAAGACGAGAAGAGAGTTTTGTGAATCGTAGTAAGATAATTTATGAATAGTAGTAAGATAGTTTGAGGTGTGTATTTTTTAAGTTTTGAAAAAGGAGAGAGAAAATGTTGAATAAAATATAGTATAAAGTTATAATATTGTTATAATATGGCTTTATAATATTATTTTTGTTTAGAGATTTGAAAAAGTTGAAATTGATTTTTATTTTTTATTTGAAAGTTTGAAATAGTTGTAATAATTAGTTTGAAAAAGTTGTAATGATTAGTTTAAAAATTTTATATTTAAATTATGTTTGGGAATAAAATCAAATGAAACTTTTGTGTCTCATCTTAGGCCCCAAACCTGCCCTTAAACTTCCTTCGCTTAGACATATTCTATTATCCAAGCCCATCCTCTATGCTTTCCTTTATCACACTTCTCTAAATTCTCAAACACGTAGCTTGCGACCTACTTAAGGTCACATTTCCAACACATAACATTCTACTTCAAGTTCTTAACCTTTAAAGTGAACCTCCATTATTCACTTTAAAGGTTAAGACACACTATCACCTTCCTTACACTCTTCCTGCCAAACCATCCATTCCGATACATAACTTGAACCAACCAAGTTATATATCTCATTCCTAATCAATATATACACCTATTCCTCCATTCATGCACAATCTGATCAATACTTCATCATAATCCAAACCAAGCATAGTACACAACTTTAAATGAATTCTGAAGTTTAAATATTGTGTACTCATACTTAAGACAGATTATCCATTAATACAGATTATCCATTACATATGATAAATCTGTCCGGCACATGCGCCCAACTAGTTCACACATGTAAGCTACCCTTTTATCACCTAAGATCAACATATAGTCTACCCCAATACCTACTTGCTTTTACAACCTTCCTACCAACCAATACAATCTCAACTAACATAATTTCACACAACATGTCCAACTACACAACTTATCCCAACGCTTCACACGACATACCATCACATCACCAACTACACAACATCCAATAATTTAACACCATTCACAATCACCTGCCAAACTGCACAGTGATCCCATCACTTTACATGACATCTAGCCACTACACAACTACCCAATCATCTCATCACTACACATTCACAGTTCACTACACAAAGCACATTCACAATAGTCTCGCCACTTCACAATCACAACCTCATCACAATCACATCACAGCTTCGCATTTAATTCTAACACTTCATAGCATACCGTCATATCACAACTACATCATACACTGCACAATAACCCCTCCACTTCACACTACACAACCCTACAACAGAAACTGCACAATAATCCCATCTTTTCGCACAACATACAACCATACACCAACTGCATAAAATGGTCGTCACTTCAAACTACACAGCTACATTACAACTACTCCAACCAAAGTCCACATTTCACAACACATTTCAAAATTCACAATTATCAATAACAGAGCACTATTCACAACACCAATTAAGCTTCACAAACATAATAAATTATCGAAGGACAAAAATAGAGATTATACCATGGTTTGAAGGCCAAGAGCTTGTTGTTACTGCTTGCTAGTCCTTCACGATGGGAGGATTATGGTTGTGAAACAGGGGTAAAGATCTCACGGGTAAATTGGGATGTCGTGTGAGTGTTATGTGGCAGCTAGGTTTACGAAATGATAGGGTTATTGTCTTAAGGACGAAAAAGGGTTTCTTTGTAGTTGCTGTTATTAAGTTAGGTATTTTAGTCTATTTCATATTTGTATTATGTTGGGGTAGTGTAGTGGGTTTTAGCTTTGACTAAATCCAATTGTTTAGTTTATACTTCGCGTGGCTTTCTAAAGTGGTCAGTTGGTGGGATGTGGGTCATGCCGTGGGTTGTTGTTTATGTCTTATTTAATTCCTTGTAATTCTGCAGTTTGAATTTATGAAGAGCATTTTCCAGCCTCAAATAAACTGAGTGAGGCCCTTGGCACCTCGAATCGCCAAAGACAAATTTACAGACTTCATTTTCACTAGATATCAAAATACATAACAGTGAGGTGGAGAACTATGTTTGCTGTGGTTGTGATACTCAAGGTGGTGGTTGTTTATGGTTGGGCAAAGGCTCAGAGGTGCCTAAAGGTGGCAGTCAAAACACAGGTTGTCGTGGGGGTTCTCGGTGGGTTGAATGGTGGTGGGTTGTGGCCCTTACTTGGAGGGATATGTGGTGGTGCTATGCTCGATAGTTGGATCTTGGTGGTTGATGGCTAGTGACTAGAGGCTGGGTTGGAATCTAGATGGAGTTGTGGCAGTAAGTGGCGGAAGATGATAAAATAGAAGGGGTGAGATGTAGATGAGTTGTTGGGGGCGTTGAGGCTGAATGGGGTACGATGGTGGCATGAGGGTGGCCTATGGGTTGATCTTTCATCGGTGACTGCTCCTGATGGCACTTGGCGGCGTACAGCAGCAGGGAGGGGAGAAAGAGAAAGATCGGGAGGGAGAACCCGAGAGAGAGACAGGCCAATGGTGAGAGCGTGAGGGGCTGAGGGAGAGCAGAGGGTGGTCGTGGTGGTGAGGTATGGTGGCTCGCCCGTGGTGCGGCTTCGTTGCTACCATTCATGGCAATGAACGGCTTAGCATGGTGGAGGGTGAGAGAGATCAAGAGGGAGAGAGAGCTACGGGGGTGAGGGTGAAGCCGAGGGAGAGGAGGGCGTGGTTGGCTGGCAACGCGCGACGGAGGAGATGGTGCAGTCAACGGTGGGGATGGCACGGGCTTGGGTTGTGATGGAGGCATGCGTGGGAGTTGAGATCGGGGAGGGAGGGGGACGATGCTGGAGGGAGGTGAGAGAGAGAAGAGAGGAAATTAGGGCTTTAGGGTTTTAATCCTAGACCTACATCTAGGGGTTCCTAACCTAGATTTAACGGTGGAGATAAATCTAATTAAAATAAAAGACATCTAAAAATAAAGAATATAAATAATTGCAAGGGAAATACACTGAGTCTTAAACCAACTTTTATTCTTGATCTAAAATTAAGAATCTTCATCATAAAATAAAATGATGAGCTTTAGTAAATGTTTCTAAGAGAAATAAAAGTATATAAATAAATAGAGTTTTTAATATAAAATAAAATAATGAATATTAAATAATACTCTTAAAGAACTAAAATCAATTAAATAAAATAATTTTCTAAAACCATATTATTTTTAGGGCTCCAAAAATATAAAGATGCCTACTTTAAAAATTAGGTTTGGTCCAATAACACTAAAAATATCCCATTTAAAATAATTTTGGACATTTAAAAATATTTTGAAAATTTTAAAATACTCGAGTTACTTAAAAATTATCTGCTAAGTTTAAAACACAAATTTAAAATTTAAAACTCAAAGGCAAGACTCGTGATCAATCGAAAGAAAAATGAGCAGTTAGTGACAAGTTCCACACATCCCATGTAGCACTCGGGGCAAGTCTTGTTCTCTCCTGCGGCATGACTCCTGTGAAGATGCTTGCAATGTTATAGGCCAAATATTTTTACTTGTTTGATTTTGCAGATGAGATGAGTTTAGATTAAAATTAAAAGTTGAATAAAATATTGTTATAATATATTTTTTAATATTATTTTTGTTTTAAAATTTGAAAAAGTTGAAAAATTTATTTTATTTAGTATAAAAATTAAAAAAAATTTAATGATTAAATTATATAAGATGATATGAATTTAGATGAATTATGAAAACAAATAAGGCATTAATGTACAGCTTAAAGCTTTTCTGGCGCAGAGAAGCCCATCAAACCTTAAAACCTTGTGTGTATTGACTGCTCAAGTAATATTTTGCATGGATCCTCTTCTTTGTTTTAATTTAATGCATTCTTGATTAAAAAAATGATTATTGAGGATCGAGATTAAAAAGGACTATTGAGGACGACTGCCAAAATTAAGATAAAACAAATTAAGATGCCGTTTAAATAGTAAGTTGAAATGAGATAAGTTAATATGAATGTTGAAAGTTGAATAAAATATTATTTTTAATATTATTATTATTTTAGAATTTCAAAAGGTTGAAAAAAATATTATTTTTAATATTATTATTATTTTAAAATTTCAAAAAGTTGAATTGTTTATTATATTTTGTTTGAAATTTTGAGAAAATTGTAATGATGAAATAAGTTGAGATCTAGTAACGGACCCACCTTGGCCCTCCAAAACTTCTTGAAATCATAAAATACTCCCTAGATTTTATACTTAATTCTACAAATATAGAAAATGGTCCCCCTAAAAAATTGATAATCTCCATATGCTTTATAAATTTTTTAAAATTTCAAAATATCTAAAAATGTCTCTCTCCAATTTTTTTTTTATAATCCCAATATTTTATTTAATTTCTATATATTATCTATTTTCAAGTATGTGGCTTCTTCGAAATTAAAATTAAAACTAAGTTTAGGAGAAATAATAAACTTATTAATATGGATCTCAAAGTTTTTTGTTATACAATATTGGGTTTCTTAATATGAAATACAAAGTGAAAATACAAGAAAAATTATTTAAGGCCAATGATCTATATGAAAAATAGTTTGTAATTATGTTTTTATGATTTTTCAATCTCTTTTTAATTTACATAAGAGAAATGATATTTGTAGTCATTGGATCATGTGTAAGTCCCGCTCACTCCCTTTGAAAAAAGTAGGTAAATCTAGGATCCACATGAAAAAATTTATTTATTAATGGTGGACCCCACTTTTTTTTCAAAGGGAGTGCGTAGAGCTTGCACACCTTAAAACTGTATTTAACATTACTCTTTACATAAATGAGTCACAGTAAAAAAAGTTGGCCCCTCTCAACTCAATTGTTGGTTTCGCCACTATTGAGATCACTTCTCAATCCAAACACGACCTACCTGTGAGATCAATGAGAAGTGAGAACAGGATTATCCTAAGGAATAACCCTCCTATCCCTTATGATGGGCATACCTTCGATTAGAGCCTTGAATGTGTTGTCCATTTTGCCTTCCTACATTGGAAGCTTAATGGGTGGAGGGATATAAATTAAATAATTAAAGTTACATATATATTGACTCTATATTTCACCTTTGTTTAATTAAATATTTTTCGTCTATAACCTTTATTAATGAAAGAGATACTTTTACTAACCTTCCTCCATCGCTCTGCAGGCGATAAAAGCCTCCTTCCACCGCTTAGGTATTTTTTTCTGTTCACTGGCCAGAGCAGGGTTGGAGCTTTGGCTCCACCCACCCTCCTCTGTCCGCCCTTCGTGAGACCTGTTCGATGGTTGTTTTCCTTGTTTTTCTTTAGTTTTCCTTCTATAACATCGAAATATGTCAATCTGCTGTCTTCTGACCTCCTTCAATCGACATGCGCCCCACCACCAAACTCTCACCACTAATCTACCAAAAGATAGAAAAAAAAAATTCAAAAATATGGCACGTACATCTCACGCAAGGCTTATGCTGCATGTGAGACTCACACGCTGCCATGTCTTGGAGAGCCTGCCACGCAAGGCACCTTTGGGACCATCGGCATCGGATCTTCTAGATTTGAGCTATACTTTCACTCCTAGTGTGGCGCATGAGCTGCACACGCCTCCACAGCCAGTTACGGTCTTTCGCCGATGATTCGACACAGTTTCAAGTTGCTAGTATGCTATGTTCTCGCTTTCTCTAACCAATAATCAAGTTAAAGTGGTCGTGAAAGTCTCATTCAACCAGTCCAAGCCAACAAAAATGCAGCACACAACTCTTTATTGCAACTTCTAGCCGTAACTTTATTGTTTGTTTATCAGACTATGTAAAAATCGCTTCAAGTGGCTTCCCCTTACGGGAAATGGGTGGGAGCCAAATTTGTTTCTCCATATCCCCTTTTTCTTCTCATGTTGTTTCTGTTGGTTTTGAGAAGATTGTAGGGGGCTCTCACCCCATCAAATCTTATATCTTATAATCCTTTATTTCATATATGATATGCTTACTTGCCTAGGGGAAAAAAAAATGTTTTTTTCTCTTAAATTTTTTCATCTGAAATTATACTTCCTAGGTGGAATATTTAAGTGGTGACTATTCAAGTAGTTAATATATAAGCGCATTTAGTACTAGTTTGAATAGTGAGTTGAGATGATTTGTGAATAGCAGTAAAATGGTTTGTAAATAATAATGAAATGGTTTAAATTAAAATGTTATATAAAGTTTTGGGAAAAGAAAAAAAAATTGAATAAAAATATTATAAAATTAAAATAGTGTTAGAATATAATTTTTTAATATAATTTTTGTTTTAGATTTGAAAATGTTGAATTATTTTTTGCGTTTTTTTTTTAAGTTTGAAAAGTTTATAATAATTAAATAATGACTAGATGAAAAATTTAAAAATTTAAAATTGAAAAATGTTCGTATTTAAATTTGTTGAGTTTAACTTCATTTTCTATTGAAAATGTCATTTTTGAAGTTTAGCTTGACTGTTGCTTAATCATGGCTCAAGCAACCTTGGCTCGAGACTTCTCTTGACACCCGCTCAACAGTCAGCTCTAGCGTGAGGCCAACCTGTTAGTTCGCTCGACACTCGCTCGACAATTAGCTCGAGTGAGTGCTTGCCTTAAATGTCTGCTTGAGCACCACTCGACACTTCGCTTGAGCGAATGTTCTGAAATTACGATTCCGCAAAATCATTGTTAGCAACCTTTTATAAGAATAAGAATAAAGAGGATCGTGCCTTATGTTGTTTTTCATGTATTATTGTGTTTTGGGTTCATTTGGAGTAGCCGGAACTCAGAGAGGATGCCAACAAGATAGAGACTTCCTTTTGAGTTCCATTTGTGAGTTTTTTTTTTTTTAAAGAAGAGAACGGTACCCTAAATTTTATTGATAATCATCACTTGTGGCATTGAAAAATCATGGTTACAACCCAATACCTAGGGGATATAGATAAACTAAAAGGCCAAAACCCAGGCATAAAAAAACTAAAAGCATCCTCCCAAAATACCAATTACCTATAAAGTACAAAGTAGAGCACAAAAACCAAGACCAGACCAAAAATCAAACCTGAGCAAATAGGAAACCTACAAGAAAAAGCACATTCAAAAAAGATAAAAACAAATAAAAGCAAAGCACCATACTTGTGAGCTTGAGAGCTCATTTGGGTGTATTAGGATTTTAGGATTAAGTAGTGTTTTGTTATACCTCTCGTGTATTTTATTTTTTATAGTGAATTTCTTTGAAGATCGACTCTGTCAATGAACATAGGCTATGTTATAAGCCGAATCATTTAAATCTTAGTGTCTTTGTGTGATTGTCGTTGTTGTTGCTATTGTTTTTTTTTTTTTTTTTTTTTGTTTCTGCTGTAATACTTCAAATTAGCCTTTGATAATCGGTTCATCCTAACAATATTTATGGTATTTAAATATTAAAATAAGATAGAATGAGATGGAAGCATTTGGAAGAGCTGGGGTCGGTAATAAGATCAGGCCCGCTTTGGAGCGGTCGGTCTGTTATATAAGGTTTAACAGCCCCTAAAGGAAAGACCGCCATGTCAGAAACTACACACAAATTAACCTAAGATCATCACACCTAATCAAGAGTACTGAAACACATATGCCTTCAGCCCTACTGTCGTCCAAGTCGTAGGGGTCGAAGTTCCAATGTACGAAATCGCCCTCAAATTCTCGTTGTTTGTCGAAACTCCCTCCACCCTCCCTGATCTCATCCCCTTCCTCTCGCCCCCCACTCTCTCCGCCACTTTCTCCGCCCCCTCTATCCGTCGTTTCTCTCCGCAATTTAGGTTTACTGATTCGGCCCTAGAAGACATAATTTAGGATGCGTTTGGATGTTGAGATGAGTTTGGTTGAGTTGAGTTGAGATGATAAAATATTGTTAAAATATTATTTTTAAATATTAAAGTTGTTTTGGGATTTGAAAAAGTTGAATTATTTATTATATTTTGTATTGAAATTTGAAAAAGTTGTAATAATGAGTTGAAATGAGTTGAGATGAGTTGGGATGAGTTTGGCATCCAAACGAAGTAGAGTTTCCAGTCAAATTTCACAGCAAAATTAAACAATTGAGAAAAACTCCACAATAAACAAAATAAAACTTAAAAAAACACTTCTAGAATCAAATTGACCTAAACCAAGCTTAAGCTTACTTTTATTTTCAATAACCAAATCCTAACAACTTCACATAAAAAAGCCTAGAAAAATCTTTAGTGCGCACAATTTCACAGTAGAATCTGCCAACAATCACATACAGTTGTTTGGCCAATTTTAACTGGACAAGCCAATTCTTGTCGAAGCAAGCTTTTCCACTCCAAGACGGAACATTGACGTCAAAGTCTCTGAGATTGGCATCGTCAATAATTTGAGGAAAAACGGCGGAAGAGAACTTAGAAAGAGCAGAGTCGATTGAAAAATTGTGGATTCAAAGTGAGAAGTCGAGGGGCGAGAGGAAGGGGATGAGATCAGGGAGGGCATGCGTGATCCCCTGCAGTGGGGGCACATCCTAAAATTAATGAAACACCTACGTGGCACTCAGTCATTAGAGGATTGTTTTTTGGAGATAAACAGCTAACCGGTTACAAGATTAACTCTAATAAGATCTAGATGAAGATTAACATTTTCTTTTAATGAGAATCCGGTTTGAGAGAGTTTTGAAAGAGATTGAGATTTTCTATAATTTTATTATTCAAATATAATTTACATCTCGAAGAGATATAGACACTCTTATCTTAGCATGCGGTGGGATTTGCATGCAATATTTAATACAGTGAGAGTGAGCTGCAACGATACTTGTGTTTTTTTTTTTAATCGAATTGTAGAAACTATTTAGATAAAACGAAAGAATAGTATGAAATTTCGATGATTTCTACAATTGCCTAGGAAAAGTGGCAGGTGTAGTTCCGAGAAATAGATTATGGCCTCAAAAGACTCGAAATCTGTTCTTTTGCTGGTGGTTTATGCTTATTAAATATGCACACGTTCTTCGAACTTTCCTGATGTTTCATCCATTTCTATCTTATCTTTCTATGCTATTCTCTGACATACTTTCAAAAGAAGTACGTATTTTTAAAAAGAGTACAATTATAAATAGATTTTATTAAAAGAATTTATATAATTTTATATAATATGTCATATTCTATAATAAAAATAATTTTATAATCTAACATATAATATTAAATTATGTTAACTTGTGATTTTATTTTTATAAAATTTTTTTATAATTAAAATATTTCTCTATTACCAGTTACTTTACTATTATTTATAAATAATTTATTATTATTTTATTACTATTTATAAATTATTGAGAATGGTTTCTTATATTCTTCGAGCCTAATCGTCATGGCATTTCCTTTCCGCGCAAAATGGTTGTGCATAAAGCACTCTTTCATCTCCGACACTGCAAGTTGAAACCACAAGCCTTGTGTCTTTACAGTTGATGGTCTTTTGGCTTTCAAAACCAGTACAGGTAGAACAGTTTGCACATGATGAATGATGATCTATTCTTCCACACCCACAATTAAATTGACAATTTCGCGACTGCAGATGACGTCACCCAATGTCAAAACAAATTTAGAATAATCTGAAGAGAAAATCGTGGCCAGGGAGTGATCAGAATACATGTGAGATTGAGAATCAACGCTAGCTATATATCCACAGTATCTTTCAAATGGACGAAGGTACTATAAATAAATTAGCCGTTGGTAAATCCCAGAGTGTTTTTAAGTTCTGGGTGGACGTTTCTGCGATCAGATCATCTGCATGCGTGATTGGATGAGGATATGTACCAATACGAATTGTTTTTGTATTAATTATGAACTTCTTACCACATGGGTATTTCCGTACACAGATTCCAAATTTAACTGCTAGTACACGAAGGAGCTAGGAAGCAACTCTTTCCTGGCTGGCCAACCCGAGAAAAAGATTGTACTTATCCTACTGCTCTGTTGGGTCTGGACAAAGAAAGCCATCCATGACTCTTTTGTCTGTATGTATTGATTTAAAGTTTTTAGTAACAGTGGAATCAGGAACAAGAGCCAAACACTCTTCTTACACACACACATACAGCTTTTGAATCCACAACAAGTCACCATCATTGCAGAAATTCAAGAATTTCGAAGAGATGAAAAGCCGACTGTCTTCGTTTGATGAAGAAGAAGATGAGAATGGGTTATCGAAAATGGTTCATTATTGGTGGCGTTCAGCTGCCAAGTTTGATGAATGTGTGAAGCTCAAGTTTGACCTCCCAAACGTCTCAAGCCTAACACCCAGGCTTAAAGTGCTAAGGGAGATGGAAAGGTTGGCTTTGGTTGCACCTGATGGGCTGAACGAGCTTCGGCACAAGCTTTTCACGTATCGTTCTGGTGATTTTTGGGTGCCTACGGGGGGGATCAACAAGGAAGACATGGACATTCCTCCAACTATTACAATTCTCTTGCTGGGTTTTACTGGTTCAGGCAAAAGCTCACTCGTGAACCTTATGTACAGTGTTCTTGGGCGCTCTGGACTTATACCATTCGGTCAAACATCACTAGGTAAGCCACTGCTTTATAAGTTCTAGTTTTGCTTATGGTGTGCCATTTTTGTGCCGAAAATGAACTCAAAGATGTTTGAATTGTACTGATTCAAGATAACGGATCATTGAAGCAGTATCCTGTTTTCTGTTGCAGGGAGTTCTTCCGATTTCACCTCTATGCTTATGAAAGAGCATAATGTGTTGAGGTCTATGCAAAGCGGGTTTTGTGTGTATGATTCAAGGGGCTTTAATTATGATGAAATGGGTGAGAATCTTGAAGAATTGTCGAGTTGGATGACTGATGGTGTTCATCATAATCAGCTATGCTTAAGGTTGGGAGATGATGCATTGAACAATGATGATATGGAAAATCACTCCATGAATTCATCTTCAAAATTTATCAAAAGGAGAGTGAACTATGCAATGGTGGTGGCTAATATAGCAGAGATCTACGGAGCTTCAAAAGCGGGTGATTTCAAGCCACTGGAGGCCATCAGAGAACTCTTGTGCTGTCCTGTTCTTAAAAAAACCAGTAAGACCTCTATAATTTTAAAGTTCGTTTATTTTTCCTACTTCTGTCTCAAGTATGCAACCAAGCAAGATTTTTGACCACCTAAATTGGTTCCATATGATTAAACATCGTAAAAATTATGATATTGAAGTACAGAAATCATTTTCACAGCAGACACTATAATCTGAAGCACTATTCAATGAGCACAACAGGGGACCTACTCTGTAAAACATAATTATCAAAGTGATTCACTGAAGTTTCTTGTCATTTGTCAATCCGGTTATGTTTCATCCCACTAAAAGTTTGAAAGTGATTTCTTATTCAATCTTTTATCAATCATGACTAAACTGAACACATCATACGCTGCTCATGATGGTTATCCCGACCCTACAACTAATGAATTTTACTCATGAAATGTAAGCCACAAACTAATAGATGACAAAAAGCTTTTTACCATCTGATCCTTGGCCTTTCTTAAAGTAATTGATTTTCCTGTACAGGATGTCTATTTTGAAGGTCATATCATCTATTGCTTTAAAAATTTTGTGTTTGGATCTGTTAAACACTTTATTATTCTTTTGGGGGGCAAATCTTGTGAGTGTGGCATATCTGCTAGGGTAATGAGCAATAGATTCTCATATCAGTGACATAATAAGTGTTGGATCAATTGGGGCTGCAGATGAGAACCCTCTACTGATCTTAACACACGGAGACATGTTATCGACAGAGGAGAGGATCGAGGGCCGGCTGAAGATATGTGAATGGCTAGGTGTATCAGAGACAACTGGGGTGTATGATATTGTGTGCCTCACACAGTATGGATATCTTGCAGAAGAATCAGACCCTGTCACAGCCTATGCCTTATCTGAAGCTGTTTATAGAGCGTTGCTTGTATCAGATAGGGGTCACTTTCCGAAAAAAGATATGTGGGACTGGGCAGTGCTCATATTGTCGTGGCTAATGTGCTTCTTTGCAACTTTCTTCGCTTTCCTTGCTAATGTTTGCTCCAAACTCGGGCAGAGGAATAAACTGCTGTGAATGATATTGGTGTCTAGTAGGAAGTATTCGTTGGTGTTTGATAGACTGATGCGTCTTTCTCTGTTTGGTGTTTGCATTGCTGACTAGGTGAGTTTTGAGATTGGCTAACTCAATGACTTTATGTGTAAATGTAACATTCAAGCACAAAATATAGTCCAACTTAGCTTCTCTTTGATCCCAAGAGTCAATAACTTCAATTCGTGTTGCTAGTAATGACATAACCAAGGATATTTCTTGTATTTGAATTTAAATGGTGAGGCTGTTCATGACAGCATTACTCTCTCTCTCTCTCTCTCTCTCATTTACCCCCTCATTTTAAATGTCTGCTATAGTTCTTGTTTAAAGTCAAGGGTGGCAAATCGTGTTTTCGGATCATGTCAAATCATGAACATTCGACTATGTAGGTCAATTCGAATCCAACACGTTGAATTAAACGAGTCAAACTTCTAAATCTTAACTTAACCCATTTAGATAATGGGTTGGGTCGTGTCGTGTCACTCGTTTTTACCTGTTTAATAATTAATTATAAATATGTTAACATGATACACCTCATTTAAACCCGTTTGTTTCATGTAAATGGATTGAACTAAAACGCATAACTCATTTGACTTGATTAACATAATTTCACATAAAATTTAAATTTTATATTTATTAATAGCCACAATATCTTAAAAAATATTAAAATATATATATCAATATTTTTTAAATTTTAACCATAAACCAATATTACAATTCATATAATAACAAATATGAGCATAGGTCTAAAATAAAAATTTCAACAATAAAAACATAATCATGATGAGAAATATCAATATTACAACTTAACAATAATAAAATTTTAATTTTGAGATCAAATCTAAACGGGTCAAAGCGAGTTGATTTCGTGTTAAGTAGGTTGGCCCGTTATTAACCCGTTTATAAATTGTGTATTAATGGGTCAAGCCGTTTTGACCCGAACCCATTAACATCAAACTCAAACCCACTAATTTCGTGTCATATTTTTGTTAGATTCGCGGGTCGTGCCATATATTTACAACCATATTTAAAGTCTAAACTTTAGAGTAAGAGAGACTAGTATATTAAGATTTTCTATAATTTTCTAACAAAATACTTTATCTGTAAACAAAAATAAAATAAAATAAAAATACATTTACACTTGGATGGAGGTACAACGACAGAAGATAAAACACCAACAAATGGTGTGGTCACCAATACACACATATATGCATATTAATCCCTTCTCCTTCCCCTCCCTCTCAACCAAATCATTATTGTCTTTATATTCCCTTCCCTCATTAATCCTCCTCCACTCTTTTCTGTCCCTGCAATTTTGAAATTTGATGAAATAGTGATCTCCAGACTCCAACATAGGGATTGCAAAGTGCAAACCCCATGACAATGTTACTCTCATTGTTCACTCTCCTCTTCATCTTGCACTCCGACTTCTCCTTAACCGCATCAACTACGACTAACAGTACAACCGCAGCAGTGTCCAAAGACCAAACATTATGCTCAATGTGCACTGAATGTGAGAACCCCTGCCCTGTGCCATCACCACCCCCACCTCCTTCTCCTTCTCCGCTACCGCCAGCCCTCCCGGAATGCCCACCGCCTCCTCAGCCTCCTTGTCTCGACAATTGCATCTACCCGCAGCCGCCACCATCACAGCCCATGGGGCCACCTTTTCCTCCATTTATACCTCCTCCACCAGATAAACCAGGACCCTTAAAGCTCTCACCACCAAACCCAATTCTTCCTTACTTCCCTTTTTACTATTACATCCCTCCACCGCCTGTCCTTTCTGACTCTGTCCATTTGAAAATGCAACCATTAATTGTTTCCTCCATTGTTCTTTTCCTTTCTATTCTCTGCATTTTCTAGATGCAATGCATTAACTTCTTGTATTAGAAGGGGTCTTTGTGGCTCTCTCATTCTTCGTCAGTTACTGCATAGCATTCCTGCTTCTGATCGAGCTTATAAATTTCCAGTGGAGGGGGAAAAACAATAGGAAGAAATAAGGTAATTTGTTGATTGAAGGAATATCTAGTACTGCATGCGGTCCCCAGTTATTTGCAATGTCCTCTACTTTTTTTTTGTTATTAATGTAAGAAAAATAAATGAACTTGTTTCTTGTTATTAAGTGCTCCTTTTATAATTTCTTTAAAAATATTTCCAATATAAAATTTAGCCAGCAGGGTGCTAACCTTCCGCATGCTTTGCTCGTAGCCTCGTACGATCGAATATGGGTCGAGTAGTATTAACAATTCTGATTAGGATACAAAGTTCTGGCAATACATACACACGCATTTCTTCTTTAATTTTCTGCCACAAAGTTTCCTTTCCTGAATTAATCTAAGCTCGAATCAGAAGTAACATCGCACACATAAATAATCAAGGTGCGCACTGGTGTTTCTATGTTCTTACTAGCATGCACATTATAATTACCATTATAACAGCGATAAATCTTCTCTTTTTTTTCCATTTAATTTGAAATGGGGATAAGTTTGGATAAAGAGAAAAGGGAGATAGCTAGGGTCGGCCAGCTGCTAGCTAGCTAGCATTCGTTTGTTTGCTTCTATTTTTGTTTGGTATATATAATGGAGGGACCTCCAAAGGAAGAATAAATAACATGGGCGGATCCTGCGAACCTCGGTTCCACGTACTGCATGCGAATAATCGTGTCAGGCCATCACTTTTTGGATGGTTAATGTAAGGAAATGACAACATGCATGGAGATAGCTAGAGTAATTTTAGGTACGATTGTAAGGTGTGTACGTAATCGTTTTATAAAATAGTGAGGTTTATTTTTAAAAAATTAATTTTTTTAAATAAATTTTATATATTTCTTTTAAACCGATTACGTGACGGTTGCATAATTTATAATTACAAATATATTTTTCATGGAGATAAGGGTTTCTAGAGGTTTCAGAAACAAACATGCTACTACAACATGTCAGAGGAATATATCTACACGCAGTACTTTTCTCGTGGAGATCATGCATTGAATAACGATTATCGATCTCATTCTCACCACCTTTCATTGATAGATTTGGCTGATCTTATGCGTACAATGATTATGGAGTTCCTTCGATCGGTTTATACAATATGCATGCATGCATTGCCAAAGTGCAATAGGAGTACAAGGTTCTCTTTTGGGATTCAATGTAATGATCAAAATAATTTTACATAGATACTATTAATCCTGAGTACTAGTACTACTGCATAAAGCTTCTGAAATTTTATACATCAATAACGATATATATGCGCAGAAATTCTTCTATTTAAATATATCATCATATGCGAGGAGAAGTATTAAAAAAATATATAAATTAAAAAATATTAAATTTATGATCTGATGACTGATCTAGCTACCCATTATTTTAAAATCTTTGAAATAATCTGATAACTTAACATGACTCTGACTACCAGTACTCTTGCTCATCACTCATGATCAGACCACATTGGTAGTAGTACCAATATTCTAAGTAAGGACCATATATCGATGGTGAGAGTTCAATCTGAGAAGCCTCCTCTCTCTAGAAAATGAAAAGCGAGAGCCTCTCTCTCTAGAAAACCGTCGTTCGACCACAGTTGGGGGGAGGGGGAGCTCCGGCTCCTCCTCCCTCTCCTCTCCTCCTTCCCCAACGTCGGCCCTGTGTCTCCGACGGTTGTGTTTTTTGGTTTTTCTAGTATTTTTTTCTCAGATTTCGGCTAAATAAGAGGGAGCCGATTCGTGCGGATCCGGTAACCTTCTTCATGCACGCGCCCCACGAGGAGTCTTCCCTGCCGCCGATCTGCAAAACCCTGTAATGCGGCCTCCATCGGAGCGGCGCGTATCACGCACGCGCGGTTCGAAGAATCGGAGCTCGCTGCTCGTGGAACCCACGCGCCTCCATGCTATCATCTGACGGCGCACCGAGTGGCTGATTCCGAACCGGCGTCACTGGATCTCCTTAGCGCGACCTTCGGTTTCCCTCCTTTTGTTGTGTTTTATGTGCACTGATTTTTCGTTTACAGTGTTTTCACATTGTAGCTCTTTATGTTTTGTCTGTTGTATGTCTGTTTTTTATGTTCTTTTTGTTTTAGGTTTTTTTTCGGTAATGGTGTTCCCATTCGGACTTGGTCCGGAATGGTGTTTTCTCCCCTCTCCGCGTCGCGGAGGTGTTGGGGTGTGCCTCCTCCATTTCCCGCTTAGTCGGGTATGGAGTTGGTTTTAGTTGTTTTTCTTTTCTCTGTTTTTGAACAGAGATGGGCTATCTCTCTGACTTTGTCAGTAGAGATGTGCCGTGGGGACTAGACCATGTCAGCCACGGATGTGCGCTGTGGAGCTTTTATTAGTTGTAACTGACTTATTCTTAAGTCAAAGTTGTATGTCCTTATTTGATGAATGAGATTCGCCATTATCAAAAAAAAAAATATCGATGGTGTTTAATGGTCCTTTAAATTAAGTTATCGTTCAACCAGTACTGTTTAATTGAAGTAATATATGCAATTGATTATATTTAAATAATTAAGTTATAATAGTATATTAAAGGAGTAATTAATATATATTAGGTAATTCTAAAATAAAAATGCGTGATAATCAAATCTTAATATTACGAAATATTATGTTTTAATAGTCGTATGATATTTCATAATACGATAAAAGTAGAGAATGCCTAGCTAGTAGATTTTTGGAATTAAATTATTTCATCTTCCTCTAATTGATCTATAATATTGATTTTTTTTTCTTTCATTTTTTTAACTAACAGGCACTACAAAAAATTGTCTAACATAAGCTAAAAAATTATATATAAACCTTGGAGATTCAAATTGACATTAATAACAATTTCAAAAAAATAACTATTTATTCTACCAAAACTTGTTTAATAATGGACAACATTATTTACATTATTTATTCTAAAAATGGAGTACCTAATTTGTCACAACAGAATAACATAATATGATAGCAAGGATTTCTTGCCTATCTAAATGCATCCAAACAAACACAACATTCAACTTGTATATGATAAATAAAATTAACACTAGCACTTTCCATCTATTAACAAAAGGTTTAAAATACAACTCTGTCCTAAACTCTCAACCTCATTTCTTCCATTTTCTTGATCTATTTTCTTGAACTAACATCACTTCAGTCATTCGTTAGATAAATGTGTGATATGATGGGAAGCCCACACAAAGCAATGCATACCCCTGCATTATAGAGGAAACAAACGTAAACCTAACACATTTTTGCAGGAAAAAAGGAAGAAAAGATATATGAAGAAACAAAAAAGCATGTGGATATTCATAATATCTTCTGCAGCCTCCTCCCCCCAAAACAAACTATCTATAACAGCCAACTATAACATACACTATCTGCTAAAACATTATAAAATCAAGTGAGGTTTTATGGAAAGATGTGACTTAATAGGGATTAATGCTAAGTCTGGTACCAAGTGTTTTTAATCCAAGCATATTCATTCCAACCCCTAGCATATCAAGCTATTTACACATGATGACCAAACTATTGATTTTATTTTAACAACACTTCCATATCGAAACATATAATATATGAAAAATATCAAATCAAGGTTCTACTTCAAAGTTGTAAAATGTTCATAACTTACCCTTTTCCAAATATACTTTTGTAAAGAATGGTAAAGAAGAATTCCTGACATGACCAAGTCTCGAATTGTATCCAATGGTAAAAAAGAATTCCTAGAAACTTCAGGTATTGTGACATTTCCATAACTCTTTAGTCAGATATTTTCATTACATTACAAAACGATACAGATATAACCATTTCACAAGCTGTCCTGCACAGTTATACTATGATAAATTTTCTAGTTACCAGGTAAATTGGTTTGCACATAAATGCATGCACCTGAAGCCATGGATCATCATAAGGAAATGACTTAAGTTCCAGATGTTAATTACCACTCATATCATATCACATATGAAATCAAGATTAAAATTTGCTCGTTACAATCAATAGTTAACAGAGATTTAGAATCTAGGCCATAAACTTATCAAGTAGCAGTTAATATCTTCATACCCAATTCACCAAATCCCAACTCTAGAAAAATCCAAACACCCACAATAGGAGCAAATTGAAAATGAATATACTAGTAAATACCTGACAAAATAACCCTTCCTCTCCCTTTAGTTACCGAGTGGTTGTAGGCAATGGAGAAGAAAGAAAATAATTCAATTTAATGCTAAACTTTCCTTATTTAGAAACTGAGAAAGACCCAAGAAAATGAAAAAATAAATCTGTAGCAATGATGGGTACAACTAATTCCCGAAAAAATGAAAAAACAAAAGCCCGGTTCCACAAAGAGGCTTTGGCATTGATAGCCGAAATTTTCATTTTTAATAAACAAAAATGGCAAAATACATAAGAGTCAAATTCAGTTTCATCTCTTTTCCTCTATTTTCACAGCAACCAAACCGAGTCTAAACTGAAAAATTTTCTCATAAGATCGAGAAGAGAACACCATAATTTGAAGTCACAATCAGTGATAAAACCAACAAAATGACACAAACGAAAATACGAGCTACTAGAAAGCTGCCCAACCCTAAAACACAAAACTCTAGCATAGATTTACTTGATAAATGGAAATGGTCTCTAGAAAGTGAAAATTAGGTATTTTAGAAGGAGAAAGAGATACTATGGACTCACAGCCACATTGAACTACCTTCATTAAAGCTCGGAACCTATCCACTGATAGTGTCTGATTCTAAAGCTTTAGGGTTCAAATCGAAGAGAGGAATGGGCGTCAGAGAGAGAGAGAAAGAGGTGAGGTCGTGACTCGCAGTCATCAGGAGAGAGAGAGAGAGAGAGAGTACTATCACGGAGTGGGGGTGGAGGAAGAAAGGAAAAATGGGGGAAACACGGTTCTTAATTCAATTAGCTTTTTGCGACGAGTACTAATCGTTGTAACAAATGATAATATCTCCGCTAAAACCAAATAACCCATAATAGAATAACTAATTCAGGTAAGTTTATTTACAGCGACAACATATCGCCGCAAAAAGTCAATAACTTCGTCGCAACAAGTTTATAACCCACGAACCTATGGAATTTCTGGCCAAACTATTTGCAGCGATAAAAATTCATCTCAATAAATCATATTTCGCCGTAAAAGCATCTTTTCCTCATAAAATTTTACTTGCCGATAATATTTTGTGGGAATAGACTTGTTTTATTTTCCACAAACAGTTTTCATATCTTCGGTAATTAGTTGCCACGACAACGCGTCTTGAAAAATAAAAGGCCATAATTCTTGTAGTGGGGGTAACGTACCCTGCCTAAAATATATATGATTGTTACGAAATTTTTTACCAAACAAGAAAGTCCTGTCCGTACAACTACCAATGTGCTACCAACCAATTTCAGCAAAGTCCTGTCCATACAATTGAAGAAGTTTGTCAAGTTTGAAAGGCTTGTGAAAATCAAGAACTCCTTCAAGATCTCTCCCCCAATCAGAAGCTGAGGCCAGCCGTCAAGGATACCCATAAAAAGATGGGTACTGGAAACAAGACTAGGAAGGTCGTGACGCCCAAGCAGGAGAAGGCGTTGGCCAAGAAGTTTGCAGAGAGGAGGGTGAAGACCAAGAGGCTCAGCAAGGTTAAGACCCCGGAGAAGAACCCTAAGATCAAGAAGATAAAGAAGAAGAGCTTGACGACGATGAAAAGGAAGGATACTTCGAAGCCAGGGATTTTGGCGATCGAGGCTGACCTAAAATTCTAGGAATTAGGAAGTGATCATCTGCAATGGCACTTGGTGTAGTTGTAGTATTGATTATGGTATGAAATGTAGTTACTATTTAAAGTGCTCGTTGTATGTATGATATATGCTTGTATTGTCTATATTTGTAGTTTTTTTTAGATCTATTTTACGAAATTATGAGTAATGAATCATGATACACGTTTTATAGCTCTTTATACAATCATATTTTAAATTGAGGTATTTCAATAAATAGATGTTATTTTATAAGTTATTTTTTAAAAAAATATCCAACATTTAAAATATGTTTGTATAAATAATTGTGAAAATAATTATATGAATATCATTTTTCCTTTTAAAATCCAACCATTATACAACATTCATACTGTGTTCAAAGAAGCTCAACACATTTGTAATTTGTAGATGCTTGGTAAAGTGTTTCAACAAAATAAATTAAGTTCATATAGTTCTGTCCAACAAAATAAAGTTTATAGAGCTCCATGCTTACTACTGCTTGGTACACATGAAAAAAAAAAAAAGAAAAAAAAAAAGTAAACTATTGGTTTAGATAAGGTACAATGACGTTTAACATATTTGTTAGAATACTGTAGCATAAAGTTATTTAAGGTGAAATTTGACTACTTCAATGCAACATCTCTTTTGGCCATAAGATTAGTTCTACTCATAATCTTTACTCTATATATTTACTAAAAGAGAAAAATCTAAAATTTAAAAAATTTAAAAATAAATATATAGTATAAAAATAATAAATAAAATTTTTCTCGACCAAAATATGCATATTTATATATGAAAATGCTAGTATGCCTTATGAATTTGCTCCTTCATTTTGACGCTCATGTATTTAAATTTGTTTTCTTACTTAATGATTAAGGAAGTAATTTTTAGTGTATTGATGTATTTTTTTAATTTTTAAAAATATTAAAGATGTTTAAAAAATGTGAAAAAAGTAAAAAAAAATTAAAATGTAAAATTTGTAAGCACTCCCAACTGTCAAAGCTGACGGCACACTTCCATTACTCATTTATGTGAAAAGATATTTGTAATTGTAAATTGTGTAACTGCTGCATAATCATTTTGAAAAATTGAATAAAATATAGGACTAACATGAAAAAAATTAATTTTTTAATAATAAACTCAACTCTTTTTAAAGCGATTACGTGACATTTACATATTTCACAGTTATACGCAGAATTACTCCTCATTTATATAGACAAGGTGAGTCAGTGCCATAAAAGACATCCTTTATTGGGTAAGATAAGCTTTGACTGCGTTTAGATGTTGAACTGAGTTAAGTTGAGATGATAAAATATTGTTAGAATATTATTTTTTAATAATATTATTATTTTAAAATTAAAAAAAATTAAATTATTTATTATATTTTATATTAAAATTTAAAAAAATATAATTATGAGTTGAAATGAGTTTGACTAAGGGTTCGTTTGGTTACCCAACCAAATTCAACTCATCTCACTCATCATTACAACTTTTTCAAATTCCAACACAAAATATAATAAACAATTCAACTTTTTCAAATTTCAAAACAATAATAATATTAAAAAATAATATTCTAACAATATTTTATCATCTAAACTTAACTCAACTCAAATCATTTCAACAACCAAACGCACCCTAAGCCTAATCTTGTAGTAAAGCCTAACCCATAATGGCTATAGAAGCCCTTAGACAAGTAAAGAGAAATGAGGGAAAAGATAAGGCCGAATGACCTGACATATGATAAAAAGCTGGTGGAGTGCTTCTATCTATCCGTTGGATTCTATTTTAGATCTATTTTAATATTTAAATATATAATTATCAAATCACTAAAACTCATTCAACACAAAAAAATTTTACACGTAGAATTCATAACTTTTCTTTAATTTTCTATAAATACAAATAAGGAGCACTGATATTAGTTTAGTCAAATGTCAGCGTATCTATAAAATTTGAAGAAATATAGCTTGAATGATCTGGAGTAATCAAACAATAGAGACATGAAATATGAGCCACAATATTTGGGAGATTTCTTCATTTTTAAAGATGTGTTATTCATCTTCAAAAGTAATATTTTATTCTAAAAAACAAGATCCAACTACTTTGATATTTTATTCTAAAAATTAGACCCAACTAATAGTTGAGAAATAGGTCGAGAAAGAATAATAGTTGGAAAATAATAATTTAAGTAAAAATTAAATTATTAATTAACATATAGTTAATATAGTGACAAAATATAAAAAAAAAATTTAAAAATTTATTAAAAAATTAATATTATATTATTATTTTGACCAAACCAATATAGAGTTATTGCTTAGATGCTTTTAAATTTATGAAAAATATGTACTTTTAGCTAAATTTTAGAGATGACTATGAAGAAACCAATGTTAAACATGGACTAGTATTGGCATTGGCATACCTTTTCATTTTCAAATTTAGTTAATATCATCTACATTTGGCCTACATTGAATTAGTCAAACTGATTTTATTTAAAATACGAGTTACAGTAATTCTATCATTCTTTTCAAATATGAAATGTACTGTAGCAAGTTTAAATATATTTTTTTTATTATATTTCGACACCCTTCCCGCTACTCTTCTTCTTCCTTCTTTATCTTCTCCTTGTTATATGCTTGTGATCATGTGATTTTCTCATATGTTATTTTGTTATATTTTGATATTATTATATTATAGATATGAGATTTTTATGGATTGTACATATGAGATTTTACCATCTATGTACATATGACATTATATTATAGATTATTGGATTGTGAAAATGAAAATAAATATGATTATTAGAGGTTATTGAAGATTATGAAAATAAAATAAAAAAATTAATTAAAAAATAAAAATTAATTAAAGAAATATAACTAATAAAAAATAATAATATTTTATTATTATAGAGAATGTGATGGCTAATTCAATGTACAATTAAGTTTTAAGTGATTAGCTAAAAGTTAAAAAGTTACATATTTTTCAAATTTTGAAAATTGGAATGACTAATCCAATGCCAATGCTAATACTCTAACATCCAAACACATCTAAATTCATCTTAGGTGGGTCTCACAAAACTCACTCCACCATCTCAACTCATTTATATTCATAAAGAACTCAACTCAACTCATCTCAACTGTTCAAAATCCAAACATAGCCTAAAAGTACAAAACTGAAAGGAACATAAAGTGGGTTGAAGCTAAAAATGTAAGGAACACAAGTTAAAAAAAAAACAAACAAACAAGATAGATAAAGGGAAGGGACTTTCTCTCTCTAAATTTCTACCTGCTCTCGACTTTTACACAAACAAATGACTTTCTCCGATCTCCCCTTAACCCCAATTTTTATCAATGTACTAAGAGCAAAGTGAGCTATGAGAAACAATAAAATCACTAAATATAGTAGACCATGCTTTCAACAAACTTGTAGATGTACACTTTACTGTTGAATCACGTAAATATAAATGTCTATCTCTTTATTTATATGTAACAATTTGATCATAAGATTAAGCCATAAAATAAGATTTATGTATTTTTCATATAACTAAAAATATTCTATTATTATTATTATTATTATTAGATTTTACATTGTTCATTTTAATAAGATTATTATCATTTTATTTTTGGTATTTTATTATGATCCGATTTTGCAATAGCCACTAGAGTTTTGTTAGAATTTAAACCTTATTTCTCCCTATCTCCACCCATAAGCCTCATTCTTATCTCTTGATTGGATAATCCTAATCTCATCTTCGTTCTTACCTCCTAGTTGATCATCCTAATGGGAAACCAACTTTGAAATCCTTTCATCAAACATTCATTTTCCCTCTATAAAGATCCCATGAAGACCCTTTGAAATAAACACAATATACTCCAAGCCCGTATGTCTCTCAGTGTTTTTAGTTGTAAGTGTCCTAATGAAAGACAAACTCCGACGTCAAAGCCCTACTATAAATCCTTTCTTCCTCCTCACAATATTTCCCATCAACAAACCCACGATACCCCACGGCTAGAACCTCCAACGGAATCAAATTTTTCCCCACACTTCAAACCAGAGTTACACAAAAAAAAAAAAAAAAAAGAGTAAACCACTTCCCCAACAGCCTGTACCACTTCCTTTCGTTCCAAGTTTCCCATCACGTCGACACCACTTCCAGGGACGTCGGATTACCTCTCGAACAACATAGAGACCGTCAGCTAGTTCCTTCCCGTCGAATCCACATCTTCCTAGTAAGCCCATCACCACCAGTCACCACTTTCTCTCCCTAAGTTATATCAATTTTAGATAGAAATCTGTGGAGTTTAGTGGTATGTAGTTCATATTATAAGATTGTGCTTTATAGTAATACCGTATGTTCAAACCACGAGGCAAATTCATCTCCGTGCGTCTTTTCTACGTCAGTTACACCATTCGTGCGAAATAGTTGCATATGCTCGCTGCACATGTTCACATAAACTATTAATTTTTATCAACACTATAATAGTATAGTGTTATACATGAACTTAAAAAATAGTATTGATTTAGAGGATTATCACTAACCTTAAGTAGTGGTCAATCTCAGTGCAGTTATTCAAGACATACCATCGAGCTCTTTCAAACTCTCACCCACTTAGGTCATAGCCCCCTTGTGCGTCTATAGGACATACGGTCTAGGAAAACACAGTAAATGTTGATGAGACTCCCATTTGTCCACCTTCATAATTCCAATCTGGTCTCGTAAATCTAGTATCAACCCCACAAAAATACATTGAACAAAAGGTATGTAATTTATTATCAATGGATGACTCTACAATCGAACCTTCCGGACAAGCTTTATTCCCAACAGATTGCTTAAGTTTTCTAAAAAATCATTCAATAAGATACATCTATCTATATTGAACTAGGACACCGACTAAAGCCTCATGAGGTAGGTGCATAGCCAAATAAACCATTACATCAAAAAATAAATATGAGTACAAACTCTCTAATTTGCACAAAATCACTGCAATGTCAACTTCCATTTTTACCAATGCATCAACTTTCAATATTCTACGACAAATATCCCTGAAAAATCTCCCTAATTCTGTGAGAGTAATGCAAACATCTTGAGTAACCTTTCCACGCACACCAACCGGTAACAGACGCTGTAGAAATACATGACAGTCGTGACTTTTAAGACTAGTTATCTTCCAGTCATGAGTTCGAATACATCTTAACATGTTTGAAGCATAGCCATCAGGAAATTTAATTATCATGAACCAATCACAATTTTTTTCTCTCATCATTTGAAAGAGTATACCATCCAATGGGCATATAGGCAGACGACTCATTATCTTGCAAATGCAATTTCGGTCTTATCCCCAAGTTTTTTAAATCTTTACGAAAGTTAGCTGTATCTTTTGTTTTTCCTTCTATTAACATCAAAGTGCCTAATATATTCTCACATATATTTTTCTCAATATGCATAACATCTAGTTTGTGGCGCAATGTCAAGGTAGATTAATATGGCAACTCGAAAAAAATACTTTTTTTGGTCTAATTCAACTCCGTTGCTTATCATTTTTTCTTTCGAACTCTTGCATCTTTTCCAAATCTGTTTTTTAAAATATCCTCCAACTGTGCGATAATATCATTTCCAAACAACTCTGGTGAACCTGCATTCAACCCTTCCATCAAACACCACTCTATTTGAACGCCATCTATAATCATCTGGTAAATATTGACGGTGTCCCATGAAACATAATTTCCTACCATTTGTCAACCACTGAGACTGTGTATGGAGCAACTTGTCGATAGCCTTGGTAGAAATACGATAAATAGACTTAATATGGAGCAACCTCACCGTGAAAGACAACCTGCTATGACGGGTGCACCCCTCGTACAACTCTCGTTGTGCATCCTCACACAGTCTTCCAAAGTTTCCATTTCCCTCAAATGATTGTGCAGATGTTCCTTCTCCATCTCTCGTCCCAAATATTCCTGCACCTAGATCGCCTAACATTTCAGTCATATCTTCTCTGTTATCATCACTGTCATCAAATACATCCACATTAATGTCTTCAACGTCGATGTCTTTACCCTCCTCCATTTGATTGGACTGGCTGCTAAATCTAACTCCTTTAGGAAATGGTTCACCATGTAAGACCCAATGTGAGTATTTAAGATCGATTCCATTTACAAAAAAATGATCCTCCATTACCACAAAAATTATAAGAACTAAGATTTTTGCACTTCTTGTACAAGTATCTTATAAATCCTCGACTGTCAACACTCATGAGCAAACTCTAGAAAAAACTTCACCCCTTGTGCATACTCCTTATAGTCTCGCCCAAATCTATCTCCCAACAACATCCAACTTTTCTCCATTATATTTCCATTACTCGTCGTATGTCTATCAAAATAACCTAATTCACGGGATAGACATTTACAAGAGTCTTTTAGCGATACTGCTTCTAGTATTGATAAGGTAGTTGGTTCTATCCCATTCGAGAGACTATCTATCATCTATATTGCATATATACTCAGTTTAAACTCTAATGTTAGCCAAAATTTCGATAGCATTTTTCTATAATTCTCCAAGTATGCAAGTGACGATAAGTCATCAACCCTATTCATGAGTCGAACAACTTACGAACGGCATACCCAACGAATGTAAGGAAACACTAAACTAAAATTTTAATTGACTAACACAAGAGTTTAAACTGAATATATCTGTCATATAGATGATAGAATCTCAAACTGTCCACTTTGGACAATTCAAGAGTTGTAACCAAACATTCTGAATGTTTGGCCACAACTCTCGAGCGGGTCTAAGGTTCAATTACATGCATAAAAAAAGAACACTTAAATCCATATAGCTCTTAACTAGTAAACCAAGCCACTAGTAAACCAAATCACATTCCAAAGCATATCTTTCTGATTTTTAAGTATTAATCATAATTTAAATTTCCTTATTTTTTAATTATACCTTATAGCTTTTAACTTGATTATCTTTTAAGTATTAATTGTAATTTAAGTATTAAATAAATCTTATATTCTTATTTTTAAAGTATTAATCATAATTTCAATTTACTTATTTTTTAATTATAACCTTATAGCTTTTAACTTGATTATATTTTAAGTATTAATTGTAATTTAAGTAATAAATAAATCTTATGTTTCTTACTTTTAAAGTATTAATCATAATTTAAATTTACTTATTTTTTAATTATAACCTTATAGCTTTTAACCTGATTATCTTTTAAGTATTAATTGCAATTTATGTATTAAATAAATCTTATGTTTTTTATTTTTAAAGTATTAATCATAATTTAAATTTACTTATTTTTTAATTATTACCTTATAGCTTTTAACTTGATTATCTTTTACGTATTAATTGTAATTTATGTATTAAATAAATCTTATGTTTCTTATTTTTAAAGTATTAATCATAATTTAAATTTACTTATTTTTTAATTATATCCTTATAGCTTTAATTATAATCTTATGTTACTTATTTTTTAATTATACCTTATAGTTTTTAATAAGTTATCATCTAAGTATTAAATTTGAGTTTAAGTATTACAACATTTATATGAATACACCCGTTCGAACAATTAAAACTCTATTTGAACAGGATAACTAGTTCGAACATGGAATCAGTGTGTTCGAACGGTTACAACCCAGATTTCGTAAACGAAACAAACACAGATACAATCTTAGATAACACATTTATGGGATAAACACAAAATCATAAGATCCATATTTTACAAACATTGTACAAAGACAAATACATTTTCATATTCCCACATTTATAAACTGAAATTTTTTCATATTTATTTAAAAACACAAATATATTCCCACATCCAAACACAAATATATTTACATATTTCCCAAATCCAAACAAAAATATATTCTTCAAACCTCAATCTTTGGTGCATAAACAAAATATATATTTACTAATTTCAGTTTAAGAGAACATAAATTTAAGTTTTTGAATAAAAAAATGACATTGAAATACTTTATCAAAATCAAAATACTTACCAAAATGAAGAGAAGGCTTCAATATTAGCTTATGGACATCTCTCTATCTCTCAATGTTCACGTCTCTCTCTTTCTCACGCTCTCTATCTCTCAACTCAAACTTTCCAAATGTGCAAGACGTTTGTGCTTCTGGACGTCTTATTTCTTCGTTTACAGTTCGAACCTAATTCACTTACCGTTCAAACCCGAAAATAGGGTAGCGGGAAAATTTCCCACCTGGTCAATTCAATGCACATCTGTTCGAACGTGAAATATATTATGTTCGAACAAATAATTCTAACCGCGCGGGCTTGTGCAAATACAACATCGTATATACCTATTAAATACCAAACTTTTAACGGCAGAGGAATGTTTGCCGTTCAATCTCGCGTGTCTCTTTTGCAGCGACCAAACTACGCCGCAAAAGGTGTGGCTTCCACAGTCTAAAGGCTACCGCCTGTTGTTCCAAACTTACTCACGTTATAGTGGCGAGTTAGTGTCACTGCATTTGATTTACATTTATGCGGGCAAGAAAACTGCCGCATATGGAACCCATTTGCTGCAGTAGTTATTTGCAGGGAAACTAAGGTGCCGACACTAACATTTTTTAACCGCACTTCGTTCAGCCCCCGATATTACTCTAGCTGCCATCTTAAAAACACGTGTGTAATCGACGGGATTTATTTCCCAAAAAAAAAAATGCCGCAAAAGCCGCTTGCTGTTGTAGTGTATATTATTATACGTTCGAATGCTGTAAATTTTCATTCGAACAGGTACTTAAACCATTCAAATTGTCATAATATGCTGTTCAAACATAAAATATATATATATCCAATTGTCTTATATATCTAATTTTATTACTATATATATAAAAATATAGGTATATAGAACACTTAATATTTATGTGTTCAATATATATAGGTATAAGTTAATAAGTATAATATAAGTTAAGAATATATATAAGTCTAAATATATAGTACAAGATATGTATATAGTAGTGTACAAGACTATATACTTATATAGTAGACCCATATAAGTATTATAAGTATATTATATAAGAGTATATTATATAAGTATATATATTATATATAAGTATACTATATAGTATTAGCATAAGTATATATATACTATATAAGTAGATATAGTTGTATATCTAACTAGAATATAAGTGAACAAATATATAAAAGTATATATATAAGTATATTATATATATAGTAGTATATAATTAATATAGTAGTATATTATATTTATATTAGTATATAATTATATAGTTGTATATATACTTATAATACTTACTTATAATATATTGTAGTATTATAAGTATATATAAGTAGTAGTATAAATATTAGTATATAATAATTAAGTAGTTCGTCTTATAAGTTGTATAAGTATTATATATAAGAAGTATAAGTATATATACTATATTATGTAAAAACTTTACTAATTTACCAACATTTTTTAACTATTGTAACGGTATTCATCCGCGTTCAAACCAATTGTATATTTTTAGAATGCGTTCGAACACCATTAATAATCGTTCGAATGGAAAAAAATAAAGATAAGGCTTCCAGACCCCGTGCTGTTAGAATGCACCAAACAAAAAGTCTCCCGTACTCCACCGCTCCAGTGCCCATTGCTGCCCAATGCCGCCGTCGAAGCCACCATCCACCACCACTCTCCAACCCGCAATAGGTATGTCGTCCCCCAACGTTTTTTACCAATTATTTTTTGGTAAAACGGGTAAATGGGTTGAAAATGGGGTTTTTAAAAGAAACTCATTTCAATCCTGCAGTTCGCTGGGAATGGAGGACGGGATGATCCCGGGCTCTCATTGTTGTTGTGGGTGGGAAAAATATAGGTTTTAACGGTAGATTTAAGGTTTTTCAATAGTTGAGTCGACTCAGTCATGGGCGATTTCGAACCAGAGATTGACGTTCGAATGTAAACTAAAACGTTCGAACAGAAAACGACACGACAACTATACAATTTGAATGGATTTCTATGTGCATTCGAATGTAGTTTTATTAACGGTCGAACACACATAGATGGCCGTTGGAACATGTTATTAAGCATTAGAACAGATATTTTTATTTTTTTAATAGATATAATTAACACTCACAAATTATAATTATGATATTTTCTAATCATTGTCCTTAATTTTATATCATAAATTTAGCATCATTCAATGTCTTCTCGGGGAAAGAAGCGGGTTGCGTCAGGGCAATCATCCAGTAAAGAAGTTCGAGAGAGGACTGCTTTGTTGGAGAGACAAGTGAAGATAGAAGATTTTAGGGATCTTCTGTGGGAGGGACATTTCTGGATCTTGGTTGGATACTGATAATTGATCAGAAGGACGAAGGGACGAATAAGATAGTTTCCTACATCAATATTGTATCTAATTTCTATACAGAACTTGGTTGGCTAGCCAGGAGGATGACGCATACACTTTTTCCGTCCGAGGTGTTACAGTACGCTTTTCAGTTGATGCAACTGCTATTTTTTAGGTATCCCTTGACTGCCCACTACATATCCCAACATGGTGCCTAGAGAGTCTATACCTGTAGGTGATGGGGAAACTGCAGAGGAAGAGGATATTGTGATGCCTGATGAGATCAATGGCCTCGCTGATCATAAGGTTCATCAGTTGGTTGTGGGTCCAGATGCTCCTTCCTATGATGGGAGCAAGAGCTTCCAATAAATGGACTGATCTAATTTTTTCAAGATCATGAGCATTATAATAGCCAACAACATCGATCATCGACTACACAAGACTAAGGTGAGCATGGACCGGGCACGATTTATGTTACGAGTCGCTCGCAGGGTGCCTATCGACCTAGCGAGATATATATTCGCTAGGAGTCAATCAGAGGCCACCTATATTACAACAAGTAGAGTTTTATTTTATTCAATGTACATGGTTACTCCTTTTGATATATATAATACTTGTACTTATCAAAAAGATTTATGACAGATATATTATAGTTTGGAGTCATGCTCACACGATTACTTTTGGTAAAAGGAGTCAGGCCAGAAGCGTTTCAAAGTAATCAGAGCCGATTGGACAGATCAACTCGATGACCTTGTCCCGTAGCATCGGACACTCTAGATTTCATATTCGTGCACCCACTACAGAGGCGATCGACACTCAAGGAGGTGCACAGGGCATATATGGTGAGACATCTACATAGGGTGCATCACACAGTGCTACTCGTGAGGAGATTGCAGATATCATGCGTGTAGAGATGCGCGAACAGACATCAAAGATCATTGATGCAGTCCGGGTCGCCCTCACAAACTGAGTCGAAGCTCATGTCTCGAGTGACTGATATTGAGGCACGCATTGTTGGAGTTGAGGCACTACTACACGATATGGCCCAATGGTGTATATATATTTATATATATATATATATATATATATATATATATTATTAGCATTAAATATGTTTTTTTGTAATAACTAAGATGACTATTTGTATTTTGTATAATTAATTTAAATATTCAAATAGTCATAAATTATATTCCCGCCTTACATTATATTTTTGGGATGCAATTAATGTAAAAAATGATACTATAAGTAATATTTATTTAACATAAAAAAATTCACTAAAATGTTTTTTCATTAATTACATAAAATTAATCTATGCATTCATAAATATTTTATGTTCTGTTCAATCAAGGTTTAAACAAAACTCTAGCAATTTTAATTTAATTTCACACTAAATGTTCCGTTCGAATGCATAAATATTGTGCTCAAATGATCTTGCAACCTTCCCGCCAAGGTTTCCCACCAAATCTTTACTGTTCGAACTTATTTTTTAACATTCGAATGGTTTTGACGTTTTAAGAAGATGTAATTCATCACAGAAAATGTGGTTCGAACAAATTTCACGATGTTCAAACGTTTTTACAAAGTCATCCTTTTTTTGAGACAAAATTTATATTTCGTCGCTAATAATTACTTTAATTTCATCCCTAAATTATTTCGTCCCTAAAACTAAAATATCTTGTAGTGAACATCGCACACATAAATAATCAAGGTGTGGCACTGGTGTTTCTGTGGTCTTATTAGCATGCACATTATAATTACCATTATAACAGAGATAAATCTTCCTTTTTTTTCATTTAATTTGGAATGGGGATAAGTTTGGATAAAGAGAAAAGGGAGATAGCTAGGGTCGGCCAGCTGCTAGCTAGGTGTGGCACTGGTGTTTCTATGTTCTTACTAGCATGCACATTATGACTACCATTATAACAGCGATAAATCTTCCCTTTTTTTCATTTAATTTGAAATGGGGATAAGTTTGGACAAAGAGAAAAGGGAGATAGCTAGGGTCGGCCAGCTGCTAGCTAGGTGTGGCACTGGTGTTTCTATGTTCTTATTAGCATGCACATTATGATTACCATTATAACAGCGATAAATCTTCCTTTTTTTTCATTTAATTTGAAATGGGGATAAGTTTGGATAAAGAGAAAAGGGAGATAGCTAGGGTCGGCCAGCTGCTAGCTAGCCTTCGTTTGTTTGCTTCTATTTTTGTTTGCTACATATAATGGAGGGACCTCTAAAGGAAGAATAAATGACATGGGCGCGCGGATTCTGCGAACCTCGGTTCCACGTACTGCATGCGAATAATCGTGTCAGGCCATCACTTTTTGGATGGTTAATGTAAGGAAATGACAACATGGAGATAGGGTTTCTAGAGGTTTCAGAAACAAACATGCTACCACAACATGTCAGAGGAATACATCTACATGCAGTACTTTTCTCGTGGAGATCATTGAATAACGATTATCGATCTCACCAACCTTAATTTCGTTGATAGATTTGGCTGATCTTATGCGTAAAATGATTATGGAGTTCCTTCGATCGGTTTATATAATATGCATACATGCATTGCCAAAGTGCAATAGGAGTACAAGGTTCTCTTTTGGGATTCAATCTAATGACCAGAATAATTTTAAATAGATACTATGCGTGACTACTAGTACTACTTCATATATAAAGCTTCTGAAATTTTATACATCAGTAACGATATGCACAGAAATTCTATTTAAATATATTCTATTTAAATATATCATCTGCGAGGAGAAGTATTAATAAAACAAAATATAAATTAAAAAATATTAAATTTTAAATTCTCTAGCTACCCATTATTTTAAATCTTTGAAATAATTGATAACAAAAGGATCATGTCATGAATCTAGCTGATCTCTATAATAGACCAAAAGGATGGATTGCAAGGAATGGAAGTAATTTCACTTCCTTTTATATGTTGATGTGTAAATTTGCTGATTTCAAAATAACAAACCCTCTCGATCTTATTTAATTCTGATTTTTACGTGCGTATAAGGAGCCCACGAACCCACGATGATGATCATACACAAATCCGTATTCGAAATTCAAATACCTCCTTAATTACCCTCAAAATCCCTCTCTAATTACTACTTAAATACACACATTATAGTTATACACAGTCTCCTTCTCTCCACGCACTGATCTCCAGAATCTTTCAGAAATGGCGAAAGTGACTGTTTCTGCTGTAAGCAAGGAACAAAGGAACATGAAAACCCTCCATCCCCCTTACTTTGAGGTCCACTCTAGTCATGTTCCCTTAATTGTTTTCTTTCTAAACCATCACATTTTTTACGCTCCTCTTTTTTTTCCTTAATTTGTTCTAAACTAACAGTTTAAGTTTTCTTAATTTTTTTTCTTTGGCAGATGATCAGCAAGGCCATATTGACGCTCAAGGACCGGACGGGCTCCAGCCAGGAAGCAATAGCGAAGTTCATAGGGGACAAGTATAAGAAAGTGCTGCCAACCAATTTCAGCAAAGTCCTGTCCGTACAACTGAAGAAGTTTGTCAAGTCTGAGAGGCTTGTGAAAATCAAGAACTCCTTCAAGATCTCCTACCCCGATCAGAAGCTGAGGCCGGCCGTCAAGGATACCCATAAAAAGAAGGGTACAGGAAACAAGACTAGGAAGGCCGTGACGCCCGAGCAGGACAAGGAGGCGGCCAAGAAGTTTGCAGAGAGGAGGGTGAAGACCAAGAGGCTCAGCAAGGTTAAGAAGCCGGAGAAGAACCCTAAGATCAAGAGGATAAAGAAGAAGAGCTTGAAGCCGATGAAGAGGAAGGGTACTTCGAAGCCAGGGATTTCGGCGAGGCCGACCTAGACGTCTATGAATTAGGAAGTGATCATGTGCAGTGGCACTAGTTGTAGTATTGATTATGGTATGTAATGTTGTTACTATTTAAAATGCTCGTTGATGTATGTGTAATATATGCTTGTATTGTTTATTTGTAGTTTTTTTAGATCTCTTTTATTATGAGTAATGATACACGTAAAAAAAAATTTATAACTCTTTATGCAACCATATTTTAAATTGGGATATTTTTATAAATAGATGTTATTTTTATAAGTTATTTTGAAAAAAAAATATTCAACGTTTAAAATATATTTGCATAAAGAAATGTGAAAATAATTATATATGTATCATTTTTCATTTTAAAATCCAACCATTATATAACATTCATACTGTGTTCAAAGAAGCTCGACGCATTTGTAGCTTCTTGGTAAAGTGTTTCCACAAAAATAAAGTTCATATAGTACCGTCCAACTAAATAAAGTTTATACGTACAGTTCCATACAGCTGCTTGGCACACATGGAAAAAAAACAGCAAACTATTGGTTTAAATAAGTTACAATGAGGAGAAACAATAAAATATAGTTATAATATTATAATAGACTATGCTCTCAACAAACTTGTAGATGTAGATTTTAGTGTTGAATCACGTGAATATAAATGTCTCTCTTTATTTATATCTTCTTCAACTTATGTACTATTAAAATCATAAATGAGCATCTAAGCACTCCATAGCCTTTCAAGCATCACCGTAGGCCATTGGACCATCTTGTTGACACTCAACCTCGACGGAAACGTCCTTATGAAACCAAAGACAAGGCAGACAGGAAGTATAAACAGATCACTTGTCTCTAGACACAGTTGTCGCATCACCATTCCTTTCTCAAAAGTCAAGCATGTTGCGGTCCTTAATTGGGACACCACCAACGGTTTACTACCTTAATGGCATGAAACTTGAGGCATTGCCACCAACCGCATTGATCGTGTGATACTATCTACCTCCCTCTTGCACCTCCCAACTAAGGGAAGGTTCAGGGAGTGAGATAAAAATTTTATATTTTGTTTTAGAGTTTAAAATATTATTTTTTAATTTTGAGATTTGAAAAAGTTGAATTGAAATTTAAAAAATGTGTATTGGGATTTGAAAAAGTTGAATTGTTTATTATATTTTGTATGAAATTTTGAAAAATGTGTAATGATGAGTTGAGATGAGATGAGAATTTTTGAGAATTCTCATGCCCCAAACCAGCCCTAAGTACTTCAAGAAATAAAACCTTTATGCCCGTTTGGATCCAGATGTAAGATTTTATCTAATCTCGTCTTATCTCATCTCGTATAATTTTAATTAATAATCTCACTACTATTCACAAATCATTTCAATATATCGCATCTCATCTCACTATATATATAGTGATGAGTAACATACGAATATATATATATATTATTTACATTTTTTAGTCCCACCCTGTGATACAATATATTTTAAATAATTTTATAAATTGATCATTTATATTAAAAATCAGTTAAAATATAACATTTCAACTACCGACAAAAATGGCAAGATTTAGGATTCATTTATCGTATACACAATATATATGTGTGTGTTAAGCAAACTTTAATAACATAGACAGAAAATACGGTTGAATTTATTCCAAGGGTGCGGTTATTCAGTCTCATGAGTTTCCCCCTCAAACTACCTTTATTGCAAATTGCACTTTTTATTTTTTTCTTTTTCTTTTAAATATTTTTTGAACATCCTTAAACATTTTTAAAATATATATCTATATATATATATATATATATATATATATCACTTTGCTAATAATTATTTTCTTAACCATTAAAAAAATAAAATAAAATACTCAAACGATAACTTTGAATAGGCAAACTCAGGGAACTAAATATCATTTTCCTTTACTCCAATCAAGGCATAGGCAACAGTGCATCGCACCAAATAAGAAGAAGAGAAATTCTACTAATCATCCTCACACCATACATAATACATAATTTTTTTTTTATTTCTTTTATCTTGTCAAATGTATGGTATATAGATGATGAGTAGAAAAACTCAATTAGTTTTAAAAAGAATAAAAAAAAAGTATAATATATGGTGTATGAGGATGATGAGTAACAAAATTATTTTTGCAAAAGCACGTGTGTTTGCTTGCTTGTGTGAAAGAGATATTCTTTTCCTAGAGCATTGTGGACTTTACACTCACATGTAAATAAAGGAGAGTGAAGAAGTCAAAGCATGCAGTACTTCTACAGATCCTACACAAACTATAACTCACATTGTAAAACAAAAACGTCTCTTTGATCATATATTTAAGAAATATCATGTACATCGACCCATATCCTTTAATCTATATAAATTATACAAGTTTACATGAGATATAAGCCTGTCACTTAATAACTGAGTAACCTTTATATATAAATATATATATATATATATAAATATATATATATATATATATATATAAATATATATATATATATATATATATAAATATATATATATATATATATATATATATATATATATATATATAAATAGAAAAAGAGAGGCCTCACGATCCGGACGTGACTTTTCGACTTGAGTATGACTACTGCAAGTTGTAACGCTCTACTGGCTAGAAGCGTGATAGAAAGACCTAAATAACAAACAACTATACCTATTTTATGCAAATATTTTGCAAGCATTTATCTTATATTATGGTAATGCCAACTAGCTAGGATAATACTATGTAATAAATCTTTGAGTTAATTACACTTTGCTCCCTCCAACTATCACCCAATTCACAATGTGGTCCCAAAACTATTGATTGCATCAAAGTATACCTTCTTACCTTCAAAACATCCCAATCTCCCCCTTCCGTCTACAATGAGTATTAAATCGAACGGAAGACTCACCCACGTGCTTCTCACATGCTAATCCTTCAATGCAAAAACAAAATCACCCCTCACTCCATCGGCTTCCAATTCTCCAAACTGAACTTCATATCCAAAACTTCCCAAACTCTATGGCCAAAATGACTTGTTTTATTAATGCCCAAAAATAGTTTCATTTCAAAGTGAAGAACGTTTGGCTTGAAGTCATTGGGTGCGATGAAGAAATAAGCTGGGGCAGATTACAGAGAAGGTGAGCAACGACGAACCTTAGCAAAGCAACTGACCACGGTGTGAGCTGCTAACCACGACGTCAGCGTCCCCTTTGAGCTGTCGGAGACTTCATTGCAGATGAGTTTTTTGGTAGAGCTCTCATTCAAGTTGCTTTATCCTTCGCAGGTATCTCAGTTATTTCTCCATCGCAATAAACTCATTACTTGTATTGACAACAAATCTCCTACCTTGATGTAGCTCAAAAATGCTGTAAATGATTGTATGTTGTTAGGTGAAAAAATTATTCGAATTTATTGTAGCTCAAGAATGCTATAAATGATTGTACATTATAACTCAACAATATTCCAATTTATTTGCCATGATATTGATTCGATACAATGCTTAGATAATGTTCCAATTCAGTTTGTTATGATTCTTTTTCTCCTTCTGTATAAAGCTGTAGTAGTCTGTAAAGAATAATATCGATTCAATTCTATAGAGCATAATCCTCTCTTTCGATTGTTTCTTTTCTGCACTCATAATCCTGACATATTTCAGCAGGATGTGAAAGATGTCTACTGGTTCATCTAGCACAAGCTAGGTGGTAAAGCACCATTGGATGGCCCATTTTACCATTGCAATCTGCGGGCACATCTAAGAGTGTCAACTACGGATGATAACTACAAAAAAAAGTTCTGGAGATACCCATATTGGACTCCTGGTTGTCAACATGGGGGTGGAGATAGGTTTTGTATATTTTTTTATTGTGTAAATAATAATTTTTGCTCTATATGTGGAGATGTTGTTGGCCAGCTATGAGATAAACTCCGGATACGGAGTCATGAGTTCAAGATTGAAAAGTCCGAATTGGAGGCTAACTTAGTGATGGATATGGAGTTATGCAAAAGTTATGCAATAAGTTGAAGGAAAAATCTATGGAATTGGAGGCTAACTTAGTGATAAAGAGGAAGCGCATGGAGCATATCCAAGAGTTATTGTATAAAGAGAAGGAAAAATCTAAAGACTTGCTCAAGAAATATAATAACTACATATGGTGTGGTGTCATTGTAATTGTTTTGGTTGTTGCTGTTATCTACATGAAAAGGTCTCATCATGCTGATGAAGATCGCCATTACTTGATGATAGTATAGGATTGGTTAATGTAATTTTTTAGATGTGCATTGACTGTGGTTGTTGTTTTGAATTTGATTATTGTATTAGACATTACTTGTTGTATGTAATTTGGTTATGGAATGAATTTTGTGGCAACAACTTACTGTGTTGATAATGATTAATAATAATGTCACCTTTCATATCAAAATTCCTCAATTGGAACGTCATCATAACTGTAAACTATGGACTATTAACATAAAAGTTTTTCAATAACAGTAATGTCATTAAACCATAACTACACCATTATAACAGTAAGTCAATATTGTCAGTTGGGTCACTTCTGTTTCTCATTTTTATCTTCATTCATCCTTTCCATACGTGGAGATGACTCTACACCCTTCCTTTCTACACTGATGCATTAGCCTTGGCAGGAGGCACTTGGATGTTAGGTGGCATTGATGCATTAGCCTTGACAAGAGGCACTTGAGTGTTGGGTGGCAGTTGACCAACTCCGAATTGCATGCCTTCCCTTTCAAAATTGCAACAACAACACAGTCTTCCTTGTACTAGATTACTTGTATTAACGTCTAAGTCCACAAACACAGGTCTACTTGTACTAGTTCGTAAGTGGTGGAACCCAAGTCTTGCAGACCGCCTCTTGGGTTGTAGTTTGGCCAACATCTTTACACGACCCACAGTAGCTTACAGTTGATTAGTTTGGCCTGCCTAACTTGTTTGTCATTCTGCCTGCGAAGTCTCTAACAGGGGAGTCTGCATTGTTAGACTTGTTTGTCATGCTGCCTGCGAAGGCGACCATGGTGGAGCATGCTCAGTTTGCATAGATTGGGTTGTTGGCTGTGAAGGCTTTGACATTGGAGGTTGTGAAATGACCTAGTATCACATTTAAATGTAAATTAACATTCTCAACATTTTTAAGTAATATGTAAATGAATAATGTATAGTAAATAAGGAAGAAACAACCACTAACTTGATCATCTGGAAATGAAGGAGCTTGAAATTCTGCTGCAGAAGTGAAAGAGGGTGTGACTGAGTTCCCACACAGACATTTTCTTTTGTTGTAACCAACTTGATTACATCTCGAACAGGTCATATGCACACCAGTTTTTCTCAACTTGTTTGCTCCTTGTTGATCGTCTTCATTTCTTTTTTGATATTTCTTTGGCTTCCCTGGTTGTTTCCTAACCTTAGGAGCAGTGGGCTTCTCGTATGTGGTAGTGAGCCACTGATCCTCACAAGGCATATGGTAAATTAAAAACTCGTATGCTACCCTCCACATCTCCACACTATAGTAATGGTGCACATATCCCTTGGAGTCTTGGTCAAAATGCACAATATGTATGTGTATGCATGTGGGCATGGAATACCTGTCATGTCCATCTCAAACATGAACAGGTCCTCTTTTCCAAATCAACCACATATTGCCTACCAGCATTGTTAATTTCAAACTGACCACATCCTGCATACATAAGAGTACAATAGATGGACAAGTCATGCATAAGTTCAAGGTTCGCAACTATCCGAGGTGTGATTGTATTCTCTCATTTACCAATTGCTCCAATTGCTTCCCTTTTCAACTGACACCATCCCATCAGTTTCTTCTATATGGTTTCCACCACAGTCATAATTGGCTTATCCCATGCTTGTAGAATATACGCGTTGAAATATTCATTAAGATTATTCACTACCAGGTCAGACTTTGAAAATGTGTTAAACCATGCTCTAGACCATTGTGATGGGTCTATGACTTTCAGGTAGTCATATGCGGGCTGACTGAGGGATTTCAGTTCCTCCATAGCTCTCTCAAAGTCTCTCTTGATGTATGTTGTGGTTGTTTGCCACAATTTCTCCTTCAAAGCCACGCCCATGTGGCCAGCATCTTGAAATTGGCATATAAATGCCTGACACAAATACGGTTGTCATTGTAAGGCACAAACTCTTCCATTACTGGCATTAAACCCTATAAAAAAAAATATTCAATAAGTGGCTCATTTAATAAGTTTTAGTTAATTGAAGCTATTGAAAGATTTACAAAATTACCTTTTGTCTATCACTAATAAATGTCCACCCGCTTTCAAGTTGTTGTCCAAGATTGAATATAAGTGTCTCAATAAATCATCTCCAACTATCTTTTAACTCTGCCTCCATAATGGCCATAGCAATGGGGTACTTGTTATCATTTGCATCCCTACCAACAGCACATAGGAGCTGCCCCTTAAATAGTCCTTTTAAGAAATAACTGTTCAAATCAATCGATGGTCTACAACCAGCCTTAAAACCCTCTCTATAGGCTACCAATCCTACGTACATCCTTTGAAAAATAAGAGGTAATTCATGAGCTATTCGTTCCACCCTAACTAACAAATAACTACCTTGGTTCCTTTGTTTCAGGATCTCACAATAGTCTCATACATTGGCATATTGTTCTCTATGGCTGCCAAATATAGTAAACTAAGCCTTCACTTGAACACGATACAACTTCATTTTAGGAACTTCCACTCTCTAATTTCTCTTAATCTCATCAGCAAGTGCATTGATAGGTACATTAGGTTGGCTTATAAACAGTGACATCATCTAATATATAATCCAGGATGATGTGACAATAGGGTTCTTATAACTCATACTACAATCATGTCTTGGATTCATAGACTTTATCTGAAAAATTTGTTGTCCTCTAATGCAAGACCCATAAACCTGATAAGGACAGTTAGGGGTATTGCAGACAACAGTAATCCTATCTTCATCATTCTTTGCAAACTTTATAGACTTACTTATATTTAGGTTCGACCTCCTTATTGTCTCTCTAAATTGTGTTGTAGATCCAAACTTCATTCCAACAGATATTTTTGACTTTTCCAAGTCAACAACTTGAAACTCAAGGAACTTAAAATCACAATGTCCTTTGTCAACACTATAGACAGGAGATTGAAGGACGTTACTTGGTGTCATATCAGATAAGTTACCTGCTAATTGTGAAAACAAGCACTGTTTAGTAGGTTCTAAAAAATAAACACTAAAATAATAAACAAGAAAATAGAAGAGTATTTTATACCTATGTCATCCTCTTCTGGCAACCTTAGACCACTTCTGTCCTGAATCCTCCATTCATCCTCCTCATCTGAGGAAGATTATTGGCTCTTTATCATCAACTGTCACTTGAGACTCAATATCTTTACTCCTTGGTTGTGCAGGCTTTGGCCTCGAAGTTCCCACTGTGTTGACATCAATGTCAACAACACATTCTTACTACTCAACACTTCTTTTCAAAATAAATCATTAAGTCCAAGGCGACGTGTTTCTGCTTCCTCCTCATCCTCTTTATCCTCATTCACATCCTCCTCGACGTGATGATCATACAAAGAAGACTGATGCACTGAAATTCGAGAATGAGACACAAGATACAAATGAACCACTTGTTGACCTTGAAGCACAGCCACCATAGACAGCACATCATGGTTAGACGTAAGCAATTTAAGACCATTGTGCATCCCAAGCCAGGGTGTCTATAGTAGACTAGGTCACCTGAATAGTAACCATATTTGGTCACAATCGTCTGTATGTCAATCCATGATAGCTGATCTTCATCATATGGTTCATGGTATATATCAGTCTTACCCTCAAACATATTCCTCATTCTGCCGCCTATTAATTATCCCACCATGATGGACTTGAAATAACAAGTTCTTCGTAGTCATCCTACAAAATATTGTCTATTAAATTAGTCATGGACCGTAGTCAATTATTAGACTAATCATAAAGTAAACAAAAGTAAACTGTTGGACCAAACATATAAATTTATACTTTTTCCTATACTAAGGACCATTTCTATGGTCCCTCTGTCACAACTCGATAACAAAGATAACAACAACACCCACATGTTATTGTGTTCTCAAATTTGGACAACTAATGCCACTTAGCAATGCACTAGCGTCATATTAGGAAGCATAAAACATTGGACCCACCCATGTGCAACATTGGACACGGACATTCTCAAAATCGAAACATTTGTCATTCCAGATTCTTCAGTTTTACACGAAAAACATACAAATTTGATGAAGAAAAAGATGGAGTTATTCCAAGTTGGACTCGCCTCTGCGACACCCACTGCATAAAGAAGCCAGATACCAACTCGATAAAAATGAACGAAAATGTTTGATGAAGTCACTCAAATTGGTGCGAAGACTAACGAAACAGCAATCGATCAATGGTCAGTGGTTTCCAAGTTAGGGTTTTCAAATTTTAGATTTGGGGATTTCCAGATATTAAGTTTAGTTTGAGGAAATGGAAGCCGATGGAGTGAAGGGTGATTTTGTCTTTACATTGAAGGATTAACATGTGAGAAGCACGTGGGTGAGCCTTCTGTTTGATTTAATGCTCATTGTAGACTGAAGGGAGGGATTGAGACGTTTTAAAAATAAGAAGGTCCACTTTGATGCAATTAATAATTTCGGAGACACATTGTGAATTGAGTGATAGTTAGAAGGGGCAAAGTGTAATTAACCCTAAATCTTTTGCATAAGTGCAATTGATGGATAACTCATCATGATCGATGCATGTTCAAATTAAGATCAAAATCAATAAAGCTAGCTGCTAACTAATTTAGTGGATACATGTTATCCTTCAAATGGAATTTATTCTAGAGCGTGTTCAATATATTTAATGAATGTTAAATGCTTCATAAATCTATAAGACTCATATACTATATACATGTTTACATTTCTCAATCTAGATATATACTAGAATTTGGACCAGTCGAAGTTAATGTAATATATCCGCAAGACTGCATGTCAACATAATCCAACATATTTATACTAAGGATAAAAGAAAGGGAAATATAATGATTGATTCAAACTAAATAAATAAAATCGTTGAAAATGGATCTTATTCTCACTACAAGAGATTGGGTTTTTTTAGACAAATCATTTTCTCAAAAAATCCAATTTTCCTCCTAAATTGTTTTTGGAGATGAAAAAATTTCATCTCTATTTTGTCTCAAAAAGTCTGTCTCAAAAGGTTTTTGGAGATGAAAATCAAGTTTCATCTCAAAAAATGATTTTTAGGGACCAAAATTGGGCGAAACCAACTGAAACTATTCAAACGAGAATTTTTTTTTTTTTAGACAAACTAATTTTGTCTCAAAAAACCGTTTGAACGGAATCCTTTCAGTTCAAACCAACATGTACCATTCGAATAATAAGAAATTTGGATTCTAACTAATACCCATATTTGATCCAGTTCCAACGAGCGGAGTATTCGAACCGATTTTATGCGTTTGAACTAATAAATTTTTTAAATGACTTGTGTTCGAATATAAATTATATTCATTCGAACAGAATGTTTATTTTTGAAATTTTTTCCATTCGAACTGGGTTTTGCATATATTTAGTATAATACTAGTAGCTATTATTATACTAGACTACAATATAGAATATATTTATTATATATACTTATACTACATATATTTAGTATTTAGTATAATGTATTTAGTAGTATAATATAGACTACAATATAATAGCTATTATATTTAGACTACAATATAATAATAGTATAAGTATATTATGAATAATAGCTATAGCTTTATATTATCAACTTAGCATTACTAACTGTCAAAGTCCTAGATCAGATGGCATAAGGCCTAATTTCCGAATGGGAGAACTAAGTTCGAACCCCTCACCCCTGAAAAAGAAAGGAAAAAAAAATCTTAGCATTACTAACCTTATTGTGGAGACTGATACCCTTCTTGTATATAATTGGATTAATAATAGTTCTTCTCCCCCTTGGTCTTATTCTAACATTTGGTATGACATTCTTCAATTTAAACTATTTTTTCTTTTTAGTATCTTTGATATCTACAAGGAAGGTAATGCTTTGGCCGATAGCCTTACTTTTTTTGACTCCTTGGGTAATATAGTCAGTTTTTCTTATCTCCTTGAGCTTCTTAAGCATGTGATTGGTGTAAAGGGATTTTCCCCTCAAGGCCCAAAAGGCCCTACCAAGCCCGATGCAGGAAGGAAAGCCACAAATCTGGCCCACGAGGAGAATCCTTTGTACATGACCTGTAGGATGGATGGTGCAGCAGGGGATGAGACTCGTCAATCTGAGGGTCCATCGGGTAATGTCCAATCATCGAGTGCTCGCCCACATGGCAGGCGTGACATCCAGAGATCCATTGATCCACTGACAAAGAAGACATGAACGAACCAAGAGATATGCAAACTAAGAAGAGAATGTTAGAGAACCACGCCTCCTGGACAACTCGCCACATTAATGATGTTGTTGCAGAGCCACACCACATTAATGAAATCATCGCAAAGCCACACTGCATTTAAAAGTTCTGACAAAATGAACTGTACATGGAACCTAGAGCTCATGAAAGCACGCATGATTTGTTTTTCAAACCTGTAGCATAAATAGCTAATCCCAAGTATGAGGAAACTTTCTCTAATCCCTAGACTCTCTTGCTTATTTACTAGATTCCAAGAATATTTACTAACTTTGGTATTGGAGATTCCCTGGCCCAAGGCCGCCCTCTCAAAGTCGCATTATTTTCTATTTTTTGTAGGGCTCGTTTTCGAAAACTTGAGTTATTAGAGCTTAACTTAAAAGTGTGCGAAACACGACATTAACAATTAGTTTTTTCTCTATGGATCGTGCAGGTATTCCCTCCTTTCATCATTAACATTTAGTATGTTTAAATCCTGGTTAGAATATATTTAGGAAAATGATATTATGTTGTCTGAGTTTGTCTCCCTCAATTTGACCGCTTATGTATTTTATTTTTCTTGATAATTAAAGAAGTGATTATTAGTGAATTTATATATTTTTAAAAATATATATATTTAAAAATGTTTAAAAAATATTTGAAAGAAAAGGGAAAAAATATTAAAAAAAGTATTAATGCACTAGGGGGCATGTCCGGTGGTAGACGCTGGGTGACATAGTTGTATCGTCCATGTATTTAATTTGGATTGAGTTTTATTAAATCTTAAGAGCATGTATATGGGTTTCCTTGATAAGTAACTTCTCGCTCTTATTTGTATAAGCTATTTATTAAAAGTAAAGATATATTAATAAAATCCGATTCCATCCCATCCTTTAAAAATAAATAAATATGTAATCCAAAGACCATGATCTTATTCTTAGGTCTGTGCACGTGCCATGTGGAGCCAAGTATTAAATAAGGACTGCGACGCCCGTGAGAAATGCAGGTTAGTGGTAGTACTATTAGCTGCTGCTATCATTTACGATTGATCGTCATTTTTACTCCTTCATCAAGCATCACACGCAAATCCATCTACTATATATTTTATATCTTCATATATAAATATATATATATATAAATGTATTATATATATATATGTATTTATTCCTGCATTTATTTTCATACGGAATTTATCGACTTCTTCAATCCCTCACCAACCTCTCTTTTTCTCTCTGAAAATTTTGGTTTGAGAGAGAGAGAGAGAGAGAGATCAGAGAACAGCTCCAACTACAATGGAAGGTGTCTCTGCGACCACGTCGTACAAGCTCGGGTTGAGAGGATACTGGAGGAGGAGAGGCTACGAGAAGCTAAATGGGTCGGGTCATAGGCGGAGGACACGGGCGGAGCAGCTGGGTTCGTCTCGGGCGAGATCACGGTTCTGGCGGTGGCGGATCAAGATCACGCCCAGGCTCCGAGTCCTGAGACTTCCTTCGCCCAAGAGCCTCTTAGTCCGGCTTCGCGACTGGTACGTGAAGCTGATGCTCCGACTGGCCAACTCGCGGGTGTGCAGTGTCGGCGGGTACGGTACTAGTACTGTGGCGGTCTGCAATGGGATCGGCGCGTTCCCAAGAGGCACACTTAAGGAGTACGAGGAGAAAATGATCGTCGAGATATACAAATCCATGGTTATGGAGCAGGGCCATCTGGTTCCTCGCCAAACAGCAAAACTTTGCTCTGAACGGTAATTTTAGTTTTGGTTTTATTTGTCTTATTTATGAATAACCAGACAATGTAATTTTAATAATTAGTGGCATCAAATATTATTGAAAGCTTATATATTTGATGACTTACCCACCAAATATTTATGATGTTATTTTTTTTTTCTTACTGACTTTATCAACTAATTGCAAATTATATGATAAATAACAAATTAATAATAATAAATTATTTCGATATTATCTTTTTATTATTTTTTAGTGTTGTTCTCTTAATGGTTACATGAATAATTAGTAGTAGGCTACTTAATTAGTTTACAATTAATCGGCTATTAAAATTGTTAATTAATATCTTCTTACTTATTATACGTAATGAGGTTAGTTAATTGGGAAGCTTTTCTTAATATTTCTGCACAAACATACATGGTCCATATATATTTTTTGTATGGAGTGAACTCAATGTATTTATTCTTCTTAATTACTTCAACAATATTAATTTTTCCAGAGGAGATCATGTTTGGCTAATTTCATGAGTAATACCTAGATACAATCCTATAGTAGGCAAGTTTCGAGCACTCATTTTGAAAAAAAAAAAAATAGAGTTTATTATTAAAAATTAATTTTTTTTTCGTGTCTCAGATTTATCTACTTTTTTCAAAAAGTATGTAAGATTTGTACATCATAGAACTGTAAATATGATCATTTCTCTAATTTCATTAGGTGACTTGTTTCCTCGTATTTTTCCTCATGTTTTATACCATTTTACTTAATATGATAAGAAAGCTAGATCTCATCATGAAACCCTAAATTCTAATTATAAGTGAATAAAAAGCGAAATCACCTTTACATAATATGCAGATGCTAATTTACCATTCAATATGTGTGATGGGGCTAGCTGCCCCAGATATACTTGTTTTTTTAAGTGACATGAGACACTAAACATGATGAGATTATTGCACGACATATATATAATATTATTGCGACACAAGTTTGATATATCATAAAGCTATAAATTTATTAAACAGTACGTGGGTTAGAGGGTCGTTTTTACAGTCTCTTTGTTGATCAAAAGCATCAGCATTATTAAGAAACTACATATATATACACTAATTATAATATTACCTATACTCTTCATCATCATCTGTCATCCAGCAACGTCACATAAAATTAATTAAGAAACAATCTTTGTTTGTCCTTATATAATTCTCACCTTCCTAAAATTTTGAAATATTTGAAATATTAATTGTTGTCCAAGTTTTTTTTTTTTTCTATTATACATGATCAATGTTGATTTAAACACTTCCCCACCTTAAAATAGATCAATATACTTGTACAAGTGATCATAATCCTCTCCTATATATGATACTCATATCTTATTTATAATTATTTTAATAATATGAAATCGCATAATGGAATCATGTATAACTTCATGATCTGTATTTCTAGACTATAAAATGGAGGAGATACGGTGAAGATGATAGGGGAGGTTTTTCAATTAAAATACGTAGTGGTGTTTTCGAGGGCCTTGTGAATTGCTTCGAAACTGAGGGATTTGCTTATGCATTTGTTTTCTTTTTATTTGGATTCTCTAGAGTTTTTGTCCAAACTCATCTAGGATCTAGAATGGGAAAAAGATAGAAACACAAAGTAATCCTATAGCATTAATCTTGATTGCCCGAGTGAATGTTGTCGGACCCACTTTATGTGTCTATTTCTCCTCCACTTTAAATTCTAGAGTTCAGATAAGAACTCTAAAATATCTAAATCTTGTTTTTTACCCATGTGTACAAGATCAGTTTCTTGAAAAATGATAGGGGTACAACTCATTTACTACTCTTTCTGTATTTGATTTTTTTTTTTAATTTTTAATTTTACTTAATGGTTAAGGAAATGACTATTAATAAAATTATATATTTTTTTAATCTTTTATTAATGATTAAGGATGTTAAAAAAATACTTAAAAGAAAATAATAAAATAATAAAAAATTGAAAATGAACTATGAGTAAATGGGTAGTAATATAGTAGTAACCTATCACTATCCCAATTTCTTTCTTGGGCACTGACATAGGGTTGCAACTGTTGTCTTATCTTTCGTAAGGGTAGCATCATAGTTAATTTTTAGCCGCCCTAGAGCGGAAAATGACCATGGATGAGGGAAGTAGGATGTACCCAGATGAAAGGCTCATTATAGTGGCAACAATGCTCAGAGGGGATAGCAAAATAAAATTAAAATAAAAGGGTAATGAACCAAAGTTCATGCCTATTTTCATTTTGATGTAATCTAACAAATGGATCAAATAGTTGCGATGAATAAGTCGCAACTAGCTAGTAAAAAGATACTATATATATTATTGTCTGTTTTGGCATGTTTCATTGGAGATGTCAACTTCCATTGCTTTCGAATTCTTGTCCTGGGGAATAATAAAAAAAATATCTTTGGCAACTCCTAAGGAACGCTAGTTATAAGTATGCTAGAGTGTGGGACTCGCATGTTAGTGAGAATAGGATGGATTGAGACACGTGTCTCATAAGTCAAAGAAATAGTGAGAGCCTCACATACTAGTTGGATCATAATGTCGATTATTGCGCATATATCCAATAGATTGACATTTGAGAAATGCTGTGATTTGGCATGTATCAGTATGTGGTGCTCGCTTGTCGGTGAGAATGAGATGGGTTGAGACACATTTTCATGTGTATCTTAAGCCAACAAATAGCGTGAGCCTCACATGCATGATACTACTTGGATGACGGCAATTAATATTGCCTCATCCGATAGATTGGCATTTGAGAAATGTTGTGTGGTGCGTACGAATGTAGGGTGGCTAGTGAAACATAAAACATCATATATATTAATACATATTAAAACTATGAACAAAGTTGGGGAAGGGAGAAGAAAATGAAAAGGGAGGAATACTCAGGAGCTCATGCTCCCTCCTACAAGGACTCAAGGAAGGGGCCGGATCGATGAATTTGGCCTTTTAGAGAGAGAAGGGAGAGAAGTTTCCTTAAGATCAGAGGTTTTGGATGTAACCCGGCTTAATATGGTCACAATGAGAAGTTTAATTAGAAGATGACAACCTCTAGAGTTCGAGCCTCTAACCTCTTTAATTTCCTACACCAATCGGTCACCAAACAATCTAATGCAATAGGCTGCGTCAAACCTAGCTAGCCCATTCATGCTTTATCTAGAAATATAAGTACGTACGTACAAGTTGCAAGTACGCGCGTACATATAAATATATATATATATATAAATTGCCATGCCATTCACGCCATTGCAATGCTACTACAATAAGCCTATAATAAACAGCCTTGACATAGAATACAATTATAATAAATGATGTGTAGTTATAGAATAGTCAAATACTCTGCATTCTTTTTTAAAAGAGCGAGTAAATATGAAATCTACAAAAAAATAAATAAATTTTTAATAGTAAAACTCATTTTTCTCTATTTTAAAAAGAATATACGGTGATTATATGATTCATAACTGTATTTAACATTATCCATAAACGTGCTAGCTATAGCCTAGAATGAAAAGTTCGAGCAAGCACAGGATTTCGTCCTTGGGCCTCTACTTTCTGAAACTTACGACGTGGTATTATTCTTAGGTGATCGAAGAGTAGAGAGAGAGAGTCCAAAACAGGAGAAACTTACATAAATTGGGTTAATTTGGGCTACTTAGCAGAACCCCGGCCCAGCCTTTTTCTATGAGAAATTAACGAATGTGCAAAACAACAAACTACTTGTTACATATTCGGTATATAAACATGCTATTTATTATGAGATCACACGTTACCATTTTAGAAAAAAAAAAAAATCAAACACCAAGAATTTTTCAAGATAGTTGACGCGGAATTCTTCTACATCGATAATGTGTTAGGTGTGTCAATAAGGAGACTTGCAAATAAATATTTTCGAGGTTAGTAATAGAGTACTCAATAATGTTTATATATGTATTAGAAGAAAAATGTGTTTTCCTTAGGATAAGATTAACTCTAATTTAAAACTAAGAATAAGACATCATCAGTATAACTTGTAGTGTTCATGTATGGCTGATCAGCTAAAGCAAAAAAAAATAATAATAAAAACGTTGAGAACAACATAATACCTGAAAAAACAGGTAGAATGCATGCATGTCTGCCTTGTAAATTAAAGTAGGCGAAGTTGCTTCTTTATGTAATTGATATCATAACTTAGGAGCTAAGTAAGGAAACTAAAAACAAGACAAGCTACGCTTTACCTGTAGAGATCATGCGCGCATCTAGACTTTGGAGTCAATACCTTGCTCAAGTCTCCTTGGTTTAACTTCATTATCAAGATGTCATTTTTTAATGTCATCTTATAGTACGAAAAAATGACATCTTATATCATGTCTTTTATATGTGTCAAGAGTCAATACCGTGTTTTTGTATACATCATGGAAAAACACGGTCTTTTGTATACATCTTATATGTGTATTTTGTTTTTATGTTTTTTGGATAACATGGTGAGCGTGTCGATCACGGATTCAGTGAAAATAATGTTTTTATGAAATTTCATGACATTAGATGTATGACAAGGACGACTCCTGGCATACAACATTTTAGCTAGAGTAGATAATTGGCATGCAGATTGAGTACTAATTTCCAATTAATTCATCTTAATTTTAATTATCAGTTAATAATGCACGCACGCATGGGGTTACATGCATGTTTCACGTTGATCTTTCATAATTACCATACATTAATAACAAATTAGCTAGTAAAACAATCAAATAATATTCCTCTGCAGTAAAAAGTGATTATTTGTATTGGTCATTAATATTTCACTGTAGGTCATTTTCTTCTTGGCACTAATTTCTAGTCTCTTTTTAGTGTTTTTTTGGCTGCAGTTTCTGAAAGCTGAATAGTCTTGGAAAATGGTGGGTAGACTTCAAGCCAAATTGGTAAGATATTAGAAGCGGGCCTCCAATATTCTTTTGGTCTTTTTGTGGATCAATTCAGCGGTTGCAGTTGATCATTCAAATAACCAAATCCTGTATTCAAAAAAAAAAAAAAAAATAACCAAATCCTTACTGCATTGACTCAGTCGAGCTTTATTAATATGTCACTGAGTCGTGATACTGACTGTGCTGATAAGAGGAATATTATGAATAAAATGACACTAAATAATTTTTTTTTTCATTATATAACATTAAATACTTGGTAAATAAGTGAAAGATAAGAAATCATTTTTTAAATAATTTAATAATGATAAAATAATGATAGAGAATAAATGTTAGTAATATCGGATTCTTAATTAATTTTGTTTACGTACCGATAATCATCATGTCTAAATTAAGAGGAGAATCGGTTCCAATGCATTTTTCTTTAATGTTGTGTCTGAAAATATAGTGAAAGTTGACCAAGTGTAGCCAAGAATTCACTGAAAATTCATTAAAAATAAATTAAAAGCTAAACAATGTCAATAGATTGGTTGGCAAACTATAAGTGTCATGCAAGGGGATTGGTCCAGCAGGTTCCTAATCCCATTTTTATGGTACTACTAATCATTTTGGCAACCAACTTTTATCCCAAGTTACATGACTCCATAGGAATTTACAATATTAATAGGATTGTTATAATCACACAAAGATTATATAAAAATAATTTTATAAATTAACATAATTTTATATAATTTATTAGATTTATTTTTAAATAAAAATAATTTTATAATTTGACATATCATACAAAAATACATAAGTTTGTAAAATTATTTTTATATAATTTATTTGTAATTAAAATATTTTTAATTAATTTTTATTGAGTCACCATCGACAAAACGAGTATAAATCGTCCTTCATTGGTGATGTCTTAGAAAATTTTGTTCAAACAAGTTTTTTAAGAGATTAATTACAACATCGAGCACATATGGTACTTTTCTACGTCTCAACCTACACATAGGAGTGATGTGACTCAAAAGAAATATATATATTTTTAAATAAATTTAATTATAAGTCTATTTTTTAACCTACCAAATACGTTTTGAATAATGATAATCTTACTATTCTTTCTTGCTGTCCTTTTATTATTTGTTTTTAATTTTTTAAATTTTTAAAAAAATTTTCTTTTACTTAATGATTAAAAAATTAATTATTAGTAAAATTATATATTTTTATTTTTAATAATTAAAGATATTAAAAAAATACTTAAAAGAAAAGAACTAAAAATAATAAAGTGGTGATAAAAGAAATTGTAAGGTTATCATTCCCTATTCGTTATTGGTATAGAAGTCAATTCACATAAAAATATAATAGTACTTTAATTTTCTTTTATGAATATAATAGGTTCTGCGGTAAGTGGTGTGTTATACACCTAATATGTATATATTATAACTCTATTTTAAATTTTAATACTTTTAAGATGTATATATTTTTTTATGATATTTTGAAGAAAGTGAAGAAATAATTTTATAAAAAGATTTTAAATTCTATGAAAATCACTTTTATTTTTATTACAAAAATTCACATAAAAGAAAATAATTTTGGACAGCTTGTTGTCAAATATTACACAGAGCAAAGCTAGGCGCACCGACAAGACTCGGTCAATGCGTTTATTTGTTTGGAAATTGGTGCCAATCAATGTAGAATCAGTTGGAGAAACCGAGATGGAAAATGATACGGACCGAAAGTAATGTTTTGCATACCGTTTTGATTCCGTTTCGGTCGAGATAATGATGATTTGATATTTTAATATCGACATCGTTTCGATTATCGTTTTAAAATAATTTATATTTATAAATATATATAAATTATATTTTAAAATAATAATCTATATATAAATAAATATATATAAATTATAAATAGTTTGATCTGAAATGAGAAATCAAAAAATGAGTTTACAGTTTAAAAAAATAAAAATAAAGGTTGAAATATCGGCCGGTACGGGCCGAAATGCTAACAGGTACGAAACTATATCCTTTTATGTACCGGTTACGTTATAGAAACAGTATATTTCAACCGTACCAGTTGATGCGATACGAAATTCAAAATTTCGACCGAAAGTGACCTTTCTAATTTGATCATTCTGTATTTTATTTTGAACAACACTATAGATACAAAAGAATCTTATAAAAAAATTTCACATATTGATGTGGTACACTGTTGATGTGTCACGTCTCCTTTTTTTTTCCCTCTCTTTCTTCCCTTTTCCCCGTGCCCGCCACCCTTGCTCTCTCCCCATGCCTTCTCTCCGTACCCGCTCCCGACCACCTCAAAGTAGGCAGAAGACATTGGCGGTCCAAGTGGCACTGCCGCGCATGGAGTGTCATGAGCTTGGCGTGCACGTTGGTGCACATTTTGCACACTGTGTGCATGGTTGACGGTTGCTATTAGTTGGCCGACGTGATCAAGATCCAGCCCTGAACTGACAGAAGTTTCCGACGATCCAAGTAGCGACTGTCGGAGGGGACACGGGGCTCACGACAATGCCGTGAGCTTTCCGTGCACGGCTTGCATGGGCGACAACCATCATCCTGATAGTCGGGAACCACCTCGAGGGGCAGACAATGCCAGCAAGGAAGGAAAGAGGGAGGGAAAGAGGGGGGGGAAATGAAGGAGGGGAGAGGCACGAGGGAGGGAGGGAGGGAGGGAGAGAGAGAGAAGGGAAATGTAGAAGTGTGCCATGTCATGAATCTCTTTAATTATAAAAAAAATTATATAAAAATAAATTTATAAATTAATATGATACGTCAGATTGTAAAATTATTTTTATTATAAAATAAATCTAATGAATCTCATAAAATCGCATTAATTTGTAAATTTATTGTTATATAATTTATTTATATCTTTAATAGTTTTTTTTAATAATTAAGGAATTGATTATTAATAAATGTATGTATTCTTTTTAATATTTAAAATTGTTTAAAAAAATTTAAAAATATATATATAATTGCAATGATCGATACAACGGGTCAAATTTTCGATCCCATTGTCCAACCGAGAAAGGAAGCTTCCAGTAGGGGCAAGTGATCACCCAACGGCTAAACAATACGTGGAGAAAGGTACGGACTCGGGAAAAGGACTTTGTCGTTGGAGAATTGGGATTTATTTATTTTATTTTAGAAAATACTTTAATTATAAAAATATTTTATAAAATAAATTTAGAAACCGATATATGTTAAATTATAAAATTATTTTTATTATAAAATAAATTTAACATATTTTATGTATATATATATATATATTTGTAGATTTATTTCTTAAAATTTGTTTATAATTATAGCATTTTTTTTTTTAATAGAAGAAAGTTGGAGTCTGAGAGTGCCAACGGCTAGTCCAAATTAACGTCTATAATCTGCCCTCAACTAACTTCGCTGAATTCTCACTACTTGCACTGAACTGCACAGTAGCTGATATTTTATTAATTGTTTTACTGCAATGTGAATCTGCGAGGCTTTTATTCGCTGCACCCTTTAAGGAAAGAGAAAAAAATTCTTTTTTATATTAGAGATTTTATAAATTGAAATTTTATAAATTTACGTAATTTGATGTAATATGCATATTGTAAAATATATTTTAGCGTAAATTAAATCTAATCTATCACGTCATTTTGTAAGATTAATTTTATAAAATTTTTGTACAGATCTAATACTTCTAAAAAGAGAAAAGTATAAGTTGAGCTACTACAAATGAAAATACATGCTTTATGTTATGTGTAATGCTAGAGTTACTCTTGAGAGCTTTCGTTAGGCTCTTTTATGTGTTATTTTTTCTGTTTCTTTTACATAGATTTTTTTATTACTTTTAAATATTTAAAAAAATTATAATATCATTAAAAAATACTTTCTTAATTATTAAGTAAAATAAAAAATATTAGTCTTCCTACTGAAGCTAATAAAAAAATATTAATCATTAAAAACATATTAAAAAACACTTCACGAATTAAAAAGTGTTTTCAATAATATTGTGATTTTTTTATTTTTTAAAAATATTTAAAAGTGTTAAAAAAATCTATATAAAAAAAAAGAACAAAAAAAATACATAAAGAGTCCAATGGGAGTTTTCACCGGGAGCTCCCAACGGTAGCTCTAACATTTTCCTTATGTTATTGAGGTTGAGCGACTAACAAATATAATTATTCATGTTTTACAGTAGGTGGATATCATCCACTTAACAATTTGTAATTTAGGTTAGAAATAATAACTCTTTTCTAATGCATCTATACTACACACCATCTATATGTCTCATCTACATGACATGTGAATAATGTGTAGTGTAGAGGTTTTAAAATAAAATTTTTCGTTAGGTTAAATACAAAATTAGTTTCGTGTAAATTATCTCAAAACTTATTCTCATAGGGCCCCCTAGGATTACTTCTATAGCCTGTTGTTGTTTTTTTTTTTTTTTTGAGGATTCTGTCATTTACCAATTCGGACTAAATAACGAGCTATTGAATCCCCTTCTTTTTGCTATTGAACTTTCCAATCCAATTCGTGGTAACACTCATAATGATCTAACTTTACAATTGCTGCTTGTGTTTTTTGAAATAAGACCACTCATTTTTATTTATTGGCTTCCTACCGCTTTGTCTCTCACAAGATTGAGATTGAATCTTGACTAGCTTTGTTTTGAAGAGTGTCTACGGCCAATAGACCTCATAGTCCTCTCCATAAAATAGGTTATAAGTAGAAGTATTTTACCCAAGTCAGTTTTTTTTTAAGCTTAGTCTAGAACTTAGATAACTGGATTTCAGAGGTGGTTATTGGCCAGGATTTTATCTGAATTGATAACTGATTACCCATATGCCCATATCCAGGAGCATGTACAAACACATGAGGTAGGTATTGAGTTTAAAATCTGGTATTCACAAACCGAAATTACTTTTTTTAAAAATAAGTTATGCCCAACTTGAATACTTGAATTTTCGAGTTATAGATTTTTCTGAGTAGTGACCCAGATTAACTCGGGCGAATACCCGAACCACATTACAAATTCGAGTCAGGTATAAGCTACATGGATCCGTATTCAGGTGAACAATCATAATTGTAAGGTAAATAGTTGATCCTAAAAGCACACCATCCACTAAAATCATGCCCATGTCATGCGATGCTTTAAATCTTGATGAGTGGAGCAATGGAAGCAAAGCTAGCTGAGTGACGTAATTTGCTAATGTGCCTCACTTTAAGTCATTCTCATGCTTTTGATGGACATCATACGTTGAGTACATGATTGTGTTCCATTCTTCTTCCAATTATAGGCATTGCTGAATTGAAGACCTCGACATGTTATTGCCACCGACCAACTATACATCGACGTGAATCCACTGCAATCGCAAAACATTTTGATCATTAAATTGTCAATAATGGTTTTTAATTTCAAAACGACGGTTCAATTCTATAATTTTATCGTTGTCAAAGTATCATGCACCTACGCACATGAAAATAAAAGGTTTTATAGGAATAGAAAAGTTTACCCTTCGTCTACGCAAATTGAGTCAGATCTCACCTACTTAAAATTAGTTCCTTAAAGAAATTTCACCAAAAGAAATCTATAAACCAACATGTTTTAACGCGAAATGTTCGAATATTATAAAATTATTTTTATTATAAAATAGATATGATATATTATATAAAATCACATAAATTTATAGATTTATTTTTTTATGATCTATTTATAACTGTAGCACTTCTCATATTTAAATGCTGCTTAAGCTTTTTGATTAAGCTTAATATATCATTTGTTGGAATGTAAATATGATCTTTTTTGTTGTGGATTTGTTCTCTTCATATGAATTTTATTGGACTGTAATTTTATTTTGATTGAATATCTGGAGACTAGCTGGATAAGCTGGAACATGTGCAATTAATACAATTAACGTTTATAAGATAAAAAATTATGTTAATCAGGTGATATGGATAATTTATAAGAACAACAAACTAAATAAATTCAAGCTGATTGATATAATATTAGTCTGAAAAATTTATTCAACAAGTTGTGTACGTGACACGATCGATTATATTAAAGATTTTTGTCCGGTTTATGTTTGGAAACAAAGATGAGAAATCTCATCTCATCTCTATCTCATCTCATCATTACATCTTTTTCAAATCCCCATACAAAATATAATAAACAATTCAACTTTTTCAAATTCTAATTTAACTTTTTCAAATCCCAAAACAATAATAATATTAAAAAATAATATTTTAAACTTTTATCTTAACACTATTCACAAAATTTTTAAAAATTCTCATCTTATCTCATCTTCCAAGCATAAAAATGTTTGATCCATGTAATTAAATATATTGAATTATAATTTAGTGGAACTAATAGTTCCTAGCCCCCTAAAAATATGTCATTTATGCTTTTGATTTTTTTTTTTCATAAACTTTAGAGGAATGTATTATTGTCCAAAAAAGGTTTTTTTTAAATGGGTTTTGATTAATTATAAATTCTGAACTCATCAAATAAAAACAACTACTATATTTACTTAAGTTTTTTACAATATTTAAATTACAAGCTATTTTGTAAAGTAAATGTTAGATATAGTCTCAGCATATGTAAATTCTACGCACTCTCTTGAAAAAAAGTAGAATCCACCATTAAAAAAAAATTGATTTCATCATGTGTGTTCTGAATTTTTCTATTTTTTAAAAAACTGCATAAGATTTATAAATTTTAAAATTACAAATTTGGTTTCTTTTAACTTATTTAAAAAGTTAATTAAAAAAATAAAATTGATAGATATCATAATATAAAAAATCAAGAGTCCTCTGGCCGTAATTTCTCACTAAAAAAATCTGATGAGAAATGATATTTGCAGTTGTTAATGTCGTGTTTCATAAGCCTTAGAGCTAGATTCTAGGAAATGGCTAGGAGGCTCATGGAGTTCTTCTCCAAAGTTAGTTATCGACTCGTCATATTTTCCTTTAAGATTTCTTTGTGCATTTTCCTTCGTCACTAAGTTGAAATTTTCATGGCAGGGCAAAGAGCAATTGGCGGCATTCATTGTGGATGATCGAGAGGGATTGGAAGGCGAGAACCGGGTGCTCCTATCTTTGGCACGGTTGATATTGCACTGTGCCAAAGAAGAGAGGGAGAGAAAAGAGGAGTTTGAGGAAACCCTCGTCAAGGTGCATTTCAGTCGACGACAGAGGTAGAAAAGGATACTCTAAGTTCATCAACGCAAGGCCCAACTTAAGTTTGACTTGGCAAGGTCTTAGAAGGAGGCCAACTCACACCTTCGTGAAGTAGCATTTACCGAGGAGGCAAGGCACAACCTTCAAGAGTTGCTTGATTGCCAGCAGGAGGAGCTAAAGCGGCTATAAGCTGACAACTCAAAGTTGCTCAAACAACATGATTTCGACTTCCAGTCATACAAGTGTTTGGAAGGGAGGTTCGAGGAGACCTTTATAAGTCTATGCAGGAAAATATGGACTCTCTCATAGCCAAAAATAAGAGAGTGAAGAGCTTGGAGTTCTAGAAGGTTGAGGCCAATCGTGTGATAGTTTCCCATAAGGCTACCATCCTGGACTTGCACTCTCGCCTTGACAGCGCCAAAATCGCTCTTCCTCGACTGCACAAGGAGTTGTCACACGATCGTTTGGTCCGTAATGACGCCTAGAATTATGACTATCTTAAGGGTTTGGAGCGAATGAGGGATCACATGCTCCTGAATCCCTTGAGCAATTTGAAGGCACTAAAAGTGCAAGATCTCCCTTCGGACTCGGCGATGTTGAAATAAGGTGCCTCGATAGGGAAAAAGCTGATCCCGAGTGCACTCTCAGACAACCCCACCAACTGAATATTTTCCCATATGTATTGATGTATTTTCATTTTCCTTTGCTTATATTTTGTAATAATGTTAATAGAATTCCTTGTACATATTTCTCTCCTATTCTTGGATTCTTTTTCTTCTTCACTTTGTAACATACTTCACAGTAATATTAATGGAGTTCCTTGTTCATACTTTTCTTTCTTATTGGATTCTTCTTTTTCTTCTTTGCTCTAAGCTTTTCATTCGCACGCTTCAGGGAGTGTAGAGGTGACGCCATTAGTGAAACAACCGCAAGTAAAATTTGTCCGTTATTACAATCATAAACTTGTGTTATCTTGATTCGTTGTTGTTGATTTGGGGGCGGGGCTCCTCGGAAGCCTACGCTGTGTAGTGAAGAGAACAGGCTCATATTTCACGAAGAGAGAGGCTGGGATGCCTCAGGCTAAGCCCTTCTCTATGGTCTCCCCAAGGGGCATGAGTCGTCGCGTAGTTGAGGAATTGTCTCACTCTTTGTCATAAGGCAAGTAAGAGATGTTTAAATAACTCTGAAAAAATCAAACAAGTCAATACAACTCATGCGCAACTATGAGTGCGAAATTTGCAAACCTGGCTTCTCATTTGGTGGAGGAGGAGTTCGGCAAGGATTGTGAGGCACTACTTGTTTGGTGTTTCGTTGTTGGAGATGGCATAATGTCGGGCAGTCAAATGATTAAATTTGCTTATTTGGTCCCCCCAAGGGGTCTAGATGCCTTAGGCTAAGCCCGCCTCTATGGTCTCCTCTAGAAGGTAGTTTGCCGGACGGCAAAGAAGCAGGTCCGCTCTTCACTGTGACAGGGTCAGGGTAAGTTGTCGAATATTTGAGAGACCGGCCCCGCTCTCCCACGTGAGGGAGGTTGAGCTTAACACTCTGCTAGGGTGTGGTCAAGCGGGATCAGGAGAACGTGGTCATCGGTTGGGGTGTAGACAACATGCACATTGCCGCCCCTGGGCTTCAATTCCTGTAGCTTAACACTCTCATACCAAGACTTGCTCTCCTTGAATTTTTCTCACTCCTCGAAGGGTCGGAAACTTCATTTTCAAGTGGTAGGTCAACGTTGCCACCCTTAGGTTGTTGAGGGTAGGCTTGATGATTATGACATTGTAAGATGAATGGGCCTTTACCACCAAGAAGTCAATGATGACCAAAGCCATACAAGGGGCGCTGCTTGCTAAGACAGATAATGTGATGGTCCTGACCGACTAGACTATTTTTTCCATAGAAACCTTTGAGGGGCATGGGAGCTGGTTGGATTTGGGAGGTGTCTATCTCCATCTGGGTAAAGGTTTCTCAGAAGAAAATGTCTGCGAAGTTGCCATTGTCGACAAGGATCCTCCTGGTGGTGAAGTTGACACTAGGGCGGCATCGTGTGGATAGAGGACCCCTCTTTGTTGTCTTCTCCAAAGGAGATAACAGGAGCCAATTTGCTTCTCTTGTACTTGGTGGGATGGTATTTTACTAAATACACTTATCGGCATCTCGCTTGCCTAGCATGCGTCTTCCGACTGGATGAGGTCGCACCCTCGTAGGCAAATCCTCTCGTGATGGTATTGATTTTCCCCAGCAATGGTCCTTCTTGATGTGGTGCGCGGGAGCGATCGTGCAGGAGTCCCCGCGTAGCTACCCTTTGTCTTGAGCTCCATTCCTCTTTGGCCTTTCGACTCCCTCAACACTTCTTCCCCGTGATCTCCTCTGGCCCTATCATCATGTCCATGAGGGGATTCCAGAACTTCGCTGGTAGATGCACAACCATCACCTCCTCGCTGTAAGGTTGGCCGATGTTGGTGAGTAGTTGGTCTATTGATGACGATGTTCCCATTTTCCTCTCCATTTCTTTGTATTTCCCTTTGAGGTTATATAGGTTGTCCTACATCTTTTTTCTTTCTTCTTTCGTGTCACCACCCCTTCCTATGTTTCTAGACTCTACGTTTTCGTTGTTGCTGGGTTCTACTTCATTTTATGGTTCGTTGGTGGCTACTCTGAGTGTCTCGTTCTCTTTTCAACGAGTATCCACTTCGGTAGTTATCTTTTTTAGTAGTTGTTCCATCGTGGCGAGCCTTACTTCCATGTTTGTTGACGTTGCTTCTTTTGGTCCTCGAGTTGTCTGAGAACAGGTTGTCGCAGGCATATAAAGGATACATGAAGTCTATAGAGATCCCACATATGGCGCCACTGTTAACGTCGTGTTTCATACACTTTTGGGCCGAGTTCTAGTAACTCGGATAGTTTTTTATGCATGAGTTTTTTTTTTTTTAGAAATCAGAGAGAGTTTTTCGTACCTGGGGTCAACTTTTATACTAGGTTGTTGGGTGGGGACAACTCATACCTGACTTCAGGGAGTCCATGTCCCTTCAGTTGTTTGCCTAGTCAGAATCATTTTATGCAGCGTGGCTTATGGGGTGGCATCGTTAGTGCAATGTAGAGTCCGGGGAGTGGCATCATTAATGCAACGTGGCTCCCTAACTCACTTTTCCTTACCACCATTCCATGTTAAGTCATTCAGTGCCTGCTGTCAAGAGATCAAGGGTTCTTCATATTCTCTGTCCATCTGCGTGCTTAGATTTCTGAAGGTAGGGTGTCATCGGGGAGGTGTCAAGGCAGCAAATCTCATCTGCCCCTATCGTTTGCATTTCCACGCATAGGTTGTTTCGTGGGTGGTTTTTGCTCATAGGTTGAGTACTGTATAAAAACCCATCAACTCCTTTTAAGGGAGGGTCATTGGGCTTAGCTAAGCTTGATCAGATTCTCTGATTTACTTCTCTAGTGATCCCTTGTGAGCTTGTTATATGGGCCGATAGGAGGGAAAACCTTTTTATAATAATCATAAAGTGCGTAAGCGTCATACATTTATATTAAAATAAATAAATAAATATAAAATTTATATGAGATATTAAATTTTTAATAATAAATCTCATATTTTTTTTTTGTTTTAAAAAAAAGGACTATATTTAAGATTATTCAAATGGAATAGATATGATTGGATAGTGGAGGCCAGGCTGGTGGAGCGAAAGAGAGCAGGGTGTCCAGACTGCAATGCTGCATCCAGCCTGCAGCATCTAACCTCCCTGAGAAAAGCAAAAGCAAATTCAACATCACCACCCCGCCTAAACATCTATTCCACGCGGCAACAATCTATTGGTTTGAACAGTCAATCTGGTCCACCATCTTCTGTGAACTACGTACTCTCTGCCTCTCTCCTGTGTTCTGCTGAACTCCACTGGATTTTTCCTCTCCTCAGGCTTTTTATTTTATTTTACTTTTATAAAATGACAAAAAATGGACAAAATTGTGAATTCGGAAATATATATTTTTTTTTTGATAGGAAAGAATTCGGAAATATTAGGTCCCACGTCTCTGTCCTTTTTTTTTTGATACACGTCTCTATCTTTTAATCATATTATTTAATTATAGCTTAATTTAGTAGCCTTGATTCCTGTTGACGTTGGGTGACGAAAAAATAAAATAAATAATAATAATAATAATAATAATAATAATAATAATAATGATAATGCAGTTTAAGGGAGGACAAGCCGTGCTGTACCAGTTTTAGTTTTGGTCGTTGTTTTTTTAGGCATATGATCTTGTTGTTTTATTCTCATGTGGAGAGAATGTAATAATACTTCCAATTAAATACGTATTTATTTATTAATTATAAACTTCTGTTAGAATATATGAATACCAGGTGTGTCCAGAGTTTGAGCAATTTAAAATTGACATATTATTTTATCTCTTGTTTTTAATTTGTTAGTTTTAAAATCAAATAGATGTGATTTTAGCACTTAAGGGTAAGTTTGGATAAAATGAAATAAAAGTTGAAAGTTGAATAAAATATTATTTTTATTTTTTAATTAAAAAAAATTAAATTATTTATTGTATTTTATATAGGAGCTTAGGAAAATTGTAATGATAAGACGAAATCGGTTGAGACGCTCTCTCGATCCAAACAAAGTCTTAGGCCTCGGTTTGTATGCACATATGAGATGAGATGAAAGTTAAAATTTAAATAAAATATTATTAGAATATAATTTTTATTTTAAAATTAAAAAAATTAAATTATTTTATTAAAGTATTTTGTAATGATTAAAAAAGACGAAAATGAGGTAATTTATAAAAACAAACGAGTCTAATGTTTATTACTTTTATCAACCCAATATTTAGTGTTTGTCTATTATATTTCGAATTCAAGGTTATAAAAAGAATTGGAAAGGATTTGTACAGTCTGAGCGTAATTCTTAGAAATTATATTTACCGTCCTAAATACATAAGCTATGTAGATTCCCTCTAAGAAAAGTAATTAAATATTAAACTCACATAAAAAATTAATTTTTAATAATAAACCTCATTTTAAAAAAATGTATGAAATTTATACACTTATTGTATTTAACATTATTTATTTGAAAAAAAATAATAAAAAAATAGTACTCATTTCAAAAAATCTATTTTTAAATCTGAATTTTATTTTTATTTTAGAAAGGACATGCTATGTCCACAGAGGATTCTCCTCACCGAGTTTTTATTTTTTACTTTCTTTTCAAACATTTTTTTAAAGTATTTAAATATTTTTTAAAAATAAAAAAAATCACAAATTCATTTTAAAAAAAATTAATCATTAAATAAATAAAAAAATACAATTCGGTAGAAACTTTACGTGGGAATAATATTTTCCTTTTATAAAAGAGTGCGTACATAGGCACCTTAAAACTGATGTAACATCATTATAGAATAAACAAGAAACAAAAAGGCTGGAAATGGTCAGGGCTATATCTTGTCATGCTAATTTATCCTTTAAATACGGTAACTGTAGAGCTAAATTGGATACATAAAAATGTTGTCAACAATATTAGGGCTGATTTAGTTATACAAAATTAAATTAAATTATTTTATTTTATTTTATATAATTAATATAATTTTTTTAAATTCTCACACAAAATATAATATACAATTTAAATTTCTTAAATTTCAAAACAAAAATGATATTATAACAATATTTTGTTCAATTTTTAATAAAACATCTTATCTTATCTCATCTGAATTACGTAACCAAACCGAAATCTTAATCTCTCTTGCATTTTGTAAACCACACATAAAATGCAAATCAACAAAAAACTTCAGTTGTTTATAAAAGGCAAGTGGGTGATGTGTTGGTATAATTATGTAACAAATGGTTTTAAGCACTCTACTAAGCTCCAAACTATTGTTAACTAATAATAGCTCAGCTTCTATAATCAATCAAATAGACAAAGCCAAGGAGAAAATGCCATTTTAAGTTTTTAACCAATCACATTAGTTGCTGCATATATTATAATCTCTAGACATTTTCACAATATTCAATAAAATTAATTGCAAGGAAAACCCACCAAAATCACAATCACACACCCCCACTACAAATTAAAAAGTCATAAGCACACTCGTTGGTTTGTTTAAATTATATATATATATATATATTTATATTTATATATATTTTCCACAATAGAATTAAAATCAAAATAAGTTCACAAGAGATATGTGTGCATTATTTATCATTCCATGTTTTCAAGGCTCAACATGCTTTTAAATAATAATTAGAAATTTATTTATCATTCGTCTTTGAAGTATTACATAGTACGTCCATTATTAATATGTGAACAAGTTACAAAATGATTACAAAAAAAAAAAAGCTTATATAAATTAATCCGTTGATATATTTTATAATAAAAATAATTTTACAATCTGACGAACCACATTAAGTTATATCAATTTATGAGATTAATTTTATATAATCTCTTTGTGACTAAAGTATTTCTCATATTATATATAAAATTATAGTATATATAACATTAGATCTATTTTATAATAAAAATAATTTTATAATTTAACTTATCATATCAATCACTTTAATTTATAAATTTATTTTTATAAAATGTCTTTATAGTTAAAAACATCTTTCTAAGTTAAAAGGTGCTATTTGAGATGGCACGAGGAGTGGCAATGCAACAGCCTAAGGTTTGGCCTTAAGTGGCGTGCAATTCTCCCCTGCCAATATCCACGGGCGGTTGCGTCACTTCAGCGCCATGCTTAGGGTGGTGCATCGCGCCGCCGCTAGCCACCTTTTTTATTTTATTTTTTAATGACTTTTTCTTCCTGTTTTAACGTTTATATCTACTTTTTACACAATAATGTAGAAATCATATATGACCCATTTGACATATGTCCATAATAGATTTGTGTTCATATGCCATATATGCTACATGACATAACTAGGGATGAACAAATCTTTATTAAAAAATTTCAATAAAAAACTACACTAATGGTTATAAACTATTTAGTAAAATATAAACTACATGAATAGTTTAACCAAAATATAAAATATTTAGCAAAAAATTATATATTTATGAGAAATATTATTAGAAAGTTTTAACTATATATCTATTTAATTGATATATGATTTGTATATATTTAAATATTAAGAAAGAAGAGTAAAAATAAAAAATTATATATTAATTAGGTAGAAGTGTAATATATATATATATATATATATATATTTTTTTTTTGATAACGTATATATATATATTTTAAGAGTTATCCTTGAGTATTTATTTATTTCAAGCTTGTGTTGGACCGTGGATTTCTATGGTGGAAAACGCCAGGTAAAGCTGGAAAAGAAATGCTCGTTCTCTCTCCATCTAGCTCTCTGCACTTCTCTCTCTACTTGTACTGCTGCCTTCTCTCGTCCATCTTTTGGGAAGGTGAGAGATGGTGTGAGGGAGGAAGAAGACGAGGAGGGGATTAAAAGAGCTCTGGCGGTGCATTGTAGAAGAGGGCAATTATCCTGCGCCCTGGTTCGGTTCATGGAGGATTTTTCTTCTCCACTTCTGCTTTATCTCTCCTCCGTGGTGGTCGCTTCGCTCCCACGGCAACCTTACTTCGATTGATAGAAAAAGGAGCAAACTTCGAATCAAGAGCTTTTCCATACTCTCTCTACGTATTTACTAATCATCTTTCTTGGAGAAAACTCTGGCGGACCTTAAAGGAACCTTAGCGTTCCTCTCTTCGATTCTAGCTGATCGGTTCGATTTCAAGTCCAAGAAGAAGAAACGGAGAGGGTTTTACAACGAGAAGATGCTCTGGATTATGAGGTTCTCTGGCTTCTTCTCTGCCGCAATGGTCATGATCGTTCTCTCTCCTTCCCTGCAGTCCTTCCCTCCAGCCGAAGCCATCCGGTCCTCCCACCTCGACAACTACCTGCGTCTACCCGTTCAAGTGTCCCCTCCCGATTACCTCTTCCACTTTTCGTTCCGAAAAGCCCCCGCTTTTCGCAATGCCGATGAATGCGGTTCTGTCATCTCGCGTATTTCCGGCGAAACCAGCGTCTGCGATCCTAATTTGGTACACGTGGCGATTACGCTCGACGTTGAGTACCTCCGGGGCTCAATCGCCGCCGTCCATTCGATTCTACGGCACTCTCAGTGCCCGGAGAGTATCTTCTTCCACTTCCTGGTCTCGGAGACGAATCTGGAAACCTTAGTCGGGTCCACTTTCCCTCAGTTGAAGTTCAAGGTGTACTACTTCGATCCGGAGGTCGTTCGGGGCCTGATTTCGACCTCGGTGAGGCAAGCGCTCGAGCAGCCGCTGAATTACGCGAGGAATTACTTGGCCGATCTTCTCGAGCCCTGCGTGCGGAGAGTGATATACTTGGACTCTGACCTAGTCGTGGTCGACGACATCTCCAAGCTGTGGACTAAGAACTTGGGTTCTAAAACCATCGGAGCCCCGGAGTACTGCCACGCCAACTTCACCAAATACTTCACGGCGGGGTTCTGGTTGGACAAGCGATTTTCCGGCGTTTTCGAGGGCCGGAAGCCGTGCTATTTCAACTCCGGGGTGATGGTAATAGATCTGGCCAGGTGGAGACGGGTCGGGTACACGGGGCGGATCGAGAGGTGGATGGAGATCCAGAAGAGCCACCGGATTTACGAGCTTGGCTCCCTACCGCCGTTCCTGCTGGTATTCGCGGGACACGTGGCGCCCATAGAGCACCGGTGGAACCAGCACGGCTTAGGTGGCGACAACATCAGGGGCAGCTGTCGTGACCTCCACCCCGGTCCGGTTAGCCTGCTGCATTGGTCCGGTAGCGGCAAGCCATGGCTCAGGCTGGACTCCAAGCGACCGTGCCCACTCGACACTCTTTGGGCACCCTACGACTTGTACGGACTCTCTCACTGAAAATTTTCCACCCCCACGACATTCGCGGTGTAGGTGCTCGCCGGTAAATTCACTCCCGGACTGTTTTTTGTTTAATTTTCTCTTCACTATACTGTGTTCTCTCTCTTTTCTATTTCCCCCATCACCTCTGCAACCCAGGATTTTCTTCTCCTCCTCCTTCTCGTCTCTTATTTTGATTTTTCTTTCATTTTCATTAATAACTTATTTCTCAGGCGATTTGTATCCTATCCTATTCTTTTCTATTCTATTACTCCTTCCTCTGGAAATAAGAAAGAAAAAAAAAGGTTTATTCAATTTGTTATTGCATAATGTCCAGACTCTGTTTAGAGTGTGTGTTTAGATTTGTAGCATTTTCCGGTCATAGTCCAAACAAAGAACTCGATGACAAGCTGTCCGGCAATGGTGGCTGACATAAAAGGACTAAACTTGCACCATTAAATTTACTCTTAGGAATCGGAAAGAGAATTGATAAGTAGAGAAATAATATACAATTTTTAAATTATTGGCACATACTGTCCTCTTTTTCCTTGAAACAAACGGTAGCCAAATTTTTAGTGTGTGCTTAGAAGTTAGACGCTTTAATTTTGTTTGGCAAAGAAGAAAATGTTGAAGAGAAAACAAAGAGAATCAATTTAAGAAGTGTCGGCGGCCGGGGGGGGGGGGGTGGATTTGTGCGTTCGATGATTTTGTTTAGAAGTTGTCCATTTCCGTAACAACGTGGATGTCTATGGAGCGTGCTCTTGGGTGGCGGCATGAGGATGCTAAATTGAGGCGATTGGAAGAATCTAACTAAAAAGAAAGGCTTTAAAATGTTCGCTTCGGTAGCAGCGGGGCGCAATAATTGGGAGTTGTGAGCTACTCTCCTAGACCCGGCTATGTCCCTTTGCGCACGTTGCCGGTAATCACTTATTCTCTCACCTTTTTTTTTTTTTTTTTGGTAGTTTTTGGGATCTATATCTATCTTATTAATTCTATTAAATAGAGCATAAAATGATTGATAATACTGATAAGATTAGCAAATAATGGTTGATAAAAAGTAATATAGGGAGTTGAACAAAACAAAAGCTAATTTGATTTGGGACCCAGATTGACATTTTTGCGTAGGAAGTGTCCAGAGTAGAAGGAAATGGATTCCTTTTGCCCTGGCAGCACACGTGGACTGTTGGCCTGGGAGTCTGGCATAATCAGGGTTTAACATGTGGTCAGTATGCTCTATCATTAGCTTGCTAAAATATGTTTTGTTGGGATTTGTTTGCCCTTTCCCAAGTTTAGATAACTTATTATTTGTTTATTTGTTTGTTGCATTTAAATAAGAAAAATGATTGGGACTTGGCAACAGTCTCTGAAAAATATCAGTGTGACACCGACTGCAAATCTGTCCACAATAATAATAATAATAATATTATGTTAAATAATCTCCTAATGTAAACTTTTTGTTGTTTTAAATCATTTTGGGTTTGGGTAGATGGTTGTAGAAGCGAGAGGTGGGCAATAAATTGGTGCAAGCGAGCACGAGGGCGACCGACATACAGACAGAGCAACCACTTTGCTTACATAGTACAAACACCAGATTAATCGGTTTTGCATTTTTCTTCTATTTTTGGGTAGGAGAGAGAGTAGGTTATTCACGTGGATGGAATTGACTCGTACGTGCCTCGATATATATTGTTTGAAGAACTCTATCTGCATGGTAACAAGATGAAAGGTAAAAGAAAGAGAACAAAACGACTGAATGCTCATAAAGGAAAATATTATTGTAAGCGCGTTTACGCATCAAACTGCATATTGATGCTGACATATAAGACATCTATTTAATAAAACGATACGAATTAAAGATGAAAATGATTTTTAAAATAGAAAACTTTCTTCTTCTTCCAAAATTTTTTTTTTTAATAAAAAAATATCATGTCAGTGTTGATACGCGGTTTAGAAAGCCAAACAGCTTCTACCTATCAAGGCTCATGCATAAAAGGCCAACACACTTTAAAGATATTGAGAGCTACAGGTGCAGACGCGTAACCCCTCCGCCCTTTTCATCGGTTGGTCCACACTGATTAGAATACATGTTCTCCAATTATTCTATTTATGCGTGCCATTTATTGCCTATATATGCTATTAAAGACCCTGGCCTTCGACCAAAACACAAGGTTAATTTGGACATCAAGGAATGCCTGAGGTGTTGGGTGTCCCCTGCTGCGTAGAAAAGGGAGAATCGGATCTTTTTGTGAATTAAACATTTCTCCAAGTGAAAGTCACAACAATCTGATTTTTTGTGATGTATCATATTGTAAAAAATTATTTTTACTGTAAAATAAATCTAATGTGTCACATCTAACCACGTCGTGAGTGTGTGATCAGTTCTAATTTTGTATCACATTTTAGCCATATTAGTATATGAGCAGTTCTAGTATATGAGCAAGTCTTAAAGATCGTAATGTATCACATTGTAAGATCTTTTTTTATGACTTCTCTTTCACCTAGCATCCAATCTCTGATCTTGGATCATGATTAGTTAACCCGAGAAAAGTTGAAGACAACTCAAGGTGGGCTCTTTGTAGAGATGCTGATATCCCATCCCCCCCATTCAAGCTTTTATGGGTCTAAAAACATCTACAAGTCGTTGTAGTATGTAAAGAAAGGAACAAAAGAAAGAACAAGAAGGCACGCAACACACTCACACGTAGGCCAAAAGGCTGATAAGGCCATGGGAAACTGGCCTCTACAGCTAGAAACAGGCATTTAATTAAAATCTTGGGTTGAGGGACCATTAGCCAGTTCTTTTGGCCCACCACCATAAATCGTTTCCCAAAATACAAGCTGTATCCCTTTTGAACTTATTAGGGAGTCCTAGTCCTACATATACAAGGTTATCAAACCTCTAAATCATAGGGCATGCATGCCGTTTTGGCGTGGGACTGGGACGTACTTTTTTGTACCTTAAAAACTCATATGACTCGGACCAGATATACCTGAAAAATTACCTAATAGATTCTGAAAATACATCCTGACGGTTGCATAACAATGGAACTACGGTGGTTTAAATTAAAGCAAGTAATTTCGTGGCTCAGTTTTTTGTCAATGGCTTTAAATGGATGGTCTGAAACAGCTCAAGTTGGAAGGGAATATTTCCCACTCCTTCATCTTCTTGGGCCGGGCCTATGTCATCAGAGCGTCGAGGCCTGGGGTCGGGCATACCAAGTCCAGCTCACCATCGTGGGGTAGGTCCAGGCCAAAACAAGCATCTGCATTGTTTTTGTGCCGCACCCATTAAAGCTTTGTTTGGATGCCAAACTCATCCAAACTCATCTCAATTCATTATTACAACTTTTTCAAATTTCAATACAAAATATAATAAATAATTCAACTTTTTCAAATCTCAAAACAACTTTAATATTTAAAAATAATAATCTAACAATATTTTATCATCTCAACTCAACTCAACCCAACTCATCTCAATATCCAAACGCACCCTAAATGCGCTAGTATGGGGTGCAAATATGAAATCCCACAGAAGATCATGTTATTGACAAAAGACTGTCACATTAAATGCGCCAGCATAAAAATCTAAGCAGATGAGATCCCAGCATAAGAGGTATAAGTAGCTTAAAGCTACTAAGAGAAAAATGTTAATCACTATCATCAGACTCTTAGCTCTTTCTCTCTTGGCTACACACTCGACCACCCTCTTTTCTTCTTTTGCAGGTTCTCAGCGGGGTTTGGAGTTGGAAGATACAAAACACGTCTTAACACAAGTAATTTAGGATGGTTTGAAATACTTTATATATGTATCCCTTAAATTGTAGATTTATCCCAAAGACATATTCATTAAAAAATTAAATTTCTCAGCTTTTGGATTATAATATGAAATTATTGAGAATTCTCCAGAATTACAATCTATAAAATTCACAGGCTTTGTTGTATCCTGGGGATGATTTACGTGAAAGATGGTAGGAAACTTTAAATGAGCAAGGGAAAATATCATGTTAAAAGAAGCGATTTAACGCCCTCAAAACCTAAGTTTTGTTCTTGCTATCACACGAGTTTTCTAAACCTTAATTAGGATGCACATGATGGCTATGAAGCCAAAGGCGGCATTTGGCTGCACTAGAGTACTGTACGTGTATTCTTCAACTGTAACAGCTCCGGAGTACCAATTCAATGAGAGGTAGCTGGCTGAGTTAAGATACTAAATAGTTGAGATATTAGGTGCAACTTTACGCCCTGAATTTTTGTTTTTGGTCAGCCCTTAAGTTCTTTCATTCTGCTAGCCAAAGCAAGGATATTGGTATGAGATAGATACCTGCAAAGTTAGAGTGCTAGGAAATGCATACCAAACTTGTGGGCCATGGTCCTTGGGATGCTATAATGGCTACTTCTGAATGATAGAAAAGGAGGTGTAAAATCATTACTTATCTCAAAAACTTAAACTGATAGGAAGTAGTAGATTTAATCATTTATATTTCTTTTAATACTCACCTTTACGGGTGGGCTAGACTCCTCCTCAAAGAGTGAGTTTTTGATAAAAGTAGTGATTTCATATGGTATCAGAGTAGAGGTCTTGAATTCGAACTCTAATTCTACACTTCAATCATTTAATTAAATATTCATCGTATTGAGACAAATATAAATGATTAAATCTACTCCTTCATATCAATTTAAGATTTTGGGACAAATGGTGATTTCACATGAGGTTAGAATACTCGTTAGACCCGTAATATAGGAAGATCACTTATACCTTGGAGTTGTATTCAATCTAGCCATGTAACTGAGTAAGATGGGGGGAAGGGGAGTTGTTTTAGGATTTATCAATCTATTAGCTATATATATGTTATTACATACATATGTAATAGGGTAAACACACGGAACATAACTAAATAGAGGTGCAGTATAGAGTCAGATAATCTCTTCTCATCACTTTCCAAATGCTTAAATTGATGAGAAGAGATAAATTTAACTATATATTCAAAGAGTAATACTATATGTACTTACATTTTTACTTACAAGACTCATTTTGTTAGTTTTCTTTTGAAATTTCAAATTTTATGATTTTTAACATATCAATAACTGACATGTGGAGAAGTAAGCTTTTTGTAAGTTTTTCTTACGTACATTTAGCATTGAAACATGCTTTTAGGTTATAGATCTTGCAGAGCAATTTCCTTCCAAATCTGCTTCAAGCTGTAGATTATTGTTTGCTAGTCTTGGATGATACATGAACTCAATTTTCAGCAGGACTTGAGTCTCTGGATATAATAATTTTGTGGGAACGAATACGGACAGAGTGACAGATGTTCTTTGCAACACATGCTAAATTGAGCGAAGCAAGATCCGGGTCACAATGGCTGAATCCTTACTGAGCGAAAGGTGCAGGAAGAACCAAATTTGGCATGTATTCGAAAATGCAGATAGCATTGATATTGCCTATTTTTTTCAAACTTTCTGAAATAGTATGGACCAATAATGCTTTTGTCACGAAGCATGCAGAAGAATCTTATCGACTTAATGTGTCCTTGTTATGCCATTTGGATTCATCCCAAAAAACCAAAACCAATGAAAACTCATAAAAATCATAGAACCACCCAAATACACATGCAAAAAACAAAAATTCTACTCAACCTCCTACTATTCACACCACATTCCACACTCCATCTTTTTTTTTAATTTTTTTTTAAATTTTTTTTATCAAATATATTTTTATATGAATAGTGAATAAAAAATTATAAATAGTTTAAAAAAAATAAATTCAAAAAAAAATTTAAAAAAATATTAAAAAATATTAAAAAGTGTGGAGTGTGGAGTGTGGGGAGGATGAATAGCAAAATCCAAAAAAAATTGCTGCATCAAAACAAAGAACAGGACAAAAAAGGTTGAGTAAGTTTTCAAACGTTACGACGATTTTCCTAGGATTTTTGTACCATTGAAAACTACATTCATAAACTAAACTTGCAGGTAGAATTTGCTATTAATTTTTTCCAAAGGAGAAGGAAAAAGGATGGTTAATAAATAGATTTGTTTAAAACCTGAGATTGGCCATAGCTACTCGGTTGATTTATTAGATAAAATCAGTTTCAGAGCATAAATGTGATAAAAGAAGCTTCTGATATGAAAAGTTTTATTTTTAGCTATGCAATGGAATTTGTCGAATTTTGTGCAGAAATGTGTTGAAGATTTTGACCCTGGATCTGAATTTCTAAACGTGTGAATATTAGGTGAGATTATTAGTTGAAATTAGATGAAATGAGAGCCTCTGTATCCATTCTCAGAACAATTACAACTAGGAGTTTGAAGATTGCAAAATCCAACAATCGGGGGGAAAAGAAAAAGACTCATCAGATGCTGCTATTTAGTCCAACGTGAGCATGGTTTTGTTACACTTGGTCCAATCATATGACTGACTGGAGGAATGACAGATTTTTCAATTGGTCCAATCAGAAACTCGATAAACATTAAAAAAATCCTTGGTCCAATCAGAAATCCTTTTCTTTTTTGCTGAATAACAACAAAAATCCTTCAAAATATGAAATGGTAAAAACTTGGTACATTCCAAACTACAAAAGAGTAAGAAAAAAATATCAGATTACAAGCCAAAGTACATTCAGTATGAATGAAGCAGAAAATAACAAAACGAGTAAACTACAACATGAAGCTCAGGAACTTCATTTCTGTTCAATCCAGACCAGAAAAGTAAGAACAATCGACTATACTACTAGTGCAACATATCCGAAAGCATGGGGTGTCATGCTTGGTCCAATCAGAAATATATAGTTCAGAGTACAAGCCAAAGTAAATTCAATGTGAATGAAGCAGAAAATAGCAAAACGTAACTACAATATGAAGCTGGAGGAACTTCATTTCTGTTGGCTGTGGCTGCCTGCCCAGGACATTCAAGGGAACTGGAACTTCATGTAATCTTGCTTACCAGGAGGAGGGCTAATATACACCCAAAGCAAGGAAAGAATGATTGAGACCAATCCTGACCAGACAAAGACAATGGTCGGAACCTTTCCCCTCCTTCCCATCAACCCCTTGGCAAATGGGTAGAGATGGCACAACACCCAGAAGCTGAAGAACACCCCTCCGAGGAGCTTGCTCCACTGAGGGAACAGGCTGTACATTGTCCTTGCTACTCCAACAGCGATTGCAATCATGTTCACCATAATGATTGTGATTGGAGGAATCATTAAGAAGCTCCATTTAACCTCATATAGATCTGCAAATTCATCATCTCCATCATCAGGAGTGCCAGACTTAGAGGTCAATGTAAAAGAGATGTCAACTCCTGCTATAACCTTCAGTAATCCTTGTATCACAGCAGCAGGATGGGCACTTGTTCCACCAATCAACCAAAACTGTTCATTTCGCCACCAATCATGGAGATTAATACCTGACCATTTAATTTCAAGAATTGCAAGCATGCACAAGGTGATGGTGATGGCCAACAAGAACACCAGGAAGGTCACACTGAGGGATTGGACTATGAACTGCCCAGAAAAGAGAGAAGCTGCAGGCAAAAAGCAATAGACTATGAGAAACAAAGATGTGAAAGGGTACATTCCCACATTGAAATATGCAACCCTCTGCAAGAATTTCATTCGGTAGCTTGCAAACAGTGCATTGTTCCTTGAGAAGAAAATCTCAACGGACCCTGTTGCCCATCGAAGTACTTGGTGAAGCCTGTCTGTCAGATTAATTGGAGCGGTCCCTCGGAATGCATCCCTTTTGGTGACACAGTATATTGATCTCCACCCTCTGTTGTGCATTCTATAACCAGTTACCACATCTTCTGTTACAGAACCGTATATCCATCCTACTCTTTTGCCCCACTCAGTTTTATCCTCATAGAAGCAAGAAATAACACTTATCGCCTCTGCCACAGTTGCAGCATCTAAAGGCTCACGAGGAACGGCAAGAGAACCAGCAGGTCTGCCTCGGTTACCATTTCCTTGCAAATCTTGAAGCAACCTTCCTTGGTATTCTGCTACTGGGATAGATGCAGTCAGAGAATTAGAGTTACCAAACCTCCTCGGAAGAAGCAAGGACTCGATATCTGCATCATCATCATTATGATCATCATTGATTGGCAAAATTACCTCTTCATTCTCTTCCTTCTTTCCCACCTTTGATCTTCTCAGAAACAACTTAATTTTCCTCCTACCAAACCATCCATGGTGTTCTGTGGTTCTGGGAGGACTAAACCCATAGAGTGCAGTTCTTCTGAAAATGCAGCCCGTCCCTACATACATTGGACCCTGTAGCCCATCCAGAGCTCTCATACAAACATCAAAGAAAACTGTATTATGATTTGCATACCGGTCATTCGGATCAATACCCTCAAACCTTTGTGGGAATTGAACATAACAGATCCTGTCACCGCCCCTGTCCAGCATAAAGCACATTCCTTCCCTAAGAGCCAAGGAGTTGTGTATGTAGTGATCACAGTCGAGATTAAGAATGAATGGGCCATTTGACATGATTGCACTGGTTCGCACAAGTGCATTCATGGCTCCAGCTTTCTTGTTGTGATCATAGCCTGGCCTCTTCTCTCGAGAAACGTACGCCAGCATTGGCAATCTAATGTCAACTTCTGTTGTGTCAATCAAATTCTCCGCATCTGCTTCTGCACCATAAACCGATTCTACATTGGGTGGAGCTAGCATTGCCTGCAGAGAAGCCACATATTATTAGTGTTTGAAAATCATGAGCAATTCAAAAGCAAAGCACTCTACAAATTGAAAAATTACCTGAATAATACCAGCATGATCCCCTCTTGAGTGGTCCGTCTCTCCTGAAGTCCATGTTCCAGGCCAATGAGAACCATCTGACATCCAAGTAGCCTTAGGAACCTTAACAGGTTCAGAGAGACTTCCCCCCATTTCCATCTGTTTCTTCTTTGCTCGCAGCTCTTCGTGTGCATTGTAAGCATCAGATCTTCGTCGTATAGACTCTGGTAAGGAATTGATCCTTACTTTGAATTCATCATACTCTCTCTTCACCCGCCTCCTCTCCCTTACGAAATCAAGCCGTACTTTGTTCTTAAGAAAATCGCGCTTCTGCCCAAAATATGCCTCAGGATTCCTTGGTTCTATCCCATGTTTCCGACAAAAAGGAACCCAAATTCTCGCAAAGCTGGCAGTCTCAGCAAGAGCTTCAAATGTTAAAAGAGAGCCACCATCATCGGACAAGTAACACGCGAGCTTTTCCACCGGATAATCAACGGCGAGGATCGAAAGAATGGTGTTCGCAGTGACAAGAGGGGGTTCTTTTTCTGCGTCTGCCGTGGAAACAAACACATCAATCCCCGGAAGGTCGGACCGCCCTTTCGGGTTGCGCAGGTTTGGAGATTCGAACCGCTCTTTAAGAACAGAGAGGTCAGTAACTCTGTTTACAGGGCAGAGCTTAGGGAGCTGATCTAGAAGCCACGAAAAAGCAAACCAAGTCTCACAAACTGTGGACATTCCCCACAACCACATTGCATCGCGATTTGGGTGTCGAATCCTCCAAGTAAGAAAAAAACCGAGGGCGACAAGACGTAGCAGAATAAGTAATCTGCAGAAAAACGAAGTTCCAGTTTTTGAAATTTAGATGGTCATCACAAACCAAACGAAACCAGCTGATTTAGCCAAGCTTATAAATAACCATACCAATAATTGAAATAGCCATTATTAAGAACATGAAATAACTATGTCCCAAATCAATTTAGTGGGAGATATATTACACCAAGTCAGACACGATCAGCATTAACCACCATTCGAATTCGCGACTAGCACAAAAATTCATATTTTAAGACAAAAATGGACTCTTCAAAGAAAACATACAAAGAGTGGATGAGAACAGAGTCCAGAGTTGAGCTCACCTATATGGACTGAGAATGGCAGCAGAAACCTTCACTTTTCTTGTCAAAGGCCTTCTGCTTCTCTCTCCAAAATCCGGAGGGTTTTCAAACTCGTTAGTCCCAGACCCAACCCCATACCCATCTTTAGGCCACAGCGCATTCCCATACCCATACGTCCCTTTCGTCTCGAAGAGCCACCGGGTGTGATCAAACTCTGGCGGATGGTTTTGTTGTGCCTTAAATGATTTCACGACCGAAAGTCGCTTATCCAGCTTAAACTCTGCCATAGAAGGCAATGGCAAGGCTTGGTCCTCTGCTTCCGACCTGGGTTCATCATCATCATCTTCTTCGTCTTCATCATCATCACTAACTTCCTTATAAGAGTCTTTGCACCCAGGGCACCTCCCTCCTCCACTTACAACACAATCCAAGTAACAATCCCTGCAAATCTTGAACCCGCATTCGCATAAACCCCTCCTCGTTTTCATCCCTTGAATCGCCTTCTCATCACAACCCTTCATCCCACAAATTAGTCCCGATTTCAATGCTGGATCCGTCCCTTCCATTGAGCAATCAATAACATGTCCTCTAGTGACCGAATTGTACCCTCCGGTGAATAGAGTACCCAAGATGAAGCTCCTCTCAGGCTTTCCGGCACTCTTACAGTCCTCGGGGAGACTAGTCTGAGAAGCTGACATGGGCTGGTGATCAGGAGTAGGTGGTATATGCACGGTGTAACTCACAAAGTCGGAGTTCAGTTCCTCCGTGGTAGAGGTGGTTTCCTCCTTCGACATCGAACAGTACTTTCCGCCGCTCGAAAGCCGTCGGTTTCCTCGGCTGCTGAGAGGAGAATTCTGGCTGTTTGAAACCGAAGCTCGCGGCACTGGACTGGTTAAGCCCATGCTTCTGATCCCTCCTCCTTTCCCTCCCGATGAGACCATGATGGTCACCGGGGAGGAAGAAGGGGACGAAGCCGATTTCACCATTTTATTAACAGCTCAATTTCGGCCAAGAAAGTAAAACTTTCCTGAGAAAGAAAGAGAAATGCACTGAGAAAATATGGAAGAGTCGCAATGGACAAAAGTAGTGAGAGAAAGAGAGAACCTCAAAGACCCATTACGAAAAAAACTGAGTTTCGAAATGAAAAATGGTAAATAGTAGAGGAAGCTGAGATACTTGGGTGAGAGAGGGAGAGGAGGAGGAGGAGGAAGAAGAAGAAGAAGAAGAAGAAGAAGGAGAAGGAACTTGGGGCAACGGTCGGATTTGAAAATGGTCTTCCTTGGGGTTTGCGAGGAAGGATTAGAATCTCAACGGTCGGCTGATCTGGACCGTACATTAGGAAATATCCTGCAGTTGCTTTTGAGCTGAAACGGTCAATTTAGGTGGAAAGCTTAGGTTATCATAAAGACAGTCGGTCCCATCTTCAACGGTCGAGTAGGAAAGTAAACGGCTTTGCATGTTTTTGAAAGGCCCTCCCGGACAACTTTTGCTGCTCCTGATCATGCATTTAATTATTTGGATCCAAACAAAGTTCAGATTTTTTTAACTTACAAAAGAAAATTAGGAAATACAATAAAGGTTATCCTTTTAAGTTTTATAATTTAAAGCTTTTTATGATTTTTTACTTCTTTTAGTTTTCAAATTTTCGAATCCAATCTCTTTAGGTGAGAATATTAAATCCATAATCTACAGCTTAATCTTGGACTATATGAATCTTAAGTTTTCCTTGATTACCTTTTAGCTTGTTAAAGTAAAAGAATCGATTTTGTTTCGTATACAATATGTTCTATTGAGATAGATATTGTTTACTTATAAAAACTCGTGTAGATATCTCATGACTGTATGTTGTCACTGTTAGCTCATGCACACCTGAATTTACTAAAGGTATTATCTTATATGTATGTTATATATTACACCGTCTTTGGAGTCTTAACCATCTCTCTGTAGATCTGAACTGTAGTCACCCTGTTTGTTCAATTTTCTTTAATTAAAAATTCCTTTAACATTGATATTTAGATTCAGAGATAAGTTGAGATGGTTTTAAATGAGATAAATAAAATATTGTTAGAATATTATTTTTAGTTTGAGATTTGAAAAAACTGAATTGTTTATTATATTTTTTGTAGAAATTTGAAAAAGTTGTAATAATGAGTTGAGGTGAGTTCTAAATCCAAACAAGGGCTTTAACCTAAAACATGTTATAATGTTTAACAGAAAGACAAACTAGCAAAGAAAATGCTGACTTCTGTAAGAGGATTTAACCTAAACATGTTATAATGTGTTGGCTCATAAATCATGAAATAAAAAACGTACATAAATTTATAGTTGATTTGAGGCATTTTTACACAATACTGATACTTCTCAGTCTCTTTAATGTTCGGCGTGGTTCTATTTAAACAATTAATTAATAGGTCACTTCTTAGCGAGTTTAAGCGCATGGATATGAAGACATGTAATGGTTTCGAGCATAATGAGGAGTCTTTCTCAACTCTAGTTATGCTTTGTGGTTTACACTTTTGTTTGTGGGTATGTCCTGTTTGTGCAACTAGATCAGTGGGGACAAATATAGTTGGACGCATAATGACACAACACTGAAGCTTTGCAGTTCTGCAAGCTCGCGCATTCTTTTTTTTAAAAAAAAAAGATAAATTTAAGACTCATAAAAAAAACATTTTTTAATGATAGATTCTACTTTTTTTCAAACGAAGTACATATGTGAGACTTTCATATCATAAAATTGTTTCTAACATTACTCTTTTAAGATATAATTTCTTTTCTTATTTGACTTTGATCGAACCTTTCTATATTTATATTTTACACCTATTTAATTTCTCATCATTTTTCATCTCTAAAATTTTTAACTCTCTCTCTCTCTTATATTTGTTAGTACTGCGAATCAAAAGAGAATAAAATGTTGGACTATTCTAAAGTACCACTCGAAATGGAAACAAATGGTCGCCGAAGGAAAATTAAAATCTAAGTGGAAATTAGTATCCGCAGAAGCTCATGTGCTGGAGTTAATGGATTTAGATGGCCCATGTCTCCCCCCCCCTATACATGTAGATTTGGAAAGATCTATTGGAACAAAGGCTGAAAAAGAGCGAGAGAAAAAATGAAAGAGGCAAGACATCACATATTCCAATCTTATTGACTTGGTGAATGAGATGAAAGTGGAGAATAAGAGAGCAATTGTTGAGAAAAGATCAAAAAGAGATAATCTGTCTCACAAAAGAAAGGCTTGAACTAGACCAAAAAAAAAAAAAAAAAGAGGAGAAAGAAATTATGAGGATGATTGATACTAAAATGCCTACTTAGCTCACTCCTTTTGCCATATTCTAAGTTTTTATTTAATGTGGTATACATGACAGTATTAACTATGGTATATGAAGTTTCTGAATATTATGAGATTAATATGGATGTAGTACCAATGCTGCTATGAAGTTTATGGATTATGATGTTGCGATATGGATGTGATCTTGCACGCACAAGTAGGTGTTGTTGCTATATATGATATGTAGTTTATGGATGCAAGGATATAACTGTAAGAGAAGATGATTGCAGCGGAAATAATATACAAGTATATGAAACAGGCAGTGCACACATAATTTATTGAACACATCTTGTGGAAAACAAGAATATAACATTAGGCTAAATGAAATAAAATTTAAAATACAAGTAGTTAAGATTGATAATATATTTGTCATAAGTGTTCGATGAGATCCAATTGGAGTTGAGAAACAAGTTCTCAATCTCTAATGCGATGATGATATTAATGAAATTGATAAATTCATCTATATGTTTATGGGACGTTGGATCTTGGGATGTTTCATTGTTCTGTTCATATACAAAGTCTACTACCCAAAAATATGAATGTCCCTCATTTTCTAAAGGCGTATTATGCAAGATTATGCATGCCATCATAATCTTTTTAATGTTTGAAGATAAAAAGAAATCATGTACGTCTACGTACAATTGCAAATTATGCTTAAAGCATTCCAGATGCCTGTTCTACATCTTTTCTTGTTGACTCTTGAGCTAAAGTAAAATGTTTTCTTTTTTATTTTTTAAAAAAATTTCATGTAGAGCATGAATTATTTTGAAAAATGTCGATCACGTAAGATATATATCATTAGCAAGATAATATCTCATTTTGTAGTCATTTTTATTGATTGAGTAGTTGGCCTTGGAGGCATGTCCTCTAGCAAGCTCTCTAAAAACAGAAGAATATTCTAAGAAATTAATATCATTATGAGAGTATGGTAACCTAAAAAATGCATGCCATATCCAGAGATTATATGATGTTACGGTTTCCAAGATTATTATTGGTTCATGAATGTGACTACGATACATTCCTTTTCAGTAACTTTGACAATTTTACCTTTTTGCAATCAATATTCTCTAACACCTCTTGAAACCCACGATTTTCTCAAATTGCTAGCAATCTAATAATATTGCTAGCATCTAGTGATCTCAAATACTCGTTGAAAAAAATTCAAATGACAACCTTAACAAATTTCTTTGAAATCGTAGTTGTTGTATTTTCTACAATTCTCAAATATTCGTGCACAAGATCACTAGATACTTCATAAGCTAGTATTCTTATTGCAACATTTATTTTTTTAAGGGATGAATGCCCAAACCTTCTAACAATATTTCTTCTTTGGACGGAATATGGTTTGTAAGCTTCGACTGCAGCTTTAATATGCAAGAATAAAAGATGTTGCATTCGAAACTTCCTATGAAGTATGTTAAGAGGGAATATAGGTGATTCAACAAAGCAAACAATCTCAACGACAGGATTCATAAAGAGTGTATGGGAAGGAGAACTAGAAGATTTGTGCAAAGAAATAGAAATGAAAATATTGATGAAACTTTATAACAAATGATCTTATTTATAGTTGAAATTTTAAGTATTTCAAAGTAAGGTATATTCTCAAAGTATGCTTAAGAATACCTTGAAAATATTTTTTCATAATTTTTGAAAATGGATATTCTCATAATATATCAAGAATATCTTGAGAATATTCATATAAAATTCTCGAAAATGAATATTCTCATAATATACTTGAGAACATTCTCGGAATATAATCTAATTTTCTTATATGTTGATTTTTTTTTAAAATTTTTGTTTGGCTTATAAATTTTTATTTTGTGTATAAAACATAATTATATGATATTGTATATAAGGAGATATTGAATATCTCCTCATATCTTTTGATATGAGGATATTGCAAATTTATTGAAAATTAGAGAAAATATTTGAAATGAATGAAAAATCTATTAAGCAATAATTTAAAATGATATAAAGAAAAAATAGATAAGCTGATATATTGTATATTATAAAAACATTACGTAAAATAGAAAAAAAAAGTTTGGTGATATATGATAACCAAATAAGAGAGTGCTCTTAAAGACTTTAGAAATTCAAAAAGATTTCATATTTTTGTATGTTAAATTTTAATACAGCATGGTTCTTTGCAGATTCTTCTAATGTAAAAGGATAATTTTTCATGGTTCTTTTGATCACTATAGAAGCTAGAAGATTTTGAAAAGTTTCTTGAAAACTTTCTTCATACACACATCAACAAATTACTATGCATTTGAATAACTTTCTGGGTAAGCATGCATCAATATTTGTGAGCTAAATTTTTAAAAGTAAATAAAAAAATTTTCATTTCAATGTGGTCTCGAGTTTATGATTTTCTTTCATCTCTTGTAGCCTATTCATAATACCAATTATTATTGTTTTTAGAATTTAGGGTTTATTATTAAAACATTGATAGAGGGGTTCTATCAATTTCACAAATCCATTTAAAAAATCTGGCATGCTATTGTCGGACGTTTCTTAAACATAACAGTTTTATTTCTTCTTAAAATAGTCTCATTTAATATCAACTATCAAGCTTGTTTCTTGTTGATATCTGGCCTGTATATGCTAGTGGTTTATAACACGATTTGTGTACTGATAATTTTTATTTTTATATATTGATTTTTGATGCATCATTGTTCTTTGAATATTTTTCTAATGCGAAAAGATAATTTTTAATGGTTCTTTTGATCATAATAGAAGCTAGAAGATTTTCAAAAATTTCTTGAAAACTTTCTTCATACCAACATCAACATATCTTTATGCATTTGGATAACTTTCTTGCCAAGTATGCATCAATATTTGTGAGCTAAATATTTAAGACTAAATGAAAAAAATTTCATTTCAATGTGGCCTCGGGTTTGTATTTTTTTTTTTTTTTATCTCTTGTAGCCTATTCACAATACCAATTATTATTATTTTAGAATTTAGGGTTTATTATTAAAATATTGATAGATGGGTTTTATCAATTTCACAAATCTATTTCATAATTTTAGCATAGGGGTGATACCCGCCCCCTACGGGGTGGGGTCACCCCTCCCCCGCCCCCCGCCCCCGCATATGCGGGGGGTGGGGAATTTCCCCCGTACCCCGCCCCCGCCCGGTGGCCGGGGTGCGGGGGTGGGCCTCCATCCGCCCGCACCCCCCACTATTGGGCCTTTGGTCCGGAATATTTTTCTGTGCCCTAAATGGCCCAGAATTTGTTTTTGGGCTACTTTGGGCCTAAAATCTGTTTTTGGGCCTAGAATTTAATTTATATATTTAAAAACTGAAAAAATATATATAATATATATAGATTATAGTATTATACTAAGTTTCAACTATTAACTAATTAAATAATAATCATCACTAATCATTACTAAGGCACTAAGCTAAAATAAGTAGTTTACAATTATACAAATTAAGAGAACTAATAAACTATTACACTATTACAAACTCCTCTAAAAAAAATAAATATTACAAATTGTACAATTAACTATTGTAGCAACATTACAATTAATTGTAAATTGACAAAATAATAACTTCTCAATTTGATTTTGGGGCGGAATCGTGGCGGTGAGTTCACTGAATGGTGAGTTGTGTCGACTGCTATGAGACTGCAAATGAAGATCATAAAAGTAAATAAGTTCTAAAATTTGAAATATTAATAAGTTAAAAATAAAACAGATGAGAATTATAAAGTTATAAAGATGAAACAAAATTTTAAATGCAAAAAATAATTAAGGGAGAAATTGTGCAAACCATGGCAATGGTAGGTCTAATACAAAGTCATACTGCATCAGAGGTAGCTGTAGACGTCTCATGTATCACTATAACAATTAAATTTGAAATCAAACTAATGAATACCAATTAAATGAAAATAAATAAATTAAAATAAGAAATTAAAAAATAAACTTAAAATAAATACCAGATCCAGGCTGATCATCACCCTCCTCCTCGACGTCGGCCTCCTCATACTCAAGAACATCCGGAACATGAATTGGAGTTCCCTTGATCCAATTCTGCGTGCAAATCAAAGTCTCCACAGTGGTAGGAGCTAATGAACTCCGAAATGAATCTAATACACGCCCTTCGGTGCTAAAAGCCGACTCTGAGGCTACGGTGCTAACAGGGATAGCCAAAAGTGTGCGGGCTATCTCTCCAAAGATGGGATACTTCACGGCATTCACCTTCCACTAACTTAATATATCGAAGTCTCGTGAAAATGGTAGAAGCTCTGCTGATAAATATGGGTAGGGGTATGAGTAGGAGGTGTAGCGGTAGGGGTAGGGGTGCCCTCGGTCTGGAAAGGAGAGCTCACACTAGAATCTGCTGGCATATCCATGAACTAAAGCAAACAATAAATCTGAATTAATAGAAAACATAGCAACCAAACATCAAACAATTTTTTTTTTAAACCAACAAACATTCAGCAATTAACAGTGCAAGCCAACTAATCTTTGAAACCCCTAAAGAAGATTAACAGTGCAAGCCAACAAACATTTATTTTTTGGACAATTATAACCAATAAGAAGATTAATTTTTGGACAATTTAATGAAAACAAATGTTTAGAACTCAAAAAAATCTTATAAAAATAAACTTACAAATAACATTAGACTGTTTCCATAATTATTTTGTGTGTAATTATAATTTTTTATCTATTACACACAACATTATGTTAAAATCATTATTAAGCTAAACTAATCACATAATAATACTTGGTCATTGGACATAGTCTATTTTAAAAAATAAATGGCGGATTCTATCATTAAATGATAAGATTCAATATTTTTTATAAAGATTGCACGAAAGTTATATGCCCTTGAATTATATTTTAAAAAATAAATTATTCACAAAAGAAAACAGAAAGAAAAATAATTTGTGCAAGCCTACGACGTGTAATCTTCGTATAGTCTATTTGAAAAAAAAAAGATTTAATAACTACAAAAAAATAAAATTTAGGGGTTTAGATTGAAACCCCTAAATTAATTTAGGGGTTTAGATTAATCATAAACCCTAAATTAATTTAGGGGTTTCAAAGATTGAAACCCCTAAATTAATTTAGGGTTTCGGAATTACAACATTACATATTGCAAACAAAAAAATAACTCAAAAACACACGGAAGGGACATTCACAAATCAAAACTGGACAGATTCATCAACGATCAACCAACGAAAATTCAAACCACATGCACAATCAAGTCTCCACAGCACACAATTCACAAAATCCCATCCTCCATCTCCGGTTAAACCCATCCTTCCTCCAATCTCCATTCCATAACATAAATCACAAAAAAAAATTGGGATTAAATTTAGGGTTTCTTACCTTCGGTGACAGAGATGAAGAACGAGTCACTGGTTACGGTCAGTGATGGCGACGGCGACAGCGACGGCGACAGCACACAGGGATGACAGCGACCGATTCACAGAGAGAGAGACCGAGAGGCGAGAGTCGAGAGAGAGATAAGGGATTCTGGAAAGTGGAAGGCTGGAAGCTCGGGAGGGAAGAAGGGGTTCGGGGGGGGGGGGGTTTGGGGTAATTAATCCCAAGCATGAAACGGCGTCGTTTCATGCCTGGGAGGGTAAAAAAAAATTAAACCCAGGCATGAAACGGCGCCGTTTCATGCCTGGGAGGGAAAAAAAAAAATTAAACCCAGGCATGAAACGACGCCGTTTCATGCCTGGGTTATTTTTTTTTTTAAAATATATATGTAATAATTATATAATTATATTATATATTTATAATATATATATATATAATAACCCGGGGCGGGGCGGGGGAAACCCCTATCCCGCCCCCGTCCCCGGGTTGGGTGGCAGATGCGGGCGGGTCACCCCGCCCCCCGCATCTGCCGGACGGGTTGCTCCGCCCCGCCACACGGGGGCGGGGCGGAAACGGGGCAGCCCCGCTGCCCACCCCTATTTTAGCATGCTATTGTTGGACGTTTCATAAACAAAATAGTTTTGTTTATTCTTTAAACGGTCTCATATAATATCAATTATCAAAAATTTGTCTAATATCTGGCTTGCCTATGCCAGTGGTTTATAACACAATTTGTATACTGAGGATTTTTATTTATGCATGTTGATTTTTGATGCAGCATGATTCTTTGCCGATTCTTCTAATGCAAAAATATACTTTTTCATAGTTCTTTTGATCATTATAGAAGTTGGAAGGTTTTGAAAAATTTCTTGAAAAACTTTCTTCATAAACACATTAACAGATCTCTATACATTTGGATAACTTTCTTGGTAAGCATGTATCAATATTTGTAAGCTAAATCTTTAAAATTAAATGAAAATTTTTTCATTTCAATGTGGTCTCGAGTTTGTGATTTTCTCTAATCTCTTGTGACATATTCATAATGTCAATTTTTTTTTTTTTTTTAGAATTTAGGATTTATTGTTAAAACATTTATAGAGAGGTTCTATCAATTTAACAAATCAATTTCACAATTCTAGCAATCTATTGTTGGATGTTTATTAAACATGTCAATTTTGTTTCTTTTTAAAACATTCTTATATAATATCAACTATCAAGCATGTGTCTTGTTGATATATGGCTTGTCTATGCCAGTGGTTTATAACACGATTTGTATACTGATAATTTTTATTTATGTATGTTGATTTTTGACGCAGCATGATTCTTTGCCGATTCTTCTAATGCAAAAAGATACTTTTTCATGGTTCTTTTGATCATTATAAAAGTTGGAAATTTTTGAAAAATTTCTTGAAAAACTTTCTTCATACACGCAGCAACAGATCTCTATGTATTCAGATAAACTTTTGGCAAGCATACATCAGAGCTAAATCTTTAAGACTAAATGAGATTTTTTTATTTATTTCAATATGGCATCGGGTTTGTGATGTTCTTTTATCTCTTGTGGCCTATTCACAATACCATTTTTTTTTTTTAGAATTTAGGTTTTATTGTTAAATTATTGATAGATGGGTTTTATCAATTTTACAAATCCATTTCACAATTTCAGCAATCTATTGTGGGACGTTTATTAAACATATCAATTTTGTTTCTTTCTAAAACATTCTTATATAATATCAACTATCAAGTATGTGTCTTGTTGATATCTGACCTGCATATGCCAGCGGTTCATAACATGATTTGTATACTGAAGATTTTTATTTATGTATGTGAATTTTTGATGCAGCATGGTTCTTTGCAGATTCTTCTAATGCAAAAAGATACATTTTCATGGTTCTTTTAATCGTTATATAAGTGGAAAGGTCTTGAAAATTTTCTCGAAAAACTTTCTTCATACACACAATAATAGATCTCTATGCATTCGGATAACTTTCTTGGTAAACATGTATCAATATTTGTGAGTTAAATTTTTAAAACTAAATGAAAATTTTTTCATTTCAATGTGGCCTTAGTTCTTGATTATCTTTCATATCTTGTGAACTAATCACAATACTAGTTATTATTTTTTTAAAATTTAGGGTTTATTGTTAAAAACATTGATAGAGAGGATCTAACAACTTAACAAATGAATTTTCCAATTCTAGCATGCTATTGTGAGACGTTTCTTAAACATGGTAATTTTGTTTCTTCCTCAAACAATCTCATATAAAATCAATTATCTAGCATGTGTCTTGTTTATATCTGGTCTGCATATGCCAACGGTTTTTTACACTATTTGTGTACTGAAAATTTTTATTTATGTATATTTATTTTTTATGCAGAATGGTTCTTCGCACATTCTTATAATACAAAAATATACTTTTTCATGGTTCCTTTAATCATTATAGAAGCTGGAAGGTTGTCAAAATTTTGTTGAAAATATTTCTTCATATAGACATCAATAGATCTCTATGCATTTGGATAAATTTCTTGGCAAGCATACATCAATATTTGTGAGCTAAATCTTTAACACTAAATGAAAAACTTTTCACCTCGAGTTTTTGATTTTCTTTCATCTCTTGTGGCCAATTCATAATACCAATTATTATCTTTTAGAAATTTAGTATTTATTGTTAAAATATTGATAGAGAGGTTCTATCATTTCACAAATTCATTTCACAATTCCAGCATGCTATTGTTGGACGTTTTATAAACATAGTTAGTTTGTTTCTTCTTAAAACAGTCTCATATAATATCAACTACCAAGCATGTGTCTTTTTGTTATCTGGTCGGCATGTGCCAGTGGTTTATAACAGGATTTGTGTACTGAGTGCTTCTATTTATGTATGTTGATTTTTTTATGCAACATGGTTCTTTGCCAATTCTTCTAATGTAAAAAGACTATTTTTAATGGTTCTTTTGATCATTATAGAAGTTGGAAAGTTTTGAAAATTTTGTTGAAAAAATTTCTTCATATACACATCAACAGATCTCTATGCATTTGGATAAATTTCTTGGTAACCATGTATCAATATTTGTGAGCTAAATCTTTAACACTAAATGAAAAACTTTTCACCTCGAGTTTTTTATTTTCTTTCACCTCTTGTGGTCTATTCATAATACCAATTATTATCTTTTTGAAATTTAGTATTTATTGTTAAAATATTGATAGATAGGTTCTATCATTTCACAAATCTATTTCACAATTTCAGCATACTATTGTTGGACGTTTTATAAACATAATTAGTTTGTTTATTCTTAAAACAGTCTCATATAATATTAACTACCAAGCATGTGTCTTTTTTATATTTGGTCGGCATATACCAGTGGTTTATAACAGGATTTGTGTACTGAGCATTTCTATTTATGCATGTCGATTTTTTATGCAACATGGTTCTTTGCCCATTTTTCTAATGTAAAAAGACTCTTTTTCATGGTTCTTTTGATCAATATAGAGTTAGAAAGTTTTGAAGAATTTCTTGAAAACTTTCTTCATACACATAACAATAGATCTCTATGGATTTTGATAACTTTCTTAGCAAGCATGCATAAATATTTGTGAGCTTAAATCTTTAAAACTAAATAAAAAAAAATTTTCATTTCAATGTGGCCCCGAGTTTGTGATTTTCTTTCATATCTTATGGACTAATCACAATACAAATTATTATTTTTTAAAAATTTTGGATTTATTGTTAAAAAATTGATAGAGAGATTCTGTCAATTTAATAAATCAATTTCCCTATTTCAGCATGCTATTATTAAATGTTTCTTAAACAAAATAGTTTTGTTTATTTTTATAACAGTCTCATATAATATCAACTACTAAGTATGTGTCTTGTTGATATTTGGCCTACATATGCCAATGGTTTATAACACGATTTATATACTAAGAATTTTTATTTATGTATGTTGATTTTTGATTCAGCATGGTTCTTTGCATATTCTTCTAATGCAAAAAGATACTTTTTCATGGTTATTTTGATCATTATAGAAGCTAGACAGTTTTGAAAATTTTCTTGAAAAAATTTCGTCATATACACATCAACAGATCTCTATGCATTTGGATAAATTTCTTATCAAGCATGCATCAATATTTGTGAGCTAAATCTTTAACACTAAATGAAAAAATTTTCACCTCGAGTTTGTGATTTTCTTTAATCTCTTGTGGTGTATTCATAATACCAATTATTATCTTTTTGAAATTTAGATTTTATTATTAAAACATTGATAGAGGGGTTTTACTAATTTAACAAATCAATTTTACCAGTTTGTACTGAGAAGCTTTATTTATGTAAGTTGATTTTTGATGTAGCACAGTTCTTTGCAAATTTTTCTAATGCAAAAAAGATATTTTTTTATGGTTATTTTGATCAATATAGAAGCTGGACGGTTTTGAAAATTAACTTGAAAAGCTTTCTTCATACACATATCAACAGATCACAATGCATTTAGATAATATTCTTGGCACGCATGCATCGATATTTGTGAGCTAAATCTTTAATACTAAATGAAAATTTTTTCATTTCAATGTGACCTAGAGTTTGAGATTTTCTTTCATCTCTTGTGACCTATTTACAATATCAATTATTATTTTTATTTTAAAATTTAGTGTTTATTGTTAAAACATTGATAGAGGGGTTCTATCAATCTCATAATTTTAGTATGCTATTGTAGAACATTTCTTAAATATAGCAGTTTCGTTTCTTATTAAAACAATCTCATATAATATCAACAATCAAGCATGTGTCTTGTTGATATCTGGCCTGCACATGCTAGTGGTTTGTAACACTATTTTTGTACTGAGGATTTTTATTTATGTATATTAATTTTTTATGCAACATAGTTCTTTGCAGATTCTTCAAAGGCAAAAAGATACTTTTTCATGGTTCTTTTAATCATTATTGAAGTTGGATGGTTTTGAAAAATTTCTGAAAAATATTTTTTAATACATTCATCAACAAATCTCTATACATTTAGATAACTTTCTTAGCAAGCATGCATTAATATTTGTGAGCTAAATCATTAAAATTAAATGAATTTTTTTTTCATTTCAATGTGACGTTGAGTTTATGACTTTCTTTCATCTCTTGTGGCTCATTCACAATATCAATTATTATCATTTTGGAATTTAGGTTTTGTTGTTAAAACATTGATAGATAGGTTCTATCAATTTTATAAATCCATTTCACAATTCCAGCATTTTATTGTTGGAGATTTATTAAACATATCAATTTTGTTTCTTCTTAAAATATTTCATATAATAGCAACTATCAAGCATGTGTCTTGTTGATATCTGGTCTGCATATGACAGCGGTTTATAATATGATTTGTGTACTGAAGAATTTTATTTATGTATGTAGATTTTTGATGCAGCATGGTTCTTTGGAGATTCTTCTAATGCAAAAAGATATTTTTTCATAGTTCTTTTGATTATTATAAAAGCTGGAAGGTTTTGAAAAATTTCATGTAAAACTTTCTTCATATACACAACAACAGATTTCTATGCATTTGGATAACTTTTTTGGCAAACATACATCAATATTGTGAGCTAAATTTTTAAAACTAATTGAAAAAATTTTCATTTTAATGTGGCTTCAGGTTTGTAATTTTCTTTCATCTATTGTGGCCTATTCATAATACAAATTATTATTTCTTTGGAATTTAGGGTTTATTGTTAAAACATTAATAGAGAGGTTCTATCAAATTAGCAAATCAATTTCACAATTCTAGCATTCTATTGTTGGACATTTCTTAAACATATCAATTTTGTTTCTTTTTAAAATTATGTCATATAATATCAACTATCAAGTATGTGTCTTGTTAATTTTTGAGCCTGCACAAGCCAACGGTTTATAATATAATTTGTGTATTGAGGATTTTTATTTATGTATGTTGATTTTTGATGTAGTATAGTTCTTTGCAAATTCTTCCAATACAAAAATATATTTTTTCATGGTTCTTTTGATCATTATAAAAGCTGGAAGGTATTGAAAAATTTCTTGAAAAATTTCTTTATACACACAGTAATATATCTCTATTCATTTGGATAACTTTTCTAGACAAGCATGCATCAATATTTGTGAGCTAAATTTTTAAGACTAAATGAAAAAAATTTCAGATCAATGTGGTCTCAAGTTTGTTATTTTCATTCATCTATTTTGGCATATTCACATTACCTTTTTTTTTTTTTAATTTAGGGTTTATTGTTAAAACATTGATAGATGAGTTCTATCAATTTCACATATCCATTTCACAATTCCAGTATGCTATTGTTGGACATTTCTTAAATAAAACATTTTTGTTTATTCTTAGAACAGTCTTATATAATATCAACTAGCAAGCATGTGTCTTGTTGATATCTAGCCCGTGTATGCCAGTGGTTTATAACACGATTTGTGTACTGAGGATTTTATTTATGCATATTGATTTTTGATGTAGCATGGTTCTTTACAGATTCTTCAAATGCAAAAAGACACTTTTTCATGGTTCTTTTGATTATTATAGAAGCTGTAAAGTTTTGAAAAATTTCTTGACCATTTTTTTTCATACACTCATCAAGAAATCTCTATACATTTTGGATTACTTTCATGGTAAGCATGCATCAATATTTGCGAGCTAAAATCGTCAAAACTAAATGAAAATTTTTTCATTTCAATGTGGCGTCGAGTTTGTAATTTTCTTTCATTTCTTGTGACTTATTCACAATACCAATTATTATTTTTTTGAAATTTAGGATTTATTGTTAAAACATTGATAGATGGGTTTTATCAATTTTACAAATCCATTTCACAATTCCTGCATGCTATTATTTCTTAAATATAACAGTTTTGTTTCTTCTTAAAACAGACTCATTTAATATCAACTATCAAGTATATTTCTTGTTGATATGTTGCCTGCGATTTATTTACTGATAATTTTTATTCATGTATGTTGATTTTTGATATACCATAGTTCTTTGAAAGTTCTTCTAGTGGGAAAAAATACTTTTTCATGATTCTTTTGATCGTTATAGAAAGTGAAAGTTTTGAAACATTTCTTAAAAAGCTTTCTTAAAAAACATACAATAGATCTCTATCATTTGGATAACTTTCTTAGCAAGCATGCATCAATATTTGCGAGCTAAATCTTTAAAATTAAATGAAAAATTTTTCATTTCTATGTGGTCTCGAGTTTGTGATTTTCTTTTATCACTTGTGGTCTATTCACAATACCAATTATTTTTTTTTAGAATTTATGGTTTATTGTTAAAACATTGATAGAATTGTTCTATTAATTTTACAAATCCATTTCACAATTTCAGCATGCTATTGTTGAACGTTTCTTAAACAAAGTAGTTTTGTTTCTTTTTAAAATAGTCTCATATATTATCAACTTTCAAGTATATGTCTTGCGGACATCTGGATTGTTTATGCCAGTAGTTTATAACACGATTTGTATACTGAAAATTTTTATTTATGTATGTTAGTTTTTGATGTAGCAAGATTTTTTGCCAATTCTTCTAATGCAAAAAGAGATTTTTTCATGGTTGTTTTGATCATTATAGAAGTTGGAAGGTTTTGAAAAATTTATTGAAAAAATTTCTTCATAAACACATAAACAAATCTCTTTGCATTTGGATAACTTTCTTGGCAAACATATATCAATATTTGTGAGCTAAATCTTTAAAATTAAATGAAAATTTTTTCATTTCAATGTGGCCTCAAGTTTGTAATTTTCTATATTCTCTTATGGTCTATTCATAATACCAATTATTATTTTTTTAAAATTTAGTGTTTATTGTTAAAACATTGATAGAGAGATTCTATCAATTTAAAAAATCAATTTCACAATTCCAGCATTCTATTGTTGGACATTTCTTAAACATATCAATTTTGTTTCTTTTTAAAATAGTCTCGTATAATATCAACTATCAAGCATGTGTCTTGTTGATATCTAGCTTGCATATTCCAGTAGTTTATAATAGGATTTGTGTACTGAATATTTTTATTTATATATGTGGATTTTTTATGTAACATGATTTTTTGCAGATTCTAGTAATGTAAAAAGATACTTTTTCATGGTTCTTTTGTTGATTATAGAAGCTAGAAGGTTTTGAAAATTTCCTTGAAAAACTTTCTTCATACACATAGAAACAGATCTCTATGTATTTTGATAACTTTCTTGGTAGACATACATCAATATTTATGAGCTAAATCTTTAAGACTAACTGAAATTTTTTTCATTTCAATGTGGCCTCAGGTTTGTGATTTTCTTTCATCTATTGTGACCTATTCACAATATCAATTATTATTTGTTTGAAATTTAGGGTTTATTATTAAAACATCGATACAGCGGTTCTATCAATTTCACAAATCCATTTCACAACTGTAGTATGCTATTGTTGGACGTTTCTTAAATATAGCAATTTTGTTTCTTCTTAAAATAGTCTCATATAATATCAACTATCAAGTATGTGTCTTATTGATATTTGGTTTGCATATACCATGGTTTATAACACAATTTGTGCATTGAGGATTTTTATTTATGTATGTTTATTTTTTATGCTGGATGGTTCTTTGCAAATTCTTCTAATGCAAAAAGATATTTTTTTTATGATTTTTTTATTATCGTAGAAGCTGGAAGGTGTTGAAAAATGTTTTGAAAAACTTTTTTCATACACATATCAATATATCTCTATGTGTTTAGATAACTTTCTTGGCAACCATGCATCAATATTTGTGAGCTAAATTTTTAACACTAAATGAAAAAATATTCATTTCAATGTGGCCTCGAGGTTGTAATTTTCTTTCATCTCATATGGCCTATTCACAATACCAATTTTTATATTTTTGAAATTTAGGGTTATCGTTAAAACATTGATAAAGGGTTTTATTAATTTCACAAATCTATTTCATAATTCTAGCATGTTATTGTTAGACATTTCTTAAACATAGTAGTTTTGTTTCTTTTTAAAACAGTCTCATATAATATCAACTATCAAGTATGTGTCTTGTTTCTATCTTGCCTATATATGCCATTGATTTATAACACGATTTTTGTACTAAGGATTTTATATTTAAGTATATTGATTTTGATGCAGTATAGTTCTTTGCAGATTCTTTTAATACAAAAAGATTATTTTCATGGTTCTTTTGATTATTATCAAAGTTTGAAGGTTTTGAAAAATTTCTTGAATTTTTTTTTTCAAACACTCATCAACAGATTTCTATGTATTTGGATAACTTTCTTGGCAAACATGTATCCATATTTGTGAGCTAAAGCGTTAAAACTATACAAAAAAATTTTCATTTCAATGTGGCCTCGAATTTGTGATTTTCTTTCACTTGTGGCCTATTTATAATACCATTTTTTTTTGAAATTTAAGATTTATTGTTAAAATATTGATAGAAAGGTTCTATCAATTTTACAAATCTTTTTCAAAATTCTATCATGCTATTGTTGGACGTTTCTTAAACATAGCAGTTTTGTTTCTTCTTAAAACAGTCTCATATAATATCAACTATCAAGCATGCGTCTTGTTGATATCTGGCTTGTATATGCTAGTGGTTTATAAGATTATTTGTGTATCCATTTGTATTCTACATGATTTATATCGCCTTCATAAAGAAGGTTCCAGTGTCTATATTTTTATCTTTTTTTATTACTTTGGGTTAGAATTGAAACCAATACCTGGGATGTTGCTCATTTCATTTGATTTAAAGAACTTTCTTTGAAACTAATGTTTTATTTGCTATTAACTAATTTCATGAGTTTCCTTAAGTTTTGTATTGATGTTTGCTTGGCCATTCTCCAATATTTGATCAAGCATTTTTTTTTAATCCTATCCACCATTTTAGAGTTGCATCCTTGAAATTCTCATGTTGACCTTCATTTCTTATCCTTTATTGTGAAGTTTCCTATTTATTGTCTCATGTAACTATGTCCAACTTGTTGAAATGATTGTAAGAAAGTCTTTTGTTCTATTTGTGATTCTTTTCATACAAATGACCATTACTTGTTTCATCTAGACTGACTCTATGATTATTTGGTCCCCTGAAGGCCAACCAGTGCACTTTTGTGCCTACACGAATTATTTAGAATGCTTAATATTTAGTTGATTGCCAAAACCAAAGTATGAAATACACACTTAGCATACCACAGGGTATACAGACCAAGCAACTTGAGCACACATTTTGCAGACCACAAAGCAAACCCCATTTCAACAATATGCTTTCCCCATCACCATAAATCAAAGGAGTTCTGAAAATGAAGCAAACTAGATATAAAATCGTAAACACAACAATGGTCAGAAAATTTACCCCTGTGAAGCACAATAGAAATTGAAGGAAGAGAGACTTGGAGAGGCAGTCTAGGGCAAAAGTCTCAAGCCAAAATTCCAGCGTTCCTATATTATCAGATCTCGATTTCCTCTAGCAAACACATAGACAAGGAGAGCCCAGAGAGAAGACTCAAGAACCTTGGGACAACGAGAGATGACATGAAACTGAACGAGAGAGAGAGAGAGAGAGAGAGAGAGAGAGGGAGGGAGGGAGGGAGTGTTTGGCGAGGGAAGAGAGAAAGGGGAAGAAAGAGAAGGGAAGAGAGAAATCGAGGAAAGAGTTAAAATGGGGTGTTTAGCGCGGGAGAAAGGGAGAGAAAGTGAAAGTGGGTTGTGTGCGAAACTCAAAAATGAGGGAAGGGAAAAGTTATAGTTGGTCTGATATTTTGGAATAAAATATCACTTTTGAAGATGAATAGGGCACGTTAAATATGAATAGAGACTTGGAAATACAGTAACTCAAATGTGGAGCTCCCATTATTTGACCAGTACAATGCAAACCATTTCATCACTATTTAGGCAAACTTTGGAGATGCATTTAGCCAAATGCCAGTGCTCAAAGCAAATCCTTTGGATGTGTCTTATTATGAGATCCAAAACCTTACCCTAAAAGCATAGGGTTACCGTAAGGCAATCTATAGCGTAATGGATTACAAAAAAGTAGAACAATATGTATCATTCTTTTTTTTGTTGTCTCCTTTAGACCGTAAAATGAAAATGAGAACTCGCTAGGACGCAATTGGAGTATGATAATAATAGTTGAAACTAGCAACTATAGGAGTAATCGGCAAAGATGCACAACTTGTCAACTACTGGATAATTCAATAACCCAGATAAATTTCAGCATATACATTTAGGTGAAAGCATATTGGTATGGGTGCATGCATGATGAAGAGTATTGATTTTCAAAGTTTTCATTAATATTGCCAAAGGTTGGTCCAAAACTCAGTGATGGGACAAGTGAATCCCCAATATAAGGATATCAAATAGTTGTGTGCTCCAAATTCTCTCTCCCTCCATGAACAGAACAAAACAAGTTAGGCAAAGTGAGTTCAGTGTTGTTTGCATCCTAATTTTTCATGCCCTCTCGCAAATTCAATAGAACAGTTGTCTAACCAGCCCTATTGTGCTCCTGTGAACTAGAAGGAAATCTAGTTGCATAACCACATTTCTTTTGCTCTCTGCGCATAACTCAGGTGACAAGTATAGTTTTTGAGTAATGCTAGATACAATCATGGATTGTGCAAGCATTGCCATTCATTTAGAAACAATGTAGGGTCCACTATTAAAAAATTAATTTTTTCATGTGGGTCACATATTTACTTACTTTTTTCAAAAGGAGTGCGTGTCACTTGCACACTCTATGACTACAAATATCATTTTTCATTTTTTTTTTCTCTTCCAACGTCCTATGTACTGTTTTGCTCCTGACTCATGAAGAGAAACTTACCTTGTTTTATGGATGATAACACTGAAAACTAAGTCGGTACTTTGGAGGACTTTTAAGCCAAGGCATTCATAATTTATCATATCTCATTCCAGCAATGACAACTTTAATTTTATGCCCGCATGAAAGACATTTAACCTACAATTGGTGGAGCCAAATCTCAGCAGCCCCTAATAGAAAGTTTACTTGTTGACATTCTTTGGCCCCATTGGGCGTCAAAATAGAACCTCTTAATTTATAGGTAGCAAGGCCGAAAGAAGGCAGAGAAATAGTTAAAGATGCCTCAATCCCAAAGAAGTTTGTTCCTGCCATTTGAAGCATGAAATTTCCATTGATTTTTGCCTACACCATTTAGAAAAGGAGAACTAAATACAATCATGAACTGACTAATGAAAATGATAAATGATTGATGTGTGTGTGTGTGAGAGAGAGAGAGAGAGAGTGAGAGAGTACTTCTAGTATGAGTGAAAATCGACCCCTTCGGCGTAATTTTTAGGCAAAACCGATGTCGACCGATGCTTAAATTTTGGGGAAGAAAACCGGTTGATGGGGGGGAGAAACGTCGACGCCGACCGGTGCTTCATTTCTATAGCGGTTCATGGTCGGCTCTCAAACCGAGTTTCGTCTGAGAGAGTAGAGACTAGAGAGAGTGTGTGTTGCAGATGAGGGAGAGAGAGAGAGAGAGAGAGGATGAGAATTGAGATCGGGGAAGAAGAAGCTAGGAAGAAGACAACTTTATTTCAAAACGACATCGTTTGGTTTAAACCAAACGGTGTTGTTCTACTTTTTTTTTTTAATACGTTATGAATAAAATGACGCTGTTTGGTTTAATACCTAACAGTATCATTTCAGTTGTGTTTAAAACACAACTACAGGCTTAAAATGACGTTATTCCACTTAAACTTAAGTAGAACAACATCCTTTTGAGTGCATAATATATAAAAAAAAACAAATTAATTTATTTAATCGGTCGGCTCAGCGGTTTCAACCAGGTTCGAACCGACACCAAACCAGCCGATATTAGTTTTCTCTATTTGCTGCTGCATGCCGACTGGTTTTCCACCGGTTTTGGCTAGTTCTAAGCTTCGGCGGTCGGTCTGAGTCGATCTAGGTCGGTTTCTCAGTTTGTTGTACAGCCTTAACTTCTAGAGTGTGTCAATAAGGAATGGAAGGTTAGAAAAGATGCATCTTGACTTTGCCACGTTGGACCTACATGTATTCTATATATTGGGTACCTGGAACAGGTTTCAATTCATTAAGTAGGCATACTAAACAACTCAATATCAATGCCAATGTCTGGTAATTAAGTGAAAGGGGAAAAAATAATATACCACGCAATAAACACCCAACTTGCAGACAGAAGATCACAACTCCTGTACAACCATAAATATAAAAATTGAGATGCAAGATTTGAAACTTGTTGGTGGGGGTGTGGACAGGGGCAGAGTAAGATCTCACAAGCACCCGATCAAGAAAAGGAAAATGGATGAATACAAAGACTAATATATGAATCTCAAATAAAAAGGACTTGCCTTATCGTATAAAGGTGGGCAATCATATGGTTTTTCTTGATCAAAATATTCAAATACAAGCAGCTCTTCCAAGCTGCAATCCTCAGTTACATTGAATGAACGAATAGAAGGTCGATCTCTCAATGTTAGCCTCCTTAATCTCTGGGAGTTTAAGTTTATGCGATTATGTTGAACAAGCTCCATCAACATCATTTTTGGCTAGCCTTTTTGCCTCACAGTCACTGCTGCCAACATCTCTTGTATCCCTTGAAAACTTAGCATTACCATCCTCAGCAGACCTCCTGGTACATCATCAAAATTAGCATCCAGAAGATACAATTTCCCACATCTTACAACTCTTGGTTATTTATATAAATACTATTACTTCTGGATGGAACTTAGGAAATGATAAACTAATTAGCCCTTTAAGTTGGTCTGGAAGGAAGAAAGAACTTTGCCCCAAATGCAAAAGTGCTTTAAGAAAGGACATCCATGATGCCCCTTTTTCTAACTTATTTTCTCTATAAAAATAAACAACACACTGTGGTCACTCTTCCTTTTCTCTCAAGTAACTACCTCAGAACAAGAGCTTTGTTTAAAATACTAGTTGCAACTTGCAAACTTTCACATCTTGCAGTTAATGTTTCAATTAAGTTCGGTGGTTTAGTATAAATATACTAACGTCGGTTTACAAGTTCCCCCAATTCCTATCAAGCTATTGTTTTGGTCCTCATCAAAAGACAAATTGAACCCTTTTAAAGGTTGAGCAAGGTACTGGGAAAAAAAATGGATGAATGGGGTAGCTGTAGGAGAAGCCTGTGTGTGTAGAGGGTGGGGAGGGGGGGAGAGAGAGAGAGAGAGTAGGAATTTAATCATAGGCTCATTTAAAAAAACATAACATAGGCAGAGACAATGAATAAAAGCTAACCTTTATGTGGATCAATGTACAATTGTATGCCCAACAAAAATGGAACATAATATTGTTTGATGGAGTATTTGCCATTCATTAACAATGGCACTCCCACTCCATAAACACTCCACTCTCTAAAAGATTCTCAAAGATCATCAAGACAAAAATATGGGAGTCCATCAGCTTCATGAGTTCTCCATCTCCTCAGTCTTGCATGTGGACTCGAAAGATGCAAGTTGTTGAGATACTATAGGAAATCTTTTTTACTTAAAACCATTATGAATCTTAGATTTTCCATTATTTTGCAACCTAAGAAACAAAAAAACCCAACTAAAAGAAACATTCAACTTGTTGGCTTAGTTCTGAAAGTTTAATTTGGAAACACAAACAACAGATGATATAAACCTAAAATGGTATCTAATCAAATAATTAAACCAATATACGATTGTTCAATCACTTAATATAAGTCGCAAAATGAAAATAGCTCTACATCCAATCCTATAATTGTTCATTAGTTGAAGACCACCCTCTCCCCCATGTCCCCTGTTATCAAAATAACAATAGTAACTACTTAAGCCATTAGACTATCTATAACCCCATTGTCAGTTTTTTTTGTCCATCACAAAATGAAACACTAGACTATCTTCAACACATTAGTATCTGTCACTTCGTTCGTCGTTTGAACTTTGCGAGACCAACCAAAAATATATTATATTGCAAACTCATAACCTGCTTATCTACAACAAATGGAGGATAAGAAATGCAACTACACTAGATATTTCAGTATATTAAGTATACGGTGAAAAATAGACACAGACACGGTCTTAATCGTTAGCTATTTGAGGTCAACGGTAGTTGGAGATTGAAGTCAACTTTTAGTGGTTTAAGTGCAAGAAATAAAACACAGAAGTTGTTCAAAATGTATTTAAGCCTTTATTTTTTCTAGAACTCAAAAAAAATGTTAAATTGGAATTTGAAAGCATCATATTCGTAATTTTTCTTAACATACAAACATAAGCATATACTACTTCGGGGAGTAATTGAGCAGGGACAACGGAAGTGATCAATTCTAAAAGCCGATTCAAATTGCTCATATCAGTGTTTCTATGGGGGAAGGACGAGTAGGAAGAGTTGTGTCCAGACAATGCCGAGTCGTCCTTGTCGGTCCAGGTCTCTAGCTCCAACCTCACCATCTTTTGCTACTGCAATTACAACTGTCGGTGTACACAAACCAATGGCAGGTAGTAGAAACGGTCCAAACTGTGGGCCCGGGTGAAGGTGAAGCCGCCCGAGCTGGACATTACCATAAATCACACGAACTTGAGGGATCAAAAAGATTGTGATCAAAGATAGCTTGTGGACTGGGACTTCGGATGCTTTAAAAAAATGTCCGGAAAGAAAACAAAGACGGTATTTTGAGTGGAGTTTTGGAGGGGTTTAGCGAGGAGACTGAGGAAGACAGAAAATAAGAAAATAAGAAAATTGGCATTCGAGATTTGAGCAAAAGGAACTTGAATCTTGTTCGACTTCTACCACTAGGTAGAATGAGATAAAAATTAAAAAATTTATGCTTTTAAGATATTTCTCAATTATTAATTACAAAAAAAAATATTTCTCGATTATTTATTGAGATTATTTTCAAAGTGTAATAGGACTCTTATATTCTATGGATCTAAATTAAATAATTCAAATATTAATAAATATTAAATACAGTAGAATCTGCATCATATAAATAGTTCTTCTTATCAGCCACTATTTATTATTCTACACATACACTCTATGAAAAACACCTCACATTCTATGAAAGAAAAACTTTCAAATTGGGGTGTGGGGTAAATAGTGGCTAATATATTGCAAAACCTGTATTATATATGCATAGAATAATTCTTCTCATTAGTTATTATTTACTCTTACACCCCACTCCTTATGAAGAAAAAAAAATCAAGTATAGAGTGGAATGTGAAGCCCACCAAAACTCTTCTCTCTCTCGTTGTGGCGATTGAGGTGAAGGAACATAGTCTTCTAACTCTTGAGAGTTCAAAGTAAAATTCCCATTGAGTGGGGGTTGGTGCTATGCAATGGACGACTTGCAAGATATATGGAAGAAGATTGCTTTGAATGACGAGGAAAGTATTGAAATTGAAGTTGTTAATGGGGATTTTGAGGAATTAAAGAACTGTGAGAAAAGAAGTCTGATAGGTAAAGTGTGCATAGATAAAAGGGTCGGCTTGGAAGTTCTTCACTCTACGATGCTCAAAGTATGGAATATTGAGGTGTTGTTTTCAAGAAATTAGGGGACACCATTTTTTCAATCACATTTGTATCTATTGGTGATCGAGATAGGGTTTTGTCTGGGAAACCCTGGTTATTTGATAATGCTGTCTTTATTCTTAAATCGGTAGACCTGAGCATTCAACCACATGCTATGGATCTTCGTTCAGAGTTCTTTTGGATCCAACTTCAAAAGCTTCCAATGGGTTGCATGAATCGGAATATTGGAGAACAGATTGGAAACTCAATAGGGCGTGTGCTGTTGGTGGATATTCCAAATGATGGAATTGGTTGGGAACCGTATCGTCGTGTCCTTATTGAGGTGGATGTCTGTAAGCCGGTGTCTCGGGGAAAGACCATTAAATTTGGGAATAGGAATATGTGGATTCCTATTCAATGGGAGAAACTCCCTATAGTTTGTTTCTCATGTGGTCGCATGTTTCACGGGAAAGAGATTTGCACTACATCTGCGATGGATAGGTAGAAGGGAAGTACTCAGTTTGGGAGTTGGCTTAGGGCGCCTTTGCTGGTGGTTAAAGAGGGGGTTCAGTGTCTTTTATGCATGGTGAGGATCCTAGAGTCATTTCTGTGAGTCCAAACAAAGGTGGCCAAAGTGAGGATCCTAAAGGGGTGGCGTCTAATGATGATTCACAGTTGAGGGGTGATGGCGTGGTGGAGACCATCGTGAAGGAAGCTGAAACTGCTACGGACATGAAGCTTGCGAAGAATCCGGAGAAGGTTAAGAATTTTTTAGAAAGTGATCCATTGCAGGTAACTGCAAAGGAGGTAGTTATAACTACCCCTATCTCAAACTCTAGTTCTTGGGAAAGTCAATTTAACTAGACTCTTCTGGAGTGGGAGTGGGCTTCTGTTGCAAGTACCTATCTCAAGACCCAGATCAATGTGTTGGTAGTAGGAAGATTGAGGGTTTCGACTCTGGTCACCTTTTTATTTCCAGAACTTCTAACAGACTTTCTAAGAAGGGAAAAGGCATAGTTGTTGCTTCTGTTAAAGGGGCAGAGGAGAGGCATGGTGATGCACAGCTTCTATCGGCACAAGAAGAAAATGTCCAAAATGGGAGGAAGTGGAAGAGATGGGCTCGACTTCATGCGGGAAAAGGTCAGACTTCTTTACCTTCTATTGGTCAGAAACGTAATGTTTTATCAGTGCATGCTAATAAGGCTGTAAATGTGGTGACTAGAAAATTGAAGAGTTTGATTGATTCTCCATCTGCTGATGGAGAAGTGCTATCGGTGGAGGTTGCTAGGCAGCCTCGCCGTGAGTCATGATTCTATTTAGTTGGAACTGTCGAGGGTTTGAGAACCTTCGGACAGTTCATGACCTTCATCTGAGGGTGAAGGAAAAGTCTCCCAAAGTAGTTTTCCTAATGGAAACACTACTTGCTGCCTCTAAAATGGATAGAATAAGGAGAAAGTTGGGATTTAATTGTTGTTTTACCGTCGGACCAGTAGGCAGGAGTGGGGGCCTTACAATGCTATGGAATGAGGATTTGGGGGTTACCATTCATAATTATTCCTTGAGACACATTAGTGGATGGTTAGCTGTTCCTAATCTGTTTGATAAATTTTTGATAACTAGGTTTTATGGTGATCCTCGGACTAATAGAAGAAGTCTTTCTTGGGACATGTTGAGTTGTGTGAATCTTGGTCTCTATCCATGGTGTTTACTTGGGGATTTTAACGAGATTTTGGTATCTTCTGAGAAGATAGGGGGTAGGGAAAGACCTGAATCTCAAATGAGAAGGTTTAGAGAAGCTGTGGATCATAATAACCTAATTGATGTGGGCTGCAGAGGGAATCCTTTTACATGAGTAATAGACATTCTGATGGGACTTATACTAAAGAGAGGCTTGATAGGGTATTTGTTAACCAACTTTGGTAATCACAAGGTGCTAGAGTGGTGGTGGATACTTTGGTGGCTAGGTGTTTTGACCATACTCCATTGGTTGTTTCTATGATGTCTAGAGACAGGGGTTTCAGACTACAAAAAAAGCCTTTAGCTGGACAAAAGAGAATAATTGTGGTCGAGTAATAGAAGATGCATGGAGGAACTACTTGGTGAGAGGGTCTGATATAAACAGACTTTAAACATCTTTAGGGAAGTGTAGTACTGCTATGAGTAATTGGAGTAGATCAAACTACTTAGAGTAAGAAGATTATTGAAGAGAAAACTGGCTTGTTGAAAAGACTGCAAGAAAATGAAGGGGCAAATAATGTGAATCAAATCAGGTTATTGCAATGGGAAGTTGGTTTGTTACTTGACAAGCAAGATTTGAAATTGAAGCAAAGGGCCTGGTATAAATCTGGGGACAGAAATACAAGATTTTTCCATATGTGTGTTTCAAAGAGAAGGAGGCGAAACAGAATTGTGGAAGTAAGGCATTCAACAAATATCTTAAGAACAGGACAAGTTAGTGTATCACGAGCTTTTGAGGATCCTTTTGCTAATATCTTCTGTTCTAATTACCCTTCTAATGAGCAAATAGAAGAAGGTTTGGCTAATCTTTACTGTAAAATTACAAGTGAAATGTCTCAAGATCTTGATAAACCTTTTATTAAATCTAAAATTGAGGTAGCTTTATCTCAAATGGCTCCTTTTAAAGCTCCAGGACCTGATGGCTTTGGACCTTTATTCTTTCAAAAATATTGGAGTACAGTGGGGGATAGGGTGGTTGATGCTATTCTTGATTTTTTGAATTTAGGAAATTTTGATAAGGGGTTGAATAAAACTAACCTGGTTTTAATTCCAAAGCTGAATAAGCCTCAAAATGTCAGTGATTTCAGGGCCATTAGTTTATGTAACATTGTTTACAAGCTAATGGCCAAAACACTTGCAAATAGATTGAATAAGATCTTACCTTAGATTATTTCCCATAAGCAAAGTGCATTCATACTTGGTCGTTTAATCTCTGATAATACTATGATTGCCTATGAGGCTATTCATACTATGAAAACCAAATTAAAAGGGGAAAGGGGGAGTGTTGCTGTTAAGTTGGATATGTCAAAAGTATATGATAGGGTTGAATGGTCCTATTTGAAGGTTGTTATGTTGAGATTGGGATTCAACCATAAGTGAGTTGAGAAAATTATGATATGTGTTTCTACTGTTCAGTATTCAATATTAGTTAATGGCCAAAGTAATAACCTGGTTTGTCCAACAAGAGGTTTGAGGTAAGGGGATCATCTGTCTCCTTACCTATTTTTGTTATGTGCTGAAGGTTTATCATCTTTATTACTTGGGGCTGAAACAGTTAGGACTCTTAAAGGAGTCGAGATCAGTAAGGGCGGTACAAGCTTAATCATCTGCTATTTGCAGATGATTGTTTGATCTTTTGTAAGCTGATCTTAGTCAATGGAGGGTGCTGGAAAACTTATTGAATGTTTATGAAGATGCTTCTGGTCAGAAACTAAATCTGGAAAAAACCTCTTTGTTTTTTTAACTCAAATACTAAGAGGGAGGTTAGGAAGGGTTTAGTAGAAGTTATTGGGGCTAGAATTTTTACTGATGCTGATAAATATCTAGGTTTACCATCTTTGGTGGGTAGATCTAAATATAAAGCATTTTGCAGTATTAAAAAGAGGGTTCAAGATAGAATTAGTACTTGGCATAACAAATTTCTCTCCCAGGCAGGAAAGGAAGTTTTGATCAAATTTGTTTTACAAGCTCTTTCCACTTATGCCATGAGTGTTTCCAAGCTGCCTAAAAGATTATGCACAGAAATTTCCAAGTTGTTGGCTGGATTTTGATGGGGTCACATGTCCAACCAAAATAGAGTTCAATGGAAACAATGGAAAAGGATTGGCCTTTCAAAGGACCAAGGGGGTATGGGGTTTAGGGATATGGTTTGTTTTAACTAGGCTTTGCTTGCTAAACAGTATTGGAGACTACTTACCAATTCTAATTCTTTGGTTGCCAAAATAATGAAAGAGAAAAATTACAAACAAGTAGATATTTTAAATGCTAAACCTGGTGGGCTCCTTCTTTGATATGGAGAAGCATTAGGGGGGTAGCTGAGTTGATAAAAAAAGGGAATGAGATGGAGGGTTGGTAATGGCCATCAAATCAGGAATTGGATTGATAAATGGTTGCCTACTCCCAATTCATTTAAGGTACAATCTCCTGTTACATGCTTGCAGAGGGAGGATACAGTGGATAAACTGTTGGTAGATGGGGGTTCATGGAATGACAATTTGATTGGTGAGATTTTTTTGGCTGAAGAAGCTGTTGTGATCAAAGCTCTGCTTGTTAGTAGAAGGAGGTTAGAAGATAAAATGTATTGGGGTCTTACTAAAAATGGTCTATTTTCTGTGAAATCAGCCTATCATTTATAGTATCAGAGTATGTCTGAGGTCCAGGGCGAATGTTCTAACCATCAAAAGTTTTCTCAGTCTTGGAAACATTTGTCGGCCTTACAAGTTCCTCATGTTGTTAAAGTATTTTTGTGTAGGGCTATTAGTGAGGCACTTCCTACTAAAAGCAATCTGTTTAAGAGGAAGATTTCAGATAATGAGGCACGTCCTATTTGTAACCAACAGGGTGAGACAAGTAACCATGTTTTGTGGTCATGTGGGGCTGCTAAAGATGTATGGGCTGATGTAGCAAGTTTTCTTCAGAAGGCTAAGTGCCTTGAATCAGATTTTATTATTACTTGAGATGGTTTACTTGCTCGTTTAATTGATTATGATCTTGAATTGGTTGCTTGTGTATTCAGAAAAATATGGCTGAGAAGAAACATATGGGTATTTGATGATTCTTTTAATAATCCATTGAAGTTGTTGCAGAAAGCAAGGTGGAAATTAGATATTTTCCAACAGGCTCAGGTCCAAGATAATGATGTTAGTGTTAATCCAAATGTTAGCAGGAGGTTGGCTCATTGGTATAGACCAGAAGCTAATGTGATTAAAGCCAACTGGGATGTTACTTTCATCTCTAATGATAGAAAAATGGGTGGGGGTTCTGTATTCAAAAACAGTTCTGGTGACTTGTTAGCTGTTGCAGCATGGCCAAGAAGCTTTATTAGCAGTCCTTTACTGTAACAGCCGCTAAAAATTCAATGATGGAATTTCTATTATCTTTAGGAACCGTAGTAAATCCTATATGGTTGGAATCCAACTAAGAACCCATAAACGTGTTAGAAACCAAAAATCCTATATGGTTTTATCCAAAACCTTATTGAATCAGTTTCTAGCATCGTGTTTAATCGCTTAATTAAATTATTTTCATATGCTATTAATCTTTTAAATTTGTGTAAGAACATCATTATCCAACTTAGTTAACCTTGGATATTTGATTGGGCCAATAGAAATCAGATTTGGGCTTGATAGCAACCCAAACCCTCTTAAAACCCATGAATTTAGGCCCTTTCGGTTTAAGCCCATTAAGGCCCACGAAATTAGCCACCTTAGCAATGATTTTATCTATAATATTTCACCCTCCACCTACCTTATTAGATTTATTCAAGAGCACTTAAAATGTTCTTGAAGTGGATGACTAAGTGGACACCCCACTCTTTCAATTATAGACTCCACCTTGAAAACAAAATAATATCTTGTATATTTTAGTGGAAGAAAAGATCATTACTCAAGCTCCATTACAGACCTATCATCTTCTAAAACTTGTATAAATAGCCCTCTACCCCTTCCAACGAAAATCATCCCTCATTTACACTTTGCTTTGTTAGAATACAAAAAAATACTCTCGGGCAGTTTTTATGAACTCTTTTGCACGCCTTATTTGAAGCTCTTGTAAGTATTTTCTCATAAACTTTCCTTCATGAAAGTTGTTTATTTTTTAGTCTAGTTTACGTGGATATCTTATTTGTTCCATTTGGAGATCATTTGGTCAGTCAAAAGTTGTTTAAAACCCAGAAAGGTCATTCTGGACGATAACCAGAGAGTATGTCATATTTTGGAGTTTTTAACAAAGTTAATGGATTGATCTTGATCCGAAATTATTATGGAGTATTGTTAACATAGGTATATGATTATTGGTTGAGGATTTGTTGCATGATTAAAAGTTTTGGTGAAAGATTTTCTTAGATTTAGAAACTTCGAATCTTGAAGAGGAAAAACAGTTTCTGTTTTGAGAAAGTTTAAATCTTTTATGGTCTAATCTTATTGCAATGACTTTGATATTTTTATTTGAGGATCCTAAGCTTCTTATGTACATGATATAATGTTGCTTTGAAGATATTTGATATTAGTTTCAAAGATATGAAATTTTTATGTAAGGAGATATTCGAATAGGCCAAATGATGATGTTCTTGGCTAAATTAATGTTTTGGTTGATTTTTAACCATGTGATCTTGAGTTTAAAGCTTAGATCTATTTTAGGACACCTTTTTAAACCATGTGATGTTTTGGTTTGAAGATCACATCTTTATAAGTCATAGATCAAGAGGTTGATCAAAACAAGTTAGAAACAAAAATCAAGGGAAATGGCCTATATAAGTTTCGGTTTTTATAGAATTTTAATAGTTGTGTTTAGTTTTTAAATTTTTCTGAATTCATATTTAAGTTCAGAATAAAATCTACATGAGATATATAAATTTTGGTGATTTTTGGAATTAGGATACAAAATCCTTAAGTTAAGGATATAATAGTCTTTTTCCACATGTAGAGGGTGAATTAATAATTTTACTCTTAAATTGATATTTTTCTATATTTCTAATTATTAGTGATTAAGTTATAACATTTAAAAATCACTACTTTCAGTCTCTCGTGATCGCACTTGAGTTTTGCCTAGAAACGCGAAGACAGAGGTAAGTTAGCTTTTAACTTACTAGCAGTTTACTATGTATGGGTGATAAGTAAATGAACTACAGTATATGTATGTATGTTATTATATGTGCTATGCCAAGTCATTACATGTTTATATGTTACATATAATTTATTCTGTCATGAATTATTCATCTGCTACACAAGATATTCTGTCACGTATTGTTAAATATTGCAAGTAGCGTGAATACATACAATCTAAGGAGATTCTGTCTAAGGAGATTGGAAATTCCTAAGTGTGTCCATCGTGACCCTCCAATCTTTCCTGGGAACTTACTTAGTGAGTACTATTCATTTCTACGATAAAAATTCATCAAGATATTATCAGAAAAAAATGAAATGTCATGTATGTCATGTAATGTATATTCACTGTTGCAAGCATGTTATGTTAAAAATGTAATGTTGTGTTACATCAAGGCTTTTGTCCTTTCATATTCAAGTCACATTCTGTCTCTAATACAGTTTATGTATTTCAAGAACAATCATGTTAAGTTATTCATGTCAATCACGATCCTAAGTACTAGGATGGGAAAATATCCTAGTAAAACTCCTTTGTTCACGCTGGAGTGTCTAAATAGGTGTGAAATTCCCTGGGTTGACGAAGTATAGTCAACAGGTTGCGAATGGGACCTAACTAGCTGGTCACCGGAGCGCACCAGGCACTAACGCCGATGGAGCCACATTTTATTTTAATAAGTCATGGGGCCACAACAACTGTGGAGCATGAAGTATGGGGTCACAGCAATTGTGGCACATACACTACGTGAGACACAGCAATTGTGACACGTAGAATACATAGGGCCACAACAATTGTGGAGTATGTATTAACGCACTCACAGCTGGTGTAGATACCTGTGTTGTGATGCGGTAATCGGCAGGGACACATGGCTCTAGGGGACCCATGTAGCACCCACATGTTACGTTAATCAAGTTAAATGAAAAAGAATTCAAACTCATGTTATGCTCAAGCTCATGTTCATGTTATGTTTCAAGTTTATGTCAAGTTAAGTCAAGTAAGATCAAATCCATGACAATGTTATGTTTCAAGTTCATGTCATGTTAAGTCAAGTCAGATCAAGTCTATGACAAGTAAGTCAAGTTCAGTTCATTCATGTTCATGTTATGTTTCAAGTTTAAGTTATGCCATATGCTATGATTACTTACGATTTTGATTATGTACTTATGCTTTTACTGTCATGCATGCATTATTAACCTGTATGTATGTTTTATGTTAACTTGCTGAGATTTGTAATCAAATCTCACTATGGTAGTCCCAACTACCATTCCCCCCGAATGGTAGATTTTGTTACAGGATCTAAAAAAGAACTGGGAAACAGCCAACTGGACACGGTCGATTAAGCGACAGTGCGGCTTCAAGGTTAATATAGTAGTTAACTTAAAATTACTATATGTACTATGAAGTTACATCTTCAGTACTCATTTGATCACAATCATTGTGGACTAGTATTGTGATCTCCGATGTTTAGTATGCCTTTATGTATAAAGTATAAGCATTTTGGGATATTTGAATTTGGTGCATAGTATTGCTAAAGAAAAAAATTATCCGCTGCGAATATTGCATAATGCTAGATGTATGTTAAGAACATTGCATCTTATATGTCATGAACGGAGATACGTAACCTTGTGTTGCATGTCTCGACGCTTCAAATGTCCGTCCAATCCCAAGCGGAATTTGGGGGCGTCACAGGTGGTATCAGAGCAATACGTCTCTGGGTTATAAATCCACATGTCCTTAGGAAATGCACCAAATATTAGGCTTGAAATTTTAGTCTTCATTAGGCTTGAATTTCTATTAGTATGAGAGGTAGTACATGATTGTAATACATGTACTCGTGTGTTTTAGGAATCAACACATGAATCACGGTAGAATACCTCAGAACCCTGAAGGAGACAACAATCAAGAGAATCAGAATCTACCGATGGATGGAGGATTAGCTGAAGCTGTACGTATGCTAACTGACGTACTTAGAAATCAGCAACAGCAGCAAGCGCTGATACCCAGACCCGAAATTAGGGGTTGTCTGTACGAGAAGTTTTTACTTTACCGTTACCCGAATTTTTTTGGTAATGAAGGGCCACTGAGAGCTGAGAAATGGATTATGGATCTTGAGAGGACCTACGAGATCTGTGGATGTACTGAAGATCAGAAAGTTCTTTATGCTGGATACCTATTCCAAGGAGAAGCTGGAATATGGTGGGATACACGTAGGCAGCTTCTAATTAGAGAACTAGGAAGTCTCGCTACATTATCATGGGAGAGATTTAAGGAAGAGTTCGACAATAGATTCTTTCCGGATTCGGTCAAACAGTTGAAAGCGCAGGAGTTTGCAACATTAACTCAAGGCAGTTTGACTGTAGAAGAGTACGCTGCTAAGTTTATAGCGTTAGGAAGGTTTGCACCACACTTAATCTCTACTCAAAAGATGCAGGCGCAGAAGTTTCAAGCAGGACTTCAGCCAAGGATCCGAAGTCAAGTAGCTTGCCTAAGGATAGAAAATTTTCAGGAGTTGGTGAATGTGGCCGCAATCGCAGAGGCTGAGCAGAGAGGTCTGGCAATCCACATCAATTCTGAACGAAAGAGGACCATGCCATTTACTACAAGCGGTAGTAACGAGAAGAAGAGGTCTTTTTCCAGCCCAGTAAAAGGCAAGGGAATAATGACCGGAGGACAAATGCCATCTTCTTATCCGTTATGCCCTAAGTGTGGAAAGCGTCATACTGAAGAATGTCGCCTCGGTTTTGGAGTTTGTTATCGATGCGGGAAACCTGGACATTTGATCAAAAACTGTCCCAATGCTGCACAAAGTAGTGGAGCTAGTGATCACAAATCAAGGCCCCACATCCCAGCGCGCGTGTATGCTGTAACCCCAGGTGATATCGACGCTGACGCAACAGAGGCTGAGGAAGCTGGCGTCATCACTGGTATTTTCCTTTAAGAATTTATGCTTTATTATTAAATTCGAGTATTTTAATTTCTTTTATTAATTATATCGCATTATATTCATTTTGGATAGGAAACGTTAATTTGTTAAGATTCACGGCTTGTGCGCTTTTCGATTCGGGCGCATCACAGTCTTTTGTATCTACGGCATTTGCACGGTTGTGTAGTTTACAAACGGAACTATTACCTAGACCGGTTGTAGTGTTAATTCCTGACGGGAATACAGTAACTTGTACCCGTTTAGTTAAAGATTGTCCTGTAGAGTTGAAAGGAAGGACGTTGAAAGCCGACTTATTAGTATTCAGTCAAATGGAGTTTGACTTAATTTTGGGGATGGACTGGCTTTTCAAGCACTACGCTAAGATAGATTGTAGGAAACGGAAAGTCGTGTTTGAACCCCCAAATGAAAACATGATGAGTTACTCAGGTGCATCGGTTAAAGCCTCTCCGCTTCTGATTTCGGCTTTACAAGCCAGGAAATATATCAAGGATGGAGCCTCAGCTTTTCTATTGATGACTGTAGAGAAGACTGTCGAGAATATAGGAATCCAAGGGATATCCGTAGTTGAAGACTTTCCTGAAGTTTTTCCCGACGAAATACATGGTTTACCACCAGATAGAGAAGTAGAATTTAAGATAGAGTTGGAACCCGCAACAGTTCCGACTCACAAGGCGCCGTATCGTATGGCCCCTACCGAATTAAAGGAGCTTAAGATGCAGTTGGAGGAACTTTTGGAAAAAGGTTTTATTCGCCCCAGTTCTTCGCCATGGGGAGCACCTGTGCTATTCGTGAAGAAGAAAGATGGATCTATGAGGATGTGCATAGATTATAGAGAGTTGAATAAGGTGACGATTAAGAATAAGTATCCGTTACCCAGAATCGATGATTTGTTGGATCAACTACAAGGATCAACAGTGTTTTCAAAGATCGACCTGAGATCCGGATATCATCAGCTGAAAGTCAAGGAACAAGATGTGCCGAAAACTGCCTTTAGGACAAGGTACGGCCATTTCGAGTTTTTGGTGATGCCTTTTGGGTTAACCAATGCTCCAGCCGCATTCATGGACATGATGAACAAAATATTCAGGCCCTTTCTGGATAGTTTTGTAGTCGTATTCATTGATGACATCCTAATTTATTCGAAGAACGAGGAGGAACACAGAAATCATCTTAGTATGGCTTTGACTATACTTAAGGATCAGAAGCTTTATGCCAAACTTAGTAAGTGCGAGTTCTGGTTGAAAGAAGTGAAGTTTTTAGGTCACGTAATCTCTAGTGGAGGAGTAGCAGTGGACCCAAGCAAGATTGAAGCTGTAACAAACTGGCAGAGACCGACTAGTGTGCATGAGATTCGAAGCTTCCTAGGACTGGCTGGTTACTATAGGAGGTTTGTGGAAGGATTCTCCAGTTTGTCTGGACCACTCACCGCCTTGACTAAAAAGAATGTGAAGTTCGCTTGGAGCGATAAGTGCGAAATAAGTTTTCTTGAGTTGAAGAAAAGACTTACGACTGCACCGGTACTTGTACTACCAGAGCCTCTTAAACCTTTTGTAGTGTATAGCGACGCATCTAAAGCAGGACTTGGATGTGTGCTAATGCAAGAAGGTAAAGTAATTTCTTACGCTTCACGTCAACTGAAGAATCATGAACAGAATTATCCTACTCATGATTTGGAGTTAGCTGCAGTAGTTTTTGCTCTTAAAATTTGGAGACACTACTTGTACGGCGAGAAGTGTGAAGTTTTCACGGATCACAAAAGCCTCAAGTATCTATTTGAGCAAAAGAACCTTAACATGAGGCAGAGGAGATGGTTGGAATTAATCAGCGACTATCAGTGCGACATCAAGTACCATCCTGGAAAGGCCAACGTAGTAGCTGATGCTTTAAGTCGCAAGAGCAGATCTGAAATTTCATCTATTCCATCGTTAGAAGTGAATTCCCTTTTATCCAGTATGAGGAAATTGCTAATCGGGAATCGTAGTCAAGAAATTGTGCTAACCGCAGTCCAAGAGTTCATTCCATTGGATTGGAAAGATCTGAAACACCAACAGAAGAAAGACAGTAAACTTGCAGAAGTCGTTAGGAAAATCGAGAAGTCAAAAGGACCAATGGACTTTAGTCTCAAAGAGGATGAGACTTTGTATTATAAGAATCGAAGGATCATCCCAGCAAACCAAGAGTTAAAGGAAAAGGTGCTGAAGGAAGCTCATAACACACCGTACACTGCTCATCCCGGTAGTACAAAGATGTATCAAGATTTGAAGCAACATTTCTGGTGGGAAGGAATGAAGAAGGACGTAGCTGAGTTTGTGAACAAGTGTTATGTCTGCAGATTAGTTAAAGCAGAACACCAAAAGCCAGCAGGTGAATTGCAGTCACTGCCAATCCCGGAATGGAAATGGGAGGATATCTCGATGGATTTTGTAGTAGGTTTTCCAAAGAGCTCAACTGGAAATAATACTATCTGGGTGATAGTTGATCGCTTGACGAAAAGTGCTCATTTCATACCCATCAAGAATACGGATTCTCTAGAAAGATTGACGAGAATTTACATAGCAGAGATTGTCAGATTGCATGGAGTGCCGAAGACGATTGTGTCAGATAGAGACTCTCGTTTTACGTCACGATTTTGGCAAAGCTTACAAGATTCGATGGGTTCTCATTTGAAGTTCAGTAGTGCGTACCATCCACAAACAGACGGGCAAACAGAAAGGACGATTCAAACTCTGGAAGATATGCTAAGAGCCTGTGTTTTAGGTCATGAAGGAAATTGGGAGAAGCAACTACCTCTAGTAGAGTTTGCTTACAACAATAGTTTTCAAGCCACCATTCAAATGGCACCATATGAAGCCTTGTATGGTAGAAAGTGTAGATCGCCATTATATTGGGACGAAGTAGGAGAAAGTAAAGTGATTGGACCAGAAGTCTTACAAGAGATAAAGGACCAAGTCCACTTAATTAAAGAAAGGATGAAAACAGCACAAGATCGACAGAAGAGCTATGCTGACAACCGAAGGAGGAGTATAAGTTTTGAAGTTGGTGAATGGGTCTATGTGAAGGTATCTCCAATGAGAGGAGTAAGTCGTTTCGGAATAAAAGGAAAATTAAGTCCAAGATACGTTGGACCCTATGAAATAGTAGAGAAAGTGGGAGCAGTTGCGTATCGTCTGGAGTTGCCAAATGAGTTCCATGGAATCCATAATGTATTTCACGTATCCTCTTTGAAGAAGAGTTTTGGGAATCAGATACCAGCAGTGGTGGATCCCGATAGTGTACCTTTACAATCCAACTTGACCTATGAGGAGAAGCCAGTACAGATCCTTGATCGAAAGGATAAAGAGTTGCGGAACCGCAAAATTCCATTGGTTAAAGTACTTTGGAGAAATCATAATGTTCAAGAGGCAACTTGGGAGAAGGAAGTTGATATGCGAGCCAAGTACCCTCAGTTATTTGACACCTAATCTAGTTTTGTTTGGTTCATTTAGTATGAGGCTGAATATACCAGATGTTGTATTTCCTTGGTTAGATATCAATAAAGTATATGTTTCCATTCTAGAGTTCCATAAACCTTCTTTTGTGTACCATGCAAATGGACGTTGGTGCACCAACACCAAAACCAATCAATGATGATTCATTTAGTAATAGACAATGGTTTGGCATGCAACATCTTCTTTGTAACTTGTTGGGTGTTACTTACATTGATTTCGAGGACGAAATCTTTTTTTTAGGAGGGGAGTATGTAACAGCCGCTAAAAATTCAATGATGGAATTTCTATTATCTTTAGGAACCGTAGTAAATCCTATATGGTTGGAATCCAACTAAGAACCCATAAACGTGTTAGAAACCAAAAATCCTATATGGTTTTATCCAAAACCTTATTGAATCAGTTTCTAGCATCGTGTTTAATCGCTTAATTAAATTATTTTCATATGCTATTAATCTTTTAAATTTGTGTAAGAACATCATTATCCAACTTAGTTAACCTTGGATATTTGATTGGGCCAATAGAAATCAGATTTGGGCTTGATAGCAACCCAAACCCTCTTAAAACCCATGAATTTAGGCCCTTTCGGTTTAAGCCCATTAAGGCCCACGAAATTAGCCACCTTAGCAATGATTTTATCTATAATATTTCACCCTCCACCTACCTTATTAGATTTATTCAAGAGCACTTAAAATGTTCTTGAAGTGGATGACTAAGTGGACACCCCACTCTTTCAATTATAGACTCCACCTTGAAAACAAAATAATATCTTGTATATTTTAGTGGAAGAAAAGATCATTACTCAAGCTCCATTACAGACCTATCATCTTCTAAAACTTGTATAAATAGCCCTCTACCCCTTCCAACGAAAATCATCCCTCATTTACACTTTGCTTTGTTAGAATACAAAAAAATACTCTCGGGCAGTTTTTATGAACTCTTTTGCACGCCTTATTTGAAGCTCTTGTAAGTATTTTCTCATAAACTTTCCTTCATGAAAGTTGTTTATTTTTTAGTCTAGTTTACGTGGATATCTTATTTGTTCCATTTGGAGATCATTTGGTCAGTCAAAAGTTGTTTAAAACCCAGAAAGGTCATTCTGGACGATAACCAGAGAGTATGTCATATTTTGGAGTTTTTAACAAAGTTAATGGATTGATCTTGATCCGAAATTATTATGGAGTATTGTTAACATAGGTATATGATTATTGGTTGAGGATTTGTTGCATGATTAAAAGTTTTGGTGAAAGATTTTCTTAGATTTAGAAACTTCGAATCTTGAAGAGGAAAAACAGTTTCTGTTTTGAGAAAGTTTAAATCTTTTATGGTCTAATCTTATTGCAATGACTTTGATATTTTTATTTGAGGATCCTAAGCTTCTTATGTACATGATATAATGTTGCTTTGAAGATATTTGATATTAGTTTCAAAGATATGAAATTTTTATGTAAGGAGATATTCGAATAGGCCAAATGATGATGTTCTTGGCTAAATTAATGTTTTGGTTGATTTTTAACCATGTGATCTTGAGTTTAAAGCTTAGATCTATTTTAGGACACCTTTTTAAACCATGTGATGTTTTGGTTTGAAGATCACATCTTTATAAGTCATAGATCAAGAGGTTGATCAAAACAAGTTAGAAACAAAAATCAAGGGAAATGGCCTATATAAGTTTCGGTTTTTATAGAATTTTAATAGTTGTGTTTAGTTTTTAAATTTTTCTGAATTCATATTTAAGTTCAGAATAAAATCTACATGAGATATATAAATTTTGGTGATTTTTGGAATTAGGATACAAAATCCTTAAGTTAAGGATATAATAGTCTTTTTCCACATGTAGAGGGTGAATTAATAATTTTACTCTTAAATTGATATTTTTCTATATTTCTAATTATTAGTGATTAAGTTATAACATTTAAAAATCACTACTTTCAGTCTCTCGTGATCGCACTTGAGTTTTGCCTAGAAACGCGAAGACAGAGGTAAGTTAGCTTTTAACTTACTAGCAGTTTACTATGTATGGGTGATAAGTAAATGAACTACAGTATATGTATGTATGTTATTATATGTGCTATGCCAAGTCATTACATGTTTATATGTTACATATAATTTATTCTGTCATGAATTATTCATCTGCTACACAAGATATTCTGTCACGTATTGTTAAATATTGCAAGTAGCGTGAATACATACAATCTAAGGAGATTCTGTCTAAGGAGATTGGAAATTCCTAAGTGTGTCCATCGTGACCCTCCAATCTTTCCTGGGAACTTACTTAGTGAGTACTATTCATTTCTACGATAAAAATTCATCAAGATATTATCAGAAAAAAATGAAATGTCATGTATGTCATGTAATGTATATTCACTGTTGCAAGCATGTTATGTTAAAAATGTAATGTTGTGTTACATCAAGGCTTTTGTCCTTTCATATTCAAGTCACATTCTGTCTCTAATACAGTTTATGTATTTCAAGAACAATCATGTTAAGTTATTCATGTCAATCACGATCCTAAGTACTAGGATGGGAAAATATCCTAGTAAAACTCCTTTGTTCACGCTGGAGTGTCTAAATAGGTGTGAAATTCCCTGGGTTGACGAAGTATAGTCAACAGGTTGCGAATGGGACCTAACTAGCTGGTCACCGGAGCGCACCAGGCACTAACGCCGATGGAGCCACATTTTATTTTAATAAGTCATGGGGCCACAACAACTGTGGAGCATGAAGTATGGGGTCACAGCAATTGTGGCACATACACTACGTGAGACACAGCAATTGTGACACGTAGAATACATAGGGCCACAACAATTGTGGAGTATGTATTAACGCACTCACAGCTGGTGTAGATACCTGTGTTGTGATGCGGTAATCGGCAGGGACACATGGCTCTAGGGGACCCATGTAGCACCCACATGTTACGTTAATCAAGTTAAATGAAAAAGAATTCAAACTCATGTTATGCTCAAGCTCATGTTCATGTTATGTTTCAAGTTTATGTCAAGTTAAGTCAAGCAAGATCAAATCCATGACAATGTTATGTTTCAAGTTCATGTCATGTTAAGTCAAGTCAGATCAAGTCTATGACAAGTAAGTCAAGTTCAGTTCATTCATGTTCATGTTATGTTTCAAGTTTAAGTTATGCCATATGCTATGATTACTTACGATTTTGATTATGTACTTATGCTTTTACTGTCATGCATGCATTATTAACCTGTGTGTATGTTTTATGTTAACTTGCTGAGATTTGTAATCAAATCTCACTATGGTAGTCCCAACTACCATTCCCCCCGAATGGTAGATTTTGTTACAGGATCTAAAGAAGAACTGGGAAACAGCCAACTGGACACGGTCGATTAAGCGACAGTGCGGCTTCAAGGTTAATATAGTAGTTAACTTAAAATTACTATATGTACTATGAAGTTACATCTTCAGTACTCATTTGATCACAATCATTGTGGACTAGTATTGTGATCTCCGATGTTTAGTATGCCTTTATGTATAAAGTATAAGCATTTTGGGATATTTGAATTTGGTGCATAGTATTGCTAAAGAAAAAAATTATCCGCTGCGAATATTGCATAATGCTAGATGTATGTTAAGAACATTGCATCTTATATGTCATGAACGGAGATACGTAACCTTGTGTTGCATGTCTCGACGCTTCAAATGTCCGTCCAATCCTAAGCGGAATTTGGGGGCGTCACATTTACAAGCTGAGACAGTGGCTTTGGAGAGGACTGTAGAATTGTGTGCTGAGTTGGGATTCCAACAGGTTATGTTTGAAGGTGATTCACATAATTTGGTTCAAGATATTTTAAATGAGACAGAGAATTGTTCATGGTATGGCCAGATTGTTGAAGATCTCAAATCTGTTTTCAAGCAACCAACCCGTTGGAATATTCAGTTTGCTCTCAAATAGTGCAATCAGGTTGCTCACAACCTTGCAAGGATGGCTTTACAGGTATATGATGAAGTAGTATGGATTGAAGATGGCCCTTTGGAGATTATGCATTGTATCGAACATAATAGATCTATTTCTATGCTTTGACTTATGATATGAATGTTATCTTTCAAAAAAAAAAGAATAGTGTGAAGGTAAATAGTAGCTGACGTATATCAAATCCTATATTCATATCTCTCCAATCATAGAAATTATTTCTATTATATCAATAATAATGAGAAGTGATTTATTTTTTTATATAAATAAAAAAGATTTAGGGTAGGTTTGGCAAGTATGATGAGACATAAAATTTTCATCTCATTATTATCACTTTTTTAAATTTTCACATAAAATATAATAAATAATTCAATTTTTTTAAATTTGAATTCAACTTTTTCAAATCTCAAAATAATAATATTATTAAAAAATAATATTTTAAATTTTATTTAAAACTAAAAATTCTCATCTTAAAAATTTTGGAATAGGTTTGAATAATCATGGAGCATCCACATTGGTTTATATGGATATGCAAAGTCATATTTGCATAATATGAGCCTAAATTCCCTTACATTGGCTTACACATATCCAAATATGGGTTTTGCTATTCATCCTCCCCACACTCCACACTCCACACTTTTTAATATTTTTTAATATTTTTTTAAATTTTTTTTTGAATTTATTTTTTAAAACTATTTATAATTTTTTATTCACTATTCATATAAAAAAATATTTGATAAAAAAAATTAAAAAAAAGATGGAGTGTGGAGTGTGGTGTGAATAGTAGGAGGTTGAGTAGAATTTTTGATCCAAATATATAGATAGTTTTGAACAGTATTTATCTAAATTTGGAGAGCTACTATTCACTTTTCAAATGTTATTTTACTAATTATTTCTCTCTCTTCTCACTCTCTCTCACAATCCTTTCATTTTTTTTCTTAACAAACTTTCATATGTACATTCATTTTATTATTATAATATATTATATATATTTTTTATTTTATTATATTTTTAATATAATATATATAAAAGTTATATTTTTTATAATTACATTGGTATTATTAATATAAAATGTATGTAATGGATGTTAATTATAAAATATATATAAAAAAATTAATAATAATAATAATAATTAATTTTATTATTTTATCTTAAATATATAAAAGTCAATATAAAAATTTTACTTAAATAATAAAATAGATATGCAAAATAAGTAATTTACTTATGCATATCCATAAACATAAACAAATGCTAATTCTCTTAGGGTGCGTTTGGATACTGAAGTGAGTTGAGTTGAGTTGAGTTTAAATGATAAAATATTGTTAGAATATTATTTTTTAATATTATTATTGTTTTGAGATTTGAAAAAGTTGAATTATTTATTATATTTTGTGTTGAAATTTGAAAAAATTGTAATGATGAGTGAGATGAGATGAATTTGGTTTGATAACCAAACGAAGCCTTAAGGTAGCTGCAGGAATCGAGAATACCTTATTTGTGGCGAACCGTCGTTGGGCCGTGAGTTGTTGTGGGTGGGTTAGGCGTAGGAGTCTCTGAGATAGAGAAAACGAAGCGAAGCTGCTGAGCCGCACGTTCCCTCGCGCTGCTGACTGACTCGCATCGCCACCTAATTACTTTCCAACTAACGAACCAAGTCTCTTTCCTGGTGGATTCCAGGAATCCTCGGGCTCATCGAAACCAAGTTTCTCCATGCCCTAACTCGGATCAGTTCCACGCGCATTCCCCATCTCGCTTGGCCATGCCACTCTGGTTCCCTGCGATCGGCCGCCTCTTCCGAGAGGATTGCGTCTTCGTGCCTCGTGCTCAAACCCCCGCGAATTCTCGGGACTCACGAACGAATACACGCGATGTCTGTCGATCCTCGTATCCCTAATCCCAGGGATCTCCTCTGCAACGCCGGCGCCGGCGCCGCTGCCGGTACGTATGATTTCTCCTCGTGCCTTTTCCTGTTCCGTTTTTGTTTTTGTTTTTGTTTTTTTTCCCGAGAAAATCGATGAAAGTAAGAGAGAAAGAGTAGAAATACTTGTTTTGGCTTGGTCAAAATGTCTGAGAGCTTGGAGTTTTTACTTTCCTTCCCTGTTATTATCCCCACTAAAATCTTGATGTTTTCTTTTTGTACTGAAGTATTTGTTGGTGAAATTTTTGGGGCAGGGGTTATTGCTGCGACATTCGTCTGTCCTTTAGATGTGATAAAGACTAGGTTTCAGGTCCATGGGCTGCCTCAGCTCGGCAATGGAACTGCTAAAGGTGTGCCCTTCACATCGAGACATATTTGTTTCTCGTAACTGATAGAACCATAGCCTTTGAGGCTTCACTTGATTGACTTTTTTGGTGTATGAATTTAATTGAGCAACGTGGCAGTTGTATAAAATGGAGTTTAATCTGTGAGGTTCTTTTGTTTTCTTTCGTTTGGTGATTCAGGTAGTCTTATAGTTGGTAGTTTGGAACAAATATTTCGCAAGGAGGGGTTGCGAGGCATGTACCGTGGGCTCTCACCCACTGTGCTGGCATTACTTCCTAACTGGGCGGTGAGTGCTCTTTAGCTTTGTTAAGTACTTGTTTATATACTCTGTATGTGTTATTATGGTTTTTTGATAAAATAATTTATCTATGGAATGTGAAACTGTGTGATCTAATTCAATTTTCTGCATGACAACCATGAATTTGGGAAGCATTGTACTCTGGTGCTTCTCACTCAGTACCACATGGTACTACTGTTACCTGTTAGTTATGTTTGCCAACTGGTTCAAAACTGAACATATGGCCTTAGCATTTCTATAGCATATGCAAATCATTGCATATAACTTGATTCTCACAATTTGGTTAAAGCATTTTTTTCCCTTTTTTTTTTTTTTTTTTTATAAGCAAGTTAAACTCTATTCATGATCAAAAGGCATTGCTTGAGTTTATAGGGTGGGTGTATACATGAGAAACACCACTCCAGTAAATGAGAAAAAAGTTAAGAGGTCCTGATAACATGAAAAGAACAAGTAAAATGAACACACATCTATCGATGATGGCCTTTATGGAAGAAATCCTTAAGGTCCAGCCTTGTATTTTCCTTGTCCTTGAAGATCTGGTTGTATCTTTCTCTTCATATATGCCAACACAAACAATCAAGGATCTTTTTTTACAATGCCTGGCTTGGTAGACACTTAAACCTCCCTTTAAATTTTTTTACCATTTTAAGTTCATACGAAAGGTAGTTGTAAGCTTAACAATCTCTTATAGTCCAATTTCTATACAACGATGGAACCGAAGTAGACAATGGATAAAAAATTATTTGTACGTTTTGAAAAAAGGGGATGACCCATACATGGGCAGCTTGTTTTAGTTTTGGGTTTGATAATCTCTTTTGTGGTTTATAGATTATTCAATCTGTCATGTTTGCTACCTGCTTTCTTTACTCACAGAATTATACTGGTTAATTTAACTGTAATTTTTTGCATGACCCAATATTGTACCTTTTGCAGGTTTATTTTACACTATATGGGCAGCTGAAAAGCTTTCTTTCTTCTGAAGGTTATTTTGTGGCATATTTCTTCTCTACATAAAATTAAGATTAATTCATGCTCAAATTTCTCCCTTGGGAGCATATTTGTATTAGTTTAGTCCTTCAACTTATTACGGTGTTGTACCTTCATATTAAGCGTTTACTAATATTTCAGCTTTGTTTCATTTAGATGAGAATCATCATCTTTCAATTGGTGCAAATATGGTAGCTGCTTCTGTCGCTGGAGCTGCAACAACCATTGCTATAAATCCTCTTTGGGTTGTGAAGACAAGATTTCAAGTGTGTCTCTCAAATACCACATTCCCTTGCTCAATATGAATTTAATTTATATCTTTATCTGTGATGAAAAAGACAAAAGGATTGGGGATAAAGCAGTTGAACTAATGATAAGGTTTCATATGATCAACTCTAATTTTGTGCTACTACTAGTTTTACCGTATGGAAGTTAACATTTCCCCCTTAGCATCTTTCAAATTGTTAGTGATTTGAGTAGCTGGAACTTTACTATTATCTTTCAATGCTACCATGCCTCATCACAGTTTTGCTGCATATCAAATATTAGGAATAATGAACTTTATTTTGTTAGATCATTCTTTGACTTGTTGTACATGTTGGTTGGGAGTATGTTTGCCCACCTGAATACAACTTGTTGAAGATAACCAACCGCTATGACCCATATTAGAAAATTGAGGAGGAAGAAATGAAGGTGATGGTGTAAGTATGGATGGATTTTTGCTTCATGGAAGGACCTAGACCATATGAAGCGTAATTATACTAGCATTCGAGGCGCAGCAGTTTTTGGCATAAAAACATCACAACTATGATGCTAATAATTTTGTGTCATGACTTGCTTATAAAATTAAAAAAAAAAATTCATGTCATAACTGGTTTTCTGTTGAAGCCATTACTTTTCACTGAATGGAAAATATAATTTTTTGCATAATTACACATCCTAATTTCCATTTCTTTATCATCATCTTCACAGTCTTGCCCTTTTATACTAATAAAAAACTTGTCCTTAAATATTTGCAGTTCTATATGATTCTACTGTGTTCTCATTTTTAAGTGCACTCTGCTTCTTTCTTTTTCTTTTTTCTTTTTGGTTAAAGTAAGCATGTGCATGAGGTGATAAAGCTTTGAGCAAAAAAAAAGAAAAAAAAAATCATCATTTTGTCCCATTTTCTCTGCAGACCCAAGGAATGAGATCGGGCGTGGTACTGTATAGGAGTACGCTGTCTGCTTTAAGGAGAATAGCTCATGAGGAAGGCATTCGTGGGTTGTACAGGTTTGTATCTCAAATCATTAATGTACAAAGTTACTCATTACTTTTTATGCTAAAAAAGGATTTAAATGGTGCTTGTTGTATTGTTTTTAACAGTGGTCTTATCCCTGCTTTGGCTGGTATTAGTCACGTTGCAATACAATTCCCTGCATACGAGAAAATAAAATTATACTTGGCCAATCAAGGTAATTGTCTACCTGTTTTTAGCTCTTGAATCTTTCAGGATTTTTTCTCAATCTCATCTAAATGCCTTACTTTTTATTTAATGTACAAAAAGAACTCATTTATAATAAACGGCATTGTATCAGCTAATACTACAATGGACAAACCAAGTGCACATGATGTTGTGGTTGCTTCATCAGTCTCCAAAATATTTGCATCCACATTGACTTATCCACATGAGGTATGAGACTTGTAATTTCGCAATGTGAGATATCAATTTTGTGTTGCGAATATGTAGAAATTCTATTTCCTTGAATATATACAAGTTATCACACAAAGCAAATACAAAAATGGCTTCTACAAGTGGGGCGAAACACTATTCTTGATTTCTTCAGGAGTTATTTGTCCAATTATGCACCTTTTCCCCAGGTATCTCCCGAAAAGGAGAACCTTGGCGTTTCGTGATGTTGGTAAAAAGGATGGCTCACTCTTCTGTGTTTGTTGTCATCATTTCTTTTTTTTTCCCCTTTACCTTGCTGTAAATCTATGCAGACTCTGAATAGAGTGAGTTTTTTTTATATTCCATATCATCATGAAAAACATTGATAAGGATTTTTTTCTTTTACCAAATTTATCCCACTATAGGTTAGAGTCCTGTGACCTGATCGTGGATGGGTTAACTTTTTTCATGCTTTTCAAATTAGTAGCATTATCTAATAATATGAAACCCTATCTCATGCTATCACCTCAATTAGCCTTTACTCAAACTGACTTGCGTAGGTTACAATACTTCTTTGTCGTTCCATTATCAATTTACGATTTACAGAAATATTCAGACTAAATGATCGTAGCAGTATAAGAACATAATATATGCTCGTGTATTTTGAAGGTCGTACGCTCTAGGCTTCAAGAGCAGGGCCACCACTCTGAGAAGCGGTACTCTGGTGTAACTGATTGCATTAAGAAAGTATTTCAACAAGAAGGCCTCCCTGGTTTTTACCGTGGGTGTGCTACCAACCTTCTGAGGACGACCCCCGCTGCTGTAATCACATTCACCAGCTATGAGATGATACACCGTTTTCTTGCCACCATATTCCCTTCTGATCCACAGCCCCACAGATTCTAAAGATGGATCAGGCCGAGTGAAGGATATAGAGAAGAAACTTGCATTTCTACAGGGACTTCTCAACATCCAACTGTAATTCTCTCATTGTTGATGCAGTTTCTGATTTATGTATGTATTGTAATTGCTTTTGGTAGTTCTGAGCAACATTTTAAAAAGATGTTGCTGTTCTCGTTACCAAATTAAATTTATAGATGATCTTCGGTGATAATGATGAAAAATGTTACAATGCAGTTCAATCAATACAATTATTTTCCTGGGCACTGCTGAATGGTTAGAAATTGTCCGAGTACCCATCGAAATGCCGGTTAATTTGATGCTATTGAAACTATAATGTGTCATACCACTGACTTTGGCTTGTTATCTGTATCCCGTTGAAAGCATCAGGTTCAACGCGAACAGTCTTTGAGATAATGGTTCCAATTGGTTCTGATCAGTTTGGCGGTTTTCAGATCGGTTTTGCAAACACAAACACAAACCCAAAAAATGACCAAAACAATAGCATGATCGCCAATTGGTAACCAAAGCAACAAATCAAAATCATACCAACGAGAGAGAGAGTGTGTGTGGAGGGAGTTTGGTTTTGTCCAATCAGAACGGATGCAGCCAGATGGTTGAGGGACAGGTTGCACGATGTGAGAGAGGAGAGATAAAGACTACAAGAAATAAGAATCGAGAGAAGAAGAGGGAGGGTAGGAGAGTTGTTAAACCCTAATTCAAATCATAACCAAACCGGCCGTTTTATGTAAAATAAAAATAAAAAATATATATATTATATTAGTCGATTAAGTTATTTGAAGCAAATTCAAATCATAACCAAACTGGTTGATCGGTTCTCTATCGATTTTGACCAGTTCCGATCGACGACGGTTGATCCCATCGATTTCTGTACGGCATAATTACTTCAGTAAGTTGTGAAATTCAAAAGGCCACAGAATTGGTTGAAAATTGTCTGATCACTCGTAAGCCTCTTTATTGTTTTTGTGTCACTCATAAGCCTTTTCTTCTTGATAAGGTAGCCCTTTTCTTTGGGGTGTAAACATTGATAAGATAGCACATCCAGAGGACTGTCCCTTTGCAAATTAATGCTAAATAATTCATTTTAAGATAGAATTTTCTTATCCCATTATAGAACTGAATTATGCATGATTATTTAGAAGAACTTACCCCACTCTCAATTGGCTTTGGATTACAAATCTTCACTCTTTCCATCCCAATGCCAGCCTCAAGTATATGCTAATAAAGGTGATGGTGCCCGTTTGTTGACATCGCATTGGTGTAGAAAAAGGGTTTCCTGACCTTTATGCTCTGTTTTGAAGATTAAGGCTTCGTTTGGTTCCTTAACCAAACTCATCTCATCTCACTCATCATTACAACTTTTTCAAATTCCAACACAAAATATAATAAACAATTCAACTTTTTCAAATTTCAAAACAATAAAAATATTCAAAAATAATATTTTAACAATATTTTATTATCTAAACTCAACTCATTTCAACAACCAAACGCACCCTTAAGACAACTTGAAAGGCAGTCTTTGGATCAGCATAGCCTTTTTTTAAGCGCAATTTTTTCCTTTTTCTCCAGTTGGACAACGACGTTTGAAATTATTTTAGAAACAGGCTCCATGGTTAGTTCCAATCCAATATCTCTATGACATCACTCAGACACATGGGACTGAATAAAGCAGTGTAAACCTCAATTTATGATGTTCTGAAACCTTTAATTTCACTTTTCCTTCTTTCTTTCTTTTGTCTTTTTTTTCGGTTCAAGCAACTTGACAAACTAGGGGAGGAGCAACTCTAAAGTTTATGGATTTACTCTAAAGTTTATGGATTTTCTTTTATCGTGGGTGATTTGAAAGATTACAAACAAAACATTGCAAACAAGTACAGGGTATATATAATCTGAACGCATGTGTGGGAGGGGAATGTGAGGAGCAAAAGAACCCTCATGATAGTCATAGGGCTGGTTTGAATTCGGAGATGAAATGAGATGGTTTTAGATAAAAAATGAAAGTTGAAAAAAATATTATTAGAATATTATTTTTTAATATTATTATTATTTTGAGATTTGAAAAAGTTGAATTGTTTATTATATTTTGTGTGAGAATTTAAAAAAATTATAATGATAAAATGAGATGACGCTTTTTGAATCCAAACGGGACTATAGACTTTGGTCGGCTAAAAAAGTAAAGAACCCACCAAAACATGCAAGAGTGGAATGCTTTCATGATTTAATGCTAATTCTTTGCCCCACCCATAAATAAACAACAAACCTATGATGTTATTTATTTATTTTTTTCTTCCATTATGTTAAATTAAAACCAAGAGCCAACTACTGGCAACTTTGGTCTCTTGACAACCTTTTACTTGGTTGCTTATGAGCGCTTGGTTTTTATTTTTTATGTACCAAATTTTGTTGGATTTGCCTTGGAACATATATGACTTTGTATGTGTGATCACTGATTAGAGCTAGGTGGTGAGGTGGGGAGGGGCTCTCATGATCTGTCTGAGCTGGTGAGAGTTTAGTGCCATTGATCTGGACCTCTAAATAATTACCTTTTTTTCTCTCTTATTGCCAGAATAATAATGATTACAATGATGAACTTTAACTTTGTTAACATAATCGGGACTTTTATAATCCTAGTGACCAAAAAAAAAAAAAAAGTTACTTTTCTCCCCCAATATCTCTTGACCCCACCGTAATTCTCGCGCTCTCCAATTTTTAGGTCTAGCTTTCACCGCGCCTGAGTCTCACATGTCGCCATAATGCAGTAAATTGCTAGTTACAAATTATTTTTCGCTAGTCCCGCCATTATTTGATGATTTCGTTTGGATTAATAAATGAGTTAAGATGATTTTAGATGAATTGAATAAAATATTTTTAGAATATTATTTTTTAATATTATTATTATTTTAAAATTTGAAAAAGTTGAATTATTTATTATGTTATGTGTGAATTTAAAAAAATTATAATAATGAGATAAGATGAGTTGAGATGAGTTTCTAATCCAAATCGAGGCTTAAGTTATAATAATGATTGAATACTCGATTAATCTAAATTGCAGCTTTCAATACCGTATTGCGTGATCCTTTGCTCTCTTCACTAGTAGTATGAACCACGTATCATCCATATGAAATAATTTGATTTTAAAAGATAAATTTAAAATTTAAATATTAAAAATCAAATTATGTTATATGAATTATGTGTAGCAAGATCTTACAAGGAAAAATATAAGAAGTGGAAATCGAAAATTGATGTTCTTCGCTTGAACGTGATGATAGCATGATCTTAACTGTTGAAAATTCCCTGATTAGGTGTCTAAAGTTCTAAACTCAGATGTTTGAAAATCATGAGTGCTTTATAACTGCACATGGAAACAATTGCATTGAATGGTATGTGGAGGAGGTTTGTGTTTTTCACCGGTATGATAGCTCAAATGATACATTTTACCGGGAAACCATCTTATTTTTCAAAGTTTCTTATCTAAAAATTTTTGAATTGGATTTTAATTTGGTTAAATTTCTAATCTTAAGATTATAACATTTTTCACTTTTTTATGTAAGAGAACGACACATGTGCTTTGATCTATGACATGATTCACCATCTTCGAGGCACGAGTTTATAAAATACTTTGCTTTCGATTTAAAATAAGATAGTCATAATATATAGACCTCATAACATTAAACATGAAAAGGTTTTAGATAAATACTTCTAAAGAATCCCCATTGGGTCGTACTATGGGCAGCATCACCTCCAGGGCTTAATTTGTATAAAGAAAAATGCATTTACCAACTTACAACTTTCGGCACCGAAAACAATTAATTACCATGAAAGATAAGTTTGCGTGAATTGGCATGGGCAGTCATAATCCAACAGTCAACTGTCCTTATTTGCATTTTTTGTTTTTTAGAAAAATGATTTGTACAAGCTCCACATTGAAGTCAAAAATTGCATAACAGGTTAGAATGAAAGAAAGAGTCATCCATGTCCCACAATTAGAGGGAAGTCGGTCTGATTTGATGAGTCCATTGAGAGTTTTCTAAACCGAACCGGACCCATTCGATTCAAGGTTTTCCCATCTTGGACCAGACCGAGTATTCCATAAGACCGAACCCAATCGGTCTCGGTCGGTCCACTTAGTCTGGACCATGTCCAAAATGAGCCAATCGGCTCAAAGACCTACTCAGCTACTCTTGTGTTTTTGAGCCTAGTTTCAAAGTATTTTCGGCCCCCTTCGCATTTTATTCCATTTTAAGCTAAAAAATACTCACAAAAATTTGATAGGAAAAAAGGTAATGATAAAAGAAAAATAATCTATATAAAAAAATAGAGATAAAGAAATTTTAAAAAATACCTAATTAGGAAACATCCAAATTTCAAACTCCAAATAAAGAAAGGAAAGCAAAAGAAAAAACAAAAACAAAATAAAGGCACCTAGCTATAAGTTATAATACAAACTCCAATTCTCCAACTCCAATAGTCCAAATAAATGAAAGAAAGTTAAAAAATCAAAAAAAAAAAAATATATATATATATATATATGTATAAAAGTTATTACAATTTACAAATTACAATCTAAAGCACTCTCTAAGATACTGGAGTGTCCACATGGTGGACATGAAATTATCAAACCATATGACAGAGATACAAAATACTCAATAAACATGTTTTTCTGTAAAAGAAAAGAAAAACATGATAGCTTGTGTCCACCCGCAGCAGCTTCAGCTTATGCACCAAACTTCAAGTTGAGGCAAGAAAACAGGTTGTCAAACAGTCAAATATGCACAACTTTCATCACACTAAGAGCAAGGCATCGGATCATCATAAAAAAGTTAAGCCTTTCTTGGTACTTACATTGACACAAAGCAATAAAAAGTAATAAAAGCAATTACTTTGATTAACCATACAAAAGTAATAAAAAGCAGTTATTCACATATAATTAACCATACAAAAGCAATAAAAAGCAAGAAAATCAATTACAAAAAGTTGGAGCATAAAATTAATTACCTAAAATGAATTTCTTGAATAAAAATTCAGAATAACTTATTTTACTAAAATGATAATTAGCCATTAACATATATAGAAGTTCCTTTTGCCAGCTTTTGCAAGCTCAATCAATTCAACCATCCATTTATCCAAAACATTTCTACGTGTCGAGTTGATCAATGACCCCAAAATTTAACTAAAAAAAAAACCATGTAATGGAAAATAGAAATCACAGTAGATATCTTTTCAAGATTACAAAAAGGCACCACACACAAGAACATATACATATTACATGGCACAAAAAGAACAACAAAACTAACTAAAAACTAACAAGCTAAAACAGATTCACCTCATTAACTTGCATTGGTTGTAGACATTGTATTTGACGTCTTCATAGAATTTTCACCCTCTCGAACAAGTTCTATACAATAAAGAAACAAACAAATTATATAAATTTACATAATATATAGTATTATATTATGAAGTAAATAAGAACGTACCCATATCCAATTGCCTCTCAAAATTCTCCACCTTATCTATTAAAGTCCTAAGGCTGATTGGAGTAGAAAAAGAACAAAGTCAATTCTGTGCACATATGAGACCATCAACTATCATCGGAGATAAACTATTTCGGAAAGGATCAATGACAGGACCCACCGTGCTAAATATAGATTCAGAGGCCACTGTAGATATCTGTATTGTAAGAACATTACGTGTAAGTTTCGAAAGCACGTGATATTTAACTGAATTAACCTTCCACCAAATAAGAATGTCAAAACTTGTATCTTCTTCCTCACAATTTTTAGCAAGGTATTTATCAACCTCACTCTTGCTTTTCAAAGAGTTTTCTAATTGAAACTGTTGCTTAAATTGGACCATTCTTTATGTCGTCCTATCCTTAACTCGACTACCATATGTAGTATTTACTTCTTCATGTGGGGAATTTATGGGCTGCTGTTGTAGATGAAAAATGTTATCTTCCTCATTATCAACGTATGCCTCATATATGCGGGTTAAAGCATTTTTCACCTTCCAACTCAAATCAACCGCTTTTGTGGGATCATGGGCATACATCCCTTCCAAAGCAAAGTCAAGATATCGCATCTTGTACTGAGGATCAAGAATAATCCCAACAAACAGTAACATATTCATATTATCCAAGTTTTCTCAATATTTGTCAAAAAAATTTCTCATATTTGTGGTCATTAATCCCACCACAAGGCTTCCTTCTTCACACTACAAGTCAATCGCATCGATTATTGTAACTAACTCCAAAAAAAAGGACTTGCAAGTTGTTGAGGATACTTTACCTTAATCTAAGGCTTGCCATATGTGATATAACTAACCCCTAATTCTATGGGATTCTTTTGTATATACTTTCCATTTATTTGTCTTCCAATTGATATGTAATTATTTCATGCAATTTGTAATTCAATATAAATGGAAAATACTCACCACTTTACAAGTATGGTGGTTTTCATCAAACTCTCTCATGGTATCACGAGCCAAACTGAATTAGAATCCCTTGTTCGATCCCTTCATCCTCCCTCCTGATGGCTATCGAATCCTCCCCCACCCTTCTCCCTTTCAACACCTTGATTCACATGGTCACTATCAAGTTTTCTTCCACCAACTATCTCCTATGGAAGAGCTAACTCCTTCCCCTTCTTGAGAGCCAAGAATTATAGGGCTATGTTGATGGAACCATTGTGCACCACCTCGGTTTGAACCTGCCGACTCTCACACATCAAATGACAAACACTTGTCGTGGAAAGCTACTGACCAACGCCACCTCAGCCTACTACTTTCCTCTCTCATCGAGGAGGCCATGGCTGAGGTCATTGGCCTCTCCGCACGTGAGGTCTAGCTTGCCTTGGAGAACACATTCAGCCACCGTTTGAAGGCTCGTGAAATCCACCTCAAAGAAGATCTCCAGGTGACGAAGCGCGGCACATGTTCTATTGTTGCCTATGCCCGAGCTTCAGGGCCCTTTTTGACCAACTCCATGCAATTGGTTGGCCTGTTAACGACATTGATAAGGTGTACTGGTTCCTCCCCAGACTCGGCTTTGATTTCTCGAGCTTCTCCACCACGCAAATGGCCCTTATCCATCTCTCTTGTTTTACCGATTTGGTCTCCAAAGCTGAGAGCTTTGAGATTTTTCAGAAGTCCCTTGAGACTTTTGCATCTCCTGCTGTGGCATTCATCTCCACAAATCGCAGTCCCGAGTGATCGAACCAAAGGAACTTCTCCCGCAACTCGCATGGCCAAACCAATGGCCATGGCCGCACTTCTTCAAATAGAGGCTGCTCCCACTTTGGTCAAGGGCGTTGTCCTCCCCGCTGCCAAATTGTTGAATGGATGGTCACTTTGCCGATTGGTGCAACCAACGGTATGCACGCAACGAGTCCAGTGCCTATCTTGCCGAGCCCTTCACTGGTTCATGCTCTCTAAGTGAACTTGAGGCTTTTGATTGGTTCTTGGATACTGGGGCTTCGGCCCATATGTCCGTTGACCCATCCATTTTGGACCAATCCAGTCAATATAAGGGTAATTACTCGGTAATTGTGGGGAATGGTGCCTTCCTACCCATTACACATACTGGTATCCTCTCTCCTACCCCAAATATTCATTTATTAGATGTCTTGTTGTTCCTTAGCTAACCAAAAATCTTCTTTCAATTAGTAAGTTAACGTTTGATTTTCCTTTATCCATTACATTTATTTTAATCTCTTCACTGTTTAGAATAGTCAAATAGGAAGGGTGGTTGCAACCGGTAAGGGAGATGGAGGCTTATATGTGCTGGAGCATGGTAACTCCTTTTTTATTTCTATCCTTAAGAATAAATCACTACATGCTTCATATGATTTATGGCATGCTCGTCTTGGACATGTAAATCATTTAGTTATTTCTTATTTAAATAAAAAAGGACATCTTTATCTTACATCTTTATTGCCCTCTTAACCATTGTGTAGTACATGTCAACTTGCGAAAAATCATCATTTGCCTTATTCATGTAATGAATATAGGTCGTCTCATGTGTTAGATCTTATTCATTGCGACATATAGAGCCCTTCTCCCGTCAAATCAAATTTGGGATTTGCCTATTATATTATCTTCATTGATGATTATTCAAGGTTCATTTGGCTTTATCCTTTGAAATTCAAATTTGACTTTTATGATGTTTTCACTCAATTAAAAAAATTTGTGAAAAATCAGTATTCTACTTGTATCAAGATTTTTCAAAGTGATGGTGGGGCCGAATTTACTAGCAATTGCTTCAAAGTTCATCTTCGTACCTCCGGCATTCACCATCAACTTTTATGTCATTATACACTCACCCAATATGGTCCTACTGAATAGGGGTGTAACCGGTCCGGTTAGGTCTGGTTTTGGACAAAATTTAGGACCGAACCGGTATGTACCGGTTTTGTATTTTTTAAAACCGATTACGCACCGGTTACCTTCCTAAACCGGTACTTCCGATCCGGTCCGGTCTGTTTTTTCAGTTTTTTTTAAATGTAAGTTTGACAATTTGTCATTAAAAATCTGTTTATAAACAAAAATGCTTCAAAAAAATATGTTTTATACTTTTATTAAAAAAATCTACTTTACTAAAAAAATATATTTTACTAAAGCCAAGTACTATATTAGTATTAGTTATATATTAGTATTAGTTATAATGATTTAGTATTACTATATCAGTATAACTATAACTATAGTCTATATTAAACTATTAGTGTTAGTTATATATTAATATTAGTTATAGTGATTTAGTATAACTATATCAGTATAAGTATAACTATACTCTATATTAGTATAACTATAATGTCCTATGTATTTATCAAAATTTAGTAATAATATTTGAGTGATTTTCTTTCTTTTTATATATTATATATAAAACTTATATATAAAAAATATTTTGTATAATATTATTTTTGTATAAAACTTATATATATAATATTATTTTTTTTTTTTCTTTAACCGGTCCGGTCCGGTCCCAAAAACTATGAAACTGGAATCGGACCGGATTCAAGCGGTTTGTGCAAATAAAGAACCGATTCCAGACCGAAAAACCGGCCCAACCGGTTCGGTCCGGACCGATTTTCTGGTTTTTCGGTCCAAACTTACACCCCTAGTGCTGAACGAAAACACCACCACGTGATTGAGACTGGCTTGGCCCTTCTTTTCCACTCTCACCATTCTCCTTTCTTCTGGGTTAATGCTTTCAACACTGCAGCTTATATCATTAACTATTTTCCCACACTTCTTAGAGGTAAGTCACCGTTTGAGCTTTTATATGGTTCCTCTCATAAGTATGAAAACTTTCATGCCTTTGGTTGTCGTGTTTATCCTTGTTTGTGTGATTATATGCCTAACAAGTTTTCTCCTCATAGTATTGACTACATTTCTTTGGGTTACAGTCCCTCTTATAAAGGGTTTCGTTGCCTTGATCCCATCACCTCACGGCTATATATCACCCGACATGCTCAATTTGATGAAAATCATTTCCCTTTCATCGATACCTCCCAGGCTCAGCCCCTTTCCTCTCTACATTTTTCCAACTTTCTAGAACCCAGTCTTCTCCATACAGATCCCCCTCCCTTTTCCCCCGCACACCAATCCCCTCACATTACTCAATCCTGATCTACCATGTGTGCTATCTGTACTGACCCAGTGGATGAGTCTTTGCAGGCTACTATTCTTTTGCAAGTCCCTTTTTTCCACATCTGGCTTCTAGCCCGCCCCCTACTGAGACATGGACCACTCTTCATGTTCTTGCTCTTGTATTTCCATTGGGTTCTCACAAGCTAAAGCTAGTATTTTCAAAACTTGCCATCCGGCGAACCTTAGTGTCTTGGGATCCTCTGGACTTATTTCTACTCTTCTTGTCTCTACTAAGCCTAAAGGATTCAAATCTGTTGCTAGGAATTCTGTTTGGCTTGCCACCATGGATGAAGAAGTTCAAGCTCTGCAAAATAATCGTACCTGGATTTTGGTCCCTTAACCTGCAAACACCAACATTGTGGGCTCCAAATGGGTATTTCGAACCAAATAGCTACCTAATGGATCCATTGAGCATCTCAAAGCCCACCTTGTTGGCAAGGGCTATACACAGGTACCTGGTCTTGACTACACTGACAATTTTAGTCTTGTTATCAAGGCTACCACTGTTCATGTTGTGTTTTCTATTAATGTGACCAACAAATGGCCTTTTCATGAACTTGACGTCAAGAATGCGTTCCTCAATGGTACTCTCACTAAAAATGTTTATATGGAATAGCCTCTTGGGTACATTGATCCACGCTTCCCTAATCATGTCTGTTAGTTGAAGAAAACTCTCTATGGTTTCAAGCAAGCTCTTCGTGCCTGGTTTCAGCACTTCAGCTCTTTTCTCATTCAACTTGGTTTTTCTTGCAGTCATGCTAACACTTTTCTATTTGTCTTTCATAAGCAGTTTGGCATTATCTATTTGCTTCTTTATATTGATGACATTATCGTTACTAGCAACAACTCATCTCTTCTTAACAGCTTTACTTGTAAGCTCAATTTTGAGTTCGCCACTAAGCATTTGGGTCCTCTCAGTTACTTTCTTGGCCTTGAAGCTTCACCAATTGCAGATGGTTTTTCTATCAGTTAGCTAAAATATGCACAGGATATTCTTAGTCGAGCTCAGTTACTTGACAACAAACCTATCCATACTCCCATGATTGTTTCCCAGAACATGTCTGCTGATGGTCCTCTATTTTTGGATCCCACTCTTTACAGGTCTTTTGTTGGCGCACTCCAATACTTGACCATCATACGCCCCAGCATTGCTCATGCTATCAACTTTGTCAGCCAATTTCTGCATGCTCCAACTGAGAATCATTTTCTTGATGTTAAGCGTATTCTTCGCTATGTCAAGGGCACCCTCCATTCTTACATTTCGCCCATTTGCTACTCTTGGTGCTCTAGTTTCTCACTCTGATGCTAACTGGGCAGGTTGTCCCCACACTGCTCATTCTACGTTTAGCTACTCTATTTATCTTGGTGACAATTTGGTTTCTGGGAGTGCTAAGAAGCAACCTACTGTATCCCATTCCAGTTGTGAATATGAGTATCATGCTCTTACGCATACTGCAGCCGAACTTTTTTGGCTTACGCATCTCCTTCTTGACCTTTAGGTTCCCATTCCATAGTGGCCTCTTCTCTTATGCGACAACAAAAGTGTCATTTTTTTGAGCTCCAACCCAGCTTCTCACAAGCGGGCTAAACATATTGAATTAGACTATAATTTCCTTCAAGAACTTGTTGTCTCTGGCAAGATTCACACGCAGTATGTGCCCTCTCACCTACAGGTTGCGACATCTTCACAAAAAGTAATCCTCGATCTCTTTTTGAATTTTTCTGATCCAAGCTTCATATATTCATTCCAATCCAACGCTCAGCTTGCTGGAAGAGGGGGGTGGTTGAGGATACTTTGCCTTAATCTAAGACTTGCCATATGTTGACATAACTGACTCCTAATTCTAGGAGATTCTTTTGTATATACTTTTCATTTATTTGTCCTTCAATTGATATGTAATTATTTCATGCAATTTGTAATTCAATAGAAATGGAAAATACTCACCACTTTACAAGTGTGGTGGTTTTCATCAGACTTTCTAACAAATTACATATTGACCTCCCGAAAAACGTAAAGTTGCATCATGAAATAGTTGAATTTTTTTCTTCCAACCATTCAAAAGTTTTTCGAAAATTAGGATAGGTTAGATGAAAATTACATTATTATATAGAATAATATATATAAATATATATTTTTCCTATTCGGTCAGTCCGGTCCGAGAAACCCCCACCCCAGGACCGGACCAAAGACTGAAAATTTCTCATTCCCTGGACCGAAATCGACCAATGCTATTTTTGGTCTAGTCTGGTCGATTTCTTCAATCAGGACCGACTGTCTTCACCCCTATCATTGATGTGGTATAATTTGATCTACAAGATTCAAATCTATAAATTTTTATTACAAATTAAATAATGTCACATCAATAGTATGTAGTGTGAACTATACACTGACTTATCAATAGAATTCTTAATTTCATAATCCAACATGATCCAACGGCATTCTTTATCTTTTTGCAATAATCCATAAAAATTTTTTCTCGACACTGTTTTAAAAAATACTATAATTTTTAACTCAACGTCCAAACATCCGTCGCTTAGGGCATCAGTAGCGAGCTAGGCATAATCAAATTTTATCAAAATTTAGCTAACTTACTTAAAGTTTCATCTACATCAAACTTAACACTTCTACTTTTAATTTTAATCATCCCCTTTTTCACTGGCCAAATCCAGCCCAAACCGCTGGCCAAATATAAAATATTCTTCCCGTTTCTATCCGCGAAGCACACCTGGAGAAACAAAACAACGAACTGGAGCTGCAGCCTCCCAGAACGTCGAAGCTGTTGTCTTTAAAAATAATCTTGCTATCGGCGAACAAGTCAAGAAACACATACCATTACCTCAGTTACCCAAGTCCTAAAATCACTCGAGGAAAATAAAAACAAATCCAGAAAGCAAGACCCTTTTACCTCAAAGACCTACAACTCAAAAAAACAATGAAATTTTAAACAGATCTCATTATAATTAATGATTCATAAATTCATCACAGGAGGCAAAATCAATGATTATTTTTCTACTTGAGAGCTTAGGCTACGCGGGTTTGTGGGTAAAGCCTTAAAATGTTCAACCTTGTGGAAGAAATTATCTGCCCCTTCAAGAATTACATTGAAGAAGCTCCAATGGAGCTTTAATGGATAGTAGAGGGATCGAAAGTGAGAGAGAGAGAGACAGAGGGAGAGAGGAGACAAAGCAGGGGAAGGGTCGAGAGAGAATTTGGGTATAGAGAGACGTAGAACAAAGCCAAACCCTCAAAGCCAGTGTCTAGCCCTCCCCTATGAAAATGATTAAAATATTCCTATTCTAATTAGAATTAAAATATTCCTATTACCATTAACCTCAGTTACCCAAGTACTAAAATATTCTAATTCTAATTAAAATTAAAATAAATAAAAAGGAGAAAATTAATATTTTAACAAAATAGTGATAGATTTAAATACAGTTTGAATAGTGAGTTGAGTAAAATGAGTTGAAATGAAAGTTAAAAATTAAATAAAATATTATTATTATTTCGTAATTTGAAAAAATTGAATTGATTATTATATTTTGTATGAAAATTAAAAAAAATTATAATCATAAGATGAGATAAAATGAGGTTCTCAATATCCAAATGAGTTCTAAAATTGTTCTAAATTTTCACATAAAATAAAATAAAATAATTCAACTTTTTCAAATTTAAAAATAATTTTAATATTAAAAAAATATATTCTAAAATATTTTATTCAATTTTTAACTTTTATCTCAACTCTTATTTTCTCAAAAACAACTAAATACTCTTACAATATGAGCATCTATATTAGTCTATGCATATACATATGCAAAGTTATATTTGCATAATATGAGCCTAAATTCCTCTACATTAGCTTATGCATATCCAAATATTTAGCTAGTTATGAACAGTATTTTTCTAAATTTGAAGAATTACTATTCACTCTTTAAATGTTATTTTACTAATTATTTATCTTTCCTCCCACTCTTCTCTCCTAATCATTTCCTCTTCTCCCTCCCTCAACAACACAACAAACTTTTACATGTACATTCATTTTATTATTATAATATATGATTTTTTTATTATTATTACATTTGTATTATTAATGTCAAATATATGTAGTAGATACTAATTGTAAAATATATATAAAAAAATTGATTTTTAGAAAAAAATTAAGAATAATAAAATAATAATATTTTTTAATATTTTGTCTCAAATATGTATAAGTCAATATAAAATTTTTACTTGAATGACAAAATATATATAAAAAAGAGATAATTTTACACATGTATATATATATATATATATATACATATGCATAGACTAATAGTAATGCTATATGTCAAAAAAATGCTATATGGCACGCGCTTCAGGTGCCAGTGGTTCTGTGCAAGACTAATTGAGCGGCTCTTAACCAGCCTTTCGAGGTTGTAAAACTCTATACGAATAACCAACGAAAGTAAGCCACGTGGAAAGATTCGATTTCTGTACGCCACGTGGAAATTTTTTATTGGTGGTCACTGGCATTCAGTACCAGGAGTGGTGTTGTTATATGCCTGCCAAAAGTGCCCGTGACGTGGGGGCCAGTAAAGACGCTCTACGTGGGCCTTTGGTTAGTATCCAAACCTCGTAGCTCTGGTTCCTAACCAGCGATTTGAATTTTTTGAACGTTGAAGCCACCCAACATTCGAATTGACGGACTTGCCCTCATATCTGTGACCGTTCCAGTGGCTTCTAGCCTTTCACATATTCCACACCATTCTTTATAGTGCCCCCATCTTTTGTTAGGTTTCAATTACTATTCTTTTTTTTTTTTAAAAAAGGATATGATGATTTTATTCACCAATTATTTTTTCAAAAGAAATCCGTAAAAAATAAAAATGATTTATAGAGTCCTAAGTTGCGTAACTTTTATTTTGAAAAATAATAAATTTAAAACTCACATAAAAAAATTATTTTTTGATAATAAAAAAGTACGCGTTTCTAATAAAAAAAAATAGTATTATTTATGACGAAGGTTGATAAAGAGAAACAATCGGTTAATAACTTGGAATCTTATTTATTTTTGACGTTATATTTTAAATTAGCATTAATCAGTGAATCACTGCCAAATGAATTTTATAATAGGGAAAAAAATTAATATATATGAAACTCTTTAAGTTGTCTCTCTTGTTTAGCTAAACTTTTTAATTAGTTGTATCCAAATCTTGAATAGAAAGCCTCTCAGATTCTAATTATGTAATTTGAAGATAGATTAGGGTGGGTTTGGATGTTGAAATGAGTTGAGTTGAATTGAGTTAAGATAATAAAATATTGTTAGAATATTATTTTTTAATATTAAAGTTATTTTAAGATTTGAAAAAGTTGAATTGTTTATTATATTTTGTATTGAAATTTGAAAAATGAGTTGAGATGAGTTGGGATCCAAACGAAGCCTTCACTTTGTAGGCCTTTAATACTGTTCATATAATATTTTCGCTACAATGTAAAACTCCGCAGCATCTCTATTCAATTTTGACTATCCAATTCAGATAGATAATTAAAAAAAAATCTCATTCTCCATTTACTATATATATATATATGTAAAAAAACAAATATCATTAGAAAAGTATCTCTTTTTTTTCTTTTTTTCTTTTTAAGAAAAATTGTCATCATTTATTTATTAGAGAAACTTACATCTATGGTTGGATATATTCTGGGATGTTCCCATATAAAAAATGACATCATAAATCAAAATAATGCATTTGAAGTTCTACCAATACACTATTTCCTTTTGTGACTGGTCTGATCTTTACTATTGTTGATACTCTCTATAGATAAACATCAAAGAGACAACATTCTCTGCCTAAAAGTATCTTAATTCCCAATATGTTTGGATGGAGTGTTTTTGGTCTATAATAAAAGTATTTCTCCAACTTCCTTTCAAATACACAGAACTTTCAATCTTAACATATTTCACCTTTTCATTAAAAATATATTATTCTAATATAAAAATATCAATTTAGAAAAACATTTAGAATTTTCACACAACTTCATTAAAACCCACAATTTTCACAAAAACCTAGTGCAAGCCTATACAACTTCCATCTCAACTTCATTTTCATTTCTTTACAATTCATACAAAACCTCACAGTTTTTTACATTCAAACATCACCAATTAAGTATCAATTACACAATATATATCCATCCCAAGTTTATAAAAAAAAAATGTCACTTGTCTATGTTACAAGAAAACTGCTTATTTGTAGTCAATTATTTTCTAAATAACTGTTTCCTATTAAAATAAATCTATTTTCATCACAAATAATTGTTTTCATCACAAAGAATATATATAATAAATGTTCGTTCTTCTTGTAGATATATATGTCATTAATTAGGATGACTATAATTTCTAGGGCAAGTTCTTCCACTGATCATTGATTGTCACATCTAATTAGCAATATTTCTGCTTGGTCCCTAGTAATACGGTATGATCATGATCTGTTGGATAACTTTAGTCATCTGAAAGGATATAGTTTTACCCTGATCTAAATAAGTTTGAAAGAGGGAAAATAAAAGAAAAAGCTCCAAATGAGGGAAGAGATTCAAAGCATCTCTTAATTCCATTGTAATCAGCTCAGTCGGTAACTATTTCCAACAACCACATCCCCATTAGCTGAGATGGACATACTGCCTAACACATGGTGGGACATTTCTCTAATAACAATTGGATGTATTAGATGATTAAAACAAGCTTGCTTTCAAACTTTCATGGCTAGCTTTGAAACTTTTACCCGAGTCTTTTTCTGCTGACGCAATGAAAATTTATCATGTAGAGTTTTACTACATACAAATCGGTGCGTTAACACACCACTTTTTGTGGAAGTACTTTATGACAGTTTTGAAAAAGGGAAAACAATAACAATTTTCTAGCATACACAACCTCATGATTTTTTACACAGTATACACATTGCTAATATATAAAACTTCAACGTCAACCATTTTAAAAAATTGTTAGTGTTTTGATTTTTTTAGAGTTGTAATGCGTCCTACTATAAATCATGCATTTATAATTTATATGCTGCCTTGATATGTTTCCACAGCAACAATGTGTTGGTTGTATAAAAAAAATAAAGGAGCTGCTACAGACATACAGAGATCCCACAAAGGGATCCCACACACACTGATGTGTAAGTGTGCTACGTCTATTTTTTTTTTCTTTTTCCCTCTCCGTGCGTCTCGCCCTCCCTGTGCGTCTCTGCCTCCTCCGCTTGCCTCCATCCTCTCCGTTGCCGCCATAGTGGTCGGAGACCACCTCAGGTCAGCCAGAAGCCGCCGTCGTCTCCCCTCCCCTCATGGCAGCGCCTCTCCCTTGCCTCTCCCGTGCGTCTCCCCTCCCCTCCTCCCTCTTTCGATGAGCTTGCCGTGCACGGGAGCTCCCATCCCCCTGCCGGACGGTGTCGCTTGGACCGTGGGCAGATTCTATCAGCCCTGAGGTGGTCCCCGACCACGATGGCCGCCACGGGGAGGCAGAGAGCAAAAGTGGGAGGAGGGGAGAGGAGACACACGGGGGAGGAAAAAAAAAAGGAAAAAAGAAAAAAACAAGAGACGTGGCACACTCAGTGTGTGAGATCCATTTGTGTCTATCGTGTTTTCCAAAAAATAAAGTTTACAAATAGATTCTTTCATTTATATATGGATATGTGTACAAGTTTACTGCTCATCTTATTTTAAATATATATCTGTCATCGTTCACAATATTACTACTGCCTCATTTGGTTATGCAGTTTAGATAAGATGAGATAAGATATTTTGAATAGTGATGAAATTTTTGAGTTAACATGAGATAAAATAGTTTGTAAAAAAATGTGTATTTGGATAGTGAGATGAGATTGGATAGTTTTTAATTTTTTGGATTTGAAAAAAGTGTAGATCCCACTGTTGATTAGAGAGCTGAAAAGTTCACTGTTTATGCACTGTTTACACATTGTTCATGCATTGTTCACTGTTAGTTTTTACTATTTATTTATTGTTTTATGTCAATTTTGCACTGTTCATACACTGTTGACGCATTGTTCACTATCAGTATTTACTGTTCATTATTGTTTATTTAAGTGGATCTTTTTAAAATTTACAAATGAAATATAGTGTATTTGAATAGGAAAAATTAATGTACAGTATAGATAAGAAAAAAAATATCATCTGTATCGTGTAACCAAGCCGGGCCTAAAAAGAGAAACACTACTTTGTCCTCCACTTTTGACCGTCCAAGTTGACCGCTAGGCAAATTTTTTTTTATTTAGTAATTAATGAAGTGATTTTAAGTGTATTAAGATTTTTTTATTTTTTTAAAATCTTTAAATATATTTAAAATATATATAAAATAATAATAATAATAACACTGGACAATACGTCCAATAGTAAAGATGGGGCGGCTGAGTAGCCCCACCATCAAATAGAAACAATATGATGCTTCAAAAAGCTGGTAGCTAGCTAGTAATATTTTGTGGGCATTATGTTTTCTTTTTTTTTCTTTTTTCTTTTTTTTTTTAATTCTTCAATGGTAATCATATAGTTTGGGTGAGAAGTTTACGCCTAATGATTCTTAGTGCTAAAGCACAGATATTAGGAGAGATTAAAATATTCTTCCAATCGGCCTATGCCCATGCCAATCATGAGTTTAGTACTAAAATATAGGATTGAGGTTTGATTAGGCATCGAAGAGCTACGTACCCTACAATCTAATTATTAGTAGATGCATGGCTTTAGGGTACTTTTAATAAACCCTACTAATTAGCTGGAGACTCTCAAGTAGTTTGTCGTTAGTGTAATTGAATTCGATTCTCGTGGGGTAAATCATAACGATGAGTTGATCATGAACAAGTTTGACGTATTTATGCTCCGTTTGGAAAGTTAAATAAAATGAGATAATTTTATATGAGTAGAATAAAATATTATTAGAATATTATTTATTATTATTATTTTATGATTTAAAAAAATTATATTATTTATTATATTTTATATAGAAATTTAAAAAAATTATAATAATAAGATGAGATGAGATGAAATAAAATCATATTTATCTCTAAACTGGACCTAATGTACGAAGAGAGCATAAGCTAAAACGGACAAACCCTTCAACTTCCAAGCTATGAAAGGTGGGATTTGTTTGGATGGAAAATGAAGATCAAGAGGGTAGTGTGAGGAGAGTTTCTATAAATTGAATAAGAGGGTAGTGATCGTGGGTTTGTTTCTTGTAGCGATGCTTCTCACAAAGAATTAAGGTGCATTTTGATGGAATATGGGAAGGATATTGCGTACGCCTCACGACAGTTTATATAAAGAGCAATGGGTAAATTTTATTTAGGTTAGAACTTAATTAATCCATATAACTTTGATCTATCATTTGAATATAAATTTTATTTTCTCAAATATTTTTAAAAATTAAGAGTAATTGGTGATGATAATTATTAATGGTAATAATAACCATGACCTAGTAATTATGTCGGTGGTATGCTAATATCAAGTATAATGTCGATGGCTGTAGATACAATAACAATAATTAATGTTGATAACAATGATGACAACAATAGTGAGAATGACTTAAAAAGTAATCATGATAGATAGCAATATGATAATCACAACATTGATTGAGTTTATAAATCACAAACTTTTCCATAAACTTTGAATAAGAAATGTACATGCTTTACAATGTCATGATTTATACACTTTTATATTTTAAATAATTATCTATAAAAGAAATTAGATACTCATTTAGAATCCAAGGTGGTACCTCATGGTCCTCCAAACCTATTACAATATAGTATGATATTAAAATTATTTTTACAGACATTAATTTTTAATTACATGACATTCCATGATAGATTAAGAATATCACGTATCTATATTCCAAAATTACTTAATAATTATTCAATCATTCTTTCATACAAAAACTAAACAAATGTTTCAAGTTCTTTTTTTACACTTGGAACTTTTAAGATAATAATTTTGAATAAGCTAGAAAAAGTTAGTCGAGATGTTTTCGATGCAAGTAATATGACATTTATGCATAACATATAGAGAATCTCATTATTTAATATTGAGATTTACAATGTCTATGCAGATGATTTAATATCGTGAGATTCACATGTATATCTTTCTCACTTTAGATTATAAAAACATATTTTTATGATAAAAATTACAAAGTAGGGTAATTCACATCCCATCTACATACAAATCTCAAGCTAAAAATCTCAATTCCTTCCCAGTTTTTTGATAGTTGTTATCGTAAGTTGCGTTTGAATAGTGATGTATTTTCAAGTATTCTGTTAATAATAGTAAAAAGATAAAAAAATTAAATAATAATAATAAATATATAATAAAATAATAAATAATGACGAGGGATACTGAGAATTATCCAAACTAGGACCTTTCTTAACCACCTCTATCTCTCCCATGACTGCGCGTAGCTTCACGCGTATGCCTCGATTCCTTTTCAGTTTTCAGAACCCAAAAAAGAGAAGAAAAAAAGATAAAAGAAAAAAGAAAAGAAGAAACAGGTTCGGGGAGTTACGTAGCTTTGGGTAAAGATAAGCGAATATAATGGCAAAGACTAAAGACTGAAAGCGAGATGGAAAGACAGACAAGTCTAATGGAGAATGTGACTCTGTAACTCTCTGTGTGTGCGTGTAACTGTATGTTCTGCGTATTGTGTTGGTGATAAAAGAAGCCTTCAAAGGCAAACACCACCCACCCACCTATCTCTAGCATATCTGAGACTGTGAAAAACTCAAACCTCCATTAATCTTCTACATCTTCAAACGAGCCTCCAAAAGATCGTTTCATCATATATAGTTAATGCTAGCTGCTGGTTTTTCTCTTGGATTTTGAATTAATGGCGGCTAAGACGATGAAGATGGAGGGTGCATTGTCATTTTCGGTGGCGGATGTGGTCGAGGATGTACTCCAGCAGCACGGGAACCGCCACAGTGGTCTTGATCTCGAGTCTAGAAAAGCTAAGGAAGCAGGTAATTCTTTTTTTTTTTTTTTCCTCTTTTTGCTTCTTCATCTTTCATTTTTTTGTCTCGACGTACAAACGGTGAAAGAAAGATCGCTCATTTTGAAACCCGAGTCTCGATGCGTGTTCTATAAGATGATTTCACTGAGATTGTTTAGTTGTTTTGTTTGGGAATTAGCAGCGTCCAGAAGAAAAGAAGCGGCGGAGTGGCTAAGAAAGATGGTAGGAGTAGTCGCGGCGAAGGATTTGCCGGCGGAGCCTTCGGAGGAAGAGTTCAGGCTTGGATTGAGAAGTGGGATTATTCTGTGCAATGCTCTCAATAAGGTTCACCCTGGAGCTGTACCCAAGGTGTCAACTTCATCCTCATACTCGTCTCAATTTCGGGTCCCTTTTAATTAGTTTTTTCTTCTTCTGAATATGGAAAACTTATGGATGTAATTGGTTTCAGGTGGTGGAGAGTCCTTGTGATTCTGCTCTGGTTCCTGATGGAGCGGCATTGTCGGCTTTTCAGTACTTTGAGAATGTGAGAAATTTCCTCGTGGCTGTGCAGGAAATGGGAATTCCTACTTTCGAGGCATCTGATCTGGAACAAGTATGTATTCAGGAATTAGGATCATCTTGATTTCCTAGGATATTCAACGTAGAATTTTTAAAATGTTTTCTATTATTTTAACTTAACCGATTTAGATTTTCATATTTAATTCTACAATTCGGTAACCTAAGATGTATTTAAGAAATTTATAAGTACCATTGTTTTTCATGAATTTGGAAATTATGTTACTTTCAATCTAGTTTTCACATACACCAGATGCTTAGGATTGAACGACTATGGTGCTAGAGTAGAACTTTGTAGAAGAGATTATCTTAATGAAATTTTCAAATAAATTTGTTAAATTTCAGGGAGGAAAATCTGCAAGAGTAGTGAATTGTGTTCTGGCGCTTAAATCATACAGCGAATGGAAACAGACTGGGGGAAATGGGGTATGGAAATTTGGTGGAAGTGTGAAACCCACCGTGTCAGCCAAATCTTTTGTTAGGAAAAATTCGGAGCCTTTCACAAATTCCTTGTCAAGGAACTTCTCAATGGGTGAGAAATCTTTGAATGCGCTGTCCTTCGACATTGAGTCTAATAAAATGGTCGGTAAGCTTAACTCTTCTTTTTATTTATTATTTGATTTGTCTAATTAATCCAAAAGGCATAATTTTTTTACTAATTTATTCATGTTCTTTCTTGCAGCCTACTAATTGTTCATTGAGTATGCTTGTTCGTGCGGTTCTGCTAGATAAGAAGCCTGAAGAAGTTCCAATGGTGAGGATTAATGTACTCACTGCTGTTAAAACTTGTTGAAATTAGCTAAGAAAAGTTTGCTGATCAAGCTGGGCTAGTAGGATCTGTATCCGTACCAGTGTGCAAGTTTGCGATATTAGAAGCCTAGCATGGATAGATTTTAGGCAATTTTCGCGCATCATGTTTATTCCATTCGATTCCACGACCACGAAAAATGGATAGCTTCATGAATGAACTGAACTTAATCAAGCCAACTGCCCTTTTCAACCTACGAGAGGAATGAATACAAATACCATTAGAACTGCTACCATCACAACTTTGGGAGTGCTATAATTGCTACTTATCCTTCTCTACTACTTATTTGTGAATTGTATTGCTCATCTGTGTGAAACAGTTGGTGGAATCTGTGCTAAGTAAAGTTGTGGAGGAGTTTGAGCATCGTATTGCAAGCCAATTGGAGCTGGTATGTTAATGTGGATTAAGGACCAATTATGCATTCGAATGTGCTTTAAAATTCCATGTAATGTTAAGAATTAATGAGCATTCTAAATCACCAAAACTCGGTCTCTTGGGTCGTCACTGAATTTTTGTCCTTTCCTATTTTCCATTATAACTTAAATCGTTTCTACCAGTGTATGTGTTTGACTAGTTATTTTTTATTGATTTCTTGGCAATCCCTAGATGAAAACAACTCCAAAAGATACGGCCTTTTCTCATGGCAACAGATTTAAATTTGCTTCAGGTGATAAGAAGGTATTCTGTTGTTTCTTACCCTCTGAACAGGTAGCTAAAGGTTAAAGAATCAATAAAATAGGCACAAATTTGATGTCAGAGCCCATGATCAGAAAATTACTTGGATTTCTGACATTTTATTTTGTGTTGCTGTGATATTTCAGACTGAAGACAAAAATGAAAAGGTGGGAAAGAAAGAGGAATTCATCCAAAAAACATATGTTTCTGATGAGAAATCAAAAGGGCGACTCTTGAAACAACAAATGGCCTTTGATCAACAGCAAAGAGACCTTCAAGTATGAGAAATGCCGATGTTTCCTCCATCATTTTTGCTTTTCCTCTTTTTTTAACTGCATAGTGCATTAATGCTAATTTTATTTTTTCATAGGAACTAAAGCATACTCTTCACACTACAAAAGCTGGTATGCAGTTTATGCAGATGAAGTTTCACGAAGAGCTGGACAATCTTGGTATGATTCAGCAAATGAATTGTTCTTTTCGGTCCTTTCTGGATGGGTGTTTGAGAATAAAAAGGAACTTTGTCTTATTTGAGCTTGCACATTTCTTTGTAGGTATGCACATTCATGGTCTAGCTCATGCTGCTTCTGGGTTCCATAGAGTTCTTGAGGAAAATCGCAAGCTATACAATCAAGTGCAGGATCTCAAGGGTAAGAAGATCAATGGTAGCCTGCTTGGGGTAAAGGAAAGAAGGAAAATCACTGAATGCCTAAAGCTCGAGTACTCCAAATGGATTAATAGTTACTTGTTTTGTTTGATCAGGAAGTATTAGGGTTTACTGTCGAGTGAGACCCTTCTTGTCAGGACAATCCAATCATTTCAGCATCGTAGATTATACAGGAGATGAAATTATCACCATCAGTACTCCATTGAAGCAAGGGAAAGGCCGGTCTTTCAGCTTTAATAAGGTCTTTGGGCCATCTGCAACTCAAGGTTGATAGAATTTTCATTTGTATGCTTTTGAGATTCTATGATCTTAGCATTACTTTTACACTTGTTTTTCCTAATGTATTGCAGCGGAGGTCTTCTCTGATATGCAGCCTTTGATTCGGTCTGTTCTTGATGGTTTTAATGTTTGCATATTTGCATATGGCCAAACGGGATCTGGAAAAACTTACACCATGGTAGGACACAGTTAGATTTAACTCGGGAGATATGAAACATATGTGCAATGATGTCTGTTTGACAAACTATGCAAATGTGGCTAACTTTTGTTGTTTACATGTCCAGACTGGACCCAGAGAGCTTACAGAGGAAAGCCAAGGAGTAAATTATAGGGCTTTGAGTGATTTGTTTCATTTAGCAAAGCAAAGAGAGGAAACTTTCTGCTATGATGTTTCTGTTCAGATGATTGAGATTTATAATGAGCAAGTCAGGGATCTTCTCATTACTGATGGAACAAACAAAAGATATCCTTCATAATTTATTTGTGTCTGTTACTGACAAGGTTATGCAATCAACATACCTTGATCTTTCAAACGGTTTTCCAAATCTCATTCAAATTTATAGACTTTGATTCTCTGGCACTCTTCCTCCCACCCCTCCCATCAAAAGGCTTTCCTTAATGGTTGATACATTAGAAATTCGTAATAATTCTAATAACGGACTTAATGTCCCAGATGCAAACCTTATGCCAGTGTCATCAACATCTGATGTTATTGATCTGATGAACATTGGACAAAGGAATCGTGCAGTGGGTGCAACAGCCCTAAATGATCGTAGTAGTCGCTCTCATAGGTAAGGACACAATTCTTTGCGTACTTAAGTCTATGGATGGTTCTATGACAATGCTTCTTAGTGGCTGATTTTTTTTGTTCATTTGAATTTTCAATTTGCAGTTGTTTGACCGTTCATGTTCAAGGAAGAGACTTGACATCTGGAACTATTCTCCGTGGTTGTATGCATCTGGTTGATCTGGCAGGAAGTGAGAGGGTAAACAAATCTGAAGTGACAGGAGATAGGCTCAAAGAAGCACAGCATATAAACAGATCTCTGTCAGCTTTGGGTGATGTAATATCTTCCCTTGCCCAAAAGAATCCGCATGTTCCTTATAGAAATAGCAAACTCACACAACTGCTCCAAGATTCACTTGGTAAGGTTAAACAAACACATTTCTCCAAAGAGTCGGTGTGGAAATGTACTCTCTGTTTTTTTTTTTTTGGAAAGATAGGAGGTATGATTTTGGCGTTGTAACTACATTTTTAGGAGGGCAGGCCAAGACACTGATGTTTGTTCACATAAGCCCTGAGCCTGACGCTATTGGAGAAACAATCAGTACACTTAAATTTGCAGAGAGAGTTGCCACCGTCGAGCTTGGTGCTGCCAGAGTAAACAAAGATAACGCAGATGTCAAGGAGCTCAAAGAACAGGTTCAAATATTTTCTGTCACTTGTATATTTCTCATAATAGCATGTAAAAGGGCCTTGTCCATTTGTATTAGTTTTCGATAAATATTTTGAATTCTTCTTCAGATTGCCAGTCTTAAGGCAGCACTGGCCAGGAAAGGGGAGCCGGAGCACATGCAAACTTCTGTTTCTCGAAGCTCTGAAAAATACAGGATGAAACCTAGTGGGTTATCTCCATTTCAATCTAAAAAGCAGGTTGCAACTTTTTTGGGAGATCAAAATAGCTGTCGGCAACCAATGGGTGATGTTGGCAACAATATTGAGGTAAGTAATTTTCTCTGATCATGACTTGATAGATTCTTGTCTCTTGTCATTTCCATGAAAGTAATTTCTAGTATGCACACTGAATTTTTTTAATTGACTTTTTCAAAGTGATGTAAATTATATTAACGATTGAAGTGATCCCAATAGATTAGGATAGAAGGATTTATCACCATTTATAGACTGGCAGATTTGCATCTTTTCCTTTTTCATATATAAAGTTGTCCAGTTAGTATTGCGAACCTAAACTTGAAACCACACGAAATGACTCTGCAGGTCCTTAGGAAATCTGCCTCGAGGCAAAAGACGCAAAGTTTTGATCTTGATGAGCTATTAGTGAATTCTCCTCCCTGGCCTCCGGTGGGTAGTAATGGCCGGAACTATGGAGAAGATGACAGAGAAATGAGATCGGGTGAGTGGGTTGATAAAGTCATGGTAAATAAGCATTATGTAGGCAAAGTTGAAAACCCTTTTGGAAGTTGGGCAGAAGATAATGGGGACTTAGCTGATGTATTTTACCAGAAATATCTCCCAGATTCTTCCCAAAGTTACCCACATCAATCCAATAATATGTTTATGGGAGGCAACCAGTTCAATGTCACGAGTACTGACGAAATGGATGAACATGATGCCACCACCAGTGATTCTTCAGACCCAGACTTGCTTTGGCAATTCAATCATACAAAACTTACCAGCATGACGCATGGAAATGGGGCAAAACCCAAGAAATCCAATCCAAAGCTAGAAAATAGCCCAGAACTAAGGTAACCACAATTGATCTTTCGTTAGCTAAAATTAACATTTTTCTGACATGTTGTCAACTTCTGCAGCAAGAATACCAAGGCTTCTCTAGGCCCTTCACCTTTAGGGAAACTATCAAATGGAGCGGGGGCTCATCTGCAGCGGAGTGGTAGGCAGCAATCTTCAACGGAGACGAAACGCAAAGCTGGGAACAGAAAATAGAAACTGTACACTGGTTATTTCCTATGCTCTTCTTTCTTTCTTCCTTTTTTTTTTCTATTTCTTTGAATTTGTTGTGGAGAGAGAGAGAGGTCTTACCATATAGTCTTAATTTTTATTTTGTTATAATCGTAAATAGTTAACTGCAGCAATAATTCCAGATGTTTGTAATTCTTCACAGGCGAGTTTATTAATTACTGATGTTTTTGTATATACTTCCCAGAATATTATTTGCAATTAATGGAACATAAACCCAAAAACCATTGGCTAATTTTCTGCTAGTCAAGTTTTGAGGCTCTTCAAGGTGGTCTTTCTGCACTGACTTCTATTTATGGAGCAAAAGATTTCAATTAAAACGCTCAGGAATCATTCTGCACGTCAAACAACTACAAAAACTATTCTAGAATCTAACCCCACGAATGATCTACCAATGTAATACATTATTTGTCATAAATTTTAGGCCACAGTTACAAAAGATTTACAAATTTATATGATTTTATATAATATGTTAAATTTATTTTATAAAATTAATTTTATAATCTGACGTATCATATTAAACTATATTATTTTGTATCTTTTTTTTTTGTGATTTTGTAATTTTTTTGTTTTTTGTAGTTAAAGCATTTCTTAATTTTAAATTAATAAAAAAATATATAACGATTTTGTAATTTTTTTTTTTTTTTGTAGTTAAAGCATTTCTTAATTTTAAATTAATAAAAAAAAATATAACAGTGTAAGTTTTCATAACGATATAACAGTGTAAGTTGTTAAAGAAAATGAGAGCCGTTCGACAAGTTGGAATTTCCTCTTTACATATTTCAAATTCAGGCGACAATGTGGAAAACCAACCACCTCAGTTAGGCTTAAGGTCAGTCATCGCATCTAGAAGGCTGAAAGCAACATTCTCCGAAGGAGTGCGGTGTTGGCCATTGAACTTTGACCCACGGCCCTCACATGCCTTAATCTACTCAGTGACTCTCAGTACTCTATATAAACCAATACCTCTCTTCTTTGTTTTCACATATCCACAGCTTTCAATTCTAAACCCAATTGATATCTTCTTCCTGTAAACCCTATTTCTAGGACAACATGGGCGTCACCACATTTACCCAGGAGTTCACCACTTCAATCGCCCCAGCCAAGTTCTTCAAGGCCTTGATTCTTGACTCTCACAACCTTGTCCCCAAGCTCGTGCCCCAGTCCATCAAGAGCATTGAGTTTATTGAAGGCGATGGCGGTGTCGGTAGCATCAAACAAACCAGCTTCCCCGAGGGTTTGTTACTTTAGCACACACTTATAATTGGTACCCAAAATCGAAAAATGTCATATACACTCTCATCTGACTCTTATCCTACTAGTATAATGACATGGCAATATGTATCAACTATTGAATCGTTGTTTTAAAAAGAGCAATGATATACACCGTATTCTCATTCTACTTTCATATAATAAAAGATCATTTAATAATAATAAATGTGTCACATCTTACATAATGAGATGAAAGTAAAATGGTACTGTACTGTATATAATTTTCCTTCAAAAAATAAGAGCTGATCTGGTAGTTGATAGATAATGCCACAGTTAAGCCTATAAGTTAAGATATATAATGCATAAGATAACTCAGAAATATTATGAATGCAAATAACAAAAATGGCATGTTGTGCTTGAATCTTTGCAGGGAGTCACTTCAAATACTTGAAGCACAGAATTGACGAACTTGATGTGGACAACCATGTGTGCAAGTACAATTTGATTGAAGGAGATGTGCTGGGCGACAAGCTTGAATCAATCTCATACGAGGTCAAGTTCGAGGCTTCAGGCTTAGGCAGCGTGTGCAAGATGACAAGCCACTACCACACAAAGGGTGAGTTTGTGATTAAGGAAGAGGAAATCAAAGATGGCAAGGACAAGGCCCTTGGGTTGTACAAGGTTGTGGAGGAATATCTCCTCGCCAACCCCGATGTCTACGCTTAAAATGTTGTGTTTTCTGCTGTATTTCCTTCTCTGAGCGTGATATTTTTCCCTTTTCCTCATGGTTTTTGTCTTGTTTCTTCCTTCCTTGGAAGAATGCCCTTGGCTTGTTAATAAGAAGCCTGATATTGATAAGCAATATTGTATCATTGGATTTCGTTTTTAGATATATATTTGTAATAAATCATGAATCAATTGCAGGCCTCAAAATTGACCTCAATGTAAGGTTCTTTTGAGATACGTTGAGTTTTATTTATTTATTTATTTGGTGGCACCTGGACAAAATAATGACTATTGTATTTTTTTTATATAAGTAAACGAAAATATTATTAATAAAGATAGATAAAATTCAAGTACACAAGATGGTATACAAGAGATAAGATCTATCTAAGTCGAAATATTGAAAATTAGAATATTATGTAAACAATAAGGACTATTCTTGAAAGTACATAAGCCCATATATATGTACCATGTGTGGAGATTAAGGATATGCTTGGAAATATAACTCTTCTTATGCTATTTCATTACTATTTATAAACAGTTTACTATTATTCATAAATTATTTAATATTATTTATAAATTATTTCATTATTATTTACAGATGATTTGAGATACTCTTAACATCTAAACGGAATTTAAGTGTTATTTTTTTCTCATTAAAGTTGAAATGCCTCCAAAAGAAGTGATGGCCTGCCCCCTCTAATTGTAAATTTGTAATGGGTCAATTCTATCAATTATAATCATACTACCAGATATATTACTCTCCCAAAACCCATTTTTCTATAAATATAGCAAGCTTGTTCTTCCTAAGTTTCACAACTGAAGGAGATGCGTTGGTCAATTTCTTATCCTGTTAAGTTCGAAGCTAGCCGCGGGTGACATCGCGAGTCAATTTCTTACAAGTTCGAAGCTTCAACAAGATGACTAGTCATTATCACACAAAGGGTGACATCGAGCTTAAAGAAAATACTTCATCTGAAAATTAAGAATGTTATATACTACACCATTATTTATCCTCCATTCAAAAAATAGCAAGATGATCGGATTTCAGATGACTTGGGACGATAAAATACCAGTTACTTTCATGATCGTTTCAGGTTCGTGGCGTACTTGGATAGTAAGGGAATGGTTGGAAATGGGATAAGAATTTTGTAAATAATAATAATATGATTTGTAAATAATAATGAGATAGTATAAATTAAGTATTTATTAAGTTTTAGAAAATGAGAGAAAAAAATTGAATAAAAATATTATAAAATTAAAATATTATTTTTATTTTAAAATTTGAAAATTTTAATTTAATTTTTTTTTATTTTTTTATGTTTTTTCCTTCCTCCCATGGGTGACTCTTTGGAAAACGAAAAGTTTTGTTTCATACGAGGGTAAAATCAACATTTTAGTCCCCTGACGTGGAGGGTGTTCGGTGCTGCTGAAAAAGGCATGTAGCTCCGTAGGGGTGCCCTGGTACGTTGAGGTGATCTGAGCCTGTCATCATATATTTTTAGGCTTCGTTTTATTGTTAAATTTATCTGAATTTAACTTAATTTAATTTTAAGTTAAATTTAACATCTAAATATTTAATTTTTAAATTATTAAATTTATCTCAACTCAAAATCTCTTTATACGTGAGACCTACATTCTTTTTCAATTCAATACTTTTTTACACGTGAGGCACACAACCTTTTTCAACATCCCATAAATACATCTAAACTCATATTAACATTCAAACACATTTAATAGTAGTGAAAGTGAAAGTGTTTGAGAATATTTGTGAATAGTAACGAAAAAGTAATGAAAAAATAATAATAAAATATTAAATAATAGTAAGAAATACGTGAAAAGTAATGAATACTAGTAAAAATAGATAAAAAGTAATAATAAAGTAAAAAATAGTAGTGAGAGTGTTTTAGAGTACTTGAGGTACTCTTAAGTATCCAAACCTAGCCTAAACTTATCTTAAGTGGATTTCACAAAACTCACTCTATCATCTCAACTCACTACTATTTATAAAGAATTCAACTTAACTCAATATCTAAAAGCAGCCTTAGGCTCTACTCAGCATCCAAACGCATAAAACACTTAGGTGCAGTTTGGTAGTGAGTTGAGATGAGTTGAATAAAACATTGTTAGAATTTTTTTTTAATATTATTATTATTTTAGAATTTGAAAAAAGTTGAATTATCTATTATATTTTGTATTGAAATTTAGAAAAATTGTAATGATGAGATGAAACAGTTCTTGTATCCAAACAGGACCAAATAATCAATAATTTAAAAATATTGATAATAAGATTTTCAATTTAATTGGAAAATGAATTAAATAAATTTGAAAAAAAATAAAATTAGGCAATTTGATATTTTTGAAAAATTCAACTTAAATAAATTTGGTAACAAAGAATGTGTGAAATTAAACTTTTAATACATCGGAGGAATTTCCTCATAATGTGTTTTCTTACTAAAACATATAATTAAAAAAATTATTTCATCACTACAACAACAAATCAATAATTGATGGACTCATTATTTTTTCAATTTCGTATAAAAAAGTTAAACAAATATCTACTTAGTTTATACATCCAAACATATATTAATGGGGCCCACACTCTTATACAAAATCTACTCAAATATCTTAATTCACTATTATTTACAAATAAATTTAAATCACCTGAGATACACTTAGCATCTAAACAGAACTGTAGAGAAATTCTATATAGAAATCTTACACTACACATTTTTGTCAAATCAGCATGTAATTTGTCATTTTTGTTCTTTTATCTTAATACTTAAATATGTATGTGTTTAAATAGAAGGAAAAAAAATGAAAAATCACATTTTGGTTAGGTAGTGTGTGTGATATAAAATTTCCTTATAGTATTTTTTGGCTTCTTAGAGCATTGGCATTGGATTAGCCAAATGCCTTTTCATCTTCAAATTTAGCAAATATCATCAATATTTGCTCCACATTGAATTAGCTAAATTGTTTTCATCCAAACTATAAGTTACAGTAAATCTATTCTTCTTTTCAAATATGAAAAGAACTATAGCAAGTCTAAAAGTATTTTTTGACATTATTATATTATAGATATAATATTTTTATTCATATGAGATTTTACCATCTATATGCATATGAGATTATTATATTATAGATTGTTGGATTGTGAAAATGAAAATGAATATGATTGTTGGAGGTTATTGAAAATTATGAAAATAAAATAAAAATTAATTAATAAAATATAATATTATTTTATTATTATAGAGAGTAGAATGACTAATCCAATATAGATTTCAAGTTTTGAATGATTAGTTAAAAGTGAAAAAGTTACATATTAGTCAAAATTTAAAGAATAGGATAGCCAATCCAATGCTAATGCTTTTAATAGCATTTTTCAAAATTTTAATCAAGTGTTATAGGTCTATTTCTAAAGAAACTCTTAAGATTAGGACACTATTAGTAGATGATAAATGATATTTATAATTATAAAACGTATAAGTATCACATACTTTTTTTAAAAAGAATATATAAAAAAATTAATTTTTTAATAATATATTTAACTCTTTTTCAAAATGAGTAAATGTCGCTTGAATAAGTCATAATTATATCTAATGTTACTTTCTAAAGGATATTGAGTTGAGATTTAAGATCTCATTTATTTTCAGAAAATATCTCATCTTATTTAATCTTATCTCAATTTTATTATTACAACTTTCTCAAATTTTAAAACAAAATAAAATAAACAATTCAATTTTTTCAAATCCAATTCATCTTATCTCATCTAATTATTATAATTTTTCTAAATTTCAATATAAAATAAAATAAACAATTTAACTTTTTTAAATTTAAAATAAAAATAATATTAAAAAATATATTTTAATAATATTTTATTTAATTTTTTAACTTTAATCTTAGTTAATTTTCGAAAACAAACCCATATTAGTTTTGTTCGAAATTTCGTTAGCGGAGTCTCACGAGTCACGACGCTACGCAGCGTTCCGTGTACCCCACCACTCGCCTCAATATCTTTTCTGAAAAATTCTATTTGCAGTCCTACTTAAAAATGTATGAACAGATCCTTATTAAATAGGAGAAAAAGCTCATTTTAGAAGGAATATTTGTGTAATTTTAAAAATTTTTAAAAATAAAATTGTCTGGACTTTCATTACAGTCCTATCACCACCTTCCCATCTCCGTCTCAGCTCCTACGCTCCTTAGGTTCCCTTTTCTCTCTCTCTTCCCTTCTCTCTCTATTATATATATACATATGTGCACGTATGTGTTATTGATGATTTGGTAGGTCAGGTAGAACGAGAAATGGCGGTGTATATTGTGTCGCGGCGGGTCTGCGGTCGGGGCTTGGCGTTATGCTACGCTATGGAGACCCTATTGGACGTCGTTCAGAGAGGAGAGAGACACTTTCGGGCCAATCCTCGTCCCCGCAGACAAGTTCGTCTCTCTTTTTCATCCCCTTTCGATTCTTCAAAATTCTTTGCTTTCCGGAAGCACTTTAAACTATTTTTTGAAAGCAACGCTTATTCCGTTTTCTTTATCTTATATATATATATATAAATATATTTTTTTATGAAAGGTTGTGGGGGGCACAGACTCAAAGATCGTTGCAGAACTTTGAGATTGGCGGCGAGCGTGAACGAATGCCTGAACCAATCATTCGAGCGTTTGGCATCCTAAAGAAATGCGCAGCCAAGGTTGGTTATTTTCAGCTTTACTGTTTTGATCCTTCGGATTTAGGGCCATTTCTTCCTAAATTATTTGAAATTAAACTTATGTCTGGATATATATAATTTTTCCTTTACCGTTACAGCAATTATAGTGCATCGTGTTCTTCTTTCGAAAAAATAAAAAATTATATCGAACCAGTCATTGGTCTCTAGCATGCTTTTTAAGATGTAGTTAACGTGTTGCGTTGCAGGTGAACATGGAGTACGGACTTGACCCATCAATAGCGAAGGCGATAATGCAAGCAGCCCAAGAAGTAGCAGAAGGAAAGCTTAACGACTAACATGAATGCTAAAGAGGTTAGTGCTGGTTTATGTGTGTGCTTATGGGTTTTCTGATCTGTTATTGGTTCTCTACGGTTGCCGTAGGCCTATTTACATGGCTTGCTTAATTTGTTTAAGTAGAGTGAAAAAATAGTGTGGTTGAGTCTGATTGTCTAAGGGTTCATCGGGAACGGAGTACTGGTAACAAAATTTCAGATGGATGGCCTAAGTCAACAATCTTTGTGGTAGTGCTTTTGATAGTATTAGATATTCTGTTTGACGCGTCACAACAATGAAGAAAATTATGTGTCTGAGTTTAAAGCATCCAACCAAGTGCTCATAAGTTCAGGGAGGTGACGAGATGTGGTGTCTTCTACTGATGAAGCGTATGGTTATTTGTCTTTTCCTTGGAATTGAGTCGAAATTCCGACTTTTTGTGATTGATTATGAATATCATTTTTGTTTCGAACTTCTAGTTTAGTTATGTACTATTTCTAGGTCATTGCAAACAGAGCAGCTGAGATCCTTGGTCATAAGCATGACGAAAAGTTTGTGCACCCTAATGATGATCACGTGAACAGATCACAATCTTCTAATGACACTCTCCCTACTGTAAGCTTTTTGAAAATTTTTTATGGGCTGGTTTATATCTTGTTTAGTTGATTTTAGTTTTAACTGATTCATTTTTATTGCTTGAGATCAATCAGACAATCACTAGCAATTCCTCCCCATGGCTTTTAATCCATGTCTTGTCTGATCAACCTGGTTTCTTGCTGTCTTTTTGTTAAGTAATGTGGTTTTCTTGTTCTCCTGGCAATACATATTGCAGCTGCAATGGAAATCAATTCAAGATTACTTCCAAATTTGAAACAGTTGCATACTTCACTTAATTCAAAGGTTTGAAATTTATTTTGTCGTTCCCAAGCAGAGGAAACATGATAGTCAAATTATACTTAATATAGCTGTTCTAGGTTTTATATGCCATGTCGGATGTTTCATCTTTGGAAATCCCTTATAAATTTGAGACATTCATGAGGATTTGTCCCTCCGACATACATATGAATTGTGATTCAAATTTATATTTACTTTTGTGCCATATTGAGATTTTGAGAATTTATGATGTCATCCACCTGTGCTTTTTGGTCTTTTCACATTAAGACCTTAATTTACACTTATGGAAAGTTGAGGTCTTGATGTGAAAAGACCAAAAAGCACAGGTGGGTGACATGGCCCTATAACTTTCCATAATTAGTTCTCAACTTTCCATCAAGACGTGGCCCTATAATGCTCTGTCATAAATCTAATAATAATAATAAAAGATACAAATACAATAAAAAAATGAAGTAGCAGTTTTTTTCTATTTATCTGTCTTATATAGATTTATAATATAGTAACAATTAGAAAAATAAAATAAAGCCAAGAGAAATAAACAAACGTTTAAACATAAAAATTAAACATGCATAAATCTTATGAAAAAAGATTGAGGGAGGACATCCCCTTCTTTTCACTTTGTAACCCCATGGAAGAGGTGCCTCCCCCCACCAGGCAAGGGTGGTGAGAGTCATTCTGACACTTCTATGTTTTTTTTCGTATTTTTTTAATTCTTTTTGCTGTTCTTACACTTTTTGGCTTTTATTTTTTTTAAGGGTTTGACTTTATGAATTTTTCTCTTTTTATTGTAATTAGTGTTTTTTTAGCTTTCTCATCGAAAAATATGTTCTTTGGTTTTCATATAACTTTTTTGTTACTGCTATTTTATTTTTTTCTACTTTTATTTTTATTATATGTGCATTATATGCCACAATTTACATTTTCTTGACAGAGAATGATGGAAAATGTGATGGAGGTCTCGATTTTCAAATGGTGTGAAACTCAGGTCTTAAATTTCCAAAATTAAAAAAAAATGAGCTCAAATATATATAAAAAAAGAGTCAAAAAATGCAGGCAAGTATAATCATAAATTTCTTAGGCCTCGTTTGGATAGTCAGATGAGATGAGGTAATCTGTAAATAGTAGTAAAATAGTTTGTGAATAGTAGTGAAATGGTTTAAGTTAAGATGTGTTATGGGGTTTTAGGAAAGGAGAGAGAAAAAGTTGAATAATATTATAAAGTTAAATATTGTCATAGTATAATTTTTTAAGATTATTTTTGTTTTGGAGTTTGAAAAGGTTGAATTATTTTTTGTGTTTTGTTTATAAATTTGAGAAAGTTGTAATTATTAAGTAATAATTAGACGAAAAAGTTGAAGATTTGAAATTGAAAAGTATTTGTGTTTGTGGTGTTTGGATGTTGAGATGAGATGGGATGAGATGAGATGAGAGGATCTTGAAATCTAAACAGGGCCTTAATCTTTATGATGTGAACCTTGCTGCATTAGGTGGCCTTAATCTCAGTGTGACATGTATTCCCTCATTTCATCACCATAAAATTGCTAAAGACTCTGTCTGTGTGTGTGTTGTGGACAGTAAAAAAAAAAGTTCTTTGAAGCTGTGCTAATGGAGGTCAAAGATGAGGTACTAAAAAATTCTCATCTCACCCCGCTAACCTGCCTTGAGTCTGCATGAGAAATCTGGGAGACTCCACAGAGACTCTATGAGTCAGTGACAATGGTAAACATGAAGTTTCTTCAGCAACGGTTTAGGGGGGAGGTCTCCAAACTTATATTTCTGGAGACAGAGACCTCCCTTCGGGCAGCGGTAATGTGTGTGTGTGTGTGTGTGTGTGTGTGTGGGTGTGTGTGTGTGTGGGGGGGGGGGGGGGACGTTGTAATTTTACATTTGTTACTTACCAAGTAGTTAATGCCCATTTGCTTGTGCAACTATGTGTTCTGTAAGGAACATGAGAAGTTCAGTAAGCTTTTGGTATGCTTTTGATATAACACTCCTAATTTTTATTTTGTTTCTGCAGTCTTTTGAATTCAGAGATATAGTCAAAATTGGACGAACTCACACCCAAGATGCCACACCTTTGACACTTGGGCAAGAGTTTAGTGGCTATTCTACACAAGTAAGATGGCATATCTTGGTTGGAACGATAGATCATGCTTGATGTTTGTTGTGATGGACTGCTCATTTCTTTGTGCTTTCCTTTCAGGTGAAGTATGGAATTGATCGGGTTGAGTGCACTCTACCTCGAATGTTTCAGGTTAACAATTCATATTGAAGTGTTAACCTGTTATTTTTCTCTCTCCTTTTACATTTCTGATTGATTGGAGATTTAATTTGAGCAGCTTGCACAGGGTGGCACTGCTGTAGGAACAGGATTGAACACAAAGAAAGGGTATGTTATTGCTTTAAGGTTGAATCTGTTTGTAATGTGTACTACTCAGAAAACAAGCATAATTGCTTTGTTATCATTCTTCTCATTTGATTCTGCTATGCTTTATTGATGTTCTAACACCTTTTTGTAAATAATGATTTTTATAACTCCGCCCTTAATGCCTTTTCTCGTTTGTGTTAGGAAAAATATTGGGTTAATGGCAAAAAAATTTCACCTTTTTACAATTTGAGGCCTTAGTTTTTAATTTTTGCAAAATTGATACCTGAACTTCAAGACACTTGCAACTAAGTGCATATGTTAATTTGCCGTTAATTACTACATGATTGACACGTGGCATCAACATGCCATGTGTCAGCCTTCAATTGGCTGGTGTGGATATTGATGCCACGTGTCAGCCAATAAAAAAAATGAAACGTGGCCTCCTATTAGTTTTCTAAAGGAAAATTGACGAAGGTATCTAATTGCGAATTTCTTAAAGTTTAGGTATCAATTTAGCACAAATTGAAAATTGAGGCTTCGAATCGCAAAAATGTGAAAACTCAAGTGCCGATTTTGCAATTAATCTAAAAAGAGAAATGCTTTAACCACAAAGAGATCGAACAAAAATAAATTCACAAACTGGCTTGTCTTGATATGATACGTTAGATTATAAAGTTATTTTTATTGTAAAGTAGATCTAACGTATCATATGAAGCCATATCAGCTTGTTGATTTATTTTTGTGAGATCTCTTTGTAGCTATAACAGTTCTCATCTAAAAATATTTCCATATAACTGCTTTCTTGTTTCCTGTATTGTTTCCTTTAAACATTGTTCGGAAAGATGCTTGCTAGGGTTTTTTTTTTTTTTTGTTTTTTGCTTGACAATAGTTTCCATTGGGTGTGTTTTAGGTTTGATGTAAAGATAGCAGCAGCTGTAGCTGAAGAAACAAACTTACCATTTGTTACTGCAGAAAACAAGTTTGAAGCTTTGGTTAGCTTCTAATTCCCTCATTCGGTTTTTCATCTTTCATTTTTGTTATTTTTATGGTGTAAGAATTGATTTTTTTCACTTTTTTGAGCAATTGGTTCTTCTCACATAGTCCCACATAGGATAGAATAATGTTGTGTGCTCATATATTTACTTTTTGGCAGGCTGCACATGATGCTTTTGTTGAAACTAGCGGAGCCCTTAACACAGTTGCTGTTTCTTTGATGAAGATTGGAAATGACATATGATTATTAGGAAGGTCTGTATGCCTAGTATCACCCTTGCAGTGTTATCATATATTTTGAAAGATTTTCAGTGTTTTCTCTGTACAGTGGTCCACGATATGGCTTGGTGAACTCATTCTTCCTGAAAATGAGCCAGGCAGCAGTATTATGCCTGTAAAATCTCCTTGTTCCTTATTTTCATTTTTTAATAAAAACCTCAAATTCCTTTCAGTTGACTAAGCCTATTTTCTTTCAGGGAAAAGTCAATCCTACTCAGTGTGAAGCTCTCACTATGGTCTGTGCTCAGGTAAGTTTATGTGTGCCGTATTTTGGTTAATTAAATTAATTGAGCAATGAGGAAAAAAATTAGCACTGGGGGACTCATCAGCAAGCAAGTAGTAAGACGTATAGAAATGATAGTCTTTCCTAAGTCTCCTATAGGATTCAGTCATACAGTGCTATTTCTATAAAATTGGTTTTCAATTAATTTAATTATCATTTTATAACCTTTCCATAATTGTTTTTTTCCTAAATATCTTTTAGGTTATGGGAAACCATGTAGCTGTTACAGCTGGTGGATTGAATGGTCATTTTGAACTAAATGTATTCAAGCCAATGATTGCAAATGGGCTTCTACATGTATGTTCTATCCTTGTAATATTATGGTTTTACTTATTAATGTGTTCTGCTGGATGTAATCTCAGGATTAGTTCCTTATTGGAGGTGCTAAGTGCATCCATTGCTCAACGTCAACTGACCACGATAGTATAGGAAAAATCATTTTGTATCATCAGTGCTTTGGGGTAGAAGTCAGTCAGCCTGGCAGTTCTTTAAAATTTTTCAAGCTTAGGTCAAAAAAGCTAGTTGGGAATTTTGAAAGTTATGTATATTAAAGTGTTGGTGGACCTGCTTAGAATTGTTTTACGGAACGCCATTTGAATATATGTTCTTAATCTCTTGATGTCTTCAAGCAAAATCTTGTGCCCTGCTATATTCCTAATGCATGCACTGTTTTGAGCTTACCCAACCAGTGATTGTGTTCTCTTACATAGCTAGTGTTTTTGTTTCCCTACCGACAGTCGCTGAGATTGCTTGCAGATGCATCTGCCTGCTTTGAAAAGAACTGTGTCAGAGGAATTCAAGCTAATAGGGAAAGGATTTCAAAATTGCTGCATGAGGTCAGTTGATGCTGGGTACGGAATATAAAACTTGTAAATACTATTCTATGCTCTAGATTTCAGTGCTAATGGACATTTGTTGTTGCTGCTGCTTGGCATTGCGGTCATTAATGCTTGTGACATCCTTGAACCCTGTAAGTTTCCACCTATAGTCTTCCAGTGTTCATGTCTATGCTTCTGCATCCCACTGCTTGGTGTTTCAACTTTTGTCGCTGATTCTGTTCCAGAAAGTTGGTTATGATAATGCTGCCGCTGTTGCCAAGAAAGCACACAAGGAGGGAACTACTCTGAAGGTATAATTCCTTCTTCTTGTCCATGCAATATTCAGTATGTTCTCTTGTGACATTTGATTTTTAAATGACACAATGCTCTTTCTTGAGTAGTTAGGCCTAGTATGCAAAAATCAATTGCTTGTGATATTATATTTCACTTGTAAAAATATCCCATTCTTCTTTGGCAATATTTTCTTTAAGTGCTTTTTTTTTTTTTAAGATGTGAAACCTCTTCAAGGCAGGGTCCTTCGGACCCACCCCTGCAGAGTAAATCTCGGTCCCGTGCACAGCACCCTCGGAAATTTTCCTACATGGAATTGGTTAAATCGCTGGCTTTTCATTAGAGGGTATGGCCCCAAATGATTGTTTGCACCCATGAGATGTTAAACCTTGGACCTTGAAGGAAGTGATACCCCAAGACTAAGGCCTTCACCACTTGGGCCAACCCTTTGGGGGGTTTTTCAGTGCTTCTTGTTTGGTCGATTGGTGCAACAGGCTAGTAACCTCACTGTTTTATTTAACTCTTAGGAAGGGAAGGATGGGTTTGTCTTTAGGTGGAATATAATGTCTACTGTGGAGTTTTTTATGTTGGTATCTAGTAATGGTGTTTTTGGTGCCCTTTGGATGGGTGAAATACGAGATCTAACCAATATTTAACTCTGCAGGAAGCCGCATTGAAACTGGGAGTGCTAAGTGGCGATGAATTTGATAATCTTGTCATGCCTGAGAAAATGATTGGCCCATCTGACTGACAAGCTTATCAAGATTTTGAAGCTCCTGATAATTGATTTCAGCAGTAAGTGCCTGATGTTTCATTTTCGCATTACATCTTTCAAACAGATGTATTAGGAATCTAAAATACAACAGATACAGTTTTGAGTTACAAACACAAGAGTATTGCTTCTTGTAATACCACTAACTTTAACACCCAATTAACACTACTGATATAGCAGGTATGCATTTGCAAAATTAGAACTCAAAAATCAAACCAGGCTCATTCAGTGCATGCCTGTCACATTAGTTGTGTTTTGTGGATATTTCGCCAGTGATGTTATTAGTAAGAATTACTCTGAAAGCAATATTCTTGAGGTTGTCTCCGTGGCTGGTCTTGGTCATTGATGATGCCCGTTGATTTGGTAAACAAGGGGAAGCTTCTCCCATTTTGTCGTGGTTGGTATAGAGAAATCGAAGCACCATAAGTAAAACAAATGTTCGCTTTTTGGAATGCATTTGTACTGTCTTGTACGTTAAAGGAGTATTGGAAGGATTGAAGTATAGAAGATTCAGTTGAGTCACGTGTCGCTTGCTTCTTTTTTCTTAATCAAGCAAGCATTTTATTAACATTAATAAATCAAGATACATAAAGAGGGATGGGATTACCTAACAAACATACCATTACAACAAATATAGTGCAAAAGTGAAAAATAGAACGGATTTTAAGGCAAACAATTTGGTCTCCACCCATTCCACTTGAAGAGGGTGTCGTCTTAGATGATGGTTTTTTTATAGTTCACTATGCGAACTGTGTTACCATCGTTGGAGGCAATAGTTGTTGGTGGTGCACTGCAATTTATTGGTCTAAGATGTTCGCAAAAAAGATTGATATCCCCAGTTCCCAGATTATCGATTAGGGAAAACGAAAATATAATAGGATGATCGGCATTGATTAGCTTGAATCTCTGGTGGCCAAATTTCTTCGCACCCGCCTATGACAGCATGTGGAGTCCACACACTAGTGATAATGAGATGGAGTGGGTTAGATTTAATAGATCTTGGGGTAACAAAACTACTAGTACAATGTGTGCAAACGTTGAATGTGTTTCGACGTGACGACACATGGTGATCACGCGGGAGGTCATACGCTGATATTTTCACTCCGGTTTTGCACTATACCAATAGATCGGCGGTTGGGGAGTTGTGTGGGGTAGGTGTAAACAATTAGTCATCAGAATGTAGGGGTTGAAAATGTGACACGACTCGTTAATCCAATACAAACACGATACGATAAAAGCGGGTTAGGGTTTAACTTTAACGGATTCGGGTCAAAACGAGTTGACCCATTAAGACACGATTGCTTAACGGGTCAACCCGTTATGACTCATTAAGAAAATTGAATTTACCTTTATACCCTTAGACCTAAAATTTAAAAAACCCTAAACCTAACCCACAACGACCCTCAGTTTTCTTTTTCTCAAACTTCAAACTTCTCACGCCATCCCCCTCTCTTCGACTTCAAGCCTAAATCTATGAGTAGCAAAAAGGGTCTCTCTGCTCCTTTGGCGAATCCATCGGCCCCTTCTTCCAGTCCTTCTACCGTTGAGCTCTGCAAGGGTGTTAATGGCCTCATCATCCTCCACGAGCCACGTGTAGCTTTGCTGAGGTGCTCTAAAAAATGTCTTCCTCCCTCACCCCATTTTCGTTTTTTTTTTTCTTATCAGAATGATATTTTCTATTATTGAATCCAGTGTTTGCGTCTAATCCGATGCTTGATTTGGTATTTTGTTTTTTGACTCTTGTGCTAGATTTATACTTCTTTTTTATAAGAATTTCAATTTTCGTTGCTTTTATCTATTTCATGAATCGAGGGCCTGTTTGGTGGTTTCTGAACCTCACGCACTCTAATATGCTCCTAAGTCCTATATTTACTTATACGCGTATGTATGCATGTATTATATTGTGAGTACTATGTTTGAAATCTAATTACATGTAAATCACAAGATCAAATCTCCGAAGAAAAAGTGCTTGATTCGTTCATTTTTTTTCTGTTACAAAAGAACGAGCCAAGAACTTTGAGGCAAATCAACCCTTTGCAATTGCTCAGGAGTTGGTACGGGAGATCGAGATTTCCCACTGGGGCAATGTGTAGGTGACAGAGCATTACAATCTTGTCCATGGCGGTGCTCAAAGCAAGGGGAGTTTTCTAGGTATGCTTGCATTTTCTTTCATGTTTGTATGCTTTCTTCCGATTCCTAAGTTAGAAGTTTGATTGTGGATTATTTTCTACTGCAGGCTTGACTTGTTTGCAGAGCCACAAATTTTGGGGGCTGGTGTCATCCCACTTCTCTTTCTCTGCAATCTCATGCCATTTTCATATGTTTGTCATTTTGTTTTTTGACCCGCTACTTTGATATGCTACTTTAATGTAATCTCATATAAAATAGAGAGTATTGATTTGTTTTCTGACCTGCTACTTTGGTATGTTATACTTCAAATGTGCTAACTATTTATTCTATTGTTTTAGTAATGTTGTTATCAAAGGCATGACAATCTTGGCTCCTCTCAACGCACCAAATACTGATGGTATCGATCCAGGTATCTTACTTGTTTCCTCATTCACTTATATTCCTAATGCAGTGGACTGCCAATCCTTTTAGTGCAAAAGGGCATAAGAAACTTATCTTGAGCATTAACATCCAATTTGCAGACTCAGCAACAATGTGTTCATTGAAGACTGTTACATTGAGAGTGGGGATGATCTTGTTGTAGTGAAGAGTGGTTGGGACCAATATGGAATCGCCATTGCCCGTCCAGGTGCAAATATCATTATTAGAAGAGTTTTCGGCACCACACCAACCTGCTCTGGGGTTTGAATAGGTAGTGAGATGTCTGGTGGGATTTCAAATGTTTAGATCCGTGTTTTTATTATATTTGGGATTGTAACATTGATATATTTACTATATGTGTTTTGTTTATTTTATTTGGGATGTAATTTTAATAATGAATATTATTATAATGTGTGTGGATCATATTTGTTTGGATTGTAATTTTAGACTTGGTAGTTAATTTTTTTATTTTTTATAGATATTATTTATATTTAAATATCTATATAAAATCAATTAGGTCAAACAGATCGTGTCATGTCAACCCGTTAGCTTACCATGTCGTGTTTGAGTTTGAAATTTTGACACGAAATCCTTAACAAGTTGTGTTCGTGTTGACCCATTAATGTACATACCTTGACATGACACGAACATCATCCGTTAACACGATTTGACACCCCTTACCGGAATGGAGTATATCGAGTCTAAAAAAAAAAGCCTATAAACAGGGCATTGTCGAAAATGGAACAAAGAGATGGATGAGAACCACTCCAGTGGAATAATAGTTTAGAGTGAATTTAGAGAAGCGAGACTTTCTCTAAAGTTACGGTTTATAGTCAATGAGATAATTGAAATTTGAAATAAGCATATAAAGTGAATTTTGCAATATTTAAAAATTTCTAAGTTAATTTCCTTTGAATATTGTGGGATATATCTAAAGTGAATTTTACAGTATTTATAGACGTTTGAGTAAATTTTCAATAAATATTGTGATGTCTACTTTTTGGATTTATCACTATCTTACTTTGAAGCCCTAAAATTTTAATGCAAGATTCAAATCATAATCTACAATTATATGTGGCATTTGATAAAGAAAAGCTAACAATAAATATCTACCATTATATGTGGCATTATATCTTAAAAAATATGTGTTTCAAACTTTATTGCACTTTTTATTGAAACTAATATGCCATTATATATGACATTTACTAGTAAGCTACAACTCCACTATAGTCATGACTTGTCCAAAGTGCCAAGTGAGCCTAACAATAACAATCTTAAAAAATATTACTAACACAGTTTTTCAAAAAATGAAAAGGAAAAATAGGAACATAAGTTGTGAAGAATCTATTCGAGACAAACAATATCATTATAAGGAAAGCTTTTAAATAATTGGTGTAGAGCCTATAGACAACCATTTTATAAATTTTATACAACTCTTCAACAAATATTAGTAATTTTTTTAATTTTATTTGGTTTTGCTGGGTTTGATTTAAAAAAGAATAATATTTTCCTAAAATGCTTAAAAAATAATTGTGTTTGTGTCATTCTAAATTTTTTAATAAAGATGATTTATTGGTTTGACGGTCGGTTCGTCAGTCAACTTGAACCATGGTTAGTCTCGTATCAATAGGGCTAAGCATTGACAATGTCGGAGTTTGAGTGCCCTACTTCCAACTCTGACTCTAACTTTGTCGAAGGTCGGATTCGACCTCCAATTCTGATTCGCATAGCCAATTCTGATTCGCATAACCTTCAATTTAATTTTGACTCTGACTTGTCGGAGTAGAGTCGGATTTTGACTTTTTTTCGCAGTCCATTTGAAATTTCAATTTGACAATCTTAGGCTCTCACTAATTAGATTTGAGCTTCCTGATTTTAATTTAAAAAAAAAACATTTTTTCAATTTCGATTTTATTAAAACATAACAAAAATTGAAAAAATAAACCATTGTACAAACTATTGTTACTATACATGTTATTATATGTTAATATTTATACATTAGTATTACATGTTATTATACATTACTAGTACATGTTATTATACTTTAGTTACTATATATTAATATTACATGTTATTATAAATTTATATATTTGTGTTTATATGTTAGTTTTTATACAGTAGTTGTTATTACACATTAGTGTTGCATGGTAGTAATAGTTAATAGTATGATGTTTACATATACTAAACTATTATTAGTGAATTTAGTCTATTTATATTATAGTATAAGCATATTATTTTATAATAATTTGCTCATATTAATATATTATTGAACTTAATTAACTATATAAGTTATAGTTATATAAAATATATATGATTAACATATAAAAATATATATATATATATATATATTTATAAAATATGTACAATATCAGAGTCAGAGTCGGTATATTGCCACTTCCGACTTCGACTCTGAATTTTTTGGTTAAAAAAACTCCGATTTATCAGAATCGGTGCGGAGTCGGAGGCAGAATTGGATTTTCGGATTTTTGCTTAGCACTATGTAATACTCTTTTCAAGCCAACTCAGTTTTTACCCAATTAAGCCTCAAACGCAAGTGGTTCAAGTTGGTGCTCCTTGCTCCCTATTTTTTTGGGTCTAAGGCCATTAAAAACCAAGCATAGTGAGCATCTTTGGGTAACAAAAGTTTTTGAAAGTATTGAGAAAAGGCTTTGAGTTATAGAAAATGATAAATACACTACCTGTTTTACAATCCTTTATACAACTATATTTTAAATTAGTAGTATTTTTGTAAAGTAATATTATTTTATTTTAAAATATGATTGTATAAAGGGTTGTAGAAAATATCGTGCGTGTATCGTTAGTCATAAGATATATTGTATTCGTTATTGAAGTGATAGAGTCTATTAAAAAATGTTTAGAAAGAAAAACTTGGGAAATATATATATATATATATATATATATATATATATATATATATATATATATATATTCTGTTTGTAAAAGTAGTGAAATTCATTTAAAGTAAAAAATAAACGTAAAAAGAGAAAATTTGTTATAGTATTCTTCTAGTTTCAATAGAAATAGTGAAATCCTCTCATGGTTTGATGAAAGAATAATGATATATACAAGCTCCAAATGTATAAGTCTCGCACAATCATTTTATAAAAAAGTGGATCTCATTATGAAAAAGTGTGAAAAACTCACTTTTCTTAGTCAGATCTAATTTTTTACAAAAGGCTTGTTTGAAATTTATGCATTTAGAGCTTGTCCTAACATTTGAAAATTATGTTAGAAAAATTGAGAAATTATTTTGGAGTTTAAAAGCGAATGTATTGAAAGTTATATACTCGACAAAAAAATAAAAACAAATGATTGGCAAGAGAAGTGTTATTCCAAGAATATTACACAATAAATAATCCATTAAGATAATTTATAAAATTTAAAATTTAAAATTTATCTTTTAAATTAAATTATATTACGTAGATAATCAGTGATATAGAAGACTTGAAACATAGAAATTATAACCTTTTAGTTTGGAAGATTAGCCTAGTTTCTCTTTCTTTATTCTTTTGGGGTCAATATTAAAAAGGGTTTTGCTACACAACCTTCTACTATTCACTCACATTCTACACTCCACATCTTTTAATATTTTTTAATATTTTTTTAAAATTTTTTTGAATTTATTTTTTTTTAAATATTTCAAATTTTTTATTCACTATTCATAAACAAATATTTAATAAAAAAAATTAAAAAAAAGGTGGAGTGTGGAGTGTGGGTGAATAGTAGGAGGTTGTGAAGATTTTTTATATTAAAAAAGCCCAAGTCGATTACTAGAGGCACATGTCTAAGAAAGTATGACACGTGTAAGCATCTGGACCGTTTACATCCAGCCCTAAAAGGCCCAATAATGCCGAACCTGTCCCAAACCCTAGGGTAATGACATTTCTGTGGCCATATATAAACCTCAGCTTTCACAAACCCTCATCCTCTCTGCCATAGCAGCTACCACAGAAAGAGAGAGATGGTTTCGCTAAAACTCCAGAAGCGGCTTGCCGCCAGCGTTCTCAAGTGCGGTCGAGGAAAGGTCTGGATCGACCCAAATGAAGTCAACGAAATCTCCATGGCCAACTCTCGTAGGCTCTCTCTCTCTCTTTAATTTCTCATACCGGAAAATCAATCAAGAAGAAAAATCCCTTTTTATTTTTATAATTTAGTTCTTGATGGTTGAGATACGTTTGCTATTGGATCGATGTGATTAGGTTTAAATCTTCGAACTTTGTTTGGTTGCCAGTTTTTCTGGTAGGTTATTTGTTTGCTGATAAGTCGTACGCAAAATAAAAGAAATGGAAAGCGTTTTAGAGTACTGTGGCCTACAGCTGCAGTAGTCGCTAATGAAAATTCAAGTTTTTTTTCCTCTTTATTGTCGTATCGTCTTTCTCAGCAGCCAAACGAGGCATTAAAATCTGAATTTGTGTGTTAGGTTTTCTGCTGTCGCTTAAACTGTTATGAGCTGGGGTTTTGGTTCCGTGCTGTTAGGGTGATTTGGGACTGTTTAATTTATATTTTTTAGCTTGTTTTGTTGTATGGACTTTTTATTTGGTAGATGATGATTGTTGATTGCTAAGTGCAGGCCAAAACATAAGAAAGCTGGTTAAGGATGGTTTCATCATCAGGAAGCCAACCAAGATTCACTCGCGTTCTCGTGCACGCCGCATGAAGGAGGCCAAGAGGAAGGGACGCCATTCTGGATATGGTATTCTTTCACCCCTGAGAAATGTATAAATTTTGTTTCAAATTAAATTAATATTGAGTTCAGAACTTAGATTAATCATCACCCATGATGACTAAAATGTCCTCTACTTATTTGCTGAAGACATTGACACCAGAAAATTTGCATGCCCTTGCTGAACAGGCCTATTTGTACATGCTAGTTAGTCAAGGAGTTGTCTAGTTTCTAATCATTTATTGATATGCATCTGTAAAAGATCTTTATACCATATTTGGAAAACTGAAGAACTAGAAGTGATGCATCTCGGGTAGAACACTATGATTTATTACAACTTTCCAAGCAGGCTTTCATTTAAATGAAACATGCAATATATATTTGGGGTTTGGTTGCTGATGTAACAGCTGAAGTTAGGGGACATTCTGTAAAACTGATTTATGAATTGCCTTCAGGTAAGCGTAAGGGTACAAGGGAAGCAAGGTTGCCCACCAAAGTGCTATGGATGAGGAGAATGCGTGTACTCAGGCGCTTGCTCCGAAAGTATAGGGAATCAAAGAAGATTGACAAGCACATGTATCATGACATGTACATGAAGGTTAAGGGTAATGTTTTCAAGAACAAGCGAGTTCTGATGGAGAGCATCCATAAGTCCAAGGCTGAGAAGGCAAGAGAGAAGACTTTGTCTGATCAATTTGAGGCGAAGCGGGCGAAGAACAAGGCCAGCAGGGAGAGGAAATTTGCAAGAAGGGAGGAGCGATTGGCCCAGGTAAGGTTTTCAGTATTCTTTTGTATGTTACCCTGCAAGTGCTTGTATGGTTGCATAAATATTAGATCGTGTTAACGGATGATTACTGAATTGGATACTTTGTTTCCTTAGATTGTGAATTTATTGTGATTTCTTCTTTTTTTGACAAAAATTGTAGGGACCGGGAGAAAAACCAGTGGCAGCTCCACCCGTTGCTGCTTCTCAACCTACTCAGTAAGTAACATAGTTATGTTCTGCACCTATTTGAATTCAGTATGCCTGTCATTGTCATCTAAATAAGTAAAATTTCTATCACTTACAGGACAGCTAAAAAATCCAAGAAGTGAGACCTCATTGAAGAGCACTAAAGGATGCATGACTTTTGATGGTCCATGCATCCTAGGTTGTCGTGCTACAGTAATTTTGACGAGTATGTGTTATTCGATGGTTTTGGAACTTCTTATTAGTTTATATCCTGGATAAAAGGAGTCCTAATGTTTTGGTGCTTTGTTCAATTAATGTTTTCTTTTGTTATATTATTGATTCTTCCTGTTTGAATCTGACTTAGTTTGAAGTGTCTTTATATTTATTTTTTGTCTACCGAATGAGCCCTGCTACATGCACGGAGCAGAACACACCAAATCTGACTTACTCTTCATGCATGTTCAAATATTAAATCATTCACGGTTAAGACATTTCTCTTCTCCAAGAACACGGTACAAATGTTCAACAAATTTGAATTTCCGTAATGGGGATGGTTTTGTTAGGATGTAGTTTGACGTGTGCATCGATCGAATTTAGCTGAGATCATCTATCAGAGTTACATATTTGCTGAAATTCCATCCTATCTTCATTATGATTTCAAGTGCCTTTAAATACATCTATGCAAGGGAATATAGAATCAGAAATGGAATTAAAGTGGTTATAGGGTATTGGAGAGAATAAAAGAAAAACTTTCCCACGGTTACTCTAGCTCGCTACTCTGCTGTATAGGTTGCATTGTATCTATGCTAATATCATCAACTGGCCAGCGGTGCTGTACATAAATAACCGGTGCAGATATCTTGGAGTTGGGTTTTCTACTAGGAGCTTCCTTGGATTTTTCGAAAATCTCGACACCCAGTGCTAATAAAAAAAAAATTATTCGAGAAAGTAGTAAGGGTGGTTCCTAAATGGTTGAATCTAATCCTCGTATGAGTATTATTCGAGAAAGTAGAAGGTTTTAACGGTCGTTTCGGGCCTTGTCATAGATCTTGCAGAAGCTACTGTATCGGTTTAGGTTGGATTTAAGTGTGGTTGGTATTGAATCATGTTATGATGTAATATTAGGATGTTATGGTACGTCTGGCGATGCGTCCTCGGCATTTTCGTTCCTATACCGTCTCGCTCGGAGTTGCCTTCTCTTTCAAGAAGTTCTCAATATATTACATAAATTATGGTCTTAGATCGAATATGTGACTCAATGATATGCAAATACCATTTTCCAAGTTTTAATTTGGACTATTTTGGCATATTTCTCCCCTTCTATGCAACAAGAACTATGCCAAGAATTGAAGCTCAACGTCAAATAAAGATTTGATGATGCAATAATTCATGAGTAAAAGATAAACTAAATTATAGTTCTTAACGAGGAGCATGTATAGTTAGAGGTTTTTTTCCTTCTAAATTTCAGAATTTAAAATATTTTGTTATTATAAATAGAGGGAAGGAAAATGATCTATGTCGGAACAGTGCAAACCATTCGAAAAAAATGAGACCTAATAAGATGAGATGAGATGATTTGACTTTTTATTAAAAAAAACATTTTTACAGTGGGTTCCACTTTTTTATAGGACTTGTACCATGTATATTTTAGGCTTGTATAACATTACGCAAAAAATGATTAAAATGCTACTCTATTTGAATTTACCACTCAATTGGACAGCTTAACTAGGCAATGTCATGTGGCACTACCAGGTTATATTAAGAAATAGAACGTAGTACTCCATTTTTCTTTCTCAATTGTGAGACACCTTCCCTCTGGATTCATTTCTTGTTCTATTTTTTATTAATAGCAATGACTATAAAATAAGGTCCATCAACTGTAGGCTGTGATATTTCTTTGACACGATAAAATAGAAATGAAATTATGACTTTGGAAACAAGGGAGATTGATCGACACTTCTAGCAGCTAGGGGTATAAGATTTTTCCTTGGGATTGGGAAAACTAACCGGAATGATTTTTCCTCAGTCAATCTGCATCAGACTGATTAAGGAACCGGTTGGTCTCGATCTAAGAAAGTAAAGAAATTAAATTTTTGGCCCGGTCTCGAGAAGGGTTTTTCACCCCGGACCGAACCGATTGAGTTTAATATATATAAGTTTTTAAATAATTTTCATATGATATTTTATAATTTTTATAATTATTTATATAAATTAAAAGCAAGCAATTATGTAATTTTCTTCCAACTAATTATAAATAATTATTTAATTATCTTCTAACCTAAATGCTTAGATTATACACAAATTAAAGGTTAAGAACTTTAAGACAAGTTATTAACTATTAATTATTGGTAGTACACATACTATTAACATTATTAAGTTAGTATACTTAAATTAAAATACTTAGTTTAGTTAAGTATATACTTAGTTAGACAACTTAGATTATATCATTCACTTAATTTTTCTATTATCATTTTATAGAATTTTTTGTCAAAAACTTGGAAAAAGAAAAAGAAAAAATGGTATGGGCCCAAACACCTCAATTAGAGGTATAATTGGTCCGACTCGATCTGGTTTTGGATTAATTTTAGAATCGAACTGGTAAACACCAGTTTTGAAAAATTAAGAATAGATTTTAGACCGATTCATTATCGAAACTAGAACTTTCGATTTTTTGGATTTTGGTTTGGTTCTATTTTTCTTGTTTTCAGATTAATAACTTAATATTAATGTTTATATTTAAGATTAAAATTTATATGTTATATCATAATTCAAATGTTATATTAAAAATTATAAGATTATTTTATGTTATAGTATAATCAGATGTTATATTAAAGTTTATAAAATTAATTTTATATTATATAAATTTTATGTTATAATATTAATAGACATGAATAATAAAACTAAAATTTCATGTTATATTAATTAGCAATTTAGCATATAATATATATAATATAACATAAAAAATTATATATAATATAAAAATCATAAAAAAATAATTTATATATAATATTAAATTTTAAAAATATATAAATCTACCTGTCCGATTCGGTTTTGTAAATATCAAAGTCGGAATAGGATAGGTTTCTATCCGGTTTTGACTATTATGACCTAGAACTGGACCATATCGATTACGAACCGGAACCAGACCAATTGCGAATCAGACCGAACATACTAGTTTGATCTCATTTGGTCGGTTTTACCATTCACCGATATCTTTTACACCCCTTACCTCAATAAGATTGACCGAACTGAACCAAATTGATCGGGTCGGACTTTTGGTGGATTGAGAAAAATCGATCTAGACTAAATTTTCCTCCAAGACCGAATAGACCATACTAATCACATCCCTACATGCAACATTATTGTTTGATAATGAACTGAATGATACATTTTGAAGATTTATTAAGAAATTTGATAATCTTTTATATTTGGTTTATCATTTTGTAGATACTTATAATTATGATAACAAATTAATATTAGTGATAATAATAAAAAGAAGAGTTTTACTTTTTTAATATGACGTGACTGTCAGGTCGAGCGGTCAATCTAAAAGATAAAAGCCACATAGAAGAGTCGCTTTTCAAAGTGATATTTCTGGTTCAAAAAGTTTTAACTGATCCATGGCTTAGGTACCTATAAAAAAACGATATTTATGTGAGAATCTTTTAGATGTAAAATACTCACATGACAACATCATAATTAATTCAGGAAGGATACAAATATGTTAGGTCTCGTTTGTTTTTAGAGATGAAATGAGATTAAAGTTGAAAAATTGAATAAAATATTATTAGAATATATTTTTTAATATTATATTTGTTTTGAAATTTGAAAAAGTTGAATTGTTTATTTTATTTTGTATGGAGATTTGAAAAAGTTGTAATGATGGGATTGAAGGTTTTTAAAGTTTTCAAAATTTTGAATTTTGGTCTTGAAAACAAACAAGGCCTTAATCTTTTCAATAAAAGAAAAAAAAATTCTGGCGCTTCAGTGGTAACGCTCAAGTCTACCGTTTGGAATTTTTTTTCATTTAATAATTAAAAAAGTGATTTAAACTATATTAATATATTTTTTTATTTTTTAAAAATATTTAAATATATAAAAAAAATATAAAAAAAGAAAAGAAAAGAAAACAATTGGACGGTACACCCCGCGATAAACACTGGGCGGCATAGTAGCCCCGTCCTTCAATAAATATTCACAGTGAACATGCAATGTTAGCAAAAATTATTAAAAAATAGAAAATACAATAAAATATAAATAAATAAAACTATAAAATTTAAAATCACATAGAATCTCACAAAAATAAATTTCTGAAATAAGAGAGAGAATTTATGAACTAATGTGTATTACTACAACTGCTAGAAAAATATAAAAATATGTGAACATAAAAATAAAGGAAAATGTTAGTTTGTCCCGGATTTGCCTCTAGGTTTGATCGTTGGTATATTTTATTTTAATTTTTAAATTATTTTCTAAAATGTTTAAACAAATTACCCCTAGTGATTTGTTTATTTTTTAAAATGATTGAAAAACCTTAAAAGGATTTTTTTTGGAAAAAGAAGAAAGACTAATTGCACTGTTGATGCGTGTGTTGTAGTTGCTAGGCAACGACAACTCTCATGTACCTGCGAGGGTGGAAGAAAGGGTGGTTGGGTTGGCTGTGTCACCTCCGACGTCAAAGTAAAATCTTTGCTTCTAGAACTAGGAAAGCAAGAAGCTATGGAAAGTTAGAGAGAGATACTGAACGCGTGTAACCCCTTTCCCGTTGTCAACCTTCCTCTATTTATAGCCAATTTCTCGTGGAATTCTTTTTTCGTTGTAATGATCGCATTTTTCCTAGATGATATGACGTCACATTTAATGTAGCCGTTCTTGTCATCTACAGGAGCTCGACCTCAAGGCTGGCCACTCTGAGTTGCATTCAATGCGATCAATCCTGCAGGGGATAGGATCCCAGCCTATTTGCTCCCCATTAATGCGTTGTGACTGGAGGAATGCCGGCTACCTTTCCCCTTCTTAGGCCCTTGGTTCACTTGGGCCTCCCCTTGCGATTTCCTGGTTCCCCTGTCAGGGGTCGTGGGCCTTGACACCAGAGACCTGGACCTAGCCTGGATGAGTACGAAAATCTCCCTTTCTTGTTACCGCGCAAATTCCTATAACGTGGGCATGGAGGGAATTTAATTCTCCCGCATGCTCCGTTCCCTCTTCCCCTTGAATTTTTTCTTCCACTATTTGGCATCAAAATGACGGCCTTCAAATCAGGCGAGAGGATATCAGAGGTGAGAACGAAAGCTGCAAAAGGTGCCTTCCAACACCCTCGAGTAGTCAAATCAGGATACTCCTCTCAAGCGGGTCCCAAAATCATTCTCCAGGAAACACAACAACATATCAGAATTCTCCAAGCATTAAAGTGAAGTTGAGCTGATGCTAGCTTCAAATAGTTGATAACGTCATGCACCGGCTGACAAAAAGGGAGCCGTAACGCATGAGAAAGGGCATAGGTAGTGAGGGCCACCTTTTCAGCGAAGCCCTCAGAGTCGACGACCTTGTGGGGAGGAACCTCAAGAACCATTGAATCAGGGATTCCATATGAATCCCTAAACTTCATGAGGTCAGCTGTGGTGAAGACAGACGACCAATCATAACCTTTGTACTAAGGCACGTCATAGGCAGAGGAGGACTTTGGTGCCGAGGAGGATCCCGTCGGAGGGGGAGCAGGAGATACATGAGAAGGAAGCCAATAAATGTTATGGCGATCCATTGACACAAACAAGTGATACGAATGACGAAAAGCTAGGGTTTCAATAGAAAGCACAAACAATGAGGAAGATGAGACAACAGAAGTGAAAGAGGCAACAAGAGGGAGGAGACAATTATTTATAAAAGGAGACGTGACGGTTGAAGTACCCTAGGGAGGATATGAGTGGTTTGAAAGCATGATTGCTGCAGATAGATCCCACGATCTGTTGATGTGACTAGGTGTAGACGCAGAGATGTTACAACCCCTCAGCCATGAGAGCACGAACAGCCAATCAAAACCAATGACGTGATGGACAAAAACCATTCATAATTATTAAATTCCCTCCACGCCAACGTGACAAGAATTTGCTAGGTAACTTGAGAGGCTCTTTTATCTTCACCATTTATGCCTAACGATACTGAATAGGCCCATTCGGGAAGCCCAATGGATTGAAAGACCACGGGTGTACCGTACGCATGCCACCACGAAATTGCACAATCTAAGGGGATCAATATGGTATCATCGTCAATGAAAGATAATCCCTCCTACGTAAACAATGATATATTTGTCCATGATATGGTAATCCCTTCCTTCTTCCATTATTTTGGGAATGCGATAATCGAATCCTCAGGATTTGGAGAAAGGATTGAACTATCATTATCAACAATGAGCCAGCATTAGCAGTCCAAGGTAACTTTTTTTCTATCCCTTACTGCAAGGCAATACTCATATATTTCTAACTTAAGTATCAAAGGTGCACTAGATAGACTAGGCCACCATCTTTTCTTGTCACAGGTTAGCGGTCGAGATCAGTTGGCAGTGAAACACATCCAAAATATCGAGGTTGGGCAACAAAGTACTTGTTTGAATTGCGGCAAGATGGGGTCACTACAAAAGAAATTGCAAATATCCAAAAAATATTGAGAATGAGGTGACTGAGGAAGTATAGGATGCTCTACTTCTTATGGTTCACAATTTAGTTGATGGTTGAGCATTGGACTCTGGAGCTTCATTTCACATCAAGAAATAATGTAGACTTATGTTGTTGGTAACTTTGGTAAGATGTATTTGGCTAATGGAGAAGCACTAGATGTTGTGAGAATGGGAGATGTATGCATTATACTCCAAAAAAAAAAAAATGTTTGGACTTTGTAGAAAACCATACTTGTTTCTAAGTTGAAAAAAACCTTATCTCTATGAGATAGTTTGACGATGGCTATCATTCAATAGTTTTCTCTGTGGTATAAGAAAGGTTACAAAAGTCTTGGCTTGTCATCAAAAAATTGATACTCTGTATATGATATTGCGATCAAAATTGCTATCATTGAAGCTAAGAATAATGTAAAGTAGTTCTCATATGAGCCAGAAAGTCATATGATTCAAAAAGGGTTGAAGGTACTTCTGTCAAAGCGGAAGATACTAGAATTGAAATTAGTTGATTTGGATATGTGTGAGAGTTCTGTGAGAGCACTAAGGTCTTGGAGGCTCTTGACACTATGTCACCTTCATCGATGACTATAACATAAAGGTATGGGTTTATTTCATGAAAAATAAATCTAATGTGTTTGAAACATTCAAGAAATGGAAATCAATGGTTGAGACTGAAACAAACTTGAAACTAAAATGCTTGAGATCTGATTATGGTGGAAAGTACATTGATGGAAGGTTTAAGAAGGACTTTGCAGCTTATAGTATTAGAATGGAGAAGACTATTCATGGGACCTCACAAAATAATGGTGTAGCCGAGTGTATAAACAGGACCATCAAAGAGCAAGCTAGAAGCATGAGGTTACATGCTGGGTTACCACCAACATTTTGGGCATATAGAGTTAACACTGAAGTTTATCTAGTTAACCATGTTCCATAATTTCCTTTAGAGTGCATATTACTTGAGGAGGTTTAGAGCAAAAAGGAGGTGAAACTTTCTCACTTAAGAGTTTTGGTCATGTTTCATATGTTCATATTGATTATGATGCTCGCAGCAAGTTTGGAGAAAGTGTTTCCTAAGATCACAGTGCAGAGCAGATGTTTGAGTAACATGGAGAGTAAGGCTTGTTCCATAGTTAGATACAAAGTCGTATGCCACAGAGTTATGATGAAACCTTGCGATATGAAGATTTGAGCAAGTGGAAGTCAGCAGTTAGGTTAAAGAGTGAGCAACAAGTGGGTATATTGCTTAAAGAAAGAGCAACAAGTGGGCATGTCAATTAAAGAGTGAGCATGATGGTAGCAAGAGGTATAAAACTAGACTTGTTATAAAGGGTCTCAATAGAAGAGAGGCATGAAGTTTTCTCTCCACTTGTGAAAATTAAAACAATCAAGTTAGTACTATGAATGGTGGCTACAGAGAATTTACATCTTGATCAGTCAAATGTGAAAACAACAATTTTTCATGGTGATTTAGAAGATGACTTAGCTAGATGGGTTCACAGTATAGGGAGAGTCTCACTTGCAAATCGAAGAAAAGCTTGTATGCCCTAAAACAAGTTCTAAGGCAGTGTGGTATAGAAAGTCTTACAAATTAATGTGTAGTTCCTGTTTCATCAATTGTGAGTCAAACTATTGTTGTTAGGTTACGCATTTCGACAACCACTAAATTATTCTATCGTTCTATGTAAATGATATGCTTATTGTAGGGTTTAGTATTGAGGAGATCAATAATTTGAATAAATAGTTGTCAAAACAATTTGCAATGAAGCATTTGAGAGTTGAAAAAAAAATCCTTGGCATGAGAGTTATCAGAGACAGGGTCAAAGACGAATTGAGACTTTCACATGCCAATTATGTTAAAACAGTTCTCAACAGGTTCAATATGGACATCATTTCAAAATTAGCAATGATAAGTCACCGAAAAAAGAAGAGTAGTATGATTATATGACTAAGGTATACTACGCCTCAAATATTGGCTGTTTGATGTGCTATGGTCTATACGAGACCAAACATTTCCCATAAAGTGGGAGTTGTGAGTGGTTACATGAATAATCTAGGAAAGAATCATTGGAAGACAGTAAAGTGGATTCTGAGCTACGTGAGGGTTTTTTTTTTAAGAGGTGTCTTGCTTTACTAAAGTTGGTATGAAACTGCAATGTTATGTTGATGTTGATTTAGCTGGTGATACTAATAGCCGGAAGAGTATTATAGGGTTTTGTATACGCTCTAGGTAGTACTATTATGTCTTGGGATTCAGACTTGTAAAAGATACGTCTACTACAGAAGTCGAGTATGTTGTTGTATCTGAAGCCTCAAAAGTGATGGTTTAGTTATAGAGTTTCTTGGAGGAGTTAGGTAAGAAGAGTGAGAAAGGTATAATACTCCATAGTGACAATCAGAGTGTGCCATATTCTTTGCCAAGAATCCAAAATTTCATTATAGGACCAAAAATATTCAGATTAAATATCATTTTATTTGATTTCTTCTTAATGATGACTAATTGATACTTGAGAAAATTTGTCGAAATAAGAACCCTGCAAATATGTTGATTAATGGTGTTACACTTGAGAAACAAAAGTTGGGTACAACTTCAGTTGGTCTTCTTGCCTGAGGACATGAGCTATGAGCAGCAAGAATGGAGATTTTAGTTTTTGAGGTAGGTGATTGATATTTGTGGATGTAGTGGTCTCAAAGTGGGAACTCAGTTGGTCTTCAATGTGTGGAGCTTGGTTGTGTTTGTGGGACCTCAATTTGATGACCCAACCCGACAAGGATCCATTGCGGTTTTTAGTGGATTTTCAATTGACCCGCAATCTACGATTTATTATTCACTTGTACTGTCGTCTCTCTACATTTTACTATCATTGGAAATAAAATCTTCTGCGACTCTACGGACATAGTCATGTTTTCGAATCACGTAAACATTCTGTTGTATGTGATTGATTCCATTTCTCTTTTTTTTTTCTTTTTTTTTTTTTACTTTTACTTTTTCTATTATCATTCCTAACAAGATGGAATTTGAAACTTTGAATGAGATTACGGTTTCAATTGTTTCCTAATCTATTTAGGGAAGAAATCCTCAATAGCATTTCAGATTTCATCCCAAAATTCGATTAAGATTTCAATCTGAAACCCTAAAATGTGTACACAACATAAACATCAAAGGGTAAAAATCACAATGAACTTCACAACATCAATAATCTATTCAAAATAATCTTGTCCTCCATTGAACATCATCCCAACCTCCTTGAATTCTAGCACATCTAAACGAATGGACCGATTTTAAGATAGGTTATTACGGTTTCAAGCTATTTACATGGAGAGGGAGAGGATGTCACTTCAAATAGACGGTGATAGTGACTGAGATGGCGACGACGATTGAGTTGTAAGAGAAGAGAGATAGAAATTGAGAGATTGAGACGAGAGATATGGAATGAGGGTTGTGTGGGGAAAATGAGGCTCTTGAACCTACATGTGGTTCTAGAATGGCATCGTTTTGCTAAATCTTTAATTGAGTGCAATGCCCCACTCTACACCCACCCATCCAAAGCTTCTACCTACCACGGACAAAGTTGACAAATGGGCCAGGTACAAATACATTGTCACCAACCCTATCAAGAAATGTCCTCAACTTCAAAGATAATATATACATATTGAGGTAAGTCTAGCCCAAAGCAAGCTAGAGGTATAAACCTGGATGCAAATCTGGGTACTCAGCTATACGTGGGTTAGGTCCGAGTAGGTAGAAGCTTTGGACGACGCCCCGCTTGGATTACAATCAAGGACGACGCCCCACTCGGATTATCACCCGTCCCTTGACCCCCCACATCCAGAGGAGGGCACCCGCCCAAGTGGGGTGAGGGTGAGGCCCAAGGCTACAACTTGCCTCCCCCCCCCCCCCCCCCCTCCCCTCCCCTCCCCTCCCCTCCTAATGTGGGGTGGGGGTGGTGAGACGTGTGTGTAGAATCCCTAACTTGGATCCACATTCAAGTTTATAATACAATATTACAATTTGGGCACCTGTCCAAGTTACCCAAGTGGAGTACCAGGTTTTACCTGATTACAAAAATATGAGTATCCACTTATTTAGGATTTGTCAAAAGACCCTTTTAAAGGAGAGGCCTAGAAACATCATTTGAAGATCAAAGTTTACTCGCTACCACAAGACTATTTAAGGGTATAAGAATTTTCTTGCACAAGAGTTAAGGATACGTGTTGTAAATCCACAACAAGAGTAGGGGTATAATCGGTCATATCCTTTCGTAGCAGGATTTTTGGACCGGATTAAAAATTTCAGTTCACCCTTTTTCTAGACCAGATTAGATTGATTATCCCAAGGATCGGACCGTTAGCTATTGGTTTGGTCAGTCCATCCAGTTCGTATTTTCTTTTTTATTTTATTTTCTTTTCTTAACAAATTAATTAAAAGATAAAAATTATATAAAAGAATAAATTAAAATTAAGTGACATTTTTAATGTGGATTATCTAATATTAATAAAATCATTAATTACAATTATATTGATGATGTTACTAACTTAGTACTCCATAATCAATACTTAATAGTATGTGTATGAAATTATGATAGTTAATATGTAATGAGCTATATTAAAATCTTAATATTTCATATATGGCTATTGAATAATTATAGGTTGGATATTTCATCAATGTAACTTAGGTATCTTACAAAAAATATACCTAAATATTTTATTTAAGAGTAGATACTAGACTATGTACTATTGCATATAAATATATAATGTTATGATTTATCATGTATTCATAATTTCATATAATATATTAGTTAATATTTAATAGTATATTTAATATTTTATATGATCAATGATCATATGTTAGATGAAAATTATATAATTAAGTTATACAACTATCATATAAAATACTATATAAAAATAGTTATATATATATATATATATTAATTTGAATCGTATGAAGTAGGGCTGTACAGAAACTAATGGGACCGGCCATCTTCGACCATCTCCAACGTGGACTGGCAGCCAGAGTTCGAAATTGGTTGAAACTGGCAGAGAATCGGTCAGCCAGTAGTATAAAATTAAGGAAACTGACGTCGGTCGGTTTGGTTTTGGTCTGAACCAAACCTAAACTATCGAACCGGCCGATTATATATATATTTATATTATACGTATATAAAACGATGCCATTTCACTTACTTAAGTGAAACGATGATGTTTGTCTTAACTAATTTTCATAAATCTCCCTTCTCTTCTTCTTCTTCTTCTTCTTCTTCTTCTTATTCCCCCCTCTTCTTCCCTTTGCAACTTTCCATTGGTGGCACAACCCGTTCCACTGGCCTCCCCCTTTCACAGCGACGCCGACGGTAGACCGACGAACCGCACCGACTCACCAACACCATAGATGCCGATTTTCTCCCCCCAATCGACCGGTTCTAAAGCATTCCATACTGGTTCGAATCGGACTGGACCAGACCGGTTCTTATAATTCATAAATCGGTCGGAATCGGTCCAGTTCCGGTTTTAGGATTTTTCGGACCGGTTGATAAAAAATATATAAAAAATAATATTTTATATATAAGTTTTATACAAAATTAAAATTATACAAAATATTATATATATTAATATATAAGTTTTGTATATAATGTATAATTATATGTGAAGTTTTTATATATAATTACATATCATATATCATATATGAAATAATTTCATATTATAACTAATGGTCTAATACTAATGTATAACTATACTAATAATCTAATATTAATACTATTATACTATTATATAGTCTAATATATTATAATTTATATAGCTATACTAATATATAGTTTATAACTAATACTAATATATAACTATATTAATAGTCTAATATTAATACTATTATATAGTCTAATATATTATTTAGCTATACTAATATATAAGTCTATAACTATTTAACTAATACTAATAGTTTAATATAGACTTATAGTTATACTTATACTATAGTCTAAAATGTCAAATTTACATTTTAAAAAAATTAAAAAACAGACCGGACCAGACCGGATTGGAAACTAGTAAAACCGGAAGTATCGGTTTATGAGAGTAACCGGTGTGTAATCGGTTTTGAAAAATGCACAACTGGTCATATTGGTTCGGTCTTAAATTTTTTCTAACACCAAGCTTAACCGAACCAATTACAACCCTAACCGTCGGTTTGGCATCGGTTTTAGACCGAAACCGTGCCAAATACTTCAGCTTTCAGTCCTAGAATGAAGAAAGGTAGCCGGCGAGCAATGTCTTTCTTTCCGAAAAAACAGAAAACAAAGTGGATGATGGATGGCAACGAGCAATGGCTCTTTTTTCAGGGGTTTTTTATTTTTTATTTTAAAGCAAAAAACTAAAATGGGAGGATATCATTATTGCATTCTTTCCTCAAATAGTGGTGGTAAAAGTCTCCATCTTGGTGTTATCCTCCATTTCTAGTAAGGTCTCAGTTTTGAATATCTAATGTGTAAATAATTTTTAGGAACTATCAGATTGGGTGATATTTTCCACATGATTTCTGCCAACGATATTTCCACATGATTTCTGCCAACGAGATCTTTTTTAATAGGCACCTAAACCATGGATCAATTTAGAACTTTTAAACCACTAGTCAGTTTGAAAAAATCTTAATTTCTTTTTGACTAATCTGGTTTATCTGTACTAATGCTGGATACAAACGTACAAATCTTAAAAAAAATTAGAACCCACCATAAAAATGTGATTTTTTTTTTTTAATTCTGTATACATGGTACCACAGAAGGGTGCTTAAATTGCATACGAAATGGTGCTTAAATTCAGTATACATGGTGCTGTATACTCGAATATTTATTTCCGGCCTGTTCATACGAAATGGTGCTTAACATATCTAGTTTTAACATTTACCAATTGGAAAATGAGAAACTCAATATTATTTTGTTTATTTTGGCTCTTCTTTCTTCATAAATCACGTGGTTTAACCTGGTTTAGTGGTGCCACTGCCCAGTGCCCACTATCTGGCCGGGTCTGCCTGCCATCTCCACCTCGCACATGCAACGATGGGATTTCATTGGGGGGAAAGTAGACAAATACATGACAATTTCACAAAAAGATCAACTTCTAGAATATAATTAACAGAAGTAAGGATAGATCCCAATGGACGCCATTACACAGCCGATTCAGCCGAAGAGGTCCTAGAGGCAGGTTCAGGAACGACCTCCTCTTCATTGAAGCTCCAGAGATCAGCTTTCGCCTCCTGGTCATTAGCGCAAACCAACGCTGTCGATGGATGAGTATTGTAATTTCCAGAAACAATGGTTGGGTCAGTGTTCGTTTCCCCAACAGACTCAAACCCAATACAACCGAGTCCTCCAATTTGGTTCAAATCATAACCGAACCCAAAATCCGAACCTCTTGAATATTTATTGTTCACGTCAGCATTGTCCCGGAGATGAGGATCAGGGAAACTGGAGACGCTTCGAACAAAGGGCGGGTTATAGTGATTTTGGTTTTGGGAGGTGGTAGTGAAGTAGCAGACCTCGTTTTCGTCTTCGTTGGGGAAATTAACTTTGGCTTTCTTTCCACGGATCTTCCGGGCCTCTCGATCGTAGGCTCGGGCCGCTTCCTCGGCGGTGTTGAAGGTGCCGAGCCAGACGCGAACTCCTTTCCTCGGATCGCGTATCTCGGCGGCCCATTTACCCCACGGGCGTTGCCGAATCCCTCTGTAGAGGTTCTTCCTCTGCCTCTTCGATGGCTTCTCAGCTTCTCCACGAACATCACCTGTTTATATAAAGCTCACGCTCAGAACCTCGCTGCACTTCTCTTGTTTTGAAAAAATTAGGGAAAAATTACATTTGCTAATCCCTCTGTACAGTAAAGGAAGGGTATGTACCTGAAGGAAGCTGCGCTCGTGTGAGTGGGGATGAGACATCGTGGACGACTCGACTCATATTTGACTCGAAGGGGTTGAGCTCGGCGTTGGGCAAGAGATCAGAGGCGGGGATGATGAGATGGGCGAGGATAGCACCGCCGCACATTCTTAAATCGTAAAAATAAGCAGTCTGAAATCGTGAGATTTATGAAGGGTTTTAGGGAAGATAATATGAGGGGGTTCTCTTACAGACGATAATGAAAGGATTGCTATTTGGAAGATGATGTCAAAACTCAGACGGATTGAAGAAAGAGTGAAGCCGGCGGATGGGGCATTTGAAGGGTTAGAAGTGCGTGACAGTACTGTGGATGTGATGGAAACTTCACGATCACTTTTTGTTGTTTGTTTTTTTTTTAACGGATAATTATTAAAACAGTTTATCATTTTTCTATCTTTTTTTTTTTTTGAAAGATAGAAAAAAAAATCATTTTTTATCTATACTTTATCAAAAAAATAATTATATAAAAATAATTTAAAAAAATGTAATTCATATTTTTATTATAAAATAAGCCTAACAAATCATATAAAACTATATCAATTTATAGATTTATTTTTATAAAATCTCTTTATGTCTGTAACACTTTTCTTTTTAAATATTTATTTTAAAGAATACAAATGTAAAATTAAAGAGAGAGAAAATTATTTAGAAAAGTGAATATTCAAAAATTAAAAGAATAAAAAATAAAATAAATAACAAAACTAAACATCTTGTGGGTAGTGAATGCCACTGAATTATCTATTGATAGTCATACAAGTTTGAATCCCTTTGAATTACGTCAAATGGGAATGATTTGTTCAAATTTCAGGTGTGCAAGTTTAAGACAATCTTATTGAAAATAAGTGAGATCATCTAGTGTTACTCGCGGGGTAACTAATTGGTATTGGACATATATATATATATATATATATATATATATATATATATATATATATATATATATATTCACTTTTATACCATTTTAGTCCTTAAAACTACAAGAATATTAACTAAGGAATCTTGATCATGTACATTATTGTCAAAAGAATTTTCTTTTTTGAAATTTAAGTATCAATATTGTAAAAATTGAGAACTGTGGCCTCGATTTGTAAAAAAGTAAAAATACAGATATTGATTTTATAATGAAAAAGGCTAAATACACGTAAGAATGCACAATAACACACAAATGGAGATATAAACTATGCAATAAACAGTAAAAGTACTCTAATCCTCCGTTTGTCAGAATTTGTGCAGATGATTCTACGCTCGATAATAAGGGAGGGTTGTGAAAGTAAATTGGAAAAAATCAGAGAGAAGGATTGTGGAAGTAAATTGGGATGTTGCTGTGGATGTCAATAATAAAAGGGTGGGTATTGGAGCGGTTGTCAGGGACTCAAGTGGAGAGGTACTTGCCTGCCTCTGCTCATGCTTTGTTAATATCAGTAATCCGAGTGTAGCTGAAGCTGTGGGTTTAAGGAGAGCTGCTCTGTTTTGTACTGAATTGGAGCTATCAGTTGTGATCTTAGAAGGAGATTCTAAGTTGGTAGTGGATGCTACAATTAGTGGGGAGGAGATAGAGGCTGAATATGATAGCATAATAGAAGATATTAGGAAAGTGTTGTTGGGAAGGTTAAACTGGGGTATACGGTTTATTTATAGAGAAACAAATTGTATAGCACACAAGTTAGCAAAGTTAGCTATTAACTCTTCTGAAGAGAGGGTGTAGATTGAGGATGGTCCAACAGAGATTAAAAACGATGTGCTAAAGAAAAATTATTATAATGATTGATTTTGTTATCAATGAAGGAAGTATGTTCTTGTTTAAAAAAAAAAAAAGTATTTTCAAAATATCTTATTATTATTTATATTATTTATTACTAATTTATATTCTATTTTTTTTTATTATTATTTACAAAATATATCATTATCCAAACGCAACTAACGGAATTCATTTACTGCCTATAATTGTTAAGTGCAGCGTCAGTACCATGCATGCGAGACATGATGTACTAGTAAATAGAAGTAATTGAATGAATAAAGTTCCTCTAAAAAAATTAGTTCTCTTCCTTCTCTAGAGGTCAAGAGACCTTCACTCTTTCCCAAAGGGAAGGGAGCCCCTCTCCATCCCTCCGTCTCCTGTTCTCCCATTTGAACTTTCTTTTCTGAACTTTTTCTCTATTAAGTCGATGCTTGATCTCTTGCCTTCCAATCGTCAATTTTGTATACTCGCCATACTACTACTACACTCCATAGTACCAATCTATAAGATAGATCAAGAAACGTCTTCGTCTTGCCAACGCGTGAACCCCGTACACCATCGTTGCTCCCTTACTTCAAGTACCACTACATGTATTCATCGATTGTTTGGTCTCATATATTTAAAGAGTAATGTTAGATACAATAATAGAAAGCGCAAGCGCCCTGCTATTCTTTTAAAAAAGAGTGAGTTTATTATAAATAAATTAATTTTTTTTATGTGAGTTTCATATTTATTCATTTTTTAAAAAAAAATATTTATAATATTTATACATTCTATGACTGTAAATATAATTTTTATGTTTAAATATACTAACAACCATATTCAATTCCTACCAACACTCTCGTCGGTACAACAACCGGTCCTCATTTTATGTTGCCGGCATCGTGTTTTTCACCTCTTACTATCCTATTATATTCTTCTTTTTATTTCATTTGACCGTTAGGTTAAATTGGTCTATTTATTTATTTTTTATTTATATTTTTTTATCATTTTAAAATATTTTTAAAAAATATAAAAAAGTATATATCAATACACTATGGTCATTTTTTAGTTATATAGTAAAGAAAAAAATTAAAAATAAAATAAAATACATAAGATATCAAAATGAGCGGATAAATTGAATAGATAAAGTGGCATTTTTCTGTTTTGAAAATTGAAAAAGTCTTTGCATCAGCCCCTGTACGCATCAGCCATTTCACACACCTAACGTGGCACCCTCCCCACTATACGATTCTCATTTGAAATTATTCATCTTTTTTTTTTTTTTTTTCAAAATTTCCCCTAGATGAGAGAGAGGGCAGCGAGAGAGAGGGGGAGATGAGAGAGAGAGCTGAGGAGAGAGAGAAGGATGAGAGAGAGTCGAGGAGAGAGAAGAGGGATGAGAAAGAGGATGAGAAAGAACCGAGATGAGAGAGAGCATCGGGATGAGAGAGAGAGTCGAGAAGAGAGAGGATGAGAGAGAACAGAGATGAGAGAGAGTCGAGATGAAGAGAGAGAGAGGGTTGATGAGAGAGAAAGAGCTGATGAGAGAGAGATCGAGTGAGAGAAAGAGAGTCGAGGAGAGAGAGAGGGTTGATGAGAGAGAAAGAGTTGATGAGAGAGAGATGATGTGAGAGAGATCGAGGAGAGAGAGAGACCGATCAGAGAGAGACGATGAGGGATGAGAGAGAGAGTGGAGAGTGAGCTGATGAGAGAGAGGAAGAGAGAGAGAGAAGTGATGTGAGAGAGATGAGGAAGAAGATGGTGTGCTCTGCACCAGAAGAGAGAGAAAAAAAAAGAAAAGTAAAACACGTTAGGTGTGCTATGCATCAGTCTTGAACAAGGGCTTGTATCATAGTTATACTATTTTTGATCCCTCAAAATTACTGTTCAAATATTTTACTATTATTTTATATTTTATATTTTTTTGAATGATTAAAAATATTTAAAAGAATATAATTTGCATTGATAATAACTTTGGAAAGGCAAAAACCTGGAACTAAGTAAGAGAATACTTTTATTTATTTTTTAAACTTGGAAATGGTGGCAATAGTAAATGTATCTTAAAAACTGTACCAGAATAATTGATTACGCTGTCTTTCTGATGGCTGTGCTGTACAAACTACAAACCAATCCATACATTCTTTGAATCAACTCAAACCGCTTTTTTGGCTTATCCCTAATGTATCTTTATTTTTAATTTTATGTACTCGGTTAAAAATTTGAAAAATAAAATCAGGTGCAAGTTTGCCGAAACCATGTGAAAGAAACCAGCAGCGCCGCATACCGCTCGTGGAATTCCCAACCCGTTTGCCCCTGTATTTTTCTTTTTAAGATATTTGTTTGTCGGTATAGTTGGACTTTTGACCAACAAAAAAAACACGCACTTGTCAGTTTGGGCTATCGAAAAAGTTTACTTTAGAAAGGATCGATTTGGAACAGTTTGGTTTTAAAATTCTTTTCAATTTATCTATCTTTATTATTATAATTTTTTAAAATTTTTATATAAAATATAATAATAATAATTTTTTCTAAATTCTAAAATAAATTTCCTAAATTTTCATATCAAAATATAATAAACAATTCAACTTTTTTAAATCTCAAAAGAATTTTCTCAAATTTTCACATAAAATATAATAAACAATTCAATTTTTTTAAATCTTAAAATAATAATAATATTAAAAAATAATATTAATAAAATATCTTATTTTAATATTCACAAACCATCTCAACTCATCTATTAATTCAAATAACCAAAAAGTCTTTTTATTTATTATTATTTATTTAATGATTAAGAAAATATTTTTTTAATAAATTTTTAATTTTTATTATTATTTTAAAATATTTTTAGAAATCGAAAAAAAAGAGAAATGCATCGGTACAATGTTCTACCCTGACATTTTCTATCAGAGGTAATTTGGGCAAGGCCTTGAAGAAGGTGGATGGTTGTTGAGTAACTATTGAAGGCAGGTGATGGGTTGCTGTTAAAGGAAATGATTAATAGAATAATGGTAGGGAAGTGGATTAGTAAAACGGTGAGTTTTGTAGGGAAATGAGAGTGAGCATTTTGTTTGTTCTTTTGTGTGTTTTAGGTGTAAGGGACTTTAATGAAATGCGGAGTTTTGTAATAAATTGTATCATCCGTGCATTTTGAGTTGTTTTGGTTACCGTTTTGTATTGAAATGGTGCGTTTTGATGTTCTTTGTTCTTCTCTGCTTGTTTATAAGCAGAGGTGGTCAGCCTTGAAGGACTCATTCCGTATAGTTCATTCTTGAGTTTCTTAGAAGTTGAGAATTCTTTGAAAATTCTCTAAAAGGTTTATAATGAAATCATATTCATGTGGAATACTCTGGTGTTGGTAATTCTGTGATTTCTTGTTAGCTGCAGTCTTTGTTCTGGGAAGAGTTGCAAGGAAGGATCAAGAACATTATAAGTGATATTAGCAATTGTTGATCCTACGAAGGCAAAAGGCACGAAAGGTGCTTTGAAAGATCAGCAAGATGGGTTACAAAAGCAGCAAGTTGTTCAGAGGCAATTGGATAATCAACAACAAGCAATAAATGGCATTTCAGAAAGGTTAGATCAACTTACTGATATGCCACGTTCCTTAGTTGAGTCTTCAAATGCTAATACTAATGAACAAGGCATGCGAGTGGTCATAAGGATATGGGTGTTGTTCAGAGAGGGTTTCGCTTGGACTTTCCACGTTTTGGTGGTAGTGATCCTGTTGGATGGATCTTTAAAGCAACCCAGTATTTTGATTACAATCAAACACCTTTCCATAAAAAATTGTTGGTGGCTGCTTATCATATAGAAGGGAAAGCTTTGGTGTGGTACCAAGATGTCTTAGATTCAGGACAATTCAATTCTTGGGAATCTTTAGTTGTGGCTTTACAAGTCAGATTTGGGGCATCAGCATATGATGACCCAATGGAGGCATTGAAAAAACTGAAACAGACTACTTCGGTGACTTTGTATAAAGCACAATTTGAGACCTTTTCAAATAGGCTGAAAAGTTTATTTGAAAGTATAAACTCAATTATTTTTTGAGTGGTTTAAAAGATGAGATCGGATTGCTAGTGAAGATGTTCAATCCAATGAATCTTGGGGCTACTTTTGGATTGGCAAAGATCCAGGAGGAATATGTTTTTTCCTTGAGGAGATCTTGGAAACAAAATGTGAATCTTGGTGACAAATGGCTTGTTGATAATGCAGTTGATGCAGTTCATAGAATGCAAAGAAGCATTGCTCCAGTGAGAAGGGTCACTTAAATTCAAATTGATGAGAAAATGAAGAAATGGTTGTGTTATCACTATGATGAAAAGGGGAACCCTGGTCATGTGTGCAAGAATCCTAAAGTGCATTTGTTACAAATGGAGGATGGTGCAAAAGAGGAAGTGAAGCAGAATGTGATGGATGAGTTGTTATTAGATGCAAAAGCAGTTGAAGAAAATGAATTTGAAGAGCTTGAGGTCTCAATTCATGCAATTTCTGGTTGTTCTAATAGTAATGCCATGAAACTATTGGGCAAGATTGGTACATTCTCTGTGAAAATTCTGGTAGATTCAGGAAGTACTCATAACTTCTCAGATCCATTGGTGGTGGAGGTAACAAAATTGAAGGTGGTGAAAGATAAGGGTCTTCAAGATAAAGTTGCAAATGAGGCTAAGGTTCTCAATTAAGGCAAGTGTGAGGAAGTGGTCAAAATTCAAGGGATTAAGTTTCCGGTTCGTTTTCATGTATGGACTCTTGGAGGGTGTGATATTGTGTTGGGTGTACAGTGGCTTAAGACACCGGGTTCCACTCATTGGGATTTTATAAACATGTCTATGAAGTTTGAGGTTTATGGCAAACAATTATTATTACAAGGGCTTTTTTCTCAAATCGTTGAGTTAGAAGCTAATGCAAAATTGTTGAAGACTTCTTTTATTAGGAAGCAAGGTTGGCTGTTGGAAAATGTACAACATGTAGAATTACAAACAGAAGTGGAGGGGGGGGGGTTTTAGGAGTTTAAGTCTGTGTTTGATGAGCCAATGGGGTTACCTCCACCTAGAACCTTTGACCAACAGATTGTGCTGAAGGATGGCACGTCACCATTTTTAGTAAGACCTTATCGATATCTTCATTACCAAAAGTCTGAAATTGAAAAGATTGTGCAAGATTTGTTGAAGAATGGAGTTATAAGATTGAGTGAAAGTCCATTTTCCTTACATGTTTTACCTGTTAAGAAAGCTGATGGAACTTGGAGGATGTGTATTGATTATCGAGCCCTCAATCAGGAAACCATCAAAGACAAATTCCTCATTCCTGTTATTAATGAGTTACGTGATGAACTCTATGGTGCAAGAGTTTTTTCTAAACTAGATCTTAGATCTGCTTATCATCAAATAAGGGTGAGAGATGATGATATTCCTAAAACAACATTTAGAACTCATGAGGGCCACTATGAGTTCTTGGTTATGCTATTTGGGCTCACCAATGCATCTGCTACTTTCTAAGGATTGATGAATCATATCTTAAAGCCTTATCTCAAAAAATTTGTATTAGTTTTCTTTGATGATATCTTGGTTTATAGTTAAGATTTTGTTGAGCATCTTGCACATTTGAGGACAGTTTTAACTATTTTGCAGTAGCATACATTGTTTGCAAAGAAATCCAAATGCAGGTTTGGGGTGTTTGAGATGGATTATTTGGGTCATATTATTTTTAGAAGTGGGGTAAAGGCAGATCCAACAAAAATTGCATCTATGCTTAACTGGCATGTGTCTAAAACAATGAAGGCACTAAGGGGTTTCTCGGCCTTACTGGTTACTATCGTAAGTTCATAAGAATCTATGGCTCTATAGCTGCCCCATTAACTATGTTGTTGAAGAAGTAGTCTTTTTTGTGGTCTAGTGAAGCTGATGAGGCCTTTAAACATTTAACAGCTGTTGTGGCTCAGCCTCCTGTATTGAAGCTACTAGATTTTTTCAAGGAACTCAAAATTGAGTGTGATGCATCAAGAGTGGGGTTAGGGGCTGTATTGATGCAAGAATGTTAACCTATAGCTTTCTTTAGTAAGGCTCTTAAAGGAAAGACATTGCTTTTATCAACATATGAGAAATAATTCTTAACACTGGTGTGTGCAGTGGGGAAGTGGAGACCAAAACTGACCAGCACGTTTTGAAGTATTTTTTATAATAGAAGGTTACTACTGAAGCTCAGCAGAAGTGGATTTCCAAGTTAATGGGATCTAATTTTTGAGTTGAGTATAAGAGGGGTAGAGATAATAAGGTATCTGATGTACTTTCAAGAAAAATGGAGGATGAATCAACTACATTGGCCCTCATATAATTTCTTACACCTTTGTGGTTGGAAGAATTGAAGTAGAGTTATGTTTCTTCTGAGGGCATCAGTAATTTTGTTGTTGCATTACAGCATGGGAAGCAAGCTCCTAAAGACTATTCTCTCCAGCAAGGTCTTCTTTTTAGAAAAGGGAAATTGGTGATAGTTCCCTTATCATCATTCCAGTATAAGGTATTACAACACATCCATCATAGCCTAGAAGTAGGCCATGTTGGATATCATAAGACTTTACAGATGGCTAAGCTTGATTTTTATTGGTAAGGTATGAGGAGAGATATTAAGAAGTTAGTGAGAGAACATTAGATTTGCCAGAGAAATAAGCATGAAACTACACTGCCAGTAGGGTTACTTCAACCCTTGCCCATTCCTCAAACTCCTTGGCTTGACATAGCCATGGATTTTATTGATGGTTTTCCAAGCTCATGTGGCATGATAGTAATTTTTATTGTGGTAGATAGACTGACTAACTTTGATCATTTTTTTTCCTATGGCTCATCCTTACATAGCCAGCAAAGTGGATGAGGTTTTCTTTGCTGGATTTTTCAAACTTCATGGATTACCTAAGACAATTGTATCTGATCGAGATGTGGTGTTTACTAGTCTATTTTGGAGGGAATTATTCAAGATGAAAGGTACCAACTTGGCTTATAGCTCAGCTTATCATTCTCAACCTGTTGGCCAAGCTGAAGCTTTGAATAAATGTGTGGAAGAATACTTGAGATCTTACATTGGATCTAAACCAAGGAATTGGAGTAGTTGGTTGCCTATAGCAGAGTGGTGTTATAACACTATTGTCCACTCCTCAATAGGTATGTCACCATTTCAAGCATTGTATGGGATTCAGCCTCCTAGGCTTTTGACATATGTTCCAGGAACCACTGCCAATGTAGCAGTGGATCAATAGTTAAGATCCAAAGATGAAGCCTTGTCACTTTTGAAAGACAGCTTGAAAAGGTGGGATTGTCACGGGTGCTTTGGGCAAGGCCTTGAAGAAGGTGGGTGGTTGCTGGGTAGCTGTTGAAGGTAGTTGCTGGGTTGCTGTTAAAGGAAATGCATAATAGAATAACGGTAGGGAAGGGAATTAGTGAAACGGTGAGTTTTGTAGGGAAATGAAAGTGAGTGTTTTGTTTGTTCTTTGTGCGTTTTAGGTGTAAGGGGCTTTAATGAAATCGAGAGTTTTGTAATAAATTGTAGCATTCGTGCATTTTGAGTTGTTTTGGTTATTGTTTTGTATTGAAACAGTGTGTTTTAATGTTCTTGGTTCTTCTCTGCATGTTTATAAGCAGAGGTGGTGAGCCTTGAAGGATTCATTCCGTATAGTTTATTCTTGAGTTTCTTGGAGGTTGAGAATTCCTCGAAAATTCTCTACGAGGTTTATAATGAAATCTTGTTCATGTGGAATACTCTGATGTTGGTAATTCTATGATTTCTTGTTAGTTGCAGTCTTTGTTCTTAGAAAAGTTGTAGGGAAGGATCGAGAATGTTACATTGTCTTCACGAGATTATGAAATTCAGTTGTCCAAACCAGCAGTAAATCTATCTTATGGTTCTTTTCCTATCAAATTCCATTTTACTTTTTATGGCTGCTTTTGATTTGATGTTGAGATGAGCTGAGTTGTAAATAGTAATATTTTATAGATCATATTAAAATGTGCTCGACTTTTTTTAGATTCAAAAGAATTTAATTTTTTAGATTAGAATGTATGAAATAAATTAATATGAGTTTATTTTTTTATTTTATAAAAGATTAAAAAAATAATAAATCTCGTTAATTGAATTCAATCTTAGGAGCAAGAAAAATTCTTAATGCAACCAGCATTTACAACCAGCATGTAATTGCCACATTATTTTAATGAAACGATGTGTTTCATTTAAAGGGAGGACGAAAATCAGTAGTATCACCCAGGGTCCCTTCTCTAATTGAAATGGTGTGTTTCAATTAAATCAAAACACACCGTTTTGACTCTTCTCTCATTTGAGTCTCTTCTTCCATCCCCCTGCCTTTTCGGTGTGTCCCTTCAACCTTCCTTCTGCGTGCGACTTTGTTAAAGCTAGCTACACTGAACACTATCATTTTGTCATAGCCAGCAGCCGACCACCCACCAAACTATTCCCTCTCTCATTCTTAGTTCTCTTTCATGCGTTTCTTTGCAATTAGGTCAGATGCCCATAACTAAAAAGCTACCAAAAGTATTATTGTAATGTGAAATTGTTTCTAAAGATGATGACCATGAGATGTTAGCATGTTTTCTAAATCTAATTGGCTGGCCACAACTCCCAACCTATATATAATACACAATTTGAGATTCGGACCCCAGAAAGACATATGAAATGCCAAGCATAAATGGATTTGGGTATTTTTCAGTCACTCGAAATGGTCTGCATAAATGGGTTTGGGCGACAAAAATAGGGACTTCTCAGTTTCACTCAAGTGTTGCTAGGTTCAGTCCGATGCTTTCTTCTTCAATCGGTTTTCATTTTTTCCCCTGTCAGGTGATGATGTTGTAACTTGTTACATTAGCCCGTTACACTGCAGTTCCGCAGAGCGGTTGTACGTAGCGCTTCTGTAGAAGCAAATCCTAGTATGTCATAGCACTTTAACGCCCCTGCAAAAGCCCCCACTGCCTTCATCTATCCTTTAACAAGACATCATCTTCCTTGCGATGATCCTTTCATTACCAGAGAATTCCCTCATTTATCTTCTCTAAAGCCGTTTAGAAATCTCACTCCCTTACAAGAATCAAACTATTGTTACACTTTAAGAAGGAGCAGCGATGCTATCCTCGCAGATTTCATCCCTAATCGTGGAGATAGCCGCCGCATCTCCGCCTCTGATCTCTGGCCCAAACTCAACTCCTTCGAGTCAAATCTGAGTCCACTCCTCCACGATGTCTCAACCCCACTCACAGCAACCCAGCTCCCTTCAGGTACAAAGCCTTTACTGTACAGGGGGGTTATCATATATATATATATATAAATATATATATTTTCCCCATAATTTTTCAAAACAAGAGAAATGAGGTTCTGAGCCTGAACTCTTTATATACAGTTGATGTGCATGGAGAAGCAGAGGAACCATCGAAGAGAGGTGAAGTCCGAACAGAGGAGAACAAAGTGCTTAACAAAGTCTAGGAGGGAGAGAGAGAAATGCAGAAGCTACCTGATGGGCTAATGGAGTACGAGAACTTCATGAAGTTCTTTCTGGAGCTTCGATGATGAGAACTTCGGCTTTGTAATGGCATCCATTGGGATCGATCCTTCTTATTTTTCTTTCTTAATTTCTCAGGCATAAAGTACTGTGGAATTTTCAATTTTATGGGAACATTTGCCTTTTCTTTTTTCGAGTAATGTTAGAGAGAAGCCACTGTAGTGGTGCACACTTTGCACTCACTACGTGGCTTCTTCTCCTCCTTTCATTTTTTTTTCATCTCTCATCCCCTTTCTCTCTCATCGCTCTCTCTCTCTCATCACTCTCTCTCTCGTCTGCTCTCTCTCTCTCTCATCGTCCGGCTCTCATCTCTCTCTCTCGTCTGCTCTTTCTCTCTCTCTCATCGTCCGACTCTCATCTTCGCTCTCTCTCTCGTCTGCTCTCTCGCCTACTCTCTCTCTCATTGTCTCTCTCTCATCACTCTCTCTCATTCGTCTCTCTCAATCCGATAATTTCAACTTTAATAGATGTGCGGTCTGGATGAAACCACATATTGTGTGCAAAAGTGGCTGCTGCCAACAGTGGCTTCTCCCAAGAATTTTTCTTTTTTTTCATTATATGCATCATCAAGGTTTTCCTTACTTGTTAATGTACTAGTAGTGATAAAACGTCCCGGACGTTTGCCCACTGGAGATAAAATATATATGGTAATTATATATATATGAAATATATATATATAGAAATAAAAATAACACAATTGCATAGAAAACAAAATATATATGCAAAAAAAGCTTGATATAGTATATACAAACAAATAATATATGCAAAAGAAGGTTGATATAAGCTTAAGCTTACAAAATATAGTTTGATTTAAGTCCTAAACAATAACTGAAGTTTATGCTACAATCATAGTAATATATATGCAAAAGAAGCTATAATAACCGTTGTTGGCTCATCTGCTCTATATCTTCACAGAGTTCAATTATCTATTCTTTTTGTGAGATTTCTTTGGCCATACTTTCTAAGAATGGTAAATGCTCCTACAAAAAAGCAATCATAACATACAAACCAAAGCACAAATCACACACCATCCAACTCATCAAACCGTTAATTCTAATAGAAAGAACATAAATAAAGAGGATTTTCATCAGATGATGGAATAACACCATAACATGCAAATAAAAAAACACACTACACACCATCCAGCTTCAAATTCATATACTTTTTTTTTTAACAACAAGTATATCATAAAATCTATATATAATACAGGTCAAGATATAAAAATTTTAAATTGTTAAATATACCTCAAAAAATACTGCAAGATAAGAGAGGGAAAAACAGAACTACAAATTACAACAAAAGAAACTTTTACAAGAAAGACAGCAAAAAATCACAGAATAAAAAAAAAATCATGTAACTAATATAATAATAATGAGCAATGAAATGCAAAAAAAATTTCCGTGTCTCAGACATGACGCTGTCATCAGAGCTGACTGCAACAAGTGCATCAAAACACTCACTTAAACCGGCCTAAAAAAAAAAAAACGATTTGTAGGATCAAAACACCCACTTAAACTTATTAAAAAATAAAAAATTTATATCTCTGATCATGCATCACAACATCATCACCTAAAAAAAAAAATCAGCTTTAAAGCTTGAAACAAATACTATCCATTAAATAAACAAATACTATCCATTAAATGGTAAAACATGACAGCCTTTAAAAGTAAGAACAAAAAATCATATGTTTAATCAAAACATTTCCAAAAAAAAAAAAGTCTACAAACATGGGATGGCCGGACAAAAATCCACTTACCTCTTTTCACAAAAACGAAGTGCATCATCAACAACGGGAAGAGAACAAAAAAATAAAAAATATAGATCTTAAAGCAACATAAAAAATGCCGTCCAAAAAAAAAAAAAAAACTACCACAAAAACCAAATCTAATCAAATCTTCAAATATGGAAAATAGCATGTAAATCACAATAATGCTAAATAAAAGCATTTCGTAGTTGCAATGAATCATTTATATCAAATGGCGGCAAAACCCCACCCAAATCTCGATTGCCTTCTGCGGAAAGTACCACAAACTGCAATATGATCATCTAGGTGAGGATTATCCTTCCATATCGATGGGGTTCCATTAAAGCAAAACCTACAACCCTTCTAAAAAGACCAAACTATCCCTATATAAACGGAAAAATACAACACTGCATTGTACCTGAAAAAATTAACTTCACACAACCCAAACTTAAAAAAAAAATGTTTACAAGAAGAAAGATAGCAAAAAATCATAGAGTAAAAACAAACATTGCAACAAAACATATAGAAACGAAAAAAAAAATACATCATGTAACCAAACCCTCAAAACACATTATGAAAGGAAAAACTAAACCCTAAACCAAAAAACCAAAACACCCTCAAAGACCAAAATACCCCCAGTTAAATAGACACAAAATGTTAAAACAGAAGGACAAAAAAGTTATTAACTACGTAATTGTTTTTTTACATCTAGCTGCTGTGAGCAAATTATGTAATAAGCAATCAAAAAAATTTAACTCAGAAGAAGGAAAATAAGAAATCGTACCAGATGATGCAAACTGTGAGATGCACAGAACCAAGTTTTCAGATATTGAAAGGTGTTTTCATTTTGATTAATAGATAAAACTGTACATTCAAGAAGACCAAAATAAATATATAAAACAACCAGATAAGAATAGCAAGGAAGAAGACCAAAATAATAGATAAAATGCATGGAGGACGACAAAAACTACTGTTCATGACTATCCCCACTTATTATATATAGTATAGATATAGATATAAATATAGATAAATTAATAATTGCATGTTATAACAAAATAGTTGAGAAATGCAAATCTTAAAGTAAAACTCCAATGTGAATGCTATTGTTAGAAATCCTCTACAAAAAATATACAAAAAGTTAATGCTACACAATGGATATATTCACAATTAAAAATAATAAAATAATGCAAACAAATTACAAAAGGTTGTAATTTGTTACCAACCTAAAATGAAAGGCCAAAACCAGTTAGTCAAAAGGCCAAAACTAGTTAGTTGAAAGGCCAAAACCAGTTAGTCATCATAACATCAAATGAAAAAGACAACAATTTAATAAAACAAAACTAAACAAAATATATATTCTACATTTGTTCAATATATATATTAGATATCAAATCTTGAAACATACAAAAAGCAACACCATTAAAAGGTCAAGAGATGTGTAAATAGAGCGAATAAGATCAGAAACGGCCAGATCTTAATGATTCTCCTATGGTTATAATGGCATGTGGATAAGATAAAGATGAAACCTGAAACAAACCACAGAACATATCTCTCAAACACAAACTAACTTCCATCCAATTACACAACCAAAAAAAAACTTTCGACACACAACATGCATATCCACAGCAAAAAAAACCCCATCAAACATAAAAAACAAAGAAAAAAACATAAAGACAAAACTGACAACATGCAAACCCATAGGGAAAAAAACCCCATCGAACATAAAAAAAATCATATTTTTTCAAAAATATATAAATAACGAAAGTAAAGAATAGAAAATAACTCACAACAAGCAAATCTACAGGAAAAAAAAATCAACAAATGCAAACCCAATGTTGCAAATAACAAACGTGAAGAGAGAAAACCCAAACTCAGAGAACTCACAACATGCAGATCCACAAAAAAAAAAAAAACATCAAACAACAAAAAAACCGAAGACAAACCATCAACGAAGACAAAAAAAAAAAAAAAAAAAACTCACAACATGCAAATCTATAGAAAAAAAAATCAACAAAGACAAACCCAATGCTGCAAATAACAAACCTCAAAAGAGAAAACCCAAACACAGACAACTCACAACATGCAAACACACACAAAAAAAGAAAAAAAAACCATCAAACAACCAAAAACAATTATATCTTTTAAAAAAACGAAATGAGTACAAAAAAAATTGAGTTCATGAAACAAAAAAATCTGAAAAAAAAAACCCAAGGAAATCTAAACCAACATGCAACCCACATGGAAAAAACCCCCACCGTACATAAGAAAAAAATATAAATAGAAGCAAAGAATATACAATAGACAACTCATGACATGCAAATCCGAAGGTAAAAAAAAAATAAACAACCAAAAAACCAGTATCTCTTAAAAAATCTGTAAATAACGAATTGAGGAAAAAAAACCGTGAATGAAAGGAAAAACATGAAAAAATAAACAGCCAACAACATTAAAAAAAAAAAAACCTAACAAACCCATAAAAAAATATATTTTTTCACATAAAACCCATAACATGCAAATCTGAACAAAAAAGTTAATTTTTTCCCCAAAAATAAAAAAATACAAAAAACCCACAACATGCAAATATGAAGAGAAAAGTTGATTTCTTCGCAAATGAACAGCACCCCAATATGCAAACCCATGTAAATCTCCCAACGAACAGCACCAAAAAAAAAAAAAAAACCCAAGAAACCCATATAAAATCTCCAAACCAACAACACCAAAAAAAAATCGCAAAAAACAAACTAGAGTGAGAAGCCATGAGAAGGCACAAATATGCAGAGAGAAGAGAGAGCGTTTTCAGGAAGGGAAAATGGGGAAGGAAAAAAAGGCAGAGAGCGAGAGAGAGAGAGAGAGAAAGCGTTTCGGGAAAGGGAAAAAGAGAGAGAGAGTTAAAACCAAAGTGTATCTCGGGAAGGGAAAAGGAAAAGACCAAAATATCCTCGAAGACCAAAATAATCCCAGTTAAACGGACACAAAACGTTAAAACACAAGAACAAAAAGGAAAAAACACATAAAAACGGACTGCAACATGGAGGACGACAAGAACTACTGTTTACGGCTATCCCCACTGATTATATATGGTATAGATATAAAGTAAAAAAATAAACTTATAATAATTACATAAAATTTAAAAAATCAATATTTTTTCATTGTAGCTGATATCGGAAGAAGTAAAGATTGAAAAGAATTATATATATATATTTCTTTTTTAAAAACAAAAGAATTTTATAATTCGATGTATGTTGAGTGTGACAATATATGTAGACTTGTAAATTGACACTTTTTTTTCCTCTCCAGTTATTAATCCTGCACATCTTAAGAAACTTTGTCATTTCACAACTTGGTTTAATCCTAAGAAAAATTCTATCTATAAGAAAGTGTGAATAACACTTTTTATTTTTATTTTTATGAAGAGCCAGGAACCATATGGTAGTGGCCTCGTCTCAAGTTTATTAATAAACCCTCACTTATGACGGATGAATAATGTGTAAAAGAACTACAAACCTTTTCAAAACAATAAAAACCTATAAAAAAACCCATACCCACCCTCCCATACGACAAAATTGCTAAAATGACAACCACTCAAACTACACAAGACCTCTATAATCCAAAGCAAAATCCGCACCAAACTAGACCAAGAATAAAATGCACTCTATATCCTCAGACTTGGCAGCCTGAGTTTATCCAATCGAATAAGAGCCCTCATTCTACTAGGCATTTAATCACTAGTGATGTATCTCTTTGCAAAGCCCTCCTCTCCTTGACGAGCTAGAAAGTCCACCACATGATTTCCCTCTCTATATTGATGCTTTATAGAGACATGAAGGCCGTGAACCTCCTCCACTTAATTGTTCCTAAAAATCCCATAAATACCAAACGGTATATGCACCAGAAATGAGTCAGCCCACCACCAACTCCGAATCACTTTCAATACAAATATTTTGATATCCCAAATCTTTACACAACCGAACACCACTAATAATAGCCCTTAATTCCGCTCCATTGTTTGTACCCATTTCAAATTTTTCAGAGAAGGCTGCCAACATATTCCCAGCTGAATCTCGGATAATAACTCCCCCACCACAAGAACTCGGATTCCCTCTACAAGACCCATCAACATTAAGCTTCAACCAACCTGCAGGAGGCTTTTCCCAGAAAACAATGTGTGGACTTCTAGCCTTCGGCTTTTTAGTTTTAACTTGTGACTCTTCCAATATTTTTTGATCTGTGTAGGACAGTGCACCCGTCACACCATCTGCAATTTTTGCAAGCCAATATCTCACAGCTAACCAAACCGCCTCCCCTGATTCTTGCTTACCTTCCATTCGCACTTTACAACGCAGAAGCCAGAGCCTCCAAGAGATAACCATCGGCAATAATCCAATCAACGTTCCTCTCTGTGTAGATCTTTTTGCCACTCTGAACCACCTGCTAATCTTCACCCTCCAGGACTCATCAACCACATTCATGATCCCAATCACTGTCGTTGCATTCTTCCATACCATAGTTTTGCAATTGACCCCGTGCTCAGCACATGGTCCATGGTCTCCTCTGTTTTCTGCATGTAGCAGTTACAACCCGGGACTACCAGAATTCCCAGCTGACGCACCCTCTCATCAAAAGGCAAGCAAGAAAACAAAGATTTCCACACACACAGGGACACTCTCTTAGGCAGTAGTTTGTGCCATACCCACTCCATCCATGGCAACTGCAAACCTTTTACTCTTGTAACCTCCCACGCCAAGGCAGTTGAAAAATTACTATTTATAGTAAGCTTCCAAACGAAAATGTCATGCCCCACTCTCTGCTTTACATTCGACAACAGAATCTCATTCATCTTTCTTTCCCCAACCAACCCTTCTAGCATGTTGGCATCCCATTCCCCCGTATCCGAGCAGTCTTGAACCTTTAACACAGGTTGAACAATCGTGTTAGGGAGATCAGCAAGGGGACCACTACTCAACCACTTATCGAACCAGAAAGAGGCTTTACCATCTCTAATCTTTATATATGCATTCGCATATACCTCTGGGAAAACCTTTAAAATTGACTTCCAAAACCAAGAATCCTTCTTGAGTAGAATCAACCAACGACATGTGACCGATTCTCACATACTTTGCCTTAAAGAAACGCGTCCACAGATTATCTACCGTCATAAGTTTCCAAGCAAATTTCATATGAAAAGATCTTTGAACTTCATCAAGATCCCTGACCCCTACACCCCCTTCAATCACTGGTTTGCACACCTTGGACCAAGCACACCATTTCTTTTTTTCCTTTCCATTACTCTCACCCCAGAAGAATGACGACAGACTCGCATTTATCTTCCTTTTCACAACCGACGGCACTGCTAGAACTGCAAGTGTATGTGTCGCCATGCATGATAGCACATGCCGAATAAGAATGAGGCGACCTCCTTGAGATAGAAGCCTCCTCTCTCTTCTAGCTCGCCACCTTATCATGAATTTTTGAGACTAATGGATCAAGCATCCTAGTCGTGAGACGTCCCGGACTCAAAGGTGCTCCAAGGTAAGTAGCAGGGAATTTACCTTCTGCAAATCCTGAAAGACGGAAAAGGCCCCTACAATCTTGCTTGATAAAAATAACACTGACTTATCCTTGTTAACAAGCTGCCCAAACCAACTTTCGTTTACCTCCATAATTTTCATAAGCATCTTCAAAGATCTTTTTTCCCCATTAGTAAAAACCAGCAAGTCATCCGCATACAATAAGTGAGAGATTAAAGGCGCTCCCCTCGGATGATAAAATTTTCCAATTCTCCCCTCCTCAAAATTTTTTCCTTAAGAGCCAAGAGAGAATTTCTTCCATTAATATAAATAAATAAGGTGATAGCGGATTGCCTTGCCGAAGACCTTGTTGTGACTTGAAAAATCCCCTATAAGTACCATTCATCATAATCGAAAACCACGGGGTTGAAATGCATTCCTCTATCAATTTACAAACACGGCTAGAAAACCCAAAACCTCCAAAACCCAAAGCAAGAACTGCCAGTCAACTCGATCATAAGCCTTAGCTATATCCACTTTTAAAACCACATTTCCCCCTTACTCTTCCTGTTAATAAAGTGAACCATTTCCTGTGGCATCGTAATGTTTTCAAAAATACTACGACCAAGGATAAACGCCCCTTGTTCTGGAGAGATAATCTTCGTCAGGCATCGCGTCAATCTTCCAACAATAATTTTTGAGAAAATCTTATAGGCTATCAAGCATAAGCTAATAGGCCTAGATTTTTCAAAGCTTCTAGGATTCTTCACTTTAGGAATAAGAACGAAATATGAAGAAGTGAAGACTCAGGGAAGCATCGCCCTACTGAAAAAATCCTTGGCAGCTTCTAATAAATCATCTTTCACAAAATCCCAACACGACTCGTAAAATCTCGAACCAAAGCCATCGGGTCCTGGGCCACTGTCTTTCGGAATTGACTGAAGAGCCAATTTCATCTCCAATTCCGTGGGCTCATGTACAATGCACTCATTTCCTCTTCCGAAACCACAGTTGAAATCAGTGTTCTCAAGTCAGGCATAGTAGTAAAATTCTATTCAGATAAAAAATGCTGAAAATGATTAACCGCTCACTCATGAACTTCCTCTGAAGAAGCCAAAACTGAACCATCCTCCAACCTCATAGTGTCAATCATTGAAGAATTCTGACGTTGATTAATAATCGCATGAAAAAATTTAGAATTTTGATCCTCTTCCACTAGCCAACGCTTATTCGCAATCTGGGATACACGAACTCCTCTCTTTGTTTCCAAAAATCCCGCTCACATTTTGTAACTAGGAACTTTGCTTCCACCTCCTGATCAAACCCACTCTGCATTGCTCCTCCAGAAGTAGAAGGCGAGACCCTAGCTCCCTAATTGTAACATCCACCTTTCAAATACATCTTTATTCCACCTCTTCAATGCAACCTTAGTCTTTTTTAACTTTGCTGCCAACTTGCACATTCTCACACCATTGACTGGTTCCAAGCAAACTTTTTTCACAAAATTATAGAAATTTACATGGGTACTCCACATATTTTGAAACCTGAATGTAGAAGGCCCATATCTTAACAAAGGCTTTGAGAGATGAATTAACATCGGCTTATGGTCCGATGTATTTCTTTCCAAATATTCCAAACAAGCCGAGTAATAAGTGTTGATAAACGGCACATTCACTACAGCCCGATCCAGCTTCACCCATCGCCTAGTCGGACCCACATGCCCATTAAACCAAGACATACAGGCACCCTGTGACTTCAACTCTACCACCCCACAATTATTCAGACAATTATTAAACTCCTTTATAGCAACCAACGGCCTAGGCTGCCCCCTATTCTTTCCCCATCCTCTCTAATAATGTTGAAATCCCCTACAATAATCCAAGGATTCAAACCAGCTGGCAATGCCTCCAAGTCAGTCCAAAGCCCCCTACGATCAATAAAAGAACATTTCGCACAAACAAATGTGACGAGCACTTTAGAGCCATCAACAATGACCCAACCTGCGATCATTTGATCCGACATACTCTCCACCTCGAAACCATCCTGCCCATTCCACATAACCCAAATTTGCCTCCCATTGCTTCATTTGAGCAATAATTAGCAAACTCTAAATACTGTGCGAAGCGAAGCATCGAATCCTCCTTCATGAATGGTTCCGAAATGGCCAACATAGATATTGAAAATTTCCTTACCAACCTCCTCAAGCGTTTCTTCGACGTGTCTATACCATGCACGTTCCATACCATCATTTTGTCTGTCATAAATTGAGTCTAGCACGACGGGTAATAACCCGTTGGGATTGTCTCACACCGTTATTGGGATTACCTGCCATTGGGCTTTTATTTAAAGTACCCTCAGAATCATATCCTTTATCCGAAGCCAACCCAAGCCGTCTGCTCTCTTGCTCAAAAGCCAACTGAAACTGCTCTAAATCCAATCCCTTCTTGTCAACCACACACTGATTCTCCAATTCGAGTATTTCAGACACTAGACTCATCTGGTTGTTTTCATCATCACGTGGTGGAAGCATTGCCTCATCTCTCCACCAGGCGGTCTCCTCACGAAGAGACAGCACCGGACACCTATCTGCACCAATAGTTTCATGAACAGGCTCACGAAACTCTCCCTCCTCTATCTCAACAACGACCCCACCACCCTGCCCACTTTCAATCAACGGACATTCCTTACCCACTGCTATTCCCTCTAGAACCTTTTTTTCATCCTTCTTACCTACCTTCCCCACCACATCACCTTCCTCATGTTGGACATCGTACTGGGCCATCTCGTACACCTGAGTATTTCGAACACAATTATCATCCTTCATCCCTGCATCCCCCAACACATCAAACTCCTCATGATGCACATCGTTCTGGACACTTGCACCAGATCCCTCCATCTTTATTTACAACTTTTTTTCCCTTTTCCTTCCACTACAACTACCTCAGCCCCATCTTCTGTATTCTCAAACGTAACAATGGGTTCTACCGACTCCTTTTTTCCACTGACACCTCCATTTACTTTTTTATCCTTCTTTCCCACCTCATTCCAGGTTTTAACCTCACCTTTTTTCCCATCCATCCGGACCCCAGATTTAGACACTTGTTTCGCCTTTGCCCTATCGCCCATCCTACACACAACCGCCGTATGCCCCTGATGATAACACTTGTTGCAATAAAATCATTGTTTCTCATATACCACGTCCTGCCACACTTGGTGTTTTTGACTGACCACCAACGAAAATCCCTGAATAGGCTCCACCTTCAGATCCACTTCGACACAAATCCTCGCCCCTGTAGCATGTGTCCGATACAACGTGGCATTATCAGTACCAAGAAACTTTCCGAATCGAGATGCAAGAATCTGAAGACAGTCCAACCGATACAACAGCAACAGCAAGCCAAGAAGAAAAATCCATTGAGCAGCAATGGAAGGTTCCTTCTTTACATCAAAATGCACCCACCAACTAAACAGCCGAAACTGACAGCCAGCCACAATCCTTCCCTCCCTCGCCCATGCATGCAAATAATCCTTCTCATTCACTAGATGCAGGAGTACGTGAAATTCATCCATGAAGCCGATCATCGGCACCTCACTAAATCCCCACGTCTTAATTATCTTCAATTGCAAGACATCAATGGATGGCCTTTTTGAAAGGAATTTCAAAACAAGAGCAAACTTCAGATCCTTTGCCGCCCTATCCATCTCAACGTCGGAAAACACAAATCCTAATTCCCCATCAATAATCTCAGGCTTCCATAGAGGCAACCTAAATTTAGGTTGTGGTAAAGTCGTGTTAAAGCATGGGCAAAAGAACGTCTATCGCCCACTCCAGATCCACTTGTATCCCATGTAACCAATTGACCACCCTACATAGCGTCCACAGACTCCGGACAAGCTGCCCTCTCACTCCAACTGGCAACCAAAGGCACCGGAGGGCCGCCCATGAGGGGCAAAATGAAACCAAACGAAAGAACTTACGTTGCCCTAGCAGAGAAAAAATTTTCGCCCTGCCACGTCACCAAAACCCTACCTCAAGTTGTCTTACATGTGGATAACACTTAGTAAAATATTTACATGATATAATTTGACTTAAAAAAAATTTAAATTTAAATCTTACAAATTAAATCTTACAATTTAAATGACGTGAATAGTGTGCATTATACGCTGATTTGAGAATAGAATAACTTTATTATAATAATTTCAAAATACAGATGATGGATTAGGATCCTACAATTGTTTCAAAATGTTTAGATTGAAAATTTTGATTGAATTGGTAAATATCCATTATGCAAACTAATATGGGATATCTGGGTTCAGATTCTCACTGAATTACTTTAACAAAGTAGATTTGTACAAATATGATAGGAAACATTGAATCTTCATTGGATTTGGGCAATATTTTTGTTTTTCTCATAAATCATCATTCATTTTTATTACCTTAAGAAATATTTCATTTCAAGTTTTGTAAAGTGATTTTAGTTTCAATTTTTGCCAAATTTTTAGTAGGATTATTGTTTAATTACAAATTTAATATTTAGGCAATAATTTAGATTTTTCACATTTAAAAAAATTCACATAATTTTGAGTTTGAAATTATTTAAGCCCAATTTGTGGGTTTTGTTAAATAATTTCGAATTCTATCATTAATCAATATGTTTTAGAGTTTTCTCTTTATGTTGTATATTTTTTCAATCTCAATCTTTTAATTTTTATTGATTAACTAACCATCAGAATAATTTTAAATTTTCCTAGTGTAAAGTCAAAGCAATAGCTCAAAATAATGTTAACAAAGAATATGGCGAAGTTAATAATACAAGACCGTTAGGTGATACAATTTGCCTGCAATTATAAGGGATCAATCGGCAAAATCGGTCATTTTGGGTCACCTTTCTTGTGGCCCAAGCATTTTCTTTTCTAATTACAATAAATATTTATATTTTTAAGATTCACCTTTTTATTTAGATTTTCGGTCTTGACTTTTACATGTCTTTGATAATTCTATCAAAAATTTAGAGCACTCTCTATGGCTTCAAGAGAAGATACATCCCCTCCTCTGGGTTGGGCTTGGGCAAGAAGCTGAAGCCAATCCCAGCCCGAATTGCTCCCCTTTTATGGATCCAGGAATCATCAACAAAATCCAACCCATGAGCTGTATTAGGGGAAAGGGGGGGGGGGATGGGGCATGTCGACTTTGACACCCTCCTATAACACCTAGAATTTAAAGATCTAAGTTTGCACATGAATGGAGATCACGAACAACCCTCCATTCCCTGACAATGAGGACGAGTAGTGACCGTACAGATTGTCTACCGTCGATATGCCACCCAAGGAATCACACTGCATTAATGGCGCCACCTCAGAAGCCACTTTGCATTAAAGACTGTGGCTTGGCGATTGTGGGCATGATGCCAACCCCTGACATAGGGTATGGAATGTTCCCCGATACCTCGTATAAAAGCCAGACTCCAACAAAAGGAAGATTGAGTTTGGTATCGGAGGCTGTCCAAACCACCATTGAGCCCACCTTTGTCTTTGTGTTGCAGGTATCAGGATCCCGACCTGGATTGTTGGAACTTAGCCTAGGTGTACAAAACATGTCATCAACAGTGGTGCTATCTGTGAGATTTCTGTAGATGCAGTGTGTCCTTCATATGCTGGTGACAACACGTTCTTAGACAACTCAGGGACAAGAAGTGTCATCAAAGAATATGGAAGCGAGGTTCGTAGAAATGGAGTAGGCCGTGAGGAAGTTGACCATGAAGGTGGAGACACTTCCAAAGGAAAAAAATATCATGAGGATGGATGCCAGCAAACGAGTCGAAGACGTTGAACCAAGCCACAATGAGCAAGCTGAGTCGCAAAGCGTCGGAGGAAGATAGAAAGAAGATGTAACACGAATTGTGTAGCCTCATGGACAAGTATGAGGAAATGGAGAAGAAGATGGGCGCCTCATTGTCAGTGGACTAGTTACTTATCGGCACATGCCTACCTTGTGCAGAGGTGATGGTTGCCTTGTTGCCATTGAAATTCAGGGTCCCCTAGATGGATATGTATGATAGGTCCAGGGACCCACTTGAGCACCTTAAAATCTTTAAGGCTCATATGACCTGTACAGTTTTCTTAGGGAAATTGCTTATAGAGCCTTCCCACTAATCTTGAAGAGGGTCGCGGACGAATGGTTTAGGTCATTGGTGCCTGGGTCGATCGACAGCTTGGAGAATTGGCCCACCTATTTCTCACATTGTTAATGGCTAACAAAAGGCGGAGACCTCTAGCCGCTTACCTCCTGGCTGTCAAACAAAAGGAAGACGAAAGTCAGGAAGCATACCTGGCTAGGTTCAACAAAGAGCGTATGATGACAGACGATTAAGACAAAAAAATTATTGTGGCGGCACTCTTGCACGTCATATGACCTTGAAACCCGTTCATTACAGAGTTGGAAAGAAAAACTTCCAACACAATGCAAGAGTTCATGGACCAGGCGATGGTTTCATCAACGTTGAAGACATGCGCCAGACTTGATGGTGCCTAGAAAGATCGAACTGGAACAAGCTGATAGAAAGGCTAAGGCGTCGGGTAATGCCAAGGCCCTCGAGAAGACTAAGAGGGGACAACAAGATAGGAGGTGGGACGAAGCACCCCCCACCCCCCCTTGAGAGGCTTGGGATCATGATATTACTGAATCACATTGTTCATACTCGATGAAGACAAACTGACTACGCAGGAAGTAGACAACCAATATAGAGTTTGCCTCTATTACACATATCACCAAACCAATACTCATATTACCAAGGACTTCATCTCCTGTCAATATGAGAAGGGAAGAGGTGGGGCACCCTGTTTCTGCCTAGTGCCTTACCTATAGGAGAGGGGAACCTGAACGCAATTGAGGACGGTTCGATAGGTTGAGGAGAAAAGAAACCCTTAGAGACTACAGGTGGAGCTAGAGCCTTAGTAGAATCGCCCTCAGACACCAGCCCACGGAAACAGCCCCCTAGACGAGATCAGAACCATCACTGTGGGGTACGAAGGGCGCAATACGAGGAAGTGTACCTAGCCTATCACTGCCTATCCAAGCAAAGAAGGAACATCAATGCACATGTCATCTCGTTTGGAGATGAAGACGAGGAAGGAATCCTTTAGCCCCTTGAGGACATGCTAGTGGTGACCATGCTCTTTGCCAACTTCGCAACTAGGGGAATCCTTGTCGACAATGGCAGTTCAATAGGCATCCTCTTTTGGGATGCCTTTACCCAAATGAGGATTGATCCCACCAGACTGCGACTAGCACCTATGCTGTTGAAGGGGTTCTCGAGAGACATGGTTCAGCTGGTAGGAACCATTACCCTATCGGTCTTAGCCAGCAAAGCCTCCCACGCGGCCACAATGATGGCCAACTTCATAGTGGTAAAGCCTCCCTCCTCATACAATACCATACTGGGGGACCAAGCCTTAATAGCTTGAAGGCGGTGACTTCGACTTACTACCAGAAAATGAAGCTGTTCCTGACGACCACAAGAGTGTGGGAGATATGTGTAGGGGATGAAATTGGAGAAATGGGAGGTCCATGCGGTGGAAGGTACGGGAAGTGGTGCCACCCTGTCACCCTTCTAGGAGTTCACCACCAGAAAAGATGAGGTCAGGGGCAAGCACACCCTCAGAGAAGTGGAACCAAATGAACCACTGGAATTAACTTCCCTGGATCCCAGCTGCCTTGAGAACACAGTTAGAACTGGCAGCAAAATGGAATCCGATATGCAGTAGGTCATCAAGTAGCTCCTTATAGAGCACCGAGATGTCTTCACCTGGGGCCACGAGAACATGCTCGAGATAAATCTCACCATAATTGAACACCACCTTTGTGTGGACCTTGAGGCCAACTAGAAGCGTTGAAGTTTTAGCGCTGAGAAATGCAAGACCATCGTCGAGGAAGTTGACCGCCTCATAGCGACGGGGTTCATTTGAGAAGCACACTACTCGAACTGGTTGTCCAATGTTGTACTGGAAAGAAGTCTAGTGGAAAATGTGTGTAGACTTCACTGACTTGAACAAAGCCTGCCCAAAGGACAACTTCCTTCTCCCTTGAATTGATCTAATAGTAGACTCCATTACGGGCCATTGCATGCTAAGATTCATGGATGCTTATTTGGGGTACAACCAGATCCACATGAATTCCAATGACGAAGAGAAAATGCCATTCATTATAGATAAGGGGTTCTACTGCTACACGGCCATGCCATTCGACCTAAAAAATGCGGGAGCCACTTACCAGCGACTGGTTAATTTCATGTTCAAGGAGCAAATAGGGTGGAACATGGAGATCTATGTGACCTGCTTGTCAAAATTAGAACCCTTGAACAACACTTAACTATCTTATGCAAGGCCTTCATAGTGCTGCAACAATACTAGATGAAGTTCAACCCAACGAAGTGTGCATTCGGCTCGAGTTTGGGATGTTCTAGGACTTCATGGTCTCCAAGTGGGGAATAGAGGCCAACCCAGAGAAGGTGGAGGCCATAACATGGCCCCACCTCAAAGCATTAACGACATACAGTGGCTTGCAAGGCGAGTTGCTGCCCTCAACTGGTTCGTTTCTCAGTCAACGGACAAGTGCTTACCATTTTTCAAGGTGCTATGGAAGGCACAGACTTGGGATGGCAAGTGCAACCAGGCATTCGAGAATCAGGAGAATTTTTGAGCCTGTATCTGTCTGTCTCCCCGCCATGCAGTTTTTGCGGCCTTGGTGTGGGACTTGCAGGACTTCCAGAAGCCAGTATACTACACTAGCTAAGCATTTCGGGGAGAAAATGTGAGATGTATCTGCATGGACCAACTGACCTTCACCCTAGTGATGACTACCCAAAGGCTGAGAACATATTTCCAGGCACACCCGATATGGGATTTGAACGAAGTCCCCCTGAAAAAATCTTGCAACGACCAGATGTCTCAGGACGGTTGATGAATTGGGCAATATAGCTAAGAAAATTCGGCATTGAATACATCCCTAAAAATACTATGAAAAGGCAAGTGCTAGTAGACTTCGTCGCAGAATTCACTGGCTTCCCAAAAGAGTTCCGAGATGTACCTTTCATGAAGCCTTGATAGGTCTTCGTCGACGGCTAGTTCTGCCAAGCTTGTGAGGGAGTGTGGGTGCATATTATTATGGATACCAGAGAAGAACACAACTACGACATCAAACTGGTATTCAAGACCACAAACAATGACGTAGAGTATGAAGTGTTGTTAGCCGATTTGTAGTCGCTGAGTCTCTAGGTGCCAACGAAGTGGAAGTGAGGGCCGACTCCCAAGTGATCATCAACCAAGTCCGCAAGGAGTTCGCAACAAAGAACAAGAAGCTAAAGAAATACTTGATGCTGGTGGGGGAAAGGCGCAACCACTTCTAATATTTTCAAATCTAGTAGGTGCCTATGGTCGAGAACCAAAAGGCCGACAGGTTGGCATGAGCTACGTCTAGGCAGGAAGATGCCCTATTGCCAGAAAAGATGGTGATAAGGACAATATACAAGCCCGCAGTTAGGATCCAAGATCTCAGAAGTAAGGTCGGGTGCTCCAGAATGGGCTATGGAGATAATCAAATACCTGGATGCCAACGAACTACCTGATGAGAAGTGGGAGGCAAGGAAGATCAAGAGAAGAGTTGCACGCTTCAGCTTGATGGACAAATTTTTATTAAGGTGAGGTTGCTTTGGACCTTTCCTAAGATGTATCTCGTTTGAAGAAGCACAGTATGTCTTGGTGGAGATACACGAAAGGGTGTAAGGCAACCACTCGGCCAGAAAGACATTGCTAGGATAGGTAGTAAGAGAGGGGTATTACTGGCCACAAGCACTCAAAGATGTAAAGGGTTTGTCTAAAAATACCAGAAGTGTCAAGAGTTTGCCTTAATACCTCATTGCCCACTGGAGGAACTGGCGTCGATCATGTCGCTGTGGCCATTCACGTAGTGGGGAGTCGACTTGGTTGGTCCCCTACCTCTGAGCAAGGGAGGCATAAAGTTTATGGTGGTTTCTGTAGACTACTTCACCAAGTGCATTGAGTCCGAAGCACTGGTGACAATAACCACTTAGAATAACGAAACAGATTATATTTGTCGAGAAATTCAAAATCGTTGGAAAAAGCTTGTACAGTTTGGGAAGAGGTTTTGATTGATCAAAAAGAAGAATCTACTTCAACCGATATGCCCTTAGGCACGGCCATACATAACATAGAAATCACACTTGGAAAGGGTGGACAATTACCTAGAGCAGCAGGTGCTGTAGCGAAACTGATTGCAAAAGAGGGGAAATCGGCCACATTAAAATTACCTTCTGGGGAGGTCCGTTTGCTATCCAAAAACTGCTCAGCAACTGTCGGACAAGTGGGGAATGTTGGGGTGAACCAGAAAAGTTTGGGTAGAGCCGGATCTAAATGTTGGCTAGGTAAGCATCTTGTAGTAAGAGGAGTAGTTATGAACCCTGTAGACCATCCCCATGGGGGTGGTGAAGGGAGGGCCCCAATTGATAGAAAAAAACCCGCAACCCCTCCCTCCACTTCAATTGGTATTTTTTCACGAAAGCAAAAATGAGATAAAAAATCCAGTCTTTCACTAAGATTTCGAATAGCTGTCCCGAATTCAAGTTGATTATGTTTCGCCTCTTCCTCGGAGAAAGACGATCAAACAATTCCCAATCATGGTCCTTGCGGATCGGATCATCAATATAATATACAAAAAGAAACTCCAGATATTTGATATCTTTCTCTTGGAATGAGATCTCAATTCCAGCGATAGTTTCATTAGATGCGAGCAACATCACTCCATTTCTATGGAAGGCAATGGCGTGCAGGTTCGGCATTCCCCACTACATAATTTCAAACAACGGGAGGCAGTTTGATTTAGACCACTATTGAGGTTGGTGCAGAGACTTAGGAATCAAGTTCAAATATTCATCTCCGGAGAACCCACAAGCCGACGGGCAAGTTGAGGCAACCAACAAGAGACCATTCGAGATACTTAAGAAGAAGCACAACGAGAAGAAAGGGACTTGGACAAATGAGCTTTTTGGGTGCTATGGGCCTACCAAACCACTGTTAGAACTCCGACGGGTGAAACCCCCTTCACCCTCACTTACTGACACGAGGCGGTGGTCCTTTTCGAAGTCTGGATGCCCACTTACAAGGTCCAACATTTTGATCAAGGCTCTAATGACAAGAAATTGGAAGAACAACTCGACCTTCTAAAGGAGAGAAGACAAGAGACTGATATAAGAACTACAATCAACAAAAGAAAGGTCGAATACTACTTCAAGGAGAGAAGAGAGTCCAACCGAGATCTTTCAAGGTTGGTGACCTGGTGCTGAGATAGACAGGGACGACCACCCGAGAGGAAGGAAAGAAAGCTAGGGTCACGATGGGAAGGTCCATACATCTTCACAGCCAACAACCACCTAGGCTCCTATCAACTCCGAGACCCCCAAGGGAAAGAGCTACTGAACCCATGGAACTCAGAACATCCATGGAGATCTTTTTATTAAGATGAAAATATATGTACAAACTCTTGAACAAATTATGAGTAAAGCTATTTTTTCTTCAGAACCGTTTGTTTTGTCTCGTAGGAGTCACGATTGAGAGTCGATCGACAAGTCCAGTCTTTCAGCTACCCGACCTCTCTCACAGTGGGTTTAGTCTCTCGGTTGCCTGACTGCACTAACTTTCTGTCGAGAGTCAGCAGACGGGTCCAGTCTTTCGGCTACCCAACCTCCTTTGCAGTGTAGTCATAACGGGCCTGACCTCTCAGCTGCTCGACCTCACTACCTTCCTATTGAGGGCCAACAATTGGGTCTAGTCTTTCAGCTGCTCGACCTCCCTCATAGCGAAGTCAAGATGGGCCCAGTCTCTCAGCTGCTAGGCCATACTAACTTCCTATTGAGAGTCAACAGGTGGGTCAAGTCTTTCGATTGACCGAGCTCCCTCACGGTGAAGTCACCGTGGGTCTAGTCTCTCAAATGCCCAACCGCACTAACTTCCCATTGAGAGTCAACATGCGCGTCTAATCTTTCGGCTGTCTGACCTCCCTCAAGGTAAAATCATAGTGGGTCCATATTCACGGATCATCTGAGACTACCTCAATTTCTAAATGTAGTCTAAGACTGTAAATATCATTTCTCTTTAGAGAAAGGCGATGTATGTTACATGCTCCAACATTACAGATTGAAGTATTTTTCATATGAAGTTTATAAATATTACACAAGGATTTCGCATGCATGCTTAATTTTTTTTAGTTATTTCTAACATAAATTCCATTTACACGAAAGTCTATATATGCATGGATTGACGCATCAGTGCTTTAATGAAAGGGTCAACAATCAAACATTAATATTGAACTAGTGTATGGATATGTTGTGATACCCTATATAATAAGGATAAGGGTAAATGGTGTATGAGTTCCACATTGCTTTGGAAGGAAAAGTTCTTACTCTTTATAAGTTTCAATGAAGCTCCAGTTATATCATTGACTAGTCATTTTGGAGTATAGACCATGTGGTTTGGGCCTTCTATTGGGGCATTACAAATAGTATCAAAGCCTATCTCGACTAGGAACTTGAATCATACCACCTATGACAACTGTAAGGCCTCGTACCTGGAAAGGGTCAGAGAGTTACTATCTGACATCTAAAATCATCTCTTTAAAATAAAAATAACATTTCCACATATTTCATAAACATGAATTTACCTATTCCTAACATATATACAATCCTCACAAAGTTTTCAATGAAATAACCTAACAAGATAAATTAACAACTCCACAAGTTCTCCATAATCATAATAAATCTCCAAGTAAATCAGATCAACATAATAACAACATCATCTACACTAAATAAATTTTCCTCATAACCAAAGTACACTTAGGCACTCAATAAATAATCCACAGCTAACCTCGCCCATGCTTCCTAATCTTGATTATCAGTTGTGTCATCAAAAGCATCTGAACATATTATGAAGATAAGGGGGTGAGTTATCAACAACTCAGTAAGCAGATGACATATATCAATATGTAAGCATGAGCATTTACAGAGTACAGGATGTAGAACAAAATATTTTCAGTGTCAGCATGCAGAACAGAACATGTTACCAAAGTTAACAAAGCGATGATTCAGAATATTTATATTCCAAAGTCCTTTGGCATAACATAAACTAAGCATCATCATCATATCATATCAGAGCATCACATTAGAATAGAGGCATGTTTAACCCTTGTGGTAGGGTTGTGCTATCCCCGGTGGCCAAACTAGGTAGAGACAGAAGTGAATATTTCTCTTATCATTCTTGGAGCTTCGAGTGTGCACACATAAAACACTACACAAAAACCAATTTGTTTCCAAAGTGAGTGCATTCAAAGATAGAGAAGTTGGTATCAACTTAAACAAAAGTCATAGTTTTACACATGTGGTAAGGTCAGAGCAGAGCATAGCATAAACAGAATTACATAATGTCGTGCCAAAGGTTTTCAGATGCTTTATCATATCAAAAGAAAAATACAAAGCAGTTTAAAATCATTTTCACATATTCAAAATAAAACGATCTCAAAGCATTTTTATATAAATGTGCACAAATATCACATTTAATCATTTTTTTTTTGTACAGTTTAGAAACATAATGCCAAAAGTTACTCATGTCTACACCAGTTATGATAGAAAATACTTATCTTTTATATAAATTTCATGAGTATTGCAGAATGTGTAACTGAGATTGTTTTCACATTCCTTTCCAAAACAAAATATGCATGTTTTTTTTTCATAAAATCAACCTCAAAACAATAGTTTTATGCAAAGTCTAGTATATGAACTCCGCTTACCTGACTCTTCAACTTTTTTGAATATTCTTACAATGACGTCAATCAAAATTGTTCGTCACCTAGACATAATTCATACATACTATAAATTAACACAAGATAAACTGATCCAGTTACGACTAAACTGCTCTATGACAATAATTTCCATATTTCCAATTCTTCTAACTCAGTTACTATTAAACCATAAAGTGACTTTCCGAACATCGCCTATCTAAGGCTTTCTCACTTAAATTCTCCTTTCAGCCTAGCTCACTACCAAATATTACAGTAGTGTTTTGCCACAATTAAAATCAGTCTAACTTAAAAATCTAACCCATCAGATAATCGACCCACTTAAGATATATATTTATATATAAAAATATATTTTAAAAGAATACAAAACCAAACCCAATTTAAAAATACATGCCTAACTTAATAATCTCTTAACATAAAACTCAACTCAAATACAAGTCCAATATACATCTTGCCCAAAACCAAAAACCCATGTGAACAACCTAGTAAAGAAAAAAAAATTTGCTAACACATTAAGGTGAGTAAGGTAATTAAAACTTTAAAGCTTACCCTTTGTAAAGAAAATAAGGTTGCAGAATGATATATATATATATATATATGTTCCCTTTTTATTTGAGAGCAATACACAATGGGAGGGAAAAGAAAAAAAAATGGTGGCAATAGTGGTGTACTGACAAAGGAACAATGCCGTGTGTGGGGACTCTTGGAACAATGACTGGTGGTTTGAGGTGGGGCTCATGGTTACTGGGTGGTTGCTCGAGGTTGGCAAGGGCTATTTTCGATGTTCATGGAGGAGCCGTGGTTGCTGTGTTTGTGGGGAGGCTTGTAGACCAGTGTTGGATAGTGGGTGGCTTATGACTAAGTATGGCTGAGCAGCAGTGCAAACATGGTGGGTGGTGCAAGGGTGGAGTTGGGCCGAGGAGCAAGAAACCAACTTGGTCAGTTTTCACTTCCTAAAACAGAGGATATGGTGGAGCATGTCTTACGACATTGTGGTGTTCTTCCATGGGTCTGGGTCACGGTATTAACTATGGAGGTGACCATGTGCCTGGCTTGTTTTCATGATGATTCACGGTGCAATAGAGACTAAACTAGACAATGTCTAGGGTAAAAAAAATCGGTGAACTTCAGGTGGTAGGTTTGGTTCGGTCAGGTAGAGGTTTCATTTTTCTCAAAATAGGCTAAAATCAATTCAATTCTAGTTTTCATTTTTCTAACACCGGACTGGTTTATATATATTTTTTAATTTTTTATATTGTATAATATATTTTTTATATGCTTTTTTATATTATATATAATTTATATATATAATATATATAATTATATGTAAAATAACTTTGTATTATATGATAAATTACTAATTAATACAATATTAAATTTTAAAATCCTATATCACTATACTCTATTGTATTAATAGTTATACTAATACTATATCACTATATATTATAATATACTATAATACATTACCACTGTATTATTATATATACTCTATTATACAGAAAAACTTGGACCGAACCGATAAAATTGGAAGTACAGGTTTAGAGGTGTAACCGGTGCGGTATCGTTTCTTTAAATCTCAAAAACAGTATATACTGGTTTAGTTCTAATATATGTTTAAAACCAGACCGAATCGGACCGATTATACCTCTAACAGTGTCTCACGTGGTCTGTTCTAGCGGTTGAAGTTGTGTGTGTGGTGCAGGAATGGTGGCTCGTATTGCGGCTATGGGTGACTTGGGTCACAACAGGAAAGGCTGCTAGCCTTGCTACCGTGGTTGGAGACGTTACTGAGCTTCACTATGTCGTGGCTAGAGATGCCTATTTGGTCGTGGCTGAGGGAGCGGTGGGTAACGATGCTCGGTTTGTTGCTGGACTAGATAAGGCTTGCTGCCTTTGTGGGTGGCGGTTGGTTGTGGAAACTTGAGGGACAACAAGACTAATTTGAGAACACACACAGAGATAAAAAATGAGGGAGAGCATTTGTTGAGAGAAATGAGGATGTGGGTAACGGAAGGGAAAAATTGTTGAGGAATTCTTGGGAAGCAGATTTGAAATGTCGTGAGAAGGGGAGAAAGCGTTGGGAAAAAGAAGAGGGAGAGGAAACTATCAAGAGAGGGAAAGAAAAGAGAGGAAAAAAAAACCTACTTATAAAAAACGACGCCCTTTTTCTCAACTATTGGAATTCTCTAGGTCCTGGGCCAAGAATGGGCCTGGGTGTTACACTTGCATGCCACATCAGTCCATGCACATTGCACACGACCCTATTTTTAAAAGTTGGCATAGCGCCCGACACAGACGTGGATGGTCAAGGTCAGTATAATGAAGGATGATACACTAGTACCACAAAGAATCTCCCATCAATTTGTCACGTCCGTCTTGCAAAATTGTTTGTCCTCCGAACATGGACGTGTCAGAGTAACGCGAGTTCATAGTTTTTTAAGCCTTTCTTTTATCCTTTAACGGCAGACCACAATGCCACATAATTTCCTGCTTCCAATATCCTCAGTATGAGTTCAGGCTATACAAAATCTTCAGCGAAACTTTTCCTGGCTGCTTTATTATAAGCTTGGGGTGAGGGGGTTTCAAACAAATTATATGGATCAATGCATCTATATTTTGAACTTTGGCTAACTATATATTGAATAGTAGTTGGAAAAGAAATTAGAAAATAGAGCTAGCTGTATGCCAGGACTGCTAATTCTGGAATATAATGCACGTTGTTGACGATCCCCTCTTGGTGTCGTGCAAACAAGTAAATACTAAAAAATGTAGACTTAAAATTTCACCTGCTTATAAAAAGGCCATGCATTTGTCTCCAATTCATCGCACCCACATCCTCTGTTCTCTTTGTCTATACGCAACTCCAGAAATGGCTTCCGCACGCTTCTTGTGTTCTACCTCTATCCTTCTCTTGTCACTACTTGTTATTGCCTCCGCTACCGATTATGGATATGTCCCAAAACCAGACTACGGGAATCCCAAACCCGAAGATAATAAGCCTCTCCCCTCAAAACCTGACTTTGAGAAACCAGAACCCGAAGGAAAGGATTACAAGCCTCTTCCCACAAAGCCAGACTCTGAGAAACCAAAACCCGAAGAAAATGATTATAAGCCTCTTCCTACAAAACCAGAATATGAGAAACCAGATCTTGATGGGAAGGATGAGCTAATCTCATCGCTCATCGGAATTCAAGGGCTTGTATTATGTAAATTAGGCTCCAAGTATGTTCCACTCGAAGGTAAACATCTCTCTCTCTCTCTCTCTCTCTCTGTGTTTCTTTTGGTGAGATTTCAGTATCATAAATTATACGGAAGATTGCATTCGTTTTAGTTCTTCATTTTATTATTTTTAATAAATGCAGGAGCCGTGGCAAGGATAACATGCAAAGCTGTAGATAAAAGAGGGTACGAGAAAGTTCCCTTATCCATCTTGAGCAATGAATGCGATGCAAAGGGTTACTTCCTGGCAACATTATCTTCTTCCTTTCTTAAGGAAAACTGGAAGATAAAAGAATGCAAGGCATTCCTAGAACATTCTCCCCTGAAAACATGTAATGTTCCTACTGATGTGAACCATGGAATCACTGGTGCTCTCCTTTCGTCTTACCGCATTCTCAACGACAATCATATGAAGTTATACTCTGTGGGGCCTTTCTTCTACACCTCTGGAACTCAGTCACTCCCTAATGGTTATTAGAGCACTTGACATTCTTGATTCGTTTTTTGTTTTGCTTTTGTTTCTGTATTGATTTAAGTTTGTGGTCTGGGAATGTGATCATTGTATTGAACTCTTGTGTATTATTGATTTTTTTTTTGGTGATCAGAGGATAATGCCTCTGCCATTTGAGAGATTTGTAATGAGATTTATTGAATTAATAAGTTAAGGGATTGTTTAAGCATGCTGATCAGTTTCCTTATCTTCCATTTGATATAGATGATGAGATGCACATTATAAAGTATTGAGCCATGTCATTAAATTCTGCATTAAATAATCAAAATAATTTAAAAAATGTTTAATAATTAATGGATTACTTAAAACTTGAGAAAGTTTGAAACACTTTCTATAACTAATAATATCTTAAAAGACAAAAATATTTTTGTATTAATGTTCATTATATTACGTCTATTATTAAGTTTATCTGAAAATGAGTACTGATTAACCATGGTGAATTTTTGTAAAGTGGGATATACACCAAGCAAACTCCTAAATAACAACAGAGAGATTGACAAAATAGTAGCCCGTACGATTTTGGAATTCAATCGTTTCACTATATAATTAATTTAAAAAAAGAAATAAATTGAAAATAAAATAAAAGATGATTATTAAAAAAGAAAACACTATAAATATAAAGGGATTCTACACACTGATGTGGCACACTCACACGTGTTCCTCTTTTTCTTTTTCTTTTTTCTTCTTTCTTTTTTCCCCTTCCTCCTGTGCGTCTCCCCTCCCCTCCTCTCCCTTTCCCCTCTGCCTTCGCCTCCACGTGGCCGCCATGGTGGTTGGGGACCACCTCAGGGCCTGCAGAATCTGCCAGCGGTCCAAGCGGCACCGTCCGGCGAGGGGATGGGAGCTCTCATGCACGGCAAGCTCCCATCCCCCCGCTGGACGGTGCTGCTTGGACTGCCGGTGGATTCTGCAGACCCTAAGGTGGTCCTCGACCACCATGGTGGCCACGTGGAGGCGGAGGCAGAGAGGAAAAGGGGGAGGAGGGGAGGGGAGACACACGGGAGGAGGGGCTGCTGTGAGGGGAGGGGAGACGACGGCGGCTTTTGTCGGCCTTGAGGTGGTCTCTGACCACTATGGGTGCCATGGAAAGGGCGGAGAAGGGGGAGATGCACGGGAATGGGGAAAAAGGAAAGAAGAAAGAAAAGAAAAGAAAAGAAAAGAGGGACACGTGGCACACTCACAGTGTGCCACATCAGTGTGTGGGATCTCTTTGTATCTATAACAACCCTCTATTAAAAATAAAGAAAATAGCGTACTATCTTGCATTGGAAGGGGAAGAAATTAAGGGACAAAGTGGTATATAATATTTGATATTTTGAGAAGTAAAATAAATTGGAAAGTAAATATAAACAGCACTGAGCAAGATTTGAATTGAAGTTAGAGAATTTTCTCATCATCAGTCATCACCAACATGGAAACAAAGAAAAGCAAGCGATAGAAGATGATCAAGTTGCTCGACCAAAATACGACTATTGACTGACCTGTTAAAGGTTCTATTTATTGTATAATGTGTCAGGGTATGTTACCGTAGTTACATAGAACATTTTTCCTTTGAGAAACTTGTTTGAATTTACAACTATTTTCAATTTTTCTCAACTCATCTCATCTTTATCATTATAATTTTCTTAAATTCTCACACAAAATATAATAAATAATTTAACTTTATCAAATTTCAAACTAACTTTTTCAAATTCCCACACAAAATATAATAAATAATTTAATTTTTTTAAATATTTAAATAATAATAATATTAAAAAATATTATTCTAAAAATATTATTTTCTATTATTCACAAACCATCTCAACTCATCTCTAAATCCAAACGTCTCAACTCTCCCGGAACGGAGTGCCCCTGCGCGCGTTGACATGAAAAGGCACTTGTAGAACACAATCCGTAAACTACAACATTTAAGGCTTCGTTTGGTTTCCAATTTTTCCAAACCAAACTCATCTCATCTCACTCATCATTACAATTTTTTCAAATTTCAATACAAAATATAATAAATAATTTAACTTTTTCAAATCCCAAAATCATAATAATATTAAAAAATAATATTTTAACAATATTTTATCATCTAAACTCAACTCAACTCAACTCACTTCAACATCCAAACACACCCTTAGAAAAACAACGAAAGAAAGAAGGAAAATAAAAAATGAAGAGAATTAAGGAAAATAAATGGTGCTAGAGATGTTGAAGAACCTAATTAAGTATCACAAGCTGCTGGACTCTGTTTGCCCCCATAAGTAATCTTTGCGTTCAAGCATGAGGATGAAATGGATTTGGCTTTCCCACCAATGCACTTGTATTGCAAATCGATGTCGGTCAACTGAACACCCGTGCAAGGCACCAGTGAGCTGCAGCCTAAAGACACTGCGACAGGTGAAGTTGAGGTGCCCCTGATGTTCTTGTAACGAACGTTGCTAATCTTTACTTTGGATGGCTGCAACATCATGATCATGAAACAGATTCACACAAATTAATGTTTTTTTTAAGCAAGTATATATATAATCAGAGTAATGCTGCTCTTCATCATAAATCTTGTAATCCTCAATCACCCTTGTTTTAAGTGGCTTTACATGATGTCAACCAATTAAATGATAGCGATTTAAAAAATATCTGATAACAAGCATGCCTGAGGAGGACATAATTGAGGATAAAGAATAATATTTCTCTATATTACGGTAAGGGATCAATCGATATTGGAGATAGCTGTAGATAGAAACTAAGATGTATTACCGCGCTCTTATGCGAACCATATTTCTGATCTATAACAATAGGATTTTTAACAGAATCCATAATTATATCTTCGAAAGAGATGTCGGAAGCTTGGCTTGGAGGTGAGCCAGGCCAGGTTTTGATCCTCACACCGTTCGTGGTGCTTCTAAATGTGCAATGGGTCACACGAATCCCGTTCACATCCTTCTCGTCAATGTACTTGCCAAGGCTGCCAACACTGCAAGATTATACGTAGAACCCAAAGTTGCAATGTCAACACCAGCCATATCTATAGGAAATTGGCATTTAAATTTATGTGTAGATGGTATGAGTAATAAATGGGAGATCCCAACAAAAGTAATGTACATTCACAAATTGATATGGCTAGATTAGACATGACACGTTAAATATTCGTTATAATAAAGAGTTCTACAGTATGACGCACCACATTTAATAACATTAGTTTGTGAACTATGCTTTTATTAAAATCTCTTTGTAACCCAGTCTTTCCCCTCTCTCTATATGAAAAATAATTTGTGTAAGTTTAAAGTGTGCAACTGTTCTGCAAGCTCTTTGGAAAAAAAGTAAAACTCACTTATAAAATCTGATTTATTTTTTAATGATGAGTTTCATTTTCAAAATGCTAATTTTATATTTAGCATTATTCCTTGTAAATAAATTACCTTATGCCATGTCCGGGGCCACAAGTGACATTAGAGATGGTGACATGGGTTGCCCCTTCTCCAATGGAAATGCAATCATCACCTGTTCCAATTTTGGTGTTGGATACAGTGACAAGACTGGACCTGCTGATATGCATACCGTCGGTGTTGGGGCTATTAGATGGAGCAATTATATTGAGGTCATGGGCGGTGAAGTTTTGGCAGCTAACGACGTGCGCGTGGAACGCTTTGCTATTGAGGGAAGTGATGCCACGAATCTCGGCGTTGTTCACAACGAAGAATTTGATTGACTGCATAAAACATTTCCATGCCACATCATTCCAGTACTGCAATCATATATATATATATATATATATATTTTCGTGAGCGGATAATTTCATGTGCAAGTATAAAGTGTGCAGGGCTTACAGTCGGGAGAACTTGGCAGTTGGAGTTTTGTTTGCAGTCATTGTACTTCCAGACAGTGGCACCTTGGCCATCGAAAGTTCCTCCACCAGCAAGTAGAAAACCATTGAGCTTTTCGAAGGCAAACCATTCGGGAGAACTGTATTCAGAAACATCTGACGTTGCTTGAATAGTTCCTTGAACTTCAACAGTCATAAAGCCCTTGCATGGCCCTGCAAACACGACTGGTCCTGTCACAAATGTTCCTTTGGGAATAAGAAGCTTAGCAGGACCACCAGATTTACAAGCCGCAACCCATGCCTTCATGAATGCCTGAATGAAATATTCAACAGTATAATATAGGTTACTTGTTTAGATATATGCATGTTTTTTTTTTTAATTAAAGGATAATTACGCTAAATCCTTTAATATATTGTACCTTTTAAGTATGTCTCTTAATTTATGGATCGTAATGGAATAACATAAATCTTCAATTGAAAGAAAGGGTGTTACTTTCAAGGCCAAGATCTTATATATAGAGCTTTAGGCTCCGTTTGGTTGTAAAACTCATCTGAGTTCAACTCAATTCAGTTTAATTTTAAGGTAAGTTTAACATCCAAATATTCTCAAATTACTAAACTCATATTAACTTAAAATTTCTTTACACGTGGGGACCTATAACCTTTTTCAATTTAATACTTATTTATATGTGGAACTCACAATCTTTTTCAACTTCCCATAAATACATCTAAACTTATCTTAACATTCAAACACACATTTAAATTCATTTTAGGTAGACCTCACAAAACTCATTCTATCATCTCAACTAACTACTATTCATAAAGAGTTCAACTCCGCTCAATTCAATTCAACATCCAAACATAACCTTAGTGAGTTCTTATGTAAGGTCCTAAGTAAGCTTCAGACTACATCTAGGCTTATACTTAAAAAATACTAGCCAAATTTAGAGACTCATATCGGGGCCTAAATAGTAAATAATATGGGATGCCATGTGTTCTTACGTAACAACTTAAGAAAGGCCTACGGTACATGACCCAAGTTCTAACACATATTACACATTCCAAGATATTACAATCAACTTGATCTTAAATTCCAAAGTCCTCACCAGGTCAAATCTATCGTAGATGTGTAGATGACGTAAGTCAAGTCATACATTTTTTCATTTTATTTGGATTGGCTCTAACACCGTTTGTGATGACTTAAAAAGGTCCAAACCAATATAAGATTATATTGACTTAAATAATAATTTTTAGTTGGAATAGACTCTAATACCATTTGTAACGATTCAATAAAAGTTTAAATTATACATTTGTGATTGGAATTGGTTCTAATACCATTTATGATAATCCAAGGAAAGTACAAACTATGTCTAGACCTATACTTTAAAGGACTAGTCAATGTTAGAAATGTAACCCTTTGGAACTGTCATGATAAAGGATTTGAGCTTCTTCCTTCCAAAAAATATGGAATCTTATTGATCACCACCTTCCCACACACCTAACACAATTTTGGGTTATTTTAATTATTGGGCTATTCCAATTATTTGTGTCGTGAGATTCCACTCACCATCTTCCCATACACAATCACACAACTAGTTATTTGTAACAATGCTAGAAAGGTCTAAATCACATATGGATTTATAATCCAAAAAGGCTAATCCATGCGAGATTATAATTGTGTGCGCCTTAAAAAAGGGCTAACATCTCTCTTCCAAGTAACGTGAGATCACATTCACCAAATTAATTTCCATACACAATAACATTTTTGGGTTTTACATATTGCTTATAGGGTTATGGAATTCAAATATTATTTCACACTAGGGGGGGATTTTTGTCCTCTTAACATTCAAGATCACTTCATAGATATTTCTTAAATCTTTTTTAAAGTCATGGCCACTGGCCGTAAATATTGGTTGGTTAGTTAATGTAATAGACACTAACGTTAACAAAACCAAATAAGAGTTTTCTAAGATTGAGTGCAACTTTCAATATATTTGAATTAATTCAAGTGTGGTTGGAAAGATCAAGGAGGTGGAGATAATTAATGTGTGTGTGTGTGTGTGTTTGTATATATATATATATGGGCTAGCTAGGCCGTGAGATTTTTATATCATATCAGGAGTTAGGAGTAGTACTGTCGTTCGAATGAGAGAGAAAATATATGTTATCGTCTTTGGAACTCACCTGTACATTATCTTTATGGCCATCTGCCTTAGCACCATAAGAAGTAACATCGAAAACCTTGGAACCAGCGCCACTAAGGCCACGACGGTGATCCGTAGATGCGGCGGCCATGCAAGAGAGCAACGCTAAGGTCGTCCCTAGGACACCAATGGCTAATTTTGCTTCAAATCTTTCTGCAATGGCCATGGTAGCCTTAAGAGCTGGTCTTACGTACGCGGTTTGATCAATACGTTTAATTATTGCAAAACCTCCAGGCTTACGGCTTGTTAGTTTATAAAAATATATGCCTTGTTTTAGTATTAATGACTATCTATCCGTTACTCCTCAGCTATCTTTAGCAGTTTCCAAACAGAAATATGAATGTGGATATCCTTCACAAGAATTTGTTTCTGCATGCATGCATGACAATGCGTAGCTTCCCCATTATTAATAGTAATTAATTCTGATCTTTAACCTAAATTAAAGAACCTTCCAAGACCTAATTAATATGCAAACGTACGTCATTTTAGCCACCAAATTGAGAATTAACCAGAATTCTACCCCGAAAGTTTCTCACAAAAAATACTATCAAAGGCTTTCTTGATCAATTCAAGACAGTGGACTGAACCTATATATATTATTTTGTGCTACTTTAACAGCTGCATATATAGTACTGTGAGTTTCATCTTATATATTTGGTATTATTTTGCTGTTTTTGGTTTAAAAACTTTGGATAGCTGTAGGGATTGACTGATGATTATGTGCTGGAGTACTTGATTTCAAATGATCGTATATATATAGAGCATGTAACGACTTCAGTCTGCATTGGCATGCTGCATAGAAATCAAGTTCTACGTTCTTTTCTGTTCTTTTCTCTTCTCTTCTCTCTCGGTGCGTGCACACGTTTCTTGCTGCGCCAAGGTGTTAATTATGGGCAGGGGAGATCATATATATCTCTCGATCTGTTGCAGAGTCTCTGTTTCGTGATGTTTTCTGGTTGTACTTTTCATCACTCGGATCATTCCCATGAATTCCTCAGATATAATGTTACATTACCTGTGGACAAGGTCTAATGCATGTTTATAAGGAATAAGCAATCCTCTCTTGTAGAACCGATTTTATGAGATGAGTTAGGCCCATGAATTTTTCCATGGTATCAAAGCCTGGCATAGGACGAATGTGGGTTCATACTACTTATCCCATGACAAGTTCTACAAGAGATGATTGTTTATTCCTTATAAACATACCCAAGATCTTGTCTATAAGTAATGTGACGTTATTCCTCAATACCTTCCTTCAAGTGTAGGCTAGTATTTTTTTCTGGTCTTTGTCAGGGGATAAGTAGTGTGGATCTCCATTTGTCCTATGACAAGCTCTGATACCATAGAGAAATTCATGGGCCTAACTCATATCATAAAACTGGTTCTACAATAGAGGATTGCTCATTTCTTATAAACATGTCCAAAACCTTGTCTATAGGCAATGTGACATTATTCCTCAACACTACGCAAATTGTTGGGTTTTGGACCAACATGTTTGAGCAAACTTTTGCTAGAATTTGACCTCTTTCTTCATTTCTAATTCTGAAATGCTATTAGTTTCCGCCTCTTTATAAAAAAATGCATCGCCATCTTAGCCTAGATGATAAGTTGGCTTGAATACAATTTTAGTTGGGATATTGTTGCAAACCCAAATTGATATGGAATATCTAGTTCTAGACTCTACATTGATTGCATTGAAATACTACCTTAAGAAAATGAATGTGTATAAATATAGAAGGAAAAGCTTAATATATTCCCTGCATGGGCTGGGGGGTGGGGTTTTCACCCTTGCCCCTCATGCCGAGGGGCTGGGAGGACTCACAATCTGCCCCCTACCCATTTCAGTAATGGATTACATTTTATTAGGCCCAAAATTATTCCTAAGTCCAAAAGTAATCAAAAACAATTTTGGGGACTCAAATTGTAAATTTACATTTGTAAATATGATTATAATTTAAAAATTATATAGTTTTTAAATTTGCTAGTACATATCTTGTGTAAGTTATAGTTTAATACAAAAGTTTTACATTACTTAAGTGTAAGACTTGTATTGTCAAGACAATCGATAAAAGGGTCACCTTACTACACTACAACTTACAAAAAGTATTAAGTAAAAGTTCTACGTAACACATATTATTATATTTATATATAGTAAAAATAATAAATATAATATTTATATTAAAAAAAAGTGTCGGCCGGTGTTAGGCCCTACTAGGGGGCCAAATGCGGGGTTGGGTGAACGGGGGCGGGGCAGCGAGGCATAGGGCCCCGTTGCCCACCTTAAAATTTTGAAGAATGGGATGATCAATCCAATGCCAATGCTTTCATAAGAGGGGCTGGTTGTTATCTCTAGCCATTCTGTTTTAGCACGATTTGAAAGGGCAAAAGCAACGAGGTCCAAAGATGACCTAGTGGTAAATTTTTTAAATGTTTTATTGGGTTCGTGTAATGGGTCTAGTTATTTCTTCACAGTGTTGTAAAATGGATGGTATGGCAAGGGGAAAATGATTGTTGTGGTGACTAAACTAAATGCACTCAAGATGTTTGATGAAATGAGAAAGAGAGTCACAGAAGGAATGAATATGAAAATGGCTACGACTTAGGGTATTCGAGGTCTGCAATTCCTTCAAAGAAAACTCAAATTATTTCTGCAATATTGTTCAAGATAATCAACAATAACCCCCTTCCCTCTCATATACTAGAAGATAATCTAATTCGGCATTGCCAAAAAAGGCCATGGGCCAATTCTAACTAACATTATCTAGGCCCATGGGCCACCAAACCACTTTTATTTATTGGGCCCGGGCAACTTAATGGGATTCATAACAAATTCCCCCTTAAAAAAAAAACATTATCCTCAAGGTTTAGAGTAAGGATGCAATTGTTGAGTAGCTTCCATACTAGTTCCATCGAACGTTTCCACGAAAGCAGTGAACTCAAGAAACTTGTCATGCCTTTGCTTACTCCATTTGATGTAGTCCATACTTCTATGAGCTGAATGCACCACAACTGTTGCGAAGGAAGAACGAGCAAAATCATCTCCAAGCCGAGTATGATAAACACAATCATACAAGCCTTGTCGGGGTCCATATCACTCATAATAGCATTAATGACTTCTTTAATGCTTGTCTCAATTTCATCAGCTAAGGAATCTTGTAGCTCCTCAATTTCTATATATCCACTTCCATTTTGATCAAAGAATTCAAAGGCCTTGCGAGGGTGCCCATCATCATTGCCCATCTTTCTTAAGTGAACAGAGATAGCTACAAATCCCCCATAGTCAAGATATCCATCCTTATTTACATCACCTCTACAGAAAAATGCTCAGCGATTACCTTGAGAGCTCTTTTCTTGAGCTTTTTCATTAATGAAAATTGATTGAGCCTTGCCCTCATAGTAACCAAGGATGATTTAGCATTGCCTGAGTAGCAAGTTGCTACCTTGGGTCAGGATTAAGCATCTTCTTCACAAGGTCTTTAACATTATCAAAAACTTTACATTTAAAATCTACAATAGGCTGTATAATTGCATGTGCTACTCCTTGTTTAGTTTCTGCCCAAAATGGTGGGAAACCACTGAGTAGGATGTCAAGAATTCCTCCAGCACTCCAAACATTTCCTTCTTGGCCATAATTTTGTTTGAGCACCTCTGGAGCCATGTTGTAAGGACGTTTGACTTTCTCAATACAAATACATTTCTCATGATATGTTAATGAAACATAGGCCAACCAAAGCAACTCATTCGTATTCACTACAAAAAAACTAAAGATTGCCGGCATTTGGTAAGTGCCGGCACCTGTCTCAAAAAACGCCGTTACATGTTTAACAGAGGTTTTTTGCCAACATAACCGTCCGCCGCTACTGGGTGGTTGCTATTTTTCAATACTGTACTTGAAAATCTCGTTAGCGGCATTTATCTACAAATTAGCGGCATTTCTTAAAATGCCACAAGTTTTCCTAATTTAACGGCAGTTGACAAAACACCGCCATAAATTCGTTGGCATCTCATTGCATATAATAGCGGCATTATAATAAACGTCGCTGCTAGTACATTACCGGCGCATCATATAAATTGGCGACATTTTTTAAACTCCACTAATAATACGTTGGCGACACATTAAATACATTAATGACATTTATCTAAATGCCGTAACTAATACAAATAACGGCGTTACAATAAATGCCACTGCTAATATGGTGCCGACGCATCATATAAATTGATGACATTTATTTAAACGCCACCAATATTACTTTTTTTTTAAGTGGACGAGCTTCTCCACATGCACAGCTTTTCCTTGCATGCTTTTTACTTTTAGGGTGCGTTTGAATGTTGAGATGAGTTGGGTTGAGTTGAGTTGAGATGATAAAATATTGTTAAAATATTATTTTTAAATATTAAAGTTGTTTTGAGATTTGAAAAAATTAAATTATTTATTATATTTTGTATTAAAATTTTAAAAAATTGTAATGATGAGATGAGATAAGTTGAGATGAATTGAGATGAATTTGACATCCAAACGAATCTTTAATCATTTTTTTTAGAGTTCTGTTCATTGCTTTATCCTTTTAATTTTTTTTTAGAGTTCTATTCATTGCATTATCCTTTTAATTATTTTTTTTTAAATTTGCCGACAAGTTTTCCCACTCACAACTTCCCGCTCAGTTATTTTTACTGAGAGTTATCATGTTTAATCAGCTCCTTTAAAATAAAGAGTTATCATGTTCAATCATTTCCTTTAAAATAAATCATTGCACTTTTGGAATGTGTTTTTTTATTTATTTAAATCCAATGTTTAGATAATTAAAATAATAGTGAAAGACCGAATGCTTTGTACATAGTGCACCGCTGCACAGACGAACCACTGCATCTCCTTCTCATCCCACGCCGCAACTCTTTCGACATCCATAGTCTTGGCAAGGCCACCACTCTCAGGCACCTCTCCTCTCCCTCCACAGTAATTTATCACCCCATTCCACTGCCAAGCCCCACCGTGCGCCTCGGACGCACTGCTACGTAAAACATCAAGCCGTAGCCTCGGAACATAAAGCCACCGCCATTCCTCTGTTTTTACTCCTCAAAACAGAGGAATTATTACCCCTCACTGAGTACCACCTGAAAGCACCGTCTCCCTCACCCAAACTCTAGCCCTGTTGCACCGCGACCTCAGCTTTGCACCACCACCGTGATCCCCTGTTTTTAGAAACCAAAACAGAGTGTTGCGTCCTAGCCAGCTCCTAGCCAGGTTACGTCGGTGAAGCGTTGCGTCCTAGCCAGCTCGTCCACGTCGTCACCTGCACGAAAAGGACCGCCGAGCACCTTACGCCGTCCCCTTCTCGGAAAGCCAATCCGGTGCTGCACTGTCTCTCTTCACCTCTCTTCACTTCACGCTGCACGACTTCTCTCTCCCAAACTCCATCGCCGTCGACTTCAATCTCAACACCTTCGGATCAACCGCCTCCCTTTCTCTCAATGCCGCCGCTGGTTGCCCTCTGTAAGCCCCTGCTGCACCCTCCTCCTCCATTCAGTTTTTGCCGCATGAAAGTGCACTGGGTTACTCTAAAATATTGAAGTGAATTATATATATTCTGTTACCCTAGGTTACAACTTACAAAGGGTAGAATTTTAAGAATTATTACAATTTTGCCCTTATTATGATGTTTACAGATGCATGTCCCGCTCAGTTTTTTTTTGTTCTTTTTTACATAGTGATTAAGAAAAAAACCACATATGCTCAAAATCAACATCAAAGCAAAAAAACTATCACGCATCAACCTATGTATTGGCCCAAAAACTCTCTATAGGAACAAAAATCTGGAGAAGAAAAAATCTGTATACATTACTATTTATTGATTTCTTCTACCTCCATCTCGTCCTTTGGAGATCTTTCTTGCAACTTGCAAGTCCAAGCATATGGATTTCTTTAATTTTATTGTTGTAGCTAGGAAATTAGGAGTGAGAATATCTAGAGATGTAATGCTATAAACGATTTATTAATAGTCGAATTATTGTTTGGGATGCAGAATGATGAACTTCTTACACACGACTATATTTGTCTTATATAGTCTGACTTAATATTATTTGTCGAGACCTAACAATCTTAATAAACATAAAAATTGGAAATATTTGTTTATTACACATAATTAAAAATTTTGATTTGAACCTAGCTAGTTACAATAATAATCCTTATTTTTTTATTATTTTATTTAATATTTAGTTTTATAGTGTATTTTATTTAACGTAACAAAACTCAAAATAAAAAAGAAGGTAGACCATAAAACTTTTCTTTGATTTGAACTAACTCAATAAAAAGTACATCAATTTTTGTGCGTGCCTGCCTGCTCTTGGTCTTCTTTAAAATAAAACACAAAGCATTGCTAAAAGACATAACAACTTACAAAAAGAGAAAACTGAAGCATTTACACGAAAAGTTCTTTGAGGAAGAAATTCTCTAAGAAAAAGAATCAATACCACGTGGAATCAAGTCCTTCTAAAGGCAATTGAACAGACATTTTTAAAAGCTAATAAATGGATGGGAAAATATTGGTGAAACTATTCCACAACTCCTTTGCCAGCAAAAAAGCCACGACCAAGAGGATTGTATGGAACTATTCCAATTCCAAGTTCCCTACATGCACAAAACCATCAAGATAGACCAATATACTTGACTTTTCCCTCTTCTACCAGTTTCTTTAAGTTCACTAACCTACAAACCAGGAAGCAGCATCTAACCAGTTTTGCCACTTAAGTCCCATCATAATTAGATTGAAATAATGAATTTCAAGAAAAATCGACCTTTTCTAGATTGCAAAACAAAAAATAATTAGCAAAACCACCCATTACAGGCCTACATGCTACAGGCCAAAGTGGGGGAGAACCTGTTTTCTCCCTTTTTTAAGAGAAATTGTAAAATTTGAAGCGAAAATGAGAAATGAACTTCCACCTCTCTAGAATTTTAACCACATGACAGAGTCTTACATGATTGAAAAGTTTGCAATGGAGATAATAAATTATCATTAATTTTGAAGTTATGGAAGAGTGAATTAGTATAATTGGCTCAAATTTTGTTAGCTCTAGCTTGGTAAAGCCATGTGGAAGAAACCCTGACCTTCTAATATTTTTTTGCCTTTTTTCTTCTTATTTATTTTTTCAATCTCTTAAGGCTTTTTGGCTTCTAATTATATATAATGAATTAAGGAAAGGATGGGCACATGATCATGAATTAAGCCATTGCATTATTCCAAACAAAGTAAACGTCGAGGTAAAAAATTAAATGAGTGAGTCAACTTTTAATTAGCAGTAGTAATTTATTATTATTATTATTATTAAGTAGTAGTTAACTCCTCATTGTTTGGCCTATTAGATCACTTGGCCTATTATTAAGCAGTAGTTAGCTCCCATTTTCCATACTATGTTTTAAGTTATTGATGATCTTGCATTCTCGTTCAGTTCTATTTTCATATTTCAAATATAGTTAAGCTATGGACAAAAGTTGGATAAAAAAATCTCGACATACAAGAGAGTATGTCGATGGTGTCAAGGAGTTTTTGAAATTTGCATGTGAAAATAGAACTGAATGAGAATGCAAGAAGATGGTATATCCAAGGAAGAGCTTGATAAAATGCGGAACGAATTAGCTGAATTGCGAAACTTAGTAAACACATTTGTGCATGTACAGGTGAGCACCCCACATATCTTTAGTTGATATCAATCAACCTTATTTTGGAATGTTTGGACCCTCATTTGAATTTATATTCAGGCTTCAGGACAAAATCAAATAGAGAATGAAGAGGAAGATGAAGAAGAGGAAGAGAACGACTATGACGAGGATTGAACGCCCGTTGTGAATTTTTCTGCTTTAATGTGGACGATAAATGATTTTCCTGCATATGATGATTTGTCTTGATGGAGTACGAAAGGTCTTTTAACATGTCCTTGTTGTATGGGTAATATACGATCTAGATGTCTGAAACATGAAAATGTTTTTTCCTATATGGGGCATAGACGATTCTTGCCAAGAAATCATAGATGGAGAATGATGGCAAGAACATTTGATGGTACAACGGAAATTGATTCTGCACCTACTATGCCAACACCTGATGAAATTTTGAAACAATTAGATGATCATGAAGGATGCAATGATAGAACAAATCGTAAAAGAAATAGAGTCGTGGAGTTCACTAATGTTAAGGAACACTCATGGAAGAAACGTAGTATTTTCTTTAGTTTGCCTTACTGGAAAGATAATTTATTGCATCATAATCTTAATGTGATGCATATTGAAAAAAATGTGGTGGATAATATAAACATTTAAGAGGCATAATTTTACCTGCATATAAACAACCACCGATAACAATCGTTGGCACCTGTTTAATGGATTAGCCATGTCACCTATAGATAATCCCAGAATATTAAAGAAATTTTCATAAGCACATAAAAACCAAAGAAACTTTTGAACTGTGCTTCATGCATATTCACAAACAAGCCAAAACGCAATCATGTTGATGGACATAATACAGATCCCTCTCTTATATATGAAGTCTTAGAAAAATATAATGCATAATTAATCAAACTTAGAAACATAAAAAATAAAACCAAATACAAAATAAAAGATATAATGCCATGTCCACCACCTTAGCATTGCCACCACCACTCTTCTTCAGGAATATATCCAACCGCAACTAACTCTTCAAATAAAGCATTAATTGAGGCATTTTTCTCAGGGTTGAGTGAACTTCCGTAGTTTCCAAAAGAACTCTCCGTAAACACATTCTGGTCGTATGAAATTGTTGAGGCATTATTGAAGATATTATTTGTACTGAATTGTGGCATCACGTAATTTGTACTCCCCTACTGAAACCCACTTTGGACATCTTGTGGATTTGCATTGACAGAAGTATCGAGAAAGCTTTGCTTTTCATTAGGGTTCACATTGACAGAAGCATTGGGAAAGTCTTGAGCTGCTTGTAATTCCTTCAGAGATGCTAGTTGAGTTTGTAAATTTATAACCTGCAGAAAACAAAGTAGAATGCCATTTATTAATTAGGAGACAGAGCAAATTAGGGTTTCAATAATTTTTCTAGATCTCTAGGCCGACAGAGTCTGTATACATCCGTAAAGTCTGGAGATATACCGGCATAAAGTCTGGAGCCATGCCTCTGAGTCTCTATTTAATAGACGTTTATCGCCCTTCAATGATCACAGTCTCACAAATCAACCTTCTCACTCTTGTGCTTCTGCATTTCTCACAAACTCACATTTCTCACAAATGGCCAGCCAACAGTCTTCCAATATTGTTCCTGATTTGAATTTGGAACCATATATGCCACAATCATTAATCTTCAATCCGGATGCCATCAATGCCATAATAGCGGCAGATAACTATTTTTCAAGTAAGAGCGATGCGGAGGTGGTGGAAGGAGTGAGAATACTGGGTGCTCAATATGTAGCTGCTGTTACTAGCATGACCCGAAAGTTATGGTTACGGGTGAGTGAGGTGGATATGCTTAAAAAACAAGTAACTGAATTGAAACAAAAGCTTGCAAATAAATGAAGAAAGAATAAAATATTAAAAAGAGAAAATAAGGAGTTGAAGACATCTGTGGACTTGTACGCTCAAAATATCCAACCACAAATCTCGGAGCTGGAGCGAAATAGAGAACAAATAGAAAATGCGTTCAACCTTGAAGAAAGTGCCTTAAATGCGTTCAACCCTGATAAAAGTGCCTTAAATGCATTCAACTCTGAAGAAAATGCCTCAAATGTGTTCAGCCCTAAGGAAAATACCTCAAATGCGTTTGGCTATATGTAGCAATATTCCTGAAGAGAGTATGGACTATATGTTAATTGGCTATATGTATGAACTATATGTTTGGCTATATGTATGGGGATGTGTTTTTGCAAATTTGTTAGTTTGATATATACTACTTTCCCTTCAAAAACCTAATTCTCTCATTTTGTGGCAATAACTAATTTATTAGTATTTTTTTCTTCGTATCATTTAAATAAGTTTTTTTAATTACCGACGTAAAATTGATCAATTCTCGACTTTTTTTAAATGCCGCAAAAGCTATATATTATTACCGGCGTAACAATATAAATGCCGAAAAATTACTAATTTACCAGCGTAAAATTTATCAATTGTAGGCCTTTTTTTTAAACAAAATAAACGTTGAAAAACTCAATAATTTACCGGCATAAAGTTGAGTAAGTGCCGGCGTTTACCAAAATGCTGCAAAAGTTATATATTATTACCAGCGTAATAATATAATATAAACGCCGGGAAACGACTCATTTACTGGCGTATAATAGATATATTTCTGACATTTTTTAAAACGCCGCCAAAGCTATATACTATTACCGGTGTAACAATATAAACGCTGGTAAATTCAATTATTTAGCGGCGTAAAAATTAAGCGCCGGTAATTCCTAATTTTTTTGTAGTGATTCTTCATTAGAGAATGTGACAACTCACACCTCAGGTCCTTGTATGTTACTTTCCCATCTCTGTTAGTGTCCATTAATGCAAACATATTTTTGGTTACTCCTACCTCTTCAACAAACAAGTTTTCTGCAATTATTCAAAGGGCTTCCTTTTTGAATTTGTTCATCACAGGAAATTTCTTGAGTCTTGTACACCCCATTTCTCCCAATGGAACATTTGGAGCTTTTTTTGCATTTTGTAGCCACGAATGGTCAAGCACTTCAAGCATCATCGGAATCACCTTCGCACACCCAACTTTCAATAACTTTTTTAGACCCATCCCAATTCTCACATCAAACCCACTCTCCACTCCAAACTCCCAATTCTTTTCCTTCTCCACCACACAAATCAAATAATTACTCTCCCTCTTAGTGACATGGTGTATTAGATTATTTACTATAGAAACTTTATGGGGTTCTTCAGAAGCTTAATGGCATCCCTGTTATTACAGCTCAATCCCACAGGGTTACCTTATCTTCCTCTATCAAAAGTGCCACCAGATTTGTTACTTTATCAAGTGATATTCCCCAAGTTTTAGCAGTTTGATCCCATACCACTAAAAAACAGCCCTAATTAGCAATTCCTTAAGCAACTGAAGAGTTTCATTTGTGTATACTAAATCTCAAATTGAAAATGGAGATCAGTAAAATGTGCTTACCACTGAGAGTTTGCCAAATTCTTCTATTGCTCTAGCTTTATCCGCCCAAACCTTAATGGTGTTATCGTAGCTACAAGAGAACCAAACATCCGTAGTCGGCTGCCACTGAACCATCTTAACATCTTGAGTATGTCCTTGCAACATCGAAACACACTCGAGCTTATTGGCAGCCTGCATTTCCCAAATCCAAACCGACTCATCTCAGCCATACATTGCAAGCAACATCCCTGATGCATTCCATGAAATGCCTTTTACTTCATTCTCATGACCCTTTGAAGTGGAGACACATTTGTAATCACCACCAACCTTTTCCAAAGGCTTAAACTCTTGCCCTGAATTTCTTGAAGGGCTCCCATGAAATTCTATTTGAAATAACACATAAATTCGATGTTGTTGATCTTCAGTCCCCAGTCTTTTGTCTTCAAATGCAATACGGAGCTCTAGTCGAGCCAAGAGAGGAAGAGGGAGCTCTGGATCAGCGTTGATAGAAACTAAGAGGGAGCTTCCCTCCTGGAACTTCTAAAGTGTTTGATCTTGGTATAAAGCCAGACCTGGCTGTCGAAAGTGAGGGAATGGCCAGCAGCAGGTCATCAAGTGGCGACACCTTCCCTGTGGTTTTGTTGTTGTTGCGCTACGACTAGGGTTTGGCCCTCTTCCAGTTGCCTTTTGGAGCCGATGAGGTGTTGCTGGTCGAAAGTTTGAGTCTCCAAAGTAATGGTTATCTTCTTGGTTTGAGTTGGCATAGAGAACTCATTTTTAAATTCTTCCTGTCCTTTAGATAACTTAGCACCAATTACCGCACCACCCTTTTCCTCACCGAAAAGGTCTAACACGAGTTTTGGTATTGGTTCGACTCCAAGAGCTAGTACCCCCTCGATCGCATCAATCTCTTTTATCTCCATCTCATTTTCTATGGCCAGCACTGTATTCCCGTTGGAAATCTCGTTGAAATCTTGGGTAATTTCATGATGATTTTCTGGCCTCCCAAATGAAATGGTATCCGAGAGAAATGGATTGTTTTCCTCCTTCAATCGAACATCATCTATCACTTTGTGCACTACTGACTTTTGAGTTTCTTCAGTTGAATTCGTCGTTCTTTTCTTTGCTTGTTGGAATTCTTTTAATCCTGATTCCTCACTCTTCGCATCAAGAACAACATACCCATCGTCAAATATCGTCGTCCCTATCAACATAACATCATCTTCTAAAACAACTCATCTATGTCTAACTTGGTGTGCTCCAATGGGTAGATGTTTCTCCCATAAACATATTCGATATTGAGCTTCACATAGTAAATAGTAAAGGAAGAATTGACTAAGATTTTTAGGTTTTTACTGTTGGAAGACTTCACTGTAAGCACCATTTGGCCAGGATCTCAAAATAATTCATCATAGAGTGCACGGTGATAATTCTGAAAACATACTTGATATTCTGCATTACTCATTTCCATGACAAGATCGTCGGCTCTAGATACCACTTGTAAGGGGTCTAGTTATTTCTTCTGTGTTGTAAAATGGATGGTATGGAAAGGGGAAAATGATTGTTGCATATGCGATGATTAAAATAAATGCATACAAGATGCTTGATGAAATGAGAAAGAGAGTAACAGAAGGAATGAAGATGAAAATGGCTATGCCTTGGGGAATTCGAGGTCCCCAATTCCTCAAAAGAAAGCTCAAACTGTTTCTGCAATAATGTTCAAGATAATCAATAATGACCCCCCTTCCCTCTCATGAATATACTAGAAGATGATCTGATTTGGCATTGCCAACTAAGGCCATGGGCCAATTCTAACTAACATTAACCACTTTTATTTATCGGGCCCGGGCCACTTAATGGGATTCATAACAGTTCGCAAGGCCGAAGCTGCACTGGTTGAATGCTGCAAAGTATAGAGTTCTTAAGGCCACAGTTTGGTGCTTTAATTCTAGGCCCTGTGGGGATTTGAAAGCATTTTTGGCCGGGATTCGGTCTATAACTTCCAAGACCCACCAAAAAGGAACATAAACAGTTAACTATTCTTCAAGGTTTTAACATTGTCCTCCAAACTAAGCAGGTAGACTACCATACTGGGTTGGCCTGGTACAATATGTAGAAAGCTAAAAAGTCCCAGAAGTATGGCCTTCAGTTTCTTCTTCCACTCCTATATATGCAGGGCTTCATGTGGTCCAAATATTTTAAAAAGTTTCTGCCATCAAGCATTGGCAAGCCCCACTGCCCCTTGGTCCAGTTCAATCAACAAACTGCAGTGAAAGTAAACAATATAGACATACATAATGCAGTGTTCAAAATTGCAACTACTGAATAATGGAAACTTTACTCCTTCCTTGATCACTGCTCAACATCGGAATCTGTCTCAGAGAAGTTTCAGTACTTTCACACAAACCCATATAAATGATTGTTGTAATTCAATCATATAGCTTCTTAACCTTAATACAAATAAAGCAAATGATCAGGAGGTTATATTATAATTTTCTGGCTTCAACTCAAATTGAGATAGTAAGGAACAGTAGTAGAATTCAGCCACTCATTTCCTGGTATTAATGCCCCTACTGTGAACTGGCTTGCCTCGGCCGAGCTGTTGATGACCCTATAACCAGGCCATGTGACTCTTGCACTTGTGTTTGAACCCGGACCTCTGTTCATGTACTCCCCATAATAAAGGGTGCTCAATGCAAACGTTCCATTCCATTCCAACCACCCAGCTGGGTCAACCAAATCATCAATGTTTGACTTGAGAAAAACAGTTCTAGAATACTCCCTCCAAGGACGACCTAGGTAAGTTTTAAAGGATGCCTTCACTGGAATCAAATCAGAAGCAGCAGTAACTTTGCAGTTCAAGATTGAGATGCCAGTGTTTTGGTTGGGATCCTCTCTCCCTTGGGCAGTGAAAATGTTTCTCTGGTTTTCATTAGGTTTCCGGGCGTACAAGTTGCAGTTTTGGAGAACAACTGCAGCGTTTCCGAAGATGAAGTCGATTGTGCCATAGATGTCACAGTCGCGGTAGAATTGTCTGAGGGAATGGACATAGAGAGTGTCTTGGTAGGCTAAAAAGCTGCATTTGTAGAAGGCAGAGAGATCTGCGCCGCTCCTCAAGGCCACGGCTTGGTGTTTACTAGGCCCTGCAGAGTTCTCAAAGGTGATACCTTTGGCTATGAATCCGTTGCCCACCACAGCTGAAAGAAACGATACAAGGATTAGACGGTACAAAATATGATTACATTATTTTCGGTCTGATTGCAGAAAATAGACTCAAAAATCTTTGCAAACATGCTTTTTTTTTATTCCTTAAAAATTCACTTAATCCGATAATTAAATCTCTTTTCTTAGAAAAAAGAAATAACTCAGATGTCTTTGACAAAAGAAAACATAAAAACCAAAAAAGAACAAAAAATGAAAAGAACTCAAAAAAAAAAAAAAAAACAAACACATGATAACAAACTGATCTACTGTCGAAACATGTCATCAATGGTCTCACTTCTTTTATAGCCGTAGTTGGGAGAAACTTTGATACAACTTATAATGTCTAAAGGAAATCCAAGACACATGAATCTGGACCATAAAAAGACTAGTCAAATAAAAAGACTAGTCATTGATGCAACTATGATTCATTAAAATCTCAAATCCGATAATTTGAGATTTCATATGACATTTATTTTCATAATTTATTGGTTAATATAAAGTGTTAGACTTAACGTGTTTGATAATTAGAATAACTGATTTAGAATTATTGGTGAAGGAATTGAGAGCGCGAGATCATTGTTCAAATTTCAACGACATCACATACATCGAGGTGTGTTAAATTTGTCCAATATAAAGTCGTCCTTCAAATGGATGAAGCCAACCAAATTTGTCTACATAGAACAAAAGTTTAAATCGAAGGTTAAAGATAAGGACCTATAAAAGACAAAACAAGCCACTAATTAATTATGTATACTTGGGCATAAACTTCGAATTCGTTGGCCTTTAAAGAGTGTACCTACTCTCAATATTCTTTAGAGTAATATTCTTATACTGCGTCATTTTATTTTTTCATTTTGATTGTTTATGTATTTAATTTCTTTTTACTTACCGATTAAAGAAGAATTATTAGTGTATTGGTGATTTTTTTTTATTTTTTAAAAATATTTAAATATATTTAAAAAAATATAAAAAATAAAAAAATAAAATTTATATTAATAAGCATGCCCAACGGTCAAAACTGAATGACACACTAACACTACCCTATTCTTTATACTTTTCTTAGACTTGATTGTTTTTATATTAGATTAATGAAGTGGACACAATTTACAAATTTTACAATATCATTTTTTTTTTGAGAATTTCATTATGTCCAACTATATGTTTTTGAGAAAATGTCCAACTATATGTTAAACGTTGTCTTCAGATAATATAGATTCTAAGTTTAAATATAATGAGATTAATATGCTTATACAGTAGTAAAATTATAAAAAAATATCAGATTTAAATTCTTAAAAACATACAAAAACAATAATAATTGTCCTAAAATTTATTATTTAACGGAAACAATAATAAATGCCTAAAGATCTTATCCTCTGACAAAATCAAGTTAGATGGTTGACTGATAAAAAGAATTAAAAGGACAACTACTTTACCGACAATATGAGCAACTCCCGCTGTTTAAGGATGCACGCGCGGGACACAGTCATCTGAAGATGGCCTTCCTAAGCCACCGACATCCGTGCATATTAATATAATAAAAAAATCTATTCATCATCTTAATATAAATAATATAATTACAGTTAAAATTTAAAAGAAAATGTGGCCACCGAATATGCTATTATTTTTTTTCTTTCTTTATACATTTTTTTATATCTTTAAATATTTTTTTAAAAAATTCAAACATTATTTATAAAAACACTTCCTTAATTACTAAATAAAAAAAACAAAAAACCCACCATCGGTAGCTTTTGTACGTAGGATAAGAATTTTCCAAAGAAAATTTATTCAAATATTCAATATTTTGTAATTTAATATTATATATTAAAAGTTAGGATATATTTTATTGATAGTTCTAAAAATAGAATAACTCTAAAATTTGAAGGGTAGTAAGTAACCTTTACTATCCATTTACTAGAACTTATAGTGTATTTGAAGTTTTTTATTTTTTTATCATTTTATTTTAAGTATTTTTTTAACATACTTAATCATTTTAAAAAATTAAAAAGTATATAATTTTATTAATAGTTACTTTCTTAATCATTAAGTAAAATATAAAATTTTAAAAAATCAAATATAAAAAAAATAATAAATAAATAGTAAGAAGATAGTAACTATATCATTATCTAAATTTGAATTGTCTTTATCATTGTCAAGAGGTCAGTGCCTTTCTTAGGAGCCTGGCTTTTCAACTTGTAATTCAGATCCTGGACCCAACCTCTATCAACCATGAATTGGGACAAGTTTAGATGCGTTTCATATAGTGAGTTGAGATGATATAAGTTAAAATGAAAATAAAAATTAAATAAAATATTATTAGAATATTTTTTTTAATGTTATTATTGTTTAAGGATTTAAAAAAGTTGAATTATTTATTATATTTTATGTAGAAATTTGAAAAAATTATAATAATAGGATGAGATGAGATAAGATGAAATGAGATGAGATGAGATGAGATGAGTTGAGATCACTTCTCCATCCAAACGGAGCCTTATAATCAGCTATACTCATTTGGTGATGCAAAGTTATTTTACTTTTAATTTTAATATGGTCATCTGTCACTACAAGAAAAATGAGCTTTGCGACCAATTTATTACAACTAATAGACTGTTCGCAATCAAAATACAGACTATTTGCAATCAATTCAGTCTGTTGGTTGCAATAAATTGGTTGCAAAAGCTCATTTTTCTTGTAGTGCGTGCACATTAACAATAGGTGGTAAGAAGTGTTGATTGAGTATTGTAATTTTTTTTAAAAAAAATTACCCTACAACTTATTTTTATAATCTTATACTAATAAGAGGTAATTTTATAAAATTAAACTTTATTTTTAATAAAATTACATAATTGTATTAGTTGGTCTTCCTTATAATAGATGTATTATTACCCTTTTAATTTAATTTAATAGTGTCCTATAATCAACACGACATTGTGGTTCCGTGTTTTCAATTTATGGTTTAAAGTGTATTCGGAGTTAGTATTAACGTGTCCTTAATTGGCTTAAATCAAATCATACTCCATATATAATTAGATTATGCATTAATCATATTAATTACACGAAACTATCAAACTAGTTAACTCAATGTGTGGGAGATTAATTCACAATATTGCATGGTCCATCTCCCAACCTACCATGTTATTTGTGGGTGCGCATGCGCATGCAGCTTTATATATTGCGGTGGATCTACGTGACCTTAAAAGTATTCACGTGTTGGGTCCCCATCTAGTGTCGAGTTATCTTCAAGTCAAATTAAATACATATATAACGCTTTCAAAAAAAGAAAAGAAAAACATATATAAGAACTATATGACAAATGATTTAGCTATAAAGAAATTCTACAAGACTAGATCTATAAATTGACGTGATTTGATGTGTCATGTTAGATTATAAAATTATTTTTATTATAAAGTAGATCTGACATATCATATGAAATCATATCATTTTGTAAGTTTATTTTTATAAAATCTATTTGTATCTGTAGCATTTCTCTTATTATATATAGATCCCTATTACCGACTTGGAATATCAACATTATAAAAACATTTTTGTGGGAGTTTAATTAGATTCATTGTACTGTAATTATATGGTCTGGAATCCCATAAATCAATCACCCATTCAATGGAGTTCGAAATTAATGATATTTTTTTGAACTGATCTTCTGGATTGTATGTTTTAATCGAATGCTAGTTTGGATCCCAAATCCATCTCAACTCATCATTACAAATTTTTTCACATTTCAACACAAAATTTAATAAAAAATTCAATTTTTTCAAATCTCAAAATAAAAATAATATTAAAAAAATAATATTCTAACAATATTTTATCATTTCAACTCAACTCAACTCAGTTCAACATGCAAACACAGCTTAAAACATATATAGAGTGAGGTTCATTATATGGTGTCTTTTATGGTCTTTTGCCAAACAGGCAAACAAGAAGATATTGCATTTGTTTTTCATATAGTAGCTTGTACGTAGCATGCTCAAGAATAAAATTAAACATGTCATGAGAGAAAGAAAGGAGGGATCAGAAAGTTGAAGTTTTGGAACTAACTCACCTACGGTGGCTGAACGGAATGTAGTCCACCCATCCACCACATTTCTACTTGCTTTCACAATCGTCTTTCCAATTCCATCTCCAATGAACATCAAATTGGTCTTGTTCCTCTCAACCTCTACATTCTCAAAATATGCACCGGCCTTTATGTATATCACAAACCTACATCACAAATTAATGTTCTATAACTTGTAATAATGCTGACAATAAAATATAAACTTAACTTGTAACGTTCTAAATTAAGAATAAGAAGGAAAATATGTTTTTGATTTTAGGACTAACTGCAAAATTAGTATATTATTTTCACATTTTTAATGTTCGAGACCTCATTTTCAAATTTTGCAAAATTAATACAAGAAACTCACAATTAGTTACCTATGGTAGTTTTCCAATAGAAAATTAATGGGAGATCATATGTCAGTCTTAAATTATCTGACTCGTGACATTAATATCCACGTTAACTAATTAAAGGCTAAAAGTGACATATTAATGTTACGTGGCGATCCTCATTAGTTTTCAAACGAGAGATTGTCGGGATACCTAATTTGAAATTTCTTGATGTAATTTGAGTATCAATTTTGCAAAAGTTAAAAACTAAGGCCAGAAAATACAAAAACTTAATAAGCCAAGTACTAGTTTTGTAATTACCCTTAATCTTACAATAATTGTAACTTTGTAAGGTTTATCAATAATTCTTTTAAAGTATAAGTCTATGTCCTTAAATTGGAAAGGAAAAGATATTACTTACATAGTTCTTTCGTGAAGAGCACTAATTCAGTAACATCTCAGACTCTGTGTGTGTGTTTGTGTGTGTATATATATATATAGAGGAGATAACGAAATGTATAACAAACCTGGTTGTGCTGGAGTTTGGAGCGGCAGCCACAGCCTCACCGATAGTGGTGAAATTCCCAGTTCCATCCTTGGCCACCACCAAGTCATATTTTGTCCCATTCACTGAAGATTGTAACAGTTTTCTGCCCTTCCCTGAAACCCACGAAGGAAATCCATCTTTCATTTCTCCATACTCAGGGTATACCTCGGACTCGGATTTGTTAACGCTGGGGATTTTCTTGAGTATGGCGAGAGCATTACTTAGATGGTGAGAGATACTATATAAGCTTTTCTTGATCACTTTTCTCACATGACTTCCGTTGCTATAAGCAAATCCATCAAGGCACGTGTACTGGTTAGTCATTGCCGCGCTTAAAAATGTTTGCAAGTTATGGAAATTATTCGAGGTGGCTGATTCCTTAGAGAAGAGAAAGGAGATGGTTGCATGAAGCTCGGCAAGGGTGTCGTCAAAGAGCTCAAGGCAATCGTCGAGAGCTCTCTTTCCAAGGGGGTCGAGATTCTTGAGCTTCTGTCGAATGCCGGTGCAGTTTGAGGAGGAGGTTCGTACCTCGGATATGGTGTAGTTTATGGTGGCCGAGATTATCTGTCGGGGTGTTTTGGCGACGAGATCTGGGAAAGAAGAGAGGGTTGAGACGCAGAGGTCAGGGTAGAGTGTGCCTTGGCATGTTGAGTGGGCTACTTGGAAGTGCTTGTGGATGCGTATGTGGTGATTAATGTCTATGGCTTTGGGGCTCTTTATCAAATGGGTTGTTTGGGAGAGTAACACCAAGACAATGGCTGAAATGGGCAAGAAAGTGGCCAAGAATCTACTTCGTTTTCTGAGATTATTCATGGTGGGTGTTGAGAGACAGATGCTCGAGGGAGAGAAGTGAGGCCTGGGGGAAGGATATAGCTCCTATTAAATAGGTGTCAATGCTCGTTAAATGTCGTAATGGGTTCAACATTAATGAGTTTTTGTTTATTGAGTATGTAATATTTACTAAGGGTAGGTTTGGATAGTCAGTTGAGATGATAGTTGAAAGTAAAATAAAATATTATTAAAATATTATTTTTTAATATTATTATTATATTAAAATTTTAAAAATTTAAATTATTTATTATATTTTATATAAAAATTTTAAAAAATTATAGTAATTAGATGAGATGAAATAAAATGTATTTAAATTCAAAAAATTACGTGAAGGAAACACTTTCAAGAAATTGGCCGGGGAAATATAATCCAAAGCGCAAGGATAATAGGATTGTCAGGATCTCACGAGGGAACCATGGAAATGATCTTTTAATGCATATGATAATAGGATTGTCAGGATCTCACGAGGGCACCATGGAAATGATCTTTTAATGAATATGGTTGCAAAGGAACGAATGCAGGAATAGCATGCATTTGAAGAAGAGAAGTGTTAAAGTTACAAATAATTTTCATAAAAATAAATTTATAAATTGATATGATTTTATATGATATATTATATTTACGTTACAATAAAAATAACTTTATAATCTAATGGATCACATCAAATCACATCAAGCCACATCAGTTTATGAATTTACTTTATAAAATCTTTTTATAATTAAAACATTTCTGTTTGAAAAAAAGGTGTGTTGACCATAATTCATTATGTGATCCCAATAACTTCTAGCTAGATTTCAATCAACTCAAGATTTCTGAAAAATCAGTCCATAGATTCTATGGTTAGAATTGGTATAGCATGACAATGCTCTTCGTTACCTTTTAGATATTAGTCCAGTTGTGTTAAGATAAATATAAATAATTAAATCTATTTATTCTCATGTGTTTAATCTTTTAGAACAAAATTGGTGATTTCACATGAAATTAGAGTGGATGTTCAGTTTGAATCCAACTCTACGCTTCGCTCAATTAATTAAATATTTTACATGTTAAACCCGAATTTGGCTCATACGTGAGGACAGGTGTCGTGTGAGGGGTGTTGATAAATATAAATAGCTAATGACAAATGATATTTGCGGTCAGAGAGTACGTAAGTGTCGTGCAATATCTTTAAAAAAAGTGAATAAATACGGGACCCACATGATAAAAAAAACTAATTTTTTAATAGTGGACCTCACTCTTTTTTAAAGCAATTATGCAATACTTACGCACTCTACGACTGTATGTAGCATTACTCTTTTGTAAATTTTTTAAAACGTATTGAATGTTTCCTTTGTATTAATTGAGTTTAGGCTGAAAATCGCTTTTCACATCCAAAAGGTACTTGTTTTGGTGTAATTAATATTATTTGATAAAAAGTAACGCTACTTATCATCTTTTTTATTATTATTATTTCATTTTATAATGTAATATTAAATAATTAGAGATTATTTATTATGTTTTACTTGTAAGCCTATCATCTAATGTCACTTTAAGAGATGTTGAGAAGATGATGATAAATAGATTTTTATAAATTGTAAACATCATGACCTAATATATATCACATTAAATACGTTAGTTTATAAAATTTTTAATTAGATTTTTTTATTTTATATAGATCGAACAATTTTTTCACATTCAGAGGATAAAAAATGCTTTTTAAACTCAAAAGCACGTATGCAATATGAAAGGGGATTCCCCCCTCCAAGGCCTAGGAGGCCCAGCCAAGCCCGGCCCAAGACGAAAGGTTACAAATCTGGCTCACTAGGAGAATCCCCTGTACATGACCTGTGGGAGTGATGGTGTAGTAGAGAATGAGACTCATCAGGACTCGTTGATTTGAGGTCCCTTGGATAATGTCCAGCCATTGAGTGCCCATCCACATAGCAGGCGCAACATGCGGAGGATCGTCAATCCATTGAGAAAAAAAGCATGAACGGACCAGGGAAAAAACAGAACAAGAGGAGAAGGTTGGAGAACCATGCTGCATTTAATGACTCTGCCACCCGGACGTCACGCTACATTAATGACACCGTTGCAGAGCCATGCGACATTAATGGGACTATCGCAGGACTCTATCACATTTAAAGGTTTTGACAAAATGAACAGTACGAGAACCCTAGACCTTATAGTGACATGCATGATCTACTCTTCGAACTGGTAGTATAAATAACTGGTCTCAGGTACGAGGAAACTCTATCTGATCCCTAGACTTTCTTAATTATTTACTACACTCCAAGAACACCTACTGACTTTGGCATTGGAGGCTCCTAGCCCCTAGGCCGCCCTCTCAAAGCCGCATACACTCTTCTCTCTGCAGGGCCCGTTACGAAAAGGTGTGCGAAGCATGACATCAATAGTGGCGTCGTTTGTGAGATCGTAATAGATCTTACATGTCATTCTCATACTTACGACAACCCGTTCTAAACAACTTAGAAGAAACGTGGGAGACGCCATGGAAGCAAGGCTAAAAGCCATGGAAGAGTGGGTGACAAACCTGATTGGCGAGGTGGAAACACTCTGCAAGGAGAATGTGGAACTCAAGAATCCTCGAGATAACCAAGAAAGGGGGGGAGAATTGTGACACTGAGCAAATGGGGTCTTGAAATACGCAAGCGGGGCCTAAGAACGAAGAGGAGCAAAAACACATGCAAGATGAGCTTCGAACCCTCAAGGGGAAGTTGAGAAGATAGCGTGGAAGGTGGATATGTGGTCAACGGTGGACCAACTACTCACAAGCACAGGTTTACCCTATACTAAAGAGGTAATGACATTCCCTTTGCCACCAAAGTTCAGAATCCCTATCATGGAGACGTATGATGAGAGCAGGGAGCCTCTCGAGCACCTGGAAACCTTTAGGGCTCACATGATGCTACATGGCTTCCCTAGGGAAATCGCTTGTAGGGCATTCCTGTTAACCTTGAAGGGGCCAACACATGCATGGTTTGGGTCATTGGCACCTAAGTCAATGGACAACTTCGGCAAGTTAGCCAAGCTGTTTCTAACCCAATTCATGTCCAGTCGGAGGAGGCGATGCCCGACCGCGTACCTCCTGACCATCAAACAAATGGAGGACGAGAGCCTAAAATTGTACTTGGCATGGTTCAATAAGGAGCACATGACTGCCAATGATCAAGACGAAAATATCACCTTGGCGGCACTCCTAGGAGGTGTCTGGCCGCTCTTTCAGTTTATGGCACAATTGGCCAGGCAGACTCCTACGACACTGCGAGAATTCATGGACCAGGTTGACAACTTTATTAACTCAGAAGACACTCTCCGAGCATTAATTGAACTGTGAAGGAAGGAAATAGAGCTCGCGGAAAGGAAGGGGAAAGCTAAAGCTAAGGCCAAGCCCCATGAGAAAGGGGAAAGGGACTCCTAGGAGAAGCAACGAGAGGAAGTCTCGACGAAGGGACCTAGGTCGCGGTACAACTGGCCCACATTCACCATTCAAGGGGAGGAGGACCAGGGAGCAATACACCGATATTGCACATACCATCGGTCCACCTCACACAGCACCGAGGATTGTCGCTCCCCAGTCAAGAGACGAGTGCAAGAGCCGAGGAAAAGATCGAGGGAGAGGAGTCATGATCAGGATGACTGACATCGACAAGAAAATAACCCTCGAAGGCTGGCGATAGAGGGCACCGTCGGATCCCCCTCGATCACCACCAAGGTAGTAGCTGCCTCTTGGGGAGATTCGAACCATAATAGGAGGAAACACGAGTGGGGGCATCACCTTGTAGGGATCTAAGGCGCATGTCAGGCGGGTCCGATACTATGAGGTGTACTTGGCTGAGTATCACCCTGCCAAGCAATGAATGGGTGACCCCACTCTGGTGATCTCGTTCATGGAGGTCAATGAAGAAAGGGTCCTTTATCCCCACGATGACACCCTGGTGGTCACCATACTGTTCTGGGAAGATTTCGTCAAGATGGGTATCCAAACCCCCTGACTGTTGCCCGCCCCCGTACCCTTGAAAGGATTCTTCGGGGGCATTGTCCGGCAAGTGGGGACCATCACCTTGTTCATCCAGGTAGGAAGTAACCCCCGCACGACCCTTATTATGGTCGACTTCCTGGTGGTAAAAACTCTGTCGGCATACAACGCCATCATAGGCAGGCCCACCCTCAATTGCTTAGGGGCTGTCACGTCGACTTACCATCTCAAAATGAAATTCCCAACTCTCTAGGGGGTGAGAGAAATCCGGGGGGAGCAAATATCTGCAAGGGATTGCTACTTGCGGGAGCTGAAGTAGAAAGATGAAAAGCTCGCCTCGGACAACGCCAAGGGGACAAAATAGGCTGGGCACTGCTAGAAAAACAATGACCGGCTCCTATCTGCAATCCACCTTGCCTTAGTTTCTTGGGGGAAGGGATGGTGAAAGGCTGTGAAGAAAAAGGTGGGTGGCCACTTCCCTAGAGCGAGAACCCAGGCCCTTTAAATTTTGTAATGACTCTGCATTGAACTTGTACATTCCTTTTTGCTTAATAATACAATTTTTCAAGGCAACATAGAACATCTGCTCCATGCCCTCGCCTTACAAGTACGACACCAACAAAAAAAACGTGGCTAACAAGACACACGGTGACAAGGTCATCAAGAACTTACCTCCCCGCGGCTTACAATAGGGAAAGGTAGGTCTGAGTGTTGCCTTATCCCTCCTGTGATGGAGAGCAGGTTAGCCGATGGCAGCCCGAAAATAAAACTTACCTTCCTTGCAGATGTCAACAAGCGGGTGTTGGTTCAGTAACAAACTGCTAAAAAATTACCTCCTCGCGGGACACTACAGGGAAAGGTCAGCCCATGGGTGACCCTATCCCTCCCATAGAGGAAAGCAGGACCGGCACACGACCCTCTCTAATACATTATCCTGACCTCCATCGCAAAAAAGAATAGGATCAGCACCAGCTTGACCCAACACCTACCTTCCCTGTGATATCAACGAGCGAGAGCAGGTTCAGTAACAGACTGCCCGAAAACTTACCTCCCCACAGGATACTATAGGGAAAGGTATGCCCAAAGGTGACCTTATCCCTCCCACAGGGAGAGCGGGATCAGCACGTGGCCCTTCCGAATAAATTACCCTGACTCCTATCACGGCGAAGAGCGGTCGGTCAACTCCCGTCCGAACTTGCCTTCCTACGGAGGTGTATAGGGAAATGTAGGCCTTAAGGTTTCCTTTTCCCTTTTCGTGACGGAGTGCGGGTTAGTCCTTAGCTACCCGACACCAGAAGTTTTACCTTCCTTGTAAGTGTCAACTGGCAGGAGTGGGTACAGTAACAAACTGTCCGACAAACTTACCTCCTTGTGGGATATTATAGGGAAAGGTTGGCCCAAGGGGGGCCTTATCCCTCCCAAAGGAGAGCGGGTTGTGCCCTCGTGAAAACTTGAAAAATTACCTCGACCTCCACTGCGAATGAAGAGTGAGTCTAGCGCCAGCCTAGCTCAAAATGTTACCTTTCCTTGTAATGTCAAAGAGCGGGAACGAGTCCAGTAATAGACTACTCGAACAACCTACCTCCCTGCGGCAAGAAGAAGGGGAAAGCTAGCCTAAGGATGAATTTACCCCTCCCGCAGAGGAGAGTGGGCTCTGCCCACGAGGCGACCCAAAAAGCTTACCCCGACTCCTATCACGGTGAAAGAGCGGACTGCCCCATTGGTAGCCTGAAGAAGTTACCTCTTTGGGGAATCAAAAAGGGGTAGGCTAGCTTGAGGAAGCCGGACCCCTCCCCAATGGAGTGTAGGTCTAAGTCTTATGACTACTCGAAAAAAGAAAGCTCTATAGAAAGAAAGTAAAGTACCAAGAAAAGAAGCCGCACAAAGCTTCAGCAAGCAAGGAAAATAAAGAGAAGGTACAACTAGATACACAAACTTACTTTATTACTTAATGTAGGATTACAAAAAAAAAGAAGGAGAAAGTGGCGGGAAGTGGGAGAAGAAATACAGCAAGGAAGATGCAGAAACAGCGCAACAAAGAAAACACAGAAACAGTATTGTGGGGAAAGCTAGAAACAATATGCGGGACATACACAGTCGAATACACGAAATCATTTTATTAACTTTACCACAATACAAAAGGAAAATTACATCATGAAGTCAGATTACAAGGGAAAATTTACAACATAAGGCCGTGTGAAACCACTGAACTACAAGGAATAATTCATACTGTGAAGTTCATACATTTCGAGAGACTACCTGTAGTACCATCTACACCATGCATACACGTATGGGAGAAAAGTCCTTGGAAGGATCCGGGACTATAAACCTTACCAAGATTGACTTAACAGCCATGAGCGACGATCATATAACTGCAGAACCACACCACGGCAACCAAGTCTGAGGGAGTCCACCTTACGGGTGTAACATGGGTCGAAGACCATCGGCATTACGACTTGTAGATAACGCCAGATAAAAAGTCAGTAGACTACAAAAGACAAATTACACTGTATGGTCGCATGGGCTCTAAGAAAGAGAAGTGTTCTTGTGGAAAGGTGCTCTCGGGCGCAAGGAAACCGGATGGTAAACTGCGGTCATCCTTGTTGTAAACGGCAGTGAAGATAGCACCAAGAATCGGAACATCTCAGAGCTAGCTTCAACAAGGGGTTTCGACTGAGTCGAAAAGATTCTGGTATCCGGAGAAACAAAATTGAAGAGGGAGATGCAAGATATGCGAGAGCAGGACATGAGGCGAAGGATGGCCACCACGGCGACCAAGCCATTTGCCACTGCAGCAAAAGCACTTCTCCACTGTGAACAACCAGGCAGCGAGGTCGGTTGCAGAGAAACTTTTGAAGTGGAGCCTCATAACAAAAAAGGTGAGAACGAGGAAGCATAATAAGCAAAATGGTAGGAATGAGAACAAAGGGTCCGAAACCCCACCAACAAAAGATGGGTGGCTCCACCCTTCAACACAAGGACCGTCACAACTGTATCAAGACCCCTAGAAAAGTAGCCCATGGTCGAACAGCCCATGCCTTGGCCATGTTAGGGATAGGCCAAGGCAAGCCCCGGACACTACCCTTGACATGCCCCATAGCCAACCTGCATGCATGTCTTGGCCCATGCCTTGACATGCATGGGGCCCCCAATGAGGCTGCTGCCTGCGCGGAGCCTAGCACACAGCCCAACATGCGCATGTCCATGCGTAGGCTGGCCGAGGTTAGTGGCCATGTGTAGCACAGCGCACGGCCTGGCATGCTCATGCCCATGCGCATCCCTTTGCACCGCATGGCCCTGCACACGCCCATGTGTTGCAGGCCCATGAGCATGCCTCTGCACTACTCAGCCATGCCCCAACACCTGCTCTTGTGTTGCAGGCCTATCATGCCAGCGAGGTTAGTGGCATGGCTTAGCAGCCATGCCATCCAGCACACAGCTCCAACCCGTGCCCTACAGGCAAGGCTAGTGGCATGCCCACCAGCGCATGGCTCCAGTGCATGCCTTGCAACACCAACACCCAGGCCACTTGCCTGGGCCATACCGAGCCAAAGCTCAGGCCACCTGCCTGGGCCATGCAGCACGCACGCATGGCACGCTGCCAAGACCAATAATAGGCCTTGCACGGCACCATGCTGTGTCCACTAGTAGGCCCTTGCATGGTACCCTACCTTGTCGACCAGCAGACCATGCCGTGCCCACTAGCCATGAGCCAGACTAGCCCAACCGAGGGCCATGAACCATCCTAATTCATCCATGGGCAAATGCATGCCACAGGCCACCTTGGCCCTTGCAACCTATGTTATTGCTTTTATTTTTATTTTAATATTTTTCAAAGGATCTTTTGGGAGTTTCCACTTTATAATCTTTATAAATAGGATCCTTAGTCAATTCATTTGCATCATTTGATAATTCCCTTTGTAGACGGCTTATTGTTCTTGAGATCATTTTCAGTGCTTAGCACTTGGGCTCTTTGGGGTGCAATTCGTAAATCTCTTAGGAGAGAATCACACTTTACAATTCGTGAATAAGTGTGATTCAAGTTATCAATCTTATGAGTATTATTCATTCTATCTCTTGTATTCCATTATTTCTCCATTGATCTTATTATTTTATGTGCATTATTTTTGTGAGTTTCTTGTGCTTACTCGGCCAAAAAATACTATCCATTCCCTTGCACCCATTTGATCTTTCCCATACACATTTTTCAGCCACCATTGTGTTAACCTACTTTCCATATTCGGTCAGTTCCCAAATTTACCCTTCTTCCATCCTCCATGAACCTTAGCCAAAATCCTCAAGTCCCTATAAGGTAATTCCTACCTTTTAGCTAACCTTGACTTCATCCAAATCCAATCCCTTGATTTAAGGAATTGCTATCCTATCTTCAATTCTTTAAATCACTCATTTCCTAAAATATCTCAAGTCAAACCTAAACCTTCCATAATAGCCAAAACCGAATCCACCACCTTCCTAAATAGATTCCTACCATTTAGGAATCTTTCCATAATCATCCCCAATCTGTCCAACCCTATCCAAATCCCTCAATCTCGGCAACCATAATCCATCATCCAAGTCCATGGCAACCCTAGTTGCCCTTGCACTCAAAGCCCTAACCTCACTTCACCCATCCAACCTTAGCCCTACTATCTCGACACCATTCTCAAGAACAAGCCCTAGCTGTACCACATTGCATTACATCCATCAAACACCTAGAACACTCCATTGCATCATCATCATCACTTCCATCACTCAAACACTAAACCTTCATCAACCTAGGAACCCTCCATTGCCACGGAAGTTGAAGGCCAAGCAAGTTGGCAAGGCCCACTCGGTCATCATCATCACCAAGGTGAGCTCGTTGACCTTAGTGTTTAGGGACAAGACCGAGGTCCCTAACAAACTGGCAGCGGCCTAAGTGCCAACAACGCAGAAATCGAAAGGACACCATTTAATGAGGAAACGTAACTGGCATTGTATCACCATGTACGTTACAAACAAACTGTCACCCAGTGTGCGATTGAATAAGCCAGAAAGTTTGCAGAGCATAAGAAGAATTCTTCCTGGACTCATCCCGAAAGAATTAGGAGGGTAACCATACTATAAATGACTTTCTCCTATCTAAGTGCTACCCGGCCTGGGAACGTTGAATAACCAACAAGGTGGACCGTCCAGAAGTCGACCTAACATCCTGTGTCAGCCACAACAGTTAAATACTCCAGTTTGTTTCCTTAAAGTTTGTATGAATTCTATTTCACTAATGCAATTCTTTTCTGTGGTACGAAAATCAATTGGTGTCAATCAATAAAGTCAACTCCACTAAGTGAGAACCCCATCAACAACTCCCCCCCCCTCTGTGAAGCTAAAAGGGAAGGCAAGTCTAGAAGGTTGCTTTGTCCTGCTCATAGAGGAATGTGGATTGGCCCTTGGCCGCATGAAAAACAAAGCCTCCACCAGCAAACTCTTCACTAGTAAGGCGGAAGACACCAGTGGGGTAGGCCGGGAGAAAAACAAAGCTACAACTGGCACGACCACCAGAATAACGACCACAGTAATAGTCGTGTTCTAGGAGCTACTATTCACAGAAGATAAACAAGCTCAGTGTAACAGGCTAGCGGGGTAGGCGGGGGCAATGCGGACACCTTTACCCATGTTCCTCAGGTCGACCACACAACAATATGGAAAAAAGGAAAAAGTAGAAAGTGCAAAGGCATAACAAGCAAAGAAATGTGCATTGACCAATATGTCTCTATGTATAACTCGCCAAACAACAAAATGCGGATACATGTTTGAAAAAAAAAGGAGAAAGTACAATGAGGTGCATAAAATTCTATGTTTCAACGCCAGGAACGCCGGTCTTAGCAGTAGCAGAAGCAGGATCACCCAACTCGATAGCCACAGGAGCAGGGTTTGCGGGATCCTCTAACACCGGCAAGGGTACAAAAGCGGTCGGTATCTCTTTTCTCCCTAGATCGCGGTTGGATTTAAAGGATGCTTTGCTGGTGGGGACATCACAGGGTGCAAGTCACTGAAGGTACTTAGTGAAGGACCTTGAACACAGCTTCAGACTCTAAAGAATTAATGACTGCATTGATTTGCAGCCCTCATTAATCCCTAGTTCTCATGCCTTGTCACGAGGAGTCGAGAACCACCTTAGCTGCTTGTGTAAAGAGAGGTTGGCATCTTGGAGACTCGTGTGCAGCTACTCTAACCGGTCAATCTCTTCCCGCAACTGCTTCTTCTCGACTTGCTCTCGGTAGAGGTTGGCCTAGAGACTTTGATTGAGCTGCTCTAGTTAGGTCTTTTTCTCCTCCCACATTTGCTTGTGCTTCTGAAGACGACCCTTCAACTTTTTCAGCCTCTTGCTCTAGTTCAGACTTTAGCTATTCATTCTCTTCCTTGTCGCTGTGAGCACAGTCTAAACTCTTTTGAGCGGCTGCCTCCTGATTGTCCATAATAAAGGTCGTGAGCTGAGAAGTGCCCTGATGGAAGCCATACTAACAAAGGAGGAAGTATGAAGAAAAGGAAAAGGTGAGAAAAGAGAAATCAAACCTCCAAGAAGAAAGACGATAGGCACTCGACAACCCGCCCAATAGCTTCCTCTCGGCTTCCTTCCATGGCCAATTGAGACAAGGAAGGAAGGGCCTTCGTGAGATTGCCAAATTTCGGGAGCTCTCCCCAGGAACTTCAGAAGGAGTTGTCAGGTCCTCACTTAAGCACCTTGGGAGGTGGCTGATGATAATATTCAGAGGAGAATTGCCACTGCAAGAGGCTTTACAGGAGTAAACGGGTCGACAACCAGGATCCTCGAACTTTCATTAGCTTGAATCGAAGAATCTACAACGGAGCAAGTCGAGCTCCCAAGAACTTCAATAATGGGAAGAGGCTGACCTCCTATGCAACCTTCTGCATCTGCATGGTGGTCGAGGGAAGCTTCCCTCCCTCATTAGCCTCCTCACAAGAGTGACTCCCAACGGCCGAATGAGATGAGGAAGGGGGAGAGATCCAAGAGGAAGAATGCTACCCATCCCGGAGAGGGGAAGACGTAAAAATACTGTCAATGAGGTCACCCATTTTAGGCTCAACCCTGGGCTTCTCACCAATCATCGTAGGAAGGGGCACTACGAGGGAACTGCCCACCTGTCCGCCCTTTATGATGAGTGTATAGGCTGCCTTAATAATAAGTTGGCTAGCTTCCACAGTAGCCATTTCTTGCAGCAAAGGGTCCTGAACTAGAGAAGAGGTCTGTCCTTCACAGATTTCTTCCCTTTATCTAAAGTAGGAAGGTCCAAGGAACACTTCTAGAGTGAAGCGACTTGTGGCCGCGCAACTAGCGACCTGTCACCAGAAGTAAGGTGCCCCAAGGGAGGTAGAGAACTTCTAGACTTTCTTCGGAAAGAAGGACATCAGAACGGACACTGTTGGGGTGTTTTTGCACCCATTCTTGCACGATCACAAGGCGTGTTGATTCATAAGGGGTGGCTATCAGATGCATGATCTTATCTTCAGTAATCGTTCCCAGTCTGTCTGTATGGGAAACTATCGGCGGCTCACTTGGCCCACCGAAAACTCCTAACCACAGCTTGAGACAAAGAAAAACTTGGGGGACTAGTCTTTTACCACTACTCCAAGGTAACTAAGGCATGGGACGCCATGAAGCTGCACACATTCCCTTTTAGGCGTAGTACCCTGTGGGCAAGAAGAAACTTGCAGCCAGTAAGGTCTGCATCTTCCGGGTATGACTCCAACAAAGCTCGTCACCAAATAATGCTGCAACAAATCAATAACCACCAGACGTTCGGATGCAATTGAGAAGGGGCCAAACCTAGGTAGTTCAGAAGGTCGTGGATAGGGCAAGGAAATGGCAATCTAAAGTCGCATGAAAACATAGAAGGGTATAAGGCTACCTTGTCGGAATGGCCCTCTGAGTCAACAGCACCCTCGTCAGGACTCGGAACTTCGAAGGCAATAGATTCTGGCACTTAATAGGTGAAAGCTAAGGAGGCCAATGTGGACTTATCAGTAGACGAGCACCACCCACTGCCCAAAAATACTAGCCCGATATCACTGCCAGTATTCGAAGTAACAGAGAAATTAGTTGGAAAGAAAGAGAATCAAAAGGACAACAATGGCGGGATAATCACAAAGTAATGAGAGCAAGCCATGGCCCCTCCCACATTTTATGAAAGAAAGTGATGGTCAGACTCTAGTAAATGACCACAACCAGGGTACGTGCTGCTTTGATTTTCAGGAAATGCGGTTCACGAAGTGACATCAACCCGAAGAGCTGCCTGACACCTCCTCATTAATGAGTTTGAAAAGATTTGATGAAAATATGAGTCCATCATGAGGAGATGCCGTCAGAAGTAGCTGGCCCATAGGAGCTTCTCGGAGAGCAGAAAACGTAGATATAGTACCAGGCCTTGGGAAGAGGGTAGGGTAAGTCATGATAAAATTCCCACTGTACTCGTCTGGTGAGAATTAGCTGGGTAATTGTAAGGAGATTTCCCCCCAAGGCCTAGGAGGCCCAACCAAGCCCCGCGCAGGACGAAAGGTCATAAATTCGGCCCAGTCAGAAAATCTCCTGTACATGACTTGTGCGAGGGATGGTGTAGTAGAGAATGAGACTCGTTGGGACTCGTTGATCTGAGGTCCCTCAGATAATGTCCAGTCATCGAGTGGTCGCCCACATAGCAAGCGCGGCATGCGAAGGATCGTCGATCCACTGACAAAGAAAGCATGGATAGACCAGGAGAAAGGCAGACCAAGAGGAGAAGGTTGGAGAACCATGTCGCATTTAATGGCTCTGCCGCTCGGACTGTATGCCACATTAATGACGCCATCGCAGAGCCATGCCACATTAATGGGACCATCGCAGGGCAACACCACATTTAAAGGTTCTAACAAAATGAATAGTACCGGGAGTCTGAACCTCATAGTGATAGGCATGATCTGCTTTTCGAACTGGTAGTATAAATAGCTGATCCTAGGTACAAGGAAACTCTCTCTGATCCCTAGACTTTCTTACTTATTTACTTCACTTCAAGAACACTTACTGACTTTGGCATCGGAGGCTCCCCAGCCCTTAGGCAGCCTTTTCAAAGCCACATAGACTTTTCTATCTGTAGGGCTCTTTATGAAAATCTGAGTTGTTGGAACATGGTCCAAGGGCGTGCGAAACATGACATCAACACAATAGTTTATATTTTATACATTTGTAGAGAATTGTATTCCCAATCCTCTAAATTACCATCATCTTATCATCTCATTATGTGGTGTGAAATGATTGGATAATAAGTAATGAATGATAATTAATTTTGAAGATAAATTTGTAAAAACAGAATTTTACAAATATGTTTAATTTAAAATATGATTTTCTACAAATTAGGGTGGCTTGATGCCCTACATGTAGTATGTTATATTGTAAAACTATTTTTTACTATAAATTAGATATAACATCTCATATAAAGTCATATCAATTTGTGTATTTATTTTTATAGTATCTTTTCGTGACTATAGCATGACTTTGAAATGGAAATTTCATATCTAGAAGCACATATTGGGATGTAAAAAGCTAGTTTAGTTTGGAGTTAGAGAGACTGATTGGAGGGAACTGGCCGCCTCACTTCTTGCTCGCTGTGCTAATCGAGCTAGTCGCAGAGGCTCTCCTCTTTATCTATGGAGTTCCACACCAAAATATACCACGTCCGGTTGTCCAAAACCACACATACATTCCATGCATGTCTTCATTGCCTGCCTATCCTTGATTTGTGCCCATATATGCAATCTTATATGGGTGGGCCAATAAATGTCTTGATTGGGGATCTAATCCAATAAAAGCATTTCTATTGTAGTATTTATCGGTGCTCCATACTCAATCTACCAACAATGTGGGAAGAGAGCTCCATCCTTCGTTTAATTACATTTTATTTGATTTGATTTTTTATTATGTTGCAGTACTGAGATTGTTTAGGGTTATTTGTAAGGATGAGAAATACTAGAAAGAAGCCTTACATCACACACTTCCACCTAATTAAATTGTGATTTGTCATTTTTGTCAAAAATAAATTACAGATTAATTAGATGGAGGTATGTGGTGTAAGGTTTCTATGTAGAATTTCTCTTCTAAGGATTTGATCCTCTCCCATACTGTTTGTATAAAACGACGTCGTTTTGGGACAAACCCCTAATAGACATTGTTTTATACTTAAGAATTAGTATATAAAAAAAACCCTGGCTCCCATCCCATTTCTCCTCTACTCTCTCTCTCTCTCTCTCCTGTCCAATCTCCTCTCCTATCTTCTTTCTTTCCCTCTGCGAGTCTACCATTCTCTCCTCATCCTCTTCTTTTTCTCCTCCTCCTTCTTTTCCTCTACACCCAAAAACATCAATGAATCAAGCCCTAGTTTTAGTGTTCTTGAAGCGTGGCCATAGAACCACAACCATGAATGGCCATGGGTTTGTTCGCAAACCCATAACCATTCATGGCTATAGTTCCTCTGCTCAGACTATGGTCTTACTGTGGTGGTGATTTTAATTCTTTTTTCCGTGTCACTGTTTGTACTTTGTAATTTGTTGGATGATAGATTTGCAAGTTTTTGGGACAAATCTATAGATTTGTTGTCATTTTTCAGTTGCTTTAGATTTCTTTTGAATATTTTTTAGTTTTTTCCAGTTGTTTTCCACTGTGGGTGAAGGGTGGACAATGGGGGATAGATGGACTGGGGGCTGATCCGCGCCCAGTAGGCCGATGCGGCACCCCACCCATGGGGTTTGGGAGCTGATTTTGGGGGGGCAAATCCCACTGCAAGCCCATGAGAGGACGGGGTGTGGGATGGAAGCACCGCCACCCCAAGGGGTGCGGGTTGGATTCCTATATTGCATGTAGCTCTACTTACGATCCAAGCTAGAAGTTAAGGATGCTCCTGCTGAAGTGGGGCAACTGCTCGTTGCTGACCATCACTCGATATGACCTCTAGACCAAACCAACGATCAAGAATGTCCACACTGAAGTTGGCCGAGTGCTCGCTGCTGACACTAACTTGATACAGCCTCTGGGCTAAGCCAACAATTGAAAATGCTCCCATTGAAGTTGGTCGAGTGCTCATCGTAGACACTCGCTCGATTTTGCCTTTGAGCCAAGCCAACAGTTGAGAACGCTCCTTTAAATTCGGTTGAGGGTGTCTTCCTAAGCAAGCAGCAGGAAAATGGGGTCATTCACCTGAAAAATAAACCAAAAGCAAAGACCAGGATTGGGGAGAAATGGGAAATGGAAAGAGTCCAAGAGAAGGTCTAACAATCTCTTCCCATGAGGACTTAAGTTCGGAATCCAGCTCAGCAACCTGCTGCTGGGACTTGGCCAACCTTTCCTTTACACTTTCGGTTACTTGGTTGAGTTCAAGGAACTCCCTATCATGCTCACCCAGGGCATCTCGGATAGACCTGTAATCGGTTACTGCCCGTGCTTGCTCCCCGCGAGTGGCGTTGAGGTCATATCTGAGAAGGGAACTGGACCGCTTGCTCTTTACAAACCTTCTCGCATACTCTAGGCTATTCTACCCCACCCTACCAGTTCATTCTCTAGTTAGTCAGCACGGTCACTCCCCGTAGGGATCTCTTCCCCCAATAGCGTGAGGACATTTATATCTACTTCCTCGTGCCACTGAGACAAAGCCAATTCATCTGAGATCTCCCTGTGGGAGGAACTTTTCGAGGCTAAGTCACGCCGGAGGGTGAAAACCTCCACCTTCAAGCCAGCAACATCAACCTCTGGAGCCCGGCAATGAAAGCTTAGCTAAGAATATGCGTCGTCCCACTTTCTCCTCTCTTCCAGAATGGCCCGACAAAACTTTGCCATGAACGAATGAGAGGATCATTCTTACTCCTCCAAGGAAGAATGATAGTGCGTAATCCAATCGACAAAAGATTAAAGTCTTGCAATGGTAGACACCAAGTTAAAGAAATGTGGGAAGGGAAAGGGAGCCACACAGGTAGGAAAGAGAACACATACCGAAGCAAGAAAGTACTCAAGGTCTTGAACAAGCGGCTCGGTGGGAGGGCCTATGGGAGAAGGAGCAGACGAACTTGGATTAGAAAAGTAACCTCTGTAGCCTCCTCAGCAATAGAGGGACGCCCATGTGAGCTGGGGGAGGCTAACATCCTGAAGGACACATCCAAAGCATAGAACGTAAATCGTCTGCCAACATGAGCAGCATTGTTAGGCGGCGCCTCACCCAGTTGCAAGTAAACAATTGGGACAACTTTTGGGTGGGGGGCACGACATTTCCCCTTGCATGGAAAGTCCTCGACGAGAGCACGTCCTCTGACAAAGATGGTAAGCGTCCCCCTTTGAAGGTGGGGGAAGGGCACCTCATTAGAACGAATCCTAGTCGAAGGAACATCGACGGGCATAGGTGTAGTGGAAACCTCCTCCTCATTCCTTGTATGTGGCTCCTCCTCCACCATCTGGTTTAGAACGTCCACTAGATGGCTAAGGTACGACGGCATGACGGATTGACGGATATGGTGGAGGGGATCAAAGCAAAATGGCTAGTGCACGGGGCTCCCCCTCAGGCTGGAAGGGTCACAATAAATCCCTGCTCAGCCTTGGATCAGGGAAGAGCCTCAGAGACTGACACCCTCCACAAGCAGCCTTTTACCTTTGGGCTAGATGCGACTAGGGTAGGCCTTTTCCGGCCCCAGATGGAAGTTGAACCCTTTGAGTCGATATTCTCCCTAGTAAGGATTGCCTTAGAGCTCAAAACAACTTGATTATCACGAGCCCAGACCAAATCCACACATTCTATCTACCTTGCGGTAGGAGACATAGTGAAAGCATGATCATCGGGAACATGGCTCCAAGAAGACCTTACAGGAAACTCCTGACCATTAAGCTCTCTAAAGGAAACTCCCACTTGATTCCAGAGACGAAGAAGAACTTTCAATCCAAGTTCTTAACATGGCAGAAGCTTGGCTCCAACGAGGCAACTCAAAAGCCTATCCGTTGGCGGAAGCTGCACTGGCTCCCATTGTGCCGCCTAATACCGTGGGTATGAAAGAAGCCATAGGGGGTAAGATCTTGATCCTATTCCCTCGTGGCTTCCAAGGCCCGCCACCAAATGTTGCGGTAGGACAACATGAATCTCTAGGCGTTGGGTAACAACTGAGCTGGACCCAACTTCAAGAAATACAGGATGCCGCAAATTGGTCAAGGGAATGGGAGCTGGAACACATTAATGTACAATCTGACCAGTTCAGTGGCCCTTAAAGGTAGACAATCCAATGAGATGGGTTGGGCAGCATCAACTCCACAGATTTAGGGACCCCATAGAGATCCCTTACAAAATCCAACTCCACTAGAGTAGTGGTTGCGAAGCCACTGTAGCCTTCTAAAAGCTCTAGCCACAAAGAACTACTACCAAAGGCTTCAGCAGAAGGATCGCTTGCCTGAAAAGGCCCAAGAGAGTTGTTGAGAGCCATGAGAACAAAAACTCCTGCTTGTGAGTACAAAGGGGCTAAGACGAGGTTAGGAAAGAGGAATAAAGGGAATGTGAGGAAGAAGAAATGACCCATTCCTCCTAAGGTTAATAATGGCCCACGAGGAGAACCCTATGGGCCGATATGGCCATCTGGCTATGTCCCACCAGGATATAGCCCATGAGAACCAGCACCATCAAGATGGGCTAATGCATCTCTAGTAACTTGGTTAAAGATTAAGTCAAGTTGGAATGATCTCCCATAGCCCATACCCAGGAAGGGTTACAACATTGAATGCACCGAAGTGCCCTTTCAAAGGTCATACCCATGTCAAGCTATGATGGTTAGACACCCAGGAGAGGTTACTACAAGCAGTGTTTTGATGTAGATAGATTTAAAAAATTGCTTGAATATACATTTTAAGGTTCTCTTTTAGATTTGTGTATTTTTTTTGTATTCTTCACTAAAACTTATGTGATTAGATGAACAGTTTCTTGGGATAATGTTGTATCTTTCTTGGTAGCCAAGTCTTCTGGCCTACTTTGTTTTATTTACCTCACTAGATAAGAGAACACAATTTCTCATGAAGCTCTTCTTTTGGAAGAAACCTAACCTCACCCCCATGGGAAAAGGATGAATTGGGATTAGAGCTTAGAAAATTGGAAACGGACTGCTCTATTGCTCAAGGCACACTTGCGATACATTTGTGCTAATAATTATAGTTGGAAGTACATATAGTTGTGCTATTTAATTAAACTTGCTTTGGCAAATGATTTTTCATCTTCTTTTTTTCTTTTTCTTTTTCTTTTTATTTTTCCTAGAGCTCTTGTTCGCAAGTTTGATAGGTATACATCCATGAATCGGTTTGGGATTTGATGCATCGGTGGAGGAAATCATTGAAGTTGTTGGCACGTACCATTTTTTTTCTGCCACGCAAGAGCTTGCAAAAGTAAACAGACTTGACACCCAAGCTTTCTGGAGGTGGCTGCTCCTTTTGTGCTTATGGCCTTCCTTTTATAAGCCTTCTTTTATAAGTCTTCCTTGTCATTTAGGCTATACAATGATAGGCATGCAGGCTATACACGGGCACTTAGACACAGAATGATGTCATATGGCCATGCGTCATACAAATAGCAAACAAGTTTGATTCTTTTTGAAGAGTCAAGATGTTCAGGCCACTTTGATCCCACATTTGGTTTCCCTCCACCCTGAATTTTTGTCCCCCCGCTTGGAGCTCGCCATTCTTCGTAACTCTGTTATCTCATGTTTTATATTTTGTGGGAATTTCTAGTTTTGGCATGCCATGATTGTGGGGTGTTATGAAGATTGTCAACCATTTAAATTAAAACACATGTCAAATGAGAAGTAAAGCTAGCAGCCTATGTGGAAGACTCAAATAACATATTATGCTGAGGTGGAACAAAGGAGGCATAGGAAGACTGCTGCTTCGATTAATTCATGAGAGATGTGTAATCTATAAAAGGGAGAGAGGGTTGTATTCTGAAAAAATAGAAAAGAGAGAGAGAGAGGGAGAGAGAGAGAGAGAGAGAGAGAGAGAGAGAATGCAAGAGAGTAGAGAGAGCAAGAACATGTAAAATTGTTCAAGATTTGAGAGGTATTGAGGGGATCGGAGTGAACTTGTAATCTCATGACTGTGTTTTGATCATCAATAAAGAAGAATCTTGACTGTTCCTTCCGTGGATGTAGATCATCAAGATTGAACCACGTATTCTCATTGTCTTGATTATTTGGTTTTCAATTGTTTTAGAATTCTGTAAGTTTCTTGATAGTCTTGGCAAGACAATTCTGCACTAGCTTTCATGGCAGTTAGAATTGCAACAAGTGGCATAAGAGCCAGGTTCGATGGGATTTCTAAGTTTGATGTTGAGAAGTTTACGAGGAAGAATGAATTTGGGTTGTGGAGAATAAAGATGAGGGCTCTTCTGGTTCAACAGGGCCTTCATGATGCACTTTTTGGTGAAATAACTTAAATTCTTTATCAAACAAGGCGAAATTTGAGGTTGTATAGAAAGCTCACAACATCATTATTCTTTCTCTTGGTGACAAAGTCTTATGGGAAGTTGCAAAGGAGGAAACAACAACTGCAGCTTGGCTTAAATTGGAAAATCTATACATGACAAAATCCTTGGCAAACTGACTTCACAAGAAGACAAGACTCTACACCTTCAAAATGACTCTAGGTATGTCTATGGAAGAACATCTTGATGAGTTTAACAAGATAATCTTGGAACTTGCAAACATAGACATAAATATTGAGGATGAGGATCAAGCTATTATGCTATTAAGTTCTTTGGATGCTTCATATGCTAATCTTAAAGAAAACATGATGTAGAGAAAGTTTGACATTAGATGAAGTACAATTTGTTTTGCACTCTAGAGAATTGCAAAATAAGGCAGAAACAAGAATTGAAATTGGAGAAGGTTTGGTAGCAAGGGGTAGACCAGAAAAATACAATCACAAATGGAAGAATAATAAGGGAAGATCAAAGTCAAAGGGGAAGCAATTGAAATGCTTCATCTGTCATAAAGAGGGACATTTTAAGAGGGACTGTCTTGAGAGGAAACAAAATGTGGGAAAGAAACCATAGGAGGAAGGGAATGCAGCAGTGGTACTGGATGGGTATGACAATGCCGAGGTCTAGAATGTCTTAGATGTGGATTCAAGAAAGGAATGGATCATAGATTCAGGATACTCATTCCACACGTGCCCCTTTAGATCATGGTTTGAGACCTTCATAGAGATGGATGGAGGACATGTAATTCTTGTAAACAACAAATCCTATAAGATTATGGGGATTGGGTCAGTAAGGCTAAAAATCTTTTATGGTATGGAAAGACTACTATAGGAAGTAAGATACATACTTGAGCTGGAACACTATAGGTTGCCAATGGTTCTTTGACAGTGATGAAGGGAGTAATTAAAAATGGGTTGTATACATTGGTGGGGAAGATAGTCATTAGTGAGGCATCACCTGTGCAAACTAGAATGGAAAACAAAGTTAGACTATGGCACATGAGGGTCAGAAGGGTCTTCAAGAACTAGAAGAACAAGGTTTGCTAGGAAAGGAAAGACTTGGAGAACTACCATTTTGTGAGGATTGCATATTTGGAAAGGCTACAAGGTTAGCTTCAAAACAGCAACACACCAAACAAAGCGAATTTTGGACAACATTCATTTAGACTTATGGGGACCTGCAAGGGTCACTTCACATGGTGGAACAAGATATTTTTTATCCATCATTGATGACTACTCAAGGAAAGTATGGCTCTACATTCTAAAAAATAAAAGTGACACATTCGCTAAGTTCAAAGAATAAAAAACACTAGTTGAAAACCAGGTTGGTAGAAAGGTTAATAGGTTAAAGACAAATAATGGGTTGGAATATTTGTCAAAGGGAGGGTATAGCTAGGCACAAAATAGTGAGGGAAACCCCTCAACAAAATGGTTTAGCTGAGAGGATGAATAGAACCATTTTGGAGAGGGTAAGGTGCATGCTGTTAACCTCAAGATTACCAAAATCATTTTGGGCTGAGGTTGCTGTCACAACAGTACACCTAATAAATAAAAGCCCTACTTTAGCTACAGGCTTTAAAACACCACAAGAAATGTGGTCTGGAAAACCATCAAGATATGACCACTTAAGAGTTTTTGGATGTGTAGCATTTGCACATACAAAAACTGATAAACTGGAACCTCGAGCACTTAAGTGCATTTTTGTGGGGGTACCCAGATGGAGTTAAAGGATACATGATAAATGGGCAATTATGTTGTGATTAATACTCTTAGTATACTGGGTTAAGTAAGTTTTATTTGTTAAAAAGCGTATTAATCAAACAAGGTATGTTAGTTGGGCCTGTGGCATGTGAAATGACTGTATACCCCTTAAGAGAATGGACTTGTGATTTATTGGGTTTAAATAAATCTAAGTTAACTATGGGTGTATATTGAAGGATTAAGGCCCATGTAAGCTGACCCAAGAAGAGAGGAAGGAAGGCTTCAGGATAGAATTCTCAAGAAGCAAGAGAAAGAAGAAGAGGAAAGAAACGATTACGAGAGACGGCATGGAAGGGGAAAAATCAGTGGCAAGGAGAGAGAGTGAAGGCGAGGACTCGTGTATAAAAGGAAAATTTGATGCAAGAGAGAAGGAGGCAGTTAGGATAAAAAGTTGATTTCTATTTTTACATTTCAAAAAAAAAAGAAACTTTCAAGTGTTTTTAGGGTTTTTCATTTTGGCGAATTACTATGTTGATGATGGTGAAGTGGTAAAATCTTTCATTTGTTTTCTATACTTGCTGGATTTCTGTAGTTTTGATTTATATGCTTTACTTTACCGGAAACCAAATTCTGAAATTGGGAGTTTGATGGATTCTCTTGTTCTTGTTCTATTGTTGACATAAGGCACAGCAGAACCTTGAATCAATCAAGGTAATAAATTTGGTTGATGGTTATGAAGGAATTTTTCAAAGTATTGCTACATAATCTGTGAACTTCTATTCTTCGAATTTCATTTTGTTAATGCCTTGATTGCGTTAATAAAGGATGAGTAGTACCCAGAAATCTTTGTGAAGTGTGGAGCCAGAGAAAGTCCTCACCCGCAACCCAGGTGTTTGTTAAATTATTTCTGTTAATTCTATAGTTTTCAAACATCAAATTGAATTTCTGATTTAACTTGGTGAAGTTGAAATTACGGTTTATCATACTTTGAATACTTTAATTTCTTGAGTTTTAAGTTTTCATGGTTTAATCCATCTTTCCAAAAATTCCAAACCTGAGATCCTCTAAGCTCAACCATACATTTCAATGGCAACAAAACCATCATTGTAAATAAGCAATCTCTTGGTTCAACATCTATTTTCACACAATAGATACTTTTACTTGATTGTTCATCCAACTTCTTTTCAAGTATTGATTCCTAAATTTTTACTGAATTAAACTGCTTGAGTCCCTTTTGTCCTTGAGGAGATGACCTTGGGTGCTTCCTTTTATTACAACTGATCCACTTCTGCATTTCGGAGTGATAATGTGGAAGCCATCAAGTTTTTGGCGTTATTGCTGGGGACAATTGGCATTATCAGAATATTTTCTTTCTGCTAGGAGGATGTTTATGGAGCTGTGAACCTCTTCACAGCCTAGGTGATATCTATCCTCTCCCTTTTTATTTGTTTGCTTTTAATTTTTTTTATTATCTGCCTTTGTTTGCATGTTCGGTTGGGCTAGGGATCATACAACTCATCCAGTTAGGATAGAATCAGTGACATCTTCAAATTGTGAATCTATCTCAATTGAGTCAACATCTGACACTCCGAGTATCATGGGTGAACATGAGCATAATGAGGGGGAAGTGGTAGACCAAAATAGAACACTTAGAGAGTATTTGCAGCCTGTTAGGACTAGTCCACCTTCTTGCATCATTAAGCTTTTGAATGCAAACAATTTTAACTTCAAACCAGAGAGGATTCCATAGCTACCACATTTTCATGGTATGGAATCTGAAAATCCCAATTTGTATATCAAAGAATTTGAAGAAGTGTGCTCTACCTTCATGGATAGAACATGCACTGAAGAGGTCATTAGGTTAAAACGGTATCCATTTTCCCTAAAGGACAAGGCTAAGACCTGGTTGAACTCATTAAGGCCAAGGTCTATTGGGACTTGGCAGGAAACGCAAACTAAATTGCTAAAAAAAAAAAATTTAGTGTGCACAGGACCAATGCCTTAAAAAGACAAATTATGAATTTTGGCCAGAAGGATATGGAAACATTTTATCATTGCTAGGAACGATTTAAAGACTTATTAAATTCATGTCCCCATCATGGATATGAGAATTGGGGGGTCATTAATTTTTTCTATGAGGGGTTACAACAAAAAATGAGGCAATTTGTAGAAACAATGTGCAATTGTGAATTTTTTAAGAAAGAACCTGAGGAAGCTTTTGAATATTTTGATTACTTGGCTGAGAATACTCAATCTTGAGATGTCTCTGGGTTGTATGATAGATCTAAAAAACAAAAATCTGTTAGTGGGGGTGGTAACTACCATTTGAAAGAAGTTGATGATTTACATGCTAGACTTGCAATAATTTCTAAGAAGTTAGATTCTATTGAGCTTAAGAAAGTTAATGAAATGCACGTCTTACCGTCAACTCCTGAAAAATGCAACATATGTGAGGATTCAGGGCATGTGACTAGTGCATGCCCAACAATTCCTGCTTTTAAGGAGGCTTTGTTAGATCAATCTAATACTGTGAATATGATTTCAAAAAAATTTTATGGACCCTATTCTAACACCTACAATGCAGGTTGGTTAAGTCATTCAAACTTTAGCTGGAGAAATGAACAATCTGCAATTGATATCATCAACACAAGGACCAACATAGTACCATCCTTATTCATCGTCAGGGCAAGGTCTTGCTCAGGTTGGCAGTCAACCCCCTCCAATGTAGAAGAAGAATGTGAAGGACTCAATACAACAGTTCATGAAAAGTCAGACCACAATAAACAATCAAAACTCACAAGCCATCAATGATATCTGAGGAACACTTACAATAGAGACCACTACCTTGAGTACCCAAGCGAAAGGCAAATTTCCAACTCAACCACAACCCAACCCAAAAGGACAAATTCCACACATTCAAAGTAATGTTGAGGGAGCCAATGTGAAATCAGTAAAAGCCATCACAATCTAAGAAATGGTAAGGTTGTGGACATCCTTGCATAGTGCAAGCAGCTCAGGTAAGAAGGCAAACCCTCCTCTAGATAATGGTGAGTCAAGCACAATAGAATATGATATTAATGCATGCCCCATACTTGCCCCATTCCCACATCGATTGCTTCATTTGCATAAAGAAAAACAACATGCTGAAATCCTAGAAACTTTTAAACAAGTTAGGATTAATATTCCACTTCTTGATGTCATTAAATAAATTCTTGCTTATGCCAAGTTTTTAAAGGATTTATACACTGTGAAATGCAAATTAAATGTGCAAAAAAAGGTTTTCCTCACTAAGCAAGTTAGTTCTATTATTCAAAATCACACACCACCTAAGTACAAGGATCCTAGGTCACCCATGATTTCTTGTGTCATTGGAAATTCAAAAATTGGTCAAGCCCTACTAGACTTAGGATTAGGGGTTAACTTGCTACCTTAAAAGCCACTTCCATCATTTTACAGCTAGTTGATAGATCTATCAAAATATCAAAGGGTGTTGTTGAAGATATCTTGGTCCAAGTAGATAAATTCTACTACCTAGTAGATTTTGTGGTATTGGATATAAAACTAGCAGCTCACTCAAATTCTTCAACACCTATGATTTAAGGAAGACCATTTTTAGCAACCTCTAATGCTGTAATTAATTGTAGGAGTGGTGTCTTAAAATTAAGCTTTGGAAATATGACTTTAGAACTGAATATCTTCAATTTCTACAGGCAACCTCAGGAACTTGAAGAAATTCAAGAAGCCAATGCACTGGAATCCCTTCTTGCTGAAAGTCCTTTGTTGAAATATGATTGTTATGAGCAGTGGGAGGAATTAGAAAATTCCATTGGTTTAATTGAATCTACTGATAATATCTCCTCCATTTGTGTTGCAAGAAAATCCACTAAGGTGTAGTGGAAGCTCAAATTTGAGTCATTGCCATCATTGCCAGCTTCATTGAAGCCTTCCACAAAAACGATCCCAGTGCTAGAATTAAAGTCCCTACCATCAAAACTGAAATATACTTACCTGGGTCTTGACAACTCATTTCCATTAGTGATTTATGCTAAACTAACTTCTGACCAAGAGAGTAAGTTGCTAACGGTGTTGACACAGCATAAAGCAGCCATTGGTTGGTCCATTGCTTACATCAAATGTATAAGCCCTCTTATTTGCAGACATAGGATATATTTAGAAGATGACTCAAAACCTTCTAGGGAGATGCAAATGAGACTAAATCCTACAATGAAGGAAGTAGTAAAATCTGAGGCCTTGAAATTGTTAGACATAGGTATCATATATCCCATTGCAGACAGCAAATGGATTAGTCCAATGCAAGTTGTTCCAAAAAAGTCTGGTGTGACTGTGATAGAAAATAACAACGGGGAATTAGTGCCTACAAGAGTGACCACTCGCTGGAGAATGTGTGTAGACTATAGGAAACTAAATGTAACCTCTAGGAAGGACCATTTTTCTTTACTTTTCCTTGACAAATTTTAGAAAAAGTGGCAGGACATGAGTATTATTGTTTCTTAGATGGATTCTCTTCATATTAATAAATAGAAATTGCTCCTGAGGATTAAGAGAAGACTACATTTACTTGTCCTTTTAGAACTTTTACCTTTAAAAGAATTCCATTTGAACTATGCAATGCCCCAGCCACTTTTCAAAGATGTATGTTCAGCATTTTCAGTGACTTGATTGAGAATATTGTAGAAGTATTTATGGATGAATATTCGGTCTTTGGAAAGACATTTGATTCATGCTTGATTAACCTACAAGTTGTTCTAACTACGTGTGAAGAAAAACAGTTGCTGTTAAATTGAGAAAAATGTCGTTTTATGGTTCAGCAGGGGATAGTTCTTGGACACATTGTATATTCATGAGGCATTGAGGTCGATAAGGCTAAAATAGACTTAATTTCAAACGTGCATGTGCCTACAAATGTAAAAGATGTTAGATCTTTTTTAGGCCATGTTGGTTTTTATAAAAGATTCCTAAGGAATTTTAGTTTTATCTCTAAAACTCGTTGCCAAATTTTAATGCATGATGTCAAGTTTGAAGGGACCAATGAATGTCAAATTTTTTTGATTAGTTAAAACCATTTCTCACCATTGCACCTATTATTCAGCCCCCTGATTGGACACTCCCTTTTGAAATAATATGTGATGCAAGCGACATTTATGTAGGGGCTGCCCTTGGGCAGAGATGAAATAAGTTGCCATATGTCATATACTATGCTAGTAAAACCTTGAATGCTGCTCAAAGGAATTACTCCACCACAGAAAAAGAACTACTAGCTATAGTTTTTGGCTTGGACAAATTTAGATCATATCTTCTTCGTTGACCTGTTATAATCTTCACTGACCATGCATCATTGAAATTTTTATTTTTTAAAAAAAGACAAAATCGAGGCTGATAAGGTAGATACTCCTGCTGCAGGAGTTTGATCTCACAATAAAGAACAAAAAGGGGGTAGAGAATGTGGTGGTGGATCACTTATCTCAACTTACATCTGAAATTTTTGAGCAGTTTCCTTTAATTTCTGACTATTTTCCTGATGAGGAATTATTTTTAGTTGAAACTTTACCATGGGATGCTGACCTTTTGAATTTCTTGGTCACAGAAAAAACTCCTCCCCACTGGACTGCTCAGGACATCAAAAGATTACAAGCTAAAGCTACATATTTTATCTAAGATGGTCCTTACCAAGCTTTTGAATTTCGTGCCGTACCGGCCGGTACAGTCGAAATATTTCGTTTCCATAACATAGTCGGTACAGGTAAGTCTGTTGTTTCTTACCGGCCGTATCGGTGTGTTTCGACCGGTATGCTGGATTTCGACCGAAATGGCCATTTTGGCCGGTACTGAAATCCGAAATATAGAATGGATTTATGGGCCTATGGCATTTTTGTAATTTAAGTAAAAGTAAGGGGCATTTATGGAATTTAAGTCTTGAGGCCTTAGGGTTTTTTTCTTTTCTTTCTTCTATGGTCTGGGACTCTGTATCTCGCCCACATCTAAACTTAAAAGTTCAAAAGTAAAACTTCAAACTTCAAATTCTTTTCTTCTTTTCTTTTCTTCTTCAAACGTCAACTTCTTTTCATCTTCCTTTTTTCTTTTGGCCTACGCAGTACGCACTACGTACCAGCAAGTTGCAACTCAAGCTGATTATTTTTGGATTTTCCTAAAGGTATGCATTTTCGAATATTTTCATATTCCTTTAATTTTTGTTTCATTCACCTGTTGATTATTTCCTACGTCTAGACTTTAATTTCCAAAATGCCACTGGGAGAAATTGATTGATAGGTTAATTCGTGTTTTGATTTTGGATTCTTTGAATCTATTTGATAATTCCTGCGATTATGTTCTCTTCTGGATTTCCTGTGGTAGCTATTATGTTTAGGAAGTTAAGGTGTTGTAACTTGTGATAACATAAAAATTAACCATTTTCTCTATCATTTTGAGAGCCATAAGATTCAACTAGACATCTGCACCTGATGATTACTAGGTTGTGGTATTTTCTTGCTCAAAGCATCACGATAAAGGTCCTATTTATTACAAGCTAGTTAAATATATATAAATAATAATATTATTGATATGAATGAAATAGTTTATTTTGAGGCCTAGCTAGTTGTATGAACATGACTTTGTGTGCATTCTAGAATCTGGATTAATGAACTACGGTCTACACATATAGAATTTTAATTAAACATAGCTATACGGATCAATAGAAAAGAAAATAGGGAATGATTACCCACTCCTTCCCTACTTGTAAAACAAAAAATAAAATAAAAGTTTCACCTTTTTCTTTTTCTTGCTTGAACACTTGAATTTGAATTTGAATAAGTGTTTAATTATGAATTATTATATAGAAGTATAAAAATGTCTAGTTGTCAATCAGCCAGTGCTACATCAACAACACTTGCTCTTGCGAGATCAGAAGATCTAGCATGGGCCCATACACATGTAGTGCCAGGGACAAGAAATAATACTGAATGTGTCTACTGTAATAAACTAATTAGAGGTGGCGGAATCACTCGGTTGAAGTATCATCTAGCTGGGATTCCATGTAATGTAGAAGCATGTAAAAAGGTCTCTGATGATGTAAAATGGCGAATGAAAGAGTTGCTTAATGAAATTAAAAAAAGAAAAGAAAAGGAAAGGAAAAATAAGCACAGAGATTGGAGCCCATGTAGATTTAACATTTGGTGATAATGATATTGATGATAATATTGAGGGATCCTATCAGAATTCAAAAAGTAAGAGGAAGGAAAAAGAATGTGGAAGTGGAAAGTCAGTGAGGGGATTGAGTAGATTTTTTGCCCCAAGAACAACTCCTGGGTCTCAACCTTCCATTAAAAGTGATATGTGTTCGAAGGAGATGATTGACAAAGCAAAGATAGTTGTAGCACATTGGTGGTATAATGCTAATCTACCTTTCAATGCAGCTCAATCCAAGTTTTATCAACTAGCTATAGATCCATTGCTTCTATCGGGCCAGGATTCAAAAGTCCTTCTATTTATGAGTTGAGAGGAAATTTGTTAAAGAATTATGTGAATGAGATTCAGAATTATCTACAAAAAATTAAAAATATTTGGAATGAGACTGGTTGTTCATTAATGGCAGATGGTTGGACAAACCAGAGGTAACAACCAATAATCAACTTTCTAATTTATTGCCCAAAAGGCTTAGAAAAGATTCTGAAACATTATTTAACATCTTTGATGAAGTAGTTCAAAAAGTTGGAGTTGAGAATCTTGTGCAGTTCATAACGGCCAATGATGCAAGTTATAAAGTTGTAGGAAAAAAGTTATAGGAGAAGTATGGCTCTTTCTACTGGTCCCCTTGTGCAGCTCATTGTATAGATTTGATGTTGGAGAATTTTTCTGATCCTAAGCATTTTCCTATTATTGATGAAACTATAAAAAGGGCAAGAAAGATAACGAAGTTCATCTATAACCATGCTTGGGTTTTGGCTTTGATGAGAAAAGACTTCACCAAAGGTCTTGATTTATGTCGTCCTACAATCACAAGGTTTGCGACAAATTTTTTAAGCATCCAATGCTTACTTTTGTTTAAGAAAGAGCTTAAACAAATGTTTATTTGTGATAAATGGATTGTATCAAGTTATTCTAAAAGCCACGTAGGGAAGGAGATAGCAGAGATTGTTCTAGAAGATAGAGAGTTTGGGCTCAATGTCAATTTATTGTGAAAATTAGTGAGTCTTTGGTTCAAGTTCTACGACTTATCGATGGGGAAGAGAAGCCTGCAATGGGATACTTGTATGATGCAATGGAAAGAGCCAAAGAGAACATAAATGCGAGATGCAATAACAAAGTTACTGTTTTTAGTCTATTCATAAGGATCATTGATGCTAGGTGGGATAAGCAGCTTCACAGTCCATTACATCCGGCGCGTTATTTTCTTAACCCTATAGTTTACTATAACCCTTGCTTTAAAAATAAAAATGATGTTGCAAGAGGGTTTATAGCTTGTGTTATGAGGATGGAACTTGATCTCGATAATCAAGACAAGATAATTGAAGAACTTGAATTGTATAAGAATGCTGAAGGCGATTTTGGACATTCTTTAGCAATCCGCCAACGTGACAAAATTAATCCAGGTATTATCATTTATCAATATCATTTGTTAAATAGTGTGAATTTGTACATTAATTTTTGCTTTATTTTTTTATTTGCATTTAATTTATAAATGCACTATTGCTGTAGTTGCATGGTGGACTAATTTTGGTCACGAAGTTCCAATGCTTCAAAAGTTTGCAGTTCGAATACTAAGTCAATGTTGTAGTGCAACTGGATGTGAAAGAAATTGGAGCACATTTGAGTTTATTCATTCGAGGAGGAGAAATAGATTAAAGCATAAACGTTTGAATGATTTAGTATTTGTTCATTATAACTTGAAGCTGAGAGAGAGGTAAAGTTTTTCAATACAAATGTTTTTCACTGTTGAAAAATATATAATGTTTTCACTTATGTTTGACATTTAATTTGATAGGAACATAAAAAAAAAGTAGAGATGCTTTGGATCTAATCAATTTTGAAAACATTGACTTGTTAAAAGAATGGGTGGGTGAAGAGTCTAAGCTTATTGATAGAGAAGACTTGGATTGGACAAGTATTGAGGAGCCATTAAGCTCACTAAATTTGGAAGATAGTGATAATGATGGTGATGGTGATGGTGACGTTGATGAAAATATTTTGAATAACATTTTGAATGTTGATCCTTATTGTCTCTTTGATGAAGATAAGTGATTTTATTTTAATAGTTGGATTGAGAACTTATTTAGTGTTAAAAGTATGTTATGTGTGTTGTTAAAATTTAAGACTTGTATTGAGAAGTATTGCTTGTTTTATGACTTATTTTATTGTTATTTTGGAATATAGTTTGTGTGTATATATATAATTTATCCATGTATATACTATTCTGAAACGGTACACGAAATGGTACATGTATCAAAACGATACTGGTACCGAAATATTTATCCGAAACGGTACATAAAACGGTACCGGTACCGAAATATTTTGTTCCAGTGCTTTGACCAAAACACCCACTGAAACGGTATTCAAAACTTTGGTCCTTACCTCTTTAAGTATTACTCAGACTAGATTATTAGGAAGTGTGTGCCTAATACTGAAATTTCTGGTATTCTATCTTTTTGCCATTCAGAAGCTTGTGGTGGGTATTTTTCAGCCCATAAAATAGTAGCCAAAATCCTTCAGAATGGGTACTATTGGCCATTTATGTTCAAAGATGCATACAGTTTTTGTAAAACTTGTGAATCCTGTAAAAAATTAAGAGGAGTCACTTGGAGAAATATGATGCCTATGCAACCTATATTAGAGATTGAGATTTTTTACTGTTAGGGAATAGACTTTATGGGTCCATTTCCCACTTCTTATGGCTAATTATATATCTTGCTTGCTATTGATTATGTCTCTAAGTGGGTTGAGACAGTCCCTTGTGAAAGTAATGACCACAGGTTTGGCATGCCTAAGGCCATAATCAGTGATAATGGCACCCACTTTTGTAATAAGTATTTTTCTGCCTTAATGAAGAAGTATGTCATCCATCATAAAGTCTCCACTCCCTATCATCCTCAAATCAATGGACAAGCTGAACTAACCAATAGGGAAATAAAGCACATTCTTGAGAAAACAGTTAGCCCTAACAAGAAGGAGTCGTCATTAATTTCATCTAATGCTCTTTGGGCCTACAAAATAGCCTATAAAACCATTTTGGGCATGTCTTATATAAACTAGTGTATGGTAAGCCTTGCCATCTGCCTATAGAGTTCGAACATAGGGCATAATGGGCCATTAAACAGTTCAATTTTCACACTGACCAAGCTAGCTTTGTAAGAAAATTGTAGATGGCTGAATTGGATGAGTTAAGAATGGATGCTTACAACAACTTTAAGCTATCCAAGGAAATGATGAAGAACTTCCACGATAAACATATCCAACATAAAAACTTTGAGCCTGATCAACAAGTGTTATTGTACAATTCTCAATTACACTTGTTCCCTATGTTTTCAAAACTGTTTTTCCCCATGGTGTTGTGGAGATCATGAATCCTCATAATGGTAACATTTTCAAAGTTAATGGTCAAAGGCTCAAGCCTTTCTTTTCTAATTTCTCACCTGAAGAGTTTACTTTCCATTTGCTTGACCCAAATAACAATCCAGCTGTAGAATCAAGTTGATTTGGTTTCTTGATCTGTCACCTGGTTCTTTTATGCTTTTGTTATTCGGTTTTTCTTTGGTTGTTCTCTTCAAACCCAATCAGGTACTTTCTTTCTTTTCCCACATTTTTTTTCTTTTCTTCTGCTATTTTCTCCTCCTATAGCTGTTTTTGTTACTCAAACTCTTTCTTTTTAGTGTTATTTCTCTCATTCCTTTTCAATGTTTTTGTATGATTGAGGACAATCCTACAGTCTACTGGGAGGGGGGGGGGGAGAGAGAGAACTTAGTTTTGCATGCCTTAGACACATTTTGATCTACCCTTGGGAGTACTATTAATGAGTCAAAAGAAAATTAACATCTATATTTTCAAACCTGTTATGCTTTGAGCTAATTTGTTGGCGTCATGAAACACTTAAAATTTAATTTGATTTAGAATTTAGGTCAAGAGGGAAGTTTATCCATTTTATTCAGTTGCTTAAACCAAGGGAAAGATGTTAAAGTTTTGCTTAACGCACACATACATACCCAAAATACCCAGAAAGATACCATTGTGCCATTACTTGTTGATTTGCACTTCAGTTGTTTGGGGCTCCAATGAACCATATCCTAATGGCTTAGGAAACAATCTGATAAAGAAGTTAATCAAATGAGAAAAGAGACAAGCCAGGGATCGAAAAAAAAACTGTCATTCATAGTTTTACTTCTGTATATTGGAAAAGACTGCCTATTACCGTGGCCCTCAACAAGTAAGAAAGAATGAGCCTTTTAAAGTGTAATAGCGTGAAAGCCACCATTACAATGATTTTGAATTAGAGTAAGACCATTTGGTCATCTCAGATCAGCTGCTATATTTGAAACTTCTAATGTCTCTTGGTAGTCGATTCTGGAATTTTGACCCTATACCCATGCACTGAAAGGAAAGCAAAACTTTATTACATTTATTCCTCTTGGTTGATTAACTAAACAGTGTATAAACCTTGGTGGTTGCACTAAATTTATGATCAATCTACTTCCAGTGTTTTTAAACTCAATACGTCTTAATTCATGGCATGAATTTTTGGATTAGAGGAATAACAGTTGGTAACCTCCTCTTTCTATGGTGTCAATCATTTCATTTGCTAAAGGCTAACAAAAAGTCAATTGGGGGTGTGATAAATGGGAAATTATGTTGTTATTAATACTCTTAGTATATAGGGCTAAGTAAGCTTTATTTGTTAAAAAAGGTATTAATCAAACAATGTATGTTAGCTGGGCCTGTGGCATGTGAAATGACTGTATATCCCTTAAGAGAATGGACTTAGGCTCAAGTTATTGAGTTTAAATAAATCTAAGTTAACTATGGGTGTATATTGCAGGGTTAAGGCCCATGTAAGCTGACCCAAGAAGAGAGGAAGGAAGGCTTCGGGACAGAATTCTCTAGAAGCAAGAGAGAGAAGAAGAGGAGAGAAACGGTTATGGGAGAAGGCATGGAAGGGGAAAAATCAGTGGCAAGGAGAGAGATAAAGGCGGGGACTCACGTATAAAAGGGAAAGTTGACCCCAGAGAGAAGGAGGTAGTTAGGATAAAAAGTTGATTTCTGTTTTTACATTTCATAAAAAAGAAATTTTTGAGAGTTTTTAGGGTTTTTCATTTTGGAAAATTACTATGTTGATGATGGTGAAGTTAGGCTAATTCTGAAGCTTGGGTTGTGGTAAAAGCTTTCAATTTTTTTCTATACTTGCTGGATTTCTGTAGTTGTTAATTTATATGCTTTACTTTTACCAGAGACCAAATTCTGGAAATGGGAGTTTGATGGATTCTCTTGTTCTTGTTCTATTGTCGACATAAGGCACAGTAGAACCTTGAATCAATCAAGGTTTCTTTTAGCCGAGTGTTAAAGTAAATTTGGGTGATGTTTTAGTAAGGAATTTTTCAAAGTATTGGTACATGAACTCTGAGCTTATATTCTTCAAATTTCATTTTGTTAATGCCTTGATTGGGTTAATAAAGAATGAGTAGTACCTAGAAATATTTGTGAAGTGTGAAGTCAAAGAAACTCCTAACCCGCAGCCCAGGTGTTTGTTAAATTGTTTATGCTAACTCTGTAGTTTTCAAACATCAAATTGAACTTTTGATTGTAACTTGGTGAAGTTGAAATTACGGTTTATCATACTCTGATTACTTTAATTTCTTGAGTTTTAAGTTTTCTTGGTTTAATCCATCTTTTCAAAAATTCCAAACCCGAGATCCTCCAAGCTCAACCATACATTTCAATGGCAACAAAACCTTCATTGTAAATAAGCAATCTCTTGGTTCAGCATCTATTTTCACACAATAGATACTTTTCACTTGATTGTTCATCCAACTTCTTTTCAAATCTTGATTCCTAAATTTTTACTGAATTAAACTACTTGAGTCCCTTTTGTCCCTGAGGAGATGACCTTGTGTGCTACCATTTATTACAACTGATCCACTTCTGCGCTTGGGAGTGATAATTTGGAAGCCATCAATACAAGTTGTGGACTGATGAAACTGGAAAATAGAAATGCATAATTAGCAGAGATGGGACATTCAATGAACTACAAATGGCTCGAACACAGGAAAGTAGAAAGGAATTTCAAACACAAGAGCTTACCACAGATGACCTGCAACTTAAGGTGGAGTAGTCAGCAAGCTCACCAATCACCAAGATAATCAAGTTGGAAAAATTGAGGATACAAGCACAGAGGATAGAAATCAAGGTGGAGTAGACTCTTATAATTTGGTAAGAGATAGACAAAAGAGGGTTATCAAGCCCCCTCAAAGATATGGGCAAGCTGAACTGACAGCATTTGCCTTGACAGGTTCTGAAGAAATAATTGACATGGAGCCAAGGTCATACAAAGAGGCCATGGCTAGTAAGGAGGTTGATAAGTGAATGCTTGCTATGCAAGAAGAAATGGAGTCTCTAAACAAGAATAAAACATAGGAACTGGTTATTAAACCAGAGAAACTGAAATTGATTGGATACAAATGGATCTATTTAAGAAAGGAAGTCATACCAGGGGTTAAGTGTGACGCCCTCAGATTTTGTTTGGGATCAAATGGACATTTGAAGCGTCGGGACATACAACACAAGGTTATCTACCCCCGTTCATGACATATAAGATGCAATGTTCCTAACATGCATTTAGCATTATGTAGTATTCGCAGCGGATAATTTTTTTTAGCAATACTAAGCACCAAACTTATAATTTCTCAAATAGTTAAAGCGTAATCCATTCATACTTAATAAAATAAACATCTATGATTATAGTACGGGTCTCAGAAGATTGTAATCTCAAAATATTAGATACCTGACTCCACAATTGCATTGCCACAATACACTATTGGGCTAGTTTGTTGAGTAAGTCGACTAACGATACCAGAATACTATCCAAATATCGAACTATGGAGGTTGCAAGCGCCGCGTTGCGTCTACAGCGTCTAGCCAACCTCCTCTTATCTGTTAGTGTCTTCTCCCTGCTCTGATGCTGACATATCGCCTACCGTTAGGGGGGAATTGTAGTTGGTACTACCACGGTGAGATTTGAATACAAATCTCAGCAAGTTAACAGAAAACTTCCACACAGGTTAATGATGCATGCATGACAGTAAAAGTATTAATGCATAATCAAAGTCGTAAGTAAATATAGCATAACTTGACATATAGCATGGTATAAATGACATAACTTAAATTGAAACTAAAACTTAGCTTGACGTGACATGACATGTACGTGAACTTAAAACATAACATGGACTAGCAACATAGTATGAACGTGAACATAAAACATAACATGGACTTGAAATATAGCATGAACGTGAACATACATAATTTGAACATGAACTTGAACATAACATGAATCTGAACATAACCTGACATAAACGTGAACTTGAAATATAGCATGAACTTGAACTTGAAACATAACGTAGACTTGAAATATAGCATGAACGTGAACATACATAATTTGAATATAAACTTAAACATAACATGAAATTAAGCATAACATAACATAAATGTAAATTTGAAACATAACGTCAACGTGAACGTAACATAACATGAGCGTGAAGTTGAACATAACACGAACGTGCACATAACCTGACATGACCGTGAGATTGAAATATAATATGGCCTTTAAACATAGCATGAACGTGAACATGCATAACATAAACGTGAACTTAAACATAACATGAAACTGAACATAACATAATATAAACGTGAACTTGAAACATAGTATGAACTTGAACTTGAATTTTGACAATCAAAATGATTCCGCCAGTTGTTTCGCCAGGAATAGTGAACAATTAGAATGATTCTGCCCGACATATTCCTTCAGAGATACTCAGACAATCAGAATGATTCCATTATAAGTATTTTAAATGAGATATCTTAACAATCAGAATAATTACGCCAGGAGTATCTGCATAACTGAACTTGAACTGAATTCTTTACTTAACATGAACAAGAACTTGAATTCTGACAATCAAAATAATTCCACCAGTCGTTTCGTCAGGAATAGTGAACAATCAGAATGATTCCTCCCAACATATTCCGTTAGAGATACTCAGACAATTATAATGATTCCATCATGAGTATTTTAAATGAGATACCCTGACAATCAGAATGATTACGCTAGGAGTATCTGCATAACTAAATTTGAAATGAATTCTGATAATCAAAATGATTTCACAAGAAGTACCTTGTGTGAATTACAAATGGAGATTTTTAGACAATCATAGTGATTACATCGTGAGTATCCTATACATAACTGACTTGAATGTCACTTAAAAGATATGACTTACTTGAGATAGAAACATTTCGTAACATGATATAGCATGTAGCAGACAATATAGTTAACATGACATACTTGCAGCAGTGAATACTAAATGAAATGACATACATGTAACATATGGCATACTTAACTTAACATGACAGAATAAATTCTGTATAACAAATAAATATGTAATGACTTGGCATGGCACATATGATAACATACATACATACATACATACACTGTAGTTCCTTTAGTTATCACTCATACACATTAAGCTGTTAGTAAATTAAAAGCTAACTTACCTCAATCGTCGCATTCTACGAGAATAAAGCGCGAAACACAAAGATCTGAAAATAGTGATTCTAAAAATTAGAAATTTAATTACTAACAATTAGAAGCATGAAATCAAGCTAACTTAGAGTAAAATTACTATTTTCCCCTCTACATATGAAAAAATGGTCATTTTATCCCTAACTTAAAGATTTCACATCCTAACTCCAAAAATTTCAAAAATTTACATTTCTCATGTAAATTTTTTCATAAACTCAAATATCAACTCAAAAAAATTTAAAAACAAATCACAACTATGGAAAACACACTATGGCCGAAACATCCATAAGTTTTTTCCCTTGCTTTTTGTCGCACTTCTTCTAATTTCAAAACTCATGATCAAACCAAATTTTTGCAAGAAAGATCTTCCTATCCTATGTTTAAAAAAAATACTTAAAACATCCAACAAGAACTTACTAATCATCACCCAAACTTTTTAGTAAAAAGATCCAAACTTTTTAGTAAAAAGATCCAAACTTTTTAACTAAAAACAAACTCTTGAATCACAAGTTTTGGTCTTATTCAAAACATCTCCAAGAATTCTAGAAAAATCAAATCTTACTTCTAACATATTCATAACATCATCCTAAGATCAATCATGCTTTAAATGATCAAACTAAAGTCACCAAAATCACAAAATAACACTTAGAGTTTTTGGTTTTACACTTAGTCCAAAAATAGAAACTTTTCTCTCAACTAACTTTGATCAATCTCTTCATCCATGACTTTAAGACATGTGATCTTCAAACTAAAACATCTCATGGTTTAAAAATGTGTCCTAAAGAAGATCCAATCATCAAACGTAAAATCAGATAGCTAAAACTTAATAAAACATGGATCTAACCCAAAAACATCAAATCTTAGGCCTAACCGAAATTCTCTTGCATAGGAAAATCATATCTTTAAAACTAATACTAAATATCTTCAAAATAGCATCCTAACATATATATAAGAGGCTTAGGATCATGACAAAAAATATTAAGGCCTTTGGAGTAAGATTATACCATGAAATATTCAAACTTTCTTAAAACAAAAAATGCTTTTCCACTTCTAGTTTTCAAGTTTCTAGATCTAAGGAAATCTATCATCAAAAACTTTAGTCATGCAATAAAACCTCAATGAACATTCATAAACACATGCTAACAACACTCTGTTAAATTTTCCAACCAAGATATGGCCATTAGCTTGGTCAAAAATTTCAAAACATAACATACTCTCCAGTTTCATGCCTAGAATGACCTTTTCATGGTTAAAAATACTTTTGACCGATCAAATGAGAATGGAATGAGACTAAAAATATATCCACAGAAACAACACTCAAAGATGAACAACTTTTGAAGGAGTTATCATGCAAAAATACTTAAAAAGGGTAAAAAATCTCCATGCAAAAAGACCTAAAAATTTGCCCAAGAGAGCTCTTTTGAGTTTCTCTAAGAACAGGGTAAAGAAAGTGATGAAAGTGAGTGAAATGTATCTTACACGACTTTAGACTTCTAGAGGGGGAAGTTATGGGCTTGAATGAGTCTTAATTGGTGGTGGATATGTCACATAGAGTGGGAGAATAGTGAGGGGTAAAGACTACCTGCAGCAACTGTGAGGTATGGAGGTTGATGGGGTGGATTTATCCTTCACAGCAAGGCGCTAATGGATGTAGCCAAGGGCAGTGGATGGCCTGCCATGTGAGGGAGAAAATTTCTTTAAGAAACTTTGCCAAGGTGGCCAAATTCATGGGCCTTGGTGGGCCTCAACCAAGTGGGTTTCAATTTTGGGTTTAAATGGGTTTTGGTTAGGGTTTGGGATGCTATCAAGTCCAAATTCAATTTTTCTTGACCCAATCAAATTTTCAAGATTTAAAAAGTTGGATAATGATTTCATAAAAAGGATTTGGTTAATTAATAGCATGTGAAAGTGATTAAATATAATGCGAGAAATCGAATTAAAAAAGGTTTGGAGGCCAACTTCAGGATTTGGGAAACCATTTAGGATTTCGGTTTCAACCAAGTTTTTGGGGTTTCAATTGGATTCCAACCATTTAAGGTTTCAATAGGATTGAAACCCTATTTGGTTTGGCACAATTTGGTTGATCAGGTGAAACAAAGTTTTGTTTAGGTAGCATGATCTCACACCTTAATTTCCTTCACAAATCCATCTAATGGTTTCTCATGGTGTCAAGTGTCTAATACTATTGACTATGTGTAACTAAGATCTTGTCAAGTGTCCAAATAAACTTCTATAACCTAATTTAGACATTCTACACTGTGATTTTGAAAATATTGTACTGGATGCGTTTATCGAGATTACTATTCAATCCAAAAAAATGCATAATAAACTTAGTAAAGAAAAATTCTAAATATTCATATTAACCTATAGTGAAAATAGTTTACGGAAATTCAACCCCGAAGTACCTTTAAAAATAATTTCGCAATTTCGAATAAGCATTATGTCCGAAATTATGAAAATGGGTTAGTGCGCTATAAAATCCTAAATAAACAACTGAGTCTAATAGCGTAGACCATAACGCATTCTGACACTTCTAACTATCTCAAATAATTAAACTCATATTTCTAGCACCATAGTGAGTGATAACACTGACTATGTTGACAGACTAAAACCTGTGCGATTGGTCGATTTGTAAAAACTTATGAGGTTTTCACGAGATTCCTAAAGTCAATAGAAATTCCACCAGTAAATTTCTAGTAGGCTGTTACATTGAGGTTCCAAGGTATAAAGCTAGATTGGTAGCAAATGGGTTTACACAGAGAGGGAATAGACTACAATGAAATCTTCTCTCCAGTGATCAAACATAGTTCAATTAGGCTGTTACTATCTTTTGCTACCTATCAAGATATGCATTTGGAACAACTTGATGTAAAGACAACATTTTTTCATGGAGAAATCGATGAAGTTATATACATGCAACCACCAGAAGAGTTTACAATTGAAGCCAAGAAAAATCAAATGTGTCTACTCAAGAAATCATTGTATGGACTTAAACAGTCCCCAAGACAATGGTATAAAAGATTTGACTCCCACATGATTGGAAATGGTTTCAAAAGAAGTTGCTATGATAGCTGTGTATATTACAAGCAAACTAAAGGAAATTTGATATATCTATTGTTATATGTAGATGACATGCTCATTGCTTGTAAATATGAAAATTAAATTGAACAAGTCAAATGCATACTCAAATCAGAATTTGAGATGAAGGAACTAGGCCATGCTAAGAGAATATTGGGAATGGAAATAGTAAGGGAAAGGAAGAAAAGACTACTCTACCTATCTCAGAAGTCTTATATTTCCAAAACTCTAACCAGGTTTGGTATGGATCAGTTAAAAATGGTAAGTACCCCAATAGGGTAGTACTCAAAACTATTAGCCACTTTAGCACTAGAAACTAATGAAGAAAAGGAATTCATGGAGAAAAATCCATATACTAGCATGGTGGGAAGTATTATGTATGCCAGGGTCGACTCTAGATCAGTTATGACTTATGCTATCAGCATAGTCAGTAGGTTTATGAGTAACCCAGGAAAACCACACTAGCATGCTATCAAGTTGGTATTTCATTATATTTCTGGTACAAGGAGTTTAGGATTGACGTTTGGTGGAAGTATACAACAAGGAAGTGAGCTAAAAGCCTTTGTTGACTCAGACTATGTAGGAAATATGGACACTAGAAAATCATTTATTGGTTTTGTGTTTACAGCTTTTGGAGGAACCATCAGTTGGAAGGCAAACCTGCAGCTAGTAGTTGCCTTATCAACAACTGAGGCAGAATATATTGCAATGAATGAGGCAAGAAAGGAGGCTATATGGTTGAAGGGTATATCTCACGAACTAGGCATGTATGAAAGGAATATCATAGTTCATTGTGATAATCAGAGTACAATTCATCTTGCCAAAAATAGGTACACCATGAGAGATCAAAACATATAGACATTAGGCTACACTGTGATGACTAAATCCCTGCCAACAATGATTAATATGGGAAACTGTTAAGGCTCTCATTAGGGGGAAGTTGTGGGAACAGTCAAAAGGAAGGAGGCAACTTGGAAGTTCTAAATGCTTGGCAAGGTGGAGAATTGTTATGAAGATTGTCACCACTTAGATTAAAGCACATATCAAATGAGAAGTAAAGCTAGCAGCCTATGTGGAAGACTTGAGTAACAGAGGAGGCATAGGAAGACTAATGCTTTGATTAATTCATGAGAGATGTGTAATCTATAAAAGGGAGAGAGGGTTGTATTTTGAAAAAATAGAAAAGAAAGAAAAAAATACAAGAGAGTAGAGAGAGCAAGAACGTGTAAAATCTTTCAAGATTTGAGAGGTATTGAGGGGAGTGAACTTTTATCTCAAGGCTGTGTTTTGATCATCAATAAAGAATACTATTGACTGTTCCTGCCATGGATGTAGATTATCAGGATCGAACCACGTAAATTCTCATTGTCTTGATAATTTGTTTCTCAATTGTTTTAGAATTTTGCAAGTTTCTTGATAGTCTTGGCAAGACAATTCTGCACTAGCTTTCACAACAGTTAGAATTGCAACATGGGGGTTCCCTTGTAGCCCATTTCTCAGGATTAGAATGGGCTTAACAATGACCATTTCTTGTCGAAGGTGTTGACATGACAAAAATCTTATTCTTAATAGATTTAAATTTAAATTTCTCCTACAAATCAAATCATACCATGTATTTTATTGCTAGTGTAGTGGGCATTATCTAGCCATATGCAGTATTACAATGACTACTTCACAGCAGATGTTGTTTCAATACAAGAAAAATAGCTTTTTGTGAAGCCTAAAATCGTCACAAAAAGCATTATCAACGTCACAATTACTTTTTAGCATCACTTTCTAATCGAAGCTAAATGGTCAATAATACTACGTCTCAAAAAGCATTTCATGTCAAAATGAAATATTATCACAAAAATGTGCACATTTGAGGCAAAATTGTTTGCCGCAAATGGAGGACATGAGCGATGCCAAAGACATTCCAAAAGGTAAGAAAATCCCTTTTTGCAGTGATCATATCTCCACAAATAGTCTCAAATGTCGTTGTAAAAAAAACACCAACCATGGTTAATTATTGCAGGTAGAATTTTTTTGATGATTTTTTCTTGCTGGAAAAAGGTCATTTATAATATGATTATTGGTTGCAAATAATTTTATGTGACAATTATATCTCCACAAAAAAATATGTTCCGTCGAGGTCGCACAAATTTGTTTTGGTTGCAAATACTTATTTGCATCAATTAAGATTAACCTAAATAAGTATTTGTGACAAAAACTTATTTCCAACCAACATATATCCATATATCGCCATAAATAGTATGTTACCAAATAAATAGTATTTAAAAAAATACATTAAAATAGTACACATCTTACATTATATTACAATCCATGAAGCAATCTCACAAAGTACTTGCTTTATATTTTAAGCAATTACATTATATTACAATCCATAAAAGCAAATATATGCATTAGATTACAATTCATAAAGCAATTAGATTATATTCCAAGTGTGCAACTTTAAACTTCTCAAGGCACGTCAAAGTACAAAACCTATAAGCATGTATTATCAAGTACAACATACTAGCATAAATCTTTGTATTGGGTTCCTGCAAAAATATTCGATGTCACCCTCAAATCATTATAAAACAAAAACTCTTAAGATGTTAGAGGAAATAAAAGGGGGAAGGCAAGAAGCATGTACATGAAATGTTCATCTAAACTCAGGAAGCATAACACACTTGATAGCATAAATATGTATACATGGCAAAAGACTAAAAGCTAACAAAAAATCTCATTTACATATAATCCATGCACAGGTGATTTTATTTTCTCAATTTCCTCCTCAAAGTTATACTTCTACAAAGATGATGATCCAAGTTTTCCCTGTGCATAACCTCATACACAAGGAGCAGTTCCTTGACTACTTCTGAGAAAAAGAGCATAAACTCATACACAAGTTTCCCCTCTCCTTTTCTTTTCCACTCTAAGAAAAAGAATCACATAACTTGTTAACATCAATGGTTTACTTAGACATGCCTGTCACAAACTTTTCTAGGTGTGTGGCCTTGGTAAAGACCATAGTAAATTAGGTTCATCTTGAATCATTCAACCTGTGACATTAGAGCAAACACACTTTCATCAACATAATAAATTACACACTAATCCAGAGTTGAATAGGGATGCTTTATTCCCTACACTTCCCGCATAAATTATATCACTTGTCCTGGTGTTGAGTTATATAATAGATTGCAATAAGACAAATACCTAGGATACCTTTGCAATTTTACTTTATAAGTGGAAAATAGTATGATATATTTTTAATTTTTAAGTTTATGACCCCACAACTCAAGCCAATCAATTCTAACAATCATCAGGTAATTGATAATGAATCCACTAAGTAGTCTAGCTAGGCACCAAACAAACTCAACTCAACTTGGTCAAATTAGATCAAGTCTCAAGAAATTTCAATTTGAAGTTCAAATAATAAGAATTTACCATCATTCTGGCATAAGCAGATCCAATGCGACCAGCTCCAATCACCCCAACATTCTGTCCTTTAAGCAGGTTTCCCACAAACCTATCAGACAAAGAAAGCCAAATCATGCTTTGTTCTTGATCATCTAAAACATATCAATCATTCACCTGATATGAAATACAAGCAAATTAATAAGTGTGACTTATAAAAGTGATCATGCAGATTAGGATGCCACCTATCATATAGGCTTGCCCTCATGAAATTTTGTCCCTTCAATGGGAACATTGACTGGGGCAAAAAGCTTTGAACCTACATGATCAACAAGAAAATAAGCTATACCTGTAACACCTCACTGGATGGCCTAAGTCACATATTCTTTATCCTAAAAGGACTAGTCAATAATACAATTAGAGCTATATTGGAACATAATGGAAAATCACAATCTTCGTCCCCTATATTCCCGATGTCCTTTTTGGGTTAGCCAATCGTAAGTGGTACGTCTCAAGTCCCACATTTATGGTTAGGATAGACTCTAATAGCATTTGCAACATCCCAATGGAAAGCTCAATCCACATAGCCTATACTCTAAAATGACTAATTGATGATATAATTGGAGCCACATTGGAACACTATAAAGAATAATAACTTCTCTTTCCCAAACAATGTAGGATCACATATACCATTTACCCTTATCACTTGTCATAATGGGGTGCCTAATAAAGGCCTTTTATCTATATTATTATAGTAAATAAATATTTCTAAAATATTTCTCTCTTATTTTTGAGATTTTGTTTTGTTCTACATTCTATAACTGGATCATGTTTATACACTAGTATAAGTTTGCTGCTTACTAAGTCGGTGGACTCACCCCTTTATTTCCACTCTTTTTTATAGATGATTTTAATAGTTGTGACAGCTGAAATAGATTGCATGTGATAGGATTATAAAAATAATAGATTGATGAGATTTTAGAGAATATTTAGTAGTGTTGAGTTAAATTTCTTTGGAAGGATTTTTGAGGTATTTGATTTGGAGGATTATTGTATTTAAGTTTTATATTTTAGTGTTTTGCTGTAAAGCTTCAACAATTCTTAAACAGTCACTCTCAACTATTAGCTGTGAGATCCCCATACTAATGCAAACCTCATTAATAACTAATAATAAATAAGAAGTACCATTTCTTGTACAATATCCATAAATATATATATATATATATATATATATATAATTATACACAGACATATAATCTTGTCACCCGATCGATAACTCACTACAAGAAATTAAATGATTATTTATTATTAGTTATTTGTAATGAAAATAGATTTATTTTGATAAAAAAATAATAATTTTCATCTTAAATAACTAGCTAGTGGGAACACGTATTATAAAGTGTAACACCCCGCTCCCCAATAAAGACATTTTAGAATTTTTGGGGAGCCAGTGTGCTACTACTGAACTTGACTAAAACTTTTTCTTTTAAATAACGAGTCAGATGCAAAAGATTCCATAATTAAAATAAAATTTAATTAATACTTAAAATTGAACATAGAGTTTGCGGAAGCACTTATTAAAAAAAAATATACGGAAGTCTCATGTACTTATCAAAATAATCTACTGAAATCTTAAACCATAAAAGCTAATCATATCATAATCTGTCTAGGCCTCTGTCTCGCCTCCTGGGGTCAAGTCCTGTCCTGCAGTCTCATCTTCATAAATTTCATCACCTGGGGTGGTTTAAAAACATGAAAACAAACTAAAATGAGTCGAATACTCAATAAGCACACATCATACAGTAAACATAATAAACATAAGGTTCCTTGAAAAACGTACTTACTTATAAATACATACGTAAATAACATGAACATGAACATGAGCTTATCTTTCACTTGTCATAGGCCGTTACCCATTGTTGACTCCCGTGAGTTAGGATTAGCGAATCTAAATAGATTCCGATTCCGCCCGTGGCCGCGGGTTGTGGAATCCATACATAAGGAAGACATACTGGGTGCACTACCAGCATGTACGACCTGGCAATGCAATATGCCCATAACATAGGTACCGTCTTCATATCATATCATAGGCCGTTACGTATCTTATCATTCATATTTCATCATACTCATACTTGCATAATTTTCATATCATAGATTTCAAAAGAAATCACATACATACTTGTCGTATCCTGTCATATCATATTATAGATTTCAAATGAAATCACATTCTTTCATAACATGTCATGATGCATGACTTCTCACGTAAGATCATGATTTTTCATAAATACTTTAATGCATAAATCTTCACATAAAATCATGCATTGTTTTTCATAAATTATTTTAATGCATAACTCTCACATTAAATCATAACTTTTCATAAATCTTTTGATGCATAACTTCTTTCGTAAAATCATGAATTTTCATAAATAACTTGATGCATAATTATTTACATAAAATCATAGATTTCCATATTTTTATCATGTCTTGGGTACGTAAAAATGGGCTTCCAATAGAGGGCATACATGCATAATATTTTTATAAGAGACATGTCGTTTACCGTAAATACGTGTAAGGGTATGATCATGCTACTTACTTTGCAGCGCTACTTCCTAAATCTCATTTCGTAACTCGTCACCGAAGGATACATGACGGGGGTTGGCTGGACGAGACGACGGTGGCTCTGGGTGGCTAGGAGTGAGGCGACGCGGCTGGTTTACTGGGCTGGGTGGTGCGATGCCGAGAGAGGGAGAGGGAGAGAGAGAGAGAGAGAGAGAGAGAAGGCTGGCGGTGGTTGTGGTTTCTTATGTTTTCTTCTGGAGGTCTCGGCTAGGGGTGGCTTTTATAGGCAAGGAGAAGGGTATTGTGACCATAAGGAGATGGGATAGGATTTGGAGTTGAGAGTTTGGTTTCCTAATAGGATTTGGAGTTGAGGGTTTGGTTTTCTAATAGGATTTGGAGTTGAGGGTTTGGTTTCCTAATTTGGAGTTGAGCGTTTGGTTTCCTAATAGGATTTGGAGTTATTAATTAGAGGATAAGGATGAGGCTTATGGGTGGAGATAGGGAGAATTAATGTTTAAATTAAAAAAAACTAAAATTCTTGTGCTTAAAACAAAAAAATCCGTTCATGACAAAATACTAATACTAATAATAATAATAATAGAAATAACAATAATAATAATAATAATAATAATAATAATAGTAATGGAGGCTTAATTCTAAGTTAAAAAAAAAAAATATGTTTGATAAATTCTTTTATAGGCTTAAACTCATTTATTGAGCCTAATAAAATTATCCATAATTTATTCTTAAAAATATAGAATCGGGTTGTTACATAAAGAGTCAAAGGAATAGCTTGCGGAAGTTTCATTCCTTTAATTTGCAGTAATATATTTTTCTAAAGTCAAAACTCCGATGTTTTAAGAAGAATTTGTTTGTTTTTTGTACTTCCCAAAGTGGCAAGTGATGTATATGAAAAAAAGTTTAATATTTAGGTCAAGCTTCAAAAGAAATTAAAGTAATTACCCAACTTGATAAACAGGTCAATGCTATCTCATGATTGGAAAAAAGATCATGGTAGTAAATAAACAAGAGCTAGCTAGATCATGTAGATTAAAAAAATATATAATACGTGTTAATTCCAATATTTTTTTAGATTAGCAATTAAACATATGCCCTCATGATCTTACCTCAACTAAGAATTCTTCGCATCTTAAATTAATCAACCCTTGGAAATTAGAGTGTGTGAATATATCTTGCCGTACTGTCTGGAATATTTTCCTTGCTGATACAGTGCCAATCAACAGTGGCCGGCATAGTTATATATTTGCCCTCCAATTGTTTAGTAGTGATTTATTTTAATAGTCTCTAATTCTCAAACATCTGACGTGGTAGTCACAACCAAGAGAGTTCTAACCATTTTTTCAATTTTGACACAAATTAAAAACATCAACTCAAAGCATTTTGTCTTCAGCAGCTGACATGATCATCATTAATTAATAATTGATCTTTTATTAAACCTTTGGCTTCAACTTGAGTGTCCTATTAAACCATCTGATCCATCTATTAATTCTAATATCAGCCATGTTTTTTTTTTTTTTTTTTATCCAATCCGGGTCGTTCTTATAAGGTTAATTGTATGAATCTGTTTGCAGAAAGTTTATGGCACAAGGACTCTTTGAGGATAGCTTGACTAAAATGTGTATATATATATATGAATGGACATGCAGTAGAACCCACTGCTTGCATGCATTACTGCAACAAGACATGATCATCAAGTATCGATCTTGATCACTCATCAAAAAAAGAAAAGAAAAGCATTGCCAGGATCCTCGATGGAACTTTAGCACATCAAAATGGCGAATCAAGAATTTCCACCAAAACTTAACGAAAGAGGAATTAATTACTGTTGATTTTAAGACAATCATGAATTATATCCCAAACTAAGATATATATATAAATATATATATATATATATATATATATATATATATATATATTTATATAATATAGAGACTTTTTCTTTGGGACGATTTTATTCCTACTTGTGAAGGATGTATCATGTACCTAATCGTTCGGCCATGTCGACCACTACATCAACATTAAGCAACATAATGAAAATATATATATATATTTATCAAGTACTCAGCATTGAGCCCGGAAAAAAAAAAAAATGAAAACGAATTCCTCCACCACCCAACAAGTTGACTTTCACAAAAACAATCCCCTTAAGACATTCCCCATCCGACGACCATATCATCAAGCTTGTTTTATAGTCTCCCGGCCTCCACTCCTATAAATTAAAGTCCCATGAACTTGATCTTCACCACTACACATTCTTCGAACTGTCCCCAATACAACTATGGCTTCCAAGCTTTTCTCTCCCAAAACATTTTCAATACTTTTAATTCTCCTTCCCTTGTTAATTGCCACCCTGCAGCTATCTTTTGCAGATAGCTCTGATCCGACTGTTGCCACCTCACCCGAAACCATTTGCAAGTCCACCCAGGATCCTTCTTATTGCAAATCTGTGCTCCCTTACCGCAATGCCAGTGTCTTCGACTATGGTCGATCTGTGATTTTAAAATCATTATTGCAAGCACGTAAATTTTCAAACACTGTGGATACGTATCTTCAACGTAGATCCTCTTTGTCCGTAACCACAGTACGTGCCCTTGAAGATTGCCAGCTGCTCGCTGGATTAAACGTGGATTGTCTTCAAGCTTCCTATGAAACTGTCAATAAAACCAGTGTTGCTCTCCCTAGCTCCGAAGTGGATGATGTTCAAACCATGCTTAGTGCAGTTTTAACAAACCAGCAAACTTGTTTGGATGGCGTAGAAATCACGGCTTCAGATTCAAGCATAAAGAATGGTCTTCCAGGGCAACTCCTGAATGACACTAAGCTCCATGGCGTCTCTCTGGCCTTGTTCAGCAAGGGTTGGGTTCCTATCAAGAAGAGAAGCTCGCAGCCGAAGAGGAAACATCCTAAGTTCAGAAATGGGCGCTTACCCTTAAACATGTCCAGCCAGAAACGAGCAATTTATGAATCAGCGAGACGGAGAAAGCTTCTTCAGACAAGTGATGAGGTAGCTGTTACGGTTTATGACATTGTGGTAGTGAGTAAGGATGGAAGCGGAAATTTCACCGACATTACCTCTGCCATTACTTCTGCTCCAAACAACCTTAACGCCTCTGATGGATACTTTTTGATATATGTCACGGCCGATGTTTACGAAGAGTATGTGTCCATTCCGAAGGGCAAGAGGTATTTGTTGATGATTGGAGATGGCATCAACCAGACTATTATCACAGGAAACCGAAGCGTTGACGATGGGTACACGACATTCAATTCCGCAACATTTGGTAAGGAATAACATCTCCCACACTTTAGGGAAATGCGTGCTAAATTACATAATTCGATCGCATGCCATTCTGTAACGAGTCTAAATATTTAACATAGATATTAACTATTTTGAGCATGAACTCACCCAGTTTCACATCAATGTTGCAGCTGTGGTTGCACCAGGGTTCGTGGCCGTGAATATAACTTTCCGCAACACTGCTGGGGCAGTCAAGCACCAGGCGGTTGCACTACGAAGTGGAGCAGATATGTCAACATTTTATAGCTGCAGCTTTGAAGGGTACCAGGACACATTGTACACACATTCTTTTAGACAATTCTACAGGGAATGTGATATCTACGGGACGGTTGACTTCATATTTGGAAACGCTGCAGTTGTTCTCCAAAACTGCAACATATATCCTCGCCTTCCATTGTCAGGACAATTTAATGCCATCACTGCTCAAGGTAGAACAGACCCAAATCAAAACACAGGCACTTCAATCCATAATGCTACAATTAAAGCAGCCGATGATTTGGCTGCAAGTGGTGGCAATACTAATCAAACATACCTAGGGAGACCATGGAAGCAGTACTCTAGGACGGTTTTCATGCAATCTTTCATGGACAGTTTGATAAATCCTGCTGGCTGGCATGAATGGAGTGGAACTTTTGCACTGAGCACGTTGTATTATGCGGAGTATAATAATACGGGACCTGGATCAGACACTACAAATAGAGTGACATGGGATGGTTACCATGTGATCGACGCCACCGATGCTGCTAACTTTGCTGTGTCTACCTTCTTACAGGCTGATGATTGGCTGCCTCAAACAGGAGTGCCTTACACCGATGGCTTAATATGATCGACGTACGTTCGTTTTGAGTTATTAAAATATATATTGTTTTAACCAAGCAAACAAATAAGAAGGTTGGTCATGTGTTGCCATAACCTATAGGCGGCCTGCTAGTGCATGCAGATTGATTTAAAGTACCATACGAAATTACTTTAAAATATATGGGATCGATGCAGCAAGCTGTTACAAGGTGGCCTTATATATATGGCTAGCGTGTTATAAATTTGTCAACTTTGGCTTCTAGCTCAGTTGATTTGGCTATTTTCCAAATGCCAAACGTGGCTCCAACCAAGTTAAAATCTGCATGGGTTGGATCGGGTTTGCACGTTTGAATTTTATTAATTGTCCCCCTTTCTTTTTATTTTTTGGTTAATATATATATATATATATATTTGACTTTATCACTTATTGTCGTATTTGAATTCCGTATTTATCTCTCGAACAATGAATAGGCCACCAAGAACGCATGTGACGCCTAGCCTCTCAAATAAAAATAAAAATCAATTGGGAAGTTAAAACAATATTAATTATACACAAGATCAAGTACAATGGAAGATCTTCGATCTCTACGATAATGCATGCTATATATATATAATCATGTGAACAGAATATTGAATATTGCCTCAAAAGCCTAAAATTTGTTCACATCATTAAACTGCAATATGTTGACAAGGTCCACGTACACGTACACGGAGTTACTCAATATATAACTTTTTTTTGGGTACCATATATGGCAACAAGAATGAAGAACCTTCATCATGGGCTGAAAGTTGAAACAACGACACGCTAGATATTTTAGCTGTCCTTTTTTTTCTCCTGATTGTCTGCAGGAACCCCACAAGCCCCATATTCTTTGCGCACGTCGCTTATCAATTAATATATCATCAACATGAGATTAGTAAAACAAACTGCCAGCTCATGCTTTCCTAACACATCATATAATATCTCATTCTCAAAATATATTTCTCTCCTCTATTTAAATATCACTTTTTATTCTTATTATTTCTTTACTCTTAAATATCACTTTTTATTCTTATATCACTGTCATGTGGAGCCTAGCTACAAGAAATTTAATTTTTAGTGGTGAGATTCTTTTTGGACGAAATTTAGATTTCATCCCTAAAAGTGACGCCCAAATTGTAAATACTATTCGAACAATAATTTTTTATTTGAACGATTGATAATATTTAGGGACGAAATCAATCGGTCTTAAAAGTGATATTCCGTTCGAATGGTAACAAATATGTTCGAACAGTAACAAATGTGTTCGAACAATTACAATAACATTCGAACTATTTTAACTTCATCTGAACGATATACATTTGTTCGAACGGACTATTTTTCATCCCAAAAGACCTGTTCTGTTGTAGTTCCTAGATATGCTTGCGACGACCTAGTTTGATGACCGAACCTGACCCTACAAGGATCCGTTGTAATTTTTTGTAGTTTTTTAATGATGCTTGGGCAGATCCCCTGGCAAATTTGTCTCTTTTTTTTACTTAATTTTTAGCTATTGGTCCAACCCGACCCGTTGACTAGGTCTAGTTATATTATTATTTTCTACGGTAACCACATGAGCTTATCATATGAAATAAAATCATATGTAACTCCATGAACGTATACAAGTTGCCGAACCACTTAAATCTTGTATTGTGTTTGATTGATTCCACTTTTTATTTTACTTTTTCTCTTATCATTCCAAACATTAATTTTAAAAAATGTCGTACATTTTCTTATCATTCAACGATTGCAATAGGTCCTTGATTTTATACTCAAATAGATCAGATTAATCCTGAAATTACTATTTAAGTGGATATATTGATCAAACGAATCTTTATTTTATGGAAATTTAAAGTTTGAGTACGTTGATTTTTTTTTTTATGAACTGAACTCTTATAGAGCATGACTCGAGTGAACTCTTTGCCTAAGTTTCGCTCGAGCAATACGTCGAGCGAACTCTCGACCTGCCTCCAGAATTGAATCTGCCACCTCAACAGGTCATAGCTCCTATCCTCAAACTAGAAGACTAAGTGAAGTTGTGCACAACTTTAATTTCTAAAGCTGAACACCCTTAGTCAACATATTTGTAGAATTTCTGCTTTCACAAATCTTCTCAAGTATCAACTAGCCATCACCAAGAAGAGATCACATAATATGATAAGTGATCGGAATATATTTGGTCCTGAAATGAAATGTTGGATTCTTGATAAGGATTATGGTACTATGACTATCGCTGTAGAGAGTGTCATTCTCATTCTTCTTAGCCAACTCCTCCAAAAAGCTCTATAACCAAATCACTTCCTTTGCAGCTTCTGATACAACAACATACTCAGTTTCTTTGGTAGACAACGCAACAATCTGTTGCAAGTTTGAACCCCTAAGACACAGCAGTACCACCTAGAGTGTATACAAAACATGTGGTACTCTTCCTACTATTAATGTCACTTGCCAAGTCAGCATCAACATAACATTGTACCTTTAAACAGGCTTCTGTGAAGCACAATGCTACTTTCCTTGATTACTCATGTACCTGCTCACAACTCTCATTGGATCGGAAATGTCTGGTCTCGTATAGACCATAGTATACATCAAAGAGCCAACATCTAAGGCATAGGGTACTAATAGAGTCCAGGTTCCTAGAGGAGTCTTGGAATGAGAATGAGTGTTAAGAGTTAGTGGTTACTAATAAGTCTATTTTTAGTAGTTTTCAATAAGGGGATAAATACCCATGTCGATATTATTATCTAGTTATCATCTTTTAGAGTAGTTGCCAATAAGGAGTTAAATACCATGTCGTTGTTATCGTGTTTGCAATCATTCTTATCTATTATTAAAGTAGCTATAATTGAAACTATTTAACGATCCAAGTGGTATGATAAGGGGCACTTTTGATGAATTAATAAAGTATACTTTGATCCTAAGATGGGAAAAATCTGGTGAGATGCCAGACGAGTGTGTGAGTTCTATTTTATTTATGAGTTTGAGAGGTCATGCATCAGGTACCTTACTCATATGATCACACACTTCCTCTAATTTCGGTAATTGATCCCTGCTAAGTCTGAAATGACTTGCCAAGGGTGTAGTCACCGACTTAGCTTTGTCTATATTGAACCTATTAAGCACTCTTTTTACATATTGTGCTTGTGAAAGTCTTAACATACCTTTGACTCTATCTCTAATAATTTTCATGTCAAGAATTTGCATTGCAGCTCCCAAATCTTTCATTTTCAAACTGTTTTGACAACTGTCTTTTTCAAATCATTGATCTCCTCAATGCTGGGTCCTACAATGAGTCTATCATCCACATATAATAACAGAATGATATACGAGTCTTCAAAAAACCTAACATAACAACAGTCGTCTTCCTAACATCTCATGATGTACTCTGAACATAAAACTATCAGATTTTTTGTACCATTGCTTGTAAGCTTGTTTCAGATTGCACAACCTCTTCTTCGATTTGCAAACAAGGCAATTCTTCTCTTGTATTGTGAGTCCCTCTAGTTTATGCATGTAGATGTTGATTGAGCTACATTATTGCATAATTTATATAGTTAAAATCAATGTATTTTTAATTGTTTTATCATATTATCATTGATTTTAGATAGAAAAATGATCAAGAGGCAATAAATCCAAGTTGTGATTTAAATCGATTAAAAGCATAGTTTATGCTTATTTTTATAACTTGTGATTTAATTTGATTTTATTGTCTCACATGCACAACACATTTTTAATATTCTAGTTTAGTTTTTGTTTAATTTTTAATTAATTATTTCTTTTCTTTTTCTAACTTTATTTTATTTTATTTTTATTTTTATTTTATTTTATTTTATTTTATTTTATTTTTATTTTATTTTATTTTATTTTTTTTATTTCTTGCGCAGGCTAAATGACATGTCGTTTGGCCTGCAAACCAAACGACATGTCGTTTTACTCGGGGAGTCGGCTGTCGTCTGAGCTGAACGACGTGCCGTTTCTTCCACGCCTCCAAACGACTCCGTTTTCACTCATCTTCAACCTTCGGCCAGCTGCTACAATGCACGAAACGCAGCTCTTCCACGCCTCCGTTCGACGCCACCAGCTCCTCCGCCTACTGCAGAGCTTCATCCACCTCCGGCAGCACAACCATCTCCACGGAGTTCGGCAGCAGCTCTCCACGAAACAACCGCACGGTTTCCTCTGTTTTCATACGTCCGAAATAGAGCAATCCAAGCTCGCGGCAATCTCCTACACAGCACGGTTTCACCTTCGCTCAGCACAAACACATGCACGTGATGAACCGACCAAGAAAAAAAGAAAGAAAACAAAAAGGAAAGAAGAGGAACCACTCGGTGCTGTGCATGTGATGAGTGCAGTGCATGTGTTCAGTGCAGTCGGCTGGAGCTCGGTGCAGCTCAGTGGAAGAAAAAGAAATGAAATAAAACTCAAGCACTCGGTGGGCTTCGGCTAGAAAGCCAAGGAAGAAAGAAGAAGTGGAAGAAAATAAACATGCATGTTCGGTGCATGTGGTTTCGGCTCAAGCAAAATAAAACTGCATATGTTCGGTACAGCAAAGAAAAAGAAAGAGGAAGAAAAGAATCATTCGGTGCATTTGGTCAGCTGGAAAGGAAAAGAAATAAGGAAAAGAAAATTAAGGGATGGCTGGCCGAATAATGCAGTAGGTGGATGAGTTGTTTAAACCAAACCTGGGCCAGACTAAATTAAAGAAACCTCAGTGGACTACACGGCAACCACGCCCTGTGAATTCTGAAGCCTATAAAAAGCCTTGAAGTGAACAAGCAAAGGATCACCTGAGATCGGGGAGTTCAGCTCTCATTTCCATTTTCAGCACTTCAAGTTTATTTTACAGTTTATTTTCGGCAACTTTCATTTTATTTGCTAGTGTTTCGGCAGCTTGTGTTTATTTTCAACTAGCTTCAGTTTCTTTTTACAGCATCATTCGGCATCTTCAAGTTTCTCAGTTCACCTGTGTTTTATTCGGCAACTTCACTTTATTGTTTTATTCGACAACTTCTTTATTTTATGTGTTTTTATTATTCAGCTCATTTATTTACAGTATTTTACTGTTCAGTTCATATTTACATACAGTGTTTTACTTAAGTTTTCTTATGGATAATTTATCACTGAATTCCATGGTTCTTGTGATGAATATGGTTGGCTAATTTCTCATACTAAGGTTAAGAGGTGAAGTCTAATGATTTAAATATTGTTTCAGATCAATAAAAGAATTATATTATGAGTTTGATTAATTTATTGGTGTTATTATTAGAAACTTTGATTATCTATATATTTTTCTTGATTTATTGTGATTTTCGAATACAGTGAATGCTTGAGAAATCCCTGTGATAATCAATTGGATTTGTGAATTTTTCTACTATAAATTATTCAAACTCAATATTTGGTGATTATTTTTTGGCTTAATTGACAAATCTTCCAGTTAGACGGAATCATTATTCTAGTCTAACTGAGCTAATTTGATCAGAAACAATTTTATAAATTATTAGATGGATCCTCGAAACCTTAGTCGTTTTTTATATTAATTCATTTGATTGTTTCAGTTATATTTTGTTATTAAAAATCTTTATCTCAAAAATCTCTTTTCTTTTTTATTGCTCGTTCTTTTCAATAATTTATTTTTATTTTAGTCTCTTTATCACATTAGTTAATCCCTGTGGATTCGATCCTGTAAGATACTACAACACCTGTATACTTGCAGGTAAAACTGATCTGGATTTTTACTCATTATTTTGAGTGAAAGTTTAGATTCAACAGATGTCTTCTTCTAAGCCTCCATGAAAAAAGTTGTCTTGACATCTTGTTGCTCAAGATGTAAATCTTATGTAACCACCATTCTAAGTAGTATACTGATAGTCGTGATTTTCAATATTGGGGAGAAAATCTCAGAGTAGTCAATACCTTTCTCTTACTAAAATCCTTTCACAACAAGTCTGGCTTTACCTTTTACTGTCGTAGTGCTAAGTCTTTACCCAGTATACCCACATGTTCTGTAAAGCCTTCTTCCCTATTGGAAGCTCAATCAGCTCCCACATAAGATTTCTATACATAGAATACATCTCATTTTTCATAGGTAACTCCAACTTGCTAGAATTCTTATCCTGCAAGATTTACTCATAATTCTGTGGCTCACCATCATTAGTCAGTAGACTGTATTTCAAGATGGATGAGAACTGCTTCAGGGGTTTTGAGGGTACTGGTAGACCTATGAACTACAATTGTAGGTGCGGACGACTTTGGATATGTTTGCGAAATAATAGGAATGGGCACACTGGGTCCACTCTCCCTGTCAGTCACATCTCAACTCTGCACTATAACCTTTGGTAGATCATCCAGGCTCACAAATTTAGACTCATGAGGAACTGCATCTGCTACTATACTAGACATGCCTTTGTACATAACATTCTCGTTAAAAAAAACCTTCATGTACTCAACAACACCGTTCTATTGTGGAGGTCTGGGAATGGTCTTCTCCATTCCAATATCGTGTGCTGCGCAGTACTCATTGAACCTCCCATCAATGTATTCTCCACCATTGCAAGATGTTAAGCATTTCAACTCCAGGTCTGTCTTTGTCTCAACTAGAGGTTTCCATTTCTTGAACACATGAAACACATCAAATTTAAACTTCAAGTTATAAATCCAAACCTTTCTATTGTAGTTGTCAATGAATGTAAGGTAGTATCGAGAATCTCCAAGAGATGGTATTGGGAAAGGGCCCCACAAATCAGTGTATACAAGTTTTAGCTTTCTTGACCTCGGTGCTCTGCCATTTTTCAAGAAACTAATCCTTTTCTACTTCCACAGAATACAACTTTTACACATGTCCAGATCAACTCATTTCAGTTATGATAATTCTCCCTGTAACATAAATGACTTCATTTTTTTCTCACCCATATGTGTAACCTAGCTTGCAGTGCCATAGTTCTGCATCATTCCCATATTCAGTTATTGCAATCATATTGCTTGGTCCTGATGTCATATACAGAGTACCAGTATTTTATACAGGAGCTAAGATCATCAATCATTTTATAACCTTCCATATGCCACCTAAGAAAACTATTGAATGACTACTATCATCCAGTTATCCCATATGTTTGAGAGTATGATGCGAACATCTTCCACTCCCACTACATCCAACGCTTCACCATTAGTCAAATACACCTTACCTAAGTCACCAACAACATAATTCTCCATGATTTCTCTATGTGAAGTGCTGTAAAATGAAACTCCCAAATCCAATACATAATCATCAACTCGATTGTGAACTGCAAGAAGTAGTACATCATGTTATTCCTCAATCACGGTGTTTGCAACGTCATTCTCCATCTTTTTTTATTTTTTGCTATTTCTTTTGAAGTGACCAGTCTTGTCACAATTTCAGCAAGTGCTTTGCTGTCCAGATCTTGACTTCATTCTGTCCTTATTTTTGGACTTTGACCTACCTTTATTTAAATTTCTTTCATAACCTCTGCCCTAGAATTAATATTAAGGGCAGAAGTTGAACTTGAGTTTTTGCCAAAATCTCTTCTACATACTTCCTCAACAAGAATTAAATCTTATATATCTTTCTATTTCAATGTCATTTTACTAGCATTACTCACAAACATTCTCATGACTTTCCAACTATTTGGCAATAATGCCAACAGAATTAATGCTAAAATCTCATCATCAAACTCAATTTCAACAGATAAAAATTAATTTGGTAAAGTATTAATCTCATTCAAACATTGGGCAACAGACGTACCTTCAGGCATTTTCAGATCGAACAGTTTCTTCATCAGATGCTCATTGTTCTTCGTTGATGGCTTCTCATACATACTAGGCAAAGCTACCATAAAATTAATAGTGGTCTTTCCCTTAATAACATTGTGTGAAATTGACCTTGATAGAGTTAAATAGATAACCCCCCAGAACCTATCGATCTAACGGATCCCACTCATAATTTTTTTGGGTGTCCAGCTTCTTCTCCAACAGAGCAAGATGGAGTCTTTTTCGTAAAGATAATCCTCATTCTACATTCTCCAATATCCAAAATCTATACCGTCAAACCTCTCAATTCTAGACGCCTTCACTTCTTCTCCAGCCATCATTCTAGCTTAAATCTAAACCTTAAGTTCTGATACCAGTTGCTGGGAATGATAAAGAGAATCTAGTTAAGCAAAGTACAGAGAAATCAATCACATGATACATGATTTACATGATTTGGCAATATGCCTATATCCACAAAGTTGCAAGAAATTTTATTTAGTGAAAATAAAAAATATCTCGCTTTTCACACTCTCTCCCTCTCTTTAGAGCTGCCTCCATTCAATTATCGCTCAAAAATGCCTCTCATACCATTTTGCTATTAACCTATGTACCCGACCTGGCCAAAATTTCTAATTCATTCCAATTCGAAATAACTTACCCGAAACAAAGCAGGTTGAAAACAGAAACTTCCATTCGATTTTCGATTGTGATGGAGTCGGTTCAATTAATTACTTGATACCCGAACGTGGCTGTCATCTATCCTCCATCATCACGACCCCACTCACCTCATACTAATTTATCTAATCAAGGTTGTCACAAACCATAGCTAGCTATATATATATCTCTACTCTTAATTTGACGGTTACCTAGTGGCATTAATATTTGTGACAAACACTCACCTCAAGCAATTGTTTCCCAACTTTCAATGATCTCAAGCCATCAAATGACCCTTCCATGTCTTTTTATCTGCTACTCCAGAGTCCACACATATATATCACCTGTCTTATGCATATTCGTGGCTTGCTCCAAAGCGTGAGATTAGATGTGGAAAAAGTGGTTCAACGGTGAATATCATAATTACTTATGGGAATAGCGAGGCATGTATGCAGGCAGAATATGCTTTGGGGTACAACTTCCTTTTATATTTTTTATTGGTTGTCAGAATCAATACAAAATCATGGTTCCAAGCAAAAAATCTGGCAATTGTATGTTGAGATGTCACAAATAGAGATTCAGATAAATCGCGTTTGTGTCAATTACCATGGAAAATGGGAATTATGGAAAAAACCGGATTTTTCGAAATATATTCATGTAATTAGGAAATTTGGTTAATATGTCCAGTCCGGAATTGTTTAATCGGAAGTTTGCTTTTTGGGTCGGGTACTTAGAATTGTAACTTTTCAGATCGGGTCGGGTCGGATGAACTGTCTTAAGCGTATTGGAACTAATGTCAGGCCAGAACAGTTTGATTTGTTGGTTTGCCTAAAAATATATACATGCAGTTAGTCCCTAGCCCATATCCGACCCCCGAGAAGTACTAGCATTCCAACATGTGAAATTGTGAATGCAGGCTTATGAAAAGGCTCAAGCCTGCTAGCCCTGGACCACCATTTTCACTTCCACCCAACAATACAAGAAATGTTTCAAGAAAACTTCTACTTGTAAGTTGACTGATCTACTAGGGGCAGGGGCAACTAATTAAAATTTTAATTAAAACTAGATTAGAAAGAAACGTAACCTTATATAGTTTGTAATCAATTAGGGCAACTAATTAGACAGCTTAACAAATATAGCTAACCCTCAAGTAGCGAGGCATGGATGGTTGAAATATGTGAAGAAAGGAGGGTATTAATTAATTAAAGCGGTATACTCGGTTATTAGGACGACAGTTTCAAACACAACAAGCTGCCTAATTAATTACCTTTTTTTAAACAGCTTTTAAGTTTGATTTGTCGTACGTGCCATTATAATCTCCGATGTGTTTGATATATTTTTATTCATAACTTGTGGCATTATCAATAATTTCAGTAATAATGATCTCTAGAGAAATACGTATACCAAGTATATATACACACAAAGAGATTTTAAAAAGAAATCATTTTACATGTAGAGGCGACTTTATCGTAGTACCTCATATTATAAATCTCTTTTTATTACGTCAAATCACATTAATTTTTATTTATTTTTTATAACTTCCGTTGTAAATTACCTAATGGCTGTCTTATCTTTCATCCAATTAATAGTTTAAAATTAATCTATAATAGGAGCACGAGATTAACTAAATAATAAATAATAATATTGTTATTATAATTAGCTTTCTGTAATGACATGCTATCAACGGGTTCAAATCAAATTCAGCAACCCACACTACAAGAGAAATGGTTTTTTGAGACAAAAAATTTTGTCTCAAAAAATCATAATTTCGTCCTAAAAAAGAATTGGAGATAAAAAAATTTTGTCCCTAATTTGTCTCTAAAAGGCTGTCTCAAAATGTTTTTAGAGACGAAATTTGAATTTCGTCTCCAAAAATCACTTTTAGGGATGAAATTTTACGAAACCAGTCGAAACCGTTCGAACGGATATTTTTTTTTTAGACGAACTAATTTCGTCTCAATATCTTGTTCGAATGGAATATTTTTCCGTTCGAACCGACACGTTCATTCGAATGGAATAAAATTTTGAATCGAACAAATGACCATATTTGATACTATTCGAACGAAATGAGTGTTCGAATGGAATATTTTCCGTTCGAACCTACCCGTCCATTCGAACGAAATAAAATTTTGAATCGAACAAATAACGTTCGTTCGAACCAATAAATTTTGTTCGAATGCAAATTACGTCCGTTCGAACTGTATTCCGTGATATTCGTTCGAATGGGTTATTTTTTGTTCGAATGGTTATTTGTTTATTCGAATGGATTTAGAATTGGTACTTTACCGTTTGAACTAGTTATTTACCGTTCGAACGGTATGAAACATACAGAACAGAACCAAATTAATTAAAAATACCATATTAGTAGTATTACACAAAATATAATTCAAATGTCAATTGTTCAAATGTTTTGAAACTTTATAATGTATTAACCCTAAAGAAAAAAAAAAGTTTTACAATTATGGTGGTGGTGTAGAGTTTTGTGACATAACTGACTGCAACTGAAGCATAGCTTTTTGTACCTCCATCTCCCATCTCTTCTGCATGTTCTCTTCTAATCTTGTCTCAAGATCTGCTGCTTGATCTAATTTGATCAGTAACTCTTTTTCCTTAGACCTCAAAACTCTATTTCAAGTGCTGCTTCCTCCAATTTTTTAGTTTTGTCGTCATTCGATCTAGCTTGAGAAGAGGATGATGATGTTGAAGATGGTTTAACGCAACGTCCTAAGCCCCTCAAATATCCAGAACGTGATCCAAGAACTTGAGAAATGATCTGAACATCGTTGACAGATGATGCATCAGATGGATCCGCATTAACTTCCTTGAGAGATATCATTTTCTCCTACAAAAACAAAAACATATTAGTTAGTATAAGTAACAAAACTATAGTCACAATGGAATTAAAGAAACTTAAACTTACATAATTTGCCTCTGCTTCGGGACTGGTCCAAACACCATCACTATTTTTATGTGATTTTGCATACAATTGGGTCAGATCATAGTCAGCAGGACTTTCTTCTTTCTGCAAAAAAATATATATATATTAGAACTTAAATCAGAAAAGTGTATTATATGTTAATATTTAATAGGGAGTAGAATAAATTACCATTTTGTTAGACAAACGATGAAAAGATCGAGAACCCACATGATGGTGTATCTTCAAGTTTGATCTATTTGCCTTGTTTACAGTACTCCGTTGCTAAAAAAATAAAATATATATATGTTTAATACATCTATCATAATATACTATTAAAAAAATAGAGCAGCGAAATTACCTGATATGCAGGATCTTCAAACATATCACAAACCTTCTCCCATTCATTTGGTGATATTGCTTGGAATGGATTTTGGCGCGCCTCTATTGTAGTACTGAACTTCTTATAATGTGCATGACATCGACCTTTATACCTCCGAAATGCATTCGACATCAACTACTCAACCGTTAATCGATCCTCTCGTCGGCCAAAATCAAGCTCAAACTCATCCTTCCAATAATTGTAAACAATTAGTATAAATACCAAATATTCAAAAAGTAACATGAATAATACTTAGTTACTTGAGATGTAGGTTATTACCAAACAACATTTTTTGATGTGATCTTTCACTTCTTGTGGAACTTTAGACCAAGAGGATGTAGCAATAGGTGCATACGTGCGAGTAAGCGTATCAACAAAAGAAGCAAGTCATGCTGCTGAATCTCCAGAGCCACCGGTGTGATAATCAGGAATATCAACTTTAATTTTACCAACTTTCCTTACTTTTTCTATGCAGACACCCCTCGTAGTGCCTCTACCTCGGCGCTGGCTTACAACAACTATATACAATAATTAAAGCAAATATTTGAATTAAATACTTTTATTTTATATATATATATTACCTAAATTGAGCATAAATTGTGGTATTTAATTTGATAAAATACCTTGTTCTGAGTCTAATAGTGTTGGCTGACTATTCATGACAGGTGAATCACACGGGGAATCAGTAATGGATGGGGATGGCACACGTATTGCTTTACGTTTTGGAGGCATATCTATTTGAAATTGTAACAAATTATTATTCAAACAAATATTATGGATATCCTTAAACAAATAATACTTACAAAAATTGATATTTGAAATTCATTCACTATCTGTTTTGCTAGACCAATCACCCTCATCCTCGCTAGACACTTCAGTTGATTCATCATCTTTTGATATTTCACCCTCAATTACTTCGGGTTGAACATCTTCTCTATGCAATGGGACCATATCATATTGGCTGAGATCAACAAAGAGATTGATGCCTACTTCGTTTTATTGATATGCTTCTTCATTTGTTGGAGTATCAACTTCTTCTGTCTCTGGAATAGTATCATATACATTTCTTGGTGCAAACTTCTCCACTACCCGCCATGGGTTTCCGTATTCTGGATCATCTAAATAAAATACTTGATTCGCTTGGCAAGCGAGAACGAAAGGATCGTCCTCATACCATGTGCGAGATGTATTGACACTCACAAAGTAATTATCGTTACGCACTCCCAACTTAGGATTTGAGACATCCCACCAATTACATTTAAACAACCAGACCATATATCCTCCCACGTATTTTAATACTATAATATCTTTCACAATTCCATAGAAGTCAATGTTATCATCCCCATAACTTCCTTCGACTACAACTCCACAATTTTGAGTTTTCCTATATATTTCTCTGTCAGCTGTGTGAAATCTATATCCACACATCAAACATCCTGAGTACTGGATGGCCCGCCTAGACGGACCACATGCCAGAGCATACAGTTCTGGTGAAATTTCTTCTGAATTTTTAACATATTTTGATACAACCTACATCAATAAATATTATTATATAAAAAAGGATAGATTTTAGTGGTATGAAATTCATATTATAAAATGAAACTTTACAGTAATACCGTATGTTCAAACCATGAAGCAAATTCCTCTTCATGCTTCCTTTCTACGTCAGTTACACCATTCGTGCGAAGTAGTTGTATATGTTCACTGCGCAAGTTCGTGTGAATGATTAATTTGTAGTAACGAAAAATGTTATATTATTATACATAATTAATTTAAAAGATCATCACTAACCTCAAATAGTGGTCAATCTCTGCACAGTTATTCAAGACATACCATCGAGCTCTTTCAAACTCTCGCCCACATAGATCGTAGCCCCTTTGTGCGCCTATGGGACGTACTGTCTGGGAAAACACGGTAAATGTTGACAAGACTCCCGCCTCTCTTCCACCCACATAATTTCGGTCTGGTCTTGTAAATCTAGTATCAACCCTACGAAAATACATTGAACAAAATGTATGCCACTCATTATCAATATATGACTCAGCAATCGAACCTTCTAGACAAGCTTTATTCCCCACAGATCGCTTCAATTTTCCTAAAAATCGTTCAATAGGATACATCTATCTATACTGAACCGGACCAACAACTAAAGCCTCACGAGGTAGGTGCACAGCCAAATGAACCATTACATCAAAGAATGAAGGCGGGTACAAACTCTCCAACTTGCACAATATTACTGCAATATCAACTTCCATTTTTAACAATGCATCAACTTTCAACGTTCTTCTACAAATGTCTCTGAAAAATCCTCCTAATTCTGTGAGAGCTATACGAACATCTCGAGTAAGCTTTCCACGCACACCAACCGGCAACAAACGCTGCAGAAATACATGGCAGTCATGACTTTTAAGACCAGTTATCTTCGAATCATGTGTTCGAACACATCTTGACATGTGTGAAGCATAGCCATCGGGTAATTTGATTGTCAAGAACCAATCACAAAATTGTTTTCACTCATCAATTGAGAGTGTATACATTCCAATAGGCATGTATGCTGACGACCCATTATCTTGCAAATGCAACTCCGGTCTTATTCCCAACTCTTTTAAGTCTTTACGAGAATTAGCTGTATCTTTTGTCTTCCCTTCTATTGACATCAGAGTACCCAATATATTCTCACATATATTCTTTTCAATGTGCATAACATCTAGATTGTGGCGCAGTGTCAATGTAGACCAGTATGGTAACTCAAAAAAAATACTTTTTTTTATCCAATTCAACTCCACTGCTTGTCGTTTTCTCTTTCGAACCCTGGTATGTTTCCCAAATTTGTTTTCTAAAACATTCCCCAACTGCACGATAATATCATGTCCAGATAACTCTGGTGGCGATAACCTACGCTCAACCCTTCCATCAAACATAGCTCTATTTGAACGCCATCTATGATCATGTGGTAAATAACGACGATGTCCCATAAAATATAATTTCCTACCATGACTCAACCACTGAGAATGTGTATCTTTATTACAAACAGGACAAGCCATTTTACCTTTTGTGCTTCACCTAGACAAATTTCCATATGCTGGAAAATCATTTATTGTCCACATTACTGCGGCATGCATCTTGAACTCCCGCGATGTCGCTGCATCATATGTATTGACACCCTGATCCCACAACTCTTTCAACTCTGCAATCAGTGGTTGCAGATATACATCTAATTCATTCCCTGGTGACCTTGGCCCTGGTACCAATAGAGTTATCATAAAATAAGGATCCTTCATATACTTCCAAGGTGGCAAATTATAAGGCATTAATATGACAGGCCAAGTACTATGAGAAGTGCTCACGTTGCCAAATGGATTAAAACCATCTGTTGCTAAACCAAGACGTACATTGCGAGGTTCACTAGCAAACCATGGATACTCTTTGTCAAATTTCTTCGATTGTAAAGAATCTGATGGATGCGAGAGGAAGTTTTCATTTTGGACTCTTTCTATGTGATGCCACGACATATCTTTCGCAATTATCCTAGATGTAAACAGTCTTTGAAGTCGAGGAATCAACGAAAAATGTCTTAAAACTTTGTGAGGTACATTACGTTTATCGGATGTCCATCTTGACTCATGACACACTGGGCATGAGTCAAATTCTGCATATTGTTGCCAGTAAAGAATGCAATCATTTTTACAAGCGTGGATGATATTATAATCAAATCCTAGCCCTCGCTTCAATTGCTTCGCTTCATAAAAAGTACGGGGTACTACATTATCCTAAGGAAGAGCCTCTTTAACAAATTCAAGTAACATGTCGATAGCTTTGGCAGAAATACGACAAATAGACTTAATATGAAGCAACCTTACCGTAAAGGACAACTTGCTATGACGAGTGCACCCCGCATACAACTCTTTATGTGCATCCTCCCACAATCTTCCAAAGTTATCATTTCTCTCAAATGATTGTGCAGATGTTCCTTCTCCATCCCTCATCCCAAATATTCCTGCACCCAGATCACCTAACATCTCAGTCATATCCTCTCCATTATCGTCACTGTCATCAGGATCATCCACATTAATGTCCTCTATTTCGGTGTCGTTACCCTCATCTACTTGATTGGTCTGACTACCAAATCTAACTCCTTTGAGAAATGGTTCGCCATGTAAGACCCAAGGTGAGTATTTAGGATCGATTCCATTTACAAATAAATGATCATCTACTACTAACAAATTATAAGAACTAAGATTCTTGCACTTCTTGCACGGATATCTTATATATCCTCGACTATCAACGCTCATGCGAGCAAACTCTAAAAACAACTTCACCCCTTGTGCATATTTCATATAGTCTCGCCCAAGTCTATCTCCCAACAACATCCAACTCTTATCCATGTCTAATATCCTATTGGAAACAAATGCGTGCATCAACAAACATATGGCTAAAACATATATCAAACTAATACATCTCCATGGATAAAATAGAACATATAGCCCATTTGTAACAAACAAGTTCGAACGTTTTATATACACCGTTCGAAAGGAATATACGTTCGAACGTAAAAAATAAAACGTTCGAACGTGTTCGTTCCAGATTTCAATTCTACTTCAACTACAGAAAACAGATGAACAATTTCTTTCAGATTTCAATAACATATAGATATAGTTAAAACATATATCAAACTAACATATCTTGATGCATAAAATAGAACATATAGCCCATTTGTAACAAACATATAGCTAAAACAGAACATATAGTCCATACATATATCAAAACATAGAGTCCATACATATATCAAAACATATATCAATACATATAGTCCATACATAAAATCCAACATATAGACGCATATTAAGCATCTTCATCAGGGTTGAGCGCATTTGAGGTATTTTCCGGAGGGCTGAACACATTTGATGCATTTTTCTCAGGGTTGAGGACATTCCCTGCACTTTCCGTCTCAAGCTCCGCTATTTTTGGTTCATCTATTTGTTTTCGCATTCTCTCCAACTCTGCTACTTTTGGTTCTAAATTTTTTGCATACAAGTCCATAGACAGCTTTAATTCCTTATTTTGTCTTTTTAATATCTGTTTTTTTTCGTTTATTTGCAAGCTTATTATTCAATTCACTTACTTGTTTTTTAAGCATCTCTATCTCACTTACCCTGAGGAGTAACCTTCGGCTCATGGTAGTAACAACAGCTGCATATTGAGATGTCATTATTCGACCTCCATCCACAACCTCCGCATCACTCTTGCTAGAGAAATAGTTATCTGTCGCTATCATGGTATTGATAGCATCAGGAGTGAAAAATAATGTTTGTGGCAAACTAGGTTCTCGATTTAAATCAGGAACAATATTATAAGGACGATAGCCGGCCATTTCAATAAAATGTGAGTTGAGAGGAATATGAGTTGAGAGCTCGGTGGTGTGAGAAATGAGAGTTGAGAGAAATGTGAGTTGAGAGAAATGAGAGTTGAGAGAAATGAGAGTTGAGAGAAATGTCAGTTGAGAGTTGAGAGATACATCGCATGAGAGCAGGGTGGTGTGAGAAACATGAGGTGATGTATCCCCATAATTTACGGATGTATCATCCCCATAATATCCGTAAATTATGGGGATATAATATCACAATAATTGACGGATATTGTCCGTCGCTCATGTAAATTGGCCCCCGGATGTTACAGTTTATGTTCTCTTTTTGTGGGTCTCGAAGCAATTTCCGCTTCAATTGGCCGGTTATTATGGTGTGCTGCTCGCATATCAGGGTTGAGAAGGATGCGAGCTCATCCGTCTATATAATTTAAACCCAAAATGCTCTCTCACCACCAATCAAGATGCGAGGTAGGCGAGGTTCTGCTTGTGAAGCATGCAAATTTTTTAGAAGGAAATGTAGTGGGGGATGTATTTTTTCTCCTTATTTCACCGGTCCAGTTGGATATATCCAATTTGGAGCTATTCATAAGGTTTTCGGAGCAGGTAATGTAAAGAGGCTGCTACATCGCATCCCGGTCGATAATCGTTATGAAGCGATTAACACACTTATATGTGAAGCGCAAGCTAGGCTTCAAGATCCTATCAATGGAATTTTTTCATATATTTTTTCTCTTCAGCAGCAGGTTCTCTTTTCATATTTAATGATTAAAATCCTAATATGCTCTGTCAACCAAGATCTATAATCCTACTTTGGTTTCTACAGGTTGAAAATCTTTCAACTCAACTAGCAATACCAATAAAGGAGACAGAACGAAGTTGTCTATCATATGCTTCTGTCAATACAAACCCAATTCAAGATGTCCAAAGTGGTTCTGTCGGTTCTATCAATACAAACCCAACTCAAGATGTCCAAAGTGGTTTTGGAAACTCCGGAAGTTCATAAGTCAATGCTTTATTTGAAGAGTTAGTTGCGCTTGGATTTATTCATAAATAATAGTGGTGGTGGCAATGCTAAGGTGATGGACATGGAAGATGGGAGATGGAGTATTTTAATTTTAATCTTTCTAAGTTTGATTAATTATGGTCTGTATAATATATTTCTATGACTTTATATCTAAATTTTATGGTCTGTATTATATTTTCTAAATTTGTTTGTGTATTGTTTTTTTGAGAGGAAGTTTGTGAATTAATTCAAATATTATACCGTTCGAACGTAAATTCTACAATGATATGTATTATGCCGTTCGAACGTAAAACATAACCCGTTCGAACGTAAAGTCTAAAATTGGTACTGAGAATGAACTCCACAAAAAGTAATAGAAATAATAGTTTTAATTTGAAAATAGTATGGGACTAGATTGAGTTACTTGCATGGTAAGAACCATAAGAATGAGGGTCTTCAATTTCAATGATAAGTTTCATATTTTGAAGAAGTCACTAAAGTCTTGACTCTTCACCCAACACTCCAAAACCCAATCAAAATATGACCTTAGCCGACTAAGCGTCTAAAATTTTTAAGTTTGTATAGTTGTAGACGGACTATCTTTTGCAGTTAATATCTTTCTAAGTTTGACATGTGTTTTGGTTTGTTTTAGTATTGTGTTTTGGTTCATCTGTTTTCCGTAGTTGAAGTAGAATTGAAATCTGGAAAGAATACGTTCGAACGTTTTATATACACCGTTCGAACGGAATATACGTTCGAACGTAAAGAATAAAACGTTCGAACGTGTTCGTTCCATATTTCAATTCTACTTCAACTACGGAAAACAGATGAACAATTTTTCAAAGAATTTCAATATAGTAATAACAACACCGTAACAACACAACAATATCAAAGGATTCCAACAACAATATGAAAGAATTTCAACAATTTTTCAACAAAGTAAGTAAATCATAGGAAGCTAAAAATATTATAAAAAACATACCGATAATGAGATGAGAATTGCGTGTACTGAGAAGGAACTCCACAAAAAGTAATAGAAATAATGATTAAAATGAAAATATTTGGAACTGGATGGAGGGAGAATGACACAACTTTGTTTGTGAGGGAGTGAGAGTAGGAGAGGGGGAGATTCTGATTTCTGTTGCAAATATTTGAATAAAGTTTCCCGTTCGAACGGTTATTTACTAATCGTTCGAACGCGAAACCATGGAGCGGGAGAAACTCCCTCCTAAAGTTTTACGTTCGAACGGTATTTAATAACCGTTCGAACGTAAAACCCTTTAGCGGGAAAATTCCCTCTAGAGTTTTACATTCGAACTGATATACAAAAAGTTTGAACAGGAAATGATTCATTAAAGTAATATAGTTACTAACATACTAATATAGTTACTAACATACTAATATAGTTACTTATATGAATATATAGTACTAATTAAATTTATTAATTATAGTATATATGTTATAATATATATATGATACATTAAAGTAATACTATATTAGTATTAGTACTATATATTATAGTTACTTATATGAATATATAGTACTTTATTACAAGTACTTATAGTATTTATAGTATATTAGTTATAGTACTTATTACTCATTCAATAGTTATAATTATATAGTAACTGTTTTCCATACATCTCTAGAGCATTAGCATTGGACTCATCAAATGAGTCCAATCTTCTGCATATTGATGATTTTAACTCTAAAATCCTAGCATTAGATTCACCATATGCTCAAATGTTCAACTATTATTTTATTTACTTAAATTATTATTTCCCAATTTTGAGCCACAATATATTTAAATTGAGAAATAATAATATAAGTATCAAATTAAATTATTAATTAACATATAGTTATTGTAATTGTAAAATATAAAAAAAAATTAAAAAAATTAATATTAAAAAAATAATATTATATTATTATTTTGATGAATCTATATTATTATTATAGATAGGAAGGTTTTAAATATATGAAAAATATATACTTTTCATCAAATTTTGAAGATAAAAATAATGAATCCTCCTAATGCTCTAAAACATCCTTATCCATAAATTTACTGTGGCTAAAAGCTTCACATATATGTCTTTGGCTAATCCAATGCAACTTTTTTTTGAAAAAATTCATCATATTTTACAATATTTGGCTAGACTTTTGATGAAGTCAATGCCTCTTATGTAGTTCATCATAACTCAGTCAATAGTTATAACTATACCCAAACTAGGATATAAAATATAGTTATATTAAAATATTAACTTGTATATTAAAGCATTATAATACTATTATTAGGATTATTTTTATACTTTTGTACTTTGTAATATCAGTATTATTATACATTAGTATAGTTATATAATTAGAAATATATTCAGAGTATTAACCGTTCGAACGGGATATTGACAAGTTCAAACGAATTTTAATACCGTTCGAACTGGTTTTTATTCCGTTCGAACGAGGTGTCACGATACTTATACACCCAGTTCGATTCCCATCAAACAAACCTTGTGCATTCGAACCCAAAACGACATCCGACTCGTCCCAACTTATCTCCGCCGTTTAACCGCCACTCAACCACCGAAGAAACACCCCATTTTTCTCTTCTAAGAGGTATGGGTTTCTATTGTTAATTTTTTTTAGATTATTGAGGTTTGTTTGGGAGGGGGGGTTTTGGATTTGAAATCCCCCCATTTTGGTTTGGTTTGTTTCTATCTATGGATTTTAATCGGTAGAAGTGATCTAGATTCACTTCTTCATCATTTATACCGATTTAATCGAGCCATTTTGGTGTAGATTAGAGTTTCAGCCATGGCTGAGTCGACTCAGCCATGGCTGTTTGGGTTCGATCTCGTTCGAACGGGTTACATTCCATTCGAACGAGATGATGCCAAACAGATTTATTTCTATTCGAACAAACACTTACCGTTTGAACGAATATTAGTTGCCTGTTCGAATTGACAGAATCTTCCATTTGAACAACTATGCTAGTTCGAATGGAATATTCTTAGTTCGAACGGATTATTTCAATACAGTTCAATCTATGTGTAATTCTTAAATAATATATTTTAAATATAATATTTATATTTATATTCTTAATTTTCTTGTGGTCCAATAGGTATATTAATGGCATCTACCGGAAGAAAACGTGCAAGAGACCAAGTCAGTGAAAGTAGCACTGGACCAGCTCCTACTCAGGCGTCGAGATCTGTACTCGTCGAGCGTCAGATCATTTTGTCTGACTTATCCGATCTTTCGTGGGAGGGACGGAGCATACAGTCCATTTTCACTGAGCGGGGATGGGTACCGATCTGTCAGCAGCAGGGGACTGCATACCCAGATATGGTCATTGAGTTTTACCGTGCCTTAGGAGAGGAGAGTGCTGACTCTCTTTTCTACACTCTATCATTCCGGGGAGTTAAATTTAATTTCTCTCCCCGTATTATTGCTGAGTTTCTCGACATCCGGTGCGAGGTCGGCGCATATCTTGGACCGGCTACTTCAGGACTAGCGGCTACACCATCTGATTCTGACACACATGCTGCATCCCCCACATCAGCCCCGCATGTAGAGCCGGATGATAGTGAGGATGGTAGTGAGGATGTAGAACTACCTGATGATAATTTGACAGATGATCAGGTGCGTCATCTAGTGCGAGATCCTTCGGCTCCTCCATATGATGGGAGCAAGGTGATCCGACAGGCTGATTGCATAGCATTTTTTAGAATGCTTAACTTAATTGTCGGCTATAACATTGACCCGAAAAAATACAAGACTGATTTTGAGATCGATCGAGCCAGATTTTTGTTGAGGATAGGGCGGGGGGACCCCATTGATCTGGCCTTATATTTCTTTTACCGCATCCGATCGGAGTCACACTATGTTAGTAGAGGTAGTCTACCATTTGCACTACTGATATCTAACTTCCTACTTCGATCAGGAGTTACAGTTTCAGCGACTGAGCGGAGGTTGCCACAGATGGGGCCCCTCAACAAGATCACATTCAGCAAGAGCGAGAGGCACTTGCGGAAGGTTGCACCAGGACAGCCTAGTGCCCCGCCCACTGATCCAGCTTCTACTAGTACTACTGCCGCTGTTGAGATACAGCCTCCTGGGGTTACTTTGGATCAGGTACGAGCTCTATTTGTTGAGTTCGTTGAGCCCATTATGGAGAAGCTTAGAGATCTGGATGGGCGTGTGAAAATGTTACAAGAGGATGTTGATCTGCTCAACACCAAATAGTCTTTTTAGTTATTATTTTACTTTTTTATATTGTATTGAACATTATATAGTTGAGATGTAATTAATGTATAATTTTTATTTCTCGTGTTTGCTAATTTATTTATTTTTTTCATTTTACTTGCCGTTCATGATAATATAAAAAATAATATTATCTTTAAAGTTATATTTATATACTTTAACAGAAAATAAATCATTTTTATCGGAAAAACAAAATTAAAAATATATGTACAAATTAATAATGATAAACAAATTAATAAAAAAAATTTTCTTTCGAAGTAATAAATTTAAGTTCATATGGTTATTAACTTTTCCCGGGAAAATAAATTTAATTTCTCACCAATATTATTACTGTTCGAACAGATCATATACTGTTCGAACATAATTAATTGGTGGTTCGAACACTTTATCCCCCGTTCGAACGGTTTTTCTTTTTGAGACGATTTTTTTCGTCACAAAATATTCCGTTCGAATGGATATTTTTTCGTTCGAACGAAATTTGTATCTGAGGCAGTTTTGGAGATGAAATGAAAAATTCGTCTCCAAAAATGACTTTTAGAGACGAAATTTAGTTCGTCCCTAACTAATTTCTTCCCTAAAAATTAAATTTCTTGTAGTGCCAGCCATTAACTTGGCTGAAATAATGGATTATCCAGTTCGTATATTGGCTGCACAAGAGACCATAAATAGAAAAATGCAAGAAAATTGACGAAATTCGTATATTATCCTCTCTCTTTTTTTGTTCATTTTTCATTTGCATAAAAGACAGACATTGATCGAGCCACTGAGTTACAAAAAAAGAAAAGAAAAAGGACATTAAAATTCCTGTTACAACTTCAAACCATAATAATATCCGGCTGGGGAAACCTCTCAAGCATTTCTCTTGATCCTCAGAAGATTACTCACCTCTCCATATATATATATATATTAGCCATACGTAAATGCACATGAATAAGATCTCCGAATGCATGCCTTAATGAATCGGAATTAATTTGACACATTATCTCGGCTATGCATAGAAATTATAATGCTAAAGAAATTTAAGATTGAGTAATTTAATTAGGTCCAAACTCCAAATTAAGACACCACATGCATGCATGCAATAATATTATTATTACTCACTAATTGTCAACCACGGATTTAACGACGCTCAGGGCATTGTTGGCTAACTGGCGAAAAAGCCTATTCTTGTGTGACATCTCAGACTTCTGCCCCTGGAATGCAGCCTCGCATGAATCTGCATCAGTCACCGCTACCTTAAGCCAGGTGTTCGCGTCGTGGTAGGCCTTCTGCGAGAGAGCAGAAATGGAGTTCTCGAGCTGCTCGGCCGCATCCAAGTAATAATCCTTGCATTCTTCTACGCCCTGCTGGATGGAAGGCTCTGCGCCCGTGTTATTGTTGCCCAACGAATGCAGTTCATCCAATATGTTGGTGGCGTTTTGGTAAGCGAGCGTGACTGCAATGGAAGCTAAGCCGTTCAGGTCGGCGGCATCTTTGCTTTTTGAGTGTGAGTTTAGGGTATTGACACAAAAATCCTTATGAGTTGAGCGGTTGCAGGCACGTTCTATGAGATCGGTGGTTTTGGATGGATTCATGTCCGCAGCAATTTGGTGCGGCGTGAAGGCAAAGATCAGGGCGGAGAGCAAGAAAAAAGCTGTAATGGGTTTCATGATGACTTCTTCTCTAATTTGCTGCGTACGTACGTATAAGTACTGCTTTTTTGCTGCAAATGATATTAATTAGGGTTAAGTCGCAATGGTGGTGCCGTGGGAAGAGAACTTGATTATGGGGTTTATATGGGAAAGGCCAAAGGGTTGATTTGATTTGAATGGAGATTCTGAGCCTTGGCGCAGAGAAAAATGGAGAGCCGATCGTGCTTTGTTTTGACTAATAATATTTCGTACGCGGTCTGTTCGTACGTTACTAAATACTGGTATCAACTAGTGTATTCTGTTCCTGCATTTTTGGGGATAAATATAGTATGTTGTTAGTAACTACACGTACGCATTACACAACAACATGCGTTACGCACATGTAGCTCGATTTCAACCTAATTAACAGCTTAGAATTTCTCGACCCTATTCTTAACTTCTACAAAAATATATAATTAATGTCAGTATTATATATATAGTACTTTTTGTACAAGTATTTTCTATTAATTAAAATATTACTATTTTTTTTTTTCTAAATTTGTTTCGATTTTATTCAACTTGGATGGGTTGTTGAAGTTGAGGATGGTAACCTAATTTATTCCAGGCTCTTCATGCATGGTCTGCAGGGCAGACTAAATTATGCAAAGAAAACGAAAAATAAAAACAAAAAAATATATTAATAGTAAAGAGACCCAATCATTCCTGGCAAGAAAAAAGACATTGGCTAACAGAAAATCTAGAGTGCGTTATGGATGTACGTCTTTATTGACTCGCTATGAGGTGAGACTTATGAGTGCCTCGTGGGGTTTGATATTACTTCGATTCCGATGTTGCAATAATAGCATGCAGCCATTTTTTATGGTCTACACCTCTTTTTTTACTTTTTGTTTTTTTTTAATTTTCCAAATGTCACTTTTTTTTATAATTTCATGGTATCGTATTATTCCTTTCATCTCCACAACTTACAAGTATATACATGGTCATCAGTTTGAATGAGTAGTGAATGATTAAAATTTCTTTATTCCATTTTTATTTGCATAAAATTTATTTACCCAATTTTATTTGAATAACAGAAGTCATGCAAGTTTGAATGCTTTTATCATTGAATAATATTTTATGATCACGAATAACTCATTCATTATTGAGCGAGTTCGAATTTATTTGCGAATTATTTAATTTTGATAAAATAGATTATTAATATTATATTTCATAAATTTTTGTATAAATTTTAAGAAATGAATTTTAATTTTTTTAAAACATTTTTATATAATTTATCTAGATGAGTGACTGTATTAATAAAATTAAGTTCAAGCTGAACTTTACAGGAATCATATTATATAATAATCGATCATATTTTTGTGCTTACAATTTGATCGAATCGATTCCAAGTGGCTTATCGAATACATTAATTAACTTGTTTATATCCCTATCTCTAGTATACGTACACATACATACATACATATGTGTATATATATAAATATATATATAAAAGCATCACCCGTGAAATAAGGAAATAAGTATATACTAACTAAATAAAAATTAAATAAAGTGCCAAATTGCCTTGTAAAGAAAATAAGAAATTAAAGGAAAACCGTATTGAATAAGAAGTTCTGCATGTACATGATCGCACAAGAGTGAGGAAAAGCTCAAAGCCTCAAACCCATATCAAACCTTGCGTACATTTGCCACGGATGCAAAATCAACCTCCACGTGTTCTGATACAGAGCCGCTGCTAACACGAAACAGACTCCCATTTCTTGTTGTCTCGGGGTTCAAATTCCGATCCATGCGCATCATCAGAGCATATTCCATCATATGCTCCAAATCCTCTTCAAAGATAGAACCCGATTACCCGAATCATTGAACCCGTATCCCTCCGGTGAGCCCGAGCCTATCTCATCCAACCCTCACAAGCTAGGCACCTCCACGACCACACCCACTAGGTCAAATGGCTTCCCATGGAAATCTGATGGCCCCGGATTCGGCGGCTGTGAAAAACCCGGGCAACACCTTTCGACCTGAGCCGGTTCTGTTGCTGGACTGGCTGGTGAGTTCTCTGTTTCGGCCGAAATATCTGGCTTCAACCTAAAAATATCGGCCTGAACCGGGGCTCTGCAGAGTGGGCAATTAGAGACAGACTGGAACCACGTATCGATGCACTCGACGTGAAAAGTATGTTGACATTTGGGCAAGACTCGGCCTTTGTCTTCGTCTTCGAACTCGGATAAGCACACGGCGCAGTCCAGCGGAGAGTTGTGGGCTTTGGAGGAGTAGGTGAAGGTCGGGAGTGCTTTGAGGATGGAGGGGTCGAGGGCCTGAGCAGAAGTGGTGACGTTGGTAGTGAAGGGATAATATGATGGGTGGCGAGAAGAGCGGGCGCGGGCGCGACGGCGGTAGCTGCGGTCGTCAGTGTCGAAGCAGCATCGAGAGTAGCTGTGAAAGCAGACCATGATGAGTACCACAAGGAAGAGAGTGATCACTGAGCATAGCATAATCTTCCCGTTGAGAGCATAGCTTGGGGCATCCTCCATGAGTGAGAGAGAGAGAGAGGTATGGGAGTTTGGGGGAGAGAGCTTAGGTGGTTTTATCACTTACAGGGGATGGTGGAAAGGGCAGAGGAAGGTTCCTATATATGCTATGTGCTCAGAAAACGGGTTTCGGGTTTTGCTTTTCTAGAGCTTTTGGCGGGATTCATTACAAGTAAATTTCCCTTTTTAGATCACTAGTATTGGATTCATCAAATTCATCTTTAAATTTTAATGAAAAGTACATATTTTCCATATATCCAATATGCAATTATCCATAACTCCACATTGAATTAGCCATTGAATTCATCAAAATAATAATATAATATTATTTTTTTAATAATAATATTTTTATTTTTTTTCATATTTTATAATCACACTAATCATATGTTAATTAATAATTTAATTTGATTCTTACATTATTATTACAAGATGGTTGGAGATTAAATGTGAATAGAAAAGACCTTTGGAGATTAAAAGTGAATAAAAAATAGATTTGATGAGTGAATAGTAGCCCTTCAAATTTGAAGAAACATAAACATTTACTGTAGCTAAAAGCTTCACATTTATCTTTTTGGCTAATCCAATGCAGCTCTCTTTTGATGAAATTCATCATATTTTACATTTGACTAGACTTTTGATGAAGCCAATACCAATGCTCTTAGTAGTGTCTAATCCTCATGGATCTGATTTGGCAAAAGCCACGTACTTTTTATTTTAATGACGTGGCATGGTCATGTCTATCCATATATCGTGATCAATAGTCATTAACATATCTAGTACTGTGCGTTACACATGTATTATATATACAGCTATATTTATTAATAATTATTGAAAAATATTACTCTTACTAATGATTTCTACCTTCTTATCGCTCTGATTTAAATATTTTATTATTATTATTATTTTTTATTTAATGATTAAGTAAATATTTTTTAATAATATTTTAAACTTTTTTATTTTTTAAAAAATATTTAAATTTATTAAAAAATAGATATAAAAAAAAAAAAACACGCACACAAATTTTACACTAACGATAACGAGAGCGGTGGCTCCCAACGGTGGGAGTAGCACCGTACCGCTCATAATTATTATATAGCCTCGAAATCTAGACACATAATACTCTTATTATTATCTCATTAAAATATAATAATTTGTGATCAAAGGAGAATACCACGCCAGTTACATTTTGTAAAGAGAAATGTTTTATCAATAAATAGATATTATAAAAATAAAATTATAAAATGATGTGATTTGATATAATATGTAATATTATAATTAATTTTTGATATAATATATAATATCAAACCATGTCAATTTATAAGTTTATTTTTATACAACTTTTTTATAAATTTAATACTTCTATGTTATACACATCTCTAAATTGAAACGATCCTAATTTAAGATGAGACCTGTTAAAGTTATTTAACATCACTCAAGATAGCTAAGCAGTTCAAAGAAGTTAAAATTATGTATATAAATTCACTATGTTATCCATTTTGACCTGTCTGATCACTCTGGGGAAATGCAGAGGACTCGCGATGAATCATATATGTTCCTCTTTTATGGTAAAAGGTTTCCATAGGATAAGGATCACCAGGACAGAATACATGAATTTTATATTAATCTCGTACTTTCTGGTACTGTTGGTGGTGTTTATGAATGGGAGGCAACTATATATATATATATATATATATATATATGATCCATGATTGGATAATAAATTAACAAGTAATTAATTGTCCACTTTTAATAGCTTCTAGTGCAAAACTAGCTGGCCATTCACAAGTTAGAACTAGTAATTGAAGATTAAGCTATAAACACTTTTTGTTTTTGTCCCTAGCATGCATGCATGCAACTTTCTTGGTTTCTTTAGCTAGGCCTTCTATCGTTAGTGACGACTGACAGAAGATAATTGATGATCATGTATAATTTTCTTACTTTTCCTTCTTGTCATGTGTATAATTTTCTTACTTTTCCTTCGTGTAGATCGAAAATGTGCTTTCCATATTCATTTATAATTAGAAGTACTACTTCTTAATTCGCGCTATGAGTTTAATTAGCCAGTTTAAACAAATCTTGATCATTATAATTTTCGAGAGATGTATTTATGGCTTTAATTCGGTCTATTCTAATTATGATTTATGGCGAAACAAATTACGTGATCTTATATTCTTCTTAGTGTTTATATTCTCTAGCTAGATTTATGGGAGAACTGAGAACCGATTTCGGTGGGAAAGAGAAAATGCAACCAATTACACAAGTTGCATGGCATTGCAGGGTATGGGTGAATTAATCCCAAACTTTGAAAAGTAGAGTACCTTACAAAAGAGTACAAATGCAATAAATAGCAAAGGTCGCTGTTGGGAAAGAATCAAATCATTATCAACGGATATATATATATATATATATATATATATATATATATATATATATATATATATATATATATATGTAGGGATATGTTGAACTTGATCATTTATATTCTATCTCATCACTTCATGTATATGAATGAATTAACACCCAAATTGCATGTATGGTCCATTTTCTCTGTACTAATAAGGACAAGAAAGTCCTTCCAAAACTCCTTTTGACCATATGCAGGATGCAAACAATCGTAATCATCTGGGATTCTTGCTGCTGTAACCCAACCTAATGGTCAGGGTTCCTTTCTAGCTTTGACCGTTAGGTTCACCTTTGTACTGAATTCGACCCAAAAGAGTAAAACTATACAGTAACTCAGAGACAGTTGGAAACTGTTAGTTTTACCCATAGGATAATGATAGGTTTTCTCTCATTCTTATCACCCTCACTATAACACAAATTTGATTTTGGAACCATTTTTATTTGGGAGAAAATGAATTTTTGTTTAAGATGAATGAAATCGTCCCAAAAAATGACATATAGCAACGAAATTTAAATTTCATTCTTAGAAAATGATGGAAGGTGTTTACCGTTCCAACACATTCAAACGGTATATGTAGAGACGAAAATTTTCAACACTAACAAAATAATTGTTCGAACACCAACCAAACAGCTTCAAACAAAATAAAATAAACATTTGAACGGATATTATATATGGTCAAACAAGTATTTGGTGTGTTAAGTGATAAAATTTAGCAGGATATTGATTTACCGTTCGAACAACATATAACAACGTTCAAACGTCAAAGTTAATCAATGTTCGAACAAATATCATATATGATCAAATGAGAAATTGGCGGGTTAAGTTAATAAATTTAGCAAGACATTGACTTACCATTCGAATAGATTATGATACCGTTCGAACGAATACGTTAATTAATGTTTGTATGTAAAATAAAGAGTTCAAATGGAGATTTATTGCAAAAATCTCTAAAGGGAATGGAGAAACGTTCAAATGTGATATATTTCGTTCGAATGGTCACAGAATTTTTACAATTACTGATGGCAACAAAATACCTTACTTAATTATGGATAAATATTTAATTTATATAAAAACTAAGCAATTAAATGATAGGAATAATAGAAATCAATAATTCATTTAGAAAAGACAAAAAAGATTTAATTCAAAAATAAATTAAATTTACAAAACATCAAATATTGTCCATGCCAAAAAAAAAAAGTAAATAAAAGATACAAACTACTAAGATCTCAACTCTACACACACCCTCGACTACAGTTAGACGTGTCTCTAGCTATGTTAGTCGAGTACTTATCGTGAGCTGAGTCGCAAACATGATATCATTCTCTGTACATAAGTCAGAGATGCTAGCATTAATCTTTGTACGTAAGTCAGAGATGGCAATACAGATCTCTGTACGCACTGCATTGATTACTGCTAATGTTTGTTTGTTGATCTCTGCACGCATTATATCTACCATCTCCTCACGAGTAGCTATGCGTGATGCCTAAGCCTACGTGAATGTCTCATCAGCTGATACTCCATGATCTCCCGGGTGTGCATCTATCTGAGTATTGATTGGGTTTGAAATAAGACCATAAGACGAAGTCTCAAGTGTCCCGTGTTTCATGATAGGGTGGAGGAGTTGATTCGTCCCATTAGCTCCCAGACACGCTCAGCAATATTTGGCAAGACCCCGACATGTAGCAAAAATCGTGTGATCAAGATCCCGAATGACAATATATTTGTCATAATGTACCAGACCTTTGATCGAATCCTATCGAATATATAACCCACTAGGTCATTAGAAACGCCACAAACGATGCATATCATAAATTTCGTTCGATCCATATCAACCTCTATCTTGTATTACCGAGGATCAATGTTGTTGGTGACAATCAAGTTTATGATCTAGAAGAAACCAGATAGATCTGCCTATTTGATGCTCTTCATCCCATCATAAGGAGGAGCATTTAGACCAAAAATCAACTATTCAACCTAATGATCCCTCGTCCTCAACTATCTCCCCATAACCAAAGTTGGAGACTCTCTGGGCACCATGTTCGGATATGCAATGCGCAATCGAGGAATACCAATAAAATCAATGAGTGTGTCCACTTAAAATATAACTAAAGCTCCTCGGATAGAGATCATGTATGCCTTTCAGTCATCTGGGCTGGCACCATCGAGCTTTTTATAGAACTCAGAGATGATGTCAATATAAGAAACGGGGTCCTATATTTCGTCCTTCTGGTCGAGGATTGGTGTCTAGCCACGATCAATGAAGACTGATGTCAAGGAATGACCCTCTCAGATAAGAGTCAGAAAGTCAAAAATTTTCACTTGACACTCTAATAAAATAGTCCTCTCTCAAACTATTTCGATGGAAGTTGGCCCTGGTTTGCCACGCTTACATCCCTTATAAGACATTATCAACCTGAAACTTAAAATAAAAAAATATGCAACATTAGTTATAAAATATAATGCATGCATATTCACAAAATTATATACTAATTAAAACAATAAGAAATTGTTTTCTGTTATACCGTTCAATCGAATCCCTAACCGTTCAAATGTTATATCACATTCGAATGTGAAACATATATGTTTGAACCCTAAAATTAAATTCAGTTCGAACGTATGGTGAGCCGATCAACCTTTCAACGTTTGAGTTCCTACCGTTCGAACCCATACAAAAGCGTTCGGACGGTATATAGATCAAACTCAGCCATGGCTAAGTCAACTCAACGGCCATGAAAACAAAAGGAATCCACCGATTCCTTTCGTTTTTCCACAAATAACAAGTACACAATAGTTGGTAACAGCCTACGGTGAATTCCTGGCCACCTATGGTGGCCATCGACAGAAAAACCAAGTTTTTATATTTTTTACAAATAATCTAACAAAACTTATATAAATCAACTATTATTCAAATGTAAGGATTGCACCTCTTGAAATGAATGAGTCTTCGACGACGGCAGCGACAGTAGTAATGACGGCGTTCGACTGAGTTGTGTTATGTTCAAAATTTGGAATGCTTGTGATGGTGGCGACGACGGCGCTCTAAAGTCTCCTCCAATACCTTATATGTACAGACCCGTTCGAACAATATGTTATACATTCGAATGGTTTTGAGACTATCATACTGTTCGAACAATAGTATATACCGTTCGAACTGTGTTTATTTCAAATTTAGTAAATTAATTAATTTTTTATAGTTAATATATTATAGACTATATGATATTATATGTAAGATATATCCTATAGTGATTTCATATGTAAATACTATACTGTATAGTATTAGTATATGCTAATTAGAATATCATATAGTATATTTGTATATACTAATATACTATATGATATAGTATTATAATATCATATATCATTATCGTATAGTGTTATATATATTATAGTACTATATATTACATGTTATATCCCTATAATATATAGTGATATATAGTATTTTAGTGGTTTTTTTATTAAAAAATTCAGAGAAAGAGGTACTTATACTTGGGTTTAGAGAGAAACAAAGAGTAAGAGAGATCGAGATAGAGTGAGTAAGATTGAGAGAGAGTTTTGACATGAATTTTTCTAAGAGTATAGCTTTGATAAATATCTATGCACCTTGAACTCATGTTCTTCATTATAAATTTTAGATGTTTACTAATTTTATTGTATCCCCTAAATGTGATGTAGGTCTTTTGTGTTTATTGGATTGTTTGAAATTACATTGAAGGTAAAATCTCTGATTTCTTCTCATTATAATCTATTTCTAAGTTTGTCCATGATACATGATTTGTGTTTGTGAATAATCACTGCATTGTTTTGTGTTTGTTCGACTATGTGTTATTTGTCAATGTTGTTTTGCATTCAAGTCTGGAAACTGGGTTGAAACCATTCGAACAATATTTGTTAGCATTCAGACAACATTTGTTACATTCAAATAGTATATGTTACATTTGAACTGTCATTCTGCTTTCGAATGTACACTGTATACATCAAAATGAGATATTTGGGAGAGCTTGGTTTAAGTGTGATTGGTGGGATTTAAGCAATCCTTAAAAGTGAATTTGCGATAATAAATATTTTTTGAGTATTAATACATCAAACAAATGTTATGAAAACGATCATTTTCTTTTGGCTTCCCAAGCATTTCAAGTATTCTACTTAAATGATCTTAAGTTAGGAAGTCAATGGCTAATAGTACAAGATTTTTCTGCAAAAAATATATATGATGTTATCCCTGAGTTGGAAGGACAAGATGATGATGAAGATGATCTTTTTACTCAAGAAGTATACCAAGAGAGTCAACCCATTTTTAACTTGTATGTAAATTTGAGCCAGTATGAGATGATTCCATTATATAAGAAAGATATTGGGGCTAAACTTGTTGATGCAATAGTTGAGCACAATGTTGAATTATCTGAAATATCTACAGATGACGAGGGTGAATGGTCAAATGAAACTGATATAGATGATTGACCGGTGTTGTGTTCACATTACACTTTATGACAAATCTGTTATGTAATGAATGTATTAGTATTCTGAAATTATGTTACTGAAGAGGAAGGAAATTTGCATCTCATCTCCACTTGTTCATAACTCTCTATCTAACTCACCACTTGAGATTGACTCTACAAAACAAGATAAAAACTAATAATCATTTTGTTTCAATTAAGGTCACAAAATAGACGTATTACATCATTTCTAACCATCATTTACTTATTTTCTACAATGAATATTATATTTTATAGAGTTAACAGTACAATCTCGTTAAGGTTGAGACATTACTAGAGGCGTAACATTGAAAAAATATCGTAAGTGGGTAAGATTAAGGTTAATATTCCTGATGAACAAACTAGAGGAGAAGGACAACCAGCAGCTTGGCTTGCATTACATGTGGGTGCTCTTACACAAATTTATGCACTTTCAACTACAAGTTCATGGCAGAAAGTTTCTCATGATGTGAAATATCTTATCAAGAAGTGTTGTTTGGTAATATTTAAATAATTTTTTTATATTAATATTATTTAATATGTATGCAAAATTTAGAATATTCTGGGTGATAATAACTTTGTGTACATATTTTTTCAAGGATGACTTCGAACTAAATTTTGATCGGAAAGAGAAGTGTAAAACTATCAATGAGCTTATGTGTAATGCATTCTGCAAATATAAGGCAAGGTGTCATGAGCATTATAATAAGCTTGAGAACAAGGAAGATGCACGCCAACATCCTTTTTAAGATGTCTGACCTTCCGATTGGGAAAAATTTTGTGACATATTTGAGGATCCATCATATTAAGTAAATTAAATGAATTTTTTGTACGTGTCCTATTTATAATTTTTGCTTCTTAATATTTACAACTTCTATGCAGAAACGAAGTTCTATAAACAAAACAAATAGATCAAAGTTGAAGATTCAGCATCTTGCAAGCTCAAGATCTTTCCATCTTCTCTCTAAAAAATTGGTAATGATATTTTTTTTATTGTATATAGTTTTTATTTGGAGGTATTCTAATGACTTTATATCTCAACAAATGTCTCTTGTAGTAAGAGTTAAATACAAATTATGGTCTGACAAAATTATATACTACATTACATACTAATCGTAATGGATATTGAACTCATCTCGATATCCGTGAAAATTATGTAAGTATTATAATCTGTTTGAATTAAAAATATTTGAATATTTGTGACTATATTAATTCTTTCTCTTGTGTGTAGGATAAAATGATTGTCATACGTACTTAATCTACGTTAGATCAAAATTTCTCAACAAGTGATGTTGAAATTTTTACACAAAATTTAGGTCAACATTCAGGATATTTGAGGGATTTGGGCCATTGTGTAAAGCCTTCTAACTCTTCCTCATCATCCGGGTTTGTCTTTAATACCTCTATAGCATTCGAGAAAGTGAATTTTAAGATTGAATAATTGACTACAATGTAGCATGAGTTAGAGACTCAATTAGCGAAACAAACAGACATGGAGATGCGCATGAAACAACAAGAAGAGTTTAGAAGAGATGTGCAACTCCAAATGCAGATGCTTATGCAACAGTTCAGGCCTCCAAGCAACTGATTTACATTATACGTAAAGATTTTAGAATCTATTTTTGCATGAAGAATACTAGTACTATTGTTTTCTTTTTAGTTCGCACTTATTAGACTACTTTTATGGGCATTGAACAAATTGTAATATATTTTTTAAAATATTATGTATGTCTATTTGGTTTTTCATTATCAGATAAAATAAAATAGTTACTATTGAACAACCAAACATCGTTCAAACCAAATAAGTAAAATCATTCGAACATTGATACAGAACATTCGAATGTAATCGGTATTAACCATTTGAATAAGTACTTAAAACCGTTTGAACGAAATCATCAAATATGAAATAAACGTTCAAATGTCATCTCATAACAAATTGTTCGATCCTATCACGGTCCAATCGAACGTCTTACTCAATACGTTCAAACATATTTTACTGTTCAACTATCAAATTGTTTGTTTGAACATTTCCGCTTGCATATTTGGTCGAATGGACTGGTATCGATCGACCACTTACGAAGGATGCATTCGAACATTAAGTTTGTGCCATTCGAATCAGATTCTGGGATGAAATTCAATCATCTCAAAAACAATATTCCGTTCGAATGCAATCGAACGGTTTTGCCCAAGTTCATATTGTTTGAGACGAGATTTATATTTTCGTCCTAAAATATCTTTTGGGACACTGTTATTGGAACAACCTTGGAACAATTTTTTTTCGTCTCAAGAAATATTTTGAGACAAAATCACAATTTTTTGGGACGAAAATGTTTGTCCCCAAAAACCACTTCTATTGTAGTGCCTTTTACTACTCTAGTATAATTGAAATTTTTATTTTTTATTAGTTTATTTTAAGTATTTTTTTAACATCCTTAATTATTAAGAAAAAATTAAAAAATATATATACAACTTTACTAATAGTCACTTTCTTAACCATTAAGTAAAACAAATTTAAAAAAAAAATTTAAAATTTAAAAATCAAAAAAATAAAAAGAGTAATAAATGTGTGGTAGGAAGTAGTAATTCTATCATTATCCTTACACATATATATGATATAGTACCTGAGGTGTCTTAATATTACACGTGGACAATCACGTGAGCTAGATTGACGCACGTGATTGTAATGAGTACTTGATCTACTTCGTAAAATGGTGTATTTATAGACCGATTTGTAAATAAATGAACTCAATTCACATGCATGACTCGTAAAATTATTAATTATTTTTTCTAAAAGTTTAAATTGATATGAAAAGATAAATTTAATTATTTATATTTATCTTATCTTCATCCTCATGTGTTGGGGTGACAAATCGTATTTTCAAGTCGTGTTCATGATGAAGGAAGATCCGAGTCAATGATGCTGAGTTGTCAAATTGCATGTTAACTGCGCTGAAATATCTTGAGGTGGTAGATCAACGCAAAGAGGGCAGAAAATCGTGATTTTTCCTTGATTGGGGCAGTTTTGGGCATGTTTCGCTATTTTGGCCATAACTTTGGCTATAGGTATCAGAATCAGGCATATAATCCCAATTCGGAAAGCTCTTTTCGGCGCGCATGTCGTAGTCACCCAGCTATGCTTGGTGTGCATCATGTTTTAAGCCAAATTCCACTGTTGATAAAATTCTGATACAGTCAATTTTTAGCTATTACAGCCCGACTTGTGGGTTGATTTCGTCATTCTTGAACATTGATAATTTGAATTAAACATCAGAGACGTTTTCTCTATGTTTCTGAGTGATTCTCTTGTTTTCTTTCTTGTTAATTATCTGTTAAAACTAGCCTGCAGAATAATTGTTATTCTGTTTGGCGTCATTTCGTATTGTGTCAAGTCATGAATATTCGACTATATAGATTAACTCATACCCAACCCGTTAAGCTAAACATGTAAGACTTTCAAACTCTAATCCAATCTATATAAATAACACGTCATATTATGTCACCCGTTTTGATCTATTTAATAATTAATAAATTAACAGAACATGACCCATTTAAATCCGTTTCTTATAAATAGGTTGAACTAACACGCATAACTCATTTGACCTAATTAACACAATTTCATATAAAAGTTAAAATCTATATTTATTAGTAGCCACAATATCTTAAAAGATATTTATCAATATTTTTTAAATTTTAACATATAATAAAACCAATATCTCAAATCATACAATAACAAATATGAGTATAGGTCTAAAATTACAACCCAACAATAAAAGTATAAGCATACTGAGAAGTACCAATATTACAATTTAACAATAATAAAATTTTAATTTTGAAATAAAATCTAAATGGGTCAAAATGGGTTGATTTTGTGTTAAGTGGGTTGACATTTTGACTCGTTATTAATCCGTTCATAAATCGTGTCTTAACAAGTCAATTTGTTTTTATCCAAATCCATTAATATCAAATTTAAACCCGCTAATTTTGTATCGTGATCATATTGGATTTACGAGTCTTGTCACATATTACTACCCCTATTCATGTGTGGATCAATCTCTCACTTAATAAGAAGATTTCTATACACCACATTATCATCTAATGGAAACTTGTTACTAATACATATAAACTAAGTAAAAATTACTATAAGTCTTGTTATTAATTAATTGTAGCTAGCGGTTCTGGTAGAACATTTGCCAAAATTTACCTCGAGTGCTCTTAGAGCACTAGCATTTGGTTTGGTCAAATGCATTTTTAAAATTTAGCCAATATCACATCTTTTTAGCCTATTCCATTTAAATTCAATCCTCACATTGGATTAACCATTTACTCTCTATATAATAATAAAATATTATTAAATTAATAATTTTTTTATTTAATTTATTTGTATCACATTTTATAATTCTACCAATTTAATATTAATAATAATTAAATTATAATTAAATTAATATTAAAAAAATCATATTTTTAAAAGTCATTTAATGCTAATAACAAAAAATATTTGATTAAACTCATCAAAAATTCTATCTAGATTTCTTAATTACAAACCAAATAGTATTTTTATTAGAGTGAGAAATTAATATTTTAATATTTGTTTGAAGTAAAAAATTATTATTTTAACTTTTAGTGAATCAATTTGATTTTTCATATTTGGCTAATCACTGTAGTAGAAATTCAAATTATTTTAAAGATACCTAATCTAATGTAGAGTATTTTTAATATAAATTATCTAAATTTTAACCGATTTTCAACTTTACCCAGACCAATTCTAGTTCTCTTAAGATTCATTAATGCTGCAAATTCATTTCTAACATTTGGTAGATAGTACGCCAATTTATACCATGCAATTCAAGCTGAGCGATGTTCTTCTGTGGTCCTATAATATTGGCTGTCCTTATCGCATGCAATCAGTGAGCTACATATACGAGATCCATCCAACAGTAGAGACAATATTCTTTGGGTCCTATAATTGAATTCGGACAGCAGACAACTTTGGTAATTATTGGGCGTGGCTGCGGATTGGGACACATGTCACAGCCAAAGGGTCCTGTTTCAACAAGTTGGCAAACAGATAGTATAGTAGCACTACCCCTTCTATACCCGGTGCCTGTTTTGATTTGATAGATGAGATCATTGATATAATTTTTTAAAATTTTTATATAAAATATAATAAATAATTTAATTTTTTTATAATTTAAAATAAAAATAATATTCAAATAATATTTTATTCAACTAATTTTCATCACATCTCATAACCAAACCAGGTTACTAAAACTTTTATTGACAGAATCAAATCCCACAAATCTCGTCATCTCTTGATATTAGGAAACTTGTCATTTAATTATAATTATTTCAGAAAATTTGTCATTTAATTGTAATTATTTCAGGAAATTTGCCATTTAATTGTAGTTATTTCCTTTTTAATAGTTACCATAGAAAGGCTGCATGTACCTATATATTTTACTCGTTCTTACACTGTAAAATACACACTTCCAGAAATATAGAATTGATTTCTTGACATGGTATCAGAGCCCAGCGTTCCTGACCTCACCTTACACGCCTAATGGCTTCCTCTTCCCCTTCCAATCCACCTCCCTCCCCTTTCCTCTTTCAACATTCTAACCAAAATTTTTCTTCTGCCCAAGACCAAATGTGGATCGTGGATAGTGGAGCTAGCCACCACATGTGCCATGATCGGAATCTTTTTTCTCATCTTTCCTCTCCCTCTCATGCAACGACAGTATGCCTACCCAATGGTGCTTCCTTGCCAATTGAAGGGATCGGATCAATTCATTTGGCCGAATCCCTAACCTTGACAAATGTCTATTTTGTTCCTGTTTTTCATTTTAATCTTCTCTCTGTATCTCAACTCACCACTAATAATTCTTGTCTTGTCCTTTTTTCCTCTACACATTATTTTTTTCAGGACCCACAGTCAACGAGGCTGCTTGGAGCGGGTGAGTTGTGCAATGGACTTTATGTGTATCGACCTCAACCCGTAACGGCACTTTCTACTCAGACTCTCGCTAATCAGATTTTATGGCACCAACGCCTAGGTCATCCTTCCCGCTTAAATATTCCTATTCTTTTCAATAATAGTCCTTGTATTATCTCTGATTGTGATGTTTGTGCTCGTTCTAAACACACTAGACTTCCTTTTCCTTCACATGCTACTAAAAGTACTTTTGCATTTAATCGTATTTTTTGCGATATATGGGGTGGTTATCATACTTCTTCAATTTGTGGTGCTCATTATTTTCTTACAATAGTTGATGATTTTTCTCGCACTACTTGGATCTATCTCATGCGATATAAATCTGAAGCTTATGCTCATCTTATGCATTTCTTTGCCCTTATCCAAAATCAGTTCAACACCACCATTAAAATAATAAGAACTGATAATGGACAAGAGTTTCTTTCCCACCAATTTCAAAATTATCTCCATGACCACGGCATCATTCACGAACGTACTTGTGTTGAGACTCCACAACAAAATGGTGTTGCGGAGCGCAAACACCGGCACCTTCTAAATGTTGCTCGTAGTCTCCGATTTCAAGCACATTTACCCTTAAAATTTTGGGGCGAATGTGTTCTCACCGCAGCTTATCTTTAACCGCACCCCGAGTCGTATTCTCCAAAATAAATCTCCCTTTGAGCTTTTATTTGATACCCCTCCAAGTTACGCTCACTTACGCGTATTTGGGTGTCTTTGTTATGCTCAAACCCTCCGTGCTTCCCGTGACAAATTTTCTCCTCGTGCCTCAAAATGCGTCTTTCTTGGGTATCCCGGACACCATAAAGCATACAAACTTTACAACCTTGATACCCAAACCATTTTTTATTCCCGTGATGTTACTTTTCATGAACAAATATTCCCTTTTCAAACCGCTCCGCCTCCTGATTCGTCTCTACCTATTATTCCTCTTCTTGTTCCCGAACCCATATTACCACCACCTTCTCCTCTCTCCTCCACTACTATACCCGACCCACCACCACCTCCGCCTTTTTCTCTCTCTCTTCGCCCTCGACGCACCACTACTCGACCAGCATACCTTCAGGATTACATTTGCCCGACGATACATACGGAGTCCATTGCATCCTTATCGGCTGCTTCAGTCTCAGGTACTGCTCACCCTCTATCTGCTTTTCTTTCTTATTCTCGTTTTTCTCCTTCTCATATTGCCTTTTTAACTGCTTTTACCACATCCATTGATCCTTCTTGTTACTCTACTGCCATCCGCCACCCTCATTGGCGCGAGGCTATGTCTGCTGAGATCCGAGCCTTAGAGGATAATGCCACTTGGACTCTTGAGCCTCTTCCTCCTGGTAAGAAACCCATTGGATGTAAATGGGTTTTCAAAACTAAACTCAAAGCTGACGGTTCTGTTGAAAGGTACAAAGCTCGGCTAGTTGCCAAAGGTTACACTCAAGTTGAAGGCCTTGACTATCACGAAACCTTTGCTCTAGTTGCCAAAATGACCACTGTTCGCTGTTTATTGGCAGTCGCTACCACAAAAAATTGGGTCATCCATCAACTTGATGTCAACAATGTTTTTCTGCACGGCGATCTTGATGAAGAGGTCTACATGACCCCACCACCCGGATATTGCCCTAAGGGGGAGACTCGTGTCTGTCGGCTTAGAAAATCTCTATATGGCCTCAAGCAAGCCTCCCGCAACTGGTTTTTTAAATTAACCACTGTGCTTATTGATGCAGGTTTTCATCAGTCTCAAGCAGACCATTCTTTATTTACTCTAGTGACTCACACCAGCATCACTCTTGTCCTTGTTTATGTTGATGACATCCTGGTTGCTGGCAACGACATTTCTCAAATCAAGGTCTTCAAAAGCATTCTCTCTACACACTTCAAAACCAAGGATCTCGGTTCCCTCAAATACTTCCTTGGTCTTGAAGTTGCTCGCTCTCAGAAAGGCATCTTCCTCAACCAACGCAAATATACACTTGATATCCTGACTGACAGTGGCCAACTTGGTGCTCGGACCGCCTCATTTCCCATGGAACAAAATTTGAAGCTCATAGACCGTGATGGCACTCTCCTCACCGACCCTGGCGCCTATCGACGACTAGTTGGCCGTCTCATCTATCTGACTATAACTCGTCCTGATATTGTTTTTGCAGTGAATATTCTCAGTCAGTTCATGCATGCTCCTCAAGATTCCCACATGCAAGCTGCCATCCGCGTTCTCCGCTATCTCAAAGGCAGCCCAGGTCAAGGCATTTTCTTCTCCTCATCCAGCGATTTATATGTTACCGCTTACACCGACTCTGATTGGGCCAGCTGTCCTACTACCCGACGATCCACCACAGGCTTCTTCATTCAGCTTGGCAAGAGTCTCATTTCTTGGCGCACAAAAAAACAGACGACAGTAGCACGCTCCTCTGCTGAAGCTGAATATCGTGCCATGGCAGTCACTACTTGCGAACTCACCTGGCTGAAACAGCTCCTCACTGATCTTGGTGTCTCTCACTCTGAGCCTATCAGCCTTTATTGTGACAACCAATCTGCTCTACACATCGCTCACAATCCTGTCTTTCATGAGCGTACCAAACACATTGAGATTGATTGTCACATTGTTCGTGATAAAATTCGAGCAGGCCTTCTTACAGCTGTTCACACCTCTTCTCATGAACAAGTCGCAGACATCTTCACCAAAGCCTTGGGACATGATCTTTTCCATCACTTTCTACGCAAGTTGGGCATTACGGATCTCCATGCACCAACTTGAGGGGGAGTATTGACAGAATCAAATCCCACAAATCTCGTCATCTCTTGATATTAGGAAACTTGTCATTTAATTATAATTATTTCAGAAAACTTGTTATTTAATTGTAATTATTTCAGGAAATTTGCCATTTAATTGTAGTTATTTCCTTTTTAATAGTTACCATAGAAAGGCTAGGCATGTACCTATATATTTTACTCGTTTTTACACTGTAAAATACACACTTCCAGAAATATAGAATTGATTTCTTGACAACTTTGACAGCCCGAAAGGCAAGGGAACAAAACCGGGCAAAAGAAATCGCCAACAAATTAGAGTGACAGATTCTGTAGCAGATGGACTTGCATCCTTTTAGCTGTATAACAAGTTGGGTAGAAAACTATGTTCTCGAATTAATAGCAGCCGAAGGTTTCTGAACACTGGGGCCAGAAAATATCGGCCGACAGTATGGTACTGGTCCTGCATTCTCTAAACCGTACAAAATATTGAACAATGAAACTAGATTGAGAGATGCTTCGAGTCACATGATTAGAGTGTTACACAACTTTTTCTTAGAATAATTTATGTACACCAGATATTACTCTTGGGGATGGGGATACAGTAAAAGCCCATAAAAATTTTATTGCTTGATTGCGTTCTACACTAAATTAAATCAAATTAGAATATCTAAATATTGAAAGTTCTGGACCATGAATTAATAATTAGAATCTTAATTGTATGAATTTTGATGAAACAAAAGGCTTTGAAAGAGACCGAAAATTAGAATTAAATAAGGTTTCTAATTCTGCTCAAGTGTGTAGTATAGTGTATTACTATTAGTTCATGTAGAGTTGGGTGAGTTTGGATACACAGTTCAGATAAGATGAGATAATATATTTTGTTAAAAGTTAAATAAAATATTGTTAAATATAATTTTTTAGTATTATTTTTATTTTAAAATTTGAAAAAGTTGAATTGTTTATTATATTTTTGTATAAAAATTAAAAAAATTATAATAATAAAATAAGATGAAATGAGATGAGATGAGATATTTTGTGTATCCAAACCCACCCTAATCTTGACATCAAATTGCACTTCCAAATAATGGTCATCTAGTGTAGACTCAACGTGGATGCAGTCATATTAACTATTCAAACAATTTAAAATGGTACATTGTGCAAGGATAGAGATTTTTTATTGCTCTTAATCAAATTTTAGGACTTAAGAGTATAATAGAGATATACATATAAAATAGGTCCGATAACATTTATCAAGCATTTCCTCGTTCGTATTCATAGATAAGATAAAAAGAAATGAGATTAATTTAGATAAAAGTTGAAAGTTGAATAAAATATTACTATAATATATTTTTTTAATATTATTTTTGTTTTAAAATTTAAAAAAATTAAATTGTTTATTTTATTTTATGTAAAAATTTAAGAAAGTTGTAATGATTAATGTTGTCCAAGAAATTTATACGGACATCTATAAATAATGTACATTGTAGAGTCTAATTCATGTATCTATTTCTCTCACTTTAGCCAGAATCCAAATCCAATTAGCAAACTACATAAATTTATCTGTCTGTCCCCAACATCTTGAATGTTGTCTCGTAAGTGCAATCCGCCAACTCCTAAGTATATGAGTAAATCTAGTCATGTAAGTTTATGAATTTTAATTTTATAAAACCTCTTTCTAAGTCTTACACTTCTCGAACATAAACTCATGGATCCCCTCCTTTTAAAAATACATACCTAAGCCAATGGAGATATAGCAAGGTTACACTATCCACATATATATAAATATATATATATATAATGATTTGATTTATTTGTTAAAGAAGTCCATTGAAAATAATAATTATGATGAATTTGATAACAAATTGGAAGCATCATCCGAAGTTTCAGTTGTTGACCCATACAGTAATATATTTGGACATTATATATATATATATATATATAGCAAGGTTTTCATGCGTTTATAAATGCAATCAAAGCTTCCTAAGCCTGCTGAAAAAACTTGCATCAGTAGGCAAGTTTTATTTCAATATGATTGAGGAAATGATTCTATGACAAGGGTCAGTTGCTTTGTTGAACTTAAAACACATTATGTGATGCTAAGATGTTGAAAATAGACATCTTCAATGAACATGAGTGAAAGAGTCACATCTGGTAATAGATTTTAGCATGGAGTGCTCTCGGCACTCTATTGGATAAGACCTAACAAACTTTATTGAAAGCCGATAAATTTTTTTTGATAGGTAAGAAACTTTATTGATCAAATAAAACTATGCAAAATTTATGTACACATGAAGTATACAAAAGAGACACCTAATTACATTTTAGAAAAATGAAAAGAAAGCAAAAACTCATGAATTTCCCTTCCTTTAAAACTATAGCAGAAAACTATTGAACCAAATAAAATATAAAGAAGTTCCATAATTCCCCCACAGCTCTCTTCTTGTTGTTGGAGGACCTCTCATTTCTTTCCATCCACATACACCACGATAAGCACAAAGGAACCATCATCCACGTTGTTGCCAATGGAGAGCTATTATGATGCTTATTCCAACATGCTAGGAGCTCCACTACACTCTTGGGCATAAAACAATTCAACCCAACTCTACTAAATATACCTGCCCATAACTCCCTTACCACCTCACAATGCAGAAAAAGATGGTCAATCAATTCACCGTTGTTCTTACACATATAACACCACTCTATTATGATCATCTCCCGTTTCCTTAAATTATTAGCTGTCAAAATCTTTCTTAAAGTTGTTGTCCAAGTAAAAATTGCAACTTTAGATGGCACAGGAGCTCTCCAAATACCCTTCCATGGAAACACAATGGCCTAATGATCTATCAGCACCTTATAGAAAGATTTAACAGAAAATTTTGTACTCTCCGAATGTTTCCACAATATTCTATCTCTTCCATTTCCTCCTATCCTCTTGGAATAAAGCAAGCTGAAAAAACTTGCTATCACCTTAACTTTTTAGTCCTACGCATTTCTAGAAAAGATCATATTCCAATTCATTGTACTATTGGCTCGACACAACACATCTAAGATAGTGGCCTGCTGATTTCTAGCCAATCTAAAAACATTTGGAAAAAGAGAAAATAGAGCTCTCTCACTACACCATTCATCAATCAAAAACCTAATTCTTGTGCCCTCTCTAACCTCAAAATTGATGTGTGTTGCAAACACTTTCCACCCCTTTCTAATAAATTTTCAAAAACTCACACCATAAGACCCCCTACCCTCCTTAGAACACCAACCCCCCAATCACAACCATATTTCCGACCCACAACCATTCTCCATAACAAAGTCCCTTCCAATTAGAATCTCCACAACCACTTTCCTAATAGAGTTTTATTAAAAATGAGCAAGTTACGCACCCCCAACCTCCCAACTCCTTTAGACTGCATACTTTTTGCCAACTCACAATATGAAATCTACTCTCCTCACCCACGCCGCCCCACAAAAAGGCTTTAAATAGTTTTTCAGTCCAATTAGCCACCCTCACTGGTAAAGGAAATAAGGAAAGAAAGTACGTAGCAAGATTGGAAATGGTACTTTTGATAAGAGTTAATTTCCCATTTTGATAGGTAGAGCCGCTTCCAACCCAACAACCTTTTTTCTCCCTTTTCTACAACACCATCCCAAATATTTTTTGCTTTGAAAGAGGCTACCAGAGGGAGTTCGAGATATTTCGTAGGAAGAGCAACCACTTTGCATCCCAACAACTCGGCTACAAGTTCTCCACCTCCCCAACGGGACTAATTTCGGCTTGTCCAAGTTCACCTTGAGTCCCGAAACAATTTCAAAACACAAAAGAATAGCCCTTAAAACTTATATTTGTGCGCTTTCAGCATCACAGAAAATTAAAGTGTCATCCACAAACAATAAATGGGAGATGGATAAAGCCTTGTTATTAATGTTACTCACTAAAAAACCAGCAAGAAAACCTCCCCTACCAGCATCCTCCACCATGCGACTCAAGGCCTCCATTACTACAATAAAGAGAAAGGGAGATTACGCGTCCCCTTGTCTCATAACCCTCGAACTCTGAAAGAATCCACAAGGTTTTTCATTAACTAAAACAGAAAATCGAGCGATCGAAACACAATGTTTAATACAACCACACCACCTATCTCCGAAGCCACATCTTCTCAATATATATAACAAAAAATCTCAACACACGTGGTCGTAGGCTTTTTCCACGTCCAACTCGCAAATGACTCCCAGAATACCATCCCTCAACTAGCTGTCCAAACACCCATTCGCTATCAAAACTAAATCCAAAATTTGCCGACCCCGTACAAAGGCGTTTTGAGATTTGGAGATTATTTTATCCATAACCAAACTCATACAATTTGCTAACACCTTTGAAATGATTTTACGCTTGTGGGAATTTGCCATTTTGTGAAAGAACTTAGTACATTTGTCGCCCTCCTTCAACCATGTCATCCTAGATTTTTGTCTCCAAGAAATTTCTTCAATCAACAAAATATTTTATAACTTAGACACCACCTCAATCTTTCTCAACTAGGGCTCCTCATTGACCTCCCAAACATCTAGAGAATGCAACTCATTCCAAAGAAGGCTTTTTCGCTCATATGTATGTCTAAAAATCTCAATATTCCACTTCTTTAGATCCAACTTAAGGGCTTTAAGTTTACCAACCACAATAAAACTAAGGGTACCGTGAAAGAAATACGAAACCCACCAATCCCTCACCCTCTCCACAAAACCAATCGTTTGTAGCCATATATTCTCAAATTTGAAGTAACGCCTACCCCCATGGATGTCCCCACAGTCTAACAAAATGGGAAAATGATCATAGCATACCCGTGGCAATCTCTTTTGGCTTAGGTTTTGATAATGTTTCTCTCGAGAAGTAGAAACTAGAAATATGTCCAACCTTGATCTTCCTCTACTATTAGACCACGTGAAAAATCCTCCATTCAGAGGAAGATCAATCAAATTAAGATAAAAAATTAGCTTCAAGAAGTCTTCCATGGACCTTGTAAAAAAAGTAGCCTCCTCTCTTTCACAAGAGAAGCGTACAATATTAAAGTTCCAACACACGACCCAAGCTAATTCCCATAAATAATACAAACCCGTTAGTTCGTCCCACAAATACTCCTTTCTCAATCTACATTAGGGCCATACACACCCGCAAGAACCCACCTCCACCTATCCTCAATATTCTTGAAAGACCCAACCACTGAATAGTTCCCAATGCAATCCTCTACTAACTCCACCACTCTCATATCCCATGCCAACAACACCCCTCCTGAAGCACCCAAAGAAGCTAAATAACTCCAACCCACACAAGAACAACCCTATAAATTTCGAATAATATTTCTTTCAACATGGCTCAGCTTAGTCTCTTAAAGACAAACAAATATCAACTTTCCAATTATGAAGAATGGATCAAATGTGAAGTCGCTTGTTAACATCATTGATCCCCTAACATTCCACGATAAGATTCTAGGCTTCACAAGATAAAGAACTCCCCCGCCCCTTCAACCATTCCCTCCCAACACTACTCTCCTTATTATCATAATTAATAGAACATATCAATTTTTTCAGCTCTCTATCTTTTTTGGCTGCTGACTTCAACGTCATTAGTGTACCTGCTTCTATAGCAACTAAAAGGGCCTTAAATTGCTCTTTGAAGCCTTCACAGGTTATCCCCACACGCCTCTGTAACTTCGCCACCTTTTTCAAGTCTCAATCTGAAAATTTAGGAACTGGTGGAATAACACATAGTGGGGTAGGACTACCTAGCTCATTTTTATCGCCCCCATTCTCATAAACCACCTTCTAAAAGCCAACTGAAGAGCCAACTGACCCTGCATCCCCTATAGCTCCACCACCTTTATCAGCACCCTTCTGTAAGCCATCTAACACCACTTCCCCTGAAGAGCGAGCCATCTGTGACTCTCTAAGCAGCACCTCTGATGTAGTTCTGAAGCCACCAACGACCATTCCACCAGATAAAAATTGGTCACCCATCCATGGGACAAGCTTCCTTGTAGGTACCTCCACCAACAGAAGGCTGGACTGCATTGAAACTCCTTGATTTCAAGAGGAACCCCACCATCTAGCTCTTCTATCAAGTCCCCATCCTCGATTTCCTCCCGCCAATGTGGCGGTACCAACCCACCAAGATGGTCGTCAACGACTGGTGAAAGTTTCTATGTCGGGGCTTGGTCCGATATAACAAATGAAACTTGAGTCTTCTCCAACCAGACCCATTTTTAGCCTAATCCCTGGCCCAACCCAATTCCCTTTGATGACCCAGCATGGTTTGTAAGACTGATACTCTCCCTCCCTAAACCCTGGCCCAAGCCCAAACCCAAACCCATCTACAAAGCCCCCTTCCCCTTAACACACCATTTTAGCCAGTGTATATTATCCATCAGATATCCCACTTGTTTCTCCCTTTCAGCCAATGCCTGAAGCACCCTTACCTCATTTAGACCCACCACAACCCTGCCACCCCCCTCGCAACACTGTGCCTCAGCCGAAATAGAAGAGCCGCCTGTACATGGCAAACTTGCCCTCTATGCATGCTTCATGGCTTGAGGCATCTCCATTTGCCCTTGGAGTACCTCTCTGTAAGATTGAGAAGTCGACTTATGCACTGTCGACGATGGTGGAGGCACCTATGGAGAACCACCTACTCTTCCAACCTCCTTCGACACCCCTACCTGTTTCAACCTGCCCATGCCACCTTTATTTCTATTTTCCTCGCACGCACTATAGGATGAAGATAAAAGCTCCTTCAAGGTTTTGCCGAAATTCCTCCAACCCTCCCCCTTCCACCCTTTTGGCACCATGATCAGACCTCGCTTCTTCTCATAACTGAACTCTGATAGAGAGAAGAACCTGCCATGGTAGTTGTGACACCTCTGCACCAATAGCACTTGGTTCCCTTTTCTACGAGTTCTAAGAAACTCAAAGGATCCCACTGAGGCCACACATTCCCTCACCATTGAAGCCAACCACACCAGAGCTTCATGATCAATAGAGAGATATTTCACCAAGCGGCATTTACTCTCTGTGATTCTCCACCATATCTCGTTTTCCCTTTTAAACGCAAAAGTCTTGTGATCAATAAGAACATTTCTGCATGACCCCGTCGCAACCATCCAAATGACAAACAAAAGAGAACGAAACACTAATCATCGCAATAATCTATGCCATTAACAGAACACCATCAACGAAGTAAGACCGACTGCGTGATATTTCGCATGTGTACGAAGAGAAAATGGAATGAAAAAATCAAAAGGCCAATACCTATCGGCCAATAGGTTTCCCCATAGTTTTAATCCAAGCCTCAACATATCATAGTTGAATTACAGTTTTTTACAAATTCTTGTCTGGAATATTATTTTGTCAGAAATCCAAAAAAAGATAGACACGTAGTATTTAATGTTGCAATTCACACTGGACAACATTTTAATGTTGGAGAATCCGAATAATGATCTATCTCTATGCTTCTTTTTCGGCCGATGACTGTGTGCCATAGGATAGATGAGCCAGATGAGAAGTTGTGGATTCCAATCCAGCAGGCGCATGAATATAGAGTACCAAAAACAAAAAATAGACGAATTATATCACTCACAGGAAGGGGGAGGGGACAAAACAGAGCATGTTAACAATGTTCAACAGTCGCAATGGTCTCTAAATCATTGTACTTTCAATTATTTTGGGGAACAGAACCACCAATCGCATGTGATTTGGGATTGAAATCCACCGAAAGAGACAGTAAAGAGGCAACTGGAGCACAAAAGGGATACATAAGTTTAGGATGCTGATGTTGGAAATGGAAAATCAGAACTTCTTGATAAAGTCATAGATGTGTGCGCTGATCTCCTCTGGCTTTTCTTGGTTTAGAAAGTGTGCTGTATCTTCCATGACAACTACTTCTTGCAAGTATGGCACATCTCTCTTGAAACCACCATTGTGTATATAATCCTTGACGCCAGGGACGCAATAGGTGATGTCTAGGTCACCCACAATAAACTTAACTGGCACTTTTATTTGTACTCTGGTCCATGGTGCTGTGAGCTCCCAGGTTCTGCCAACCATAACAAAAATATGATTCTAGCCTCTATCCCAAACAAAACAGCAAGGTTTTCTATTGAGAACAAAGTCATCTCCTGATAACTTTTATATGAGTTCGAGTTATGTATGAGCCCAGCTCTCTATTTTTCAGAGTCATAAATAGTTCTGCACAGAAAATCACAAAACTTTGACAATTGACATGCAAGTAGCAGCTGTAGGAGATGATTTTTTGTATGCTGATATAAAATCACTCTTTGACTCGTATACTAGGCCATGTTTCAATACACTCGTTTCAATTCAAATTAAGAAGTAAGAGAAACATACAGGTCCAAAGCTCGATAATAGTTTAGCCCTCCAACGAAGCCCTTGTTTTCAAATTTGCTGGCAAAATAATTGACATCTTCTTCTGATAACCATGGTGGCAAGGGAATTGGAGTATCATGGGAACCTCCAAATCGTCCTTTGGGAATACAAGGAGGACGTGAACTGCGAGATGTAAGAAACGCCTTTATTATTCTTGCAGTTCCTGCATGAGAAAATTCTTCTTCAATCTCCCCTGGTTCCTACAGCACAGCTCAACAGTGATTATGACATTGATCACTCAATGATTCATGGCAAAGGAGAGCTATACTCCCTACATGATTCAGAAATAATTCTATTCCTTTAGTGACCCACAAATGTATTATGACACCCCATTCATATTAGATCGAATACATATATGGGTGTGACTCATTGAAAGATCAAGTGCACTATAAATTAAAAGCACTGATGCAATTGAGAGACTGACATGTAACAGACAAAAGCTCAGACAGGGATCCCTAACCCCGCCAAAGTTGGGATATTATTTTCTCCAAAATAACAAGTTTTTCATCTATCAACAAGCTCCTTTGCCAGTATATTGGTTACTGTGCACAAATAACAAGAGAAAAGTGTTTGTAAGCAGACCAGATTAAGAATCCAAGGAGAATGAAGAAAGTTCATACTAAAGATCCATCACAAAAATGCCCTACAATGTTTATAGCTATGAACAAAAGAGAATGAATGGTAGATATTTCAAACTTGCAGAAGGTTCCTTGGCCTTGATAATCAAATGAAGCTATATGGAATAATATATTACAAGGATTGAAGCGCTCTCCAATCAAAATTTGATAGCACCTTCAATTCATACATGAATTGGAAGATTTATACAACTATTCTAACCTTCCAATCATGCAGGACCACCTATACGATCTTGTGCAAATTGAGGTTATGATTATTCCAATTGAGTTTCGGTCAAATTGAATGGAGTAGATCAGTTTTTGGTTCTAGTAATTGATGTGTACAGGGTGAGTAATAATTGGTTGATAGTCTACTAGGAATAAAGGAATTTTGCCAAATTACACGAGTAAACTACTCAAGAAGTCTTCGCAATAGAAAGCTGAGGATTCAGATTAAAGTAAATAATACCTTTTGAAGTCCAAATCAAAACGAAATGCTATTGAAAAACTAAAGAATCCATGAAAGACAACTGCATAAAAATGTCTAATATAGCTCATAACTGCAACTAATAAATAATAATAATAATAGTAATAAATCTACAAGCAAAACTTGCAGAAAAACCGACAAAAGCCAGTCCTAATAAATGCAATTAATACAACTGTCTCTAACAGAGTGATTTGATAAAAATGGACCAAAGCCAGCAACGGCGCTAATAAAGTTTCCAACAGAGTGATTTAACTATAGCTACAGAACAAGAGAAACATCCAATTAATTGATCATAAATGAGATTGACATAAGAGGGAAATACCCATTAATCCAATCCCCAAATCAAGCAGAGACTTTTTGCCAACAATAGAAATAAATAAGCTATAACAGTTCCGATCGATTACCCAGAACAGAAACTTAATAAGATCAACCAAATTAAATCACTAGTCATGTACTCAATCACCTGAAACCTGCAAATATAGTAATCATCACCAAACAAAGCCCTCAAGCTCTCCACAGGTTTTCTTGATGGGCTCCTAGGACGAAACGCCACGCTCATGTTGACCAAGGCCTTGATCCGGTCTGGCCTGAACAAGCAGAAGTACCAGGCCATCACAGCTCCCCAGTCATGGGCGACCAAGAAGACCTGATCGATACCCAAATGGTCAAGGAGGCCAACGAGGTCGCCGACAATTTGGAACGGGGTGTATGAAGAGGGGGAAGACGGCGCGTCGGTGTCACCGAACCCGCGGAGATCGGGGGCTATGCAGCGGTAGCCGAGAGAGGAGAGGGACAGGAGTTGGTGGCGCCACGAGTACCATAGCTCAGGGAATCCGTGAAGGAAGAGAACGACTGGGCCGTTACCTATAGATGCTATGTGCATGTTAATGCCATTTGTGGGTACTGTTGTGTGCTGTATCTTCTCCATCTTTCAGAAATACTCCAGCTCTAGCTCCACCTCTTGTTCTTGATGGTGGTGTTTGAACTTTGAAGAGAGAAAGTGATAAAATCCTGTATTTATTAATTACAGGAAAAGAAAAAAGAAAAAAGAAAAAAAACTAAAAAAACATTGGTTTTCCCCATCCAAAGCATGAAAGACAAAGTTCGGTTGTTGGTTTTGACTTTTGAGTTTGATTGATCAGTATATCCGACAGATTCTCTTCCAAACAGTCTTTTTCAAGTTAATGGTTCCTCAATTTTATGTTTTAATTTCTCGGAATCTTAGCCTAGTTTGGTGGTGTACTTTATTTGAAAGAATAATATCCTACAACTACTTATCACTATTTCTTTTATTTAATAATTAAATAAGTAAGTATTAATAAATTTATATATTTTTAAAATTTTTTAATGATTAAAGATGTTAAAAAAATACTTAAAAAAATAAAAAAAAAACTTGAAATGGACTTTAATAGTAAATGGATATACTACCCTTTTAGAAATCTTTCAAAGTTTCTTAAGTCAAATTTTAAAAATCAAATCAAATAATCATTGCATTTTAAAAAAATTACTATTTTAGTTTTTCATTAGATTATTAATCTAGACGAAAAAATAAAAACAACTTTTATACAAATTAAAACAAAAACTATCATAAAAGAATTATATCAGACAAATTTTCAATTATATTGTGCACTTTCATAAATTCTAATATAAAACATATTTCATACAAAAAATATTTTTTAACAAAAACTCATTAAGAATTTTCTGAACTATTTTAAAAATCTTAAAACCATACATGCCCTAGATTTTATATTTTTTTTAATTGGTTTTTAAGTTCACAACCTTTTTAATATAAATTCTTCCATCGTTAGATTATATAACAAAACTCTGATGTAAAATATCGCATTACTTATATTCTGTTTAGATTAAAAGATGAAATAAAATAAGTTAAGATAATTTATAAATAATAATGAGATTTGTTAATTAAAATTTATAAATATTAATAAATAAAAGTGAGATGAATTGACCGGTTCTAAGTAAGGCAAAACATAGCAAAAAATAACAGAAAATTAGAAAGTTATATAAAAATCTAATCAATTTAATAGAAATGGTTATGATTAAGAAATTTATTTTAAAAAGAAACAAAGGTGGCTGGACTAACCAAATGACACCTGGATGCAAAGGTCATTCAGCCCAGGTCGCACGAACATCCACTGGTCTTTTTTTCTTTTTTTCTATTTTTTTTCTTTTTCTTTTAGTTTTTTTGTTTTCAGTTTCCTGATTTCTTTCCTTTTAGGGATTTTCTTAAACTTTAGGAAGAAAATAGTTTCATTTTTTCTCTCATTTTTTTTTTGTATTTTTAAAATAGTGTATTCAATATTTTTGTAGTTTTTTATTCTATTTATCTTATTTTTCATTTTCTGGTTTGATTTACTATGTTTTTACTTGTGTTTTAGACTTTTTATAATATTTTTTGAACTAATTACATCATTTTTTGGCACTGTTTGAGGTTAGAAAAAGCGCTAGGTAGAAAATTCGCTCGACGTTCATGCGACAGGTGGTTTGAGCGAAGCTCAGACAGATAGTTTGCTCGAGTCTCGCTCAAAACTCTGTTTAAGCAAATAAAGCAGAAAAGTAAAAAATAAGGTTTCCACCATATGACACTATAAATATGTATTTAATAAAAAGTTTAGTACACTGTGTTTTGAATAGTAAGATTTAGTCCAAAAGTTTATTTTATGATTGCTCAATATAATAAAATCCTTTATAGTTTTATAAATGTAAGCACGTTTCTCAATTACGTTAATTCCATATCGTGTGATTGATTATTTGCTTTTATGTATTTTTCTAGGGGTGTACAAAAATCACCAAAATTGACTGTGAACCGATCAGCCCGATCGCCAGAGCATGAAACCGGCAAAGAACCAGTAGGCGGGCGAGAGGAATTGAGAGAAAACCGATATCGGCGGTTCGGCGCCGGTTTGAACCTCTGGAAAACCGCTGAACCAACCAATCCTGTCTATTTATATATATTTTTTTAATATATGTTTATAAAACGGTGTCGTTTCAAATTCAATTAATAACCCCCCCAACCCCTCTTCTTATTCCCTGTATCATCTTCTTTCTCTCTAGTCTCTGCAACTTTCTTCTTCTTCCATGGCAGACGACAGCGTGACGCTTCTTCCATCTTCCTTAGTTCTTCCTCCTTCACACAAGACACCGACGGTAGACCGAAGACCACACCGACGCACGTCGAGACCGATATGATCGATTTTCTCTTCCCAAAACCCACAGTTTCGGCCTGTTCAATAGGCTTATGGAAGACGTCGATGGTGCCTCGGTTTTGCGCCGAAACCGACGCCGAACCCATCGGTGTACAGCCCTATATTTTTCATTGTTGTTTTCACAATAGTTGGTAGCAATGGCTCTGATAGGGATGCTCCAAAGTTGCTTGACATCGTCTCTGTCAGTCTACTTATTTGTTCTAGTTTCTGAACTTTTCAAACTACTAGAGAAAGAAATGAAGAGTTTTAAATAAGAGTAAAATTGTAAATCCATGTCAGGTGAAGTGAAGGGCGTGCAGAGTGTGCACAATAAAGGGACTTCCAAATAGAATTTTAGAAATGATAAACGTAAAAAAGAGACTGTTATTGCACTTGACCATTTTCATAAGGACAATATTAGAATGACTATCAAATGTGTACACTAGTACAAATGAGTTTTTCTTTTTTTCTTATTCTTTAAGTATATTTTAAACATCCTTAAAAATTAAGAAATAAATAAAAAAATATATAAATTCACTAATAGTCACTTCCTTAACCATTAAAAGAAATAAAAAAATAAAAAAAAGTAAATAAGATAAGTTGGCATGATTTGTGAATAATAGTAAGATTGTTGAATTGAAATGAGATAAGTTGGTTTTTAAAAAAATGTGTATTTGGATTTAGAAGTGAGATTAGATGGTTTTAACTTTTTGAGGGTTTTGATAGTTGTGGATCCTATCAATTATTGTATAGTATTTGTAATGATTATGTATTAAAAAACTTTATGTATAGACACTTTTGTGTATTCTTTGTGCACTTCACTAATGCAATTGCTTACGTCATTTTTTTAATATAAAATAACTGATTTAACTAATTACATCAGTGGAGTGTACAAGGAGTACGCAAAAGTGACTATATGTAGCAGAACTATTGTGTATTATTTATAAATATATTTATATTAACCAATAGCAATTAATAAATTACATACCCAAAAAGATATTAAAATCACTTAATTACTAGTAAATCATTTTTGAATTTAGATTAATCAATAATTCTCAAAATTTGAAATTTTTATTATACTATATATCATTCTAATTATGAATTATAAATTATTAAATGCCATTTGTTATTGTAGCCAAAACCCATTATTTCAAATGTGTCAATATTTACAATTATTGGTGGGTCTGGAAAAAAAGTGAAATCTGATCTTCGCATTACAACTACAAAAATTTATCACTTGTTTCTAACAAAAAAATTACATACATGTCCAAACCCCATGCATATACAGTAATGTTGTTACAATTTGGAATATTGGATGTTAAAATTCTCAACGTTAACTTATCCCAAATCTATTTAATTTGTATAACCAATAAAGTTTATAAAATATCAAAATTCAAAGACCACTGAGAAATTCAAAATGTACTTAGTAAATATTTATAAATTCCAATAATAAAAGTACACCCTTACAGTGAGAAGAAAATTACATACGTGCCCACTTGGGAAAATAACATTCAATGGTCACCCCTGTCTACCTATGTAGGTACGGCAATCCCATCCCCTCCCCCCCCCCCCCTCTCTTATCCTCATACTTGGGTTTGCAACGCCAATTCCAAGTTTTCCAAGAAATAATGGAAGGAAAGAGACCAAAGATAGTCCTAATTTGAGAAGTCTAACCCGCACGACAAAACCAGAAATTAACTTGATCCTGCCAAGTATGAAAAACACCCATGTGCACACCTAATTGAATAGCAGCCATTCTCTAGATTTAACGAGCAAAGTCCCCAGTACAGAGCACATGATTCAAATCCTCAACATTATACCTAGAACAACAATTACGTTTAGAAACCATAGAGATCCCAATGGTTTTAATCTTCTCATCAACACTCAAGCAGTTGTGGGAAGCCTTCCACATCATGATAGAAAGTTTCTTAGGAAGATTATTATGCCAAATCCAAAGGGCCCAAGGTAAAGGAGACGCCCAAATCTGAATCAATCCCAAGCATCTTTAGTAGTGAAATTACCATCTGGGTCCTTTAACCAAATTAAAACATCGTGCTCATCCTTCCTTCGAGCTAAAGACTAACAAAAATCTGAAGTTTCTTTAATACCCACAAGCCTTTCCAATAGAGGAATATCTCACCCATTATCTAGACAACATTCTTTAATCTTCAACGTGGGCTGCTCAATAACCGGATAATGACAACAAAAAGGACCATCATCAACAAAATTATAATACCAAAAATAAATATTACACTCTCAAACACTCCACTTAGAGTTACTTAAAACATAAAAAATACTCCTAACAAGAGATTTCCAAAATCGAGTACCCGTGGTTGGTTCCAGAAGCGATAAGTGACTGCCCCTAACATACTTGTCCCTAAAAAAATCCGCCCATAAGAATTTGCTCGTAATAAGGCGCTAAGTCAACTGTAAAGCCCTCTGAATATTACCAAAGTCCTGAATACCCAAGCCACCTTCCTCAACATGCCTACAGATAGTACTCCAAGCAATCAATTTCCTTTTTATGATTACCCTCCGAGTAGCCCCGAAAGAAGGAACTCAGGAGCTTATTCAACACCTTGATCACGGTTTTAGGGACATGAAAAATGGCCAAAAGAAGAGTAGCCATACTCGACAAGACATGATGAAGCAAAATAGTACGACCACCAGTAGAGAGCATTTTTATTATCCAACCCACAATCTTCTTTTTAATCTTACCAAACGACTCACTAAAATCTCCAACTGTAGGTCTTCCAACCACAATAGGAATACCCAAATATTTGAAAGGAAATTAACCCTCAGAAAAATCAGTAATACGAAGAATGGATGATTTCCTAGAAAGATGAATCCTTTTAGAAAAAAATATAGCACTTTTTTCTTTACTAAGAACTTGACCTACCCAATGTTCATAAAGATTCAGAACCTTCATCAAACCCCTTATGGATCTCTTACTACCATTAGCAAAAAACACAATATCATTTGCATACGTAAGGTGAGAAATAAGAGTAGCTCTAACTTGAACAAATTGACCAATTTTACCATCCTTAAAGGACTTATTGACATGACATCCATCATGGTGTCATCCATTGCACCAAGGCATCTTTGCAAATGAATAACCAGGTAATTACATAATTAATGCAAGTTGATGAAGATTAATTTTATCCAAAATACTTATATCAAGTTACTTCTTTATGAGAGTACGGTGAAAATGTTACTGAAAACTAGGGATAATTTCGGTGGTTGCCTAAGATGTAAGGATGCACCCCGGTAGTGTGTGTTAGGACAATAATATGTGTCTCAAGCACTCATAGGGCCCGCATTAGTCTCGTTACATGTCAGTTAACAATTTTGCTGGAATGTCGAAACTGCTCAACCACAATGTGTTGTTCTTGTCCATGTGCTACTAGCAAAGAAAAGATGGCTACTTGTTCCTCGACGGTCACCTCTCGTCTAGAATCCCTCAAAAAGTGATTGTTTTGTACCAACAAGCATTACTCTCTGCATCAAGCTATCACTCATTGTCACTATCTGGGAGTAGTTTTGTTGACATGTAATGCAGGATACTGTATGCAATAGAAGATCTGAACTTCATGCCCAACATCTCAAAGTTGTGGCACCCTGTGGTTCGAAATTTCCCCCATTTTGATTTTACCTAACATTTTCAATAAACATGCATGTCAATAACCAATTGAGTAAAAAGAGGTACATGCATTGACAAACAATAAAGTAGTAGTAATATTAATATCAAGGATATCGTTACCCTTAAAGCATTTTCTAGCTCTCGTCGCTCGCCACTACCGTATTCGTGTCAGGGTCCCAACCCATACCGGTTTGGCTCATTAGATCAGTGAACAAGTGTTGCCTTTGCTTCCACCTTTGGAGTTTGCCTTGAATCTGAACCGTGTCAAACACATTTACACCAACAACGATCATCCGTTGGGCATATATTGTATGGTCTCTACTTGTGATCCTCCCTGCCCTTAATGTACCGTTAAAGGCGTCTGCATACAACATGTTAACAACAAATATATCCTCCATGCCATTGACCCAAAGTTCACAATCACGGTAAGTGTTTTCCTAATAATCCATGTTGAATAGCCAAGAAAATCCCAATATGGCAATGCAAGATATTTTTTTGTAATATAAGCAAATATGTTCGCCACAGTTAAGTAGAAACAGACAAGTATTGAAAACATGATATATGCAAATAATACATACAATGCAAAATTATTTAGTGATTATTATAATAACTGGTAGCAAAGGAGTTACATTACAAATAATTAATAAAAGAGAGGGGATTGCATTGAAATAGGCCATACCTATTGAGATGGACGATCTGTACAAAAGGAGCATAAGTAGTAACGCTACAATATAACAAAATACCAAAGTGTATTAACAATTGATGTCCACAACACAATAGTAGTTCTAAGGTATATGTTAATTGAAGCAATTTGCAGTTATAAGATAAAGAAGACACCAGTTTTATAGTTAAGAAAAATAACATGAAGCCATGAAAAAATAGAAATAAAATACATGCCTTAGATATATAACACATAGCTGAACTAGAAAAATATATAGTATGCATCAATCACAAAAATTTTCCCAATGGAACCGAACAACAACTATTATCTCACCCAACTATAAAACTGGCAGGCAGCAACTACCAACACCCAAATATGAAACAACAAACTAAATAATTTTTTAAAGTAACACACTATTTAATTCTGGGAGTCACAGCCACAAGTAACACAGTGAAAATCCATCTTATTTTGCTGTACAAATGGAGAAACACAGCATGAATAACTAATATGGCAAACCTGATGGAAGGATGATTATTGATGAAAGATGTTTCGGCAATGTAATGACTTTTGATGCTGCTATATATATGGCAATGATGAAGAGTTAAGACCATTAGCTATGGTTACAAGTTTTAATCAGTACTATAGATGTTTACAAGTGTTAACTACATAATTAATGTGGCAGTAGCAACATAGCAACTAATCATGAGGCAAGTGAAATTTATGCACTACCAAAGAGCACTACCAAGAAATCATCAGGGAGGATATGAGGTTAAAATCACGCAGAAAACCCAACACAACAACTATTATCTCACCCAACTATATATAAAACTTGCAGCAAGTACCAACACCCCAATATTAAACACCAAACTACACCTAAAGGAGTTTGAGGCTGAATTTAATAAGAACAACCTATGACCGGATCTCTCATATCATAAGAACATTTCAACCATAATTATGGTGGAGCCATTAGAGGCGTAGATTTTAGGCTTTTCCAGTAGAATAGCATGGCGCAAATAAAATTTATCACCCTTAAAAAAATAAGTTTACACACTACAACACAAATACTTTTTAGTGACGGTTGTGAATTTGTGACAGTCTCTAAACCGTCACTAAAAAGGCATTTCTGTGACGGTTTCTGGAAAGCGTCACTAAAAGTGTGAGAGATTCTTTTTTCGTTCGAACGTCATGTAAAAACTCGTCCGAACGTCACATATACGTTCGAACATGTCACTACTTAAGTTCGAACGTTAAAAGTTATGGCGCCAACGTTTGAACATTAGTAATTAATGTTCGAACGTTAATTGTAAATTTAAATTAATTATGACTCTAATTTAAAATTTATGTGGTTTTTATAATGCATAATTTGTATACAAGTCTAAAAAATTTACTTGTATATATTTATATATACACAATTTGTAAAATATAATTATAAATATATTTATGATTATTTATATAAATATATATTTATATATACATATATATTTATGTATATTTGAAGTGCAGTGATTTAGTATTAAAGTTGAAAAATATAACATTAAAGAAGATTGAGAATTGAAATAAAAAAACTATATATATATTAAATAATATTGTTCCCTACAAATATTAAAAGCAAAATACAAAATATGATAAAAGTATGTAAACAACATTTAGATGATAGCGTTGTCCGGGAAATCCGTAACCCGTATCTCCTTAGTCAAGGTATCAACCTTTTCATTAAGGATACCTACACGGTGGGCTATCTCGGCGATAGACACTTTTACAGCCCTGAGCGATTGATCGATCTTACGATCAATATGCGCAGTCAGCTGTGAGATAACTACATCAACCGAAGCAAGCCGCACATCTCCTGCAGATGTACTCGCTGGTTGCTGACCACTACTCCCCACACCATGCTTGGGCTGCGTCTGAGGAACTAGATCCTGTACAGGGGGTGGCTGACGTCCCCTCGCCTGTCCAATGCTATGTTATTTCTATTAACGTTCCAACGATTAAGGAAACGTTGGAACATTATAAATATAACGTGAGATATAATACGTTCGAACATACTAAGTCATCGTTCAAACGTTTGTCAATTGATTTTTCAAAATATATTAATAATATTTATTTTATTAATATATGTTATATTAATTATAATGTATATTATAATATATAGCATACTATATCTAATATTATATTATAATAAAAGTTTAGTATATGTTATTATGAAATACTTTATGTAACCTTCGTTCAATTTATAATTAGGTTATGGACTTATCTTTCTAATTCTATCAAGGATATATATAGGTTGTTATTAGTTTTATTAATTATAGCCAAATGTCTATCACTATGTATTATGTTTCTATTTAAAGTATTATGTGATAATAGTATATATGTGGCAAATCAATTACTTGAAATAAATTGTATAATAACAACTTAAAATGATAATTTTAATTATAATAACAAATTATAATAAATTGAAATATATAAGTAAATAAGTATCAAATTATATTATGGAATAAATTGTGTAATAACAACTTAAAATGATAATTTTAATTATAATAACAAATTAAATTATATAACTAGGGAGAATGGTCTCGAAGAAATATATATCAAATTGCTTGACTGTCATAGTCTCTTTGGCCTTGTGAGTTGTCAAGGGAGAGGAACTTTGACAGTTAAGCAATTTGACTAAAATTTAGACATTTCTTCGAGATCATTCCCCTTAGTACAAAAATATAACACCATAGTTTTGATCATTGTTAATTCAAGACATTTTAGGCTTAATTATTTCATGTATTTTTTGATAGATATTGTATGACATTGTATATCTAATCTTAGACCCGTTCAGGAATTAGTGTACATTTAGGTATCCACTAATTCCTGAATTATCCAGTGTGCACAGTTTGGGATTATATCATATGTATTGCACATTCTTGTTACTCCTACTGAACACGTTTGGTATGAAGTTTCGGTGTCTTCCTCTACTGTTCTTCGAATATACTGTTCACTCAGAGGGTCACAATCCCTCTGAGTGAACATGTATACTTGGAGAACTATGGGGAGATACTGTCAAAATTTCTACTGACGTGGAAAGTAGTAGAGTGACGGGATATGTGCAATATGGATAATATAATCTCGAATGGGATAGAACCAACTACCTTATAAAAATAGCAGTGAGAATTGGAGCATGACATGCATGTGAATTTTCATCGTACATTTAGTGTTACTAATAGATAGAAATTTTTAGAAATGGACAAAAGTTGGATGCGGCTAGGCGATAGACTTGGAAAGGATTACACACTCTATGCGCATGGAGTAAGAACCTTCATTGATTTTGCTTGACCATCTGCTGATAGTTGTGGTTACATTAAGTGTCCATGTCGGGGGTGTAAAAATTTGTGTGCGATATCATTGGCTGATATTGAACGTCATATATTTGTGAACAGTATGAATATGGGGTATACCCGATGGGTATTGCATGGTGAGCTGTATGCACAGTCAGCAGATGTAACGTTCGGTTAAAATTATAATATGAGAGACATGGATAATGATTATGAGCCGGATGAGATGTAGGAGATGTTGGGTGACATTGGAGCTGGGATGTTTATGGATGACGTAGACAACAATCCCTCAAGTGATCGAGGGACTAATTGTGAAAATTTTGCAGCAATGTGAGAAGATGCAAAGTGCGAGCTTTATCCAGGCTGTACAAAACATTCCAAAGTGTCGTTTATTGTGTGGTTGCTTCACATTAAGTCATTGTGTGGGATGTCGACGAAAGCAATAAACATGGTATTGGACTTATTTAACGAGGTGCTTCCCGATAGATCTGCATTGTCAAAGAACTTTTATGAAACGAAACAGTTGAGAAAGAGATTAGGGTTTGAGTACAAGTCAATACATGCATGCAAGAATGATTGTGTTTTGTTCTGGAAGGAGAACAAGGGGAAACAAGCATGTCCTGTATGCAGAGAGTCGAGATGGAGGGCTAAGAAAAATGTCTAGGTGGATCTGTAACATATGTCATTAAATGTGATTGGTGGGACATAGGTGGTGGTCGACGTTCGATACATAGCGATAATCACTTTACGAGTATCAATACTGCATTTAAATGGTATGAAGATGATCCATTTGTATTGGTTTGTCAGGGTACCCAAGTCTATTACTTAATTGATCTATTGAAAAGCACTGATGAAGATAGTGGAGAGATAACTTGGCGAGTAGTACAAAAATTTGTCCCTCGAAATATATATGAAGCAGGAACGAGTGCGGATTATGAGAATAGTGGAGATGAAGATGACACTCCGATAATAGAGGCCTACCAAGAAGATGGAGAGGGTATTAACTTTTTGTTGACCTCGGTGCACTCAAGTTGCTCCCCTTGTGTAGAGATGACGCCCCACCCATCCTTCTTGACCGGTCTATATTAAATGATCATTCAATTTAAGTAAGTGAGGAAGAAGAAGAGGAAGAGTCAGAAGAAAACGAAGAAGAATCCGATAAGGAAGTGGATAAGGAGGATGAAGAAGAGGTTGATGACGAAGACGAAGATGTTATTGAGGGAGATTTTGAAACAAGCATGAAAAATACATCCGAAGACGAAGAATAAAAGTACTAAATATAGAAATCATATTGGTGAATATAGAATTTTAAACTTTTCATAATTTCTTCTAATTAATTTTCTTTATCATATTAATCATGCCTCAATAATGCTGCCAAAACGACAACGAAGAAATTTGCCTCCCCCGCCAAGTCCAAGTCCCGAACCTATTGAGGATCCTCATCCGAGTGTTTCCCTCCTCAAGATCAAGTGCAGACACAAGAGAATGACAGCCAGTCAACACCTACCAGTAAGAAAATATTGTTGATAGTTAAAAGAATATCAATACTTTTATCTCAAAAAATATATAACTATAATTATATTATTATCTAATAGTTGATGTATTCACTTGTCGTGGTCGTGGTTATACACGTGGCATTTCTCTTGAGAAATGCTGAAGGCACGGAAAACTCAAGGTCACAATTCCTGATAATTCCATTGGAGAAGTGGATGATAGTGCAGCAAGGTTTTCATCCTATATTGGTACAGTAGTTCGAGCTTATGCTCCATTTTATGTGCGATCATGGCGGGATGTTCCGCTCGAGATTAAGGAGCACATTCAGAGTCGTGTGCTGGAGAGTTTACATTGAGAATATATTTTTTGTATACTACATTAGTATATTATATTTTTTATGTGATTCACTTCTTAAGATGAATTCGACCTCGACTTTAGCCGTAGTGAGGACTTGAGAACTGTCAATCGATTGATGGCTACACTATTCCGACGTCACAAGGGACGATGGCATGACCACTTCAAGAAATTTGAGACGTTGGAAGAAGCTGCGCAATCCCCTTTCCAGCAAATGAAGTTAGACGATTGAAGAAAGTGTTGTGATCTTTTTGCAAGTCCAGATTATTAGGTATTTTAGATTTATATCTAATGATTATTTACATTATATTTGGGCTATATATTATATGCATATATATTACAATTAACATTCTTAATTAATTTTGTAGCACTTAAGTTCTACAAATGCACATAATAGATCTGCTTTGACTATCCACCATCGTGCTGGTTCAAGATCATTCCACCGTCTTGCTGAAAAAATGGTAATTAATAAATTATAGAATTCATTTATTTTTCTAATATTATATTATTTAAGTACTAATATTATCTTTTTAAAATTGTTAATGTCGCTTTGTTAGAAACGTGATGATCTTGAAAACTTTTCACTTATTCATGTCTATGCTGCTGCAACAAATAATTATGTAAGTATTGTTATTTTTGTTAAATAAATTATGCAACATGTGAATAATTTATTTTTTATTTATATTTATTTTAATACGTTATTTATTATGTGTTTTCTTTGACATTGCAGGAAAAAATGATGGAGATGCAGTCAGTTTCTGGAGAATCCTCTCCGAGCGACATAGATCACGTAAGTGCTCGGGCCCAACTCTAGTATGACAAGAGATTTGGGACGAGTTTTCAAGCATTTTGGTTCGTCCTCCTCATCCTCTTCGGCTTCACAAATTAATAATCTTACCAAAAATTTAGAAACTGCACGGCGTGAGAATGAGTATATGAGGTCGAGACAGCAAGAGTTAGAGTCTCTCTTAGAGCGACAATCTCATTTTGAGACTCGTTTGTAGGATCAACAGAGAGACCAAGAGGAAAGAATTCGCAGTGAAGTTCAAGAGCAAGTGCAGCGGGAGATGATGGTCCAGATTGAGTGTGTTATATCATTGCAACAACAACGTGGTGGGTGAGGAAAAAATAAATGAATTCTCTCAATTTTATTCTTTTCTATAACTTTTATTATCTAATTTTAAAAGTTTCTAAGACATTGTTAGTTGTAGAATATTTATGGTATGTAATATGATACAATTGGTATGTTTTTTAATTTTATAAAATTAGTATTTCTTATCTTTACGTTCGAATGTAAACCAAAAACGTTTAAACATTACTTCACGTTCGAATGTTGGAATGTATTTGTAAACTTTTGAACGTTCTCACCCGAAACAAACAAAAGAACAAAGCGTCCGAATGTTCAGACACATCATCTTTAACATTCAAACAAATATCCGAACGTTATACTCATTACGTTTGAGCATTGTTCCTTTAACGTGAATTCGAACGTTTAATGGCGTCAACGTCCGGACGTATATATGTCTGAACGTAAATATGATACGTTCAAACACTTTTCAACGAACGTCAACTTTTGTCATTTGAATGTCAACTGCTCGGGTTGACGTTCAAACGTATAAATTTATGTCTGAATGTTATTTTCTGTGACAGTTTTCAACCATCACAAAAAATGTAACGTTCAAACGATTCTCCAAACGGAATACCTTAAACTGTCCCTAAAAATATTTTTAGTGACGGTTCAACAGTAAAGCGTTACCAAATGTATTCTGTGACGCATATTAGGTGACGGTCGTGGTGACGGTTGTTTAGTGACGTTTTGGTTGTTTTTAGTGATGGTTTCTTCTGTCACAAAAGATTATTTGTGTTGTAGTAACATCTGATGTCTATCCACGCTTAAAAAGTGATAAAGTACATAAGATAGATATATCTAATTTAATATATTATACCTTGGAAGGGAAAAGTTGTTGCTTATCGTAAAAACATTACAGAACAAGCACACAACCCTGCATGCCAGTAGATGTCAAATAACATGATCCAAATACAAATATTTTTATAATAAATGTTTCAATTAAACTTCTTACAATTGAGAATGTTTGACTCTCTTGATATGAAAGTAATCCCTAATATGTATTTCTTGAAAAGATGATCAACAAGAGAAGCAAAATAGTTGTTATATCTGCAACAATGAAGGGACAAATGTAAACAAAATGTAAACTTGAACATTATGTCATTATATATGCCCCAGGTTGGTAGAATTAGCCTCTAGATCTATTGACAACGAAGAGGCATATACTTTAATAGAAAGGGTGATGAAGGAATTCGAAAAGCAAGTTTCAGATATTAGAAAAAAGATAGGTAGCGTTACTCTAACCATTCAATGTATTGAATCTAAGGAACACATAGCCAGCCTACTGAGAATTTAGATCATAAGAGTAAAGTAGCAACACCCAAATGTGTAAAAATAAAATTGTGAATATGATGTGGGTGCCCATTACGAACAGATTTAGCAGGCAATAAAGAAAGACAAATAACTAGCCACGGTTAGGGATTATAAATGGAAATAAAATCACATATTGTTCTACCTAGTAGGACCGCGTCTTCGGTGCCGTCGTGACTGAGGTCTGGGTGCTACGACATTTATGGGTAGAGTTGAGGACAGCTGTGCGGTGCTTGTAGAGATTGGTTGGGGTGGATCTCCTCGGTGTAGCCATCTTCAATTTATATATGAGCTAATTAAACTCTTATAAGTTAATAAAAAGAAGGAAATGAGCAAACCCCCAATGAGATTTTACATGTTTTCAGGAATCACCACATGAAGAGTTTTGCTCGAACTAAGTACTGCTGTGGGAGAGCCATGTCAGCTCAAGTGCTTCGTTTTCCACAAGAGAAATGGTCATAATTGCCCATATAATATGAAATTGCTCAATGAAGCCCATTTTCAAACAGTTCAAGAACACAAAATGGAGAAGAGAAAGTGAAAAATAATTAGATGCTCGACCCAAATGATTAGATCCAGCCAAATACTAATTAGATTATCAAAGCTTAATGCAAAACTACTCTCTTCTTATGCTACAGATTGGACAGAGATGTAACCTAACACTATGTGGTAACCTAACAATCTAGGCCGACTCCTAGGAATATAGAGAGAGAAGCTCTCCATTCTCTCTAGAAACAGCCAAAGTTTTGAAAGCACAGGAGGAGCCCTCCCAACCTCCCTCATCTCTCTTCCCTCTCATCTCTTTCCTCCTTTTCTTTTTATTTTTCAGTGCTTTTTTAGGGCAAATGATGGAGGAAGTCCGATCTGCTGTTCTCCAACGTCCGGCGACCACCACGCGCCACTCCATGGGCTTCCCAAGGCACCGATCTTTCAAAAGGGCGAACAAATTTGCCGAATGGAGTGGCGCGTGAGCCACACTCGCGACCCAAAGTTTCGGGCCAAGAGCGCGTGTAATCCACGCGTCACCACACTGAGTGCTTTTCAGCCGCGATGCGCGGCTGTGTTGGGTACAGGACCACTAACTGCTGCTAACCAAACTAACCGCCATCCCTCCAGGGTGGCACGTGGCCTTGACATGCCACCTCAGTCGCTACTTGTGTGTTTTTACAATTTCCTTCAAGGTTGAAAATGCGGTGCCCGCTCTTTCCAAGATGCGATCGATTTTTCCCATTGTATTTTTATTTTCTATATTGTCTTTACTTTTTAGAAATAAAAAATAAAAAACATTGTCTCTTCGGATCTTAGTTCGAAGAGGTGGGTCCCCCCCTCCACTTTGTCGGGATTTGGTGCACCCTACTCCGCCTAGTCAAGGTAGGGGGCTTTGTTACTTCTGTCGTGGACAGAGTTGTGTTGTCTCTTAAACTTAGGTCTTTAGAGACTTACCATCTGGACTAGACCATGTCAGTCACGGAAGTGTGCTGGAAACCTATTAATGTTTTAATTGGCTTGTACTATTTGTTTCAGGTCAACTTTGTCATATCCTCTTTTAATGAATGAATTTACTCCGTTTAAAAGAAAAAAAAACAATCTAGGCCATGCAACCATCTCTCCATATGATAAAATAAATCACATATCTTCCAAACCATGCCACTATCATGATACCAAATCTTAACTTTAAAGAAAGGTCAACAAGAGTTGTCAATAAAGAAAAAACAAAGAAAAAGGTCATGACCCGAAGTGGAGAGGAAATTACACAACATCTTTAGAAGGTGCAAAATATTTTTCTTCCCATGAGATGCAGAGGAAATTTTTGAATTTTGAGTCTTGAAATTTTTGAATCTTGGCAGGTGTTTAAAGAGTTCTTTCACTGGAGAACCACTGCCAACAAGATGTAATGCGGTACTTGTGCTATGCCTACTTCTCTCATCAATAAAATTCTTCTTTATTGTTGGAGTATGGATTTTGGAGACTCCCACCATAAATAAATGAAACTGAAAATCTAATCGTTTAATGCTATCGGAAGACTGCTGTGGGAGATCCGAGATAATACCGAAATAATATTGAATAGAAACAAAAAAGTAAAGCTAGGTGCAGTATTTTAAATTGCAAAAGATTGTACGTGTTGTTGATTTCCCAAATCCCATTATATTCAACTGTTTTGCTAGTAAGTGGATTAATGAGACGAAGACATCATGAGGTGATAGTGAATTAACATATATTCACTCAAGATATCATTAATTGTAAATTGGACAGCGAAAGCAAAAGGTTCTTTGAATGGGGGAGAAATTAGGTCCTGCAAATGGAAGTTTCATTTTCAATAATTTGAACTTACTGTGACAACTACCAATAATTTAATTATACAGATATACGTCCTATCAAGTCCCTGCATGGGTATTGTTTTTAAGCAGTCTTAACATTGGATACCTTTATCTTGTGTTGTATCTTTCATAATATGAGATCCTAGCTAAGTATTCTTTGATTGCCCCAGTTTTATATCAAAACAAAATACAATTAACTTTCTCTGTTTTTTGTTTCTTTTCCTAAGCATTGAACCCATCAAGGAATGACATTGTGGCAAAAATTACAGTTCATTTATAAATCTAAAGTCGTCTAAGAATGTAGACTACGTTTTCTATTGGAAAATCCATTAGGTCACTTGCCTATTGCATGCATCAAAGGCCACCGTTTCTATTTATAGCAATCAAAATGGACAAGCATTATAAGCAGCAGCAGCATCCAATTGAGGCTGACACAAAACTAACCCAACACGGAACTAAAACCTATGCAAACTACAAACCTAACCCAGTCATGAAATTTGAGTATAAAACAAGCCCAAATTGGAATAAAATGAAGAGAACAAACCTTGGGGTCACAAGGATGACGACGACAATGATGGGGTCACAAGGATGACGGGGTTTCTTCGATCGGTAGTTCGGCACTGAGGGAGGGTGTAATGGGCCCCTTCAACTGAGAATAGGATTCCAAGTAGCTTGTTTAACATCAATTCCTTGCCACTAAACCAAGACTTCCACCTTGGCTCTGTTGTTTACTTTCCTGCTACGGCACTGCAGAATGACCTAAGGTTTAGGTATAATTTCTCCTTGAGCATCCACTGGTGGCAATGTTGTCAAAGGAGAAATATGTTGTCCAACCTTCTTCAAACAAGAGACATGGAACATAGGATGTAAGCCACTTGGCCAATCCTTTCCAATATTTGAAAAGGGCCAAAAAATTTGGGTGACAACTTCATGTTTCTCCTTACTGCCAAAGACTTTTGTCTATAAGGCTGAAGCCTCAAATAGACCCAATCCCTCACTACAAAAGTCATTTCAGTATGCTGTTTATCATACTAAAACTTCAATCTGTCTTGTGCCAACACCATATTACTCTTCAATATGTCTAATATCTGCTCACGAGACTTCATCAAATCTTCCACAATTTAATTATATGAGAGACCTGGAACATATGCTCAAAGAGGAGTAGGTGGCACTCCATAGATTGCCTTATAGGGAGTTAGCTTAGTAGAAGCTTGAAAAGTGATATTATACCACCACTCAGCCAAAGCCAACCACTTAGACCATTGCCTTGGTTTATCACCCAAAAAGCATCTTAAAAAAATGCTCTAAACACTTGTTTATAGCTTCAGTTTGACAATCACTTTGAGGATGGTATGCTGAAGAATAGGCCAGATTCACACCTTGCAACTTGAAGATCTCCTTCCAAAAAGAATTGAAGAAAGTAGAGCCTCGATCATATACAATGGATTTAGGCATGCCATGTAGTTTAAAAACATGATTCAAGAAAGCTGAGGCCACTTTAACTGTTGTAAAATGATATTTCAAAGGTAGGAAATGAGCATATTTCAAAAATCTGTCAACAACTACCATAACAACTGAGTAGCCTTTAGACACAGGCAATCTTTCTACAAAATCCATAGATATATCAGTCTAAACTGCTTAAGGAACTTGCCAGGGATGAAGCAACCCAGCTGGATGAATATTTTCAATTTTATTCATCTGACAAATTTCACACTTCCTGATGAATTTCTTTATCTCAGTCTTCATATCAGGTTAGTAAAAGTCAGACCTTGCTCTTTGCAGTAACGTATGAAACTCTGAGTGACTTGCACTAGGGCTTGCATGAACAAAATGCAATATCGTGACTTTTAATTTTGCACAATCAGGAATATACAGCCTACCCTTCTTGAACAAAAATCCCCCTTTAACAACAAATGATGAACTTGCTGAAGGGTTCCGCTGTAAAACAACAAACTATTGCTGCACCACTTGAGCCTTAGCATATGTCCTTTTGAATTCTTCTAGCCAAGTAGGATTTGGAATAGATATGGCTAGCACAGATTCACCATTCCCATCCTAATCTCTTATGGACAAAGCATTTGCCACTTTGTTCTTCACAACCTTCTTGTATTCCCAGAAAACCAAGCAATTTTGAAAGCCATTTCTATTGAGCAGGAGTTCCAATCTTTTGTTCTAGCAAGTATTTCAAGCTATGATGGTCAGTTCTGACAATGAATGAACCACCCAACAAATAAGGTCTCAATTTCTTGATTACCAAGACAAAAGCCAAAAACTCCTTTTCATAGGTGGATAACTGCAGATTCTTGCCCTTTAAACCTTGGCTTAAAAAAGCCAAATGTCTTTACTCCTACATCAATACAGCCCCTACACCACTAGCATACGCATCACATTCAATTATAAATGCTTTAGAAAAATCAGGAAAGGATAAAACAAGAGATTGTGTTACAGCTTGCTTCAATTTCTCAAAAGCTTTGGTTGCTTCCTCAAACCACTTAAAAGCTTCCTTCTTCAACAAGGATGTTAATAGAGCAGCTATGATACCATAATCTCGAATAAAATTTCTGTAATAGTCAATCAAACCGAAAAAATCCCTCAATGCTTAACAAATTTAGGAACTAACCATTTAATCATTGAATCTAACTTTTTTTGACCTACCTTGACCCCCTCCTTAGAAATGAGATGCCGCAAATACTCAATCTCAAGGCAAGCAAAGTGACATTTAGATCTCTTTACATACAACTGATGACTTTGTAGAGTATTCAAAATAGTAGCTAGATGCTTCAAATGAGATTGCAAATCTCTACTATAAACTAGTATATCATCAAAGAAAACAATGACAAATTTTCTTAAAAATGGCCTAAACACATCATTCATAAGGCCTTTTTATGTGGAGGGTGCATTAGTGAGTCCAAAGGGTATTACAAGAAGCTCATAATGACCCTCATGTGCTCGAAATGCTGTCTTGGAAATGTTGTCCTCCCTCATGTGAATCTGATGATAGCCTAACCTCAAAACAAACTTAGAAAAAATAGTTGCCCCAAAAAGTTCATCAAGCAATTCATCCATCACTGGTATAGGGTACTTATCTTTGATTGTAGCCTCATTAAGTACCCTATATCTATGCATATTCTCCAAGAACCATAACCTTTTCTCACCAAAAGGATAGGTGAAAAAAATGGTGACTAACTTGGCCTAATGACACCAAATTGCAACAACTCTTTGGCTATTTTTTCAATTTCAGTCTTTTGGTAATATGGATATCTATATGGCCTTACACTCATTGGTGTAGAATCTTTTTTCAGAAGTATTTGATGATCATGAGACCTCTGTGGAGGTAAGCCTCTTGGTTCATCAAAAACTTTCTAAAATATGTCTAACAGATTCAAGATATCGTGACGTACATCATGCAACACCTCTTGAGACTGAACTACTTGTAAAAGGAATCCCTTGCTCTCCATTGAAGAAAGTTTAGCAACCTCAACATCATCAATCAAGTTGCTTGAAGTAGAAGCTAATACTTTTAAACATGTCATCCTTTGTAAGTAAACTACATATGCAACTTGCCAAAATCCTAAAGGATAGGCCCCAATGATAGCAACCATTGTACTCCCAATACTATATCACAACCACCCAAATTCTAAGTAAGAAAATCAGATACCAAGGTTGTACCTTGTATATGTAGGGACACATCACTACATTTCCCATCACTAGCCACCATATCACCATTTGCAATTTTGACCTGCATAGGAGCAGATTTCTGTATTTCCAGCCCACATTTAATTTCCACCGCATCATCCACAAATTATGGGTACTACCAGTGTCTATCAAAATAGTCACCCTTATCTTCTTAATCTGGCCAAGAACTCTTATAGTTTTTGGATTTGGTGTTCCCACCAAAGCTTGAACTGAAATTGAGGCAGCACTAGGATCACTTTCATCTGCTAATTATCATCTTCTTGTGACTGCTCAGTCTCTTCTTCTGATTCCCATGACTCCATTTGAGATAAATTCATACCCTCCAAGACATATAATCTTGGTTTTGCACATTTATGGCCTTGATAGTATTTCTCATCATAGAAATAACAAAGACCATTTTTTCTTCTATCTTGCATCTAAGTTTCTAAAATTCTTTGATAAGGCATTTTAGAAATAGCCATCAAAGAATTTTAGAAATAGCCTGCTCTCGAGGTGGTGTTTCCAAAATTGAAGGAGCTTGCACTAATCTCTGCACACTAGCCCTTGAATCCTAAGAGGTAGTCTTCCAAGCCTTTCTTGTGCTCCAAATATTATGTTCTTGAGTATTGGCCAGACCAAACGCATTATTCAATTTCTTGGGATTAAACATCTTCACAATAAACCTCACTTCATCTTTTAGACCACTTATAGAGCAACTCAGTTTATTCTTCTCAGAAATGCCCTTGAGTATATTAGAAATCAAGTCAAATTTTATCTTATAAGTTGCTACTGTGCCCAATTGTTTCAACCTTGTAAGAGCCTCCACCGGATCATCATAAATAGATAATCCAAACCTCACTTGCAATGTTTGAGTAAATTCATCCCAAGAACGAAACAAACTACCATGTAAAAAGAAGCAAAAAAGATCCTTTGTCCTGGTGGTACTTGATGGTATAAGAAGTATTGATTAGCCTTATACATCCATAACATAGGATTCCTACAAGAAAATCTTGGAAACTTTACCTTAATGTTTTTAAAAATTCCTTTGTCAACTTGTTCACAACAAGGCACTTCCTCATTTTCTTCATGCATTTCCTCATGATTTCTACCCATATCTTCATGGCCCATTGATCCATTCACTAATATTCTTGAAATTTGTTGTACAACTTTTGCAAACTTTTATCTTGATTCTCCCTGTCGATTCTTGCTACTGTACCAAGACAGTAATTTTATCTTCAAGTTGCTTCTGCTGTGGATCTTGTTGTTGCCTAAGATGATTCAAAGAATCCACCACTTGTGCATAGGATCGCGTCCCTTCAACCATGACTTCTGATACCAATTGTAATGGGCCCTTACAACTGAGAATAGGATTCCAAGAAGTAGAGAGAGAATGTCCAAAAAGAAAATGTTGAGAGAGAGAGATTAGAGAAGAGAAAATGAGAGGGCAAGTGACTGAAATTATTTCATGCGTATTATTTCTTTTCTTCTATTTTTATAGTTGAACAATTAGTCATACGGCACCGTTTCGTGCCTTCTTTACAGATTAGTATTTTCCACTAATGCAAACAACACCGTTCTATTTAATCACATTAAAATCAAATGACATTGCATCCTCACCAAGACCTGTCATATACATATCCTTCTAACTAACAAAATTACCATTTTATCCTTATTTCTGTTGTTGCACATGAAGCCAACCACAAGCTTTCAACAATCCACCTCTACTGCTGCACATGAATCCCTCAATGTTGCCATCACTTTGGACCCTTGATGGGTTTTTGGACCCTTCAAAAACCCTTACAACAAGGTTTTTAACCCATGTGTCAAAATGACACCATTTTGGTTCATCAAAACGGCGTCATTTTGACATTGGGTTTAGTTTAAAAAAAAACTAGAACTAGAATCTGGTTTCCCAAATTTCAAACAAGGTCGGGAAAAATTCGGCCTGAATGAACAGTGCTAATTAACATCTGAGATGGAGAATTCTAGTTGTAAATTGGCTTGTTACTGGTTGTAGAGATTTTTGGTTGTCATCAAAAGGTTTGATTTGCATCAAGGCCTTGTAGTGAGGGTGTTTTGTATAATTTTATTTGTTGCAAGAGTATTTTAGTTTGCTCCAATATGTAGTATGGACGTTTTAGCCTACCCAGGAACAGGAGCTCTGGTAAGATTAGTTGCAATAGCAGGGGTATTTTAGTACAATATGGTATCTATAGAAGGGCAATTTGGTGCAAGTCATTACAATAATTCCTACTGGGTATGGTTTAAATTCGCTCTAATCACATTAATTAGTGTGTCATACTTTAAATGGCTGATCTAAAATCCAATTCAATGTCACTTTAGAAAAAAAGGAAAATAAAATTAAAAATGAAACGGGACCCAATATTATTAGAGAAAAAAGATACGACTTGGCATACCCACATGTTCGGACAAAGGACCATTTGAAATGTACACTGTAATTTTCTTTTGAACAATCGTGCCGAGACTTTTCAACAATCGTGCCAAAATTTTACTTTTTCAAAGTAATCACTTTTATTTAGGTTATGGTTGGAAAATGAGATGAGATAAAAATTTTGTAAATAATAATAAGATGATTTGTAAATAGTAGTAAAATAGTTTGAATTAACTATTTAGAGCATTGACATTGGTTTCATCAAACTTATTATCAAAATTTAATGAAAAATACATATTTTCTATAAATCCAAAACCACCATATCCATAACCCCACATTGGATTAGTCATTGTGATATTTTATAGAAATTAAAGTAAAAGCTCCTCCAAATTACTTCAAAAATGAGTGGATTGCAGTAGCCAAATTGTCTCATCACACCAAACTAGATCTACTTTCGAGTGTATCAATCACAGAAGACTTTCTAACATATAGATATTAGTTACTGATGTTGGAGTAGTAAATCAATAAATTAATACCAATTTACAATATTTTCATTCATTCATGAGTAGCAGTTGCTTCCAACATAGATAACAAATGAAACAAAAAGGTACATAGGAAGTAATTACTTCAAATGCATGGATTATTAAGGCTTCGAGAGAAATTCCCATTGATTTCCAGCTTCAAAAGTCTTTTAGAACAAAAATTTCTAAAAACAATTGTCATTCTCAAGCATGGTAACCAGTGATAGTAAAACCCATTCCCACAACCTCCCTAGCACAAAACCATGCAAAGCATTCTAGCCCAAATAAAGCTGCAATACCATCATCTTCAACCTTCAGCTTGTTCTTTTTTTATTGTTTTAATGGAAGTTCTGTTATTGTTTTAAACTTGGAAACAAGGACATAACTTGGAGTTGTTTTCATCATACCCTATGCCACTAAAACTCAAGTTAAAAACAGCCCCAAGTTAGAAATGCACCCAAAATAAATAACAACCATCTAAATATAGGCAACACTTGGATTAAAATCAAGTCACAATTCACAATACACTGAAGTCATAGCATCAAGTCACAACATTCAGATCAATATAGTCAACATTCTGAACTGAAGTTGCTGCCATCTAAAATCAAGTCACAATTCACAATACAATCAACCCACAAAAAGTTAACCTTTCCAAAATCAAGTCACAATTCCAAATTACAATTATCTATTTCAAAAAAATGCACCTGGGACCAAGGTCACTTGCATAATACTACCTAGTTCTGGTGAAAACCAACAAAATAGTGATTTTAAAAATACACCTATGCCTAAATTTTCAAACCAAGCTATACTGATAATCAACTCACCTTTACTAAGCAAACAATGTGCACTCCAATCCAGTCAATTCACGCCCACCAAATTTTTAGGTTTAACAAAATCCCCCTTGCCAATAACATCATACTTAACCCATTACACAAGCCTTTCTAAACAATCAATTTATTTTGAACCTTACTAGGTACAAGCAGTTTGGCATACCAAATCGTATACTAATACTAACAAAGTATTTTTTATTGAAAATAAAAATAAAAGATTTTTTTGAGAGAGAATAAGAAAGTCTTTTGTCTCATGAAAATCATTTCGGTCTTCAATTTGCACCATTTCGTTAAACAGATGCCTTACATTTAGTATTGGTGCGCGATTTAGTGCACAAACTTGCTTGCAACAAGACTTTTTCATATTTTGAAGAGGTAGGAAATGATAAGCTTAGATAAGTACAAGAAAAAATTCTACGAGTTGGACTCCATAGAAAAATCTTATCACAGAAAAATATTGCACTACGATACAGTTTCATAGTGACACATACTAATAAAACAATATAAAAACTTTTGTTGAAATTCAGTGTTAGGAGGCCCTTTGGAGAAGAAGAGGAAGACGATACGAAGAGGGCTAAGGGGGAACTTAGGGTTCTGTCGGGATGAAGTGAGGATCTGAAGTAGTTAAGGCATGGGAACTCAAAACACAACGTTTAAGATGAAGCACACCGTTTAAATGAAGAGGAGAAAGGCATCACTTGAAAAGGAAGGCTACTAGTTGTTCGGCTTAGTTCACTAATAAAAACTACTTGTCGTTTATCTTTTATTATTTCCTTTAGTTTTTTATTTGCTTTCCGTTGTATTTGCATTCTGTTATTTTGCTTTCCACATGTTGCACTGCCATTAGATTAGTTTGTTATGGCTACAACCCTTTTATGCACGTCCTGAGCACAAAGAAGAATCATCTCGAAAATCATTGTGGACTTATCATCTTTTGGAGGTTAAGGGATCTCTCGAAGTACCCTATTGGCATCCTGAATTTTCAGTGCCATTTTATCAAACACTTTGTCTACCATTTCATTTCTCTACCATTTACACAGCACCTTTATCTCCCATTTCCATCTTTTACAGTCTATTACAATAGAACTCTTACAATTGGTATCAAAGCCTACGATTCTAATGGCAGAAAACACACGCTCAAACAAGCAAACCTAGGACACACTACTCAGCCATGACCAGAGTATACATGACTTACAGGAGTAGATGTGGCAAATGAATGACATGCTCAAAACCATGATGGGCACCCAAACGCAATTACAAGCTCAGTTGGCTCTTTGTAAGCCACCACCTGAAATAGATCATGACAATAGAAGGCCTTTCCAGCTGGGTATCAAGCTCGGGTTTCCACGTTTTGATGGTATTGATCCAGTAGGGTGGATCTTCAAGGCTTCTCGTTACTTTGACTATCACCAAACAGCTCCTGCTCACCGCCTCCTTATGGCCTCTTACCACATGAATGGGGAAGCTCTGGTGTGGTATCAAGATGCAGTTGATACAGGGTAGTTCCAATGTTGGCAGACGTTTACTAAAGCCCTCCAAATGAGGTTTGGACCTACTGCTTATAATGACCCCATGGAGGCCATCACAAGGTTGAAACAGACAGCTTCTCTTGCCACTTATAAGAGTCAGTTTGAAGCTCTTTCCAATAGGCTGAAACGTCTACCTAATTCTCACAAGTTGAGCTGCTTTCTCAGTGGCCTCAAGGATGAAATTAGACTCACTCTCCGCATGTTCAACCCCATTAACTTGAATGCAGTATATGGCCTCGCATGGATTCAGGAAGAGTACTTGGTTAGTTCCAGCAAACCAATCAAAACATGGGGAGATAAAAGCAGTACATCTACTTTTTATAGGGGACATGGGAGTTCTACAAATACCAATTACAACAAATACACTAAACCAACAACACCACCAGCCAAAGTTCATTCTATGCAGATGGATGAGAAAAGGCACAAAGGACTATGTTTCCACTGTGGAGATAAGTGGAACTCGACACATGTTTGTAAGTCTCCTAAAATTTACTTGATGCATGTTGTAGATGAAAATCCTAATGAGGATGTTTTTTATGATTCAACTAAAGTAATGGATAACATGCCTAACCAACAACCTAATTTTAAACCTGAGATATCTCTAAATGCCCTTACTGGTACCCCATGTCCCAAGACTATGAGATTGCAGGCTAAAATTGGGTCCACTGTGGTAGTACTCTTGGTCGATTCAGGAAGCACACATAACTTCCTGGATCCTGCTATTGTTTCCAGAAATTGCTTCCCTATAAACAGATTTGGTCAGCTTACAATTAAGGTTTCTAATGGTGAAATTTTACAAAGTCAGGGTCTCTGCACCTAGGTGCTAACTTCTGTGCAAGGCATTTGTTTTAGGCCTTCATTCTATGTTTTACCCTTAGCTGGTTGTGATGTTGTCTTTGGCATTCAGTGGTTGAGGGAATTGGGTTCTATTACTTGGGATTTTTCATATTTAACAATGCAATTTCTGTGGGAAGGAAAAAGGGTTGATTTAAAAGGGGTCCAACTCAGAGTATCCACCCTTACTCATGAGGGTGATAAATCTTTATCCACTATATTCCATAAAGGGAAGGGTCTTTTCTTACAATTAGTGACTATTCACAGGGAAGAGCCTACACATTCTTGTTGTCCAACAATTACTCAATTGCTAGAATAGTTTAACAGGGTATTCCAGGAGCCTGTTGGCTTGCCCCCTAATAGGTCTCATGACCATAAAATTGTGTTGAAGGATGGCACTAATCCCATCTCCACTAGACCCTACAAATATCCTCATTATCAAAGGCTACGATAGAGAAGATTGTCACTAAACTTCTCACAACTGGGGTTATTAGACCCAGTTGTAGTCCTTTTTCTTCACCAGTTCTCTTGGTCAGGAAACATGATGGTAATTGGTGTATATGTGTGGACTACAGGGCACTCAACCAAGAGACTATTAAGGACAAGTTCTCAATCCCAGTAATTGATGAACTACTAGATGAATTGCATGGTTCCCTCATTTTTCCTAATCTAGACTTACAGTCAGGCTATCATCAAATACGAGTAGTTCCTGAAGATGTTCATAAGACAACCTTTCATACGCATGAGGGCCACTATGAATTTCTGGTAATGTCATTCGGGCTTACCAATGCACCCTTAACCTTCCAAGGTCTTATGAATACAGTTTTTTAATATTTTTAGAGAAGATTTGTGTTAGTCTTGTTCGATGATATACTAGTTTACAGCAGCTATATGGAGGAACACATTGATCACCTTAGGCAGGTGTTGAACACACTTGCTAGCCACTAATTATATGCCAAAAGATCTAAGTGCTTATTTAGGGTTCCTGAGGTTGAATACTTGGGTCACATAGTAACTGGTGCTGGAGATAAGGTTGATCCTAAAAAGATAGCTGCTATGTTGGAGTGGCCAGTGCCTAAAAATATCAAATCCTTAAGGGGTTTCCTCGGGTTAACTAGTTACTATCGTAAATTCATAAAGGGCTATGGTTTAATTGCAGCTCCCCTCACCAACCTTCTTAAAAAGAATTCATTCTCTTGGGATGCAAAGGCTGCTGAGGCCTTTGAGAAGCTCAAAACTGCAGTAACCTCACCCCTAGTGTTAAAGCTGCCTGAATTCACTCAACCCTTCGCTTTGGAGTGTGATGCAAATGGAAGGGCTATAGGTGTTGTCCTCATGCAACAAGGACAACCTATAGCCTTTTTTAGCAAGGCCTTGAAAGGTAGGGCATTGAATCTATCCACCTACGAGAAAGAGCTTTTGGCTCTAGTTACAGCTGTTCAAAGAGGCCTTACTTGTTGGGTCTGGTGTTCAAAGTCAAAACAAACCAACAGGCTCCTAAATTCTTACTGGAGCAGAAAGTGGGCATTGTTGCCCAACAGAAGTGGATCACTTCTAGGTTATGACTTTAGCATAGAATACAAGAAAGGGAAAGACAATAAGGTGGCTGATGTTTTGTCTCGGAAGCATGAAACTGACCTAATTACAGAAGGTTCTTTGGCTATTATTACTTTCCCTACTCCTACCTGGATTAAAGAACTGAAGGCAACTTATGAAAACTCTGTGGCCTTACAGGAGCTGTTGGCCAAATTCAGTTCTAACCAAGAAGTGTAACAGCCGCTAGAAATTCAATGATGGAATTTCTATTGTCTTTAGGACCGTAATAAATCCTATATGGTTGGAATCCAACTAAGAACCCATAAGCGTGTTAGAAACCAAAAATCCTATACGGTTTTATCCAAAACCTTATTGAATCAGTTTCTAGCATCGTGTTTAATCACTTAATTAAATTATTTTCATATGCTATTAATCTTTTAAATTTGTATTAGAACATCATTATCCAACTTAGTTAACCTTGGATATTTGATTGGGCCAATAGAAATCAGATTTGGGCTTGATAGCAACCCAAACCCTCTTAAAACCCAAGAATTTAGGCCCTTTCTGTTTAAGCCCATTAAGGCCCACGAAATTAGCCACCTTAGCAATGATTTTGTCTAAGATATTTCACCCTCCACTTGCCTTATCAGATTTATTCAAGAGCACTTAGAATGTTCTTGAAGTGAATGACTAAGGGGATACCTCACTCTTTCAATTCTAGACTCAACCTTGAAAAACATATCTTGTATATTTTATTGGAAGAAAAGATCAATACTCAATCTCCATTTCAGATCTATCATCTTCCAAAACTTGTATAAATAGCCCTCCAGCCCCTTCCAACGAAAATCATCCCTCCTTTACACTTTGCTTTGTTAGAATACAAAAAAATACTCTCGGGCAGTTTTTATGAACTCTTTTGCACGCCTTATCTGAAGCTTTTTTAAGTATTTTCTCAAAAACTTCCATTCATGAAAGTTGTTTATTTTTTAGTCTAGTTTACGTGGATATCTTATTTGTCCCATTTGGAGATCATTTGGTCAGTCAAAAGTTATTTAAAACCCATAAAGGTCATTCTGGGCGATAACCAGAGAGTATGTCATATTTTGGAATTTTTGACAAAGTTAATGGATTGATCTTGATCCGAAATTATTATGGAGTATTTTTAACATAGGTATATGATTATTGGTTTAGGATTTGTTGCATGATTAAAAGTTTTGGTGAAAGATTTTCTTAGATTTAGAAACTTCGAATCTGGAAGAGGAAAAACAGTTTCTGTTTTGAGAAAGTTTAAATCTTTTATGGTCTAATCTTATTGCAATGGCTTTGATATTTTTATTTGAGGATCCTAAGCTTCTTATGTACATGATATAATGTTGCTTTGAAGATATTTGATATTAGTTTCAAAGATATGAAATTTTTATGCAAGGAGATATTCGAATAGGCCAAGTGATGATGTTCTTAGCTAAATTAATATTTTGGTTGATTTTTAACCATGTGATCTTGAGTTTAAAGCTTAGATCTGTTTTAGGACACCTTTTTAAACCATGTGATGTTTTGGTTTGAAGATTACATTTTTATAAGTCATGGATCAAGAGGTTGATCAAAACAAGTTAGAAACAAAAATCAAGGGAAATGGCCTATATAAGTTTCGGTTTTTATAGAATTTTAATAGTTGTGTTTAGTTTTAAATTTTTCTACATTCATATTTAAGTTCAGAATAAAATCTACATGAGATATATAAATTTTGGTGATTTTTGGAGTTAGGATACAAAATCCTTAAGTTAGGGATATAATGGTCTTTTTTTCACATGTAGAGGGTGAATTAATAATTTTACTCTTAAATTGATATTTTTCTATATTTCTAATTGTTAGTGATTAAGTTATAACTTTTAAAAATCACTACTTTCAGTCTCTCGTGATCGCACTTAAGTTTTGCCTAGAAACGCGAAGACAGAGGTAAGTTAGCTTTTAATTTACTAGCAGTTTACTATGTATGGGTGATAAGTAAATGAACTACAGTATATGTATGTATGTTATTATATATTCTATGCCAAGTTATTATATATTCTATGCCAAGTCATTACATGTTTATATATTACACATAATTTATTCTGCCATGAATTATTCATCTGTTACACAAGATATTCTATCACGTATTACTATACATTGCAAGTAGTGTGAATACATACAATCTAAGGAGGTTCTGTCTAAGGAGATTGGAAATTTCTAAGTGTGTCCTCGTGATCCTCCATTCTTTCCTGGGAATCTAGAAGTTCTGTCTAGGAAAGATTGATTTTTCCTGGGAACTAACTTAATGAGTACTATTCATTTCTACGATAAAAATTCATCAAGATAATATAAAAAAAAAAAAGGAATATCATGTATGTCATGTAATGTATATTCACTGTTGCAAGCATGTTATGTTAAAGATGTCATGTTGTGTTACGTCAGGGCTTTTGACCTTTCATATTCAAGTCACATTCTGTCTCTAATACAGTTTTATATATTTCAAGAACAATCATGTTAAGTTATTCATGTCAATCACGATCCTAAGTACTAGGATGAGAAAATATCCTAATAAAACTCCTTTGTTCACGCTGGAGTGTCTAAATAGGTGTAAAATTCCCTGGGTTGACGAAGTATAGTCAACAGGTTGCAAATGGGACCTAACTAGTTGGTCACCGGAGCGCACCAGGCACTAACGCCGATGGAGCCACATTTTATTTTAATAAGTCATGGGGCCACAACAACTATGGAGCATGAAGTATGGGGTCACAGCAATTGTGGCACATACATTACGTGAGACACAGCAATTGTGACACGTAGAATACATGGGGCCACAACAACTGTGGAGTATGTATTAACGCATTCACAGCTGGTGTAGATATCTGTGTTGTGATGCGGTAATCGGCAGGGACACATGGCTCTAGGGGACCCATGTAGCACCCACATGTTACGTTAATCAAGTTAAATGAAAAAGAATTCAAACTCATGTTATGCTCAAGCTCATGTTATGTTTCAAGTTTATGTCAAGTTAAGTCAAGTAAGATCAAATCCATGACAATGTTATATTTCAAGTTCATGTCACGTTAAGTCAAGTCAGATCAAGTCTATGACAAGTAAGTCAAGTTCAGTTTATTCATGTTCATGTTATGTTTCAAGTTTAAGTTATGCCATATGCTATGATTACTTACGATTTTGATTATGTACTTATGCTTTTACTGTCATGCATGCATTATTAACCTGTGTGTATGTTTTATGTTAACTTGCTGAGATTTGTAATCAAATCTCACTATGGTAGTCCCAACTACCATTCCCTCCGAATGGTAGATTTTGTTACAGGATCTAAAGAAGAACTGGGAAACAGTCAACTGGACACGGTCGATTAAGCGACAGTGCGGCTTCAAGGTTAATATAGTAGTTAACTTAAAATTACTATATGTACTATGAAGTTACATCTTCAGTACTCATTTGATCACAATCATTTTGGACTAGTATTGTGATCTCTGATGTTTAGTATGCCTTTATGTATGAAGTATATTTTAAGCATTTTGGGATATTTGAATTTGGTGCATAGTATTGCTAAAGAAAAAAATTATCCGCTGCGAATATTGCATAATGTTAGATGTATGTTAAGAACATTGCATCTTATATGTCATGAACGGAGATACGTAACCTTGTGTTGCATGTCTCGACGCTTCAAATGTCCGTCCAATCCCAAGTGGAATTTGGGGGCGTCACAAGAAGTACCTAAGGGTTTTTCACTACAGCACGGATTAATCTTAAAAAAAGGGTGTATTGTGGTAGATGTTCAATATGCTTTCAAGACCAAGGTCTTAAAATTTATACATGATAATCCTCAACTTGGACACTCAGAGTTTCTTAGAACCTATCAAAGGGCTAAAAGGGATTTTTGGTGGAGGGGCATGAAGAAATATATCAAACATGCAGTAAAGGAATGTGACATCTGTCAAACCAACAAGACAGAAACTGTGTTATATCCAGGCTTGCTACAACCACTTCCTATTCTTGACCAGGCTTGGGAGGCCATCTCGCTTGACTTTATAGAAGGCTTGCCTAAGTTTAAAGGGGTGAATGTTATCTTGGTGGTGGTCGATAGAATGACCAAGTATGGCCATTTTATACCTTTGATTCACCCTTACACAGCTGCTGGGGTGGCCTTAAAATTTTTCCATGAGATCTTCATACTTCATGGTCTTCCTAAGACCATAGTTTCAGATCGTGACCCTATTTTTCTCAGCTCCTTTTGGAAGTCTTTATTTGAGCTTCAAGTGTCCACATTACACTACAGTTCGACTTATCATCTTGAGACAGATGGCCAGACTGAAGCTCTTAACAAGACGCTAGAAGGGTATCTCAGAAGCTATGCAGGGTCCAAACCAAACTCCTAGGCTTAATGGTTATCGATGACAGAGTTTTGGTACAATACTTCTTATCACAACTCTAGAAAGATTTCACCGTTCGAAGCCCTCTATGGGTACTGCCCACCTAAACTCATTTCCTATATTCCTGGTACCTCCTCCAATGATTCAGTGGACAACTTACTACGGGCCCGAGAACAACTAAAAGCACTACTCAAACACAATCTTGAGGAATCACAGGCAAGAATGAAAATGTATGTGGATAAACGAAGAATAAAGAGACATTTTGCAGAAGGGGACTGGGTTTACCTCAGATTGCAGCCCTATCGCTAGAAATCAGTGGCCGCTCGAAAAAACCTCAAACTTTCTCCAAGATTTTATGGACCCTTTTGCATCATCCACAAAATCAAAAGTGTTGCTTACAAGCTTCATCTTCCTCCCAATTCCAAGATCCATCCAGTTTTTCACATCTCTTGCTTGAAATGTAAACTGGGTGAACGCATAGATCCTTTGCCACGGTTACCACTAGTAAATGTAGAGGGTGAGATCTTACTCGAGCCAGAGGCTATTGTGGACAGATGGATGAAGAAGCTGGGCCATCGAGCCATCATAGAAGTTCTCATCAAATGGGTAGGAACGGAGGCTGAAAACAATACTTGGGAGTCCCTATGGAGGATGCACAACCTTTACCCACACCTTATGGGCAAGGTGCTTTAAGGGGTGAGGATTATTAGGAGGCCCTTTGGAGAAGAAGAGCAAGACGATACAGAGAGGGCTGAGAGGGAACTTAGGGTTTTGTCAGGATGAAGTGAGGATCTGAAGTAGTTAAGGCATGGGAATTCTAAACGCAACGTTTAAGATGAAGCACACCGTTTAAATGAGGAGGAGAAAGGCATCACTTGAAGAGGAAGGCTACTAGTTGTTCGGCTCAGTTCACTAATAAAAATTACTTGTCGTTTATCTTTTATTATTTCCTTTAGTTTGTTATTTGCTTTTTGTTGTATTTGCATGACTATATTTTTCTTTCCACGTGTTGCACTGCCATTAGATTAGTTTGTTATGGCTGCAACCCTTTTATGCACGTCCTGAGCATAAAGAAAAATCATCTAAAAAATCATTGTGGACTTGTCATCTTTTGGAGGTTAAGGGATCCCTCAAAGTACCCTATTGGCATCTTGAATTTTCAGTACCATTTTATCAAACACTTTGTCTACCATTTACACAACACCTCTATCTTTCATTTCCATCTTTTACATTCTATTACAACAGAACCCTTACATTCAGTGCCAGTGATAACAACTCTTTGTAGCTCTAATTGGTTAATAGTAGTTATTTATAAAACGAAGACCTACAAGGGAATCTTGCTTGGGTTCAGAGGTATGGTTTAAATTCGCTCTTTTAATACGAAGATATATATATATATATATATATATATATATATTTATATATAAAAGAAATGTTGTTCTTTATACTAAATTTAATATTTTCAATCACATTAATTAGTGTGTCATACTTTAAATGGCTGACCCACATGTTCGGACAAAGGACCATTTGAAAAGTACACTACATTTTTCTTTTGAACTCCCGAGATTTTTCCTTTCCTTTTTTTTTTTATAATAACGGATCACATTCCATTCATAAATAGAAGACATACAAAGTTGACTTAAAAAATAAGCCAATTACAAGCGTTGGTAGTTTCCCAGTACACTTTCGTGACTGACATAGTCTAGTCCAAACGGCAAATCCCTATAGACCTACGTCTAAGAGATAGCCCACCTCTGTCTACAACAGAGGTCTCAAGTAACAAAGTAAACAAACTCCAATAACCGACGAATCGGAAAATGGAGAACCAAACCCCTCGTACATCACCGCCAAAGCGGAGGGGGGAGAAACTACCTTCGGACTAAGTTCCGACGGCACATCGTTTTTGGGTTTTTTTCTAGAAAATAAAGACAAAGCATGAAATAAATTACAATGAGAAAACACTGTAAAAAGGGAAAAACAGTGCACAAAAGGCTGCTGGAGGGAGAACCGGTGGTCGAGCATGGTAGATCCAGAGACGCCGGTTCGGGAACAGCCGCGCTTGGTGGCAACAGAGAGTTCCTTGGTGGCGCGTGAGGGCCACGCGCAGGCGATCTCCGAAAGCTACGCCCCAGGCGTGCGGGCAACGCGCCACTCTGGTTGATGCCACCTTCGGTGGTTTTGCTGATCGACAGCTGGGCAACCTCCAGGTGGGGCGCGTGTTGACTGTTTGGAGCCGGAGAGACCTGAACGGCGATTCTCCCTTTATTTAGCCTGAAAAAACACAAGATAAAACCTAAAATACTAGACCAGACGAAAACGAGAGAGGGAGCGAAGGAGTGGAGGGGGAGGGAGCCTAAGCTCCCACCCCCTCAAGCCGATTCTGTAATTTGGGGGTTTAGAAAGAAGGAGGATGGTTTAGAGAGCAGAGTGAGTTTTCCATCAAGTCTTTTCCTTTCCAACATGCAGTGACTTTTCAACAAACGTAATCACTTTTATTTACGGGATGGTAAATTGGTGAATGAAATTAGATAAAATTTTTGTAAATTGTATGATTTATAAATAGTAATAAAATAGTTTGAGATAGATAGTTATTGGATTTTGAAAAAACAAATAAAAGATTGAATAAAGAATATTATAAAATTAAAATATTATTTTTTAATATTATTTTGATATTGGGATTTGAATTTTATTTTTATTTTTTTATTTAAAAATTTATGAAAATTGTAATAATTAGTTTGAAAATGTTATAATGATTAGTTTAAAAATATTTTTATTTAAATTATATTTAGAAAAGAAATGAGATAGAATAAGATGAGATGAGATAAGATGAAATATATTTCCAAACATCCTCTTAGTCTTTTACAACATAATGACTTTTATTATTTAATTACTATACAATTATACAACCGTAATATATTTTACCATTCTCTTATAAATATTTCACAACTTCTCAGTTAACTAATACAATCCTAAAATAATAGTAAATAGTTCAACTCATACAATTTTCTCAAACTTTTAAATAAAATATAATAAATAATTTCATATTTTTATATTTTAAGATAAAAATAATATTATAATATAATTTTATAATAATATTTTATAACTTTTAATTATCATCTCAAATTATCTTATCTCAATTCCACTCAACTCAGTGTCTAAAGCTATCCAACTCTTGACTTTTTTTTTTTTTGGAAATAAGAACTTTCATTAATCAAGACGAAGTTACATCTAACAAGAGTAAATCACCCTTAGCTGAGCTTTCGACATCCTCGGGACCCTCTTCTAGCCAAATTGTTTCGCAAACAAACCTACTAGTAATTTTTGCTGCCTTGTGTGCTACTTTGTTAGCTGTCCTATAAATAAACTTTAGGCCCCATGCTTGGTTTTCTTTCATCAATATCTGCATATCTTCAATCAGTTGACCCAGCCACGAGTTGTCTTCCCCCTTGGAGTTCACTGCATCCACCACAGTATTTGCATCCCCTTCAAAACAGACTTGATTAAATCCCAGCTCCTTACAAAATTCCATTGCCCTTTGGAGAGCAACACTCTCGGCTTGAACTGCTGAAGAAATATTCTCTCTTGAGTTTGTCAAAACAGCTTGCAATCTGCCATCTTCATATCTTATCACCACACCCACTCCCATAGTCCCTTTATTTTTATCAAAAGCTGCATCAAAATTTGCTTTGAAAAATGGCCACTTGGGTGGTTTCCATCTAGGATTTGTAGAGCACCCTTTTGATCCCCTTTTGGCTGCTCCTCTTTGCTTCTTTGTATAAATCTAGATCGGCTTGAGCCCTTTTAGCTAAAGTCTCGGGTGAAGAGAACTGATTCTGAAAGATAAAAGCATTTCTTCTGGCCCATAACTGGTAGAACAAGACTGATATCACCTCCACCCTGTCTTTACTCAGCTTCAGTTGTAATTCATTCCACAGGAGATTAAAATCAGGAAACATCCTCTTCCATTTGCTCAATGAATTAAAAGCGCACCCCCACACGTCTACTGCCGCAGGACATTCCCACATGACATGAATTACTGACTCAATATCATCCAAACAGATTGGACATTTATTGTTCTCAATAATATTCTTCCTATTAAGATTGTCTTTTGTAGGAAGAATGTTATGGAGATACTTCCAGATGAGCATTTGCACCTTCCTAGGAATCTCGAGCAGCCATACCCCCTTCCATCCTCTCTTATCCTCACCCCTAGTTGATGTTTCCCCTTTCTTACTGAGAAGTCTCTCTGTCTCTAAGAAATAGGCACTTTTCACTGTGAAGTCTCCTTTAGCCGATCCAACCCACATTAGTCTATCACTAGCTCGACATTTGCTTATAGGCAGAGAACATATGGTCAAGGCTTCAAGTTCATTAAAGACTGTCTTCACTAAATCTTTCTTCTACTCACCACTTTCTTCCTCAATCAGTGTCTCTACTTTGGCATCAGGATTAAGAGTGTTAATTGGTGTTTGGATCTGAAAGGTAATTGGATTGGGAATCCACTTATCCTTCCAATTACTACTGCTCTTTCCGTTACCAACTCTCCATACTGCCCCTTCTCTGACTAGCTCTATATTGGAGAATAAACTTCTCCAAATATAAGATGGATTACCTTTCAACTTTGTCTCTAGCAGATCACAGTTTTTGAAATATTTTTGCTTATAGACCTTTGACACTAGTGAGTTAGGCTCCTTTAGCAACCTCTAGCATTGTTTGGCTAAAAGGGCTTTATTGAAATTGCCAAGATCCCTAAACCCCAAACCACCTTGGTTCTTAACCATCCCCAAAGCCTTCCATGATTTCCAATGAATTCCTTTGCCTTCAACATGATGGCTCCACCAAAAACGTGACAAAAGTGCCTCAATTTCTCTGAAGCTTTCCGAGCAGTTTGAAGACAAACATGGTATAAGCTGGAATTGACTGTAAAACACTCTTGATGAGGATCTCTTTGCCTGCTGATGATAGAAACTTTGTCTTCCAGCTATTGATTCTTTTCCATATTCTCTCCTTTAAAGACTTGAAAGTGTTGTATTTTTCCCTTCCCACCACCGTGGGTAAGCCTAAATATCTATTATAATCATTGCACCCTGATCCTTGTACCTGTTGTAAAATAGATTCCTTGGTTTCCAGCCTAGCATTGGAGCTGAAAAACACACTAGTTTTGTTCTTATTCAAGGTTTGGCCCGATGCATTCTCATATAGAGCCAACATATCATGAATAGTGAACCACTCACACAGTTTTGCTCTACAAAATATAACACAATCATAAAAAAGGAGGTGATTAATTCTCAATCCCCCCTTTGTGACTGCAACCCCCTTAATCCTGCCCCTCTCTTCAGCATTATGTAATAGCGAACTTAGCCCTTCGACAAAAATTAAGAACAAATAAGGTGATAACGGATCACATTGACGCAGTCCTCTCGATGGAGAAAAAACATCACCCGGTTTACCATCAATAAGAACTGCATACGTAACTGACTTTACACACTCCATCACCAGATCAGTCCATCTCCTCCCAAATCCCAATTTAAGCAACATCATTTCTAGAAAACTCCATTCCACTCTATCATATGCCTTTGACATATCTAACTTGAGAGCCATATTCCCTTCCCTACCTCTTTGTTTCACTTTCATTGTGTGGAGAAGTTCATAGGCCACCATGATGTTATCCGTGATTAATCTATTAGGAATGAAGGCACTTTGGTTTCAAGAAATTACCATATCCAATACCACTTTTAGTCTATTAGCCAAGACTTTGGAGATCAATTTGTAAGCCACATTGCATAATGAGATAGGTCTGAAATCATTTACTAAAGTTGGGGAGTTTACCTTGGGAATTAGGGCCAAATGTGTGTGATTGAGGCCCTTTGGTAATTTGCCCTCTTTGAAAAAACCTATGATTGTTTGAGTTGTTTCCTTCCCCACTACTTTCCAGTGGTCTTGGTAAAACCCCGCACTAAAACCATCTGGTCTGGGAGACTTAAATGGGGACATTTGCACCAGTGCCTCTACCACCTCTTCCTCTGTACAGTCCTTCACCAATTGAGATTGCACCTCACCTGACAATTTTGCTTCAATACCCCGGGTACACTGATTAAGACAACCAACTTCAGCCTGAGAGGACAAATAAATTTCTGAAAAATATTTTCTGAATCCCTCTGCTATATCTGGTTTATTGATAAGCTCAGTACCTACCATATCTCTAATTTTGACAATTGAATTCTTTTTTCTCCTCTGTTTCACACAGGCATGAAAAAATCTAGTATTTCTATCCCCTCCTTTCAGCCAATGTTTCTTAGCTCTTTGCCTCCACCTTATATCTTCTTGATCTAGCAGGAAATCCATTTCTTTTCGAAGTCTTTTCTATTCAGCCATAGTTTCAGGACTCTCGTTTTTCTGAATTAAGCTTAATTGTTTTGTCTTTTCTTTGATAGCTCTATTTCTATCCCATACCAAGTTTTTGCTCCATTGTTTTAGGCTCTTCTTTGTTCTTTCTAAAGAGCTTACCAGACTGTTCAATCCCCTCTCCCTTTCGCTATTGTCCCCCCATGCTTCTCGAATTGTTTCGTGGCATCCCTCCACATTGCTCCAGTTCGCTTCATACATGAATGGCTTGGGGACCCTAAGAGTAGCAGATCTCCCATTAGCACAATGTAACAAGATTGGATTGTGATCCGAGCAGATTGCAGTTAGTGTTGTTACAGAGAACTCAGAGTATATGTCTCTCCACACATTGTTGGCTAGTGCACAGTCTAGTCTTTCTTTTGTAAACATCTCATCTTCGTGGTGATTAGACCATGTAAATTTGCATCTCCTCCAACCCAAGTCACTTAGGTTTCCCTTCTCCATACATGCCTGAATTTACTTATGAGTCTCTCACATCTTGGCCTCCCACCCACCTTCTCATCTTTAAACAGCAGCTCATTAAAATCCCCTATAACTCCCGATCCTCCATTATTAGGCATGAAAGATGAGAGCAATTCCCACTTTTGGCTTCTTAAATTTGCATTCGGGTGTCCGTAGAAACCCGTGAGAAGCCACTTTGAATTCCCTTGAACATCATTAATCAACACATTGATATGATGTTTAGAGTAATTGATAAGTTCCAAAAAATCCTCTTGCTTCCACAAGAGCATAAGGCCACCACTCTTACCTCTGGCCTCTACAACCACACAACTATCGTACTTCAACCGTTTCGCCACTCTACAGCTATTAACATAAGATAACTTAGTCTCCATTAAGAAGACTATATCGGGCTGCTTTTCCTTCACCATTGAGTGAAGAGTTTGAACTGTTCTGTTGTTTCAGGCCGGATCGAATCAAAGATGTGATCAACCTGAGCGTGCCATTTTTTCCCAGGAACCCGGCGTCAAATTTTGTGGATGGCTTCAGGGCTTTGTTTGGTGATGATTATTATTTTTGTAGGTTTCAGGCAAATTATCATTTAACTCCATTTTTTGGGTAACTTTCGTCTCATTGATTTACTTTGACAATGGTCAACATCGATCAGAGTTTATCGGATGAGTCGAGGGTTTCCTTTCTCCTGGTAACTTCAGTATCATATATATTATCATAGTAGAATGAGGACTATTATAGTCGCAAAGAGATTACACAAAAATAATCTCATAAATTGACGTGGTTTTGTTTATTTTTACAAACGAGATGAGGTGAGATGAGTTAAGTTGAGACTAAAGTTAAAAACTTGAATAAAATATTATTAAAATATATTTTTTTAATACAATCCTTTATTTTAAGATTTGAAAAAGTTGAATTGTTTATTTTATTTTCTATGAGAATTTAGAAAAGTTGTAATGATTAAATTAGATAAGTTAAGATTAACTGTAAAAACAAACGAACCAAGCTGTGCAGTTTATGAGATTATTTTTGTATAATCCATTTGTGACTAATGCATTTTTCTATTAGAATACTAAAAAGGATGGGATCAAACTCCAATCGCAGACAAGAATCGGAAAATACATCAAATTGTACTTTAGATCTACAACAAATCCGAAACTTGTTGCATGAGATTAATTAAATTGTGGAGCAGGAACATGGAGAAGCTGAAGAAGATTTTGCTTATGTCGATACCGCAATACTAATGAAGAAGATCTTTTCTATTGGTCCAAATCCTCTGATCATACCTAAAGAAGTGGGATTCAGAGGATTACCAACTCCAGATGCATTGCCTTCTTGGTTGTCAGAAGAAGATATTAATTATTATGCCACCAAGTTTAACCAGACAGGTTTCACCGGAGGATTGAACTATTATTCACAAATTTCAAGAAACCAACTTTGGGTCTTTATAAATATATTCATATATTACACATATACATATAAAGTTATATATACGAGTTTTTGGTGTTGAGTATGTCTAAATTTTTCCCGAACTTGGTTTGTAAAATGGCAGCTTCTAATTGCTAGCTAGGGCTGTAAAGTTTTACTAAAAATATAGCTCCATCAGAGAATATTCTACTTACTAGGGACCGTAAACTTGTCTCAAATGGCAGAAATTGGGAGCTCACAGCGCCATGGACTGGATTACAAATCAAAGTGCCAGCCAAGTGCATAGTGGGAGACCACGATATCGTCTACAATATCCCAGGTATCAAGGACTATAAAAGCGGCGGCGGATTCAAGAAAGACGTGCCGTGTTTGCAAGACGTAGTTGTGATAGAAGGAGCATTTCATTTTATCAATCAAGGCAGATGAGATCAGCGCACACATATATGAATTTATCAACAAGTTCTGAGTGTGCGAGAAAGTGTTTTCAGGTCGAGGACTATGAGCTGGGTGTTTACCGTTTAGTTCCCATGTGTAGTGCCCGGCCCATCTATGGATGGAGCCAACGAATTAAATAACCATGTATGTTTGATTTTGTGTACTGAACAAATCAACGATATTGCTGTCATTTTATTATGTTATTTATGCCTAACGAATTAAATAAGCATGTGACGTTGCTTGCATTAGAATATATTGCAAAAATTAATAATTACAACAGAGATATAATATTTATTTCATTGGCCGGTCAAGCGTTGTCCAATTTTGACTATCTGCAGGTTGCTAGCTCGCTGCTGGTGTTCCTCCAGAAAATGGCGAACTATTTCTCATAGCTGCTTGCAAATATATAATATATGATTTAGTTTAACAAAAAAAAAAAAAAAAAAAAGACAACATGAAAGACTTTTGGTGTTGCAATTATTTAGGGATGATTTGGATTTAGAGATGAGTTGAGACGGTTTGTAAATAGTAAAATAAAATATTGGTTGAATATTATTTTTTAATATTATTATTGTTTTGAAATTTGAAAAAATTGAATTGTTTATTATATTTTTTGTGATAATTTGATAAAATTATAATGATAAAATGAGACGAGTTTAAGGGTTTTGTTTGGATACAGAAACACTCTCAATCCATCTTATCTCTTCTCATCTTCTCATTATAATTTTTTCAAATTCACATACAAAACATAATATTCAACTTTTTTAAATCTTAAAATAATAAAAATATTAAAAATTAATATTTTAATAATATTTTATTCAACTCATCTAAAACTATCTCACGTCATCTCATTATTCAAAACCTTAATGTCCGCATCTAATTCCAAAGTGATGCACTTGTCACCAACATTGTAAACTAGTAAAACACTCTCAATGATCAATGTTTTCATTTATTGGAAAGATCAAAATACTTTTTTAACAAAATACAAAAGCATATATAATACAACTTCATTACAAATGCCGGAATTAGGGATGGACAAAACTTTCGACGGCTCCAATTCTGGTCGACAACTACTCCAACTTTTACTCTACCAAAATTGGAAATTTTCGAGTTTGAAATCAGAATCGGGGTTGCTCCCAAAACAAATTGTCGAAATTAGATTTATAATCGGAGTCGATATGGACATTTTATTTTTGCATTTCAAACTCAGGTGTCTGCGGTGGACAGATTGTTAGGAGGCTTCCATGGAAAGGGGGTGTTAGGGTCCAAAGGTGGGAGCTTTACGATCTGCGAAGACGGTAGAAAGAGAAGAAGTGAGAGAAAGGGGAAGAATTGGGATTTAGGGCTATGGGCTAGACCAAACGACATCGTACGAAGGTAGGAAGTGGACGACAGCGTTTTGGACTAAAAGGAATGGCGGCGTTTTCATCCCTTGTTGCAAACAATGACGTTTTAATAAATGTCTTAAACGATGTAGTTTTATATTCTGCTGAGTTTGTTATTTTAAGGGGAAATCTAGTAATTGTCTTTTCTAACTGTATATCCCAGGCATCTCGGCAAGGGAGAGGCACTTTTTAGACTATTGATTGATTCTGTTTGGTTGGAGGAATTGGGACATCGAATTCCTAAGGCATGACTATGTCTTTTTCACATTCTGCTTTCCATTGTTCTATTGTTCAGTGGTTTTTCATTGCAGGAGCTACGGGAGTCATAACAAGTGGTATCTCAAAGCTACAAATCCTACGCCATTTCCTACTCTTCCGTATCACCATTTTTACATTTACCTTCATTAAGTTTCTCACCATTACAAAAACCAACCATACACCAAGCCATCCCAGAGCCATATACAAACCATACACAAAACCATCCCAGATCCATATACACAACCATACACAAAACCATTCCAGACCCAAACACTCATGGCTGAAAATACTAGATCCACTAAGCAACGGGAGAATCAAAGGCAATTGGCGATGTAGGAAGAGATTCAGGACCTCAAGGGTCAAGTGACCCAGCATTCAGACATGCTCCACACCATGTTTGAGCACCGACAACAGTATGAAACCAGAGATCAGCAGCTGAACAAGGGTGTTGACTACCAGGACCCTAGAAGAACCAATACCAGGGGGGTTAGATTGGAATTTCCACATTTTGAAGGAGAGAATGCAGCGGGCTGGGTGTTCAAGGCTAACCAATATTTTAGGTATCACCAAACTCCACTAGGTAATAGATTACTTATGGCCTCTTACCACATGCAAGGAGAGGCACTAACCTGGTATCAAGATGTATAGGACAGTGGCCATTTTGATTCATGGGAGACTTTCATACAAGCTCTTCAACTTCCCTTTGGCCCAACTGCATACGATGATCCAATGGAGGCACTGACTCGACTGAAACAGACATGAACCTTGGCAGCTTATAAGGCCCAGTTTGAAACTCTTTCAAATCAGCTGAAAGGACTACCTGAAAACCATAAGTTGAGTTGTTTTATTAATGGCCTGAAGGATGAAATTCGTTTACCCATTCGAATGTTCAACCCAGTTAACCTGAATGCAACCTATGGGTTGGCAAAAATTCAAGAAGAATATTTACTGAGCACGAAGAAAAGTTCTAAAGCAGTGTAGGAAAAGAGCAGCTCACCAGGCCTATTACCAGGAGTCTCAACTCCACAGGACAGCTCCAATAGATGGGGTAAGGCACCGGTACCTACAAGGAAGGTTTGGTCTAACCAAATGGATGAAAAAAGGTAGAAGGGTCTTTGTTACCATTGCAAAGAGAAGTGGAATCCCAACCACACATGTAAATCGAAGCTTTACTTGCTACAAGGTTGTGATGAAGAGAGTGGTGAAGGTTGTGAGGAACCTAGTGTGGTGAAGGTTGTGAGGAACCTAGTGTGGACTTGCCTCTGGTTGATGAGGCCCAGAGGGCTGATAGGATAGTTGAAGATCCTGAAATCAGCCTTAATGCCATGACAGGGACACCTAGCTCAACTACGATGAGATTGTTGGGACAGGTTGTAGGAGAAGAGGTAGTTATTCTCGTGGACTCGGGGAGCACCCACAGTTTTGTAGACCCAGCCGTTGCCAAGAAAACCAAGCTAAAAATTGACCCATCGACCCAGTTGACTGTGAGAGTGGCAAATGGGGAAGTGGTGAAAAGTATGGGCTATTGTGCAGCTATAAGGCTCAAAATACAAGGTAACATGTTCATTCCCTCTCTTCATGTTCTAAAGTTAAAGGGGTGTGATGTCGTTCTTGGAGTTAATTGGTTATTGACCTTAGGGTAAATTACTTGGAACTTTGCCAACTTGACCATGAAATTTATGAAGGATGGAGGGGAAGTGAGCCTCTCGGGACTCCCGTGCCAGCCGTTAAGTTTTAAGGGCAGTGGAAAGTCAATGCTAAACCCTTTAGCAAGGAGTAGGGGGTTGTTATTGCAGATTGAACAGTTTGAGGAAGAGAAAAAAGGGTTGAAGTGCACTCGGAGATAAAAAAAAAAAAAAAAAAAAATTGATGTTATTGTTCAAAGGGGTTTTTGAGGAACCCCAAGGGCTACCACCACAGAGAACTTGTGACCACAGAATTACCTTGAAGGAAGGTACACAGCCCATTTCCACAAGACCCTATAAGTACCTTTATTACCAGAAAACGGAGATAGAAAAGATAGTAGCAGATTTATTAAAGAATGGGGTAGTAAGACCAAGTTTCAGCCTTTTCTCTTCACCTGTGTTGCTGGTACACAAGGTAGATGGAGGCTGGAGACTTTGTGTAGACTATAGGGCTCTTAACCAAGAGGCCATAAAGGATAAGTTCCCTATTCCTGTCATAAATGAGCTGCTAGATGAGCTAGGGGGTGCTAAGGTCTTTTCAAAATTGGACCTTCGATCCAGGTATCACCAAATAAGGGTAGCACCCAAGGACATAGCTAAAACAGCTTTCCAAACTCATGAGGGGCACTATGAGTTCTTAATGATGCCTTTCGGCCTCACCAATGCTCCCTCTACGTTTCAAGCATTGATGAACGATGTGTTCAGACCCTTATTACGTAGATTTGTGTTGGTCTTCTTCGACAACATCCTGGTGTACAACAAAGGGTGGGAAGAGCATTTGGAACATCTCACACAAGTCTTAAAACGGCTACAGGATCATCAGCTGTTTGCCAAGCTCTCACAGTGCAGGTTTGGAGTTCAGGAAGTGGACTACCTAGGCCATTTAATTTCTGATGTGGGAGTAAAGGCAGATCCTGCAAAAATCAGTGCAATGTTAGAATGGCCTACACCTAAAACCACCAAGGCTCTAAGGGGTTTCTAGGCCTCATGGGCTACTACAGGAAATTCATAAGGAATTATGGAATGTTAGCAGCTCCTCTTACGGGTCTCCTTAAGAAAAATGCCTTTGTTTGGTCAGCTGAGGCAGCTCAAGCATTTCAACAGCTCAAATTTCAAAATTTTAGTCAGCCATTCACTATTGAGTGTGATGCTAGTGGCAAGGGTCTCGGGGCAATCCTAATGCAATCAGGACAGCCTATTGCCTTCTTAAGTAAGACGTTAAAAGGAAGGGCTCTTCTCTTATCTACATATGAGAGGGAGCTGTTAGCGGTGGTCATGGCTGTATAGAAATGGCACCCTTATTTGTTAGGGCAGTCCTTTATTATGAGGACATATCAACAAGCTCTTAAGTACTTGCTAGAGCAGAGAGTGGGAATTGAGGCCCAACAAAAGTGGCTTAGCAAGCTAATGGGCTACGAATTTAAGATTGATGAACAAGAAAGGGAGGGAAAATAAGATGGCGGATGCCCTATCCAGGAAGGGTAACGAGGAGGAGGAAGTTGCAGGGGTCATAGCCCAGATCACTTGCCCATCTCCTAATTGGGTTACTGAATTGAAGGCCAGTTATCGACAGTCCGAAGAATATTCTGAACTGTTAGAGAAATTGATGAACAACAAGGAGGTCCCTACAGGGGTTGATCCTTAAGAAAGGCAGGATTATGGTGGTACCTGACTCCCCTTTTAAACTGAAGGTATTACATTACATCCACACCGACCCCACAACTGGGCACTCAGGCTACTTGAGTTAAAACAAGAGGGTAAAAAGGGATTTCTACTGGGTAGGTATGAAGAAGGATATAAAGACCTAGGTAAGAGAATGTGACATTTGCTAGTCAACTAAATACGAGACCCTACCTCCTGCCGGGTTGTTACAGCCTCTGCCTACACCACAGCAGGCATAGACGGATATATCCATGGATTTTATTGAAGGCTTACCAAAGTCCCAAGGGCATTTAGTAGTTTTCATGGTGGTTGATCGGTTCACTAAGTACGGGCACTTCATACCCTTGGCTCATCCCTATACTGCCCAGGATGTGGCTCAGAAATTCTTGAGTTTTGTATTCAAGCTGCATGGATTTCCTAAATCCATTGTGTCTGACAGAGACCCCCTATTCCTAAGTTCCTTCTGGAGAACTTTGTTTGAACTGCAAGGGACTACTCTGAGCTTTAGCTCAGCCTATCACCCTCAAAGTGATGGGCAAACTGAAGCTCTAAATAAGGTGTTGGAAGGCTATCTAAGATGTTATGTGGGGCAGAAACCCAAGAGTTGGAGTCAGTGGCTATCTCTAGCAGAGTGGTGGTACAACAGTACCTATCACGGGGCCACCAAGATCACACATTTTGAGGCCCTTTACAGCTACCCTCCCCCAAGGCTCATGGATTACATACTGGGCACTTCAAATAATGCAGCAGTAGATCAACAACTCAAACATAGATCACAAGTGCTGAATTTACTCAAAAACAATTTAACCACAGCTAAAGATCGTATGAAGATGTATGTAGATAAAAGAAGAATAGAAAGAGAGTTTGAGGTGGATGATTGGGTGTATTTATGGCTGCAGCCATACTGTCAAAAGACAGTGGTAGGCCAGAGGAACATGAAACTCGCTCCTCGGTTTTTTGGGCCGTTCAGGGTGGTTCAAGAAAAAGTGGCGTACCACCTCGAGTTACCAAACACCTCACAGATCCACCCAGTGTTCCATGTTTCCTATATGAAAAAGAAACTTGGAACAAGGATCCAAGCTCTTCCAGAGCTACCACCAACCAACGGAGAAGGAGAGATCTTACTAGAATCGACAGCCATTCTAGACCGTCATGTGAAGCAGCAAGGGCCACGGGCAGTGACCGAAGTGTTGGCGCGTTGGGTCGGGGCTCCAGATGAGGAAAATACTTGAGAAAGTCTCTGGAGGTTGCAAGCCTTGTACCCACACCTTGTGGGCAAGGTCTTGTAAGGAGGGAAGAATGTTAGGAGGCTTCCATGGAAAGGGGGTGTTAGGGTCCAAAGGTGGGAGCTTTACGATCTAGGAAGACGGTAGAAAGAGAAGAAATGAGAGAAAGCAGGAAGAATTGGGATTTAGGGCGATGGGCTAGACCAAACGACATCGTACGAAGGCAAGAAGTGGACGACAACATTTTGGACTAAAAGGAACTGCGGCGTTTTCATCCCTTGCTGCAAACGATGACGTTTTAATAAATGTCTTAAACGATGTAGTTTTATATTCTGCTGAGTTTGTTATTTTAAGGGGCAATCTAGTAATTGTCTTTTCTAACTGTATATCCTAGGCATCTCGGCGAGGGAGAGGCACTTTTCAAACTATTGATTGATTCTGTTTGGCTGGAGGAATTGGGACCTCGAATTCCCAAGGCGTGACTACGTCTTTTTCACATTCTGCTTTCTATTGTTCTATTGCTCGGCAGTTTTTCATTGCAAGAGCTACGTGAGTCATAACACAGATATTATTTTGAAATTCCAAACTTCGGTTGCAGGCCCCGTTTTTTTTTTTTAAGCATTCTGAACTCAAGTTGCAAACTAATATAATTTTTTTAACTTTTTTATAGATTACTTGTGTTCCTTTCATCGATCTTTTCATCACAGAAACAGACAGTAGGACAAAGCGGTAAGGCAAGTGATAAGCCTTCCGGTAATAGGACATTGGAACCCTACAATCCTGGTTGACGAAACTTTGTACTCTGTGCATTCAACGGGGAAGAGTACCCTTCGCGCGGGTAATTTATTTGGATAAAGCTTGTATGCCCTCTCCATCTGACCGCTCAAATTGACTGTTGGTCAAAAAAAATTTTTTTTTTTTACTTAATAATTAAGGAAGTGATTTTAAGTGTATTGGTGTATTTTTTTTATTTTTTAAAAATATTTAACTATATTAAAAAAATATGAAAAGAATAAAGAATAAAAAAAAATCGCCTAAGCGGTACGCCAGCATTTACTGCTGGCAGCAGAGTAGCGTGATCCTATTTATTTTCACATTTACAAGTCGGTAGAGAAGTAATTAGTATTGTGGGTTGATTTTACAGTTTTTCAGTTCAGAGCTCAAACTTGTTGTGGACACCGTACACGATAATATTTTTAACAAAGCTGCTACGTACAGTCGCCATTTGCAAGTGGCGTGCAAATAGCGTCAAAATTAATAATAATATATATAAAAGAATGCAATCGTGGGTCCCATTCTCTCAGTGTTCTTTTCTTCTTCATTGTCTCATTATCTCTCTTTCTTTTCTTCTGCACTCTCTCTATCTCCCTCCTGAATTTCTTCTCTCGTAGGATTCTCTCTCAACAAACTCTCTCTCTATCTTCTCTGTGAATATTAGTGCCCTCAGCCACTCCATCGAGCAATAGCAACCCCAAGTCACAATACTCTAGCCCCTCTCACACCGTCTTCCATCCCACCGAGCATCTTAGTTTCTCTCCCTTTTCGGTTATGCTTGGTAGATGAGATAAGATGAGAATTTTTAAAAGTTTTATGAATAGTATTAAGATAAAAGTTTAAAATATTATTTTTTAATATTATTATTGTTTTGAGATTTGAAAGAGTTAAATTAGAATTTGAAAAAATTGAATTGTTTATTATATTTTATGTGGGAATTTGAAAAATATGTAATGATGAGATGAGATAGAGATAAGATGAGATTTCTCATCTTTGCCCCCAAACATATCCTTCATCTTTCCTGTGAATTTCTCTGCCTTTAGCCACCAAGCACCATCATAAGAGAACCCAGACCACCCACTCCTACCGTACACGGATCTGATTTTTCGTGAGTATAATTGTGATTTTAGTTACTCATTTTCGCTAACTAAAATGCTACATGGTGAGCCCCTACAGACTCCTAAATCTTTCATGGACATGGAAAGAATACGACACTAAGGATAAAATCCATCTCTCTCTCTCTCTCGCCTTCATTTTCCGTCAAAATGAAGTACTCTTTATTTAAGCCACCCAAATGTCTAAATTTCGAAAGAAAAAAAAAGTACCTTCGTTTTGTGCCAAGAGTTGAGCGTTCATTCCAAACTCAGTAGTGAAGGAATTCAAGACCAAGATGCCAAGAACAAGAACATAGACAACCTTATTTGAGATCAAAATCTCCATTTTCGTCTCCCAACAAACTCAAAGTACTGCTACTGCTAAGGTCCAATACATAACAGACAATATGTACAACAAGAATAGCAAGCAGAATAAGTTAATATCAAAGGCAAAGAGAGAGAATAGTCGACGAGGGGGTTAAAGGTAAAGTGGAACCAGAGATCGTTCAACGAGAAGGAAAAAGAGAGACTTAAAAAATGATTTTATTGACTGACAATAACGTCTAGCCACTGGCTACATGGTGGGCCACGTAGATATGTTGCACGACGATTGCACTTGGGCGATTGCATATAGAATTTTTCTATTTTTAAATATAGAAAACAACGGTTCCTACTCTCTGAAATATGTAGAGTTGTAGAGAATTGGCGTGACGCCACCATCCTTTCATTGAATTTTATCAACAAATAAATAAATACATTTTATTGAATTTCATCAACAAATAAATAAAAACATTTTGTTTTATGAGATCGTCTAGTGTTTCTCCTCTCACTTCCTCCTCCCTTTTTCTTCATTAATATTATTATATCGTTCTATTTTATTTTCTAGTTTTAATTGTTCATATATTTTATTTTATTTTTAATTTATTTTTATTTATTAATTAAGAAAATGATTATTAATATAGTAACAAAATTTAAAAAAAAAAAGAATTTTGCCTAAGGGTATGCCTAGAGGTCACTTCTAGGTGTCACCCTAGCAGCACTCTTCTCTCATTATCTTCTTTTCATTCTTCTCTATTTTTCGTTGTACTTTTTCTCTCTTATCTTTTTTTTCTCATTCTTTCATTTCTCACCCTCTTTGGACTCGTCAACCTCCTTTTGTTATTAGGTTTTCTTTTTTCTTCTTCTTTTAGTTCTATTGATTTCTCTTTTCTTTATATTTTCCTATTTTTCACTAGTAGTTTATTTTATTTTTCCATAGAGCGTTAGAGGGAGAGGACGGCAAAAAGAAAATGAGCCCGCAAGATGCCATCACTAAGAATAGTGCATCTCTTCCACTGCAAACCACCACGAGTCGACCCCTCTAAGGAACCTCAACTCCTACTAGAGTTCTGACCTCCAACTTTGGAACTCCGATCAAAGTCGAAGTCCGCTCCTGATTGAATTCAAAGCTCAGTCTTAATGGGGGCATCTCCTAATATCTAAAATAATAAATAGTTTGTAGCCTTATCTCTGTGACATGATATTGGCTCTACCAAAACTTTCAATTAGGTTCAATGAATCAAATATTGTTTTGATGTTGGCCATATTTAATATTTTATATTGAAAATATTTCTTATCTTTAAATTATGTGTGATGAATAACTATCTGCCAGATATATATCTTCACCAATCATATTAGAATTGGACAATGCATCAATAGAAACCATATCTCCTTATAAACAAAAATATGTATAAAATTTTATTAATGTAAAAGAAAGTTTAACAAGATATATTAAAAGGCCATGTTTTCCCATTTCTGGTGGAGCCATAAGAGAGGGGCTAATAGCACTCATTAGAGGAGTTGGAAAAGATTAGGGGAAGTGAAGAACAAAGGTGGGCTTGGCTTCAGGAATTTGAATAGTTTTAATAAAACATTATTGGCTAAACAAGTATAAAGATTACTTCAATACCCTAACTCTTTAGTGTCACAGATTTTTAAAAGTAAATATTTTAAAAATTGTGATGTGTTGGAGTCTAAACTAGGCTCCTCTCCTTCTCATGTATGGAGAAGCATTTGGTCCTCTATTAGCTTGATAAAGACAGGTTCATTTTGGAGAGTTGTGAATGGGCATAATATAAAAATTTGGCATGACATATGGCTTCAACAATCTATTTCCTATAAAGTTCAAACACCCATTAATCAGTTAAATGAAGACTCTACGGTTATTGAGTTAATAGATGGGGCTACTTGCAGGTGGAAGACTAATTTAGTTGGAGCAGTGTTTAACTCAGAGGAGGCAAAGCTCATATGCAGTATTCCTCTCAGTATAAGGATTATCAGTGACAAGCTGATCTGGGCTAGAAATACAAAGGAGATTTTCACAGTTAAAAGTGCCTACTTTCTGGATTATGTATTGACAAAGCAGTCTAAAGGGGAGTCATCAAATGGAAAGGCTACTGAGGTGGTTTGGAGGAAGCTATGGTAGCTGTAGGTTCCAGGGAAAATCAAACAGTTTCTATGGAAGGCACTAAATGAAATACTACCTACAAAGCAAATGCTGAGGAAAAAACATATAGTTGATGAAGATCTGTGTCCAATTTGTATGAGGGCTGAGGAGTCTATCATTCATGTTCTTTGGAATTGCCCTGCATCTATGGATGTATCGAGAAATAAAGATAGTCCTCTAAAGAAATGGAAATCAAACTATCTTGATTTTAAGTTGTTGTGGGAAGAGCTATACAATAGAGTGGAGGTGGTGACTTTAGATTAGGTTGCTGCAATTTTTCACAAATTTTGTGGTTTTTTGTTATTTTGGATCACAAATTTAGGTGTTTGTAAATATGGGCAGCAACTATTTATGAATGTTGTACTGTGGGCAGTGAGGAAACTTTTATATTTGGATATTGATATGGTATAAATTGTTCTTCATATTGTTCTCATTTTTCCTTAAAACATTTCGTGTATATAATAATATTCCTTTGTTTATTGGATTGTGAAAATAAATATGAATATGATTGTTGGAGATTATGAAAATAAAAATTAATTAAGGAATAAAAATTAATTAAAAATATAAAAATAAAAAAGAATAATATTTTTTTATTATAGAGAGTGTGATGACTAATTCAATGTAGACTTCAAGTTTTGAATGATTAGAGCACAAGCATTGGCTTGGCCAAATGCATCTCTAAACTTTAGCCAATATCACACTTTTTTACATTTGCCTATTCTATTTACATTCAATCCCCACATTGGATTAGCCATTTACTCTCTATATAATAATAAAATATTATTAAATTAATAATTTTTTTATTTAATTTATTTGTATCACATTTTATAATTCTACCAATTGAATATTAATAATAATTATATTCTAATTAAATTAATATTAAAAAATTTATATTCTTAAAAGTCATTTAATGTTAATAATAAAAAATATTGATTAAATTCATTTAAAATTCTACCTAAATTTCTTAATTACAAACTAAATAGTATTTTTATTGGAGTAAGAAATTAATATTTTAACATTTTCTTAAAGTGAGAAATTAATATTTTAATGTTTGATGAATCAATAGTGATTCTCCATCTTTGGCCAATCACTATAGCAAAAGTCTATTTTATTTTAGACTTGGCCAATCCAATGTGGAGTATTTTTAGTACATATTATCTAAATTTTAGCCAATCTTCAATTATGGCCAAGCCAATGCTAGTGCCCTTAGCTAAAAGTGAAAAAACTACATATTAATCAAAATTTGAAGAATAGAATGGTCAATCCAATACTAATGCTCTTACACATTCAAACCTCTAAAAACAATTCAGTTGTCATTCTCAAACATGGTAACAAGTGATAGTAAAACCCCTTCCCACAACCTCCCTAGCACAAAACCATGCAAAGCATTCCAGCCTGAATAAAGCTGCAATACCAGCATCTTCAACCTTCAGCTCCTGTTTGTTCTTTTTTTATATTTTTAATGGAAGTTCTGTTATTGTTTTAAACTTGGAAACATGCACATAACTTGGATTTGTTTTCATCATACCCTGTGCCACTAAAATTCAAGTTAAAAACAGCTCCAAGCTAAAAATGCACACAAAATAAATGACAACCATCTAAATATAGCCAACACTTAGATTAAAATCAAGTCACAATTCACAATACGCTGAAGTCACAACATCAAGTCACAGCATTCAGATCAATATAGCCAACATTCTAAACTGAAGTTGCTGCCATCTAAAATCAATTCACAATTTACAATACAATCAGCCCACAAAAAGTTAACTTTTCCCAAATCAAGTCACAATTTCAAAATACAATCATCCATTTCAAAAGAATGCACCTGGGACCAGGGTCACTTGCATACTACTACCCAGGTTTGGTGAAAACCAACAGAACAATGATTTTAAAAATGCATCTTATGCCTAAATTTTCAAACTAGGCTATACTGATAATCTACTCACCTTTACTAAGCAAACAATGTGCACTCCAATCAAGTCAGTTCCCGGCCCACCAATTTTTTGGATTTATTAAAGAGCCTTGCTAGGTACAAGTGGTTTGACATACCAAATCGCATACTAATATTCATATAGTATTTTTTATTAAAAAGAAAAATAAAAGAATTTTTTTTTGAAAGAATAAGAAAGTCTTCTATCTCATGAAAATCATTTCAGTCTCCAATTTGTACCGTTTTATTATACAGATACCTTACATTTAGTATTAATGTATGATTTAGTGCACGAACTTACTACTTTTCCATATTTTGAAAAGGCAGAAAATGACAAGCTTAGATCAGTACAAGAAAAAAATTCTTCGAGCTGGACTCCATAAAAAAATCTTATCGCAGACAAATATTGCACTACAAGACAGTGATACATACTAATAAAACAATATAAAAACTTTTGTTGAAATTCAGTGCCAGTGATAGCAACTCTTTGTAACTTAATTGGTTAATAGTTGTTATTTATAAAACGAAGACCTACAGGGGATTCTTGCTTGGATTCAGAGGTATGGTTTAAATTCACTCTTTTAATATGAAAATATATATATATATATATTTAAAAGAAAAAAATGTTGTTCTTTATACTAAATATATTATTCTTAATCACATTAATTAGTGTGTCATCCTTTAAATGGCTGACCCACGTGTTCGGACGAAGGACCATTCGAGAAGTACACTGTATTTTTCTTTTGAACCGCCGAGATTTTTCCTTTCCAACGTGCCGTGACTTTTCAACAATCGTGCCGAAAATTTTCCTTTCCAACGTAATCACTTTTATTTACGAGATGGTTAAATGGTCAATGAAATTAGGTATAAATTTTGTAAATAGTAGTAATATATTGTAAATAATAATAAAATAATTTAAATTAAGTATTTATTAAATTTTTAAAAAAGAAATAGAAAGATTGAATAAAAAATATGATAAAATTAAAATATTATTTTTGTATTAGAATTAGAATTAGAATTTTATTTTTTTATCTAAAAATTTAAAAAAATTATAATAATTAGTTTAAAAATGTAATAATGATTAGTTTGAAAGTATTTTTATTTAAATAGTATTTAAAAAAAAATAGATATGATAAGATGAAATATATTTCCAAACATTCCCTTAATCTTTTACTACATAATGACTTTTATTATTTAATTACTATACAAATATAACCGTAAAATATTTTACCATTCTCTTATAATTATTTCACAACTTCTCAGTTAACTAATACAATCCTAAAATAATAGTAAATAGTTCAACTCATACAATTTTCTCAAATTTTTAAATAAAAATATAATAAATAATTTCATATTTTTAAATTTTAAGATAAAAATAATATTATAATAATAATTTATATCTTTCAATTATCACTTATCACAATTCCACTCAACTCAGTGTCTAAACCTCTCGTTATCCAACTCTTGACTTTTAGGTACGAAATTTATATTGTTGAGACAACGTTCAAGAGAGGCGGCAGTGACCAGCACATCACTTTCCCTAATCAAGTCTTGCATGCTCACGTACGCGGTACGTGAGAACACCCAGTCAATAATAAGGACAATAAAAATATCATCGCCTCCCGAGCAACTTAGCAAGGCCAAGGGAAGTCATAATCCCCATCAATCTGAATAGTAAATGAATTGTCCAAATTCTGCTTAATTTACTCAATAAAAAACTTGACTAGTAATAGAACTTTGGGCTGGGCTGGGAGTTGAAAATTAAGTTGTTGATGTTAAATTGAGTGGAGATGAATTGAATTTTTTATAAATTAAAGTAAATTGAAATGGTTGAGTGAGTTTTATGAGATTCATCTAAAATGAGTTTAGACGTATTTAACTGTTAAGATAAGTTTAGATATAGTTATTGGAAGTTAAAATAGGTTCTGGTATTGTGTGTAAAGCGATATTGAGTTAAAAAAAATTATGAATTTTATATTTTAAAAATTGAGTGTTTAGATGTTGAATTAGATTTAAAATTAAATTGAAAACAGAATATACCTTATCGTTACGGCCGCCTTTGAAGTCAAATTTGTTTCTGTCTTTTTTTTTTTTTTTTTTCATTAAATAGAGATGAGAATTGAGAAGCGCAAGCCAGCCAAAGGCCACACTAGTTCACTGTATAAAGGAACAGAAGCTGGCAATAACTTGAGCAGCGTGAGAGTCTGAAAGATCGTAGACTTCAAAAATGGAGAAAATAGAGCATACGACTGTCGCCACAAATGGCATAAACATGCACGTGGCGTCGATAGGTAAAGGCCCAGTGGTCCTCTTCCTCCACGGCTTCCCTGAGCTCTGGTACTCGTGGCGACACCAGCTTCTCTACCTCTCCTCTCACGGCTATCGCTGCATCGCCCCCGACCTTCGCGGCTATGGCGACACCGACGCCCCACCCTCCCCTGCCTCTTACACAGCTTTCCACATCGTCGGAGACCTCGTCGCCCTTCTTGACCAGCTTGGTATCGAGCAGGTCTTCTTGGTCGGCCATGACTGGGGAGCTATGATTGCCTGGTACTTCTGTTGGTTCAGGTCAGATCGAATCAAAGCTTTGATCAACATGAGCTTGCCATTTCTTCCCAGGAATCCGAAGTTTGATCAAGTGGATGGCTTCAGGGCTATGTTTGGTGATGATTTTTATATGTGCAGGTTTCAGGTAAATTAATTTGGTTTATCATTTTAACTCCATTTTCTGGGTAATTTTTGTCTCTTTGATTCACTTTGACAATGGTTAACATCGATCAGAGTTTATTGGGTTGTATTTATGAGTGGTGGGTAATACAACAAATACAACAAGTTCCAAACCTGTTGCATGAGATTAATTAAATTGTGGTGCCTGCAGGAACATGGAGAAGCTGAAGAAGATTTTGCTTGTGTCGATACCGCAATACTAATGACCAAGTTCTTTTCTGTTGGTCCAAATCCTCTGATCATACCTAAAGAAGTGGGAGTTAGAGGATTACCAACACCAGATGCATTGCCTTCTTGGTTGTCAGAAGAAGATATTAATTATTATGCCACCAAATTTAACCAAACAGGTTTCACCGGAGGATTGAACTATTATCGAGCTCTCCACCTGTAAGCTAGCTATTTCAAGCATCTTTGTGTTGATTCTTTTAGGAGTATTATCTAATATTGCATCTCTACTGAAAGTAAAATTGACTCGGTCTCAAATGTGCTTCCAAGTGTAGAAGTGTCAAGTTGTATCAAGGATAAGTCCAGGATCGTATTCCACAGGGACAAAGGATTATCAAAGCATATGTGAGATTTTAGGGTAAAAATTATCTTGACTAAAAGAGATGAAAAGTAAAAAAAATGCAATGTGCAAAAGTTGAATTAAACTTGTAAGAATCAATAAAACAAACACTTGAGATGCAATTTTCGCCCATTTCTGATTTGAAGTTGGATTTACCTCTAGTTTTATTTTCTCTCAATCATTTCCTCATTCCAAGAGATTATGATCGGTTAATTAAACAATAAGCACACTTTTTAGTTTAATCAAGGTACTTGATAGATTGTATAACAAATGTAAAGTGAAAGAAAGACATCAAAATCTTGTTACGAGTTCAAGTATTAATCGTGCCTTTACGTCTACGACTGATCAAGTTCAAGTACATAGCATTTTAATCCTTTCCATAGGCAAGATGAAATACAATCTATCAATTTAATCACTCAAAATTCCATAACTTTGAAATAAATCCAACCCCAAACAGTCACGAGTTACTCATTGAATCTCAAGCTAAAAATCTAGCCTATCATTTCTAAATTAGAAAAATGCACAAAAATGATGAACCCTAACATCTAAAATTACTATGTAAATAAAATTGTAAAAGAAAGATAATGATGCTCAACGATAACAATTGCTGAAAAGAAAACTAAAAATAATAAAATTGAACTGTAAATAATATGGCAAGCGGAATGAAAATTGAAATAATAATACGAAGAAGAAATAAATTGCCGAACGAAAATCGAGAGCCAAAAGCATACAAAGCAAAAAGTAAATTGCCGAATGAAAACAATCCAATTAATTCCAAAAGTCTGCAAACTGAAACAATAAATTGAAGAGGAAGAAAAAAAACTAAACTGCCAAACCAATAAATGCCAAAAGAATCCAAAAAATAACGTCGGCTGAAAATAACAACAGAGGTGAAAAAAAAACCAAAGAAAACAAATATATATATATATATATATGCCCAGTCAAAGTAAAACTCCAAATCCCTTTCTTCTTTCTTTCTTTTTGTTGTGTCAACTGCTCTTCCCCCTCTCGTGCGAGTGCCACTAGCCATCATGTGATCGTGCGTGTACTGCGTTGAAGCCCCATGCGTGAATGTTGAGGCCGAACGTGAGTCTGTTGACTGCCAAGCTCCTTATTTCTCATTTTAAAAAAAATGCCCTACATCAATTTCTTTCCAAAGATGCCCCTACAAAAATTAAGATTTAAATATTCACAATGAGGGATAAAATTGAGATATAAATTCTGATATAATTTTTACAAATTGTAAATCATTTCAAGTGCAAAATATCAGAATTTATCAATGAATCAAGTACTAAAAATTATTGCATAATTAAGTGCTTAATTCGGTTTTTGAATAAACAATTTAATCACTTTAGCAACTTAATTATGCAATTTTGACATTTTATCACACCCCCCAACTAGCTTATTGCTAGTCTCTAGCAAATAATGCGATAACAAAAGAATGATCCAAGAGGGAGCCACTGAACTCAAAAATCTCTACAAAAAATCAAATCATGTTGAGGTCTTGGGTATTAGAATGTAATCAAGTCAGGTTATAGCTCAACACCAAGGCTTATAAAATTCTCAAGAGCTCAAACAAAGGAAATGTACTTAAGCTACAAATCTTTGAGTGCATCAAGTGTGTGAACAAATTGCCAATTGTTGGTTTCAAGATTTCTCACAATAGTTTCAGCGTAGCAACTTTTTCAAGAAAAACCAAAAAGTCTTTACTCCAATTCAAAACCATTACAATGGCGGCTTTCACGCTATCACACTTTGAAAGACCCATTTTTTTTTTCGCACCTCTTGGTTTTCTAGGGGGAATCAGACCTATGAATGTGCGCCTACCCACACTTTCACAAGTCTGCCCTTACCACTAGACTACCTAAAGGATTTTTTTTTTTTAAACAGATCCCGGTGATAGGCAGCCTTTTCCAATGTACTTGCTTTTTTTTTTTTTTTGATCTCTGGCCTGTCCCTTTTCTCATATATTTTTTTTTTAACTCCTTTTTTTTTTTTTTTTTTTTTTTTTTTTTTTTGAGTTTCTCATTCACTTTTCCTAGGCCATTGAGATATGGTTCATTGTAGTTCTTGCTAGTTGCTTAGATGAAAACCACTGATTGACATCAATCAAACAACAAAAGTATCTGTCTTGTGTCCATTAGGGTCATCAATCAATAGCTTTGAGATACATTGCCTAAGGTTGAGCTAATAAGAAAATCAGTAGGTCTTGTGTTGAACTTAAACCCAAACCAGTGGAAATTAGTGTAGCCCAAGATTGCCACTATCTGATCTTAAGTAGAGAAGTGTGAAAACAATAATTTGGCAGCAAGAATAAAAATTCAGACCCCACAATTATAAATCCTGAGAGACTAAGTGGTAGAAGAACCTCCTTACCCCCCAACTAAAAATGGGCAGTGTCCTCACTGCAAAGTATAAATAAACAAGGAATGAAAGAGAGTAGGGCCGAAGGAAAATACCTGAAATGGCTGAAAGGATCATGGAAGTAAAGAAGAGACCAGAAAAATAAATAAATAAACAATGTTGACCCTGAAAAGATAGACTGAAGAAAAAAAGAAGGAGAATAAATAAATAAACAAAGGAAAAAAAAACAAAACATAGAAGTGAAATAAACAAAAGCAGAAAAAGGAAAAAAAATGAAAAGAAACAAAGAGATGAACTAAGGATCATGAGAATATGTAGGATCTTCCAAAGGAATGGAAGTATCCTCATGTGAAAAGTTTGCCCAAAAATGTTTAAGTCGTTGGCCATTGACTTTGAGCGTATTTCCATTTTGAGGATTAGTAATCTCAACAGTTCCATATGGAAACACAGTCTTAACTAAATAAGGACCACTCCACCTCGATCTGAGTTTGCCTGGAAATAGATGGAGGCGAGAATTATAAAGTAAGACTTGTTCATTGGGCTCAAAACTCCTTCTCTGGATGTGCTTGTCATGTAACACCTTCATGCGCTCCTTTGACAATTTGGAATTGTCATATGCATCTCGCCTAAGCTCATCCAATTCTGAAATCTGAAACTTTCTCATAGAACTAGCATGGTCAATAGAAAAATTGAATTTTTTAACAGCCCAATATGCCTTATGTTCAAGCTCAACGGGAAGATGACATGTTTTTCCATATACCAAGCGATAAGGAGACATGTTAAGAGAGGTTTTAAAGGCTGTCCTATATGCCCAAAGTGCATCAGTTAACCTTAAAGACCAATCTTTTCTATTGGGGTTGATGGTTTTTTCTAAGATGTGCTTAAGCTCCCTATTAGCTAATTCAACTTGCCCATTTGTTTGAGGGTGATATGGAGTAGAAACTTTATGGTGTATACCATATTTTTTCATGAGGGCAGCAAAAGATTTGTTGCAAAAATGAGTTCCATTATCACTAATGATAGCTCTAGGCATGCCAAATCTAGCAAAAATGTTTTCTCTTAAGAACTTAAGCACAACTTTGTGGTCATTTGTTTTACATGGAATAGCTTCAACCCACTTAGAAACATAATCAACTGCCACTAGGATATACAAGTAACCAAAAGAAGATGGAAATGGCCCCATAAAATCAATCCCCCAACAATCAAAAATTTCTATGACCAAAATAGGCTGTAAAGGCATCATGTTCCTCTTAGTGACCGTGCCTAATTTTTGACATGACTCACAAGTCTTACAAAAATTATACGCATCCTTAAACATATGAGGCCAATGAAAACCACATTGCAAAATTTTTGCAACGGTTTTATGTGCAGAAAAATGTCCCCCACAGGCCTCAGTATGGCAAAAGGAAAGAACAGCTTGTATTTCATGATCAGGCACACATTTCCTTATGATTTGGTCAGAACAATATTTGAACAAGTAAGGATCATCATAAAAGAATGACTTTACCTCATGCTTGAATTTTCGTATGTCTTGAGCACTCCAATTGGGTGGAGTTTGTCCTGTCACCAAAAAATTAACTATATCAGCAAACCAAGGCAAATTTTCAACTAACATTAACTGCTCATCAGGAAAAGAGTCAAAGATAGGAAGAGTGTGCTCATTTTCAGCAAATGTAAGCCGAGACAAGTGGTCGGCAACTACGTTTTCAGCACCCTTTTTATCCTTGATGATAAGGTCAAATTCTTGGAGAAGAAGAATCCATCGGATCAATCGTGGTTTAGCATCCTTCTTTGACAATAGATACTTTAATGCTGCATGATCAGTAAAAATAACCACAGGAGAGCCAAGAATATAAGTTCGAAACTTGTCTAATGCAAAAACTACAGCAAGCAACTCTTTTTCCGTGGTAGAATAATTTCTTTGGGCTCCATTTAGAGTTCTACTTGCATAAGAAATGACATGTGGGAACTTATTTTTACGCTGTCCAAGTACAGCTCCTATGGCTACATCGCTAGCATCACACATTATCTCAAAGGGAATAGACCAAACAGGGGGCTGCATGATAGGGGCTGTAGTAAGCAAAATTTTCAGCTTATCAAAAGCATCTTGACAAGAGGGGGTCCATTCAAAAACAACATCATTCTTAAGTAACTCACACAAAGGTTTAGAGATAGAACTAAAATTTTGAATGAACCTCCTATAGAACCCAGCATGTCCAAGAAAAGATCTGATTTCCTTTACTGTTTTGGGTATAGGAAGCTTGGAGATAAGCTCAATCTTAGCCTTATCAACCTCAATACCTCGGGATGAGACAATGTGACCAAGAACTATGCCTTGTTGAACCATGAAGTGGCACTTTTCCCAATTGAGAAGCAAATGCTTCTCTTCACACCTGGCTAACACAGCTTGTAAGTTAGTCAAACATGCATCAAAAGAACTACCAAATACTGAAAAATCATCCATGAATACTTCCAAACTGTTTTCAATCATGTCGCTGAAAATACTAAGCATACATCTTTGGAAAGTAGCTGGAGCATTACATAGTCCAAAAGGCATTCTTCTAAATGCAAAAGTGCCAAAAGGGCAAGTAAAAGTTGTTTTCTCTTGATCCTCAGGTGCTATCTCTATTTGGTAATAACCAGAAAAACCATCAAGAAAGCAATAAAAATCATGGCCAGCAACTTTTTCCAACACTTGGTCAAGGAAGGGCAAAGGGAAATGATCTTTCCTAGTGGCGGCATTCAACTTTCTATAATCTATGCACATTCGCCAACCAGTAGAAATCCTAGTAGGAATTAGTTCATTTTTCTCATTTTTCACAATAGTAAGCCCAGATTTTTTTGGAACTACATGAATGGGACTTACCCACTTGCTGTCCGCAATAGGGTAGATTATTCCCACATCAAGTAGTTTTAAAACCTCTGTTTTTACTACCTCTTTCATGGTAGGATTTAATCTCCTTTGCATCTCCCTAGAAACTTTGGCATTTTCTTCTAAATAAATCCTATGAGTGCACACAAGAGGATTTATACCTTTTATATCCGCAATTGTCCATCCAATAGCACCTTTGTGCTGCCTCAAGACTCCCATTAGTTTCCCTTCTTGATCATGAGTGAGCTGGGCTGAAATCACCACAGGGAATGTGCTGTCAGGGCCCAAAAATGCATACTTCAGGTTAGTGGGCAATGGTTTCAGCTCTAGTGTTGGGATTTCATCTGCTGAAGGCTTCAAACTTGTTGTCAATGGTGGGAGCTCCTCAAATTTAGGCCTCCATTTAGCTTCAAATTTATTTTCTACATTAAAAATAGGAGAAACATCAATGGAGGTATCATCAATAATGAGATCACAAATATTTTCTAACTCAAACAACAAGTCAGTGGGCTGGTATGCCAAATAAGTCTCTTCCTCCAGGATGCTTTCCACCAAATTGACCTCTTGTGCATCTGCCAAATCTTGAGGTTGCCTGCAAAGGTTAAAAATATTCAATTCAAGGGTCATGTTCCCAAAACTCAGCTTTAAAACACCACTCCTACAATTTATCAATGCATTTGAAGTAGCTAGAAAAGGTCTTCCAAGAATCACAGGTGCTTGAAAAGAAGATTTTGGTGTCAAGTGAACATCCAACACAACAAAATCTACGGGGTAAAAAAATTTATCCACTTGAACTAAAACATCCTCAACAACCCCCCTTGGCATTTTAATTGACCTGTCAGCTAGTTGCAAAATGATTGAAGTTGGTTTTAATTCCCCCAAACCAAGCTGTTCATATACATTATAAGGCAACAAATTCACACTTGAACCAAGATCTAACAAAGCTTGACCAATTTTTGAACTTCCAATAACACAAGCAATTGTAGGTGAACCAGGGTCTTTATATTTTGGTGGGGTATTATTCTGAATTATGGCACTGACCTGCTCAGTAAGAAAAGCTTTCTTTTGCACATTTAAATTTCTCTTGACAGTACACAAATCTTTTAAAAACTTAGCATAGGTAGGAATTTGTTGAATAGCATCCAACAAAGGGATGTTAATCCTAACTTGCTTGAATATTTCTAAAATCTCAGATTGATGTTTATCTTTGTGTAAAGGAGCCAATCTTTGAGGAAAAGGAGCAGGTACATGACATGTAATTTTTTCAATTTCAATTTCAGCTTGTTCAACCTCACCATTTTCAGCCTCATTTTGTATTGGTTTAGAGACCTTACCAGTATTGTCTGAGCCTTGAGCTGGAATGTTCACCACCTTACCATTTCTCAAAGTGGTCACCGCTTTCACTTGCCTTACATTTGAACCCTCACCTCCTTCTTGAAGTGGCTGACTTTGTGGATTGGGTTGGGGTTGTGCAGGAAATTTTCCTTTTTCTTGAAAACTCAAAGCAGTGGTCATCTTTGTAAGTGTGCTCCGGATGTCATTGATTGCTTGAGAATTTTGATTGTTGATTGTTGCTTGACCGTGCATAAACTGCTGTAAAGTGCTGGACAGCTGCTGTACAGTCTCCTCAAGTCCCTTCTTTTGCATTGGAGGAGCTTGAATTGTGAGTTGAGAGGGGCCTGGAGCCAAGGTTGCTGGAGCTACATGCTGGTCACCCCTCCAACTGAAATTTGGGTGGCTCCTCCATCCTGGATTGTAAGAATTAGAGTAAGGACCAGAATATGGTTTTTGTATCATGTTTACAGCATTAGATTGGTCCAACAATACTTCTTTGAAAGCAGGGATTGTGGGACATTCATTAGTTGTATGCCCATGATCCTCACATATACCACACTTCTCAGAAATTCTAGGGACAGCATGCACTTCATTTACTTTTTTCAATTCCATGGCTTCCATTTTTCTTGACAACAAAGTTAATTTAGCACGCAAATCATCATCTTCCTTTAAGACATATTTTCCATGACCAGACTCAACTTGCTTAGACCTATCATACACATCGCTTGTGTCCCAAGACTGGGCATTTTCAGCTAAGTAGTCAAAATATTCAAAGGCTTCCTCGGGCTCTTTGTTGAAAAATTCACCATTGCACATGGTTTCAACAAATTGCCTCATCTTTGGTTGCAAACCCTCATAGAAAAAACTTATAACCCTCCAGTTCTCATATCCATGATGAGGACATGCATTTAATAAGTCTTTAAAACGTTCCCAGCAATGATAAAATGTTTCTACATCTTTTTGACCAAAATTCATAATTTGTCTTTTTAAAGCATTGGTCCTATGCATTGGGAAAAACTTTTTTAAAAAATCAGTTTGCATTTCTTGCCAAGTCCCAATAGACCTTGGCCTTAAGGAATTCAGCCAGGTTTTAGCCTTATCCTTTAGAGAAAATGGGAACAGTTTTAACCGAATGACTTCTTCAGTGCATGTTCTATCCATGAAAGTTGAGCAAACCTCTTCAAACTCTTTGATGTGCAAATAAGGGTTTTCTGATTCCATACCATGAAAATGTGGAAGTAGTGGAATCATCCCAGGTTTGAAATTAAAATTATTTGCATTCAAAGGTTGAATGATGCAAGAGGGTGGGCTTGTCCTAACAGGCTGCAAATATTCTCTAAGTGTCCTGTTAGGATTCACCACTTCCCTATCATTGTTTTCTTCATGATCAGCCATGCTGCTATGAATGTCAGATGATGATTCAAATGCTGGATTAAAATAAATAGATGCACCAGAAGATGAAATTGATAATTCAGTCCTAACAAGTCTATGTGTGCTATCTCTAGTCCAAACAGACATGCAAATTCAACAACCAAAATAAAATAAAATCAAACAAGTAAAATGAGAGGAAAAGATGTCACCCAAGCTGTGAAGAGGTTCACAGCACTACAAACGTCCTCTCGACAAAAAGAAAATGCTATGATAAACACCAATTGTCCCCGGCAACGGCGCCAAAAACTTGACTCGGTCTCAAATGTGCTTCCAAGTGTAGAAGTGTCAAGTTGTATCAAGGATAAGTCCAGGATCGTATTCCACAGGGACAAAGGATTATCAAAGCATATGTGAGATTTTAGGGTAAAAATTATCTTGACTAAAAGAGATGAAAAGTAAAAAAAATGCAATGTGCAAAAGTTGAATTAAACTTGTAAGAATCAATAAAACAAACACTTGAGATGCAATTTTCGCCCATTTCTGATTTGAAGTTGGATTTACCTCTAGTTTTATTTTCTCTCAATCATTTCCTCATTCCAAGAGATTATGATCGGTTAATTAAACAATAAGCACACTTTTTAGTTTAATCAAGGTACTTGATAGATTGTATAACAAATGTAAAGTGAAAGAAAGACATCAAAATCTTGTTACGAGTTCAAGTATTAATCGTGCCTTTACGTCTACGACTGATCAAGTTCAAGTACATAGCATTTTAATCCTTTCCATAGGCAAGATGAAATACAATCTATCAATTTAATCACTCAAAATTCCATAACTTTGAAATAAATCCAACCCCAAACAGTCACGAGTTACTCATTGAATCTCAAGCTAAAAATCTAGCCTATCATTTCTAAATTAGAAAAATGCACAAAAATGATGAACCCTAACATCTAAAATTACTATGTAAATAAAATTGTAAAAGAAAGATAATGATGCTCAACGATAACAATTGCTGAAAAGAAAACTAAAAATAATAAAATTGAACTGTAAATAATATGGCAAGCGGAATGAAAATTGAAATAATAATACGAAGAAGAAATAAATTGCCGAACGAAAATCGAGAGCCAAAAGCATACAAAGCAAAAAGTAAATTGCCGAATGAAAACAATCCAATTAATTCCAAAAGTCTGCAAACTGAAACAATAAATTGAAGAGGAAGAAAAAAAACTAAACTGCCAAACCAATAAATGCCAAAAGAATCCAAAAAATAACGTCGGCTGAAAATAACAACAGAGGTGAAAAAAAAACCAAAGAAAACAAATATATATATATATATATATATGCCCAGTCAAAGTAAAACTCCAAATCCCTTTCTTCTTTCTTTCTTTTTGTTGTGTCAACTGCTCTTCCCCCTCTCGTGCGAGTGCCACTAGCCATCATGTGATCGTGCGTGTACTGCGTTGAAGCCCCATGCGTGAATGTTGAGGCCGAACGTGAGTCTGTTGACTGCCAAGCTCCTTATTTCTCATTTTAAAAAAAATGCCCTACATCAATTTCTTTCCAAAGATGCCCCTACAAAAATTAAGATTTAAATATTCACAATGAGGGATAAAATTGAGATATAAATTCTGATATAATTTTTACAAATTGTAAATCATTTCAAGTGCAAAATATCAGAATTTATCAATGAATCAAGTACTAAAAATTATTGCATAATTAAGTGCTTAATTCGGTTTTTGAATAAACAATTTAATCACTTTAGCAACTTAATTATGCAATTTTGACATTTTATCACACCCCCCAACTAGCTTATTGCTAGTCTCTAGCAAATAATGCGATAACAAAAGAATGATCCAAGAGGGAGCCACTGAACTCAAAAATCTCTACAAAAGATCAAATCATGTTGAGGTCTTGGGTATTAGAATGTAATCAAGTCAGGTTATAGCTCAACACCAAGGCTTATAAAATTCTCAAGAGCTCAAACAAAGGAAATGTACTTAAGCTACAAATCTTTGAGTGCATCAAGTGTGTGAACAAATTGCCAATTGTTGGTTTCAAGATTTCTCACAATAGTTTCAGCGTAGCAACTTTTTCAAGAAAAACCAAAAAGTCTTTACTCCAATTCAAAACCATTACAATGGCGGCTTTCACGCTATCACACTTTGAAAGACCCATTTTTTTTTTCGCACCTCTTGGTTTTCTAGGGGGAATCAGACCTATGAATGTGCGCCTACCCACACTTTCACAAGTCTGCCCTTACCACTAGACTACCTAAAGGATTTTTTTTTTTAAACAGATCCCGGTGATAGGCAGCCTTTTCCAATGTACTTGCTTTTTTTTTTTTTTTGATCTCTGGCCTGTCCCTTTTCTCATATATTTTTTTTTTAACTCCTTTTTTTTTTTTTTTTTTTTTTTTTTTTTTGAGTTTCTCATTCACTTTTCCTAGGCCATTGAGATATGGTTCATTGTAGTTCTTGCTAGTTGCTTAGATGAAAACCACTGATTGACATCAATCAAACAACAAAAGTATCTGTCTTGTGTCCATTAGGGTCATCAATCAATAGCTTTGAGATACATTGCCTAAGGTTGAGCTAATAAGAAAATCAGTAGGTCTTGTGTTGAACTTAAACCCAAACCAGTGGAAATTAGTGTAGCCCAAGATTGCCACTATCTGATCTTAAGTAGAGAAGTGTGAAAACAATAATTTGGCAGCAAGAATAAAAATTCAGACCCCACAATTATAAATCCTGAGAGACTAAGTGGTAGAAGAACCTCCTTACCCCCCAACTAAAAATGGGCAGTGTCCTCACTGCAAAGTATAAATAAACAAGGAATGAAAGAGAGTAGGGCCGAAGGAAAATACCTGAAATGGCTGAAAGGATCATGGAAGTAAAGAAGAGACCAGAAAAATAAATAAATAAACAATGTTGACCCTGAAAAGATAGACTGAAGAAAAAAAGAAGGAGAATAAATAAATAAACAAAGGAAAAAAAAACAAAACATAGAAGTGAAATAAACAAAAGCAGAAAAAGGAAAAAAAATGAAAAGAAACAAAGAGATGAACTAAGGATCATGAGAATATGTAGGATCTTCCAAAGGAATGGAAGTATCCTCATGTGAAAAGTTTGCCCAAAAATGTTTAAGTCGTTGGCCATTGACTTTGAACGTATTTCCATTTTGAGGATTAGTAATCTCAACAGTTCCATATGGAAACACAGTCTTAACTAAATAAGGACCACTCCACCTCGATCTGAGTTTGCCTGGAAATAGATGGAGGCGAGAATTATAAAGTAAGACTTGTTCATTGGGCTCAAAACTCCTTCTCTGGATGTGCTTGTCATGTAACACCTTCATGCGCTCCTTTGACAATTTGGAATTGTCATATGCATCTCGCCTAAGCTCATCCAATTCTGAAATCTGAAACTTTCTCATAGAACTAGCATGGTCAATAGAAAAATTGAATTTTTTAACAGCCCAATATGCCTTATGTTCAAGCTCAACGGGAAGATGACATGTTTTTCCATATACCAAGCGATAATGAGACATGTTAAGAGAGGTTTTAAAGGCTGTCCTATATGCCCAAAGTGCATCAGTTAACCTTAAAGACCAATCTTTTCTATTGGGGTTGATGGTTTTTTCTAAGATGTGCTTAAGCTCCCTATTAGCTAATTCAACTTGCCCATTTGTTTGAGGGTGATATGGAGTAGAAACTTTATGGTGTATACCATATTTTTTCATGAGGGCAGCAAAAGATTTGTTGCAAAAATGAGTTCCATTATCACTAATGATAGCTCTAGGCATGCCAAATCTAGCAAAAATGTTTTCTCTTAAGAACTTAAGCACAACTTTGTGGTCATTTGTTTTACATGGAATAGCTTCAACCCACTTAGAAACATAATCAACTGCCACTAGGATATACAAGTAACCAAAAGAAGATGGAAATGGCCCCATAAAATCAATCCCCCAACAATCAAAAATTTCTATGACCAAAATAGGCTGTAAAGGCATCATGTTCCTCTTAGTGACCGTGCCTAATTTTTGACATGACTCACAAGTCTTACAAAAATTATACGCATCCTTAAACATATGAGGCCAATGAAAACCACATTGCAAAATTTTTGCAACGGTTTTATGTGCAGAAAAATGTCCCCCACAGGCCTCAGTATGGCAAAAGGAAAGAACAGCTTGTATTTCATGATCAGGCACACATTTCCTTATGATTTGGTCAGAACAATATTTGAACAAGTAAGGATCATCATAAAAGAATGACTTTACCTCATGCTTGAATTTTCGTATGTCTTGAGCACTCCAATTGGGTGGAGTTTGTCCTGTCACCAAAAAATTAACTATATCAGCAAACCAAGGCAAATTTTCAACTAACATTAACTGCTCATCAGGAAAAGAGTCAAAGATAGGAAGAGTGTGCTCATTTTCAGCAAATGTAAGCCGAGACAAGTGGTCGGCAACTACGTTTTCAGCACCCTTTTTATCCTTGATGATAAGGTCAAATTCTTGGAGAAGAAGAATCCATCGGATCAATCGTGGTTTAGCATCCTTCTTTGACAATAGATACTTTAATGCTGCATGATCAGTAAAAATAACCACAGGAGAGCCAAGAATATAAGTTCGAAACTTGTCTAATGCAAAAACTACAGCAAGCAACTCTTTTTCCGTGGTAGAATAATTTCTTTGGGCTCCATTTAGAGTTCTACTTGCATAAGAAATGACATGTGGGAACTTATTTTTACGCTGTCCAAGTACAGCTCCTATGGCTACATCGCTAGCATCACACATTATCTCAAAGGGAATAGACCAAACAGGGGGCTGCATGATAGGGGCTGTAGTAAGCAAAATTTTCAGCTTATCAAAAGCATCTTGACAAGAGGGGGTCCATTCAAAAACAACATCATTCTTAAGTAACTCACACAAAGGTTTAGAGATAGAACTAAAATTTTGAATGAACCTCCTATAGAACCCAGCATGTCCAAGAAAAGATCTGATTTCCTTTACTGTTTTGGGTATAGGAAGCTTGGAGATAAGCTCAATCTTAGCCTTATCAACCTCAATACCTCGGGATGAGACAATGTGACCAAGAACTATGCCTTGTTGAACCATGAAGTGGCACTTTTCCCAATTGAGAAGCAAATGCTTCTCTTCACACCTGGCTAACACAGCTTGTAAGTTAGTCAAACATGCATCAAAAGAACTACCAAATACTGAAAAATCATCCATGAATACTTCCAAACTGTTTTCAATCATGTCGCTGAAAATACTAAGCATACATCTTTGGAAAGTAGCTGGAGCATTACATAGTCCAAAAGGCATTCTTCTAAATGCAAAAGTGCCAAAAGGGCAAGTAAAAGTTGTTTTCTCTTGATCCTCAGGTGCTATCTCTATTTGGTAATAACCAGAAAAACCATCAAGAAAGCAATAAAAATCATGGCCAGCAACTTTTTCCAACACTTGGTCAAGGAAGGGCAAAGGGAAATGATCTTTCCTAGTGGCGGCATTCAACTTTCTATAATCTATGCACATTCGCCAACCAGTAGAAATCCTAGTAGGAATTAGTTCATTTTTCTCATTTTTCACAATAGTAAGCCCAGATTTTTTTGGAACTACATGAATGGGACTTACCCACTTGCTGTCCGCAATAGGGTAGATTATTCCCACATCAAGTAGTTTTAAAACCTCTGTTTTTACTACCTCTTTCATGGTAGGATTTAATCTCCTTTGCATCTCCCTAGAAACTTTGGCATTTTCTTCTAAATAAATCCTATGAGTGCACACAAGAGGATTTATACCTTTTATATCCGCAATTGTCCATCCAATAGCACCTTTGTGCTGCCTCAAGACTCCCATTAGTTTCCCTTCTTGATCATGAGTGAGCTGGGCTGAAATCACCACAGGGAATGTGCTGTCAGGGCCCAAAAATGCATACTTCAGGTTAGTGGGCAGTGGTTTCAGCTCTAGTGTTGGGATTTCATCTGCTGAAGGCTTCAAACTTGTTGTCAATGGTGGGAGCTCCTCAAATTTAGGCCTCCATTTAGCTTCAAATTTATTTTCTACATTAAAAATAGGAGAAACATCAATGGAGGTATCATCAATAATGAGATCACAAATATTTTCTAACTCAAACAACAAGTCAGTGGGCTGGTATGCCAAATAAGTCTCTTCCTCCAGGATGCTTTCCACCAAATTGACCTCTTGTGCATCTGCCAAATCTTGAGGTTGCCTGCAAAGGTTAAAAATATTCAATTCAAGGGTCATGTTCCCAAAACTCAGCTTTAAAACACCACTCCTACAATTTATCAATGCATTTGAAGTAGCTAGAAAAGGTCTTCCAAGAATCACAGGTGCTTGAAAAGAAGATTTTGGTGTCAAGTGAACATCCAACACAACAAAATCTACGGGGTAAAAAAATTTATCCACTTGAACTAAAACATCCTCAACAACCCCCCTTGGCATTTTAATTGACCTGTCAGCTAGTTGCAAAATGATTGAAGTTGGTTTTAATTCCCCCAAACCAAGCTGTTCATATACATTATAAGGCAACAAATTCACACTTGAACCAAGATCTAACAAAGCTTGACCAATTTTTGAACTTCCAATAACACAAGCAATTGTAGGTGAACCAGGGTCTTTATATTTTGGTGGGGTATTATTCTGAATTATGGCACTGACCTGCTCAGTAAGAAAAGCTTTCTTTTGCACATTTAAATTTCTCTTGACAGTACACAAATCTTTTAAAAACTTAGCATAGGTAGGAATTTGTTGAATAGCATCCAACAAAGGGATGTTAATCCTAACTTGCTTGAATATTTCTAAAATCTCAGATTGATGTTTATCTTTGTGTAAAGGAGCCAATCTTTGAGGAAAAGGAGCAGGTACATGACATGTAATTTTTTCAATTTCAATTTCAGCTTGTTCAACCTCACCATTTTCAGCCTCATTTTGTATTGGTTTAGAGACCTTACCAGTATTGTCTGAGCCTTGAGCTGGAATGTTCACCACCTTACCATTTCTCAAAGTGGTCACCGCTTTCACTTGCCTTACATTTGAACCCTCACCTCCTTCTTGAAGTGGCTGACTTTGTGGATTGGGTTGGGGTTGTGCAGGAAATTTTCCTTTTTCTTGAAAACTCAAAGCAGTGGTCATCTTTGTAAGTGTGCTCCGGATGTCATTGATTGCTTGAGAATTTTGATTGTTGATTGTTGCTTGACCGTGCATAAACTGCTGTAAAGTGCTGGACAGCTGCTGTACAGTCTCCTCAAGTCCCTTCTTTTGCATTGGAGGAGCTTGAATTGTGAGTTGAGAGGGGCCTGGAGCCAAGGTTGCTGGAGCTACATGCTGGTCACCCCTCCAACTGAAATTTGGGTGGCTCCTCCATCCTGGATTGTAAGAATTAGAGTAAGGACCAGAATATGGTTTTTGTATCATGTTTACAGCATTAGATTGGTCCAACAATACTTCTTTGAAAGCAGGGATTGTGGGACATTCATTAGTTGTATGCCCATGATCCTCACATATACCACACTTCTCAGAAATTCTAGGGACAGCATGCACTTCATTTACTTTTTTCAATTCCATGGCTTCCATTTTTCTTGACAACAAAGTTAATTTAGCACGCAAATCATCATCTTCCTTTAAGACATATTTTCCATGACCAGACTCAACTTGCTTAGACCTATCATACACATCGCTTGTGTCCCAAGACTGGGCATTTTCAGCTAAGTAGTCAAAATATTCAAAGGCTTCCTCGGGCTCTTTGTTGAAAAATTCACCATTGCACATGGTTTCAACAAATTGCCTCATCTTTGGTTGCAAACCCTCATAGAAAAAACTTATAACCCTCCAGTTCTCATATCCATGATGAGGACATGCATTTAATAAGTCTTTAAAACGTTCCCAGCAATGATAAAATGTTTCTACATCTTTTTGACCAAAATTCATAATTTGTCTTTTTAAAGCATTGGTCCTATGCATTGGGAAAAACTTTTTTAAAAAATCAGTTTGCATTTCTTGCCAAGTCCCAATAGACCTTGGCCTTAAGGAATTCAGCCAGGTTTTAGCCTTATCCTTTAGAGAAAATGGGAACAGTTTTAACCGAATGACTTCTTCAGTGCATGTTCTATCCATGAAAGTTGAGCAAACCTCTTCAAACTCTTTGATGTGCAAATAAGGGTTTTCTGATTCCATACCATGAAAATGTGGAAGTAGTGGAATCATCCCAGGTTTGAAATTAAAATTATTTGCATTCAAAGGTTGAATGATGCAAGAGGGTGGGCTTGTCCTAACAGGCTGCAAATATTCTCTAAGTGTCCTGTTAGGATTCACCACTTCCCTATCATTGTTTTCTTCATGATCAGCCATGCTGCTATGAATGTCAGATGATGATTCAAATGCTGGATTAAAATAAATAGATGCACCAGAAGATGAAATTGATAATTCAGTCCTAACAAGTCTATGTGTGCTATCTCTAGTCCAAACAGACATGCAAATTCAACAACCAAAATAAAATAAAATCAAACAAGTAAAATGAGAGGAAAAGATGTCACCCAAGCTGTGAAGAGGTTCACAGCACTACAAACGTCCTCTCGACAAAAAGAAAATGCTATGATAAACACCAATTGTCCCCGGCAACGGCGCCAAAAACTTGACTCGGTCTCAAATGTGCTTCCAAGTGTAGAAGTGTCAAGTTGTATCAAGGATAAGTCCAGGATCGTATTCCACAGGGACAAAGGATTATCAAAGCATATGTGAGATTTTAGGGTAAAAATTATCTTGACTAAAAGAGATGAAAAGTAAAAAAAATGCAATGTGCAAAAGTTGAATTAAACTTGTAAGAATCAATAAAACAAACACTTGAGATGCAATTTTCGCCCATTTCTGATTTGAAGTTGGATTTACCTCTAGTTTTATTTTCTCTCAATCATTTCCTCATTCCAAGAGATTATGATCGGTTAATTAAACAATAAGCACACTTTTTAATTTAATCAAGGTACTTGATAGATTGTATAACAAATGTAAAGTGAAAGAAAGACATCAAAATCTTGTTACGAGTTCAAGTATTAATCGTGCCTTTACGTCTACGACTGATCAAGTTCAAGTACATAGCATTTTAATCCTTTCCATAGGCAAGATGAAATACAATCTATCAATTTAATCACTCAAAATTCCATAACTTTGAAATAAATCCAACCCCAAACAGTCACGAGTTACTCATTGAATCTCAAGCTAAAAATCTAGCCTATCATTTCTAAATTAGAAAAATGCACAAAAATGATGAACCCTAACATCTAAAATTACTATGTAAATAAAATTGTAAAAGAAAGATAATGATGCTCAACGATAACAATTGCTGAAAAGAAAACTAAAAATAATAAAATTGAACTGTAAATAATATGGCAAGCGGAATGAAAATTGAAATAATAATACGAAGAAGAAATAAATTGCCGAACGAAAATCGAGAGCCAAAAGCATACAAAGCAAAAAGTAAATTGCCGAATGAAAACAATCCAATTAATTCCAAAAGTCTGCAAACTGAAACAATAAATTGAAGAGGAAGAAAAAAAACTAAACTGCCAAACCAATAAATGCCAAAAGAATCCAAAAAATAACGTCGGCTGAAAATAACAACAGAGGTGAAAAAAAAACCAAAGAAAACAAATATATATATATATATATATGCCCAGTCAAAGTAAAACTCCAAATCCCTTTCTTCTTTCTTTCTTTTTGTTGTGTCAACTGCTCTTCCCCCTCTCGTGCGAGTGCCACTAGCCATCATGTGATCGTGCGTGTACTGCGTTGAAGCCCCATGCGTGAATGTTGAGGCCGAACGTGAGTCTGTTGACTGCCAAGCTCCTTATTTCTCATTTTAAAAAAAATGCCCTACATCAATTTCTTTCCAAAGATGCCCCTACAAAAATTAAGATTTAAATATTCACAATGAGGAATAAAATTGAGATATAAATTCTGATATAATTTTTACAAATTGTAAATCATTTCAAGTGCAAAATATCAGAATTTATCAATGAATCAAGTACTAAAAATTATTGCATAATTAAGTGCTTAATTCGGTTTTTGAATAAACAATTTAATCACTTTAGCAACTTAATTATGCAATTTTGACATTTTATCAAAAATAAACATCAAGTATTATCAAATGCATCTCTAAACTTTGTCTTAAATGGCAGAAACTGGGAGCTCACAGCGCCATGGACTGGATTACAAATCAAAGTGCCAGTCAAGTTCATAGTGGGAGACCACGATCTCGTCTACAATATCCCAGGTGTCAAGGACTATATAAGCGGCGTCGGATTCAAGAAAGACGTGCCGTGTTTGCAAGACGTAGTTGTGATAAAAGGAGCATTTCATTTTATCAATCAAGAAAAGGCAGATGAGGTTAGCGCACACATATATGAATTTATCAACAAGTTCTGAGTGTGCGAGAAAGTATTTTCAGGTCGAGGACTATGGATCGAGCCAACGAATTAAATAAGCATGTAAATGTTGATTGGTGTACTGAACATACAAATCAACAATTAATGGTGTTATTTTCTTATGTTATTTATGCCTTTTGCGTATGCTTAATTACAGTTAACAGCAACGTACGTAAGCTCTGCCACGTGCAAGCTGTAAAATAATGTCTTTTGTCAATTTTTTGTATAACTTATAAATAGAATTTTGTAAGAAAAGTGTTACGGTAGTTTTAATAAATGTAAAGATACAAATTAACGTATAAGTTTCATATAATATATTAGATCTATTTTATATAAAAAAAAAAATTATAATCTAACATATCATGATATCAATTAGCTCCATTAGTTTGAATTTATTTTTGTGAAATTTTTTTTGACTAAAATATTTCTTCGTAACAGAGACAACAAATTAACTCAATCGCGTCAGAGCCTGCAAAAATATATCATGTATAACAGAGCTATAATATTTATTTCAGTGGTCATTAATTAGGGGTGAACAAAAAGACCGAAAACCCAACTCGACCGAATTACCGACTCGACCCGAATTGACCCCGTTTGTGTCATGAAACGGAATACCCGTAACCTGTTTACCCAATTCAGTCTAAAAACGCAGTGTTTTTGAACGTTTGAGACTCTCAGCCCTCCTCTCCTTTCTCCCGCTCAACACTCTCCTCCTCGCAGCTCACTCTCGCAGTTCTCACTCTCTCCATCGCAACTCAGAATCAAGGTTAGTGGGTTTGTCGTTTGGTTTATGGGTGTTTGGATTGTTGGAAAACAGAATCTTGCTCCCTTGCATGAGATTAGTTTGTGAGTTTGTTAGTTGTGGGTTTATGGGTGTTTTGAGTATTTTCTTATGAAGGAATCGACTATACTGAATATTTTGGGTTTATGGGTTTTTTTTTTTTTTTTACCATCCCGGTCTCAAGAAACTTGAGTGTGGGTGGTGGGCTGCCATGCAACGCTGATACATACACTTCTGCTTGGTATATTTGATCGGAGTTCGCTTGTATCAACGTTATTTTATTTTCTGTTTGTTATATTTTATTTTACTCTTCCTCTGTTAAAAAACTTTCTTGATGGTTTTGTGAGGACTTGCGATTGTTCTTGGTTTAATTTTTTATTGGAATTTTCTGTTTTGATGGTTGGTCGCTTCCTAGGATGTGTTTGATCTTGCATGTGTTAGGAATTTTGGGTATCCACCCTCTGTTTGGTTGCTAAGAATGCATGGGACAAGAAAACAAAGTGCATTTTCATGTTGTTTCGGATTTTGGAAGATAATAATATATCTATCTGAGCGGTGATTCCCTGATTTGGATTGTATAAGATTGTATAAGATCACTCAACTTTCTAACAAAACAGGGCTTGAGACACATCAAAAATTGAAAGTTATTCCCCTGTCAAAATCTACCCAACAATATCTGAAAAGGAGCTGGAAGCCTTTAGAAACCTAAAATGAAAAACAACAGAAGCAGGACATTGCTCTGGGGGGGGGGGGGGGGGGGTGTGGTTTGTAAGTATTTGATATGATATGATATGATAGATATATATGCTTGGTCATTTGGGATTAATGGTCCACCAAAACATGATTAGGGGCCTTGTTGTGTAGTGAGGTCTTTGATTTATGTCTTGGTGATCCCCCAATTTGCTAATTTCTTTCGTTCTTTCAGTGCAAGGCCTCCATTTGCTAATTTAATAATAAAATTGCTCTTGTTAAAAAGTTTTTCTTTCTTATTTGTATTTGTGGTTTGGAGGACTAGAGGGTATCAAGCAAATCTCTTCCTTCATGCTCTTTTCCAAATCTCTAACATCAAATATTTTTTTTCTTCATTCCATTAAATCCTGAATCTGTTATGAAGGGGTTGCCACTGATTTTGTTTGTTTCGTGCATATTGATTCATGGTCAATGCTTGGCTTAAATTATTAGAAATTGTCATAACTGGCTGGCAGTTTTGAGTTCATCCAATCCCAAAGTTGATTTCGATTGATATACTCAGCTTTTAAAATCTTGTTCTGGTTCAGATGATTTGAGAGGCATGCATGAAGGAGAATTTATATAGTGAAAGTGAGTTGTCGAGGAATCGTGAGAAACGTGAGAATTTATTATTATTGTTATCAATTCCAACTTGGTTTTTTTTTTTTTCATTAAATAATGCAAACAAATGAGATACTATGCACTGAACATTGATAGGCTATTTTTTATCATTCCATTAATCTTACTCTTTTTTTTTATATATATATTACAGTTGAACCCTATGGAACATAGTGCTGCTATGCCTTCATCTGGGTCTGAATCAATACCCAATGTGATTCATTTGGATAACACTCTACCTCCAATTTTGGATGGCTCTCTCCCAACAACTAGTCCTCAAGCTCGCTCTCCTCTCACAAGAAGACGGTGCAGATCATATGTATGGCAACACTTTACGAGGATTGAGAATATCGGGGATCCCAATGAGCCCAAAGCTATGTGCGATTATTGTGGTAAGGTTTTATTATGTCATCTTAAAAAACAAGGTACTTCATCCTTAAAGTACCATAATCAGACATATAAAGTCTTTAATGCTAGTGGGGTTGGAAGGGATAACCCTCAATAAAAAATGACTAAGAGACTAGGAAGATGGGGGTGGATGGTACAACTAGCAGTCCTAATGTTGGACTTGTCAAGTACAATGAACAGAAAATACGATCGGCGGTAGCTAAAATGATTATCATGGATGAGCTATCGTTTAGATTTGTAGAAAAACAAGGTTTTAAACACTTTATGGCCATAGTTGAGCCTATATTTCCAATCCCCTCTCATATTACTGTTATGCGAGATTGTATGAAGATGTACATGTTAGAAAAAGATAAGTTGAACAACATGTTCATGGAATCCGATTATAAGATTATGCAACTTCAAATTTGTTCATTGGAGAAATATGTACAATCTATAACCATTTGAACAAATTTTCTATAAGTGAGAGTAATATACTGAAAACCATGTCGGGGAGGATGTTATTGAAATATGACAAGTATTGGGGGGATTTTGAGAAATTGAACAAAATGTTGTTTATTGTATCTATGCTTGATCTACGCTTTAAGTTGAAAGTTTTGGAGTTTTGTTTTAGGAATGTTCTTGGGAATGAACGAGCATCTGAACTTGTTGATTGGTTAAAAAGAATAATTGAGCGGATGTATAAGCAATATTCAAAATTCAGTGTAGGTTCAAGTAGGGGCCAATCAAGTATTGGTGAGACTCAAATCAACACTTCTTATTATAATGTGGATACTATATTAAATATGTTTGAAAAATACCAAGCAATAAAACCCAATGAATAGGGTGAAAGGGAAAGGGCTGGTTGTTCCCTAATGAAACCCAAGATTGTATCTTGGAATGTTCGGGGTCTTAACGAGGTAGAGAAGCGTCTTCGGATTCGGCATTTGCTTCGTGAGTGGAAAGCGGACATTGTATGCTTACAGGAGATGAAGTTGAAGATGATCAATAGGAAGATGGTGCAGAGTTTATGGAGCAGTAATTATGTAGATTGGGTATACATGGCCTCTTCAGGGGCATCAGGAAGAGTTGTAGTGATGTGGGATAGGCAAATGGTGGAGAAAGTAGAGGATTATAAAGGAGATATATGGTAGCATGCTCTTTTAAATGCGTCCGATGGTTTCTTGTGGGCTTTTGCAGGGGTGTATGGGCCTAATTTAGACGCCGATAGAAGATTATTGTGGGATGAGCTTGCAGGGATACATAGTTGGTGGGAGCTTCCTTGGTGTATTGGGGGTGATTTCAGTGTGGTTAGATTCCAAAGTGAAAGTTTTGGAAGTAGAAGATTGAGGCCAACAAGTTTGGAGTTCTCAAAGTGTATCTTTGACTTGAACTTGATAGACCTTCCACTTGTAGGGGGCCCTCCCACATGGTCGAATAATCAGACCTGGTCTCGCTTGGATCGTTTCTTAATTTCACCTAAGTGTGAAAGCCATTTTCCGGACGTATGGCAAAAGCATTTAGTACGTTTAGCTTCGGATCATTGGTCTATTTTGCTGGATTGTGGTGGCATTCATAGTGGAAGACGGTACTTTAAGTTTGAGAATATGTGGTTGAAATCAGAAGGTTTTGTGGAGAGGGTCAAACAATGGTGGATTTCGTATCATTTTGAGGGTACACCCAGTTTCATTTAGAGATTTAAAGGAGTGGAATAAACAGTCTTTCGGAAGTGTCGAGGAGAACAAAAATACCAAGTGGATGGAAATACAGGATTTAGAAAAACTGCAAGAAGGGAGGCCACTTACTGAGGAGGAGCAAGCACAAAAAACTTTGCTGGTCACAGATCTTGAGAGGATAATCTTACAAGAAGAAATGTCATGACACTAGAAGTCCTTTGGTTAAAGGAAAGGGATTGGAGCACGAAATTCTTCTATAGAATTGCAAACTCTCACAGAAGAAATAATAACATTGAGGTGCTGAAAATTGAGGGAGTGGAGTGTAGAGAAGAAGAAGTTATTCAAGATCATGTAGTTAATTTCTTTGAAAAGCTCCTTACTGAGTAGGTAGGGTGGAGGCCTACTCTTGATGGTTTGGTTTTTGACACTATTGAGCCGAAGGAAGTAGCTAGGATGGAGAGGGCTTTCGGGGAGGAAAATGTGTATGATGTAGTAAGAAAGATGGTAAAAGATAGGGCTCCCGACTTTAATGGTTTCTCTATGGGCTTCTTCCAAGAATGTTGAGAGGTGATTAAAGAAGATCTTTTAAAGGTGTTTCAGGAGTCAATATCGGTTGAAAATTTTGAGAAAAGTCTTAACACCACTTTCCTTGCATTAATTCCTATAAAGGTTAGGGCTATTGAGATCACAGATTTTCAGCCTATCAGCTTAGTGAATGGAGTTTACAAGATTATTTCAAAAGTGTTTGCTAATCGATTAAGTGAAGTTTCGGGGAAGATTGTTACTAAACCTCAAAATGCTTTCATTAAGGGTAGATAGATCCTTAATGTGGTTCTAATTTCCAATGAATGTTGGAAAAGGCGTATGACCATGTTAATTGGGATTTCCTTCTATATTTACTGGGTAGGTGTGGGTTTAGAGAAAGGTGAAGGTCTTGGATCAATTGGTGTATATCCACAGTAAGGTTCTCTATGTTGATCAATGGCAGCCCAAAGGGTTTCTTCTCGAGCTCTCGTGGTTTAAGACAAGGGAATTCGTTATCTCCTTTACTTTTGTTATTGTTAGGGAAGCACTAAGCAAGATGATCTCAACTTTGTTCGCTAATGGGTTTGTAAGGGATTTCAATATTGGATCTCCGAGTAAGGGTATTACTACTATCTCTCACTTGTTGTTTGCAGATGATACGCTTATTATGTGTGAGGCCGATCAAGAGCAGTGGCGGGCTGTGAAGGCATTGCTGCTTTGTTTTGAAGTAGTGTCGGGCTTAAAAGTGAATTATGATAAATCTAAGTTACTGCCGATTGGAGACATAAAGAATACATGGGAGTTGGCTGGCACTTTGAGTTGCAAGCTAGCGTCTCTTCCTATGACATACCTGGAACTACCGTTGGGTATAGCTTCGAGGGTGCGCTCGATTTGGGATACATTGACTGAAAAAATAGAGAGGAGATTGGCAGGGTGGAAGAGAATGTACTTATCAAAAGGGGGCCAGATTACATTAATCAAAAGTACACTTTCTAATCTACCTACCTACTTCTTATTCTTATTTCCTATACCAGCAAGTGTGGCGGGTCGACTTGAGAAGTTACAGAGAGATTTTCTGTGGGGTGGCTTGGGAGAAGAGTTCAAATTTCATCTAGTCAAGTGGGAGATGGTGTGTCGTCCTATCTCTAGTGGCGGTTTGGGTATTAAAATTTTGAGGTTATTTAATCGGGTGCTACTTGGCAGATGGTTGTGGTGATACATCAAGAAGCCAAAGCCTTATGGAAAATTGTGATTAAGAACAAATATGGTGGTTTAGGGGAGGGATGGTGTACAAGAGAAGTTAGAGGGGCCTATGGAATGGGGCTATGGAAACATATTAGAAAAGGGTGGGAGGTCTTCTAGCATCACACTAGGTTCCAGTTAGTACAGGCTCCAGGATCAGATTTTGGAAGGATGCTTGGTGTGGCAACAGTGCTCTACAAGATTTGTTTCATATACTTTTCTTGATCGCAAGTGCCAAAGATGCGACAATAGCAGAGGTTATGAGAATCTCAGAAAGGAGTATTCATTGGACCATCAATTTCAATCGGGTGGCACAGGATTGGGAGATGGGGAGTTTTGTAGATTTTTATAGTCTCTTATATTCTTGCCGTCCAAATATCCAGCATGAAGATGGTTTGTGGTGGAGTCCTGCAGAGAAAGGGGTGCTCATTGTTCGTTCCTTTTATAAGGTCCTCACACAAGGTCCTGAGATACAGTTTTCCTAGAGAAGGCTTTGGCGACACAAGACTCCTCCCAAAACTTCATTCTTTGTGTGAACAACGTCTTTAGTCAAGATTCTCACTACGGATAATTTGAGAAATAGGAGGATAATCATTGCAGACTGATGTTGCATGTGTAAAAGAAGGGGTGAGTCGGTAAATCATTTACTTTTATATTGTGAGGTAGCCAGGACTCTCTGGGTCGAGGTGTTTAAAAGAATGGATCTAGCGTGGGTTATGCCGGAAACCGTGTTGGATATATTGGCTTGCTGGACCTCTATTCGAGGTTTGCTACAGATCAAAGCGGTTTGGAAGATGATCCCTATCTATATTATGTGATGCTTGTGGCAGGAGCACAATAAGAGGACGTTTGAAGACAAAGAGAGATCTATGGCAGAGCTAAAAGTTTTATTTTTTAGAACTCTTTGTACTTGGGCCATTGTTGTGGACTTTAATGGCATGGATCTACATGATTTCTTAGTTTCTAATGTGCCTATGTAGATAGGGCATATTGACTTTGTAATTGACAGTTGTTGGATTAATAATACTTGTACTTATAAAAATAAAAAATAAAAAGAAATACCAAACATCAAAAGGTGTGGTAGAGTCTAAATCTGAATTGGATAAGTATTTCATAAAAAGTGTTGAAGGATCGACACTCAACTTTGATATTCTACTATGGTGGAAGGTGAACTCAATTAGATATTCAATCCTTGCCAATATGACTCGAGATGTGTTAGCTATTCCCATATCTACTGTTGCTTTTGAGTTGGCATTCAATTTTGGAGGTCATGCCTTAGATTCATTTCGTAACTCATTGGCCCCAACAACAGTTGAATCTCCTATCTGCACACAAAATTGGTTAATGGCTTCCTCTATTAATTATGATTGCCAAAATGTGATGGAAGATGCTGAAAGCTACAAGTTAGAAATTGGTAAGTTTAATTAATTATATGTTTCCTTATAGTCATTTCAATTAATTATATGTTTAACATAATTTTGTATTTCATGTAGAGATAACTTTGAAAAATATTTTGAATGAGGCCGATTGAAGATTACAACAGGGTCACAGCTACAAATCCATATATCTTGACACAAGTCCATGTATCTTATATTTGCTATTGTATTTTCACTGCATGGTGAATCAAATGGAAGAAAACATTTTAGAAGTACAATACGACACTGTGTTGCAACAATATCAATCTTATGTTGTTTGAAGCAAAATGACAACATTACATGTCTTTTTCATATTGTGATTGAAAAGGCCCTTGCTTTATGTCATTTCCGGGTTGGCCTATCTACATTTCTTTTTTATTTGGATAAAATTGATTTATTTTGAATGTGTTGATACTTTCATTTTTGTCACTTGAAATCCACTTATGATATTCTAACTTGGCATATATTACTTGTCAGCAAAAATGAAAAATAAAAATAAAAAGCATTCTAAACTATTACATATAGAAATTTTTATATAAAGTTTTTAATTATTCTTTTTCCCTACATATGCGGGCGGATCGACGACTACATCATGGTATTCTTCCAATTTTTTCAACTGAAGCAAAATAATATTAATTTACAAGATTCCAAATAAAATTACACAAACTAGAAATACAAATATTCTTCCCATTTCAAATATTTTGTATAGAATGGTAATAAAAAAAATTTCTAGTATATATATATATAATAATAGGAAAAAAAAAGGGATTGGAATACCCGATTTTCTGAAAATGCTATCGGGTCGGGTAATCGGTTAAAATGTTAAACAGGTAAACGGTATAGGAACTGGTCAAGTCGGATGAATAGTCCTATTCATGTATCATCCAATTTTGAGTTTTTGGTAGCTAGGTGATGGCTAGCACATATATCATTACTAGAAATACATGTATTTATAACGAATTATTTATGACGAGAATAACTATTTATGATGAGAATAGATTCATTTTAACAAAAAATTATTATTTTAACAAAAAATAAATTTTCACAAACGGGTAGTTATATATATATATATATATATATATATATATATATATATATATTTATATATTCATGATTTACACTTTGAGGTATTGCTCAACCTGTGAAACGTGGAAAAGTCGAGTTTTTTGCAAAACGGTAAAAATAATGTAGGGTCTGATAACGCCAGCTGAATAAGATTTTGCTTGTGGGGGATACCGCAATAATAATAAAGAAGTTGTTCTCAGTTTTTGCTCCTGAGCCTTTGATGATGCCCAAACATGTAGGGTTCAATGGATTGACAAGCCCAAATACCTGGCCCATTCATTAATATTATACCGCCTATTTTTTTTTTTTTTGATAAAATATACCGCCAAATTTAAGCGCACAGGTTTTACCGAGAGTGTAATCGGTACATGAGTATTTTTTTTTCTCTTTTTATTTTAACAGAAAAATTAATATAAAAAAATATTTATATTAGTAAAATTAAAATTAAATAATATCTATAATATTTTATATATGATTAATGAATATTAAATTGTTTCATTTTATATATGGTCAATGGTGATCCTTTAGATGAGAATTACTATATTAAATAATATATTATATAATATATATATATATATACAATAGGTCAATCTTAGACCGGTTCCGTCCAAAAAAACTATACCTTGAGACCGACGAATCTATCGGTCCGGTCCAATCAAGTGTTGAATGTTTAAATTTATAAATTAACTTTATCTGAACAAATTTAAACTTGAAATTAATATTAAGTTAAACTTATGTTCATGATTAATTACTTTATTTAATTTTTTTGACGAGTTTAAACTTTTCTTGTTTGCTCAATCTGAAATCTCATAGGCATATATACACACACACCAATTCGCCCACAACCATATGTCAATCATCAAGCTGCATATGTTTCTTTGCATTTGAATCCTTTACCATCATTCTCAAGTAGGTACCTAATGCATGTTATTCAAGTTTCTCATCCAACACAGAATTTCTAGATTTTTGGATCACCTAGTGTTGGTGAAATTCACAATAATATAATAAAAATTACAATAAAATTAACAATCAAAACGAAGCCAGTTTGGACTAAGACACAGAAATATCGCTCTCTTTAATGAAATTCAAGCTCTCTGCGGTGTACAACGTCTCAAATTAACCGGTGCAACAGAAATCTTCTTGACTTGACTCCTCCAGGATACAACAACACAACTGATCGTCGTATAATCCGAACCAACTCTGCAGAAGAAGTTGAGCTCAAAGCTCTACCAAAAGAACACATTTCTTTTATCTGGAAATACTCTCAAAAAATATACTCTCTAAAAATATTATTATTATTTTTCTATCTCTCTTTTTAGTCAAGTACATACATCTCCGTACAAAAAGACCATCCAAATATATATATATTTATATACGGGGACAATGAATGAAATTGGACGTTGGCTATAAAGGATAAAATAATTAAAAGCTCTTATGTAATAAAAGCTTAACGATCAAAACACAAATTAAGACAAACAAAAGGCCATAAAGTTAAGCCCGTTAACCAACAGCTCCTAAATCCAACGGGAAAGAAAATAAATTATTAAAAATACCAACACCTAGATCATAGATTCAGGTGCTATAGTTCATATCATTCCTTCGTTAAACTCTTCACCAGAGTCACATAAATCCTAAACACATCTATTAAACTTCCAACTGACGATAATATCTCAGTCACCCTTAAGACTGTTCGATTGTATGATAATTTAGTCTTGAAAAATGTACTATGTGTAATCACTTTTTCATATAATCTTCAGTGAATCACTAAACTAATTTCTCATCAGAAATGCCGTTTTATTTTTATGCCTGATAATTGTTATACACAGGGTCCTACCCCATGGACGATGATTGAAAAGGGTACAAGAGTAATTGGGGTACTTCGGCTCATCCCTTGAATTTAAATCCTTTCTTTTTCTTGCATTTTGTTTTTCCCTTTTATCCTTACAGTATGAGTGTTCTGACCTATTAAGTGATATTGTCTCTGCCATTCAAAAATCGCTTGTCATGGAAAAAAGCTATATGGGTTTGAGGACCCTAGTTCTTGTATATTTATCATATTCTTTATAACATAATCAAGATATCAGCAACAAGTTCTTGAATTTTGGCCACATCCAGAGTCCAGTGAGAATGATGTCACTTGAGACCATCCCCAAAATTCGTAGCTAAAAGAAAAATCTCAATCATGTATAGCCTCCCACAAGGGATGGCGGTTTGGCAGGATGGATACAAGAATTCGTAGATACGTAAAGAGATATACCCCACTCTTCCGATGACCAATAATAAGCAAGAAATTTGACGGCTCACTGCCTCCATTTCTTGTTCACAAAAGACTCACCGAAGCCCATCCCCCCTCATTCCGAAAACCAACAGGGAGTGAGAGGAAGACAGAGATATACCAAAACAGGGGAGAGAGAGATTTACCTTCCTTGGCGTTGGAATTAATCTGCAATCTGGTGAGAATGAACGTGGCAGCAGCTAGCGGCAGGGATTGGAACTCAAAGGATGACGAACAACTGAGCGGTGAGAGACTGGAAATAGAAAGCCCTAATATCAGGGGATTGTTGAGTATACTCTGTGCACTAGGGGAGTACAAAGTTAGAAGTCACCGTCGACGATTGAGAGATTTGGTTCGGCTCGTTAGTTTTCGACCCACAGTAATCTTCTGTAATGTGAGATTTTGCTCAAGCCATCGTCTTCTTTCGCCCCAAAAGAAGGATTTTGAGAGCTCAGCGTGTAAAATAGGGCATGACTGTTTTCTAGTCGCTATGCACAATTTACCAACTCTTTTTCACCGCACAAGATTTGGAAGTAAATGCTGAATATTATTTCGGCGCCTGTGTTGTGTGGCATAAGTTGTTATTTCTACCAGCGGTAGTTCTTAGAGATAAAACTCATGGCAAAAGGGCAATGTACCATCATTGTCTAGATTGTTTGACCTTGCTAAATCTATTCCCGAAGTTGTTTTTTCAAATAAAAATGTACGTAATGATCATTGTACGGTTTGCCCTTTAACAAAACATAAACATTTATTCTTTCAAAATAATTTGTATAAGAGAAATGATATACTCACATTAATTTATATAACAGTTTACAGTCCTACGTGACATTAGTTTTCTGTTCTTTCTTTTTCCTCACACAAGGGGGTGGAGCTTGGCGGGACTAAACAAAAAATGAAAATTTTCTCAAAATTCGCACCTCACCTCACCTCACCTCGTTTGCCCCAAATTTCAAACCCAAAATCTAGCCACCACTGTCCACACCGGTGCCAAAAGTAAGTCTCTCTGTAAATATGACCACCATTGTCCGCATTGATGTCGTAGGTAAGTCTCTTTGCTATAATTGTTCTCTCTCTCTTCCACAAAATCCTTGTTTCGGCCACCACTGTTCACATCGGCATCGTAGAGAGTTCTCTCTTTGAATAAGGATTTTGATGAGCTCCAATCCCACTCCTCTCTCTCATGGTCCAACTTGGAGTTGCTGGTTTCACAAGAATAAACTCCGCCCCATGCCACCAAGTCCCAACCCAAACTCCACAACATATCCATCTTCTATACAAAAGGAAAAAAATAATTGCTTTACACAGACAAAAGGGTCCAGAAAGATTTCTTGCCGTTTCCTGGGAAAGAATCATACTTACACTCACCTAATCCTAATCCAACAAAACCATGGATTTACCCTATCAAACTAGATTCAAGCAGTGCTTGTCTCTAACACATACCCTCTCTAGTTTTTTTTCCCTTCGATTTTAGAGAATTTATTTAGCATAATTTTTGTAAAGACAATGGAGATGTTTAGTGTGAGCTCTCTTGAGAACACCATGTGGTCAGACTATGTGATGGAAGCTTTGGCAACAAAGATTGTTTTTGCTGCTGGAAAGTCTCTTATTTGCCTTCTGGTATAGCTTGTGTTGGCCTTTTTTTTTTTTTCTTTTTCACCATGGCTTGTTTCCACAAAAAAAAAAAAAATCCTCATATATTGCTCTGTTTTTGCCCCTTTTCTTCTTAACAGATCATTATTGTATACAACTTAAGCTTTCATCCTTTTGTTCTGCTTTTAAATTTCTCTTCTTTTTTTCCTTTGATATTTTCGTATGATTTTGTGGGTACAAAATGTAGTTCTAACTTTCTTTCCTGGGTGAGTATGTAATATGCTTCTATCTTTAATTTTGATTAATTTGTTCTAACTGGACCACTTGAATTATTTATGATATGAAACCTGAACTTACTTAAGAGGGTGCTGGAGAATGGAGGTTTTGCGAATCTTTAGATTAGTTTTTGGGTTATTTCTTAAACGTTAAAAGTATTTAATGTGTTAGCTATATTGTTTTCTTCTTTTCTAGAATTTTGTAATACAATTTTGCATTTATATAATTCTATCCATATTGAACCATTATAATTTCATAACGTCGGGTGATGGTTACAGAATTTTTCTATTATTGCTCAATAGGCCACAATGATTTTTATTTTTAGTCGGGTTAAGCATGGACAACCTTAGTTCCCTACGCTAAATCCACAAATTTTGGCCCACAAAAATCACCGATCACCACCATAAGCCAACAATGACCTTCGCACCCAACTCTCATCCCCTTCCTTTGGACTAAAATCCATCACTATGTAGCTCCACTCCCGACGTTGTTGGCCACAAGTTTCTCTCCAGACATCGCCAAATGAAACAAATGCTGCGTTACCCTCATCATCCACTACAAGTTGGTAAATTTTATTTTTGCATGTATATATATTTCAAAAAATTTTGGGAAATATTTATTTTATTGATATGAACTTGCATTATCCAAAAAGAATTTTGAACCTGAAATTTTAATGTTTTAAAGATTGTCGTGAACCTATGCTTTGACAGTTAATTATTGCATAACCTAGTAAAAAAAAACAACCCAGCCATTTTTTTAATATCACATATAGATAGATGTGAAGTGTTTTTTTAATATAAATGTTTATTATTTTATTAATGCAGTAAATGGACTCTGTGTCTCACATGTGGATAATGAGGGTGATGTCATGGAAAGTGATAGTAGAAATCATGGATATGAAATCATGGAAGAACAGAAAGTTGGAATGTGTTTTGATTCAGAAGAAGAAGTGAGATCATACTATATGAAATATGAAAAACAAGTGGGGTTTGGGATGGCGAAGATAAGTTCTAGGACTGGGAAGGATGGGAAATTAAAATACTTCACTCTTGTATGTGTGCGGGAAAGGATATCAAGAAGCAGCTCTTCGAATATTATTAAACCTAGACCAATGGAGAGATTCGGGTGCAAGGCTAGGATTAATGCGACTCTATGTGCTGATGGATGGTTTACTTTGTCATACGTTGTGCTTGAACACATTCATTTTTTAAATCCCGGTAAATCAAGGTTTTTTTGATGCCACAAGAAGTTAGATTCTCACACAAAGAGGAAACTTGAAGTAAATGACATGGTCGGAATATGCCTATGCAAAAAATTTAAATCTCTTGTTGTTAATGCAAGGGGTTATGAGAATCTGTCTTTTGGAAAAAGAGATTGTTGTAATTACTTTCGTGAGGCAAGGCTACTTCGGCTTGGGGAGGGAGATGTGGAAACACTCCATAACTATTTTCACAAAATGCAAAAAAAAAATAATGAGGGGTTTTATTATGTGATGGATGTTGATAATGATAACCGGTTAAGAAATGTATTTTGGGCGGATGCTAGAAGTAGGACTACTTATGAATGTTTTGGAGACGTAATAACATTCGATGCCACATATTTGATGAATGCATACAAGATGCCATTTACTCCTTTTGTGGGAGTAAATCATCATAGTCAATCTATTTTACTCGGATGTGGACTGATATCAAGCAAGGATACAGAAACTTTTGAATGGCTGTTTGAAGCGTGGTTAGGTTGTATAAGTGGCAGATCTCCAAATCCAATAATTACTGACCAAGATAAGGCAATGTAAAATGAAATTGCAAGGGTCTTTCCGACATCCAAACACAGATTCTATTTGTGGCATATTATGAAAAAATTGTCGAAAAAACTTGGGTCATGCTTTGAGTATGAAGCTATTAAGAGCTGTTTACAAAAATGTGTATATGACTCTTTAACTTGTGATGAATTTGAGGAGCATTGGCAGGCACTACTCACGGCTTATGACCTTCATGATAATGCATGGTTGACTTGGCTATATTCTAAGAGGCTTCTCTGGGTACCAGCCTATGTTAAAATTACTTTTTGGGCTGGTATGTCTACAACGCAGCGAAGTGAAAGTATGAATGACTTTTTTGATGGATATGTAAATTCTAAAACAACTTTAAAACAACTTGTTGAGCAATATGATAATTCCTTAAGAAGAAAGGTTGAGAATAAGCCGGCTGCTGATTTTAGTTCCTTCAACACTCAATTTCCATGTAATAGCCATTATTCCATTGAGAGGCAACTGCAAGAAGTGTACACCAACACAAAATTCAAAGAAGTTCAAAGCGACTTTCAAGGATTTTTATACTGTTGTGTTAATTTGATTAGCTTAGAAGATGGAATTTATACCTATCATGTGACCGATGAGGTGAAGATCAAAGATGGATTCATAAAACAAGCAAATTTTTGGGTTACATTTAATGAGAATAAGTTTGAATTAAAATGTACTTGTCTATTGTTTGAATTCAAAGGGATAGTATGTGGACATGCTTTTCATGCCTTCACTTACTTAAATAAAGACAAATTGCTCTCAAAATATATCTTTGATCATTGGAAGAAAGATTTGCGGTGAAGATATACACTCGTGAAGAGCAATTATGATGAGTTTGGTGAAAATCTTGAGGCACAACAATATGATAGGTTGGTTCACAATTTTTATGAAATAGCATCAGTCGCATCTTGTAGTGAGAACGGTTATAATAAGTTGATGTGTCATTTAAAACATATAAGTAGAGAATATATACAGATGGCCACAATTTGTGATGGTAGGACCACTTCTAATTATCCTCCTAGTGATTCCATAAGGGGCAATAGTGATAAGGTACTAAGCCCGATCAAGGTGAAAAGTAAAGGGAGGCCGCCATCAAAGAGAAAACAATATACGTTAGAAAAATCAAGAAAAAGAGAAAAAAAAAACCAAAAGAGTGAACAAAATAAGGTTACTCACGTGCTTTGGTGTGTTGATTAAATCATATGTATACCATTGTTTAACATTTGTCTCTAAAATATTTTGATCATGGGTTATTAGAATTCTGCTCAATTATTTGAACATGGGACCCCAACTCATCTCTCGCTTGATTTTAGTGCTCCATTAACTGCATTATCAAGATGAAAGTATTTTTTTTTTCACAATATATTTTAGTGTTTCTATTTTAATATGTGCGTATATCATTGTTTTTACATTTGCTTCTAACATTTATTCATCATGGGTTAATTCAATTATTTGAACATGAGACCCAAACTCATCTCTTACTTGATTTTAGTGCTCCATTGACTACACAATCAACGATGATGGTATTATTTATTTTTTTCCACATATATTTTAGTGTTTCTATTTTAACATGTTCTTTTTATTTTGTGTTTTTATAGATACAATCTCACATAGTTTCCGCTTATGAATGAGGGCACTCCCTATTTTCCTATCAGCCAAGATGTAGATATAGACACTCGTGAGCATTTTTAAATATATTTTTTATATTTATTTTTTATCCAAATAAAAATGAAGTTAACGTGATGTTGATATCTGATTACATTTAAATGTAGATTTGGGATTTTAATGATATTGTTATCCTTTTTACTGATTGAAGTAGCAGACTTTGTATTTTATGGTAATTTTGAGAGTTTGTTGTGGTTTGACAATGTGGGACTTGAAGTATGTTAATTGAATTGTACATGGCTATGATGGAAGGGAGGAGTTCTTTTTTCTTTTTCTCTTTTTTTTAAGAAAATGACAGTACCCCAAGTTTATTGATAACCCTCACTTGTGGCAGAGAAAAAACTTGGTTACAAAACCCAGCACTTGGGGTTACAAATATAACAAAAAGACCCAAACCCAAGCGTAAAAAAACTAAACATCTTTAAACCTCAATACAATCTAGTCCAGAAAAAGCACTACAAAGAATAAAAAACATAACCAGCCTGCAAAACAAAGTTAGTACACACAAACAAAAAATTAGAACCAAAAGTGCAGCAAAAATGTAAAAGGCTAAAAAGGAATACGTGGTAAACCCAATTTGTCTTGCTGAACAATACCCTTCAAAAGTCATGGTAAATCTTGATCATCCTTATAACAAATATTATGCCCATTTTTACCCTGACGGGCTAGAAAATCTGCAACTTGATTACCCTCATGAAATTGATGTAAAACTAAAACATTAAGCCCCTCAAAATCTTTTAGCATATCCTCCCGAAAATCCAATAAATACCAAACAGTACACTTACCATTGCAGAGCAAATCCATGACCAACTTGGAATCACTCTCGATAATAATGTTTACAAAGTTAGGCTTTTTACAAAGAGCAATACATTTTCTAACTGCCTTAATTTCAACTTTTTTATTGGTACCAAGCCCAAAATAAGCTGAAAAAGCCCCCTTAACTCTCCCCGTCGCATCTGGATAACACCACCTCTACCATTACTCCCCGGATTACCTCGACAACTACCATCACAGTTTAACTTAAACCACCCCGCATGTGGTTTTTGCCAAGCCACCAGTGTGACGCCCTGACTCCCACGTAGGGAAATACGAAAATCGTGACGTTAGGATGATGACAACATAGGTCACACATCCCAACTATAAGTGCTCAAGTGTGTGCAACACGCAAAAAGTGCACAACAAAAATGCAGCGAATAATATAAATAAGTCAACTAAGTACCAGAATTTGTTTAATAGAACTATCCAAAAGCAAAAGCATTTAAAAGCAATACCAATGTCCCATAAAAATAATACAATGGCTGAAAATACAAATACAAGTGATCCCAGATCACTCCTACGGCGGAGCCAAATCCTTAGGTTCAGCATCTGCATCATCAACATCAAAATCTGCGATACCATAAAATGGTACTGCAGGTAAGTAATAATCCAAGCAACCCTCGTGATAAAAATACATTAATGCAACCAACCATGCACGCATATAATGAAATATGCATTCAACCCAAAATATCATTTTTACCGAAAATGTATATTTTCCAACACACACCAAAATCTCATTTTGACCCAAAAATATATCCAATAAAAATTTTCCTAAAAAATAGCTATTAATCTATTTTTATCCGTATGCACCATGATCTTCCTTAGGGACCATCTGCACACCCTAGCTCCCTTCGTTACACCACGGGTAAGGACCGCGCATGTGACTTTTTAATGAGCGATGCCCAGTTCCACACCTAATGCGTTTGTGGCCAAGCATCCTCTAGGCCTCGCCAACAGAGGGGCTACAGAGTCGGCACGAGAGTGTTACCATTCCGTCCGATCCCGTTGTTGCCCATGGACAATCCAGGGGACGTCACTCAATATATTCCGCTCCCGAGTGACCAGAGGAGGTCTACCGAGATAATACCACATCTTGGCTTGGGGTCGTGATACAGACGCACCCAACATCCTTTCCACATGAAAACTCAGTTTTCAAATATACACATGAACACGAACGCAATTACCCGAAAACCCAGTTTTCATTTACAAACATGAACATGCGTACAAATATGTAATGTACCAGACACAACATCAATATCCAACAACCAACCAATCCCAATATAAACCAATCACACAAACAACTCCATCCTCCAATCCATCCGACCCCCTTACTCCTTGGACTTAGTCTAGCACAACCAACCAAACACAGTAAAATGAGTTAGTGCAAAAATATATGTAAATCTCAAAAGTTATTTGGAAAAATACTTATAGTGCTATAATATACTTTTTGAAGGATCACGGAAGTGCTAGAAATGGCAAAATAGCAACTGAGTAGTGCAAAATGCACTGTGGCCGTGGGTCAAAATAGTGAATTTTGAACGGAGTCAAATGAAGACTTGAGATTGCTAGGGTAGGGTTTAGAGATGTTGGTCAAGCTAATGGAAGTGGTGGTTGGCCATGGGTGGCAGCGAGGGAGGAGTTTTAAGGCCAAAAAACTCAAATCGGAGATGTAGATAATGGAATTTCACCGGTGGTGGATCGGGGCTGCGGATGGGTGCATTAGGTTGCTAAGAGGTTGATGATGACATGGTGAAGAAATGGTGGCTGGAGGTGGGGCGATGGCCGTGCAAGGACGCAAGGAACGCCGCAGCTTCAATCGTTGCGTGCGGGTCGATGGCGGCGCGAGAAGGGCTGGGGTTGGTGGTGTGAGGTCACCGGCTGGTGGGGAAGGTTGTGGGCTAGGCTATGTCAAACACGGTGGCGTGCAATGGTGCCGACTGGGAGAGGGAGAATCGGCTGAATGAGAGAAAGAGAGAGGGGGTCGCGCGCAGGAGAGAAGGAGAAATGGGGAAAAAAGAAAAGGAAGAAAAGAAAAAAAAGGAAAAAGAAAAATGAAGGGAAAGAAATGAGATCAAATCCTCACAATTTGGGTCGCAAAAATGATCCAACGAAAAGAATTTCAAAATAGTAAATTAAATAAAATAATTCAAACGCAGTGAAAAGTTTAAATAAAATAATAATAATTTTAAAACCCATAAACAAACTAATTTAAATTAAAAATCAATTTAAATGCAAAACAGTAATTCATATTAAGAAAGCATATCAAAAATAATTTTCACAACTTAAAAAATATTATAAAATAATATATCAAAACTCCTATAATTTTAAAACAAGAGAACCAATCTTTGAATTAATTAAGATAATCCTTTAATTAAAAATACACTAAAATATGGAGTGTTACAACCAGTTTATGACGCCTAACCGAAATTGGCGCAACTTGAAGGTCGAGAGATGAAAGAAATTGCTCCTTAGCCAAAAACAAAGTCCTTGTCTCTTTTATACCTCTCGCTAGCCAATGTAACCAGAACTTAACTACAAACCAAACACTCTGAATACTTTGAGGTTGTCCTTCCATCCTAGCCTTACACCTGCTATGCCAAAATTTCCAAGTAATCAAACATGGCACCAAACCAACCAAAATCCCTTTAAGAGACGATTTTTAACCACAAGCAAACCAAGATGAAACACGAGCCCACCAAGTGAAAGTATGCATGCAAGAAATGCTGAAAGCCTCACTAGCAAACTCTCAAACTTGTTTGGATAGATCCCCAGAACAAAGCACATGGTCTAAAGTTTCACATTGTTTTCTCTTGCAACAATCACAAATAGATGCTAAAGAAATCCCCCTATGTTGCACTCGGTCATCAACGACAAGACATTTAAATCTCGCTTTCCAAGTACAAATAGATATCTTCTTTGGAATACTATTGTGCCATATCCAAATATTAGCCTTCCAAATAAAAATATCCCCCCCTTGCTAGCCACAATATTGGAAGCAATGTGAGCTGCTATGTTCTCCCTAACCAAATCAACCAACATGTCAAAACCTATTAAGCCAACAATCCTGAATTTTAAGATCTTGATTATGGACCATGTCCACCATATCCAAGAGAGGTCCTAAAACTAACTAGCGATCATACCAGAAAGAAGAATTTTTGCCTCAAACCAACACTCTAGCATTCTCAAAAACCTCAGGTAAAACAGAAATCATAACCCTCCAGAAATTAGATCCCTCCAGACTAGCAGTAGACACATGTTTCCACTTAATATACTTAGCACAAAAAAAGGACGTCCATAAATTATCCACTGATAGTAGGCGCCAAGCCATTTTCATATGAAGTGCACGTTGGACCTCTTTTAAATCTCTAATGCCCAGATCTCCCTCACTAATGGGTTTGCAAATCTTACTCCAAGCTCTCCATTTAGATGGAAGGGAGGAGCTTGTATTTTGTGCAAGTTGTAAATATTGTGAAGTTGATATACCATGTTGGGAAAATGTGTATTTTGTACAAGTTGTAATACTAGTTTAATAGACTGTCATTTTTTGTACACATATTTTTTGGTTTTCACTTGTAATGTTATTGAATGGTTGTAACCATGTTTAATGATTTTGGTGTTAACAATCAGTCAAGTTCTTTTTGACATGTCATTTTTTGCTCTACTATTTTTTACAGCTCATTATTAAAAGTATCAAATGGTTATAAATATTGTTTATCAACTTTAATGGTTTTAAGCATCTTTCTAGTGTGTGTAATTGGTGTACTAGTGAGGAATGGATGTTGTGGTAACCAAACACAATTCCTAACATGTGAAAATGGACAGTTATTTCTTCTGGGGATAGATGCTTGTTGTGAGGTTGATCATGGTCCACACACTAAGATGCATTTTCAAAAAGTTGGATGCAGTTATATAAAGACAAAAAAAAACAGCATTTTAACACAATTATGTCATAGTTTAACACCTGGTTCCATTTCAGCAGCGTAATTCAGAAGTTAAAATCAAAATACTTTATAAGCAGATGTTGTTGAAACTTTATTCAACTCAACTCAAGTAACTTACAATCAAAATACTTCTTACACTCACAACAGCACAATCTTAAATTGTGAACAACACAGCTCAAAATACAACCTACCCCATTTAAAAGACACAATTCAAGATAAGGAAAAAAATCCATGACACAAAGTGCTACTCTATATCTATTGTTTTTGGTCTTTCTCTTAATTTCAACTTCACATCGGATTGGCTCGATTTCTATTGTCTACTTCATGCTTGTTTGCTTGCGGATGTTGAGGCTTCATTGGAGGAGCTCTTGCAGGTCGTTTTGTATTTGCAATTAGCTTTTCTAGTGCCTCAATGCCCTTTTTAGATTGAATTTTACTTGAAAAAAGAATAAAAAATAGTTTAGAACCAAAATTTAAGGCAGAATACACTTTAGAAACCTCTGGATATTGAGTTCGATTCGTAAACTTTAAGCAGAAAGAAAGATAGTGCAACAAACTTCATTTTTATAAATAAAACTGAAAAAAGAAAAAGAAGAAAGAAAATAAATTACTATGAAAATAACAATCAAGAGTCTCAACAATGTGCCACTATGGGTGTCTCCAATATTTTAGTGGAAAGTGATAGTTTGTTAAGTATTGACGCTCTAAATGATGATAGCATGACTACTTCTCTGTTAGGTGTGCTTTATTATGAGATTAAGAAGCTTGCCACATATTTTTCTATTTGTATGTTTTCCCGTGTATATAGGGAGGGCAATATGGTAGCTCACAAGTTGGCTAGAAATGCCCTTAAGGTTGAAAATATGGGCGATTGGTGGAATTGTATTCCAAACTCTATTTCTCAAGCCGTATGGTTTGATGATTGTTTGTAATCATTTTTTACAGTTGATGAATGATATTATCATTTTCTATCAAAAAAAAAAAAGAGTGTAAAAAAAAATCACTTAAAATAGAATAAAAACAAGCTCGAGAGATAAAACTAAATGCAGTAGAAGATTTAGCTAACTTATAATCATGATAAATCTGTAGCGACTCATTCAAGAGCAACATAGATTCATCACTCTACAAGTGAAATGATGGCCCAGACAGACTTACTTCTAGGATCTACTTTTTCCTTGCCAAAGTTAAATCGAGAGCTACATCATAATTGAAATTAAATAATTGCCATGCTTATAGTCACAATATGTGAAGCAGCGTTAAAAGGAATATCATGGCTTCAATCAGAGTGTTGGAACTTAGAAAGTTAACTAAAATACAAGTTCCATATATTCATAATTGTAATAAACTTCGATTATGTCACAGTCTAATAAAGGTTACAAAGCACAATCCATTCAAGAGATACTAGTAGCATTCATTCACTATATTGATCATAAAAATTGATTCCGTTAAATGTTTTTTTTTATATAATGATTGTATTAAATGTATGAGGCATGAGTACAGATTAACATTATATGCTCATTATGCAGTGAGTCTTGAACAAAATTACTCAATAGAAGTATAAAAGATAAGGTTAACCCAAAGCTTTACTGAACTGACCCGCATACATCACCTATTTCCATATACTTTCAAATCCCACAAACCAGTTTTGCATAAACCATAAACAAACAGATTGATAGTCTTATTCTCTATCATTTTGCATTAATTTTCCAGCTACCAAGCAAAAGGTAACCCCCAAATCAAACCCAGATAAAAAAAAATCACAAACCCAACAAAACTAGATCCAATTACCATCGACCCAATCCCTTAATCCAATCCTATCCAATCACAACAACCAAAACCCATAAGCCTCAGGGTCAGAAAAATTGTAAAAATGATAATAAAAGATCCAAAAATTACAGAACACCCAGCACCATTAAACGTCGAATCAAATAAAAACCAAATTCGCATTTAAATTCATAGATAGCTTTGTGCTTTATTCTACCTTCTCAATTACCTTTTTTCTTGTTTGTTTTCTTACTTTTTCCTTAAACATGCGTTTGGATTCAACAGATGGCACGACTTTGACTATATATCTGTAATTTTGGTGAAGATTCAATGATACTTTCCTCTATGATATTATTTTCCAGGTCATGTTCATGTACAGAAGCACATGATATTTTTCTTCCATGCCATCTAGAAGAACACAATATAAGAGACCACATATAATCCTAAATACATACCCAAGTCCTAAAACAATATATACACATGAGAAAGAAGCCACTAGTTTTATATCTCTGGTTTTAAAAAAGGAGACTTGAACACGTCTTTGGAGTTTGGTATAACTACAAATTAAATTAATGTGAGTCACAGAAACTTGTCCTACTTCTATTATAAAATTTAGTCACACTCTAAGTAAATAGAAAAAATTTGATGATGTGTCTTCAACAACTAGAAATTTGTTGAACATATGTAAATGAAAATGATAATAAAAAAAAGTGTCTTCTTATCATATTGTGAGCATTTAAAGTGGAAGTTTCCAAGAGGTTGGCAACCCCCTGCACCTCCAACTACAAGTAATTTGACTCAAGGGATAGAGCTTCTTTCCCTGCTCAAGTAACTCTAATTCTCTACTTGACTCTTGATCAATGCAGTAATGATCAGAGCCTTCTGAAAGAGAAGGTTTATGATTGGGGAGGATTGACAGATAACGCCCACACTTTGGGAAGCTATAAGTTTCATTGAGAATGACATGTCATGCTTGTAGGAACTATCAAAACAGCTGAAAAATCATTATCTGATCAACAAGGAAAAAAAATAATTGCTTTTCCTGTTTGATTAGAGAATGAGTTCCACCTATTTTGGTAGTTCCTACGAGCATTACATGCCATTATTAATCTATGAAAGCATAACACTACCATCCTTCAGTGCTCAGTTCATTTTTGTTAGATGATGTTTGTGCTAGTGAAATCAAACTATATTTAATAAGCTTTGTCAACATTCACAAATAATTATTTTTATGTACCCATTGTGGTATCACATTTAAATTTGGGAGACAACACATCATCTAATTTTTTCTATATACCTCTCTGATTATGGAACTATTTTTGTGAGGATGTTTTGAATGTTTTGTGGGGAGTTAATATTTATGTTGGGCTCTGTTTATGTCATACTAAGTAAGTTGTGAATCTAGTTGTGAATCCTTGGTTATGAATCTAATCATGAAGTTTTTTTGTCTAGTTGTATTGTGTTTTAGTTTTAAATAATGAATTTTGAAGGCGCAAACACTCCTACGTCTACCTCTGAATCATGTCTAGAAGGACAACAACAGCCTATTGAGACTCCCATTATCGAAGATTCTAGTGAACAATTAGACTCTTTGGTCAGCACTCCTAATACCATCCATTCTACACCCCCCTTCACCAGGTAGTAAAACCCCCAAGAATAGATCTAAGATGTGGGATCACTTCACAAGAGTCCCTGATTTTGATCTTGATAAACCTATAACCACTTGTAACCATTGTGGAAGGTTGTAGAAATGCCATCCCAAGAGGTAGGGTACTAGCCTTGAAAGCATACAACTCCCTTTGCCCTAAAAATCGTAAGAGTAGATTGGACATGGGTCAACAATTCTTGGTCCCAAAGGCAAGAGTTGAAGGCAGGGAAGAGGAAAAGACACTAGGGATGACCAAGTATAATGAGAAAACAATTAGGGTTGCCCTTGCTAGGATTGTGATAGTTAATGAGTTGTCTTTTTCAGTTGTTGAGGGCTGAGGTTTTCGAGATTGCACTAAATCCCTTGATCCTAGGTTTCCTACTCCTTCTCGTATTACGGTAATGAAGGATTGTATGAGGTTATTCTTAAGAGAGAATGATAGTTTAAAAAAAATATTTTTGACTACGAAGCAAAGAGTGTGCTTAACTACCAACACTTGGACGTCTATCCAAAACATCAATTACATGTGTGTCATGGCTCATTTTATTGATAGTAGTTAGTAGTTTGAAGTTGCATAAGCAGATAATTTCATTTAGTCATATTAGTGATCACAAAGGGACAACGATTGGGGGGGCATTGGAGGAGTGTATGCTTGACTGGGGGATTGACAAAATTCTTATAATAACGGCATACATTGCTTCCTCTAACGACTCTGCTATTGATTGGTTAAGAACAATTGAAGTGGGAAGATTGGAGGGTGTTGTGGATCATGACTTTATTCACGTGAGGTGTACTGCTCATATTTTAAACCTTATTATCCAAGAGGGTTTAAAAGAAGTTATGAGTCAATTACAAAGATCTGCAATTTGATTAGGCATGTGAAGTTTTCACCCCAAAGACTTGCCACTTTCAGGTCTTGTGTTGAGAGGTCAAAAGTTTCATGTAATAGTTTCTTATATCTTGACATACCTACTAGATGAAACTTGACTTTTCTTATGTTAGATCTGATTGAAAAGAATAAAAAAGCCTACAACTTTTGCTTGATAAGGATCCGTACTCATAGGTCTATTTGGTCTGAAGATGGGCATGGGAGAAAAGGATTAAGAGCTCCCGTACTTGATGATTTGGAGGCTATAAAAATTTTTTTGAAGTATCTAGGAGTATTTTATAATGTCACATTGCGTATTTCTGATACATTATATGTCACTGTGAATCTGCATTTTCAAGAGCTCATTAATATTCATGCCAACTTGAATAGTTTTTGTAACAATAATAATCAACGCTTGAGTGCAATTACCTTTAGAATGAAAATAAAATATGATAAATATTGGGGGATCTTGGAAAGATAAACAGGTTGCTATTTTTTGCGGCCATCCTTGATCCGTGGTACAAGTTTGTTGCTTAAGCATATTAGTTCAATCAAACATTGGGCGATGAGAAGCGTGAGGAATTTGTTGAAGTCCTCAAGAGGGATACGGAACTTTTGAATGAACAATATGTTACGTTTGGTGGCAAGTACACATGTGGGTCTATGTCAAGTATTTCTGACACTTGTAATGAGAGTAGTATCTCAATGTGAAGTAGCTCTTCAACTGATCTCTGGTGTGTTTGAGAAACTTCCATAAAGAGAGAAAATCAGCAATTTGATGGACTGTAAATTGGAGCTAGAATGATATTTGTTTGAGGATGTTGAGATCCGTACAGAAAGTTTTGATATTTTAATTTGGTGGAAGGTTAACTCTACTAAATATCCAATTCTTACTATAATGGTAAGAGATATCTTGGCCATTTTGATCAGGACCGTAACATCTGAGTTAGCATTTAGCATAGGAGGTAGTGTCTGGATCCCTTTTGGAGTTCTTTGGCTCCTAAAACTGTGGAGGCTCTTATGTGTTTGCAAAATAGGTATTTTATTTCCTCACTAATTTTGTTCTTTTTTTTTTAGGTACAGCTTGGAATGGCACTAACTTTATTGGTTCTTTTGTTGGAATTGGAACAACTTATTTGTTTGTTTTTTGTTGTTGGAATGAGAACTTCTTGTTGATGGATGATGGGTTGGTTGGATAATTTGGGACAATTGTTGATGGATGATGAATGGATTCATGGATGGTAGATGATGGATGATAGATGATGGATGTTGTTGGCTTTGTTTGGTTTTGTTTGTTGTTGGAATTAGACAATAACATGAAATTTAAATTGTGTTATTGGTCATAGTTGGGAACAACTTACAATATTCGATGGCTTGTAAGATTTTAGTTTTGGCTTGTGAGGTTTTAGTTTTGACGTGCAAGTTTGTAACTTCTTGTTGTAGTAAATTAATACTGATTAGTTCTAGATTTGGTTATGTTTTTTTAACTTGTAGTGAGTGAATGATTTAGTTTTGTAATTTTGGTAATGTACTTTTAATTCATAGGAATGATTTAGCATTGTAATTTTGGTTATGTATTTTTAATTTGTATGAATGATTTATTTTTGCAACTTTGGTTATGTGTTTTTAATTTGTATAAATGATTTATTTTTACAAATTTGGTTATGTTTCAAGAAAATTGAAATCTAAAAAAATATTCTTTTAGAAAAACTGAAATATGGAAGTCCAAATCTAATTAGTATGAGCCAAAAATTGCCAAATTGAAATTTCTAATCAGTTAAGAAAAAAATTCCATTAAAAAAGCCCAAGTCGGAGTCAGAGTTGGATCGGAAGCTATAAGAACCGGAGTCGGATTCGACCTCTGACTCAATTGGAGTCGGAGGTAGGGCACTCCGACTCCAAAACTGTCATTGCTCAGCCCTAATTTAGCCCATTTTTAAACACAACTTTACATATTAATAGATCATTTTTTTTGTGGGTTTTCAAGTTTACTAAAAACATTACAAAAAGAAAAAAGAAACATATTTTTGATATGCAAAAACCAAGAATATAGCTAAAAATATTTCATATGCTATTCAAATATGAAAAATAACTTTTAAATATTCTAAAAAAATATTTCTAGCGGACCCTTCCAGCCATAATAGCGTCACTTTAAATATATAGTAAGCTCAGGCCTTTAGGCTATTCTTGATATTCTATCATTCATATTAGAGCCGAAGACTCCCAAATAAATTAAAAAAAAAATAAAAAGATTGTTCAACCATCTAGCCAAGGCCCCAAATAATATCTCACAAGTAAGAACAACATGAGTTGTCATGGTCCAATGACAATGCCAATCATCCAACCATCAACTTTTTAATAAATTACAAATAAGAAACACAACCAACCAAATATTGTTCCCAACTACAACCAACAGCCAACAAAACTAAAACATAACAACTTGAAATCTATTACATTATCAACAAAATAAAAGCAAATATTCAGCAACCTTTGCCTGTTCCCATTCTAAGTTGTGCTCAAAGAAAAGAGGACAATATTAATGAGGAAATAAGATAAGTCCACATAAAATATATAAAAAGAATGAAACAAAATTGAAAAAACACAAGTTCCACAATTTCTCTAATGCACATCAAACCCCAATCATCTTCATATAGTATAATCGCCATATTGGTGGTTAATTATATATTAAGATGTTAAAATATAAGAAATTAACATCACAAAATGACAAAATCAAGATATATAAGAAAAACTAAAAAATAAAATTCTATATTACCTAAGTTTAACTTATCATTGTTTGTAACATCAATTGTATCCAAATAATATTGACTCACATAAATCACAATGGACTTCAACCAGTTTTGTGCACAAATAAGAGCCTCTACAGTTTTAAGAGATAAAGAACTCTGAAACGGATCTAGGACACAGCACCCATTGCTAAATATTGATTCAGATGATACAGTAGTAATCGAAATAGCCAAAAATCTCTTGCCAAAGAGCAAGAACCAAATATTTAGTGGAGTTAACCCTCAACCAAATTAAAATTTTGAAACTCTCCTAGAAATCTCAACATTCTCCAAAAAATTTCGTTCTAGCTCCGACTTGCAATCCATCAAAGTTGTTGATTTTCACTCTTTATGAAAGTTTATCAAAGCTGCTAAGGGTTCAATTGAATAGCTACTCCCCATTGATGTAATAATCTCATAACGTGTGTGAGACATAGTTGACCTAGGCCCACTTGCGCACCGCACCCACCACCAAACATAACATATTATTCATACAAGAGCTTCATATCCCTCTTAATGGTTTCAACAAATTTCTCGCCCTTCCCATTGCCCAATATTGGATTGAAACAATATGTTTGAGTAACCAACTTGTATCGTGGATCAAAATAGTGGCAATAAACAACAAGTTGTTTATCTTTTGAAGATCTCCCCAATATTTATCATACTTTGTTCTCATTCTATAAGCCATTGTACTTAAGCATGGATCATTATTGTTACAAGAACTATTCAAATTTCCATAAATACTAATAAGCTATTGAAAATACAAATTCGAGGTGACATATAATGTATTAGAAATACTCAGTATGACATTTTAAAATACATGTAAGAACTTCGTAAAGTTTTTGATATTATCCCAATCATCAAAATCAGGAGCTCCTAATCCCTTTTCCCAGGCCCATCTTAAGACAAATTGACTTATAGGTACGGATCCTCATCAAGCAGAAGTAGGAAGGCCTTTTGATACTTCTCAGCCATTTCCAACATAAGATAAGTTGAGTTTCATATAGAAGACACGTCAAGATACAATAAACTGCAATATAGAACATTTGATCAATCAATACAAGAATTGAAAATGGAAAATCTTTGGGAGAAGGCTCCACATACCTAATCAAATTGTGGACCGTTATGATTAAGGCCTCGTTCGAGAACCCATCTCATTTCATCTATTTTCATCTTATCTCATTCCCAAACATCACTCAAGCACAAACACTTTTCAATTTCAAATCTTCAAATCTTTCATCTAATCCTTACAATTTTTCAAAATTTTCAAACAAAACACAAAAAATAATTCAACTTTTTCAAATTTCAAAAAAAAAAAAATTATATTTTAACAATACTTTAATTTTATAATATTTTTATTCAGCTTTTTCTCTCTCCTTTCCCAAAACCCAATAAAACATCTTAACTCAAACCGTTTCATTACTACTCAAAGATTTCTCATCTAATCTTATTCCCCAAACAAGGCCTAAGTCATTAGCATCTTTTAAACATTCACTCACTATAAGGTTTAAAATGTGTGCACTATAACTCATGTGGATAAATGGGTGATCCCTAACACAATCTTCACTTCCCATTTTCCTTTTTCTCAACCAGTCAATAGTGGAGTCATTAAAAGTAGCATTGTCCACTATAATTGTAAGAATTTTATCAATATCGTAACTAAGCATACACTCCTCCAACTCCCTCCCAATCATTGCCCCTTTGTGATTGATAACCCGAGTCAATAAAATGATTCGCTTATGAAACTTTCAACTACTATCAAAACCCTTAGCCCTCAACAATTATAAACAGTAACTCATCCACTATCACCATCCTAGCAAGGGTAACCCTTTTTTTTTTTCTCATTATACTTGTAACATCACAGATTTTAGTGTATTTTAATGGATTATTTATTTAATTTATTTAGTGATTAATTATTTTGTTTTAAAATTATGGGAGTTTTTAAATATTATTTTATAATATTTTAAATTGTGAAAATTATTTTATTGGGCTTTCTTATTGTTAATTATTGTTTTGGATTTAAATTGATCTTTAATTTAAATTGGTTTGTTTGTGGGTTTTAAAATTTCTATTGTTTTATTAAGGCATTTCCCTGCGTTTGTTTTATTTTATTTAGCTTTCAGTTTTAAAATCTTTTTGGTTGGATCACTTTCGAAACCCAAGTTGAAAAGCTGGATCTCCTTTTTCTTCCTCCTCTTTTTCTTTTTCCCTTTTTCTTTTCTTCTTTTTATTCTTTCTTTCCCGCGCGAGCTGCCTTCCTCTCTCTCTCCTCTCTCATGTGTTTTGGCCTTCAGCCGCCTGCACCGCCGCTGGCCGGCGGTGGTCGACACAGCCGGTGCCATTCGGTCCCTCAGCCACCGGCGACCTTGCCCCATCAATATCCGGCCGGCTAACGCCGCCGTTAGCCGCCACGATCCACTCGAACCCGCGGTGGTTTTATCTCCATTCCGCCGCCGTCCAGCCACCTCCGACCACCATTTCTTCACCGGCCCATTACCAAGCTTTTCCACCCAACCCCAGCCCCGATCCGTCGCCGAAGCCACCCCATCGAACACCCTCTCCGATTTACACTTTGTGGCTTTCCACCACCGTTTCAGCCGCCACCCACGGCCAACCATCACTACCATTAGATTCCCCACCTTCCATAGGCCCTACCCTATCAATTTCAAGTCTTCGTTTGACCCCGTGTATTTTTGGGTTCACTGTGAATTTCGGCCACAGTGTTTTTGCACTGTGACAGCTGCTGTTTTGGTGCTTCCAGTTCCTCCTTGATCTTCCATAAATTATTTTAAAGCGCTGTAAGTATCTCCTAAACAATTCTTTTGAGATTTAATTATATTTTTGCAATTAACTGCTATATTTGTATATTGTATCCTGGTTGGTTCCGGACTGAGTCCGAGGAGTTCAGGGGTGGATGGTTGAGTACGGAGTAATTGTTTGATTGGTTATTGTGTTGTGATTTGGGTGTTGAAAATTGTTATAGTGGTTTGGTTGGTTGTGATCTGGTTATTGTTGGGAATTGTGTTGTGATCTGGTTGGTTGTGATTTGGTTATTGTTGGGAATTGTGTTGTGATCTGGTTGGTTGTGATCTGGTTGGTTGTGATATTGAGGTTATGTTTGGTTCATGGCATATGCACGCATGATCATGTTTGTAAATTGAAAACTGGGTTTTCGGGTATTGCATTCATGTTCATGTGACTATTTTGAAAACTGGGTTTTCATGTGAATTGGATTTTAGGGGTGCGTGTGTAACACGACCCCAAGCCGAGATGGGGCATTATCTCGGTGGAGCTCCTCTGGTCACTCGGGAGCGGAATATACTGAGTGACGTTCCCTGGGTTGTCGCCGGGCGACAACGAGATCGGACGTTGGACGTGCCGACTCCGTGGCCCTTCTGCTAGCAAGGGCTAGAGGATGATCTGGCCACGAACGCACCAGGTGTGAAACTGGGCATCGCTCGTAAAGTAGCCAGGACGTAAGGATGGTCTAAATAGGAGGCCATGGTGCATATGGTTAATTGGATTAATTAGAAAAATGGCTGTTTTCTGGGAAAATAGCTTAAGTATGTTTTTGTGTATCATTTTCTAGGAAAATGATGGATAGTGATTTTTAGGCCATTTTCTGGGAAAATGGTGGAAATGATTTTATTGGAAATATTTTTGGGCCAAAAGAGATTTTTGGCGTGTGTTACATACTGCATCATATGCATGCATAGTTAGTTGCCTAAATATATTTTTATCTTAGGATGTGGTTAGGTTATAACTTACCTGCGGTACCATTTCATGGTACTGCAGTTTATGTGGTTGTTGTTGCAGATGCTGAGCTTGAGGATTTGGCTCTGCCGGAGGAGTGATCTGGGATCACTCGTGCTGTGTTTATTTTCAGACTTGTATTTTTATTACTTGGGACTTTGGCTTTGTTTTTATGAGGTTTGTATTTTGGATATTGTATTTAACTAAAATTCTGGTACTAGTTGACTTTTTTATTATCCGCTGCTTATTTTAATTGTGCACTGTTATTTGTTGCACACACTTGACACTTGTCGTTGGGATGTGTGACCGTGTTGTCATCATCCTGACGCCACGATTCCCGAGGCTTTTTGTACGTGGGAGTCGGGGCGTCACAGGTGGTATCAGAGCAGTTCGACTCTGGGTAAAGCCACATGTCTCTTAGGTGCAGTACCAGAAAGTTTTAAAGTTATGATTTAAAATTATTTTAGTTTGAAGTATGTTATTTCAATGGTTTTAATTTACTATTTATTGTTATTTTTATTGGTTTCATCTATTTGGTTGAATGTTATTTTATTTTAATTGTTTTATTCTGTGGTCGGTTATTTTATTTGTTTTAATTATTTATTGTGTACTTCTTCATTGTTTTATTCATTTATCGTATGTCATTTTATTTATGGAATTTTATTTTAATTGTGAGATTTTGTTTTGTTTTGGTTTATGTTGTTCGAGGTATGTTACTTTAATGTTTTAATTTATTGTATGTTATTATTTTTGGTTGGTTTTATTCTATTTTATTTCATGGTATTTTGTTGTATTTTAATTTATTTTGCCATAATTAGATTTTAATCTGTTTGAGTTGGAAAAGTGGGTTAAGGGCTACGCTATGACAGGAAGATGGTACGACTGTGAATGCCCTGTTAGGCTTGATCATTTAGTGTAGTAGGCCTGAACTCTTAGCGATTGGTATGTTTTAATATCGAGACTCGAAGGGAACGACATGGTCTAGGTGAACTCTTTGGAGTAGGAACTCAAGTTGCAGCTAAGGTGGGAATAACTTTAGTTCGCCTAGGATACTTGAGGTCTTAAGCTCCATAGGATTAATTGTTGAGTCTAGGAAGTAAGAGGTTATAAGTTCAATGAACTTCGAGGATAGATTTATGAGAAGTTATCTAAGGTTTGAGGCCCTATAGTTTTCAGGAAATAAGTTTATAGGATCTAAGGTGGTAGGTTCAACAAGCACTTGAGGGGTTAATTAAATTAGAAGTTTTAGACTCCGTCGACTCAATTAAGTACCTTGGTATCATTTCGGTTTTAGAATTTTGCAAGGTTTGTAAGGTGAGTGTTTTAGCTTTAAGGTCATCGAATTTGAGGATTTCAGGAAGTGATTCTTTTTGGTTTAAGATTTTAGATTTTTAGATTTGAAGGATTGATTTGTACTAATATTTAAGTTTTTAATTTCTCGAGCTTGGTGTGCTAGTTTGATTTATTTTGAAAATTGATTAGTCGGTGACCATTAAAATGAGGTTAATCAGAGTTCAGTGATTAATATAGGAATTTTTTTTTAATGAGAATATTTCTTTGGAGATGGAAGGTAATGATCTAACTTGAGTATTTTCTGAGGATTGTAGATTTGGATTGAATTCGGGAAAATGATTGTTTTTAGCTTGAGGTTACAATAGTAGGTTTAAGATTTGATCCATATCAATTTTAAGGATAAAGATGGTGTTGATTTAAGAAATGATTCTTATTGATTTCGAGGATATAGGTCCAGATGATGGAAATAGTAGTGATAGATCACTTGCACGTTGGAGGAATATTGATTCTAGCTAAGGATGCACGAGATCGACGTGTAACAGTTGTGAGTTTTTTGGGATTTCGGAGAGTACATGTTCTAGTCTCATTTTTTTTACATGGAAGAAGTAGTTTTGGTAGGTGCTGTAAAGGAGTCGTTACGACAGTATTAAGTTCAAGAGTTTTGGTGAGTTGATCGAAGAGTACAGTCGAAGCAGGTTACTCGATGGAATGATGATTGGCAATAATTGTTGTGATTACCTAAAGGAATTAATTGTGACTTGAGGTCACATAGGAATTTAAATTTTTGAGACTATACTTTCCTTTGGATATGGAGTGTCAAGCTAGGTGAGTTAAGGACATTGTTATGTGGCTTAAAGAAAGATTGTTGGGTTTTCTTGTATGGTGTATGATGAATCTTGGAAGTTGAACCTAGGCATCAACGGTGGATAGCATAATCAAGTATGTGAGTAAATAAAACATTAGGATCCTTGGATGTTGTATAATAGTTTTTGGTGAATTGAAGATTTGAGCAGTAGGGCGTACCTTGAGGTTTATTAGTGAGGTGCTATTGAAGGACCTAGTCATGCAAAAATTAGCTTATAAGAGTAGAAATAGGTGGGCAAGTTATTTAGGTTTCTATAATGTTTTAGTGAGGTCATTGGTGGTTCGTAGTGAGTTTAGTCACCGCTAGATTAGATGATATTTAGAATTTAGTTGTTAAACTTTCGGGTTTAGTTTGTCGGGTAGAATTTATAGATGCTCTTTCTGGTTGGCTGGAAGGGACTTGAGCCTTTTAAGATAAGGTCTTATCTAAGATGAGCAGGTGTTTTATGGGGTGATGTTACTTGTTTCCAATTTGGGATGCTGATGTTGATTAATATTGATGTTGTTTAAGGCAGTGAGAATTAATTTTGGAATGTGTGATAATTCATGATTTTGGAAGAGGGTATTTTCTACCAATTGTGGTAAGAGTTTCTTGGTTAGTAGGTATGGCGCTACCTCGTACTCAATGATGTTGTTTTATGAGGACATGAATTTTCAATATGTAGTGATTATCAGAGTGCGCAGCAGGAGCATGATACTTTGGTTGTAATTAGGGGTTTAAAATTTTGTGTTGATTTTGAGAAATTAGTGATGACTTGGAATTTTTAAGGAATACCTGTAATTGAAGATTACTTATTGTGTATGCAATTTTGTTATTGATGGTTAATTTTCTGAAGTGGCCACTAGATTACCAAAGTGTAGTATTAAACGAAGGTTTGGAAGTTTTACCGTAGGAGTTAATAGAGGTTAGTTCAGTGTATCAATGGAGCTAGTAATCATTGGGATTCCTTGGGTGTTGTATTAAGGTTTTGTGAATATAAAGATCTTGGATTACATGGCCGCTCTAGGAGTAATAATCTTGATGTGCCATTGGGAGACTAGTGAGAGTAAATTTGTTGGGCCCGAGTTAATAAAAGAGATGTTAGATCAAGTTCGGGTGATAAGAGATAAATGGCGGAAGTGCAAAGTCGTCAGAAAAATTATACAGATTCAAGGAAAAGGAAACTTGTCTTCGGAGTAAGGTGATTGGGTTTATCTCAAGTCTCTCCTATGAAAGTCGTTAAGTGCTTTGGTAAGAGAGGAAAACTTAGCCCAAGGTATGTTGGATCTTTTCAGATTTTGGAAAAGAATGGGGTTGTTGCTTACAGAATTGTTTTGCCAGCTTATCTTGGTGAAGTTCTTGTTGGGTTCTACGTGTCCTCGTTGAAGTAAAGTTTTGGTCAACAAGAGTTGCGTCTTGTCGACCCAAGATGCATCCAACTTCAGTCTGACTTTACTAATGAGGTTGCCCCGATGCAGATTGTGAATTGAAAGAATAAAGGTTGAGATCTAAGTCGATAACTTTGGAGAAGGTAATTTGGGATGATCTACTGGCTTAAGATTTCTCTTGGAAAAGAGAAGCAGACATGATGAAACGATATCCGTAATCGTATGATTGATCGGCGGTATGTCTCTTAAGCTTACTTTTAGTCGCATCTCATGCATGTCTTTAGCATTGATATTTGACCCTACAATTTCGAGGATGAAATTTATTTTAAGTGGGGGAGATTGTAACATCCCAGATTTTAGTGCATTTTAATGGATTATTTATTTTATTTATTTAGTGATTAATTATTTTGTTTTAAAATTATGGGAGTTTTTAAATATTATTTTATAATATTTTAAATTGTGAAAAGTATTTTATTGGGCTTTCTTATTGTTAATTATTGTTTTGGATTTAAATTGATCTTTAATTTAAATTGGTTTGTTTGTGGGTTTTAAAATTTCTATTGTTTTATTAAGGCATTTCACTGCGTTTGTTTTATTTTATTTAGCTTTCAGTTTTAAAATCTTTTTCGTTGGATCACTTTCGAAACCCAAGTCGAAAAGCTGGATCTCCTTTTTCTTCCTCCTCTTTTTCTTTTTCCCTTTTATCAGCCGCCTGCACCGCCGCCGTCCGGCCACCTCCGGCCACCATTTCTTCACCACTTCTTTACCGGCCCATTACCAAGCTTTTCCACCCAACCCCGGCCCCGATCCGTCGCCGGAGCCGCCCCATCGAACACCCTCTCCGATTTACACTTTGTGGCTTTCCACCGCCGTTTCGGCCGCCACCCACGACCAACCATTACTACCATTAGATTCCCCACCTTTCATAGGCCCTACCCTATCAATTTCAAGTCTTCGTTTGACCCCGTGTATTTTTGGGTTCACTGTGAATTTCGGCCACAGTGTTTTTGCACTGTGACAGCTGCTGTTTTGGTGCTTCCAGTTCCTCTTTGATCCTCCATAAATTATTTTAAAGCGCTGTAAGTATCTCCTAAACAATTCTTTTGAGATTTAATTATATTTTTGTAATTAACTGCTATATTTGTATATTGTATCCTGGTTGGTTCCGGACTGAGTCCGAGGAGTTCAGGGGTGGATGGTTGAGTACGGAGTAATTTTTTGATTGGTTATTGTGTTGTGATTTGGGTGTTGAAAATTGTTATAGTGGTTTGGTTGGTTGTGATCTGGTTATTGTTGGGAATTGTGTTGTGATCTGGTTGGTTTGTGATCTGGTTATTGTCGGGAATTGTGTTGTGATCTGGTTGGTTGTGATATTGAGGTTATGTTTGGTTCATGGCATATGCACGCATGATCATGTTTGTAAATTGAAAACTGGGTTTTCGTGTATTGCATTCATGTTCATGTGACTATTTTGAAAACTGAGTTTTCATGTGAATTGAATTTTATGGGTGCGTGTGTAACACGACCCCAAGCCGAGATGGGGCATTATCTCGGTGGAGCTCCTCTGGTCACTCGGGAGCGGAATATACTGAGTGACGTTCCCTAGGTTGTCGCCAGGCGACAACTGAATCGGACGTTGGACGTGCCGACTCCGTGGCCCTTCTGCTGGCCGGGGCTAGAGGATGACCTGGCCACGAACGCACCGGGTGCGAAACTGGGCATCGCTCGTAAAGTAGCCAGGACGTAAGGATGGTCCATAGGGGAGACCATGGTGCATATGGTTAATTGGATTAATTGGAAAAATGGCTGTTTTCTGGAAAAATAGCGTGAGTATGTTTTTGTGTATCATTTTCTAGGAAAATGATGGATAGTGATTTTTGGGCCATTTTCTGGAAAAATTGTGGAAATTATTTTATTGAAAATATTTTTAGGCCAAAAGAGATTTTTGGCGTGTGTTACATACTGCATCATATGCATGCATGGTTAGTTGCCTAAATATATTTTTATCTCAGGATGTGGTTAGATTATAACTTACCTGCGGTACCATTTAATGGTACTGCAGTTTATGTGGTTGTTGTTGCAGATGTCGAGCCTGAGGATTTGGCTCCGCCGGAGGAGTGATCTGGGATCACTCGTGCTATGTTTATTTTCAGACTTGTATTTTTATTACTTGGGACTTTGGCTTTGTTTTTATGAGGTTTGTATTTTGGATATTGTATTTAACTAAAATTCTGGTACTAGTTGACTTTTTTATTATCCGCTGCTTATTTTAATTGTGCACTGTTATTTGTTGCACACACTTGACACTTGTCGTTGGGATGTGTGACCATGTTGTCATCATCCTGACGCCACGATTCCCGAGGCTTTTTGTACGTGGGAGTCGGGGCGTCACAATACTTCCCCATTCCTAAATTCTTCTCCACTTCTCCTCCTTCAACTCTTATCTCTGAGACCAAGAATAGTTGACTCTTGTCTAATGCAATTTTATCCTTACGTTTTAAGACAATTGGATTTGTATTCTCATGGAAAATGTGCTTTGCCTTTTGGGATGACATTTTTAAAACCTCTCATAATGATTACAAGTTGTTGTAGGTTCATTGCGACCACAACCAAGCATTATTGTGAAGTGGTCCCATACCTCAAACCTATTCTTGGGGTTTCTACTAGCTGGTGGAAGGCGGTAGGTAGAATGGAGGGTAGCGGGAGTGCCTACCAAAGAGTCCAATGATTCACTAGACTCTTTGGTTATGGGAGCCCTGATAGGCTATTGTAGTTGTGGTCCTTCTAGGCAAGATGTAGAGGTGGACGTAGGAGTGTTTCTGCCTTCAACATTCAAGATTTAAAAACTAAAACACTACACACAAACGACAAACAAAATAGCACAGTTAACCATACATGCAACTCATTTCTTATTATCCAGCAACATATAAAATTATTTGGCATGCCAACCACCACAATAATTATAGATATCTCACTAGAATTGAACCTTTATCTTCGTTTTTAAATCAGGAGACTAATTAATTAAATGGATGTGAAATTCTACATAAAATCCTTACACCACACATCTCCACCTAATAAACATATGATTTATCATTTTTGCTCTTCTATCTTAATGTTAAAATATGTGTATGTTTAAAAAGAAGGGGAAAAATGAAATTTCTCTAAATGGATGGGGAAAGATTATCCATGACTGTGTTCCCGAACCAAAATAAAGTCCTAAAATGAATCAAAATTCAGAAGACAACATGTCCAATTTTGCCTCATATTCTTGAATAGAAGAAAGGAATAAAAAAGCAAGAAAAAACAATAGAAGTTACATCAATGTGTCTCCAATTTTGTAATCAATTAGATAGCTATCATTGATACTTTGCCATCAAAAAAGAAAGAATGACTAAAATAGAAAGAATGACTAAAATTTTGTTTAACTATATTTTTGTTTATAGCTTTCAAGAACAACCAATAACACTATTCCACAAAAAATAAATGTGGTTTCAAACTATACAATACAGCTCGAACGCCAAATATCTTCTTGTGCAGACGAGTATAGAGAGGAGGTCACAAATTTTTTTAATTTGCCCTGGCATCTTAACAAACTATCTAATGAAGTATATTTCTCATTAGTATAGTAGATATTGAAAAAATTCCAAGAGGGGAGATGTCAGGGACGCCTAGATGAGAAGGAATCGACGATGAGGGGCAATGGTGGTCGGCAACTGAATGGTGAATACAACCTAGTTGAGACGAAAGAGAGGATCTATGAACGCGTAGGGGGATGAGATGAGAGGAGAGGGAGAGGGAGAGGAAAAGAAGAGAGACAAGTCTAAGACTCTAAGGTTGTCGCCCAGGAGGGGGGCTTAAAAGATAAACAATGCCCTTTTTCATCTAAAAATGACACCTTTTTACTTGAAATGGGTTGGGCAATGGATATATTGATCCAAACTACGCAGTTTTAACCCTAAATTCGGGTTGGGTTGGGCTTCCATTGGGGTGTTGTGGGTTTAGGCTTCTAAACCCTCTTTGTTTTTCCTAAACCCTATTTTGGGCTTTTTTTTCCATAAACCCTAAACCAAGACCTTTTTTTAACCCTAAATTTTATTTCAATCTTCGTTCTAACCATAGGTTGTTAGTATTGATTATTAATAGTTGCTAATTAACTAGTGTTAAATTACATGTTATTATACAAGACTATTACATGTTACTCACTATTAGCTAGTCGAGTATATTATTTCTATACCTGATTGTGTATTGTAGTAATACTTTGATGTTTACATATACTAGACTATTAGTCCATTTATATTATAGTATAAGTATATGATTTTATAATAATTAACACATACTAGTATAGTATTGAATTTAACTATATAAGTTGTAGACTTTTTAAATGAGTATACATGATCAATATATAAATATTACATATTTTTATAACCGATGTATACTAATAACAGAGTTGGAGGTATAAATATGGAGTTGTAGTCAGAATCGAAATTGTTGTTAGAGTCGAAGTCAAAGTAGAGTCGATTAGAAAGCAGCTTCGACTCCAACTTGAAAAGCAACAAAAAATCAGACTCCAACGGTTCAGTCTGAGAAGAATCTGTCTCAAACTCTAATTTTCAGATTTTTGCACAACCCTGAATTTTGTCCACTAGTATCCACTACAATGGCGTCGTTTGCCTCTATTTCTCTAAGTATTGAAGATTCTAGTCTGTATCACTTACAAACTGAAGATTCAACTAGTTATGTGTTGGTGTCTATGGCTCTTACAAGAGATAACTATCGTAGTTGGTGTAGATCGATGGAGATGGCTTTGAAAGCCAAGAACAAATGGGATTCATCAATGGAGCGATAACTCAATAATTCAACCTGTTGATGCAAATCCCTTGTACAAAGTGTGGAAGCATTACAATAGTACGGTCTTGTCCTGGATTCATAATTCTATCTTTAAGGATATTGGGGAAACTATCATCTATGCAAAAAAGACAAGAGAAATGTGGGAAGATTTAAAAGATCCATTCTCTCAAGGAAATGGGCCACAAATATTCCAATTACAAAATGAACTTTTATCTTTGACTCCAGATCAATTGTCAATAAGGATCTACTATTGAAAATTAAGTGTTTGTGGGATGAGCTACTTAATTAAAATCAAATACCTAGTTGTACATGTGGAGAATGTAAAAGTTGTACTTGTGGTGATATGCATATGCTCTTGGAGTATCAATAGCGTCAACATATCATACAATTTCTTATGGGGTTGAATGAGAACTTTCTCACATTAGGAGACAAATCTTGCTAAAGGATCCATTACCCCCAATCACCAAAGTATTTTTTTAGTGATTCAAGAAGAAAAAGAGAGGGAACTTGGGTCTATGAATAGAACTTGAATGGAGACTGCAGCTTTCACGAGCAAGAAAATAGATAATCCAAGATCAGGTCTTGGAAGACAACCGAATAAAAAAGATAAGCTTTTTTGCACTCATTGTGGAATGACTAACCACACAGTGGATAAATACTATAAACTACATGAATATTCTCCTAGTTTCAAGCAGAAGGGAAAAGTCCCATAAGCAAATCAAGTAATGGCCCAACCTGCAAGTACACCGTTTGAATTTCAAGGTTCTAATCCTTTCTCTCAACAAGAATATCAAAAATTACTTCCTCTAATTTTCCCACAACCATCTAATACAAATGGTGTCAATCATCAAGCTGCAAATTATTCTAGTTTCTCATCCAACCGAGTTTCTTGATCTTTCTTCGTCCACTTTTTATAACACATAGATCTAGGTCACACATCTTTGGACCACTTGATTATATGAAAGTTCAGTCTTGAAAGATATAATATGTATACCCATTTTTTCATATAATATTCTTTCCGTCACTAAACTAATTTCTCATCAAAAATAATGTTTTCTTTTTATGCCTAATATTTGTTATATTCAGGGTCTTGCCCCATGGAAGATGACTGGAAAGGGTACAAGAATAGTTGGGCTATATGTTTTGTAACAATCATAAGTTAGTGCAGTCAGTGACTTGGTTCTCTAGTTGTCAATTCTATATCAAATTTGAATTTCAAGCTTTGCCATATTAGATTAGGGGTCATCCATCATTGTCTGGATTGTTTGTCCTTGCTAAGTCTGTTCTAGAATTTTTTTTTTTCAAATAGAAATGCACATAATAATCTTTGTACAGTATGCCCATTAGCAAAACATAAATGTTTATCGTTTCAAATTCATTCCTATAAAACCATATTTCCTTTGCATTTTGGTTCACTGTGATATATAAGGCCCTATTTCAACATCTACTCATGATGGTTTTAGCTATTTCCTTACAATTGTTGATTATTATTCTAGATCAACTTGGGTTTACCTGAGGCAATCCAAATTAATTTGAAGTGAAACCTATTTTCATCTCGTTTTACAATTTGATTGATACACAATTTCAGGCAAAACTACAATATGTAAGGACTGATAATGGTTTAGAATCCATTATGATAGATTTTGTTACCTATTCTGATCTCGTTTTACAATCTAATTGATACAAAATATCAGGCAAAACTACAATATGTAAGGATTGATAATGGTTTAGAATCCATTGTGATAGATTTTGTTTTCTTCCAAGGGTATCATACACTAAACTTCTTGTGTAGAAACCCCTCAGTAAAACTCAATTGTCAAGCATAAATATCAACACTTGTCGCAAGAGCCTTAAAATTTCGGTCCAATGTACCTTTTGAATTCTATGGTGAATGTATTGTTACAACAACATACATAATCAATTGTATTCCTCCTCACATCCTAAATAATAGATCACCACATGAGATCCTCAATGGTAATATTCCATTTGAGAATCATTTAAAAGTGTTTGGACATTTGTGCTATGCCTCTACTCTAATTCAAAATATCTCTATGTTTTCTCCTCGGGCAAGAAAATGAATTTTTGTTGGTTATCCCTCCGGAACTAAAGGATACAAGTTGTTTGATCTTGGCTCACAAACGTTTTTCATTTCTCGGGACGTTATCTTTCATGAATCTATATTCCTATTTCATTCTAAAACATGTTCATCCTCTTTTTCCTTACCATCTGATTTTGTTTTGCCCAAACCCATTCCAGATCTTTCATCTAAGTCTCATAGTTCTTCCATCCATTTTCATTCTTCGTTAGAGTCTTTATCTTCTTCATCTACCGGATCTACTATCTTCATCTGAACATAATATTCCTTCATTACAAGATAACATTCATTTTCCTCCTCTTCAAAAGTCTACTACACAGCACAAAGCTCCTGGCTACTTGCAAAATTATCATTGCAACCTAGCTTTCTACTTCTATCTTCTATGGGTCCAAAGTCTACACAGTGAGGTACTAAATATAATATTTCTGGTTTCCTATCTTACACAAATCTATCTTCCTTTCATCATCCCTTCAATATATCCATTTCATCTCATATAAAAACTGAGTTTTATCACCAAGCATTTCAGCATTCTCATTGGAAAGATGTTATGTTTGTTGAACTAGATGCATTAGAATCCAATAACGTTAACGCGTGGATCTTCACTGACCTACCACCCTACAAAGTTCTTATTGGATGTAAATGGGTTTATAAAACTAAGTTTAATATTGATGGGCCAATTGATAGCTATAAGGCAAGATTAGTTGTCAAAGGGTATACTCAAATGGAAGTCCTCGATTACTTAGAAACATTTTCTCATATTGCAAAAATGGTTACAATTTGATTTTTTTTTTTTTATCACTAGAAACTATTCATAATTGGCACCTCATCAATTTAGTTGTCAATAATGCTTTTCTATATGGAGATTTGGAAAAAGATGTCTATATGAAACTGCCACTTGGGCATTTTAGAAAGGGGGACACTAGAGTCTGCAAATTACAAAAAATTTTATATGGCTAACAGGCTTCTTGACAATGAAATTCAAAATTCACTTTAGTCTTGTTGGGTCTAGGTTTTACTCAATCTAGATCTTACAATTCCTTGTTTACAATAAAGGAAGGTGATTGGGGATCGTCAATAACCATCCCAACCTACAAGAAAGGATGGAAACAAAGGAATTCATTTTACAGTAGGTGAATGAGACAATGTGTAATGATTATAATCAATATCTAGGCCAACCAACCATAGTTGGAATGGCTAAGTATAATACTTTCAAGTCTTTAAAAGAGAGGATCTGGAAAAGAATCAATAGTTGGAAGACTAAATTTTTATCCTCAACAGGAAAACAAATCCTCATCAAGAGTGTTTTACAAGCAATCCCAACCTACACCATGAGTGTTTTTAAACTGTCTGGACTTCTTCTTAAAGAAATTGAGGCCCTCCAGTCTAGATTTTGGTGGTGTCATAGTGCAGAAGTGAAAGGAATCCATTGGAAATTGTGGAGGACATTGGGGATGGTCAAGAACCAAGGAGGCCTGGGGTTTAGGGACCTCAGCAGTTTCGACAAGGCTATTCTAGCCAAGCAATGCTGGAGGATGATAAAGGAACCAAACTCTTTGGTCTCCAAGGTTTTCAAATAGAAATATTACAAAAACTGTAACCTGTTGGAGGCAAAGTTGAAAGGTACCCCTTCATTTATTTGGAGAAGCATATGGTCTAGCTTATATTTGATCAAATAGGGGTCTGTATGGAGAGTTGGAGATGGCACAAACATAAAAATTTGGACAGACAAGTGGAGTCCAGTCCAGTGACATTCCAAATTCAAACACCAATAAATACTCTTGATCCTGAGGCCAAAGTAGACACATTGATAGAGGAAGACAGTGGGGAGTGGAAGAAAGACTTAGTGAAGGCATTGTTTAATGAAAATGAGGCAAAGACTATATGCTCTCTACCAATTAGTAAGAGACGAGCCAGTGACAGACTGATGTGGATTGGATCAGCCAAAGGTGTATTCACTGTAAGAAGTGCCTACTTTTTAAAGACTAATATATTGCATAGAATGGCAGGAGAAGTCTCGACAAGGAGTGGGGATAATGGAGTATGTAAAGAAGTATGGCAGCTCAAGGTCCCAGGTAAGGTTAAAATGTTCATTTAGAAGTGTCTCAATAATATTCTTCCTACAAAAGATAATCTTACTAGGAAGAACATTATTGAGAACAACATATGCCCAATCTATCTTAGGGAAAGTAAGACATCAATTCATGTCTAGTGGGAATGCCCTGCTGTAGTTGATGTGTGGGTGGAGAGTTCAACATGCTCAGTAAATGGAAGAGGCAATTCTATGATTTTCACCTTCTGTGGAATGAAATGAGACTAAAGCTGAGTAAGGAAATTATGGAGTTGGTATCACTAATTTTCTACCATATATGGGCTAGGAGAAATGCCTTCATTTTTCAGAACCACTTCTCTAAACCTGAGTCTATTGTTATAAGCGCTTGAGCTGACTTATCATAGTTTAAAGAAATCAACAAGGTTAGTCCCAAGGGTGTTGTAGGGTCCCAAGAGAGATCTCCAATTCCAAGATGGAAACCTCCTGCATGGCCATACTTCAAAGTTAATTTTGATGCAGCTTTTGACAAGGACAAAGGGAGTATGGGAGGGGGAATGGTGATTAGAGATTCAGATGGCAGATTACAAGCAGTTTTGACAACTCATAAAGATCATATCTCATCAGCTCTCCAAGCCGAGAGTTCTGCTCTCCTAAGAGCTATGGAATTTTGCATTGAACTTGGTTTTAATCAAGTCTATTTTAAAGGGGATGCTAAGAATGTTGTTGATGTAGTGAACTCCAAAAGAGAAGATAACTCATGGTTGGGCCAAATGGCAGAGGATATGCAGCAATTGATGAAGCACAACCAAGCATGGCACCTCAATTTTGTCTATAGGTCAACAAACAAAGCTACCTATACGGCAGCAAAACTTGGCAGTAGGAATGTTAGTGAAACCATCTGGTTAGAGGATGTGATACCCCAATTTTTACGTGCTTTTTTTTATTGAATAGCTTTTTAATTAAATATTTTATTTTGAGCCTTTTAATTTAATTTAATGTATTTTCGCGAGATTATTTTACGATTTTTAAATCAGAAATTATTTTAATGTGCTTTCATAATTTTAATTAGTGTTTTTCAATTTAATTACTTTTTATTTTAAAGAATGTTATTGTCGGAGTTTAATATTTTACTTTAACTAGTTTTGAGTTTAAATTGATTTAATTAATTTACTGTTTTAAAAATAGTTATTTTGAGGATCAATTGTGACCCAAAAGTTGTGAGAATTGGACCTCATTTCTTTTCCTTCCTTTTTCTTTTTCCCTTTCTTTTCTTTTCTTTTTCTTCCTTTCCTTCTTTCTTTCCCATTCAACCCCTCTCTCTCCTGCTCGATTTTCTCTCTCCTCTCCCCACGCTGTTTCGGCTTCTCCCTCCAGCCACCACCGTCGGCCTTCCGTGGCCCTCACCGCTGGCACCATCAGACTCCCCAGCCGCCGGCGACCAACCCTCTTCAATCCCAACCCCTACCTCGCCGGCGTTAGCCTCCGTGGGCCATGCGAAGCCGCGGCCTTCCTCCTCCCGTTCCGCCGCCGTCCGACCACCATTGGCCACCATTTCTTTACCACATCATCATCGGCCCTCTAGCAACCCAATGGACCCAACCCCAGCCCCGATCCGTCACCGGTGAAGCCCAGCCAAGCTCATTTCTGATTTGACCTTTTTGGCCTTCCACCGCCATTTCGGCCGCCACCCACGGCCAACCGTTGATTCCACTAACTTCACCACCTTCCATAAGCCCTACCCTACAGTTCCCTAACTTTCATTTGACCCTGTTGAAATTTGGGTATACTATGTATTTCGGCCACAGTGTTTTTACACTATTACGTTGTCTTTCAGCTGCCTTTTGCACCTCCGTGATCCTCCTAAAATTTCTTTATAGTGCTGTAAGTATTTCTCCAAAAGACTTTTAAGACTTAAGTATATTTTTGCACTAACTTGTTTTATAAACTGTGTTCTGGTTGGTTTCTGGACTGAATCCGAGGAGTTCAGGGATGGATGGATTGAGGACGGAGTATTTATGTGTTGAATATATTGTGCTCTGTTTGGTAATTGGTCGATTTCATGGCATTGTACACGCATGCGTGGATGTGTGTTTTGAAACTATGTTTTATGTGAAAAAGGTTTTTCAGGTGCGTGTGTATCACCCCCAAGCCAAGATGAGGTATTATCTCGGTGGAGCTCCTTTGGGCACTCGGGAGAGGAATATACTGAGTGTCGTCCCATGGGGCTGTTGCCCGGGACTTGGACGGGATGGTAGCGCTCTTAATCCGACTCCGTGGCCCCTCGTGCTGGCGGGGGTCAGAGGATGCTTGGCTATGTACGCGGTGGGCGTCGAACTGGGCATCACTCGTTATGCATCACTCGCACAGTCATTGCCCATGGAGTGACAAAGGGAGCCAGAGTATGTGGATGGTCCCTGGGGGAGGCTATGGTACATATGGTTAAAATTAGAATTAATGGATTCATTCTTAGATTTTAGTTTTGTGCCAAATGGTGATTTTTGGCATGCATGGAAAAATTATGATTTTCGAGAAATAGTGTTTTCCTCGAGTTTTGCGCTTTGGTCATCATGTGCATGCATAGTATTTGTTGTTTTAATATATTTATGTCTTGGAGCATTTTGGGTTTTACCCTGCAGTACCATTTTGTGGGACCGCAGATTTTGATGCAGGTTTTGAGGAGGTTGAGCCCGAGGATGCGGCTCCTCCTAAGGAGTAGGGACATTGGCTATTTTGTATTTGAAGTAAATTGTTCGCTTATGCTTATTGTATTTTATCTGATGTTGTTTTGTAAACAAAAATTGTATTATATTGACATGTGGATTTTCAGTACTATTGTATTGTATTAAACTCTGGTACTTAGTTATTTGATTTAACCATTCCGCTGCATATTGTTTATTGTACATGTGTTGCATTTCACACACTCGGCACGTGTCGATAGGGTGCGTGACTGTGTCGTCACCATCCCAACGTCTTGATGTCTATGTGTGTCCGTACATGGAAGTTGAGGGCATCACAGAGGATGCTCCTAAGGAGGTTGTAAACTCAGCCCAGGGGGATTTCCTAATGTATGATGTAATCACTTCTTGATCAATGAAATTCCTTTATTCAAAAAAAAGGAAAGGAAGGTGATTCTTTTCTTTCTTTATTAGTGTATGTTGATGATATACTATTAGCAAACAGTGATATACAGTTGTTGAATTCATCAAATCGATTTTAAATGCTCATTTCAAGTGAAAAGACTTAGGTTTAGTCAAATATCTTTTAGGCATGGGGATTGCTTGATCTAAAAAGGGCATTTCTTTATGTCAATGCAAGTATGCTTTAGAATTAATTTCAAACGTTGGTCTACTTGGTTGTAAACCTATTAGTTTTCCATTAATGGATTCTCACACAGTTTTAAATTTCATTCTAGTGATCATTCCTATTTAAACATTGGAATGGAATATTTCAGTACCGAAGCGTTCCGGTATACCATTTCGGGATTAACTATATATATTTTTATATGGATATATAAACTGATAACTAATAGAATAAATACATGTACATATAAGTGTGCATCATATATGTGTGTGTGTGTGTGTATAGAAGAATTGACGATTTAAAAAATGAATATACGTTGAAAACATTAAGAAAGTAAAGATATTAGTGTCAAAATATAATTTTTATAAAAACCACGAACTTGAGTTGAGACCAAAACAAAATAAAGAAAAATAAAAGAGCAGAGAAATTATTAAAAATAAAGATATTTAAAAAAGAGAGAATGAGGGAACATATTTAAAGTTAAAAGAAATTAGGATTATATAAATATGTTTTAGATTTTAGAATTAATTAAATACCATCTAGATTTGAAGTTTATGAAAATGTTATCCAAACTCAAGAAAAATATAAAACTATCATTAAAACAATCCGGAATCAAATAAGGTCCAGAATGCCAATTTTGGCCAAACTTTGGCTAGAATAGCCAAAACGGGACAAAATTGACCAAAATTTGGAACGAAACAAAAAGGTATAGTTTATCTGGTACTACTCCAGAACAGAAAAATTCCAATCGTAATGGCCAGAGTGAAAACAGAATTAAAAACTATGTTTCACTGCAAATTGTCTAAAGATGATGGTGATTGAAGATGTATCCAATTATAGAAGACTCATTGGTAGGTTATTATACCTACCAATACTAGACTTGGCATTGCATACTTAGTACCTCATTTGAGTAAATTTCTTGATTACCCTCGAATCCCACATATGCAAACAACTCTTAGGCCCCGTTTGGATATTGAACTAAATTGAGATGAGTTAAGTTCTTTATGAATAGTAGTGAGTTGAGATTGTGGAGTGAGTTTTGTAAAACCCACCTAAGATGAGTTTAGATGTATTTATGGGAAGTTGAAAAAGGTTGTGAGTCTCGCGTATAAAGAGGTGTTGAGTTGAAAATTGTTGTGGGTCCCACATGTAAAGAGGTTTTGAGTTAAGATGAATTTAGTAATTTGAGAGTTGGGTGTTTGGATGTTAGACACAGCTTAAAATTAGACTAATCTCAGTTCAATCCAAATTTCAAACAAGGCCTTAGAATTTGGAAGTACATTAAGATGGCAACATGATAGGGTCTGTTCTTTTCAGCCTCATCTCCAATCCATTTTAAGGCCATTGTTGATTCAGATCGAACCAGTTATCTTGACCCAAGATTATTAGCTTTCAAAATATTGTATCTTTCTCAGTGAGTCTCTCATATCTTGGAAGTCTAAGAATCAAATGACAATATCTCGATCTTTTGTTGAAGCAGAATATATATCCATGGTATATGCAGTTTGCAAACTCACTTGGCTTCAATCTTTAATATGAGATCTTCATCAACAACATTCTCAGCCTTCTTTGCTCTTTTGTGACAATAAAGTTGTTTTCCACTTATGAATATTGTTGGTGGACAAGATCGTCGAATGGTGATGGTGTTAATATGTCTGTATGGCAAGCAGATACGAACGATTAGGGATGTCGGCAGGGACGGGGTGCAGAGGTCGATTTACCCACCCCGCTCAAGAGGGATAGGGCATAAAGGCACAGTTACCCTCTCGTATAAGGCAGGTAACAAGCCCATGGGGGAAATGTGATTCTCAAAATTAATATGGCTAAAGCATTTGACAGTATTGACTAGGGGTTTCTTCTTCATGTTTTGAAATCTTTTGGTTGCTCTCCTTCGTGTGTTGCCTAATTAATAAGTGTATCTCTACTCCTTAGTTTTCTATTGTTATGAATGGCATTCCGAACGGCTTCTTCAAGAGTGGTCGGGGTTTGCGGCAAGGTGGTCCTTGTTCTCCATATTTGTTCATTATTATTGAGGAGATTCTCTCTCGAATGATTAAGAAATCTGTTCATATGTGGCGATTAAAACTGCTCTTACATCCTAAGGGGTCTCCAATGATCTCACATTTATTATATGCTGATGATATTGTCATATTTTCTAATGGGGGCAAGACATCTTTGTGTGCTATTATGAAGATCTTGAACGACTATGAAGCATGGTCGGGGCAGGTGGTGAATAAAGCAAAATCTTCTTTAATTTTCTCTAATAAAATTAGTTTGGCAAGGCGACATATGCTCCTGTGCCTAACTGGTTTTATTGAGGGAAAATTACCTTTTAAATATTTGGGAGTTCTTATTATCTCAAGGCGCTTGCTAACACGCCATTTTGATGAGATGGTCAATAAAATCCAGAGTAGACTCGAGGGATGGAAAGGTAAATTACTTTCAAGTGGTGCGAGACTTCTCTCACTTAGGCATGTTTTGCAAAGCATGCCGATCCATTGCTTGTCCATTTTGTCTACGCCTAAGCTGGTTCTAGACAAGATTAAAAGATTGATGAGCACCTTTTTCTGGGGAGTTGCCGATGGGAAACAAAAAAAGAAATGGTGCTCATGGGATAAAATGTGCAAACTGGTTTTGGAAGGTGGGGTCGGCTTGAGGAACATATAGGAAGTTCAAACCTCTCTTCATATGAAACTTGCATGGAACCTTTTACAAGGTAAATCTCTATAGGCTCAATAATTTTTTTTTTTTAATCTAAATATGTTGGAGTTGAACATATCTCTCTTGTACATCCTCAAAAAGGCACTAGATTTTGGAGAATGATCTTGAAAAATGTACCGAGTGCTCAGAATCATTCCTTGTGGAGGGTAAAAAATGGCGATTTGTCTTTCTGGCGAGATCATTGGGTGGGTGAGGGGCCTTTGTGTGAAGAATTCCAGGTAATGGATTTGCCTTCTATTAAATTAGCTGATTGTAAATTGGTGGATGGGTGGAACATTGAGCTTTTCCAACGTTTAGTTGGCATGGATAAAACAGATGTTTTGCTTGAAAAATTGGGAAATTTAAAAGTTGGTGATGATGTTCTTGTTTGGGTACCAAATGGGGATGGGAAGTTTTCCACTTGTAGTGCATGGGAATGCATTCGTTCTCATAGTCCTTCACAATCTTGGATAGAATGGATATGGCATCATTTTCTTCCCAAAAAAATGTCTATTCTAATGTGGAAAGCCTTGAATGGTTGTCTTTCTGTAGATGACAGATTGCGGAGAGTTGGTATTAATATAGTCTCCAAATGTGACTGTTGTGCTTTGGGTGCTTATGAGGACCAAAATCATGTGCTTGCTATGGGGGAATTTGCGACACAAATTCGGAGCAAATTCATTGTTCAACTAGGTATGCCTTTATTGCATGATCGAACATAGAAAGAGAAGGTAGAATGTTAGTTAGATGTGCTAAAAGATCTTCTTGCCATGGACAAATTCTTGGTCTCCTCCCTATTATTATAACATGGCGTTTGTGGTGGAGACATTGCAAGGCCCGGATGGAAGGTGTGTATGAAACAATTGACATGGTTTGGACCTCTATTAAATATTGGTTGTCTTGGGTGGCTTTGAAATTTAAGGGAAAGAATGTTATTAGTAAAAGTGATGCCGCATTGTTACAATCTTTAAATATTCTCCCTCCGAGAAGTTGCTTTCAAAAAGATAAGATTGTGAGATGGGAAAGACCAAAAAGTGGATGGTGTAAACTTAATGTTGATGGTTGCTTGATGGGCAATCCGGGGCTTTCAGGTGCGAGGGGAGTTCTCAAGGATCATGGTGGTAGTTTCTTATTGGGCTTCTGTGTCCCCATTGGATCCCGTACTAATACATATGTTGAGGTTATGGGCTTGTTGTATGGTCCGCGAAATGCTCGACATATGGGGATCAATGCGATTGAGATTGAAATGGATTCTAAATTAATTATAGAGTAGATATTATCTAGACGGTGCGGGTTGTGGTACCTTGAGGATTTCTGGGAGGAGATCTTGCGACATCTTGATGAAATTACTTTTACATGTAGTCATATTTACAGAGAGTGTAAGGTTGTTGCTGACAGTCTGGCGAAGCTTGGAGCGAAGGGGTGCAACACCACGTACTACGTTGCGCTTGACCTTCCAAGGGAGACTAGAGGTCTCTTTAGACTTGATCAAAGTAGTTTACTGTATTTGCAACGAAGATAATTTTTGGTTTTTTATTAGATTTTGTAGTAGGATTTATGGCTTTATTCGATTGTTCCATAAAGGGATTTAACATTGTATCCACAGTATTCCTCCACCACAAGTGAGACATTTTCTAAAAAACATTTGAGAAGGGTCACTCTTGGACATGTGGCTCTGACTCATAAAAAAAAAAAAAAAAAACACCCCTAGATTTTTTTTTGTTAAACATTATGTAGATAAATTCAAAGTTAAACCAAAATATTTCATTTTTGAAAAAAAATAAAAAACAGAGAATTAGCATTCAATAAAATTCCAATAAAGTCAAAGAAGATATTTATTCATACACCGTTGATATAAAAGTGCTATTAATGGTGAGACATTGCCCTTGTCTGATGAAGCTCATAGTAATGATACTAAGAATCTTCTTACAACCAATCAAAATTCCAATATGCTTGTGCAACGAAAATAACATAAATATCTTTATCTTTATATATATAAAGTGTCTATGAGACGGAAATTCTTGTTTTAACATTTTTTTTTTTTAAGTTAACGGCAAGTATTTAATGAGCGAAAAGTCTTGAGAAGCAAACCAGTAAACCAGGTAGATACGATCTATTCTGTGGCCAAAAGAGAAATGAATGCTTCGAGAAAACAATAAATAGCATCAGCCCCCCATGCGTTTTTCTCTAATTCCTTCAATTTTATTTTAAAAATAGAACGCGCCTCAGCCTGTGTGAATAATCCTCTCTCTTCCCAAAATGTCCTCTCATTTGTTTAATTTTTAATGACATTTATAGAATTACGATATACTTAAGTATATCCACTTATTTAAGGCAAGTGGTCCTATACCATAATACTAATTGGTGTAGACTAATTACCCTTGAGATAAATGCTTTAGTTATAAAGATATTTTAAAAAATAATTTCACAAATTGATGTAACTTGATGTAATACATTATATTATAAAGTTAATTTTATTATAAAATAGATCTAATGTATCATACGAAATCATGTAAATTTATAAATTTATAAGATTTCTTTATGGCCGTAACACTTCTCAATTTAATAGGTGTACGTTAATATGTATATGCATTAGACTAATTTATGTCTGCCAAGTAAATTTAAGATTAGAGTATATAATGTTTTTATTTGGTGGTTCTACTTCTCTCTATGCATGCAATTAAAACAAGTTAATATGTATGATCTATATATAATACGAGTCCAAAATTATGATAACAAATGAGTGAGGTGTGTTTCCCCTTTAATCATCAAGTAAATTTCCAGCGACTCAATAAAAATTGGAATCATATTTGAATTTATGATCCAAAAAGTAATCATCATCAACGTTATAAAAGATCAGACATCTCATAATCATTAGAAAGCTAATTAATTCTACCTACATATTGATGATGCAAACTCAATCATCTTGTTAAAGTACTGATTGTAGTAATTAATTTGTTTGTTAAAGTTCATTTGTAATATTTTATTAATTATATTACTTGTATAAAAGTTGAAACAATGTTTTCTAAGCTATATACGCAATCAACTATTTTTACAAATTTTGTAAAAAAACATATTATTTTTATAAAAGAATTGTTTGATCTAACTAGGTAAACGTGCTTTGCACGTTGCTTTGACCTAGTATAAATATATATATAAATATTTTTAAAAAAATAATGATAAAAAAAAGATATAAAATTTCAGATTTACTTTACAACTTTATAATTTCATACACTACAATTAGATCAATTTTATATAAAAATATATTTTTAAATTTATTGTACCATAGTAAACCATTTCCTTCGACTAAACAATTTCTTTTTAAAAATAATGCTAGTTGTCCACAGGATCCCTACGGACAATGGGTCTCAAAACAATTTTTTCTTTTTATATAGTGAATAAAGAAATATTTTTTAATGATGTTGTGAATTTTTTTTAAAATATTTAAGAATATAAGAAAAATGAATGAAAAAAAAAGTTCAAACAACCCTATATATAATCGGGAGAACTAAAAAGCCATCAGCAGGCGGCTCATTGTATGCCGCGTCAGGAACCTTCATAGACCGACAATGACAGGGTTAGGGAAAGAGTAAATTCACACTAGAAGAGCTCCATACTCTCATACTCTCTTTGTATTCTCTATAAGAGCTCTCGCCTGACAACTCACAAGGGTTACTACTTAACTTACAGTCTAACATTGGGCACTGACTTGATCCTGAATTGACATCATGAGTATCTTAATTCCTGCCGCCCCTCTCGTCTGTAGCCTTTGTTTGGGACTTTGCTGAAATGGAAAGAAAACAAAAACAACGTTATTATCTATAGTATTATTTCTCTTTTTAAATCAATTTTTTTTTTCTTTTTAATTAGAAGATAAGAAGCGCAGATCAAAGCTCAGACGTGTTCACGACACGAGAAAGGGAACAAGACACAAATAATAACGTTACTTGAGCAGAGTGAGAGATAGATGTCAGAAATGGAGAAAATACCCCTCAAATAAAAAAGAAATGGAGAAAATAGAGCATACGACTGTCGCCACAAATGGCATAAACATGCACGTGGCGTCGATAGGGACAGGCCCGGTGGTGCTCTTCCTCCATGGCTTCCCTGAGCTTTGGTACTCGTGGCGACACCAACTTCTCTACCTCTCCTCCCTCGGCTACCGCTGCATCGCCCCCGACCTTCGCGGCTATGGTGACACCGATGCCCCTTCCTCCCCTGCCTCTTACACAGCTTTCCACATCGTCGGAGACCTCGTCGCCCTTCTTGACCAGATGGGTGTCGAGCAGGTCTTCTTGGTCGGCCATGACTGGGGAGCTATGATGGCCTGGTACTTCTGTTGGTTCAGGCCGGATCGAATCAAAGCTGTGATCAACCTGAGCGTGCCATTTTTTCCCAGGAACCCGGCGTCAAATTTTGTGGATGGCTTCAGGGCTTTGTTTGGTGATGATTATTATTTTTGCAGGTTTCAGGTAAATTATCATTTAACTCCATTTTTTGGGTAACTTTCGCGCGTCTCTTTGTTTCACTTTGACAATGGTCAACATCGATCAGAGTTTATTGGATGAGTCGAGGGTTTCCTTTCTCCCGGTAACTTCAATATCATATTATCATAATAGAATACTAAAAAGGATGGTATCAAACTCCAATCGCAGATAAGAATCGGAAAATACAACAATAGTACTTTAGATCGCCGTAATACAACAAATCCGAAACTTGTTGCATGAGATTAATTAAATTGTGGTGCAGGAACATGGAGAAGCTGAAGAAGATTTTGCTTGTGTCGATACCGCAATACTAATGAAGAAGATCCTTTCTATTGGTCCAAATCCTCTGATCATACCTAAAGAAGTGGGATTCAGAGGATTACCAACTCCAGATGCATTGCCTTCTTGGTTGTCAGAAGAAGATATTAATTATTATGCCACCAAGTTTAAGCAGACAGGTTTCACCGGAGGATTGAACTATTATAGAGCTAGCCACCTGTAAGTTTCACCGGAGGATTGAACTATTATTCACAAATTTCAAGAAACCAACGTTGGGTCTTTATAAATATATTCATATAGTACACATATACATATAAAGTTATATGTACGAGTTTATAGGAGTTGAGTTTGACTAAATTTTGCCCGAACTTGGTTTGTATAACGGCAGCTTCTAATTGCTAGCTAGGGCTGTAAAGTTTTACTAAAAATATAGCTCCATCAGAGAATATGCTACTTACTAGGGACCGTAAACTTGTCTCAAATGGCAGAAATTGGGAGCTCACAGCGCCATGGACTGGATTACAAATCAAAGTGCCAGCCAAGTTCATAGTGGGAGACCACGATATCGTCTACAATATCCCAGGTCTCAAGGACTATATGAGCGGCGGCGGATTCAAGAAAGACGTGCCGTGTTTGCAAGACGTAGTTGTGATAGAAGGAGCATTTCATTTTATCAATCAAGAGAAGGCAGACGAGATTAGCGCACACATATATGAATTTATCAACAAGTTCTGAGTGTGCGAGAAAGTGTTTTCAGGTCGAGGACTATGAGCTGGGTGTTTACCGTTTAGTTCCCATGTGTAGTGCCCGGCCCATCTATGGATGGAGCCAACGAAATAAATAACCATGTATGTTGATTTTGTGTACCGAACAAATCAACGATATTGCTGTCATTTTATTATGTTATATATGCCTAACGAATTAAATAAGCATGTAACGTTGTTTGCATTAGAACATGCAAAAATTAACAATTACAACAGAGTTATAATATTTGTTTCATTGGTCATGCGTTGTCCAATTTTGAGCATCTGTTAGCTAGCTCGCTGCTGGTGTTCCTCCAGAAAATGGCGAACTATTTCTCATAGCTGCTTGCAAATGTATAATATATGATTTAGTTTAACAAAAATAAAAGAACATGATAGACTTTTGGTGTTGCAATTATTGAGGGATGGTTTGGATTTAAAGATGAGTTGAGATAGTTTGTAAATAGTAGAAAAAAAATATTGGTAGAATATTATTTTTTAATATTATTATTATTTTAGATTTGAAAAAGTTAAATTATTTATTATATTTTATATGAGAATTTGATAAAATTGCAATGATAAAATAAGATGAGTTTAAGGCTTTGTTTGGATACAGAAGCACTCTCGATCCATCTCATCTCTTCTCTTCTCATATCATCATTACAATTTTTTCAAATTCTCATACAAAATATAATAAAAAATTTAACTTTTTTAAATCTTAAAATAATAAAAATATTAAAAAATAATATTCTAATAATATTTTATTCAACTCACCTGAAACTATCTCATCTCATTACACTGTCCAAAATCTTAATGTCCGCATCTAATTCCAAAGTTGGTGAAATACACAAAAATAAACAATAATTTAATAAAAATTACAATGAAATTAAAATTAAGACGAAACCAGTTTGGACTGAGGCACGGATATATCGCTCTCTTTAAGGAGATTCAAGCCCTCTTCTCAAATTAACCGGTGCAGCAGAAATCTTCTTGACTTGACTCCTCCAGGATACAACAGTCCAACTGATCGTCGTCTAACCCGAACCAACTCTGCACAAGTGGTTGAGTCCAAAACTCCACTCAAAGAGCACCTTTCTTTTATCTGAAAATACTCTAAAAAAAAAATATATATATATATATATATATATTAAACTTCTTTTATTTTCTTACTTTCTCTTAATATATTCCTCTACACGTACGAACCGCAAGACTACTCATTTCTAAATAAACTCAACCATTTAAATAAAAAATAAACGTTTCCTCCATCCGGTAACTGGGCAATCAATGAAAGGAAACTCATAAAAGAAAAAACGTTGGCCATTAAAAGTACTAAATAGCAGGTAATTAACTCGCACTAACTTATTACACCATTAACAACACGCCGGTAAAAGAGAGTATTAAAGAGAGAAAGAACTCAAACGGCTTGGTTAGAAAAAAAAACCGTAAAATAAAAAATTAAGCTGCTATATTTTATCCCCATTGAATGCCTTAAAGAATATGAACGTTTAAGCTGTAAAATAAAATGCCGCAAAACTTCAACGGATGAAAAACCAACAGTTATGACTTCTTAAAAGAAAAGTTAAAGAAATTTTTATTTATTAAAAAAAAATACCAACATTCCCCCACTATTTTTAATAATAATAAAAAATAATAATATAAGAGAGATACTTCCAGATAAAGAAGGATTATTATGTATCATGAAGGTGTGATCTGCATTGAACCTTCACTTAGTGAAATAACAACCTTTACTCCAGAGTCAGTAGTGGTCTCAGACTTGAACTATGACTGCTTAAGAGAAATAAAGAATTATTACTCACACATAGTAACCCAGGTGTTGACATAAGCTTTATTAGCCAGCACATTACGGCCTTGTGCTCATCCCGGTTTCATGAGTATATTTGAGAATAAACCCAAATCTCATAGAGAGCGGCCTCACTCTTACACTCACATAGGTGAAATCTGTCAAGGGTGTTCCTGTAATTCTTACACCCCACTCATAAGAGCTACAATTTCATTAAGAGTTTCTCCATAAACTCATTCTCCACAACATTACAGGATAAATGCACTCACATCATAGGAATGAGAAATAAAAAAAAATAGTGCATTTCTTACGACCATCATATGATTCGTTTTTCCCATTGAACCCAGTTCTTAGGATCTCTGGTCCCCAGGTTGGGTATCCTCATACATGGCTCATGAATTTATGAGTTTTAATCTCATTCCCCTAGATGTATTCCAGATCATTTCTTTTGTTAAAACTTTTTTAGTGTCTCAAAGTTTTGTTTAGTGTCTCAAAACTTTGTTTAGTGGATCCACATTAATAACACCATCAGTAAAAAAAATCTCACAATACTGTTTTTTTCTTCTAAAGGATCTGGATTTACCGTTATAATAACGGTTTTGTACTCTACCAACTGTAGTAATACTATCACAATGAATTAATTGATTTTTTCCATAAAAGAATAAATCTCTCAACATAATTTGCTTCTTTATTAAAGCCATAACAGTAAGCTCAACCCCCATAATTGACTTAACAATAATATATACGGCAACCAAAAACATGCAATAAAGCACTTAAATTCTAAAACGGCTTGAAATTATAATCTGAACGTTTAAAGGCTTTCGGTTATGATACTAACGCCAAAATTAATATCATATAAGTTTAATAAAATCAAAAGACAATAAGTCAATGGTGGCAGCCGACGTTAATAGCTTTTATGTACATTTAATACCAAAAAATTACCAACATCCAGCTTTATTCTCAAAAGCTCAAAGAATAAAATTGAAGAGAAATTAATAAAAGTCGGAGGCAAAATCTTTTTGAAAAAAATTTTTTCTTTCAAAACTTGACCCCCACTAATTTTTAGAATTAAAAGGAAATTTTCTTTTCATAAAAAAAATACTCCTTACTCAAAAATCACTTTATTCCAATATAAAAAAAATTAGACTGCAATTTTTTATTCCATATCAAAAAAAAATATAAGCATACATGCCAAAATATTTTAAGAATAATGCACATAAAAAGAAACATCTTATGCTTTATTCTTAATACTCAAACTAAACATCCCATCACAAGCATAGCCCTTGCCCACAAAAACTCCATTTTTTTATTTTTTATTTTTTATTTTAATCACATATTGATCAAATTCCATAGTTTGTTTGAAACCCACTTTTTTGAGTAAAAATAACTCGACATCAAATTCTTCCTCATAGACAATGTATAGAGCACATATTTAAGCATCAATATACGTCCAGAGGTGAATTTCAGCTCAACCTCACCACTCCCAACAACCTTGGCTTTTCTAGAATTACCAAGCATAATAGTTTTCTCTTCTTCAAAGGGAGTAAGATTTTTGAACCAATCTTTATCATATTAGCTTTGAAAGCACTTTTTGTGAGGTCTACTAAATTTTTGAAATCTTTTCTTTGCGGCTTCAAAAAACTATTTCTTGTATTTTGACCTTTGGGCAAGCTACTATTTAATTTCAAAAATTAAGTTTACCTTTGTCATGGTATTCTCATTACCATTTTGAAACACCAAATCATCTTGGCCTCCAGCCTCCTCCTCTACACGAATACGTGTGATTAAGGTCTCAAAAAATTGCTCCTTTTGTTTACGGCGCATCGACTTTTGAAACTCCTTTCGCGACAGATTTTTCATCTATCATTTGATATCTAAAGAAACGACTTGCTACATATTTCTTCGCTCCAGCTTCTTCCGTATCATATTTACTCTATAAAGCTTTCCAAATTTTCTTTGCAGAAGTGTAAGTAGTATTGTAGTAATCGTAAAATTGATCAGCAAGACAATTTAAAAGGTAACATCGACAGTTATACTCATCTTTAGTATATTTCTCAATCTTTTCTTCATGAGCTTTCACTTGTGCTTCAGTCATGTTCTCGGTAGTGATCTTGCTAGGATTCTTTGCAGTGAGAACATAAGGAACATTGAGAAGGCTTAGATATAAGAGCACCTTACACTTCTATCTCTTGAAATGAGCTCCTTTGAAACGGAAGGGCTTGTTTTGATCTCCAATGCTTTCTGTGGCTTTTTCAGTTGTAAGCTTCATGCTGAATATCTCCTTAAAATTGTTGGTGAAATACACAAAAATAAACAATAATTTAATAAAAATTACAATGAAATTAAAATTAAGACGAAGCCAGTTTGGACTGAGGCACGGATATATCGCTCTCTTTAAGGAGATTCAAGCCCTCTGCGGTGTACAACGTCTCAAATTAACCGGTGCAGCAGAAATTTTCTTGACTTGACTCCTCCAGGATACAACAGTCCAACTGATCGTCGTCTAGCCCGAACCAACTCTGCACAAGTGGTTGAGCTCAAAGCTCCACTCAAAAAACACATTTCTTTTATCTGAAAATACTCTCAAAAAAAAAAAAAATATATATATATATATATATATATATATATTAAACTTCTTTTATTTTCTTACTTTCTCTTAATATATTCCTCTACACGTACGAACCGCAAGACTACTCATTTCTCAATAAACTCAACCATTTAAATAAAAAATAAACGTTTCCTCCATCCGGTAACTGGGCAATCAATGAAAGGAAACTCATAAAAGAAAAAACGTTGGCCATTAAAAGTACTAAATAGCAGGTAATTAACTCGCACTAACTTATTACGCCATTAACAACACGCCGGTAAAAGAGAGTATTAAAGAGAGAAAGAACTCAAACGGCTTGGTTAGAAAAAAGAACCGTAAAATAAAAAATTAAGCTGCTATATTTTATCCCCATTGAATGCCTTAAAGAATATGAACGTTTAAGCTGTAAAATAAAATGCCGCAAAACTTCAACGGATGAAAAACCAACAGTTATGACTTCTTAAAAGAAAAGTTAAAGAAATTTTTATTTATTAAAAAAAAATACCAACATTCCCCCACTATTTTTAATAATAATAAAAAATAATAATATAAGAGAGATACTTCCAGATAAAGAAGGATTATTATGTATCATGAAGGTGTGATCTGCATTGAACCTTCACTTAGTGAAATAACAACCTTTACTCCAGAGTCAGTAGTGGTCTCAGACTTGAACTATGACTGCTTAAGAGAAATAAAGAATTATTACTCACACATAGTAACCCAGGTGTTGACATAAGCTTTATTAGCCAGCACATTACGGCCTTGTGCTCATCCCGGTTTCATGAGTATATTTGAGAATAAACCCAAATCTCATAGAGAGCGGCCTCACTCTTACACTCACATAGGTGAAATCTGTCAAGGGTGTTCCTGTAATTCTTACACCCCACTCATAAGAGCTACAATTTCATTAAGAGTTTCTCCATAAACTCATTCTCCACAACATTACAGGATAAATGCACTCACATCATAGGAATGAGAAATAAAAAAAAATAGTGCATTTCTTACGACCATCATATGATTCGTTTTTCCCATTGAACCCAGTTCTTAGGATCTCTGGTCCCCAGGTTGGGTATCCTCATACATGGCTCATGAATTTATGAGTTTTAATCTCATTCCCCTAGATGTATTCCAGATCATTTCTTTTGTTAAAACTTTTTTAGTGTCTCAAAGTTTTGTTTAGTGTCTCAAAACTTTGTTTAGTGGATCCACATTAATAACACCATCAGTAAAAAAAATCTCACAATACTGTTTTTTTCTTCTAAAGGATCTGGATTTACCGTTATAATAACGGTTTTGTACTCTACCAACTGTAGTAATACTATCACAATGAATTAATTGATTTTTTCCATAAAAGAATAAATCTCTCAACATAATTTGCTTCTTTATTAAAGCCATAACAGTAAGCTCAACCCCCATAATTGACTTAACAATAATATATACGGCAACCAAAAACATGCAATAAAGCACTTAAATTCTAAAACGGCTTGAAATTATAATCTGAACGTTTAAAGGCTTTCGGTTATGATACTAACGCCAAAATTAATATCATATAAGTTTAATAAAATCAAAAGACAATAAGTCAATGGTGGCAGCCGACGTTAATAGCTTTTATGTACATTTAATACCAAAAAATTACCAACATCCAGCTTTATTCTCAAAAGCTCAAAGAATAAAATTGAAGAGAAATTAATAAAAGTCGGAGGCAAAATCTTTTTGAAAAAAATTTTTTCTTTCAAAACTTGACCCCCACTAATTTTTAGAATTAAAAGGAAATTTTCTTTTCATAAAAAAAATACTCCTTACTCAAAAATCACTTTATTCCAATATAAAAAAAATTAGACTGCAATTTTTTATTCCATATCAAAAAAAAATATAAGCATACATGCCAAAATATTTTAAGAATAATGCACATAAAAAGAAACATCTTATGCTTTATTCTTAATACTCAAACTAAACATCCCATCACAAGCATAGCCCTTGCCCACAAAAACTCCATTTTTTTATTTTTTATTTTTTATTTTAATCACATATTGATCAAATTCCATAGTTTGTTTGAAACCCACTTTTTTGAGTAAAAATAACTCGACATCAAATTCTTCCTCATAGACAATGTATAGAGCACATATTTAAGCATCAATATACGTCCAGAGGTGAATTTCAGCTCAACCTCACCACTCCCAACAACCTTGGCTTTTCTAGAATTACCAAGCATAATAGTTTTCTCTTCTTCAAAGGGAGTAAGATTTTTGAACCAATCTTTATCATATTAGCTTTGAAAGCACTTTTTGTGAGGTCTACTAAATTTTTGAAATCTTTTCTTTGCGGCTTCAAAAAACTATTTCTTGTATTTTGACCTTTGGGCAAGCTACTATTTAATTTCAAAAATTAAGTTTACCTTTGTCATGGTATTCTCATTACCATTTTGAAACACCAAATCATCTTGGCCTCCAGCCTCCTCCTCTACACGAATACGTGTGATTAAGGTCTCAAAAAATTGCTCCTTTTGTTTACGGCGCATCGACTTTTGAAACTCCTTTCGCGACAGATTTTTCATCTATCATTTGATATCTAAAGAAACGACTTGCTACATATTTCTTCGCTCCAGCTTCTTCCGTATCATATTTACTCTATAAAGCTTTCCAAATTTTCTTTGCAGAAGTGTAAGTAGTATTGTAGTAATCGTAAAATTGATCAGCAAGACAATTTAAAAGGTAACATCGACAGTTATACTTATCTTTAGTATATTTCTCAATCTTTTCTTCATGAGCTTTCACTTGTGCTTCAGTCATGTTCTCGGTAGTGATCTTGCTAGGATTCTTTGCAGTGAGAACATAAGGAACATTGAGAAGGCTTAGATATAAGAGCACCTTGCACTTCCATCTCTTGAAATGAGCTCCTTTGAAACGGAAGGGCTTGTTTTGATCTCCAATGCTTTATGTGGCTTTTTCAGTTGTAAGCTTCATGCTGAATATCTCCTTAAAATTGTTGGTGAAATACACAAAAATAAACAATAATTTAATAAAAATTACAATGAAATTAAAATTAAGACGAAGCCAGTTTGGACTGAGGCACGGATATATCGCTCTCTTTAAGGAGATTCAAGCCCTCTGCGGTGTACAACGTCTCAAATTAACCGGTGCAGCAAAAATTTTCTTGACTTGACTCCTCCAGGATACAACAGTCCAACTGATCGTCGTCTAGCCCGAACCAACTCTGCACAAGTGGTTGAGCTCAAAGCTCCACTCAAAAAACACATTTCTTTTATCTGAAAATACTCTCAAAAAATATATATATATATATATATATATATATATATTAAACTTCTTTTATTTTCTTACTTTCTCTTAATATATTCCTCTACACGTACGAACCGCAAGACTACTCATTTCTCAATAAACTCAACCATTTAAATAAAAAATAAACGTTTCCTCCATCCGGTAACTGGGCAATCAATGAAAGGAAACTCATAAAAGAAAAAACGTTGGCCATTAAAAGTACTAAATAGCAGGTAATTAACTCGCACTAACTTATTACGCCATTAACAACACGCCGGTAAAAGAGAGTATTAAAGAGAGAAAGAACTCAAACGGCTTGGTTAGAAAAAAAAACCGTAAAATAAAAAATTAAGCTGCTATATTTTATCCCCATTGAATGCCTTAAAGAATATGAACGTTTAAGCTGTAAAATAAAATGCCGCAAAACTTCAACGGATGAAAAACCAACAGTTATGACTTCTTAAAAGAAAAGTTAAAGAAATTTTTATTTATTAAAAAAAAATACCAACATTCCCCCACTATTTTTAATAATAATAAAAAATAATAATATAAGAGAGATACTTCCAGATAAAGAAGGATTATTATGTATCATGAAGGTGTGATCTGCATTGAACCTTCACTTAGTGAAATAACAACCTTTACTCCAGAGTCAGTAGTGGTCTCAGACTTGAACTATGACTGCTTAAGAGAAATAAAGAATTATTACTCACACATAGTAACCCAGGTGTTGACATAAGCTTTATTAGCCAGCACATTACGGCCTTGTGCTCATCCCGATTTCATGAGTGTATTTGAGAATAAACCCAAATCTCATAGAGAGCGGCCTCACTCTCACACTCACATAGGTGAAATCTGTCAAGGGTGTTTCTATAATTCTTACACCCCACTCATAAGAGCTACAATTTCATTAAGAGTTTCTCCATAAACTCATTCTCCACAACATTACAGGATAAATGCACTCACATCATAGGAATGAGAAATAAAAAAAAAATAGTGCATTTCTTACGACCATCATATGATTCGTTTTTCCCATTGAACCCAGTTCTTAGGATCTCTGGTCCCCAGGTTGGGTATCCTCATACATGGCTCATGAATTTATGAGTTTTAATCTCATTCCCCTAGATGTATTCCAGATCATTTCTTTTGTTAAAACTTTTTTAGTGTCTCAAAGTTTTGTTTAGTGTCTCAAAACTTTGTTTAGTGGATCCACATTAATAACACCATCAGTAAAAAAAATCTCACAATACTGTTTTTTTCTTCTAAAGGATCTGGATTTACCGTTATAATAACGGTTTTGTACTCTACCAACTGTAGTAATACTATCACAATGAATTAATTGATTTTTTCCATAAAAGAATAAATCTCTCAACATAATTTGCTTCTTTATTAAAGCCATAACAGTAAGCTCAACCCCCATAATTGACTTAACAATAATATATACGGCAACCAAAAACATGCAATAAAGCACTTAAATTCTAAAACGGCTTGAAATTATAATCTGAACGTTTAAAGGCTTTCGGTTATGATACTAACGCCAAAATTAATATCATATAAGTTTAATAAAATCAAAAGACAATAAGTCAATGGTGGCAGCCGACGTTAATAGCTTTTATGTACATTTAAAACCAAAAAATTACCAACATCCAGCTTTATTCTCAAAAGCTCAAAGAATAAAATTGAAGAGAAATTAATAAAAGTCGGAGGCAAAATCTTTTTGAAAAAAATTTTTTCTTTCAAAACTTGACCCCCACTAATTTTTAGAATTAAAAGGAAATTTTCTTTTCATAAAAAAAATACTCCTTACTCAAAAATCACTTTATTCCAATATAAAAAAAATTAGACTGCAATTTTTTATTCCATATCAAAAAAAAATATAAGCATACATGCCAAAATATTTTAAGAATAATGCACATAAAAAGAAACATCTTATGCTTTATTCTTAATACTCAAACTAAACATCCCATCACAAGCATAGCCCTTGCCCACAAAAACTCCATTTTTTTATTTTTTATTTTTTATTTTAATCACATATTGATCAAATTCCATAGTTTGTTTGAAACCCACTTTTTTGAGTAAAAATAACTCGACATCAAATTCTTCCTCATAGACAATGTATAGAGCACATATTTAAGCATCAATATACGTCCAGAGGTGAATTTCAGCTCAACCTCACCACTCCCAACAACCTTGGCTTTTCTAGAATTACCAAGCATAATAGTTTTCTCTTCTTCAAAGGGAGTAAGATTTTTGAACCAATCTTTATCATATTAGCTTTGAAAGCACTTTTTGTGAGGTCTACTAAATTTTTGAAATCTTTTCTTTGCGGCTTCAAAAAACTATTTCTTGTATTTTGACCTTTGGGCAAGCTACTATTTAATTTCAAAAATTAAGTTTACCTTTGTCATGGTATTCTCATTACCATTTTGAAACACCAAATCATCTTGGCCTCCAGCCTCCTCCTCTACACGAATACGTGTGATTAAGGTCTCAAAAAATTGCTCCTTTTGTTTACGGCGCATCGACTTTTGAAACTCCTTTCGCGACAGATTTTTCATCTATCATTTGATATCTAAAGAAACGACTTGCTACATATTTCTTCGCTCCAGCTTCTTCCGTATCATATTTACTCTATAAAGCTTTCCAAATTTTCTTTGCAGAAGTGTAAGTAGTATTGTAGTAATCGTAAAATTGATCAGCAAGACAATTTAAAAGGTAACATCGACAGTTATACTCATCTTTAGTATATTTCTCAATCTTTTCTTCATGAGCTTTCACTTGTGCTTCAGTCATGTTCTCGGTAGTGATCTTGCTAGGATTCTTTGCAGTGAGAACATAAGGAACATTGAGAAGGCTTAGATATAAGAGCACCTTACACTTCCATCTCTTGAAATGAGCTCCTTTGAAACGGAAGGGCTTGTTTTGATCTCCAATGCTTTCTGTGGCTTTTTCAGTTGTAAGCTTCATGCTGAATATCTCCTTAAAATTGTTGGTGAAATACACAAAAATAAACAATAATTTAATAAAAATTACAATGAAATTAAAATTAACACGAAGCCAGTTTGGACTGAGGCACGGATATATCGCTCTCTTTAAGGAGATTCAAGCCCTCTGCGGTGTACAATGTCTCAAATTAACCGGTGCAGCAGAAATTTTCTTGACTTGACTCCTCCAGGATACAACAGTCCAACTGATCGTCGTCTAGCCCGAACCAACTCTGCACAAGTGGTTGAGCTCAAAACTCCATTCAAAAAACACATTTCTTTTATCTGAAAATACTCTCAAAAAAATATAGGAATAATCTATTCAACCTCCGGTTCGTAGGTCGCACACCACACGCCTAACGTGGCGAACCCGGTTCGTCGCCCATATCACGGTTCATCGCTCAGACCCCTCCCGAGCTGCCCTCAAACTCTCTCCCTCACCCCGACGCCCTTATCCATCCTCACCCTTCGTTGCAGCAACCCTCAACCAGATCCCAGACTCTTCTCTCTCACCCTTCACCCCGACGCCCTCACCCTTCACTTCTCTCACCCCCTTCAGTCCCGAATCCTAGAAGAATTCATCCTCACGAAGAGCCATCCCCCTCACCCCCTCTAGTCCCAATCTCGTCTTCTCCCTCTCGAACCCCTCATTCGAAGTAGAACTCTCCCTCTTATTCCTCTCTATTACCTCAGACTCTTCTCTCTCACCCCGATGCTCTCACCCCCTTCAGTCCCTAACCCTAGAAAGATTCAGCAAAACCTTTGAAGACCCATCTCCCTCACCCCCTTTAGTAGAAGAAATCATCCTCAAAGGTACGTTTTTTTTTTTTTTTCCAATTGGTTTTAAATCTCTACCTTCCAAACAGCTCCTCAAATAGGCCTGACCAGCCCTAACTTTTATTCCTAGAGAAGCATAGTCTTTTGAGAGAGAGAGGAGTCGGAGATTCAGAGAGAGGAGCTTTCTCTTACATCGCTCTTTCACTACCAAATCTTCAAGTAAGCAATCTGTGATTCTCTTTCTTGTCATTGCTTTTCGATCATTTTCAGTTGCATATCTAATGATATGAGCTTGAAATTGGTTGAAATAATGGTAATAGCAAACAATGCAGAAAATCTTTTTTTGGCTCTCAAGTTTTTCGTTCTTAACTCTTTAGGCAGTCGCATAACATGATGTTAACATCTCTAGTTCTAGCTTTCAGGATTTCTTAGCCCCATTTCCTTTTCACACTTAAACAGATTCTATGTATATGTCCTGCATACTGATGTATCACCCCTTTTAATCATTAACAACATCCATATCTTACCTTTGAAAAACATTTCTATCAATCTATGTGTCTGCAATGCTATATTCGAACTTTTATTAAGACATTTTAATTTTGTTGTATCCACCGCTCTGTTTGGAAGTAAAAATTAGGAGGAAAAGAGTACAACATGAAAGAAATTAAAGGAATTTTTGAGTCCATTAGTTTCCATTCTAGAGCTTTTTTTGTTCACTTTCTTGAAAAAATAATCTGTTGATGTTGAAAACAATTATTGGTAATTGGAATTCTTTCCTATTTATGCATTCATCGCTTTTTAGTAATCACATCAAGCTAGTACATGTCTTTAGCAGTTTGTTTGGTTAACAGAGATTGGGAAACAAAGTAGGAAAGGAAAGAAATGGAATGGGAGATTTAAATCTGTTGTTTCCTTTTGCTATGTGTTGTTCTTGGAAAATAAGAATCATTTAAAGAAATTTATTGAAGTCTGGAACTTATTCTGACTCTGGTTTGTCTCCTTTTCTGCTCACCCTTTTCTTGTAAGTGTTTTTAGTAATGTGTTTTGTTTTCAAGAAAGAGGAGGAATTTAAAAAAAATTGGAAAACCTTGGAGTTCTGATTTGTTTTTTTTTTCCCTGAAAACTTATAAAATCTCCATGTAAGTTTTAACAACGGCTGAGAAAATGGAAAAGAGAATTTGATAAACTTTGTATAGGTTGTTCTATTTTATTACATCTCAAAGGAGATACACTGTTAGTTCTAGACAACTATCTTATTGGACTTTAAAAAACTGAGGGGAGTGAGTAATGGTTGAAATTCTTCTGAATGGTGTGCATTTATCACTTTCTTACCCTAAACTTCCATGACACCAAATTATTTGCTCACCTTTGCCTTCTGAATGTTTCATAGTCACAATTCCGTTTGCCATTGTAAGACTTTTTCACTTTATAGAAAATATTACTAATTTGTTGTTGTCATTTCTCCTCTTACTAATTTGAAGCTTGAAATTCTTGAATTGTACGTAGGGAGAAACAAGATGTCAATTCTTCATTTGGGCAAATATACTTCAATCAGTACTACCTGAGAAAATCCTGACAAGAGAGAATGAACTTCAGAAGAGGGAGGATGCTTTATTGTTCCGTGAGTATAAAGCTCAAAAAGAAAAAGGACAAACTAATAGAGAGAGAATAAGCTTCACAAGCAAGAGGACGAACTTCAAAAAAGGATAGTAGAGAGTAGGAATGCACGTATATTGTTCTGTCTATATTGGATTGTATCTCTTGTAATAGTTTTTGGTTTTCATGAATGTAGATGTATCATGTTAGTTTTAAATGTAAATAGATTGATCGGATTCTAAGATGTATAATATATTCTCTATGAATATAATTATGACAGCTTAGTATGGATATTAAGTTCACTTTTTCTGCATTGTAGTTGGCACGAGTTTTGGAGTAATTTTTTGAGTTGGCATGATTTTTGGAGCTGAAATGTGAGGGAAATGCTAACATTTTTTTCCTGTATGCTGATCTAAAGATATAATTAACTTTTTATGGAATTGATTTTCATGAGATGCATAGATAATTATTGAGACTGGGGATTGAACTAACTATTCGACATCAATGGTATTGGACTTAAAAGAGTATTAAGACCATGGTAGTACTGGTAATGTGTCTATTCAATTGCTCATCATCCGTTGTTGCTCATGCTTTCCTCTGCTTCTTTACACTTATAAGGAATCCAGCAAAATTCATGGGGTAAGCATCACCTCTTAATTCTTTTATTAGTATAATATGTGTGTGTGTGTGTGTGTGTGTTTAGTACTAAATATTTTTCCAGAACAAACATATATATTTTAATTAGCAGCACAACCTTAATTAATTACAAGCAATACTCAAAAACTCTCAACGTATAATATAGATGGGAATAAACAAGATGAATCGATTATACATTTATTTTCTTGTCTCCAATGCATCATGATTTCTTTTTGGATGTAAAAGCTACTACCCATATATCAATGCACTACAAACAGAAAAATACAACTTTAGATACAATAATAGATTACAGTGGTTAGTACCAAAGATGCATAATCAGTACTACATATTCTCAACTTCATATGCAAATTTATTTACAAATTTCTCAACTGGATTGTAACTAAGGAAAGTTCAAAATTCTCAATAGGAAATACAAATTTCTTCACAGAAGTTGCTCCTTTCAACTTCTAGTGTCATTTTCATATCGAACATTCCTTTCAATTTCTAATACATAACAATCTAGGTAATGACCAGTGGCACAATCTGGCTAATGACCACTTTGTATGCTTTGCCATAATCTCCAAAATAAAGCCAAAACTTAATACACATTCCAGAGAGTTGATCAGGATCAAAAAGCATCCATTTGCTTCTGCAAGATGATAAAGAAGATGGTAATTGCAAGCATAAACATGTACAAATTCCAACACATATATAATAAACTTTCACAAATATTTAATAATGACCCTTTGACTCTTTACTAAAATGACTAGATCTTCCCATCAGCATGTTAAATACAAACAACTCTTAAAACTAGAGAAATGTTAAATTGTCTCCACTTATCAAAGTAATATTCAACCCAAAACATCTACTCTCTTTCAATATCAGGCAAGTCCCACATTGAGTGGCTGCGTTGAGAATGTGTTGCACAGGTGCAAGCCTCGCATGATATCCTTATAAGGTAAAATTGGACTTTATTAATGATTCTAAAGAGTTCCAATTATTACTTTGACTAGACCTTTTGGGGTTTCACATGGATATGATTAACACTTTCCATGAATCATGAAAAAAATACTAGAGGCAATACATAGCATCAACAAAACAGATTTCAAGGCATGGTAATTATAATCGACAAACTCCTTAGGGTGTAACGACTTAACCCAAGTTTGGAACCAAACCAAGTAGGCTTTTATGGTCGCTATAAAATTATAAGAGTTTTGGTGTAAAGGCCTACCTACCATTTTGCAGAAAGGTAACAAAATGCTACCTACCATTTTATATAAAAAAAGAAACTATAAATTGAGATGGTTTAACATGATTCTTAAACTATTCACCATTAACATGATAAAGTTGACTAATTTTGTTGCTCAAATGATGTTCCTTTGGCCAATATGAATCTTCCCATATTTTTCCTTTTCCATGAAGCACACGTACCACTCACGGCTAGTGTTTGCCACTAAAAGTATATCCAATTAGATTTCAATATCATAACTAATGAGTTGAGCCAGATCCAATAAAAATAAAAAAACATCAACCATGATCTACATCAGAACTTTATACATATATGCCCGCCAATAAAAGCAGAGCAACTGATCAAGGTTCAATAAAAGCAGAGCAATTGATCAAGTTTCAATTGAAAAGCAGAGCAATTGCAAAAGTTCTTTACTGCTCACAGCTTAACGTTAGCAGCAGACCAAATTATGATAAAATGTTCAGGCAACCTAATAATCAATAACAACAACAAAAGTAACCAGAAGGTAATAATGATAGCAATATTTACACTTGCTTTAATTAGTAACTAGACATAGCGATATTTACGCAGTCATAGACAAATATTTCTGAAGAACCAAAACTAACACAAGCTCTCTAAATCTGCTTCTTAGGAATGTCTCTTTAATTATGTCAGCTGGTGATCAGTCCACGTTAGAAGAAAAGGAAAATAACATAAGGAGGTAAAAGAATAAAACTATCAACTTATTCAGAACACATCTAAATCAACCCAATCAAAACCCACAAAACCCCACAAAACAGAACACAAAAACCCCACAAATATATAATGAACACAAATCACAGTTCAACCAAAAATCTCACAAAAATTGGGAATGTTCCACTTCAATCATATACAGCTTGGAGCTTAATTAGCGAAGCAAAAGAGAACTAGGAAATTTAAAAAAAAAAAAAAGGATTTAAACGAAGACTGATTCACTTTAGAGGCTCTTTTGCGCTCAATTCCTTTCCTTGAACCTTCACAATAGTTCATTTGTGAGCATCTTTTCAAGAGGCTCACTCCTTTTTGGACGTATATACTTACATACGTAGTACTGGACAAGCAAAAAAACGAACGCAAGAATCGCTCACTTTTAATGCCGATCAGAGAAACTCACAGATCAACCAAAGACTCCACAAAACACAGATAAAAAAACAAACACAAACTCACATAACTATTAAACACAAACAATATGCTAGAAAAGGAGAGACAAAACGAAAAGAGACAAATAAAAATCCTCTTTCTTTTCTTACCCTTGTCGGCGGAGCACCAAGCGAAGAACAATGCTGGGCGGAAGAGACGATGAGCTGGGCGGTGGGGGGAAGAAAGACGCAGAAGAGTGAATGGGGGGGAGAACAACGCGGGACAATGTAAGAGCGGGGTGTTTGGAAAATTGAAATTAGTCTAAAAGACCCTAAACGAACGCACGCAAAAAAAAAAAAAAAAAGCCACGTAGGCGTTAGTGTGCGGAGGTTGTATACAGTAGGAAGTTGTCTAGCTTTGCTCATATATATATATATATATTAAACTTCTTTTATTTTCTTACTTTCTCTTAATATATTCCTCTACACGTACGAACCGCAAGACTACTCATTTCTAAATAAACTCAACCATTTAAATAAAAAATAAACGTTTCCTCCATCCGGTAACTGGGCAATCAATGAAAGGAAACTCATAAAAGAAAAAACGTTGGCCATTAAAAGTACTAAATAGCAGGTAATTAACTCGCACTAACTTATTACACCATTAACAACAAGCCAGTAAAAGAGAGTATTAAAGAGAGAAAGAACTCAAACGGTTTGGTTAGAAAAAAAAATCGTAAAATAAAAAATTAAGCTGCTATATTTTATCCCTATTGAATGCCTTAAAGAATACGAACGTTTAAGCTGTAAAATAAAATGCCGCAAAACTTCAACGGATGAAAAACCAACAGTTATGACTTCTTAAAAGAAAAGTTAAATAGATTATTATTTATTAAAAAAAAATACCAACATCCAATGTGATGCACCAGTCACCAACATTGTAAACTAGTAAAACACTCTCAATGATCAACGATTTCATTTGTTGGAAAGACCAAAATGCTTTTTAACAAAATACGAAAGCATATATAATACAACTTCATTACAAATGCCGGAATTAGGGATGGACAAAACTTCCGACGGCTCCGATTCTGGTAGACAACTACTCCAACTTTTTACTCTACTAGAATTGGAAATTTTCGAATTTGAAATCAGAATCGTTGTTGCTCCGGAAAAAAAATTGTTTTTTAGAGTTAAATCGGAGTCGATATGGACATTTTATTTTCGCATTTCGAACTCAGGCGTCTGCTGTGGATAGATATTATTTTGAAATTCCGAACTCCGGTTGCAGGCTTTTTTTTTTTTTTAAGCATGCCGAACTCAAGTTGCAGACTAATATAATTTTTTGAACTTTTTTATAGATTACTTGTTGTGTTCCTTTCATCGATCTTTTCATCACAGTAACAGACAGTAGGACAAAACGGTAAGGCAAGTGATAGGCCTTCCGGTAATAGGACATTGGAACCCTACACTCCTGATTGACGAAACTTTGTACTCTGTGCTTTCAATGGGAAGAACATCCCTCGTGCGAGTAATTTATTGTGGCATTACAAGTTGGTAGAGAAGTAATTAGTACTGTAGGTTGATTTTACATTTTTGCAGTTCAGAGCTAAAACTTGCTGTGGACACCGTACACAATAATATTTTTAAATATAGAAAACAACGGTTTCTACTCTCTGAAATAGGTAGAGTTGCAGAGAATTGGCGTGACTCCACTATCCTTGCAGAGAATTTCATCAGCAAATAAATAAATACATTTTATTGAACTTCATCAACAAATAAATAAAAACATTTTGTTTTCTGAGATCGTCTAGTGTTTCTACTCTCACTTCTTCCTCTCTCTTTTTTCATTAATATTATTATATCCTTCTATTTTATTCCCACATTTTAATTGTTTATATATTTTATTTTATTTTTAATTTTTTCTTTTATTTGCTTATTAAAAAAATGATTATTAATGTATTAAATAAATAGATAAATAAAATAAAAATTGCCTAAAGGCATGCCCAAAGATCACTTTTCGACGTCATCCTAACAGCACTCATCTCTCTCTCAATTATTTCCCATTCTTCTTTATTTTTTTTTTATACCTTTTATCTCTTCCGCTTCTTTTTTCTCATTCTTTCATTTTTCGCTCTCTTTGGACTCGTCAACCTCCTCTGCTTACTAGGTTTTTTTTTTCTTCTTCTTCTTTTAGTTCTATCGATTTCTCTTTTTTTTTTTATATTTTCTTATTTTTCACTAGTAGTTTATTTTATTCTTCCACAAGGGGTTAGAGAGAGAGGACGGCAAAAAGAAAATGAGCCCGCAAGACACCATCAGTAAGAACAGTGCATCTCTTCCACTGCAAACCACCACGAGTCGACCACTCTAAGGAACCTCAACTCCTACTAGAGTTCTGACCTTCGACTCTAGAACTCCGATCAGAGTCGAGGTCTGCTCCCGATCGAATTCAGAGCCCAGCCTTAATGGGGGCAACTCCTAACATCTAAAATAATAAATAGTTTGTAGACTTATCTCTGTAACCTAATATTGGCTCTACCGAAACTTTCAATTAGGTTCAATAAATCAAATATTGTATTGACGTTGGCCATATTTAATATTATATATTGAAAATATTTCTTATATTTAAATTGTGTGTGCTATACAATTGTCTGCCAGATATAGATCTTCACCAATCATATTGGAATTTGACAATGCATCAATAGAAACCATATCTCCTTATAAACAAAAATATGTATAAAATTTTATTAATGTAAAAGAAAGTTTAACAAGATATATTAAAAGGCCATGTTTTCTCGTTTATGGTGGAGCCATAAGAGAAGGGTTGATAGCATTAATTGGAGGAGTTGAGAAAGATTAGGGGAAGTGAAGAACAAAGGTGGGCTTGGCTTCAGGAATTTGAACAGTTTTAATAAAGCATTATTGGCTAAATAAGTATGGAGATTACTTCAATACCCTAACTCTTTGGTGTCATAGATTTTTAAAAGCAAATATTTTAAAAAATGTGATGTGTTGGAGTTTAAAACTAGGCTCCTCTCCTTCTCATGTATGGAGAAGCATTTGGTCCTCTATTAGTTTGGTAAAGGTAGGTGCAGTTTGGAGAGTTGTGAATGGGCATAATATAAAAGTCTGGCATGACAAATGGCTTCAACAATCTATTTCCTATAAAGTTCAAACACCCATTAATCAGTTGAATGAAGACTCTATGGTTGTTGAGTTAATAGATGGGGCTACTTGCAGGTGGAAGACTAATTTAGTTGGAGTAGTGTTTAACTCAGAGGAGGCAAATTAGCTCATATGCAGTATTCCTCTCAGTATGAGGATTATCAGTGACAAGCTGATCTAGGCTAGAAATACAAAGGGGATTTTCACAGTTAAAAGTGCCTACTTTTCTGGATTATGTATTGACAAAGCAGTCTAAAGGGGAGTCATCAAATGGAAAGGCTACTGAGGTGGTTTGGAGGAAGCTGTGGCAACTGTAAGTTCCAAGGGAAATCAAACAGTTTCTATGGAAGGCATTAAATCAAATACTACCTACAAAGCAAATGTTGAGGAAAAAAATATATAGTTGATGAGGATCTGTGTCCAGTTTGTATCAGGGCTAAGAAGTTTGTCATTCATGTTCTTTGGAACTGCCCTGCATCTATGGATGTATGGGGAGATAAAGATAGTCCTCTAAGGAAATGGAACTCAAACTATCTTGATTTTAAGTTATTGTGGGAAGAGCTATACAACAGAGTGGAGGTGGTGACTTTAGATTAGGTTGTTGCAATTTTTCACAAATTGTGGACTAGAAGGAATTGCTTTGTGTTTAACAATTATTTAAGGGTCCATCTGCTCTACTTAGATTTGCATTAACTGACATCAAGGTATTCCATGACATATATCAATGCTTCATCTCCAATGCTGATAGGTTGCCTTGACAGGTATCTGTCATTAGATGGAATCCTCCAACAAATCCTTTCTACAAATTAAATTTTGATACTACTTATGATTCTGAATGAAGTTTAATGGGCATTGGTATTGTGGTAAGAAACTGTAGTGGGGAGGTTGAGATTGTGGTGTCTGCTCCAAGGTTTCACATATGTTCTGCATTCTCAACAGACTGCTATGCTCTCATAAGGGGCATTCAATTATGCCAAGAAATGAATATACATCAGGTGCTTTTCGAGGATGATGCTAAGTTAGTTGTTGATGGGGTTAAGGGGAACAATGTAGATCTCTCTTGGAAGGGTCAATTGATTGATGACATACAAGTCCTAATATCTGCTCAAGCTAGGTGGAATATATGCTTTGTTAGAAGAGATGGAAATCAGGCTGCACATGTAGCTGCAAAATTAGGCTTATATCTAGAAAGTGAGTTTGTGTGGATCAAGGATGGTCCTCAGGAGGTTATGTCAGTTATTCAGTTTGACAAGTCATGTATTCTTTGATTGCATCAATGAAATTCTTAGTCCTCAAAAAAAAAAAAAAAAAAAATTTATGAATAGTAATGAAATAGTTTGAATTAAGTATTTTTTGAATTTTAAAAAATGTGAGAGAAAAATTTAAATAAAATATATTATAAAATCATAATATTATTATAATATTATTTTTATTTAAAAATTTGAAAAAATTAAATTATTTTTTATTTTTTTTTTGAATATTTAAAAAATTGTAATGATTAATTTAAAAAAATTTCAATTATTAGTTTAAAAATTTAGTATTTAAATTATATTTTAAAAAAAATAAAATAATATAAGATGAGAATTTTAGAATCACATCTATTTTTAAAGAAGCCCCAAATCATTTTTGTTTTTAATTTTGTTTTTAAGTGAAACCGCGGAAGATTAGAGACGGTGAGCTGCCTCACGAGTCCCAAAGCCCATCTCTTGTCATGAAAAAGTAATCTCAGGCGCTGGAATACTTTGTCCATGCCCCTACAAATACAGATCCCCTGAAACATATGGAGGTAGACTCCGAGAAAGATCCTTACTATTGCAAGCTAAAATGGAAGCTGACAAAAGTGGTTGGAAAAAGTGTCAAAACCACTCTGCCTTACCGTACAGGGCGGGGCTATTCCACGCTCAGAGTAGCCCGTTAATTTTGACAGTTAAATTTTTTTTTATTTTTACTTTTTTATTATTTAAAAATATTTCTAAAAAGTATGAAAAAATATAAAAATACATTAATGATAACTTGCGTAAAAGAAAATTTTAAAAAAATTAAAATATATAAAATTTCAAAATAAATAAACAAATTGAATAGATAAAATAAAATTTTTAACCACCAAATTCCTTTGCGAGAGTGTCTTTCAGTTTTCAATTTTTATTCCATCTGAAAGTCAAAACATCAACTCTCAATTAAAGAAAGAAACTTTATTATTATTTTATTATTATAATATATTATAATAATAAAATAAATGTGTATGTGAAGATTTGTTGTGTTGTTGAGAAATAGAGAAAAGGAAAAGATTGAAAGAGAAAGAGTGAAAGAAAAGAGAAATAATAATTAAAATATGTTTGATGGAGTGAATAGTTACTATCCAAATTTGAATAACAACTGTTTACTGCTAGCTAAATTTATATATATGCATCAGTCAATGTGGATATTTTTTTAGTCATATTATGTAAATATAATTTTGTATATAGATATGCATAAACTAATGCTAGTGCTTTTAATAAATTGGGAAGAATATCATGTAACCAGAAGCTTACATAGATAAGAAACGCAGAGCAAAGCCCAGACGTGTAAAGTTTACGGCTGCGTTTGGATGTTGAGCTGAGTTGAGTTGAGTTTTTTATGAATAGTAGTGAGTTGAGGTGGTTGAATGAGTTTTGTGAGGTCTACTTAAAATGAGTTTAGATGTGTTTAGATATTGAGATGAGTTTAAATGTATTTATAAAAAATTATAAAATAATTAAGACCCACTACTATTTGACCTCATATTTTTATTACTCATGTACTGTTTACAAAGATTTGACGGAAAAAAAAAAAAAAAAAAAGAAGTTTACCAACCGCACAAACCGAGAGAGATAAAGCAAAAAGAAGAAAAAAAAAGTATCTTTTATACGGGGAAAAGAAAGTTGACGGCAACAAAAAGTAAAAAATAAAAAAAATAGTACTTTTGCAGCTTTCAATCAGCCTGTCTCAGTCGGCCTTTCAGCCTGTCAGTTGTGGGACAAGTTCAAATTTGAACTACACTCAATTGACGATTACATTTGTTTGGATGTTGAAAGTAGTCTAAAAATGAAGTGAACTGAACTGCATTTGACATTCAAACGAAGCCGTCTTGAGTAAAGAAAGAGATAAAAGTTCAGAAATGGAGAAAATAGAGCACACGACGGTTGCCACCAATGGCATAAACATGCACGTGGCGTCGATAGGGACAGGCCCGGTGGTGCTCTTCCTCCATGGCTTCCCTGAGCTCTGGTACTCGTGGCGACACCAGCTTCTCTACCTCTCCTCCCTCGGCTACCGCTGCATCTCCCCCGACCTTCGCGGCTATGGGGACACCGACGCCCCGCCCTCCCCTGCCTCTTACACAGCTTTCCACATCGTCGGAGACCTCGTCGCCCTTCTTGACCAGATGGGTGTCGAGCAGGTCTTCTTAGTCGGCCATGACTGGGGAGCTATGATGGCCTGGTACTTCTGTTGGTTCAGGCCGGATCGAATCAAAGCTGTGATCAACCTGAGCGTGCCATTTTTACCCAGGAACCCGGCGTTAGATTTTGGGGATGGATTCAGGGCTTTGTTTGGTAATGATTATTACTTTTGCAGGTTTCAGGTAATTAATTATCATCTCAACTCTATTCTTTTGGGCGATTTTCGTCTCTTTGATTCACTTTGACAATCGGAACCTTCAACAAATAGTTTAAATCTTCGTAATACAACAAATCCGAAACTTGTTGCATGAGATTAATTAAATTGTGGTACCTGCAGGAACATGGAGAAGCTGAAGAAGATTTTGCTTCTGTCGATACCGCAATACTAATGAAGAAGTTCTTTTCAATATTTGGTTCAAATCCTCTGATGATACCTAAAGAAGTGGGAATTAGAGGATTGGCAACACCAGATGCATTGCCTTCTTGGTTGTCAGAAGAAGATATTAATTATTATGCTACCAAATTTAGGCAGACAGGTTTCACCGGAGGATTGAACTATTATCGAGCTAGCCACCTGTAAGTTTCAAGCATCTGTGTCGATTATTTTAAGAGACGTATTATGCAATAATCAGATTTCTTCACTATTTTTAAAATCAAGAGTATGCCTTAAACTACAAATATCATTTTTGAAACTAGCTCAAAATCCGTTCATTTCTTCTCAAAAAAAAAAAAAAAAAAAATCCGTTCATTTAGTTTTTTATTTAAAATAAGTTCAAGCTTATTCATTATATGTTTCTTAATTATAATCTAATAAATAAAATAAATATATTAGTCAATTTATAGGAGATAAATGAAAAAATTCTTGCCCCTCTATAATGACTAGGGACCGCTCAATGGGCAGGCAAGTTAGGCAGTGAAGACAAACGGAAAGAATTCATGGCTACTTTATCCACAAGTCGAGATTGTCTAAATTTTTTCCAAATTAACTTAGTAATTTGTATATTAATTAACAAAACAAACTCTCGACTCTCATGGCTTCTAATTAGGGCTGTAAAAGTATAGGTCCATCAGAGAATCTATATTTTACTTGGGACCATAAACTTTGTACGTCTCAAATATCGGCAGAAATTGGGAGCTCACAGCGCCATGGACTGGATTACAAATCAAAGTGCCAGCCAAGTTCATAGTGGGAGACCAAGATATCGTCTACAACATCCCAGGTGTCAAGGAATATATAAGCAGCGGCGGTTTCAAGAGAGATGTGCCATGTTTGGAAGACGTAGTTGTGATGGAAGGAGTATTTCATTTCATTAATCAAGAAAAGGCAGATGAGGTTAGCGCACACATATATGAATTTATCAACAAGTTCTGAGTCATGTGCGAGAATGCGTTTTCGAGTCGAGGGCTGTGATAAGGCCGGTGTTTACCGTTTAGTTCCCATGTGTAGTGCCCCCATGAATATCCTGTCTACGAAGCCAATGAGTTAAATAAGCTTGTATGTTGATTATGTGTACTGAGTAAATCAACAATGGTGTAATTTTATTATGTTATTTATGCCCAACTAATTAAATAAGTATGTAATGTTGATTTTTCTATACCGATTTAAATAGCAAGCTGCTCGTGTTTCAACATGATTTAGACTTGTAAAGGCTTCGCTCAACCTTTGATTTACCGAGAAATATCAACATAATGGGCTGTTTCAGCTGTTTCCAAGGTGTTTAATGTCCACATCTAATGTGATGCACCAGTCACCAACATTGTAAATTAGTAAAACACTCTCGATTATTAATCATTTCATTTATTGGAAAGACCAAAATACTTTTAAACAAAATGCAAAAGCATATTTAATACAACTTCATTACAAAATGTAAAACTTCCAATGACTCCATCTCTGGTTGATAACTACTCCAACTTTTACTCTACTAGAGTCGGAAAATTTCGAGTTTGAACTTCGAATCGGGGTTGAAAAAAATTGTCTGAATTAGACTGCGTTTGAATGTTAAAGTGAGTTGAATTGAGTTAAGTTAAGATAATAAAATATTATTAGAATATTATTTTTTAATATTATTATTATTTTAAGATTTAAAAAATTGAATTATTTATTATATTTTATATTAAAATTTAAAAAAATTATAATAATAAATTAAAATGAATTAAGATAGATTTATAACAAATGAGTCGGAGCCGAAATGGATATTGTTTTTTCGCATTTCGAATTCATGCGTGTGGCTGTGGTTGGCTATTTTTGTCGCATTCCTCAAGCTGCAGGCTATTACAATTTTTTTGAACTTTTTTATAGATTAGTTGTTATGTTCCATCAAAATCCTTTCATCGATCTTTACATTACAGTAGCAGACAGTAGCAGACAGTAGCACAAAGCTGTCAAAAGTCAAGTGATAGGCCTTCCGGTAATAGGACATTTGAGCCCTACACGCCTTATCGATGAAAGTTGAAACTTTATGCACTGTGCATTCAATTCAATGGGGAAGAGCATCCCTTAAGAAAAACGTACAATAGGTAGTGCAATTGACAAAATAAAGTTAGAAGTAAACGGTAAAATAAGAAATTGTAAATCGAACCAAAAGTTAAAGTTATCGAAAAATAAAAATAAAAATGGAAAAGTAAAATAAACGAAAAAAATATCATAACCAATCATCTCACCAGCAATGCCTCTCCTATAAAGAAAATAAAGAAAAAATTTCAGCAAAGTAAAATTTCAGATTTTACAGAAAATATAACTAAAATGAAAAAAAAAATTCAGTAAAATGAAATTTCGAATTTTTCTAATTTTTTAAATGATGCTAAAATAGAATTATTATATTTGGTTGTATCCTTATAAAAAAAATGATAAGTAGGAAATTGAGTCAATTTTAAGAATCTATTATATTCAATAACGATAAAAAGAAATTACAGTAAAACTAAATTTGAGTTTATACTCTAAAACAAGTAGTCAATAGTATAATTGGAACCCTTTAAAATCAATACATAACAGAGGCAATCTTAATTCTTAATCTAAATAATCACTCAAAAAATTTGTTCAATTGTTGAGTACATGACACCCTGATAATAATAGAACCTGAATCTTCATCACACAAAGTCACCCAAAAATAAGTGCAATTGTTGAATACATGACACTAATAATTGCAGTAACCTCCACTTAGAATACGTGACATGACAATTACATATCCAATATTTTTCACGACATAACAGGGGCAACATTATCTATCTATGTGTCCACCACCTAGACTTCCAAAATCATGAGGCCAACCTGCAAATATTACAAAACAGACAAGGTAAAATAAGTACCAAAAGGAGTGGGCCAACTTGAAAATAAGGTGTTTAATAATATTAATATCAGTCTCATGTTATGAACGAAAAAAATACATGTCTTTACATTTGACTAAAATGTTTACCAATATTAAGATTTACATTTTCACTGCATCCATATTAAAATTTTCAAGTGATTACAAACAACCTCTACTAATAACAAAAACAAAAAATGCAATAATCTGTCAAAAGATAATTAGTCTTTGATAAAAATAAAATGCACAAAGTTCATAGCACTAATAACATATAAAAATCCATAAAATACACTACTAAATACATCTTGTAAAAGTTGGGATAAAGGAAAAATCTCACACACAAAAACCCCCCTTTTCAATAATGGTACTATATCGTTCTATTTTATATCTTCATTTTGACCGTTTATAAATTTATTTATTTTTATTTTATTTACTTTTTAAAGAAATAATTATTAATGTATTGATATTTTTTATATTTTTTTAAAAATATTTAAAAAATTAAAAAAAAATGAATTTTGTCTAAGGGCATGGCCAATAGTGACTATTGGGCATCACTCTAGCAATACCATGCTCTTGTTATAATTCAAAACTCATTTCAACTCATCTCATCTTATCATTACAACTTTCTTAAATTTTCATACAAAATATAATAAATAATTCAACTTTTTAAAATCTCATAATAATAATAATATTAAAAATAATATTCTAACATTATTTTATTCAACTCATCTAAAACCGTCTCAACTCATCTCTTAATCCAAATGGTCTGAATTCTCATTCTTCTCTATTTCCCTTTGTAATTTTTCTCTATTCGGTTTCTTTTTTCTCATTCTTTCATTTCTCACTCTCTTTGGACTCATCAACCTCCTTTTCTTACTAGGTTTTATTTTTTTCTTCTTCTTTTAGTTCTGTCACTTTCTCTTTTCTTTATATTTTCCTTTTTTCCACTAGTAGTTCATTTTATTTTTCCATAGAGAGTTAGAGAGAGGATTGCAAAAAGAAAATTAGCCTACAAGATGCCATCACCAAGAACATTAATGCATCTCTTCCATTGCAAACCACCGTGAGTCGACCACTCTAAGGAAGCTCAACTCCTACTAGAGTTCTGACCTCCAACTTTGGAACTCGAATCGGAGTCGGAGTCCGCTCCGGATCGAAGTCAGAGCCCAGCCCTAATGGGGGCATCTCCTAATATCTAAAATAATAAATAGTTTGCAGACATATCTCAATAACATGATATTGGCTCTACCGAAACTTTAAATTAGGTTCAATGAATCAAATATTGTATTGACGTTGGCTCTAGTTAATATTATATATTAAAAATATTTCTTATCTTTAAATTGTTTGTGCTATACAATTGTCTGCTAGATATAGATCTTCACCAATCATATTGGAAATGGACAACGCATCAATAGAAACCATATCTCCTTATGAACAAAAATATGTAAAATTTTTTATTAATGTAAAAGAAAGTTTAACAAGAAAGTTAGGCAATTGCCTAAGGCACCCTACTATTCATTATTCAATGCCTCTTAAGAAAAAAAATATTAATGTCATTTATTCAGAATTAAAAGTCATTGAATTTTCTAAGAATTTATACTGATATTAAAATTATTTAGAAAACAATCTTAGACAGCCCCAAGAAAGAAATTCTCTAAAAGAATTAGAAAGAAGGTTAAGAAATACAAACTAAATGAAGACAAACAGAAAGAATTCATGGCTACTTTATCCACAAGTCGAGATTGTCTAAATTTTTTCCAAATTAACTTAGTAATTTGAACAAAACAAACTCTCGACTCTCATGGCTTCTAATTAGGGCTGTCAAAGTATAGGTCCATCAGAGAATCTATATTTTACTTGGGACCATGCATAAACTTTGTCCGTCTCAAATATTGGCAGAAATTGGGAGCTCACAGCGCCGTGGACTGGATTACAAATCAAAGTGCCAGCCAAGTTCATAGTGGGAGACCAAGATATCGTCTACAACATCCCAGGCGTCAAGGAATATACAAGCGGCGGCGGTTTCAAGAGAGATGTGCCATGTTTGGAAGACGTAGTTGTGATGGAAGGAGTATTTCATTTCATCAATCAAGAAAAGGCAGATGAGGTTAGCGCACACATAAATGAATTTATCATCAAGTTCTGAGTCATGTGCGATAAAGTGTTTTCAGGTCGAGGGCTGTGATAAGGCCGGTGTTTACCATTTAGTTCCCATGTGTAGTGCCCCCATGAATATCCTATCTATGGAGCCAATGAGTTAAATAAGCATGTATGTTGATCATGTGTACTGAGTAAATCAACAATGGTGGAATTTTTTTATGTTATTTATGCCCCACTAATTAAATAAGTTTGTAATGTTGATTTTTCTATACCGATTTAGGCCTCGTTTGTTTTCGAAAAACATCTCATCTCATCTCAATTTCATCATTACACTTTTCTCAATTTCAATACAAAATAAAATAAACAATTCAACTTTTTCAAATTCATCTCATCTTCTCTCATCTAATCATTACAATTTTTTCAAATTTCAATACAAAATAAAATAAACAATTCAACTCATATCATCTCATCTCTGAAAACAAACCAGGCCTTAAATAGCTATCCGCTCGTGTTTCAACATGATTTAGACTTGTAAAAGCTTCGCTCAACCTTTGATTTACGGAGAAATATCAACTTTCTGCTGTTTCCAAGGTGTTTAATGTCCACATCTAATTCCAATGTGATGCACCAGTCACCAACATTGTAAACTAGTAAAACACGCAATTATGAATGATTTCATGTATTGGAAAGACCAAAATACTTGTTAACAGAATCCAAAAGCATATATAATACAACTTCATTACAAATGGCCGGAGTTAGGAGTGGGCAAAACTTCCAATGGCTCTGATTCCAGCCGACACTCAGCTCCGACTCCTATTCTGCTGGAGTTGAAAATTTCAAAATTTGAATATATCGAAGTGAATTGCGCCGAAAAAAGTTATCAAAATTGGAGTCGATATAGACATTTTTATTTTTTCGCACTCCAAACTCAGGCATGTAGCGGTGGGGAGATATTATTTTGGCTAGGGCTGTAATCGAGTCGAGCCGAGCCGAGCTTTGGCTTGCTGAGCTCGACTCGACTCAAAATACTCGAGATCGAGCTCGAGATTTTTTTTTATTCTCTGTTCGAGCTCGACTCGATAAGATAAATTCTTAAATCGAGCTCGAGCTCAAACTCGTCCCACAAACGAGTTCGAGTCGAGCCGAGCTTGAGCTTGAATTTTTTTTTTTTGAATAAGATTTAATAATTAATAAAATAAATAAAAAATAAATAAAAGACCTAATATTAAATTTATACAACTAACAAGTATATCTTTATTGAATTATAAAATCTTAAAAAATTTATAAATAATTAAAATATCTAACTAGTTGATATTTATCCAAAATAACAATATACTAGCCTACATATATTATTAATACATAAACTTAATATGATAGCATATATCTATTTCATATATGGTTTTCACATACTAGTATATAACATTATTAAATTTTATCGATTAATTATTATACAAATTATAAAATATACCTATAAAGTATATTCACTGTATAGACATAAGTAATTAGATTACATATTATATGTTTAATTATAAAAGTTGTATGCTTATATTATTAGTTAATACATATATATATATATACATAGATGTATATATATATTTATCAATATATGAATGAGTTTTAATTGAGTCGAGTTAACGAGTCGATTCGAGCATAAACGAGCGAGCATTAACCAAGTCGAGTCGAGTTTTGTTAGGTATGTGTTATTTACTAATCGAGCGGGTATCTACTTTCACGAACGAGTTTTTTTTTTTTATTAATCGAGTTCGATTCAAATTTAACCGAATAAATATCGAACAAACTATCGAATAGACTGATTCATTTACTGCCCTAATTTTAGCATTCCAAACTCTGGCTGCAAGCTATTTTTTGGTCGCATTCCGAAATCAGATTGCATGCTATCTTAAACTTCTAAATTATTTTTTATTGACAAGTTGTGTTGTTGCTGGTTTGGTACGATCAAAAGTCCAGCTGTCATCGATCTTTTCATCCATACAGTAGGACAAACCGGTTAGGCACGTGATAGGCATTTAGGTAATAACGACATTTGAACCCTATACGGCTGATCAATGAAACTTTGTGCTCTGTGCATTCAATTCAATGGAGAAGAGCATCCCTCGCAGCCAAGTTACAGTGGAGTAATTTATTTTGACATTGACAAGTCAAGTCAACACTGAACAGTGTGTCACTTTCAGTTATAGGGCATTTGAGCCTACACGCCCATCGATGAAACTTTGTGCTCTGTGCAGTCAATCGGAATGAGCATCCCTCGTACAAGTTAAGTGGAGTTCTTCTTGGAAGCAGCAACACACATTACACATTCTATAAGGCGGCCGCTGGTTTTTTTTTAATACCAAACGTAGATTTTGTAAGAGATTTGCTACCTAACTTCTTACTATTTATCTACACTCCACACTTCATATTTTTTAATATTTTTTATCAAATATTTTTTATATAAATAGTGAATAAAAAATCTGAAATATTTAAAAAAAAATAAATTAAAAAAAATATATTAAAAAAATATTAAAAAATATGGAGTGTAGAGTATGGGTGAATAGTAGGAGGTTGTGTAGCAAATCTCTTATTCATTCTTCAAATATTATTTTATTAATTATTTCTCTCTCTTCCCCTCTCTCTCACAATCCTTTCTTCTTCTCCCTCCCTCAACAACACAATAAACCTTCACTTGTACATTCATTTTATTATTATAATATATTATATGTATTTTTTTTATTTATTAATATTTTTAATATAATATATAAAAAAATAATATTTTTTTATTATTGCATTTGTATTATTAATGTCAAATGTATATAGTGGATGCTAATTGTAAAATATATATAAAAATTGATTTTAAAAAAAATTAATAATAAAAATAAAATAATATTTTATTATTATTTTGTCTCAAATATACATAAGTCAATGTAGAAGTTTTGTTTGAATGGCAAAATGGATATGCAAAAGAGGTGATTTTACATATGCATATGCATAAACCAATACTAATGCTCTTAGTCGGTTACAATTTCTTCCCCAATTCAAATTTGACACGCGCGAAAAACCTCATCCCTTGCCCGCATCGTGTCCTTACTCTGCCCGGCGCCACTGATGACGCCGTCTCTCTGTCCAATGACATCGAGCGACATTCCTCCGTCTACTTAGCGCCGCCACTCCACACGTCGTCCAGCTCTCTGCCCTCCCTGTCGCCCCACCACCTTATTTAGTTCCTCTCCCTCGCCCCACATCGCCTCCCAACCCCGCGTCGTCCATCATCTCCCCCACCCCCACCTCCGCATCGCCCATCCTCCACCCCCACCCTCATGTGTCCCAAACAATGCCCTAGTTGCCCCGCACCACCTCTGCCCAGCACCCCTGTTGGTTGCCGTCAACCCTCCCTTTGCCCAACACCCCCATTGGTTGCCGTCGACCCTCTCTCTACCCATCCTCTATTGTGCAGTTTGAAAAGATGTTATTTCTGCTAAAGAGATCTACGCCCACGGGCTACTAAGGTATTTATTCATCTTCATCTTCCTGAAATTGCTTTACAAATGTAAATTATTACTGGACGAGCGAGATCTTTGACTTTTCTTGGTTCTTACCCCATTTGGACCATTTGGATAATTAGTCTCTTTTTGCAAGTGCGAGGCCTATATTTAAATCAGGTTTGCTGGTTGTCTGCATTTTCTTTTACTTTTTATTTTTGTAGAGAGAGAGAGAGAGAAGGGGGGGGGGGGGTTGTAAGTATGTGATATGATATCGTAGATATATAGCGTTGGTGATTTGGGACTAAGGGTCCACCAAAACATGATTAGGGGCCTTGTTGTGTAGTGAGGTCTTTGATTTATGTCTTCGTGATCCCCCAATTTGCTAATTTCTTTCGTTCTTTCAGTGCAAGGCCTCCATTTGGGTTAGGATTCAGGGTTGTTGGACAGTCTGTATGTCTTGGGGGGAGCTGTCAGCATGTGTTATATTTGAGATACTTGATCAATCCGCCTAGACTTTTCAGAAGTAGGCTGTATTCTCTTGACAAGCTGCTTTTTTTTTTGTCGTTAATAATAAATTGCTCTTGTTAAAAAGTTTTTCTTTCTTATTTGTATTTGTGGTTTGGAGGACTAGAGGGTATCAAGCAAATCTCTTCCTTCATGCACTTTTCCAAATTTTCTGTCTCCTCTATGATCTCTCGTCTCAAGTCTAACACCAAATATTTTTTTCTTCGTTCCATTACTTCCTGAATGTGTTATGAAGGGGTTGCCACTGATTTTGTTTGTTTCGTGGATATTGATTCATGTTCAAGGCTTGGCTTAAACTATTAGATACTGTCATAACTGGCTGATAGTTTTGAGTTCATCCAATCCCAAAGTTGATGTGGATTGATATACTCAGCTTTTAGCTACCTGACAAGTATATAGGCTTAAAAGTTGAGTTGGAAACTCAAAGCATGGGTGCGTTTGGTTGTTGAAATGAGTTGAGTTGAGTTGAGTTTAGATAATAAAATATTGTTAAAATATTATTTTTGAATATTTTTATTGTTTTGAAATTTGAAAAAGTTGAATTGTTTATTATATTTTGTATTGGGATTTGAAAAAATTGTAATGATTAGTGAGATGAGATGAGTTTGGTTAAGGAACCAAACGAAGCCTGAATCAAAGTGGTTGAATGAGATAGTTTGGAAGCAAACTAGCCATCATTGTCCCTTCATTTGCTCACTTTGGTTTTTGAATTTTAAGTTTTGAGTTTGAAGTTTTAAACGCTGTTTTCAGGTCTACTATTGCATATATAGAGTGACTTTATTCTCCAATTGAGGTTGGGCCTGGTTTTTTTAAAATGATGGCCTGACGGGCTTTGTAAACCAGCAGCCATTTGTCCTTTGAGTTACTTAAGCCCACCACCAGGCACCAACGAAAGAAAACCCACGGAGCAATTCTGAACTTTTGCTAGCATTAATATACATAAAGACTATACCGGCACTTATTGGTTTGTTTTATTCCTAGGCAGCAGAGGACTTTCTGGTCCCATTTATTTGAAGATGGAATGCTATGTGCAATTCATGCGAAGCGTGTAACTTTGATTATGTACGTTGAAATTTAGACTTATGAAGTTTTTTAGTCTACCTTTAGTAATATAATATGAAAAAATGAAATGATTTTCCCTCTTATGAATTAACTTTCAAAAGCTTCAGACCAATTTTTAAAGCATCATGGCTTGGCTAGTCTGATTGAAGGGGACAACTTGTTTGTCTCTTAGGAAATGGAATAACTTGTTGAAGCATCAATAGGAGATGAAAGGGCACATCTCACACACAACTAGTGAGGAACTTTGTTAAGGCCAATTTTGTACTTTTTCGATTGATTCCAACCCCCCAGAGAAATGGTATTAGAATTATCATTATCAATAGTGAGGGAGGCATTATGGCTGCACTAAGTGAACAAATGATATGCTTTTATTAATTCTAATATTTTTATTAATGATATGTTTCTTTTGCTTCTTGTACAACTTTAATTTGTTGAAACAACATATATATGTCTCAATAATCTTAATATGTAAAACCTTATCTCATCATGATCACTAGTTAACTAACCTGATTTTATACAGAGAGATAGCTAGTTTTGCACTGCTATCAATTATGTACCTCTTACATGCATTGTTCCATTTATACTCTTTTTCTTTTTTTACTTTTCAGATTCTGTATTAAGTGTTACTTTTCAGATTCTATATTAAGTGTTATGAGAGTTTAAGGTTTACTTTTTCTTTTTTACTGCTATCAATTATGGGAGTTTACTGTTTATTTTTCTTCTTTTGCTGTCATCATGTGCTTCACCTTTAAAGTCTGAGAGGATATTCTCAGTTTTAGTGTGATGGGGAAGAGGAAGATGGAATGGCACCCAGGCCTTCGACGTCGACTTCACAATCATTAATGACGCCTCAAAATACATATGGAAATCCAAACGTTTACCATGTGAGTAGGCAGGTTGATGTCTTTTTTGTTTTAATAAAGTGTGTTTAACTTGCTCATGAACCTAATTAATTGCATAATTGCAGCATCATTTTGATGTAAATATGCCCTACCCTTCACCGCCGAGTAATCTAGAGAACTTTAGGCAAGAATTTTCTGAATTTGCAAAATTTGAAGAAAATGTTGGAAGTACATTTTCTGATGCTGCTGATGGTATTACATTTTTGTCTGCTTTCACTTTAATGATGCTAATATTGAATTGATGCTAATTTATCCCTATGTTTCTATGTTTAGAAATGTTATTCAACAGAAATAAAGATTTAGAGGGTACCACTATTGTCCCGGATGATGAGATATAGGTTGAAGTACCAAGATCCGGTATGGAATTCGAGAGTGAGAAAGGGCTTACGGCCTACTATAAGCAATATGCCAAGCAAGAGAGATTTGGTGTAAGGACATAGAGGACTAAGAGAGATGATGATGAGAGGCTTGTGCATGTGACTATTCGTTGTGCCCATGGAGGAAAATACCAACCTAAGAACAATAATATCTCGAAGCCAAAGCCAACAACTAAAACGGATTGTAAGGCGAAGGTAAATGCGACGTTGAACAAGAATGACAAATGGGTTATCACCACTATTGAAAATGCACACAACAACATTATTGTGAGTCCCAAGAAGACAAGACTCTTGCGATCTCACAAGTGTTTAGATGAATACAGTCAAAGGATCCTCGACTTCAACGATAGAGCCGGCATTCGAATGAACAAGAATTATTATTCTCTTGTAGTTGACACGGGGGGTTTTGAGAAAGATTTTCAAGAGAAAAATTGTCAGAATTTCATTGACAAGGCTAGACATTTAAGGTTGGGTAAAGGAGGTGGCGAAACACTTAATGAGTATTTCCAAAGAATGAGAGATCAGAATGATGGCTTCGTTTCTTCCATGGACGTGGATGATGAGGCAAGGTTACAGAATGTGTTTTGAGCTGATAAACGAAGTCGAGTGGCCTATGACTATTTCGGAGACGTTGTAACCTTCGATACAACGTACCTAACAATCTGGTACAGGATGCCTTTCACTCCAATTGTTGGTGTTAACTATCATGGCCAGTCCATACTACTAGGGGCATGGTTGTTGTCATGCGAGGACACATATACGTTTGTTTGGTTGCTCCACATGTGGTTGTCTTGTATGAATGGTTGAGCACCCAAATCTATCATAACCGACCAAGACCGAGCAATGAAGAACGTAATTGCGATTGTATTTCTGAAAACCCGCCATAGATATTGTCTATGACATATAATACGCAAACTTCCAGAGAAGTTAGGATCTCACTCCCAATTCAGCATAGGGTTGAAGACCTCCATTCAGGATGCATTGTATGATTCACAAATCTGCACGAAATTTGAGGAGAGGTGGGGTCAACTTCTTGATAAGTATAATCTCAGAGGCAATAATTGGCTCCAGTCCTTATAAAAGAAAAAACTTTTTGGATTCCGGTTTATTCGAAAAATGCATTTTGGGCTGGTATGAGCACGACACAATGGTCAAAAAGCATGAATGCTTTTTTCGACGGGTATGTCCATTTCGGTTCGACCTTGAAGGAATTGTTGGACCAATTTGGTGCTGCTCTAAGAAAGGAGGTGGAGGTAGAGACAATGACTAATTTCAACTCCAGCAATCAAACGATCCCCTGTGTTTTCCTTTTCAACTTTGAGAAGCAGTTTCAAAAGGTATACACAAATGCAAAGTTTAAAGAGTTTCAAAAAGAGTTGATGGGCCTAATGTGTTGTAATTGCACACTGGTAAACAAGCAGGGGTGCATTTCAACCTTCAATATCTTGGATGAAATATCTATTGATAACAACACCAAAACAGTCCACTACACACTTTATTATAATGAAAAGGAGTGCGAGTTAAAATGCACGTGTGCATTGTTTGAGATGAGGGGAATTCTATGTAGGCATGCACTTAGAGTTTTTCAGTTGAAGAGGATTAATGTGCTATCAGATAGATATGTCTTGGATCGTTAAAGGAAGGACGAATAGAGGAGATACACATTGATCAAAAGTAGTTATGATGACTTGCGGGCCAGTGGAGATGCACGGAGGTATGAGATGGTGGTTAAAAGATGCATGAAATTAGCAACAAAAATATTCCCAAGTGATGAGCATGTCAATGCATTCCTGCACTATGTCGATGAGTTTGATTCAAAATGTGATGATATAACAGTTGGGTCGAAATTCAAATCAACGAAGGTCGAACTGAATGTAGTCGGGGATGAAGGTAAGAAGATACTAAACCCTCATGTGATCCGAGGGAAAGAGAGACCCCCAAAGAAAGGTTCCGCCCATAGAGAAGAAAGAAAGAAAGAGAAAGGTAGTGCAATTGTCAAATTTTCAGTTAATATTTAGTATTCTGATTCTAATATATGTCTATTTTTTGTTTTAACTTAGACTTACAGGAAAATATTGGATGCTGAAACACAATTGGGTGACACCCCTGATCTCAACACCACTAGTTTGATGATGGGGTTGGTGTTGGAACACAAAACAATATTGTCACACAATCGATGCTATCAGGAAATCAAGAGGTCTTCAGCTATTGGTTAACTGTCTTTTTAATATTTTTTTCAATTAAAGATTGCATGCATAATTGAAAAGTTGTTTACATTATAGTTATTTTCTTTCAGATGTGCCGCCATAATTGAAAAGTTATTTTTGTGTTTATTGGAGAGGGTATGGTGTAGTTTGTGGAGATGATGTGTTTCTTTTTTGTTCCTCTTGGAGAGGGTTGGGTGTAGTTTGTGAATATGCAAAATGTTTCATTCTTATTCCTCTTGTAGTGGGCAGGGTGTAGTTTGTGAATATGCATCCGGGTAATCTGTGTCTGTCGGAGATGGTAGGGTGTATTTTGTGAATATGCATCCGGTTTAATTTTTGTGTCTATTGAAGAGGGTAGGGTGTTATTGGTGAATATGCTTCCGGTTTAATTTTTGTACTTCTTTGAGAGGGTATGTAGTAGTTTGTGAATATGCATTTTTCTTCCTCTTGGTGTATTCTTGGTGTAGTTTGTGAATATGCCAAATGTATAATTTTTGTGAAGATGCTATTCTTAATTTTTGTAGCTCTTGGAGAGGGTGTTTGGGTAGCATGAGCCGACTAGTTTACATACAGAGGGTTTTTGGGAGCACGATTGTGTATGTTGGTTAACTATATCTCTAATGACGGGCTACATGCAGAGGTTTGGTTTCTTTGCATTCTCATTTCAAAATTTACTGTGTTAATATTTGGGTGAAGAAGTGTAAGGAAAGATTGGGCATCGATCTGATTTGTTGTGGCAATAACCAGGATTGTTGTGATAGACCTAATAAACTGTCTTCCTTAAACTAACTTTCCTTACCCATGCTGCATATATCGCTTCAGAATCTGACCAAAGTTGACTTTGAAAAACTAACAGAGGTTGGAGTCCTTATTGATGCCAAATTGTTTAAATACTAGTCGCTTCAAAAAAAAAAAAATCTTGCTACTCCTTTTTTGTGGAATGTCAATTGTTAAAAGTCTGGCTTGTAATTTAATTTTACATGTGCTGTTGTGACAAGTCACTGCAATTGTAACTAATAACCTATTGGCGGACGACCTCTTCCTCACCAAGGTTGGGATCGAGTGCAGCATTGGGATTTTTCTAAGTAATTGATTTTTTAAAATTATATTGTTCAGATTTTTTATCTGAAAGAGGTAAATATTGAGGTTATAAAATATTTATCAAAATAAAATATTGAAGTTATAAAATCTGAACCATTTAAAACACACCATCTAGGTAATCTAAATTGTCTTAGCGTATGTGTATGTGTGTGTGTGTGTGTGTGTGTGTGTGTGTGTGTGTGTTTATATATATATATATATATATATATATATATATATATTATAATTATATCTTATTTCATTCTTTAGAGTATCTTTTGCTGAAATTTTCACTTTTTATTTAGAATGTGTACTTCCTCTTATTACCTTTCTTAGGTAATGGCCATATGTGTAGATTTTATGCTTGTTTATCTTCCTACCCCTACTATCCTAATAATGCATTCCAAGTTACAACTTTTTCCTCCCCATAGATTAATGCTATTACTTGAAAGTTGCCCAGATTATTTGACTTAAGGATATTCATTTACTTGCGTAGTCCTCATATATTAGGGGCAGTATTAGTAAGCAAATATTTTTAATGACTTGCATACATGTTGCCTAAATGGATCCCTATATTTTGGGTTTCAAGTTAATAATGAATCACATGTTTACATTTGCCAATTTTACTTGTGTAGCGTAATGGGACAAGGATGTATTTTGCACTTGGCACAGCTTCATTACTGGTTAGTAGTCATATTTCTCTAGGGAAGTTCTTTAATTTAGATAGCTTTTTGCTCTATGTTCTGCAATGCTGCATTTGAATTGTTTCATCATTGATCAGGAAAGAGTACTATCTTTCCTATGCTCTTATATGTGTTCTCTTACAAGTGTTGGTCTTCTGTTAGTGGAGAGATCCTGTGTAAAGTGCTTCATCATTAGGCATAGACCTATTGGTATGGGTTCTCTTGTAAAGTGCTTCATCTCTTGCAAGAAGGTCAAATTTATTGTTTAAAACTCTTGGTCTTCATAAAATATTTAACTATTTGCTTAACTGGACATTGTATTGCACAGGGAATTCTTCAGCTAGACATGTGGGGGTGTAACAATGGGATTGGAATGCTCTTAGGGAGTGTAACACTTTCAAATCAGTGGGATTGGTTTGGTTTCTTGGAGGATCATCTTCTTGGTATGCTCAAAATTTTACTTAATTTGCATCATTTATAGACAACATTGGCATTTATAGAGAGTCAAGAGTTTATTTTCATTTTCAAAGTTTTTTTTTTTTTTGAAATCTCATGCTATCTTTATTTTATAGTTCCACATAAGAAAACCTTTGGACTGGAACTTAAAATGGGCAACTGATGAGTTTTGGAATATGTCATATTAGACTTCGAGTTGCTTCCACGATGCTTAAGTTGTTCTTTCCTCTCTTCAACTTTACTGCAACATTCAAAAGGTGGTTGACAGATGAGGAAGAACAAAAGGCAGTGGACTACCAACCAAGCAACAAAGTGGTTAAGTAGACTCTGAGAAAAGAAAAAAAAATGCAAAGAAAAAGCTGCACAATTGTGCACTCAAAAAGCGATGTTGATGTTAAATTTTCATCCATATAAATGTAACTAATTTAGACCCATTTGTAGAAGCAATTTTTTTTTCTATTGGATGAATGTGTTTTGATCATTCTTGCCAGAAAAAGCAAAGGAGTAAAACCTGTTTCATATTTTCTTGTTGGCATGTCTTCATATTTTCCAAATGCAAATCTTATCATAACATGCACTGATGAGAAGAGAGCATCATCATTTATGCTGATTAATGCAATAGATTTGAAATAATATTAATAAAGAATTACTAAATTAATATCTTTAGGTCATATTATGCTTTGAGTAATGGAAGTTTGCGGTGATAGTGGTGGAAAGGGGAAGAGACTTGTCTAGCAGTCTTTTTTTTAGACGTGAATATTATTTATGAAAGGTTCTTAAAACAAAATTTAAAACTAGTGTTGCCAAAGAAATACAAGTCTAATAGAAGCAAAAGAAAGATTATGGAACCAATTTATATTGTGATGTTAATATAAATTGAGTCATTTCTGGTGTTTGAATTACTGATCTCTCCTAGTCTTGTGGTTTTTTGTTATGTTGTTGCCCACCTGAAGCCATTGTGTTTTGCTTCTCTCTACTTTGGCTCATTTTCACAATCATAGAAAAAAAAAAAAAACAATTCATTCAGACTTTAATGAAACTATGACATCTGAATATATATAGAATAAGAACTCAAAAAACAAAGAAACATATAATAGGCTCAAGCTGTTTTCATTAGGCAAGTTGGTTTAACAACATACAATTTACAGACATGGTTTTCATCACATCATTGGGAGGACCTGGTCGCTACTAGTAATGGATATCTTCCGTGGCTTCTTTGCGGTGACTTCAATATTATCAAAGATGGTTCCGAGAGAAGGGGTGGTCATCCCCGTCCTTTTATTGCCATGGAAGACTTTAATCTTTGCATTCAAAACTGTGGTTTGCTGGACATGTGTTCGAAAGGCGCTCTGATGACATGGTGCAATGGTCAAAGCAGTTTGGTGCATAGTTGGGCAAGGTTAGATCGATGTTTTATTGATTCTAATTTTCTTAATTGTGTTCCTAACGTTTTTTCTCAGGTTTTGCCTCGTACTTCTTCGGATCACTCTCCTTTAGTGATTCAAATGGGTGATGACCCCTTTAGGTATGGGCCTAATCCCTTTCGTTTCCAATTTATGTGGACTAATCATGCATATTTTTTTAGTTTTGTGGAAGGAATGTGGAAACAAGCTGGTTTTGGTTCTGGGCTTCTTAAGTTGTCCTTTAAGCTCAAAAGGCTTAAGGTGGCGCTTCGAGAGTGGAACCAGAGTGTTTTTGGGAGGACTACTGTGGTTATTAATGAGCTTGAGCATCGTATTGACAGCTTGGAAATTCGCCTTCAAAACTCTTTTTCTATTGAGGATGACAATGAACTTGGAGGGGTCGTGAAGACATTCGCCTTTCTCTTATGGCTAAGAAAAGTTGGCTTAAAGATGGGGATCAAAATTCTAAATTCTTCCATGCTTATTTAAATGCTAAGAAGAGTAAGAGGGTCACTGACATGCATCTTGCTAACGGTATGCTTTTGAATACCCCTCTTGATATTCATAAGGCTGTCGTTGAGTACTTCAAGCAGTTCTTGAGTGAGAGTAGTACTTGTGAGTTTCCCAACTTAGGGGAATTGATTACCCCGGTGATTACTAAGGATGATAATTTGATGCTTTGTCGTACTCCTTCTATTGGTTATATTAAGGATGCTTTGTTCAGTATTCCTATTGAAAGTAGTTCTGGTCCGGATGGTTTTGGTTCTGGTTTCTTCAGGTCATGCTGGGATATTGTTAAAGAGGATTTATTGGAAGCCGCTTCTGAGTTTTTTCAATAGCATTTTCTTCTCAGATATTATACTGCGTCTTTTATTGTGTTGATTCCCAAGGTTGATTCTCCAAATGGTTTTGATAAGTTTAGGCCTATTAGCCTATGCTCGGTGGTTTATAAGATTTGTGCGAAGATTATTGTGGGTTGTCTGACAAACCTGCTTTGTAAGATGATTTCCCAAGAACAAGGGGCCTTTATTCCTGGTCGTAGCATTTTTGAAAATATCAGTATTACCCAGGAAATGGTCCATTCTATTAATAAAAAGTCTAATGGGGGTAATGTTTTGGTTAAGCTTGATATGTCTAAGGCTTACGATAGAGTGAATTGGAGTTTTCTTATTCATGTTTTGGATTCTTTTGGGTTTTGTCCTCAATTTTGCGCTCTGATCAAGTTATGCATCTCCTCTCCTTGGTACTCTATTATGATGAATGGTACATCTCTGGGTTTCTTTAAAGGTGAGCGTGGTCTGAGGCAAGGTGATCCGCTATCGCCTTATTTATTTGTCATTATGCAAGAGGTCTCTCTCGATTATTGAAGAAAGCTTTTGAGAATGGTAAAATTGGCCGGTTTACTCAAGCTAGAGGCACCCCCCTTGTCTCTCACCTTATGTATACGGACGATATTGTTATTTTTACTAATGGTGGGAAGAAGTCCATGAGAGGATTGCTGGAGGTTTTACATCTATATGAGCTTTGGACAGGTCAAATTCTTAATAATAATAAAAGTGCTATTTTTTTCTCTAAAAAGATCTCTGCTCCCAGAAAGTCCTCTCTTCTTCGTATGACTGGTTTTTCAGAAGGGTCTTTTCCTTTTAAATATTTGGGTGACCCTATTGTGGTGGGTCGCCTTAAGGTCGGTGATTTTGGTGAGTTGATTGGGAAAGTGAATAAGAAAATTGCAGGGTGGAAGATAAAAATGCTCTCTGCTGGTGGTCGTGTGATTCTTTTACGTCATGTGTTATCTAGCATGGCCACTCATCTCCTTGTGGTTTTACATGTTCCTATTGGGGTGGCTAAGGCTTTGAATCGGATTATGAGTTGCTTTTTCTGAGGTGATTCTGAGGGGAAAGGCAAGCGGAAATGGGTGACCTAGAAACCTATATGTTATCCTACTGAGGAAGGCGGTTTGGGTATTCCGGATTTTAGGGATGTTCAGAGGGCGTTACATATGAAATTTGCTTGGCGTCTTCTACAAGGTCAGTCCTTGTGGGCTGATTTCTTTAGAGGCAAATATGTGCAAGGTAGTCATTTATATCTCTTGAATCCTAATAAGGGAACTCGGTTTTGGAAAGCTATTGTCCGTTGTATTCCGGAGGTTTTGAATCATTCTAAGTGGTTGGTGAGAGAAGGAAATGTCTCTTTCTGGCATGATAATTGGGTGGATGGAGGTCCTATCAGTGATTATTACCCGGTCTTAGAGAGACCTTCGCTTAAAACCAAAGAATGTCGGATTGATAATGAGTGGGATATCTCCCTTTTGGAACGTTTAGTGGGTCAACAAAAAACTCTTGATTTGTACCACTTTTTGGCCACAGGGTAGGATGGGCAGGATGCTCTTATTTGGTTAAAGGACAATAATGGAAATTTTACTACTAATAGTGCTTGGGATTATATCCATGTTAGAGCTCCTTCATTACCTTGGGCCCAGTGGATATGGCATACCAATTTTCCTAAGAAAATTTATGTCATGATGTGGAAGGCTCTTCATAACTGTTTGAGTGTTGATGATAAGATCAAGACTATTGGCATTCCCATTGTTTCTAAGTGCAACTGTTGTGCCATGGGTCATATGGAAGATTTAAATCACGTGCTTTGTAATGGAGATTTTGCTAGACAAATCTGGCGTTTGGCTGCGACTCATTTACGTGTTCATATGGGTGTTTTCCATACGTGAAAGGAGCAAATTAATTTCTGGTTTCGATGTGCTGGTAAGTCTTCTCAGTTAAGGATTATCTTTGGTCTTCTCCCTTCTATTGTCTCTTGGAAGTTTTGGGATAGGCGTTGTAAAGCTCGAGTTGAGGATAGGGTGGAATCAGCTTAAGTTGTTTGGCATGTTACCAAGTTGTGGATTCGTAGGATTATGTCCTTAGTTATGAAAGTTTCTAGGATCCCTTGCCATGATGTCGCTATTCTGCAGAGGTTGGACATTCCTATTTTACCTCCTAAGCCCAAGCATGTTCATGTGGTGAGGTGGACTCGGCCTCCATAGGATTGGATGAAGCTTAACTCTAATGGTAGCAGCTTAGGGAACCCTGGGCCGGCTGGGGTTGGGGGGGTTATTCGTGATAATTTTTAAGGTTGCACTCTGCTTATTCGGGTTTTTTGGGTCCAGGGTCTAATAACTTTAATGAGTTGAGAAGTTTGTTGGAATGGGTTAGGAGATGCCATCAATTAGGTTTTTGTCAGGTTGAGATTGAGATTGATTCTCAACTGATTGTCAGTTGGATTACTAAGGGTGAGTGTGATATCTGGTACTTAGAGGATTTTTGGGAGGAGTTGCAGGATACTAGAGTATCGTTTGAATCATGTTTTTCTTGAAAGTAACGCGGTGGCTAATTATTTAGCCAAACGGGGAGCTGAGGGCTTAAATATGGATTGGTCTCTTAATGATAATCTCCCTAGTCAGCTCAACGGCCTGCCACGTATGGATAGAATTGGTCTCCCCTATTTGTGCATCTCGTAGTCCCTGGTACATTTTCTCACTTTATCTGAGTTTGAGCTTATTATGTTTGTGTGTTCTTTTTGTAGGTGTTTAGTGTCCTTGGTCTTGGTCCTGTTTCTTAGGCTTGTTAGTAGGTGTTTTGGGTTTTGACACTTGGTTTTTGGGTTAGTTCATAGTGCTCATCTTGTAAACCCCCAAGTGTTTTGTTGTTACCATGGTATTCCTCAGCCATAAGTGAGGGTTTATTAATAAACTTGGGACGGGGCCACTTTGTGTGTGGCTACCGGCTCTTTATTAAAAAAAAAGAAAAAAAAAAAGAGAAGTCAACACTCAACAGTGTGCCAATAATAGTTAGTACTTCTAGTTAGAAAAAAATCATTTGGATTTTTTTTCCTCTCATAAATGCTTAACATGGGTTTATCAAATATTTGGATAGGTTAGTGGGTCATCAAAAAGCAACTAAACTGTATCAGTTCTTGGCTAGTCAGAAGGAAGGGCAGGATGTTTTAATTTAGTTGAAGGAACATGATGGCAACTTTACGACTAAAAGTGGTTGGGATTGTATTAGAGTCCAGATGCCTCCTTTACCTTGGGCTCATTGGATTTGGTACACTAACTTGCCTAAGAAAATTTTCATTATGATGTGGAAGGCTTCTAATAATTGTTTCAGTGTTGACGAAAAGATTAAAATGACTATTATTCCTATGGTTTCTAAATGTAACTGTTGCTCTTCAGGTCATATTGAGGATCTTAATCATGTACTTTGTATAGGTGAGTTTGCCAGACAGATTTGGCACTGGGTTGCAATTGAGTTAGGTGTGCATATGAGTATTTTTCAGACTTGGCAGGAACAATTAACTTTTGGTTTCTTTGTGCTGGTAAGTCCTCTCAGTTGAGGACTATTTTTGGTCTTATTTCATCTCTTGTCTCTTGGAAGTTATAGGATATGCGTTGCAAAGACAGGTATGAGGATAAGGTTGACTCGATTGAATCGGTTTGGCAAGTTATTAAATTTTGGATTTGTAGAATTATGCATGAGATCATGAAAGTTTCTAAGCTCCCAAACCAAGATGTTGCTATTTTAAATAGGTTGGATATCCCGGTTTTATTACCTAAACCTAAGAAGGTTCGTGTGGTGAGGTGGAATCGGCCTCATCCGAGTTGGGTGAAGCTTAATAGTGATGGTAGCAGCTTGGGTAATCCTAGGCTGGACGGAGCTGGAGGTGTAATTCGTGATGACTGGGGTCAGTTGCGTGCGGCTTATTATGTGTTCTTGGGTCAGGGTTCTAACAATTTGGATGAAATGAGAAGTTTGCTGAAAGGGGTTCGGAGGTGCGATCAACTTGGTTTCTATCGAGTAGAGATTGAGTCTGATTCTCAAATTATTGTTAATTGGATCATTAGGGGTAATTTTAATATCTATACTTAGAGGATTTTTGGGACAAGTTACATGGTTACCTTACTTGCATGGAATACAGAGTGCACCATGTTTTTTGTAAAAGAAATATTGCGTCTGATTTTATTACCAAGCAGGGTATTGGAGATTTAAATATAGATTGGAATGGTGATAGAGACATGATTCCTAGTAAATTAAGATGTCTTCTTCGAATGGACAAACTTGGTCTTCCTTATCTGCAGATATCATAGTGTTTTTTTTCCCGGTAAGATGCTTTCGGCTTATTGTTTCTTTTTTATTATTTGCATGTGTTAATTTTTTCCTGCAGGTGCTTTTTCTCATATCGTTTCTGCTTAGGGTTGTTTCTTGTATTTTGTTTGTTTTGATTTATGTTTTCTATGTGAACTTCTTGGTATTTTGTATTGTGGTTGGATGTTCTTAGGTTTTTTTTATGCTAGGGTTCGAGCCTCTATGCTTACTTGTAACCCCTAGACGTCTATTTGTAACCACAATTTCTTCCACCATAAGTGAGAGCTATAAATAAATTTGGAGTATCGTCCTATTAAAAAAAAACAAGGTCTAGATGTACAATAGGTACGTGACCAAATACTCTTTTCATACCATACCAGTGATATTTATCTTCATCTCGTTTTATTCTACAAGCTTTTATTTTCATCTGTTTTATCGTAGTGTGATTCCACTTATGGTGGTATCTAGTGTTTCTTTTTGAAAAACTTTGTCTACGCTCCCTTTAATTTCAATAGTTGTCATGCCCACATCCACAACCACGATTTCCTTTATTATAATGAAATGAGATTCCATTTACTTTGGGGAATAGAGTAGAATCGGATAGACAAGACTGGTGAATTTTCATTAATAGCTTGTTGTTTAGTTCATTCACTAGTAAAAAAGATATTGGTTCAGAATACTTGTCGCACTCGATATTGTTGTTGCAAGAGCACATTTGAGGCATGAATATATTATATGTTTTATTTCAAGCATATCCTCGTTAGTAACATTTTCTTTACACAATTTTAATTGTGAACTTCTTTTTTTTTTTTTTTTAAAGTGTAGAGTTGTATTTTCTAACAATCTTGCAACTTCATGTGGATCCAATCATAATGAGCTTTGGGAGGATCACAGTCTTATGGTATACGTATATCTCCCTTAAACTATTACATAGAATTTATAGATCTTTAATTTTAAGGTACTTAGTTTTTCATACAGATGGTGGTGAAAAAAAAGCATTGCTTTAGCATGACCTAGAGGGATGCTTCATTTCCTTAATAGTATTTCTAAGATTTATTCCTCTAGATGAATCTCAGTGTCAAGGGTCCATGATAAATAACTATTGCCAGAAACAACGAGGGCAGCAAATTTGAGTTTATAAGATTTGACATGATCTATAACAAATATGTTAAGTATTGAATGAGAAAGAAATACTTAAAATCGAACTAACATATAGAAGACAAGGATATTCGCCGTACTGATATGATAACATTATACTCTATACATAAATCATATCAAGATTTTAAAAAATTATTTATATTGCAATAAGTAGATATCAATATTTATAGAAATGAAACTTACAGTGGTCAATAAATGTTTTGAAAGTTTCTTACCAAATATCAAAAGCACATAACGGTTGACTAAAGTCTCCTGCTGATAACGTATTGTGAAATTAATGAGAAGTAGCACGAGAATAAAAAGATTGCAATATAAACTTAGCTATTTAGGAGCTCAATATCATTCACTTCTAATTTCTTGTGTTATACAAATGATTCTCAATGCACCAATATTTTATAGGGATAGGAGGATACATTAAATGAAAGGGTCATATATAAATTAATGAGATACATTGACAAACTTAGGAATTCTAAAAGTTTATACATGAATGGGCCTAGAATTCTAAGCGATGGAATCTACATGATTATCCCCCAAGTTCATATATACATTTATAACAATTTTCACTCTTTGGTCTAGACCCTAATTTGATTATACCTAAAGATCATGCAGGATTCAGTGGATTGCCAACTCCAAATACCTTGCCCAGAGGAGGTTCTGAAGAAGGTATTGATTATCATGCCACCAAATATAAGCACACAAGTTTTATTAGAGGACTGAATCGAACTTTGATCGAGCTAGCGACCTGTAAGTTTTGACCATGTTTTTGTTGCTTCTTTTATGAGTACTATCTGGCAAGAATTGCTAAGTTTGTTTAGATATCTTACAAAAATGAACATATAAATTGATGTAGTTTGATGAGAGAAAACAGATATATTTACAATAAAAAAAAAGTTATAAAATCTGTTGTCTCTCATAAAGCCATGCCTGTCAGTTTTTCAGTACTTTTGTAAGATTTTTTAATAGACCACATATTTCTCTTATCTGATACATATATGGCTATTGGAATCGGAAGTAGAGCTGCACTATAGTCAAATATTGAATAGTAGTGAATAGTTTTTAAATAGTAGTGAAGTAGTCTAAGAATATCTGAGAACAATCGTGTTCCCAAACAAGACGTTAATGAGCTTGAGCTATATTTGACGAAACTTTAGAACCCTAATTGGAAAGGTGGAGGGTGGGTTTGGATAGACATTTCAGATTAAATGAGATGAGATGTTTTGAATAGCAGTGAGATTTTTTGAGTTAAGATAGGTTGAAATAGTTTGTAAAAAAGTGTGTTTGGATAGTGAGATGAGATGAGATAGTTTTAACTTTTTGGAATTTGATAAAAGGGTGGGTCCCACTGTGTACTATTCATGTGCTGGTCACGCACTATTCATGTTAGTTTTCACTGTTTATGTACAACTCATGTAAGTTTTTATTGTTTTATACTATTTATTTACTGTTCATTTAAGTGGAAGTTTTCAAAACTTAAGAAATGAAATATTGTGTTTGGATAGCCAAACTACCATACAGTACAACTCCAAATAAGATATTTTCATCTAAATTGTCTATCCAAACTGACCTAAGAGTAGGGCCTTGTTTGGGACAAGGTCAAGTATTCTCAAACATTTCTTTCCCACACATCACTTAAACAAAAAATATTTTTCAATTTCAAATATTCAACTTTTTCATCCAAACACAAAATCTAATATAATTTTTTCAAATTTTCAAACAAAAGACAAAAAATAATACAACTTTTTAAAATTCTAAAACAAAAATAATATTAAATAATTTATATTCAAATAATTTATTAATTTATAATATTTTTATTCAAAGAAAAGAAAATTGCGAGAGCAGCAGTTTTTAACAGTTCTTGTCTGTGTTTGATCTATTGCATATGTGCGGGTAATTCTTAGATTCATTCATGTGTTTGAAGTCTCTGATTCGTGGTCATGAAGTTTTACATACATACGTTGGTTGTGCGTGTATAGTGTATACATATATATATATATATATTTGTGTGTGTGTGTGTTTACGTGTTGTTTCCCAATCAAATTCTAACTTGGTTATTATACATGTACTGCCATTGCTATATTTAAGCTCAATAATATTCATAATTCGATCCATCCATATCAGCTGGAGAATTTTGTGGTTCTAAATCAACATAGAACTCCCTATTGCAATATCCTAATTAATAATTGAAATAATTTTAGCTAGCCATCTAACGTAGACCCAAATCCTTGTGAATTAAGCGTGGTCCCACGACCAGTGACCACCGTCCTTTTAGGGACGAAATCCAAATCTAGTATAAAAAACAGTACGAATAGTAATTACCATTTGAATGGTAATTTATCGTTTAGATGGTAATTTATCATTCGAACGGTAATATTTAGTAATAAAATTATTCATCTCGAAAATTGATTGTCCATTTAAACGGTTTATTATATTCATTCAAACTATGTTAATTCTATTCAAATGGTGCCAAACCCGTTCGAACACTAATAATTTATTTAAACTAGAATAGTGTTTGTTCGAACGAGAATAATATCCGTTCGAATGGAAACAGTGTTAGTTCAGACGAAATAGTGCTAATTTTTTAAAATTTTACCGTTCAAACGTTTTTTTAACTTGTTCAAACAATGAACAATGTTCCAAAAAACAATAAAGCGCCCCAAACTTAAAAGAAGTCTGGGATATCTTACAGCTCTGAGAGAGAGAGAGAGAGAAGCACCATAGAAAAGATAGGAAAATTTTAGGAGTATTATTGCGAAGTAGGGAATGAGAAGAGTTCTTTTCTCTTTCAAACAAATGAGATTTTTTTGTACTTTGAATATGCATTTTTTCTATACTCTACTAATGTTTTTCTTTTTTGCTCTTATAAGGGATGCTTGGTGCTCAAAAATCACTTTTTTTTTGTTTGTATTTGAGGTATGCTTACATAGATTTTATACTTTTTTTCAGCTTTCTTGAAATATATAAAAGCTTTTTGTATGCTATAAATGTTGTTTTTGTTTTATTGGTATCTTACGCTGTTATTTATTGTTATAATATTATTTATTACAAATTCTGGATGCTTGGTGTAGGCTTGATGTTTATATTTTGTAAGTTTTGTCGAAATATTTTGTAAGCTAATATTTTTATGTAGTTTGGAAATGGTATGTGATTCTAGCAAAATATGTAAGATGGTGTTTAGAGATAATAAAGTTTGAATGTTATATTTTGGTAATGAAACATATCATTTCTAATTAAAAAAATATTGAAACTAATTGAACTGAAATATATGCGCCAAGAGATTCAAGTGTAAGGAGTTCTAGACCCACAATAATAAATGTTGTTGGGTCTTATAGGAAGTATTCCTTCAATCAAGTTTTGTTATGAATTGTCTGGTCTAATATAAGTTGTTCCTTTAATTATTTACTAATTGCCTTGTGTTTATGCAAATTTTTAGGGATTGTTCTCGACTACAAGGGAAGATAAAAAGTTCAAGACTTGAATATCCTTGAGTTGAAGAGATCTAGGAAGAACAAAAGCACTAAAGTTTCAAACTTGGTCTCTTTCATTATTTTGTATTTTTCACTTGTTCAAGGCAATGTAATGAGTTGTGTAAACACTATCAATTAATTTTTTATGGTTAAGAATTTGAGGAGAATTTGTAATGAAGATTTCTTTGCAGCTTATATATTCATTTTCCTGATTTTATATGACTATTTGCTGCTAGGTGAAGGCAACAAATGGTTATATTTTTTTTTAATTTTACATAAAATTATTTGCTGGGATATTAGTTCACTACAATTGATACTTTTGGTCACAAACCTCTTTTCGTGTGAGATAATTTCGTCGTTAAAGAAGTTTTGTGACCAATTTTTTGCCGCAAATAGTTATTTGCGATGTTTTTAATCATGGTAAATGGCTATTTCCGACTAGTTCTCCAAAACAAAAATCCGTTCTATTATGAATATTAGGGATGAAATTTTCTTTTCATCCCAAATAAAATCTATTCGAATGGTATTTTTTGCATTCAAACAACTTTTAGCATATCAATAGCTGACATGTTGAGAAGTTTTTCTTAAATATATTTAACATTTTTATTAAATGTCATCACTTGATAAAAGCAATAATTGATAAGATGTGAGGTCCAAGCCGGCCAACTGTTTGTAGTAGTGGAATATTTCATTAGAGCACTGGCATTGGCTTGGCCAAATGCTAGTGCATCTAGAAATATGCCTATCTCTTAAACTTGTTGCATAGGACTAGTTAAAACGTGGGAGCTCAGCTGTTGAGCTACAGTATATCTAATGTCATCTTCATCTTTGATGTGATATTGTTCATAGCTAAAAGGCATATTTTATTCCAAAATCACTCCGTCCAACTGTAGGAAATCATTTCCCTCGTGAATATGTTCCTTTACACCGCCTTTGACTTTCTCTCCCTTTCACCCTCGCCGAACACCCCCTTTTCCATTTTTTCTCTCCATTTTTTCTCTTCCCTTCTCTTTCTCTCCCTTTCTCTCTTCCCTCTAGATTAGCCCGACACTCCCACTCTCCCCTTCTCTATTTGTTTTTATTTTTTTACAATTTCCTTGCTTCTTTCGTTGTCCTAGGGTTGTCGAACTTTTTCTCTTGGCTTAGCTAAGGAACAATTGGCAGGGACAGTCAGTTTGCAAGAGGAATTTGATGTTGAATACTACCAGGAATGATCGGAGAGGACTTGAGATTTTTTCCATAGACTGCCTTTCCAAGTCTCTCTATTTCGATTTCTATTGTACTTCACAATGGTAAAAATCGATGACCATTCTTGTTTTTTCGATTTCTATTTCTATTGTTTGGTTTTTTTCGAAACTGGTCTCATCTATGGTGGTGGGGAAAACATATTGTTTAAATTGGTGCTTGTTCTATGGTTTGCTATGTGTATGCTCAAGTTGCTTGGTTTGTAAAAATGCGTGCTTGATCGGTGTTTGGTCTGTGTAGGCTTGGGTTAATTTCTTTCTTAGCTTATTATAAATATTATTCTTGGTCCAAAAATTATAGTTCAAATCAGACATGAATCTCCTAATGACCATGTAAAGGACATGTTTTACACCATCAATCTCACAGATGACCTACAACAATAAAGAGGCAACATTGGTTGCCCTGGAGAGACTCTGATAGTTAAGTCAGTAACACAGTATGAGAATAAGTGTATGTAAAGATGAAGTGAAGTGCTTGTTACCTCTCGTAGGTTATTTATAGAAGGACATGAACATGGCATGATGGAAACTGACTCTAATCACCATTCCCGTGTGCGTGTGCATATCCTTCATGATCCCTTATTAACTGAGGAAGATAATTCATGTTTTATAGGAGTTGTCTTGCCTAAGATGATCGTATCCAACCGTGATGGACATCCAACTCTTTCGGAGTTGTCTGTCACGTGGTCATGGTTTTGGACCCTTCGGTCATGGCCCCACAACCCTAAGCTAATGATTTGGACCGGCTTCCTAGTCGTGGGCTTGGTTACCCAGGGGGTCCAAATATCCCCTACAGTTATCCCACTAATTTTCTTTGTGCTAGCACATGGGAAATTAAACTTTTGGATTCTTGATAACCACTGCTTACCTCGCTACTTTATGGTAGTGCATCTGTGCTTTTTCCTTACTTGGCTTTGAAAGGACATGGCTTACATAAGCGATAACTGTTGCCTCGCTTTAAATGGTTTTCAAAAGAAATGGCAACCATATGTGCAGCCAACCTTTTGGATTCCCAAGAACCTTCATGATTACTTTTCCTGATTCACTCACTTCTGCTCGTACTTCCTCTTTTCGTATTTCATTTCCCTTCCACGTTCTTACTTCCTTTTCATGCCTCATTCGCATTTCTTTTCATTGCCTCATTCACATTTTGTTTCCCTGCCTCATTCGCATTTCTTTTCCCTGCCTTATTCTCATTTTCTTTGATCGTGTCATCCTTAAAAACTCATTCTTCTTGCAATAGCTAGCCATGGATCTCCCTGTACCCCCATCTGTTCCTCTAGCCCAACTCCGTTGAAGGGCTCCCATCCACTTGCTGCTGAATCTTCCCTCACTCGAATCCCTACCTCATTTGAAGGATTTTCTTGGCTTTCTACCCTATCTGAAAGGGATTTGGTGAAGCGAAGGTCCACTTTTTGAATCCCAGATTCGGTGAAGCTTTCCATCCCCGCTGCATGATGTACTAATAAAGAAGGGTTCACTGATGACGTAGCCCTGACGGTGAGTGCCCTAACGCATGGGCTGCAACTCCCTTTCATACGGCCTATTCGGGAACATTCTGAATTTTCTAGGGCTAGCCCCTGCCCAACTTCACTCGCATGTTTTGTGTTTAGATGTGTTTGTGTGTGGTCTTCCACATGGTCTTGGAGCCTTTGGGGGATATTTACCCAGATCTAACAAAGAAAGAATATCTTTCTTTCTATGGAACAAAGTCGTTGCCAGGCAACGTTTGCAATTTTAGTATTAGATCCCAACGCTTGGCAGTCTTCGAGCCTCATTATTCTAATGCCAACCAATGGCAAAACAAATTCTTTTTTATTTTCGGTAGCATTTAGGAGTATCCCGCCGACACGATGAATATTTGGGACTACCTAGTCCATGCTAATTGGGGAAAGGTCCTCGACGACAAAAACTTACTGTTGGATTTGACTAACAGGGAGCGTTCCCGTGTTAACATCGTCCTTAACTGGGTGAAGGAGAATGATAGGAACGGTTTGGCGACGGAGGACTTGCTCTCCGTTGCCAATGTTAATAGATTCTTGGTGACAACTCCCTAAGCCCATGTCAGGGGTTGTAAACTCAAAGCCTGTAACACCCGTCCTTGTGGTGGGTGTTTTTACAAAATATTTTAAAAAGGACGACGGTAATTACCGTTCGATTTAAAATATTTTACTATCCTTCCTAGGGTGCAAGACTCTACATTATAAAATAAAATGTGCTTTTATAATAAAAGAGATTTACGGGTTAAAAGAGTGGAAAATATAAATCTTAAAATAAAAAGGCATTTCATATATTTAAAACTCTCATGCCTAGACTTTCGTGCTCTTCCCCTTTTGGCCATGTCCGTCCTGAAGCATACTACTCATTCAGTTCCTGTGGGGGTAGGGACACACATAAAAACTAAAATGAGTCGAATACTCAGTAAGCATTACTTTATACCGTTAAAATATAGCAACGTAGGTTTTCAATCATGCATTCATCATTCCATACATACTATACATACATGCATACATGCTTTCATTTGCAAACACCAGTGGACGGGGGTTTTCATCTTTAAACATGCTTTTCTTTTCTTTAAAACGTTCCCCCGTCACTGCCTTCATTTCTTAAAGAATGTCATGCATTTATACATTCTTTTCTTTTCACTTTCATAGGCCAGTGCACACTGTTACGTCCCGCGTGCTAGGGTTAGCGGCCCTATGACCAATGGATTCGCCCGTGGCCACGGGTTGGAATCCCATTCCGTCAGGGATGCAGCAATGGATGCACTACCAGATACTACTACCCGGCATTGCAATCTGCCCATTCATTCATTTGGGTACCCCTTTCATTCATATGGTCGTTACGTAGCTTTATACATTCATTTATGTCACATGCATTTCTTTCATTCATTCATGTCAGCTCTAAAGAGCTGAAGCTTTCATTCATTCATGTGCATGGGCATGAGCTTTCATTCTTTTCATTTCTTTTCATGCTTTCATGAGAAAACATCGTTTGGGGCGAGAGCCCAAAATCATCTTTTCGTACCATGTCCTTTCTTTGAAAATACATACAATAGATACTACGTATAGTCATCCATTCACATGCGTACAATTAATACTTTTAGGGTGCGTGAACAGGGGCTGCCAAAGAGGGTTGTACATACTTATACTTTAAAACGTTATTCATGCATTTCTTCTTTTCGTAAAACGTTTGCCCTTCTAAAGGGAGAGCATTTCTTTTCTTCGTTTTTCAAAAGGAAAATCTTTTTGTTTCTTTTTCTTATCTTTAGAAAACTCTAGATGAGTATGAACATAATACTTACCTGGACTCCATGCTACTTTCATACCATACAGTCCATTCATGCACGTGTCAGATGGCAACCTACATACATACACATAACCTTAACGTTATTCTCTATCTAGTGCATAAGCAACTGAACTAGAAATAAAGTTATGCTTGACTTAGAACACTCTTCTTCTGTCCCATGTTTTTTCATGTCCTTTACTATGATAAAACCTTTGGAGACCCATTACGGTCTCTACTTCCTTCAATCTTGACGTTCTACTTCAAATGCTTACTTGTTAGGGTGAATCCATGATACACCTTAGGATTAAGACACTACGACCTTCGCCTTATTCTTCTTATTAACCACGTTTCGATGCATGACTCAGACCGACTAAGTCACGTATCCCATTCTTAGACAGTATATTCATCATTACTTTTATGTATCTTAACTCAATCTAAACCTCATGACCATTCATACACATCACACGACTCTAAGCCGCTTTAAGGCTTAAGCACCGTGTAACCATGTTTAGGAAAGATTACCCATTACATATGGTAAATCCGTCTAGCACATGTGTCTAACCGGATAACACACGTACCTTACCCCTTTATCACCTAAGACCAACATATTTTACGTTGGTCATCAGGTTCGTATGGATAAGCACCATACTCTGATACCAACCTTCTTTTACCCGGCTAGCACGACTTTTCGTGCTACCCGCCTCTTTAGACAGTTCATCCCAACACTTAACATGATAGGACTTCATGCATAACTACACTTTACGTCACGCCATATAGCTTGAGACTATTCCCAAGCTACACCGTGACCTTGTCACGTCACCTCACATACATCCTAGGTCATCACAGTACAACTCCCTGATTGACCGCGTCACTTCATGACGTTGCCTAGTAATGCTTCCGCTGCACTACTCTGATACTTTCTAGCCACTTCGCACTTATCCTCGGCCATAGGCCGACTACACGGCGACACCCATCACTTTAGACTATAGCCACATCACTACTACAGGACAACCTACAACACTACACAACACACTTCCCAACTACGCCCAACACTTCACATCACAGTCCACACCACCGTTCTACACAGCTACTCCACAATACTAACAGCACAGTCCACAATCTAACCAACCAACTAGCATTTAACATAAATACGAGGGATAGAGAGTTATACCATCGGCGGAATAACCTGTGCGTCGCTCGTTGACCGTCACAGTCGATAACGCCAGAGGAATGTACGGTGACTGTTTAGGCGTTTGGATAGCTAGGTGTAGTCTTGGAAGGGCTCATGGCATCCCTGATGATGATGGCAAGGAGCGTAGCATGGTGGATTTGGCCGTGTACAGTGGCGGTCAGTCATGCGCAGTGACTGTCCATCATGTGCATTGACTACCCACCACATAAAGTGGTGGTTTAGGCTTGGGTTAAGCTAAGGGAGGTTGCTGGTGGAGCCGTGGAGGCTCGATGGTGGCAGCACTGTGGTCCGTGGTGGTGGAAAAAGGCTGGTCGTGCACTATGTGGGAGGGAGAAGCCGTGGGAGAGTGAGGAGGCATGGGTGGTAGATCGGGGCCGTGGGTGGTTGGGTTAACTTTATGGTGGCCTGAGGGTGCCGGAGAGGGTGGTCACCCGCCGTGGGTGGCAGTGCACGGTGGTGGATCTAGCTTAACCCGTGCAGAGGAGGAGTCTCATGCGGTGGATCTAGGGGAGGCTACCGATCGTGGGCTTGAGGGAGGAGGAAGAGGGAGACATGGGGAAGCTCATGGTGGTGTTCGGTGGCCAAGGTGGCCTCGCACGGCGACGCTAGGAGCATGCACAGTGAACCCGTGCATGGAGGAGCTATGTGCATGTATGGGGAGGAGGTGGCTGCACGGTGGAGGCCAAGCTTGATGGAGGAGGATGGTCGGTGGCAGAGGAGGCTATTTTGGGAGTGGTGGCACCAGAGGACGGCGCACGGCGGCACAGTGGCTAATAAGCCAATTCGGGCTGTCCACTGTCGAGGGAGAGGAGGCCAGAGGGTGGGAGGGTGAGACCGGTGCAGGGGAGCTCGCCAGAGGGAGAGGAGACCGGTGGGGGTGGAGGTGAGGCTCACCGGTGCATGGCAGCACCGGGCTGCGGGCTGGAGGACTCGGACGTGGGTGTTGTGTACTGGGCAAGCCGAGAGGGAGAAAGGGAGGAGAGAGAGAGAGAGAGAGAGAGAGAGAGAGAGAGAGAAAGAGAGAAAGAGCTAGGGAAAAGTGAGGGAGAAAGAGAGAGGGTTGGGGTTTTATCCTAAAACCCGACGTCTGGAGATCAATAAAATGATATAACGATGACCCTTAAATACTGATTTGAAAATGTGTAAACACTAGCTTAATTAAAAGTACTGAGAGGAACTGAGATAGGATATTATTTAAAATAATATTCCTTCATCATTTATAAAATGATGAAGTCTTACTTAAAATATTTAAGGGAATAAAACATTAAATTAATTTAAAGATTCCATCATTATTTAAATAACGTAATATTTTAAATAACTGGAATCATTTATATAAAATGATTCTCACAATTATAATATTTTTGGAGCTCTTCAAAGATATTATAATTGAATTATTTAAAATATTACTTAGTTAAATAACAATGGGGATCTTCCATTTAAAATACACATAACTTTAAAACACAAAACTAGTTTTATAAATTACATAGTATCTTTTAAAACATGCCATCGGGGTTTGGCATGCATAACGGAGATCTTAGACACTAAAGAAGAGTGGATAGGCTATCACATCAGATGTAATTGCTTACGTCAGAATGAAGGAAGGAGCAGGGTATTACAAAGCCATTACACCCCTGGCGAAGAGACGTGCTCCTCAGCTTGGGGGGAAAAGGAAGGCTTTGCAAACTGATGGTTCTTCGCCTAAATGCCCTTGTGACAGCGTTGATGTGGGCAAAGTTGTTGGATCCGCCATGAGGGCAGAGGTGGAGGCAGATCCAAGAGTGGGCTATGATCCAAGCCTTGTTGTTAATGAGGAGGCTTTTGATGCTTCCCCCTTGAGAGAAGATGCCCAGAACTTCCCCGGTAAGGGTTTCTCCCCCTTTATCTCCAGATCTTGACAACTTTACTGGGCTCATGGGCCAAGCCCTCGCTGACTTGGCAACGACTTTCGATTTTGACTTGCCCCAAAGGGCACTGAATCTATGAGTATGCCGCCCTTCGAATTTCCTTCTCTCCTCTCGCCGACCTTCACACACAACGTTGGCGACCTTTTTGTGAATATTTACAGTGCCTTTTCTATGGGCGTGGCTGGGGCTAGGGCACTTGAAGCTGTCTTACTCGGTAGTGCTAGGCGGCGTCTTGTCAACACTAAGGATGACCGCAGGGAGCAAGGATCTACCCTGAGTTCTCTCCCTATGACTATTTATGGGGGTGATAACCCCTGCTACTGACCAAGAGAGGGTCTCGATCTCTTCTCCCTCTCCATCCTCATTCGGCGGTGCAGAGGATTCTCCTACTCCCCCTAAAGGGATGGTCCTCCTTAGAAGAAAAAGTCGTTAAGAAAGGGACGTGGGCGATGGAAGTTTGGCCAATGCTAACCTTGGAGGGCAAGTTAAAGGCCCAGGGAAGTCCACGACTGAGTTGGGGAATTTGACCTCCCTTTCGCTTCCCTTCATCCCCCCCCCCCCACGTTGGAAGGGCTCCCTGAGGTTGAGGGAACAAGTGGGGTTGAGGAGGTTGGTCCTTGATGTACCCCTTCCCCTTTGGAGTTGGTTGTGGAGATGTCAAAGCGTTTAAGGAACATGCTCCCTCTAGTATTGTGTCTACTTTTACTTAGTATGGTTACTTTTATATTGGGCCCTTTTACTTAGTTGTTTGCTTGTGTAGGGAGTTGATGAATTGGCGGCTTGGATCATGGACGAGCTTGCAGAGTTGCAGTACTAGGTTATGGAGCGGCAAAAGTTTGGATATTATGCCAAAAGGGAAATGACCAAGCTTGTAACTGAGAAGACTAAGATGGATTGCTACCTGGAATAGGCCAATGGGCACATCCGCAAGTTGGAGACTAACCTTGACTTCCTCCATGATGAAGTGTGAGCTTCGTGGCAAATTGCTTCGAGCTCAATCCCTCCAAGCACATCACAGCTTTGCCTTGCAGCTGGCGAAGTCTGAAAAGGTGTCTGCTCAAGCTCAGGTTTCTAGATTGAGTGAGGCCTAAGCCACCTCCAAGCGATCACAGGCAGATGTTGAGCAACATTCCTAGGAGTTTGCTCGAGCACTGACTGCCTTGGAGGAGGAGCGTAAGGGGCTTGCCCTTGAATTGTCAAATGAGAAGGCATTACATTTTGAGGAAAGGAAACTCAACCTCCAGATGTCCATGGCAAAGGGAAATTATGAGGAAGTGTAATACAGGTTTGCTGCTTATAAGAAGGTGTGAGGGGATACTGACGCCACACAAGGTAAGATAGCTCAAAGTCTGCGGCATCTGAACACTACTACTAAAGAGCAGAAACAACAGTTGGAGGGGTTGGGGGCTTAGTAAGCCTCAGCCAATGGGGAGTTGTTCCGTTTGCACCCTTAACTAGTCACCAATAGGGCTGTTAGGGAGCGTGCATTTGGATATGGCTATGGGGCTTGTATGGCTCATTTACGGGCCCACTTGTTGGCTAACCCTCTGTTTGCATACAAATATATATGCAAGTGCACAAAATCGTAACAAGTAGTAAAGTGTTAAGAAAACAGATATCGAACCTATGGGGAATAATTGTGCTATTGAGTATTGAAATTGACTAAATTAATTATTATTTGGAAAACTGAATTTTGAAGAGTGGATTATCTAACTTAAACTGAAAAAAAGAACATTAAAATTATGATTTTTAAAATAATAAGAATAGATCTAGAGCGTTTGATTTCACCCAGCAAATCCCACACAATTTATTCTTCCTTGTTATAAAATCTCAATTATTCCAAGTTGACGATAAATATCCCTTAACTATTCAATATTTTCTCTCGAAAAAAACCAAAAATATCTTCAACTATAACTCTATATCCCTATGTGAATTTAACTAATTGGAGACTCATTAAGTTCTTTGGATTTTTCTTAAAAATCACACTAGTCGCGGTAAAACATCTTTGCTTTCACTTAACTAATGATGTTTAATCCTAAAACTTTAATCATAAATCACCTCTCGGTCCCATTGCAATCCAAAAGATAGAACAATAGTTAGCTAGAAAATTGTAAGTATTAAGAACAAGGAATAAACACTCAATCATGAAAATATTGAAAATACAATAACTTGGAATATAAACTGTGTTCAATGCTAGGTCACATCAAAACTCTAGAAAATAAAATTAGTTCATAATGAAATTAAAAAGAGAAACAATAAAACTGGTGTTCTTCGTTGGAGTCAGTTGATGAAGCATGCAACTCTCGCCTCTGCTCTCCTAGATCTGCCTCCTTCAAAGAAACTCAAATAATAAACTTTGAACTATCAAAACCTAAACTCAGACACTAAACTCAAAACAAAACTCCGATTCAGAACTCTCCTTATTCATCCCGCAAGACGAGATTAAATAGATATCAAAATTCAAATCTGGAAACAAGATAACTGCGGCTATAATTTAGCCTAAAGATTTGGAAAATAGTTTCTAAAGATAAATGTTAACATAAAAGAAATTATCTCAAGAATAACGGGATTATCTAAACTGGAAGATTCAGTGATATGCGACTTGAATTATGGGGTTTGGGAGGATTCGATCGCCAACGGATTGATTACAAAACTCAGATTTGGTGGTCAGCAGCAGATTGATCCCAGCCAGGAGGAATGATCCCACAAAGTAGATGTCGTGTGCGCTAAATATAACTAGCGTGGAGGTCACAAAAACCAGACTACCATCTCCTCGCCTACCGAGTGGAAAGACTCCAAACCGGGATGAAAGACTTCTCTAGCATTTTCTAGTTGTTGCCCATGATGTCATTTAGGTTGGTCTTTTATGTTGGTCATTTGACTAGTCGCCCAATCTAACCGTCTAGAGCTTTGTCGTCAAGTATTCACGCCTTCTCTACCGAGAGGTAAGTCTTCTCACCTTTGGACAAGAGAAATCTCTTTGCTGCCCACGGTTCATCGGCTCTCTTCAGATCTTGTTACCTTTTATTGGTTTAGATCCGTAGTCTCTTCTTTTATACCAAAATGCTCTCCTTTTACACTAAATCTTCTCATTCTTTCAAATCCAAGAAAATAAATAAAAATATGTAGAAATAAAATCAAATCAATAGTATTTAAGGAAAAATGACACTTTTCATAAATAAAAGAGTGATAAAAATCACATAAAAATAACATTTATCAAATACCCCCAAACTTAAGCTTTGCTCGGCCTCGAGCAAAGAAGAAAAGAAAAGACAATTAAAACAAGCATTGGTTTGATTCACAAAATTTTTTGCCTCAAAGATTGTCCAAAGTCTATAATTTAAAGGAATCATTCAAGACTAATCAAGTCTAAAAGTCAATTCAAAACTCAATTTCACTCCATTATCGATCCCCACATTCATGCATACCCATCATTCTCACTTCATCATTAGCTCCCCAGATAGTTTTATTCAAACAAGTAAATAAACAATGGATCTCTAAAAATTTCATAGGCTTGCTTTTCAAATCACTCTCTACTATTATAGAACAAAAAGTATCACCAGGGATCAATAGGTCTTTATTAAGCTTGTAATTTAAGGCTAGGGTGACGGCTACAAAGAAGAGGTAGGATTCAAACAAAACAAGAGAACTTAAGTTGGAATGCTAACAGAATAAATAGAGCATTCTCACTTCTAACACAAACATCTCTTCTCAATTTTTGTAAATCTCTCAACACACCTCTTTTTATTGCACTTTCAAGTATCTCTCTCTTTACTCCTTTATTCGGCTAATCAGATATTTTTTTTTTTGAAAATATTCATACCTTTTCGACTGCCTTTGTGGATGACTCTCGTCGGCCTTTTCTTGTTGGCCACAAAGTAGACAAGTTGACTTTTCACACCCCCAAACTTATGATTTTGATAATATTGCTATAATTACTTTACTTGTAGACCTTCTACCTCTCTTACCTTTCATGCTCTTGTGAGTCTGTGACTTTGTGTAAACTTAGTTCTCTTGAAAGGTAAGGATATCAGTGTTTAAGCTCAATTAGGGTAGGGAATATGAAGTTTACAAGAGAGAAAAATATTAGGCCAAAATATATTTCAATAAAGCTCAAAAGGGCGACTAGAGATAAAGAGAATAAATATGTAAGCTTGAAAGGCTCAATCAGTCCAAAGAATGCCTTAATCATTTCCCCAGTAATATTCTGTCTCGGATTTCGCTTCGAATGTAATCAAACAAGTTCTACAGTAAGTTGAGACCATACAAATTCACAAAATTCACATAACATTTCTCTAAGTACTCAAAAAAATTAATGATCATAAGAAACATTTATTGAACATAGGAAATATCAAATTAAGTAAGATCAAGTAAAGAATTAATAACTAGATTTAAGCAATGAGAATTTTTCCTAAAAATTATAATCAATTTCAATCATATTCTTATTATAGGCTTTTTATTCATCAAACCATACTGTTTTTTTTTTCCTTTTTTGAATAAAGTAGTATCCTTTCCCCCCAAACTTAAATATCACATTGTCCTCAATGGGAAAAATGAAGAGAAATTAAAGCAAAGAATAAGAGAAGGCAAGAGATGCTCCCCTGATTTTTTTTTTCTTTCTTCCAATTGAATATTTTCCTTGAAGGTGCAGCCGTGTACCCTTTGGAGATCTCCCCGGCCTCTTCGTCCCGTAAATTTGATGGAAGTGGTTTAAGTTCAAGCTTGGGTGATTCCTTACGTGGTAACTTTGGAAATTCAACTCCATAAGTCTCGTCGGCTGTGATCACGTCTCGGTCGCATATTTGAAAATAAGAGTGTACCTTAAAAGGGAATTTCATTGATTTAGATACGTCATCAGTGACCTACTCCTCACCGACCCTCAAAATGAGTTTCCTTTTCTGGACATCAATTAAACTTCTCTCCGTCGCAAGGAAAGGTTGGCCCAAAGTAATCTCCTCGTCCTCCTCCATATCAAGTACAATGAAGTCAAACAGGAAGATGAACTTATCAACTTTCACCAGTATGTCCTCAATGAGTCCTCTCGGGTACTTAAGAGATCTTTCCGCCAACTGTAGAGAGATAGTGGTCGGCTTTGCTTCTCCAAGGCCTAATTTCTTGAAAATAGAGAGAGACATTAGATTAATAATTGCCCCTAAATCGCATAAAGTATTATCAAAATAGGAATTTCCTATAGTGCAAGGGATCATGAAACTCCCCGGATCTTTCAACTTAGGTGGCAACTTCTTTTGTAAAATTGCACTGCTCTCCTCGGTCGGCATCACGGTCTCATGCCCCTCTAACTTCTACTTGTTTGATAATATATCCTTCAAAATTTTTCATATTTAGGCATTTGCTCTAAAGCTTCAATGAGAGAAATATTAATATGCAGTTGCTTAAATATACTCAGAAATTTAAAGAACTGATTATCAATCTCTTTAATCTTTGTAGAAAAGGAATTGATGGATCATAAATTGAAGGAGAATAAGTTTCAGAAGTAAACTCCCTAGATTTCTTGGATTTTGTAGCCCCTTTATTCTCTCTAGTCTTCTCAGCTTGCTGGTCGGTCGCCTCCCGATTAGTTTCTTTCACCTCATCCTCGGTTTCCTTCTTCTCGAACCCCACATTTTCGGCAGCTTCGTCATCTCGCTCGGTATTTACCGATTGTGGTTGGTCATATGTCCGCCCACTTCTCAATGTTATGACTTTGACATGTTCCTTCAGATTAGTCACAGTGTTGTTCGGTAAAGTCCCTATTGTCCTCTCAGTAAGCATGTTTGAGAGCTAACCGATTTGTGCCTTAAGATTGCGGATTGAAGCCGAGTTGTTTTGGATCACCATATCAATCTTTTGCATTGCCATATCAGTCTTTTGTATGCACTGCATAAGCATATTCTCAAGTGTTAGCTTCTTCTCTTGTAGTGGAAACTGTTGAGGTGGTTTAGCCGGCACTTGGTTATTGCTCCATAAAAAATTAGCATGATTTCTCCATTTGGGATTGAATGTATTTGAATAAAGATTATTTTGACATTGGAAATTGGAAAGTACGTCCTCAATGAGTCCTCCACACCTTTTTACCTTGCTCAACTAACTATTCTGGATAACGGTGGCTAGCCGTGGGCTGACTATGGGGTCTTTTGGCCTCCACACCCATTGATGTCTTGCGACCTCAACGTCGATTTTGGGTGCACAGCGAGTGTATACTCGTCCTTTGGTGGCTAACTTGTTGGGGGGTCGTGGGGTCTTATAACCTCTACGCCCGTTTTGGTTGCACCACGAGTGTATACTCATCTTTTGGTAGCTAACTTGTTGGGGGGTCATGGGGTCTTGTGACCTCCTCGCCTATTTTGGGTGCACTGCGAGTGCATACTCATCCTTTGGTAGCTAACTTGTTAGGGGGTCATGGGGTCTTGTGTTCTCCATGCTTGTTTTGGTTGCACCATAAGTGTATACTCATCCTTTGGCTAACTTGTTGTGGGATCATGGGGTCATGGGGTCTTGACGCCCGTTTTGGGTGCACCGCAAGTGTATACTTGTCCATTGGTGGCTAACTTGTTAGGGGTCGTGAGGTCTTGTGACCTACACACTCTTTTTGGTTGCACCGTGAGCGTATACCCGACCTTTGGTGGCTAACAATTGAGAGGGTCATGGGGTCTTCTTACCTCTACGCCCTCGTTGTTTGCACTGCGAGTGTATACTCGTCTTTTGGTGGCTAACTGGTTGGGTGCACCGCGAGTGTGTACTCGACTTGAGGGTGGCTTACCATTGAGTGGGTCGTGGGGTCTTCTGACCTTCACATCTTGTTGGTTGCATTGGGAGTGTATACGTGACCTTTGGTGGCTAATTGTTGAGTGCACTGTGAGTGTGTACTCGACCTTTGGTGGCTAACTATTGAGTGGGCCATAGGGTCTTTTGACCTTCACACCCTTGTTGGTTGCACCGCGAATGTATACTCAACCTTTGGTAGCTAACTATTGAAAGGGTCGGGGTGTCTTTTGACCTCCACACCCGTCTGGATGGAAGTGGATTGAATGCTTACCTGATTTTATTGTCTTGAGTCCCATCGAAATGTACACTTCGAAAACCAAAATTGTCTTTAAAATAAATGCATAAGAAAAAAACTTTTTAAGGGTAAAACCTCTTTAGGTGTTTGGCATTCCATGGGTGTTGTAGCTTCTTTCCTTCGCTCTCTTTGAGCCGATATGACTCTAGACAATTGTTGGCGGCTACTACATAGGGCCCTTTCCATCGTGGGCCGAGCTTCCCTTCCCGTTGCCAACCTTGAATGATCTAGGTTTGACCCGCTTGTTGATGTATTGTTATGCTTTTCTCAAGCTAGGGATATTGGACTTCCACCTCCTCTCTTATTTCTTTGAGTAGGTCTAGTTGCTCGCCTAAAGCGTGGTCAAAGTGGCTAGTCCGGTATATGGGCAGGCGATCTTTCGTGGGGGTGACTGTTTCACTACCAAATGCCAAGGTGAAAGATGTCTCCCTTGTTGGGGTTCTCACCGAAGTTCTATAGGCCCACAAGACTCTTGGGAGCTCTTCTGCCCACTCACATTTTCGGTCACCCAGATTCTCTTTTAAGATCTCGAGTAGGGATTTGTTCATTGATACTGCTTTCCCATTTGCCTAAGGGTGCCCAGGTGATAAATATCTCACCTTTATCCTGAGTTCCTGGGACCACGCCCTGTAATGCTCCAAATTGAACTGCCTCCCGTTGTCGGAGATTATAGTGTTGGGGATCCCAAATCTGCACACGACACTTTTCCATAGGAACCTAGTGATGGCTTTGGTTGTTATGGCAGCTAAAGCTTCTGCTTCCACCTATTTCGTAAAGTAATCTACTACCACTATCATCTGTTTTACCCCAACCTTTCCAGGTGGGAATGGTCCAGCCAAGTTGGAGAGAAGGGCCATGGGGAGGTGATGGAGGATAGTTTTTCTGGTGGGCAGTGTGGGACTGGAGTGTACGCTTGACACTGAGTACATCTTCTAGCAAATTGTTTAGCGTCTTAGAGGGCATTGGGCCAATAGTACCCTATCCTTAGAACTTTTCTTGCCAAGTCTGTCCCCCCTGAATGGTTACCATAAACTCCCTCGTGTATTTCTACGAGGACATACTACGCTTCTTCAGGTGAGATACCTTAGTAAAGGGTTGTGAAATCCTTTTTATACAAAGTGCCACCAATTTTGACAAACTGTGCCACCTTCCTTCTGATTTTCCTTACCGCCTCCTTTCCTTCTGGGAGGTTCCCTATTTCTAGGTAGTTTGCTATTTCATTTGCCCATTCTTGCGTCCCAGGGCCCACATGTGTAACTAGGACCCCAACGGCTGGTACCTCAATCAACATTTTCTGTTCCTCCCATGGTAATTTCATGTCATCCTTTGCTGATGCCGCCTTGGCCAACCTATCTACCACCGAATTATTCGCCCTTGAAACTTGTACTATGGAAAAGTACACGAACTGGTCGTGAAGCTCAAGTACCTACTCGAGATATTTCTTCAGCTTCTCCCCCTTGGTGGTGTAGGCCCCTGTTACCTGGTTCACCACTATTTGGGAGTCAGCTTTTATCTTTACCTGCTTGGCACCAAGTGCCTTGGTAGCGGATAGTCCTGCTATTAAGGCCTCATACTCTGATTCATTATTCGTGATCTTAAAGGTGAGCATTTCCATATAATGGTACTCTAGACCTACTTCCATGACTATGTGAATCCCAATGCCTCCCCCTGCTCGGCAGGTGGACCTGTCGACAAAGACTATCCAAGGTCGACTGGGGGGTGGCACAGCGACTTCTGTTAGGAAGCCAGTGAACTCAGCGACCAAATTTGCGAAGGCTTGCCCCTTGATTGCATTTCTGAGTGCATAGCCAATTTCAAATTCACTAAGCTCTATTGACCATGCGACTAGCCTTCCTGAGCGATTCGACTTTTGTAGTACTTTCCCGAGAGGATATTCTATTAATACCTGGATTGGGTGAGCTTGGAAGTACAGTCGCAGCCTCCTGGCAGTTATCACTAATGCAAATGCCAGGATCTCCATGCATGGGTACTTGACCTCAGCACCCCTTAGTGCATGACTTGTGTAATACACTGGCACCTGGTTTCCTTCCTCTTCCTTCACTAGGATAACGGACACAGCATGGGGCAATAGTGCCAAGTAAACAAATTGGATATCCCCTTGATTAGGCTACCTCAACAGGGGCAGATTGGTCAGGTACTGCTTTAGTTCTCAGAAGGCTTGATCACATTCTTCATTCCAATGGTGTACTTTCCTTAGAACTTGGAAGAAACGGAGGAATTTATCTATGGACCTTGACGCAAACCTATCCAAGGCGGCCACATTTCCCGGTAGTCGTTGGGCATCTTTGATAGTTAGTGGCGGCGCCATGTTTAAGATTGCTTCTATCTTCTCAGTGTTGGCTTCAATTCCCCTCTCCAAGACTATGAACCCCAGGAATTTGCCCGAGTTAACTCCGAGCACGCACCTAGCTGGGTTCGGCTTCATCTTATATTCATGTAACATTGCGAAGGATTTCCTAAGGTCCATTAGGTGTAGGGTGGCTTCCTTGCTCTTCACCAATAGGTCATCCACATATACCTCCATGGTCTTTCTAATCTAGTGCTTGAACATTCGATTGACCAACCTTTGGTATGTTGCCCCAGCGTTCTTCAATTCAAAGGGCATCATTTGGTAGTAGTAGAGTCCTCTATCGATTATGAACGTCGTCTTCTCATCATCTGCCTTATTCATCTTGATCTGATTATACCCGAATAGGTGTCCATAAAGCTTAAACATTTGTGCCCAATGGTTGCGTCTACAATGATGTCAATCCGAGCGAGTGGGAAGCTATTCTTGGGATAAGCTTTATTGAGGTTAGTGAAGTCCACACACATCCTCTATTTACCATTGGCTTTTTTTACGAGTACTACATTGGAGAGCCATTCAAGGTAGTGTGCCTCCCTTATGAAACCCGCCTCTAAGAGCCTATCGATCTCCTTAGCTATGGCCATGCATTTCTCTATGCTGAACAACCTCCTTTTCTTGGTGGTGGTTAGGTGTTCTGGGTGCAATTTTATGATCTCCAGTGGTTCATTGGCCTCGGCTTGTAGTAGATTGCTCTCGTCCCTAACTTCTATGTCTTGTTCCTCTTCTATCGGAGGTGTTGGTAGTGGTTGCTCCCCTAAGTTACCCACCAAACAAACTATTGGTGCCCCCACCTTTAACTCCTGAACGTAACACTCTCGGGCCAATATCTGCTCGCCTCGAACTTTGTTGACTCCCAATTCTGTTGGGAATTTCATTTTAAGGTGGTAAGTGGAGGTCACCACCTTTAAGTTATTGAGGGTTGGGCATCCTAATATGGCATTATAGGATGACAGAGTGATTTGGGACCGAAAGCGTGATTGCTATAGGTATAATCGGTCCAGTTTGGTTCGATTTTGGACAAAATTTAGGACCAACCTGTATGCACCGATTTTGCATTTTCAAGAATCGATTTCATGCCCACTACCCTCCTAAACCGATACTTCTGATTTTATCGATTCCAGTCTAGTTCAGTCCAATTTTAATACACTATATTATATATTATATATAATAGTATATCATAGTATATAATACTATAGTGATAATATACTATAGTATAATATAATATATATTGATATAGTATTATTATAACTATTAATACAATAGACACTATAGTGATATAAGATTTTAGAATTTAATATTCTATTAATTAGTAATTTATCATATAATACAAAAATATTTTATATATAATTATATATTATATATATAAATTATATACAATATAAAAAATTATAATATATATATATGAATCGGTCTGGTTCGGTCTGATCCAGTTGTAGAAAAGGAAAAACGAAAACTGAACCGATTTTGACCAGTTTTAAGAAAAATAAATTGGTATTGGACCAAACCAAACTTGGTACCGGACCAAACCCACCGGTTCGGCCCTGTCCGGTTTGGTTTATCAGTTCACCAGTTTTATTTTAACACCCATAGTGATCACGCCTAAGGGTTGAATGGTTTCTCCCGAAAACCCTTTGAGCAGAGAAGGTAATAGTCATAGCTTGTCGGGGTTAATAACCATTCTAGTGAACGTATTCCAAAACAAGATGTCGGTTGAACTCCCATTGTCGACCAAGACTCGCCTGGTCATGTAATTGGCTATCAGCAGCATGACTACCAAGGCGTCATCGTGGGGGTACATAACCCCATCGCAATCTTCATCCCTGAACAAAATGGTTAGGGTTGCCCTTGTTCTGGGGTATTTGTATGGCATGTCTGCCATATATACCTCGTGATACCTTGCCCTGCGAATGTGGAATTTTCTACTTAATGCAGTCACGCCGCCCCCAGCGAAGCCACCTACTATCGTGTGGATCTCTCCAAGGGGAGCTTGCTCTTGGTCTTTCCTTGGCTGATGAGAATTGTTCCTTCCTTACCTCTCCTGCTTCTGGTGCTTAGGGCTTCTACTTCGCCTCTATTCTCATTGGTGACTCTCCTCCCTCTGTGGCCTGATATAATCAGCTAACATTTTTTCTAACTCCCCACTTCCAAAAATTTCATCGGCTCGCTTCTATAGAGTGCTGCAATCTTCGGTCCAGTGGGAGTTGGTCGATGATATGTACAGTAGCGCTAGCCCCTGCTTGGCGAGTGTTCTTCCTTCCTTGCTACCCTATTGTTCTCCTGAATGTTGTGGTTGTTGTGGATTAGGCAGCACCCTTAGTCTTGGTGACTGGCGTATCAGTCGCACTTATCATCCCGGTGGCCTTGGCTATTTGTCCTTTTGTCTTTATCTTTAGAATTGTTTTGGTTCCTATTCTTTGGTTTTGTTTCTTGCTTTTGTGGCAACAAGAGAGCCTGTAATGTGTCCTCCGCCTTAACGAAGTCGTCTACTCGGTCCATGAACTCCCTTAGGGTGGATGGAGTTCTCCTAGCCAGTTTAGTCATGAACAAGCTTCGAGGACCGATTCCCCCCGAGAGGGCTGCCAGGGTGATCTTCTCATCTTAGTCGTCCGTGGTGAGCCTTTCTTTCTTGAATCACGTCAAGTAAGCCTTTAGGTTTTCTCCTTCCTTTTGCTTTATGGTCAGTAGATATGCAGCTAGTCTACGGCACGATGCCTTCTACTTGCCATAAGCTGTGTAAGGAATTGTTTTGCCAGCTCCTCAAAATTGCAAATGATATGGGGCATAGGGACTACCCTCATGCTATCCCTTTCAATTAGGGGTGGGCAGCAAGGCCTCGCACCCCGCTGTCCTGCCCCCGCATGGCGGGGAGGAAAACCCCTCCTCGCATCTGCCCCCCTAGCGAGGGCAAGGGCCGAGGAGGGCTAAACCCCGCTCTACAATTATATATTTTATTATATAAATATACATTTATATATATACTATACATGTTTATAAACATTTATTATTTGTACTATATATAAATAAGTGTGAGACCTGTATTGTAAAGGAAATTTATAAAAGGGCCACCCTACTACACTACAACTTACATAAAATATGTACTAGCAAATTTAAAAACTACACAATTTTTAAATTATAGTCATATTTACAAATTTAAATTTATAATTTGGGTCCAAAAATGTGTTTTTGATCACTTTTGGACCCAAGAATAATTTTTTGACCTAGTTGATCGTAGTCCATTATTGAAGTAGGTGGGGGCGGGGCAGAATTGGGGGCAGGGTGAAAACCCCACCCCCAGCCCATGCAAGGCCGGGGGGGGGGGGGGGAGGAGGAGAAGAGGGCTACCCAGGATCGTATGGTACGGGTAGAACCCCTACTTTCAATGTTAGCAAGAAGGCACGACAAGCCACTTCCCTAGGGAGGCCCTGAAGGATCATATGTGCTTTGAAGTTTTTGAGGTGATCAACGGGATCCTTGATCCATCATATAAGTCGATCTGCAACACTTTAAATTTGAAAGGTAGTGGTACTGCCCTGATTTCCTCGTTGTAAGGAAGATTTGTACAAGTAAGAAACTGCTCCACGGAAAAGGAACCATCCATCCTCTTCGCCATCTCCTCATACTTGTCAACCAGACTATGCAGTTCATCGTGCCTCCTTTTCTTCTCTATTTCTTCACTGTTTACCCCCTCTGCACTATGTGCATCTCCTTCAACCTGCCCATTTTGGATAGGGGTTATCCTTCTGCCGTTTCAATTCTTTGTTCTCCTTTGCAATTGCTCGACAATTGCCATCACCTGTTTCTGCCTTTCTTTGACTTTTGCTAACCTTGTCTCCACTTCCGTCATGCTTGTTTCTATATCCCGATTTACGTGTGATCACGTAACGATTGGCATGTGAAAATCACATTATAGTCTGTAAAGATCTCACAGGCGGCACCATTGTAAATGACGTGTTTCACACCATCAATTGCACGGATGACCTGCGACAATAAAGAGGCTGCACTGGTTGCCCTAGGGAGACTCCGATACTTAAGTCAGTAACACAGTATGAGAATAAGTGTATGTAAAGATGAACTAAAGTGCTTGTTACCTCTCATAGGTTATTTATAGAAGGACATAGACATGGCATGATGGCATGATGGAAACTGACTCTAATCACCATTCTCGTGTGCATGCGTATCCTTCATAATCCCTTATTAACCGGGAAAGATAACTCTTGTTTTATAGGAGTTATCTTACCTAAGATAATTGTATCTAACCGTGATGGACATCCAACTCTTTGGGAGTTGTCTGCCACGTGGTCATGGTTATGGATCCTTTGGTCTCCCCCCCCCCCCCGCCCCCAACTCTAAGCTAAAGCTTTGTGCCAGCTTCCTAATCATAGGCTTGGTAAATATCCCATCCAGACCATTAAGAAAAAAAAAAAAAGACAATAAAAGTCAAGATTTCACATACTTATCATGAAATGACCCCACGGGTTGAAGAGATAGAGAGGAGGGTTTTGAAAAAGATGAGAGAATAAAACCCACGACATTTCACCATGATAACTAATTCTTTTTTTTTTTTTGTCTTTTTTGTTCTTCTGCGTTTTGCTTCATTCACGAAATTTAGCACAAAAAGTATGTACAAACTTGAAAGGAATTAGTTACAGAAGAAGATAAACCGAAAAAAAAAAACTTTTAGAGATCATGATCATTTTTCTTAGTTTGGATTTAATTTCCAAACTTGAACTTGTGTATGCAGGTTAATTTGTGTATGGTCAAGCTGCATGTACCAGACTTCTGATTTTTGGCATTCTAATGTTGAAAGGCATCTGTTTTATAGTTGCTTCAATTTCTGGCCCTTTTCTTTTACAGTAACAGAGTAACTCAAAATGTGCATGGCTTGGAACGTTCAGATTTTTTCAGAAAATTGCAGCAACCACACGATAATGATAATTAGTTCAGAAAATCTATTGGAGAGGATTGGGCAGTTTTGTGCATGTATTGGACAGGATTGTTAGAAGACAATGAAAGTTTTTCAATAGCTTATAAATAAGATAAATCCATTTTAACAATAAAAAAGGAAAATCTTAAATAATAGAAGTAGTACAAATTATAACCATGTTTGTTGGATAATTAGATTGATATAAAAAAATAGTTGGAAAACAATAATTTGAGTAAAAATGAAATTATTAATTAGCATATGATTAGTATGATTGCAAAATATGAAAAAAAGAAAAATATTATTATTAAAAAATAATATTATATTATTATTTTGATTAATATATGAATAATCTAATATAGAGTTATATCTTGAATGGCAAAGGTTTTAGACAAAACATGTAGTTTTAGGTAAATTTTGACTTTAACTTTGACTTGACCATTGCCAATGTTCTAAGTACTCTCGGAACTTTGCTTATTATGAGGTCCATGGAGCTAGCTAGCCGCCATTGATGGCCAAATAGAACTCGCAATTGAAAAGTCTCCTGTTGGGTAAAATTCGAAATATTAACAACAGTTTTATAATTTGATATATTTGTAAATATATTTTTATTTCTTAAGTCATTAACCTATATTTAGCGAAACTTTAGAATCCTAATTGATATATTATAAAATTAAAATTTGAAAAAGTTGTTAATATTTAGTGAAACAACAGTTAATATTTATATTATAAAAGTCGAGTTCCCCGCTAGCACCTTACGCAGTCAAGTACATCTCCCACCAAAGCCAAACTCTATGCTCGCGCCTTACGCGGTCGAATCTATCTCCCACCTAGTCTCACATTTGGAAATCTTTATCACTTAACGCAAGCGAAATAGAAAACCACGGACCCACTCCCGAAATTTATTTTTTTACAAATTTCTACGGACTACCTCTATAGCATTTTTTATCTTGAAGATTCTCATGACCTTCTTTCAGAGCGAATTGCCCTTAAGAGTCGTAGACAATTGGAGGGAATAAAATATCACAAGCCCATAATGGGTGATCTCCAAGCTCATCCCAAGGTGGGGGGACTCATCAGAAGGGAAAAAAGAGAGAAGGAAGGAGAGGACAAAAAGTTGAGAGAAAAAAAAATGTGTTAGGAGGGAAAAGATGAGATGTGACATAAAAGAAATGAATGTGAGGTAAAGAAGACAAGGGGCAGAGGATAAAGTTTAAGAGACCAAACCACTTCAGAGGGGACTTGGGAGAGCTTCTTCGAGAGGACTTTTTGGACAAGACTACGGCTTCAGCTTCTCCAACGACAACATCTCCCTCAGAAGATAGATATCTGATCTCCATTGTACAATGAAGAAGAGAGACTGTGAGAGACTATATATAAAACAATCATATTATAGTGTATTTCCCCTCCTTAAACACCCCGTGGACATAGGTATTATGTCAAACCACATAAATCTGAGTATTTCCCTCTCTTTTACTTTTCCTGCTCTTATTTCCTATTCATTACTATGGATGTACGTATGAACACTGTACAGCCACACCAGACACCGCCGGGGGCCCCAAAGCATACTGATCGAGGCTCAAATCGCTATAGCGGGCCGGGAATAACTTTTTTCTCCCAGTCCGACCTGTTGTGCTACTTTTAGGCATTAACAAGACTACTCATTTTATCAATTTTATTTCAAAATACAAATTTTAAATTTCATAATTTTCAGCATATCAATAACTATCATGCAAATAAGTTTTTCTTAAATACATTTAATATTTTTCTTAAATGAAATCACTAGATAAAAGCAATAATTGATAAGATGTGAGGTCCGGCCGGCCAACTTTTTGTAGTAGTGGAATATTTCATAAGTCTTGGAACTTTGCTTATGAGGTCCATGGAGCTAGCCGCCATTGATGGGCAAATAGAACTCGCAATTGAAAAGTCTCCTGTTGGGTAAAATTTGAAATATTAACAACAGTTTTATAATTTGATATATTTGTAAATATATTTTTATTTCATAAGTCATTAAGCTAGATTTAGCAAAACTTTATAATCCTAATTGATATATTATAAAATTAAAATTTGAAAAAGTTGATAATATTTAGCGAAACAACAGTTTTATAATTTGATATATCTATTTTAAATAAAAATATATTTACAAAAATGATGTACCATAATAAACTACCTCCATTTATAAAGTTTTATATTATCAAATATCTTCGTCAATCATACAATTTCTTTTTAATTTGCCCGATAACTGAAAAGACATCAGTAGCTTTGGTTCATTGTATACAGGATCGATCAGGAACCTTCAAAGACCGAATAGACATAAATAAACCAATTTCTGTTTTTTTTTTTTTTTTTTTTTAATTTTGTTTTTAAGTGGAAGATAAGAAGCGCAAAGCAAAGCCAAACGTTTAATTTGTACAGTTTACGTCTTGAGTAGAGAGAGAGAGAGAGAGTTCAGAAATGGAGAAAATAGAGCACACGATGGTCACCACCAATGGCATAAACATGCACGTGGCATCGATAGGGATAGGCCCGGTGGTGCTCTTCCTCCATGGCTTCCCTGAGCTCTGGTACTCGTGGCGACACCAGCTTCTCTACCTCTCTTCCCTCGGTTACCGCTGCATCGCCCCCGACCTTCGCGGCTATGGCGACACCGACGCCCCGCCCTCCCCTGCCTCTTACACAGCTTTCCACATCGTCGGAGACCTCGTCGCCCTTCTTGACCAGCAAGGCATCGGGCAGGTCTTCTTGGTCGGCCATGACTGGGGGAGCTATGATTGCCTGGTACTTCTGTTGGTTCAGGCCCGATCGAATCAAAGGTGTGATCAACCTGAGCGTGCCATTTTTTCCCAGGAACCCGACGTTAGATTTAGCGGAAGGCTTCAGGGCTTCGTTTGGTGATGATTATTACTTTTGTAGGTTTCAGGTAAATTATCATCTCAACTCAATTTTTGGGCGATTTTCGTCTCTTTGATTCATTTTGACTATCGGAAACTTCTACAAATAGTTTCAATCGCCGTTATACAACAAATTCGAAACAGCTCGTTGCGTGAGATTAATTAAATTGTGGTGCCTGCAGGAACATGGGGAAGCTGAAGAAGATTTTGCTTGTGTCGATAACCGCAATACTAATGAAGAAGTTCTTTTCAATATTTGGTCCAAATCCTGTGATGATACCTAAAGAAGTGGGAGTTAGAGGATTGGCAACACCAGATGCATTGCCTTCTTGGTTGTCAGAAGAAGATATTAATTATTATGCCACCAAATTTAAGCAGACAGGTTTCACCGGAGGATTGAACTATTACCCAGTTAGCCACCTGTAAGTTTCAAGCATCTTTAATTTGTGTCGATCGATTCTTTTATGAGTATTATCTAATGCATATCTACGGAAAGTTTATTCAAATATATTAATCATTAGTCTTTATTCAAACTTATTCGTGTGTATTTTTTTTTTTTTGCTTAAAATAAGTTCAAGCTTATTTATGTGCTGTGCTCGTCTTCCCCAAGGAGGAATAGGTTTCTCACTCTGTATGAGCTATACGAATTATGGCTCCCCCACTGCTTTTTAGGAATTATGGAAGGCTCCTCAAGCTAACTGCCATATATTACTGCATTTATGGAAGTTGAATTAAGAAATTCTTGTCTTTATAATGAATAGGACCGGCTCAATGCAGGCAAGTTGGGCAATTGCCCATGGCCCCCAACTGTTCTGTTCAATGCCTCTTAAGAAAAATATTAATGACATTTATTAAGAATTAAAAGTCATTAAATTTTCTAAGAAATTATATCGATATGAAAGTTATTTAGAAAATAATATTTGAAGGCCCCAAGAAAGAAATTCTCTAAAAGAATTAGAAAGACTGTTAAAAAATAAAAAATTCTAAGAAAACTATTTCTGATTAATAGTTATAAATAACTATTAACCTTGTTAGTTTATATAAAAGAAGAATTTATTAGCGTAATTAAGTAAAAAACTAAATGAGGAAAAACGGAAGCAATTACCATAGTGTAATTAGATAATAAAAATATAAATTAGTATTTGTATTATCATGATAAAGAAGCATATATGAGTCTTTATCACATAGAAATAATTCCTGGCTACTTCATCAACAAATTTCAAGATACCAATTTTGGGTCTATATAAAATTATAAATATATTATATAGTACACATATACATTGAAGTATAAAGTTATATATGAGCTGTTTATACAAGCCCAGATTGTCTACATTTTTTCCGAACTTAGTTTGTATATTAATGAACAAACCAAACTCTCCAGTCTCAACTCCTGATCTGGCTTCGAATTAGGGCTGTAAAGTTTTACTAAAAAAACAACTCCATCAGAGAATCTATTTACTTGGGACCGTAAACGTTGTATCCAATGGCAGAAACTGGGAGCTCACAGCACCATGGACAGGATTACAAATCAAAGTGCCAGCCAAGTTCATAGTGGGAGACCAAGATATTGTCTACAACATCCCAGGTGTCAAGGAATATATAAGCGGCGGCGGTTTCAAGAGAGATGTGCCATGTTTGGAAGACGTAGTTGTGATGGAAGGAGTATTTCATTTCATCAATCAAGAAAAGGCAGATGAGGTTAGCGCACACATATATGAATTTATCAACAAGTTCTGAGTCATGTGCGAGAAAGCGTTTTCGAGTCGGTCGAGGGCTGTAGGGTCATGCTTACTGTTTAGTTTCCGTGTGTGAGTGTCCCATGATCTATGAAGCCAACCAATTAAATAAGCCTGTAATGTTGAAATAGATTAGAAATTTGTGCAAGTTCAGTGAATAAGTAAACTTAGGGAATTCATATTATATTTATAGTTCTTCCTGGCAACAGTATATACCAGGCAAATGATTTTTTAAGTTAACAAAATGTTCTTTTTGCAGTTTGAGGGAAATACATATTTGGAGCTCATGTTGTTGTTTTAGTGACTGGATGGATGGATAGGACATTGAATCTCTTATGCCGTTGCTGTTGGAATTTAACTAGTTCCGCACCAAGGTACATGATCCATTCTTTTTTTTAAGCCTGCACCACAATGGTTTGCATATACGGTAAATGTTCCTACATGAAATAAATCTAGAATCTTAGGTTGGTCATTGTCCTTGTTTGTTGGGCTAGGAGAAATAGTGTGATGAGAAGGTATAAAGTTAAACAATCATAGCTCGTTACCTATATGAAATACTAAACATTACTAAATTTAAAAAATATATGTATGTGTTGTAATACTCTACGTAATTAAATACATACCATGGAATTTAATTTAATAAAATATTCAGATATATACTAATATTAGTAACTACTAATATAATATAATTATTTAAATAGTAATCTCATATTTAGTCTTTTAATTATAATTATTAAGAAATATATTTTTATCTAAATCTATAAAATAACAGTAGAAACATTTGGTTCATAAAATGGACTTAATAATACTTAATATTAAAATCATTGTAGTTGATTAATACTTGGAAATATAAGTTGAATAATGCTACTATGCCTCCTCATTTTGCCCTCTCATTTTGACCACTCATGCATTTAATTTTTTTTTTTTTTAATTTTTTTTTCTTAATAGTTAATGAAGTGACTATTAGCGTATTAGTATTTTTTTTTTTTTTTTTTTTAAGAATGTTGAGAAATTTTTGAAATAAAAAAAATATATAATATAATTAAAAAAAAGTACAATTTTCAGGCATATGACAAATTGAGGAGGCATAATAGTAGCACTATTGATATAAGTTTTACCCTTAATTATTGGCTGTAAAAATAAGGTGTATGGGCTAATATACTTATTCAAGTAAGATTTGCCCCCTAACTTAAAATTCGAACCCAGCCCAATTAGGGAAAATCAGTCCAGCTTACAACCAAAGCCCTTAAGAAAGTCAGCCCACTTAAATATTAAAACAGTTTCTAAACGCAATAGAACCAAACCTACGTGAAAATCAGCCCATTTAAGATAAGTCCAACAAAAGATCAAACCCAACGTGAGAATTAAGCCCACAAGCACAATCAGCGTCCTGGAATTAGTATAGGGCAATAAGGTAATTACATATAAAAGAGATTAAAGTTAAATAAAATATTTTAAAATTTTATATTTTAATATTATTTTATTTAAAATTTTAAAAAAATTAAATTATTTATTATATTTTATTTAAAAATTTATATCGATAAAAAGATGTAGTTTTACTAAACAAACCAGACCTAAAGGTATTGGTTGAAGGGCATCTTTTGTAATAACTAAAGACATGCATGTACTTTCTGGGAAATTACCGTGCAATACTGAGGGAGATTTCAATGGGGCTCACTGGAATAGTGGAGGACTGAAGGAAAGTGGTTGACCGGCGGTTTTTGTGAGTAAAGCTGAGCACTCCCAGCTCCCTGTGGTGGTTGGCAATGGCAGCCATGGAATACACAGGAATTTGTTACCCACGGCAGAGGAGAAAAACGATGGAAGAGTGTTACGATCAAACATTGACTAAGTATGAGATTGGTTGGTGGTTTATAAGTCTCTAAGTACCCTTCTCTTGTAAATCGATTTTCAAAAGTGAGTTCTACCTAATGGGTTCATAACAAATGGTATCAGAATCACCCCATATATGCAGCCCATGTTAGCATGGTTGCAATCGTACATGCCGTGAGGGTTTGTTGGCATAAAAGAGGAGAATTTGTAGAGGAAATAGAGAATTTATAGATGAAGATTTCAGCAAGGAAGTCGCTTTCCACTTAGAAATTACTATGGCGATGAAAAAGGGTGGCTAGGCATGGAGGGACGGTACATCAGTCAACTAGGCCTGATGTGGGGAGTAAAATGAGATGAAAATTTTGTGAATAGTAGTAAGATAGTTTGTAAATAGTAGTGAAACAGTTAGAGTTGAATATTTTTTTAGTTTTGAAAAATGAGAGAAAAAGTTTAATATAAAATATTATAAATTGTTAGATTATAGTTTTATGATATTATTTTTGTCTGGTAATTTGAAAAAGTTGATTTTTTTTTTTAAATTTGAAAAAAATGTAATAATTAGTTTGAAAATTTTGTATTTGAATTATATTTGGAAAGGAGATGTGATGAGAATTTTGAAATGAAATCTATTTCTAAACAAGCCTTAGTCTCTCCCAAAAGAAAAATAACTACCAGAAACGTCAGTTACATAAGTTAAAAATGGTAAAAAAAAAGAAGGTAATTATACCCTTACATTGCATTTACTATTAATGTATTAGCTAGTTTTTTTTTTCTATTTTTACTATTTAAATCTAGATTAAAAATTTTAAAACATGACTTTCTTGTATAATTTAGAAGAAAATAAGTTTAATCAACCAACATAATCATGTTATTTGATTAAAAATAAATTCAATTTTTATAAAATTTACTCAAAAAATAAAAGAAAGTCAATTTTTACGAAAGAAATTGGCACATAAGGTCAAGAAAAAGAATACCTGGGTAGAAAATAATAGTAAAGAAAATGTAAGACTATTATTAACCAAAAAAAATACACTAAGACATAGAAGGACAAAAACATTAACAAAAAAAACACTAAACTAAAAGACACAACTCTATGACATAGGGACAAAACTGTAAGGAGAATACTTAACCAAAAAATATTATTATATCTATATATATGGGAAAAGCTTGAAATTGGTTGGGTGTCCATTTCCTTTTTACACCCGTCAGCAAAATTGCAATATAGGGTAGACTTACTAAATTTACGGTGGTTGCATGTCCATTCTCCTCTCTTCCTTTTTCATTCTCTCTTCCCTCTTCTCCTTCGAATACGACTGAGCACCGAACACTTCAGAGTTGGAGGGCCCAACCTTCAACTCGACTCCGAGTATACAGACTCCGCTCTGACTCCAACTCTTACTTGTTAGAGCGGAGTCAGATTTTGGGACTTTTTTTTTCTATTGTCTCTTTCATAATTATATTTAACCCACTTTAAAAAAAAGAAATTGTGTGGACTTTCAAATTTTAATTTTTTCAAAATTACAATCTAAAATAAATAATTCACTTTTGATTATAACAAAAAAATACAACTAAATAAAACAAGTAACATATTAACATGCATTCAAAAATTAAAAATTAAAAGAAAGTCCTATTTTTACATGTACTCGGTACTCCCATCATCCATATCCACATCTAACTAATCACTACAATAAATATCCACAAGACCACACCTACCATTCATCATCCACACCCATTATAATAATATTTACTTACCACTACTACAATAAACGTTTTCTAAATTTCATTCTAACAACAAAAGAAATCCAAAATTTAAATTCAAAATTTTCTAAGTGCCAACTAAATTAAATATTTCCAACAACATTTAATTACAAATATCCAAATGCACCAAAATAAAATAAATCACAAACTTCCAAATTACAATCTTCTAAATGCCCAACAAATGAACCAAAATATATTAAATGTTACAAACTTTCAAGTGTTCCAACTTTCAAGTTGTGCCTGAAAAAAAAAATAACAAAGTAAATAAAATAAAATAAAAATTAGTAAGGAAAGCAACCCAACTTTAAGTAAAGAGAATTTAGCATGAAGCATGTAGTATTTTGGATAGTAACTTAAATCTCAAACGCTCAATCTATCAAATTATCAATCACCTTCACGAAATAAGTTGGTCATACCAATGATTAATTCAACATTAAGATGTTAAAGTATAGGAGATTAGTATCACAAAATGTCAAAATCAACATATATAACAACTTAAAAAAATCTCTAAATACATTACCTGAGTCTAACTTATAGCTCTCCGCATCATCAATGACATCCGTATAATTTTGAGTCAAGCATATAGGAGTAGACTTCAACCAGTTTTGCGTGCACACAAGAGTTTCCACAATTCTAGGATCCAAAGAACTTCTAAATGGATCCAGGAGACGACCTCCTATGCTAAATGCCGACTCGGATGCAAAGGTGGTAATCGGAATGGCCAAGATATCTCTTGCCATTAGAGTAAGAATTGAATATTTGCTTGAGTTGACTTTCCACCATACCAAAATTTCAAAATTTCCCGTAGGTACCTCAACATCCTTCAACAAATACTGCTCTAGTTCAAACTTACAATCTATCAAGGATGCTGATTTTCGATCTTTATGGAATCCAAACAAAAAGTCCAAGGGATTATCACCATTACAGGTACTACTATTACTCCTCAATGTCCCCATTGATGCACCACCTTCACCACTCCGACTCCGAGTTGACTTAGACCTAGTTACATGGCCACCATAAAACCCTACATATTGTTCATACAAATATTTCATATCCCTCTTAAGGAGTACAACAAATTCCTCACCCCTCTTATTGCCCAATATTTTGTTGAACCAATATGCTTGAGCAACCAATTTATATCATGGATAAAAAATGGCAGCAACAAACAATAATCAATTTATTTTTTCAATATCACCCTAATATTTATTATACTTTATATTCATTCTCAAAGCCATTAAACTCAAGTGTTGATTACTATTATCACAAAAAGCATTCAAGTTTTTATGAATATTAATAAGCTCTAGTATATACAAATTTGATGTTACATATAATGTATTAGAAATACGCAAGGTGAGATCATAAAATACATGAAGAAACTTCAAAAAGTTTCTTATGGTCTCCCAATCATTAACCCCAGAAGCTCCTAGACCCTTTTTCTCATGCCCATCCTCAGACAAATAAACTCGTGAGTATGGATCCTCATCAAGCAAAAGTTGGAAGACTTTTTTATACTTCTCAGCCACGTTCAACATAAGAAAAGTCAAGTTTCATCTAATAGGCACGTCAAGACACAAGAAATTAGAACATGAAACTTTTGACCTATCAACATAAGACTTGAAAGTGGCAAGTCTTTGGAGAAAAGACTTCACATAATCAAATTTCGGACTCTTATGAACGAGTCATCAACATCTTTCAAACCTTCACTCACAACAAGGTTTAAGATGTGCGTCGCACACCTCATATAAATAAACTCGTGAGCTGCAACACAATCCTCACTTCCTATTTCCCTTATTCTCAACCAATCAATAGCGAAATCGTTAGAAGTAGCATTGTCCACCGTAATTGTGAGGATTTTGTCAATGCTCCAATCAAGCATACATTCCTCCAACTCCCTCCCAATCGTTGCTCCTTGTGGTCACTAATCCGAACAAATGAAATGATCCGCTTATACAACTTCCAATTACTATCAATAAAGTGAGCAATCACACACATGTAATTAATATTTTGGATAGCAAGTGTAGGTGGTCAGACAAACTTTTTGTTTGGTGGTCAAAACCATTTTCTTCAAGCTGTCATTCTCTCTCAAGAATAGCCACATACAGTCACACATTACAGTAAATCGAGAAGGAATTGGAAACCTAAGATCAAATGATTTAGTGTATTCCCGACACCCTTGGCCCTCAACAACCCTAAAGGGTAACTCATCCACTATCACTATTCTAGCAAGGGCTACCCGAATTTTTTTCTCATTATACTTGGTCATCCCTAAGCTCTTCTCCCCTTGGCCTTCAGTTCTTACTTCTGGGACCAAGAATGTTTGAGTCTTGTCCAACTTACTCTTATAGTTTTTGGGATAAAGTTGGATGTAGGGGTGCTACCCGCATGATGAAAGGGGCGAGGGCACCCCCTCCCTACCCCCCGCCCTGCACTATGCGGGGGGTGCGGTTTCAACCCCGCACCCCGCCCATGGGAGGCAAGGGCTCGCACCGCCTATGCAGTGAGCTACCCTGCACCGCCTATGCGGGGGCGGGAGGGGGGGCCCCGCTGCCCACCCCTAAATGGATGTGTTTTCATGGCCAAAGTGCCTTGCCTTTTGGAATGGCATTTCCATTACCTCCCACAATGGTTACAAGTAGCTATAGGCTCTTTGGGATCACAATCGAGCACTCATGTGAAGTGGACCCATACCAAAGACCTATTATTAGGAACTCTACTACCAGGTGGAGGGCGAGGGTTAGAACAAAAGGCACTAGAAGTGCCTATCGAAGGCTCTATTGGTCTATTAGACTCTTCAACTATGGGACTGGGAGTATCAATAGACTATTCTGGGATGTCAAGACAAGATGCAGCTATGGATGTATGAGTGCTTGTGGCTTCTATATTCATGATTTAAGAACTAGAACACAACAAACAAACAAAATAGTATGGTTAAGATAATCACTAAAACAGCCAAACACAATCCCGAAAGCACAATACAAACTCATTAAATCAACTTGTGGCTATTTTACAATCACTAAAACAAAAATATATTTGAGAAAATATATTTTCATCTTAAACAGAAAAACAAAAAAAATAAGACCCAACAACATCACGCATTAACTCAACTTGTGGCTATTTTATAATCACTAAAACATAAATATATTTGAGAAAATATATTTTCGTCTTAAACAGAAAAACAGAAAAAAATAAATCAGACCCAACAACATCACGCATTAACTCAACTTATGGCTATTTTACAATCACTAAAACAGAAATATATCATTAATCGTATATTTAAGAAAATATGTTTTCATCTTAAAAAGAAAAAAAAAATAGACCCAACAAAAAAATACGCAGCCCCTATCTCCCCTATATTTTCTGTTTAAGATGTTTAATATGACCAATCTTATAATTATTCAATCTCCAAATAGATATGTATATGTTATATATACAACAACAGCAAAATCATAAATGATAAAAATTTTACAATATTCAAAAGAAATTTTACAACTGGAAGTTTTTAAGACCATTATGATGAAAGAAAGAAAAAAGGGGAAGGGAGAGTAGAACCTGGTTGACGGCGTCTAGAATGTAAAGTGAGAGAATGGGCGATGGCGTGAGTGAGAGGGTTGGCGAGTCGGCAATGGCATGAGAGTGAGAGGGTGGGTGATGGCTCCAAGGAGGCTAGGGTTTTTTCCTGAAGGCCGAATGTGTTGGGTCGAAATGTCGAATTGGGGGGGGGGGGGGAGGGGATGATTCGAGTGAAATTGAATGGAGAATGTTTTATGAAGATTCAAAATATATATATATATATAAGAATATTAAACTATATATAGTATATTATAAATTTTATACTATGATATTTATATAGTATACTATGAATCTATGATATATATTAATATATATGAATATTACTAATACTAATTATACTATTAGTAATCTACACCAATGAGTCAATGACATTATGACACCATTATGGCATATTTTATATATAATATAGTATTACTATAATATACTATTAGTCTATAACTATATCTTATATTATAATTACTAATACTATATATAGTTATAGTGATTAGTATAACTATATAGTCTATATTGGTATTAGTATTAGTATTACTATATAACTATAGTTAATAGTATCATATAGTGATATAGTATTAGACTATTAGTATAACTAATACTATAGTGATTTATATAGTAATTTATATATAGACTTAAAGTGGATTACTAATAGTATTAGTATTAGGCCATAAATGCAATTAATATACTAATGTATATTAGTATTACTAATATATTTATTAAAAGGAATATATTGAGAATTTATTAGGCCAAAAAATGTAATTAATATAAGATATTGTTATATAAAATTTATATGATTAATACTTTAGTTATTATGCATTAGTATTATATGTTATTATAAATTTATAGATTAGTGTTTATAGTATATTATATATACATTAGTATTACATGTTATTATATTTATAAATGAATAATTTAGTGTTACATGGTAGTAATATTGTAAATTTTTAATAGTATGATATTTATATATAGTTATATACTTAATTATATTATTAGTCAATTTAGTCTATATATCTTATAGTAGAAATATATTATTTAACTAGTATATTATTGAGTTTAACTAACTATATAAGATATAGTTGTATAAAATTTAAATGATTAATATATAGAAAACACATATACTTTTATAAAATATGTATAAACTCAGAGGCAGAGTCGAAGGGCCAAGTTGGAAGTGGAGGCAGAGGCGGAGTCGGAGTCGGAGGTAGAGTGTCGGAGTCGGATCGGAGCGGATACGGAGACGGTTCATCAACAACCCCGACTCCGACTCTGACTTTGACTTAGCAGAGTCGAAGCGGAGTCGAATTCGGATTTTTGGATTTATGCTCAGCCCTCCCCCCGAAGCTCTCCGTCTAACCCATCTTCGTCTGCTTCAAGAGATTCCAACGGGGAAACAAAATGGTAAATGAAGCAAATTGAGTGGGGGACCTTGAATGCGTAGAAGCAAGAGTGCTTGGAGATTGATCAGAGGGGACTATTCGACCGGCAAGGACAACTCGAGCTTGCACCGAATGAAAAACAAAGAAATCACTTGGAAAATTGAGAGCGGAGGGCATCGTTCATTCTGTGGCAATATGTGATGTAAGGCTGTGCAAAATTTTGAAATTTTTGACTCCGTCTGACTTCCCCTCCGATTCCGACACCGACGAAGTCGGAGTAGCTCCGAAAAAGACGTTGGAGTCGGAGTTGGAGTTCGGAGTGAACTGGAGCTCCAAACTCCGACTCCGATTTTTTAAAAAAAAAAAACCACTAAATGGCGCCGTTCCACATTATGTGGAACGGCGCCGTTTCATCTCACGGGGGGTCCAAAACGCAGGACCCCCTTCTTCCTTCTTCCCCTTCTTCCTTCTTCTTCTTTCTCTTCTCTTCTCCAGTTCTCCAAAGTCCGAACCAGTGATTGTTGATCTCACCGCCTCGTTCCCTCACCGTCGTTCCTCGTTGCACCTCCGTAGTTCATACTTCGTAGTCTCGCCGTCTCGTTCTCAGGCCAACCTCCATAGCATTTGAGTTTTGGTATGTTTCCGATTCCAAGCCCTAACTCGATTTAATTTTATGTTTATTTTCAGATTACCTAGATTTAGTTATTTTCGGATCATAAAGGTGGTTATTCTGGTGAATTTGAGTTGTACTTGTTGAGTTTGGCTTGATTTCATCTCAAAAATGTCATTTTTGAGGTTTGGCTTGACTGTGGCTTGACCCTCTAGCTCGAGCCATGTTCGCTCGACTCCGTTCGACAGCCGCTCGATAGTCCGCTCGAGCTAATATGAACCCGAGAGCTCCGCTCAACTTTCGCTCAACAGTCCGCTCGAGCGACTATGTAACCAGTCGAACCCGAGAGCTCCGCTCGACACCCACTCGACAGTCTGCTCGAGTGGGATTACAAACCTGATACCTAGACTATTTTATAGATAATAACAAACCTTGTTTCGAGCTCTATGACTTTTGATTTTGCAATTCGAATGAAAAATGCTGAGATAATAACAAACCTTGTCAAAAAGCATCGATATTTGAATTTTGGTTACAAGCTAATTTTTTAAACTAATATAGCCTAGTTATTTTTTAAACTAATTTCTTGGTTCTAATTTATTTTTGCAACTTCTTTGATTGTGATATGGATCATAGACTTAGTGGTGACGATCGTCCACAAGGGGATGTGACGGATGCCAATGCTACAACTCCTACACCGGTGGGTACTTCCACCCCTAGAGCCACATCTAGGGCAGCCACATCTAGAGCAGCCATATCTTGTGTGAGTAGTCAACTCCCACTCCAGTGGATATAGAGGGTGAGGATGAGGATATGTTCAACGAAGAGGAGGAGATGCCCATTGAGCATGATCAACCACAACGAGCTTCTAAAAAACGGTCGTGGACATGGGAGCATTTCACCAAAATTCCTGATGAAATTGCAAACCCGCAAGCAAGATGCCACTGTTATGGTCAATTTTGTAAATTTCATTCGAAGAAGCAAGGCACCAGTGTGATGATAGCACATCTTCAAGGTTGTCAACGATATAAGATCGCGAAAGGATTGGCGGCCACTGATCAGACCAACCTTAGTTACGAAACTTCTACGGCCACTGATGGTACACATGCTAAGAAACTGGTCATCCCTCAATACAGTGAGAAGATGTTGAGGGATATGCTTGCAGAGATGATAATTATTGATGAAATTCCATTTACCACAGTCAAAAAACGAGGCTTCCGAAAGTTTCTAAACTTTGTTGAGCCACGCTTTCCCATTCCATCACGGTATACGGTGATGCGAGATTGTATGAAAAGACATGTGAAGGATAAGGCGGAGATGAGGAAGATGTTTGTTACCACTGGCCAAAGAGTGACATTTACGACTGACACATGGACGTCCATACAGAACGTCTGCTACATGTGTATCACAGCACACTATATTGACAGTGAGTGAAATTTTCATAAAAGAATTATTGGCTTCAAAGAAATTGTGGATCATAAAGGTGCATCTATTGGGACGAAGATATATGATTGTATAAAGGAGTGGATGATTCAAAAAGTGATGTGTATTACAGTTGACAATGCTAATGCCAATGAAACAGCAATTGATTGGTTTAAGCGGAACACGACGGTGAACGATGATATCATTCGGGACCACAACTTTATTCATGTTCGGTACTGTACTCATATCATCAACCTCATAGTTGTTGAGGGGTTAAAAGAGGTTGATATTTCCATTACCCGAGTCCGCAACATTGTGCGATATGTGAGGGGTTCCCCCCAAAGGCTTGCCAAGTTTAAGGTAATAGCAAAATATCTTCAGATTGAATGCTCTAGTATATTGTGCTTGGACGTTCCGACTCGATGGAACTCTACATACATGATGTTGGATGTGGCACAGAAGTACCAAAGAGCGTTCGAGCGGATAGAGGTCGAGGATGGGGGCCTGAGATATGCTTTGTTGGAGCCAGCAGGACAGGGGCTCGGTGCACCGGACGCACATGATTGGATTAGTGTGAGGTATTTTGTTCAATTTTTACAATTTTTTTATGAGATAACCATGCGGATATCTGGATTCAAATATACTACTGTAAACTTGTACTTCACCGAGCTCTCGGAGCTTCACTTCCACTTGAAAAATAGTTGTGTTGATTCTAGGGGATTGTTATCTGCTATGGCTACGAGGATGAAGACCAAATATGATAAATATTTGAGAAATATTGAGAAGATAAATAGATTACTATTTGTAGCTGTGATCCTTAACCCCCGATATAAGTTGGCCGTTCTAAAATTTTGGGTAAATTCCGTCCTCGGGGCAGTGAAGGCTGCAGAGTTTATTACAATACTTAAAAGTGATATTGATGACTTATATCATCACTACAGCAATAGTTGTCAACCATCATCCACAGCTGGTAGCTCCTCACATTCGAGGCCAACGGGATCGACAGTTTCCTTAGATGATACTGACCCATCTAGACTTGGGCTTACACGCCATCGTATTATGCAACAGTATCATCAACTCATTGCAACGAGAAATATTATGTAATGTACATCTGAGGTTGAACGATATTTTATGGAAGCTGTCGAGCCACCTAGTGATGTATTTCAGTTGTTAACTTGGTGGAAGGTTAATTCCACCAAGTATCCAGTCTTTTCCTGTATAGCCCGAGATGTGCTAGCCATTCCTATCACTACGATCGCCTCAGAATCGGCATTTAGCACTGGAAGTCGCGTGTTGGATGCTTATCGGAGTTCATTGTCACCATCAACCGTGGAGGCCTTCGTTTGCACACAAAATTGGATCAGTGAAACGCCCATTGGATTAGATACTGTTGGTGTTGATGCCAAGAGCTATAGGCTTGAATCAGGTAACTTTATAAGTTTATATGCTTTTAAATTTTCATTTAATTAATTTTAATATTTCTAACTTCTACTTTTTATGATTTTATAGACCTAATTGTGAATCCTAACATAATTGCCGATGATTGAGAATTTGAGAGTTTGAGATGGACGCCCCTTGAGAGTTGGAACGGAGAACCCCATTTCTTCGAGAAACCCCCTTTATTGGTAAGAATCAAATGGAGAATCAAATTATACTTTTACCATGTTCAATTTGTTCTTATCAGTTTTTTTCATTTATTGCTTACAACTTTCTATCTTCATTTCAGGCATTGCCAATCACCAATGGACCATTGATATTTGAGTGAAATCCGTGTTTAATATTTATGTAGTTATCTTTATTAAATGGGATTGTAAGGGACTGTTATTACTTATGATTATTTAGTTTTTAAGTTTTTTTTTTCTTTTCGGATTTCGAACTGTTGTTATAAATGAGACTGTGTCACTGTATGAGACTGTTATAACTTATGGCTGCTAAATAACTTATAGTTATTTAGTTTTTAAACTATTGGATTTATAAAAAAAAATTTATCTTTTCATTATTTTTTTTTTTACAAATTCAGACTTGGGCAATAGTGAGCCCAAAAGCTGAAAAAGGGCATAAATTTTGCCCAATAAATAAACTACATGGCATCGGTAGTGTCACGTTAAGAATGTTTGCTAATATGATTTTTTTTCTCTCGAAGCAAGCGTACGTGGAGGATAAGGTCATGATCAATTGATCATGATCCATGTTCAATTGATCGAGCTGCATGATGTGATGAATAATAAACCATGCTATACAGGAAATTAAACCAAGCTAGCTAATTAATTATTTATTTATATAATTACTATTTTTAGTTTTATTTTTTGGTAATTAGAGTCATTTCAAAAACTAAAATAAAACAGTACTATTGTTTTAAACTTTTAACCTATCATATGATGCCATGCACATAGAAAGATAATAATAAGAGGATCGATCATGGTTAAAATTACAATGGTAAACAGTACTGTTTTTCAATTTTCTTTTCATCTTTAACCATAATATTATTGTTGTTAAACTATAATTAAGCATGAAATTGCAATTGTCTTAAATTTAGGTGTTAAATATATGATATATGTTATATATTACATTATTATATATCCTACTTTCGTCACAATGTATTAATGCAACGTTGTCCATTAATTAGTACTATTAGATCAACTCTTTTATATATATATATACGAACACATAAACAAACAAATATAAACATACACAGATTATTTACATATATCCGTGTGTGTATGTATAATGTATGGGTCAACTTGCATAAATCTCATAGAAAGCAATAGAAAGAGTCAAAACATGGGCCACGTACGCCACCATGAAATTTTTAGGTGCCTTGCACGCCATACTTCATTTTCATTTTTGTTTTTTGTTTTGTTTTTTTTGTTGAAATGCATTGTACTTAATTAAAATGATTTTCAAGGCCAGGGGTGAAAGAAACGTATTTTTTAGTAGTTTGCTACACACACACACACATATATATGGAATGTTGGTGGCTTCAATTTGGTAATTAATATATATATATAAGTTTTATCCTGCGTGTTTATTCAAATGTTGGTGGCTAAATAACTATAAGTTATTTAGTTTTTAAACTATTGGATTTATAAATTTTTTTTTATCTTTTCATTATTTTTTTTTACAGATTCGGACTTGGGCAATAGTGAGCCCAAAAGATGAAAAAGGCCAAAAGGGCATAAATTTTGCCCAATAAATAGTCGGAGCTCCGATCGGAGGTGGGAGTTCCGAACTCTGTTTGGATTCGGAGTCGGAGTAGAATTTCCGCTCCGACTCCTGTCGGAGTTGGAGGTCGGAAAAGACTACTCCGACTTCGTCGGAGTCGGAACTCAGCCCTAATGTGATGGATACAAATCTCGTGATTCTGGAACAGAAATTTCTGGGGATATGTGTTAGGAACAAAGATTGCAGGAGATGGACGTGTAGAAATATAAGTTTATTGGCCCCATCAAATTTGTTGTATTTATTGATTCTTTTGCAAATCTTACCCCTTCTCGTGGCAACACTCCAGACCATCATAACTTTTCTATGGGGACCCTTCAAGTCAACGAAGCGCATTTAGAGGACAGAATTTCTGGTTCCACTTCAGAGCCATCTCCCAAAAAGAAACTAGTGGAACTTTTCCTAGAGAGCATCCAGTAAGACCTAGATATGGAGGACTAAAACACCTAATACTCCTTCCAAAGTTAAACAAAGTGTACTTGATCTCCCTCCAAAGTCAGCACATGATACTCCTTATGGAACTAACTTTGTATGTAGTAGTGAAAGGACCCCAAATGGAGACATTTTAATAGAAAAGGAGAAACCAATTATGCATGTGCAGTGGTGTCTTCCAATCTTGATTTCATGCCGTAGCTTTAGCGAGAGGAAGAAGAAGATGGAGCCATAGCGATTATTGATTAACCTTAGTTTGCAATGACTCTGGTACAAGATAAATGGAAGAATTCAGCTTCTTCAATCTCTGGGACCACAACTTCTAAGCTCTTATGACCTGAGTTTTTTCAGATACTGCAAAGTGTAAGAGATAAGATCTGTTAAATTGGGAACTACAAATTTCTTTCTATTTAATCTCATGCCGATGATGTACTGATCAGGTTTTGGGGCCGACAGGAATGAGGAAGGAAAAGACAGGCCAAAGGGAGTTTTATTTTACAGAGAGAAAGAGAGAGAGAAGAGAGAGATTGGGCACACAGAGAATCCAAAAACGTGACCAACTGCATGCAAGTCTATTGTCTATTTGTTGAAAACCATACGTGGCAACTTCTCATTTGTCCGTGTAAAAATGGGTATAATACCCAACCGGCTGCAAGCATCTCCTATATGCACCTGATTTTTTGAGGTTTCACTCAACCTGTGATTTATGGAGGAATATCAGCATAGACCATAATGGGCTGTTTCAGCTGCCTCCAAGGTTTTAACGTCCACATATCATCCAATGTGCTGCACTACAGTCAGCACCATTGTAAACACTCTTTATGACGAATGATTTCATGTATCGGAAGGACCAAAAGACTTGTTACCAAATGCAAAAACATATTTCATACAACTTCATTACAAATGGGGGCATCTGATCCGAACATCTAAAATCATAAATAGTTACCTTATCTAGGTAACATCAGAGCTACAAAAGCATTGATTCATGACTCGGATGATGGAGAGCATGCAATACATAATAATCTGTGTAAAACTACTCAAAAATCCGACAGGTTTCATATCTAAAAGGAAAAGATACCCATATCACAAGAAAGGAATCGAACAGAAGACCTGCCAGAGATGATTATAAAAATTAAGAGAACCAGGATTGTGACACATTTGTGCACAGAATCGGTAAGTAATTTTGTATTTTATGCATGAGTTTGGCAGCTCAAACTCTAAAACCCTTGCTGTTCCTTTTTCCTCTAGCCCGCTCAAATTTCCTTCCTTTTGACCGTATATAAGGTTTTGAGTGGCTGTGTGGCACACCCGGGGCTGGTCCAAAGTGCTTCACAGCTTCCCGAGCATTCTTCGGACCTCTGAGGAGAACCTGCAACATTTTCCATTAATCAATTTCCCATACAGTTCCTCTCCCCTAACGATATGATAATGTCAATAAAAAATGCCTAGCATAAAATAGAAAGAATCAGTAGTGTAAGGCATCATATTGGATAAGTTTTGATTTCTATATCCATTATATTTAATAAATATAGGATTAATTAAGTTATATCAATTAAACACAGGACAACAACTTATTTATTTGAATTCCCTGCAGAACCCACCCCATTTTTATCTGTAAATTCTAGTAACCAGAACCCATCATAGAGAAGAACAAGAACCTTACATTTACAAGCGGGAAATGCATTTTTCTTGTTACCATTAAAAAGCATCTTTCATGCTCCTGTCCTAAACTTCCTAAAATATTACCTTCCTCAACCCACCTCTGACAAATTATCTAATCAGCCCATTGACCTAACCACTTGACATCAAATCTAGAAGTCCATCTGGACCACCAAAATTAGTGAGTGCATACACAATTGAAGGAATGTTCTGCAAACATACTCACAGAAACCGTTCAGTTCATGAAAAATGGCAACCATGAGATATTTAAAAATATGAAAAATTTACCTAACCATCAAGAACTAGAGAGAATAAAATGCAAACCTAATTGAAAGGGCACAATAAACAGAGTGAGTTTAGAAATAATTCCAAATAACATACCGTGTTCTGCCCAAGAGGAGCTCTAAGAGCCAGCTGGTCAAATGTCAAGCATTCCCCACCAGCCTTCTCAATCCTAGCTCTAGCAGTCTCTGTGAACCTCAGGGCACTTACTTTAAGGGCAGGGACTTCATACACGCGAATGTCATCAGTCACCGTCCCAACAATCACAGCAATCTTATTCTCCTATAAACAAAACCAGAAACCGTATCAATAATAAATGTAAGAAACAATTTCAACCAACACTACAAGGTACTAATAGCATAAACAAATTATATAAAAATTAAACTTTACATCTTAACCCAGTTTCGATACTGAAATCAAACATAGCAACTGAAAAGCGAATTTAAGTTCAAATTTTTAATTACTCGTTTCTAACTAAATGTATTGACAGAATTAAGTTCTTCTACTCAAATTTCCGGATTCCCAAATGATGTGCCGCTAGATCAGTGTCTCAAAAACAAAAATTGTATATATTCTTCACTTCTTCTCTTTTTTACAGAAAAATAGAAGATATACAGAGAGATACTTATCAAGAAGAAGAGATATATATATATATATGGAGAGAGAGAGAGAGAGAGAGAGAGAGAGAGAAGCACCTTGCCCTTCATGAAACGAATCAACCTGGAGAGAGACATAGGCGGCTTGTTGACTTTGCTCATGAAGAGCCTCTTCAGTATCACCGCATTGAAACAGCTCCCCGTCCTCCGCACCAGAAACCGGTACAACTGTTCACAGATCAGCAATCCACGTCAACCACAAACCAAATCCTCCATAGCCACACATACAAATCAATAAAAATGCATATTTATATACACAAACGCAACGAGAAAGAAAGAGGACCTTGACGAGGAGCTTGAGGTAGATATCGTCGGATTTGGTGGCAGTTCGCTTGGACTTCTTGCTCTTGCCACCTGCGACCAAATCGATACCCTACAAAAGTAGAGAGAAGGTGAAAGTGAGTTCACGAAGCAGGAGAGGAAATGACACTCTGCGTCGTTAGGGTTTCGAGTGGTAAGCATATACCATGGCTGCTTATGCTGCCGCACGGCGCGACTGCAAGAATCGCAGATCGCGCTACTAGAGAGGGAATAGCCTAGGCTTTTGGGACCGGGAGAGTTATGTCAAAGTGCTGAGGTCACATTGCAGATCCTCATCTCTAGCCGGACACGTGGCAGACATATAATTTATAAAAGAGATCTGCTACTCAACCGCCTATTGTTCAGCAACCTCCGCATACCTTTTTTTTTTTTTTTTTTAATCAAAACGTCTCGTTTCGTTTACATCTTTCCCTTCCCTTCGTTTACGTCTTCCCACTTCCCCCTTTACGTTTTCTCCCCCTTTCCTTCGTTTACGTCTTCCCCCTACCCCATTTACGTTTTCTCCCCCTTCCCTTCATTTACGTCTTCCCCCTTCCCCATTTACGTTTTCTCCCCCGGCCCAACCCCTCTCTCCTAAACTTTACTCTTTCTGCATCCTACCCCAAGCCCCATTTTGCGTCGTCCTCCCCACCCGTTACTCGTCTTGTTTTGTTTTTCCATCATTTCCTCAATCGGACACCAAAATGGAAAGAAAAAAAAAACGAGAAATGTAGAGAAAAAATAACCAAAATCCATAGAGAGGGCGAGAGACTGAGACAGACAAAGAGGGACTCACCTTTTACCGAATCTGTGCCTGCGATATCTAGAGTTTCAGGGGTGATGGGTTTTAGGGGTGCTAATTGGAAGAGATGGGTTGAAGGAGAGAGGCAGTGGGCGAGAGAGAAGAAAAAGGGTTGAGGAGAATGATCTGGTTGGGCAATTGCAGAGAAGGGGTGAGGGAGAGGTTCGAGTGAGAGAATGGGCGAGGTCTGGTTATTTTCTGTACGGGCTTTGAACGAGGGAGAAGACTTCGAGAGGGAGAAGAATGGAGAGTTAGGTCTGGGCGTCTGCGCGAGGTCTGGTTATTTTCCGTACGGGCTTCGAACGAGAGAGAAGAGTTCGAGAGTTCGAGAGGGAGAGTGGAATGGAGTGGAGAGTCGAGAGGTCTGGGTGTCGGGGTGAAATGTATGAGGGATAAGAGGAAGAACGAAGTAAACCGTGAAGTGGGCTAGAACCGGGTTTGAACACGTCAGGAGTGTGGAGTGCGGTCACTGAACCGGAGGTTGAGTAGATTTATTCTTTATAGAATACTACGAAGTCCATGAAAAAATATAGGAAATATACATTTATAATTTGTTATATCATATTTACATTAATTTATAAATTTTAATACAATATTTTTATGGATGAAAAGTTTGTTTAAATTAAGTTGATGATTAATCTGGTTTTGAGGTCTTTATTTAACTTGCTTCAAGATGTATTATATAAATAAGAAAAACTCTATGAGCAGTTGATTTTGCACTCCTCTTGCGCACGAATCTACCTGGCATGCCACCTACAAAATGAAACAGGGTGTTTTGGCATGCGAAAATGGGTCGTTAGGGACAAGCGGGAGACGAAAAACAAAGGGGGAAATGTGCACTCTAAATGTAACAATGCATTTTCTTCTATTGAAATGGTGAGTTTCGTTCCATTGATCCTCCTTCTCTGCATGAATCCTTCTCTCCATTCTCCTTCTATTCCCCCATCCATTCTCCTTCTCTCCTTCGTCATGCTGCCGAACCCTAATTCTAATCGTAGCCAAAGGTTCCGCCGATCCTCCTTTTATGCATGAATCCTTCTCTACATTTTCCTCCCATTCCCTCGTCCATTCTCCTTCTCTCCTCCATCTCCTCCATCCCACTCCCAAACCCTAACCCTAATTCTAGCCAAAGTGCACAAATCATTTTTTCCCTTCTCCTTCTCTCCCTAACCCACGGGCACTTACTTATCTTCCTCTTCTGAAAATCCTAGATTTAATCTCCATCTTCTCTGTGATTTGTCGTCCACTCGATATCTCTCTCTCTCTCTCTTTGTGATTTTCAATAAACTTACGTTGATTAAGTATGTGGGATGTAAAAGTTAGGTATTTAATTTGTAGTTTTGAGATGCATTTTTTGTCAAAATTTGATTATTTGGGTACGAGGATGCTAACGTGATTAGTTTATCTATGGACTAAAATGGCAGTGATATTTTCTCTTATTGTTTTCAGCTTTAGTTTATCTTTGGTTTGAGCTAGTCTTAATCACACAACATGTCCTTTTGTTTACTAGATGATGCTGTAATTTTGTTGTTTTTATGTGCGGTTCCTTCTAGTTTTGAAGAGTTACTTTTGGGAGTTTTATTACAATTGCTTGTTAGTTTTGCTTGTTTCCATGTTGTTTGCTGCACTTTTTGGAATGTTCTGCAGAATAGTATAGAAAAAATGAAATTCTACTTGAGTTAGAAAGAAAAGAAGAAGAGTAATGCATGTGGTAGAGAGTAAGCTTTGATGACCCAATTATCGTGCCCATAATTGTTTTAGCAGGATGGAAAAGTTAGTTTTTAGTGAAAAGTTGTAATCCTTGAGTTTGATACGTGTTACTTCTTAAATATGAGTTCGGAATAATTTTTTCATGTTTCTTCTTAAATATGAGTTCCAATTGATTTTTTCATGTGTATAATGCATTTGGAGATGAAGGGTTATTTCTCCTAATTTTATGCTAATTTTGGTTTAATAGAAAATTATCATATTGTTCGTATATAATCAACTTCTTGTAATTTAGGGTTTTAGTGATTAAGCGTGTTATGTTAAGATCAAATCTAGAACCCTCTAAGCTATAGTTGCAAGTGTTGGACTATGTCAGCACATATATATTTGTGTTCATTGACTTATTTTGCATCTTCCTTTTCATGTACGATTTTTTTGGTTAGAAGTTATGGCTGCATATTGTGCTGGAGCAGTTTAGAAAGACTAGTATTATTTGAGTTTTCCAACTGAATGGTTTTGTCAGCATGATGGGTCAAACTGAGTTTGGATTTTGTTTCAATTATTGGGAGCCCAAAGACATCGAGTGTCGTGTGTCATGGATATAGGGTGTTAGAGAAATTTTATTTTTCTGGTTTTAGCTTTATTTTTTCGCGGCCGCACGCACTCAATGTCATTAGAACAGGCATTGTAACTCATTACAGATTTAAAATGACATCATTAGTTTTTTCATCTTATCTTGTTAAGCGAACTTCAAGGAATGACCCAACGTGCATCTACGATCATAAAGCTCCACTTAGAACATCAAATACGCCTAGAAATCTGAGACGATCATTCTATGGGTGTCCAAAGTACAATATGGAGGTAGAAGATATTTTCATTACTATGACATTTCATGGGTTTTTACAAAATTTTTATATCTAACATACTAGTCGTTTGTTTGTGTATAATCAAGTATTACCATATTGCAACTATTTTAAATGGGCAAATAGTTGTGAAGATAAAGAGAAAGAACTTATAAAGATAGAAGCTAAATTATTAATGAATGAGGAAGAGATTAAAAAAATAGAGGAAGAGATTGTAAAGAGGGAGTTGGGAGTTCACAATGAATAAGTTGTAATTCAAAGACAACAAGCAGACATCCGAAGTGAACACACCCTACTTCGTGTGTATTGGGTTATTACCATATTAATATCATTGTATTTAATAAAATCAAAATGAAGCCCCACTTAATGGAAACTTTGTACATTGTATTTTGAAACCTTTCGTTAAATTTCATGTAAGTGTTGACAATGCTAATCTATGTTAAAGCCACTTTCTGAGATATTTACTTCTTCTCTTAGTCCATGTATGAAGTATAGGATCTTGAAGATTTTGTATTGTTGTTTATTTTGAAAAATGCTAAGGTGAGTATGGCATTGAGGGCTAAAGCAGTGCAATTAACCATCTAAAAACGCCACTATTGCTCAAGCGTCCGTAAGAATGAACAAAGAGCTAACAAATCCAAAATTCAGCAAAAGTTAAAAATAACCTATGGTTCAGAAAAGATAATGATGACTTTGCAACAAGATTAACACAAGACTTGATCTCCTCCATTGATCCAGAAATAGTTGCTCCATCCTATTTCGCATCTCAGTTTGAGAACAAACCCAAAAACTCTTCATACCCAAAAGATTACCTTAATTGCATTCCACTTCATGAGTTGCCACTTCTCGATAGAAGTAAATGTAAAGTACTAACTACACAAATAAGTTTCTTTTGAAAACAACACACTACTTGGAAAAACCAATAAATAATTTTTATAGCACAGGAAGGATTTTTACACAAATTAATAGTTCTATATCCATTAATGCCTCTTGGTTGCTGACACAAGAAAGAGATTAACAATACTTTGTAATTTTACCAACACTTGAATTGCCTTAACTACAGGGGTAAGATATTGCAATTAGCAAAACCTTCAGTCCAAATAAACCAACTAGTAACTTCATCCATACACTTCATATAAATGAACAACTTCAAACATTTTAAGTACATTTTTAAGGAGACATACCAATGATCTGCATGAAGTACATGCTCAATATCCTTAGAATGAAAAACCAAAATCCCCCACTACAACTGCATACAGCTCCAGTTGTGTCACATCCCCATTATCCGACTATGTTCCATTCATCCCAAGATGCAATTGTGAAGATAATATAATGTAATATAACAGTTAAAAACCAGCCTCATTGATAATGCAAACAACAACATCAACATTAGAGAGCAAAAAAGTTTAACATGATTAAGTACACTTTCTTGAGTCTCAATCATTGGTTGGCCAAACTGTGTTCTACTACTGTCCAAAACCTCGATGGTGTTTCCACACAGCAAATAAAAAAGGGTGAGCTTACAATTTGACTGCAAATAAGAATACAATATAATTTAAATAAAAATATAATATTATTTAAATAGTAAAAGGTAATAAACTTGAATGGGAGCACTATCTTGTGTCCTAACTACTGTTTCACCAAATAAATCTCGGAAAGTGTCAACAACTTGGGTATCTCCTCTACGCGACTAACAATCAATAAACAAAACCAAATTATATAAAACTAAATTCCAACTGCACTTGATATACGTGAAACATTGGCAAAAAAATTTGTGTATATAACAAACCTATTACATGTCTACGTTTTCCCCTCTGAGTAGCCTTTTTCGTCGTTGGTTTGCACACTCTCTCAATCATGGATACTCTCCTTAGAGATGGCAATCTGTCTTTGCCTCTCACAACAACATGACTGAGTAATCTCTTTGAACTCGGAACTGTACTTGTATCAATAGTTGTAACTGCAACATTTGAACCAGTTTGCTAAGGTGGCATATTTGTGCAGTAAACCTTGTTCATTGCACATAACTTATGAATCATATCCTTAGTACACTCATCACATGATGCTACATTTGTTACGATGTCACAACACATTTTCATGATACATGAATATCTGCTTGGTTTTGGCCTCGCATCAACAATATCATAAGTATTTCGAATAAGATTGTATCTCCTTTTTATGTTTTTCCTCCATCGATCTAATATGTACCTCTTTGGCAATGAACGAACTAGGTTAGCGTTGAAAATGGCAAATACATGTCTACATAATATCTCTCTAATTTTAAATAATCTTCATAAACACTTCGCCTCACACTCAGCCTCATTAAAGTACACAGATAGGTAACCTCCTTGATGAAGTCATCAACAGAGACTTCATTTTCTACATGGTATGTGATAATGCACCATCATTTTCATGTAAAACTGGAAGACTACCAAGCATCCCATCACTTCTTGCTAAACTTTTTTAAATTTAGAATTCGTATACAACTCCTGAAATATCTTTTCAAGTAGAAAGGTAGAAACGACGAGAATTGTGACATTGAATGAGTGGAAGTCTGCCCCATTTTCATTCACAACCTTCTTCCTCAACGCATTGTTGAAATAATCGACAAACTCTTTTAAGTTTGCCCTAGCATAAACATACCCGTCGAAAAAAGCATTCATGCTCTCATTTCATTGGATTGTACACATTCCGGCCTAAAAAGAAATCTTTGAGAAATACCGGTGCCCATTACGTACGCTCAGTATGTGAACTCTACAACCAGGCATTCTCCTGCAAGTTATACATTGTAATTAACACTTCCCAATATTTATCAAACTCCTCAATAGGTTGAGAGTCATATACATACTTTAGCAACTGACTTTTCAACCCAGTTTGTATGTTGTAGGGAACCAAGCTTCCTAGGCACTTTTTTCAATATGTGCCACAAGCAAAATCTACATCAACTATTTGGAAACATGGTAGCAATCGCATTTTTCATTACTCTATCTTGATCTGTGATAATAGAAATTGGAACTTTACCATCCATACAGTTTAACCAAGTCTCAATCAATCATGTAAACATTTATGTATCCTTACTAGAAATCAATCCTGCTCTCAAAAAGATTGACTAGTCATTGTGGTTTACACCCACAAACGGTGTAAATGGCATCCCAAACATATTTGTTAAATAGGTGGTGTTGAATGTTACGAAATCACTAAAATATTTGTAAGCTGCCCTACTTCGTGCATTTGTCTAGAAAACATTCATCAACCTAAAATCATTATCTAAATCCATTAGTGTAAAAAAGACATCATTCTTATATTGCATCTTAACAAAACACTAACAGAGTGCTCCAGCACCACCACTCCCAAGTCGTAGGTGACATGCCTTGTCAATGTAATTACGACAATCTTTTTCTAAGAATGATAACTTCTCAAACACACTAGTTCCGTGCATAGGAGCGGTGAAACTCTTATTCATTCAGATGTCAACCTGATCATTTGTATCTCATACTATGTTTATTGACTAGCTCACTTTTCTATTACAACGAAAGAACCTTGACTTTTGTGGGCTTAGGTCGTGATTGTGTGTATTGTGAATAGTTAATACTTTCAGCATCTCATCAATCAATGTAGCATTTATCTTTGCCTTACAATCTATCTTTGACGTCGGGCGTGGTCTCGTGACATTTGACTTTAGATTTCATGCATTCCCACCATGAGCACAACCCAACGTGACATATCTAAGACTCTCATTCTCATCCCTTTTACTCATTAGCTTTATTACCTCGAAACTGCATTATTTCTCATATCTCTTATAATAAGAAACTAAGTCTTCTTTGAATTTAAACACCATCCCAACTTGGGCTCCTCATTGTTATCATCCCCTTCAATATGGATTGTATTTTGTATCCTAGACTCATCGTCATCTTTGGTTTTAGTAGTATTATGCACAGAGGGCGTAGAAAAAGTTTCGGCCTCCCTAGAGTCACGTGTGGCCTCCTAAATTTCTTCCACATGACTTAAGCTTGCATGGTTTAAACCAATTGGAGAGTTAATTGAAGAGTGAAATGGGGACACAAGATTTTCCTCCAATTTACAATAATAAAAATACATGCTTAAATCAATATAAGCATAGTAAAAAATAAGTACACTACTTAAATGAATGAACTCATCGCCTAACTAATACGTGGAGATGAGTTGGCATCAGTACAAGAACAAAGGGTGGTAACCATGCATGTGGCATTGGTGCATAACAACCATGCATAATTTGAGAAATTCGAATAAAATGGTCTTAGTATCACTTGACATATAAACCAATATAAATAAAAGAACCAAAGATGTAGCGATAAATATAGACATTAATAGAACAGTTAAATGAGTTTTAATTAAAATTCTAAATACCTTGGTGGCTGGATTGGTTGATGGATTTGTGGTAAAAGGTATCGAGGAATATAGATAAAATGATCTTTGTATCACCTAAGATATAAACCAGTCATGATAATGAGCCAAAACTGAATTTTAAATAATATTCTCATTACATGGATTGATGGATTTATAGATGGATCTGTGGCAAGAAGTGTTATAGGAGATGCATACTCTCTCCCTTTTCCCATTCTAGAGAGTATCTATCAATATTTTACAATAATAAAATCATCTTCTAACTGAAAATTTGAAACAGAAAATATCAACACCTCATCAACTTAAAAAGATTAACACATTTTAAACCAATTTGAGCATATGTATGCACATTGGAATTTTAACAACAGCTTTATCACAAGTTGGAGCTGAATGTGTAGTGCATTTAATACGCACACCCCAACCCTTCAATTTTTTTTCACACATGATAAATTATATTATAGAGTCTTTCTACTTGTAAAGTAATATAAAACAACACATTTTATATTTTTACATGATAGCATTAAATTTGGTAGTGAAATTTAAATTTAAAATATCTTCCTAATGAATGTTTTAATTGGTACTCTCATGACTGCAAATGAATGCTTTAAATCCAAAGAAACAAAAATAAATTACACAGGTGCCAAGAACAATAAAATGTTCAAAGTCTATGAAGAATACTGAATAACACAATCATCAACAAGGCATCCAAAACTTGAACTACAAGGGGTAGGGAGGGAGTGTTAATATAAAGTATAAATAATTAAACCTATATCTTTTCATCAATTTAAACTTTTGGAATAAATGTTGATTTCACAGTGAAACCAATATGCAAACAGCAATATTAGAACGTTCAAAATTGCATCTTTTTAGCAATTCATAGATATGTAGAACTAAGGTGGAGATCAAAGGCAGGCAGTCTGGCTATATTTCTAAACAAGTATTGCTTCAAGCGTCTATCATCAAGCAAGTTATGGGATTTGAATGATCAACATTAGAATTTGTTACCTCATTTTTAAGCTCATAGAGTACATGGAACAAACAGTTAATTTGATTATGAGCAAATACTGGAAATTGAGAACAACCATAGAAGTCCAAGAGCAAATAAACAGATCTAATTTTTATGGGATATTAATTGCCAGCAGTCTCAATGCCTAAGAATATTAAATTAGCTATTAAACAGGTCTAGCTTTTACGGGAAATTTACTTTTGTGAGTTTTCATAAATGTTTATTAATCATATTGAAATCCCCATGACCCATTCGAAAGAAACAATGATATCTATGAGGCATGGGAAAAACAGAGCAGGCCTCCAAATACAGATCATGCCTCTTTTTTACAAGGTTTGAAGACAGAGACTGGGGCAAAGCATCAAATCAAAAATAACTTATTAACTCTTTAAAGAACATAGTGAATCATATCCTCACTTTCTAACTCTTTCAAGAACAAAGAGCTTGGGGTTTCTTTTGTATAATCCAAGAAAATTAAAGAATACCAACCAAAAACGTCAGTGGGGGAAATGTGTGTACCAACCAGAGACAACGCTAACGAGTAGGGAGCTTTTGGTGGATTTGATGATGGAGGCGTGCAACAGAACTTTGTGATCTCAGAGAGAGACGTTGGTCGAAATGGCACCCACAAACGAAGAAAATGGGGAGTGCGAAAATGGGATTTCGAGAGACGAACAAGATTTGGGGAGGAACGAGGGATTTGGGCTTTCCTTTCGTTGTCTTCTTCTTGTTTTGTTTTTTTATTTTTTTAAATATAATATAACTGTTCTACCAAGTTGGCGGAGTGTGCAATTTCGTCTGCAAAATCGCCTGTATGTAGAAGAACTATATAAATAAAACAAGAAAATAGTCCAACTTTGCTTGCATTGCTCATAGTCGCATTCAACTATAATTTCACAAATGTTAGTTTGACGAGAAAAATCCACAATATTAGAAACAATTATAATTTGACACTCAGCATATTTAAGATGTAGACGGTCCCACACTATTTACATTTTTTTCCCAATAAAGAACAATCTCATCCAGTATCGTCCTCTTCTTATCTGAAGGGTGAGGTTCTCTCTTTGTCCGGGCAGAGGTTTGTCTCTTAAGCTTGTGAGATTGAATAGATAAGTATGGAGGCTGAATTAGCAAGAATGTGGGAAGGTTTTAGCCTCACTGATCAAGAGAGGCAGGAACTTATTCAACCAACAATAGATTTGCGTGAATTTGTGTAAAAAGGGAAGTCATGTCTACTAGCCTCGATCATCATAGACAAAGCAGTCAACAAAGAGGCTTTCAAGTTGACTATGTCGAAGATATGGAAGTCAGAAGGATGGGTTCAATTCAGAGAAGTTGGAGACAACTGTTTCTTATTAAAGTTTTGGGGAAAACAAGACAAGGACAAAGTGATGCTTGGAAGACCTTGGTTATTTGACAGATTCCTTGTATGTCTACAAGAGTCTGAAGGCCACAATCCCCCAAAAGACATATCCTTTTCGAATGAAACTTTCTGGATCCAGCTACATAACATGCCCTTGGCTAGCATTACCAAGAGGATGGGTACTCAAATAAGCTTTGGGATTAGGACTGTGATGGTAGGAGAGGTGGATGACAAAGGGCATAGATGGGGAAAATGCATGAGAAAAAGAGTGAAAATTAACATTACAAGTCCTTTAGCTAGAGGAAGTTGATGAGAGGCAAATATGGATTCCTTTCAAGTATGAACACCTACCAACATTCTGCTTCCTATGTGGTGTTATAAAACATATTAAAAAGTTATGTCCAAATATGAAGATGAGGTCAAGTTCTGCAGATGAAAATAATTCTAGTATGGGCCATGGTTACGTGCAACTTCTGTAAAATTTAGCAACCATGACTCAAGGAGGTATGGGGTTGACTAGAAACCCCAAATAGGGAGGCAGACTAGGAACTCCGGCGAGGAAACAAGCGACATAGATGGAAAAGAAATCTCTGCTCTCTAGGCAGAATCAAAGGAGAAACTAAAGGAATCTCTAGCTATACAAGGAAATAACATCCCGTTAAAGAAGGAGGAAATCTCTATGAATTCCCCAGATCAAGATAGTGAGGAAAAGAATGAGCCAATATCTTGGGAGTTGATGAAAGAGTCCTTAATTTATGGAAGTGCAACGGATAAGGGATTTCCTTCCAAATTGAGAGACTCGAGGATAATGAAGGAGGTAATAATGGAAGATTTGGAGACTCAAAAATAGCAAGGAGTAGTTATCAATAAAGCCAGCCATCAACACGACTCATCCCTTGAGAAAGAAGTAAGTTCTTTGGACTAGCTTCTATCTGATCAATTACTTTTCCTTGCTCATTCCAAAAAATAAACTAGTTGGAAGGGAAGGGTCAGGGAGAAATTTTTATCATGATCTTATAAAATCTCCAACAATCTGTAATAATGAGAGTAAGACTGACTCTAAGAAAATGGTTATGAATACCTGTGTGGTGGAGGAACTGCATGAAGTATAGGTTAAAAAACCAAAAAATATGCTCATACCTAGAAGGAGCTTAACTCAGGTAGAATTGGTGGAGGCTGCTAAGCAACCCCATTAACAGCCATGAATTGCATAAGTTGGAATTTTTGGAGGTTTGGAATCTCCCAGATAGTTAGAGACCTTCACCATATGGTGTAGAATAAGAACTCAAGTCTCATATTCCTCACCGAAACTAAATGTAGCAGGAAAAAGGTGGAGAAAGTGAGATCTGTCATAGGTTTCGAGCATGGCTTTGTAGTTGGTAGAAAAGGGCTTAGTGGTGGATTGGCTTTTCTATGGAAAGATCATATATCAGTGGCCCTAGAATCTTATACCCAATTCCATATCTCTATAAGGATCACTCATCTTGGAAATGATAAGAAGTGGCTAGTAACTGGTTTTTATGGCAATCCTCTGATTTCTAAAAGAAAAAAAGTTGGGAACTTCTAAAAGCTTTAAAACCAGAGGGAAGAAGGGCATGGATATGTATGGCGGACTTCAATGAGATACTTCATTAGCATGAAAAATACGGTGCTATTATTAGGCCTTATAGCCAACTAGAGAGTTTCATATTAGCTGTTGAAGACAATGGACTTAGTGACCTAGGCTTCCATGGTGACAAATACACGTAGAGTAATAATAGGGAAGGCAAAGCTTTTACAAAAGAGAGACTAAATAGAGCTTTTGGCAACTCTATGTGGCATGATTTGTTTGCTGCTACCAGTATTAGAACCTTGACAATACAAAGTTCTGATCATAGCCCCCTTCTAATCTCACTGGAACACAAAATACATGAGGGAAGTAGAAGAAGAAAAGTGTTTAGATATGAAGCAAGATGGGCTCAAAGAGAGGATTGCCATTTCTTAATCAAGGCAGAATGGAATAAACCAGTAGTGGAAGAAAATACATTGATGGCTACTACAAAAGGACTACAAAGATGCAAAGAAAAATTAGTTGTTTGGAGCAAAGAGGCATTTGGGTAGTCTTAAGTCCCTTATCCAATCCAAACTCAACCATATCTCGTATTGGCGAAAGGTGAACTGACTAGTAGGATAAAAGGCATGCAAAGGAAGTTGATTTGTTACTCGAAGTGGAAAACCTCAAATGGAAACAAATAGCAAAATAGAAATGGTTAAAGGATAGGGACGGAAATACCAAGTTCTTCCACCAATGTGCAAGCCAATGAATGAAATGCAACACCATTCACAGAATCACAAATGAGGCAGGCAAAGCGAAAGCAAACCTAAAGGATGTTAGTGCTCACTTCCAAGAATTTTTTCAGAACTTGTTTACATCCTCCCAACCCACAGGTTTTGAAGAATGTTTACAACACATGGACACTAAAGTAACTGCAGAGATGAATAGCAACTTAATCAGAGAATTTACAACTCAAGAGGTGGAAGATACTCTCTTACAAATGAATCCTCTAAGTCCTCCGATGGATTTCTTGCTACATTCTATCATAATCACTTGGGCACATTGGGAAAAAAGTCAATGAAGCAGTTTTGTCTGTACTGAATTCAGATGGGAAGGTTGATAAAATCAATGTGACTTATATAGCTCTCATTAAAAAATTCTCCTACTAAAGCATTTGGTTTTGGTCAATCGATCTCTGCAATGTCATTCAGAAAATAATTTATAAGATATTGGCCAAGAGATAACAGATTTTACCTGGGATTATATCTCCAATTCAGTTAGCTTTTGTTCCAGGCAAGTTGATTTCAAGTTGATTTCAGATAATATCATTGTAGCTTATGAAGCAATGCACACCATGAATAGCATATTATCAGAAAAGTTAGGTTATATGGCTTTGAAACTCGATATGAGTAAGACATATAATCAGGTAGAATGGAGTTTCTTAAGAGTAGTACTGAGTAAAATGGGATTCAATCAAAGATGGACCAAACTGGTTATGAAGAGTGTTGAGTCTGTTACTTACTCTATTCTTATCAATGGCAATCCTCAATGTCTCTTTAAACCATCTGGAGGAATTAGGCAAGGTAATCCATTATCACCTTACTTATTCATCCTATGACTCTCTACTAAGTTATGTTGAGCAATCATGAGCAATATTAGGGATCCCTTTGGCAAGAAGAGAAATTCACATTAACAATCTCTTTTTTTTTGTTTTTGTTTCAGATGATAGTTTACTATTTTGTAAAGCCAATTCTTTAGAATGGAGTAGAATGATAAGCATTCTGGAATGTTATGAGAAGGCTTCTGGACAAAAGTTGAATATGGACAAAACCTCAACACAGTTTAGTAGGAATACCCCGTGAGACTCAAAAAAAAAAAAATCATATTGAGTATTGCAAGAATCATATCCACACTATCATATGAAAAATATCGTGGATTACCTACCCTTGTTGGTAGATCTCGAGCAAGCTCATTCAGAAGCATGCTAAGCAAAGTTAGACAGAGGATCAACAACTACAAAATAAAATTCCTCTCTTAAGCAGGGAAAGAAATCTTGCTCAAAGCAATAGTGCAAACCTTACCCACATTCAACATGGGAGTGTTCAAGCTTCCAGGATGGATGTCTACTAAGAGATAGTAATAGAGTAATGCATAATTATTGGTGGGGTCAGCAAATGAATAAAAGAAAATTCCATTGGATCTCTTGAAGTAAGATGGGGAAAGCAAAATCGCTAGTGGTCTTGGGTTTAGGGACTTGGAAAGCTTTAATCTAGCTATGTTAGTCAAAGAAGGATGGAGATTGACTCAAAATCCCAATTCTTTAGCAGCTCATGTGTTACAACAGAAATATTGTCCTGAGCAATCATTTCTTCAAGCCAAGCTAGGATATAGACCATCATACATCTGGATAAGTATTTTAGCAATAAGGCCCTTACCAAACAAAGGATTATTCTGGAGAATGGGTAATGGTGAGCAAACTCTAATATGGCAAGACAAGTGGATCCCAAAACCCTCTTCATTCAAAATACAAAGCGCAGTCAAAATTGCTGATTGATTGTGAAGTAAGAACTTGGAGGACCTCCCTAATTGATGAAATCTTCCCAAATGAAGAATCTAAGATCGTAAAGAATATTCCTATTAGCCTTTGTAGCAAGCCTGATAAGATAATTTGGAAAGGAACCTCGAATGAACAATTTACAGTGAGAAGTGCTTATCATATGCACAAAGAAATGTAGGAACAACACAAGGGGCATACATCTTGCAGTAGAATTCAAAAGCATCCATGGTTAGTCATATGGAAATTAAAAATACCTCAGGCTAATAAAATTTTTTTGTGTGGAAAGCATGTCATGAAGCTATACCAACAAACTTAAATCTCTAACAAAAGAAAGTCCTAAAGAACCCAAATTGTTGTTTAGAAGAAGAAGAATCAGTAGCTCATGCCCTATGGAGATGTACAGCAGCACAAGACATATGGAGCCATTGTTCCAAGCAAATTCAAAAAAGTCATTTCAGCAAGGATTCATTTCTAGAAATCATGGAGGCAATGTATGAAAAATATGAGCAAGAAGAATTGGAGGAGATAGCTATGATTGTTTAAAGGATTTGATAGAGGAGAAATAAAATTATTTTCCAAGCTAAATTCATCCATCCAAACCTAATAGTGAAACAATTAAAAGAGATGCTGCAAAACCTGAAAGAAACAAATTAACAGAGCACAAGAAGGTCAAAATCAGTTAGTAGCACAAACCAGAAATGGGATCCTTCACCTCAAAATACCATTAAGATAAATTGGGATGCAACTATTGATAAAGTTCAGTGCAACATAGGAATTGGAGTAATTACTTGTGACTAGGAAGGTAAAGTTCTGGCCACAATGAGGATGAACATAAATTTATTCGCTGGCCCTCTACTTGCAGAAGCCTCTGGTGCTCTCCATGCTATAATGTTTGCTCTTGATTGCGGTCTAACGAGAATAATACTTGTAGGGGACTCATTGCAGGTGATTCAGGCCATTAAAAGAGAAGAGGAGGATTGGAGAAGTGCAGGAATGGTGATCAGTGATATTAAGGAAAAGATTAAAAGCTTCTCTAAGTGGATTGTGAATCATATCAAAAGAGAAACCAATGTTGTAGCCCAAACTTTGGCTAAAAATGCTTTACATATTTATGATGTAATTGTTGATATGGAGGAATGCCCTTCATGTATTCTTTCATTGTTATCAAGATTTGATCAATAAAACAATCTTGTTTATAAAAAGACATCCCACATTATTTAAGGTACAATGCATTTAATTCCTCCCATGGCCTCTGCATTAGGGCCAGATTTTTTTTTCCTTTCAATTAAAAAATTCAGGAAATCGAGTTGATCCGATTATTCGTTAGAATTTTACTCATATGAGTATCTGGATTTTGCATCCTCTTATATTAGGATGCGAGTTGGAAAGGGGGTTTTTTCACCCAGCTAGGTTGGGCTCAAGCCGCTCTCTCAAAGCCCTTGATCCATGACTCAGCAGGCCAAGTAATGCAAGGAATAAAGTCCAAGCCGGCCCACAGGGGAAGAGATGGGCAGCCCTCCCACGAGCCTAGTGTATTAATAAGGAAAAGACTGGTCGAAATCCTGTCCCTTGAAGGATCAATAGCATTAAATGCAAAGTTGAATGATCGACATCGAAGTCAGGTCCCTGTTGTTGACAAGAACGACCACATTAAATGTGGCACCATGCCATCAAGAACAAGTGATGATCATTACAGGGACAACAAGGTTTGGGACCACTCAAAAGACTTAGTATAAATGGAAAAATGTTGGTCAGAGAAGGAGGTTGATCACTCTCTTTAGGTTCCCAATAGAAAACATATTCTGAGTTTGGCATCAAAGATATCATGGACACACTCGACTATCGAATCTTCCTCCTTTGCAAGCACTCGAGACGTCATCATAGTTGGAGGTTACAAAACACGCCTTAACATGAGTACTATTATATAATACAAGTTCTGGATCAATATCCAATACCTGTAATTGGTTTTACATTTTTTTTAAAAATTACTTTATATATAAAGTGACAAATGTCGTTTTATATTTATAGCCATCTTCTTTTAAATAGTTTTTAACAAATTTGGGTAGCCGATTACAACACGGATAACTACTTACTCACATTTTTAAACTAGGATTCCATCCGAGTTATAATCGATTAATTGGAACGGATATCTAGATTGCATTATAAACCCGGATGTAAATTTTAGTATCTGAATCTGCATCCAAGTGCAACCCTACCTCCCATCGTTGGAAAATGAATAAGGATCATTCTCCCGCTGTCGGGGGCAAGGAGCAAGGATCACTCCATCCATCCCTCTTCATATATCAATTGTTTTAATTGTATTTTTTTATTATTATTTACTTCTTTATTTTTAGTTTTTTAAATGATATGAAAACTTTATATACATGTTACCACGTGCGTTATCTGCATGAACACATTTTGATTTTTAATCAAATGTGACATGATAAAATTGTGACCTGGGCAGATTTTTTGGGTCGGCAGGCGAGATGAAAAAACATTTGATTAAGTTGTCAATAATCACATACTAAATCATAAAATTAAAACCAAAATTTCTTCTTAAAAAAAAAACATATAAATCCAACAACTATATTTATAATTCACACGCTTGTGAAATAAATAAATAGTATCTATTTTTAAAAGAACAATATTAGGGTTACCAATCCACCGAGAAATTGTATCAACAGTATATTTTTTTTTAACCCTTTTATATATATATAATATATATATTCATTTTTAAAAAATTTAACAAAATAAAAAATACAATACTAAAAAATAAACAAAGGAAAAACTTAAGAGCATCTATATTGGTTTATGCATATATATATGTAAAGTCATATTTGCATAATATGAGTCTAAATTTCTCTACATTAACTTATGCATATCCATATATTTAGTTAGTTATGAACAGTTCTTATCTAAATTTGGATAGCTACTATTCACTCTTCAAATATTATTTTATTAATTATTTCTCTCTCCTCTCACTCTCTCTCACAATTATTTTCTCTTCTCCATCCCTCAACAATACAATAAATATTCATCTACACATTCATTTTATTATTATAATATATTATATATATATTGTTAATTTTATTATATTTTTAATATAATATATAAAAAATATATTTTTTTATTATTACATTTGTATTATTAATATCAAATATATGTAGTGAATGCTATTTATAAAATATATATAAGAAAATTGATTTTAGAAAAAAATTAATAATAATAAAAAATATTATTTTATTATTATTATATCTTAAATATGTATAAGTTAATATGAAAGTTTTGTAAGAATAACCTAATAAATATGTATATATATATATATATATATATATATATAGATAGACCAATATTAATTCTCTGATCGATACAAATTTCATCCGAGATCTCCTACAAAAAAGACATCAGAATTTAGGAAAGTTCTCGTACAACATCCTTGTTCGATCGCCAGTCCCTTTTTGTCTTTTGATTTCTTGGTTCGGACCGCCATTCCGTGTCAAACCTCCGTTACCAGATTAGAAAGCCAATTGAGTCAATGACAATGTAATCCTCCACCCCTCCACAAATACCAAAATACCCTCGTTCAATCCCTCAAGACTCGAGTTTTACCCATGTTCCAACTGCTACTGATCTCTTTCTCACGCGGTCTCGCCTAATAAATCTGAATCTCCACCGTTACGTTCACTCCACCACGCGCATCACGATGCACTCGACGAAGTCACGCCGGAAAGTGGCCCCGAACGGAGCTTCAGCCGCCGTAGATAACGGCGCAGACTCGGCAGACAAGCTGGAACAGCTCCTCCTTTCCTCGGCCATCTGCAACAACGAAGACTTGGGCCCGTTCATCCGCAAAGCTTTCTTATCGGGGAAGCCCGAGACGCTGCTCCACCACCTCCGCCACTTCGCCCGATCTAAAGAGTCCGAAATCGAGGAGGTCTGTAAGGCCCACTACCAGGACTTCATCCTCGCCGTGGATGACCTCAAGTCACTCCTCTCCGACGTCGATTCTCTCAAGTCCTCCCTCTCCGACTCCAACTCCAGGCTGCAGTCCGTCGCCGGCCCACTCCTCTCCTCCCTCGATGCCTTCCTTGAGTCTCGCACGGTTTCTCAAAATGTCAATCTTGCCCTCCAATCGCTCGCCAACTGTATCCGTCTGATCGAGGTCTGTTCCCGATCCAACTATCACTTGTCCAACAACAACCTCTACATGGCGTTGAAGTGCTTGGACTCCATTGAGACCGAGTTCCTCGACCAAACGCCGTCTTCCACGCTGAAGAGGATGCTGGAAAAGAAAATCCCGGAGATTCGAGCGCACATAGAGAGGAAAGTGAGCAAAGAGTTTGGCGATTGGCTGGTGGAGATCCGGGTCGTTAGCCGCAATCTCGGCCAATTAGCTATCGGCCAAGCCTCCTCGGCGCGCCAGCGCGAAGAGGATCTCCGAATCAAGCAACGCCAAGCCGAGGAGCAGAGCCGGCTCAGTCTTCGCGACTGTGTTTATGCTCTGCAGGAAGAGGACGACGACGAAGATGATCACAACGCACAGAGCAATGACAGTAACAGCAGCTTCGATTTGACTCCTCTATACAGAGCTTATCACATACACCAAACCCTAGGTCTTGAGGACCGGTTCAAGCAATACTACTTCGAGAACCGGAAGCTCCAATTGACGTCGGACTTTCAGGTATCTTCTATGACTCCGTTTCTAGAATCCCATCAAACATTTTTCGCGCAGATCGCCGGGTTTTTCATTGTGGAAGACCGGATTTTGAGGACTGGTGGGGGTTTGATTTCGAAATTGGAGGTCGAGAACTTGTGGGAGACAGCCGTGAGTAAAATGTGTTCCGTCTTAGAGGACCAGTTTTCTAGGATGCAGACCGCGAACCATTTATTGTTGATTAAGGACTATGTGAGCTTGTTGGGAGTGACTTTGAGGAGGTATGGGTACCCGGTGGATTCCTTGTTGGATGTCTTGAGCAAACATAGGGATAAATACCATGAGCTTTTGTTGTCGGATTGCCGAAGACAGATTAGTGAAGCCCTCGCGGCCGATAAGTTTGAGCAGATGCTAATGAAGAAGGAGTACGAGTACTCTATGAATGTGCTTTCCTTTCAGCTACAAACGTCGGATATTGTGCCGGCCTTTCCTTATGTGTCACCTTTTTCATCTACGGTGCCGGATTGTTGTCGAATTGTGAGGTCCTTCGTGGAGGATTCCGTGAGTTTCATGTCTTATGGTGGGCAGTTAGATTTTTATGATGTGGTTAAGAAGTATTTAGATAGGCTGTTGAGTGAGGTTCTGGACGAGGATTTATCGAAGCTTATCAATACATCTGTGCATGGGGTTTCACAAGCTATGCAGATGGCTGCCAATATGGCTGTCATGGAGCGTGCTTGTGATTTCTTCTTTCGACATGCGGCACAGCTCTCAGGGATTCCCTTGAGAATGGCTGAGAGGGGCAGGAGACAGTTTCCGTTGAGTAGAGCCCGTGATGTGGCAGAAGATATGCTCTCTGGGTTGCTGAAAGCCAAGGTTGATGGTTTCATGACACTAATTGAGAATGTGAACTGGATGGCTGATGAGCCTCCGCAGAGTGGGAATGAATATTTAAATGAGGTTATTATATATTTGGAAACTCTGGTTTCAACTGCTCAGCAGATTTTGCCGGCTCAGGTCCTCAAAAGGGTTTTACAAGATGTTCTTTCTCACATCTCTGAGAGGATTGTTGGAGAATTATATGGTGACTCAGTTAAGAGGTTTAATGTAAATGCCATAATGGGGATTGATGTTGATATCCGGTTGTTAGAATCATTTGCGGACAATCAAGCTCCAATTTTCTCTGATGGGGATGCAAATCAGTTGAAAATGGCGCTTTCTGAGTCGAGGCAACTGATTAATTTGCTCTTGAGCAATCATCCAGAGAATTTTCTGAATCCAGTAATCAGAGAGAAGAGTTACAATACTTTGGACTACAAGAAAGTCGTAATAATTTCAGAAAAGCTGAGGGATTCTTCAGATCGGCTATTTGGAACCTTTGGGACAAGGGGAGCCAAGCAGAACCCAAAAAAGAAGTCCCTGGACGCTTTGATTAAAAGACTTAGGGATGTTAGCTGATTGGGTACCGGACTGTATGTACAATCCTTATTCTTCTTCTTCTCTTACCTGTGCTGATTGTCATTTGGATTTGTTCACAGTGGTTCTTTGCTAACATTATTTCTGAGGGTAAAGCCTGCCAATTGTTGTCCACTGACTGTCTCAGGAAATTTTCATATTTTATTTTGTATGTATCATTCATAATAGCTATGTATTGGTTGTGTTCTGATATTTTTTAATCCATGTTAGTTGATTTGCTTTTATATCTTACTTTGACTTCCTTGGATTTATCTCTGATCTATGAATGCAAATGTAACTCTATCCTTATGTGCTAACTCTTCCAAGTATCATGACATCAGCTACATGAAAGTATGACGTGATGTGTCAGGTCACATGCTGATGTGGGCTGAAGTTACTCGAGCCTAAGGAAAAACGTTTGAACCAGGTTATGCCAGATTTAGTCAATTTATAGTACAAATTGGTATGTCATTTCACTATTGAGTCAATGTTATTTTCCATTTTCTTTTTCATTACTTTAGTTTTGAGAGAAAATGCATGTGTGGTTATGATTGGGATATGTTATTCCTTTTATTTTGGAATTTATTTCCATGTTGCTTGGATGACTAATAGATGTCACCAATGTGACAAGATCTAACCAAGAGTGATCAGATAAGTTGCATCAAGGCGATCTGCACCAGTTTGGTAAATAAAATAACTAATTGCATGATGTTGATGCACTCTAGAACTGCTGCTTCTAACCTTTTTTATACTATTAGGTGCCATGGTAGGCCAGATGCCATGTTCAGGTCCTCTCTTGAGTGTGCCTGGATGCAAAGGATTGGAGAAGGAAATTTATGGGGATGATGGATAAATCCACTGTTTGATCGCTAAAAAGGATTGAGAGGAAATAGAAGTGGGGTTTGATAGGCTTACCACTTAGATATTTTCAATATGGAAAATGGTAGGGGGACTGAGAATGGTGGTCTCCCATTTTGACCGATACTTTTTTTTTACTTAATGATTAAAGAAGTGACTATTAGTGAATTGTTTTCTTTTTTGATATTTAAAGATGTTTAAAAAATGTTTGAATAAAAAAAAAAAAAAAGGTGCATTTGCACTTATTGGTACAATGCGGGGGGCACCATTCTCCGTGCCCCTAGCATTGTCCTTTCAATATTCTGCAATTATAAATTGAAACTAGTGACTTTCTGATGCCACCCATCTCATTCACTATTATCTCCTCAGCCTGAGAGCCTGCTTTAGTTCACTTTGAATTGTGCATGGTCTCGAAGATTATCTGACATTATTGAAATGATCAATAAAGGGACACCATTTTGCAAGTGATTAGGCATGGGATCGATATTAACAAAAGACTTTTAAGTACTTGATTTTAACCTCAATATTATGCTGTTTGGAACTCTGCCAGGACAACTCTTGAAAGAAAACACAAGAAAAGAAACAAAATGAGATTAGGGAATACTGGATGCAAACTTAGGCATATATACTTCCCTTGCTGGGGAATGCGGATGTGTTATTTGCTGTGAAGATTCATGAGATTCTATTTGCTCCATTAGATGTGTGTTATTTGGACAATGAAGTAAAGTTTATACTGTAGATTGTGCATCTTCATTATATATTTTCCCCGAGTACAAAAACAATGAAAGATTGTCTTTAGACTTGAATGAAAAGGGCTAACCCAGATTTGATCTAGAGATAGGTGTCACAATACCAAAAAAAATGATGTCACTTTCTAGTTTCTAAGCAGAGATGCATCATTTTATTTGCATTTTGGCACCTGTTGAATAGGGTTAGCTTTTTTTTAGAGATCTCAGAAAGGAAAGGATGGAAGATTTTGTGTTTAGACCTAGATGCATCTCTCTCTCTCTTAAGCGCACACAAATAAATGCCCGCACCGATCTCATATTTGTGTGTTAAGCACTTGTAATGCTGGCATCCCAGCTCCCTACCTATGGCCACAAAGCCAACTACTTAACTTATCATAACATACTATGATGAACCACGCTAAGGTTCGTGACTTGCACATCCAGCCATAACTACATTGGTACCATGTATCTCTTATGACCATTCTTAAAGCTTCTTTCATAGCTTGTCTTTTATATTTCTTATCATGATGCATGTAGAACACATAATGACATAGCTTATCGTTTGATGACCATTCTTAAAGCTTCTTTCATAATCTGTCTTTTATCTTTCTTATCATGATGCATGTAGAACACATAATGGCATAGCTTATCATGATCATAATTGAAAACATACCATGATGCATGTAAAACATATAATAACATGACATTGAAACTCACTTTCATCATGTCATAGCTGGATACGTAAAAATGAGCTTTCAATACACGGTTGTACGGGTGGCCAAGAACAAAGTCTCGACTAATGTCATTTTGCACATGTTCTTGATAAGAAGTTTTCCTTAAGTGCACCTTTGGTACTTTAGGTGGAAGTTTCCCTAATCTAATAGTTTCTAGAAATTATTTGCATCCAAGAGAATTCGCCATACATAGATAATACTTTTACAAAAATATATTATTTACCATACATGTGAGGGTAGGTATGATCATGCGCTTTAGCTCTTTGCTTTTATCGATAACAAACGTGTCAATAATCACCTATTTGAAGTTGTCGGAAAAGGGTTAGACTTGATAGGGTGAGATTGGTGCTTTTTTCAATTTCTTGAAATTGCAACAGTTATTTGCCCCGTTTGGATACAAGAACCGTTTCAACTCATCTTATCTCATATCATATCATTATTATAATTTTTTTAAATTTTTATACAAAATATAATAAATAATTTAACTTTTTTAAATTTTAAAATAATAATAATATTAAAAAATAATATTTTAATAATATTTTATTTAACTATTATCTCAACTCACTATTCAAACCCACTTTAGTGTTAGGGATTGTATTTTTGAAGAACATCACATGAGATTGCTATAAAAACTTTCCAAATTCACAACAGTGTGTTTTTTTTCTAATTTTCAGGTCATGCGGGCCTTTTAATGAAATCTGAAAAATCTAATTGGGTTGAACGAATTTAACTCAATTTGTTTTAAAAAAGGTTCTAAGGATCCTAATGGCTAGGAATTTTATGGTAAGGATGTTGCTACTCTTCTGATCTATTTAGGAGTCATAAATGGGGCTGAATTCTACTTCTCTAGATTTGGATCAGCTCAAATCCTATCTTAAATAAGGGCAGGTTTGGGACATAAGATCAGATATAAAATTCTCATCTGATATTATTATATCTCATTCCATTTTATTCTCAAATATAATTCAAATATAAAATTTTCAAACTAATCGTTATAACTTTTTCAAACTAATTATTACAACTTTTTCAAACATTTAAATAAAAAAATAAAAAATTATTCTAATTTTTTCAAATTTCAAACAAAAATGATATTATAAAATTATATTTTTACAATATTTTAACTTTATAATATTTTTTATTCAACTTTTTTCTCTCCTTTTCCAAAACTCAAAAAATGCTTAACTCAAACTATCTTACTACTATTCACAAAATTATCATCTTATCTCACTCCCCAAATCAGTCCTAAGTAGCAATCCGTGTTCGTATTATGTCAAGTATGGACATTTGACCCTAACACAACAAATTTGAATAACAGGTTGTGTCGTATCACTCATTTTAATCTGTTTAATAATTAATTAGAAATTGGTCAATATAACACAACTCATTTCAATTATTTATGTAAATGGATTGAATTAACTTGCATAATCTATTTGACCTGATTAACATAATTTCACATAAAAGTTAAAATTTATATTTATTAGTAGCTACAATATCTTCAAAAAAATTAAGCTACCTACTAACAAAAAAATATCAATATTTTTTAAATTTTAACTTATAATAAAACCAATATTACAAACCTAACAATGAGAAATATGAGTATAGGTCCAGAATTACAATTCCAACAATAAAAACATAAGTATACTAAGAAATAGCAATATTATAACCCAACAATAATAAAATTGTAATTTTGAATTAAAATTAAAACGGATTATTAGGGGTTGATTTCGAGTTAAGCAAGTTGATCCATTGTTAACCTGTTTATTAATCGTATTTTAATGAGTCAACTCATTAAAATACGAACTCATTTATATCAAACTCAAATTCGCTAATTTCGTATAATATTCGTGTTGGATTCACAAATCGTGTCACATATTATCACACCTAATCTTAAACAGAATCCGGACTATAACAAACTCCTATTAGTACAAGAATTCTTCTATAACTTATCCCAAAAATGGCTGATTTCCAATTATCACAAACTTAACAAAAAAAATTAAATTAAATTAATTTTGGCAAGAAAATATTTGGGCTTATCCATCCATACATGAGCCTAATTGGTTTATAATTTCATATCCAATCATATTTCTTCAATACTAGATTCATATGTAATACGTAAAAGCTAATGCCCCAATAAAATATTCTTCCTTTTAGCAGTATGTGTTCTAAACTTATAAATCCTAGAAAATATGGGTCAGGATGTGACAACTATCTCGTCTATTATTTATGAGTAGTGCTATTTAAAAACCCTTACACCACACTTCATTCACGTGGAATAATTTGATTTGTAATATTTAAATTATAAAATTTATTTTTTAAATTAAATTATGTCATATAGATAATATGCGGTGTAAAGACTTTTAAATAGAATTATTCTTATTTTATATATATCCTGCAGTTATCTAGAATTGGATTATTCTTGTTTTGTGCTATTACATGGTTTTAACATATTTGGAAACAATTATTAACTATATTGTATTGATATAAATGTCATGAAAAATACAAACGTAGGTCGAATTACATGCGAGTTAAAGTCAAATGACATTTATCTAAGAAACATTTAAGTCTACAAGCGATGTGATTATTTCATTCGGAGATATTCATTTCTCAAATACAAAAAGTTATATTTAATCGTGTATATTCAACTGACAAAATTGAGTCCAATTGGGTTATATTTAGTGGGCAGAGGTGGATCATCTAGAGTAGATCCTATATACTCCAACTCCAACAAAATTCCTAGCACTATTTCCAAAGTGGACGTTATGAAAAGAGTAGTGTTGTGAAAAGTCATTATATTACATATTATTCACTTCAAAAAATTTTCTCAACCTCCTATTATTCACACCACACTCCACACTCCATCTTTTTTTTAATTTTTTTATCAAATATATTTTTATATGAATAGTGAATAAAAAATTATAAATAGTTTTAAAAAAATAAATTCAAAAAAAAATTTAAAAAAATATTAAAAAATATTAAAAAGTGTGGAGTGTGGAGTGTGGGGAGGATGAATAGCAAAACCCTGTAATATAATATACTATATATAATATAGTATATTAAAACCAAAAAATCAAAAATCTGGACTGGAACCGGTAAAATCGGAAGTATCGGTTTAAAAGAATAACCGGTGCGAAATCAATTCTTGAAAATGCAAAATCAGTACATACCGGTTTGATCCCAAATTTGACCAAACCGAATCGTTACACCCCTACTTTGCAAATGCGTTATGATGTATTCCTTCCATTCAGTTCTATGAATGGCATTACTATTGTTTTTAATAATGTTTTATTTACAAAATAGTTGCATGTCTATCATTTTTTTTTTCTTAATGAGAATACGTTAAAATGTCGGAGATAGATTTTTTTTAAAAGTATGTAGAGTTAATCTTATAACCGGTCGGGCTAACCTCCACCAAAAAGCAGCTCTTCAATATTTTCATGACACATAGGCATTCCATATATACTACAATGAGACCACATCCAAGAAAAAATTCAACTCTCACACTCATTTATCCCATCTCAGTTCTCTTCTTCAACCAACAAGCAGCCCCTTGGTTGAAATCTCACAACAGATCTCCCCCTCTCCTGTGCAGATCTCTTCTTCGGTGAGCACCCTCTCAACACCCAGATCTCCCCCTCTCCTATGCAAATCTCTTCTTCCTTCGAACACTTGCAGCCCCTTGATCCAAATCTCACATTCATGCATGGACCACCATGTTTTATGTTCCTTAAGAGTTAGGACATCTTAAAAATGAGAGGTTTTGCTAGTTAATATTGGAAGATATTACATGGACAAAGCAATTGCAGAAATGAAGCCTAAGCAATGAAGCTGCCATGCAAGCTTCTTTGGCCATAGCCTTGGCCACAATGGACTTGACAATCTCTTGAGCTTTTGGTTATGATTTTTGAGTTTGTTTTCAAATGTACAAGAAGCAAACTTAGACGGATTTTCGAAAGCCAGGAATCAAGATCCAAGTTTTTTTTTTTTTAGTTTTTTGAAAAGAAAACCTTTTTTCCTTTTATTTTTTTTAAGAAGTATGTTCTTATTTCTCCTCTAGTTTGAAAAATCTGTAATTTTTAAATAGTGTTTTTAAGGCATATATGACAACTACGATAGATTTTTATAGTAGCAGACAATGAGAATGACAGTGACGAACAACATTGCTAAAGTGCACTATTGCGACAATGTTGAAGGTAGAATGTTAAATTGATTTCTATCGAATGTGATAAGGGTTTTGAAAGATATGGTGTGATAAGGTTCATTGTGCTTTAGGTAAAATTACTGATGTGGCAGATTGTGATTGAGGGTTGTTAAAGCCAAAGGACCATTTCGACCGCTCCAAAGCGGTCTTGATGTATGCATTACATCATGCATATTCAATAAACTCTCATTAATAGACAACTACGACTTAAAATATGGGACATCTACAAATACAATTAAAGACTATAAAACTTAACATAAAAAAATGATCACCCACGAACTCAAACGTATATAAAAGGAATATCCTTCTTATTCAACCAATTTTCCTATCCATCATCTACCCCTTGCATCCCCTATATATAAGATTCCTACCCACCAGACTGTTCACTAAACACAAACCAGGAAGTCAAAGAACCCCATCTACCAGTAGTACCCCCAAAGACTTATTCAGCAGATCGTTGGGAATTAGAAAAAACATGAAACCCATGTCTCCCATCACTACTATTCTGTGCCTAATCCTCTTCTTTCTCCTCTCCTTTGCAACCCCATCTCCATCAGACTCCCTCACGGCGTACCAAGTTGTTGAAGAATATGACTTCCCGGTGGGCATTCTTCCCAAGGGCGTCTTAGGCTACGAACTGGATAATTCCACAGGTAAATTCTCTGTGTATCTGAATGGCTCTTGCACTTTTTCCATTGATTCTTACGAGTTGAAGTACAAGTCCACCGTCACGGGTGTCATAGCCGAGGACAAGATCTCCAGCTTGAGTGGCATCAAAGTTAAGGTGCTCTTCCTGTGGCTCAGCATTGTGAGCGTCACTCGGGACGACGATGAGCTGGCATTCTCCGTCGGGATAGCCTCGGCGGATTTTCCGGTCAGTAATTTCGCTGAGAGCCCGACCTGTGGATGCGGCTTTGATTGTGTGACGAGTGGTGAAGGCATTAGGAAGATTAATAAGCCCTTCATGATTAGTGATCTTCTGTACTCTTCTTAAATCAGATTTGCTTTTTGAAACGAATAAAATGGCTGTAACAATATTTAGTTAGCAATAACTTTGCTGGCAATCCTAGGGAAGATGCTAACTTGTCTTTAACATGCATAAATGTGTCTTAATTATCTTAATTTCATCTCAGAATTGGGTTTGTTTTGTCTGTCTTTTAAGAATCTTTCAAAAAAGATAACCACTAGGTTTACACAGAAATCTTATATAAAAGAAATTTATAAATTAATGTGAATTAATGTAATCGATATATATATCATATTGTAAAATTATTGTTATTATGAAATAGATCGATCTGACATATCATGTATATTAAACTGCATCAATTTATAACTGTCATTTATATATATATATATATATATATATATATATATATGTATGTATGTATAGATGAATATTTCTCTGGAAACTAGGTTTTAGATTAAACTGGTTTTTCGACGGCAGATTTTGTTGGGAGGAAAAAAATAGTACATTTCATTCAAAAAAAGTCATACCGTCCGGATGATTTTGTATGAACACGCAACTCCTATCCGTGCGTAGAGTACAAGAAAAAGTGCTTTTCCCCGACGATTTTATGTTTGACGTAAATAAAATCGTCGAAAATAATCATTACTTTTAGATTATGTTTGGAGGTAAGATAAAAAATCTCATCTTAATTCTATCTCATCTAATCATTATATTTTTTTCAAATTTTTATACAAAATATAATAAACAATTCAACTTTTTCAAATTTCAATTTAATTTTTTCAAATTCTAAAATAATAATAATATTAAAAATTAATATTTTAAACTTTCATCTTAACACTATTCATAAAATTTTTAAAAATTTTCATCTTATCTCATCTACCAAGCATAACCTAAGTGATTTAGATTATGTTTGGCAACTAAGATGAGATAGAGATTTCTCATCTCTATCTCATCTCATCATTACAATTTTTTTAAATTTTTACATAAAATATAATAAACAATTCAATTTTTTCAAATCTCAATTCAACTTTTTCAAATCCTAAAATAATAATACTATTAAAAATTAATATTTTAAACTTTTATCTTAATACTATTCACAAAATTTTCATCTTATCTCACCTACCAAGCATAACCTTAGTCTGGGTTCTCAATCTTTTTGCAGCGATTTTAGTTACTTTAGCAGCGCAAATAATCACCGCAAAATTACTTTATCATTTTGCGACCTTTTTAATCACTGCAATTGGGTCCTTTCAAGGAAGGAGTTTTTCCGTACCCTTTTGCAGCGATTTTGATTACATTAGCAGCGATTATTTTCGCCACAAAATGACTTTTCCTTTTAGCATGAATTTTTCGCTTTCGTTAAGGTAAATCAGAAGTAGAGGAATAATACCAACAAACATGCATCGAGGTGTAAATTGCTGAAAAAATATGAGGGCGGCGAATTATAAGACTTTTTCTAGTAAAAAAATATTTAAAAAAATCATTTTTCTTGTAATGGTACAATGAATAGTATATAACGCTTATCTCACATTCCATCTCATTTCCTTTCCAAACACAAATATTTTTAAATTAATTATTATAAATTTTTCAAACCTTTAAATAAAAATTAATTCAACTTTTTCAAATCTCAAAACAAAATTTATATTAAAAAATTATATTCTAAAAATATTTTAATTTTATAATATTTTATATTTAAATTTTTCTCTCTAATTTTTCAAAATCTGAAAATAATACTTAATTCAAACTATCTCACTACTATTTACAAACTATCTCATTATTATTTACAAAATTTACATCTCATCTTATTTTTCAAGTATCCTCTTAAATGAGGTTTGGATAGTGAGTTAAGATGAGATGAAATTTGAATAAAATCTTATTATAATATTATTTTTTAATATTATTTTTATTTTAAAATTATTTTTAAAAAATTAATTAATTATTATATTTTATATGAAAATTTTTAAAAAATATATTATAATTAGATAATAAGACGAGAGAGGCTGTCAATTGAAGAACCCCTTAAATCACTTTTTCAAAACGTTTATATATATTGTCTGAACATTTGCAAAGTGTTCCAACACCAGCATGAAGAGTAATAATTAGTTAGGCGTAGGAATTTATACCTATCGATCATGTGCAGTACCAAACCTCGTTGGCTAAATTATTGTTGTAATTTCTAAAGCATCTTGACCTGTTGGTTACACTCATGCAACTTTTATATTCCATATGCTCTCTCTCTCTCTCTGTGAAATTCAGATAACAAAAGTAAGAATTGTTTTCTTAGAATATATTAATTGTTAACGGTTTAAAAAGATACATGTCCATATATATATAACAAAAGAAATACTTGATTTGTAAAGAATTTCTATATAAAAAAATATCAAATTTATAAACTTGATTGTTTTGATGTGATGCATAAATTTTATAAGTAATATTAGATACAGTTATAGGTTATGTAAGTACTGCATATTCTTTTTGAAAAATATAAGTAAATATGAGACTTATATAAAAAAAATTAATTTTTTAATTATGAACCTCACTCTTTTTTAAAAGTAATGTGAGGCGCTTAGACAACCTATAACTGTATCGGTAATGTTTCTTCATTTTATTATAAATTATATTTAGAGTATTATTTGAAACTATATAAATTAATATATATATATATATATATATATATTTATATATAAGATCTTTTTATAAATAATATAGCACTTCTCATATAAGAATAATCACGCACCGCGGACTATAGATTAGAATTGTGGATTGAGAGTGCATTCGTAATTACTGCATGAGTCTTTTACTGAGCTACAACAAACTTAAATGATCTTTAGTGTGGATTGAGACGGATATCTAATTAATTATCAAACTTGGAAAAAGACTCATGATATAATATTATTAAATATATATATATGTAGAGCATATTCTAAAATTATTTTATTTTTCAGCTATTACACATACACAATTATGTAAATAATAGGGCTAATGAAATAAAAAAAAAAATCCATATTTCAAAATAATAATTAAAAAGTTAACCAACTAAAAGCATAAAGAATGATAGGGTTCATCTCCTTTTTCCAACCGGACGGTGCTACTCCAACAACAGAGGGAGTCCACCGAAACCACCACCGAATAAGTAAAAAGTTTTTTGTTTTTTTTTTAACATTTTTTTTAATTTATTAAATATTTTTTTAATAAAAATAAAATTAAAAATTCATTTTAAAATAATTACTTAACAATTAAATTTTAAAAAAAAAATACAATCAATGGCCACCATCGGTGACAACCTTATGTGGGAGAAGCATTTCTCCTTCCAACCTTTGGGACAAGTTGGGATTTTATTTTCTTTTACTACAAAAATGATAGTTTTTTATTTATATTTTTTTAATACCCTTAAAATGGATACAAATTAAGTTCATCATATGTTCAAAAACAATATTTGTGTCAACCATGAAATTAAACCAAATTTGGAACCCCACATGTTGAAGCCGGAGGAGCATTGTGTATTACTTGTAATCGTGTCTTTCATTTTCTAAATCCGACAAGCTAGCTCTTTTCCTAGGAGATTAGCATGGAATCATGGATTAGACTTGCTAGTTATGATAACATTAATCCAAATCATTCTCAATCAAATCAAAATGACATTTATCCCGCGCCAAAAACGCAGAATACCTAAATCAATCAACACGAGACACACGTACTCTGCACAATCATACCACCACTTGACACACCCCATGCATTATCCCTCACTGACCTCTACATGATCCCTTGCTTGGAATTTAATCTCCTGTAATTGTCTAATGAACACACCATCAAGAAGGCTAATCATGCAAATATGCTTGGCTCATGGCATGTGTTCAAAGAGGATCATGATCTCATGGGTAGTTCTAGTAAAAAAAACACCACTTTAAAATGGTTATAAATAAGAGTGTCAAATCGTGTTAACAAGTCGTATTCATGTCATATCAAGATATTTATATTATACTATATGGGTCAATTATAATCCGGCCCGTTAAACTTATCGTGTTAAAATCTCAAACTCTAACATGATTCATTAACATAACGGGTCGGGTCAATTCGTTTTGACCCATTTATGTAAATAGATTAAACATACTCGAAATTAACTCATTTGACTTAGTTAAGTTTAGCATAATTTTATATAAATGTTAAAATCACAAAAATATGAAGCTAACTATAAGTTTAAAATTACAATCCAAACAATAAAAATATCGAAATTAAAATTTCAACAATTTTATTTTTAAGTATAAGAGTATAATTGTAACGTGGAGTTTGAAGAAAGAAAAAGGAAGAAAATTAGGAGAAATAGAGGATGGTGGCAAATGAAAGCATGTCAATTAGAAAAGTGTTACAAATATAAAAGAATTATTTAAAAAATAAATTTATAAAATGACGTGATTTTATGTATTATATTAAAATTATTTTAGAAAAAAAATAATTTTATAATTTTATATATCATATCAAATTATATCAATTTAAAAATTTATTTTTATATGATCCCTATGAATTAAAAAAAAAAAAAAATTGGTTGTCCCAAATTATTTTCGTTGTTGGAATTTGGTTCATTGTGACAGAAGTACAGTAAAATTTTAGTATTGTAAAATTATTATTTTTAAGTCAAAATCTTAATATGACAAGCGATGCTTGCAAACGAAATGATTGATTTGGATCTATATATCCATAGTCCGATATCTCTATTGTCCATATGCGCTTCTGGCCGTTTGGTTTGACTAGAACAACTACCACGTGCGCTGTCCACAAAGCTGCAATGCAGCTCGTCGGTTATCTACGTGACCCATTTTTCCAGTTCGTCCTTTCTGGCATCCAAACAACACTCGAAAGTCGAAACAGGAAAAAAAGATCCATATTCGAAGAAAATGGAGAAAGCCCCAATGTCTCTCACGGCAATTCTCACCCTTTTCCTTCTCCTATCAACACTCGCCGCATCATCCCTCACAACCACCACCGACGATGCGCAGTCCGCGTACAAGGCCCTCGAAGACTTCAACTTCCCCGCTGGTCTGCTCCCCAAAGGTGCGTTGGGCTACGAACTGGACCGATCCAACGGCAAATTCAGCGCATTTCTGAACGGTTCTTGCGGTTTCTCCCTCGAGGGTTCATACGACTTGAAATACAAGTCCACCATCAGCGGCTACATCTCTGCGAACAGGCTCACGAACTTGAGCGGTATCAGCGTCAAGGTCTTGTTCTTGTGGCTGAATATTGTGGAGGTGGTTAGGGACGGGGACCAGCTTGAGTTCTCTGTGGGTATTGCTTCGGCTTCTTTTTCTATCGATGATTTCTACGAATCCCCGCAGTGTGGATGTGGATTCGATTGCGATAATGGCCAAGTAAGGAAATTTAAATTCAATCCTTTTGTATCTTCTATGTAATCGGAATTTTGAACTCTATCAATATTTTCTATGTGGCATTTGGATGGTGGGTTATATCTCACAGGAGATTAATATCAATAGGTTTCGGTTATCTATCGCAAATGATGAATTCTGGAACAAAGTCTTTTTGGTTTACTGAGGTTTGATTATTTAACTTTTGAGTGGTCGTTTACATTTCTTGTATAGAAATTCGATTTGGACAGAACCACCTGCAATGAAAATTAATAGGTACTGCGGTTTGTTTGATGTTCTGGGAATATGGTTGTGATCTTGTTTTGAAAACACTGTAAGCTGGCCTGGTGGGAGACAATGGAAATGTCTTGAGTACTTTGTTTTCATGTCAAAAGGGAACCTTCTGTTACGGACCCTTGGCAGAGATTTGTGCCACGTGGATTGGGGAGGAATAGGCAAACTGGAATCATTCCAAAAATTGTTGAGCTGAATAGCTCCGTTGAATTGATTTTATATTGGGGGAAATGGGAAAAGTTTTCTGACTACGCTGGATTGAAGTGGGAGATGTAGTCAAGATTAGACTCTGGCATGGTGTGTGTAGTGTCATGGTATGGCTATCAAGGAGGTTTCCCTGATGTGTACAGTGTTGCTGCTCTTGTCAGAGAGACAAAGAGGTTTCTATGGCGGATCATCTGGAGGATAATGACAAAACCGGTTTTACAGCTACATTTTAAATTTAGGGCACTTTGTAATATAAGTTGTAAAATTGTTATAGGAGTATCATTAATTTACAAAATGCACCCCATTTGAAAGAGAGTTGTAAAAAGGGTTGTGTCTTTATAATTTTCCTTCAGATATCTAGCAACCTTTCTCATTGCAATGTAAGTTTTATTCATAAGGCCCATGATTGGGCTGTAGATGCCTATACAATATTCTTTGATATGTTATATCCAATAGTTGGAGAAGCAGAGGGGGAAACGCAAGCTCCGGCAGACCCCTTCCAAGAAAGGGATGTTAAATGCCCCATATTTGTTCTTATCCCGTGATAACAAGCCGGCAAACTAAAGTCCCCCAAGATCTGTGTTATTTTCTTGGATAGCCTCATCAGAGAAGATTTACACCAGATATAGTCTAAGAAAAAGACACATTGTTGTGATTGAGTGATTTAGCATGCGTAAGAGGAGTGGGGAGCCTATGGATCACGTTTTACTCATTGTGAAACGGCAGGTGGGGAGTGTCTTATTCAGCCAAGTTAGATTGGCTTGGGTCATGGCAAGAAGTGCAGTGGACCTTTTTAACTCTTGGAGAGGGTTACGTGATTGTCCATAAATTGCAGCAGTGGAAAATCGGTACCTATTTTCCTTATATGGTGTATCTGGAGGAAAATGAATGATAGAAATTTTTATGAGTGTGAACGGAGGATGAAGGAGCTATCGAATTGTCATTTTCTTTCCTTGTATGACCATTGTGAGAGATTTGAGATGAGAATTTTTTGTTTTAGATGAAAGTTTAAAATATTATATTTTAATATTATTATTGTTTTGGAATTTGAAAAAGTTAAATTGGAATTTGAAAAAGCTGAATTGTTTATTATATTTTGTATGGAAATTTGAAAAAGTTGTAATGATGAGATGAGATGAGATGAGAATTTTGTGTTTGAACTTAGTTACCAAACCTAACCGAGAGTGAAAAGAAGGAAGAATTTCTGCGTGGGGATGGTTATTAGTTTGATGTATCCATGCTTAAGGGTCCGTGTTTGCTTCTCTTCGAAGCTACTGTTTACCTGCTGAGAGTTACTTTGTTGATATATGATGTGACAAATCTTAACATATACAAATGATGACGAATGCTACGGTAGTTTGTAAATTCGAAAGATTTATGTATCATGTTAACTCTAGATGTTATGGCTGTATTTAGATGTTGAGGTGATCTGAGTTTATTTGTGAATAGTAATGTTTTGTTGGTCTCATTGAGATGTGTTCGAATGGAAATAGATTGATATATGTGTTTAAATATATGAAATAGGTTAAGATGAGATTTAACTTTTTTATATAAGGTGAAAAAGTAATGAATCCACATAGCATAGTAACTGTCTTAAGCTCAGATAAAGGAAGTAGGTTATTGGTGAATAATTTGCATGTACTTTTGTTCACTCCTTGATTATTAGTAGGCAATACGATGAACTGTTTCTGAATTTGTGCCATATTGTAGAGCTGAACTGTGTTTGTTCCTCAACAGTGCAGTTGCCTTCATTTAAAACTCAAAAGCTTGCATATAAAATCTAGGGAATTTCGAAATTAGTAAGGTTGTATGATTGGAAGACATTTCATTGCTAGTTTTCTAGACATAAAGAAAGCGTAGATTTGACTGTTCACCTGACCCGAACGGGTCGAAAATTTTACTTCTATGCCGACCTAAATTTATTTTGAGTCGGATGAAATATTTTTAACCGAAAAGGTTCAGCCGGATTTTCGCCCCAAATATTGCCTAGATTTTTTAACATTTGAAAAAGAATGGAATTTATTATTAAAAAATTAATTTTTCATATAAATTTTATATTTATTTATTTTTTATTAAAGAAGTGCACGATAATTGCACAACCCATGATTGTAACTATCATTTTTATTTTATTTTTTCCTAAGCAATGAAGGGAAGCAAGTCATGTCTATAGGTTAGGCACCTTAATTTCGGATGAGAAAGTGTTGTAATATGTTAAAGAACAAGTTAAATACGGGAAAAGTTGAATGTTATATGGGCACAAATCCTCATTCTATCGGTGTTTCTTTTGAACGAAACGCCTTTTGTTGGTGTTGCTACTAAAGATTATGAAGTTGATGTTAAGGACTACAGCCGGCGCGTATGAGGAAGAGACAGATTTAGATTTCCAAGCGTTTTGACCTGAACTCCCGAATCTAAAGTGGGATAATATAGAGTACGAGAGATATACATATATAAAGTGAGTCTTACAATATTTCTAGTTGTGACGGTGAATATTCTAGACACTATTAAATGATTAATAAATAATGTGAGATCCATTTTATGTATTTATCTTTCTTCTATTCTAAACTTTAGGATTTTTGTCGGGATCCAAATCTGGGTAAATAAATCACCTTCTCCTGTTTGAATTCAAAGATGAGTTGAGATAGTTTTAAATGAATTGAATAAAATATTGTTAAAATATTATTTTTTAATATTATTATTATTTTGAGATTTGAAAAAATTAAATTATTTATTATATTTTATGTGAAATTTTGAAAAAGTTATAATGATGAGATGAAATGAGTTGAGATGAGTTTTCAATCCAAACCGAGATATTTTGTTAGAAGTCTTAAAACGCTACCAATTGGTGTGTCAATAAATGTGTTTATATATATTGATAATTTTCATAAATGGTAGGCTTCTAAATTAGTGATGTGTTTGGTATGTCAATTATTAGAGCATTTTTCGGTTACAGGTGCCGACAATATGGTTAGATGACCCTCTCCTCTTTTTATGTGGTGCTTAGTGGTGAACATTCATGCCTTACTTAATATAAATAAATCGTGAAAATTTGGGATGATATAAAAATTTATGTGGTTTGACGCTGAGAATTAAATACGGGCTCTCAAATCCTCTCAACAGCCATTCTCATTGAGATGGAGACGGAGGAGAAGCTTCACTCCATGCTTCTATCTTTCTTGCGAAATTAGATCTCTATTTTGTTTTTTTAGGGAATACTTTAGTTACAAAGTGATTATATAAAAGTAATTTTATAAATTAATATAGTTTGATGTGATTTGTCAGATTATAAAATTATTTTTATTATAAAATAAATCTAATAAATTATATAAAATTATATTAATTTATAAAATTATTTTTATAGAATCCTTTCATTACTGTAGTAATAATCTATTTTTTATGTCTTTTGTGTCAGCTTTAAACCTTGCCCTTCATGCGATTGTCTTGTCCCATTATCTTTGTTTTGTCTCCTCTCCCTCTTTCAGTGGGCTTTAACTTGTTATGCGCCTTTGATTGGGCTGACCATGCTCCACAAGTTTAAATTTTAACCCCTAAAACATCGACAAACATGCCTGCAAATAGAATAATTTTTCTAAAGTTTACACTATTGCTTTTATTTGACTTGGAAAGATTTTGAATAGAGATATTTTCAAATTACTTAGGGGCGTTTGAATTCACAATTTATTTTAATTCATCTTATTTTTATTATTATAATTTTTTTAAATTTCCACACAAAATATAATAAATAATTTAATTTTTTCAAATCTCAAACTAACTTTTTTAAATTTTCACACAAAATATAATAAATAATTTAACTTTCAAATCTTAAAATAATAATAATATTAAAAAATATTATTATTAAAATATTATTTTCTACTATTCACAAACCATCTCTACTCATCTATGAATCCAAACGGCCCCTTAATATGAATAGGATGGTCTAATCACTAATATTTGAGACATTGTTGAATCATCACCTGATATAGTGGATTTTACTCCTAACAATTCGTGGACGTAGACTTTTATACCGAATTACGTAAATTTATGTGTATCTCTTTTATTTATTTTTATTTGCTTATTTATTATTTATTTTATAGATGAACGTAAAGAGTACCATATCGAAACCCGAATCACCAACGTCGATCAAGGATGACTCTTTCTTCCTTTCTGATCTGTTGTGTAATTTTTTGCATTAACATCAGTTATTGATACGTTGAAAATCATGAATTTTAAATTTTAAATTTTAAAAGAAAATTAATGAAATGAGTCTTGTAAGTAAAATTATAAGTACATATAATACTTATGTGGTTTGACACTAGGAATTTAATACGGGCTCTCAAATCCTCTCAACAACCATTGTCATGGAGATGGAAAAGGAGCAGGAGAAGCTCCACTCCATGGTTCCCTCTTTCTTTCGTAGTTAGATCTCTTTTTTTATTTTATTTTTATCTCTTTTGTGTCAGCTTTAAACCTTGTCCTTGGAAGGATAGTTGCTACTTTGAGAAGAAACCAATGCCTCTTTCCTCTTCCTTCTCTGGCTGAAGTTTATGGGGGCATTGCAAGCAGTTGGTTTTGCACTGAAACTGGGGTTATCCAAGGTTATTCTTGAAGGGAATTCTTTACAAACAGTTTAAGCATTGAAGAAAGAAGAAGATCAGCTGACCAGTTTTGGAATGTTTGTCTCTGAAGCCAAGATGAAACTTAGGAGTTTTGTTAAATGGGATGTCACTCATGTCAAGAGAAGTGGCAATGTTATGGCTCATGTTTTGGCACAAGATGCCTTAGTCATTTCTGATGTAATTGTTACTATGAAGGAAACTTCTCTATGTATTTCAGATTTGATTTAATGGAATAAGCTTTAAAGCTTCCTTTAAAAAATAAAATAAAATAAAATAAACCTTGTCCTTCACGCTATTGTCTTGTCCCATTAACTTGTTATGCGCCTTTGATTGGGCTTACCATGCTTCACACGTTTAAATTTTAACCCCTAAAACATCGACAAACATGCCTGCAAATAGAATAACTTTTTCTAAAGTTTATGCTATTGCTTTTATTTGACTTGGAAAGATTTTGAATAGAGATGTTTTCAAATTACGTTTTACGAATTGGATGGTCTAATCACTAATATTTGAAAAAGGTGTAGATTCTATATAAATGCTTAATTTCTATCTCTCTAAGTTAAACTATATAATTCGATCAAGCAATTAGAAAATCTAAATTTTCAAAGAAATTGCTAGAAGTGATACCTAAGTGTACGTATATTATGATAGCAAAAGGTTCCTTATCAATGAAGAAGATATATAGCAGAAGGTATAACGGCCGTGCAAGTTATAATGTCCTCCATTATTATAAAATCCAATCCATAAATTGACGTCCCCTTGCCTGCACTCGTCGCTTGTCTCTTTGGGAATATAATTGTTCTTATATCTTCTCAAGTTATTTTATTACTATTCATAAATTATTTATTATTATTTATTATTATTTTACTACTATTCACAAATCATACGAGATGCTCTTAGCCCTTGAGTCTCGTTTGGTTAATCAGATGAGACGATAAATTTATGAATAATAGTGATACAGTTTGTGAATAATAGCAGTGAAATGGTTTGAATTAAAATATTTTATGAGATTTTGAAAAAATTAGAAACAAAAAGTTGAATAAAAATATTATAAATTTAAAATATTGTTAGATATAATTTTATAATATTATTTTTATTTTAAAATTTAAAAAAATTGAATTATTTTTTATGTTTTGTTTAGAAATTTGAAAAAATTACAATGATTAAGTAATAATTAAATAAAAGTTTGAGAATTTAAAATTTTAAGACTGAAAAGAGTTTGTGTTTAAATGTCGTTTAGATAATTAGATGAAATAAAATAAAATAAAATAGGTTAAAACCATTTGTGAAACCAAACAGGAGATTATCCAAACGGATCCTTTTAACTGTTTTGGATATAAAGTCCCACTGAAATTACATGAATTCCGGAAGGAAATTAAGGTCAAACCCAACGTTATCAACTCTTATACGTAACTGCATCGGCCAATTGCGTGATATGTATCAGAAACTTAATTCCTTCCATATATCTCTCCAAATTGATGAGCACTTAGCAGAGCAAATTGTACTCTTTGTTGGCGTGACATATTCTTACCTTATTTAATATAAAGGTGTCGACAAATCACCCCCATCTACTTCCCAACATAAGTACTGTCTCAAGCTTAATCAAGATTTTGATTTTTTTTAAATAATATTAGATATAGTCTATAGTATAAAAGTAATGTGCATTTTTTTTTTTAAAAAATAAAGTTTATCATTAAAAAATTATTTTTTATGTAAGTTCTAGATTTATTTATATTTTTTTTAAAAAATGTACGGAACTTGCATACTCTAAAATTATAAATATCATTACTCTTTTATTTTTTTAATAAAAAAATAGAATTAAATTTATAAATAAGAAGGACCTCTCTTTCGACCTGATAATTAAGTAGGGGAAAACTAATAAACGTGAGCGAGAGCGTAAATAAAATAAGCCGATCTCATATTTCTTGACATAATATTTTGTCGCGAATAGAGTGATTTTTGACATGCTCTAAGCTTCTCCTATATTATAGTATCAAATAAGACACAAATTAACGGGAAAAAAAAAAAAGAATTAATACAGCATGGCGAGGAGTGATGAGACATTTTTTTTTTTTTTTTTTTGATAAGAAGCTTCTTCTTTATAGCAATCATCAAATGGAATCAAAAATACAAGAGTGATGAGACATTGAAACCACGCACATGGACAGAAATTAGGATGTTCATAAGAGAAGGTGCATAATATTTTTCTTCTTTTGTATGATAAGCATTATATTGAAGTGTAAAAATTCCACACATTTCCTTAAATATATAAGTAAATTTAAGAGATATATAAAAAAATTATTTTTTAATAATAGATTCTATTTTTTAAAAAATAATTTGTAAAACTTACATTTTAATTCTAAAATTATATCTAATATTATTCTTTTAAATATAAGTTAGTCTACAGAACGAAACCGAGCTTGAATATTATTATTTTTAATTCATACAACCAATCCATTAATGCATGTTTTTTTTATTATTTTAAAAAAAGGTATAGTGTCTCCGCCACATGATTTATTTTATAATATGTTGTTGGAAGATAGAATCTTAATCGGCACTTGCCAACCTTCATAAAGAGCCACCTGGTTAGCTAATTCCATGGCAGGTACTAGCTAGCTATGTAGGGACGTTGGGGTGTGAGTCGAGATTATTTTAAATCAGTTAAATAAAATATTATATTTTAATATTATTATTATTTTAAAATTTTAAAAAAATTGAATTATTTATTATATTTTATATAAAATTTTAAAAAAATTAAAATAATGAAATGAGATAAATTTTTAATCTAAACGAGACTCAATCATTCGTTAATATTTATTGAAAATATAATATAATTAAAATAAAGATGGAGCAAAGAAGAGGAGTGAGAAAGATTTGCTACATATTTTTTTATTTTCAGTGGTGACAGAGGATGGCTACATTTGTTTTATTAAGAGTAATTGAATACAAATTATTGCTCTAAGGAAATTACTGTAATTATATAAAAATGATATAAGATAAATATTTTTATCATAACGAAAATTAAATAAGTTAATTTAATAATTATGAAATTAAATCGAGATAATGATCCAATCAAATTATTGATTTGATATTATTTTAAAAAAATAGTTTACTAAAAACGTATGTTTATATAAATGTACCTGGCTTCCACTTTTCTTCAAATTAAAAGCCAAAAAAAAAGGATCTAAGAAGAAGTTCAAAACTCTTAAAGACCCCATTAATTAGAAGAAAGGGGTGATTATGAATTTATGTTCATAAGCAAAAATATAATTGCATAGGTGTGGTGTGAATAGTAGGAGGTTGAGTAGATTTTTTCTATTTGAAAACCTAATCTAAACCACTCAACAAATAATTTATTTAAAAAAACAAAAGGGCATGCACACAATGAAAAACGTGAAGGGAAAATTACCAAACATCATCTTCTTTTAAAAATAAAGATTTCTCAAAATTTGAGTAGGCCTCCTTCCCACCCTATGCAGGCTGGCAACTAACTACTCCGCCCCCACTTCAACATAGGGGGCTACATATGGAACCCGGCACTCAATTTCTTTCTGCATGGGTGGGCGACCCCTTCCGACTGTTTGGCAAAAGGATGATCTTGCAGGTTCGAAATTTGCCAAATGCCCCAAATCTACAAAAAAATAACAAAAAATACATAGTTCAAACCTCCATGAGATATCCATGGGCCGTGGAGTGATCCGTATTTGTTCAACGAACCACGGCCACGTTGTGGCTCATGAGTATCTAATGGAAAATCACCTTGAGAATAAAAAGTGGAGGAGAAGAGAAGAGGTAGATGAAGAAGAAGATGAGGATGAGAGGAGAAAGAGGTGGAAGAGAAGACATGCTGCGGGGCTAGGGCAAGCAATGAAGGAGGAGATGAAGAAGATGGGGAGTTTGGATGATGAGGGGATTGAAAGAGAAGAGAGAATGAAAGAAAGAGATGAGGGTCAATACTGTAATTAAACACTTTACAATTGGTTTTAATAGTTAGGCAGCCACATGTGATTGAAATACATGTGACTGAGCAACAACTATTGCTTATGTTACTTTGTGGCTTTTTGTTATTTTGAACTTTAAATATGGGTGTTTGTGACTGTGGGTAGCAACTATATGTGAATGTTGTATAATGAAACTTTTATATTTTGGGTGTTATATATTTTTGGTTCAACTATATGTGAAGCAGTACTATATGTGAAACCTGTTGTGAAGCAAACATGTATTTTCTCACTTGGCTCGTTTTCATCTCTACATTAGATATAGCAGGCAGTGTTAGATTATATGGCATATAGCAGGTAATGTTGATTATATGGCATATAGCAGGTAATGTTGGATTGTACATATGAGATTTTTATTTATATATGAGATTGTTACATTATAGATTATTAGATTGTGAAAATGAAAATAAATATGATTGTTGGAGGTTATTGGAGATTACAAAAATTAATTAAAAAATATAAATTAATTAAAGAAATATAAATAATAAGAAATAATAATATTTTATTATTATAGAGAATGTGATAGCTAATCCAATGTAATCTTCAAGTTTTGAATGATTCTAAAAATAAAAAAGTTACATATTAATCAAATTTTAAAGAATGAAATAACCAATCCAATGCTATGAAATTTTGTAAACTTCAAAGTTTGAACTCAGATATAAAGCTCTTTTAATTTGAACTTAAGTTTTGTATTTTATGTTGGTACCTTGTTGTTGACAGTTTCCTTGGAAGTTCAAATGACTTTTATTAGCAAAACTCTTTGAAATTAGCAAAGCTTTTGTTTCTAGGTTGCTACCTTGTTCTTGTAAAGAGTGGATGGCCTTTTACAAAATATAAATGATATTTAAAGTTTGGATATTGCTAATGATTGAGAAAATATTTTTTAATAATATTATAAAAAAAAATTATTTTTTTTAAATATTTAAAAAATTAAAAAATGATGTGAAAAACAAACAAAACTTTGAATTGGCCTAGCAGGAGCTCCCAGCGGAGCCTTTGTTCTTTTTTTTTATATAGATTATTTTAATAATTTTAAAAAATAAAAAGAATTCATAACATCATTAAAAAATATTTTCTTAATCACGAAGTAAAAAAAATTAAAAAATAAATATTAGTCTTCCCATTGGAGCTAATAAAAAAAATTAATCATTAAAAAACAATTCATGATTAAAGAAGTGTTTTTTTAATGATATTGTGATTTTTTTTTTAAGAATATTTAAAAGGGTTAAAAAAATCTATGTAAAAAAAAAGAAAAACATTCATAAGAGCATTAGCATTGGACTCATCAAATGAATCCAATTTTTAAAATTTGATGATTTTAACTCTAAAATCCTAGTATTGGATTCACCATATGCTCAAATGTCAAGCTTTTAGCTACAGTACATTTTCATTCATCTTCAAATTTGAAGACTCACTATTCACACTCTATAACTATTATTTTATTTACTTAAATTATTGTTTCCCAATTTTGAGCCACAATATATTTAAATTGAGAAATAATAATGTAAGTATCAAATTAAATTATTAATTAACATATAGTTATTGTAATTGTAAAATATGAAAAAAATAAATTAAAAATATTATTATTAAAAAAATAATATTATATTATTATTTTGATGAATTTAATAGCTAATCCAATGTGAGATTATAGATAGGAAGGTTTTGTATTTATGAAAAATATGTATTTTTCATCAAATTTTAAATATATAAATGATGAATCTAATACTAATGCTCTAAAAGGACCAACAGGAGCTCCGAGCGAAAGCTTTAGCATTTTTCTCCAAGTTTTGAAATGTATACTCTCTCAGTGTTTTTCTTTAAAAGAAATAGATAAATATGAACACACGTAAAAATAAACGAAAACAATATTTAGGATCGAATAACTTATAAAATTCCAATTTCCCAGCATAAATTGTCCAAGTTGGGAGACCCTGACGAAAGACAAAATAAAAAGCAGATGCAGATCCATATAGAGTATAAAACCAAATGGAAATATTTTTTTATTTTTATTATAAAATAAATCTAACTAATTATATGAAATTGAATTTATAATTTTTTTTGTTTTTGTGTAAGTAACAGTTCTCAAAACAAAAACCAAGCAAGAAGAGAACCGCCCCACGATCCCATGGCTTGGCCCTTACACACAAAAGGGACATCCGACATCAACCGCCGATGCCCACAAGTACATTCCAAGGTATATATCTTCCTCATGAACTCAAACCAGAGCAAAACCACCTTCATGATCGGGATTTCTGGAAATAGATGGAAAAATGCTGTCTTTCATTCCGAGTATTATTACGGGTAACATAGATCCATTTTTTATTTAAACGATTGATATTTGAAACAATTTAAAATGTGTGAGGAAATATTGGGGATGAAACTCGATCAGAACATCTTAGTAGGAAGAATAAACATGAAATTATTCCATTCCCAATAATCAGAAGCTAACAAATATGGAAAATGTTATAAACCCCTTAACTATCTAGTCGACAGTATTACAGATCGAAGGCACTCAGTGCTTGCTTTTCAAGAGCAGTGCACGCAGCTCGGCCTCGTCGACCTCGTCCATGCGATTCTCCGGTCTGTAGTAGCCGGTAACTGGGTCTGGGACCCAGGCCACCTTCTCGGTGGAACCCGCCGCCGCAGCATCTTCTCCTGCCTTCTTCACGATCCTTGCATCCGATGAACCCCTTCCTCCTCTTGCTACCGTCGCCATTATTCCTTGTGACGATGCCGCGTATCCACGCCTGTACCAGGGGTAATAAAATAATGAAATCTTATACGTCTCGGCATAGAATATAGATTTGCCTCAGAAGAACGAGCATCGATTTATAGGGACCAATAAATTATTAAAACACAGTCATAAGGTGTTTGATAAAATTTTGAGTTTTTCCCAGTACCTGCTTATAGCATTAGAGTATCCATCGACGAGGAGAGAAGAGAAAAGCTTAGCGCTGGAGAGAGAGCGAGCCATTGTGTATTACTCGTGAGCCACCGCAGAGAGATTTTCCAGCGAGGAAAAAGAAAACCTTCCACAGCAGGGAGCGAAGAAGGAGAGAGAGAGAAGAGAAACCTCAACGCATTCGACTCTTCCCCAATAAAGCTTCTTTGGAACAGAGGAGGGAGAAGGAAGGGGACTCTATATATAAGGCCGCGTAGCGAAGTAGGGCAAAACAGATGGGGCCCATTATATATATTTATTTAATTTTTGAAGAGTTTTCTTGTCTATAAAAATAATTTAGTTAACGTTTCGAAAAAAAAAAACGACAATTTAAGGAAAAGTAACTTAGGAAATGAAAAGAGAAAGGTAAGAGCAGTAGCGTCCACCCGTATTAAACTGACCAGAAAGTCTGTTTGCAACCGACAAGGGAACTGCGGAGTAACCCAACTCACGTGGTAAAATAGAAACGACGACGTTTCCATCTTCATCGTCTTCTCTTTTTTTCTTATTTCAGAATCAAGACTCAGTCAACCAATTCTATCTTCTTGAGCTTCCAGATCACTCGAAATCACAATTTCCTCCATTTCCAGAGCTCCCTCGAAATCTACCTTCCCCCTTTCCTCCTTCGTCTTCCATTGGAAGTTCTCACTCCTTCGTCTTCGCTAACCTCATAGTCCTCAGTGCTCACTCCTCCGTTTGGATAAAACCCAAAATCATTAAAAGTTTTTGCAAGGAACTGTAAATACCAAACTCATAAAGAGATATACAGAAACAAACCATTCAAATTAGAAATATTTTCTCTAAATATCTGATTGCTACCATGACAACATCAGGAAAAACTAAGAAGCTCGATCAAAAATGGAAACTAGATGGACGAGATCTACCAGACCCAACTTGTTCCAAATGACATTTTGGGATATACAGAAACATTGAAAGTTTCGATGAAAGTTTTTGCAAGGAATTGCAAAATCGCAATTTTTCTGCCAGACCCAACTTGTTCTAAATCTGAGTTTTCCCCCTTCCTTTACCTCCTGTTTGCCTCTTTGTTTTGTTTTGTTTTTTTCTTTACTTTTCATTCATCGCTGATGTGGCTTTATATATATATAAAATAATCTCATGGTTGCCCACGGTTTCGCGCTTTGGTTGCATCTAGCAGAGTTTTTTAAAATTAAAAATAAATAGTCAAATAATTTGTTAAAAATATAATATAAATAATTAAATTGACTTATTTTCATCTATTTAAGTGTTTGAAATAATTAATAATTTCATATCATATTAGAGAGAAGATCAGTTCAAATTTAGATAAATATTCACATATTAAGTTCCTATGGAGAAAGAGTATGAGAAATAATATTAAAAATAAAAAATACATAAGTAAATCTACATTATTTTCGGTTTAAGTTTAATTAGATGCTTTTGAATTATATGGTTTCGTTAGGACTATAAGATAAGATGAGATAGTTTATAGACGAAAGTTATAGGTTGAATAAAATATTATTATTTTAAAATTTTAAAAAATTAAATTATTTATTATATTTTATATAAAATTTTAAAAAAATATAATAATAAAATAAAATAAAACTACCTCTAAAACGAGATTTAAGAATTATATTCTTCACAATCGTCTCTCGTTTTTTTGAGGTAATTCTTTCTTAAAAATTTATATATTTAATTATTTAAATTACATTTAAATACTTAAAAGGAAGACAAGTCGGGACAAGTAGTGCAGTGTGAGCATCTAGAAAAGGGCAAGGAAAGCGGCGGGTAGCAATCGTCCATGAACGTGGGCTTGTGGAAAAGACGACGGGAAGAATGAAAGAAAGAGGCCCCGACCGACCTCCGGGTCCAGGTGGAGATAGGCTGTTTCTGTCTCTGTCTCTACTCACTGATTTTTGTGTCGTGCACAATCTTTCCATTAGTACCTGTGTCTTGTTTTGTTCTGGTGTGTGTTCTGTTCTATTCTTTGCTTCAAATTTTTAGGTGGCTATCATTCCAACCCTTATCATCCATCCTAGAATCAAACAACATGCGAAATTGATAAAAAAAAATAATAATAAAATAATAATAAAAAAGAAAGAAAGAAAAAAGAAAATGATGCACGGCACAATTTTAAGGACGAGAAATTCAATCCCCCCACCCCTCGGCTTTTCTTATAGAGCCTTGTTATGCATCAGCTCCTATTCACGGGCTGATGCATAACACACCTGATGTGTCTATCATGTGAGTGGTTTGGATGTGAGTGGTTTGGATGATGTGAGTGGTTTAGATGATGACACATAAGGTGTGTTGTGGCTGCTCCTCAACAGTAGGCTGATGTAAAGAATTTTCCTTTTTTATATACTAGATATAATTTTAAGTTGTGAAAGTTTCACACTCATTTTTAAAAAAATAAGATTTATTATTAAAAAGATATTATTATTATTTTTTATGTGATTTCAAGATTTATCAACTTTTTAATAAAAAGTCTGTAGTGTTTGGCAGTTTGCACACTTAAGATTGAAAATATCATTTTTTTTTATTTTTAGAAAAACGATATTTGTAATAATAAAACATGTAAGTATCGTGTATTCATTTTAAAAATATAAAAAAATATTTTTTTAATAATATAAATCTTACTTCTTTTTTTTAAAGAAATATACACCGTTTTCACAACACATATACCTAACATTACTCTTGTTTATATATCAGAAGTAATACTCGCACCTAATGGTTTTACTGGATTTACATGGATATTCGTGTATCAAACAACTCCCAAAAGTTATTGCCAATTTGCCACTTAATAAAAATCTAGCTAAAAAGATAAAAAAGCCATACATGTGACAGTAGTCCAGGCTGTTCATGACAGACATACGATGCATCATGAAAATGGAGACTGGTTGGAATGGATTTCATTTCCCAAGCTGAGGGGTATCAGTTTAAAGTGAAACCCGTGAATCCCACAGACAGAGTACTACTCGGCCTGCATGCAGCATCAATAGACTCCGCTTTTATTATTCCTTCGTTCCTTCATTTTCTTTTATTATTCCTTCGTTCCTTCATTTTCTGATCTGCTAAGAGTATTGATAATGGATTAGCTATTTGCTAATGTAAATCTAAATTAAAAACAAATGCGTGAAAAAACGTCGACATTAGCCTCGCTAAACCTCTCAGGTTTGAGATTTGCGCTACAGTAATTCTTAGCCCCTCTTCAAGTCTGGCGAGGCACTGTACGTGGGCCAAATCTTATTTTATCATTTCGTTGCCTCCCGCTCAACTCTTTCCCTCGGTTTTTCTCTGTGTTCATCCCAAAACATTTCATCTTCATTTTCTTTCTTTCTCCCGAGGGCCGAAACTTCCTTCTCTTCTTCGCCCTTTTCTTTATTTCTCCCGAAACTTCGCACTTCGCCTTTCTCTTTTTCGCCCTTTTCTTTCTTTCTCTTGAAACTTCGCCCTTCTCTTCTTCGCAAAACATAGCAGGTCTTATCCGCCTTCTCCTCACTGGAAGTGTCGCCTGGTGGTAAGTTTTCTCAGTCACTCTCCGTCTTACTCACGCACACTGTGAGGGACTCACATCCCCGATTGTTTAAACGCGCACACACTCAAATTTCTCTTCCTCATTTCTTTGCTTTCACATGATGAAATTTTTGGGTTTTAGAGTACCATAGTTGGAGGCAATTTTCATCACTAGACCGTGTCGCACACTCGTGAAACCAACCGATCCCCACGTTGGGTTTAGGTATGTAAAATCTGTTTTGCTCTGCATTTTATATAATATTTATTTTGATTTGTATATATAGCCGTGATTGCTGGAGATTTATGATGGAATTTCTGTGATTGTGATTTCTATGATTGGAATTTCTTAGGAATTTCTTAGACAGTAGTCTTAGGAATTTCTGTGATTATGATTGGAATTTTTGTGATTGGAATTTCGAGTGATTGGTATTATGTGAGCATGGGTAGTGAAATATGATGTTGTGTATGGATTCTTCCTCTGCTAATGGTACTTCTTTAGCATATGTCTCTCAAGAAAATTTGTGGACTGTTCTGTTTTGTTGAAGACCTTTGAATCTAAGTGTTTGTAAACTGTTTTTGGGTTGCCAGGTGTATGATTTAGGTAACTGTTTTTGGGTTGTGATGCTGCTGGAATCGACTTTATTTGTGGACTGTGTTGTATAATACTAATGTGTATGCAGAATTTATTAAGTGTATTTGTTGCTCAAGGACACTATGTTTTGGTGAAATATGATATTGGCTTTTGATATTGCAGGAAATATGGTGTTTGTTACTTTACTTCACTGATCTTAGGAGATTTTGATATCAGTAATAATATTCATCAGCATGGTCTGCTATTGAAAAGGATATTATCAATATGTACCAGCATTTTTTTTTGTGTTTTTTATGTTTAATTCATCCTGAAATTTTTTATATGGATATGAACTCAAACAACTACCTTGTATGATAATTTATATTGGAATTTTTTATATCAGTTATTGTTAATTCATCTTGGATATAAATTAACAGATTAATAATTTATTCATATTGGTTTTTGTTGCCATGATTGTTAATTTATCTCTTTCTCTTGCATCTTTAATTCATTGTGTTTTCAAGGCAATACCCGATGCTATGCTTGGAAAATTTGTTAGCATTAAAGTTTCTCTTCTAGTTTGTTGACTGCAAATGTTGCTGTTAGGATTTTGTATTAGATTGGTTCAGGCATGCAGGTCAGTGGTAAACAAAGGAGCAGCCTCATGCCATGTTGATACTATTGGAGTACTTCCTCATGGGATATGGCTTGTATAGACCTACAAAAACACGTTGTTGTAATCTATTATAGGAAATAAATTTTTGTAATCTATTATATCATAGGGGCTTGCATTTTCTCTTTAATTCGTAGGGTCGATAAATGAGAGGGTAACTATGTTGTTGTATAGATAGAGGTCAAGAAAAGAAAAGATGTACTGTGGAAGGGTGGCTTTTTAAATTAAATTATAATTTTAAGCCTCGGGAAACAATAATTTTAAGTAAAAATTAAATTATTAATTAATATATAGAGTGTATTTGTAAATTATTAAAAGAATTTTTTTTTGTAAAATATTATTAAAATATATAATATTATATTATTATTTAGACTTTAAGATAACTAGTCCAATGTGGACTAATATTTTAGTTAGTCCATGTTATAGCTAAAAGATGACATTCTAGCTAAATTTTAGACTTGGCAATGCCATTGCCAATGCTTTAAGACAGTACTGCGAACCACCCGGTATGTATCTTGAATAATGCTACTTGTCTCAGTATAGCTGCCCGTAAGTGTATTTTTTCCCCACCCATAGAATTCTCCCAGCTATTGGAGTGACTTCATTAGAAGATAAAGTATTAGAAAAAAATGAGGGATAATAAGTGACTAAGGTATGAAAGTGTCAGGAGACATGAGAAAGTAATGTTAAGGAGAGAAAAATTAGGGATTTGACAAAAAGTAAGGTGTCAGGAGAGAAAAAGTAAGAAAGTGACTTAAAACAAATGGAGAGATGGTCATGTACACAAGACAGACATCTCTCACCACTCCTGAGGCGCACATATGAAATGGTCATATAAAAGGGGTATGGCGGATACGACTTAAAAGGAATTTTTACGACTCTCTCTTTGGAATGATTTTGACTTCTTTAGACTTTGAGATTTCTCCCTCAGCTAGAGAGCTCTAGAGAGAAATTATTCTTCAGTAAATAGCTCTACAGTTTCTACTGTACGGTGAGAAAGAATAGGCCATGAGAGACTGTAAACAAACTTATTATAGTAGAATCTCATATCCCCAAACTCCCGTAGAAGTAGGCCTAGTGCCTAACTATGTAAAATTTATGTATTCATCTCTTTATTTTCTTTGCATTTAAATATTGTACACATCGATACTGTATAGCCGCACCGGACTACTACCGGGCCTCCACACAGCATCGAATTAGGCCCAACTCTAAAGATCCGAGTTGCCGGGACCTTGCTCAAAAGTATGCGAAACACAACGTTAACACTGTTAATAATTTTTTATTATTATTTAGTGATTAAAAAATTATTTTTGAATAATGTTGTATTTTTTTTTTAAAATATGTAAAGATATAAAAAATGAACGAAAAGAAAAATCAAGAAAAAAGAAAAGGCCGAACGGCGAAACCCATCCTCAGACACTACTGATGTATCTTATGCACCATGTTTTTTTTAGTATTATTAATGCAATCACGATTATATATATATATATAATATGCCACTACTTGCTCGCAGCTTTATTACTCACTGTTTAGATTCTGAGGTACTTTTGCTCACAACTCTGCACAATCTTTTATTTCTTGGCATTGCATTACAATGGGCACCGCCTATTGTTTCTGTTTCGAGCGCTGTTGTACGTTGATATGAAGATCATCATGTCATTTACAACAACACACTTCATGACATTAACACCCGCTACATGCTCTCCTCCTCACTTTACTACATTATTACAGTAGCTAGCATGCAGTAATGCTGCCGCGCGCTATCGGGGCAGGACTTGTGGTGCGCGCAGTCCACAGCATGCAGAACTATTAAGAAGTTTGGGGGCTTTGATCCTCTCAAAATTTAATAAAAATTAATTTTTAAAAGATGTTTTTATAAAATAGATTATATAAAAATTAGTATTTGACTCTTTTAAAATTATTATTTTTAACTTGATTCCCCAAATCAGATTTTCTGATGCCGTCCCTAGTCTGCATGGGACAGAGTCAATGAGTCTCGTGACTGCCGCCTGAGTAGAAGTGGAACTTTCTTCAAAAGTTTCAACACGGAATTAACTATTTTAAATGGAAGAGTGGACGCTCGTCTTTAAAGACGTTGATGATGTTAAAATCCCAAGACAATGATCTCCCATATCTTTAAAGTTTAAGCGGATCATTTCGGATTTGGCTCTAATTGCGCATGTCATCGTAATTATTGCAATCACTATTCGCATTTGTGACGCATATCCTAATTTAATTAGGTCGACACGTCATAGGAATACACATCAGATATGTTACGATACTGTTTGATACAAGTATAAATCTGCACATTCTATTTAAAAATAAGTTGACTCTATCATTAAAAAAATGAGTTTATCTAAATTTAAAATTATAATAATATCTTTTTTAAAATGATATTTTTCTCTTTTATCTTTATTTAGTAATGAGACTGTACATACAGTCTCCCACTCAATACTACAAATAGAATTTATCTTATTATGAGTTCCAAATTTACTCAATTGTTTGAAGGGAATCTATTGGGCTTTGTGTAAAACTGTAATTATCATTTCTCTAACAAAATTATTAATTCTTGTTTTAAAGATTATATTTTACTCTATTGTCTCAATTTTATCTTATTATGCTAATGTCATTAATTACTGCAATTATTACTTTAAAGTAATAGTTGATGCATTAACCTAATATCATACGAGTAAAATAATAGCGTAATACATGGCATAATTGTTTCTTTTATAACAATCAAGATCAATCTATCAGCAAAGCCAATTAGAGTTTTGAGGAACTAGATTGGTCACTCACTCTCAAACCTAATTTTCCTACTACAAACTGCTGCAATTATGTTGTAAAAACTTCAAAAACCAGTTCAAATTTACAATCTAAGTTTCATACTGAATAAACACGAGACTTAGAATTACGTACTTATACAAACAAACTGCCATAAGTTGGAATATTAAATTTTAGTGACCAATTAGTGACGATTGGCCAAATTCCGGTATTATCTAGGTCATAATCCTTTGCTACTCCTGAGCAACATCTGAACTGATGGTGATTACGTCAAAGATTTGTAACTTGATTGACATAAACCCTTAGCTTCCAAAATGGAAGTTTTGGATTCAAAATATCTCCTCTTCAAATGTTAAAAGAAAGAAAAATAATAGTGATTACTCTTGCCGTGTCTCGGTATGGTCAGTAGTGTTGGCCATCTTAGTGATGGTCGAAGTAGTGACTAGAGGTGTTCTTCCAAATAAGTAGGATTAGAGATTTTATGTATGATTTATATTTTAGTGTTTTAGTTTAGGGCCTAAATAATCGTGTGTGATTACTAATTGTTTTTCGAAAAAAAAAAAAAAGAATCACACATCCTCTATTGTGATCTGATTTGGAGAAGTTTTATCATTTGGGCCCTTTTATGGGGCTGAGCCTATAAATTGAGCATATACTGATATGAGGTATGAGTTGTCCATTTCGGCCCACTAAAAAAACTTCCAAGCCCATATGGAAACGGTCTCCGCCTGCGGGCACTGTTTAGGATAATCTTTCCGCTCGTTAATCTGGACAGGAATAGCGAAACCCTCAAAGCCCTGCACCTTCCCCCCTTCAATGGCCGAGGCTACTACGGGCACTGAGGTCCCTCCCAACGTGACTATATACATCAATAATCTCAACGAGAAAATCAAGCTCGAAGGTACTGAGACATGCACTCTCCCTCCACATCTTTCCATTTCGAATCTTTTATTTTTTATTTTTTTTCAATTTTGAATTTTAAATGGCAGAGTTGAAGAAGTCGCTGCTCGCGGTGTTCTCGCAGTTTGGGAAGATACTGGAAGTGCTGGCGTTCAAGACACTGAAGCACAAAGGTCAAGCGTGGGTGGTCTTCGAGGACGTGTCCTCCGCCTCCAATGCCCTTCGCCAAATGCAGGGCTTCCCTTTCTACGACAAGCCCATGGTACAATTCCTTTCGATTGATTTCTCAATCCCCATTTTTTTTATTTCTTTCTCGCTTTCAATATTTTGTGTTTACTCTTTTTTCTCAATCCCCTCAGCAAAAAGTTGCCTGCATTGCTTTTCTCTTACTCTTTTTTCCAACTTCCTTAGCACTTGAATTTGTTTCTTTTGTTAACAATCGAATTTGATGGATAACACAGAGAATACAATATGCAAAGACAAAATCAGATATAATTGCCAAGGGTGATGGTACTTTCGTTCCACGGGAAAGACGTAAGAGGCATGACGATAAGGGTAAAACACTTCCCTCTTCTCTTGTCTCCTGAAACTTTTTTTTCTTTCTACTCGTACAGTTGGAACTCGTTCACTGTCGAAAAGCTTTCTTCAGCATATGTCATGAATGTATGTATGCATGGTTGTATCTTGTTTCTCATCTTCTCTTTTTCTCTTAGGCGTGAAACGATGTTTGGGTTTTGTGGGATTCAATTCAGTATCCTGACCATTTTAGAACTTGATGTTGGTATTGACTTTTTAACTTGGAAGTTCGTAGAAGATTTTGTCATTGATGTAGATTCGGGATGTGGATATGATGTAATATAGCTATGGTGATGTGAAAACCCCATAAGTAGGATGAACTAGGGCTTTATATATTAACTTATTGTTGTTTATTTATAGTTTTAAGTTTTGTTTTTAATCAGACAAGCATCCATTCTTTGTACGTTAGTTAAACATTCCTAGGTTTTAACTTGTAACTATTAGAAATAAATGAAATTCATGTACTATTTGGAAGATGACTTCAGTATGTGTTTAGGAGGATCCACGTTATCTATCATGCGTTCCAAAGTTAAAGTTATAGGGGTACTCCTGATTTTTTATTACCTGTTTGTCTTTTAAAAAGTTTTAAATGCATCCTTAATTAACCAGGAAAGAAGAAGAAAGAGCAACATGATGCTAATCAAGCTGGAATGGGTCTGAATCCTGCTTATGCCGGTGCTTATGGTGCATCACCTGCTGTAAGTACTAAGCATGTTTTCTTAATTTTTGGGCATTACTTCTGAGTTCATCGCTAGATACGGTTTCCGAAACTAGGATTTTATTAAACATTGGAAATGCCTGTGCTTAGATGCAGTCTGATGGGCGTGCAATTTCTTTGTCTTTACATAATTTTCTTTATACAAACCTTACTGTGTTCGTTCAGCTCTCTCAGCTACCTTATCCGGGCAGTGGAAAGCCTATGCTACCAGAGGGACCTGCTCCACGAAATAACATTCTGTTCGTGCAGAATCTTCCGCATGAGACAACTCCCATGATGCTTCAAATGCTCTTCTACCAATATCCTGGTTTTAAGGAAGTTAGAATGGTGGAAACAAAGCCAGGGATTGCCTTTGTGGAGTATGGAGATGAGATGCAATCAACAGCAGCAATGCAGGCACTCCAAGGTTTCAAGATAACCCAACAGAACCCTATGTTGATCACCTATGCAAAGAAATAGACGAATGGGTTCTGATCACCTATGCAAGGTTGCAATTGCATCTTCAACTAGATGTCACCAACTGAATGAGATGTCATATTTCATATATTCTCGTAAGCTTTTTTGTTGCTTTGTTACATTCTCAATCCAAAGTAGCCTTTAGAAGTGAGAGCATGCATTGTAGCAGTTGTAATCAGTTATGGTCTTTTCGCCACATTTGAGAAGAATTAAGTAGCTTATCTGACTGCTTCTTGGTCAACCTGCCTAAAGTTTCTTTTATGTTATTCGGTGAGCTCAGAAACTGTTACTAGGTTTACTATTGTTGCCCTGTGTATACCACAAACTTGAATCTCTCAATCATATTTAGCTGAAATTGTAGCTTTCTCAATCTCAATGCTGCAATTTACAAGCCAACTCTGTTTGTACAACATTGGAATGAGTTTTGCTTGAATGGGTTCCACAGATGGCACTTTGTGTCGGTCCATTTGAGGCAAACCAATTCCATTCCCTTTGCTGAATGTTGCAGTTTGCTACCTCTCATTCAATCATCCATGGCACCATGCAAGACTTGGAATTTGTAGCCATTATAGATATGGCTGCAAATGAACAAAACAGCTCGTGTTGTACCCGAGCTCGACTCGTGTATACTCGATTCGAACTTGGTTCATTTAATAAATGAGATGTTCATAAACAGTAATTTAGGTTCAAATATTAAACAAACAAAACTCATATAAAGCTAGCTCGACTCGGTTTAGACTCGTGGAGAAAACTTGTATAAACTTGACTTGACTTATTTGATCTCGTTTTGAAGCTCACAATATGTTTTTTTATATGTATGTGTTATATATATTACATATTAGTTATATTTTATATACTTAATTATATATTATTAATTTATTTATAGTTTACCTTATTTAATATATATATGTTATGTTCCCAAAACATAACATATATATTAATTTATAGATATCTATATATAAATTAATATATTATATTATTAATATAATATGTTAATTTGTATGCTCACAATAAATCATACAACTACAACTATTGATTTATTATATTATCTATATGTATTAAATAGTTTAGTTTATTACATTTATCTTGTGTATTATTTTTTGAATTTTTAACTATAAGTTATTTTTATAAAAAAGTTATACCATAAGAATTTTGAATCAAAATTATTTGGTTGAATAGTTAAATGTTTTGAGTTTTTTCTTTTAATAAAAATGAAAAAATTTTATTAATCAAAATTTCGAAATTTCAAAATAAAAAATCGAGTTAGAGCTTGAATTACTCGTGCTCAACTCGTTTCTTTATTTTTAGTTGAGCTTGAATCGAATTTGAACAACATTAATGATTAACGAATCGAGTTCAAACAAGGATATTTGAGTTTTATTCAAGTTTGAACGAGCAAAAATGTTAATCGAGCTCGAATACCTTTGTTCGAATTTAATTCGACTTAGTTCATTTGCAGCCCTAGTTATGGATCCAATAAATATTTTTGGTCCTAATTTTATATATTACAAAAAAGGGAGCGTAAAAATTCCATTGGCATGTAGTAACAAGCCTATGTGACCAGGAGCATGCAGCACCAAGAAATTTGACCCCAATCAGAAAGAAAATTTCTATTCATCATCTCCACATACCACATTTTTTAAAATTTTTTTTTTTCTCTTATCAAATGTGGTATATAGATGATGAGTAGAAGAATTCAATAAGTTTAAGAAGAATCAAATAAAAAAATTAAAAATTAAAAAAAAAGTGTGGTGTTTGGGAATGATGAGTAGCAAAGCTCAACAAGAAAATAGCAAGCTTATTGCTTACAAAATACACTCTACACCCTCTTCAACTCGATGTTGTGTTTGTCCACTTGGTCTTTCGAATCATTTCTCCACCCTTGGATCAGTATCTCCTGCTTCTTGATAATGTCGCTCTTCATCCTTAACTCTTCCTCCATCAAAGCAATCTCCTGTTAAAAGCAGAAATCGCAATGAAGACTTCGAGTTCACAGTAAATTTCAGGAGCAGTGGTAGGATATACAATATCAACTGCAGATGGCCATTGCAATATCTTTTTTTTTTTTTTTTTTTTGAGAAGTAATGAGACCTTTGGGTTACCTTTCCTAGTGTTTCAACCTTTGTTGGCTGATCTTCATGTTGCAGGCCAATAAAATAAAGCCGAAGCTTCTTGGCAGCCTCCATAAAATCTCTGGCATGCCTTTCCACGTCAACTGTCAGTCACAAATTTGACACCTTTTAGCATGTAAAAAATGTGAAGACAGACTGAGCCCTTAAAGAAAGCTTTCCAAATACACCTCATAAAGATTTCCGGAGAAAAAAAATTAGAAAAAGGAAATGCCTCGAGATCTTGGGAACCAGAAGGATAAAATTTACGTTTGGATAGTGAGATGATCTTAGATGATCTATGAATAGTAGTAAAAAAGTGATGAAAATGTACAGATAAAATATTGAATAGAAGTGGAGTGATCTGAAATACAACCTAAGAGTACTGGGAAGTTCCGTAGCAAGAAAACTAGAAACACTAAAGGCTTTCTGCAAGCTCATTGTACAGGATTTCCACAATCACTTGTATTTTGAGACATGAAAGAGGTAATCTTTAAGTAAGGTTTTCTATCAGTTCACTATCACTCAGCCTTGAGATGATTATCACTGATTTTTTCCCTCTTTTGTGGGGGTAGGGGTGAGGGTGGGGAGGGGTAGATTAGCAACTGACAGTTCAATTCCAACTCGCAATGGAGGAATATCTATTTCATGGGCAGAGCAAGCTAAAGTGCCCATCAATGACACTCCATATTCCCAGGACAAAAAATTATCCAAGCAAAAGGAAAGAAGCACCTGACTTAGGCAAAAGCAAGCCCCTGCACAAACAATTTGTAATCATCACCAAATCCTCATCAAAGGAATTATGGATCTTTGAAGCCTTAACAGAGGTTCTACCCTAGCATTACAAAGCTTCCAGCCTTTAGATGTAAAAAATGTTTCCTAAAAACAACCTTTTGGACACATTGAATATCTTAATCCCTCAAACCCAACGCCAACTTACTGAATACCTCCCAACTAAAGTTTTTGAGATAAAAAAAGTTGGACTATCAAAATCTCCAATGATTTTGAGATTTCTTTTAGGTTGTGCACATGAACATCAACTGTTGATTTCACTACTGAAAATTAAATGAGAGGAATCAAAATACTCATGTACAAAATCAATGCCCAGCCACATGTTTCGCAAATAATTTTTTTTATTCATAACAAATGAAAAAATAAGCTTGAGAGTGAGAGAGATATGTCATGATTGAACTAAACTACAACATCTAGCAGAGACCATCATTCTAAATAATATCAGTTAAATACCAGAATAATCACTTAAGCCTATTATTAGCCTTCCAAGAACAATACTCAATCTACCAAAGACAACAAAAACTTACCCAAAAATAGAAGCAGATGTTACAACTTGAACATTCACCCCACAGATAAATGCACCTCAACTACTATAAGCTAAATGGCTTAAAACATTCTTGGCCATTAACCACGGGTCCACGAAGAATAACCTAACTTTTTTACAGAGTCTTCTGCAAAGCAACAGATGAAAAGAAAATTGGCAACAGGAGTGGAAGTGTTATGTTGAGCTCTACATTTCCTTTCTCAAAAACATCAAAATATAATCTTCTTCCTCAAATTCTAATTTTCCAATCGCTCAATTAGTTTTGCATTATAATGCTTTGACCCTAACTACAGCATTCTATGCTCCTCCCTCACAATAGCTCAACCACAAACAGACCATTTTGGAAAAGTGTACCACAAAGTGCACTGATTGAATAGATCGTTGTACTACTTCCTTTATATCTACACTCATATTTAATTGACATTACTTCTATAACATTTTAAGCATTCAAGACAACCATCTCTAGGTAGGCCTTGATGATTTGACTCACTCTAAAATTTTCCAAAGTCGGCTTTCAAATTCTTCCCTGTTGTCTTACATCTTTAGTTTGAGTAATCATTCAGAAAATAGTCCAGTTTTGAAACAAAACATCAATTTCTGCTGTTACCTTCTGGGGATTCTGTAACCAAAGATAACGCTATAAGCACCATGTGATTCCTTGACATTAACCAAAACTAGAATGCAAAACACAATCTCAAGGAGTCAAGCCTACAGGTGCACACCATTACGTTATTCACGTTCATGTTTGGAAATTATAAATTTTTGGGGACTTCTCTACAACTGATACAGCAAAATGCTTCCACATTCTGCAGCAATATTATGCTTTCCAAGTCGTGAATAAAATAAAATAAAATGATTTTTCGCGCAAATTGTACAACAGATCTCTTCAAAATAAAGCAGAGAAGACCACCAGAGACTGTCTTCTAGGAAGGTCCAAGCCCCATCAAATTAAAACCACTCCTAAGCTAATATATGCTTGATGTTATGAAGAAGCACAAGGAAGAAAAATTGTTCTATTTTCAGCAACACAAAAAGAAAAAATTTATAATGGAAGTACAGATAATAACCCTTCGGGTCACGAAAAAAGAGCAATGCCATTATGCCAAGCAAAAATTGAGACGGATGAAAGAACTATACCAACGGATTCTTTGATGAGTTTCTATAAACATGAATGACCAACAAGAGTCAGAAGAGTGGGGAAATGGGTCTACTTACTCTGATGAGAAGGGTGTGGAGAACGGTCTATAGCTTGAAGCTCTCTCGCGGGCAAGCACGGAAGCAAAGCAGCCTCTAATGCCATGACGCAAGTAATCATATCGTCCCTTGGAGGCGGCAAGGACTGCAGCTGTGAATCAATCTGGTGTGGCTGATCTACCGCTTGTCGCTCCACCATTTCTATTCAACAAAACCTATAGGGAAAAAAATCAGGAAAAAATACAACAAAGCTACACACAACACAACACGAGAGAGAAATGTGCCTGTACGACAATTATGTTTCGAAGACTCAGAGAAGCCTAGACAAAAGTGGTCATGAAAAGCTCCGATTTAAGGTCTTTTTGGGTCCTTTTCCCCCCCCAAAATGGACCTTCGATTGAGAAAATGAACTAAATAGAATACGGACGCGGGGCTTGGCCGTCGACTTGAAATTGGCAAATTCCGATTCTGTTGTGTTTGGTACCGATAAAACCGAATTCCGTTCCAGCTGAGGTATGGAAACATACTATTTTGGTACCGATAAGCTTTGGTATAGTTATATGGAAATATATATATATATAAATTATATTTCAAATTAAATAATAATACAAATCTTAAAAATATACAAACTTGAAAAACTAAATAATATTTCTCAATAAAAAGTCTTATAAAAGTGTAAATACTTAAAAAACTCAATATTACTTTTAAGTTATCGATTCAACTATTAAAAAACATAATCACTCATCTTTATCAAAAAGACAATAAAACATTTTTATACTCCTACATAATAATTAAAAAAAAAGCATCTACTAGACAATTTTTTTTATAAATAAGAAATTTATTAAAGACCACGTAATTAGGCATAACCTAAGTACACATGAAGTGTACAAGAAAAAACACCAAATTACAAACTAAAGCTGAAAAACAGCACGAAAGTCATTGGAAATAAATCCATCAATTACAATAACCGAAGCCCAAAGCAACAAAGTATGAAAAAAGAAAGCCCTAATCCCATCCACCAAGTGTTCTCTATTATCAAATCAACGTCCATTCATTTCATTTCAAATGCATCACATAAGACAAAAAAGAATCATCTTCCAAACAACCGCTATTTGACGATTTCCTTGAATCCCTCTTCAACAGGCCAAAAGATTTCCTATACTCTTAGGCATCACCCAAGAAATGCCAGATTTGACAAAGACATCATCCCACAAAACCCTCGACACATCACAATGAAGAAGAAGGTAATCCATCGATTCTTCACACATTTTCCAAATAAAGCACCAGTTGATTACAATGATTCCATTTTAATTTAGTAAAATTATAAAATAGTATTAGTATAAATATTAATATTAGGGGTGCACTGGTACTATATCACTGGTAGTATTGTATACTAATACTAATAGTATTAGTATTACTATATCACTATAGTTAATAGTATCATATAGTGATATAGTATTAGAATAACTAATATTATAGTGATTTAAATAGTGATTTATATATAGACTTAAAGTGGATTACTAAAAGTATTAGTATTAGGCCATAAAATTTAATTAATGTACTAATATATATTAGTATACTAATGTATTTATCAAAAGGAATATGTTGAGAATTTATTAGGCCAAAAAATGTAATTAATATAAGATATTGTTATATAAAATTTATATGATTAATATTTTAGTTTTATACATTAGTATTATATGTTATTATAAATTTATAGATAGTGTTTATACATTAGTATTATATATTATTATACATTAGCATTACATGTTATTATGCATTTTAGTATTTTTACATTAGTAATTTATTGTTACATGGTAATAATATTGTAATAGTATGATATTTACACATACTAAATTATATAAGATATAATTATATAAATTTTATATGATTAATATATAGAAAAATACATATATTTTTATAAAATATATAAAATATCAGAGGCGGAGTCGAATGTAAAATTTGGAGTCAGGATCGGAATTGGAGTAAGTTAAAATCGGAGTTGGATTTTTATATTTTTACCCAGTCCTACTTTTGAGTTTCCTCAGTTACTGGCATCATGGCATGGTATGGCATAGCTTGGAAGACGTTTTCTCCACACCCACAATTCGAATTTACTCATTGCTTCTACCATAGCCATTAACTCTCTCTCTCTCTCTCTCTCTCTCTCTCAATTGCATGTATAAATACCGAACTTCCTCCTTCATCCATTCCAACTAAACTACACCTGCCATTATTCAATGTTAGCAGTCTTGGTGGGTGGGAAGCTCCTTGCTGGAGAAGCAGGGCAGGTGCAATGCTCTTGCTCTGAATTGCCAGTGAACTCCTTGCATGAGCTCCCCTTCCCACCATGGGTTCCTCACCCTTGTCTGATCTCTTCAGCTAGCAGCCTCACGCATGCGTACACTTGCAGCCTGCAGGTAACTAATTGCTAGCTATGCAATAATTCAATATTTTTACTTCAAAACGCCAACTAATTCTTTTGAGACCAATTATATGCATTTACATCTAGACCTCATATCCAAGTAGTATGAAGAACTGATGAATTCTAGTTCATGAAACGAGAGAAGGAACGTTCAAAGTTGGGTTTTACGAATGTGTGTGAATAGATGTATACACCTAAAATGGAGAGAAAGATGCAATCATTGGGTTAGTGGCAGAGCCACATAGCCAAAGTTCCAAAATCTAATGGAATTAGCGATCGAGTCCCCTCAAATATTACAAATTATCGGCACCACTATTTATATATATATATATATATATATATATATAGATACACACACACATATACTAGTTATGGTGTTATGTGCAAGGCACATGTGCGCCTTGCTGCCTTGCATATTACCTAATTAGAAGGAAAAAAAAAAGGCATATGTAAAATGAGTTTTGGTATGGAATGTGATTAGTAGAAAAAAAAAAATTATTGTTAGGGCATTTTTATCTTGTTTTACATTTGCAAATAGGTTTTTAATATTTGAAGTATAAAATGTGAACTGTCATAAATGATTTTTAGTTTTCAGCGAGGGAATTCCAAAACCTGAGCTTTTGTAAAAATGGTCAAGAAATTACTATTCATGCATTTGAGAAAAAAATAAAAACGAAAAAAAATATATAAAAACATCATTATATTATAAGGAACGTATGCTCCTTGCATGTAGTACCCGGTTAGAAGAAAAAAAAACACAGATGTTTAATTAGTAATAAATGACAAATGGAAAGGTCAGTAGAAAATTTGACGTCAGACAGATTAAAAATTATTCTGTAGGCTAGTTTTAACAGATAACTCATAGTTTATATGTATATATATATAATTTTTTTTCATTATAAACTATTGCTGGACTATTCATGAATAATAGCATGATACTCTTTAAAATATCTCCACTCTCTTTTAGAAGATGCATTGAACAGTCCCTCATTTCTGCTGCTGTTTCTTCCTTTTTAAAGGATGAATTTGAATGGAAAATAAAAATAAACTATTAAATAAACTAACGTTTTATTTTATTTCTTAGGATGAATCATGAAATTGAAATTTAGAAACGAGTTTGATAGTCATCCCAATTATCTTTTTTTAATACGGACGATAATTGGTTCCAATTAAGAAGGTATTAAAATAGAGATGAATTATAATGAACAAACTCACAATTACCAACAAGCACCATAAACCTTCACCTTCTCAACTAAATTATCATAAATTTGTAAGTGAAAACCAAAGTTTGGTAGATAAGCAAATTATAGAAATTTAACTAAACAGTTTTGTCAACTAACAGTATACGCTCTGTTAGTGTTTTCTCTATATAATTATAACACTGAAAAGTTTAATAAGAACAGAAAAAATGAATAAAAAATAGGCCACATAGGAATTATATTTTTGTTTGTTTTTGTAGATTAGATGAGATGAAATGAGTTGAAATTAAAGTTAAAAATTGAATAAAATATTGTTATAATATTTTTTTTATATTATTTTTGTTTCGAGATTTAAAAAAGTTGAATTATTTATTTTATTTTATGTGAAAATTTGATAAAATTGTAATGATTAAATGAAATAAGATTAAATGAATTGGAAGAAGTTGTGAAAACAAACTAGGAATCATGCTATATTGAAAATAATAGAATAAGTAGGATTATGTGGGCACTAAAACCCTTTGGTATAGAAATAACTATCGTTTCTCTCTTTCTTTCCCGTAGAAGCACATAAAAGTTGTCACATCTATGAACATGTAAATAAATTTTGATCATATTCCAATTACAAAGCATCCCCGTAAACAAAATTAATGAGATTTAACAGATATTTAAATCTATTTAGGTTTTGAATCCAACAGAAAGATGCTGAAATTTAAGATTTAATGAAGCCTTAAATTAGTAATGCAAATATGAATACAAAAATTTCCATTACGTACAAAGCATCAATCAGTACAAATATTCTTAAAATACAACTTTAATATATTATATTTAGAGTTTTACTATTGATCATCTTCACATATTATACACCACACTTATTTTTATTTTATTTTTTAAAATCCTTTTAAATTTTTCTTGATTTTTATTCTTCAAAAACTAATTGATTTCTTTTATCAATCATTCATACACCACACATTTGGTAAGAGAAAAAAATAAAGAAAAAATAAAAAAATTGTATAGTGTGTGATATGAAGATGATGAATAGAATTTTTCATCTACATGTATTCATGTGTCTACATATATTTAAATTGATAAAAAAATATTTAAATAAAGAAATTATAAAAGATGTTTATCAATTGTTGACGCTTTATATTAAGAAAAATGATGGTTGCAACTATTGTGCCAAGTCAAATGTATTTTTCGTTTCAATTTTGCTAGGGACAGTCGGGATGTGCAAGGGGGGTAATTGGCTGTACGTAGAGCTTACGTAGAATAAAAAACAAAAAAAAAAAAAACAAAGGCAAAACAGGAAAAACAAAGAAAGAAAAAGACCTCTTTCTTTCTCTTTCTTTTTTCGATTCTACCTTCCTGGGTTTGGTTTTCTTTTTTGGTTTTTTTTTTCTACCTTCCGATTAATGTGTAATCCCTCCCTCTCCATCTCCATCTCCTGCATATTCTTATCTGGGCTAGTTCTGTGTTTTTTGAATAGATCCATCTAGTAATCTGCTGGGTAAGTTTTTTTTTATTTCCCTTTTATTTCTAGATTTTTGAATAGATACATATGCTTGGTCACATGACGGAGATGGGTTTATTTCTAGATTTTTGGATTTTCCTTTTGATGGAACTGCCATTGACATCTCTGTCAGGTTTTTGGATTTATTTGTAAAGTAAAATTTCAAGTTTTGTTTTGTTTTTTTTTTTTAATTCTATTTTAGCTTTATACCCAGATGGTTATGAGTGTGAAATTTGTTTTTTTTTTTCTCCTTTATTTTTCTTGCTTTTAATTCTGGTCTTAATATACTTTTTGATTTTTCAAATCATTTTGATGAAGAGCTGCTTTTTTTTTTCTTATTCATTCTTCTCATTATGTGATGCCGATTCAGTGTGTATGGAGAGGGAGAGGATAGGTCTGTTGAAGGAGAAAGGAGAGGGAGTGAAATTGGAGAGGGATTGATGCCAAAAGATGGAGATGGAGAGGGAGGGATCACAATCAACGAAATTTCGAGGGAGAGAGAGAGAGCAAATGAAATGAAGAGAGAGGGGGAAGAGAAAATGAAATGATGTATTTTATCATGAATAAAAAAGCTAACGAAAAGAAAAATGCTGGTTGCAACCGCAGTGCCAAGTCAGATGTGTTTTTTTGTCTCCTCTCCCTCTCTTTTCATTTTGTTCACTCTCTCACTCCCTCGAAATTTTGTCGACCGTAATCCCTCCCTCTCCATCTCCATTTCCTGGCCTTGACCCTCTTTAATTTCACTCCCGCTCCTTTCTCCTCCAATGGACCTCTCCTCTTCCTCTCCATACACACTGAACCAACATCACATAATGAGAAGAATGAATAAGAAAAAAAAAAAAAAGCTCTTCATCAAAATGATTTGAAAAATAAAAAAACATATTAAGACCAGAATTAAAAGCAAGAAAAAATAAAGATTTCACACTCATAGCCATCTGGGTATGGAGCTAAAATAGCATTTAAAAAAAACAAAACTTGAAATTTTGCTTTACAAATAAACCCAAAAACATGACAGAGATGTCAAATGAAGATGTCAATGGCAGTTCCATCAAAAGGGAAATCCAGAAATAAACCCATCCCCGTCATGTGACCGAGCAGATGGATCTATTCAAAAATCCATAAAAAAAAAAAAAAATTTGACCCAGCAGATTGCTAGATGGATCTATTCAAAAAACACAGAACTAGCCCAGACAAGAATATGCAGGAGATGGAGATGGAGAGGGAGAGATTACACATTAATCAGAAGGTAGAAAAAAAAAACTAGGAAAGAAAACCAAACCCAAAAAGGAAGAATCAAAAGAAGAAAGAGAAAATCACTGATTTATATGCCTTGGTCCTATACTCACTATAGGTGATTTTAACTTAGTGCTCACACAATCTGAGAAGTTAGGGGGTCGTATTGTAGCTTGTACCTCATCTCCAAAAGGACTCCATTTGTATATGAAAAAATTTGAGCTCATAGTGTAATGATCCCGCCCCGCGAGGGGCGGAATCCGTTACGTACATACCTATTCTTAACATATTTTTCTTCTCATTTTCCTTCCTTTCTTTTTCCTCACCAACAGGGAAGACACTAAGCATCTGCCTCTTTCTCTGTAGTAATGCCCGGACGTTTAAAACATTTAAAACAAAAGTGAGTCTAATACTTAATAAGTAGTACACCATGCAGTGAACATACTAGGCATCTAATCTTTTCCTTTTGAAAACATGCATACATAAACATTTGCATTTCATTCCATGCATAAACGTTTTTAGAAATAATTAGGCTTTCATGCATAAACATTCTTTCATGTTTTTCATCTTTCATGCATAAACATTCTTTTCATGCTTTACATTTTTTCATGCAGAACATGCTTTTCATGCATGATTTTTTTTCATGCATAACATACTTTTCATGCATTACATCTTTTCACTTTCATAGGCCATTGTACACTGTTACGCCCCGCGTGCTAGGGTTAGCGGCCCTATGGCCAATGGATTCGCCTGTGGCCACAGGCTGGAATCCCATTTCGTCAGGGTGCAGCACTGGGTGCACTACCAGATACTACTACCTGACATTGCAATCTGCCCATTCATTCATTGGGTACCCATTTCCTTTCATATGGCCGTTATGTATTTTCATTTATTGAAACTTTCGTTTCCTTTCATTCCTTTCGTACTTTCATTCATTTCAGTCTTTTTTATTTAACAATTCATTCATAGGAAAGGAACGTCACTTAAAAACATGAGCTTAACATTAATTAAAAACGTGAGCTTAAACATTTTCTAGAAGCATGAGTTTAAACATCATTTAAAACTTTCACATCATCTTAAGGCATGAGCTTAAACATCATTTAAAGGCATGAGCTTATATACCACTAAAAGCATGGCTTAAACATCACTTAAAAGCATAGGTTTAAACATCACTTAAAAGCATAAACTTAAACCATCAATTAAAAGCATGAGCTGAACACTATTGAAAATCACGAACATAAACATCATTTAAAAGCATGAGCTTAAACGTCATTTAAAAACATAGCTTAAACATCATCTTTCAAGACATCCTTTAAAACGTCAGTTCTCAGGGACATTTTATAACGTCAGTTCTCAGGGACATTTAAAGCATTAGTTCATAGGGACATTTTAAAACTCATTTAAAGCATCACTTGAAGCATAAAACATGACACGTTCCTTTCCTTTCCTTTCCTTTGCATTTAAACCTTTTCATTATCTTTCTTAGTTCAATGCATATGCATTTTCATAAATAAGATACATTTTCATGCTATACTACATATAGGAATAATCATAGGTTTCTTGATAGAGCATGCATGAAAATATCATGACTTAGAATCTACATGCATGCATTACTTTATACATGTACACACAATTATAATCGATAGGGTACTTAACAGGAGCTATCAAGGAAGGGCTGTACATACTATATTCATTTACTTAGAGAAATATTTGCAATGAGAGAGATATCCTTTCATAAAGAGAGCATGGTGTAAGAAGCATGGTCATAGCTACTTACCTCTATGCTCCTCGATACGCCCATCATCAATACAGGTCCTATTTCAATAAATAGCATAAGCGTGTTAATACTCATACAATATTCTTTAGCTCTCCCTTTAAAAAAGAAAGCCACGATACTTCAATCAAACGTCCCTTCTATGCTTGACATTAATCCAAATGACGACTCCTCACCTCAACTTATAAAAGAAATAACTTAAGTATTAAGACATGCTAGCTGTCCATGGAAAGGCTATTTTAAAAGCAGTTAAGAATTCATACGCCTCAAGTAAGGTTTCTTTAGTTCAAGCTTACTTTGAGTTAGGGACAATCTGAAATTCTCGACAATGAGCTTTAAAATAGATTTAGACATCTCAAGTAGGCTAAATAAGCTTAGGGAACCCTTTAATCAACTTGTAGTCCCTCATTATAAAAAGGTTAGCTCATCAATATTTTGGGACTCTAGGGTTAGGTAGATTTTAACCAACGAGGGACAACATAAATGGGCTATTTTTACATCAAGACATGGCATGACATGGACTTAGGAATACTTGGACAGCTTCGCATATCATAATACATTATGCACAATTAATCTCTTATATATAAACTAACTAGACTATAACCTATTCGCATAAGCAATATATTAATTAGTTTAGATAAAACCTCCCATTTAAAATTCAAGTAGCATAAAATATAGCAAAGTTACCCATTAAAAACTTTAAAACCTTTAAACACTTAAGCTTATGATTTACTTTAATACCTTTAAAAGCAAGATATAAAATTATAGAATCAAGCAAAATTTCTAAACCAAACCTCTAGCATCCCAAAAAAATAGATTACCAACCCAAATCTTAACATAAGGCACATGATACCAACATATGTAATTTAAAATCACTTTAAATCATCACCTATGATTAAACCAATTTTAATAGCAACATAGCATTTTCGAAATATAGGAAAATACATAACAAAACAACTATAATAACATTCGGTTTGGGCCAAAAACAGGGCATAAATATTTATTTGTAATATAGGAAACCAAACACATCAAAACACAAGTTAAAACAACTCAATAGGCTTCCAAAATCACATTAAAAGTAAATAAGTCAAATTAGGATTTTTACCTCAAGTTCTTAGCTTCTTTCAAGAGGCAAGGTAGAGGACCAAATGGTGATAAACCCGTGTAGATGAAGACAAGATGATAGTACTTCAATATTTCATCCTTTGGAAGATGAAATCAAGCTTTGGTTCCAAGTTTTGAAGAAAATATTTTTCTTCCTCCATTTCCATGGAGTCACAAGTTTGAGAAAGATAAAGGAGCTTGTTTTTCTTGAAGATGAAAAGAAAAGAGAAGAAGAAAAAAGGAAGATGTGCATAGGCTTGTTAGCTTGGAGAAGAAGATAAAATTTTATTTTTCTTCTTCTTGGGGTGAGGCTGACGGATATGGGAGGATAAAAGGGAAAATGATTTTAATTCACCCATTTTTATGTAGCTTTGACCGTAAGCTATTGGAGGAGGGGCAAGAAAGGAAAATAAAATAGTTTCCCATGGAAGCTTTCGGGTGATAGAGAAAGAATGAGTCAAACAATAGTTTTGGTCTTTCTATTTTGGCCTTTTCCGATGGGTAATTGAAGGAAAGGAAGTAAAAGAATTTAATTTATTACCTTAAAGGCTAAGACCAACATGCAAGAGGGGAAAGAAGAAGTCAATGGGCTTGTTGGGGAAGCCATTGGTTTCCAAGAGGTAAAGGTGAGTTGATTAGTCAAAAGCTTATCTTATAGGTCAAGGGATGGATGGTGAGGATTCAAACATAGGAAGATAATTTCCTCACCTACCAATCCAATGGTAGAGATTAATTGGGTTATTTCTTAAATAAATAAAATTAAAGGGTTTAAGAGAAATATTTCAAAGTCTTGAAAATAATACCCTTGATTTATTTTAGTAATTCACATTTTTAAAATAAAACATACTCATCTTAAAATAAAATAATTGAAAGTAATAATAAAAAAAATAATCTTTATCTCAAAATATTTAACTTAAAGAATTAATAAAATTATGTGAGGACTTACGTAGTAGGATTCAGGTATTACACATAGACTTAGGTTACTCTGGAGCAAAATTTAACTGGTCAAATAATAGGCAAGGTCCTAGTAACATCAGAGAGAGGCTGGACAGAGGAGTTAGAAATATCAGTTGGAACAACCTCTTCCCTGAAGCAAATGTTTCAAACCTTTTTCGATCCTCCTTTGACCATTCTCCAATTCTCCTCAATAGCTCAAACCCAATCAACTCTCCAAAATCTTTTAAGTTTGAGGAATTCTGGACTCAAGATCCTTCAAGCCATGATGTTATTAAAGAAGTTTGGAACAAGGTCTTCATTGGGACACCTGCTTTTATTCTTTAAAAAAAAACTAAAAGCAACAAAAGCAGCCCTTGAGTTATGGAATAAGACTTGCTTTGGTCATATTCAAACTGAAATCAAATCTATAAATTAGACACTCCAACAAGTTCAAAACCAAGATCCCTCCCAAGTTCCAAACAATCTTGAAGAAAATCTGAAAGAACAGCTCAATAAACTTCCTAAAAAAGAAGAATCTTTGTGGAAACAAAAATCAAGAATCACAAAGCTCACAACCTCTGATCTCAACACTAAGTTTTTACATGCTTCCACCATTGTTAGGAGAAGAAAAAATAATATTGAATGTCTTAAAACTGGAACTAGTCTTTGGACTACAGATCATCATGTTATTAATTCAAAGTTTCAAGAACATTTACAAAAAATCTTTGAAACTTCAAATCCTAACTTTACAGATGATTTCAGTGATATTTTCCCCACAAAAATCAATGACAGTGAAAACTCATTCCTTTGCAAAACTCCTTATGAAGTGGAAATGTGGGAGGTTGTTAAACAAACACCCTCTACAAAGGCCCTCGGCCTGATGGTTTCATGGGGCTGTTTTACAAAACTTATTAGGAGGTGATAAAAAAGGATCTAATGGCTGCCATACAAAGTTTCTTCAATAGTGGAAAAATTTTAAAGGAACTGAATCATACAAACATAACTCTTATTCCTAAAAAAGACAATCCCAATGAAGTTCATCACTTTAGACCCATCAACCTCTCAAATGTTTGCTATAAATTCATTGCAAAAATTTTAGCAAACAGACTCAAAAAAGTTTTGACAAATATTATATCCCCATTCCAATCAACCTTTGTCCGTGGGAGGTTGATTCAAGAAAACATCATTTTGACTCAGGAGATCTTTCATCATTTAAAAAGAAAGATGGGTAATTTTGGACAAATGGCCATAAAAATTGACATGGAAAAGGCTTTTGACTGCATGGAATGGCCTTTCATCCTTGCTATTTTCAAAAATCTGGGTTTCAATAAAAAAAAAAATGGGCTAATTGGATTCATGAGTGTTTAACCACGGTTACATACTCTATTCTCATAAATAGTTCTCCCAAAGGTTTCTTTAAACCTATAATGGGACTAAGGCAAGAAGATTCTCTCTCACCCTTTCTCTTTATTATGGGAACTGAAGTCCTAACCAGATTAATACTTAGTGAAGGAAAAAGAAAAAGAAAAGATTAATGGCTTCAAACTCTCAAGTAGATGTCATGCTCTTTCACACTTGCTCTTTGCTGATAACTTAATTCTGTTTGGATCTTCCTTGATGCAAACTGCTCAAACTTTTAATAATTGTCTTGATATTTACAACTCCTAGTCTATACAATGTGTTAACAAAAAGAAATCATCCATTCACTTTAGTAGGAACACCTCCAACTCTGTGAAAACTGATATAAGGAAATTCTAGGTCTGAGAGTCACCACCTGCAATCTCAAATACCTGGGATTACCTTTGCATACTGGGAGAGAGAAAAAAAATCTTTTTTACTGATGTAATTGAGAAAGTCCAGAATAAATTGCAAGGATGGAAGTAAAAAATCCTTTCTCAAGTTGGAAAAACTACTCTCATAAAAGTAGTAGCAAACTCAATTCCGGCATATGCCATGTCCACCATCCTTATCCCTTCATCTATCACAAGAAATTTGGATTCTACTCTTCGTAGATTTTGGTGGGGTACAAATTCTCAGAAGAAACTACAAACTCCACATAAAAACAATGTGGATTGAAAAAATTTGTGGAAAATCAAACTTTAGGACAGACTAAAATGATTTCTTTAGAGGGTTAGTCATAATATTCTTCCAACAAGGAAAACTTTAGAGAAGTTCATCAGGTTAGAAAGTGACCAAATTCTTTGCCCTTTTTGTATGGAAGAAGCTAAAAGCATTGAGCACTTGTTTCTCAAGTATATTTACACTAGGATCCTTTGGAGGAGCTCACCATGGCCCTTGGACATGGCATGTTCAGCAACACAATCAATCTCAGATTGGATTGGGACCATTATAAACCCATCACTTCACTTAAACATTCCCAAAGAAGAGCATCATAGATTTCAGACTTTTGCTACACTTGCTATGGACAATTTATGGTTCTTTAGAAATAAGGCAGTGCATGAACAAGAAAAAATTCCCCCTCACGTCTTTGTTACTAAACTCAAAAAGTCATACTCTGAACACAAAAAAGCATGGACTGAGATCTCGAAATCCCAGAATAATTCAGCAAAATTCCACCTAGAGGGTTTCATCTCCTATCTTTTGATGTGGCGATTAAAAAAGAAGGCAGTACTCTTGCTGCAATTTGTAGATCTGACTCAAAAAATGGAGTAATGGTGAAAACAAACTTCATTCAAAACAACAACCCCAACATAGGAGAGGTGGCTGCAACCTTGATGATCATAGAAGAAGCCGACAAATTAAAGTTCAAGCAAATCATAGTTCAAGGTGACTCAAATCTAGTTGTTCAAGCACTAAACAACAAGAAACAAGCTCCAGATTGGACTATGCAAAACATCATTAGAGACGTCAGGCACCTTCTTGGCAACTTCGAAGTATGGAAAGTTGAAAACATACATCGAGACAAAAATTGATGTGCGCATAATTTGGTGCAATGGGCAGCTTCAACGCAAGCTTATGAGAATATCCCTCTTATTCTAATTCCTCTTTGTATGTTAGACTTTCATAGTGGTAAAGACCCACTTTAAAGTATAAATACTGTAAATAAAGATCATGGACTTAATGTTTTATCTTTCATCTATATATAAAGCTAAAACTTGTTTAAATAAAAAAATTAAAACAAAAAAAAGAAAGAGAGAAAGGTCTTTTTCTTTGTTTGTTTTTCCTTTTATTTTCTTTTTTCTTATTCCACGTAAGCTCTACGTACATCCAGTTACCCCCGCTTACGCATCCCAATTGTTCCTAGCAAAACTGTTATATTAATGTTGATGATATCTTTTACACATTTCTATTAAAAACAAAGAAAAAAGAGATGGGTATGAATTCTAACACCTACTTACGGGCTATGCTTACACTAATATTTTAGCTCTGCTCTCATCTTTCTTGTGAAAAGACACTCTTATCTTTATAATTACAACACGTCTAGAACCCATCATATATATATATATATATATATATATATATATATATATATATATATATATATATATTTGATTCAAGAACCCATCATATCTAGCATTTTGACAGGTTATTTAAAAGTTAAATAACTTCCCCCCGTGCACGCTATAAACATCCCCTCTTTCTGACTCTATCTATCTCAATATTCATCTCTTTCTTCTTCCTCTGTATCTGTATCAATCCTCAGCCTGATTCATTACCCATTTTACCTTCATTAACCCTCCCTGGTTGGTTTCCTTGAAGTAGCACCTTCCAAACTCCACCGAAAATGAGACTACACTGCAAACAGCCCCACTCTCCACCCAAAAATAGAGCAACAACTACAATCCACACCCATCCAAGCAACAACTACAGCCCACACCCATCCAAGAACCAATACCCTTCACTGTGCACTGCTGTAGCACCTCCATAGGAAGCTCCACATCAAACCAGATCCTCCATGCACGGCCAACAAACCACCCTATGTTCCTCACAACAAACAAATTGAGAAGCAGCCACAGGCCACTCTAATCTACAGCATAGCACAACCATCACACTTCAACCACCAAACACCAAGACCCATTACCATCGGACAGCACCGCTCGAAGGGAAGCTCAGCCTCATCACAGCCTCAACCACCCACGTGAGCCACTATCGCCACTGTAATGTGCACAAGCCCCTGTTCAGCCAACCCATAAACAAAACACTCATCCTTCTCCTTTGTGAAAACACCACCATGAGCCTTACCTGACCTTTCTTGTTTTTGATCCGCTACTGTGTTCCGCAACCACCACCAGCATGATATTGAGCGGACCATCGTTGCAGCGCAGATCCACTAACCTCTTTGTTTCCTTCGGTCTTTGGTGATTTCGCCTTCTTTGGCAGGAGGGGGAGGGAGAGAGAGAGAAGGCTGCACACTGATAAAAATGTAAAACAATGAGCAGATGAAATAAAACTGAGGGATAAAAACAAGATGTGAAAAATAAAGGGGGTAAAATGAGAAGAAAAAGGAAGACGAAAAAATACTATTACTTTTTGTATTGGCGCTTTTAATATACAGTCATGTTAGGCTGCTACCCAGCATTGACCGATAGACATGACGCCAACACAAATTTGTATTTTTATTTATTTATTTATAATATTTTTTTAACATTTTTAAATATTTTTAAAAAATAAAAAAATATATTAATATACTAAAAGTTACTTTTTTAATCATTAAAAAAATTAAATACATAAGCAGTTAAAGTAAGAGACTAAACTCATGCGACATACTAATATTTTCTATAGATATATATCCTATTACATAAAGAGAAGAAATCAAGTCTCTTTATTGCATCAGGTGGAGTCTTTTTCTTTTCGCCACAACCCATAGGAATTTTGGAGGAATACTATCCTTCTCCCGTTTGCTTTGCACTTTATAAGACTGGTCTCAGAGTTTACAATCCAAGACACCAATGATTTTCAATAACCTTGTTGTTGGCGAGTCTAAGGATAACCGCTCCAATGCATGAATGGATCGAGGCGGATGCTAAGTTGTGGTTTAATATGATTGCTTCCTTGGTCAGCTAGAAGATGCTCTCCTATATGTTGGACTGAGTTTAGGGTGTCTTCAAGCTAGAGCGTGGAGCTTTAGGATATGTTTCATTATAGATTTCTTCTAGGTACAAGCGGGTTGGTGCACCAACCCGCGTACCCATTATTAGTTTAATATTTTATCAGATCTTATTTTTATTAAAAAATAAAAATAAAAAAACAATTGAAGAGAAAGAAGACAAGAAAGGTCGTCTTCTTCCCTTTTTTTTGATCGACTTTTGCATGCTTCTGTATATCGAATTGTACATATTCCATAGAACTACCACAAAGATTTTTATAGAGTTCCATTGACACACTTTGATTGCAAATTACTTGAGATAGAAAATCACAAGCATACAATTAGAGAGACAAAAGGGAGGGGGTGTATTTCTATTGTTTTATGGTTTTACAGAAGTTGAACTGCTGTAATGGATGGAATTTTCTCCCACGGTTTCTGTGTAACAGACACTCAAACACTCATTACCCTTGCTGCTGGTACTATTATACGAATTTTGACTATCGGCTACTCGATTGCCACAAGTTCAAGCGACCCACCAACTGCTCCAAGATGCGGCCTTATTTCTTGGAGTACCTTCTCAATATTTTTCTCATTTAGCTTAAGGCCAGTTTCTTCATCAACTATGGGTTCCACTTCAACTATTTTGGGGATCTTTTCCATCAAACGGTGCTCAATACCCATTTTCATTGTCGTAAAAGAGCTGTAAACCCTTTTTTTTTTGTTCTTAAAGACGCTGGATGAAGCACAACAAAGAGATAAGTGCTGTTTTAGTTTTGACCAAAAAATCAAGACGCCGTTTTATTAAATTTGAATCCACCTTAGTTATTGGTGCGCAAAATCGCTTTTCTTGATTATAAGTGAGCTTTTGAGAATGTTTAAAAAAAATTGTAAGATGTAGGACTGTTCAACTGTGACCCGGTCAGGAACCTGAGTTGTAAAACCCGAGTACACCTGGTCTGGATACCGGGTTTTAAATCCAGAATTCTGATTTACAACCTGGTAACTAATTTTTTTCTCTCTCTCTAGTTTGAATGTTTTGATTTTTTTTTTGTTCATTTCTTTAAGTGTTGAGTTTTCTTTGTTCCTTGGAAAATGTAAATCTCCTGTAAAACCTTTCCTTGTGACTCTCTCTATCTCTCTGCAAACTCAGAGCGACCAAGGTTTTAGTTCTATTTTGACTTTTGCCTTGGGCGAGACGAGAAGTGGGCTTGTTTCCTTCAGGCACTTGACTCTTTGCCAAATTTGTTCCATCCCACAAAGATTTGAAAGGAAATGAAGTTTGGATGGATGATGATTTTCTTAAAAAAACAAAAAAACAAAAACAAAAAAAAAAAAGCAAATCATTCAAACTGAAGAAGAAAAAAAATTCGGATTCAACCCAGAATCTGGGTTTTAAAAAATCTGGATTCATCTGGCTTCCCGAGCTAAAATCCAGATAAACAGTCCTATTAAAATGGAATATTATTTATTGGGTTATGTGAAATCAGAATGAAAACATTTGATGATTTTTTTTTAAATATATTTTGTATTGGAAAATTTTGTGAAAGTAGATAAATAAAATTAAAACATTGTATGGATATAATTTGTAAGGTATTTGTTGTTTTGGTTTTTGTATAAGTTGTTTTGATTTTTATATGTTTTACTTTTGAATAATGCTAGTATACCTTCTCATTTTGCTCCTTTTGACCATTCATGCATTTTTTTTAAATTTTTTTTTTTATTACTGATTAAGGAAGTGACTATTAGTGTATTGGTATTTTTTTAAAAATGTTTAAAAAATATTTGAAATAAAAAGTAAAAAAGAAAGTACAATTTGCACTAAGGGGCACACCAACTGGACAAATTGAGGGGGCATAGTAGCACTACCCTTTACTTTTTATTAAGATCTAAACAAATAATTGATGAAAAGTTGGAAATATAATTTTTTAAAAGTTGAATTAAAAAAGATTGATTTTTTTTTTTTTAAGGTTAAGAAAACATGGTCATATTGCCTCTTGTAGAGCTTCCATTGCTCATGGGTCCTACTATTTGTCAAAATTACTATTTCATATCACTATTTTATAACATATTTTTATAAATAATTGCTATGACAACATCACTTTATTAAAAATATTAAATCTTTTTATAATTTGGGATTTTAGACTCTCTATAATTACCTTTCATGAAATATAAAGTTACAAAAGAGATTTTAATTATTATCATTACTCTGATGATCCATTGGATGCAATGGATTGGGTGTTAGAGTCGTGTCGAGTTGGGCCATGAAGCTTAGATTAAATAATTAAATATAGTGAACTTTAGGAAAAGTCCTAAAATGTAAGGGTGGGTAGCGGGCCACCGCATCAGACCCATACTTTCCCCTATCCGACCCCCGCTTGGGGCGGGCAAGCGAACACCTACTCACTCGCATATGAATGCCGGTGGACATGGCCCGAGCTGGACCCAAGCCCATTGAAGGTTTCTCCCATCTATTTCGTCCAAATTATATATACATATATATATATATATATATTAAAAAAAACATTAGTAGTATATAAAAAATAATAATAAAACCCTAATTCATTTTTTCCCCAGTCTTTTCTCCCTCCCATTGCAGTTCAACTTCTACCTCCCATTCTCTCTTCTTTTGTTTTTAATCTCCTCCTCTATCGCTGCCCCAACCTTGTACTAGGTAGAATATCTTCTCCTCCTCATCTCTTCTTCTTCTTGAAGATTGTGAGACACCCAAACATACCATGAACTATTTCTTGTAGAATTCTTAGAGCATTGGCATTGAATTGGTTATTCTATTCTTCAAGATTTCACCAATATGTAACTTTTTTACTTTTAGCTAATTACTCAAAACTTGAAGTCTACGTTGGATTAGCCATCACATTCTCTATAATAATAAAATTTTATTATTTTTATTATTTTTATTTCTTTCATTAATTTTTATGTTTTAATTAATTTTTAATTTATTTTCATAATCTTTAATAACCTCCAACAATCATATTCATTTTATTTTCACAATCTAATAATCTATAATATAACAATCTCATATATAAATAAAAATCTTATATGTATAATCCAACAATCCAACACCGCCAACACTGCCTGCTATAACCCAACAATCCAACACAAATATACTTACACACAAATCCAACACAAATAATAGTCACAATCTAACACTACTTGCTATATCCCATATAATCCAACACTGCCTGCTATAAACCAACATTGTTGGCTATATCTCATGCAAATATGAAAACAAGCCAAGTGACAAAATGCATGTCTGCTTCACAACAGGTTTCACATATAGTACTGCTTCACATATAGTTGAACCAAATGTGATACTGCTTCACATATAGTTGAACCAAAAATATATAAGACCAAAGATGGTACTGCTTCACATATAGTTGAACCAAAATATATAACACCGAAGATATCATTTTATTGAGAAAGACCCCAAACCGTTGCGGAGAGAAATTAGGCGCGTGTTGAGAAATTAGGCGATTTTGCTTCTGGGTCTCGAGGGTTTTTCAGAAAGGAGATGGCTACTGTTGGGGGCTCTAAGGGCTCTTCAACGGCTGCAGAGAGAACTCGTTCGTTCACAGAGATGGTCTCGACCACGCCTCAGCCCATCCCTGAGGTTATGGTCTCGTTCAAGCCTCCAAAACTCTTAGATGGGGAGATTTGTGTGCAGTTTTCCAGGGATGAAATAGAGAGATCGGCAGCTCCTTTTCGTTTTTCCATGGTGCTGAAGTTTCTAAGACAAATGCCTTCCTTAGATCAGATTCGAGCATTTATTAATGGGAGGTGGGGGCTTTCTTCTCTGCTGGTTGTTTCAGCCATGTGGAAGCCAAGGAATGTGTTTGTCTGTTTCTCCTTGGAGGATGATTTCCTCGAGGCCATGTCGCATGAAAGCAATGAGATAGATGGTGTTAATTACAGAAGCTTTCAATGGTCTGTGGATTTTTCTAAAGATACTGAACCTGGTATGGCGCCTATTTGGATTCATTTGCCGGGGCTTACTCCGAATTTTTATCAAGAGTCATATATGAGGAATATTACCGCACCGATGGGCTTTCTTCTTCGTCGAGATAATGCGACAAGATGTGCGAGACACACAGATGGTGCAAGAGTTTGTGTATTGATGGATGTTTCTCAAAATCCAGTGTCTCATGTATGGATTGGTACACCTAGACAGCCTTCCAGTGTTAGACAGGAAATTTTTTATGAAACGCTCCCTGCTTTTTGTTCCAAATGTAATTCTCAAGGCATAATCTTATTACCTGTAATGTGTTGGTAAAGGAGAAAGGGAAAAAGAAGGATTCTAGTCTTGTGTGGAGGCCTCAAAAGGTGAAGGAATCAGAAGTTGTAGAAATTTCGGGAGCAGAGTAATCGCTAGCCTCGAATGATGTGGGGACACTGACAGGTGGCAAGGGAATAAGTCCTCAGAATCCCCTCTTCAGGTGAGTGGAAATGTGGAGAACACGGAAAGTCCTTTAATTGTTGTTGGAGCATCTGTTGATACGTGTGGGGATATAGGCATGGTTTCGGAGGATACTAGTTTGACATCAAAGGTGCCCTCTGGGTCTAGTAATCCGATGGGATGTGTTTTTCTATGCATGGAGAAATTTGTTGGTAGTGATAATGTGTTAACTGTCACAAACACTGTTGAGGGTAGGGTAGCTTCGGGGAGTTCTGATGGGGATGGAATGTTGGTGGCTGGAGTAGGAAGTGATTCTCAAGGTATAAAGGTCCTCCCGGATGGTGTTGTAGAGGATCTAGATACAAACTTTGAGGAATTGGCTAAGTCAATTACAGATGTGAGGGAGGATGGTTTTTTAGTAAGATGTGTTGCGGGGAGTTCAGGGTCTTTTTCGAACTTTGAGGGAGTGGGGGTTTTACCACATATTGCTAAAGAAAAAGATGGTGTATCTGATTCTGAAGTTTTGAAATTGGAAGTGAGAATTGGTATGAAATTACGTAGCTCCTCCAACGCTCCAAGCAGGCCTACACGGCTTGATTTATGATAGATAATCTAATGTATTGGAATTGTCGAGGTCTCGGTTCCTCGAAGGCACGGTTACGTGCTCTGCTGAAGCTACATAAACTGAAAATGTTAATTGTAGCGGAACCTTTTCGTCATGATAGTAAAATTGATCGTTGGTGACGTATTTTAAAGTTTGATGCGTCGTATTTGAATGGTGGATCTGTAGGTAAATTGTGGGTTTTCTAGCATGATGAAATTCAAGTTAATATTATTCAAGAGTCAAACCAGCATGTTACGTTTATGGTTAACTCGTTGGTGATTGTTTCTGCCATATACGCTAAATGTACATATATGGAGAGAAGGCAGCTCTGGGCTGATCTCCTTCCTTTTGGAGCTGTACAAATGCCGTGGATGCTTATTGGCGATTTTAATACTATTCGCCATGATGGGGAAAGAAAAGGAGGGTGTCCGAGATTGCCAAGGGCTATGGAAGAGTTTTCCTCCTTTATACAACCAGTGGGATTGATTGAAATTCCTTTTATTGGTAACAAACTGTCTTGGTGCAATGGGCATGGTGGGTTGGCTTGTAGTTGGGCTTAGTTGGACATGGCACTGTGTAATACTAGGCTGTTAGATATCTACCCGATGGTGTCGATGAAGTATCTCTCTCAGAAATCGTCGGACCATGCTCCTATGGCTCTTCGGTTGGTAGATTCAAATACGAGGTATGGCCCAAGTATTTCAGATTCCAGCAGATGTGGACTTTGCATGAGGGTTTTTGGGATCTTGTTGCTAAGATCTGGAATGAGGAGGTGGGGGGATCTGGGTTGTGGAGGCTTGTGGCTAAGTTGAAAAAAATAAAAAGGGCTCTTAAATATTGGAACTGTGAGGTTTTTAGCTGGACGAAGTTGCATATAAGATGTTTGGAGGAAAATATTGAGAAAAAGGGAGGCACAATTGCAAGAGAATTATTCTCAAGCAATTGAGACAGAGATTCTTGCCTCACAAGGAGAATTAAATACTTGGCTGAATAGAGAGGAAGTCTGCATTGCCCAGAAAATAAAAAATACATGGATAGAGCATGGGGAGGTGAATGCCTCTTTTTTTGCAGCTTTGCAGACAAGGAAGAAGAGCATAATATTTTCCATGACGCTGCTAGATGGTTGATTGCTTGTGACACCGGAAGAGATTCATGAGGAAGCGGTTGTACATTTTGTTGAATTTTTAAGGGGTAGGTAGAGGACTTCGGTGCCTAATTTATCTGAGTTTATTACAGAAGAGGTGATGGAATCTGAGAATCGGAATATTTTTCGGTGTCCAACGGAGCAGGAAATTAAAGAGGCCTTGTTTGCTATTCCGGTTAATAGCAGCCTAGGACTAGATGGTTTCAATTCTGCGTTTTTCCAACATTGTTGGGAGTTGATTAAAACGGACTTGGTTGAAGCCATTCAAATTTTTTTTTGTAGGTACTCAGTTACCTAGATATTATGCATCTTCTTTCGTTGTTTTGATTCCTAAAGTGTCGAACCCATGTTCATTTGATAAATTTAGGCCGATAAGTCTATGCTCAGTTGTTTATAAAATATGTTCCAAGTTGCTTGTGCATAGATTGTCATATGTTCTAAGTCGGCTGATTTCTAAAGAGCAAGGGGCATTTCTACCAATGAGAAGCATCTTGGAGAATATTAGTTTTACGCAGGAATTGATTCATGATATTAATAAGCCAATTCGGGGGGGGGGGGTAATGTTATGATAAAAATTGATATGGCTAAGGCGTATGACACGATTGACTGGGAATTTTTAATTTAAGTACTGAGAGCCTTTGGGTTTTCAGTGGAAGTATGTAATTTTATCTAGACTTGTGTATCTTCGTCTTGGTTTTCTGTGGTGATAAATGACACTTCAAAAGGGTTTTTTAGGGGTGGGAGGGGTCTCTGTCAGGGGGATCCTTTATCCCCTTGCTTATTCATATTGGTGGAGGAAGTTTTTTTGAGACTACTGCGTAATAAATTTCAAGCTGGTTGTATTGGCTATTATTCACAGCCTCGGAATGGCCCTTTAATCTCACACTTGCTTTATGCAGATGACATGGTTATTTTTTCTAATAGTAGAAAGAAATATGTGGAGAGGATATTAGAAGTTCTAGATATCTATGCCCAGTGGTCTGGTCAAGTGGTCAATGCCGCCAAGTCCTCTATTTTCTTCTCTAACTGGATCACAAAGTCAAGACGACAGGAACTGCTAAAAGTTTCAGGTTTCTCGATGGGGCATTTTCCAGTGCGGTATTTGGGGGTTCCTATCTACTCAGGTAGGCTGAAGTTGTGTTATTTTGATGATTTGTTGTCTAAAATTGCCAAAAAGATTGAAGGTTGGAAGATGAGGTTCCTTTCTTCTGGTGCTCGTTTGATTTTGCTCGAACATGTTCTTTCAAGTTTGTCTGTGCATTTATTATCTATTTTACCAGTGTCGAAGCAAATTTTTGACAAAATTAATAGATTGTTTAGCACATTTTTCTGGGGTTCGGCTGAAGGTAGGCCAAAGAAGAAATGGATAAGTTGGGAGTCGATTTGTAAACCAGGGGATGAGGGAGGTGTGGGCCTGAGAAATATTGAAGATGTTTATAGATCCCTTCATCTCAAATTTGCTTGGAAATTTCTCTCGGAGGATACTTTGTGGTCTTGATTTTTTAATTCCAAGTACGTGACGTCTTAACATTTTTCTCTGGTAAGTTCTTCTAAAGGTTCTAGATTTTGGAAGCTCTTTATGAATTCAATACCTCTAGTTGTTGAGAAATCTGTTTGGAGAGTGAAGGAAGGGAATTTATCTTTTTGGCGTGATAAATGGATGGAATCTGGTCCTCTATGTAATGATTTTTTGATTTTTGATTTTCCGTTGTTAAAAATTAAGTAGTGTATGATTGAGAACTGTTGGGATGTGGATTTGATTGTCCAGCTAGTGGGTCATGATGTTGCAGATGATATATTAGCTCGTATGGGTGGTACTAAAAATGGAATGGATATTTTAGTTTGGCTTGGAAGTGGGGATAGGAGATTTTCAATAGCCAATGTCTGAGATTGAATTCGTATTTCGGCTCCAAAACATCAATGGACGGACTGGATTTGGCACTCAGCTTTGCCAAAGAAATTCTCTATTGTTCCATGGAAAGCTATGACGAATAGCTTGAGTGTGGATGAGAGGATTAGAAGGGTAGGAATCCTGATAGTCTCAAAATGTGAATGTTGTCCTCAAGGTTGTTTTGAAGACCTGAACCATGTTTTATATAGTGGTAATGTTGCTGCTAAGCTTTGGCATTTGTGCTCTAGTTTCTTGGGAGTTCCCTATGTGGCTAATCGGTCTTGGTTGGCAACTGTTGAAGCATGGTTTCGAAGAACAAAGAAGTCTTCTATGGTAGGAAATTTGATTGGTTTGGTTCCATGTATACTAATATGGAATCTTTGGATGTGGAGATGTACGGCACATATGGAGGGGCATAAAGATTGTCTAAATGTTTAGTGGAGGAAGGTTAAGTATTGGATTCATTGGGTTGGTTTGAGATTGAGGCAATTCGGGAATTTGCATAGACATGATCAAGCAATTTTAGAGGAGTTAAATTTGTCACTGGTAAGCTCTTCAAAAAGAAGTTATATTGCAGTAGCTTAGGCTAAACTGGAGATGGGCTGGGTAAAATTAAACACGGATGGCAGTAGCTTGGGGAATCTGAGAGAATCGGGTGCTGGGGGGCTGCTTCGGAATCATGAAGGTAATCTAATTTTTGACTATTCTGAATATATTGGCATCGGTTCTAATACTAAGGTTGAGTTGTTAGGGGTGTTATTTGGTTTGTGAAGATGTAAGGACACGGGTTTGGTTAATGTTATTGTTGAACTCGACTCATCCTTGGTTGTAAATTGGCTGGAAAATGGTAGATCTCAAGTTTGATATTTGGAGGATTTTTGGGAGGAGATACTCTCCTTCATCCGAGGCCTTAATATTCGGTTCTCACACTTGTTTAAGGGATATTATGCCTGAATAAATGTGGTTTGCCTTGCTTGAGAAGGAGGTAATTAGTGGATGTAGAAATATTTTTGGAAGAATTGGAACAGATGGCTATGCGATTACGTGCGTTTACGTGAGACGTTTGCGTAGCGTTTCTTATGTTCGGCTTTTACGTGATCGGCTACAGTTTCCTGTTTCATTTATGTTTGGTTTTTTATTCATTATTCTTTGTATAGCTTGCTCTAATAATTATTCTGGTGGATTACGGATTGGGTTTTGGCCTTTTCCAATAAGTTCTTGTCATTGGCACATGGGTTGGTTTTATTGAATAATTGTAAATCTTGTGCCTTAGATGTTGCCATGGTATTCTTCCGCCATAAGTGAGGGTTGCTCTAATCAAATTGGGTCAGGGTTACTATTGGACATGTGACCTTGTCTCTTTCTTAAATATATATATATTTATAACATCGAAGATGGTACTGCTTCACAACAGGTTTCATCACTTGAACTAAAAATATATAACACCCAAAATATAAAAGTTTCATTAGTACAACATTCGCATATAGTTGTTGCCCACAACCATAAACACCCATATTTAAAGTCTAAAATAACAAAAAGCCACAAAATAACATAGGCAATAGTTGTTGCCTAGCCACACGTATTTCAACCACATGTGGCTGCCCAGCTACTAAAACCAATTGTAAAGTGTTTAATTACAATATAAGTGGATAAGAACAATCCCAAAACATTACACCAACAAAAGGCTACACATCTTCAAAAGGTTGAGATGGAGATGGAGATAGAGATGAAAATCGCTTCCTTGAATACTCGAAAATATCTTTTTGAAAATTCAAGAAATACTCTTGCTGCATTCCATTCATGCCAGAAAGATCTAACTTCATCATCTCCATATTGATCTTCCTTTTTTCCATATCATTCTTCATCTTTTTCTCCACCAATAATTCAGCCCTATCATAATTCAAATTGATGAACGATTGTCTTCTTTCAAAAGTATATATGGCTCTATCATTTCTCATGCTAGTTAAGGCCTTAACAAATTCAGTATCGAAAAATTCTCTAGCCTTTGTTTTTCTTTCTCAACCTTCTTGCCTAGAAGTCTCTCAGAAATGACCTCTATGTTGTCATCTATCATTTCATCTCCTAGTGGAATCGACTCCACCATAGCTGGACATTTTTCATGTGGTTTCCTTCTCGTTGATAGCATGGACATATGTTGCTACCATTTTAGTCGGTGTCTCAATAGACACCAGCAGTGTTCCATGTTGTAAGTGGCATTCTCAATCTCTTTATACATGATTTTGGCTTTTTCGATCTAAATATACGAAGTACTGAGAATGTCAGAAGAGAATTTCAGCAAAAAAATTTAGAATTGATGCAGTTAGAAACTCATACATTGTCCTGCTCCATCGCACTACTTGGATGCAATGATTCTACTTGGGTCATTGCAGCACAAAACTTATTTGTACATTTTTGGATCACCGACCATCGATAGGTCAATGACCCCCTGAACGATTTGCCATAATAGATTTTTTTATGCTCATTATTATAATAATCGTTAATTCTCTTCCACATTTGATGAAGATTTGTGGTCTGTCTCCTGTATAGCATACATGTTAATGTTGAGCCAAGCCGATATGAGGAGATTGTCTTCCTTTAAGGTAAAATACATACCTCATTATGTTTTCTTACTAGGTTGCCTTTTTTCATCTTACAATTGTGTTGCTTGGAGTACAACTTTTTCATATCTACTAGCTATTGGGGTGTTGTAGATTCCTTATTCACTACTTTGCAATAAAGTGGTAAAGAATGGATTTTTATCAAATGTGGTGTCCATCCTTGATTCAAGTATAATTGTACAAAATCATATCGAGACTCATAATCCTAATATGTTCAGTAAACAAAGTCTCATACAAAGTCTTATAATACAAAGTCTTTAGTAAATATTAGATAACAAGGTGAAGTTCAAACTGGGCAACACAAAATTTGTAGCATTCAAAATTTGCAACATTTGAGCAATAAATTGTGCTACTACTATTATCATTTAAAGACTACCACTATTGTTTACAAAATATAAATCTATATTTTTAGCACTACCACAATTGTTGCCCAAAATTTATAGATCAAATAAAATCACAATTACATAATAGCAGCTCATAGTTGCTGACTGCATAGAGAGATAAAGAAGGGATCTTTATCAAATATGGTGTCCATCCAAGAGAGTATTATTGTACAAAATCAAATATAGATTATGTTGAACCCAAGGTTTCAAGTATCATATAATTACATATCTACATATGGATTTTGATGATAACAAATGAATTTAAGAATAAATAAATCTCAAACTCAAGTTGTCTACATAATGAAACCAAGCACATCAATGAACCAAGCATGAACAATAAAGGAAATAAGCTCGTAAATGAAACCCTTAGAGTAATTTTGTACATCTCTTGATAAATTTCGAAATTTGATTAAAACTCAAAATTAATCTTTTATCATAAAATATCAAATTGCATTTTCCACATGTGCATGACATATTTGAAAATTAAAAGTTTGAATTTTGAATTTTTTAAAGATAATTTATTGTCATCTTTCACATGTGCATGACATGATTAAAAGTTTAAATTTTGAAAAATGAATGATATTGTCTTTGACAATTACGAAACATAAAACTTTGATTTGAAAGTTTTAAAAAGTGAATGATGTTGTCTTTGACAATTGTGAAAAGTAAAACTTTGATTTGACAATTTTTGAAAAATTAAATGATGTTGTCTTTGACAATTACGAAAAGTAAAACTTTTATTTAAAAATTTTGAAAGATGAATGATGCTTCTTTTTGACTTGTGAATCTTTTTAAATTTGAAAATAAAGTCTCATATATTTATGAATAGCTCATTTGAGATATTCAAACGAGACAACAACAAAAACATATACACATTTATTGTAAGTTTTACAACATCCATTTAAAGTTTTCAATCTCTCTTTTTTAAGCATTGAGCCTTAACCCTTATTCATTTTGAGAGAGATATAGTTTTGCGCTGTATTGTTCTTATTCCACTCATTGATGAGTGTTTTCTGATAACCTAATCAGTATCAGTTCTTGTATCAGTAAAATGGTGTATATAACTCTTGTGTGTGTAGAAGGTGTTCTACACAGGGAATAGATGTTGAATCACCACGTGTAAGGTAATTGCAAGTGTAGAGGGTGTTCTACACTGATTCTTTGTAGCGGTATTGCTCAAAAGTGTAATAGGTTTCTATCTCCCCTTGAAAGAGATTAGATAGTGAATTTGGGAATCCTAAAAGGGTAACTTGAGGCGAGGACGTAGATAGTGAAACTAAACCTTGTTAAAATACGAAGTTTGCTTTCTCTTATCCTTACTCTTTATATTTACTATTGCTTCGTATTTTGGTTATATTTTATTTTGTGTATTTAATTTATAATTGTAGATTTTTAAATACAACCTAATTCACCCCCTCTTGTGCTAGTCATATGGGCAATAGATTATATGCAATCAAAATATAACAACCTGTGCAATTAAAATAACTAATGTTTTGCTTGGAGGATAACAACCATTTTTACAAAATATAATAATACATCAAAAAGCCAAGTAGCAGATGAGAAATTTTCACAAGACAACTCTATCTCATATACATAGGACCACTTGGAAAACAAAGGCAAACATTAATTCATTGAACAACCAAATCACATGTAGTCTTGAAAAACAGAGGCAAACATTCAGCTCATGGATACATATAGTTGTTGCCCACATTATCATAGCCTTTGCAATCACTAATCTAAAAAGGAGAAGAGTCGCATTATCACAGTCTGTGCAATCAAATTTTTATCTTCTTACATTTTCAAGTTTCTCAGTAATCAAACGACAGGTTCCTAGAGATTATTATTAATCTCCAGGAATAGGAAATCCTTTAAGCCAGCCTATAGAGAGAGAGAGAGAGAGAGAGTAGCAGCATAAAACTTATTTAAGAACAAAAGCCGACAATGTAATTCAAAAATCCACCCCAACATACAATATCAAATCAAAATTTCCAAGAAAATAAAAAATCTTCCCAAGAAAACTTCAAAATGAAAAAGAAAAACAAAGACATAGATACAAATCCATCCAGATCTACAAATTTTTTTACATAAAACTTGTAAAACGAAAAGGAAAAATCAAACAACAGAACAACCCAGATCTGAATGTTTGAGATTGAGTGCTAGGGTAGATAGTTTTACCCTGTTGTTGGGATCAAATCTGGACCTCACTGATGGAGATGGAGCTGCGGGAAAGAGTTGACAAAAATTGCTAGGCAATGGCCACCGTAAAGAGACATAGTGGCCGCTGGAAAGAGATGTGCAAGGCAGAAGGAGATGCGCAAGGCAGAAGGAGAAGAGAACCGTGCGATAGAGAGAGTGGGAAGAAGGAGAAGAGTTGTGGGAAGGAGAAAGGGGAATGAGCCTGGAAAGAGAAAAAATGATAAAAGAAAATCATTTTACTTATCTACAATAGTCTTCATATATGTCTTGAAAGATACATATACTGTAGCAAATGTATTGGATAACTTTTATTTGACTAATCCAATATAGATGAAATTTGAGGGGCATTATTTAAATTATAACTTTCATTGGTATTTGGCTAGACCAATACTATTACTCTTATATTGGCAAAAAACATATTTCAGAATGAACTCGGGAAAGTTACTAGTTTATCTTAAAAGACTTTTATTTTTATAAATTATCGATTATTAAAGGCTTTAAAGCTACTGAGCAAGGAAAAACATAGTCGAAGAGTCTTTTTATGGGGATAGTATTTTGTAGGATATAGTGTGTACAAGTCTTAGACTGTAAATATTATTTTTTATTTGATATTGTTGTGCTATCTTATGACTAATATTAGATATAGTTTTAGAATGTATAAACACATTATACCCATTTTAAAAAAAGTAAGATCCGCTATTAACTCGTGGAAATTCAAGATTTATAGATTTTTTTAAAAAAGAATGCTCAAAACTTATAGGTTGTACAAATCAATTCCGGTAATCTTATTTATGTGGGATTGCATCCCGAGATTTTTCTTCGTTTGTTTTTATAAAACTTTTTAACTCATCTTATTATTATAATTTTTTTAAATTTTTATATAAAATAAAATAAATAATTTAATTTTTTTAAATTTTAAAATAAAAATAATATTAAAAAAATATTTTAAAAATATTTTATTTAATTTTTAATTTTCATTTCAACTCATTTTATCTTATCTTAAACGATAGATTCGAGACTTCGAGTTATAATTAACTATTACGTCCAAACTTTCATTAAATCGTGTCAACAAGTTACTTCCCAAAATTGGCCATGCCCGCCGGACAAAAATACAGCCCAGTGCCACCAAATCCCTGCCTATACCGCCGGCGAATTTCAGTCTTTTCACCGCGCACTTCAAAACTACTCCAACTCTTTTGATTTTGGAGCCCAAGTACCTCTCTCTCTCTCTCTCTCTCAACCATAGAGAACAGGCACAACAACAATGCTGCACGAGCTTCTATTGGCGCTTTTGGGCTACACAGGCGATCTCATTATCGAAGAGCGAGATCACCACAAATCCTCCCTGGCACCCGACTCCAGCGACGTACCTTTCAAGCTCGCTCCCGATATCTCCTTCATCGAACCCAGTGACCGGTCACAAAACTTTCTAAACCTCAATTCCTCAAAACTACTTCCGTATCTGACACACTCATATTTGACGTTTGCTTTCCTGTGGTTGCAGGGAGCTTATTGAGAGGATTATTACCTTGGGGTTTTACTACAGGGAGCTCGATCGCTTCTCGACCAAGTCTCGTAATCTAAGCTGGATAAGATACGCGAATCCTTCTCCTTCGCCGAGGGATTCCGAGTTTCCTTCGTCGAAAGTGAAACCGAGCGTCTACCGCAGAGCCATTGCCAATGGCATTGTGGAAATACTGGCGGTCTACAGGTCCGCTGTGCTCCACATTGAGCAGAAATTGTTGGCAGAAACCGTCCCCATCTTGGCAACTGTGACTCAGGGCCTCAATAAGGTCCTCTCCGAAGCATATTTCTTTTTCTTTTCAATTCATCTTTTAATTTTTTATAAATAATCCTAATAGAGATTTTTTTTTTTTTAAATTTTAGTTTTTTGTTCTTTTACCGCCTCTATATGAGCTTGTCATGGAGATCGAGCGTGATGACATCCGTGGAGGTCAGCTGCTTAACCTCTTACAAAAGCGGTGCCACTGCGGAGTGCCTGAGTTGCAGACTTGCATTCAAAGGTGTAGTCTTTTTTTGTCTCTCTTTTTTGCAAGTTGATTAGTTATTATTTGTTTTGCCGTGAAGATAAATGCGTTAAGGTTTATGGTACGTTTTTCCTTTTTTCTGATGAATGCATTGAAATAATATTCATATTTCCATTACTTTAAATATATGAACCATATCTTATGTAGTATCTATAGTGAGAAAAAGCATCTTATTTATGGACTTGCAAACTGAATGCTGAGCTGACTATTATGTTCTTTTATCAATTATTGTATGTCGGAAGCATAGGCTTCTTTGGCATGGGCATCAGATCATGTATAATCAACTTGCGTCATGGATGGTTTACGGGATTCTTCAAGATCAGCATGGAGAATTTTTCATTAGAAGGTAACAACAAAGTATAATCTTCCTATGATTGCATTTGGTTGGAAATTATATACCTGAAAACGATTCTATGGTTTTCCTACTTTGCAGGCAGGAGGATAGGGATGTAGAGCAAGGCTCATCTCTTCCAGACATGTCTGAGAAGTTGGCACGCTTATCAACTGATGATTCATCTTTAACAGATTGGCACATGGGTTTTCATATTTCTTTGGTATGATTAAACTTGGTATCTTGCAGTGTTTGTGTTATTTTTTTTATAAGTAAACAATTTTATTAAATAATGAGACAGCTAGAGTGTTATGGAATGAGGTGTTCAGCAGATTAGAGTTAGCTTGGGTTATGCCCGCGATAGTGGTTGCACTTTTGGCTAGCTGGACAAATTTAAGAGGCATTCAACAAATTAAAAATTTGTGGAAGATGGTTCCTATCTGCATCCTGTGGTGTTTGTGGCAAGAGCTCAATGATCGTACGTTCGATGACAAGGAGAGATCAATAGAGGAACTAAAAGCGTTTTTTATTAGAATTCTATGTACATGGGCCATAGCTGTAGACTTTAATGGCCTCAATTTACATGATTTTCTTGTCTCTATTGCGCCCAAATAGATAAGGTGTACCTTTGTATATCTCCTTGTGTTTGTGTTATTACTCATGTGAAAATCATGCCTGATTAGTATATTGGCTAGATCTTCCACTTTCTCAATGTAATCTGCTTTTCAATAACACTAACAATTGTCGTGTCTGTTTTCACCGGCATGTTCACCGTTGTCTTTAATGGGTGCTGTTCTGGTCTAACCAATAACGGTTAGAGTATAAGACGTGAAGTTTATGATACTATGCTGCAGATGTCATTGCTGTTTTTGTTGTTTATATTTCCTTTATATGTTGCAAAGAGATTATTTTGCACAACTATAGTTTTAGTGTTAGGCTACACAATGAGCAATCATAACTGATTGTGAGAGCCTTGTGTATGACTTTAAGTTTGTAAAGCATTTTTACTCATTAATGATCACCAATTATCTTACTCTTCATATTGGCTATGCTGCACAAGCTTTGGACTTTCTTTGCCTATGGATCCTAAGGATGTTTATATCAGCTAACTTGTGCATTCTAAATGCTGTCACATGTTTTGATATTTTATTCCCTAAATATTGATGTGGCTATGACTATGCTATACACGACAGTAAATTTTGTCTAAGGAAAGGATGCTGCAGCTCATGTACCTATAAATATGATGCACGAAGAGTGTATGCTTCTTACGCTGCATTTACGCAAAATATATGTGTCACTTCCGAAAGACTTGAAGAAGGCATTGTGACTATTGTGCAAATAATATTATTTTGTTTCCCTTTTTCTACCTTTATCAGTTTTTCATTTCATAAGATTTCGTTTTAATGCACTGATCTTTGGAACTTTATTGGTTTTCCGAGTTGGTCAATCTTTCATGTTATTTTGCAGGATATGCTGCCGGAGTATATCCATATGGGTGTTGCAGAGTCAGTTCTTTTTGCTGGTAAAGCAATCAGGGTGCTTCGAAATCCAAGCCCTGCTTTTAGGTTTCGGGATGCTGTTTATCATCTGCAGATGCCTAGGGTCTCTCAGAAAATTCAAGGATTTACTGACCGTTTTTCCTTCCATAAGGAGCCTCTCATGGATAGTAAACTGATCGGAGAAGAATTGCTTCCACAATCTGAGGCTGATAAGATTGAAGCTATGCTTCTAGACCTAAAGGTTTGTTGCACCGTGTTACCCCTAACATTTACGTTGTGTGCAACCTGTCTTTTGAGAGAGGTTTGGACTATATTTGTATACTGCACCAAATAATGTACTTCGGAACTCTAGTTTTTGTACTGACTTATACTTGCTTCCTAATGCACAATTTTTCTGCGCCACACTTAAAATTCAGATATCAAAGGTAAAGAGCCTGGTTCATTTTGTGCAGGAATCATCTGAGTTTCACAAAAGATCATTTGAGTGTGCTGTAGACTCTATTCGGGCTATCGCGGCCAGTCATCTTTGGCAGGTCTGAGGGTGACAGAAATTTGGTTCTTTATCTTTTTTAACCATCTTTCTGAAATATTTTATCCATCTCTGCAGCTTGTGGTAGTACGCGCTGACTTGATTGGACATCTGAAGGCCCTAAAAGACTATTTTCTTTTAGCAAAAGGAGACTTCTTCCAGGTAAATGATGGACAATAGCTAAATCTTCTTCTTCTTTTTTCCTTCCCTTTTTCACTTTAGAAAAAGTTTCATGGGTATTATTTATGCTATTAATTTCATGATGAGAAGGTTAACTCCTGCTCACTAGTCCCTATCTCAACTATTTTTACGTATATCATAGGAAACTCACACTTTACGCCCCCCCCCCCCCCCCAACCAAAAAAAAAAAACTGAATTATCACTCTTCTATAATATGACCACTAAACTATCAAAGTTATTGTCTAGTCTCCTAATTTAAAACTTAAGTTGGAATTTATCCTCTCATTAATATCTGATCCTTGATATAGAAAAATGTGGGGTGGCATGGCATGATCTTAAAAATGGGTGGAAGGACATGTAGAGGTTTTTGTAGACAGTGTATGAGTTTCTCTGTTACGTAATGAAATGTGATATTTAAATCTTGTGTAGAATATGATTGCCATTGGTAAATTCTTTATTTAATGGTCAAACGCACCCTACCAATTTTGCACATCGACTTGTGGAATATCTTATGTACTTTTATCATATTTAAAATGTAAAATTAATAAGTATGAACATTGCTACAAATGATGGTAGAAGTTTAGCCTAGTTTCCCTGTTCTATGGCTGAATTGTTGGTGTTTATAAATATAGATTGCATTTGAAAAATTTGTGGTTGAATGTAAGTTACAGTCCATGTGGAACAAAAACTATACCAACGCATTTATATATATATATATATATATATATATATATATATATTAAAAATGTCAATTGAATTGTGTGTACATCCAGTTTTCTAATAAAAAATTATTTTTCCAGTGCTTTCTTGAGGAGAGTCGCCAGTTGATGCGTTTACCTCCTCGCCAGTCAACTGCTGAAGCTGATCTCATGGTCCCATTTCAGTTGGTAAGTTAGCATGAGATGACTTATGATGAATAAGATTATACCCATTAATGTAGCCGAAGTGTCTATTGTTTCAGCTTGCTTATTTTTTAAATTTAGTACCAATTTTTGGAAAGAAATTCATTGGTACTACCTGCCATGCAGGCTTCATTGAAGACTATCAGTGAGGAAGATAAATACTTTTCTAGAGTATCCTTGCGGTTAGATCCAATATTTGACTATTTTTCCTGTGATTTACCTGAAAGCTTGACTGTATAGCCCTTTTGCTACCAGTCATATCACTTAATTGCAGAGTTTGATTAACATCATGTACTCATTGACACATCTGATTCTACTAGGATGCCTTCATTTGGATTCACAGTCAAATCCTCCCCAGTAGATGTACTGAAGACAAAAGATTATGCAGATGGAAGCTCAAGTTCTGCTTTGTCGAATGCTTCTTCAGAAATATCCCTTGATGGTTGGGATGGTATTGCCCTTGAATACTCAGTTGATTGGCCCTTAGAGTTGTTCTTTACCCAAGAGGTGCTCTCAAAGTAAGATCCTACTGATCCTGGCACTCGTGGATGCTTTCCTTTGTTTGTTTTGATTTTACCTGCAAAAATAATTGATATTGTGAAACTGCTAACTGATAATCTCACACACATGTTAATAACGAGTGTGCTCCAGGTATCGCAGGGTCTTCCAATATTTGCTGCGGCTTAAGCGAACACAAATGGAGCTGGAGAAATCATGGGCTTCTGTGATGCATCAAGATCACACAGATTTTGCCAAACATCGGAATGACCGCATAAATTGCCCTGTAGCTCAGCAGCGAAGGCAAAGGTTTAGACCAATGTGGCGTGTTAGAGAACATATGGCATTTCTGATCAGAAATCTTCAATTTTATATCCAGGTCATTATCGGTACCTCCTATAGTTTCATATCTATATGTTGCTCTATGCAGAAATCGGAGCAAAGCTTTTCATGTATATGCTAAGTTGTTTGTTCAATATATGCCGGATCATGGTGTGGTATAGGCTGATACAAAGATACAACATCTGATCCTGATCCATGTATGGCGTGCAAAGTAAATATAAAAGAATGCATCATATTTAATGTCTCAAGTATCGGATGATATGTTGATGCTAACAACCTATTTGGGGTATCTTGGTATTTTTCGCCAACCATAGCACGTTACTAGAAAATAAAGGAGCATGAATAAGTAGGACTTTGGGTTTATCAACTCAAATTTGTTGTTTCAACTGCTTTCTACATCAATATGCTGCTAAGTTGCTTGATTGGTTAACTGATTGAATTACTGTTGATTTTTACTCTTTGCACAGTTGCACATCAGTTCATAGTGCTTTTGAATAATTTGGAGGCCAAAGTGTCCAGTTCTTATTTAGTATCTGTTTATACAAACAAAAGGGTTCAGTCAACCATATTTTCATCTCTTCTTTGAAGCAATGCGTGTTCTAAATTATGAATGTTGCGATTTTTCTATGCTCATTGATCATCTGTATATTCTGTTGCCCTTCTAAAATTTTCAAATTTTTAATTCCAGGTGGACGTTATAGAATCTCAATGGAACGTTTTGCAAGCCCATATTCAAGATTCTCACGATTTTACTGAACTTGTGGCTTTTCATCAAGAGTAAGTAAAATGAATGGTTTGTGATTGCAGCTTGCTTCTGAATTATCATATTGTGAGATATTCTGGAAGGTCTTGATTGCTATTGTAGACTGAATTGTCTAAAATGTGTAGGGCCAGTAGCATCATATGAATATTCAGTAGTTTGGATACTGCACTTTACTGTTACAAGTAAAGAAGTTGTATTTGGAAAGGGCAATGGCATGTTGGGGTTGGTCACATGAGCATCTAGTTTCTATTTTATTATTCCTTGCTTCCTTTCAATTTTCTGTTGGATATCCTTGGCTGATATTGTCAAAGACTTAAGAGTGAAGGAGCTTGTTATTTAATAAAAAGAAGTTACATATCCTCCTAGCATTTGTGTTTTCCTTTTCATGGAAGCAGCTCAGCTTTTTCTCTATTTGCTTGATGAATTTGGTGAAGGGATGTTTGTGTTCTACACGTGTTGTTTTTTTATAGTTTGATCGTCAAAATTCTATACTTTCCAGATGTTTTTGTCTCCAGCTTAATGTCAGTGTAATTCTCAACCTTCCTACAGGTATTTATCAGCTTTAATTTCTCAATCTTTCTTGGATATCGGTTCCGTCTCAAGGATTTTGGATGGAATTATGAAACTTTGCTTGCAGTTCTGTTGGAATATAGAAAACCAAGAAAACAGTTCAAATACATCTGCACTGGAACATATAACAGAGGTACCTTGTTATATTTTCTCTTCATGCTTTAAGTTGGCCCAGTTGCCTTAAACCTGAATTTATTACACTGCTTAATGCTCCAAATGTGCCTTTGATATTGTCAAAGTGATTGTTCTCTCATAGTTCCTGCTTGGATGGTGTCTAACATAAAACTTGAAGAATTTCCAATATTCAATTATTTCTTTTTCTTCCTGTAAAAGCTGCATTTCTTAATTTTAGCATCCTGTGCAATTATGCAACTTCTTTTGATTCTTCTTGAGACAATCCATTTGGAGAGCCTGCAATTGTTGCAATCCTTGAAGCTTTGAACATGAGAGATGCAACCGTTGCATATCATGGAAGACTTGTGTCCTGAAGGATCTCTCTCTCTCTCTCTCTCTCTCTCTCTCTCTCGCACACCCCCCCCCCCCCCACTTTTAAAGCAGCATCACTGGAAATCCAATCTGCACTAAAACTTGTCACTTGTTCCGCTGAGAGGTGGTGCGCTGCTGTATATATAGACTTGATTGAAGAAAAGATGAGACCCTAATTTGTTTTCTTATATGGCACAAAGGATACCGCAAATCACTGCAATTGTCATGAAAATTGACTTGATATGAAGCTGTTTGGCTCTCTGGCTGTTCGTACTTTGTAATTTTCACTTTATTAATTGCAGGAGCAGGCCCGATTGTGTATATCACACATCTTCCAAAATTTCACCTATTGAACGCCCCCCAAGTTGATTTTGAGTGGTTCATATTTCAATTAATCGTTCTCTTTGATTTCTTTCAGGAATTTAACAAGAAGTCAAACTCCTTGTACACTATATTACGCAGTAGCAGGCTTGCTGGGAGTCAACGAGCTCCATTTCTGAGACGTTTTCTTTTACGTCTAAACTTCAATTCCTTTTTTGAGGTATTTCCTTGCCGATGTTTTCTTTTACTTATAACATGTGGCCTATAACTTTGCTGACAATATTGTTTCTCTCTTAACAGGCAACTGCAAGAGGTGTCCTCAATGTTGTCAGACCACGTCCAGCACTTCCTGTTCTAGATCAACAATAGCACCAATAATTCACTCGTCAAGTTTGATTTTGCTGATTGCTAAATACAAGATGACTGGCTTGTGAGCCCGGGTGAATCCATTCGCAGTTGTATTTTGAAGGTCGAGTGACAATTATATATATTCAGTGCTAGGTGGAAGAGAGATTCCGATTCTCTCATGGTCGTTTCATTGGACATTTACATGGTGCTTCTTCTACCCGGCATTATGATATGCGTGTATCATCAGCTTGAAGATGTTCCTGTTACAGTCCTAAAATCGATTGAGGCTTCTGGTAGCTGTCAAACTGTAATGGATGTGTTCTGCATTCTCATCTCATTGACCAGCTACATTGCTTCCATTTGAAGTTAAGGTTTGGATTCTGGTGGCGGTTTGTGGTCTTGGGTTTGCTCTGGGCCTAATGAAATTATGGTACGCTTTATTCTTTCACTTGGCTGTGTGGTAGCGTTCGTGTTAGGTGGAGTGGTTGGTTTGCTGACATTAGGCTGACTCTATGGTGACAACTGATTACTGCGGGCATTCAGTTGGCGTTTTGGGCGGCGGCTTCTGATCTTCTGTCTTTGTAGATACAAAAACTAAATTATTCATACCTTGAAAAAATTTCTGGATATATGACTTTATATTTATATCTAAATTGAGGGAGAGAATATTTTTTTTATGGGTTTGTAGTTTTTTCTCATAAAAAGTGTGTAAAGAGGTGATTAATGATTGAAACACTCCTAGTAACACCCTTATTCGTAACCAAGTTTTCCTTCTAATTGAGTCATAGATTGAAACTCTCCTAGTAACACCCTTACTTGAACCGTTTCACTATTATTTACAGAATTCTGAGATATTCGTTTGGTTGTTAAATCAAATTTAACTTATTTTAACCTATGTTTGGATATTGAGATGAGTTGAATTGAGTTATCGATAGTAGTATTTTGTAGGTCCCATTGAGATGGGCTTAACTTTTTTAGGTTGAAATGAGTTTAATTTTTTTAAAGGTTCAAATTTCCAAATAACGCCTTAACTTTAAAGCAGCTCGCAAATTTTGTTTTTATTTTTAATCTAATCATTCTTGCTTCTATTTTTTTAATGTTTTTATTTTTCTCTTTTTCTATATGTATTTTTACATTGTTTTTTAGAAACCTCAAAAGGGTGCTACTGCTGCTGCTACCCATGTAATATTAGCAAGGTATCTCAAGAGTTGGGAGCTATCAATCCGAGGGATTTTCCTTTCTTTTTAATTATCATTGCAATAAAATGAATTAGGTGCACAAGAAGAGAAGATAGAGAGTTCCAACTAACAACATCATTACAATTAACACTAAGTAGAAAAATAAAATTAAAAAAGATAATTGATCCAATAAATTGAATCGGACGCATATTTTTTAGAATCTAAAGAGGTGAAAGTGTTTCATCTCATTTTATCTCATTGTATTCTATTTCATCATTATTATTCTTCCAAATTCACACAACATATAATAAACAATTCAATTTTTTCAAATTTTAAAACAATAATAATATTAAAAAATAATATTTTAATAATATTTTATTCAACTCATCTAAAACTATCTTATCCAAACGAGCCTTAAGTGGTGCAATGTACTAATCTTGGTTAGGGTGCAAAATATAAAATTTATTTTTGTTTCCTTAAAACATTTTATGATATGCATGGATTCATTCACATCTTATCATATTTAAGTGTATCTCAAGTCATTTAATAAAAAAAATAGCGAGTGTTACAATTTATAATAATGTGGATTAAGGCATAGATATGTCTCTAAAGTATCCACTTGTGACACTGGTGGATAAGAAAAAACAAAAAAACAAAAAAAACAAAAAGAAAGAAAAATTGATGATTCTTTTCTGCTACCACAAAGAAACCTCTTTATTGCATTAATCATCAGGTATAATTATCTTTTTATTTTTATTTAAGCGGTTGACTTATGAAGCCATCCAATACTTAAATAATAAATCTTTTCAACCTCTCAACATTCCACATTTCATTTTTAAAAATTTTTTTTGAATTTTTTTATTAAATAGTTTTTATATGAATAGTAAATAAAAAATTTGAAATATTTAAAAAAAAATAAATTCAAAAAAAAATTTTAAAAAAATATTAAAAAATATGGAGTGTGAAGTGTGGATGAATAGTAGGAGGTTGTGTAGCAAAACCCAGCTATAAATGTAATCTTGGCTAGTTTATATAACATACTTCCTATAGATTACACATTCGATTATATATAAATTTGCTAAAGTATTGGCGTTGGTTTCTCTAAATTTGTAGCTAAAAATGTGATCTTGGCTAATTTATGTAATAGATTTTCTATACATCACACATTTTTAAATATTGATAGTTTTCATTAAACATTGTTTGTTTAAATTTAACCTCGTTTGCTTTCGCAGATGAGTTGAGATTAAAGTTAAAAGTTGAATAAAATATTATTAGAATATATTTTTTTAATATTATTTTTATTTTAAAATTTAAAAAAGTTGAATTGTTTCTTTCATTTTGTGTAAAAATTTAAGAAAGTTTATTTTATTTTTATTCAATTTTTTAAAATTTTAAAATAATAATAATTTTAAAAAATAATATTTTAATAATATTTTATTTAATTTTTAATTTTTATTCGACATTAAATCTTATCAATCAAATATTAATATTAGTACTGCACGTTGAGGATAAAATATTTATTTTAAAAAGTATGATGTGAGTGCTACAATTATTTATAAAAATATCATATCATACCAACTTAAAAAAAATAGTTACATACTTTGACTTGAATCTACCAACCGCAAAATATATTTTAAAAATAAGTTATGAGACGGCTAAAGATAATTGAAACTTGAAAGTTTAGTGAAAAAAAAAAAAAAGGTTAGGTGAAGCAGCCGCTGGTTGGGACAAAATTCTGCAGGAATTTGCTTTAAAACCCTACTCGTAATGACTGGACAATCTCCCACTTAAGTCTTAAGACAGACACAACACCACACCACACAAAAATAAATAGCAAACCAGACCAGAGGAGAGGAGACATCGTCCCTTATCTGCAAGCTAAGCTATCTTCTCCAATGGATCCCAACACCCAAATCCATGAAAATCCAGAAATGAAATCCTCTGAAGAACAAAACCCACTGGCCATTGTGCCCTCCAAAGACCAGACCACGTCAGCCCCATTTGCCACCGCGTCACTATCTCTTTCTCTCAATACAATCCTCCCCACACCGTTCTCTCTTCAACCCAAAATTTACTCATTGTTTTCCCACCAACCAAGCAAGGTCAAGGTTCCTACCCAAGCCTCCTCCCTGTCCCACCTCTCTCTCACCGCCACCACCAACTCTCCCTCTCCCTCCAGACTCTCATTCAAGTCCACAGTCTCGGCCAATCCTCTCCAAAACCCTCTCTCTCTTGGTCCTCGCCGCCCCTTAGACCCTTCCAATGGGGCTGGACTTCGACGAGCTGCCATCGTTTGGTTCCGCAATGATCTTCGCGTCCACGACAACGAATGCCTCAACACCGCGAACAACGAGTCCATGTCGGTCTTACCCGTATACTGCTTCGACCCGAGAGATTACGGAAAATCCTCTTCTGGGTTCGACAAGACCGGGCCGTATCGCGCCACATTTTTGATCGAATCGGTCTCTGACCTCAGGAAGAATCTCCAGGCAAAAGGTTCGGATCTGATGGTGAGGATTGGAAAGCCTGAGACAGTTTTGGTCGAGTTGGCCAAGGAGGTAGGTGCTGACGCGGTGTATGCGCATAGAGAGGTTTCGCACGATGAGGTTAAGGCGGAGGGGAGGATTGAGGCGGCGATGAAGGAGGAGAATGTGGAGGTTAAGTACTTCTGGGGGAGTACTTTATACCACCTTGACGATTTGCCGTTTAAGCTGGAGGATATGCCAGCTAATTACGGTGGTTTTAGAGAGAAAGTGCAGGGACTGGAGGTGAGAAAAACGATTGAGGCATTGGATCAAGTAAAGGGGCTGCCGGCTCGGGGTGATGTAGAGCCTGGGGATATTCCATCATTGGTGGATTTGGGGCTTAACCCATCTGCGACAATGGCTCAGGTTTGCACTTTGGTTTCGTTTTTATGTAATCTATGTTTTGGTTGCTGTAAATATTCATGTTTTAACATTATGGAGTAATTTCTTTGGACCTTTTTTTTTTATTATTATTATTTGGCACCGGGTGTTCCGACTAATCCCGGGGTGCACAGGCAAAGAGATAAATAATTCTTCGGAACTTTTTTGATAACATTGTTTCTGTTTGTTTGTGTTTTTTTCAATGTGGATTCTGTGAATTAAGTGGACATGGATAAATGTTTAAGCAGGATATAATGGTGGGGAAATTTGAGAAGGGAACAATTACATAGCCATGATAGATACGTCTGACTTTATCATTTTATAAGAATATTGGTTAGAAAATGGTAACTATCTTTGCAAAAGAGTGATTACATACACTGGGAATCCAAAGCAGCTTCCTTTTTTCATGTTAATTTGGATGTTTGAATCAGTTGCGCAATGGGGTTTAGAAGGGGCAGACAAAGTACACTCGGAAATATATTAATTTGAAATTTGAGAGGCTTTCTTTGAATTACCTATTCACTAAAGTATAAAGCTTGTATGTCTCTTAGTACATGGTACTCTCATTGCTATGGCCTTATATCCTCCACTGTTTTATTAGTGCCTTGTTCCATTAGTTTTTATTAGTGTCTTGTTCCATTGAGTATCAACTCCTTTATTTTCTGAATTTCAAAGTTTTACTATGGACCCACAGGCCGAACATGGGGCAGTTCTCAATTTTGAAGTTTGGCTTGTATTTGTGATTAGGGTTTTCTGCTTATAATACATGGACTTTGCCCACTATGACGCAACAGTCGTCCTGTATAGTATGTTTGGGTTGGGCGAGTTTGCATCAAACTCAAAACTTAACCTTTTTCTCCCAATAATTCTTCGCCAACATATTACATCGTCCATGTTGACCTGTTGTCAAAACTTTCTTTTATTTTAATGTAGTAAATTCTTTTGCTTGGAATGCTTCCATGGACGGCAGACGTTATTGTCATGTATGACATGCTGCCGCTAATTTTTCAATAATTATTATATTGACAGGAAAAAATAATTCATTTGCGTTACTGTCATTTATGTCCTGTAGGATGGAAAGCCGGCTGCCAATGCTTCTATGGTGGGAGGTGAGACTGAAGCACTTCAGAGGCTTAACAGATTTGCCGCTGAATGCCAAGCACAACCACATAAGGGGAAAAGTGATGGCAGCAGTGACAGCATATATGGTGCAAACTTCTCCTGCAAAATTTCTCCATGGCTAGCCATGGGATGCCTCTCTCCCCGCTCAATGTTTGATGAGCTGAAGAAAACAGCTACCAGGTGTGCCTCAGTCTACCTTTCTTTTTAATGACACCATAATTTTAGAAATTAATAAGGTCTGTACTCACTGTCTATGATATTATATTATTGCTAGAACTATTTCTGCTTCCTCAAACTGGAATGATGGTGGCTCACCTGATACTGGAAACAACTGGTTGATGTTTGAGTTGTTGTGGAGGGATTTCTTCAGGTAACTAGACTGATCATAAAGCTTGGTTTGCATTAGCACCAGTATGTCATGTTTTTAGGAAGACATGATCATTAATGATATATTTCCATCACCCTAGAAATCAAGCAGGCTTTATTGAAAGTTGGATCATGTCTGCATAATTTCTCTCAAACATACTGATGTTTTATATCACCGGTTCATTGCAGATTCATTACCAAGAAATACAGTTCAAAACAACTTGAAGCTGCTCCAGTCACAGCTTGTACGGGTGCCTTAGCTTAAACAAGAAAATACAAATGGAGAGGAAAAATTGTTCTAGGATGTTGGTTGCTTGCGCTTCTTTATAATTTTCCAAGATGTGTAGCTTTTAAATTTTGGAGTAGCTAGGCTTGTCATTGTAGTCCTTGTTGAACTTTTTTGGCTGCTAAATAAATGGGGAATATGCAGGGAACTTTGCCTTCTAGAGTCAGCTTGTTTTGCTCTTTCTAAACATGTTCGATCTTCAGGTGCCCCCTTGTGAATTGCAGGTCCTTCTGGTTCTGACCCTCATTCCATGTTTTCATCTTTAGATTCAAAAGAAAGAGATGGTTCAATCATCAGTGAGTGAATCATTTGTAATTTTTAGTTTTCACTTCTCATAGTAAACTTAGCCGATGGATTGAAGTTGAACCAGACTACCTATAAGACACTTGTTTGCATATGCAAGAACTAGAAGCACAGCTGGGAGAAACAGTACAGCTGCCGTGGCTTTTTTTGGTGGGAGGAAACCATAATCTGATTCTAAGAATTCTTGATATTGAATGCCAATATTTTAGTTATTGAGTTTTGCAAGTTCGGTGACCTGTTCTTAAAAGTTAGCCATTTTCAGCTCCATCACACCACTTTGGCAGCCAATTGGAGAGAGGAAATTTCAGATACAGTTCATCTGACGGTTAATGGGCCTCATTCGAACTGGCGTGACACAGCATGTCTTGACTTATAGATTGACAGCTTTTGGTTTGGGCCTTGGCACACATGGGATCAAAGGCACTTTAGATATGATGGATCAATCTTCCTCATCTCTATGCTAAAAAAGACGAAAAAAAAATTTAAATATAGGTGTGAATCGTGATACCCGATATTTAGTAAATATAGATTTTGAAATAAGATTCTATGTTGCTTAGGAGGAAGAAGTATTTGCTCTTTATTATGGTTCGTATGAACTTCAACTATAATATTAACTAATTCTTTTAGAATATAACTCGGATGTGGCTTGACCCTTCTTTGGAAGGTTATAAATGGTATCGGAAGTCAATTTCAACTAAAAATGTGAGACATATAGCCATGTCAAGATTATGATACCCCCGTATTGAGTGAGTATAGGTGGTGGAAGGAATTTTACATTTGGAAAGGGAAAATTCTTACTCTTTACAATAATTTTAAGTGCTCCAATACGATTAACTAACCTTTCAAATTATAGTTCTTAACGTGGATTTGCCTTCTTACAACAGGTGCTGAAGCACCTCCCTCTTCACTAGATGGTTTTCAATTTTCACGAGAGAGAACAGGATATAGATGTTTAATGCACTGGTCTTATATGTGCACTTTTTGAGGGGGAAAAAGAATCAGATGTATGCTTTCATTGTTGAACAAATCCGGGAAAAAGGAAAATAATTACATAGAAATTGTACAAGACAATATTGCACTAACTTCAGGCAAACAAACCTTTTACACCATCTTATCATGTATTTGCACAGAACTCTTCAAAATCTTGGAGTTCCACTATGGAGTTCCACTGTAACAATGGGAAAAATTATGCTGTAATTAAAGAAAATTTTGATGTAACTTCTCATATGATCCCTGAGACTTTAAGGGAAGACAATACGACGAAAATAATCCAAAGAAACATGAAGTACACACAGGTAACCCAGGCCCAAAGCCTTGGCCCTCCCAGCTCTGCACCCAACGTCACACGCCTATATACCAAAACAGCAATACACCCTACAGAAGTGGCAAAGAAAACAAGCAAAGAAAAGCTTAGTCCCTCTGCATTCTTGATCAGCAGTGGTTCTCTATATGCGATAAAGTTGTATGCTGTGTCAATAAGCCAAGGAATGCCAATGCCAACGTAAATGTTAACTGAATTGCTGCAAACAGAACACAGGGAGAAAAAACAATTTGAGTAGCTGACAAATTATACACTGCCTTTACATGAGAATTACATTCTGAATTTAAAGGCTTATAACTTATGGACCCTTGAAAAATATAAAGAGAGGAGACAAATTACTGAATTAGCCTTGTTTGTTTTCACAGATGAGATGAGATGAGATGACATGACATGAGTTGAGATAAAAGTTGAAAATTGAATAAAATATTATTAGAATATATTTTTTTAATATTATTATTGTTTTGGGATTTGAAAAAATAGAATTGTTTGTTTTATTTTGCGTGAAAATTTGGAAAAGTTGTAATAATTAGATAAAATGAGTTATGAAAACAAACGAGTAATGTTATGGGGGTAACCACAATCTAGATTTGTTCCCCTCTCAGCCGCTAATGGTATTACTTGACCTCATTATACACATCAGTTCATTTTCTCGAGGTTTCAGAGAAATTATTATTTTTTGGGGGTGGGGGGAAGAAGGATAGGCTTCAACTGGACGTGTTATCATCTATCCTAGATCTCATGAAAAATGTGGCAAAAGTTTCCTTCATCAATTGATTCTCATGAGATGCGTAGCAACGATAATTTGAAATTTCACAGATAATTCTAACCTAGTGACTTCTGTTTAACAGTTGGAGAATCTAGGAAGGATTCAAAATTCTAGAGTAACCATTGATTGTCAACCGTGAATAATTCAAGTCTCCTTGCCAGTAACCTAATGATCTTAATATGTAAAAGGGCCTCAAATGGGAACTATGTCTCGAGAATACCTGCAAGTGATGTTTGCAATGGCAGAGTCTGCTGTTGTCTGACGTTCAGCAGCAATCTTGCTTGCCACTAAATCTGGCCATGAAGTTCCACCTGCTAGTGCTGTAAATGCTATGACATATGCATTTATTCCTAAAGAAAAAGAACAACATAAAGATGGATAAATGTTTTATCATAGGCAAAGTCATATGTATCATCGACCATGCAAAGGGAGATGGGATTTTATTTTCAGAAAGGAAAATAAAAGGATGAAAACCTGTGACACAACTTATAAGATCTGTCAGCTGGGTTACAATATAAGCTATCCCACTGATGAAAAGTAGAGAGCATATAAATGCGATCCATCCATGAGCAATATGGTAGGGAGGCACAAAAGCAAACAGAAATCTCCATGGGGCAAGAAGTAACTGCCAGGAAATGCTTGCTACTCTGAGATAGACATTGTTGGGTTTTCTTGATTCTTTTCTTTCCAGCTGTTCAAGGAACCAAAAATTATTAACTGGAAATCAATTATTACACTTGAAAGGTTAAAAATAATTAAACAGAAGCACCAGGGCGCAAATCATTCTGAAATAATTTGCATGATCTGTATCTATAGTCAGAAATTTAAAATATATACATAAAAAAACTTTAGGTGTGGTATTAAATTTTGAAATCAGAGATGTAAAACACTACGCACTCTTATAACATAACAAGGAGATGATTCAAAGGAAGTTGCATTCCAAAAACTACTTTCAGTGATGCTGTTGAACTAGAGAAAAGAAGAGAAACACTGTTGAAACTAAGATGTTCCTTCAAAGCACTCAACATATATACTTCCAAAAAAAACATTTCACATGTACAGCTTGAAATACAATACCATTAGTGCATCCTCAAATTGCTGTTTCCAAAGTTGGAGAAAATGAGAATCTTTTAAACTGGTATTGTCTTGAGTAACTTTGTTGGAGCATTCAGCAGAAGCATCATTGACAGAAACTTTTTGGTACACCAGACCTGCATGCATAAACTTTCAGATGGAGAAACCCAATTTTGATTTAGAAGTGCTAGAAAAGAAGTCCCATAAATTTATGCAACAAAACTGAACACTATACTTCAATCCATCTTTACAGTACCTCCAAGCATTTGGTGTGTATTTCTTTATCATACCCGAGCCCTAAGGATTTAATTTAGGATAATTTTTCTTTAATTATTCTTGATTTTTCTTACAAAGTTGACTAATATCTTATAAACAATGATTGATGGTCTTAAATGTCTATAGGAGCCAATAGGTACCATATTAATTGCTGTTTTATTACGTTGTAAATGCTTAATTGTATTTATGTGCCAGTTAGGGGGGCAAGGATCCTCTCCTTTCCAAGTGAAATATAGTATCCATTTAGTATAAAACATGGGCTAATTTGATCATTTCAGTTATCAACATATTGTGAAATGACTAAAATACCCCATGATTTACAGTAAATGGATACTATCCATTTCATTCTAAATGGGAGAATCCTATTCCCAGTTTCAGTAGTATTAAACGGTCAAACCTGCTATAGAGGTAAGTATTAAAAAACTTGCCAAACTAGGACCATATTTAGACCTGTACAGAGCAAGAGAAGCTGTCTGGAACCCCTAGGAAGCTGTAGGTCTATTTTTTTATGATAGAAAAGATTTGCCTAAACTGAAGTCAAGGAAAAAGAGTTTATAAAGTCCAAAAATCAGAGCACTTTAAGCCTAGGATTACTACCTTTTTATAATTGAAAAGCCTAGAAACTTTTAGACATCCAAAAACTACCAAAATGTCAGCAGCTAACTGAGCTGGCTGCCTCCCTAAAATTGACCGTAATAATGACCCTAATTTGCAACCATAATAACCCTCCAAACAAAACCCCCAAACACTAGAACTATCATCCAAAAATTTAAGGAAAATCATTCCCAAAACTAGCGCCCTTCACAGCACACATTGTCCTAAGTTTTCGTCAAGAAATCCTAGGAGAAACCATAGGGGAACCTTTTCCAAGTGTAATGCAGCCATAGATGAGGAAACAACCTTGAGTTTCCAATGTCAAATTCAATAAAATTCCCGTAAAATGCACGGGACCAGGGTTTACTCAACAGGGGTGGGTCTAAAGGGCGCCTTGGAGAGGTTCCCCGACATAAAAATAAAAATAAAATAAAATAAAATTCCTGTAAAATCAGTGCACAGGCTTGTGTTGTCTACCATTTTTAACATCTTGACAGCATCTTCTTTCAAGCCTTGAAGGATCCCTAGATGCTGCACTCATACTGCAAACTATAAGTTTGGCTCAAGGCGAGTTTTAGTAGGTACCCAAGAATTTCGAAATGCCTACTTTTTATGGGACCTAATGGGTTATTTATTGTTTCTATTATGTCAAAACATCAAATTCTATGGCTAGGGAGCACAAGGGATCAACATTGAGAAGAGGAATCCAAGTGCACAGATACTATTCTTAGATTTTCCTTTATTACACAGCTGTAAAAACTTTAGGTAAGAACTTTTCCAGGCAGGGTTATGATTTAGTAGTGTGATTCTATGACAGATTGGTTATTGAAGGAATAATTTAGTGACTGCGAACTTTTATACATGATTTCCAAGAATGAAACAAAATGGATTCTTTGTGCTTTCAGTTTAAATTTCTACAAGTTTTCATCATCACATCATACATAGATATTTAGATTTTAAGCTTGATGCATTATTCCGTGATATTAATCCCTTATATATGTTATCTAAGGGTGGGACTTGGCTACTGCAGAAAGTCCTGCAGCTCTGCAGCCCAATAGATGCAGCCGTGTAGACCTTCTTTCGAGGCTGTGATAGGAATTTAGGACCAGAGATTGCCCCCAATGAGTCATCCTTGGAATGTGGAATTTCCTAAGCATTGAGGCATACATTGGGGTTATAACGGGCAAAACCCCACTAAAACAAGGCCGGCTACATAGCCCAAATGCATACCCACACATGCACACACAAAGACTTCAAGACATTCTAAGACCCTCAATGCTTACTGTCAAGGCCTAATTTCCCTGACTGTAAGACCCTAAAATGAATTTAAAGCCTAGATAGAGTACACACAAACCATCAACTAGAGGGCCCTAAAAGTCACCAAAAACCCAAGTGCATGTTTGCTGGGAAATCCTGCACATGCCCCTTGCAGTAACGGACAGCAGCCACAAGTAATCTTTTTAAAGAATATTCAATCACAGTAGGATTGGGAATAAGTAAAAAAAAGGGTCAGCACACTAAGTTGCATAAAAGCAAGTCAAATGCTCACTTCATAGGAAGCAAATCATACTACAAAGTGTGATGTGATCATCCATTAACAAAAATGTTATTTTCTTCGAAAATACAATGGTCCAATAAAGGAAACCAGATCTGTTTCCACTTACACAAGTGTGAATAACAGACAATGTGTACTTTCCTAGGTTGCGAAGGAAAAATTCATATTTTGTGCAATAAGGTAATTAGATATGACCTAGCCTTTATGGTTTGCAAATAATAAATGATATGGTTTTTTCTAATGTTTCCAAGTTATATTGCCAATAATTGGTACCTGTTCTGTAGAAGCCCCTTTTTCTGTATCTTGTATGATGTCAGAAAATACAAGTTTTTATAAATGTTTTATGTTGCATGTTTATGCTATATGTAACATGAATGTGCTATGTTATGAAAAGTTATGATGAATGAAGGACGTTTTAAAATATTATTGTCCTATAAAGATGTGCAATAGTGCACGAGCTGAAAGATGGAGGTAACCGTCAATATGGTCCACGGAAATTGGCAGACTTGAGTGCACCTCTGTTTATCGAGTGATGACCATATCTCAACTATCACCCCACTCATACTGCAACAAGACAGTGTTGGGATTGTTAAGATTGGCAACCTTGAGACAAGGTTTAAATGTGCCTTGGCCACTTAATGAATGAACTAAAACAATGTTTGGAATGTGTGAAATGTTTGGAACCAGATTTTATGATGTTCTTTAAAGGTAAAATGTTCATAATGTTATATACTCCATGATGTATCTAGTTACCGAGTATTCAATTAACTTTTGTTTATTATGTTTTAAATGTCCAGATGAAGATGAATGACCCTACAGGCCAGGGAAGATAGAGTTAAAGTCAATGGTTTTTTTTTTGACAAGTGAATCGAAGTCAATACTTAGCAGGGGGTTTTTAACAAGTGCTAGAAGTGCACCAAACGCTTTATGATTTTAATTTATTTTGCATTAAAGAAAGTTTTCCTTTATGTTTTTATCGGTAGTAATGTTTTAGCTCATTGGTTAAGTTTCTTATCAAAGATTGCTGAAGTGTTTGATTTACAGAATCTGTAATCTTGGTGCTATGATATGAATGATATGTAGCATTCTATCCTTAAAGGGAAGTGGTTACATTCTTACCACCAAAGGGATGTCATTAACAAAGACTTTCATTATTACTTAATAAAGGGTTTAAGAAATAGGGGAAATATTAGGGTTTCTTAGCTATAAAATCGGTGGCACATCTGTCTAGAAGGAAATCCTTGTTCAACTAGGATTTCTCAGCTTTCTTGGACTCTTTTTGACCAATCCTAGTAGAACTAGGTTTGGGCCTTGCTTTTTCTTTAGTTGTAGGCCTTAATCTCAATTTTAACACATCTTTAAAGCCCATAAAAATAGACCTCCGAAAATTTAATGTGTGTGTGTGTGTGTATCACGAATACAAAAGTTCTAGATTACCCAAGTTGGATGTGACAGATGGGTACCAGTTTCATTTCTCGAATGAATGGAGAAAATAGAAACAACGCCCCTGATTTCATCTTCACCAACTTGGTTTATCTCAGAGAGATCATTATAGACATTGGTATTGTATTTGCATGGAGTGGCTTCTGCCGGCACCCAGTCCTCTGGCCTCTCAGTTCTTTTTCTAGAGAAGCAGAAAATCTCAGAGACAGAAAATCACAAGTCTAACCAGAATAGTCACTGAATACATCCGAAAGACGAGAAAGAAATACACGCTAAAATGGAAAACAAGTTTTGCAAACCATGTAGATCAAAAGACACAGCACATACAGAGGAAGAGCCAAGTAGGGCCAGCGCTTGTCTTGAGCATAAGCATGAGTCAGCAGTAGTCCAAATTGCAGTACTGTTAATAAGGCCTCCCACAGGGTAACCACATTTGGAGTCCATACCTACATAATGTAAACCCTTTTCTTTACAGTGTTCTTGGCACATGTCAGCTAATATAAATACCCATTCAACAGTCTGTGGTCAAAATAAGACTGATTGATCATCATCTCCAACTAGGAACCCAGCTATGAACTCAAAGATCACTAATTATGAGTTCTTTTGATGATGGGATAGGTGAAATCAATATATGGAACTGCATATGCACATATAGCCATTGACCCAAAAATGCATGGGACCATGAATTAAAACCAATCCATTGAATAAAAAAGAATTAAGGGTAGAAATGAGAACATTCATCTATGGAATTATGTTGTAAACCGTAGTTCTGACTCTAGGGGAAAAAATAGTGATGGTGCAAAAGAAGGAGAACATCACTTCAAATTACCTCTAATATTATGTATAACCAAACATAAGCCCAAAAAGACCAAAAGAGCTCCACTAGCCAAACTCCTATATCAGATATCTTTTTCAACTCTCCAGCTTTTGGAACAACAACACAAACAGCATGGATGGGAAATAGGTCAAATGCAGCAGAGCCAACAAGCGTTCCAGGACCCAAACCTACAAATTTTGGGGATTATAAGAATGTCATAGATATGAACTAAAAAAGTATTCATCACAAATGTTACACATATATCAAATCAAAATTGAGGAAAATATTTTGCAATTCAATTTGAAAAAGTAAGGAAGAGAAATAAATCACATGGTGAAAAGACTGTTCACATTCTCACCCAGAATCTCATCTTACAATAATAGAGAATGGTATAGATCAACCAGAAGAAGGATGCGTAGAAATATGGTACAGAAAAATAAGACGTCTATTATGCAGCATAAATTTCAAAACCTGAAGAACAGTTCAGTAAGTCAATATAAATTCTAGAACTATTTTCTTACTTTTACAAAGGAAAGAAATAAACTTATATAGCAAACCTCCTGCGTACGGCTCGCCAATGTTTCTTATGGCATCGATAGTGGCCAATGATATTTGAGGAAAGCTAGTCCCAAAGGCCAGGAGGGCAATGTCTGCAATTGTGTAATTCCACACCTTTTCATATCTGACAATTTCATTGCCAGTAGAAGGATCTATCTTTACTACTTTCCGTGTTTGCTTCACAACATTTTCCATCGAGCGGAAGAAACGAGCAGTTATAGCTGACAACCCAATGAAACAGTAAGCAAGACCAAGAAAATACAGTAAGGTCCTAATACCAACCCCAAGGTTGGTTTCCCAACGGAATAATAGGTAGGTTTCACATTTTTCAAGCTCAAGAATATTGGAAAGACGAGATAGGTTTTCTGCGATATGCTTATGTGCAGAGGCCATCTAAAGAAGCCCCAAATCGCAGCTCAAGCACGCAACATCAATGACCCCAAGAAAACAGTAAGAAGATCTGAAAAACAAAATGGTAAGCTACAAATCAGTAAGAATGACCCTTCATCAAATAATGTCAAGGCAACAGTGATAGAGCACCAGTAGTAGTCCACAACATAGATGATACTAGACCAAGCAAACTAAAGAGTAGTCTACATTGAAGGTTTTGCATTTTCTTTTGTTTTATAATCTTTTAATAAATAGAAAATCTACATTAAGAAGCTACTACTGAAAGCACTAGGCTCAATATAACCTCTTTGCAAAGAAATCTCAATCCAAATTCAATTCCCATAGAATAAATTGAAAGATAAATAGATAACCCAAGTTACTAACTCAGTGAACTCTTCAACTAAACCAAATATGCATAATCTAGATCTTTAACATGAAACTTACGTGCATCAACAAGTAGATATTTTTAAAAGCAGTAAAAGATTAAAAATCCGATACTCAATTACACAAAAGCAGTAAAGATATTTTTAAAAACCCACAATTCACAGTCGATATTCCACTGAAACCAAACACGTAGATCTCAATTTTAGCTCCAAAGATTAGAAAAAAAAAAAAAAAGGATTAATTCAGCACCGAAAGGGAAGAACGTTAAAGAGATGACTGGTGTACACACATCCTAAAGTCTCAAACGGTGAATGAAAGGGCCGCCGGAGAGTCGCCTGCGGAGTAATCAACTGCCGGACGCTGTAAAAAAAACAAAAAATGAGTGTTTCCAGGAGCAGACAATGGAGGAGAGTTGAGATTTTGGGGAAATGTAGACTGTATTGTAGGCCTTGTACAGGACAGAGACGTGCATGGTTTTCGATCGGTTGTTCAACTTTTTCAAGACAACGGAAAACAAAACAAATTGCTGAGATAATGAGTATCATACATTCCTAAACGAGATTGCTAGAAAACTTAACCAACCTGTGAATGGAACGTCAAGAATCACATGGAAAAGCTCATTGTTTTTATGTTTTTATAATTACATGAAAAATTTTATTTAATTACAATTTTTACTCACGAGCAGGTTTTAACATGTTAGTTAGATTTAAACAGTAAGTTGGAATGAAAATTAAATAAAATATTATTAGAATATTATTTTTTAATATTAATATTATTTTAATATTTAAAAAAATTAAATTATTTATTATATTTTATATAAAACTTGTGAAAATTATAATGATGGGTTGAGATTAAGGGTGGGTTTGGATGTTGAAGTGAGTTGAGTTGAGTTGAGTTGAGATGATAAAATATTGTTAGAATATTATTTTTTAATATTAAAGTTGTTTTGGGATTTGAAAAAGTATAATGGTTTAATATATTTTGTATTGGGATTTGAAAAAAGTGTAATGATGAGTTGAAATGAGTTGGACTGTCACTCGAAACCGAGCTTAAAGATGATGAAGTTTGAAGTTTAAATTTTAAATTTAAAAAGAAATTGATAAAATCAATCTTAAACGTAAAATTATATATAAAATTAGAAAAAAAATAGTAAATATCACTACTCTACATGAAAAATACATAGACCGTTTTCACTATTTTGAACATATTGCTGTTTTTAAAGAAATTATTAATAGACTGACATAATTCAATTATTAAAAAAGTATTTAAAATGTTTTTCTTGAATAAAAGACATTAAAAATACCAAAAACAGTACTAAAAATTAAAAATTAAAAAGGAAAATAAAATATTCCTAAAAAGGAGAAAAAAAAAACCAACATATACATTTTTTAAAGTTTTTTTTTTATTAAATTGCTAACTTGGCATAAAAATTCTTTGTGTCAATTTTTTTTATTAATTAATATATAATATTAAGTATTTCTCAAGCATTGTGGTTTGATAATTGTTTGTAATCGTTTTCCGTTTGATTAATAAAATTATCTTTTCTATAAAAAAAAAAAGTATTTCACAGTAGCATTTTTTGAGATACATTGAAAATTCAGATAGTTTATATATATATATATATATATATATATATATAAATGATTGAAAATCTAAATAATTAATTCTTTAAGTAACCGGAAATTTTGCTCTTTTTATTTAATTTATTTATTGTCAAGACTCAAAACTTGGCTGCAAAGCTGTTGCCTGTTGGAGTCTTTTTTTTTTTTGGTTCGTCAACGAGAAGGAGAAAGGCATCCCAAAGCTGTTATCAAAAGTCAGATTCGGGCAAAGAAACTTGGACATTTTGGTTTTATTTGATATGAAAAGACAGACCTTCAAAATATGCATGCTCAGTAAGGTTGCCATTTTTGCCTATAATTCTCACTTTTTTTCTGTTTCCCTTTCTCATTTAAAGTGAGACACGTGCAAAAAAACACAAGTCTGACTGTATTTTTCAGACAGTGTTACATATTTTACTTCAGAATTTTCAAATTTAGTACAGTAAGGGTGAGTTTGGATGTTGAAGTGAGTTGAGTTGAGTTGAGTTGAAATGATAAAATATTGTTAAAATATTATTTTTTAATATTAAAGTTGTTTTGAAATTTGAAAAAGTTGAATTGTTTATTATATTTTGTATTGGAATTTGAAAAAGGTGTAATGATGAGTTGAGATGAGTTTGAGATCCAAACGCACCTTAAAAGTATCATTATTATAATTTTTTTAAATTTTTATATAAAATATAATAAAAAATAATTTAATGTTTTTAAATCATAAAATAATAATATTATTAAAAAATAATATTTTAATAATATTTTATTTAACTTTTAATTTTTATAAAATACTATATTCTCTTTATCTTACTGTCAAAACAAACCTTTTTTATACCTGTTTTGTACGAATATTTTGCCACACCATTATTTGTTGAAAAACTCTAGATGCAGTCGGCTGGTGCAAGCGCCGTGCAAACGGCACTGACGTGGATAAAATAAAACGATGTAGTTTTGTGGTTTTTCGTTTGCACCCTTTCCCTCACCCGAAGTCCTTCCGTAAATGCAGAAAACACCATGAATCCTGCTGCAAAGTCTCTGTTTCTTCACTGCCATGTATAAAAGGTTTCTTCCTACGAGAACCAATCTCTTCTCGATTTCAACCAATTCTTCTGTTTCATTCATTGAAATCTCAACAATGGAAAAATTTCAAGATTTATTCATACCAAACAAAAAGGAAAAGCCATGATTCTCAAGCTCAAATCAAACATCTAAGAATAACAAAACCCATGATTGTTATCTCAAATAGCAAACTTTTCAGACTAAAAATGAACTCACAAGTCCCAAAATCTCTTTGCAATCAAACTCAGATTCACGCTCTTAGAAAAAAAAACCTAACATAAAAAATTCGTGCCAAAGAGATGGGTTCCAATCTGCAGATGGGTTTGGTCTTGCACGCAGAGCAGAAGCGAGAAATGCAAAAGTACAAAGCTGTCTCTCCACAATCCTCCTCTCATTCTTCCCTTCTCTTCGATCTCTTTTTTTTTCCCCTCTAAGATACTCCGTGGACGAATCCCTTCTGCTTTGTGTCGATGGAGACTACATCTTCATTGGGAAATCTCGAGAGCGAGAGGTCTAACTGGGACTGCTCAAGCGGGTCCGGATCTGCATCTAGGAATGAATTCAATTGGGCAACAATACTGCCGTCTCTGTTTCCTCTTCGTTCGGGGCAAGTACCTTGAGATGTACAAAGATAGAAGTGTATGAGAGCTTGGAGATGAGCTTGGGGGCACCGTCGCCTCTCTCATTATTTTTTTATTTTTTCTGCTGACATGGCGTCATCGACTTCGCACCGCTTACGCCAAGCGACTGTATGTAGAAGAGCTGTTATTTGTTTGATGCTATTTTTGAACAATTCCCTATTCAAAATGATTAGATACGGTGAAAATATCACAAAAAAAGCTAAATACATCCCTATCATAGCTTGAGATTTTTGACAAAGTCAGCATCACACAGCTAGCTGTTGTGTGATGATGCTAATCAGAGAAGGGCCAAAAACCTCTCTAAACCACAAGAACATGGCCATGATAATGAACAGTAATAAAAAAATGATTTGCTTTGTGCTTACTTCTGTTCGCAGTAAAAAGCCGACGGCACCCTTCACGGCTGTACTTTACTCGACAATCACTCGATACCCAAGTACAGTAATAAATGTTGAGAAGTGTTGTGAATAGTTATGAGTAGAGATTAGAATAGATTTATGGGTCTCATTGAAAGTAGTTTGAGTTGTTTGGATGTATGAAATATGTTGATTTGTTGACTTTAGAGTAAATAGTTGAAAAATGTGTAAATCCCATGAATGATTGATTTATTATTAATAATAATGAAATAATGATTTTATTTATATATAATAATGATAAATATTATAATAATTTTATTTTTTATTTATATATAATAATGATAAATATTATAATAATTTTTTATATATAATGATAATAAATATTATAGTGACTTTTTATATATAATAATCGTAAATATTATATATTTATTTATAATATATAAATATCATAATGAACACTGGTGCCTTCGCTGTGATGGAGAAAAGTAACCGAGAGAAAAAGGGAAGGCACTGGTTTCAGAGGGTCTATGATGGCACAGGTACGATTGATTCGAATTGTGATGGGTGAAAGAAATAAATAAAGAAAAAAAAGAATTTGAGAGATATTGGAGAGGGTAGCCGAGAGGAAGGGAGAGAGAGAAAGGGTTGGTGGGAGATAGGGCTGTGCAAAATTCCGAAAGTTCCGACTCCGCCCGACATCCGCTCCGATTCCGACTCCGTCGGAGTCGGAGTTTTCGAAAAACGGAGTCGGAGTGCGGAGTGGCTCCGAATAAGAGTCGGAGTCGGAGTCGGAGTTCGGAGCTACTTAGAGCTCCGAAATCCGACTCCGATTTTTTTAAAAAAAATCCAGATGTAAAACGACGTCGTTTTACATCTGGAATTTTAAAAAAAAAAATCAAACGACGCCGTTCCACTTAATATGGAACGGCGTCGTTTCATCATAGGGGGGGTCCAAAACGCAGGACCCCCTCCTCTTTCCCTTCTCCCTTCTTCGGATCCTTCCTCAGTTCCTCTTTCTCTCTAAACCAGCCAGTCTTCATCTGAACAACTAAACCAGCCACCTCGCCACCTCGCCACCTCGTTCCCTCTCTATTGCCGCCGTGAGACTTTGCTCCTCCTACGTGCGCAACTTCAATCCGAGCTTCAACCTACGGTGAGAACCCGATTCCGAGCCCTAAAATTAAATTGCTTGATTTAATTTTATGTATTCCGTTATTCATAGTCTTATAGCATACACGTCTGGGTATTTTGTTGTGATTGAAATGAATTCCTTTTGAAAATTTGTAGTAAGGAAATGTGTTTGATAAAATGTGTAATGTGTTTGTAAGTTGTATTGTATGCATGCAATGTGTTTGATAAAATGTGTAAGAGATGTTTCTTGGCTCCTTTAGGCTTTAATTCTGCTTGGCTCCTTGGCTTCTTGGCTCTTTTAAAATTCACATAGAGAGAACAGAGTAATAAACAAATTAATCTACACTTTGGTTGAATGAAACACTAGCTGCTAGCCTGTGCAAAATTAATCTACATACTGCAGCTGCCTGCATATGATGTGTGCACAAACACTAGCTGCATGCATGCATAAACACTAGCTGCTGCTTCTTCAGCAGCTTAAACATTATGCTTAAACACTAGCTGCATGCATGCATTAATCTCCTCATAGTACTGCTGCTTCAGTACTCTAGCTGCATGCATAAACACTAGCTGCTGCTTCAGTCGTACTGCAGCTGCCTGCATATGATGTTTGATATTTTATATATCCATAGTACTGCTGCTTCAGTACTCTAGCTGCATGCATAAGGAGATAGATCATCATGTACTTAGCATCAGAACCTATCACCCAAATTGCGGGACAATCAGACGTGTGCACAAACTCGTTTTGTTTTTTAAGCAATAGTCTAATGAGAGAGAATGGAATAAATAAAGATTAAAGAGAGAGGAATAAAGCCTTAGGAATCAAGAACTAAAGACTGCTCACCACGGCTCGAGTGGGCACAACTGGAGCTCGAGCGAAGTCAGGCAGAGTGCTTCGCTCGACCACCGCTCGACTCACCGCTCGAGCGAAGTCAGGCAGAGTGCTTCGCTCGACCACCGCTCGACTCACCGCTCGAGCGAATCCAGGCAGAGTGCTTCGCTCGACCACCGCTCGACTCACCGCTCGAGCGAATCCAGGCAGAGTGATTCGCTCGACCACCGCTTGACTCACCGCTCGAGCGAATCTAGGCAGAGTGTTTCGCTCGATAGTCGCTTGACTCACTGTTCGAGCGAATCTAGGCAGAGTGTTTCGCTCGATAGTCGCTCGATGTTCCGCTCGAGCGACTTTCTGGAAGTTGACCTGCGCTCGACCCTCGCTCGAGCGGAGACTTGATCTCTGCTTTTTCAGACTTGATCTCTTAATAGTATTTCTTCCTTTTCTAAATTAAAATTATTCTTGTCTGACGTACTCATGAGTCATGATATAAATAAATAATCAAATGATAGGTAAAAGACATGATGAATATTATTTTCCTTTTCACACTAACTAGTACTTATACCTAACTAAAAGATTGTATATAATTTAATATTATATATATATATATATATATATATATATATATATATAAGTGTCATGTTCTTCTTTTGCACTCACTGCATGTAGATCAAGTACTAAACATTCACTCAAACAACCAAAGTTATTAGTGGCTTGAGATTAAAGCTGAGATCATCAGTGATTCAGTAGGGTCGACCTCATGTGCCCCAAATCCCGCCCACCTCTTAACTTTAAACTCAATATCATTCAAATCCCAACCCCACATCTTAATGTTATTTGAGCTTCTTTGATAGCTTCTATTTTAATGTTATTTATTAACAAACTTAATGTATATAATATACGAGATCAGAACCAAATTTAAGCATAATTAGTGGATATTTGTAACTTATCATGCATGCAGGCTTGTAGCTTATTATTGCTAAGGAATATTTTTAGCTTATCGTGGACAGCTTATTATGATACAATAATATATGTCCTATATCAACGCGTTGATTTAAATTTTTAATATAGCCTAGTTTATTTTTAAACTAATTTTTTGCTTCTAACTTATTTTTTCAGCTTCATTGATTGTGATATGGATCCTAGACCCAGTGGAGATGATTGTCCACAAGGGGATGTGGCGGATGCCAATGCTACAACTCCTACACCGGTGGGTACTTCCACCCCTAGAGCCACATCTAGGGCAGCTACATCTAGAGGAGCTACATCTAGAGCAGCTACATCTTATGCGAGTAGTCGACTCCCACTCCCAGTAGATATAGAGGATGAGGATATGTTCAACGAAGAGGAGGAGATGCCCATTGAGCAAGATCAACCACAACCACCACGGCCTTCTAAAAAGAGGTCGTGGACATGGGAGCATTTCACCAAAATTCCTGGTGATATTGCGAACCCGGTAGCAAGATGTCATTATTGTGGCCAACTTTGTGGATGCCATTCAAAGAAGCAAGGTACAAGTGTGTTAATAGCACATCTAACTGGTTGCCAACGATATAAGATAGCGAAGGGATTGACGGCCACTGATCAGACCAACCTCAGTTACCAAACTTCTACAGCCACTGATGGTACACAGACTAAGAAATTGGTTATCCCTCAATACAGTGAGAAGATGTTGAGGGACATGCTTGCAGAGATGATAATTACTGATGAGATGCCCTTTACCACAGTCGATAAAAGAGGCTTTAGAAAGTTTCTAAACTTTGTTGAGCCACGATTTCCTATTCCATCACGGTATACGGTGATGCGAGATTGTATGAAGAGGCATGCGAAAGACAAGGCGGAGATGAAGAAGATGTTTATTACCACTGGCCAGAGAGTGTCGTTTACGACTGACACATGGACGTCCATACAGAACGTCTGCTACATGTGTATCACAGCACACTACATTGACAGTGAGTGGATTTTGCATAAAAAAATTATTGGCTTTAAAGATATTGTGGATCATAAAGGTGCATCCATTGGGGCAAAGATGGATGATTGTTTAAAGGACTGGGGAATTCGAAAAGTGCTGTGTATTACAGTTGACAATGCTAGTGCCAATGAAACAGCAATTGATTGGTTTAAGCGGAACACGACAGTGAGAGATGATGTCATTCAGGCCCACGAGTTTATTCACGTTCGATGTTGTGCTCATATCATCAACCTCATAGTTGTTGAGGGGTTAAAAGAGGTTGATGATTCCATTACCCGAGTCCGCAGCATTGTACGATATGTGAGGGGTTCCCCTCAAAGGCTTGCCAAGTTTAAGGCAATAGCTGAAGATCTTAAGATTGAATGTTCTAGTATGTTGTGTTTGGACGTTCCGACTCGATGGAACTCTACATACATGATGTTGGATGTGGCACAGAAGTACCAAAAAGCATTCGAGCGGATGGAGGTCGAGGATGGAGGCCTGAGGTATGCTTTGTTGGAGCCAGCAGGACAGGGGCTCGGTGCGCCGGACGCACATGATTGGACCAGTGTGAGCTACTTTGTTGAATTTTTAAGAATTTTTTATGACATAACCATGCGGCTATCTGGATCCAAATATACGACTGCGAACTCATTCTTCAGTGAGCTCTCAGAGCTTCACTTCCACTTGGAAAATAGTTGTACTGACTCTGGTGGATTGTTATCTGCTATGGCTACGAGGATGAAGACCAAATATGATAAATATTGGGGGAATATTGAGAAGATAAATAGATTGCTATTTGTGGCTGTGATCCTTGACCCCCGATACAAGTTGGCCATTCTGGAATTTTGGGTAAATTCCGTCCTTGGGGCAGTGAAGGCTGCAGAGTTTATTAAAGTGTTAAAAAGTGATATTGATGATCTATATAATCACTACAGCAATAGTTGTCAGCCTTCATCCGCAGCTGATACCTCTTCACATTCGAGGCCGACAGGGTCGACAGCTTCCTCAGGTGATACTAATCCATCTGTAGGGCTTAGAGGACATCGTATTATGCAGCAGTATCATCAACTCATGTCAACAAGGAATATTATGCATTGTACATCTGAGGTTGAACGATATTTTATGGAAGCTGTCGAGGCACCTAGCGATATATTTCAGTTATTAACTTGGTGGAAAGTTAATTCCACCAAGTATCCAGTCCTTTCCCGTGTAGCCCGAGATGTGCTAGCCATTCCTGTCACTACGGTTGCCTCAGAGTCGGCATTTAGCACTGGAGGTCGCGTGTTGGATGCTTATCGGAGTTCATTGTCACCGTCAACCGTGGAGGCCCTCGTTTGCACACAGAATTGGATAAGTGAAACGCCTATTGGACTAGATACCGTTGGCGTTGATGCTGAGAGCTATAGACTTGAGTCGGGTAAGTTTATATGCTTTTAAATGATTATTTAATTATTTTTAATGTTTCTAACTTCTACTTTTTATGATTTTAAAGATCTAGTTGTGAACCCTAACATAATTGCTGATGACTGAGAGTCAAAGACGAATGCCCCTTGAGAGTTGGAGAGGAGTTGGGAGAATCCCCTTTCTTGGTAAGAATCAAATTATACTTTTCTTGTGTTCAAATTATGAATATCAATTTTTTTCATTTATTGATTGCAACTTTCTATTTTCGTTTCAATTTTCAGGCATGACCAATGGACCAAAAAGCATTTGAGTGAAATCCGTGTTGTTATTACATTATAAATGGGATTGTTATAACTTATGGCTACATCATACATGTTATTTAGTATCAGATTCTTATAAAGTTTTAAATCTTTTGATATATATGGTAGTATTGGCGCCCCAAAGACATTTTAATTTGTCTCTACAACGTCTTATATACTATATACACAAAATAAACAGCTCGACTCCGATCGGAAGTCGGAGTTCCGACCTCCGCTCGGAGTTCCGATCGGAGGTCGGAACTCCGACCTCCGATCGAAGTCGAATTCCGACTCCAGTTCGGAGTCGGAGTCGGAGGATAAATTCGACTCCGACTACTGTCGGAGTCGGAGGTCGGAAACGACAACTCCGACTCCGTCGGAGTCGGAGCTCAGCTCTAGTGGGAGATATGACTTTGTGTCTGACAGAAAGTGTTTGAAGATGGGAAAATATCTTGTTTGGCATGTAGAGTATTTTGGTCTATACGAAAATGTTTGGAAAGTGTTGGGATATCTTTGTTATCCAAACACAGCCTTATACTCTCTTGGCTAAAAGATATTCCACCGAATCTTCATCTGTACTTCTTGTATGATATTTACAAGAATATTGTTGCTAAATCCTCCTCTATATGTGTTGCTTATTTTTCTAAATAATTTCTGTATATTATTTATTTACAATGAATTAGCCCCTCCAAAGTTAAATTAGATTTGAATTCTAAAAAAATTAAGTATGAGTTGTATGATAAATACTAAAACATTTTAATATAGGCCCCTAAAGTGTTTATATAACCATAAAATTCTTAATGTAGGCCCCAATTGGGGAAAAGAAACATTGTACAAATAATAATGATCAATGATATATTAAAATTTATCTTCAAGAATTTATTGAGTAAATTAAACACATTACGAGCCTGATGTGTCAAAATATCTCAATTTTACACAACTTTTGACTTGATTTGTTTTGATTAAAAAAATTAATATTTTATTATAGAATTGTAAAATATGTGTAACTCTATTGCTTCTCATTTAGATGTGTTGCCCCCTCACAAGGAAAAAAAATAATCCAATTCCGTCTTAGAGCATTGGTATTTGTGTTGCAGCCAAAAACAAATGCAAATTAACAATCCAACTTTTTCTAATGCATTGGTAGTGACATGCAAATTTTTTAATTACTATGAACAATATTTTTACATATTTCCAAATTTACTGTTTACCATTTATTCTTTATTTTGCTACTTTTTTCTCTCTCCCTCCCTCTTGCTCTCTCTCTCTCTCTCTCACCCAACGGCTTTATTTTTTTCTCTTCTCTTGACTTTTTCTTTTCTCCTCACACCCGACAGACCCTTTCTCTCAACGGACAGACCCTCGCAGCTCTCGCTCTTGACGACCAACGACGGAACCTCCACACAATCTTGATGGATCTCACGACGGCTTAGGTATGATTTTCTCCCTCTATTCTCTATTTCTTTATTCTCTCTCTCTCTGGCTGAGTGAAGTTTCCTATCTCTCCCTCCCAAAACTTTAATCCTCGGTTATGATTTCCAAGTTTTCAGTCTCCCACGAGGACGTTGCACTTCCTCCATCGACGTCGTTGTTCATCACCCCTCCCAAAACCAAAGTTTTGAATACCGTTTTTGTTAAAGCACCGAAATGAAATATTTTGGTACCGGTATCGTTTCAGGATAGTCCATATATAGATAAATTAATTATATATGTATAAATTTTGTTAATGTAAAAATGAGTGTATTGGTATATTCTTATGAAAATCAAAATTATGTTGTAACAAGTGTTGAAGTGCGTCAAAGTGAAAAAGATGGTGTCAACTAAATCAGAGAGTTCGCTCGACTTTGCTTGACTATTTGCTCGAGCGAACTTCAAGTCAGAGAGTTCGCTCAACTCCACTCGACACTTTGCTCGAGCTACATTCAAATCAGAGAGTTCGCTCAACTCCGCTCGACACTTCGCTTAAGCGAACTTCAAGTTAGAGAGTTCGCTTGACTATGCTTAACATTTCGCCTCGAGCCAATGTTCTGAAAACCTAATTTATCCTTAGGTTTGAGCACCTCTTTGTTGGAAAGTATAAAAGGGAAGTTTCTAGTTTTTTCTTTGTGTGGAAAATAAGAGCAAAAGCAGAATCCCTTTCTAAGAGAATTTGAGAGAAACTTTACTCTCATTCAAAGTTGAATATCTTGAAAAATATATTTCCACCAAATCACACTCAAGATAAAAACACCGTTGATTCCATTGGAGTGGACGTGCTTATTGGCCGAAAGGTTTCCGGAGCTGTTGTTGCTGTAGAGATCGAGTGGGTCACTCGTGGTGTTGCAAGCTAAATTTTAGCTACTACAAAGGTTTTGTGAGTGTTTCTAAATTGGTTGTAACGAACTCTTTTTTCTATAGTGGATTTGCGGTGGTGTCCTACACCAGGAGTGGTTTTATATTTTGAAGAAATTCTTCAAATGAGTTTCCACTTCGTGAACAAATCTCTGCTTTGGTTATTTGGGTGATCTGTATGTTCGATTAATTTCATGATTGTCAATATTTTTATTAGACCAGAAAAAAATAGAACTACACCTATTTACCCCCTCTAGGTGTTGTGTTGGGTAGAACCACTGCTTTTTCAGTTATTTCACAATAATATCAATGCAAGTCTTAAAAAGTTGAAACATATATTTATAAAACTCAATGATACTTCTAAATTCTCAATCCAACTATTAAAAAAATAATCACTCATCTTCATCAAGAAAATGGGAGTGGGGATTTGATTTTAAGTCATCGAGAAAAGGGAATTAAAAAAAGTTAAGAAAATAGTTTTCAAATGTGAGAATTTGAGTGAAAATTACGAAAATATATTGAAAATACAAAAATACAAAATTTCGACCGGTACACTGAAAACCAGTCAATATTGACCGAAACGCACTGAAATGACCGATATTTGACCTGGTACGAACACCTATCTCCTTCGTGCTGGTACAACACAATTTTCAAAACCTTGCCCAAGACACTACGTTGGTTGATGTTCTATATCGACAACTAGGGTAAAAAAGACTTTTTTCTCTATTTTTATTTGGGATTTTTATTACATAGATTTCAATTTGTTGTAATTATTTTTTGGAAGCTTTGCTTAATCTAGATTAGGGTTTTGATTTCAGGGATGAATTTAGGGTTTCAATTTTCTATTTTTAATCAATTTTTTGTTATTATCTAGTCAAATTGGGAAATAAACCTTATTAGAAGGGAAAAAAATTCGAAACCCATGTAATGTGGGCGATTTTGTAATTGTTTATACTATGTTGTGACATATTTTTTAACTTGCTTGTGAGTCGACTGGGTTTTATTTTTTGTACTAGATTTCCTAGTTTTTTATTGTATTGGACTTGTTGGAGTTGTTGGTGGTTGCTAGTTGGTTGCATTGGAGTTTTATTGTTACTGGTTGGTTGCTGCTTCGAAGCTGGTTGTAAACTAGAAGCTGGTTGCTGGTTACATGATAATGGATTTTGATACATGGAATTTGTATGGTGCATATATATATATTTATATATATATATATATATATATATTATATATATATTCATGTAATGTAATGGAATGACATTGATTTTGATATATGACATTTGTATTGTAGACAACTTTCTGTATGTTGAACTAGTTTGAGACAACTTTATGAAATTAGTTGATGTTCAATTTTAAGTTGATGAAATTGGTGTTGGCAGCAAAGGTTATCATTTTAAGTTGATGAAATTGGTATATATTTGTAAATCTTATGTAGTGGATTTTAATTGCAAAATATATAAATAAAAAATAAATTTTAGGAAATAAATTTTTAATAATAATAAATACTATTTTATTACTATTTTGCCTAAAAGATGCATAATCTAATGGGAGACTTTTCTTGAATGGCATAGGCAACCCCAAAATATGTGATTTTGCATTTGCATTTGCCTACACCATTAGGCCTGTTCATTTGGGCCGATAAAAACCCGGCCTTGTCCAGGACCCGGATAATCAAGTTCCAGTTACGAGTTTTAGCCTGGAACAAATCCGGGCCGGTACCCACATAGAAAAATCCGGGTACACCACGTCCGAGTACCGGGTTTTAAACCCGGAATCTGGGTTTACAACTCCGGTACCCAGTTTTTTTTTTTTCCCGGTTTGAATGTTTTGATTTTTTTTTTTTTGTTCATTTCTGGAAGCTAAATGGACAAAAACTCAAAAGGAAAATGCATATTATGTCTAATGAATCATCCATTTTATGGTTTTTTTTACTCTCTTCTCCACATGACTTTTTATTGGTGGTCAAGGAACATGTAGGTTTTGATTTAAAAAATTAAATAAATAGAGTTTGAATGTTGCATCAACATTTTTTTCATGAAAAAATATTCATAACATATAGGTTTTGATTAAAAAAAAACCGGGTAAAACCTAGAACCCAGGTTCTGGGTTTTTAAAAACCAGTTTCAATCCGGGTTCCAGTTCCGGTCCGGATATACTTGTGTTCTCGGGCTGGAACTCGGATGAACAGTACTATACACCATTGCCCATGCTCTTATGCAAGTGCTACCTTTAAAAATAATTGTACTGTTTTACTTTTTCCATGCTATACATAAGTAACAAAGAATATGCTTTCCCCATGTGGCCCATTGAAGGAAGATTTCAAATTCCAATAAACTAGAGCTAGAATTTTCCTATCAATCTACCAGTAGTCTTTGCAAGAGCATAATCCACCTGTAAAATGGTGAAATCGATTGCAATCTCTAACCACAATCTCTCTGTTAAACACTCTAGATATCATCTTTATTGCAACATGACAATCACTACATATCCTCAGGTTCTTAACAATTCGAATTGGGGTACCTGGACTCGTCTTTAAAAAGCAATATGCAATAGCCAGCTTTTCGCTGTGAAGGGATAGAGCCAACTCCCTTCCTTCCTCGTCCAAATCAAGCAACACCTCTTTAGTATTTCCCACATAACCCTCCATCCTCAACCTACTCATAATCTCATCAAGCATCCTATAGATCTCTCTGGTTCCTGGATGAGAATCATCTCCCACCAAAAACTCGTGAAGTACACCTCCCACCTCAACCGAACTGCAGCCAGGAACTTTCTTGATCCCCCTTGCCTCCATAACATTTCTCACATGCCTTACGTCTGCCCACCTTCCCATTTTTGCATACACATTGGATAGAAGCACGTAGGCACCACTGTTTGTGGGATCCAACTCAATTACTCTTTTAAGGGCAATCTCACATGTTTCAATGCTCCCATGCATCCTTGAACCACTAAGTAGAGCTCCCCACACCAGCACATCAGGCTCCATAGGCATAGATTTGATCAAAACCCATGCCTCCTCAATAAGACCAGCTCTTCCATAAAGGTCTACCATGCAACCATAGTGCTGGATCAAGGGAGTAATATCAAACTCCTCGCTCATCCTCCTAAAATACTCCTTCCCTTCACTCACCAAGCCTCCATGTACACAAGCACAAAGGATACACAAAAAGGTTACAGCATTAGGTCTCACCCCATGATTTATCATCTTTGTAAATAATTCAAGGCATTCTTTGGCATGTCCATGCATGGCCAATCCTGAAAGCATAGCGCTCCAAGCCATCACATCCAGCTTACAAAAACCCATATTATCAAATATCCATTTGGCCCTCTCAATACTCCCACATTTAGCATACATGTCTATCAGCGAAGTCCCTAACACCACACCAACTTCCATCCCACATTTGCCAATATAAGCGTGAACCCATTTTCCATGCTCAAGTGCACCCAACCGTCCACAAGCAGAAAGCACAGTTGACATGGTGAACTCATTAGGCCTAACTCCATCGACTCCCACCGTTTGCATCACACGAAACAAGGCCAGTGCTTCTTTATAATAACCACACCTCACATATCCATTTATCATACAAGTCCAAGATATCGCATTTCTTTCAGGCATTTCATCAAACAGTTTCCTTGCAATACAAATCAAGCCCGTTTTAACTGTTGCATTAATGATCGAGTTCCAAGACGGTAAATCGGGCTGGGAAATCTCATCGAATGCTTGACGTGCGAACGCCAAATCCCCACAGGACGAGTACATGTTGATGAGGGACGTTTGAACAAACGGGTCGTTAGCGAGCCCAAAGAGGAGAATTTGCGCATGGGTCAGTCTTCCTGAGTGGAGGTGAATTGGATAATTGAAGGACTGGAGAAGGAAAGGGAAGGTATGGAAGTCAGGCTCGACTCCATGGAAGCGCATCCGGGAAAAGACGGAGAGTGGTGTATGAGTTAGGACCTCTGGCCGAGACCCGGCTTGGGCTTGGGCATGGGCTCGAATGAGAGTGTTCCAGATGAAGGATTCAATAGTTGGATAGGCAAGATGAAGAGTAGGGTGCGTGGAAGATATGAGCTTTGTGCAAACTCGCATTGGCGCGAAACCGTACGAGCCGTTTGATACAATGTTTTTTGCTCCCCTCCTTTATATATGGTCGTAGAAATCTTTGTACGTTGAACTGAAGTAAGTTAAGTTCTTCGTAATGGGTTAAGATGGTTAAAGGAGTTTGGTGAGATCTATTTAAAATGAATTTAAAGTGTATTTAGATGTTAAGTTACATGTAGATATATTTATAGGATGTTGTAAAAAAATTAGATCCCACTATTATTTTATACTGTTCACCTTGCAAGAAAAATCGAAATAGTCTGCTCTTCCGGTGCCAAATACAGAAAAATAAAAAATTTTGTATTTGCGTGCCCTGCAGTCATTCGCGCCAACGAAAGTAATGGTCAAAGACTCAAAACGTGGAGATGGAGCAGCCATTGGTTTTTTTTTTTTTTTCATTTTCATAGTATTTACAATTCGGTTTTCTTTCAAGTGTTTTTTTTTTCATGTTACTTTTTCTTTAATTTTTTTTATCCGTTTCCTTTCTTCTTCTTTTTTCACAAGAATCACTAGCAGACGAAATCAGCAATTTTTGCAAAGTCAAGTATCAGATCACGTCAATTTACAGTATAAAATGAGTTGAATGCTTTTACAAATGTAAACTCAACTCAAAATACATTTGGATGGTAAATGAGGTCTTAAAGTTAACTGAACTGAGCTGCTTCTAACTTCCAAACGAGCCAAAATAGCTGTCCTCTTTTTTATGTGTCGTGTTGATGCTATCTGTATAGCCAAACCGACAAAGATCTCTCCTAATATATAAACTGACATTGAAATCTCTCGGAGACTGGGCTTCATAGGTTTTGTGAGGGGAATCCACTTTCAATTTCACTCCCCATCATGTTATTACACCACATTGTATCCAGGTCTTCACCTGATCTAAATCAAGTAGAGAAATAATAAACTTGGGAGTGACCCTCGGCTCCTTCGCCCAAGCCACTCGCGAAACTTCGCATAGAATCAGTCCTTCAATTAGGGGTGTACAACGGGTCCCATTTTTTTTGGTTCGGTCCAAAATCTGGAAATTCGGATGAATCCAGATGGTTAAAATAAAACTGAATTTGATATAAATTCGATTATTTAATCAGTTATCCGTAACAAGATTTAAAAAAAAAAAAATCCTTCTAGTTGCAAATCGATTGACAAACTTGTCAAGAATGGCTTCTTTATCTCACAGTGAATTTACAATTATATAAAAAATATATATATCCAAAAGCATAGAGACATACATACCAGAAAATTAACCTCCGGAAGAGTTTTTTTGTATTTTTTATTTTTTAATGCACAAATCGGTTCACGGACGCAAGGCTGGATGAGGAAATATTAGAGGAGGATCTGCAGGTGTTGTTTTCCCGGAGAAAAGCAGAGGCATTGCTCATGAAAAGGTAACCATTTGTGCTGCATGAAATGAGAAGGAAGATCATCCAAGCAGATAACTGTGTGAAGATTGGGACAGCCACCTTGGGATTCTTTTCTCTCTCTCTCTCTCTCTCTCAAACTTTCAACCTATGAACACGAGCAGCTAGCACCTATGTCCTTTCAATCTTTTTTTTTTTTTTTTGATATTGTTTCCTTCTATTTTTGCGGGGCCTTCCATCTTTTCGACTAATAATAATATCCCATGGAGGATTAACAGGTAAGGAAATCATAGAAACTTTTTTCAGTTTAATTCCTAAAACTTCACATGATTTTAAATTGATAAATCTATATTGTTTTTATTCAATTTTTTATTTAACATGGTTAATCGCTTTGTCAGATGCTTGAAACAAGAGCAGAGGAGTTCTTCCTGAAACCAGTTCAATTATTTCACGTGAATAAGCATAAGCCCCATTTGTTGAAGTGTAAAACTCATAGATTTGTTCGTGTTAAATTAATGTTTTATATTGGGATGTAAACAATGTCATATATAGTAATATTGTGTGTTGCTGATGTCTATTATTATTTATTTTGTTTTATAAAAATTTGAATGGGCAATAAAAGTTTTAAAATGACTATAAAAATGTTTATTATATAAAAATAATAAACATAAAGGCTATAAAAAAAGTCTTTTAAAAAGTGTTAAAATTTTTTTAAAACAATTCAAAAATAAAAAACCGTGTATATAATCCGGATACCCGATTTAAAAAGGGGCCAAAATGGGTTTAAATTGGGTCTACTCGGGCAGATATGTGCCTGCTTTTAAAAATCCTGATCCACAACCCTACCTCATATAAACTCAACTCAACACTTAAAAACTCATATAAACTTATATTTATAATGACAAAAATATCTTAAGTATTTAAAAGATGATGAGAAATTGTGTATGCTTGAATCCTTTTGAATGTAATAACGTGTACATATAAACTACTTAAGATATTAACAATTTATCAAAGTTTGATTGTCAAAACTTGTATATAAAATTACAAGATATAATACAAAGAATCTATCTTATTAAAAGAAAGTAGCTTGTAAATAAGCTCAAACTAGCTCGAATAATAAATGAACTGTTCTACACATAAACTTATAGGTTGGTAATAAGCTCAAGTTCAACTCATGTGCATATTAAAATTAAACGAATAAGACTTGACTATCCACTACTCGCTCGAACTCAGATTGTTTACACTCCTAATGCCCACTATGTATGACACAGTGCTTACCCCGCTGTCCTTTCTCTGCATAATGCCATGCCATACACGAGAAATCCACCCACTCATAAAACAAATTCACATTAAGGGTGCCTTAAATAAAAAGGCGACCAAATAAACCTAAGTGCTACCAATCACAACCAACAAAAAACCAAACACATATAAGAACCCAAAAATGGAAGATTGGCATTCGACTGATCATCATCATCACACAACATGTTTACTAAAACTACAAGTTCTTCCAACAGCCACACAAGTTAAAATGCACATCGAATAAAAAAAAAATGGCTCCTCTCCTGTTACTGCCAATGTGGCAAAGAGACATCTAAGCAAGACAAGCTTAAACAAGACATGAAGGAGAAGTAGACAATAGACAATATTCATCAAAGGGGATAAAACATATACACCAAAACATCAACTACTTGATTGAAATGACGACTTGGAGGCAGAAAAATGAGACGTGCAGCACTATGAATTAATGGCCACAAAACCAAAGCAATTATATGAAGCTCATAATAACCATCACTCTATCATAACCAAAATCCAAAAACAAACACGAATTGCATCGAGGATAACACAGACAAGAAGTAAAACACCAAACAACCCCACCTACTATATCAACCAAGCGTGCTAATAGATGGTGACACAATACAAAAATACTAGATCTTCAATCTTCCTCCTCGCCCTCATTCTCGGCGATGTTGAAGTATCTCAATTCATAAACATTTCTGTCCTTGTTGGAAGCAATCACCCGAAGCCAATCCCTCACGTTGTGCTTCTTCAAGTACTTCTTAGTCAAGTATTTAAGGTACCTGAGAAACAAACTAAAAGTCATACCTAGGTGGGATAAAAATGGAGAGTTACGCCTGTTATAGACACAATACGCAGGTACAGAGCTTCACAACTCAAAATAAAAAATAAAAAACTACCATTTCAGCACACAGATGAACAGTGAAAAGAGCATTTGTTAGGAACTTTTATAGAGTTCCAAGGACAAAATCATTCGGCCTAAATCCACGATTTTTCCGTCTCAATGTTTACAACTTCTAGATCCTTCAGTTTTCCGAACTCCGGTGTGAAATTGAAATTGCATTATCCAAAACAAATAGGAAAATTTATGAACCCATGCAGCCATTTGAGAAAAAAATGAAACTACGAAAATAAAACTGAACCAATTAAACGAACATCGCAGGCAAACAATAAGGTTATCCTATTATACTACGCTACAACTACAAAGCACAGTCCAACAATTGAGTTCTGCGTATCCGCATACCGTTTGGAGAAGTTGCTTTCAGAAGTGACAGAGATCTTGCTCTTTTCGCGGGTGACGGTGATGGATTCGCCGAGAGCGCCGGCCTTGCCTCCAACCTTGATCCGTTCCTGAAGGAATTTCTCCAGGGAGGCGATGTCCATGATCTTATCCTCCACCGGCTTCGCGCAGTCAATCACGAACGTTGCTCCCTTCTTCTTCCCCTTTGCCCCCACCGCTGCCGCCCCACGGCTCATTTTCGCTGCGACTGATCTTCACTGCCCGGTATGATCCAGAGAGACTCAGAGAGGTACACGACACGAGCTTGGCTGTGATAGATAGAAAGCACTGTCGTGCCTGCCTATCTAGGGTTTTTGGTTATCTAAAACGACGTCGTCGGATATTTTCTTGGGCTGGGCCGATGCTGGGAACTGAAGTTGTTCTAAACTTCTAAGCCATGGTTGACAGATGGGTGACAGGTCTCCCAACCGGCCCAAAAGGCCCGACTTTCAGCCCAAATCATGGATATATTGTATTATTTACTTGACTTTGACCATACTTGTTAAAATGCATACTTGAATGTTGCGTGAATAGCCTTATCCGAATTTTCATGTACGAGATTATCTTGGATCATGTGGCTTAGACACGTGTTTTCTTTGTTAATTTATGGTTGTTCAAGTGGCCTTATTTTGATTTTAGGAGCTAATTATATATAAGGTACTTATTTTCTTTAATTTTCTTCTTCTTATTCTTTTTCATTTGCTGGTAATTTTATTTGAAACTAAGCAATAAGATTTAGACTCCGTTTGGATTGAGAAATGATCTCAATTCATCGTAACAACTTTTTCAAATTCTCACACAAAATATAATAAATAATTCAAAATTTTCAAATTTTAAAACAATAATAATATTAAAAAATAATATTCTAACAATAATAATATTAACTCACTATCCAGACGGCACCTTATTGGTGGACCATTTTAAAACACTTGAATTCAATAGTTTCAGTTACAATAATTGAGAATTGTTTAGAGCAATAATGTACTAAGAGCTTGAGTGCAAGTTTAATTTGTTCCATCCCTTTCTAATCATGTATTATTTGATAAATTGATTATATTTCTTCAATAATTTTGTCGTAGTTGACACGTTTAACATGACTTGGATTAATGTGAGCTCATAAACATTCGAGTTGACAAGAAGATCAAAACTAATACACCAAAAAATACTCATTTGCAAGGAGAAGTTATGGTCGGGAGTAGTCATTTGCAACAAAAGTCCAAGCGTTGGAATTAATTAATACACCAATGATTTTCAACAACTTATAATATCAATGACGAGAAATTCAATTTGCAACGGTTCTAAAACCTTGCAGTAAAGAGTACACTATTAGGAACGGAAAATATTTCTTTGCAATTGAGTTTTGCAAATTCAGCTTTGTTATTGACAACCGGCATGTGTAAATGGCATGCACTACGTGGCAAAACTTATATAGAAAAACAAAAAAATAAAAAGTAAAAAGGTAAAAATAAAGAAGCAAAGCAAAGTTCCATATTTTTCTTCTTCCTTTGGTATAGCATACTACACTTTAAGCAAACAACATTTTCTATTTTTCTTCTTCTTCAATCGAGTAGCAAACCACTACAGCAACAAAGGTTCACAAAAGCCCAAACATCAACTAGACTTCATAAAATGGATGGATAGCAACTTGGTGATTTCTTGAAACCCAACTGCGTCTATCCCATCAAAAATGGACTTTAGCTTCTCATCATAGAAAATTTCCCTCTTTTTGGAAGGGTTCTAGAGGGTGCGAGAGGACTTGATGGCACTGCTGAGGAATTTTTCAAGTTGAGGAGAGATTCGATAGGTCGAACAACCAATCGTTGTTGTCGATGGCTTCTTCGATTTTACAATTGAGGTCAAAGCCGTCTTCGCATGCGCCATAAGTGTTTTTGTTCCTTCCACTTTCTCGGCGACCAAACAAGAATGAGAACAACGTTTTGAAGTGAGCAAGAAATCAGTCACTCAGTTCCATAGATGGTTGGAATAGAATGAGAACAACGTTTTGCAGTTCTTTGATTCATTGTTCTTAAATTTAAGATGACTTTTTTTCCTTAAAACTACCAGCCACATGGGACGCGATGCCTCTGCAATTCTCCTGGCCAGTTGCAAATAGACTTTTTCTTGCAAATTATTACGTTCAATTATTTGCATTAAAAAATCGATTAATAGCAACGAAATTAATTCATTGCAAAAAAACCCAATCTCTTATAGTGGATCGATCTTCCGCTACGAGTAGCTAGTGAAACTTATGAATAAAATCATGGGGTACAATTTAAAAATAATAATAATAATAATAAAATTAGCGAACTAATTGGTTTTAAGGAAAGTAATTATTTATTCTTGTGACGATACGAATTATGTGCAAGACTGGTTAATATACATATATACAACATCATGCGTCATCACACACGCCAAGCGTCAAGCGCACCACAAATCTTGTGCCCTGCCAAGATGACAACCTCATTCACGTTTCATACACTACCTATATTTCACGTTGTACATATAAACACACAAACTAATTAATGACAACCTTTTTTTTAAGTTTCTTACCATCTTTATAAAAAAAATAAAAAAATTCTAGTTTTCTAAGTACATGTATATATATTCAGCATACAAATGCAAAAAATGGTTAACGTACAATGATTAAAAAGATTATAAATCTGCTTTGGATTGAAAAATGATCTCACTTCATCTCATTATTACAATTTTATCAAATTTTCATATAAAATATAAAAAAATAATTCAATTTTTTTAAATTCTAAAATAATAATGATATTAAAAAAATATATTTTAATAATATTTTATTCAACTCATTTCATCTCATCTCTCAGTTCAAACGAGATGTATATATCTTCATCACTTTATGTAAAGTTTATGCAAAATAGCTAGAATTGTGCGGTAACGATTCTCTACATCTTTGTTCACTTCTTTTAAAAAAGAGTGAACAAAGAATAAAATAAAAATATTTAAATAATAAAAAAATAAAAAATAGATAAAATGATGTAGAGTACTGTTATATATATCTCGAAAATTACTGCATGGTTAAAATAGATAAAGAAATTTTTATTTCCTAGCTCGTATAAAACTCAAACTAACACGAATATTAAATCATTAAGCGTTTACTGTCACCCTCTTTGCTCGTACGTGCATCCCTCACACCAGACTCTTCCCGTTTCACTCATTCTCCCTCTTTACCAACCATAACGTCTCTCTCTCTCTCTCTCTCTCTCTCTCTCTCTCAAAGAGAAGCTCACGGCCTCTTTCACCTTGCAACCTTTTCACGAGACTAACGTGCACTCATCCGTTTCACATATAAGCAGCAATCCCACCCCCTTTCTCTTTTAATTTGCTCAATCAAATTGAACCAGCGACGTCGCGCCTCATTATCTATTCCCATGGCCGAGCCACAAGGTGACGACAGTACTACATCTGGAACTCGACGTAAGGGAATGGGAAAGCGAGCTTTGGCACCGGCAGAGGTAGAGCCGGCCGTTTCAGCAGCAGCGGCTCCATGCGGAGCATGCAAGTTTTTGAGGAGGAAGTGCGTGAGTGGGTGTATTTTTGCACCCCACTTCGGCTCAGACCAAGGAGCTGCGCGGTTTGCAGCAGTGCACAAGGTGTTCGGAGCAAGCAACGTGTCTAAGCTCTTAGTGCATGTCCCAGTGAACCGGAGACACGATGCTGTGGTTACAATCTCGTACGAAGCTCAGGCGAGGTTGTCCGATCCTGTTTTCGGTTGTGTTTCTACCATACTTGCTTTACAACAGCAGGTATTTTTCTCAGATTGCTCTGCTAATTACACTAACTAGATACGCCTGACAATTACTACTAAATATATAGTTTTTTCTTAAACAGAATTAGAATCATGGATAAATTTTCTGACGAAAAAATATATTTTTTCACAAAATCATTCTCTTAATTAATCTTCAAAATGATAATAATCTTTATGGTTATCACATAGTACTGATCTTATCAACTTTGTAAATCAAACCAAATAGTTAATACAATCAGATCACCGGTATATGCACGCGAGCATACACACACACACACATATATATATATATATTAAAATAAATATAAATAATTAAATTTACATATTTCCATCGATTTCTTTTAAGATAAATAGTGATTTTAGATATTATTAAAGTAGAGGTTATGATTTTTAACTCTAATTCTACTTAAACTTTTGACACAAGTAATGATTTATATATATATATATCGTGTGAGAAAGAGCTAGATTAATACAATTAAGTTTAATTGATGGAGCTCATGATTGGCTGATTAATGCAGGTCAAGACCTAACTAATTGGCCCAGATCATTACGTATATATATTCTCTAAGAAATATAACTAGAAAGGTGAAGTATATGTAATCTCAAACAAATTGAACTGAGAAAGAAAAACTGGTCATGTTATATGATCTCCAGGTGGCATCATTGCAAGCGGAGCTGGCAATGGTGCAAACTCAGCTCATAAACAGTAGGTTTGCATTCGCAAATGCCGTTCAGAACTCACATCAGCATGCGCAGGAGCAGCATCAACAGCAACAACATGAACAACAGCGTGACCTTCAAACAGTGCTGCAACCCGACTACTCCAACAATTCTTCTGCTTCCACTAACCTTGTCAACAATATCAATGGCTTCACCACCACCACAGAATTCGACCTTGTAGGGGATACTACCGCTCCAATATCCTCCCAAAGCCTAGACCCTTTAGTACTAGTACCGCTTTCAAGACCCTCCCAGGATGATCAGGAAGAATATGAGGAAGAGAGCAGGATTCCACCCGTTTTCGTCAATAAAACTCTTCACCTGAGTTGACGTCGTACATTTGTCATATTTTTCATACAGATCGAAGACTTTCTTTAACCATCTATACATATGTGGGTTAGTGTTCGTTCTGGTCCATAAAATATGTATGTCAATGGGTCGATAGAGGATATATATATATATATAGCTTAGGGATCACTTGTTACGAACAAGTGGGCACGGCAGAAACATGCAGGGAGTTGACTGAGAGTTTATGCAACCAAAAGATGATATTTGATAAATGTTATGAGTGTGATAATTAGGAATAATCCCCGGTTATTCTTAAGAATTTATTACTAGAGATCATATATAAGAGTTGACATTGTATTTGCTTTCAAGCAGGAGCTGTTTGCAGTCCGGAGCCTCTCTCTAGAGAACCTTGAGCTAGCGCTCTTCTCTCAACAACCCCCCCCCCCCCCCCCCCCCCCCCAAACACACACACACAGAGATAGGGAAAAGCTCTCCCGTTCTCCCTAACTTCTTCCCTTCCTTCCCTGATCACAAAGTAGTCCATGTATCATTTCCTTTATGTGTTTAGTTTGCGCGCGCACGCGTGTATATATATATATATATATTTGAAGGGTTGACGAGAGGGTTTGATGAAATCCACCACACTTGCAAAGTGGTGAGTATATTCTATTTATAGTCAATTACAGATGATACAAAATAATTACAAATCAATGTCATCAAAACTAATTACAGAATAAATAGAAAGTATGATTAAATTGATACAAGAAAATCTCTTGGAATTAGGGGTCAATGATGTTACATATATCAAGCCTTACATCAAAGCAAAGTATCCTCAGCAGTTGAAAATGGATCTATCACCTTTGGGACTTCACCATGCTACGTACATGCACGCTCAAGAGTCGGAGATCAGTACTATGGCACCTCCAATGATCATCTGCATTGTTAAGGACAAAGTTACCCTTGCAAAGACCTTCAGCCTTGTTGGAAATAAAGTGAATATTTTGAACAGGGACAACAAGAGAATTATCTAGACAATCTGGAATACGCATCTCCTTTTTTTTAATTCTTCATCATCCTTTTTCACAAGTACATGACCTTGCCATTCATACTAGTCTTTTAGACTATTTTTAGATAATGCAGATCTTATTAAGTACTTTCTTGGTACATACACATACATGGTACTTAGCCTCCTTGATACTCACCCATATATGTATTTAGTAAATCAAGAACACATAATAATCCTAGGGAAATACATTAACTTTAATACTCCTCCTTAATATGTTTTCCAATACATATATCTGAGAAACCGAAATCTGTCCCTTGGAAGGGCTTTTGTAAAAATGTCTGCCAACTACTCTTCTGTGGTGCAATACTTGAGCTGAATTTTACCACTTGCTTCTACTTTATGTAAATAGTGATATTTGATGGCAATATGCTTAGTTCGACTGTGGTACACTGGATTTTTTGTGATTGCTATAGTTGACTTGTTATCATAGTATAATTCAACCAAAACTTGCTTCTTTTCTCTCATATCACCAAAAATTCTTTTCAGTCAAATTGCTTGATTTGCAGCCCCTGCTTCTGCCACATACTCAGCTTCTGCAGTAGACTGTGCCACACTGTTTTGCTTCTTTGAACTCCAAGAAAGTATTTCTGATCCAAGACTAAAATAATATCCTGAGATGCTCTTCATATCATCTAAAGATCCTGCATAATCACTATTAGTATAGCCAACTAACTTTGCATTAGAACTAGTCTTGTACCAAATGCCAAAGTCAATCATTCCCTGCAAGTATCTGAGGACTCTCTTTGCAGTTCCAAAATGGACTTGACTTGGACTTTGCATAAATCTAGACAGCAAACTTGTAGCAAACATAATGTCAGGTCTAGTGGCAGTTAAATAAAGCAAACTACCAATTAAACTTCTATAAATTCTAGCATATGCTTTCTTGACTCCGTCTTCCTTCTTTAACTTCTCAATTGGAACCAATGGAGTTGCAACTATCTTGCATCCAAGCATCTTGAACTTTAATAGCATATCTTCTGTGTACTTTTTCTGCGAAATGAAGATACATTCTTTTTCTTGACAAACCTCTATTCCAAGAAAGTAATGTATGGACCCCAAATCACTCATCTCAAAGGAACTCATCATGTCATTCTTGAATCTTCTGATCATGGCTAAGTTGTTTCCTGTAAAAAATCAGAGAATCCACATACAAGGAAACAATAAGAATATCAACTTCTCCTTGGGTTTTCGTGTAGAATGTTGACTCACTGTTGCTCTTGACAAACCCTTGCTATACAAAGTAGCCATCAATTTTTCCATACCAAGCTCTAGGAGCTTGTTTGAATCCATACAAGGCTTTTCTTAGCTTAAATACCTTCCATTCTTCCTCCATGAAACCTTCAGGCTGATCAACATAAACTTCATCTTCAAGTTCTCCATTGAAGAATGCTAACTTGACATCAAGCTGGTAAATTTTTTAGCTTTTCTAAGCTACAAGTGCCGCAAGGGTTCGAATGGTGTCTAATCGAGTAACTAGAGTAAAACTTTCATTGTAATCAACTCCATACTGCTGAGCATAGCCCTTGGCTACGAACCTTGCCTTGTGTTTTTGAATGGACTTGTATGGATTTAACTTAGTTTTGTAAATCTATTTCACCCTAATTACTTCTTTGTCAATAGAACGATTCACCAACTCTCAAGTATTATTCTTCTTGATCATCTTCATCTCTTCCTCCATGGTTTTAATCCACACAACTTCCTTAGAAGCCTTTACAAAATTGTTAGGCTCAATAGAAAAGAAATTACAGCTTTTATAAATCTCACTCAGAGATCTCATCCTCCTAGGTGTTGTTTTTGGTGAGGAAAGCTCTTCTTCTTCAGTCACTTGTGGAGTTTCTCCTGCTTCTTCTAAAACATTTTGGTCTTCTGCAAAATTTTGGTTGTCAGCAGAATTTTCCTCTGAAATTGTGGTGCTTGGCCTTGTTACCTGCTCTCCCTCCCAATTCCAGACTGCATGCTCATCAAAGATAACATCCCAGCTTGTAATCAGATTTTTACTTTCAAGATTATAAATTCTGTACCCTTTTGAAAGAGTGTTATAGCCCAGAAAAATTCCCTTATCTGCTTTCTCCTCCAGCTTGATTCTTTTATGAGATGGTACATAAATGTAGCGCACACAACCAAAGACTTTCAGATATCCTGCTAAAGGTTGTCTACCACTCCAAGACTTTGGTAGGACACATATTTAGCAAGTACATTGCAATGTTAACTACTTCTGCCAAGAACTTTTTCGGCAAGTTCTTCTCATGAAGCATGGATCTTGCCATCTTCATAACAGTTATGTTCTTCCTCTTAGAAACTCCATTATGTGGTGGAGTATAAGCCACTGTCAACTGATGTTTAACTCCTTCTTCTTCACAAAATTTATCAAAGTGATGAGAGTTGTACTCAGTCATTCTATCACTTTGAAAAATATTTAGTTTGTGACCACTCTGAGTTTCTACAAATTGCTTGAACTTCTTGAAGAAACAAAAAACTTCAGATTTTACTTTCAAGAAATATACCCATATCATTATGGTATAATCATCTATAAATAGCATGAAATACCTATTTCCATTTTGAGAGGATGTCCTCATAGGACCACACACATCAGTATGTACAAGCTTAAGAGGTTTTATGACTCTCCATGCACCGCTAGATGGAAAAGATTGTCTATGTTGTTTGCCTGGCATACATCCTTCACAAACAACATTCTTAGCTTCTACTAAATGTAAGTCACTAATCATACCTTTCTGATGAAGAAGCTTCAAGGTATTGTAGTTGTAATGCCCAAATCTTTGATGCCAAAGTGTTAAATCATCAACTATAGCCGCCATAGCCTTAGGATAGTGCCAAACAATGGGAAAGTTTCTGCTTTCTCCCATGTTTACTTCAGCAATCTCCACATCATGTTTCTCATCAAAGATTCTACACAAATTTCCCTCAAAGTGCAAAGAATACCCATATGGCATCATCTGACCAACACTTAACAGATTTTGGTCCAAAGAAGGAACTAGAAGAACATCTTTAATGAATCTAGTACCTTTCTTTGTTTGAACAACCATTGTGCTTTTGCTTTTGGACTCCACCAGATCACCATTCCCCATCTTAACCTTAGTCTTGACAAAAAGATCTAGATCAATGAAGATGCTCTCCTTAACTGCCATATGATTACTACAACCACTATCAATGAACCATGTATCATTAACTTCTTCTACTGTAGCTTGGCAAGTAAAAAACAAATGCTCATAATCTTCTTCAGAATAATTAGCCTAATGCTCTTTTTTTTTTAATATATCTGCAATCTTTTTCTTTATGACTAGACTTCTTACAGTTTGTACATAGGGGCTTCCCCTTGTGAAAACAATTTTTCTCCGAATGATTGGTCTTTTTGCAGATACTGCAAGGTGGATATTCATCATTTTTAGCCTTCCGTTTGTCTTTCTTTAGAGAAGTTTCACCCTTGAACTGGCCTTTATTCTTCTTTATGTAGTCACCGAATTTGGATTCTTCAAGTTGACTTTGGATTGGAAGGCATTCTCTAGAGACTCTCCACTTCTTGTGCTCAACCTTTGCTCATGTGCCTGCAAAGATCCCATAAGTTCTGTCATGGTTAAAGTAGACAAATCCTTGAATTCTTCAATGGCTGCCACTACGTGGTCATATTTTTCAATGAGACTAACAAGAATTCTGAACAATCCTTTGCTCAGTAATATCTTCTCCATATGCTCTCATTTGATTCACAAGCTCAATCACTCTGGTGCTATACTCCGTAGCATTCTCAGAGTCCTTCATTTTGAGATTCTCCATTTCTCTTCTCAAGCTTTGAAATTTGATGGTCTTGATCTTGAATTCCCTTGGAATCTTACTGCAAAATCTCTCACGCCTCCTTGGAAGATGTGGCTCTTATCAACCTAGGAAAAATGGCATCACTCACTGCTTGTTGAAGCATAAACAACGCTTTCGCATCCTTTTGTTTCTCATTTTTCTCAACAACTGCATTACAACTTCCTTATGCAGAAGCTAACACCCCTCTTTCTATCACATCCAAAGGTCTTGTGATAGAAAAAAAAAAAGTCTTCATTTTGATACTTCAGTAATCATAGTTCTCACCACCAAAGATAGGAATAGGTTGAGAAGTTCCAAAACCCGCCATAGTGTTTACTGGCTACTACTCGCTTGAGTGCTAACACCCTGTTAAGATCAAATATGCTCTAGTACTACTTGTTGTAAATAAAGTGAATATTTTGAACAGGAACAACAAGAGAATTATCTAGATAATCTAGAGTATGTATCTTTTTTTTTTTTAATTCTTCATCATCCTTTTTCACAAGTACATGACCTTGCTATTCATACTAGCCTCTTAGACTATTTTTAGATAACACAGATTACTAAGCACTTTCTTGGTACCTACACATACATGATACCTAGCCTCTTTGATACTCACCCATACATGTATTTAGTAAATCAAGAACACATAATAATCCTAGGAAAATACATTAACTTTAATAAGCCTATGACTCGTTCGAAAATGAGTAGTCCAAAGGCTATCCCAAGTGTAGGAGCGTGTCGCATAGTAATTAGGAATAAATTCCTAGATCGTCTCCACAGGGAAAGTGTTTAAAAATCAAACTCGTGTAAAATGGTGGAAATAGTTACAATGAGAGAAAAAATAAAAATGATGATATGTGCAATGAATGTGGGAGTGCAATGGAAATGAAAATTTACTAGTCATGGACTAGATTCATGTTGTTGATTTTGAGTGAATGATGAAAAGTGAAAAAATTAAAATACAAGACAGTAAATTAAAATTGCTGGAAATTAAATAACTGAAATGTAAATGGACAATAAAATTTAAATGACATAAAAGTAAATTGTAAAAATTAAAGGTGCAGAAAAATTAAATGACAGTAATTAAAATTGCAGGAAATTAAAAGTGCGAGGAAATTAAATGACGGTAATTTAAATTGCAAGAAATTAAAATTGCAAGAAAAATAAATGACAGTAATTTAAATTGCAGGAAATTAAAAGTGCGAGAAAATTAAATGACAGTAATTTAAATTGCAAGAAATTAAAATTGCGAGAAAAGTAAATGACAGTAATTTAAATTGCAGGAAATTAAAAGTGCGAGAAAATTAAATGACAGTAATTTAAATTGCAAGAAATTAAAAGTGCAAGAAAATTAAATGACAGTAATTCGAAATAAAAACAAAAATTGTAAGGAAATAACTCGATATTTGGAAATGGAGACTGTGTTCTCCAACCCAAAAATCTGAACTTCCAATTAAAGTAAACTCTCAAAAATAAAATGGACTCTCAACATTTATTGAAAATTTACTCACTAAACAAACTCAAAACTGAAAATAAAGACTTACAAAAATAAAATTCACTGAGCCATACATTGAAACTGACTGATAAATAAATTACACGACATTAAAAATTGAACTCAGAAAAATAAAAATTGACTATAAAAATTCACTCACTATTTTTTTCTGAATTTTTTTAACTCTAAAATCACACTAAAAACATTCTAACTCTAACTTCAGACTGACACTCTCACTGACACTCTAACACTGCTAACTTTAGACTCACTCCCTAACTCTCCCTTCTCCAGTCCGCGTACAGCCCTTATATAGGCATCAGAATAATGCTGTGCTATGCTGTCCATGATCCCTTGTCTCCCACTAACATTTGCGTTGAAGACTTGCATTTATGGGCTACAGACTGATTTCTATTCTTTTCTTTCTTTTATCTGATCCCATGTCTGTTTATCTGGTTCCCACATGCATGTTTCTTTTGTTTTTTTTCTCTTTTTTTTTTCTTTTCTTTCTTCTTCCAGCGTTCTCTCTTTGCGGTTTTCTTTTCTTTCTCTTCTTTTTTTTTTCTTTCTTCCATTTCATTTCCTGTTCATTGCTGCACTTCGTCCGAACTCACGTGGTCTGTTGTGCATGGCGCTGCTAGCTGGGCTGCGCAAGAGATGGCTATGGCGATGCAAGGCGGCTTGAGGTGGCATGCAGCGTGCTGCATGGATGCGGTGGAGACGCTGGGCAGTGCATGCTGATCGTGTGCCGTGGAGGTTACGTTGGCTGTGCATGGCCCGAACGCATGCATGGAGGTTGGGCTTGACTTGGCGGCGGAGACTTGATCGCCGGCGTCGTCTGGTATTGCTGGTGGCTTCAGGTGGGCGGAAGACGGCCCACGGTGGCAGCTCGAAGCTGCTGTGCACGATAGCACTGTAGCTCGAGACGCAGGTTTCGGGAGGTAGACGATGAAGGAAAACGGCGTCGTTTGGCTTGCAGAGGAAACGGCACGTCGTTCAGCTCAGACGACAGCCGACTCCTCGAGTCAAACGACATGTCGTTTGGCTTACAGGCCAAACGACATGTCGTTTAGCCTGCGCAGTAAATAAAAAATAAAAAATAAAAAAAAAGTAAAATAAATAAAATAAAATAAAATAAAAAATAAATAAAATAAAATAAACTAGAAAAATAGAATAATAAAATAAAATAAAATTAGAAAAAGAAAATAATTAATTAATTAAAAATTAAACAAAAACTAAACTAGAATATTAAAAAATGTGTTGTGCATGTGAGACAATAAAATCAAATTAAATCACAAGTTATAAAATATAAGCATAAACTATGCTTTTAATCAATTTAATTCATAACTTGGATTTATTGCCTCTTGATTATTTTTCCATCTAAAATCAACGATAAAATAATAAAATAATTAAGAATACATTGATTTTAAATGTATAAAATATGCAATAATGCAGCTCAATCACACCCCCAACTAACCTTTTGCTAGTCTCTGAGCAAAATAGTGAAAATTAATTGAGATGAATATTGCATAAAGCTCGAAATCCAAACAAAAGCAATCAAACACAACAACGAATTCTCAAAAAGTGCGACACGTGACTATCAACTCCCAGGGGCTATATTCACAAAGACTGTCTCAACAATCTTTCATTAAGAATTGGGGAAAAATCTCAAAACTCAGATGTGTGTGTAGCTAAATTCTTCTTCATTACTAGTCGTGATTCGTCATAGGATTTTTCAACCTTAAGATTGATCATTTCTGATTCTAACTACCTCAAAGCCTAAGGGACTAGCAGTTTTCACGCAAACTCTATTTAAAAGTTGAACACTCAACCCCCAAAGTTTGGGTAACTGTTTCTAGCCCTTTTCTTAGGAAAGCTCATTGCTTCATTTTTTTTTTAATTATTATCATTTTTTTTTAAACGGATTCGATTAGTGGGGAATCGAACCCAGGACCGTGCGCCTAATCCACACATTCCCAAATTCGCCCTTACCACTGAGGCAGATCTATGCTTTTCATCTTTTTTTTTTTTTTTTTGGAAAGGCTCGGTAGTCCTGCAGTTTACTTCTCCAGTGTTAAATCAACGAATAGTAATGAAGAACACTACAAATGTAAGCATGTGTAGACTGTCATTCAAGATTATCCCTTCATTATATAAATCATGCCAAGTCTATCTCAATGAATATAGCATCCTGGTGTTTCAAGTCATACATCAAGCAAAATATGATGCATCAGGAATCATGTTCTATGCTCAGGGTTGAAAATAAATCTTCACAAAATGATTCCGCTCAACTACACCACCAAGGCGCTCAAATTTCACAAAATAATAGAATAGAGTATGTGTCAATCATGTGTATCTCAGTGCATATTGCATTAAAGCAAAAATTGTGTAATCCAATGCACACATACTAACAAAGAAAAAATGAGCAATAAAAGAAAAATTAACACAGAAAATAAAGAAAGAGAAACAATCAACAAACAACAACTTAGAAAATAAGCAATTATGTAATCCATCATACACACATAAAATTAAACAAACAACATAGAAACAAAACAAAAAGAGGCAAGCAATAACACAAAATAAACAACAAGATGCAATAACAGAAACAGTATTTGAGTAAGTATGAGAGTAGAGAAAACTCCCTGGATCAGTGGGAAATGCTTTGGGGTGAAAACTTTTCTTGCAAAAACTTCTTCATGCACTCCATTCCAGTGTTTAAGTATTTTCAGCAATAGAACACTCGAGTTGGATCAAGTTTGAAACAAAGATGATCTGCCAACTGAGTCAAATGAGCGTTCATCCAATTGTAGTAAACTTGGAATTTAACATGTGTCATAAATCCCGAGATCCGACAGTTGCCGTAAGTCACGGAGCCCTGGATCTTGTGCAATGGAACCGTTATGACAAACACTTTAAGCCTCGAGCTCCGTCCTGGGTCCATATCGTGCTGTAAATTGCAAACGGACAATTGCTTTATGGCCTCGAGCTGTGCTCCGGGTTCTGCCTGAATCAATCTTTGCTGAGCCTTTGAATGCTTCGGGCCTCTATATAAAGGACCATCTCCACCCTCTCGAAACACATAACAATCTCTACATCCCTCGTATATTTTTTCTTTTCTTTTCTCATACCTCTCACAGCTTCTCTCATTTTCTTCAAATGGCTGAGCAACATTCTGTCAATAATATCCCTGATTTGAATCAGGTACCAATTACGCCTCAACAATTGCACTTTTGTCCTGATGCCGTCAACACCATGGTTGGGGCCGAGGTATATTTCTCTACTCGGTCTGATGCCGAAGTTGTTTCAGGATCGAGAATGCTCGGTGCCCAATATGCTGCTTCTATTACAACCATATCCCGGAGGTTACTGTTACGAGTGAGTAAAACTGATCAACTTAAATCTCAAATTTCTATATTGCAGCAAAAACTTGTTAATAAACGCAGAAAAAATAAAATATTAAGACAAGAAAATAAGCAATTAAAAAAATGTGCGGACTGGTATGCTCAAAACCTACAACCACGAATAACGGAGCTGGAACAAGAGAAGGAACAAATACTTAGCCAACATCAGCAATTAACAGCAGAGGTCCAGCGTTTAAAAGAAACAGGGAGTCAGTCTGCTGTTTAATCTTTGCTTGCTTATTATAGAGCTTGTTCTTTATTTCCAACTCTATAAAATTAGTCTTGAGCATTAAAGTCATTTTTTTTAATTATTATTATTTATTTATTTATGAAACAAAATCAGAAAAGATTCATTCAAAATGGGTTTTCTAAGACTCAATATCCATAAAGAAATACCGTCAAACAAATGGGATAACTGGCAAGATAACTACTCTGCCAAAGCGTACACTTGCGATCATTGTGCTATCGCGTGTCGGTATCACTTCATCATGCCAGGAAATCCTGAACGCTGACATGGTATTTTTTTTTTTATTAAATGCAATTTCCTCCCCCCAACTGAACAATGCAGTGTCCTCACTGTTTAATGAAAAAGAAAATCAATGCAAAGAGAAAATAATGTAAAATGGAAGAGAGAGAAATGAATAATTAAACAATCATGCAACACACGAAATAAACATAAATAAACAAACAAATAAAAAGCACTCAAAAATCACAAGGTGTCTGGACAAGAAGAGTTTCACCTGGATCATACATTGGAATAAAAGGTTTAAGGCGCTAACCATTCACAGTGAAAGGGGTACCATCATTATTAGGATTTTGGATGTCCACCGCCCCATGAGAATGAATTTTTGTTACCACATAGGGACCATTCCAACGAGATTTCAATTTACCAGGAAAAATATGTAAACGAGAGTTGTAAAGAAGTACTTCCTGGCCGATTGTGAATTGCTTGGACTGAATTTTCTTATCATGCACATTTTTCATTCTTTCTTTTGCTATTTGGGCGTTATCATAAGCATCTCGACGAGCCTCATCCAATTCGCTGATCTGCAATTTTCTCAACCCTGAAGCTTCATCAAGTGACATGTTAACATGTTTTATCGCCCAAAGAGCTCGATGCTGAATATCAACAGGTAAATGACAAGCTTTACCATAGACTAATCGATAAGGGGACATCCCTAGATTAGTTTTGAAAGCTGTCCTATAAGCCCACAAAGCATCAAGGAGTTTGACTGACCAGTCTTTCCTGTTGGGATTGACAGTTTTCTCCAAAATTATTTTGATTTCTCTATTTGCCAATTCAGCTTGCCCATTTGTTTGGGGGTGATAGGGGGTAGAAATTCGGTGTGTGATACCATATTTCTTCATGAGTGTGGAAAATGGTTTGTTGCAAAAATGAGAACCCCCATCACTAATGATAACTTTGGGCATGCCAAAACGAGCAAATAGAGATTGCAAAATTTTTTGGACAACACGATGGTCATTAGTTTTGCAAGCGATGGCTTCTACCCATTTTGAAACATAATCCACAGCTAGTAAAATATATGTGTTTCCAAAGGAAACCGGGAAAGGTCCCATGAAGTCTATTCCCCAACAATCAAAAATTTCTAAAGTGAGAATGGGGGAAAGAGGCATCATATTTTTTTTACTAATGGATCCCAATTTTTGACAAGGCTCACAAGCTTTACAAAAATTGTAAGCATCTTTAAACATGGAAGGCCAGTAGAAACCACTTTGCAAAATTTTAGCAACAGTTTTCTTTGCTGAAAAATGACCACCGCATGCACCCATATGACAAAATCTCAGTACAGAAGAAAACTCATTATCAGGAATGCATCTTCGAATCAGTTGGTCTGAACAATATTTAAAGAGGTATGGGTCATCAAAGTAAAAATGTCTTACCTCTGAGAGAAATCGGCGCTTATCTTGGATGGACCATTCAAAAGACATTTGTTCAGTCACCAAATAGTTGACTATGTCAGCAAACCAGGGAGCTGTTTGAATTGCAAACAACTGCTCATCCGGGAAACTATCATCAAGAGGAATGATGACTTTTGAAGTGGAGGATGGTGGTAATCTGGAGAGATGGTCAGCCACCACATTTTCGACTCCTTTCTTGTCTTTTATGGTGATATTGAACTCTTGGAGCAAAAGAATCCAACGAATTAACCTGGGCTTGACATCCTTCTTTGCCAACAAATACTTGAGAGCAGAATGGTCAGTAAAAATGACAACAGGAGACCCAATAATGTAAGAACGAAATTTATCTAAGGCAAACACAACAGCTAGCAACTCCTTCTCTGTGGTGGTATAATTTTTGTGTGCATCATTTAAAGTCCGACTTGCATAATAAATGACCGAAGGCTTGTTGTCTACTCTTTGGCCAAGAACGGCACCAAGAGCAAAGTCACTAGCATCGGTCATAATCTCAAATGGCAAGTCCCACCGAGGAGATTGCATGATTGGGGCAACTGTTAAGTGTTCCTTCAAAGTCTCAAAGGCTTGTTGACACTCATTAGTCCAAACAAAAGCAGTATCATTTTGCAATAAGGTACATAGTGGTTTTGCAATGGTACTAAAGCCCTGAATGAAACGCCGATAGAAGCCAGCGTGGCCAAGAAAAGAACGAATGTCTCTCACTGTCTTAGGAATAGGCAGTTGAGATATCAATTCTATCTTGGCTTTGTCAACTTCTATGCCGTGTTTAGAAACCAAATGTCCGAGTACCAAACCACTAGTTACCATAAACTGGCATTTTTCCCAATTTAACAACAGATTTTTCTCCTCACATCTTTTTAAAACAGCAGCAAGATTTTTTAAACAGATATCAAAAGATTTTCCAAACACAGAAAAATCATCCATGAAAACTTCACACATGTCATCAAGCATGTCAGAAAAAATACTCATCATACAGCGTTGAAAAGTGGCAGGTGCATTGCATAAACCAAATGGCATTCTTCTAAAGGCAAAAGTACCAAAGGGGCAAGTGAAGGTTGTCTTCTCTTGATCCTCTGGTGCTATGGCAATTTGATAATAGCCAGAAAATCCATCCAGAAAGCAATAAAAAGAATTACCAGCCACTTTTTCTAAAATTTGATCTAGGAAGGGTAATGGGAAATGATCTTTTCAACTAACCAAATTTAATTTTCGGTAGTCGATACACATTCTCCATCCCGTTACCTTCCTAGTTGGAATCAATTCACCATTGGCATTTTCAATAACAGTTAAACCAGATTTTTTTTGGACTACCTGTGTTGGACTTACCCACTTGCTATCGGAGATAGGATAGATGATGCCCACAGCTAGCAATTTTAGTACCTCTTGCTTCACCACCTCCTTCATGGTGGGATTCAACCTTCGTTATGCATCACGAGTTGGTCTCGCATCTTCTTCCAGAAAAATGTTATGGGTACATATTGAAGGATCAATGCCCTTGATGTCTGCGATAGTCCACCCTATCGCTCCTCTATGTTGTCTCAGCACTACCAGTAACTCCGTTTCCTGCTTTGAAGTGAGTTGAGAAGAAATGACTACCGGAAACGTGCCCTCAACTGGGCCCAAAAAAATGTATTTCAAGTCCTTGGGTAGTGGTTTCAACTCCAATGTGGGGACTTCTTCTTTTGATGTCTTCATGACTTCTGGTAGATTAAGAGCCTCAAAGACTGGCCTACGCCAATTGCTCATGTAACTCATATTTGACATCTGAGAAGGCCTGTCTGCTTCTGTTAATCGTTTCTCTGAATCTGCCAACTCTAATGACAAAGGAATTGTCTCAAGAGTCTCAGATTGCTCTTGTGGGTCATCTCCAAATATATTTTCAGAATCAAATGCTGATAACAGTTCTGAAATATCGAAATCATATACCATATCAACTGCATGTACTTCTGAATCATCGCACCCACTAGGCATTTTGCAGGCGTTGAACACATTCATTTCCAATGTCATATTGCCGAATGTGAGTTTCAGTACTCCACTTCGACAATTAATCAATGCATTGGAGGTGGCAAGAAATGGACGCCCAAGGATGACAGGTGCATGGTAAATGGTGGAGGTTGGTTGCTGCATGTCAAGTACTACAAAATCTACTGGGTAGTAAAATTTGTCTACCTGAACCAACACATCTTCCACAATACCCTTTTGGTACCTTGACTGATCTATCAGCCAACTGTAGCATGATGGAGGTTTTTTTCATCTCTCCCAATCCCAACTGCTCATATAATGAGAATGGCAGCAAGTTCACACTGCTCCCTAAGTCAAGTAGAGCTCTCCCAATGCGTGACTCGCCAATCATAATGGAAATGTTGGGAGAGCCGGGATCACCGTACTTTTGCGGAGTCTCGTTCATTATTAGTGCGCTGACTTGCTCCGTTAGGAAAGCTTTCTTCTTTATATTCAGCTTCCTCTTCACTGTGCACAAGTCCTTCAGAAATTTTGCGTATGAAGACACCTGTTGTATGGCATTCAAGAGTGGAATATTAATCTTCACTTGCTTGAAGATTTCTTGGATCTCAGTGTGATATTTATTCTTTTGGCTAGCTGCTAGTCTCTGAGGGTAGGGAACCACAGGTTGGTACCCTATACTTGATTCAGCCTCTGCAATTACAGGCTCTTTAGATTCTGGTCTCACCATCTTTGGTTCTTTTTCAGCTTCTTCAGGCTTTGATACATCTTTAGGAGTAGGAGCAGCTTCTTGTTTGTCCATGGTCATCTTCGGTTGGAGAATTTCTTTTCCACTTCTCAAAATAAGCACGGCCTTTGCTGTCTTAATAGCATCTTCTGAGACATTATGTACCTGATGTGATTGTTGCCGGTACACTTGAGGATTGGGTTGAGGCTGTGCTGGGAACTTCCCTTTCTCCAGAGTGCTCAGTGCTATGTTCATCTTATTCATGGTGCCTCGCAATTCATTTATGGCTTGAGTGTTTTGATTGTTTGTGGTGGCCTGGATCTGCATGAATTGCTGACGTGTATTGGCCATCTGTGCCATACTTTCATCTAAAGAATTTTTTGCAGGGGGTTGTGGCTGAGAATTTTGTGCAGCTACATGAGGCTGAGATCCTGGAAGTGCTGCAAAAGGATAGCTTTGAGGATTCTGATATGGTTGCTGCTGAGACTGGGGTACAATCTGATGAAATGATTGCTGGGATTGAGGAACAATCTGATGAAATGGCTGCTGAGGCTGAGGAACAGCTTGATGAAATGGTTGGTGGGAAGAGGAAGGGGATCGGCCAGGCTGATCATTTCTCCATGAGAAATTTGGATGATTCCTCCACCCAGGATTATATGTATTTGAGAAAGGTTGATTTTGTGCTCTGTTGACCCAGTTAGCTGATTGCATCTGTTCTGGTTCATTCTCCTGAATTACGGGCATGATTGGGCAGTCTTGAGTTTTGTGGTTTGAATCAGCGCACAAAGAGCACGCCTCTACAGCTTTTACGGCCTTCACTTTTTCCGTCTCCATGACCTCCAATCTTCTGGTTAATGCAGCTATTCGGGCTTGAACATCAGTGTCTTCCTTTATCTCATATTTGCCTCCACCAGTAATGGCTCGTAGTGGTTGTGGTGTCAATGAAACTCGGTCAGTCCGAGTGTTCCATTGTAGGGCACTCTCAGCAAGATAGTCAAAAAATGATAGTGCTTCGTCAGGTTCTTTGCTAAAGAACTCTCCGTTGCACATGGTTTGGACAAATTGCTTGCATTCTGGAGAGAGACCGGTGTAAAAGTAATTCACCAGTCTCCAGGATTCAAAACCATGATGTGGGCAGATGTTCATCAAATCTTTAAACCTTTCCCAGCTGATATGGAAAGTTTCGTCAGGCTTTTGGTTGAACTGGCTGATTTTCTCTTGTAATGATTGAGTTCTTTGAAAAGGGAAAATTTTCTTTAAAAATTCACGTTGCATATCAGACCAACTAGAAATAGAATTAGGCCTCAAAGAGTTAAACCAAATTTTTGCTTTGTCCTTTAGAGAGAAAGGAAACAATCAAAGCCTAATGTATTCATCAGTATTGGTCCTGTTGATGAACGTGGTGCAAGCCAACTCAAAATCTGTCAGATGTTGGTAGGGACTTTCAGAATCCATCCCGTGGAACTGAGGTATTACTGACATCATGCCATGCTTTATGGAAAAATTAGGTGCATCATTAGGTTACAAAATGCATGAAGGTGTAGTGGTGCGAGTGGGTTGCAAATACTCTTTAAGAGTGCGTGGTGCAGGCGCAGCCATGGCTTGTTCGGTTTCAGAGTTGTCGCTTGTAGAGGAGACAAGAAGGGTGTTTGTCTCTAAGCAGTGTGAACTACTATTGGTGCTTGATGCAACTCTACACAATCTATTTGAACTGTCTCTCACCCAATACATGAAACATCAGTTCAAAATAGAAAAGAGAAGATCCAAGCAACTTTATAGTAGGAATTTTTTTTTTTTTTAATTTTTTTTTAATTTTTTTTTTTATAAAAAAAAAATAAAGATAAAGATGAAAATCACGAGTTTAAATTTACGACAAGCATCTTTCCCCAGCAACGGCGCCAAAAACTTGACTCGTTCGAAAATGAGTAGCCCAAAGGCTATCCCAAGTGTAGGAGCGTGTCGCGTAGTAATTAGGAATAAATTCCTAGATCGTCTCCACAAGGAAAGTGCTTAAAAATCAAACTCGTGTAAAATGGTGGAAATAGTTACAATGAGAGAAAAATTAAAAATGATGATATGTGCAATGAATGTGGGAGTGCAATGGAAATGAAAATTTACTAGTCATGGACTAGATTCATGTTGTTGATTTTGAGTGAATGATGAAAAGTGAAAAAATTAAAATACAAGACAGTAAATTAAAATTGCTGGAAATTAAATAACTAAAATGTAAATGGACAATAAAATTTAAATGACATAAAAGTAAATTGCAAAAATTAAAGGTGCAGAAAAATTAAATGACAGTAATTAAAATTGCAGGAAATTAAAAGTGCGAGGAAATTAAATGACGGTAATTTAAATTGCAAGAAATTAAAATTGCAAGAAAAATAAATGACAGTAATTTAAATTGCAGGAAATTAAAAGTGCGAGAAAATTAAATGACAGTAATTTAAATTGCAAGAAATTAAAATTGCGAGAAAAGTAAATAACAGTAATTTAAATTGCAAGAAATTAAAAGTGCGAGAAAATTAAATGACAGTAATTCGAAATAAAAACAAAAATTGTAAGGAAATAACTCGATATTTGGAAATGGAGACTGTGTTCTCCAACCCAAAAATCTGAACTTCCAATTAAAGTAAACTCTCAAAAATAAAATGAACTCTCAACATTTATTGAAAATTTACTCACTAAACAAACTCAAAACTGAAAATAAAGACTTACAAAAATAAAATTCACTGAGCCATACATTGAAACTGACTGATAAATAAATTAAACGACATTAAAAATTGAACTCAGAAAAATAAAAATTGACTATAAAAATTCACTCACTATTTTTTTCTGAATTTTTTTAACTCTAAAATCACACTAAAAACATTCTAACTCACTGAGTACTCACTGACATTCTAACTCTAACTTCAGACTGACACTCTCACTGACACTCTAACACTGCTAACTTTAGACTCACTCCCTAACTCTCCCTTCTCCAGTCCGCGTACAGCCCTTATATAGGCGTCAGAATAATGCTGTGCTATGCTGTCCATGATCCCTTGTCTCCCACTAACATTTGCGTTGAAGACTTGCATTTATGGGCTACAGACTGATTTCTATTCTTTTCTTTCTTTTATCTGATCCCATGTCTGTTTGTCTGGTTCCCACATGCATGTTTCTTTTGTTTTTTTTCTCTTTTTTTTTTCTTTTCTTTCTTCTTCCAGCGTTCTCTCTTTGCGGTTTTCTTTTCTTTCTCTTTTTTTTTTTTTTCTTTCTTCCATTTCATTTCCTGTTCGTTGCTGCACTTCGTCCGAACTCACGTGGTCTGTTGTGCATGGCGCTGCTAGCTGGGCTGCGCAAGAGATGGCTATGGCGCTGCAAGGCGGCTTGAGGTGGCATGCAGCGTGCTGCATGGATGCGGTGGAGACGCTGGGCAGTGCATGCTGATCGTGTGCCGTGGAGGTTACGTTGGCTGTGCATGGCCCGAACGCATGCATGGAGGTTGGGCTTGACTTGGTGGCGGAGACTTGATCGCCGGCGTCGTCTGGTATTGCTGGTGGCTTCAGGTGGGCGGAAGACGGCCCACGGTGGCAGCTCGAAGCTGCTGTGCACGGTAGCACTGTAGCTCGAGACGCAGGTTTTGGAAGGTAGACGATGAAGGAAAACGGCGTCGTTTGGCTTGCAGAGGAAACGGCACGTCGTTCAACTCAGACGACAGCCGGCTCCTCGAGTCAAACGACATGTCGTTTGGCTTACAGGCCAAACAACATGTCGTTTAGCCTGCGCAGTAAATAAAAAATATAAAATAAAAATAAATAAAATAAATAAAATAAAATAAAATAAAAAATAAATAAAATAAAATAAACTAGAAAAATAAAATAATAAAATAAAATAAAATTAGAAAAAGAAAATAATTAATTAATTAAAAATTAAACAAAAACTAAACTAGAATATTAAAAAATGTGTTGTGCATGTGAGACAATAAAATCAAATTAAATCACAAGTTATAAAATATAAGCATAAACTATGCTTTTAATCAATTTAATTCATAACTTGGATTTATTGCCTCTTGATTATTTTTTCATCTAAAATCAACGATAAAATAATAAAATAATTAAGAATACATTGATTTTAAATGTATAAAATATGCAATAATGCAGCTCAATCAGCCTACAACCATCACAGCACAAGGACTTGAGCAATTCCACGTAACAAACTCTGCAACAAATATGCAGTGCATGCGTCGTGCCTCTCTACCTCTGCAAATGAATCCGTAGCATTAGCTTTAGAATATTCCATTCATTATAATTTATGTCTATAAATAGATCTCATGTAATAACGGTTTTTCAAGTAATGAAAATCACACAAATTCTTTAGTATAACATGGTAGCAGAGCTCTAAAGGACTAAATGTCCATGGCTTCCTCGATTGATTCCTCTTCTTCTCCTACCCTCCCTCAACCCAATATTTCTCATACAATCTCTGTCAAGCTCACCCCCGATAACTACTTGTTATGGAAGGTTCAATTGGTTCCTTACCTTCGTGGCCAACGACTGTATAAATATATTGATGGCTCCTGCCTTCCCCCAAAACCAGACCTCGATGATAACGCTCCAAATCCAGCCCATGACCTTTGGCTTCAACAAGATCAAGTAGTCATGTTCGTCCTTATCTCCTCTTTTTTTGAGCCACTCATAGCACAAGTTGTTGGATGTACTTTTGCTAGAGCCATATGACTCTCTTGAATCAACCTATGCCTCAATTTTCCAAGCCCATCTTCTACAAACTCAGTTTCAATTAGCCTCCCTTAAGAAAGGCTCAGACCCCATTTCATCTTACTTTTGCAAAGCTAAAATTCTTGCTAACACCATGGCAGCAGCTGGTTGACCCTTACCACCTGCAAAATTTGTTCCTTATCTTCTCACTGGACTTGGCTCCGATTATAATGTTATTGTTACTTCCGTCTCCACTAGGCTTGAACTTATTTCTCCTGAGGAGCTACTTGGGCATTTACTGGCCTATGAAGCAAGGTTGCTTCACCACTCTGATGTGAGCACCTTCCCTACGGAACCTTCTACAAATTATACAGCAAGATCTGTTGCTAACTCATGTGGCCGAGGGCCTCGTGGTGGTGGTCGCATTTTTTATCGAGGTGGCAATGGTGGTCGTTCTACTCGAAGTTGTAGCAGTTACATAGATAACAATGGTAGCAATTCCTTTTCACCTACTGACCAACGTTTGGTTTGTCTAGTCTGCAATCGACAGGGCCACATGGCACTTGCCTTTATCGCTTGAATCAAGCCTATACTCCCGCCTCACCTATCACTGCAAACTTCTCTTCTTCAAGTTATCCCTCGAACATAAACTAGAATCTAGACACGGCCACAACCAACCATATAAATAATGATCTGAGTAACCTCAATTTGCATGCTACTGAGTATCGTGGTGGTGAGCAGCTTTGTGTTGGTGATGGCTCCACAGTGCCTATCTCATACTCGGGTTCAACCTCTTTCTCATCTTCTTCATCTAAATTTTTGCTCAATAACATGCTTTGTGTTCCTTCTTTTCAAAAGAACCTTCTATCAATATGACAATTCTGCATTGATAATGATGCTTTCTTTCAATTTTTTGCTGACTCTTTTTCTGTTAAGGAATGCAAATCGGGGAAGCTTCTTCTTCAAGGGACAATCAGTAACGCCCTCTATTCCATCCCATCACATTCGGCTTCATCTCCATCTACTCTCAACACTCATCTCTTAGTCCCCTTATGGCACAGTAGACTTGGCCACCCTTTCTCTCAAGCTTGTGCAATCTATCCTTTGGTAGCATAATCTTCCCTATGAGCATACTATAATTCCTTTTTGTAATGTCTATGCACAGGCAAAACATCATAGATTTCCTGGTTACAAACGATTAAATAAATCTACTACCCCTTTTCAGCTCATTTTATAGGATTTGTGGGGTCCTTCCCCTCATGTGTCTACTGATAATTACAGATTTTATATCATATTTTTAGACGACTATTCTTGGTATACTTGGTTATTTCCTTTAAAATCAAAGTCTCAAGCCTTCAATACATATGTTAAATTTAAAACCAATATTGAACTTCAATTTAACACAAAAATAAAGCAATTCCAATCCAATTGGGGAGGGAATTTTGGCCATTTTCTAACTACTTAAATTCGTGTGGTATTATCCATAAACTACATATCCTCACACTCACATGCAAAATGACATCGTTGAATGAAAACACAGTCACATTGTTGACATGGGCCTTGCCCTCCTTGCGCACTCCTTTGTCCCATTCCATTTTTGGCCCAATGCATTTCTGCATGCAGTTTATTTAATAAATATGCTTCCATCCCATACATTACACAACTCTTCACCTTATTTTTGACTTTATAACACTCATCCTGATTACTCTACCTTATGGGTTTTTGGCTCTGAGTGCTGGCATTTAACTACTCCTTACAATCCTTACAAATTTTTCTTTTGTTCACTATCTTGTGTGTTTTTGGGTTTAAGCCCATCTCACAAAGGTTTTATTTGTCGTCAAATCTCCACAAGCTGAACCTTCATCTCCAAAGACATCCGCTTCAATAAGTCCAGCTTCCCTTACTTAACTCTTCCCAAGCCCACTCATGTTATTTTACCTCATTTCGAGTCCAACCTATTTTCAAAAGCTTCTTCTTCTTCTTCATCTATTCTTAGTCCTCCTCCTTCTTCACCTTGAGCCTCTTCGTCACCCACACACAACACGCCTTCCCCACCTTCTCAGCAATATGCACACTCGATGGTTACTTAGTGACGTACCCACTCCCTGCGCCCAAGTAAGTTTCATGATGGCATCATCAAATGGCCCTTACCTCGTGCCTTTGCCATTGATTTAAGCCCTGCTCTTGAGACTCTATCAAGTTACACAATTGCAAATCAGTACCACGAGTGGCGTGCTACTATGGCACAAGAGTTTCATGCTGTACTTGCGAACCAGACCTGGTCTTTAGAATGAGCTTTTCAAGCTCCGAACACTATCACCTACAAATGGGTGTTCCGAAAAAAAATGGCTTGTTGACGGCTCAATTAAACGTCACAAAGCATGCTTGGTTGCCAAAGGGTTCCTTTATTAATCTGGGATTGATTTTGAAGATAATTTCAGCCTCATGGTTAAGGCTACAACAGTTCGCACTGTTCTTGCACTTGTTGTGTCTCAACACTGGGCCATTCGATCATATAATGTGCAGAATGCAGTTCTACATGGACCACTTCATGAAACTATTTTTATGTCTCAATCCCCTTGGTTCCCACATCCTCAATATCCTTCTCATGTTTGCAGGTTAAACAAAGCAATTTATGAGTTTTGGCAGTCGCCCTATGCATAATATTCATGGCTCAGTTCTCACATACTTGATTTGGGCTTTGTCATTTCCTCTGCAGACCCTTCTCTTTTCATCAATAAATCTATAGGAGTCACATCATTTGTGTTAGTCTATGTTGATGACTTATTGGTCACAAGTTCCTCTATGCAGTACATTTCTAAACTGCTTTTTGCTCTACATAGTGACTTCCCGATCACTGACCTGGGCAATTTGCACTACTTTTTGGGTGTCGAGGCCACCTTTAACTCTAAAGGACTACTCCTTACACAGCATAAGTACATTAATGACTTACTCTATTGAACCAACATGCAGTTTGCAAAGCCTGTAAAATCTCCTATGTCTGCTTCCAAAAAGCTTAGTGCTTTTACTGGGCATCTTTTTTAAGATCCCACCTTGTATCACAGCATCGTTAGTTCATTACAATATCTCTCAGTCACATGACCGTATCTTACTTTCGTTGTTGGCAAAGTATGCCAATTCATGCATACTCCTCAGGTGCCCCATTGGCAAGTAGTAAAGCGCATTTTTAGGTATCTCAAACATACCTCTATTGTTGGCCTGCAACTGTCATCCTCACCCACTTTCAAAATCACTACATTTTTCAATGCCGATTGGGCGAGGTGTCTTGATGATCGAAGATCAACAAGTGGTTACTGTATATTTCTTAGTTGTAATCTCATTTCATGGTCTTCCAAGAAACAACTAACGATTACACGTTCATCAACTGAGGCCGAATTTAAAGCTATCGCAAACACAACAGCTGAAACTATTTGGCTTCAGCATCTATGCAGAGATCTTGGGATCAATTTACATGAAGCTCATCTTCTTTACTGTGATAATATGGGTGCTACATACCTCTCATCTAATCCTATTTTTCACGCTCGAACTAAACATGTTGAAATCAACTTTTACTTCGTACGTAACTGAGTTCAAAATAAATCCTTGCGTGTTGCTTTCATCGCTGGTAAAGACCAACTCGCAGACCTCCTTACAAAACCTCTTTCAGTAGCTCGGTTTACATCACTTTGTTCAAGTCTTCATCTCCAAGCTTTGCCACTCAACTTGAGGGGGAAAGTTAAGGACAAAGTTGGCCTTGCAAAGACCTTCAGCCTGCAACCATCACAGCATAAGGACTTGAGCAATTCCAAGTAACATACTCTGCAACAAATATGCAATGCATGCGTCGTGCCTCTCTACCTCTGCAAATGAATCCGTAGCATTAGCTCTAGAATATTCCATTCATTGAAATCTATGTCTATAAAAGGATCTCATGTAATAACAGCTTTTAAAGTAATGAAAATCACACAAATTCTTTACTGTAACATGCATTCCCATGTGTGAGGCTTGTGCAGCATCTTATCTTTGGTCCCCGCCCCTATACTCACATTCGCCTCAAGCAAGTTTTCTGGCCTTTGATTTATCTACTCCGAGTATTCATTTTTCATTTCATTGTCGAATAAGCATCACGTACATGTCCAAAACCCTATTTGATCTACTACACTCTACTATCTTCATGTTTTCCCTAAATCTAGAGATTCGCATACTCTCACATATGTCCAAGCTGGATGAGGAAACAAAACTCTCTGATGATTTCTTCTCTACACTCTATATATGACAATGTGCCTTTGTGGTTTATGCATGCAGCAGTACTGTAACATCAACCACATGCACATTGGTGATACATTAATTAATTGAGAAATGATTTGTACAAGTTTCAGATTGAAAATTTTCGCACAAGATTTTGTAAAAAAGTAGATTTCACTTTTAAAAAGTGTAAAAAAAAATACTTTTTTAGTGGGATCCACTTTTTTACAAAGAGCTTACATAGAACTATTTATCTATTTGAGGCTGGTACCAAGCATTATTCTAATTAATTATTAGACTCCACTTTTCCACATTTTTCTCTTTCTTTTGTTTTTTTTAACTTTTTTTTTATTGCGCTATTGTGGCAATTCTAGTGGAGTTAATTGTGTTGGGTCAAATGATCACCCATCCTTTTTTTCCTTTTCCTGTGAAAAATATAGATGTATGTATTACGCTAGCTTGTTACTCTCATGCGGTACTATTGATAGCCTTCATACACAGAGGTATAATAAAAGTATTGTTGGAAAAGTTTTCCAATGTTATACCACTGATCATGACCATTGACTACTTGTTCAAAACAATGCAAAGCAAGCAAAGCTTGTCCAAGGGACCCGATGAGGATGAATCTGATGTTGAAGTTAGATCAAATAAGTTTTGCACAGATGGAGATATAGGATCAGTACAATGGCAGAGTTTTCGCCAATGACTAATAATAATGCATTTTACCCAAAGTTGTGCAACTTTTTAAGAGTAATTATTAAATACTTGTTAGTACAAACACGTCGTGTTTTCATCTTATCATAAAATATCATAAGGGTGTAGAACCTGGCCCCTTTTTTTTCGATCCTATCTAAAACCCATAATTCGGGTGTTTTCGGGAGGTTGAGAGAAACCAGGATCCAGTTATGGATCCAGTTTTATGACTCGATTATCAGTAACTGGGTCCCTTTTTTTTAAAAAAATTCATGCTTCATTTTGGAAGTAGAATTTTTTTTCTTAAGTCTCTCATACTACTCTCGAGTCCTCTTCTTTTTTCTCAAGTCTCTCAACTCTTAGGTCTCACTTCTCTCAAGTCTTGAATTTGAAACCCTAGTCGTCATTGCGAGTTCGTCAGTGTTTGCTCCATCTCTCTCTCTCTCTCTCAAAACTCCGAAACCTACGGTATGCTCCTCTCTCTCTCTCGGATAGTGAAGTCTTTTATTATCTATTTTTTGGACAATCCTCTGTTTTGAATGGTATGAGTTCACACTAACTCGAGCAATTTTGTAACTTGAAGAATCATTTTGCCATCCTTAGGAATTTATCTTTTTAGAGAGAGATTTTTGTTGAGATTAGAGCTGCAGTTAGCCAGTCTTTTCGTTGTGTAAAATGCATGCCCATCTTTTGCTACGCTTATAGCATTATTCTACAAGTTAAAGTAAATGGCATTCTAAAGAGATGGTGATGCCAGTGGTAGTATTAGAGTGCCAGCAGTAGCAACGGGGATGGGCTTGTTAATGGGTCCTAATAGGGGTGGTTTTTATGTTGTGCGTTGTTTTGGTTGGATTCCTTTTTCTAAATATCCTGTTTAGCTTGTATGTATTCACCATTTTCATATATTTCTATGAAATATACCAATTTAGCCAAACAAATATGCCTTGCTTGTTTCTAGCGATAATGATTCATGGTTTGCTAGTATTGACCATGTCAACTATGCTAGTTTTTGATTTTATTTTTATTATATTTCTTTTTCTTTTCTTATGTTTAAAACAAATGGAAGATAGTTTTAGTAGTAGTGTTGGTGAATCAACTCATATTTTATTAGACATGGAGAAAGACACTAGTCTTTTAGTGTATTCCTCTATGAATACCCCAAACCCCACACCATCTCTCCCCCCAAAGCCAAAAAGAGCCAAGAAGGCTACCAACCAATCTATTGTATGAGATCATTTTACTAGGATTGAATCTGTTGATCACATTGAACCTAAAGTTCGATGCAAGTGTTGCTTGAAACTTTATGGATGCCATTATAAAAATGACACTTCATCAATGTCACACCACCTAAGATTTGCTTGTTCGGATCAAGTGTATTGGTTTATACAATGAGGAGAAGCAAAAGTTAAAGGCTTTGTTGAGCAGTCAAAGAGTTTGTTTGACCACCGATATATGGGCATCGGTGCAAAACAAGAATTATATATGTATTGCGTGTCATTAAATTAAATATTTACATATACAATTTTAAGTATATGATATTCTATGATAGAACGATGGGCGCACACGTCTCAGATTTCAAGAGTTATTAGGATGTCTCCTTCCATTGTTTCTCCTATATATAACTATAGCATTATACCTGCATGCATGCACGTTCATAGAATCCTATATATTATTGTGAGGCCTTTCATTTAGGGTTGTACAAGAAATTTAAGAACTGGTCGGGACCGACTCAGACCAGCCGACCGATCTCAAAACCGGCCGAAACCGACAGGGAACTAGTCGGCGGACGGTGTAATTTTATCAAAACCGGCGTTGGCCGGTTCGGTCTCGGTTCGAACCAGTAGAAAATTGCTGAACCGGCTGACATCTTAAAACCTATTTATATATATATATATATAATCCATTCTAAAATGACGCTATTTCACTTAAATAGGTGAAACGACGTCGTTTTCCTTATGCAGTTTAAAAAAAAAAAAGAGAGAGAGAACGACGTCGTTACCCCAAATGGCACCGTTTCTGCCTAGGGTTTAAACAACCTTCCTCTCAGTCTCTTCTCATTTCGAGTCCCTCCCCTTTCCTCTCTGCTCTCATCCTTTCCAACATCCGCAGCGGCGCAGCCTTCCTCTCAGTCTCCACTCTCCAGCGGTAGCAGCATCAGCAACAGTGGCCCAGCCTCCACTCCAGTCTCCACTCTCCAGCGTCCACAGCCCTCCACTCCAGTCTCCACTCTCCAACGGCAGAGGCAGAGGCAGCAGCATCGGCATCGCAACAGTAGCGGCCCAGCTTCCACGTCCCTCCAACAAACGACGCATCCCACCCTCATGAAGTTCTGTAATCCGAAATTTTTTTTGTCTATTTTCAATCTAAAATGTGTTTTTGTCTATTTTCTTGATTCTGGTTTTTTTTTTGTCTATTTCTGTAATTCTGGTTTCACCCATTTCTCTCCCCTTGCGCCACCGTACGCTGCCACCCAGGCCACTTCACCTCCAGCACCTCACACCTGCGACCACCTCTCGCAAATTCAGCCACCACAAACCTCCATCTACCTCTCTGTTGCACACATGCACACTCATAGCCCCACCTCATGCACCCACGTAGCGGCTCACATTTCGCCACCAAAAAAATCTGCACCACTTGACTACCGACTGCTGCCATCTTGACAGTCGACGCCACCTCGACAGTCACTGCCACCTCAACAATCGAAGCCTGAGGATGGGCGATGGGCAATAGGCCTTGGGTGAGGGGGGGAGTGGGAAGTGGGTTTTGTTGTAAAAATGAAATGTATAAAATGAGAGGAAAGTGAATTTTATCATGGAGTATTTTTTATCATTTTACTATGGTGTATTTTGAGTGATCCTAAATAGTGAATGATACCAATACTTTTTCTTTTTATAACTACTTAAAAATGACGCATAGTAAAACTTTGAAAAGATCCGAATAGAAGGAAAAAACTTTCTCCCAAAACTCTGCTACCATCAAGATCGGCCAGAGAGGGTGGGGGCTTAAGCTCCTCCCCCCTCCCCACTTTCCCTTCCCCTCTGTGTTTCTCTTCTAGGGTAGTGTTTAGTTTATTTTCTGTGTTTTTTCAGGCCATTCAAAGGGAGAATCGGTGTTCGAGACAGTCCGGCACCCGACAAACAACACGCGCTCCACCAGGAGTTTGCCCTACCGTCGATCTGCAAAACCTCCAAATACGGCCTCCACCGGAGCGGCGCGTAGCCCACACACGCAAGTCCAAGACTCCGGAGCTCGCCTGTGCGTGACCCTCACGCGCCATCAAGGAACTTTCTGCTACTGCATCACGCGACCGTTCCCGAACCGGCATCTCTGGATCTTCCAAGCTCGAACATCGGTTTTCCCTCCAACAACCTTTTTGTACACTGGTTTTTCGCTTCACAGTGTTTTCACATTGTAATTTACTTTATGTCTTGATTTATTTTCTAAAAAATAAAAATCTAAAAATATAATGCCATTCGAACCTAGTCCGAATGGATTTTGTGCCCCCCCTCCGCGTAGGCGGATTTGGTGGGGTTTCCAACTCCATATCCCGATTAGTCGGATATGGAGGTTTGTTTTGTTGGGTACTGTTACCTCTATCGTAGATAGTGGAGTGTTATCTCTTAGACTTCGGTCTGTAGAGATTGCCTTCTGGACTAGACCATACCAGTCACGAAAGTGTGTTGAGAAGCTATTAATATTTGTAATTGACTTATCATTAAGTCAACTCTATATGTCCGCTTTTATGAATGGAATGAGATATACTTTTATAAAAAAAAAAAACTAAAAAATGCTTTTACACGTGACGTTAGGTAGCTGGGATGTCTCTTACGGTATAAAATTATAAAGAAAATACGTTGGATTCGGCTTTCCGGTCGACGAGATCTTTCCCCCTCTCTACTCGTCTTGACAAAGTAGAAATCCCCCCAAAACCCTAACCCAAATCCTGTAAGTTCCTTAGCTTCAATATTGCCCCTTCTGGTTTCCATCAGATTATGATTTTCTTCATTTTAGCACCATTGTTTTTTTAATTTCTTAATATCTAAGCTTTGTTTCCATTTGCAGGTTCTTTTAGAGAATCGAATTAATCTCAAAATGAGGTAACTTCGGGTTTTCCGTTCCTTTCTTGGTTCTCTTTTTCTTTTTGGTTCTTTTTTTCTTATAGGCGGTGAAATTGGTAGGAACTAGGGCTTGCTAGTCGCGATTTGTGAATAGATCGAAAAGCATGGTTAGATTTTACTAATGTTCCTATTTTAATTTTTTTTCTTCGTTTTTGTCTTTTGCAGTAGGCCAATGGATGAGGATGCCACTGTAAGTTATCTTCTTATAGACGCAAATGTGTGTGTGTGTGTGTGTGTAATAATTGTATTTAGCCCTGTTCTTGATGATTTTTTGTTGTGCAATTTCTCCAGCATCGTTGTGGATTTTTTTAGTTGCTCCGACTTAGTCACCTATTATTCTTTGTCTAACTAAAATGAGAATTGTTTGTAGAATTTTTTCACTGTTTCTAATGTTATCTGTTACTCAATCGTTAATGTTGGAGCTGTTGCAGGTTTCTGAATGTTATTTCACCTTTGTGAGTTCTGTCTTTTGGCTGCAGCTTGTAAGCGAGCTGAAAAATTAAAAAATCTAGTATGGTTTATGAATAACAACTATTAACCAATTAGAGCTACAAAGATTTGTCATCACTGGCACTGAATTTCAACAAAAGTTTTATATTGTTTTATTAGTATGTACTGTGTAACTGTGTTGTAGTGCAATCTGTGTCTGCGATAAGATTTTTTTGTGGAGTCTAGCTCGGAGAATTTTTCCTTGTACTGATCTAAGCTTATCATTTCCTGCCTTTTCAACATAGACTTCTGCTCAACCAAACTGTTTCTGACAGGCTGGGAAGAATGAGGAAGAGGAATTCAACACTGGGCCACTCTCTGTTCTGATGATGAGTGTTAAAAACAACACACAGGTAAAATTTAAATTTAAGATTAACAGCCTGTTATATAAGTTGCTCACACTTTATTATTAAATTTAGCCATAAAAAATAAATTGATTGTTTGATTGTAAAGAAAGGCTTGTGTAATGGGTTAAGTACAATGTTATTGGTCAGGGGGTTTTTGGTAAACCCAAAAATTTGGTGGGCTGGGAACTGACTGGATTGGAGTGCACATTGTTTGCTTAGTAAAGGTGAGTTGATTATCAGTATAGCCTGGTTTGAAAATTAAGGCATCAGGTGCATTTTTAAAATCACTGTTCTGTTGATTTTCACCTGAACTGGGTAGTATTATGCAAGTGACCCTGGTCCCATTTTTTGGAATTTTCAAACAAATACTTTGGTTATTGGCTTGTGATATCAGCGTGTCTACCAGTGAGATACAATTATTTAGTTAGATTTGTGTTCATGAGGACGCTGATTGTTTCCTTCTATCTCTTGCTTGTTAAGGTGCTAATCAACTGCCGAAACAACAAGAAGCTTCTAGGTCGGGTGAGGGCCTTTGATCGGCACTGCAACATGGTTCTTGAAAATGTCAGGGAGATGTGGACTGAGGTTAGTTGTTTTAGCAACGTACTGTGCCTCTAATTCCTCTGTCTGATGCCATTCAGGTCTAGCAAACTATTGATTATTTAAATATACATATTATGCTTTGGGTTTAGGTACCAAAGACTGGTAAGGGCAAGAAGAAAGCACATCCTGTCAACAAAGATAGGTTTATCAGTAAGATGTTTCTTCGGGGTGACTCAGTTATCATCGTCCTTAGGAACCCGAAGTGAGAGTTGTAGGATATCTCATGATCATCTGAATCTGAACAACTTATTATGATGTGAATCCAGTTCATTGAGCGTTAAAATTTCACTTTGCTGAGGTGTACTTAACAAAAACCAGACGCCATCTGTTTTTTGTAGGACTAATTGTTGCTTGCTTAAACTATTCCTAATACTGTTAATGGCGTGTTTGTTTTGCACATGACTTGTTGATCACTTATTACTTGCCCTTATCACCGCATTTTTTTAACGTCTGATCGGGCTAACAAGTGCTCCCACTCCCGCATCCAGTGCAGTGAGGTATGGTATTGTTGTGTTTCTGGATTCATATATTTCCCAGTCTGGTGATCACTCTCTCACCACTCTATCCTTTTTCAAAAGTCATTCCCAACTCATGGTTTCCAGGTTTTCTGCCCCCCTAGCATTGCAGCATTTCGTAAAAAACTGATTTGATCTTAGATTTAATAGGAACAAAATGTCTGGTTTGGTCTATTTTTTCAGTCATTTCCTATTATGAAATGGACTATATGATGGAGCTTATGCCCTCATATAAGTAATCTGATACAATTGCTTCATTTGGATTGAGAAACCATCTCAACTCATCTAATATTGTCATTGCAATTTTTTCAGATTTTCATACAAAATATAATAAATAATTTAAATTTTCAAATCTCAATTCAAAATTTTTAATCGTAATTTAATTTTTTCAAATCTCAAAATAATAATAATTTTTAAAAATAAGATTTTATTTAATTTGTAATTTTTATCTAAAATCATCTCATCTCATTTTACTATCCAAGCGGGAGCTAAAAGTTTCATTAGAAACGAAGTTTTTTTGAATTAATTATCTTCTTTTTGGGTGCATCTTCAGTAGAAATTCGACAGGCTATAATTCTATAAAGTTCTTTCTGCTAGTTGATTATCTTCCTATTCTTGGTACAATCGTGCAACGCTGTAATTGAGCTGAGTTGGGTTTAAGCTCGGTTAAACTTAGCTCGATTATTAAAATGATCAAATGAACTCTTTTTGGATGTTCGAACTCGACTTGAGTAAGATATTCTCATCCCAAGCTTCACTCAATTAGTCACAATAAGTATTATATCGAGCTCTTAACCGAGCACTTGACTCAATTTGTTTGTCATTTTTAATTTGTCTTTTAAATTTAATAAAAATAAAATAACAAAATATTCTTACTCACGATATATATAATTATAACTCTTCAGGGAAATGCCTAAAAATATTTTCTCTGTACATTTTTTGTTTTGTTTGGTTTTTTCTTGTTGTTGGTGGTGATTTGTTAATGGCTTCTTTTCTGTTTGGAGATTAATGTATCTCTGCAACTTGGGTTATTGAGTGGGTTAGTTTAGATGGGGTTGTGCAGCCAGGTTTTTATTGACCAGAAGTTATTCAAGTTTAGAAGGGAGAATGGAAGGTGCTGAAGAATCATAGAGAGTAGTCGCTGTGTAGTGCACTACATCTCTTTAGATCATGAAGCCTTGGGTTGGCTGGGCTCTATGGTGAAGGAATGTGCAGTGTCACTGGGCTCTTCTGAGTTTCTGAGAACTCGTAGAAAAGGAGACATTGTGTTAATGGTGCGGAAGGGACATAACCACTATGGCAGTTTTATCTCCCTATCGGAGTTTGGACATGATAAGAGGAGAGGTTTGATAGTGGTGTCGGAAGGGAGTAAAGGGGAGGGGTGGAGGAACTTCGGAGATACATTGTTAGAGCTCCATTCTTCCTCTGTTTCGAGCATGAGAAACAGAGTGGCTCTTGATGCCCAGGCAGGCCACTCGAAGTTGATCAGAGGAAACAGTGGTGCTCCATCATCGACGGTAGGAGGTTCAAGGTCATACAGTGGTGCTCCAAGCGAAGAAAGGTACTGCCTCGAGTCGTGAGTGCCGTGGTGCCAAGCGTGACCATTTCAGAGGTAGTGCAGAGGCATGGGGGAGATGGCAGCGGGATGTTGGGTGCAAATTAGGAAACTTTCGTAAGGATATTAGTTGGTCTAGAGGAAAAAGTTGGAGCCTTGTTAGAGGAAATTAGCTGTCTGAAACGCTGCGTTAAAGGCAAGGCAGAGATGAAGGGCTCTGGGATGGGCCATAATGACTTGGGCTGTGTCATGGGCAGGCCTAACTCTTCGGGCAACTTGGTGAAGAGCTCTGGGATGGGCCAAACCGCAGGCCCAAAGAAGGTCTGGAGGGCTATTGAGAGGGAAGCTGCCGATATTTCAGACTAGGCGCCGAGATGGGCTATTGTGGCACCATTACGTACCTTACCGGCTTCCCCATCGGCACAGAAAAAATCTCCGGCCTCCTTTGACCTTGTTGGTGAGCCGGTAGAGTCACTCCTACGGGAGGAGATAGAGGATGGAGAGGTGGTGGAGGAGCAGGTAGCGATGGAGACCTTGAGGGTTGGTTTTCCGTCATTAACACTCAGGATGGTTTTGGAGAGTGGGCAGACTGAGACGGACATGGTGGTCAAAGGTCCAGTTGCTATGCCAGTGTAGTAAGCCTCGCTAGAACGTGGGTTTTCATTTCTGGGGCCTCCGATAGACTCTCCACCACTGGAGATGGGTGTATGTTATGGGAATAAATATGGGGATGTTACTTCTTTGGAAAATATGGCATCAAGTGGTGAACCTGATTTTGTGGGTGGCTCGGAATTGGCTCTGCTGCCCAATGATAGTGTCGGTAAGGAGGGGGCAACTTTTATTCCACTGTGTACACTCTCCCCCCTCCCAGTTCTAATTATGGGAGTTGCTCGTCAAATTGGGTCTTTAAAAACGTAGAGGAGCTTCAAGCTATTATTGGGGTTTTTTTTGGAGGGTACGAAGAACAATTTATGGCCCTTCTTGTGGCTATTGAAGCTAGCCATTTGAAATCAGCCACAAAGCAGGACAGGGAACTTAATCGCTTAGCTTGTTCCATTAACTATGATGTTAAGGAAAGGAGTAGTAGAAAGGATAGATCGAAAGGGATGGGTAATTTAAGTTTTTATGAAGCCTAAGATATTATCATGGAACGTACGGGGACTCAATGATAGTGATAAACGTCTTCGTATCAAATCATTATTGAGGATGTAGAATGATGACGTGGTATGTCTTCAAGAAACAAAGTTGTGTTTCATTGATAGAAGAATTATGCGTAGTCTATGGGGATGCTCGTATGTGGGTTGGTCCTATTTGGCCTCTTTGGGAGCCTCAGGTAGAGTATTATTAATATGGGATAAAAGAGTGGTTGAAGTGATTGAGGAGTGTGTTGGAGAGTTCTCGATTTCGACTTTATTTAAAAGTGTGAGTAATGGATGAGAATGGGTATTTGTAGGGTCCTATGTTCCTAATATGGTTAGGGATAGGCGAAGGTTGTGGGAGGAGTTGGCGGGTATATACTCCTTATGGGAGGTGCCGTGGTGTATGGGGGTGATTTTAACACTACCCGCTTTCCTAGTGAACGATCAGGGCATCATCAGATTAATAGGGCCATGGAGGAATTCTCTGAGTTCATCTTTGATCTAGATCTTATGGACCTTCCCTTGGTGGGGGGTGAGTACACATGGTCTACCGGTCGGGCTTGGTCAAAATTGGATAGATTCCTTGTTTCTCCTGCACGGGAAGCCCACTATCCAGAGGTAAGTCAAAAAAGGTTAGCTCGAGTTAGTTCAGATCATTTTTCCATGCTCTTAGACTGTGGAGGCATTCACAGGGGTCGTCCGTATTTCAAGTTTGAGAACATGTCGCTAATTGCAAATGGGTTTGTAGAGAAGGTGCGTGTTTGGTGGGCATCGTATCAGTTTAGTGGCACCCCAAGTTTCATTCTTGCAAGTAAGCTGAAGGCTCTAAAACAAGAGTTGAAGAAGTGGAACTTAGAAGTTTTTGGTCACATTGATGATTAGAAGTCTTCATTAACTGCAGGAGCTAGAGGGTAAGGAACTATTGGGAGATGCTTCGGAGGAGATGTTATTGAGGAAGGGTACGATTGTGGTAGATTTGGAAAGGGTTTTGTTGTCATAGGAGACATCATGGTGCCAAAAATCCAGGGCCCTTTGGTTGAAAGAGGGTGATAGGTGTACAAAGTTTTTTCACAAAGTGGCTAATTCACATCGGCGTAACAATGCTATTGAGTCGCTTTATTCAGGTACACAGGTGTTATCCTCTCCTCTTGAACTAGAAGATCATATTGTACATTATTATGAGAATCTTCTAGATTCTCACTGAATCGGCAGCGTGGAGGCCGAAGCTTGATGCCTTGTCCTTTGAGGCAGTTGATCCGCCAAGTGTGAGTGTCTTGGAGAGACCTTTTGATGAAGAAGAGATTTTCAACGTCATCTCTAGTATGGCTAAGGATAAAACGTCAGGTCCGAATGGTTTCTCAATGGGTTTCTTCCAAACTTGTTGGGATGTTATGAAAAGTGATATTTTACAGTGTTAAGTGAATTTCACGCTTTTCAGAAGTTTGAAAAATCCCTTAATGCGACATTCATTGCTCTCATTCTCAAGAAACACTGGACTTCGATTATTGAAGACTTTCATCCAATAAGTTTGGTTAGTAGTGTGTACAAGATTATTTCAAAGGTTCTTACTAATCGGCTTAGTCCAGTGTTGGAAAACATTATTTCCAAGTCTTAGAATGCTTTTATTCGTGGAAGACATTTTTTTGATTTGGTGCTCATTGCAAATGAGAGTTTAGATTTTAGATTGCGGGAGGGGAGTCCAGGTATTCTTTGCAAGCTTGACATGGAGAAGGCCTATGATCATGTGAACTGGGATTTCCTCTTGTACTTGCTTGAGAGGTGTGGCTTTGGGGATAGGTGGATTTCATGGATGCGTCATTGTATTTCAACAACCCGATTTTCAGTTCTAGTTAACGGCACTCCTGCTGGTTTTTTTGATAGTTCGAGGGGCTTGCAGTAGGGAGATCCTTTATCTCATTTTCTATTTGTTATCGTTATGGAGGCATTGAGTAGGATGGTGCAAGCTGTTGCTGGTGGGGGTTTTTTATCTGGTTTTCAGGTGGGAAATGGCTTTGGTTGCCCAATTATCATCTCACACATTCTTTTTGCAGATGACACTCTGGTATTTTGTGAAGCGGATAGTAGTCAGGTCCAAACTCTACGAGCATTGTTGCTTTGTTTTGAAGCAGTGTCAAGACTCAAAGTGAACCTTGGCAAGTCTGAGATGGTTCGGTGGGTGAGGTCCCTAATATCCTCAATTTAGCAAGTCTTCTAGATTGTAGGGTGTCATCTTTCCCAATGAAATACCTGGGCCTTCCTTTAGGAGCAACTTTCAAGAGTAGAGCTATATTGGATGAGGTGGTGGAAAAGATTGAAAAAAGGTTGGCAGGATGGAAAATGAGGTATTTATAAAAAAGGGTACCACTTGAGAATCTTTAATAAAGCACTATTGGGGAAATTGCTTTGGAGATATCACTTGGATGTGGAAGGAAACCATAGATGCTAGATATGGTGTGGCTTGGGGTGGATGGTGTTCCAAGGAAGTGAGAGGGGGGTATGGAGTGGGTTTATGGAAGTTTATAAGGAATGGGTGGTCATGCTTTGAAAATCATATTCGTTTTGAAGCCGGTGAGGGCAACCGAATCAGTTTTTGGCGGGATGTGTGGTGTGGTGATCATGCCTTGGAAAGGGTTTTTCCGACTTTATATAGTATTGCAGCTAATATGGAGGCTTTAGTGGCGGATGTACGGTTATTTCATCATGGTTCGCATCAATGGACTATTATGTTTAATAGGGATTTTCATGATTGGGAATTATCTTTAGTTTCAGATTTTTCCAGCCTATTACATTCATTGGGGACTACTATGGCACATCATGATAGCTTGAAGTGGAGGTCTAAGGATCACAAGAAATGTACAGTTAGGGCATATTACAACCTTTTGACAACATAGGATCATACTCCATTTCCGTGGAAGAACATTTGGAGGTTTAGTGTGCCCTCTAAAGTTGCTTTTCTTGTTTGGAATGCCGCTCTTGAGAAGATTTTGACCACAGACAACTTAAGAAATAGAGGACGTGTAGTGATTGATTGGTGCTATATGTGTAAAAAGAATGGAGAATCGGTGGCTCATCTCTTACTACACTGTGACATAACTAGGGTGTTATGGGATGAGATCTTTCAAAGGGTTGGTGTTGCTTGGGTAATGCTTAAGAGGGTCGTGGATTTGATGGGTTGTTGGAGGAAATTGCAGGGCTGTCATCAAGTGGCAGCAGTTTGGAAGATGATTCTGTTGTGTATCAGGTGGTGTATTTGGACAGAAATGAATGCGCTATTTTGAAGACCAAGAACGCACAATGCTAGAGTTGAAAAACTTTTTTCTACATACTTTATTGCTTTGGTTATTCGTTATTGTATTAAACGGAGATAATATTCATGATTTCTTGCTTTAGTTCATCGCTCTTAGAATGTATTTAGGTGTTATTTTGTATACTTCCTATGTACATGGGTCATACCTATTTCATTCATATTAATAAAATTTATCTCTTACGTATCAAAAAATATATATATATATATATAATTATAATTAGATACAAAATTGTTCTTTCAATCACAATTATTCGTAGTTATTTGCAAATACAATCAAATGGCTAATTTTTTAATATTGTCTTTCTTTTAAAGCTCATAAATGCAAAACAAGAATGCCAAATACTTCCTGAATAGAAAACTGCTTCAATAATTCTTAAGAGTTGGAAAGTAGAAAAGTTGGGTATGGCACAGATAAGTGATAAATGATGGTTGCTTGCCTGACAAAAGTTACAGCTTTTGCAGCTTTCGGAAACAGGCTGAACGCTTTGGTTTTGTACACAAAATCAAACTATCTCATCTCATATAATTATTATAATTTTTTTAAATTCTCACACAAAATATGATAAATAATTTAATTTTTCAAATCTTAAAATAAAAATAGTATTAAAAAATAATATTATAATAATATTTTATTCAAATTTCAATAAAATATTTAATCTGAATTGCATAAACAAACGGCTATAAGATCATTCCAATACTGCTTGCTTTACTTGTAAGAAAGAGGAAGATGGTTATTGGCAAAGCATGTGTTGCAGCGTCCAGAGGCAGGAAAGTTTCTATGTTGTGTGTGTCCAGGAAATTATTTGTCCGCATTGTGATTGGTAGGCTATTTCAACATTCTTTTATTTGGGATACAAGCTAAGCTACCTTCCATTACAAGTTGCTCCATACTAAGTCTGAGCATTGGAGCAAGTGATGCAAATTAGGAGGGGAATATTGATGATGGTATAGATGCAGAGGCAAATCCGGAAGGGGATAATTTAATTCCATGATCAACGGAGCTGTTAGGCAGAGGAGTTTTAGAAATCTACGTTATTTCTTTCGAGTTTACTGCAGTTTTAGAAGTCCACGTTTATTTCTTTCCGAGTTTATTGTTTTCCTAGTTTACTTCTTAGTTTTTGCTTTCCTAGTTGGATTTGGAGATGGTAATAGTGGTTTGTTATTTAAGGAAAGAATGAAAATAATGAAGGCAGTTGTTGTTGCCCATTGGAGGTTTTCAAATTTTTGTTGGTGTGATTCCAACGCTGTAGAGCGATTCTGTATTAGCCCAGCTCTTGTGTTTGATGAGAGGTTGAACCAAGAGATCAGGCATCATTTTGGTATTAGAGCCAGGTTACGATCCTGGGACCTGTGGGTTTTGGGAGCTGTTAGGCAGAGGAATTTTAGAAGTCTACATTATTTCTTCCGAGTTTACTGCAGTTTTAGAAGTCCACGTTTATTTCTTTCTGAGTTTACTGCTTTCCTAGTTTACTTCTTCTTAGTTTTTGCTTTCCTAGTTGGATTTGGAGATGGTAATATTGGTTTGTTATTTAAGGAAATAATGAAAATAATGAAGGCAGTTGTTGTTGCCCATTGGAGGTTTTCAAATTTGCCAACTCAATAAAGGAACCAAGCATCAGGCAGGGCTATATACGCCACTTCCCATTCCAGACAAACCATGGCAGTACAATAGTATGGACTTTGTTCTTAGGTTGCCAAAAACTCCTCGGCAACACGATTCAATTATGGTGGTGGTAGATCGTTTTTCCAAGATGTCCCATTTTATTCCATGTCACAAAACATATGACGCATCCAAAGTTGCAACAATATTTCTGCACGAGGTCGTCCGTTTGCATTAGGGGTGAGCATCTGTCGATCCAGACTGGACCGGCCATTTTGGACCGGACTTGGTCCGGTCCGGTCCAAATTTTTTTGGACCGAATCCATTCGGTCCAGTCCGCGGTCCAGAGGTTTTTCAGACCGGACCGGACCGAATGTACCTAATTTCTATATATTTTTTATATTTTTTATATATAATTAATTATATATATAATTATACTATATTATAATTAAGTATAGACTAATAGTCTAATACTTTATATTAATACTATTATATAGTTATACTAATAGTTATATTAGTTTAATTAAACTATATTATAGTGATTTATTATAACTTATTAACTATATTATATATTAGTATAAGTTATAATGATTTAGTATAGTTATAACTATTAACTATAGACTATAGTTATACTTATACTAATATTACTAATATATAGCTATAACCTATACTATATTACTAATACTCTAACACTTTATAGTTTATACTAATATTATTATGTAGTTATACTAATAGTTATATTAGTTTAGTTATACTAATTTATAGTGATTTATTATAACTATATTATATATTAGTATAAGTTATAATGATTTAATATAGTTAATAAGTTATAAATATTAACTATAGAATATAGTTATACAATTATACTTATACTAATATTACTAATATATAGCTATAGCCTATACTATATTACATAATTACTAATACTCTAATACTTTATAGTTTATACTAATACTATTATGTAGTTATAATAATAGTTATATTAGTTTAGTCATACTATATTATAGTGATTTATTATAACTATATTATATATTAGTATAAGTTATAATGATTTCATATAGTTATAATTATAGACTATAGACTATAATTATACTTATACTAATATTACTAATATATAGCTATAGCTATTAGCCTATACTATATTATAATTAAATATAGACTAATAGTCTAATACTTTATATTAATACTACTATATAGTTATATTAATAGTTATATTAATTTAGTTATACTATATTATAGTGATTTATTATAACTATATTATATATTAGTATAAGTTATAATGATTTAGTATAGTTATAACTATTAACTATAGACTATAGTTAAACTTATACAATTATACTTATACTAATATTACTAATATATAGCTATAGCCTATACTATATTACTAATACTCTAATACTTTATAGTTTATATTAATATTATTATGTAGTTATAATAATAGTTATATTAGTTTAGTCATACTATATTATAGTGATTTATTATAACTATATTATATATTAGTATAAGTTATAATGATTTAGTAATAATAGTATTAGTAATAATTTATATCAATGTATTATTATATAATATATCGTATTAGTATCACTATATCATTATAATATATAATTACATATACACACAGACACTATATCATTATAGTATTAGAATCATAAATTATAATATTTATAAAACATTGAATTTGAGTCATTTACATACTCTACGTTAGTAACAAATTAGCAATTAACATTTAACATTATAAATATAATTATAATTAATTATTTTTTAAATGAGTTAATTAAATAATCAACATTAAATAGTTTATTTAATTTTAGTTTTACTAATTTAAATAATTTTTTAATTCATCTATATGCCAAAAAGATAAAAAAAAATCACATGGGAACTGCCTCAACAAAGAACGGCGCCGTTTTAGTCACTGCAGGCCAAACAAAGAACTGGGTTGAGTGAAACGGTGTCGTTTCTCGCAACCCAGTTATTTTTTTTTCAATTTACTTACCTGAAACGGCACCGTTTGGGTCTAATTGAGAACCAAACGCTGCCTTTTGAGGAACAATGCTAGAGTCTTCTTACCCCCCCTCCCCCCGCGAATCGATTTCACTTTTCCCAAATTCCCCCAACTCCTCCAGCGAAAACCCTAGGATTCTTCAACGAAAACCCTCCGTCCCCTCCGTCACAGCAGGCTCGCCGCCACTCGGTAGTCGGTACTCTCTCTCTCTCTCTCTCTCTGTCCAATTTGTTCAAATGCTCGACGGGGATTAACATCAATGTCTATTATAATTTATCTCATTACAAAGCACAACAGCTTTTTCTGCTAGCTAGTGTATCGGCACTTTTTAGTATTTACAAAGAACATAGTTGAGATGGTAAGCACTTTTTATGGGAGAACATAGTTGAGACCGAGAGGGTTTGGTTAGGTTCAATTTTTTTTTTTTTTTCTGGTTCCAAAACGGGTTTGTTGAGGGAAAATTAGTTGATTGGCATATTCGTGTGAAAACCTATGTAAAATTATGTTGTAACTAGTGTTGATGCATTGTCACATGAAAAGAACTGAAGTGTGCTCAACACGGCTCGAGCGGACCCAACTGGAGCTCGAGCGAAATCAGGCAGAGTGCTTCGCTCGACTCCCGCTTGACTAGCCGCTCGAGCGCCAGTTGGGTATTTATTAGTTTGAAAAAAACTCATGCATTAATATTGGTCATTCTCTTTCTAATTTATTAATAACCTGTTTTGCTGTTTTTTTTATGTATCACAAAGAGCCATGGTATTTACCATCAGTTTGGGATTTAATTGTATTTTTTTTAAGAAAAAAAGGAAAGGAAAGAAAAGTAAACCGACCATGTAGAACTTGTAAAAAGCAGCTTGATTAGAATTTGATTTGATATTATCAAACATATTTTAGTCTTTTAGTTTGTTTAAATTACTATATAAAAACAAAACCATTTTTATTGACACATTAGTCTGGACCAAAATCAGAATTTCTTCAGCCCCACTCAAAAGAATATTTGTCTGGTGATCTTTTCCTTGTTCTTTCTTTTTTGGTGGTTTACTCTAATCTGATCTTAGAAAATCTGGAATGTGCAAGCAATGCACCACATGTCCACATCTCAAAAATCCTTCATTCATGGTGAGATATTAGAAAACAAAAACAAATAAATAAAATTAGGCAGCATCAATGCATCATAATATAATTATATAAGTCATTTGCCAGTAGAAAATAGTGAAAAATTATCTGGATGACAATTAGTTACTTTCAAATCCTCCATGATTTTCAATTATAGTGGATAAAAGAAATTAAGGGGGAAGGTGCTCATTGTTCGTAGAATTGAGATTTCAGTGAGTGTTTACTTTCCAAGTCTATGATGTTGGTTAATAAGTCTTAGTCCAACACCGATGACACCTGTTATGTTTCCACATCAAAAATAAATTAATGTAATAGTTTTAATTTAATAAATTAATGATCAAAATGAGAGAGGACAAAAAGAGAAAAACTAATTTTCAGTACTCAATATTCTATCTTGTTAACTGAACAAAAATGGAAGCTTATATTTTTTTTTATCTTCTACTTCATATTATTATTATTATTATTATTCACCTGTTTTGTTTGTTTATTTTCTTGGCAATGAAGTAGTATTGAAAGCTAATCACGTGGATCAAATTCAGAACAGATGAAAGCTGAAATTTCAAGGTTGAAGATTACGTAATCCCAAGAAGCTGCAGTTTTAATTAGTTCTGTTTCTCAATTGTTTAGAAGTTAGGTATATAATTAGACACCAGTACTTGTAATAACTTTTGTATTAATTAGTTCTGTTTCACTTCAGTTTATAATTTGTAATTTGTAAGTAATAACTTTTATATTATTATTTTGTATTTTTTTTGTTTTTCTAGTTTTTTATATAGATTAGTTTTTTTTTTATCATTGCATTTTTCAAGATCTGTGTTTTTTTTTAGTATTTTTAGCTAAAAACTGTACAAAATTTGAAGTGGGCCGAAAATAATTGAATTTGGGCCCAACAAAAGTCAAATTTAGATGGGCTGAATGGCCCATTTGGAGCATGTCCAAACCGAATGGACCGACCCTGGACCAGACCAGACCGGACCAAATAGTACCAGACCGGACCGGACATGTCTATACTCGGTCCGGTCCAGGGTTGAAAATATCTGGATTGAATAGGTCCGGTCCGATCCACAAAACAGCCTAAGACCAGACCGGACCGGACCGATATCACCCCTAGTTTGCATGGTATTCCAGTTTCCATTGTGTCTGATAGAGACGTCAAATTTGTAAGTTATTTTTGGAAGACCTTGTGGAAAAAAATGGGGACAAAGCTAATGTTTTCAAGTGCATTTCATCCCCAAACTGATGGCCAAACCGAAGTGACCAACAGGAGTTTAGGAAATTTATTACGCTGCCTTGTAGTAGATCATGTTACCAACTGGGATATGGTACTCCCTCATGCCGAGTTTGCCTTTAATAATTCTGTTAACATATCAATAGGCTGTGCTCCATTCGAAGTGGTTTATGGGTTTCGACCAAGCACCCCACTTGATATCAACTCATTACCGTTGCCACCCAGGCCAAGCGAGGCTGCCATGGATTTTTCTAGCTATATGCGAAATATTCATGAAGAATGCAAACGACGCCTTACTTTCCATACTAATTCTTATGCAATGTCAGCAAACTCAAAACGTAAGGATCGGCAATTTAAAGAAGGTGATCTGGTTCTTGTTCGCTTAAGACCAGAGCGTTTTCCCCCGGGGAGTTTTACCAAGCTTCATGCGAGCCGAGCATGTCCTTTTAAAGTAACCAAGAAACTGGGAACTAATGCATATGTTATTAATTTACCCCCTGATTTTGGTATTAGCCCCGTGTTTAACATAGAAGACCTTACTGAGTTCAAAGGAGATGTCAATGAATTTTTTGCACTACCAGTTTCAGAGATAACACCAGTTATGCTAGTCCCAAAGAAGACAGCGCCACGATATGAGATTGCTGCCATTCTTGACCATCAATCTGTTTCAACTCGTTGGGGAGGATATTATAAGTTTTTAGTCTAGTGGAAGAATCGTCCAAATTCGGACTCTGTCTGGTTGCAAGCTTGGGAACTCAAGCATTTACATCCCAATCTATTTGCCGCTTATAGGGCTGCAACCCGGCCTGTTAAAGCCGGGTTTGGACCCGACCCTACCCGTAAGCCCTACTTGATAGCGCGCCAACCCGAATCGACTCGACCTGAGCAAAATCAAACCGGATCGAACCGTATGACCCGACTTTAAAAGTAAGTCGTTCTCGTTCTCCCTGCTTCCAAAAATGAAAAATGATCTTCTTCAAGAAAAACAAAAGAAACGAAAACTAGTGATTTACAAACCACGAAGAGGAAAAGAGAGAAGTCGTATTAGGATCGAAGGAGAAGATCTCGCTGAAAAGGTGAGGCATCCCCAAACCTCGACCTGCCTAGCAGTAGTGGCGACAACAGATCTGTAAACGACAGCATCTAGCTCGAGCAATGCTACGCTGAAGCAGATGTGTAAACGGTAGAGGGTCTGGGAGATTTCTCAGCTGAGGAAGCTAAACCCAACTGACCATGCTTGAGCTAGAGAGATTTTCCAGTGTTCGTGCCTGGATATGAAGGGGGACTCCATCCAGCATTACAATAACAGTAAGAGCCCATACCCATCTACCCACAAGTTAATTTCTCCAAAAATGATATATACAAAATTGTTATTTCCTATCTGGAGGACCTTGAAGATTTGCAGGGGGATGGGCTTCGTGTAAGGGCGTATAGAGGGTAATTTGGATAAGCGGCGAGAGATCAGGCCACGAGGACGCAGGTTGCTACTCCATTTTTTCCCATTTTCGTGCATGAAATCGGCCCCAAAGAAAAATAACAACTCTCCCAAATGGCAAGTATCATCAGGAAATATAGCAAAAATCAGTACAATGAAACGTTTGAGATAGACAATGACTAAGAATGAAACAGAGAGAGCCGAGAGACAAAGAGACAACCTTGAAATGAGGCAGTGGAATGGAGGCCTGGAAGCTCAAAGTTGGAGAACAGTGATGGCGACGGAGAATGGCGATCGTGACTAGGGTTTCCGCAGTGGGGAGAAAACTCTTCGCCTTTTGGTTTCGCTGGGTATTCGATGGGTTTCACTGAATAGAAGACTCGGTTTCAATGGGTTTGATGGGTTGATAGTTTAAAACCCATTATTAAATTTTGACCCGATGAACCCATTTTTAGTCGGGTGGACCAAGTCGGTTTTAATAGATGGATCGGACCCAAGCCTTTTCTGCACAGCCCTAGCCGCTTACATTCAGCAAAACTTGCTGGAGTCAACCTCTTCAGGAGAGCCAGCAATTGATGCAAATCAAGAGGGGAATATTGATGCTGGTATGGATGCAGAGGCAAATCCGGAAGGGGATAATTTAATTCCATAATCAACGGAGCTATTAAGCAAAGGAGTTTTAGAAGTCTACGTTATTTCTTCTGAGTTTACTGCAGTTTTAGAAGTCCACGTTTATTTCTTTCCGAGTTTACTGCTTTCCTAGTTTACTTCTTAGTTTTTGCTTCCTAGTTGGATTTGGAGATGGTAATATTGGTTTGTTATTTAAGGAAAGAATGAAAATAATGAAGGCAGTTGTTGTTGCCCATTGGAGGTTTTCAAATTTTTGTTGTTGCCCATTGGAGGTTTTCAAATTTTTGTTGGTGTGATTCCAACGCTACAGAGCGATTTTGCATTAGCCCAGCTCTTGTGTTTGATGAGAGGTTGAACCAGGAGATCAGGCATCAGCAAGGTTGAAAGCTTTTTCTCAATCATCTTCTCATAAAATAATTTGAAAAGGCTGAGAGGCAAAACACATCACAAACCTTCCCCTCCTTTTATCTTTCCGTCAACAGCTTGCTACACAAATGATACCAAAAAAGAGCTAAAGCACATTAGTTGCAGCAAAGCTAAGAACTAACAAAAATGGCAACTGCAATGGCAAAAATTGGAATGATGACAGATTTGTATCCCAAAGCAAGACCAAATATAAGTTAGAAAGAACATTGGTGGCACCTCCAGTCCTGCATTTTAACTAAGAAAAAAGGGTAGGTTTTTGGAGATCGGATACCACTTGGTGGATCTTTGGCTGGAAGGAAGGAAGAATGATAAGCATGTTTCCCTCTGAATTCCATGAACTTGTTTCGTTGAATATATATTTTTTTAGATAAATATATTTCAAAACTATTTATCCCGACCAATATCTTCATCACGTTTGTTCTATTTTATCTTTTAAAAATGATAAATACACCATCCTAATTTAAAAACAAAACAAAAAACAAAACAAAAACAAAAGCTACTTCCAATTTTTCCTTTTTTTTTTGATTTATTTATTTATTTCTATTGATGGTAAGTAGTAAACCGTGAACACCACCACAGGGTAGCGAAACCCAGGAAAGTTACTTGGAGTAGAGATATAAAATGAGTTTTACAATATTTCTTATTGTTAATGTAGATTTTTCAAGCATAATTAATTATTCAATAAATATTATAGAGAAGTGTTATAACTACAAAGAGATTATATAAAAGTAAATTCACGGATTGACATATTTCATGTTATACGTTATATTTATTTTACAATAAAAATAATTTTATAATATTACGTAACACATTAAGCTACGTTATTTTATCAATTTATTTTTATAAAATTTTTTTATATTTAAAACATATGTCATTTCTTAATATTTTTCTGAGCTTCTGCACATAGATTTGAATAGTTTACTTTTGCAGTTAATGAAGGTAACATTTGAATTATAAAGAAAAAGAAAATGTAATATTTGACGATAAATGTAAGAAGTTAGAACAATCATTAGCTCGAAAATGGGCCATTGATTGATTATTAGTAGCAGTTTGAATGTCTTCAAAAGGAAATAAAGGGGGCACAGGGTACCGAAACCCATGGAAGCTAATTGGGGTGGGGGCAAAAAGGGAAATGCAAAAAATTCCCAGCTTAATCTCAGGGAAAATGGAAAACAGACGCAGAGAAACTTCTGACTCCTATCAGAGTCCGACCGGCGACTCCGCTCCGCAAGTTTTCGGGCCGGCGGATAATCCTAAAAGGATCCAACTCCCGAAACATAACTCTCATACTGTAAGCACCTCGAACATGTGATTTGCCCTAATTATTTTTTATCTTAATTGAATTTTTTTCGCTCTCTCACTTTCGTAGGATCATTCTTTCTTTCTTTCTTTCTTTCTTTCTTTCTTTCTTTCTTCTCTGATGTATTTTGAACATTTTTTTAATGTTATTTTTTTATGGTTCACGAGAAAGTGCAGGAAAGGAAAAATAAAACCTCATGAAAAGTTGAGACTCTTGGCTTAAACTTATTTAATGCTATAAATTTCCTTTGTTTTCTTGTATTTGCTCCGGTTTTTCTCAGCTTCCAAGTGGAGGTTAGTGCAATATGAAATGAAAACAATACCCATGACTTGGCAAAGTTTGAACCTTCAACATGATCTTGATTGTTTAATTTTGTTACGTACATAGAGACTAATTAGTGTCTCAATCAACAGTTGAGTTCTAATATAATTTGAACATACACTACTGGAAAACTGTTGCATCTAAATCTAGGTCGATGATGTTCTTCATTGAATTTGCACTTGAACACGAATTGGAATTCATTTAGTCTTAAAGGAAGGCAAGTTTGTGAGTTTTTCTGAAGCGTAGCCCTGTATGTCATGGATTTTGATCGCGTGAATTATTTTTTTATGGTCATTGTTGGGATTAGAGTGTAACTTTAACAGTGTAAGTTTGAAAGACCTGCATTATGCATGAAGCTTCCACTCACAAGCTCATTTCATCCCCGGTCAAATCTCCAGCCCGCCTTGGCTCCAGATTTCTCGTACCAGAATAATCAGTGTTTATTTTATACACTGGAAACATTGTGGCACCGTGATGATGATTGACCCTGTATTTATACCTCTTTTTGTAGATCAGAAATTTTTCTTTTATTTTTTCTAGTATTTGTCTCCCCTGTTTGCCCCAAATAACCACTTGTTTGGATTTTTCCCATCTTTCAGATTTACCTTATCCCAAACAGTCATTTCAAAGCTTCTGACCTGTACTTCCTAGTCCAAACAGCCATTCCATTAGATAAATTGAGGCATTGGACTGATTATTATTATTATTATTATTGCAATATTCATGCATAGGTGTTGCTCTTGTATATGTCCCGTGTACTTGGCTTTGCCTATTTTAATAAAATTCTCATTTACTGATAAAAAAATTGATTTACTAGTGAGAGGAGATTGATATACTACTAATATCTGAATAGGTTCTTTGCACCTTACATAATTAAGTGTGTCGTGAATCACTTGTAAATTACATGATAGATCATTTCTATTTTATTCTTAGGCCTTGTATGGATTCAGAAAGCATTTCAAGTCATGTCATCTCATCTAATCATTACAACTTTCCCAAATTCCCTAACAAAATGCAATAAACAATTCAAATTTTTCAAATCCCAGAATAAAAATAATATTCTAACAATATTTTGTTCAACTTTCAATTTTCATCTCATCTCAACTCACTATCCAAACCTCCCCTTAGTCTGCTTTTCAGATATTATGTTATCATAATTAAGAATTTGATTATGTATTGTAGATGGAAGATGCCTCCCTTGGAAGTGAACTAGTGCCTGGTGGTGAATGCAATGAGATTCACAAAGAAGAAGATGGCGTAATGACAGGATTAGACTATCAAAATGGTATATCTGAAGGAAGGAAGGAATTTGTTCCACCTGCTGTAGGAATGGAGTTTGAGTCATATGATGATGGTTACAATTATTACAATTGTTATGCTAAGGAAGTGGGATTTCGTGTTAGAGTGAAAAATTCATGGTTCAAACGTAATAGTAGAGAGAAGTATGGTGCAGTACTTTGTTGCAGCAGCCAGGGTTTCAAAAGAGTTAAAGATGTAAATCGTTTAAGAAAGGAAACAAGAACTGGTTGTCCTGCAATGATAAGAATGAGGTTAGTGGACTCCAAAAGGTGGAGGGTACTCGAAGTTACACATGAGCACAACCACTTATTAGGCAATAAGACCTACAAATCAATAAAGAAGATGAGCAGTGGCGCTAAAAGGAAGTCAGAGTCAAATGCTGATGCAGAAGTCCGTACAATCAAGTTGTATCGAGCACTTGTGATAGACGCTGGAGGCAATGGTGGCTCCAATTCTAATGCAAAAGCAGTTGGGAATTTTACTGATCAACCCAATCAGCTGAGCCTAAAAAAGGGGGACACACAGGCCATTTATAACTATCTCTGCCGTATGCAACTGGCTAATCCAAACTTCTTTTACTTGATGGATATCAATGATGAAGGGCGTTTGAGGAATGTGTTCTGGGTTGATGCTAGGTCCAGGGCTGCATGTGGTTATTTTGGTGACGTTGTTTATTTTGACAATACATATTTGTCAAACAAATATGAGATCCCTCTTGTAGCATTTGTTGGAATGAATCACCATGGCCAATTAGCGTTGCTCGGTTGTGGTTTGCTTGCAGGTGAGACAAAAGAGTCTTATATTTGGTTGTTCAGAGCTTGGCTTAAATGTATGTCAGGACACCCTCCACAAACTGTTATTACTGATAGGTGCAAGGCTTTACAGGGTGCAATTGTGGAGGCATTTCCAAGATCTCACCATCGTTTTGGCTTGTCGCACATCATGAAAAGAGTTCCAGAAAAACTGGGAGGATTACGTAACTATGATGCAATCAGGAAATCAATTATTAAAGCAGTTTATGAAACTTTGAAGGTGAGCGAATTTGAAGCCGCATGGGGATTCATGATCCAACGTTTTGGAGTTGGTGATCATGAGTGGCTTCGATCTTTGTATGAAGACCGTGGTATGTGGGCACCCGTTTTTCTGAAAGACACATTTTTTGCTGGAATGTCTACTTCACATCCAGGTGAGACCCTGCATCCATTTTTCGATAGATACGTGCATAAACAAACTCCTTTGAAAGAATTTCTTGATAAGTATGAATTAGCCCTTCATAAGAAGCACAAAGAAGAAGTCATTGCAGATATTGAGTCAAGAAGCTCAAGTCCCTCACTGAAAACAAGATGTTCGTTTGAGTTGCAGCTCTCCAAAGTGTACACAAGAGAAGTATTTAAGAAGTTCCAATATGAAGTGGAAGAGATGTATTCTTGTTTTAGCACAACTCAGTTACATGTTGATGGGCCAATCATAATATTCTTGGTCAAGGAGCGTGTTTTGGGTGAGGGGAATAGGAGGGAGATTAGGGATTTTGAAGTTCTGTACAATAGAACAGCAGGCGAGGTTCGATGTATATGCAGTTGCTTCAACCTATATGGGTACCTGTGCCGGCATGCGTTGTGTGTGCTTAATTTTAATGGGGTTGAGGAGGTCCCTCCTAAGTACATTCTGTCACGATGGAAGAAGGATTATAAGCGCTTATACATTCCAGATCTTGGCTCTGGTAATGCCGCTGACCGTGTGCAGTGGTTTAATCAATTATACAGAAGTGCATTGCAAGTTGTGGAGGAAGGGGTGATTTCTCTAGACCATTACAAGGTGGCCTTGCAAACTTTTGAGGAGTCATTGAATAGGGTTCACGATGTAGAAGGCGGGCAGGCATTACAAGCTTTTGAGGACACATTGAATTTGGTTCCTACTGTAGAAAACAGACAGGATAAAATTGCCTTGTGACAATGTCCTTGATCCTTCTTTAACTACAATTGTAGCCTTATTTTTATTCCCTCCCTTTTCTCGAGGGCTCCTTCACTCTGTTCGAGCAGATGTCACTTAACTTTCATAGAATATGTATAGGCTCTATGGGGTCAACTTGCATGTTGCTTATTCTTTGTCTTAGTTTACTTAGTTCTTCATTTTATCAAGTGTTGGAGTATGTGTCCTGTTTCTACTCTTCTAGGCAAATATCATAATGTATAGCATTTTTCTGGGATAATGCAGGCTTCTTTCCCAGATTTCTTTCTGGGATTTGATGTATATATACTGGCCCTTTTGTAATTTGTTTCTGTTAATACAATCCTCCTGTTTTGAAGCTTGTCATTTAGTAGATGAGAAAAATAGGAGCAGTTATATTGGATCCACCCAAGTGCTTTAAATTTTTAATCATGCTACTGCACAGTCTGCTCTTATAAATTGGTCTGGATAATTTTGACTGCAAAGAGTCCAGCGTTGGTTGTAATGCACCAGTGAATATACGTGAGAATGCATTTCAAGCATGGCATAAAAGAAAAGAAAAGTAAGGCCGGAGTCCCTGGTCTGAAATATATGGCCTTATTTCCCTGAGACCATGCATATAAATGGTTTTAATGACTGCTGGTTTACCTTAAGTGACTTTTGGTAAAAGCATGTGAAATAAGAATTAATTAGGGTATTTGTTGAAGGTCCACAATTATCCATCTGGAGCATATGGTTTGTTAATTGCTTTAATTTTATAAACTTGTATGTCTCAAAGCATTAGATTGGGAGAAATTCTTCCTGAGAATGGGAGACAACCAATCTAATGGGTTAGACATGTTGGGCTCTGACAAAGATTACATCGAAGACCAGAAAACCAAGTCTTATGATATTCTAGCGCCTTGGCTCTCTCATTGTACTTATTTTTTCTAACCTTTCTTTTTTCTTTCCTAGGAAAATTCTCCTTGCCGATGGGGTTGCATCTAGCATTTCCATGCTATTTTAGATCATTTGCAAAACCCTTTTATTTAATGCCGTTGTTCCTTGTGTCTTCCAGAGGAGTCTTCAAAAGGAAAGGCAAAGAATGGAAGATGCAAATACTGCTAATACAAAGTTTCTGCATGAATGTGGAATTCTTCGTGGTAGGCTTCAAGAATGTAGTGTTAATTTTCTCGTTGAAGAGGAAGATAACTTAACTTTGGACACTTGATAACCATCTGATGCATGCCATAGATCTGTTGACAACATCTGATAATAGAATTGGCCTCCTACTCGAAGAGGTATCTTAACAGCTTTAGTAAATTCTCTTTTGTTTGTTGTAATATGTCCTTGCAATCTCTCTCAATTTTGAATGCTGTTCTAAGGAGTAACTCTTTCGTGTGTGGAAAGTTCAGTCGTCTAGATATAAGTTGACATGTGGGCTATGTTTTGTACCATTTATGATCAGTGTTCAAATCTTATAAAGCCTTAAAGAAAGAAACCGTATAAAAGAAATGCCGTGTTAACTCTCTGTTCATAGTGAAAGTGCCACATTTGGAATGAAGTCTTTGAGGGGAGTGCAGTGAGTTTATATTCAGAATAATTCAAAGAAAGTGCATTGTCAACACCTTAAGAAATATGTATAAACCAAGATGAAATTAATCAGATCAGTCTCCTAGACATCAAATTTCTATTTAACATTACAACACAAGTGTTGATGCGGTAAAAATCGCTCAACAAGCTGGAAGGGAAGAAAGAGTCATTCTCGACCCACTGGGACGACTTGGGCCTCGTTCGGTGTTGTTTGGAGCCATCGGCAATGTACTGGGGCGGTTGTACGGTGGAGATGCGTACATCCATGGTGGTGAATGAAAAACACAAGTGTAAATAAATAAGAGAGATGAACACATAGATTTACGTGATTCGGCATAATGCCTACTTCTACGGGCGTTTGGAGAAGAGAAATCCACTATAATATTCTTGTTTACAGTCTCTCATGGTCTCTTATGTCTCACTGTACAATGGTGACGTTGTATATAAATTTACTGGAGAAAGGCATTCGCTGGAGCTCTCTATTCTCTGGTTGGAGGAGAGGTCGAAGAGAAAGAAGGAGAACTAAAGACGAAGAAGAAGCAGACCCGGAGAAGGAGAACCTCTCCCTCTATTTATCTGAATCCCTTTTCCCGCATGTGCCTCCTCCTTGACATCCCATGTGCCCTAGCCCCCTATGACCCTTCTGACCCCCCTTGGCACCCTGACCCCCTGACTCCCTTGGAGCCTTGAACCCCCTGACTCCCCTGACACCCCATGACCCTTCTTGTCCCCCATTCATCTCTTTGTCTTTTCTCCTGAAGTGGCTAGGTGGCTAGTCACTTGGCTTTATTGTTTCTGCTCCCTCACAGCAAGAATGGTTAAACTCTTGAGTCTCAACTATAAAACAATCCCATGTTTTTTTTTGCCTCTTCCATTGCAGGTTGGAGGGTGGGACCCCTTGCTCCTACACTAAAATGTGTCCTAGGGAAGGGGATTTTACCCTTGACTAGGAGAAGGATCCTTTGCACGTTTTTAGGACGAGGTGCATTGTTCAGTTCCTCCTTGAAGTGTAGGTACCCCTCTCAATCAACAATTCTTAGAGTCATGCTAGACTACCGCTCAGCAATGACCGCTGGGTGTGCCTCCTAGTACAAATTTGTATTTTTATTTCTTTCATCTTTTTCTTTTCATATTTTTTTAACATATTTAAATACTTTTAAAAAATTAAAAAAAATACATCAATACACTAAAAACCATTTCCTTAATCATTAAGTAAAATAAAATAAAAAATTTAAATACATTAGCGGTCAAAATGAAGGATAAAGTCTGACAACATATTAGTATTTTCCCAATTATTGTTAAACTTCTATCGCATTTAAAGACAACGTCACATCAACCTTTCCTTATTTAAATTTGTCTCTTTTATGAGTCAATATTTTTTATAAGGAAAATTCTAGTATGCCGCTTGACTTTGCCTCCTCATTTTGACTGTTCATATATTTAAATTTTATTTTATTTTTTACATAATGATTAAGAAGTGATTTTAAATGTATTGATATATTTTTATTTTATTTTTTAAAAATATTTAAATATGTTAAAAAATATTTTTATTTTATGAGTTACTTTATGAGTCAATCTTAGGCCTGTGCATCAAGAACTTTTTTTTCCTCTCTCGGCCTAGTTGGAAGCCGGATGCAAATCTGAGTATATCTGGATATCCAGATCCACATCCAGATGCACTGTCTTAGGCTACATTTAGATGTTGAGTTGAGCTGAGTTAATCTAAATTCTTTAAGAATCGTAGTGAGTTGAGATGGTTGAGTTAGTTTTGTGGGACCCACTTAAGACGAGTTTAAAGTAAGTTTATATGTTAAGATGAGTTTAGATATATTTATAAAAAGTTATAAAATTATTGGAATCCACTACTGTTCACATCACATTTTTGTCCCCCACGCACCAAACCTGCAGAGGAGACTTCTGAAAAAGAAAAAAGTTTTATCCTTGACTATTGGGCACAAACTGATTTTGTCACGAGAGAGAGAGAGTTGACGGCAACAAAAAAAAAGAAAGCTACAAGAGGAGATCAGCTTTTGTCAACCAGCCTAGTCATGTCCATCTACAGGAAATGAACCTACCGAATTCATATATAATGCAGCTCACTTGAGGTGTTTGGATGGTTGAAGGAATTTAAAAGTGGATTGCATTTAGTGCAGTCAAGGATCCAAACGGGGCCTTAGTCAATCTAAATGTAGAGAAGGGACAAACTATAAAGAAGTGATAGTTTGTGAGTGAAGTAAAACTTTGATAGTTTAGTGGTGCAAAATGAGTTTAGGGGAGCAAAGAACATTCAACCTTATAACACTTGTAGGTAAATGGCATGCCAAACAATGGCTCACACAGTCACACCACAAAACATTTGTTTTCAAGTGCTTCACATGGCTTTTGATGAGGACAAGAGTTGTTGACAGGTCATAAGACTGGCAAACTCCACTCCACATGCATAAACACTGAGTGAGTTAGGATCATATGTTCATGTAATGGTTACAAGGGTGTCCATCATTAAATAATTCCACACAAAGTAGCTTCTCAACACCACTAGCTAGGACCTACCACTAATCTCATACCAGAAAACAAAAAAGGCATTGGCATGAGAATTAAATATACTTACCCAGTGAAGACATTTTGAACTGACTAACTTCTCAACTCCATTATGACCAATCTCTAGTCTCATATAAAAAATTGATGCTGATACAGGAATTATAGGTACTCACCTTGTGAAGAGTTTTTGTTTCCTCACCAGCAAGTGAATTGATGGAATCCTCTAAAATCTCTAACAATCTTGCAGCACACATCATCTCCCTCACAAATAAGTCAACACATTCTTGACCTCCTAGAGGAAGGTGGTTTGAAGTCGATAGATTATCAAGAGAACCAACTTTTCCATCATTTGTCTACCTACCTGTCATGCCAGCAACTGTGAGATTCTTCCCCCATAAAAGAAACAGATGTTGCAAAGAATGCAACTTAAAGCAAACAAATCATAGAGGACCATCTAACGCAGAATCCCAGAATGAAAAATGATTCAACAAAGAGCTTTCATGTTAAAAACATCTTAAAGGTGAGAGCTAATTAAGAGTTCAAATGATAATAATAAACTCCTCCAAGGAAGAGGTTGAAAGCGAGCTAATAAGATTGAAAATGTACCTGTTAATGTAAAAATGAGTGTGTTGGCATATTCTTGTTAAAACTTTTATTAAATTCATGTGTTGTAACAAGTGTTAAAGAGAGTTTAAGTGAAAATGGGTCGAAGTGAGCTCAACATGGCTCGAGCAGAACTCATACAAAGAGTTCATTCGATAGGCACTTGACATAGCGCTCAAGCGAAACTCATACAGAGAGTTCACTCGAGATGCGCTCGAAATGGAGCTCAAGCGAAACCCATACAAAGAGTTCACTCGACATGGAGCTCAAGCGGAAGTCAAACAAAGAGTTCGCTCAACACTCGCTCTACATGGAGCTTGAGCGATTTCTAAAATATATCGTGCGCTTGACACGTATCTCAAGTGAGTTTTTAGAATTGTCACTTAAACTATGTCGTATTCCTTGGTGAGTATAAAAGGAAACTTATTTTCTATCCTAAAGGGTGGAGAAACTGAGCTAAATCAGTCTCTTCCAAGAGCACTTGAGAGAAACTCTCTTCCACATTCAAAGTTGATTCTCTCTTGAAAAATACATCTCCATCATATCACACTCAAGATTAAACACAGTTGAGTCCACTGGTGTGGATGTGTTCATTAGCCAGAAGGTTTTTGGAGCTGTCGCTGATGTAGAGATCTAGAGATTATTGTGGGAAGCTATAGAAAGGTCAAAGTTTCGACACTGCATGCGTGAAGAGATCGAGTGGGCCACTTGTGGTATTGCAAGCCAGGTTTAGCCACTACAAAGGTTTTGTAAGTGCTTCTAAATATTTGTAACAAACTAAAGTTTCTATAGTGGATTTGAGGTGGTACATTCGGAGTGATTTTAGATTTTAAAAACGTTTTTCAAATAAGTTTCCACTTCGTGGCCAAAGTATTGTGTTGATTATATGTGTGATTTGTTTCATTGATTAATTGTTTATTTAACAATATTTTTTAATAGACCATCAAAATTGATTTACACCTATTCACTCCCCTCTAGGTATTGTATTAGGGTAGAACCACTGCTTTTTCAATACCCAATGGGACATACAAGGCAATGTTCCCAAATAACAATAAACATGATATTTAAAGTTTTTTTTTTTATAATTAACATGATATTTAAGGTTGAGATTTTATTTCTAATGTAATGTCCGAAAGGTAGCATAAGATTCAAGGTATTAAACGTTGTTGTCCTAAAAACTTTAGCTTATAAGAAAAAGGGAATTAAATTAAATTAAAACTGCAATGCAATGTTCACAAATAACAATAAACATGATATTTACATTTGAAATTTTATTTCTAATAACGGCTCTGTTTGGATATAAAATCGATTTCATCTCATCTCATCATTATAATTTTTTCTAAATTTTCATACAAAATATAATAAACAATTCAACTTTTTCAAATCTAAAAAAAATAATAATATTCTAACAATATTTTATTCAACTCTCATTTAAAACCATCTCATCCTATCTCATCTCACTATCCGAACAAGGCCGTAATGTCCCAAATGTAGTATGAGATTCAAGGTATTAAAAGTTGTTGTTCTAAAAACTTAAACTGATGAGAAAATAAGGATTTAATTAAATTAAAATGTCAATACTCTCTCACATGTGGGGTTAGACTCCCCTCTATTAAGTAAAACCCAACATGTAAGATATTTAAATGAGTTATCAGATAGTACGGGTTAAAACTCAATCATCTTTACTCTAATGCTATGTCAAAACACTTGCTAGCAAGGGTTTTCCTGCTTTTGCCGTTCCTTCCCCCTCGATCCCTATTCCAGCTATTGGATAGTCAACCTTCCTTGCCATGGCTATGGGAATGAAAAGAACCATACCATCAAACACAACCTTCATTGAATATCAATGATCATTTAAAAACAAAAGGAAACAAATGCCATTTATAGTTCTTCCTTCTTTTCAATTCATCTACAAGAAATGAAGCCATCTCGGGGAAGGGGGGAGCAAGTCTTCATGGCTTTAAGTCACAGCGTAAAACTGTGCCGTTTTATAATCTAAAAACGACACCATTTTACATGGATTGTGGGTGGCCCACATTTTGGCCCTTTTGGATTGGGCTGTTGGGTTTTTTTTATTTTCCAAAACCCTAATTCAAATCTTAAAAGCTTAATCTAAATCCTAAATTAATTTTAATCTATGTTTTAACCCTAAGTTTTTTAGTTATAGCTTTTATAATTCTTTTATCACTTAATTTTAATTGTTAGTATTTATTTATAAGTTATTCCTATAGTATTTAGTAGGCTATTACTAAAGTACTACACATTATTATATTAGTTTCTAACTTAATGATATATTAGACTTAGTATTCTATATTTAATGTAATTATACTGGTTATTATACATTAGTATTACATATTATATATTGGAACATTAGTTATTATATATGTTATTATAATTTAGTTATTATATATTACTATTACATGTTATTATACTTTAGTTATTATAAATTTATACATTAGTATTATATGTGTAACGCCTTAATAGAAGGCCCAAACCATATGACCTATACTCCAAAAGGACAAGTCAATAAAATAATTGGAGACCCATTGGAATCTTATAAAGAGCAAAAACTTCTCCTTTCCAAGCAATGTGGGATCTTATACCCCACCCACCCTTAGCCTTATCATATGGGGTATCACAATCTACCCCCCTTAAATTTTCGACGTTCTCGTAGGGTCAATCCGTCATAAGTGGCACGGCTCAAGTCCCACATTTTTTGTTGGGATAAGCTCTGATACCATTTGTAACGCCCCCATAGAAGGCCCAAACCACATAACCTATACTTCAAAATGACTAGTCAATGATATAATTGGAGCCACATTAGAACCTTATAAAGAGCAAGAACTTCTCATTTCCAAACAATGTGGGATCTCATACACCATCTACCCTTAGTCTTATCATATGGGATATCACAAGTATATGTTATTATAAATTTATATATTAGTGTTTATCCATTAGTATTATATGTTATTATATTTATACATTAGTAATTTAGTGTTACATGGTAATAATATTGTAAGAGTATAATGCTTACATATACTAAATTATTTATTAGTAATTAGTATTACATGTTATTATGCATTTTAGTGTTTATACATTAGTATTACATGTTATTATATTTATACATTAGTAAATTAGTGTTACATGGTAGTATATTAGTAATAGTAACAATCATTGAATTTAACTAACTATATAAGATATAGTTATATCAAATTTATATGATTAATATAAGTAAAAACACAAATATATTTATAAAATATATACAATATTAGTGTTGGAGTCGAATGGAAATGTCGGAGTTGGTGAATTGGAGTCAAATCGGAGTGGAGTCGGAGTCGGAGTCGACTCAACTCCACTTCCGACTCCCACTCTAACTTCCCCGGGGAAACAAACTCTGGCTCCGACGTCGGTGGTAAATTAACAAAACCGGCATTGGCCGGTTCAATCCTGGTTTGAACTAACCAAAAATCGATAAATCGGCCGACATCAGCAGCCTCTTTTTTTTTAATATATATACCATTATTAAACGACGCCGTTTCACTTAAATAAGTGAAACGACTTCGTTCTATTTCTTTAGTTTAGAAAAAAAAAATAAAGGGAGCGATGCCGCCAAATGACACCGTTGCTACTAGGGCTTATTTTCATTTCCTTTCCCTCTTCTTCTCTTCTCATTCGAGCCTCACCCTCAGGCCTTAGCAACTTATTTCGCAAACACTCCAGCCGTCCAGCGTCCACACTGTGCAGTCTCTCACCAGCTTCAGCCTTCCATAGCTTTCCAACGGTAGCGACAACGGTGCAACCTCCACCACTCCACGTTCTCCGGCAAACGGCGCAGCCTCCACCGCTCCAAGCCTCCACATTTTTTTAAGGTATGATTTTGAAATTTGAAGGACGAAAATTCTGAGATTTTGTTTTAATTTTAGTGATGACTGTTGACTGATGAGTCTAATTTTGTTGAAATTTATTTTTTGATAAGAGGTTGTGTCATTTTGGTATTTGGATCTAGGGTTAGGGATAGGGTTTTCTAGTTTGGGATAGTGAATCGGTGATGAACATTAAACACCATGTTGATGAGAATTTGCACGAGTGATTTTGTACAATTAGGTTTTTAATTTATAATTTGATAAATGTTCATAAGACTCAGTGCAGTCACTAGTTTTTTGATTTTGATAGATTTTGATAATTTGTACAATTAGGTTTTTAATTTATAAGACTCAGTCACTCAACAGAGGGGAATGCCGAATGGGATACAAATCTAATTAATAGAAATTTCAAATTATTAACTTGTGTTGATTGACAGTTTTGTTATAAATTTATTTTGATTCTGAAAATAATTTGTGAGGTTTATGAGTGATCTAAAATGTAGATTAAAATCTTAGATTTGTGATGTTTGCCACGTTGCAAACAAACTGCTGTGTAATTGACAATTGTGTTGATTTTTTTGTTCTTTCTTTGTTTTACACGTTAGATGGACTCTTCGTCAAGTCCAATTGATCTTGATTTAAACTCTCAAATACCGAAACCCCTGGTCTCAAGTGTCCCTAATAGTAGTAATTGTACACTTCCTAAGAAATGGAAGGGGAATGATTCGTCAATTGTTTGGGACCATTCTACAAAAGTTGAGGGTTGCTCTATAGATGATCCTAAGGCTAAGTGTAATTATTGTGACAAGATATACGCTTGCCATTCGAAGAGGAATGAAACTTTAACTATGCAAAACTATCTACCTTCATGTCCCAAAAATCCTCATAAACGTGGACATTTAGATAAATACCTAACAACATTGGCAGAGGAGGCATCCTCGAAGGGGTTTGGAGAGAGTGATAGTTCTTTAAGAAATTTTGTAACCCATAAATATAGTGAGGAGGCCGTGAGGTTGGCACTTGCAGAGATGGTAATCCTCGATGAATTACCATTTAGAATTGTTGAAGGGTAAGGATTTAAGAAGATGATTTGGTTGCTTGAACCTAAATTTAAAGTGTCATGTCAAGTGACGGTTACAAGAGATTGTATGAAACTATTTGCATTTGAAAAGGCCAAACTTAAAAATTTGTTTAAAGATGGGATAATGAGGATTTTATTAACTACTGATATGTAGACATCGGTACAAAATCTTAATTATATGTGCCTAATTGCCCATTTCATTGATAGTGATTGGAAATTGCAAAAGAAAATTATTAATTTTTGTTTAATCCCTAATCATCAAGGGGATACTATTGGAAAATATCTTGAATTGTGCCTCCTTCATTGGAGCATTGATAAGATATTTACTGTTACTGTTGATAATGCTAACTCAAATGATACTGCAGTTACATATTTGAAGCATTTTTTTTATGGAAAATATGTTGGAGGGAAAGTATATGCACATGAGATGTTGTACTCATATTCTGAACCTTGTTGTGAATGAGGGTCTTAAGGAGTGTGATGATGCCATTAAAATGGTTAGAAATGCAGTTAGATATGTGCACTCATCTCCTGTAAGATTAGAAAAGTTTAAGAGATGTGCAGAAAAGGAGAAAATTGATTGTAAAAAAAATTGCTCATTGATGTGCAAACCTGATGGAATTCAACTTACATGATGTTGGAGGCTACTGAGAAATTTGAGATGGCTTTTAGGCAGATGGAAAGTGAGAACTACAATTTTCTCTCTTACTTTAAGGATGGAAACATTAGGCCTCCTAGAGCTACGAGTGGGAGTCAGTGCGGATTTTTGTGAAATTTTTTAAGATATTTTATGATGTCACTTGTTCATTTTCTCGATCTTTACATGTCACAGAAAACACAAATTTTTTGGAGATTTGTATGCTCTAAAAACAATTGGTTAGGCTGAGCGAGAGTAAGAATACTTGTTTGATGAGCATGATCATAAGCATGAGAATGAAATTTGATAAGTATTGGGGTTCGTTGGATAGGATGAATTTGTTGTTGTTGATTTCAGTTGTCTTTGATCCACTAGTAAGTTGGTACTTCTTATTTTCCATTTGAAAAAAATTTATGATGAGAATTGGGCTGAAAATTTATTGTCGAGGGTGAGACATTTATTATTAGACATGTATGCGGAATACAATGCTACGTTCGGTTCTACCTCGACTAGCAGAGAACATGTTCCCTCTCCGACATCTGCACTTCCAAATGATGTTGAAGACAATCATGAGTCACAATTTTTTTATAAGTGGTTGCTAGCATCGACTGCCTCTAGATCTACAGCTACCAAAATAGAGATAGACCGATATTTATTAGATGGTTGTGAGGCATTCAACTAATTTTTTGACTTGTTGAATTAGTGGAAAGTGAATAAGTCTAACTATCCTATACTTGCGAGGATTGCACAAGACGTGTTAGCCATGCATGTTTCTACGGTTGCATCAGAGTCAGCATTTACAACGGGAGGTCGTGTACTTGATCATTTTCAGAGTTCCTTGGCTCCGAGAACTATTGAGGCACTTATTTGTACTCATAATTGGCTGCGACATCCGTCAACGCCAATTGATATTCGAGACTCCATGGATAATGTTGAAAGATTTGTAGTAGAATCTGGTAATGTGTTTTTCTCATTCAATTTCCATATTCATTTACTTTTATAATTTAATTTAATATTTTTTTCATTATTCTAATTTATTAATATTGATTATTTGATATTTTTTTATATAGAGTTAGGAGCATCGTTTATCATAACTATTGATGACTGAAGAGTCGAAGACTGCATTGGCCATTGGGAATCTATTTGTAATCTTGAAGAATGAAGATTTGTGAAATTTTATTCAAGAACAGTTATTATTTGTTGCTTACTTGCTTAAAACAATTTGGTTTTGTTTGTAATGTGTATTAAACATTTAGTGGAGTTTTTTATTTTTATTTTTATTTATCTAGTAATTAGTATAAGTATAAGTAGTATAAATGTAGTAGTTATTAGTTACTAATAGTGTATACATGACATTAAAATTAAAAAGAAATTGAATATATAAAATTAATTTTAAAAAATCTGCAGAAAAAGTCTAAAATTTAGATGATCTTGAATAATAAATTATTAAATTGAGCTCAAAAAGAGGTTGAATTGGGTCTTAAAATGGCTCAAAAAGAATAGCCCAAACCGGCCCAAAAAGTATGGCCCAAATCGGCCCAAACCAGTAAACTGACCGTGAATCGGCCGGTAACCGAATCAGCAGGTTTTACCCCCTTACAAGGTCGGTTTCGGCAGGTTTGTCCCACCTAGTAGACCCTATCGATCGGTTTTGTTTTGGGCCAAAAACTAAACCGATATGTCGGTTTTTCACCCCTAATCAATTGTGTCTGGTGGTTTGAGCCCTCTTCTTCCCTCTGTGTCCTCCAACAAAGTATGATAGAAACCTATATCTTCGACCTCCATCCTCTCAAAGGCGCTTTAGAACTTTTGCGCCACATCTAACATCGTATATGTTGAGTTCCATCGAGTGGGAACGTCCAAGGTCAATATACTATCACATGAACTTTTTAGTTGTTCGACTATAGACTTAAACTTGTCAAACCTTTGGGGGAAAGACTTCATCTACTTGAAAATATTGCAGACTTTGATAATTGACTCATCAATTTCCTTCATACTCTCATTGATTATGAGATTGATAATATGAGCACATCATCTAACATATATAAACTCGTTGTCACGAATTGTATCTTCTTTTACTACACAATTTCGCTTAAACCAATCAATTGCACTGTCATTGACACTGGCATTATCAATTATGATGGTAAGAAATTTTTTAATCCCACAATCGATTATGCAATCATCTGACTCCTTTCCAATAGATGAACCATTGTGTCATTGAATTTACTTGAACCATAAAATTCGCTTATGCAATGTCCACTCATTGTTAATGAAGTGGGCTGTGATACACATATAACTAAGGTTCTGAATCGACGTCCATGTATCATTTGTAGATGAAACTCTTTGCCCAGTACTAATAAACATATCCTTCATACGAGCCTTCTCATTGACATGCATATTTAAACAATCTCTCATGACCGTATACAGTGAAAAAATGGAAAATCGAGGCTCAAGATTAGATACAAAGTTACAAAACCCTTGTCTCTCAACAGTGAGAAAAAAAGAGGCATCTCATCCGTTGTAATCATAACTCCAAAAAGCTTCCTTACTCTCTTCTCGTTGTAATTAGGGATTAATAGTTTTTTTACTTTGAGTGCCATCAATGGCCATTGTTATTTTGTAACTTAGCTTCATTTGATTTTCGACCATCAACCCCTTGTGTATCTTATACTATAATATACAAGTTAGATATGCTATAAAAAAATGTCGTGCCTTGCTTCTTAGAATGACAACCAAAGCAATCCCTACAATTGTTGCACCTTACTTGCGGGTTCTCATAATCACCATCAATTTTGGTGAAATGGTCCCATGTCCATGGCCTTCTTTTATTAGGTCATGGTGGTCGACCAACACCATGCTCCACTTCATCTGACTCATTAGGAATAGATTCATCTTTTTGATCTTCAAAGCAATCGACTACTTGCACAAGAAGTAGCTACACATATAGGTTTAGGGGTGGAAGTACCTATCGTCCATGTAGGAACTAAAACATCCCCATGTGTACGATCATCCATAATAGGTGTAGCATTTATATCGATATCCACTTTAAAAAAAGAAAAAGGAAACATGTTATGAGAACAAGTCATCATGATTCATGAAACTTAAGAGTTTCAATTACAAAGAAAAATGCTTTTATAAACATATTTCTACAGCCTAAAATGTGCAGATGTGGAGGGCTGTGGAGGATTCTAAGAAGACATGGCAACATTTCAGATTTTAGAATTCAAAATTCAACAAAACTTATCATCAAAATGAAGTGTGCGAATTTTTGTAGTTTGGTGATTATAAATATTCTACCAGCCACATATCTTCTTCTTTTTTTTGAGCACCCGCCACATATCTAAAAGTTCACATTTATCAAATTTTCATCAAATTAAGCTAAACAAACTAGAAAAAAATCACCAAATATTTAAAAGAAGTTCATGACATTTTTAATTAGTTGTATTGTATCATACAGAATCACTTTGTATCCAAGATATATTTGGCTCATCCATGTACCTTTCACACCCTAAGAGCATAAGAGCACTAATAGTGGGCTCAACAAATTTTACCAAAATTTGACTAGGAAATTCTCATTTACAAATTTAGCTAGCCACTTTTTAACAACATCAAATAACATGCTCACAAATTTATCATTATTCTATTAAAATATTGATTTTAAACTTTTCATTTATTTTAATTCTAATTGTAATTTGAATATTTATTCATTATTAAAAAACTACACATTAATTTTCTAACATTCATGTTATTCCAATGGATAAAGGTTTCTAACGGTTCTTTTTTTACAACGATCATATTTTTTCAATTAATATATGGTTGTCCCATTAAAAAAAAACTGATATATATATGGTTGTATTTTATTTTTTTCCAACGACTATATTTTTAAAAGCTATAGTTCTCCAACAGATATATTTTTTTAACGGCTATATTTATCCAACGGTTATATTTTCCCAATAATTATATTTTTTTACTATAAAACATAACATTTCCTCAACAATTTCATTCACTTCAACTCAAGTGTCTCTGTGAAACATTTTCTTTTCATTTTCTCTCAATGGATCATTCATTTTTTCACAAAATGACACTTATCAATTCAGATTCTGAAGAAGAATTTGAGATAGCAAGACAACTTGTTTTGGAAGAAAAATGATCAACCTCACATGGTTCTTCTAAAAAATCACGTAAATTCATAAGGCGCAATCGATTGCTAGTCTACCAAAATCTTTTTCGTGACTATTTTGTTGATCGTCCAATCTATCCTCACAAATATTTTTGAAGGAAGTTTGGAATGTGTCGTTCTCTATTTCTTCATATCTAAGTTGCGGTAGAAGCCCATGAATCTTATTTTGCCAAAAACGAGATAATTCTGAAAGGCCTGGTTTTTCTTCTCTTCAAAAAATAAAAGCTACTCTGAAGATGTTTGCATATGGTGTCACGGTTGTTCTTATGAATGAATATTTGAATATTCGGGAGACTACCATATTAAGAAGCCTAAAATTTTTTGTTAAAATAGTTGTTTCAATTTTGTCTAAAAAGTACTTAAGAAAACTCAACAATGATGGCATTGTTAGATTGCTCGCAGTTGGTGAGAAACATAGATTTCCAGGTATGTTAGGGAGCATCAATTGTATGCATTGGAAGTGGAAAAACTGCCCACTTGCTTGGCATGATATGTACTCTTATCATATCCACGAACCAATAATTACTTTAGAAGCAGTGGCTTCTTACGATCTATAGATTTGACATGCTTTTTTTGGGTTACTGGGATTTCATAATAATATAAATGTGTTTGATAGATCATTTATATTTTCTGATCTTGCTCAAGGAAATACTCTGACTGTTAATTACACTTAATGGTCATAACTATGCAATGAGATACTATCTTGCTAATGACATTTATCCACAATGAGCAACATTTGTTAAAACCATCTCAGCTCCCCAAGGAAACAAGAAAAAATATTTTGTTGCAACCCAAGAGTCTGCAAGGAAGGATGTGAAGCGTGCTTTTGGTGTGCTTCAAGCACGATTTGCTATAATTTGTGGACTTACATAGTTTTTTCACATTGAAACACTCAACGATACTATAATGACATGCGTAATTTTACATAATATGATTATTGAAGATGAATGGGCTGACAACGAAGAAGAAGAGTTCAAATATGAACAGTTAGCAAAAAACACACATGATCCAGTGTCAACTAACCCTACACCTGAATTTAGCGAGTTCATTCAACGTCATCATGCTCTTAGGGATAGGAAAATCCATTACCAACTCCAAGCAGATCTCGTCAAGCACTTATGGCAACAATAAAGTATCGCATAATGCTTCATGGTTGTATTAAATTTTATTGTTATATTAAAATTTATGGTTGTATTAAAGTTTATTATTGTATTGATGTTAGTTATTGTATTCTTGTTTTATGGTTGTATTAAAGAAACCAACAAACATAAATTTGAAGATAACATATCAAGTAAACGTTATTTCATAAAATTGTGGATGAATGTTTTTATTCCAAGACTAAGGACTGCATTCAAAGTCGAAAGTTTGGATATTGGCATAGTGGTGGGAAGGTTGGGGCCCAAGGTTGACATGAATATTTGGACCTAAAGAACATACTGGACAACAAAATCACCACGTATTACGCCCCATCAAAATGCAAATAAACTATGGCCAAGTGAGGCGAGAAGCAGGCAGTGGGTTTTTCTTTCAAGTGCAGGAGAGAAGCAAGCAGTGGGTAGATAATTTTTTAGTCCAAAAATAATATTTGGCTAGACCATTGGGCTCAACAAATTTGGCCAATAATATAATCTATGGCTCAAATCACTATTCATTTGTAGAGTCCATTGTTGCACTTTATTTTGCACCTTAACTATTCCTTGGCCAAAATTTAACTTTGTTGGGCTCACTACTGGTGCTTTTAATAGTGGACTCAACAAAGTTTGGCCAAAATTTTATTAGAAAATTTACTTTTATAAATTTAGTTAGTTACTTTTCAACAACACTAAATAACAGACTCTCAAAATCTATCACTATTCTATTAAAATATTAATTTTGATATTTTTCGTTTATTTTAATTCTAATTGTAATTTAAATATTTATTCTTTAGTAGAAAAGTATACATTAATTTTCTAACGTTCATATTATTTCTAATGGATATAATTTTCTAATGGTTTTTTTTGTACAATGCTCATATTTTTTCAACAGTCATATATTCACAATAAATATATTTTTTCTGTAGTATTTTTGCCAACGACTATATTTCTCCAACCGATATATTTTTTTAATGACTATATTTATCCAACGGCCATATCTTTTCAATGGTTATATCTTTCTAACAGATATATTTTTTTAATGGCTATATTTCTCCAATTGTTATATTTTTTTACTATAAAACATAACATTTTCTCAACAATTTCATTAAGTTCAACTCAAGTGTTTTTGTGAAACCTTTTATTTTCATTTTCTTTCAATGGATCATTCGCTTTTTCATATTGTGACAAAGAATTTGAGATAGAAAGATAACTTGTTTTGGAAGAAGAATGATCAAGCTCACGTGGTATTTCTAAAAAATGATATAAATTCATCAGGCGCGATCGATTGCAAGCCCACCAAAATCTTTTTCTTGACTATTTTGTTGATTCTCCAATCTATCCTCACAAATACTTTCAAACAAGGTTTGGAATGAGTCGTTCTCTATTCCTTCGTATCTAAGCTGCAGTAGAAGCTCATGAATCTTATTTTGTTTAAAGACGAGATAGAGCCAGAAGGCTTGATTTTTCTTCCCTTTAAAAAATAACAGCTACTCTAAGGATGCTTGCATACGGTGTCACGACTAATTTTATGGATGAATATTTGAAGAAGCCTAAAAAATCTTGTCAAAATAGTAGTTTCAATTTTTTTTTGAACAGTACGTAAGAAAATTCAACAATGATGACATTGTTAGATTGCTCGCAGTTTGTGAGAAATATGGATTTCCTGGTATGTTAGGGAGCATCGATTGTATGCACTAAAACTGGAAGAAATGCCCAACTGCTTGGCATGGTATGTATTCTGACCATATCCATGAACCGACAATTATTTTAGAAGCAGTGACTTCTTACAATCTATGGATTTGGGATGCTTTTTTTGGATTACTGGGATCTCATAATAATATAAATGTGCTTGATAGATCATTATATTTTCTGACCTTGCTCAAGGGTGTATTTCGACTTACTCATACACCATTAATGGTCATAACTATACAATGAGGTACTATCTTGCTGATGACATATATCCGCAATGGGCAACGTTTGTTAAAATCATCTCAACTCCCCAAGGAAACAAAAAAAAAAAACTTTGCTGTAGCCTAGGAGTCGGCAAGGAAGGATGTGGAGCGTTTTGGTGTGCATCAAGCACGATTTGCTATAATTTGTGGACTTGCATAGTTTTTTCACATTGAGACACTCTACGATAATTCGATGACATGCTTAATTTTACATAATATGATCATTGAAGATGAACAGTTGACAATGGAGAAGAAGAGTTCCAATATGAACTGTTGGCAGAAAGCACACACGATCAAATGTCAACAGGCCCTACACCTGAATTTAGCGAGTTTATTCAACGCCATCATGCTCTTAGGGATAAGAAAATCCATTGTTAACTCTAAACATACCTCGTTGAGCACTTACGACAACAATATAGTTTTGTATAATGCTTTATGGTTGTATTATTGTTTTATAGTTTAATTAGTATATTAATGTTTTATGGTGTATGGTTGTATTAAAGTTGTATGTTCTATTAAAGTTTATGGTTGTATTAAAATTATTAATACAACCATAAACTTTAATACAACCATACACCATAAAACATTAATATAACCATAAATGTTAATACAACCATACACCATAAAATTTATGGTTGTATTAAAGTTATTAAAGTTTATGGTTGTATTAATGTTTATTGTTGTATTAATGTCTTATAATTGTATTAAAGAAGCCAACAAACATAAAGTTCTCATAACACATCAAATAAACGTTACTCTATAAAACATAAACAACGCTAGAATTAAAGACTCCTAAAATGTCAAATACAATCCGAGATTCAAAACATCAAATAAACGTTACTCCATAATTCTAAACAAGCCAACAAACCACAATTAAAATATTACTCCATAAAATACATGCTAGTTAGTTTTTCTTATCATGGCTTGTAAGTATTTCCATTTGTCGTTGAAGATAGTATTGTTGTAGCATTAGAGTTATGGTACTTATATTTATCATCATTATTTTTTCCTCTTTTTTTTTTCTTCAATCCGTACTTTCTCTTGCTCAAGTAAAACCTTTTCTTTCTGAATACACACTTCATCTTGCCTAAGACACAACATCTTATTGTCATGATCACATGCTTATTGATAAGTATGAGTTTACTCTTTCTATCTACCTTCATCTCATTTAGTACCATGAGAGAATTCGAGTTTGTCATTTCTTTTTTCTTTCGTTTGTCTTTTTCTACTTTACAGCCTATTGTTCGATCCAAATTTGAAAATGTTGTATAAAAATCCTCATCTTCACCCAAATTTACTGAATTTGGTGTTGAAACAGTTGAACTTGATTTTTTCTTCAGCTTCACTATTTCCATATGTTCCACCCACTTTGGATGGAGTCTCAACACCCGCCAACAATGATAAAAAAGTTTTCTTCTCTAATTCTACGTATATGACCTTTGTCTTTCCAATTTATATGTATAAAGCACCATGAAGCTCAGTATGAAACTCACTTTATATAATTAAGTAAATATATACATGATATTCAACTATTGCAATGCATGCGTTCCATTAGTTTGCTGTAATATGGACTTCCTCATGTTGGATCTAAGATGTACGTGATTTTTTCTTCTTGTCATAATGTAGAAATATATGATTATTTACAATATTACAAAATTGGTTATGCTGCTTCAATTATATATTACTTTGCTTCGTAAGACCTTTTCTTAGTTAAAACTTGAGAATTTTGAGTGGAAAAACAAAACAAAAAAAGGTATGGAAAGAGCCTCGAATATATAGATTTCAATCCCAAAATTGATATGATAGACAATACAGTTTTACAAGTTACAGACCTGTTAAGATCTACATAATTATAACTCAACTTCATATTCAAATGAAAGTACGTATAAATATTAGATTCACAATGATTAACAAGATTGGGTCTAGAAAATTTAACATTCTTTATAGTATATTGAAGAAATGTTCATCATCGGCTAGGCACGACCTTGCCAGGGGCATCATTTCAATCTCACTACCCAAAGGACTCATTTCAAATGTATTCTTGGATTCCATTAGTACACCCTGCATTTCGATACTTTATTTATAAGCAAGTTCAATTATTGGGAGGAAACTCTTGGAATTATATCATTTATGCAGTTTGTGTTTTGGCACATATATAGGGAAGGTAATGCAGGGCAGATTTCTTGGCATGGATGGCTTTTGAGAGGATTTTTGGGACGTGGTTGCAGTATAATGATCTTCCGCATCAATTGAAGGGGATTTTGAAGGTTGACAAGTTGGATCTACCTGCTTTAAGACATTATGGCCTTTATTGTTCATAATTTGTTCAGCTTTGGTAGTTGTTTGCTTACTTTCTGGACCTTTTGTATTTGGGTTCCCTCCCCCATAGTGAGGATTCTTTAATAAAGTTGCCGCATTGGCCTTTAAAAAAAAAAGTTCAATTAATAAGCACTACATGCATAAAGTACCATGAAGCTCAGTATAAAACTCACTTTATATAATTAAGTAAATATATACATGATATTCAATTATTGCAATGCATGGTGCAAAATAATTAGCATGTTAAAAAAAAAAAGCTTAAAAGGTGGAAAACATACCTTGTTTCTTGTTTTTCTCAAAATAAGTATGGATTCTTTTCCATAACATCATGTGCTTTTGATCTTTTTATTGCACCGCACCTAAGGAACCTTCAAGCCATCCCTCCACAAGTATCAAATTTTCCTCGTTACTAAAATTATTACCTCGTTGTGATTTTTTTCCACTTGGTTCAACCTCAATAACCTCAACTCGAGGTGGAGAGAGTTCCTGTTAATTAATCTCATTTGTGGCACCCATCAAAAAGTCATTGTTATTTAAAAGATTTGTAAAGTAAGCATCACAGTGAGTGTATGGATCCATTCCTAACAAGAGATGAGGATTTTAAATGAATGGTTTGAACTATTTATCTGCATCCAAATAAACAAACAAGCATGCATCAAGAGATGAGATGATGAGAATAAGAGTACTCTGTTTGCTATGGTTATTATAATGAGCAAAGATCATAGACCAGAATATCAGAAAAGCTAACAAGGAAGCAATTTGTTAAAATTCATACAGTAGATACCATTGTGTGGAAACAAAGTAACATATATTTCTAGTGACTAAACCACAAATACTAGCATATTAATTGTCGCTTACACATGGGGCATAACTAATATCATCCAACCCACTTTGTAAACTAAAGGTGAATTCACATATACATCCAAGAGTTTTACTAGTTTCCATACTTTGCAATTGAGGGCATTGTTAACAAATTTCTAGTAGTATAGTCTTGCCATTATTTTCGAAATAGAATTAGAAACAATCATTCACCATTACCCTAATGAACCAAGATCTGGATCACTTGATTTGAAATGGCATATCCTTATAATCAAATAGTTTATTTCCAGTGATCATCAGCCTTTTCTATTATCATTTGCATGCCCTGCATAATGTTGGTGATCTAGCATAATGAGAAAAACACAAAATTAAATAGAATGGCAACGATAAAGTTATCTTCACCAGAATTGTGATGTCTTGCTGAAGGACCAAGCCAAACCTATGCAAGACTAGAAGCTTGGGTGAGACAATTAAATATGTGGACAACCTTCAATCATATAGATGAAGTTTTCTACTGCAAGATAAAACTGATAGATTTTTACAGTAATTCAAAACAAGGATCACAAATGTACCTTAATGCAGCCTAAAAAAAAATGCAGCCCCAAAACAAGAAGAGTTCGACCAAACAGAATAAAATGCAGCCTAAAAAAAATAGAAAAAAGAAAAAGAAAAATGAAGCAAACCAAGAGGCATTCGACGTGACTTATGGTGGTGACTGTGGGAGATGTCGAGGGCATTCAGAGGCGACTATGAGATACATCAACGACATGGCTTACGGTGGGAGTCCTTCGACTGCAGATGCTGAAGAGGAATGCTTTCCTTTGGTTGCAGCTGTAAAAGTTCAATTTTTCCTTCAACGCCACTTGGGTATAGTTTGTTCAACTGAAGAGGATTTTCATTTGTCTTTCTCTTCTTATGTGGGAGTAAGAAGAGTTTTCCTTCATCTTTTTCTTCTTGCGAAGGAAGAATAGCAGGCAGTGGAAAGAGAAATTTTTTATGATGAAAATAATATTTGGCCAGCCCCTTGATTTGGCCAATGAACAAATCTTGGGCTAAAATTGTTGTAGATTTATTGAGTCCATTGTAGCAGATTTTTGTGCAACTTAGCTAAACTTTGGCTGAGTTAATGTGCAGTGATCATTATAAACATTAATTTGCAATTATTTGCCTAAAATGTTCAAAGTGCTAAAATATCACATTTTTAGTATTATAGATTCCCAATTCATAGAAAATCCAAAAGATTCATAATTCTAAAACCTTTTAGTATCAATCTCACATTTTCTCAGCTACCAAACCAAAAAGAATAAAACATTTAAAAAATTCTTGCATTCGAGAATGTTAAGAAAGAAGTTAAGAGACTGTGGTATTGAGTCCTTATCTTTGAAAGATTGAAAGTCTTCAGTGGAGAGCGACAAAGCTAGAGAGAGGAAACACCTGGGTCTAGAGTAATGCTGTCCTCAAATCTTCAAAACCTAAAAATAAATAATAAAAAAATCCTAAACGATTCAAACCCTAGGCAGTAGGCAGCTTTCAACAATAAAATCAATTGAATAAATAAAAATGGGCTAACGGAGTCACACTGGAGACTACTTTCCATGGTGGGGCTGGGTGGGCGATGTTATCACAATGGTGCACGGGTGCAGAGAAAAGGGAGGAGAGAACTCAGTGAGAAGATGGTGTTCATGAAATTGAGGGGGAGAAGATGGGTCCCTTGTTTTGGACCACAATAAGCATCCAAACAACATCATTCCACTTGAAATGGAACAAAGTCGTTTCATTCAATAGCATTTCAGTGTATTAGATACGATCTGGAAAAAAAATAAAATGGTCGAAGTCAGAGTTTGGAAGTCGGAGCCTATATTGGCTCCGATCCGACTATTGTTTTCACAACAACTCTGACTCTGACTCTGAAGTCTGAATTTTACAACTTCGTCGAAGACTAAGCAAGTGTTGGTCGAAGTTGGAATCGCCAAATGTTTTGCCCACCCCTAATGATACTTTGAAATAGGTTTTGGCGGCAAAGAAATGTGAATAGCTGGTGAAATGTTTTGTCACAAACTTCGGATAAGGAGATATATCATGTACCTTCTTCAACATTGGAGCAAACATTTGAAATGTTGCAGAGCATCGGACGTTTGCTAATTACATATCATTATTGTACATACAAATTAAAACAAGTCATGTCAGTCATGGATCAAAAACCTCTCTCTCTCTCTCTTTCTCTCTCTCTATTTGTCTTTAAGACTCTGACCCTCCATCGTAAACCTTCATCGGAGGGGAGGGAGGAGCTCACTCTTCCATCTCCTCCTCCTCAGCAGCTACATAATATACATAATAGTTTTTTCAATTTTGCATTTTTTTGTTAATTGTTCTATTTCTTTTTACACTAGATAAAAAATATCTGATCTATCGATTTTTGGCCAAGGAACTACCACACATGCCTCAAACTGTGCTCACCAGCCGTTGATCTTCAAAACCTCGGTGGAGGAGCCAACAAATGATTGACGCATGATCAACATGCGCCGCCCCAATCAGAGTAGCTTTTTGATGTGCTGGCATGTCTTCCAGATTTCAGTCCCCACTTTCGGATTTTAGTCCCTCTTCTCCATCCCTGCTAGCGCGTGCAGCACAGACATTGACTCCGCCACACATTCCTCCAAAAGGCCGCCAATGACCCGAATTGCTTGATTCTAGTTATCTTGCTATGTTACATCTTTTCCTAGTAAAAAATTTAGGAAACAAAGACATGAAGATCTTCATGAACAACTCCGAAACAGATGGCTTCAGGGCTCCTTTCATGGATGCGGATCACAACCACATTCTACAAATCCACCATTTGAATTTTAGTATCATTATCGCAACGGTCCCCTCCTTGGCTTGGCCAAGGAACAAGGGTTCGGGTCCAATTTATTGGTCCATTGCCTATTTATTTTTATTTTCTACTGTATACATTGCAATTTATGTAAAGGGATTTTTGTTAGGGTAAGCCACCCTCTCATCTTGTCTTCTCTCTTATAATTCAATGCAAGTTTCTTGAAAAAATAAATAAATAAAAACAAGTCAATACTAAGCCATATTGATTGTGATCAATCGGGATATTTTAGTTTGAGTCTTAAGAAAGATAGATATATGAATTGAGGTATTTATTGTTTAAAATGTATAGAACGGACTTCGTATATCTAGCATTCCAACATTTGAAGCACATATATATATATATATATATATATATATATATATATATAATATTATTAATAGTCATTTCAACATCGCGATGGTTTAAAGTTTTAAACTGAGACACTATTGAATATTATTATTTTAATGAAAAGAGAGTTGGAGATATTAGAATCATTTCTTTCCATAATTTTTTTCAATTTATCTTATTTAATTATTATAATTTTTTTAAATTTTTATACAAAATAAAATAAATAATTCAACTTTTTTAAATTTTAAAACGAAAATAATATTAAAAAAATCTATTATAACAATATTTTATTTAATTTTTAATTTTAATTTCAACTCATCTTATCTCATCTCATATATGAAAACAAATAAAAGGTAGAGCTTTGAAAATGCAGAAGTACAAGGTTCTCTTTTAATCCATTGTGTTACACCTGTCAGCTTGAATTAAAAAAAAAATGCTGGTTGAGTTATTGTATAAAAAAACATGGTTGTATAAATAATTATATTTGTTTCAATTATTTATTGAAATCTTACTATCAACAATGTCACATTTTAGGGTAAATTAATAATTGTTGATTTAATAAAGAAAACTAATCATTGCTGATTTAATATTTTGTAAATTTTAGGGTTGTTATCGATCTGAGTCGAGTTGAACTTTTGGGTTATCGAGTCGAGCTGAATTTAAATAACTTGGATTTGAGTTCGAGCTAGAGTTGAGAGCTCCCCGAGCCGAGCCGAACTGAGCTCGAGCTAATCAAATACGAGTTCGAGCCGAGTCAAGTTGAGTTATTACTCGAGTTTTGTTTGTAATATTATATATATTTTATTTACTTTTTGAATGAACTAAATAATTATAAATTACAAAACAAAATATTAAATCCAATGAAATTTTTACAACTAATATATAAACATTATAAAATTATAACATCTTCAAGAATACGTTTCTTATATTGTTATACATTGTAGTATATGAAACTACCAAGTCCTATATACTAGCTATTACACATATTATAAAATATCTACTATAATTAATCACTAAGTACTTAATTAACTAGCATATATAATTATGAACTATATTTAATATATAGGTATAAATGACTAGGCATTACTTGGATTACATACTACATATTTAATTATGAATAATTATACTCATCATCCCTACACAACACACCTATTTTTATTTTATTTTATTTTTATTTGCTTTCCCTTAACAAGTATATTATGTAGAGATGGTGAATAAAAGAACTGAATTAGTTTTGCACGAATAAAAAAAATTAAAACAACAATAGTGTGCGGTGTAGGTAACTGGATGGAAAGACTCTTTAATTATAAAGGAAACTATGCTTATGTTATTAAATTTAATATATATAGAAGCAAATATGTGTGTAAGAATACGAATATATAGAGATAAATTATATATATTCAATGATTTATGGACTAACTCTAATCGAGTGGAGCTAACGAGTTGAGTCGGGTATGAACGAGCGAATCTTAATCGAGTTGAGTCGAATTTAATTGAGTATGTATCATTACTAATTGAGCGGATTTCTACTTTCACGATCGAGTTTTTTTCTCACGAGTCGAACTCAGTTCGAATTTAACCAAACGAGAATCGGACAAGCAATCGTATGGACTGATTCACTTTCCAAACTAGTAAATTTTAATTATTAGCAAAGTTAAATGTTTTTTATGTCCTAAAAAGTAGTAAATGCAGCTATGCTACATGAGTCATAGAGTCATTTCCGCCATAAAAGGTAATTTAGGCCAATAATTATTTATTAGGCCGTCTAAGGCTCTATTTGGATACAAAAATACTCTCAATCCATCTCATTTCATTATATCTCATCATTACAATTTTTTCAAATTTTCATATAAAATATAATAAACAATTCAACATTTTCAAATCTCAAAACAATAATAATATTAAAAAATAATATTTTAACAATATTTTATTCAACTCATCTAAAACCATTTAATCTCATCTCACTATCCAAACTAGCCGTAAGCAGGGGTGAAAACCGAAGGTGTCAGTGCAGTTTTTGTCTAAAACCGAAATCGCACCGTTTTGCTGAAAATATCAACATCTTGATCGAAACCGCCCTGTGAAGGGGAAGAAAACCATCGATGTCAGTTTTGATTTTCTTCCGATCAATTCGCCGACGTCGTTGGTGATGCGATAAGAGAGAGAGAAATGATGGAGAGAAAAATACAGAAATTCAGTGATTCACATTTTACAAATTGGTTCACAAGATTGATTCAAACAAAAAATTAGAAAATCTTACAAAAAATATCACAAAATTGATTCACAACAAAACAATAGGTGCAATTTGCATAGAATCTAAGAGAGAAAGAGATAGAGGGAGAGAGGGATAGTTGGAGGCTGGGCTCGTTGCTACTAGAGGTAAAGAGGAAAGAGAGAGAAACAAAAATGAAAACGCCCGAGGGCGAGGATTAAACCTAAGTCTAAAAAAGACGAAGAGAAGATGCCTCGGGGCGATTAAACCTAAACAACGAAGAAAAGATGTGGGGAGGGGAGGAGGATTAAGCCTAAGTCTAAAAACGATGCTGTTTCAGACTTAGGTTTAATCATTTTTTCTACACAGTTTCTATAAATTAACGTTGTTTCACGTTTTACTTAAATATATATAGAAAAATGTATATAATTATATCATTGGATTCACCGGTTTGATCTTGGATCGAACCAGACATGTGTCGATTTTTTCAAATTTTACCGCATTGACCGATTCTCTAACGGTTCTGATCGATTCTTAACCCTGACAGCCAGTTCCAGTCGGTGAGTGCCGGTCCTATCGATTCTTGTTCAGCCCTGACCGTAACTAAACTAAAAAGTAAATAAATAATAGTTTTACTTCCGCAGAACAAATTACCGGTAGCCTCTGAGGGCAGAGGATCGCTTTTACCTATAACGCGATCGCAAAGCCACATTCGAGACAGAGAGAGACTGTTGAGATAATGGCGTCGGGTTGGGGAATCTCAGGTCACAAAGGCCGATGCTACGATTTCTGGGTGGACTTCAGCGAGTGCATGTCCCGCTGCCGTGAGCCAAAGGACTGTGCTCTCCTCCGCGAAGACTACCTCGAGTGCCTCCACCACTCCAAAGAGGTTTTCCCTTTTTCTATTTCTACCAGTTAATTTGTCAAATATTGCTCATCGTAATCCCCCTTTCCATACTCGAATAAGAGTACAAAGCCCTAGATCAACTGGCTGGATTTGCCCGAGTATTAATTTATTCCTGCGTGATTTGGCATTTAAACCCCAAAATGAGGGCCTTTGATTGAAATTCTAATGATATTTTAGCTCATATGTCCGTTGAAGTGTAGACTGTTGAGTATGTTTGGCCTTATTCCCAATCTTGCCACATGTTATGTGGGTTAGGGGTTTTCTGAATCGAAAGGGGAGAACTTTTATTTTATCAGTCATTTCACAGTATTTCTGATATTTGAGAAGCATTTTATGGGAAGCCTACTTTAGCCGGTCAATTGAAGAAATGAAAAACTAATTAATGTTTGTATGCTTTGGCATGCCCAGCCTCTCACAGAGAAATTAATTTTTCTGAGTTGTTAATTTGTTCTGCACCTACATTGTTGTGTTCTACAAAAAATAGAAATCCCTTATTAGTTGAAAGTTTACGAGGAAATTTTACCATTTTCCAGTTAATGGCTTGTGTTTATCCACCTTGATTTGGCTTTCTTTGGCCTTGAGTAGGAGTATGGAGAGGACAAAAAAGTAGGCATACCAGGAAACACGTTTTTAAGGATCATTTTTTTTTTTTTGGGACAAGTAAACAATTCTATTGATAAGGATAGGAATAGCCCAAGTACACAAGGTGGTATACAAGAGGTAACACCTATTTAGTAAGAAGAAATGGAAACAAGAAATTCATGAAAACCAAGGCCATTAAAATCTACAGCTTTGGCCCATAGAAATAATGTTCTAAAAAAAAAGAAATCTAAGCTCCTCTAATGAGTGCTCATTGTCTTCGAACATTCAGTCATTGCACTCCTGCCATAAGCATCATAGAACACAAATAGGAATCATCTTCCACACAGCTATGATTTGTGGAATACCTCCTAAATTTGTCCATTTGGCCAAAACTCAACCACTGTGGCAAGCCTAAGCTAGCTCTAACCTGCTAAATGCATCTTCCTATAATGCTCTAGCAAGCTCACAATGTAGTAGAAAATAATCCACAGTCTCACCAGTTCTATACTCCACAGTCTCAACATTATGATCACCTTGCATTTTCGTAAGTTATCAATCGTCAAAATCTTACCCAGAGAAGCTATCCAAGCAAAAAATGCTGCTTTATTACGCCAAATCCTTCTCCATGGAAAATGATTGTTCTGCAATTGTGTGAGAGACTTATAGAAAGAGCGAACCGAGAATGTACATTTTCCTGCGGGTATCCACCACAACGTGTCAGATCCTTGAGTGCTCAGTCTCATGGAGTACAGAAGACTAAAAAAATCCTCAAAGCTGCCAACTTCCCAATCTTGGGCCGCCCGAGTGAAATTCACATTCCATTGGACTAGGTCACCAGATATCTCTATAAATTCAGCCACTGAAACTTCTTTCTCACATGCAATCCTGAAAATTGAAGGGAATGAGTCCTTAAGGGCATTATCTCCACACCATAAGTCACACCAAAATTTTATTCTAGAGCCATCTCCCAATATAAGTCTAGTGTGACGAGCAAAACCCCCCCACCCTCGTCTAATCTGCTTCCCATAAAAACCCTACATACCTCCCTAGTGCTCCCCCCTCATATTTGAAGTCAATCACCGACTTCCATAAAGCTTCCAGTTCTATATTATATTGCCACAACCATTTCCCAAGTAGGGCTCAATTGAAAATCCTCAGATTTGTAATTCCCAACCCACGAGGAGAGATTGGGGAGCATACCTTATCCCACTTAACCAGTTGGAATTTGAAATCATCCCCCAAACCACTCCGAAGGAAATCACAATGAAGTTTTTTTTTTTTTGATAAGTAAGAATCTTTATTGAAGAGAATGAAACTAGGCAATGCCCAAGTACACAGGAAGTATACAAAGTGAGACACCTAATTACATTCTAGTGAGCTGAAAAGAAGATAGAAACTCATGGACATTCCCACCCTTCAGTACAATAGCAGAAAACCATTGTAAAAGAGTGAATACAAATAATTTCCAGATTTCCTTCACTGCACACTCCTTGTTGTTAAAATACCTATCATTCCTTTCGGACCATAGACACCACATTAAGCACAAAGGTATCATTTGCCACACTGTTGCCAGTTGAGTGCAATTGTGCCTTTTGTTCCAGCACGCTAGTAGTTCCACCACACTCTTAGACATTACCCAGCTCAACCCAGCTCTATGAAGGATAAGAGCCCATAACTCCCCAACCACCTCACAATGTAGAAGCAAGTGATCTATCGATTCCCCATTCCTTTTACACATGTAGCACTATTCCGTGACCACCATACCCCGCTTCCTTAGGTTATCAACCGTCCATATCTTCCCAAGTGCAGTTGTCCAAGTAAAAAACGCAACTTTAGACGGTACTAAAACCTTCCAAATGCTCTTCCACAGAAAGAATGTGGGTTGTTGAACTGTCAAAGCCATATAAAAAGATTTAATGGTAAACTTTTTTCCTTCCGTGTGTATCCACAACATGCGATCACCTCCATGACCTCCTAACTTTGCTAAATACAGGTAGTTATAAAAATCTGCCATTTCTTTAAGTTCCCAATCTTGAGCATTTCTAGTAAAAATGACATTCCAAGTTACCATCCCATTTGCACGACACAATAAATCTGAAACTGCAGCTTGCTGATTTTCTGTCAAATTAAAAACAACTGGAAAAGCAGTGTAAAGAGGGCTCTTGCCACTCCAAGCATCGAACCAAAAGCAGGTTCTTGCTCCATCACCCACCTCAAACTTAATATGTTTTTCAAAAGTGCTCCACCCCTTTCTAATAAACTTCTATAAACTTACTCCACAAGACCCCCTGCCCTCCTTAGAGCACCATCTCCCCCACACACTACCATACTTGTGATCAATAACCGCTCTCCACAACGAGTTCTCTTCCATTTGATACCTCCACAACCACTTCCCTAGGAGTGCCTTGTTAAAAGTACTCAAATTTCGCACCCCTAGCCCACCATCCGCAATCGGACAGCTCACCCTTGGCCAACTTACAAGGTGAAATTTAGTTTCCTCCCCCATGCCACCCCACGAGAATGCTCTAAACAACTTTTCAATCCGGTTTGCCACACACACCGGTAATGGGAATAAAGAAAGATAGTAAGTGGGGAGGTTGGAAAGAGTACTTTTGATAAGAGTTAATCTCCCCCCTTTTGATAGATATAGCCGCTTCCATGCCGATAGTCCTTTCTCAATCTTCTCTACCACCCCATCCCAAATGCTCTTTGCTTTGAATGACGCCCCCAAAGGAAGTCCAAGATATTTCATAGGAAGAGAGGCAATTTTACCACCCAACAACTCTGCAAGAGAAGCAATATTACTCACATCCCGCACCGGTACCAACTCTGACTTCCCCAAATTCACCTTGAGTCCCAAAATTGTTTCAAAGAACAACAGAACTGCCTTTAGAGCTTGGATCTGTTCACTAACAGCATCACAAAAGATGAGTGTGTCATCTGCAAAAAGTAAGTGGGAGATAGAGCTGGCACCATTACTATTGTTTCCCACCGAAAAACTTGCAAGAAATCCCCCCCTTATTGCAGCCTCCATCACTATAACAAAAAGGAAAGGTGAAAGCGGATCCCCTTGACGCAAACCCCTCGAAGTCTGAAAAAACCACAAGATTTTCCGTTGACTAAAATCGAGAACCGAGCGGTCGAAACACAATTTTTAACTCATTCACACCACCTATCCCCAAAGCCACATCTTCTGAGCATATAAAAAAGAAAGTCCCAACACACATGGTCATAAGTCTTTTCCATGTCTAGTTTGCAAAGGACCTCCGGAAGGCCTTCTCTTAACCGGTTGTCCAAACACTCATTTGCTATCAAAACTGAGTCCAAGATTTGCCGACCCCGAACGAAAGCATTTTGAGGTTTGGAAATGAGTGTGTCCATCACCAAACTCATACGACTAGCTAATACCTTTGAAATGATTTTGTAGATCCCACCTACCAAGCTAATAGCCCGGAAGTCTTTCAAGTCATGGGCACCGGCTATCTTTGGGATGAGTGCAATGAAAGTAGCGTTTAATGACTTCTCAAAGCTAAGATTAGAATGAAAAGCATGGAAAATCTGCATCACTTCTTCCTTTACTATATCCCAATACTCTTGAATGAAAGCCATAGAAAAACCATCTAGACCCGGGGTTTTATCTTTGCACATACCTCTCACCATTTGATGCACCTCCTCTACATCAAACGGTCTCTCCATCCAACTTGCAACATTCGGATCCAGTTGATCAAAACTTAAGCCGTCAAGTTTGGGATGCCACTCTACTTTTTCAGCTAAGAGATCCTCATAATACTGCACTATATGATCTTAGATCTCTTCAGGGGAATGTAACACATTTGAACCTGAGTGAAGTACTTCAATAGCATTGTTGCGCCTATGAGAATTGGCCACCTTGTGAAAAAACTTAGTGCATTTATCCCCCTCCTTCAACCAAAGCGCCCTTGATTTTTGCCTCCAAGATATTTCTTCCATCAACAAGACTTTCTCAATTTCGGTCACCACCACATTCTTCCTTAACAAAGAGTCTTCATTAACATCCCCTTCCTCCAATGCTTGCACTTCCATGTGTCTGAAGACTTCCTCATTCCACTTCTTTAAGTCGGCCTTTATGGCTTTAAGTTTACTTGCCACTATGAAACTAGGGGTACTCTCAAAAGAATAAGCTTCCCACCAAGCCCTTACCTTATCCACAAAGCCTTCAACTTTCAATCACATATTCTCAAATTTGAAGGGACGCCTACCCCCATGAATTCCTCCGCAATCAAGCAAAATTGGAAAATGATCGGAACATACCTGTGGCAACCTTTTCTGGCATAGGTCTGGAAAATGTGACTCCTGCGAAGAAGAGACTAAAAATCTATCCAACCTTGACCACCCTCTACTGTTGGACCAAGTATAGTCCCCCCAACCAAAGGAAGATCTACAAGATTTAGATCAAAAATCAGCTCTGAGAAGTCTTCCGTTGCTCTTGTCGTCGTAGATGCCCCTGCCCTCTCACTAGGGTACCTAACTATATTAAAATCCCCACAAAAAATCCAAGGTAAGTCCCATAAAGAATATAGACCCACCAACTCCTCCCACAGAGCGCTTCTATCACTGTCCACATTAGGCCCATACACTCCCGCAAAAGCCCACCTCCACCCATCCTCAACATTCCTAAAAATTACAGCCATTGAATAAGACCCGGTACAATCCTCTACCATCTCCACCACTCTCTTATCCCACATCACCAACACACCTCCCGAAGCCCCTGACGAAGCTGAGTAGCACCATCCCACAAATGAACACCCCCACAAACTACGTATAATGTTTCTATCAATACCTCTCAGCTTGGTCTCTTGCAAGCAAACGATGTCAATTTTCCAGCTACAAAGAAGGGATCTTATGCAAAGACGTTTATTCACATCATTGATCCCTCTTACATTCCAAGACAATATTTTAGGCTTCATTATCAACATTAAACTCCCTCCCTTTGGCTCTATCTCTCCCCGAAGTTCCCTCCTTATTGTCATAGTTAATAGAGGAATGCAGTCGTCTCAACTCTCTCTCTCTTTTCGAACTGCTGACTTCATGGCCATGGATCGACCAGCTTCTATAGCTACTAAAGAGCCATGAATTGTTCTTCATAGCCATCACATGATAGTCCCACCCAACCTTGAAGCTCCTCCACTTTTTTTAACACCCAATCTGATGCTCTAGGTGCAATCTGATGGGGGAGCATCTATAACGGTGACGGACTACCCATCTCCTCCTCATCACCATCTACTGCAAATACCTCCATCTAAAGATCTGAATCTACCACCTTTTTTACAGATTCTATATGAAGATCTGCAGACACCTCCCACGACTGGTTGCTGCCCTCAAAATTCAACAAGTGTTTCAACAGGCTAGTACCCTCATCCCCTAGCCTTATCTCCTTTCCCACAGAAACTACATGGGCTGTCTTTCCCAGTAATCTTTCCACCAATTCCCCTTCCTCAAAATTTGGCACATAGGGCCCCACCACTAGTCCTCCCGAAGCTTCCTCAAAGACAATCAGGACTTGCTGAGCCTTTGATGGTGCCATCGGCTCGAGAATACTGATCATAGGAGCCTCGACACAGCTTGCCGACCCATCAATTCTTGAAATCTTCTCTGCGTGAGCCATATCCGGCAAGCTGGCCCCTATTGATGGTGCTACCACCTTCGGCGGTCTGATCTGTGTTGAATCCGACCCCTCAAGCCCAGTCAAAGCTCGAAATACAGGAATTCCAGAGATTTCATCCGAGACCAGGCATATCTGAAGCTGCGTGGGCGTCGTCTCCGGCTGCCTGGCCCCCGTTGATGTCGGTACAGCAGTCGCCGGAGCCCCCGTCGATGTCGGTACAGCATCACGATGAAGTTTGTCAATACAGGTCGCTATACTTGTTGGAATTGGGAATAAAGAGAAGAAATAAGTTGGTAAATTAGACAGAGTGCTCTTGATTAAGGTGATCTTACCTCCTTTCGAAAAGTACAATCTCTTCTAACCTGCCAATCTACGTTCAATCTTCTCAATTACTGTATCCCAAATCGATTTAGCCCTTGAGGCTGCCCTCAAATGAAGACCAAGGTAATTCATGGGAAGCGATGAGACCTTACATCCAAAAGTGTTAGCCAACGGCCGGATGTTGCGAACATTACCAACTGAAACCAACTCTGACTTGTTGAAGTTCACTTCCAAATTGGATACCGCTTCAAAAAAAGTAAAAGTGCCCTCAATGCATGAATCTGGTTATGTTTTGCCTCACAAAATATTAGTGTATCATTTACAAACAACAAGTGAGAAGTGTTAAGAGTACCCCTATTGGGGTCACCAATCGAGAACCCAGCCACAAACCCACTATTAACCAAGGCCGAGATCATTCTGTTAAGCGCCTCAATGACAATGACAATGACAAAAAGGAGTGGGGACAAAAGAACCCTTTGTCTTAGACTTCGAGAGTTGTTAGAGTAAGAACTTCTTCTTCCCAAAGAATATGAGACTCCACACACCATCTACTCTTATCACTTATCATAATGAGGTATCATAGAAGGACTAAGGTACCTTCGAGAGCTGCTTTTTTGCATGGACAGCCTCTCTACCTCTCTAGGTAAGTTCTCAGCTTGGCGGTAAGGAAAGACAAATTATTGCAAGTGATTGGTGCTGCATGGATAAGAATAGTGGGAAGTTCATGGAGCATCTTTTACTTCATTTCGAGTTGGCTAGTGTCTTGCATAATGATTTTTTCAGCCAAGTTGGTTTAGAATGGGTCATGCCCAAAAGAATAGTGGACCTTTTGACACTTAGGCCTCGTTTGTTTTTACAACTTCTCTCAACTAATCTCATATAATTATTACAACTTTTTCAAATTCCTATACAAAATAAAATAAACAATTCAACTTTTTCAAATTCTAAAACAAAAATAATATTTAAAAAATATATTCTAACAATATTTTATTCAACTTTTAACTTTAATCTCAACTTATCTCATCTCATCTCATCTGCAAAAACAAATGAACCCTTAAAGGGCTAGGTGGTAGCCCACAAATTACAACAATGTGAAAAATAGTTTCCACTTACCTCACATGGTGTATTTGGAGGGAAACGAACAAAAGAAGTTTTGAAGACCGCAAACGGACGATGGAGGAGCTAAAGAATTTTTCTTAATACTTTCCCCTCCTTTGGACCACTTGTATGGATTTCAATTGGTTTAATTTACATGACTTTCTTGTATACTTTTATCTTTTTAGATAGGTTATGTGTACTTGGATAGCATATTTTGCACTTTTTAAAAGCTCTTATTTGGGATGAAATGGTTCTATAGAGGACCAAAATCTTCCATGTAAACAGCGAAGCTTCCATACCATGACACTTGAAGTGTAACGCTTCAATGGAAAACCCAAGCCACATGATTTATACTCTAAAATGACTAGTAAATGATACAATTGGAGTTTCATTAAAACATTATAAAGAGCGATAACTTCTTCTTCCAAAAGAATGTGAGATTTCATACACTACCTACTCTCATCACTTATTAGAATGGGGTATCACAAAATCTCCCCCCTTATATTCTCGACTTCCTTGTCAAGTCAGTCCATTGTAGGTGGCACGACTCAAATCCCGCATTTCTAGTTGGGATAGAGATTTGATATTATTTGTAACGCTCCAATGGAAAACCCAAACCATATGACCTATTCTACAAAATAATTGGTCAATTATACAATTGGAGTCCCATTGGAACATTATAAAGAGTAATAACTTGTCATTCCAAAGTACATACACGATCTACCCTTATCACTTATCAAAATGGGGTATCACACCTCCATATACCCTTCCAGAAAAATGGATTATTATCACAAGGACTAAAGATAGATAGAAAGACAAATTTTGAATATCCCTTACTTGGAAGTAGCACAAAGGAGTTTGTCTCCACCTTAATGGAGTTTAGCATATTAAAGAACATGGTAAAGGCTTCTACCTCCTAGTTACAAGCTACTCTGACGAAGCTAACATTCTACTGAGGGAGATCACTTGATATCTCCAAATGATCTACCACAGAAGCATCCTTATCATGATCAATGCTATTCACATTCCTGAAAGCTTTCCTTGAAGGCCCTACCACCACACCACACATCATGTCAATCTAATATTGGCTCCATCTCTTGCTTCAAACCTAACATTATTAGATAGAAAAATTCTACTCATCATCCCTACACCACACATCACACATTATTTTTTTATTTTTTCCCTTACCACCAAATGTGTGGTATATGGATGATGAGTAGAAGAACTCCTTTAGTTTAATAAGAATAAAACAAAAAATAAAAATAAAAAATCATGTGTGGTGTAGGGATGATGAGTAGAAGGTCTCTATTAGAAAACTTTTCTCATTTTTTCTTATTCTCTTCCATAATTCTACCCCATAAGTTACTTATCAAAAAAAAAAAAATTCTACCCCAGGTCCTTGTACCTCATTGGATTACCTCCCCCACTCTACACAGTACACACACTTGTATTTAGAGTCTATAACTGCCCTCCAAAATGCTTCTCTCTCATTTTGATATTGCCAAAGCTTCTTCTTCAATAGTGCATGATTAAACAATTGTAGGTTTCAAACTCCTAAACCACCATAATAGACAGGGGAACATACTTTTGGGTCAGCTGACCAGGTGAAATTTGACATATCACCTAATCCCATCCTGAAAGGAAATCTCATTGTAGCTTCCCTAAGCAGTTGTCCATGTTAGAAGGAAGTGGGAATAGAGACGCGAAATATGTAGGCAAATTAGAGAGAGCCAATAGCTACTTTCATATGCCATTCAAAGGTTAAAAACTAAAAAGGTGAAAATTACTTGGAAGAATTTTATGTTTTGACTTTTTGTATTAAAGGATACACTAATATTTCAATTGAAGACTCAAAATTATTTCGAAGTCAATAAGAAGCACTAATTAGGTTCTACTTTATTCTTTATTCAAAGATTACAGCAAAATCCTAAAATGTAAAATTATGTGAGAAACTACCATTAGCTCTACTTAGACATCTATAAAAGAATTTGATCCAATAACCCTCTTAAATTTTATGCAGGTCTCATGGCATCTTGTATTTTGTAAATGTTTAATGGTTTGTTGATTTGCTATATAATCTTAATATCTGAAATGAAAAAATACTTGGATGATTTTAACTACCTTGGAGGGAATGCATGCCAAAAGCAATTAAACAAGAATGTGATATATACAGCCACAGGCACCTATCATCTTGGTTTGTGTTACCTTTCGAATCTCATTATCTGGAACTTTATTGCAGTTCCAACGAAGAAATCGGATCTATAAGGAGGAGCAACGTAAGCTGCGAGCGGCTGCACGGAAGCCCGAGGAGGGTAAAGAGAGTGTTGATAAACATCTTCATTAGCCTGTAATTGGTCATCTTCTTTTAGACTCGAGAATAAAAATTGTACCAAGATGTATTATTCAGAACTTGATTAAGTTACTCTGTTTTTTTGTTTCTTCTGGATGCTGTGCACTTCCTTGGCACGGGCAATGAGACAAAGATTAAAGATAAAATCTTTTGCGCAAGATATTGGAAACTGATCTTCTAGGCACACTCTACTTTATGTAACCTTTTTTCATTGTTGGTGATCGGGGAAAGTTACTCCTGAATCCTATTTGCAAGCAATTTGCAAAATTTACAGAGCTTGCAAAGAATAAGATACGATTTGGTGCATGCCATCGGGAATATGCATGGCTGTCAAAATGTGAATCGGGAAATAGCACAAGGTGAAACACTTGTACAGTGCAGGATATACGAAAATGTAAAACTTCCACAAAGGTTAATAATATAAAATTAAATAGATAACTCAAATGAAAACTTGTTTCTAACAAATTTAATTTAGTAAAATTATTATATGGTTTTTAGAAACTACTCCAAGCATGTAATTTACGTGTCAGATTCAAATGGATCACATATTTCAATCAAATTAATTAAAAACTAAAATTCAATGTTTCATACCAAACATAGAAGAAATAACGTACAAAGTTATGTTAAATTGTAATATGATGTCATATGTTAAATTATATTTTATTATAAAATAAATCTAATATATCTTGTTAATTTATAAATTTATGAGCAACAACGCTTTCTCGTTTAACTTGGAATTGTATTGTTTTTTCAAGAGAAACGTGAGATGGTACTTGTAATAGGACGCTGCTAGAGGAACAAGGACCGATAAAACCTAATCGATAAGTAGGGTTGAGCTCCGACCCCGACGGAGTCGGAGAGAAAATTTTACTCCGACTCCGTCCGATCGGAGCTCCGACTATTTATTGGGCTAAATGGATGCCCTTTTTCATCTTTTGAGCTCACCATTGCCCACAATATTTGGCTGCTCTAGATGTAGTTCCTCTAGATATGGCTCTAGGGGTGGAAGTACCCACCCGTGTAAGAGATGTAGTATTGGCATCCGCCACATCCCCTTGTGAATGATCGTCTCCACTAGGTCTATGATCTATATCACAATCAATTTATCAAAAAAGCTGCAAAAATAAATTAGAACCAAGAAATTAGTTTAAAAAATAACTAGGCTATATTAGTTAAAAAATTAGCTTGTAACCAAAATTCAAATATCGATACTTTTTGTCATAAAATATTAAACTATCACAAAATGTCAAAATATGAAAATAATATTCATTAATGACTCATTACATTATTCAATATTTTCTTTTCCCTATTTATTTTTTTAATCTCAATTTGGACAGTCTTAGGAAAGTTAGGCACCCAATTAGCTAAAACAACGAAAACAATGTTTGTTATTATCTTAGCATTTTCCATTCGAATCTCAAAACAAGGTTTGTTATTATCTCTAAAATAATCTAGGTATCAGGTGATTCAGGTTTGTCATCCCGCTCGAGTAGACTGTCGAGCGGAACTCTCAAGTTTGACTGGTAACATAGTTGCTCGAGCGAACTGTGGAGCAGGAGTTGAGCAAAACTCTCGAGTTCATATTAGCTCAAGCGGACAGTCGAGCGGGTGTCAAGCGGAACTCTCTGATTTATATTAGCTCGAGCGGACTGCCGAGGGGTGTCGAGCGGAGCTCTCGGGTTTATATTAGCTCGAGCGGACTGTCGAGCGAGAGTTGAATGGAGCTCTTGGGTTTATATTAGCTTGAGCGGACTGTCGAGCGGGTATCGAGCGGAGTTCTTTGATTCATATTAGCTCGAGCGGACTGTCGAGCGGGTGTCAACCGGAGCTCTCGGGTTCATATTCGCTCGAGTGGAGTTGAGTGAAGGGTTGAGCGAACGTGGCTAGAGCTAGAGGGTCGAGCCATAGTCAAGCCAAATCTCAAAAATAACATTTTTGAGATAAAATCAAGCCAAACTCAACAAGTACAACTCAAATTCACCATAATAACCACCTTTATGATCCGAAAATAACTAAATTTAAGTATCCAAAAATAAACGTAAAATTAAATCAATTTTATGACTCGGAATCAAAAACATACCAAAGCTCAAAGGCTACGGAGGCTGGCCTGAAAATGAGACGACGAGACTACGAACTACGGAGGCGCAACGAGGAACGGCGGCGAGATCAACGGTTTGGAGAACTAGAGAAGAGAAGAGAAGATAAGAGAAGAGAAGAAGAATGAAGAAGGGGAAGAAGGAGGAAGAAGGGAAGGGCCGAGGGGGGTCCTGCGTTTTGGAACCCCCGTGTGATGAAACGGCGCCGTTCCACATTAAGTGGAATAACGCCGTTTCGCATATTATTTTTTTAAAAGAACCAAATGTAAAACGACGTCGTTTTATATCTGGTTTTTTTTTTTTTTAAATCGGAGTCGGAGTTCGGAGCTCCAGTTCACTCCAAACTCCGACTCCGACTTCGACGTCTTATTCGGAGTTACTCCGACTCCATCTCTAAATTTCGATTACTTTGACTCTGTTGGTGTCGGAATTGGAGTGGAAGTCAGACAGAGTTGGAAATTTCAAAATTTTGCACAACCCTATCGATAAGTGTAAATGTTTTTTTTAAAAAATTTTTTTTCTCTTTTATTTCAATCATTTTATATATACATTTAAATATTTTTAAAAAATAAAAAATCTCAATTTATTAATAATTATTTTTTTAATCATTAAGTTAAAAAAATAAAAAATAAAAAATTCTTTTTATGAGTCAAAATTATCGGTTTAAATAATATTTTTTAAATGTTTGTAATACTTGACGATGATAATGAGACGTACAAGAAGAACATACATTCGGCTAACACGTTATCTTTCCCTACCCTAACGCAGTTTCTTTACTTTATCCTGCGTCGTCTCGCCCGAGAGCCTTTTCCCTGAGTTCCCTACTTCTCCCCAGTCAAAAACCCCATTCACAGCGTTTTGTCACCTTTGCGCTTTCTAGGTAATTAGCTCTCTCATCCACCATCTTCGACACCCTACGAACACTGATTCTTAGGTCACGTTCCCCTGTTTGAATCTTGATAGTTGAGAAAGGGCACTAAAATCGAAAAGGAAAACCAAATTATGAATTTCGAGTTGTCCTTTTCGCGATGCTTTTGTTTCATTGATGTTCACTTATTCTCTAAGCTATTTATCTCTCTATTGTGGTTTACCTGACCCAGGTTCTTTTTCAGTTGGGTCCTAAATTACGGAAGATCTGAGATTTACAATTTTTGTGCTGTTTCTTTTACTCATAAATGAGCAACCGAATGGACTGTTTTGTTTTGTACTGCTATTCCTTTTGCATGGTTTTAGCTTTAATTTCCTGGGCTTATTGATTTAGATGCATTTTTGTCTTAGGAAAGAATGAGTAGCCGTGCGAGCCGAACTCTCTATGTCGGCAATCTTCCTGCCGATATTCGCGAGAGAGAAGTGGAGGATTTGTTTCGCAAGGTAACTTAGGTTTTATTGTAACTGCTTGGACTGGTTTGTATGTGACGTGCCTTTAGTTTTTCACGATACTGGGCCGAATAAACATGTAAATGCGAAGCGTATGAATTTGTCTTGTTCAACGAACCTGAACTGAAAGTCTATAGGATTTATAGGTAAGGCAACTAGTCAAGATTAACCCAAGGGGTTGGCCCAAGTGGTGAATACCTTGGTCTCAGGGTATCACTCTCTTCAATGTCTAAGGTTCAACACTTCATGGATGCAAACAATCCCTTGGGGCCACATCCTTTGGTGAAAATTCAGCGATTTAACCACTTCCGTATAGGGAAACTTTCGAAGGTGTGGTGCACAGGACTGGAGTTTACTCTATAGGGGTGGGTCTGAAGGGTCTTGCATTGGAGAGTTCTCCGAAATAAAATGAAAAGAAAAGAAAGGCAACTAGTCAAGAATTTTTATAGCTTATACCCAGTTGAGGTCTGAATGCACCGAGTTATATTTTATGTAGTTTTTTCTAAAGATTGATGTATGTGAGTTGCAAAGGGATTTGAATAAGTTGTTTACTTTTGTCTTGATTAATTAGAAGAATTGATCTTTGCAAATGCAGTATGGACGCGTAGCCCACATTGATCTGAAGGTACCACCAAGGCCCCCAGGTTATGCATTTGTTGAGGTGAGTTGATAGGTTCTTAAATTGATATGGTTTCTTTGTTTCTACTTTTTTCCCCATTATTAACATTATTTTTTACAGTTTGAAGATGCTCAAGACGCTGAAGATGCTATTCGTGGTCGTGATGGCTATGATTTTGATGGGCATCGGCTACGTGTCAGTCATTCTTCTATATGTAAATATGTTAACACTTTGATTATGATATCCACGTGGCTTGGCTTATCTTGTATGCTCTCATATATTTATAGGTGGAACTTGCACATGGTGGCCGTGGACATCCATCATCAAGAGATCGTAATAGTAGTCATAGCAATGGTCGTGGTGGACGTGGTGGAGTATCCAGGCGATCTGAATTTCGTGGTGTGTACATTATTCAATACTCTTATTTTGTAGTGTATTTGGAATATATTGTCTTCTGAAGTTGTTCTTGTTCCACCATGTAGTGCTTGTCAGTGGATTGCCTTCTTCTGCTTCATGGCAAGACCTTAAGGTGAGCATCAGTGTGGATAAGTTGGTAAGAAAAAATCTATGTGCAAGCCTTTTTTTTTTCACACATCCAACAAACCACTGAAGTGGTCCCACAATGATGAAAAGTATTGGTGTTTTGAATTTTTTATAACCATAATGGGTCCTGGGACAAGTGGTATGTTGACACACCTGGCTTGCTAGTAGCAAAACACTTTCTGAAATTTTAATTTTGATTAATCGATGTCTTGTATCAGGACCACATGCGACAAGCTGGGGATGTTTGTTTTTCCCAAGTTTTCCGTGAGAATGGTGGTAAGACAGATAATTCTAATGGTATTGTTTGAAGTTTATAATGACATAGTGGCGGTGTCAAAATTTGAGATGATTCTAGTTTTTGATGGTTCTAGTTTTCTATTGATCTTTACCATCTTTCCCTTTTACAATATGGGTGAAGGACCTGGATAATAGTTCCTCTTTGGTCTGGATTGGGTGCCAATGGCCATTTTACACCTTCAAATGAGAGGCTAACACGTCAATCACCCAATTTCTTACTTTGCAAGCTTGACCACACGAGATCACAGCCCACTTTTGAATCTCAGTTGCTTTTTCCCGACGCTCTCAATCTCTCTCTCACTCGATCTCGTCATCATTCCTCTCTCAATCTCTCAACCTGCAACCACCATCCCTCCTCATCGTCACTGCTGTCTCCCATTCACATGTTCATCGTTGTAACCACCATAACTTAGCGGTGTAATCTCAGTTTTCTCCTCCTCCTTATAATTCTAATGATTCTCTCTGTCTTCACTATCCAGTTCCGCCGCACCACACGGTTAGTTTTTCAATCACTGGTTCCTCCCCATCTCACAGCCCAATGTTTTGCCACACTACAACACAGCCTATTATTCTAAATCTAAATCTTCCATTTGCTGCAGTAAAACTCCGGAACACAAAACCCCCAACCCAAAAAAATGTGCCAACAGCAATGATTTCTTCAAGTTAAGCCTAAGAAATCAATTTCTGAGCAACGATTCCACCTTTTATTTCTATCTGCAATTTCTCAGTAACCAGAGAATAAACTGAAAAAAAGAAAAAAAAGAAAGACTACATCGACCAACGATTAAGCTAAAGACAAGCTGTGACACATTTAGTGCATGATGAAAGAACATGGGTTTTCAAGAGCAAAGGAAATGGACTTCAATGGGGCAAAAACGGCTTACAGTTGTGGTAGAACACCAGGAGGGAGGGAGAGAGAGGGCTTAATCCTGTGTTGTCAAGTTTTACTTTACACCACATCCAGATTCCAGGTTTTCCCTCTGGATAAAAGTTGGTATGCAGTTAAGAAATTTCTAAACCCTATGGGAGCTGTGCCAAATTCCTTGCTTCTAATGAAGTTATCATTTTATACCTAGATTTGGGACAGGGAGTGATGGGCTTTTGGGATTGTTGCGCATGTATGTATTCACACACACACAAAAATACACATTTACAATTATTTTGATTATGATTGTTTTGTTGTTTTGTGTTTGTTACTTGATACTGGTATTTGAGCCAAGAGCTCAGAAGAAAACATGTGGGATTTAATTTTCCTTTCTAAATGTCTGTAATGTTTGTTTTGTAGGCACAACAGGGATTGTGGATTACACAAATTATGAAGACATGAAGTATGCAGTAAGTGAAATCTCTTTTATGATTGCCAATGAACAATATGAATGACCTCCCCTGAATTCGAGTTCAATCAGGTTTAAGTAGCTAGTTTTCTGAATTTGTACTCCTCTTTCTGCAGGTAAAAAAACTTGATGACTCTGAGTTTCGGAATGCATTTTCTCGGGGATATGTTCGTGTATGCATTAACTTAGATACTTTTGAATATTTCACTTTTCCTCTTGGTGCATGTCGTCTTTGTTTATTGTTGTATTTGTTTACAGGTTAGGGAATATGATTCAAAGAGGGATGCCTCTAGGAGCCCTAGTCGTGGTCGATCTTATTCAAGAGGCAGGAGCTATAGCCGCAGTCGTAGTCATAGCCGAAGTATTAGTCGGGGCAGGAGCAAGAGGTAAAGTCATAGATGTCTTGGTAAGTCCGTAATTATTTTTTGCTAACTCTCTGATTGTAATGCAGCAAGTCTCCAAAAGCCAAATCTTCTCACCGTTCGCCTGCTAGATTGCAGTCGAGGTCTGCTTCTCGATCTCGCTCTCGTTCTCCCCCTGGTTCAAGGTCCCGTTCTATGTCAGGGTATGCATTTTTCTCTCCATATGGGGGGTGTGTTTTATTGATCTTATCATGCTTGATGCTAATGGGTCTCTTTTCCTTGAAAGATCGAGGAAATTCGTGAGACAATGTCATCTTGTTGGCTGCTTTATTGATCTCTCTGGGGGATTTTGGGACATCCTTAAGGGATGGCATCTTTTGAGTTAGTTCGCAGAGTTATTCAATCATAAGTGCAAAATACCTTGGGATCCCATAATTAAGTCCTTGACTTGCAGCTGTTGACTCTTTGAATGCATCTTTGCAATTGTTTGGGCTAACCTTACTCTGTTGCACCTAGCTCACCTGTCAGTCACTGAGTTTACAATCCTTGACTCTCCACTATCTTTACTGAAGTATGTTAGTGTTGATGTTCATGCAAGCTGTAACTCTAATTTCAAGTGCTGAGGGGAAGAAATTCGTGCTCACTCTTCAGCTTGAAATGGCGTTGCCCTGGAAAATTTTGCTAATGATTCAAGTAATTTTTTGGGGTTATCAGACGTGATTTTGTGTTCCTTTTACCATTTTACTTTTGCATCAATATCTTAACTATTTGTGTCTTTAAAGGTTGGGGTGGAGCGAATGTACATCAATCGTCTTTCCTGTTTCCTTTGTTTGTGTGAAAATTCCCCTTTTGTGTTTCTAGATATGGATACATGCAGCGAAGTGGGGATTGGATATTAGGATCTTGATGGGATTTGGTTCTGTTGCCTGCAACTCTTTTGGTTGTGGAGGTATGCTGTTTTTTAGATGGGCAGCTTCTGAAACCTTGGCGGTGCCTCTGTTCTAATTTTTTTTAGCATTGCAAATGTCCATGGGTGCTAGATTGGGAACAAAGGAGATCATGGTTGCAATTTTAAAGCTGGATATCTGTGAACTAAGTGGCATTGGGATTTGGATATCATCATCAATGAGCAGTAGAGATGATTTCATTTTCCTTTTCTGCTCCAACATTTGCCAAGCTAATAGGCTGCTCTCTGGATTTGTTTGGTACAGTAGGGAAAATTTCTCTTCCCTGTCCACTGGTGTCTTGAAAATACCTTCTGATGCTTTCATTAAGATTTCTTGTCTCTTATGAGTTTTTGTCATGTTTATAGACTGGAGTTATATGAATTGGCCTGATATTTTTTGTTTTGTTGAACTTCTATATATTATATTTTTGGCTTTTCCATGTATCCATTTGGATATGGTAACTCCGTGGAAGAGGCATCAAGGCTCTTGGATCGAATTTGGTAAAAGGAACATGTGGGTTTTAAAATGGGTTGTTTCTGGAACTTTTGCAGATCCCGCTCAAGATCCAGATCTCCAGTGCCTTCGGTAAGTGTTTTATTTGTTAGACTAAATATAAGTTGTGACATGCCCCCATCCAAGGGTTGGGCTGGACTGTCTGAGACAGATATTTTACTGGGCTATTTTAATTATTAGAGCCTCATCTAGTTTAATAAATTTTTAAAAATGATTCTGAAAAAATCGTGATCTAATGTGTATAAAGCTTGCCTGCCGTTTCAACAAACATGTTATCCTTTGAATCAATAGCTGGTCCTAGATTCTTGATATTGGACTTATCAAAAAAAGATTCTTGATATTGGATTTGGGTATACCTGCCATTACAGTTAGACAAATAAAATTGATGTTATTACTTAAAAAAAAAAAAAATTTGATGTTATTCTCTTACAGCGTGAGAAACATAAGAGTGAAAGCCCAAAGAGACGCGGTACAAGCAGGAGCAGGAGCAAGAGCAAGAGCGTATCCAGGTCTACTCAACTCTAATTTCTTTTTCCTATTATCATTGACAGGATGGAATTACTATCTTTTGTCAACGTCATCCTTTTGTTGTTCTTTATGAAGAAACAATGATAGCTTCTATCGGAATCCTGATTGCAAACTTGTTTGGCAGGTGAGATCTGATTGCAGCTGATCTGTTAATCCCTGAAGCACTGATGAGGGTGTGGTCTTTTTCTGTTTTTCTTTCTACTGTACCAGAAACTATGCTTGGCAAGCAATAGCAGGCCTATTATAAGTAGAACAGACTGGAGTTTGTGGTTGCATTTTAAACTGTCGACATGTTTTCTAAATCTTTTTGAATCCTTGTTAGATTGGAACTTCAACATTTTCCATGTTTGTATTTTACATGTGATTTGCAAAATTCCATCTTTCCATATATATATATATAAGGGATTTATGATTACTCTGCTTCGTAGTGGCCATTGCCCCCCAGCATTCTATTGGGCTAACAGATTTTGATTTTGGTTTTTTTTTTCCTCTTAAACAATTAGAAAAAAGAGAGCATACTACTTGCATCAGCAGGGTGCTCAAAGCATTTTATCAAAGGTCCTGTTCGGAATTGATCATCAAAATTCTGACATTTTATTTCCTGAATATATATTTTCAGTATGGATATTTATTTATGGTGTATCGATTTATTTTTGCAAAGCTGAGTTGTAAATGCGTGAAGAACTCAACCCTGTTTTTTGGCGACCAACTAGAACAGTCTCTCTCGCACACTGAAGCCCCCATGAAATGCTCAAAACTAGCTTGACCATAGAATCACAGACTCAGGTTTTATTTGGCTCGAAGGTTTGTGGAAGTTGACTTCTTTTTTATTTTTTAAGAAATAGATATTATTGCAAAAAGGGACCGGAAATTGTAACAAAGCTTTCAGTGCAATGTTTACAGTCACGCAAATAAATAAATAAAATTAGAAGTGAAAAGCGGAGTCAAAATGAAATGTTGCAATCAAGAAAGAAAACGTTTCTCAAGAAAGGGTCGATCGATAATATTTATTATTGAAAAAATCTGCACGACTTATTATTTACATAATTTCTACCCACCATATTTTTTTAATTTTATTATTTTGTTTTTATCTAATATTTAATATATAAATAATGAATAGAAAAATTGAATTAGTTTAAAAAGAATAATTTAAAAAAAATTTTAAAAATATTATAAAATTTTTAAAAATATGATGGATGGAAGTAGGAGAGGTTGCTAACACGTCATCAAAATTGGTGGGGTCCAGTTCTGTCAAATCCTGTTAAACAGGTGAGACTTGAGAGGCTTCAAATTCAAAATCAAAAACAGTGGGATAGGCATTGGCAAACCGAGAGAGATTGAAAATGGATGTCTTTATAATGGAGTGACAAGGCAGGCGATAAGAGAGACGGCAGGCACATGATGGCCCCAATGGAACCGAAACCACAACAACAACATCAAAAACATTGTGGAGTAGGAAAAGCCAAGTGGATGTGGAAGCGTCGTTTACGGGGGATGACTCCTTATGTGCTGGTGCTGCTGCCCTCCCTTCCTTTTCTGCCACTCATTTCTCTTCGTATGCGATACCATAACTTTGTCTTCTTTCAGTGGTCGGTCCCCCCCCTCCATGTTGGAAATATATTATATAAAAACAAATGCTAGACTGAGATTTCATAAGAACAAGATTATATAATGATATAGTTTTATGTGATATGTTATATTGATGTATTTTTTTTTGTCAAGGCCGAATGTCAACATTTTGGTCGAATGGCCCACGACGATACTCGACAGAGGTGATTCGACAATATAAAGAAAGACAATTAAAATTTACGTGATTCGACAATATGTCTTTTAAGGGCAAAACCCACTATATCTATTGATTTTATGGTCTCATAATTTCACTTCGATGAAAATAGAGTTGATGAGAAGTTGATTAAGATATTCTTCCCGCAACATTTCTGGAGAGTATGAAAAAAGTGTCAAATGCTCCCTTCTTTAAGAGCACTAGCATTGGCTTGGCCAAATGCATCTCTAAACTTTAGCCAATATCACATTTTTTTACATTTGCCTATTCTATTTACATTCAATCCCCACATTGGATTAGCCATTTACCCTCTATATAATAATAAAATATTATTAAATTAATAATTTTTTTATTTAATTTATTTGTATCACATTTTATAATTCTACCAATTGAATATTAATAATAATTATATTCTAATTAAATTAATATTAAAAAATTTATATTTTTAAAAATCATTTAATGTTAATAATATAAAATATTAATTAAACTCATCTAAATTTATTAATTACAAACCAAATAGTATTTTAATTGAAGTGATATATTAATATTTTAATATTTTCTTGAAGTGAGAAATTAATATTTTAATATTTGGTGAATCAATAGTGATTCTCCATATTTGGCCAATCACTATAGCAAAAGTCCATTTTATTTTAGACTTGGCCAATCCAATGTAGAGTGTTTCTAGTACAAATTATCTAAATTTTAACCAATCTTTAACTTTGACCAAGCTAATGCTAGTGCCCTAATAGATGCCTTCTACATTCTCATTAGATTTATCTTTTTTACTTTATGTCTAATCCTCGTTTTTACATATCTCACTCGTTTTATTGTATGTTAGAGCACTTTTTAGTCCACCAATTTTAACTGTATCTCTTCCTTATTTTATCTTTCTCTCTTGACACATTTTGTCCTTTGCTTATTGCCATGGCAGTAGACCTTTCCAATTGGATCTATCTATACTAAAATGTTTTACAATGAGACATATCAATTCGTGATTTGTTTTTGCAAACCTCTTGTAACTAAGGTCCCATTTAGATTTAGAAAGTCTCTCATATCATTTTATTTCATTTCATCATTATAAATTTTTTAAATTCTTACATAAAATATAATAAACAATTCAACTTTTTTAAACTAGCTCTAGGTGTTTCTCAAACTATAAAGACTTAGACTGTGTTTGGGTTTATCATTAATTTTTAATTTTATTATTTAATATTTTATTATTATTATTTTACTACTATTTACCAATCATATCACTTCACTAATTTTATTCTATAATTATAAATTAAGTTTTAAACCAAGATATTATTATAAAAATATAAATTTGTAAGAATATTATATCATTTTACAACTTTTACAAGTAGATCAAATTAAAGAGACCTTTGATGAAGAAGCACATCACTTTCAGATTTTTGCTATTGTGGCAATGGATAACATTTGGTTCACTAGAAATTAGAAAGTTCATGTAAACAATAGCATAGCAGTAGATCAATTTGTCAAAAAAACCTTAGTCATGTATCAGGAACATTGTAAAGCATGGGAATGGAAATGCTCAGAAGTCAATTCTAATTGGAACTGGAAGCCACCTGAATTTGAAGGCACCTACTCCATCACATTTGATGCAGCAGTGAGATAGCATGGTAGCACATCAGCAGCAGTATACAGATAAAAGAAATGGAGAAGTTCAATTTGTAATGACTAGGTTCGTATGGAGTACTGATTCAAATCAGAGTGAAGCGATTGCAACCTACATTGGAGTTCAAGAAGCATTTATAAGAAATATCAGAAAACTTATCATTGAAGGGGATTCTCAAAATGTTATCAACAAGATTAATCATCCACAAAAATCAAACAATTGGGAATTAAAAAGAGTAGTAAGGGATACTAGATTTTTGTTAAAAGAGCTAAAAAAATAGAGAGCAGTCAATATATATTGATCACAAAATCGATGTGCGCATTTAATCGCGCAATAGGCATATTCCAATAATAAATTTAAAAAAATCCCTCTAATAAAAATATTATCATACTTATTAAATTTTCATAGTGAAAAGGATATTCCCTTCATAATCTCATAAGTTTATACTATAATCTATTCTTGTAAGAATACTTTTCTTTACTAATGAAGTCACTTTAGAAAAAAAAAAGATCAAATTAAGAGAGAGAGAGAAACTGAAACTCACAATTATTGCAAGTTCTTAACTTTTTTATTGGGGGACGAAAGATATTTTAGGAATATGTGGTTGAAAAGTAAAGCAGATATCAGCCTTATTAATTTCTATAATTTGTTCTTTTGGGGGAAACAGGCCTCTTGATTGGTCCCTTTTTTGATTGGTCCCTATTTAATATTTATTTATAATGTTAGCATGACATGCAGTTTGACCTTTGCAGCCCCACCCAAAAAAATATCATTAAAAAATAATGAAAGGTGAGGAAATAAAATAAAATAATAAAATAATTTACTTACCCAAATTAGGTAAGTAAATATAAAATGTTTTGTTCAGAAATCGCAAGTCCACACAGACATCATATCACAAAGCATAAAGGCAACGCTTCTTCTGCTCGCACAAACTCATCTCAATTCTCTCTCCCTGTCTCTTCTCTGAATCTCTCCAAAACCCGATTCAAATCTCTCCCAGTAAAATCTCTGAAAATCTCAATTGTAAGCGAAGCACATTCTTACCCATTATCACATATCCACGAGAAATCTGTACCTATTTTCACAAAATCCACCAGAACCGATTCGAAAAACCTATCAACAGCAATGACGGACATCGTGTTCTCAAAGCTCCCCGAAGACGTCGTGCTCAACATCTTCTTCAAGCTAGAAGACGATCCGCGCAACTGGGCCCGGCTCGCCTGTGTCTGCACCAAGTTCTCGTCCCTCATCCGCACCGTTTGTTGGCGGCACAAGTGCTCCAACACCATCCCCTCCGTCGTCTCCGATCTCCTCTCCTCCTCCGCCACCAGCTCCTCCTGCCCTCCAGGCGGCTGGGCCGCACTTCACAAGGTCTCCGTCTGCTGCCCGGGCCTCCTTCACGCGGGCGTGCTCCTTGAGAACTCGGATTTCGGTCTGGAACGAGAACTCGGACCCGACGAGATTTACCGAGACTCACTTCCGACTCCATCATCTGTCATAACACCATCCTCCACTGAACCATACCCGAGCCATCACATAGACGAGGTCAATTCAGAAGCTGCTTGTACCTGGTCCCTCTATGACGACCTGTATTTTGATACTCTTTACAACGTTTCGGATTCCCAAGACGTTCCCCAGGTTGTTGACGGTGAAGAGGTTGTTGTCGATGTCGGTTCCGGTGTCGGTGTTGTTGCGGTGGAGGGAGAATACTCGGTGCCCAAGAGAAGGAAAATCTCTTGGGGTATGCGCTCGCATTTGGCTTCTGGGGCTTGGAATCTGAGCCGGGAGGAAGGGAGTAAGCTCCTCGCGAGACAGTTCCGCGATGATTTTTTGTACGTTTGCGATTGGCCAGGGTGTCTTCACATTGAGGAGAAGAGGAATTACATGCTTTTCAGAGGGATTTTCAAGAACTTCAAGAGGTCCCGGGTGTGGAGGACCATAAACGATGGGAATAGGAGCAAGGTCGACGTGAATTGTGCGTTCTGTGCGTGCAAAGAAACTTGGGATTTGCACTCCGCGTTTTGTTTGAGACGGGGTTTCGGGTACCACGACGATGGTGAGCCGGTTGTTCGAGCTTATGTCTGCGAGAATGGGCATGTCTCCGGGGCGTGGACGGAGTTTCCATTGTATACGTAATCTAAATGCTGTTAATAATTCTAATTTTATCACATGTACATTTTAAGTGGCTTTTCAGTTGACTAAACTCACTTAAATGTATACTTCGATCGGCATGATTGAAGATGATAAAATCTAGATGAAGAGTAGCATTGCTCTACGCCTAATGCTCTCAATCATTTATGCTTATGTTTATGTGCATCTTTGTTATGGTCTCTTGGTTCTTCCATTTCTCCATGTATCTAATGATCATAGGATTTTAAGGTACCAAGGAAACTCTGATGTATTTGTTTCATGTCTATTGTGTTATTCTTCTTCTTTTTTTTTTTTTTTGCCCTGTGCATTTGCGGATTTGTTATGTCTGTTGTTACATTTATGACATGTTTCCCAGTGTGATTTGAATTTAATCAAGGAACATATGGTTTGAACTTTCAAATTAGTTTGTGCTGTGGTTGTGAAATTTGGTTGAGAAAGGCTTTCATCATTTTATGCATATTATCCTTATTGTTTTGATGAAAGATTGAGTTGAACTTTGGGATCCAAATATTGGTTCAGTTATCAACTTTCAATTCAATGCTCTTCTCATCGTGCTTCCTTTGCCATGTGTTGTTTTCTTTTGTATTTGCCAAGATAAGATTGTGATAGATAATCATAGAAATGTTGATACTTTGGATGAGAAGAAAACCAACCAGCCTAAAAGCGAAGAACTGGAAGTGCATTTAGTTTGAGAGTTATCAGGTTTTGGTTCTTGATTGGCTTACCCAAGCTTTTCATAGTCAAGTGATTATCTTTGTTTTCACTCATTCATAATCTCAGTATGATAGCAGAAGAGTTGGTTTCTTTATTGTTGGCAGGGGAATGTGGTGAGCAAAGATATGTATATAAAGCAGGTGAGGGATCTATTTCAAGTATTTTCTTTTTAGTCTGTTTATGCTTTCAAGATAGTGCTGCAAGTTGGCCTTTCCCTGCTCCTTCCTGGGGTTTTTATAGCTTATATGAGATGCTGCAACAATGACTGGAACACTAATCGTGGTTGATTGAATTTGGACAGACTGTATTCTATCTGATTGTCCAGTACTAATAAGACATTACAAGAGTCTATTCACTCTTTGTTTTTATTTTTATTTTTAAAAACTGATATTCATACAATTATTTTACAACCAAACCAATATGACAGCGCATTAGTGCTGTTTCATAAAAAATATTTATTATTTATTTATTTATTTGAATTTGAATTTCAAACTTTACACCTTCTAACCTTCTACTTGAGACGGGCCTGTTTGGTTGTTGAACTCCATTCAGCTTAGCTGAATTCGGTTTACTTTTAGACGTGTTTTAACATCCAAATACATGATTTACATCTCCACTCACTTCAGTTCCTTTTATGACTATAGTTGATGTAACTACAAAAATAATCTCTCTCCCTCTACTTAGAGATTCTTGACACGACGGAGCAAATTCAAGTCTCAAAACTACTCCATCTAATATTTCTTTCTCCTTCCCTTTTTCTCTCTCTGTCTCTCCTGCCTAGGGGTGTTAAATCGTGTTAACGGGTCGTGTTCGTGTCGTGTCAAGACATATATATTTTACTATATAGGTCAACCCTAACCCGACCCGTTAAACTTATCGTGTTAAAATCTCAAACCCTAACCCAACCCGTTAACATAATGGGTCATGTCGTGTCAACCCGTTTTGACCCGTTTATGTAAATAACTTGAACAAACCCAAAATTAATTCGTTTGACCTAATTAAGTTTAGTATAACTTTATATAAATATTAAAATCACAATATCTATAAAAAAATATAAAATTAATTACAAGTCCAAAATTACAATTCTAAAGAAAAAAATATCGAAATTAAAATTCCAACAATTTTATTTTTAGGTATAAGGGTATAATTGTAACTTCATCTTTCTTAACGGGTCATAACGGGTTGACCTGTTATCAACCCGTTAAGCAATCGTGTCTTAATGGGTCAACCTGTTTTGACCTGAACCCGTTAAGGCTAAACCTTAACCCGCTTTTATCGTGTCGTGTTCGTGTTGGATTAATGGGTCGTGTCACATATTGCCACCCCTACAGTCCTGCCCGTCCTTCTTCTTCCCCAACCCGTTGGACATTCCAACAAACAAATCCTTCCCACTGTAAAAAAAGAACCATAGATTCATTGCTTCGAATTGCAAGTTTGAGCAACTGTAGTGTGGTTCGGCATTTATGGTCACTTGCTCATAATGTTGGATGCAAAACTTCCCAACTTGTACAAGGACAATGTACACAGGCAAGAACATAAAATTCAGTCTTGAAAATGCTAGTATTTCAATGTGTTTGATGAAAAACCAAAATACCCAAACTTCCCCAACCCATCAAATTACAAATCCTTAATTTTTAACAATGTGCAAAATGGAAGAGGAATTGAAGATGATAGGCTTACCGTGAGTGGAAGAGGATTTCGCTCACTTCTGGATAGAATGATGCACGTTCCAAGTGAGAAATGGAAGGAAAAATGGAAGTGGAGAAAATGTACGGAGGAGGAACACAGGATGAAGGCAACGAGATTGGAAATAACCAACTCGCTCGAGCGGGTTTTAAATGCAACAAGCGAAATTATTCCTGCTTCATGCACCCGCTCGAGCGAGACCTCACTTTCTAGAGCTAACTATGAACAAGTGCTAAGTCCATTGGCGTTTTACGGAGTTTAATTTCCTCAAGCAATTGTGGTATTTTTTTACTAGTAATGAAATAATATGGAAATCAATAATAGAATAAAATGTGGCCATCACCCATACGAATTTTATTAGTCATTATTCAATTTTGTTTTTATAAATTTGGAGAAATTAAATTTTGTTTTTATAGTTGGTGGAATATTTTTTTTTCTCTAATTTTTTTACATGCATGGAGGAAAATAATGTTTGATTTATCTTCTTTATTAGTAAAGGAAATAATAAAATAATTATTCAATCATTATAATAACTTTCCAATCATTTGTGGGTCCCATACATTTTTCAACTTCTCATAAAAGTACTAAACTCATCTTAACATCTAAATACATCTAAACTCATTTTAGATGAGCCATACATAACTCTCTTTATTACTCAACTCACTACTATTCATAAAGAATTCAGTTTAGCTCAGCTCAGCTTAACATCTAAACGCAGCTTGAGGCTTCGTTTGGATCATAGAAGCAATTGAGCTCATCTCAGTTGAGTTTAAATTTAAGCTTAGCTTAACATCAAAACATACAACTTCCAAATCACTAAACATCACTCAATTCAAGATCTCTTTACACGTGGTACCTATAACTTTTTCAACTCAACACCTCTTTATACGCGAGATCCACAATCTTTTTTAACTTTTTATAAATACATCTAAACTTATCTTAACATCCAAACACATTTAAACTCATCTTAGGTAGATTCCACAAAACTCATTCTACCATCTCAACTCACTACTATTCATAAAGAACTCAATTCAACATCCAAATGTAGCTTAAGAAAAAACACAAAAAGCTCACACGACTAGGGCTGTAAACGGACCGAATGGACCGGACCGGACCTAGTTCATTCGGTTCGGTCCACGGTCCAAATTTTATAGGACCGAATTCATTCGGTCCAGTCCATGGTCTATGTGTTTTTCGGACTGGACCTATATAATTTTCATCTAACCTAATCCTATCACTAACTAATATATAATTATACCATATTATAATTAAGTATAGACTATAGTTATCCAGTTATACTTATACTAATATTACTAATCTATAGCTATACTATATTACTAATAGTCTAATACTTTATACTAATACTATTATATAGTTATACTAATCATAATTCATAATAACTAATCACTATAAGTCTATAACTATATATATTTAATATCAATATATTAATATATTCTTTAATGTATTATTAATACTATTAAGTATTAAGAGTTATAGTATAAATTATAATATATGTATAATTTATAAATTTATAATAGTATATATAATTAAATATTTTATGCTTATTTATAATAGTATGTTAAGTATGTATCTTTCTCAATTATGGATATAATATGTATAGATAATTAAATTATTTATGATTATTGCTTCATATACAAAATGTTAAAAGTTGTATATGGCTCAAACATACTTTAAGTTAGTAATAAAGTAATAATTAACATCATCAATAATGTAATTTTCATTTAATTTATTATCATTGACCATATAAAATATTTTTTTATTGAGTTTGTTACATAATCCATATTAATAAGTCACTTAGTTTAATTTAGTATTGTAAATAATTTTTTTTTATTAATTGATGTAAAAAAAAAAAAAAAAAAGGTCGGACTGAATGGACCGGACCGGACCGGACCGATGACTACCGGTCTGGTCTGGTCCCTATAGGAGTTCAGTCCGGTCCGGTCTGACCATGACTGAAAAAATTCGGTCCATGACCGGACTGGACCGAACCGGGCCGGACTGGCCCGTTTACATCCCTACACACGACATAGCCCCGTTTGGATAGAGATGAGATGAGATGATTTAAAATGAAAGTTGAAAGTTGAATAAAATATTATTAGAATATTATTTATTATTATTATTATTGTTATTTGAGATTTGAAAAAGTTCAGTTGTTTATTATATTTTGTAGAAAAATTTGAGAAAATTGTAATGATGAGATAAGATGAAATGAGTTGAGATGTAACAATTTCTGTATCCAAATGAGACTATAGCAAACCGAAGTTATTTAAATGATATAGAAAATAAATAAAACGTGATATATGATAGTAAAAATCATTAAGTAAAAGTTAATTTTTATAATATATTATAAATAAAAGATACAAAATTTATTGAGAATGTTGTAAGAGTTTCATCGGATTATTCTACTTGTACGCTCTTAAATCATAATAAAAATATCTATAAATGAAATTTCTCAAGGCCCCTAAAGAAGGTATGATGCATTATTATTTCTAGTGTATGCACAAAACACGTTGAATGTATATTACCAAACTTTGGATGACCTTGAATAATGATTATGTGATAGGTGACTTGGAATAATATAGATATGTATTTAAGGTACAAGTCATGTGTAGGAATTTAAAAAAAAATGGGACCATCATGACAAAGTAAATTTTTTTCATATGGGTCCCACTTTTTATAATGAGCAATGCTTGCACACTTTAGACCTTGTACAAATCATTTTCCAAAATTCAAAAATTAAACAAAAGATATATATTTAGTGAAGTGCCAAAAAATAAAAATGGAAAAAAAAATTACCCATTTTTTCCTTTCTTTGGAGGGAGAAAATAGATGGGCTTGTTTGGATTCAGAGATGAGATGAGATAGTTTTAAATGAAAGATAAAAGTTTTTATACTATGAACTTAAATTATTGTTAGAATATAATTTGTTAGAATATAATTTTTAATATAATTTTTGTTCTAAGATTTGAAAATGTTGAATTATTTTTTGTATTTTATTTGAAAGTTCGGAAAAATTGTAATAATCAAAAAATAATTAAATGAAAAAATTGAAGATTTAAAATTGTAAAGTGTTTGTACTTGTTGTGTTTTGATATTGAGATGAGATTGAAGCATCTCTCAATCCAAACCAGGCTTAGCCTAAAGAAAACACGATGCATTATTGCCACTAGTGTACGCACAAAACACATTGAACGTATATTACCAAACTTTGGATGACCTTGACTAATGATTCTGTGATATGCGACTTGAAATAATATAGATACGTATTTAAGGTGCAAGTCCTATGTATGAATTTGAAAAAAAAGGACAATCATGACAAAGTGGCTTTTTTTTTTTCATTTGGGTCCCCACTTTTTACAATGAGCAATGCTTGCACACTCAAGACCTTGTTCAAATCATTTTCCAAAATTCAAAAATTGAACAAAAGATATATATTTAGTGAAGTGCCAAAAAAATAAAAATGGAAAAAAAAATTACCCCATTTTTTTTTTTTAAATTTCTTTGGAGGGAAAACATAGATTAGTGTGATTTGTAGAATTTTCCTTTTACCTTTGCTCTTCGCTTACTAACCGACCCCAATTTGTTTCACTTATTAGACACCATGCCAATGGATAGAGAGATGTCGTTTTCATAGAAGTAAGCTTTTCACATTTTGGGAACGAGATGCGAATAGAAATGCTTTACAGATCGAACATATTACATGGAAGATATGCTGCTGAAGAGCATCTCTTTATACTTGAATGGCTGTTTAACTCTGACACTGCTTGTTTTATACATATCCAACGCAAGCATCCATTAGAAAAATGATGATTTCGGTCCAAGATGCTTGCACTCTTTCACCTTTGAGCTTCTCTTTCTATATCCTGTTGGGTCAAAAGCCACCGACCGGAAATTTGGGCTCTCAACCTTCAAATTATGTGTCTCTCTTTCACTTGAAACTCTCCAGTTTGAATAATAATTTGAGGAATTATCATAAACTAATGACGATATTGGGTGCAAATGCCAGTTTGTGTTACTTATGGGGGAAACCTTAAAATGTACAAATTACGATTATTGAACAATAGTTTGTGAAGGGAAAACATGTTTTCTCTCTCTTACTTTTTCTGTTGCTCACAAAACATTGAGAGATTCTTTCAAAATATGATATTTTTTTGGGGGTTGAATTTAATGAATTTGTAGAGGCAGTTACTTGTGAAGGCGATTTGAATTGATGTAGCATATACACTACGGGTAACAACAGTGCATATGTAGAGTAATGATATTCTAAGGCTTCTACATTGCACACCATTTGATGTGGCTGCTATGTAGATGGTGTATTGTGTAGAAGCCTTAGAATAACATTACTCATTGGGTTTAAGAACAAAACAGAAGAGGTTGATTTTGGTAAATGATAGGGACAAGCAGTCATTCCATAAGGGTCTATTAATTGGTAATGGCTAGGCCAAGTCTAAGTCCAAATTTTAACCTCTTTTTTTTTTGGAGTTAAAACTCCTGTATTGGACTAGCTAAATAGATATTTGTAAAACTTTCAGTTACAGTAATTTAAGACTCCTAATCATATTTAGAAAGTTACTGTAAAAGGACCAAATCAATATTTTATAATTTTCTCATCCAGCTACCTCTCTTTTAATGTTAAATTTTAATACAAAATATTAAATATTAAATACAAGTGTATTTACAAAATATTGATTTTTTAAATATTATTAAAATATATAATATTATATTACCATTTTGAATTTAAGATAGCTAGTCTAATGTGGATTAACCTCTCCAAAAATTTTGGGTATAGCCAAAACCTCAAATTTCTAGTTAAGGCTATAACTTATAAAGGTCGCTTTAACAGTTTGAATTACCAACTCTACCACTCCTTTCCAAAAAGAGTCAAGATTTCTTTAGTCTTTTGCAGACATTTTGCCCCCATTCCTTGATAGACTCAGAATTTGAAATAATATCAGGGCATCATAATGGGAAATCCAAGTTACTTGCAATTCATAGTCCTCAGCATCCTTCACTAGGTGACAATGCTGATAGTTCTAGGGTAGAATAGAATTAATGCAAACTTACCACATATCTAGGTAGCCTTTTGTTGTGAACCCCTGTACTTCCCAGAGAATTTAACAAAGCCAGTGCAAGCATCCACACGAAGTTAAACAAAAGCATTTCTTGAAAGAAACTAATGTTTTAGCACCACTAGAATGCCAAAAGGTATACAGCATGACAAAACAAGATTGAAAAAAAAAATGTAGATAATTGGACAACAGCTTGTGAATACCCACAGTTAAGTTTGTTTCCCAACATAATTTAGACTTGATAAATTGGTTTATGAACTTGTGCAACCACATTAAAGAAGCAAAACCTCTAGGACTGGTTTCTACGCAATAAGCTACCAGACCTGTTGGCAGAATCAGAGTTGACAACTCTATGATAATATGACCTCCATACTGAGTCGATGTCGGATACTAACGGAGGGTAATGAGACAAGTGCTCTCTTTCCCATGGAAGAACTTGATTTGGCAAAAAAATTTCAGCCTCGTGTAGGTTCGGGACTGAAGGAGATAGAGGAAAGATATGAAAGCTGCCATTACGATCAGGTTGTATGGGGGCTCGCGATACAGAAGGCAAACCCCCAGGACCCTCAATGCTCCTGACTGCATGAGCCCTAGGTGAGGGCATGCCTGGTGAATTGCTAGGTCTTCGCTGATGATGGGAGGTGTGGGAAACCTGGATCATTTCATGGGTGTGAGCATTGGATCCCGGATAATGAGGAACAGCTGAGGAGACAAATGAGTTCCCCGCTCTTGGACCAGACCTATAAAGGTAGGCAAAGAATATTTAGAACAACGCTCATACAAAAAACATCTCTGGCATTTCAATGAGATGTTTTATGTAGGACATGCTTTTCATAATATTTTTTAGAACACTATTTTAAGAATGCGTGACAAAAGGGGCATGCACAATTCCTGCTGTAGGAAATACCATTTGTTTTGTTATTAATGAAAAAAACGTTTCTCACACCTAACATCACCGTATGTCTAGGAATTTCAATATGATACGTGCATGCCACAATTAATTTCACTGACTTGCAAAGCAATAGTGCAGCACTATAATCTATTCTCCATTCAGCAGTGTGCTAAGTAAGGAGCTTAGAAAGAAATTGCTATGATAATTCAACACTGCCATCCAAGAACCAAAAAACCTAGATAGACCTTGGCTTAGGAAGCTCACCCATTAGCGAAGACAAGCGGGTAGGAAACTAATCTGGGCCTTGTAATAGCATCAGAATCCCTGTGAGAAGATCCCAGTGTTGCAGGTGGAACAGAAGCTGGATCAGTACCATTAATATGGCTACTAAACTGGGAGAAGGGAGGGGAATGATTGCCCCAACCATGGTACTGGATGCTACTGGCCGGAAAAGTATGAGGATTAATCTCATTGTGTCCAGGTAGACCATTCCAGGGATAAATCAAATGAGTTTCATCAATGCTATCGCTAGATCTCGAAGATGCAGGTGGAATTGGTCCAAAGTATGCAACATATGAATGAGCTGGAGATGGTGCAGCAATGTGTTCAGCAGGCATGCCATGGTGTTCCCACAGGTTGTGATCTACATGGAGAAATTACACGCATGTTATAAAGTAACTATGGAAACTATGATATCTTGAACATGGAAATCGGGATACAACGGAATACTTACATGTGGTCGCTGGAGATTCCACATTCCTGAAGATAATATCAATATGTCAGAGACAGCAACGAATGAAAATGTTGGGAAAAGGGCTGACCAATTTTTTAAGCAGAAAATAGATGGTGAATTTGATCAGAAAAGTAAATGATATCCAAGTTCCATGTAAAAACGCCAACAGAAAAGTAGATTAAAGTCTATGAGCAAATGCAGTAACTCAATAAAAAGGGGGAATTGAAATAAAAATCAACATAACAGTATGGAGCATTATAATGAAGAACATACTTACAGAGATCCACTCCTCTTCGCCCCCTCCACAAAAAGAAATCACTGCCTGTTTTATTTTTTTGATAAGTAAGTCAAAAGTTTACTGATAATAAAAGGGGAGATATCCAAGTACACAGGGAGTATACAGGATAAACACCTAATTGGTAAAAAAGAAAAGCAGCAGAAAATCCTGGAAACTAAACGTAGATATACAAGATTGAGTAGCCACCCGATTGTATAGGTTCTAAAGATTATTGCCCAGATTGTACCTGCTTTATCCTCCAATTCAACATCCCTGCTTTAGCTTTTTAAGCAAGTTATAGCCACCATTACCAATCTATAGGCCTCAAATATTAAAATGCAGAGTAATGTGCACGCACAAGCAAAGAAGCTCCCTGATGGGGGTGATCCATACTAAAAAAATACTTGTGACTTAACACTAACTGAATCAAATTTTTTTATAAAAAGAAAAAACATTTAAAACCACAATAGGTTTTTTTTCTTCTTTTTTTTTTTTTTTGACCAGTGTAAAACCACAATAGGAAGATCTTGCTTACTCAAGAGACGGAGGAATTCGAGCTAATTCAGCAAATGGACACCAGTGAACTCTAAATGGCTGCAAAGAACATTTGAGAAAATCAAAGTTATAAGCATGGTAAGACAACTTATGAGCAGATATTCAAGGATAAAAGTGTCTAGTTTCTGGTTTTAAGGGTCCAAATAGATCCTCTCTTCATGAAACAATGTATTGAAATGGGTATGTTTTAATTTTATTGCTAGCGTTTTAGGATTTCCATAGCCTGAAGTAGTGCTTACTTTCAGTAATCCATGCACAGAGAGAGAGAGAGCCCAAAATCTTGTTAAAATACATGGACACAGCCGTACACGGGAAAAAAAACACTTTTAGCTGTGTCTTTGTGAGATGCTATTGACAAGAATATTGCTTCTGAATCTGCGCATCAGCTGTAATGACAAGAATATTGCTTCTGAATCTGCGCATCAGCTGTGCAGAACTTGGAAAATTGAGAAATGTTTGTCTTACAATGTTCATCTATATAAAATTTTTTATTAAGTAAATTTATTTTGGTAAGTGTGTTGAACTATATAACATTAAAAGGAAAATTAGTAATGATTTACCATTGCAGAGTAACTTGGGTCATAGGGATCCTCATCATGATTCCAACCATCCATGCTAAACTCTGGAAATGAATGAGTAGAGCCATTTGCATATAACCATTGGCCTTTCTCAACCTTTCGGCAATTTGGGCACTGCATTTCTCCCTTCAAATTAAATGCTGAGCCGATGCAGTCTGCAGAACACATCATAAAGGAAAGCAAAACATGTAAATGCATGCAAGGCATATGAAGGGGACATTATCATCAGTTCACTTTCCTTTTCAAGGTACACAAAAAAATTGAAGAACCCTGAATCTCCTAATTGTTCCAGAGCAACTAGAAAGAGATTCTTTAACCATAAAGAATACATCTGATACCAATCCAGAGGTTTTTGCAACTCAATCATGTATGATGGAATCATCAAGGTTTCATAAAATTACACCGTCATTCCTACTAACTTCCCCTAAATTGAAATATATTATATACCAATCACCATGAAGGCACTAATGCCTAAAAACATTAATAAAACAAATTGTCTTTTCCTTTTTTATATAGATTTTGTAGAAAGGCGGTATCACCATTACCAACTACCCTTGTCATTGTAAGATGTTGAACGAAGGAATAGGAGATAACCCTCTACATCTAACAGGGAAAGGAGGAACACAAGTATCCCAACCTTGACAGGGATGATTAAAAACGATTTACCATCCTGGTTTGGGTAAAGTTCGTAAATTCAATATAGCTGGGTATGGGAGATGCAGAGAAACCATAAAAATTGTTATCCTCTACGCCACATAACCAGCATATCAACCCTAGAAATGCATACAATAAGTACAAAAACAAAAGGAAAACAATGCTGGAAAAAAACATGTAAAATAACAAAAAGAAGAATTCTAGAAAATAGAGATTTTGCTCAATAAGATATGTGACTGCACAGCAACATATCGCTGGTCAGCAAAATGTGTAAAAAAAATTAACACAAAAACAGCAATTAGAAATTTGGTAAAAATGTGTAAATTCTTGTCTTTCCTTTAAAAGTGCAATTGTCACTAATTTATGATAACTAACGATTTTACTAATCATACAGGGTTTTCATTATTTAAAGGAGCTTATGCTAACTTTATTTTTATAAGTAAAGGAGCTTATGCTAACTAAATGGACTATCACATGTTATTTCCTTACCGACCTATTTCTCCTCCTTAAGTTGTAAAATTATAGTTTTATTTTAATCTATTAAGACAGAGATCATAATTTTTATGATTAGGACAGAAAATCAGAAATTATGTGTGAAAACAAGTTTTCATAAAACAATATTTTTTTCTTTTCTTAGTTTCCAATATGTAAATCAGTAACACAGTTTGAAAAACTCAAGGACTAGAAGCTAGAAGGTGATTGATGTATAATACTCTTATCTAAGAGAGATTAGTTCCTACTTTGAACATGGTGCAACTTCGCACAATATCAAGGGAGCTCAATGTAAATTTTCCTATTAAAAAGTGGTATCGCCATATGTATCAATGTGCTGATGTGTATGTATCTACTTTGAACATGGTGTAATGTCGCAGGATCTCAAGGGTCAACGTAAATTTTCATATAAAAAACTGGCAACACCATATGTATCAATGGCTGGTGCATATGCGTGCACATTTTGCGAGTGAAAACTCAACCCATTCCAGACCATATAAGCATAGAATTCATTAACTTTTCACTAAAATTAACAATATGCAATGTGTATTCTTATTTGCCATTTTGGGTATGAAATTAGCAATATGCAACGTGGAGAGTATGGCGTCCATTTCGGGTTTTAAGATATCTCAGCTGCCCATGAAATATCTTGGAGGCCACAATTGCTCTCCCAAAGGAGGTTGGGAATCCGGAACTTGAAATCTTTCAACAAAGTTTTGCTTGGCAAATGGTTATGGAGATATCACTATGAACCCGGGGGGGGGGGGGGTTGTGGTCATCACATTAAAGCATGGGGAACCATGGGGAGGGTGGTGTTCTAATGAGGTGAGTGGGCCTTATGGAGTGGGGTTATGGAAGCATATGAGAAGATGTTGGGACACATATGCAGCAAATACTTGCTATACTCGCTTTACTGTGGGTAACGGATTGAAGGTCAAATTTTGGCATGCTATATGGTGCGGCGATAGGGCACTCAAGGAAGTTTATCCACAAGTTTATGGTTTAGCAAGAATGAAAGAAGCATAGATTGTGGATCTATTAATCATCTCCAATGGTCTTTTCCAAGGGAATGTTACATTCCTTAAAGATGCACAAGATTGGAAAATTGATTTTTTTTTGGAGTTCTTTGACCTTGTGTACTCCACCCATTTGTCGGGGGGAGGTGACGACAAGATATTTTGGTGTCCCTCTAACAAAGGGATACTCACAGTCCGATCTTTCTACCACACCATGACCACGAATAACATAAATACATTTTCATGGAAGAGCACTTGGAAGGCAAGGGCACCTCTAAAGGCAATAATTTTTGTATGGACGGCTTCTTTGGGGAATATTCTCACTCTAGATAACTTGCGGAAATGTCGAAACATAGTCATGAATTAGTATTGTATGTGCAAGAAGAGCGGAGAGTCCATTGACCATCTACTACTTCATTGTGAGATTGCCATGACTTTGTGGAATGAAGTTTTGCTCATTTGGGATTAGCTTGGGTGATGCCAAGAAGGGGAAGTGACCTCCTAGCTTCTTGAAGAGGCATTTAGGGCAACTCTCAAATTGCATCCATATGGAAGATGGTACCAACATGTCTATGGTGGTGCATTTGGAGGGAGAGGAATGATAGAAGCTTTGAAGACCAAGAGCGGTCAATGGATGAACTTAGAAATTTGTATTTCAATATTTTAGTCGATTGGATTGTAGTTGATTTTCATGGCACGACCTTCCATGATTTCCTTCTGTCACTAAACTAGCACGCTTAGGCGTTGCTCTTGTATCACTAAACTAGCACGCTTAGGGCTCGTTTGGATTCAGAAACCATCTCACCTCATCTCATCTCATCATTACAACTTTCCTAAATTCCAACACAAAATATAATAAAAAATTCAAAAATTTCAAATTCCAAAACATTAATAATATTAAAAAATAATATTCTAACAATATTTTATTTAACTCATCTCATTTCACTATCCAAACGAGCCCTTAGTTGCCCTTGTATATGCCCCATATACTTGGGCTTTGCCTACTCTTTTTGATAAATAAAAATTTGTTTACCGATAAAAAAGATTCTTATTTGCCATGATGGAAAAACTTGTGTCTAGTCAAAATTTATTGTATTGACACAGTTATACTCATCTTTTGATGAGTGTAAATATGCACACTCAAAATTATTTCTTGATTGACTTGAGAATTCCCAATATCCCCAACAACAAATAACTAAGAAGCATATCCACCGTCAATCCTAGCACAGTCTAAAGTGATCAAACTAACAATGAAACTACTCATTACAAACTTTATGCAACTGGTTTCCATCATGACGGTCCGTAAACTTTCTCAATAAAATTAAGATATAGCAGCATGTCAAGTGTGTCAAGCCTCATGGAATAACAAAGCTAAAAGAACAAACTCATTGCATCGAGATTCAATAATAAGAGCAAAACAGCCCGCCCCTAATTCTTAACTTACAATGATATTGACAGAATCAGCCCAAATATACCAAATACACATCCATGTCAATAAAGATTCTGTCTGAAGGATTCAAACGCTGAAATAGCAACCTCAAACAACCCCTAATTCTTAACTTAAAATGATAAAATACTCTTAAATTTTTTTACTCCATTCTCCCTAAACCCAAGATTATTTTCCTACACTACCGTTTTAAGACAAACTCACAGGCCAATTTTCGTCATAAAATCTGAACAATTTCCAATTTTCAATCACACAAAGACGACAAAAAACTAAGGAAAACAACGATAAATCTCGTTTACCCAGATGGAACTCGTGCCCACATTGCAGCTTGGCCCTCGATCTGCACCCACTATCGGACACCGAATCCAAGCAAATCGAGCATGAAATCCCAGAAGCTTGAGGTTCCACGATCCCATCATCACCACCACCACCATCCATTATAGGACAATGGTGGTGAGCAGTTTGTCCTTCTGATGAGCACACCAATACCCACAAATTATATATTTCAGCCGAAAATCCGAATCTCTCTCTCTCTCCCCTGTCGGATTACATTGACTGCTGTGTCTGGGAATTTAAGAAGAGTTTTGCTACACAACCTCCTCACACTCCACACTCCACACTTTTTAATATTTTTTAATATTTTTTAAATTTTTTTTGAATTTATTTTTTTGAATTTATTTATAATTTTTTATTCACTATTCATATAAAAATATATTTGATAAAAAAAATTAAAAAAAAAATTAAAAAAAAGATAAAGTGTGGAGTGTGGTGTGAATAGTAGGAGGTTGAGTAGATTTTTTCATCTAGGAATTTCCAATATGGAATAGAATCAATCAATAAATAATAAGCTTCCGGACACTGGCCCGGGTTCCTAGGAGAACGACGTCGCTTCAGTTTCAGCTCGTAAGGCTTCCGGGTTCGGTGTTAAATGCTACGGGTAATGCTCGACGTAATTATCGACGCGATGGATGCAAATGAATAGTTTTTCCAAGAGACATGCAATTCAAAATGCTATAATTTTGATATAATAATTTTACTCTAAGACAAAAAAAAAAAAAAAATGCTATAATTTTGGGCTTGTATCTATTTTTTTTAAAAATTATTAAGTAATTTTAAAAGATGAATGACACGATACTTAGACCTTGTTTGTTTTCGGAAATGAGATAAGATAAGATTAAAGTTAAAAAGTTAAATAAAATATTGTTAAAATATATTTTTTAATATTATTTTTGTATTGAAATTTGAAAAAGTTGAATTGTTTATTTTATTTTATATTAAAATTTGAAAAAATTATAATGATAAAATTGAGATGAGATGATATAAGATGTTTTCTGAAAACAAACGAGACCTTAAAATCTATCGTAATATTCTATAACATTAAAATAGATTGTAAAAATATTTATTAACTTTTTTTAAAATAATAGATTATAAAAATATTTATTTTTAATGGCATGATATTCTATGATAGATTGGGAGTACTACGTGTGTCTGTATTTCAAAACTATCTAATAATAATTTTGTTTTCTGATAGGAAAAATTTATATAATAGTTTATTATTTATTGAATTTTCTTTATTACAAATTCAATTTTATCATTTCGCTTATTAGATTTGTAAAGCTTTTTCTCGTGTTTTCAATTTTACTATTTCACTTGTTGAATTTATGACATTTTTTTTTCTAAGGACCATTCATCAGATTTGATTAACTAATCTTGTGTGTTCAAATGTGACATATTGCTATGTGACTCAAAAAATATAAAAATAATAAAAAAGTTAAGGAATAATGTAGGAACCCTGAAGTCATATAAGAAATTAAAAATTAATAATAATAAAATATTTGTTAAAAGAAGCCATCCTAGGGAGTGAAATAATTCTTTTGTACGCCAAGTTCTATGTTTCTCTCTTTTCTTTTCTTTCCTCTTTTGTCATTATTTTTCTTAGCAAACAAACTTACTTTTGGATTTCATGTCATCTTTTCACTCTTCCATAAGACAACATATCACGAATTAAAGTTATTCTTTTTCATTATTTTATTCTTGTATTCATCTTGAATCACATGTAAGTCACATGTATTTTTTATTTCTTCATGTACTACTATAAATACCAGTCATTATACACAGATGTAAATAACAATTCATTTTTCTTTTATTTTTCTTCCTTCATAAGCTTCTTTGCCTTACCTTTGCTCTGGTAGGGTTTCATCCCTTGCCGTGCTATGCTTTTGTCCCTTTGTATTCTACTAGGGTTTACATTTTACATGATATTAGATGTTTTGTTTTATTTTATTTATTGCTTCTTGCTTCCATGGTGCCATCTCACAAATTCATCTCCGAGGATGCCACTTCTCCTTACTTTCTTCATCCTAGTGATAGTCCTGGTGTTCTTTTGGTCACTCAACCTCTTCTCGATGAGAACTATATGCTTGGTCCCTTTCGATGTCTATGGCTCTCTCAGCGAAGAACAAGCTTGAATACGTTGATGGATCTATTCCTAAAATTTCGGATCCAACGGATTCTCTCCTTTCTCCAAGGCTCCGATGTAACAACATTGTGATATCTTGAATCTTAAACTCTGTTTCTCCTGAAATTTCTTCTAGTATCTTGTATATTACAACTGCTTGTGAGATCTGGTTAGATCTTAAAGAATGATTTTCTTAGAAAAATGGCCCTTACATTTTTCAGTTGTAGAAATCGATTTCCTCTCTTTCTCAAGGTTCTCTTTCGGTAAGTAATTATTTTACTCGTCTTAAGGGCCTTTGGGATGAACTTACTAATTACAAGCTTGTTCTTGTGGAGCTATACGAATGTTGAACTCCTATGTTCAACAGGAACATGTTTTATAATTTTTTATGGGATTGAATGAATCTTTCGTCCTGCTCGTGCACAGATTCTACTTATGGAGCCTCTGCCTCCTCTTAATAAAGTTTTTTCTCTTGTTTTACAAGAGGAACAACAACGAGAAATCTCTTTTGTTTCTCTATCTCGTGTTGACTCATGTTTTTGTTTCTCAAAATCATGGAAACAGATTTGTTAAATCATTTTCTAAGAAGGATAGACCAGTTTGTAAACACTGTGAAATTACTGGTCATGTGATTGAAAAATATTACAAGTTGCATGGCTTTCCCCCAGGCTACAAATCGAAACAAAGGCAACAATCTATGGTTAATAATGTTGTCCTCAGTGATAGCAATTCCTTGGTTGTTTCTCCTTTTTACCTTGACTGAGGCTCAATATTAGTAGCTTCTAAATTTGTTGATGATGCTCCTTCTGCTGTCAATGCTATCGTTTCAAATAATTTTTTTGGTATTATTTTTCCTTGAAATAATACTCATTGTTTTTTCTGCTGCTCAGTCTGCTACTTTTACTTCAAATTCCTGGATTCTTGATACTAGAGCCACTAACCATATGGTTCCTTCTATTGATTGTTTTACTTCTATTACTAGTACTATTAATGCTTTTGTGAAGCTTCCTAATGGTCAATCTATGTCTGTTACACATATTGGCTTTGTTTTTATTTTTGAACATCTTGTTTTATATGATGTTCTATGTGTTCCAACTTTTAAATTCAAATTGATTTCCATTAGCAAGTTATCACAATCACTAACTTGTTGTTTTTTGTTTTCTTCTAACACTTGTCTAATATAGGACTTGATTCGTTGGAGTGGATAGATTGCAGGGAGGCCTTTATATACTACAACAGTTAGGCCTTTCTATTTCTAAGCCTAATTTTTTTTTCTAGTACAAATGCTACTTGTTTACCTGAAAAAATATCCTCACATGTTTGCTCAATTTCTTCGAAATGCTCTAATTATTAGCTTTGACATAATAGACTTAGTCATCCTTCATATTCCAAGATGTTGTTTATGAATAATTTTGTTCCTAAATTGATTGTTCCATGCAATTCTTGTATGATTTGTCCTTTAGCTAAGCAAAGGAAATTACCTTTTCCTAATAATATTCATTTGTCCGTTGCTCTTTTTTATTTTGTTCATTGTGATGTTCGGGGACCATATTTTATACTTACTGTTGAAGGTTACAAATATTTTTTGACTATTGTTGATGATTCAACTCGTGCTACATGCCTTTATCTTCTTAAGCATAAATATGAAGTTTCACATATTTTTAGAATTTATTATAAAATGGTTAAAATACAATTTCATTTGAAAATAAAATCACTTTGTACTGATCATGATACTGAATTTTCATTTGCTCATTTTTTGCATTCTAAAGGCATCATACATTAGCATAGTTGTGTTGAGACTTCTCTCAACAAAACTCTATTGTAGAGAGAAAATATCAGCACATTCTTAATATAGCTAGAACAATGATGATTTAGTCTCATTTTCCTATTAATTTTTTGGGTGACGCTGTTTTAACAGCAACTTACCTCATTAATAGACTTCCTACTTCTCTTTTAAAACAAAAGTTTCCTTTTGAGCTTTTGTTCAAAACTTCTCCCTCTTATGCTCATTTAAGAACCTTTAGTTGTCTTTGTTTTGCTTCAACTTTATAAAGATCTTGAACCAAATTTGATCCGAAAGTTCGAACTTGTGTTTTTCTTGGTTATCCTTTTGGCATTAAAGGTTACAAACTTCTTGATCTAAAAACTAATCAATATTTTATATCAAGGATTGTTGTTTTTCATGAACATATTTTTCCTTTTACTTCTCAAAACACTACTGATTTTTCTTCTATTATACTTTTTATTTTTCCAGTTGAATGTTAAACTTTAGATTTTTTAACTGTGCCTTCAACAACACCTTCTGTTGATTCATCTCTTAATTCCTTTTCACCTTCTCATTCAAATGCTTCCTTTGTTCAGTCCTCTTCCCCAATTTCTATCACTGTACCATTACCTTTTGATCTTCCTAGAAGATCTTTTAGAATCAGAAAGGTACCTGGTTATTTGTAGAATTTTCATTGTAATTCCTCTTCTTCACACTCCACATCAGATCCTTCAACAATTTCTAATTCATCAGGTTCTTCTTCCCTTTTGTACTCATCTTCTAAATATGATATTTTCAATTTTCTATCTTATGCTAATCTCTCTCCTTCACATAAATCCTTTGTCATGTCTATTTCTGCCAATACTGAACATGAGTTCTATCATCAAGCTGTTAAGCACTCTCATTGGAGAGATGCCATGTCAATTGAGATTGCAACCTTGGAAATTAATAATACATGGACTGTTACTTCTTTACCTCCTGATAAGAAGCCTATAGGTTACAAATGGGTTTATAAGATTAAGTATCATGCTGCTGGTTCAATTAAAAGATATAAGGCAAGGTTGGTTGCCAAGGCTTATACCCAAACTAAAGGATTGGACTGTTCTGAAACTTTTTCACCTGTTGCTAAAATGGCTACTGTTAGAACTCTTTTGGCCATTGCTGCTGTGAAAGGCTAGCATTTTACATAGCTTGGCGTAAATAATGATGTTTTGCATGGGGAATTATCTGAAGAAGTGTACATGGTTTTACCCTCTGACTTTCATATTAAAGAGGGGGTCCCAAGTTTGTAACTTGAATAAATCACTTTATGGTTTGAAACATGTCTCATGGCAGTGGTTCTCCAAGTTTTCAACTTCTATACTCAGTATGGGTTTTTAGCAATCAAAAGCTGATTATTCTCTTACTAAGACTAAGGGTTCATCTTTTATTTCTCTTATTGTCTATGTTGATGATATTCTCATTGTTAGTAATGATATAAAATCTGTTGAGCTGTTGAAGTCCTTGCTTGATGCGAAGGTTAAGCTTAAGGATCTTGGTAAGCTTAAATATTTCTTTAGTTTGGAAGTGGCTTGGTCTCCTGCTAATATTTCTTTGTGTCAAAGAAAATATTCTTTGGAGATTCTTCAAGATGTTGGTTTACTTGCTTCTAAACCTGTTGCCTTTTCTATGGAACAAAATATTAAATGGAGTAAGGATGTGGGAGACTTGTTGCTTGACCCCAGTTTATAGAAGAATTGTAGGTCGACTTCTTTACCTCACATTAACTCGACTATACTTATGTTATTCTGTCAATAGGCTTAGCCAATACATGGCTCAATCTAGAAAGCCCCATTTACAAGCTGCCTATAGAATTTTACAATATATCAAAGGCAATCCTGATCATGGTTTTTTCTTCCCAACTGCCAATACATTATCTCTCAAAGCTTTTGCTGATTTTGATTGGGCTTCTTGTCTTGACAGTAGAAGATCTACAAGTGGTTATTGTGTTTTCCTTGGGGATTCTTTGGTTTCTTGGAATACAAAGAAACAAACCAATGTTTCTAGATCTTTCACAGAGGCTGAGTATAGATCCATAGCTTTTACCACTTGTGAAATCATTTGGTTTCTCACTCTTTTATCTGATTTTGGTTTACAGATTACTGCTAATCCAGTATTCCATAAAAGAACAAAGCACATTGAGCTGGATTGTCACTTTATTTGGGAAAAAATTCAAGATGGAGTTATCAAGACTTTTCACTTAGCTTTTAGACATCAACTTGCTAATGTGTTAACCAAACCTCTTAGTTTCCAACAATTTCATCACTTAGTTTCTAAGATGGGAGTTCATTCTATATACTCTCCATCTTGAAGGGGGTATCATGAATTAAAGTTATTCTTTTCATTATTTTATTCATCTTGTATCATATGTTAGTCACATGTATTTTTTATTTCTTCATATACTACTATAACTACTGGTCACTGCACACATATGTAAATAACAATTCATTTTTCAATCTTTTATTTTTTCTTCATTTAGAAGCTTCTCTACCTCGACCTTTGCTGATTTGCTAGGGTTTCATACCTTGTTGTGCAATGCATTTGTCCCTTTGTATTCTGCTAGGGTTTACATTTTACACAACAAAATAGAAACATACTTTTTTTTGGGGGGGGGGGGGGAGATCATGATATTTGGTTAGAATTCAAGGAGTGAGAGACAATGTTGATGTTGAATGTCAAGATCACTGTAAGAAAATTTAATTTGAAGATACAATATGAAGCATTCAACTATATTGGTCAAGCGATGTCATTGGAGATCTATTAAAACTATGTGAGTTGATTTATAAAGGAGATTGTTAGTTTGGGTGGTGGCGCGTGAACACCATGCACACTGACAATATCGAGTGGCCTCACACACCTATTAGAATGACTAGCAAAATAATTGGAGTCGCTCATCTTGATGTGGGTAGTGTGGTGGTGCAGCATGTGTAATCCAGGGGTACCTAAAAAAGGCTAGAGCTAAAAAGAAAAAAAATAGGAAATCTCTACTAAGAAGGAGGAAAATTGATGGGAAAATGGGGTAAACATAGAGATCCATTTCCGGTAGTGTCATTAAAGGTAGGGCAAATGAACCTCCTGCAGATGTGGTTGAACTAGATAGACCCAATAGAGCAAAATAAAGAAAGCATGAATAAATGAAGATAAATGCTTTAGCTACAAAAACTATTAGAAAAATAAATTCACATACTAACGTGACTGGATATGATACGTTAGATTTACTTTATAATAAAAATAATTGTACAATGTAATGTACTACATCAAACCATGTCAATTTGTGAGTTTATTTTTATGAGATATTCTCCTGAATAAATCAAATCTACTGAGATTTGAGAAGGGCGTCAGAGAGGTTTAGGGAAGGAGAGGAGTTGAGGACCTGAGAATCGGGTTAAGGCTAGAGTTTTTATCTTGGGAAACATATTTGGACTTCACAAATCTATTGCTGGACATCCAAATCAAGATGTTGCAAAACTAGAACGTCATGCATACAACTATGAGCTAGCTACTTCATGAGGCATGAGACTTCAAAATCTTTTTGGGATCCGATTTCTTTTTTATCCATTGGGAGGTTTAATGGACCTATGAGCTTCTTAAGCCATATATGTATGTTGTCAAAACTAGAAACCCAACATAGATCAAGGACAACAAAGATCAACAAACACCCATGTTAACTATTTAGCTCATCAAATGCCAACCATATCAAGTCTTAAAGATGTCATAGGCCTTGACAATTGAAGACTATTAGGTACTTTGAGAGTATGAATGATTAGGCATTCTTATCATTTCACGAAAGAAAATTCTATACACCATACTACCGTCTCACTTTCATCTCATTATGTAAAATGATTCTTATCATCTAATAGTATTAAATGTGATACACTTTACATAATGAGATGAAAGTGTGGTGTATAATATTGCTCTTTCACGAAATGTTATTTGACAAAATGATTAGGTAGTCTCAAAGTTAATGCCTTATGGCATCAACTTCTACTCAGATGCTTTAATTCCAAGAGTGATTATGCCTTTTGATGTCATGTTTAGCATATATACAATGTATAAAGAATCTTTGAGAATTACCCTTTTGTTTCACAATGGGAGTGAGCATGAGTCAAGGTAACCATTTTGAGAGAACTATAAAAGGTTTCATGTAGTAATGGCCAAGTGGGAGGTTTAATGGACCTATGAGCTTCTTGAATCATGTAGTGTTTCCAAAACTAGAAACCCAACAGAAGTTGGGTGTTTTGGTAATCCATTAGCTAAGCAAATGTCTGTGTAAGTTCCAAAAGCATATTATGTTGGTGTCACCTTTGCAACCGTCTTGGAGGTGGGGATTAGAACCATTCGTTTTTTGGTGCTCCATGAATTTTAGAAATACCTTTTTGGTTCATTTTTTCGAATACTGCGCCTAGGGTTCGCCCATGGCGGCTCCCCTTCTGGTGGCTTCCACACTAGCGGGGTCTCATGAGGATGGTGCTGACCCGAGGTCCTATCTCCAGGCGGTATCCCATCAGGTGGTTTCCTCTTTCAAGCTGCCTATGAGATACCCTGTGGATGTGAATGGTAAGCCGGGATTCATTTTCTCTAATGTAAAGATTTCAAAAGTAGCAGATGATTTTCGTTTTGCGCTTGTTCTCAAGTTTATGAGGGCGCGGCCTTCCATTGATACTATTAGGAGGAACATAATCAAATTGTAGGGTTTGTTGGAGGTGCCAATCGTCAGTTTCATGGATGACTTTCATGTTCTCCTTCAATTGAAATCTGATGGTGACTTCGTGCATGGATGGGCTAGAGAGGGAAGGATGATTCAGGGCCATGTGCTTAGATTGTTTCATTGGACTAAGGATTTTGATCTGCAGAAAGAATTCTCCCTTGTGCCACAATGGATCTTTTTACCACACCTGCCTTTGCATGTGTACATGCTTGATTGTTTATAGATTTTGGCGACTCGTTTTGGGAGATTTTTAGGCACGGACAATGCCACTTTACACTGGACAAGAGCATCGGGGGCTAGGATATGTGTGGAGGTTGATTTACAGGAGGATCTAGTCCAAGAATTTTCGATTGTGGTATCTAATAACAAGACGATTTGGCAGGAAGCTTGCTATGAAAAACATGGGCTTTATTGCTCCAAATGCTTTCGTCAAGGACACACAGCAGTGGTTTTCCGAGTGGGGGTTAAAAGGAATGGTGGATTAGGGAAGGAGGTCTCACCTCAGGCTCTGAAAAATGTGTGGAAAGAAAGGGTTGTAGATCTAGTCCAGGATAAAGGCAAAGGGGAGAGTAAGGACTCTAACGTTAAGGATACAACATTGCTGGAAGATGTGTCTGGGAGGGATTGTTGAAGGGAGACAGAGCCTAGTCGAGATGGGTAGGGCGAAAATAGTGGGATTTCGCATACAACAAATGGTGATGGTGCTGTGGTTGGGGTGGTGGAAGTTTCTAATGATTTTAACGTTAAGGATACACCATTGCTGGAAGACGTGTCTGGGAGGGATGGTTCAAAGGAGATAGAGCCTGTTCGAGATGGGCAGGGCGAAAATAATGGGGTTTGGCATACAACAAATGGTGATGGTGCTATGGTTGAGGTGGTGGAAGTTTCTAATAATGCTTTAACGGATTCTATTATTGAAGAGGTGCTAGATGCAACAAAGCCCGTGATTGTTTCTTCACCATCTCCACCCGGTAGGGAGCAAGGAGGTGACCATAGGGTTGTTCAGCTGCAACTTGACTAGCCTTTATGTCATCGGGAGGAGGTTTTGAGTCCTCTATTGGAGGTTGAAGGTGTCTATGGTTTAAAAGGTAGCCAAATGGAATAGTGACAGCTCTACTGGAAATGGAATGTATGGGTCTTGCGAGGGTTGAAGGTATTTTTGAAGATGTACACGCTATGGATTACTTGTCCGATGGTGAGGATAGGGGCTGCTTTAAACCTTTCTCTAAGGAAAAACATATGATTTTGATCCAGGAACACAAAATCCTCCAAGGAGGGATCACGAGAAAATTGCTGTGTATCACTCACAAAGGGTTGCGACCCGCATTTCCAAACTTAATTAATGTTTGACAATATTATGGTATGGAATGTGCGAGAGTTAGGCACATCTAGGAAAAGATTGAGGAGTTTGAGTAGGAAGTTTAATGTGGCTATTGTTGGGATCTCCGAGCCTTTTACTGAGGCTAGTAGATTGCCTTGACTAGCTCTGTCTCTGGGTTTGCCAAATTATTGTAGCAATGCGACAGCTAATGGAAAATTATGTATATTTTGGCGTGAGTCTTATGAGTTTGAAGTGTTGGGCATGTCGACGCAAATGATCACTGGCTGGTTGAGGATGGGTCAAGAGTCTATCTTAGTCACTTTTGTCTATGTGAAGTGTACTCAAATTGAGCGTCGGGAGCTATGGCTGAGTTTAGAGGCGTTTAAAAATCTGGCCTCACCATGGCTTGTAGCAGGAGATTTTAATGTGATTCCTAATGATGGAGAGCAGATTGGAGGCAACCCTAAACCACTTTCTTCCATGGAGGATTTTAATGGGTGTATCGACATATGCGGGCTCATGGATTTGCATGCTGTGAGGATTGTCTATCTTGGTGCAATGATCATGTTGGTGGTTCTCGTAGCTGTGCGCTACTGGACCGAGTCTTAATCAATCCTCAATTGGTCTCTTTGTATCCTAGCGCGTTTCTAGAATATCTGGGAAGAAAGACTTCGGACCATTGCCCCTTACTCATTCGGTTTCAGAAACCAAAGGTTCGCTACGATCTTCACCATTTCGATTTCAAAACATGTAGTGTACCCATGCAAATTTCATGGTATGCATTGAGGAGGTATAGGCAGAACATGTGCATTCGACGAGCCTCATTTGTCTAGCAAAAAAACTCAAAAAGACAAAAGTTACTCTACGGGCGTGGAATAAACATACGTTTGGTATGGTGGATCAAAATATTAAGGCATTGGAAGAGAGAATGAGTTATTTGGAATCTTGGTTGTAGGATGGCTTTGATCAGAACACGGAAAATGAGTTGCTCATCACAAAAATGGAGCTGGAAAATTGGGAGCATTGAGAAGAAATAAGCCTGTCACAACTAGCCAAGAAAAGTGCCTCCAAGATGGCAACCAAAACTCCAAATATTTCCATGCCACTGTTAATCAACGAAGGAAGAGGAAAATGATTTTTAACATGAATTTCGAAGATGGAAGTAGGTTGGAGGGTCCAGAGTAGGTGCATCAGGGTGCAGTTTCCTATTTCCAGTCCTTTGTCTCTCAACCGAATAATGTGGAGGAGTTGGATTTGTCTTCACTAATAGAGACAAGTATATATGACGAAGAAAATTCTATCCTTTGCCAAGCCCCTTCGGAGGAGGAGGTACTTTTGGCATTACGTTCTACTCCCAATGACAGTTCCCTGGGGCCGGATGGTTTTGGTTATGCTTTTTACCTCACTTACTGGGAGATTGTTAAAGAAGATGTGGTGGCGACTGCAAGAGATTTTTTGCGGGCTCATCTTTGCCATGGTTTTATCCCTCGTCGTATATTGTCTTGATTCCGAAGGTGGAGGAATTGAAAAGTTTTGATAATTTTCGGCCTATTAGCTTGTGCTCAGTTGCGTATAAATTTTTTTCTAAAGTTTTAGTTCAACGGATGACCTGTTTCTTGCCTCAATTAATTTCTCATGAATAGGGGGCTTTTATTCCAAGATGGAGCATCTTTGAAAATATTACTTTGGGGCAGGAGATGACTCACTCCTTGAATAAGAAAGTGCACAACGAAAATCTTATGATAAAGATTGACATGGCCAGAGTTTTGGTTCTCTTCTCATTTTTACAGCTTAGTGAAGGAATGTGTGCAATCATCATGGTTCTCCATTATGATGAATGAGACTTATAAAGGTTTTTTTCAGCCATCACGAGGTTTTCGCCAAGGTGACCATCTTTTCACTTACTTATTCATTATCATGCAAGAGGTTTTGTCCCATCTCCTTTGAAAGAATTTTGAGGAGGGACGTATTGGTTGTTTTTCACATCCTGTGGGCCCCCCCTTTAGTGTCTTATTTATTTTATGCGGATGATTTATTGGTGTTTGCGAATGGGGAGAAAAGATCATTGCGCCGGCTTATTAATATTTTTTATTCTTATGCAAAGAGATTTGGTCAATTGATTAATAAGGACAAATCTGTAATTTTTGGTTGGTATTTGTTTTGTTGTTTTCAAATAAAACATGGGCTAGTGGGTATTTTTTTGGTTCCTTGGTATTCTTTTGTCATAAGTGAGGGTTTTTTAAAATAAAAATGGAAGGGAGTCACTCTGACAGGTGGCCTTCGTCTCTTTGAAAAAAATATATTATGTTGGTATTTTTTTAATAAAGAGTTTTTGTAACATTTTTTTAAATGCTATAAAGGTGGCTTTTAAATATTCCATTTCCTTCACATTTATCATCCACTTAACATGTGTCCTAACACTATTCATATGAGTGGCTATGATTGTGCCATGTGTCCAACTAAAAAGTAATCCTAAGTGAATTTGGACATCCTACATGGTGATTTGACCACTGTTTGAACTAATTGCCACCTGGGGCTCTCCCGATTTGAGTTTCATCTTGTAGGAACATATTGATAAAAGCCCTTATTGGATGTTATTGTGGCGTCCTCGACTTCCACGTGTTATTTTAGTGGAGTTCGTGATACCGGAATATTGACCACAAGGATCACGCACCCCAACGACAAGTGCTCAGAGTGTGTATAATAAGCAATAAGTATACAAATATAACATTTCACAGCGGAATAAAAAGGTCATTCTTTATTAAGTACCAGAAAGATCATAAAATATTCTTTACAAGTTTTATAGTCATCCGACATAATTTAAAAAAAATAAATAACATAAGGGGAAACAAATCCCATAACGCCGAACAACATAAAGATAACTCATGCCTCCGGCGGAGCCGGTCCTTCAGGCTCATACCCAGCCTCTGCGTAAAAAATCTACGGCATCATAAGACGGAACCGTAGAGTAAAACACCACATGAGATTATGACATCTCAACAAGTAATTAACCAAAATAAATCTAAGAGATTTAAAATGCATTAATATCACTAATACAACCACATACAGTCAAGGATCAATTTTTTCCCAAAAATGCACATTTAACTACTCACGCCAAAAATCCCATTTTTGGTCCACATATATATAATTTCATTATTTAATATGCATGCACTACGGTCTCCTCTATGGACCATATGCATACTCTGGCTCTCTTCGTCACATCACGGGTAACGTCCGTGCATGAGACTTCGTAACAAGCGATGCTCAGTTCCACGCTCAGCGCGTACATGGCCAAGCATCCTCTAACCCCGCCAGCAAAAGGTCACGGAATCGGTACGAGAGTGTTACTGTCTCGCCCATTCTCGTCGTCGCCCTATGACAACTCAGAAGACGTCACGTCAGGTCTGTTTGTGCTCCCGAGTGACCAGAGGAGCTCTACCGAGATAATAACTCATTTCGGCTTGGGGTCGTGATACACACGCACCCACATAACCAGTCTCAATTTCCAAACAGACAGAATGACTCCATAGCATAATTTAATTAAAGACATTAGATATATATGATTACAATTATTGGATGATATAGCAATTTACTCATTTATTAAATAACACAAAAATTATAATTTTACAATTTTACAAACACTACACGTGTAATCCCATCCTCCAATCTGATTCAAAACCTAAATCCAAGCTCAACTACAATTTATTCCCAACACTTCCAAAAATGCACTTAAATTCCAATATCTGAACAAAATATAATAAAATTCTCATTTATTTTCAACACTTCTAAAAGTACAATTAAATTCTCAACAATACAATTTATTTAATACAATGTAAATCAAATAGATTACACTTCAGAAATTTACTTACAATCGAAGACAGGAATAAATTCTGGAAGATCGCAAGGGAGAAATACACTCTCAGCAGATACAATAATTTCTCAAAAACACAAATGAAGCTCTCGGCTTCACTGTACAAAACACTCACAGAATTTCAAACTTTCCAACTTTTGGATCTAACTAACTCAGATTCACAAAACATCAAAATCTAACAACTAGATTTTCGAGATAAAAAGATGCAGTAATCGGATCCCAAATTAATAGAACAATCGGCCCTATTTATAAACTTAGTGAGGTGGTTCGGATCTTGTAGATGAACATGGATTGCATGCAGCGAAGGAGAAGTGCTGTATTTTCGGGATGACAGCAGTTGAAAGGGACACTCCCGATCGACACGGCACAACCCGGAAGCTCGAGGTGGAAGGTGGTGGTGGCCATGGAGATCGGTCGGCTTGACAGCTAGTTTCGGAGGCTCTAGCCGAGTGACACATAGTACATTTATGGAAACAAGAGGTGGAGGAAAAAGGTGGTGGTGGTGGTACCATGGTAGAGCCTTGCGTGGCTATGGCTGATTGAAGAAGATCTCGGCGTTGGCAGCAACTGGAGTGTTCGGTTGCAGAAGAAAGAAGAAGAAAGAAGAAGAAGAAGGAAGAAGAAGCTGCATGCACGGCGATTGGCAACTTAAGGATAAAACCCCACAACAAAACGCACAGCTTCACTTAACAGGAGATGGACCGGGTTCTGTGGCTTGAGCGGACCGGCTTCACGCATTGGGCTGGGTTGTTTGCTGCAGGCTCACTCCTTCACACGGGCTGGGCCCGGTTTCACTCAACACACACACTCACACACACAGCCCACTAATAAATAAAACATTACAATATAAAGCCCAACTAAAATAAAACAAAATAAAATACACCACTTAAAAATAAATTCTCAATAATAATAAAATTAAATAAATTAATTTAGCCAAAATAATAAATAAAATAACTAAAAATTTTTAGGGATCTCACAGTTATACTCGTAGCCCTCACATCAACCTTGAATTTCTCCAATCTAGTAGGTGAAGAAGTCACAAATCTCATAACAATTCTAACCCATGCAACCGAATCATCAAGATCTTCCAAACCATCACTGACAATTATATTTAGAATATATGCAACACATCTCATATGCAATCACTCACTACCCAAAATTTTCTTATTTGCCTCTCTAAGATAGGTCTTAAGATGCCCTAAACATCATTAGACGAGGCATTATCAACTGTAACTGTCATAACCCGTTCCAACCCCCATTCTTTTATTGCGACCTCCAAGGCCTTCCCAATCGTCTCACCCTTATTATCGAAAATCTGACAAGACTTTATAACTTTTTTTGTTTAATTTTCAATCACAATCAATAAAATGTATAGTCAACGACATATAACTATAATTTTGGATGGATGTCCATGTATTGGTAGTGAGGCAAACTCTTTGACCCACCAATTGGCCACTCAAAATCTTTTTATACTTTTTAAAGTTTTTTTTTGTTCTTTGTTTTTATATCTTTCATCACTGTGTATCGAGAAGGAGGGTTAAACCTAGGTTTCAAGTACTTAGAATATGCTTGGAACCATTTCCCCTCACCAAACTGAAATGGTAGCTCATCTATGATGATCATACCAGCTAGATGTCTTCTACACTTCTCCAGATCATACTTACCTTTCAATGTTGTCCCCCACTACTCCCATTTGCCCTTTTTTTAAGTCCAATCTCTAGTCTAGATTGACTTTACTCTTATAATAATTTTAATATTGGACTCTTTTTGTATTGTTCTTCTAAGTGGACCTTCAATTGAGATGTATCAGATCTCCTATAATGATATCCATACACTTAAACCACAATGTTTACACTTAACTGAGGGGCTATTGGGGTCACCATCCTCTAGTTTGGTGAAGTGTGTCTAAACAACTGAAACTGGTTTCTTATTTTGTGGGGGACTTGGGGGCAGGGGTAGGGGTAGGAGTAGTCGCAGGTGTTTGGGTAGGGGTATGAGAGCTAGCACTAAAATCTAACTGATTATCCATTCCCCCAAACTCACAAAAATCTAAAATAAAGCAAAAATTACACAAAAATTAAAACCATGCAAAAATACCCAAAACAGATTGGGGTCTCGATATCGAAACCCCAAAATAGAATGAGATTTCATATCGAAATCCCAAAACAGACTGAGGTTTCGATATTGAAACCCCTAACTTAATTTAGGGTTTCAATCCAAAACCCTAAATTCACATGCACATTACATAATTTTTTTCACACATAACAAACAATCAATAAATATCCATAACACAATTCACAATCCCATCCTCAAACTCCTCTATTCCACATCCTCCATAACTAAAAAAAAACTAGAAAAAATAAATAAAAAATAAAAATATTGAAACTCAAGATCGATGGGATAATTACCTATGGTCCTTCATTGTGATAGAGATGGCATGCGACGGAGAGAGAGAGAAAGAGATTGAGAGAGGGTAGGTCAGAGAGAGAGATTGAGAGTTGAGAGTGATGAAGGAGAGAGAGAGTTGTCGGGAGGTTGTTTTAGACTTTTAGTAATAATCAAAATGACATCGTTTTGTATATTCCAAAACGACATCTTATATATATATATATATATATATATATATATATATATTTACGGGGTTTGGCCCATCCCACTCCTTGCTCCCATTAGGGGTGCTAGATGCGGGCAGGTGGCCTCGCCACCCACATCTAGAAGACAAGGGTGGGGCAACAGGGTGCGGGGCCCCACTACCCACCCCTATGTTGCTTCATGGTGAGGAGGTACACAGCCGGTCATCTCCTCCTTCCATTGGCCATGAATTGCGTAAGGAATTTCCAACCAACTCCTTGAGCTAGTTATAGAGCTTGCTTGTAAACTCTCGAACCAAATTTATGTCGCCCCTTTAAGGGTTGGAGAGAAAGCCCTATATGCGATTTTCCTTGAAATCCGAGGAGGGCCATATGGGTCTTGAAGGTCTCTAGATGCTCCATTAGATCTTTGGACTTGTCATACAGGTCTATTTATGGTGCTTGAACTTCAACGGTAGGGGGCCAACATTGTTTCCTTACTATACAATTGATCCATGTTGTTGAGTAGGTTATCAACCAACGAAGATGCTTCCATTCGCTATGTCATGTCCTTGTATTTTTCCATGGTGTCACGTAGGTCATCATGCATCTTTGTGTTATTGTCTTGGTTGCTTTGGGATGGTCACCCTTCAGTCTGGAATTCTTTGTCACGCCACTTACCTTGTTGTTGTGATTTGGCCTTTTTCGATTTGGCCTCCCTATGCTTCAAGGTGTTGTTCTCTATCTGCAAGGCCTAAATTTTCTATGCCATCTATTTCAACTTCTCCTTCATCTCCCCAAATCACCTATCCAACTTAGTACTGCCATTGTCCATCTTAGCTACTTCCTGTTCACGAACTGTGTGTGGGCGCGTGGTAGTCGGCATTTTGATCTTTATTTTTCTTTTTGATCCCATAAATGACACCAAACTGTTGAAGCAATTTTCTACCTCTCCTCTAGTTGTGTGATTATCTTGCAGCAGGAACAAAACTCGGGGTCGCAAACTTAGGGATGCCTCCAAAGTTAAAGTCAAATTGCATGATATGAGCATGGAGAGCTTGGAATTCAGAGAGCTTTCAAGGTGTACATGTCGTTTTATTCATAGATTATGCGAAACCCAGAATGACCTTGCTCCTATGAGGGTTTGATTTCTAGAACCGAACATGGTAATGCCTCTGAGGGCTTAATTCTAGAAATTTAATGTGGTAACCCCTCTGGGACCTAATTTGACTGTTAACAGAGTTGATTTGGTGCGCAAATTCCTCTCTATTTTCTCTCATGGCAATACGGTGTGTGTCGACTTGCCTGCCAACTAGTTGCTTTATTGCAGGTGGGTCTTGCATGATTGAGTCTTTTCATCCATGGTTCTTTCCTCGTTTGGCCAACGTGCCTAGGCCAAACAGTACACCGCGAGTTCATACCGCAAGAAATTTTCAAGAGAGAGTTTTTTTTCCCCTATTATATTTATTGCTGATTTAATATTGTTAAAAAATATTTATACATGTAACAATAAATGTTGTAAAGGTATTCTTCCAAAGATTTGCACCTAAAATTTGGAAAAATATACAAGACAAAACTTTTCCAAATACTAGAATCATGCACTTTTCAAGTTTAAATTTTTACAACTTAATGTGTTGGTAGATTATCTATCGAGAAGTTCTACAACTACAACTAGATCTCATAAAAGTAAACCCACAAACTGATATGACTTGATATGATAGGTTAGATTTATTTTATAATCTAACATATCACATTAAACCATGTTAGTTTTGGGTTTTCTTTTGTGACTAAGTCATTTCTCTTATCTAAATTTCACTAACCAACTCGGAAGATTGCTACTTAATATCAACTCTAATAAAGAAGATAATATAATATTAGTTCAATATTTGGCAATATCTGATGGATTAAGATTCCCTTAAGTTCTTGAAATTTCAAATAGAAGAGAGATAAATACATTAAATTAAGTCCTATAGGCTATAGCATTTATTAAACACTTCACGTGGGAACCATATGACTATCCTACCAAAGAGTTGGGGAAGAAATAGGTTCTTCTGGATTGGATTACCTACCTCTTTTCACATGGTTGTTTCCAGGAGAGTGATCCCTACCTCGATTAATGCAAGATTGATTGAGAATTGGGGAGGAGATTTTTTGAGAAACAATCATCCATATTTGGGGGCAAGGGGGTAGAACGACCTCTCCATCTACTTACTACAACCCAAAAATGAAAATGTCGTCTAGGCATTCCATGTTGCTCCAATCTTCTATGACTAGGATGTTGTTTGGGCCAAGAGCCATAGTTAGTTGTTGTTTTCATTTGGTCATTTTTTTTCTTCTTGTTGATACCAAAAAGACCCAACAAAATGATGTCTGCTAGTTGGTAGTGAGATGACTCTTAGTATGGCATCCATACCCAAAAACGGGTGCCGATTAAAATACAATCATTTCATTTTGTTTCTTGCTCTCCCTTAGCAGTGGGAAAGAAGTCTATTTGTCTGCCTAGCTTTGGTAGATCTCCTCCAATGCAATCCATAGAGATTCCATGAATTCCTTGGTGGATAATTTTGACGACTCAGCAATAGTGGGGAAGAGGAGAAACAATACATTACGTTAGTCAAGTAAGAAAAGATATAGGTAAGAATAGCCTCCTTTCAAGAACTAACAGTGGACAATAGATGAAATCCATGTTAGAATTTTTATTCAGTATTAGATCCATTAGGTTCTTCCTTATTAAGTAGCCTACTTGCAGACAAAATAATATGGAAACAACTATAACAATAAGAAAATGAGAGCTACGCCGACAATTTTAAGCAGCCTATTTACATCGTTTTCATGTAAGGTTCAATTTAAGTGTTGATCTCCTGTACTTGAGGCCCTTATATACTTATTGTTTAGTCAATTTTGAGTGGAGGATACGTTAACTTTCTATCAATTTGGAATGATATCAAAGATGAAGGATCAATAAGTAAGAATTTCGATCATTTATAATTATTTGGCCCAATTAACTCGTTCAAGAAGGAATATTTCCCTCCTGGTCCACTAGGTTGGGTTAGGGCCAAATATTGAGGCCCATCTCAGACTAGATCCTACCCTCCCACAACCCATAAGTCACCAAAAGAGCCTGGCCCACAAACTATGGTAGCAGAAAGGGAATACATCACACGGGAAACAAATCGAAGGGGATGGATGGGACGCGCCGACCCTGACACATGCCTTCGATACCTAACATTAAAAGACCTACGCTGTCAAGTGAACGAGAAGCACATGCAACCCTTTATTCTCTAACAATGGAATGAGAAGTGACTGCACCGATTGCCTACCATCGAGATGCCACATGGGGAGCCACACTGCATTAATAGTGTGACCTCAAACACCACGCCGCATTAATGGTGCAAACTCAAACGCCATGCAGCATTAAAGGCCATGGCTGGAGCAACTGTGGGCTTGACGCAGACCCTGATAGAGGGTTTGAGAATGTCCCCCATAATCTTGTATAAAAGCCATGCTCTAGGTACAAATAAGTCTCTCTAAACTCTATGATTCTTCTATAATTCTCCTAGATGAAATACTGACTTTAGCATCATAGGTTTCCTAGACTACCACCGTGCCCACCTTTATTTTTGTGATTGCAAGTAGAAACATCCCGGCCTAGGTTACAGGAACTTAGCCCAAGTATACGAAAACAACCTTAACGGTAGGAAAGCACACGCCAGGAAGTCATGGTACGAAGAAGTATACTCAGCTGATCACTGCTCGTCCAAACAACTGCTCCAATCACCTCCATCAGAGAAGCTAACAAAAAAATGGGTCCTTTACCCCATGATGACGCTCTGGTGGTGACCATACTTATAGCCAACTTCACCACCAGAAGGATCCTCCTCAACATTGGTAGCTCCACGAACATTCTTTTTTGGGATGCCTTTACTTGGATGGGGATTGATCCTGCTCACCTGAGACAGATGCCCATGCTGCTGAAAGGATTTTCGGGGGACATCTTTCAACCAATGGGAACTATCACCCTTTCAATCCTAGCCGGCAATGCCATTCACACGACCTCCATCATGGCCAACTTCATAGTGGTAAGGGCCCTTTCATTGCACAACGTCATACTGGGATGGCCCACCCTCAACAACCTAAAGTTGGTAACTTCAACCTGAAAGTGAAGTTCCCAACAACCATGGGAGTGTGGGAGATCTAGGGGAGATTAGGTGTTAGTGTGGGAGTGCTATGTGCAAGAGCTAAAGCCGGCGAAGGGGGAGGTCCACGTGGTAGAAGTCTCGGGCGATGACCAGATCCCGCCACCTCCCCCCGAGTTTGCCACATAAGAAGAAAAGGTTAGGGACGAGCAAGCCCTCCAACAAGGGGAGCCAAACGAGCCACTTGATTTGGCTCCCCTAGACCCATGCTGCCTTGAAACCATAATAAGAATTTGCAGCAGGATGAGGCTTGACAAATAGCAAGCTATGAAGCAACTCCTCGCAATGCACCGAGATGTGTTTGCCTAGGGCCACAAGGACATGCCCGGGATCGATCATGACATAATCCAACACCACTTTTGCGTGGACCTCGAGGCCAAGAAGGTAGACAAAAGCATCAAAGTTTTAGCAATGGGAAATGTGCCACCATCACTGAGTAGGTCGACCGCCTCTTAGCAACATGATTCAAATGGGAGGCACACTAACCGGATTGGTTATCCAATGTCGTGCTGGTGAAGAAGGCCAACGGCAAATGGAGAATGTGTGTTGATTTCACCGACCTGAACAAGACTTGCCCAAAAGACAACTTTCCTCTTCCCTGAATCGACTTATTGTAAACTCCACCACGGGCCACCGCATGTTGATTTTCATGGATGCTTATTTAGGATATAACTAGATTTGAATAAACCCTGACGACAAGGAGAAAACGTCATTCATCACAGACAGGGAATGATATGAACCCGCGGGAAGGGAATCCCTTGAACCCACAATCAATTTGAAAACGCACCCAAAAAAGCCAATATCAAGTCAACGGATGGGAAAATCTAGACCCGATGAGAACCCGTTTCAAGAACCTAGATTATATTAAAATCTAGACCCGATGAATAACCTGTCTCAAGAACCCAGATTACAAGGAAGAACGCCACAAAGGTTGTGATTTGCCTTTGATAAGTTCAAAAGTTCAATGAAGAACAAGAGGAGTAAACTCACTCACAAATAACATTCAATATTGTCTGATCTTTGAAATGAGGCTACAAAGAGTGTTTTAACCCAAACCCTATTGAAACCCTAGGCAAAATAAAACCCTTTCTCTAAAAAATGCCCCTGCATGAACAGTACCGAAACAGTGAATCGCCGCATGAACAGTATTCGGCTGCATGAACAGTGCGCTACAGTACTTTTCTAAACCCTAGTTCCTAAAATATGTAACTTTCCAAATAAGCCCTTGGCCACAATACAAGGCCTTCCCAAAATCCTAGTTCATAAAAATAAGACATGTGTGGGCCAAGCATCCTCAAGCCCAATTATTCTAGACTAATTTGTTGTCTTGCTTCCTTGATCTTCTAATTAGCCCATCTGAAACTTGCAAATGATCTTTAAGACTAGGCCCACCTTGGTTCCCATCATTCCCCCTCTCCTCAAAAGGATTCGACCTCGAATCTCCACCTGGATCAAATGGAAAAAGGTTAGTGACATTGAAAATAGCATAGACATTATACTTACTTGGAAAATCCACTTCATAAGCATTATCATTAATTTGTTCAAGAATTTTGAAGAATCCATGCAAACTACTCCTGTCATCAACAAGTAAAGACATTAAATCTAATGGAGTAAATGGATTAAGTCTATAAACAATTTCAGAAGGTAAAACTTTAGTAGTAGTATGAACACTCCAATTATATGTAAAATCAATAAATGGCAAACAAAACTCCCTCAAATGTTCATGAAACACATATAAAGTCTTTCTTACTTCAAAATGACCACCCCAATTATATGTGAACTCACTGAATGTCAAGCAATACTCCCACAAACTTTTATGCAACATATGAATGAATGGCAAATGATACTTCCACAGACGTTTATGCAACATGTCAATGAAAGGCAAATGATACTCCCACAAACATTCATGCATCACGTCAAAAATCTTCTTTGCACCAAAATGACCTCTCCAATAATATGCAAACCCAATGAATGGCAAGCAATACTCCCACAAACGTTCATGCAACATGTCAATGAATGGCAAATGATACTTCCACAAACGTTCATGCAACAAGTCAATGAATGGCAAGTGATACTCCCACAAACGTTCATGCAACACATCTAAAGCCTTCCTTACACCAAAGTTATCTAACAAACCACCATGTCTATCACACAAAAGCAACTTACGCATAAAAGTAGTAGGCACACAAAGTTTATTCTCTCTAAACAAGTACCAATCACGTTTATAGAAGTTACCCCAGGGTGCTTTCTCACATGTTGCATACACATTAACCAAGCCATCATCATTAACATACAATGTTTTATCGTATTCAAGTCTTAATAACTTTGCATCCAAAATGATGACAAGGACATACCTTCTTGCTAAAGTATCAACCACAAAATTTTCTCTACCTTGTGTGTACCTGATTACATGAGGAAAGGTTTCAATGTATTGCACCCACTTGGCACGCATTGTATTCAACTTACCATATCCCTTCAAGTGTGTTAAGGACTCATGTTCTTCAAAGAAAGGTCGGGTAGGGATTGTCGCACCTGGTACAAAATCAAGGTAAGGCTCAATCTCTCTAATAGGTGGCAATCCACTAAACACAATGCTAGGAATTATGACCTCATATCCCTGCAACAAAGAAACAACAACACTAGGCAAAGAGTCATTAAATTCGTTAGTATAAAATCCTGCCTTAGCACAAAAACTCACTTTTGTTTCTTTTTCCTCACGTGGCTCATCTCTTTTTTCTGGACTCTCAGCCACCTCTCTATTTTCTTTTTCACTCTCTCTTTCTCTTATTGTTTCAACCTTATTCTCTTTTTCCTTTTCACTCTTTTTTTTCTTTTCACTCTCTTTTTCCATTTCACTCTCTTTTTTCTTTTGAGCAACCTCACTTTTCTGTTTCAGTTGGTCCCCATGGACCTGTGTTGGAGTTAAAGGAGCAAGCTTGATTGTTTTTCCATCCTTTTCAAAACTGTACATGTTCCTTAACTCATCATGGATCACCTTCCTATCATACTGCCACGGCCTCCCCAACAAAATATGGCTAGCATGCATAGGCACTACATCACAAAGCACCACATCCTGGTATTTTCCAATTGAAAAAGAAACTAGCACTTGCCTATTTACCCTAACCTCCCCACAATCACTCAACCACTGCAACTTGTATGGTCTAGGGTGTTTCAAGGTAGGTAAACTCAATTTCTCAACTAAACTAGTGCTAGCCAAATTAATATAACTCTTCACATCAATGATCATATTACATACCTTGTTGTTGATGTGACATCTAGTATGAAAAATGTTCTCTCTCCGCTGCTCTGTATCATCCATCCTAATTTGTGTATTGAGAGCACGCCTGGCAACAATAGACTCACTATGCTCTTCATTCTTATACCCATTCTCAATACTAGGCTCACGTCGCCTCCTATCTCTCCCACCTTGCAAATTTCTAATCAGGACTTCTCGTTGATCCATCCTATCCCTCACTTCATCCAACACCAAGTTCAACTGCTCAAATTGTTGTTGCATGGCTTGCAACACAAAAGATGAGTTATCTGCCATCCCCTTTGGTGATTAGTCACTCTTATGAGACATCATAATATGCTGCACAAAAAGAATGTTAGTGGAAAACCTCACACACTCCCTTACGTGTTTACACTCGAATAACGGCACTCCACTCGTGTTTCACTCTTAATTGGCTTTTCCCAATAATAGTCTCACACTCTCTTGCCTTTTACCTCAATAGTTTTCTCGCTCAAGTTCTTTAAGAACTAATTGAACTAAATCAAGACAATACAACCTTGTATTATTCCAACCAGTAATATAAATCCAAGAGACAAGAACTAAAAATAAGGAATGAATAAAATGGCACGAGACACAAGGAATTTATACGAGGGAAAGAGTAATGATAAAACAAGATACCCACTAGAAAGATGTTTTCAGCCCCTTTGATGATAAAACTCAATCAACAAATATCTTTTTTTCTCTTTGTTGTAACAATGTAGCACAACCAATGTGTATGCTACCTTTTTTTTTTTTTTGAATTTTTTTTTTCGAATTTTTTTTTTTTTCAATTTTTTTTTTCTTTTCCTTTCTTTTCTTTTCTTTTCTTTTCTTTTCTTTTCTTTTCTCTAATTTAATCACAAACAGCAATATTCAATTGAAAATCAAGTAATTGAATTCAAACACACAAGAATTGACAAAGAAATAGAAGAGAATCAATGGAACGGCACTCCAAGCAATTGACAAACTTTTTTTTTTTTGAAGAAACCCTAGAATTTGGAAACCCTAGAATTTTGAAACCCTAGGAGATGCAAATTTCAGCCAAACCCAAAACCATAAGAATTTTGGCAGCGTACTTTTTGTTTCTATTTTTTTTTTTTTTTGTCACCCTAGAACAATGAAACCCTAGAATTAAAGATGCAATAAATAAAAGATAGAATCAGACCTGATTGGAAACTGAGCTCTGATACCAAATGATATGAACCCACGGGAAGGGAATCCCTTGAACCCACAATCAATTTGAAAACGCACCCAAGAAAGCCAATATCAAGTCAACGGATGGGAAAATCTAGACCCGATGAGAACCCGTTTCAAGAACCTAGATTATATTAAAATCTAGACCCGATGAATAACCCGTCTCAAGAACCCAGATTACAAGGAGGAATGCCACAAATGTTGTGATTTGCCTTTGATAAGTTCAAAAGTTCAATGAAGAACAAGAGGAGTAAACTCACTCACAAATAACATTCAATATTGTCTGATCTTTGAAATGAGGCTACAAAGAGTGTTTTAACCCAAACCCTATTGAAACCCTAGGCAAAATAAAACCCTTTCTCTCAAAAATGCCCCTGCATGAACAGTATCGAAACAGTGAATCGCCGCATGAACAGTAACGCTACAGTATTCGGCTGCATGAATAGTGCGCTACAGTACTTTTCTAAACCCTAGTTCCTAAAATATGTAACTTTCCAAATAAGCCCTTGGCCACAATACAAGGCCTTCCCAAAATCCTAGCTCATAAAAATAAGACATGTGTGGGCCAAGCATCCTCAAGCCCAATTATTCTAGACTAATTTGTTGTCTTGCTTCCTTGATCTTCTAATTAGCCCATCTGAAACTTGCAAATGATCTTAAAGACTAGGCCCACCTTGGTTCCCATCACAGGGGCTGTACTGCTACATGGCCATGCCTTTTGGCTTGAAAAATGTGAGGGCTACTTACCAGCAGCTGGTCAACTACATGTTCAAGGAACAAATAGGGCGAAACATAGAAGTCTATGTAGATGACCTGCTCATTAAGAGAAAAACCCCTAAACAACACCTAACCAACCTACGCGAGGCTTTTGCATTGCTGCAATTTTACCAGATGAAGCTCAACTCGACAAAGTGTGCGTTTGACGTCGAGTCCAGGAATTTTCTTGGCTTTATGGTTTCTGAGCGAGGAATAGAGGCCACCTCGAAGAAGGTGGAATCCATACTTAACATGGCCCCACCTTGAAATATTAATGACATACAAAGACTTGCTGGCAGGGTGGTGGTCCTCAATTGGTTTGTGTCCAGGTCGATGGATAAGTACTTGCCATTTTTCAAGGTGATGCGGAATGTGCAAACTTGGAATGGCGAGTGTGACCAAGTGTTTGAGACCCTCAAGCAGTACCTCCCCAACCCACCACTGCTCAGTCAGGTTGAACCAGGATAAGCCCTGAACCTGTACTTGTCTGTTCCCTATCACGTAGTCTCTACAACCTTGGTACTGGACTTGAAGGGCTCCCAGAGGCCGATATACTACACCAGCTGTGCCTTCTGAGGAGTAGAGGTGAGATACCCCCACATGAAACAACTTGCCTTTGCCTTGGTGATGACTGCCTGCCGGCTTAAACCATACTTCCAGGCACACCCAATACGGGTTTTGACCGAAGTCCCTCTGAAGAAGATCTTACAGTGGCCAGATGTCTCAGGTCCACTGATGAACTGGGCAATAGAGCTGAGCAATTCGACATCGAATACATCTCCAGAAATGCTATCAAAAGGTAAGTGCTGGTAGACTTCGTTGCAGAGTTCACTGGCTTCCTAGAAGAGGTCTAAGATGCAACTCCCATGAATCCTTGTTAGGTCTTCGTCGATGGCTCATCCTGCCAAGCTGGAGGGGACTAGGGGTGCATATCGTTATGGACGCTGGAGAAGAGCACAACTATGCCATCAGACTAGAGTTCAAAACTACCAACAACGAAGCAGAGTACAAAGTGCTGCTAGACAGGTTAGCAATTGTTGAGTCACTGGGCACTAATGAAGTGGAAGTGCGGGCTGACTCCCAGGTGGTCGTCAACCAAGTACGGGGGGAGTTCACCATGAAGGGTGAGAAGCTAAAAAAATAGCCACTTTTAGTATTTCCAAATCTAACAGGTGCCCAGGGCAGAGAACCAGAAGGTTGACAGGTTGGCACGAGCGGTGTTTGGGCAAGAAGATGCCTCTTTGCCAAAGCAGACAGTGATCAGAATAATAGATGCCCTCGTAGTAAGGGTAGAGATCTCCAAGGTAAGGCTGGGAGCTCCAGAATGGGCCGTAGAGATAATGATGCCAACAAGCTGGCCGACGAGAAGTGGGAGGAGGCAAGAAAGGTTAAGAACAGGGTAGCACGCTACACCCTTGTGTATGAATTTTTGTACTAGCGGGGTTACTCCACACCTCTGCTGAGATGTGTTTTGCCTGAAGAAGCACAATATATCCTGGCAGAGATACACGAAGGAGTGTACGGGAACCATTCAAGGAGAAAGCATTGGCAGGAAAGGTAGTAAGGGTGGGATACTACTGGCCACGCTCCCTCAAAGAGGCAGAAGAATTTGTCTTGAAATGCCAAAAGTGTCAGGAGTACGATGCAATACCTTATTACCAGCTGGAGGAGCTGACATCGATTATATCAACATGGCCCTTTGCGCTGTGGGGAGTTGACTTGGTTGCCCCTACCTCCAAGCAAAGGAGGTGTGAAGTTTGTAGATGTTGCTATTGACTATTTCACCAAATGGGTGGAAGTCAAAGCTCTGGTAACGATCACAGCGAGCAACATCACCTAGTTCCTATGGAAGGCAGTAGTGTGCAGATTCGGGATCCCTCGCTGCTTAATCTTGGACAACGGTAGGCAATTCGACTCGGATCACTACCGTGATTGGTGCAGAGACTTGGGAATTAAGTTATGTTACTCATTCCAGGGACACTTGCATGCTAATGGGCAAGTTGAGACAACTAACAAAATGCAGCTTGTGATACTGAAGAAAAGGCTTGACGAGCAGAAAGGGCTTGGGTAGAGGAACTCCCTGGGGTGCTGTGGGCCTATTGGACCACCGTCAAAACTCTAACGGGGGATACCCTCTTCACCCTCATCTACGGACATGAGGTGATGGTGTTGGTCGATATAAGAATGCCCACCTACAGGATCCACCATTTCGACCAAGGCTCTAATGATGAGAGACTAGAAGAACAACTCGATCTGTTGGAGGAGAAAAGACAAGAGGTCGAGAAGAGAACATTGATCAACAAGAGGAAGACCGAGCAATACTTCAACAAGAGAGTCAAATCGAGATCCTTCAAGGTCAACAATGAGACATACAAGGACAATTACCCGAGAAAAAGGAAAGCTTGAATCGTGAGGGGAAGCCCAATAGCCGCACTCAAGTGCACATCAGTCTGTCAGAGACGTGCTGCCAAAACGTTCCAAGAAATGAAAGAATTCTCATCGAACACATTCAATAAGAATTGGCGGGATAATTGGAAGTGATATTTCCCTTCTGACCCATTAGGTTGGGCCAGGGCCAGATATTGAGGCCCATCTCGGACTAGATCCTACCATCCCACGACCCAAGAATCACCAAAAGAGCCCAGCCCACAAACTAACCCAAGAATCACCAAAAGAGCCCAGCCCACAAACTGTGTTAACAGAAAGGAAATGCATTGTGCGGGAAACAAACCGAAAGGGATAATGAGACATGCCAACCCTAACAAATTCCTGTGACACCTAGCATTAAAAGACCTATGTCGACAAGTGAATGAGAAGCACGAGTAGCCCTCAATTCTTTGACGATGAGAACTAGAAGTGATTGCGCCAATTGCCTACCATCGAGATGCCACCCAAGGAGCCACACCCCATTAATGACACCACCTTAGACGTCACGCCACATCAAAGGCCACGGTTGGGGCAACTGCGGGCGTGATGCAGACTCCTAAAAGGTACGAGAATGCCCTTCGAAATCTTGTAAAAGCCAGTACGAATAAATCTCTTTGAACTCTATTATTAACCTACAATTCTCCTATTAACTTTAGTATCGGAGGCTCCCTAAACTACTACCAAGCCTACTTTTATCTTTGTGATTACAGTTATAAACATCCAGACATGACCTTAACACGTTCAATTCGGAAGAGAGACAAATATGTCAACATTAAATGCAGCTCATTTAAGATTTTCGATAAGTGTAGGCCCATAAATATTTAATATTATATGAACCATCCCATTTGATTAAAAAATTAAAAGAGAACATTGATTGAAGGGCTGGTTTGCCAAATAAATTGCGTTTGATTGTTATCTATTAAATCACAACTTGCAACGGGCAAGTGGTTGCCAAGACGGAAGGATCCCACGATCTCTCTCTTGATTGTCAACTGCATTAATAATAATTTATTTAAAGCAACCATTTTAATTAAGAAGAAATGGTAGAGTGACAACCATATAACAATTTGTTTACATGTAATAAAATAATATTGTTTTAAATCTTATTTTAATTTTTACTTTTGATTTGATGTTTTTAAATTGTCTATTAGTTATAAATAGGTTGTTAGCCTATTACCGCTATTTAATAGATAAATATTTTAGTCACAAAAGATTACATAAAAATAAATTTATAAACTGATATGATTTTATGTGGTGCATCAGTTTGTAAATTTATTTTTATATAATCTCTTTGTGTCTATAATACTTATCTAGTAGAGAAATATTTTACATATAATTTAAATAATAATAGTTTGCCAAATGAATTGCGTGTGATTTTATGGTAAATAGTAAGGTCAACAACAAGCGAGTTGGATTTTCTCCTTTTAAAAGGGTTGTCCAACTTGTCCTAGTTAAATTATTATTAATGCAGTTGACAAGCAGGAGAGAGATTGTGGGATCATCCGTCTCGGCAGCCACTTGCCCGTTGCAAGTAATTTTGATTTAATAGACAACAATCAAAACGCAATTCAATTGGTAAACTAGCCCCTTCAATCAATATTCTCTTTTAATTTTTTAATCAAATGAGATGGTCCAAAGATTTATATGAGGTCTTCACTACTCAAAAATCTTAAATGAGTGGCATTAAATATTGACATGTTTGTCTCTCTTCCGAATTGGACTTTTTAATTCGGCCAAATAATTAGAAATGATGAAATTCTTACTTTTCATCTTTCATAATCTTCCACCAAACTTGACTCAATTAGTAAGTATTTGAAGGTCTCGAGTGAAAAAGATAAATATATGAAGTGAATCCTACATGCAGCATATGTTGTTATCCATGTAAACTTTTTAGATAGAAATGTTTAATAAATGTTATACGAACTATTTCATGTGTTTATCTATCTTCTATTTCAAATCCATAAAGTAGAGTCTTTTGAGATGCACCTCCATACTAGAGAGAGTCTTCCGCCGCCAAATGCGGCATTTTTGGGATCAGCATCCTCGAATTTTTTAGATCCGACCAACCTCCACTCTCCTAGTGTGACATGTGGTCTTCACGTGCTACCATAGTTCCTGGTGGTTGCCCATTGACAATTTGACATTTTTTCCGCTTGCTATCTTCCAATGTCTAATCAAGGATTGTGAGAAAAATGTAGTGAAAGTCTCATTTAGTCAGTTTAGATTAGCGACATGCAGCACAGATCAATTCACTGTAGCTTTCGGTCGTAATATTATAGTATGTTTAATGGGCTATATCAAAACCGCTTTAGGCGGCTTCCCTTAGTAAGAAATGGGTGGGGGTCATGTCATTGGCCCTAGATTTTTTTTTTTTTTCTTATGTTATACTAGCTGGTTTGGGATGAATGCCGAGGACTCCCACCCTATTATCTCTTCTATTATGTAACTGTTTTATATATTTATAATATTGCTTGCTTAGAAAAAAAATCTTTGGAAGAAGCTGACTCCTACAACATTTATTATTACATGTATAAATATTTTGAGCAATATTAAAGTACCAATAAATATAATAGGACTCATTTTATATGTCTATCACTCTTACTTGAGGTCTTGATCAAGTTTGAACAAAAACTTGCGAAAACTTTGATTCTAGATCAAAAGATATTTCAGAAGAAGTTATTGTTCCAAGAACGTAGAATCGAGAGCAAAGGGTTTTTCTCAATTTGGTGTCGTCCATGTACCCTCAAGTAATTATAGGTTTGAAGATTTGAAATGGTTCAAGCCAGTTTATTTTAGACAAAAAGATCTTCTCAAGTAAGCGGCTTTATAATATTTATTACTGTATGTATAAATATTTGTACATTATTAAATGAACAATAATAATTGTAGAACTCCCTTTAGGGACATCCTTTTACTTGCGGTTCGAATTTTATGACAAATTGATTCCAAATAAACTTATGATTAAATTTTTAGTTGAAGTTCACACTTTATATTTGGGCACGATAGTCAACGTTGAATGGTTCTTGAAAATTATTAACGTATTAGGATTCTTGTAATATTTAATAACTAGATGTATACTGGCAGCATAGAAAATTATTAAGTTTTTTTAAAATTATTATATTTTAAAAAAAAAATTGACATAATTATCAATTTTTTTTATAATTTTTTTCTTTTTTTCAAAAAACAAAAAGAGAAGTTTACAATGATGTGAAACATAGGTTCTAATTACTATTCGGTCAAAAAATAAAAAAAAGGAAAAAGAAAACAAAATTAAGTTAAGTGGGAATTTTAGATAAATTGACTTTTTGTCTGGAGTCTTTTTTGGTGGCCAGTTTGAATAGTGAGATGAGTTAAGATTAGTTAAAATAAAAGTTAAAAATTAAATAAAATATTATTTTTTAATATTATTATTATTTTAAAATTTTAAAAAATTAAATTATTTATTATATTTATTGTGAAAATTTAAAAAAATTAAATAAGATGAGATGTATATTTTTTTTTTTATCAAAACCTAATCTAAATGCGTTGCGTCTGATGAGTGCAAACCGTTGACATCCCAGAGACAGCGACACAGAGAGAGAGGAACCCAACTGAAGCGCGTGAGCTGCATGAGACATAAAACGAAGGGATCACCATTCATATTTTGTTGAGTTATATCTCTCTCTTATCAAAACTAATTCTTGAAGAAATTAGTAAGGGAACGTTTTACAGTTTTAATTATTTTGGTGAAAGATGAAGTTTTGCAAGAAGTACCAGGCATACATGCATGGCCAAGAGAAAAAAGTACCTGGGCTCGGCTTGAAGCAGCTAAAGAAGACATTGAAGAAGTGCCGGAGCGATCTCCAGTCCGAGAACGGGATTAATGGGGTCCATGACAACCAAACATGCACTGGCCATTGCCCAGGTACGTAATTTGGAGGGAAAAAAGACGTTTCAAACTTTCAAGTATATATATATTTTTAAATTCTATTATTAAATCGGTGTGTACAGCACTAAAGATGAATTTCATAACTTAATTGGATTTCATTTTTTACCCAATATATCTGGATTCTTGCTCTTTTCCCTTATCTAGATTAGTTTTTTCATTTTTGGGGGTAATTTCTTGGATTTTTATAAAGGTGGTGAACTTCTCTTCCTTATCTGTTTTTTAGGGAATTTTACATGTATTATTTGTTGCCATTTTTTCTATCGGAAGTACTGCAGAGAATATTCCTTTGACTTTTCCTGCTATTTTTTGGATAAATTCCAAATAATAAGGATTCCCTTGGTTCTATTTTGGTCCCAATATACTTAGAGGGGTGAATATGTGTTTTCTAAAATTACTGGACCATTTAAATTTATAATCAACCAATCAATTATATCATAGTAAATAATTAACACATCAATTTTGATAACGAAGCGAAAACTTATTTGAAAAACATCTTTAAAATCTAAAAGCACTCCAGGTGTAAGCTAGCCACCACCTAAAATCCATTATAGAAATTAAATTCATTACAATCAACTTAGAAACACTTACAAAACCCTTTGAAATAACTAAATATGGCTTGTAACACCATGATATTTGCATCTAGGCAGCTTCGAAAAATCCTTCCAACCAACAAATACTTTCACACCAATGGACTTAACAGTGTTTGAACACAAGCACGATATGATGGAGGTTTGTTTATCAATAGAGAATTGATCGTCAATGCGCAATGAATCTCCTTAAGATTTTCTCTCAAGAATAAAATGAATATGGCAGCTCTGACCTCTTTCCATGACCTAGAAATTGTGCATATTATTCTATATATACTTAGGGCTCGAGTAGACCACTTTATTCAGAATTTTCGCTCGAGTGAACTTTCTATCTGGTTTTTCAGTCGTGACATTGTTGAGTTCTTTTGACCCCTTAAAGGTTGAAATTTAAAGATCCTTGTGAAAATATGAATTTGTAGATAATTGAGTTAACTCTCAACACCAATATCACCTCAATTTGATATGAAAATAAAACGTCATGACTAATTTACTCCAGCTAGGTTGATCTCATCAGATCTTGCGAATTTGCAATCTTTGCACCTTTTGTTCCAATTGCAATTTAAACTCTACTCAACATATTTATAACTCAATTGGACTATGTTTTATCATAAGAACATTTAAACATATTATTTTTCCACCAACATATTTTATGCGTCTTTAAGGTCTTGTTCACGATCTTTGTGTGGCTCATGTTTTGTTATCTCATTTTTTTAATCTTTACAATCTTGTTGTTGTTAAACAATAAGAGAAAAAGTAAAGTAAAACAAAAATCAATCAAACACGATACAAAATTCACTTAGTTTAGTAACATGCCTATGTCTATGGAGTTCCAGAGGATTTTATTAAGAAGAAAGTAGGATTACACTATGGAGCAAAACAATGTCTCTCTCTCTCTCTTTCACACACTCAAGGTTGTCTCTATTTTCTGTCATAGTTTCACGTGGCTATACAAAATATATAAACATATATATATATATATATAAGCATGCAGTGGAAACCCTAGCAAACTCAATTATCGGGTTATTCGCTCGAGTGACTGTCAAGTGAATATCAAACGAGTGTTGAGCGAACTCTCTGCCTAAGTTTTGCTCAAGCCAACTGTTGAGCGAGTGTCAAGTAAACTCTCTATCTGACATATGCTTGAGTGATATGTCGATCGAACGTCAAGTGAACTTTTTGTTTGCCTCCGCTTGGAGACTAGTACAATCGCATGTATCAACCACATGCCTCCAAATTTGAAACCCTCCACCAATGCAACTTATAGCTATTGTCTTCAAGTTAGAAGTGTAACACCTTAGTCAACATATCTGCTGGGTTCTTGCTTTCATAGATCTTCTCAAGTATCAATTGACCATCATCAAGAAGAGATCAAATAAAATGATATATGATCTAAATATATTTGGTCTTAGAATGAAATGTAGGATTCTTGGCAAGGAATATGACACTTTGACTGTCATTGTAGAGAGTACCCTTCTCGTTCTTCATACCCAACTCCACTGAAAAATTCTGTAACCACATCATCTCCTTTGATACTTTTGATATAACAACATACTCAACTTCTGTGGTAGATAGCGCAATAGTCTTCGGCAAATTTGAATCCCAAGATACGGTAGTATCACCCAAAGTATATACAAAACCTATGGTACTCTTCAGGCTATTAGTGTCACTAGCTAAGTTAGCATTAACATAACCCTGAAGTTTCATATGTTCTAGTAAAGAAAGACATGTACTTAAGGAACCCCATAATCTACTTTACTGCCTACCAATATTGCTTTTTTGAGTTACTCATGTACTTACTCACAACTCTCACTACATGGATAATATCTGGTCTCGTATAGACTATAGCATACATGAAAGAACCAATAGTTTAGGCATAGGGTATCTTTTTGATGTGGTCATGCTCCTCCTTTGAATTCGGTGACTTCTCCCTGCTAAGTCTGAACTGATTTTTGAAGGGTGTATCCACTAGTTTAGCTTGTCCATATTGAAATTGCTAAGCACTCTTTTCACATACTCTGCTTGCGAGAGTCTCAATATACCTTTGACTTTATCTCTAATAATCCTAATGCCAAATATTTGCTTTGTAGTTGCCAAATTGTTCATTTCAAACTGTTTCTTCATATTTTTTATTTCCTCAATGCTAGACCCTTCAATGAGCATATCATCCACACACAATAGTAGAATGATATAAGAGTTGCCAAAATACCTAACGTAGTAACAATGGTTTGCCTGACATTTGGTTTACCTTGAACTGTACATGAAGTTGTCAAATTTTCTTTAGCACTGTCTTGGAGCTTGTTTTAGATCGAACATGCTCTTCTTCAGTTTACAAACTAGAATCTCCTTCCCTTGTACTACTAACCCCTCTAGCTGATACATGTAGATGTCTTCTTCTAAATCCCCATTAAGAAATGTTGTTTTTATATCTAACTGCGCAAGATGTAAATCTTCTATAGCCACCACTACTAGTACTAATCTGATTGTTGTGATTTTCACAACTAGAGAGAAAACCTCAGAGTAGTCAATGCCTTTCTTCTGTCGAAACCCTTTCACAACAAGTTTAACTTTATATCTCTTTCTATCATCATGCTTAGTCTTCAACCAATATACCCACTTGTTATGCAGAGCCTTCTGCCTTACTAGAGGTTCAGTTAGTTCCCATGTCTGATTCTTTAATAGAGAATCCATCTCATCCTTCATAACTGACTCCCACTTGCAATGTCTCTTCATAGCTCTTAGGCTCACCACCACCATTAATCAATAAAATGTAATTCAAGATGGGTGAGAACCACTATAGAGATATGGGAGTCCAAGAAGACCTAAGTACAACAACTGTAGGTGTAGAAGGCTCTAGGTCTGATTGTGGAACAATAGGGATGGGTGCACCAAACTCCCTTTCCCTGTCATTCTCACCTCTATTCTACACTATGATCTTAGAAAATTTATTTAGGCTCACAAATTGAGACTCGTGAGGAGCTACATCTGCGGTATCTACTGATATACTAGATTTGTCCTTGTACATGAATTTTTTTTTTTTATTATTGAAAATCACATTCCTAGTCCTGATAACTTTCTGACTTTGATCATCCCAAAAGCGATAGCCAAATGACTCATCCCCATAGCCAATAAAGTAAGATTTTCTTGATTTGGCATTAAGTTTGCAACGAGTTTTAGAATCAATGTGAAGATAGGAAACACAACAAAAGGTTTTTGAATGAGAAAGTTTCACCTCATTTCCACTCCAAAACCTCATTAGGTAGTTTGCACTCTATCGAAACTAATGACCTTCGGTTGATCAGATAAATTGTAGTGCTAACTGTATCTGTCCAAAATGTTGGTGGTAAACCTACATGCAACCTCATACTCCTAGTAAACTTATTAATGGTCTTGTTCATATGCTCAGCAACACCATTTTGTTGTAGGGTCCTATGAATGGTTTTCTCCATTATGATACCAATGCGTAGTGCAGTACTCTTTGAATCCTCTATCAATGTACTCTCCACCATTATCAGATCCTAAGCATTTTTGCTTCAAATTGGCTTCTATCTCAACCAAGGCTTTCCATTTCTTGAATATCTCAAACACATCAGATTTCAGTTTCAAGAAATAGACTCATACATTTCTGTTGTAATCATTAATAAAAGTAAGGTAATGCTGAGAACCTCCAAGGGATGAGGCTGGGAAAGGTCCACAATTCTGTGTGTATAATTTCCAGCTTTCTTGACCTTAGTGCTTCCACAAAATACAACTCTTACACATTTCTAGATCAACTGACTTCAGCTCCGGTAGCTTTCCTTTTGACAAAAGTATCTTCATCCCTTTCTGACTCATGTGACTAGTTTTTTAACCACAAGCCAATACCGCCACTCCTTTTGTGACGTTCCATATGCCACCCAAAAAGACTATCAAATGATCGCCATCATCAAGTTGTCCCACAAAGATCAGAATTTTCTTTAGCTCAAGAAAATGTATAATTTTTTGTAAAGTCTACATATATCTGTTTGAGAATACAATGTCATCATCTCCCGCTCCCACTACATCTAGTGTTTGTCCATCAGCCAAGTACACCTTACTGAAGTCACTAATAATATAGTCCTCGATGATTCTCTATATGAAGTGGTGTGAAATGAAGCTACTGAATCCAAGATCCAATCATTAACTGAATTGTCAACTGCAAGAAGTAGAGCATCATGTACTTCTTCAATTACCACGTTTGTAGTGTCATTCTCTATTTTTTTTCAGATTTTTACAGTTTCTTTTAAAGTGACCAACCTTGCCACAATTCCAGCAACTGCTTTGCTGCCCAGACCTTGACTTGCTTTTGCCCCTATTCCTTGATTTTGATCTACCCCTATTTGAGTTTCTATCATGTCCTCTGCCCCAAGTATCAATATTCAGGGCAGAACCCGAACCCAGGACCTAACCAGAATATCTTCTGTGCACTTCTTCAGAAAGAATCAAATCTCGGATATCATCATATTTGAACTTTGTCTTACCAACGTAATTATTCACAGCCATTCTCATGGCCTCTTAACTATTTGACAATGATGCCAACAGAATCAAAGCCTAGATCTCATAATCAAATTCAATTTCGACCGACGAAAATTGATTTGTGATAGTATTTAACTCCTTCAGATGTTGGGCAACCGATGTACCTTCTGCAATTTTTAGATTGAATAATTTCTTCATCAAATGCACTTTGTTATTCGCCAAAGGCTTCTTGTACATCCCAAACAAGGCTGCCATAAGATCCGCAGTGGTCTTTTCCTTGGTAACGTTGTATACAACTGATCTTGATTAAGTTAGCCAAATAACCCTAGGATCTCTCGATCTAACATGTTCTAATCAGCATCTTCCATATTGTCAGGTTTCTTTCCCAACAAAGGAAGACAAAGTCTCTTCCCATAGAGATAATCACAGATCTGCATCCTCCAATACTCAAAGTCTATGCTATCAAATTTCTCAATTCCAGACACCTTCAATTTTTCTCTGGCCATCAATCTCCCTTAGACCCAAATCTTGGCTCTTGATATTAGTTGTTGTTGTGAAACAATAAGAAAAAAAGTAAAGTAAAACATAAATCAATCACAAACGATACAAAATTTACGTGGTCGGCATCATGCCTATGTCCACAATGCTATAGAGGATTTTACTCAGAGAAAAGTAGGATTACACTATGGAGCAATACAATGTCTCTCTCTTTCTCTCTCAAGGTTGTCTTTATTTTCTGTGGCTGCTTCACTTGGCCATACAAAACATATAAACACATATATATAGGCATCTGGTGGAAAATTTAGCAAATTCAATTATCGAGATATTCGCTTTAGCAAGGTGTAGTTCGCTTGAGCGATTGTCAAATGAACATCGAGCGAACTCTCTACCTGAGTCTCGCTAGAGCTAACTGTAGAGCAAGTATAGAGAAGGCTCCCTGTCTGACGTTTGCTTGAGCATATGTAGGGCGAACTTTCTGTTTGCCCCCACTCGGGTCTAGAACCAAACTCCACAAACCCAATAATTTTTAATACCAAGATTGACACTTTTATTTTTCTTTTTTAAGCTAATATTCTGAAACTAATAGATATTTTGGAGCCGCGTTACCTGAACTAGTAACGATTGCAGTGGACAAGGCAGGGAAACTTCAGGCTCTAAAACACATATGTAGTTAAAATAGTTATTTGGCTTTATCCAACTCAACATATTAGTCTGTTCATTTCCCTTCATCTGTAGTCACCATATACTCTCTCTCTCTCTCTCTCGATTGCCATTTTTTTTTTTTTTTAAATTTGATGATCTTTTTTAATTTTTACAGAAAGCATTGAACCAAGTATTGATAGGCTGACTACTTCTGTTTGATATCATCTTGGGACACTAATACTGGTCTGGATTTCAAGATCACATGTACATAACATAGGAAAAAAACTGAACACGTTTCTATTGTTTTGCGTTGGATATGTGTAGTCTGCGATGGAACCTTCTTTCCTTCTATTCTCAAGGAAATGGCTGCCGCAGTAGGTTGCTTCAATGAGCGTGTGCAGAAATTGCTTGAGCTACATCTTGCTTCTGGCTTTCGGAGGTACTTAATCTGGTTCAAAGGCAAGAAACAAAACAACCATGGTATCTTAATCCATGAAGGAAAGGACCTTCTTACTTATGCACTGATCAACGCCACTGCAATTAGAAAAATTCTAAAGAAATATGACAAGGTATATCAGCCCACTATTTGAAATTCCTATTAAGTTTATAATTTGATTATTCTTCGTTTCTTTGGTTGTTCTTTATGGATTTGCTTGAATGTTACCTTTTTGCCGTTAGATTCATTACTCTAAGCAAGGTCAGGCCTTCAAGTCACAAGCCCAAAGCATGCATATTGAAATTCTTCAGAGTCCCTGGCTCTGTGAGCTCATGGCTTTACACATCAATTTAAGGAAAAACAAGGTCGAAACTAGCAAGGCACTGGCAATGTTTGAAGGCTGCAACCTCACATTCAATGATGGCAAACCATCACTTAATTGTGAGCTTTTTGATTCTGTCAAAGTTGATATCGACTTGACTTGTTCTATATGCTTGGTAAGTTTCCAGCTTTCATTTTGCTAAGGAACAAGTCCTGCATATTCCGGGACTTGGCATTACCTATTTCAACCAAACTAAATTTAAGGTTCAAAAGAATGTCTAGGTTTGTGGATATGCATGACCAAGAAATTGCTTAGCCCTACTCTGGTTTCTAATTTCACTCTGACTTCCACAAGGCCAGTTCTTAGAAGTCAGGCTTCCATATTGTGTCTCTGGGTCTTCAAGACTAATATTTGATCAGTATAAAACCTAAAAGACTTCTGATTTTAAGGATCAGCGAAGACATCTGCCTTCTATCTCAAGAACATTGACGAGTATTGACTTTATGGAGAAACAGTAGTCTTTCTTTATGGTGCTTCATTGAGAAGCCCTTCATTTATAGTTTTATTTTCTTTTTGGGTGACAGGATACAGTCTTTGATGCGGTTTCCCTCACTTGTGGCCATATATTCTGCTACATGTGCGCTTGCTCAGCCGCGGCAGTGACTATTGTCGACGGATTAAAGGCAGCAGAGCCTAAGGCCAAATGCCCTCTCTGCCGAGAGGTAAGTTGCCGATTTATCTTTCAATTTCATATATTGGTATAGGTCTCTCACCCTCTTTGTTGATGATACATTGATAATGTTGCAGTGTTACATGCTGCAAAATATATGAGTAGTTCTTTCATTCACCAGGAAAAAAAGAAGAAAAAAAGAACAGAACAAATAACATTACATAAACCTTGATTAGCTTCTCGGCCGCAATGAAAATAACAACTCTTCACTTGGTAAATTCATTTCTGTTGATTTTCAGGCTGAAGTTTATGAAGGTGCTGTACATTTGGACGAACTTAATATTCTATTAAGCCGCAGGTATGACTTTTTTAAGTCAAACGTTATGGTTTAAGAAAACATAGAAAATTGGAATTAACAAAAAAGAAAACATAAGTTCATTAATTACTCAAAACACGCAACTTTGAACAGCTGCAGTGAATACTGGGAGGAGCGGCTTCAGTCGGAAAGAGTGGAGAGGATTCGGCAAACAAAAGAGCACTGGGAGAACCATTGTCGGGCGTTTTTGGGTGTCTAGTTAGGCAGGGCTAGCTTGCTCGTCCTCTTATTCCAGACAAACAGAAAGGACTCCGAGAAGAAATTATAGATGCCTTTGATCTTCTTATGTTTCTTGTAGAGTTCTTTTTTATTTTGTATAAAATCTGTACATAGATTAATGTTATGATGTTTGATTTATTGGAATGGTTTCAGATGGTCTTTGCTTAACCAAATGGGATATATGGTTCACGAAACAGAGAAGAAAACAAGGCTTAACATAGTGTCTTAACTACGTTTGTCTCAACAATGCTTAACATACTCTCGTAGCCAATTAGACAGTTTCTCTCACTGTATATATAAACCCCTACGCACTGTGTAAATTCATTCAAAGCAATTCATTCATTTTGCTTCCTGTTCTGGTTTTCCTCATTTGCTTTTCTGATATGGTATCAGAAAATTAAGCTCTGCTGTTGCGCATATGAACTTCTCTTCTTTTTGTTTTGTTTTCTTTCTCTCTCTTTAAAATGGCGGTCTCATCTGCATCATTCTCGAATCCCTGTGAGGATTCCTCTACTCCATACTTTCTTCACAATGGTGATAATCCATGACTTTCATCAATAATGCGAAAGGAGTTTGACATGATATGAAAGAATGATTTTCTCAAACCAATGGGCCTCACATCTATCAACTGAAGTCAGATATTGCTTCACTTGTTCAGACTAAAATATGTAAGTTCCTATTACACTTATGGGATGAACTTAGCATGTATTATGCTTCACAAACATGTACTTGTGGCTCCACATGTGGTGCTATGCAGAATGTCGCAGAAATCCATCAACAAGAATATGTAATGAAGTTCTTGATGGGGCTTAATAATTCTTTTAACCATGTACGTGCTCAGATAATCTTGCAAGATCCCCTAACACCTTTGAATAAAGTCTTTTCCTTGATTACACGAGAGGAAAGACGGAGGGGGATTCGTCCTATAACTACGCCGAGTAGGATAGTGAATGCAGCTTCACTTACTCGTACAGAATCTGATCTTGGTTCAAATACTACATCCGCAAAATCAGTCAACAAAAACACATCATTTTCCAATAGAAAAGACAAACCTTGTTTGTACAAATTGAACTGGGCACACTGTAGATAAATGTTACAAATTGAATGGTTCCTGATCGGGTTATAAGTTCGAAAGAGGCAGAGGCTCTAATGCAAATCAAGTTGTACATGCTACATCTGAGGCAATCAAGGAGTTCCCACAAACTCCTTTCACTGAAGAACAATGCAAGCAACTTCTCAACTTACTTAGTTCTCACAATCCTAATGGATCATCTGCTAATAATAGTTCAGCAGGGACTGCAACACAACACAGCTCCATCTCTTTTCTTACCTCCATCACATCTACTGTTAATGCTTTTGTTTAACTTTCAAATGGTAACCAAGTTCCTGTATCACATATAGGTACAGTTCGAATTTCTGATAAACTAACCTTGATAAATATCTTTTGTGTACCTTCATTTTCTTTCAATTTAATATCAGTGACTCAACTTAGCAAACATAACTCTTGCTGTTTGTTTTTCCTTGATGATTTTTGTGTCATTCGGGACCTTTGCTTATGGAGGACTATTGGACTGGGCAGAATGAAGCATGGCCTCTATTTTTTGCAGCAAGACTCTATTTGCCTAATAAAGCTGTTGTTGTACCTTCTTCTGAAATTTGTAATTTTTCTTCTGTTGTGTCTACTCCTTTTGATCTCTAGCATAATAGGCTTTGACATATTTCCTATGCTAGAGAATCTTTACTAGAAAAGTCTGTACCATCTATCAAGTTGTCAAATAATTCTCATTGTGAAGTTTATCCTATGGCTAAACTCCATCGTTTACCTTTCCCTTAAACTCCATCATTAATGTAAATGGGTTGAAACGGGTCGTATCGTATTGTGTTAATCTGTTATTTTAATGGGTCTTGTTAGAGTTTGAAATAATTTTGATATGAAATCCTTAATGGGTTATGTTCGTGTCGACCCATTAAGTATAATGTACATGTCTTGACATGACACAAATACGACCCGTTAACACAATTTTCCACCCCTATTCAATATATAACTTATTTGTACGCCAAATGGATGTTAAAACTGCTTTACTAAATGGTGAATTGGATGAAAAAGTGTACATAGAACAACCAGAATGATTTGTTATGCATGGGCATGAAAAGAGAGTTTGCAAATTAATTAAGTCATTGTATAGATTAAAGCAAACACCAAAATAATGGCATGAAAAAATTGATTCAGTAATTTTATCTCATAGATTTAGGCATAATAATGCTAATAAATGTATTTATTCTAAATTCACTAATTGTTATAGTGCTATAATATGTCTTTATGTGGATGACTTGCTTATATTTGGAACAAATATGGAAGGAATATATGAAACTAAAACCTATTTATCTTCAAAGCTCAAAATGAAGGATCTTAATGGAGTTGACATCATTTTGGGTGTCAAAGTAAAGAAACATAGTAGGTTTATGCTTTTTATCAATCTCATTATGTTGAAAAAATGCTTCTTAAATTTCAACATTTAAGAATTAAAGAAACAAACACACCATATGACTCTTCATTTAAATTAACTAAGAATAATGGTAGAGCAGTTGCTCAATTAGAATATGCTAGTGCAATCGGTAGTTTAATGTATACAATGCATTGCACTAGGCTAAATATTTCCTTTGCAGTATATAAACTTTCTAGATATACGGGTAATTCTAGTACGGAGTATTGGAAAACAATTGGTAGAGTCATTGGGTACCTTAAAAGAACTAGTTCATTAGGACTGTATCATACCAACTTTCCTGTTGTACTAGAAGGATATTGTGATGCTAGTTTGATTACTAGTGCAAGTAATAATAAGGTTACGTCTGGTGTGGTTTTCATCCTTGGTAATGGAGCTATTTCATGAGCTTCTAAGAAACAAACGTGTATTTCACTTTCTACAATGGAATCTACATTTGTAGCCTTGGCGGTAGCAGACAAAGAGATAGAATGGCTGAGGAATTTGTTATTTGACATAAAGTTGTGGCCACAACCGATGTCAGCCATTTTTTTGCGTTGTAATAGTGAAGCTACTATGTCTAAGGCTTATAGTAAATTCTATAATGAAAAATCTAGACATATTAGTTTGAGACATGAATATATCATACAATTAATAAGTGATGGTATTGTCACTATTGTATATGTGTGGTCAAGTAAAAACTTGGCGGATCCTTTTACAAAGGGACTCTCAAGAGATTTGATGAATAGTAAATCTAGTGGAATGGGTTTGAAACCTTTCTTTTAAAAGTCACCTGTAATAGGAACCTAACTTTACATTATTAATAAATAGTCTAAGGTTTAATGGGTAATAACAAGTTACAGTTATGTGGCTAAGATATCATTGAAATTTAATTTAATATGAAAAACCCTTACAGGATGGTCGGTGCTAGTTCTTACACTAAATGTAGGATTAATATTATACTCTTAATGAAGTTCAATAGTTTTATAAATGTCTGAAGTAACATACACACAAAAGGAACTTTACCTATGTGAACATAAGAGGCGGGGACAACTTCTAGCAAAATTTAAGGTTTACTTTTATAAATGTTTATGAATACCAGGATGGAGCAGGTGGATTAGTGCAAATAATTGGTGAGTTATCTTGCTAAAATTGGATGGAATCATGTGTGTGGTATTTTCATTCTTAATGTATAGAGTCTTGGTTTAAACCTAGGCCACCATTGACTTTATTAAGAATTTGAGATACTTATATTAATTGAAGGTTTAAGTCGAAAGATACCTACTTGTATACATGAGGATATCAGTATTTGACTAAAAGTTTAATATCTCAATCTAAGTGGGGTATTGTTATATTTATTATAGATTGTGATATAAAATATGTGAATTTATTGAATGTAGGTTATTATTTATTTTCGTGAGCCATTATATTAAAGAGATGCATTGGTTAAGTGGTAAGAGTATGTTGTTTCAAAGGAAAGGGAATGTGTTCAAACCACAATTGCTACACTTTGATACTTTAATTTTTAACAAGGCATGGGATAGTCCAAGGGGCGCATGTGGGCCAAGCCCAAGGCCGGTCCGAAGAGGCATGATGCTTGGGCTGAATAGGTGCAACACTTGGGCCGGGCTGAACAGGTGCAATGCTTCAAAATAAATTCAAAAATGATGAATAGGTGTGATTTGTACCAGTGATCTCCCTTGAGGAAGGGAGGTGTCCAACCACTTGACCAAGAATGCCCCTTGGTCTCTAATTGAAACATCACCTTTAAACTATTAACTGTCACTTGAAAAGTCACAAGTTAAGTGTTGTGACCTACGAATTTGAACATTTCATTTTCTTATTTTTTCAGTCATTTACACAATTTTTTAGAGAAACTCTAAATGAAAAACTTGAAAATTGTTGTCTACAGTTGGTGACTTTATTGTATCTTGGAGGTGAATTACTTGTAATGTGGTAGCAAACTCTTTTGAGTAGAGACAAGTATCACCTTAAAAATAATGTTCTACACATCTCAAAGATGCATTTATTTTTTCAGCTGTATCCGCACAATTTTCTTCAACAGGAACGTCATACATGCAACTATGAGCTTGCTACTTCATGAGGCATGAGACTTCAAAACACTTTTTGGGATCCGAATTCCTTTTTGTCTATGGGGAGGTTTAATGGACCTATGAGCTTCTTGAGCCATGTATGTATGTTGCCAAAACTAGAAACCCAACATATAAAGATCAGCACGTAATGACAGGGAAAATAAAGATCAACAAACACCCATGTTAATTATTTAGCTCATCAAATGCCAATCATATCAAGTCTTGAAGATGCTATAGGCCTTGACGATTGACGATTGTTAGGTATTCTTATGATTTCACGAAATGATTAGGTAGTCTTTTGAAGTTAATGCCTTATTGCATCCACTTCTACTCCAGCAGTACCTATGCTTTAATTCCTGGAGTGATTATGCCTTTTCATGTCATGGTTAGTATACAATGTGTAAAGAATCTTTGGGCACTACCCTTATGTTTCATAAGTGCAACAAAACAATGGGCGTGAGCATGAGTCAAAAGAACCATTTTTAGAGAATTATAAAAGGTTTCATGTAATGATGGCCAAGTGGGAGGTTTAATGGACCTTTGAGCTTCTTGAACCATTTATGTTGCCAAAACAGAAACCCAACAGAAGTGGGGTGTTTCGGTATTCCATTAGCTAAGCAAATTTATGGGTAAGTCCCAAAAGCATATAGCAAGATATTTATCATTTTTTTTTTTTTTTGAGATAGGTATTTTACAATTGTAAAAAACTAGCATTTTAGTCGGGTAGGGGTGGCATCTGGTAGAAGAGAAGTAGACATATAAATTGAGTTTTACAATATTTATTATTGTTAATGTAGATTTTTTCAAGCATAATTAATTACTCAATAATTACTATAGAGAAGTGCTATAACCACAAAAAGATTTTATAAAAGTAAACTCACAAATTGACATATTTTTTGCGATACGTTATATTTACTTTACAATAAAAATAACTTTATAATATAACGTAACATATCAAGCTATATTATTTTATGAATTTACTTTTATATAAAAAAAAACATTATACCTAAAACATTTCTCATTTCTTGATATTTATCTGAGCTCCTGCAGATAGATTTGAATAGTTTGCTTTTGCAGTTAATGAACGTAACATTTGACTTAAAAAAATGTAACATTTGACTATAAATGTAAGAACAATCATTAGCTCCAAAATGGGCCATTGATTATTATTAGTAGTTTGAATGTCTTCAAAAGGAAATAAAGGGGGGGTTGCTTTTATGCGTATTCCCTATACCTATTGGATGGCTAATGTAGTTGAACAAAATTTGATTCATCCCGTCTCGTTCACTTTTATAAAATTTTTAAACTCATCTCATCTCATTTTATCTAATTATTATAATTTTTTAAATTTATATATAAAATAAAATAAATAATTTAATTTTTTTAAATCTCAAAATAAAAATAATATTAAAAAAATATTTTATTTAACTTTTAACTTTTATTTCAATTTATGACATCTTAGTTGCGAAAATAAACGCGTCTGAGTGGTTTGGTAAAGGGGAGTATAAATCAATTAATTAAAGAAAATGTGCCACTAACCCAGAGTTAGTGCTGCCATCCTGTCAATAGCAGACTAGGATTTACATTGCAAGTTTTGAAAGTTGATTCTCATCATGATCACATAAGAATACTAAAATCTGTAAGAAAAATTACATTATCAAGTTAATTTTTAAAATTCAATATCTGTGATTCTTTAAAAAAAAAAAAATACACACACAAAGTATATATTTAGTCCTCGTCCTCAAAATCTTTAGTTAAAGAAAGGGTAAGATAGTTTGAAATATGTCTAGCTTAATTGTGTCGATGGGTGGAGGCTTCTAGTGCCTTTGCGTTGTCAGAGGCTTAAGTCTCACCTCTTGTGAGATTGTTTCTTCACGTTGATAGTAGTAGGTAATGGAGGCAGAAGATTTGGTGTCGAGATGGGAAAGATTACACCTTTCAAAAGAGGAAAGTTCATGTTTTCATGCACAACAGGAAAACTCTCTAGGTGAAGGAAAACGGGGCAAACATTGTATAGTGGGGAGGGCTCTAACTGAGAAAGGAGTTAATAGTGAAGGGTTTAGGATCACTATGTCACAACTATGGAGGTTGGAAGGATGGGTATCCTTTAAAGAGCTAGGGGACCAGTGTTTCTTGATCGAGTTCCAACTACTAGCTGATAAAGAGAAGGTCTTAAGTGGGAGGCCATGGTTCTTTGACAGACACCTCTTAACCTTGATGGAGGTGGATGAAGAGATGTCAATAGATGCTTTGCAGTCCCGTTATGAACCTTTCTGGGTTCAGCTGCATAACCTTCCATTAGCAACCATGACTGAAAGGTTTGGAGAACAATTTGCTACCTCCATTGGCCCTGTCATCAGGGTTGAAGTAGAGGCGGATGGACATGCATGGGGGAGGTGCCTACGAGTAAGAGTAGCAGTGGACCTTCACAAACCCTTGATGCGAGGGAAGTGGTTGAAGCTTGGTGATAAACAGCATTGGATCTCTTTTAGATATGAAAGATTGCAAAGCTTTTGCTTTCAATGTGGAGTCCTATTTCACAAAGGGAAAACATGCATACGGGCTCGCCATGATGTCCAAGGAGATATGCCAGCCCCAACCCAGTTTGGCTCATGGCTACGCAGTCAACCTAGGAACACCAACCTCTTTGACAGGCGGAGATACGGAGGCGCCTCAGGCGGTCACAACCAGCAGAAGGAACAGAAACAGGAACAACAAGGTGGAAAGGGTAGGTTTGACCGAGAGAAACCAGTGCACAATGACCAAGAGTTGAACCCGGAAATCTCGGCAGGGAAGTTGGAAATGTTATCAGCGGAAAAAGTGGAAGCAGTGTTTCAGGCAGTTCCTTTTCAACGACCAAATGGAGGCAATCCAAAAGCTGAGTGTCCTCGTGATCCTAACATCGGGAATGTGCTGAAGTATCAAGTGGTAAGTCAAACTCCTGACAGCATACAAGTAGTCTATACACATAAGGACCATACCTCTACGGCAACCACTAAAGCCCAAGACTCACATAGCATCCACGTGGGAATGGACTTTGTATCCAGCATACCACTAAAGAGACTTGGGCTCCATGCAATAGTTATGCCTGATCCTGATGCTGATGGAGGTTGGAAAGGTTCTAAAAGAAATGAAGTGATACCTGCAGGAGAAGATTGTGGAATGATACAAAAGGAGCAAGAAAACGGGAAAGGAATAAGCAGTTTAAATGGCACAGGACTTCCCAAGCACCATGGTATGGACAATGTGGAACACACTGTGAGGAAGTGGAAGAGGAAGGCTTGAGCAAGTAATATTCATACAGAAGACAATGGCACTACGATGTTGGTTGATATCTCCAACTGTCCTACTAGGAGTAACTACCAGAGGGGCTACAAAAGAAGCATACAAGTGCAGGACTCTTTCCAAAAGAGAACCAAGAGAAGTGAGGATAAAAAAGAAAACTCCCAAGGCAAGGTAGTGGCTGGCTTCCAGCCCTGCCAAAACCAATGAGTATACTAATGTGGAACTGCCGAGGGCTTGGGAACCCTCGGACAGTTAGTGTCCTTAGGAAATTAACTAAGGAGAAGTTTCCCTTTTTAGTTTTCCTTGTGTAAACTAAATGTAGAAGGAATAGGATGAAAGTGGTAAGAAGGTGCTTGAAAATGGATGGGTGCTTTGTCGTGGACTGTATAGGGCTGAGTGGGGGTATTGCACTCTTATGGAAGGAAGAATGGAAGGTCATAGTGATCAATTATACCAGATGGCACATCAGTGCTCTAGTCCAGATTGAGGACAATGGCCCCACGTGGCAATTTACAGGATTCTATGGACATCCTAATACTGGGAAGAGAAGCAGTAGCTGGCAGTTATTGAAGATGCTCAAACCTCCTAATCCGATGGCATGGCTGTGCACTGGGGATTTTAATGAGATACTCCACCAAAATGAGAAAATGGGAGGAGCTAGCAGACCATACAAACAGATTGAGGATTTCAGGAAAGCTGTCAAATTTTGTGGACTCAATGATATTCACTCAGATGGGCAGGCATTTACTTGGTCCAACAATAGAAGTGATAGGGAATTTACCAAAGAAAAAATAGATAGAGCACTCGGAAACAAGGAATGGAGTGATCTCTTTTCTCAGGGCTCATGCACTGCCCTGGCTGTAGTAAAGTCAGACCACTCTCCCTTGTCTATTGTTCTACATAACACAGATGATGGGCAGAAGAAAAGAAGATGGTGTTTCAGATATGAGATGGCTTGGGAAATGAAGGAAGACTGCCAAAGGGTGATATGTGAAGCATGGAACAAAGCTAGCACAACGGAATGTGAGGCCAGGCTCTCTAGAACAAAACTTGAGATATGCAAAAAAGAATTACTAATCTGGAGGCAGAAAACCAAGCAGCAAGAACACATGGAAGTCACAAAGGGAACTCAGAGGATTGGCTATCTCCAAAGCACAGGTACTTGTGAACATCTAGCAACAATGAAACAATGTGAGAAGGAGGTGGTAGATTCCATAGTAGCAAATGAACTCAAGTGGTGCCAAAGAGCAAAGCAACATTGGCTTAAGCATGGGGATAAGAACACTCAATACTTTCATATGCAGGCAAGCCAGAGAAGAAGGACCAACACCATCAATTGTATTGAGGATCCACAAGGCAGAAGTGTCACAGAGAAGGCAGATATTGGAGAGATCTTCACAGGTTATTTCTCCTCCTTATTTACCTCTTCCTACCCCTCGGATATTGAGAAATGCCTATATGCTTTGAGTACAAAGCTTGATATGGAAATGAAGGCTTGGCTTATGCTCCCTTTCACTAGAGAAGACATTAAAACTGCTGTTTTTCAAATGAATCCCCTGGGATCTCCTGGCCCCGATGGTTTTTCAGCTCAATTCTACCAAAAACATTGGGAGGTGGTGGGGGATCAAGTCTATAATTATGCCCTTCAAGTCCTTAACCATGGTGGCTCACTTAATGATGTTAATGACACTTTCATTTCCCTCATTCCCAAAGTTAAAAACCCCAAGAAAGTAGTTGAGTATAGACCCATTAGCCTCTGCAATGTCTTGTATAAGATTGTTTCTAAAACCCTTGCAAACAGATTGAAAGATATACTGCCTAGGCTCATTGTTCCCAATCAGAGTGCATTTGTCCCTGGAAGACTCATTTCGGATAATACTCTGGTAGCCTATGAAATCTTGCATTCTATGAACTCGAGAATGACTAGCAAGAGAGGTTTCATGGCCCTTAAGATAGATATGAGCAAGGCCTACGATAGGGTAGAATGGAATTTCATTGAGGCCATCATGACCAAAATGGAATTTCCAACTCACTGGATCAACATCATCCAGAGATGCCTTAACTCTGTGTCCTACTCAATCCTAGTGAATGGTGAGCCTCACGAGTGCTTCTGGCCTTCCAGGGGCCTCAGACAAGGAGACCCTTTATCCCCATACCTCTTCATAATCAATGCAGAAGCCCTCACATCCCTCCTTAATCTAGCAGAGGCAGAAGGTAGATTAACATCAGTTCCAATAGGCAGGGGCCCAACCACGGTGAACCACTTATTTTTTGTTGATGATAGTCTTTTGTTTTGTCAAGCAGAAGCAAAGGAACTCAATTGTATACTCCAACTTTTAGAACTGTATGAGAAGGGCTCGGGTCAGGTATTAAACAAAGAAAAATCCTCCATTTTCTTTAGTAGGAACACTGCTCAAGATGTTCAAGATCAGATTCTACAACTAGCAGGTGTCAAATCCTCTAGTAATTTCGAAAAATACCTTGGCCTACCAGCTCTGGTGGGTAGGAAAAAGATTGCATCATTCCACTCTCTTATTGATAGGACCTGGGCTCAAGTAACTAACTGGAAAACAAAGTTCCTCTCTGCTGCAGGAAAGGAAGTTCTTCTCAAGGCAGTTCTCCAAGCCATTCCCACTTATGCAATGGGCATGTTTTTACTGCCAGTATCCATTACTAATAGATTAAATCAGCTACTCAGAAAGTTTTGGTGGGGATTCAATGAAGACTCATCCAAAATCTAGTGGGTCAGCTGGAATCAACTCAGCAACAACAAAGAGGGAAGGGGACTGGGGTTTAGAGATATGAGGAACTTCAACATAGCTATGCTGTCAAAGCAAGGATGGAGAATCCTACAGAACCCTGCTTCTTTGGTGGCAAGGGTCTTGAAGCAAAAATACTTCAACAGGGGGGGGCTTCTTGAAGCTAAGATGGGATTTAGACCATCCTTTGCTTGGAGAGGATTACAGGCAGGACTGAACCTGCTGAAGAAAGGACTCATATGGAGGATCGGGAATGGGCACAAGGTGAATATATGGGAGGATAGATGGATACCATCATCCCCCTCTCAAAAAATCCTAAGCACCCGAGAGGTAGACTGCTGGTGTGAAAAAGTCTGTGATCTAATAGATCCTCAACTGAAGCAATGGAAGGTTTTTCTCCTCTATGAGATGTTCTCCCCACAGGAAATCGAGGGCATCAAAGGCATCCCAATTAGCATAGGAGGGCGTGAGGATAAGCTTGTCTGGAAGTTCACCAAGGATGGCACATACACAATTAAAAGTGGATATCACTTTAGTAAGGAGGTGGAAAGGGAGCTCGATGGTGAAACCTCAGTCAAAGCCAAAAATTGCCGTGTGTGGAAAACAATATGGAAGCTTAAAATAACCCCTGCTACTAAGTTGTTCTTATGGAGAGCCTGCAGTGAGGCCCTCCCTACTCGAGCAAATCTACACAGGAGGAAATTTTTGGATGATAACTTATGCCTGATCTGTGAACAGGAACCTGAAACCTCTGGCCATGCTCTGTGGGGATGTATTGCAGCCAAAGATGTATGGAGTTAGGGACCAAAGAAAGTTCAGAAGCTGTCCATCCAGCATGATCTGATCTTCAAGGTGTGGCTAGGCATGGTTGAACACGTTGACCCAGAAGAACTCGAAGAGGTTGCAATCACAATGAGGGGAATCTGGTCTGGAAGAAATGACTTCCTACATGGGAAAGAATTTAAGCATCCAAATGCTGTCATTAAACAGGCAAAGGCTTATCTTTTCTCATTCAAGGAGGCACTCAAAAAGGAAGCAGTTAGTAACCCCCAACCCATGGTTAGGAATGATAAATGGCTGAAACCTGAGGTGGGATGGTTAAAGGTCAACTGGGATGCTGCTGTAAATTCGGGGGAAGGGAAAATTGGAATTGGAGTACTCATTAGAGACCACCAAGGTTGTGTTATTGGTGCCCTTCGAGCAAAAAGATGTCTAAGAGGGAGTTCATTTGATGCTGAAGCTTATGGTTTACTATTGGCTACTGTTTTCTGCAAAGAAATTGGCCTGCAACAGCTCATTCTAGAAGGGGACTCAAAGCAGGTCGTGGACCTTCTCAATCACCCTTCTTCAAATTGGAGTTTGGGTGGCTGCCTGATAGCGAATGCCAAAGCCCTGCTAAACTCCTTTGCAACATGGTCAGCAGTACATGCACATCGTGAATCCAATGAGGCAGCTTATAATCTAGCTCAAGCCGCATTTGATTGTCTAGAAGACTTGTATGATATTGAGTTATGTCCACCTTGTATTTCAAATCAGGTAGCCAGAGAGATGTATTAATCCTTTTCACTTGTTGGTCATTAAGAGTCGATGTAAGTGCTCAATTATGTTTTAATGAGATCAGTTATTCTAGTTTAAAAAAAAAATAAAAAAAATTGTGTCGATGGGTGAGAACCACGCACTGATCATGTTGTGGGTGTGGCACGGTGGGTCATATCTAGTAGACTTGAGGATGCCCATTCTAATGGTATGGCGTGTGTAGAGGCTAAGCCGCTAAAGTCACAATGAGGTGGCCACGCATATATACATGTTCAGGAGCCAATCAGTCCATTCAGATCTTCTTTTCTTTTCTTTTCTTTTCATTTTTTTTAAAAAGGATTTTCATTATTTTGAAACAATTTGGGATCCAAGTGTCATTGGCTTGAGAAATGCAAATCTCTAGTCAGTGCTTGCTTGAAGAAACTACCTAGCTAGGTGCAATATTCGTATACAAACTCACTCTTAATCATGTGGAATATGAGAAGTGATACAATTACGATTAATTCATAATTTCCTTAAAGAATAATATTTTTTTAAATAACAAATCAATTCAGAAGATTTTTAAAAAGTTAACATTTATTAAATAATTATATAATAATAATAATAACTTTAGATATATAAATATCAACACACATCAATCGTAAAATTTATTAGCATGATTATATATCACATCAATTACATCAGACTGGTCCATTTGGATATAGAAAATGTTTCATCTCATCTTATCATTATAATTTTATCAAATTCTCATATGAAATATAATAAACAATTCAAAATTTTCAAATTCTAAACTAATAATGAGATGAGATGATTTTAGATGAAAATTGAAAGTTGAATAAAATATTATTTTTTTAATATTATTATTATTTTGAGATTTAAAAAGTTGATATGTTTATTATATTTTGTGTGAAAATTTGAAAAAATTGTAATGAGTAGATGAGATGAGATGAAACTGATTCTGTATCCAAACGGCACCTAAAATAATATTAAAAAATAATATTCTAGCAATATTTTATTCAACTTTCAACTTTCATCTAAAATCATCTCATCTTATCTCACTATCGAAATGGAACCTTAGTTATATGCCAGTTAGGGCTGTATAGAAACCATGCAACCGGCCGCCACGACGCTAACCAATCGCTCGTATTAGGAACCGGTGGAGAACCGGCTGGCGTGTGGAAAAAAATTGAAGAAATCGACGTTCAACGGTTCGGTCCCATTTTGAAGCTAAACCGAACTGCTGAACCGACTGATATAATAAAACTGTTTTTTTTTTAATATACCCTAATCAAAACGACATCGCTCCACTTAAGTTTAAATGGAACGGCGTCATTTTTTACCTATAAGTATACAACAGATAATAGAAACGACGTCATTTGGTATTAAACCAAGCGGCGTCATTTTATTATGAACGTAAGAAAAAAAAATATGTCTGAAATGACGCCATTCTACGTAAACTTAAGTGGAATGGCGTCGTTTCAATATGGGATCTTCTTCTTCCCCAGCCTTCTTCCAGTTTCCGATCTCCTCTGCAACTTTCTAACTCTCTCTCTCTCTCCTATGCAACTCTCTCTCTCAGTAGAATCTCGTCTCTAGGGGAACCGACGCCCATAGAGAACCACCTCGATCGGTTTCCTCCTCCCCATCGACCAATTACAGTCAGTTGCTCTCCTAGTTTTTCAGACATCGGTCGACATCGGTTTTGCCCAAAAATTACGCTGAATGCGTCAATTTTCACTCCTAATGCCAGTGCTAGCTATAATTTGCCCAAAATGTAGAAAAATTGGTTTGCATTAGAATTCTAGCCAAGTATAAGTCATCTGAGTTATAGTAGGTATCCATATATGTAAATAAATAGTAACCTAGCCATCTAAATTTTGTATGTTAATTTCTATCTCCCCCTTGTCAAACGGTAACATTTTCACTACACATATGATCTTCTCACAATTTCTAGTTTCGTATTTGTTTTGATTTCTAGATTGTTAGATATAAGCATGACCCTGATGTCGTACTTGTTTTGATGATTTGTGTATGATATTGAAGTTAATTTAGGTTTCTAGACATATTTTATATATTTTAATGTATGTATTGTTGGAAATTTTGAAAAGAAGAAAATAAAAAGTATTTAAAAAAAATAAAAATGCCCTTAAAAAGTAGAAGAAAATAAGAAAAAGTTATTGTAATATAACTATCCAATATAGGGTTCAACTTTTGAATGGCAGCTAAAACCCAAAAAGTAACATATTAGCCAAAATTTGTAAAAACATTCAATTAAATCAATATTAATTCTCTAAGATATTGTGCCTATAATTTTCAATGAAATGTGTTGCGCATATAATGTTCATTAAGATGCCTTTTAATTTACATTTGAGTTCTTCCAAGAAGAACATTGAGAACAATTCCAAATTACCATACAAGAGGCTCTCGAAGTTCTCAAGTTTTCTCTCCTTCTCTCTCATGCTTATAAAAAAAGTCTCCAAATTTGATTTTCGCTAGAGGAAGAGACATATGCTTCCTCCTACTTCTCTCTCTCATTCACTCTTTTTTTAGTTTATTTTTTCCTTCAAGGTTGAAAAATTCATATTTACAATTTTCCAGCACCTCTCAAGAGACATATGCAGCACAAGAAGACTTTCAGGCTGTAAATCATTTGAAGGATAGTGACGATTTTGTGAAAATCACTACACGTGGTTCTCACGCGCCGCTCATAATTACACGTGATCCTCACACACAACCCCTTCCAGGAGCTTATCTTGCCACACGCGTCAGATTGCTAGAATCACCATGACCAAATCTTTCTCTCCACAAATCTAACTTTTGTCGCTGAAAAGAGAAAAGCTTATGGCCTTCACGATCATCACAAATCCTGAAGTTTATAAGAGTTACTCCAAATTGTAATCCGTTTTTTTTTTTTTTTTCTTTGTTGTATAGTTAAAAAAAAAATATTCTTTTGGACGGTTTATCTATAGAGGTTGAGTCATCATTTTTTATGAAATGTGAGGTTGAGTCTCTGTTTAGACAGAGTACTGTCTCTTGGACGTTTGGCTATAGAAAATATCAACAGTAGTGAAGTCCAAACCAGTCCAATAGTATACAAGTGGAACTCCAAATAGTTGATATGAGGATATTCTCATATGTATCTGATCATATATGTAAGTTACTTCTGATGAATGATTGATGATATTTACCTTTAAAAAAAAAAAGCATTTTAATTTAGGGATTAATGATCGACTATGTTGCTTCATTTATAGGATATTTTGGTTGTAGTTTTGCTTACTTTAGATAACTACAACGTCTGTATTTTTTTTATTTTTTACAAAAATATAAGTTATATGTTGACTTGATAATGGTAACGTCAATCTTAATTCAGTAAAAAGCTCATCAAAATATTTAATTCAAAATAAAATTATTTTATAAAATTTATGTGTAGACTAATAATTCTCCTAATTTTTTTTATTGCTGGTAAACGGTTGACAATCAAGAAAAGAACTATATATTAATCAGGAATTCGAATCCACTGTCCAAATTTCACTCGGTTCAAAATTCAAATGACAATGTGGGATCCACCCTCGTCGGTAACCGCCTGCCCGTTGCAAGTTGTGATTTAATAGGTAACGATCAAACTCAATTCATTTGACAAACTAACCCTTCAATGATCAATCAATCTAGTGCCGTTGAAAAATTCAAAAATCGATAAAAAAGAGTTAGATTTTTCTTTTTTTAGTCGGAGTATGAGGTGTTGTTAGACTGACCTGATTAGATCCGAGTCCAACTCCGACTCCTATACTTTACATACGTTATAAAAATATGTATATATGTATATATTCATTTAATTAAATTTAATAATTTACTAATATAAACTAATTATTATAGAATAATATAACTTAAAAAAATGATAGACATGAAACCTTTTTTACAACCTTTCATACAGCTATGTTTTAAATGAGAGGGATTTTTTGCAAACATCATAGTAAACATAATAGTTTAGTATGTAAACATCATAGTATTAATGATAGTATCAATACATGTATCAATATACTTATATTATAATATAAAAAGATAAATGATAGTTTAGTATATTTAAATATCATAGCATTACTATCATACATAATCAAGTATAGAAATAAGTTAGACACTAATATTTAAATAAGTCTAGTATAATAAGTTAATAACGCATAATACTGATTTGTTAAAGTATAATAATATATAATTAAACACTAGAAATAAGTCTAATGTAGAAATAAGTTATAAATAAGTGAGACATTAGTATGATAAAATGTAATTAGACATTATAGTATAAGTCTTTTAAAGAAATAAATTATACACTAGTATAGAAATAACTAATAAGTCTAATATAATAAGTTAATAACACATAATATTAATTTGCTAAATTATAATAACATGTAATTTGACACTAAAAATAGGTGTAGTGTAGAAATAAATTATAAATAAGTTAGACACTAATATGATATAATAACATGTAACATTATAGTATAATAACATATAATTATATACTAAAAACAATATGTAATACTATAGTACAATAATATATAATTTAATACTATAGTATAAGTCTAGTATAAAAATAATTTAGATATTAGTATAGAAATAAATTAGCACTGAATTATTTACTTTGGTATTTAATTTTTTGAAAAAATTGAAATTTGAAAGTCTACAAAAATCTCTTTTTTAAAATAGGCTAAATATGAACTAAAAAAAAAAACCAAAGCTGAAAGTCCTAATCTGACTTTGCTCCAACAAGTCAGAGTTAGAGTTGAGTCGGATCGGAGCCAACACAAGTTCGAGTCAATGTTCTCACTCCTAAATCAGTGTTCTCTTCTAATTTTTTAATTAAATGGGATCGGTATTCCCATACTGCGAGATAGACATAAAATTAAATATTTATATTGATTCTATATATTCAAAAGTATTAAATGGTCAACATTTCGTTTATTTTCACAAATAAGATGAGATTATCTAAGATGAATTGAAATTAAAGTTAAATGTTGAATAAAATATTGTTAGAATATATTTTTTTAATATTATTTTTATTTAGAATTTAAAAATCTTAAATTATTTATTTTATTTTGTATGAGAATTTTAAAAAATTGTAATGATTAGATGAGATGAGTTAAGATAATTTGTGAAAAACAACTAGGCTTAATTTGATATGTTTGTCTCCATTTCGAACTGAACCATTTAATTTCGCGCTAATAATTAAAATGATCGATATTCTTACTCATTGATCTTTCATCTTTGACGTCATTTCAAATTAATAGAAAGTTATTATCAAAAAAACAATTAATAGAAAGTTAGCATGATCCTTCCACCACTCAAATAGTAAGTATATGAGGGGATTTAAGTAAATGAGATAAATACGTGAAGTGAACCCGGCATCATTTTTTGTATTTTTTATTTTTTTTATTTTATTTTTATATTCAAAGATTTTATTGAATCAACAAACAATTGTCCTTACACAATATTACTTCTATCAAGCCAATAGCTTGAGATACAAAAGAAGGACACCCCTCCCACCATACTTCAATATCATCAACCCCCATGCATATCTTGCTAAGAGATGAGCTGCTGAGTTGCCCAATCGGTTGACATAAGAAATCTGAACATATTTGAAACTACACATCAACTTTTTTATATTTCTAAGTAAATAATCAAAATCAGTTAAAAAAAAACTGAACCATCCGACAAAGCATTTACTAGAATCAAACAATTTTTCTTAAGCAGCAAATTCAACACCCCCCATTGAGCACACAATTGTAAACCTCTCAACATAGCAATTTCTTCAATAAATTCTAAAGAGATAACTTTCCTTTCTACTTTACTGCAAACCACAATCACACTGCCTTTATGATCTCTGAGAAGTACACCAATACCAACTTTCTATTGATAAAAAAAAGTAGCACCATCAACATTCATCTTTAAATACCCAACTGGAGGAGGAGCCCGACAAACTACCATTCTAATATCTTTACAGCCCACATCGAAAGCTTGCACCTCCTTAAACTCATAATGCACAGACAAAGAATAGTAGATTACATATTTAACATCCAAAAGTTTGTGCTCAAACAGAAAATGGTGTCTCCTTTATCATATTCCCTAAGCAATATAAAGGAACTTTGAGAAATCTTCTATTGAACCCTTGTCCTTAATAAATTCAATCACTTCCCAAAAAGACAAACCAGATTGAATATTATGCAAAATAGACAGATATTGAGACCAAACATTAAAAACATATGAGCAATAGAACAACACATGAGCTGCATCTTCACTTGCCTAATTACAAAAAAACACATTTATCATCCACCATAATTTTCTTCCTTCTCAAATCACAGTACGTAGGAAGATGCTCAAGACACACTTTCCATCCAAAAATTTTTATCTTCTTTGGAATCTTAAAATGCCAAAAACACTTCCAAGAAGAATTAATGGATCTCTTCCTAGAGCTCTCTCTCTCTCTCTCCCCCCCCCCCCTCTCCTTCTCCATTGAGTTGCAAAAATAGCTTGTATGCACTTTTGACTGAATAATGCCCACTCTTCTCTAGAAATCAATACAAAGTATCTTCAACATTTAAAAACACATTAAGTTTCATAATCTTAGCTACAATTATTGGATTAAAGAGAGCTCTCAACACCTCAACATTCCATCAACCCGTGACATTATCCAGTAAATCACTAACTTTTAAATTCATAGTCACATCTAGACCACATGCCTGAAGATCCTGTACAGTAACATCTGGGAGCCAAGGATCATGAAACACCCTTATTCTCCTTCCATTACCCACTCGCCAACAACACCCATTTCTGAAATACTAAAAGGCCTTAACAAAACCTTGTCAAATAAAGGAAGATTGACACCCATCTTAACTTCCAACAAAAGTGTTTTAGGGAAATATTTAGCTTTGAACATTCTAAACAGAAGAGACCCCTCATTTTGCAAAAACCTCCAAACCTGTTTAGCAATGAGAGCCAAATTAAAAACCCTGAGATTTTTTAAACCCATACCTCCTCTAAACTTTGAGTCACACAATCGTGCCTAGCTAACCCAATGAATCTTCCTCTCTTGACCTTTACAGCCCCACCAAAATTTAACCATTAACATTTCTAATTCGTGACACAAGGAACTAGGGAATAAAAAAACAACTCATCGCGTATGTGGAAATAGACATAGCTATAGCTTTAAGAAGGACTTTCCTACCTCCCTGAGATAACAAATTACCTTTCCATAGTTACAATTTCTACCATTACTTATGTTTAATATTGGCAAAAGCTAGGGGTGTGCATCCGGATCCGGATCCGGATATCCGGCCATAACCGGATCCGGGTCCGGATGGTAAAATCCGGGCGGTTATCCGCCCGGATTGAATCCGGGCGGATAACCGGATTCAATCCGGATATCCGGTTTGTAACCGGATATCCGGATATTTCACTACAAATCCAGGTTTTTTTTTAAATACTATAATCCGGATTGTTCACTGTAAACCTAGATTTTTCACTATATAATCCGGGTTGTTATTACTTTTTTTTAAAGACTAAACTTTTAAAAAAAAACTGACAAGCTTAAATTGCCCAGATTTTTAAAAACAAAATAATTTAAACACTCTTTAAAAGATTTTTATATAAAAATAAATAAATTAAAGATCAATAGACATAAATTTACAAAAAACAAAAAAATATTAAACATCACAACCAATTAAACTAAAACATAAATTTACAAAGAACAAAAAAAATATTAATACATCACAACCAATTAAACTAAAACATAAATTTACAATGAACAAAATGCTAGTAGTCTTCACATCTTGCATCTGGAATTGGGAGGAAATTTTCTACTGGACTGTCTCTCCATAAGCTGCCAACAACATCAATTACAACAGCAATGAAAACTAGAATGATTACAAACAAGTCAAAAAGAATAAGAGAAGAAAACTTGAAACAAAACCTCACAAAGACACTACAATAATTACCACATGGACATATAGATTCTTCACTGGCCACTGTTTTCATTCAGTACTATTGATTGTATGGATTCATTTAAAACATTAGTAGAACTAACAACACTAAAATAGCAGAGGCAATTAAACAAACATGTGATGAACTGATAACAATTAATCTATCTTCTTTAATTAACATAAGATAATCTTGAAGGCATCTATCTTCATGTACATGAGGCAATACCTGTATTGTGTACAGTGAGGCGCATCTCAGCGTAACAGCGTTTGCCCAACCTCCAACATGTGAGTTACTGGACAAAATAACAAACACAGAATATTACACTGGGAGAAAAGGGTGGCATATTAAAAGAAAGTATGTGCCACTTGTTCAAACTATTAAATGAGGGCTATTGTAGAAGTTTCTTTACCTAAGGAGAAGTCTTCAGTTCTTCTCTGGAGGTCTTTTTCCGATGGAATGTGCTCCACAGGAATCAACAGTAAACATGCTTATCAAGACAAACATGACAGAAGAATCTCTTACAAGCATTTAAGAATGTTGTAGGGACAATTACACAAGAATTGGAGGAGGCACGGAAAGCATAAGTACACTAACGGCAAGCAGCACAGATACAAATGAACAAGCCAAGATTATAAGCAGCACTGCAGAAGGCCAGAAGAAACTAAGCACTACATTTTAAATCTGAAAAAGATCACTCACCTGTAAGCATTGCTGGTATAATATTCTGTAGTGTACCCAATAGCCAGTCCAGCCCACGCACTCCTGGCACCAAAACAAGATGCTAAACATCATTATTAGGTCACCATTACACTATAAAAAGCATTTGCTTTTCTCTAAAATAGTCAAGCAAAACAAGTCATTAAAACCCTATTCATCTGAGTGCTTCAAATTCTAGCAGGCCTGAAAAAGATGGCATTCAAGTCCCAGATTGTAGTAGTGTTTCTCTGCCTACAAAAGTTTAATGAACACAGTCCCAACATCCAGATAAATGACTAGCAAGAAAAAAAAATCGAAAATAGACTAGAAATTAAAAAAAAAAAAAAAAAACCCCATACCCAGATCCATAACAAAAATAGACTTGAGATTACAAAATAAAAATAAAAAACCAAACCAAACCCAGATCCAAACCAAAAAGAATGCAAAAACAAGTTAAATGAACACAATCGCAGCATCTAGAGAGATTAATAGCAAGAAAAAATCAAAAATAGACTAGAGATCAGGAAAAAAAAAAATCAAACCAGACCCAGATTCAAAAAATACCTTACGAGCTTAGAGAGAGAGAATATGGATGGTCGCCTCAGCGTCTCTCACCCAGATGCGCAAAGGACTTCGAAGTTTCTGAGAAGGTCAGAAGGGATTCGGGGGAAACAAACACGGCATTAGATTTGTATATACTATTTTGACCCAAATTAAACGAACCAAGAGCAGATCAATGACTCTCTTATCCATTTTTACCAAAAACGAACCAACAGGCCACACAAATCCAAACCCACTTACTCAAATCCAAAGTGCATCTAACTTTAAACACAACATAAAAATATCTATACAAACAGAGAGAGAGAGAGATGAACATACCGTAGGTTTCGGAGTTGAGAGAGAGAGAGAGATGGGGTTTCGGAGTTGAGAGAGAGAGAGAAGGGGCTCGCAGACTCGGCGCTCGCAGTGACGACTAGAGGTTAGGGTTTCACTTTTCAGCTCAGTTGAGAGAAATGGGCTATGAGCTTTCAAGGACTCGAGTGAAATGAGAGGCAGAGAGGCGCTCGAGGGGTGCAAAACCAGTGACGGCTAGGGTTTCATTGTTTCGGAGACACTCAGACACAGAAACGAAAATGCAAGTAGAGGAATCGAAGGAATGAGGATTAAATCACAGAAACGAGAACAACGACGCCGTTTAAAATCAAAAACAGTGTTTTAAAAAAAAGTAGCCGGTTACGGAAACCGGATTTAAAACCGGATCCGTAACCGGATCCGGGCGGGTAAGGAATTTATCTTACCCGCCCGGGTTTAATCCGGGCGGATAACCGCCCGCATCCATCCGGATTCCGGGTTTCGGACCGGACCGGAAAAAAATCCGGTCCGGTTGAACACCCTTAGCAAAAGCTCTCTGTTTGGACCTTCCCACCATAGGAGGCAAGCCTAAATATTTTTTATACTGTTGAGTATGGCTCCCTCCCCAAATCTGCATGATCTCAGATTTTTCAGCCTCACTAAAATTTTACTAAAGACCATAGAAGTCTTTTCCTTGTTTATGCACTGCCCCAAGACTTTCTCATACTTATTAAGACCATAGAACCCTACATGCACCATATATATATTGTTATCCATGTAAATATTTAAATATTTTAGATAGAAATATTTAATAAATGCTATAGGACTTATTTCATGTATTTATTAGTCTTTTATTTGAAGTCTCAAGAACTTGAGGGAGTCTTAGGTTGCGTTTAGATATTGAGCTGAGCTGAGATGAGCTAAGTTCTTTATGAATAGTAGTGAGTTGAGATGGTGGAGTGAGTTTTGTGGGGCCCACTTAAGATGAGTGTAGATATGTTTGGATGTTAAGATGAGTTTAGATATATATTTATGGGAAGTTGTAAAAAATTTGAGTCCCACCACTGTCCACCTGACATGAGATCGCCAGCACAACCCTTTAAAAAAAAAAAATGAAAGTCGGCGCTGGAGTTTTCGTTTCTTGGGGTTTGCTATTGAATTGATTCTGTTTTCTTTTCTTATTCATGGGAGTTTGCTGTTGTAAGATTCATGTGAAAGAAAAGTTAAAGGCTGCTAGTTGTAGGTCCCACATAATTCAAAATTGAACTGCACTCAATGAAGGAAAAACATGTGTTTGGATGTTGAGTATAGTCTAAAAGTGAACCGCACTCAGATGCCTCCAACATCTAAATGAGCCCTTAATCTACCAAATATTGAGTTAATATTAAATAAGCATTACGTCTTCTTTGTTAGAGGTGATAAATGATATCAAGTAGCAATTTTGGAGTTGGTAAGTGAAATAAGGTGAGGTTTGGATAGTAAGATGAAATGAGATAGTTTTAGATGAAAGTTGAATAAAATATTGTTAGACTATTATTTTTTAATATTATTATTGTTTTGTGATTTGAAAAAATTGAATTGTTTATTATATTTTGTATAAAAATTTGAAAAACTTGTAATGATGAGATAAGTTGGAATGATTCTTGAATCCAAACTAGTCTAGATAATATAACAACACATATTAAATATGAAAAGTGCAATATTTAAATATTTGGAAAAGTGTTGTCTTGTATATTTTCCCAAATTTTAGATGCAAATCTTTGAAATGAAACTCCTATAACATTTATTGTCATCTGTATAAATATTTTGGATAATATTAAACTAGCAATAAATATAATAGGATCCACTTTACGCATCAAGTCACTCTAAATATCTTTAAAATTTTTTAAAAAAATTAAACAAATTTACTAATAGTTACTTGTTTAACTATTGAGTAAAAAAAATAAAATACACGAACGGTCAAAATGAGGAGACGAACCATGGGGCAAAGTAACATTTTCCTTCTTGTAAGATTTAATAACTTGCCATATACCACAATGGATGGGAAATTATTAGAATAATGCTAGACACAATTTTAAAGTGTGCAAATTCTGCGCTTTTTTTTTTTTTTTGAAAAAGAGTGTGGTCCTATATTAATTTTCATGTAAATTTCATATTTACTCACTTTTTTTAAAAGGAATACGCAGGACTTGCATACTTTAAGATTAAACAAATCATTTCTTAAATTATTAAAATTTGTGTTTAATTAAATTTTTTATTTTTTAAAAAAGTTGACATAGTCATCAATTTATTAAAAAAAAAAAGTTTACAATGATGTGAAACAATTCTGCGTTTTGTGAAACCAGAAAAAAATGTATTATTTATAGTAGGAAAAGTTTTCTTGCAAGTGATTTCACGTACCAAACCGCGCACTAATATTAAATATAAAACATTCGTTTAAACATTCCCTTAGTGTATTTATATTTTTTTCTTTTTCTTTTAAATATTTTTTAAATATATTTAAAAATTTAAATAAATTTAAATAAATTTATTAATAGTTATTTGTTTAACTATTAAGTAAATAAAATAAAATACACAAACAGTCAAAATGAGAGGACAAACCATGAGACAAAGTAACATTTTCCTTCTTGTAAGATTTAATAACTAGCCAATACCACAATGGATGGGAAATTAGTAGAATAATGTTAGAGACAATTTTATAGTGTACAAATTTCACGCATTTCTTTTGAAAATGAGTGAGGTCTAGTATTAATTTTAATGTAAATTTCATATTTATTCATTTTTTTCAAAATGAGTACTTAGGACTTGTATACTTTAAGACTGCACAAATCATTTCTTAAATTATTAAATTTTGCATTTAATTTAATTTTTTATTTTTTAAAAAAGTTGACATAGTCACCAATTTATTAAAAAAAAATTAGAAGTTTACAATGATGTGAAACAATTCTGAATTTTGTGAAACCAGAAAAAAATGTATTATTTATAGTAGGAAAAATCTTTTTACAAGCGATTTCATGTACCAAAGCGTACACCAATATTAAATGTAAAGCATTTGTTTAATAAAACGGTACGAATTGAAGATGAAAATTATTTTTGTGATATAGATGACCTCCTTCTTCTCGCAAAATTTGTTTATTTTATTTTTTTTAATAAAAAAAACTATGTGAGTGTTGGTACACGGTTTGGTGCGTCAAACCGCTTGTATCTAGCAAGCCTCTCATTGTAATCCAAAACAAGGTATATTTTTATAATATACTAAAGAATATGTTGAGAATGTCCTTTTACAATTATAAAAATAAAGATTCTCATAATATATACAAAAATATATTGAGAATATTCTTTAACAATTATGCAAATGTTCTCCGAATATGTTTAAGAATATATTGAGAATATTCTTTTATAATTGTCGAGAATGTAAATTCTCACTTCTTAGAATATGTCCAAGAATATCTTGAGAATATTATTTTACAATTATCAAAAATAAAATATTATCATAATATAATCCTTTTTTAATATTTTGCATCTATATCAGTCTATTTATTTTTTTATATTAATTAAACAATCTTTTTTAATATATTTTTATTGATTTTAAGTATTTTCTCTAATTACCAAAGAATTTATAATATCCCTTTATGTTTTTATATTTGCAATATCTTTTCATATACAATATCATACAATTATGTCCTATTCGGATTTATTCAAATTTATAAGGCAAACCAAAATTGAAATTGATTTTCTTTATCTTATTCTTTAAATATATTGTAAAAATCTATTTTTTCTATTTTAGATACAGATTTTTATAATAATTGAGTGCTCTTACTATTTGGTAAAGAGAAATGATTTATACAAATCTTAAATAGACAACATCTATAGAAGTCATTGCAAAAAAATGTAAAAAAAAAATGATCATTCTTTATTAATGAGATTTATTTTTTTATAAATGGTTTGTATGAAATTTGTCTATTTGAAATTTATATCTAACATGAGCGATGCTACTCTGCCGCCTAAGTAGCACCGCTCCAAGTGACCACTAGGCCAAATTCGCTTTTTTTATTTTTATTTTCGTATTTTTTTATCATTTTAAAATATTTTTAAAAAGTATAAAAAAAAATAACAATACACTAATAGTCACTTTCTTAACTACTAAATAAAGAAAAAATTAAAAAAAATTAAAATACATAAAATATCAAAATAAAGAGATAAGTTAAATAGATAAAATAACATTTTTTTTTATCTAACATTACTCTTTTCGTAAAAGAGAAAGAAAAAAAGAAAAAGAAAACAAAATTGGTTAAGTTACGGTGGAATTTCCGATAAGTTGACTTTTTCTTTTGGAGTTTCTCTTGTCCTTTAAATGCGTTCCCTCTGATCAGTCCAGACTACAAAGTTACAAACCGCTAACATCCCAGAGAGCGAGAAACTCACCTGAAGCGGCCGAGCACGAGACAAAAACGAACGGATTCCCCTATTCATATTTGTTGGTTAATATATCTCTTATCAAAACTAATTCTTGAAGAAATTAGCAAGGGAACGTTTTACAGTTTTATTTATTTTGGTGAAAGATGAAGTTTTGCAAGAAGTACCGGGAGTACATGCAAGGCCTAAAGGAAAAAATACCTGTGCTCGGCTTGAAGCACCTAAAGAAGACATTGAAGAAGTGCCGGAACGATCTCCAGTCTGAGAACGGGATTAATGGGGTCCATGACAACCAAACATGCCCTGACCATTGCCCTGGTAATTTGAAGGGAAAAAAAGCAGTTTTACATACTCTTTTTTTTTTTTTTAATGTTTCATTGCTTATTTTGATTTCCTTTTTCACCCAATCTATCTGGGTTCTTGCTCTTTTCCCTTATCTAGATTGGTTTTTTTTTGGCTAATCTGTTGGATATTTATAAAGATGGTGAAGTTCTCTTCCTTATCTGTTTTTTAAGGAATTTTACATGTATCATTTGTTGCCATTTTTTCTATCTGAAATACTGCAGAGAATACTTCCTTTCCGGCTATTTTTTTTTTATAAATTCAAATAAGAATGATTACTTTGGTTCTATTTGATGCGTCTTCAAGGTCTTCTTCATGATCTCTCTGTGGCTCATGTTTTCTTTCTTGTTACTTCATTTTTTTTTATCTTTTCAAATCTTAATTCCAAGATTGATACTTGTAATTTTCTTTGTTAAGCTTATATTCTGAAGCTAATCGATATTTTGGAGCCGCATTACCAGAACTAGTAACGATTGCAGTGGACCTTCAGGCTCTAAAACATATATGTAGTGAAAATTAGTTATTTGGCTTTATCTAACTTCAACATATTACATTCTTCGTTTTAATTTTTACTGAAAGCCTCGAGCCAAATACAATGATAGGCTGACGGCTTCTGGTTTATATCATTTTGGGAGACTTCTGATCTGGGTTTCAAGATCTCAAGTACATAACATAGGAAAAAAACATAACACGTTTCTTTTGTTCTGCGTTGGATATCTGTAGTCTGCGATGGAACCTTTTTTCCTTCTCTTCTCAAGGAAATGTCTGCAGTAGTGGGTTGTTTCAATGAGCGTGCGCAGAAATTGCTTGAGCTAAATCTTGCTTCTGGCTTTCGGAGGTACTTAATCTGGTTCAAAAGCAAGCTACAAAACAACCATGGTACCTTAATCCAAGAAGTAAAGGACCTTGTTACTTACGCACTGATCAACGCCATTGCAATTAGAAAAATTCTAAAGAAATATGATAAGGTATATCAGCCCACTACTTGAAATGCATATTAAGTTGAGGATTTGATTATTCTTTATTTCTTTGGTTGTTCTTTATGGATTTACTTGAACATTAGAATTTTGTGGTCAGATTCATTACTCTAAGCAAGGTCAGACATTCAAGTCACAAGCCCAAAGCATGCATATTGAAATTCTTCAGAGTCCCTGGCTCTGTGAGCTCATGGCTTTCCACATCAATTTAAGGAAAAACAAAGTCGAAACCAGCAAGGCACTGGCATTGTTTGAGGGCTGCGACCTCACATTCAATGATGGCAAACCATCACTTAATTGTGAGCTTTTTGATTCTGTCAAAGTTGATATCGACTTGACTTGTTCTATATGCTTGGTAAGTTTCATTTTGCTAAGGACCATGTCCTGCATATTAGTGGACTTAGCATTACTTATGTCAACCAAACTAAATTGAAGGGTCAATAGAATGTCTAGGTTTGTGGATATGCATTGCAAGACATCCTTGTGGAAGTACGAGGTATAATAATATAAAACATCCGCTTTCAACACTAAAAGATGTATTTAGGTTCTTCTGGAAAGAGACCATGAAATTGCTTAGCCCCACTCTGGTTTCTAATTTCAATCTAGATCTTGCATATGGCCAAATTCTTAGAAGTCAAGCTTCCATATTGTGTCTCTGGATTAAACTCTCTGCAATAGTCTTCAAGACTAATATTTGATCAGTATAAAACCTAAAAGACTTCAGATTTTAAGGATCAGCGAAGATATCTGCCTGCTATCTCAAGAACATTGAAGATTATTGACTTTGGGTGACGAACGGTACTGTGTCTTTATGAGGTGCTTCATTGAAGCCCTTCATTGATAGTTTTATTTTCTTTTTGAGTGACAGGATACAGTCTTTGATGCGGTTTCCGTCACTTGTGGCCATATATTCTGCTTCATGTGCGCTTGCTCAGCCGCAGCAGTGACCATTGTCGACGGACTAAAGACAGCAGAGCCTAATGCCAAATGCCCTCTCTGCCGAGAGGTAAGTTACCAATGTATCTTTCAATTTCATGTATTGGTATAGGCTCTCACTCTCTTTTTTTATGATGATGTTGCAGTGTTACATGCTGCAAAATATGAGTAGTTCTTTCATTCACCAGAGAAAAAATATTAGAACAGAACAAATAGCATTACATAAACCTTGATTAGCTTCTCGACCAGAAGTGCAATAAAAATAACTACTCTTCACTTGGTAAATTCATTTCTGTTGATTTTCAGGCTGGAGTTTATGAAGGTGCTGTACATTTGGACGAACTTAATATTCTATTAAGCCGCAGGTATGCCTTTTTTAAGTCGAACTTTATGGTTTAAGCAAACATAGAAAATTGGAATTAACAAAAAGAAAACATAAGTTCGTTAATTACTCAAAACACGCATATTTGAACAGCTGCAGTGAATACTGGGAGGAGCGGCTTCAGTCGGAGAGAGCGGAGAGGATCCGGCAAACAAAAGAGCACTGGGAGAACCATTGTCGGGAGTTTATGGGTGTCTAATTAGGCAGGGCTAGATGAGAAGAGAGTGGTTCAGCTACTTAACAGCCCTTCCATTCCCGTTCACAAGTGCTTTTTAGAATATGATGATTTGATCATTTTGTTTCTTGCTCGTCCCCTTATTCCAGACAAACAGGAAGGACTCCGAGAAATTATAGATGCCTTTGATATTCTTATGTTTCTTGTAGAGTTCTTTTTTATAGTGCATGGTTTCAGATGGTCTTTGCTTAACCAAATGGGATGTGTGGTTCACGAGACAGAAAAAAACAATGCTTGACATAGTTCAACTACGTTTATAACAACATGGAATACTTTATAAAGAAAAACTACAAACCAAAACACATGCAATTCTGTCATATGAATTATCATAAAAATATTTCTTCTATTTTGATTCTCTTTATCTAGCATGATCGGTGTATTCTGTAATTAGCCTACTCTTTTGGGGGATTATATCGTACAAAGAGAGGTCTTAAAAGCTGTTTTCCAAGTTTATATCACAGAAAAAACCTATTTATAAGTCCGTGTGATAATATGTACATAGCGACTGAAAATAGAATACTCTTTCTGTTTTGTTGACTCATAAGTAATGTTTCGTTGACTTGAATTTTCTGTCATTACACCCAAAAATGCCGACAACATTTTCGGAATTAATTACTACGCCAAACTAAGTACGGTTATGCATTTATACGGAGTACTTAGAGTTCAAAGTTGTGGTTTCCAGTGTATTGGGAGCCGAGTAATACTAATCAAATATTGCACGCTTCGTTAGAAAAAGAATGAGATTTATTATTAAAAAAATTAATTTTTTTTTTATAAATTTTATATTTATTTATTTATTTAAAAAAGAATACACTCTATCACTACAAATATTATTTCTCTTAAACCCACTTGTGTTTGGTTTCAAAATACAGGTTGCTGAGAACTCCAAACTCTCATGCACTGATACGACTTGAATCATCCAAAAGATGATGCCACCTATTCCATTTTATCAAAACATTCACGATAGCTGTCTTCCATGCAGTTAAAACAAAGAAAACTTGAGGATAATAAATACGCACGAATCATTACACAACAAAATTTTTTCAGTAAAATCACCCTACAACAAATTGAGGCCTGGAATAACATAGTTCCAAAGGATCAAAAGGCATCGCAGCTCCATATAAAGGCATTGTCAACTGGAAACTATTATGGGATTCCTATCTTTATGTATGTGATACCTTTTACAAAGTTTCTCCAGAGTTGCAACTGAATGCTGCATGGAATTTAGCTTTGTATCCATGAACATTCTCTGCACCACAATAAAAATAAAGGATCATGGAAAGAACCACATTCACAAAATTTAAGGTTTAAAATTTATCCTACCTCATAATCATCTCCATATTTCTCAATCAACCGACCAATATGAAGACGCTGCATGGCAGTCAATGGTTGTGGTGGTGCAGATTTTCCATCACTTCGCTGCTTTCCCAGTGCTGATTTCAAATCTACTTGGCCAAAAGAGAAGTCATGGAATCAATCATTGATTCATTATAAACGAATGTTCAGATGCATCAAGTCCTTTCAGTTTCAGAGAACATTTGAATACAACGGAAGTTCAATAAATAGAGACCTGTACATTTTTACATGTACACTATAAAAAACATCTAATCACCAATATTGAATAAATAAACAATTCAAAATTGGTAAACAATCTTGACCAATGAACCTCTAAAAGAGACTCGCCCACATTGAGAAAGGCAACTTTGAGGCGTAGATTCTTGGTGTGTACATGTGTGAATGTGATTGATCAAATCCCCCCCCCCCCCTATTGGAGAGTGGTCATAATGCTTATATAACATAATCGGAGATATTCTTGAGCTTTTGGTATCAAGAGTTCACTAGCACACTTTATTATCTCCCTATAGTAGGCAGTATCTACAATGATCTTTTTCTAGTTAGACTTCTATCAATGCAATGAAAGAACCATCCCTTCCTATTTGTTTGTCCTATCAGATAGAAAGAAAATTAGACCCCAAAGAGAGCTTCTTTACCACTTTAGGGGGTGGGGGTGAAGGGGGGGTTTACATACAACCGAGGAAAAGTGGTTTATGATTGAATCTCAGAGGCATTCTTATCATTTGGTAGATCCAAGTCCATGGCCTATTTTGGGTTCACTCGGAGCTTTGGCAACCACCGTAGGAGGTGTGATGTAAATGCACCTATTTCAAGGGGGTGCAACACCTTTCAGTTTGGGCCTTATATTTCTCCTATATACCATGTTCGTATGGTGGCACGATGTTTCCTTTATCCATTCCAGAAGTGGAGGAGCCAATGTAGAAGAAGCAGTAGAAGAGCACCACCATGGTTCAGTTCCCAACACATGGGGGAAAGCATGCCAGAACAGGGTAGCGAGTGGCGGAGAAGACCTTCGGTTTCCTGGTGCCATCCCTTGACCGAGAAATCATATGATGACATGACACAACGGCAGAAGATTATGGTAGCAGTGTAGTTATGTCAGTTGTAGTACACCTAGAACCAGGATCCAAGGCCAATGGAGGACATTCAGAGCCAGAGGGAGCAACCTCAGTTGCAGTAACAGCAGGTGATGAATCGGGGAGTGGCGCAGCAACAGTAGCAGAAGAGGGCGACGAGACATCAAAACACAGGACTCTGCTAAGTGGTAACACGATCACACAACACACGCTGCTGGTGTGGTTCCTCGCCTCAATCCGCCTCTTTCCCAACAACTCAAATCGCCTATCCCTGCCCTTAGTTAGTGATTGGTGAGGGTTAAATTTTTTTAGGCAGATAGAAGGGATTTTTTATGCTTCTTCGAAACCATTTAGGCTTGCAAGAAATGAAGTTCTTTTATATTCTTGCCTGGTAACTGGATGAAGAATAGTGGCTGAATTAAAATCGTTTCTTTAAAATCTAAAACTTTCATGACCAATATTTAGTGGAAGCATGGGCTTATAGTTTCTCGGGATTAGTTTTTGGAAGCATAACCAATTTTGTTTAGAAGTTAGAACGGCAAATTCTGTTTCAATACTGCCTGAAACATATGCGGGGTAAGACTGCCATGGTTTAAAACTCCTCCTGTCGCAATAATTAATTGGTAAGGCCATGTAATGTGTGTGTGTGTGTCTGTGGGGACACACATAAATTCAGCTAACTGTAACATCATAAGCTGTCATCATATGTAAATGAGATTTAGAAAATATTGATCTCTGCAATTATTACTCTCACGGCTTCAATATGCTAATCCAAATCTATCTACTTGTTAAACTTTCTCAACACCTTGACTTAGAAGGAGAAATCTTTCTAGAATTGATTAAAAAAAGTATATATATATATATTGTTCAAACAAAAATATAAAATACCGTTTGGATTCAGATATGAGTTGAGATGATTTTAGATAAGTTGAATAAAATATTGTTAGAATATTATTTTTAATATTATTACTGTTTTGGGATTTGAAAAACTAGAATTATTTATTATATTTTGTGTAGAAATTTGAGAAAGTTGTGATGAGTTGAAGTGAGTTTCGAATCCAAACAAGGGCATAGTCGCTAATGCCAACATCTTATTGGAAATAAACCCTGGGAAAAAGCCATCTAATTCAAGGTTACATATATTGACGATTGATTGAAGTCATTATCTAATATTTATCTGTCACTGCCCGACTTCCGCGAAAAGGGAAATGAAGCATAATTCTCAGTAAAATTGGGAGACTAAAACCTATGCATTCTAATTATCCAATAAAAACTCCCTGAAAGTAGGAATTTCATCACGAAGCCAAGCAAAAGCCAATGATAAAAAAGTACTCACCCAGAGAAAAAAGCGCAGTAAAGATCAAAAGGGATATTAAAATGTATATAAAAATACCATCCTCTTCGAGATCGCTACCAGAGGCGATAGGGTCCTGCTCCATGGGGGCGGCTCCGGGTTCAAGGGACGGGTGGGGGACCTGGAGAGATTCGGTTTCGATGATGTGAGAGGTGCGGGATCGGACGCCGAGCAAGTTGGGATTGGATACGACGCCGAAGGACTTGTAATTTTGGATGACGCTGGCCTTGCCGTCCCAGTTGGGGTCATGCGGAAGCAAGGAGCGGAGCTTCGGAGGAAGAGAGAACGCCGGCTTGAATACGTTAGGGTTTTTCTTTGGTAGGCCCACCCTCACCTTCGGTTTCGACTTCTTGTATTTTCTTCGTGACCCTCCCATCTCTCTCTCTGCCTCTCCCACTGGCTTCTCTGGCTAGGAGAAGAAGACTCGAGCAGGGAGAAAGGGGTTTTAGTGGGATTTAGGAATTGCTAACATCGTTCCCATCCTATTCCTAATTTTATTTTATTTTTTAAAATTTTAGTTAAAAATAATATTTTTTATAATTTTATCTTAAATTTTTTTCAACTTAAAAAAAAAAAATTACGTTTCATTTTTTATTATTTTTCTATTCTATTAAAAAAAATATTCTTATATTCTTTTTTATTATTTTTTTCTCACTTCCATTTTCATTTTTAACCACCAACTTTTTTGTCTTATTCTCTTATTTTTAAATATCACATTCTAATAATTTTATAAATATTTATGATTTTTTTTTCTTGGATATCGAGTATTATTTTTCAATCCAACATTAATAATAAAAATAATAATATTTTTTAATATGTACATTTTTCAACGTGATAGTATTTTTTAATATGATTTTGTCTACATATACTTGAGTAATATTTGATTTACATTTATCTGACGGTAACATTTTTTTAATTTTCATATAACAGTAATATTTTTTTAATTTCTCTAACGGTAATACCTATCTGCGTATTGACGATAAAATTTTTTGTTCTTTCTCCAACGGTAACATTTTGAATTCCTGCCTCCAACGATAATATGCTTTGCCATTTCTCCAACAGTAACTTTCTTTATCCTATATGTAACAATAATTTTTTTCTCTATAAATACATCTTCTGCTTACATTCACATTCTCAGAAACTCAAGTCTCATTTGATCTAAAAATCAAAATTCAACAGTTCCCCTCATCTCCAACTCCCTTCATCACAAACCAATGATACCAACATTTTGCAAGAAGGTCCATGTCGTGAAAGCAGCAAAATGCCTGAGATTGTTCAGATTTTTTTAATAAATAATGATGCACAACTAAACACAAGTCCATGAACAAACTAATCACAAGTATTAAGAAAAGAACACGACCCAACTAAATAGTTGCAAAATGAGTCATGATTATCAACTCAAACACATTATAATTTATTTGAACCATTTCTAATACTAATAAAAAAAAATTAATCGACTAGGCCCAAAAAAAAAAAAACCATCTTTCTAATTCCACTCGAAAGATTTAAATTAGTAGAATTAGATTCATTCAATCAGTTTAATACAAAGGCTATGTATAGGTTAACATAGGTCGAAAAAAAATAGATATTATGGAGATCAGAACAATATGTATAATTATACTATAAAATGCTTATGGAGATCTACTCAAGAAATCCAAACTCAACACAACATTCTACAAGCACAGCTTGCAACAGCATGGAAAGCTCTATATATTAGCACAGGTCCATGCCCAAACAACAAATAATTTTTCAAAATTGCTCACAGTAGCTCATATATAAAACAATTTCCTCAAACATAAACTAGAAGAAAAATATCTCAGACCATCAAATCAAATATGGAATTCTTCAAGCCAACATAAAAACAACAAAGTAGTGAATAATAAAATCTCCAAAAATCCATTAATTTCTCGAAATTGGTTACAGCAGCTCAAGAACAAACAACAAGTCCAAACTCAGCACAGGTCCATGCCCAAACAACTAAGTATTTTTTCGAAATTGCTCACAGCAGCTCAAGAACAAATAATTTCCTCAAAACATGACCTAGAAAAAAAAAGTCTCATAACACCAAATCAAATATGAGATTCCTCAAGCCAACATAGAAACCCTAGAGTGGTGAATAATAAAATGCCCAAACAACAAACAATTTTTCAAAATGTCAACCACTCGGATTGAAAAAAAAAAGCATATCGAGATGGATAGCTCCAAGAAATCGAAAATGTAACACAGAGCACAAGCCATGGTAGATTTTGAGGACAGATCTAATTGAAATGTCAAACCCTAAAGCACTGTCGTAAGGACACGGGGTCACAAACATATTTCAGTAGCCAAAAATAGACCCAAAGGTAAGGTAAGATTATACAGAACAATATGCATCAGATTCAACCATGGGAGAGGGATTATGTGTAAAATTGTGAGCTGGAGAGGACAAAGTCCACACATAGGAGGGGGTCTTTAGTGAGTAAAATCGTGCAAGAGATTAGTACAACTTACATATATTTGAATCGATGAAGAGAAACTACTATCAATAGTGGCAAAAGGTGCAACAAAGAGCAACCGAGAGTGGAGAGAGAGGAACACGCGGGACCGACAATCTGATAGGGAGGGGAGAAAGAGATTGGGGAGGTACAGTAGTTCCTCAAATATGGGGAACCACTGTAGCTCCCCTAAATCAAAATCGTAAAATAAGGAATGGGATAGGAGGGGGTGTTGAATCCAAGGTTTCAACTTTCATATAATTACATATTTATATATGAATTTTGATAATAATAAATGAATTCAAGTATAAATGAGTCTCAAATTAAAGTTATCTACACAATGAAGCCAAGCACATTAATGAACCTAGCATGAGTAAGAAAAGGAACAAGCTCACAAATGAAACTCTTAGAGTAATTTTGTACATCTCTTGATAAAATTTGAAATTGGATTAAGGCTCAAAATTAATCTTTTTTCATAAAGCATCAAATTGCATTTTTCACATGTACATAACATATTTGAAAATTAAAATTTTGAATTTTGAATTTTTAAAAGATGATTAATTGTTATATTTCACACGTGCATGATATAATTAAAAGTTTAAATTTTAAAAATTTAAAAGATAATTGATTGTCATCCTTCACTTGTGCATGGTTTTTTTTTTTAAAGTTTGAAAAATGATTGATGTTCTTTTTGACATATGCAAATGGAAGATGAATTTGTTTGTTAAAAAGTAAATAATGCTCCCTTTGTTATATGCGAAAAGTAAAATTTTGATTTGAAAACTTTAAAAAGTGAATGATGTTGTCTTTGACAATTGCAATAAAGAGAAACTTTAATTTGAAAATTTTGAAAAATGAATGATGTTGTCTTTGACAATTGCAAAAAAGAAGAACTTTTATTTGAAAATTTTGAAAAGTAAGTAGTGCTTCTTTTTAACATGTGAATTTTCTTAAATTTGAAAATGAAATCTTATATGTTTATAAATAGCTCAATTGAGATCTTCAAATTTACAACATATACAAAAACAATAGCACATACATATCAATTGCAAGTTTTACAACATCCATTCAAAACTTTCAATCTCTCTTCTCTAAGTATTGAACCTTAACCCTTGTTCATTTTGAGAAAAATATAGTTTACACTGTATTGTTCTTAGTCCACTCATTGAGAAGTGTTTTCTGATAACTTACGCACTATCAGCTCTTGTATCAATAAAATGGTTTATATAACACTTGTGTGTGTAGAAGTGATTCTACACAAAGAAGAGTTGAATCACCACATGTAAGGTGATTACAAGTGTAGAGTGTGTTCTACACTGATTCTTTGTAGAGATACTACTCAAAAGTGTAATAGGTTGCTATCTCCACCTGAAGGAGGTTCAATAGTGAATTAGAGAATTCTCAAAGGGCAACTTGAGGTGAGAACGTAGGTAGTGGAGCTAAACCTTAAAATATTGAGTTTGCTTCTCTCTTACTTTATTAAAACCAGTTATGACCAATTTTTAAAATGGAAGAACCGGTCTCACACCCAAAATCGGACCAAATCATCCGGTCTGGGCCGATTTTCCATTCCTCGGTTTATTTTTACAGCCCTAGGAATTAAGGTAAGGAAAAACACGTCCAAAACGGTGCTTCTTAATGAAGAACTAGAACCGTCGAATTGTCTTTTTTTTTCTTTTTCTTTTTCTTTTTTTAATAAGAAACATAATTTATTCATAAGAAATAAGACATACAACATAGTACAGTTACAATACAACATATAACAATACTCCACACCTAAGAAAATCAGGACATTGATGTCATCACTGAATTGTATCTTTCACAAACCTAGCATGATGAGCAAGTAAGTGAATAGTCTCATTATCCTATCGTCCAACGTGAAGGATCTCATAGTCTTAAAATCTTTGGAGCAAAAGCTGTGACGCCTCGACTCCCACGTACGGCAACGCGAGAATCGTGACGTTAGGATAATGACAACACAGGTCACGCATCCCAACGATAAGTGCCCAAGTGTGTGCAACATACAATAAGTGCACAATAAATACGCAGCAGATAATTAAATAAGTTAACTAGTACCAGAATTTTTTTATATACAAAATTATCAATATAAAAGTATTATTGAAAATGTTATACAGTTATCCAAAAATACAGCAAAAAGTCAAATACATACACGAGTGGGAAACAAACCCCACCATCCAAAACAAAAGCAACCACAAGCCACTTCTCCATGGAGCTAATTCCTAAGGCTCGTTGTCCTCATCTGCATCAAAATCTACGGTATCATAAAATGGTACCGCAGGTAAGTAATAATCCAAATAATCTCTAAGATAAAAATACATTAATGCTATCAACCAACATGCATGCACATGATGAAATATGCCTTAGTCTCAAAACATCATTTTTTTCAAAAAAAAGTGATTAATTTTCAAAAACCATGATCTAACATTTTTCCAGAAAATGATTTACACAAAAATATTTATTGGACACTATAGGCGGGAATCACAAGCGAGACTCTACCACCATCCCTACTGCGTGCACCGTAGGTGGGAATCATAGGCGGGACAACACCACCATCCCTACAGTTCCTTTCCACACAACAAAAATCCATTAGAGCACTGTAGGCGGGAATTACAGGCGGGACAACACCACCATCCCTACGCATACACCGTAGGCAGGAATCACAGGCGGGACTATACCACCATCCCTGCTTACCACCATCCCTACAGTCTCTTTTCCTTTTACTCGCATGAAAACTTAGTTTTCAATAAACACATGAACATGAATGTAATTACCCAAAAACTCAGTTTTCATTTACAAACATGAACATGCGTGCAATATGCAATGTACCAGACCAACAACAATAGCCAATAACCAACCAATTCCAATAATCAAATACGTAACTCCAGCCTCCAATCCATCTGAATCCCATAACTCTTGGGACTCAGTCCGAAATAACCAACCAGAACACAGTAAAATGGGTTAATGTAAAAATATATTTAAATCTCAAAAGATGTTTAGAAAAATACTTACAGCGCTTTATAATAATTTTCATAGGATCAATGATGAACTAGAAAGCCAAAACAGCAACTCCATAGTATAAAATACACTGTGGCCGTGGGTCTCAAAAACTCACTTTTGAACGGGGTCAAACCAAGACTTGAAATTGATAAAGTAGGGCCTAGAGAGGTCAGTGAAGCTAATGGAAGTGGCCTTTGGCCGTGGATGGCGGCGAAATAGGCGGTTTAAGGTCCAAAAGCCCAAATCGAAAATGTTGGTGGTGCGGCTTCACCGGTGGCAGATCGAAGCTGGGGTTGAGTGCTTTGGGTTGCTGGGATGCCGATAATGAAGTGGTGAAGAGGTGATGGCCGGTGGCGATACGATGGCGGTGTTGTAGCACAAAGAAGGCCGTGACTTAGAGTTGCTCGTGGTGGTTAATGGCGGTGAGAGAGGAGGTGAAAATGGAGGGGTGAGGTCGCCGGTCAAAGAGGAAGAAAATGGGAAGGGAGGTGACAACAATGGGTGGCGCAGGAACTTATAGGCCGATTGGGCTTTACTCGGCGAAGAAAGAGAATGAGGGAGCGTGGGAGATGGTGGTCGGTGTCGGTGAGCTCACCAGAAGGAGAGGAAGCTAATGGGCTAGGCGGTGATGAAGGGGGACGGCGCACGGTGGTGCTAGGTGGAAGGGCTGAACAGACGAAGGAGAGAAAGGGAGAGGGTCGATCGCGCGGGAGAGAAGCCGAGAGGAAATAAGGAGAAGAAGGAAAAGAAGGAAAAGAAAAATAGAAGGAAAGAAATGAGGTCCAATCCTCATAACTTGGGTCACAAAAATGATCCAACGAAAATTATTTCAAAACGATAATTTAAATAAAAACAATTTAAACACAGCAAAAAGGCTTAAATAAACCAATAATAATTTTAAAACCCATAAACAAACTAATTTAAATTAAATATCAATTTAAATGCAAAACAGTAATTAATATTAAGAAAGCATATTAAAAATAATTTTCACAATTTAAAAAAATAATATAATAAAACCCCCAAAATTTTAAAACAAGAGAATCAATATTTAAAATAATTAAAAATAATCCTTCAATAAAAATATACAAAATACGGGGTGTTACAAAAGCTAAATTTCCTTAATAAAAGGAGCATGTGTAGTGCGATTAGGTTCCATAGAAATTACAACCATAAAGAGTGGCCTTTCAAGTAAACCAGTTATGCCAAGGTGGAGAGTCATCTGTAAACCCTAAAGGGCAGCTAGAGATTCAATCTCATCCACTCCAAACTCAATGCCATCAACACTTCACCCTTTGTGTCCCATAAGATAACCCCAATTCTAGCAAATGAAGAATGTCAAAATAAAGCCCCATCAAAATTCAGTTTAACCTTACCCAAAGATGGAGGCTTCCAAGAAAGTACTCGTTCCCTATGCAAAATTATCTGAGTAGACTTGATTGTAATCAAACTTTCAACATACATAATACAATTATCAACAATCTCAATACCCCACGAAATAGTGATAAGATGTAAAACTATAGAATTAGCTACCTCCATTAATGTCGAGAATGTATATATCACCAAATAACATGACCACAACTTTCACTTTCTAGCTTACAACAACCACAAGTCGAAATAGGTAAAATACCTCTACATTACAGATCCAACTTGGTGGGCAAACAATTGATACATGATCGCCTTGCCAACTTCTTCACTTTATTTGATAGTTTCAAAGTCCACAACCTTGGCCAAAAATTAGAATTTTCTGGTGCATGGGAACTTTAAGCTCTATTCTCTTTGGTCATCAAATTAAGAGCATGGTGACATCATGACTTAATGGAATACATACCACTTTTATTTCCACCCCACACTAACTAATTATCAAGCCTCAAAATTAAAGGAATATTTGTTATCTAGTTAGCAACAAATGAGGGAAAAGCAATACTGATTAGCAACAAATTTGTTGGGAGCCATTTGTCATACCAAATATTAATGGAATCACCTCTCCCAACTTTCTGAATACGCCCCTGATAGAGAGGTTTCTTGGTAAAAAAAATACTTCTCGAGACATAGGAAGGATTGTTGCCCAAAATGGCCTTTAAAAAATTAGAATGAGGGAAATATTTTGCCTTAAAAACTTGAAAAAATAAAGAATGAGAATCATGCATAAGCCTCCATCCTTGTTTTGCTAATAATGATAGATTAAATATTTCTACGTTTTTAAAACCCATACCACATTTAAACTTAGAGGAACGCAACTTGTCCCAACCCACCCAATGCATCTTCCACTCTATACCACTTTGACCCCACCAAAATCGAGCAAGCATCTTCTCCAATTCCTTGAAAAAAGATTTAGGTAATTAAAAACAACTCATTGTATAAGTAGGTAATGCCTGCACAACTGCCTTGATTAGAATTTCCCTACTAGCCTGTAAAAGTAACTTCTATTTCCAACTTTGCAACTTATTCCAAACCTGCATCTTCAGCTCCTTAAAAGTAGCATTTATGTTGCTGCCAATAAAAGATAGAAGACCCAAGTACTTATCATGATGTTGGATAGATCTTACATCTCAAATCACCTTAATATCATTGACTTCCTCCTATCTCACATTTCTACTAATCAACAACTCTATTTTCTTTACATTAAGTTGTTATCTTGAAGTATATTCATAGGTGCGTAAAATTTGCAGTTAGCACTCGTTTTTAGCTTTAGTAGCTTGACAAAACAACAAACTATATTTAGCAAAAAATAGTTGACTGATAAATGGTGCACCATTACAAACCTTAGCACCTTTAATCAATCATCTTCGTTCAGCATCTTTAATTAATGAAGACAAAGGTTCAGCACATAACACAAATAAGTAGGGGGATAACAGATTCCCTTGTCGTAGCCCTAATGATGTACCAAAAGAAGAAGTAGGAATATCATTTAGCAAAAATTTATATGAAACTGAATTAATGCAAGATAACGCCAAAGCCACCCATTCTACATTAAAACCCGATTTAAGCATGACTTTTTCAAGAAAGCATCATTTTACCTTGTCATAAGCCTTATTCATATCAAGCTTCAAAGACATGATACCCATTTTATCTCTCATTTGCTTTCGAATAGAATGGACAGCCTCATATGCAACCAAAACATTGTTAGTAATTAACCAACCTAGAACAAAAGCACATTAATGTTCACCAATCACTTGTAGTAAAATGAGATTTAACCTATTAGCAATAACTTTAGCTATGATCTTGTAAACCACATTACACAAGCTAATTGATCTATAAACTGTAACCTTCACAAATTTTTTCTTCTTTAGAATTAAAACAAGAAATGTCTCATTTAGCTTGTGAGGAATCTTACCTAACTGAAGGTGAGACAACACCACTTTGACAACAAAATCCCCCACTATAGACCAATATTTTTGAAAAAGACAGGAGGCATATGGACCGGGTGCTTTCATAGATTACATTTGAAATAAAGTTGTCTGAACCTCATCCCTTGAATCAGGTTGTAAAAGATCATGATTCATTGATTTTGAAACTTTTGGCTGCAAAGAACTAAATCCATACCCCTTGGGTTCGATGTTGTAAACAGCCATAAAAAAAATATATATGATGTTATAAATTCTTCCAAAATTGGAGCCTCTTTCCACAAGCTCATATCATCTTTGGTAGAATTTCTGGTTCTTCTTCGTGAAGCCTTGTAACAAAAAAGTTTTGAATTTTGATCCCCCGAGTGTAGCCAAAGGGCTCTAGAACATTGTTTCCATATTAACTCATTTCTTTCTAATAGCAAATTAATATCATGTTTTAAAGATTGTATCTCAGGTAAGGAAGCTAGTAAATGATGATCACCATTAATCTATTCAACTTACGCCTTGTATTCTTCAACTGAGTCTGAATATTTCCAAAGTGAGTATGCTTACATTCATCTAAGTTACAACTACAAAGAGACAATGCAGATTCCAACTTTGCAACAGCGCCAAATTCCTCTCTCACAGACCAAGATTCAGAGATAATATCAGCACACCCATCAACCCTATCTATATTGTTTCAAATCTGAATGGTTTTTTACCCCGTTGTGAAATTACAACAGAACCAATAGTGTTGAGTATTAAGTAATTATAGCCAAAAATAAGTAGTAAGTACATTTAAAACTTGTGGTGATGGGAACAAAGTTAGCCAATCAGTGGTTGCAAAAAATTGGTCAAGCCTTTCTTGAATATTTGCTTCCTCTTCCTACAAATTATACCATGTAAAATCTGACCCTTCCATGTTTAACTGCTGAAAGTGACAATAATCAATAACCTCTATTAAATATTGCATTTGTCCTTTATGTTGAGCTCGAACACCCTTCTTCTCTAAATTAGACATTATCTCATTATAATCGTCATAACACACCCAACGACAATCAGAAAAATTTGATAAATATTTCATCAATTGCCATACTTCCTTATGATGCCCCACGTCCAGATGACCATAAATCCTAGTAATTCTCCATTTATAATTCTTGTCAACATCATAAATCCAAGCATAGATATGAAAGACTATGAAAGAATTTCTAAATCAACTTTCTTTCTCCAAAACAGAGCCAAATCTCCACTTTTCCCCTCACAATTGATAGCCAGACAACCAAAACATCCCAAACTAAACTTCAAACTAGACATACAACTAGCTATACATTTGGTTTCCATCACGAACTAGAAACACACCATAAGAAGGAGGGACTATCAAAGGAGAATGGAGGGTGAGTGGCAGGGGAGTTAGGGTTAATGAAGTAGACCATTTCATGAGAAGTGAGGACTGTCCTCCGTGCTTTTGAATTTTCTTCTAAAACCTCTCATGCACTAAATGCTGCATTTCATTAATCCACCTGGATTATTGTGCATGGTGCCTATGCATTTCATGCTTGTATTTAGAGTTTTTCGTTAAAGAAAGCAGTTTACAGTCCAATTTATGGTTGAGAGATAGGTAGATAAAAGAACCTTAAAACTTCTCTCCCAGATCCAGTTACTACCCCTCCCTGGTATTCATTGTCAAGGCGGGCAAATGAGCTCTAGCTCCTCCCTTCCTCCTCTCTCCCATCGAATAACTCATTTTTTGGTAGCCTAGTACTTTTTCTTCTTTTTTTTTTTAAAAAATATTTTCTGCCTTTTAAAGTTCTTTTTTGTTCCTCTAAGATTGTTTATGCTACTTAGCTTACTTAGATCTACCCTTTCCAAACACCTTATTACTATACATATATCATTGATTGATGTTCTTCTCACTGTTAACTCCTCAGTGAACCCAATCCTACCCCCTTCCGTGAGTGTGTGAGCCACACTTACTGCGTGTGATCCTTGGCTCATGACAGCCAATCACATGTTCATGAGTCGTGTTCGCATTGTGTCAAATCATATACATTCGATTATATGGGTCAATCTAAACCTGACCCATTAAGTTAAACAGGTAACCTTCAGACCCTATCACGACCAATTTAAATAATGAGTCATGTCGTGTCACTCGTTTTGACTCGTTTGCTAATTAATTAGAAATAGATCAATACAACACAACTCATTTCAATCCGTTTTATGTAAATGGGTTGAACTCACATAACCCATTTGACCTGATTAATATAATTTTACATAAAAGTTGAAGTTTATATTTATTAGTAGGCACAATATCTAAAAAAAAAAAAAAACTATAAGACTACCTACTAACAAAAAATATCTATATTTTTAGATTTCAACCTATAATAAAAATCAATATTACAAACCCAAAAATAATAAATGAGTATAGGACCAGAATCACAATTATGATAATAAGAATACAAACATATTGAGAAATACCAATATTACAATCCAACAATAATAAAATTGTAATTTTGAAATAAAATTTAAACGAGTTATTGCTATTTGATATATATTTTTTTAGATTTTTTAAATATATTTTGTATCTACATTGCATCTATTATATGTCATATACAATGTAAGGGGTGGAAGCAAAACCTAAAACAAAACCAAAATAAGTAGTAAAGACCAGATGACTAGAGTTGAAATAGAGACCAATTAACTGGAGTCATAAGTACCAGATAACTGGAGTGATAGTGCAAGTCAGTCAAATGAGTAATTAAAATTTGGGACCAGATAACTGGAATCCAATAAAATAATGACCATATGACTAAAATCCAAGTAAAAAATAAATACTAAAAAGAGTAAGATAAAATATAAGAGTAGTAAAAAAGAACAAGAACAAATACTCAAAATACTCAAAAATTAGTAATTGAAACAATATTGTGGGATTACAAGGAAGGAACAAGGAGTAGGTAAAGATAAGGGTTTTGGAGCTCCTAAGGATTCCCTAAAATCCGTTCTATATTTCAACAATGCCAAGCACCCTTATATAGGCAGAGGGGCAAAGTACAAGTACAATGAATAGTAGTGAACATTAATCTTTGTTTTTGCAGGAACTAGCAGCGGGAATCAATGGATCTTTATCAAGGGTCTTCAGCATTTTTTGTTGGCTTGTACCAACGTCAAAAATTTCATCATTTCTAGATGGCGGCTCAATCACTAGATAGCCTTGGGATGGTTTCCGGATCATGTCCAAATATGTTATCATAAGGATCAGTATTATCAACATAGGCTTCAGAGGATACCTAGACTCATCATCAAAATTGTCACTATCACCTTGGAAAAGGCTTTTTCAATAAATAAATCAAATCTTTTCTCTTCAGTCTTTGGAAAATAGACTTCTTCTTGGACTTAGTAGATTTACTTGATTTATCAAATCTAGTAGAAGAAATAGCATGTTTAGTAATATGTTTAGCAAAGGTAGTGGCCTAAGTAATTTGGTATTCAAGCAAAGTTAATTGTTTACAGTAGGGAATTCCTCAATGGTTTTGGGAATTGGAGTAATTTTAGGAAAATTTCTGATAACATTATCAATGACATCCTATGTGTGGGGATATTTGTCCCACCACTTGATGAACTAATAACGGACCAATATATCTCCATTCCTTTTCATAACTCCATTTTAAGATCCATGGAACCTTGTATTTCTTGCAAAAATGAAGGGAATATGAGAATTTCTGTTTATGTTGATCCATTTTGAAAACAATAGCAAAACACTTAATGGCCTTTTGAAGTTTATTAGGAAAGACTTAAGGAATATGGCCAAATTGGTGCCACCATCTTAGGAACCAAAGAGGGAAATCAGCCTTGAATTTTTAGGGTTTGGAATGATATGAATTTGAACCAAGTATCGATATAATCATAGTAATCGTAAACAATATTAGAATGAGGGAGTTTTTTTGAAATATAAGGATGGGTTCCTCATTTTTCTTCAATAACAATATTCAAGATGTAGACACTATAATAGATCAATTTAGTTTTATCAATCTTATCATTAATGGGTTTAATAATAAGAGATTTTGTTTGGAACAAGATAGCATAATAGTATTGAAGGTTTTTAGCAGGATTCTTAGGAATCCAATGAAAATCAGAGGAAAAATAACTAGAAGTAGTTTTGAAAGGATTGGTATACATAGACCTATTTGGTTTAACGTAAAACAGATTCTGGGTATAAAGTTTTTAATATATTCAATTTTTTAAGTAGGGTAATATTCAATGGAGGTAATGAGCTTAGCATAAGGATCGTAAGGTGTACTAAGAGCATATGAAAATGAAGTAAGTTTAATAGTAAGAATACTATCAAGAGTAGTAAACCTATTAGCCAAATCTAATGGAGTAGCAGGCTCATTTTTAATACGCTTAATATCAGGAATTGGGGGAGAAGTGACAGTCTTCTTCCCCTTATTTTTTTTCATGCTTATTGTTGATGCAATAATTTACGAGTAAAAAAATCAAGAATAGAATTTTAAGATCCTTTAATATATTCAATATCAAAATCAAATATATTTAAAATAGCTTCCATCTGATAAAATATGTTTAGAAGCAATGTTTTCAACATTTTTTTCTAAAACATATTTAGCAGTTTTACAATTAATACGTAATAAAAAATTTTAATTTAATAAGCCACTTTAAAACTTTGAAATACATAGTAATATAGATAAAAAAAAATTCTTAATAATACTATAATTAATTTGTGCAGTATTTCAGACTCTAGAATGGAAGCAAACAACTTGATCAGAAGAGTTTGGTGAAACAATCTATTTCAGAAAGCCACAATAACCAATGTTAGAGGTATCTGTTTCAATAATTTTGAAAGAAATAGTAGTAAAAATTCAAAGATACGGTAGAATTTTAACATGTTTCTTGATTTGCTTAGTAAGAGTTGTATGAATTTCCGTCCAAGAAGAAAGGTTGGAATGTAGTCGCTCGAATAATTGGCGACATTGTTTCCTCATAACCTTGTAGAATTAAGCAACATAGTTGAGAGAACTAACGAATCTCTACAACTGGGTTTTATCAAGAATGACATCAAAGAACTTATTAGCAAATTCGATAACACTGCTAATATGTCGAATTTTGCCTTCAAAAATATCATAACTAAGGAAATATTGGTTTGGAATAATTTTTTATTTTTAGTAGAAACAACAAGATCATTGCTTCTAATAATGTCAAGAAACAAGAACATCATGTTTTGAATGTTCATCAATAGACTTAGAGTAAATTAGAGCATCATCAATATAAACAATAGTGAAATAAGTGAATGAATTGAAAATATCATTCATAATATTTTGAAAATCATTGGGGACATTCTTGAGTTCAAAAGGCAAAACATTCCACTTGTATTGACCAGGGGGTATAGTAAAAGCAATCTTATACCTATCTGACTCACTAATCGGGATTTACCAAAATCCTGACTTCATGTCAAACTTGGAGAAGAGTAATGCATCACTAAGCTTATGAATCAAGTCATTCTTATTGGGAATAGGGTACCTAATCCACTATAAGATTTTGTTCAATTATTTGTAATTAATAACTAGGTGAGGTGTCACTCTCTCAATCTCAGCATTTTTCTTAACATCAAAAGCAGCACAAGATCAAAGAGACTTACTATGCCTAATTATCTTCTTGGCAAGCAGATCTTGATCTCGGTTTTATAAAATTCTAAAGTTTCACTATTCATCTAAACAAGTCAAGTTTTAGTGGGAATATTTTTTTCATAAAAATATTTAATATAAAGTAAAGTAACAACATGCTTTTTCTTCTGCCAAAATGCATTTGGGAATATCAGATTAAACAACATCAACCAATCTTTTATTGAAACCACTAATTTTTAACTGTAACAATTTACTAGAAAATTATTCAGCGATCTTTTTATACTAGATTTCTTGTTATAGGAAATTCAAATGTCTTGTTTTAGCAGAAACCAAAGATTTCAAACAATCACTTGTATCAATATTGAGGCAAATTTAAACTTTACTTTTTGACTAAAAGGGTCACTAGTAATACCATCTTTTTTTCAAAAAGAATGTATATAAAGAAAAAATAAATGAATTCCTAATATGACCTTATCAGTCATATTTTTAACAAGTGTAGAAGGAATTTTGAAACAGACACTGTCTTGGCAGACATGAGCATTATTAAGCTCATATTTGATCTTCATTTGAGATCCATTAACAGAAAAAGTCTTTTAGTAAACTTTTCGTAATACTTACTAGAAATTATTCCTTCTTGGATACAATTCATATATGATCTAGAATCAATCATAGCAACCACAATGAATTCAAATTCCTGACAAATAGTGATAGTAACTTTAAAAAATCATTTAGTATGAATAGTATGATGGATCAAACAAATTTGATTGTTGTCAGAAGGAGGAACTTCCTTTTGACTTGAATTAGAATTATCATTTTGTTGCTCATCATTATTAGAAGGAATATTCTAATTAGAATTTTTTTCAATTTTTAAACATAATATTTTTTGTTTAAAAGATTTATTATCAGATTTGATACTTCTTATTTCAGTTTTGAGATCAACAATCTCTTTTTTAATCGAAACGATTTCTCGTTGTAAATTATTAGTATAAATTTTTTTGGATTTTTGTTTTCAAATCTTCTCAAAGTTTCTTAAAAGCTAATTTTGGATTTAGAAATCTCAGGTTCTTGTTGAACCATAACTTTCTTGAATTTCTGAAGATATTCTTCTTTAAACTCAGGATTAGTTATTTGGCTAATCAAAGTTAACAAAAGATTTTTTTTATTCTTCGTCCTTGGTTAAAATATTGATTGTTTTACCTATAGGTTTACAATAAGAATTATTACATTCAAGCTTAATATTTGAACAATCAAATAGTCCAATCTCTGAGTGATAATCAGAATCACTTGAAATGAACTCATTAATATCAAATGATTCAGAGGATTTTGATTCAAAAATTCAAATAAGTTCCTCATGATCATTGTTATCAAGTTTTAATTGATTAAGCTTGTTTTGAAGTTTACTGAATTTTTGGGTGCATTCTTTGTAGAAATGACCATACTTGCTACAGTTAAAACATTTTTCCTTTAAAGGATTTTGAAAAGTCTTTTTCTTTTAAGAAGATCTTTTCTTATAAAAACCAAAAGGCTTTTTATAAAAATCATCATGCCTACAATATCTTTTGTTGGCATGAGTTCTAGAAAATTTATCAAAATTCTTGTGCTTTTGTCTAGAATGAGCAATAGGAAGAAAGCCAAATTGTCCACAAAAATTTCTCATATCATATTTGGCTTTCTTACTATTCTTCATCTATTGATTTTTTTTTTTTTTTTATCATTGCACATATTAATGCCAACCTTCTTAATTGTATTGATAATATCATTATAGGTGTAATTATCGTAAGGAGTCCCAAGATATCAATAAGTTCATCTTTAATTTTGTGAGCAAATAAATTAGATAATCCACCAATGAATTTTTCTTTCCAATAGGGTTTCTGACTATCTTCTCTAAGCATAACTCTAGAAAGAAAAACATCATGATATCATCTATAATCAGATATTTGATGGCATCTCAATTGTTTAGATAATCACTAATGCGATTAGTAATGTTGGAGGGAGTTCCAACAAAATGTTTAATAATAGTATAATCAAAGTATTAATACCATCAAGAATACCCCTTTCTATGGTTTGATAAAAAATAGGTATGTTGTCATCATCATGTTTGACAGCATTCCTAATGGTTTCTTTTGCTTCTTCTGAGAGCTGTTTATCCAACCAGTGTCGAAGCATTTCAGAGAATTTGGTAGTTAATAAATCAATTGTCTCAGTTTGACTGAGATTATTATTATTAATATACGCATTTGCAACCATAGGCATCTTGTTCGTGGTATTGAGGATTTCTTGTTCAAATAATCTATCAAGATACCATTCATACAATTTTTCAAAAGAAACAGAAAACTAAGTTTGAAAAATTCTTTCTTCAAATTGTAAATCAGGAGGAGTAGGCCTGAAATACTAATTTTTTGTAATAGTCATGGGATTAGGTTTTCTTGAAAAAATCGTTTAATCCGAGGTTTTTTCAGATCAATTTTTTCAAAATTCTTTTCAATTAAAGAATATATCTATTGTTAGAGGAATCAGAATAAGATAATTCTTCTGTAGAAAAATCAGAAACCACTTATTTACCTTTGCTACTTAAAGCACTGGTAGAAGATTCTTTCTTTAAATCAGCAAGCATTTGATTAATTTTATCAAGAGTGTTAGCTTGTTTGGTCTTGGTACCTTGTCTTATCTCTTGTAAAATAATAAAAGGTTTTTTCAAATTTAGTTGTAGAAACAGAGCTTTCAACATTTTCTTCAATACGATCTAATTGTTGATCAATAACATGAAAAGTTTCATTGACAAAATTGTTTTATTCAATAATATTCTTTGTTTCAGTAAAACTTGTAGCATTAGAATCAACATTGGATAATTTAAAATGAGAGGCATTTATATTTACTCCTTTATGGGAAATAATAATTGTCTTAAACTGGGGGTGACTAGATCTTACCACCGTTTTTCCTTCTTCCTTGACAAAACTTGTTTTAACAACATTCAAACTATTTTTAAAAACATTCAAACTATTTTTAAAAACATAATAATTTTCAACGAAGTCAAAGAATAATATATGCTTTTGTAAGGCATACATTTTGTCTTTTCGTTTTCATTTAACACGTAATTTTTCTAAATTAAAAAAAGTAACATGATAAGATTTTCTCTTATCACAATTTTTAAAAGAATTATATTCATTATATAAAACAATCAAATCAATTTCAAAGGTTATATTGATGACAGTTAATTGGTTGTGATGAATAGGAGCGACCATATATGAAGTTGTTAGGGATCGAGAGGAAGCATCTTCTTCTTCTTTATCGACTTCTTCATTTATGACTTTACCTTTGGATACTTCTATATCTTTGGTAGTGTAGTAAGCAAAAGTAACTTGAGATGATGTAGAAAGATTTTTCAATTTTAAATCAAGTTTAACAGTTTTGACTGGTTCTAGCGAAAGAATTTCTTCTTTCATTATTTACCAAGGGTTGATCAAAACTAATTTTAACAGTACCATTCAAATACTATTGAATGTTATCAAGGTTAAGTTCATCAGAAATAATCTTAGCATAAGAAACTTCATGTTCCAAAGTCCATTCATTGGGAAGAGTAATATATTTCAAATAAATTATTTTTGGAACCTGAATATTAGCATCAGAAGTAGAATTTTGGATTAATAAAATTTTATTTCCTGGAGGTTTCAAAATAGTTTTCGAATTTAAATTAGTTTTTAACACACGATAATAAATACAGTAAACTATGGCAAGGGGCTTCCTACCTTCTTCTATATCATAACCAGATATCATAATATTTAAAGTTAAAGGTTTAAGGATATTAGGATAATCTAAAGCAAGATTTAAATTAGGAAAATAATCAAAATGAACAGGACCACTAAACAGAGATAATTGAATCATACCAATTAAGCTAGTATCAAATGTTTTGAATCTAGCATCTCTCAAGCAAAAAAGTACTGAAGCATTGATGTCTTTCCTCTTGAGAGGTTTAGTTTTAGCAGCAACTTGAGTAGAACCAATATGCAGAAATTTATAAACTTTAACCAGAAATTCTTGAATAGATTTTCTATTGAATGTTCAATATTTTTCATGGGATTTTGAAATAGCATAGGTTTGTTCAACATTTTTAACATTAAACTCAATTTTGAAAACAGTTTGAGTCCAAGTAGTTTTGTAAATAGATTTAGCATCAATTTTTGGAATACTCTATTTATTGCAATCAATATTATTAGTTTCTTCAATAGAAAGATCTTCTTCATTGATAATATCAGAAGGCATACTAAATCTAGAACTAATAGACGAATTATTTCTAAACATCTTATTCATGTTGAAATCAACCAAAATCTAAATTTAATACTCACTAATCATGTCTTTACTTTTCCTCCTATTACATTTCGTAACGCACACCCTAGCCAACCGTCTATCCATTCATGCCCTAAACGCTTTCTCTAGCAAAATGGGCCTTATAGACACGGTTGTCAAGATTCACTTTACGACTAGGGTGGCGCCAATAGAGACAAGAATAGAACACAGTTAACAAAGTATCAAAAAATGATTGGAAGATAATTCAATGAATTGAATTGAACAAATATAAATCATCTACCAACTGCAGGAATAGTGGCTCTGATTAGCAGAAGTATATGTCATATATCATCATTGCGTATAGTATTGGACCATACGTGAACAAGTCTATCTAACAAACTGCTTGAAATCAGTATGGTCAAACTCAAGTGTGACTCGATTCATTTATTAAATGAACAAGTCTTAAATATAAAATTATGATCATTTATTAAATAATACAACCTAGATGAAACTCAACTTGATTGATTCATATAAACTAAGTTAACTTCATATTTATTATTCTTTATAGTATTATATTGAACTTTATAATTAAAATAATTTAAGTAGTTAAAAAGTACAAAAAGAAATCATATTCCTAAAAGTACTCATGTTGCTGGAATCTTTTTATGAATATAGTCATTGTTTATATATAAATATATTCAAATTATATTAAAATATTCACAAATACTTATAGTTTATTGTCTATTGTTTAAAGTTGTATATAATAAAGTTATAATAAACGTAATATAAATAATTTATATTGTCAAAATTAAATAGCTTGTGAACAAACTCGAGTTCACTTGAATAATAAATAAGTTGTTTATGAATATAAAATAAAATTTGATAATAAACTCGAGCTCAACTTATAGCAGAGACCAGGTATGACTATGTGTGAATAAATGGGCAAAATTGGTCAATACTTGGTTGGTCCTCGTTAAGAAAGAATCGGATAATCCTCTCCATTTCAGTTGAAACGAATAGTATCCAATTCAGTGTAAAATAATGGATAGCATCCATTTAGGAAGAAAGAATCCGTATACATGGGTGGCTTTGATCAACCATAAAGCATTAGTTGTGCCACATAGTGCAAGAACGACTCTATAATCCTAGGGGTCTAACTGATTCAGTCCGGTCCGGTATAACCGAATTGGCATATACCGGTTTTGAAAATTTAAGAACCAATATCGGACCGATTCACTACCGAAACTAGAACTTCTCGTTTTTCCAATTTTAATCCTATCCGGTCCGATTTTTTTAATTTTACGGATTATCTATATTAGTAATAATATGATGTTTACATATACTAAACTATTAGTCTATTTATATTACACTAATAATAATTAACACATACTAATATAGTATTGAATTTAACTATAGTCTACATCAGTTCTAGACTTTTTATATAAGTATATATAATCAAATGTGTAAAAATGTATTTACAAAAAGAATATTTATATGAGTATGATATATTAATTATATATTATAAGATTAAATTTATATGTTATATTAAAAATTATAAGATTAATTTTATCTTATATTACATCTTATATTATTTTATAAGATTAATAGACTTGAATAATAAGATTAGAATTTCATATTTAATGAATTAGCAATTTAACATATAATATATAATATAATATGAAAATTATAAATATATATACTAATCTAGCTCGGTTTAAACCTTTCAAAATCTGAAAATCTATTTTGAAAACTGGTATTGCACAAATTTAGGACCAGTTTTGGTTCTTAAGAGCTGGTACCGCATGGATAGTGGGTTTGGTCGGATCCAATCCGGTTTAACCGGTTTTCTGATTCTTTTTTTACACCCCTACTAATTTCCACAGATTAAAACTTTTATAAGTTCAAGATCAGATGTGAAAATTTTTTTACCTTCTAATCCTTAATAAAAAAATTATGAACTTCTCTTTCATATATATGCGTCTTTGCGATGACATAATAGTACATTGAATGGCATTAATATTGGGATGTTCATGGCATATTAGGTAGTCTCGAAACAAGGACATGTCGTACTATTATTATCCTGTTACACAGGATGCCATTTCATTAGAAATTAGTTTCATAAATTTTCCGAACATTAGAGCGGTGGCTGTTGATTACCAAATCCCATGCATCAGCTTCCTCGTAGGGGATTTCTGTCATGGAATCTGATGGGCAACCCCAGACAATTGGCCAAGACTGGCTGCAGAGTTGGATAGGAAATCATATTGATCTTACAGTCCAGACGAACGGTTGGCATACTCTTGAACCAATGCCCCAAAGAGTGACGGCTGCTCAAGCAAGCGAGATGGTTTATCGAATTCCCCAACTCGTCCTGTTAAGAAGTAGAAAGAGAAAAGGGAGGCCTGCATAAGCTTCAAACATCATATATATGGTAATTAGCAATGCAAAAGTATTATCAGGAAAATCCTACAAAATAACAAACTTGATTTACAGTTTACATTTATGCAGCTTGAGCAGTATGGAAGGATCTAAAGCTCGCTTGTTTGTTTCTATGGAAAATATTTGAAAACGCACCAATACTTTGCTCCATGACAATTCATGTTTGCTAGCTATATCATTTAAGCCATGCATGCATAAAGGGCTATTAATATAATAAGATGTGCATAGATAGCTGATTTCTTGGAGATCTGTATCTAAAATCCTGATGGAAGCTAGAGGTGAAGAAATTCACCACTTATCCCAAAAGTTTAAGCTGATGGGAAGAGGTAGATTTTATTATTTATTTTCTATCTTAACACTCCCCCTCACGTGTGGGTCAGACTCTCCCTATAGATGGCCCAACACGTGAAATATTTAATTAAATGCAATAAAGTGTAGAGTCAGAGTTCGAACTCAGAACTTCTGCTCTGATACCATGTGAAATTCATAGGCCTAACTCATCTTATAAAATCAGTTCAAATCACTTTATTTAAGTTGGAAAAGCAATATTTGGTACCAACATATATCAGTCCTCCCGTTCTCAAGAAATCTGTAATGTGAGATGCTTTGGACCATTTTCTGGATGTAAATTGGGTCAATACAACCAATACAATGATCCTTCTTTTTGGTTGGCATGTTCTTGTGCCCAAAGTCTTTTTTCGTGACTAACTTTAAATATGTGTCAATGAGATATTGAAAGGAAGAATGTGGATCACAACAACCACTAAGCTATGTAGATGCATGATCTGTTTATACAAACAAAAGAAAAGAGAGAAGCACAGACCTGCATCTATTACTAAAACCCTATCACAGTCCATGACAGTGGGTATTCGATGAGCAATGCTGATAATTGTACAGTCTGCAAAATCCTCCCTGATGATCTTCTGAATTACAGAATCAGTTTGTGAATCAACAGAAGCTGTGGCCTCATCCATGAACAAGAGTTTGCAGTGCTTAAGCATAACCCTCCCCAAACAGAGAAGCTGCCTTTGCCCCACACTCCAATTCTCTCCATTATCAACCACTAGGGATTCAAAATACAATAGAAACGTTTTGTTATTGTTAATTAATGTAGGTTTTGGAAGAGCAGACTGAAAAAATGGCAAGTCACATACCAAAAGAATCAAGTTTATCAGGTTTTGCAGCCACCACATCTTTAAGTTGGCAGCGCTCCAGGCTCTACAAAAGCAATAAGCTCTTTTACCTCTACAAATAAACAATATATGCAAACTTTTTCTACATATAGGTCTTAGAAGCATGTCATGCCATCAATGTTATTTTGTGCTAAGCATATTACTCTGTCAATAGTAACAAATTGGGTCCAAGAAATCGACTCCATAGATTGCTGATTACTGTCCAATTCGGAACAAGTGTGGTGAGTTTACCTTCCATATCTCTTCATCTGAATATTGTCCAATTGGATCGACGTTGCTTCTCACTGTTCCTTCAAAAAGGACTGGTTCTTGAGGAATGATACCAAACCGAGACCGAAGATCATGAAGCCCTAGCATGCAAATGTCAAGGTCATCTATAAATATTCTTCCCCCCGAAGGTTCCACCAACCTAAAGAAAACCTGGATCAAAGTTGACTTCCCACCTCCTGTTCGGCCAACAACACCAATTTTTTCACCCCCATGAATGCTTAGAGTAATGTCTTTCAGAACTAGGTGAGTGTTTGGACGATATCTGACCTGCATGCCCAAGATTCAAGGTGTCACCATGGCTTGATTCAAATTCAGAAATAATATTTACTAGTTTTATGTTTGTAAGCAAATTATTCTTTTAAAGTTTGCTCGTGAAAAGATATCCAGTGAAGTACTTTCTATTTTGATTTCTATGCTTGCATCAAAACGACTTTTCTGCCTTTCCACTGAATCAAACCATGAAAGAAAAATTCTGATAATTTAGGAATACAAAGACATGAAGTTTGTTTTAATTTATCAATAAAAAGAATTATTTGAAGGCCACTTACCTGCAAGTCTTTGAGGTCAATTTTTCCATGGGTAGGCCAGTTTGGAGGAGGGACACAGTCTTTGATTTCCCATGCTGCTTCTGATGGAATATTGGTGAATTGTTTTATTCGCTCAATAGACACCATTCTATTTTCCACAAAGCAGCTAAAATATATGGCCGAGAATAGTGCACCATTGAGGGAAAATCCATAGGACAGAGATAAACCAACATTTTCTGCAGAGCAAATGAATTACTCAAGTTCTTTTCTGCAATGATCTCTAGTCAAAAAGGAAGAAGGTTAAGACACTTTACAAATCTCGTGTTTAAGTTTGCTAAAACCCACAAACTTTTCGAAAGGACAGTGAGAAAGATTTTTCCAATGATCCTTTGTGTACATGTTCAGTATCTCAAATAATGATCACTAATTATTGACATGTAATATATTTCTGAAGTGTTTATGAGCAAATATCAAAGGTTCACATACCTGGCCTTATGATACTGCTAGGTAGCAGGACCATGAACAATGCTGAAATGCAGAGAATGAAGCTCCCAAGCAATTCTAAACGGAAACCTAGCCACTCATTTGATCCATTATTGTGGAAAACCATACGTAAATTCAAACTAACAAGCTTGAAATTCTCCTCACAAAATCTATCCTGCTTCTTGAAAGAGCGGATGGTTACAAACCCAGAGATACTTTCTGAGAAATGATGGATAATAGGAGCTTTAGTGATAGAATCATGGCGAGTTAATTCCCGAGATGATGCTAGATAGTACCCCTGAGCCACAAGAAACGGGAATTAGCAGCATGGATTTACATCAACTCGCTTCAACCAAACGTTCTAAAAGAGCAACTACAAAGCATATGGATGTGTATGTGGAAGTATGATTTATCTCTTTCAAGAGAACAAAAGGCAATGAGAGCTCATACCCGGTACCAGATATTCAGCCATGCAAGCGGAATTAGTACGAACACTGTGGGCCAAGAATACTGGCATGTGATAATAAAGATGCCAATCACTGTGATGTACGAAGAAACTGTTAAGCTCATAAAAAATGGGAGGAATAGGTCAATGTTTGTCTGATCACTTGATGCCTACAAGAGTCAAAAAGTAAATATAAAATTCTATCAGTCTCAAGCATCTTCATGTGAAAACCTGATTGAACTACTTTTCTGAGTAGATGAAGTAGTGATCTACACCCAATAAGGAGTAGGATCGACCAATAACTCAGTTATGCTATAGACACACTATTATGGAAAATGTTATATACTACACAATCTTACTCATGTTCAACATTATTCATCAATTCTTGAATTTGTCATTAAAAACTTCTACTTGCAAGCCGGTGTGTAGAATGTTTGAAAACTAAATCTCTTGCAAATCAAATTCCGTCATATCAACAGCCTAGAAGGAATGCCCTCTATACCGACTTGTGGGTAGAAGTGCTTTTTGTCAATTTAAAGAATAAGAATTGATGTAATGATTGATGGGTACTGATATATTAACACAATGAAAAGGAAATTGAATAAGAGTGTAGTTTATAAAAATAAAAACTGACAGCTAAAAGAAGCATCTGAAATCTGTCTCCATGTTCTTACCCGACTAAGAATTCTTCCCGATGGTGTCGTGTCGAAGAATGACATGGGGGCATGCAAGATACTGTGAAGAATTTGTGCGAAGAAAATTTGGGCTGTCTTAAGCCCCACAAATGCAACAGAGAAAGCTCTTATCAATATCAACACAAGTGAGACAGCAGCAATGATTGCATAGACAGAAATAAACAAAGAAGGGTTGAATGACATAGCCTGCTCTTCTGAGGTTTCGTATGCCAGCCAATAGTCACCCAACATTAGAGATGCTTGCCAGAGGAGGGATAAAAGCAGCACTACTGCCACTCCCCACCACCCAAAAGCCTCAGTACAACAAAGTTTGTAAATATGCAAGCTCACTTTGCCAGTCTCTCTCTCCTCATCTTTGATGAGCTTGGAAGTTCCCTTATTAGAGTTTGGTTCGTCTATAGAGTTGTTTTCACCATTGGCTTCCCCATGGTTGGAAGAGGTTTCCGATAATTTTGGTAATTGGGGGGAATTTTCACCAGGCAAGGTGGTGCTCGCCTCTACAAGCTCCATGGATGTTTCATGGGCAGCTACTAGTGCAGTGAAATCCATGCCAGAATCGTGTAGCTCCTTGTACTTTCCCGATTGCACTATCATGCCATCTCTCATGACCTGGTACCATAAAAAAAAGCACTTAAAGTACACATATGAAAACAGATCTACGTGTGAGGGCATGGGAGAAAGAAACAGAAAATTTTGAAAAAACACACTCACCAAGATAAGATCCACATCATGCAAGAAATCAACTTGGTGGGTTACAAGTAAAATGGTCTTGCCTTTGAGAGCCCCTCCCACACATTTCTATAAAATGGGTGGATACATATTGGTAAGAAACATAGACCCATCGACATGTGAGTCAAATTAGTAAAATAAGGATTAATGTGACCTTGAATATTTCTGTTCCAGTATGTGCATCAACAGCACTAAAGACATCATCAAGAAGATAGATATCGCAATCTTGATATACGGCCCGGGCAAGTTGTAACCGCTGCTTCTGGCCACCACTTAAATTGATTCCACGCTCTCCAATCTCAGTCTGATCTCCACACTCCATCATTTCCAAGTCTTTTTCCAGGCAACAAACCCTAATGACTTCCTTGTATCTCTCTATATCCAGTGGCAAACCAAATAGGATGTTCTCTTGGATGGTACCATTTTGAATCCAAGATGTCTGCGCAACATAGGCAGTTGTTCCGCAAACCCTGACCTAATAAACCATAAACGTAAGTTTGTTCAGACATACATAACTCAAAATCAGTTCATCAATTTAAAGGTTTTTCACCATTTATATTTGATTATGCTTCTACCAGGAAAATATTATGTGAGTATGCAAATCTTGTTTTTACAAAATACAATGCAGAGAGAGATAATAGACACATTAAATGCTTATGGGAGGTCTACAATGTAGAAAATCTAACAAATGCATCCTTAACTATTGTAAAGCCATCCAATTCAATCACACAACAGGAGAGGATAAACAAATATAATAACAGAAAGACTTTATGTAAAGAAACCTTTATAGACTCCTAGAGAGTCTCCATTACGATTCATACCTCTCCTCTTAATTTGGGCATTTCACTAAGAACTGATGCTAGGAGAGAAGACTTCCCAGATCCCACAGTCCCAACAATAGTTGTAAGATCCCCTTTGTTGATCTCAAAATTTATATTTTTCAAGGCTTCCTCTCCATTTTCATCATCCCAACTAAACACCCCATCTTTAACCTGCACAGCAATTCTACCATCACATCCCTGCTCTCTCTCTACGGAGTCATCCATCAATTCCCTACTCATCATGTACTTATCCAACCTCCCAAGTGAAATCATTGCTTGAGAAATTGAGATCACTGATTGAGGAAATGCCCTGATTGGTTCCTGCAAGATTTTGAAGATTGTTGTCGTCGTGAACACTGTCCCTGCATCAAGTGTGACTCTCAAGAAAAGTGCAGTAGCAAATGTGAGGGCTGATATCAATAATGGGGCGCTCCACAGCACAACAACATTGCCAGAGGCCGAGTACAAGAACTTGGTAAGCCATCCAACCTCCGATTCCCGGAATGCTTGTATTCTCTTATTGAAGTGTTCCTCCCATGCCTGGAACTTGATCACCCGCATGTAGTTGAGCATCTCATTTGTTGCCTTCATTCGCGAATCACGTTCTTTCATCAGATTGGATTGGAACCGTCTATTCCTTTTGACACCCATAACGATAAATACCATCACACCAAGAAGTCCTAGAACTGCTGTAAGCACTGAGGCGCCAAGGTAGTTATATAGGAGCACCAAGGCCACAGAAACTTGCAAGGGCATTAACCATATAGAATGTAGTTGTAGCATTATATCAGAGAGCTGCTGGGCATCAACAGCCATGTAATTCACTATTTGTCCGTCTTACAAAATGCAATGTGACAAAACAGAATGCAATCTAGTTCTACACAAGGAAAGCAGCCAAAGCATGCCTGAAATACACTGCAGCACTCAAGAGATGAATAAAGCTGATAAAGCATGCTACAGTACAAGAAAAGAAAGGTAACAGCAGCAGCAAAAGGAAGAAAGGAAATGGCACAGAAAGACCTCAGCTAAGGAAGTACATGGCAGCACACAAAGAAGCATGAGGGACATGGTGCATAAAGCTGGCTCGACCATATTGTCCATTAAAAGTTCTGAAATTGATTGTGTAGATAATCAGTAGCTTACTTTGTAGCAGTTCTTTACTTTTCTGCTTTTCCTAAGATGTATATATATATATGACTTTGTATAATCGAAAAGAATAATCAATGAGAATCAGTTTCTTCTCAATTTCATTTTCTGTTCTTAACAGTTTCTAACATGGTATCAGAGCAGGAATAATTTCCTGCAAGTTCCTTCTCGATTTTGATCATCTTTCATTGAACCTATGGCTTCCTCATCTTCCTCTTCTTCTTCTCCTACAGAAGATCCAAATAGCCCTTATTTCTTGCATCACAGTGACAATGCAAATACTGTCATTGTTTCACCACCTTTGACTGGTTCCAACTACATTTCTTGGAGTAGATCTTTTCTTCTCTCCATTTCAATCAAAAATAAGTCTGGATTTCTGGATGGCACCATCCCCACTCTTGATCTTGCAAATACTTCTTATGTATCTTGGTTAAGATGCAACAATATCCTGCTTGCTTGGATTTTAAATTCAGTTTCCAAGGACATAGCATCTAATGTGTTCTTTATGACTTCAGCTAAACAGGTATGGGATAAACTCAAAGAACGTTTTGCACAGCCTGATGAAGCTAGGATATATCACCTTCAACACAAACTCAGTGGCATAGTACAAGGGCATCTTTCTGTAAGTGACTACTTCACCCAACTTAATGCCATTTGGGAAGAGCTGCATAGCTATAGACCACTTCCCTGTTGCACTTGTGGTTTATGTACATGTGATGCTTTAAAGAATGTTGGTGAAGTTCAGCAAAGGGACTATGTTTTCAAATTTTTAATGGGTTTAAATGATAGCTATGATGCTATTAGAGGGCAAATTATCTTGTTGAGCCCTTTGCCTTCTCTGGATAAGACCTTCTCACTTATTTTACAAGAAGAAAGGCAAAGGCAAGCAAGAAACATAGCTGCTCCTACCTCAGAACCATCTGCCTTGCTTGCTTATCAAAATTTTTCAAAGAAAAGGGAGAAAACAGATTTGGTTTGTGGACATTGTGGGAAAATGGGACACACAAAGGAGAAATGCTACAAACTAATAGGATTTCCATCCACTTTCAAATTCACCAAATCTAAGTTTGGAAATGGTCCTGGAAAACCTGCTGCTCACTCTGCAAATCAGGTTGCTCTCGATGGTTCCATTATGGATCAAGTTGTTGCTGCAGGTCATACATCTCCTGCACCAAGCACTTCTCAGTTGACCCTCTCTCAAGCACAAGCACAGCACCTTGTGGCTCTTGTCAATGCTCAATTTCCTCAGCTGACATTAAGACACAATAAACCACTCCTGCCACCACCTGTGCAACCCTCACTTATTACCTCAGAAACTGCCCATCCAGCAACATCTCACTCCAATCTAGCAGGTAATCATCACTGTTTTTCCTATCCTAGCATCTCTCATAACCCCTCTCTTTTCAATGTCACAAGTCATGATAAACTCATTACTCTTTCACAAGATCAGCATGATACCTCTCATAATACACCATGGATCATGGACACAGGAGCTACTGATCACATGGTGTGCTCCACCTCATTTTTTACTAATTCTTCCCGCTGCATTCAAGCTTTTGTACAACTTCCAAATGGTACAAAAGCTCAAGTCACACACATAGGCATTGTTAAACTTTCAGACTCTCTTCTCCTTGTTGATGTCCTGTGTGTTCCCTCTTTTACTTTCAATCTCATCTCAGTCAGTAAGCTTACTCAAAGGCCAGACACTTGTCTGTTTTTCTTAAATAATCTCTGTTTCATTCAGGTCCTCTCTTCATGGATGACGATTGGACTTGCTAAAGTCCATGCTGGTCTATATTACCAGCTGCCTTCACCTCCAGACAACACCAATATTTCATCTTCAAGCCCATCTAGTCTAGTTCGAGTCAACCAAGCTGCTGTACATCAAGATTTTGACTTATGGCACTGCAGATTAGGACATTTATCCTCTCAAAGAATGAATTTAATTCATTCTAATGTACCTAATGTAAAGTCCAAAGAAAAATCTCATTGTACAGTTTGTCATTTGGCTAAACAAAGACAACTTTCATTCTCTTCAAGTGTTTCAAGTAGTTCATTTCCTTTTGATTTAATCCATTGTGATATATGGGGTCCATACTCCCATGCTTCCCTTCAAGGATTTCATTATTTTTTAACCATTGTGGATGATTATTCTAGAGTTACTTGGGTTTTCCTCATGAGACTGAAATCAGACACAAGATCCCTCCTACAATCTTTCTTCCATCTCATACAAACCCAATTCAACAAAAACATTAAGCAAATCAGAACTGACAATGGACTTGAATTTTCTATGACTGATTTTTACAAAAAATATGGCATCATTCACCAAACATCATGTGTGTATACCCCTCAACAAAATGGTGTTGTTGAGAGAAAACACCAACATCTTTTGAATGTTGCCCGAGCTCTTCTCTTTCAAGCATCATTGCCAATTCAATTTTGGGGAGATGCTGTCTTGACAGCAGCCTATATCATTAATAGAATTCCCACACCTCTCCTCTCGAATAAATCCCCATATGAGATGCTTTTCTCATCACCACCTTCATATTCTCATCTTAAGGTCTTTGGCTGTCTAACTTATGCTAGTACTGTCAAACAAAACAGAACCAAATTTGAACATAGAGCTAAACCTTGCATTTTCTTAGGATATCCTGCTAATGTTAAAGGTTATAAGCTGTATGACATTGAATCTCACTCTACCTTCATCTCTCGAAATGTGATTTTTCATGAATCCATTTTCCCCTTCAAATCTGGTTCCCCTTTAGACAATGACTTATCATCCTTCCCAAATAATATGGTCCTTCCTCCTGCACTAGATGACATCTTCTCCTTTCCTCAAAGTTCTCAAACTCCCACTCAATCACACATTTGTGAAGAACCTTATTCACCAGCTAATGAAGAGCCTTCTTCACTAAATGACACTTCTGCTCTGCCCTCACCTACTGATCCCATACTCCCTTCACCTACCCCCTCCTCTCATCCTGACCCTTTCCCTCTTCGAAGGTCCACCAGAAATAGGAACCAACCTGCTTATCTTCATCAATATCATTGCCAGCTTGCAGCATCTCAATCCTTCCTTCCATCCTCCACAATCCATCCCCTTCATGATTACATAACTTACAAAAATCTCTCTCCCTCTCACAAGTCATTCTCTGTTTCACTTTCATTACTCCATGAACCTCAATCCTATAATGAAGCTGTCAGGTTTAAGCATTGGCAAGATGCCATGAAAGCTGAACTCCATGCTTTAGAAGAAAACAATACATGGACTATCACCACCTTACCCTTCAACAAGACTGCAATTGGCTGCCGATATGTTTATAAGACCAAGCTGAAATCAGATGGATCTTTGGAAAGACATAAAGCAAGACTTGTGGCCAAAGGATACACTCAAAAAGAAGGTTTTGACTTCCAAGAGACCTTCAGTCCAGTTGCAAAACTCACCACAGTTCGAGTTTTCCTTGCCATAGCAGCCATTAAAAACTGGTCCCTCACTCAAATGGATATTCACAATGCCTTTCTACATGGAGATCTCGATGAGGACATTTATATGCAATTACCTCCAGGCTATCACATTAAGGGTAAGCAGATTGAGGGGGAGAACTTGGTATGCAAATTAAATAAGTCTCTCTATGGACTTAAGCAAGCATCTAGGCAATGGTTCTCAAAGTTTTCAAATTCACTCACTGCCATTGGTTTTCATCAATCAAAATCTGATTACTCTTTATTCACTAAGGTCAGTCCCAATGGATTTATAGCACTCTTAGTCTATGTGGATGACATCATAGTTGGAAGTAACTCTCAAGAAGAAGTTGATTCACTCAAATCTTATCTTCACAGCAAGTTCAAGATTAAGGACCTTGGATCCCTCAAGTATTTCTTAGGATTAGAAGTTGCTAGATCCTCAATTGGAATTAACCTTTGTCAAAAGAAGTATACCCTTGAGATATTAGAAGATTCGGGTCTACTTGGCACAAAGACAGTTTCCACACCCATTGAACTGAACCATAAATTAAGCCACACCACAGAAGAAATCCTCCAAGATCCTACAGCTTATAGAAGACTCATTGGAAGGTTAATCTACTTGACTATCACCAGACCCGACATCACCTATGCTGTAAGTGTTCTAAGTCAGTTCATGGATAGGCCCTCACAATCTCATTTGCACTCAGCTTATAGGATTCTCAAGTACCTCAAAGGATCCATAGGTCAAGGCATTCTCTTGTCATCTAAATCAGCTTTACATCTAAGGGCCTATAGTGATTCTGATTGGGCTGCCTGCCCCGAAACAAGAAGATCTGTCACAGGGTTCTGTATATTCATTGGAGACTCACTAATAAGCTGGAAATCTAAAAAGCAAGCAACAGTTTCTAGATCTTCAGCTGAGGCAGAGTATAGGGCACTAGCATCTACAAGTTGTGAGATCATGTGGCTTCTCGGTTTGCTAAAGGAATTTAATGTTGAACATGCCCAATCTGCTTCCCTCTTATGTGATAATCAGGCAGCCATTCATATTACAAAGAATCCAATTTTTCATGAAAGGACCAAGCATATAGAACTAGATTTCCATTTTGTTAGAGAAAAAGTCCTGGCTGGTATCATCACACCAATGCATGTGTCTTCGAAATTTCAGTTGGCTGATATATTCACTAAAGCCTTACCAACTTCTACATTTCAGTTCCTATTGTCCAAGATGGGTATTGCTAATATCTATGCCCATCTTGAGGGGGAGTCTTACAAAATGCAATGTGACAAAACAGAATGCAATCTAGTTCTACACAAGGAAAGCAGCCAAAGCATGCCTGAAATACACTGCAGCACTCAAGAGATGAATAAAGCTGATAAAGCATGCTGCAGTACAAGAAAAGAAAGGTAACAGCAGCAGCAAAAGGAAGAAAGGAAATGGCACAGAAAGACCTCAGCTAAGGAAGTACATGGCAGCACACAAAGAAGCATGAGGGACATGGTGCATAAAGCTGGCTCGACCATATTGTCCATTAAAAGTTCTGAAATTGATTGTGTAGATAATCAGTAGCTTACTTTGTAGCAGTTCTTTACTTTTCTGCTTTTCCTAAGATGTATATATATATATGACTTTGTATAATCGAAAAGAATAATCAATGAGAATCAGTTTCTTCTCAATTTCATTTTCTGTTCTTAACAGTTTCTAACAGTCCAACTCCATGCGCCTGCCGAGCAGAACCAGTCAACTTCAGGCCCTTCTTGTACAAAGAGGTGATAAGAGAGGATCGAATAAGCATTCCAAGCTTCTGAGAGTTGAAATTAAATTGGTGAGTCGTTAAAACTTCGACAAATTTTGCCAAGAGTAGAGTGAATACAAGGTAGTATCCTTCATAAGGGGAGCTTCGCTTCCCAGAGGTGAAATCCACGAAACTTTGTATAAGAATGGGCCCTACATACATGACACAGAGCCGCATTATGGCAAGAGAGGCGGTGAAATCCACGAAACTTTGTATAAGAATGGGCCCTACATACATGACACAGAGCCGCATTATGGCAAGAGAGGCGGTGAAGAAAATTTCCTTCCAAAAGCACCTAAGCAATGTTGTTCGAACCGGGTGCTTTGATTTTTCATGTGGTTTAGGCCAATTTGATTCAAACAGCTCATCCAATCTTTCAGCTCTATGTTCAGGTGAAAGAGACGGGATTTCTTCAATCTTGAGAGGAGATTTGTAGCCTTTGGTCAGCAGGGGATTCATCCAAAGCCAAAAGGCCTTGGATATTATAGAAGCTGAGGCGAATCCAGTCACATTCGAAAGGGGTTCATATGACTTTGTTTCTACATCAATAACTGCTTCACTTTCTCGGGTCACTGTGATCCAATTAGATCCTGTAATAGCAGCAAAAAGAAGAACTGTGGACAATGGAAAAGAAACCAAAGAAACTACATCATCTGGTCTCAAATCGGGGTCCCGGCCAGGTTCTTCAACAAAGACAAAACGTATAATCCCAGATGCCATAAACAAGGCAGCAAGAAGGAAGTTTGCAACCCAGTAGATTCGAAGTGACTTGGGATGAGTAACAGCTTGAAACCTTTTTTCAAGGATGATTAAGATTGTGATTACTGCATGAGTCAGGGCTTGGACTAGCCAAAATAGTCCATCAACTACCTTCAATGGCAACTGCTTAATTCTACTGAATGCCAATATGCACGAAACTGTGTAACAAAAGGTTAGCAGAACACTAACAGTCAGACAGAGCTTAAACCAGAGTGCAGTCCTCAGATTAGTCTTGTTGTTTCTAATGAGGGGTTTGCGGAGGTCAGAGCTGGGTGAGACGTTGGGAGTGAACTTTAAGTAAAGCTTTCGAACTGCAAAGACCAAGAGGGTGAGCAAGTAGGCGAGGTCAACGGAAGATGACAAAGTTCTTTGAGGACATGGGGAGAGAAAAATGAATCTTAGCCACTGGAATATTGTGACTGGAGTGGAGGATTGAATCACAGGGCTCGAGCATGAGATAGTTGTGATCCAAGATGCTGCAGAAGACATGTTCTCAAGCTTCAAGTACTGAAACAGTACTCACGTACAGAACCACTTTTCTGTGATCGATTTAATTTCCACTCACTCCCTGAAAAGACACAGAAAAACAAATCAGAATACTTCAAAACGTCGACAAATCTGGTAACATGATCTTCCAAAACCAGAATAAAATCACCCAAAAATTCAAAATCATAGACCAGATGATACTTATGCATTGAACAATTGTAAGAATGAAACAGAAAAGGGAATAAATACTAAGCCAAGGAAAACAATAATGACAGAAATGGAAAGAAGAATAGTTAAGCCAAAAGACCGGTCTACTACCTCACTACAAACAAATGCTGGTTTGACTTTTTGATCTCTCAGGTTTTATTTTTTAGCTCTCAGACTCTTCAAACTTAGAATTTCTAACAAATGAGTGATCAGTCCATCCCTCCCATCAGGAAGTTTCTTGAACAGAAGGCTTAGCTATTTCTTTCCGAGAAGATAAACAAAACAAAAGAAATAAAGCTATCAAATATGATGGGCTCTTATAAATAGCATAAGATTAAATTAACGTTAAATAAATTAATGACTCCTTATTCCAGGTCCCACGTATTCTCATTATGAACGAGTCCCATCCTATGATTTTCCAAGAAAATACTGCAAAGAAAAAACAAAGTCCTCAAAGATATCATTAAAAAAAGATTGCGGTGCGTTGAATACAGATCATGTTTATCACTTTCAATCATAACACACCAAGTATAACATAAGAAATGAAAACTGATTCGTCATATATTATATCGAACTTGAATCTTGAATTTCAGGATCCGACATATTTTTCATCGACGTACGATAATGATGATGAATGCTCATATATCCTTCATGCTGATCATCATGGATTGATCATGTGGAGCTTCTAAGTTTTGGCTATTCCAATGCAGAGGATTTAATTTCTATATATAAAACGAAAATGTTTAGATGCAGTAATATTTGACTAAGCTAATACCAGTACTCTTAGCATACCTTCAATGGATGAAGATTCAAAAGTGTTGATCGATCAAGAGAAAGAAGTTTTTTCTGAGCTTGCTCGAGCGTCCATACATATGTGTCCTGGAGATAATGAAAAAATCTATTCAACCTCCTACTATTCACACCACACTCCACACTCTATCTTTTTTTAATTTTTTTTTTAATTTTTTTTATCAAATATATTTTTATATAAATAGTGAATAAAAAATTATAAATAGTTTAAAAAAAATAAATTAAAAAAAAATTTTAAAAAATATTAAAAAATATGGAGTGTGGAGAAGATGAATAACAAAACCCGAAGATAATTCTATGCAAAAACGATATTGGGATATATGATGGCCGCTCCACCAGAGAGAGAGAGAGATTTCTATTTGTGTGTGTTCTGCAGAATCATGTCTGGTCCTTATATAACGGCAGCTGGCGTCACGGTATCGGATTCTTGCAGCAGTAGTAGCATTGGAGAGTCGACGTGTTTTTGTTAAAAGTTTGAATAAAATATTTTTATAATATTATTTTTATTTTAAGATTTAAAAAAATTGAATTATTTATAATATTTTATATAAAAATTTAAGAAAATTATAATAATTATATGATATAAGATAAGATGAAATAATTTAAATTTTATGTAATTAAAACAGTCTTAAAATTTCTATATGACATTCACGTTGTTTAAATGATAAAATTTGATTTATAAGATTTAAATTTTAAAATTTATCTTCTAAATTAAACTATAACATGTGAATGATGAGTAATATAGAGATCTTAAAATATCAATATTACTCAACACATGTGAGAACAAAAGTATGTGTATCCATGAGCCACTAACGATCCGTCGAAATTTCGCCAAATCAAGGTAGAATTATTAAAGTAATATTAGATATAATTTTAGGATAGGTAAGTCTCGTATATTTTTTTTAAAAAAATAGCATCTATTACTAATTTTTTTATATACATTTTAGATTTATCTTTTTTTATATATATAAGGAATGCACAAAATATATACAACTATAAATACCATTCTCGAAATTAATAATGCTAAGGGTTTATGACGTGGCCACAGCTGACGGGTCACTCCAGTCTGCTTGACAGCAAAGATAAACGTAGAGCATGACGTGGTACTGTTGCCGCGCGCTTTTCATGTGTTTTCTTTGTATCTTGGGAGCAAAGACATCATAAACGACAAATATGAAAGGAAAATGCTGTCCATAAATTGATGGATGAAATGGCGAAAAACTTACAACTCAGGTCTACGGAGGTCAAGTTATGGATTAAGATGAAATGAAATAAAAAATAAAATAAAATAAAAAATCAATATTTTGCTTCTTTGAAGAATAGTCTTCTTATTGCCACGTGTAAAACAATGATTGATCAATACACATTAATATGGTCAATTTGCGTGCCCACATTCTGTTGGGAGACTCTTTCCTACTCTATACAATGCATGTGCAAATTCCCAATCAAAGTTATAATGCATAGCTGTATATAGACTTGGACTAGACCGGGGTGAAATTATCGATCATTTTCATTTTTGAAAAATGATATTCTCACCGAAAGTTGAGTTCGACAATTTTATTTTTTAATATAAAAAAATTTGCCCTTATCTCATGCCAACATTGAAGAGTATTAATCACAAAGCGCGCATTTCGGGCCAAACGATGCGCTACCTCATTTCCCTGTCGAGCAACATGAAGAATATCAAATGAATGATAATGAGATAACAAGGCCTAAATATCCCGTATCAAATAACTGTAGCTAGACTCTTCTTCTCGACTTGATTGAATAGCTTCCAAAACAGCATGTGAATCTCCCTCAAGAATCAAAAGAAAGATTCTTATGATGGATCATTTGTAAGCCTCTCAAGGCAGCAAGTGCCTCAATATCCTCTACCATATAAATGTCTTCTTCCCTTCTCGACATGACCATAATCATGCCACTAGATTCATCCCTCAAGATGGCTCCCAAGCCTAAGTGACCATGTTGAGTGAAAACAGCCCCATCAAAATTCAATTTCCACTTCTCACATAGAGGCACTTTCCAGCATAATGTAGATAACTAGCTATTAACTTGTTGGTGTTTGAGAATCATCTAATAACTTTCAACATAAGAAAAAAAAATTTCAACAATATCAACTAGAGAAACATCACTTTGCTGGAAAAATCTCAAATTCCTAAATTTCCATACACCCTAAGCAATAATCACAAATCGAGAAAGAATATTAGGATCTTGGAGTTGCATTATTGCCCAAAGCACATTATCAAACCGAGAATGTAATTCCCATGAAATCATATCCTTACCAAAATATGTTGCCCAGATTTGAGAAATATTTGGACATTTGCACAAGACATGGAGAATATCTTCAACAGCCTCATGACAAAAGTCACATATACCAGAAGCTAATATATGGCGATGAGAAAGATGGCTCTTTGTGGGTAAACTATCATTGCAAGCCCTTCATAAAAAAATTCTTAACTTTATTTGGTAACTGTAACTGCCATAAAACTTTCCAAAATAATCTTTGCGAAGAATCATATAAACCGGTTCTAACATTATTGCTTATCTTGACCCTAACACAACCAATTTAAACAGTGAGTTGTGTCGTGTCACTTGTTTTGACCCGTTTATTAATTAATTAGAAATAAATCAATACGACACAACTCATTTCAATTTGTTTTATGTAAATGGGTTGAACAACGCATAACCCATTTGACCTGATTAATTTAATTTCACATAAAAGTTGAAGTTTATATTTATTAGAAGCCACAATATCTAAAAAAAAACTATAAGACTACATACTAACAAAAAATATCTATATTTTTAGATTTCAACCTATAATAAAACCAATATTACAAACCCAACAATATAAATGAGTATAGGATCACAATTACGATAATAAGAACATAAACATATTGAGAAATACCAATATTACAATCCAACAATAATAAAATTGTAATTTTGAAATAAAATTTAAACACGTTATATTGCTAGTTGATATTTTTTTTTTTAGATTTTTTAAATATATTTTATATCTACGTTGCATCTATTATATGTCATATACAATGTAAGGGGCAGAAGCAAAAACAAAATAAGTAGTAAAGACCAGATGACTGGAGTTGAAATAGGGACCAAATAACTGGAGTCATAAGTACCAGATAACTGGAGTGATAGTGCAAGTCAGTAAAATGAGTAATTAAAATTTAGGACTAGGTAACTGGAATCCAATAAAATAAGGACCATATGATTGAAAGCCAAGTCAAAAATAAATACTAAAAAGAGCAAGATAAAATATAAGAGTAGTAAAAAAGAGCAAGAACAAATACTGAAAATACTCAAAGATTAGTAATTGAAACAATATTGTGGGATTACAAGGGAGGAGCAAGGAAGTAGGGAAAGATAAGGGTTCTGGAGCTCCTAAGGATTCTCTAAAATCCATTCTATATTTCAACAAAGCCAAGCACCCTTATATAGGCAAAGGGGCAGATTACAAGTACAATGAACAACAGTGAATAGTAATATCTATTTTTGCTATTCATTTGACCATAGGAAAGTTACTAAGAAACCAAGACTCCAATCAAAAGGAATCTCTATTTTTGCAGGAACCAATAGCGGGAATCAATGGGTCTTTATTAGGGGTCTTCAGCATTTTTTGTTGGCTTGTACCAACGTCAATGATTTCATCATCTCTGGATGGGGGATCAATCACTGGATAGCCTTAGGGTGGTTTCCGGATCATGTCCAAATATGTCATCATAAGGATCAGTATTATCAACAGAGGCTTCAGATGATACCTTAGACTCATCATCGGAATTGTCATTATCGCCTTGGAGGGGCTTCTTCAATAAATAAATCAAATATTTTTTCTTCAATCTTTGGAGAACAGACTTCTTCTTGAACTTAGTAGATTTACTTGATTTATCAAATCTAGTAGAAGAAATAGCATGTTTAGTAATATGTTTAGCAGAGTTAGTGGCCTAAGTAATTTGGTATTCAGGCAAAGTTAATTGTTTAACAGTAGAGAATTCCTCAATGGTTTTGAGAACTGAAGTAATTTGAGGAAAATCTTTTGGCACCATTATCAGTGACATCCGATGTGTGGAGATATCTGTCCCACCATTTGATGAACCAATAACAAACCAATATATCTTTATTTCGTTCATAACTCCATTTTAAGATCCAAGGAACCTTGTATTTCTTGCAAAAATGAAGGAAGTATGGGAATTTCTGATTATGTTGATCCATTTTAAAACAGTAGCAAAACACTTAATAGCCTTTTGAAGTTTATTCGGAAAGACTTAAGGAATATGACCAAATTGGTGCCACCATTTCAGGAACCAAGAGGGAAATCAATCTTGAATTTTTAGAGTTTGGAATAACATGAATTTGAACCAGCATCGGTGTAATCATAGTAACAGTAAATAATATCAGAACGCGGGAGTTTTTTTGAAATATAGGGATGGGTTCCCCATTTTTCTTCAATAACAATATTCAATATGTAGACACTATAATAGATCAATTTAGTTTTATCAATCTTATCATTAATGGGTTTAATAACAAAATATTTTGTTTGGAACAAGATAGCAGAATAGTATTGAAGGTTTTTAGCAAGATTCTCATGAATCTAGTGAAAACCAAAGGAAAAATAACTAGAAGCAATTTTGAAAAGATCTGTATACATAGACCTATTTGGTTCAATGCAAAACAAAGTCTGGGCATAAAGCTTTTTAATATATTCAGCTTTTAAGTATGGTAATATTCGATAGAGATAATGAGCTTAGCATAAGGATCATAAGGTGTACTAAGAGCATATGAAAATGAAGTAAGTTTAATAATAGGAATACTATCAAGAGTAGCAAACCTATTAGCCAAATCTAATGGAGTAGTAGGCTCATTTTTAATACGCTTAATATTAGGAATTGGAGGAGTGACAATCTTCTTCCCCTTGTCTTTTTTCATGCTCATGGTTGCTGTAAGAATTCACAAATAAGAAAATCAGGAATAGAATTTTGAGATCCTTTAATATATTCAATTTCAAAATCAAATACACTTAAAATAGCTTGTCATCTGGCAAAAATATGTTTAGAAACAATGTTTTCAACATCTTTTTCTAAAACATATTTAACATTTTTACAATCAATACGTAATAAGAATTTTTAATTTAATAAGTCACTTTAAAACTTTGAAATACATAGTAATATAGATAAAATTTCCTTCTTAATTATACTATAATTAATTTGTGCAATATTTCAGACTCTAGAATGGAAGCAAACAACTTGTTCAAACGAACCTGGTGAAACAATCTATTTCAGAAAGCCACAATAACCAATGTTAGAGGCATCTGTTGTAATAATTTTAAAAGAAACAGTAGTAGAAATTTGAAGGCACGGTAGAATTTTAACATGTATCTTGATTTGCTTAATAAGAGTAGTATGAATTTCCGTCCAAGGAGAAAGGTTGGAATGTAGTCGCTCGAATAATTGGCGATATTCTTTCCTTATATCCTTGTAGAATTTAGCAACATAATCGAGAGAACTAATGAATCTCTACAACTAGGTTTTATCAAGAATGACATCAGGGAACTTATCAGCAAATTCGATAATACTGCTAATAGGTCGAATTTTACCTTAAAAAATATCATAACTCTGGAATCTAATCTTGGTTTGGAATATTTTTATATTTTTAGCAGAAACAACAAGAGCATGGCGTCTAATAATGTCAAGAAATGAGAACATTATGTTTCCAATGTTCATCAATAGACTTAGAGTAAATGAAAACATCATCAATATAAACAATCATGAAATGAGTGAATGAATTGAAAATATTATTCATAATATTTTGGAACTCACTGGGGACATTCTTGAATCCAAAAGGCATAACATTCCACTTATATTGACCAGGAGGTATACTAAAAGCAATCTTATACCTATCTAACTCACGAATAGGGATTTGTCAAAATCCTAACTTCATATCAAACTTGGAAAAGAATACTGCATCACTAAGCCTATAAATCAAGTCATTCTTATTGGGAATATGGTACATAATCCACTCTAAGATATTGTTTAATAGTTTGTAATTAATAACAATGCGATGTGTCCCTCTCTCAATCTCAGTATTTTTCTAAATATCAAAAGCAGCACAAGACCAAGAAGACTTACTATGCCTAATAATCTTCTTGGCAAGCAGATCTTGATCTCTGTTTTACAAAATTCAAAAGTTTTACTATTCATCTAAACATGTCGAGCTTTAGTGGGAATATCTTTTTTAGAAAAATTTTTTAATATAAGGTAAAGTAACAACATGTTTCTTCATATGCCAAAATGCATTTGGAAGATCAGAGCAAACAACATCAACCAATCTTTTATTGAAACCACTAATTTTTTACTGTAACAATTTATTAGATAATTATTCAGCAATCTTTTTATATTTGATTTCCTATTATAGGAAATTCAAATGTTTTGTTTTAGCAGAAACCAAATATTTCAAACAATCACTCGTATCAATATTGAGGCAAATTCTTTCTAACCAAAAGGGTAAGTAGTGATACCATCTTTTTCCGAAAAGAATGTTTATAAAGAAAAAATAAAAGGAATTCATAATATAACATTATCAGTTATATTTTTAACAAGCATAGAAGGAATTTTGAAATAGGCACTATCTTGGCAGACATGAGCATTATTAAGCTCATATTTGATTTTCATTTGAGATTCATTAATATATATATATAAAGGTATTTTAGTACATTTTTCGTAATACTTACTAGAAATTATTCCTTTTCTGGATACAATTCATATATGATCCAAAATCAATCATAGCAACCACAATGAATTCGAATTCATGACAAACAGTGATAGTAATTTTAGAAAATCATTTAGGAGGAATAGTATGATGGATCAAACAAATTTGATTGTTGTCAGGATGAGGAACTTCCTTGTGACTTGAATCATAATTATTATTTTGTTGCTCGTCATTATCAGAAGGAATATTTTAATCAAAATGTCCATCAATTTTTAAACACAATATTTTTTTTGTTTAAAAGATTTATTTTCAGATATAATATTTTTTATCTCAGTTTTGAGATCAACAATCTCTTTTTTAATGGAAAGAATTTCTTGTTGTAAATCATTAGTAGAAATTTTTTTGTGTTTTTGTTTTCAAATCTTCTCAAAGTTTCTTAAAAATTAATTTTGGATTTAGAAATCTCAGGTTCTTGTCGAACCATAACTTTCTTGAGTTTCTGAAGATATTCTTCTTTAAGTTCAGGATTAGTAATTTGGCTAATCAAAGTTAACAGAAGATTTTTTTGTTCTTCGACCTTGGTTAAAATATTGATTGTTTTACCCATAGGTTTACAATAAGAATTATTACATTCAAGCTTAATATTTGAAGAATCAAATAGTCCAGTCTCTAAGTGATAATCATAATTACTTGAACTAAACTCATTAATATCAAATTATTCAGAGGATTTTGATTCTGAAATTCAAATAAGTTCCTCACAATCCTTGTTATCAAGTTTTAATTGATTAAGCTTGGTTTGAAATTTACTGGATTTTTTGGTGCATTCTTTGGAGAAATGACCATACTTGCTGCAGTTAAAAAAATTTTCCTTGGAAGGATTTTGAAAAGTCTTTTTCCTTTAAGAAGATTTTTTCTTATAAAAACTAGAAGGCTTTTTATAAAAATCATCACGCTTAATATATCTATTGTTGGCATGAGTTTTAGCAAATTTATCAAAATGCTTGTACTTTTGTCTAGAATGAGCAATAGGAGGAAGGCCAAATTGGCCACAAAAATTTCTCATTTCATATTTTGCTTTCTTACTATTCTTCATCTGTTGACGAAAGATTTTTTTTATCATTGCACATTAATACCAAGCTTCTTAATTATACTGATAATATCACTGTAGGTCTAATTATCGTAATTAAGGAGTCTTGAGATATCAATAAATTCATCCTTAATTTTGTGAGCAAATAAATTAGATAATTCATCAATGAATTTTCATTTCCAATAGGATTTCTGACTATCTTCCATAAGCATAACTCTAGAAAGAAAAATATCATGATATCATCTATAATTAGACATTTGATAGCATCTCAATTGTTCAGATAATCACTAATGCGATTAGTAATGTTGGAGAGAGTTCCAACAAAATGTTTAATAATAGTATAATCAAAGTATTAATACCATCAGAGATACCCCTTCCTATGGCTTGATAAAAAAAAAATAGGGATGTTGTCATCATCATGTTTGACAGCATTCCTAATGGTTTCTCTTGCTTCTTATAAGAGCTGTTTATCCAATTAGTGTTGAAGCATTCCAGAGAATTTAGTAGTTAATAAATCAATTGTCTCAGTTTGCCTTAGATTATTGTTATTAATATACGCATTTGCAACCATAGGCATCTTGTTCATGGTATTGAGGATTTCTTGTTCAAATAATCTATCAAGATACCATTCATACAATTTTTTAGAAGAAACAAAAAACTAAGTTTAAAAAATTCTTTTTTTAAACTGTAAATCAGGAGGAGTAGGCTTGAATACCAATTTTTTGTAATAGTCATGGATTAGGTTTTCTTGAAAAAAATCGTTTAATCTGAGGTTTTTTCAAATCAATTTTTTCAAAATTCTTTTCAAGTAAAAGAATATCTTTATTGTTAGAGGAATCAGAATACGATGATTATTCTGTAGAAAAATCAGCAACCACTTATTTACCTATGCTACTTAAAGCACTGGCAGAAGATTCTTTCTATAAATCAGCAAGCATTTGATTAATTTTATCAATAGTGTTAGCTTGTTTGGTCTCAGTACCTTGTCTTATCCCTGGTAAAATAATAAAAGGTTTTTCAGGTTTAGTAGTAGAAACAGAGCTTTCAACATTTTCTTCAATACGATCTAATTGTTGATCAATAACATGAAGAGTTTTACTGAAAAAATTGTTTTATTCAATAATCTTTTTTGTTTCAGTAAAACTAGTAGCATTAGAATCAACATTGGATAATTTAAAAGGAGAGGCATTTATATACACTCCTTTATGGGAAATAATAATTGTCTCTAAATGGGGGTGACTAGATCATACCACCATTTTTCTTTCTTCCTTGACAAAATTTGTTTTAACAACATTCAAACTATTTTTAGAAACATAACAATTTTCAACTAAGTCAAAGAATAATATATGCTTTTGTAAGGCATACATTTTGTCTTTCCATTTTTTGTAAGGTATAATTTTTCTAAATCAGAAAAAGTAGCATGATAAGATTTTCTCTTATCACAATTTTTAAAAGAACTATATTTATTATATAAAGAAATCAAATCAATTTCAAAGGCTCCATTGATCACAGTTAATTGGCTGTGAGGAATAAGAGCGATCATATATGAAGTTGTTGGGGATAGAGAGGAAGTATCTTCTTCTTCTTTATCGGCTTCTTCCTTTATGACTTTACCTTTGGATATTTCTGTATCTTTGGTAGTGTAGTAAGCAAAAGTAACTTGAGAGGATGTAGAAGCACCTTTCAATTTTAAATCAAGTTTAATAGTTTTGACTGAATCTTCCATAAAGTTTATGAGATTTTAGTCTCTTCTTTTGAGATTGTCAACAATAGATCCAGCAAAGGAACTTCCGGTTCCAGCGAAAGAATTTCTTCTTTCATTGTTTACCAAAGGTTTATCAAAACTAATTTTAACAGTACCATACAAATACTGTTGAATCTAATCAAGGTTAAGTTCATCAGAAATAACCTTAGCAGGAGGAACTTCATGTTCCAAAGTCCATTCATTGAGAAGAGTAATATATTTCCAATAAATCATTTTTGGAACCTGAATATTAGCATCAGGAGTAGAACTTTGGATTAACAAAGTTTTATTTCCTAGAGGTTTCAAAATAGTTTTAGGATTGAAATTAGTTTTTAACACGCGATAATAAATAGTAAATTATGGCAAGAGGCTTACTGCCTTCTTCTATATCATAACCAGATATCAGAATATTTAAAGTCAAAGTTTTAGGGATATTGGGATAATCTAAAGCAAGATTTAAATAAGGAAAACAATCAAAATGAACAGGACCACGAAACAGAGACAATTGAATCATACCAAGTAAGCTAGTCTCAAATGTTTTGAATCTAGCATCTCTCAAGCAAAAAAATACCAAAGCATTTATGTCTTTCCTCGTGAGAGGTTTAACTTTAGCAGCAACTGGAATAGAACCAATATGCAAAAATTTATAACCATTTACCAGAAATTCTTAAATAGATTTTCTGTTAAATGTTCAATATTTTTCATGAGATTTTGAAATAGTATAGGTTTGTTCAACAATTTTAACATTGAACTCAATTTTGAAAGCAGTTTGAGTCCAAGTAGTTTTGTAAATAGATTTAGTATCAATCTTTGGAATACTTTGTTTATTGAAATCAATATTATCAGTTTCTTCAACAGAAAAATCTTCCTTATTGATAATATCAAGAGGCATATTAGATCTAGAACTAATAGACGAATTATTTCTAAACATCTTATTCATCTTGAAATCAACCAAAATCTAAACTTAATACTCACTAATCATGTCTTTACTCTTGTTCCTATTATATTTCGTAACACATACCCTAGCCAACCGTCTACCCATTCATGCCCTAAACGCCTTCTCTAGCAAAACGGGCCTTATAGACACGATTCTCGGGATTCACTTTACGACTGGGGTGACACCAATAGAGACAAGAATAGAACACAATAAACAAAGTACCAAGAAAGGATTGGAAGATAATTCAATGAATTGAAATAAACAAATATAAATCATCTACCAACAGCCAGAAATAATGACTCTAATTGACAGAAGTATATGTCATATACCAACATTGTATATGACATATACTTCCATATAATATTGAACCATACGTGAACAAGTCTATTTAACAAACTGCGCGAAATCAATATGGTCAAACTCAAGTGTGACTCGATTCATTTATTAAATGAACAAGTCATAAATACAAAATTATGATCATTTATTAAATGATACAACCTAGATGAAACTCCACTTGATTGATTCATATAAACTCAGTTAACTTCATATTTATTATTCTCTATAGTATTATATTGAACTTTATAATTAAAATAATTTAAGTAGTTAAAAAGTACAAAAAGAAATCATGTTCCTAAAAGTACTCATATTGCTGGAATCTTTTTATGAATATAGTCATTGTTTATATATAAATATATATATATATATATATATATATATATATATTGTTATAAAATATATATATATATATATAATCAAATTATATTAAAATATTCACAAATACTTATAGTTTATTGTCTATTGTTTAAAGTTGTATATAATAAAGTTACAATAAACGTAATATAAATAATTTATATTGTCAAAATTAAATAGCTTGTGAACAAACTCGAGTTCACTTAAATAATAAATAAGTTGTTTAAACTCGAGTTCACTTAAATAATAAATAATAAACTCGAGCTCAACTTATTCTCAAATAAAAGTTAAATAATCTTGAATATCTACTACTTCCTTGAATTCGACTCATTTACACTTAATAGCAAAGACCAGGTATGACTACGTGCGAATAAATGGGCAAAATTGGTCAATTCAGTTGAAACGAATAGTATCCAATTCAGTGTAAAATAATGGATAATCCGGTCCCATTTTTTCAATTTTACGGATTATCTATATAATTAGTAATAATATGATGTTTACATATACTAAACTATTAATCTATTTATATTATAGTAATAATAATTAACACATACTAATATAGTATTGAATTTAACTATAGTCTATATCAGTTCTAGACTTTTTATATAAGTATATATAATCAAATGTGTAAAAATGTATTTACAAAAAAAATATTTATATGAGTATGATATATTAATTATATATTATAAGATTAAATTTATATGTTATATTAAAAACTATAAGATTAATTTTATGTTATATTTCATCTTATATTAATGTTATTTTATAAGATTAATAGACTTGAATAATAAGATTAGAATTTCATATTTAATAAATTAGTAATTTAACATATAATATATAATATAATATAGAAAATTATAAATATATATACTAATCTAGCTCGGTTTAAACCTTTCAAAATACGAAAATCTATTTTGAAAACTGGTATTGCACAAATTTAGAACTAATTTTGGTTCTTAAGAGCCGGTACCGCATAGATAAGGGGTTTGGTTTGATCCGATCCGGTTTAACCGATTTTTCGATTTTTTTTTACACCCCTAATAATTTCCACCGATTAAAACTTTTATAAGTTCAAGATCAGATGTGAAAATTTTTGTACCTTCTAATCCTTAATAAAAAATTATGAACTTCTCTTTCATATTATATGCATCTTTGCGATGACATAATAGTACATTGAATGGCATTAATATTGGGATGTCCATGGCATATTAGGTAGTCTCGAAATAAGGACATGTCGTACTTTTATTATCCTATTACACAGGATGCCATTTCATTAGAAGTTAGTTTCATGTTACAAAAGTATTACGCCATCTATATTTCAGGAGTATCTAATAAATTTTCCGAACATTAGAGCGGTGGCTGTTGCTAACCAAATCCCATGCATCAGCTTCCTCGTAGGGGATTTCTGTCATAGAATCTGATGGGCAACCCCAGACAATTGGCCAAGACTGGCTGCGCAGTTGGATAGGAAATCATATTGATCTTACAGTCCAGACGAACGGTTGGCATACTCTTGAACCAATGCCCCAAAGAGTGACGGCTGCTCAAGCAAGCGAGATGGTTTATCGAATTCCCCAACTCGTCCTGTTAAGAAGTAGAAAGAGAAAAGGGAGGCCGGCATAAGCTTCAAACATCATATATATGGTAATTAGCAATGCAAAAGTATCATCAGGAAAATCCTACAAATAACAAGCTTGATTTACGGTTTATATTTATGCAGCTTGAGCAATATGGAAGGATCTAAAGCTCGCTTGTTTGTTTCTATGGAAGATATTTTTGAACACGCTCCAATATTTTGCTCCATGACAACTCATGTTTGCTAGCTATATCATTTCAGCTATGCGTGCATAAAGGGCTATTAATATAATAAGATGTGCATAGATAGCTGATTTCTTGGAGATCTGTATCTAAAATCCCAGTGGAAGATAGAAGAAACCACTTTATCTAAGTTGGAAAAACAATATTTGGTACCAACATATATCAGTCCTCCCATCTCAAGAAATCTGTAATGTGGGATGCTTTGGACCATTTTCTGGATGTAAATTTCTCTAAACCAGTTGTAGCTAAAGGGGGTCAATATTGTTGAGGAATAATCACACATTGCCTGTGGATAAGGCCTTGAGCATGTTTATAAGGAATGAGCAATCCTCTCTTGTTGATCTGGTTTTACGAGATGAGTTAGGCTTATGAATTTCTTCATGGTATCGGAGCTTGCCACATGATGAATGGGAGCCCACATTACTTATCCCATGACAAGGACCAAGAAAAATACTGGCCTACAAGTGAGAGAGGGTGTTGAGGAATAATCATACATTGCCGGTAGATAAGGTCTTAGGCATATTTATAAGAAATGAACAATCATCACTTGTTAAACTGGTTTTATGAGATGAGTTAGGCTCATGAATTTCTTCAAATACAATACAATGATCCTTCTTTTTGGTTCGCATGTTCTTCTGCCCATAGTCTTTTTTTGTGACTAACTTTAAATATGTGTCAAGGAGATATTGAAAGGAAGAATGTGGATCACAATAACCAATAAGCTATGCAAATGCATGATCCGTTTATACAAACAAAAGAAAAGAGAGAAGCACAGACCTGCATCTATTACTAAAACCCTATCACAGTCCATGACAGTGGGTATTCGGTGAGCAATGCTGATAATTGTACAGTCTGCAAAATCCTCCCGAATGATCTTCTGAATTACAGAATCAGTTTGTGAATCAACAGAAGCTGTGGCCTCATCCATGAACAAGAGTTTGCAGTGCTTAAGCATAACCCTCCCCAAACAGAGAAGCTGCCTTTGCCCCACACTCCAATTCTCTCCATTATCAACCACTACGGATGCAAAATATAATGGAAACGTTTTGTTAGTGTTAATTAATGTTGGTTTTGGAAGAGCAGACCGAAAAAATGGCAAGTCACATACCAAAAGAATCAAGTTTATCAGGTTTTGCAGCCACCACATCTTTAAGTTGGCAGCGCTCCAGGCTCTACAAAAGCAATAAGCTCTTTTACCTCTACAAATAAACAATATATGCAAACTTTTTCTACATATAGATCTTAAAAGCATGTCATGCCATCAATGTTATTTTGTGCTAAGCATATTACTCTGTCAATAGCAACAGATTGGGTCAAAGAAATCGACTCCATAGATTGCTGATTACTGTCCAATTCGGAACAAGTGTGGTGAGTTTACCTTCCATATCTCTTCATCTGAATATTGTCCAATTGGATCGATGTTGCTTCTCACTGTTCCTTCAAAAAGGACTGGTTCTTGAGGAATGATACCAAACCGAGACCGAAGATCATGAAGCCCTAGCATGCAAATGTCAAGGTCATCTATAAATATTCTTCCCCCCGAAGGTTCCACCAACCTAAAGAAAACCTGGATCAAAGTTGACTTCCCACCTCCTGTTCGGCCAACAACACCAATTTTTTCACCCCCATGAATGCTTAGAGTAATGTCTTTCAGAACTAGGGGAGTGTTTGGACGATATCTGACCTGCATGCCCAAGATTCAAGGTGTCACCATGGCTTGATTCAAATTCATAAATAATATTTACTAGTTTTATGTTTGTAAGCAAATTATTCTTTTAAAGTTTGCTAGTGAAAAGATATCCAGTGAAGTACTTTCTATTTTGATTTCTATGCTTGCATCAAAACGACTTTTCTGCCTTTCCACTGAATCAAACCATGAAAGAAAAATTCGGATAATTTAAGAATACAAAGACATGAAGTTTGTTTTAATTTATCAATAAAAAGAATTATTTGAAGGCCACTTACCTGCAAGTCTTTGAGGTCAATTTTTCCATGGGTAGGCCAGTTTGGAGGAGGGACACAGTCTTTGATTTCCCATGCTGCTTCTGATTGAATATTGGTGAATTGCTTTATTCTCTCAATAGACACCATTCTATTTTCCACAAAGCAGCTAATATATATGGCCCAGAATAGTGCACCATTTAGGGACAATCCATAGGACAGAGATAAACCAACATTTTCTGCAGAGCAAATGAATTATTCAATTTCTTTTCTGCAATGATCTCTAGTACATTAAACATATAAAAATTGATGCTCATTGTCAAAAAGGAAGAAGGTTAAGACACTTTACAAATCTCATAAGTTTTCTAAAACCCGCAAACTTTTCAAAAGGACAGTGAGAAAGATTTTGCCAATAATCCTTTGTGTACATGTTCAGCATCTCAAATAATGATCACTAATTATTGAAATGTAATATATTTCTAGACTGTTTATGAACAAATATCAAAGGTTCACATACCTGGCCTTATGATACTGCTAGGCAGCAGGACCATGAACAATGCTGAAATGCAGAGGATGAAGCTCCCAAGCAATTCTAAACGGAAACCTAGCCACTCATTTGATCCATTATTGTAGAAAACCATTCGTAAATTCGAACTAACACGCTTGAAATTCTCCTCACAAAATCTATCCTGCTTCTTGAAAGAGCGGATGGTTACAAACCCAGAGATACTTTCTGAGAAATGATGGATAAGAGGAGCTTTTGTGATAGAATCAAGGCGAGTTAATTCCCGAGATGATGCTAGATAGTACCCCTGAGCCACAAGAAACGGGAATTAGCAGTATGGATTTGCATCAACTCGCTTCAACCAAACATTCTAAAAGAGCAACTACAAAGCATATGGATGTGTATGTGAAGTATGATTTATATCTCTTTCAAGAGAACACAAGGCAATGAGAGCTCATACCCGGTACCAGATATTCAGCCATGCAAGCGGAATTAGTAAGAATACTGTGGGCCAAGAATACTGGCATGTGATAATAACGATGCCAATCACTGTGATGTATGCAGTAACTGTTAAGCTCATAAAAAATGGGAGGTATAGGTCAATGTTTGCCTGATCAGTTGATGCCTACAAGAGTCAAAAAGTAAATATAAAATTCTATCAGTCTCAAGCATCTTCATGTCAAAGCCAGATTGCACTACTTTTCTGAGTAGATGAAGTAGTGATCTACACCCAATAAGGAGTAGGATCGGCCAATAACTCAGTTATGCTATATACACACTATTATGGAAAATGTTATATACTACACAATCTTACTCGTGTTCAACATTATTCATCAATTCTTGAATTTGTCATTAAAAACTTCTACTTGCAAGCCGGTGTGTAGAATGTTTGAAAACTAAATCTCTTGCAAATCAAATTCTGTCATATCAACGGCGTAGAAGGAATGCCCTCTATACCGACTTGTGAGTAGAAGTGCTTTTTGTCAATTTAAAGAATAAGAATTGATGTAATGAATGATGGGTACTGATATATTAACACAATGAAAAGGAAATTGAATAAGAGTGTAGTGTATAAAAATAAAAAAATAAAAACTGACAGCTAAAAGAAGCATCTGAAATCTGTCTCCATGTTCTTACCCGACTAAGAATTCTTCCCGATGGGGTCGTGTCAAAGAATGACATGGGGGCATGCAAGATACTGTGAAGAATTTGTGCGAAGAAAATTTGGGCTGTCTTAAGCCCCACAAATGTAACAGAGAAAGCTCTAATCAATATCAACACAAGTGAGACAGCAGCAATGATTGCATAGACAGAAATAAACAAAGAAGGGTTGAATGACATAGCCTGCTCTTCTGAGGTTTCGTATGCCAGCCAATAGTCACTCGACATTTGAGATACTTGCCATAGGAGGGATAAAAGCAGCACTAGTGCCACTCCCCACCACCCAAAAGCCTCAGTACAATAAAGTTTATAAATATGCAAGCTCACTTTGCCAGTCTCTCTCTCCTCTTCTTTGATGAGCTTGGAAGTTCCCTTATTAGAGTTTGGTTGGTCTATAGAGTTGTTTTCACCATTGGCTTCCCCATGGTTGGAAGAGGTTTCAGATAATTTTGGTAATTGGGGGGAATTTTCACCCGGCAAGGTGGTGCTCCCCTCTACAAGCTCCATGGATGTTTCATGGGCAGCTACTAGTGCAGTGAAATCCATGCCAGAATCGTGTAGCTCCTTGTACTTTCCCGATTGCACTATCATGCCATCTCTCATGACCTGGTACCAAAAAACAAAACAAAAAGAAGCACTTAAAGTACACTTATGAAAACAGATTTACGTGTGAGGGCATGGGAGAGAGAAACAGAGAGATTTGAAAAAACACACTCACCAAGATAAGATCCACATTATGCAAGAAATCAACTTGGTGGGTTACAAGTAAAATGGTCTTGCCTTTGAGAGCCCCTCTCACACATTTCTGTAAAATGGGTGGATACATATTGGTAAGAAACATAGATCCATCGGCATGTAAGTCAAATTAGTAGAAGTGACATGTGACAGCAAAGCAACATGGTAGATACACAGTAACATGCAGCAAACAGATTGCTTTGCCTAATTGTTGATAATAGTGTTCTATTGCTTCACAGTTTATGTTGCAATAATTCTGCTTCAAATGACAAACTATTATGTCCATTTTTTGAGGAATATGAGATGAATAATTAAGTTTCCTCAGAATTCCCACACTATGGAGAAAGTAAAATAAGGATTAATGTGACCTTGAATATTTCTGTTCCAGTATGTGCATCAACAGCACTAAAGACATCATCAAGAAGATAGATATCGCAATCTTGATATACGGCCCGGGCAAGTTGTAACCGCTGCTTCTGTCCACCACTTAAATTGATTCCACGCTCTCCAATCTCAGTCTGATCTCCACACTCCATCATTTCCAAGTCTTTTTCCAAGCAACAAACCCTAATGACTTCCTTGTATCTCTCTATATCCAGTGGCAAACCAAATAGGATGTTCTCTTGGATGGTGCCATTTTGAATCCAAGACGTCTGAGCAACATAGGCAGTTGTTCCGCAAACCCTGACCTAGTAAACCATAAACGTTAAGGTTGTTCAGACATACATAACTCAAATCAGCTGACCAATTTAAAGTTTTTTCACCATTTATATTTGATTATGCTTCTACCAAGCAAATCTTATGTGAGTATGCAAATCTTGTTTTTACATAATACAATGCAGAGAGAGGTAATAGACACATTAAATGCTTATGGGAGGTCCACAATGTCAGAAAATCTAACAAACGCATCCTTAAATATTGTAAAGCCCACATGATGTGTCTATTTCTATCTAAGAATAAACCATCCAATTCAGTCAAACAACAGGAGAGGATCTAAACAAATATAATAACAGAAAGACTTTATGTAAAGAAACCTCTATAGACTCCTGGAGAGTCTCCATTACAATTCATACCTCTCCACTTAATTTGTGCATCTCACCAAGAACTGATGCTAGGAGAGAAGACTTCCCAGATCCCACAGTCCCAACGATAGCTGTAAGATCCCCTTTCTTGATCTCAAAATTTATATTTTTCAAGGCTTCCTCTCCATTTTCATCATCCCAGCTAAACACCCCATCTTTAACCTGCACAGCAATTCTACTATCACATCCCTGCTCTCTCTCTACAGAGTCGTCCATCAATTCCCTACTCATCATGTACTTATCCAACCTCCCAAGTGAAATCATTGCTTGAGAAATTGAGATCACTGATTGAGGAAATGCCCTGATTGGTTCCTGCAAGATTCTGAAGATTGTTGTCGTCGTGAACACTGTCCCTGCATCAAGTGTGACTCCCAAGAAAAGAGCAGTAGCAAATGTGAGGGCTGATATCAATAATGGGGTGCTCCACAGCACAACAATATTGCCAGAGACCGAGTACATGAACTTGGTAAGCCATCCAAACTCCGATTCCCGGAATGCTTGTATTCTCTTATTGAAGTGTTCCTCCCATGCCTGGAACTTGATCACTCGCATGTAGTTGAGCATCTCATTTGTTGCCTTCATTCGCGAATCACGATCTTTCATCAGATTGGATTGGAACCGTCTATTCCTTTTGACACCCATAACGATAAATACCATCACACCAAGAAGTCCTAGAACTGCTGTAAGCACTGAGGCGCCAAGGTAGTTATATAGGAGCACCAAGGCCACAGAAACTTGCAAGGGCATTAACCATATAGAATGCAGTTGTAGCATCATATCAGAGAGCTGCTGGGCATCAACAGCCATGTAATTCACTATTTGTCCGACTCCATGCTCCTGCCGAGCAGAACCAGTCAACTTCAGGCCCTTCTTGTACAAAGAGGTGATAAGAGTGGATCGAATAAGCATTCCAAGCAACTGAGAGTTGAAATTAAATTGGTGAGTCGTTAAAACTTCGACAAATTTTGCCAAGAGTAGAGTGAATACAAGGTAGTATCCTTCATAAGCGGAGCTTCGCTTCCCAGAGGTGAAATCCACGAAACTTTGTATAAGAATGGGCCCTACATACATGACACAGAGCCGCATTATGGCAAGAGAGGCGGTGAAGAAAATTTCCTTCCAAAAGCACCTAAGCAATGTTGTTCGAACCGGGTGCTTTGATTTTTCATTTGGTTTAGGCCAATTTGATTGAAACAGCACATCCAATCTTTCAGCTCTATGTTCAGGTGAAAGAGACGGGATTTCTTCAATCTTGAGAGGAGATTTGTAGCCTTTGGTCAGCAGGGGATTCATCCAAAGCCAAAAGGCCTTGGATATTATAGAAGCTGAGGCAAATCCAGTCACATTCGAAAGGGGTTCACATGACTTTGTTTCTACATCAATAACTTCTCCACTTTCTCTGGTCACTGTGATCCCATTAGATCCTTTAATAGCAGCAAAAAGAAGAACTGTGGACAATGGAAAAGAAACCAAAGAAACTACATCATCTGGTCTCAAATCGGGGTCCCGGCCAGGTTCTTCAACAAAGACAAAACGTATAATCCCAGATGCCATAAACAAGGCAGCAAGAAGGAAGTTTGCAAACCAATAGATTCTAAGTGACATGGGATGAGTAACAGCTTGAAACCTTTTTTCATGGATGATTAAGATTGTGATTACTGCATGAGTCAGGGCTTGGACTAGCCAAAATAGTCCATCAACTAGCTTCCATGGCAACTGCTTAGTTCTACTGAATGCCAATATGCACGAAACTGTGTAACAAAAGGTAAGCAGAACACTAACAGTCAGACACAGCTTAAACCAGAGTGTAGTCCTCAGATTAGTCTTGTTGTTTCTAATGAGGGGCTTGAGCAGGTCAGAGCTGGGTGAGACGTTGGAAGTGAACTTTAAGTAAAGCTTCAGAACTGCAAAGACCAAGATGATGAGCAAGAAGGCGAGGTCAACGGAAGATGACAAAGTTCTTTGAGGACATGGGGAGAGAAAAATGAATCTTAGCCACTGGAATATTGTGACTGGAGTGGAGGGTTCAATCACAGGGCTAGAGCATGAGATAGTTGTGATCCAAGATGCAGAAGACATGTTCTCAAGCTTCAAGTAATGAAACAGTACTCATGTACTGAACCACTTTTCTATGATCGATTTAGTTTCCTCTCACTCCCTGAAAAGACAGAAAAACAAATCAGAATACTACAAAACGTCGACAAATCTGGTAACATGATCTTCCAAAACCAGAATACAATCAACCATAAATTTGAAATCAAAGACCTGATGATACTGATGCATTGAACAATTGCAGCAAGTATGAAACAGAAAAGGGAATAACTACTAAGCCAAGGAAAACAATAATGACAGAAATGGCAAGAAGAATAGTTAATGAAGCCAGAAGACCGCCAATTCACCTACTAGTCTACCTCTCTACAAAAAAATGCTGGTTTGACTTTTGAACTCTCAGGTTTTATTTTTTAGCTCTCAGACTCTTCAAACTTAGAATTTTCTAAGAAATGAGTGATCGGTCCATTCCTCCCATCCGGAAGTTTCTTGAACAGAAGGCTAGCTATTTCTTTCCGAGAAGATAAACAAAACAAAACAAATAAAGCTATCAAATATGATGGGCTCTTATAAATAGCATAAGAATAAATAAACGTTAAATAAATTAATGACTCCTTATTCCAGGTCCCACGTATTCTCATTATGGACGAGTCCCATAGTATGATTTTCCGAGAAAATACTGCAAAGAAAAAACTAAGTCCCCAAAGATACCATTAAAAAAGACTGCGGTGCGTTTGAATACAGATCATGTTTATCACATGTCAAGAGGGATGCAAATAGAGTGGGACGCATCGATTGGCACAGCAAGCTGTTATTTTGGGTACTGAAATGATAAACATTGATAACATCAACCCTTGAGCCTCTGGTTCTAGCTGAATGTAATAGATCTGGTATAGGGACTTATTTAATGGCTGAAGGCCATGGTATGGTTTAATGCAATGAAGTAGCAACTTTTCTCAAATAAAATAAAAAGATCATGTTTATCACTTTCAATCACAACACACCAAGTATAACATAAAAAATGAAAAATGATTCGTCATATATTATATCGAACTTGAATCTTGAATTTCCGGATCCGACATATTTTTCGTCGACGTACGATCACAGATTATATCGAACTTGAATCTTATATATCATTTCATGCTGATCATCATCATGTGGATCAATTATTATTTATTGTCTGAAACATTATTGCTGTCGTTTACACTGTGTTACGGATCAGTCACCGTTCACGACTGATCCGTAGCCCCTCCCCCTCTCCTTCCCGTTTCTCTCTTCAAGTCCCTCCTCCTAGAGATCCAAACAGCCTTTTCTTCTTATTTATTTTATTTTATCAGCTTCAATCATTCCTTTCCACGGTTCAGTGCTCCTTTTTTCGCTCTGTTTCTACGCCAATTGCAAAACCCTAACGTGCTCCGAATTCTCACCCTTGCCGCGCTGAGCCACAAAGCTTGAAGCCAAGAACCATCAATTTACTGATAATCCATATCAAAGCCCTTCTGAAACTTTGGAATTTGACCTCTTCTGTTTGTGTGTTTTTTTTAATAAATTTATATCGGAATGAAAGAAGGGAAATCGGTCAAATTCAATGTTCAACCGCAACACCAGAACGGTAACTTGTCACCATTCAAATTCGCCTAGTTGTTGGATCCGGAAGCCTCCTGGGACAAGGTATTTTACTTTGAAGGAAAACTTGAAAGAGGATGGGCGATGTGGGGTGTTGGGGGAGAAGATGCGTGACGCGGTGGGTGGGGGTGGGGGTGGGGGTGGGGGAGAGGATGGGCGACATGGGGTGCTGGGCTCGGTGAGGGAGAGGATGTCGAATTTCAAATGGGTGAGAGTTGAGAGAGAAACGTGTAGTCGATGAGAAGACTATTTGTTTACGTAAACGAGGCAATAATAATGGTTAGCCAAAATTTGCCTACAACTGCATATTTTGCCTAAAGCTAAAGCTAATATTCAACATATAATTCCAATTAGATTATTCATATATAAATTATCAAAAAAAAAAGATTATTCATATATTAGCTAAAATATTAATATAATAATATTTTTTTTCATAATAATATTTTTAAAATTTTATTTTTATATTTTACAACTACACTAATCATATATTAATAATTAATAATTAGAGATAGCAATATTAATAATCATGCACAAAATCAATTAATTAATATTATTATTAACAATATTAATTAATAATTGGAGATAACAATATTTTGAAATAAAATATGTGTTTTGATTTTGAACAGTATCAAGCTAAAGATAGAGAAATGTTTGGATTTATTGTAATTAATATAGGTAACTTTCAAATTTTGACTACTCTAATACAGAGAATTTCACTAATATAAGGCGAAATTTTTTAATTTTTAGATGCAGTAGTATTTGACTAAACTAATACCGCTACTCTTAGCATACCTTCAATGGATGAAGATTCAAAAGTGTTGATCGATCAAGAGAAACAAGTTTTTTTCGAGCTAGCTCAAGCGTCCATACATATGTGTCCTGGAGATAATTTCCATGCAAAAACGATATTGGGATATATATATGCTAGCCGCTCCACTGGAGAGAGAGAGAGAGAGAGAGAGATATTTCTATTTGTGTGTGTTGTGCAGAATCACGTCTGGTCGTACTTGGCGATCTTAAATAATGGCAGGCTGGCGTCTCGGTATCGGATACCTGGAGTAGCAGTAGTAGTATTGGACAAGCTAGCTCTTGGAGTTGACCAAAATCAAGAAAAATCCTGGTCACTCTTTTGTCATCTAATAAATTATTTTTTTGTTTATTTGCTGTCCACGCTAAAAACTAATTCAAAGGAGCGTAATTCTATTCTAACGTTTGGATATGCCATTTGAGATAAAATAAAATATTTTATTAAAAATTAAATAAAATATTATTATAATTTAATTTTTTTTAATATAATTTTTATTTTAAAATTTAAAAAAATAAAATTATTTATTATATTTTATGTAAGAATTTAATAAATTTGTAATGATTATATAAGATAAAATAATTAGTTTTGTGTAACCAAATCAATCCTAAAATTTCTACATTACACATTATGATCTATATGACATTCACGTTACTTATTTGATTTATAAGATTTGAATTTTAAAATTTATTTTTTAAATTAAACTAAAACATATGAATGATGTGTAATATAGAAATCTTAAAATATAAATATTACTCAACACATGTGAGAACGAAAGTACGTGTATCCACGGCCAACGGTGAAACATTCTCATTCCTGTCGAAATCTCGCCAAATCAAGGTGAGGTTATTAGAGTAATGCTAAATACAATCTTAAGATATATAAGTATCGCACACTTTCTTTAAAAAAAATATTATCTATTATTAATTTTTTTATATGAATGACATATTTATTTATTATTTTTTTTTTTTTTGTAAAGAATGCCCAAAATTTATATGATTATAAATATCATTCTCGAAATTAATAATGCCAAGGGCTAGTTTGGATTCTAAACCTATCTCAACTCATCATTACAATTTTTTCAAATTTCAACACAAAATATTATAAACAATTCAACTTTTTCAAATCCTAAAATAATAATAATATTAAAAACGAATATTCTAATAATATTTTATCTTCTCAACTCAACTCAACTTAACTCAATTTAATAACTAAACGCAGCCTAAGCAAAGATAACCGGAGAGTGTGCCACCATTCAATGGTAGTACCGTTGCCGCGCACTTTCCATGTGTTTTCTTTTTGTATCTTGGGAGCAAAGACATCAAAAATGACAAATATAAAAGGAAAATGTTGTTCATAAATTGATTGATAAAATGGCAAAAAACTTATAACTCATGTCTATGGTTATGGCCTCGTATGAGTTAAAAAATATTAATTTTTCGTTTAGATGTTGAGATAAAATGAAATAAAAAAATTATTATTTTGCTAGAAGGATAGTCTTATTATTGGCACGTGTAAAATAATGTTGAACAATACACATCAATAAGGTCAATTTGCGTGCCCACATGCTGTTGGGAGACTCCTTCCTACTCTATACAATGCATGTGCAAATTTCCAATCAAAGCTATAATGCATAGCTGTATATAGACTTGACTAGACCAGGGTGAAATTGATAGACCATATTCAATTTTGAAAAATGATATTCTCACCGACAGTTGAGTTCGACAATTTTTTTTTTACTTAGTGATTAAGACAGTATTTTTTAATGATATTGTGATTCTTTTTATAAAAAAAAAAATGTTTCAAATTATAAAAAAAATTATTGAAAAAAAAATTTTACCCTTATCAAGATCCGTCTCGTGCTACACCAATTGTATTGCTCTTTTTTTTTTTTTTAAAGTAACAAATATTACTTCATCCAATATCATTGAACAAATACAATGAGAGTATAGTCCACACAAACACATACAAGCCTATAGATATTACATAATAGATAAGCCTTAAGCATCCACTTCTAAGCAACTTAAAATAAAATCCGAAGGGTTGTGCCACCATTGAAGAGTATTAATCACAAAGCACGCATTTCGGGCCAAATGATGCACTATTTCATTTCTCTGTCGAGCAACATGAAGAACATCAAATGAATGATAATGAGATAACAAGGCCTGAATATCCCGTATCAAAGAACTTTAGCTAGACTCTTCTTCTTGACTTGATCGAAAAGCTTCCAAAACAGCAAGTGAATCTCCCTCAAGAATCAAATGAGAGATTCTTAAGCCTCTCAAGGCAACAAGTGCCTCAATATCCTCCACTATATAAATGCCTTCTTCCCTTCTTGACATGACCATAATCATGCCACTAGATTCATCCCTCAAGATGCCTCCCACCCCTAAGTGACTATTGAGTGAAAATAGCCCCATCAAAATTCAATTTCCACTTCTCACATAGTGGGGCTTTCCAACATAATTAGATAACTAGCTATTAACTTGCTGGTGTTTGTGAATCATCTAATAACTTTCAACATAAGAAAAACAATTTTCAACAACATCAACTAGAGAAACATCACTTTTTTAGAAAATTCTCGAACTTCTAAATTTCCATACACCCTAAGCAATAATCACAAACTAAGAAAGAATATTAGGATCCTAGAGTTGCATTATTGCCCAGACCACATTATCAAATCGAGAATGTAATCCCCATGAAATCATATCCTTACCAAAATATGCTGCCCAGATTTGAGAAATATTTGGACATTTGCACAAAACATGGAGAATATCTTCAGCAGCCTCATGACAAAAGTCACATATACCAGAAGCTAGTATATGGTGATGAGAAAGATGGCTCTTTGTGGGTAAAATATCATTGCAAGCCCTTCATAAAAAAACTCTTAACTTTATTTGGTAATTTTAACTGCCATAAAGCTTTCCAAAATAATCTTTGCGAAGAATCATATAAACTGATTCCAACATTATTCACTTGTCTTGACTGTAGAACTAGATGATATGATGATTTTAGCTGAACAGGCCATTACGTGTACATCCCCATACTAACTTATTAGCACTCCAATGAGAAAATAAGGGAATATTAAGTATGTCCAAGGTCTCAAAATGAACGAATACCTGTTTCATCAAATCTGAATTCCACCTACCGGTTGTGAATGATCTAGTAATTCATTAACACATGCATCAACAATTAGTAAGTAGCATCCAGTAATGACTTTCCTGGTTTGCGAATTTGGCAACCAATTATCTGACCATATACAAATCTGGTCACCACTTTAATAGGCCATAAACATCCGGATTGAACCACAAACTTAGCTTCACAAATAATACACTACACATAAGAAGGATTAGAACCCAAATTAGAAAATAAGATATCAAAGTTCGAGAAGTATTTAGCCTTAAAAGCATCATAGAAAAGAGAATTTTGGTGTAATTGTCGGCGCTAGCCTTGCTTCGTCAAGAGTGCCAAATTAAAAGCCTCCAAACCACAAAATCCCATACCACCAAAAAATTTTGAATGACACATTTTCTTCCAACTCACCCAATGAACCCTTCTTTCATGATCTCTTTGCCCAAAAAAAAAAAATGCAATCAGCTCCTCGATTTCTTGACAAAACTCTCTTGGTAGTTTGAAATAGCTCATGGCACAATTGGGGAAAACTTGAACAACAGCCTTAATTAATACTTCACGGCCATCCTGAGATAATAACACTTTTTTCCATCCATGAAGTTTCGCCCAAATCTTAGCCTTACTTAGATTTTGTTTGGATCTTTCATCTTCTTCAAAATTTTCATCTCATCTCATCTCATCATTACAACCTTTTCAAATTCCTATATAAAATATAATAAACAATTCAACTTTTTCAAATCCCAATACAACTTTTTCAAATTCCAATTTAACTTTTTCAAATCTTAAAACTAAAAAATAATATTTTAAACTTTAAAACAAAACACAAAATTCTCATCTCACATTCCAAACATAATCTTAATGTCCTAAAAAGTGTGAAATTTTGATCTACCAACAAAAGAAGGCAATCCAAGATACTTAGCATGATGAGGAATGGATAAAACACCCCCACAATTCCTTGATATCATTTATTACCTCTACATTCATGTTTCGACTAAAAAGTAATTCAGTTTTTTCCCAATTTAATTGTTAAACCGAAGCAACCCCATAAAGAGCCAAGATATTCTGAATCTCCACATTCTCCAAAACAGAAGCCCGACAAAAAATGATACTACCATCAACAAAAAATAAATGACTAACCCAAGGAGCTTTATTACAAACCCTTACACCCTTCACCAGATTTCGCATTTCAGCCTTCTGTAGCATTGTAGACAAAGCCTCAGTACAGATAACAAATAAACAAGGAGAGAGAGGGCAATCTTGTCGAAGTCCAGGTGTGGGTTGAATAAAATCCAAAGAGGCCCCATTTATAAGAACTTGATATGAAACCATGGTTATGCACATCATGATAAGAGAAAAAAAAAATCAGTAGCAAAGCCCATCTTAAATGAAAGTTTCTCCAAGAAAAATCACTCAACCCGATCATAGGCTTTACTCATATCTAACTTAATTGACATACATCCTTTTTAACCTCTCCTCCATCTTATAATCACATCCACCGTCTCATAAGCGACCATAACATTATTCGTAATAAGTCACCAAGGACAAAAGCACATTATGGTGGTGAAATAAATCCTGGTAAAATCAACTTCAACTGATTGGCTAGTACCTTAGCAATGATTTTATAGACAACATTACATAAACTAATGGGTCTATAATCCTTTATGTATTCAGACTATTTTTTCTTCAGTATCAACACAAGATATGTAAGATTAAAATCAGTTGGCATAACACTCAAATGTAAGACTTATAACACAGTATTAAGAATAGATTCTCCTACCAAATGCCAATATTTTTGAAAAAATAACATAGGCATACCATTCGGGCCTGGAGCCTTCTGTGATTGAATATGAAATATTGCTTCTCTGATCTTAACTTCATTAAAAGAGTATGTCAAATCACCATTCATTGAGGCTGATAGGCGCGGTTGTATAAAAGTCAATGCAACATCAATGTCAGTCGGATTAGTGGAAGCAAACAGATTCACAAAGTAAGCAGCAATCATATTGCTTAAAGCAGGTCCTTCATAAAACACTCTAGCATCATCCTTGAGACTAGTGATCAAATTACGACGTCACCTCTAAGATGCTTTAAAGTGAAAATATTTCATTTTGGTCCCTGGCTCCCAACCAATTCACTCTAGATCGTTGTCTCCACATCAATTCCTCTTTCTCCAATAGAAAATTAATATCATTCTTGACATTACAAATAGCTTGAAAAGAAATTAAAGTAGTTGGACCAGACTGCAATAACTCTAATTCCCTCCTCTTGACATCCAAATTGTTACTTACCTATCCAAAATTGGATCTACTCCAAGTAGTGAGATTGGATTGACACTTTTTAAGTTTATCCATTAGAAGTCTGATATATGTAAATTCCATGTAGATTCAATTGCTTCCTCAGATCCCTTCTCACCAACCCACATAACCTCAAATCTGAACAAGCAAATAGAATGAGATGCAACATGGCTCATACCTACTGTGTTTAATACTAAACAACTATGGTTTGAAACCAAAGTTACAATATTGTGAATCTTACATGTAGGATATTTCTCAAGCCAATCAAAACTACTAGTAAATCGATCCAATCTCTCCTTTGCTAAAGCTCCCCCTTCCCTTAAATTACTCCATGTGAATAAAGGCCCAACAACATCAAGACTACGTAAATGACAGTAGTCTAAAGCAGATCGAAAATCAAACATTTGTCTTGATGGCCTTGCCTTACCACCCATTTTCTCATAATGATGTACAATCTCATTGAAATTACCAAAGCACAACCATGGTTCATCTGGTTGATTTTTCAAGTATCACAATAACTCCCATGTTTCATGTCTTTGACAAGTAACCCTAGTTAATCTCCAGCTTGCATCATTAACAGGATCCAAAACACACATCAAAATGAAATTTTGAGTAAGAGCGTAGGGATAGTTGTATCTCTCGTCGTTAGAAAAGGCATAGTCCTTCACTCCGACCAGCATTGGCCACCACAAGGAAGCTAGAAAAACCAAAATAGTATTTGAGCCATTCTATTCGACTAGTATCAGAATGAGTCTCCATGATGAAGACTATATCGGGATCTTCCCTCTGAAGCAAATCTCAAAGGGCATGAACTCCTCAAGGGTTCCCAAGCTCTCGAGAGTTCGAGCTCATGATCTTCATGGTATATGGCAAGGCTGAGCACTAGCCTCCACCGATAGAACAAGGATTTCCACCATAGCTTCTCCATCGATAGATTTCAGTCTCTTCAACAGGCCAATGTGAATAGAATAATTCAGTTGTTTCTGACTGTAATGGCATTTAGAAGGAACCATCAACGACCAGATCTGTACAGCATGCCGAGGACGATTCCCAATTTTTAGAAGAGCCTTACCTCATCAGGATGAAGAACAAACAGAGGAGTCAGACTGTTTTAGGGCTTCAGTTGAGGGTAATGGACCCAGCCCTAACTGAGGCCCATTAGAATCTACAAGCCTTTTGTGGAAGAAGGACAGTTACTCAACAGTTGAATAAAGTTCAAAAACTGCTCTGCAGGGGTAACTGTCGATAAGTTTGGAGACAGAGTGGTAACCGCCACCAATGATTTCACCAACAATAGACTCCGACAACTATCATGCTCCAAGTCAACGACAAAAAGGGACTCCTCATGCAGGTCCTTCTTTGTATCCACACGGGATTGACTCTTTAAGGGAGCATTTCCAACTCTTAGCCACGGTCCATAAGGAAAGCCATTGGTATCAATCTATTCGTTATGTTGAATCTATAATAAAAGTCTCGATCTTCATGTCCAAAAAGGCCACAAAAATAGCAAAATCGGGGTAAACACTCATACTTCAAATGGACCTAGACATTATTGGAACAACCCAGAGCTACACATTTACCATGAGGCAATGGCTGGCTTATATCCAAGGAAATACGAATCTAAACAAATTCACCCCACCCAGGTTGTAACTTGCAAATCAATATCTTCAACACGACCCAAAGTCTCAACAATTCTCCTCGCAGCCCGAGCGTTCATCCCATCTATGGGAAGATCATAAATCCAGACCCAAAATGAAGCAGAGGACATAAGAACTTTTGAAACTTGCAACGATCCATCATAGTGTGATAAAATCACCAAATCATTACCAAACATCCAAGGGCCATTATTCACAATACGGTCTTTTTCACCAGGTTTGGAAAAAGCCACTAAGAACAAATTGTCTCCCATGTCATGAAAACCGTTAGTTGGTCTCCATAGGTTTTTCATCATCGTCTTAAAAGCCTCCTTGTTATAAAACTTCAAAGTAAGAATTTTGAAAAGAAGACACTGCTTTGTGTCTAAATGTTTGTTGGAATCCAAGTGATCAGATAAACATACACTGTTCTTCTCATTTTCAAACAGGGACAATGTCTTCAAATGTTCAAAAATATCTTCAACCATTATGAGATCTTGTACAGAAAGCAAACCCCAAATCTGATCAGTAAGATGATAACAGACTCTCGTGAAGAGAGAAAACAATGATCAATCATTCATTGGCTATCTCTATCGATCATATTCTTTAGAGTAGTGATACATCCTTTATAATTATAATATCAATGTCAAAAGAATTTGAATAAGAAAATTATTAAAAAAAAAAAAGAATCCAAATAGTCTCGGAGAACATTCAATTATGAGATAATATAGAGGTGACATTGAAGAGGACCTAGTTACGACACCGTTTAGCTAAGAAAATAATAATAATATATTTTAGTGGAGCCTATTTTTTGAAGATGTCTTAATTTAGAGTTTCTGTTTTAATTATTAAAACTTAAAAGTGAAAGATATATATACATGAAATTATCTTTATAGATAGCATTAAATATTTAATAAATATGATAAAACAACAAAAGTCATGATGAATTTATTAAAATAATGCTATTAAACCTTCTGAAACTAATGTTCAGTTGGCCCTCTTGACGTGGCACCATCACATGATGCCACATAGTTTACTAAAGAAATTAAATAAACAAAAAACAAAGCACAAACATAAAATGGATATAGGAAATTTAGAGTTTTCGTTTTTTTTCTTTTTTTCTTTTTTTTGTATTTTCAAAGGTCCTTTTAGTTTAAATATATTTTTTTTTATATTTTTTTAATAAATCAAGTCACATGATGTGCCACGTTAAGAAGGCTATCTGAACATTAAGGCTGGGTTTGGGTGTTGGAAATACCTCAGCAACTCTTGAATCACTTTGTACGGTTGGGAGATGTTTTACATCCAAACACCATTTGAAGTATTTTCAAATATAAGATTGTTTCGAACTCTCTTTCTATTAATTGCATTGTCAGAGAACAGTTGATATTTCTGTTTGCTTTTAACACTTTATGCAATAACACTGAAGCTCTCTCTCCCTCTCTGTCCATGAACTCGACAGCTTTCCTTCTTCCCCAAAAAGGTATTGAACTCCCATCAACGCATGCTTCTCAAAAGAATCCCGTGAAAGCCCCTTCGTACACACACATCTCTCTCCCTCTCTGTTCGCAGACTCAACATCCATTCGCAAGCCTCCCTTCTCCTCCTCACAAACTCAAAATAAAAACATTATAATATTTATCATAATTATATATATATAAAAAGATCACTATAATATTTATCACTATTATATATAGATAAAAAATAAAATTACTATAATATTTATCACTATTATATATAAAAAAGATAATCATTTCATCATCATTAAAAAAAATCAATTATTGATAGGACTCACACATTTTTCAACTACCTATTCAAAAGTCAACAACTCAACATACTTCATACATTCAAACAACTCAAAACACTTTAATGGGACCCACAAACTCACTCCAATCTCTACTCATAACTATTCACAACACTTCTCACTACCCAAACTAGGACTAAGTTTCAGATGGTAGCAATACTCAAATTATTATTTTCCTATCATTTTCGTCGCCAGTCATAACTTTCATGAGATCACTTTATAGAAATACAGCCCCCATAGAACTAAAGTTAAAAACTTAAAACGACAACATAATTTTGGTCTTTGACTACACAAAAGAATCAAAAGAAACACACAAGTAGTTTCGTTTGTCTCATTTTCTTGGAGCTCAAGTTGGAAGGCCCTCCAGTTTTGATTCTTGAAATTCAGATACTGGCATTGCTGGGATTGAGATCATATTTCCTTGCACGTGACGTGGACAATATGAAAGGACTGTACAAGAAGAAGATAAAACACATGAATTTTGCTATTCACAAATCATTACCTAGACACACTATTTAATATAGAGTTCTTCCACTAATCATTTTTACACCACATATTTATTAAAAATAAAAAATAAATAAAAAAATAAAAGCAGGTATGTAATATATGAATGATGAGTAAAATTTTTTTTTAATATAAAATGACTTTTTAGACTAGCTGATTTAATTTAGTAAGTTTTCATGTTAATATTATATTATATTATCAATAAACATGCTTGTAAAAGAAATATTTTAAATTGTATAAAAATAAATTTATAAACTAACGTGACTTGACGTGTTACGTCAAATTGTAAAATTATTTTGTAATTAATTATATAAAATTAAATCAATTTATAAACTTATTTTTATATAATTCTTTTATATTTATAACACTTCTCTTCTATAATTTCTTTTACTTACCTATGTGAGAAAATGATTCCTACGAGCAAAGGAATTATAAAATAACATATAAAAAAATCATTAAAAAAAATATGACCTTTTATTCAAATTATTATTATTATTTTTGAAAGGAGTCAATAAAAAAAATTAGATAAGTCAACAAAAATGTCCAGGATGTTGGAATTGTGTATTGAGACAACTAGGGCTAGTTTGGGGGGTAAGAATTCTCATCTCATCTCTACTCATCATTACACATTTTTCAAATTTTCATGATAAATATAATAAACAATTCAACTTTTTCAAATCTCAATACAACTTTTTCAAATCTCAATTCAACTTTTTCAAATCTCAAAACTAAAAAATAATATTTTAAACTTTAAAACAAAACACAAAATTCTCATCTCAAACCCCAAACCTCCCCTAAGGATGTAGCACTTTTCGTCTTTTCGTACATGAACAATATTTTAATTGTTTGCATTAATAATAAAATATTATTTATGTGAGAGTACTGTAACACGGACCTGTATCTCTAGCTTTGCCGTCCGGACAGCAACCATGGAATACTGGAATGGCAAAGTAAACAAACTCAATTAAAAAAAATTATTCTCATCAGTTACTATTTACTTTACCAATTCACATTCCATAATTTATGAAAAACACATTCACATTCTATGACCAATACTCCCACACCTTATGAAAAAGTTATAGATATAGAATGTAGGAATGAATAGTGATCGATTCATAACATTCGTCTTCACTAAGTTTATTATTTATATCTTACATTAAATCCTAAAATAGAATAAAATACAAACTTTAGAGGTTCTAAACTCCATTTGCGAATGCCTAGCTAGCCATCTACTCACAAATCACAAAATTTATCTGCGAAATATACGTCATTGCAAGAAAAGTGATATATTTATAAAGAGATTTCATAAAAATAAATTTACAAATTAGCTTAGTTTTATCTGATGTGATAGATTTATTTTATAATAAAAATAACTTTATAATTATACATACCACGTAAAGTCATGCCTTTATAAATATATATATATATATATATATATATATATATATATATATGACTAAAATATGTCTCTCATCGCAAACTTGTGACTTCCGTCGTTACAAAACCTAAGCCCATCAATTAGGTTGTACCGTATAGAGAGGAAGTATAAATAAACCGAGGAGCACATAAAAATGTGACATTATCTTCCTATTTGCAGTATAAAAATATTGAATTCCACCTCCTCCAATTCAAATGCAAATTTTAAATTTAGAGGTCGAGTATTCATATGAATGTTTTATAATACTTAACATGTCTATACAATTTTCCTTTTAACACATTCTTAGAAAATCTAGAATTCAGATAAAATAAACACATAAGAAATATCTTACCATATTGTTGCTTTTGCAATAAAATTAATGCATATTGTAGAATTTGTGCATGTTTGAAATTGAGATGGGAAATAGAATTTTTCATAATAGAGTTTTTAGTTGTAGAATTTTACTAAAAAACTATTTTCTGTTTAGTAAACATGCACCTAAATCGATTTTAAAGTTAGTTACGATAATTTTAGCACCTTTGGTTTTAGGGTATCACTTCTTTCAAGGTCCAAGATTCAATATCTCATAGGTGCAAATAATTCTTTGGGGGCATAGTCTCTGATGAATGACCAATAATTTAACCAATTCCGTGTAGGGAAACTTTCGAGAGTGCGGTGTACAAGACCGGAGTTTACTCTGTAAAGATGGATCCGAAAGTTCCTACCTTGCAGAGATTACCCGACATATAAAAAAAAATAGCGGAGTTTTTTAACAAAAAACTTTAATTTTGTGCTTTTTAAAATAGAATAATTTTAACTTCTTTTAAGTGCTTAGAGTGTTTTTTATAAATTTACCAAAACATACTATTTTTTCTTTAAAATAATTTTTAGAATGCTAAAACTCTTTTTAACCTCCAAACTCAAACCTAAATAGTCCTTTGCGTATCATTCTTTCATTTTGAGTCTTATTAATTCGTACGAAACTATGAAAAAAAATCTTGATATTGATGCAATCTGATCCTTTCATGACGTATTCATTTTAGCACTTGATGGACATGGTTATAGTATGACCAACGCAAGCATAAAGCCGAAGACATGGGCCTATGTAGGCCCAACCCAAGTTTAGAGAATCGAGTTTGATGGAAAGTCCATGATTGAACTTATTATATAGGCAAAGTTTTCCTTTGGCATCTTTCTTTTTTTTTTTAGAAGTTCCTTTGGCATCCTGGGCTTTTTATGGCGTTTAAGATATGTTTTTTTTTTTTTAAATTTGCTGGCCAAGTGAAAATAAATAAAATTAATTTTTATATTTTTTCCTTTGCTTATTTAGGCAAAAAAAAAAAGAGTTAATAAATAGGGTTTTGCTACACAACCTCCTACTATTCATCCACACTCCACACTCTACATTTTTTAATATTTTTTTAATTTATTTTTTTGAATTTATTTTTTTTAAACTATTTCAAATTTTTTATTCACTATTCATATAAAAATTATTTAATAAAAAAAATTAAATTTTTTTTTTTAAAAAGATGGAGTGTGGAGTGTTGGGAGGTTGGGAAGATTTATTGTAATAAATAACCGATAGGAGCTTACCTAGTTGGTGTTGATAGTCATTGGGAAAACTACTTACAACTGCAAAAATTAAATTCCCTCTCTTACATATGTTCTAAATAATCAATTAGATCATACTTATTGTGAGGGAGAGTCACCCCCCCCCCCAGCGGATCGAGACACAAGGGCCTGGCCCACAATGGAGCCTCGAGACTCTAGGTCACCCATAAGGAGGAGATGGGTCTCGGGATAGCCCAACCATAGGGAAACCAAGATAAAGGATGGAATGGGCCGAGCCCAAGAGATGGGCCTGGCCAAGGAGGCCCGGGGGTGAAAGGCAAAGCTATATACGCAGAGTATGGGAGCTCCGAGCAAGAGGGCTTGGCACATTTAATGGTTGCCAAGCCTTGCACGCAATGTCAGAAACGACAATTACTACCTCCAGATGACTAATGACTGGAAGAACAAGAAAGGGCATGTCGGGGCAGGGGCACGCCACATTTAATGACCGAAGAGGCTAACACGCCATGACAAGAATGGGTACAAATCTGTCTGAATAGCCACGATCAGTCATGGCCCACCTACGCCTGGCAGAAAGCAGGGAGGACAGCAGTACAGTCTGAATACGAAGTAGCACGACCACAATTGACAAGGTAGGAGATCGCACACGACCAGGGCCACATCCAACACACCAACATGCTACAACTAATAAGTACCTAGGACCACAACACCAGATATATAGCCCTTCCCAAGGGTAGAAAAAACTCTATGTTCGAACATTCTCATTCACTTCTATTACAAACAAGGAATTTGACTTAGGCATCAGGGATATCCCATACCATCCGGGCCTCCATTTCTAAATTGAATATTGTAGGCACAAAGTGGTTACAGTGTTTGATTGCTCGGAATATGAAACATAATATCAACAATTACTCTTTAAAAAATGGTAAAAAACCAAGCTACTAATTGGGTTTTATGTATGTTTTTTAGAATCGTAGATTTTTTTTTATCAAAATTGGTCACTCAATTTTTCGTTGAAAAAAATCGAGACATATGCCAAGTCTATTAAAAGAGACAACCATCCTCTCTACCCTACAACACCCACCAACAAGTCCATCTCCTCTTAAATGAACCCAACCACCTCTTAAAATACATCACCAAAATCTCATTTTTCTATTTTATATACTGACTTTTACAATATACCATATATCAGCGTATCTATTTTTTATTTATGTCATTTAGATATTATATTTTTTAATATATTTTATTCATTTTAAATAAAGTAAAAAGTAGAAAGTAGATAAAGAAATGAATAAAGAATAAAAACTAGAGAGAGAAATGAATTAAATATTTATACAAGTGTGAATAGTATTCTATAGATGTAGAGATGATACTATAGCAAACTGGATATTAGTTATAAAATACATAATCAATTGGATGGGCTATATTGAGCTATTTCCTTCAAATTTTACAAAAATGTGAATTTTACATAATCTATTGGGAATGCTCTAAGAGGTAGATCAACTTTCGAGAACAGTGTAATCACATGTCATCAAGAGAGATCCTCGTTGCCTTTCTTTTTTATTTTTATTTTTCAAAAAAGGAAATTCATATTTTTATAATGTTTTTATCATTTGAGTAACATTGTAGTTGGATTTCTAAATTGAAGACAAGCCCATTCTTTAATGGGTGGGTATGTTGTGATGATGTATTAAGATTTTGAGCAATAGATGTGGACGAAAATATAAATTTTAAGAAAATTAATATAAATTTTTAAAAAATAGATATTATTTAGTTATGTACGGACGATTTATTTTGCAGCTGTCTAATCAACGCAGCCATGGACCGACAAAATAATTTCAAGCTGTGAGATTAACGGTGTAGATCGCTTATGGGCCGAACGCTTGCACCGAGTTCCCGTGTCTCGGGAAAGTACTGGAACCCTCTCATCATTATTCAAATAAATAAATATATTTTATATTTTGTATATATATCTCATTAACGAAACAGAAAGTACTAGTACTCACGCTTGGGTTTGCTTCTCTCTGTTTCTAGGGTTTTACGGCCTCCTTTTACCATTTCTAGGCAATATGAGGTAAGGGCTCTGCTCCATTTCCTATGTTTCTTTCCTGATTTTGTATCGCTGCCTCCCTGATTTGATCCTTTTATGCTCGGGCTACTGATGTGTACTTCACACAGTGCCTTTTCGATCTGTTTGGTTCCTCAGAAAATGAATGGAATGATACCCAAAATAAAGACGTGATTGCTTATGCTTACTTTGTTTTGATGATCTGTTGTTTCGGGCGCAAGTGTTGTTTTTTTTTTTTCAAAAGATATTTTTTCGTTATTATTTTGCTCATTTCCTCTGGAATGAGACGCTTTGTTGGAAAATTTGTGAATGAAAAAATATTTTTGGAATATAATGTAGCTGGTCAGTCATCATTTTCAGTAATTGATTTTAGTTGGAACATGCGGTGGAATCGTATTTATACAAGTAATTGTTAATGTAAGTGGCTGATAGTATTACTAACCACTGATATTCATAATTACCAATTATGAAATTTAACTCGAGGGTTTAGGATGAGTGCCTAAGCACCTGGTAGCCATTACCCGTTACCCATGTTTGAATCCCTAGGGAAACATCTCCTGTGCCCGTCCTAATCATTTATCCTGGTTTCTAAGTTGTGTTGGACATTGGATATATGCAAAATTGAGGCACAATAAAAATTACGGTTTTGAAGACGTGATGAACATTAGGTGGCGTTGAAATTTTCACTGTTGAATGTTAAATTATATGTTGGAACTAGCTAGACGCATGAAGTGCATGGGAAACTGGTTTTTGCATTGCTAAGGTCGTTTTGAACATTTCTAGTGATTTGGTTAACAAGTAAAGGATATAGGCAAGGTTAATGAATTGCCATTCTGCGAGAGCCACTAACTATAGTAGTTGCCATTCTGCGAGAGCCACTAACTATAGTAGTTGCCATTCTGCAAGAGCCACTAACTATAGTACTTTGAATTGTTGTAAATGGTCTGTCCAATGATTGGTACTTCCATGCTTTTTCTCTATTCTTTTCTAGTTTTCTCACTCTTATTAATGCTTTTCCAACATTTTGTAGTCGTCATCCTGAGGTGAAGTGGGCCCAGAGGGTGGACAAGGTTTATCTTACAGTGCTACTGCCAGATGCCAAAAATGCAAAGGTTAATCTTGAGCCTGAAGGAGTTTTCACCTTCTCCGCTAGTGCGGGAGCGGGCGACCTCCTCTATGAGCTGAAATTGAATCTTTTTGATAAGGTTGATGTAGAGGTAAGAAGTTAGTTTACCTTATTGTTTGTAGCATTTAATTCACCACTGAGTTGTTTTTTAGTATATTTATCCATTTCTCTGCTCACAAAATAGAACCCCCCCATAAGAAAAATAGTGTTTGCTAAGCTTTGCTATTATTGATCAATGCTGGCCTGGTCTTGTGCTGCCCATGTTGCCTGTGAATTATTATCAGTTAATTAGGTTCGTAGTTATCCAAATCAATTATTGAATATATGTGTCCATTATGTTTTATGGTCATTCAACAATATTTCTCTCTATAACTCTTAAGGTCAGTAGGTGAAGTAATTTTTTATATTAGAGCTTTGCGAGACCATATGATGCAGCTAGTATGCATAATTATTGTGGTATTTGGTTTGGAAAATTATATTTTAGGTATTTCTTTAAGTAATTGATTTTTAATGTGTTTGTTATCAATTTCACTTCATTTGTTTAGGAAAGCAAAATAAATATAGGAGTAAGGAGTATATTCTGCATCTTGGAGAAGGCAGAGAAAGTATGGTGGAAGAGGCTGATGCGTGAAGATGGCAAGGCACCACATTTTATCAAAGTAGATTGGGACAAATGGGTGGATGAAGATGAGGATAATGGTACTAATTCTTGTCTAAACTTTGTTCTTTTGTGCTTTTAATAGAACTGTTTTAATTGAAAATATTATGATATTAGTTCGGTATTAATTGACTCTGTGTTTTGATTAGGTGCTAATGACTTGGATTTGGGAGGAATGGATTTCTCGGTATGGGGATGCTAGCTTAGGGGATTTTTATAGTGTATTTTCACTTTTGCTTGTGGTTTTTGGCTTATTAATGTTGTATTCTGCAGAAATTTGGAGGTATGGGAGGTATGGGAGGCATGCCTCCAGGCATGGGAGGCATGGGAGGCATGGGCGATGATGCAATGGGTGGCTTGGGAGGAATGGATTTCTCCGTATGTGAATACTAGCTTATGAAATTTTTATATACAACTTTTACTTTTGGTTAGGTTTAATGGCTTAGTTATTGTGTTTTGCAGAAATTTGGTGGCATGGGAGGCATGGGTGGCATGGGAGGCATGGGAGGCATGGGTGATGATGCAATGGGTGATGACTTCGAGGACAGTGATGATGAAGGTAACAAAACCATAAGTGTTTCCAATTGATGTAGGGTGTAGTGTGCTTTGTTATGTGTCACACTTTCCAGACATAAAGCTGGTGAATCCTGCTATGTTTGTTGGTGTGTACATATTAGTTAATGTAATATCCCAAATTTAAGTATAGGAAGATGGTTTGTTGAGAAGTTCTTATCCTTTACAATGATTTCTTTATTTCGATGAGTACCCTATCCTTTATAATGATTTCAAAAGGCTCTAATTGTAACATTGAACAATCCTTTTATGGTATAAGATTAGATGTGGCTTGGCCTTCCTTGGGCCATTATAATTGGTATTTGAGCAAGTATGGGAAGGTGACAAATGAGATCTGACATTAGAAGGGAAAAGTTATTATTACCTTTGTAATGATTTCAAAGGGCTTCAATTGGATTATTGACTAGTCTTTTTGTAGTAGGTTGGGCCTTTGTTGTCTTTACAATTAAAGAGACCAAAAAAATTAAGGTAGATGGAAGGAAAGCAAATTATTTGTGGGAGTTGTTAAGGTTAAGTTATATCTTAAAGGAGATGTCCGCTATTGATGGATATTTCTCTTTTATCAAGTAACAAAAGAGTTGTGATCTGGCTGATATGGTGCAACCAGTTGAGAATCCTATATATGCGACATTATATAAATGTTGAATTGCAGGCAGTTCTTGTTAATTGAAAGAAACATGGGTTTGCAGCAATGTAGAGATACATAGTAGAAAGCTGCAGATATAGTTACTCATTCATAACATTTCGCTTATATCTTTGTCTGTCTTAAGAAAAAATTGAAGAAGAAATCTGAGTGTTGTCAAATTGCACATATGGGGAAGCTGACATTTTATTTTAACCTTGAACCTTGAAGTTAATGCAGTAGTAAACTTTGCATTTTATTTTGTTTGGGGTGCTAATTTTATGATTAAAACAATGATATTCATACAATTATTTTACCACGAACCAACGTGATCGGAGTCATAAAAAAGCTTGTATGCATATATATTATTACTCTTTACAATAAGGGAGATTCGTTAAATGCACTCCTGAAATAGGAAGAAAATGTTTAGTGCAGTTTTTCAAGTCTTGTTTCATGGTTTTTTTTTTTTTTCATAATCTCTAACCGTTTATTGACAACGATGAGTACATTTTTTTCCTGTTTTGGCAGACCAAGAAGTTTCAAAGTCAGACAAGAACTTGGAAGGAGGTGCAAAGGCAGAAGAAGAGCATGGTGGTGCTTCCGGAGAGAAAAAAGAAGCTGCAGCAAGCATATAGTGTTGTGGTGGGTTGAGAATGATTTTAACTATGGCTTTGAACTTTGTGGTGGGTGGTAAATTGTCAGTCTCTATGACTGTATCCATGTGTGTGAGTTTGTACTAACAGGGTTGATATCTTATGATGTTCAATCATCAAAACTTGAACGATATATTTCGCCTTGGCTAGTAGACAAACCATTAATTTCAGACAGGCAAATATAATTTTTACTTCAAAATAGAATGTTCCTGTACTTTTAAAAAAAAAAAAAAAATTTATGATAATCCAGAGTGTTTAACTGGACTGGGTTTTGCTTCATGGTTGACCAATTTATGGAGCCTGGTAGAAATTAGTTTATATATTTCAAAGATAGGTACAAGCTCTAAATAAATAATTCTTAGCAAGCCCTTTATAAAAATTTAGGTCTTATTAATAAATTTTATTTATTTTTATAATTTTTTAAAGTCACGGTTTATTTTTTTATTTTTTTATAAAGGCTGCGCATGATTTGTCTATTTGAAATTGAAATCATTTTTCATTTCAAACGGAGCGTATGGACATATGCATTAGTTGACTGCTTTTATAGGTGGGTTTCTATTTTGAAAAATTTTACTCATTAGTTTTACACATGATTTTTTTTCTTTATTAAATATATAGTGTATGAATGATGAGTGTAGAAAAATTGAAATAATATAGAAGGAATAAAATAAAAGTATAGTGTTATGTGTGAAATGATAAGTAGGAAAGTTTTTTTATTTATTTATTTAGTATATGTTTGAAATAACGGTAAGAAATATAGCTTATGACCTCGTATAGAGTTACAGTAGGAATCTTAAAAAATTCTTAAATAATCTTAAAAATTATTTAATAGAAAAATTAAGTTATTTATGCATTATTTTTAATTTCAAATAAGTTAAAAAATTATGTTAAGACTTTTTCTTATTCGTGATTTTTTGAATAATGAAAAATGTAATTCAAATTTTTAAAAAAATATTAATAGACAAAAATATTATAACTTTAACTTTTTAAACTTTCAAGGATATGATTAATCTTTAAAAATTTAAATAATTGTAGTTTCCACCTAAGTAATCACTTTTTAAATTTTTTTTCAAGTAAATAAACTTTAAATATATGGTTACCAAACAGTAAATAAATTTTTAATAGTAGAATTTATTACTTAAATTATAAGTTATAAGTCATGAAATTATAAATTATATTTTCTACCGCAATCTCAAACATGCACCATATTCCATAAACCTTGAAAGGCAGGTTGTAACTTGTAGCAAATCAGCAATGATGACTAGTGAATACATTTTTGAACGATTAACAATGGGAACTTTCTGTTACTAATAATCCTGTAATTGAGACAGCCGAGACTGAAAATGGTAAACCAAAAATATGCATAATCAGCATGCAGAAAAGGAGTCGGAGAAAGGAAATCCATAATACTGCGTTCTTATTGCCATAGAATAACCCTTTGGACAAGGAAAACACATAATTAAAACCACCCCAATGCTAGCAATAAAATAAAATAAAATCACATTGGATGTTGACTTTCCTTCTCTTTTTCTTTTTTTTTTTTGGGGGGGGGGGGGGGGTGGTTTAAATTTCAATAATAGAGTTTCTCAGTGGAATAAAGAAAAATCACAGCACAAGCTTGTCACTAAGTTCTGAGATACTACAACTACTCAAATTGACAATTACAACTGGACAAACCCTAAGAGAAGCATTGGAGCAACTAACCACCTGGATGTTACCGAAAAACCTAACCACCCCGACAGCACATATGAAGTTAGCCACCAATGCGCCTTCAAGCCACCCATTGAATTCTTTCACACCATAACATAAATCAGCCACGGCCACGTCCAGCACCTGTCACAAAAAGAAAGAAGATTAGTGGCGCTTACTACAGTATTTACATAATGACTTCGTACTTTTCTTTTGAAGGGTAACCTAGACCTTGTACTTCACCAGCATTAAGCAGAATATACCGTGAAAAGACCAAATCAGTCATGAAATACACTTTTCCCTGATTGACTATATCGGTAGTACTAATAGTTCTAATCAGAGAGATAGTGACATAACAGAAACAGAAATATAGTCTATAACTAAGCTGATTTTAAGTTTTGAAATAGGTGTATTCTCCATCAGCAGCTGGTAATAATACATAAAAATAAAATAAAAATCAGCAGCTGGTGATAGGAGACTACGAAAGTATAATCTACCACCGTTCTCTGCATAGTTATAAGTCGAAATTCATTATACTCACATTTGCATTATATTTGACAAATATAGAAAATATATTGGTTTAGATAAGTTCACCTCTGTTTCCACCGGCCTTTCCACCAGATCCACCTCTGCCTCGGCCTCCTCCCGAACCCTTGGCACCTCCATCATCCAAACCACGTCCAATTCCTTTTGGTTGGCGCCCACCAGGACCATCCTCCCTACCCCGTCCTCTTCCGCGCCCAACCCCGGGTGGTCTCCTATCTGAAAAAGACAATTGATCAGATTAGAAGTAGTTTCCACTTTTTATGGACGTAGAAAGATTTATATTACCCTAATAAAGGAAGGGGGGGGGGGGGGGCGGGGGGTGGGAACCTAAAAAGAGAACTCAAAGCAGGCAAATGCCTTGGTCAAACTAAGTATACCTGAGCGGCTCTTGGTTTCTTCCTGAACCTTATCTATCACCTGAAAATACAAAGGAAAATACCCGGTCAATGCAAATGCACCACTAAAACAACCATAAGAAAGAACGCATGAACCAAAGTGAATGCTGATAGAATCATGGCGTCCAAATTTTAAAATATGCAAGCTACCTGTCAACATCAACTCATTCACAACAATAACAGATCCTGAATTCATGAATCCAAAACCAATGTGACTTAAGCTGATATTGATAAAAGCATAAAATAAAATTAAAAATTTTAATTTTTGAGAAAGTTTTGTTTCTTGGCTCTCTTTTTTCTCTCTCCTAACTTTTTCTCTCCGTACAACCAAAACTTCGATGAAGGAAAATCCTATTTTTTCCTTCTGGTGATTTTCTGGTGTATGTAGTGGTAGTTAGTGACTGATTTTAGTGAGTTATGGGTACTGTGAAGCAGATTCTCATTGAATCTAAGGTTTTTGAGGTAGTAAGGGATGGGAGGTTTGTTTACTTGATTGAGAAAGGATGGAAGGTGGTGAAAGAGATTAGATTGGGGTTAGGCACAACAAGGTGGTTCATCAAAGAGTTGGAGTATTGCTTGAAGACTGTGAAGGAAGGAGTTTTATTCTGCACATAGGGAAGGAGATAGGGGCTATGTTGCACAGAGGCGTCACAGCTCAAGAGGTTCCTTCAGGGCATTGATGGAGTATGGGGGAGGTGGGTATCGAAATTTCTTATTCATACCAGAAGATAGGGAGGGAAGGGGGTGGAGGAAGCTGGTGGAGATTATGAGGGAGGCTGCCTGGACAGGTGGTCCTATGTTTCAGCCACCACAACAACTACCATTTCGGTCGTACCGGAAGGCATTGCTACCCAAAGGCAGTACAAGGGGAGGCCATAGTTCTGACACCTTGGCATGCTCAAGAGGTGGAGTAGGCTTGCAAAGGAGTGCCGCCACTTATGAAGGAGTGCAGGCTCAGGAGAAAGGTGATAGAGTGGCTGTCAGTTTGTATGAGGAAAAGGAGTTGCACGCACTACAGGAGATGAAATGTCAGATAGATTTGTTGCAACTGAATATCAATTGGATGTTAAGGTGTGTAGAGGAGAAAAAACGGATGAGCTTGGGTCTGGGAGTGGGCTGTGGTCCAAGTGATGCTAATAGGAAGGGTGTTCTAGTAGGGGAAGAAGGTAGCATATGGGAAGAAGTTTTTTGTAGGGATTAGTTTGGGAAGAAGAATTTCGTGGGCCATGAAGAAGACTTGGAAGGGGAAGAAGATTGCTCATGGGTCGGGCCCAAGTAGAAGCCCACGTAGGGTCTGGAAGGAGAGAGGCCCGATTTCGGGCAGTGCATCGAGTGAACTGGAGGTGCCCAATACTCCTACTCCGAGTCTGAGTCTTGGGTCGGGTCTGACACAGAGGCCGACGACTTCCAGCAACTCAAGTGGTGGTCCGTCGGTGGTCTTACGGTCGCTGGAAGTGGAGGTGGGGGAAATCGTTGTAGAGGAACTGAGTATTGTTGAAGTGCAAGGGTCGGGGGGTGCTCAGGGAGGGTTGTCGTCTTGTGGGTTGCCGCAGACTTTTCCGGCGAGCCTTGTCACAGACCTTGACCTATCGATTCCCTTGGGTCAGGTACAGCTAAGCTGTTGGGGGGTAGATATGGCTCACAGTGAGCCTCTGGAGGGAGTCCGAGAAGGTCATTCTGCAGCTCTGGAGTGTGGGGGGGCAGATATGGCTCACGGTGAGCCTCTAGAGTGTGGGGGCACGTCGGATAAGGGGGAGTTAGATGGAGGTCAGCAGTTGATGCTTTATGATCCCTGTGTAAACTCAAAAGAGGGGGAGGAGTCAGCAGGAGAGGATCCTACCCCTAAAAGTATGATCCCTCCTATTGTTTCCTCTAATTAGGTATTGAAAAAGGTAAAAGAATTGCAGAGTTGTATGGGGATTTCATGTGAGGGCTATGAAGATCAGTTTTAGGGCATTGATTATAGCCATTGAGGCAGGATAACATGGTGCAGGGTCAAAAAGAGAGAGGGAGTTGAAGACGTTGATGTGGTCCATTAATTATGATGGAAAGGAGGGAAGTGCAAGTCATGGTAGAAACAAGGGGAGGGTTGGAACAGTTGATAAATGAAGCCAAAAATTCTGAGTTGGAATGTTAGGGGACTTAACAAAATTAATAAACACCTTCGAATAAGAGCCTTATTAAGGCAATGGAAGTTGGACATTATTTGTTTGCAGGAAACAAAGCTGAAGCTTATCAATAAAAGAATTATTAGAAGTATTTGGAGTTGCCAATTTGTAGATTGGGCATACTTACCTTCGAAAGGGGCCTTGGGTGGAGTGTTGGTGATATGGGATAAAAGGGTGGTGGAGAGCATTGATGAGTTTGTGGGAGAATATTTGGTGGGGTGTTTTTATAAAAATATTGAGGATGACTTCGTATGGGCTTTTGCTGGGGTATATGGCCCTAATTTAGATAGTGAGAGGAGGTTGCTTTTGGGATGAGCTTGCTGGCTTATGTTCTTGGTGGGAGGCTCCTTGGTGTATTGGTGGGGATTTTAATGTGACAAGATTTCCCAGCAAAAGGTCCCTTGGGGGGGAAGACAAAATCAAGCTATGATGGATTTCTCGGACTTCATTTTTGAGTTAGATTTGATGGACATACCTCTAATGGGAGGTGAATATGCTTGGTCTAATTATTAACAGATTCCTCATTTCTCCCTCGTGGGAGCTACAGTATCCAGACTTAAGCTAGAAAAGGCTCCTGAGGATATGCTCGGATCATTTCCCTGTCATGTTAGACTGTGGTGGCATTCAAAGGGGTAGAAGGCCGTTCAAGTTTGAGAATATGTGGTTAAAAAAGGATGGGTTTGTGGATTTGATTAGACAATAGTGGAATTCATACTTCTTTGAGGGTAACCCAAGCAATGTATTGGCTGGAAAGTTGAAAGCTTTGAAGAAGGATTTGAAAACATAGAATGAACAGGTATTTGGTGATGTAACTTTACAGAAGAAGAGTTTATTTCTTTTGATAAGTAGAAGAAGAGTTTATTTCAAGAATTACAAAGCTTGGAGGGTGTAGGAGATGAGGAACAACCGAAAAGATCAAGTAGTTTCTAAACTTGAACGTCTGACTCTAATGGAGGAGATCTCGTGGAGGTAAAAATCAAGCACATTGTGGCTTCGGGAGGGGGATAAATGCACAGTTTTTTCACCGAGTTGCTAATGCACATAGGAGGTTCAATTCTATTGAGTTCCTAAACATAGATGGTGGTGCATCCTTAGATCAAGTTGTGATAAAGGAGCATGTGGCTGGCCATTTCGAACATCTGTTATCGGAACCTCATGCTTGGAGGCCTACTGTGGATGATTTAGCCTTTGAGGCCATTGATCAAAATAGTTCAACTTGGTTGGAGAGACCTTTTGAAGAGGAAGAGGTACAACAAGTAATCAGGAAAATGAATAAAGATAAATCTCCAGGTCCAGATGGTTTCACCATGGCTTTTTTCCAATCTTGTTGGGATGTGGTGAAGGAGGATGTAATGTTGATTTTTCAGGAATTCTTCACTTGTGGCAAATTTGAGAAAAGCTTAAATGCTACTTTTATTGCTCTAGTCCCTAAAAAGGCTGGTGCAATAGAGGTACAAGATTATAGGCCGATTAGTCTTGTGGGTAGTGTCTACAAGATACTTTCAAAAGTCCTTGCCAATAGGATGAGTTCGGTCATGACGGAGATCATTTCTAAGTCACAAAATGCCTTTGTGAAAGTGAAACAAATTTTGGACTCGGTCCTCATAGCTAATGAATGTTTGGATAGTAAGATCAAGCCGGGAGCTCCAGGTATTATATGCAAATTAGATATGGAAAATGCATATGATCATGTGAATTGGGATTTCCTGATTTATATGCTGAGGAGATGTGGTTTTGGAAAAAAATGGAGGAAATGGATGAGGCATTGTGTGTCAAAGGCTCGCTTCTCAGTTTTGGCAAATGGGGACCCCATGGGGTTCTTCAATAGTTCGAGAGAACTACGTCAAAGTGATCCATTATCACCCTCTTGTTTGTTCTAGTAATGGAGGCGCTAAGTAGAATGGTGTCAGCTACAGTAGAGGGAGGTTTTTTCTCTGGCTTCTCAGTAGGAGATAGCCACGGCTCTACTATTATTTCTCACATTTTGTTTGCAGATGACACCTTGCTATTTTGTGAGGCAAATGCAAGGTATATTCAATCTTTAAAGGCCATCTTACTTTGTTTTGAAGTGGTATCCGGATTGAAGATTAATCTTGCTAAGACGGAGATGGTCGCGGTTGGTGATGTAAACAATATAAGAGGGTTGGCTAACATATTGGGTTGTGTGGTTTCTTCATTGCCATTGAAGTACCTTGGACTTCGGTTGGGGGCTTCCTTCAAAGCTAAGGCAATTTGAGAGGTGGTGCTGGAAAATTATGGGTGATAGAACCAGAAAATTATGGGTGATTTCTGATTTGGAAAACTTAGCATTAATGGAAGAGATTTCATGGAGGCAAAAAACGAGGGTGTTGTGGTTGAAGGAAGGGGATAGGTGTACCAAATTCTTTCATCAAATGGCGAATTCTCATAGAAGATATAACGCGATTGAGTTTCTTCGTGAAGGGGACATGTTGATTAAGGATCAAGAAGATGTTAAGGCCCACATTGTGCATTATTATGAGCAGTTGTTTTCAGAGAAGTTTTCTTGGAGACCAAAACTGGACAGCCTTGTTTTTAACTCTATAGAGCAGGTTGATGTTGTGTGGTTGGAAAGAGAGCTTGAAAAGAAGAAGTTCTAGATATGGTAAAGGGTATGGACAAGGATAAAGCTCCGGGACCAGATGGATTCTCTTTGGCATTTTTTCAAGACTGTTGGGATGTTGTTAGAGATGATATCATGAAGGTGTTTGCCGAGTTTCACTCATATATGAAGTTTGAGAAGTGCTTGAATGCGACCTTCATTGCTCTTATTCCTAAAAAGGCAAGGGCTGTGGAGATAAGAGACTTTAGGCCTATTAGTTTAGTTAATGGCATTTATAAAATCATCTCTAAGGTGTTGGCTGATCGGTTCAGTAGGATGATGGAGAGGATAATTTTACCTTCTCAAACTGCTTTCATGAAAGGTAGGCAGATTTTAGATTCTGTTTTAATTGCTAATGAATGCTTGGATAGTAGATTTGGATAGTAGATTAAACTTGGAAAAGGCTGGTATTCTTATTAAATTGGATATGGAAAAAGCCTATGACCATGTAAGTTGGGATTTTCTTGATTATCTATTGAGGAGATATGGCTTTGGTGTTAAATGGAGATCGTGGATAAAGCATTGTGTATCGACTTCAAAATTCTCTATTTTGGTGAATGGAGAACCGGCTGGTTTCTTCTGTAGTTCTCGTGGCTTGAGGCAAGGTGATCCCTTGTCCCCTTTTCTTTTTGTTATGATCATGGATGCCCTGAGTAGAATGATTGAAAAGACAGTGGAGGGTAATTTTCTGTCCAGTTTTGTGGTGGGTAATGACTTAAGGAATAATTTAAGGATTTTCCATTTGTTATTTGCTGATGATACCCTGCTTTTTAGTGAGCCTGATGCGGATAATAGTCGTGCTTTAAGAGCACTTTTGCTGTGTTTTGAAGCTGTTTCGGGGTTAAGAGTTAATTTATCGAAGTCTGAAATTGTTCCTGTGGGTGATGTTCAGAATTTATCAGATTTGGCAAACTTACTGGGGTGCAGAATTTCTTCTTTACCTTTGAGGTATCTTGGTCTTCCTTGGGGGGCTCCTAAAGCTGTAAATATATGGGATGGGGTGATTAAAATTTGAAAGGAGGTTAGCTGGATGGAAGAGGATTTTCTTGTCAAAGGGGGGAAGACTCACTCTTATAAAAAGTACTTTGTCTAACCTGCCCACTTATTTCCTTTCTCTTTTTCCTCTTCCGAAAAGGGTTGAAAGGAGAATCGGGAGATTATTTCGAAACTTCTTATGGGGAGGCATAGGTGAGAATAAGAAGTATCATTTGGTTAGTTGGAAGAAGGTTTGTCAACCATTGGATTGTGGTGGTTTGGGGATTAAAGATTTAAGGGCTTTTAATAGAGCTTTACTCGGGAAATGGCTTTGGATATATCAATTGGAGAGTAAAGCTCTATGGAAAAATGTGATAGATGTGAAATTTGGAAGTTTGTGGGGAGGTTGGTGTTCTAAAGCATCTAGTGGAGCTTATGGGGTTAGTTTATGGAAATTTATTAGAAAAGGTTGGGATTCCTTCTCCAATAATTTCAGATTGACGATGAATTATTGAAGATGGGAGATGGAAAGAGGATTCTCTTTTGGCATGATCTGTGGTGTGGGGATTCTGCTCTTAAGCTGGAATTTCCTGCCCTTTTTAGAATTGCAAGGGATCAAAATGCAGCTGTTAGTGATTTGTATTGTAGAAATAACAGTCAGGTTGAATGGAATGTTATTTTTAAAAGGGATGTAAATGATTGGGAAGTAGATGAAGTTAAGGCTTTGCTGTTTAAACTTTACAGTTCTAAACTGGTGCAAGATAGAGAGGATTGCATGGTGTGGATTCCTGCTGAAAATACTAAGTTTTCAGTCTCATCTTATTACAGAATTTTGTCAAGCCATAGTTGTTGTATTTTCCCTAAAGTATTTGGAAAGTGAAATTCCTTCTAAAGTTGCTTTTTTCGGTTGGGTGGCTTCTTTGGGCAAAGTTTTGACTACTAAAAATCTTAGAAGGAGAGGTTTGTTTATTGCGGATTGGTGTGTATTGTGCAAAAGGGATGGAGAATCTGTCAATCACCTTTTCCTTCACTGCGAAGTTACAAGATTTTGGTGGAACGAGGTCTTGAGCTGGATAGGATTACATTGGGGTTATGCCTAGGGAAGTGGTGGATTTATTGGTAGGGTGGAAGAGTGTAAAGGGCTGCAAGAAGGCGTTTAGTGTTTGGAAAATGATTCCTCCTTGTCTTATGTGGTGTATTTGGCTTGAAAGAAATGGGAGATGCTTCGAAGATAGAGAATGTTCTTTGGGAGATCTTAGGGTTTTTTTTCTTGTGAACTTGAGTTCTTGGGCTAAAGCTTTTGTAATGGCGGATAATTTTCTGCATCTGTTTTAGCTTTATGCTGGTTTTTTTCTTTTTTGTTTTTGGAAGTTGTAGGTATTTCCTTTGTATACGTCCTGTGTACTTGGGCTTATGCCTATTTCTTTGAATAAAATTTATTACTTATCAAAAAAAAAATTGAGCAGAGGCTGGCCGGGTGGAAAAGGTTGTATTTATCTAAATGGGGGCATATCACTCTTTTCAAGAGTACTTTATCCAACCTTCCCACATACTACTTATCTTTATTTCCTCTTCCCGCTAGCATTGTAACTAGAATGGAGGAAAATTCAACGGGACCTTTTATGGAGTAGAATAGGAGATGAATTTAAATTCCACTTGGTGGGGTGAGACAAGGTATGTTCTCCTTTGAGGGATGGTGGCTTGGGGGTTAGGAATGCGAGGGATTTTAATAAGGTCTTGTTAGGTAAATGGTTGTGGCGTTATAACTATGAGAGGGGAGTCTTATGGAAAAGGGTGATCGAATGAAGTATGGTAGTGAACGGGAGGGGTTGGTGTTCTAAAGAAGGTAGGGGGTCTTATGGAGTGGGGCTATGGAAGTATATACGGAAAGGTTGGTGCTCCTTTGCTAGTAATACTCAGTTGTGTTTGGGGGATGGGAATAGGATAAGTTTTTGGAAGGATGTGTGGGTGGGAGACACAGCCTTGAAGGATGCTTATCCCACGATTTTCAGTATTGCAAGGGAGAAGGAAGCTATGGTGGCTGATTTGCGGGTAATTAACCAAGGTTCACAGGAGTGGAATATTAGTCTTACTCGGGATGCGCATGATTGGGAAGTGACTGGTTTGGTGGAGTTTCTGAACTTGCTGTACAACACTTCTATTGCGGCCACAATTCAAGATTCACTAGAATGGAGACCCTCTAGGAACGGGAAGTTCTCGGTACGCTCCTTCTATGACTCTATTACTATGCAACAAAGGCATAATTTTCCATGGAAGACCATATGGAGGAGTAAAGCACCAACCAAGGCCGCATTCTTTGTCTGGACAGCAGCTCTAGGGAAGATTATGACCATAGATAATCTTAGACGACGTGGCCTTATCATCACGGATTGGTGCTGTTTGTGCAGAAATAGTGGTGAAACGGAGGACCATCTACTCTTACATTATGATTTTACTCGAGATATTTGAAATTACTTCTTCAGCAGAATGGGAATAGCTTGGATAATGCCGGGTAGGGTGGTGGAACTGTTAGCAAGCTGAAGAAGGATCACTGGAACACCACAGATCGCAGCCGTGTGGAAGATGACTCCCATATGTATTTTTTGGTGTATTTGGTGTGAAAGAAACGAGAGGCTTTTTGAGGATCATGAGCGCTCCTTGGAAGAGTTTAGGATTTTTTTCTGGAAGACTTTGTTTTTGTGGGCTATTGCTCTAGATTTGAATGGCCTCAACTTCCATGATTTCCAATTGTTTCTAGTTCTTAAATTGGTGTATTCACATGTATACTTACAGTGTACCTGGGCTATGCTTATTTTCTTTATCAATAAAATAATTTATTACTTATAAAAAAAAAAGATAAAAGCACAAAATCTTTTTTTTTTTTATAAGTAAAAGCGTAAAATAAAATTAAAAATTTGAAAAAAGTATAAGGAATATATCAATGAAAATAAAGGTGGAGTATTTGTGCTTGATGTGCAGTATTTGGAAGGAGCATAATGCATGAAACTACAAAGGTTGTGAAAGAACTTTTCCATAGTCAAGAACAGACTATGGACCATGGACCATAGCAATTCCCAATCTGAATCCTTTATAGATTTTACTAGTAGTAGTACTTGGGTTCTCTAGCCTCCCTTAAATTACGTGTTCCCTTTTGTATACCCCCACTGCACTTGGGTTGCACCCCTAGCACTTACTGATATTACATGGTATATTTACTTATTATAAATCATAATAACTATAAAGGTGGCAAATCAGGTAGGTGGAACCCAATACAAAAAATAAGCTATCAATCCAAAATTATACCTATAAAAAAAATTAATCCAAATTTGAAATCCATTCATCTTTACTTTCCAGTAAATAGGGGCATTAATCAAATAGAGTTAGCTTCAAATAAAACTGAATAATTGATAACACCATCCACAAACTAGAGCTCAAACTCTAACCATGCCATTCTTAATGCTCCTGAAAGAAATTAAGAACTACCACCACGAATATCATAGATGACAGATCAAATACAGAATCTCATAATGAATAGAAGATACATTAATATGTAAAAAGAGAGTGATAGCAAAAGTACAAGGACGGACACATTAATTTTATATTTTCAGATAATTAAGAACAACTAACATACCTCATCAGGAACTCGGAGGTACTTGATTGTATTCCCACGGATGTAGCATTCAGGCATTCGCCAAAATCTATCTCCATCCTACATCATGATTCCAATAACAAGTGGTCATTATATTAATTAAGAAGGCAATAATATCCGTATCAAGAAGAACACTATTTGAAGAACAAAAGCAAATTTGTTTCTAAACAAAAAATGCAATATGATTACTTTAGAGGTACAGATGACTTCACGAAGATGAATGTTCATCCAAGTATCACAGTTGACCAAATGCCCATTATAGGTCTCCCCATTTTTCAGTTCCACCAACTGTTACAACGCAGAATAACTTCACATTACGAATCCCTAAGCAGAACACAACGTCTATGAAGCATTATAAATCAGTGTATTAAAAACGAAATATAAACTTGATATGAAGACTAAGCTCTCACCATTGGGTGCCCTTGGGCACTCTTAAGTAGAGAAAGTGGAAGCTGCAACAAAAAAACAAAAACAGTGAGTAGCAAAAGCTCCATTAATATAAAATCAGCACCAAAATTAACCCTAATTCTCGTTTAAGTCGCAGAAAATGCATCAAAAAGACAATAAACTGGTAGTAAATTCAATATTTCAAATCATTCAAGAATTTCGCCTGTACAAATAGGACGGCAACTTAGTTGAGATCAGTACAAGCGTTTGGCTTGTTTAGGTTCAGCTTCATTTTTTTCTATTGCTTTTTAAAAAACCAAACCGATGGAAGAGCATTACTATTTCGGAACCAATTTTAAGTTTCCAATTTTTCTCCCCACCATTTTCTCAGGAACCGAACAGAAGGTATAAATTTTGTTCAGAGAGTTACGTACCATGCTTTTAGGGCACAGAAATCAGCCCCAACTAAACCTGAAACAGATTCGAATTCAAAATTTAGTGCATTCGAAATCCTAACCCTAAACAAAAAGACAAAGGGGGCGGGGCGACTGATACTGCTCTCATAGACAGAGAGATTGCGGGTAAGTATTTTAGATGAAACCCTAAAACACGAGAAATGGAGATTACCACTTAAGATGCTTCCGCTTGCAGCTTCGAGAGAGAACAGAGAATTTCCAACGGATCCGCCTCTATGGCTGTCGCGTATGTATGACAATTCAAAAAGTATAAGGTTTTTTTTCCCCATTTTACCTTTATTTATTTAATGAGTAATCAAAGCTGATTAAAAAATTAAAAATAAAACAGACACAATATTATAAATATTTTTTATTTTTTAATATTCATAGGAATGTAAGAATATCGTTATTTTTTATTTTTTTTATAAATATTTTTAGTTTTTAATTATAGAAAATAAAATAAAATAGAAAATATAGATGGAGAAGTGAGAACGAGAGAGACTTTGAGACTATATTTTTGTTATTATCAATTGTTCTTGAATATATAATAGAGAAAGAACGGTAGAAAATAAATCATATGATACGCTATTGATTGATTTTTACAACTGTAGATAATAAGTCATATTTCTATACATATTATAAGAGTTTCGCTTCAAAGTGTTCGGGCTGATATTAGAAGGAAAGCAACCCTCCTTTCATTTGCTGCCACGTCAAGAATTATACAATTATTTCAATAGTCTCACTCGCACTGAATGGTCTCACTCCACAAAGAAAAGCTCGCTGCCCCTCCTCTTTGCTCTGCTTCTGTCGTATTGATTTCTACCGCCATTGGTCCATTGCCTACCATCCCAGTCGCCACCAGCAATCCGAGCCACCCACTCTGATGCAGTCACCACCATCCTACCATCGTCCTCCAGTCACTGTAGAAATGGTTTGATTTTTTTTCTGTCAAAACAGCAGATTCCGTGATTTTTTTTCTATGCCAAATCTGCATGTGATTTATTTTTTCCAACCCAAATAAAATGTAAGGCATTATTTGGAACAAATAAGTATGGGCTATGTTGATTTTATTTTTCCCAATCCAAATAAAATGCAAAATCTGACAACGTGCATTACAAAAGATGCAAGGAATTATATGGAACCTAGACAATCAAGAACAAACCTAGCACTTCCTAAGAGATAATTGGGGTGGGCGGAGTCAATGGGAGTGGTGGAAAAGAGGAGAGGGGGTGGCGTCGATAGATCTGATTTAGCAGCAAAGTGATGAGAGAGCAGAGTCATCGAGCAGATGAGGGATTTGATTTCCATCATGGGTTTTTTCACTGTGTGTCACACATCCATTATTAATCCATAGATAGGCTACGTGGCAGAGAATTATTGAAGGCTATTTTCAGCCTAATAATAGCATGACCGTTGAAAAGATATTCTCATATTATAATATATGAATATATTATATAATAATTCTCCTCAAACTTAGAATGATGATGAAAACGTCATCATCATTCTCTGATGATGATATCAGGATTGAGTATTCTCTGATACCATGTAGAAAATAAAAAAAAATAAAATAGAAAATGAGATGGAGAAGAGAGAGAATGAGGGAGAAGGACTTTGAAGGCTATATTTTTGCTATTGTCAATTTTTCTTGAATGCATGACATATGTTCCTATTTATATGTGAATGAAACTTGAGAAATAATGGTAGAGAATAAGTCAATATGATCCTAATTGATTTACACAATAAACTAACTATAGTAGATAATAAGTCATATTGCTATATATATTAGAATATTATGAATATATTCTATAATAAATACTAGCATTAATATTCATAGGTAAGAATATTGTTATTTCACAAAAATATATATATATATATATATATATATATATATATATATATTTAAAAGAAAATTGTAAACAAGTTGTGAAATAAGCATGGCTTTATTCATTGTTCTTAAATAATAAGTTGGATCAACTCAAGTACTATACAAAAAAAAAAACCACCAACTTAAGCTCTAACCCACCAAGACCTATCCCACGTAAGCAAATCGAGTTCATACGAATGAGGAATATTCAATCTTTTTGTGTAATTTTTATTTGAATGCAAGCTCAGTTTGAGCTACTTATCGAATTACGTTTTTGTTCACAGTCGACTTATTTTTATTTTGAACAAGCTCGAGTTGACTCAATTGAGAACCAATTTTGACTCTCAAATCTCAATATAGATATATAAACATATCTATATCGACAGTCCCATTTTACTTTCTTTATAATGCCGATAGTGTTCATGAATGTTAACGGAATCATCTCAAACTTATTTAAATTGCTAAATCTAATAATCAATCATAATTATGTATTCATAAAAGTTCATTAATAAACGAATAAAGATGAAGTCAAGTATGACCGAGTCAATCCTAAACCCACACACGACGTAACATCAAATGCCAAGAACCAAAAATTCATCTATTCTATGAATCGTGGAAGTAGGCATGTCGAAACTTATTGTCGCCAACTGGGATCGGCCAAAACTGGTGGAGACCGGTCGGTTGATAGTCCAAAATGATAGAAACCAACATCAGTCGATTCGATTTCAGTGAACCAATCAATATAATATATATATATTTCTTTATTCTTATATAAAACGACACCATTTAACTTAAATGAGTTAAATGAGATTGTTTTATAACCTAGTTTAAAAAAAAAATTTAATAGAAAACGACACAATTTCTCTCTCTCACTGCAATAGCACGCCGGTCTCTCCACCAACCTCCATTTGGTTCAGCCATCCCATCTTTCTCTCATCTCTCAGACTTGTCATTTATGCCACCCATCTCTCTCATTGCACCACCAAAAACCAACCGAAAACCGGTCGGAACCAGCCGGTTTTCTCCCACTTGCCGGTTGGTTCGGCCAGATTTATATAGATAAAAGAAAAATCAATCAATTTGGTTTCGGTTTTGAACCGACCGGCTCTATTTTCACCCCTACCCAGAAGTCCAGAATCCAAAATATGACAGGCACATCCACTGACATATATGTCCATGTCCCTAGTGCAAACGCTGCAAGGTTCGAGAATTATCTCAAATGAGTAAACTGTTTGATAATTGATGAAGAATCCAGAAACCCAGCCCCAATATTATATACATTGATCGTCTCTACATGGGGTGAATGAGAAATCTTTACATGGATTTATAAAGTTGTACTAAATAAGTTGAAAAATTCTTGGGAGAAGCCACTGTTTGCAGCAGCCACTTTTGCACACAATATGTGGTTTCATCCAGACCGTCCATCTCCTAAAGTTGAAATTATGAGAGAAAAAATAAGAGGAGAAGAAGCCACATAGTGAGTGCAAAGTGTGCACTACTATAGTGGCTTCTCTCTAGCATTACTCAAAATAAGTTGAGTTAAATAAACACCCACGCCTATGCACACTCATGGGAAGATAGATCCATTACAAGTTGGCATCCTTTTCTTCTGAACTTCTATGAATGGTTGTCAAGTCGACCAAATGTCGCATGGTGGGCCTACCATGCGGGCAATTCCAAGGAGACTTCAGCTCTGCCAAATGCTGGAGTATCTGAAACATCAATCAGATAAAGAATGAAACTCTTTTTAGTTCAATCTCTAATATTGAAAATGATGATGCTGAAAATTGGGAGGACAAAATGGTGTAAGCAACGAAACACTCCAAATGTGACTAGAGGAGGCTTGGGAAATCACGTACGTCGAAGTGAAAATGGCGTTGGTACCGTACCCCCTAGTCCCAGTGTGGAATTTAGCAGTAAAAGATGATGCTTCACAGAGAGACATGGAAAGGGGTAGGAGGAATTCGACGCAATCGTGAGTATTCTAGAGTATTCACCTTATGCATCTCATTTCTACCGAGTGCGTCCCCAATCATAACAGATGATCTGCATGCACGTGATGCCAGCATTGCACGAACTCTTGTAGGGCAAACAGAGTCGCAAGTGTCCATTTTGTAACTACCAATTATTGAGCATTCCCCTTGGCTGTCAGCAAGTGTAGAAATCAGGTCTTTGACATCTGTTTCAAAAAGATAATAATAGTAAATGTCTTCTGCACACCATTTTATCAATATGCAAGCACTTTTATCAGAAAATTTTGCAATAGTTTTGCATGTCAATTCATGGTAACAAATTTGGCAATATGGTCATGACATTCAAAAAAGGCCTTCACAGTTGCAAACTAGAAAAATCTGAAAGCTAACAACAACCTTCAACTCCAAAAGTAACGTTTTTACTGAATGGGACAGCTTTTAATATAAAATGTCGTCCAGGTGGAGCATAAGGATCCTCATCCAAAGAAAAGCCATTTTTCCTGAAATTTGAAATGACCAGAACCCATATTGCAATCAGACAATAAAAACTAGTCAGGAATTCAAAAGGATAAAAACAAAACAAAAAGCACAGTACAAGTGAAGCACAAATCTTACTGCTATGTGAATTTGTAAATTAGCATGCGCTTCAACTCAAGTGGCAGGTTCATATATGTTACAATGAGTCAAATGTATGTGTTCAGCATGCATGCTCGCATAGGCTTTGCATATCTGGAATAGAACTAATGTGTCTAAAATCTTGGTGTGGATATGCATATGCAACGTATGTCTAGTTGGAGAATATTTTCCTAAAAGAAAATAAAGGTGACGATGCTAACAATAGGGTTGACAGGGGATTTTGTAGTTGATGTAAAGGGAAGAAATTTAAAGAACTATAACACCTACAAACTTTGATTGAATTTGGGGTCCTAAGCAGTCAATACTTGACCTCCCTGCTTACAAAGATTCGACCGTAATTTTGACTGTCACTCTATCCTTGGCAATTTTGCCAGCACCTCATTTAAAATCCAAACAACAGCTAAGTTCTCTTCTTATTCTGATATGTACTGACAGTCACAGCATGCTTGACAACCTTAATTGTCATAATGCGGCAGGTGGCTCTATTTTCAACCAAAGTTACAGTTCCAGGAACTACTATAGATTTCTCGTGGGACTTAAAAAATTTGCTCCCAAACAGATTTGAAGCCTCATACCTACAGTGCCATAACTCATAACAGCCTAAGAAAATATGAACAAAACAAAGTTATTCTATTGATTCAGCTGTAAATTAACAGTTTAAAAAAAAGAAAGAAACACAAGTAAATAAAACATAAGCAGCTTAGGTAGTACCTAATTGTGTGCATGTGCATTGAAGCAACCACTTCTTCTTCAGGAGATAACTCCAACCTCAATGGCCTATATATATATATATATAATTTTGGGAGGAAAAATTTAGAATTCAAGTTATAATAAATGCACAAATAGAATATGCAAGCAATAATAATAAAATGCATGGAAGACAATCAACTACAACCTTTTAAGGCATTATTAAAGTCAAGCACATCACTCAAAAAGTTAAAATCTACCTCAGCCCAAAGATTCTTCAGAGCAATGACTTGTAGAATACTACAACACCATAATTAGTCCGTCCCCATTGACAGACAAGCTAAATGCAAAGTTGAAAGACAGATATATTGGATTCCATTTGAATTCCTAAGGTTCTAGTAGATCTGGACTGAATGTAATCTATTCCAGCTTTGCTACTCATCATTCCCACACACCACACATCACGCTTATTTTTATTTTAAAAAAAAATATTTTTTTTTTTTGGTTTTATTCTTCCTAAACTAATTGAGTTCTTCTACTCATCATCCATACACCACACATTTGGTAAGAGAAAAAAAAAATAAAAAAATAAAAAGTATGTATGGTGTGTGGGGACAATGAGTAGAATTTTTCAATTTATTCATACCATCTGAATAAGGTGTTTTCATATGCCAAGAAGTTCAAAGAAAGGGATGGGTGACAGGTCTCCAATAGCTACACAATAGTTTTCAATGGAAGACGATCTGACCAACTGCCCATCCTACCTCCTCTAAGTTCTTAAATAACAACAATATTGGTTTTTGCATGTGTGCACGAGCATTCTCAAAAAACAAAGCTAACTATCTTCATATGAACAACATAATTGAACTTTCGCACTAAACATAAAATGTCAAATAATGAACATTTAACTTGGAACTTGAAAATAGCCCCATAATTGGAAACATATAATGCATTTAGCTTGATATTTTCCCTTTGCTTCCTCACAATGCAAAATTACAGATATATAAACATATTGAAAGAAAAAATCCCATTGCATAATGCAACCCATGAAGAAAAGAGACCTGTCAATCTTATCAGACAGAGCATTAGTAAATGGTAAATACAAACAAGGTTATAAAGTAGATACCAAATTTCTTGCAAAAGATTACATTTTAGAAGGGAAGTGAAGTAACATGCTTTTAGCAAATGTACATATATTTTATATGCAGTATCACTATAGTGATCATGCATTTTGCATCACACCAATCATTAAGCATTTCAAGTAGAAGCATGTTAAATAGAGGAAGCTATACGACAGAGTTGAACTTCTCACCGGAGCAAAGGCTGTTGGTTCAAGATGGTTGATTGAGAAAGATGCTCAAAATTGTACTTTTCATCAGCAGCATGCTGAAAACACAGAATATTTTTTGATGTAAAAAAAGATTATCGAAAAAGTCTGTGACTGCAATGGAGAAACTTGAAAAAAGGAGCATTTACAAGAAGCTATGGTTCAATACAAAGGGTCAGTGGCAGCTCAGTGCCTAGGTGGCTTAGGCAATTGCCTAAGGCCCCACCCCAACACAAAGGCCCCCACCAAAGAATAAAAAGGAAGGCCTTTGTATCCATAATTAAGAAAAAAGGCCACATAAAAGCAAGTCCCAACTGATTGGAGCAGACAATGATATTGGAGGATTGGCCAGTATCCTAGAATGCAAGGTGTCGTCTCTACCTATGAAGTGCTTGGGCCTGCCAAAGCACAATCCAAATGGGAGGGTCACTTTGATAAAGAGCAAGTATCCAATTTGCCCACTTACTATTTGTCACTTTTCCAAATCCCAATTGGGATAGTCCCTTGAATTGAGAAGCTTCAAAAGGACTTCTTGTGGAGTGAAGTCAATGACGAGTACAAGCTCCACCGTGTCAAGTGGTCTAAGATCTGCACTTCAATCTCATTAGGCAGGGATAGAAACTTGATCATGCTTACCAAAGTTCCTTTCGGCAATGGCTATGGAGGTATGCCCTAGAGAAGGAGGCTTTGTGGCGGCTGATAGTGGAAGCCAAATTTGGTAGTGTGTGGGGCACATAGGCTTCAAATGAGATTAATTGGCCTTTGGGTTTGGAGTATGGAATGTTATTAGTAGGGTTTGGGGGGTTTTCTTGTTTCTTTGGTTTTGAGGTGGGAGATGGGTTGAAGGTTAGATTTTTTGCATGATGTTTGATGAGGAAATCAGCCCTTGAAGGTAGCATTCCAGTTTAGTATTTCAGGCTATAAGGAGGTTTCATTAGCAGAACTTAGACAACTTTCTTACAACAAGCTACAGTAGAATATTACTTTAATCAGTTCAACACATGATTGCCACGTGGAGGAAATCTCTTCATTATTGCATCAAGTATATCCTGTGAGGATAAGAGGAGAGGAAGGATGAAACATCTTTGATTCCATCCAAAAAAGGGATATTCGAGGTCAAATCTTTCTACCATATTCACTCATCCCTGAAGCCGGAGGTTCAATCCCCTCGAATTGCTAATGAAGGAATTAGGCTTATTTGAGGGTAGCATTTTTTTGTTGGTCAGCAATCCTTGGGAAGTTTCTTATAGCAGAAAACTTGAGAAAAAGATGAATCATAAAGGAGTGGTGTTGCATGAGCAAGCAGAGTGGAGAAAGGATTGATTATCTCCTACTTCACTGTGAGGTAGCTAGGGAGTTATTTGTATCAATCTTTCATCCTTTTGGATCGAGGGGGTCGTGTCCCAGCAAGTGGTAGAGATGTCGGCATGTTTGGGAAGCTCAAGAACCATTGAAGTTTGGCGGATGGTTCCTTTGTGCTTAATGTGGTGCATTTGGCAGGAGTGTATTGCTAGAACCTTTGAGGATGCGAGAGGATCGAGTTAGAATTGAAAGCCGATATGCTCAAATCTCTTCATAGTCAGATGACATCTCACAACAGTTTTCAATTTGCTAGTTTTGTAGATTTTAAGAACTTTGTTCTTTTCTATTTTCAATTGGTGTGTTTCTCATGTATACTTTTCGTGTACATGGTTGGCACCTCTCTATGCTATTAATAAGATTGGCTTGCTCATAACAAAAAAGGCCCAAACAGCCAACCCCCGCTCCAAAAGAAAAACCAATGCCAAATGCATTTTGCCTACAAAAAGAAGTGAAGACAATTCGTACACCAAAATCTTAGGGTCAAACAACTTAGGATAAAAAAAGAGCTAGTGCCAAAAGCGATCTGCCTAAAAAAAGAAGTGACTTTTATATTTCCTTTTCTTCTCCTTTCATACTCAACTCTCATCTCACGTCACATCATTGGTTTTAGCCAGCCATAATAATGAGTTCCAACACCCATAATCATTATGCTAGATTCTATTATTCCAAACTTTGTGTTTTAGAAAATATAGAAAAGGATTCACAAGAATGAAGGGACTTACCTGATCCACAATAAATAAATCTTGATCTAACTTCCCAATAATAAAACCAAGGTTGAACTGCCCAATTACCTATATATAGAAGCAAAGGTTAGTCAATACCAATTAATCATAGTTGGAATATACAAAATGCGTTGCATTATTTAGGTGGGTCTAAAATTTTGTTTTGAAAAACTAGAAAATCACTCATCACACAGATTAAGTTGGACTATCGTCAAAGAAGCCAAACCCAGACCCACTAAGTCTATATCAGGTACGTCAAAATATGTGTCTATCCATGAAAAGGATCAAATGACCTGTAAAAATATTTATTTATCTCAAGATAAGCCTTTTGCATCAAAACAGAAAATGCAAAAGGATCAGTCAACCAGGCAAGCAAACTGGCCAGGTACTCTATTTTATGCTCTTTTTTTGGTCCACTTAATGGTAAACTCAAGCTAATTTTTTAATGCATGAGATATATAAATAATGAATAATGCGCATAACCACCTTCATTCTACCAAAGTCCTCCTTTCTGAAAAGTCTTTCCAATTCAGTGGTAGCTGCCGCTAAAGCCTTTTCCTTTCGGTCCTCATTATCTGGCTGAGAAAGCTCCAGAGTTGCAGCGGCATAGCACCTGCCAAAGACCATTAACATTCCAGTCCGGCTAAAAACAGAGCACAATCATAACTTTTCCTTTTCTGAATGGATTCACTATATAGACCTTTTCTTCTTCATTATTCCAGGTTTGTAATCATTAAACCGCAATGAGGATAGCCTCTGCTGCCTCTTTGTCTTCAAATCTTCAAAACTAAATTGCAATGTGGAACACATCTGTGCACCAGAAGAAGGCTTTGTAGAATCTAATATGGAACCAGAGGGATCTAAAGGAGTTAAAATTGAAAGATCTTACAGATGCATGGTTGAGATCCTTGCTAGATGAATCAATTGATACTGTAATAGAAGAAGGCACTGCTATCTCTTGATCCACCAGTTCCTGATTGATACACTTAATCAGAAATAGAACAATAAAAAAAAAGTAAGAAAAAAATAGGCTACAGTGGATAGCAATTACGTCTAGGGTTACCTGTAGATAAAATCTACCACAAGACCCAGAGTTTCAAGGACGTAAAAAATATAAAAATAAAGCCATACGTCAAAGATATTTTGTTCAAACATGTTATCCAACCTAACATGTCATGCAGGATCAGTGAAAGCTTGTCATTGATTGGTCATGTCACCAGATGAACTTACAATAGAGCCGTTTCTAAATTTGAGACAATTACCTATTACAAATTTGGGAAGTAAAATTAAGCACAGAGGAACACTTGCAAAGAAAGAAAGAAAAGAAAAGAAAAGAACAAAAAAAAACAGCTTGTTGCTCTATTCGTTAAGCAGTGACATATAATAAAGAAATGGGCTTTTAGGTAACATTTATGAGGGAAACTTTAAGCACGAGATGATTCTTTACTAGCGAAGAGTAACGGGTTATCACAACATTCTTGTTTGCGTTAAATACCAAAATAGTATATGTGGTTTGCCTTTTGGACAAATTGGTCCCTATACTCTAATTTTGAACTTTTTACTCCCTCTGTTTTTAGTTTTGATCGTTTTGATTTTAATAGTCCGTTAAATATGCCACATCAGCCCCAACGATTGAATTCAATGTGTGAAAAAACCAGAAAATCATTTTGAAAAAATAATGAAGATTTTGGGTTTGCCTGGTTCACCCGACCTAGGCAAGACTAGGCATGACCCAAGCTGGGTTTCGCCACCAGGCCGCACTTGGGTGTGACCCTCAAGTCATTCTTTCTTGACACCATTTATCATTGGATACTGGTCCATAGTGTTGCTTCTTCTATTGCTACTTTTAAGAATTTTCTAGATTTATTTTCTTTTGCTAGTTAGGTGTATCCCTTGTATATTTCATATGTTCTAGGGTATCACCCTTTATTACTCAATTAAACTTATCTTATGTATTAAAGAAGTATTGCAAAAGAAAAAAGTCCAATTATGTCACATCTTATAGCAAGAAAATCATTGAACTTTATTGATGTAGAATTTAAAATAAAATTCCTAAAAAATGAAGATTTAAAAATTGAAATATAAAGAAGATTTTTTCCCTCATACTGGCCTTTTATGTCACATCATTTTAAGATGCGTTTATCAAAGCTTACAGGAAACAAGATTAAATACCAATGATAAAAAAAGGAAAAAAAAAAGAAGAAGAGAAAAGAATAGCAAGTCTAGAGAATAGATAAACACACCTTTCTGGGTTCTGCATCATTAGGATGGCCTCCAGAAGAAAGTGGATTTCCAATTTTACCAAGGATCTTCTCTGCCCGGAGATACTTGGAAGGCTCATTCTTATTCTCATTCATGACAACAGAATTATCCACCCAATCATTGCCAGCTGAGGATCTAGAAACTGCAGACTGCCTTTTAGACTCACTATCCCTTAAAGGGCAAGAATGAGTTTCATTTCTAAGGACAGGCAGTTCAGATAATGCTGAACTAACATTTTCGTGCTTTCTTTTATTGACAGTCACAAATTTGTTGAGTGCGGATTGAACATAGCTTGAACGACTGCTGGAATCTGTACTGGCAACAATTTTATTCTCGACTGCTCGTGTAGAGGGGGAAGCAATTTGATTGGTTTCAGAACTGTTGAGGAGGCCAGTCAATTGCCTACAGTTGTCAGCCCTCTTGGTGCCATGAACTCTAAGAGTAAAATCTTTCTCCATGAATTTGTCGTTACAATTTTGGATTGATCCTTCTAAATCATGCAATTGCTGCTGGGTGCCTTCAACATTTTTTAGGGGACTCACACTCTCTGTAACATCCTCAATAACTTTGGGATCACTGGCATCTGGAGATAATTGTTTTAAGAACACAGCAGATTTCTCATGAGGAGAATCCAACTCAGAGCTATATGCCTCCTTAGTATGCTCCTCAACTTTATTAACAGAATAAGAGGCATTACTTGGGGAATATATCTGCTGTAAACCCTCCCTCAGGGCATGCAGTATGGAGCTTTCATCAGAAAAAAATATTTTCCTTTTATCAGGAGTTACATTGACATCACATGCTCCTTTCGGAATGGTAAAGTTCATGATTGCAATCGGGTATTGCCGGGAGTTTGCACCTTTATAGAACTCATTTACCAGCTTGCCGACTTTAGGCATATCCACTGGTCGGTCATTTACAAAAAAGAATTGTCTATCTCCCAAGTTGCGTCCGCTACTCTGTCCAGCCTTGGAAAGGAATCCATCAACCTTGCAACTGTCTGATATACATATATTCACAGGCTTTAAGCAGTTAAAGACATTCATGCCAAACACTGTAATGATGTTATCTTTAAGGGAATCACTTCCTTGTGTTTTAAGAACCACAGACTTTGCATTTTTCCCTGTTGTGTTAGAGCAGACTAACCGCACGCCTTTTGCAATTAAGGCATAGGCCTGAAAATTGAAAAATAATGCCTTGGATGACAAACAACTATGAATAAAAATTAAAATGAAACGTATAGCCAGATGCACATAATTGTTTTGTCAAATGGCAGGATGATATTAGGAACGCACTCAAAGCACAATCATGATTAAATAAAAAAAATGGAGTTTTGTTTACGAGTAGAAAAACACAAAATTTTATGTCACATATATGAGAACCTTACATTCAATAATGAAATAAGCTTCCCATATTCCTTGCGTATATTGCGCTTGAATTCTTTGCTTCGCACTGGTAAATTGGAGAATAACTTCTTAACAGTAACAGTGGTACCAATCTGACGTGCCGTTTTCTTTTCAGCTGCCAATGAGCCGGAATGGTCATAAGTCAAGTGTGTTGCAACTGAATCATTCTTTGTCCTAGTCTCAACAGTCAAATTCCCTAAAGCACAAAGAGAACTCAATGCCTCCCCTCTGAAGCCAAATGTGGTCAATGACTGAAGATCAGGAAATTCAGATAATTTTGATGTATGATGCTTAAGCGCCAAAACCTGCAATAATTTGAAAACAATAATTATATGCTATGCTGTGCAATGAACAATTAATGACCGTAACAGACATTAAAAAATCTCTAGAAAAACCAGGCTGAAATTCGAGTGCATTAAAAAGAAATGAGCAGAAATTTCAACAACTAAGTGCATTATACACTACTTTTCCTCCAAAATCAATTTACTGAGTGAGCAGAATTTCAACAACTTATATCCATAATTTCATGGAGAAAGTTTTTCTCAAATAAGTGACAATAATGAATATTTGCTGTTCTCCTCATTCTATATCTTTTTGTGTGATAACCCAACATCCTCTGTTTCTATCAATTAGGAGGAAAATGGGCATTGGATGGCTCAAACTTTTAGAGATAACTCTCTTTACCTAGGCACTGGCTGCCATGGCCCAAATGAAAGTCAAAAGACTTGTAGCTCATAACTCAAGTGGACATGTAGGTCATATTCATACAGGTTTCTCATGTCCATAGGTTGCATTCAATCGCTACTAATTGAATCTTTATCATGTATTAATGACGATAGAAGCATTTGCCGTAGTGTTAGCATTAGGGTGAACCAGGGTAAAATATATCAGATTTTATTAGGTTTCAAGAGAAGACCTTTACGCATTGGTTCCATCTCCATGCATGATTTCATGATATTCTGTATGGCAGACCCGTATCAAATATATAGCTGATTTGGAAGCTCTAGCTAAAATGAATCCTATTTTGGCAATTAGCTACTCCACTACCATGTTCTCATGTCAAAGTTAAGCAATGCAAGATACTGTGAGCGAGAGCAACTCAAGTCCCATCAACAAAACGCCTATTGAACTCAAACAAAAGGACTTAACAGGATCAGAAGCTCTGTTCACAAATAAAAGTTGCGCTTTGCTACACTACCAGAAAAACGAAATCCCTACTAGAAGTAATAAGGCACCCCATTTTTTCGAAAAAAGAACACAAAAGTACCGCGAAGTTATTGGGTGAAATGCCGGACCCATTGTCGATGACCTGGAACCACTCTTCGCCGTACTCTTTCAGAGCGATTTCAATGCTGGTGGCGCCGGCGTCCAAGCTGTTCTCGACCAATTCTTTTACTGCGGACGAGAGGTTCAGAATCACTTGGCCGGCGCAGATTCTGTGAACCACGCCTTTGTTTATAGGTTTTATCACGGTTGGAGAATCAGCTGGAGTCACTGCTGCTTCCATCGAAGCCCTAATTGGAGGAATTCTCACATAATAGACGAGAATGTAGAATTGCAGAGTGATTTTCTGCGAAAGGAGAGAGTACGAGAAACCCTAGTTGGCTGTTGTTTCCAGATTTTGCCGCCAAAACTAAGGCTGAAAGTGAAGCTGATTTACCCTCAGGAAATCAGTGTAAATTTAAACCGGAAAATCGGAAACCGATCCAAACCGGACCGGACCAGACTGATTTTACCGATTTTGAATCGGTCCAATCTGGAACCGGTTCTTATAATTCATAAATCGGTCGGAATCGGTCCAGTTTCGGTTTTAAAATTTTTTAGACCGAACCGGATCGGACCGAACCGGTTGATAAAAAAATATAAAAAATAATATTTTATATATAAATTTTATACAAAATTAAAATTATATAAAATATTTTATATATATTAAATATATAAGTTTTATATATAATATATAATTATATATGAAATTTTTATATATAATTATATATCATATATGAAATAATTTCATATTATAATTTATAAAATATAACATTAAATGTTAATTTTAAATATGAATATTTGTAATTTATTTAATCATATACTATTAATATAATTATATATAAGATAAGGTTATTATAAAATAAAAGTTTAATCTTAAAAATGAAAATGTAATTGATCATGTATTATATAGCTATACTAATATATAGTTTATCACTAATACTAATATATAACTATACTAATATATAAATTTATAACTTGTACTAATAGTCTAATATAGACTCCCTCAAAAAAAAAAAAGTAGTCTAATATAGACTATAGTTATAGTTATATTAATAGTCTAATATAGATTAATAAAAGTATAACATATTTTCTTAAAACAGTTTTTTTAAAACATATTTTTAATGACAAAATGTCAAACTTACATTTTAAAAAAACTAGAAAACCGGACCGGACCGGACCGAAAATCGGTAAAATCGGAAATACCGGTTTAGGAGTATAACCAGTGCGTAATCGGTTTTGAAAAATACAAAACCGGTCATACCGGTTCGGTCCAAGATTTTGTCCAAAACCGGACCGAACCGGACCGGTTACATCCCTAGAAATCACCCTTTTTGGGTTAATTACATTTTACCTCTCGAACTTTCACTCAATTTATAATATATCTTCAAAACTAATAATTGCATAAAAATAGAAGTTTGAGGGATAAAATGTAATTAACTCATATTTTTTCAAAGGAAAAAATACATTATAACGATGGAAAATGGTTTAGAGTTTTGCTATGTACAAGAAAATTTACGTACTAATCTGCGCACTAATGCTGTTGCCTTCATATTTTAAATTCAAATTAGCACTGTTTTCAATAAAATATATTTTCTGATCAATCATATTGAATAGATGCGCGTATTAGTGCGCATAATCGCTTACAACTACATTTTTTCAATAGTTTATTGGGTCAGCCATAAATTTTTAGATGCAAGGATATTTATATTTGAATATTTCTTTTCGTTGGCCACTATTCACCACCCTACACCTAGAAGTGTCTTCGGTCCAATCCGGCCCCTTTTTTGATAAAATTTAAAACCGAACCGGTATGCACCGATTTTATATTTTCAAAAATCGTTACGTACCGGTTACCCTCCTAAACCAATACCTTCGATTTTACTGGTTCGGTCCGGTTTTCGATTTTAATAAAATGTAAACTTGTCATAAAAATGTTATAATTTATAGTGATTTAGTATAACTATATTAGTATTAGTATAAATATTAGTTAAAGTAATAATGATAACTGATTAGTATAACTATATATTAGTATTTGTTACAGTGATTTTAATTTAGTATAACTATATAATAGTATTAGTATAATTATCAATATAACTATATCACTATAATGTTATATAGTGATATAGTACTAGTATAACTACTAATATTATAATGATTTATATAGTTATTTATATATAAACTTAAATTGGATTACTAATACTAATAGTATTAGCATTAGGGCGTAAAATGTAATTAATATACTAATATACATTAGTATACTAATTTATACTAATTAATTAAAGCGAAATGTAATTAATATACTAATATATATTAGTATTACTAATGTATTATATATTTATTTAAAGGAATATGTTGAGAATTTATTAGGCCATAAAATTTTATTAATATATATTTTATGTTTAAAGCATATGATCAAATAAATTTTCATATTTAAGATTAAAATTTTATGTTATAAATTATAATAACATTATCTTATATATAATTATAATTTATATTGTTATATATATAAATTTTATATTATATAAAAAATATTATATATAATATTAAAAAAATTAATTTAAAATATATAATATAGTGAACCGGTCCGATTAGGGGTGTAACCAGTTCGATCCGGTCCGGTTTTTTATAAAATCTTGAACCGAACCGGTATGACCGGTTTTGTATTTTTCAAAACCGATTACGCCCCGATTACCCTCCTAAACTGGTACTTCCGGTTTTACCGGTTTCCGGTCTTGTCCGATCCGATTTTCCAGTTTTTTTAAAATGTAAATTTGACATATTAGTAATTTAATATGGTTACATTAGTATAAAAGATAGTTAAATTTTTTTAAATTTGTAATACATTTAATATAATATTAGTATAGTTATATATTAGTATTAGTTATAGTGATTTAGTATAACTATATTAATATAAGTAATAAGTATAACTATAGTCTATATTAAACTATTAGTATTAGTTAATAGTTATATACTCATATATTAGTATAGCTCTATAATATATTAGACTATATAATAGTATTAATATTAGACTATTAGTATAGTTATATATTAGTATTAGTTATAAACTTTTAGTGATTTAGTATAACTATATTAATTATAAGTATAACTATACTCTATATTAGACTATTAGTATAACATTATCTTATATATAATTATATTAATAATAATATATATTATTAATTATACATTATATATCAAACTTATATGTATTAATATATATAAAATATTTTGTATAATTTTAATTTTTAATAAAATTTATATATAAAATATTAATTTATATATATATTTATCAACCGGACCGGTTCGGTTCAAAACCAATAAAATCGATCCGGTCCGGTCCGGTCCGGTTCGGACCGACTTTCCGGGTTAAATTTACATCCCTAGGTCCGATCCTAAAAACATAGAACCAGAACTAGACCGATACCGACTAGTTTTGGAACTAAAGGGACCAGTTCCACTGGTTTAGGTCAGTCCAGTCAACTTTCCAGTTTCTCGGTTAAATATTACTATCAATGGTATCTCTGTTCCACTAGATCAACAACCCAGCTCCCACATGTGTCCCTTTCTTTTCTAGCCTTCTCACCAAAAATTGCTCGAGTACGGGGGGAAAGGGTTCCATCCTCCATGATGGTAGGGAGATTAGGGATGGGGTTAGTTTGAGATCCAACCTTCTTCTTGAGGCATGATACACGAAAAACAAATAGATCTTGGAGTTCTTGTGGAGATTCAGCTTATACGCAACCTTGCCTATGTGCTTGACCACTTGAAAAGGACTATAATATTGTAGGGATACTTTAAGGTTCCGTCGGAGTGACACCGTCATTTGTTGATATGGTCACAATCTGAGGTACACCCAATCTCTGATGGTGAATGCATTTTCTATTCTCCTTGTATCTGCAAAATATTTCACTTTCGCTCATGCTTCTTGAAGGTTTTCTCAGACCAGTTGTAACATCCAGGATTTTAGTGCATTTTTAATGGATGTTTTATTTAATTTATTTTGCGGTTATTTGTCTTGTTTTAAATTTTGGGAGTTTTAAAATATTATTTCTTAATATTTTATGTGGTGAAAATTATTTTATGAGTTTTTAAATTTTATTTGCTGTTTTAGCTTTTAAAATGCATTTTAAGATTAATTGATTTATTTTTGGGTTTTTGATTTTTATTGTTGCATTTAAATTATTTCACTGTGTTTGAAATATTTTATTTAGCTTCTGGTTTTAATTTCGTCTCCGTTGGATTTTTCAGGACCCAGCTTGAAAGACTGGATCTTCCCTTTTTTCCCTCTTCTTTTCCTTTCTTTCCTTTTTTCTTCTTTCTTTTTCTCTTTCCCCGGTTCCTTCCCGCGCGCCCGACCCTTCTCTCCCTTCTCTCTCTTTTCTCTCCTCTCTCCACCGTCGCTCACGGACTCACTCTCGCCGCGCCGCCTCCCGGCCGCCGTGCACCTCACCGCCGGCACCAGCAGCTCCCCCGTGCGCCGGCGACCTCACCCCTAAAATCTCAGACCACCTTGTGCCGCCGTTAGCCGCCGTGAGCCAGTTGAACCCGCGGTGGGTTTTTCCTCCTTCCGCCGCCGTCCGGCTGCCATTGGCCACCAACTTTCTACCACATCATCACCGGCCCAATACCAAACTTTTCCACCCAAACCCGGCCCCGATCCGTCGCCGGAGCCGGTCGAACGAGCACCAAACCCGATTCGGGTATTCCGGCCAAAAACCACCCATTTCCGCCACTATTCTCGGCAAACCACCACCACCATTAGATTCACCACCTTCCAAAGGCCCTACCCTATCAATTTCGAGTCTCCGTTTGAAACCGTAAAAAATTCCCATTTCACTGCATTTCGGTCAGTGTTTTTTACACTGTGCGAATTTTCAGCTTTGGTGATTTCCAGTGCCTCGGAACCTTCGTAAAATTGTTTTAAAACGCTGTAAGTATTTCCTAAACATTTCTTTGAGATTTAATTATATTTATGCAATTAACTGCTTTTATTTATATATTGTATTCTGGTTGGTTTCCGGACTGAGTCCGAGGAGTTCGGGGGTGGTTGGATTGATCGGAGTATTTTGTTGTGTGATTATTGGGAGATTGGATTTATTGTTGGATTTGATTATGTTGTGAATTGGAGTTGGTTATTGGATATTTTGGCTGTGATCTGGTTAAGGTTTGGGAATTGTGTTTTTGATCTGGTTTGATTGTGATATTGAGGTTATTGTTGGTTCATGGCATATGCACGCATGATCATGTTTGTAAATTGAAAACTGGGTTTTCGTGTATTGCATTCATGTTCATGTGGTTTTCATGAAAACTGGGTTTTCATGTGTTGACTGGATTTGTGGGTGCGTGTGTATCACGACCCCAAGCCGAGATGAGACATTATCTCGGTGGAGCTCCTCTGGTCACTCGGGAGCGGAATATACTGAGTGACGTCCCCTGGGTTGTCGCTGGGCGACAACGGGATCGGACGTTGGACGTGCCGACTCCGTGGCCCTTCTGCTGGCGGGGGCTAGAGGATGACCTGGCCACGAACGCACTGGGTGCGGAACTGGACATCTCTCGTAAAGTAGCCAGGACGTGCGGATGGTCCATAGGGGAGACCATGGTGCATATGGTTAATTGGTTAATTGGATTAACTGGAAAAGAGCTGTTTTCTGGGAAAATAGCGTGAGTTGTTTTTTGTGCATCATTTTCTGGAAAAATGATAGAAATGATTTTGTGTGCCATTTTCTGGGAAAATGGTGGAAATGGATTTTACTGGGAATGATTTTGAGCCAATGAGATTTTGGCGTGTGTTGCACTTTTTTCATATTGCATCATTGGGCATGCATGGTTAATTGTTAGAGTATGATTTTATCTCTGGACATGGTTAGGTTATAACTTACCTGCGGTACCATTTCATGGTATTGCAGACTTTGTTGATGATGCAGATGCCGAGCCTGAGGATCTGGCTTCGCCGGAGGAGTGATCTGGGATCACTCGTGTTGTAGTTCTTTTCTTCAGACTTGTATTTTATTTTTCTGGGACTTGGCTTTATTTTAAAGGTATTTTGCATATTTGGATATCTGTATTAATTAAAATTCTGGTACTAGTAGACTTTATTACCTTCCGCTGTGTTTTTAATTGTGCACTGTTTATTTGTTGCACACACTGACACTTGTCGTTGGGATGCGTGACCGGTTGTCATCATCTCGGATGTCTCGATTTCCGTGTTGGTCCGTACATGGAAGTTGGGGGCGCCACACCAGTGACAGGATGTAGTCACGTCTCTTCATCTCCTCTTCTATAGCTTGAACTACAGTTAAACTGAGCTTATAAGGAAGAAGGCGTGGTGGTGGGTTACCATACAAAAACTCAAAGGGACTGATTTGAGTAGAAGTGTTATAAGACCATTCAACCAAGGAAAGGCAGTAAACCCAATCCTTTGGCTGATCACCAAAAAGTATAGAAGGTAGCATCCCCACCCTTTGTTCATAACCTTTGTTTGTCCATCCGTTTGCAGATGATAGGCTAAGCTCATGAGCAACTCAATTCCACTTATTCGAAACATCTCCTTCCAAAATTGGCTTGTAAAGATGAGCTTTTTATCACTAACTATAATTTGTGGCATTCCATGCAGTTTAAAGATGTTATCCATGAATAAGCAAGCAATACTAGCAGTTACATATGGATGAGACAAGGAGAGGAAGTGTTCATACTTATTGAACCTATCTATGACCACCATGCCACCATGATCACATTGTGCCCTATGGATGGTGGAAAACCACCCCCCCACCCCCAATGAAGTCCATACTGATGTTGACCCAAGCTTGGTTTGGAATTGGCAAGGATTGGAGTAGCCTTGCCAGATGAAGATTCTCTGTTTTGTTGCACTAACACACATTGCACTTCTGATGAAGGTCATGACATCTCGCCGCATACCAAGCCAGAAAAAATCTCTTAATTCTTGAGTGTGTTTTATGTGTCCCCATCTGTCCTCTTAGTGAGCTACTATGAAATTGGTGTAGTACTTGCTACTAAAATGGTACAAGCGTTCCCAAATGTAGCAAGCCCTTGTAGAATAGCAAGCCATCACATAAGTGGTACTTGTTTGGGTCAAGATCCACTTGATGGTAATTGCTGATTAACTCTTACAAATAGGGGATCCTGTAGGTATGTTTGGTGAAGCTTCTTCATCCAAATGGCTCGAACAACACTAATGGCCTTAACCTCCATGCTTCGAGCTGCTATATTAACTTGTGTGCCTTGTGAATTAGGGTCTTCATCCTTAGAGTGCAACGTTGATAAGGAATCACTGAATCTTAAAGAGAAATCGACCTTTTGTCTTTGAGTTGGTTTTGCGTACACAAAGGGCGTACGTTATATCCCATTATTTGGCCTTCTAAGTTCTTTTTGCCTACAACCCTGACCAATTACCTGTTATGAGTTGAGCAGTAAGTCCAATAATGGTGCCATGTATGGAGTGTCCTTAGTTGTAATTCCTTTATTTGTTGAGGGTTATTAGTGTCATTTTTCATTTTATCTTATGTTAGCCATCATTATGTGTTTTTAGTTAAGTGTTGAACGGAGCTTGGGCTACTTAGACAAGTGGGCATGTGTTATGGTCTAATTACTTGGTTGTTGAAGTTGTATAGCATGTCTATTATTTTCATATTTTATTTAAGGAAGTGAGACATATAATGAAAATCATCTTTACAGTTTAAACTATTTCATTGTTCTGGAGATCTTTGGCTTCTTGAATTGCTACTCTTTACCTACTTTTTATTACTATGTTCATAATATGTGGTCTCAAAGTTGGGTTCCTGCGATATGGCCAAGGGTACTCGTAATGCTTAACTGGCTAAAGCGGTAGCAACCTTATGGGGGGAGACAACTTTCTTAAAGGAAGAATAGAGTCAATAGTGGGCATTAATGGAGAATGTTTTACAGTAGATTAGCAACTTACTAGCTAGCTATGACAACTTGGCGCAACTATCCTCCAAGGCTCTCTCTAGAGAAGGATCGTTGAGAGAAAATAACTTGAAGCTGAGTGCCAATCTTTTGTTTGAAGGTCAAGGTAGGATCCAAGCCCATGCACTTCACTTAGATTTTCCCCATTTTGATGGAGCAAACCCCGTCAAGTGGATCCTTAAAGCACAACATTCTTTTTGTACTTGTCAAACATGAAAAAACCACAAATTGCATATTGCCTCTTTCCACATGAAGCGAAAGGCATTTTTCTTGGTACAATTGGTTGATGGAGTCCAGCCTCGTGACAAATTGGGATGATTTCCTTATTCCCTTAGAACTCGATTTGGTCCTTTAGTGTATGAAGATCCAGTGCGAGCCTTTACTAAGCTCTAACAGACAGACAGCGTGGAGGAGTATCAGACCAACTTTGAGATCATATCCTACAAATTTACAGGCATCAGTGAGGAATTCTGCATCATGACTTTCTTGAATGGGCTTAGATATGAGTTGTGGATAATAGTTACCATGTTCAAGCCCACTACACTCTTGGTAGCCTTTGGTTTAGCAAGACTGCAAGAAGAAGAGGTTTGAAGAAGAGATCATGGCTACCACTCTAACTCCCACATCACATCACACCCTACACAACACCCACCAAACCCACTACACTACAACTTCTTGCCCCCCCCCCCTCCCCCACAACCACCTAGAAATAATAATTACCCAACTCGAAAAACAACATTTTCCATTAAACGTATCACCCCCAACCAGATGCAAGAAATGAGAGATAAATGATTGTGTTACTATTGTGATGAAAAATACCAGCCTAGACATAAATGTAACCTACCTAAAATTTATTTGTTGGAAGGCATGGAAGTGGAACCAAAAGAGAAAGAAGGTGATGAAGGATTTGACACCATCATACAACCTGGAACAAAGGCTGAACTAGTATCCAGCTACACGAGACAGCCAAACCCACCCATGTGAGACCCTATTGATATTGAGAGACTAGGATCTTTAGCCCAGTCAAAGTCTGTATTCATCTACTATCCTACTAGTAAAAAAGACGGATAGTAGCTAGTGCATGTGTGTAGATTATCATGCCCTCAATAGAGAAACTATCAAAGATAAGTACCCTATATCTAATATTGATGAACTATTAGATGAATTACATGGTGCTAAGTTATTTTTTAAGCTTGGTTTACGATCAGGGAACCATCAAATCAGAATGAAACTCAAAGATGTGCCCAAAATTGCCTTCCACACACATGGTGGACACTGATCAGGCTTCGTTTGTTTTTGCAGATGAGATAAAATGAGATGAGATGAAAGTTGAATAAAATATTACTAGGATATATTTTTTTAATATTATTATTATTTTGATATATGAAAAAGTTGAATTGTTTATTTTATTTTATGTGATAATTTAAAAAAATTATAATGATTAGATGAAATGAGATAAGATGTGTTGTGAAAACAAACAAGTGAATTTTTAGTTATGCCCTTCAGGCTTATCAATGCACCATCAACCTTTTAAGAATTGATGAATAAAATTTTTAGGCCTTACCTTAGAAAACTTGTTCTGGCAATTTTTGATAATATTCTTGTGTATAGCAAAACATTGGATGATCATTTGGGGCATTTAAGAACTGTTTTGAGAATCTTACAAAACCACTAGCTATATGCCAATTTATCCAAGTGTACATTTGGCAGGCAAGATGTTGAATATCTTGGCCATTTGATCTCCAAAGAATGAGTCAAAGCAGATCCCATGAAAATTTCAGCCATGCTAGAGTGGCCACTTCTTAAGACTCCCAAAGCTTTTAGGGGGTTCTTAGGTCTCACTTGGTACTATAGGAAATTTGTGAAATGGTATGAAGGGATCGCGGCTCTATTAACTGCTCACCTGAAGAAAAATGCATTATGCTAGATAAAGGATGCTACGCAAGTATTCAATGCCCCCAAACAACCATGGAACCTCCAATTTTGGGATTAAAAGAATTTTTTAAGGTGTTTGTAATCAAGTATGATGACTCATATGAAGGTTTAGGGGCCGTTCTTATCCAAGAAGAGAGGCCTTTGGCCTACCTTAGCCAAGGACTCCAAAGGGAAAAGTTTATTCTTTTCAACTTATGAGAATGAACTCTTAGCTCTAGTAATGGCCATAAGAAAGTGGAAGCATTATTTGCTCAGGCACGAATTCAAGATAAGGATATATCAACAGGCCCTCGAACATTTCTTGGAAGAAAGAGTGAGAACCTCTTTCCAATAGAGGTGGATCTCAAAGTTGTTGGGCTTTGATGTCAAAAATTAGATAAATATTGTCTACGCATAAATTTTACACAAGAAAGTTTACACCAACTTAATTTCATGTAAGTCATCATATTATAGAACTATTTTTTATTATAAAGTAGATCTAAAACATATTACATTAAGCTACATTGTGTTTAAAACTTCTTGTTTAAGATTTAAAATTTGTCTGTAAACATAACACTTCTCTAAAAATTATTGGCAAAGAAATACATAATAGTACATAAAATTGCATCATGATTTCTTTTATTTTCTTATTGAAGTTAGAATTAAAAAAAAAACTAAAAATATAGTTGTTTATTAAAAAAATAGGAAGGAATACCTTCTCTCCCCACAAGTAATTATTAACTAATTTTGGAGTATAGAGACGTGATATTCTCATATTATCATAAGATATCATGTAATTAAAAATTAGTACTCATGTAAGCAATTTCTAATTACATGACATATTGTGATAGTACATAAATATCATGTCATCCATATTTCAGAAGTACTTAATACTTTTCTCGTTTTTGTTGGACTATATGGTGACCTTAACTCTTTCCACCATAGGGTGGTCGTGCTCAGGCTGCCAAATCTAACCATCGTTTGATTTCCCATATCATGTTCAAAGCTCGACCAAACTACAGAACTTTACACACACACACATATATATGTACTCACAAATATATATTTAATATTTTTTAACAAAACATGGGTCGACGTCTTATATTAAATTAACGAGATGTTAAGAGATTCAATCATGCTCCCCATCTGGTCAGGAGTTAGACGGTTCACAACAGGCCACATATGCTTAATAATATCCACAAGTGTGTAAAGTCAATTGTGCATTTAAATTATGTGGGTTCGGTTAATTAATTTGAATGGCTAATGTCAGTTAACATGTCCATATATCTTATAGAGCAGTTGTGAGTCGTTGTACCAGTTTGGCTGGTTTTTAATAGTCTTCTTTCTGAAATGAAATATCTCATAAAGAAGATTTCGGCAATAAGATAATAATGAACAGCACTTCTCACTTTTCCACCAAGTTTTTTCTCTACATGAACATTGCTGTGAAATAATCCTAATTAAAGTAAAAACATCAACACCATAAAAGAAAAGAAAAAAAGGATTCAAAAGCAAACAATCCAAAAGCAAAACTGAAATAGACTCAAATTCAAATGAAGAACCAAGGCTTTCATACCATTTGTTGGTGAGATAATTGCCTAAGGAGTCTTCAATATAGGTTTGAAGTCATAACATGTTGAGACACCACCTCTATAAACTGATCCAACATATAATATAGGAATCTCATTTAAGGACTCCACTGGTGTTCATACCTTGGTCTTGAACTCTGGTCACAGCAGAGAACACTTAATGTAGCATTTTTAGACCTAAAATTAAGCTCTTAAGATTACATGTCATCTCCACATGTTACAACGTATCCCAGTTGAAAACTCCACATCTATTTGTTTCCCAAACAATAATAAATTGTACAATTAGTCAAATTTACAAAATAGATCTCTCTCTCTCTCTCTCTCTCTCTCTCTATATTAGTTACTATTTCAGAGAAAGAGATGAATAAATACTAGACTGCGCATAAGCGCTGCGCGCGCTGTGTGTGTGTGTGTGTGAGTGAGAGACAGAGATGACAGGTTGGGGAAAAAAATTGGCATGATTAATATACACTTTCTGCAATTTATTATGCTAAACTTACAATTTGTTTTTGAGAAGAAACAGATTAAATTTAAAGACTATGGATGGTTAAACTTTTGGGAATTGAAGAATTCCTAATAAAAAAGTAAAGGAGATTGATACAAACAACAGGAAAAGAAAAAAGAAAGAAAAGAAAAGAAAAGAAAAAGAAAAACCTATATATATATATATATATATAATATAATGGTGCAAGGACCAGCAATGGAATTTCCACTAAATTATGAGTCCCTAATCTTGCCACACTAATAAAATGGCGAAGAATGATCTAGAGAACTGATATACACGAAGATACCTCCTCTACATGAAATAGCTTAAAGATCTCTTCTTCCTTGATCCACCTTCTCCATATAGGTCATTCCACTGCAGGAGTTCATTCATATTTGTAGACTCTGATGACACACTTGCACACACCTGCACATTAAGATGTATGATATCGATGAGATTGTCTTCAAGCTCCCTAGAATATAGAGAATATCTACGACAATGGTGAGGGTGGTTAACCCAAGTTTTCCAAACTTACGCCCTAACCCAGCCCAACTTGAGTTTCAATTTGTACAACTCAATTTGAGCTCAGCTTGTACAAAACTTCTCAAGGTCAGTTTTGGGTCAAACTAGCACATGATCCCGAGGTGGGCTGAGTTAATTATTGGAATCCAACAGAGGTAACTTGAACAAATGATACTTGAACATCATTGATAAAACTAGAACTGCAACAAATACCAAGGAGCTAGAAAGATATAAAACTATAATTGATATACCTCAAATACCAAACAAAAACCATTACATGTATGTAAGACAAAACTCAATAGATAACCAACAAGAAAGTTAACTAGCTATATATAGGTTAACTAAAGTAAAACAACCATGTATATTTACTAACGGCAGCAATCAGAAATGAGCATTTGGTTTACAAATATTATTATGTTCTTATTACAAGTAAAATGAAAATTTTATTAATACAAATGAAGTAGGCAAAGCCCATGTATACAGGAGTATAAAAAGAACACCTAAATACATTCTAGGAACCAGAAATTAAAAACAGAAAGTCATGAACACTAGTTCCATTGAGCACTATGGCTGAAAACCAAAGCAATAAGGTGTGCACAAAAAGAGTTCAAAGTTCCTCCAATGTGTGCTCTCTATATTCAAAACACTGATCATTCATTTCCATCCAAATACACCACATAAGGCACAGAGGAATCGTCCTCCAAACCACAACCACCTGAGGACAACCGCGAATACCATTCCAGCTAGCTATAAATCCACCACCCTCAAAGGCATCACCCAAGCCATGCCAATTCTACTGAAAACCTCATCCCACAATGCTCTTGCCACCTCACAGTGCAATAGCAAATGAGCCACTGATTCCCCATTCTTCTTACACAAATATTATTATATTGTGCAATTATCTCTAATATGTGAGATCAACCTAAGGGAAGAACTTACCTTACTTAGACCTAAATTGAAATGGGGGCAAAGAACTCTTTGTAACCCAAACTATCTTTCATTTGCCAATGTGGCACCCAAACTACTACACCCTCAAACAACCAAAAACTTGTCATGTGCACCATTTTTTAAGAACCAATGTCAAGATTCTTCCGCATCACCTATTTTTTGTCCATTTTTTATTTTATGAGCATCAAAGATTTATTAACAACTCGCAATTGACATAGCCCCAAGTACATAGGAAGTACAAAAAGGTGCCAGCTCAAGGGTCTATTTTCTCCTCTTTCATTCGGAATGGGAGCTTTCAACCCAAGCCCACAAATGGGCTCAAAAAATTTCCAACCCTGCCTTGAACTTTGGGCCTGCATTGATCAGGGCTGCCTTGCCGTGATTGGACCCCGAATCATTGAAAAGATGCCACCACATGGACAATCTCTACGACTAGACAATAAACATATCTTTGTTGAATTCCTGGTATTATGGTAAAAGACCTTGGTTGAATTTCAGTAAATCCTACATTCAAGTTTAGCCACTGTCACGAGCTTCTAGATCTCAACACCAGCTTTATGAAGTTAAAAGACACACTTCACCTATAATGAAGTAATGAGTTGACACATTATTTTAAATATCTGTTTTCAACGATCTTACACAACCTACTTCTGTACTCATTTATCTTTAAAACCTTAAGAAAAGAAAGAACAGGCTTAATTTAATCATTAAAGAAAAAAGTAGTTGCTGATTTCCAAGAAAAACAACTCAAAAACAAACGAGTGTATCAATCACTATTTTATGGGTAGATATGATGTGAATGATTCAAAAAACTCAAAATCACATAGAGGCTTATGCTCCAAAAGGAGTTTTTTATATAAGAAAAAAAAATTTATTAATAGAATCTAGGCAAAGCCTGAGTGCATAGGAAGTATACCCAAGAAGGACTTATGAAGGTTAAAATTGGAGTTACATGTAATGGAATCATTATAAAGCCAAGTCCAACTAACAAGGAACCAGTGCGGGACTTGACAATCAATGAACCTTCCTTTATCATACTCATTCACCTCTACCATACATGTCCCACTCGGTGTGGGACTTAGTTGTAATGACCCAAGCCACATTTGGGCGAACTATTCAATAGTACAGTTGGAACCCCTTGAAATCATTATAAAGAGCACAAACTTCTCCCTCACAAACAATGTAGGATCCCATTCACCACTTTCATATACTCAATTTAGGGTATTACACTCTCTCCCTTTTAAACTTCGATATTTTCGTCAAGTTATTCCATCACATGGCACGGCTTAAGTCCCACACTTCTGATCAAAATTGTCATTGATACCATTTGTAATGACCACCGAAGGTCCAAGCCACATCTAGGCATGTACTCTAAAAAGTCAATGTTACAAATGGAACCCCTTTTGAATCATTATAAATGGAAAAACTTCTCCCTCCAAAGTGGGATCCCATTCACCATTTTTCTATATCTGATCTGAGGTACTACATTCGACGAGTGTTATAATCGACTTCACACAAATCCCTTACATTCTCTTTAAGGCCTATGTCACAATGAGTGATCAGCACCACATGATATTACTAGGTTGGTCCAATAATACCATTTGTAACGATCCAAGGAAGCCCAAACCACATCAGAGCCTATACTCTTAAAAATATTAGTGAAGGTTGCAATTGGTGTTCTTTGGAATCATTATAAAGCCCACTTTCACGTTGTACGGAACCAACATGGGACTTGCACTCAATGCACTTTAACACCTCCCACTTCATGTTGGACTTGGTGCATTGTTACATGACTAACTAGAGCCAAAAACATTTCCCACTCGATGTTGGACTTAGTGGAGTGTTACATAAGAGTACCTAGAACCACAAACATTGGCAAAATTGTCAACAAAACACAAGTCTAAATTTTAACACATGGTGATTGTGGTCTAATCATCCAATGTAATTTACGCAGAGGGAAAAAACAGAGAACAAAAAATCATTATTATTTCTTAAAACTGCTCAACTGATATTTGAAGGGGTCAAAACGAACTTTTGAAGTTTTTGATTAAAAAATACATCTTACCTGCTCATGTGCATATTTGAAATCCTCCATCTTCAGAGGACGAACGTCAGCACTACTATGCAATGCAGGTAAAGGTTTGTTCTCTGCCAAGGCCGCATTCTTTTCCTGGAATATACATAAAAGATCAATGAATATTTATATGCATAACCTCAAACAAGATATACAAGATGGTTGATAAACAAGAACACCAACAGCAAAGGGTTAAACAATGATTTCAAACAAAAGAGCACCAGATATAAATATCACTAGCTACGAAAGAGGACTAAAAAGAGTACTGAAAAAGATGGACAGATTAGAAGAGGTAAGAATCATTATCAAATTCAACCATTTCCTAGTAATTCCACCAAAAAATAGCTATCAAGACACAGCAGACAAAAGCCAAGGAAAAAACGAGTTGTTTAGATGAATGGTAGCATTTTAGAAGCCATAGGGCTCTCCATAATGAGAAATCACTAGAATTAAAGGAATTTTGTAGTTTATAAACTATTTCACTACTTCTAGTGTTTTTTTTAAACCCTAGGGGTTTGGCTCAAGTGGTAAAGGCATTGGTCTTGGTAGTATACTCCCTCCAGGTCCAAGATTCGAATCCCACTGAGTGCAAACAAGCTCTAGAGGCCATTGGACTAAGGGATTTTTCCCTTAAATTATCCGAGGTGCACTTGCAGGAAACTCCTTACTGAGGGCCTATGCACCCCCGAGATTAGTGGGGACACTATTCCCAGACACCCAGTGCCAATAAAAAAAAAAAAGGGTGTTTTGTCCTTGCCTTGCATTCAACTTTTTTGCCTCCACGAAATCTCCTCCATCAAGATCATCCTCTCAAGTTCTGAAGCAAACCCTGCAACTCCTCAAATAAAGATCTCTACCCTCCGCCCTATTTTGCAAACCCTGCAACACCTCAAATAAAGACTCCTTTCGATTGTCCACATTCCCAAAGACTTGCTCATTCCAAGTCTTCAAATCCCTTTTAATTTGCTTGCCAATATAACACTTGGGGTACCCTACATCTGGTAAGATGACCAACGTTGTTTCACCATGTCCACGAAACGATCGGCCTTAAGCCACATGTTCTCAAATTGAAATATCTTCGACCCCATGAATACCTCCACAATTCAAAAGAATGGGGAAAATGATCCGAGCAAATCCGAGAAAGTCTCTTCTAATACACCTTCAAAAAGTGGGCCTCCAAACCCAATTGTTGAACCAAGTAAATGCACCCCTTGCAAGAGTTACATCCAAGAGATCTAACTCAAAGATAAACTCTGAGAACTCTTGTATAGCCGAAATGAGCCGAAAGATAAAGTCTCTTCTAATACACCTTCGAAAAGTGGGCCTCCAAACCCAATTGTTGGACCAAGTAAATGCACCCCTTGCAAGAGTTACATCCAAGAGATCTAACTCAAAGATAAACTCTGAGAACTCCTGTATAGCCGAAATGAGACTAGATTCCCCCGATTTCTCTCTCAGAAAGTGAGTAATATTGAAGTGCCCTCATATATAGCAAGGAATATCCCGCCAACTATGCAAACCATCTATCTCTTCCCACAAAAGTCTTATACTACCATCTGAATTTGGGCCATATATTCCTGCTAGAGCCCCCCTCAAATCCATCTTCCACATTTCTAAAATGACAAGCCACCAAATACTCCCCCATACACTCCTCCATAGTCTCCACTACCCTCATATCCCACACCGCCCGACGCCCCTTTAGAGGCAAGAACCGCCATCCCACATGTAAACAATCCCATAAACTTCTAATAATACTTCTGCCAACCCATCTCAATTTAGTTTCCTGCAAACATAAGAATATCTACCTTCCAAAGCCTCAACAAATTCTTGATACAAAGGCGCTTAATGAGATCATTAAGCCCCCGAACATTCTAGGATAAGATCTTGGGTCTCATAAAAACAAATTTGTCGCCCTACCCTTAGATCTTCCTCAGCTTACGCTTCCTTCCTTCAAATAATAATTTATGGAACATGAAAGTCTCTTTCCCTGTCTTATTTGAAGCTGATTTTGCTAACAAAGAATGGCCCAACTCAATGCCTATGAGCAAAGCCCAAAATTGTTCTTCAATGGTGAACCTACCATGTCAACATGCGGAGGTAGGGAGCATAAAGGAACTGGATTAGAGACCTCCCTCCCTTGGTGCCCCCAAGATTTGGTACATTCTCCATTCCTTAACACCGTCTGCATATCCTAACTTTCCCTAACCCCCTATGTTTTTCCTCTTCCTGCAAACAGGAAGATAGAACCATATCTTGCACCAACGCACCTCCATCCTCAGGAGAAGTCAGATGCTCCAACACGTACACCTCCACCTCTGTATTTTCACTCTCCAGCTCATCCCCCTGATCAAAAAAACCTTTCAACGACTGAGTAGGTGACATCAATGCTTTAGTAGCACCCAGAGAACAAAAATTGCCTTCACCGTCAACACTGGAAGGTAAATCCAATGATCTCCTAACACCATTATCCCTTGTAGGGAAAGACTTCAACATCAGGGCACTGCGCAGAGACCCTGAGGTGTAACTAAAACACAGTTCCTATTCCCCACTAAAAAGAAACCTAATATAAAACCATAATTAGCCAAGGCACAAAACATCTTATTGAGTGCCTCCATGACAATGAATAAAAGTAGAGAGAATGGATCTCCCTACCACAAACCACAGGAGCTACTGAAAAAACCAAAGGAATTCCATTTAACAAAATTGAATTGCACATTGTGTAAATACTACCCCTAGGGGTTGACTCAAATGGTAAAGGCCTTGGTCTTGATGGTAGAGGTGCAATCGGTCTAGTCCCGGCACCCCCTCGGGGGGGGGGGGGGGGTAACTGACCGAAAACTTTGGTCCACCCTTTTCGACGAACCGGACCGATTACCCCTATAGACCGGACCAAACCTTTAGCTATCAGTCCATCAACATTTTTTTTCCTCTTTTCTTTTTTTGGCAAATAAATAAATGCAAAAAATTAATTAAATTAGTAAAATTAAAATTAAGTGAGCTCTTTAATGTGGATTATGTAACTAACTCATTAAAAATAATTAATTATAATTCTATTTATGATGTTAATAGTTACTAACTTAGTACTTTAGTATTCATAATGGCCTATATTCATGGCCTATATGTCCTATATGTCCATACATTATTCATGCTTACTTACAACTTAGGTATCTTAAAAAAAATTACCTAATTACTTTAATTGGGTGTAAATAGTAAAGCATATATCTACATATAATAACATATATTATCATATGATTTATCATGATATATTAGTTAATTGATAGCATATATTATTTTACATTTTATATGGTCAATGGTGATAGATTAGATGAGGTTTGGGTATTTGGAACTGGCAGTTTTTCAGCAAGGCTTTGCTTGGTAAGTGGCTATGGAGATATCACAATGAGAGGGGGGGCTTTGTGGAGAAGCGTCATTGAAGTGAAGCATGGGGAACCATGGGGAGGATGGTGTACCAAGGAGGTGAGTGGGCCCCATGGGTGGGGCTATGGAAGCACATAAGAAGAGGTTGGGACACATATTCCAGATATACCCGCTTTAAAGTGGGTGATGGATCAAAAATTAAATTTTGGCACGATGTATGGTGTGGCGATATGGCACTCTAGGAAACTTTTTCACAAGTTTATGGCTTAGCAAGCATGAAAGAAGCCTCGATTGCGGACCTCTTCATACTCTCTAACGGCACTCCACAACGGAATGTCACATTTCTTAGAGATGCACAAGATTGGGAAATTGAGGCTTTTTCGGCGTTTTATAACCTAGTTTACTCCACCCAGTTGTTCGCGGGAGCTGAAGATAAGATCTTTTGGTGCCCTTCTAAGATAGGGAAGTTCTTAGTCCGCTCCTTCTATAAAGCCATGACAATACATGGTGCAAATTCATTTCCATGGAAGAGTATTTGGAAGACAAAGGCACCCCCTAAAGGCAAAGTTTTTGGTATGGACAGCTTTCTTGGGGAAGATCCTCACTCTAGACAATCTAAAGAAATGTCGAATCATAGTCTTGGATTGGTGTTGTATGTGTAAAAAGAGTGGAGAATCAGTTGATCATTTACTACATTGTGAGATTGCTAGGACATTGTGGAATGAAGTTTTGCTCGGGTGGGATTAGCTTGGGTGATGCCGAGACGGGTAATGGACCTCCTTGCTTCTTGGAAAGCTATCCAGGGTAACTCTCAGATTGCCTCTATTTGAAAGATGGTTCCAATATGTTTATGGTGGTGTATTTGGAGGGAGAGGAACAAAAGAAGTTTTGAAGATCAAGCGCGGTCAACGGAGGAGCTTAGAAGTCTATTTTTTCAATACTTTATTCCATTGGTCAATTCTAATTGATTTTCACTGCTTGTCATTTCATGAATTCCATGTATCTCTAAATGAAGCACGCATAGGTGTTGCTCTTGTATATATCCCGTATACTTGGGCTTTTGCCTATTCTTCTGATCAATCAAATCTAAAAAAACGATTAAATGAAAATTACAAAATTAACTTATACAACTACTATATCAAATAATATATTATATCTATAAATATTTAAAAAATTTATATGTAAACATTTTGGTTTGATTCGGTCTGGTCCAAAAACCCACATCTTGGGACCAAACCGAAAACCAAATTTCTCATACACCATGGACCAACATGATTTTGGGTCCAATCCAGTCCAGACCAAACCGTTTGGTCCGATCGGTTTTTCCAGTCCAGACCAAAAATCTTTCACCCCTACTTGGTGGCATGCTCCTTCCAAGTCTAAGATTCAAATCCTCTTGGGTGCAAACAATTTCTAGGAGCCATGGACTAGGGGAAGTTCCCTAGACTTATCCAAGGTGCACTTGCGGGAAACTTCTTGCCGAGGGCCTATGCACCCCCGAGATTAGTCAGGACTTTGTTCTCGGACACCCAGTGCCAATCAAAAAAAATTTCTTCAAATTCACATCTCCCCAACAAGCACAAAGAACTACCAACTGATATGATCATATGCCTTCTCAAGCTGCATTTGCTTCGACTTAAAATGAGGAAGATAGGAAAATGTGTTCAAATGAAAATATTTTTTGAAAGAACTACTGATTTTCTGATGTTTGGTTGACACCTTGAAAATTATACAGAAAAGAATTTATGGTGTTTGGTTGCATTGAAAACCATGACTAAATTTATATGACTATATATTAATAATTTTGATTCATAATACTAATATCCTCAAGAAAAATAGAAAATCCATCTAATAATTCTTACTATTATTTATTTGCAAAAATTTAAAAAAAAAAATTATATTCGCTGTAAATGCAGAGTGAAGGATTAGAGAGAGAGCATGTAAGGGAGAAATATCAAATCTAATAATCTTTAAGATCATTTGTAATGGTAAAATTCTTTCAGCAAAATATTCTCTCTTATTTGAGTGAAAAAACTATTTATTCCCTGCGTGAAGAAAAACACGTAAAGCAAGGAGTGGAAAATGACTTTACTGGCCGGGAGAGCGGTAAGTCACTTTGCACCTCATGCACATGATTTTCCCATTGACCCACTAACCATTTTCCGTTGACCACTCTTTTACGCCCTTTCAAAACAGGCCAAGAGACGAAAATGTTTTCCCAGAGAATATTTTCAGCTGAAACAACTTTTTTTTTTATAAGTATTTTCAGCTGAAACAACTACTGCCTCAATATCAACTTCATAAAACATACACCCATCTCTGGATCTAAGTTCACTTTCCTAACCCTTGTTGACAATAAGGACAGAGTCTAGCGTTTGTCTACCTCTGACAAATGCTTTCTAGGGCTTCAAAGTAAATCTTCTCTATCACCATATGCTAGGGGTGCTACCCGCATGGTGCGGGGCGGGGGCACCCCCTCCCCGCACCATGCGGGTGGAGGGGTTTTATACCCCGTCCCCCGCCCCCGGGAGGCAGGGGCGGGGCCCCCCGCCCCGCTACCGGGGGGTGCGATTGAAACCGCACCCCGCTCAACCCATTGTCTAAAAATTTTTTTTGTCTAAAAATATTTTTTAGACCTAAATTATAATATAATTTAAAGTATAAATTAAAATTTATACATTTAAAAAAAATATAAACTCATTAGAGTTATATTTTGGATTGCCTTGGCTTCCTAGGCAACCATTATATAGGAAACCAAGACAATACAATAGTGATAGTTAAGCAATGTGGGACTTAACACTAAGTCCCACATGGCAATACACTAAGTCCCACATTGCTTAACTATCACTATTGTATTGCCTTAGCCTCTTATATAATGGTTGGCCTAGGAAGGCAAGGCAATCCATTAACTTGAAGTTGAATTCAAGTTTTCTACAAATTGTATATATCTATATACAATATATTTATATAAATTATTTATATAAATAGTAAAAATTATAATTTTTTATACTAAAAAGGGAGGGAGTGCAGAGCGGGGGGCGGGGCCCCGCTAGGGTCAATCCGCCCCCCGCCCCCGCATGGGGTGCTCCATGCGGGGCGGGGCGGAAGCCGGGCGGGGCAGCGGGGGCGGGTACCCGCTGCCCACCCCTACCATATGCAGCCTATTAGCAAGAACTTTAGAGATTATCTTGTAAACCCTGCTCACTAAACCAATAGGTTTGTAACCTTCAACATCCACAGCCTATTATCTAGTGTTTGTCTACCTCTAACAAATGTTTTTGTAACATACGGGTCCAAATTTAGGGCTTAAAACTAGTATTATATATTTTTGTTACTATTTTTATTTTCATTCTATTATCATTTTAGGAAATATGCCAACAGATAAATTAAGCCACTTATTCCTTTCTATCAAAACCTCGTGTAGTTATCCATTAGTTTCCATATTAGATTAGTTTCCCAGTTTGAAATTACAACTCGATTCCTCAAAATCCTCTCAGGATCCATATTCTCGTAGGAATAATTTTCCTAGTATGGCCAACTCCAAACCCAAGCATATGTAATAAGTACTCATGCCGCTTCCCTCCCCATCGTCTTCAAAACCCCACGAAAACCCTCTGCTAAATACCCAGAGATAGAGCACTGTCGCATAAGCCCCATTCTCGGCCCAACCACCGCCGACCACCCTAGGACGTCGGAGCACCACCCACGACGCCAGAAACTGCCGACCAACCTAGCCCCATCGCACCCACTCCCTTAGGTAAGCCACTGCCGTCGCACGCACCCCTGCCCCTCTCTCGGTGATTTAAGTTTCGACTCCATCTTTATCTAAACTCTCTCTCTTTCTCTCTCTCTCTCCCTCTCTCGGGGTCGCACCATCATCAAAAACCCCCAGTTGCGCCGCCGGTCACTCCCAGCCACCACGCAACAGCTCCTTCCCCTCGGTAACGCACTATCACTTAGAAATCAGGAAGCAGCGCTAAGAGGTAAATAGTATGATCATATAAATGCATGCGTACTGTGAATATTATTGCTATGCATGAAAATATGATGTGTTTATGATGGTCATCCGCCACGCTAAGAAACAAGTCAAGGTTAGATTTCCTTACACGATCTTTGATGAAATATGAAATTATGCTTGGATGAATGAATGTTACCAAAATCACATGGAAGCCATGAGATGTTCATGCAGTAATTTAAGTCTAGTATGCCATGTAATAGAATAGTTAGATCATGTATGCCATGTTCATGCCATGTTCATGTAGTACTTAGATCATGTATGCCATGTCATGTAGTATTTAGATCATGTATGCCATGGAATGTCATAAAATGTTCAGATCATGTTATGTCATGTCATGTTGTGCCATGCCATGTACAAGAATATGTCATATTATGTTATGTCAAGAACAAGAATATGCCATGTTAAGAAAGCTCATGAAGCCTAATGTATTCTCATGCATTAAGAAAGATAAGAAGTTTTAAAGACGGTGCCACGGACTCAAGCGTGGTTAACCACAAGTTAAGTGAAACACAGACCCAAACGTATTTCACTCCAAGATATTCAGTTACGTGAAACACGGACCCAAGCGTGTTTCACTCCATGTTATTCAGTTAAATGAAACACGGACCAAAGCGTGTTTCACTCCATATTATTCAGTTAAGTGAAACACGGACCAAAGCATGTTTCACTCCATGTTATTCAAGCGTGTTTCACTCCATGTTATTTAGTTAAGTGAAACACGGACCCAAGCATGTTTCACTCCAGATTATGCAAGTTAAGTGAAACACGGACTCAAGCGTGTTTCACTCCATGTTATGTAAGTTAGGTGAAATACGGACCCAAGCATGTTTCACTTCATGTTAAGACAAGATAAACAAGTTATTATGCATTCACGTTACATGTTGCCATGATTATGAATGTCTCCACTCATGTTAATGACAAATAAATATGTCGTGCTAATCCATGATGATGTATGTGTGAAAAGTCTTCAAGAATTAAGTCTATGCTAGGCTGAAATATGTTTTACGGTATGGTGTACTATTTACTGAGTATTCAACTCATTTTTGTTTGTTTTTCTATTTTCTTCTTCTGTCTAATTGTCACAGATGGAGTTTATGATGACGCAGAGCTAGATGGCCAGGAGTAGGTCTAGAATAAAGACTTAGGAAGGAATAAGTGATATTCACACAAGAATTAGATTTCTTTTATGTCTTTCACAAGGATTGGTTTACGTTCTTTTACCTTACGTTCAGTTTTCGAAACAATTATGTTCATTTCAGTTTTTGATGCTTTTCAATAAATGAGGTAATTCAGGATATGAATCTCTTTACCGGGCATTATGTTATGAATGTTAGTGACATCTCTACCCTACGGGTACGGGGTGTTATAGCTTTCTAGGGCTTCAATGATATTCTCTACCACCATATACAGCCTATTAGCAAGAACTTTAGAGATTATCTTGTAAACCTCGCTCACCAAACCAATAGGTTTGTAATCTTCAACATCCACAACCCCCTTTTCATTTGGGTATAAGAGTGATGAAGGTAGCCATTAAGCCTTTTTTCACTCTTACAATGGACATGAAAATCATAGAGCACCAACATAAGATCTTATTTTATTGCATCCTAGCATACCTGAAAGAAAGCCATAGAGAAACCATCCGGGCTAGTGCCTTCTCATTGTTCAAAGCTTTCAACACTTTTAACAACCTCTATCCCCTCAAAAGGGCTCTCAAGCCCTAAGGACGACTCCTCCCCAACAGATTCAAAAGCTAGGCCATCCAACTTAGGCCTCTAAGAAATTGATCAAAGAACATTCAATCATAGAACTGCATGATAAGACTCCTAACCTAAGTTTCATCAATAGAGATCGAGACATCAATCAAAAGCATATTAATTGAATTGTTTTTCTGATTCAAGTTCGCACTAGATGGAAAAACTTTACTCACCTATCACCTTCTCCTAACCAGAGAGCCTCTGACATCAGCCTCCGGCCTCCAGCACAACTACTCTAGTAATGTAGCCGCTACAGGTCACTTATTACTTGGTTATTTCTAGTCTTTTCTTCGACAGATGAAGTCTCACTTCTTCCACCCTATCAAAAACCTGCAGCTCTTCTATTAAAGACTTTATCTGATACTCTACACTGCCAAAAGTCTGGTCAGTCCTAAGCAAAGTCCCCTTTCAAAGCCTTAAGTTTCTAGGTCGAAATGGAACTTGGGGAACTTTGGAAAAGGAACAGGCTGCTGTATATTCTTCCACGTAGACTTTGATCTTCACCACCAACCTTCTGTCCCAAATCAGCAGTAATCCACCAATCCAATTGGTGGCACCCCCATAGGCTTCAAATGCATCTTCTAAAAATCAACTCCAGCTTGGTCTCCTCAAAACAATCACTTTTGGAAGCTTTTATACTATAGGGCGCTTGTCAGCATCATTCAACCCTCTTTAACATTCCAAGAAATCAACTTAGGCTTCATAAAGAAACAGAAGTCACCCCACCCTCAACTTTTCTACGGCTAGAACGGGCATCTCTAGATTCATAATTTATAGATGAGGAAAGTCTTTTCAATTCTCTGTTCTCTTTTACACCTTTTCTGGAGGTAGAACCCAACCTCTGATAGGAGTCGCTTGCTTCGATATCAATAAGCAACACCATAAGTTGATCTTCAAACTCCTCACACAAGCGACACGCACAACATTTTTTCATTATTTTGTGACAAACATGCGCTTTCTTTATCACTTCTGATCTACTTTTTCAAAAAAGGACTTCATTCGAGATAAGATTCGGACAAAAGAAACTTCTACACAATTTATGAAATCTAAAGACCAGCTTACAAGTATGCTGTGGACTTAGATAATATATAAGTTCAAACCTTTTTTTTTTTTTTTTTTGATGAATAAGAAAATTTTATTAAGACAAGTGACAAGGCAAAGCCCAAGTACACATGAAGTATACAAATACTGAACCTAGTTACAAGTCAGGAACTAGAAAAAGAAACAAGAAAATCATGGACACTAGTTCCATTAAAGGCCATGACCAAAGCCAACAAAAATAAGGTATATATATGCTCTAAGAGAATTAGCATTGGCTTCAGCAAATTAATTTTTTAATAATATTATTTTAAATTTATTTCCTGCACTAACCATATGTTAGTTAATACTTACTAAATATTACTTAAATTATTATTTCCCAACTAATTGTTTTCCTCAACCTAATTATTTTTTGATAAGTAATAATCTTTATTGATGAGAATGAAACTAGGCAATGCCCACCTCAAACTAATTATTCAACAAACACATTTTAGAATAAAACGTGAGAAATATTAAAGTAGTTGGGTCTGAAATTTTAGAATAAAATATTACTTTTGAAGATGAATAGTACATCTTCAAATATGAAGAAACACTTGGAAATACTGTAGCTCATAGTTGAAGCCACTAGTATTTAACTACTCCAATGCAGATGATTCCATCTCTATTTCTTCAAATTTTGAATATGAATTGGCATTTGGCTAATAAGCCAATACCAGTGCTCTAACTGGAGAGAGTAACGAAAAATTATTCTAATAATAAATCTTAGAGGGCATCCATGTGGTATAGACAGCATTATACTAGTCAGCTGTACAATTCATTCCAAGTAGATATAATACCATATTGCAAGGGTTGAAGCATGCTTTCCATTTGTTGACAAAGGGCAATGGGAAAGTAGAATACAATTTACACCAATTTATACCAAATAGAAAATTAATCTTGGCAAATTGAGAGCTTCTTACGCACTCATTGAAAACTGATGCAAGGTCTCATATACGAAAGAAGCACACCAAAAATAAAAGGCCATCAAAATTAAAATAACATCCCAGGAAGTTATCAGACTAACCTTCTTTTCCTTCCCCAAAATTTCTCTAATCGGACAATGTGCCGCAGTCACACATAGATTCTACAACCAGAAATGTAAACAGATGAACCCAAAATCTAATAAATTAATTAATAATCCAGCTAATCCAGATGACAGAAAGCAGATAACAAAGATAAAATAAGGAAAACCTTTAGGTCACTCCCAGAATAACCATCTGTCATATTTGCAATTGTTTCCAGATCAACATCAGGTGACAGCTCTTCTTTCGCTAAAATGACTCCGAGAATTTTTTCTCTGTTTGAGACATCTGGAAGATTGACCATCAATCTGCAAATGATAATGGTATATAGGAACTGAATGATACTTGTTTTAAGCCAAATAAAATGGAACAAAGTGACGACTTGTGAAAAAATGGTGGAATAAAGTAATGACAAGCACAATTTGTTTACCTCCGGGGAAGCCTCCTAATAACAGCCTCGTCAAGGTCAAAAGGCCTATTGGTAGCAGCAAGTACCAGCACACGCTCCTTATCCTTTGTACGCAGACCATCCCAATTCACCATAAACTCATTCTTCATTTTACGCATAGCCTCATGCTCTCCAGGATTTTCCCGTCTCCCTAGCATGCTATCAACCTGCAAAAAAAATTGAATGTACGAATTTTTTGGAGGGTGAGAGAGGAGGACTCAACGGAAAATTCTGAGGGATATGGCAATCCACCCCCCACTCCCGGGAGAAAAAAGGGGGTGGAATTTGGAATAAACTAACTACATCAAATATAAAAGTCGATGCATTCAACCAACCTCATCAACAAAAACAACACTAGGAGCAATTTTGCTTGCTAGAGAAAAAACTGCTTTGACATACTTCTCCCCTTCGCCAAACCACTGCAAGAAAAAGAGACATCATTTAAGTTCAAAAGAAGCTAAAAAGGTGATTGCAGATGCCATTCCTATATGCATAAATTTTTTTTTTTTATCAGTTATTCCTATATGCATAAATACCTTTGAAGTAATGCTTGACATTGATATGTTGATAAAGTTTGCACCGGCCTCGGTGGCAACTGCCTTGGCAAGCATTGTTTTCCCAGTACCAGGAGGCCCAAAGAGTAATATTCCCTTGCAAGGCTGTAAAATGAGTGTCCATATTAAGAAGTTGAATGTATAAGATATAAAATAAACCACACAAGATCACCCCCCCCCCCCAAAAAAAAAATCCAAAACAGACATGCGCATGGGAAAATAAAGTTAGGAGAAACTAGTGAAAAAAAATATACAGCTTCTCACCTTAGTCAGCTGTCCTTTACAAAACAATTCAGGCCTCTGAAGAGGAAGCATCACCAATTCCTTCAGAGTATCCTTTACATTTTCTAAAGCCCCAATATTATCAAATGTAACCCCAATGTCACTTGGTGGAATAACATCGGCAAGAAGTTTCTTCTCAAATTCATTCTCGGTGACCACATCCTGAGAAATTTTGAGATTAAACTGAATCAAATCTCAAACAAATAGGAGTATATTTAATTCTCAGAAATGAATGGGAGAGGTGGCAATCAAATCTGTGATAAAATAAAGTAGATGTTAACTTTACCTTAAGTGATTTCTTCAAGCTCTTGTTTTCATTTTGAATGCTCTGCAGAATGTTCAGCCCATACTTAATGCTGCAAATAAAACATCATGAATAATGTTAACACGGAACAACAGAGCGATGAACCATCTTTAACTGATTAATTATGAACTTTGAAAGCAATGATAACCACAATTAGAAACACTAGGGCTACCTCTCAGAAGAAATCACAAGTTTAGCATCTTTGACTGACACTTCAGAATGATGCATAAATTGGTTACTTAGAGCCCATCCTACTATTTTCTCCACACCTATCATAAGAATATTTGAAGGAAAAATGATAGTACAAGTTTATATCAATGTAAAAATCACTGCATGATTCAGGAAAACAAAATTGAGACCAGGGATTCATACTTTCAGTAGTAAGGGCTTGATCTTTAATACACAAAGTTTCAAGGTCAGGGCACTCCAAGCCAATTCGGTTGAGAACCTAAAACCAAAAGGTACTTTGTAAATATCCAACACTAACACAAAGTCAACCAGGCTCTTTTTTTTATATAGGTGAAACAAATTATACCAGACAATATAATTTATAAATTAAAATGAAAAACCAATAGAAAATAATAATTAAGTAATCTGATCGATATAACAACCAAGGAATTTCCAGGAAATATAAGTTTTAAGAATTTCCAAAGCTGATGAGGAAGTAACCTAAGATTTATAAACCTGCAAATAAGAAGGTACATCAGTCCACCAGGGCTACCCATAATGCATGTCCTCGTGTGGGTGTGGGTGTGGGTGTGGGAGATACAGACAGACAGACAGACAGAGACAGAGATCATACTCTTTTTTTTCTTTTTTGATATATAATTCAATTTTATTGAAGGCACTAAAGGTCACAACCCAAGTACACAGGGATCACACTAACCACCTCAGATATTATTCATAAATGGGCGTCTAATTCCGACTAGGCCCGAATTATGCAACAAATGTACATGTCGTAATGCTACTCAGTCATATCGTCCAAGGTTCTATAAAGAATATTATGATAAGCCTGGATTCTTCTTCTAGGCAGAAATAGCTATCAGCATATAGTAATATTAGGAGAAAGTAAGATCCCCAAACAACATGATCAGATTATACTCACTAAACGAATGCTGACAATATTTGATTGAGCTTTCAGGGTTTCAACATCACGCTCCAACTGTTGCTTCCAGTCCGAAAGTAAAGTTTCATCCTGTCAGAAAGAACAGAAATATAAGATGCTTCAGAAAATAACAGCAGCAGCATTGTGGCATAAATGAAGGTGGGCTCAATACCTGAGGCAGCTGTATCATTACTTTGTTGGGAAAGAGTCGAGTGAGTTGCTTCATTGTTTTTGGGGTTTCTTTGCTCCTATCATGCAGTCTACCAAAGTTATCCTGGACACAAAGCAATAGCAACATTATTTGGATCAACATCGACTAGTAACTGCACTGATGTGCATCTGTGCAAGTGCATGTACATCTTAGTTTATTTTTATGTGCGTGCGCGCATGAGAGAGAGAGAGAGAGAGAGAGAGAGAGAATCATATAGCAAATGGAATTTTACAATCTGATGGAAAATTATATACACAATAGACAAGTTTTCTTTTGATGAAGTGGAGCCTCAACAAGGCAGGCCCCGTCAGACATACCTACCCATGAGGAGTAAACATTGAACATACGATCTCGCTTGCCAAGCCATGGGTCAGGAAATTCAGGGAAACTCTGAGCACAAAATCAAACCTAGAAGGTCCAAGTCTACAGCTCATTCCAAGCCCTTCCTTTGACCACAATAGACGAGATTACATTATAGACAAGATTACTATTCCATAAGTAGAGTATTGACCCGAAATCAGGTCAGTGGCTACCTTGCCGCCATGGCACTTAACCAAAGGTCATGTCATATGATCTTTCACAATAATAAAGGCCAGTGGCATGTCACTGTGATGGAAGCCTCACTCTCACTCATGTGTTTGTGGCGTGTTGCGTGATTGAATCTAGGGTTACCTCAAGGCAACACAAAGATCCCAATGGGTTAGTTGATGAAAATTAAGACTAACTCAAGCTAGCACTCAATTTCTGAAAGTTGGAAGAGAAAATTCTCATTCATTAAAAATAGCATAATGATGAATTACAAGCCAAAAAGCCAAATAAATAGTAGTAGGGTTTGGCTAGACCTCCCCCAACCTCTTTTGAATTCCTAATCCCAAAACAAATCAAACTCCTATGTTTAAGGAAACCATCTTATCAAATGCCTAAAATAAAGGAAATAAACTAGGAGATAACTTAAACAAGTGATAATAGATAAATCCCTAAACTAAAGGACATATGGCCTAAAATTAAGGAATTTGTCATCTTGTCATCCAATCCCTAAAATCAAGGAATTGGCCAACACTTGAGACTCCTCTAGTTGCACTTGTCTTGGACGCCCATCACCTCACCACCCAAACCATGCATGCAACCCAATGCAACCCTCCTAGCCTCGGCACGCCTAGCCCTCCTAGTGGCATTATAAATGGCCATCTTGGATCTCCATCACACTGCCATGATTCACACCTAGCTAAGGATATATCACACCATCTGCCACGACTCACGGTGTCTAAATATTTATGACTAACATCTTTATGTCCATGAAATAACATGACGTGAGTCCTTGTTCACAAATCATAGCGAGTGATGCTACAACCCAACTACCAAGTGCATACACATCATAATTATGCATATCCCCAAATAAATGCGTAAGCATAAAGCATTCATAAAGCAAACAATATCAAGCACACACTCAAAGAGCAAAGGCATGTAGAACTGCAATGCCTCATTTCTATCCATAGTGCACATGCACACAACTCCATGCCCACAACTTACACCAAACACAGTGCATATATATGCAACATACTTAATAAAGCCAACCAATTAAACATTCGATGCTGGTGGCAGTTCCATATTAGATCCTTACAGAGCCAACTCCTGTAGCCCAGTCTATGACCATCTAGATATCCAAACACCTCCTAGGATGCATTAAGCCATCGTCCAAAACATCTTGCCGTGACAGCTCCCGAGAAGTGTAACACACATCAGCAGACTTCAAGAATAGACAATTTGAAAATTCCCTATAATCACTTATAAAGCCCAGTTTCACCTAGTAAGTAGATAATGTGGGACATAGCACCTATGACTACCTTTATAACCTATCCACTCTATGTGAGCCAGCTTGTCAAGTTTATACCATGATTCCATAAGGCAATCACACAGTAGACGCATGACAACATACATGCTTTACCACATCAAAAGACCATGCTGAATGCTGTTCCCAGACCAAGATACATGAATCAAACCTCTAATATGAAGAACTTGTCATAGCTCTGTCGGTATACTGCCTCAAACAGCCTCTGAAACATGATTTCATGCAAATTAGACATGTCATAATACAAGGACATACATACACAAACTTTATCCATGAAAGTCAAAGCAAGTTATGGTCACATGATGCTGTCCATGTTACAGCATCAAGGAAAACCAAAAAAGAAAAAAAGGCTTTGGCTGCGAAATGCATACCCGAGACCCTGGAGACTAAGTTTGCCAATTTTCATCAATTCCTCTCATAAGAGTTAAACCCTAGAACAACCCTTCTAATCATATATCAGTATACATGTTTTCATCACATCAAGAAATCAAAATTGAGAGCTTTTACCAGCTGTGTACTGAGAACCTTAGTGAATTGATAGATTTATATTAGACCATGGAACATCCACTTTGACGCACACCATTATGCATGCTTCAGAACAGCATGAGACCAAAAACTCTTCTTTCTCTTTTTATAAGTAATAAGAAATTTAATTGACAAGTAAATAGACATAGCCCAAGCACACAGGAAGTATACAAGAGAAAACACCTAAATACAAGCTAGGAACTAGAATAGGCTAAAAGCAAATCATGAAGATTATCTCCATTCGATACAATAACCTTTAGCCAAATACACAAAGTCCTAAAGAAAAACTCTCTAAGTTCTCCCATCGAGCGCTTTCTATCTTCAAAGCATCGCCCCTTCCTTTCCAACCACAAGCACCACATCAAAAATGACAGAATCATCTTCCATTCTGCCACAATGCGATGACTCCCCTTAAAACCTTGCCAACATGATAAAAGATCCACCACTTACTTAGGCATCACCCAAACAATACCCGTCCTACCAAAAATCTCATCCCACAAAGTCTTAGCCACCTCACAATGAAGAAATAAATGGTTAACAGATTCACCATCTTTCTTACACGTGAAGCACCAATCCACAACAAATAATCCATGCTTTCTCAAATTATCCGTGGTAAAGATATTTCCAAGGGATGCCAACCAACAAAAAAAATGCAACTTTACTAGGCACCTTAGATCTCCAAATGCTCTTCCAAGGGAATTATGGGCACATTGATAAGTTAGCTCCTTTTATAAGGAGCTAACTGAAAATCTCAAGATCCTACCCTAGAGACCAAAAACTCCAAGTGTAGGATCTGCCCTTACGGCTTACACCCATGAAAAGCCATAGTTTCATGAAAAGCCATAGTTTTATCTGTCACCAGAAGGTCATGAAAAACCTGATAGAAACTTTCCTAGAACCAAAATTTCTTTTCATGTTAGGCATGATTATGATCAAAAAGCATGGTTACACAAAAAAAGGCATATGATAAACCCTTGGCACAGCACATACATTTGTGACCAGACATGTTATAGAGAAGGAGGTGCTGACAGCAAGCCCAGACAGCCTTGACAACTATGTTTTCTCCATAGTTTGTAATGCCCCAATAGAAGACCCAAGCCACATGACCTGTACTCTAAAAGGACTAGTCAATGATATAATTGGAGCCCCATTTGAACAATTATAAAGAGCAAGAACTTCTCCCTCCCAAACAATTTGTGATCTCAAACACCACCAACCCTTATCACTTATCATATAGAGTATCACAATCCCCCCCCCCTAAATTCCCAACTTCCTTGCCGGGCTAGTCCATCATAAGTGGCATGGCTAAAGTCTCACATTTCTAGTTGGGGTAGACTCTAATACCATTTGTAACACCCCAATAGAAGACTCAAGCCACATGACTTATACTCCAAAATGACTAGTCAATGATACAATTGGAGCCCCATTGGAACTATTATAAAGAGCAAGAACTTCTCTTTCCCAAGCAATGTGGATCTCATACACCACCTATTCTTATCACTTATCGTATGGGGTATCACATAGTTAAACATGTACCATGAACAAGAACATGCACATATGAAGTCACGGATATGTTGAGAACTCACCCATAATGTCCCAACCATACATATCACCCATGTCAATGTGCACTTAAAAGAGAACCTGAATCTCCCAATCATACATGCAAAATGACAACACTGAAAAACTATGCAACTAAAGGAGATGTCAAGTATGCACTGTTATGCATGAGAACAATTTTATAACACTCATTTAGAATCAAATATAATTAAAAAAGAATGCTTTGGAAATAAACACAAATGAGAAAAAAATAGAGTTTGAAATAAAATCTATACATACATAGATAAGTTAGTGACAAGCTTTATAAGCTAAAGAGCACCCCTAAGACACCTAAACAAATGCACATTGAAGCACACATCCACCCACATGCTACAAAGTGGGAAAAAATGCAAAAGAAATGGCAGAGGTCAGCATACCGGAAAGGCAAGATCAAGCAAAGCTGTCTGGTTGCTTCCAAACTTTGTGAATAGAAGTCCACCAGGATGGGACTGGAAACACAATTTCCAACATCAAGCGGGAACAGTAATTCAGCAGTAGGCCATATACAAATCTGGGATGATATAATTAATACCCTACAATTACAAACAAACCAACACAATGAAACAATCAATTTCTTACCTTCTCCTTACGACTGTCCAACTGGGTATGGGAGCCAATTATCACAACATTCTCCAGCAAATTTTCAAGCTTGTTCTTTAAGACTGTATATGAATCTGAGCTACCCACCAAAGCCTTTTCTATCTCTTTCATGAACAATATTAACGGGCTGGTTTTACTTTCTTTTGATGCAACCTACAAGCATGAGACACCTTAAACCTGGATTCTAAAACACCACCACCACTTGGACCAGTAAAGAGTGGGAAGTACCTCAAAGAGTTCATTAATAGCAAGCTTGTCAATGTCATCACCTCCAAAACCATCTAAACGTTGTAAACTATTGGCTGCAGATCACAGCACAAGTCACACAAGATAACAGAAAACCAAGGCACATGGAAAGCCAGAATACAAAATAAAAGAATCACCAGAACAAAAGAAGCCATGATCATCTTCACAGAGGCCACCAAGATTGTTTCCATCTGGAATTGATTTATCAAATCTGACGCCAATTTTTGAATTACCATTTTCTTCAAAAGCAAGAACAACTTTGCCTCGAGAACCAGTTGTTGGTCCCCTGCTTAAGCATTAAAAAAAATAAAAATAAAAAGAGAAGAAGAAACAGGAGAAGAGAATAAATTAAGAATTAAGGTGTTTTAGATAGGACACCACTAACTTCACATCAAACATACTTAAGTTATGAGTACAACTAAATAATAAGAGATCATTAGTCACTCTCTCAACACAAAAATTAGTATCATATAACTACCTTTTGTGCAAGTATTGGAGTTTAATTCAACTCAGTTAAATAAATAGAGAATTCCAATCACCTTGTTCAAACAATGTTTGCAAAATGATTTTCCGTTTCGCACCAATATGAATAGAATTCTAGTACTAAACTGGTTCCACACAGTGAAATATACTAGTTTACTTGATATCAAAAGTTTGTTAGGCAAATCATTTCTGTGCAAAATCCAACAAAATCTTTAGAGTACAAAGTCTCAAAAGCATTTAATTCTAACACCTTGATGATTAAAAAAAAAAGGAACCTTTTTTATATAAGTACGTAATGGGCGAAACAAAACCTTCATCCCACATCAATCCTTATATGCCAATAAATGGTATTTGATACCATATATCATATCATGCAGAAACAATACCTTAACGGACCATTTTGCAGTGGCGAAACTCCAGAAGGTAATGTACCCACAAATTTTACTCTATCACCTGTAAATTTTATATAACTCAGCTATAGAGTATCAGTATGTATACTAAATAAAGCAATACAGAACCATAAATAACATAACAACCAAGCAAAAGGATACTCAAGTGTCCATATCTTAGAGTTACACTAAACTGGGGGAAGAAATGACATGCCTGCTTTGAGTGTAGTGCTTTTTGATGATGCAGTGGATGCTTCCTGCTTCGGCATAGCCTGAGAGCTTAATGTGGAACCACCTGTAATATTGGCCTCAACGCTAGAAGCTGGTTTCTTATGCTGAAACCCAGCAGCCTGTGCAGATCGTTTAACAAAAATTGATGCTCGTTCAGTCCTCAAAGCTTCTTTCACAGAGTCAGAATCTTTGGGTGTTGGTCCCTAAATTTATTTGCAATGATACAAAAAAGGGAGGACAAAAAGGTAAGATACCTATAAAACTACAAAATTGGAGTTCAACCTAGAGAATCTAATTCATTGTCCAAAATGTCAAAAAAACTGCAGTTGGGAGAATTTGAGGCTTAAACACAGCAATAAAAATCCTAAAAAACAAAGTAGATAAATGTCTGTAATGAAATAAAAAATTCTATAAAGATAAAAGGAAGCTTACGCCAGGCAATAGAAGAGAATCAGCAATTAATAGTCTAGCACCAAAAACATTTGTGGTTTAAACACAGTAATAAAAATCCTAAAAATCAAAGTAGATAAAAATGTCTGGGATGAAATAAAAAATTCTATAAAGACATTAAAAGGAAGCTTACGCCAGGCAATAGCAGAGAATCAACAATTAATAGTCTAGCACCAAAATGTTTGGCTAGTGCCTTTGCCAGAGTTTCTTGATATATCTCCGAACCTATAAAAATTCAATTAAAAATGTCTCATCCAGGATCAGGAAGGAAAAAACAAAAAAACTCCCAAAAATCAGAAGCATATCAACATAGAAATGGCAGCACTACCTGCAGGACCAGATAATAATATGCGTGCGGACACAGTAGGTAGGTCTGAGGCGTATTTAACAAATTTCTTACACTTCAAATGAACATATGCTGAAGCAATCAAAACATCCTTGGTTGTGTCACTGTAACACCAACAAATCCAAACAAGATAAGTCTTCAACATCCATAAGAATGTGTATCGTGTATGGGAAATATCAGTGTGGATCAAACAAGGAAATATAGGAGTTTGGGGCCTTTTTTTCTTTTTGTGTACTTTCCTACACATGGAATGCACAAAACACTGACAAATAAACCAAAGAATCAAGTAATTTTCCAATGAGATCAAACGTAATTAAAAGTTCAAGGCACAGTTTTGTACCTTAAGTAATATGGGAAACTATCAAATGAAACGTCAATCTTGTCAGGATTGAGAATTCCTAGTTGTAATCTATCTTTATATGCTTGCCTCCTAGTTGATATCAAAATTGATGGAGAATCAAAATCCTTGAGAAGTTCTCTCATTTCCCTTCGCTCATCAAGTCTTTTAGAGATGCTGCCACTCAAATCAAAATCTGAAGAAGATGAACCAGCAAGCATCCGCAAGAGTGGCCTCAATTCATAATTCGCTGCAGGGGCCTTTCCAATGATTGCGTCCATAAAAGGATCCAATCCAAGACTAGCAAGATTGGGATTTTCATTGGCAGCATCAGGGGATGGGACAACAGTTTTCTTTCTAGACGAAATACCAGCAAGACCATTGTCATTAGCACTATCCTTCATGTCAATATCTGGGGTATGACCATCTGATCCTCCACAGCCAGAAGGTAGTATGGACATCTCAGTGTTCTGCTCCACATTCTCACCAGTTTTTGCAGGTGCCTGAAGTAAGGATAACTCTTTTGGAAGATTTGACAAAGATGCTAAAATTGATGCTCCGGCAACAGCTGAGGGGTCCCCAGATCTTGCCTCAATATGAATCCCCTTCATTGGAGCACTATGCGCTTCTAATATGCTTACAGGAGTAGTTAAATTATCACTGGTGAGCTGTTGAAAGATCTGATTTCATGTTAAGGAATATGTAGAATGTCTGTAGGGGGAATAAAAATATTACATGATTGCATCACACAATCGAACAAAGCAACCACATCAAAAACAACATGAGGATTTCTTCTTTATTTTGTAGGTGCTCAAAATAACTACAAACTGAACTACATTACTCACAATGGGCTGCTCCGTAAATATTTGGAGGAAAAATAAAGGATACATAAGCATGTTTTCCAGAAGGAGTGAAGATGACCTCATCACCTCCGCTTAGAATGACACTAGAATTTTTTCTATAAATCTTGCCATTTACTTGCACAGCACCTTTGCGCCCTGTGATTTCCAGTAATGTAACAGATGAACCTTCACGCTATCCAAAATTAAGACGAACATCAGTACTATAACGAGCCATCATGAAACAAATTAAAAGCAAGTTCCTTGCACTGTAAAGAGAACTAACCTCTATATGCCTCAATCTACACAAATTATCACTAATGGATGGATCTTCAAGTAACAAATTGCATCGACTGCCTTGACCAACAGTGAACGTAGTATCACGCATTTCCCGGTGAGGGTTCTGGAAAACCAAACAGCAGATTAGTTCAAAAACAATATAACACCAATATCAAGTTTAGAATCCAACCTCTCATGAGAAGAGACGAACAAAAAATCAACCCCTCAATTTCCTAGCAAACTGGAAAGACATATCACACCAAAATAAATACAAGAATTGAAACTAATTTAGCAGATTTTGACTCCAGGGGTCATTTTGGAATCAAAAACAGAATCCATGTATCTTGAGGCAAGAAAAAAAATCTAGCATAAAGAGGGCATGGGAAGAGAGAAACTAGTATATATATAATTTTATTTGATAAGTATATATATATGTATACTTATCAAAGCATCTACTTTGCTTATATTAAGCCACATCATCCCATTACCTTAATAAATTTTATCATTTAAATATTTCAAAAGTTTAGAAGTCCAAAAATTTCCAAGCATTTTATTATTTTTCCATTTTGAGCCCTTAACGCTGCTCTTCTGCCCAAAGACCCTTCAATTTCCTATCTATTCTCCTAACAAACCTTCAATTTTCACACTTCAATACTATTCTGCCGTTTATTTTTTATCGGTAAACTATTCTGCTGTTTATCACCTTCTATTTCAATCTTAGATACCACATGAACCCCCTCATCTTCTCCAATTGAAATCCGAGCCTTTCGTTTATGCCACAAAAGGGAGTATTATGCTACAGAAATCCGAGCTATTAGGATTAAGATGGCACCTCTTCATGCTTTAGCCAATTGGTATCTAAGAATGTATTGCCTGTACTACAAAAGTTGGTAACTTCTCAAACCTTTATTAGATATAGGGTGAAATAAAAATTCTCTGATGTAAGGATTCTGTTCGTAATATCTCTAGTTTCACGAACTAATTCATCTCTTCACCCCCAATTATTATCCACAGAGTCAGACAACCCAAAAATTGGAACATTGAAGAGACTACATATATATATATATATATATATATATATATATATATATCTTAGAGGGAGGTTACCTCGTAAAAGAATCATTACCGGATTCCACAGAAAATAAGAAAAAAAATCAGTAGAAAATATAAGAAATTCTTGATAGAAAAATAAAATGGAATAAATACAATTCTTCGAAAGAGAAATCATTCAAAAATACAGATAAGAAGAAATGACACGTGTGTTTTCAAGCAAAAGATCTTTAAGAAAGTGGGAGCAGATATCACTAGAACCACTGAGAAAGAAGAAAAACCCACCTGAGAGCACTGGGATATAAGCTTTCCCCAAGCAATTTCCGAACTCGATTTTGTCAGTTTTGTCAGGCGCTTCTTTGCCCGTAGCGCCATACCGGCTGCCTTCGAGTTCTCGGCATCCACGGAAGCTCCACCTGAATCCGCCACCAACCCGAGAACAAAAAAGAAAACAATCAAATCCAAAACCCAAATGCGCAATTGAACAAAACCCAGATATCAAACACACCCAAAAGCACATGCAAAAGCTAAAGCTTCGAAATTATTCACCTAAAGAAAGCGGCGACACCAAGACCTCACCTTGGACATCGAAATCCGCACATTCATCCGCGTCGCATGCGCCAGCGGGCTTCGGTGAGCCGGTGTTCAGCAGATCAGGGGATTGTAGCTCCGGCTCTCCAGGTTCAAACCCGGATTCCTTTACTGGGCCCAAATCCTCCGCCAACGGAGCACTCCCAACATCATTGGTTGACGAGGACGCCTCGGACACCTACAGTTTCAGAGCACGATCTTTTCAAAAAAAAATCCAAACCCACCCCCCCCCACATCAAAGCCAGCTACAAATCTTGACAAAGATTGCATACGTAGAATAAAACTCGAACATACAAAACCCAGAAATCTCATATACCCGTATGCGCGCCCACACACACACACACACAAATATATATATATATATATATATATATTTATATATAATATAACTGTAAAAGGAGAACGGTATAAAGAGGGTGCCTTGGATCGTTTGGTGGTGGTGGGAGGAGGAGAGGAGAGGGCGCGTTTGGAAGAAGAGGAGCTGCGTCTGGTTTCAACCATGGCGTTGTTGGGGCGGATGCTCTCTGATCCAAACAAAGTCTTGGCCGGAGAGAGAGAGAGAGAGAGAGAGAGGTGTGGGTGTCAATGATTGAATAAGATCAGTCGGAGGGTTTTTCCTGTGTTCTGTTGGCTTTTATAGCTTTCTTCATTTCTCTTTTTTTTACATAGAGACGTTATACGAAGCGGTGGGACTTTGGAGTTTGGAGGTAGGAACTAGGAAAGGACTGTTTGGGTTGTTCGGAAATTGGGGTTACCAAATACAGTTCATAATTTTTTATTGTTATTTATTTTTATTTTTTTGTTTTGAAAAGTATCAGAATTGTGATTTCCTATTTTTACGAGGTTTGTTGGGTGTCCAAGGTACCAAGGGATTTGAATTTACCATTTTTGAAAAATTAGGAAAAAAAAAATTTATTGGCATAGGATTTTCGAAACAGCGTCTCAACTAATTCTGAAAGTACATAAAAATATTAAAAAATTAGAAATGTGGCCTTCCAAAATATAACATATACACATATAAACAAACACATAAATATAATAAATGATATTTTCAATCGTGGAGTGTGTAGTTTTATAAAAATTTTTTTAAAAAAATTAATAAATATGTGACGTACATGAAAAAAAAAATAGTAATATATCCGACTTTTTTTTTAAAGAATTGTATAACACTTATCCAATTTACAATTATATCTAAAGTTACTTCGTCTCATTCAAAAGACAACCCTACCAAACATTATGGAGATCTTTACACAGCCTCAACCTACCCACTGTCGTCCTCCCAATTGCAGCAACTCAAACTTGTGGAAATTACGTTGCAGATGTTCCACAATATCATCTTTGACTTTGGGAGAGTCCCAAAACCAGTATTTTTAGCTGATCCTGCTTCTCCATTTCTGCAATCTAGAGGCAATTGGACCAGGTTAGTGAATAAAAAGTGATAGTTTTAGATTCATCTCCTTTGCCATCTTCATTTTGATAGATTCAATTGTTCCATTCTAAAAATAACAAACTCATTAATGAAAATCTGATAATTCCAAAAATCATTTATTGTACTTTAAAAAGCTTACATTTTATTGTGCAAAATAGGCGGAAAAATTAATAAAGAATCTGAAAAAAAAGGAAAGTGAATTCAAGTCCCAGTACATGACCACCTAAATTATTTGGGGAAAAAGATGCAATTTCCCTTCTTGCCTCACATCCTTTACAAAAGCGTCATTTAGATTAAGAAAGTATTTCATCTCATCTTATCCTAAATCATCTCATCATCTCAATTTTTTCAAATTCTCTTATAAAATATAATAAAAAATTTAACTTTTTCAAATATCAAAATAATAATAATATTAAAAATAATATTCTAATAATATTTTATTCAACTTTTAACTTTCATCTGAAACTATCTCATCTCATCTCATATCTAAACGGGTCAATATTTTAGCCACTTTCTCACCAAGCTATTTCTTTTTTTTTTTCTTTAATTTCTTCTAAGTGCATGTTTGAGATTGTGGTAGAAAATATAGCTTATAATTTTAGGACTTATAACTTAAATAATAAGCTTTACACTTTAAAAGTTGTTTACTGTTTGATAAACATGTATCTAAAGTACTTTTAAAGTTAGATACATTAATTTTTTAAAAATATACAATTATCTGTAGAAGTTTCTCGATAAAAATTTCAATTTGTTACTTAAAAAAAAAAAAGTAGATTTTTAAATTTTTTAAGTGATTAAAATATTTTTTTATAAATTTACCAAGCATATCATTTTTTCTTTAAAATATATTTGAAACAGTTAAAAATATTTTTTAACCTTTCAAACTCAATCCCAAACAGGCTCTAAGCAATCAATTCAATTGAGTTTTGATTTGCAATCGTTTAGCGTCCATGTTTTCAAAAAAAAAAATGAAATGCTTGGTCTATAAAAAAAAAATAATAATAATACTTCAAATTTGATGCAAAAAAAAAAAAAATCTCTTTCAAATGTAAAAATTGTCTTTTCGAAGAAATTCTGTCATTTATAAACTGATGCGTAAACATATTATTTTATTTTCTTAAATTAAGTGTAAATATATGAAGTCAAGATATAAATATTTTATATTCGAACTTATGTGATAAAATTTTCATGTAAATATTGTCTTTGATATTTCAATTAACAGACTAAAATTTTTATTTACTAGGAACTCAGTTTTTCCTACTTAATTTGTTTGTTGGCCAATCTATTCATTGACTATCTGCCCATCAAAGACCTTTATTTCCCATTTATCAATTCCAACTTTTTTTTATCCAAAAAAAAAAAAAAATCATATATATATATATATATATATATATATATATATATATATATATATATATATATTTAATGATATTAGTGGTCCCAAAATAAAAGAAAACCTCAGTACATACAAAAACCACAACAAAGCACTCGGGTTAAAAGGATAATTTATGCGATGACATCCATTCATCTATATCTCTTCCTATATCAACAATCAAATGGCTTTTGTGTGTCAAGATCCTTTGAATCAAATCGCTTAAAATCTGGTTTTCAAGTGGAAAAATCGGGTTCAAACTCTCCGACGCACCCTTCTGTCAAAAATAAAAAATGGACTTTTGCGTATGGATTGTTACCATTTTCAATTTAAAGAGATAATTAAGTTGTGACTTCTACAATACTTAATATTGTTGTAGAATTGTTTAATATAGCGATATGTAAGTTCTATAATATTTAAATATTTAGGCTGCATTTGGTTCTCAAAATCAGTTGAGTTCAGTCTAATTTTAAACTGAATCTAACATCTAAATATCCAACTTTCAAATTACAAAACTCATCCCAACTCAAAACCTTCTTATACGTGGGATCCACAAACTTTTTCAACTTAAAACATTTTTATACGTGGAACCTACAACCTTTTTCAATTTTTTATAAAAAGTATTAAATTCATCTTAATATTCAAACACACTTTAAACTCAACTTAGATGGACCTCACATAACTCCTTCTAATACTCAACTCACTACTATTCACAAAGAATTCAACTCAACTTAACTTAACTCAACATCCAAACGCAGCCTTAATACTATTTATCTTTTTGTGTTTGAATCATCTAATCAAACATAATTTGGGATTTGTACTCCTTGTATATCTATTGGTAGATGAACCATTTTGAGTAATTTGCATGGAATTTGAGTCATTGCCCATTACATATTTTTGATGCTGACCATGGCAAACTTGCTAATTTTTATAACATTTTAATACCTTCTATTTAAGATTTTTTGAAAGCAAGAATCTCATGGGAATATTTAATACTATGCTTATTTTCCTCTAATGGAATCATCTATCTAAACTAAATTGGAGGAGATTAGTATTCTTTGTATATCTATTCATACATGAACCGTTTCAAGGAGGTCGCATGAAACTTTAATCATTTTCTATTGAGAAATTCTATTTTTTGGGTTAATCATATCTATTTATCTTTAGGGTGGTTTAGACAATGAGTTGAGTTGAGTTGAGATTAAATGAAATGAGATAAAAGTTGAAAGTTGAATAAAATATTGTTAAAATATTATTTTTTTAATATTATTTTTATTTTGTGATTTGAAAATGAAAATATTTTTTATTGTATTTTGTTTAAAATTTTAGAAAAATGTTGAATTATCCAAACAAGCTGGCCTAATCAGTTTGCTAGTCAAAAAAATAAAATAAAAAAAGAAAAGCATAAATGTCCAAAGTACATCAATGTCAAGTTGCTTTAAAGCCAAAAAGGGTGGCATAATCGTAGGTTCAACTTGGGTGCATGTATAGTAATTTGTTGGACACGAGAATAAAATACCAACATGTCAAAACAAAGTGTTTAGTCTTCAACTCCAACATTTGCACAAGATGGACCTTGCTTGATCGATGTGTATGATGACTATACTAACTTAGTTTGCACGTTTTCTGTCTAGTGAAATAAAAAAAATAAAAAATAAAAAAGATATCACGTCATAGGATTACGAGATAATAAAATGATAATAATTAAAAGGATGATAAATAATATAAGTTCTGGACTTTTTTTTTTTTTTTTTTAGTAGACAGAAAAATATGATGATAAATAGTAAAAAATAATAATAAATAATCGAATGATGAAAATTAAAATGAAATGAATAACATCTCGCAGTTAAAGTATATTGGGTCATATGTGAAACTATTGTCACTTCAACTGAGTCAATGACATCCCATAGCACTTCTAGCCATTCAGCTTTAACAAATGCCGACCCCATAAATGCACAAGAAAGAATTTTCTAACTTGGCTAGGTCAAGTACGTCTTGAACAGGAATTGCCCAAGTTGATAGGGAAACAGGAAAAGCAGACAGCTTCTCAACTTGGTCTACATGTGAATTGTCATCTACCGTAATTAATACAATTTGACGAGTGAACAGGAAAAAGAAGATATGGATTTTGTCTTCTTTTACGCCCAATCCATCAGAATATGGTGATCAAGTTGTACTTTTTTTTTTTGCTTAGGGTGATCAAGTTGTACTTGGGACATAGCGGTGTAAACTCAATATATAATATGCTCCAAATTGTGTACAACCTTGCCATATTTGTTTGTTACATGAACAGTATTGCATTTCATCATAAATTTTTTTATCCTTAATTACACTGGTTCATTTGGTATATTTTCTATTAATGAATTCTTTATTTGGGTAGTCAATATTTGGTCAATTTATCCATGCTTTGTGATGTGCCGCAATAGATTTATGGTTTGCTAAAATAAATGAATGAAAATAAGATAAATATATATATATATATATTATGTGATTCAACTCTAAGGGCATGTTTAGAAAGTCATATGAGATGAGAATTTTGTGAATTCTGTTAATAGTAGTGAAATGATTTGAGTTAAAATATTTGAGACATTTTGTAAAATGTGTGGGTCTCATTGTAAGATATATTTGGATATAAAAGTGAGATAAGATGGTTTTAATTTTTTATGAGAGTTTGAAAGAGTGGTGAGTCTAATTGATTAATATTTATGAATATATTTTCTATTAGCAATTATCAATAAAAAAATCCCCAAACATATTAAAATGGAAATTTTCCAAATTTATTTTTTCATTCTCCAATTTCAAATCTCATTATGATCATGTAGACTTGTTTTGAAAGCATGAAATTATTGCAATGGGCAATTGCTCCTTGACTGGTGTTTTGCAACTCCTCCACTAATGACATATCGGCATGGTTCATCCCTCAACTCTTGCCCATTCTCATATACCTGGTTCGACTAAGCACATCCGAGTGACTCAACGAGGACTGCATCGACGATGGACATCTTGAAGCACAGTTTCTACTTTGTGGCTCAAATTTCTCAAGAAAGAGTGAGAAACTCCACCGCCATTTTTGTTCCTTGTGCCTTTGCATGATATTTTTGTGTGTTTCGTAGATCTCTCTGCTTTCTCTAAGAATGATACAGTGATAGCAAGCCTCATAGTCATAACTCCTCCCATTTTCTACTATTGATGTTGTTGTAAATAGTATTTTTAGAATAAAAAAAACTTTTATTGCAGTCGAATGGAGGAAACGCAGCGCAACCGTGTCCTACGTGGTTAATGAAATTATTTGTTTCATTCAGTGAATAGATCCCACAAAGACAAGCTCCCCTCCCGTTCTAAAATAGTTCATTTATCCTTCTCCCCTCCATTTCGCCGTTTCCCTTCCTCCTCTATCTTTCGTTTCATTTTCCCTTCTCCGTCTCCCGAGTTTCCTTTCTCCTCTAATCTTCTCCTTCTCACCCTTCCTCCTCGCAAGATCTGTTTCCCGCTTTCATGTTTCTGTCACCCTTCTTCAACCCACGAAGCCTTCATTTTCCCCTTCTCTGAATCTTCTCCTTCTCGCCAGTGCCCATCTCGAAACCCTAACCTTAACCTAGTCCATTCTAGCTACTTCTATTGGACATGATTTTTGGGCACTGGTCAAATGGCAAGAGCTATGTGCAAGCTTGGTAAGCTCCCTCACGATATTGGAAAGAAATTTTTTGTTACGTGTCACATATGATTCTTCCATTGTTTCATCTATAGCTTTGAGTGTGCAAAATTGAAAAGGAATGCTGGTGTGAGTGCCCATAACAAATTGAGAAATTTTTGTTCTTTTTGGTTTGTTAATGTCATTTCTTCCTAGGTTAATGAATGATTTTGGCTGTATCCATTTTTTGCATGTTGCAATTGCATGAGAACTTTTTGCATAGTTGGATTGTTCTGTTTAGATGATTGGATAGTTGGATCAATGATAACATTATTGAAGAACGAATAGTTGGATTGCCATATATACTCTCATTGATTGGGTGCTTATATTGTGTAAGTCTGTAATGAGTTTTCAGTGTATTACACACATCAATGATAATGTTACTAAAGAACCATGTGTCCAGGGCATATTTTCCTAGTGAATATGAACCATTTCTTTCTCATTTCATATAAAGATTGAGCATTGGATTCATCTCTCTTTTTCACATATTCCCTATCAATGTAGCTTAGGGTCCTCCCAATATAAGTGTCAAATGCAATGTGGATATTTGTCTCTCTAACTTGTGCTAAAGCCAACCTGCGTTTGACAACTAACATAAGTCTCAAAGGTTTGTTTGGATGGGCCGAAGAACTGTACTGTATATATCATACCCATTATTTTTTTCCCCAGCTGGCTCTCATTTGCTTTCTTGTTTTAGTGGTGTTGTCATTTTTAACGTTTTATGTATCCTCCAAAATACCTTTAGTGGTCTTTTTCCTCCAAAATACGTTTTATGTTTTCCATTATTAAAAATCATAGCACATTAATAAACTTAGCAGTTTCCCACTCTTTTTCCCTTCAGTGGTCTTGGTCTTGGCATGTGACCATAGATTTAATTCTATTTAGTTTCTATTCATTCTGTGAGATTATTGCTTCTTTTTAGTTTAAAAAGTGCTAACTTCGTAACGATATATTTCATACCTTTTGTTTAGTTTCCACACATTGTTTGAGACATTATGTGAGCTTGTTGCTTCTTTTTAGTTTAAAAAGTGTAAACTTCATAAGATATATCTCAAAAGAACATTTCATGTAGCTTATTTACAGCAAACAAAAATGATTCTGATCATAAATTAGCACTGCAATCTATATGTTGGTATGGGTGTATTTGATAGTTTGTAAAAATATCTTTTTATTTTTAATCTATTTAGATTCTTTGATTGTATATTGCAGTGTTTTGATATGCTATCATGCTATTTACTGTATTTGCTATGTTGAATCTATTCCAATCAAATTATGTTTTCCTTTTGTTTGATTTTCAGCTGCATTGTGAATTTGGTTCATGTTAGAATGTCTTCATCATCAATGTCTTCTTCACCTTTTGCTAAACGTACTTTGAGTGAGCCATTCTGCTTCTGTGAAGTTGAAGCCACACTGAAATACTCAAATACTGCAAGAAATCCAGGATGACCCTTCTTAGGGTGTTCAAAGTACAATACAGAGGTAACTGCATCATTTGTAACGTAAAATGTTTAATATATGTTTTCAGAGTCCCACGCTTAATATTATGTATATCTAACATTTTTTAAATATGTATAAAATGATCAAGAATTATCATACTGCAAGTATTTCAAGTGGGCAGATAGTAATCAACATAGAGGAGGAACTTCGAGAAATAAAAAATAAACTGTTAAGTAAGGAGAAAGAACTCGAGAAGATACTCAACGATATTAAGAAGAGAGAGATTGAGCTCTAAAAGAGAGCGGATAAGATCGAGAAGAGAGAGATAATGGTATCCAATAGAAATGAGGAGGTTGTGAAAAAGGAGTTGGTGCTTCTTAAGCAACAAGCTGAAATAAGGCGTTCACGCACACTACTCCAAATGTATTGGGCTTTTGCCATTGTTGTTTCATGTTACTTGGTAGTATCTAAGTGATTTTAGACTAGTGTCAGAAGTTATTTGATATATCTTGGTGATGTTACAAGTTAGTATGAATGTGTAGTTTAAGTTAGTTAAAATTTTTGTTGTGTTAGTTTGAACTTTTGTGTTGTGATGGTGGGTGTACTTCTGGTTCATCATGTATCCGTTAGTCTGAACTCTTGAAAAATCACACATAGCTCATGTTATGTATCCTTATGTGTACTAATTGGATGTGTCAAATATGCATCTCAGATGATTAGGATATGGGCAATGATTCGTATTTCACTCAGATTGTAGGAAACTCATAAGAGGCCAAGGCCATCATATATTTATGGTTTATTTTGGTTATCAATCGGATTTTGGTTCAAAGTTTTTTGTGACAAAGTGAACAAATCTAAATAAGCACAAGAATTCTGGGAATTAACCAATCTGGAAAAAAAAAAAACCACTAGGTAAATTAACCAATCTAAATAACAACCAACTCAATGAGTTATCCAATAGATTTTGTATTTGGTAAAAATAACAAAAGCTTCAGTAAATTGCATGCATATAAGCTGCAACACGTATTTCAGCATGTATATAGCTGCAAAATAAATAGAAATAGTCTAATTTAAAAGAGGCTAACAAATTGTATGTGTATCATTTTTCATTATAAAACTAAGGGAGTAACTTTTGACTATGATGTAATTTGATTACTATTGGATGTCAAGTACAAACCTTATATTTTTTCAATTCAACTTTATGTGCTTCTCTTGTCTTGGGCAAGAACTCACTTCTCTTTGTTGTTTGCAACTTCAGAAAAAGCTCGAAGAAACTGAACATGCACTACTTTGATCTCGAGGGAAAACACAGATAGACAAATGCAATGATAAAAGAAAAGGAATTTCTTATATCCAATCTCCTCAAACTTGGTCAGAAAGTGTTGTTCTTGTGCTCTAGAATTTAAAAACAAAACCAACAAAAATTGACCTTAGTCTACATCGAAAAGTCTCTCTTTACTTCCTGCTTGATAATTATTTAGTTTACACAATCAACTTGTTCGAATTTTTGAATTACATTTAGGCAAACACAGAAAGGTATACAATTATTTTTTGAATTATACAAAGGTATGATTATACATGTATACATTTAACAAAACTCAAATCGATTATATCACATCAACCTAAACATATCCAAAACTTTGATTATTTGTATTTCATAGCTACTTTCGAACTCACCCAAGTATGATTATACAAAGATATTTCATAGAAGGCTGACACAAAAAGGCAAATGGGTATTTAATTAACAAAAAGTTATAAAAGGTCAATTTCAAATTTTTGAATTACATTTAGGCAAACACATAAAAGTATATAATTATTTTTTGAATTATACAAAGTTATGATTATACATGTATACATTTAACAAAACTCAGCTCGATTATATTCACAGCAATGAAACAACCTGAAACTATGGCTTTACCAACCGAGAGAGAGGAAATGAGGCAGATTTGCTCTAAAATTTTTCAACCCTACTAAGATGAAGCCCATATGCCTAAACGTGGAAGAACCCATGAAGAAAACCTCTAACCCACGAAGAGCAGCTCGCTTACGCATACAGACAAGCTCCACGAAGACGACAATGCTCCGACCCACGAAGAGCAGCTCAGTTACACATGCAAACAAGCTCCACGAAGACGACGAGAACCTACACCCACAAAGACAAAGAGAAGCTCCATGAAAAGAAGCTTCTTTTTTATTTTTATTTTTTTAATTAAATTAGCTGACAATGCCACGTTAACCAATTACACCATGGTTGTGAGTGTCGATTGTCCATTAAAGGACTCTTTTGGGATAGTGCAAACCAAAGAGAGGCAGGGAGAGAGGTGAAGAGGAAAGAGCTGGCCTTGTAGAAGAGCTCATCAACTGGGCAGAGATTGGTGGAGGATTTGCGATGGGATACATAAATGTTAAACTTGAGGTCTGAGGACGAGGAAGGGGAGGAAAACGAGTGGGATGGCGAGGAAAGGAGGGTGTGGGATTTAGTCATTCTCTCTGTTCTCCTCTCCATATCCTTCCTGCTACATCATCTATCTATTGAGAGAGAAAGATGAGATGAAAAAAGTAGAGAATGCATTGGGACAAGCTCATTGTTATGTCAGTGATAGGTCTTTTCAATGAATAGAGATGATAAAAGTAGAGAAGGGATGAGATTATTTTGTGTTTCACATTTTGTTTAGAAATTAAAATAAAAGTTAAAAATTAAATAAAATATTGTTAGAATATTTTTTTAAATTATTTTTATTTTAAAATTTGAAAAATTAAATTATTTATTATATCTTATATAAAAATTTAAAAAAGTTGTAATGATTAGATGAGATGAGATGAAATAAGATAAGAATGATCGTGAAAACAAACGAGGTCTAAAGCATTGGCAATGTTCTAACTATTGTCAAGTCCAAAATCTAACTAAAAGTTAAGGTTTTGGCTAAAGCCAAAGTCATTGGAGATATTAATCTATATTGGACTATCCATCTTAAAGTCAAAATAATAATATAATATTATATATTTTAATAATAATTTTATTTTTAATTTTTTTTATATTTTGCAAATACACTCCATATATTAATTAATAATTTAATTTTTACTTAAAATTATTGTTTTCCAACTATTTTTTTCTCAACCTAATTATCCAACAAATACACTCCAACTAAAGGAAGAGAAAAAAATGAAAGGAAAATGGGATTTGAACAGTAGAACTGTAGAACAATAAAACTTGGAGAATATTTTTAGACTAAAAAATTGTTTTAAAGATGAATAGTAGAAGTCCAAACTTGGATAATAGTTTAACTTTACTGTAACTCAAAAGTGGAGCATTGGAGTTTTGACTACTCCAATGCATACCACTTTAGTAAAAGTTAGGAAAATTTTGACTAGGCACTAGCATTTAGCTAGACTAATGCTAGTGCTCTTAACTATGTTTGGTACTACTACAATACTATTCACAAACAGTTTATCATTATTTACAAATTATTCGTTACTTTTTTTACTAATATTTATTACTTTTTCACTATTATTCATATTTCATCTTAGATTACCGCATCATCAAACGTAGCCTAAGAGTATTTGATATGAACCCGCGGGAAAATGAATCACTTGAACCCATAATCAAATTGAAAACTCATCTAAGAAAGCCAAACTCAAGTCAATGGATGGAGAATCTAGACCCGATGAGAACACATTTCAAGAACTTAGATTATACTAAAATCTAGACCCGTTGAAGAACCCGTCTCAAGAACCCAGATAACAAGGAAGAACGCCACAAAGGTTGTGATTTACCTTTGATAAGTTCAAAAGTTCAATCAAGAACAAAATGAGTAAACTCAACTCACAATGAAAATTCAATATTGTCTACCTTCAAATGAGGCTACAAAGTATATTTAAAGCAAAATCTAATTGAAACCCTAGCCTAAAATAAACCATTTTCTTCCAAAAATAGCCCTGGATGAATAGTGCCGCGTAAATAGTACCGCGGCTACAATAACTCGTCTATAGTACCTCTTTAAATCCAAATTCCTAAAAATGTAACTTTTCAAATAAACTCTTGGCCAAAATACAAGACCTTCCCAAAAATCCTAATTCGTAAGAAATAAGATATATGTAGGCCAAGCATCCTCAATCTCACTTATTCTAAACTAATAAAATAAATGTTTTAACTAAATTGAAAACCTCCAATAACAATAGGCCCTATCTCTATGTCGTGTCTTCCACAGATTGAATCAAGTGGATAAAAACTGGTTCTCCTTCTTTCAAGCCCATGTTGAGTGTTGGGCTCTTACTAGTTTCATCCCAAGTGGATTGCACCAATTTTTGCATTGTTTCCTTGATCTTCTTGGCTCTTGATCTTGTAATTGGCCCATCTGAAACTTGCAAATGATCTTTAAAACTAGGTCCACCTTGGTTCCCATCAGTATTTGGTCAAATGAGATGTTTTCAAAATTGTGTTTCATCAGAAGCCCTAAACAAACTTACTTATGGCTGCAAATGAACAAAGCTGCTCGTGAATAGCTTGAGCTCGACTCGTATAAACTCGATTCAGATTCGGTTCATTTGATAAATAAGTTGTTCGCAACCACTAATTTTGGTTCGAATATTAAACAAACTAAACTCGTGTAATCTCGACTCGACTAGGTGTATGCTTGTGAACAAAATTCAAATAAACTCGACTTGATTTGTTATGGACTCGTCACAATACTCGTTATATTTATATATATATATATATATATATATATTCTTACATATATTATTTTATTGTATATACTTATGTGTTATATGTATTCTTTTATACTTTATATAAGTAATATATTTTGTTATAATTTATTTTGTTACTTTATAATAATAATGTATTAAGTTTGCAAAAGAATTATTAAGTGAAATGTTTATAAAGAGTAAGCAACTCTAATTTGATTACAACACTTTCTTATATAATTCCATTTTGATTATTTGGTCATATTTAATATTATATGAAGGATAATTAAATACTTTAATATTAAATTAATAACGTTACTATGTAATTTTTAAAATCATTTTAATGTACTAGGCATTCTTGATGCCATACGTATTGGGAAGTGATAATGAATCAATGATACATTGATAGGCTTACTAGTTAGTAGTTACTTCCTCCTACTATCCCTTTGCTACTCCCTTAAATTCTTTTATTTATTTATTATTTTACTTAATGATTAAGATAGTAACTATTAGTGAATTTGTATAATTTTTTCTTAATGATTAAGAATATTAAAAAAATACTTAAAAATAAAAAATAAAAATTTCAAATACACTATAATCTATAGTCTATAGAATAGTAAAATTATTCTCACTTAAAATACATCGTCTTATCACTTAAAATTATTAATTTATTTACATATGTTTCTATTTACCAACACCACCAACCATACAGTTACTTTTCTCAATTACACTCTTCACGCTTTGTTTCAAATACATCACTTTATCACTTAAAATTATTAATTTATTTACATCAGTTTCTATTTCCGAACACCATCAATCCTACAGTTACTTTTCCCAATTACACTCTTCACACTTTATTTCTCATCTTTTATAAATTAATTACATTTTTTTTCTCTTCCTTCTGTCTAGATGTTTATTTCCTTCATCTAGTTGCTTGCATAGTCCCTTGGTGGGACGTTTTTTAGATTGAGGGGATATGTTGCATAGAGAGTCAGAGACTTTGCATTGTTTTTCCCGATACTCGATAGTGTATAGGAGATAGTAGAGGACTGAGGAGAGATTGAAAACTCAAAACCCTAATATTTCGAAAGAGGATTCTCAGGCGTGAGTAGGAGCCTTAGAAAAGGGGGGAAATTGCATCTCGCCTCTCGGTCTGGCACTGTGTTTTTTCTTTATCTCAGTGGCGCTCTCAGCTCTGTATTTTATTTGTCTCAGTGGGGCTCTGTATTTTCTTCATCTCAATACGTTGTGGCATGTGGGTATGGTGTTTGTCGATCTCTTTTCTCTTCTCTATCTTTCTTTTATTTTCCTATTAGCCTTATTATCTGTATTTCTTGGTTCGTCGTATTTATTCTTTGCCTCAGTATGTTGTAGTATGGTTCTTCTCGATTCCCTTTTTGTTCTCTTTGTGATATGGTCCGTGTGAATCTGAGCAACACTCTTAGATTCTTTTTTTTTTTTAGATTTTTCTCGATTCCTTTTTTGTTCTCTCTATGGTGTGAGTCTGAGCAACACTTTTAGATTTTTTTTTTTTTTGTTGATTCTTCTCGATTCATTGGTTGTGCTGATAGTAGTGTTGTTATTTTTTGTGTTTATGGCTTATATTCTCTTTAAAACTTTTAGATCAATTAAATGCAACAATTTCAGTCTTTAGTTTTCTGTTAGTGGCTTATATTTATGTGATTCATTTGGTTTTGCATCTTTTTGCATGATTCTTTTGACTTGTCATTCATTTTTTGTTAAATTTTTATTCATTTTTTTTTTACTTTATTATTTGTTATTTAGTTTTCACTTTTGTATCTAGTATTGCCACTAATTGTCTAAAAATATTTTTTTAGATGTGTCTGAACATGTTACAATTATAGAATGCTCATATGCAAGTCCACTCATGAAAGACATAGAACCTATATATGAAGATGAAACTGCTACTACTTTTATAGAGTGTGATAGTAATGATGGGAACTGTGAAATTGACGGTATTATTGGTGGAAAAGAAAACTATGCATACCAAAGAAAGCCTATGAAGAAAACTTCTACTATTTGAAAAGATTTTAAAATAATAGTTAAGAATGGTGTAAGGAAGCTGAATGTAATTTTTGCAAAAACCTATTGTCAAGTTTTTCATAAAGTTCTACAACTCACTTCCATAGGCACTTGGCTAGTTGTCTTCCACACATAGCTACTTCTAAAAAGCAAAATGTCTTAACTATTGACATGAATGGTCCTAAATGTGTAAACACAGTGAAAAATTTCTTGTATGTTATGAAAAAGGTAAGAGAACTTGTTTCTCACATTTCTCACGAGTATCCATTTTCCATGATGGAACATGTTGTATTTAATAAATTTATGAGAACTAATACTCCTTATTAGCTAAAGATAAGTTGTATTATAACAAGAAATAATTGTGAATTCACTTATAAAATTGAGAAAAAGAAACTGAAAATAATATTGAGAAGTATGAATAAAGTCAGCATAACAACATACATGTGAATTTCAGGTCAAAAAATCTCATATATGATTGTTACCTTTCATTTTGTTGATCTTGATTGGCATTTACAAAAAAGAGTCTTAAATTTTTGTAATGTCTCACTCCTACACAGTGGGGTTATTGTTGCTGATACTCTTCAAAAGTGTTTCACAGATTGAAAAATTGATAACAAAGTGTTTGCAATAACAGTGGACGATGCTAGATATAATGATGTAGTTTTAAGGGTTCTCAAGAATGTTTTCATTTTGAAAAAGAAGTTATCTGTCAGGTGGTAGCTTTTTCATGTGCATTGTTGAGCGCATATAACAAATTTAGTAGTCAAAGATGGACTTAGTGAAATTGGTGAAATTGTCGATTGTGTTCGAAAAGAGGTGAAATACATGATTGCATCAAAAGCTCGTATCAAGTAATTTAGTGATATTGCAAAGTAGTTGCAATTACTAACAAAGAAACTTTTTTTAGACATTCCTACTCGATGGAATAACACTTACTTAATGCTAGCAACAACCTTAGAGTTTAAAGAAGTCTTTCCAAGATATGGAGATAGAGATCAAAGTTTTAATTATGTTCCAAGCGTTGAAAATTGGATAAAAGTGAAAAATTTCATTCAAATTGCAGTTTTTAATAAGGTGACAAAGATTATCACAGGAATCGAGTATCCAATTGCTAATTTATTCCTTCTTGAGGTATGAAAAATAAAAGATGTGTTGAGCAAGAAGTTTCTTGACCAAAATGATTACATACGAGCAATGGTTGTGAAGATGAATACAAAGTTTGAGAAATATTGGGGGGAATGTAATTTGCTTATAGCAGTAACTGCAGTTTTGGATCCAAGATTCAAAATAATGCTTATTCAATTCTGTTTTCCAGTAATTTATTCAGAACCTAAAACTACTAGAAACATAAATACCATCTTAAGAATCTTACATGAGCTGTATGATGAATATGCTGAAAATTATAATTTAGCTAATGTGGAGTCAAGTGGACATGAAAATGCTCGAGGCATAGGTTATTCTTGTGGTAGTTTTGTCAATACTGTGGGGAAGAATGTGATGAGTGGCAGGTTTATATTTGAATTATTTGTTATAAGTGTTGATACCATTCGACTAGTAAAATCTAATTTGGATGTTTACTTAAAGGAAAGTGTATATATTTTTAGTGAGGATTCAGATTCACATTTTGATGCCTTAGACTGGTGAAATGTCAATAATCTAAAGTACCGCATTTTATATAAGATAACACGTGATATTTTGTCAATTTCAATTACTATAATGACTTCAGAATCTACATTTAGTGCTGGTGGTAAAATGATTGATCCTTATCATGCATCAATGTATGTTGAAATAGCATAAATGTTATTATGTGAAGCTGATTAGGTTCGAGTGCTTCATGGTTTGAAAAAATCAATAAGTGTAAGTATAATTTTATTTAGTGATTTTTCATTGCCATTTATAACTTGTCTTAACTTATTGAAAACTTGTCATAACTAATTTTTCTCTTTCATTTTGTAGAGAGAATAACCAACTTATAAGGAGATTTTACTACTCTGACGTGAATTGCTGGCAAGTTGTATATTTTTACCTTCTGGTATAATGCTATTTATTATTAAATTGTTATTGTGTTATATCATGTTGCTAATAATATCGTGTGTATTTTGCATCATAAGTTGATGGGGATTGGCTTCTGGTTGTTTTTTTTTTTTTTGTGAATTGATCTACTAAAAATACTTAAAGGAAGTCTACTTATAGGACAAGTTGTTTAAGTCAGAGTGTAATTATTTTTCTGGAAAAAACTTGTTGACTCGTTGAAGTTGTCCAGCTAGACAAGGTTGCTGGAAATTTAGATTTTTTTAAAAGCTTGGACATATAGGTAATTTCATTACTTGAATAGCTGACTTACTTGAATTGCAGAAGTATAGGAATGTTGCAAACCACTATTTTTTTTAAAAATCTAATTATACATGATCGAGAAATATGGATAACATGAAATAATTTTTTGTAGTGTTTTATTTTTGTAATTGGTGCTCAAAGAAATGATTTAACACATTGATATTGTTTTCATGTTTGTTACCCTTAGCTATTATTATTAGGTTGTTTATTATTTTTATTTATTATTTTGCATGTTATTATTCAATCTATTGTGCTTCATTCATTTTTAGACTAGGTGTTTATTATTAGTGTTTATCATTTTATCAATAAGTTGTTTACTCTTAGTTAAGATTAGTGGATTTAATATTAGGTGTTCTGGTAAGTTAAAAATTTTGGGGGATTACTGAAGTGTTTACCTTTTTTTATTCTCTTTAAACTAAGACCAAGTTTTATAAACTTATCATGTAACTCTGTCAAATGTAGAATTGGCTCCTATATTCAAAGATGATGGCCAACGTATTTACATTGATTTATTTCTAATGAGAATGTTGGCTCCTATGTCATATGTGCATAAGAAATCAGGCTGAAGTGAATAAGAGTTGGTGGACTCTTCAGTTTATAAATTTGAATATATGATTTAGAAGTTATTATTGTGAATCTGTGATACCTTAAAAGTTGGAGTTATTTACTTGTTTTAGTTTGTAACTATATTGTGGCAAGTGATGAATCATTAATTTATTTGCAATAAAATGTTGTGAATAAGTAATACTATGTAATGTGCTACTGTGCATCAGAGATGAGGTTGAAGTGCATAAGAGTTGGATGACTTTTTTTCTACTATTTTTTTAGTTTGTTTTCTTAGTTGATGCTATAATTAGTGATCTACTATTTGAAATTGTAATTTATTGTGATACCTTATAAGTTGAAATTATTTACTTATTTGTAACTATATTGTGACAAGTGATGAATCATTGATTTATTTCCAAAAAGAATGTTCTTTAAGCAATACTATGTCATGTGCTGCTGACTGTTGTGCATAAGAAATGAGACTGATTCGGCTGAAGTCATGAATAAGAGTTTGAGGACTTTTCTTCTGCCATTTTTTTTAGTTTGTTTTTCTAGTTGATGTTATAATTAGTGATTTACCATTTGAAATTGTAATTTATTGTTATGCCTTTGAAGTTGGGATTATTTACCTATTTTAACTATATTGTGGTAAGTGATGAATCATTGATTTATTTGCAAAAAGAATATTGTGAATAAGCAGTGTGAATCTGTGATAGTCATGTGCTGCTGATTGTTGTAGTGCTATGCATTAGAAATGAGACTGATTCGCATGAAATCATGAATAAGAGTTGGAGGACTTAAGAATTTTCTTCTACCACTTTTTTTGTTTGTTTTCCTAGTTGATGCTATAATTAGTGATCTACCATTTGAAATTGTAATTTATTGTCATGCCTTAGAAGTTGGAATTATTTACCTATTTGTAAGTTTGTAACTATATTGTGGCAAGTGATTAATTATTGATTTATTTGCAATAAGCATGTTGTTTAAGTAGTGTGATAGTCATTGAACTCTAATATTTATTATCAAAATTCTAGTTAAAATTGACTAAGAGAAATAATCTTATTGTGCATCAGATTTAACCCGAGCTCAAGCTCAAGCTCAAGCTTGAGCTACTCGAGCTTGTATTAGTTCGTTTATTTTTGGTATTCGAGTTTGAGTCGAGTTTGATCTTAATATATGTTAGACAAGCCGAGTTCGTTCAGAAATTTCTAATACTTTTCGAGCTCGAGTTGAGTTTGAGTAGATATACATGCTAATCGAGCTCGCAACCCCTAGTTTGAGCTTGCAACCCCTAGTTCGAATTTCACTCGACTTGGTTCGTTTACAGCCCTACTTACGCTTACAAGTGTAAAGATGAAATCCGCTATAAAATGATGTTTTAATATAAACTCTGAACTCAATTAGTGCGTAGTTATAGGAGGAGAGGAAGAAGACAAAGTTCAAGTAAAGGAACAATAACGAAGATGTTCTTCAAATCTCCTTTCAAAAGTGTTCACTTCAAAGCTTTCAATTTCATTCTGGTGATTATTTCAATTGAGATATTGTAATAAAATATTTCGATACTGGTATGTTTTTATATACATTTTAGAATAGTTGTTATATGAATTTAATATACAAATAGAGAAAACAATATTTCAAAATAACATCAATACAAATTTTCAAAAATTATATGCACGAAAAACTCAACAATAATTTTCAATGTAAGTCTTAAAAATACATATTTGAAAAACTCAATAATACGCAAGGTTTATGGGAGTGAGAACTCAATGCAATTGGGAAATTTATGATATTCGGCTGGCTTTGTTATACACTTGTAAGTCTAATTTGAGCCATATTTAAGAAAATTCGTAGCAATATTCACTCAAGATTGGAAATTTACAATGAAAAATACACTGAAGTCCATTTGGATTATTAGAGGCACTCGACCTTTATGGAAGTGAATAAAATCCCGAGAAATGAATAACTGCTTTTTTTGACAACAAAACTCTTCTATTTCGTACTATCAAGAGGTAGTATCGTATTATCAAGATGTAACTACAGATTTACTTACAAAAAAAATCCCCAAAATAAAGTACGCTAAAAAATCATAAGCAAGCAAAAATAAAGGTATTTCCTCGACTCGACGATGCCAATACCCCAAAACAGCTCAAGAAAGAACTCACTAGGAAGCAGTAATTTGAGAGATCATTGGAGAGTGGAGACCGACTAATCGAGAGCAAGAAATGGAAGAGGAATTATCATTTTGTCTCAGTTTTTAATTTATTTACGAAAATGTATTTTAAATGTATTTCGGATTGGAATGAGCGGAAGGCCAAAATGGATCGAAACAGACTGAAATTTAATTCGAAATGAATTATCCATCTATGCCGTGCCGGTTACAGTTTCGATATGGTAAATTTCGGCCGGAAAGGAACGGAAATGAAGACATTCACCTTCCATTTTTTTCTCTCTACTTTTTTTTTAGAGATACTCTAGTCACAAATAGATTATATAAAAATAATCTCACAAACTAATATGAAATGATGTGGTTTGTCACATTGTAAAATTACTTTTATTCTAAAGTAGATCTAATAGACTATGTTACTTTGTGAGATTATTTTTATATAATTTCTTTATCGTTGTAGCTACTTTTTTGTTATTTTTTGGCCTTTCCAACTTGATCTTATGTTGGTCTTGTCCCATCTAAAATTTTATTCAAGTCTTCATCAAGTGGGTCCCATTGCATGTTTGTTCTCCACCATTTCAAGTAGTTTTGTACACCTACTATTTAAATAGACAATTACATTATATTAAGATGTGTGATCAGATATGATAAAAATATAATTCCTAATAATATTTTTTTTATTTAATATCATCATTTTTTTTTTGTCATAAATCATATTTAAAACATGAAATATTTTCTTAAATTCTTACTCGAATTTTAGAGTCTCGTGTAGGAGAGAGATAATATTTAAAATAAAATGATAAAAAAATAAATCGTAAATGAGTAGTAGATAGGTAGTAAGCCCATCACTATCAAAAAAATAAAACAGAATTGAAAGAAACACCATTCTTCATCACCCAACCTTCTTCCTACGAAAAAAATGTATAGAATAACTGCGGACCTGCAAAAGTTGAAAGCTGCTCCTAAGGGATTGTAGATCCTCGTCAGTAGGTAGGAAACTTCATCGTGAGTTTTGATTTTTATTTTTGTTATGGTTTGCCAAGCAACTTCATTGTCTATTCGAATGACTGGTTTTGGTAGAAGCTTTGCCGTATCATTGGAGATTGAATATGAAATGTCTATTCTACCTTCAGTTAGATTGAATCATTTGCTTTCTTTCGTTGTTTCACCAGGGACCACTTGCCTTTTTGATTCTTCTTTTCTTTCTCCTCGATAGAGCATGCGATAGCTTCTTTTTTTTCTCGTAGGAGTTACATTGCTTTTTGTGAGTGTTTGAAAGTTTCTTTCCAAATTGATGGAAATTCTAGGACTTTCTACAAAAAATTTGTCCCAGAGAGATTTGACTGAAGGCTCCAAAGAAATTTCTCAAGGCCAATTTCGGGGTTGATAAAAATCTTTTTATTGATAAAAACCAATCTCTTTGAATAATTTCAAGTCACAGACGATCTTCACTAGGCACCTTCCTTTAGGCGATGGGCGAATCAATGGCAAATTTCTAAATGTTCCCAACATTCACCTTCATTTGGGCCATGGGCTTCTCACTATTGCGGGAGGAGTGCAACGCAGATGAAAAGGGACTCTCATAGTCTCATGTGCGGGAGGTAGGGACCTAGGGTGAATGATTATGACTTTTTTGGTTTTGGTTTTGTTTCATAATTTTATTTTATTTTCCTTTAACTTAACTTATCCACGTGTTCATTTCGTGCACTACAAGAAGGCTTCCCTACAGTACAACTCTTTTTTTAAAAGAAAATAAATTATATAGAATAAGTCTAGTTTATTTTTATTTAAAAAAGTCTATTTTTTCTAATGAAATATTAGAGAGAGAAGGAAGCGTTTAGAATTTTTTTAGATAATGAAATGGAATGAAATGAGATAAAATGATTTTAAATGAGGAATAAAATATTATTAAAATATTAATTATTATTATTATTTAAAAAATTAAAAAATTTAAATTAATTATTATATTTTAAATAATAATTAAAAAAAATTATAATAATAAGGACCGTCCTAGACATTTTGTGTGTTAAAATTTTATTTATAAATTTATAAATAAATTTGCTCTCCCTTGCAAGAATCCAGAAAGTATTAGCTGTCAATTACCAACTGAAAACATTGCGGATTAGGGGCTCACGTGCACTTCAGAAAGTGGGGAGGGAATCAGGTGGACTTTATTGTGTATGGATTTTTATTGGAATTTTAATCATTGGCATGTTTACCTGCATATCAGATTCCTGTGGCCCTAATTACACAACACCAAGCTTTGACCAAGCTGCCCTTCGTCTCCTTCTTCTCTGATTTTATTTTTAAGAATTATTATTTGAAAATCTTTACATCTATAATTTAATTTATAAAATTCAAATATTAAAATTTATCTTTTAAATTAAATTATATCACGTGAATGATATGTGGTATAATAACATCTAAATAAAAAAATACTAACTATACTTAAAAAAAAATTACAAAGAATTTACTTCTTCACATGTCGGTTATTGTTACGTTGAAAATAATAAAATTTGAAATTCAAAAGAAAATTAACAAAATGAATATTGTAAGTAAAAAAATAAGTAAAACTATAAGTACATATAACACAACTCCTAAATAAAATTATTTTTTATTTCTAAGAGAAAAGTCTATTTATCTATGAATCTATCTTGTAATGTCTTAGAGGTTAAGATTTTCTAAAATTCTTAGGTTGTGTTTGGATAAGCAAATCTGAGTTTGGATTTGGATTTGGATTTTAAATCAAAAGATTTAAAATTCTTAATTTAAAATGTCTTAATTTTTATGTTTGGATGAATTTTAAAAATACAAGTATTTGAAATTCCTTTTCATATGATTGAATTTGAAGTCCAAGCAGAAATCTAAAATTTGTAAGTTATTAAGATACTGCTTGGATTTCATTCAAATTGAAATCTCATCTTTAGTTTATGTTTCAAACAAGAGATTAGGATTTTAAAGGAGCAAATCCAAATCCTTTATTCCAGATCCATCTATCCAAGCTTACCATTAATGAAAATCTGTAAATTCTTATAATCACGATTAGGAAATAATGTTATCTTTCACATGTTTGCAAGTCTCATGCATTTATTTAAAAATAAGTAGAGTTTTTTTATTAAAAATAATTTTTTATATGGATATAAGGTTTACTTTTTTTTTTATAAATGAATGCGTGAAATTTACACATCGTAAACCAATTATAATTTATCTTATATGTTAATGCTTCGATTTTTTATTTATAAAGTGTAAACAGACCCTTCCATACATGTCTCGGAAAGCTACAACTCAACGACAATTCACAAACGCAATAACACTCGATAGTTTTTCCAGGTCAAAGAACAAAGAATTTTCAATTTTGGCAGGGTTTTGATTCAACCCACCTGTGGAAAGTTGATTCAAACCATCATGAAAGACATACGTCAATAATAGGTATGTTGTACCTTTTTTTTTTTTTTTTTTAATTTTATCGATATCAAACTTAAGGGTATAGTTGAGAACACAACTGTTTTTATATATTTTTAGATTATTTTACTATTATTTATAAATTATTTACTACTATTTATAAATTATTTTATTATTATTAACAGATCATCTGAGATATTCTTGGATTAAAAGATCATCTGAGCCTCAAGCCCATTTGGATTACAAGATTCTCTTATCTCATTTTATCTTATTATACATCAGTTCAATATCTAAACACTATAAACACAAACACTTTTTAATTCCAAATCTAATTATTACAACTTTCATAAACCTCCACACAAAATATAAAAATAATTTTGATTTTTTAAATCTCAAAATAAAAAAATAATAAAAAGTATATTATAATAATATTTTAATTTTATAATATTTTTATTCAATTTTTTTTTTTCATTTTCTAAAATTTCATTAAATATTTTAACTCAAACTATTTTATTATTATTATTATTATTATTTATAAATCATCTAATTTGACTATTCAAACGAGATATAAATCTCTTATAATGAAGATGATAGGCCTTGGTTTAGAGAGTTTGAGAGGATATAAAGTTGTAGAAATGATAGAATTAGGGAGATAACTAGAAAGGATAATGATATACAGCAGCTGTATTACAATTCAACTACTACTATATATTAAAATATTAATATTTTCTACTTTAATTTAAAATTTGTGTACTTGCAACAGTTCAAAGTAGATAAAATAATAACTTTTTTATACTTCAAATGGGCTAAGATTGACACTATACAAGAAATAGAGTAAGGAGGCATTGGCTAAAAAGGGGGAATGACCGAGGCAAATGGGACAACTTCTTCGCTTCTATCTGACTGGATCATTTTCACCACGATACTTGGGAGCAAAATGCCAAAGACAGACATGAGAGCTTATAAAATCATATTTCACCTTCAAGAAACTCATAAATGTAGGTCTTACTGTTGGTACTAAATAATGTAAATCTCTGTATTTCTTTCTATCTACATATTCAGTATTGAGAAATGATATTTATAATTGTAAAGTGTGCAAATGCTACATAATTATTTAAAAAATAATAATAAATACAAGATTTATACAGAAAAAAAATTATTTTTTTAATAATAAATTTTATATTTTTTAAAAATAATTACGTGATATTTACACATTCCATGACCGGCGTAACATCGTTCACATCTATCCTTAACGGAAACAATGCATGCATCAACAATAGTTTTTTAATTAAGATAAATCTCAAACCCCAACATCTTGTGCAGGAGACAGCAATATTCGGCTTACTGTACCGACTACTGCAAAATAGTCTGATTTGCTAAGTGGGCTCTCTAGAGTGGATGGGTGCCTGGGCCATGTCAAGAGTTTCAATTGGTTCAAAGACAATTAGTGGGCTGGAACCTGCAGCCCACGCTTTGAGATGATATTTTGTGAATTAATTTCTCCTAGGAAAATTCATCATATTGTTACATTTTACGAAAAATTACATATTCTTTTTTAATAAAACTGTTTTCACATATTGAATAAATACATGATAATTTAATATATTTAATAATTTATCCATATATTCATGTACTTGTAGCATAAAATGGTTTCAATAGTTTTTTTCTTGTTCCTAATTTTAAACCAACTCAAGTTAGGAACTCTTTTTTTTTTTTTTTTTTAAATATATATTTGAATGCCTTTACACAACAAGTAATGTTATATACAATTATGGAACGTGCAGTTATTTTAAAAAAAGTGAGGGTCTTTTTTTTTAATATAGATCTCAAATTTATTTAATTTTTTTAAAGAGATTACGTACGAATGGTACATTTTAAGATTGTAAATATTATTTTTTTTATACCACACACTATATATGAAATTATTTTTTAATATCTCACAGGAAAAGTGCGGAATCATGGAAATTGAAGATGAGAAGCAAGAAATATTAGCCTTGCATTCGAGATGAGGAATAAGAGAGAGTAAACAGTGACACGTGCTGTAAAATGACAAAAACTAAAAACGTTATCTTCCAAAAAAAGAATGCAACAAAACAATCAAACACTCCGAACAAAGTGACAAAAACCGAACAACACCCAACAATTGTCACTAACCTTTCCATCGTTTTTTTTTTAAATATATAAAATAAAATTTGTCGTTGAAAGGATGGTGGGAGTGGGTGTCGAGAGAGGGTTGAATATATATAGTAAGTTGAGATGAAAGTATAAAGTTAAATAAAATATTATTTTTTAATATTATTATTATTTTAAAATTTAAAAAAATTAAATTATTTATTATATTTTACGTGAAAATTTAAAAAAATTATAATGATTATATGAGATGAGTTGTGGAGACTTTAGTCAATCTCCTTTGATGTAAAGAAAATTAAAATAATATCTTTTTTTTCTTAAAAAATTGAGAATTGTTTTTGAAAAAGTTATTCTATTTTCAGTTCATTGTATAGATTACAATATCCATATCATTTAAATAGTAAGATGTGATTTATAATATTCAAAATTTAAAATTTATATTCAAAATTAAATTATAATGCTAACTCTAAACTAGGTATGCTCTACACTGGCTTTAGAACACTAGAAGAAGCCAATTTCCGTTCAATCTGTAGAACAAAAGGTTAACGACGTCGTATATTAGATTGGATAGAAAGTGGACATCCAGATGAGATGTCACGTCATATAACTAGAAAACTAAAATGTATAAATATTAAAATAATTAAAATTAAAAAGAGGTGCTTCTCCACCCTGCAGGGTGATCCAACCCCATCCGGCGAAGGGGAGATCATATATTTGTATATTTATAAATATTTGTATGCTTCTTTTATTAAAAACATATATATTTTTTAGATTTGAGTTTATTATATTGTTTGGTGTGATATAAATTAGATACGTTGACTCATGTTGGATCTCTGGTGGTGTGCCGTTGGACTTTCAGATTCAACATTAATGGTGGTAAATTATCAAATGCAAAATCCAATACCTTCATTATACTTTTTACAACCCATGATTCTTATTTTCTTTATGAGAAAGTATATAACTCAAGTGGCAAAATAGGTGTTTTACCCGGTGGTGAAATCAGCAATTTTTCTTTGAGGGGCCAATTTTTGTATTGCAGGATATGTTTATGTAAAATGAAAAAATATTACAAAATCATAAAGTATATATAAAATTAAATCTCGATAATTTTTCAAATAACGTAGAAATAAAATTTTTAAAACACAACTAAATGCCTATTTCAGATTTTTCATGATAATATTTCATAAAATAATATTCATCTATTATTATTTTTTTAAATATGAGATATTTAGAAATTATTTTTTTCGTATAAACTATCAAGTGATATTTTAAAATGACATATTTCATTTTAATATCTAAGCTAGTTTATTAAATTTCCTGTAAAATCTATCTATTTTAGTATCACATTAAGCATAAAATACTACAACTTTGTTTGTTTTCAAGACCAAAATCTAAAATTTTGAAAACTTTAAAATCCTTCCATCCTATCATTACAACTTTTCCAAATCCCCATATAAAATAAAATAAATAATTCAACTTTTTCAAATCCCAAAACAAATATAATATTAAAAAATATATTCTAACAATATTTTATTTAACTTTTTAACTTTAATCTCATCTCATCTCATCTTATCTCTGAAAACAAACGAGACTTAACCTTAAATAAACTTTTCCTTACTCAATGAAATTTAGAGAATAAATCATTAAATCATCTCTTCTATTTTTCGTATAAATCATCAATCTTAAATGATTTTTCTGATATTTTCATTTTGGATTCTATATTAAGAAACTTAATATTGTATAATAAAAAACTTTGGGGGTTAATGTTAATAGTTTATTATTTCTTCTCATCCTTAAAAATAGATAATATATAGAAATTATACAAAATCTAGGAGTTATAGGAAAAAAAGTTAGAGAGAAACATTTCTATATATATTGAAATTTTACAAAATTTTAGAAAGCATATGAGAAGAAGGAAATTATAAATTTTTTTAGGGGGCCAATTTTATATACATGAAATTATAAATAAAACTTAGGAGCAATTTAGAATTTTGAAAAAATTTTGGGGGGCATGGCCCCTCAAGCCATATGTAGGTCCACCATTGGTTTTACCCAACCTTATACTAGCCTACTAGGTTTGCTACCCACCCCCAGCGGGCTGGTAGCCAGCCACCTAGGTGCTTGTGCCTTGACTTGTCCTCGCACCACTCGAGCAGGTGCTCCTGCTTGGATGCTATACATGCAGATTGGCCTACGAGTTGTTCGCTCACCCCGCATGGTATGGCATGGCAAGGAGAGAGACATGGGGGTGAAGGCGAGAGGGAGAGAGTACGAGGGATCAAGCGGTGACGGTGGAGTAAGGATGAGGCAAAACATACAGAGAAAAGAGGTGTGCGGTGCGAAGAGAGGGTTATTTCAAAATTTGACTTAAGACAAAATGACGTCGTTTTATTAAAAAAAAAATATTTCTTTTAAGTATATATATATATATATTTATGTATGGTGCCCGCCGAATGCGGATACTTGGCCCCCACACCTAACTTGTACTCCATTTATTATGTATTTTTAGTAATTAATGATATATTAAAATGAAGTTAGATATAATAAGAAGGGCAGATTGGCTTGTACAAAAACTCAGTTATAGTGACTTTAATACATGGAGGAAGAGATGATAAAAGAAGAAGAAGAAGAAGAGTTTAGCCCATATTCAGCGCCCTTAAGAGAATGGGAACATCTGTGTTGGTATGGCCCTACTTTATGTTCTTATTAGAGGAAGAACATAGCAGGATAACTAGTACCAATGGGCAATGAACACCAACGACTGGACCAGTCACACTCGATGGTAGGTTGTGACACTCGATGGGAATGATTAGTCAAATGATATTGATTTTTAGCTTATCTTTGTCTAAGGAACTACTCTGGCGTGGGTCATATAGTCATTGATGCATTTGATATTTTTCAATCTATTGGAGAAAAAAGAGGAAAAATAAGGAAAAAAGTTTGGAGGAGGAGAGAAAAAGTAGGGAGGGATCCCTCCCCCTGTGCAGAAGAAAATTGGGAGTTTCTTGATTTTTCTAGAGAAAAGGCTTACTTCAATTACTTGTTTTATAATAAGAAGAAGGCGTATTATAAAACAAAAAAAGAAAAATCTTATATAGACCATATTAATGCCAAAAATAGTAGAACAAACCGAAAAAGAGTAAAGAGTCATCTTTGACCCATAAGATGATTCGGACGTCAATATAATACTCTTCGCATTCATCCATAAAATAAATAATAAATAAGTAAATAAAAATAAATAAAAGAGAGACTCATAGACTTACGTGGTTTAGCATAAAAGTCTACGTTTAAAAGTTGTTTGGAGGTAAAATTCACTATAATTAGTGATTTTACAATCTCTCATGACCTTACATGTCGCTTAATACAATAGAAAAGTCTAAACATTCTCTAGTCGTACGTAGAGAATCCTTCGCATTTGTAGAGAGATATCCTCCTTTTATAGAGATATATTTTTTTGATTGGAGTAATAGAGTCCAACTTACCTTGTGAATCATTTTCTTTTTAGGAATCTGAGTCAACTTCTTTTGATTTATCTCTTTTTTACTTTATTTCTTTTTTGACTTTATCTCTTCTCTTATTATTAGTGATATGTTTCAAAGAGTCAGATCCAGTCAATTTAGTTCCTAACAGACTACTTATATATCTATTAAAATAAATAATTTCCACAGGATACCTTGAAACTAATTAAAAATAATTAAAGAGTAATCGTTTTGAAAGATTTAAAAAAGAAGAATAAATATGACAAGAAAAAAGATACCATATAAGCGTATGAGGACGATATGGAGATTGTCGGACTTCGGAGTTCGGAGTCTTCGGACTTCCCCGGACCCCCGTAAGGTCACACACGCACCACACGTGCGGGCAGGGCGAGAGTTCTCGCTCTCTCTCCCTCTTTAAACCTTATCTCTCACACAAACACAATCTCCCAAGCCGCTCACTGGAGTCTCTCGCCCTCTGTGTTCCTCCCACAAACACAAAGGACAACCACATCTCTGAAACTCTATCCAAAACCCCATCTTTACGCAAGACCAATCAAAGCAAAACCCTGAAACTCTCTCTTTATCTCTGCTTTATACCCTTTTGAATTCTCTTTATCTCTTTGCGTTTTCTTATAGCTAGAGAAGCACACTTAACCACCATGGACCCCAACGCCTCTACTCCGGAAGGGACGTCCCTTCTCTCTAACTCTTCAGGTTCTCGTTTCTCTTTCCCGACTTCCTATTCTCTTGAATCTGATGGTATTGACAATTCAATGAAAAACTATGCTTTAGAGGTTGATAATGACAAGGATAATGGTGGCGGTGGTGGGTATGGTAGTGAGGGGTTTGGGAATGGTGATGAAGGGCTTGAAAATCTAGAGAAAGCCAGTGGAGGGGATTATACCGATGCCCCTTCGTTTGGTTCTTCGGTATTTTCGAGGCAGAAAAGTGTAAGCGTACGGCCGGTTGCGAAGTTATCGGCGGATGATGATGATGATGATGAAGATGAAAATTATGTTGTAGGAGGTGGAAACCTTGGGGATTTGGAGGTTGAGGAAGATGAAAGAGGTGTGGCTTCGGAGATAGTTGGGGTTGAGGGTTCTGTGGGCAATTGGGGAATTGGGGGTGCGGTTTTGGAGAAGGAGGAGGTTTTGGAGCAAAAGGGTCTGAGTGAGAATGGGAGTTTGGGTGAGTTGGGAATTGGAAGTGGTATAGCCGATGATCATAAGGGCGGTTCTGAGTTTTTGGTGGGTAGTGGAGAGGATAAGGTGTTTGAAAATGCAAAATGGATTGAAGATTTGGGCTCCGTAGTTGAATTGAAGGGTGAAGAGGCTGTGGAAGAGCTGAAAAGTGAGGGCTTGGATGGAGAAGAGTCCGTGGTTGTAACGGAAACCGAGGAGGCTGCTGTAGCAACCAAAGAAAGTACAACTCTTGGTGTAGGGCCTGATCAATCAGAGTCCGTAAACATAAAACCAGTAGATGGTGAGCTGTTGGAACTAGATGGTGTGAAATTTACCACTGGAGGAGACTCAGTTGTGGAAGATTTGAATGTCAATTTGTCAAAGGCAGGAGCAATTGTTGTTGGGGACGTGGAGGAAATTGAGGATGCTGATATTAGAGGGTTGGAGGTCCCAGTTGGTGGAGGCGTAACCTTGGATAATAGGTTTGATCAAATTAGTGGTGATGCAAAAGAACGGGTTGATTTGAAGTCCATGGTAGTGGGTACTGAGTCTGATCAAATTGTTGAGCCGATAAACAAATTTGGCATTGATGCTGCAGGAGTGGGGATTTATGGAGAGAAAACCAGTGTTGCAGAATTGGAGAAAGTTGAGGACTTGGACATCAATACTGCTATAGTGGAGGAGGATAAGCAGGATGACATAACGACTTATGTTGAGGAGGGAGGAACTGTGAGTCTCGTTAATGCCGAGAAGAAGCCAGAAGGAGAAAATGAGGCACAAGCTGACTCAGAAGACAAACAGAAAGAACTTGCAATGGAGATAGCTACCGCTGGAGCAGAAACTCTGTCCATGGACAAACTAGATGGAGGGGAAGGAGTTGAAACTCGGGAGATAAAACTTGTCCCCAAGGTCTCTCAGCCTGATTCAGATGAGGTGGAAAGACCATTAGATAATGGTGTTATTGGTGCAGATGCCCAAGTGGATGAAGTCAGGGTTTCTGGTGAAACTGATTCAATTCAATCTGTGGAATTAAGTTCCATTTTGAGCCGAGAAATAAAGCTAGAATCTCAAGATGAGGAAAACCAGCACTCAGATATGGAGGACCAGGTTGAAGGTTCTTTTACAGATGGGGAGAATGATGGTATGATCTTTGGAAGTTCGGAAGCTGCCAAACAGTTCTTGGAGGAGTTGGAACGAGGTTCAGGTGCAGAGAGTTCTCGTGATCTCTCTCAGAGACTTGATGGTCAAATTGTTACGGATTCTGATGAAGAAGTGGACACCGATGAGGAGGGGGATGGTAAGGAGTTATTTGATTCTGCTGCATTAGCAGCTCTCTTGAAAGCTGCAACAGGTGCTGGCTCAGATGATGGCAGTATCACAATAACTTCTCAAGATGGGTCCAGGCTGTTTTCTGTTGAGCGTCCTGCCGGTTTGGGATCATCTCTCCGGTCCGTAAAACCTGCACCTCGACAAAATCGGTCTAACCTTTTTACTCCTGACCTCACAGTGGGGGATAACTCTGAGAACAACTTGAGTGAAGAGGATAAAAAGAAGCTGGAGAACTTGCAGCAGATAAGGGTGAAATTCTTGAGGCTTGTACAAAGATTAGGTGTTTCTCCAGAAGAGTCAATAGCAGCACAGGTCCTATACCGAATGGCACTTATTGCAGGGAAGCAAACTGGTCACCTGTTTAGCCTTGAAGCGGCAAAAAGGACATCTGTCCTGCTTGAGGCTGAGGGGAAAGATGATTTGAGCTTTTCCTTGAACATACTGGTTCTTGGAAAGTCTGGCGTGGGCAAGAGTGCTACCATAAATTCTATTTTTGGTGAAGATAAGACCCTGATCAATGCATTTGGACCTGCCACAACTGATGTGAAAGAAATTGTTGGGACAGTGGATGGAGTTAAAATTAGGGTTTTTGATACACCAGGTCTGAATTCTTCTGCATTGGAACAAGGTATCAACCGCAGAATATTATCTTCGGTGAAGAAGTTCACAAAAAAATGCCCACCCGATATTGTCCTCTACGTAGATCGGTTGGATGCTCAAACCAGGGATCTTAATGACCTGCCACTATTAAGATCAATCGCTAGTTCTCTTGGCTCTTCAATCTGGCGAAGTACCGTAATCACTCTAACTCATGCTGCCTCTGCTCCTCCAGATGGACCATCTGGCACCCCCCTGCGTTATGATGCATATGTTGCTCAGCGATCTCATGTTGTTCAGCAGACCATTGGACAAGCTGTTGGTGATCTGCGTCTTATGAATCCGAGTTTGATGATGACTCCTGTATCTCTTGTTGAGAATCATCCCTCCTGTCGAAAGAATAGAGAAGGTCAGAAGATACTCCCTAATGGTTTAAGTTGGAGGCCCCAATTACTGCTCCTATGTTACTCCATGAAGATCCTATCTGAAGTGAATAATCTTTCAAAACCTCAAGAACTGTTTGATCACCGAAAGCTCTTTGGCTTTCGCACCCGGTCGCCTCCACTTCCATACCTGTTGTCTTGGCTGTTGCAGTCTCGTACGCATCCAAAACTGTCTGCTGATCAAGGTGGTGACAATGGTGATTCTGATATTGACTTGGATGACTTGTCCGATTCTGAACAAGCGGAAGAGGAGGATGAGTATGACCAGCTACCACCCTTTAAGCCTCTTAGGAAATATCAAATTGCTAAGCTTAGCAAAGAGCAGAAAAAGGCATATTTTGAGGAGTATGAATATCGCGTGAAACTCCTCCAGAAGAAGCAGTGGAGGGAGGAGTTGAAGAGGCTGAGAGAGATGAAGAAAAAAGGGAAAGTTAATGCAGAAGATTATGGTTTTGATGGGGAAGATGATGGTGAAAATGGAAGTCCAGCTGCTGTTCCAGTTGTGTTACCTGACACGGCTTTGCCACCTTCTTTTGATGGTGATAATCCATCTTACAGATACCGATTCTTGGAGCCAATTTCTCAATTTGTGACACGACCGGTATTGGATACCCATGGTTGGGACCATGATTGTGGATATGATGGTGTCAATCTCGAGCAAAGTCTGGCCATTGCTAGTCGGTTTCCAGCTGCTGTTACTGTCCAAATAACAAAGGATAAGAAGGAGTTCAATCTCCATGTGGATTCTGCTGTTTCTGCTAAGCATGGGGAGAATGGGTCAAGCATGGCAGGTTTTGATATCCAAACTATTGGAAAGCAACTTGCTTATATTGTGAGAGGAGAGACAAAATTCAAAAACTTGAAAAAGAACAAGACAACTGCAGGTGTATCTTTGACATTTTTAGGCGAGAATGTGTCCACTGGAGTTAAAATTGAGGACCAGATTGCACTTGGAAAGCGCCTGGTATTGGTAGGCAGCACTGGTACAGTCCGATCTCAGGGTGATTCAGCATATGGAGCCAATTTAGAAGTGCGTCTCAGAGAAGCAGATTATCCAATTGGCCAGGACCAATCCTCTTTGGGTTTATCTCTAGTTAAGTGGAAAGGCGACACGGCACTGGGGGCCAATTTTCAGTCACAGATTTCAATTGGAAGGAGTTACAAGGTAGCTGTTCGTGCAGGACTGAACAACAAGCTCAGTGGACAGATTACTGTTAGAACGAGTAGTTCAGATCAACTCCAGCTTGCACTTGTGGGTATTCTTCCGATCGTCAGGGCTATCTACAAGATCATCTGGCCAGGGGCAAGTGAGAATTACTCCATCTACTAGCTGTGTTGCGTGTTTTTGTTCCTTTCGTTCAATTATGCTGAAGCATCACAAAGTTGGTATAGATTAAGCGTAATCTGCTTATTGTCTTTATCACTTTGCTGAATAATACTCATCTAATTCGATTCAGAACCTGTTTTTGTCAGTTACATTTTGCATTGCATGATAAATTGTATTGAAAATGAGATGGAACCACGAGGGTATTTGATAATATTATTATTTGGTAACTATATTATTCTGTTGGATATGATGTTAAACTGTGCTCTCTCTTCCAACACTCGCACGCACATAAGCAGGGTGCAGACTCTGCATGAATTATAACAAACACCACACCTAGAACATTTCATTAGCACCTTGTGTGAATGTGTCATTATTATCTTCTAGCTTTCGGCTGTTGCTGAAAAGATGATTGTTATGTATAGCCCCACCACTTTTGCACGAGATTGCAAGCACTAAATAAATAATCCCATCATTATTCCTGCTCGTAGCATGATCCCTTTGTAAGTGTGTTTGATATTGCTTCTGTTTTCTAGTGCACTCCTATAAGCCTTTTAGATGCATGGCATGTTTTTACTGGAACTGATGTTGCTTTACTACCTTGCTTTTCTGCTTCAATTGTGTTTGGAAATAGTAGTTGAAATGGAAGTGGCAGAACCTTGTAGCATTTATGGTCTGTTTTTACTCTATGGTCCCTAGGGATGTAATCGGTCTGGAGGGAGTCACGGACCGAAAATTAAAATTTTTGGTCCATCATTTTTGCCGGACCAGACTGTTAGCTGTCTGATTCGGTCCATGAACATTTTTTTCATTGTATATACATGGTTAATGAAATTAAGTGATCTCTTTAACATTTTATATATGGTTAATGAATATTAAATAATTTTATTGTATATATGGTCAATGGTAATCTTTTGGATGAAAATTACATAATTAACTTATACAATTACTATATAAAATAATATATTATATATATAAAATATTTAAATATATATACATATTCGGTCGGTCTTGGTCCGGTCTGGTCTAAAAGAACTAAACTCCGAGACTGGCCAATAAGACTGTCGGTCTGGTCCGGACCGAACCATTCGGTCTTGGTTGATTTTTCCAGTCTGATCCGATCCTCTTACGGCCCTAATGGTCCGTCCTTTCAGTATCATTTCTTGAGAAATAAGGTGGCTACTACAGCTATACAGAATACGTTACACATTTACACTTCTCAACTCGTAAAAGACAGTTTTCATTAATCATTAATTATTTCGTTGTTTCATTCTTCAAGAAAGAGAACATGATAGAGAGTGATGGGATCAATGAAGGAGAAAAAAAGAACAACATAATGCCAGAAAAGTCTTCTATATTGTATGTTCTATACGTCTGTTCTTTTTCCATTAATTGCAACAGTAGATCTTATTTGTTACCGTGGATAGAGATGACATTCACATTATAAAGCTGCTGGGGAAGAAATGGTGGGATCGTTGCAGAGATGGTCCTTATGATTGCCTTATCTCAAGCTTGATTTTCACCTCATTTTGAGTATCTATCCATCTCATTTTATCAGTTTTTTCAATTTCAATTTCAATTTTGAATTTAGAATTTCAAATTCAAAATCTTTTCCATTTCAATAGCTGAAAGATGGAACTGTTTGTTGTTGTAGTTTTATCGAGGGGAGACGTACGGAACATATATAGTTATGTAAGTAAAATTATAAGTATAAATAATATTTTCTTATTAATTAATCTAATTTTTATAGTAATTAGTTTTTATATAAAAATGTATTTGCAAATATATTCTTGAGAATATTGCGACTAATAGATTGGGTGTACATATGTAATGAAGACCATGGTGTTCCTTGCAGCGCATTCGAGATGGAAACCATTGAAATTACAAAGATGTCAACTAATGTGTGGACTCCCTGATAAATTACTCGACTTCAAACTTCAAAATTCATTTAAGTGAATATCATGCTAATGTTTTACGTGAAACCTATAAAAATATTTTCTAAAGTGATATTTGCAGTAGTAGAATGCGTAAGCACTGCACAATTCTTTTGAAAAAGTGAGTAAATACGAGATCTGCATAAAAAAATAATTTTTTAATAATAAACTCTAATTCTTTTCAAAAGAATTATGTAGAGCTTGCGCACTCTATAAATGTATCTAACATTATTCATAGACCCTAACACTTCTCCAAATATCATGATCCAAAAAAATATATCATTTTATTTTTTTTATTCTTGCTTCACTTTTGGGAATAATTAATAATAACTAGAAAAAATAATTTATAAATAATAAGAAAATTTATAATTTTTTTTTTGAGAAAAACTAACATCATCACTTAATTTTTAGCATTCATTTATAACATAATAACAGAAGTTATGTATCAAATCTGAATTAGTTTTTGTAAGTTGGTGTGTAATAAGAAAATTTATAAATAATTTTTTGAGAAAAACTAACATCATCACTTAATATTTAGCTTTCATTTATAACATAATAACAGAATTACGTATCAAATCTGTTTTAGTTTTTGTAAGTTGGTGTGTAAAATACATCATTCATAATTTTATATTGTAAGATTTAATTTGTAAAATTTAAATTTAAAATTTTTAATTAAAGTTAGAGAAATGATATTTGTAATTTTAGAATGTGCATCCCTTTGAAAAAATAGATAAATCTAAGATCCACATAAAAAAAATTATTCTTTTAATAATGAATCCTACATTTTTTTTCAAAGATACTGTAAAACTATATTTAACATTATTGTTAAAATTATATCATGTAATGCTTCTAAAAAAAAATTATATCATATATCACTTTTTTAGTTCTGTATGGGCTTTGTAAATAAATTAAAATTTTTCGTGCAATCGTAATGAAAAAAGAAAAAAAAAAGAAAAAACTGAAAAGACAAAACTGCCCACGCAAGGGATTTAAATTTTAAGCAGGCAGGCGACCATTCTCTCTTGGCTCACGGTCTCGCTTTTGGATTTCGAATTTTAGCCATTGTACGGACAATCGGAGAGAGAAGAGAAATGGTAATTTTTTTTTTTTTCCTGTCTGCTGAATCTCCACTCCGTAAGCGTATGTATGCTGGAGCATTGTTTGCATCATATTCTGTCCATATTGGAGCCGTCGGGGTTTCAAGAATTTCAAGACCGATGCGTTGCGAGATGTGCTTTTCGAGCCGCGTAGATCCATTCTTCTTGAACCTATTGATTTACGTTTTTTGCTTAGATATAATGTGGGGTATTGTAATGGATGTATGCACGTCTGTTTATTTATGGGTAGAGATATGGCTGTTGCTGATTGAGAAATTAGGGCTGCAATGGACCAAATCAGTTGAGTTATACCAAATCAGTTTAGTTAAGGCTTGGATGACTGGAAACTAGTACGTGCGTGTTTAATAACCATTCTATATATTTGGTGATACTGGGAAATTTTGAATCTGCTGCTTTGCTTTTTCCATTTTGATAATCTTTACAGTTGATCAGTTGCATTCGGCATTGAATCGATTTTCTTTTGTCAATTTTTATGATTTTCATGTTTGGTCATCCAAGTTTTCATTGCGGTAGCAAATGTTTTCTTCCTTCTATATATTTTTATTTATTTATTTTGCATCGTGTTATAGTTGCATTGTGCTCTGAATTTATAATCTTTTTGGCAGGATGGACATGATGCAGAAGATCCGAAGCAAAACACTGCAGATATGACCGCTTTTGTAAGTTTCAGAACATTCCTTCAATACTTTCTTCACTCGATCATTCCTCGAAGATAGATCATAATTCAGGCATATATATATATATATATATGTATATTTGAGTTGCTTGTGTGAGAATGTAGGAATTTCCTATTGTCACAGTTGGTAATAGGTTTTGGGGGGTTTCTTGTAAAACCTTTATTGATATATTTTTTTCATAATTTTTCAGGTGCAAAATCTTCTTCAACAGATGGTACGTTACAACATAGAGCTTTTCTTCTGCAAATATCCTGCTGTAACTAACTTGTGTTTTGTATGCAGCAATCAAGGTTTCAACAAATGTCCGAGTCAATTGTTACGAAGAATATCCTTTGAACATTTGTTACTTCGATGGAAATTAACTTCTCTTGGACAGGAACACTAATGAATTAAGTTGAATGTAAGTCTGCTGTATGTTTAGAATTGGTGGTCCTCCTAGAACGTAGTTTTGTCTCTAATATTTGGCCATCCATATTCTTGAGATTTTATTTGAACAGATCGGATGCTGAGAGTAATTGGTAGTGATTAGTTTAATTGGCTATTCACTTCTATGCACAGACCAAGCGGGAATCTTTGCTAGGAGAATGAATTAGAAACTGTCTCCTGTTCCTGGTTTTGGCTACCGTGTTTTTAACAGAATTAGATTTAAATAGGTTGGGAATCTTGTTTTGTTTGGCATATCATTATCCTCCGAGAAAATGTATTTGTTTTTTCTGCATAATTGGTAAAAGTGGAAGAGGTTTATGTTTCCTTAACTGCTACTCACTTGATGATATGGGAAGCCGGATAAATGAGTTGGAGCAAAGCATCAATGACCTAAGAGCAGAGATGGGAGTGGAGGGCTCTCCATCTCCTGTGACCCCACCCAAGCCAAAGCCAGATGAAGTGAATAAAGAGGAAGGTTCTGGGTAGAGTTAAAAAAAGTGCATGTTTTACATTTGAGTGACGAGTTAATGCCACTTTCCTTGTCTGCAATTAGTTTTGAGAAATGAAGAAACTGCAGTTATATGGAATGAGTACCCCACGTTTGCTATTGTAATTATTGTGTTTGTTATATAGCTGTTTTTTACCCCGTTGAATTTGATTGTGTAATACTACGAAAGTCATTGATATTATAATCTATTTTTGTTGACTATGCAAGTGGCCTTGTTCCTCACCCTGGCCCAACTTGGTATTGTTTTAGATTCAATTTGGAACAAGATTTCTTATAATTTTCTAACCAAGAACTTTCTACAATTTGGAGAAATAGACACAGCATGTGAATCCCATGGCATTATATGTTAGGGTTCACATTGTCAACGGGCAACGTGTAATACAGTAGGGTTCACATGCTGTGTCTATCTTTCTTAGAATTGTAAAAAGTATTTGGATCGGAAAAATATAAGAATTTCATTCCATTGAAATTTGATATATATACCATTTTCAGTGTCTGCAAAGATTTTGACATCCTCCAAACACAACTTTGTAAGAAATCTTGAGCCTCTATGATTGAAACTGTTGTACCATTGCAATTCTGCATGTTCAGCTTAATCTTCCTGCTTAACAAATTAGGGATTCTCCATGAAAAGTGTCATAATGTCTAATAGATGTATCTTCACCTCCTACTCAGACGAAGTTCCCCAGAACAATTTACATATCTGAGAATTATACGCAAAGAAACTTAGAACTTAGGATCATAACCTGTCGGTTTCCTGAAAGATTTCAAGTTGGTATTTGATTTTCCAGATTTCTTTGCAATCAGATGCAAAATTTAAAACTTCTATCATTTTACTCAAATCATTTGTCCCCTTCAGGGTCAAAAAGGAAAACACAAAGAAAAACCTTTACGTGATGGGAAGTTGGGAACTGAGTTTGAAAGAACCGACAATTACACTTTCCAAGGAGGTCAAAGACGTTTGAGATCATCGACGAAAAGAAGAGAACAGCAACCAATAGAAGAAAATGTAATCACCATTCAATTACATATAACAAAAAAAAAAAAGACAGCATCAAACACAATAGAGAGATCACCGGATCCTACAACTAAATCCCAATCCAGCTTCTTAGCACGCTCAAGTTACACATTGTTTGAAATCAAGCTACACCCAACACAAGGTGAAAAATAGCAATGTTATTATGCATCTTAAATTTTAGGGGTTTTGCTGTACATCAGTCAATATTCATCTTCACGCTCCACACCTGACATTTTTTTTCTTTTTCTTTTTTAATAGTGTAGGGTGTGAGCTAGTAAATAGTGACTGATGAGAATAATTATTAAAATTCTAGAAAAGAAAAAGTAGACAAAATAGCTTTTAGCTGCGGCAACGGGTGATGGGACTGCAACCACGGCTGTAGGGGTTAGCCTCAGCACCTGACTGGCAGTTGTAGTAGGATGCACCCCTTTGAGAGCATGGCACAGTGTTCCTTTGCAGAGCACCATAGCTTATGGTCTGGATGGTGGGTGGCCAAGATGCGCCTGTTGATCACTGTATCCATGTCGTGTTCATCGTCTGCAGCCATGAACTCGGCGATGGTGGAACCTTGTCAGTTGCGCTCCGGCACCCAGCTCAAGCAGTTATCGACACTTGCAATGTCTGCAAAGGTGGTGGTGGAGGCTGAGATGATGATAGCTATGATGGAGAAGGAAAAGATGATCAGAAGAACATAGGAAGACTTGGCCATTGTTGTCATGCTATTGTTGCTGAATGTTGTTTGCCTTCTCTACTGCTGTGTGTGCATTGTCTCTATATATAATACTCGGGACAAAAACGGGTGGCAAATAGAAACTTGTTTTGAATTTATTTATAATTTCTAGGCAAGTAGTAATAATTATCTATACATTAATTTCAGGATATTAAAGGTAAGAGGTTGAAGGTAAGAGGTTGGGACTCCCTACCATCATTCTAGAATATCAAGACCCAAATACAGAATAGTCGATATACTGTTACAAGGACCAAGAGGGGGGTCACCTTAAAAGGTTGTTTGAATAGAAAAATTTAGAGAGAGAACTGCCAAGAGCCTCTACTACAATGACCACAGTATGTGAGGGCATTCTGGTTGAATCAATTTGGTTTATACATAATAATGTTGAATTTTGGAAATTTTAAATGGGATTTTGTGATCAAATTCAAGTCATAAATGCATATCGCAAATGTAAAGATCAATTTATGGCTTTCTTTCTTGCTCTAACAGAGATTGGAATACGATAAAAATTGAAATGGAAAAGGAAAGAAGAACAATGAGAGAGAAACTTTAAAGAGATCACACAGAAGTAAACCCACAAACTCACATGACTTCATATGATATGTTAGATTTATTTTATAATAAAAATAGTTTTACAATCTAACATATCATATTAAACTATATCAATTTGTGTATTTATTTTTGTAAAATCTCTTCGTGGCTTTACTTCTCAATTCACAAGTTACAATTATAACATATATAATTGCTAGGGCGAAAGAACAACAATGCAAAACACGGTGACAATAAAATGGTGATCATGGGATACTAAATAAGTTTCGTGGAACCTTTTCCGAAAATAAGATAAAAAAAATACAATCAAGCACTATATTTTTTTTTATTAAGATTTTTTTACCAAACATTTTTACAATTTAAGTAGAGAGAAAAACACAATCTGTAGACCCTATTTGACATTGAATGCCGCTAGTTGGTACTTGGACTAGTCTATCAATTACATATTGCGAAATAAAACTTTTGCTCATTATTTCTACGCCACATACTTATTTTAATATTTTCTCTTTTAATTTTTTTTCTTTGTAAGTATGTGGTGTATGAATGATGAGCAGAATAATTCAATTAGTTTAGTAGAAATAAAATAAAATAAAAATTAAAACAAGTGTGGTGTGTAGTGTAGGCGGCTGGGTGGCAAAGACTTTAGGGGTGTAAATTTAAACTGGAGAACCGGTAAACCGGTCCGAACCGGACCGGACCGGATTGATTTTACCGGTTTTGAATCGGTCCTGTCCGGAACCGGTTCTTATAATTCATAAACCGGTTGGAACCGGTCCGGTTCCGATTTTAGGATTTTTTGGACCGGACCGGACCGAACCGAACCGGTTGATAAAAAAATATAAAAAATAATATTTTATATATAAGTTTTATACAAGATTAAAATTATACAAAATATTTTATATATATTAAATATATAAGTTTTATATATAATGTATAATTATATGTGAAATTTTTATATATAATTATATATCATATATGAAATAATTTCATATTATAATTTATAAAATATAACATTAAATGTTAATTTTAAATATGAATATTTGTAATTTGTTTGATCATATACTATTAATATAATTATATATAAGATAATATTATTATAAAATAAAAGTTTAATCTTAAAAATAAAAATGTAATTGATCATGTATTATATAGCTATACTAATATATAGTTTATCACTAATACTAATATATACTAATATATAGCTATACTAATATATAAATTTATAACTTGTACTAATAGTCTAATATAGACTCCCTAAAAAAAAAAGGTAGTCTAATATAGACTATAGTTATAGTTATATTAATAGTCTAATATATATTAATAAAAGTATAACATATTTTTTTAAAACAGTTTTTTTAAAACATATTTTTAATGACAAAATGTCAAACTTATATTTTAAAAAAACCAGAAAACCGGATCGGACCGGACCGGAAACTGGTAAAACCGGAAGTACCGGTTTATGAGTATAACCGGTGTGTAATCGGTTTTGAAAAATACAAAACCGGTCATACCGGTTCGGTCCAAGATTTTGTCCAAAACCGGATCGGTTACACTCCTAGGCAAAGTCCATTGCAAAATCATATATTTGTACCTATATTTCTCCGAACGGTTAAAAATGTTTGAGTCAGAAAATTATAAGAAATCCCGATCCATTATTCTCAATCAGACTAGTGCACCATCGTCCCAATTGAAACAAAACAATGTTCAAGTTACAAGAGAATCGGACATTGTCACTAAGATTCCATGCAATTGAAACCCTTTGTTGAACATTTGGACTAAAAAGTTTCAATCTATTCATATTCCCTTTCTATTTTATTTGTGGATTAGGGTTAGCTTGGGAGAATAATATGCAAAATGCCTCTAATCACCATACTCAAGATACTCATATAATCTAGTTCAACAATGATCAATGGACAGTTATGTGGTTAGATGGAGGATCTATTAATGTAGAAGCTAGAGGCAATAATTTAGTTGACTAATGGCCGTGGAGGTATGATCCATGCAACCATCATCATGAGCAGATCGTACATGTGATGTGGATGTGTCCTAATCTTGGCCTCCTCAAGAATTAATGAATAAAAATTATTTTAATATAAATTGATTTTCTTACTAATTATCACAATATAAGGTCATGAATAATCAAACACAAGAATATAATTTTTTTTTTAAAAAAGAAAAAGAAAAAGAAAATGGTTGACAAGGGTGGTAGTTGCTTCTCACAAATTTCATTAATTAGTTTGTGCGATTCTTCCAATTGAGTTCAAGATTTGGCTGGATTGATGTAAGAAAGCTAGCTAGCTAGCTAGCTGGATCCTCCAAGGTCTGGCGCCCTTTTCAAAACGTACCAAGAAAATGATATAAAACTATTACCATAAAAAAATAAGTTGATTGGTTCAATTCAAAGCATGCATGCAAGCATTTTGTATTATTTACAAAGTCCTTTCAGCCGAAGGCTTTTCTTGTGATTATATGCTTAATATTTTCGCCAAGAAATCACAATATTACACATGCCATTTTAGCTTTGACCAAAAAATTGAGGGTGGAGTGCATATAAACTCTCACAATTTACAGGCTTCAGTGATGACTCTATTAGATGAAAAATAATCAAAGGGTGTAGTGGAAATATTCTTTTGATCATTGGGAGTTTCTCTCTTGGTTATTACTAACTTGAGCATCAGAAGGAGTTTGATAAGCTCCGACAAATCCCTTTGACCATTTCAATGCCGCATCTTGATTGAAATTTTAATCGCAAATATGATAAAAAACCGCGATATTAGGTCAAGAAAAAAAAAGACGTGAAAGTTGAATCCTCTCCTCGATTAAAGTGCCTCCATGATCTAGGAAAGTTGAATCCTCTCCTTGATCTCCACAACCAATCCAAATTGAGGGAGCTCTTTCTCCCTCCTTAATAGCATTAGCATTGGATTCATTAAATTCATCTTCAAAATTTGATGAAAAGTATACATTTTTCATAAATCTGAAATCTTCATATCCGTAACTTCACGTTGGATTAGCTATTAGATTCATCAAAATAATAATATAATATTATTTTTTTAATAATAATTTTTTAAATCTTTTTTTTATATTTTACAATTACACTAGCCATATATATATTAATAATTTAATTTGATTTCCCAACTAATTTTTCATCAACTTATTTCTAACCGCAACGTAGCCAACCATAGTGTAGCCAACCAACTTGTTTCCATCATAAAAACAAGTTGCAGCCCAAAATACAAAAACGAACAACAATTTTACAAAAACTAACAACAATTTATAACATCAATTTATAATACAATTTATAGCCGCATCCCAAAATCCGTTGAATGTATCACCCAACAAAAGCCAAGCTGCAGTACAAAAATGTAGTCAAAACATATTTGCTAAGATAGTATTTCAACAACTTTAAAAGAGATTATTATCTAAAATCATAAGCAAGTACCAAAATGGCATTGGCTTTTTTCTTCAACCGGAACTTGATTAGTTGATCTTAGAAGCAAAAGCAACTTTTCTCAATAATAAAAGACGAAAACTTAACTGCTCAGCGTCCTCTAGCAACATAAGCAACAAATGCTGCAGCAAAAATTGTGGTTGTAGAAGAAACCAGAGTCCAGAAACTCCTCATGTGCTTCTGCTATAGAGTTCTGCAGAAACCCAAGTTGTTTCTTCATATCTTCCACCATCTTCTCCTTGCTTCTGAAAGCAGTCTTGATGGCATCTAACTCCCTCCTCGCATATGGTTGAATTTCATCCTCTCTACATAGTATATACTAGCTAAAAGAAAAAAAATTCTTTTAGATAAAGTTAAGATATTCTATATTTAATTTGTGATTTAACTGGCCAATTACGGAGTTCCTTTTTTTCCCTTGGCTTTTTCTTTTAAAAATCCACACCTTTAAATTATCTGTTAGGTTATTTCAATGACAGTTGATTTATTAGGATTTGATAACAGTTGCTATGTGTTATATGTTCATTTGCTTCTAGAAAATGCTATTTTTCATTCACCTCATACCTGGATGTAATGGTATTAGTCTCTTAAAAATCCAAGCCCAAGTAACTATGTTTGGTGCATTGTACCCCTAGTTTTTTCCACACTGCAATGCAGTTGCTGTGTGTGTAGCCTCTTAGGATTATGATCAATTGACAGAGAGATTCTATTCCATTGATGCAAACCAGAAGTGCTATAGATTCCTTACATTTTATCTGTGTTCCCCATCCCCCTTTCAATAGAAACTTTGAAATGTAAACGGTCAAGTGCATCTGTGTCCTCTCTTAAGACATAATTTAAAAGCATTGACCACTCATTTCAAGCATGTAATTGCTTCTGCACTTTATTATTTTCCTTCTTCTTAAAATTTTCAAACTATTATTTGGGACCATCGTGTTTTATATGGGTAAATTCAAGATTCTGTGACTGTAGTCTCTTGTTGGTGGGGACTTGTATTTTTTGAAATCAAGGAATTTGTAGTGAAGCATGAGCAAAACATGAGCAAAAAACAGAGAAGTGAAGCAGAATATCCACCTTAATTTGAGACTGATTTGCAAGGTCCATCTTGTTCATCACTATGATCTTCCTTGACGAAATGTGTAGTCTCTCAATTGCTCATATTCTGATGATAATGGAATCTAGAGGCAACAACAATAAACATCAAAATAATGTTAAACCTATTGATTGTTCCAGATCATTCGTGCCCAACAAACTGGAGAAATGAAAATAAGTTGTTCAATATTCTATAGCGTCAACCAAGCCACTTCGATTTCAAGGTAACAAGAGTACGCTCCAAACCAATTAAAAAGCTTGCTTTTGAATAAGCCAAGTAAACATGATGCAGACCAGATCAAGTCAAAACCAAAACTAAACAATAAAATCACAAATTGAAAAAAAGAAGAGAAGAGGAGTTGATTACCTTCTGTGAAGCACAATAGAACCCTAATAGAGGCCTGACCAGTTGATTAAAATCAATTCTCTCTTGCAAATCGACGGCTCCATCTCCTAGTACCAGATTCCCAACTTCGACAGCCCTGGGGTAACGAAAACAGCAAGAGAACTGAAAAAAAATGAAAAAAATGGAAAGAAGGGGAGAGAGGGAGTGTCGGGCCAAAGAGACAACTGATGAGAAAGAGAAGGGAAGAGAGAAACGGGGAGAACAAAATGAAGAGGGTGTTCGATGAGGGAGAAAGGGAGAGAAAGTGAAGGTTTTGGGGAAGAATGGATTCACGAGGGAAATAGAACGTTTCAGTTGAGGAGATGTGATTTTAGAATAAAATAATGCTTTGGCGATGAATAGTACCTTGCTATGTTTGGCGAAAAGGATGGACTTACTGTAGGTAAAAGCTTGAACTCTTCTCCTTTGCCGAAACTCTTAAAAAGCTAAATTATGAACTTCATGGTCTCATTTCCTGTTGCTAAATTATTATAATATAATAATATTATATTATTATTTTGATGAATCCAATAGCTAATTCAATGTGGAGTTATAGATATGAAGGTTTTAGATTTATGGAAAACATATACTTTTTATCAAATTTTAAAGATGAATTTGATGAATCCAATGCTAATGCTCTTACCCTCTCTTCCTTTCCTCCTCACAAATCCTAGCTGTGTTTCCATATTGTTTTTCCATTTTGGATGAGGAGGCCGATACACTACTTTTGAGCCTTCACCAGGCTATGCACACTGCCATTGTATTTTTTGCCATTGAATCATTAGATGTGATATCACATCTAATGATTCTTTCTTTCTTGTAAGTTGTGTGTCAACCTCACGCACTATCAATCTAACTGTGCACCACTTTACGAACCACATGAAACACGCTCCATTTGATTTGCTCCGATATCACATCTAATGATTCTTTCTTTCTTGTAAGTTGTGTGTCAACCTCACGCACTATCAATCTAACTGTGCACCACTTTGCGAACCACATGAAACACGCTCCATTTGATTTGCTCCACCCTTTATTTTCTTGTACGTTGTCCCTAAAACTAGTAGTTTACATACTCCTCGGTCCAATGATGTTGAAAACAAAGCTTTCAAGAGATTCTCCCTGCAATATGCAACAATGGGTCTTCTGCTATTACGTTTATCTTTGCAGTGGTTAAAACTTAAAACAACACATTCCATAACATCTTGGATGGTGCATCAACCGCTTTAGTGCAAACCCTTTTCTAGTACTTGATTAGTCAAGAAAACGTACATGAGATCGGACTATTAATTTGGCTCCACTACCCACTTTTTTCTTATTTTTGTTTTTATAATAGAGCTTTTGATGAGTCTCCCCACCTTTCCTACACTTTAACTTAATGAAATTTCACTACAAAAGAAGTTTAGGAAAGAATAAAAATGTTTGCAAGCTGGGTGATAGAAGCGGGACATAATATATGAAGAAGCATGTCCCTCAAAATTGCAAGCATCCTTGATCATCTTCCTATGAGCCATTTCAGTTTAATGTAGCCTATCATGTACTCCAAATGTATATTTTTTTGGTGAGAGATGAGTATTTCCATGGGTTCCCTTTGATATAATCTTGATACCATTGTATTGAATGATCTAGGTCATTTGCTTTTTGGATCGTACACCTATATTCTAGGTGTTGATGTCATTTTCATTACACCTACCACCTCTGTGAACTTGTAGACATAATTAATTTCAGTGGCCAAAAGAAGAGTGCCTCCGATGCCTAAGTTAGTTGATATCTTTTTGGTATATGCTTGTGTGTGTGTTTTCGAAAGAAAAGTGCACCTATTTAGGCTTTCCTCCCTCTTCCTATCTACTGCCTAGGGTGTTGGCGTAGCCTTCCCTTCTTTTAGTAGCCTGACACCAACACGCTCTTTGAGGAGGATCATCACCGCATTGAATACAGTAACCTCTCCTAGGCTTCTAACCATCATAGCCTGACATGGGCATGTCCCTTGAGAGGGCACTTTGGTGCATTTAATGCAGTAACCCTTCTTGGATATGAGGTGACCGTTTCGATATGACTTAATCATTAATTAAGTCAATAGGGATGCATTGGCCCATCTCGACGGTGTTGGTTCACATGGATTGTACCTTGCTGGGGCATGGCCGACTAGCAACGTTGGCCGGTAGGGTTCTCTTTGATAGGCCACTCTTAACCATGGGAGGAAAGGGCCTCTAGGCCTGTCAGCTATTGCCTCTTTGTGCGTATTTCCCATAACAGTTACCTTGCAAATTTTTGCCGCAACTGTGTAAGTAGGAATTTAATCTGTTTTCCTCCTTGTCGCCATGACTTCTCCTTTTTATTCTTGGGCTTCTCCTTATGACATTGTCAATTGGTATGTCCTTTCTTTTGACAACGGTTTATTGCGTTGTATTGAATCCGCCCACATGTTGTTTCGTGTTAGCATGGGAATTAGGACTCGCTTGGGGTGAAAAAAAAAACCGATGAACCGGTTCAAAACTGATTCGGTCCGGTACCAGTTTCATTTTTCTCAAAACCTGTAGAAACTGGTTCGATTCTGATTTTTCTTTTTCTAACATTGGACTAAACTAGACCGGACCGGTTCATATATAGATAGATATATATTTTAGTTTTTTATATTATATAAAATATTTTTTTATATGATTCTTTATATTATATATAATTTATATAATTTTTGAAAAATGCTACTTAGCCCCCTCAATGTTACTGCTCTAATATTTTAATTTTATTTGTTTTACTTAGTGATTAAGGAAGTGATTATTAGTGAAATTATATATATATATATATATATATATATATATATATTTAATTTCTCCTTAATGGTTAAAGATGTTAAAAAAATATTTACAAAAAAATGATTAAAAAAAACAAACTACACAATTGTGCTAGCGGTACACCCAGCGGTAAGTGCTTGGCGGCCCACTAGAACCACCCATAATTTTTATATTTAATCATATATAATATATGCTAAATCTATAAACAATATAAAATCTGATATAATTAAAATTAATTTTATAAATCTTAATATAACATTATCATTAAAAATTTTAATTTTATAACATAAAGTTAATATAACATAAAGTTAATATAACATAAAGTTAATATAACATAAAGTTAATATAACATAAAGTTAATATAACCATAATATTATCAATAACATATATGTAACCAAGCATATTATCACTAACATATATAATTAAATATATAAATAAATTAGACACTAACATATTATCACTAGCATATTATTACTAACATACATAATCAAATACCATATCACTATATGATACCATAGTATTCGTAATTATACTATAGTATCATTAACATATAATATTAGAAGATAGTTACATATTACGATATCATTATAGAACTATATAGTGTGTGTATATATATATAGTATTAGTATAGTATACTAATACTATATATAATGGGCCATAATGCGCGTGGATTACTAATAGTATATATTAGTATTATTACTATGCTCATAGTCTCAGTAATCCACTATATATAAATAACTATATATTATCACTATAGTCTATAGAATTAATAGTTATACTAATATTATATCACAATATATTATAATATATTATAATATATCACTATATTATTATATACTATATATATAATATATATACTATGATATTTATATATATATATATATATCATAGTATACTATATATAATATATATACACTAATATATATAGTATATTATATTAAAGGCCTTTAGCCCAAGGCCCCAAATGCCCACAAATCGAAAAAAGTGGACTAAATCAAATTGAAACCGGTAAAATCAAAAGTATTGATTTAGGAGTGTAACCGGTGCGGTATCGGTTATTCAAATTTCAAAATTGGTGTATACTAGTTCTGTTTTAAAATATGTCCAAAACCGGACCCATTACATTCTAGGACTCGCCTTGGTGTGCCCTTCTTCGGTGACATGCGACATCCCTTCCGTCGCTCTTTGTCTAGTACACTTTTTTCCATTCCCTCTTCTGATAACCATCCCCCCATCCTTCCCCTTTATATTTTTCTTCCTATGCGTGTTTCTTTTTTCTCTTGTTCCTTTTGTACTTCTGCTTGTGCGAGTTTCTTCTTTCTCTTGTTCCCTCAATGCTTTTGCTCCAACACCATCCTAGTTCCTTTATACTCACAAACTTACGTTTTCATTCAGATGGCTCCCAAAAACTCTCTCAATCCTTCTTAGGTGAGCGGTCCCTCCGTTGAGGATTTAGAGGTAGTTTTTTGGGGCTGAAGGTTTTCGAAATCCGCAGTCACTCTGCGACCACCACTTAGGCGAAGTTGGATCTTGTGAGGGATCACTACAATACCCCTGAATCCATGGAGTTGTTACTACCCCAGCTTGTATAATTGGGTTGTTAACCCTAAGTGGCCACCGAGTGGGTCGGATTGTACGTTGGCATGTTCCAGATTGGGTTTCAGCTCAATTGCTACCTAACTCCTAGAGAATCATGTTGCCCTGCTACGTCATTTGGATGTAGGTCCTAGAAGCCGCGAGGGTTGAAGATCCATATCTTACCCCCCCTGGGCGCTAGTTCTTTTTTATCCACGACGTTAGGAGGCACAATGGAAACCAGTGCAGCTTTCGCTCGCAGATGGGCTTTAGGGTTGGCCAGTTGGAGCTGTGCTTTTCCCATGTGAAAAACTGGGATTGGAAGTTCTTCTCCTGGACTGGGTGGGAGTTTCTTGCCAAAGAGGCTGATTCTCGGGAGTTTCTCGTAAGTGATTCTTGGAGTCGTGTTCCCGAAGGCCAAGCCTTCACAATGCCCCCTACCATAAGGGAGCAAAAGCATGTGGATCTAGTCTACACATGGGTTTGTGGTAATCAGATGGTCTTGGATTATAAGGTGATCCCCACTAGGGAGATTGTTGACTAATTCTTGGTGCTAGTGGATCATTCGTGCATTGCTAGCTGTGCGATGTTTGACTCGAAGGGCTTGGGTTCCATCCAAGGGCGAAAGAGGCCTACCACCATTGTGTCGGGCCCAAAAGGGAAGGGGTCGCTCGTGGGGAGTGCTGGTCCTTGAGGCTCCTCTGTGATCGAGGGCGGAGCATGGGTTCACTGTGACCTTTCTAGCCCGACGGGGTGTTCCGTGAGCTTGCGCTCTCACTCTATTCTCCTGCGTTGTACCCAATAGTCTGTCTCATTAGCGTACTTAGGGCATCTAGTTGACGTTCTCAACCAGGAGGGGGAGGAGATGGACAATGAACACTTCTTCGTATTGTGCCCTTTTGGCATAAGCCTTCCTGGCTGGTGCTGTTGTGCCAGCTTTGGTGAATCCCCCTACTATGGTCATGATTTTGCCGAGTGGCAGGTTCCGCCTGTTAGGACTATGGTGGGGAGAGCATCCTCTTCTATGGGCCTTTCTCTTGCTTAAAATTTTGTTCCTGCCACGTCTCGGCACCCTTTAGGGCAGCTCCCTGGTCGGTTGTTCGGGTAGGGGCTCATGTTTTACTGCAAAGGAACTTAACCTCCATTTCCTCCATATCATTTCGGTTCGACGCTGGTCATGGCAACAATATCTAGTTGGGTATCCCACCATCCCATGATAGGTGTAATGTGGTATGGTGCCTTGACTACTCGATAACTGTTAGGGGAACTACGCATAAGTAGGCAATAACTGGTTGGCTTGGAGGCCATTTCCTCCTATGGTTAAGAACGACCCATCAAAGAGAACCCTACGTGCTGACATGACTAGCTGCCTATGTCCTAGTAGGGTACGGTCCATTGGAACCAACACTGTCGAGATGGGCCAATGTATCCTTGTTGACTTGGTTAATGATTAAGTCAGATCAAAATGGCTACCCTATACCCCATACTCAAGAAGTATAGCATTAAATGCACCGAAGTGCCCCCTTAAGGGACATGCACATGATAGGCCGTGATGGTTAGAGGTCCAAGAGAGTTACCACATTCAATGCGATGATGTGCCTCCTTAGAGGGCATGTTGGTGTTAGACTACTGAAAAAGGGGAAGGCTACGCCAACACCCTGGGCAATATATAGAAAGGAGGAGGAAAGCCTAAAGAGTTATCATTTTCTTTCGAAAAGACACACTCATCTATCGAAAAGATATCAACTGATTTAGACATTGGAGGCGCCCTTGGGCCACTGAAGTTCATTTTGGTTTGCAGGTAACGCGGAGATGGCAGATATATTGAAATTGACATCAACATTAGGGATGAAATAGAATGTAACCCAAATAATTAAAAGGATCCAAAATATGTGGTGGCTAATAATGAGTACTGTTCGATGAGAATATTCCTTATTATTCACACTTCAAGAGCCTACAAGGTGTTCAAGCAGCGAGCTGTTCTCTATTACCAACACCTTTGGATCATATTATTTTATTCAATATACTGTGGGAAAAATAAGCTCACTCCCATAGGCAGATTTCTCGAGAATCCAAACATGGAGAATATGAAGAGTGTTGTCATATGTTGAAGGAATATGGGGAATATGAACATGACTGTTGGGTTGGACCACGCTGTCAACACAAAACCAACATCTATTCCTCCTTTTCTAGAGTTTTCTGTTTGAAATTTATAATGCAATATTGGCATTGGAGACCCTTTAAAGAATGGTAAAATATTTTTTAAGCAGCTTTAAAAGGACGATTAAACAGCATTTATAGTTTACCCAAGTAAATTTATCAATCAACATTAAATAATCAATAAATATTATAACATCATTTTATGTATCTATCTCTTCCTAATTATGTATGAGCCTTGCTAGGTACAAGTGGTTTGGTACACTCACATGGCTTTTTTTTTTTTTTTTTTGTTTTAAAAAAAGAAAAATAAAAGAAAATTTTTGAAAGAAGAAGGTCTTCTGTCTCACGAAAATCATTTCCGTCTTTAATTTGCAACGTTTCATTAAACGGATACCTTATATGTCAGCATCGATGTGCAGTTTGGTACACGAACTCGCTTGCAAGAAGACTTTTTCAAATGGGTCAATCTTTTACCGTTTCCGTAACTTATTTTTGGCTGTTCTATCACTTACTAATGCCCGGCCCTCGTTCCATTAGTAAAAACTCAACAATTTATCTAGTTCGTGTGACGTGGGCAAGTTATATGGGTTTAGAATTGAATCAAATTATAGACATGTTGCGTTAGTACAATATTTGAAGTTTCTGGTCATCAAAAAGTTTCCCTACGGTTCATTTCGAATGAAGAACAAGTAAAAATATATATCCACAAGTTCCTACTTTCCCTTTCTCCGAACCCGACCTTCTAGAAACATCATAATGTTGAGATCCTCAACATTAAATATAATTGCATATTGCTGAGGGGAAAAAACCCAATTGGGATCATCCAAGTATTAAAAAGCTCACTTTTCTCTATCATTCTTATCCACTCTCCAACTCATCATGCTCACAACTAGAGTTTCTATCAGACTTTCAAAAAGGTTCAAGATCACATTTCAAAGAAAATGCTCTGGTTTGAGATATATTGCGCTTTGCTCAAGTAAGATGTATCCATTGCAGCCTCATCCGAATGCTTATGAAAAGAGGAAAAAAGGAAAAGGGCAAATCAAATGGCTCTTTCAGAGGAATTGGTTGTTTAGCGAGGATAGTGAAAGATACAATGGGCAGGGTGGTCTTGCATATCTGTTTCTCTGGGGGATCTAGAGGAAGTGCACGTCGAATACACCAAGTAATAGATTACATTTCGGGTTGCGATAGCTATAAAGAATGTGATGCCTTCATTATAATCAGTCAAAACCAAACCATCACATTGCCATTGTTGTTGAAATTCATAAAAACAGAAGCTGAATATAACATTATGGTTGTAACGAGGAGACCATATATCCATTGGATGATGCATAAAATGTCTTTAGCAACTGCATCTCATACCCAAAATCTTACAGTGAAGGGAATCAAAGTCATTGGCCGGCTCTAAGATTCAAGCGTACGCTTAGCACCATCCAAAGTATTCTTGAGTAGCATGGCAACAGTCATTGGGCCCACACCGCCAGGAACAGGAGTTATACATCCAGCTACCTTGCATGCTTCATGGAAATCAACATCTCCAACCAGCCTATAACCGGACTTCTTACTTTTGTCGTCAATAGCATTTGTGCCAACATCAATAACTGCCGCACCGGGCTTGATCCAACTGCCCTTGATCTGAATATTAGGTAATTAAACTCATATCTTTACTTCATTGAATTCGTATACAAGTAACAAAGCAATTAGAGTCTTCCATACAAGTAACGGTTGCATAAAAACTGTCTTTTTCCATGGGCAAACTGATATTAAGACAAAGAAGGAATTATATGAGATCTTAGAAAATGCAATTAGTCTCCATGGAGGAACTCTGAATTCTATTTCTCACATTTTACATATAAAAAAGATGTCCTAAAGTCTCCTTTTGACCGTTAGATGGAAATCCTGTATATTTCTTGTGTACTGTGGTAAAACACTTTTTCAACATTAATAACATATTTATCTTACTCACCAAAAAAGGGGTTTTAAAGGTAATCACGAGTTATTCATTTTGTCATCCTCTGATCTGTAGATTGTAGTTCACATTCCATCTTGTTTCCATTGATGTCCAGAATTTTATTATTTTATGATTGTTAAGAATACAAGAACAAGCTTGAGTGTGTATATGAATCTATGATATTTATGAGTCTTATGGCCAACTTCCTTGCTCTAAGGTATATTTTAGCAAGAACCAACCTTAAGTAAGCACATAAACAGGATGGAGCTATTGTAAACAAAGGAATAAAATATATGAACTGTATCCAGTTACCATCTTTGCCTGTCCTGCTGCTGCAATAATTATGTCTGCTTCACGAATGGTACTTTCAGGATCATGAGAATGTGAATGGACAATGGTAACGGTTGCATCTGCTTTCAGCAGCAGCAGGGAAACTGGCAGTCCAACAATGTTACTTCGGCCTACCACGACTGCTTTCTTACCCTTTATAGCTACACCACTCCGAGATAGAAGTTCAATGCACCCCTGTTCGAAACATAAAACTGCCACTTAGAACCTTGGGGAGTTTATATGTACAACATAGAGGGTCTTCTTAGCACACATTTATGCGTACAATAACTGAAAGACAAGAGTTGCTTTCTTCTTAGAGCATATAGAAAAAAATATTGTTAGTTGTAAACATATATTTAACTTTTCAAATTAAATGTATTGCCTTGGGGGTGCAAGGAAGGAACAAGGGTTCTCTGCCTTTCATTGCGAGCTTGCCAATGTTAAGTGGATGAAATCCATCTACATCCTTGTCAATGCTGATTTCAGTCAGAACTCTCTCTTCGTTTATATGCTTCGGCAATGGGAGCTGAACCAATATACCTGTCAATGTACAAAGCCAGGGTTTAAGAATAGCATGCAAGACTTGTGTGCATCCACATCCAACATACTCATACAAAAATGATTTGAAACTTAACAAGTTCTGGTAAATCTACTTGGGCTGTGGATCCGTATATGTTATCAATACCTAAGATTCAAAAAGTCTACTTCTTCCAGCCAAATGCGTTCTACTCTGATTTATGGAAAGTATATATAACTTGAACCAACTCAGTACCAATTAATACAAGTTCAAAATGTAAAAGATGATGTAGGATCAAATTTGGATATGTTTCTATAAATAAAATAAAACAGACCAACCATGTACATCAGGATTTGCATTTAATTCATGAACCTTGCAGACGACCTCAGCTTCAGATACTTGTTCAGGAAGGTCTATGTCAAAGGACTTGATCCCAACTTCGGCACATGCCTTTCTCTTCATACTCACATAGCTTTGAGAATCCTTCCTGTTGCCCACAATCACTACAGCCAGCCCCGGGACCTGGGCGGACCAAGTAAGAAAAAGTATTACAAATCCCAGTTTACAATCTCCGATACAACGCAGAATCACTACGCCACAACAACAGAACAGAACCTCGTCCTAGTACAAACATTAGGAGTACACTCTCTCAGCTCTCCTCAAGACAAATTTATACCGTTGTCCTCAAAACTGTCCAAAGCATAGAAGAAATACCAGCATAGAAGAAATACCTTACGCCTCAAAACTTGTAGTAGAAAAAAAGGAATTTCACACATCCGTTTAAAGATTAAAGCATATAATCAAAATTTTCCAATTCTAAACGATGGACAACCAAGCAAGCAGGCCCTTACTGACCAAATTTAATCAACAAAAATAATGGGTTTGGCTCGTACCTTGCCGTATTTCTGAGAGAGATTGTGGACTTCGGCGGCGATCTCATTGCGAATGGTTTGGGCGACGGCTTTACCGTCAATTATGGTGGCCTTGTGATCCGATGGAGATGCCATTTTCTGGAATAGATTAGGTGGTGGGAGTGAGAGAGGTGGCTATGGGAGAAGGATTTGGTGCAGTGTCTTTTGCTCTGCCGAATACTAGAACTCTGCCAGCTGTACAATATGTTTTAATACTTTTTTAATATTAAAGTAATTAAAATTAGCAGAGTCAACTTTTATTAAAATGACCAAACCAAAGAAAAGTTTTATTTAAAATTCTCTTCATCGTTATTTTCTATTCATATATTAAACGATTTAACGGTAATTAATATTTTTTAGTAATTTAATAGCACATTAATTAGAAGATGATCGTGAAAAAATAATAATAAAAGAAAGAAAAATACTTAGATAACTTGCTCAATAAATATGACCCTATTGTATTTTATTATTTTAATAATTAAAAAAAATAACTATTAGTAAATTTGTAAATAAATATAAAAAAAAAAACTTGATTTGATTATTAAGTATATTAAAAAAATCAGATTTTCATAATTATCAACAAATTTATTACTAGGGGTCCTTCAGTTGACCAATTCAAGATTCTTTGCTGATACATAAACCCTAAAGATCCCAAGGACATCAGAGTTGTAATTGGCTCTTCTGGTCTGAAGCTCCAGCAGTACTTTCGTCTCTCGATTTGTTTGAAAATTGGAATAACACTACTACTACTACTACTGCAGCCCAGCTCCTTAGCCCTCCTCGACTTGGCCACGGCTGTTATTGCCACTTCATGATAAGCCTGTCGCCACCGGAGCTCTTCTCCGAGTACTGTTCTCTTTGTTTCTTCGGTCAGAGTTGTGGAGGTTTCATCCCGGCCACTACCTCTTAAAAATATTATAATTTGGTGCCTGCTTCTTTGTAAACTACTAATGAGTAATTATACCCACGTAACATATTTTACAATATATATAAAATTAAGATATTTTTATAAAATGATATTACTTTTATAGGGTATTTTATAAAAATAACCCTCATTTTAAATATTGTTATGTAAAATATTGTGAAAAATGATGTGAGAAATACACTATTGGATATTTTTTTTTTCTTTTTTGATGAGTGACACTTGATGGAAAGGTATCTTTTTTTTTTTTTTATGGAAACAGACTCATTTCATTAATGAACTTTCGAAGTTATAATTGTGACTTATCAACTTATAAGTCAAACTACGCATCAGCTCTTGAGCTTCCCCACCCACATGAGGTGGACATTGTCTTAACTTCAAATTCTGTAAAACAGATTGAGGGCCCCTCTGTCCTCCCAGGGAGGAAAAGTATGGGACACCGCTATGGACACTAAACCCACTAGCCTATTTCGAGTTTATTACAAATAAAACACAAAAACAACTAAACAAAACTAAACAAACAAACTAAATTGCTAAATAAACAAACTACACAGACAACAACCACAAGCATCGGTGTGATCCTGGACATCCCGCTCATCTTTGCAAGCAGCAGCCTCTTGAGCCATGACGGCATGAGCACCCGGCTCACGCACGGAAACACAGCCTCCACTACGCAGGCAGCACCTACGCACGAGCACTGGTCGTGCGATCTCACCAATCATAACATCGCCCATCATTCTCGAATATCTCCTACCCCAGATCACGATTGATCCAAAGGCCCAAAACACCGCACTCGGGCCAACAAAAAACACTTAAAACGAAAAACAACAAAAAAGAAAAAGCAGAATCGGGTGAACAATACACGAGCCGGCGGTAATGGCGCGGGCACGGCCCTGGTCACTCGGAGGAGAGCGCCAATGGTCGAGCTTGGAAGCCACGGGGACAGGGAGCCCAGAGACGTCGATCGTGTCATCAGAAGAGGACTCCAAGGTGGCGCGTGGTGGACACGCGCCGACGAGCCCCGAAAACTTCGTCCCGCGCATGCGGGCTACGCGCCACTCCAATGAACGCCGGATTTGGTGGTCTTGAAGATCGGCGGCTGGGCTTCATTGTGGTGGGGCGCGTGTAGACTAGAAACGGCCGGAAAGACCCGAACGACGCTTCTCTCTTATTTGGCCTGAAAAAAAATGAAAAATAAAACAAAAAATACAGAACCAAACAGAAATACAGAAAAACAGAAGAGAAAAAGGAGGGGGGAGGAGCCGAAGCTCCCACCCCCTTTTGTGTGAGCTGTAGTTTGTGGAGGTTTAGAAAGAAGGCAGAGAGTTTTATTTTAGAGAGAGAGAGCAGTACAGTGATGGAAAGGTATCAATGTATCATGCCTGAAGGAAATCATTTTTCTTTTGAACGAATTACAAAAGCGAATAATATGTCAAAAGGGTGATTGAGATGGGGTGATCGAGAAAATTAAAAGAATGTTAGCTGGTTAGAAAATGCTCTACATGTTTAGAGGGGGAAGATTACTCTTATAAAAAATACTTTGTCTAATCTTTCCACTTATTTCTTATCTATTTTTTGGTTGCAGGCAAGGTTAGAAAGAAGAATTGAGAGTTTATTTCGAAATTTTTTATAGGGTGGTAAAGGAGAAGAAAAAAGTTCCATTTGGTTAGTTGGAAGAAGGTTTATCAACCGATTGATTACGGTGGATTGGGGATAAAAAAAACTTGAGATTGTTTAATATATGGAAAGTGAAAGTTCCTTCCAAGATTGCTTTTTCTGTTGGGTGGTATTCTTGGGCAAAGTGTTGACAACTAAAAATTTTAGAAAGAGAGGTATGTGCATTGCTGATTGGTGTGTCATGTGCAAAAAGGATGGAAAATTTGTTAATTATCTCTTTCTTCATTGTGAAGTGGCCACGTTCTTGTGGAATGAAGTTTTGAGTTAGATTGGTCTACTTTGAGTAATGCCCAAGGAAGTGGTGGATTTATTGGTAGGGTGGAAGGGATTGAAGGGTAGCAAGAATGTCATTGATATTTGAAAGATGATTCCTTCTTGTCTCATGTGGTATCTATGGATTGAAAGGAATGTAAGATGTTTCAAAGACCAAGAACGTTTATTGGGAGGCCTTAGGGATTTTTTCTTTAGTACTTTAAGTTTGTGGGCTAAAACTTTTGTAATGGATGATAATTTTTAAAATTTGTTTTTAGAAAGTAGTAGGAATCTCCTTTGTATACATTCTATGTACTTGGGCTTATGCCTATTCTTAAGAATAAAATCTCTTATTAATTATAAAAAAACACAAAAGCAAATAACATGTATATAAGATCTACCCTAACTACATAAAGAAGTCACTTTTGTTCGTTCACAAGGTTTGAAGATACAAAATCCCTAGAATTAGGGTATTATAGCACTTCTGTACAGTTTGCTTAGCAAAAAGAAAATATCAAAAGTCAAAGAAGACAATCCAATTGTAAAAGTTTCTAAAAGGATATTGGCAACTGCTATGTTCCTTTGAAAATTGAAGTTTGGGTTTCTTGGATAAATTACCCCAAGCATCAATTAAATACAAATCTATAAGACATATTTGCAAGGATGAGTTTTTCATTGTCAAAATCAAATAGATAAGCATCAGATACAAAGCTGAGATTCAATATCCTTTTTCCTTTGTTCTCATAGTACCCAAAGAGTGTACACGACATCAAACCACAAAATCACAAGCCTAGTGTGCAAAATCTACCTTGCAAGCTCTCCTTAGGATCCTATACTTTTTTTTTCTTCTTCTTCTTCTTCTTCTTCTTCTTCTTCTTCTTTTTCTTTTTTTAATAAATTGCCCATAGGCTTTATTGCAAGTGCCCCTACTTTTGGCGGATGAATACCTTGGTTAAATTATTTCAATTTACAATTTTTCACTAAAACCAGAAACAACCTTATGACCAAGACATAATTAGAAAAGAAAAATAACATCCCCACTCTACAATTATTAGCAAGACCGTAAATAAGGCAATGCCAACTTATATGTACTGATCAAACCTCTAAAAAACTTTGAAGCTTGAATTAAAGAGTTCCACTCATGTGAAACTCCATTTGCTCCTAATTTTGCCAAATAACCTGCCGAAGCATTTCCTTCTATAAAAATATGATGCACAGTAACATTCCCACTATGAACAAAACCCATTATTTCATCCCAATAATCTTCTAAATACCACACATCACATCTCTGCCAATGCACCCACTTCACACACACTTGTGAGTCTGATTCCACATCTACTCTTTTGAAGACCCATATCTCGGCAATATTGTAAACCAAGGAGCATAGCCTGCAACTCTGCACTAATATTCGTTCCTTCACCAAGTTGTTTCGAAAAAGCCAGAACAACATTCCCATCAGAATCATGTAAAACTCCTCTTGCCCCTGAAGCTCCCGGATTCCCTAAGCTACTATTGTCTATATTTAGCTTAACTCTTCAGACATCGGTTTCTTCCAAGCTACAGCCCGTAGCACCCTCTATTTTATTGGAATGATTGGAACATTGAGCTCATGTAGCCTCGCGTCATCCGCGCGTGAACATCTTTTAACCTTCGAATTCATATTTTGCAATTTACCCACGATGAAATGAATTAGTTGGCATATTTCCTCAACTGAAAATAGTTTCCCTTCCATCCTCACTTTACATTGACTGAACCACAGCCTCCATGAAATAATTGATGGAAGTAAACCAATGATACTTCTCATTTGAGTCGCTCTTGAAGCCCTCCTGAACCACAACAACACCATTTGATACCAAGACATGCTCAACTCATATGGAACACCCAAATGATCTAAGAAATATCTCCAAACTTTTGAAGCAACTGCACCCGCCTTCAAAACATGATTTAAATCTTCAGTATCCCCTCTTGCACAACAATCACATTTTGAAGGAATTGGAATGGTAACCCTTCTCAACCTCTCATCAACATTTAGACAATTATTCATTGCCTTCCACATAAACACAGATTTTTTTTGGTAATCTTTCATGTCAAACCCAATCAACCTAGCACACTTCCAGAGCACGAATCCGAATACACTCCCACACACTTTTTATTGAGAACCTACCCATCATTATTTTTCGTCCAAACCAATATATCCTGGCCTTTTTTGCATGAACCTAGTAGTTACAAATTTTGACCGCCCTATCAATGCCAACCATCGCTTTCAGCTTATCAAGATCCCAACCATTCTCTATCTTCAACTCACATATTTGCAATTTCGGCTCTTCCACTATCTGATTTACATTAGCAAGTGGACCCCCATCCCACCAGTTATCGAACCAAAAAATAACCTTCCATCCTTGACCTTCCATTTAGATTGCTGTAACACTAAAGGGATGCTACAGACTACCAAATGCCAGAACCATGTGCCTTTATGCAGATAAGCCAAAGATATATGTTTATTAGTAGCATATTTTGCACGAAGATCCCCTTGAAGGATCTTCCACACAAATTTGGCATGTAAAGAAGCCTAAACATCTTCAAGCTTTCGCAGCCCAATGCCATTTTCTTCTATTGGTTGACACATTCTCCCCCATGAAAACCATTTCTTTTTCCCTTTCACATTCACCTCTCCCCAAAAGAAAGAGCTAAACATACGATTTAACATTTTCAAAACATATTTCGGGAGTTGAAGAATAGCTAACAAGTGAATTGGTAAACTTGCCAAAACATGCTTCATCAAAACCAATTTACCCCCAGCAGAGAAGCATTTCTTTTTCCATCCACCAATCTTATCTCGAACCCTTGTGATGAGAGGATCCAAAAATCTTCTTAATAATTTCCCTAATAAAATAAGAACACCAAGGTTTGTAAAAGGAAAAAAGCCTTCTACAAAACCTGTAATCCGAAGTAGTTCCCGTTTCCTCCCAGTTGAATTTTTTTTTGCAAAATAAACCATTGTTTTGTCTTTGTTTACACATTGCCCAGACCATTTCTCATATGTTCCAATAACTTCCATCAATGCTTTCACAAATTTCTTACTCCCATTTGTAAAAATGACAATGTCATCTGCATATAGAATATGCAAAATTATTGGCGTTCCTCGTGGTTGGAAAAAATTACCAATCCTTCCATTTGAAAAATTTTGCTTTAATAGTCGGGATAAGACTTCTTCCATGATAATAAAAAGGTAAGGCGAGAAGGGATTGCCCTACCTCAATCCTCTTCCACCTTGAAAAAAATCGCGAATAGTTCCATTCATCATAATAGAGTACCACGGTGATTGAATACAATTTCTAATCAACCTGCACACTACGGTCGAAGATCTGAACCTCTCCAAAACATGTAAAAGCAAATCCCATTCCACCATGTTATATGCCTTTGCCATATCAATCTTGAAAATCACATTACCTCCCACAGTCTTTCTATTAATAGAAAACACCATTTCTTGCGTTAAACTTATATTATTAAAAATCTTCTTCTGGGGGTAAAAGCACTTTGTTCTAGAGAGATCATAGATAGAAGCAGGTGTGTTAAATGATTAGTAAGCACCTTGGAACATATCTTATAAAAAACTGAGCATAAACTTATGGGGTGGAACTTATCAAAGCCTGAAGGTTGCAACACTTTAGGAATCAGCACCAATAGAGAAACTGTAAAAAATCTCGGAAGTGGACTGCCTCTAAAGAACTCCCTGACTGCATTCGTAACATCTTGGAAAATAAATTTCCAACATGCTCTATAAAACCCGAAACCAAATCCATTTGACCCAGGGTTACTTTCAACAAGTATGCTAAAAATAGCTTCTTTAACTTCCTCTATCGAAGGTAAGTGACTCAATTGGCGATTTTCCTCATCTGAAATAATTGGTTCAATTAATCCCTCCAATTCTAGATACTCCATACTAGAAGACTGACCCAGAAACTTAGCAAAATAAGAAATCGCACCATCATGAACCTCTTGTGGGGAATGTAACACAACCTCATTCTGAAGCCGCATCTCACTAACCTGATTCTGCTCTTTGTGTTTGAGCAACGTGTGGAAAAACTAAGTATTTTTATCTCCTTGCTCCATCCACTGAATTTTTGCACATTGTGCCAAACGGATATTCTCCCACTTTTCCCAAGTGTCAAGTTCGATCTTGATAGCTAACAGATCTTGTTCAATATCTTCATTATATTGCCCCTGCAACCTGGACTCTAGGCCCTCAATCCGACACTCCAACTCCTGAATGTGTTGATTAGTCCATCCAAAAACAGTTCTATTCCAACTTTTTTGTCTGACCTTCAATCTTTTAATTTTTGAAACTAGTTTAACCAATCCCAGACCTTGAACATCTTGATCCTAAGACTTTTTTACACAACCCAAAAACCTAGCATGGTCCACCCACATTTGTTGAAAACAGAAAGGGGAAGGACCATAAGACATTACCTTGCTTGCCAAGGAAATAACCATTGGTGCATGATCAGATGTAGTGCGAGGTAAATAACGTATAGAAGATTTCGAGAAGCCAAGCAAAAAATTATTATCCATTAGCGTGTGATCCAACCGAGCTCAACTTCAAGATAATCCTTGTTGTGTCCATTACACCGTGAGAAACTCTTTCCCAGGAACTTCATCTCCATCAAACCACATGTATGAATCCAAGTATTAAACTCATTCATAGCCTGTATTGAGCGAGGCCTTCCACCTCTCCTCTCATTATCATTAGAAATGATATTAAAATCTCCAGATATCATCCAAGGTATACTCGATCCCCCATCCCTCTCCAGATCCTCCCAAAGGCCCCGTCGTTGCTCATTTGTACATTTTGCATAAACAAATGAAATTTTAAACTCTTATAGACCATCCGAAACCACAACTGTAATGTGCTAATTACTCATTGAAAGACCTATCACCTCAACCTCTTGCATCCAAAATAACCACAACTTCCCTTCCACTGACTCATTCGACAAATACTCATCAAAAGAAAGACTATGATTAAGAGTTGCCATGGAAACTTCACTTAAAAATGACTCTGCTAGTGCAAAAACTTTCGGCTTATAACTCCTAACTATTTTCTTTAATCTATTTTTTGACGTTCCAATCCCCCAGACATTCCAACATAAAATTGGACTGATCATAAATTAAATTTAGAGGAATGGGTAATCACTTGCTTCGAGCTTCGGACCTTCACCATTATCTCATCTGGTTTTTCCTTCTTTTTATTCAAAATTTCTGAATCTGAAAAAACCTCCTTATGAACGTCCCATTGTTCCACCCCAGGTTCACTATCTGAGACACTGACCATCTTATCATCCGCCCCTACAAAAACAGAGTCATCTTCTTGTGACTCTTCTTGAGCTTGTGAATCTTCTTGGCACTTTAACTGGTTTCTATTAGACCTTGCAACTAACTCTTCATTTTTTTCATTCATATCCTCATTTTGTTCCATTTCTTTTAATAGAGAAATGCCATTCTCTATTCTGTCAACAATTGGTCCTACCTCAGCTTCATTTTACCCCTGATCTAGTACTATTGATTGAGACAATGACATCACTACTTCATCTGTCTCCTTACCACTGTTAATAGAGATCAAAACCTTCACCCCATGATCTACTACACTCGTTTGATTAGCAGGGATCTCAGCCGACCCCTCTTCCACTCTGCTCGGATTCAAATCTTCTGAATCTTCCAACACCAAAACCTTTGTAGTTTTACCAGCATCTCCATTGGGATCAATCAAATCATTAACATGCTTTTTCATTACCCTATATTCCTGTCTCACTAATGGCTTCTCCTTATCTCTCAGAAATTTCTCTTTCTTACAAGTCTTCTCATTATGTCCCTGCCTTTTACAGCGAATACAATACGCTAGAAGCGTTTCATAAATCCCCTCTTGATGATGACTAAAAGACTCGCCGGCACCCCAATCCAGAGCGATGTTATAGGTTTCTTTGCTGCATCCAACTCTAAACAAACCCTCGCACCATCCGTTCTCGTCGCACAGCGTGTAGAATTATCACTACGAATAAATCTTCCAATGGGCGTCGTTAGGATACATAAAATAGAGGACTGATAAAAATTCGGGGTTGGACTAGGAAGGAATATCTAGACTGGCACAACATATGGCTCCTCCTCCTAACGAACTTTGGAGACCAGTGAATAGATCTATATTGAATACCATCAAGTCACAAGCCTTAGACGGAAATGCCTTGTTGAAATCCTCTTCTGACGTAAGACGGATAAAAATGTTGCGATGCAATCTCATGGCAGAGACTACTGTCACCCCTGCTAATCCCCATCTACTCTGGATGAACAAATGAATGGCATCCAAGGACAGACGTTGCCTTAAAAATTTCAAAACGAACAAAAATTGAAATGGTTCTGCTGATTTTTGAATCACCTCTTTCAAAAACTGGAAGTACATCTTCCCATCCATTAATTTTGGAGGCCTAATGTTTAAGGGAATCTTAGGAAGCGGCTGAGGAGTAGCAGATACTAGGTCTACAAAGGAACGAGATTTGGCTACCGGCATAGGACCATTAGGAGGCCCCGTGGCTACCATGCATAAACACGTAAAAACCCTAGTCCAAGAATCGATTTTCGCAAGTTACAAATCGCCTCTCTGTAATGGAGTATAGCAAAAGGGTGCTGGTGAACCTCTTCTCAAGATCCTACACATTCTCTTCCTGAACTGCATAATCTTTCAATATTTTAAGGAACCCAAGAAAATTAAAAGCCATCTAACCACGCCCAGTAAACTGCTACCTGAATATTTCACAAAATCCTCGCAACACAAAACCTCAAAATTATAAGCCTAAAGACCATTCTAATTAAACCTAAAATTATGAAATATTGGGGAAAAAAAAACTAAAGACCTGCCAAGCACAATCGAATGAATGGAGAAAGTTACAAATTCATAAAAAAACCAAAACAAAAGCTGAAAGCTCTAGTAGTCAAAATTATCAACGAGCAAATCTCGGAATGAAATTTTTTAAGTTATTATAGAAACACCTCGAAATCCATGGCCAAAGAAAGGGAGAGCTTACTGAAATGGAGATCGGGGGAAGAAGATGGCTGTAATACATCTGATGGCGAGAAGGGAGGAGCAGTGAAGAATTGAGGGATCTGAAGTGTTTCTGCTTTACTTATTGTTTGGTCGTGGGATATGGGCTAGATTAGTAGAAGATGGGCTGGATTAGTAGAAGATGGGCTGATTTATTTGAGGTGTGGGTCAAGTCATTATGTTGCTTTCAATAAGGGGCCAGTAGTTATTCGACGGGGAAGCCTAGTGTTGCTTGAAAGTTATGGTCATGAGGCCCATTTGCATGATTATATGATTTATGTCGTTTTAGTAAGTTTGTAGTCGTTTCATAGAGTATTCTAGAAGGGAATCTGTTAGTTACATTCTGTAGAGTCAATCCTATTTGGGTGGAACGTTGACACCCTTTTCTGTTATGCAAAATCTAAATCCAGAATATTATTCCTTTTCTTATTCTTCCTACGTTCTCTCTTCTTCTTCTTCATCCATGGAGGTCCTCACCCTCTAAGTGAGCCATTATCATTACAAACCAGTTCTACTTTTTATAGAAAAACTTAAATAAAATTACTATAATGTTATAGTTGGTATCAGAGAGTGATCCCAAGTGACAATCACTCAATTAGCTCCAAGATGGCAGAAGGCACTCATCTCAATCATCTCCAAGATGGGCTTACATCCTTGAAGAAATCTACAGATTCTTAGCTTAAAAACCTAGAAACAGAGATGTTAGATTTGAAGAGACAATCGAATACAGTAATGCAACAATTAGCCACTATTACCATGGAGTTACAAAAGAGGAACAATGATAATCCAAGGGAAGAGAGCTTTTCACACAACCAGTAGTATAGGTTTAACCAGTTGGACATAGATATGGAGATACATCCTCGATACCTATGAATTGATTTCCCTTTTTTTCTTGGATATGACCCAAATGGTTGGTTGTAATAAACCAACCACTATTTTGCCTATTACAACACTTTACCCCAAGGCAAATTAAGGTTGGCCTCATTCCACATGGAGAAGTCAGCGTTAGTGTGGTTCCAAGACTTAGAGGAATCTGGTACCATCGAAGATTGGGAAGGGTTTACTAGAGCCTTATTGGTGAGGTTTGGACTAGCATCTTATGATGATCCAATGGAGGTTTTAACAAGGCTAAAGAAAACGGGGTTAGTGGAAGAATATAAGACCAATTTTGAGGGGCTATCTAATAGGCTGAGGGGACTATCAGAAATAGTCCCACAACCAAAAAACCATTTTTCCTGTCCAAAAAATAAGCCCCAACAAATGAAATGATGCAAACCAAGGAGCTGGACATGTTGATCATACACGTGGGAATGGAGCTGAATTTGCACAAAACCCTTTGTCACTTCCTAGTGGCCCAATTACAAGACTCAGAGCCAAACGTTTCAAGGAAGCACTAAATGGGCTAATCCAAGAGAATTGGGTTGATTCTAAAAAGACCAAGATGGGCTCAAATAATAATCAAGGCTTAGTACATGTCATCAAAGCAATTGAAAAGGCTAATTAGCATGCAAAAACTTTTGGAGCCACTAAGCCCATTGATTCCAAAGACCAACTCATTACCCATCCCTTTGTCCAGCATGTTATTTGAAACATCATTCAGGAAAGATTTTAGATGACTTAGCCTGTAAGCTATATCTCATTGGAAAGCCTCATGTCTCTAGTTTCCAATGCATCAAACGGTATGCAATTTGGAGTTTTCTAGAGGAAGTTAAAAGGATTTTACTGAAGGGTGTGCAAGATTGGTGAGATGTTGCAAATTTTTAGATTTTCTTGTCTTTTGGAATTCTCTAGGCAATAGTCTTTTGAAATTACCCATGCTTGGAGGGTTGTTCCAAGTATATATAGGGGCATTTCAAATTTGAATAGACAAATTTGGTTTTCAGAAAAATTTCTATCATTGTGAGGTCTTGTGTTCCTCTTGGTTCTTAAAAGAACTCTTTAACTTATCAAGTTAATCTTGTGCTGTTCAAACAACCAAATTTATCACTTTGATTCTTGAGAGATTCTTAAGTTTTCTTGGTGTGGCGTTTCAGTCCTTCATAGTCTTGATTTTCATCTATTTAGGTGACGGGTCAAGGCTCAACAAATCTTATCTATACGATCTTGGGGTTCTAAACTATCATTGTTATCGGGTTTCATCACAATTGTTGGTGGAGTTCATATCATTTTGGCATCAGAGCCAGGTTCTAAGATAAGCTTGACTATCTTTTATTTTCGTTTTCCTACTCCCTGCTTGTAACAACCCAATCCTAAATTTAGGCTATAAGATAAGTGTTATATTTTTTTTTTACATATTCCTTATTATTATTATTATCAAATTTTTACATTGATCATTTTAATTAAGATTATTATCAGCTTTATATTTTTATAATTATTTTGATCGGAGTTGTACAAAAGCCACTAGAATTCTCGATCTATTATTTCTTCCTATCTTCACATGTTAGCACCATGTTTATCTCCTAGTTGAAAAGTTTCCTAACGGGAAACCAACTCCCAACTCCAAACTCAACCGAAACTCCTTATGACTCACGATTTTTTCCCTTCCCCTTGCCTATATATTCCAACCGAGACCTCCTGAAACACACACACAGAATCACCTCATACACAGAACCACCGAGGCCAGTTTCTATAAGTGTAAACCGAGAACCCACCTCACCACCAAGTCAGCCGTGAAGCCATCATCGAAACCCAACAACCCACGTACACCTTTCCCCTCGGTCACAACTTAGAGCAATCAACACAACCACCTGCACGGCGTGAAACCCGTGCGTTAGACACTGCACAAGCCACGCTCGGCACCACTATTTTGCTACCAAAGAAATAGAGCACCCAAGCTAGGACCGCATAGAGTAGCCCAGCTTCGAACCCACATGGTACCAACCACCACCCTCCCTCCATCACAGCTCTTATTAACCACCATCGAGCAACCACCGAAATAGAGAAATCGTAGCCCCTCCGTGGCAACTTCCTTGCCAGACCTCGGCGACACCACTGCCCAGCACCACCGCAGCCTCCCTCCCAGTAACAAGCAGCTACCTCAACGGACCACCTTTCCACGGCCACAGAAACCGCCAGCCATCTTTGCCCCGTCGAGCTCACTTCGTTCCGGTAAGCCGCTGCCGTCCGCCAGCCTCCTCTCTCTAGGTTGCTTTCGGCGATAGAGCTCTCTCTCCTCTCTCGGCGTCGCACCACCGTAGAGAAGCCTCCAGCTACACCGACTCCATTCCCGGCCACCCAGAGCCGCCATCCAGCCCAGCCTGGTCGCGTGGCCCCTCCTTCGGTGAGCCCCTGTTCTCTCTCGCATAGCACTCGGTTTCTCTCACACAGCAATGCTGCCTTTGTTGATCCGTGTGTTTTAAATCATAAAGCATTGCATGCAATTGGGCTCTTGGGCCCTACGAATGATGGGCTTATTTGTTAAAGTTTGTGTGTTAAAATGTAAATTGGGCTTAGTTTTAATTTGTTTGATGTTTAAATCTGATGGGCTAATTTCTTTGTGGGCTAAGTTTGAGGTTAATTAGACATATAATATGATAAAACTTGTAATTTAAATTGGGCCGATTTTATGATGTTTCAAGCATTTTTAGTGATTTTATTAGACTTAATATTTCAAAGAGGAGTTATATTTTATTAAATAAATATATTAGTCATAAAATACATTTAAAATATATTTTTAAAAAGTATACTATCAAGCCCAATATTTGTTAATATTCCTTTATATATTTAATAGAAGTTTAATGAAAAATTATTATGTTATACTTTAAATAGAAAATAAAGGAATATGTTAAGAGTATTAAGTGATATTAGTATTTATTAGATTTCTTTTTTAATAACTATGTTAATCATGGAAAGTAAATCTATTTTTAAGAATTTAAGTTTATGACTTATTTATAGTAGCCCAAGTGTTTTAATTAAGTAAGAATATGCTATTAGTATTTTTAAATAATTTAAGATATAAATATTCATTGATTTTATATTAAACAGAATATTTTTATTCATTATATTATACAGTATGAATTTTATTAAGTAGGATATTAGGATATGGTTTCTAGACAGATTTAGTGACGTTTAATACTTTATATAGGTGACGAGTTACGAAATGAGATTCAGGAAGTAGCGCTACGAGGTAAGTTATTTGATCACAAAATTTAGGATCATCACAGTTTAGCTTATATATAAGTATTATTCAAGCTAGTTCATTGATAGCCAATTTTTATGTATCACTCATGTCATATGCAAACATGTTATCCAACATAGCACACGATCAGTTCATTCCGTATCATGTTCAGATTTAGAAATTATAATATGTATGTATTATGTCATATACCTCATGGTCATAAGACACGTAAGCTATCTTAAGTTCAAGTGCAAGATAAAATCAGTTCAGTTAATCAGATGGCCATTCAGATGCATGGTACCAATACAGTTTAGTTTCAGGGTGGATGTGCAAGCCACAGACTCAAGCGTGGTCCACCATAGTGGGGTCGGTGCACAACCTCGCACACAGGGTTAAGTGTGTTGGCTAATCAGAACAGTCAGTTAAATAAGAACAGTCAGTTAAATCATATCAGTCAGAACAGTCAGTTAATCAGATCAGTCAGTTAATTCAGATAAATCAGTTATGCATAGCATAAACATCAGTATGAACAGTCATGAATTTTAAGTTCTCAGCATGAAAACTTTTATGAAAACCTTATATTTAGTATGTTAACGATGTGATGGATTTCTTACTGAGTATTCGACGCATTTTAGTTTGTTTTCATGTTTTTAACCACCCAGGTGAGGATGATGATTACAAGCAGATAGGCCAGGATTAGAAGGAGCAGTTATTCTAATTTCAGACTTTCTAGAATGAAATCTATTTTATTGCTTTTATGACATAAATTTATTCAGTTTATTCATTAATATTTTTGAAAGACATTTTATATCAGACAAAGTTTTATGTAATAAATCCTAATTTATTTTTTCTTAAATATGGGATCTCTTGCCGGGTTTATTTTTATGAAAAACATGTGACACTCCTAGCCTACGGGAATGGAGTGTTACACTGCTGTTGAAAAAAGAAGAAGAAAAAAAAAGAGTATACGATTCCAGTAAGAAAATTTCTTCCTTTCAATGTTGTTTCTCACCTTATTCAAGTTCTTGACCTTTTTGATGAGTTTTGGTTGTTTCTCATTTTTGAATTACTGCTGGATTATTTTGAATTAGTTTCTTGAAATTCGATTAAGAACTAAAGAAGACACAAAAGAGTAGAAAAAGGCAAGAGTGTGTGAGACCATAAGAGGGTAAAAGTCGTTTAGAGTGAAAACACAAGTGCAAGTGTATCAATTCTTGAGTGAAACACGTGAGGGAGTGCTTGTGAGGATTCTAACATTGTTTTGCAGATTTTAAACATGTCCAATAATCAAGAAGAAGACACAACCGGAGAATTTCGACAACAGGCAGTTCCGAACCTCCAAATGCAAGCTTTGTTAGGGGAGATGAGGCGTATGTTGAGGGTTGAACTAGAACCTATTCATGAGAGGTTGGACAGGGTAGAAGCGAGAACTCCTAGGGGACAGCAACAAGACATCCCCAATAGGCAGCAAGGTGGGCGTGTTCCGTGGCGGAATGTTGAGGAGGAGGCAGAGTCGGAGGAGTTTGATGAGCCATATTTGAACCGGGACAGGTTTGAGCGTGGGTATGGGAATAGAAAAGCTAGGATGGTAGGCCTAGGAGGGATAATGATTTAGGAAACATAAAAATTAAAATCCCATCTTTTCAAGGTAAAAATGATCCTGAAGCTTATTTGGAGTGGGAAACTAAAATGAAAATGGAGATGGTGTTTGATTGTCACAACTACTCAGAGATAAAGAAGGTTAAGTTGGCTGCAATTGAATTCACAGATTATGCCATAGTTTGGTGGGATCAATTACTGATTAATAGGAAGAGGAACAGAGAGCCACTCGTGGACACTTGGGAGGAGATGAAAATGCTTATGAGGAAGTGTTTTGTACCGAGCCACTATTATAGGGGATTGTATCAAAAGTTGCAGAGGTCAATTCAAGGTTCCAAGAGTGTGGATGAGTATTACAAGGAGATGGAGGTAGCTATGATCCGGGCTAATGTAGAAGAGGACCGGGAAGCCACCATGGCTAGGTTTTTGCACGGTTTAAATCGTGAGATTGTGGATATAGTTGAGATGTAGCACTATGTTGAGTTGACGAATATGGTGCATCAAGCCATAAAGGTGGAGGGTGCTGATGATGAGCAAAATGCTGTGGTTGGAGATTTATTAGTAGTACGGCGAGTTCTCAATGTGCAGGTTAAGGAGAAAGAAAGTAACCAAAGGGAGAACTTGTTTCATACTCTGTGCTTTGTAAATAACAAAATTTGTAGTGTCATTATCGATGGAGGGAGTTGCACAAATGTAGCCATCACTTATTTGGTGGAGAAATTGGCCTTAACTACCTTGAAACATCCTTAACCTTACCGGCTTCAGTGGCTGAATGAATGTGGCGAAATCACGGTGACAAGACAAGTGTTGGTGGCATTATCCATTGGCAAATATGAGGATGAGGTGTTTTGTGATGTGGTTCCTATGCATGCATGCCATTTATTGTTGGGAAGACCATGGCAGTATGATCTGAGGGTTACGCATGATGGATTCACAAATAGGTATTCTTTCACTCTTAAAGGGAAACCTATTACACTTGTGCCATTAACTCCAAAATAGGTCATGGAGGACCAATTAAAGTCACAAATATCAAATGAAAAAAAGAAAAAGAGGAAAAAATTCAATTACATTGCAAAAAAAAGTGAGATCAGGAGAGCATTATTTTCACACCAGCCCCTTATTGTACTCATGTACAAGGAGGCTCTTTTATGTACTAATGATCTCGTCGGTGCTTTGCCAAGCGATATTGTTTCTCTTTTACAAGAGTTTAAAGATGTCCTTCCCGAAGAGGTACCTTATGGTTTACCTCCAATCCGAGGGATTGAACATTAAATTGATTTCATACCTGGTGCATCAATTCCAAACCGACCTGCTTATAGGAGTAATCCTGAGGAGACCAAGGAACTTCAGAGGCAAGTAGGTGAATTATTGGAGAAGGGGTATGTGTGTGAAAGCATGAGTTCTTGTGTGTTGACTGCCGAGCCAACACACAAGAACTCATGCTTTCACAAGAAGGATGGAACATGGAGGATGTGTGTTGACTGCCGAGCCATCAACAACATAACGGTAAAGTATCGTCAGTATCGTCATCCCATTCCTAGGTTAGATGATATACTGGATGAATTGCATGATTCTTGTGTCTTTACAAAAATTAATCTTAAGAGTGGATATCATCAGATTAGGAAGAAGGAAGGTGATGAATGGAAAACTGCTTTTAAGACTAAATATGGTTTGTTTGAGTGGTTAGTGATTCCTTTTGGTTTGACTAATGCTCCTAGCACATTTATGTGTTTGATGAACCATGTTTTGCATGCATTTATTGCCAGATTTGTAGTTGTGTATTTTGATGATATTCTAATTTATAGCAAAAGCTTGGAAGAACATGTAATGCATTTGAAATCTGTTTTGGAAGTTCTAAGGAAAGACAAGTTGTTTGCTAACCTCAAGAAGTGTACCTTTTGCACAGATAAACTTGTGTTTCTTGGTTTTGTTGTTAGTAAGAGAGGAATTGAGGTGGACGAGGAAAATGTGAAAGCAATCCAAGAGTGGCCAACGCCTACAACAATCAGTCAAGTGAGGAGTTTTCACGACTTAGCTAGCTTCTATAGACGGTTTGTGCGTGATTTTAGTAGCTTAGCTGCCCCTCTTATTGAAGTCATCAAGAAAAATGTATCGTTTAAGTGGGGGAAAGAACAAGAAAATGCATTTAATCTGATCAAAGAAAAGTTAACTAATGCACCTTTGCTTATTTTACCTAACTTTGCTAAAACTTTTGAAATTGAGTGTGATGCTTCAGGAATAGGTATTGGAGTTGTTTTGATGCAAGAAGGCCGTCCAGTTGCTTATTTCAGTAAAAAGTTGAGTGGGGCAGCCCTAAATTATCCCACTTATGACAAGGAGATGTATGCCTTGGTAAGGATTTTGAAAAATTGGCAGCACTTTCTATGGCCAAAGGAATTTGTGATTCACACAGATCATGAATCTTTGAACCATTTGAAAGGACAATAAAGGTTGAACAAACGCCATGCCAAGTGGGTGAAATATATTGAAACATTTCCTTATGTGATTAGATACAAGTAAGGTAAGGAAAATGTAGTGGCTGATGCATTATCCCGAAGGTATGCTTTACTTTTCATTTTAGATACAAAGCTGCTTGGCTTTGAATACATTGAGGATTTGTATGCACAAGATTCTGATTTTGGTGATGTGTTCAATGCATGTGAAAAAGTGGCGTTTGGTAAGTTTTATAGGCATGATGGATTTTTATTTCGGGAAAATAAACTATGTGCCTATGTGTTCTTTGCGTGAATTGCTTGTGAGAGAAGCTCATGGTGGTGGTTTGATGGGTCATTTTGGTGTAGCTAAGACTTTAAGAATTTTGCATGATCATTTTTTTTGGCCTCATATGAAACGTGATGTGGAAAAAATCTGTGAGAAGTGTGTCACGTGTAAACAAGCTAAGTCTAAGTTGAAACCCCATGGTTTGTACACACCTTTACCAATACCTAGTAAACCTTGGACTGATATTTCTATGAATTTTATTTTGGGTTTACCTAGGACTAAAAGGGGGAGAGATTCAGTTTTTGTGGTGGTAGATAGATTTTTCAAGATGGCACACTTCATTGCATGTCATAAAACTGATGATGCATCACATATAGCTTATTTGTTCTTTAAAGAAATTGTTAGGTTACATGACATGCCTAGGACCATTATTTCTGATAGGGATGCAAAGTTTTTGAGTTACTTTTGAAAGACTTTATGGGAAAAGTTAGGAACCAAATTGTTATTTTCTATTACTTGTCATCCACAAACGGATGGTCAAACTGAAGTAGTGAATAGAACTTTGTCTTTTTTGTTGCGTGCTGTCATTAAAAGAACTTGAAAACTTAGGAAGATTGTTTGCCACATGTTGAATTTGGTTTCAATAGAAGCATGCATTCTGCCATTAAGTTTTCACCATTTGAAATTGTTTATAGCTTTAACCCATTGTCACCTTTGGATTTAACTTCTTTACCTTTGAGTGAACGTGTGAACTTAGATTGAAAAAAGAAGACAGAATTTGTAAAAATGATTTATGAAAAGGTACAGCTGAACATTGAAAGAAGGACTAAACAATATGTCCAACAAGCCAACAAGGGACGCAAAAAGGTAGTGTTTGAACCAGGAGATTGAGTTTGGCTGCACTTAAGGAAGGAACGTTTCTCGTAGAAACGACGTTCACAACTCCTACCTCGGGGTGATGGACCATTTCAAGTAGTGGAACGCATCAATGATAATGCCTACAAGCTTGACTTACCAGGTGAGTATGGTGTTAGTGCAATTTTAATGTTGCTGATTTGTCTCCTTTTGATGTAGGTGATGATTTGAGGACAAATGCTTTTCAAGAGGGAGATAATGATGCAAACCAAAGAGTTGGACATGCTGATCATACACGTGGGAATGGAGCTAAATTTGCATAAGACCCTTTGTCACTTCCTAGTGGCCCAATTACAAGACTTAGAGCCAAACATTTCAAGGAAGCACTAAATGGGATAATCCAAGAGAATTGGGCTGATTCTAAAAAGACCAAGGTGGGCTCAAATAATAATCAAGGCTTAGTCCATATCATCAAAGCAATTGAAAAGGCTAATTAGCATGCAAAAACTTCTGGAGCCACTAAGCCCAATGATTTCAAAGACCAACTCATTACCCAGTTCATTGTCCAACACGTTATTTGAAACGTCATTCTGGGAAGATTCTGGATGACTTAGCCTGCAAGCTATATCTCATTTGAAAGCATCATGTCTCTAGTTTTGCAACGCATCAAACGGTGTGCAATTTAGAGTTTGCTAGAGGAAGTTAATAGGATTTTACTGAAGGGTGTGCAAGACTGGTGGGATGTTGTGAATTTTCAGATTTTCTTGTCTTTTAGAATTCTCTAGGCAATAGTCTTTTGAAATTCTCATGTCTTTTGAAATTACCCATGCTTGGAGGGTTGTTCCAAGTATATATAGGGGCATTTCGAATTTGAATAGACAGATTTGGTTTTCAGAAAAATTACTATCATTGTGAGGTCTTGTGTTCCTCTTAGTTCTTAAAAGAACTCTTGAACTTATCAAGTTAATCTTGTGACGTTCAAACAACCAAACTTATCACCTTGATTCCTGAGAGATTCTTAGGTTTTCTTGGTGTGGCATTTCAATCCTTCGTAGTCTTGGTTTTCATCTATTTAAGTGACGGGTCAAGGCTCAACAAATCTTATCTATACGATCTTGGGGTTCTAAACCATCATTTTTATCGGGTTTCCTTACAATTATTGGTGGAGTTCATATCATGAAAGACATAAAGGATAAGGGCCTATGCTATTATTATGATTCCAAATGGAATCCTGACCATAAGTGCCAACAACCCAAGCTTTTCCTTATTGAGGAAGTAGAGGAGGAATCGAGAGAGACATTGAAGGTGGAGGAAGTTATTGAAGTGGTAGATGTGCTGAATTTTGTTGCAAATTCAGATCAACCAGAAATATCCTTGCATGCACTTATTAGGTCTTTAAATCCCAAAACTATGAGGGTTAAGGGTAGAGTTGGGAACCAGGAGGTGGTAATTTTAGTAGACTCGGAGAGCACCCATAATTTTATAGATCCTTCGGTGGTAAAAATGGGTGAGATTCTAGTCAGTGCAAGGGAAAAAATAAAAGTAAGGGTGACTAATGGTGAGCAGGTGACAAGTGAGGGGAGATTGGCATCCTTAAGGGTAAAAGTGCAGGGAAATGTATTTGTGATAGATGTTTTTGTGCTAATGCTAGCAAGCTGTGACATGGTTTTAGGAATGCAATGGCTACATAAATTGGAGGTAATTCTATGGAATTTTAAGGACTTGTCAATGCAGTTTCATTACAACGGTCAATTAGTAGAGTTACAAGGATTGTTTCTAGCTAAATTAATTGAAGAAGGGAATTTAAACCAGAACAATAATTAGAAAAAATAAAAAAGGGTTGTTGCTGCAAGTAGTAGAAGTGAAGGAGGACCTTACCAAACTAGAAATACCTGCTGCTGTGTAGTTACTCCTAAATTAGTATGAAGTGGTATTTGGTGATCCAAAGGGCCTACCCCCAAAAAGATCCCATGATCACAGCATCAACCTACAACCAAACACCCAACCCATTTTAGTGAGACCCTATAGATATTCTTATTGTCAGAAGGATGAGATAGAAAAAATTGTTAAAGAGCTACTGACCTCAGGGGTGATCAAGCCAAGCCAAAGGCCTTATTCATCTCCAGTGCTATTAGTAAGAAAAGCAGATGGAACATGGATAATGTGTGTGGACTATAGGTCTTTAAACAAAGCCACATTTAAAGACAAATTCCTTATCCCTGTGGTAGAGGAATTGTTGGATGAGTTAAGTGGGTTTAAGCTATTTTTCAAGTTAGATCTACATTCGAGGTACCATCAAATGAGAGTAAAACATGAAGATGTGCCTAAAATTGCTTTTAAGACCTATGAAGTACACTATGAATTCTTAGTCATACCATTTGGGTTGACTAATGCTCCTAGCACTTTCCAAAATTTGATGAATGAGATATTCAAACCATACTTGAGGAAGTTTTTTTTTAATAATATTTTGGTTTATAGTGCTAATCTAGAGGAACATTTAAGACACTTGCAACTAACCTTGGAGGTGTTAAAAAAGTACACCTTGTTGGCAAAAATGTCTAAGTGCAGGTTTGCTGTACAAGAAGTGGTCTATTTGAGGCATGTGATTTCGGCTGAGAGAGTGAGGGCTGATTCAAACAAATTGACAGCTATGATAGATTGACCTTTTCCCATTTTTTGAAGGCATTAAGGGGATCTCTTGGCTTGACATGTTATTATCGCAGATTTATTAAAAGGTATGGAAGCATTCCTGCCCTATTGACCCAGTTGTTAAAAAAGAACCAATTTGTATAGAATGAAGAGGCTAAAGAAGCTTTTTAGCTTTTGAAGAAAGCAGTAAGTCGGCCCCCTATGCTAGCCTTCCCAGATTTCTCTCTTCCATTTGTGGTGGAATGTGATGCATCAGGAAGGGCAATTGGAGTAATGTTAATGCAGAAGAACAGGCCAATAGCCTTTTATAGTCAGGCTTTGAAAGGAAGGATCCTCAATTTGTCAAAATACAAGAAAGATTTATATGCACTGGTCATGGCAGTGCAGAAATTGAGGCCTTACTTGTTGGGCCATCCTTTTGTGGTGAGAACAAGCCATCAAGTCTAAAATATTTGCTGGAACAGAAGGTGGGGACACCTATGCAGCAAAAATGGACTTCAAAATTATTGGGTTATGATATGCTGGTTAAGAACAAGAGAGGTCTTGAGAACAAAGTAGTAGATGCCCTATCTAAGAAGGGCAATGGAGAAGAGATGAAGGTTGAAGCCACTCTTGCTTTGATATTCTTACCAACTCTTGATTGGATGGAAGAAATCAGAGGGGGGTATAGTAAGGATCCTAAGATCTTGGATCTACTAGAAAAATAAAAAAAAAATGGGAGTTGCCCCTAAATTATGCACTCAGGGATGAGTTGCTTTTTTATACGTAAAGGTTGGTAGTAGTAGATGATGCTGTTTTAAACAGTAACTATTGCAATTACTACATGCAAGTTCTCTTGGGGGACACTCAAGATATGACAAAATACTACACAGACTCAAGAGATATTTTTATTGGGAAGGCATGAAGAATGCTGTGAAGGTGTTGATAAAAAACTGTGAGGTCTGCCGGTGCATTAAAATTGATCACACACAACCCAGTGGTCTGCTACAACCACTCCCTATCCATTCTCAACCTTGGACCCAAATTTCAATGGACTTTATAGAGGGTTTGCCACCTCACATGAGTTTAATAGTCTATGGGTTATTGTAGATAGAGTAACAAAATATGGTCATGTCATCCCTATTACTCATCCCTATATAGCCAAGACCATTGCTCTGTTATTCACTAAACATGTCCTAAAACTGCATGGGATGCCTAATTCTATTGTGTCTGACAAAGACAACACGTTTACAAGCAATTTCCAGTAGAAGCTGTTTAGGATCCAGGGAGTGCAATTGGCCGTAAACACTGCCTATCATCCATAATCCGATGGGCAATTTGGGGTTGTGAACAAGTGTGTGGAGAATTTTTTGAGGTGTTTTGTTGGGGATAGGCCCTGAGACTGGTCCCACTGAGTACCCTTGGCTGAGTGGTGGTATAACACCACCCAGCATTCGTCCACAATGATGACTCATTTCCAGGCATTATATGGGTATCCTCGTCCTAAATTGCTAAGCTATGTGCTGGGGTTATCTATAGTAGAGGCAGTGGATGAGGCATTACAATCAAGGGACTATATGCTCAAAATTCTCAAACACAACATCCAACCAGCTTAGAGCAGGATGAAGAAATACTATGATTTAAAAATAAAAGAGCAGCAGTTCTAATTGGGAGATCTGGTTTACCTGCGCCTACAACCCTACAGGCATCTCAGTGTAGCCCATTGCCAGAGTTTGAAGCTTGCTCCTTGGTTCTATGGGTCATTTCCCATTACTTAGAGGGTTGGATTTGTAGCTTACAGACTTCAGCTCCCCTTATAGTGACCATCCACCTGGTCTTTCATGTTTCCCAATTGAAAAAGAAGCTGGGCCAAAGGAACATCTTCCTGTCCATTCTTCCACCCACCGACACCAACGGAGTCCTCAAACTCGAGCCAGAAAGGATCCTCGATCGACGAGTGCGTAGGTACAAGAATCAACCCCTCGCGGAGTGCTTGATACACTGACATGGATAGAACACCGATGACACTACTTGGGAGCCGTATGACCAATTGAAAGCTTTTTACCCTCACCTTGTGAGTAAGGTGCTCTAATAGGGGTGGCTTTGTAACACATCTGATGGCGAGAAGGGATAAGCAGTGAAGAACTAAGGGATCTGAAGTGTTTCTATTTTACTTAGGGTTTGGTCGTGGATATGGGCTAGATTAGTAGAAGATGGGTTGGTTTATTTGAGGTGTGGGTTGAGTTGTTATGTTGCTTTCAATAAGGGGCTAATAGTTATTAGACAGGGAAGCCCAGTGTTGCTGGAAAGTTATGGCCGTGAGGCCCATTTGCATGATTATATGATTTATGTCGTTTTAGTAAGTTTGTAGTCGTTTCATAGAGTATTCTAAAAGGGAATCTGTTAGTTACATTCTATAGTGTCAGTCCTATTTGGGTGGAACGTTGACACCCTTTTTTGTTTTGCAAAATCTAGATCAAGAATATTATTCCTTTTTTTCTTCTTCCTACGTTCTCTTTCTTCTTCATCCATGGAGGTCCTCACCCTCTAATTGAGCCATTATCATTACAAACCAGTTCTACTTTTTTTACAGAAAAACTTAAATAAAAATACTACAGTGTTATAGTGGCAGAATAGTAAATACCATGGGCTGCGGTGGCACCACGGTGGGGTAGCCTAATCACGGAAGGAGAGAGAGGGAGGGAGAGAGAGACTAGGACTGAGTGAGAGTTATAGAGAGAAAGCACGAGAGAGAGAAAGAGACTCACCGACTAGGTGAGGCGGCGATGGCGTGGGAAGGGGTGGCAGAAAACCCAATCTCAGAGAAATTCGAGAGAGTGTATAGGGCTGGGGGAGAAGAAACAAGATTAGGTTTTTAATCCTCATCTTTTGCAGGGGTCTTATGTCACTGCAAGTGGTTAAATATCACATGGTAGATGTAGTGTTAACATAATGTCGCATAAAATCTCAAAACAGGTCCATATTGGAATTTTTCCGTCAATAATATTTATGACGACACATTTGTGCCGTTATAGGTAATTTTTGTGACAAGATCTTCGGCGAATGAAACCACGAAACTGTAAAATAACGTTTTGCATCAAAACACAAGTCGCAGCAACAAACAATGGTCGCAAAAATTTCCCTCACTGTGATATAAGTGACCCAATTTGTACACATTATCACCTGCCTTGTCATTTTGCAGTTATCCAGTATCCTGGCATCTCAATTATATAATATTTTACATAAAAAGGTATTTTTATAATAATTTTATTTTTATAAATTTTTTTAATAATGCTCCTTATTTAAAATAAGATTGTATAAGAGAATGTGAAAAAGAATGTATGTGTATTATTTTCCTTTATAATTTTTCTCTCTTCTTTTTATAAGTTTGTTTGTTTTTTATTTATATATTTATAAGTTTACTTGTTAAAAAAAAAAATCTATTTACAAGTAAAAAGATAATATTATAAAAAAATCCTTTATATTTAAATGTACAACTATAATGAATTTCAAGTATTTACATACTGCTGGCTAGTATTAGATCATAAATACATATATAGAGGATTTTAAGGTGAATTTATATATAGAATGTTACTATAATCACATCACGGTCAATTATAAAAAGAAAAGAGTCCGGTGCCTCAACAGAGAATGCGTATCCTGGGAGTTGGATACACAATCTCTGTTGAGTCCTCACTTCTCTAAAGCTACCTAGTATGAGGCTCTCTCGTAATCCTTAAAAGTGTAGGGAGAGCCATAATTCATGGGCAGCTCATACCAAAGTGAGAAACATGTTCCTCCTCGAGGTAGGGTGAGCGCATCGAAAGAGGGGTAGCATGCTTAAGGGACGCACGCGCTTGAGGCCCTAAAAATTGAATGCACGGCATTCTTCCTCTTTTCACTATGAGAAAGATGATTTCTTGTTTACGAAGTGTATTACTAACTATCTTTCTCACCCTTCCTATCATTCAGTATGAATGAAGTAAGGTCGAGCTAGCTATTACTTCTTCTTCCAAGAGTAACTGCGATTATCCTATCATTTTGGAATGGGTGAGGGGATGATTGCTTGTCAACCAGCCTCTCTCCCCTCTCACCCTCCCTTCTCAATCGAAGAATTGAGAGATACATATGGTGAGACATAAAGTCCGTTATGTTGCCAAAGGTTTTATTCAAGTTGCAAGTGTTGATTATTACTAGACATTTACCCCAGTTGCCCAATCCGTCTAGAGACAAACTTGAACAGAACAACTCAAGCAGTACTCTAATGATTTGTGTTGAGAACTTGATAAAAGAAAGATAGAAGAAACTGAAAACTAGAAAACAGAGAGAAAGAAGATGAAAAACTATCGTATCTTGTATTGAATGAACTGAATTGAATTGATACAAGTGCTTTACATGTGCTTATATAGAAAATGAAATGCTTATATAGAAAATGAAACTAGTAATAGAATCTAACAGAATTTAACTGTCTACTGTCAAGGCTCATTGTCTATTTTGCCCTTTTCATATTTTGACTTTAATTCCATATCTTCTATTTTTTAGGCTATACTCCAACACCCCCCCTCAAGATGAACATGAATATTAAGGATGTTCATCTTGCGAAGAGTATGATGAAAAGGTAAAGAACCAAGTGGTTTTGTAAAGATGTCTGCCAACTGTAGTCTAGATGGAATGTAAAACAGTTTGATGAGGTTTTGCTGCAGCTTTTCACGAACTAAATGGCAGTCAATTTGAATATGTTTGGTTCTTTCATGCTGAACTGGATTTGAGGCTATGGACATTGGAGACTTGCTATCAGTGTACATTAAAGTTGGCTGAGAATGAGTGATTTGTAAATCTTGCAGTGCATAAACCAACCATTGAACTTCATATGTTGTGGCTGCAAGGGCTCGATATTCTGCTTCAGCAGAGGATCGACTTATAGTTACCTGCTTTTTGGACTTCCATGAGATCAACGAGTCTCCCAAAAACACTGCAAACCCTGTGACACTTCTCCTTGTATCAATGCACCCTGCCCAATCACTATCTGAAAAAGCCTTGAGTTGCAATTGTGAGGATACTGAGAAGAATAATCCCTGTCCTGGAGTGGCTTTCAAGTATCTTAACACTCTAACTGCTGCTAGATAATGACTCACAACAGGCTTAGCAAGGAATTGGCTGAGGACTTGAACTGAATATGCAAGGTCTGGTCTTGTAAGTGTTAAATATAGGAGCCTCCCAATGAGTCTTTAGTAGGCTGATGGATCTTCATACAAAGTAGAATCAGTGGCTGTGAGTTTTAAATTGGTCTCCATTGGAAATGCAGCAGGCTTTGTACCAATTGTTCCAGTGTCTTGAAGAATATCCAGTGCATATTTCCTTTGGCAAAGAGAAATTCCTGCTTTTGATCTTGCTATTTCCAAGCCAAGGAAATATTTTAGTGGCCCCAAGTCCTTTATAGTGAATTGATCATGCAGAAAATCTTTTAGGAGTTGAATTTCCTGTAAGCTATCACTTGCTAGCAACACATCATCGACATATACTAGCAATGCCATGAAGGATGTTGTGGATTTCTTTATGAAAAGAGAACAATCAAAAGTTCCTTGAGTGAAACCATAGCTAATGAGGGCAGTGGACAATTTTTCAAACCATTTTCTAGATGCTTGCTTGAGGCCATAAAGGCTTTTCAAAAGATGACAAACCTTATTTTCTGGATTAGGCATTCCAGGGGGCAGCTCCATATAAACTTCTTCTTGTAAATCACCATGTAAGAATGCGTTATTTACATCCAATTGGTGAAGATGCCAGTTCTTAATTGCAGCTACAGCAAGTAATAGTCTAATAGAAGTCACCTTTGCCACAGGAGAAAATGTATCAAAGAAATCCAAACCCTCTTGTTGATTATAGCCCTTTGCCACTAATCTGGCCTTGTGTCTTTCTATGGTTCCATCAGCTTTATATTTTACTCTAAATACCCATTTACAACCAATAGTCTATTTATTTTTAGGTAGAGTAACAAGGTTCCAAGTTTTGTTTAACTCCAAAGCATCAATTTCGTTTTTCATAGCTTTTTGCCATTCAGGAAATTGTGCAGCTTGTTTATAAGATTTAGGTTCTGGACAATTTGAAATTGAAGCAAGAAAAGCTCTATGAGAATTATATAGTCTACTGGTAGATAAGAAAGATGAGATAGGATATGGATTACCTTTAGAACCATCTTTAGAAGAAGTGAGAGGTGTTACATTTGAAGAAACATTGTTGCAATAGTAGTCCTGCAAAAAATTGGGTTTTTGTCTAACTCGAGAAGATTTTCTTCTGTTTGGACTATTGTTAGGTTGATCATGAGTCATGGAGATATTTGGATCAGTGTTTGGTATAGATTCATTAATAGACAGAATGGTTGAATCACTCTGATTTGGAATAGTACCAGGAATTTTAGAGTAATAGTCTGTACTATATGAATTTTCTGAGATAGGAAACAAAAAGGAATGGGATGTAACATTCCTTGAAATGAAAATTTTATTTCAAGGAATGTTACATTTCATGGAATGTAACATTCCTTGAAATGAAAATTTTATTGCTATTGAGATCCATGACTTTATAACCTTTAATATCAGATGGATATCCAAGGAAGACACATTTTGTAGCTCTTGGATCGAATTTTTGTCTGTGATGTTGTAATGTAGATGCAAAACAAAGGCAGCCAAAAACCTTTAAATGAGAAAATTTTGGTATTTTGTTAAACAACATTTCATAAGGTGTTTTATTTTTGAGAAGTGGGGTGGGAATTCTATTTATTATATGAGCAACAGCTAGTACACAATCACTCCAAAAAGGCAAGGGGATATTAGCTTGAAACATTAAGGCTCTAGCTGTGCTAATTAAGTGTTGATGTTTCCTTTCAACTACTCCATTTTGTTGTGGAGTTTCTACACAACTTCTTTGGTGTAAAATTCCATTTTCATGATAAAAATCATTGATGAAAAATTCTGGTCCATTATCAGACCTTATTATTTTGACAGATGTGTTAAACTGAGTCTTTATCATATTGCAAAAATTCTTTAGTGTAAAAGAAACTTCAGACTTGGTTTTAAGCATATAAACCCAAGTGCATCTTGTAAAATCATCAACAATTGTTAAGAAGAATTTAAAACCCGAGTAAGAAATTGTTGCAAATGGACCCCATATATCACAATGTATCAAATCAAAATTTTTATTAGAATTGGTATGAGATACAGTAAAAGGTAACTTTCTTTGTTTTGCTAATGGACATACATCACAAACATTTTGACAATTGATAGAGATTGAAGGGTCTAATTTCTTAAGGAGAAGCAATCTAGAAGAGGATGCATGGCCAAATCTGTAATGCCATGTATCTAGAGAATTTTGTGAGACAACAGAAGCAAAAGGGGCTGAGTTGGACTTAAAAATGTTGCAGGGAGAAGCCTTAGGATCAGCTTGTTGTAAAATGTATAGCCCGTGTTTCTCAAATGCAATCCCAATCATCTTCTTCAGGGATTGGTCCTGTAAAAGGCAGTGAGAATGAGAAAAGGATAAGCAAAGATTAGAACATTTTGTGAGCTTAGATACAGATAAAAGATTGACAGAAAAGGAAGGCACACATAGTACATTTGATATGAATATTTGATTGGAAAGACAGATTGTGCCAATATGAGTGGCTGGAACTTTTTGACCATTAGGTGGATTGATTGAAGTATCAATATTTTTAGGAGGAAAGCAGTATAATAGTGGTGAACAGATCATATGATCTGTTGCACCAGTGTCGAGAATCCATTGATAATTGGATTTTTGAGTAAATGAAGTGGGATTATAAGAGGCATTACCAGAGAAATTTGAAGATGTAGCAAGATTGCAAGATGAAGGGATATTCTGAACATTTGTAGAAGACTGAGAAGTATTGGCAAGAGCTATGAGTTTATTAATCTCTTTAGCAGTTAAAGAAAACCTTGTTCCTCATTGTTGGTTTGATTGCAGACCTCAGTTGAAATGGCATTATGAGCAGAGTAATTTCGTTTTCCTTTTGGTCCAGCCTACCCAGGGGGATAACCATGAAGCTGAAAGCATTTTTCAATGGTATGACCATTGTATCCACAATGTGTGCAATGGAGTGAAGCTTTCTTGGATTTTTTTTTTTTGAAAACTGATATGAAGAAGTTGCTGGATTCAATTGCTTTACCATCAATGCATGTGTTTCAGTAGGAACTGAATTACTAAGCTGTCTTTGACTCTCTTCTTGAAGTAACAGAGAAAACACTTTGGCTATGGTTGGTAATGGGACAGCAAGAAGTAGTTGGCTTCTAACAGAAGCATAGGAGTCATTCAAGCCAACAAGAAACTTCAAAACATAATCAGATTGCTGTCTTTGCAGCAAGAAAGTTAAAAGATTACATGTGCAAGATGACATTTTCCCACATGTACAAGTAGGAAATGGACGATAGCTTACATATTCATCCCAAAGTGTTTTGAAGGCACTGAAATATTCAGTGATTGAAGAAGAACCTTGATTTATGCAACTCAAGGATTTCTCAAGGTGAAACACTCTTGGCCCATCACTCCTCAAATACCGAGTCTTCAATTCATTCCAAAGATCCAAAGCTGAAGTAACATACAGCAAACTGTTTCTGATCTCCTTGGAAATAGAGTTAATCAACCAAGAAAGTACTAAATTGTTTGCACGTAACCAAGCTGTGTGTGCAACAATTTGAGTTGTAGGAGGTGAAGTAATCGAACCATCAAGAAATGCAACTTTATTCTTGACTGTCAAGGCTATAACAATTGATCGACTCCAAGCAACATAATTGTTTCCATTGAAAATCTCTGAGACTAGAAGAGCACCTGGGTTATCACTGGGATGAAGGTAATAAGGGCTGGAAGAATCATCTGATGGATTGATGTTTGTAGAAGTTGTAGAACTTTCAGAGGCCATTTCAAGAATTGTAAAGAAAACACAGATTTTACAGAACTGTGTGAAGAATTATAAAGATTTTACAAGATCTTGAGAGAAGATTTTGAGAGAAGATCGTGTAGTGCAGAAAGATCAAGCTCCAGAAATATTTGCGGAATTCTAAACTGATACCATATTGAGAACTTGATAAAAGAAAGATAGAAGAAACTAAAAACTAGAAAACAGAGAGAAAGAAGATAAAAAACTATCGTATCTTGTATTGAATGAACTGAATTGAATTGATACAAGTGCTTTACATGTGCTTATATAGAAAATGAAACTAGTAATAGAATCTAACAGAAAATAACTGTCTACTGTCAAGGCTCATTGTCTATTTTGCCCTTTTCATATTTTGACTTTAATTCCATATCTTCTATTTTTGAGGCTATACTCCAACAATTTGTTTTGGAATAGCTTCCTAGCTCTTTCATTCCGATAAAATAAAACTGATAGCAATAAATTTCCAACCCCGAGCTCAAAATCGACAATCCAAGAATTTGATGCGATTTGTACAATTATTTTCACGATCTTGTTGGATTCCCACTTTCATATTAGAGATTACTTTTAGAAGACTTATAAAAAAGCTTGCAAAAAAAAAAAAAAACATGTGAAAAGCATACACATGAATTAAAGATGGCACATCACCTTTAATCATCTGCATGCATACAACAAGATGTTGATGCGTACAATACAATATTCTTGTTGTGGCTGATATGACTACTCAACCATCGTAAGAAATAGTTGTCCAATGAATCCAAACAAAAACTATACTATATATATAGAGATGTTGCAATATTATTATATCCAAATGGCTCATGCAAGGTAGTTTAAGTTACGATTGGGTACTGAAGTGATCTCAGATGATTTGTGTTGATAGGTGAATAGTAGTGTTTTATGAGTCCCATTGAAATGTGTTTAAATGTATGAAGTAGGTTGAGATATGTTTAACTTTTTATAGAAAGTTAAAAAAGTAATAGGTCTCATCAATAATTGATTTGAGATAAGTTGAGATAAGTTGAGATGAGTTAAGCACCCAAACATATCCAAACGAACCGTTTTACATACAAGCTGTGATATTCATCTTCACAAAAAGTATCAATTTGACACTTCTTCTCTTGTGTGCAAGCCATGTATGCTGGGCCAGGCCTATCACATTATACTTAATCCCAGCCCAATGATCAGGCCATTAATGCATGTGTTTTGCAGTTAGCTTAAAAAGACGTTGGACAACAAAGAAACGATCGAGATGGTTAAAAGGATAATAAAAACACATCAACGTGTCTGTAAACTTTTGTGACAAATATATATATAAATATATATTTATTTATATATTAGGCAATAGAACGGATAAGGTGGTGTTTGTTTCAGCTTTTTGAAACCAAGAATTGAGATTTAAGTAATTCTATATAATAAATTAAATACTATTAAGAATTTTAAAAAGGATATTGACCCAAGAAATTACTGACCATTTTTTAAAAGAAGCTCCAAAAGAATTATGTCGTCATAAGAATGGTAACATATTTTATTTGTAAAAGTTGTATTGATTTTTTTTTGTTTAAATAATTATTAAATAATAATTAGATGAAAAAATTGAAATTGAAAAATATTTTATGGTTGAAATTGAAAAATATTTTGTGTTTGAGTGATATTTGAGAATGAAATTATAAGAAGTTTTAAAAATTTTAAGAACTCTCACAGTTTCCAAACATAGCCTAAGAGAATTTTATCAACTTCTTCTAATTGTCATATTTGCATTATAAAACATCAAAACAACCCGATTAAACATTTCATTCTCATTCATTAGAGACACATTTAAAAAAAAAAAAAAACTATTATTTTAAGTGTGGTTGCACCCATTGAGGTGGTCCATTGGAAAACCAACCTATCTTTTGAGGGGGGGAAAAACACAAAGGAGCTTCTACTTTGGAATCATTTTAGGACAGACATCAGACATGCATAGTAGAAATTAAAGGTAAATATTTCACTGTTTTCTTCTTCCTTATTTCTTTTTCCAAGATTCCTAACACAAACATCTATATATATATGGAAGCAAGCAATTTGTTTGCATTTGATTGGTAACTCTCAAATATCTTCCAAGAAAGATTCAATAATATTGCCATAACAAAGTTTTTATTGATGTCGACTTACACTTGTGGATATACTATTAGGAAAAAGAATATTAATTCGTGGTTGGGCGTTCACATGATCTCCAAATGGAGTTAGGTGGGTATTAATTTATTATAAGAAAAATGAATATTTATAATAGATTATTTGTAACGAGAATGACTATTTACGACAAAAAAGACTAATTTTAACAAAAAATAATCATTTTCATAAAAAATAACTGATCATAAATGAATAATTTTCTTATAATTTTCTGTTCAAAATACAGATAAACACATCACGTGGACCTTACAAATTAATAGAAGCCATAAATTTACATCATGATGACGTGTGTATATATATATATATGTGAATTGTAAAACTTAATTTTGATAGAATCAATTGGTACACGTGGTCGATTTTGGTGCCAATGATAATAGTTATGACCTAACTAGCTAACAAGATTAATGTATTAACCCAGTGCGCCACTTTTGCTTTGCTTTCCATGTTAATGTTGGTTCTATCCTTATCTTATCCATCTTGGGCTTTCCCCAAAAGAAGGTCATGATCATTATATTTGAGAATTATATTTACATTCTTTGTTTTGCAACTGTAATAGTATATTAAGTCTCGTTTGGTTATACAAATCATCTTCTCTCAATTTATTTACTATTATCTAATCATTACAATTTTTCTAAATTTTTATATAAAATATAATAAATTATTCAACTTTTTCAAATCTCAAAATCAAAATAGTATTAAAAAATTATATTTTAACAATATTTTATTCAACTTTTAACTTTTATTTCATTTCATCTCATTGCATCTATGTAACCAAAAGAGGCCTAGTGAAAAATATTCTTTTTGATGCCACAAAATTTAAAAACTCTCACTTCAAATTTAACAGATGATACGTGTGTTTTATCAAAACTAGATGATGAGAGTTTTTATAAATATAACAGTTAAAGGAAATTATATAAGTCATACTTGAACTTATATTCTAAAATGACTCTGTAAGGGGGTTTCCTCCTCACTCACAAGCCCATTGGGCGCCCGGCTGAGAGTAATGGGTTTTGTCCCGATATTAGACCCTAGGGCCCAAGCTTGCCTACGAAGCAACTCGCTTGTAAAGAAAAGTAAACAATTATGATGGCTGGTGGGATAGATAGGCTTGATGCCGTTTGGCTGCACTTCATTCATGGGGACTCGTGCAGGGCAGAACAGGAAAGACGAAGAATTTTTGATTTTTTAACATGAGAATATCGATGAACCACTAAAGACACTAGTAGAGTAAAGCAAATTGGAGAACCACGCCGCATTAATGGCATCACTACCTGAGCATCACGCTACATTAATGACATTGTCATAGAAGCACGCCACATTTAAAGGACTCTGATAAAAGGAATAGTAAAAAGGACATGGGCTCCATAAGGGTAGACACGATCTGTCCCATCTAGACTCTTGGTATAAATAGCAATGTCTAGGTACGAAAATGTTCTCGTCTCTTTGGTCTCTAGACCCTCTCATTATTTACAAACTTCTAAAATACTTTACTAACTTTGGCATCTGAGATTCCCCGGCCCCAAGGCTGTTCTCTCCTAGTTACTCTCTACTTCGTTTTCGCAGGCCTAGTTCTGAAGATCTAACTTGCTAGAATATGACCTAAATACGTACAAAACACAACGTTATCAGACTCATCAAGTTCTTTAAAATCACTATATATAAACTCTAATTCCAATTATTAAAGGAACTAAAAGAGTATATAAATTAAGAGCTATGCTACAGATCAGTCACTGTTCAAAGTTGATCTGTAGCACACGCATATTTTTTTTCTTTCTCTAAACGCACTTTTTTTTATTTCTTTTAAATGTTCTCTCTCTCATTAGCTCTCTCTCTAGTCTTCGACTCTCTCTCATCAAGCTCTCTCACTCATAACATCCCTCTCTCACTCCTCAGGTATCTCTCTCTCTCCTCGAGTCTCTCTCTCTCTCATCAACTCTCTCTCATTAGCTCGGGTCTCTCTCTTTGTCATCAGCTCTCTCACTCATCATCTCTCTCTCTCACTCCTCAGGTCTCTCTCTCATCAACTCTCTCGCTCCTCGGGTCGCTCTCTCTCTCATCATCTCTCTCGCTCCTCGGGTCGCTCTCTCTCTCATCAGCTCTCTCACTCCTCATCTCTCTCATTAGCTCTCTCCCTCCTTAGGTCTCTCTCTTCCCCCTTAGGTCTCTCTCATGGCCTAGTAGTATTTCGAATTCGGGGGGCTTGAGGTAAGTGGTTTGGCTCATGCCACGTAAGGTATGGTTTGGCTGATACTAAACAATGGCTGATGTAAAGTATTTTTCATAAAGTAATAAACTATATATGGTATTATTATTTTCTAGAAGTATTGTAGGAGAAAAAGACAGAAGAAATTTCATAAGAGAGAAGTGTTGGGCCTCTATGTCTGGAGCATTGTGGCGATTTCGATTTGATAATTCGATCTGACAGGAATTTTTTTCTACTCCTATTTTGATCCAATCTTTTAATTAAAATTTACTATATATTATATTAACTCAGGTCTCGTTTTTTTTAAAGATGAGATGAGATGAGTTAAGATTAAAGTTGAAAAGTTGAATAAAATATTGTTAGTATATATTTTTTAATATTATATTTATTTTAGGATTTGAAAAAGTTAAATTGTTTACTTTATTTTATATGGAAATCAGAAAAATTGTAATGATGTGATGGAAGGTTTTCAAATTTTCAAAATTTTAAGTTTTAATCTTTGAAAACAAATCAGTCAAATGTTCGACCGTCATTGTATTTATTTATTATCTAAACTAAAATTATTTACAACTCTATAAATCAGGGGTGAAAACCGACACTTTCGGTTTGGTTTTTGGCCAAAACCGACGCCGACCGAAGCTTACTTTTTGGGGGAGAAAACCGGCCGAAACAGGTCGACGGGGAGGAGAAACACCAGCCGAAACCGTCGCCTCATTTCTCTGTCGGTTCACGGTCGGTTCTGAAACCGAGCTTCATCTGAGAGAGTTGAGAGAGATAGTGTGTTGCAGACGAGAGAGAGAGAGGATGAGAACTGCTGAACTGGGACGGCTTCGCGAGGAAGAAGACGCGAGGAGGAAGATGAAGTTATTTCGAAACGACGCCGTTTGATATAAACCAAACGGCGTCGCTCTACTTAATTTTTTTTTTCATACGTTATGAACTAAACGACGCCGTTTGGTTTAATACAAACATCGTCGTTTTATTTGTGTTTTAATTACAACTAAAGGATTAAAATGACGCCGTTCTACTTAAACTTAAGTAAAACGGCGTCGTTTTACGTACAGAATATATAAAAAAAATTAATTTATTTAGTCGGCCGGTTCAGTGGTTTGAACCAGGTTCGAACCGACGCCGAACCGGCCGATATCGATTTTCTTACTTTTGTACCGCACGCCGACCAGTTCTCCACTAGTTTCGGCCGGTTCCGAGCTCGACCGGCCGGTCTAAATCGGTCCCGATCGATTTTTCAGTTATATGTACAGCCCTACTATAAATGCATGTTATCGGATCTAGTACTAAATATTATTACTTTTCTCTTGTCCTGATTCGTCCCTAGCTAGAAGAGCAGCAATAATTGTAGAATTGAAAAGAAGAAAGATCATTACAATTGTTTGATAGGTCACTGACTAAAATTATGAGATGATGGATTTTGCTTTTGGACTTATAGGGTTCTCTTTTCAATCTTTTCATCATAATAGATGAATAGTACTCCAATACCTGTCTGAACCCATTTCACACTACCTCATCTACATCAACAATCTTCAACTAATATTATTTGGGTGCTATCATTTGGGTGAGCATATTTCAAACTAATTATTAATCAAATTTTTTATTATATTAATTTTTTCTGTAAAAAGTTAAACAAATTTTAATTTATTTCATACATTTAAATATATGTTTCAATATACTTTATATATTAAAACACATTTTAATGAGATTAATAAAATATTATTATTCATAAATAAACTCAAATCATTTAAGATTATCTCAACGAGTTTTGCTACAAATCAACAACTCTTCACATCACACACTCTACACCTATAATTTTTTCATAAAGTGTATATATATTTTTTATAAAATATAGAAATATTTTTCATAAAATATGAAGTATAGGATGATGAATAATTATTGATGATAAGAATTTTTCTATCTATAACACTCAAACACAACCTTTAATCTTATAATATTGAGCAAAAGGGAGCCGCCCATAGGATGGATTCAGATCAGCCACCACCTTTCTGTAACTTCTGAATGCCAACACACGATGAAAAAAGTAGCATTCCATGAGTGAAAAATGAGCAGTGCTAGCTGCTGCTGCAGGCCAAGGTGGTTCTGAATGGAAAAGCATGAGCAACCGGCAGACATGAAGGACATAAATCAAAAGAATATATAATAAAAAGAAGGAAAGAAAAGGAATATTTAATTGAAGGGACATTTGCACCTACAATTTCGCCTAACATCGGAACAACTTTGTAAATGAAAGACAGTCTGGCATGGAATCGGATGGGCCGAGGGATCACCTCGAAATGGTAAAAAGGTTGGTGCTCTAGATTCTACAAATCCAAAACCCATCACGAGGAAGGCTAAGAAGGGACCCAACAAATCACATCATTCACAACCTTGCATCCAAAGGCTACGTACGTATGTACGTGAGGACATCTTTTTAATCATAATCATATCATCATTCGGTGTTACTAAAACATTTGATTCGGATAAGTTAATCATTTTATGCAAGCTAGCCAATCTTAATTACATGGCCTCAATGATTACAATAATCATGTGCCCCACACGTGTATATATAGGATTTTGTTATACATTAATTTCTATTTACCCTCACAGTCCATACTTGATAGTTTTTTTTTTCTTATAAAGTATGAAATATTTTTCATAAAGTATATAAAGAAAAATTCTTCTCATTAGTCACCATTTATTATCTCATATCTTATATAAAAGTTATAGATGTGGAGTGTAGGCTGAGTGAATAGTAACTGATGCATGACATTCCTTTTATATATATATACACACACACGAACAATCACCCTACCCTAATTAGTTCTTTTATATATTTAATAGCCTTTTAAGTGAAATATATAGAAACAAATATTTTATCCTAACAATTAAGGTACATTTAGACGTTAAGAATATCTTGGATCATCTATAAATAATAAGAAAATAATCATGAATAATAGTCTATTATTTATAAATAATTAATAGTCTTAACAATCAAACACGCCCTCAATCTTTCATCTATACTGCTAAAATCACCGATGATACAAATTATATCGGATATGGGCGTCAGGGAAATAGGGATTGTTCGAAATAGGGTTTTCCATATAAAATGGAAATAATATTGTATTATGATTGATAAAGGGTATATACAAGATATTCATTCTTTGGAATAAAGTAAGGTCAAGGATCGAAAGTAATTAAGTTCCGTTTGGTTCTGCATAGTTTTTTAATTTGGAGCAACATTAATATATACCGACTCTTTTTTAAGCAATTAACGAAGTTGGTGCATATTAATTTCATAGAAAAGTGTAGGTTGTAGTATATATGAATTATTAATGTTGAAGAAAGTACTTGATCAGGGCTATGCATACTGGTTTTGGGTACCAAACGATCTTATCAAAGGCTTAAAGAGAAATGTTTAGATCCAGAAACAAAATGAGGTAATTTGTTAACATAATGGCCGTTCGGGCAATGCAGAACAGCCCTGTTATGAGCATTTTTTGAGACGAAATCTTTGTACCAAAAGATTTTTGGAGATGAAAATTTTTTGTTACAATTTCGTTTCCAAAAGTTCATCTCAAACAACTTTTTGAAACATTTTGTTTTTCAGGAATCAAATGTGGCCGACACGTTCGAACTAAATATTTTTGGGGATGAAACTGTTTTGTCCCAAAAAACTGTTGTAACTAAAGATTATCGGTTCGAACAATCGGTTAACTGTTTGAACGGGTTGGTAATTTAATTCGAATAACACCAATTTATTTGATCCTGTTTGAATAAAACAAGTGTTTGAACGTTTTCTTGTTGTTCAAACAATATGATTTGTGTTTCAACATACATAATACGATTGAATGTCCTTGAAAAAAAAGTTTGAATTAAAAATTATTTTGAACGTTTAGTTCGAGGAACTTTGTTTAAATGGTATATTCTCCATTCGAATGACGAAAAATTGGTTCGAACATAACAATGTGCGTTTGAAAGATGAAACATGCAGAGTGTATGAACGCACTAGTAATCCATTTGAACTGTAGTGACGATTTCATTTTCATTCGAATGGTTTTGGGTTGCTTGTTCGAATAATGATGGAAAAAGTGTTCGAACAATAATAATTAATAAATACCGTTCGAACTGAATATTTTCCAATCGAACGATAATGGCTAATAGTAAATGTAAATTTAAAATAAGAAAGTAAAATTTAAAAATTATAATAAAAACATCACATTTGTTCAAATGTTGCAATAAGTCAATAGAAATAATGTGATAAAATTAGTTCTAAGTTGGTGGTGGACTAAGGTTTTGGGACATCATTAACTGCATCTATTCGAACATTTTTTGAGATTGAATTTCCATCTTCCTTTATATGTCTTTTTGTAATCACACCTTCATATTCGCTGCCAAATCCAATTGACTCTCAAACTCTCGTTGTTTGGACTTTAAATGTTCAATTTCGAGCCTTGCTTCCTCTAAATCTTGAGAGTAGTTATTTGATCTACTTTGGGAAGAGGATGAAGTTGAGGAGAAAGACTTCACGCAACGTCTTAAACCTCTTAAATATCCAGAACGGGGTCTAAGAACCTGAGAAAAGATCTCAACATCGTTAACGAAGGATTCATTAGACACAACAACATTTTGCTGAAGTGAAACCATCTTCTCCTAAAAAAATAAAAAATGAAAAAATCATTGCAGATAGTATAAATAACATAAATATTACTAGGCAATATGAAAAAAAAAATTAAACTTACATAGTTTGCATCAGCTTTGAGACTGGTCCAAACACTATCATGATTTGTATGCAATTTAACATACAATTAGGTTAGGTTATAGTCAGTAGAACTATTTTATTTTTGTAAAAGGAAAATATATGTTACAACTTCAATCATAAATGTTAATATGTTAATATTTAATGAGAACTAGTATAACGTTACCAATTTCTTTGATAGTTGATGAAAAGATCTAGAACCGCATGATGGTGTATTATTAAATTTGCTTTGTTGACAATACTTTCTTACTGTAAGAAAAGAAACAACATGATTACTATTTTATTTCATGCATATAATATATAGCATAATGAAATATAGCAACGAAATTACTTGATATACTGGCTCTTCAAACATATGATAAAACTTCTCCCATTCGTCTAGGTGCATGTCTTGGAATGGGTTTTGGCGCACCTTTGTTTCACTATTAAACTTTTGACAGTGTGCATGAAATCTACTTTTGTACCTCCATAATGCATTCGTCATCAACTCATAAATCGTTATCAATCCTCTCACCTGCTAAAATTAAGTTCAAATTCATCTTTGAAAGAATTTGGAACGAGAAGAATAAAAACAAACTACTTATAAATTAAATAATAATTGAATAAAATTATTTTATAAGTAACTATTACCATGCAATAAGTTTTGATATAGTCTTTCACATCTTGGGGAACCTTGACCCAGGAGGATGTAACTATTGGAGCATATGTTTAATTTTTCATGTTTTTCGCACTTTCTCTATGCAGACACATCTAGTAACACCTTAACCTCGACGATGACTTACAACAACTATACAATAATTAAAGTATAATATAAAATAATTTATTTATTTATGTAACACTATTACTTAAATATCATTACATAAATTCAAGTTTCCATCTAACATACCATGTCCTGGATCTAGTGATGTTGGCCCACCATCCGTGGTAGACGAACCAATTGGGGAGTCAGTATTTGATGGAGATGGCAAATGAGTTGCTCTGAGTTTGGAAAATATAATTGTTTATAATATTGATAAATTATTATTCACAAAAATATTCTTGTTACAAGATAACCATACTTATGTATAAACAACTATCATTCACATTAGTTTCTCTCAACTAATCGCCCTCATTCTCACTAGATATTTCAGTTGACTCATATTCTTCTAACAAGTTTCTCTCAATTACGTTTGGTTCAATATCTTCTCTACACTATGGAACATGTCATATTGGCTGAGATTAACAGATAAATTGATGCATGCTTCATTTTCTTGATATGCTTCTTCATTTATTGGAGCATCAAATCCTTCCTCTTGTCCCTCCACCTCTGGAATGTAATCATATACATTTCTTGGTACAAACTTCTGTACCACTTGCCATGGGTCTTTGTACTCTAGATCATCTAAATAAAAAACTTGATTTACTTGGCAAGCGAGAACGAAAGAATCCTTCTCATATCATGTGCGAGATGTACTGACACTCGTAAAATATTCATCATTACACACTCTCAACTTAGGTTTGAGACATCCCACTAATTACACTTAAACAACTAAACTATATGTTCCCCTAAGTACTTTAACTTAATGATAACTTGGACGACTCTATAAAAGTCAATAGTCTTCTCCCTACGGCTTCCTTTGACAACGACTCCACAATTTTGAGTTTTTCTATGTTTGTTTTGTCAACCATGTGAAATTTATATTCACGCACAAAACATGCTAAGTATTGAAAGGCCTGCCTGGATAGACCACGTGCCAAAACATACAATTCACTTGAGATTTGTGGTGAATTATCACTATATCTCATACAACCTACATTAATAAGTTAATTTCGATTAATATAGCATTAAATAGGAAAAAAATCTATTTTAGTAGTTTGAAATTTGTAGAGAGTAAGGCTGCATTTGGATGCTGAATTGAGTTGAGCTGAGTTGAGTTTTTTATGAATAGTAATGAGTTCAGATTGTTGAATGAGTTTGGTGGGGTCAACTAAGATGAGTTTTTATTGTGTTTGGATGTTGAGATGAGTTTAGATATATTTATAGGAAATTGTGAAAAAATTGAGACCCATCCATAAACAGTATTTTCATCTGACAAATTTGTCTCCCACTTCCGCCGCCAAACCTGCAAGTAAAAGAAAAAAAAAAGTAAATAATAGACTGTAGCCGAGAGAGTTTTTTTGTTCTTGTGGAAAAGCCAAAAAAAAAAAAGAAAAAAAAAGTGAGATGATGAAACACAATTAATGCTTCACGTGGGTTGTCAAGTGGGTACAACAAAAGCTGAAATCTGAAATCTATGTGGGACCCAGCCACTAAGTTCACACTTCAACTGCATTTCGTTGAGACTCTTGTGTTGTTTGGATGTCGGAAGCACTCTAAAAATGAACTCATCTTGGATGAGTTCATCATCCAAACGAAGCCTAAGACATTGATTAGTAATATCATTTGTTCAAACCAAGCGACAAACTCTTCTTCATGCTTTTTTTCTATATTAGTTACATCATCCCTTTGAAGTTGATGAATGTGTTTGTTGCACATGTTAAAATATTGTTTAATCCACATCAGTTATATAATCTTCCACGACTTTAAGTTATTTTTATAAGCATAGATCATTACTAACCTCAAGTAGTTGTCAATTTTTGCGCAGTTATTCAATACATACCATCGGGTTATATCAAACTCCTGTCCACATAAATTGTAGCCCCTTGTGCACCTATGTGATATACACCTTGAAAAAATGGATAATGATGATGTAACTCCCAAATATCCACTTTTATAATTTCATTTTGATCATGAGAATTTGATATCAACCCCACCCCACGGATATACATAAATTAAAATGTATGTCATTCATTATCAATGTATAACTCAGCAATCGAACCTTCTAGGCAAGCCTTATACTCCATGGATCACTTAAGTTTTCCTATAAACTTTTCAAGAGGATACATCTATCTATATTGGACCGGGCCAACATCTAAAGACTCACGAGGCAAGTGTACAACCAAGTGAATCATTATATCAAAGAATGATGGTGGATACAAACTTTCCAACTTACACAATATAACTGCAATGTTAGCTTGCATCCTTAATAATACATTAGCTTTGAACGTTCTACTGTAAATGTTCTTCAAAAAACGTCCTTAAATGATCATCCTTATAAATAACTGGTCTTTTATTATTTTCTTTTATAAGTTATTATAATAATCTAATAATAATCTATGCCACAAATTTCAATTTTTGTTTTTATGGGTAATTGGTCTTTTATTAATTTTTTGTAAGTTGTTGGTATGTGTTAATAGTGATTTATGCAATTAATTTCTATTTGAGTCTCTTTATAAGAGACTGACCTTTTATTAATTTTTTAATAATTTATTATAATAATCTAATAGTGATTTACACAAATATCCAACTTCACAAATAACCAAATTTCACAAATATCCAACTTCACAAATAACCAACTACACATATATGATAATTTTCACAAATATTATGCTATATATGCTAAACATACTTGTATAATGTAACAAATACCATACCACATACTTAAATTAAATTTCACAAACACAAATATTATAACTTCATAACATACTAAGTCCCCAAACGTTAGAAACTTTACAACTTCATTTCAACCATATATTTTATAATAAAATTCCTCACAAATTCATTTACAAATATACAATATACATTCTAATTTACTCACAAACACCAATCCATCCTCTATTGCTGATTATGGAAGACAACCTCCTTTCCTCCCAAACAAAATTGTGAAAGTCTTCCGTAATGATCTCTTGCTCAACCAATACCGGCCTCCTCAGCTCACTAGCTTCACCGCTTGGTTGCCCCTCCCTCCCACGTTTTCTTCCAACGTGTGCCATTAATTTGTTGTTCATAAAAAAAATAATCAACATAAATAAAATAAAAGGTTGTAATTATGTTATACAGAGTACTGTTCGAATAAAGAATATACAGTTTGAACTAAGATTTAAACTATTCGAACATTAAATAAAATCGTTCGAACAACTACAAGGCCCTGTTTGAACAATTTAAGTTCATTCAAACAAATAAATACATAGTTCGAACTACATCATCATATAGCCATGGACCGTGTATGAGATATCGTTCGAACTAAGTCGAATTGATTTGAACAAATATTTAACTTAGTTATTCACGTTCGAACGTATGGTTACAAGTTCAAACTGGAAAATGACTATTCGACAAAAAACTATTTGAACATCTTGGAAGTCGTTCAAACAATTGTACCTCAGCCATGAACATTAATGGTTGAGTTGACTCAGCCATGTGTAAAAACCAACGATTCATCAAGAATGATTACTTTTAAGCATACAAATCAACATGGAGTGAAGTTTAGACCTCATTCCATCATTTCTACATCCAAACGCTATCTGTGGTGACCATGAAATAACAAAAATAGGTTGGATCCAATTTGAAATCCAAACCTCATTTTCAACACACAACAACTCTAGTTTCAAGTCAAGATGGTGGACCATACCTCTTAAATGGCAGCCAGTGATTAGTCTACGATAGTGGTGGCGAATGACGATGGTGGCTTCAACCGATGTTTGTGAAAATGAACCATTTGAATCGAAAACTTGGCCTAATGTCTCAAAATAGTCATGCTCAAACTAGTATTTATCAGTTTGAACGGTTTATTAGAATTATTTTAGGTGTTCGAACCATCTATGACCGTTCGAACGGTTGATTCATGACACTCTAGGTACATTTGAACATGATGTTATATTGTTCAAACATGATATAGAAGCTTTTTATCAATTCGAACAAAAAATATCATGTTTAAACTGATGCATAAAGTTTCGAAAATAAACTATGATGATTCATTTCTATCAAGGACCTAGGTATATTCAAACATGTGTATAAGTTGTTCCAATGTGTAACTAATTACCTTCGAACGGCCTATAATAAGACTTCAACTGTTTGAACAAACTGTGAGCATTCAAACGATAGAGGACCCAGGTACATTCAAATAGACGTATACTTTGTTCAAACAGTTTATACTCTAATTGCATATAATGTAATTTATAGTATATCAGCAGGGGTGGCCTATTCTGATATGGTAGGTGAGTTTTATCGGGCCATATCGGAGATGAGGGCTGATGAGGACTCATTCACGTTTGTTATTCGAGGAGTCAGTTTGACTATTTCAGCAAACAGTATCACTGAGTTTCTAGAGGTCCCGCGTGTGGTGGGTGCATACCTTGCACAACAACCGACTGTAGGGATAGATAGTGAAGATGTCATTTAGGATGAGGCTTTAGCATACGACAATCCAACGCATTGGTCTATTGATGCATGATGATTCGGCTCCTCCATATGATGGCAATAAGGTGATCAAACAAGTTGATTGTCGAGCCTTTTTAGCATGTTGAATTTGATTGTCTCACACAATATTGATCCAAGAAAACATAAGATAGGTCTTGACATTGAGTGGGCTCGATTTATGTTATGGATGACATGATGATAGCTGATTGATTTGCCTCTATTCTTCCTCATCCGCATTCGATTTGTGTCACAGTATTTGACTAGATGTAGTCTATCATATGCATCAACAATCTCCAACTTTCTAGTTAATTCGGAGGTTGATGTGTTATTGACAGAGTAGAGGCAACCACAAATCGGGCCTCTTAACAAATTCACTTTCAACAAGAGCGAGGGCTACTTGCAGAAGGCTCACATAATGTTGCAGCGGTATGCGGTATTGGCATGGATCATGATCCACCTCCTATGGATGTCGGTGGTGATGTAGAGGCTGCATGGACTACTACTATAGAGATGCGATTCTTGCTCGAGGAGCATTTCACACTTTTGATCTATGACATAGAGAGGATCGTGGATAGGATCACTATGCTCATCATGCTTTAACTACGAGAGATTGAGGGACACATTATTGTGATGAAGGAGGACTTGGATAATCTTACATAGTAGTGTTATTTTGTATCGAGCATTTTGTTTTGTGTCAAACATTATTACTTTAATTTCTATATCGTTTTTATTTTTTTTATATATAGCTAACTTATTTGTTATCAAAAAAATTAGTTTTTTTTTATTTTTTTTATTTTACTTACCATTTGGCAATATAAAAAATGATTTTTCTTGGAATGAATTTTTTTTAATTGCAAAATCTTCATTAATTAATTTTTAAATTAATTATATAAATTTTCTAGGACGACATATATGAGACATTTTAAGTTGCCATTATAATAAATCTGTATAGGTAGATTTTTCTTCTTTTAAAAATGATAATTAATAAACTCAAATAATAATTATTTTAAAAATATTTGAATGTATTTCAATAAATTTCTACAACTAAATTTATTTCGATTGTCTACGTCACAATTCAAACCAATCTTATGAGCATTCGAACGGATTATAACTCCGTTCGAACGTAAAATTACTATTCGAACCAGATAGTAAGCATCGCCCGCCAAATTTATTTATAACTTTTTACTAAGAAATTTCTTCGAATGACTGGTTGTACATTCGAATAGAAAATTCCATACTGTCAAACGGTCTCAAACTCTATTCGAATGAAATCGTATGTTCAAACGGTTTTTAACTTTCTCCCGCCACAATTGTGTAATTTCCCGCCATGAATATTGTTCGAAAAGTTATGTCAACATTTGAATATGAAATACCATACCGTTCGAACGAGTTTGGGACCGTTCGAACTGTGTTCTTTTTTGAGACGCTATGTTTCATTCCATAAACTCTAGTTCAAAAGATATTTGTATGTTTGAATGCGTATAAAATCACTTCCATATTTTGAGACGAAATTTAATTTTCGACTCAAATAACTACTTATTTTTTTAAGATATTGTGGCTAATAAAAAATATAGATTTTAACTTTTACGTGAAATTATGTTAATAAGGTCAAATGAATTATATTTGTTAGTTCAACTAATTTATACAAAACGAGCTTAAATAAATTGTATCGAGTTAACCTCTCCATAATTAATTATTAAACAAGAGATATGACACAACTCATTATCTAAATAAGTTGAGTTTGAGTTTCAAAATTTGACACGTCTAATTTAATAAATTAAAATATATTTTACCTATATAATCAAATATTTAAGATTTGATACGATACAAATATAACCCGAAACACATTTGTCACCCTCAACTTTGTTTTCCGTATATATAAAAATAAAAATAAAAAAATATATAAATATACTATAATATAATATAGAAAAAGTAAGCGACTGAAAAAGGCTTTCTCAGGTACGTACTAATTTGTCCCATGCAGCCAGATCAGAAAAAGGGCTAAAACTGCACCACAATTCACAAACTTGAATTCGACGTACACAAACTGTACGTATAGATAATCTCACACTGAAATCAAAAGAAATTGACAAACTAATTAAAGATGCTTTTTTAAAGATAACTTTAAACAAATACTTCGGAAAAGAAAAATGGGCAATTTTCCTGAAGAATTGATCCCGACATTAATGTTATAAGCACGCACAGGCCTGCTGGATGTTTATATAACTCCCATATATATATATATAGATAGGAAAATGCTTATAATTTATCCCCTCATTTTGTTCCTTCACTTTGACTATTCGTGTATTTAAAGTTTTTTTAATTTTTTTAATTTATTGATTAAAAAAGTAACTTTTAATGTATTGATATATTTTTTTTATTTTAAAATATTTAAATATATTAAAAAAATATGAAAAAAAAAAAATAAAAAGGTAAGTTTGTGCTAGGTGGCAGCATGACTCACATTTTGTAGTGTATATATATATATATATATATATATATATATATATATATATATATATACACTACAAAAAAATGGCATTTGAGACATATTATTTGCGACGAGAATGACCATTTGGGATAAAAGTAAACTCATTTTCGCAAGAAATAGTTGACAAAAAATAAACAATTTTCTTGTAGTGATATATGTATCTCTTTCTCTAATTGTTTTATCGAATTGGATGATTTAATATAAAAAGAAAGACACAATATTAAATATTCACGTAGAATCTATACTCCTATCTAAAAATTCTATACATGCATTAATATTAAACTTCCTACCACGTACCATTCATCATTTTCATATAGAAAAATTTTTCTTATTAGTTACTATTCATCAACTCACACCCTATAAAAAACACCTCTACACTCTATGAATAAGATTATGATTGGATAGTGAATTGAGATGAAAATTAAAAGTTGAATAAAATATTATTTTTTTAGAATTTGAAAAAGTTGAATTGTTTATTGTATTTTATGTAAGAATTTGTGAAATTTGTAATTATGAGATGAAATGGATTAAGAGTGTTTGTCAATCCAAGCTGAACCTAGCACCCCCACTATATGAAAAAATTAGTTATAAGTGTAAAATATGAAAATAAATAGTAACTTATGCATTGCATTAATCCTTTTTTATATTTATAGAGAAAAAGAGGCCGTAGCAGCCAACCATAAACAAAATCTAAACGTGGTCCTACAAACAACCAAAAATTACAAAGTATTGCCTTAATCTTATAAAGCAAACCCAAGCTGGCAGTTTATTAATAAAGTTGAATAAACTTAAACCCCACAAATTAAATTAATAATAAACAAGCCCTGATTTCTTATTTTTTTTACACTAATATTATATATAACTTCTTCTAATAATAATCTTAATGTATCGATCGATCTTTACAAAATTTACTCCACGATCACGTACGTATAACACAATAAAGCATGCATGATTACGGCCGTCCGATCCTCATAAGTACATGATGATCACATGAGTGAGCATAGAGATCGATATTCATGATCATCGTCGACGTGGAACTCCCTGAACGGGTAAGTCTGATGGGATACCGGCGGCGGCGGCTGCTGCCGGTAGATCTCAGGGAGAGGATATGTATTAGCATGCATGAGATGAGAGGGATGATATGAAGGAGTAATGTCCCTAGGGTAAGTCGTGTTGTAACCTATGCCATAGAGTGGAGGGCCGGCATAATTCATTACCGGTGGAAACGGATACATCTGCGGGCGTGAAGGGCTGAGATTCATCGCAGCCATCGATGGGGCTCCCCGATGATCATCATGGGGACCCGCCGGAGTTACAGTACTGCCTGCCTCTGCATCGCCGGAATTCTGATCACCGCCGACGTCGTTGGTGCTGGAATTACCGCTTGCCCCTTTCTTCTTCTTCTTCTTCTTCTTCTTTTTCCCTCCTCCTCCACCGTTACCAGCAGCCTCTTCATTCTCATCTTCGTCGTCTTCATCTATCTCTCCACTACCTTCAGTACTAGAACTCATGTCTTTAGTGTCATTGCTATTTTCTTCAATATTTGTCTGATCAGTATCCTTGATCTGCTTCTCGTTATTCTTTTGTTTTCCTGCAGGCTTCTCTTTGATCTTCTCAGGCAAAAGCTCAGCTTGTTTTCCTGATCTCAGGAGCTTCTTGATCAGAGTATCTGCGTCCACGTTGCCAGTCACTGTAACCTTCTGCTGCTGAATATCCACAGTGGTCGTATACACACCTGAAAACATATTATATTCAGGGATATACAAAAGTAGTGGAGAAAGTCACACCAAAGGTTGTGGGTAAACCTAATCATTTAGCATAGATTCAAACGCACGCTTGGATGGACACAGACACATCATAATTAGTACTATCTACTATCAAGATCAGTACTCAGGCAAACACCTTCAATGCTTTGAAGAACTTTCTTGACTTTCTTCTTGCAGCCTTCGCAGTGGATTGAGACCCTCAAGACCCATGTCTGAAAAAATGGAAGATCTAAGAAAAGAAGAAGTACTACATGTATAGACAAAGATCAGCTAAAAATTACTTTACTTTGATTACCTTGTATTTCAAGGTTCCTGGGACTTCTTCAGGTGGTTTGGTTGCCATGATCACCGAGAGAGAGAGAGAGAGCAAAGGGTAATTGAGAGCGTGTGAGCAAAGATTCAAGGGGAAGTAAAATAGGCGGAGAAAAGGCAAGGAGAGGGAGCATGCACTTGGGTGTGGACGCCGCATCATCCCCCACATCTAAAGGAAACCCAATATTTCTCAATATTTCTGTGACACGTCATGATCAGTAAAGTCACGCGACACATCGAGTACGCACGTGAAATCCAAATATGTTTTTCTATCGGGTATTGCTACGCAACTTCCTACTATTCATTCACACTCCACACTTCATATTTTTTAATATTTTTTACTATTTTTTTAAAATTTTTTTTGAAAATATTTTTTTTAAAATATTTCAAATTTTTAATTTACTATTCATATAAAAATTATTTAATAAAAAAAATTTAAAAAAAAATTTAAAAAAAGATGGAGTGTGGAGTGTTGGGAGGTTGGGAAGATTTATTGTTTTCTATTAGAGAATAAATCCATGTTTAAAAATAATTAATTTTTATTTTTTGAGTAATATTACTTAGCATCTCAATTTTCAGCATCCCATAATGTGACATTAGATAATTAAAAATTATTTATTATATTTTATTTATAAATTTACTATCTAATGTCACATCATGAAATATTATAAGAAAATAATAAAAAAAAGAAATAATAAATAGATTTTTTTTTATATGTACGATAAATATAAGATAGGTCTAAGTTATTTAAAAAAATCTATTAATTATCTATTTTCTCATCATTTTATGATGTGATATTAAATAATTAAAAATTATTTATTATTTATTATATTTTACTCATAAACTTATTATATAAATATATGAATGCATGTTTATATATTAATGTAACGTACGATTATTGAGGTCTACCACTCTATATATAGCTTCTTCTTGTTTTTGAGTCGATATATAGCTTTCTTTTTTTTTGATGGAGATATATAGCTTTCTTGGTAGTGCGGGAGTGATGAGTAAAATGTGGACTCCAATTTTCATACTTTTGGGGTGCATATTCCTTTTCTGACAAGATCAGAAGGCGTCTAATTAAGTGTAGCACTATACTGTACTCAAAACAGGTATGGATCCATCCACCCTAATTTTCGATTCTAATGCATTTTAAATTTTTTTTTTTTTATAAATGTTTAAAAAAATTACTACTGGTAAATTTGTATTTTTTATTGTTAGAAAAAAGTTTAAAAAATATTTAAAAAAAACAATTAGATTTCACTAGCGAGAGCGGTAAGAGTTGTGCGGCACAGTAGAAGGGTCCTTTCACTAGCGAGAGCGGTATGAAAAGATTACATAAAAATAAGCTAACTGTTGTGACTTTATCTGATTCGTTAAATCTATTTTATAATAAAAGTAACTTTACAATATGATGTACCACATCAAGACACCACTTTGTAAATTTATTTTTGTGTAATCTCTTTGTGGCTAAAATTCTTATCATCCAAAGATTACATAAAAATAAATTAATAAATTGTCTGACTTCATGAAATTTGTTAGATCTACTTTATGATGAAAGTAACTTTACAATTTGACATATCACATCAAACTATATTACTTTAGAAGTTTATTTTTATATAATTTTTTTATAGTTAAAGTATTTATCATCCAGTAAATCTAAGGTTAATCCACGTTTTTTCAATACAAATACAGCTTGCTTTTTTATGGTACATGCTGCTGCTTTCTAAGAGGTGGCCTGAACAACACACACACATAAATATATATATATAGAGAGAGGTTTCATATATGTAAATATAGATGTTGTTATTGTAAAATAACAATATATAAATAGTATCTATTTAATATTTTAGTTATTTCAGATTATGTTAACTAATAAAATAACCAAAAAAATACTGTGTTTTACAAGAAATGAATGTTTCTCTTTCTCGCTTGAAGTGAAGTGGATTCCTTTCCCCTTCCAGGCTCACTTAGGCCTTGTTAGAATACAGAAACAATTCATCTCATATCTTATATCATTTTATCATTACAATTTTATTAAATTTTCATATAAAATATAATAAATAATTCAACTTTTTCAAATCTCAAAACAATAATAAAATTAAAAAAATAATATTTTAACAATATTTTATTTAACTTTCATATAAAACTATCTCATCTCATCTCATTATCCAAACGGCAATTGAACTCTGACTCACGCTAACAGTATATCCTCAATTCGTTGAGATTTTTATTATGTTGAATTCATGTCCATGAATTTTATTCAAGTTTGTTTTGATTATAGGAAAGGTTTATTCTCGGGCCGATTTGTAGACCACACCTACTAGAATAATACTTACATGATATGATTGAATTGGAAGATAGAATAACTCAACACTGACTATATTCAGCCGTGCTTGAGTTACATATTGGGGCTGAGAATTAATGGAAAAGATTGAATGCCCAACCTCAACGGAATTGAACAACCCAATTTGACCCCCTGTTTTTTGGAAGCTTTTATGCTCTGTACACCAGGCATCCCAATCAAGATATCCCGAGTTGTAAACTTTGCAGTACATATGATATGAATAATGCTACTTTGTACTCTTATTTGACAGTTCATATATTTAATTTTTAATTTTATTTTTTTACTTACTGATTAAGGAAGTAAATATTAATGTATCGATATATTTTTTTATTTTTTAAAAATATTTAAAGATGTTAAAAAAATATGAAAAGAAAAAAGAAAAAAAAATAAAAAGGTTGGATTTTGCCTAGACACCCAGCGGTCATTGCTGGGTGGAGGCCTAACATTACCCATATAATAATTGAGAAATGCATGAAAAGTGCATAAAAAGGACGAAAAAAATGCTGGGGATATAAATGCTGAGAGTTAAATTGGCATTAAACAAGTAATGCCCCCATTAAATACCAAAAGTCATGAATCACATACATTCTATCCACAAGTGAAGAAGTTTTTCAATCCCAAAGGGCACCCAACCCATAGCTAATAAAAAGACCAAACTGAAGAGATTTGAATCTGGCAAGGAAGGGGTCTTCCAGCTCAATCCAGCACACCATTTACAGGCTTATAAAATTGTTTGATTAATGGTGAGGTGCATTTTTTTTCTTCCTGTTGTTCCTTTATCATCGAATCTAAAACTAAACACTTCATAATTAATGCTTGCAGTATTTTGCTTCGCATTTCCCACTAAGATTCAGCCAATTTCCATCAACTATGTAAGTCTTCCATATATTTCAAATTAAAAACAAGAAGCTGAAATAGCATGTAATAAAAAGCAAATTCGGTTATATACTTCCCCAACTGTAGACTAATGCAAGACAATCAGCATTTCAATGAAATAGCAAGTTGCTTACTGGTTACACATGCCAAGAGCTTATAAAATCAGAAGGCAAAAGCATGATATGTGTGTCCCTGTAGTGGAAGAAGTTATCCAGGAGAGAGAGGACAAAAGGATTATCAGAAAGAAAGTGGGCACTTTTAATGGAAAAGATTAAATATTTATTGCAGATGGCATTTTGTATACCTTTGTCTACAACCTGGCTAAGATCAAGTGTAGAGATAGTATTTTAATATAGGTATACAAATTCCAAGGTGGATACTACAGGGTATGGTAACGTGGCAAATCATGCTTATCTCCCACTTTGAAAAAGCCAATGGTTCTTGCTTTCTAAACTAAGAGTGACTTGTGACAAACTAGGCACTCATAATAGTTCTTGCTCTACCTTCTTCAAGAAAGCAATAATATAATATACATGATTAGATACATACCTCTAATCTGGAAAAGGAGACAATAAACTCTGAAAGCCAAAATGATCTTAATGCGGTACAAAACCTTTTTGAATGGACCTGGCTCATCCAGGACTGGACCCCTCTCAGACTTTTAAAAGGTCAAGAAAAAAATTAAACACAAATCAGATGGTTAAAGATAATTTTCATCCCAGATATAGCCAATTCAAGCAGCAACCAGAGATAAGGGAGTAAAATCTCATGCATATGAGTGTAAAGTTCCTATATTCATGGAAAAATGATTGCAGTCGAATGGCAGTCTCAGATTATGCTCGATGACAGCAGTGGTCAGCTGTAACACAGTGAATGTGACAGCATTAAATAATTTGATGCTATAATTTGACTAAGGAATAAAAAAGATGAAAAAGAAGGACATTATTGACACACAGCTTAGTGCTCATTACTTAAAAGTATTATTGGTGCCAAACAGAAAAAGTAGTTTTCTCCTCATAACTAATAATCATGTAAATCTGCCTCGTGACTAAAAGAAGCCCAGTTAGTTTTTTTAATTAACTCAAGGATAAAGAAATCATAAATGAAACTATAGTAATATGAATTCCATGGGAATCCTTTGGTTTGGGTATTTGAGCTTTCAGCTGTCTCAGCATTCTCTTCCACCACGACAATTTAGATTTCATTAGCTCCATTGAACAGAATAGGTGCACTGCTCCAAAGGGGAGTCTCTTAACATCACAAAAAAAGTATGCCTGCCCTTTTGATAGATCGCTTTGGTTGGAATATCTTAGAATCTACAACGAGATTATTTAAAACTTTGAAGATCTGGTAGAGGATATCAAATAAAGATACGAAAAGCGATCAGTCTCTGATAGTCACTGCAAGACTCGAAAGGAAGCCTTTTATTGATAATCTTCCTTCCCAAGAGTAAATTAAAAGTACTTTTCTGTTGCCAACAATTTTTTTTAATTGTAATGCACAAGTTGGTTTATATGAATACATCAGCAAAGATCGACTTCAAAAAGTTTGGGATAGTTATGATGGCTCCAAACCATTAGCATTGGATCTTTCGGCATATAAGAACACCAACAACAACAGAAACAAAGACTAACAACGCTCCCTGTCTGGAAAGACCAAACTCAGTCCATGTCAAGGGCTTTGTGACTTCAAATAATACCTTCCTAAAATTTTCATTCAAGTCCTCTCGTGATCCTGTGTTATCAATCACTATGTCAGCTTTAGTCCTTTTTAAGTCAAGAGACATCTGAGCATTTATCCTGTTTTGAGCATCCTCCTCGCTTGTTCTGTCTCTTTCCATGAGTCGTTTAAGCTGAGTTTCAGGATCAACCCATACAACTATAATGGGCTTCGTCCACTTGTCCATCTTGGCCTCGAACAACAAAGGCACGTCAAGGACAATAACCTTAAAGCCCTTCACCCATAGCTTCACAATTTCCCAGAAGATACCAGAGGATATATAAGGAGCCAATAGCCTATAAGATGATTAGTAACCACAACTCAGAACTAATCGCTCTGCAAGTTCTTGGAAAAAGTAGTTCAAGTTCAACACAAATTTCCGCCAATAAAATGCCCAGAATACGCCATACAATTACTTGCGATAAAATATGTGTTGAATAGACTCCTTGAAGAAATTAAATACCAGCTACTTTTGAAACTAAAGTAGATAACATAAGTTTTCCAGATAATAATTATATTTAATCTATATTTTGAGAACCAAGTTTCATCTAGCAGACAATCAATCAAATGGTATGGTAGCGAACAACTTGGAATAAAGTTTGATCTACTGAAAATGACAGAGAGAAACACTACAAAATAGGAAGGCCTACCTTGTGTGGTTTATTTTTCGAAGCTGAAAAAAAAAATTACTTCTGCCCTAATGCCTCATTTGTTTTCGTAGATGAGATGAAATGAGTTGAGAATAAAGTTAAAAATTGAATACAATATTGTTAAAATATATATTTTTTAATATTATTTTTGTTTTGTGATTTGAAAAAGTTGAATTGTTTATTTTATTTTGTATGAAAATTTAGAAAAGTTGTAATGATTAGATGAGATGAGATGAGTTGAGAAGTTTCCTGAAAACAAATGAGCCCTTAGTCAAAAAGTTTTAACAAGAACCAATGTGCAATGCACTATGGAATGACATCCTTTCATTCTATTTTCTCACTTGAATGGATTTATTATAGAGCATGGATTTGTGATACCAAATGTATGAACTTTTTTTCCTTTCTACTTGTCAAAAAAAAAATGGGCGAACCTTTTTTATTTATCTACTATTAACTTGGAACCACGTAATCTAAAAAATCTTTTACTAAGATCATTTTTGGAGTGCATAGTAAATATCAGTACCGATTAAGAAGTTGGCGCTTTGTAGGATCAGTGAACACCATTTGACCCAATTTAGGCCTATCAACTTCTCCACTAGCTTGTAAAATGTCCTCTCCAAATGCTGCAACAACCTTTTTCCACCCACCAGTGCCTTTCTTTAGCACATCCTGAAAACAAAAAGGTACCATTTAAAGTAGATGCAAAAAGACCAGAAGCCACAAAGTTTGAGACTTGCTAATGCTTAAGGCGTAAAGACAGAAAACTGAAAATCCTCAAATCACATCAACACGAAAAAGACTGAATCACTTGCACAATTGATAGGGGTAAGTTAAATATGTGTACCCCTGTAGCTTAGTATAAAAAATTGTTAGAGAACAAAAATGAGTCACTGTTGGTGCAAAATGAAAAGCAAGGAAGAAGAAAAAAGACTAGTCCAATCATGTATACATATGCTTAATGGGTTCCTGAAGGAAGGAAATTTTGTGAGTAGAAAGGGAGGAAAAATAGTAAACTAGAATAGTAGCAAGGTTGCAATCCAGGGAAAAAAACCAACCAGTTGGACATTTAACACACAAGAACCTACAGAAGATAGAAACGGAAGATTGCATCAGAATGCCCATCAGCAGGTCACTGGGTTTTCTTCTCAGGTGTTTTCTCTTTAAATTCTCCGGTTATAACCTTGTGGGCCTTTTGTTTTTTTTCTGTTATGCACTAAGGAGTATTCAAATGGATAAGAATATGTGCATAATAAGATATGATATGAGGATACGCCAATCCTCACAAATTTTAGAATACACATATCCAGATACTCTGATTAATTAACATACTCATTAATATTTTCAAACAAGTATTATGCTGATTAGCATTTTGGAAATGTAGAAACCAAATGTTTTTTTTATTGGCACCGGGTGTCTAAGAACAGCATCCTAACTAATTCCGGGGGTGCACAAGCGCTCGGCAAGGAGTTTCCCGCAAGTGCACATCGGATAATTCAAGGGAAAAATCCTCCGGTCCGATAGCCCCTAGAGATTGTTTGCACCCAAGAGGATTTGAACCTTAGACCTGAAGGAAGCATACCCCCAAGCCCAAGGCCTTTACCACTTGAGCCAACCCCTAGGATTTAGAAACCAAATGTTAGAAGGTGAGAGATATGCCTCGATAATAAAACTAATGATGATTACTGGTTTCGTAGATAGAGCATAAGAGGGAGATAAACAACAAAGAAATATTCTACCGTAAACGGAGCATCCATTTCAAATACAAATCCAATTCAGATATGACTCTACTAGTTTGAAGAATGTAAACTTCTAAGTACTATACTTAATTGCAAGTATATTTCTTTGTTACTTATTAAAAAAAGTATATTTCTTGTACCTCCTCTCCCTGTGAACTTGGGCTATGCCTCATCACTTGATTTCATAAAAACTTATATTACTTGTAAAGAAAAGGTATATTTCTTTGTTTCCTTATGGAAGAAATTTCCGATTCATGGAAGAAAAAAGTTTCAGTCAGACTTTTAAGTAGAGATCAAAATCCTCTAGGGTTTCGTTCCAAGTATTATTTTCAGATTTAACGTCTTAAATTCTACTTATAAAAAAAAAGATTTAACGTCTTAAATTCCAAGTTTTTATCTATTAACTTAACATTAAATTATTTAAATTTTAAAATTCGGATTTATCACATGTGATCTGCAGAGGATTAATTTTTCTTAAATGTAAAATTACTTAACAAACTTAGTAAATACTCTAAACAGGTAAAATCTAAACCACTTTAACTTTAATGATATTCATTATTGAAGTAAATTACTCTAAGCAAGTAAAATCAAAGATACGAGTATTTATATTACAACAATAATTAGTGAGTTCTAATGTCTGATGAAGCAATTATGGTCAATCACAAAGCGTAACCTGCGAAGCTTTCCGATCTAATGGCAATTTAATAAGACAAAGAAGGGGAAGATAAAACATACGCGAGCGATGAGGTCGGCATCGACGACGGGGATGCCATGGGACTTGAAAAGATTGGAGACGGTGCTCTTCCCCGACGAGATTCCACCGGTCAGTCCTACAATTCTCATTCTCTCTCTCTCTCTCTCAGCTGTTAAGGGGATTTCGGATTTTTGGAGTAATAAAGGGATATGTATTTTTAATGAGTTTTATATCTTATGCCACCAATACCTCTCGAACGCGCATCTAGTGTAGTGGTATCATAGTACCCTCCCACGGTACTGACCGGGGTTCGATTCCCCGGATGCGCATTTTCTTTCCTTTTATCATTAAACTATTTTTTCATATTTCGAAAAGTTCAAATAAAATGAACAGTAAAATTATAATAATTTATTTTGAAAAATAAAAGGGGAATACATGAACAATTTTACTCAATTTCATGCTTTTCGTTTATTAGAGTGATCAGAATTTATAATGAATGAAATGGAGGAGACAATATTGATTCAAAACTAGGGACCTAAGGCTCATCTTTCATAAAGAGAGTTATGAATGGTGCGTGGACTCTAGTTGTCCTGTTTGTTAAGGCGAAGAGACTTCTATGTTGTGAATACAAATAGAGTAATGATGAGATAATTCCGTGATATTAGGGATAAGTCTTATTTGGTTTAAGTCTCAGATGAAGTTGATCAATTAATAGTATTGATCCAATATTCTCTACGCCTATATATTGAGGCAACATGTAACTCTCTAGATGGATTATTGAGCATTATTAAACTATCACCACTCATTTATTACTAACTTAGGCATCGGAGGTATCTTAGGTACATCGTGCCGCCAACTTAACGATTTGCAGGTGAACAATTACAGTTGTGGTGGGACACATCATTTACAATCGCGCCATCCATGGGATTTGTAATTTCTGATTTCAATTTTCAACGTGGTTCCCTCATGCCGACCGTGACATTCTCAAGCAACTCGTGACCCAGACACAACGCCTGTAAACATGGAAACACGGTTAGCAATGACAGAAGACAAGTTGAAGACGGCGTTGGACGCCATGGAAAATCTGAGGAAAGAGAACGAGGAACTAAAGTGCTGCAATATCGAGCTCAGTGATGCTACCATGCCCAGTGATAGGGAACAGGGAGAAGGAGAGAAGCACATAGTAATGGGGGAGTGAATGCGGAGGATGTGGAAAAGAAGAAGCTGAAGCTGCATGATGAGCTACGTAGCCTTGTCGGCAAGTACAAGGGATGGCGAAGAAGATATGGGGATCTTCCTTGGTGGAACAGCTGTTAAGCCGCACGAATTTGCCTTATAGTGCGGAAGTAATGGTTGTGCCGCTCCCGCCAATGTTCGTTTAAAGTTTCGCATAAAGAGATGTATGATGGTTCCCAGGACCTAATAAATCACTTGGAGAACTTCAAGGCACATATCACACTCCACAGTTTCCTAGGAGAAATTGCCTGTCGAGATTTTTTTCTAACCCTGAGGGGAATGGCAAAAGGATGGTTTGGAACACTTTGGCCGGGATCGATTGATAGCTTTGAAGAGCTAGCCAAACAGTTCTTAGCATAATTTATGCTTAGTAGGACGCGTAGGTGCCCAGCGGCATACCTCCTGATCGTTAAACAAAGAGAAGAGGAGAGCCTAAAGACATATCTCGCCTGTTTTAATAAAGAGAGGTTGATGGCAGATGATCAAGACGAGAAGATTACCCTAGCCACCCTGTTAGGTGGGATATGGCTACGCATCTCACTCATGGCTAAGCTGGCTAGAAAGACCCCCTCTACCCTGAAAGAGTTTATGGATAGGGCAGATGACGTCGTCAATGCCGAAGATACATTATAGGTGTGATACCCTGTATTTTAATGTATTTTAATTGAAGGAGTATTTTAATTAATTCAAATATAAGTTCTCTTGTTTTAAATTTATCGGATTTTTCGTTGGTTTATTTTATGATTTTTAAGTTGTGAAATTTATTTTGATATGCTTTCTGAATATTAATTATTATTTTACATTTAAATTTCTCTTTAATTTAAATTAGTTTGTTTGTGGGTTTTAAAATTATTGTGTTGTTGGATTGTTATTATTATTTTATTTTAGCTAGTCATATGTTTAAATTATTTTATTCATCTTACTGTTTTGAAATTCTTTTCGTTTAATCAATTTTGTGACTCAAGTTGTGAGGATTGGATCTCATTTCTTTCCCTCACTTTTTCTTTTTCACTTTTTCTTTTTGCCTCTTTTTCTTTTCCTTCTTCTCTTTTCTTTTTCCCCTTATTTCCTCTGCTTCCTTTCCTCCTGCACGAGCCACCCTCCCCTCTCTCCCATCCTTTTCTCGTCTGCCACTCGTGCGCCTTTGCATGCTAGCGTGAGCCACACCGCCCTTCCCATCTTCTTCCTCTTCGGTTGGCGAACACCTTCACCCATTTTTAGCCCACTTCGTGCCGCCGTTAGCCCCCACACATTGCTAGAAGCCGCATGGCATTTTTGCTCCAGTGCCGCTGTCTCGCCACCATTGGCCTCCATCTCTTCACCACACCACCATCGGTGCTCCAGCCACCCAAACCACCCTTCCCCAGCTCCAATCCGCCATTGGTGAAGCCCATCCATTGCATTTTTCGATTTGTACTTTTTAGCTTTCAACCCACTCCCACACCGTCACCCACAGCCAACCACCACCAACAGTAGCTTCACCAACACCCCTAAGCCCTTCCCTAGCCATCCCAAGTCTTCATTTGTCCTAGTTGAAAAGTTGAGTTTTTGAGACCCACGACCCTTGTTCATTTTGCACTGTTGCATTGTTGTGCCATCACTTCTAACACCTCCATGATCCTCCAAAATTTATATTGTAGTGCTATAAGTATATTTTCAAAGAAATTTTCAAATTAATTATATTTTTGCGCTAACCCATATTTATTGTGAATTGGTTGGTTGTGCCAGACTAAGTTCGAGGAGTAAAGGGTGGTTGGATTGGAGGATGGAGTTGTTTGTGTGATTGGATTATACTGGGATCTATTGACTATAAACATTTGTGTCGAGTTGTTTATCATTGCATAATTACACGCATGTTCATGTTTGTAAATAAAAACTAAGTTTTCGCATAATTACATGCATGTTCACGTGTTTAATTAGAAACTGGGTTTTCATGTGAGAAATGATTTTTGAGTGTGTATGTATCATGACCCCAAGCCAAGATAGGGTATTATCTCGGTGGAGCTCCTCTGGTCACTCGAGAGCGGAATATACTGAGTGGTATCTCTTGGGTTGTCACTGGGCGACAACCGGAATCAAACAAAATGGTAACGCTCTCGTGCAGACTCTGTGGCCCCTCTTGTTAGCTGGGGTTAGAGGATGCTTGGTCACGAATGCGCTGGGCGCATAATTGGGTATCGCTCGTTACTAGGGGTGTAAAGTTAAATAAAAAAATTGGAAAACCGAACCGGACCGATTTGTCCAATTTTGAATCGGTCCGATCCGTAACCAGTTCCTATATTATGAAAGCTGGCCAAATTCGGTCCGGTTTCAGTTTCATAGTTTTCGGGACCGGACCGGACCGGTTGAAATAAAAAGATATATAAAATTTAATTTTATATATTATATAAAATATTATCTAATTATATATCATATATGAAATAATTTCATATTATAATTTATAAATTATAACATAAAATGTTAATCTTAAATATCAACATTTGTAATTTGTTTGATAATATTTTATTAATATAATTATATATAAGATAATGTTATTATAATTTATAAAATAAAAATTTAATCTTAAAGATGAAAATTTAATTGATCATATGCTTTAAATATAAAATATATATATTAAATTATTAATAACATTTTATCATATGTTTTTTACATTTTAAAAAACCAGAAAATCGAACTGGATCGAACTGAAAACTGGTAAAACCAGAGGTACCGGTTTAGGAGGGTAACCAATGCGTAATCGATTTTGAAAAATGCAAAATCGGTACATACCGGTTTGGTCCTAACTTTTGTTCAAAACTGGACCGGATTGGTTACACCCCTACTTGTTACGAAGTCACTCGCACGGTCGTTACCCATAGTGTGACGAAGGGAGCCAAGGTATGCAGATGGTCTCTAGGGGAGATCATGGTGCATACGGTTAAATTGGATATTTGGCTCATTTTCTTGAAAAATGGCTGGTTTTGATAAAAATGATTTTGTGTGGACCATTTTCTAGAAAAATAGTGGATTACTTATTTTGGGTAATTTTCAGAAAAAATGGTGAAAAATATTTTAATGGAATGTTTTGGACCAATATGGGATTTTGGCGTGCATTGAAAAATAATTATTTTTGAAGAAAATGATGTTTTTGGGTCTCATGCATATTTCATCATATGCATGCATAATTGTTAGTTGCATAAATATACTTTTATCTCATGGGTTGTTTAGATTGTTACTTACTGAGATTCACATCTCATATGGTATTCCTTACTCTGCGGTACCGTTTTATGGTATCGCAAATTTTGATATAGATGCTGATGTTGAGCCTGAGGATTTGGCTCCACTGGAGGAGTGATTTGTGATCACTCACTCATGTTTGGGAATTGTTTCCCGTTTTGAATTATGTATTTGGCATTATTATATTTTTATGGGATAACTATATTGCTCTGTAAAACGCTTTGGTTTAAGTGAATTTGTATTAAACAATTATGGTACTTAGTCGACTTATTTAAATTATCCGCTGCTTTGTTTTGTTGTACATTGTTGCATGTATACACACTTGGCACTTATCGTTGGCATGCGTGACCATGTTGTCATCATCCGAGTGTCTTGATTCCCGAGTTTCCGTATATGGGTGTTGGGGGCGCCACAAGTGGTATCAGAGCAGTTCGGTTCTGGATAAAACCATATGTCCCTTAGGTGAGTTATCAAAAATTTTTAAAATTGTAAATTGAAATTATTTATTTTAAAGTATGTTATATTTATGGGTTTTATTCTATTTTATTTTATGTTGTATTATTTTATTTTATTTTTGGTGTTGCTTTTGATTGTATTTGATTTTATCTAGAGTTTTAAGTTGGGTTAAAAGTTACGTTATGGCAAGAAGATGGTAAGACCAAGAAGACTGACCAATGAGCCCAAGGACGAGTTGCCACGAGGCAATGGGAACTATGCCATAGCCAGTGCATTAAATAGAATGACGGAGTTCCTTCAACAGAATTTTCGGCCGCCACAAGGAGATCAGAATAGAGTGGTTCAAGCCAGGTGTACCTATGAGCACTTCCTAGCGCATAGGACCCCTGTTTTTACTGGTGAAGTGGATCCACTTCGGGCTAGAAGGTGGATTGAGGACTTAGAAAGGACTTGAGGTTTGTGGTTACAAGGAAGACCAGAAAGTGTTGTATGTGAGTTACCTGCTGCAAGATGACGCGGCTAATTGGTGGAAGACTAAGTAGGAGTTTTTGGTATTAGAGTTTGGTAATTTGCTGCTGTGTCTTGGCAGCGCTTTAAGAAGGAATTTGATGACCGTTTCTTTCCCGTTTATATGAGGTGAGAAAATGCTCGGGAATTTAGTAACTTTGTCCAAGGAAATATGTCAGTTGAGCATTTTGCTTGAAAATTTATGGAGCTCAGGCGATTTGCTACCACCTCATTGTCACTGAGGAGATGCAAGCCGAGCATTTTCAGGAGGGTCTGCATCATGAGATACACAGACAGGTAGCTTGTCACCAGATTTCAAATTTTCAGAAGTTGGTTGATATGGCCACCATTGCAGAGCGTGAGAATAGTTTTGCAGTAGGCACCCCACCAGGTCAGAAGAGGCAGAGTTTTGCTATGAAGGGAGTAGTTCCGAGTCACCACAAATATTTTGTGCAGAGGATTGGGGCTCGATTGCAAGCAGCCTTTGGTGTACATGTGAGAGGCCTAACTCCAGGTTGTAATAGTTGTAACAGAGCCCACGAGGGCAAGTGACATTAGAGTAGGACCCAATGTTTCAGATGTGGCCAACTGAGACACTTTGCTCGCGAGTATCCTAACCAAGCTCAGGGAAGTCACGAAGGTCGACGTGGTGGTAGGAATAACCAGAGGCAAGTGGTGCAAGCTCGGGTTTATGCTGTGACTCCCAAGGATGTTGATTACATGACTCCAGAGACTCAGGATGCTGGGATGATTACTGGTATGCGTCTAATTTAATCTTTGGATTTGATGTTTGGTGTATGTGTTTGCCTCAGGTAGAATTCGTCTGTTTGATTTTTATGTCAATATTTTATTTGACTCTGGGACGTCTCAGTCTTTTGTTCCTGCCACTTTTGCATGGATGTGCAATATAGTCACGGAGCCTTTATCACAATCTTTGGTAGTGACTCTCCCTAATGGTGAGATTGTGTGGTGCTCTAAAGTCACTTTATGTTGTCCTTTGAATTTTGGTGGGAGGAGACTTGAGGCGGATTTAATTATGTTCAAGTTGCTTGGGTCTGACATTATTCTTGGAATGGATTGGTTGTATCGGTATTCTACAAGTATTAATTGTAGAAGTTGGGTAATTGGTTTCCAATTCTCGGAAGGAGACTACTTGGAATTTGTGGGAAGTAAGTTGAAAGCGAGACCAGCAGTTATATTTGCAATTCAAGCGAAGAGATATATAACTTGTGGAGCGGATGCCTTTTTTATTCAAGTGGTGTCTACTCCATCTGGGAAGAAGTCTTTAGTGGATTTTTCAATGTAGAAGAATTTCCTGACGTGTTCATGGATGATTTGCTCGGGTTGCCTCCAGTTCGTGAGTTGGAATTGATTTGGAACCAGGAGCGGCTCTTGTGCATAAGGCTCCATACCTTATGGCACCGGCTGAGTTGAAAGAGTTGAAAACTCAGTTGTAAGAATTCGTTGTTAAGGGATTTGTTCAGCCTAGTACTTCACCTTGGAGAGCACCTGTTTTATTTGTTAAGAAGAAAAATGGTACTCTCAGGATGTGTATTGACTACCAAGAACTTAATAAGGTGACTATCAAGAATAAGTACCCTCTTCCTTGAATTGATAATTTGTTTGACCAACTTCAAGGAGCAGCTGTTTTCTCAAAGATTGACTTGAGATCGGGGTACTACCAGTTGATGATAAGAGATAAAGATGTACCCAAGACTACTTTTAGGTTGAGGTATAGGCATTATGAGTTTAAAGTGATACCTTTTGGGTTAGCTAATGCTCCTGCCGCCTTTATAGATTTGATGAATTGGGTATTCCGACCTTATTTGGATTCATTTGTGGTGGTGTTCATCGATGACATTTTGATTTATTCTCGGGATTTGGAAAAACATGTTTATCACCTCCGTCTGGTGCTTGAGAAGTTAAGAGAACATCAGTTATATGTGAAACTAAGCAAATGTAAATTTTGGTTGGAAGAAGTCAGGTTTCTTGGACACGTGATTTGTGGCGCCCCCGACTTCCATGTACGGACCAGCACGGAAATCGAGACACCCGGAATGATGACAACCGGTCACGCATCCCAACGACGAGTGTCAGTGTGTGCAACAAATAAACAGTGCACAAATAAAAACACAGCGGAAGGTAATAAAGTCTACTAGTACCAGAATTTTAATTAATACAGATATCCAAAATACAAAATACCTTAAAAACAAAGCCAAAGTCCCAAAATAAATACAAGTCTGAAGAAAAGAACTACAACACGAGTGATCCCAGATCACTCATCCGGCGGAGCTAGATCCTCAGGCTCGGCATCTGCATCATCAACAAAATCTGCAATACCATGAGATGGTACCGCAGGTAAGTTATAACCTAACCATGTCCAGAGATAAAACCATACTCTAACAATTATCCATGCACGCCCAATGATGCAATATGAAAAAAAAGTGCAACACACGCCAAAAATCTCATTGGCCCAAAATCATTCCCAGTAAAATCCATTTTCACCATTTTCCCAGAAAATGGCACACAAAAACATTTCCATCATTTTCCCAGAAAATGATACACAAAATCAACTCACGTTATTTTTTCAGAAAACAGCTCTTTTCCAGTTAATCCAATTAACCATATGCACTATGGTCTCCCCTATGGACCATCTGCACGTCCTGGCTACTTTACGAGAGATGCCCAGTTCCGCACCCGGTGCGTTCGTGGTCAGGTCATCCTCTAGCCCCCGCCAGCAGAAGGGCCACGGAGTCGGCACGTCCAACGTCCGATCCCGTTGTCGCCCGGCGACAACCCAGGAGACGTCACTCAGTATATTGCGCTCCAGAGTGACCAGAGGAACTCTACCGAGATAATGCCCCATCTCGGCTTGGGGTCGTGATACACACGCACCCACAAATCCAGTCAACACATGAAAACCCAGTTTTCATAAAAGTCACATGAACATGAATGCAATACACGAAAACCCAGTTTTCTATTTACAAACATGCCATGTGTGCAATATGAAATGAACCAACAGTAACCTTAATATCACAATCAAACCAGATCAAAAACACAATTCCCAAACCTTAACCAGATCACAGCCAGAATATCCAATAACCAACTCCAATTCACAATATCATCAAATCCAACAATAATCTAATCACCAATAAACACACAACAAAATACTCCGATCAATCCAACCACCCCCGAACTCCTCGGACTCAGTCCAGAAACCAACCAAGATACAATATATAAAATAAAAGCAGTTAATTGCATAAATATAATTAAATCTCAAAGAAATGTTTAGGAAATACTTACAGTGCTTTAAAATAATTTATGGAGGATCACGGGAGAGCTGGAAGCGCCAAAACAGCAACACCACAGTGTAAAAATACACTGTGGCCGAAATATACAGTGAAACTCAAATTTCACCCGGGGTCAAACGAAGACTTGGGAACGGTAGGGTAGAGCCTATAGGAGGTGGGAAATCTAATGGTGGTGATGGTTGGTCGTGGGTGGCGGCCGAAACGGCGGTGGAAGGCCGGAAAAGTGGGTTCGGGTTTGATGCTCGTTGGGGCTGCTCCGGCGACGGATTGGAGCCGGGATTGGGTCGGTTAGGTCGGAAATGGGCCGGTGATGATGTGGCTAGGAGCTGGTGGCCGGAGGTGGCTGGACGGCGGCGCAGCAAGGAGGAAACCGCCGCGGGTAAAAGTGCACCGTGGAGGCAAACGGCGGCGAGGCTCCGGATGAAAATGGTACGGTAGGGTCGCCGGTCGACGGGGAGCCGAACGGCACCGGCGGTGTCGACCACGGCGGCCGGCAACGGTGCCAGCGAAGGTAAACCCGATTGAGCGAGGGAGAGGAGAGAGAGAGAAGGCTGCTGGGTCGGGTCCGAATGGGGAAGAGAAAAGGAAAAAGAAGAAAAGAAAAAGAGAAAGAGAAAAAGAAAAAGAGGAAGAAGAAAAAAGAGATCCCGTCTTTTTCAACTTGAGTTTTGAAAGTGATCCAACGGAAACGATTTTAAAACTACTAGATAAATAAAATAATTCAAACTCAATGAAATACTCAATTAAAACAGTAAAAATATTAAAATCCAAAAACAAGTCCATTTAAATAAAACAAAACTATTTTTAACACAGTTAAAATAAATAAACCAATTTAACTCAAAATTAGCTAAAATGAAATATTAAATTCTGACAAAAACATCCTTTAAAATAAAAAGAAATTAAATTACAGATCACTAATTTAAATTAATCAAACACAATGAAATACTTTAATAAAACAATAGAAATTTTAAAAACCCACAAACAAACCAATTTAAATTAAAAGAATCAATTTAAATCCAAAACAATAATTAACAATAAGAAAGCCCAATAAAATAATTTTCACAACTTAAAAATATTATAAAATAATATTTAAAAACTCCCAAAATTTTAAAACAAGATAATTAATCATGAAATAAATTAAATAAATCCTTCATTAAAATACACTAAAATTCGGGATGTTACAATCTCTCCCCCTTAAAATAAATTTCGTCCTCGAAATTGTAGGGTCAAACATCAATGCTAAAGACAGGCATGAGATGCGGCTACAGGTAGGCTTAAGAGACATTCCGCCGATCAATTATACGATTGTTGATATTGTTCCATCATAACTGCTTCTCTTTCCCAAGAGAATCTTGAGCCAAAAGATAGTCCCAAACTACCTTCTCCAAAGGTATCGACTTAGATCTCAACATTCACTCCTTCCAATTTACAATCTGAGTCGGGGCAACCTCATAAGTAAGGTCAGGCTGAAATTCGATGCGTCTTGGGTCGACAAAGCGCACCTCTTGCTGACCAAAACTTTTCTTGGGGCCACACGGAATACATCAAGAACCTTTCCAAAATACTCTGGCAACGCAATCCTGTAAGCAACAGCCCCGTACAACTCCAACATCTGAAAATGTCCTACAAATCTTGTACTATGTTTTCCTCTCTTACTAAAACACTTAATGCCTTTCATGGGAGAGACTTTGAGATAATCCAACACCTTCCTCAAAAGATAAGTCTCTTCTCCTTGAATCCACATAATCTTGTTGACAACTTTGCGCTTCCGCCATATCATCTCTTATTACCCGAACTTGATCTAACATCTCTTTTATTAACTCGGGCCCAACAAATTTACTCTCACTAGTCTCCCAAAGGCACATCATGATTATTACTCCTAGAGCGACCATGCAATCCAAGATCTCTATATCCACAAAACCTTAACACAACACCCAAGGAATTCTAATGATTACTAGCTCCAATTGATAATCTGAACTAACCTCTATTGGTGCCTACGGTAAAACTTCCAAACCTTCGTTGAATACTAAACCTTAGTAACCTAGTGGCCACTTCCAAAAATTAACCATCAATAATGAAATTGCATACACAAAATCAATCTCCAATAACAGATATTCCTCAAAAATTCCAAGTCAGCACTAATTCCTCAAAATCAACACAAAATTTTAAACTCCTGATTACAACCAAAGTATCATACTCTTGCTACGCACTTTGATAATCACCACATACCGAAAATTCATGTCCTCAAAAAATAACTCAATATTAAACAACCTCAGCATCCCAAAAACACCCGCTCATCTTAGATAAGACCTTATCTTAAAAGGCTCAAATCCCATTCAACCAACCAGAAAGAGCATCTAAAAATTCTACCAGACAACTAAACCCGAAAGTTTAACAACTAAATTCCAAATAACAACTATTCTAGCGGTGACTAATTCTCTACGAACCACCAAAGACTTCTCTAAAACATTACAGAAACCTAGGTAACTTGCCCACCTACTTCTATTCCTATAAGCTAGTTTTCGCAAGACTAGATCCTTCAATAGCATCTTACTAATAAACTTCAAGGCACACCCTACTGCTCAAATCTTCAATCCACCAAAAATTATTATACAACATCTAAGGATCCTAATAATTTAATAACTCACATACTTGATTATATTATCCACCGTCGATGCCTAGGTTCAACTTCTAAGATTCATCAATCTTTCTTTAAGTCCAATAACAATGTCCTTGATTCTCCCAACTGGACACTCAATTTCCAAAGGAAAGTATAGCCTCAAAAATTTAAATTCCTTTGTGACCTCAAGTCACAATTAATTCCTTTAAGTAATCACAATAATTATTGCCAATCATCGATCCATCGAGTAACCTGTTTCGACTGTACTCTTCGAAATTCCTACAACTCACAACTGTTACACGTCGATCTCGTGCATCCTTAGCTAGAATCAATATTCCTCCAACGTGCAAGTGATCTACCACTACCATTTCCATCATCTGGACCTATATTCTCGAAATCAATAAGAATCATTTCTTAAATCAACACTATCTTAATCCTTAAAAATTGATATGGATCAAATCTTAAATCTGCTATTGTAACCTCAAGTTAAAAACAATCATTTTCTCGAATTCGATCCAAATCTACAATCCTCAGAAAATATACGAGCTAAATCATTACCGTCCATCACCCAAGAAATATTCTCATTAAAAATTCTTATATTAATCACTGAACTCTGATCAACCTCATTATAATGGTCACAGACTAAACAGTCTCCAAAATAAATCAAGCTAGCACACCAAGCTCGAGAAATTAAAAGCTTAAATCTTATTACAATTCAATCCTTCAAATCTATAATTCTAAAACCTTAAACCAAAAGGAATCACTTCCTGAAATCCACAAATTCGATGACCTTAAAGCTAAAACACTCACCTTACCAACCTTGCAAAATTCTAAACCCGAAATGATACCAAGGTGCTTAACTGAGCCGACAAAATCTAAAATTTCTAATTTATTTAATCCCTCAAGTGCTTGTTGAACCTACCACCTTAGATCCTATAAACTTATTTCCTAAAACTATAGGGCCTCAAACCTTAGATAACTTCTCAAAAATCTAACCTCGAAGTTCGTTGAACTTATGAGCTTTTATTCCCTAGACCCAAAAATTAATCCTATGGAATTTAAGACCTCAAGTATCCTAAGCGAACTAGACATAATCTCACCTTAGCTGCAACTTGAGTTCCTACTCCATAGAGTCCATTTAGACCATGTCGTTTCCTTCGAGTCTCGATATTAAAACATATCAATCACTAAGAATTCAGGCCTACTACACTAAATGCTCAAGCCTAACAATGACATTCACAGTCGTACCATCTTCCTGTCATAGCGTAGCCCTTAACCCACTTTTTAACTCAAACAGATTAAAAATAAATATGGTAAAATAAATTAAAACACAACAAAATGCCATTAAATAAAATAGAATAAAACCAACCAAGTATAACAACATTCAATAAATTAAAACATTTAAAGTAACATACCTCAAACAACAAAAATCGAAACAAAACAAAATCTCACAAATAAAATTTCATAAATAAAATGACATGCGATAAATGAATAAAACAATGAAGAAATACACAATAAATAATTAAAACAAATAAAATAACCGACCACAAAATAAAACAATTAAAATAAAATAATATTCAACAAAATAGATGAAACCAATAAAAATAACAACAACAAATAATAAATTAAAACCATTAAAAACAACATACTTCAAATCAAATAATTTTAAATCACAACTTTAAAACTTTCTGGTACTGCACCTAAGGGACATGTGGCTTTACCCAGAGCCAAACCGCTCTGATACCACCTGTGGCGCCCCCGACTTCCATGTACGGACCAGAACGGAAATCGAGACACCCGGGATGATGACAACCGGTCACGCATCCCAATGACGAGTGTCAGTGTGTGCAACAAATAAACAATGCACAAATAAAAATACAGCGGAAGGTAATAAAGTCTACTAGTACCAGAATTTTAATTAATACAGATATCCAAAATACAAAATACCTTAAAAACAAAGCCAAAGCCCCAAAATAAATACAACTCTGAAGAAAAGAACTACAACACGAGTGATCCCAGATCACTCATTCGGCGGAGCCAGATCCTCAGGCTCGGCATCTGCATCATCAACAAAATCTGCAGTACCATGAGATGGTACCGCAGGTAAGTTATAACCTAACCATGTCCAGAGATAAAACCATACTCTAACAATTAACCCTGCACGCCCAATGATGCAATATGAAAAAAAAGTGCAACACACGCCAAAAATCTCATTGGCTCAAAATCATTCCCAGTAAAATCCATTTCCACCATTTTCCTAGAAAATGGCACACAAAAACATTTCCATCATTTTCCTAGAAAATGATACACAAAATCAACTCACGCTATTTTTCCAGAAAACAGCTCTTTTCCAGTTAATCCAATTAACCATATGCAGTATGGTCTCCCCTATAGACCATCCGTACGTCCTGGCTACTTTACGAGAGATGCCCAGTTCCGCACCCGGTGCGTTCGTGGCCAGGTCATCCTCTAGCCCCCGCTAGCAGAAGGGCCACGGAGTCGGCACGTCCAACGTCCGATCCCGTTGTCGCCCGACGACAACCCAAGGGACGTCACTCAGTATATTGCGCTCCCGAGTGACCAGAGGAGCTCCACCGAGATAATGCCCCATCTCGGCTTGGGGTCGTGATACACACGCACCCACAAATCCAGTCAACACATGAAAACCCAGTTTTCATAAAAGTCACATGAACATGAATGCAATACACGAAAACCCAGTTTTCTATTTACAAACATGCCATGTGTGCAATATGAAATGAACCAACAGTAACCTCAATATCACAATCAAACCAGATCAAAAACACAATTCCCAAACCTTAACCAGATCACAACCAGAATATCCAATAACTAACTCCAATTCACAATATCATCAAATCCAACAATAATCTAATCACCAATAAACACACAACAAAATACTCCGATCAATCCAACCACCCCCGAACTCCTCGGACTCAGTCCGGAAACCAACCAAGATACAATATATAAAATAAAAGCAGTTAATTGCATAAATATAATTAAATCTCAAAGAAATGTTTAGGAAATACTTACAGTGCTTTAAAATAATTTATGGAGGATCACGGGAGAGCTGGAAGCGCCAAAACAGCAACACCACAGTGTAAAAATACACTGTGGCCGAAATATACAGTGAAACTCAAATTTCACCCGGGGTCAAACAAAGACTTGGGAACGGTAGGGTAGGGCCTATAGGAGGTGGGGAATCTAATGGTGGTGATGGTTGGTCGTGGGTGGCGGCCGAAACGATGGTGGAAGGCCGGAAAAGTGGGTTCGGGTTTGATGCTCGTTGGGGCTGCTCCGGCGACGGATTGGAGCCGGGATTGGGTCGGTTAGGTCGGAAATGGGCCGGTGATGATGTGGCTAGGAGCTGGTGGCCGGAGGTGGCCGGACGACGGCGCAGCAAGGAGGAAACCGCCGCAGGTAAAAGTGCACCGTGGAGGCAAACGGCGGCGAGGCTCCGGCTGAAAATGGTACGGTATGGTCGCCGGTCGACGGGGAGCCGAACGGCACCGGCGGTGTCGACCACGGCGGCCGGCAACGGCGCCGGCGAAGGTAAACCCGATTGAGCGAGGGAGAGGAGAGAGAGAGAAGGCTGCTGGGTCGGGTCCGAATGGGGAAGAGAAAAGGAAAAAGAAGAAAAGAAAAAGAGAAAGAGAAAAAGAAAAAGAGGAAGAAGAAAAAAGAGATCCCGTCTTTTTCAACTTGAGTTTCGAAAGTGATCCAACGGAAACGATTTTAAAACTACTAGATAAATAAAATAATTCAAACTCAATGAAATACTCAATTAAAACAGTAAAAATATTAAAATCCAAAAACAAGTCCATTTAAATAAAACAAAACTATTTTTAACACAGTGAAAATAAATAAACCAATTTAACTCAAAATTAGCTAAAATGAAATATTAAATTCTGACAAAAACATCCTTTAAAATAAAAATAAATTAAATTGTAGATCACTAATTTAAATTAATCAAACACAGTGAAATACTTTAATAAAACAATAGAAATTTTAAAAACCCACAAACAAACCAATTTAAATTAAAAGAATCAATTTAAATCCAAAACAATAATTAACAATAAGAAAGCCCAATAAAATAATTTTCACAACTTAAAAATATTATAAAATAATATTTAAAAACTTCCAAAATTTTAAAACAAGATAATTAATCATGAAATAAATTAAATAAATCCTTCATTAAAATACACTAAAATTCGGGATGTTACATGATTTTCCGAGATGGAGTGGTCGTAGATCCTAGCAAGGTGGAAGCTGTTTTGACGTGGCCTTGTCTTTCAACAGTGCGTGAGATTCTGAGTTTCTTGGGACTTGCCGGGTATTATCAGAGATTTGTGGAAGGATTTTCTCGATTATCCAAACCTTTCACTGCTTTGACTAGGAAGAATACTGAGTTTGTTTGGTTAGATAGATGCGAGAGAAGTTTTCAAGAGTTGAAAAAGAGACTGACAATAACTCTTATTTTGGCACTTCTGGAGCCACACAAGCCGTTTGTGGTTTTTAGCGATGCATCAAAGTTTGGGTTAGGATGCGTTCTTATGCAGGAGGGACGAGTTATTGCTTATGTATCTCGTAAGTTGAAAATTCTTGAGAGCAATTATCCCACGTATGATTTGGAATTGGCGGCTGTAGTTTTTGCACTTAAGATTTGGCAACATTATTTGTATGGAGAAGTCTATGAAGTCTACACTGACCATAAGAGTTTGAAGCATCTGTTTTCTCAGAAGAATCTTAATATGAGATAGAGGCGATGGTTAGAGTTGATTAGCAACTACCAATGTGAGATCAAGTATCATCCAGGAAAAGTGAATCTAGTCGTTGATGCATTGATTAGGAAGTCTCAATTGGTGGATGACACAGAGTCATCAGGTTTGGACTCTCTCTATGTGGGATGAGAAGACTTCTTATTGAGAGTTCGTAGCAAGAAGAATTGTTATCTTCGGTTTTGGATGTCCCAGTAGTTGATTTTGAAAAATCGAACACTCTCCAATAAAGGGATCCACGGTTGTTAGACATTAGGAAGAGAGTTAGGAAGAGAGTTAGAAAGTCTAGAGGACCCTTGAATTACAGTTTGGATAAAGATGGTATTCTTCAATTTCGAGATCGTAGAGTGATTCCCCGAGATTCAGAATTTAAAAAGAGCTCATGCGGCTCCTTATTCAGTTCATCCTGGAAGCTCAAAGATGTATCGAGATTTAAAGAGAAATTTCTAGTGGGAAAGGATGAAGATGGATATCGCCATATTTATTGAGAAATGTGATAAATGCCGTTAAGTTAACGCTGAGCATCAGAGATTCGATGGTAAACTTCAAACTCTCTCTATTCCTGAGTGGAAGTGAGATGACATTTCTATGGATTTTGTAGTAGGTTTTCTGAGGACTAATAGTGGAAAGAACTCAGTTTAGGTGATTGTTGATCGGTTGGCCAAGAGTGCTCATTTCTTGCCTATCAATAATACTACTCTTTGGGAAAGCTAACTCGGTTGTATGTCAAAGAGATAGTGCGTTTGCACCGAGTACCCAAGAGTATTGTATCGGACTGGGACCCATGGTTCACGTCCCATTTTTGGAAGAGTTTGCAAGCAACTTTAGGCACTAAGTTGAAGTTTAGTACTGCATATCACCCTCAAACTGACGGTCAATCAGAGCGCACTATTCAGACTCTTGGGGATATGTTGCGGGCTTGTGTCATGGAATTTCAGAAGAGTTGGGAAAATCATCTGTCGCTAATAGAGTTTGCTTATAATAACAATTTTCATGCCTCAATTCAGATGGCCCCGTATGAAGCTCTGTATGGAAGGAAGTGCAGATTGCTTTTGTGTTGGGATGAAATTGGTGAGAGTAAATTAATTGGGCCTGAGTTAATTCAAGAAATGAAAGATCAAGTTCAGGTTATAAGGACTAAAATGGTAGAAGTGTAAAGTCGTTAGAAGAGTTATGCAGATACGAGGAGAAGAGACTTATCCTTTGAGGAAAGTGATTGGGTTTTCCTCAAAATCTCTCCTTTGAAAAGCATTAAACGCTTTAGTAAGAAAGAAAAGCTTAGTCCGAGGTATGTTGTCCCTTTTCAGATTGTGGAGAAGGTTTGGTTTGTTGCTTATAGAGTTGCATTGCTGAATTATTTTGAAAAAATTCACGATGTGTTCTATGTGTTGTCATTGAAGAAGAGTTTTGGACAACAAGAACCACATGTTGTCGACCCAAAACGCATTCAACTTTAGCTTGACCTTACTTATGAAGTTGCCCCAATATAGATTGTGGATTGGAAAGAGTAAAGGTTAAGGTCCAAAACGGTACCTTTGGTGAAAGTGTAATGGGGTGATACGTTGGCTTAGGATTTCTCTTGAGAGAAAGAGGCTTACATAAGGGAGCAATATCCATATTTCTTTGGTTGACCCTAGCGCTATGTTTCTTAAGTCTGCTCTTAATCGAATCTTATCCCTGTCTTAACTTTAATGTTTGACCTTGCCAATTTCGAGGACGAAATTTTATTTAAGGGGGGTTGGATGTGATACGCTATATTTTAGTGTATTTTAATTGAATGAGTATTTTAATTAATTCAAATATTGGTTCTCTTGTTTTAAATTTATCATATTTCTTGTTGGTTTATTTTTTATGATTTTTAAGTTGTGAAATTTATTTTGATATGCTTTCTTAATATTAATTATTGTTTTTCATTTAAATTTCTCTTTAATTTAAATTAGTTTGTTTGTGGGTTTTAAAATTATTGTGTTGTTGGATTGTTATTATTATTTTATTTTAGTTAGTCACTGCGTTTAAATTATTTTATTCAACTAACTGTTTTAAAATTCTTCTCGTTGGATCAATTTTGTGAACCTAGTTGTGAGGATTATATTTCATTTCTTTCCCTCACTTTTTCTTTTTCCCTCTTTTTATTTTTCTTCTTCACTTTTCTTTTCCTCTTCTTTCCTCTGCTTCCCTTCCTCCCGTGCGAGCCACCCTCCCCTCTCTCCTGTCCATTTCTTGTTAGCCTCTTGTGCGCCGGCATACAACTGCGTGAGCCACACCGCCACTCCCATCTTCTTCCTCTCCAACCGGCGAACACCCTCACCCATTTTTAGCCCACCCTGTGCCATTGTTAGCCCCCATGCACAGCTGGAAACCGCTCGGCATTTTCGCTCCAACGCTGTCGTCTCGCCACCATTGGCCGCCATCTCTTCATCACACCACCATCGGCCCTCCAACCACCCAAACCAACCTTCCCCAACTCTGATCTGCCACCAATGAAGCCCATCCATTGCATTTTTCGATCTGTACTTTTTGGCTTTCGACCGTTGCCCATGCCGCCACCCAAGGCCAACCACCTCCTCCAGTAGCTTCACCAATAACCTTAAACCCTTCCCTAGCCATCCCAAGTCTTCATTTGTCCCCGTTCAAAAGTTGAGTTTTTGAAACCCACGACCCTTGTCCGTTTTGCACTGTTGCGTTGTTATGCCACCACTTCTAGCACCTTCTTGATCCTCCAAGAATTATATTGTAACACTGTAAGTGTATTTCTAAAATCTTTTGAGATTTAACTATATTTTTGCGTTAATCCATATTTATTGTGAATTGATTGGTTGTACCAAACTAAGTTCGAAAAGCAAGGGGGTCGGTTGGATCTGAGGATGGAGTTGTTTGTGTGATTGGATCATGCTGGGATCTGTTGGCTATGAACATTTGTGTCATGTTATTTATCATTGCATAATTGCACGCACAATCATGTTTGTAAATGAAAAATAGATTTTCGCATAATTGCGTGCATGTTCACGTGTTTAATTGGAAACTGGGTTTTCATGTGAGAAATGATTTTTGGGTGTGTGTGTGCATCACGACCCCAAGCTGAGATGGAGTATTATCTCGGTGGAGCTCCTCTGATCACTCAGGAGTGGAATATACTGAGTGATGTTTCCTGGGTTGTGGCTGAGGGACAATAGGAGTCGGACGGGATGATAACGCTCTCGTGCCGACTCTGTGGCCCCTTTTGCTGGAGGGGGTTAGAGGATGTTTGGCTACGAACACGCTGGGCGCGGAACTGGACATCGTTCATTACGAAGTCACTCGTACGATCGTTACCCGTGGTATGAAAAAGGGAGTCAAGGTGTGCGGATCCTAAGAGAGATCATGATACATATGGTTTAATTGGATATTTGGACCATTTTCTGAAAAAATGGCGAGTTTTGATAAAAAGGATTTTATATGGACCATTTTCTGGAAAAATGGTGGATTACTTATTTTGGGCTATTTTTCGGAAAAAATGGTTGGAAATGTTTTAATGGAATGTTTTGTGCAAAAATGGGGATTTGGCGTGCATTGGAAAATAATCATTTTTGGAGAAAACGATACTTTTAGGTCTCATGCGTATTTCATCATATGCATGCATAATTGTTGGTTGCATCAATATATTTTTATCTCGTGGGTTGTTTGGATTGTTACTTACTGAGATTCACATCTCATGTGGTATTCCTTATGCTGTGGTACCGTTTTATGGTATCGTAGGTTTTGATGCAAATGCTGATGTTAAGCTTGAGGATTTGGCTCTGTCGGAGGAGTGATTTGAGATCATTCGCTCGTGTTTGGGAATTGTTTCTTGTTTTGAATTATGTATTTGATATTATTATGTTTTATGGGATAACTGTATTGCTTTTTAAAATGCTTTGGTTTAAATGAATTTGTATTAAACAATTATGGTACTTAGTCGACTTATTTAAATTATCCGCTGCTTTGTTTTGTTGTATACTGTTGTATGTATACACTTGACACTTATCGTTGGGATGCATGATCGTATTGTCATCATCCTGTCGTCTAAATTTCTGAATTTCTGTACGTGGGGGTTAAGGGCGCCACAATAGGCTTTTGTAGAACTAAGAAAAGGAGAGCCAAAGGCAGGACACAAAAACAATTTGGGGGACAAAAAATCTACACTTAACCACCAAGATAGGAGGCGTGGAAGGCGATGAGAGCATAACACCCGACTCACCCACAATAATTTGAATGTGCAAGAAAGGATGAATCAGAAAGAGAACATCGCCAACCCAGAATCGACAAGCACTATTGCAAATATCATCAAACGGACTTACACTGAATAGAGGATTGCACAACCATGAAGAAAAGAGTGACTGAACTGGTTGGCACTGGAGAGGTTGAACGAATGGTCGACGCTCGAAATAATGACAGGGACAAGAAGATTGTGAAGGAGTATTGTACCCTCATGATAATACGCAGGTAGTAACTCTCATGATCGCTAATTACACTACCAGGCGCATCCTTATTGACAATGGGCGCTCAGCAAACATACTACTTTGGGAGGCTTTCGTAAAGCTGGACATAGACACCACTACGCTAAGACCCTCTCCGACACCGCTGAAGGGCTTTTCTAGCGATTTGATCCAACTGGTGGGTGCCATTACCCTTCCAATCATGATGGGAAGAGGGACGCACACCATGACCACCGTGACCAATGGTGAAGGCGCTCTCCTCATATAATGCTATTTTAGGGTGACCAACACTTAACAATCTCAGGGTGGTCACGTCCACATACCACCTCAAGATCAAATTCCCAATTGAAGGAGGAGTGGGAGTAGTACAGGATGAGAAAATCCTAGCACGAGAATGTTATGTGCAGGAATTGAGGAGTAAAAGGGGAGAAGTATGCACTATCGCAAGCAACGATGACCAAGCCACCCAGGAGGACGCCAAAGCTACATTTCCCCAACCCCCCATAGTCCTTTCGGACAGGGGTGTGGAGGTGAGGGACGAGCAAAACTTACAACAAGTAGAGGCAAATGAGCCCTTGGAGATTCTAACATTGTACCCAGATCGCCGCAATGCAACAATGCAGATTGGAACTCAAATTTCTCCAGCAAACTGAGAGGCCCTAAAGCAACTGTTAGTAGAACATCAGGACATATTTGCCTGGAGTAATGAAGTTATGCCCGAGATCGACAACAACATTATCGATCGTTCAACATGAAGAAATATATAACCATCTTCGAGGAAGTAGAACACTTGCTCACCGTAGGTTTCATCAGGGAAACCCATTATCCTGAATGGCTATCCAACGTCGTCCTGGTGAAAAAAATGAACGGAAAGTGAAGAATGTGCATGGACTTCACCGATCTAAACGAAGCCTGTCCAAAAGATAGCTTTCCCCGGCCACGAATCGATGTCATCGTAAACGCCACGACGGGGTACAAGATGTTGAGCTTTATGGATGCTTATTCAGGCTATAATCAAATCTGAATGCACCAAGCAAATGAAGATAAAACCTCATTTATCACAGATCGAGAGCTGTATTGCTACCAAGTCATGCAATTTGGCCTGAAAAATGCGGGTGCAACTTACCAAAGGTTGGTCAACCGGATGTTCAAAAACCAAATAGGATGGACCATGGAAGTCAATGTGGATGACCTGCTAGTCAAAAGCCAATAACCCGCCCAACACCTGGCCGACCTAGTGGGGCCCTTCCCACCTGGGAAAGGTGGATAAGGCAAGTTCCTAGTGTTTATCGTGTTAGAAAGAGGAATCAAAGCCTGCTCAAAAAAGATTGAAACAATCATGAACATGAAGCAACCAAAAAACTTGAACGACACGCAATGGCTGGCGGGAAAAGTAACGGCCTTGAATAGGTTCGTATCTAGATCCACGGACAAATGCCTCCCCTTTTTAGGGTATTACAGAAGATATACCAGTGGAACAAGGAGTGTGATGATACCTTCCAAAAGTTGAAGCAACATTTGACCAATCCACCAATCTTGAGGCAACCCCCAGATGGAGACACGCTCTATACATACTTAGCGGTATCCCCCACGCCGTTTCAGCTGTCCTTATCAAGGAGGAAGGGGTGGCACAACTGCTCATGTATTACACAAACTGCGCCTTAATAGGAGTAGAAGTCAATATTCGCGATTAGAGATGTTGGTGGTTGCCTTGGTGACGGTAGCCAGAAGGTTGCACCCATATTTTCATGCTCACTCAATAAAAGTACTCATAGAAAGCCCACTGGCAAGGGTGTTGCAGAGACCAGACAGCTCGGGGAGATTAGTCGGGTGGTCAATTGAGCTCAGTGGGTTCGACATCGAATATCTACCAAGAAAGGCCATAAAAGGGTAGGCACTAGCGGACTTTGTTATTGAATTCTCAAGTTGCCCTGACGGGAAGACTACGGATTTTTTTTATGGATGGCTCCTCTTGTCTCTTGTCATGCTGGCAGATGGGTAGGAATCCACATAATTAGCAATGAAGGGCAAGAATATCGCTACATGGCGAGGCTCACATTCAAAACTATCAACAATGAAGCAGAAAGGGAGACTGAGGTCGAGTTGAAGTCAGATTCGTAAGTAATAGTCAACCAAGTGTTGGGAACATATGCCACAAAGGGAGAGAAACTAAAGAAATACCTGAGCCAAGTCTGGGAAGCACGCAACCGACTTTCTTATTTTAATATAACATAAATGCCTAGAGAAAACAACATCGTGGCAGACAGGCTTGCGTGTATAGCCTCGAGCATGGAGGACTCCCCCCTCCCCTGGGAAGTCGAGATAAGAGTAGTAGAAGTCCCAGCAATATGACCATAAATCTACATGGGAGGTGGCAACGAGCTCGAGTGGGATCGTGACATCATCAAGTACCTGGATGTAGGCGAACTCCTTGAGGTGAAATAGGAGGCAAGAAAGGTAAGAAGAAGGGCGGCGAGGTTCGTGAAGGTGGATAGGATCCTCTATAAGAGGGGTTTTGCCACCCCTTACTACAATGCATCTCTCCGCAAGAAGCATAGTATGTGTTAGCAGAAATAGATGAAGGGATATGCGGAAACCACTCCGAGGGAAAGGCATTAGCTAGAAAAGTTGTAAGGACAGGATACTACTAGCCCAACACACTTAGAGACGCTAAAGAATTTGCAAGGAAGTGCCTCAAGTGTCAAATGTATGCACCAGCATCACACGCTCCACTAGAAGAGCTGACTTCAATGGTAGCCCCTTGGTAGTTTGCCCAATCGGGGGTTGACCTAGTGGGGCCCTTCCCGCTTAGGAAAGGTGGAGTCAAGTTCATGATCGTAGCAGTGGACTACTTTATGAAGTGGGCAGACGTAGAGCCATTGGCAAACATCACGACCAAAGTCGTGACAAAGTTCTTGTGGAAAAATGTCATTTGTCGATACGGAATCCCGTAAAGCATAGTCTCGTACAACGGGCGGTAGTTTGATTCAGAGCATTACCAAGAGTTGTGGTATGCCGAGTTAAATATACAGGTCAGATATTCATCCTAGGACATCCATAAGCAAATGGAAAGGCAGAGGCTATGAACAAAGCATTTCTAGGAATTCTATAGAAGAAAGTTAGGGACAAAAAAGGGGAAGGGACAGAGGAATTACCAGGAATATTATGGGCCTACAGGACCATAGTAAAGACCTCTACAGGAGAAACCCCATTCACCTTAGCATATGGGAGTGAAGTTGTACCCCCCATGGAAGTCAGTCTGCCAAGTTACCGAACCCGTCATTTTTCAACACTCGAGAATGACAAAGCCCTGGAAGAGCACCTCAACCTCATAGAGGAAAAAAGAAAGGCGGCTGAAGTCAGAATGATATTCGACAAAAAAGGAAAAATACCATTTCAACAAGAGAGTTAGACCCAGACATTCAAGATAGGAGACCTGGTGCTAAGAGAAAGCTGGGTCACCAAGAAAGAAGAGGGCAAGCTCGGACTCCAATTGAAAGGACCATACGTGGTAGTGGCCAACCATAGGCTTGGGTCATAATGCTTGAAGGATAGCCAAGGCAAAGAACTGCAACACCCCTAGAATGCTGAACACCTAAAGAAATTTTACCCTTGATTATGTTAAATTCTTGATTTGTCAGAACTCTACTGTTGAATTCTTGATTATGTTTCGTAGTAAATAAAACATCCGTTCCGGGCCAGTGCCAACCAACCGAAGCAAAAAAGGCACGGAAGTCAATAGACCACGTGACCTTTAAACACCAATGTCGAGTACAAGACTCGTGATGTCAGGAAAAAAGGGCGCGGATGTCAACAGATCATACGAACCTTAAACACCAATGATGAGTTCGAAAACTCACGGTGCCAAGGAAAAAGGGCGAAGAGGTCAATAGACCACGTGACCCTTAAACACTAATGTTGAGTACAAAAGCTCATGGTGCTAGGGAAAAAGTGCGCGGAGGTCAACAAACCACGTGATCCTTAAATACCAATGACAACTTCGAAGACTTGTGGTTCCAAGGAAAAAGGGCATGGAGGTCATTTGACCACATGACCCTTAAACACTAATCACCAATGATGAGTTTGTAGACTTGTTATGCCAAGGAAAAATGGTGCAGAGGTCAACAGACCACGTGACCCTTAAACACCAATGTCGAGTACAAAGACTCGCAGTACTAAGAAAAAATGGCGCAGAGGTCAATAGACCACGCGTCCTTTAAACATCAATGAAGAGTCCGAAGACTCATGGTGCTGAGGAAAAATGGCATGAAGATCAACAAACTACGCAATCCTTAAATACCAATGTCGAGTACGAAGACTCACAGTACAAAGGAAATGGGTGCGGAGGACAATAATGACAAGTACAAAAACAAGCCACTCGCAAAGAAAAAAAAAGCCTCATGAAATCAAAACAAAGTGTAACGTGAGAAAAAGACAAAACCGGCTAAGTGTTCCCAATATGCACAAGTACAGAAGTGTTCATATTGTTTACAAAAAGCTATTACAAGTACAAAAGTGGAAGAAAATTTAAAAAGCCTAAGTGATAGGACCTCTAGAAGGTGAAGGTGGGTGAGAATCGTCAAAAGCACCGGGCATGGTGTCTAGACCAAAGGTGCCAACAAACTGACGTGAGACTGTATCAAGTTTGAACATCTCCAAATCTAAGCGCCTCAAGTCGGTACGAGGATTGGCCAACAAGTGCGATCTAAGCCACAACATGCCAACCCCATATCCATAACCAAAAGGACAATCCTTGACGCCGCGTGTTGATGCCAGCTGAGGGGAAAGGCGAACAAGTTCCTCCCTTGCAGCCTCCAAGTCAGACTCCAACGTCTTCACTAGGCTCGTTCCTTCAGTTGGGTATTCATGTGAAGAAGTGATTCGCTATGCTTCCTCTGTTGTTCGTCTGCGTCAGCACGATTTTTCTTGTATTCCTCGTGCCGTTTGGTTAGCTCCCCTAGAGCGCTGAGCGCCTCGGAGAGGTCAAGGTTAGCTTGCCGCTTGCTTTCCTCTAAAGCTGCCAGCGCCTCCCCAAGTTCGAAGCAATGCCGCTCGGAACTAGACAACTCCTGGCAAACAGAATTTAGCTCCTCCTTGAGGGTGGAGAGTTGAGAGTGAGCATGATCCCGCTCTGACTCTAACTCCCCCGAGGTAAGGGAAAGTTGAGCCTTGGTGGAGTCACTCTTTGACTCCAACAGTCCCAATGAGAACCTATCCCAGGCCTTCACCTCCCTGGCACAACGGAGTTCATCGCAAAGGTGGAAAACATCGTCGCGAAGAATGTCCAAGTTGCCTACCAAAGAGTGTGCATAGCCATCTGCTTGCTCGAGTAGGATCTCTAACCCCGCCATCTCAGCCTTTCATTTATCAAATTCGCTCTCGGTGTAGAAAGGAAAGACACGCCTAGAGCGAACTTCATCCTCAAAGTCAGCGCGGTCTGCCATAATCTCAGCCGCCAAATCGTCAACACCCTACAAGGGTAAAACCAAAGAGAGTTAAAAAAAAAAAAGAAGAGAGAGAGAAAAGAAGAATCAAAGGTAACAAAAATTGTAGTATCCAGAGAGGAAATTCCTTAACCGACTAACCATACTGCTAACAGCTTCATCGTTAGCAAGACTAGAGGAGGTGGAAGTGCCTCCCAACACCTCCCCATCATCCATGGCCTCGGGACCATAGCTGGGACCAAGGGTGAAAGCCTTAGGAGACGTCGCCGCTGAGCCCACCCCAATCCCAAGGGTCTTATCCAAATCTTCCACCAGGTGAACAACATCGGTGTAAGCGAGTTCAACATCTCCAAGACTAACGACCTCACTCATGTAGATGCCCAGAGGAACACCCTCCTCTAGGGGAGAGGATTCAATGTCATCCCCAAAAGAGGAGGGAAAATGAAGGGGAAAGAAGCCTGGTCTCTGCCAATCCCCAGGTTATGTGGGGGAGTCTTTCCCCCTGAGACAATAGTGGGCAAAGAGTGGGGAGTTGTACTTTTGCCCTCACGCTCTTCCTCAAGTTCTTCCATAATAGGAGCGTTGCCACCCTCGTCTCTGCCCAGGATACCATGGTCTACAGAGGGGGAACTGTAGACCATGCATGAGGGTGCAGACAAGTAAAGCAACTTTTTCAACAAACCCTTATTCATCAACACAGCCGCGGCGAGGAATTTCAAGTAGTATCGAGTCTAGGATCCCATAAGAGTTGCGCATATTCACCAAATCCTTGGTGAGGGTGGAACGCCACCTGTAGCCTTTCAAAACGTGGAATGTCTTTCAAGGTAGAAGACTCCGAAGTTTGTGATACATTTTGTTGGGCCCTCGTCATAGCAAATGGACAGGGAAGAAGGGGAAATGAAGGAAGGTTGCGAGCAGAGAATCAATAAGTGGGGAAATGAAGCAAGGGAACTCAAGAACATGAATAGGAAAGGGAGACATTGGAGGGAAGGCAAAAGAATGAGAAGAGGTGAGGAAATGAGGAAAAGTAAGGACCACACACCATCATTGCCTGACTAAATGACGTGACAGGGGGAGAACATGGTGAAGTTACAGGGTAATGTATGCATGTTCTTCGAGTTTTAAATCTTATTTAACGGTTACAACCGGTAGTGGGACACGTCCTTTACATGGAGCTTATTTTACATTTTTTTGTTGGAAAAATGTTGTTCTTAAAATAAAATGAGAGAGAAGTGCTACAATAGAGTTTATAAAAGTAAATATATAAATTGACAAAAAAATCATATTTGCAATCATAGAGTGTGCAAATGCCGCTCACTCTTTAAAAAAAAAAGAGTAAATACGTAACCTATGTGAAAAAAAAAATTACTTTTTCAACAATGAATCTCATTCTTTTTTAAAGTGATTGTGCGACATTTGTACAATCCTAACATTACTAAAATTGACATGCATTTATTTGATATATTAAATTTATTTTATAATATGACATATCATATCAAACTATTTATTAGTCTATATATAATTATTTTTACATAATTTTTACGTATTTCATTGATATGAATAGTCAAAATAGTTATTTTAAAGTGCGGTAACTAATTAGATGCAAAAATGATTTTAGGAGACATTGTAATCTAGATAAAGTAAGTTACTTTAAGTAACGGTGCAGATGGAGGAGCTGCGACGGGTTGTTGGAGCTGTTTGTTGAAAGAGTCAATGATCGTACCCACTTTTCTCACCTAATACCTCTGCATTCGCTAATTTGGTCATATATGCACTCTATCGGCCGGGATGAACCAATCAGCCACTATTCAAGAACCAGGTGTGTACGAACCACCCCTTATATTCCATGGGCTGAGATTCGTGACTTTTTGAGATCTATGGTTCCCGTGTTGACTCTGAAAATGTATGTAAGTTTGTTTGGATCACATGCGTCAATGGAGAGAGATCTTTTGCAAGTCTCCATGCACCAAAAAGATGGTTGCTTGTACCATCTGTTTGTTTAAATGTCTATTAGAAACAAGTTTTCCTAGAACGAGGCGATCGGTTCAAACTGGATTGGTTGTCAAACCACTTCACAGAGAGGAAAGGTTCGTTCTTTGTTAATTTAAATTCGTTGCTCAGGGTTCAAGATTAGTCATTTTAATGACTTGGGTGCATGAACTTGATTCCTCCAACTCGAAGATTGAACTATGAAGGCAGAACACCAATAACAACTTGTGAAAGCAACATAAAAAGGTAAATGCTAACATTGAAAATGGGAAGTCTATGACACTAGAATAAAAAACACGAGCTCAAAACTCTCGTGCTCTTATTGAGGAAAGACAAAATACATATAGTAGGCTGCATCGCTATCGGCAAACTCCTAATTACTGCTTATACGCGGCAAGGACCTTCAACCAAGATGGCCTTGTTCTGATATCAGCCACCCAGGCACTGACGTTGGGGCGCGAATCAAAGAGCTCTTTAATTTGAGTACCCATCAAGTACTCTATATTGGGCAGGTGGTGCAGATCAGCCAAGGTGAAGCAGTCCCATCCCATGTACTTTGACTTAGCCAGTCGAGTCTCATAGACATCAAGAACCTTGGCCAGTTTGGCTTCGTTCTCCTCCACAACTTTTGTGTCTGTGTTCAACCCAAACAGTCGCTTTATTGCCAGCTCCCAGGTAAGCAATGTGGCTGGGGGGTCAAATTGATGGGCTTCCACCTCCATCCACACAGATATGGTTGATTTCTTCTTAGAGTCTCCAGGTGGTAACAGCGGAGTCCCCTTGTCTGCATACTCGTGGCAAACGTATCTAGTTATTGCCCTTGATTCTGCATTACAAAAGAAGAGTGCAGTTAAGATGCAAAATCAGTACACTCGCACTAATTATAGGAGTTGCTTATAAATTAACTTTACCGAAGAGTGTCATATCTCCATCTTCAAAAGCTGGAACTTGACCAAATGGCTGCATCAACAAAGGAAATGTTATATTCAAAAGGGATACGACTTATAACAATGATCTAAATGCTATACTGATCTTGCTCTTACATTCATGGACAGGAAGTGCTCTTTTTTATGTTCACCAGCTTTCATGTCTACATTGACAAACTCAGCTTCAAGATCTTTCTCATAAAGGGTGGCTAGAACTCGCGTTGTAGCTGTTGAGATCATGTTCCCATGGAGTTTAAGGGCAGCCATGATTTTCTTTTTTGGTTGTATGTGATCAAGTAAGAAGAAGAGACAGGGAGCAAGGAACAAGTCGCTATGTATAAGAGTGGAGGGGAGGTATTGCTGATACTTTTATAGTGCACCTTGAGTTTCAAAAGACTGTTTGGTCGAGCAAACTGCAGAGGAAAAATGATATTACGAATATTAAATATGTTGTCTATATATATATATTTTTTTAATAATTAAAAATGTTTAAAAAGATAAAAAAAAATTAAAAAAAATCATTTATAATAGTGCAACATTTGATCACAACCAAGCATTGTCCAACTGCAAATTTTATTATAATCGAAGACGTGAAAATTTGTGCCAAAAAGGGAAGAATGCACGTGACTGCTGGTTAGGTATGACTGTAATGTTGCTTTTTTTGTTTTATATATTTTCAATGACTGTAATGGATGCCTTCGAAGGAAAGGCAAAAGACCTAATGGAATTGGTTCTTGCAGCACTACGATGGAAGGCAAAGACAAATTGGGTAGTCCACCCAACTTTGACTACTTGGTACACCTTTATTGCAAATTATATATATATATATATATATATATATATATATTTTTTTTAACTTTTTATTTGAAATATTTTTAAACATATTTAAAATTACTTTTTAAAAAAAAAAACCAACACACTAATAGTAATATTAAAAACATAATATTATTACACCTCATCTCTAGGGGTGTAACCGGTCCGGTTCGGTTCGGTTTTGGACAAAATCTTGGACCGAACCGGTATGACCGGTTTTGTATTTTTCAAAATCGATTACGCACCGGTTATACTCCTAAACCGGTACTTCGATTTTACCGGTTTTCGATCCGGTCCGGTCCGATTTTCCGGTTTTTTTTAAATATAAGTTTGACATTTTGTCATTAAAAATATGTTTTAAAAGAACTGTTTTAAAAAAATATGTTATACTTTTATTAATCTATATTAGATTATTAATATAACTATAACTATAGTCTATATTAGACTACTTTTTTTTTTTGAGGGAGTCTATATTAGACTATTAGTACAAGTTATAAATTTATATATTAGTATAGCTATATATTAGTATATATTAGTATTAGTGATAAACTATATATTAGTATAGCTATATAATACATGATCAATTACATTTCATTTTTAAGATTAAACTTTTATTTTATAATAACATTATCTTATATATAATTATATTAATAGTATATGATCAAACAAATTACAAATGTTCATATTTAAAATTAACATTTAATGTTATATTTTATAAATTATAATATGAAATTATTTCATATATGATATATAATTATATATAAAAATTTCACATATAATTATACATTATATATAAAACTTATATATTTAATATATATAAAATATTTTGTATAATTTTAATTTTGTATAAAACTGATATATAAAATATTATTTTTTATATTTTTTTTATCAACCGGTTCGGTCCGGTCCAAAAAATCTTAAAAACAGAACCGGACCGGTTCTAACCGGTTTATGAATTATAAGAAACGGTTCCGGACCAGACCGATTCAAAACCGGTAAAACCGGTCCGGTCCGGTCCGGTTCGGACCGGTTTACCGGTTTTCCGGTTTAAATTTACACCCCTACTCATCTCATTTCATTTTATTATTATAATTTTTTTAAATTTTTATATAAAATATAATAAACATTTAATTTTTTTAAATTTTAAAATAATAATAATATTAAAAAATAATATTTTATTTAACTTTTAATTTTGATTTGAATTTACTATCTAAACTGTACATAATATTTAATTTCTTAATTATTAAATAAAAAATATTAAAAAATAAAATAAAATACGTAAACAATGACAAACTCAAATATATATCATATAGTATCATTTTCCCAAATTTCATCCTTGGATTCCTCTGCACACTGCAGTCTGCCGCCCTTTCTAGGGAAAGTATCCCAGGGAAATCCGAATGTCCCTATCTTCCTCCCAGTGGAACGTCCTTTTGAATTGTATATTTGAAAGGAAAATTTAGTTCATCTTCTCTACTTATATATTTAATATTTTTTATTTAATAATTAAGAAAATAATTTTTAATATATTAGTATATTTCTTATTTTTTAAAAATATTTAAATATATTAAAAAAATATCAAAATAAAAATAAAAATATCAAAATGGCCTAACGGTTGGAGCAGCGGTTATGGATGTAACCGTTCCGGTTCGGTCTGGTTTTAAACAAAATTTAAGACTGAACCGGTATGACCAGTTTTGTATTTTTTAAAATCAATTACGTACCAGTTATCTTCCTAAATCAATACTTTCAATTTTACCGATTTTCGGTCTAGTCCAATTTTAATTTAGTGAATGCATGAGATTTGTGAGAGAGAGAAGCATTAAAAGTAGCTAGCAATCTAGAACTTGGAACAAATATATTTGTGAGAGAGAGTATATTAATATAGTTATATATTAGTATTAGTTATAAACTTATATATTAGTATAGCTATATAAATTATTAGACTATATAATAGTATTAATATTAGACTATTAATATAGCTATATATTAGTATTAGTTATAAACTATATATTAATATATTAGTATAGCTATATAATACATGATCAATTAAATTTTTATTTTTAAGATTAAACTTTTATTTTATAATAACATTATCTTATATATAATTATATTAATAGCATATGATCAAACAAATTACAAATGTTCATATTTAAAATTAACATTTTATGTTATAACTTATAATTTATAAATTATAATATGAAATTATTTCATATATGATATATAATTATATATTATATATAAAAATTTCACAAATAATTATACATTATATATAAAACTTATATATATTAATATATAAAAAATATTTTGTATAATTTTAATTTTGTATAAAACTTAAATATAAAATATTATCTTTTATATATTTTTATCTACTGGTCCGGTCCGGTCTGAAAATCTTAAAATCGGAACCGAACCGATTCCGGCCGGTTTATGCATTATAAAAACCTGTTCCAAACTAGACCGGTTCAAAATCGATAAAACTAATCTGTTCTGGTCCGATTCGAAAAGATTTTTTGATTTTTTGATTTGAATTTACACCCTTAGCGGCGGCAGAGTAGTACCGCTCTATTTGAAATAGTATAAAATATTGAATATAGTTGAGAGATCATATTCCTACCAACCTTTTGCCTTTTCTTTTCTTTTGTTTAATTTTTATTTTTTGTGAGACCCATTTCGAGATAATACGATATTCTTTATAGCTAAATCCCATGAAAACCAAAATCCAGAAATCTTAGGAATCTCAATGCTTCTGTTGCAATTTTATGTCCAAGTAAAAATAAATAAACAAACAAAATAATTAAGCCCTAATGATTCAATTTGTTAATTATCTAAATATTTTGTGGATGAGATCTCAAATAAATATTGGGATTCGCATCTCAAATAAATGTCTAGGCTAGGTTTATATTAGCTGGCATTATTACATAAGTAATGTTAGGGAGTCCGTTTTGACTATTGGATTTATCTATTTTTTTTATTTTTTATTTAGTGATTAAAAAATGTTATTTAATAATATTGTGAGTTTTTTAGATTTTTTAAAAATATTTAAAAATGTTAAAAAAATGATGTGAAAAAAAAACAAAAATTCTTAAAATTTATTTTTTCACATCATTTTTTTAACACTTTTAAATATTTTTAAAAAACCCAAAAAAAATTACAATATTATTAAACAACATTTTCTTAATCATTAAATAAAAAAAACTAGAAAAAAAATAGAAAAATGAAATGGGCAAATCCAACGGAACTCAAAACGGGCTCTTAACATTTTTCTTATTATATAGAAAATTAAATTGGACGGTCCAATTTAGGAGATGACACACAACGTACGTTAAATCTAATGTTGTCTATGTAAAGTTGATATTGGCTGGAATCATTACAGAGACCATTAATGTTAAGAACATATTCTGTGTCATCCTTTTTTTTTTTTTTTAATCTTTATTGTTTCATCATTTCATAAAATAAAAAAATAATAAATAATTTCTCAATTATCTAACGTCATATAGTGAATGATAACACAATGATATTTGAATTTAAAATTATGATAAATAACATTTAATTGTTATAAGATTTATATACCAAAACCGTCATTCTAAAAATAAAGGAAAATAGAGTGGCTATCGCAAAAAGATACCGATTAGTTTTTTCTTTTTTTAACTTAATTGTTAAAAAAAGTATTTTTAAATAAGTTTGTGAATTTTTTTTGAAAAAAATGTTTAGAGGGGGCTTAAAAAAGTTTGAAAAAAATCTATAAAAAAAATTGCTCTTCTCGGTACAAAAATTCGGTAGGGTTCTCGGTGGCCCTAACACCATCCATTCACATGACATAATTTAATTTAAAAAATAAATTTTAAAACTTAATTTTTTTAAATCAAATTATACAATATGAATGCTACGTGGTGTAAATATATAAAAATAGTATGGTCTTGTTTGGTTTTACAAATCATATCATCTCATCTAATCTCAACATGATTCAAACACTATTTTAAGAAGAACACTTTTTAATTTTTAATTTTCATATTTTCAAATTTTTCATCTAATCATTATAACTTTTTCAAACTTTCAATTAAAATAAAATAAAAATAATTCAACTTTTTAAATTCTAAAATAAAAATAATATTAAAAAGTAATATTATAATAATATTATAACTTTATGATATTTTGATTCAATTTTTTCTTTCTCATTTTTCAAAATCTTATAAATATATTAACTTAAATTATTTCATTATTATTCACATATTTTTCATCTTATTTATGTAATCAAACGAGACATTACACTTTTTTGAATATCCTAGTGCATTTCTCTCAATTGGATGTTAATACATGACTCATGAGAACCCGAGAAAGTTTTTTAAACAAAGTTACCATTGCCTCGGGTTTTGAATAAGAGCTAGTTTGGTTACATAAAATCAAACTATCTCATTTCATCTCTTATAATCATTATCATTTTTTCAAACTCTTATACAAAATATAATAAATAACTTAATTTTTTCAAATCTTAAAATAAAATAATATTAAAAAATAATATTATAATAATATTTTATTCAACTTTTAACAAAACATATCATCTGATCTAATCTGATTTGAACTTCATAACCAAATAATAATTCATTACGAAAATAATATTAAGTAAAATGCTTCATCTAACGAAGGGTGCAGCACGTGAAAAGTTATCAATTTTTATTTTATTTATTGTTTTTATTTAATTGTTAAGAAAATATTTTTAAATAAATTTTTAAATTCTTTTATTTAATATTTAAAGGAATTTAAAAAATATTTTAAAAAATACAAAATAAAAAAGATTATACACTTATCGATAAGAATCCTCACTACTGTCGATGGACCTTTGATTAATCGTACAATTTGACTTTCAAAATGCAAAGTCAGCTTTAGCATCTAAACAATTTTAAGGAAAAAAAAATCTCAATATGGATGGATTCTTTATATCCATTAATGAGAGCTGATATATCAATTTCTTATTAAAATAATAATATATTCACCCGTGGGGTGGCCCACGTCCTACGTCAAATAGATGCCAAAGACACGGGTGTCGTGTAGGGTATAGATTGACAGAGTTTTGGATTTTTTTTTTTTAATATATATTGATTTTAAGATTTGAAGAATTGATATCGAAATAGTTATATCTCTAAATTGATATTTCTGATTTTATCAATTCTAATTTAATTTGGTCTGATTTTTTTGATATATTATATTATCGTATATAATATGCTCTCTCTCTATATATATTATAGTATATAATAATATTGTGATAACATATCGTAGTATATTATAATATATATTATAATTTTATTATAGACTATATTGATATATTATAATATATAGTAATATTGTATTAGTATAACTACTAATACTATAAACTATAGTGATAAACTGTAGTTATTTATATAGAATTTTAAATTTTAATGTTATTATAATTAGTAATTTAGCATTAATAATACAAGATTAGTTTATATATAATTATAAATATTAGATATAAAAATTATGTAAGATATAAAAATCAAATAAAAAATATTTTATACAATATAAAATATTTTAAAAAAATATATTTATATGAACTGGTTTAGTCTGGTATTAGAAAAAAGAAAATCGAAACTGGATTAATTTCGACCAGTTTTAAGAAAAATAGAACTAATACCAGACCGAACTCACCAGTTCGATTCGATTTACCTATTCACCGATTTTTCTTTTTCACCCCTAATATTGTCTCGGGTTGGTTAGCCAATTACATGGCATCACAACTAATGGTACATGGTGTTGGGAAATAAGGAATCAAAAAGAGAATCTAATAAATTTGTAAGCTTTGAGGCGTATTGAAATACTGTGTTTAAGATGATATTTGTCCCCATTCGGTTAGAGTTTGCTAATAGGTTCCTAACAAATCGTCTCCAGGATACAACAAAACCTAAAACTACACAAATAGCAATTTTGAAGAGTTCTTGAATTTCTATTACGAAGTCTGAAACTGGGATGAAGAAGACGTTTGGTTTCTCACTTTTGTACAGATATATTTTATAGACTTGAAGAGGCGCCTGCAAAAAATCGCATCTTTTTGTAACTTAACCATTTGAAGTTATGTTTAAATAATATAAGGTTGCAAGCATAAATGAAGTGATGCGCTAGCCTAGAAGTTGAGACATGTCTCTCCCTAGCCCATGCCTTTTCATTTAATTTTCAATAACTTGAGAGGCTTGGTTCAAACATATTTTTAAATATTTTCACAAACTTTCTTCGGTGTACTACCATTCTACGTTCATCCTACTAAGTAAGATGTGATATATTTATTACCATTAAATGATCATTTATTACATGCTTCTTTATTATCTAATAATAATAAATGTACCACATACAATTTAGTATGATCAAAATATGATGAGAATGCGATGTATGCCATTACTTTTAAATATATATTGCAACCTATTCCAATATATAGATGACGGAACATAAGGATATTTTAAATGATACGATATGCACAATATTTTTAATAACATTGTAATATTATAAAAATAATATTATTTTATGTAAATATCTCTTATATAAATATAAAATAATTTGAGAGATCTGGTTTACACATATTTCAATATTTAAATATATATTGCAACCTATTAGATGATGAAACATGAGGATATTTTAAATGATACGATATGCACAATATTTTTAATAATATTGTAATATTATAAAAATAATATTATTTTATATAAATATCTCTTATATTGCTCAGACTTCAAGATTGGTCCTTTTAATGACTTGGGTGCATGAACTTGATGCCTCCAACTCGTAGATTGAACTATGAAGGCAGAACACCAATAACAACTTGTGAAAGAAACATAAAAAGGTAAATGATGTCATTGAAAATGGGAAGACTATGACACTGGAATCAAAATACATGAGCTCAAAACTCTCGTGCTCTTATTGAGGAAAGACAAAATACATATAGTAGGCTGCATCACTATCTGCAAACTCCTAACTACTGCTTATGCGCGGCAAGGACCTTCAACCAAGATGGCCTTGTTCTGATGTCAGCCACCCAGGCACTGATGTTGGGGCGCGAATCAAAGAGCTCTTTAATTCGAGTACCCATCAAATACTTTATATTGGGCAGGTGGTGCAGATCAGCCAAGGTGAAGCAGTCCCATCCCATGTACTTTGACTTAGCCAGTCGAGTCTCATAGACATCAAGAACCTTGGCCAGTTTGGCTTCGTTCTCCTCCACAACTTTTGTGTCTGTGTTCAACCCAACCAGTCGCTTTATTGCCAGCTCCCAGGTAAGCAATGTGGCTGGGGGGTCAAATTGATGGGCTTCCACCTCCATCCACACAGATATGGTTGATTTCTTCTTAGAGTCTCCAGGTGGTAACAGCGGAGTCCCCTTGTCTGCATACTCGTGGCAAACGTATCTAGTTATTGCCCTTGATTCTGCATTATTACAACAGAAGAGTCCAGTTAGTTAGGATGCAAAATCAGTAAACTCGCACTAATTATAGGAGTTGCATGCTTATAAATTAACTTTACCAAAGAGCGTCATATCTCCATCTTCAAAAGCTGGAACTTGACCAAATGGCCGCATCAACAAAGGAAATGTTATATTCAAAAGGGATAAGACTTGTAACATTGATCTAAATGTTATATTGATCGTGCTCTTACATTCATGGACAGGAAGTGCTCTTTTTTATGTTCACCGGCTTTCATGTCTACATTGACAAACTCAGCTTCAAGATCTTTCTCATAAAGGGTGGCTAGAACTCGCGTTGTAGCTGTTGAGATCATGTTCCCATGGAGTTTAAGGGCAGCCATGATTTTCTTTTTTGGTTGTATGTGATCAAGTAAGAAGAAGAGACAGGGAGCAAGGAACAAGTCGCTATGTATAAGAGTGGAGGGGAGGTATTGCTGATACTTTTATAGTGCACCTTGAGTTTCAAAAGACTGTTTGGTCGAGCAAACTGCAGAGGAAAAATGATATTACGAATAGACATAATCTTCCTAACTTCCTACTATTCACCACACTCCACACTCCACTTTTTTTTTTTAATTTTTTTTATCAAATATTTTTTTTATGAATAGTGAATAAAAAATTTGAAATATTTAAAAAAAAATAAATTCAAAAAAAAAATTAAAAAAAATATTAAAAAATATTAAAAAGTATGAAGTGTGGAGTGTTGGTAAATAGTAAGAGGTTGTGTAGCATTTCTCAAAAAAAATAAAAAAATTCATCTATAATAGTGCAACATTTGATAACAACCAAGCATTGTCCAACTGCAAATTTTATTATAATCGAAGACGTGAAAATTTGTGCCAAAATGGGAAGAATGCACGTGACTGCTGGTTAGGTATGACTGTAATGTTGCTTTTTTTGTTTTATATATTTTCATTGACGTGTGGGATGACTCTAATATTAATAATATCAGTAGATGCTATTTTTTAGAGTAAATAATGATTATAAAATGATAATATTTACTAAATGAAAAATAAGAATTCTCCAAAGTTCCAACGAATTGCTTTAATTTAGTGGTTTTTACTACAATTTGGTTGAATGGTTGCGTCCGAAGGAAAGGCAAAAGGCCTAATGGAATTGGTTCTAGTAGCACTACGATGGAAGGCAAAGACAAATTGGGTAGTCCACCCAACTTTGACTACTTGGTACACCAATTATGTGAAAATTGGTTCTAGTGCTTCGTTTGGATTTCAAATTCATCTCAACTCATCATTACATATTTTTCAAATCTTAATATAAAATATAATAAATAATTTAACTTTTTCAAATCTCAAAACAATTTTAATATTAAAAAATAATATTCTAACAATATTTATCATCTCAACTCAACTCAACTCAACTCACTTCAACATCCAAACTCACCCTTGTAAATTATATATATATTTTTACTTTTTATTTGAAACATTTTTTAAACATGTTTAAATATTTTTTAAAAATATAAACAATATCAATACACTAATAGTAATATTAAAAATATAATATTATTACACCAATACATCACTATACTGATAGCGTTTTATCTCATCTCATCTCATTATTATAATTTTATCAAATTTTCACATAAAATATAATAAATAATTTAATTTTTTCAAATTTTAAAATAATAATAATATTTTAAAATAATATTCTAACAATATTTTATTTAATTTTTAACTTTCATCTCAACTCACTATCTAAACTATACATAATAGTCACTTTCTTAATTATTAAATAAAAAATATTAAAAAATAAAATAAAATACGTAATCAATGACAAACTCAAAGATATATCATATGGTATCATTTTCCCAAATTTCATCCTTGGATTCCTCTGCACACTGTAGTCTGCAGCCTTTTCTGAGAAAAGAAAGGGAAAGTACTAATTTTTTACTATTGTAGGGAAATCCGAATGTCCCTATCTTCTTCCTAGTGGAACGTTCTTTTGAATTGAATATTTGAAATAGTATAAAACATTGAATATAGTTTTTTTTTGAACTAAAGATGAGACATTTCATTAACCAGGTAATATCACATTACAACAAACTGCCTCTCCTTTTGCTACAAACAAGACCTCAGGAGGGCCACCCTCAAACCAAGCCTTTTCACAGCTATCCCTAATTGCTAATTTGGCAGCCATATGGGTGACTCTATTTGCTGTCCTTGGGGCAAACCTCAGACTCCAAGCTGGATTCCTTTTCAACAACTGCTGCATATCCTTTATTGTTTGGCCGATCCACGAGTTGTCATCTTCTTTGGAGTTTACTACATCCACTATTGCCTTAGCATCCCCTTCAAGGCAAACTTAGGTTAAACCGAGCTCTGTACACAGAACCATAGCTCTAAGGAGAGCAGCACTCTCAGCTTGGGCAGCTGAGGAAAAATAGTCCTTTGGGCCTGTCACAACTGCTTGCACACACCTGATATAATTTCTGATGATAACACCCGCTCCCATCCTTCCCTCTTCTTTATGAAAAGCTGCATCAAAGTTCACTTTAACAAAAGGCCACACAGGTGGCTTCCACTTCAGGTCTGAACCTCTCTTGAGAGAACCTGCTGCACTCTTTGAGTTGGTCTTGTTGGTTTCCTTGAAAAGGGATAGATCATCCTAAGCTTGCCTCACCAGAATACCAGGGTGCATAAACTGGTTTTTAAAAATGAGAACATTTCTTCTAGACCAAAGCTGATACCATGTTATTGCTGCCGACTCCAGCTTTTCTTTACTCAGCTTGTTCCTCATCTCATTCCACAGCAGATTGAAATCAGTATAAACTCTCTTCCATTTGCTAACAAAACTGGCCCCATCCCCCCAAACGTCTGCTGTTTCAGGACACTCCCACATCACATGCACCAAAGTTTCCACCTCACTTAAACAGATTGGACAAAGATTGTTCTCAATAATGTTCTTCTTGAAAAGGTTATCTTTTGTACGAAGAATATTATTAAGACACTTCCATAAAATTTTTTTTATCTTACCCGGAATCTCTAATCTCCACACCTGGCTCCACATCTCTTGATTCTCCCCTCTGGTTGAGCCTTCACCTTCATCTCTTCTCAAAATCATAGATTCCAAAAAATAGGCATTTTTGACAGTGAATGTACCTTTCTTTGAGCCCACCCAAATCAGTTTATCATTGTTTCCTCTGCTGCTCAATGGGATAGAACAAAAAATCTTTGCTTCCTCCTCGTTGAAAATTGCTTTCACCACATCAGATTTTCATGAACAGCTGCTGCTTTCAATCAAAACATCCACTCTGGCCTCGGGATCCAATGTATTTAAAGGTGTCTGGATCTGAAAAGTCACAGGGGCAGGTATCCATTTATCCCTCCAAATTTTTATACTTTTTCCATTCCCCACCTGCCATACCGCCCCTTCTTTAATCAGTTCCAAGCTAGACCACAGACTTCTCCACATAAACGAAGGGGTCCCCTGCATTTTAGTCTCCAGAAGGTCACACTTCTGAAAATATTGCTGTTTAAAGACAAGAGAGACCATTGAGGAAGGATTTTTTATCATTCTCCATAATTGCTTGGCTAGGAGAGCTTTGTTAAAACTGCTGAGGTCTCTAAATCCCAAACCCCCTTGATTCTTGACCTCCCCCAAAGCTCTCCAAGATTTTCAATGGATGCCTCTTCCTTCACAATTATTACTCCACCAGAACCTAGCCCAAAGGCTTTCTATTTCTTTGAGTAGCTTCCCGGGCAATTTAAAAACACTCATGGAGTAGGCTGGGATAGCCTGCAGAACACTTTTGATATGGATCTCTTTCCCCGCTGCTGACAGGTACTTTGTTTTCCAGCTATTGATCCTTTTCCATATCTTTTCCTTCAAGCCTCTGAAAGTATTGTATTTAGATCTCCCCACCACAGTTGGGAGACCTAGGTATTGGTTGTAGTCATTACATCTCGAGCCATTTATCTGCTGCAGCAGTAGATCCTTGGCCTCCGCCCTGGTATTTGCACTGAAGAAAACACTCGTTTTTTCTCTATTTAGAGTTTGACCTGAGGCTTCCTCATATAGAACCAATAGATCACGTATGTAGTACCATTCAGCCAACCTTGCTCTACAAAATATAACACAATCGTCAGCGAAGAGAAGGTGGTTTATCCTTAGTCCACCCCTTGCAACAGCAACCCCCTTAATGAGACTCTCGGATTCTGCCTTGAACAGTAACGAGCTGAGACTTTCAACACAAAATAAGAACAAGTAAGGGGATAAGGGGTCCCCTTGTCGAAGGCCCCTAGTTGGAAAAAAAGAATCGCCCGGCACCCCATTAATCAAGACTGCGTAGGAAACAGTTTTGACACACACCATCACTAAATCAGTCCATTTCTGTCCAAAGCCCAATTTAAGCATTATTGCCTTAAGGAAAGACCACTCTACTCGGTCATACGCCTTTGACATATCTAACTTGATAGCCATAGAACCCTCTCTGCCCTTTTGTCTAGTATGCATGGTATGGAGGATTTCATAGGCCACCATAATATTATCGGTAATTAGTCTACTAGGAATGAACGCACTTTGATTCCAGGAAATTACCTCATCCAAAACTCCTTTCAATCTATTTGCTAGGACTTTCGATATCAATTTATAAGCTACATTACAAAGGGAAATAGGTCGGTACTCATTCCTAGAGTTGGGAGAGTTTACCTTGGGAATTAACACTAGCAAGGTGTGGTTCAAGTCCTCTGGCATCTGTCCTGTTTTAAGGAATTCTATCACTGCCTGGGTCACCTCCTTTCCCACCATCTTCCAGTGCTCTTGGTAGAAGCCTGCACTGAAGCCATCAGACCCGGGAGCTTTGAAAGGGGACATTTGCATGAGAGCCTCTTCCACTTCTATTTCTGTAAAATCCTCCTCCAGGTGCTATTTCATCTCCATTGACACCCTTGGATTCACTCCCTCTATGCACTGAGCCACACAGAATCTCTCTGGCTGTGATGACTGGAATATTGAAGCGAAGAAGCTAGTAAAACCATTTGCTATCTCAGAATCCCCAGTTAAAACTGTCCCTTGCAGATCTGTGACCTTCTTTATCCGGTTCTTTTTCCTCCTCTGGTTTACGCATGCATGGAAAAATCTTGTGTTCCTGTCCCCACCCACCAACCAATGTTTCTTTGCCCTTTGTCTCCACCATGTATTTTCTTGGTCCAAGTGGAAATCTAGCTCTTTTTGTAACCTTTTTTGTTTATTCATGCTGCTTGCGTCTCCTTCATTCTGCAATCTGCCTAACAAGGCCATCTTTTCCCTAATAGCCTTAGTTCTATCCCTTACAATGTTTTTACTCCACTGATACAGTCCCCTCTTAGTAGCTTCCAATTTTATTTGCATACTATCCATCATGTTAGCCCCCCCACAACTTCCTTTCCAAACTTTCGAGACCACCTCATTGCATCCCTCTTCCTTATTCCAGCCAGCCACATACTTGAAAGGATTAAAGGACCTACGTCTTACATGTTCACTACTGCAGCAATGAAGAAAAATTGGGCTATGGTCAGAGCACACAGCTGGTAGAGTTTCTACCGAGAACTCAGGATAAATTGCTTTCCAAGAACTGTTTGCAATGGCACGATCAAGTCTTTCTCTAGTAAAAGACTCGTCTTCATGTAGATTGCACCATGTAAACTTGTATCCTCTCCATCCCAGATCAAACAGATTACCCTCTTCCAGCACCTTCCTAAACATACACATAAGATTTTCACTTCGGGGTCTCCCCCCCATCTTCTCTTCCTTAAGCAAAATCTCGTTAAAATCACCTATGACCACCCAGCCCCCATCACGGGGTTTGAAGGAGGATAGTAAATCCCACGTCTAGTTTCTTGAGCTAGCATTTGGGTGGCCATAAAAGCAAGACAGTAGCCAGTTAAACTTACATCTTTCATCATTGATATGATGGTGGGAATAATTGATCAACTCGACTAAGTCTTCCTGTTTCCACAGCAACATAAGACCCCCACTCCTTCCTCTAGCCTCTACTACAATACACCCATCGAAATTTAACCTCTTAGCAACCCTGATTCCATTGGTATACGATAATTTGGTCTCCATCAAGAAAACCAAATCGGGCATCTTTTCCTTCACTAATAAGCGAAGGGTTTGAACTGTTCGGGGGTTCCCAAGCCACCGACAGTTCCAACTTATCATTTTCATTGATGTCGGCGGGGCTGCTGAACAACCACCGCCGATTCCAAAGGACTACCATCGTCCACCACTATTACACCTACCTTGATTTTCCTACACTTTTTTGGAGGGGCTAAATTGACCTTACCTGCAGCTGCCAGCCGTTTCCTACTAGGTGAGGGGTGCGGTGAAGAAACAACTGGGAAGCTTCCTTGGTCGCGAGCACATCTCTTCCATTTTCGGCTATTCCCTTTTTTCTCAAAACTTCGAGTCAAAAGAGGATGGTCCTGCCCCGCCGTTTCAATTAAGTTGATCAAGTGGATAGGGTGGGTCAGGACTTCCCGACCCTTGTGTTCCCTAGCCCGCACACGTGATCCACACACTGGCCCAGGCCCAGGCCCTGTTTGAGTCTCAGGGACAGTTTCCCGCTCAAATCCCTTTCCACCCTCATCTCCTACCTCCAAACGTGCATCCCCATGCTGCGAATCCTGTGGGGATTTCTCCCCTGATTCTAAGGAAGGATCTATTCCCACTGCAACAACCCCTCCCTCTGACTCCGTTGACAGCATCACTTTGTTCCCCCTATCACCATAGCTTCCTTTTTGACCTACTTTAGGGGCATGGGGTAGAGGAGTGGTGCAATCCGACAGACTCTTTGCCCCCTCCTTCTCCGATAGACCTTCGACTAGACTGTTCTTTGAAGTCTCCTCATCCAACCTGCTGGAATTTAGTCCGATTTCCTTCGCCCCGTCGCTTTTACCGTTGTTGGGCGAAAAAACCCGCCGTCTCATTGCTTTTTCAGCACGGAGCCACGGCCCAAATTGTGTACCTGAACTTTCCCCTTCGTCTTTATTGGTGACAACTGCCCCACACCCCTTCTCATTATGGATGAACCACCCACACTGGAAGCATATCTTCGGGAGGTTTTCATATCGAAAATGAATCCAGTGCCTTGAGCCCTGATAATTTATGAAACGTCCTCTTGCGATTGGTTTATATAGCGGGACCTCCACTCTTACCCGTAGGCATCTCCCCCATCCAATGCCATCTTCCTCCACGTCAACTTCTAGAACTCGTCCCACTGATCCTCCTATTTGGATTCCCCATTCCATTGTCATGCATCCTAGTGGTAGATCATGAATTTGCATCCAGAACACTTCATTTTCGAAGATTAGCTTCCCCGGGCGCATCCCCCCTTCGTATGGCCATAACTGAAACAGGGCGTTATCAAAAGTCCATGGTTTTCCTTCTAATATTCTGTGCATGTCCGCATGGGTCTCGAACGTAATGGTATACATGTTTTTGTTCACTTCTTGAAAGATAGCCTTTTTTCCAATCTTCCAAATTTTTGCCATCGTGTTGCTTATCAACTCTTTACCCACAGCTCTATCTGTGCAAACCTTTCCGATGAAACTTCTGTCCCCCTTCCTTGAGCTCCCTTCCTCGTCTCTGTTGGCTACTTCTAGAACCAACTCCTCTTCCTCAGTTAACCTAAGGTTCTTCCACTGATCTTCTAGACTCTCCATCTAGATTCCTTATCTCAGTGCGTGTCTGAAAACCTGGGAACCCACCTATTTCGCCACCTTTGGTTCGCACACCAGAGAGGAGACTCAGTTGAAATTTGGTTTTAGAACAAGTATTGTTGAAGTTTTAACATTGAATATAGTTGAGACATCATATTCCTGGCAACCTTTTGCCTTTTCTTTTGTTTAATTTTTATTTTTTGTGAGACCCAGATAATACGATATTCTTTATAGCTAAATCCCATGAAAACCAAAATCCAGAAATCTTAGGAATCTCAATGCTTCTGTTGCAATTTTATGTCCAAGTAAAAATAAATAAATAAACAAAATTATTAAGCCCTAATGATTCAATTTGTTAATTATCTAAATATTTTGTGGATGAGATCTCAAATAAATCTTGTGATTCGCATCTCAAATAAATGTCTAGGCTTGGTTCATATTAACTGGCATTATTATATAGACAATTAAATTGGACGGTCCAATTTAGAAGATGTCGCACAACGTAGGTTAAATATAATGTTGTCTATGTAAAGTTCATATTGGCTGGAATCATTACATAGACCATTAATGTTAAGAACATATTCTGTGTCATCCTTTTTTTTTTTTTAATCTTTATCGTTTCATCATTTCATAAAATAAAAAAATAATAAATAATTTCTCAATTATCTACGTCATACTAGTAAATGATAACACAATGATATTTGAATTTAAAATAATGATAAACAACATTTAATTGTTATAAGATTTATATACCAAAACCGTCATTCTAAAAATAAAGGAAAATAGAGTGGCTATCGAAAAAAAATACCGATTAGTTTTTTCTTTTTTAAACTTAATTGTTAAAAAAGTATTTTTAAATAAGTTTGGGATTTTTTTTTTTTTTGAAAAAGATGTTTAGAGGGGTTTAAAAAATGTTTGAATAAAACTAAAAAAAAAAAAATTGCACTCCTCGATACAAAAATTCAGTAGGGCTCTTGGTGACCCTAACACCATCTATTCACATGACATAATTTAATTTGAAAGATAAATTTTAAAATTTAAAATTTATAAATCAAATTATACAATATGAATGGTGCGTGGTGTAGAGATATAAAAATAGTATTCTCCTGTTTGGTTTTACAAACTATTTCTTTTCATCTTATCTCAACATTCAAATATTATTTAAATAAAAACACTTTTTAATTTTAAATTTTTAAAATTTCAAGTTTTTTATCTAAAAAATATCACTACAACTTTTCCAAACTTCCAAGTAAAACAAAAAAAAGCAATTCAACTTTTTAAGTTCCAAAATAAAAAATAGTATTAAGAAGTAATTTATAACAATATTTTAACTTTATGATATTTTAATTCAACTTTTTCTTTCTCATTTTTTAAAATCTTATAAATATATTAATTCAAATTATTTCATTATTATTCACATATTTTCATCTTATCTATGTAATCAAACGAAACATTACTTTTTTTTGAGTATCCTAGTGCATTTCTCTCAATTGGATGTTAATACATGACTCATGAGAACCTGAGAAAATTTTTTAAACAAAATTACTATTGCCTCAGGTTTTGAGTAAAGGTTGGTTTGATTACATAAAATCAAACTATCTCATCTCATCTTCTATAATTATTATAATTTTTTTAAACTCTTACTCAAAATAAAATAATATTTAAAAATAATATTTTATTTAATTTTCAACAATATATATCATCTAATTTCATCTAAACTGCATAACCAAATAACAACTCACTACAAAAATAATATTAAGTAAAATGCTATATCCAATGGAGGGTGCAGCATGAGAAAAGTTATCAATTTTTATTTTTATATATTTTTTTTAATTAATTGTTAAGAAAATATTTTTAAATAAATTTATAATTTCTTTTAAAAAATATTTAAAAGAATTTAAAAAATATTTTTAAAAAATACAAAATTAAAAAGCTACACAACCTGCACCATACTCCACACTCATTTTTTTTTTAAAATTTAAAATTTTTTAATATTTTTAAATTTTTTTTGAGTTTATTCTTTTTAAATTATTTCAAATTTTCTATTCATTATTCATATAATAAATATTTGATAAAAGAAATAAATTAAAAAAATTAAATAAAATGTGAAATATAAAATATAATGTGAATAATAAAAGATTGTGAAATTTTTTTATTCTTTATATCCTTTAATGAGAGCTGATATATCAATTTCTTATTAAAAAAAAATATATTCACCCGTGGGGTGGCCCATCTCCTACGTCAAATAGATGCCAGAGACACGGGTGTCGTGTAGGGTATATCCAATTCAGTTCGATACAGTCGTGGATATGTTTTTAAATGGAATTGATATATATTAGTTTTGAGATTTGAGGAATCGATACAATAACAGTTATATTTCTAAATCGATATTTCTGATTTTATCATTTTTAGTCAGATTCGATCTGATTTTTCCAATATATTATATATAATATATAATATACTCTCTCTCTATATATATTATAGAATATAATAATATTGTGATAATATATTGATATATTATAATATATAATGATATTGTATTAGTATAACTACTAATACTATAGACTATAGTGATAATATATAGTTATTTATATAGAATTTTAAAATTTAATGTTATTTTAATTAGTAATTTAGCATTAATAATACAAGATTATTTTATATATAATTATATATATTAGATATAAAAATTATATATAATATAAAAAATCAAATAAAAAATATTTTATATAATATAAAAAATTAAAAAATATATATATTTATATGAACCGGTCCAATCCGGTATTAGAAAAAGGAAAATCAAAACCGGACCAATTTCGATCAATTTTAAAAAACCAGACCAAACTCACCAGTTCGATCAGGTTTATCTATTCATCGATTTTTTTTTTCACCCCTAGTATTGTCTCGGGTTGGTTAGCCAATTACATGGTATCACGACTAATGGTATATGGTGTAAATAAGGAATTGCAAAGAGAATATGAGAAATTTGTAAGCTTTGAGGTGCATAAAAATACTGTCTTTAAGATGATATTTGTCTCCACTCGGTTAGAGTTTGCTAATAAGTTCCTAGCAAATCGTCTCTAGATACAAAAAAACCTATAACTCTATAAATAATAATTTTAGAGAGTTCTTAAATTTCTATTGCGAAGTCTGAAACTGGAACGAGGAAGACAAATTGTTTCTCACTTTTGTACAAATCTTTTTTATAGAGCTGAAGAGACGCCGGCGAAAAAATGTTTAAATAATGAAATAGTTACATGCCTAAATGAAGTGATGCGCTAGCCTAGTGGTTGAGGTGTTTCTCTACCCAGCCCATGCACTGGTTCCAGTCCCCAAGTGCCTTTCATTTTATTTTCAATAACTTGAGAGGCTTGGTTGACACATATTTTTAAATATTTTCGCAAACTCTCTTCCTTTAATATATATATATATATATATATATATTGCACAATATATAGATGATGATGGATATTTTAAATGATACAACATGCACAATATTTTTAATAAGAGTATACACCACACTCTTATAATATTTTGATCATACTAAGTAGTATGTGACACATTCATTATTATTAGATGATAAAAAAATATGTAATAAATAATTATTTAATAGTGATAAATGTACCACATCTTACTTAGTGAGATAGAAGTGAGATAGTAGTATGGTGTATAGAATTTTCCTTTTAATAATATTGTAATATTATAAAAATAATATTATTTTTAAATGATACAACATGCACAATATTTTTAATAAAAGTGATGTCATACACCACATTCTTATCATATTTTGATCATACTAAGTAGTGTGTGGCACATTCATTAGCATTAGAGGATAAAGAAAAATGCAATAAATGGTAATTTAATTGTGATAAATGTACTACATCTTACTTAGTGAGATGAAAGTGAGATAGTAGTATAATATATAGAATTTTCCTTTTAATGATATTGTAATATTATAAAAATAATATTATTTTATGTAAATATCTCTTATATAAATATAAAATAACTTGAGAGGCTTGGTTCACACATATTTTAATATTTAAATATATATTGCAACTTATTCCAACGGATAGATGATGGAACATAGGGATATTTTAAATGATACGATATGCACAATATTTTTAATAATATTGTAATATTATAAAAATGATTTTATTTTTTATAAATATCTCTTATATAAATATAAAATAACTTGAGAGAGTTGGTTCACACATATTTCAATATTTAAATATATATTGCAATCTATTCCAAACGGATAGATGATGGACCATGAGGATATTTTAAATGATACGATATGCACAATATTTTTAATAATATTGTAATATTATAAAAATAATATTATTTTATATAAATATTTCTTATATAAATATAAAATAACTTGAGAGGCTTGGTTCACACATATTTTTAAATATTTTCCCAAACTCTCTTCCTTCAATGTTTAAATATATATTGCAACCTATTCCAACACATGGATGATGGAATATGAGGATATTTTAAATGATACGATATGCACAATATTTTTAATAATATTGTAATATTATAAAAATAATATTATTTTATATAAATATCTCTTATATAAATATAAAATAACTTGAGAGGCAATTGGTTCACACATATTTTTAAATATTTTCACAAACTCTCTTCCTTCAATATTTAAATATATATTGCAACCTATTCCAAGACATGGATGATGAAACATGAGGATATTTTAAATGATACGATATGCACAATATTTTTAATAATATTGTAATATTATAAAAATAATATTATTTTATATAAATATCTCTTATATAAATATAATTATATAAAATATTTATAAGAATTATGCTTATATCATTTTCCTATTGCTGGACACCAGGATACCATTTGCTAATAGGAACAAAAATTCCAAGAAAATTAAATTCATGTTTGAGTAATGAGATAAGATAAGAAATTTTAAAACATTTTCATATATATTTTTTTTAAATATCATTCAAGCACAAAATATTTTAATTTTTAATTTTTTCATTTAATCATTATCTAAACTTTATCTTCAATATTTCAGATGATTTTAATAGTTCAACTGGAGATCAATAATAGGAAGCGGGGTCGAGATTATTGAGCGTAAGTACCATAGGAGTATTTGAGAGTCTACTTGAAAAGCTTTGTCATTTCTTTGAGTTGATATTTTTGGAACCTTGGTTATTTTATTAGATCACCTTGTGGAGTTCTTTATAATTATTATATGTGTTGAAGGATTTCTTTGATGTTGTTTTTGTGAAAGTTTATATATAAATAAATATATATTATTAAATGAGTTTTACGAGTTGCAGAGTTGTTTTTCTAATAATATTTAGAGTCTATAAATATTCTGTATGGATATAATTTTAAGATACAGAAACTAACTCACTAACCCTCCGAACACGGGGCTTTATAATTGGAATTTTGTATATGCAGTCACTCAGAATCAGCTGGCCCAGCAAAGAGAGCATTGGGTAATTTACGAATGGCCCAGCAAAGAGAGCATTCAATATTGATGATCAGCAAACTGGAAAGAATAATGAACTCTACATTAGCATTTAAGACATTTTGTTAATTAATAGATAAAAATATGCAGACAAAATATGATTTTTCCTTTTTGGAGATGATATATGATTTATAGACATCTTGTCTGTAGCTTGAAATTTTGATCGACCTCCCCCTTTATAACTTGTTCCCCCTGTAAATATTAATGTCACCGCATACCATACCGTGTGATAATTCAATGGTATTGATGTTTTTGGCCATAGTTGTTTCGGTTATTTAATTTTTTAGCAATTGCTTGGGAGTGTGATTAGTTATGACTAAGGAGTTGGAATTGTCCTAAAGTATTATATACCCAAATAAATTGATTCTCCGTTAGTCTTCTCTCTATCGTCCCTCTTGAGTGGCAATTCTGGTGAAGTGTGAAATTCTGCTCCACTCCTTGTGAGTAGGAAGGAGTGTGGTGTTTCATCAGTAGGACGCGGTAGTGATGGATGATATTGAAGAGAACTGTGAACGTCTGCATTTGAATGAAGATGAGGAGGCTCCCATCGAGGTAGTTTTAGATGATATTTAACAAGCGAAGAAAAGAGGAGATAGGAGTCTGGTGGGGAAAATCTGTGCTGAAAGGAGGATCGGGAAGGATGTTGTGAGATCTATGATGGTGAAAATTTGGAGAGTGAGTAAACATATTGATTTTTGTGAGATTGGAGTGAATTGTTTCGTAATCACATTTGCATCTTAGGGAGATAGGAATAGAGTGCTGAAGGGGTGTCCATGACTGTTTGATAACTATCTTTTTGCACTGAGAGTGTTTGATGGAAGCTCCCAACCAAACCAATTCGATTTCTCGACTGAGCAGTTTTGGATCCAGTTGCATAACTTGCCTCTGAGTGGGATGAATCTGAAAATGGGTGAGTTGGTAGGGAAATCAATCGGGAAAGTGGTTGAAGTGGATATACAGGGTAGGATGGCGTGGGGTCGTTGTCTTAGTGTGAAAGTGGAATGTGAGTTGATGAAGGTGCTTGCATGAGGAAGAACAATTATGTTGGAGGGCAAGAGAATGTGGATAGCAGTCAAATATGAGAAACAACCAAAAATTTGCTTTCGGTGTGGATGCATATTACATGATAAAATTGGGTGTAAAGGGGAGGAAAATTCGGGAGGGCCTTATCAGTTTGGATCCTGGCTGAGAGCTCCTGCAGTAATAAAAAAAAGGGAGGTGAGGGAGGTGAGGGAAGGGGATCTTGATAAACAGAGCCAATATGCTGAAGCTGGGGGTCCTAATGTGAGGGATGAGGAGAGAGACTTGAGGGGGGAGGTGGAAGGAGTGGAAGAAATAGGAGGGGAAATATTCTCTCAGAAGAATAGGCATGGTGGCCTGGAGGATCTTGGAGAGGGAAAGGCAGAAATTAGGCCAGTTACTCTAAGTGAGGTAAAGGGGGAAATGGTGATTCAGGAAAGTCATATGGATGGGCATACTTAAGATAATTCTGGCGTTTCCAAGCAGGTTTCCACACAGAAGGGGAGGAGATGGAAGAGGAGGGCTCATGGTAAATGCACTTCAGGTGAGATTTCTAATTCTGTCCCTTGTTTAAAGAGAAGCTTTGATGGTGGGAAGGAGGGGGTGAGTCTTGGTGGCAGAAGAGAAAAGAAGTTGAAGTTAGATTTGGGAATGGAGGGGCTTTGGATGGAGGATGTATTGGCGGAGGCTGTGATGCAACCTCGCCAGCAATTATGAATCTGTTATGTTGGAACTGCCGAGAGCTTGGGAACCCTCAGATAGTTCAGGACCTTAACAATTTGGTTAAGAATAAGTCTCCCATAGTTGTGTTCCTAATAGAAACTGTGATAAATGCTAGTAGAGTAGAAGTCTTAAAAAATAGAAATGAAAATGGAGGGATGTTTTGTGGTGGATCCGGTGGGAAGGAAAGGGGGTTTAGTGCTGTTTCGGAAAGACAAAAATGAGGCTGAAATAACTAGTTACTCTCAATGGCATGTGAGTGCAATAATTCATGAAGAGGATGGTAAAGTTTGGGGGTTTACTGGTTTTTATGGGCATCCAGAGGTGGGGAAAAGGAAGCACTCGTGGGAACTATTATCTAGACTTAAGCCGCTAGAGGGATTTGCATGGTGTATAGTAGGGGATTTCAATGAGATCCTGACTCAAAATGAGAAATTTGGAGGGTGTCTGAGAGCTGAAAGTCAAATGGTGCAGTTAAGAGAAGCTTTAGAGAGTAATGGACTGTGTGATGTTGGGTGTGTTGGGAATCCTTTCACGTGGAGTAATGGTCACTCTGATCATACTTTCACTAAAGAAAGACTTGATAGATTTGTAGTTAATGGTGAATGGAGGGCTAGGTTTCAAGATGTTTGGGTGGAGAGTATGGTTGCTAGATGTTCGGATCACAAATCTGTGGTGCTATTTGTCCCGAGGGAAAAGAACTTGAGGAAGAAAAGGAAGTTTATGTTCAGATTTGAGGCAAGTTAGCTGAAGGAGGAGGAATGCGAAAGGGTAGTGGCAAAGGTTTGGTCTGAAAGTAGGTGACTCTTGACCCTATGAGGGATGCACAGAAGCTTCTAAGAATGTGTAGTGGCAGGTGGGGAAATGGGTTCAGGAAGATTGACAAGGAACGGAATGAAAACATAGAATTGTTGATTGAAAAAATTTAAAAGCTACAAGAAAGGGAAGGACCACATAACACTGTTGAGTTACACGAGCTACAGTTGGAAGTGGGAAAACTGTTGGAGCAGGATGATATAAGGTGGAAGCAAAGGGCAAAAAGAAACTGGTACTGTTTAGGCGATAAAAATATGAAGTTCTTTCACGCTTGTGCTAGTTAAAGGAAAAAGAAAAACCAGATATTGTCTGTTGTGGATGCCCAATCTGAAGTGAAAGAAGATCCAGAGGGGATTTCTGAGGCTTTTAGAGGGCACTTTGCTGAAGCATATAGGTCAGGTTAGCCTTCTAGAGCAGTGATTGAGGAGTGTGTGCACTCAATGGGATCAAAGGTTACAAGTAGCATGGTGGAGGATCTAGAGAAGAGCTTTACTAGAGAAGAGGTGGAGGCTGCTTTAAAATAGATGGAGCCATACAAGTCTCCTGGACCCGATGGGTTCAGTGCATGCTTTTATCAATCCCTTTGGAGCATAGTGGGGGAGGAAGTCTGTGAGGCATCTTTGAGTGTCTTAAATGGAGGTAAGATTGTGGAATCTTTGAATTTTACGTATGTGGCTTTGATCCCAAAGGTTGAACAACCCAAGAAGGTGGTGTATTATAGGCCAATAAGCCTATGCAATGTGTTGTATAAATTGATTGCTAAAACTATTGCCAATAGATTGAAGAGGGTGCTGAATGCAGTAATCTCAAAGCATCAAAGTGCTTTTGTATTGGGAAGAATGATAGTAGACAACATAATTGCGGCTTATGAGACCTTGCACACCATGAAAACCAGGCATAAGGGTAATGAGGGCAGCATGGCACTGAAATTAGATATTTCCAAAGCTTATGATAGGGTGGAGTGGCCTTTTCTGAAAAGGATTATGGAGAAGCTGGGGTTTGGGGCCAGATGGGTTAAGCTGATAATGGAGTGTGTCACCATGGTTACATATGCTGTGTTGGTCAATGGGGAGCCAGGAAAAATGATTAAACCAACAAGAGTACTAAGGCAGGGGGATCCTTTCTCCCCCTACCTCTTCCTTTTATATGTTGAAGGGCTGAGTAATCTCATTAATGGGACTGAAGAAAGGGGTGAGTTAAGGGGAATAGGAGTGGCTAGAAGGGGTGTTAGACTTACTCACCTCTTTTTTGCAGATGATTGCATCATTTTTGGGAGAGCTTGCTGGGATGAATGGCAGAAAATCAGTGGTATTTTGCACAAGTATGAGATGGCGTCTGGTCAATGTTTGAACAAGCAAAAAACTTCTATCATGTTTAGCTCCAATGGGAGGAATGGAGATTGGGACAGAATAGTGAAGGAGCTTGGGGGGGGGGGGGGGAGGGTGCAAGACAATTATAAAAGATACTTATGTCTACCTATTCTAGTGGGGAGATCAAAGTATAATACTTTTCGAGAAATAAAAGATAGGATTTGGCTTAAAATAAATAACTGAAAAAATCACTTCCTTTCACCTGCTGGAAAGGAGGTTCTTCTAAAGGCAGTAATCCAGGCTATTCCATCTTACCACATGAACGTTTTTGCTCTACCAAAAAATCTATGCAAGGAGATTGCTGTTCTCATGCCTAAATTCTAGTGGGGCTATATGGACAATGAAAAGAAGATTAATTGTATGAGGTGGAGCAGAATGGGGGAGTCAAAATTCAATGGAGGTTTAGAGTTCAGAGAGCTAGAGAGTTTTAACAAAGCTCTTATAGCAAAACAGTGTTGGAGAGCTTTAACTAACCTTAATTCCTTGGCTGCAAGAGTTTTGAAAGATAAATACGACAAGCATACTAGTGTGCTGGAAGCAAAGCTTGGAGTTAATCCTTCATTGATTTGGTGGAGCTTATGGGGTTCTCTAGAGCTTTTGAGGGATGGTTTGGTGTGGAGAGTCAGAAATGGCAAGAAAGTAAGAGTGTGGGAGGATAGGGATTCCCTAAGTTGTCTTCTTATAAAGTACAGTCTCTAATGAAGGTTCTGACAGCAAAGGCTCGAGTAGACCAGCTAATTGAAGAAGGGTGTGGTAGATGGAAGGAGAGATTATGGGGTTGGAAGATAATTAGATTTGGGCTCCATCCAAGAAATGGGTGTTTTGTGTTAAATCAACATACCATTTTGAGATGGAAAGGAAGAGAAGGATAAGTGGGGCACCTTCGTGCGGGTCTGTGAGGGGAAAAAGGATGGAAAGAGTTATGGGGACTGAATATCCCTGGTGTGATCAAAATGTTTGTCTGGAGAGCAATCAATAATTGCTTACCAACAAGAGGTAATTTGTTTAAAAGAAGGGTGTTAGACAAGTCAACATGCCTCATCTGTGAGAGTGAAGAAGAGACCCCATGCCATGCTTTATAGAGGTGTCCTGCTACTGTGGATGTTTGGGTTGAGGAAGGGAGTCCGGTGTAGAAATGGGCATCTAGAGAAGAGGATATTGGGGTAGTATGGAGGAAAATGGCAGAGAAGCTGAATGAAGAAGAGCTGGGCCTTTTAGCTATTGTGTTACGAAATGTATGGTTGAGGAAAAACAAAATTGTATTTGAAAATGGTTTTTCTAGCCCAAAAGTCATTTTTAACCAAGCCAAACACAACATAGAGGAGTATCAATTTGCTCAAGGTAACAGCGGAGCAACTAGTAGCAGCAGAATAACTAATAACAGTAGAGGAGAAAGGTAGTCTGTAAAGTGGATGGCACCAACGGAAAGAGTAGTGAAAGTGAATTGGGATGCATCTTATGATAAGAAAAAGATGATGATGGGAGCTGGTGTGATTATTAGAGATGCAGCAGGGGATGTTCTTGTTTCTCTTTGCCTGAAAAAAAACACTTGTAAATTCTCCTGTGGTTGTAGAGACAGTAGCTTTATGGAGAGCTTTGAAGCTGTGCTTAGAGCTCAACATTGGGGAGGCTGTTTTTGAAGGGGATGCATTGGGGGTTATTAAGGTTGTTAATTATGTAGATGAAATCTGGGAGTGGAATGGCCAACTGATAGCAGATAGCAGAGAGCTGTTAGTACATAGACCTTTGTGGTTAGTTACACACACGTATAGAAAAGCTGATAAGGTAGCACATTTCTTAGCTAAATTTGCATTCAATGTAAATTAGGAGGCAGTATGGATAGAAGATGGTTCAGAAGGTCATCTCAGTCTTATACTCTAGGACAAGATTGTATTGTCAACTTTTGATGAATAGAAACAGTAATGGTTGATTTCAAAAAAAAAAAAAAGGAGTTGGAATTGTTTCCTCAGCATTTCGAAACCTTTGTAGCTTTTAAAAGTAAAAGCTTGAAATAAATAATTAAGCAATGAATGGCTATTTATAGTGCTATATATTTTCATGCTTGTGACGAATTTTTTAGGAAGATTAATGTAATTTATTGCACTCGAGAAAGAAAAATACAATAATCTCGGCTACACCTACGTGTATTTGGGTTTCGCCGGGCTTGGAAAGTTTACTATGCATATCACCCAAATTAGTGTGGTTTAGGATGGCTACGTGTAGAACTAAATAATTCTAATTATTAGGGGTGTTTCCCGCACCCTACAGGGTGGAGTGGCACCCTTCCCGCCCACTGACCCCGCATGGGTGGAGGGTGGGGTTTCTCCTCTCGGAATCCGCCCCTGCTGTACTCGTGTTGGGGGGCGGGGGTGGACCCTTGCTCCATCCACTCCCCATCCAGCATCCACCCACAGGTCACCTTGCATAAAATCCACAAAAAATATAGAGATACACAATAAAAAATCCACAACAAATCCACAAAAACACAACAATTCCACAATCACTTGCAAGAATAATTAATTGGAAAGAGAGAGAGATTTCAGACTCAGTGAGGGATTGCCAGTGAGGGAGAAAGCCTAAGAAGTAGAGATGGCTTCGTGGCAAGGATGAGAGCCACTCGGGGCGAGGGGGAACTCTTCCCAATTCCCCCGCTCCCCAAAAGCAATTAGGTTCTTCAACGACGCCGTAAGCAATTTTCCCCCTCACTTGATTTTAATTGTTAGAGACCTAGGGTTTTTCGTAGACTTAGGGTTTTTGATTTTTAGGGGTTTTTGATTTTTAGGGTTTCTTGTAATAATATTTTTAGCCTTTACAAAAAGTAAATGCATAACAAAGGTTGCCTTGTATTTTGATTTTAGACTTTTTGGAGGATCGAATTTTGGTTGATCAATTACTGCTAGAACAAAAATTAGGAAAATAAATATTAATTTATCAATTAATTAATCTGTGCTTGTTTTAGTTATGTGTGTGTGTATATATATATATCCCTTTGTGAGTACTATTTAATCATGAACTTGCTTAGAATCATCCTGTGAATTATTTCACCAATTAATTATTTCAACTCTTACTACTAATTATTTTTTATTACTTATCAACGAAAATTATGTTTTGGGAACCCATAATTAAACCTAATTCCAAGTCAACCAGTAATCCATGCCTTCCACTGGTTGACTTGTAGTTTTCCAAAGCTAAGGGGGCCCTTTCCTAGTGATTGGCAATCAGGCCTGCTCTCATCATGATCAGATCATATGCTTGATCATTCAGTGCATGCATTATAAATATTGGTTGCACTGGGTGGAAAATGATACATTTGATCAAAATATTATAATACTCTTGACTATTAAATTCTAGAGGGAGGGGCCTTAATTTAATACAAATCTTTCTATGCTCTATTGGTATATATGGTTGACATGATGAGTTCCCTGGAGTGTTAAATTTGCTAAATGGAAGGAGCAATTAGTCCAATATGTGCAATAAATGTACTGTCCAGAAAAATTTAATTTGATGTTTTGAGCATGATAAGGGGTGCATCATAAGTTGGTAATATGAACTAGTTAGTGCAACATAAGGGGTTTTTTATTTTTAGGGTTTCTTGTAATAATCTTTCTATGCTCTTTTGTTTGTGTAATGGTAGTCTGAGTTGGGAATAAGCAGAAGCTTGTTTGTGTAATATTTATATTTAGTTTAACTTATTGGTTGTTTCTTTTATTTTTTCAGCACAAGTGAAATGGATATGGATGCTACACCTACTCTGGATGATCGTACATGAAGCATTCTACATTGATGACAGGTACTTCCGTACCTAGATCCACATTTGCAGCTACTTCGTGTGCAAGTAGTTGAGTACCTATAGATATTGAAGATAAATGTATTCCTAATGGGGAAGATGAAGTGGAGGTTGGTGCAAGTTGACCACCACGACCTAATAAGATAAGGTTGTGAACATGAGACAATTTTATCAAAATCCCTGGTTATTGTGATAACTTGTAAGCAAGGTACCACCATTTTGGGCAAAGCTTTGGTTGTCATTCCAAGAAGCAAGGCATGACTATTTTGATAGCATAGCTTATAAATTAACAGCGGTATAAGATATATAAGGGGTTGGTGGCGAAAGATTAGACACAGTTAAGTTACGAAACAATGATGGGTGCTGATGGTGGTCAATATAAAAAAACTATCAGTCCTTCGTTGCAATGAGAAGAGACTAAGGGAGTTACTTGCAGCTATGATTATAATGGATGAGCCCTCGATTTCCCATTTCTTCATGGTATATGTTCATGAGAGATTGTTTGAAGATGCATGCCAGGAATAAGGCAAGAATAAAGTAGAATTTTATTAGCACTGGGAGGAGGATTTCATTTACGACTGATACATAGATGTCAATCCAAAACCTTAGTTACTTGTGTACCACAACCCACTTCATTGACAGCGACTAGACATCACATATGCAAATTTTGGGTTCAAGAAAATTCAAGATCATAAGGGTTCATCCATTGGAAAGGAGTTGGATGATTGGATGACTGATTGGGGGATTAAAAAATTTCTAATCATCATAGTTGACAATGAGACTGCCAATGATAGTGCAATTGATTGGTTTAAGCAAAATTGCACTGTGAATGAAGATACAATTCTTGACAATGAGTTTATACATTTCAGATGTTGTGCTCATATTATAAATCTTATAGTCAATGAGGGTCTGAAGGAAGTTGATGAGTCAATACTCAAGGTTTGCAATATTGTGAAGTATGTGAGGGGTTCCCCCTCCTCCCCCCCCTCCCCCCCCCCCCCCCAAAAGTCTTGACAAATCTATAGTCGAGCAACTAAAAATCACACATTCAAGTATGTTGATTTTGGACGTTCCTACTCAATGGAACTCCACTTACACGATGTTGGAGGTAGTGCAAAAGTATCATAGATCCTTTAAGAGTATGCAAGTCAAAGATGGAGCTCTTAGATATGCTTTGTTGGAGGACACTGTGGGGAGAAGAGGGCTCGGTCTGCCAGACACTGTTGATTGGGCAAATGTGTGGTACTTTATTCATTTCTTGAAATTATTCTATGATATCATTGTTTGCATATTCGGTAGTTTATATTGTATTGCAAACATGTACTTTGAGGAGCTTTTGAAACCTTATGACCATTTGCGAGAGAGTTGTGAAAGTAGTGTCAGGTTGTTGAATGGTATGGCTATGATGATGAAATCTAAGTATAATAAATATTGGGGGGATATTGAGAAAATCAACAAATTATTATTTGTGGCTGCAATTCTTGACCCCCAATATGAGTTGGTTATTGTAGAGTTTTGGATTAGAGACTTCCTTTGTGATGACAAGGTTTAGCAGTTCATTAGAGTATTGGAGTATGATATTGATGCCTTGTATAGCCATTACAACAGTGGTGGTTCGTCTTCAAGCGCAAGTGGGAGCTATTCAAGGCTGATAGACTTGACATCTTTCGTAGGTGGGAGTAGTTCAACAGTGTTCATGTGATGGTATCATGAAATTCGAACATCGAGAAATATTATACAGTTTAAATTTGATGTTGATTGATATTTTCTGAAGGATGTCGAGATACCTAATTATACATTTCATTTCTTAACTTTGTGGAATGTTAATTCCACCAAGTTTTCAGTTCTTTTTCAAGTAGCCTAGGATGTGTTGGTGATTCCTATCATAACGGTTGCCTCAAAGTCAACAGTTAGCACTTCTGGTCATGTGTTGGATGCTTATCAGAGTTCATTGGCTCTGAGAATTGTGGAGGCCCTGATTTGCACACATAATTGGCTAAGGTCAAAGCTTGTTGGACTAGATAGTGTTTATGATGCTGAGAGCTATAGGCTTGAGTTGGGTAAGTTTAGGTTTTTAGCCTTCATTTTATATTTACGAGTTAGATATTTTTATTGTTTCAATTCTCTAACTTATAATTTTTATGTTATTGCAGACCTCTATGCGAACCACACAATAATTGAGGAGGACTGAGAAAGTCGCCTAATGGGAGGGAGTCTGGTAGATGAATCATGAATTTAATTCTTTAACTTTTATGTTAACTTTACTATTAGTATTATCATTTCCTTAAGTAGTGTAATATCTAAACTTGTTTAATTTCCAGAACAATGCACGATACTTGGAATATGGATACTAGTAGTGGACCGTGCTGGTGGTGGGGACTATGGATTTAGATTTGTTGGAGTTGTTAATTTTTATGGACTTGGAAGAGTTGGATTAGGGGTTAGTTGTTAATTTAATATTGATACTTTATAACTTTGGTGGTGGTGTAAGTCTACTTTGTAAATTTATAGTATCTGTCTACTATAATAAGAACTCATTAGTGTTTGTTGTGTGATGTTTATTGTTTGCAATTTGCAAAGGTGTGCATTTAGATTGTCTTGCAGCAATTGTGTTTTAATAATTATGATTCTTTGGAATGAGGTGTTTTTGCTTACATGATGATGTCTTTTAATTTACATTATGGATTTAGGTGCTTTATTATTCTATGTTGGTTCTATTAATAATCTCAAATAATCATCAAGTTTTTTTTTTCTTTTGTTGAGTTTAAATGTATAAATTGTATACATTTTTTAGTTTATGGATTTAAATTGATTTCATTGATTAATACAAATTGTATATATATTTTAGTTTATGGGTTTAAATTCATTCTATTCATTTATTTAAATTGTATAAATTCAATTTAATAAACAGCCGATTAGGCCCAACTCCGATCGGAGTTCCAAACTCTGATTCCAACTACGATTGAAGCTTCAGAGTAGGATTCCACTTCTGATTGAAGCTAGAATCGAAGGCCAACTGTGACTTTGACTTTTGTTGAAGTTGGAGTTCAAATTTAGGCTTTCTGACTCCGTCGGAGTTGGGACCCAGCCCAACCCACTAGGGATGGTGGCTACCCTTGATCTCACCTGCCGGTGAGTTCAGCAGTCTCATGTGAGACTTGGCCAGTGAGGAGTACTCTTGCCTAGTGTGTGATCGTGTTGATGCGTTTCGCATGCCTTGCAATGTGAGACCAACAAGAAAGGTCCTGTCATTGCTGTTAGCATGGCCTAGTGTGGCGGGCTGAAGCTTGCCACGGGTGATGAAATGGTGGGCACATGTGCCCATGCTTGTAATCCCGTAGCTACATGGTAGTGCATTACACCATGCATTGATATCGTGTGCACTGCTTCAGTGCACATATGTTGTGCCATGCCCCTCTTCAGACTCTACTCTTTTTTCTTTTTCATTTTTTTTTTGTAACAGTCCTAACCTATTTAAAATCCACATTAAAGATAAAGAGAAATAACAGGGAGACTTATCTGCTTTTTTCTGCTTTTTTGGAGATGCTCTTGTGAGCTAGATCTTTGTTTTCTTTAATTTTCTTTGCAAAGAATAATAAACCGATCCCACAGATGGCACCGAACTATTGTATTTTTTCAACATGGCCATAGCCCAACAATATAGTTGGAAAGCCCACAATGGTGGCTTAAGCGTCAATAGGGCATTTAAATGCTCATAGATGAAATAAAAATAAATAAAGAATTAAAGGAAAAGATAGAGATTTACATGGTTCAGTGTAATGTCTATGTCAATGGGTTGTTTGGAGGCGAAATCCACTATGCTTGATCATTGTCTAGTCTCTCATGGCCTCACCTATCTTTTTTTGGAAGAGACGGAGGTCACATGTCCATGAGTGACCCCCTCCCAATTTTATTAAAAACCATCACTTGTGGCGGAGGAAAACCGTGGTAAGAATCTAGACATTTGAGATTTACAAATGAAAAACATCCCAAATATCAAACCAAAAGAAATCAATAAACCAAAACCAAATAACAAGGCCGCAACCAAAAAAACCAAAGACAAAAACTTATCGAACTCTCAAAGAAGGAAGACTAGAGGAATCTAATCGAAGCAAACCTCTCAGGACTCGAGGCAATAGAGAATTATTTGAGTAGACCAAATCAGCACCATTGGCACCCTCCTTGGCCAACCAATTTGCCACCTTATTACCTTCACAAAGTACATGCTGAAAACAACAATTAATAGCTTGAAGCAAACCAACAAACTCTTCCCAATAATCCTCCAGGTACCAAACCCCACACTGCCCTCTATGGTCTTACCTATCTCTCATTACAATGGAGGGAATTAAGATTTTGATGTGGTTGAAGAAGACTCATTCCTCCAGGGGAGAGAAAATCTAAGGGGTCTATGAGTAGTGAAATCTGTCTTAATCTGAGCTCCCCTTATAGATGTCTCTTTCCTTCTTTGGAGTAATTGACTTGCCTTATGTTGCTTTTCCCTTTTACGTGTCTAAGTCAAGTTGCCTTATCCCTTTTTGGTGATAGACTCCCAATGGTGTAGTCCAGTTTATTTTTATCTCCAATAAGTCCCTTATTTAATTTGAAAGGATTATGTGATGATTTTTTCTTATAAGATTAAATCACATTCTTGACACTAGGCTTGGCATGAATCTTTATCAATATAGTTGTTCATATATTTATATATAAATTATACAAAAGGTATACACAAAAACTCAAAGTTTATTAACAAAAGTTATAATATATAATATAAGAATCTATTTTGTCAAAATTAAATAGCTAATGAATAAGTTTGAATTCGATTAAATAATAAATGAATCTTTTGTGAATATAAAATATAGCTCAATGATAAATTTAAGCACGACTCGGGCTTAAATAAAAGTGAGTTGAACAAATCTTGACTACCCACTGCTCATTTCAGCTGTGTTCACACTCCTAATTCAATTTACATAGTACACTTACATAATATTTAATCCATACTTCAATATTGTGACATGTTGTGATAAGTTGGAAATATGTGTCATCCATACTCGAGGACTAACTAAGTTTTTTATGGTAATTATTATAAAACAAGTATGACATATCACATCTAGCTAACATGATATGTTTCTAAACATTTGTTTTTATAATCTTTTGTAGGTGTAGCATTTATGGTCAATTTATTCATTGCAAACAATATCAGTAACCGGATTTTGGCTATTAAAGTTCTATGCTTAATCTACCGCTACCAATTTACAATTTGGGCAGTACGCCAAGTATGATTGCAAACATTTATGGTCGTCCCTCGTACCCATTTTCTTTCCCTCATGTTCTATCTCTCATTGCCCTGTAACAGACACACACTCGATCTCATCCTTTGCTTGAGACATCTACACCACCAACTGTGCGACCACCGCTTCACCCACTAACGAGAACGACCACAACTAGCTTAGGACGCCTCGATCATCCATAATTCCCACTTTCGCATTGTAAGTAGCTCTCGTACTAATCTTGAAATATCTGTTGATGGAAAATATGAAATTGTGAATCGTGCTGTCTGGTTGTAAATCTGTGTGGTGGCCGAGGGCCCTATGGAGAGTTAGGATTAAAATTGTAGTTTAGGTGTGATCTGTTGGAAAAGATTGTTCTATTTAAATATTGTGCATTTCATAATAAATGTTGTTGTTACTCTTGTCATTGCTCACGTATTAACTGATGTTTTGTATTTGATACTTGATGTTGATATTCTTGTAATTGCACTTTGGTCTTGGGTGTAAATTAATATTTGTAAAACTATTGGATTTTCTTTTGTGTCAAAGCATTTTGTGGGTGTGTACATATCACTACCCCAAGCTGAGATGATGCATTATTTTACTAGAACTCCTTTGGTCACTTGAGAGTACATAAACTGAGTGACATCTTTTGGCTTGTTGTCGAGCGATAACGAGCTCAGACAAGATGGTAATACTCTTGGGTCAATGTTGTTGCCTACGTTGGGGGAGGCTAGAAGAGGATGATCGACCACAAATGCGCTGGGTGTGGGACTGTTCATCGCTTGTTACAAAGTCACATGCATGGTCGTTAACAGTGGTGTGGTGAAGGGAACCAGAGTGTGTGGATGGTTCATAGGGAAGACCATGATGGGTACATCAATAAAATGATTGTTTGGATTTTATGTGGGGTGTGTGTGAGTATTATGAACCCAAGCCGAGATGAGGCATTATCTTGGTGGAGATCCTCTAGTCACTTGGGACCACTTAAAACTGAGTGACATTTTCTAGGTTGTTGCTGGCCGACAACGGGATCGAGTTGGATTTTGAGAAATATATATATATATATATATTATTTTGTTAATGCCTATTCACTTTTCTACATAATGAAATATTTTTAACAACCCAGTTGGTGTTCTGACAAGCATATTTTTGGGCTATTTTTTTTTTAATAAAAGGTTAGAACTTTATTTTTGTGTTTTAATTGAAGGACCAACCTTGAATCCAATTACTTCGTTGTGACCGACCCGTTCTAGCTGCAAGTCAATTACTTCTATAGTCATTTGGCGGAACACACCTTTGGTGCCTAAATGTGACTTCATCCTAGGTGTCTCATATGCTTTTAAGAGCAAGAAACAATAGAACATTCTTTGTGGGAGTGTGCATCAGCAAGAGACATTTAGGGACAATGCTTAAGGCCACTTCAGAAATGCAGCATCAACTCTCAGAGTTTTAAAGATACTTTCTTGTCTCTGCTAAGATCTTTGGACAATGAATATTTGGAAGAGTTTGCAATAGTGACTTGGAGACTATGGAAGAGAAGAAACAAAGTTTTTTAGAAAGTCTTTACCCATCCAAATACACTTATAAAATGGACAGAAGTATCTCATTACTTTTATAGATGATTTTCATGATATGAATGTATCTTTCAACTACACGAGAAATCTTAAGCCAGTAATTCTTGAGATACTTCTCATGGGGAGGAATTGTAGTTAGATATAAATGTGAAAATCATTGAATTGGATTAAAGTAGTGAGTGCCAGAAAAAGTATTATGAGTCAAGCTATAATCATGACCTATTTTGTTAACTTCTTGAAATGATGTGCAGTAAAATTATTAAAAACAATGGCATATATTTTAAATTGTGTTCCTAGCAAGTAGTCTCAAAGACTTAGGTTCGTTTGGTTTCCAAACTCATCCCAACTCATCTCAACTCATCTCAATTCATCATTACAATTTTTTCAAATCCCAATACAAAATATAATAAATAATTCAACTTTTTCAAATTCCAAAACAATTTTAATATTTAAAAATAATATTCTAACAATATTTTATCATCTCAACTCAACTCAACCCAACTCATCTCAACATCCAAACGCACCCTATTTTGAGTTGTGGAGTGATAGGATACTTGATTTAAGACATATACATATATGAATAGTCAATCTAAAGTAAGAATTTACAATTTAAATGAAAGAAAGTTGGATCAGATAATAATTAATTGGTATATTATTGATTACTTAGGGAGATCCAAGTGGTTTATGTTGTATTATCTCTATTCATAGTTTGAATTTTGAAAAAATTGAAATGTCAAATTCCTTATGGTTGGTAAAATCATTGGGAGTATAGAAACTAGAGATGCGATTGTTGTGAACTGCATTCTTGTATATCGAAAAAAACTTATAGTTTGTTTTATGATTATCTTAATGATAACATGGAACAACAAGTAAATGATCATCTACCTCATCAGAGAAACACTGCTGAAAAATTGGCCATAGAGACATTAGAATAGGTAACCTCATGTTATCTTTTTGATTTGATTTTTGGTTAACTTATGTGGTGTATTTTCAAAAGTTGAATTTGATATAGAAATAAACGAAGGTTTGCATATGTTTTCACAAGTTATAAAATAAGTGATTTTATAAAAGACCAATGCATAAAAGAGTGATTGAAATCCATGAATCAATGTAAAGTCTATAATTTCGTCTAAATTGTCTGAAATGTATAAAAAGTAAATGTAAATGGGTGTTGGAGACAAAACCCTAAATTTAAAGGCAGTGTTGAATGATATAAAATCTTATAGTTAAGGATTTCACTCAGAAATGAGTATTGATTAGAAAGAGATTTCTAATAAACCCGAAAAAACTCATTAAGGATTACTATGACATTAGTAGCTCATTATGGTATAGAGTTACATCAAATAGATGTAAAAATAGTTTTAGAGTGAAAGCCTAAACTCTACAAGAAACGAATAAAATGATTACTTATAAAAGATAACAAATCTTTTAAAAATTGGTATAAAAAATTTAATAATACCAATACTGTTTCTGGATTTAAGAAAAATATTTATTGTTAATGTATATACCCTAAGATCAGTGGGAGTTTATTTGTATTTATGGTCATGCATGTATACGACTTTTTGGCCAATATGAACTGTGGTTTGTAGTATGACATTAAAATTATGTCTCTAAATAAGTTTAAAAATGAAATTTATGAATGAGACATCATTCGTAATTGGGATTGCATTTTAATACCAAGACAATGATTGTTAGGATTATCTCAGTATAGTTGCATAGAGTTTTGAAAGATTTTACATGAACACTTATTGTTCAATAGATGCTTTAAAAATAAAATGTGACATGCTCAATATTTTACAGTGTCCTTAAATTGATTAGGTGGTAATGAAATTTTGTATATGATTGTTATAATAAATTTGATGATTGCGCAAACTTGTATAAGGTTGAATATCAATTTTTTAGTTGACATTCTTGGTTGTTGCCAAAGTAATCCTTTGATGTTTGACTCAAACACTGTGAAAAGAGTGCAAAGTTATTTGCAAGAATTTAAATACTATATTGTTGCCTTAAGAAGAACTGATACTCCTAAGGTATCTGGATATTCAAGTCCTATTTTATGGGATTACTCTAATGATGGAAAATAAAATTATGGTTATGTATTTTGCTATCTAGTACAGTTATTTTATGGAAAAGTATGTGGCAAATCTCTTACTACTTTGTGTGCAATAGAGACTGAGTTTGTGGTATGTTTTTTGGCCACAATGTATGGTATTTAATTGATGAAACTTATTTTAAAACTTGAAATTGTCGACTTGTAGCCAAGATGCTAAAAAAATATTGCAAGAATTCATCAGAATATTTTTTTCTCCGAATGATAAGTATTTAATGAAATTTTAAATACTTAAGTGTTAAGGAGAAAGTGGAGAAACAAATATGTCCATAACAATAGCGTGTTAATAAGAAATATGTCCTTAACAATAGCGTGTTAATGATTATACTTTAAAGGACATGTTGAAAAGATAGGTCATATGCTTATACCCATGATGTGAACATGTTAAAGAGATAATTGATATGCTGAGTATTTTGTTACTGGACATTGAAAGATATTTATTATGGTTGCTTATGTTTTATTGTCTTTCCACTTTATATGTTCATTTAATGGTGTAGATGAATGATGATAAGATAATGTCTACAATATACATGAATTGAAACCCAATGCATTACAATATTAGCTTTAATTGTCCCAATTAAAGATCATGTTAAATTAAGTTATTGGTGTTGTCGTACATGAAAAAGAATTTGTTGGTCATATAACAGAGGATCGTTATGACTTGCATTGGTAGCTGGTTTGACATTGATATTATGGAACTCATGTACTGCATTATGAGCTATGAAACTTTTTTTGGAAATGAACTTGCGTTGTATGGTTACTTTTCTGTAATAAACTCATGAACGGAAAATATTATTTTATGGGCGTATGGGTTAAGTGGGAGAATGTAAGAGCTTTATTTAAACTCTATGTCACACCCACCCATATCTTGATGGATTTAGGATAGCTCAATACTTATCACTTAATTGATGAGTCACAATGGGATAAGATTAATTCTAATGAGATAAGATTAACTTTATATATAATCATAGTGGGACACAAAGTCTCTAGATTTCTTGATGGCCTGAAGTCTATAAATAATACTGAGGGGTTAAGGGTTCTCACCTGCAACATCATTGTGCCTCTAGCCAGCAAAAGACAATTGGAGGCTAAGTTGTTAGGACAATCATTCTCTCATAGTCAGTAAAATTCTTCATCGAATTAGAGATGGAGAAAGGTACATCTTTCAATTATTATTTTTTATTATTGTGGATCATAGAAAATCGAAGATCCTTATATTTAATGTTTCATGCTAAAATAGATAACAGTGCGTGCTCAGATAATTCTGCAAGATCCACTACCACCTTTGAACAAATTCTTTTCCTTGATTACCTGTGAGATAAGACAAAGGGGAATCCGTTCTATACCCTTGCCAAGTATAGAGAATGGAACTTTGTTTTCTTGTACTAGATCTACTATTGGTTCAAATATTGTATATATAAAATTAGCCAACAAGAACACATCTTTTTCTTATAGAAAAGACAAACCCGTTTGCATGCATTGTGGCCTAACTAGGTATGCTGTGGATAAGTATTACAAGTTGCATGGTTATCCACCGGGATACAAGTTCAAAGGAAATAGAGGCTCTACTATAAATCAAGTTGTTACATCAAAGGCAATCAATGACTTTTCACAAATTCCTTTCATGCAAGAACAATGCAAACAACTTCTCAACTTGCTAAATTCTCATAGTGCTAATGAATCTTCTGCTAACTATAGTTTAGCAGAGACTTCAACATAGCTTCATTAGTTTCCAATCTTTCAGGTATATGCTTGTCAACTGCTCACGCATGAAATTCCTCACACTCTATATTTTCCAATTTACAAACAGTTCATCATTCTTTCCTTTACTAATACTACCTTACGTAAAAGTTCTATATCTTGGGTCATTGACACTGGAGCTACTGACCACATGGTCAGCTCCATTTATCTTCTCACATCTATTGCATCTATTGTTAATAGCTTTGTTAAACTTCCAAATGGTAACCAAGTTCCTGTATCACATATAGGTACGGTTCAAATTTCTAATAAACTCACTTTGAAAAATGTCTTATATGTGCTATCATTTTCCTAAAATTTGATATCAGTTACTCAACTTACCAAAACTAACTCCTGTTGTTTGTTTTTCTTTACTAATTTTTGTGTCATTTAGGACCTTTGCTTGTGGAGGATGACTGGACTGGGTAGAATGAAACATGGTGTTTATTTTTTACTACAAGAATCTCGTGTACCCAATAAAATTTCTACTGAACCTTCTTATGAAATTTGTAACCTTTCTTCTATTGTATCTACTCGCTTTGATCTCTGGCATTATAGGCTTCACATATATCTTATGCTAGAGACTCTTTACTAGAAAAGTCTATACCTTTTATCAAAATGTGAAATAAATCTTATTGTGAAGTATGCCCTTTTGGCTAAATTCCACCGTTTACGTTTCTTTGTAAATAGTTTGCAAGTACTTTTTCTTTCCAATTAATACATTGTGATATGTGGGGGACCATTCCCTATTGTTGCCTTAGATGGATTACATTTCTCTTAACGATTGTAGATGATTTTACTCACTACACTTTGGTAATTTTGATGAAACATAAATATGACACTAGGCCACTTTTACAAACATTTTTCATGCTTGTTGAAGCTCAATTCAACACTAAAATCAAATCTTTACATTTTGACATTGGTGTTAAGTTTATTTTTATAATGCCAAAGGTGTCATCCATCAACTTTCTTGCGTATCTACTTCACAACAAAATGGTTTGGTTGAGAGGAAGCACCAACATCTCTTAAATGTGGCTAGAGACTTACGCTTCCAAGTGCTTCTTCCATTACATTTTTGGGAAGATTGCATACTTGGTGTTGCATACTTGATAAATAGAACTCCAACTCCAACTCCATTACTCTTTCACACCATATGAGATGTTATTTTCCAGTACAACTTCTTATTCTCATTTACGAGTATTAGGATCCTTATGTTATGCATCTACACTTTTTCATAAGTGTTCTAAGTTCTCTTCTAGAGCTTGTAGCTGCATCTTCCTTGGATATCCCTTTGCTGTTAAGGGATATAAGTTATATGATCTTGACTCCGAGTCTGTTTTTGTCTCCCGTGATGTCATTTTTCAAGAGAATATATTTCCTTACAAGTCAGTTGCTACTAAGCCTATTTCTTCTTATAATGATCCTTTTCTGGTTCTTCCTAAACCCATTTCTGTACAAAATGATACAAATAATCCTACCACTTCTAAAACTACCTCTTCAGATATATCTTGTAACAATCCTTCAATTCTTTCACGTAAATCCACTAGAATTAGAAATACCCCTTCTTACTTTCATTCTTACCACTGTTAATTAGCTTCATCTGCTACATGTAATATTTTGAATGACACAGGTAATCCTCATCCTTGTAACACCCCACTTAAAAGCACCTTAGGACTTAACCATAGTAACCATGACCCGAGCCTAGTAGAAGTTGTGATCCTTGAGAAAAAAAGAAAATTTTCTTTGGAGTTTAAGTTGGCAAAGAAACTTACACCATTGGTTTAGTTAGTATTTTAAGAGAATTCTAGTGCTATATTAATTTTGAGAAAATGTGCCAAGAGGCTAATGGTAGAATGACAATTGGCATGTTGGAGACTTGCCACCTTGGTGGGTTAAGTAACTTGGTTAAAATACTAGATGGATTTGAAGAGGACTCAATAGTTGGTTAAATAAAGGCCTGAGAGCGCTGAGAATAGACTTAAGACTATAAGCCCAACTTGATAGACACAAGACCATAGGCTCAACTTGGTAGACTCAAGACCATAGGCCCAACTTAGTAGACACAAGACTATTGGGCCCAACTTAGTAAGATCCAAGACTATAGGTCCAACTTAGTAGGAGCCAAAACTAAGATCCAATTTAGTGAATTATTGAGGCCAAGGAAAGGCCCAATAAAATCTGAACTTGGGGGCCCAAGGAAATGTCCACTTAATGGTCAACACAAAAGGATTGAATAATTGGTCAAATGAGAATTCAACACTTACTTGTTCAGACAATTCTGGTGAAACAATTTGTTTTAGAATGCCACCATATCCAATATCGGAGGGATCAATTTTAACACTTTGAAATAATTAAAAATATGAATACAAAGACAAGGTAGAGTCTTGACATGAGTTTTAATCTGCTTAAAAATGGGAATATGGATATCTGACTAAGGAGGTAGATTAGATTATAATCTTTCCAATAGTGGTTTACAATGTTTCCTGAGGTCTTTGTAGAACTTAGCAACATAATTTAATGATCCAAGAAACCTTTGTAATTGAATTTTATCAGTGATGACATCAAGGAATTTATTAGTAAATTGGATGGATCTATTGATAGGTTGAATTTGTCCTTCATGGATATCATAACCAAGGAAACGAATCATGGTTCGAAATAATTTAATTTTCTTACCAGAAATGACAAGACCAATCTTTCTTTTGATGACTTCTAGAAACAAATACAAATGTTTATGGTGTTCACTAATAGATTTAGAGTAGATACGGATATCATCAATATAAGCAATGGTAAAATGACTGAATGAATAAAAAATATTATTCATGATAATTTAGAATTCACTAGACGCATTTGTAAGGTCAAATGACATAACATCATTTTCCAGAACCTAGATTTCCAGAACCCAAATTTCATATCAAACTTAGAGAAAGTTGAAGCGTCACTAAGTTTGTGGATCAGGTTATGCTTATTGGGAATGATATACCGAATCTATTCTAGCACCTTATTCAAAGGTTTGTAATTAATAACTAAGTGAGAGTCTCTCTCTCAATGTCAGCATTTTTCTGAACTAGAAAGCAACATAGAACCATGGTGACTTACTATACCTAATGATATTCTTAGCAAGCAGGTCATGGATTTTATTTTTGTAAAATTCTAAAGTTTTAGTGCTATTCATTTGAATAAGTCTGGTTTTAGTAAAAATATTTTTTTCAAAAAAATCTTTAACATAAAGTAAATCAACAAAAAATATATATGATCATAATTAGCTGGCGAAACTGCAAAGTATGCGCGCATGAATCAACTTCATCCCGACATGAGCAGTTACTTCAGCGTCAGTTCGCTTCCATGACTTCAGCCTCTTCACACGAATCACCAGCTGATCAATATTTCAACCGTCGAGGATGTTCAGGAATCAGTAGCATGCATGCGTCACTCTGATATGTCGGACATATATAGACATATAGTCAAGAAGTTAGTCAACAACACAAACAGTTATAATCCAGCTAGCAAATGATCTTCCGATTCAGTATTGAGTCTCTGCGTGCATGTATGTGTATATACAGTACTATTTTATTGGTAAATGAAAATTATTGAATGCAGCAGTAATTTTCATACACTATAATCTTCATTTTCTTAATTACCGTATATATGCATGGATATTGCATGGTTATTAGAAATACGTTAGTTTTCTTTTATATGTACAATTACATTTCTGTTCTTGTATTTTTTGTTGTTGATAAAAGCGGATCATCACCCTTCATTAAGATAGAACATACAAATATGATTTGAAAACAAGCCAATTACAATCGTTAATAGCTCCTCAGTACACATACGTGTCTGACATGGTCTAGTCCAGACGGTAAATCTCTAAAGACCTAAATCTTAGAGAAATACCACCTCTGTACACGACAGAGGTTACACAGCCCCATACCCCGACTAAGCAGGGTAGGGTTCACCAAACCCCACCATCTGACAACGCGGAGGAGGGACTTCTTTTTTGGATTTTTATTAATCTAAAACAACATTACACAAAAGAAATTACAAGCATGAAACATAACAAAAAACACTGGCACGTGCACTACACAGCAGCAGACTGCATAAGCAGTGCACAAAAGGGGCTGTTGTGATGCGTGCAGCCCACGCGCCCAATTGGACGGAGAACCGTCGAACAATCTTGGAAGTACCAGACTCACAGACTCCAAAAACGCCACGCGTGGCGACGTCAGAGGGCTCCCTGGTGGCACGTGACAACCACACGCCAGAAGACTCCGGGAACTTCGACCCACGCATGCGGGCCACTCGCCGCTCCGTTTGAATCCGCGTTCGGTGGTCTTGTAGATCAGCGGCTGGGCAACACCATGGCGTGGCGCGTTCTGGCCTGTGGTCACCGGGAGGTCCTAGATCGGTGATTCTCCCTTTAAAAGGCCTGAAAAACATAAAAATAAAACACAAAAACAGCTACAAAGAGGAGAGATGAGGGAGGGAGGAGGGAGGGGGAAGGGAGCCGAAGCTCCCACCCCCTCTAGCTGGGTTCAAGAAGAGTTTTTTTCTAGAGAGAGAGGGTCAGGGTTTTTTTTTTAGAGAGAACCATCTGTACTTTTGTTTTAAGTCGAAATCCTGTCCTTGTATTTTTGTTCATATAAATACTTCTTTTTAATTGTAAATGTACTACAGAAATATAATACAACTCACGTGAATTTTGTTCAAATATGAATTTTGTTCTCGAACCCTAGTTGTGCTTCTTCATCAACTCGATCATAAATCCATGGCAGAACTCCAGTTTTGTCATGGTATCAGAGCCAAATTCTTCATGGATTCTGATTCTGTTACGCTTTCTCCTTCTCTCGATAACCCCTCAAATCCTTATTTCTTACACCATGGAGAAAATCCCGGTGTTATGCTTGTTACCGATCGTTTAAATGGTGATAATTACCATTCTTGGTCACGGTCTATGTCCAAAGCCACAGTGCAAAGAACAAGACCAGATTTTTCACCGGAATTCACAAAAAGCCGAAGTCTGAAGTAGATCCATTCTATTTGCCATGAATTCGGTGTATTGACATTGTAGTTTCATGGATCCTCAATTCTGTCGCAAAGAACATTAGATCAAGCATTCTATACATTGATAATGCCTCCGATATGTGGAAAGACTTACAGGACCGCTTCTCACAAGGTAATCGTCCACGAATTTTCCAATTAGGTAAGGCGATTAGTTCATTAAAGCAAGATCAAAAGTCTGTGAGTGATTATTACACTGAATTGAAATATTTTTGGGATGAGCTAGCAAATTATAGGCGATTGCCATCGTGTTCTGTTGAAACCCTAAGGTTTTTTGAAGAAAATCAACAAAAGGAGTACGTAATGCAGTTTTTGATGGGGCTAAGTGACTCTTTTAATAGTATTCGAAGTCAGATACTATTAATTGATCCTTTAGCTTCTATGAACAAAGTCATATCCTTGGTCTTACAAGAAGAGAAACAAAGAAAGATTACTTTAGAGACTTCTGTCCCTAGCCTTGAATCGGCTGCTGCTTTGACAGCAAAGCCTACGAAAATTGGTACTAATGCTTATAAGTAAACCAATTCTCGAAAGGATAAACCTATGTGTAGTCATTGTGGATACACAGGTCACACTTCTAAAAAGTGTTATAGGATTCATGGCTTTCCTCCTGGTTTTAAATCCAAAAAAGGAAATAATGCTTCAGCCAATCAATCTTCTTCACCTATGGGTAAATCAAATGATGATGCTCCAAAGTTTTCTTTGTCTCAAGATCAATACCAACAGCTACTTGCCATGCTCAAACCACAATCTATTTCATCATCAGTGAATCAAGCCAGCTCTGGCATTTTACCAACTCCACAGCCACCTTCCACTGATCATTTTGCAGGTAATCTCGTGCCCTGGATAATTGACATTGGAGCAACAGACCATATGGTAAGCTCTATTGATCATTTTTCTTCCATAACTTCTAACCTTTCTTCTGTTGTCAAATTACCAAATGGCCATTCAGTTCCAGTTACACATATTGGTACTATCCAACTACTAGACAACCTGACTTTGAGCAATGTTCTTTGTGTTCTTGATTTTTCTTTTAATTTGATATCTGCCAGTAAATTAACCCGTGACCACTCATGCTGCCTTGTTTTTGTTTCCAATCTCTGTTTCATTCAGGACCTACCTACATGGAAAATGATTGGGATGGCTGAGGAGAAGGCTAGCCTCTATTACTTAAAGCAAAGTTCTTTGGTTGGTTGTTCTACTTCTTCTCCTTCAATAGATCAGGATGTTAGTCAATGGCATTATAGGTTAGGCCATATTTCTTTTTCCAAATTGAAATTTCTAAGCAATAGTGTTTCAGATTTACATATATCAAAATCCAATAATTCTTGTACTTGTACAATTTACCCTTTAGCTAAACAAAAAGGTCTACCTTTTCCTTCTAGTGAATCAAATTTAGTTTATCCATTTGAATTGGTTCACTGTGATTTATGGGGACCATTCTCTATTTCTGCTTTAGATGGTTCAAAATATTTTCTTACAATTGTAGATGATTACTCTAAAACTACTTGGGTATATCTTCTACAACATAAATCTCAAACCTAGCCTTACATGCAATCTTTCTTCCAATTAGTTCAAATTCAATTCAATTCTCAAATAAAGAAAATCAGAACCGATAATGGGACTGAATATTACATGCCAGAATTTCTTTCCTCCCAAGGTGTTATACACCAGAAAACTAAATGTTCCCTCAGATTCCAAGCTTCTTTACCATTAAATTTTTGGGGTGATTGCATTCTTTCTGTTGTCCATTTAATAAATTTAACACAAACTCCATTACTCTTACATAAATCTCCTTATGAGGTTTTGTATTCTAAACCTCCTTCTTATAATCACCTCACAGTTTTTGGTTGTCTTTGTTTTGCTTCCACCTTACATCGTGATAGATCTAAATTTGATCCAAGAGCAAGAAAATACATTTTCATTGGTTATCCTTTTGATGTAAAAGGATACAAATTATATGATCTTGAAACACACAAAACTTTCATATCTCGTGATGTTGTGTTTCATGAACATATATTCCCTTTCTCTTCCACTTTTTTTCCTATTAAACCTTGTAGTTCTTTCGTTTTTCCTAAACTAGTTTTTGATTTTCCAGATTCTATATTTTCTCCTTTATTTTCTTCACAAATACCTTCTCCCAATTCCGCAAAATTATCTCCAATTTCTACACTTCCAGATTCAGCACCTTCCATAGATAACTCTCCTTAAAATTCCAACAATTCCAATGTTCCAATTCGGCAATCTACAAGAATAAGAAAACTACCAAGATACTTGCAAGACTATCATTGTCAGCTAGCCTCTCAACATTCATCACAATCTGTTTCTTTGTAGGACAAGTCTTCAGGTATCAAATTTCCTCATTCTTATGTCTTTTCTTATGATAAACTCTCTAGCTCTCATAAACACTTTGCTTTTACCATTTCTTCCATTTTTGAACCTCAAACTCTCTCACAAGCAAACCAAATCCCTGAGTGGCAAGAAGCTATGAATGCTGAAATCAAAGCCCTTAAGGCAAATAGAACTTGGACTCTCACTACTTTACTTAAGGGAAAGAAGCTGATAGGTTGTAAGTGGGTTTACCGGGTTAAATATAAAGCTGATGGTACCATTGAAAGGTACAAAGCTCGTTTGGTTGTAAATGGGTACAACCAAATTGAGGGACTTGATTTTCAGGAGACTTTCTCCAGTTGCTAAAATGACCACAGTGAGATGTCTATTGGCCATAGCAGCTGTCAAAAATTGGGATTTACATCAACTGGATGTAAATAATGTATTTTGGTATGGAGATTTAAATGAAGAAGTGTATATGTCCATTCCAACCAGATATGCCAAACATGGGGACTCTAGAGTTTGTAAATTACAAAAGTCCCTTTAAGGGTTAAGGCAAGCCTCTAGACAATGGTTCTCCAAGTTATCCACAACCATTATTGAGTATGGTTTTCAGCAAGCCAAATCTAATCACTCTCTCTTTATTAAGTCAGAAAATAGTTCTTTCATTGCTTTGTTAGTCTATGTTGATGATATTATTCTAACTAGCAATGATTTGAACTTAATCTCTGATTTAAAGACATTTTTGGACAATAAATTCAGAATCAAAGATTTGGGCACCTTGATATATTTTTTTGGGATGGAAGTTGCTAGGTCTTCCAAAGGCATAATATTGTGTCAAAGAAAATATGTGTTAGATATTTTGCAAGACTCAGGTTTTCTAGCTGCCAAATCAGTTGCTTTTCCCATGGAACAAAATGCAAAATTCTCAAGTTTAGATGGTGAACCTTTAGAGGATCCTTCTTTATATAGGAGGTTAATTGGGAGGCTTATTTACCTCACTATGTCTTGGCCAGACATCTCCTATTCTGTGCAAGTTCTAAGTTAGTATATGAATAAACCAAGGTAGCCACATTTAAATGCTCTACTCCGAGTGCTTAGATACTTGAAGGGAGCACCCGGTCAAGGCCTTTTCTTTCCAACCAATTCTAATTTCGATCTTAAAGCATTTTGTGTCTAGGATTGGGCTGGTTGTGTGGATACTAGAAGATCAATTTTAGGTTTTTGTGTGTTCCTTGGAAATTCTTTAATTTCCTGGAAGAGAAGCAACAAACCGTCTCAAGGTCCTCGGCTGAAACTGAATATAGGGCTATAGCCTCTACTACTTGTGAGATTTCTTGGTTAATTACATCGTTGGTAAATTTTCAGGTTACTCATGCCAAGCTAGCTCTATTGTTTTGTGACAGCAAAGCAGCCCTTCACATTGCTGCTAACCCGATTTTTCATGAAAGGACAAAGTACATCGAAATTGATTGCCATATTGTGAGAGAAAAGCTCCAAGCAAAGATGATCAAAGCTTTTTATGTTGTTTCCCATTCTCGGCTTAGTGACATTTTCACAAAGGCACTTGGATCTCAACAATTCCATTAATTGCTTAGCAAGATGGGTGTCCTAGATATATATACTCCATCTTGAGGGGGACAATTAGAAATACATTAGTTTTCCTTTATATGTACAATTACTATTCTGTTATTGTATTTTAGTACATATAAATACTTCTTTTTAATTGTAAATGTACTACAAAAATATAATACAACTCAAGTGAATTTTGTTCAAATATCTCTCTATGTTCTCTAACCCTAGCTGTGCTTCTTCATTAGCTCGATTATAAATCCATTGCAGAACTCTAGTTTTGTCAATGGTTAAGGGCCGATCACATATTATGGTATACTAAATGATTAGAGCTAGCTAATTAGAAGTAGTAGTGGGTGATGTCAAAACGAATATTTCAAACTGATCGTATGTGTAGTGTAAACATAATAAATAGAAAGAATATATATATAGAGTCACCAATATTTTCAAGAAGAACAAATATTTAAGGAGCCAACAACCCTAGCTAGGCATTATGCATGCATGCTCATGTGTGCATTTTTCTTTGCTGTCATATGGATGAGAATAGTTTTACATTATTCACCGAATTCTAGCTTTGTCAGAAAGAGTACTGCAATATTAATATTGGCGATCAGATCGATCGTTTACATTGAGCTTGAAAATGATATATATCTTGCGTTTAGTGAATGCATGTGAACACAGACTTATTAAACTAGGTATTGTCCGTTGGGATAGTCGAAGGGGCTACCATGTATATATGGGGTAAAGCATAGCAGTTGTCATTGCTTTCAATGACAAAACTTCATATAATAAACTTTTATTATTTAATTGTTGTAGTTGTCTCAGATTCAGCAGATGAGGTTTCAAAAAAAAAAAAAAAACAAGATTCAGCAGATGAGATAATATATATTCTTTTGTTTTTTTGCGGTTAATATGTTTCCTATTTTGCATCTACAATTATTAAGCAATAGTCAAACTCTTTATTTATCAAATAATCATAATGACAGTACGTAGTTGACGGTTTTTTTTTTTGAAAGGAGTAGTTGACGAAGTTGATTAGGCATAAACCCAGCTAGAAAGAAAAAGCATAAACCCAAATCAATGTACGTAGTACACAGGCACCAATATACCTAAATAAAATAGAGTACTACGGATCAACAACTGTTTGATCCCACAACACCCCACACCTGACGTGTGGGGTGTTTTTTTTTTTTTTGTCTTTTTTTTCCTCTCTCTATCTTTTTTTTTTTTTTTTTTTTTTTTTTTTTTTTTTTTTTTCTGTTGAAGCCATTCGAATTTGCCATTGCGTGAAATCCCCATCCTCCCTCGCCAGCTCCTCGCATAGCCTCCCTCTGCCCAGTGTCGCCACTCCCCGCAATTTTTATAAACGGAGCAAAGTTGGTGGCCCAGCACGTGAAACCCCCCTCCAGCCTTGCCCAACACCACCCTGCGTTGCCTGCTGTCTGCCCAGCGTCACCCTGCGACATTGTCCATCTGTTCAGCGCCACCCTACGACGCTCATCCGTCTACCTAGCACTGCCCCTCCCCGCAAGTTGATTTAAAGGACAGCAAAGACAATACTGGTGGAGCTCTGTTTTGCCGCCACCCCTGCTCAGCTTCATAGGTAACTTCTTAACCATTTTTCCTTCCATATGCTGTGGATCTGAATAAGTATTACCATTGTTCCACTTCTTTGTTGTTCCACAATGTACTTGGGATAAATCCAGCGCATAAATTAAATTTCTTATGGCTTAGGGCATGGAGAAATTAATGTTCTTCTTGTGTGGACCTGAGTTCAGAGTCTTAGTTGAATCCAGTGGCATAAATTAAATTTCTTGGGAAAAAATTGGATAAGATATCATATGTTTGTACTTGCCTTCAAACTTGCTGGTTATGTTGTATTTTGGAGCCGTTATTTGATTTCATGTATGGATGCTTGCAGATGAAATCAAGTCTGTTTATGTGAGAAACTTACCAACTACTGTAACTGCTTCTGAAATTGAGGACAAATTCAAGAAATTTGGTAAACTCAGTGAGGAGTGTGTGGTCGTTAGAAGTCGTAGGTCCATGTCCTTTGCACCTTATTGAATTGTTTTACTTCATTATAGCATTGACTTATATGAAGCTAAATGCTTATTGTGTGTAGAAGATTGAATTCCATGGAGTTTTTTTTTTTTGCTGAATTTGTTTGTTGAAATTCCATGGATTTTAGTTTTGATCTTTTATGCTTGATGACTTTTTGTACCATGCTTGATAACTTTTATTTATAGGCTTTCATGAATAATTTTTTTCTTTTGTTTGTTGAATAACGTTTTTCACTATATCCATGGATTTTAGTTTGCTGGGTAACTTTTTTCACTATTTCATGGACTTTTTTTCTTTTGTTTGCTAAAATTCCATGGATAGAATAGCATTTCAATTCTACTAAATTCCATGGACTTTTTTTCATTTATTTGTTTACTGAAATTTCATGGATTTTAGTTTTGATCTTTGATGCTTGATGACTTTTTGTACCATTCTTGATAACTTTTATTATAGGCTTTCATGAATAACTTTTTTCTTTTGTTTGCTGAATAAAGTGAAGATGTTCGATAACTTTACTTTATTTAGATTAGGTTCAAATGAATAACTTTTTTCTTTTGTTTAGACTAGGTTCAAATGACATGCTTTATTACAATTTAAATTAAGCAAATACTTTGTCAAATGACCACTCCTCTCATTGGCATTCTCAGTTTTAGTGTGATGGGGGAAGAGGAAGATGAAATGCCACCCAGGCCTTTAAGTCGATTCACAGTTGTATGTTGGTCCCATAAATCCATACTACCTGCCGAGGCCTCAAAATACATATGGAAATCCCAACGTTTACCATGTGGGTAGTTAGGTTGATATCTTTTATTTTTTAATAAAATTTGTTTGACATGCTTATGAATCTAACAAATTTCATAATCGCAACATCATTTTTACATAAATTTTCCCTACCCTCCGTCGAGTAATCCAGAGGACTTTAGATGAGTTGAAGATTCATTCCAGATATACATATCTTAATTTTTGAACCAATGTCCAACAACTAACATGTTAATTTGTTTAAAGTCATTCTTATTTTTTCTAACAACGCCCCTGGTTGAAGGATCTGCTAATGACACCTTATATGCCTTACCTTTCGGGGAGTAATTCGGAGGACTTTAGGCTAGTTGAAGATTTAGTCAAGGTATATTTCTCCAGATTTTTTAACCAAATTTAAAAAATTAACATGTTAATTTGGCAAAAGTCATTCCATTTTTTCTAACAATGTATTTGTTTAAGCAGATGTCACCTTATATGCCCTACCCTTCGTCAAGTAATCCAGAGGACTTGAGGTAAGAAACGTCTCAAGTAGTGCAGAATTTGACCAAAATGTTGGAAGTAAATCACGGATGACTGATCAATGCGCAAATGCTACTGGTGGTATTAATGTTTGCTTTGACTTTAAGACTGCTAATATTGAATTGATGCTAATCTATCCATATTTTTGTGTTTCTAGAAACTTTATCTGACACAAATGAAGAGGCAGTGGTTACAACTGCTGTCCTGGATGATGGTGTACGAGTTGAAACACCAAAATTTGGTATGGAATTAAAGTGATAAAGAGTTTACGGCCTATTATAAGAGATATGCCAAGCAAGATGGTTTTGGTGTAAGGACACAGCGAACAATAGAGATGATGATGGGAGGGCTATCTATGTGACCTTTGGTTGTGCTTGTGGCGGAAAGTACCGACCTAGGCACAGTAATATCTCGAGGCCATGACCAACAACTAAAACAGATTGTAAAGTAAAGGTAAATGCGGCGTTGAGTAAGAATGGCAAATGGGTTATATACCTTCAGACCTTCACTTTCAATTGTGCACCCAGGTATGTATGGCCCAGATTCACCAACTCTGTTGACCGAGCTGAATGTCGTGGTGTTTTCTTGTTCATTCCCCACATGATTAGTTGCAGTAGCAATGGAAGAACTTTGAACAGTTTATTCTGTTTGGCCCCCTGTGTACAAAAAGATAGGCTAATGAGTTGGGTAGCATTATATTAATTTTCATACAAAAAGTAAATAAAATAATATAAATAAAACTCCTACAAATAATATAACGTCATCATTGAAAGAAATAAATAAAATGTAGATTTAAAAAAAAATAATGATGTTGAATACCAAGTCCAAAACAGAAGTGGTTGAAGACATGTGCACAAGCTGTTTTCATTACACAATTTTCATTACAAATGAAAATTTAATGAACATAGGGAAAGTACCATTACAATTGATCCATTAAAAAATGGAGTACAATACAACATGCTATTTGCATACAATTTATTCGAACCAAGCCAAAATTATTACAAATATGACAACCTAATAAAAACACAATAATTTACAATTTTCCTTTCACAGAGTTGTCTCTCTCTCTCTCTCTCTCTCCCTCTCTCATACTTTATCTTCCCTTTTACGAACTTCATGCTCGCACAACAATACGTCATCCCACATCTTCCAAACTTTATTCTCTTATACGAATGTTCTCCTCTAGCAAGTGAAGTATATCCACCCAAATGAAAAATTCACAGCTCCTATCTTCTCTCTGCATACAATACAAATATTTAATTAAAATAATAAAGCACACCGTGTAAAATCAAACTCAATATGCTAATTAACATGATAAGTTGCTTTACTGTGTTATAGTTTGGGTAGGCAAAAAATTTCCTTTTGGGGTTTTTGGTAGTGTGCGACTTCTTTAGCTTGGCTTTCAAACCACACCAACAAGTTGGTGTTTCAAACACAAAATCATCAAGTACAGACGATGATGATTGGGTTGATGCCATGCGTGATTCTGAAAAACCAATTAGAAGTTTAGATTTGTAAAGAGGTTGAGAGAGGGCCCTTATGATGAATCATGAAGGTTCAGAGTGATGCTCTAAAGAGGTTTTCCTTTCTTTCCACCCTAAGAAACTTGTGCTTTAGTGGAAAATCAAAGTAAATCCTCATCTCATTCCAATTCCAATCCCAGATATGAAGCGTATAAATGCTTTGTGATCAAGATTTCCGACGAGAGAAGACTATCCCTTAAAAATATCAAGTAGCACCAAAAACAACATACCAAAACTTAATTCAAGCACAATACAAATTCAACATATACAAGCTCCTTTAATGACCAAGGTGAGTCCATGGGAAAAAAAGCGTCAATACAAAACAAAGAGTTTGTACCATGAAAGATATAAAATGATTAGATACAAGCATATTATATTTCTAATGAAAATTGATAATCATTAGATTTCACTTTAGTACATCAAATAATAAATACCATTCTATATACGAATCCTAGATAGTAGAAATCGCAGATCATCACAGTGCAATCTACATGATATTATTAGCATGCAAATGTTTTTTCACAAACATGACAAACCTCACCCTTTTTGGGGCTACCCAACAAAAATTAACAAAAACAAAAACAAAATTAACAGAGATGCCTAATCTCATTCCCTATTTGCCCATCACATGTTCAGGGTCCACGAATCCCAACCCCACCTTCCTCCTCTGAGATGGTTGATAAATGTTTTGCAAAATGGCCCATCAACACCACTCCACTCCACCTTGCAACTACTGGGTGCAATGCAACTCAAATTTTTTTAACCAAACAGACAACTAAAGCTTAATACATTGCAACTATGATTTACATTTTTTGGAAACCTAAAGCTTAATACACTACATATCACAGCATCCAAGCATATCAATAGACAATATATTAATACAAATTATCCAAGCATATCAATACACAACATGTTAGCATAACAAAGAAGAAGAATGAGGGCTTACCAGCATCGAAATGACAGAGTAAAAAAATGTTCGGTGTAAACCCTAGAATCACATAGAAAAAAATGAGGTATCTGAAAAATTTGAAGAAGATTAATAGGTCAGCAGAATAATTTTGCACCTTTGGTCCTAAGTTTCTGCACGCACCTTTGGTTCCGAGTTTCTGGGTTTGAAGGGGGCTTCAGGAGGGAATCTAGCTCGCTAGGGGGGAGGGGAGGGGGGTCTGAGGGGGCTTCGTAGAGTGGGAGGGAACGAGCGAGGTATTTGAGGGTCTTTGGGAGATAGGGTTTGAGGCGAAAATCGACTAGGGATGAACTTTGGTTTGCATCTGAGGGGGCTTCGTCGAGTGGGAGGGGGTCGCTAGGGGTTGGAGGGGTCTTCATCGAGTGGGAGAGAAGAAGAGATATGAGGGGGCTTCGGAAGGGAATCGTTTCGCATGGGGTTGGGGTCTTCATTGAGTGGGAGGTAATGAGAGGAAATCGTCGCTAGGGCATTGGGGGGGGTTCTGCTTGCTCTTTTTTTTTTCTCTTCGTCGAGTGGAAGGGAACGAGAGGGAACAAACAAGAGGGAACGAAAGGGAGGGAACAAGAGGGAATGAGTGAGTTGAATTTTCCTCCGGTTTACTGAACCTGGGTTGCCACGTAACGTGTGGGGAGTGTGTTGGTAGACCGGTGGATGCAAATAATTTTTCCTTAAGATAACCTAGATAAGTTGGCTGCCATAAGTCATTATAATTTATACTGCTCTAGTGATCACTAATAAGTTTGATTGCATTGATTAGGGGTGGTAATTTGTATTTGTATTAATTCTGAGTATTAGACTATATAGATTATTTTGAACACAATCCATTAAATTAAACGGATTATACCTTAAAGTTTTAACACAATCCATATAAATAACGGAGGACATGACATTACCCACATAATTCGTTTAATATTTAATTTTTTTTGGTTAATCTGAACATGACTCGTTTAGCTTGTTTTATATAAATAGGTTGAACTAACCTATATTTTTATTTTGACTAGATTTATATGATTTCATATATCATTCATGGACAACTATATAAATCATTCTCAATCATAATTGGATTTATTATAAAATATTTTATGATTAATATCCAAACTAATAATATATAAAATACTAGATATTTCCATAAAATAATTAAGTAGCCAAATACTAATATTGATATTAGATTTCAACAACAATAGATGCACATAAAACTAAACAATTAAAAAATTTAAAAATAGAATTTATTTGTATTATATAGGTTAATTGCAGATTTGTAGGTTAATCTGCAATTGATTCAAATCCATTTATATAAAACCCAAACTCACTTATTGAGTCAACTCATTTTGACCCAAATGCATTTATATTAAACCCAAACTCACTTATTTCAGGTCGTGTTCCTGTTTTATTCACATATGTGTCATATATTGCCACCTTGATATCAACTATCAATGCAAAATCTTTAGTTTTAAATTATTCCAAAATTTGAATTTCTTTTTCACAATAAATTTTTAGATTAATTAATGCTAAGTAATCTTTATTTAAATTATTTCATTGTATAATATGCAATTAAGTAAATATGGGGGCATATGGAACGTCTTCTCAGGGAATGGAACTTATAACTCCAATGAAAAAAAAAATTCAGTGGCACGCTGGCAGCTGCATGAGGGTAAATGCTCATCATAACTTTGATGAAAAATATACAAACAAGCTCTAAATACATAAATCTTGTATAACCTCTATAAAATAAATAAATAAATAAATAACAAGATACATTTTTACAAAAGCTTACACAATGCTTTTACCTGTGCTAACCATACTCTTCTACTTTTGGATAATAATACCTTTACATGTCATTACTACTGCTTTAGTATCCTCTCTTTTTTTTTTGTTTTTTTTCCTTTTACTTTTTGAATATGATTAAAAATATCAAAATATGACTTTTTGTGTAATCTAAAAAAAAAATAAATTCAATGAACTAACTAAATAATATAATTTAATTAAAAATAAACTCAATTTTATAAAAATTGACATTTTTTTACTCTTTAAGTGAATTTTTATAAAATCAAATTTATTTTTAATTAGATTACATGATTACGTTGGTTGATTGAATTTATTTTCTTTTAAATTATGCAAGGTCATGTTTTGAAATTTTTAATCTAATTTTTTTTAAATAAATAATAAAACAATAGTAAAAAAAAGTATAAGAGTATCATTGGGCCATTGGCCTTTATTTTTTATTTTTTTGTTCAAGTCCACTTGGGAGAGAGAGAGAGAGAGAGGGACTCAAATGGTGAGCCATGTGATAGATGCGAACTGCGGTGACTAGGAGTGATAAACGGTCAGTCTGGACCGAATGGACCGACTAGACTGAGACTGAGACCGGTCGGTCTTGGTCCATGTTTTAGAGGACCAAAAAGTTTCAGTTCGGTCTTGGTCCAAGGTTTTTTCACCATAGACTGGACCGGACCGGACCGGACTGAATGAAAAATAAAAATAAAAAATATAATTATTTATGTAATAATTGTACAATTTATTATGTAATTTTCATCTAACGTATCACCATTAGCAATAGAAAATTTTAAATATGTTATTAACACTTTTTAATATTCTATCAATTAACTAATATATAATATCAATTAGCTAATTATATAGTAATTAAATAAATTAATAATGTAATTTTTATCTAATTTATTATCATTGACCATATAAAATATTTTTTTATTATGTTAGTTACATAATCCACATTAATAAGTCACTTAATTTTAATTTAGTCTTTTAAATAAGGTTTTTTAATAATTAATTTTAATAAAAATAATAATTAGGCCGGACTGAATGGACCGGAGTGATAGGTACCGGTCCAGTTCAGTCCTTATGGGAGTTTGGTCTGGTCCAGTCTGAAAAATGATGGATCGAAAATGTTTAGTCTATGACCGAACGGACCGGAGTGATAGGTACCGGTCCAGTTTAGTCCCTATGGGAGTTTGGTCTGGTTCAGTCTGAAAAATGATAGATCGAAAATGTTTAGTCTATCACCAGATAGGATCAACGGATTTGCACCTTTTGCAGTGACATTGGATGGTGTAAACAGCCTTTACTAAATTATGTCTCTTTTTGTTTTTTGAGAAAATTATGCCTCTTTTCTAAGAGCACACCGCTGCTATAAATGATATTTGCTGTCATATAGGTCGTAAAAGTTTGATGGACTCTTTTTTATAAAGAAAATGATAATATCCTCATTGGATTTATTCTCTTAATTTAACTATTTATGTATTTAATTTTATTTTTTAAAAATACTTAAAATAAAAAATATAAAAATACAATTTACACTAACACCATCCCAAATGGACAAACTCAAGTTTCATATACCACTACCCAAAAAAAGAAAACGCGCCATACTTGTACAATCCAGTAATGCGTGTAACTTACTCCGTGTTAATGACCTAGCAACCAACGGATTTGATCAATTCTCTCTCTCTCTCTCTGAAGTTTGAATATAGATATTCCACAGAGAATAAAACCTATACAAATAAACTATGTCACGAAATTTCTGAAAGAAATTGAAAAAAAAAAAAACAAAAAGGTATCAGTACAGGAAGACAGACAATAACATAACACTGACAACGTCCCAACCCCACCAGACTGACTGAACAAAGCAAGAAAAAGAAAAAGAAAAAGAAGAGGGAGGTGAAAGAGAGGGGACCTGTACCTGCGAAAGTGGGTGGCGTTATATAATTATATATATAAATATATATATATATATATATATTTATATATCAAACTGCAGACATTTTTATTGGTTGATGTTGGTCACACGTTCTATACTTGATGGTGACGATGATGATCATCGTTTATATTCTCTCATTACTATTACTGTGATTTCTTTTGCTGATCTCATCAGTATATCACAGTTACTGATTCAAGCTTGTGCTATAAAGTCACAAAATGGTTTAGCTAAAGTTGCAAATTAATGGTTAAGTTCATGGATGATACAGACAGATCCTTCGGGGCCAACCCAGTGACAATAATATTGTAAATATTGCAATATGAATCTCATCATCTCAAATCAGTGCATAGAAAGATCGAATGCAGAATGCAATCGGCCTTTCCCACCTTTAAATATCACACTTTGTGCTTAAACAATTCTAGTTTCAATCTAAATGGAAACAATTTTACATTTTGCTAGAGCTAATTATAATTATAAGCAATAATGGCAATTGTTAGAGACATGGGCAGGCAGACAACTTTTTACAAGGTAAAGTGCATAAGTTGAGGCTTAAACCCATAACTACATACACAAAAATGTTAGATGATGGGAAAAGATTATTAATTTAGTCATTCAATTAATATTATTGTTGATGTCGTGTTTTGCAGGCTCGGGCAAATTCACGCTAGTAGTGTACGAGCGATCACCTGCACAATCACAAGGGAGGACCTCGGGGTCCGTTGATCCTCTGATACTTAAGTCAGTAGTTGTTGATGGAGATGATGAATTGTAAAATGATTTATAATGGATTTGTTTAGACTTTTCACCATTATCTCTCCTTGTAATCACCTTCTTGACTTGTTGCTGGTCATGCTTTTTTATATCTGCCGACTTGGTCTCCGTGGTAACGGAGTGTTTGATAATAGGAGATGATATATCGGTGTTGTCTATTCGCCGAGCTACTTTCATGGTGTCAATCTACCGAGCCAGCAAGTTATTTGTTGCTCGGGCCTTGGACCGCATTGAATGCGGTACACCTTCCATTCTGGGTTCCTTCATGCCTCATTAATGCCGAGTATCATCCGCTATGATTTCCCTTACTTGGTAATGAGTGCTGTGTTCATTCCCTTACAAGCTGTGACGCCCCAACTCCCACGTACGAAAAATCTCGAGAATCGTGACGTCAGGATGATGATAATACGGGTCACGCATCCCAACGATAAATGTCAAGTGTGTGTACAAGCAATAGTGTACAATAAAAATAAGTAGCGGATAATATAAATAAGTCACTAAGTACCAGAATTTGTTTAATACAAATATCCAAATACAAAGCATCTTAAAACAAAAACCAATGTCCCAACATAATACAAGAGTTGAAAAACACAAATACAAGTGATCTCAGATCACTCCTCCTGCGAGCCAAATCCTTAAGCTCAGCATCTGCATCATCAACATCAAAATCTGCGATACCATTAAATGGTACCGCAGATAAGTTATAATCAAAACAACCTGAGATAAAAACCTATTAATGCAACCAACCATGCATGCATATGATGAAATATGCACCAGATCCAAAAATATCATTTTTTTCGAAAATGGATATTTTTCCAACACACACCAAAATCCCAATTGGCCCAAAACATTTCCATCAAAATATTTCCACAATTTTCCCTGAAAATGGCCCAAAACTTTAACCATCATTTTCCCAGAAAATGACTCACACGAAAACCATTATCCAACACACGTCATTTTTCCAGAAAATAGCCATTATTCATTTTATCCGTGGGCACCATGATCTCCCCTAGGGATCATCCACATACCCTGGCTACATAACGAGCGATGCCCAGTTTCGCACCAAGTGTGTTCGTGGCCAAGCATCTTCTAGCCCCCTCTAGCATAGGGGCCACGGAGTCGGCACGAGAGTTTTAGCATCCCGTTGTCGCCCGGCGACAACCCAGGGGATGTCACTCAGTATATTTCGCTCCCGAGTGACCAGAGGAGCTCCATTAAGATAATTCCCCATCTCGGCTTGGGGTCGTGATACACACGCACCTGGAAATCATTTCCACATGAAAACCCAGTTTTCAAATATCCACATGAACATGAATGCGATTATCCGAAAACCCAGTTTTCATTTACAAACATGATCATGTGTGCAAATGCAATGTACCAAACCGATATCAATATCCAATAACTAACCAAATCACAATATAGCCAATCACACAAATAACTCCATCCTCAATCCATCCGACCCCCTACTCCTCGGATTCAGTCCGGAATAATCAACCAGAATACAGTGAAATGATTTAGTGCAAAAATATATTTAAATCTCAAAAGATGTTTGGAAAAATACTTACAGCGCTATATAATAATTTTCGGAGGATCACGAATGAGCTAAAAGCCACAAAACAACAACAGATTAGTGTAAAATACATTGTAGCCGTGGGTCTCAAAAACCCACTTTTGAATGGGGTCAAAACAAGACTCGAGATTGCTATGGTAGGGTCTAGGGAGGTCGGTGAAGCTAGTGGTGGTGGCCTTTGGCCGTGGGTGACGGTGTAGGTGGCTGTTTAAGGCAAAAAAGGGTCAAATCGGATATGTGGTTAATGCGGCTTCACCGGTGACGGATCGAAACTGGGGTTAGGTCCATTAGGTAGCTTGGTGGTCGAGAAGAAAGTGGTGAAGAAATGGTGGCTGGAGGTGGCCAGACGGCGACGCTGGAGCACACAAGGCCGCGCGGCTTCAAACTGTGAGTGGAGGCTCACGGCGGCACAAGGCGGCCTGAAAATGATGGAGTGAGGTTGCCGGCGGCTAAGGAAGAAGGTGGAAAGGGCGGTGTCTACTACGGTTGGCGCACGGCATTACCGACTGGGAGAGGTAGGTTCGGCCGAATGATAGAAAGGGAGAGGGGCTCGTGCGCGGGAAGAAGGAGAAATAAGAAGGAAGAAAAGAAGGGAAAAAAAAAGAAGAGAAAAAGAAAAGATGGGGAAAAGAAATGAGGTCCAATCCTCATAACTTCGGTCACAAAAATGATCCAACGAAAATGATTTTAAAACTGTAAACTAAATAAAATAATTCAAACACATTGAGAAGTTTAAATAAAACAACAATAATTTTAAAACCCATAAACAAACTAATTTAAATTCAAGATCACTTTAAATGCAAAACAATAATTAATAACCCGAAATTTAAAAAAAAAAAAAAAATTTTCACAACTTAAAATATTATAAAATAATATAGCAAAACGCCCATAATTTTAAAACAAGAGAATCAATATTTAAATTCATTAAAATAATCATTTAACAAAAATACACTAAAATACAGGGTGTTACATCCTCCCCCACTTAAATAAAATTTCGTTCTCGAAATTGACAAGGTCAAACATTAAAGCTAAGACAGGGATAAGATTCGACTGAGAGCAGATTTAAGAAACATACTAACAAGGTCAACCAAACAAATACGGATACTGCTCCCTCATGTCAGCTTCTCTCTCCTAAGAGAAATCTTGAGCCAATGGATCACCCCATGACACCTTCACCAAAGGTATCGTCTTGGACCTTAATCTTTGCTCTTTCCAATCCACAATCTGTGTCAGAACAACTTCATAGGTAAGGTTAGGCTGAAGTTGAATACGTTCCGGGTCAACAAAACGTGGTTCTTGTTGTCCAAAACTCTTCTTCAACGATGATACATGGAACACATCATGAACATCCCAAAATAATCCGGCAATGCAACTTTATAAGCAACAAGCCCAACCTTCTCCACAATCTGAAATGGGCCAACATACCTCGGGTTAAGCTTTCCCTTCTTACCAAAGTGCTTAACGCCTATCATAGGAGAGACTTTAAGGTAAACCCAATCACCTTCCTCAAAGGATAAGTCTCTTCTCCTCATATCTGCATAACTCTTCTGACGACTTTGCGCTTCCGCCATTTTATTTTTTATAACCCAAACTTGATCTTTCATTTCTTGAATTAACTCAGGCCCAATTAATTTACTCTCACCCACTTCATCCCAACACAAAGGTGATCTGCACTTCCTTCCATACAAAACTTCATACGGGGCCATCTGAATGGAGGCATGAAAAATGTTATTATACAAAAACTCTATTAACGGCAACTGATTTTTCAAACTCCCCTGAAATTCCATTACACATGCCAGCAACATATCCTCTAGAGTCTGAATAGTGCACTTTGACTAACCGTCAGTTTGAGGTTGATAAGCAATATTGAACTTCAACTTAGTGCCTAAAGCTGCCTGCAAACTCTTCCAAAAATGAGACGTGAACTGCGGGACTTGATCCGATATAATACTCTTGGGTATTCCGTGCAAACACACTATCTCCTTAATATACAACCGAGTCAGCTTTCCCAAAGAGTCGGTATTATTGACAGGCAAGAAATGGTCACTCTTGGTCAACCAATCAACAATTACCCAAACTGAGTTCTTTCCACTAGGAGTCCTTGAAAATCCCAATACAAAATCCATAGAAATGTCATCCTACTTCCACTTAGTAATAGGGAGAGGTTGAAGTTTAGCAGCAGGTCTCTGATGTTCAGCTTTAACTCGATAGCACGTGTCACACTTTTCAATAAACATAGCGATATCCATCTTCATGCCTTCCCACAAGAAATTTCTCTTTAAATCTTGATACATCTTAGTGCTTCCAGGATGCACTGAATATAGAGTCGCATGAGCTTCTGCCAAGATTCGCTCTTTAAATTCAGAATCTCTGGGAATCACTCTTCGATCCCGAAACCGAAGAACACAATCTTTATCCAAACTGTAGTGCATGGGTCCTCTAGACTTCCTGACTCTCTTCCTGATATCTAACAACTTTGGATCCCTTCTCTGGAGAGTCTTTAATTTTTCAAAATCCACTACTTGAATATCCAAAACTGAAGATAGCAATTCTTCTTGCTGCGAACTCTCAATAAGAAGTCTCCTCATCCCACAAAGGAGAGATTCCAAACCTGACAACTCTGCCTCATCTACCAACTGAGACTTCCTACTCAAAGCATCAGCTACTAGATTCGCCTTCCCTGGATGATATTTGATCTCACATTGATAGTTGCTAATCAGCTCTAACCATCGCCTTTGTCTCATATTGAGATTCTTCTGAGAAAACAGATGCTTCAAACTCTTATGGTCAGTGTAGACTTCACAAACTTTCCCATACAAATAGTGTTGCCATATCTTAAGAGCAAACACTACTGCTGCCAACTCCAAATCATGCGTGGGATAATTTTTCTCATGAATTTTTAACTGACGAGATGCATAAGCAACAACTCGTCCCTCCTGCATAAGAACACACCCTAACCCAAACTTGGATGCATCACTAAATACCATAAACGGCTTGTGTGGCTCCAGAAGTGCCAAAACAGGCGTTGTTGTCAATCTCTTCTTCAATTTTTGAAAACTCCTCTTGCATTTATCTGACCAAACAAATTTAGTATTCTTCCTAGTCAAAGCAGTGAGAGGTTCGGATAATTCTCGGATGGTGTAGACACCACTTGAACCAAAAATGCATTAACTCCACAACCTGTATCCCTCTTTGCTTGGACTGCAGATATAACAGCTAGTTTCACTTTCAACTTACTCCCCAAAAATTTCAAATAATCTCCTTCTGGAAGCTGGAAAACAATTACCCGACTTCTATAATTAATGCATGCAAAATACCGATACAACCAGTCCATCCCAAGAATAATGTCGAACTCGAGCAACTTGAATACAATTAAATCCGCCTCAAGTGTCCTTCCACCAAAATCCAAAGGACAGCCCATCGCAACTTTAGAACACCACACCATCTCGCCATTGGGAAGAGTCACTACCAAAGATTACGATAAGGGCTCCGTGACTAAGTTGCACATTCGTGCAAAAGTGGCAGATACAAAAGACTGAGATGCTCCAGAGTCAAACAAAGTACATGCATAAAAATCATACAAGCGGACTCTACCAGTAATCACCTCGGCATCCTGGGTCTCTGGAGTCTCGTAGTCGATGTCCCCGGGAGTCACAGCATACACCCGAGCCTGCACTACTTGCTTCTGATTACTCCTTCCACCACGACGACCTCCACGACTTACTTGAGATTGATTAGGACACTCGCGAGCAAAGTGTCCCGACTGGCCACATCTATAACAATGGGTGGTCCCACTCTGACGGCACTCACCCTCGTGAGCTCTATTACATCTACTGCAAACTAGGGCTCGGCCCCCAATACGCACCCCAGAGGTTGCTTGTGAATGGGCCCCAATCCTTTGTACAAACTTTCATGGTGACCTAGAACTGCCAAAACTCCGCCTCTTTTGACCTGGAGGGGAGCCCACCACAAAACTATTCTCATACTCTGCGATGGTGGCCATATCAACCAACTGCTGAAAATTTAAAATCTGATGGCAAGCCACTTGTCTGCATATCTCAGGTCGCAGACCCTCCTGGAAACGCTAAACTCGCATCTACTCAGTAGAAATCAAGTGAGTAGCAAATCGCCCAAGCTCCATAAATTTTCGGGCATACTCTTCCACAGACATATTCCCTTGCACCAAATTGTCAAATTCCCCTGCCTTTTGCCGCCTCAGAGAAACAGGAAAGAAACGATCATCAAATTCTTTCTTAAACTGTTGCCAAGACACAGTAGCAAAGGATCCCAACTCCATCACCAATAACTCTCGCTTGCCTCCAATCAGCTGCGATACCTTGTAGCATATAACTTGCATACAAGACTTGTTGAGCTTCAGTACAACCACAAACTTCAAACGTCCTTTCTAAGTCCTCTTTACATCTTCTAGCTCACAGTGGCTCCTCTTCACCAGTAAAAGCAGGTATCCTATGCACTAGAAAGCGCTCATAGGTGCACCCAGCTTGAACCACTCTATTCAAATCTCCTTGTGGCGGCTGGAAATTTTGTTGGAGAAATTCCGTCATTCTGTTCAACGCCCTTGCTATGGCATAGTTTCCGTCACCCCATGGCAACTCATCCTTAGGCACTTCAGTCGGCCTCCATGGTCTGACCCTTTTCCTGCCAAAGCGTAACCGTCAACCCCACTTAAGTCTCCGGACAAAATTTAAATAAGAGCAAAAGCAACACCCAAATAAAATAAAATAGTACAACATAAAATAAAAGAGAATAAAACCAACAAAATATAATAACGTACAATAAATTAAAACCATTAAAAATAACATACTTCAAACAAATTAATTTCAAATCACAACTTTAAAAAATTTCTGTACTTCACCTACGGGACATGTGGTTTTACCCAGAGTCGAACCGCTCTAATACCACCTGTGACGCCCCAACTCCCACGTATGAAAAACCTCAAGAATCGTGATGTCAGGATGATGATAACACGAGTCACGCATCCCAACGATAAGTGTCCAATGTGTGTACAGGCAATAGTGTACAATAAAAATAAGCAGCAGATAATATAAATAAGTCACTAAGTACCATAATTTTTTTAATACAAATATCTAAATACAAAGCATCTTAAAACAAAAACCAATGTCCCAACATAATACAAGAGCTGAAAAACACAAATTCAAGTGATCCCAGATCACTCCTCCGGCGGAGCCTAATACTCAGGCTCAGGCTTAGGCTTAGCATCTGCATCATCAACATCAAAATCTGCGATACCATTAAATAGTACTGCAGGTAAGTTATAATCTAAACAACTTGAGATAAAAACCTATTAATGCAACCAACCATGCATGCATATGATGAAATATGCACTAGATCCAAAAATATCATTTTTCCCGAAAATGGATATTTTTCCAACATATGCCAAAATCCCATTTGGCCCAAAACATTTCCATCAAAATATTTTCACCATTTTTCCCTAAAATGGCCCAAAACTTTAACCATCATTTTCTCAGAAAATGACTCACACGAAAAGTATTATCCAACACATGCCATTTTTCCAGAAAATAGCTATTATCCATTTTATCCATAGGTATCATGATCTCCCCTAGGGATCATCTGCATACCCTGATAACGAGCGATGCCCAGTTTCGCACCCAATGCGTTTGTGGCCAAGCATCTCTAGCCCCCACCAGCAAAGGGGCCACGGAGTTGGCACAAGAGTTTTACCATCTCGTCTGATCCCGTTGTTGCTCGGCGGCAACCCAGGGGACGTCACTCAATATATTTCGCTTCCGAGTGACCAGAGGAGCTTGACTGAGATAATCCCCCATCTCGGCTTGGGGTTGTGATACACACGCACCCAGAAATTATTTCCACATGAAAACCCAGTTTTTAAATATCCACATGAACATGAATGCAATTACTTGAAAACCCAGTTTTCATTTACAAACATGATCATGCGTGCAAATGCAATGTACCAAATCGACATCAATATCCAACAACTAAGCAAATCACTATATAACCAATCACACAAATAACTCTATCCTCAATCCATCCGACCCCCTACTCCTCTGACTGAGTCCGGAATAACCAACTAGAACATAGTGAAATTAGTTAGTGCAAAAATATATTTAAATCTCAAAACATTTGAGAAAATACTTACAGTGCTATATAATAATTTTTGGAAGATCACGAATGAACTAGAAGCCATAAAACAACAACATAACAGTGTAAAATACACTGTGGCTATGGGTCTCAAAAACTCACTTTTGAAGGAGGTCAAAACAAGACTTGAGATTGGTAGGGTAAGGCCTAGGGTGGTCGGTGAAGCTAGTGGTGGTGGCCTTTGGCCGTGGGTGGCAGCGTAGGTGGCTGTTTAAGGCCAAAAAAGGTCAAATCGGATATGTGGTTAATGCGGCTTCACCGGTGACGGATCGGAGTTAGGGTTGGGTCCATTAGGTAGCTGGGAGCTTGAGGAGGAAGTGGTGAAGAGATAGTGGCGGGAAGGCAGCGCTGGAGCACACAAGGCCGCGCGGCTTCAAGCCTTGCGTGGAGGCTCACGGCGGCACGAGGAGGCCTGAAAATGATGGTGTGAGGTTGCCGGCAGCTGGGGAAGAAGGTAGAAGGGGCAGTGTCGACTATGGTCGGCGCATGGCGGTACCGACTAGGAAAGGGAGGTTCGGCCGAAGGAGAGGAAGGGAGAGGGGCTCGTGCGCGGGAAGAAGGGGAAATAAGGAGGAAGAAAAGAAAGAAAAGAAAAAGAAGAGAAAAAAAAGATGGGGAAAAGAAATGAGGTCCAATCCTCATAACTTGGGTCACAAAAATGATCCAACGAAAATGATTTTAAAATTGTAAACTAAATAAAATAATTCAAACGCATTGAGAAGTTTAAATAAAACAACAACAATTTTAAAACCCATAACCAAACTAATTTAAATTAAAGATCACTTTAAATACAAAACAGAAAAATATAACCAGAAAACATTAAAAAAAAAAATAATTTTCACAACTTAAAATATCAAAAAATAATATAACAAAACGCCTAAATTTTAAAATAAGAGAATCAATATTTAAATTCATTAAAATAATTATTTAATAAAAATACACTAAAATATGGGGTGTTACACAAGCCTCGCCCGTACTCCCTATTGTGATAATGACCCGACCCGGATACCTCACTCGATGCCTGGCCCAAATACTATTATCTGGCCCAGGCTATGTCATGTACCCGGGCCCTATCCCGGTCCATACATCTGGCCTGGTTTAGCCTTGGCCTTATATCTGGGTTGTAACTTATATAGGGGATTTTCCCCCTCCACGGTACCTCGTGAATTTTTAGCATACTCGTGGGCTGGAAATTATAAGAAGTCTCGTTTCTTCTCTCTTCCTTTTGACTGATGTATGTAGAATTTGAATGGGCTCTTACATGTTCACTATTGAATGAACCAACCCCCTGGTCTGAAGGGATGCAGACCGGTTCCCATCCAATTAAAGGTGTTCCCTAACAAAAGATCGTTTAGGATTGGCCCGTTCAAATTTGCGTGTGGTAGATAAACGTCATTCCGTATTCCCGTAGCCGAGGCGTCTCTTTGAATTCTGTGCTGCTGTTTCATGTACCTGGTCGTTCCATCATGCCGCCCCTGTTTATTTCTCTCTTTCCTATCTTCCTTTTTCTTTCCTCTCGACATTCTTGTTCCGATTTCCTATCTATCTTTCCTGAGTCCCTAAACTATTCCAAGACTTTCGTCCATTACTACAATGGGTAAAAAAGTTGAGAACGATTCTTGACTCAAGTATTTTGCCAGAAAAGGGTGGACATCGGCTATGAACCAGAATGAACTCCGTTCACTTTGCAAAGAGTTTCCTCTTCCTGACGAAACTGACTTCGTACTTCCTCAACCCTGTGAAACAATGGTGGATGAGGATGGTCTGGCGACCAGAGTGGCCCTTTTTCCCCCAAATGTTTTACATTGAGCTGTATTTGCTATTTTACCGCCCGGTTCTTGATATTTTGGACCTTTTGCAACTTGCTCTTGCACAGCTTGCTCCTAACACTTGGGGCTTGATCCTCACCAGTTGCGTAGCTTTTCAGATTACTTTGAAGAGTTCAGAAGATTATCTCGATTTAACTGCTCGAGAGTTCTTATAGGTTTACTGAATAAACCGCATGCCGGGTAACATCTGTAGTTTTCAATCCTACTTGGCTGATAGATCTTTCGCTACTCTGGAGAATAAATACTCATCATCAAAGAATGGCATCGACGGTTCTTCTTTGGTTGCGGTCTCGGGTGGGAATGCTCGAAAGAATAAATCGAATACAATAAATTTCCCGTTCGGTTCGTTTGGGGCAAGGTACCATCCACCAAATCTCTTAATATTAAATTGTCGGGAGAGAAGAATTTAGAATCGCATATGTGATATCTTGGGTGACAACTCTTCCTTCCCTAGTGGAGACCGATTTATTATTGAACGATGATTACATCCGGCGCTATCTTGTTGCTCCCCATCGCAACCATGTGGTTGGTTGGGAATTCTTAATAGGGCCATCCTCTCCTCCAAGAGAGCTATGCCCAAAGCAGCCCCGAGCAGAGGAAGGGGGTGCTGTTCCAGCATTGCCAGTGCCCGTAAGGGTGGTTCCTGTGAATCCCCCGCATCCCACAAAGCCGAGGGCCCCTCATAGAGAAAAGAGGGGCTCCTAACAAGTCGCTCTAGAAGGTGATTCTCCCCGGCTTGCCAAAAAGAGTAGAACTGACCAAGCAGCTGATTAAGCAGGCGAGGAGAGAGGTTCTGAGAGGGTCACCAAGAAGAGCAGCTCCCTCTGAGCAAACCAGAAGAGCCATTCTCGCGGAGTTGCAACTGCAGGCAGCTCTGACCAAGCAGCTCCTAATCTCTCCCGAGCTGCCCTTTCGAGAGGTATTTTTTTGAAACTTTTAAGATTTTTCTTCTTCTGCTACGTTCTTTCTAAACGACAACTGAATCCTACCTTTTCCTTCAGGCCATGATGAAGGAGAAGAAGCAGATATCTCCATTTCCTGTCTGTTTTCTTCAGTTTTTGACCATTCTGTGCCTCGAGGTGCTGGTCTGGAGACAGGGGTCTTTCCTTCTTTTGAGGAAGTTCTTAATCAGGAGGAGGCCCCAGCCTACGTAGTGCCAACTCCTTTTGAGGGAAGTCTTGACAAGGTAGAAACCTCACTTGTGGAGTGTTTGAATAATTCTCCCGTTGTTCCTTTGGAGCTCCCTAGTCTGACTCCTCCTGATTCGGATATTTCGACCATGTCTCTGGTTGACGTCGTGGACTTGGGGGTCAATCTTAGAGAAAGGCTAGCTCCTCCTGAAACTATGGGGCCACGCTCTAAGGAAGCCGTAGGGCCACTTGAGATTACAGAGCTGGGCATCGAGGAGACTATGGAACCAACTCCTCCTGAGGTTCTGGTCTCCTCCCTTATAATGGAACAGATCGCTGAATTGGTTCCTCCTTTTATTCCTGAACCTTCGGTCTTCCAGGTATTTGTTTTCCTTATTTTCTATTTGAAACGTTCCTTTCCCAGTTCTTCTTTGTGCCTCATGCCGTGTCCTCTATTCCAAGACAACATTGTTCCCTTGGCTACACCTCCCCCTACTGCTCATGAAGATGTCGTTATGGAGGTGGAGAATGGTTCTACATCAGACGGCAGTTCCCCCCGTTCAACGAACGCACAGGACGAGGGTTTGGCCCATGCTGAGGAACAGCTAAACTTTTAGTTCGTCCTCGTGCAAGACCCTTGTACCAAAGTTTCTTAGCAAAGTGAGGAGGAACCTGGTTTGCCCGTTTTGGATGCTGGGGCCATTCGTCCTTTAGTGCACGTAGGACCTTCCTCTTCCGGGCAAGGAAGTCGCCCAGGTCATAAGAAGGCTTGGTTGGAATCATGTGAAGCTCAAGCCCAAAAATTTAGGCCCCTTTTTACAAAAGTAAGCACTTCTCTTTCCTTGGTGAATTCCTGTTTTTCATATCCTGGCAATATTTGTAACACCTCGTTGGTCTTTCAAGCTGCTGATCAGCTGGGCGAGATGGTTTCTTAAGAGCGGGAGGCTCTTGAAGAAGACCTAAAAACTCAGAGTGAGTTAAACAAACTTTTGAACCTGCGCAGGGAGAGACTGATGGGTGACCTCCGCGCTCTAGAGGTAGAAAATGAATCCCTAAGGGGAAACAACGTGCTCTACCATGAGAAGATCCGTGCCCAAAAGAAGGAAGCTAAAGAGTTGGCACGTAGAGTGAAGATAATGGCCTTGGAACTCGAGTTCAAGGATAAGGAGACCTGGTTAAAGGATATGGAGATCGGAGTAGCTAATGGGAAGGTATCCATACTGACCGAAAAATTAGAGTCTGCACAGAAAGAACTTGCAAGTCTTCGAGTTCAATTTGATCTCCTTTTTTCCAAGAGGGGGAGTACCTAGGTCGAGGTTCAGAGGCTAGAGTCGAGATTGAGTCTGTTCAGGAGGAGCTAAGGCTAAGCAATGTTTCCTTCGAGGAGTTGACCAAGGAAAAGAAGCGTGCAGATGAGGTGCGACATATCTTTTTCCATAAATACATGGCCTTATCCAAAGAGGCAAATAGGATGAGAACTGTAGCTCGAAAGGCCATTCGTCATTTGCTGTCCTTTCTAGAAGCTGCCTGGCTCCGTGGGACCAAACTTGGATGTACGGGTATAAAGAAGTTCTCGAGCGTCTCAGGGAAGTGATACTTGAAAACCCTAAGACCAATCTCCGTTCCCTGGATCTTCGAAGTCTTCAGCCAAACAGGTTTGCCTATGAGAAAATGTTGACGTGGGACGTAGACAACCTACCTCTATCTTCCCGCGATGCTGCTCCTTAGTTTTCTTTTCTTTTCTTCTCTTTTAAAACCTAGACTTGCCTAGGTCTCGTTGTGGAATTGACAATTCTTTTCGAAATGTACATAACTCTGATTTTGTATGCATATATCTTCCGTTCTGCATGTACTTTCAACTTTCCTTTAGGGAATTTCTATTCTGGTCTTTGTTTTTTTTTTTAAAATGGTTGACTGAATACATTCTTCTTTGCTTGGCGAGGGTCAAGGTCCCTTGCTTGATTGGTTTGCATAGCTAAGTATCAGGTAGATGCTTTTATTTTTAATTCTGAGCTGGAACGTCTTGAGGTAATGAACATCTAACTTCCTGCATTGTTACCGAGTAGGTATCTCCTATGCTGGTACCGAGCATGTATCTTTTCGCATAAGTACCGAGTAGGTACCCTTTGGTACGAGTTTCACACGGGTACCTTCTGTGTGAGTACTGATCAGGTACCTTTGTATGAGTACCGATCAGGTACCTTTTCGTAGGAATACCAAGCAAGTACCTTTTGTAGTTTTTGCCTTGCAGGTATCTCCTGAGTGGGACCCCTTAAGGTTTCATTTGAGTTTCTCATAAATCCAAAATATTTGTTTGAATGTGCGTTGGCCCTCTTCGTCCCTTCTTACACGAGTTCAACCATTTCTTGACTCCACGTCAGTCCCCATTAAATGCGGGGTTAAATGGGGTGTTAATAACGGTTAGCATTTATGCACCTTCCGAGTTCCAAGGGACAACAGTTCCCCATAGGAAACACGCGTTCGGCTAGGAAAGCCGTGGGAGAACGTGGATGGTTAGGGTGGTTTTTAGGAGTTATGGTTCCCTGGGACATAAATTGCCATTATTGCCTATAAAATGGTGGCCTTTCCTGTTCCTGGGGATTCATACCCCGCTTTCACCTTTCATTTCTGAGGTTTGCGTGAGGCTGCGCTTTCTCATTTGGTGTTCGGGCTGTTGTTGGTTATGGTGGTTTAAATATCGAGGGATTAGATCATTGGTATTTCTTGCTCTTGCCCTCTTGCTTATGGTGCCTCACTTGTTATTGCCCCCTTCCTTACGAGGGTTGACTCTCGAAGCTGTTGCATCAGAACTTACTGCCTGCTGGTTCTAAGCTTAGTTGGAGCAAGGTGATGGCTCGATTGTGAGGTGAAGGTGGACAGGAATAGACGGACATTCCAGGGAGAAACCAACTATTTGAAATTTTTCAGTTCCGTCAGGGTGTTCTTCGTCTCAACCTTGAATCCTAGCTCGTTCTTCTGCGATCTGGGTTGGGTTCCATTGGACCCTGAACTCCTCCCTTCCTTCCCTTCTTCTTTTTGAGGAGGAAGATACCACAATGCTAAGCGCCCCGTCCAGCACCGTGTGGGAAGATATGACGTCTGGTTTTTGTATGGGCGAAGCCTAGACCTACCGGGTGGTCTCCTTCCTCCTTAAGACTCCGTGCTGCTAAGCATTTTCCTCCTATTTGGATGAAACTTCTTGCACTTTGTTGTTTTTTATGATGTAATGACTTCCTTGTAACCTTGGATAATAAAATATCTTGATGTTTGCCTTTATATACTTGTCTACACTTTTCCTCTCTGTCTTTGATTTTTATATCTTGAGATTTCGAAACCTTTTTGTTTAAGATCTACCAATCGTAGAATGCTGCCGCATGGCAATCTTCTTCAAATTTTGTTTTGTTTAGCCAAGTGATTGGGCTCATGATTTGTATGAACCGTGCAATGTAACAAATGAAGTAACTTTGCGTACCTTACCATCCGGTTCTTTCTTTTGTTGTCTTTTACTTGCGCTGACTCCGTGAGCCCTGCTCCCTGGCCAATGCATTTGGTTCTACACCTTTGCATGAAACTTGGCAATCATTTAGCTGTGTTGAGAATAGCTGTTAGCAGTTTGGAGAGCATGGCTCCATTCCTGTGCTTTATACTTTATGGATTGGTACTTATGGGTTGGTAGAGCCTGTGGGCCCTGCTCCCTGGCCAACACATTCAATTCTATACCAATGCACTAAGCTCGGCAGTCATTTAGCTACGTTGAGAATAGTTGTTAGCAGGTAGGAAATCATGGCTCCATTCCTGTGCTTTATATTTTGTGGATTGGTACTTATAGGTTGGTAGAGCCCATGGGCCCTGTTTTCTGGTCAATGCATTCAGTTTTGCACCATTGCACGAAGCTCGACAGTCATTTAGCTGCGTTGAGAATAGCTGTTAGCAGGTCGGAGAGCATGGCTCCATTTCTGTGCTTTATACTTTTTGGATTGGTACTTATGGGTTGGCAGAGGTCGTGGGCCTTGCTCCCTGGCCAATGCATTCTATTCTGCACCATTGCACGAAGCTCGGCAGTCATTTAGCTGCATTGAGAATAATTGTTAGATGGTCGGAGAGCATGACTACGTTCCTATGCTTTATACTTTGTGGATTGGTACTTATGGGTTGGCAGAGCTCGTGGGCCCTGCTCCCTGGCCAACTCATTCAGTTCTGCACCATTACACGAAGCTCGACAGTCATTTAGCTACGTTGAGAATAGCTGTTAGCAGGTCAGAGTGCATGGCTTCGTTCCTGTGCTTTATACTTCATGGATTGGTACATATGGGTTAGCAGAGCCTGTGGGCCCTGCTCCCTGGCCATCGCATTTGGTTCTTCCTTTGCACGATGTTTGGCAAGTCATGGTGTAGCCCTATTTGTAGGAGACACAATGATACAACATTCAAAAATTACTTGATAAGACTTTATATATGACAACTTTACACCTCTTTTTTTCCTGAGGTTGGCTTTTTTTTTTAATACAAAATACTTCCTTAAGTGCTCGGCATTTCATGGGTGTGACAACTCATGTCCCTTGTAGTCCTTAAGTCGATAAGAACTAGGCCTCCTCGTTGCAGCTACCACATATGACCCTTCCCATTTGGGGCCCAGTTTGCCTTCAACCTGAGTTGTGACTCCTATTTGCTTTAGAACCATGTCTCTGACCTTGAAGTTAAGAGGTCAGACATGTTTGTTAAAATACTGCTCGACCTTTCGTTTGTTGGCCGCTATTCGGCTTACTGTTTCTACCCGCATTTCTTCCAAGAAGTCCAAGTTTTCTCTAGTCTCTCGTCATTACGATAGGGATCAAAATGTTGTACATGGTACATGGGCCCTGCCACTTCTGCTATTATCATGGCTTCCATTCCGTAGACGAGGGAAAATGGAGTTTCTCCAGTAAGGGTCCTTACCGACGTTCGATAAGCCCATAGTGTGCTAGGAAGTTCCTCGGCCCATTCCCCCTTTTGACTTCCCAGCTTCTTCTTTAAGTTGTTAAGTATTATTTTGTTGGTTGCCTCTACCTACCCGTTGGCTTGCGGATGTCCTAGAGAAGAGTACTTGGTCTTGATTTTGAGCTCTGAGCACTACTCTTTATGATAGGAGCAGTCGAATTGTCGTCCATTGTCTGACAAGAAGCTTTTGGGAATTTTGAAGCTTTAGATTATGGATTTCCAAAGGAAATTTGTAACTGCACGGGCCGTGATGGTTGCTAATGCTTCCGCTTCTACCCATTTCGTAAAGTAGTCGACTACTGCCTCAACAAATTTTACTCTTCCTTTGCTTGTTGGGAAGGAGCCAATAAGGTCCAGTCCCCACTGTGTGAAAGGCCATGGGAGGTGACAGAAGTGAGTTTTTTTGGGTGGGCAGTGAGGAATAGGAGCATTTTCTTGGCACTTGATACACTTCCTTGCAAATTCGTCGGCATCTTTGTGAGAGTTAGGCCAATAATATCCTGCTCGGGTCGTTCGGATTGCTAGTGCCCTTCCACTAGCATGATTCCCGCATACTCTGTCGTGTATCTCCGCTAGGACGTACTGAGCTTGTTCGGACGAGATACACCTTAATAGCGGCTCGGCATAACCTCTCTTGTACAAGAGTCTTTCTACCAATGTGAATCGAGTTGCTCAGTTTCTCACTTTTCGGGCCTCCTCCCGGTCGCCTGGAAGGATTCCTTCTTGGAGAAATTTTAGGATGTTAGTTGCTCATTCAGGAGGTTGTACTGCCTCGATAGAAGATATTCAGATTCTTACAGCTGCTATGTCAATGGTCCGAATTATGACGTGATCTGGAAGTGGTATTTCATCTTGGCCCGATCTACTTCCTGGTTTTCTCCCATTGGGATTTGATGGACGGAAGAATATTGAAAAAGATCAAGCTCTTCTCCTACTTGTTGGAGATATTTTTTCAAACTTTCCCCTTTTGTAAGGAACTGTCCTGTTGCCTGCCCCATGACTATTTGGGAATCGGCCTTCACTTCAACTTCAGTAGCTCCCAATGATCTGGTAATGGTCAGTCCTGACAAGAGCGCCTCATACTTCGCTTCATTGTTGGTGACTATAAACCCGAGCTTAAGGGCGTAGTCAAGCTTTTCTCCCGAATCTGTTATTGTGTGTATTCCTAACCCCTCCAGTCCGGCAGGATGAGTCGTCGACATAGACCTGCCAAGACTTGCCTTATGACATTATGACTATCTCCTCTGGAAAGCTCAAAAATTTAGCCACAAAATCTACCAATACTTGTCCCTTGATTGCCATGCATGGAAGGTACTCAATCTCGAACTCGCTCAGTTCGATTGCCCAATTAGTCATGCCGCCGGATGTGTCTGGTTTTTGTAATATCTTTCTCAAAGGGACATCTGTATGCACTTTTATTGGGTGAGCTTGAAACTAAGGTCTTAACTGTATGGCCATGATCACAAACATGAATGCTAGCATTTATGTCTGGGCCTCTGCTCCCTGAAAGGCTCTGCTCACATAATACACAGGCTGTTGGATTCCTTTTTCTTCTCAAGTTAACACAGTAGATACTGCATTGGGTGATACGGCTAGATTGGCAGTCAGGTCTTCTCCTGGCATGGTTTGACTGAGTAAGGGTGGATGAGTTAGATATTTCTTTAGCTCGCCGAAGGCCTTCCGGCATTCCTCATCCCATTCTTGCGTCTTTCACAGAACCTTGAAGAATGGGCGGTAGAGATTGGTTGACTTTGCAATGAAGCAGTTCAGAACAGCTACTTTCCTTGCGAGCTTTGGGACCTCGTTGATCATTTGGGGTGGAGGTATATCCATTTTAGCTTTAACATTTTCGGGATTAGCTTCAATTCCATGCTCAGAGACCATGAATCCTAAGAATTTGCCTGACTCGACTCCAAAAACACACATCTGAGGGTTGAACTTCATCCTATACTTTCTAAGCACCGCGAAAGCTTCACGGAGATCATCAAGGTGTTGTTCCAATTTTTTAATTTTAGCCAAAAGATTGTCCACATATACCTCCATGCTTCTCATGATCTAATTTTTAAACATTTGGTTGACTAGTCGTTGATATGTTGCTCCCCGTTTTTAAGTCTGAATGGCATTGCTCGATAATAGTAGAGCCCTCGATATGTAATGAACGCAGCTTTTTCCTCATCATCTGGGCTCATTCTAATTTGATTATAGCTGGAGTATGCATCCATAAAGCTGAGTAGGGTATGCCCCGCCGTTGAGTCTACTATCAAATCTATTCTTGGGAGAGGGAAGCTATCTTTGGGACAAGTTTTTTTCAGGTCGGTGAAGTCGACGCACATTCTCCACTTTTCACTTGCTTTTTTTACCAACATGACGTTGGAGAGCCATTTAGGATAGTGAACCTCCCGAATGAATCCTGTGGTCAACAGGCGATCCACTTCTTCGGCGATGGCCGCATACTTTTTAGTGCTAAAGTTGCGATACTTTTGCTTGATTTTCTTTGCCTCAGGATTTACACTGAGGTGATGCTCTATTACTAATCTTCGATGCATGGCACCAGGCAAATACATCTCAGTGTTCGATGAGTAGCTGCTTCATGGATTGGCTCAATTCGTTGGACATTTTAGACCCCATTCGCACAGTTCGTTCCGGTTCATTGGGATCAATTGGTATCAAAACTAAAGGTCGTTAGGCTCTGCCTGCCTTAGAGCTTTTTCGTCCCTTACTTCCTTATGCAATTTTTTCAGAGCAGGTGGTGGGGGCGGGGTTGCTTCTCTACGATCCTCCTCAAGGGATTGTATTGAAATCGCGTTGGACTTCATCTCTTGAGTGTAGCAGTCCCTTGTAGTTTGTTGTTCGCTGCGTATTTCCCCTATTCCTGACCGAGCCAAGAAATTTACCTTCAGATGGTATGTGGAGGTCACAACCCTCATCTGATTCAACGATGGTCGTCCCAGAATCGCGTTGTATGAGGAAGGGGTTTTTACCACTAAGAAATCTACCATTAGGGACGCCGTTTTAGGTGCAGTGCTAGCTAATATGGACAAGGTGATAGCTCCGATCAACTGGATTGAGTCTCTTGTAAAACCTTTGCGATGGGTAGGTACGGGTCGCAACTGATCGGGTGTGATTCCCATTTTAATAAACGTTTCCCAGAAAAGGACGTGGCTGAGTTGCCGTTGTCAATAAGAATTCTCCTGGTGCGATACTTTGCGATCTGCGCTATTACCACCAGAGCATCATTGTGCGGGCGTGACAATCCTTCTGCGTCCTGCTCGCTGAAAGTTATAAGATCTTCTCCGGTCTGAACCTTGTGGTGGGGGGGTCGTCTGTAGGCCGAGAACACTTCATCATACCTGACCTTTCTTGCATGGGCCTTTCGTGCCGTGGAGGTCGTTCCCTCGGCATATCCTCCCGTTATGGTGTTGATTTCTCCTATAGGGGTTTTGCCTCTACGGACGTCCTTTTGTCGTGGACTTTCTTCTTGCAGGTTCGTAGCTCTCCTTCTATTGGGGCCCTCTTCTCTTTTATTGGTTGGATTTCGACCACTGTGAGCTGGGCTGTAGCTTTTACGCACCTGCCCCTGATTTCTCCGAATGGAGTTTCAGTTCTGGTCCTTTTGATAATTAGGACGGTACCCTCATTGTGGTTCATTCCTCTCATCTTCAGATCGGTCAGGTTGTATCTCCAGCTCCTCAAACATCTCCCTCCTTGTGTAGCAATCCTGCGTATTGTGTCCATGGCTTTTATGAAAGGAACAGTATTTAGGACGAGATGAATCCCGTCTTTGTTCTTCACGTATGTTGAGATTTTTCTTAGCTTCGACTGTTAGGTTAGAATGTGTGCGAGGACCGGACTTCTTTTGCCGGGCCTGTTCTCCTTTTCCTTTGGTCTCGTTAGTCCTCTTTTTGTAGTCTCTTTGGCTCGAACCCTTTTGATGGTCTGTAGTCTTCTTGTCTGCTCTCTCCAAGTCACCTTTCCTGGGAGTGGTCAGTGCTCGAAGGGTGTCTTCCCCATTTATGTAACCGTCGGCTCGATCCATGAACTCTCTTAATGTGGTTGGGGTCTTCTGGGCGATTTCCATCATAAAGGGGTTTCAAGGCCAAACCCCTCCTAATAAGGCGGCCATGGTGATCTTTTCATCTTGATTGTCTGTCGTCATTCGTTCTCTGTTAAAGCTGGAGAGATACAACTTGAGGCTCTCTTCATCCCTCTATTTGATAGTCAAAAGGTAAGCCACTGGTCTTCTCCTCGTTCAGCTAGCTAGGAACTGGGTTAGGAAAAGTCGTGCCAGGTCATTGAAGTTGTCCTTGAAAATCTCCAGGTGTTCGAGCCAATCTCCCGATCCATTATACGTTTCCATTTAAGGGATCTTGAACTTTGGGGGTATAGGGACCGCTATAATCGTGGTGCTATATGGTAGCTCAGCATAGGAGAGCAACTAGTCTACCGTGAAGGGCTGTCCTATATGCTTGGCCACCTTTATTTGAATCTGCATGTTGACTCTTCGTCGCTCTTCATCTGCTGAGATTGCGTTAGGTTGAGGATAGGCTTCAGAATGATGACTTTGATGATTTGCTTCGGTTTCTTCATTATTCCTCTATAGAGAAGCATTTTCTTGATGGAGGGCCTCCATATTTGCCATGAGTTTTTGTATACTTCGGCTTGTCCATTGAACCTTGCTTCCATGGCTTCGGATTGCACTGCTTCCCTCTGTGAAACCGTTAGACCCCGACGTAAAGTTGCCTCCAAAGTGGCCGCACATGTCCTAGCCATGTCCGGGACATGCCCCTTGATCATGCCATGAGCATGCCTTGGCCCGTGTCTTGCCACACACGAGGCGCCCAACATGCTCATGGACAGGCCACATGCATGCCTTGGCCCATACCTTGACACGCACGGGGCGCCCAGCATGCAAGCCCGGTGCGTGCCACGCCTCGGTCCCAGCGAGGTTAGTGGCCATGCGCAGCCCAGCGCACGGCCAGGCATGCGCATGCCCATGCGCATGCCCACGCAGGCTGTGCGGCCCTGCGCGCACGCAGGCCACACGGCCCTGCGCATCCACTTAGGCCGCACGGCCCTGCGCATCCACTTTGACCGCATGGCCATGCGCACTCCTAGGCGCACAGCCATGCGCACGCCCATGCGTGCGCCCATGCACCTGTAGCCGGCATGCACCCAGCCGCATGGCCCTCCTTCCGCACACCAGCGAGGCTAGTGGCATGCCCTCCAGGCATGCCATCCAGTGCACGGGCCCAGCCCGTGCCATGTAAAGCAGGCCAGTGGCATGCCCACCAGGCATGCGATCCAGCGCACGGCTCCAGCCCGTGCCTTGCAGAGTAGGTCAGTGGCATGCCCACTAGGCATGCCATCCAGCGCATGGCTCCAGCCCATGCCTTGCAGCAGGCTCACATGGCTAGCCACCATCAGCAGGCCAAACATGGCACCATGCCATGCCCAGAAGCCGGCCCATGCATGGCACTATGCCATGCACCACAGCTAGCCATGCCGAGCCACTTAGCCATGGACCAGACCGAGGACCACCATGCACCATCCTAGCCGAACCCTTAGCTCATACATGCCACGGCCATGTGGTCTATGCCACTATCTTCACTTATGTTATTTATTTTATTAATCTTATTTCTTTTATTACAGAGGGGCCTTTTGGGGGTTTCCAAGTTGTAACCTTTTTAAATAGGACCCTTAGTCATTTCTTTCACATCTTTTGACAATATTCCTTTGTGGACAACTTTGTTCTTGAGATCTTTTTCAGTGCCAAGCACTTGGGCTCTTTGGGGTGCAATTCATGAATCCCTAAGGAGAGAATCACACTTTGCAATTCTTGAATAAGTGTGATTCAAGTTATCAATCATATGAGTATTTTTCCATTCATTCTCTTGTCTTCCATTTAATTTTCATTGATCTTGATATTTTATGTTCATTGTTCATACTTTGTTCATAATTGTTCTTGAGAGATTCGGCCAACAAGTGTGTTCCCTAGACCATTTGATCTTCCCTTCCTCCACAAACTCGACCAACCCTTGTTGCCCTACTTACCATAATTGGCCATCACCCCAAAATACCCTTCTTCCAACCCAATCATTCCATAGCCAAAATCCACTTCCCATACTAGTTTAAATTCAAATTTCGGTTACACTAGCCTTATTTGAATTGATCTAGCCGCCCACTCCACTTACCATATTAGGAGTTCCACACTTGGAAACCCTAGTTGACCCATCCACTCCTCTTGGCCGGCCACTATCATATGCATAATCATATCTCTTATTTTTAGGAAACTTTCCTAAAAACACTGACTAGCCTATTCGGCCAAGCCTTGGCCGCCTACCACTTTTGCCCTAACACCAAACCCTAGCCCATCTTACATCACAAACCCTAGCCGTCCATCTCACTTATCCAAACCCTAATCCTAATCATCCAAGTGGCGCTAACCCTAGCTCACTCTAGTGCCGTGCACCCTTCACCATTGTGATCCCAAACACTTAGCCATTTTTCCACCTTCCATCCACTTCATACTAGCCTAAACACTTAACCTCACGTTGTCCAAATTGCCACCATAGCCACCTTTGATCGTGAACCAAGCAAGAGAATGACTTGAATTCGGTCAACCAAAGGAGATCATAGCCAAGGAGGACTTAGTGTTTAGGGACTTGACCAGGGTCCCTATCATTAATTGGTGCTTTCATTGAGAGGCATCTTGCTTGGTGTTCTTGAGAAGTTTTTACTTCTCCACGAGGTAAACGACGCGTTAACCGAAACTTTGTGAATTGGTTCAGGGAGTCCCTCGTTGGATTCCATTTATTTTTGTTATTACTTGTGAAATTGAAGTTTGGGGGTTGAGGTAGAGGACGGAGTAGTGTTCTTGAAGTGGTCGGCTACCCTTGAAGGTAGAGGACCCGAGGTTGGACCTTTGTGCAAGAGGGGTCGACCACCCTTGAAGGTGGGGGGACCCAAGGTTGGACTTTTGAGTCGTGATCAAGCTCCACCAACTGAAGTGCTGTCCAACTACAGTTTGCAAGACTTAGTTGCAAGATTCGGTTGCAAGTAAAGAGCCATGAACCGAGGAGAGAGTGAAGCCAAGGATCAAGGTGGTTCCAACGAGGACGCCTTGAAGCTTTAGAGGGGCATACCACAAAGATGACTAATGTCCTTGGTGAGGTCATAACCCCATTGGCCGAACTAAGGATGGCTTTGAATGCTAATGCTCATGAGACCGAAGAGAATAGGCGTGCCATGGATGCCATGAGACATGATAATAATGCAAGTCTTGAAAGGCTTGAAAGAAGGTTGGCCGAGCACAATGGCCAAAGGAGACTTCCTAGTCTGAATGGGCAAAGGCAAGAAGCCCTTGTTGATGGGGAGAGACAAGTGTGACGGGCTCCATGCATGATCCACCAAGAGCCGAGTATAGAAGAGGAGGCCGTATTGAGAATGATCAAGTGGCTGTGGAAAGATGGATTCGGGTGGTGGATCATCGAACTAGAAGTCCAAGCAATTTGAGGGAACCTCAAGATGTGAGGTTTGAAATTCCAAGGCATGAGGAACACTATGAGGCCGAGTATGACTTGGGCCATGAGGAACCGAATGGTTATGATGGCTATGCCAATGGAAGACATTACAACCGTGATAGAGAGAGAGGCTATAGAAACCGAAGACATGATGATGACCACTATGAGGAAAGAATGGGAAACCAGGCTAATGACCGGGGACCAAGGCGACCAAAGGTGGATTTCCCCAAATTCAATGGGGGGATCCTTATGAGTGGTTGGATAAGGTAGACCATTACTTTCGGGTCTATGAAGTTCCAAGAGAAGAAAGAGTATCAACCACTTGCTTCCATCTTGAAGGAAGAGCAAGTAAGTGGTGGAGATGTCTACGTGATCAATATGACAAGGAGAGGAAAAGCCTAGGATGGATGGCCTTTGAGAAGGAGTTTTTGATGCAATTCGGGCCTTCACCAATTGTTAACCACTATGGGCAACTTGCCAAGTTGAAGCAAGAAGGAAAAGTTCATACCTATGTTGATGATTTTCAGCAACTCCAAACCTTAGTGAGGGGTTGGTCCGAAGAAACACTCATTGGCATCTTTGTAGATGGCTTGAAACCTTGGCTAGCCAAGGAGATTAAATTGAAGCAACCAACAAAGTTTCAAGAAGTTATGAGGATGGCCGAGATTTTGGAGGAGAGCACTCACATTAAGAAGTGTCATTCCAAGGACATGGGGAGCAAATTCTCCAAACCTTTGCAAACCAAAGTTCCTTGGAGGGGCAAGGAGGAAGTAGGGAGTGCATCAAAACCGAAGCCCTATGAAGTAAAAAAGCTATCTAGAAAAGAAGTTCAAGAGAGGATTAAGAAGGGACTTGCTTCAAGTGTGGTGAAAAGTGGAACAAAAAACACAAGTGTAAGGCCGGTCAAGCATATGTGTTGCTTGAAGAAGATACAAGTGAGGAAGAGAAGGAAGAGCATGAAGAGTCAACAAGTGAAGAACCCGAGCATGTTGAGGCCGAATCTAGTGAATCACTAGAGGAGGCCGAATTGTCCTTGAATGCTATTTCGGGTGTCTAAAGGCCCACATCCATGAGAGTGATGGCATGGGTAGGGAAGTTTGAGGTGACTCTCTTAGTGGATAGTGGATTCACTCACAACTTTGTCAATGCCAATATTGTTAACAAAATTGGGTTGAAACCGTGCACTATTGAACCCTTTGAAGTGAAGGTAGCAAATGGGAACAAGTTTAGGTGTGAGGGGCTTGTTAAAGAAGTGAAGATGAACATTCAAGGGGTAAGGATTGTGGCCGACCTCCACGTGTTGGCACTAGTCGGACTTGATGTGATGTTGGGCAATGCTTGGCTCAAGGGCCTTGGGAGAGTGATACATGACTACCACAACATGACCATGGAGTTCAAACTCGGATTAAAGAAGAGAGTATGGACAGGCTTAACATCCAAAGAAGTCAAATCTTGTGAGGCCATTATGTTTGAGAAGTTGTGCAAAGGAGGAACCCGTTGTTTTGCTATCATGGTAGCCAATGAAGACTACTTGTGGAATATTGAAAAGAGTGACAAAGATGAGCCTAAAGATGAATTGGAGGGGCTGCCCAAAGAAGTGAGAGAGGTCTTGGAGGACCATAAAGGAGTTCTAGAGGTGCCTACTTCATTGCCACCTTCTAGGCTCTTTGACCACCGAATTGTGCTTGTTGAAGAGAAGAGACCGGTAAATGTTCCCCCATACCGGTATGCCCATTTTCCAAAGGGAGAGATAGAAAGACAAGTGGATGATATGTTGAAGAATGGCTTGATTAGGTGAAGCACTAGCCCATTTTCTTCCCCGGTGTTACTTGTAAGGAAGAAAGATGGGACATGGAGATTTTGTACCGACTATAGGGATTTGAATGAAGCCACAGTGAATGATAGGTTTCCTATTCCCACCGTGGATGAAATGCTTAATGAGCTCCATGGGACAAGAGTCTTTTCTAAGTTGGACTTGAGGGCGGGTTATCATCAAATTAGAATGAAGGAAGAGGATGTACATAAGACGGCCTTTAGAACCCACTCCGGGCACTTTGAGTATCTTGTGATGCCGTTTGAGTTGTGTAATGCTCCCTCCAACTTCCAAGCCGCCATGAACACTATTTTCAAGCCACTCTTGAGGAAGTTTGTGCTAATATTTTTTGATGACATCTTGATTTATTCCAAGACAATTGAAGAGCACAAGGACCACTTGAGAATTGTTATGAGAATTCTAGAAGAGCATCACTTCTTTATAAAGGCTTCTAAATGTGCCTTTATGGAAGAAGAATTGGAGTACCTTGGTCACTTCATCTAAGGAGAAGGAGTGAAGGTGGATCAAAGGAAGATTGAGGCCATGGTTGATTGGCCATTACCAAAGGATGTTTCGGCCCTTAGGGGGTTTTTGGGGTTGACCGGTTATTATAGACGGTTTGTAAAGAATTATGGGCTTATTGCTAAGCCACTCACATCCTTGTTGAAGAAAGATAACTTTGAGTGGAACCAAGAGGCAAGAGATGCCTTTGAAGAATTGAAGAGGGCAATAACCAAGACACTCGTGTTGGCCTTGCCAAATTTTGAGGGGCCTTTTGAAGTCTACACCGATGCTAGTGGTGAGGGGATAGGGGCGGTTTTGGTTCAAGACAAGAGACCCTTGGCTTTTATCTCCAAAGCTCTCGGCCCTATGAAGAAAGCATGGAGCACTTATGCTAGGGAAATGCTTGCGGTTGTCCATGCGGTCAAAATGTGGTGGCCTTACTTGTTGGGTCACAAATTCACCATCATAACTGATCAACAAGCATTGAGGCATATGTTACAACAAAAAATTGTCACCCCAGAGCAACAAAAGTTCCTAGTGAAACTACTTGGCTTTGCATATGACATAATTTACCAATTGGGTAAAGAGAATAAAGTGGCGGATGCTTTGAGTAGAAAAGAGGGGAGTTCAACCTTGTGGCTAGTGCATGAAGATGAAGAATCTACTATGTTGGCCTTGAGTGGGGCCGAATGGATGATTTGGGATAAAATCCGGGAAGCTACAAAGATTGATGCTAGAGCCATAGAGATTGTTGAGTTTTTAGAGGCTCAAGGTAATGGAGTGGTTGGCTTCAAGGTGAAAGATTGTTTGATCTACTACAAGGAGCATGTCTATGTGCCGAATGTACCTAATTTGAGGAGAGAGATCCTAGACCATTTCCACAATAGCAAAGAAGGAGGCCATTCAGGTTGGTTGAGAACCTACATTAGAGTAAAACACTTCTTCTACTGAGAAGGGATCAAGAAAGCCGTGAAGATACTTGTGGCCGAATGTGACACATGCCAAAAGATCAAGTATAATACAAGACCACCATCAGGGCTCTTACAACCACTACCTATTCCTAATTTAATTTGGGAAGACTTAAGCATAGACTTCATTGAAGGGCTTCCTACTAGTGGTGGCTTTGAGGTGATACTTGTGGTGGTGGATAGATTGAGTAAGTATAGTCACTTCCTTCCACTTATTCATCCATTCACAACTAAGAGTATAGTCACGGATAGAGATAGAGTATTCATGAGTTCTTTTTGGAAGGAAATGTTTGAGCTCCAAAGGAGCAAGTTGAAGGCTAGCTCATCCTATCATCCCCAAACCGATGGGCAAACGGAAGTGGTTAATAGAACACTTGAGCAATACTTGAGGTGCTTTTGCCATGAAGAGCAAAAGAAGTGGGGTGAGTACCTAACTTGGGCCGAGTATTGGTACAACACTACTTTTCAGGTTTCCATACAAAGAAGCCCGTTTGAAGTTGTTTATGAAAGGGCTCCACCAACATTGGTGAGCTATGAGAGGGGCACGGCCAAGAACAATGAAGTGGAGGAGGAATTGGTCACTAGGGATGAAATCCTAGTGAAGGTAAAAAGAGAGCTTGCTAAAGCTCAACAAAGGATGAAAAGATACTATGATGAGGGTAGAAGATTGGTTACCTTTGAGGTGGGAGACTATGTATACCTAAAGCTACAACCATTTGGCCAATTGACATTGAGGAAGAAGCTTAACTTGAAGTTGGCCAAGAAATACTATGGACCTTTCAAAGTGCTTGAGAGGATAGGTGAAGTAGCATATAGGTTGGAACTTCCTCCAAGGTCCAAACTACACCCAGTGTTCCATGTAACCGTGCTCAAGAAGAGGATTGGTGACCCTAGTCTTATTGTGGAAGAGCTACCTAAGTTTGATGAAGAAGGGCGTATGCTCTTACAACCAAAAGAGGCTCTTAATTATAGGGTTGTTCCAAGGGGGAGAAAAAGACAAGATGTGTGGCAAGTTTTGATTAGATGGGGTAAAGCACCCAAAGAAGAGGCTACTCGGGAAGACTATGATGATATAAGGGAGAGATTTCCCCAATTTATCCTTGAGGGTAAGGATAGTCTTAAAGAGAGGGGGATTGTTAGACCCCCACGTAAAGTTGTCTCCAAAGTGGCCGCACATGTCCTAGCCATGTCCAAGACATGCCCTTTGATCATGCCAGGACCATGCCTTGGCCCGTGTCTTGTCACACACAGGGCGCCTATCATGCTCATGGACCGGCCACATGCATGCCTTGGCCTGTGCCTTGACACGCACGGAGCGCCCATCATGCAAGCCCGGCGCACGCCACGCCTTTGTCCCAGCAAGGTTAGTGGCCATGCACAGCCCAGCGCATGGCCAGGCATGCGCACGCCCATGCACCACGCGGCCCTGCACATGCACGTAGGCCGCACGGCTCAGCGCGCGCACGCAGGTCGCACGAGTGTTAGACCCCATGTAAAATCACCTCTAAAAAGTCACCTTGGCCATATGCACACATATCGCTCAAGCGGAGTGTTAAACGGAGCTCTTGGGTTGCAGACTCGCTTGAGCGGACGGTCGAGCGGAACTCTCAGGTTGTATTCGCTCAAGCTGAGTCGAGCGGACTGTCGAGCGAGTTTCGAGCGGAGCTCTCTAGTTGTTTTCGCTCGAGCGAAGTCGAGCGGAGTGTCGAGCGAACCTTGGCTCGAGCCAGGGTCGAGCCACAGTCAAGCCAACCCTCGAAAATGACATTTTCAGCATGAGAACAAGCCAAAGTTCGACCCCCATGCACCACCTTAGTCGAACCATTGGCTCATGCATGCCACGGCCATGTGGTCCATGCTACTATCCTTATTTATGTTATTTATTTATTTCTTTTATTGCAAAGAAACTTTTTGGGGGTTTCCAAGTTGTAACCTTTATAAAGAGGACCCTTAGTGATTTCTTTCACATCTTTTGGCAAAAACCCTAGAGGGAGTACTATTGTTTGAGAGATCACCATCGCTGCTTAGCACTTGGGCTACTTGGGTGAAATTCGTGAATCCCTAGTAGAGAATCATCACCTTGAAATTCGTGAATAGGTGTGATTCAATCTATCTTGTTTTTTTACAATTTGGTGCAATTCGTGAATCCAAGTTGTGTTTATCTTTGTTCATGTTATTTTATCAATATATGAGGTTTATTTAACACTTGTGCAATTCATGAATCAATTGTTGGATTACTTTCATTTGTTCATTCAAGCTCATAAGTATTTTTCTTAGATCTTGAGTGTTCATCATTTGGTTCTTGTTATTCATCATCACATTGTCCATCCAATCCACATTTTCGGCCAACCCTAGTGTTTGTCTGCCTTCCATAAATTGTTCCCTCCATCCACTTAACCCTAGCCGAAACCCTAGTCCATATAAAGTAACCTTTACCTTGTTGGCATCCTTGACCTCTTCCAAATCAAATCCCTTGATTTAAGGAATTGTCAATCACATTCAATTCCTTAACTCTCTCTTTCCTAAAACAACTCAAGTCAACCTTTGACTTGCCTAAACAAGCCAAAACTGAAAACCGCATACTTTCCATACTTAGCCACTTACCAAACACATATTCCCTCCTCATTCAAATTCAAATTTGGCCACTTTTGCCTAATTTGAATTAACCCTAGCTCCCCACAATTCTTTCCATATTAGTGTTCCCATAGTTGGAAACCCTAGTTGACTTACTCAATCCATATAGTCGGCCATACCTCTTCCGAAAGCAAATCCCAAGATTTTAGGAAACTTCCTAAAATCTCTCAACTTCCATCAACCAAACCCTAAACCTATCTTCCATCAACCAAACCCTAATTTCCATCATCAAACCCTAATTTCTAAACCCTAGCCACTCACATCACCAAACCCTAAGTGTCATCTTCCAACCCTAAACCTAATCTTCAAGAGGCGCCAACCTTTGTTTTGTCCTAGTGACGTGCACCTCTTTCACCCTTTGGAACTCATACACGTCATCATCCATTCCATCACTCCATACATCCATTATAGCCTAAACACTTAATCTCACCATACCCAAGTTGCCGTCGTGGCCACCATTGTTCAAGAATCAAGCAATAGAGGAACGGGCATTCGGTCATTTCAAGGAGAACCTAGGCGAGGAGAACGTAGTGTTTAGGGACTTGATCGAGGTCCCTAATAACAGCCCCGCGCACGCACATAGGCTGCACGGCCCTACGCACGCACGCAGGCTGCACAGCCCTGCGCATCCACTCAAGTCGCACGGCCCTGCGCCCCCACCTTGACCGCATGGCCATGCGCACGCCTAGGCGCACAACCATGCGCACGCCCACCAGGGGCACGCCCATGCGTGGGCCCATGCACCCAGCCTCATGGCCCTCCTACCGCACACCAGTGAGGCTAGTGGCATGCCCTCCAGGCATGCCATCCAGCGCACTGGCCCAGCCTGTGCCATGCAGAGCAGGCCAGTGGCATGCCCACTAGGCAAGCCATCCAGCGCATGGCTCCAGCCCATGCCTTGCAGGAGGCTCACATGGCTAGCCACCATCAGTAGGCCGAACATGGCACCATGCCATGCCCACCAGCCGGCCCATGCATGGCACTATGCCATGCACCACAGCTAGCCATGCCGAGCCACTTAACCATGGACCAGACCGAGGACCACCATGCACCATCCTAGCCGAACCCCTAGCTCATGCATGCCACAGCCATGTGGTCCATGCCACTATCTTTACTTATGTTATTTATTTTATTAATCTTATTTCTTTTATTACAAATGGGCATTTTGGGAGTTTCCAAGTTGTAACCTTTATAAATAGGACCCTTAGTCATTTCTTTCACATCTTTTGACAATATTCCTTTGTGGACAACTTTGTTCTTAAAATCATTTTCGGTGCCAAGCACTTGGGCTCTTTGGGGTGCAATTCGTGAATCCCTAAGGAGAGAATCACACTTTGCAATTCGTAAATAAGTGTGATTCAAGTTATCAATCATATGAGTATTTTTCCATTCTTTCTCTTGTCTTCCATTTAATTTTCATTGATCTTGATATTTTATGTTCATTGTTCATACTTTGTTCATAATTGTTCTTGAGAGATTCGGCCAACAAGTGTATTCCCTAGACCATTTGATCTTCCCTTCCTCCACAAACTCAACCAACCCTTGTTGCCCTACTTACCATAATTGGCCATCACCCCAAAATACCCTTCTTCCAACCCAATCCTTCCATAGCCGAAATCCACTTCCCATACTAGTTCAAATTCAAATTTCGACTACACTAGCCTTATTTGAATTGGTCTAGCCGCCCACTTACCATATTAGGAGTTCCACACTTGGAAACCCTAGTTGACCCATCTACTCCTTTTGGCCGGCCATAATCATATCCCTTGTTTTTAGGAAACTTTCCTAAAAACACTCACTAGCCTATTCGGCCAAGCCTTGGCCGCCCACCACTTTTGCCCTAACACCAAACCCTAGCCCATCTTACATCACAAACCCTAGCCGTCCATCTCACTTATCCAAACCCTAACCCTAATCATCCAAGTGATGCCAACCCTAGCTCACTCTAGTGCCGTGCACCCTTCACCATTGTGATCCCAAACACTTAGCCATTTTTCCACCTTCCATCCACTTCATACTAGCCTAAACACTTAACCTCACGTTATCCAAATTGCCACCATAGCCACCTTTGATCGTGAACCAAGCAAGAGAAAGACTTGAATTCAGTCAATCAAAGGAGATCATAGCCAAGGAGGACTTAGTGTTTAGGGACTTGACCGGGGTCCCTAACAGAAACGCTAAGAGCGGGTTGTTGTTGGCATACGAAAGACACGCTTGTTATGGGACAATAGAGATCCCACAGACGGCGCCACTGTTAATGTTGTGTTTCGTGGGCTTGTGCAAATTCACGCTGGCAGTGTACGAACAATCACCTGCACAATCACAAAGGGGGGGACCTTGGGGTCCATTGATCCTTTGATGCGGAAGTCAGTAGTTGTTGATGGAGATAATGAATTGTAGTCAAGACATGAACGTAAAATGATTTATAATGGATTTGTTTAGACTCGGTACCGTTATCTCTCCATGTAATCACCTGCTTGACTTGTTGCTGGTGGTGCTTTTTTATATCTGTCGACCTGGTCTCCATGGTAATGGAGCGTTGGATAACAGGGGATGATACATAGGTGCTGTCTATTCACCGAGCTACCTTCATGGTGTCAATTTGCTGAGCTAGCAAGTTATCTGTTGCTCGGGCCTTGGACCGCATTGAATGTAGCACACCTTCCATTTTGGGTTCCTTCATGCTTCATTAATGCTGAATATCATCTGCCGTGATTTCTTTTACTTGGTAATGAGGGCTGCGTTCCTTCCCTTACAAGCCTCGCCCGTACTCCCTGTTATGATAATGACGAGACTCAGATACCTCACCCAATGCCCGGCCCAAATACTATTATTTGGCCTAGGCTATATCATGTACCCAGGCCCTATCCTGGCCCATACATCTAGCCTGATTCAACCTAGGCCTTATATCTGAGTTATAATCTGGGCCTTGTCTAAGATCTAATATAGGAGATTTTTCCCCTCCACAATTATGTATAAAGCTTTCACTTGTATTTGTTGGCCTTGCTACATCTTTCGTGAAGATGTGGGTATGGATGCCTTCAAGGGTTAGGTCCCTTCTAGAAACTACTTGTTCCTCCATTGTTGCAATAGTTGTGGGGCATGAAAGGTTTTCACTTTGATTTAAGAAAAAATCAAAGTTGATCTTTGGGTTTGTTGGAAAACAATAGGAAAACAAAGTATTGTAGAGAGATTTCAGCCAACAACTTGCTTGATTAATTTTAAATGTTCTTTGCTTTACACTTCCAAAAGTATAGATATATGAAGACACATTGTAACTCACAACAACATTAATAAAAACAACTACCAAGATGAGCTAATAAACAGCATAGTCTAAATATAATAAACTAGGTTATTAATAGAGATTATTGAAAAACGACAACACACAACGCATTAGCTTCAATACTCCTCCTTAATGTGTTTTTTTGAAACTCCAAGTATCAATCTGAGGAACTGAAACTTGTCTCTAGGAAGAGCATTTGTGAAGATATCTGCAAGCTTTTGTCAATTTCACCACTTTCTTCCACTTCACGCAGAAAATGATACTTGATTACTATGTGCTTTGTGCGATTGTGATGGACAGGATTCTCAGCAATAACAATTGCAGATTTGTTGTTACAAAAAATCTCAATTGGACCTTGTTGATAAGATCATCAACATATAAAGATACAATGAGAATTTCAGCGTTACCTTAAGACTTTATGTACGTAGTTGATTCACTTTTGCTCTTCCTGAAATCTTAATCTGAAAAATATCTATCTATCTTCTCATACCAGGCCCTAAGTGCTTACTTCAGCCCATATAGTGCTTTTTTCAATTTGAAAACTTTTCCATCTTCTTCTATGAAGCCTTTTGGTCGATAAACATTGACTTCTTCCAGAATGTCATTTAAGAATACTAACTTAACATCAAGTTGATAAATTGTCCAACTTTTCTGAGCTGCAAGTGCAACAAATGCTTGAATTGTATCAATCCTTGCAACTGGTGCAAAGGTTTTGTTGTAGTCGGCTCCTGGCTGTTGTACATAGCCCTTAGTGGTTTAACTTGTACTAGATCTAGGTTCTAATCCGAATATAAAATTATAAATTTACTTTAGATTATCGGTGTTAGCTGTCTAAAGATTTGTGAAATTTTTTAGTAACAACTATTAAACTTTGTCTCAAGCTAGACATCCCAGCAGGTAGGCTTGTAATCTGATCTATCACAACTGGGTTTGAGCCCGACTCAACCCACCCACCCACCCACATTTAGATAGCGAGCCAAACCAACCCGCGGATTGACTAAAATGGGGTCGGGCTTGAATCGGTTTTATTTTGCTTTTGTTTTTAATTTTTAAATGCCTGAATTGCTCGAACACGTCCATTGACAAATTACCATGCGCGCAACGGATACTTACGATCGCATCTTAAATTTTTTATCTTCCCCATGTCAGCATCGACATCATCGTATCATATATAGTAATTCTTTATGCCACCATGCGATAGGGCTTTTTTCTTAAAAAAAAGGATAAACATATATAATTAACTTATAATAATTGTCTGGTTGTTAGCTAGTAAGCAACAAATTATAGATCAAATAAACCTTAATTAATAATTTATATGAGCTAGGCCCTAGGATATATATTGCGTGGACGAAGGGTGAGAAAGATGGGACTGGTACCACTACTATATACAATAATTTCATTCATTATTAATTAAGCACATATATATAAAAATTATTTTGACTTTCTGTACGTGTCAAACTGGTCACCTAGAAACCAACTTTTATATATATATATATATATATATATATATATATATACACACGTGCAATTAATCTCCGGCTACCACTATGGATGTACAGTGGCATAGATTGCAAGTGCCGGATATTTGTTTTTTTTTAAAAAGATAAGTTTTATTATTAAAAAATTAATTTTTTATGTAAATATCATATTTACTCACTTTTTTTTAAAAAAATACGGGAGGCTTATACAACACCTGACTGCAAATGTTATTTTCCTGAGAATTAAACTGTACGTTAGGATGTTCTGAATCTTTTACTTCACTGTTTGTTGTGTTGAATTAATGTTATATGTATATGAAATGTTGGCAAGGTTTTGTAATTTGAATCGATTTTCTCATGGAGTTGTACATTGTGGACTATAAACATTAAAATGGGACTAAAAAAACCAAAGTAGGGATTTACTACATCCATGCAAAACCTGCCAGCTCAATTTTAATTTGCACGTTGAATGTCAATATTCTTGTATATACTCATGCTAGCTACTAGCTATATAGTTCTAAAAGATCAGGATTAGTTATATTTAGGTACATAGCGAAATGGTCCAAATAAATGTGAATACATCATGATCATATGGTGTATATTATATATATATATATGTATGTATTTATAATATAAGTTCAGGAAAAACAATGGGTAGGTAGTAGGCCTTTTTGACTTTCTAATTACATGCAGCTATATTCTTGCATGGATTCTGCAAGAAAATAGAGCAGAAATATTCTGTGCTTGACACATATACAGCTGTATCTTATAAAACAAAGTTATAATAAACTGACCTTAAATTATAAAGTATTTTTTATATATTATATTCATACATTTTAACATAAAAAAGTAAACTTATCTCAATTTTAAAAAATTAAATTCATCCCAACAAAACTCATAAAATATTAATATTCACGATTCAACCTAAAATCGAAACACAACTATAGACAGAACTCTTGTAATTAGGACAAAATTTTGGCCTATCTGGGCCAGGTCATATTTGAACACATGAATCTTTTTTCTTTTTCTCGTTTGTCGTAATTCTTAGTAATATAAAAACACTTTGCATATATATATATATATAGGGTTAAGCTATTTTAATTGCTTTTTTTTGGGGATTGGGAATAATATTGGGTCCAACCCTTGCTGTTGTTTTTTTTTTTTTTTTAAATTAATAGGTATTATATATATAGAAATGAAAACTAGTCAAGTACACGAAGGAGGCCGGGGAAGCTGGTGGATCCTTCGTAAGGTATTTCTTCTATATAAGTAGACGTATGTATCAGCCAAGTACTAGTCCATCACCCTCACTGAGGCCTCCCAGCTACCTCACCTTCCCCAACCTAGCTAGCTAACTTCACAATCCATCCCACCTCACCTCTACCATATATCTTCCCTGATACTGTCTCTGAATTGTTACGTATGTAACTCTCAACGCAGAGAGGTAAATACATAGATAGATCATATACATAGATAGATCATATATTATTTCAAAAAAAAAGATAGATCATATACCGGACGAACGTAGTACTGCTACTTATACAGAGTCATGGACATGTCTAGTGATGATCATGTTGTAGAGGATCATCATAAACATGAAGAAATGGAGGAGGAGATGGATGTGGAGGAGGAATTTCCTCATCAAGATCATCAGCTCAAAGGGAAGAAAAAATCATGGTCAAAGTTGCGAAGATACGACTCCTTGGACGTCGAATCCAGAAGCGTACGAGGTCATGTACATGGTGGCCATGGCTCCAAGGTTTCCTTCCTACAAATATATTCTCTCTCTCTCTCTCTCTCTGATCTCTCTTTCATACAAACAAATCCAGGCTACATGATGTTGTAACCATCATGTTAGCATAATTATATATTAACCTCATTTTTTCCCCGAGCAATAATATTAAACTCATTTCATTTAAGTAAAATCCTTGATGGGTTCGAACTTTTTGTTCATAGAAGACAGTTATATTATGAAATTAGGAATGTCCATTAATTCATGTTTGGTTTTTGAAGGGTGCGGACTGGTCGGTGATATTGCACCTAGCATTTCAGAGCATCGGAATAGTGTACGGGGACATTGGTACATCTCCACTGTATGTATTTTCCAGCACATTCTCAAACGGCATCATCAAGCATAATGATGATATTTTGGGTGTTCTCTCCATGATCTTTTACACTCTCACCCTCATCCCTTTGGTTAAATACGTTTTCATCGTCTTACGAGCCAATGATAATGGCGATGGTAAGTTCTTATTAACCTTAATTAAACATGACTATCATTTATTTATAGCTAGTTCTCTCATGCGTGCATGTTAATTATTAATTAATATAGAAAAAGTACGACTACTCACAGGTCTCTCACAGGATCATGATGCATGAGTACCCCCATGTGTGTTTTCTATGACAGATTTAGTCAAAAGTGAACATGTTTTTTGTCTTACTAGAGTTACTCTGCCCGGAAGTCTGCTTCGTCTGCTTCTGCTAAAATCTTCATTTCCTCAGTACATGATAATCTTTTATTTTATTTTTTTATGGAGGATATCTTTTGGCTGTATGCATGTAAATCTCGTTTCATTTTCTGAGAAAATTTTGATATTTCCTTGCACGTTATACGTATTAACCCAATATAATTGTTTTCCAGTCGAAAAAATTGTTTTTAGTTTCGTAGTCATCCTGATCTTTTCCAGCATTCAGCTATCTTCTGATGAATATACTGAATCCTAGTCCGACCTCAATTTTGTCCCAGTGCTGTTTAATATTATGGTGTTTGTTTGCTCGAGATACAATGGCCCACTACTTGTCACAAGCGGCCAAACTTTTATGGTCCTTTATTTTTATTTTTAGATTTTGGTCTCTTTTTAAACTTCTCATTGAGAGAAAAAGTTCATTCCGGACTCTAGTTTCTACCATATTCTTCTAATTTCAACATGCAAAGTCTAAACTTTCGTCTGTCAAATTACCACGTTGCGATCCGTGGTAGGCCAAAATTAATAAAAAAACCATACAGAAAGTTGGAAAGTAAAGAAAAGGTTATAAAAATTGGGAAAAAGGACGAAAGCTATACATATTGCTGGCACTGGAATTAAAGCAAGAAATTAGCATGTAGGCACTTTCTAGGGAGGAACTTGACTAGGCAGGTACATGCATATCTGCATGCGTACTGTGTGAAGGTCGTTTCTGAAGGGGAAAAAAATTTACGTCAATATAGCAATAATGTGACGTACGAAGTCGGCAAAATTTCACACGTAATATATATGAAAAATTCTATTTATTATTCCTATAACCATACATTAACTTGTAATTTATCATTTTTACTATTCTATATAAACACACATCAAGATGTGTAAATATGTGCATTTAAATAAAAAATAATAATAATAAATTACATGTTCATGAGTGGTATAGAGATGATAAATAATATTTCTTAATATATATATATATATATATAGTGGAGAAAAATAAAAACAAATTATAAAGCCCATAATTTGAATGGTTCAATTCTTCACTGTGAACTCAGTTGGAGACCAGATATTCCACCGCACATGCGCGAAGAAAAGAGCTCATGTGGGGGCGGATGGGTCCTCTGATCTCCAGACTTTTGGCGGAGTCTGGACGGCTCCATTTTCTAAAAACACGTGAACGTGAGCATATTAATTATGTAATATTTTAATGCCAATAATGTTCCTTTTTATATTGTTCATAGTTTAGTTCTCCGAAGTCTTAACTATAATTGAATGAAATTTCAATTAATAAAGACACGCAAACAAAGGAATTAACTAATTGATTATAATCTGTCGTCATGAGTCATGCTGCATGCACTCAAGTATTGGAGGGGTACTCGCATTTAATTACGTTCCAGTACTATCTGGGGACGTGCGATATTTATAATGGAGCTAGCTGTATAATAATTATTATAGGCATAGTTTAATCACTAATCGTCATAATGAACTCATGAAGTACTATACTAAATTTCAGGAGGAACATTTGCCTTGTACTCTCTCATATGCCGATATGCAAAGGTGGGTTTGCTTCCTAGTCAGCAAGCTGAGGATAGGGAGGTCTCAAATTTCAAGCTTGAGCAGCCAAACGATCGTCTAAAGAGGGCATCGAGGCTTAAGTCCAAGCTTGAAGGTAGCCAGTCTGCCAAGTACTTCCTTTTGTTCGCCACCATGCTTGGTACTTCCATGGTTATTGGCGATGGCGTGCTAACTCCATGCATCTCAGGTTTGTTCATTATTAATGTAAATTGGATCCAAAAGTACTGCGTTTCGATTGTGTACGTTAAGCAAATCGAGCATTATTAATATTGCTGTCCATAATAATAATTCTAGTAAAAATATGATAGTGGGATTAATAATTTCTTTTTTCTATGCATAATGTATGTAGTGGAATTAAAATTAGACTATTAAAAGATGGGTGAGTACTGCAACTTCAACCATGCAATCATAGAAGAGTACTCCACCATCTTGGGTAGTTGTCGGTAGAACTTCATGTCCACATGTGTCAATGCATGCATGCCGGTTTCTTGGAATTTGCTGCAATTTAGTGAATACTGGCTTGCTTGGACTCTTGTCCACGTGTCTAATGTCTCGAGTCTCATCTCTAGCTAACTACTCACAGATTTTTATTATTTGACTTTTGACGTGAAAATAATTTTCTGTCACTTTTGATGGCATGCGCGCAGTTTTATCAGCCGTGGGAGGGATCAAGCAAGCTACATCTGCAATGACAGAAGGTACCCCCACTTGCCTCTGTCTCCTGGGAGTCTTTCAATCCCTTTTTCTTAATTTCCACCAGCCTCATTGTGATGTAGATGCTACTTTGACTACTAATTAAGATATCGTAGACCAAAAGTGTTGGATCCAAGAATGACTTCGAGCAAAATATATATGTTAATGTACCCAATGGCTAAAATCTAAAGCAACTTTTAGACATGGCAACTTTTAGACATGGCATGTGTCGACGCACGACGTTTGAACTGTAGAGCTTTAAAATCTCACTTCAAGTATAAGTAATGTACTGCTGGAGTCCTTATTATTTTCTCTGTACGTACGTGTAATCGCTGCTGCAACAAAAAGTCAGCTTCAAATATTTTAATTTTATTACTCCCAATAATTTATCAAGTTTGTTTGGCATGGTACATGTATTTTTTTAAACTAGAAGTGTCCAAAGCAAATAGCCACAGACAGATCATATAAAAATAAATTCACAGATTGATATAATTTGATATGATACGTTAGATTTTAAAATTATTTTTATTATAAATTAGATATAACATATCATATGAAAATATATAAATTTATGAATTTATTTTTGTAGAATTTTTTAGTGGCTTTAACACTTCTTATGTGCAAATCCACTTTGGGAATCTTTGCTTTTAATTTTTGAACATGTATTAATTAGGCACATCATACATGACCAGTTACACAATCAAGGTTACAAATTATAGTTATAATGTCATCGTATATATATATATATATATAATATTTCAAAAATTAGTGCCCTCATCAGGTGAAAATTAAGTTCAAGAACAAAAAAGATATATATTAACATTGACAAGCAAGTTATCCATAACACATCTTCTTTGGATACAGATATGATTGTTTGGATATCAGTTGTCATCTTGGTCTGCCTATTCATGCTTCAAAGACTTGGAACTGACAAAGTCGGCTACAGTTTTGCTCCAATAATTTGCATTTGGTTTGCATTCATTGGTGGCATTGGATTTTTCAACTTTATCAAGTTTGATCCAACTGTTGTCAAAGCTCTAAACCCACAGTACATTTTGCAATATTTTCGGAGGAACAAAAAAGAAGCATGGATATCTCTTGGTGGCATTGTGCTCGCCATAACAGGTTAGCAATATTGCTCAATCCCATAATTATGAAAATATATATTTGGATAACTTGGAGTATCTATATATTAATAAAGTGTGTGAGTTTTGAAATGAAATCATGCATGCGCGCAGGAACTGAAGCCCTATTTGCCGATGTTGGTCACTTCACAGTTCCTTCAATACAAATAAGCATGTGTTCAGTGACCTATCCGGCACTTATATTTGCATATACTGGTCAGGCTGCCTATCTTCGCAAGCACAATGAAGATGTTACAGATACCTTCTTCAAGTCTATACCAGGTAAAAGTTTCATCTTTTACATGAGCTACTTTTTCTTTCCATATATATCTTTGTTATTATTGAATTTGTGAGATATTCTTGCTGACATAAGATATATATATTTCTGGTGCCTACAAAGGATATTCTTACTGACATAAGCTATATATATATATATATATATATATATATATATATATATATATGTTTCTGGTGCAGACTCTTTGTATTGGCCAATGTTTGTTCTAGCCGTATTGGCGGCCATCATAGCTAGCCAAGCCATGATTTCAGGAACTTTCTCTATAATCCAACAATCCCTGTCACTGGGGTGTTTCCCTCGGGTGAAGATTGTGCATACATCGGCTAAGTATGAGGGACAAGTTTTCATACCAGAAATTAATTACCTCCTTATGCTGGCTTGTGTTGGGGTCACTTTAGGATTCAGGACCACCACAAGGATTGGCAATGCATACGGTAATTAATTACCAAATGTTTGAAATAATCTCATCTCTTTGTGGATTCAAATCTGGTTGTAATTAGTGAAACTTTTTTCTGCATACAGGGATAGCAGTGGTATTTGTCATGACTCTCACATCTTCCTTCCTCGTACTTATCATGATCATGATATGGAAAACCCCCATACTTTTCATTATCTCCTATGTTTTTGTTATTGGCACTGTGGAGCTGCTATATTTAAGCTCAGTCCTTTACAAATTTGACCAAGGAGGATATCTTCCCCTAGCCTTTGCTGCAGTACTGATGTCTATAATGTATGTCTGGAACAATGTGTACAGAAGAAAGTACTACTATGAGCTTGATCACAAAATCTCTCAGGATAAGCTCAAAGAGGTTGTCAATGACACAAACTTCTGTCAAATTCCCGGGCTTGCCATTTTCTACTCTGAGCTTGTTCAGGGAATTCCACCAATTTTCAAGCACTACATTGCAAATGTGCCTGCATTGCAGTCGGTTCTCATTTTCGTCTCCATCAAATCACTGCCCATAAGCAAAGTTCCAGTTGAAGAACGCTTCCTATTTCGTCAAGTGGAGCCCAAGGATCAGCTGAATGTGTTTCGTTGTGTGGTGAGATACGGATACACGGATGTGCGTAACGAACAAGAGCCCTTTGAGACGATGTTGATTGAGAAACTGAAGGAGTTTATTAGGGATGAGTTTTGGTTTTCCCAAAGAGATAATAGTGCAGAACAAAATGGTGAAACGTTTGAAGGGGAGAGTGAAAATAAGGATCATGTAGAGGCGCAAGTTGATGAAGAGAGGCGACGGGAGGCAGTGGATAGAGAGATCGAGGCAGTGGAAAAAGCATGGCGTGCAGGGGTTGTCCACTTGATTGGCGAGAATGAAGTGGTGGCAGGCGAAGGAGCTGGCATTGGGAAGAGAATTTTGATAGATTATGCTTACAATTTCCTGAAGAGAAACTTGAGGCAAAGTGACAAGGTGTTTGATATTCCTCACAAACGCATGCTAAAAGTGGGCATGACTTACGAGCTTTAGAATTTACATGCATGATCATGTGAAGATAAACAGACGTCCGTGCATGCATGGGGTCGTTAGACTCTTCAGAGCAAAAGAAGGTATAGCTATGGTTATAAATGTTGCATGATTCCCCTTATAATCTGCCATTTCTGGCGTCAACTTCGTACCGTATATATATAGAATAAACGTTGCGGTACGTTATAGTACTACCCCTTGCATCTACATGTAAAAACAGGTAATTATACATCATGTCAATGAAGTCTCTTTATAGTTAGGCTTATAAAGTTGACTCTGAATCATCATGTGTTAGTTAAGCCTATTGAAGATACACAAGGAAACTTGTTCCAGTACGTCTAGGAAAAATCATATATGGCAACTCTACAACCAGCAACCATCCACAATGCCCAACGGCTACAAAATGCAAATATGGAAATTATCCCAAAATTAATCTCTCTCTCCGTAACTTTATTGCCCTATATGTAAATGTCCCACGCATTGTATATATATTGAAAGACTCTCAATGGACTGATCTCAGGGTGTGTGAGACTTTTTCACAAACACCTCCTATGGTATCAAGAGCCAAGGGGGAGCAAGAGTCTTACTCTGCCAAGGGCTTCCATCTCACTGATCTCTATGGGTAACTTTGTCACACTCCTCACACTTCGATTGACACAGGGGAACTATCTTTCGTGCAGGGAACAAATTGTAGCCTTGGCTGAGAGCCAAGACCTTCTGGACCACTTCACAGATCTAGCCCCCCCACTACTGCAGGATTGACTTTTTGCAAGGAAAAAAATGGTTGCAAAAAGTCCAATCTTTGTTACAAAAGAGCATTTGCAACGACGACATGATGTCGTTGCCCTCTCTCGCAAATACTACTTTGGTGAAAGGTTATCCCAACAAAATTTTTTTTCGTTGCAAATAGTCACTTTTTGCCACGAAATTTTATCGTTGCAAATAGGATTCGTGATCATATGGGTCGTTGCAAATAGGGTTCTATTTGCAGCAGTACATTTCATTGCAAAAGAGTATGTCTGTTTATAACGAAATGTGCATTAGTTGCAAATAGTTATTTGCTACGAAAAAAAAAACTATTTGTAGCAAATGTATCTCTCTACAAATAATATTACATAATAGAAAAAAAAATACCATATCACACATTAGGGATAGAGTTTATCATCCATTCATACAAACCGATTCACGTGTTATCATAATTAAAAAAGAATCCAACATAGATAATATGCAAAAAAATGTCAGATATAATATTGATACATTCATTACATGAGCAATTAATCCAACTTCACCATGACATCCAACTACAAATACAACACCATTCTTCATACAATACCATTCCTCTATACATGCACAATCCAAACCAAACATATATATACAATCCACCAAAATATACATTGATATGCCTTCCTCAAATTTCATCTATGCACAATACAAGAAATATATATACAAATATGTCCATCACTTAGAAACCAACACCATCATCAAACTCCATTACAAGTCTATCATTTAATCCCAACACTTCAAGACAACCTATCACCAATTATGCAGCAAGCACATATACTTAGAATTTTTAGTTGGGACTATACAAATTATACTACTGCGCGCGCTTGGAATTTTCAGGTTGCAACAGTCCTCTACTACCCAGTTCATATAAACTTTCCGCTATGTTTTCGTAAAGAATTCTAAAAAAATTAAGTTTACAAGATAAAGATATCATAGTACTAGTTGAGATTAAAGACTATAAAGAACCTAATTACATACAAACAAAGGTGAAATACTAATAGACCTACCTACTGACACTAAAACGTACCATGGTTGCAATACAACTATGTTGTTAGCAATCATGCAAACTAGTAACCTGATATGAATCTTCATACTTCAAGACTACAGGATTAAGTTATCATCTACATCAGGCCATTCAAGATCCTCAAGGGAAGCATTAGGATTTTATTTCGGCTTTGCATAATTAAATTAGAAAGTGAGAGAAAATGTTGCGGTAAGGGAGAGTCGGCTATTGTCTCAAGGGGGAAGGCTAATTTTATTGTTGCATATGCTTTCGAGTATGAAAATTCATCTACTCTTTGTTTTATAGGTTCCAAAGACTACTATAAAAAAAAAAATTAAATGGGATGTTTGCTACTTTTTTTGGGGAGAGCAGAGTGGAAAAGGGAAGAGGAACTGGTGTTTGTGCAAAAACATATGCGCTCCAGTGGAGGAGGGGGTATTGGCATACGTGATCTGGCGGAGGTGAATAGATCATTATTTTTGAAGTTTGTTTGGCAGATCTTGACATAGAAATCTTTCTGGGCAAGGTTCTTTTGGGCAAAATATGTTAAACATAGGCATATTGCTTTATGTTTGGATGAAAAATCGGGTTCGAAATTTTGGAGAGCGATTGTTGTGGGGCTCCCTGAGTTGCTAAGAAATTCAAGATGGAAGGTTTGTGAGGGTAGTGTTTCTCTGTGGTTCAACAATTTTATGATTAATGATCCCCTTCATGAACTGATGGAAGGTGTAGAAGAGCCTCATATTCGAGTCCAAGAGCTTATTATAAATGATAGATGGGATGTTGATACGTTGTAGTTGTTGCTGGGTGTATAGAATGCAAGGGAATTTTTGGCCATGGTTGGCACTTTGCGAAATGTGAAGGACGTGCTAATCTGGTTACTTACTGAGAATGGGGCTTTTTCGACTAAGTCGGGGTGGGAACTTATTAGAGTGAAGATGCCGATTCCTTCATGGACGAAGTGGGTGTGGAATAATTTGTTACCAAAAAAATTTCTTTATGCATGTGGGAAGCTGTTTTTAATTGCTTGAGTGTGGATGATCAAGTTCTTTGGTTGGGGATTCTGATCATCTCTTGCTGTAGTTGTTGTAGGGTGGATCATGAGGAATATTTGGATCATGGTTTGTGTAAGGGAGAGTTTGTAGCTACAGTTTGGAAGAAGGTGTTCATTGAGGTGGGGATTCCATTTTTGCCACAACTGAGCTGGAGAGAATGGGTCCAAGTGTGGTTTAACAAAGCTGTTAAGGCAAGGTATGCTAATGGGTTTAATTCCATGCATTGTGGTGTGGCAACTATGGCAGAGACGATGTGTAGCAAGGATGGAAGGAAGATTGGAAATTTTGATGGAGGTCTGGGGCTTGATTAAGTACTGGGTTATAGTAGTTTCCAATAGAATTTCTATTATTAATAAACTTTCAGACCATAATTTAAGTGTGTTGCGTCATATGGATGTGTTGGTTCATGTGGAGATAGGGTGTTTAAAAGTGCAAGTGGTTCGTTGGTCAAAACCAAGTTCAGGGAGGTTTAAGTTAAATTTGGATGGGAGTAGTCTTGGAAATCTAGGTCCTGGAATAGGGGGTGGTTTATTACGGAATCATGAAGGAAATTTAATTTTTGCTTTTTCAAAACATTTTGGCCCTTATTCTAATAATGAAGCAGAGTTACGGGTTGTTATAGAGGGGTTGAAGACTTGTCGGCGGTTGGGCCAATTTTCTTTTATAGATATTGAGTGTGATTCTTTGATTATTGTTTCGTGGATTTTGGCTAGAGAAGGTACAATATGTTATCTTTGAGATTTTTGGGACCAGTTGATGCTTTTATTGGATGGATTCGACTTTTCTATTAAGCATTTTCTTAGAGAAGGAAATCAAGCTGCGGATACTCTGGCAAAATAGGATGCATTGGGGGAGAGGATAAAGTGTTTACTGATTTTCTTTAGTTTCCACGGAATCTGAGAGGATTGTATAGATTGGATCAAGTGGGTACTTCTTATTTTCGACAAAGAATGTGAAGTGTATATGGTTTTTTTTCCTATTTGGTTGTTTATGTTTTTATGTTTGTTGGGTTAGGTTCATTTATTTTGTTCGGGTGGGATTGGTTGTTTATTTGAAGGTTTTCCTTCGCTATTAGTGAGGGTCAATAAAATTTTGGAGGTATTGCCCTCCTGTTAAAAAAAATATTGAAATATGCCTAAAATGGTATTGACTAAAATACCTAATCAATCTAAAAATCATATTTTGGGAATCTTCTAGCTCCTTTACGACATTCTCAACCTATAATTAATGTAATGACTTTAATTTCGTTCCCAATTTAAGCAACAAGTCCATACCAAAGCACCATTTGCTTGTATGCTTGAGTGGAGCTGAGCTCAAAAAAATACCAAATAAACAGTTAGTATAACATTGCAAGTAAAATCCTGGAGACAGAGGATATGGTTGTTAGTTAAAAAGGAATATCCCTTAATTTTTGAAAAATATAAGCAATAACTCCCTCATTTCATAATAACTAAAAGCTCATTTTTTCCTGGACTTCTTTAAACAATGAGCTCTGCCTCAAATTCCACTTGGACTCTCCATACACTATTAGCACCTTATAGTTATAAAATAATTTGAGTTCTTCTAAGATTAACATGAAACAATATACTAGTAAAGTTGTAACATGTGATAGGAAACGGACCAATAATTTTTCTTGCCGTCCATGATAGGAAATAAATGCAGAACATATGCACTGCAAGCTGTAACATGTAAGCCCCCCTTATTACTTTCCTCATTAGAGATGTTTCAATATTCTAACAAATTTTTTATAACCATACTAAATGTTATTAAAAATCGCAAATGGTTTTTGTTATATTCCTCCTATTTTCAACGAATTATAAAACTCTCCAGTATTATAATTAAGATTGTTGGGAGCTAAGTTCATATGCCTAATTGCAATGATAATTGTGCAACAAAAATATTTTGTTACAATTGTAACTATTTGCAAAGATATAAGTTCGATCATTGTGAAAAGAGTACTATTAGCACGGAAAATAATTTGCATTGCAAATAGTTGTTGCAAAAACTATTTTCTATTGTTGTTGTGCCCCCACCTCAACTCGCAGTTCCCACCGATGACATGACCAAAGAGTTCAATCAAATATACCTCCAATGGTAAAAATTTGATCATTTTTTCTGTGGTTGTATTATCGGCAACTCTCAGAAATCAATTTGGTCCTCGGTCTGGACACCACAAACCAAATTTGGCAAGCCCTTTAGGACGTTTACACCCAAAAAAAAAGGGAATTTTAGTTGACCTAGTAGCTCTCTTACATCCGAAGGAAGCCACAACACCACTAGCGGAACATCTTTCAAAATTTCAAAAGTGTGTGTGATGACCATGTTGCAATCAGTCAGCCAGTGAGTGATAAAATGAGATCAATTTTCTCCCTCTTCAATAATCTCTGTCCAAAGTATGAAACTTTTACTACATCTATCCTTAAACTCCTATGCCAACTTATGGAGAATTGGTGCCTTTATTGCAAGGGCTTGAAATGCACTCTCAGCTGCACGGGTCACTCTCTCCCCAACCTGTTTCATTTTATGGCAGAAGGGAACTCATGGCTTCTCTAAAGGCTAGCGAAGCACCACCCATACGCAACATAGGACCTTTTCTTTTAAGGGATGTTGCTTCCCACAAGCTAGCCACACCCCACGATCTAACAATCAGTCTAGAGGTCCTCATAATGAAAATCAAACTGTTGCTTGTGACCCTGCTCGTTCCAAAAAAGGACACATTGCTTTAAAATGTTGGCATTTGTTAATCACAATCTTCAAGCTGATGATATACCTCAAGCCTTGGCTACAATGACTCTTAATGATACGTCCTCCTGATGCCGAATGGACATCAGCCGATATGGGTGCCTCTGCTCACATGATAGATAACTCAAGTATGCTTGATAACTGTCTTTGTTATCTTGGCAATGATGCAGTATTTATTGGTGATGGTAGTCTTCATGGAATTTAACATATTGGTGACACGTTTATTGGTACTAGTGATTCTCGTATTATGCTTAAAGATGTCTTGCTTGTCCCTGATTTAGCAAAATACCTTTTGTCTATTAGCAAATTAATGTCTGATTATCCTTATGCATGTGAATTTTATAGTATTGGTTTCTCTATTAAGGAATGGGAGACCAACTGCACACTACTAAACGAGCATCGCAAGAGTAATCTTTGTATTTTTTCCCCACCCACTAAAGCACACTTCTCCACCTGGTTCCAATTAGTCACTGAGGAAGTGTTGCATCTTTAAATGGTTGGTGCATCTTCAAACTTCCACGCTTCAAGTTTTGCGTTCTAAAGGCCTTATTCAAATTAGGTAAGACTAAGGGCGCCTCTCTTTATGAGAGTTGCCAATTAGGAAAAATGAGTAAACTACCTTGTTTACCTTCCTTTTTTTTTTGGTTTAAAAGTCGGAGATCAAGTCTCCTTATTATTAAAGTCCTTACTTTTGGTCAAGGAAACCTTTTACAAGACCTTGGTGCATGCAACGTAAAAAGCCATAAGACGTAAAACATAATAACGCCTAAGACAGCGTAAACCACTACTTCTGCAGAAAACTGTGCCTCCCTTCATCTTCAGACTTTTCTTCAGTAAGGTAAACCCGAATGGTCCGTTCTAAGTATCCCCTTTAGCAAATGCGGAAGCTCGTCATGAGGTAGCCAAACTTTGTTGCAGCCCTTACTGCCCAATCTAGCCAGGAAGTCTGCTGCCATGTTACCTTCCCTATAGGCATGCAGGATTTGAACATTCATCTGCATTAGCATTCCTCTCAGCTCTTCCCAAAAGTCTTCCAAGTACCTTGTTTACCTTCCAATAGGTCTACTCTTAATATTATTGATAAACTCGATTGTGATTTATGGGATCCTGCACGCATTCTATCTATTCAAAAATTTCAATTCTATGCTTGTATTGTTGATGCCTTTTCCAAATATATGTAGTTTATTCATTTGTGGAAGAAATCTAATTTTTTTTATTAGCTTCTTACTTTTTGAGAAACTTTTGATCGCCAATTTAATAAGAAAATAAAGTCATTTTAGTTTGACGGTGGTGGGAGACCATCTCTCTCTAAAACTAGACCCTCTCTCTCTAGAAGTTCTCTCGTCGAAACACAGCGGGGGGAGGGGGAGCTTCGGCTCCCTCTTCCCTCTCCTCTTCTCCCTTTCTAACGTCGGCCCTTCGTCTTTGACGATTTTCGTTTTGTTTTTATATTTTTTTCAGCTTTCGGCAAATAAAGGGAATAGCCGATCCGAGCTTCTCCAGCCCCCATCTTCCTACATGCGCACCTCCAGGAGTCTCCCCTGCCGCCGATCTGTAAAACCTCTTCTTGCGGCCTCCACCAGAACGGCGCGTAGCCCGCATGCGCGGGACGTAGGGTTTGGAGCTCGTCGGCGTTTGGGCCTCATGCATCACCTAGGATCTCTCCAAAGCTGCTACACACGGCGGTTTCAGAACTGGCATCTCTGAATCCTCACAGCTCGCTCATCGGTTTCTCCTATATTTTGTGAACTGATTTCCGTTTATAGTGTTTTGTGTATTTTCTTTTGTTTGTCTTTAGGTCTAGAAAAAAAAAACCCCCCATAAATGTAGTGCCCATTCGGACTGGGTCTTAATGGTGTTTCCTCCCCCTCCGCGTAGGCGGAATTGGTGGGCGTTCCTCCTCCATTTCCCGTTTAATCGGGTATGGAGTCTTTGTTTTGTGAGTTCTGATACCTCTGTCCTGGACAGAAGAGTGCTATCTCTTAGACGTAGGTCTGTAGAGATGCTTTGTTTGGACTAGACCATACCAGTCACGGAGGTGTACTGGGATATTACTAACGCTTGTAGAGACTTATTTTTAAGTCAACTTGTATGTCCTTTCTCTTTTAATGGAACGAGGTTTGCTGTTTATCAAAAAAGTTTGACGGTGGTGGTGAATTCACTAACAATCAATTTAGGGGACGTTTTTAGTGAATTGAGATGAGATGCGTTGAGATGAAAGTTGAAAGTTGAATAAAATCTTGTTTGAATATTATTTTTAATATTATTATTTTAAGAGTTGAGAAAATTAAATTGTTTATTGTATTTTATGTGAAAATTTAAAAAAATTGTAATAATTAGATGAGATGATAAGGGTTAAAAGACTTTTTGTATCCAAACCTCCCATTTGCATCTTCAACAACAAGATATTAGCCAACAATATTCTTGTCCACATACACTCGAACAAAATGGTTTGGTGGAACGACGTCATCACATCATCCGTGAACTAGGTATAACTATGATTTTTCATAATGGCGTATCCAAACATTTTTGGGTTGAAACTTTTTCCGCTGCCATCTTTTTAGTTAACTGACTACCTTCTAAAACCATCAACCTTCAATCTCCAATCTCTATACTCTATGGTCACTATCCTGATTATACCTCCCTTAGGGTTTTTGACTCGAAATGTTACCCCTACACTTAGAACAAAAAGAAAAATAAATTTGACCCAAAAATCCTACCCTACATTTCTTGTGCTAGAGTGATAAACACTACGGGTATAAGTGTTATCATCCACCCTCAGTGGCGGAACCACGTTTAGCTTGAGGGGGGCCCAAAATTTATGGAAAATTCAAAATAGCCCTAAGATTTTAAGACTTTATTCAATATAATTTTATAAATATAGAAAATGCCCCCCCCCCAAATAAATTTATAATTCTCATATACTTTTTAAAATTTTCTAGGATTTCAATATACCTAGAAATGTCTCTCTCCTATTTTTTTCTTATAGTTCTTAAATTTTGTATAATTTTTATATAATATCTATTTTCTAGGATGTGGTCTCACCAAAATTAAATTAAAATTAATAAGGGAAATAATAAACTTATTAATATAGATTCTAAATTTTTTTGTTATACAATAATAGGCTTCTTAAAAGTATAGAGTCTAAATTGAAATTAATATAAGAAAAATCATTTAAGGCTGATAATGATCAATATGAAAAATAGTTGAGAAGTTTTATCCTCTAGACTTCATTAAGCAAGAAAAAAATTTATTTAAGATCTCAATTATAACATTATATGTTTAATGTGACACGAAAATATCTAAATTTTACATAAAACTTAATAAACTAGCTTACATACTAGAATAAAAGATGACCTTCTAAAAGATCACTTGATAATTTTTATGAAAAAATTAAATTATAAATATTTCATTACCCAAATAATAATGGATTTATATTATTTTATGAAACTTTATCGTCAAAAATCTAAAACATATATTAAATTGTACTTAATCTTATTTCTATGTATATGTAGCAAATTATCGAGATCATATTTTATATGTAGTACTATTTTGTAATTTTTGTTCATTTTACATAAACGTGTCACATGATAAAAAAATCAGCCCCCCCTAAGAGAAATTGCTAGTTTCGCCACTGCACCCTCACACAAGACCTTTATTTCTTGCCATGTAGTTTTTGACGAAAATAGTTTTCTGTTCAACTAACCCGGTAACCTTCATCTACCTTCTTCTGATACTCTAACTTTATAAACTTTATCAAATGATGGTCACCTATCACTAACCCTGTGGATATCCCTAGTCCAACTCACTTATAGGTATCACTCCACCAGCCCCATCAACATCCTTGGCAATTGGTTCCATTCCTATTCCCTCGATGGCTCTCGAAACTGAGCCCTCCTGGCATCCCAACCCCAACACACCTTCATTTAATGGTGACCCCCCTTCAACCCTTTTGCTCACTCCTTCCCCCTTCCTTCTCATCCCATGGTCACTTGTGCCTAATTTGGGACCCACAAACGTAATCCTAAATACGGAAATATCCATACCCTTATTGACCTTCCCAAAGAGCACAAGATCATTTGATCTGCACTGAACCATGTCGGGTGGTCAAGGCTATGCATGATGAATTACAAGCTCTTCAAGACAACCACACCTAGAATCGGACTCCAAATATGCAGGTTGTTGGATGCCAATGGCTCTTTAAGAGCAAACTCAAGGCTGATGACACTCTTGATTGTCTGAAAGCTTGACGTGTCATAAAAGGCTTTCATCATGTCAATGGTGTCGATTACAATGAGACATTCTCTCCTATTATGAAACTTGACACAATTCAGATCGTCATCAGCCTATCACTTATTAATCACTGGCACATTCGTCAACTTGACATCAAGAATTCATTCCTTCATGGGGACCTTAAGGAGTCCGTCTCTATGAAACAACCCCCAAGTTTTACAAATCCTATCTTATCTTCATATGTTTGCAAATTGAATAAAACTTTGTATAGTTTAAAACAAGCACCTCATGCATGGTTGATAAGTATAGTATTTTTCTCATCTCTTATGGGTTTATGAATAGTATGGCGGATCCCTCAATTTTTACATATCACTCATCCCCTGGTATGCTTGGTTTATTATTATAAGTTGACGAAATTGTAATGCCCTAGTCCCGGATGTGCAATGAGTTAGTTCCTGTCACCTAAAATCATCCCCATACCATAAATATATATACTCTAAAGGCTTCGTTAAAAATAAATTCATTTATTTAAACCAAATAGATATGTTCCTCCACAAGGACACCAAAGAAAGACCTTAACATAACAAATTAAAATCTTTATAAAGGCTAAAAAATATCCACGTCCCAAAATACCCAAATCAACAAAAAATAATAAATCTATTGAATAGGACCCTCCAATAATTACTTGTACCCTTTGACACTTATTCTTCTATGATCATCTATTCTTGCTTATCCTTCCTACTCTTGATTTCTAGCTGAAACAAAATATGGTGGAGATAGGGGTGAGTTATCAACAACTCAATAAATAGAGAACATGTACTAGTATGTAAACATAAGCATTTACAGAATTCAGAATGCAGAACAAAATATTTTTATTTTTAGAATGGAAAATCAAAACATGTTATCAAATTATTCATATTAAAAAAAATTTTTAGCATTACATAATTGAGCATCATATTAGAACAAAATTCTATAATTAACCCCCATGATATAGTTATGCAAATCCTAGTAGCCAACCAAGTAGAAACAGAATGTGAAATCTTTCCCTTATTCATTCTTAGAGCCCCTACTGTAGACACAAGAAAGATCATGCATAAAACAACTTTACTTCAAAAATTGGTACCAATCCGAACAGAGGCCATAATTTTATACCCATGGTGAGGTCAAAACAGAACAAAAATAGAATGTTATGCTAGAGATTTTCAGAGATTACATCATATTATATCAGAGTATAGAACATATTCATAACACAACATAATCAGATCATCTTCATATAATTATGCATAATTTTTCATATTTACTCGTTTGCACAGTTTATAAATAGAATGCCAAAAATAACTCATATCTGCACTAGTCATGACAGAAAATATTTTTCTTTTCTTAAATGGATTTCATGAGTAATGCAAATAAAATGACTGACGTTGTTTTCAAAATTTTCTTTTAATAACAAAACATACATATTTTTCCAAAATCAACATCAGTCTATTCTTTTTATGCAAAGTCTAGCATAGGAATCTCGCTTACTTCGACTTTTAATTTTTTTGAATTTATTCTATGACCATGCCAAACAAATATCAATCTTTGCCTATATAAAATACTAAATATTACCAAATTTCTAAAAAGACTTGCTAAAATTTTCCATTTTCTTGGATACATACTACGTAAATAGCTTTAACATTTATTTTGTTTTATACAAAATTTAATAGATACTAATATTATTTATTTTCTATAATAACCTATCTACACTTTCAATTTATAGCTACATAAAATAATTATATCCATTTCACTTAATCAGTGGAACTCATTTAGTATGATAGCCTTAAATCATATTTTAAGTGTTTAAAATTAAAATTAAAATCTTATTAATAGCTACTGAACTTTTGTTGTATAAATTAATACTTAAAAATGTAACTTAAATTCGTAAGTATTTACAGTAAAAATATGGGTTTTTTGGCTAATAAAAATAAGACTAAGCCTAACTTAAATACCAATTGTAAAACAAGCCCAGCCTACAACATTAGGAGTATACCAAAATAAAATAAGTCCAACGTAAAATCACTTACTGGTATTGATTTTCATGTTAAGGGCAAATATGTAATTTGGGTCTATAAATGTTTGCTTTACGAAGGCTACACTACGATCAGTTGTGAAATGAGAGAGATGGTGAGACAAAGACTCACTAGAGAAGGGACCGTGCGACGGGCTCACCATGAGGAAAGCAATGAGTGGTGGCCAGGTGACTGGGCATAGTGGAAGAGCACTGGGAGAGGGAGAGAGAACCGTCACTCATGGCGGAGAGAGAGAGATGCAGGAGGATCCAAGTAAGATGATGCTGAATTGTCAAATTGCATGTTGACTACACTAAAATACCTTAAGGTGACAGATTAGGGAAAATATGGCAGAAAATCGTGATCTTTCCTTGATTGGGGTAGTTTTGGGCACGTTTCAGCATTTTGGCCATAATTTTGGATATGAGTATCAAAATCGAGCATATGAACCCAATTCAAAAAACTCTTTTCAACGCGCATGTCTTTGTCTCCCAGATTCTACTCTTTTCCCCTCTGAATCCCTATTTTTAGTTATTTTTTGTTTTTTATGGTAATATTTTATTTATCATTTTGGAAGTGTTTCTAAACTCAATTTGGGTCAGATTTTTGGCAGATTACTTATTTTATTACACATTTATTTATGGTGTGATTATTGAGATTTTGCTATTTTTGGCAAAATTCTGGTACGTTTGATTTTTTATCTATTATAGCCTGGCTTGTGGGTTGAATTCATCATTCTTGGATATTGATCATTTTGAATTGAACTTCAAAGTCATTTTATGAGTTTTTAGGTGATTCTCTTGTTTTCTTTGTGAATTATCTGTTGAAACTAGCTTACAAAATAATCATTATTCTATCCAGCGTCAAAGAGAGAGAGAGAGAGAGAGAGAGAGACGTGAGAGGGAGAAAAGGAGAAGAGGCACTGGGCTTATCGAGAGGAAAAACATGGATGGGTTGGCAACGTCGTTGGGCTTCATTGTGCCATGGCTGATGGCTGAGATTTCCATGTATAGGGGTTGTGGATGGCTTGGGGTGCTCTGTTTTGGTGCAGGGGAAATAGAGGCTTTTGGTGGTTTTACAAAGGGTGGGTTGTGGTGTACAGGGAGAGTCTCACGGTGGCTGCGAGGTGGTGTAGGGCGAAGGTTTAAGCTGTGGGCCTGGAGGCTTTTGTCGTGCAGGGAAGATCTCGGCATGTTGGGTAGGGCTGTGCAAATAAACTGTCAACCTAATCCGTCTGGATCATGCAGGGTTAAGGTAAATATCGATTTCAACCCAATGGACATTGGTTCAACCATGCAACCCAATTAAAGAATAAATGGATAGCAAATTGAAACGCAAAAGAGAAACTCATAGTAAAAGGAACAAACAAACGCACTGAGCTGACTCGATCCATCCTTATTTACTTCCTCCCCGTTCGAAGAATTCAATTGCTCCTCTACCTCATCAGGTATATAATCCTTATCTTCATTGTCTTCATCCCCATCATCCTCAACCGTCATCGTCGTTTGTGTCATCGCCATTCGTCATTGCCGATGCTCCCACTACTGCTCTGTCTGTGCTGTTGAGCCATAGCCATTTCTCTCAAATTACGTTAAACCCAAGCACATTTGTGCACAACCTTCAGCATCCAGAGGTTGCAGACCAACCATAGACCCTTGTTCAATAAGTGGAATGCATTAGTTGTCCGTTTTAAGGTTGGGTAGTAAGGGTCGGAGAAGGAAAATTACTCATTCTTAAAACTAGCATTCTTAAGACCAAAGAGTCAAGCGAAAAAGGGGGGGAAGGGGGAAGCTCTCTATTCCTAGTTCTACTGTAGCTGGATCCTCCAAAACCACAATAATCCTTAGTTAGAATGGGATTTCAGCTCAGCACCAAAAGCGACCCTTCCATGTTTTCAATTCCTTTCCACTGCCTTTGACTTTGGACTGAGATATCCTGAGAGCTTCTCTAGCTACTATAGAAAGTAAGTACACTCGCGAGAACCATACCTTTGCCTTGCATCTTGACTCATAGTCTGGCAACTATCCTTATAGCACATAGATAAGCACCATAAGACTTGAACTAGCTGTCAAATCGGATACAAGAAAGGACTATGTGTTATGTATTCTGCATCTGGCTCATGTTTACATAGTGATATATGTTCACTGTTTATTGAGTTATTGATAACTCACCCAATTACCATCAATATTTTCAAATGATTTTGATGGTTCAACTGGGAATCAAGAGTAGGAAGTATGAACATGATTAGTTGAGCATAGTGGATTAAGTACCAAAGGGTACTATGATTATTGGAGAATCATATCCAATAGATTTGAGTTTTTCTATTGATTTGGTATTTTGTGATATTGAGACTTTTATTGAGACTTTGTGGAGTTGTTGATTAATTATGTTGATGTGTTTGTAGAGGAACATGTATGTTTGGTTTGAACAACTGAATTTATATTTTATAGAGCCTTTGGAGTATATATTGTACTATTTGGAGATGATTTTTAAGTAACAAGAACTAACTTTCTGACCCTCTAGATACGGGGTGTTACAAACCTAGTGTTTATAATAACATTTATATATATATATATATATATATATATATATATATATATATATATATATTTTACATCTTGTGTATGAACATCGGTCACAAGAGTTCATTAATAAAAAAAAAATGCAATATATAATTGCTGCTGAACACAATTTATTCAATATATATATATATATATATATATATATATATATATATTTTCATTTAAATATTAATACAAGTCAAAAGGTTTGGAGCAAATTACGAATTAGGGGCCAGTTGAGTATGCTTCGTTGGAGTATTAATAAAATAAACCCAAGTACAATGTGGAACTGCATATGTGCATGTGTGGAAAATGAAACATATCAGACAATGAGAATGAGATGATTAGCAAAGCTGTATTTCTCAAAAGTATGTTTACAATGTAAGAATGTATAAAAATATATAGATATATACCTAGCCCTTCTATGGTAACTATTAAAAAGGAAATAATCACAATTAAATGACAAATTCCCTAATATCAAGAGTTTGCTTATTTTGTGGGATTTGATTCCATCAATACTTCCCCCTTAAGTTGGTGCATGGAGATCCGTAATGCCCAACTTGCATAGAAAGTGTTGGAAAAGTTTCTATCCCAAGGCTTTGGTAAAGATGTCTGCGACTTGCTCATGAGAAGAAGTGTGAACGGCTGTAAGGAGGCCTGCCCAGATTTTATTATGAACAATGTGACAATCAATTTCAATGTGTTTGGTGCACTCGTGAAAAACAAGGTTGTGAGCAATGTGTAGAGCTGATTGATTGTCACAATAAATCTTGATAGGCTCAAAATGAGGAACACCAAGATCTATGAGGAGCTATTTTAGCTAGGTAAGTTCGCAAGTAGTGACTACCATGGCACGATATTTGGCTTTAGCGGAGGAACATGCCATTGTCGTCTGTTTTTTTGTTCACAAGAAATGGGACTGGTGCCGAGTTGAATGAAGAATCCTGTGGTGCATCTTTGAGTAGTGGGGTAGTTGGCCCAATTTGAGTCTGTGTAAGCGGTAACATGCAAATTGCTAGATGATAAGAAGAAAATGCCTTGACCTTGGACTGCCTTTGAGATAGCGAAGAACGCGGATGACAACTTGCATGTGTGGATCTTGAGGAGGATGTATGAACTGGCTAAGAATATTCACTGCAAAAACAATATCAGGATGTGCTATAGTCAGGTAGATAAGATGTCCAACCAGTCGTCGATAGGTGCCAGGGTCTGTGAGGATAGAGCCATCATGGTTTGTGAGCTTCAAATTTTGTTCCATGGGAAAGTGAGCGGTCCAAGCACCAAGTTAGCCACTATCAGTCAGGATATCAAGTGTGTACTTACGTTGGTTGAGGAAGATGCCTTTCTGAGAGCGAGCAACTTCAAGACCAATGAAGTATTTGAGATCCTTTGTTTTGAAGTGTGTAGAGAGAATGCTCTTGAAAACATCGATCTTGGAAATATCGTTGCCAGGAACTTCATTGGTCATCAACATAAATGAGGACAATAGTGATACTAGTGTGAGTAATAAGAGTGAATAAAGAGTGGTCTGCCTAAGACTGAATAAAACCTGCATCAAGAAGCATAGTGGTTAGTTTAAAAAACCAATTGCGGGAGGCTTGTTTGAGGCCGTATAAGGATTTCTGAAGCTGACACACACAAGTCTCCCCCTTAGGGCAATATTCAGGTGGTGGGGTCATATAGACCTCTCCATCAAGATCATCATATAGGAAAGCATTGTTGACATTAAGTTGTTGGATGACCCAATTTTTGGCATCGGCGACTACTAGTAAGTAGTGGACAGTGGTCATTTTGGCAACCGAAGCAAATGTTTCATGGTAGTCAAGACCTTTAACCTGAGTGTAACCTTTGGCAACTAATCAAGATTTGTACCTCTCGATGGATCCATAAACTTTGAGTTTAGTTTTGAAAACCCATTTACATACAATGGGTTTCTTACCAGGAGGAAGAGGTTCAAGAGTCTAAATGGCATTATCCTCTAAAGCTCTAATTTTAGCAAACATGGCCTCGCATCGATAAGGGTGGCAGATGGTAGTGAAGTAAGATGAAGGATCAATAGATGTGGTGAGAGCAGTTAAAAAAGTAAGATGAGAAGGAGAAAAAAGAGAATAGGAAAGAAAAACAGATAAAGGATGAGCAGTACTTGAAGCTGATACAATTGATGAGGATACAGTGGACTCCGTATGAATGGTTAGACAGACCGTAATCTTGAAGACATGCAGGTCGAGTGGTGGTGCATCTAGGACGAAGAGAGAGAAAAGATGGTGAAGGTGGTGGTGGGTCGAGAATAGAAGTGGAGGGGGGAGGAGAAGTTATGAGTTTGGGAATGGGGAGAGGAATAATGGCTAGTGATGGATCTGGAGGAGAAGAAGCGGTTTGGAATGGGAATATTTGTTCATGAAAAATAACATCACAAGAATAAAAGATAGCTTAGGTTTCCAAGTTGTAAAACTTGTAAGCTTTATGTTGGCCGGGATATCCAAGAAAGACACATTTTGAGGCACGAGGTGAGAATTTGTCGTGGGAAGCATGGAGGGTTTGAGCGTAACAAAAACATCCAAATTCGAGTAAGTGAGCATAACTTGGTGGGGTGTTGAAGAGAAGTCAAAAGGAGATTTATTTTGAAGAATATGACTCGTGCTGCGATTAATAAGATAAGCGGCAGTGAAAACACATTCACCCCAAAATTTCAAGGGTAAATGTGCTTGAAATCGGAGACTAAGAGCAACATTCAGAAGGTGCTGGTGTTTGTCCTCCGCAATACCATTTTGTTGCAGAGTCTCAACACAGGTTCGTTCATGAGTGATCCCGTGGTCATGAAGATAATTTTGAAATTTGTAGGAGAGAAATTCTTGTCCATTATCAGTTCTTATAATTTTAATCATGGTGTTGAACTGATTCTGGATAAGTGCAAAAAAAATGTATGAGATGAGTATAAGTTTCAAATTTATGTCGCATGAGATAGGTCCAAGTGGAGTGAGGAAAATCATCAACAATAGTAAGAAAATAATGAGCACCACAAATTGAAGAAGTATGGTAACCACCCCATATATCACAAAAAATACGATTAAAAGCAAAAGTACTTTTATTAGCATTTAAAGGAAAAGGAAGTCGAGTATGTTTTGAACGAGCACAAATATCGTAATCAGAAATAATACAAGGATTATTATTGAAAGAATTGGGAATATTTAAACGAGAAGGATGACTTAGGCGTTGGTGCCATAGGATCTTATTAGCAAGAGTTTGAGTAGAAAGAGCCATGACGGGTTGAGGCCGATACACGTAAAGTCCATTGCAAAGCTCACCCGCTCCCATCAGCTTCGTCGACTGTGGGTCCTGAAAAAAAAATGAGTATAGGAAAAAAAAGACAAGACAAGTGTTATTAGTGGTGAGTTGGGGTACAGAAAGTAAATTGAAATGAAATGAGGGGACAAAATAGACATTAGACAAAGTGAGGGATTCGGCCAAATGAATTGTGTTGATCCCTTCAATAGGAAGGAAAACACCCGTGGGTAAGCAAACACTCGGCGCATGAGAAGGAGAGAAAATTTTAGAGAAAAAGTTCCGATCATGGCACATGTGGTGGCCAACTCCACTATTGATGATCCATGTTCAGCCTTGAGCAGAAGAGAGAGTATAAGAGATGTTGCCCATGAAATTTGCATAAGGGTTTTGTGGGCTGAGCAAATCCAAGAGTTTTTGGTAAAGATAGGGAGGAAGACCAGGCACTAGCATGGTCGTGGTGGACGAAGAGGCCTGGTGAGCCATCGGTAGCAAACTAGAAGGTGGTTTGCTGATAAGAGAGGGTTGAGACTTCGTGCAAGGTTCACGACCTAAGAAGAGTGGCCCAAGCACCTGTCACGCGTGTGGCCGTTCCGGCCACATTCTGGGCATTTGAATAGTGGTTTTTGGGAGCCACTAGAGTGGGCGGCGAAGCTTTGGAGCTCAGATGGAGTATTTCGAATGTGAAGAAGCCTTTACTGTTCCTCCTAAAACAAAATAGAGAAAATTTTGGTGATGGGGGGAAGGGGTTCCATTGCCAAAATCTGGGTTCTCAGTTGAGTGAATCAATCATTGAGGCTGAGTAAAAATTGGCAAACTCGTTCATCCTCCGATTGAGCTTGAAATTCTTTGAGATCATTGCATTTTTTGCGGTGACTAAGTTCATCCTAGAGTTGTTTAATCTGGTTGTAGTATTCATGAATGGAGGTGGTATTTTGGTGCAGGGATGATAACTCTCGTTTAAGGTGATAAACCCATGCGCTGTTCCCATGGCTAAAAGGGCATTGAAGGTCGAGCCACACTTCACTAGGATTAGTATGGAATTCGAGAGAGTTTGTGATGCAGGGACTGATGGAGTTAGGAAGCCAGGTAAGGACCATGTCTTGGGTTTGATTCCATTGAGAATAATTTGGTGAATCTGTGGTGGGTGGGGAAAGGATACCATCAACAAAACTGAGTTTGTTTTTGGCGTTGAGTGCATGGGTCATGGCTTTTTTTCATTTGGGATAATTATCTTCAGTGAGTATTCCAAAGTCTAGAATAAGGCTAGGAGGATCAGATGGGTGAAGGAGATAAGGGGAAGGAGGAGGGTTGGAGGGAGTGGCCATGGAAGGCGTTGAGGTTTGGAGGCTTAGGAATGTTGTTTGGTGGATACCATGTTTGGTGGATATGTTTACTTTGTAAGAACGTATAAAAATATATAGATACATACCTAGCCCTTTTATGGTAACTATTAAAAAGGAAATAATTACAATTAAATGACAAATTCCCTAATATCAAGAGTTTGCTAATTTTGTAGGATTTGATTCCATCAATATTAAAAAAATTATTATTATTATTATTTATGTATATATTGTATTTATTAACTTTTTCAAAAAAATTGTACAATATTTAAGCATTCTACAGTCTACTACTTCAAATTTCATTATATATTTATAATTTGTCATACTATTCATCCTAAATGGTTTTCAAGAGTTACTATTGTTGTTTACCATGAATTCCAATTTTCTGATATTGCCATGATTGATTCCGGATCGGATATGAATTGTATCCGGAAGGGTTAATACCTAATAAATATTATAAAAAATCTACTAAGAGATTGTTCACGGCAAATGATTCTCAAATGAAAATCATTTATGAACTAAATACCGCTCATGTTTGTAGGATAATGTCTGTTTTAAAATCCCTTTAGTACTTGTTAGAAACATGTCTGATAAAGTTATATTAGAAATTTCTTTTATTTCTTCTTTATATCCATTTATTTTTGACAATGACAATGATAGTATTACTACTGACCATTTCAGAAAAAAAATCAAATTTAAATTTACTTCAAGATTTAAAATTGATACTGAAAAAAGTTTGAAATTTTTACTTTTTGCAAAAAACAAACATTTGAATTTCCTCTAACAGGAAATCAAATTCAAAAAGATTTCTGAACAATTGTCTAGTACTTTTTTTCAATAAAAAATTGATGATTTTAACAAATGTTTGATTTTTGATATTTGTTCTAATCTTCCAAATACTTTCTGGTATAAGAAGAAACATGTTGTTACTTTACCATATGTTAAAGATTTTTGTGAAAAAAGATTCCAACAAGAACTCAATCTATTCAAATGAATAGTGAGACTTTGGAATTTTGCAAAAATGAAATCAATGATTTACTTTCTAAGAAAATTATTAGGCCCAGTAAGTCTCCCTAGTCTTGTGCTTCCTTTTATGTCTAATGCTGAGATTGAGAGAGGGACCCCTTGACTAGTAATTATTTACAAACCCTTGAACAAAGTCTTAGTGTGGATTAGGTATCCTATCTCCAATAAAAATGACTTAATTCATAGGTTGAGTGATGCTGTTGTCTGCTCCAAGTTTGACCTAGAATCAGGATTTTGGCAAATCCAAATTATTGAGTCAGACAAGTATAAGACTGCCTTTACTATCTATTTTGGTCACTATGAGTGGAATGTGATGCTTTTTGGTTTCAAAAATGCCCCTAGTGAATTCCAAAATATTATGAATGATATATTCAACTCATTCACCCATTTTACCATTGTTTACATTTATGATGTTCTCATATTTTCCAAATTTATTGATAAACACTAGAAATATTTGCAATCATTTCTACATATCATTAGATTAAATAGTCTTATTGTTTCTGTTAAAAAGATTAAACTGTTTCAAACTAAAATTCGATTCCTTGGTTATGATATTTCTGAAAGCAAAATTAGACCCATCAATCGGGCTATTGAATTTGCTGACAAATTTTCTGATGTCATCGTTGATAAAACTCAGTTGTAAAGATTCCTTGGATCTCTCAACTATGTTGCTGATTTCTACCAAAATATGAGGAAGCAATGTCGCCCACTATTTGAAAGGCTACATACCTACCCTCATATTTGGTCTGAAATTCATACTAATCTTGTTAAACAAATCAAGACATATGTTAAAACTCTTCCCTATCTTGGTATTCCAACTTCGGATTCTTTTAAAATTATTGAAATAGATGCCTCAGACATTGGTTATGGTGGCATTCTGAAACAAATTGTTTCACTAGATTCATCTGAACAAATTGTTCTATTCCATTATGGAGTCTGGAATACTGCACAGAATAATTATAATACTATTAAGAAATAAATCATATCTATAGTACTATGTATTTCTAAATTTCATAATGACTTATTAAATAAAAAATTCTTATTACGCATTGATTGCAAAAGTGCTAAATATGTTTTAGAAAAATATGTTAAAAACATTGCATCAAAATATATTTTTGCTCGATGCCAAGCTATTTTAAGTGTATTTGATTTCGATATTGAGTACATTAAAGGTTCTGATAATTCTATTCCCGATTTCCTTACCCATGAATTATTGCAGCAACCATGACCAAAAAGAAAGGAAAAGGAAAATAGATTGTTGTTCCTCACCCCATTCCTGATACTAAGCTCATCAAGAATGAACCTGCTTCACCACTAGAAATAGCAAACAGGTTTACTACCCTTGGTAGTATTCCCACCATTAAACCTGCTTCAATTGCTTCAACTACTTCTATCCCCTATGATCTTTATGCCAAGCATATTTCATCCAAAACTACACAGTATTTTCTTCCTACTTCAAAAACTGAGTACATCAGAAAATTATTTTCATGGAATCTGTTTTATATTGAACCTAATCGGTCCATATAACAGATCCTTTTAAAATTACTTCAAGCTATTTTCCCTCAGGTTTTCATTGGATTCCTAAAAATTCAGCCAAAACTCTTAATTTTATTCTAATATTCTGCTCCAAGTAAAATCCATTTATGATAAAACTGATAAATCAAAATTGATTTATCACAGTGCCTATATTCTTTGAATTATTATTGAGGAAGACTGGAGTATCCACCCCTTTTCTTCAAAAAGACTTTCTGATTCTGAGATTTTTTACAATTATTTTGACTATGTTGATGCCTGGTCAAAATTCATCTTTCAAACAGCTGATATGAGTCATTCTTGGTTTCTTAATTTTGATAAAAAATTCAAAGAAAAATTCTCACTCTAGTTCTTAAAATGATGGAATCAGTTTGGGCCCATTCATGAGATATTTCCTAAGATACTTCAAAAAAAAATTCAAATGTGTTACCAATGCTATTGTTTCAAAATTGGACCAACACACTGCTAAATTCTCCTATTCTCTGCATTTCTGCCAAATGTACAAAGTTCCTTGGATCATGAAATGGAATTATGAGAGAAATGATGATTTATTAGTCCGATTCTGCTTTGTTAAATGGTGGGATAGATATCCCTACACTCAAGATATTGTTAACCATGTGATCAGAGATTTTTTCCAAACTGTTCCAGATCTGAAGAACATGGAGGAATTCCCCGCTATTACTCATGGTTCTGCTTCAACTGGATATCCACTAATCCAGGCCCCTACTCCTGTTACACAGAAAGAAAAAGCAACTGCTTATTCTTCTGTTAAATTTGACAAATCCTTTAAGTCTAAAAAGAAGAATGTTCTTGAAGGACTTAATAAAAATGATTTAATTTATTTGTTAAAAAAGTCCTTTAAAAAAGATAATTCTGACGAAAATGATAATAAGTCAGAAGCATCATCAGAGGCTTCAATTGCTGATCCATACAACAACCTTTTTGGACATGACTCTGAAGACATACCAAGGTAATCTGAAGATGAATGATCCGTCAGCACAAACCGACAATGAAGGCTACCGTCTCCACAAGACTGATTGGCCACCTCAAAAGGAAGACTACCATGCTAAAAAGACTTATTGGTCTCCCACTGACAGATTCCCACTACATTTTATGCCAGAAGACTACACTCCCGCAAATTACGCTGAGAAAGTTGTCTACGACATAATCATTACGTTTTCACGTGAATGAATAGTAACAGTGAAAATATTGTTCATCACGGTCTCTTTTCTGCTTTAATTATTGTAAATAGGTGCCCCCTTCATCTATAAAAGGGGAACCTTGCCTCAGAAGGAGGCATCACTTATTTTATCTTTTTGAGTTTTCCTTGTAAGTTATTTCACTATGAATAAATATTGTTACTTTCATTAATTGTTTCTAATCTATTCTCATTATTACCAAGTTCCAGTTATCTGGTCTATCTAGTCATCTGGTCCTACTTTTAATTTATTTTTATTATCACTAGTTCCAGTTATCTAGTCCTGTTATTTTCATACTCTGTTATTTTCATTAATTCCAGTTATATGGTCCTGCATTACTTTCATTTCCATTATATCCAGTTATCTGGTCCAATTACGTGTGCTTATTTATTCCTACTTCCGCGTTGTGTTTTCCTTTGTATTAGAGCCAAATTCGGCTCTGGTTGCTAATAGTTTGTTTTACTTCTCTTGATTTCATTTGTTTTGTTATCCTTCAAACCAAATACTGAATTCTTATTTTGTCTAGTCTACTCCCTGTTTCTGTTGGCTACCTAGAACCTCAGTAAGACCTGTTTGCCAGGAGTGCATTTAGGGCAGGTTGGTATAAGGTAGGGACAGGGATGAGAGTACCTAGAAACTGAAGTGTGAAGTTCTGTTTTGATTGGTGACAAAATGAATAGAATGTCTAGATCTAATTCATCTATTAGTTTCAGGTCTATACCTCCTAATGTCATTAATGAAGAAGATTTTTCTCTGGAAGAAACTGATTTTGTTGATTTCAATCGATGGACTACTCCAAAGATTGATGCTAAATCTATTGACAAAACTACTTGGGTTCAAACTGCTTTTAAAACTGAATTCAATTTTAAAATTGCTGAACAAACCTATGCTATTTCAAAAATCCATAAAATTTTTGCCTATTTAATAGAAAATCGATCCAAGGTTTTCTAGTAAAAGGTTACAAATTTCTGTATATAGGTTCTATTTAGGTTGCTATCAAACCTATAACGAGGAAAGGCATCAACGCTTCTGTTTTACTGTGTGTACGTGGTGCTAGATTCAAGAAACTTGAAACTAGTATTTTGGATATGATTTAATCTTATTTGTTTAGTAGTCCTGTCTATTTTGATTGTTTTCCTGATTTAACTTTTGCATTGGATGATCCCAACATTTTAAAAGTTTTAACTTTGAATATTTTTACTTCTGGTTATGAAATGGAAGAAGGCAGTAAGCCTCTTGCCATTGTTTACTGGATTTATTATAGGATTTTAAAAACCAATTTAAATCCTAAAGCTATTTTAAAAACTTCAGGAAATAAAACTCTGTTAATCCAGAGTTCAACTCCTGATGCGAACGTTCAAGTTCCAAAAATGATTTATTGGAAAGATATCTCCCTTCCCAATGAATGGACTTTGGAACATGAAGTTCCTCCTGCTAAAACTTTTGTTGATGAGCTTAATCTTGATCATATTCAGCAATACTTGGATGGTATTGTTAAAATTAATTTTGAACAAGCTTCAGTTCCCAATTTAAGAAGAAATTCTTTTGCTAGATCTAGATCTTCTTTTGTTGGTTTTGTTTTAGAAAATCTAGTAAGAAGAGACCAAAATCTCAAGCAATTTCTAGAAGATTCTCTTAAAAAAAAACCTCTTAATCCTGATTTAAAACTGAAAGGACTTTCTACCTCATCTCAAGTTACTTCTACTTATTACACTACCAAGGCTAGTGAAACATCCAAGGATAAATTCATAAAGGAAGAAGTTGATAAAGAAGAAGAATATGCTTCATCTTTATCTTCTACAGCTTCGGATATGGCTGCGCCTGTTGCATCTATTCATCACAGTCAACTTACTGTGATAAATAGACCTTTTGGATTTGATTTAATTGCTTTAGTCAATTAATATAGTTCTATTGAAACTTGTGATAAGAGAAAATCTTATCATACGACTTTTTTTGCTCCTTAAAAATTACGTGTTAAAAGAAAATGGAAAGAAAAATGAATGACCTTCAAAGGCATATACTTTTCTTTGATTTTGTCGAAAATTATTAGGTTCCCAAAAATAGTTTAAATATTGTTAAAACTAGTTTTGTCAGAGAAGAAGGCAAGGCAGTGGTTAAATCTAGCCATCCTCTTTTTGAGACAGTACTTATTTCCCATAAGGAATCTGATGTAACTGTCTCTCCTTTCAAAATACCCCTAATTGATCTAAAAGAAACAACTTCTTTGCAAGAAACAAGAAATATTATTTACCAAAAAAAATTTGTTAATCTTGCTCTTCAAACTATTGGAAACCAACTAGATCGAATTAAAGAAAAAGTAGAAAACCTACTTCTACTTTAACTTCAAAATCTGTTTTAAAAACTATTGAAAAACTTTTGATTATTTTACCAAAGGATCGGCCAAAGATTGATTTTCAAAATAAACAAGCCAAGACCATTGATAAAATTAATCAAATGCTTGCTGATATTAAAAAAGAACAACCTTCTACCAGTGCTCTAACTAGTAATAAGAAAGAAGTTGTTTTTGTTGAAACCACAGAAGAGTCATCTGATGATGATTCTTCCACTGCTAAAAATATTGATTTACTTGAAAAGAATTTTCAAGATTTTAAACCCAAGATAGCCAGATTCTCTTCAAAAGGACCCAAACCAATGAGTCTGATGAAGAAGAACTAGTATTCCTGACCAACTCCTCCTGATTTACAGTTTGAAGAAAAAGTTTTTCAAACCCAATCCTCTTATTCTGCTGAGAAAATTTACAAATGAAATATTGATAGATTATCTGAACAAGAAATCCTTAATACCATGAGTAAAATGTCTCTTGTTACTTATATTAATCATAATATTAGACAACCTGATATTGTTATTATTTTAACTAATGGTTTTTCTGGTGTGCTTCGCAATTGGTGGGACAAACATCTCACTACTGAAGCAAAGGAATCCATTTAGAATGCTATTAAGCGTGATGACTAAGGGTTACCTATTTTTGATGAAACCGCAGGAATGACATTTCCTGATGGTGTTAATATTTTGATTTATACTATTATTAAACATTTTGTTGGAACTCCTTCCAATATTACTAATCGTATTAGTGATTATTTGAATAATTTGTGATGCCATCAAATGTCTGATTATTGATAGTACCAAGATGTTTTATATCCAGAGTAATGCTTCGAGACGATAGTCATAAACCTTACTGGAAATAAAAGTTCATTGATGAATTACCACATTTATTTGCTCATAAAGTTAATGATGAATTTATTGATACTTCGAGATTTCTTAATTATGAAAATTACACTTATAGTGATATTTTCAGTACAATTAAGAAACTTGGTATTCGTATATGCAATGATCTAAGAATGCTTCATCAACAGATGAAAAATAGTAAGAAAACCAAATATGAAATGAGAACTTTTTGTGAACAATTTGGTCTTCCTCCTATTGCTCCATCCAGACGATTTTTATAAAAAATCCTTTAATAAAAAAATCTTCTTCTAAGAAAAAGAATTTTCAAAATCATTCAAAAGGAAAATGTTTTAATTGTGGCAAATCTGGACATTTTGCTGATAAATGTCCCAAGAAACCCAATAAACTCAAAAACAAGCTTAATCAATTGAATATTAGTGCCAATGATCAAGAAGAATTGTTTCAACTTCTGGAAACAAAATCTTCCTCATCATTTGACATTAATGAGTTTAGTTCTAGTGATTCTAAATATCACTTAGAAACTGAACTCTCTGATTCTCCTAATATTAAGCTTGACTGTAATGATTTTTGTTGCAAATTTTTTAGTAAAATAATTAATGTTTTAACAAAAGATGAATAATAAGAAAATCTTTTATTAATATTGATTTCTCAAATTACTAATACAGAACTTAAAGAAGATTATCTTCACAAGCTCAAGAAGACAATGGTTCGCCAAGAATCAGAAACTTCAAAACAAAAAATTAGTTTTCAAGACACTTTGGAAAGATTTCAAAAGAAAAAACCCAAAAATGTTTCTATGAATGATTTACAAGATGAAGTAAATATTATTAAAAAAGAAATTATTGAACTCAAAACTGAGATCAATAATCTCAAATTTGAAAATGATTCTTTAAAATAAGAATTTTTATATTTTAAAATTGACAAACAACTTGATCAAGATTTTCCTTCTGACAATGAGCAAATAAATGATTATGATTCTAGTCCAAAAGAAAAGAAATCTTCTAAGAATCAGATCTGTTTAATTCGTCATACTCTGGAGTTTGGAATACTTCACAAAATAATTATAGTACTATTAAGAAAGAAATCCTATCGATAATACTATGTATTTCTAAATTTCAGAGTGACTTATTAAACAAAAAATTCTGATTACGCATTGATTGCAAAAGTGCTAAATATGTTTTAGAAAAAAATGTTGAAAACATTGCATCAAAACATATTTTTGCCCGATAGCAAGCTATTTTAAGTGTATTTGATTTCTATCCATCAATCGGGCTATCGAATTTGCTAACAAATTTTCTGATATCATCCTTGATAAAACTCAGTTGTAAAGATTTCTTAGTTCTCTCAACTATATTGCTGATTTCTACCAAAATGAGGAAGCAATGTCGCCCACTATTTGAAAGGCTACATACCAATCCTCCTATTTGGTCTAAAATTCATACTAATCTTGTTAAACAAATCAAGACACATGTTAAAACTCTTCCCTGTCTTGGTATTCCAACTTCTGATTCTTTTTAAATTGTTGAAACAGATACCTCAAACATTGGTTATGGTGGCATTCTGAAACAAATTGTTTCACCAGACTCATCTGAACAAAATATTCGATTCCATTTTGGAATCTGGAATACTGCACAGAATAATTATAATACTATTAAGAAATAAATCTTATCTATAGTACTATGTATTTCTAAATTTCAAGCAATTTCTGAAATTTACTTGAAATTCCAAAATTCAAACAATTAGAAACATATAGATATATATATATATATATAATATGTTAACATCATTGTACATGCATGCATATAGCTAGAAATTGCTGTCCTGGATCGGGTAGATCTATTGTGGTTGGCTTCTAATTATTGCTATTTACACAGCTTCCTAGGATTCCATATCTATCTTATCCAAACTTATTGGCGAGGCCCACATCTAATATATTAAGCAGTTCTTTATTTTTTAATTCAATTATTTGATAAGGATACGATCCTAATTAGTATAAATTACAATATTATACGTACTAACTAGAGGGACTTACAATAGAAAAAGTGCAATAATTGATTTATATTAGATTGTTTTTTGAGTTATATTAGTAGTCAAATCAACATGTACAATAATATCTAATTAATTAATATCATGTTTTTGGAACATTAATCATGTATATATGTGAACAGCCGGCCAATAAAAACAACCGGTACAACCAGCTAATTAAGTGTAAACTCAAATAAGAGAGAGAATGAGATATGATTATAATTAAGTTGCATGGCTAGCTGTCGTAGTGGAAGACACGTTTTCACGCGGTTTGGTATTAAAAGACAACGTCGTCGTCGCTCGATCTTTCTGCATTTTGTCTTTTATAGGACTATATATATATATACACATACATACATACATAATACATGAGCCAAAACTCTTTTCTTGTCTTTTCTTTCTTTTGGTAGTACGCATAACATATTCGAGAGAATGTTCGTCAAATCCTTTTTAGGGTCTTAGTTGGCATGCATGATTAGATATAGATGCAGGCTTGTATCATCTACTGATTTACATAAAAACTCGCATGCATTCAGCAACGAGTGGAAGAAAAACTACTCGTAGATGGAAATAATAACTCATGAGCTGGTAGGTGGAGCATAGAATCTAGTTCAATCTCAACATTTATCAAACCCAACAAACAAAGATATCGAAGGCCATGAATTACACCCATGACTTCGGCAAAATTTTTAGTACTATGACCAGTAAATTTTGCAAAAGCACATACGACCATCTCCCCACTTGAATTTCGAATCACCCCTCTTGTACTTGAAGGACTAGGATTTCCAAGAGAGCTACAATCCACAGTCAATTTAAACCAGCTATCAGTCAGATACATCCATTTTACCAATTTAATCGGTACTCAGTTTTAGATATTCTTTTGCAAACTAGAGGATTTTTTTTTTTGGGGGGTTCCTTATATTCGGAAAAGTTGTGAATGATTTTGTATAGGGTGCTAATTTCTTTATTCTTTAGCGATGTTAGTTTGGGAAGGGATGTTTTAGTTTGTTACCATGGTTTTTGCGGAGTGAGGTTTTTTTAATAATAAGAAGGTTTGACCTTCAAGTTTCATTAAAAAAACAAAAAAAAGTGGAGGCACTATAATTAAGAAACTATTTATTTGTGTTAGTTATTTCTTATCAAAATGATTATTTTCTATCAAAATGAATCTATTATCTTCATAAATAATCATTTACTTTTTATCACAAATAACTCATCGCAAATGCTCATTAGATTGAGCCACTCCAAATCACATGCAATCATGCAATAAAGTGTATGAAACTTTTAAATGGGAGTTACATTAATTAACGGTCACAAGGGATCATCCCCTGCCATCACAACCTAACCTGGGAGAAGTACCCTAGCTAACTGGAATACCATAGCACTTGCCATCCACAATGGGTGAGCTCGGTCGACCGTAGAGCCATGATCGACCCTCCTCAAAAGAGTCGATTTAATATTCATGTTTATTATTTTTACAATATTATCTCTATATTTATAATGAGTCTATTTAATATTCAAAGAGGTTACAGAAAATCATGTTTCTAATACAAAATATGTCACCTGTATATATAAATATTATAAAAATATTAATACAAAGTCAAATTTTATTTGTCGAAGTTAATTTGTAGATAAAATTACAAAATTCAATATATATAATATATTTGTCAAAATGAAGCAGTTCATAAATTAACAAGCTTTAATTCGCTCGAATATTAAATGAATTTTTCGTCAACATAAAATCTAATTCGATTAAAAGTTTGAGCTCAACTCATATTCAAATAAAAACCAAACAAACAAGGATTAACATCCATTACTCTGTAGTCATTTGAACTCGACTCGTTTAGCTCCTTTCACTACAACAAAAATAGTCTTTGGTGACAGAAGAAACCATCACCAAAAACAACCAAAACGTCACTAAAGACATTTGGTAACGGTTTTCAACCGTCACCACGACCGTCACGTAATGTGCGTCACAGAATACATTTGGTGACGCTTTACTATTGAACTGTTACTAAAAATATTTTTAGTGATGGTTTGAGGTGTTCCGTTCAGAGACACGTTCGAACGTTACATTTTTTGTGACGGTTGAAAACTGTCACAGAAAATAACGTTCGGATGTAAATTTATACGTCTAAACGTCAACCTAATTAGTCGACATTCTAATGACAGAAGTTGACGTTCGTTGAATAGTGTTCAAATGTATCATATTTACGTTCGAACGTATATACGTCAGGACGTTGACTCCATTAAACGTTCGAATTCACGTTCGAACGTTAAAGGAACAATGCTCGAACGTAACGAGTATAACGTTTAGATGTTTGTTCAAATGTTAAAGATGATGTGTCTGAACGTTTGGACGCTTTGTTCTTTTGTTCATTTCGGGTGAGAACGTTTGAACGTTTACAAATACGTTTTAACGTTCGAACGTGAAGTGATGTTGGAACATTTTTGGTTTACATTCGAACGTAAAGATCAGAAATACTAATTTCATAAAATTAAAAAAAATACCAATTGTATCATATTACATACTATAAATATTCTACAACTAACAATGTCTTAGAAACTTTTAAAATTAGATAATAAAAGTTATAGAAAAGAATAAAATTGAGAGAATTCATTTCTCTTTTCCTCGCCCACCCCATTGTTGCAATGACATAACACGCTCCATCTGGACCATCATCTCCCACTGCACTTGCTCTTGAACTTCACTGCGAATTCTTTCCTCATGGTCTTTCTGTTGATCCTGCAAATGCGTCTCTAAATGAGACTGTCGCTCTAAGAGAGACTCTAACTCTTGCTGTCTCGACCTCATATACTCATTCTCGCGCAGTGCAGCTTCTAAATCTTTGGTAAGATTATTAATTTGTGAAGCCGAAGAGGATGAGGAGGATGAACCAGAATGCTTGAAAGCTTGTCCCAAACCTCTTGTCATACTAGAGTTGGGCCCGAGCACTTGCGTGAATATGTCTATGTTGCTCAGAGAGGATTCCCCAGAAGCTGACTGCATCTCCATCATTTTTTCCTGCAATGTCAAAGAAAACATACAATAAATAACGTATTAAAAGAAATATAAATAAAAAATAAATTATTCACATGTTGCATAATTTATTTAACAAAAATAACAACACTTATATAATTATCTGCAGCAGCAGGATCCATCCACTCACTACTCTCTTTAGTGTGAGCAGCAGTATAGACATTAACAAGTGAAAAATTTTCAGGATCATCACGTTTCTAACAAAACGACATTAACAATTTTAAAAAGATAATATTAGTACTTAAATAAAAGAATATCAGAAAAATAAATGAATTCTATAATTTATTAATTACCATTTTTTCAGTAAGACGATGGAATGATCTTGAACCAGCACGATGGTGGACAGTCAAAGCAGATCTATTATGTGCATTCGTAGAACTTAAGTGCTACAAAATTAATTAAGAATGTTAATTGTAATATATATGCATATAATATATAGCCCAAATATAAATGTAAATAATCATTAGATATAAATCTAAAATACCTGATAATCTAGACTTGCGAAAAGATCACAATATTTCTCCAATCGTCTAACTTCATATGCTGGAAAGGGGATTGCGTAGCTTCTTCCAACGTCACAAATTTCTTGAAGTGGTCATGACATCGTCCCTTGTGACGTCGGAATAGTGTAGCCATCAACCCATTGACAGTTCTCAAGTCCTCGCTACGGCCAAAGTCGAGGTCGAATTCATCCTAATAAGTGAATTACGTCAAAAATATAATATACTAATGTAGATATGCAAAAAATGTATTCTCAACGTAAACTCACCAGCACACAACTCCGAATGTGCTCCTTATTCTCGAGCGGAACATCCTGCAATGATCGCACATAAAATGGAGCATCAGCTCGGACTACTGTACCAATATAGGATGAAAGCGCTGTTGCACTATTATCCACTCATCCAATGGAATTATCAGGAATTGTGACCTTAAGTTTTCCGTGCCTTCAACATTTCTCAAGAGAAATGCCACGAGTATAACCACGACCACGACGAGCGGATGCATCAACTATTAGATAATAATAGAATTATAGTTATATATTTTTTGAGATAAAAGTATTGATATTCTTTTAACTATCAACAACATTTTCTTACTGGTAGGTGTCGATTGACTGTCGTTCTCTTGCATCTACACTTGATCTTCAAGAGGGAAACACTCGGGTGGGGAGTCCTCAACAGGTTCGGGACTTGGACTTGGCGGGGGAGGCAAATTTTTTCGTTGTCGTTTTGGCAGCATCCTTGATGCATGATTAATATGATAAAGAAAATTAATTAGATTGTTATAATGAAAAGTTTAAAATTCTATATTCACCTATATGATTTCTATATTTAATACTTTTATTCTTCGTCTTCGGATGTATTTTCCATACTTGTTTCAGAATCTCCCTCAATAACATCTTCGTCTTCATCATCAACCTCTTCTTCGTCCTCCTTATCCACTTCCTCACCAGATTCTTCTTCGTTTTCTTCTAACTCTTCTTCTTCTTCTTCTTCTTCCTCACTTACTTGAATTGAATGATTATTTAATATGGATGGATCGAGAAGGATGGGTGGGACGTCATCTCTACACAAGGGGAGCAACTCGAGTGCACCGAGGTCAACAAACAAGTTAATACCCTCACCATCTTCTTGGTAGGCCTTTACTATCGGAATGTCATCTTCATCTCCAATATTCTCGTAATCCGCACTCATTCCTGTTTCATATATATTTCGAGGAACAAATTTTTGTACTACTCGCCAAGTTATCTCTCCACTATCTTCATCAGCACTTTTCAATAGATCAATCAAGTAATAGACTTGGGTAGCCTGACAAGCCAATACAAATGGATCATCTTCATACTATTTAAATGCAGTATTGACACTCGTAAAGTGATTATCCTTATGTATCGAACGTCGAACATCACCTACGTCCCACCAATCATATTTAAAGACATATGTTATAGGCCCACCCAGATATTTCAATCCGATAATATCATGTACAACACCATAGTAGTCAATATCATCTGGTCCATGACTCCCCTCAACCAAGACACCACAGTTTTGAGTCTTTCTATTACATTCACGGTCCAGAGTATGGACTCTATAACCTCTAACCATGCATGCAGTGTATCGAAGTGCTCTATTAGAGGGACCACGGGCCAATGCATACAATTCAGGAGAAACTGATCCGGGATCATGAGCACATTGTTCCAAAATCTATCAATTGAAATAATATATACGTATTAAAAGTTACCCAAAGTTAAAATTTTAAAAATCTAACATTTATGTAATTTTAGTTCATACATGTTGTTCAAACCATCAGGAAATTCTTCCTCGTGTCTTGCCCCTATATTCTCTATGCCTTCCATCCTAAGTTTGTTCATGTGCTTGTTGTATATAAGTGCAAAAGAATATTATTTTGAGCACAAAATTTATAATTACATTTTTTTAAATAGAATTTTTTGAAGTATGCAACAACATATCTGAGATAGTCATCAATCTCCTGACAATTCTTTAACACGTACCAACGAACTTTACCCAACTCTCCATCAATTAAATCGTATCTCGTTTGTACACCCAAGGGTCGTATATTCTGGAAAATCACTGATAGCTCAAGAGGAGGCAAAGCAGCAAGATCAGCATTTCACTCTTGACGATTAAATCGTGTCTCAACACCACAAAGATATAGCGAGCAAAACGTTAACCATTCATCGTGTATATAGGCCTCTGTTATTGAACCCTCAGCTCTGGCTTTGTTCCCAACTGTGCGCTTTAGTCGACCCAAATATCTTTCAACTAGATACATCCATCGAAACTGCACCAGTCCACCCAACAATACCTCTCGGGGTAAGTGTATTGCTAAATGGACCATCACATCAAAAAATGATGGTGAAAATATCTGCTCAAATTTACAGAGTATAGTAGCAATGTCTTCTTCCATCTTCTGCAACATATCTTGATTTACAACTCGGGTGCACAAATTCTTAAAAAACATACATAGATGACGACACGTACATTAGATGTCAGCTTTCCACGAATTCCCACAGGTAATAACTTCTGTAAAAATACGTGACAATCATGACTATTCAAACCACTGATTTTCCAGTCAACAGGATTGACGTATCTACCAATATTTGAAGCATAACCGTCTGGCAACTTCACACCTTGCAACCATTTGCAGAAATCCATCCTCTCCTCCCTCGTCATTGTAAAACATGCATGTGGCATGACCATCCTGTTGCCTTCCACTCGCAAATGTGGATTATGTTTAATTCCCATTCTCTGAAGATCTTTCCTCGTCTTGATTGTGTCCTTTATTTTTTTATTAATGCTCATCAATGTACCCAATATATTATCATAGATATTCTTCTCTATGTGTATTACATCCAAACTATGTCGCAACATATTAGACAACCAATATGGCAAGTCAAAAAAAATGCTACGCTTTGTCCAATTCAATTCTGAGATGTCTCGTTTTCTCTTATTCTTACCTCGACCTTTGCCAAAATTGTTCGCTCTAACATGTACTAGTTGTTCCACTATCTCTTATCTAGACAACTCATTTGGTGCAATTCTGTCCTCTACTCTGCCATCAAACTTAGCACAGTCTCTTCTCCATGCATGATCTACTGGTAGATAACGTCGATAACTCATGAAGCACAACTTCTGAGAATATGTTAACCACTCACTAGCCGTTTCTTTATTGCACGTCGGACACGCTAACTTCCCTTTAGTACTCCAACCAAAAAGATTTCCATATGTAGGAAAGTCATTTTGGTCCACATTACTGCAGCATGCATCTGAAAAGATGTCAACGCAGATGCATTATAAGTTCTAATGCCTGTTTCTCATAACTCTTTCAACTCTTTCAACTCTTCAATCAACGGCTGCATGAATACGTCATTGTCATTCCCAGGTGATCTCAGGCCGGGAATAAGTAAAGTTAACAAAAAATTGAGTGCTTTCATGCACCTCCATGGCAGAAGGTTGTACGGAATCAACACTACGGGCCAAGTGCTATAACTTGTACTCAAATTCCCAAAATGGTTGAATCCATCTGTTGTGAGTCCCAGGCGCACATTATGAACTTCTGTCCCAAACTTTGGGTATTGATTATCGAAAGATCGCCATGCAAGTGAGTTAGCTTGGTGCCTCATGTATGCGTCATCCTTAACTCTTTTATCTTCGTGTCACCTCATATCAACATCTATTTTTTTACATATATATAGTCTTTGCAACCTAGATCTCAAGGGAAAATATCGTAACACCTTCACCGGCACATTTTTCTTAGCCTTCTACCTCGACTCTTCGCATACAAGACATGCTTGTTCGCCCTCGTTCTCCTTCCAGAACAAAACACAATCATTCTTGCATGCATGTATTGACTTGTACTCAAACCCTAATCCCTTTCTCAACTGTTTCGCTTCATAAAAGTTTTTTGGCAATGTAGATCCATCGGGAAGCACCTTGTTAAATAAGTCCAATATCATGTTTATTGTTTTCGTCGACATCCCACACAATGACTTAATGTGAAGCAACCGCACAATAAACGACATTTTGGAATGTTTTGTACGGCCTGGATAAATCTCGCGCTTTGCATCTTCCCACATTACAACAAAATTTTCACAATCAGTCTCTCGACCACTTGAGGCATTGTCGTCTACATCATCCATAAACATCCCAGCTCCAATGTCACCCAACATCTCTTCCATCTCATCCTGCTCATAATCATCATTCATGTCTCGCATATTATAATTTTGACCGAACGTTACATCCGCTGACTGTGCATACGGCTCACCATGCAGTACCCATCAGGTATACCCCAGATCCATACCGTTCACAAATATGTGACTTTCAACTTCAGCCAATGATATCGCACACAAATTTTTACACCCTCGACATGGACACTTAATGTAACCACGACTATCAGCAGATGGTCGAGCAAAATCAATGAAGGTTCTTACTCCATGCGCGTAGAGTGCGTAATCCTTTCCAAGTCTATCGCCTAGCCGCATCTAACTTTTGTCCATTTTTAAAACGTTCTATCTATTAATAACACTAAATATACGATGAAAATTCACATGCATGTCATGCTCCAATTCTCACTGCTATTTTTATAAGGTAGTTGGTCCTATCCTATTCGAGATTATATTATCCCGTCACTCTACTACTTTCCACGTCAGTAGAAATTTCGGCAGCATCTTCCCATAGTTCTCCAAGTATACATGTTCACAACGAGGGTTTGTGACCCTCTGAGTGAACAGCATACCCAAATAATAGTAGAGGAAGACACCAAAACTTCATACTAAACGTGTTTAGTAAGAGTAACAAGAATGTGCAATACAGATAATATAATATCAAACTGTCCACACTGGACAATTCAAGAATTAGTAGACACCTAAATATACACTAATTCCTGAACAGGTCTAAGGTTAAATATGCAATTTCATACAATATTTATAAAAAAAATACATAAAATAATATAAGCCTAAAATTGTCTTGAATTAACAATGATCAACACTATGGTATTATATTTTTGTACTAAAGGGAATGATCTCGAAGAAATGTCTAAATTTTAGTCAAGTTGCTTAACTGTCAAAGTCCCTCTGGCCTTGACAACTCATAAGGCCAGAGAGACTATGACAGTCAAGCAATTTGATAGATATTTTTTCGAGACCATTCTTCCTAGTTATATAATTTAATTTGTTATTATAACTAAAATTATCATTTTAAGTTGTTATTACACAATTTATTCCATAATATAATTTGATACTTATTTACTTATTAATTTCAATTTATTATAATTAAAATTATCATTTTAAGTTGTTATTATACAATTTATTCCAAGTAATTGATACTTTTTTTTAATTATTTATTTATTAATTTCAATTAATTTTAACTTGTTATTATATTTAAAATTATCATGTTAAGTTGTTATTATACAATTTATTCCATAATATAATTTGATACTTATTTACTCATTAATTTCAATTTATTATAATTTGTTATTATAATTAAAATTATCATTTTAAGTTGTTATTATACAATTTATTCCAAGTAATTGGTACTTATTTTTTTTAATTATTTCTTTATTAATTTTAATTTATTTTAACTTGTTATTATACAATTTATTCCAAGTAATTAATAAATTATTTATTAATCAATTTCAATTTATTTCAATTTGTTATTATTGTAACAGCCGCTAGAAATTCAATGATGTAATTTCTATTGTCTTTAGGAACCATAGTAAATCCTATATGGTTGGAATCCAACTAAGAACCCATAAGCGTGTTAGAAACCAAAAATCCTATATGGTTTTATCCAAAACCTTATTGATTCAGTTTCTAGTATCGTGTTTAATTGTTTAATTAAATTATTTTCATATGCTATTAATCTTTTAAATTTGTGTTAGAACATCATTATCCAACTTAGTTAACCTTGGATATTTGATTGGGCTAATAGAAATCAGATTTGGGCTTGATAGCAACCCAAACCCTTTTAAAACCCATGAATTTAGGCTCTTTCGGTTTAAGCCCATTAAGGCCCACGAAATTAGCCACCTTAGCAATGATTTTGTCTAAGATATTTCACCCTCCACTTGTCTTATCAGATTTATTCAAGAACACTTAGAATGTTCTTGAAGTGGATGACTAAGTGGACACCCCACTCTTTCAATTATAGACTCAACCTTGAAAAATAATATCTTGTATATTTTATTGGAATAAAAGATCAATACTCAAGCTCCATTTCAGATCTATCATCTTCCAAAACTTGTATAAATAACCCTCTAGTCCCTTCCAACGAAAATCATCCCTCCTTTACACTTTGCTTTGTTAGAATACAAAAAAATACTCTCGGGCAGTTTTTATGAACTCTTTTTCACGCCTTATTTGAAGCTCTTGTAAGTATTTTCTCACAAACTTTCCTTCATGAAAGTTGTTTATTTTTTAGTCTAGTTTACGTAGATATCTTATTTGTTCCATTTGAAGATCATTTGGTCAGTCAAAAGTTGTTTAAAATCCAAAAAGGTCATTCTGAGCGATAACCAAAGAGTATGTTATATTTTGGAGTTTTTGATAGAGTTAATGGATTGATTTTGGTCCGAAATTATTATGGAGTATTGTTAACATAGGTATATGATTATTGGCTGAGGATTTGTTGCATGATTAAAAGTTTTGGTGAAAGATTTTCTTAGATTTAGAAACTTCGAATCTGGAAGAGGAAAAACAGTTTCAGTTTTGAGAAAGTTTAAATCTTTTATGGTCTAATCTTATTGCAATGGCTTTGATATTTTTATTTGAGGATCCTAAGCTTCTTATGTACATGATATAATGTTGCTTTGAGGATATTTGATATTAGTTTCAAAGATATGAAATTTTTATGCAAGAAAATATTCGAATAGGCCAAGTGATGATGGTCTTGGCTAAATTAATGTTTTGGTTGATTTTTAACCATGTGATCTTGAGTTTAAAGCTTAGATCTATTTTAGGACACCTTTTTAAACCATGTGATGTTTTGGTTTGAATATCACATCTTTATAAGTCATGGATCAAGAGATTGATCAAAACAAGTTAGAAACAAAAATCAAGGGAAATGGCCTATATAAGTTTCGGTTTTTATAGAATTTTAATAGTTGTGTTTAGTTTTAAATTTTTCTGAATTCATATTTAAGTTCAGAGTAAAATCTAAATGAGATATATAAATTTTGGTGATTTTTAGAGTTAGGATACAAAATCCTTAAGTTAGGGATATAACGGTCTTTTCTCCATATGTAGAGGGTGAATTAATAATTTTACTCTTAAATTGATATTTTTCTATATTTCTAATTGTTAGTGATTAAGTTATAACTTTTAAAAATCACTACTTTCAGTCTCTCGTGATCGCACTTGAGTTTTGCCTAGAAACGCGAAAACGGATGTAAGTTAGCTTTTAACTTACTAGCAGTTTACTATGTATGGGTGATAAGTAAATGAACTACAGTATATGTATGTATATTATTATATGTGTTATGCCAAGTCATTACATGTTTATATGTTACATATAATTTATTCTATCATGAATTATTCATCTGTTACACAAGATATTCTGTCACGTATTGCTAAACATTGCAAGTAGTATGGATACATACAATCTAAGGAGATTCTGTCTAAAGAGATTGGAAATTCCTAAGTGTGTCCATCGTGACCCTCCAATCTTTCCTGGGAATCTAGAAGTTCTGTCTAGGAAAGATTAATCTTTTCTGGGAACTTACTTAGTGAGTACTATTCATTTCTACGATAAAAATTCATCAAGATATTATCAGAAAAAAATGGAATGTCATGTATGTCATGTAATGTATATTCACTGTTGCAAGCATGTTATGTTAAAAATGTAATGTTGTGTTACATCAGGGCTTTTGTCATTTCATATTCAAGTCACATTCTGTTTCTAATACAGTTTATGTATTTCAAGAACAATCATGTTAAGTTATTCATGTCAATCACGATCCTAAGTACTAGGATGAGAAAATATCCTAGTAAAACTCCTTTGTTCACGCTGGAGTGTCTAAATAGGTGTGAAATTCCCTAGGTTGACGAAGTATAGTCAACAGGTTGCGAATGGTACCTAACTAGCTGGTCACCGGAGCGCACCAGGCACTAACGCCGATGGAGCCACATTTTATTTTAGTCATGGGGCCACAACAACTGTAGAGCATGAAGTATGGGGTCACAGCAATTGTGACACATACACTACGTGAGACACAGCAATTGTGACAAGTAGAATACATGGGGCCACAACAATTGTGGAGTATGTATTAACGCACTCACAGCTGGTGTAGATACTTGTGTTGTGATGCGGTAATCGGCAGGGACACATGGCTCTAGGGGACCCATGTAGCACCCACATGTTACGTTAATCAAGTTAAATGAAAAAGAATTCAAACTCATGTTATGCTCAAGCTCATGTTCATGTTATGTTTCAAGTTTATGTCAAGTTAAGTCAAGTAAGATCAAATCCATGACAATGTTATGTTTCAAGTTCATGTCACGTTAAGTCAAGTCAGATCAAGTCTATGACAAGTAAGTCAAGTTCAGTTCATTCATGTTCATGTTATGTTTCAAGTTTAAGTTATGCCATATGCTATGATTACTTACGATTTTGATTATGTACTTATGCTTTTACTGTCATGCATGCATTATTAACCTGTGTGTATGTTTTATGTTAACTTGCTGAGATTTGTAATCAAATCTCACTATGGTAGTCCCAACTACCATTCCCCCCGAATGGTAGATTTTGTTACAGGATCTAAAGAAGAACTGGGAAACAGCCAACTGGATACAGTCGATTAAGCGACAGTGCGGTTTCAAGGTTAATATAGTAGTTAACTTAAAATTACTATATGTATTATGAAGTTACATATTCAGTACTCATTTGATCACAATCATTTTGGACTAGTATTATGATCTCTAATGTTTAGTATGCCTTTATGTATAAAGTATATTTTAAATATTTTGGGATATTTGAATTTGGTGCATAGTATTGCTAAAGAAAAAAATTCTCCGTTGCGAATATTGCATAATGCTAGATGTATGTTAAGAACATTGCATCTTATATGTCATGAATGGAGATACGTAACCTTGTGTTGCATGTCTCGACGCTTCAAATGTCCATCCAATCCCAAGTGGAATTTGGGGGCGTCACAATTATACTATCAATTATCATACTTAAGTTGTTAAGTATCAATTTAACGTCCTAATAATTGATACTTATTTATTTATTTATAAATATTTATTATAATTTTTTATTATACTTAAAATTATCATTTTAAATTGTTAACTATCAATTAATTTATTCCAACTAATTGATACTTACTTATTTATTAAGTATTATTTGTTTTAATTTGTTATTATAGAGAAAATTATCATATTAAGTTCTTATTATACAATTTATTCCAACTAATTGATTATCTTCAATAAAGACCATAAACTCATCACTAAACATATTAATTCATAACTACTACACAAAATTAAAATATATTTAATAAACAATAAAATTATTTACTTCAACAACATATCACAACATTTTCACAATATTCCCACAACAACATCATTAAACATAACAATATTCCTATAACAATGTTTCTACACATATTAATTCATCATTAATTCACAAAATATAAATATATTTAATAAACAATAAACTTATTTACTTCAACAACATGTCACAACATTTTCACAATATTTCCACAACAACATCATTAAACATAACAATATTCATATCACTATATATTTCTAAATGAATTAATTTATCATTAATTCACAAAATATAAAACTACATACATAAACAATAAACTTATTTACTTCAACAACATATCACAACATTTTCACAATATTCCCACAACAACAACATTAAACATAACAATATTCATATTACTATATATTTCTATACATATTAATTCATCATTAATTCACAAAATATAAATATATTTAATAAACAATAAACTTATTTATTTTAACAACATATCACAATATTTTCTTAATATTCTTACAACAACATCATTAAACATTACAATAAGTAAAGTTTAGAAATATACCTAGCACTTTTTAATTTACTCTTACAAATGACAAGTTTCCAATTTGCAAAAACAACCACCTCCTTAAAAAAAACAACAATAATAACAAGTTAGAAACTTATATACAAAAAAAAAAAAAAAAACACACAAGAGAAATATCTTGAAATTGAAAATAATGAAGAAATAATTTTTCCTTACCAAAATAGTTCCAAAATATTAGCCCTCAATAATCACTATATTTAACAAATAATACTCTCTCTCTAACAATACTCTCTCTCACTCTAACCCCCCTAATAACACTTTAACCTACTCTCACTCGATCTCTCTATCTCTCCCCGAAAACCTATATCACTCAACCTCTCTCTCTCTATTTCGCGCACGAAAGGAAGCAGAAATGATTCTGCTTCCCCATGCATGTTTTGATGTAAAAAAGAAATTAGATTAATTAACGTTCAAACATTTAAGTGTTACGTTCGGATGCTACTTTTGGTCGGTCACTTTTGATCATTTAACGTTCGAACGTTTAAGTGTTACGTTCGGACTATACTTTTAACTGGTTAATTTTAATTATAAATGTTTGAACGTTTAAGCTTTACGTTCAAACGTTACTGCTCAATGCAAAAGATGATAATCGAGCGGAAAATTTCCTGCCAATAATTTATTTACGTTCGAACGTAAATGATTTAACGTCTGAACCATACAATTGAGCAAAAACATTTCCGCCCACATTTCACAAATGTTCGAACGTCTATGGCTTAACGTTCGAATGGTTAAATTGAGCTGAAAATTTCCCGCTTACATTCATCAACGTTCGAACATAAATAATTCACGTTAGAACGTATATATAACTAAATTATTAATAGTTAAAAATTATTTATTTAGTAATATATATATAATATATAAATTATATAACATATTCATAATTACTATTATATATTATAGTTGCGTAATATATCATATGCACTGAATAGCAATATATATAATATATCACTACAATGAGAGGTTCGTTAGTATTAAAGTCTCACTTATATAATATATATATTAGAGCATACAGTATATATATCAGACAACAACCTATATATATAATATATATATATATATATATAATAGCATAATACTTTAAATAGAAACATAATATATAGTGATAGACATGTGGCTATAATTAATAAAACTAACAACAACATATGTACATAAGTTGACATATATTATACTAATATAGCATAATACTTTAAATGAAAAAAAGTTAATAGTCATAGACATTTGGCTATAATTAATCAAACTAGCAACAACCTATATATATATATATACTATATATATAAGTACATACACTACATATATATTATCACATAATACTTTAAATAGAAACATAATACATAGTGATAGACATTTGGAAATAATTAATAAAACTAATAACAACATATATATATATATATAGTATATATAACTTATATATATATAAGTACATACACTACATATATATACTATTATCATATAATACTTTAAATAGAAATATAATACATAGTGATAGACATTTGGCAATAATTAATAAAACTAATAAACTATATATATATAGTATATATATATATAAGTACATACACTACATATATATACTATTATCACATAATATTTTAAATTGAAACATAATACACAGTGATAGATATTTGGCTATAATTAATAAAACTAATAACAACATCTATATAGTATATATATAGTATATATATATAAGTATATACACTAACATATCTATACTATGATAGCATAATATTTTAAATGAAAACAAATTAATAGTCATAGATATCTGGCTATAATTAATAAAGCTAACAAACTATATATATATAGTATATATATAAGTACATACACTACATATATATACTATTATCACATAATACTTTAAATAAAAACATAATACATAGTGATAGATATTTGGCTATAATTAATAAAACTAATAACAACATATATATATATAGTATATATATATATATATATATATATATAAGTACATACACTAACATATCTATACTATGATAGCATAATACTTTAAATGAAAACAAATTAATAGTCATAGACATCTGGCTATAATTAATAAAACTAACAAACTATATATATCTATATATATCTATATATATATATATGTACATACACTACATATATATACTATTATCACATAATACTTTAAATAGAAACATAATACATAGTGATAGATATTTGGTTATAATTAATAAAACTAACAACAACATCTATATATATAGTATATATATATAGGTACATACACTAACATATCTATACTATGATAGCATAATACTTTAAATGAAAACAAATTAATAGTCATAGACATCTGGCTATAATTGATAAAACTAACAAACTATATATATATATATACTATATATATAGTATATATATAAGTACATACACTACATATATATACTATTATCACATAATACTTTAAATAGAAACATAATACATAGTGATAGATATTTGGCTATAATTAATAAAACTAATAACAACATCTATATATATAGTATATATATATATAAGTACATACACTAACATATCTATACTATGATAGCATAATACTTTAAATGAAAACAAATTAATAGTCATAGACATCTGGCTATAATTAATAAAACTAACAAACTATATATATCTATATATATATATGTACATACACTACATATATATACTATTATCACATAATACTTTAAATAGAAACATAATACATAGTGATAGATATTTGGTTATAATTAATAAAACTAACAACAACCTATATATATCCTTGATAGAATTAGAAAGATAAGTCCATAACCTAATTATAAATTGAACAAAGGTTACATAAAGTATTTCATAATAACATATACTAAACTTATATTATAATATAATATTAGATATAGTATGCTATATATTATAATATATATTATAATTAATATAACATATATTAATAAAATAAATATTATTAATATATTTTGAAAAATCAATTGACGATCGTTTGAACGATGACTTGGAATGTTCGAACGTATTATATCTCACGTTCAAACGTTTCATTACACGTTTGGAGGCTAATATAATGTTCGAACGTTATATTTATAATGTTCCAACATTTCCTTCAACGTTGGAACGTTCATAGAAATAATGTTTGAACGTTATATGTATATAAGTCCAAAACTAAACGCTCGAAACGTCATTTTCTTCGTTTTCTCCGAACACCGTTTGTACGCCGCCACTCCTCTGTCGCCGCCCCCTTTAGACTCTACCGCAACAGTCACCAAAAGGTAGGCATCTCTTTTTGAAACATTAGATGTATTTTATACATAGATTTAGGATGGATTTTACTTAAAACCGAAACCCATAGTGGCCGGATTTTCAACTCCATTTTTCAGCCACCATGGGTTGCCATTGGACAAAAAGTCATCGTAGAAAAGTTCTCTGAAGTGTATACTTCATTTCTATGGTGGCATTTCCGCATTTAGTTGGTTTTCATGAAGATTTTGGAGCTTTCAAGAATGGTTGAGTCGACTCAACCATTCTGTATCGTTACGTTCGAATGTTACACCAATATATTCGAACAAACAAGGTTTCAAGTTTGTAACGTTTGTCATCTATGTCCAGACGTATAGTTTATACAAGCTATTATGTCTGAACGTATAATTAACATTTGAACGTTATGCGGTTACGTCCGAACGTATACTTTAATGTTTGAACGTAATTCGTTTAATTTATTTGGCATTTATCCTTTAAGTTCACACGTAAACATATACGTTCGAATGCATATGTTGAATTCAAACATGTACCTATTACGTTCGAAAGTATATCAATTAAATTAATTATATGTTATACATTCGGATATTTTGTTTTACATTCTCACGAATTGTGTTTATGTGAGAACGTAAAATTTATACGTCTGAACGTTTTATTTAATGTTCGAACGTATGTTGCTCTATATTCGAACGTTTATTTAGAACAGTTTAAAATTATAATAAAAGATGCATCAATAGTACTCAAAGTTGTTTTTTTTTTTTTAATAGATATTCTATTTTCAGGATATGGCCCATCCTTTGCATACCAGAAAATGAGGGAGGGAAGGAGTCACTCAGGACATTGCTCGGATCGGGGCTCGTACTGTTATGGTAGAGCGAGAAACCCTAATCAACGAGTTCGACGAGCTTAGATGGGAGCAGACAAACTTGAGAGATGTATTCCTCAGTAGAGGCTAGGGAAATATCTGTATATTGAGGGGTAAGGTATACCCCTCTATGGTTCAGGAGTTCTATATGGGGATGTGTGACATGCCTCAGGACGTATCCTCTCACACTATGACTGTACGCGAAGTGACATTTGATATTTCACCCAATGTTATCGCCGAGCTCCTTGGGATTTGTCGAGGAGTTCAGACATCGACTGAGGCTGACTCTCTAGCCTCGTTTTGCACTTCTACATCTACTCACGGCAGACTCGAGGCAGATGTAGGCACTTCTACATCATCTACTAGCCCATTTGATCCATCATCAGCCAGAGATGAGGATCGGTCAGAGGCCGAGGGTGCTAGCCCTTCGGCTAGGGATGATGACCGAGATGAGGATTTCTATATCCTCACCAGGAGAGACCGCATGCAGATCGAGAGGCCAAACTCTTTCCACCAAAACCATCTGCTACCATTCTTCTGCATGTTGCCTCTTATTGTTGCAACAAACGTAGATCCTGTGGCACATAAGACCACATTCAGTCGGCTTTGGGTATAGTTTTTATACGAGTGGCACGTGGAGATCCCATAGATTTGCCACAACACATATTTGAGAGAATCCGTTACCAGACGAGCATCGTCTCTACGGACAACCTCCCATACAGTGTCATGATCAGCTGGCTATTACTTGCTCGGGGAGTGCCAACCCAGTCGGAGGAGAGGGTCAAAGATCAGATGAGCGCCCTCGACATGATTACGCATCGACGTAGCATTGTACAGGCGAGGGGATGTTAGCCACCCCCTATACAGGATCTAGTTCCTCCGACGAGCCCGAGTACGGTGTGGGAAGTAGTGGTTAGCAGCCAACGAGTACATCTGCGGGAGATGTGCGGCCTACTTGGGTTGATGCAGTTATCTCACAGCTGACTGTGCATATCAATCGTAAGATCGATCAATTGCTCGGGGCTGTAGAGGCGTCTATCGCCGAGATAGCTCACCGTGTAGGTATCCTTAACGACAAGGTTGATACCTTGACTGAGGAGATACGGGCTACGGATGTTCCAGACAATGCTATCATCTGAGTGTTGTTTACATACTTTTATCATATTTTGTATTTTACTTTTAATATTTGTAGGAAACAATATTATTTAATATATCTATAGTTTTTTTATTTCAATTCTCAATCTTCTTTAATGTTATATTTTTCAACTTTAATACTAAATCACTGCACTTCAAATATACATAAATATATATATATATATATGTATATATAAATATATATTTATATAAATAACATAATTATATTTATAATTATATTTTACAAATTGTGTATATATAAATAATACAAGTAAATTTTTTAGACTTGTATACATAATTATAAATACAAATTAGGCATTATAAAAATCACATAAATTTTAAATTAGAGTTATAATTAATTTAAATTTACAATTAATGTTCGAGCATTAATTACTAATGTTCGAACGTTGGCGCCATAACTCTTCATGTTCGAACTTAAGTAGCGACATGTTCGAACGTATATGTGACGTTTGGACGAGTTTTTCCAATACGTTCGAATGAAAAAAGAATCTCTCGCACCTTTAGTGACGCTTTCCAGAAACCATCACAAAAAAGCCTTTTTTGTGACGGTTTAGAGATGTCACAAATTCACAACTGTTACTAAAAAGCATTTGTGTTGTAGTGTTTTGTGATCTCCCAGTTCATAACAATTTTTCATCCCTTAAGAGAAGGGGATAAGCTAATTGGTAGAGAGGGAACACCAAAGAAGAGTACAAGGTGGTAATGGAGTTTCATGTGGTTGAATATTGAGGGGAAATTGATGAATAGATGGAGGAAGAAGACAATTAGGAACTTCCGAATATGGAGATATTGCAAGTCCTTAAGAAACTCCAATACATTGTAATAACTAAATAATAAAGAGTTTAATTTTCTTTTTTTATAGACTTCCTCATCTTCTACTCACAAGATCATTGTTCCATTAAATACGTGCATGCATGACAAATAATATGATCACTTAGCAACATGACAAATAGTAAAATGCTAATTAATTTAATATATCCTTGAGGATATCCCAAGCATGCATATATATATATATATATATATATATATATATCTGCATCAGGCTGAATCCCTAAAAAACAAAAAGGTCCTTCTGGCCTATGGCTATGGCCAAATTAAGAGAGAAATTACTTGTTGGCAAGTTCGTCCCACGTACCTATATAGACTAGTCTGCATTGTTTTTCAACAGCTTTTGAAATTGGCAAAGTTTGCCTTCGGCTGGCTTAAATCTGCAGTCTCTCATCCTCGTGAAGATGCAACAAAGTCTGTCAAGGAAATACTGGTGGAGATTATATATTAAAGTACGTAGAAGTTAAAATATAATTTAAATAATTATTATTATTTTATTAAGTTAAACTTTTTAGACAAGGAATAATTGTTTCTGGTCTGATACCACAAAAACACTTAAAACATATGAAGTTAATTTTCAGCTTTTCGAAGTATCCAGAAATTCCTGCAGGATCTAGATAATATTTCATAACACTTGTATGTTTTTGCAATTGACATGATAAACCTAATTAAGTCATCCATTAAAATAAGGATCATACCTCGTCGGAAATGGTTAATCGGGAACAACTATGTGCGCGCATGGTGATCAATCCACCAACTCATGATGGCTAAGCTCAGTGTTGACATGCATTTAGTTCAATTATGTTAATCATGTCGTCCGTAATTAGGCCTTGAGTTCAAAAATTAAACTAAATATTAGGATGCATTGATTTCTTGTATTTAGGTACCGGTTTTCTTACAAACGTTTTGCAGATGATCGATCTCCAGCACTGACAGAGAAATATATATATATATATATATATATATATATATATATATATATATATATATACATGTATATTTATATATATATACATGTATATTTATATATATATACATGTATACAGACAACCATAAACTCTATGTATCAATCTCTCTTGTTGTAAACCTAAACCTCTCAATTAATAGTTTTTTATATTTTAAAAATACCCTCAATCAATAATTGATCACGATAATATTGAATAATGCTTGAGATGATTGCTAAGGGAAGTAGCATATTCGAATAGAATTTCACGGCCTTCTTATAGTTGTTTATATATGTGTGTGTGTGTGTGCGTGCGTGTGTGTGTGTGTGTGTGTGTGTGTGTGTGTGTTTGTGTATTTATATATATGAGTCCACGCCATGAATAAAGAACCGTGAGCAGCTCTTTTAATTTACCTAAGCTAACTATAATAATACTTAATTAAAAAAATACTTGGTATATTAATTATGCCGGTTGCATAAGGCATAACGTTAAGACGACTTTGAACACCCTAAGTCACAAGCTAATTTTTTATTCATGAATTGCGTGCAAAAGTCTAAAGAGTAAAGGCATGCAGCTTTCATGTGATTGCCAAAAATGCACGCAGGTTACACATGAATGTATACATGATGATCACTTTCGAATGTCAATTTCGTCTGATATATATTAATGTGGCATTCAGCTTTTCATGCATGATCATGAACTCCTTTTATTTTGTTTATTTGTAGAAGCGCGTCCCGTCTATTTAAAAGAAGTTCAAATTCATAATTTTGTGCGGTTCTTTACCTTTTTCACTTCTCCCAATCCCAAAATAAAAGCTAATTCTCTTAAATTCTTGTGTGTACATATTTATCATGTATTATGATAAATTATAACATGATAGATGAAATATTTATTTCTATTCCATCGCGAAGAACAAAATTAATGGTGGATCATATTATACATATATGTTCATCTTAGTGTTTAAAGTACTATATTAATACCGATTATAATTCTACTAATCTTGTGCTTGTTATTGCTACACGAAATTTAGTGTTGCGTGCTCACTTGGCTTTGTCGATAGAATTTGCTCATCGAACGTGAAAGCAAATATTGTCTCATGATCTCAAAAGTAGATATTTATGACGAGAATGATTATTTGTTATAAGAATAAACTCATTTTAGTAAAAAAATATTCATTTTAGCATAAAATATTATTGCATGAAATTGTACGCAAATAATTTGTATCTGCAATGACTAGCTACGTAGATTGTTCGAGAAACCATCACAAATAACATGAATTAAGGTTATCTAGCTTGTTTTTTGTTTTGGTGCATGATGATTTCGGGAGAAATTGTCTTCAAAGATAACTATATATACTATAAAGAAAAAATATATATATATTTGCGACGATAGTATCTACGTACGTACCGAGATCTAAAGCTATACGTAGTCTAAATTATAGAAACAAGAATTTACAAAATATATTTCTCAACATATTACAGAAAAGAAAATCAATTCTTGTTGCCTGTCGGCGAAGATGCCGAAGTGACATCCTCCTCCAAATAGAATTTCAAAGTTTCCTATTTTTCTTTGAGAAAATCTATGGCGACCCGGCTAAGGTTGGCACCTAGTACCCAAAAATGCAACCCGGCCAAGTCCGATGTGAAAAGAAACGAAAAGGAAAAAAATCCCTATAAACTATGATTAATGACCTTCCGCTGGTGTCCAAACGTGCTAGCTAGGCTAGCTTCGAAAACTTGGGGCCCGTCATCATTGACTTGAATATAATTATAAATATCGATCGATCCGCATTCCTCGCTCTTCTCCACCCTCCTCCCCAGACCTCATCAGCACGGCAACTCTCTCTCTCTCTCTTTCTCTCTGGTTAATTTCTGGGATTGTTATAGAGCATATCTATGGCCGCCGATGATGATGTAGTAGAAGCCATGGCTGAAGTAGTGAAGGAGGAAGTTTCTATGGAGCTCAAAGAGCAGAAAAAAAATTCATGGCAAAGGTTACACAGACATGACTCTCTGGACATCGAGTCCAGCTTGTTTCCAGGCCATGACTCCAAGGTCGATCTGCCGCCAAAAGCTAGCTCTATTTTTTTTTTTTTTTTTTTGCCACTAATTTTCATGATCTCAAATTGTTATAAAATCTAAACAAAAATGACTAAAATTTATATTTTTTTCTTGAATTTGAACTGATTTTATATCAAGATAATTGATGATTTATTAAGAAAATAGTTAATTTTTTTTTTAATATATTTTTTTTGTGGGGGGGAAAAGGCCGTGAAATGGTCAGTGATATTGCATCTAGCATTCCAAAGTATTGGCGTGGTGTACGGGGACATTGGAACGTCTCCACTGTACGTGTATGCGAGCACCTTCACAGATGGTATCAAGCACAACGATGACATCTTGGGAGTTCTTTCTCTCATCTTTTATACTCTCACCTTGATTCCTCTCTTCAAATATGTCTTAATTGTCTTACAGGCCAACGATAATGGCGAAGGTACGTACGTACATATGAATAGGTTATTTTCGGTCCATATCTAATATTCCTTATATATAGAATTCGACCCTGGCCCTGATAAATAGCTAGCCAACACATGCATGCATGGGGTATGCATGTCCTTGTTGCGTGACTCAAACCTACCAAGAACAGCACCCCCACTGATGTAAATGCTGTAAATGTGGATCGAGCTACGTTTGTGCCATTTTCAAACTATTTACAATTTCATGCCACTTGAATCTTCCTGATCTTCTGTTGCTCAACCTAATCCCATGAAATACCACCACTACTACTGCACCTTCCACCACCATGAATTCATTTTCTTTCTTTTAAATCGACGAAAGATCACTACTTGCTTTGGGAAGCTGGCCCAAATTAATTGCTTTGATTGTTTATGTTTAGATTTTCAAGACTACTTGTCCCCCAACTTCAAAATATCTAGCTAGCTGCATGGAGATGGATTTTTAAAAGTGTCATCTATAAGATATATAGTTTTTCAATGTATTCTCAAGTACTTAGCTGAACAGTTTTCTTCCTTAATTACCTGTTTTTCATGTGCGTGGGTCGACAAATCATGATCTTAGAGACCAAAACCTAATTCAGGGTATATACTGGATCTTATTTAAAGGGCGCAGACACACACACATGCACACAACAGAACCTAATTACGTACAATGAAGTTTGAGACATCCACGATAAAAAATAGTCAAACTTTTTAGTTTTCCTTGCAAGGATCATTCTTGAATCTGTTCCGAATATTCATTGGATTTTAGGAGCATTTATTAATTAGTTTTTGAGGCCTGTATTTACGTTGGAACCCCCAAATTCTGCACACATCCCTACGAAGTCGAAACCTGTTGTACGTAATTGGGTGATCTTAGTTAATTACAAGTGAAGTCCACTTTGAGGCGGCCTCCTCCTGATCATCCCTTTCTCCTCCAAAATGGATTCAGTTTTCCAATTGATGAATTTATTTCCTGCTAGATCATATTATATACAGAAAGGGTACTCAAGCCTTATAATTCCTTCCTTTTCCAGCCAATATTTAAGTATTCAACAGACTTGCTTTCAGTTGGTTTTTTGATAATGGGGTTACGTATGTATGATCATGATCTGCATCTCATCCATTTTCAGATTATTTTAAACTCAAAAACTAAAATTCGTCTTTTTTTTGTTTTTCATATTTGCAAGATAATTATAAGTTTGACGGAAAAAATTAAACGCGCGCATCAGGCATGTTAATTAGCCACCCTTTGATGAACTTAATTGACCTCCTTTTTTAGGAGGGACGTTTGCCTTGTACTCTCTCATATGCCGGTATGCCAAGGTAAGTTTGATACCCAATCAGCAGGCCGAGGACGCTGACTTGTCAAATTACCAGATGGAGTTGCCAAACAAAGGTCTACAGAGGGCATCGAGGCTCAAGTCCAGGCTAGAGAAGAGCAACTTTGCTAAGTACTTCCTCTTGTTTGCCGCAATGCTTGGTACTTCCATGGTGATAGGGGACGGCGTTCTCACTCCCTGTATTTCAGGTAATAGTTTGCTCAATTAATTACACATTGATCATCACTAGTAGATACTTTCCATTTAATCCTTTGTTTTCCCTACATGTACGCGCGTGTACTGCGTTCTAGATCATGCATATAAATATGAGATTTTACAGCATTTATTCATGTCTATATAGATTTATAAAAAAATATTAAATATTTAATAGATCAAAAGGATCTTGATCATATATACTTAATAAATGTACGTAGTTAATTGTTCTATAATTTGTCTCTTGCCAGCATTCAATGAATATTGTTTCTTGTTTTTGTCCTCTTATATGTGGCCGCCTTATGTCTATGTCTATATATATATATATAGACACACACACACGAGAAGCACTCTACATGCACATGATGCACCCTGTAATTTTCTGTCTCGTTTATGTCTTTTCTTCCCCTTTATTTCTTTGTGCAAATCATACGTTTTACGTACACGCTACAAGAAAATTATTTATTTGTGATTAGTTATTTTATGATAAAAAGAATCTATTTTCATCACAAATAGTTATTATCATTGCTGTCTCTATGTGTGTCTTCTGTCATTGTTGATCCCTTAGAATTTTTCGTTTTACTCCTATTTATTGATGTTTTTAATAATACCCCAAATCTTAATTCCCTCTTGACAAACTATATGTTAATTGTGATGGCAGTTTTATCGGCTGTTGATGGGATTAAGATAAAGGCCCCAGATGCAATGACAGAAGGTACGTACGAATAAATGTTTATATATATATATATATATAGTACAGAATTAAATTTATTTCAGTACTAATTAATGGTATATAATTTATGAGTATCTAGCTAGAAATTAATGGATTTTTTTATATAATTTTTGTTCGGATTTTTATGGCTTAAATTAAATAAAAGATAAATAGATAAAGTGATTCTCAATCATTTACGGTTATCTTAGTGAATTTACTAATGTCGAGGTGTTTTGATTTTAATTTCTATAAATATATGCAGAGAGGATTGTTTGGATATCAGTGGCGATCTTGGTGCTACTATTCATGGTACAAAGATTTGGAACAGACAAAGTGGGCTACAGCTTTGCTCCGATCATCTGCATTTGGTTTGCCTTAATCGCTGGCATTGGCGTTTACAATTTCGTCATATACGATCCAACTGTTGCTAAAGCCATAAATCCAAAGTACATCGTAGATTATTTTCGGAGGAATAAAAAAGCTGCTTGGGTTTCCCTTGGTGGCATTGTACTCGCTATAACAGGTTTGCGATTTTCTTGCCCTTGCATGCATGTGAATTGTACTACAAAGTAAGTAAACCACCGTTCAATATCTTGTTTTTCTCCCTTTGGTAACCTCGATCGGTTTTTACTTATCAGAGCTCTTCTATATGTAAATCCATATATATGAAGAACACACCCTCTAGCTAACTCCCTATATTGATATGACTGTACGTTTAGAATTATGTTCTCGTCCAAATTAAATCATTTTATGCCAAAAATACTACAGGTCTACACAAAAATTTTATACAAAAAAGTTTACAAACTGCTGTAGATCATGGCTTAATGTAATCCGTCAAATTATAAAGTTATTTTTATTATAAAATTGATCAGTCATTTCACGAAAGAGGTTGTAACTTATGAATATATATAATTTGTCTTACATTATTAGTCGTATAAATACGCAGGAACTGAGGCATTATTTGCGGACGTTGGTCACTTCACAGTTCGTTCAATTCAAATAAGCATGTGCTGTGTGACCTATCCGGCTCTCGTATTGGCATATGCTGGACAAGCCTCCTTCCTTAGAAAGCACAACGACCTTGTTAAAGACACCTTTTACAAGTCTATACCAGGCCAGTGAACCGACACATGATACATGTCGGCCTTATAATATAGCGGCCATGATGTTTTATTCTTATCTCTCTCTAGCTAGATCTCGATCTCTTTCTCACTCTCTGAATCTAAAAGAATTGCATATGATGGATGCAGGGGATTTGTTTTGGCCAATGTTTTTGGTGGCCGTAATGGCATCAATCATAGCAAGTCAAGCCATGATTTCAGGAACTTTCTCTATAATCCAACAATCCCTGTCACTTGGATGTTTCCCTCGGGTGAAAGTACTGCATACCTCGGCTAAGTATGAAGGACAAGTTTACATACCTGAAATCAATTATATTCTTATGTTGGCTTGTGTGGCAGTCACTTTAGGTTTCAGGACCACTGCTAAGATTGGCAATGCCTATGGTAATTAATCTTTAAGCACTCCATTTTTTCTTTAGTCTCTTCTAAATTTGCAACCTGCATCCACAGACCACAGCTATTGGGCTAATTTGATGTAGCTAGTGCAGTTAATCTCATAAAGGAAGGGAATTGATATAATTCAAGTAATTAATTCTACTTATATATTCTCGTTAGGTTAATTAAGCTTTTGTACTATTAAATTAATGGGGGTTTCGCACCTCTCATCATCTTTCTTTAAATAGCATTTTCTTTAAAGTACAGTATTACTAAGTAGTGGAGCCAAAGATCTATATATGTTGTTGGAACTAATCATGATCATGTGTTGTTTACTGCATACAGGGATAGCGGTGGTTTTTGTGATGACCCTCACGTCGACCCTCCTAGTGCTTGTCATGATCATAATATGGAAAACCCACATCTCTCTCGTAATTTCCTACATTCTGATTATTGGCAGTGTAGAACTTCTCTATCTAAGTTCAACTCTCTACAAATTTAACCAAGGAGGATATCTTCCCCTAGCCTTTGCCGCAGTCCTAATAGCCGTAATGTATGTCTGGAATTATGTCTTCCGAACAAAGTACTATTATGAATCTGAGCACAAAGTCTCTCCAGAGAAGCTGAAGGAAATAGCTGCTGGCAACAGCTTATGTCGAATCCCTGGGGTAGCCATTTTCTACTCTGAGCTTGTTCAGGGCATCCCACCAATCTTCGAGCACTACGTGGCGAACGTGCCCGCTTTGCACTCAGTCCTAGTCTTCGTCTCCTTCAAATCGCTTCCAATAAGCAAGATCCCAGTTGAAGAACGCTTTCTTTTTCGTCGAGTAGAGCCTATGGAGCTTAATGTCTTTAGATGTGTCGTGAGATATGGATACACTGATGTGCACACTGAGGAGGAGCCCTTCGAGAAGCTCTTGATGGAAAGGCTGAAGACGTTTATTGCAGATAATTTTGGATTATTCCCAAGAATGATGCTGGAAGAGAGTGAGAAGAACGGAGAAATTCATGAGGATGATGGATTGGTAAACGGAGATACCGAAAATGAGGATGTGAGGCTTGTTGAAGAAAAAAAGCAACAAGACCAGGCAGTGCAGAGAGAGATTGAGGCCGTCGACAAGGCATGGCATGCAGGTATTGTTCACTTGATTGGGGAGACTGAGGTGGTCGCCAACAGGGGAGCCAGTGTAAGCAAACGAGTTATGGTAGATTATGCTTACAATTTCATGAAGAGAAATTTGAGACACAGTGCTGAAACGTCGTTTGATATTCCTCACAAACGTATGCTGAAAGTGGGAATGACATATGAACTTTAGAGCCTGATGTGTGAAGGTATTAATAAGCCAGAAATAGTTATAGTGACGGAAACTTTTCTTCTCAAGTACGTTGTGATCAAGACGGTATCAATTAGCCTAATTACAAGAAGAACAAATACTTGATTGATCAATAAATTATAAGACAGAATACAGATCAATATGGCATGCATGCATGCATGGAAAGAAAGAGTAGTACTGTCTACGTATGGCTTCTTGCCTATGCATGTAAGAATTATCTTCAATGCTAGAAGACTACTTGAGTTTTCTTTTACCAAAGTATTCGCAACTACTTTGATCGAAAAATCCGCCCCAGTGCTTGCTAGCTAGCTTTTTTGTTTTATGACCCAAGGACTTGAGTTTTCAAATATTGGAACTTGTGAATGTCATAGATATATTGGAACTTGTGAATGTCATAGATATAGAACTCTTGGAATTCGATTCATTCGTCCCATTTTCCATCTATTTCTTGACAATATCAAATTGTTGAAATACATGTCTTCCACGTATACATCAGCTAAGTACATGCCGAACGTTGCATGGCTGTTGCATGCATCTACTTATTGGGATGCATCGTGGAGCTTCTTCTGATCTATATTAGCTACTTCATTTAATTACAGAGATAGACCAAGGAGGATTACCAGCCTTTGTTGCAGGACTAATGGAAAATATTAAAACCTTGGGGCACTTTGTGTGGAAGGAAGAAAGTGCATGCTATATCGGTCTTGATTATCAAAAGATCCCCACGAGAAGTTTAAGGATATTACTTTTGAGACAAATATTAACATCTGTCAAACTAATAGCTTGGCTCAATACGTATGTCCATGTTCAGAGTTGGCCAGTTCTCGAAATTTATTAATCCTCCCCATTTTAAGCAAGCAATCCCAGGAGGAGATCACTGCATTAATATGCATTGTCTGCAGTATCTATTATGGCCTCCATGCAGATTATACTGCATGCCCAACCTTCATACATGCATGATTGCAATGCAGCAACACGACACTAGATTCGCATGTGGTGATCGATGATATTTTGTCAACAAGCACTAACCGTTCATGATCATAGAGCCTAAAACCATAAGAAAGGCACCGAATGTACGAGCACGCTTAGCCTAGTTACACGCACCCACACACACACATCATATATAATAGTAGTTTTGCCGGCCAAAATCTATATTTATGCTTAATTGGCAGCTTGGCTGAATGAATGCAAAATACACCAAACTCTGGATACAGCTAGCTGGCACGTATCCTCAAGTACATTTATATAATTCTCTGTCATGTTGTCCTGCTAGGTGTCACATGGGGAACTTATGACCCGCATGTGCATATGCTCTCTCTACTGTCAGATTCGTCGGGATATTGGAAAATGTCGTGAAGTGCGGTTATCATGCTATACATTCATAAAGTTATTTTCCTTAAGAGACTTTTAATTAATGAACAATAAACATACATATCATATATATGCCTAGTAGTGGTAGTACTGTCTTCAATTCCCTTGCAATTATAAAAGACGCAAGTTATTCTGATATCCAAATCTATCTAACTAGGATCAGTGCCTAGCTAGCTAGTAGTACCACTGGTTCAATAGCATCTAGTTAGCTTCTATTAATCCACTCTTTCCTGTATAAAATCTGTTCATGTCATTAATCTCGATCGCTTCTGTTTTGCAATGATCATCAAGAAAAACACACGAGGCAGTATATAAAATGTTTCATGTAGAGCTTAATTAATATGAGATGAGAAACCCTAGCTAGCTTAAAAGCCATAAAATAGCTTTCACTCCCATGCATGGTTTTCTAGATCTCTTTCTTTTATCTCTATACAAGAATAAATTAATGTCCTCACAAAACTTCCTAAAGACCATGACGTCTTGGACAATCATCTATCGCGCGCAGGAATAAACTCATTTGAGTTTAGAAAAGACTAGTCCGACTTTTGTCCGCCACCGGCCGGCGCCCAATGTAGCTCAAAAAAGCCGATCGAGCTACACGTGAACGCTGCCCTATAACATGATCAGTAGTACCCTTATGTGAAAGATGCAGCATATTTCTTTGTTCCCTCCGTTCCTTCTAGTTTTTATGGTCAGGTGGTCCAAAAGAGTATTTTTGTTGGAGACTTAAAAGATTGTTCCCGAGGTTGAATCTTGTATGTTGGCCGTTTTTCATTCTTTGTGGTTTTTAGAATATGGCCGGTTCCGTACAGTTCATTCAAAGTCAGTCATGAAGCCCGGTACTTCAACCGACATAGCAAATTCAAGTACTGACTCACCCTCTGATCTCTATATAATCTCTCTTCCCCATGCACCGATTTATTCCTGATCAATATTCAAATTCAATTGATTTGATTCACTTAAAAATTTTCTGATAACAAACAAACAAAAGGCAAAACAACAATGGACTCAGACCCTCGATCGATCCCCTGCGAGCCCCAACCACCTCGTCCCACCACATGATCCAGCGCGTGCCACCATCAACCACCAAACGTACCCACATTTACCAAACCTGGAACTAGTACAAATATTACATGACTACATGACTATTTATTGTATGCTCATCAATCACATCTGAAGTTAATCAACCTCAAGTTTTTCTGTATTGTTCCTATATATTCCGATATGAAATAGAAACCTTCATGATCATACTTGAATTTCCCAAAGATCTAAAAATATAATCAATAAAACCCTACCACTATTATAATTTATAAGACACTTATGTATATGCAGACACATAATATTTTCACAACTAATAAAAACTTAGTAATATTGAGATTTGGTCATATTTTCTTGTCACGTTTCCTGCAACAAAGCCTCGTAATTAATCCAGAAAAAAGGACACAAGAATTTGATTAATTTCATATAATGCCTAAGCTAAGAACAGTGAATTGAAGATCCATAGTCAATAATTAGTTTGCACACAAGTAGTACCTAAAAATCAGCCCTCTCCCCCACCCCCCATCAACCTACTATGTGAACATGATGATGAAGTGTCTACAATATCATGATCAGAATCAAAATGTTTATAGATATATATAAGACTAGAGATTGTTACCATGCTTCATGTTTTTCAAAATCACCTGGAACTCCTATCGATCACATTGAACTTCAAGGAAGTTGTACTCGGAACAGCTGCAACTTTCTTTGGTACTGTTTCAGCTCCATAGGAAATTGATGTCTCGTTCTTTTCTTCAGTGTTGCTGAACTTGCCTTGTTGGGCTCTCTCCTCTTCCAACTCCCTATACCTTTCCAAATACCTTCTCAGCGGCTCTCCATAGTCATCAAATCCTAAGGTTGCCATGGCACAACAGATATCATCCCCGTTCACTGTCTTGCGCTTCTCCCTGTGACACTTGTCCGAGGCTTCTCCAGTAACAAAGCTGATGAACTCGGAAACACACTCTTGCACGGTTTCTTTGGCTTCCTTGGAGATTTTGGCGTTTGGAGGAAGAATCTGCTTCATGATCCTCCCAACATTAGCTATGGGGAGCAACTGATCTTGCTCTTTTATGGCCGCATCTTCACCCAAAGCACTGCTAGCACCATCGAAATGGTACTTAAATCCTTCCCTAATGCTTAATTTATTGCCCCTGTTATCAGCCATATATCGATCTCTATAAAGAGGAGAGGCTTAATCCGGTCCTCTCAAACACAGACACGTTGCTTTCCCTGATCTATTCTCTGGTTGCTATACATATAGAAGTATATATAGAAGCATGTATGTGTGTGCATGTCTACCTGTATGTGAAGCATGTATGGAGATGGTAAAGGTTTGGCCACATGATGATAAAGGGACAATATTATAAAATATATTTTTCCCATTAAGTTAAACAAAGGACTATTTCTCCTTTTAAAAATTCAAGCACATTTGAAAAGGACCAATCCAATTAATTTTATAACTTTGAAGGGAAGAAATTAATCAAAACATGATTGGATACAAAAGTCATGAGAATAAAAGAGACATATATATACTCATCAGTCACTATTTATTCTTACACTTTACACCTACAATTTTTTTATAGAGTATGAGAGTATTTTTCATAGAGTGTAAAAATATTTTTTATAAGGTGTAGGTTATAGAGTAACAAATATTGACTGATGAGAAAAATTATATATATATATATATATATATATATATGTATGTTATGTGTTGAATATCAAAGCAGAACAGAAAATTTATATTTCCAATTTTAATTTTATATGATGCTGCGTCCACCGCTTCCAGCTCCTGCTGGAACCTACCGTTAGGTATAATTGGTCATTTTTGTTTTTTTTTCATATATTTTTTAACACTTTTAAATATTTTTTAAAAAATAAAAAAAATCACAATATTATTAAAAGATACTTCCTTAATCACTAATAAAATAAAAAATTCCAACAATAATACCGAGTAGTAAAAACCAATGGTGAGAGTATTATTTTCGTTAAAAGATAGTAGAAAAATAAGGCACTATAGCAACCGCTGGGAGCTACTACTAATTATTTTGGTATGTTTTGTTTTTTGGATTTTTTTATATATATTTTTTAACACTTTTAAATATATTTTTTTTAAATTACAATATTATTAAAAAATATTTTTTTAATCACAAAAAAAATATATAAAAATAAATGTTAACGGTAGCTTCCGGCGGGAGTTAGGAGCAGTGAAAGTATCATTATTCATATATATATATATATTATAAGTATGTATGTATACTATCAATTACAGAATTATAAAAGTATGGTGGGCCCCACCCCCAACCTCCAGTTTTGGCCCTTAATGATCTCCGTTCAAGGTTCCCAATGAGTAGTTCGAAATTAATGGTGATTGCATGCTTAAACAATGATGTTAATTTGAATTTGTGGTTGACACACCTGCATGCACGTGTCGGTGTTGTGGTTACCGTCTAGATACAACCAAACCAAGACCTAAAAAGCGCTGATTAATTATAAATTAAAGACCACAGTACTGTTGGATTAATATTTAATACCTACTAGCCACTGCATTTCTAATTGGCGACTCATTTGTGGGTTGCAAAGTGTTGGAGCTGAAAAAAAAAAGATCAACCGGTAAACCGGATCGGTATCGGCCGATTCTGTTCGGTTTAGTATTGATTCCCTTTTTTCTAAAATCACCCGAAATCATTTTAATTTTCTTTTTTCTAATATCGGACCGAATCGATTTATATATATGATTCTTTATATTATATATAATTTATATATATAATTATATAGAAAATAATTTTGTATTATATGATAAATTATTAATTAATATAATATTAAATTTTAAAATCTTATATAAATAACTATATATTATCGCTACATTATTATATTTTATATTATATATACTATATATATAATATACTAAAAAAAGAGACCGAAAATGGTAAAATCGAAATTACCGGTTTAGGAATTTAACCGGTATGATAACAATTCTTCAAATTTTCAAACCGGTTTTGTTTTATACTATGTCCAAAATCGGTTCGAACTGGACTGATTACAACCCTAGAAAATGTTGACATGTGGCAATCAGCTAGCTAGTTGTAGATTGATGATCCATTAATTGTGACTTACGGAAAACGTTTTTTAAAAATATATGTTTGTCAAATTAATTTGTTTATGGTAATAATTAAATAATTATTTTGATGATCATCATATGCACGTATGCTAGCAGCTTGTTAAATAGAAAAAATCTATTCAACCTCTACTATTCACACCACACTCCATACTCTACCTTTATTTTAATTTTTTTTTATCAAATATATTTTTATATGAATAGTGAATAAAAAATTATAAATAGTTTAAAAAAAATAAATTCAAAAAAAATTAAAAAAAATATTAAAAAATGTGAAGTGTGGAGTGTGGGGAGGATGAATAGTAAAACCCTACTCACTGCACACGTACACCATATCATTAATATAACTACTGTGAGGTGATATATATTTATATTTATATATATATATATATATATATATATATATATTGAGTAATGTTATCCGCCATAATCGCATCCCACTGCGTAAACTGTGGCATATTTATTATAATTGGATAATAAAATATCTTCAATAAATACTGCAATAAATTTAATTTTTAGGGTCGAAAAGCTTTAGGGATGAATTAAATTCCGTCCTTAAAAGTAGTTATTTGAAAGGAAAATTATATTTCATCCCAAAATATGGAAGTGATCTTTTACGCATTCGAATAGATAAATATCTATTCGAACTAGAGTTTCTAGAACGAAATATAGTGTCTCAAAAAGAAAACCGTTTGAACGTTCACAAACACGTTCAAACAGTATTGTATTTCACATTCAAATGTTGACATAATTGTTCGAATAATATTCATGGTAGAAAACTATACACAATTGTGGTGAAGGAAAGTTAAAAACCGTTCAAATGTAATATTTTGGTTCGAATAAAGTTTGAGACCGTTCGACAGTATGTAATTTTCTATTTAAATGTATATACAAGCATTGGAACTATTATTTTGATGGGAAATTATAAATAAATCTGGTGGGAATGCTTGCTATCTTGTTCAAACGAATTTATAAACCGTTCGAATGCTTATAGGATTGGTTCAAACTTTGATGTAGAAAATTGAAATAAATTTAGTTATAGAAATTTATTGAAAAACATTCAAATATTTTAATAATGATAATTATTTGATTATATTAATTATCATTTTCCAAAGATGAAAAATCTACGGATTAAATATTATTTGTGGTAAATTAAAATGTATCCTATATGCCGTCCTAGAAAATATATGTAATTAATTTAAAAATTAATTTATGGTTTTTTATGGTAAATAAGAATTTGCAATTAAAACAAAATTTCCTTCTAGAGAATTTCATTTTTTATATTGCCTAATAAAACTAATATTTTATAACAAATAAGCTAGCTATATATAAAAAATAAAAACGATATAGTAATTAAAGTGACAACATTTGACAAAACAAAAATATTGATACAAAATAACACTACTATGTAACATTATCCAAGTCCTCGTGTATCACAGTAATGCATCGATTCCTTAATCTCTTACAATCGAACTATGATGGGCACAGTGATCCTCTCCACGATCTTCTCCATGTCCTGGATCAAAAGTATGCGATGCTCTTCGAGCAGGGATGGCATCTCCCAAGTAGTAGTCCTTGGAGCCTCTGTATCAGCACCGACATCTGTAGAAGTTGGATCACGCTTCGTGCTAGTACCGCGTGCCACTGCAATATTAATGCGAGCCTTCTGCAAGTAGCTCTTGTTCTTGCTAAAAGTGATCTTGTTAAAGGACTCGATCTATGGTTGTCTCCGCTCTATCATTAGCACATCAACCCCTAAACTAATGAGGTTAGAGATCATCAATGCATATGATAGACTACCTCCAATCAAATACCTTAACTCAAATCTAATGTGGATGAGGAAGTATTGAGCTAGATCAATCGCCTCTCCTCATGCTATCTGTAACATAAATCGAGCTCATTTGATGCTGAAATCAATTTTATGTTTTCTCGAATCAAGATTATGTGAGACAATCAAATTCAGCATGCGAAAAAATTCGATACAATCAATCTATTCAATCACCTTGCTGCCATCATATGGAGGAGCTGAATCTTCATGCATCAACAGACGAATCTCACCATGCGTTAGACCGTCGTCTGTTGGAGTCTCATCCTCGATGGCATCTTCACCATCTGTCTCTATAGCCGGTTGCTGTGCAGGGTATGCACCCACCACATGAGAGATCCCTAGACACTTAGCGATATTGTCTGTTGAGATAGTAATACTAACTCTCCAAATAACAAATGAGAAGGAGTCTTCATCAGCTCCCATCTTTGCTATGGCTTGATAAAACTCACCGACCATATTAGAATAGGCCACCCCCCTTTGCTCACAAATCAGGCCTCATCCTCACATATCAAGAAAAGACAAGCAATTGAGTTGAATTGGATAAAAAGAAAGCATATTTTTTGACTTGTCATGCTGGTTTACCTTGACACTACGTCATAATCTAGATGTTATAGACATTGAGAAAAATATCTGCGAGAATATACTAGGCACTCTGATGTCAATAAAAGGAAAAACAAAAAATGCAGCTAACTCTCGTAAAGATTTAAAAGAGTTGGAGATAAGGAGAGAGTTGCATTTGCAAGATAATGAGTCGTTAGCTTATATGTCCCTTGGTTGGTATACACTGTCAAATGATGAGAGAAAAAAGTTATGTGAGTAGTTATATGCCCCGTGGAAAGCTGACTTAAGATGTTTGTGTAACTGTAACAGAATAGGAAGATTTTTCAAAAACATTTGCAGTAGAACGATATAAGTTGATGCATTAATAAGTATGGAAGCTGACATTGTAGTAATTTTGTGCATTAGTAAGTATGGAACCTAATCATATATATTTATATATATGATTTAATTATGCGCATGGTGGCCTATGAGTATGGCATCAAATGATATGCATGAGTAAACCACAATTTATACAGTAGCTGGCATAGCTGCCTCTTGGAAAGAAAAGCCTTCTGTGACGATTTAAATCAGAAATCAGAGTTCAAATATTAACTAGAAAAACTCTACAGAGCATCCACCGTAACAGTATACACAGTGCACACCCCACGTGGCTTCTATTTTTTTTTCAGCAAAACATGCGTTCTGATCCAGTTCTCTCGTTCTGGCCATCACCATCATTATGCATCTTGTACAGCCTTAACTTCCTCTTCATTCCCATCTCTCTCTCTCTCTCTCTCTCTCTCCCCACTTTCTCAGAATCTCAGTTGCTCCTTTGGACCCTTCTCTGCAAGTCTCTTGCTCATGTCTTTATCTTCTGGGCTTGATGAAAAAGACACGGAAACTTGAGTCCTAGCATTCAAAGTTGACACTTTGCTATGTGATCTTTGTTTGGTGCTCTGTTTCTCATCTGGGTCCATCTGGAGTTGTTGATTCATGATGACTGTGGAGGAGTTGTTCTGGCCATCACCATCATTCTGCATCTCGTACAACCTTACTCTCCTTTCCCATCTCTCTCTCTCTCTCTCTCTCTCTCCACTTTCTCAGAATCTCAGTTGCTGCTTTGGACCCCTCTCTCTGCGAGTCTCTTGCTCATGTCTTTATCTTCTGGGTTTGGTGAAAAAGGCATGGAAACTTGTGTCCCAGCATTCAAAGTTGACACTTTGCTAAGTGATCTCTGTTTGGTGCTCTGTTTCTCATCTGGGTCCATTAGGAGTTGTTGATTCACGATTACTGTAGAGGACCAAAAGGCACGTTTTGTTAAAAACAAAAAAAAGGCCACGTATGGTGTGCAATGTCTACACTGTAACACTGCTACCGGGGCTGCTCTATAGTTTTACTCTAACTATTAATATTATCTGTTTCGACTCACTTTCAGTACTGATATTAGTTGTCCTAATTCCCAAGCATAGGGGTATCCGTATAACTAATAATTATTAGCCACAGAAACCAGCATGAGTTTCCATAATTAGTATCAAACGCACGAAAAAGCACAAATAATTTGATGAGCTGTACATAAAAATGACAATTTATATGCTGTATCAGGCCATTTCAATTATTGTATATATTATTACCACATGTAAGTCAGATTGTAAAGTGGCTTTATTTATTTATTTTTATAGGAAATACTTGCATATATATATGAATTAGCTGCCTCTCTTTGCAAACCTTATATATATATATTAATAAATGAAAACTAAATTTTATTGCACTTCTTTCTCTGTGTCTAATTGATTGTAATTAAGAAATATGGAACGGTGAGAAAAAAAATAAGAGTATGAGTGGAGTAATATTCCAAAAAACCTCATAATTAAGCACTTTATTAATTTATATATTCTCAATTTCCCTAATAAATAGTTCATTATGGAATATAACACATCTCCAATACTGCCTGCATATATACGAATTAAACACATCTTGATATAAATATATTTAATTATATATGTTGCGATCAAGATTAATGAAAGAGAAATAATATTAATTTACCATCGTGAAGTGCACAAACGTCATGCAATCTCTTTAAAAAAAGTAAGTAAATACAAGAACTAAATAAAAAAAAAAATTAATTTTTTAATAGTAAACCTCATTCATTTTCAAAATGATTGCACGACGTTTATACTCTATGACTGTATGTAGTATTACTTTTATTAATTAAAGTTGCGTTAAACGTGATATGTGGTCCATGCGTGCACAGTAAACAAACAGAAAGCTTGTTCATCAAGCAGCTGGATCGATGAACAAAAGTAGAGGAAAAAGAAATTACAAAGCCATGAGTATGTTTATATGGATCTCGATCGACCACAAACTCGCTTTTAAAGCTTTTGTGTAGTAAATTAAAGTAGGTTTATAGATCAGCTAGCTTTATTAATCTAAAAATCAAATTTGGGTTGATTTCCGCTTATATTTATTGTAATTTTCATCCAGTTTCATTTCAAAATTTTTATCTCATCTTATTTCCTTTCTAAACAATATTCAAATACAAATACTTTCAAATTCATCATTTCAACTTTTTCAACCTAATCTTTATAACTTGTCCAAACCTTGAAATAAAAAATAAAAAATAATTTATTTTTTTCAAATCTCTAAATAAAAATAATATTAAAACATTATATTCTAATAATATTTTAATTTTATCATTTTTTATTTAACTTTTTCTCTCTTGTTTTTCAAAATCCCATAAAATATTAAAATCAAATTATCTCACTACTATTCACAAACTATCTTATTACTATTTATAAAATTCTCATCTCATCTCATTTCATAAGCATGCTCTTAATACATTAGCCAACGTACAAAGTTCTATATGCATGGCTTTGTACGTTCATCTATTTCAAAAAATATAAAAGAAAAGATTGATCGGTCATTACTATAAATGGATATTTTTGTAGATCCGAGAGGTGATGATTACACACTAAGCGGTGTACCCCTTGAATTTGTATCCTCTCAATGGTAATGGTTTCCATGAGGATGTTGGTTAAGGAATTGTCAAAAGATACAACCGTTTGATTATACCCCTTGCTAATTATAGTTGTGTAATTTGCCAAACAATCCCTCATGGTCTATATGTGCACAATTCAAGCACTTGTAATTTCTCTGTTCATCACCAACTTGTTACTTAGATAAATATATTCATGGGAGTGTCACCATTTTGTTCAAATTCCAACCATTTTCATTCCTAATTTCTTACAATTTTAATGTGTATGGCTGTAAAGTTAAAGAAAATAATACCAAAGTTACCATCTTGGGTTGGCTTAACCAGCTTGGGATTCTCTCATTAACACAACTAGCTAGCCGGAAAATAAAGAATTGTCAATTACCAAGTATGGTTTAGGCGTCCAATTAGTCATTGAAATAAATTGCTCAAAACAAAAGAAAACTATCATACACTGATCGATATGTTTCTTTTTATCTTCTGGAGGTGATCACCTTCCTTACTACTTATGACAAGATTTTCCAATCCATCTGCTAGGGCCGGCTCATGGCCTGGTTAAGCCACTTAGGTACAGGCCTCCAAGATTTTATTTTATCATCAATATTCCAATCACCATTCACGTTTTTTTTTTTTTTTTTATAATAGATCTCTTTATTTGTACGTATGACTTAAATGTCTCGTATTTCTCGAGCAACCCACGTGAGGCATTTGATTTAAACCTTCAGCTTTTACTTTGAGAAAATGGAGAGAGAGAGAGAGGAATTACATACAAATTAATACATAGACATTTGCAGATTTAAAAGAAAAGTGGTCAAATTAATGTTCCTGTTCGTATGAGCGCGCGGCTTGAGAATTAAGCATATGAAAACGCCTTATCTTGTCTCAAGTAGTAATTAAAATGAACACTCTCCCCCGAGCTCTCCAACCTACAATGTGAATATTATGAAAGTGTCTGCAATAGAGATGTAATCAATCCGGTTTAATATAATTTTAAACAAAATTTAGAATCGAACCGGTATGCACCAATTTTATATTTTCAAGAACCGATTCCGGTTACCCTCCTAAACCAGTCCTTCTGATTTTACAGGTTCCAGTTAGTATATTATAGTATATAATACTATATATAGTGATAATATATTGTAGTATATTATAATATATATTATAATTGTATTATAGACTATAATGATATAAGATTTTAAAATTTAATATTACATTAATTAGTAATTTATCATATAATACAAAACTATTTTATATATAATTATATATTATATATAAGAATTATATATAATATAAAAAATTATAATATATATATGAATTGGTCCGATCTGGTTTTCAAAAAAAAAAAAATCAAAACCGGATCGATTTTAACCAATTTTAACAAATATGTAAGATCAAACCCATTTGTACAGTCTGATTTACCAATTCACCGGTTTTTTTTACACCTCTCGTATGCAATATCATCATCATCGAAATATTTATAAGTATATGACTAGAGATTGTTACCATGCTTCATATTTTTCAAAATCGTCTGGACAGAGCTATTATTACTCGGAACATGAGCTGCAGGCCGTTTCTTTGGTGCTTCAGCTCCATAGACGATTGATCTTTCGTTCTTTTCTTCACCGACGTTGCTCAACTTAACTTGTTGAGCCCTCTCCTCATCCAACTCCCTATACCTTTGCAAATATCTTCTCAACGCCTCTCCATAGTCATCAAATCCTAGGTTTTCCACGGCCCAACAGATGTCATCCCCGTTCACTGTCTTGCGCTTCTCCTTGTGACGCTTGTCCGAGGCTTCTCCAGTGACAAAGCTAATAAACTCGGAAACACACTCTTGCACGGTTTCTTTAGCTTCCTTGGAGATTTTGGCGTTTGGAGGAAGAATTTGCTCCATGATCCGCCCAACATTAGCTATCGGAAGCAACTGATCTTGCTCTTTCATGGCTGCATCTTTACCTGAAGCATTGCTAGCACCGTTGGAATGGAACTTTAACCCTTCCCTAATGCTTAATTTATTGCCCCTGTTATCAGCCATATATCGATCACTATAAAGGAGAGATCAGGTTTAAGTTGGTCCTCTCAAACAGACACGTTGCTTTCCCTGATCTATTCTGGTTGCCATATAGAACTATAGAAGCATGCATATGTGCATGTCTACCTGTATGTGCATGGCCCCCTCCCCCAACCACCATTTTTTACTCTACCATTTTTGACTCTTGATAAATGAGATGAAGTGAAATAATAGTAATAAAATAAATTATAAATAATAGTAAAACAGTTTAAATTTTTTTACGTTTTATATTAAAATTTAGAAAAATTATAATGATTAAGTAATTATTAGGTGAAAATGTTAAATATTTAAAATTAAAAAATATTTTTATTTGAATTATATTTAAAAGAAAAAAAAAAGGAAAGAAAAGAGAGATTATATGATACAGATTGAGACAGATGAAACCTATTACTTAACAGCACCTTAATCTGATCTCTTCAAGCTTCCCAACAAGTAGTTTGAAAAAGGCACGCTTAAACAAACATGTTAATTTGAATTTGTGGATGACACACATGCACGTGTCGGTCATGTTGTGGTTACCGACTAGATACAACCAACCCAAGACCTAAAAAGAGCTGATTAATTAATTATAAATTCAAGCCCTAGTGTGTTACCTACTACTGCGTGTATATATATATATATATATTAGAGTTGAACTCGAGATCATGTCACTGATCTATTATATATACAACAAAAAATTATTTTTAATTCTTTGTAAATATTTGTAATGTCACGGTCGGGACATAGAACTCTTGGCAAGTATATAAAATGGATAAATATTTTAGTTATAAAAATTTTTTATAAAATTAAAAATTTAAATTAATATAATTTAATATAATACATCAAATTATAAAATTATTTTTATTATAAAATAAATCTAACATATTAAATAAAATCACATCAAATTATAAAATATATATATGTCGTTTAATGGTGACCAATTGGACAGGGACAGTCATTTGCAGGTTACAAAGGGTTGACATGTGGCAATCAGCTGTGTGGATTGATCCATTAATTGTGACTTAATTTGAGAAAAGAAATTTTAAATTATTTGTTTCAAATTAATTTGTTTATGGGTAATATATGATATTTAATTAATTATTTTGATGATGATCATATGCAAGGTGCTTGTTAAATATTCATCCCAGCGTATACCATAAATATATATATATATATATATATATTAAAATGAGTGTGACTGATTTATTTAAGAAGGTGAGGGTATACTTACGTAAGAATTTGAAAAAATTATAAAGTATTGCATGCCGGCTCAAAGTTGCTGATTTAATTCTTAATTATCAGTTTAGAGATTTTTTTTAATATATATATCAATAGAAATTGTTAAATGCTCGTCTATAGAAGATCTTAGAAATTGAAGATTCGGAGTAAAGGGAAGCTATACTAGTTAAAAATAGAGAAATTCATTCCGATAATGCTAATTAATATTCAAAAAATTTTGTAAAAAGGTCGTCAACCTTTATTTCTTAATCAATGGTTAGTTTACTTAATTAATATAGGGCGCAAATCCTAAGCAAGAAACACTAACAACATATAGAATAGTAATTTAGTAGTAGTACTTGTATATATGTTGGTGGTTATGAACATCAATACCTAAGCTATATATGTACATGATTTAATGCATGGTGGCCTATGAGTGGCATCACATGTGCCATAAACGACAAGTACACTGGCTTTATGGCCTCCATACTACTTTAGTGGGCCCTGGGTAGGCAATTGTGGTGCCCTCGGCCCTCGAAAACGTACCCGATGAGGGACCACGGTGCTAGGAATGCTAGATGGTTAGCAATACACCAGTCGTCACAGAATATATAAAGGAATTAGTTAGCGAGACATACAAATAAAAAACTTCATTAATAGAAATATCCATAAGTCACTATTACTTCATCCCAAATAATATTATACACCGTCATCAATTCATCACTTAAGTCAAAATACAATGTATCGTGAAGAGTTTATCACCTAACTAAAATAAACATCTAATAATACAAATAATCACTAATCAGAGACAAGTCTCCGTAACTACCCCTCGGATTGGATTCGTCTTCCTTCCTCGGGATAATCCTCCTAGGCTAAACCTACATCAAGATCTAGGATTCCTATAAACGAAAATGCAGGTGGGACCACCATGGTGAGATTTTTAAGAAATCACAATAAGTTAAAACACATGACAATACTAATAATGAAATAGAAATAAATATGCATTTACTTGTCCGTGTAAATAAAATTGAGAATACATATAGTTATGCATTGTGAGGAATCATTCTATGGGCAAAACACATGTATTCTTAGACATAACGAGTAATCATCCTTTGAGCATAACATAAGTAGGGGTGGGAAGCGGGCCACCTCATCAAGCTGGGCCCAAGCCCATCCGCCCCACTCTATGTATATATTTAAAAAAAAAATTAAATAAAACGATATTGTTTTATCGTTGGACCTTATTCTTGTCCACTTTTGTTTTTCTTATTGTGGTAAACTTTAAAAAAAAAAAAAAAATTATTATGGTCATTTGTCATTACAAGTTTTTAACAATATATTTTTTTATGATGGTACTCCTAATTTAATAAACATCACTTATGGATAAAGAATATGGTGGCAACAAATTAAATTACTTGACGACTACAATATAACCAAAATCCAAAAACTAAGGTATTGTAAGAAAACCTTAATTCCATGACTCAAACTTAATCGACTAGAACTAAGGCTATTTATTTCCGATGTAATATAGGGATCGAGCACAACCTTGATCTATTTTTGTTGGAACCTCGTAAGTATGTAGATACTTATGTTGTGTGCCTTGTTTTGCTAATGAATCTGCAATTTGGTTCACTTGTCGATAAACATGTTGGTGCGCCCGACATTGCGTCAGGTATTGCCTAACTCTATTAATATCCTCCCAAATATCTTAGTTCCTAGTGAATATTGCTTGTGGTTTTTTGACCAATTAATGATGATTTAAGAGTCGTATGACTAGCTCTATGATCTCCAATGAAGCATCATTTGCTGTCCCTAATCACCCCACCCCCACCACTTGGGCCTAGGTTTGATATATGATCCGCAACCACTTTCATCAACATTTAGTGTGATACTTCCTTGCTTTGGTCCTCTAGTGTCATGTCAAGATATGAATTTGAGGCTCTAAGTACTTCTACCCCGCTTGGAGGCCGTATTTGAGCTAGAATACCATTGTCTGAAATGCTAATGCATTGAAACTTCACAACATATTTATTCCATGGTACTTGGTACTTGTTCACTTGGAGTACTTTTAATTAAATGAAATGGGTTGATCCTTCCCATTTTGTAAGCATATGTTAATTTTCTCCATTATATGATTGGTCAGATTTTTTCCCAGCATCTCTTGAAAGAATTCCAAATTTCATTCCCTTCTAGAGGTCATAAGGCGAACAAGTCAATTCTATGTAAACTATTGTACAGTATACCAGAACTTACTGGAATAGAATCATAATATATAGTAACATTTCCATTTCCAAAATAAAAAGCACATCCACATTTTTTTCGAAATAGATATAGAGATAAGATTTCTTCTAATTGAAAGTATATATTAGTATCTACCAATTTTGATATATGATTATAAGTCATAAAACGGTTAACTGTACCAATATGGTCAACTTTAACCTTAACTCCACTTCCCATGTTCACCAATAATTATCTCTCATTCGGCTTTCTATTGCTACTTAAGGCTGCAAAAAATCTCTAATATCAATGGTTGCACTAGTATCTAACCACCAAGTATCAAAATGTGCATAAACTATATTTGACTCAAAGGACACTAATATCAAAGGTAAATGTGTACTTTTCTTCTGTAACCATGCCTTAAACCTTTTGCATTTTGCCCTATTGTGCCCAAACAATTTACAAAAGTTGCACTTTCCTTTGGAGTGTTATTCTAAGGAAGCTTTCCAAAATTCTTAACCTTGAATTACTTCTTGTTCGGACGCCCTTTAAGAACTTCTTCTTTAGGTCTCCACCATCTCGCAACACCATGAGAGCAACATGAGACTTTTCATTTTTCATCATCTCTTCTTTTTCAGTGAAAATAGTTAGTCATTCACTCAAGATCCATTCTTCCTTTTGAGCATTATAGTGGTCTTGAGTCCACCAAATTGAGATGGTAAAGACTTGATCACTTGCCACACAAAAAACTATCTGCCAACTCAACCTTGATGATTTCCTTCAGTTTATTGAATAAATTAGTGAGCTTCATAATTTTTTCCTGCACTCCACTAAGCCCATCATAAGTCGTAGTAGTAAGTAGCTTCATGTAGGTCCCTTTCTCTGTCTTATCAAACTTAGTGAGTTTCTTCTCAACGGCTTTTAGAAAATTATTAGCATTTTTAGTGTGGGCAATACTTTGCCTAAGAGACTTGTCAATGGTGTACCTCATGATCATAGAGCAAGTTCTATTAGAATGTTCTGAAAGCTCATACAAGGATTTCTCCTCAATAAGTTAAGCAGGATTTCTCCTCAATAAGTTGAGTAGGATTTCTCCTTAGTAAGTTTAGTAGGAGCCTCCACCTTCAAAGTTGAATCCAAGTTCATGAGAGCTATATAGAAGAACAACTAAAAGTCAAAACTACAAGAGATGCAAAGAAAGTGGACACAAAAACAGCAAATTCAAGTTTTGGGTTTGACAATGGCGTCTTACTTGCTGCAACTTTTTACATGTAAGATATTACCTCTAGCCCAGCCAGTATTGCCACAAAGAGACGAAACTTATTCTAGAATCTTTCATGACCACTACATCAGATGGCTTTTCAAGAAAAGGATGCCATGTTGTTCGAAGAAGCATCGATGACTTTAAAAATGACAAATTTCTATCCCTCTCCAAGATGATAATGAAGTAAAAAATGACACAACAAATATAAGACCAAGATCTATAGAGAAATAAGAGGAAGTGTAACAGATTTCCAATTAAGCTTGGAAATAGAGTGGCCTTAAACTGAATGGTGTTTAAAGAAATAAATTAATGTTGAGATAGTTATCCAATTGTCTTAATAACCCGAAAACTTGAACAATTTTAAGGTAAAACAAAACTGAAAAATATAAAAGGCATAACTGACAATGCAAGAAGCAGCTAATGAAATGGTAATAAAGGGTGGAAGTTGACCAAAAGTGCAAGAGATGGGTACTGCAAAAGACTAGCTAATGAAGTGGTAATATAGGGTAGAAGTTTAGGGGAAAGTGCAAAAGATAAAAAGTGCAAGAGATGGGTAATAAAGTGGCAATAAATACTAGAAGTGTAAATGTGTTTATGTCATAAATAGGGAATAATGTAATAATTAAAAATTAAAATTAAAATATAAAAATGCTAATGTGGCTTAAGAGCATTAGAAAGTCAAGTGTTTATGATTTTATTTGTCCTAGAACCAAGAAGGAGTTGTTGGGTGCTTAAAAGGATAAACAAAATGCTAACTCCATTTGTGTTTTCTCTCTCATTCTTCACATGATCACCATTTTTTCTCTCATCTCTACAACTTTCCTTTCTATTGCCATGCTTTGTAGTTTTCATTTGCTTTGTTTTCTATCTACTTGAGCAGTCTTCTTTGGTTGCAATCTCTAGAATTCTTAGTTTGAATGAAATCTTTATCATTGTTGTTGTATTTAAGGGGGGAAATTGATAGTGCAAAGATAGATCTTGCTTGATTTAGACTTCCTAGGCATACAGGTACAACAAGACACCTTAGCCCTCTTTCTTTCACAACCCAAGTATACATATGACCTTCTCCATTGGTCAGCCTTGCTAGATGTGAAGTCCATTTCCACTTTCCTTTAACTTCTAGCCAGTGTTAAACTCTTTCAAATTCAAGAATATCTTTTTTATGATCCTACTCTCTTTTGACAAGTTGTGTGAATTTTGTAATATTGAGCTTTGCTAAGACTCGAGAATGCATTTGTTGTTAATCAGATTTTCCAAATCATGCACAAGCCCTTGATAATCCACTGAACAACAGCCAAAAAGGTGCTTCAATATCTCATGGGCACATTACATCACAATTTATTTTTTTGGTAGAGGCTCTCTCTAACTTTATGGGTTCTATAATGTATAGATTGGGAGATCCAAGATTAATGATGCAAGACTTGCAGAACTACTTGATTTTACGTTGATAGCATTGGATTGTCTCGAAAAGGTAGATTAGGAAAAATAGGGTAAGAAAATGTGAAGTTTCTTCAGATTGGGCAATATTGCACATGTGTTAGTATTTTGACTATAACTTTGGCTATGGCTATCAGAATTAAGCATAAGACCCTAATTCGGAAAGTTATTTTTGGCTCTCACGTTGTGGTCACCATACTAAATCTAGTGGTACACGTCTTAACCTGAAACCAGCCATTTTTTCCTCAAATCATTAATTTAGTTTGTTTTTGCCTTTTAAGAAAATATTTCATTTTGACTTTTACAGGTGATTTTGATTCCCATTTTGGCCAATTTTTGGCAAGATTCTTATTTAGTTATGCATTTAATTTTTATCCAATAGTTATAATTTTTCCCTTTTGGAAAAAATTCTCATAATTTCGAGTTTCCAATAGCAAAGTGAACCCAACTTGTGGGCTTGAGAAACTTATTTCAAATTTTATGAATAGAACCACTTTCCATAGTTTTCTCTTTGTTTTATATTGTTTTTCAATTTTAATACCATAATAACTCTAATTATGTCTGGCGTCAGCAGGAGATAACAACTGGCTATGCTGTCTCTCTAGAGCCTTTTTTTAGTCTCATGGAATGCCAAAAAACAACCTATAGAAATATCCCCATGCACTTCTATCGTGATTTTGACTTTGATAATCATGATCAAAGTTGTCTCAATTTGATGGACAAATCTCTTGTTCTTTTCACATGACAGTGGCCCTTAAGAAGAGAGAAGATTCAGATTTAGATTCTTAGAATGCAACATCTCATGCTTTTCCTATATATAGAGACTTCAAAACTATTACTTACCATTATTGCTTACCTTAAAGACACCCTATAATTATGTATTTTTTGGAGTTGTATATTTCACCCCCAACCAAAGTCATATATATGTTTAAATACAAATTATGCATAGTATAAAGATAATATTTTTACACATAGTTAGAGTAATGAACTTGATTTATAAAATGTACAACAATAATTTGGAGCAAAAAAATGGAAAAAACCCAAATTAATAGTGCTTAGAACCAAACCGGACAGATCAAAATCATTGACCAACTGAATTGAATCAATAAAAACTAGTTAGGTTCAGTTTTAATAGTCATGAGATTGATAGATTCAAATCAGTCCAGTATTCTGCTAAAAACCCTAGGGAGCTAACTGATTTCACCCCTATCCTAAACTAGATTTTACAAAGTTAAAGTTTCAGCCAATCACTTGCAAATTTCACTACTGTACCGAAATCCTAAACTAGATTCTACTCTAGTAGTGGGTGGATAGCATGGGGAGGGGCGGCCGAAAACTAATAGAGAAGAGAGAAATAGGGTATCAGCTTGGGGGAGAAGAAAACAAAAATGCTACTTTCACCTGGGAGGGATACACCCTGCGTACCCGTGGTTCCACGTGGGAGTAGGGAAACGGTGCGTTCGCACCATCATTTGACCCCTTTTTTATTTCCTTTTAATTCCACCATCATTTGGCCCCCTTTTTTATTTTCTTTTCATTCCCGATTCCTGAAGTCGAAACCCACGTTTTCACCTCATCTCAGTTTCACCTCACAAGGAGCATGGTCATGGAACCCCACACGGAACATAGCAACCTTCCCAAGCAAATTTGGCATATTATTCATACTTTAAATTGAGTAATCACAAACTTGTAGTAATGATACATAAATCTAAAGCTCAAAAAACTGGATTATTGAGAAGATATAGAGGATATGCACTAAGAAATAGTTCTGTTTTGAGAATGGTTTTCCTTTACTGACTTTTCAAAATAATTTTTCAAACCAAATTCTCAAAACAATTTTTATTCAAGATGTAGCAAATAGAGTGTGTGTGAGATGTGAAGGGGAAACACCTCCTCTCTTCTAGCAGTGGGTTGTGAGATAGGGTAGGTTGTGTCCAACTACTACCCCGCCATGTGAGCTGTGAGGGAGGAGTATCCCTCCTCCTTACATTAAGGCCGCCGCATGGAGGAAGAGATATTCATTGAGGGGGTCCGTGGAGGTCTCTCCAAGGCTGCCGCATGCTGTGGTTGGAGATCCCTACACCATTTGTTTTCACAAAAACATTTTACAAACTCTGAATGAAACATTGCACAAAAGACCTTTTTTTTTTTCCTCAAAACACTCCACTAAAAATATTTCACAAAACAGTTATCAAAACATCCCCAAACTCTGCAATACCTCAAAATGCCGTAAAAAACCCATTTTGAAAACACTTCAATAAATGAAAACACTCCAAAGCACTCCTTTTATTTTTTTATTTTTTGGTGTGTGCTTGCATTTACCAAAGGATGCATATTCAAGGTTCTACTGGCTCTTGTTTTTTTTTTTTTATTATTAGTGACTATTTGGATGTCAGCAGAAGTTGTACTCCAGTAACTTAGCAAATTCATTGAAATCAATCTGTCCATCTGCATTTTCATCAAGCACACTGATCATCCTTTGGCATTGATCTACTTCCAAATGGTCCAAGATTCCCATAGTGGAGATTAGGACTTTCCAACGGCAAAGAAATCGACCAACGAAAGTAGTTGCCCCTGGACGACGGTAGTTTCACTTTCCTCACTAGTGGATGGAAAATACGACTTTGGCGTTGGTGAGACATTTTGATTTGTCTGAAATTGAGTTTTTACGACTAAAATTTTTTGCAACAACATGATTTGCCGCAAAAAAGTAATTTTTAGTGACGAAATGTTGTTTGACGGGACTAAAACGATGCAAACAAACTCTTGCATCCAACTTTTATATCGCTGCAAAATAAATTGGCTGCAAAAGTCGGTAAGTTCCCACCATTCAAGTAGTACTGGCAGTGTTAACAGGGCCGTTGGCTCAATGGTAAGGTCATTTAGGCCATTGCCTAAGTCCCCCACCATATGTAAAGTCTCCAAAAATAAAAATAAGGTGTTTTTAAAATAAAATAAAAACCATTTTACTAAATAAAATTTAATTGATTTTTATAGTTTTCAATGTGTGCAAGCCCCATAATACCAAATTTAATATTTAATACAATGAATTTTTTTTATAAGTAATACAATGAATTGTTTATATTTTAAATAATTTTTTTAAGATCTTGTTAAATTGAGGTACAAAATCTGCATTGAAGCCTCATTTTAAGTTATTGTTGTAAATATCAATTCACAAAAATTATATTTAAATATTTTAAATAAAATATCATTTTAATGAAAATTTTGAAAATATTCTATAAATAATTTATATTTTATTATATTATAATTACAAATAACTTAGTACTTAAATTTCGCCTTATGCCTCAATTTGTATTGAGACGGCGCCCTCAAGTTTTAATGTTAATTTTGACAAAACTATGTTGATTGCGTATTTTAGTCGCTTCGCTCCTATATTAGAGGTACTCATTCACTGCAGTAAGAATTCAAAACTTTTGCTTAACAACTAACCCTCAAGCAGTTTAATTGGTATTGATCAGTTTGGAACAGCCTCAATTAGACTGCCGCCGGTGACAAGCTAGGGGATTATATATATATAAAGATCAATTTGCAAATTGGTTATGGCCTTTTGATATGATCAACTTGCTCAGTTATTTCTCTACATAAGATCATATTATATAAGCTTGGTGCTCAAATTAATATTAAACAATCAAATGACGTCAAAATGACGAGGTTCATTCGTGATGGACGATCGAGTAGTACTACTTGTATATCTAATAAAATGCTAGAATTAATATATAATATTATCTTCTCACTTTTTTTGTTTTGATTATAAAAATATGTCTATATCAACAAGAATAGACTATCCTTTTGTTTTTTTTATATCTCATAAAATATATATATTTTTATAATTGAAAGAATAATTAATTAAGGGGTGGCTGTAGTACGTACGTCTTTTCCATTGGTTTTTATATCCATTTGGTTACTTTGCTTCTGTCAAGTAGCATCTGGAGGATCAGTCTTCTAAGTACTTACGAAATAGCAGCATCCAATTAATGCTAGTACTTCAATTTGGAGGCTTTATTTGCTGTTTTATCGATTCAAACTACACGTACAAAAGAAATTTGGTCAATTAATATTGCGCATATATATCATGTTGCAACACTACTTGTGTGTTTAAGTGCTTGTTGTGTACGTTGATGCGTGTTATATATATATATATATATATATATATATATATATATATATATATATATATATATATATATATAAGCTTCATCAAGAACATCGAACTTCATAGATAGATAATTACTAGGCACTAGTCTTTTTGGCTTCATTAAGAGATCCTGCGATGGAGAAGGGGCATCTGCATGCAAATGCCCTAGTTATTTTTACTACTGCAAAATTCGTACTTAGCCCATGACTGCAGATATTCCAACTTCTGTCACCTTGTTGTTCCCGGCCATTTTGTGAACGTGCGATCACGAGGAGCATATATATATATATATATATATATATGTATATGTTACAAGAAAAATAAGTATTTGTGATCGATAATTTGCGACAATAACGATTATTTACAATAAAAACAGACTTATTTTGATAGAAAATAATTAAATAACTGATCAAGCAGTTTTCGAGTAGTATATATATTTATATATCAATCCCTCAACTAGGTACGTATTTCTTTTCTTTTATATGAATTATGTGTTAGAAAAGCCGGGATCATGAGGTGGTCATGAAGTACTACTGGGGGGGTTCAATCTTCAATCCTAAGCTGGGGTGGTGGTCATGTTGGGCATGCAGTTGTCGTACGTTTAGGCCGGTGCTACTAATATTGGCTAGCTAAAACCTAATCTTCTATTATCTATAATTAATGTTCACTACTTTCCATATAATGATTAAAAGCTTAATTAATTAAGCACGTACGTACGTCATGATCATCATGACCATATGCCTTATATATTGATGCATATATATATATATATATAAATATATATGTATACATATATATATGGGGGTCTGAACCAAGAAAACAAATTAAAGCAGCAACATCTTTATGTCTTTACTTGAATATTTTTGTAAAATTTGAGTAGGTAATGATCATGATCTCCTCTTTGGTGGGATGGAATAAGACAATTATAAGATCCTACATATCGGCACCATTAACTTAAAGTAATAACCATGTCTAGTTAATTCAGACATACTGTCTCAATTGTATTTTAACTTGGGATTACACTAATCTATATTAATGTTGTAATCAAATATGTTCATAGTGATAATTAATCATGACAATCGAAAGAGATCAAAGTCGAAATAATTTGAAGTAGTACGTACGTACGATGGGTTGTCAAAATGATTATCGAAGCTAAGAAACTTAATTACCATCGAATTATGTGTTTTCTTTATATATATATATATACTAGGAAACCGCCCCTGATCCGTTAGTCCAGGGGTGCACCTGACATAATGATTTAAATTAAAAAATAAAAGTGAAAAAGTCAATAACTTATTTGTTTGAGAAAAGAAAATACAAGACTAAAGAAAGGCAAAAAATCTAAACTCTAAAGCGTTTATATTCTAAAGAGTACAGTCATTTTAATTTTTTTATTTAAAAAAATTGAAACAAAAAGAAAGGAAAATGAGTACACTATCAGAATAAAAAAGACATGAAAAAGATACATCAATTCATGTGCGCCATGAGGCTATTAAGAACCTTTTGATAAAACATGATCTTTCATTAAATTTTATAAAGAAGTTATACTTCAAATGATCAAAAGTCTTAAGGACTTTTCAGTAAAACATGATTTTTCATTAAATTCTACAAATGAACTATATGTCAAATGGTTAAGTGTCTTAAAGACCTTTTGGTAAAACAGAATTTAACAAACTTAACAAAAAAATAACAAAAGTTACTATTCACAATTAGATAGTTATTTATTATAATAAAGTAGATATATATAATATATATATTTATATAACCGGGACTTTTTGTACGTGCGTGTTAAACACGCGGAGGAAAACATACATACAATCCAATTTTCAGATCATGATCGTATTGAAAGCTATTAAATAGAGTTACATTAATAATCAACAGCTGCCTATTAATGTCACTCTTTTGAATGTTATATCATCGTATGAATATATAACATATATATATTATTTATATCAATAGTATCTAATTAGGGGAATGTTTTATATATATATATATATATATATATATAAGTCTATAGCTATAAAATATAATTAATTGAAAAACCATAACTATTGTGAACGAATTTCAAAATGTTTGAATTGAATCCCAAATAATTTTAGATAAAAAGAAATTACACAAAGAGGTGAATTAGGCTAGCTTTGGTCCCATAATTGGTTGAATCCTATGCCTTACCTTGAAAGGATAATGATCAGCAATTCCATATATAGTTGTGCTATTTGAAGGCTTTTACACTATAAAATATCCACATGGCATAATTTGAATCTAACAATTCAAATTTTAAAATTTATCTTCCAACTCAAACAATGTCACGTGAATGGTGTGTTTATAGAAAAATAAAGTAATTTGGGCATAACTATTTGCCCATGCACTTGGATCCAGGCCATGGCATATGATCATAAAATAAGCCACCACTATAGATCATCAAGCCATGATGGCTATAATGTTAGAAAAAAGAAAGTACGTTAAGGTAGAGGGAAATAGCTAGCCATTATATATAATATATATGTATATATATTTATGTAACAAAAGGAAGAGGAAAAAGATAAAATAGTGAAAAGGTAAAAAAAAATGGAATGGATTATGATTATAAAATTAGCCTCCATTATAAGCCGGGGGGGCATTTGCCAAGCGATTGTCTCTTATGAATACTATATATTTATATAAGGCCAAAGTAGACCAGGTTCCAATGCTAGTCTTATGGCAGCAATAGTTCTCTTCTTCACCAGAAATGAAGGAGAATTCCCTGGTTTTTGTCTTCCTCTTATGAAGCAAACTCCTGATTTCGTGTTCAACAAAAAACAAGCCCTTTCTTCGAGTGAGAGCGCCAGCAACGAGAAAGCAATTAGAAGAAACAAACTATAGCTTTGGAAGGGAAGGAAGGGAAAAACAAAACACACACACACACAAGCTGGACAGTACAATTATATCATCAGTATTTTCTTTTTCAAATGTCAAATATTACAGGAGATGAAGGCAGCTTCTCCTCAGGGAATACGGGTGAAGAAGTTCATCAAGAAAAGCAGAAACAACAGCTTCAACATCCCTTGGATGGCTCAAGCTCAGGACTCTCTGGTACTGCTGCCACTAACAGCAATAGCTCCACTTCCCAGCAGCAGATGGTTAAGAAGAAAAGGAATCTTCCGGGAACTCCAGGCAAATTCAACCAATCCCAAGAACCTTATAAATTAGTCATTTTTTTATGCTAATATATATGATCTGCTATATAGCTATATAGTTCCTTCATATATATTAAATATAGTGAGTTCCTAGTCAAAATAGTTTTCTTGGTGTTTATTTTCATGAAATTGAAACGTGTGATCCGTTCTCTTAATTAGCATCGAGGGTTCTTGAACCGAATTATAATATAAGACCATGTTTTATTACTGCATGAAGTTTGAGTTGGAGTTCAGTATGGTTAAGGATATATTCATGTCAAGGTGTATTTGATCATTCAGTTCAAGACTACAAAAAAATGGTATATGGGGTTCTTATCATCATCTCAAAAAACTTAAACCACCTGATCTTACTAATTAGTTTTGCAAAAAGACTAAGATATGATGATAGTTCAATTATTGCGTTGAGATCACAATAATTTTGCACAACTGTTTGCTTGATTGCGCTTTTGTTTGTAACTGTTTTGGGCTCTATGCATGGGGCCAATGAATTATCTTTCCTTCCAGCTTTTAAGTGAATATTTTGTAACATTTTATATTCTAACACAGATAGAAGCAATCTTATATAACTCTAGTAATATGGTTTGCTGGCCCTTAATATGAATGAAGTCCACAGTAAGGTTCTAATTATTGAATTCTCATGGATTATTAGATCCAAGTGCCGAAGTTATTGCTCTATCACCATCAACACTAATGGCAACAAACAGGTTTGTGTGTGAAATTTGCAACAAAGGGTTCCAGAGAGACCAAAATCTTCAGTTGCACAGAAGAGGTCATAATCTTCCATGGAAGCTAAAGCAAAGAACAAGCACTGAGGTCAGGAAACGAGTCTACATATGCCCTGAGTCCACATGTGTCCACAACAACCCTGCTCGTGCTCTAGGAGACCTTACAGGCATCAAAAAACACTACAGCCGGAAACATGGAGAAAAGAAATGGAAATGTGATAAGTGCTCCAAGAAATATGCAGTGCAATCGGATTGGAAGGCTCATCAAAAGAGCTGCGGTACTAGGGAATACAAATGTGATTGCGGAACCATCTTTTCCAGGTTCGCATAATATTGAATATTTTCATGAAGCTCATCATATACATATCATAAATGTGCATGAAAATTGATCCAGGAGAAAGTAATTCAGAACAATAGGATCATCGTATGACCTGATATCGATGATGATCTCTACGTTGAGAGAGTTTTTGCACGTTAATTTCTCAATTAGCAGAGCTTGTTGAAAAAACTTGCTACAAAATTAATTAACTGGACGGTCCATGGGCTGTTTTCACTTGGGTACAGTACTAGTTGTATTGTATGTTCCCCAAAATAGTGCAATTAATGGCCGACAAATTGATGGACTTTTTTAGATACCCTTTTTGGTGCTTCTTTTTATATATGTCGTTCTTTTAGCGCCCCCTCCCGCCCTCCCTCCCTCTTTTACTTTTCATACTTCAAGTTTTGAATATCTTTCTTGTATTCTCTACTGAACTTAGTTTCTTTAATTCAATTCCTACTTTCCAAACAGTATGCAACCCACTTCTTCATGTGTGTGTGCAGGAGAGACAGTTTTATCACCCACAGGGCTTTCTGTGATGCATTAGCAGAAGAAAACAACAAAGTAAACCAGGAACTAATCAACAACAATGGATCAAACATTCAGGCACAGATGCCTGAGCTCATGTCATCTATGCCCATGAATATGACCTCTAACACATCCATTAATGGAGCATCCAACTTCAATAATTCAGACCACAAGAACCAGCTCAAATCCCTCTCTCAAGATCCAGTACTCTCAATGCCCAGCTTCAAACCTATGAACATGACAGGAGGCATGTTCTCAACCAGTTCTGGTACTCTCTTTGGTGGTCCAAGAACCTCCTCTTCTTCAAGCCTTCAGCTCAGTTCCAACAGTTCCTCTGGGGCCTTCAATCAACTTCTAGAAAGTAAAAACGGGTGCCAAATATTCGGTTCTGCTCACATGTCAGCAACAGCCTTGTTGCAAAAAGCAGCCCAAATAGGAGCCACGGCAAGCAGTAGTACTATAAACTCTCCCATGATGCACAAGAGCTTTGCTGGTAGCATGGCTGGTCATGATCACCAGCATTCTTCTTCCATTAGACCACCATACACAAGTGCCATCCAGCAGCATAGTTCTGCATATGATCATTTCCAATCAGAACCTGATCAAGCAAACCTTGTTGGGATGAATGACGGCGGAGGATTCATGACCACCCAACTCTTGCAGAAAGGTCCACAAGAAATCTCACAGGTCTTTGATGCTTCAGGTACTGGCTCTTCGATGAACGATATAATGCTTAGTCAAATGCTCATGGGGGGTGACCAGAACCAAGGATTCATAAGGCACATGGAACAAGAGGAACAGGGTCGGACCTGCATCAATGGGGCTTGGGGAGACCATGGCTCCCCGCAAAAATTTATTGAACTCCTATAGGAGTTGGTGTTTTGTATGAAGTTTCTCACAAACTTAATTTCCCCTCCCACCTAAGACAATTCCTTTAGAGTTTTGATCTGAATTGCATACATAAATACATATCTACATAAAAAAGTAAGTTTGAGTTGCATGCAAAATACATATTATTAATATTATGGCTCCCCAGATTTCTCAAACTATTGTATGTTGTTAATGTAAAATTATGTGTTGGAAAATTCCTAATGTCGAAACTAGGCAAAATGAGTTGCAATCTCATTTAGTTGAGTTAAGATCATAGAGTTTGGTTCGAGATTGAAGGCCGTCAAAAGGTGAAGAAAATGCTCAAACCAAGAAGTCGCTTGATTAACGTGGTTTATTAAAAAAACACAATATTTCCTCTCGAGAGGTCTGCTCTGGTAGAAGTTTTCTTTCCCTGTCGCTGTACAGGGTTTCAGTCGATTTTTGAGGTAGATTTTCTGGGATCTTGTGCGTAGATAACTGCTGTTTATCGACGTGCCAACAATGGAAGAGAACATAGAAGAAAACTCTCCCTCTCCGAGCAAGAACAAGAGGAGATATTGGTGGACACCACTTTGCTAGAAAGTTCAAAAAACAGGGGAGAAAAATGTTTGATTATGTCCCTGCTAACGGAAAAAAATTACAACTGGGAGGCGTTTAAACAAACAATGAGGAAGATTTGTCGTCCAGTGAAGAAACTGTCTTTTAAAGATCTGGGTTCTGAACTGATACTAGTCGAGTTTGAAGATAGCATAGAGAAAGAAAGGGTGAAGAGAGAAAGGTCATGGTCCTTCGACAAGCACCTCGTACTGATGAAAGATTTTAAAGGGGAGCTCCAAATTAATAACATAATGATTACAAAAGCTGCATTTTGGATCAGACTCTACGATCTCCCACTGCATGCAATGAACGAACATGTGGTGATATTGATTGGCGATAGCATTGGGATTGTCGAAGAGATTGATGTGGAGAAAGGGGATATGGCCTAGGGAGAATTCATCCGTGTAAGGGTTCGCCTGAAGATCACAAAACCTCTTATTAGAGGCATCAACCTTGGGCCACATGGATCATGTTGGGTCAGATTCGTCTACAAGAGACTTCCTAATTTCTGCTGTTAGTGGTAGATTAGGGCATAACAATAGAGATTGCAGTTGCAGGCAAAACAACAAGGATTCTGTTATGTGCCTTAGGGTTTGACTCTTATTTCCCATATCAATGTCTTAGTGTTATCAAACAGGGTCGTTTTGATTATTGTTAGAGTTGGCAGACTAGTTCTTTCCCACAGGGCCTGGATGCGTAGTGGGTCAGTATTGTTGTTATTTATTGAGTCTGTTTCCATTGTTTAAGTGTAATGGGTTAGTTATTTTATTGAGTCGTGAGCATGTCATCACGTCTATAGAATGTGGGCAGTTATCTTGTATTAGCTATTTATTTCCTGAATATGAATGAAATGGGGATTGGGATTTATCACTCATATTCGAGAATCTTGGAGGCCTTGGCACCTTGAATAGCCAATATACAATTTACAGTTTCCTTAGTTACAGAACTTAAAACTTAATAGTGGTCTTAGAACTAGGTTCTTGCAACATGGAGGAAGGTACTCGACAAGCCCAACTGGCAGAAGCATTGGCTTCCTTGAAAGGGGAAGGTGTGCATTTGCGGGAAGAGCAAGCAAAGCAAAAAAATACATTAGAAGCAGTGTTACAGCAGATCAGTAATTTGGCAGCAAGTTATGAGCAGTTAGCAATACAAACAGCAAACTACAACTCGGGAGAGGAGTCATCAAATCAGAATACCAAGGTTAGCAATAATCCATTATTTGAAAAGAACGGGGGAATTCAAGCTAGATCACTTAGGTTGGATTTTCCTAAGTTTGATGGGGCTGAGCCTATGGAATGGGTTTTGAAAGCATAGCAATTGTTTGCTTATTACCACACACCTGATGACCAAAAGCTACAGATAGCTTTTTTCCACATGGAGGGCAAGGCCCTCTCATGGTACTGTTGGTTAATGGACTCAAGTCCAGTGCAGTCATGGGATGAATTTGTCACTGCCTTGAAAATAAGGTTTGGGCCCTCAGCCTATGAGGATCCAGTAGGGGAGTTCACTAAACTAAGACAAATAGGGACTGTAAAGGAGTATCAAACTCAGTTTGAGATCCTATCTAATAAGATAAATGGCTTAACTGAAGAGTTTAGAATCATTACCTTTTTAAGTGGGTTGCGAGATGATTTAAGAATCAACGTAACCATGTTCAAACCCTCGACTTTATCTGCAGCTTTTGAGTTAGCTAGATTACAAGAAGAAGAAGAAGTAATGAGACGTGCCCAAAGTCATTTATCCAGAAACCAGCCTCACTTTAGCCTCAACCCAAACTGCCTGCACCAACACCACTACCCAGATTTCCTCCACCATCTAATAGACCAAACCCGAAAATTCCACCCTTCAATCCTACCAGAAAACCAAACTTTCCCATCAAAAGAGTTTCCCCCACTCAAATGCAAGAGAGAAGGGAGAAATGGTTATGTTATTATTGTGATCAAAAATACCACCAAGGGCATAGATGTAATAGACCAAAAATCTTTCTTTTGGAAGGCCTGGGGGTTGAGGGGGAAAAAAGGAAGGGGAAGTAGAGCCAGAAGAGGGAACGTTGGCTGTAATCCAAGTTGAGGGATCCAAAGAGGAAGAGGTTGGGGAATTATCGGGTATATCACTACATGCTATAGCTGGATCTCTAGCTCCTAAAACTATGGGGTTGTTAGGGGAAATCAATCATCAAAAAGTGCTTATTTTAATTGATACAGGGAGTACTCATAGTTTCATAGATCCATATATAGCAAAGAAGGCTAAGCTGTCAAAGGAGAATAGCCACTTAACAGTTCAGGTGGCCAATGGGGCCACTCTTCCTTGCCTTGGTCAATGTAAGGCAGTCTCTCTTTTGTTACCAAATTTTGCTACCATAGAAAATCTTTATTTATTAACTCTTGGAGGGTGTGATGTAGTGTTGGGTGTTAATTGGTTAAGACGTTTGGGTTCAATTTTATAGAACTTTTCTGATCTAACCATGGGATTTCAGTTGGGAAACCAAATTGTGAAATTACAGGGAATTCAAAGACCTACAAGAAGCATTGTAGAGGAGGACCACATGGAAGAGGTAGAAGGAGGAACTGCCAAGAGGATATGGTTACAAATTATGGATGGAAATGGAGGTGAACCCTAATCAGAGGTGTCCCTAGAAGTACGAGCAATGTTGGAGTTTACAGGTGTGTTTGCTGAACCTACTGGACTGCCACCAACCAAAAGCTTTGATCATAAGTAACTCTTCAGGATGGGGCAAAACCAACATGTGTTAAGCCCTATAGCTACCTGTATTATCAGAAAGAGGAAATAGAGAAGTTGGTCTCTGAAATGCTAAGGAATGGCAGTATAAGAAGCAGTCAAAGCTCATATTCCTCCTTGGTGTTATTGGTGAGGAAAGTAGATGGAAGTTGGTGTATGTGCATTGATTACCGTGCCCTTAATAAAGATACAGTTAAAGATAAGTATCCAATCCCTAATATTGATGAATTGCTTGATGAGTTGGGAGGGGCCAAAATATTTTCTAAGTTGGATTTAAGGTCGGGATACGACCAGATACGAATAAACCCTGATGACATCCCTTAGACTACCTTAAGGACCTATGAGGGTCATTATGAATTTTTGGTAATGTCGTTTGGGTTTACGAATGCACCATCAACCTTTTAGAGGTTGATGAATGAAGTGTTTAGATCAGATTTGAGGAAGTTTGTTCTGGTATTTTTCGATGATATCTTAATTTACAGCATGTCTATGCAGGATCATATACAACATCTTACATGGGTGTTAGAGGTTTTGTAGGGTGAAAGTTTCTTTGCCAAAAGGTCAAAATGTATATTCAGCTGTAGAGAGGTGGAGTATTTGGGACATCTCATTTCAAAAGAAAGGGTACAGGCAGATCCACATAAACTGATTGCCATGCAAAACTGGCCAGTCCCTAAGAACCTCAAAGCATTAAGAGGTTTTTTAGGACTTACAGGATATTACAGAAAATTTGTGCAAGGATATGGATCTATAGCAACCACACTCACTGCACTCCAAAAGAAAATGCTTTTCTTTGGAATGAGAAGGCACAAAAGGCGTTTGAAAAGCTCAAAGAGGCCATAGTGAGTCCCCCTGTCCTAAGATTGTCTAATTTAACTAATACTTTCATTATTAAGTGTGATGCCTCAGGAGAAACATTGGGAGCCATATTGATGCAGGAAAGGCAACCTATAGCATATTTTGGCCAAGCTCTAAAAGGAAGGACTGACTCTTTCTACATACAAAAAAGAGTTGTTGGTTGTGGTAATGGCAGTGAAGAAATGGAGGCACTACCTATTGGGCCAGTCTTTCAAAGTACAAACTGACCAACAAGCACTTAAATTCCTGCTGGAACAAAGAATTGGGACACCAGAACAATAGAAATGGATCTCCAAGTTATTGGGATATGAATTTACAATGGAGTATAAAAGTGGAAAAACCAATGTAGTAGCTGATGCCCTCTCATGTGTCCAGTACCAAAACCCAATCAGACTACCCAAACACCCATTCCAAACCACCATAAACACATCCACCAAAAACCCAACAGATATAAACCCATCCACCACCAACTCATTCACCACAAACCAAATCTCAAAACCCACAAACGGAGAAGACCTCATGCAGGCTTAGGTAATCAGTATATTACAGGCACAATGGGTATAGGAGTTGAAGAAGGCTTACCAACAAGACCCCATGTTGCAGTAACTAATAAGTCACTACCATCATGGAGCCCTGGACCAATCCCGTTACCAAATCTGAAATGAGCTCCTATTTTACAAAGGAAGGCTACATCTTGGAACTTTGGTTCCCTATCAACAGCAGATCCTGCACCAATTCCACCACAATCCATTAGGGGGCCACACGATGGTACATAAAACACAAGCCATAAAAAAAAAAAAAAAGAGTTTTATTGGCCTGAATTATGAAGTGATGTTTGAGCATATTTCAGGGAGTGTGATGTGTGTCAGAGAAGCAAGGTTGAAAGCCTCCACCCAGCGGGGTTGCTTCAACCTTTGCCAATACCTGCCAACAACTGGGAAGACATCAACATGGATTTTATTGAAGGCTTACCTCCTTCTGGAGGTAAAACTGTGATCTTAGTAGTGGTGGACAAATTGAGCAAGTACGCCCATTTCATGGTCATTACACAGCAATAACAGTAGCTAGGGTTTTTCTGGACAACATAGTCAAGCTACATGGGATCCCTCAAACCATTGAAAGTGATCGAGATCCCGTATTTAATAATAATTTTTGGAAGGAATTATTCAAGATCTGTGGAACAGATATTTTACTCAGTACATGCTATCATCCACAAATTGACAGCCAAACAGAGGCCATGAATAAAGTACTTGAGTGTTATCTCAGATGCTTTTCAAGTGATAGACCGAAAGACTAGGCAAAGTGGCTACCTTTAGCATAATACTCATACAATACCTCAGTCCACACATCAACGAAGGTCTCACCCTTCGAACCTGTGTACGGCCAACCACCTTCTTGAATGTTGCCATACGAAGCAAGATCTATGAAAGTACAAACAGTAGATGAAGAGCTAAGGACCCGTGAGTTCATCGCAAAGCTGATCCGAGAGAACCTACAAGAAGCACAAGGCAAGATGAAAAGATTCGCAGATTTCAAAAGAAGGGACAAGGAGCTCAAGGAAGGGGATTTTGTTTACCTCAGATTACGGTCATACAGACAGATGACGGTGGCCATGCAAAGAAATCTCAAAATTGCGCCACGATACTACAGGCCCTTTAGGGTGGTTCGAAGAGTAGGAAAGGTAGCATACGAGCTCAATCTACCACGAGAAGCACATATATGTCCTGTATTTCATATTTCATGCCTCAACAAGAAGCTAGGAGAAGGGATTCAGCCGTGTACCTTGTTACCCACTATCACCTCCGAAGGGGGCCTTGCGCCTGAACTAGAAATTTTTTTATAAAGAATACTCAAAAAGAAAGGAAATACTGCAGGAGTAGAAGCCTTATTGAAGTGGACAGGAACTAAGGAAGATTATGCGACATGGGAGGACTTGGTTTCTCTCAGACGGTGATATCCTAACCTTGAGGGCAAGGTTTTCTAAGAAAGGGGATCTATGTTATGTGCCTCAGGGTTTGACCCTTATTTCCCATATCAATGTCTTAGTGTTATCAGACAGGGTCGTTTTGATTATTGTTAGAGTTGGCAAACTGGGTCTTCCCCACAGGGCCTAGATGCGTAGTGGGTCCGTATTGTTGTTATTTATTGAGTCTGTTTTCGTTGTTTAAGTGTAATGGATTAGTTATTTTATTGAGTCGTGGGCCTATCATCATGTTTATAAAACATGGGCAGTTATCTTGTATTATCTATTTATTTTCTGAATATGAATGAAATGGGGATCGGGAATTTATCACTCAGATCTGAGAATCTTGGAGGCCTTGGCATCTCGAATAGCCAATATACAATTTACAGTTTCCTTAGTTACAGAACTTAAAACTTAAAACAAATTCTTTCACGAAAGATTGTTTTTCCTTTGGTTGGTGGATGCGAGCTGGTAGTGCATTAGAGAAGGGGCGTAACCACCGTGGTCAAAGGAAGGAGACCGGTCAAAGTCCATCAATGCTTTGAACCTAGAATCATGCTCGGCAAAGTGCGATATATGTTGCTGAGAATATGGGTAAAATGGACAGGATATCAAAATTTGTAACAGAAATAGCAGAAATTCTTAAAATAAAGAGGGAGAATTTATAGAAATCAACAAGGAAGTTATTGAGGCAAAAAGGAAAAAATATCTTTTAGGCAATGTTAATGGTGGTATACTCGCATATCAAGCTATGGAAGGAATGTCCCAGAGAATGGATGCTGAAGTTAATGGCAATCGACTGTTATTGTTAAAGAAAGAAAGACAAGTGGGCCTCAGGTAGGGAGCAGAGAGGATTCCAATGAGACCCAGTAGAATGCGTTGGAAGAGACCCACGAGGAAGGCCCAATATCCCAACTCATAAAGAAGAACAGAGTACCTGCAAAAAGAAAATGGCAATGACACAGAAGGACTAGTATGAAGGGTCAAATGAAGGAGAATATGAACCAGTTACAAAAGAGGAAGGAAATAGATAGACATTAAAGACTTAAACTCGTGAATGAAACCAAGCAAGGTAAACCAAAACATAGAAGGAAGGATATGTCTAAGGAGAAAAACCAATTGGACAGATCGACGGTGGCTGGACTACAGCCCCACCAGGAACCATGAAAATCATAAGCTGGAATTCTCATGGGTTTGGAAACCCACGTGGAATTCGAGCCCTTCTCAATCTTGTGAAAAAGGAAGTTCCCGATGTTTTATTTTTGCAAGAAACTAAATTGTTAGTGAGAAGGAAAGAAACTTTGAAGTTTCAGTTGGGCTTTGATTGTTGTTTAGCTATTGGCAGTGAGGGTCGTAGTGGTGGTCTCTCTAATGTGGAGAAATGAGGTGCATTTAACTATTCATAATTTCTTTAAGAGTGTTGCTACTTATCATCCCACACACAATATACCATACTTGTTTTTATTTCAATTTTATTTTTGTTTATTCCTATTAAACTAATTAAGTCATTCTATTTATTATCATTACACCACATACTTGCTAAGAGAAAAAATAAAAAGATAAAAAATTATGTGTGGTGTGTGGTATAGAGGATGATGAGTAAAATTTTTCTTACGACATTAATGCAAAGGTGACTGAGGCAGGGAGAGTTAGTAGAGAATGGCAGTTGACAGGGATATATGGCTATCCTGAGACAGTTAGAAGACATGAAACATGGGATTTAATTAGATCAATAAAGGGAAGGAAATCATGCTTGGCTTGTGTTTGGAGACTTTAATGAGATCCTAAGTAGAACTGAAAAACAAAGAGGTAGAGAAAAACTTGAAAGATAGATGGATGAATTTAGACAAGTTGTGAATGACTGTGAATTGCTTGATATGGGATATGAAGGGCTCAGATTTACCTGGTGGAACAATAGAAAAATGGACAATAATATATGTAAGAGGTTAGACAAATTTCTAGCAAATACTTAGTGGTGTCATATGTTTCCCTATGCTAAAGTTGTACATGGCTCAGTAGCACACTCAAACCATATACCTATCATTATGCAAACAGAAGGTAGTACAAATAATAGAAACGAAGAGACCTTTTAGGTTCAAAGCTATGTGGATTGAAGCAGATAATTGTGAAAAAATTATTGAAAACTCATTAAATAGAATATCTGGACATGCTAATATGGGAGATGTAATGAGAAAAATCTCTGTGCAGTGAAAATCTCATGAAATAGAACACACAGTCATTTGGGAAAGTCCAGACTAAGATCCAACAAGGTAGAGCCCACCTTCAACAACTTCAAAATGGGGATCCTCAACACTTGAGAAAGGAAGAATATTAGAAAGCTCGAGATAATTTACATTGTTGGATAGAAAGAGATGAAATTTTATAGAGGCAAAGATCTAAAGTTTTGTGGTTAAAGGTAGGTGATCAAAATACAAAAATTTCCATAGTATTTCAAAGGTGGAAAAAGAAATAGATTGTAAGACTGAAGGATGGAGAAGGGATGTGGAGGGAGGGTGATGAAAGAGATAGCATTATTATGCAATATTTTCAAGATCTATTTACCACTAACACACAAAGAAGGGATATGGGATTTTATCTACCCCCAATAGATGAATCATAGGAGAGATGACTAAGGAACTCACAAAACACTTCATTGAAACAGAAGTTGTGGAATTCTTGCACCAAATGAACCCAACCAAAGCACTTCGATCTAATGGAACGGCGTATATCTTCTTCCAAAAGTATTGGCACCTTGTGGAAAACTTTGTCACCTATGTTGTGCTGCAAGCACTGAATGAAGGTTAGTTCCCTTGCTCTCTCAATCATGTTTTTATTACTTTGATTCCAAAAACAAAAATATTAGAGAGATTGACAAAATATAGGCCTATTAGTCTTTGTAATGTTATTTACAAATTGTTCTCAAAAGTTTTGACAAATAGGGTGAAGTTAGTGCTACCTGAAATTTTATCTAGTTCTCAAAGTGCATTTGTACCTGGTAGACTAATTACTGATAGCATTTTAGTTGCATATGAAATGACTCATTTTTTGAGGAACAAAATAATAGCAAAATAGGATTTTATGTCTTTAAAGTTGGATACGAGCAAGGCCTATGATAGGTTGGAATGGAGTTCTCTAGAAGAAGTTATGCTTCAAATGGGATTTGCTACATTGGATAGATCTTGTCATGTTATGTGTCAAGATTTTTTCTTTTTCCATTTTAATAAATGGAGAACCTAGGGGCCCTATCAACCCTACTAGAGGCTTAAGGTAGGGAGATCCTTTATCGAGATACATATTCTAGCTTTGTACTCAAGGATTGATCACCTTGTTGTAACAAGCTAAACACACCAAACAAGTAAGTGGCATCAAAATATGTCAAAAAGCTCCTTTGGTAAATCATCTTCTTTTTACATATGATAGTGTGCTATTCTATAAAGATAATTTATATGAAAATACAGTTGTACAAAGCTTACTGGAGAAATATGAGAGGGCCTTTGGACAAAGAATTAATAGAGAAAAAACCTCAATTGTTTTCAGCAAAAATGTCCATACTGAGAAGCAGCAGGAGATTATATCCTTTTAGGGCATCCAAGATTTTCAACATTATGACAAGTATTTACACCTACTTTCTATGGTTGGAAGAGACAAACATGAAGCTTTATCTGACATTAAGCATAAAGTTTGGCAGAAATTTCAAAGTTGGAAAGAACAACTATTTTTACAAGGGGTAAAGAGATTTTCATCAAAGCTGTGGCTCTATCAATTTTCACATACTTTATGAGATGCTTCAAATTACCAGGACCTTTATGTACTGAATTAGAGCATATGATGACTAAGTTTTGGTGGAAAAAAAATAAGAGGAAAAGAAAATCCATTAGGTGAGCTGTAAAAGAATGTGTGCTCCTAAACATGCTTGTGGTATGGGATTCAAGGACCTCAGAATCTTTAATGAGGTTCTACTTGCTAAACAAGGATTGTGGCTAATGAAAAATGAGGACAGTCTTCTTCATAGGTTTTTAAAGCAAGATACTTCCCTCAATACCTTTTCCTAGAATCAAAACTGGGTCATAATCCCTCCTATGTCTAGAAGGGTATATAAGCAGAGAAAGATAAAATGGCTCAGGGTTGCAGATAGAGAGTGGGGAATGGGAGAGTAATCTGAATCTGGAATGATTTTTGGATTCCTGGTTTTAAGAATTTAAAACTGCATATGAGAGAGGAGAGATCAGGGACAATGAGGCCAAAGTGGAGGAATTGATTGATATCCACACCAGATGGTGAGATATTTTAAAAGTCAAAAGTATGGCTATAAGCCCTGAAGTCCATGAAGATACACAGATATGGTCAATGGAGAAAAATGGCAAGTTTAATGTGAGAAATGCCTATCATTTGTTTAGAGATATGAGTACATTAGGTGGAGAAAGGGATATGGAGGGTTATATGGAAACTGTAAATTCCAAACAAAGTGGAGGTTTTTGCTTGAAGAGCTTACATGGATGGGTTACCTACAAAATCCAATCTGAAAAAAAGGAAAGCAGTAGAAGAGGAACTTTTTCAGCTCTGCTCCAATGTAGTAGAAGATACAACACATGCTCTATACTAGTGCCCATCCTTGAGGGAGAGCTAGATTAGGCACTTACCTGCTTTAAATAATACTGATCCTAACCATGTCTTTGTGGATATTGCTCAATAGGTAAGTGACAGAAGCAACCAGGAAGAGTTGGAACTGTTTTTTATGATTGCATGGGGATGCTGGTTTAGAAGGAATCAGTCTTTGAGGGAAAATATCTGGCAAATGAATATGTAATTAATCAAGCCCTATCTATACAGAAAAATTTTAAAGCCATCAAGAGAGAATCTCAGAGTTGTGTAAAGAAATGTTATCACTGGAAACCTCCATTACATAATGCAATGAAGTTACATGTGGATGGTGTTATGTTCCATGACCAAAAATATGCCAGTGTGGGGATCATTCTTCAAAATGGTCAAGGGAAAGTTATTATGGCAGCTAGGAAAAAAGAACATGCAGTGAATGAGTCTTTAGAGATTGAATTGTTAGCTATACTTAGAGGCTTACAATTGAGCTTTCCTCTGGGACTACAGGAGATTATAATTGAGAGTGATTCTCTTCTTTTGGCCTAAGAAGTTCAAGAACTTGGTGCATCAAGATCACTGATAGGAAATATCACTGATTATCAGGAGATTATAATTGTTGCTAGGTATGCTTGGAATGTGGAAGACATCAATGTATGGCAATAATCAATCCTAGATTTTATTCAACAAGTTATTTAAACTGATAATCATTTGTAATTTTTGAGCTTGTTTAATGAAGCTATCTTGACATCAAAAAAAGAAGAATAAGTCACTAGACTAGGGCTCAACCTTGGCTTGAGGGAAATCAAATCATAGGAAGTTAACTCAATTTCAGCTCAACATTTGATCCAGCAAAGTTCAGAAAAAATAAAATAAAAAGTTTTAAAAAAAAAGGTCACTCGTATTTGTTTGATTGTTGGTGAGCATGCTAGAGCTCCAATAAAGTGGATGAATTGGTTCATTGGTGATACTATAGAGAAGAGACCTGTTCCAGAAGTGTAGAAATTGACTGTCGACACTTGTAGTGTTACAAGCCAGATTTTAACTTTTTTCCAAATATTTTGTATGTTTTTAAAATTAATTGTACAGATAGGTTTCTATACTTGATTTTAGGAACACACCTAACATCCAAAGTGGTTTTAGATTTTGAAAAGCTCTTCAAATGTGTTTCAATTTTGTCAAAAGAAAAAATGTGTGATTCTATGTTATTACTTTGTATTATTTTGTATATTGTTGATTTGAGAAATTGAATTGTAAAAAAAATTTAAACAAAACACCTCTTCATGACCCCCCCTATGTGCACTTAGGATATGATTAACTGAGTTTTGATATCAAAGTCTAAACATATAAGGGTTTGTTTGGGAACTGAGATGATCTCATCTAATCTCATCTAAAAAATTCTTATAATTTCCTTCCCAAGCATCACTAAAATAAAAATATTTTTTAATTTCAAATATTCAACTTTTTCATCTAATCATTACAACTTTTTTGAACTTTCAAACAAAATACAAAAAAAACAATTCTCGATTGGCCTTGTTAATTGTCACTCTTTCCTTCCTAGTTATTACAACTCATCATTTCCTATGTTGACCACATACACCTCGTTCACATACTTTATATCACCATGAGTAAGCTCCAAAGATGATTTACACAATGAAAGAGACCCATCAAATGGAAGATGATTTGCCTTACCATATTGACAACTTTCACATACTTCACCACTACCAAAGGTAGTCAACATAGTCAACCCATTCACCAAATTTTTTAAAACCATAGATTTCAATTTATCCATGCTACGATGTCCCAATCTAGCATGCCAAATTGATGCACCATCATTTGTACTCATTTTATCAACATATGAGACAATGGAGGATAGAACAAATAAATCTTTAACTCTTTTACCTGTGTGGACAACATCTGCCTCCAAGCTTTTGATATTTTGAAGAAACTTCACATCTTTTGGTCTAAATAAAACGTAGTTACCAACATCAACGACATTGACCACCAAGAAGAGATTCTTCTTCATACTAGGTACTTGAAAAACACTTTCAAGTGTAATTCGGTCATCTCCATCACCATTGATATTCACGACCCCTTCATTCTTAACAAGATGAATGTAGTCGTCCGCTGTGATGATTGCATCTTTCCCATTGTAATCTCAAAAGCTTTAAAACTTCAAATCATTACTGGTGAGATGATGCCCATATCCCGAGTCAATAATCCAATCATTCTCAAAATTGATTGATGCCAATGCATCAAGCGTAGTGGTTCTCGCCATAAAACACTTTTCTCAATTTTCTTCATTCTTAGTTTCACTTTTCTTTTTTTGGGTACATCTCCTCCTTTTGAGCTTTACACGATAGTTTTTTTTCTTTTTTTATGGGTCCAAGTTTACCAATTGGTAACACTTGACACCTTTTCTATTTCCATCTCGCTTCTCGGATAATTCTCCACCATTTCCATGCTTGCTAAAACCTTTATTTTTACCCTTTTCTCTTTCCTTGCTGAAATTTTTCTTCTTACTAGAAAAAAGAGCATCTCTTTCACCACTGAAATGGAGCATCCAACCATTTGCCGGGCCAATGGTTCCTGTGATGTAAGAAGACTTTCGGACTCTACCAAAGCGGGTTGAGGAACCCATCCTTGAATAGAGGTGACATAGGGAATATATTCCCTCTTTAATCCACAAATGATATGACGCTTGATTCGTGCCTCATATATAGGCTCTTCTTGATCAAGAGTAGAAATTTCAAACAAAAATTTTTAATTTTCAAGAAAAATTGAGAAATAGAAAGATCTCCTTGAGTTGTATGAGGGAATAAATTGCTTGGAAGTTAGGCTAGGGTATATTTGGGGGTTGAGAGATGGTTCTAGAGCATTCTCACACTTATCCAACAAGATAAGGATGACTTTTCTTGAGCCCAAAAAGGAAGTACAAATTTGCACAAGAGAAATGATTAGGATTGCCTAGAAATATGAAGGTTGTATTGGAAGAAGTTGGAGGTCTAAGTTTATGGAATTATATCAAGTATGTGAATGAAGTGTATGTAGTTAACATAGGAAATGATGAGGTGTAATGGCTAGGAAGGAAAGAGTGACGTGTGTCATTCTACATGTGCAGATGTGTCCCAACACTCAAAGTTACATAAATATCTCACCACATTTCTCAAAGAAAAATAATTGTGGATTCTAGAAAATTACTTTAACATTTAACACCCAAAACTTGGTTGGAGGCATTCCCATTCAAAATACTCCGGCCACCACATCCTCTTCTCTCCTTCCACACATCAGTTCTCTTACTTATGAAAAATAATATTTGCAGTTATAAAATGCATATACTTCACGTATTCTTTTTAAAAAATATAAGTAAATATAAGACCTTACTTTTCTTAAAATAAATATAAAGATTAATTTTTTTATAGTGAACCATACTCTTTTTTAAAAAGAGTGTACGGCACTCATAACTCCTTAATTATATATGTTACTTTGCTAAGAAAGAAAAAAATAAAAACAAAAATTGGCCCTTTTTTATTTTTATTTTTTGAAAAAAAATCTCTCTTTTTGTTATTTTCTCTTTTCATCTGCCAAAGGCCCATAACCTTAGCCAATAGCACCCCCCCAATTCAAGCCCATGTCTACTTTCGTAATTCAGAACGACCCCTCGAGGCTAGCATCTTAAAGCTAACCCTAATTCCGAAACTCAGCTTCTATTTATACGCAGCTGAAGCTCCCTCCTTTAGGTCTCAAACTCCTCTCTCGTTTTCTCTCTGACTCACACACGGCGCGCACACAGGATGTCTTTTACACAAATATTTTCTGGGTTCCGTAAGAAAACATGTCTGGGGGCGGTGATGTTGAAAAACTACCTATTTTCTGAGGGAAATTTTTTTCCCTTATGATTAGGAATAACCAATGGATCCTTCTGAGCCCTCACTCATCCTTTTCGTCTCTGTTTTTCTTTTTCCTTTTTGGGTGTTTTGTGTTCAAATATCTTGCTTTCTTTGTTTTAATTATGTGTTAGATTCGATCTGGAGCCATTGAGGTGATGATACACTATTCGGAAAATACAATGATGTCCGCTATAGAAAAATATCAGACTACAATTATCTGATCAATGGCTCTTTTACGATGATGTTTTATTCGATCTGTGTTTCTATTTGTTTCTGAATCACACAACACTCTTTCAATGGCCCTTCTTTTTTTCACTCGGTATTTTCAACAATTTGCTATCAAGTTTAGAGGTTTTTTCAAATTTGCATGATTTATTGAATTTGATTCGTTAAAAAGTTAAAAAAAAAAAAAATTTGAAAAACAGCTTGCAATGCAGAATTTGTCTCTGTGAAATATATGGAGGGTAATGGAAAAACAGAGGCAAGAACTGCGTCGTTTTTTTCTCCATCTGAGTGTATACCTGAGAAGTAGAAGATAATTGATTTTAGTATTCTTCAATGCGGAAGCACCATCAAAATCCTGAACTACTGAAGATTCAAAGCCTTTTTATTAGGGTATAATGGCTGATGATGGATAAAACCATTTTACAACTTCACAATAAAGTACTAATTTCTTTACAATTTCACAATATTTTTCTATTTTTTTGTGTATCTTATAGCTTCATATTAATTTTTTTTCAATTCAACTACACCGAAGGCTGTAGTATTTCATTATGTGGTTGTGCACGCCATTTTCTTATTGGACTATCAAAGGACTGTACCTTTGGAAACTTTGACAGGATGACATCAGAAGCACTTCTTCAACTGTCTTTATCCACTGCTGAAGTTTTTATAACATAGATTTGTGAAATTGCAGGAGTCTGCAATCTATAAGAATAGGGAGACAAATAAGAAAGAGGCAGCAATAGAGTGAAAAGAGATGTAAAGTAACGTGCTCCCTCTACACAGACTTCGCTATAAAAGCGTGAGTTAGCATTGAGTTTGTAAATTGCACGAAAATGTGAGAATACTAAGGGGAGGTTTGGGAGTTGAGATGAGAATTTTGTGTTTTGTTTTAAAGTTTAAAATATAATTTTTTAATTTTGGGATTTGAAAAAATTGAATTGGAATTTGAAAAAGTTGTATTAGGATTTGAAAAAGTTGAATTATTTATTATATTTTGTAAGGAGATTTGAAAAATGTGTAATGATGAGTTGAGATGAGATGTGAAATTTTGAGAATTTCTAACTTCCAAACCAGCCCTAATATTCGAAATTCAAATAAGAAAAATTGCTCTCATCTATCATCATTCCACACTCCACACCATAAGAAAAATATCTTTACATCTTATAAAAACCACACACACCCTATGAAAAAGTTATGGCAAGACAACAGCAATATCAATATCAATCTGCAAAACTCCCTGGACCCAAAATAAAGGGAACATTAGAATTTGTTTTTAAGTTCTCATATTTTCACATATTTCTCAGGTTGCTATATGATTTCTGTGTACACTATCACTTTCACAATAAAAACTTGTGTCAATAATGATGGTTTTCTCATTGCACTACTCGATGAAATGAAGTCAAATATTATAATTTATAAGCTTAATTTGGCAATGGTAACTAATTGGTGGTTTTTCTTGATATGATATGATTTAATTTCTAGAAATCGGAAATCAAATTTCACCAATAATAGTATTGAAAAATAAAAATTTAAGTAGTCTCAAAATAGAGACAAGAATTATCATCATCCCATCACAAGATGTGATATCATTACAAATATGATCATATAAACAATTTTAATGATGTTACATCCTAGGACTACTTCATCCGTATCTCCCATTCCATAAAACAATAAAACAGGAGAAAGAAGGCAAAGTAGAATAGGTTCCGTTTTTGTTCAATCTTCACAGCCCCTTCATCAATGCTAACATTAATAAGGGAATGTTCATGATATGAGACCAAAAAGATTTTTAAAAAATCAAATATTTCAAGATTTTTATTATGAAGAATAATTATTAGATCAATGTTGCTAATATTATACAGGTGTAAGCTGGTACACAGGGAGGGGTCAAAATCACATCATTAGTGACTAGCTGTTTGTAAACCATCAGAAAATGAATAAACAAATAATAAAAAATGTCAAATTTTCCGATACACTCAATAATCTGGCTGCCAGCTCTGCAGCCACTGCGACTGCCTCAATTGATCACCATCCTACAACCACATGCGATTAAGTCAGTACCAAGCATACTAACTCCTAAGAGTTTAAATGCATAAAAACACAAGCACCAACAAAGAATATCAAGGCACCAGCCCATTCCCGGACATGCTTGCAGCTAGTTGAATATTCATAGATCACCATACAAGTAAATACTAACCAACCCAAGGGAAAAGTGGAAGAGGGATATTTTGAACATACTCTTTAAGAAGGTCCCACTATCTGGGGCATGCATCTACATTTCCAACAAAAACCAATTTGAGTTTTATGGGTACTCCTTGTTTGTAAGAAATTGGCTTGCAATTCGTGCTCACGGGTCGTGTTCGTGTCATACGCAGTCATGAGGTTTAAAACTCAAACCCGACCCGTTTAGTTAACAAGTGACACGACATAACCTGCTTAACCCGTTTAATATTTAACTTTTATTGGGTTAACCTAGACACAACCTATTTAACCCGTTTAAGCCATCTGATATAAATAAGTTGAGCTAACCCATACATTTATTTTTTAACCCAATTAATATAATTCCATACATAATACAAGGCTAACTCTATAAATAATTCACAATTATAACGAGATTCATGATTAAAAAAAAAATATATTATTATTAATATCCAAACCAATAATATATAAGAAAACTAATATTTCATAAAATATAATTACATATTAACAAAAGAAATTTAATAATTTGAGATATAACGTAGTCAAATACTAATACTAATATCACATATTCCCAATAACATAAAAAACATACAAGACTAAACATTTATAAAACTTGAAAATAAAATTTACTTGTGTTACATGAGTTGATCGCGGGTTGACCCGCAATTGACTCATTTATTAATCGTGTCTAATCAAGTCAACCTGTTTTGACCCAATCCCATTTATATCAAACCCAAACCCGCTTATTTCATGTTGTGTTCATGTCGCATTCACAGATTGTCTTATATTGTCACCTCTAAGAATTCACTGAGTTGCTATGCTGGAGTTTTTTTTTTTTTTTTGGTGCACTCCCATAAAGTATAGGTTTTTTTTTTTCCTTTCTTTTGGCTTCAGTTCAATACCATCAAGTCCAGAAGAATTTCTTCCATGGTTTAACGATGGGCACACGATTATTTTCCAATGAGTGCAGAGGTATGCATAGAATATATCTTCCAGAGACACCACAAAAGAGTGCCTGGCCCCTCGGTGTATACTAATAATACAAAGCCCTGCCAAGTAAAAGGGCAATATTTTTTTGATAAGTAGTAAAAGGCAATATTAACATCATACTTTAACTCTCTTGACACTAATCAATTGGGAGGAAATTACCATTAAATTGACATATAAATTGAAACTTCACATCAAATCAAGTTTGATAAGGTAGTGAAAAGAGTAACTTCACCTGTTAAAATACAAATGTGCAGCTGATTGTATGATCTTACACACCCTCCACCCTTCTGGAAAAAAGAAGCTGTACAAATCCTGGTATAATCGTAAATCAATGATTTGTATATTTACAGACATACACTGCCCATCAATAAATAAAATGAGTTAGAGATGAATGTAGTACGGGAGACAAACCAAGTTTTCACAACAGAGAGCCACTAACCTTTTTACAAAAATACTCGGCAAACGTAGTTCTTAGAGCGACATGGTTATCACAGTTATTTCCCATCTGCTATACAAGTTTTGCCAATTTAATCCTGATTGTCTATCAATAACAAAGAGCAACTGTCCCCACCTATGACCTGCACATACGCATAAAAAAACAAAGTCAGACTAAAGCAGAGAATTGAATACAAATGTTGTGAAAAAGAATGGCTGTAAAAAGATGCCTACGTGAGACTGCCATGTCTTTTGCACTCCTATATAATAATCCTGAAGTGTCCCTGCTTGTAAAACCAAAATTACAAAGTTCATGTGCCTACTGGCAGCTCCCCATACTCATGTTCTAAAGCAACTATCAAACTAAAACTAAGCCGAAATGTCCTTTGAAGGAAAAAGAAGCTAATAGATGGCAAGTTAACAATCCAGATGGACCTATGCCCACATACATCTAAAAGCTCAGAATCATTTTGGCAGAACTTTAATATGAATCACACTTCCTAAATTTGTTCCTTGTCCAATATGGAAGATGCAGCCTGCCACCATTCAGCTTGTATGACAAACTTAGAGAATACTAACTTCTCAGGTTGGTGATGGCCAGTCTCTCAAGAGAACTATCACGCGGTGTGGAAGAGCGATCCAGGTCAGCCTCTTCTTTGGTTCCTTGAAGGCTTAATACACATGATACACCAAAATGAATTTCCTCCGATGGTTGAATTGTCTTCACAAGCACTTGCAGTTCTTTAACGGCTAATGGCCTCCTTTGCAAGCCGTACCAAACGTAGTAATCCCTCAACATCTTGGAAGTTGAAATCAAGAGCTCTTTTAATAGAAGAGATACTCTCAGCATATTTGGTCTCACTCAAGCTCACATTAGCAGCTGCAAAAGCAATCCGTGATTTCCTTGAGGCTTCCATTGCAAAATTTACATCCTGTGCCTGCATATCACCACATTTGATTATGATGATGCCTAAATATTATATGATGAGGAAAAGTATCCCAGTAAGATATGATCTCAATTCTATTAAAGGCAAGAGTACATAATAAAATTGATGTGCTTCGGATGCAAATTATGTTGCCCATGGATAGAAACCATTCCAAGACACAACATCTGGTACAAAATAAGTAAACTGCTTTTGCACAAAGCATATATGAGGAAAGATGCACCCTACACATACATAATATTCTTCTCCTACCAACATTGTACCTTTGAAGCCATTTTGTCTGCAATAATAATATTATTTGACTATTCTGCTACAGCTAAAGTTTATATAGAGGATCAATGATGTATACTCACAAAACTGAGCAACCGTGTAAAGTTGGGTCGGCTGCGGGCAGCAATGACATGGTTTCCAGCAACTTGGGGAGAGTTAACACCCTTGGCTAAGTTAACCTTGTCCAATGTGGTAGGATTGTTTAAGTTGTCAAGATCAGATGCAGATGAAGAAGGGGACTCGCCTGAAAAATGCCATAAGAAGAGTTATCATTAATAAGAAAAATATTACTAAATGTAGCCGCAGTTCAGTGGCGTATTATGATTGAGAAAGGCAATTGCTAGAGAAAGTGAAAACAAGATCAGTTTTTTGAAGTACGATAAAATTTTGTTTACGACAGTAGAGATGTTACCACATTAACCCACTTAACAAACAAAAGGAAAAAAAAGAGAGTGGGAGGCTAATAAAAATGGCAAGCCACAATGAGGCCACCTTGTGGAGAGTTGCAAGCTCTTACGCACAAGCTGTTCTTTCCAAAGTGGAATTTAGGCAAGGAAAATACAGCATGCGATACTACCTACACTAATTAGATGGGCAAATTTACATTATGGGATCACTGTAAAACTCTTCGGATTGTTAAGTGTGTGCAAAATGTACTTTTGAGTTGTGGAGAGCTCGATGGACTTCAAGCTAAGAAGATCATAATAGCTTTAAGACAAAAAAGTAACTATCCCAAAGTTTGTTCCCACAAAGAAACAACAGTTTTACTAGATCATGGCATTGTTGTCAAGCTATGAAGAGCTCATAATAGCTTCAAGACATAAAAAATAACTATCCCAAAATATTTTCCCACAAAGAAACAACAATTTTACTAGATCGTGGCATTGTTCAAATTACCAGGAGGAACCATTTGTAGAGCAGTCTGCAACTCATGGCGATCTCTGCTTGCACTAGTATGTGAGAAATAAATAACCCTCATGTATGCAACTTCCATGCATTTGTAGGCAAGAGCAGCAGCATCCATATATTTCAATTTCTCATATTCATGGGCACAAAACCTATTTGATATAACAGATGATCAAATGGGTGGGAAAGCTCCAAATTTTCATCCAAACTTTAACAGAAAAAAGGAAGACATCCAGAAAGACACTATGGATATACGATTAAACTTAAAAGGCCCTCCCTCCCTCTCTCTATGCAAGAGCTTTTGAAACTCCACCAGCCTCTCTAAAGGGATTCGCATCTCAAGTACATCAGTAAGTAGGTATAAACCATGTGAATTGCATGAAAGTAAGATACTCAAAATTTGGGTTTGGGAGTCATTCTCTCAGCTGCATTGATAGGCACTATTGCAGAGGTTATGAATTACATTTAGCGTCCCCCCCCCCCCCCCCCAAAAAAAAAAACAAACAAACTCTCTCTCGCATGAATCGCAGAGCCTAATGCTTTAAAAAGTGAAGAGTCTCTCTAACAACAACAAAAAAGGCTCCATGTCTCATCCCAAACCAAAAAACCTCCACATACAACTCACAATAAATGAAAGAAAGCAACCATAGTTTACAAGCCAAAAAACCCACGAAACTTCACATCAGACTCCTTCCAAGTTGAAGTCATGTCTTAAATATGCAGGGGCCCACAAACAGAATAGTGGGTGCACTCATGCAAAGGAAGTGATTCAAAATTCTATGAATACCTGTTGTGTTTAAATTCAAGACTTTACCTACCAAAAAATACTATGAACCCCTGTATCCATGTTTATGAATAAATATTTTTTTTATAAGTCATGTTTATGAATAAATATAAAAATAAAGGATAAAAAAGAGGTATCAAGACTGACAAGGAGGGCATGATAGCCAACTACTTGGGACTGCAGTTTTGACAAAGTTTCAGTTATGTCACAATCTATAAGGAATGGAAAAACATGTCCAGTGGTGGCAGAAATTCTATGTCCAACTGTAAATAGTGCTTATTGCTTAACTAATGGGTGCCAACTCTAACCAGCAAAATCAGAAAATACCTCCCCCCCCCCCCCCCCCCAAAAAAAAACAAAAAAAAAAAAGACCCCAATACCGTCCTAAAAGAAGAAAACAAGTAAACCCCAAATTTGATGGTTTATGTTTTGACTTACTCGCAAAGTTTTGCAGTGCTACTATACACTTGCTTTGATTTATTCATCTCACTGTTTCTAGAGCTCTCACAGCTGCCAGATTCCAATAGAGAGGCTCCAGAAAGAAACTTGAGGGCCGCCTCAAAGTAAAGTCCAGTGCTTTCAAGATTCGAACCTGAGTTCTGCAGAAGATAGCCACAATTGCTAAGAATTTGTACAGAATAAGAGCAGCAATAGCTGAATCAAGCAAATACAATAAAAACCTTAAGACGATCAGCCAAGTGTTTGAGATCTTTTGCTTCTTTCAGAGCATTGGTAGCAGCTGAGCTGGAGGAATCTCTTCTAGCTGGACTAGGGGCCTCAAGTTCCCTGGCCTTCTGCCCATTGGGTGTGGGATGTCTTAAACTAATGTGCTGAGTTCCATTCTGACTATCAGCCTTTCTTACCTGTTTTTGCACCTTTAATGCAGCATTACTGTCAGAGGCAACAACTGCTGGACTGTGTACTCCATTTCCATTCTGAGACCCAGTAACTGGTCTGGGACAACGATTCACTGTCTCAATTTGAGATCCTCCAGAGGGTGGTAATGGTAGTGACTTCCCTCTCCCAGAAACTAGTCCGGCTTGATCAGTTTTGTCAGAAGGGAGCCTTTTTGAAGATCTTTCACTATCACAGTCACGCAGCACTGTTTGCTTTGTTGTAGACACTGCATCCTCTCTGCAGATAGAATCCACTTTGATATGTGAACCATCATGCTCTCCAAAATTTACATGGCTCTCTCTTTTGCTACTCTCACTGGAAGATTTTCCTGCAGCATCTTTCCTCGCATCATTTTTGTTCTCAGACTCATCAGACTTGATGCCCAACTTCTCCTGCAACTGGTTTTTATCATCCCTAGGTTTTACTTCATTGCAAGGTGAATGGTCTTGAAGGTCGTTGAGAGACTCGGGAATCTTAACCTTACCCATATCAAATTCAGTTTTGATACTTCGGTTCTTATCCTTCAACCGTGAAGAGGACCCCTTCCCAGACTTCCTTGGGTACGACTCACGAGCACAAGAACCGTCTGTCTGTCTTTCGTCATCGTGGCATTGATTTGTGATATCAGAAGGAGGCACAATCGGAGCTCTAGCTTTACTACCTGATGTGTGATGAAAATCCCTCCCCTGAATATCGAGCCCAGGGGACCCAACGGACCTGTGATAAGCGACACTGAGAGCTTTGTCATTCCTTGCTGTCCCAGATCGAACACCCCCATCATCATCTTCACCATCTGAGCATTTTCTTGGACTGCCAACAGGAAAGGGACCAGCATACTGAAGGTCATCTTTCCCTTTGAGGTCCCTACATGCTGATGTGAGCTTATTTGGATTAGAAATTCTCATAGGTGACGAGGAAACTGATTCCACTGGTGAGCCTTTCACTTCCTGCAAGCTGACCCTTGTTTTATGGGAATCAGAAACCTTAGAAGAGCTTGAAGTTGCTGCCAGCGAAGGCTGTAGAGATCCTAAATCCTTTCTCAAAGAATCCAGACCATCCAAGCTTTGCTGAGACAAATTGCTCCCAGGGTCTTTTCCAAGATGCTGGTTCTTCGAATGACTACCTTTTTTGTCTCTTCTACCACTGTCTCTACTTGACCTGTGTTCTTTCCCCTCAGACTTGGATAACCTTTTCTTCTTTTCCTTCCTGTAATCATCATCACTGAACTCCTTCACTTTCCTCTTTCTAGGATTTTCTCTAGCATTGGAGTTCCCCATTTCCAAAGATCCATCATCCAAGGAAACCAGAACTTTGGAATTTGCTTTTTTAATAGAAACATGTGGCCCCTCACATGCATCATTCCTTGAGTCCTTGAAAGAAGAGTGTTCACTGTATCTAGGTCGATTTTTCTCAGATGTAGCATGAAAACCATTACTTGAGCTAGGAACCATCTTCCCAATGTGCCCACTGTGGTCCAACATCCAATCTTCATGAGAACCATCAGTCTTCATTTTCTTGGAAGCTCTAGAAAAATCTTTATCACCATTATCCTTTCTGCTTTTCATCTTTAAACTCTTGGCATCACCTGCACACATGTTTTATCAAGAAGTCATTACATAATAATAAAGTGGAAGGAAGTTTCACAAATGCAAAATTCATGGCATAAAATACAGTACCTCCATCAGAATAGCTGTCGCGTACTTGTTGCTTCTCTTTACTCTTTTTTACAGGTAAGTCACTGGACTTGCTTAGCTGCTGAAAATCAGGTTCTCCAATCAGAGGAGATTGGTTCACATCATTTAAGCTCCTACCTTTCACAGATGCCTGCAAACTTCTCTTCATTGAGTTTGACAACTGAGAGAGACCATCATTATGTGATGCATCTGCCATTTCTTTTGATCCATCTTTCTTCTTTTCACCCCAAGCCCTAGCATGTAAACTAATATTTTGGTGGTTTTGATCAGGATGCCGAATGTTGGCAAAGGTCACTCCAGTTATAACCCCACCAGGATTACCAGGCAAATTTGTTTGTCTTTCAGGAACAGGAGTTTTGTAAAGCGCAATAAGAGCTTGTGTTGTTTCCTCCTCAGTAACACTACACCGGTTCATTTCGGGCCTGAAAACATTTATGGATAGGTCAACCACTGGAGGGGGGGAAAGAAAGAGAGAGTATAGAATATTACAATGCTACTGGTATAATACTTACAGCCAGTCAAGCATGCTACATAGCCACTTCTCAGGTAGCTCTTTTGGGCTTCTACCAAATGGAAGAAGCCGCCATTTATGACACCTGTCACATTGGACCCAAGTATCTAGTTCTATTATTGAAGGAGCCCCTGTAGCAGGAACTGCATCAGATATGGGCCCATTCACCAAGCGTGGACCTACATTTGAAACAGCTTTGGGATAAGCCTCTGATGTTGACAGCTTATCAAATTTCTTAGCACTTGATCTTTCGTCTGATGCATTGTTAATGGCACTTGTGCATTTCTCAACCACCTTGAAGTCCTTATCTCCAGAAGACACTTCCAATAAATCCATTTGGTTCTGTTCTTCTTCCAATTCCCCAAAGAAATCACCATACCCATTTCCAGTTCTTCCAAGATCCTTCTGTATTTTTAATTCTTCCGCATGGGTGCTCTTTTTTGTTTTGTGAACTGAAGAAGAACCAACCCTCAAGCTTACTTTTGGCACCTCTGGAGATTGGGCTCCATTACTTTGAATTCCCTTTAATATCTTCTTACTCCCGGAAAATGAATCTTCCTTCTCAGGAGGCAATCTCATACTGTCTTGTTCATAGACAGTATCTTTTTTATTAGCCTTCTTGAAAGGATCTGTGAATTCACTGTTTAGAGCTTTTCTTCCCTTAGAAACATTTGAATCAGATTTTACTGAGTCATAACTCTTCTCTCTATTGGGATGGGCAGATTTTTTTGGATATGCTGGGATGTCATCGAGAGAACTTGTTCTCTTATCTACCCAAGCCTTTCCAGCTGAACAAGCCTTTGACTTCTCAAACCAGCCATCCTCTTGGGTGAATGTTGGCCCTGATGATTCCTCTTTTGCTAGATCAGAGCAGTCCTTGTCCTTTGGTAAACCCTTGTTGGCTTCCCTTACTACATCAGAAGCCCTATCTCCACCTTTCTCAATGTACCCAGCAGCAGAATCTGAATTAGATAAAAGGGGTAGCTTCAGAGTCTTAGAAACAAGCTCCTCACATGCCAATATATCATTGTCTGGTTCCTTCCTCGATATAAACCCATTTCCCTTTCGTGCATCCTTACCATTGCCACTCTTTGATTCTGCTGAAACATCATTAAGCTTCAGAGACTTCATTTTCTTCTTTCCCATCACTTCCCCACCAACCTTTCTAGAATCAGATCCATATCGTACCATGTTAGTAATTTCCAATCCACCCTTGGACACAGCCATAGATGTATAATCTGTCATAAGCTTTTCCTTTTCAGTCAACTGAATAAGATCGTGGGAGAGAGGTGATATGAGTAGATCCTCGGGCACTGGAAAGGATGTCATAATCTGCTCAACACATACAAAGAAAGACATACTAATTCTTTTCAAGCACGTTAAGGACAACAAAGTAAAGTGTGAAAAGATTACAGGCAGACAATTCACCTTAAGAATAGTGGTGGGGGACTCAAATGGCATATCTTGAGGCTCTACGGACATCCCTTCACTTTCTGAAGGGCTTTCATTCAATGACGATGATGGTGAGACATCAAGACCAAGTCCACTGTAAATTTCAGCATTTTTTATTGTTGACAAGTTGTCAGAACCCACTTTGAGTCGAACCTTCAGTGTTTTCTGGTCGGATAGATTAGTAAATCTCTTGTTGTCGGATTCATATCTCGGTGTGACTTCCTCAGGAAGAGTACATGGTGTTCCAATATCTTGTTTGACAGAGTCCTTCATGGATGGTGTCTTCAATACAGGCAACGATGTGGAACTAGTAGAAGCAGGTCTAGGTTTCACTGACTGAGATGCAGATGAAGACACTAGAGAGTTTTGATGGCCACCCTGTGTATTAACATGATATGCTCAACTAGAAATTCTCCAATCAACAATGACTTAGTCATAAATTTCTCCTTTAAATTTGTATGCTTATCAAAACAGAACTATCATTTAAATATAATGAAATGATCATAAAGAAATGATAGCATAACATGCTTAAAATTCTACCTCTGTTAGCAGATTGTTGGGAGATCTAGCTGTGCTGTAGTTATGAACTATTGGAGGAGTCCTCGGATGAGACCAAACTGGAGATCGCTGATAGGCAGGCAAAAATGAGCCATACCCTCCATATTTTGCCCCTGTCACAGTGACATATTACAAAATTCATCAATATAAGAGGAACTCCAAATTAATGTGGCCCTCAAACTTTTTTTTTAAAGTACTAATTTTTTTTTTTTTAATAAGTACTTCTAATTTTTATTGACTTACCCAAATTCTCTGCAGAAACCCCGCCTTCAAAGTCTTTCTGGAAGTGTCCCAAGACATTTTGAAGTTTCTCACCCTTAAGAAGATATAGGAGTTACATGTCATACAGAGCACCCAAATAAAGATACATGAATTATAAAGCAAAAAGAAAACGGAAACACTGAGCAGAACAAATAAGAGGTTTAGAGAGTTTGCAAAGCTAGCAGCTATTACTTCCCTAAAGATTACGCTTCACTGCCCTACAGTACAAAATCTAACTCTCAATCTCAAAGCCATCTACAAGAAGTTCTCATGGTGCGTTTCAAGTTATAATAGGTAAATCTCAGGAAGCTCATCCATAGGTTCTACAATGCCCTCTACCTCCTCAGTCAAAAGGATGGAACATGGATTTGATGACTCCAACACTCTGCGAACTCAAGACACACCACATTCCCGGCTAACGAAAGATTTTAAAACCACAACTGATAAACTTACAAGCTAAACCCCATCACACCATGACCAATTACTTCTCCAAAGAAGATTTGCATTAACTGAACATCTCGAATAGCATTGTCATTTAATTGGAAAAAGAGAATATCTCGCTTGATAATGGATGAAGCTGAATCAGCAAAATCATGTTTGCAGACAATAAACAAGAGCTAAGTCATAAGGTCTTGTACTTTTTTTTTATCTTTTTTCTTTTCGGGGGGCTCTGATCACAGCTTATTGAATCCAACGAAATTAAAAAACCCGGAAGAACTTAAATTAACAAATACATTCTCCTAAAATTCCTCGTAAAATATCACACAAACTAATCTCAGATCTAGCTTACAAAATAAAGTCAGAAAACAACCATATCTAGTACCGCACAAAACTGTTATAAAGTTATCATCCGTTTGAAAGAAGAAAAAATGTTCAAAAAAAAAAAACTTACAATGTAAGAGAAAGCGATATCAGGATCGATGCTCCCATCGTAATTGTCGTTGTCGTTCCGGTAAGAACTAGCCTCGCCTTCTTCAAGCTCATTCTCCTCCATCTCTCTCACGCCACGTCCACCACGAAACCCCAACCCTAGCCCCTTCCTTGCATCCCCAACAGAAATCATCCAGAAAAACAGAAAGTACGGAAGACTTTTTAATCAAACCCCCAAACCCAGAGCTCCCTCTTCACAACCCCACACCCAAATCCAAAACACTCTCCGACCCATTCCACAGAACCAAAAGCTCTCCAAGGCTTTCTGCTAAAACAAACCAAACTCAACCCCGATCACATATCATACCCTCCCAAATTGGACAATTTTGAATCATTCAATTCTTCAATATCAAAATATTCAATAAAAGACCAAGAAAAGATCTGTGTTGATTCTATGTATTTCCTTCTTTTTCCTCTTCGAAAGCGTAGAGCTTCAGAATCGCTTTGTTGCGATTTCTATAGCTGGAATCGAATCAACACATAATCTCTCTCCCTCCCTCCCTCCTCTCTCTCTCTCTCTCTCTCTCTCTGGTTTTTGGTGTATACAGCAGCCGCGTTTATTTTTATTTTATTATTATTATTTCCTTTTATTTTCCTTTTGCCCCTTATTTTATTTTTTCTTTTGTTTCTCTTTGAAGCAAAATGTTTTTTTTTTGCACGTAACATATGATAGAAAGGACAAAGAATACAGTATATTACCGTTCCGGGAATATATGTTTTTAAATTTGCTACCTTTGACCCCTGTAGTTTATGTCTTTTGCGTCAGTGGCCTTTCCCGAGGGTATAAGGATTATAAGGATATATCATAATATCAGCCGCCTTATTATGCGCGTGTAAGTACGCTCTATAGTAATTATCTTTTTATCTTGTTGTAAAGGATAATCATTAATCAATGCCCGTATAAATCCAATATTCTATCTGAGATTTTAAATAACAAAGGATAGAAAGAAGCAATAATATTAAACTAATAAATAAAATAATAAAAATACTTTATTTTTCTATAGTTTTTATCTTTAAAATAATATTATTTCGTGTTCACCTATAATTCATACATGCAAATTGACATTAAAAAAATTATATTTATAAGATGGTTTAAATAACACACTTAATAAAATATTTACATAAAATAATTTGATTCGCAAGAGAGATTTTAAAATTTAAATCTTATAAATCAAATCTTATTATTTAAATAATTTAAATAATATACTTTACAAATCGATTTGAAAATAAAATAACTCCTGACGTTATAATACAAATGAGTTATTGATCGGATTCTTTGCATCTGATAACGCAAATACAATTATCATTATCTTGTCTTCGGACATAAAAACTCTATTCTTCATCTTTTTAAACTATTATCATCTCATGAAATATCATAATAATTTTTTTGCTGGGAATTATTAAAAAGTTACTTTCAAAAATGCAACTTTAATATTCATAAATCAATTTCTGAATTAAACAAACATAATTACCGTTTTGATATTGAATTCTAAGGTTGTGTTTAGCAAGTGAGTACTATTTTATTAGTATTTTTTATTATTTATAAATTTTTTATTATTTTGTATTACTATTTAATATTTTTTATTATTATTCAAGAAGAAAAATTCTTCTTATCAATTATTATTCATAATCTCACACTCCACATCTTATAAAAAATATTTATATATTTTATAAAAAATTTATCTATATCTTATGAAAAATTATAAATATAATATGTGTGATGTAAATAATTGTTAATTTGTAGCAAAAACTCATTCGGAGAATCATTTGAAATCAGTTGATTATTATGTTGCCAGTCAACCTTTAACAAGTCAAGCAGTTCAACAAACGGTTGTCTTTACGACCCCATACTTTGTACAGTCTGAACATAGAGAAAGTGCGTGCAAATGACTTTAGATGGGAATCCAGCATGTCGTGGATCACGTATATACTCTCCCAATGATATAGATGACGTAATAATTGTATACAAAATAATTTGATAATGAACGCCAATTTTAATTTATTACAAAATATTATAATATTAAAATTATTTGTTTAAATATTAATTATTTTAAAATTACCACCTATCCACTCTCGAGATACCTAAAAATTACTCGAACAATTTATTTACTCCTACATATGTTTTATGTAATTTTAGGAATTTTATTTAGTCTCGTATTTTTAATGATTATCTTTTTCTTTAATATCAAATGATTGATATATATATATATATATATATATATATATATATATATAATTGATTCAAAATAATGGTTAAAAAATTATAAAATATATTATTTTTTATTTCTTCAAATAGTTTATGAAATTTACTAAATGGATCTCTAGAAATCCTATATTTACGGTAAGTTTATAATCTGTGCTTTACAGAACTTGTACACCCTTATCAATCTATAAAGGGTCAAAAAAGGGCTTAAATTACCCACTTCGCTTGAAGAATATTTTGGTAAAATCGTCAGGGTTTCAAAAAGAGTAGACTAATGTCATGTAAATAAATAATGCATAACAATCAATTTCATTTAAAAAAAATAGATAAATCTGGTATCTAAATAAAATAAAATAAAATTCATTTTTTATAGTGGGTCATTTTTCTTTTCTCTTTTTTTTTTAAATGTATATAAGTGGTTTGCATATCGGTTTCATAACTGTATATAAAATTATTCCTGTGAAAATTAATATTCACCCGTCATAGTAATTCTTGGAGGAGTCGAGTTGAGAGGAGCAATCTTCAATAACAATTTTTGACATTTTTGCTGGATTGAGGAGCTGTGATGCCACAAATTGATGAAACGCCTTCAATGCATGATGTGCGTCAATTGACAAGGAACTTGGGTTTGTGTAGGTAAATTCCCAAATTTGTTTTTTTCTTTCTGTTTGTATATTGTATTTTGATATCTACAAAGATGTTTGTGCAAGTAAATTTTCCCATATTTGGTTTTATTTTTTACCTTTTTGGCACACTGTATTTTGTTATCTACAAAGATAGACAAGGACATTAACTCAAAAGCAAGCATGTGAGGACAAGAGATATTTTATTTTTAACATGCATCTTTCAAAAGAATTATTAGATCCTATGGGAATATATGGATGACATAATACTTCCATAACCCTATTATGTATCATCATATTTTACACTATGCTATATATATATGTGTGTGTGTGTGTGTGTTTGTGTGTGTGTAATTAATTTTTTTTTTATATATAGAAACATGATTTTAATTGGTGTGACATTTTATGACAGATGAGAGTATCATGTATTCATAATGCATGAATATATAATAATTATTGAATCTTACATCTATCATGATTCATGACAACCCTCATCTTTTTGTAGCATTTACATACATTATCCACCTAGTTAACTTTTTTATAATACACCAGTCCAAGTCATTAAGGATCGATGTTATAAAGATCAAATTCTATAATGAGTAATACTAAATACAGTCTTAGACTGTGCAAGTCTCACATACTCACTTTGAAAGAAAGTGAGGTCCACTATAAAAAAAATAATTTATTCATGTGAGACCCAGATTTATCTATTTTTTTAAAATGTAGTCTACAAGACTTGTATATCGTAAAACTGTAAATACAATTTCTCATCCACAGTTCCTCTCAAGCATATAATTATATATATTCCAATTATATATGGAAAGAAGATTTAGTAAAAGAAGTCTTCAAATTTGGAAGAGGCTCAGTAGATTTGTGCTATTCCAATTAGTCTATTGGGGGATGAAGACACAAATTTGGGGAGTTACAAATAATGGTAGGTTTATTGTAAGGAGTGCCTATTATGTTGATCACTAAAGGAAAAAAAGTAAGAGATGGTGGGACATCCTATGAAGGTGAAAAGGTCGAACAATGGAAATAGATATGGAGCCTTGAAGTACTAAGTGTTTTCAAGCACTTCTTATGGAAAACAGCCAATAACATCCTACCTACAAGAGTGAATTTATGTACGAGAAAAATTGTTATGCACCGCGGTGCCCAATATACCAAAATGAAGAGAAGTATGTGATTCATCATGGCCTGTGGAGCTGCCCTGTTGCTTCTGATGTGTGGGCAAAAAATACTAGCCATGTTAATAAATGGGAGAACAACGACATGGAGTTTGTACAGTTGTGGATAGAATTGTATAGAAGATTACCAAAAGAAAAATTAGAAGATAATGTCGTTATAATAATAAGGAGAATATGGTCTAGAAGAAATAAATATATTTTTGAAAACAAATTTACTAGCTCTGACAAGATTGTACAGACTGTTGTAGCAGGGTTAGAAGATTTCCATCAGGCAAACTTAGTCAGAGAATGAAGACAGAGCAAATGAGATATGGTTGGGAGAAGGCCCCGTTGGAGAAAACCAGAAGGCAACACATGCAAAGCTAACTTTGATGCTGCTCTTGATACATAAATGCAAAATATGGGGGTGGGAATTGTGGTCAAAGATAGAAATGGAGACATCTTAGCTTCGATGTGTGCTCCAAGAAATTGTCACCTCTCCCCTTCTGGCTGAACGTAATGCTCTATAGAAGGCTATGGAGTTGATTTGATAATTAAATGAATATGATTCATATTTCAAATATATATATATATATATTATAAGGTCATCTTTCTTAAACGTAAACCAGCTCGTTGGGATCTAAATTATAAAATAGAGGTTGGTTGTCCAATATAGTAATACTATATTGGGTCATCTCTCTTGAAGTTAAATCAATTCACTAACTCTAAAGTCCTAAGAAAAATTGGTTTTCCACCTTTCCAATTGTCAAAAATAATAATAATTTATGGATAGTAATTAGATATAATTATTCTATTATGATAAAACTCCCCAGTTTGGATTGGAAACTCATCTCATTTTATCATTACAATTTTTTTAAATTCTCACATAAAATATAATGAACAATTCAACTTTTTTAAATCTCAAAATAATAATAATATTAAAAAATAATATTTTAATAATATTTTATTCAACTTATCTAAAACCATCTCAACTTATCTCTAAATCCAAACAGGCAAGTAAGCTAATTATACAAAAAAAAATATTCAGCATTTAATACTGTTTAAAATATTAACAATATTATATAATATAAGAGTCATTTTATGCGTCTACTTTTTATTTAATAAGGAATCTTCTTTTTCTTTTTCTTTTTGCCATTTGGTTAATTAGCATTATGGTTTTGTCAAGGAGTATTGTGTAAAAATATTTGAGTCAAAATATAGTTTTGGCATTTGAAGTAGTACATACATTTTAAATCTAACCCATAATAGACTATGTTTATTTAATCCGTGATTTTTTTAAAATAACTCAGTATGATAATTCACATATCTTACTATTATCATGTAAATAATAAGCATGCAATGTAACAAATTAATGCCCTTTTATGTTCTTTTATTTTTCGTATTTGTCCAGTACATAGCACGTTAAACCAAAATAAGGAGGTATATCATCGCGGGGCATACATGTACAGCGTGCCATATCACACATAGGCACGTATATAGCCCTAGTATGCAAGGTATGTTAAAAGAATTTTTTAAATGAGTTATTATATTCTCAAGTCAGCACAATTAATAAAATGCTTTTATGACATAATTTTTTTTAAAGTTCTGATGGCATAATTTGATTTAAAATATAAATTTTAAATTTTAAATCTTACAAATCAAATCATATCATCCAAGATAATAAGATTTTATGATTTATATTCCGTAATAATAGAATTTTTCTTTCAATATATATATATATATAGGCAGGTGGATACACATATCAAACACAAACCATCACATCTGAGTTATACGGTTTGTTTTATTTGTGTATAACGTCCAAATGTAAAATTTTTAATTCATCTGTATATCTCTATACTGTACATTAATTTCAGATAAACTTTTGACCCTTATGACAGCCCGCTACTTCACACCTCCATTCCCCTGCCAATTACTAGAAATTTTTGAAAAAGTCAAAGTAATCCTATGGTACTTTATCAAATCTTCAATTTTATCCTACAACTCTTCTTTCCCTACCATTGTTGTACTTATTTTTAATATATTTTAAAATATATTCATAGTAGTGGGACCTACCACTTTATCAAATTTTTAAAAATTTAAAATTATTTCATCTCATTTCTCTATCCAAATATAAAATTTTTTTACAAACCGTCTCATTTTATTTTAATTTAAAAATCTCATTATTATTCAAAATATCTCATCTCATCTAAAGCGTAACTAAATGAGACCTTACAATGTCTATATTCTTTTAAGAAATCTTCAGACTTTTATAAAATAGTTTTCGCTTTCCATCAACACATCTTCTAAACATTAAAATAACTTTTATCTCATAAAAATCGTGCAATTATTTGCCATCCCCAAACAGAATTCTAGTAGATTTCATAACTTTTAGGATATGTTTGGGGGATGAGATGAGAATTTTGTTTTTTATTTTAAAGTTTAAAATATTATTTTTTAGTTTTGAGATTTGAAAAAGTTAAATTGGAATTTGAAAAAATTATATTGGGATTTGAAAAAGTTGAATTATTTATTATATTTTGTACGGGAATTTGAAAAAGTATAGAGATGAGATAAGATGAAGATGAAAATTTTGAGTAAAACATATTATCCAAACCTATCCTAAGGATAGGTTTGGATAATATGTTTTACAATATCTTGAAAAATTAATCCTAAAAGACTTTAGAAATTTTGAATAAACCCAACTGGTAGTGATTTGACTTTTTTTAGTTTGCTGGAATTTGAAAAGTCAAGCAATCACGTGTTAACAGCAGTTAACTTGCGTATTATCCACTCCATTGGGCCTCTTGAGAACTAATTAGACGGGAAAATATAAATTTCATAATGGTTTTGAGGTTTAAATTATGCCTCAAACTCTATTTGATTGGGTGGATGTGGCTTCTCAGAGTCATATGCACCTTGAGCATGCGGCTTCAAAGGATGGAAGTATATAAATGACAAGGCTATGATGGGCATTTTAGTGTGTGAAATGGTAAGCACTTAATGTTTAGAATCTCATGTTCATGACATCAAGTCAAATCGGACTAAGTTAATTATGTATAGCATTACTTGATGGATTACATTTCGTTAATTACAGTTAAGAATGTTGGGAAAGAAAAAATATACACTTCCAATGCTTATTTGTGACTTCATATATAATTGATTACATGGTTTTGCAGTGCTCGCTTGGCTGGCACCTTTGCTCTTCATTTTGCTCGTCTGGGTGGCAAATAATATGAAAGAACATGAATGTGATCAAATGAGCATTGTTGATCTTGCTCGCCCTGAGGCAAGCACCTCAGAGATCAATAGTGCCCGCCCCCAGGCATGCATCAAGGAGAACAAAAGTACTTACTTGCAGGCAAACACCTTGTAGGAGCATGAACCTCATAGCATCGGCAAACATTGTTAATGGGCATGATGCCTACCCCAGGTGAGCCACATGGAGGATAGAAGTGCTCGCCCCAAGGCAAATACCATAGAGATTAAAAAATGATATATGCTTTGTTTTTTGCAATATTCAAAATTGATGAGACTTTCAAAATATGTAATATTTAAATAAACTTCCTATATTTAGTATTAAATATGAGGACACATTTTTTGCAAATTTGAATTTATCCTTCTTGGCAATAAAAAGAATGTTCATTTTCATGGAAATGCGTACGTTTATCTATCATTGTTTACTCATTGTGAATTCTTTATGAGCCTCCCATAAAAATGGTTTTGATGGTCCTTTAAGAAAATCTCAATTTCTCTCTTGTTTCCTCTTTTTTTGTGCTAAATTGATATAACAAAAAAGATGGTCAAATAATGACCAAGATTGCACAAGATGAGACATAAAGGAAGCAAATCCCTCCCTCAAATAGAGCAATGACTAAATATTGTAAATAGAGCAAAAGTCCTCTACCAAAGTGTGCACCAAAGCAAGCAAAAGTCATCGCCACTAAGGTGAGCACCATGGACCGCAATGCAATTGTGCTCGCCATTCAGGTGAGCACCAAGAAGAGCAATAGTGTTCGTTTAAAAATGAGCATCCCCCCGGCTGAACATCACAGCGAGCAAATGTGCTTCGCACCAAAGGCACACGTGAGGAGAAAAAGGATTTCTCTCAACTAACTACGAAAGAAAATCCACAACAAAAATGAGGTTTTAATGGTCAAGGTCCTCACATGGCGCAATTCCCCTTGAGAGTACAATCTTGTAGTTGATAGTGCCCGTCTTGATGCATTTAATTTGGTTTTAGCCTTTCCTTGTCTTGTATCACGTGGACCTCTCTTGATTGTATCATTGGTCGCTTGTATCCTTTCCTCACCTATCGAGTGTAGTTATAACCAACAGTGATCCTACAAATCCTTGCCACACATTTCCTAGCGGGAATTCTCCTGTCCAAAACAATGCATTTGGTTTGGTTTTAGCCTTTCCACACTTGTATAATGTGGGCCTCTCATGATTGTGTCATAGGTTACCCGTCATCATTTTCTCGCCAACTGCATATATTTATGCTCAAATCACCTTGCAAATCCTTGCCATATGTGTTCTGGCAGGAATTTCCCAATCTCAAATAATGCATTTATTTTGGTTTTGGCCTTTCCTTGCCTTGTATCACATGGACCTCTCGTGATTGTATCATTGGTCACTTGGCATCCCTTACCACGTGTATTTATGCCCAACAGTTACCTAGTGAATCCTCGCCAGGCGTGTGCTAGTGGGGATTTTCCTTACAGATCATTTTTCCTTTTTTGAATTCACCATACTCCTTCCTGGACATGAGTCCTTCTCCTCACATGCATTGATGATTTCCTTGACACACATTTTCCATTTGTCACCTCGTGCAATGCAAAATCTAGGATTTAGTTAAGCGTGTTTTCCCTCTTTCCAACTGGTGGCATTTTTCCCTTGGGTCCAACCTTTTCGTTTCTTGCCCCTCCGTCTCCCCATAACTATCTTTGCTCTCATTGGTGCTTACCTAGTGGCGAGCACTTTGGCTCTCCTGGTGCTCGCCTTTCGCTCTTCTAGGTGCTCTCTTGTTTGGCAAGCACTTTTGATCTTCCTAGTCCTCGGCTAGTGGCGAGCACTTTGACTCTTCCCAGTACTTGTCTTTCCGTGCTCGCTTGGTGTAGAGCCTTTTTGCTCTCCAGGATGCTCGCTTGGAAGAGAGCACTTCAACTCTTCTAGCGCAAGCTTGGTGGCGAGCAATTTTGCTCCCGCAGTTTTCACCTTATTGGTGACCACTTTTACTCTCCCTAATCCTCGGATGGTAGTCAAAGGTGCTCACCACCTCAGATATGGGGAGCAGCGCATGTGTCGTTCTCAATAGTATTTTTAAAATGTATAGTAGATCATTCAACTTTGTAACTATTTACGATAAACTATATATAAAGCCCTCACAAAATATGACTATATTCGATCCATCTCCCAATTAATGAGACTTTTTATTGTGAGTTGCTATACGATTCAAATTGGGGCATGAGTAAGAGGTCTAATGCCGATGTTACCTCTTATTAATTATAAAAATAACATAATTTCCCTTCATCAATTACATGTACAAAACGTTTTTAAGGTAAAAATTGGTAAGCACTAAGGATGAGAGCATGACCAGCCTCCAATGGCTAACTCTCTCGTCATTGGCAACTAATTTCTTTAAATGAAAACACAAGTCACAACTAATGTAGTAATTATGTTGTTGTTAGGGATATGCTATTGGTATAAAATATAAAATATGAAAATATAAAAGAAAATGAGATGGAAAAGATGAAACTTGGAAAATGGGAGAGAGAGACTAAAGCTTGGTTTGGATAGCAAGATACTTGCTCCAATGCAAGGTGGATAAAAATAAAAAATGATTTGATAATTATGAAAATCAAATCAGATAATAATTAAATAAAATTCTTGCTCCAATGCAAGGTGGAGATCTTTTAAAATCTTGAGTTTGAAATTCAAGTGTAGTGCTTATATCTGTTAATTGATTGCCGTTGAGCTTATGAAAGTGGTGGTACTGATGAAGTGACGGGTAGCTGAAACATTAAACTCAGAGTTGCAGCTGACAATGAGTTGATAATGGGTCAAACCCAACAAAAGGCTAACAATAGAGGGCTGAATGGGCCCTTCTAAAAGTAGGGTCGAGCACACACCCCCAAAAGCCCATGGATTAGAGGTCAATAGTCGTTGCGCGCCAACCCAGAATTTAAACCTGCAAATCATCAAACACTAATTAATGACATAATGAACATGATAATCATCTACATGATATGCGTACATGGTAATCGCCCAAGGTATTAACTTACCCCAGCATAACAGATGACTAATCCAACAAAGATCAGAGGAGATCGAGCCATGAGACAAGCACCGATGATCATGCAGCTCACTTGTATAAATAGAGATCAAAAGAGATGCTTGAGGTAACTTCTAATCTCCATTCATTTTCAAAATACTCCCACAAATTATACACTAACTTAGGCATCAGAGATGTCCATAGAAAAACTCATCCCCCCTTCACTTTCTGATTGCAGCTTACAGGAAGAGATTGTCAGTGCTACAAAACACGTTCACAACATTTGGCACCATTTCTGATTCCTACATCTCAATATGTTTTTCATATGACTGCGACAACACACTCAAGTAATCCGCAATCAAGCAATAGTAACGGCAAGTGTACGAGCAGACAACACGATGGAAGGAAGATTCCCAAAAATGGAGGAAAGATTGAACCAAATGACTCTAGAATTGGAAATGGAGAGCCTTTAATGGGAGAATAAAGCTCTCAGGCAGAAAGTTGTAGAGAATCCTGCATTGAGCCATGTTGAAAGAAACGAGGTAAAGTCACAAAACACAACCAGGGCAAACCTTGACAATGAGGAAAAAAGAAAGATCCACCAAGATCTAGGCCACCTTATGGATAAGTATAAGGAGATGGCCAGAAAGATAGGCATATCCTCCTCCATTGACACTATACTCAACAGCACTGATTTGCCTTATAGCGTCGAGATAATGGCGGTGCCACTACTGCCGAAGTTCAAAGTTCCTTAGATGGAACTATATGACTGATATAAGGATTCCATCGAGCATTTGAAAACTTTCAAAGCTCACATGAATCTCCATGAGTTTTGTTGGAGAGATCGCCTGTCAAGCCTTACCCTTGACTTTTAAAGGGGGCAGCGAGAGGGGTTCTGAGCCTTAAGGTTGGGCTCAATCGATAGCTTCGAAGATCTTGCTAGGCTGTTTCTAACGCAATTTATGTCAAGTAGGAGAAGGAGGCAATCAACAACACTACGGAAGTTTATGGATAGGGCAAACAATTTCGTCAACACCAAGGATATGCTCAAGGCTTTAACTACCCTAAGAAAGTCTATCTGAACTAGGCAGAAAGGAGCTCCAAAAAGCCAAACAACAAAAAAGCCCAGGAAAGGGCTAAGAAGGGCCATCACGATAAAAGGCAAGATAAAGGCACGTCTTCCAGGGGCAAAAGTTTCAAACTTACCCACACAAATTTAAATGTGTAGGCAGAAAGTGAAGCACATACACGAGACAGTGGTGATCGAAGTAGGAGAAGCCATTGCTTCTACACTTATCACCAGACAGAAGGTCATAAGACGGAAGACTACTACACCCTGAAAAAGAAAATAGAAGAAATGAGGGAGAATGGGTGAGTTGGAACACATGGTCACCCGACACTCAACCCTTTTAGGGCAATCTTCAAGTTAGAGGGTGGAGCAGACTCGAAGTCCACATAGGAGCGAAAGTCCTAAGTGACGGAGGACGACGCGTGGATATACCCATAATGCTCCTAGCCAAAGCCCAGGTAGGAACAATGCACCCTTAGGTGAGATTTAGACCATGGCAGGATGATTTGTTGGCGGTGGCTTTACTTCCTCTAGTAGAAAAGAATACGTAAGGAAGGATAGGTATGAGGAAGTGTTCTCAACTGAGAGGCCCCCGAAGCAAGCAAGGCACTAGAAGATGGTTGCCATATCTTTTGATGATGAAGACTATGAAGGGGTCCTTTACCCACATGGTGATTCACTAGTGGTGACGTTGTTAGTCGCCAACTATACTACTAGGAGATTTTTTATCGACAACAGCAGTTCAGCCGACATCCTTTTCTATGATGCCTTCACAAAAATGGGAATCGACCCCAACCAACTACGCCTCTCACCCATGCCGCTAAAAGGATTTTCAGGAGATAAAGTACAAACTGTGGGCGCTATAACTCTACCTGTTGTTGCTGGCAAAGGATCCTGCACTACCACCACCATGACCAACTTCCTAATGGTGAAGGCTTCTTCATCCTACAACCCTATCCTTGGGCGCTTAACCATGAATATCCTGAAAGCCGTGACCTCCACTTATCACATCAAGATGAAGTTTCTAACCAAAGCAGGTGTAGGGGAAGTTCATAGCGAGCAAGTACTGGTGTAGGGGAAGTTCATAGCGAGCAAGTACTAGCACAAGAGTGCAATGTGCAAGAGCTCAAAAATAGAGGAAAATAAGTATGGATAATAGAAAGCTAAGGTTCTAACAAAGTGCCACCACCACCACCTAAGCTCATCAATCGCGAGGTAGAAATGAGAGATGAGCAAAACCTGAAGCAAGTAGAGGTGAATGAGCCACTATAGTCGGTGGTTTTGGACCCAAGCCACCCTGAAGCCACTGCAAGGATCAAGACTAGAATGGGGCTCAAGATATGGAAAAACTTAAAGCAACTCCCGATCAAACACAAAGACGTGTTTGCCTGGAGTCATGAAGACGTGCTTGGGATTGATACTAAAGTCATCGAGCATCATCTTTATGTAAGCCCAGAAGTTAAGAAATCCGACAAAAGCAAATGAGCTTTAGCACAGACTAGTATGGGGCTAGCTGAGGAAGTCGATCGCTTACTAGCTGCAAGATTTATTCAAGAAGCCCACTACCCCGAGTGGCTATTTAATGTGGTGCAGGTCAAGAAGGCAAATGGAAAATGGAGGATGTGTATTGACTTCATTGACCTAAACAAAGCATTCCCAAAGGACAGTTTCCCCTACCCTATATTGACCTGAAATTAGACTCCACGATGGGGCATTGCCTACTTGGGATATAATAAGATCCGGATGAACCCAAAAAATAAGGAGAAGACATCGTTCATAACAAATAGAGGCCTATATTATTATCAAGTTATGCCCTTTGGACTAAAAAACGTCGGGGCCACTTACCAGAGATTGGTGAATTGTATGATCAAAACACAGATAGGCTGAAACATGAAAGTTTATGCAGACAACATGCTAGTCAAAAGCAAGGAACCCAAGCACCACTTAGCCAACTTACAGGAAGCCTTTATTGTGCTGCGACAATACAAAATGAAACTGAACCTAGCAAAATGTGATTTTGGTGTAGACTAGAGCAAGTTCCTGGACTTCATGGTCTCGAAAAGAGCGATAATGGATATGAAGCCAACTCGGAGAATAAACGAAGTACAGAGGCTAATTGGATGGATAGCAGTGCTTAATAGTCATCTTAGAGGTGGCGATGGATTAAAGGATAGAAGCCGGTTGGACATGGGTGAAAGGTTAATAGTCATCAAGCACCAACCTATAATTCAAACTCACATTATCAATCACTAATTAATGACAAAACGGACAGGATAATCATCCGCGTGATACACATCCAAGATACTCACCCGAGGTATTAACTTCCCTAGTGTAACGGATAACTAATCCGACAAAGATCAAAGAAGGTCACACCATGAGACAAGCACCAGTGATCAGACGGCTAACTCGTATAAATAGAGATTAAAATACACACCTGAGGTAACTTCTAATCTTTATTCATTTTTAAAATACTCACACAGATTATACATTGACTTAGGCATTAGAGGTATCCCTAGACACACTCAGCCCCCCTTCAATTTTTAATTGTAGGTTACTAGAAGAGATTGTCAATGCTACAAAACACGTTTGCACCAAATAGGTCAAAAGATACAGTCAACAACAGAGTAAATATGGCATTGGTCAACTATATGACCAAAAGTAGAGTTAGGGGCTTCAAACAATGCTTATGCTAGACCAAAAAGAACAATTGGGCTAACAAATAACCCAATGAAAAGAGACTCACAATTAATAAAGATACTCAAAAGACATGGATTTGAAACGAAACATTGTTGAACAACAATAAAGATTTCGTCAGAAGTAAAGCTAGCGAAAGGATTGAGCAAAGAGAAATAGTCCACAGAATTAAGTCTGGTGTTAGGCAAGGGCTCTAATATCATAAAAGAAATTGAAATCAAATCAAATTAGAGATTGAGGAGAGAGGGGGGAAAGAATGAGCGAGAAAACTATGAAGACTACTTTTTCTATTCTCAATTGCATTTCAATACAAAGCACAAGTCCTTATTTATGTGGAAATTACATGAATATGAGTTAAAGTAAGTATTTATATCATTATGAAAATCAAATATCTTGATTTGATAATTATGAAAATTGAATCAAATAATAATTAAATCAAGTTCTTAATTTGATATTATAATCTCTGAATTTCAAATTATTATCCCACCTACTAGTGCCTTTAAATATGGTTAAAGAACATGCTTTTGTGTCAAAATAAGTAGCTTGAGATTACCATTAAGAGAGAGAAGATGTTTATCACTTTGAGTTTTCTTTTGTAGTCTCTCTCAAAATATGAAAGTGAAATTGGTGAGGAGAGATGGAGAGCATGAAAGAGAATTCATATAATCTAAACTATTTTGTAGAACAACAAGCATTTCTTCCCAACTGGATTAATAGAGTTGTCACTCCATAAATTTGATAACGGTCTACTACACATGTTGAAAATATAGATAGGTAGTTATTTTAGAATCATGTTCTTCTCAGATGTTTAGTTGGTATATGTTAAATTTATAGACCAGAATGGAGGAATTTGACCAAAAAAAAAAAACTTTGTTCTTTTTAGAGCATGGGGATCTTTTCAAAAGTACTCAAGAGATTCAATCAGAGAAAGAAACAGAAAGGCTCACAAGCAAGTACACAAGAAAGATTGACCTTTCTTTCGTCAGAATTATAACTAACAAATTAAAGCAAAAGACAAATCAAGGTAGCTTGCCCACCAAGCCTATAGGTAGGGCAGAAAGATGGAGCGTGTAAAGTCGATTGTGCACCTATCGTGTGACCCGTTGCTCCCAAGCGATGTCTTGCGCAAAGTGCCCGACCTAGAAAGAGCTCTCCTTTATGTTAGGGGGTACTCAAATGGAACCTCAAATGAATATGGTGGACCTTCAATGTCTCAGCTGGTAATATTGAAGACTATTCAAGCTCTAAATGGTACACATAATCATCTAACAAAAATGATTAACATTAGGGGTGCTACCCGCCCCTAATTGGGCCCCCCGGCCCCGTCTTGCTAGGGCGGGTGCCGCCGCTTGGATGTCAAGAGGCGGATTGGCCCCCCGGGCCATCTGCCCACTCGTGCGCCTTAAACACCACAACATCCAAAAGTCAAACCCTTAAACACCGAAAATCAATCCCTAAATTCAAAGAAATTAGAGTCTTGAGTTCAAGATACTTACAACTACAAGGTGAGATGGAGCAACAGCTGGTTTCAACGATGGTGTGAGTTACGATAATGGAGATGGCGACAACGACGGCTGGTTGTGACAACTACGAGTGAGAGAGTTGAGAGAGAAGTTGAGAAAGAAAGGGTCTGGGAGAGAGTCGAGACACAGAGAGAGGGGCAAATTGGATTTTATTAACCCTTGTAATGGAATAACGCCGTTTTAGGAATACTCAAAACGACATCGTTTCATTATAAATATTTTTAATATATATATATTTATATGGCCGGTAGGACTAGCAAAAACCCTTGGGCCAAGTCTCAGCCCGACACTTGCCTCCCGGCATCTCCTTAAGGTGGTCATTCGCCTGTTTGCCTGCCGTGTGTGGGCGGATGCCCCCGCCTATCCCAAGAGGGGTCTAGACGGGTGGGCGGGTTAGATGTGGAGGCCCGCCCAACAGGCCTAATTAAGATTATGTTGTTGCATGGATTTTGCATCCATATACATCCATCATTATTACCCATTTTGCGGTAATCTTTGTCTTTGAAATGGAGTGAGTGGGAGCCCATTTCAAATTAGATATGCTCCAGAAGCAACTAAAAGAGAATATGTTGATATAGGACTTGTGTTGAAGATCAAACTTGTGCAGGAAAAATATTTTGTGTAGGAAACAAATAAATTCAATATACACCCTTTTTGCAATATACTTTGCTACTGAAAATGATATCCAATTTGTAGCGCTATTCCTAAAATACCAAACTTAAGATATCATCCTCTTAAACTACCAAAAAGTGGTAAAATGTACTGTCGTTTAAGGTCTGATGGTCAAAATTGTTTCACATCACATGATGCATGTTTGGAGCATCTTAGTATTTAATTAGAATTAGGCCAATTATGTTATTTAACAAAAATGAATAGTTTAAAAATGTAATGTTTCAACTTTAATAATTTAGGTGCAACATGTATTAATTTTAGAGCGCAAAACATATTATAATATTCACTTTATATTTTTGCTTTTTAGTTATTTTACAGCCTAAAGTTGTAACAAGACTTGTAAGGAATGTTGATTCCAATATATATTTATTTATTTATTTTCAATCCCATCAATAGAGCCTTATAGTCAATGTATGAATAAATAACATTTAATGTAAGGGTGTTCATCCGGGTTTCAACCCGAAAATCTTGATACACCCGGACCGGAATCCGGATTTCCAACCCGGGCCGAAACCCGGACCGGATTGATCTGGGTCAGACCCGGGTCGGAACCAGGGTGAATCTGGATTTTAAAACCCAGAAATCCGGGTTCCGGATTATACCTGCTTTTCTTTTTTTTTTCTTTTTTTTTAAACAAAAGTCTATATGTTCTCAAATTTTTTCAAAACAGCAGAAAAAATAGTTTGATAAACATATTTTTTTTAATCTAACACTATTTTGTTACAATTTTTTCAAGAAAAATAATTTTGAAAAACATTTTTTTTTTAATATAAAGCCTATATTTTATTAAAATTTTCAAGTGATGTTGAAAACCATAATACTAATGCATTGAATATTCTATAATTATAAAAATGTATCAAAATGGAAAACTAAATTTATGTCAAAAATAACTAAAGCTGTAAACAACTAATTAACTTCTTTAACTAAATGCATGTAAAAAAAATGAAAAATCCAATATTCATCATGTAAAATGCATGCAACGTACATGATGCAATCCACTACATATTACATTGTTTGGTATTTGTATATTACATTACAAAACACAATAAACTGCTCGAATCAAACTCCAATACATAACAACAAACATGAACTCTGCTAAGAACGTTCATGCTATCTCTACCCCCAAATGACAACAAAAATTGGCATTGCTCTTCAGTAGTCTTCTCATTCCTGGTCCAATATAATCAACAAAGAAATTAGCACCTTATACCACAATAAGTGATGCAAACTAGTTCACCCTAATATATATTGCTCCAATGAAGCAGCAATGACAAACAAATAGTCGTTGAGTTTGAGACAACTTAAAAATAAGAAGAAAGACCTCCACTATAAGGAAGGCGAGATATGAAATCTACATCAACAATTACATATTTGGCTTCAATGCAGCAACAGTGACAAATAATTCTTTTGATAAAAGAACAATGACAAACAAAGTGGCGGCATCCTTTTAGAAATAAGTGGAAAGATCTTTGCTAACTCTGGTAAAAGATCAAAGTTTGAGTCCCAAGCTTTAAATGCAATTTCAGTATGAACAATAGTTGAGAAAATAAATAACAGACTGTAGAACTTGAATGCTTCATTACAGAAAATAAAAAATATTCAAGGAACTCCTAAAAACCATTCTCACAAATTCTACATGTTATTTTTTGAAAATAACTCATCTCACAACAGACAGAGTGAACTAAGAAAACTAGAGCACGTGAAGTTGACAATTAGAAACACATAGTAGCATTTTAAAGAAACTAAATCTCAAAAACACCATAATCCAAAAGCAAAAATAATAATACCAACCGCTGGAACAAACAATCTAATTTAGTTATTGCATGTAGCTCAACTGGGCTTATCATTGTTTAAAAAAAAAACTGCATACAATAGAATAAGTTGCAATCAAGCACAAATTTTCTTTCCCCTCGTTTTCCCACTAACCAAACATATAAACAAAAACATAAGGGTAATGAGAAAAACAAAAGATGAATCGAGTAGAGAAATACCAACAACTCAATGCGTGAAGCTACAAAGAATCTTCAAGGGAAGTTGAAACAGTGGATTGCTCTGATTCAGCTCCTGATTTGTTGATGCCTCCAACTACAAGCACCCAAAAATAACAATTTTCCTTTAAATGTCAAAAAACTCAAAAAATAGAAAATTTCTTTTAAAATACCCACAAATAAGAAACCACTCTTAGAAAGGAAAGGCCCAGCAGACTCCAACAATCAAAAAAAAAAAAATGAAGGAACCCTAGATCTGGGCATAAAACACAAAGAAATGAAAACAAAATCATTTCTTCCAAATACTAACATATCTCTCAGCATCAAAACAAAACCCTTTGTTTGAGGGTCTAGAGCTTAACAAAACTACAGAGTGCCGATTCTTATTAATACATGATAAAAACACACAGAGTGAAAATTGAAAAAAGAGTTATTGAACTTTTGAGATAATACCGATCTGCTTTGAAAGCATTTAAGTACCTCAAAAAGATTTTCTTTTCCCAAAAAAGGAAAGAGCAGCAGCTTACCCACTATTCACATTTCACTCCCAAAGTTTTCATGGCTCAAGTCTTCGGAGAGAGAGGACTGCGGAAACTCTAAAGGCTAAGGTTTCCATTTGGGTGAGGAGAGAGCAGAAGATGCGACTTGGGCGAGAGAAAGAAAGCAAAAGATACAGGCAAGAGAGAGAGCTAGGGTTTCGGTTTGGACTTTGGGCGAGAAAGAGAGCGACTGAGACAATGAAGGTTTTTTTTTTTAATATATATAACCCGGGTACTGGGTTATAAATCCAAAACCCAGGTTTCATACTCGTAGCCTGACCGGATGAGTCCGGGTTTTGCAACCCGAGTTCCAGATCGAATTTGATCCGGGCCGGAACCGGAATCCGGTTTTCCGGGTTCCGGATGAACAGTCTTAATTTAATGTCATAAAAATTTTCGATGCAAGTTATGCAATCTACAATGGGAGAGAGAGAAAGCGCTGATGGTTATGGAAGGGGAACTCTTCTTTTCTCCTCCTTTTAGTCCTAGATAAATACAGGGCTACTATACTAATATGGCGTAAAAAAATAATAGGACATAAAATTTAAGATATTTTGTAACAACTCGATCCAATCCTATTACTTTGAGGTTAGTTTGGAATTTTAATTAGATTCGAGAGTTCAAAAGTTTCTTTTAAGACACGTTAAAGTTTAGTAGATGATTTTGAGATGATATTAATCAATTAATATTTTAGGAAGCCCCATCGAGATTTTTTGATTATTTGGAATAGCCTATTCCATTTTCTAGGTCCCATGAAATGGATCTAAACCCATGAGAACTAAGGCCCAATTTATTTACGAACTCCAAGCCCATGGACGTGTTCAATTTCAAAAGAATTAAGATTACAATTCTACTATTCTCTTTACATTAAAATTCTTATAACTCTATATATATTAAGCCCTATGCACTGTACATGCATCTTCTTCCCAAGCCTTAGTTTAAGTCCTTTGTTTACCTTCAACACGCCGCACAATCATAGGGACCTCACCCACAACATACACAATCGCGCACAGTCCCCTTTAGGAGCGTAGAGAATTTCTAGGCACTGTTAGGGTTGTTGTCAACCACCTTCCGCCAAGCCTCACGTTGCTGCCATCTCCACCAAAGCACACACCACAACCCCTTTCTCTTGTTACCCAAATCACCACCACGAGCCGGCCACTGCTAGAACCAAGCATCCAACGCCGCAAACCAAGAGCAACGAAAGCCATGAGCCCCACTGTTTCATAGATGAAGAAGCCCACGTCCCAGCATGTTAGCCGTGGCTATGCATCATATTGTCCGTCAGCCATAACCAGTACTTTCTTCTTTCTTTGTGATCTAAGAGTCCTTTCAATCTCCGGATCAAGAGGAGTAATGCCACGAATCCTAGTATGGCGCATCCAACATAAAAAACACACCTAGAGAGAAAATAAAAAATAAAATAAAATTCTAAATCAAAACCAAGATTACTTTGTTTCAATATTAGCAAAAATAAGAAGAAATCAATCCCCAACAATGGCACAAAAAACTTGATCGGTGCAAAACTGCAAGTGCACAGTATCGTAGTTTTATAGTAAAGTGATAAGAAGAGTATCGTCCTCAGGGATTGATAACTTAATTTTAACAAGTATCGAAATTAACTAATCTTGACTTTATTTAGAAAAGTCTCTAAGATTTTTGTAATTGCAATTTGAAATAAAATCAATTCAAAGGAAAAGAAAGTTATTTTTCGAAGATAAAATTAATGAGAAAGAAAACTTCTAGGAAATCGATTTCACTTAATCTCTCATTATGTTTTACTCATCTAACTAATTGAATTTAATTCTCTCTGTTTATTAGCAAATCTCCAATTCATCTAAAAACCTCTTTTGACAGTCAATTGAAAATATTCTTATTCATCATTTTACACAAGAGTATACAAATTAATAAAGCAAGAAAGTATTAAGACCAATAATTTTAAGACTACATAGGTTCATATAAGTCTTTCGATCTCTATATTTACCGATGCTAAAATATCCAAGTTCTATCTTATAATTCCTTCTTTCGATAGCAAATCACAAGATCAAGATCATCTAATTAATGGCCAATCAATTAGAAGTAATAAGCTCAAAATAAATCAGACAAACATAAAAGAGAATTACTTCAAATTAGCATTGAAAAGCAAACATAGTTCGAAACTAGATTACATCGTTTTCCTAGAATAAAGAAAATTTAGTTCATGCTAAAAATTAAATTCAACATAAATGAATTCACCATAATTTTTCTGGGAGAAGAATAAAAAAAATGAACACTGAAAAAAATGCTCCTTGCAGTCTGCAGTGTCGTCTCCTTCAATTTCCCTCTAGTCGGTGTCGCTGCTTCCAGGTTCACTTCCCCTCTTCCTTTTTTTTTTTTTTTTAATTTCGTTCTGTGTTGATCCAGCTTGCGTCCGCATGCCAAAACCGGAAAGAAAATCAAATGCCCCATTCAATCCTGTCAAAGCCGAAAGGAAATCCCAAAAATTCATGAGCCGTCCATTCCAGCTTGCACACAAAAAAATTGTTTCCTTTCATGAAGACCAAGTCAAACTGAAAGAGGCTCCATGGCGTGAAAAACTCTAGCCGTTCAAAACTACTACGTCCCGCGCGAGTGGGTAGGTAGTTTGGTAGAATAAGTCAAGCCCATTCCTACCATTAGCTGTCTCTTACTTTTGAATTTGATGAATATCTTTTATTTTATTTTATTTTTCACTTTTTTCTCCTCCTAGTAGTTAGACGCCAATAGAGTAGATTCAAATCACTTCTCTTTGCCAATGTCTCTTCCTTTTGAATTTGAAAATCTTCTTCTCTTTAGCATCTTCAAAATTTTAACTTGATCTTTATTCCCAAATAGCACTGATGATCAACTCTTATATTCGAATAAATCTTCATTTAAATCTGAGAGTCCTTAGACTATAGGCTTCTAAAATTTAGATTTTCTTTTTCTTCAAATCTGAAATAAATTTAAATGATGACAATGAAGCCTAAAATCAACATAAATAAATAAAATTAGACTAAAATTTAAAGTTAAGAACTGATAAAATATAGGAAATTATGCAAGTCATCAACCACCCTCACACCTCCACCCCCATGCAACTCTAGATGCAGTAGCCCACATAAACAACATCCACCTTAGCCACAAACAAGGTCGAACACCACCACGTTGCTCAGCAAGAGACCCCAAGCCTCGGCCACATAACAATGGTGAATCAGAGAGGCATTGAAAGCTACTTTTTCAAGTGTCAATAGCGTTGACCATCAACTTTTACAGAAAATGCCTATGCTTTTCCACCACCAAAAACAAAGCCACATGGTGCTTATGGATCGTCGAGATTGTTTCCATGCTCACATCGTCATGCCCATCATGGCCAACAACCCTTCCTCCGCCTCTAAGCGTCTACTTCCTCCGCCTCTAAGCGTCTACCCAACCACCACCTCTTCCCTTCTCCATCGTGTGGGCCATCCTCGACTGCACTCTCCCTCCCTCCATCTCTCTCTCTCTCTCTCTCCTTGCATAAATTCACTCTTTCTCCACGTCTGAAAGGTGCACACGTGATGTATGTGTCTTATAGTTAAATTACAAAAATACCCTTGCCTAGTAAGTGTTGATCTTAGGGTTTATTGTTTATGATGATTTCCTCTAATAAAATTAAGAGAAAATAGATATATGGACTCTAGGTGTTGAGATATTTTTAGGATTATGAAGATTTTAGACTATTAGAAAATATGGGTTATTTTAGAATTTATGATTTTAATTACAAAGTTCGTGTTTAATTAGAGATTTACATAGGTTATTTTAAATGTAATCATCTTTGCTTAAGAAACATCGAAATATTGGATTAGGGTTACGAGGTAAATAGGCTGATCATAAAATTAGGATTAGCACACTTTAGCTAGTTAAATATATTATTATTAAAGCTAGTTCTTTAGTGTTTATGTACCACACATATCATGATATCTGCAAACATGTCATTCATCATAATACATGATCATATTTAATTACATATTCTATAATTATGTACGTATTATGTATGTCATGTCTCTCACGTTGCATAAGACATGTAAGCTTTCATAAGATTAAGTGTAAGATAAAGATCAGATTAATAAGATAGTCATTCAAATGTATGGTACTAGTGCAGTCAGGGTGGGTGTGCAACCCAAAGACTTAAGCGTGGTCCACCACAATATATTACTATAAAATCATATCACAGTTCCCTTTATGGGCATAGGATGTGGGACCGGTTCACAACATTGCACACAGGGTTAAGTGTGTTGGTTAGTCAAATCAATCAGTTAAATCAGATGATTCAAGATAAATCATGCATTTCATAAGCATATGCATGAATAGTCATAATCTTAACTTCTCAGCCAAAAATATTTTATGAAAAACTTTATGTTTATTTTGTTTACGTTATGATAAGTTTCTTACTGAGTATTCGACTCATTTTAGTTTTATTTTTTGTTTTTAAACCACCCCAGGTGAGAATATTTATGAAGATGGAGTTGCAAGACGGGACTTGGCCGAGGGAGGTGTGATAGAGGCTTAGATCATGTACACAGTTTTTCTGTTATGATTTTTATAGTACAAGTTTGAGAAATTTTAATAAGGGCTTTTGTGTAGTCTCTTTTATATTTTCAACATTTTTAATAAATCAGAATTTTATTTATTTTAAGGAATCTTTGTACTTGGCGCTTCCTTTAAAATAAAAGAAAATTTTTAAGTTAAGGTCAGTAGTTGCACTCCGACTCCCTTAGATATTTTAGAAATGAAGTTGTTCTAAACCTTGGGGGAGCGGGGTATTCCACAATTATATATATAGACCTAAAAATAGGTGAGGATCTAATCCACATAGGGAATGCATGGGGAATGAGATAAGATGAGAAATTTGTGCATAGTAGTGAAATGGCTTGAGTTATGATCTTTTATGGAGTTTTGAAAAATTAGAAAGAAAAAGTTGAATAAAAATATTATAAAGTTAAAGTATTATTAGAATATTACTTTTTAATATTATTTTTGTTTTGAAATTTGAAAAAGTTGAATTATTTTTTATATTTTATTTGGAAGTTTTGGAAAAGTTATAATGATTATGTAATGAGTAGATGAAAAAATTGAATATTTAGAATTTAAAAGTATTTGTATCTGAGTAATGTTTGGAAAGAAAATAAAATAAAATAAAATACAATAAGATGCGATGCGATGAAACCATTGTATCTTTCAAACAACCCCTTAAACATTCCTTTAAGCCATGCCGACTCAACTCTATATTTGAACCCTTTTTTTCAAAACAAGTTTTGGATGCATGAATTGTAATTAGTGATGTAAGATAAGGGGATGGAGAGCTCCAATACTAGAGCCCAATACAATCCAATGCATGAAAGTAAAATAAAAAAGTTGGACCATGGCCAAAGGTCCAGACCAATGTTTGTCAATGAGGGGACCTTCAAGGCTTCAAAGGAGAGGGTTTGCTTATGTCCACCGAATGCATTAAAGAGTTGCGGTTGAGACCCACACCCAATGTAGGGCACTGTAATTGACTATTTGACACTTTTGATAGGAACATAACAAGATTATTAGGATTAGACTGGGGGGATGTTTGAACAATGAGATGATATGAAAATCTTATGAACAGTAATAAAATTATTCGTGAATAGTAGTGAGATAATTTGAATTGAGTATTTATTAGATTTTAGGAAAAGAAAGATAAAAATTTGAATAAAAAATATTATAAAGTTAAAATATCGTTAAAATATTATTTTTAATAATATTTTTATTTTAGATTTGAAAAAATTGAATTACTTTTGTGTTTTATTTGAAAATTTGAGAAAATTATAATGATTAGTTTGGAAACATTGTAATAATTAGTTTGAAAGTATTTGTGTTTGAGTGGGGAAAGAAATGAGATGAAATGAGGTGAGATGAAAATTATTTTCATACAACCCATTTAAGCTTCAGCTGTTATAAGAGAAGACACATAGCTGTATCAACATGTGAGATCCACATATTGGTAAGTGGCAATAGAGATGGCGCTAATTAGATTTGGATGATTAATTTGTGGTAAGAAAAATTATATTCAAAAACTCTATACCAAACACTTGTTTTTATTTTTTATCATTTTTTTTTCTTCAACAGGTGTGTGATGCTGAATAGAAGAACTTGGTAAAAATAAAAAAAACAAGTAGAACACCACATGTGACTCGAAAATACACAAAGGCATTATGATGCATAGGGCACACCAGCAGGAATTGGACATTTTGGGGTGCCTTAAGAGCGAGGTTTGTATGAGAGCAACTCACTAGGAGTGAAGATTGATTCATTATTAACCTACTTGTCGAGTGTGTGTGGCTTTTTAGTGGTTGGAAATGTATGGATCTATAATATCTTATATCCTTGCACTCCATCGCATCACATTATTTCGTGTGATAGGTTTTTTGGTTATTTCTATGCTTCTCCTTTCTCTTCATGGTGATTGATAAACGTCCTCTTAGAGCATTAGTATTGGCTTGTGGATAATTGTAGCTAAATTTAAACTAAAAAGGAGATCCAAGTGATTTCAGCTAACTTCATCCCACATTGAATGAGGTATGAGTTGGCTAATTTTCTTATACTTTTTTATTATTTTCAAGCCAAGATGTATTGCAAGCTATGAAGACTATCAAGATGCTAGAGAGAGAGAGAGAGAGAGTATAGCATCCAATGATGTGGGAGACATTGAGATGTTGTTTCTAGCTCAAGGGTGGTGTTTGATGGTAAAGAAGCGCTAGTCGATAATTTTTGCGCAAGCCATGGTGGCTTTCGACGTGCAGAAAAGTTTTGAGTTTTCAATGACAAGAGAGACTGTGAAAGAAATTGAGAGAGAGAGAGAGATACAGAGAATGAGACAATAGTAAGGGGTTGCATCTTGCTTAAGGGTGGCGTCCAATTGTATAGAAGGGCTGGTCAGCTACCGTGGTTGTTTATGATGTGAGCGAGAGAGAGATGAGCCTCCAACAATGGTGTCAACCGCATTGATTGTAGAGAAACAAAAGTATGTAGTGCGGGACTTAAGCTACAGTTCCTTACATATTTGTTGAACAATTGTAGCAAAAGTTCATCTTGATTGATCCATGACTAAGTTAATGTTGAACATTTTTAAGACATTTTAGCCAACTAAGCCAATACGAGTGATCTCAATATACATTGTGTAATACATTCTTTCTTTTTAAGAACATTTCAAACTAGCTTTTAACCTTAAAGAATCATTATTTGTCGTAATGGGAGAAATAAATGCTAATAGAGAGATTTACGTTTTAAGGATAACTTGTTAAAGTGTTAAATTGAAAAAAATGATTTGAGAATAAAATTAAAAAGCACAAGAATGTGAAAAGAAAATCTAACACAATCGTAATGTTTGAGTAACAGTAGATATAGTTTTAGGATATATAAGTCCTATGCACTAATTTTTTTTTAAAAAAAGTAAAATTTATTATTAAAACATAAATTTTTCATATGTTTATCATTTTTATCTGCTTATTCAAAAAGAGTATACAATCCTAGAACAAAATTAAAAGCTCTTGTTTAGAGGACCAAATGGAGTTTGAATGTACAATATGTCATCTCATTGAGTCTAAAAATAAAAGAATAAAAAATAGTGTTGTACCTTTTAAGGTGTATATGTCCTTTTTTTTTTTTTACAAGAGGGTGGTGGGTTTTAAACCCACATTTTTTATTTGAAAAATTGGGTTATATGCCATCAGGCTATTAGGGTTTTTTTTTTTTTGAACTTCAAACTTCATTCATTTCATCAAAGGAAGTTAATGATACAAGAGGGGATACAGTCTATGTCTATAGAAGAAGTAGAGTTTACAAGAGCATTCCTGGCAAGCACATGGGCTGCCTTGTTTCCCTCTCTACGTATATGAGTTACTGACCAACTTACAAACGTGCGTAGCTGGCACTTAAGATCTTCAATTATCATGCCTGTTGACAACCAATTATCCCCCTGTCCATTGATTGCTTGAACTACTTGTAGTGAGTCCCCTTCAAGGATGATCTTTGTGAATCCCAAGTGAACGCCAAGCCGTAATGCTTCCAAAGCTCCTACTGCTTCTGCTAGGAGAGGGTCTGGATAAATGGATCTGTTAAGTCTTTAGGAGGCCACCACCATACCCGAGTTGTCTCTTACTATGATCCTGATCCCCCCACTTTGCATTTTGTTTTATTTATATTAACGTCCCAATTGATCTTGTATGTGTGGGGTGGGGGTGGAGACCATGTATCATTATGCTATTAAGGTCTTTAGTGGTTTGTAGAGGTTTGAAGCTACATATTTCTCAGTTCCCATAAGGTTGATCTAGCACTCTCTGCAATTGAATTGGGGTCCTTAAAGTCTTGATTGAAAACAAAGGAGTTCCTTCTGAACCAGATTTTCTTGGCCACCACAACTAACTCCTCCACCATATCATTCTTGTCACTAGAGTTCAGTGAGGCAATAAGATCATAAATTGAATATGCATTGGTCTTTAATTTTTGGAGCTGCTGTGAACAATTGTGCCAGACATCTTGGGCAGCAGGACAAGACCATAAGGCATGGATAACAGTCTCTTCCTCTTGCAAACAGATTTGGCAGAGTGGTTTGTCGAGAATCCTTTTCTTGAACAGGTTAAGATTGGTGGGTAAGGCCTCATAACAAGCCCTCCAAAGAAAATTCTTATCAGCAGGAGTTACCTTTAAATTCCATAGCCTTTTCCAGAACTGAACCCTTTGAGAGGATTTCGACCCCTGGCCTTTTTCCATTTCTTCCCAAACCTTTAACATGTGGTAAGCACTTTTAACTGAATAGGTGCCTTGGCAGGTTCCAGTCCATATCAGTCTATCCTCACAGTTAGAAATACTGAGTGGGGTGTGTTGGATGAGCTCTGCCTCCTATTGAGAGAACAAATGGTTCACTAGTTGAGAGTTCCACTGCCTCGAGCTCTGGTCAATGAGAGTGCTTACATTAGCCTCAATATTTATACTCGCCCTAGGGGCTTGAATTCTGAAAGAGATAGGCCTCGGGATCCATTTGTCTTGAAGTATGTTTATACTTGAGCCATTTCCAACTCTCCATCTCATTCCTTTTTCCAACAAAAATCTAGCAGCCAATATACTCCTCTAGATGTAAGAAGGTTTGCATCCTATTTTGGCTTTCAAAAATTGACAGTGAGGAAAACATTTTGCTTTTAGAACTTTTGAGGCAAGGGTTTGAGGATATTGGATTAATCTCCAGCCTTGTTTTGCTAACATGGCAAGGTTGAAGCTGTGAAAGTCTCGGAAGCCCATTCCCCCAATTACTTTTTCCTTTCCCATGGTCTTCCATGATAACCAATGGATCTTTTTCTCATTTTCAACCTGTTCCCACCAAAAATTCCTCATCAGCTTGTTAATTTCATTCAAAAGGATCTAAGGGAGGTTAAAGACTGCCATACTATAGGTTGGCATAGCTTGGATTACTAATTTAATGAAAACCTCCTTCCCAGCCTGAGAGAGTAATTGGACTTTATGGTTACTTAGCTTCAGCCGAATCCTATCTAGAATTTGTTTGAAAGATTTAGTTCTTGATCTAGCCATTAGTGTTGGTAGGCCCAAGTATCTTTCATATGTTTGGTTGGAATTTATCCCTGCTATACTCAAGATCAGATCCTTGTTCTCTTTGGATGTATTTCTGCTGAAATGGATTGAGGTCTTTTCTTTATTAAGTCGTTGGCCAGAAGCTTTCTCATAGGTGTTGAGGACATGAATCAGCCTGCTCCATTCAAGAGAGTTCGCCTTGCAAAATAGGAGGCCGTCATAAGCAAATAGTCAGTGGTTGATTGTAAATCTTCTTCTAGCAAAAGGAACACCTGTTATGGCCTTGGTCTTCTTAGCATTGTCCAGCAGGGAAGTTAAGACTTCTGCACATAAAATAAAGAGGTAGGGAGACAAAGGATCTCCCTGTCTAATGCCTCTCGTAGGTTGGAAAGATTCCTAAGGGGGCCATTCAGTAGTATTGAATAAGTCACTGTCTCCACACAATTCATCACCAGCTGCACCCTTCTTTTGCAAAGCCCATTTTAAGCATGACTTCTCTTAAGAACTTCCATTCTATTTTGTCGTAGGCTTTGCTCATGTTGAGCTTTAGGGCCATGAACCCCTCTTTACCACTTAATCTGTGTGCATGGTGTGTAAAGCCTCAAACACCACTATGAGGTTATCTGAGATCAGTCTACCCGGGACAAATGCAGATTGTGTAATAGATATGATGTCTGGCAGTAAGGTTTTTAGCCTGTTTGCAATAGACTTGGAAACTATTTTGTAAATAACATTACAGAGGCTAATAGGGCGATAATCAGCAACTGTTTTGGGGCTGTTCTTCTTGGGAATCAATACAATTTGAGTTGCATTTATAGTGTCAACCTTACCACCCGAGTTTAGAATATATAGGACAGCTTCACTTACCTCATTTCCCACTTAGGGCCAATGATTTTGATAACAGGAGGAAAACCATCTGGTCCCGGAGAGCTGATTCATGTTAAAAATAGCCTACCCTACTTCTTGTTTAGTAAAACTTCTCATAAGTTTTGCATTCATTTCCTCTATTACTGTAGGTTTAAGATGCTACAATGACACTGGTATATCCTGAGGGTTTGATAAAACAGATTCCTAAAAAAATTATTGAATTTTGTGCTAACTCCTTCAAGTGTGGTGGCTATGGAACCTACTTCTTCTGCAACTTGCTTGATAGCATTCCTTTTCTTTCTTTGTGTTGCACACTGGTGGAAAAACCTGGTATTTCTATCTCCCTCTTGGAGCCATTTGTGCTTGGCCTGCTGTCTCCAATGAGTGTCTTCCTCTTCAAGTAGCTGGTTAATCTCTTTTTTGGTGGCCTGAATCACCTCTTTTAGGTCCCCTTTGTCTGCTATTTAAAGAGCTTGTAGCTTCTGGAATCCGTTGTGAATTTTCTTCTTGATTGGACCTGCTGAGTTTTTGCCCCAGCAGCTTAGTTTTTCTCTACACCTTTGAGATTTTCTGTAGCCACCATCAGTTTGTTAGACATCGGCAGGTGTCTGTTCCAAGCCTCCTCGATCCCTTTATTACAGTCCTCCTTTAATGCCCAGCTGGCCTCATATCTGATTGGTTTCTCCACTCTAGTCACTTGCTGATCAACAGGATAAACTGTGGTCTGAGCAAATGGCTGCTGCTGTAGTAATATATGTCATCTTTTTAGATGCAATGTTACCTTTTTATCTTTACAACCTCCCATAACTTAAACAAAATCTCCATTTCATCACTAATATATGCAAGAACATAATATATATATATATATATATATTTATATATACACACACAGACACATACATATAGGTATTAGCTAGCCAATCAAATCCGAAACTTTGAGAACATAGGAGATTAACTCCCATGCAAAATTTATAAATCTAACCGTATTAAATAGTGATCAGAGCAAAACAATTTAATAGGACCAAAATTCATTTGAAAACTTAAAAAACCACAACTAAGGAAGACTTTTCCATATTATACAATATACTTATTCTATTTTAATAACTTGTAAAATAAATAGATTGTAGGTTAAACTTTGAAGATGACTAAGGCTTGTTGGCATGCTTAAAGTATTTTAAGATTTTGTGAATAGCAGTAGAATAGTTTGAGCGAAAATGTTTTATTGAATTTTGGGAAAAGAGAAAAAAAATTAAATAAAAATATATTTTAAAATAAATATTTTATTGGAGATTGTGAAAATGAATAGATAAACTTAAAAAATTGTTTGAATATAATTTTTCAGTATTATTTTCGTTTTGAAGTTTGTAAAAGTTGTATTGATCATTGTGTTTGAGTAATAATTAGGTAATAATTATATGTAAATGTTAAAAAATTGAAATTAGAAAGTATTTTATATTTGAATAATATTTGATAATAAAATTACAAGAAATTATGAAAAATTCTCATCTTTGCCAAACTCCTAAATTTGATGGGTTCTCACTTTTTCTAATTATTAAAACTTACTATATAAATAACTTTATTTTAAAAAATCAAAACTAAGGAGGACCATAGCCCATGCCGATTAGCCCTAGTTTCGCATTCACATAAGATCTTAAAATTATACAAATTATAAGTATTGCTGCTGGGTTATCTGAAACTTTCCGCTCAGATGACCCTCTTGGTATAGTATCACCAAGTAGTGCCACATGATTTACTAAAATATAAAATTTATACTCAAACTAAAATGACGTCCAAAAATATAAAAAGAGGAAGACTAAGACCCGGTTTGGATACAATAAGTATTTCATCTCATCTCATCATTACAAATTTTCTAAATTTATACGCAAAATATAATACACAATTCAACTTTTTCAAGTTCCAAAACAATAATAATATTAAGAAATAATATTATAACAATATTTTATTTAACTTTCAACTTTCATCTCAACTCATCTTATCTAAACTCACTATCTAAATAGCACCAAAGGCTGTGTTTGGGTAGTGAACACTATTATTTAATATTTTATTATTACTTTTCACCTATTTTTCACTATATTTTACTATTATTCAATATTTTATCATTACTTTTTCATAATTTTTTCACTACCATTCACAGATTATCTGAAATCACCTCATTACCTAAATGTAGCCAAACTCTAAGTTCCCTCCACCGCTTTTAATGTTTTTAATAAATTCCATGATCTCATATGATGTTACATTAAAGTCTCATTTAGTTGTTAAAGTCATTTGAGTTCAACTCAGTTTAGTCTAATTTTAAGTTAAGTCTAACATCCAAACACCTAACTCTCAAATTACTAAACCCATCTCAACTTAAAACATCTTTACATGTGGGACTCACAACCTTTTTCAACTTTCTATAAATATATCTAAACTCATCTTAATATCCAAATACATTTAGACTGCATTTGGATGTTGAGTTGAATTGAGATGAGTTGAGTTCTTTATGAATAAGAGTGAGTTGAGATGGTGGAGTAAATTTTGTAAGGCTCATTTAAGATGAATTTAAATGTATTTGGATGTTAAAATGAGTTTAGATATATTTATGAAAATTTGAAAAAGGTTATGAGTCTCGCGTGTAAAGAGATGTTGAGTTGAAAAAAGTTATGGGTCCCATGTATAAAAAGGTTTTGAGTTGAGATGAGATTAGTGGCTTGAAAGTTAGGTAGTTGGATGTTAAACTCAACTTAAAACTAGACTGAACTGAGTTGATCTCAGTGCAGTCCAACAACCAAATGGGGCCTTAAACTCATTTTAAGTGGACCCCACAAAACTTACTCTATTATCTCAACTCACTATTATTCATAAAAAAACTCAACTCAGCTCAACATCCAAACGCAGTCTAAGAGAATATAAGTTTCACGTGTCCAAATAGAATTTTTTTACAAAATAGTTCTCTCGATATTTTCCTAATGTTAATCTCTAAACCACAACGTTAAGCTTTATGTCAGCCAATAGGGGTGCAGAACCTGGTCAGATTTTTTTTCGATTTGGTCCAAAACTCGGAATCTAGGAGCATCCGGGTGGTTATCCACCCAGATTACACCCGCATGGGTAAGATAAACCTAGATCCGGTTATGAATCCAGTTTTGTGACCCGATTATCCATAACCAGATTCATTTTTTTCTTGTTTTTTAAAAAGTCTACAACGATGTGAAAAAAAGGGTGCCAATGATTTCAGAGAGAAGGGAGATTTGAAGTCTCCTACAGATCAAGGTTGATTTTGCCGTTTATACAAAACAAAATATTGGGACCTTGGACATAAGCAAAACATCAGTTTATTTTATATTATTATTAGTTATGATGTATTATTATTTGTTTTATTCTTTGTAAACTAATATTTTGCGTTATGATGTAACAACAATATTATTTATTTTGTATTTTTATTTATTTTGTTCTTTATTTAAAAAAAACTTTTAAAAAGTCTTTAAATTATTTTTAAAAAAAAATCTAGGCAATTTAAACATGGTATCATAATTTTTTTTTTAAAGTGCTATAAAAATATTTTTAAAGTTTTAAACATTTTTTTAAAGTATTAATATTTAATCCAGATTAAATCCTGTTACAATCCAGATATCTGAATCTAAATTAAATCTAGTTAAAATCCAAATATTCGGTTCTATAGTCGAAAAGGGGGGAAATCCAGATAAAACCCGGATATCTAGTTATCTGTCTGGATTATTTTATTTTCTAAAAAACAACGTTTTTGTTACAAATTTGATAATACAAGTTGTTTGATCAGTACTTGTATAGAAAATATTTAACAATATTATTTATTTTGCATTGTTATGTATTAGTTTAATTAGATGTGATATATTATTATTTGTTTTGTTCTTTGTAAATTTATGTTTTGCGTTGTGATGTAATAACAATAATATCTATTTTGTATTTTTATTTATTTTTTTTCTTTAATTTATTTTTTTTATAGAAATATTTTAAAAAGTGTTTAAATTATTTTTTTAAAAAAATTTGGAGAATTTAAACATGATATCAGATTTTTTTTTATTTTAAAAAAGTGATATAAAATCATTTTTTAAGTTTTAAAATCTTCTGAATGTAATTATGTCTACTTTCTATAAAAAAAAAAAAAATTTTAAAATCTTCTTTTTTATTTAAAAAAATATTAGAAATTCGGATTAAATCCGGATATAGTAAGAAAATGTAAAAATTCAGGATATCCAATTAGAAATCGGATTTTAACATCTCATCCAGATCCGAATCCGGTTAAAAAACCTTGTTACTCACCCCAAAATAAAAACTACCCTCTCTCTCTCCGTCGTATTGGTTAATATGTAGGGTGCCGTCGGAAAGCATCCTTGTTCTGTATTACTTCTTAGCCAAAGACAGCGAGTTTTCGTGGCTCCCAAGCACCCGTCAGATTCAGAAGTTCAGAACCTGACTCTTCAGCCAGTATTTCCCTGAAGGATTAGTCAAGCAATCGGAAGAGAACAGTTAAAGCTGTCTCAGGCAAACTTGGTGAGTCGATTATGTTTGGTTTTATCTGTTCAAGACAACAACTGTTACTCACATACAGGAGGACCCAACTGGGTTTCATTCAGAAAAATGCATTCTTTTTGGTCAAGTCATTTGCATCAATAGGTTTATTTCAATATGAGGACAAGCAACAAGAAGGGAAACCTTCTTTTACGGTGTCTTACCTCATAAATTCTTGTGGGTTGTCCCCAAAATCAGCTATTTTAGCTTCCAAGAATGTAGACCTTGAAAACCCAGATAGACCAGATTCAGTGCGTAACCTACTCAAAGAGAATGGATTCACCGATATCCAAATCACTAAAATTGTACAAATGCGCCCACGATTGCTTTTAGCTGATCCTGGTAAAATCCTTTTGCCCAAAATTGTGTTTTTTCGTTCTATAGGGGTTTCAAGCTCTGAACTCCAGAAAATCATCACCATGTGCCCTGAACTACTGCGAAGAAGCTTAAATCAACATCTTATACCCTGCTATAATTTTCTCAAGAGCGTACTTCTTGAAGATGATAAAGTCATCACTACTTTAAAGCGCTCGTCACGGGCCTTTCTAAATAGTGTAGTGGATAATATGGTTCCAAATATTGAACTTTTGAGAGAGATTGGAGCGCCTCAATCTACCATCTCTCTACTGGTGACTAATTATCCGGATATGGCGTTCATTAAGCATAGTAGGTTTGATATGGCTCTCCAGGAGGTGAGAGAAATGGGATTTGATCCTTCAAAATCGGCGTTTGTCATTGCAGTCCAAGTGATTTTAAAAGTGAAGAAACCAAAATGGGAATCTAAATTGGAGGTTTATAAGAGGTGGGGTTGGTCCAAGGATGTTGCTTTCTTAGCGTTTAAAAGGGCTCCCCAATGTATGCTTGTATCAGAAGAGAAGATTTGCAAAGCAATGGACTTCCTCGTAAATCAAATGGGTTTCTCTTCTGAAGATATTGCTAGAAATCCTATTGTTATACTATTGAGCTTGAAGAAAAGGATTATCCCTAGATGTTCAGTTGTTAAAATTTTGCAAGCCAATGGTTTTCTCAAGAATGATATAAGCTCAGCGACTATCTTACTACCTACTGAAAAGCGCTTTCTTGACAAGTTCGTGATCAAATTTCTGGATCATGCTCCTCAACTGATGAATGTGTATCGGGCTCAGATTGAACTTCTTGATGTAGAAGTCCAATCTACTAAGGTAAGGGCTGAACGGTTGTAAAAATTGAATTTAAACTTGGATATCTTGGTTGCTAATCTTTCAAATTTTGTTTGTTTCGTGTTAGATTTGAAATATCTGTATGGGAATGTAGTTTCCAGGACAACAATCTGGGATAAATTAGCAGTTTCAAAATAGACGTTTCAACTTATGCTTGTAACCACTATGTAGAGGAAAAAGGATCTATAGTTGGAGCCTCCTTGATAAAGGGACATGAATAATTCTGATGGCTTTATCTTTAGCATGCAACTTTTCTAAGTACTTAACTTGATTTGTGCCGTGTTCGCAGTGTATATGGCATCATGTATCCACCAATGCCATCAACTCGCCCTCAATTGGGTCAGTAATGAGATTTCATAGAAATTGAGTCTTGACAATGTTGAGTTTTCAAAGCAGATTGAGATACAATTAGCAATTTTGAATTGAGAATCTCTTCATATCACTTGTGTTATTATTTATGCAACTTAAATATATTAAACTGAAATTGAATTGACTTGTGTTATTAGTACCTAGGTTTTCTAATGTGGTACAGACTCATCTGTTGTAGGACTACCTTATATGCTCTTCCCGGAGTTATATTTCCACTTTTTGTACGCTCCAATATCTGGGATTTATGATGTTGTCTTACATAGCTGATTTGTATATATACTGTCCTCTGGTTGTATGCTTCCACTCTTTGCGAGTGAACCATTGCCCTTTTACAAAACCAGCAAACTTAAAGTGGCTCACAACCCATTATTTCAAAGAGCATCGCCTGTATCGCTCTCTTCTGAGTGTGCTGCAATTCACAATCCCACGCATATACTTTGTTATCACCTAATTCCTTGGAATTCCACAAAAAATGGTAAGGCTAAGGTTCATAGAGCAGATTCAGTTTCTGCATAATAAGCCTTCACTTGTGAAATACATTCAGGAAGATCAAAATCTGAGCATTTTTTCTTTCTTACAAGTTGAAACATTAAATGGTATGTTTTATCCCTGTTGTGTTCAAATGTAAATGAGACGCATCTGTAAAGGGTATGAATTTCTTCACCCTGTAAATGGAAAATTATCTGTACGTTTTTCATCGTGAAGAATCCAGGGAAGGTATTCCAGGGCTCTAGCAAGACTCAAGTCCCGCATGAGATAAAAAAATTTCAATATGTACATGGAAAACCTCTCCTCATCTTCTGAAGAAGAAGGCTACTCCATCTAAAAGCTCCTGTATCTAACTCAGTTCAAATCCTCAAAAAGTTTCAGAAGGCATAATAACATAACAAAGTGATTTACTCCACTGTCAGAGATGCCAAGTTGTTCTTATTTCCAATTGAAGAGCCTCTGCAACTGACCAAATAGTTGTCGCTGCCCGTGCACCTGAAAACACTAAATGCTGAGAAGAATTGCAGCAATGAGTAGGTTTTAAACAATCTAAAATGCCAAATAGATAGTCGGCAAAAGTGAAAAATACATCGAGAACAAGCTACTGAAACTCTCCATTCTTGTCTGCATCGTCTCAGGGATGAAAACAATAGAATTGATGTTTAGACCATTGTGCAGAACCAGGGTTCTATTATTTCCTCTGCAAATTTAGAAGTTAAAAGTGCTTCCTGAAATGTGTCATAAACTTCCTCAACATTATATATCTCTAGTTCACGTTCAGTTATTCACATCAATTCTTCCATTAAAATCACAGTTTTGCATTTGGGTAAACATCTTGGTTATTCGTTGGAGACAATTGAAATCCAAGAGGTATATTGGTGATCTTGTTCTTATTCATACCCAAGTTGCTGGCTCTCTAGGGGCAAACAGAAACTGCCGAAACCAGCCACCGGACTCCATAACCAGTCTGGCGGCAGTCTAATAAGGGCAAGTGAAGTTTTGGCACACGAGAGCAACCACTTCATCTGCAACAAAATTATTCTTTTCCAAGTGAAGAATATTTCTGTTATTTTCTTCCTGAAAGTCCATCTCTTCTTTGATGGATGGTTCAAGTGGTAAAGACCTTGGGTTTGAGGGTATGCTCTCCTCAAGTCTAATGTTCAAATCTCCTTAGGTGCAGACAATCTTTAGGGGCCATTGGACTGGAGGATTTTCTTCTTGAATTATTATGCAGTTGCAGAAAACTCTTTACCGAGAGAGCCTATGCCCTCCCGAGATTAGTTCGGACGCTATTATCAGACATCCGAAAGATTGTATCCTTCTCAAAAGTCCATCCCTTCTTGGATGGAGTCTATATGAATAACTTGTCGTTAATACTTATTTGCACCAACTGACTCATGACAGGACTAGGTAAAGTAGGCAATCAAGTGGGAAATAGACTGCAGAATATAAAAAGGTTAAGAAGTGCAAGATTCACAAAAAAATAGCATCACAAACTGACTTGTCTAATGTAATACATTTTATTGTAAAAAGATTTTTACAATAAAATGTATTAGTTTGTAAATTTTACTACTGAAATTCTTTTTATAAACCTAATACTTTTAAAAAAAAAAAATCTTTTACTCACTATCTTATTGAGATCATGGTACGAGTGAGCTTCAACAATCATGCTTTTGAACTCCAAGAATGATTATGGCCAGCCAAGCAAAAAGGTGGATAACCAAACGCAAAAATAGTTGCAACCCTAAACTAGTCAAACAAATTACTTGATCTGCCAATAGACCTTAGTGAAGCAACAACTTGCCCAGAAGATGCTCTTCATTCTGCCTGCTAACGATCAGACCTACCCCAAACATTTCACAGTAAACGTTATAGTGCATTAAATAATAATAATAAAAAAGAACCAAAACAATCTCATCCAATAGTTTCTTGATCCAAGAATCACTATTTTCTCAATTTGTATTTCAAATTATTTATTTACTCAACAATCTTGGTTTAACATTTAAGATTGTGCTTTATATCATGTTTTTTTGTCAGATCTAAACCAAGAAAGAAAACCACCAAAAGTGATAATTTTATTGCATATAAATTGATCATATTAAAAAATTAAGGTACAAATTGAAAAAGAAGAAGATATCTAATGAAATTTCTCCATTTTTTTAAAAAAAGGATAGTACTAAACTATTAATCAATATTCAACGACTAAGAGTTAAAAATTACATACGATTTTGGAGATTAATTCAACTATAATACCATGAGAAGAGCTGTTTTTTTCACGAATAGGTGTGGAAAGCACACCATTCACATAATTGATGTGACATGATTTGATTTGTAATATTTAAATTTGTATATTTTTTTTACAAATTAAATTCTATTATATTAATAGTGTTCCATATTTGTACTTATAACGCTATAATGAAAGACACAAGTCACATGACCTATACTCCAAAAAAACTAATAAATGATACAATGAGAGTCTCATTAAAATCTTGTAAAGAGCAAAAACTTTCCATTCCCAAACAATGTAGGATTCCATACACCATCTAAACTTATTAGTTATTCTTATCAAATGAGATATCACAATCTATGCTCTTTAAATTCCTGACGTCCTCATCGGGCCAGTTCGTCATAGATGGCACAGCTCAAGTCTCATATTTTTGGTTGGAACCTAACTCTGATACTATTTGTAACACCCCTAATGAAAGACTTAAGTCACATGATCTATATTTCCAAAGAACTAGTCAATGATACAATTAGAATTACATTAGAACTTTATAAAAAGTAAGAATTTTTCATTCTTAAATAATGGTAAATCCCATACATCATTTATAATTATCTTTATCATATAAAATATCACAATACTCCACACCCATCTGTAAATAAAATTTTTAGAGTTGTCAATTGAAAGCAATGAAAAAAGCCATACAACTAATTTTCAACACAAAAAAGAGAGTTTTCCTACACAATCTCTTACTATTCATCCACACTCCACACTCCACATTTTTTAATATTTTTTAATATTTTTTTAAAAATTTTTTTTGAATTTCTTTTTTTTAAATATTTCAAATTTTTTATTTACTATTCATATAAAAATTATTTAATAAAAAAAATTAAATTTTTTTTTTAAAAAAGATAGAGTGTAGAGTGTTAAAAAGTTGAAAAGATTTATTGCAAAAAAGATGAGTTGATTATTACACTTCTGTACAAATTTGATGATGCTGAACGACACCACTAAAGAAAGCAATTGAAAGTGCCATGTGCCGTATATGGCTGCTGATTGACACGTGATTTACCCAAATGGCATTGTCCTATTGGGCACTGCCAAATAGCTGGGATGACTTTGATGCCCGTGTCAGGATGAAAAAAAAAAAAGGGAAAAGAAAAAGAGGTGAGGAATCTTTGATGCCCGTGTCAGGATTTTATATTCTTTCCAGTTAAGTTTCTTCCCAATTTAAATGTTAAAAAAAATGGCATTGCTGCTTTTGCTGAAGAATCTTTTAGCAAAGTGTAAAAGTTCTTCGTATTGTTTGACATGATAATAATTTAGGGTGTAATATGAATCAAGATTTTTAGAGCTTTTATTCAAGTTTTAAGATTGAAATAAATAAAATACAATAAATATTTAATGCTATAAACATGTTAAAATATTATAAAGTTGAGTAAAAATATAATAAAATTAAAATATTGTTAGAATATAATTTTTGTTTTAAAATTTAAAAAAATAGAATTATTACTTTTTTTGTTAGAAAATTTGGAAAGTTGTAATTAATAATTATGTAATAATTAGATGAAAAAATTAAAAAATAAAATGTTTGTGTTTGAGTTATGTTTAGATGTTGAGATGAGATTTTTCATCCCATCTCAACATCCAAACAAGCCCTAAGGAGATGTTTGGAAGTTATTTTGATATCATTTTATCTCATCTCATTTTTATCTCAAATATCACTCAAATACAAATACTTTCAAACTAATTATTATAACTTTTTCAAACTACTCATTACAACTTTCTCAAACTTTCAAACAAAAAATAATTTAATTTTTTCAAAACTCAAATTAAAAATAAGATTAAAAGAATTATATTCTAATAACATTTTAATTTTATAATATTTTTTATTCAACTTTTTCTCTCTCATTTCTCAAAATTTCATAAAACATTAAACTATCTCACTACTATTTACAAATCATCTTATACTATTCACCAAATTTTCATCTCATCCCATTACCCAAACATCACCTTCGCAAACAAATCATTTTTTCTCAAAGGACGACAATTCCATACACACATCATTTATAAGAAAATCATAACAAAAAGTCACTTTTATTAGAATGATGTTGACAATTGGGAAAGGATCTTGTTGAAGCATTTTCAGGTCATAGAGGCAAACAAAATGGTCCGATAACCTATGCATTGATTTTGTTGTTTGTGCTCAGCAGTTGTGCTTGTGGTGAAGATCCATGGTTTACAAAATATAGATAAGTGACAGCAAATAAATGATATATTGATTTACACGGTTCATTATTGAGGCCGACGTTCATAGATATTGAGTATGAAATCTACTATTGAGTGGGTTCGATAGATACTTTCATGTTCTTTCTAAGCTTACATGGTTCAAAGTGAAGATAAAAGGGAAATAGAAGTCGAAACTCTATATTCTTTTGCCTTCTCAAAGATGTCGAATCCTAAAAAATAAGTTCTTTTTTCCTGTTTCGCACCATCTTATATTTCTCTCTTATAAGCTTTAAGTATTGTCTTTGTCATTTTTGTCGTTGTCATGTCCATTAAATTTTATGGGAAAATACTTTAGACACAAAAAAATTATATAAAAATAAACCTACAAATTGACGTGATTTGATATGGTACGTCAAATTGTAAAGTTACTTTTATTATAAAGTGTATCTAATGAATTACATTAAACCACATTAGTTTGTAAGTTTAATTTTATATAATCTCTTTGTATATATAGCAGTTCTCAATTTTATGTCCTTACTTTTTACTCTTATGGGGTCCATGTAATAGGTTTTGTTTCCAAGAGAGCAAGATGGATGAATGTTTCCAAAGGCGACTCAATACAAATTGAGGCCTAAGGTAAAATTTAAGTGAGTTATTCGTAATTATAATACAATAAAATATAAATTATTATATAGAATATTTTTAGAATTTTCAACAAAATGAGGTTTTATTTAAAATATTTGAATAAAATTTTTTTGAGTTTATATTTAATACAACAACTTAAAATGAGGTATCAATGCAAATTTTGTGCATCAATTTAGCAAGATCATAACAAATTATTTAAAAATATAAATAATTCATTGTATTAAATATTAGATTTAGTATTATAGGTCCTTGCACATATTGAAAAATATAAAAATTATTTAAAATCTTATTTAATGAAATGTTTTTTTTTTCCCAAAGAAATTAAGAAAAAAGCACCTCACTTTTATTTTTAGAGGCCTTGCATAGAGTAGGGCCTTAGGCAATAGCCTAAATAGCTTTTTTTTTTTTTTTTAAAGAAGAGCCAATAGCCACACACAGAGCTGCCTCATCCCAAATTTATTAAAAGCCCTCACTTATGGCGGAAGAATACCGTGGTAATATCATTACACTTGAGGGTATACAAGATATAACGCTATAAACTAACCCAAAACCAAGTGTCAAAATAAGCCAAAAAAACCTAATAAAACAAGTAAAAAACAAATTCTAACAAGCCTAAAACAAAAAACCAACAATACTTGAAAAAACTAAACAAGCCTAAATAAAAAGCAAAAAAGCAACAATAAAAGCAATACAAATTAGCGATAGCCTAACGAGAGAAGACCCAGTTTGTTCAAGCAGATTAAACCTCTCAGCAACCTCGGCACTTCCCCAATCACTTGCTAGTCCATGTGATGACCAAGCGCACCATACTTTGCAAGTCAATCAGCCTAAATGGCCTTACCATTGATCCGGCCCTAAATTGTTCCCAACCCTAATTCGATCTTCGAAACATGTTAAAATCTTAATCAATGTAATTCAAGGCAGTCATTGTCAAATTGAACACAAACTTTATAAACAGATATATATATATATATATTTATTTATTTATATTGTATAGATACATATTACTTGAACCTCACCCCTTTTCAAAAGAAGCAAAACCAACCCTACCATTCTTGGTGAAAAAATAAAATAAAGAATAAAAACAAAAAAAGATGGCCTTTAAGGAAAGTTAGTATACAACTTCAGACCCTTGAATACCCCTGCCTAGTCAATATGCCCTTGACTCAAAGACACTCAAGAATAAGGACAATACCATATGAAATGACACTTTTGTCCACCTCGGAACCATGTCGTAACACATACCACCTAGTAAAGGTCCAATTTTGGGGAATCCAAGGACATATGCGTAATTTAACTGAGCTTCTCCAATGTTAATTACCCTTTGAAATACCCTTTCCAAAGGGTCAGGTGCTCCCTCCCACTAGCGGGTACGTCCAGGAAATTAATAAAAATAAAAAAACCAAACAAAAACAAAAGGAGACAGACGACACATGAACTAGGAAGGCACAAAACCAGACTGTACGGTCTTAGATTTTAGAGAGACTGTGTGAGTGAGAGGCAAATGCAGAGAGTGAGAGTGAGCGAGAGAGAGAGAGAGAGAGAGTGAGAGTGAGGGGGGAGAGAGTGTGTGAGGAGGGTAGTGAGAGAGAGCTCCATTATTACAGTGAAACCCACGACTCTTTCTTTTTTTGTCTCTCTGCTTCTTCATTACGCGTCTCTACGGATCAAGCTCTCTGATCCCTGGGATAACAACACCAAGGATACACTCAAGGCTCTAACGGCCCGAGAAAGTCTGTTTGTAGTAGGTGGAAAGGAGCTCTAAAAAACCAAACAACAAAAAAGCCCAAGAAAGGGCTAAAAAGGGCTAGCACAATAAAAAGCGAGATAGAGGCACGACATCCAGGGGCCAAAGTTTCAGACTTTCCCACACAAATTTAAATGTGTAGGTGGAAAGTGAAGTACATACACAAGACAGTGGTGACTGAAACTGTAGAAGCCGTCGTTTCTACACCTATCACTAGATGGAAGGTCATAAGATGGAAGACTACTACACCCTGAAGCCTACTACACCGAAAAAGGGAGTTGGAACGCATGGTCGCTCAACACTCAACCCTCCGAGGGCAATCTTCAGGCCAAAGGGTGGAGAGAACCTAAAGGCCACACCGGAGCGAAAGTCCTAAGTGATGGAGGAAGACGCAAGGAAATACCCAAGACGCTCATAACCAAAGCCCGGGTAGGAACAATGCACCCTTAGGTGAGATTCGGACCATGGCGGGAGGATTCGTTGGCGGTGGCTATACTTCCTCTAGTAGAAAAGCATATACACGAAAGGCTAGGTATGAGGAAGTGTTCTCGACAAAGAGGCCCTCGAAGCAGGCAAGGTACCAGAAGATGGTCGCCATATCTTTTGGTGATAAAGACTATAAAGGGGTCCTTTACCCCCATGATGACACACTGGTGGTGACATTGTTAGTTGCCAACTATACTACTAGGAGGTTTTAGATCGACAATGACAGTTCGGCCGACATCCTCTTTTAGGATGCCTTCACAAAAATAGGGATCGACCATAGCCAACTGCGCCTCTCGCCCATGCCATTGAAAGTATTTTTAGGAGATGCAATACAAACTGTGGGCACTATAACACTACTTGTTGCTACTCGCAAAGGATCCTGCACTGCCACCACCATGATCAACTTCCTAGTGGTGAAGGCTCATTCGTTCTACAACGCTATCCTTGGGCACCCAACCTTGAATAGCCTAAAAGTTGTGACCTCCACTTATCACCTGAAGATGAAGTTTCTAACCGAAGAAGATGTGGGGGAAGTTCGTGGCGAGCAAGTACTAGCACAAGAGTGCAACGTGCAAGAGCTCAAAAAAATAGGAAGAGACGTCTAGATGACAGAAAACTAAGGTTCTAATGAAGCGCCACCAGTGCCACCTAAGCTCATCGATTGCGAGGTAGAAAAGAGAGATGAGCAAAACCTAAAGCAAGCAGAGGCGAATGAGCCCCTAGAGCTGGTGGTTTTGGACCCAAGTCACCCTAAAGCCACCACAAGGATTGGGACTAGAATTGGGCTTAAGATATGGCAAAATTTAAAGCAACTTCCAATCAAACACAAAGACGTGTTTGCCTAGAGTCATGAAGATGTGCTCAGGATTGACAATGAAGTCACTGAACATCGTCTCTATGTAAGCCCAGAAGTTATGAAATCCAGCAAAAGCAAATGAGTTGCAGCACGGAAAAGTATGCCACCAAAGCTGAGGAAGTCGACCGCTTACTAGCTGCAGGCTTTATTCGGGAAGCCCACTACACCAAGTGGCTATCTAATTTGATGCTAGCGAAGAAGGCAAATGAAAAATTGATGATGTGTGTTGACTTCACTGACCTAAACAAAGCATACTTGAATGACAGTTTCCCCTGCCCTATATTGACCTAAAAGTTGACTCCACAGTGGGACATCGCATGCTGAGCTTCATGGATGCCTACTTGAGATATACTCGAATTTGGATGAACCCAGACAATGAGGAAAAGACATCGTTCATAACAGATCAAGGCCTATATCATTATCAAGTTATGCCCTTTGGGTTGAAGAACGTCGGGGTCACTTACCAGAGATTGGTAAATCGTATGATCAAAAAGTAGATAGGCCGAAACATGAAAGTTGATGTTGAAGACACTTTGGTCAAAAGAAAGGAACCCAAGCACCACTTAGCCAACTTACGAGAAGCCTTTCTCGTACTGTGACAATACAAAATGAAGTTGAACCTAGCAAAATGTGATTTCGATGTAGACTTGAGCAAATTCCTGGACTTCATGGTCTCGAAAAGGGATATAATGGATATGAAGCCACCATGGAGAATAAACGAGGTACAAAGGCTAACTGGATGGATAGCAGCACTTAAAATTCATGTCAGAGGTGGCCATGGATTAGAGGATAGAAGCCCGTTGGACATGGGTGAAAGGTTAATAGTCATCGCACACCAACCTAGAATTCAAACTCACACATAATCAATCCCTAATTAATGACATAGTGGACGGGATAATCATCTTTGTGATACGCGTCGATGATACTTGCTAGAGGTATTAACTTCCCTAGTGTAATGGATAACTAATTCGACAAAGATCAGAGAAGGTTGCGCCATGAGACAAGCACCTGTGATCAGGTGGCTAACTCGTATAAATAGAGATTAGACACGGCTGAGGTAACTTCTTATCTCCATTCATTTTCAACATACTCACACAGATTATACACTGATTTAGGCATCGGAGGTATCCCTAGACACACCAAACCCCCTTTCACTTTTTGATTGTACGTTACAGGAAGAGATTGTCAATGCTATGAAACACGTCTGCACCAAATAGGTCAAAAGATACTGTCAAGAATGGACTAAATATGGTATTCGTCAACTATATGACCAAAAGTAGACTTGGGGGCTTCAAACAATGCTTATAAGAGACCAAAAAGAACAATTGGGCTAACAAATAACCTAATGAAAAGAGACTCACAACTAATAAAGATACTCAAAAGACATGGATTTGAAACGAAACATTGTTGAACAGCAATAAAGATTCTCTAGGAAGTAAAACTAGTGGAAGGATTGAGCAAAGAGAAATAGTCCACAGAATTAAGTCTGGTGTTAGGCAAGGGCTCTAATATCATAAGAGAAATTAAATAAAATCAAATTAGAGATTGACTAGAGAGGAGAAAAAGAATGAGAGAGAAAACTTTGAAGACAATATTTTTCTATTCTTAATTGTATTTCAATACAAAGCACAAGTCTCTATTTATGTGGAAACTACATGAATATGAGATAAAGTACGTATTTAAATCATTATGAAAATCAAATATCTTGATTAGATAATTATGAAAATCTAATGAAATAATAATTAAATCAAATTCTTAATTTGATATTATAATCTCTGGATTTCAAATTTTTATCTCACATACTAGTGCTTTTAAATATGGTTAAAGAACATGCTTTTGTTTCAAAATAAGTGGCTTGAGATTACCATTGAGAGAGAGAAGATGTTTATCACTTTGAATTTTCTTATGCTGTCTCTCTCAAAATATGAAAATGGAATTGGTGAGGAGAGACGAAGAGCATGAAAGAGAATTCATATAATCTAAACTATTTTGTAAAGCAACAAGCATTTCTCCCATTTTGGATTAATAGAGTACTCTATAAGTTTGATACCGGTTTGCTAAACATGTGAGAAGCACATGTTAAATATATAGAGAGGTAGTTATTTTAGAATCATGTTCTTCTCAAATGTTTAATTGGTATATGTTAAGTTTATATATTAGAATGGAGGAATATAAAATAAATAAATAAACTTTGTTCTTTTAGGAGCATGGGGATCTATCCAAAAGAAGTACTCAAGAGATTCAGTCAAAGAAAGAGAGAGAAGGGCTCATAAGCAGGTATACAAGAAAGATCGGCCTTTCTTTCGCCAGAATTATAACCAACGAACAAGCAAAAGACAAATCAAGGTAGCTTGCCTAGCAAGCCTATATGTACGCCAGAAAGATGGACCGTGCAAAGTCGAAGCGCCCGACCTAGAAAGAGCTTTCCTATATGTTAGGGAGCACTCAAATGGAACCTTAATTGAATACGGTGGACCTTCAACGTCTCATCTGGTAATAGTGAAGACTATTCAAGCTCTAAATGGTACATATAGTCATCTGACAAAAAGGATTAACATTAGGGGTGCTACCCGCCCTTAGTTGGGCCCTTCAACCTCATCTCGCTTGGGCCCCACCTAGATGACGGGAGGTGGATTGGCCTCCCAAGTCATCCGCCCACCCGTGTGCCTTAAACACCACAACATCCAAAAATCAAACCCCTAAACACCGAAAATCAAACCTAAATTCAAATAAATTAGAGTCTCGAGTTCAAGATACTGACAACTACAAGGTGAGATGGAGCAACGATTGGTTTCAACGATGGCGTGAGCTACGACAATGGAGATGGTGATGATGATGGCTAGTTGTGACAACGACGAGTGAGAGAGTTGAGAGAGAAGCTGAGAGAGAAAGGGCTGGCTTGAGAGAGAGTCGAGAGACGGAGGGAGGGGCAAATTGAGTTTTATTAACCCTTGTAATGGAATAAAGTCGTTTTGGAAATACTTAAAACGGCATCGTTTCATTATATATAATTTTTAATATATATATATATTTGGCCGGTAGGACTAGTGAAGACCCGTGAGCCAAGTCTCAGCCCGGCACCCACCTCCTCGCATCTCCTTAAGGTGTTAATTCGTCTGTCTGCCTACCATGTGTGGGCGGATGCCCCCGCCTACCCCAAGCTGGGGTCGGATGGGTGGGCAAGTTAAATGTGGGGGCCCACTCAGCGAGAATTAAAATTATGTAGTTGTATAGATTTTGCATCCTTAAACATCCATCATTATTATCCACTTTACAGTAATATTTGTCTTTGAAATGGAGTGAGTGGGAGCCCATTTCAAATTAGATATGCTCCAAAAGCTACCAAAAGAGAATATGCTAATATAGGACTTGTGTAGAAGATCAAACTTGTGTAGGAAACAAATAAATACAATATACACCATTTTTTAAAATATACTTTGCTACCGAAAATGATATCCAATTTGTAATGTCATTCCTAAAATACCAAAAAATAGGTGAGGATCTATTTGTGAATAGATGAGGAATGAGACGAAATGAGAAATTTGTGAATAGTAGTGGGATGGCTTGAATTATGATGTTTTATAAGATTTTGGCAAATGAGAAAGAAAAAATTAAATAAAAATATTATAAAGTTAAAATATTATTTTTTAATATTCTCCTCTTAAACTACCAAAAAGTGGTAAAATGTACTTTCGTTTAAGGTCTGATGGTCAAAATTATTTCACCTCACATGAAAGAGAATATGCATGTTTAAGGTCTGTATTTAATTAGAATTAGGCCAAGTATGTTATTTAACAAAAATGAGTAGTTTAAAAATGTAAATTTTCAACTTTAATAATTTAGCTGCAACATGTATTAATGCTAGAGCGCAAAACATATTATAATATTCACTTAATATTTTTGCTTTTAATTATTCTACAGCCTAAAGTTGTAACAAGACTTGTAAGGAATGTTGATTTCAATATTTATTTATTTATTTTCAAACCCATCAATAGAGCCTCGTAGTCAATGTATGTATAAATAACATTTAATGTCCCAAAACTTTTCGATGCAAGTTATGCAATCTACAGTGGGAGAGAGAGAGAAAGCTAATGGTTATGGAAGGGGAACTCTTCTTTTCTCTTTCTTTTAGTCCTAGATAAATATGGGACTATCATACTAATAAGGCGTAAAAAAAAAAAAATGGGAAATAAAATATAAGATATTTTGTAACAACTTGATCCAATCCTATTCCTTTGGGGTTAGTTTGGAATTTTAATTAGATTCGAGAGTTCAAAAGTTTCTTTTAAGACGAGTTAAAGTTTATTAGATGATTTTGAGATAATGGTAATAGATTAATATTTTTAGGAAGCCCAATCGAGATTTATTTGATTATTTGAATAGCCTAATCCATTCTATAGGTCCCATGAAATAGATCTAAACCCATGAGAACTAAGGTCCAATTTATTTATGAACTCCAAGTCCATGTACGTGTTCAATTTCAAATGCATTAGGGTTACAATTCTACAATTCTCTTCACATTAAAATTCTTAAACCTCTCTCTATATATATTAAGCCTCATGCACTGTAAGTGCATCTTCTTCCCAAGCCCTAGTTTTAGTCCTTTGTTTACCTTCAACACGCCGCACAATCACATGGACCTCACCCACAACATACACACATAGTCCCCTTCAGGAGTGTAGAGAATTCCAGGCGCTGCTAGTGTTGCACCCCTTGCCTATCAATTAATACTTTAAGGCGTTGACGATTTACTTTAAATATCCAACCATCCTTAAGATCTTCTATTTCTACCGCCCCATTTACAAAAATATTCTTCAATATAAAAGGACCGGTCTACCTAGACCGAAGTTTTCTTATGTGCTTATGGAGTCTAGAATCATATAAGAACACTCGATCATTAGGTTTAAACGTTTTTTTCAAAATATTTTTATCATGAAACGCTTTCATCTTAGTTTTATAGATTCTAGAGTTCTCATAAGCATCATTTCTCAACTCCTCTAACTCGGTCAACTGAAATTTTCTAAACTTACTTGCTTCTCCCATGTCAAAATTAAAATGCTTGATAGCCCAATAAGCTCGATGCTCAAGCTCCACAGGTAAGTGGTAAGGCTTTCCAAAAATAAGCCTATAAAGTGACATGTCTAAGGGTGTTTTGAAAGCTGTACGGTTGGCCCAAAGTGCATCAACTAGTCTCAAAGACCAATCTTTGCAATCTGGGTTGACCTTTTTTTTTCTAAAATTTGCTTAATTTCCCTGTTTGCAAGTTCAACCTGTCCATTTGTCTGGAGGTGGTAAGCAGTAGAGATCTTATATATCACCCCATATTTTTTCATCAAATTTTCAAAAGAACGACTGCAAAAATGCGTACCCCGATCACTAATGATGGCATGCGGTGTACCAAATCGAGATAACACATTCTCTTTGAGAAATTTAATTACTGTCCTATTATCATTGCTCCTACAAACTGCTGTCTCTACCCATTTTGACACATAATCTACTGCTACAATAATATATTGATATATAAAAAAATGAGGAAATGGTTCCATAAAATCAATGCCCTAACAATCAAAAATTTCAATCACTAAAATTGGGTTTAAGGGCATCATATTACGACGCGACATAACTCATAAATTTTGACACTTTTCACATGAGTGACAATAGATGTTTACATCCTTAAACAAGGTGGGCCAATAAAATTTACATTGCAGAATTTTTGCGGCTGTTTCTTCATTGAAAGTGGCCCCCACAAGCTTGGGAGTGAAAAAATTCCAATACACTAGCAATCTCCTCATCAAGAATACAACGCCTTAAAATTTGGTTAGGGCAGTATTTGAAAAGAAAAGAGTTATCCCAATAGAAATTACGTACCTCAATCATGAACTTCCTCTTGTCCTGAGCGCTCCAATCTACCGGTATCTCACCTGCAGCCAAATAATTCACAATGTGAGCAAACCATGGTAGAGAAGTAATAGAAAGTAAATGCTCATCGAGAAAATCATCCCTGATTGGCAGGTGGTCAGAGTTGTTCTCTAATGTGAGTCTCGAGAGATGGTCAGCCACTACGTTCTCCACTCCTTTCTTGTTTTTGATGGTGATGTCAAATTTCTGCAAAAGTAAAAGTCACTGTATTAGTCGCGCCTTAGCATCCTTCTTTGTAAGAAGGTACTTAAGGGCTGCATGATCTGTGAAAATAATAATAAGAGAACTAATCAAGTAAGCACGAAACTTATCCAAAACAAACACTACAGCTAGCAACTCTTTTTCAGTGGTGGAGTAATTCATCTGAGCACTATTTAGAGTTCTACTAGCATAGTAAATGACAAAAGGCTTCCCCTCCATTCGCTGTCCAAGAACAGTACCTATAGCAAAATCACTAGCATCACACATTATCTCAAAAGGTAAAATCCAATCAGGTGGTTGTATTATGGGTGCTAAGATAAGCTTGCCAATTAGCGTTTTAAAGGCCTCTTGACAAGTTGTGTCCACTCAAATGGGGCATCTTTAGCTAGGAGGTCACATAGTGGTCTAGATATGGTGAAAAAATTATGTATGAACTTCCTATAAAAGCCCGCATGACCAAGAAAGGATCTCACATCCTTTACTGTCCTAGGTGTAGGCAACTTTAAGATTAATTCAATCTTAAATTGATCAACCTCTATCCCCCTAAAAGAAATAATATGCTCTAAGACAATACCTAAAGGTACCATAAAGTGACATTTTTTCCAATTCAAAACCAATTCTTTCTCGTCACAACGGGTTAACACTCTCTCTAAATTCAATAAGCATGTATCAAAAGAAGATCAAAAAACAGTTAAGTCGTCCATAAAAACTTTCATACAATTTTCAACCATGTCACTAAAAATGCTCATCATGCAACGTTGAAAAGTAGTAGGTGCATTACACAATCCAAATGGCATTCTATAAAAAGCATAAGTACCAAAAAGACAAGTGAAAGTGATTTTTTCCTAGTCTTCTAATGCAATTTCAATTTGATAATAACCAGACTAACCATCCAAGAAACAATAGAAAGGATGTCCAGCAATACGCTCAAGAATTTGATCAATAAAAGGGAGAGGAAAATGGTCTTTCCGAGTGGTAGTATTCAATTTTCTATAATCAATGCACATTCGCCACCCAGTCACAAGATTTGTAGGGACTAACTCTCCCAGGTCATTCTTCACCACAGTAACACCGGACTTTTTAGGAACAACCTGTGTAGGACTTACCTATTTACTATCAGCAATAGGATATATGATTCCTGCATCTAATAGTTTCAACACTTCATTTGTCACCACTTCTTTCATAATGGGATTAAGCCTACGCTGAGGGTCTCTATAAGGGCTAGTTCCTTTCTCCAAATTAATTTTATGAGAACAGACTACGAGACTAACACCTTTTATATCAGCAATGCTCCAACCTAAGGCTGACTTATGCTCACTTAGGATCCGAATTAATTTATCACCTTGAGACTCAAACAATTCCGATGAGATAATAATAGAAAAAGTATTACCTGGACCAAGGAAACATGCTTTAAACCCTTAGGCAGCGGCTTCAATTCAACTTTGGGTGCTTCCACACTTGAAGGAATTTTCTTTTTCACTTCTTTCAGGCAACTCCTCAAGTTTCGGTTGCCATGCCCGAGTGCCATAATCCTGAATTCTATAAAAAAAGCACAAATATCAACTACATCAAATGGATCACTTTAAGAATTAAACTCAGAATTAACAAGAAAATACTCAAGGGGATCAAAATCATGAGCTGTAGAACTCCCCTATCCATGAGTGAGTTAATCATGTATATCTGGTGGCTCTCTTCATCATCTTATGGCTGTTTTGCAATATAGAAGATATTCACCTCGAGGGTCATGTTTTCAAATGACAGCTTCATGAGCCCATTCCTACAATTAATAAGAGCATTAGCAGTGGCAAGAAAAGGCCTATCTAAAATCAAAGGAATTTTAGAAGTAGTACCAACAACAGAGCTAGAGACAAGAATTAGGAAATCAACAGGATATTAAAATTTGTCAATTTGAATTAGAACATCCTCTACCACACCTCGGGGTACTTTGACTGAACGGTCAGCCAATTGCAATACCATAATGGTTGGTTTGATTTCTCCTAACCCCAACTGCAAATAAATAGAATATGGCATTGGATTCATGCTAACTCCTAAATCTAGCAAAACTTGCTCAAACTCATGATTTACAATGTTGCATGCAATGGTTGGACAACCAGGATCTTTGTACTTGGAAGGAATCCGCTGCTCAATTAGAGCACTAACTTGTTCTATCAAGAACACTGTCTTCCTCACATGGTGCTTCCTCTTAACTATATACAAATCCTTAAGTACTTTTGCATAAGTGGAAACTTATTTAATCACATGCAAAAAAGGAAGATTGATTTTTACCTGCCTTAGATTCTCTAGGATTTCATTTTTAGGATCCAGAGTTTGCTTGCTTGATTTTAAAGCTTAAGGGATGGTACCTTAACAAGACTCTTTGTCACCTCGGGTTCCTTTGGCGGCTCGGCATCACTACTATCTTGACCCTTTTCCATATCCTCTGATTTGTTCGTTGTTGGGATATGTAATGGTAATGGCTTTCCACTTCGTGTCACAATGTTATTCACATCCTTCAAATTCTTTTGCGCCATGTGTTGACCATAGGGTGCGGACTGAACTTGAGAAGGGAACTTATCTCGCTCATTCACACTCAAGGAGCTCATCCATTTGGACACTTGGCTCTTTATCTCCTTATTTTCTTCACCAACTTGCGTAATTAAAAATTCAAATTTTTGGTTAGTCTTACCCTGTGCATAAAAGCATGCAAAGTGTCTTCTAAAGGACTCCTAGAAGATAAAGGTGCATGATATGGTGCAGAATATGATCTAGGAGATTGTGCAAGCGGTTGGTTTTCAAACTTTCAGCTAAAATTGGGGTGATTGTGCCATCCCGGATTATAAGTATTAGAGAAAGGTGAAAAAGGCTTCTTGTACATACCTAAGACATTACATTGTTCCTCATACATCCCTCTCATTTCAGCAAATGTGGGACACTCTTGAGCGAGATGATCTACCCCGCCACACACAAAACATGGTCCAAAAGATTCTGCATGATTAGCACGTGTGTTGGTTTTAAGTCCTTAGTCTTTAACAAATCTAGCTCCCTAGTGAGCATCTCAACCTTAACCTTTAGGCTATCCTCTTCTCTGAGATGGTAAATTCTACTACCATTTGGTTTCCTGCAGGTCGTGACCTATTTGTGTTCTCACTAGCACTAGGTCCAGTGCAAGTGTGAGCTTTTTCAGCAAACTCATTAAAGTATTCTATGGCCTCATCAGGATCTTTATGTAAGAACTCACTATTACACATCATCTCCACATATTGGCGCTCTCTAGGTGTAAGTCCCTCGTAAAAATAGCTCTCTAAGTGCCAATCATCATGCCCATGGTGATGACACATACTCAACAACTCCTTAAATTTCTCCCAAGACTGATACAAAGTCTCACTGTCCTTTTGTGCAAAGGTAGATATTTGCCTTTTTAAAGCGTTGGTATTATATTGGGGAAAGTATTTATTAAAGAAGACCTGAGTCATCTCATTCCATGACCCAATAGATCGTGGTCTCAGCGAGTATATCCAACTCTTAGCTCTATCCTTCAAAGAGAAAGGAAAGAACTTAAGGCTCACGATGTCATCAGTTGTATTTTGACTATGAAAAGTCACAACTACTTTCTCAAACTCTCTAATGTGCACATATGGATTTTCATTTTTCAAGACATGAAAAGTAGAGAGTAACTGTATCATCCCTGCTTTAAAATCCAGTTGGCAAGTATTAGCTGGAAACATGATGCATGATGGTATGGCTATGCGTGTAGGGTGGAGGTAATCCTGAAGGGTCCAAGTGGGTTGATCTCCGTGTTCACTTATTTCTTAAGGACTAGATGGATTGTCAAATAAAGAATTTAAAAAGTTTGATTCTGACTCTAGCACAGGCCTACATGCAAATCTACCCAAAGTGTCTATATATCTGTACATGCAAGGTAACAAAATAATAAAAATACTATAAAAAGAAAGAAGAAAAAAAAATGTAGCAAGCTAAAAGAAGGAACGAAGTTACCGCATTTACAAACTGCTGAAAAGAAAAACTACCTAACAATTCTTCTATTGTCTCCCTGGCAACGGCGCCAAAATTTGATTACGTCCAAAGAATAACGCGGTAATTGTAGTAAAACTTTGGGGAGTCGATTCCACAAAGAGACAAATTAAAAGAATAGTAGAAGGAACAAAGAAATTAAAGAAAAATATTAAATGATTAATGGAGAAGAAAGATTAATTTTAAATACAAATTAAAGTAAAGTAAAGTGACTAACGAAAAAAGTACTCAAATTTGACAAACAGTAAAATATCGGGAATCCCTTGCACCAATCTTCTATTTTAATTATTCTTAATTCATTGAATAACTCAATTGGGAACTCAATTCTCAAAATTCCCAATCTGAAGATATAGATTTATAAACCAAGATTAAACCAAATGTAACTTTTTGAAAAATCATTCACCACTTTTAAAATACATAAATTATTATCATTATTGAGAAAATTCAACGATGACAATATACTTAGGAAGCGATATTGCAGCAAAAAATTAAATCAATATAGATAAATAATTGATCCAAACATAATCAAAAGCTAATCCATTCAATAGAAAAAGTATGATTGAATTCATAAACAGAATAAATTCTATGATTATTCGGAGAAGAAAACATCATCAATAAATTGAGAATGATAAAACAAAAGAGTTTTAGTAATTGAAAATCAAATACATAAATTAAAAATAAATAAAAATACCATCTATTTTACAAGTTCATCCCTAACCCTACTTGAGAATTTAGTTACTCATAAATATAATGGATAATAAAAATATCAAAGAAAAAATAGAGCAAACAACTGCATTGGAATTTTTATTTCTCAATCTATGTTGCGCGTCTTCTCCTCGTGTCTCTACTCCCCGTAGGTCCAGCCAAAAAAATTCCCCCCCTTGTGTAGCCTTCAACTTCCCATTCAAAATCTCCAGCTTGCATCCAAAATTGAAACTCCAAAAGAAAGGCCCGTGTTGCATGCCGCTCAAAACTCTCCTTGTTGCTGTGTATCTCATGTCCAAGAGCCAAGCAAAAGACTTGGTTTTTGAATTGAAGTTGGGCCCGCATGTGTGCTGTGTGTCTTTCTTAGCTAAAATGTGTGCTGCATCCATTACTTTCCAAACTAAAAATTGGGCCCCACGTGCACATGTGATTCTTTTCTCTCTTTTTTTTTTTATGTGCTTTTCATTTCTTGACCCTAAAATCCAACAGAAATATTTGAGATCTAAAATGTTAAGTGTAAAGTCCAATTGTAAATTATCTCTCACCAACCAATAATGCAATATTTGAGATCTAAAATATTATAAAATCGTGCCCAAATATATCTCAGTGTGAATAGATATTAAATTCAATAATATAAATTATATCTCATTATTTCTATTCACATTTTAGTATTTTAATCCAATAATAGAGTATTTAGAGTACACTTCCGCGTACTCATCAAACTCCCCAACTTACTCATTGCTAGTCCAACAACTAAACGGGGCCTTAAACTCATTTTAAGTGGACCCCACAAAACTTACTCTATTAACTCAATTCAGCTCAACATCCAAATGCAGTCTAAGGAGACGTTTGAATTGAGAGATAGTTTGTGAATAGTAGAATAAAATATTTTTAGAATATTTTTTTTAATATTATTATTATTTTAAGATTTGAAAAAATTAAATTATTTATTATATTTTGTGTAGGAAGTTGAAAAAGTTGTTTTGAAATTTGAAAAAGTTGAATTGTTTATTATATTTTGATGTGAGAATTTGGGAAAGTTGTTTGGGACTTGAAAAAAAAATATTATTATTTTTTGTGTAAGAATTTGAGAAAATTGTAATGATGAAAATGAGATGAGTTGAGATGGGTTGAGGAGATTTGTGAATACAAATAGAATTTTTCTACGAAATAGTTCTCACGATATTTTCCTAATGTCATTAATCTCTAAATCACAACATTAAGCTTTATATCACAATTGCCAATAAGGGTGTAGAACCGGGCCGGATTTTTCCTAGTCCGGTCCAAAACTCAGAATTTGGGAGCATTCGGGTGGTTATCCACCCGGATTACACCCGGCGGATTAGATAAACCTAGATCCGGTTACGAAACCGGTTTTGCGACCCGGTTATCTCTAACCGGTTTTGTTTTTTTGTTTTTCTTGTTTTTTAAAAACTCTTCAACAATGTGAAAGAAAGAGTGCCATTGATTTCAAAGAGAATGGAGATTTGAAGTCTCCTACAGATCAAGGTTGATTCTGTCATTTATACAAAACAAAATATTAGGACCTTGGACATTAGCAAAGCATCAATTTATTTTGCATTATTATTAGTTATCATATATTATTATTTGTTTTATTCTTTGCAAACTAATATTTTGCATTGTGATGTAACAACAATATTATTTATTTTGCATTGTTATTTATTTTTTTTTATTTTAAAAAAATTAAAAGTCTTTAAATTATTTTAAAAAAAATATGGGCAATTTAAATATGATATCATTTTTTTTTTAAAAAAGTGCTATAAAAATATTTTTTAAAGTTTTAAACAGTTTTTTTAAAGTATTAATATTTAATCCGGATTAAATCCAGTTACAATCCAGATTAAATATAGTTATAATCCAAATATTCGGATTTATAGCCAAAAAAGGAAAAAAAAATCGAGATACAACTTGGATATCAGGTTATTCAACCAAATTATTTTATTTTCTAAAAAACACTGCTTTTGTTGCAAATTTGATAATACAAGTTGTTTGATCAGTACTTGCACAGAAAATATTCGACAATGTTATTTATTTTGCATTGTTATGTATTAGTTTAATTAGTTGTGATGTATTATTATATATTTTGTTCTTTGTAAATTTATGTTTTGCATTGTGATGTAACAACAATATTATCTATTTTGCATTTTTATTTATTTTGCTCTTTAATTTATTTATTTTTATAAAAATCTTTTAAAAAGTGTTTAAATTGTTTTTTCTAATAAATCTAGACAATTTAAGCATGATATCATCAGAGTTTTTTAAAAAAAAAAAAAAACGGAATAAAAACATTTTTTTTTTAAGTTTTAAAGTCTTCTTTTTTATTAAAAAAATATTAAAAATTCAGATTAAATCCAGTTATAACCCAAACCCAGATATGGGTTTATAGTAAAAAAAGTGAAAAATCCGGATATTTGATTACAAATCGGATATCCAAATTGAAGCTAAGTACTCATCTGGATTATTTCAGAATTAATCCGGGTGGTTATCCGTTCTGATTTTATTATTTTAACATCCGGATCCGGTTGAAAACCCCTAATTGCCGGGATACTCTCCCCAAAATAAAGACTACTCTCTCTCCCTCCGTCGGGATGGTTAAGAGCATTCTCATCCGGTTTCTTAATTTTTTCACTAAATTTTAGCTAAAAAGGACACTCCTTATAATTTTATCTTAAATTTTACTCATTTTCAAAAAAATTTCTACATCTCATTCTCTATCATTTCTCTATTATATTAAAATAATATTATTCTATTATCTCTTTATTACTTTTTTTTCTTAATTCTATTTACAAACTTAACTACTCAATATATTTTTTTTTTATGTTTCGAACTATTATTCTAATGAATATTTTAAACAAAAATTTAAATTATTTTTTTATAGGTATGATAATATTTTTAAAATTAATTTTTTTTATATTTTAGTAATTGTTTAAATTATTTTAAAAATTATTATTTAAACTATAATAAATATGAGTTCGAGAGAAAGTGTAAATGATTGAAAGAATGATTTATTTTATTTATTAGAATAAAATTTTGATAAAAGAAGATTTAGAGAATGAATAGTAATTTTTTATATTTAGAAAATTACTATTTATCCATAAATTAAAATCTTAAAGTAGGAAATGAAATAAATGGGAATTTTTCAGCTTTTTCCTAAATAATTTTCTATAATTTAGGGACTAAGAGTGAAATAGGGTACGGGGGTGGGAATGCTCTAATATGTTGGGTGCCGTCGAGAAGAATCCGTTTTCGTGGCTCCCAAGCACCCGTCAGATTCAGAAGTTCACGAAGAACCTGACTATTCAGCCAGTATTTACCTGAAGAATTATTCAAGCAATCGGAAGAGAACAGTTAAAGCTGTCTCAGGCAAACTTGGTGAGTCGATTATGTTTGGTTTTATCTGCTCAAGACAACAACTGTTACTCACATACAGGAGGACCCAACTGGGTTTCATTCAGAAAAATGCATTCTTTTTGGTCAAGTCATTTGCATCAATAGGTTTATTTCAATATGAGGACAAGCAACAAGAAGGGAAACCTTCTTTTACGGTGTCTTACCTCATAAATTCTTGTGGGTTGTCCCCAAAATCAACTATTTTGGCTTCCAAGAATGTAGACCTTGAAAACCCAGATAGACCAGATTCAGTGCGTAACCTACTCAAAGAGAATGGATTCACCGATATCCAAATCACTAAAATTGTACAAAGCCGCCCACAATTGCTTTTATCTGATCCTGGTAAAAGCCTTTTGCCCAAAATTGAGTTTCTTCGTTCTGTAGGGGTTCCAAGCTCTGAACTCCAGAAAATCATCACCATGTGCCCTGAACTACTGCGAAGAAGCTTAAATCAACATCTTATACCCTGCTATAATTTTCTCAAGAGCGTACTTCTTGAAGATGATAAAGTCATCACTACTTTAAAGCGCTCGTCACGGGCCTTTCTAAATAGTGTAGTGGATAATATGGTTCCAAATATTGAACTTTTGAGAGAGATTGGAGCGCCTCAATCTACCATCTCTCTGCTGGTGACTAATTTTCCGGATACAGCGTTCATTAAGCATAGTAGGTTTGATATGGCTCTCCAGGAGGTGAGAGAAATGGGATTTGATCCTTCAAAATCGGCGTTTGTCATTGCAGTCCAAGTGATTTTAAAAGTGAAGAAACCAAAATGGGAATCTAAATTGGCGGTTTATAAGAGGTGGGGTTGGTCCAAGGATGTTGCTTTCTTAGCGTTTAAAAGGGCTCCCCAATGTATGCTTGTATCAGAAGAGAAGATTTGCAAAGCAATGGACTTCCTCGTAAATCAAATGGGTTTCTCTTCTGAAGATATTGCTAGAAATCCTACTGTTATACTATTAAGCGTGAAGAAGAGGATTATCCCTAGATGTTCAGTTGTTAAAATTTTGCAAGCCAATGGTCTTCTCAAGAACTATATAAGCTCATCGACTTTCTTACTACCTATTGAAAAGCGCTTTCTTGACAAGTTCGTGATCAAATTTCTGGATCATGCTCCTCAACTGATGAATGTATATCGAGCACAGATTGAACTTCTTGATGTAGAAATCCAATCTACTAAGGTAAGGACTGAACGGTTGTAACAATTGAATTTAAACTTGGATATCTTGGTTGCTAATCTTTCAATTTTGTTTATTTTGTGTTAGATTTGAAATATCTGTATGGGAATATAGTTTCCAAGACAACAATCTGGGATAAATTAGCAGTTTCAAAATAGACGTTTCAACTTATGTTTGTAACCACTATGTACAGGAAAAAGGATCCATAGTTGGAGCCTCCTTGATAAAGGGACATGAATAATTCTGATGGCTTTAGCTTTATCATGCAACTTTTCTAAGTACTTTACTTGATTTGTGCCATGTTCGCAGTGTATATGGCATCATGTATCTAGTAATGCCATCGACTCGCCTTCAATTGGGTCAGTAATGAGATTTCATAGAAATTGAGTCTTGACAATGTTGAGTTTTCAAAGCAGATTGAGAACAATTAGCAATTTTGAATTGAGAATCTCTTCATAGGACTTGTGTTATTATGTATGCGACCTAAATATATTAAACTGAAATTGAATTGACTTATTATATTTCCACTTTTGTACGCTCCAATATCAGGGATGATTTATGATGCTGTCTTACATAGCTGATTTGTATATATACTGTTCTCTGGTTGTATGCTTCTACTCTCTGCGAGTGAACCATTGCCCTTTTACAAAACCAGCAAACTCAAAGGGGCTCACAACCCATTATTTCAAGTGTAATGCTAGGGGTAGTCGGGCGGGGTAAGCGGCATGCAGTTGGCCCGACGTGGCATTTGCCACGTCAATTAAAAAAAAAGAAAAAGAAAAAGAAAAAGAAAAAGAAGAAAGAAAAGTCAAATGCGAAAACAAGAAATGCTGGAAAATTACGTAGCTTCTTCTTCAAGTTTCATTTCTAGCCCTTCCGAGAAGCTGTGGCTAGAAGCTTTGGGTTGTAGTGCCGAAGACCCACCATTGTTCTTGCTTTGATTGTTGAAAGGGAGTGGAAAAAGAACTGGGAAAAACGCTGAGTAGTCGCGTGGGGGGTAAGCGTCATCTGCATTTGGTCTTCGGCGTCGTCGTCAGTAAACAAACCGGTAAGAAATCACAGTGGGTCTTCGTCTTCTTCTTCACAGTGCTCTACTGTGTGGGTCTTCGTCTGCTTCTTCACCGTGTGGTAAGAAATCACAGTTTGGGTTGTGCGGCTTTGAATGTATTGGATGGATGAATTTGCTCTGTTTTGAATATATTTTCTGAAGCTCTGTTGTGAGGCTTTTTCTTTACAATGGTTAAAGAAATTCTCTTTTTATGGGTTTTGGTTCAACCAGTCTGGCAGCTTCCTACAATCTCCATGCAAAAGAAAAAAACTATACAATTAATAATGACCCTTCTTATTGATAATCCAGTGACAATTAGAAAAAAATATATTTCTTATTTGATGCATGATTGTGATATGAAATTGTGCAGTTTGATGCTCTTAATCTGTTGAATGGCTTCACGAATTTTCTGAGCAAGGCCAACTGTTTTGTGGTGCTACAAGGACAAGCTTGAACTCAACAGGTGAACTTTACCGCACGTAATGAATGTTTCTCCAATATGATGCCCCATATACCATAAAGGGATGTGCTGCATTATTTGATTTAGTTATGAACCACTGGCATTAAGATAGGATGTGGATGTCTTCTGATAGTATATCAAGAGCACTCGAAAAGTGATATCTACTTCCTAAAAGATTAAATTTTATTGGATTATAAAATTTGCTGCACGTGCACATTTCCATGTGTATACATAAATTTAATTGGAAACCATTGCTCTTTTTCACAGGAGCACTAAAAGAGAATTAATTGCTCTTTTTCTCACGAGCACTAAAAGAGAGTTAATTGCATGACTACATGAAATAATTAGTTTTGGAAGTAAATTAAATGTTTGCATTGTTGCAAAAAGTTTAATTTAGTCGGTATTTTTTAAACATGTTGAATTAATTGAACTATTTTGCTCCTATAAGAATGGTTGTATAATTTTTTTATCTTAGTTGAAAGATTTTCAGCATGGAAAAAGGGGAAGAAAACCCATCTCTTTTAACACCATGTAGTTCAAATCCCCCAACCACAGTATGTTATTTTAATGCTAACGCTTGTTAGGAGTTTGTCAACCTCGTACTTGCTAATTATCATTATTATTGTTATGTTAGGACATCCCAACAATTACTCCAAACTTTCCAAATTACTTGCACGGTTACCTTGGACCAGGGCCTACATGGTCATCACCTTATAACACATATCCAAATGCATACCAATGTCCAAACAATATTCAGGTGGTGATGCAAATGCTTTGTTTTGTTTGTTGGGTTTTTTTTTTTTTTTTTTTTTTTTTCTGTTTTTGGGAAGTTTAATTGCTTTCATTTTTAGCAGAATACTGGTTACCCATTTCAATATGGGATGAGACCTCCGACTTTTCTCATGGCTACAAGCTCCGGAACCACTGAAAGATTCGAAGAGGATACACCCGGATGTAGGAAAACTGAAGCGCCATGTTTCTCCTCTAGGGTTCATGAAATAGGTGAAGAGGATAGGCCAAATTTAGGAAAAAATGACGATGTCACTATCGGGACATCTCAGTTAGACCGAATGGATGGTGGTGATACGATTGAGGAGTCAAAAGCAGGAATGGAGTTTGATTCTTTTGATGAATTAATGAGTTATTATAAGCTATATGCTAAGAAATGTGGGTTTGGATCCATGACACAAATGAGTGAAAGGGATGACGAAGGGAGTGTCAGATATGTCACTCTTGGTTGTGCTCATGGGTGAAAAGCTCGGAATAGGACAATGAATGTCGCCAAACCACGCCCGACAGGAAAGACTGACTGCAAGGCGAGGATTAATGCCTTAAAAGTTGATGGGAAGATGAGATTAACCACAGTTTGTAATACCCACAATCACGGTCTGAGTCCACAGAAATCCCGCTTCTTCTGATGTAATTGCGAAGTTAGTGAGACAGTAAAAAGAGTACTAGATACTAACGACCTGGCTGGGATTCAAATGAACAAGAGTTTCGGATCTCTTGTTGTGGGCATGGGAGGATTTGAAAACCTCCCAGTTTTGGAAAAAGATTGTTGCAACTACATTGATAAGGCAAGAAATTTACGACTTGGAGCAGGTGGGGCTGGCGCGCTTCAAGACTATTTTTGTAGGATGCAGTACAAGAACCTCTGATTTTTTGCCTTGGTGGATTTAGATGATGATGGCAGGTTAAAGAATGTCTTTTGGGCAGATCCACGCAGTAGGGCAGCTTGTCAAGATTTTGGTGATGTGGTAACATTTGACACCATGTACTTGACAAACAGATATGGGATGCCATTTGCACCCTTCGTTGGTGTAAGCCATCCTGGGCAGTCGATTCTCTTGGGTGCAGGGTTATTGTCCAGTGAGAACACAGAGACTTTTATATGGTTATTTCAGCCCTGGCTCCAGTGTATGGATGGTATAGCCCCACCAACTATTATTACTGACCAAGACAGAGCAATGAAAAATGCAATTGCTCTTGTATTTCCAAATACACAACATAGATTTTGCCTCTGGCATATTCTAAAAAAAGTCCCTGAGAAGCTTGGCTCCCATCATGCCTACAAAAGTGGCCTGAAAACCCAGCTGATGAAATGTGTGTATGACACTTAAACCATTAAAGAGTTCGAGAAATCTTGGGAAGAGTTAATTAGCACGTACAGCTTAGAGGAGAATGTCTGGTTGCAAAGTTTGTACGCAGAGCGCACACATTTGGTATCGGTATTTCTAAAGGAGTATTTTTGGGCTAGCATGAGCACAACATAGCGGAGCGAGAGCATGAATGCATTTTTTGATGGATATGTTCATGCGAAAACAAACTTGAAGGAGTTTGTCGACCAGTTTAACAATGCCTTAAGAAAGAAAATTGAGAATGAAATCAGCTCGGACTTCCACTCATTTAGCGTTACCATTCCATGCATATCTAGATCTCTAATCGAAAAGAGATTCCAAGAGTTGTACACGAATGCAAAATTCATGGAAGTTCAACAGCAAGTTTTGAGTGTGCTCGATATGGATCCATCTCTACTGAGACGGGATGGTGTGACGAAGACCTACCTAGTAGAAGATGAAATTTAGGTTGAGGAGTTCACAAAACATGTTACATATTATGTGGACTTTAAAGAGGAAGGCTGCGATGTAAGTGTTCATGTGGGTTATTTCAAATAAAGGGGATACTGTGTAGGCATGTCTTGGCCATATTCAAATGTAATGGGATAAAGTATTTGCCAGATAAGTACATTTTAGATCAGTGGCGGAATGACATCAAACGGAGACACACGTTAATCTACAGTACCAACGACACAGGAAATCAACGGAAAGATACTAATAGATATTCAAGTATGTTGAATATCTGTTATCGAATGATTACACTAGCAATGGGTTCAAAAGAGCACACTGAAGATGCAACTAAAAAGTTATATGCAATTATTGATCTATATCATAGAAACCAATAACCCCCTTCAATGACCCAAACGACTTCCATTGTTGGTTTAACCGCAAACGACACAACTACAGCTAGTATAATTCGCAGCAAGTACTCAGTCCACGAGTTGTGCGCGGAAAAGGCATACCCCCATCTCTGAGGAGAGTATCCAGGATGGAGCAAGACATGCAAAAAGTTAAAGCGAGGACGAAGAAAGCAAATGTAAAGGGAAAATATAAAGAGGTTTGATATTTATTATCTATGCAATATTTGCCAGATCTCTTGTTCATTTGGGTTGGTTTATTTATGCACAGAAAAATGCTGATATATAGTTTTTAAAATTTTTGCTTGGTTATTAGTGAGATGGAGGAGATAGGCCAGCCCAAAACACATGTATGAATTTATTTGGGCCATCCGAGACTGATCTTGTAACTGGAGGAAACGTGCAGGTAAACACTATTACAGTTGCAAAATTGATGCCTTACTTGGAGTAGCATTTGCCACATACATGCGAGATACTTATATTCTTTCCATTTTTTTGTTATAATCTAGATACTTATATTTTGCCATTTTTTTGTTATAATTTATCTATCCCTAGACTGTTCCAGTTAGCTCAACTTTTGATATTAGTGGAGGCCAAAATATGGTTGGGAATCAAGAAGGTGTAATATTTTTAAACTTTTGATATTTTTAATAGTCATATTGATGTTACATTAATAAGGTTGGGAATATTTATTCTTTACAGATGGAACTTGGAGTGGCCGTATCACAACCTGGGTTGGATGGATCACAACCCATGCAATGATATGGTTGAACCAGATTGTAAGATGGTTGGACGAAGAAATCGTGGGAGGACGGGGTTTTTGTGGGTTATTTGTAGGAACGAAGCAAGCTTGTCAAGTAATATGTTTTGTAATTATTTTTGGAGGACTTATTGCAAGTTGTAGTTTTTTGGAAATATATTTTCAAATGTGGTTAGAAAGAATGACACAAGTTGTAGTTGTAATTAATTTTGTGGGAAGAAAGCAAGGTGGTCCAAGTTATAGTTTCTCTAAGCTATTTATTTGGGAAGAAAGCTTAGCTTGCAAGTTTGAAATTGTAATTTTTAATTAGTTGTGGTTATAAAGATGCAACTTCCTGGTTATTCTCATTATTCTAATTGTTGTGGGAAGAAAGCATAATTTTAGTGGGAAGAAAGCATGATTTTAGTGGGACGTGCAAGAATTTTTTTTTTTAATAGGAGGAAAAGGTTTCATGCAAGTTATAGGTTACTTTTTAGTTGTTGTGATGATAAGAAAACATTGTTGGTTTACTGGGATGTGCAGGAATTTTTTTTTAACAGGAGGAAAAGGTTTCATGCAAGTTATAGGTTGCTTTTTAGTTGTTGTGATGATAAGAAAGCATAATTTTAGTAGGATGTGCAGGAATTTTTTTTTTTAATAGCTCGGAAGATGCAACTTGCAAGTTATAGGTTGATGTTGGCAATACAGATGAAATACATACCTTTTAATTAGTTGGTTTAACGATTTTCCTGGTCATACTTCAAGTAATACTTAGAGGGATGGGGAAAGTAACGATGGAACTTGTGTATGCCAATATTGTGCCATTTATGCACTATGTTTGAGAGAGTTTTGGCACAAATTTGTGTATGTTAATATAGTGCAAAAATGGCACTATAAACGTGGGAAAATCCTAATACCACAACCACGGGCAGCTACTTTCAAGCTATCCTAATATACAAGTTTTGGGGGCAATAGGTAGTTATTAAGGTATATGCAAATATCGTACCTATCAAAAAAGACAAAAAAGAAAAAAATTTTCAAATGCCAATATTGGCCAGCATGCACATATTGGCCAGATAGTGAGACCGTAAAAACTGGTTCCTTTGCTAATGGTAATGAGAAAAAGAAAAATAATAATATACAAATCAAAATCAGTTCTCTAAGCTATTTTATAACATTTCAACTACAAATTCACTTCTCCAAGCTATTTTATAACACTTAAACTACAAATTCAGTTCTGTTTTTAATGTTATAAAACTACAAATTCAATTCTATCTCTAAGCTATTTTATAACATTTAAACTACAAATTCAGACTATAATTTGCAACATAAACCACTACCACTTTACCAAGTAACAACAAACAACTATCACAAAACCCCAATATAGCTGGGGTAGGAATTGTGAACGTTTTAGGAGAGCTTCTCTCTCAAGAAGGACCAACTCCTTTATTCGAATCTTCTTATTTCTACTGGATAGCATCATGTCTCTCTTCTCGATATCATCCACTATTTTACGGAGCTGAATCAGTTTCCTTTCAACATCGATAAGTCTCTTCTTGATCTCTTCCTCTTTCCTTAAGCGTTCATTTTGTATTTCTTGTAGATCCGATTGTATGTATTGACTATCAACCCACTTGAAATATTTGCAATATGGTAATCCCTAATATTTAACACAAAAAAGTGTTAGATGTATGTAATAGGCAATCAATATATTATTTCAAGTGACATTACAAGAGTACTAGTTACCTTTGTATTGTACTTTGGACACCCTAAGAAGGGTTGTCCTGGATTTCTTTTAGTATTAGCGCATCTTAATGTAGCTTCAATATTACAGAAGCACAATGGTTTCGCTGACGATGAAGAAGACAGTGATGATGAGGACATTTTAAAATGAACCAAAAATGTTATACTGTTGTTGGCCAGGTGCAATACTATAGGCATAAAATGTAGTAAATATATCTGTTGGAATGGGCAACTACATAAAAAAATCAGCTATAATAACTCTTATTTTTTTTTAATGCAAGGACAATTGACAATTAACTCCTAATCATAAAATAACATAAACAATAAGCTAGATTGTGGAGAAGTTAAGGAGGTTGACAGCTATAAGTTTTGACATGGAAATGAACATATCAATTATTCTTTTCCTTTCCATGGATAAACATAACATGGCAGCTTATCAAGATTTTCAAGCACCTAAACAAGCACTGCAAGAAAGAGCACAAGCCTAAAAAGCTAGTGAGTCAAATATCATGACAAAATTGGCAGCTACTTTTATAGCTTACCAAACTGCAAACATTAATTCAGACCTTAAATACAAAGCAGTAATACAAGGCAAGCTCAAACTTTCCAAACCAAACACTCACCCAACAAGAAAAAAAAAAGTTTAAAACCACAGGTTGTCCGTATACACTATAGTGTATACCAAATAACAAAAATTGTTATACTGTTATTGGCCAAGTGCATTACTATGGGCATAAAATCTGATAAACAAATTTGTTAGAAGCTGCAACTACAAAAAAAATCAGCTGTTATCTTAGTTTTTTTTTTTTTTATATGCAAGAACAATTGACAATTAACTCCTAATCATAAAATAGCATACACAATAAGCTAGATTGCCAACTCCATGCAATTTTCACGTTTCTTGGTAAGAAAGAAAATAGATATCTATTCCAAACTTCAAACCAAAGCATGAAAATACCATTCAGTAATACAATATGAGAAAGAGCAGAGAAAGAGCCTAACAAACCCTAACAGTCTGTAGATTGAACCGTAAAAAAAATACCCTGCTTCGTAGATAACAAAATTCCTGGTAAGAAAGAAAATAAATATCTATTCCAAACTTCAAACCAAAGCATGAAAATACTATTCAGTAATACAATATGAGAAAGAGTAGAGAAAGAGCCTAACAAACCTTAACAGTCTGTAGATCGAACCCTAAAAAAAATACTCTGCTTCGTAGATAACAAAATCCTAAAAGAAAGAAAATAGATATCTATTCCAAACTTCAAACCTTACGAAATGAAAATACCATTCAGTAATACAAAGAGAAAGAGCATAGAAACAACCTAACAAACCCTAACAATTAAAAAAAATACACATTTCGTAGATAACAAAATCCTAAGACGAAATTATGGGATGTTAATAGAAAATACTCCCATTTAAATTATAGGACCTCGGCTTTATGGTAGAAGACGTCAGAAATGGAGCTGGGTGTCGGAAGTGGAGCTGGGTGCCGGAACTTCGAAAGTTAGGGTTTTTCGGGATGAAGGGGAAGGGGCTCTTCCCAGAAGATGAAGACGAAGGGAGGCCGTAAGCGGGTCTTCGAGGGGAAAAAGAGAGATTGCTTTCGGTAAGAAGCAGAGAAGGAAAAGAGAGGGAGGGAAAGGGAAAGGCTAAAGACGAAAATCGCAGAGAGAGAAATGTGAAAAGTGAGAAATGAGGTTGCGGGCGACTTTGGGCGAGTTTGGAGGAGAGAAACACATTAAGTCAAAACGGTGCGTTTCAAAAGTATAATGCCACATCAGCAAGTGTTTGCGCGGCGCTTACCCCACTCGACTGCTTCCAGCATTTTTCTTATTTCAAAGAGCATTGCCTGTATTCCTCTCTTCTGAGTGCGCTGCAATTCACAATCCCACTCTTATACTTCATTATCAGTAATTCCTTGGATTGCCACAAAAAATGGTAATGCTAAGGTTCATTGAGCAGATTCAGTTTCTGCATAATAAGCCTTCACTTGTGAAATACATTTTTTCTTTCTTACAAGTTGAAACATTAATGGTATTCTTGAGCTCTAGCAAGATTCAAGTCCCGCTTGAGATAAAAAAAATTTCAATATTACCCGTCCACAACCAACATGTACATGGAAAATATCACCTCATCTTCAGCAGAATAAGGCTAATCCATCTAAAAGCTCTTGTTTTTAACTCAGTTCAAATCCTCAAAATCAGAAGGCATAACATAACAGAGTGATTTGCTCCAATGTCAAAGATGCCAAGTTGTTCTTATTTCCAATTGAAGAGCCTTTGCCATTGACCAAATAGTTGTTGCTGCCCGTGCACCTGAAAACACTAATAATTTATCCTAAACTTATCTCAACTCATCTCCACTCATCATTATAATTTTTTTAAATTTCAACACAAACTATAATAAATAATTCAACTTTTTCAAATCTCAAAATAATAATAATATTAAAAAATAATATTCTAACAATATTTTATCATTTTAATTCAACTTAACTCAGTTCAATATTCAAACACAGTGCTAAGGAGAATTGCAACAAATGATTATGTTTTAAACAATCTAAAATGCCAAATAGATAGTCTTCAAAAGTGAAAAATACATCGAGAATAGGCTATTCATACTCTCCATTCTTCTCTGCATCATCTCAGGGATGAAAACAATAGAATTGATGTTTAGACCCTTGTGCGGAGCCCGAGTTCTAATATTTCCTCTGCAAATTTAGTAGTTGAAAAGTGCATTCCTAAAATGTGTTGTAAACTTCCTGAACATTATATATCTCTAGTTCGTGTTCAGAAAAGGGTTATTTGCATCAATACTTCCATTAAAATCACAATTTTGCATTTGGATAAACATCTCAGTTATTCGTTGGAGATAATTGAAATCCAAGAGGTATATTGGTGATCTTGTTCGTATTCATACCAAAGTTGCTGGCTCTCTAGGGGTGAATAGAAAACACCGAAACCGGCCACTGGACTCCAGAACTAGTCTTTCGGTAGTCCAATAGGAAGTGAAGTTTTGGCACACGAGAGCAACCACTTCAACTGCAACAAAATTATTATTTGCCAAGGGAAATATTGCTGTTATTTTCTTCCCAAAAGTCCATGTCTTCTTTGGTGGATTGCTCAAGTGGTAAAGGCATTGGGTTTAAGGGTATGCTCTCATCATGTCTAAGGTTCAAATCCTTTTGGGTGCAGACAATCTTTAGGGCCATTAGACTAAGGGATTTTCTTCTTAAATTATTGCGCACTTGCAGGAAACTCCTTACTGAGGGCCTATGCACTCCAGAGATTAGTTAGGACGCTGTTATCAGACATCCAAAAGATTGTTTCCATCTCAAAAGTCCATCTCTTCTTGGATGGGGTCTACATGAATAACATGTCGTTAATACTTATTTGCACAACCTGACTCGTGACAGGGCTAGGTAAAGTAGGCAATAAGTGGGAAACAGACTTGAGAATATAAAAATGTTAAGAAGTGCAAGATTCACAAAAAAAATCTCACAAAAAAAAAATATCACAAAATGACTTTGAATAATGCAATACAAAAAAGTTGATATACCACAACAAACTACATTAGTTTGTAAATTTTACTACTGCAAGTCTTTTTATAAACCTAACACTTTTCAACAAAAAAAAAAAACTTTTAGGCTACGTTTGGTTCCCAAACTCAGCTAAGTTCAGTCTAATTTTAAGTTGAGTTAACATCCAATTAACTCTCAACTCTCATATTACTAAACTCATTCCAACTCAAAACCTTCTTTTAGTTTTATTTTCTATTTTTAAACCACCACAAATAAAAATATTTATGAAGATGGAGTTGTAAGACGGGACTTGGCTGAGGGAGGTGTGATAGAGGCTTAGATCATGTACACATTTTTTTAGTTATGATTTTTATAGTACAAGTCTGAGAAATTTTAATAAGTGCTTTTGTGTAGTCTCTTTTATATTTTCAATATTTTTAATAAATAATAATTTTATTTATTATAAGAAATCTTTGTACTTGGCACTTCCTTTAGAATAAAAGAAAATTTTTGAGTTAAGGTCAGTAGTTGCACTCCAACTCCCTTAGATTTTTTAGAAATGAAGTTGTTCTTAACCTTGGGGGAGCGGGGTATTACACAATTATATATATAGACCTAAAAATAGGTGAAGATCTAATCCACTTAGGGAATGAGATGAGATGAGAAATTTGTGCATAGTAATGAAATGGCTTGAGTTATGATGTTGAATGGAGTTTTGAGAAATTAAAAAGAAAAAGTTTAATAAAAATATTATAAAATTAAAATATTATTAGAATATTATTTTTTAATATTATTTTTATTTTTAAATTTGAAAAAATTAAATTTTTTTTTATGTTTTATTTGGAATTTTTGGAAAAGTTGTAATGATTAGGTAATGAGAGATAAAAAATTGAGTATTTAAAATTTAAAAGTATTTTTATCTGACTAATGCTTGAAAAGAAAATAAAATAAAATAAAATAAAATAAGATGCGATGCGATGACACCATTATATCTTTCAAACAACCCTTTAAACATTCCTTTAAGCCATGCTGACTCAACTCTATATTTGAACCCTTTTTTTCAAAACAAATTTTGGATGCATGAATTGTAATTAGTGATGTAAGATAAGGGGATGGAAAGTTCCAATACAAGAGCCCAATACAATCCAATGCATGAAAGTAAAATAAAAGAGTTGGACCATGGCCGAAGGTCCAGACCCATGTTTGTCAATGAGGGGACCTTCAAGGCTTCAAAGGAGAGGGTTTGCTTATATCCATCAAATGCATTAAAGAGTTCCGGTTGAGACCCGCACCCAATGTAGGGCACTGTAATTGACTATGTTGACACTTTTGATAGGAACATAATAGGACTATTCGGATTAGACTCAAGGATGTTTGGACAATGAGATGATATGAAAATCTTATGAATTGTAGTAAGATGATTTGCAAATAGTAGTGAGATAGTTTGAGTTAAGTATTTGTTGGATTTTAAGAAAAGAGAGAGAAAATTTTGAATAAAAAATATTATAAAGTTAAAATCTTGTTAAAATATTATTTTTAATATTATTTTTTTATTTATTTTGGATTTGAAAAAATTGAATTGCTTTTGTGTTTGATTTGGAAGTTTGAAAAAGTTATATTGATTACTTTGGAAAAATTGTAATAATTAATTTGAAAATATTTGTATTTACGGGAGGAAGGAAATGAGATAAGATGAGATAAAAATTATTTTCAAACAACTCATTTAAGCTTCGGCTGTAATAAGAGAAGACACATAGCTGTATCGACATGTGAGATCCACATATTGGTAAGTGGCAATGGAGAGATGGAGCTAATTAGACTTGGATGATTACTTTCTGGTAAGAAAAATTCTATTAAAAAACTCTATACCACACACTTGTTTTTATTTTTTTTATCATTTTATTTTATTTTTGAACAGGTGTGTGGTGCTGAATAGAAGAACTTGGTAAAAAAAACAAGTGGAGCACCACATGTGACTCGAAAATACACAAAGGCATTGCGATGCATGGGGCACACCCGCAGGGATTGGACATTTTAAGGTGCCTCAAGAGCGGGGTTTGTATGAAAGCAGCTCACTAGGAGTGAAGATTGATTCCTGTTAACCTACTTGTTGAGTGTGTGTGGCTTTGTAGCGGTTGGAAATCTATGGATCTATAATATCTTATATCCATGCAATCCATCGCATCACATTATTTCGTGTGATAGGTTTTCTGTTATTACTATGCTTCTCCTTTCTCTTCGTGGTGATTGATAAACGTCCTCTTAGAGCATTAGTATTGGCTTATGGATAATTGTAACTAAATTTGAACTAAAAAGGAGGTCCAAGTGATTTCAACTAACTACAATAAACTTCATCCCACATTGAATGAGGTATGAGTTGGCTAATTTTCTTTTTCTTTTTTATTATTTTCAAGCCACGATGTATTGCAAGCTACGAAGACTATCAAGATGCTAGAGAGAGAGAGTATAGCATCCAGTGATGTGGGAGACATTGAGAGGTTGTTTCTGGCTCAAGGTTGGTGTGTGATGGTAAAGAAGGGCTAGTCGATGATTTTTTTGCATCCAACGTGCGGAAAAGTTATGAGTTTTCAATGATAAGAGAGACCGTGAAAGACATTGAGAGAGAGAGAAGGAGACAACAGTGAGAGGCTGTCTTGCTCAAGGGTGGTGTCCGATGGTATAGAAGGGCTGGTCGACTACACTTCTATGTCTCTACAAGCTGCAGTTGTTTACGACATGAGAGAGAGATGAGCCAGATGAGCCTCCAACGATGGTTTCAACCGCATTGATTGTAGAGAAACAAAAATATGCAGTGCGGGACTTAAGCTACAGTTCCTTACATATTTGTTGAATAATTGTAGCAATAGTTCATCTTGATTGATCCATGGCTAAGTTAATGTAGAACATTTTTAAGACATTTTAGCCAACTAAGCCAATACCAATGATCTCAATATACATTGTGTAATACATTCTTTCTTTTTAAGAACATTTCAAACTAACTTTTAACCTTAAAGAATCGTTAGTTGTCATAATGGGAGAAATCAATGCTAATAGAGAGATTTACGTTTCCAGGTTAACTTGTTAAAGTGTTAGATTGAAAAAAATGATCTAAGAATAAAATTAAAAAGCACAAGAAAGAGAGAAAATCTAACACAATCGTAATATTTGAGTAACACTAGATATAGTTTTAGGATATATAAATCCTATGCACTAATTTTTTTTAAAAAGTAAAATTTATTATTAAAAAATAAAATTTTCATATGTTTATCATTTTTATCCGCTATTTCAAAAAGAGTATACAGTCTTAGAACAAAATTAGAAGCTCTTGTTTAGAGGGCCAAATGGAGTTGGAATGTACAATCAGTCATCTCATTGAGTCTAAAATTAAAAGAATATAAAATAATGTTGTTCCTTTTTAGGTATATATGTCATTTTTTTTATACAAGACAGTGGTGGATTTTGAATCCAGATTTTTTATTTCGAAAACTGAGTCATATGTCATTAGGCCATTAGGCTCTTAGCAATATATATCAACTTTTTAGATGCGATGTTACCTTTTTATCTTTACAAGTTTCCATAACTTAAACAAAATCTCTATTTCATCACTAATATATCCAAGAACATAATATATATTTATATGTATATACAGACACATACATACATATAGGTATAAGCTAGCCAGTCAAATTTGAAAGTCTAAGAACACAGGAAATCAACTCCCAGGTAAAATTTATAAATAACGATCAGACCAAAACAATTTAATAGGACCAAAATTCATTTGAAAACTTAAAAAACCACAATTAAGGAAGACTTTTCCATATTATACAATATACTTATTCTTTTTTAATAATTTGTAGAATAAATAGATTGTAGGTTAAACTTTGAAGATGAATAAGGCTTGTTGGCATGCTTAAAGTATTTTAAGATTTTGTGAATAGCAGTAGAATAGCTTGAATGAAAATGTTTTATTGAATTTTGGGAAAAGAGAAAACAAAAAGTAAATAAAAATATATTTTAAAATAAATATTTTATTGGAGGTTGTGAAAATGAATAAATAAAGTTAAAATTTTTTTTGAATATAATTGTTCAGTATTATTCTTGTTTTGAAGTTTGTAAAAGTTATATTGATTTTTGTGTTTAAGTAATAATTAGGTAATGATTATATGTAAATGTTAAAAAACTGAAATTAGAAAGTGTTTTGTATTTGAGTAATGTTTGATAATAAAATTATGAAAAATTATGAAAAATTCTCATATTTGCCAAACATGCTCCTAAATTTGATGGGTTCTCACTTTTTTTAATTATTAAAACTTACTATATAAATAATTTTATTTAAAAAAATAAAAACTAAGGAGGACCATAGTCCATGCTGATCTGCCCAAGTTTCGCATTCACATAAGATCTTAAAATTATACAAATTATGAGTGTTGCTATTGGGTTATCTGAAACTTACCGCTCCGATAACCCTCTTGGTATAGCATTACCAAGTAGTGCCACATGATTTATTAAAACATAAAATATATATTCAAACTAAAATGACATCCGAAAATATAAAAAGAGGAAGACTAAGGGCTAGTTTGGGTGTCCAACTAATCTGAGATACTCTCAAATACTCTCACTATTATTTTTTACTTTATTATTACTTTTCACTTACTTTTTCTACTATTCATTACTTTTCACTTACTTTTTACTACTATTCAATATTCTATTATTACTTTTTCAATACTTTTTCACTACTATTTACAAATATTCTCAAACACTTTTACTACCCTAACCCAACCTAAGGCTTGGTTTGGGTACAATAAGTGTTTCATTCCATCTCATCACTACAACTTTCCTAAATTTCTATACAAAATATAATAAACAATTCAATTTTTCCAAATTTTGAAACAATAATAATATTAAGAAATAATATTCTAACAATATTTTATTCAACTTTCATCTCAACTCATCTTATCTTAACTCAATATCTAAATAGCAACAAAGGTTGTGTTTGGGTAGTGAACACTACTATTAAATATTTTATAATTACTTTTCACATATTTTTCACTACTTTTTACTATTATTCAATATTTTATCATTATTTTTTCATAATTTTTTTTACTACTATTTACAGTTTATCTGAATCATCTTACTACCTAAACGTAGTCAAACTCTAAGTTCCCTCCACCGCTTTTATATTTTTATATTTTTTATTTTTTGATAAATTCAGTGATCTAATATGGTGTTACATTAAAGACTCGTTTGGTTGTTAAATTCATATGAGTTCAACTCAGTTCAGTCTAATTTTAAGTTAAGCCTAACATTCAAACACCCAACTCTCAAATTACTAAACTCATCTTAACTCAAAATCTCTTTACACGTGGGACCCACAACCTTTTTTAATTTTCCATAAATATATCTAAACTCATCTTAATATCCAAACACATTTAGGCTGTGTTTGGATGTTGAACTTAGTTGAATTCTTTATAAATAGTAGTGAGTTAAGATGGCGAAATAAATTTGGTGGGGCCCATTTAAGATGAGTTTAAATGTGTTTGGATGTTAAAATGAATTTAGATATATTTATGAAAATTTAAAAAAGGTTATGAGTCCCGTGTGTAAAGAGATGTTGAATTGAAAAAGGTTATGGGTTCCACGTATAAAAAGGTTTTGAGTTAAGATAAGTTTAATGGTTTGAGAATTGGATGTTTGGATATTAGATTCAGCTTAAAATTAAACTGAACTGAGTTGATCTCAGTGCAGTCCAACAATTAAACGAGACCTTAAACTCATTTTAAGTAAATCCTACAAAACTTACTCTACCATCTCAACTCACTACTATTCATAAAAAAAACTCAACTCAACTCAATCCAGTTCAACATCCAAACGCAACCTAAGAGAATATAAGTTTCACTTGCCCAAATAGAAATTTTCTACAAAATAGTTCTCCCGATATTTTCCTAATGCCGTTAATCTCTAAATCACAACATTAAGCTTTATGTCACAATTGCCAATAAGGGTGTAAAACCGAACCAGATTTTGTTCAGTCCGATCCAAAACTCGAAATCTGGGAGCATCTGGGTGGTTATCCACCCGGATTACACTCAGGCGGGTAAGATAAACCTAGATTCGATTACGAATCCGATTTTGCGAGCTGGTTATCCGTAACTGGATTCATTTTTGTTTTCTTATTTTTTATAAACTCTACAACGATGTAAAAGAAAGGATGTCAATGATTTCAGTGAGAAGGGAGATTTGAAGTTTCCTACAAATTAAGGTTGATTCTGTCGTTTATACAAAACAAAATATTGGGACCTTGGACATAAGCAAAACATTAGTTTATTTTGCATTATCATTAGTTATCATGTATTATTATTTGTTTTATTCTTTGTAAACTAATATTTTGCTTTGTGATGTAACAACAATATTATTTATTTTGCTTTGTTATTTATATTGTTCTTTATTTAAAAAAAAATTAAAAAGTCTTTAAATTATTTTAAAAAAAAATCTGGGCAGTTAAAATATGATATGATAATTTTTTTTTTTAAAAAGTGCTATAAAAATATTTTTTAAAGTTTTAATTTTTTTTAAAGTATTAATATTTAATCCGGATGAAATCATGTTACAATCTGGATATCTAAATCCAGATTAAATCTAGTTATAATCCAAATACCGGATTTATAACCGAAAAAGGGAAAAAAAATTCGGATACAATCTGGATATCCGGTTATCCGCCCGGATTATTTTATTTTCTAAAAAACACTGCTTTTGTTGCAAATTTGATAATACAAATTGTTTGTTCAGTACTTGTACATAAAATATTCGACAATGTTATTTATTTTGCATTGTTATGTATTAGTTTAATTAGTTGTGATATATTATTATTTATTTTTTCTTTGTAAATTTATCTTTTGCATTGTGATGTAACAACAATATTATCTATTTTGTATTTTTATTTATTTTGTTCTTTAATTTATTTTTTTTATAAAAATCTTTTAAAAAGTGTTTAAATTGTTTAAAAAAAAATATGGACAATTTAAGCATGATCTCATAATTTTTTTTTTTAAAAAGTGCTATAAAAAGATTTTTTTAAAGTTTTAAAGTCTTCTTTTTTATTAAAAAAAAATTAAAAATCCAGATTAAATGCGGTTATAATCTGGATATTTGGGTTTATAGAAAAAAAAAATGAAAAATCCGGATATTTGATTACAAATCCGATATCCCAATTGAATCCAATTACTCCTCCGGATTATTTCTGAATTAATTTGGACGGCTATCCATCTAGATTTTAATATCTGGATCCGAATCCGGTTGAAAACCCTAATTGCCAGGTTACTCTCCCCAAAATAAAGACTGCTCCATCTCTCACTCTTTGTCGGGATGGTTAAGAGCATTCTCACTTGGTTTTTTAAAATTTTTCCTAAATTTTAGTTAATGACACTCCTTATAATTTTATTTTAAATTTTACTTAACTTTGAAAAAACTTCTACATCTCATTCCCTATCATTTCTCTATTTTATTAAAATAATATTCTTTTATTTTTTTATTATATTTTTCTCTCACTTCTATTTACAAACTTAATTATTCAATATTTTTTCTTATATTTTGAACTATTTCTCTCGTGAATATTTTAAATAAAAATTTAAATTATTTCTTTTATGGATATGATAATATTTTTAAAATTACTTTTTTTAATATTTTAGTAATTATTTAAATTATTATTTAAAACTATAATAAGTATGATTATATGAGTATGAGAGAAAATGTAGATGATTGAAAAAATAATTTATTTTATTTATTAGAATTAAATATTGATAAAAGATTATTTAAGAGATGAATAGTGATTTTTTATATTTAAAAAATTATTATTCATCTCCTAAATTAAAATCTTAAAATAAAAAATGAAATGAGAAGGAGTGTTTCAACTTTTTCCAAAATAATTTCTTATAATTTAGAGGTAATAGTGAAATAAGACATGGGATGGGAATGCTCTAAATATGTAGGGTGCCGGCGAGAAGCATCCTCATTCTTTATTACTTCGTAGCCAAACACAGCGAGTTTTCGTGGCTCGTTGCTCCCAAGCACCCGTCAGATTCAGAAGTTCATGAAGAACCTGGCTCTTTAGCCAGTATTTCCCTGAAGGATTATTCAAGCAATCGGAAGAGAACAGTTAAAGCTGTCTCAGGCAAACTTGGTGAGTCGATTATGTTTGGTTTTTTCTGTTCAAGACAACAACTGTTACTCACATACAGGAGGACTAAACTGGGTTTCATTCAGAAAAATGCATTCTTTTTGGTCAAGTCATTTGCATCAATAGGTTTATTTCAACATGAGGACAAGCAACAAGAAGGGAAACCTTCTTTTACGGTGTCTTACCTCATAAATTCTTGTGGGTTGTCCCCAAAATCAGCTATTTTAGCTTCCAAGAATGTAGACCTTGAAAACCCAGATAGACCAGATTCAGTGCGTAACCTACTCAAAGACAATGGATTCACCGATATCCAAATCACTAAAATTGTACAAAGACGCCCACAATTGCTTTTATCTGATCCTGGTAAAAGCCTTTTGCCCAAAATTGAGTTTCTTCGTTCTATAGGGGTTTCAAGCTCTGAACTCCAGAAAGTCATCACCATGTGCCCGGACATACTGCGAAGAAGCTTAAATCAACATCTTATACCCTGCTATAATTTTCTCAAGAGCGTACTTCTTGAAGATGATAAAGTCATCACTACTTTAAAGCGCTCGTCACGGGGCGTACTAAATAATGTAGTGGATAATATGGTTCCAAATATTGAACTTTTGAGAGAGATTGGAGCGCCTCAATCTACCATCTCGCTGCTGGTGACTAATTTTCCGGGTGTGGCGTTCATTAAGCATAGTAGGTTTGACATGGCTCTCCAGGAGGTGAGAGAAATGGGATTTGATCCTTCAAAATCGGCGTTCGTCATTGCACTCCAAGTGATTTTAAAAGTGAAGCAACCAAAATGGGAATCTAAATTGGAGGTTTATAAGAGGTGGGGTTGGTCCAAGGATGTTGCTTTCTTAGCGTTTAAAAGGGCTCCCCAATGTATGCTTGTATCAGAAGAGAAGATTTGCAAAGCAATGGACTTCCTCGTAAATCAAATGGGTTTCTCTTCTGAAGATATTGCTAGAAATCCTACTGTTATAGCATTAAGCTTGGAGAGGAGGATTATCCCTAGATGTTCAGTTGTTAAAATTTTGCATGCCAATGGTTTTCTCAAGAATGATATAAGCTCAGGGACTTTCTTACTACCTACTGAAAAGCGCTTTCTTGACAAGTTCGTGATCAAATTTCTGGATCATGCTCCTCAACTGATGAATGTGTATCGGGCTCAGATTGAACTTCTTGATGTAGAAATCCAATCTACTAAGGTAAGGACTGAACGGTTGTAACAATTGAATTTGAACTTGGATATCTTTGTTGCTAATCTTTCAATTTTGTTTATTTCATGTTAGATTTGAAATATCTGTATGGGAATGTAGTTTCCAAGACAACAATCTGGGATAAATTAGCAGTTTCAAAATAGACGTTTCAACTTATGCTTGTATCTACTATGTAGAGGAAAAGGGATCTATAGTTGGAGCCTCCTTGATAAAGGGACATGAATAATTCTGATGGCTTTAGCTTTATCATGCAACTTTTCTAAGTACTTAACTTGATTTGTGCCGTGTTCGCAGTGTATATGGCATCATGTATCTAGCAATGCGATCGACTCGCCTTCAATTGGGTCAGTAATGAGATTTCATAGAAATTGAGTCTTGACAATGTTGAGTTTTCCAACCAGATTGAGATACAATTAGCAATTTTGAATTGAGAATCTCTTCATATGACTTGTGTTATTATATATGTGACTTAAATATATTAAACTGAAATTGAATTGACTTGTGTTATTAGATGTCTTTCGGGTGCATCTAACTTGTGGTTTCAACTTTCAAGGTTTATGTTGTTGGACATTTAGTACCTAGGTTTTCTAATGTGGTACAGACTCATCTGTTGTAGGACTACCTTATATGCATTTCCCGGAGTTATATTTCCACTTTTTGTACGCTCCAATATCTGGGATTTATGATGTTGTCTTCTGGTTATATATATACTGTCCTCTGGTTGTATGCTTCCACTCTCTGCGAGTGACCCATTGCCCTTTTACAAAACCAGCAAACTTAAAGTGGCTCACAACCCATTATTTCAAAGAGCATCGCCTGTATCGCTCTCGTCTGAGTGTGCAGCAATTCACAATCCCACTCTTATACTTTGTTATCACTAATTCCCTGGAATTCCACAAAAAATGGTAATTCTAAGGTTCATTGAGCAGATTCAGTTTCTGCATTAATAAGCCTTCACTTGTGAAATACATTCAGGAAGATCAAAATCTGAGCATTTTTTCTTTCTTACAAGTTGAAACATTAAATGGTATGTTTTATCCCTGTTGTGTTCAAATGTAAATGAGACGCATCTGTAAAGCGTATGAAATTCTTCACCCTGTAAATGGAAAATTATCTGTACGTTTTTCATCAAGAAGAATTGGTTAAGACTCAAAAACAATCCAGGGAAGGTATTCCAGAGCTCTAGCAAGATTTAAGTCCCGCATGAGATAAAAAAAATTCAATATTACCCGTCCACAACCAACATGTACATGGAAAATATCACCTCATCATCTGAAGAATAAGGCTACTCCATCTAAAAGCTCCTGTATTAAACTCGGTTCAAATCCTCAAAATCAGAAGGCATAACATAACAAAGTGATTTGCTCCAATGTCAAAGATGCCAAGTTGTTCTTATTTCCAATTGAAGAGCCTCTGCCATTGACCAAATAGTTGTTGCTGCCCGTGCACCTGAAAACACTAAATGCTGAGGAGAATTGTAACAATTGTGTACGTTTTAAGCAATCTAAAATGCCAAACAAATAGTCGTCAAAAGTGAAAAATACATTGAGAACAAGCTACTGATACTCTCCATTTTTGTCTGCATCATCTCAGGGATGAAAACAATAGAATTGATGTTTAGACCATTGTGCAGAACCAGGGTTCTAATATTTCCTCTACAAATTTAGCAGTTGAAAAGTGCTTTTCTGAAAGGTGTCGTAAACTTCCTCAACATTATATATCTCTAGTTCGCTTTTAGAAAAGGGTTATTCACATCAATACTTCCATTAAAATCACAGTTTTGCATTTGGGTAAAAATGTCAGTTATTCGTTGGAGACAATTGAAATCGAAGAGGTATATTGGTGATTTTGTTTTTATTCATCATACCCAAGTTGCTGGCTCTCTTGGGGCGAATAGAAACCGTCGAAACCTGCCACCGGACTCCATAACCAGTCTGCTGATAGTCTAATAGGGGCAAGTGAGGTTTTGGCAAACGAGAGCAACTTCAACTGCAACAAAATTATTATTTGCCAAGGGAAATATTGCTGTTATTTTCTTCCCAAAAGTCTATCTTTTCTACGATAGATGGCTCAAGCGGTAAAGGTATTGGGTTAATGGGTATGCTCTCTTTATGTCTAAGGTTCGAATCTCATTGGGTGCAAACAATCTTTAGGGGCCATTGGATTAGAGGATTTTCTTCTTGAATTACCGTGCACTTGCGAAAAACTCCTTGTCGAGAGTCTATGCACTCTCGAGATTAGTTAGGATGCTATTATCGGACACTCGGAAGATTGTGTCCATCTCAAGAGTCCATTTCTTCTTGGATGGGGTCTATATGAATAACCTGTCGTTAATATTTATTTGCACCAACTGACTCGTGACAGGACTAGGTAAAGTAGGCAATAAGTGGGAAACAGACTTGTGAATATAAAATGTTAAGAAGTGCATGATTCACAAAAAAAATCTCACAAAAAAATAACATCACAAAATGACTTTGTCTACTGTAATATAGAAAAGTTGATATAACACAACAAACTACATTAGTTTGTAAATTTTACTACTACAAGTCTTTTTATAAACCTAACACTTTTCAACAAAAAACCTTTAGACTGCATTTAGTTTCCAAACTCAGCTGAACTCAACTAAATTCAGTCTAAATTTAATCTGAATCTAACATCTAAACACACAACTCTTAAATTTTTAAATTCATTCCAGCTCAAAACCTTCTTTTAGTTTTATTTTCTGTTTTTGAACCACTCCAGGTGAGAATATTTATGAAGATGGAGTTGCAAGACGGCACTTGGGCGAGGGAGGTGTGACAAAGGCTTAGATCATGTACATAGTTTTTTAGTTATGATTTTTATAGTACAAGTTTGAGAAATTTTAATAAGTGATTTTGCACAGTCTCTTTTATATTTTCAATATTTTTAATAAATAATAATTTTATTTATTATAAATAATCTTTATACTTGGCGCTTCCTTTAGAATAAAAGAAAATTTTTAAGTTAAGGTTAGTAGTTGCACTCCAACTCCCTTAGCTTTTTTAGAAATGACGTTGTTCTTTTTTTTTTATTATTTATTTATTTTATGGAAACAGATTTCATTTCATTCAATGAATCGAAGTTACATCTGTTACTTATCAATACAGGAAAAATTTGAACTACAAGTCAAACTATGTATTTGCTCTAGGGCACCCCCGCACACAAATTCCTTTATGCGGACATTGTCTTAACTTCTATAAAATTCTATCCTAACAAAGAAAGCGCTCTATAATAACAGAACTAAACGACCACTCTTCCAAAGAAGAGAAGCACTGGCCCCTTCTGTCCTCTTAGAGGATGAGTATGAGACTCTGCTGCTATGGACACTAAGGTTGGGTTTGGGTAGCGAGAAGTGTTGTGAATAGTTGTGAGTAGAGATTAGAGTGGGTTTGTGGGTCCCATTGAGAGTATTTTGAATTGTTTGGATGTATAAAATATGTTGAGTTGTTGACTTTTGAATAAGTAGTTGAAAAATGTGTGGATCCGATCAATGATTGTTTTTTTTTTAATGATGATAAAATGATAATTTTATTTATATATAATAGTGATAAATATTATAGTGATTTTATATTTTGTTTATATATAATAGTGATAAATATTATAATGATTTTATTTTTTATTTATATATAATAGTGATAAATATTATAGTGATTTTAATATTTTTTTATATGTAATAGTGATAAATATTTTAGTATTTTATTTTTTATTTATATATAATAGTGATAAATATTATTGTGTAAATATTTTTTTTTCTCACTTTCTCTCTCTCCCCCGTCCGATTCTCCTTCAGCCCAGCTCGGAGCCGCCATGCGCCACCTAACCTCACTACCACCACCGGCAACTTCCCCTCACGCCGGTGACCAAGCTAGCCACCACCTATGGTACCCACGCGAAACTCTCTCTCTCTCTCTCTCTCTCTCCCCTGCGGTAACCCAACTGAAATGGGTCCGGCCCAATTCTCTCCACTTATGCCATTGTACGCGGCCACCCAACCTCACCGCTACCACCGGCAACTCTCCCTCACGCCGACGACCAAGCCAGCCATCACCGATCTCCCCCACGCATAGCTCTCTCTCCCTTGCGGTAACCCAACCGAAATGGATTTTACCCATTTTTGTCCACTTGCGCCGTCGTACCAGGCCACCGCACCTCCACCACCTCACATCGGTGACCACCTCTCACAAACCCAGCCACCACGAACCTCCCTTTCCCTCTCAATTTCACACGAGCATTCGCACGACTGCAGTGATAAATCAGCTCATAGTAAAATACTGTTGGCAGAGAAGTGTTGAAAACTACTTAGAAGTATTCAACATTGTGTTTGGCATGTAGAGTATTCTCATCCATACGAAAATACTTAGAAAGTGCTAAAGAGACTTGGTTACCCAAACATAGCCTAAGTCTAATAGTCTATTTCTTTTTTATTAATAACTAAAAACAAAACTGCCAAAAGATACACATTTAAAAACAAAACCACATTAAAAAACTACAAGTGACCTTAGGGTTTCATCACTTCCTTAACCCGCCGCAGCCCCCACCTTTCACTTTTTTTCTTTTTTTTTTTTCTTTTTCTTTCTTCTTCTCCTCCTTCCTACGATTTCTGCATTGCCGCCGCGCCCCCTCTCTCCCTAACCCGTCATCTTCGCTGCAACCTCCGCCCAACACAAGCATTAGTGTGAGCCCAGGCGGCACGCCCCACTGTAAGCAGCAGCTTCATGAACCCAGACGACATGAGCACCTAGCTCTCGCACGAACACCGGCCTCCACTGTGCAGGCAGCTCCTACGCACAAGCACCGTCTGCGCGACCACCAGCCGTAACTTCACCCGTTCTCTCGACAAACTCCTGCCCCAGGTAGCAACCGATCCTGTGGTTCAGCACCACACTCGGGGTAAAGGGAAAAAATGGAAAAAGAAAAAAGGATTTCCGGAAATGAAGAAGAGGAATAAAGTTTTCTGAGTGAAGAAGAGGAATACAGAGGAACAAAGGCTAGATTTGAAAAAAAAAACACACACACACACGCACACAAAAAACACCCGGAAAACACATGGAGAGGCGTCTCTGAGTGCTTACCTTTATTAGATCTAAAAAAACACACAATAAAGAAAAACAAATAGACTGAAAAGCTATGGATTGGAAGTGAGGGGGAGCACCCCCTCAAAATAAGAATCGGATTGGAAGGTTTTATTTTAGAGAGAAGTTAAGAGTTTCTCTCTCAAGGGGAGATGGATATTATATATTATATAGTATATAATATATATTATATAACATACTTGAAAATATGTGAGGATCTAATATGCATGAAAATGAGATGAGATGAAAAATTTATAAATAGTAGTGAACTGGGTTGAGTTATGATGTTTTATGAAATTTTGAGAAATTAGAAATAAAAAATTGAATAAAAATATTATAAAGTTAAAATATTATTAGAATATTACTTTTTAATTTTTTTTTTTTAGAATTTGTAAAAGTTGAATTGTTTTTTACATTTTACTTGGAAGTTTTGGGAAAGTTGAAATGATTAGGTAATGAGTAGATAAAAAATTGAATATTTAAAATTTAAAAGTATTTGTATCTGATTAATATTTGAAAAGAAAAGAAAAGAAAATAAAATAAAATAAGATGCGATGCGAAGAAACCATTGCATCTTTCAAACAACCCCTTAAATATTCCTTTAAGCCATGCCGACTCAACTCTATATTTGAACCCTTTTTTTCAAAATAAACTTTGGATGCATGAATTGTAATCAGTAATGTAAGATGAGGGGATGGAGAGCTCCAATACTAGGGCCCAATACAATCCAATGCATGAAAGTAAAATAAAAAAGTTGGACCATGGCCGAAGGTCTAAACCCATGTTTGTCAACGAGGGGACCTTCAAGGCTTCAAACTCAAAGGAGAGGGTTTGCTTATGTCCATCAAATGCATTAAAAAGTAGCGGTTGAGACCTGCACCCAATGTAGGGCACTGTAATTGACTATTTTGACACTTTTGATAGGAACATAACAAGATTATTAGGATTAGTCTAAGGGGATGTTTGGATAATGAGATGATATGAAAATTTTATGAATAATAGTAAGATGATTCGTGAATAGTAGTGAGATAGTTTGAGTTAAGTATTTATTGGATTTTAAGAAATGAGAGAGAAAAATCTAAATAAAAAAATTATTAAGTTAAAATATTGTTAGAATATTATTTTTATTTTAGAATTTGAAAAAATTAAATTATTTTTGTATTTTATTTGAAAGTTTGGTAAAGTTATAATGATTAGTTTGGAAAATTGTAATAATTAGTTTGAAAGTGTTTGTGCTTGAGTAAGGAAATGAGATGTGATGTGATGAGATGAGATTGGATGAGATGAAAATTATTTCCAAACAACCCATTTAAGCTTCGGATGTGATAAGAGAAGACACATAATTGTATCGACACGTGAGGTCCACGTATTGGTAAGTGGCAATAGAGAGATGGAGTTAATTAGACTTGGATGATTAATTTGTGGTGAGAAAAATTATATTCAAAAACTTTATACCATGCAACTACTTTTATTTTTTAATTTTTTTTCAACAAGTGTGTGGTGTAGGGCTGCTGAATAAAAGAATTTGGTAAAAAAAAACAAGTGGTGCACCACATGTGACTCGAAAATACACAAAGGCATTGCGACACATGGGGCACACCCACAGGGATTGGATATTTTAGGGTGCCTTAAGAGCTGGGTTTGTATGAGAGCAACTCACTAGGAATGAAGATTAATTCCTTGTTAACCTACTTGTCGAGTGTGCGTGGCTTTTTAGTGGTTGGAAATCTATGGATCTAGAATATCTTATATCCATGCACTCTATCGCATCACATTATTTCATGTGACATGTTTTTTTTATTATTACTATGCTTCTCATTTCTCTTCATGGTGGTTGATAAACATCCACTTAGAGCGTTAGTATTGACTTGTGAATAATTGTAGGTAAATTTGAACTAAAAAGGAGATTCAAGTAATTTCAGCTAACTTTGATGAACTTCATCCCACATTGAATTAGGTATGAGTTAGCTAATTTTCTTTTTTATTATTTTCGAGCCACGATGTATTGCAAACTACGATGATTGTTGAGATGCTAGAGAGAGAGAGAGAGAGAGAGAGAGCTAGCTAAGCATCCAATGGCGTGGGAGACATTGAGAGGTTGCTTCCGGCTCAAGGGTGGTATTTGATGGTAAAGAAGGGCTAGTCGACGATTTTTGTGCAAGCCACAGTGGCTTCCAACATGCGGAAAAGTTCTGAGTTTCCAATGACAAGAGAGATAGTGAAAGACATTGAGAGAGAGAGAGAGAGACAGAGAGAATGAGACAACAGTGAGAGGTTGAGTTTGGCTCAAGGGTGTCATCCGATGGTATAAAAGGGTTGGTCGGCTACGCTTCTACGTCTCTACAAGCTGTGGTGGTTTATGACATGAGAGAGAGAGATGAGCCTCCAACGGTGGTACCAGTGCTCTCGATATACATTGTATAATACATTCTTTCTTTTTAAGAATATTTCAAACTAACTTTTAACCTTAAAGAATCATTATTTGGCATAATAGGAGAAATGAATGATAATAGAGAGATTTACGTTTTCCGGTTAACTTGTTAAAGTGTTAGATTGAAAAAAATTATATGAGAATAAAATTAAAAAGCACAAGAAAAAGAAAAGAAAATCTAACATAATCGTAATATTTGAGTAATACTAGATATAGTTTTAGAATATATAAGTCCTATGTACTCTTTTTTTAAGAAAAAGTAAAATTTATTATTAAAAAATAAAATTTTCATATGATTATAATTTTTATCCGCTTATTCAAAAAGAGTATGTAGTCCTAGAACAAAATTAGAAGCTCTTGTTTAGAAGGCCAAATGGAGTTGGAATGTACAATATGTCATATCATTGAGTTTAAAAATAAAAGAATAAAAAATAGTGTTGTACCTTTTTAGGTGTATATGTCATTTTTTTTTATACAAAAGGGTGGCAGATTTCGAACCTAGATTTGTTATTTAGAGAATCGGGTTATATGCCACTAGGCTCTTGACAATATATGTCATCTTTTTAGATGCAATGTTATCTTTTATCTTTACAACTTTTCATAACTTAAACAAAATCTCTATTTCATCACTAATATGTGCAAGAACATAATATATATATATATATATATATATATTTATATTTATATATATATATATACACATATAGGTATAAGCTAGCCAATCAAATCCGAAACTCTAAGAACATAAGAAATCAACTCCCATCTAAAATTTATAAATCTAATCGTATTAAATAGCGATCAGAACAAAACAACTTAATAGGACCAAAATTCATTTGAAAACTTAAAAAACCACAACTAAGGAAGACTTTTCCATATTATACATTATACTTCTTCTTTTTGCATAATTTCTAAATATAAATGGAAAAGTCTTAAGGCAGGCGGTTATGCGCACCGATGTGCTCCGAAGTGCTGACATAGAATGAAAAGTTTAATGAAATGGTGTGCTTCATTTTAGTCGTTTGGGAAAGAAATTTGGATCGAATTGGAATCTGAAGGAAAAAAACGTAACGCACCGTTTCGCCCATCACTATTTCAAATGGGCAAATCACAGTAAGGAAAGAGAAAAAAGAACTTATGAAGATAGAAATTGAGTTATTAAGGAATGAGGAAGAGCTTTGAAGATGAGATGAAAAGATTGTAAAGTATAAGTTGGAAATCCACAACGACCAACTTGATATTCAAAGGCAACAAGCAGACATCCGGCGTGAACGCACACTACTTCGACTCTCTAGAATTATTTTTATATTAATTTCATTGTATTGCGTCTATAAACAATGAAACCATATTACTGGAGGGAACTTTGTATATACTTTTGTAGCCTTTGTTGTGTATAGCCTTAAGCAACTTTTTTTTTTTGAAATAACACTACTTCATATTCATAATTCACCTAAAAAGGTTGTGAATACAATGAGGGTAATCCTCTATATGAACTGATTCATCAGTACTTTCTAATGAGCTCTTTGCCAAAAAATCGGCAACTACATTGACCTGTCTAGGGACATGCTTAACAGACCATGAACTAAAACGAGCTAATAATAGCTTAATGTCTTGACAGATTAAACCCGTTGTGCTCCAACGTTCCTCCTTTCCATTAATAGTGTTAACCACCGTCAAAGAATCCCCTTCAAGGATAATATTAGAAAGGCCCAGCTCTATACAGAATTGAGTTGCTCTTAAGGCTGCGAAAGCTTCCCCTAATAATGGATTCGGGAAGGAATCTCTAGATGATCTGAAAGTAGCTGTAACAAGTCCCTCACTATGCCTGATTATTACTCCAATTCCTATTCTGCACTGAAATTTGTCTATAGCTGCATCCCAATTCACCTTGAAAAAGGCAAGAGGTGGCTTAGTCTATTGTGGAGGAGGAAGAACCTGAGAGCTTCTCTGCAATTGGGGTCTACCTAGCATCTGTAATTATGAGATACTAGTGGAAACAAGGTTAGAGACTTGTTGGGGGGAAGAATTGAGCTTCAAAAATCCATTTGTTTCTTTTGAACCAAATCTGCCTGATGGTGAAGGCCATTACTTGGTGTTCCTCCTCCGGAAGTAATGAAAAAAGATGATCCAATACTAGTTCAAAAGGAGCCTCATCAAGATTGCATTTTTGTAGTCTTCTCGAGCTACAACTCCATACATCCTGTGCTGCAACACATGTCCCAGAGAGCATGAGAAGTGGTCTTAGGTGCAGATAGGCAGATTGGGCACAAAAAGGATTCCACAATCTTTCTTCTATGTAAGTTCATCTTAGTGGGGAGTATGTCTTTGGCAGCTCTCCAAAGAAAAGTTTTTAGTCCATTTGGGGCCTGAAGTTTCCAAATGCGTTCTGTATTTTGAGTTATCTCTAAAGTTTGTCCCTGCTTGTCTGTAATAAGAGACATTTGGAGATGATGTGCAGATTTCACTAAAAATTTGCCATTGACAGAACATCTCCAAGTCAGTTTGTCACTACTTTTGCAAGGGCTTATGTGAAGCTTTGAAATTGTTGAGGCTTCGACAGGATTAAAACATTCTTGGATCAAGGCCATATTCTATTTAAGAGAATCTTGGTCAATTAGAGAGGCCACAATGGCTTCTTGGGGCAGTATTTTTGGACTAGATTGTATTTTGTAAGAAGATGGAGAAGGGATCCATCTATCTGTCTAAATTTTAATACTATGACCATTCCCTACCTTCCACAATAGGCCTTCAAGAAAGAGGGGTCTTGTCTGTGATGCTTTTTCAGACAAAAGAGTCTCCAGGCCTTACTTTAGTAGTGTAGAAATCACCTGAGGGGTAGTACTTGGCTTTGATAACACGAGTAGCAAGAGAGGTTGGGTTTGTGATGAGCTTCCATCCTCGCTTAGCCAGAAGAGCTTTGTTAAAATTTTCAAAGTCCCTAAACCCCAGACCCCCCTTCTGTTTTGGCTTCCCCATTCCCTGCCAGCTAAGCCAGTGTACCTTAGATTTCTGTTCTCTCAAACCCCACCAAAAAGACTGCATGCTTTTGTTAATATTTCTCAAGATGCCCTTAGGAATTAGGAAAATTCCCATGCAATATGTAGGAATTGCTTGAATAACTGCCTTTAGAAGAATTTCCTTGCCTGCTTGTGATAGTAAGTTTGTTTTCTAGCTGCACATCTTGCTTTTGACTTTTTCAAGGATATGATTGAAAGACCTGGATTTGTTCTTGCCTACATAAAAAGGTAGGCCTAGATATTGCTCAAAAGGACCCAAGATTGGAATCCCTACAGTAGCCAAAATGGTCTGTTGGATTTCAGGCTTGGTGTTCTTACTGAATATGATGGAAGTATTTCCAAGGTTTAGTCTCTGCCCAGATGCTGCTTCATATGATCTTAAAATTCTGTGTAGACTAGACCATTCCAAAGCCTGTGCCTTGCAAAAGACAAGGCTATCATCAGCAAAAAATAGATGGTTCACAGTGAAAGAGCCTTGGGTTATAGGAATCCCAGATATACGTCCCTTCTGTTTAGCTTGGTTTAAGGCAAAGCTAAGCATCTCTGAGCATAATATAAAAATATAGGGAGTGAGGGGATCTCCCTGTCGAATTCCCCTTGATGGTTTGAAGGATTCTTGAGGAAAGCCATTAAGAAGGATAAAGTATGAAACTGTGCCAATGCATTGCATGATCAAATCCACCCAATCTTTGATAAAGCCCATTTTAAGAAGAACTGCTTGTATAAAAGACTACTCTAGCCTATCATAGGCCTTACTCATATCGAGTTTTAGGGCCATATATGCTTCTTTTTGCTTCCTTATTTTATTTTGCATGGAATGTAAAAGCTCAGAAGCAACAATGGTGTTATCAAAGATCATCCTTCCAGGAACAAAAGCACTTTGAGTGTCTGAGATCAGAGAGGGAAGGATGGCTTTTAGTCGGTTTGCAACAACCTTTGCAATGATCTTGTAGATGACATTGCAAAGGCTGATTGGCCTATAGTCTGAGACAACCACAGGGGAATCCTTTTTGGGGATGAGGGCAATAAAAGTTTTGTTGACTGCTTGAAAACCTGTCTTTGTGTTAAGCATTTCGAGAACAACAGCAACTACATCATTTTCAACAATAGACCAATGGTTCTGGAAGAATAATGCAGGAAAGCCATCTGGTCCAGGGGATCCCAAAGGGTTCATATAAAAAATGGCATTTTCCATCTCCTATCTATTGTAGGGTTTCGAGAGGTTATTGTTCATCTCAATAGTGACAGTAGGCTTAACACTTTCCAATAGGCCTTCAATGCCTTCTGGACTAGAAGAGCCAAAGAGGTCCCTAAAGAAGTTTTGAAATTCTCTCCCAATATCTTCACTATTGGTAAGGCAGTCACCATTCTCAGTCTCAATTTTAATCACTGAGTTTTTTTGCTTCCTTAGTGTGGCATACTTGTGAAAATATTTGGTATTTCTATCACCCTCTTGAAGCCATTTTTGTTTGGCTCTTTGGGGCTAAAATAGATCCTCTTCCTCAAGCAAGCTATCCACTTCCTTCTGTAGAGTCCTGATCTGTGCATTAAAGAGCCCAGCATTAGAATCTTGAAGGGTTCTTAATCTGTCCCTTTTCTGAGCAAGGACCTGTTGTGAGTTCCTTCTGGCTTCTTGGTTCCATTGCCTCAACTGGAATCTGCACCTCTCAAGACCCCTTCTGGTCACATCAGGTTTGGTTCCTATTTCGAGGGATCCCTCCCAAGCTCTTTTAATGACATCCTCACACCCTTCTTTTTTGGCCCAAGTAGCCTCATATCTGAATATCCTTCTTTGGGTTATTTGGAGAGGTACATAGTTGTAACTTGAAATGAGGATTGGATTATGGTCAGAACATTGGGCAGGTCGGGTTGTGACTGAATTAATGTCATAAATCTGTTGCCATCCTCCATTGGCAATGGCCCTGTCCAATCTCTCTTTGGTAAAATATATTCCCTCACGGTTGTTACACCAAGTGTATTGGGACCCCACATACCCGAGAACATTTAAGTCACAGTCCATTATAGCTTGTTTGAAATCATCCAACTGATTATTGGGTTTTGGAGGTCCACCCATCTTTTCCCCACGGCAAATAGTTTCATTAAAATCTCCCATAATAAGTCGGGGGGTATGGTGATCAGTTCTTAGTAATCTAAGAAGATCCCAACTTGCTTTCCTCTTTGTTATCATTGGCTGCCTATAAAAATCCGTGATAATGGCTTTTTTGACTGATTCTTTAAGAATTACTTGTACAGAGATATGGCTGAGGGAATAGGACAACATATCAATGTTTATATCACTTTTCCAAAACATCGCAAGCCCCCCACTCCTACCCAAACAATCAATTACAAAGCTACAGTCAAAACCAAGTCTGTTACGAATTGCTTCCATTCTGTCTCTACTACTTTTTGTCTCTATTAAAAACACCACAGATTGGGACTTACTTCTCACCAGAAGGTGGAGTTCTCGAACTGTCCGAGAGTTCCCAAGCCCTCGGCAGTTCCATTATAGGGTGATCATGGGGTTGGGCAGAGCTGCTCAGCAGCCACTGCGTTCATGGTTTGTTTGAATCTCTTTGAAGCCCTTATTAGTTTAACTGTTTCTACACTATTTCTTTTCCTATGTTTGGAATTACTGGGGATTTTAGGAAAAAAATCCATTGTTACAACAGGACTTGGGACTTGACTACCCCTAGCCCTTCTTTTCCAGTTTGACAAAAGGTGAGTTTTGTTTTTTCCATCTGGCAACTGAGGGGCGTATAGATTAGAGGGACTTACACAATTACTGGGCAGGGGCCAGGTCAAAGTTGTGGAGGTGAGTGTCTTCTAGCCCATTGGAAATAGGAATATCAACTGTTGTTGTGGGGACTTCAATGCAACCTGAACTTTCCTTAGGAGGCAGGTGAGATCTACCTCGGGGCCTTACAAGCAGAGGATAGTCAAAATCCTTACTGTTTTCTTGAACATAGCCTGTTTGCACTTGTACTCTTGATTCAGTATCCAATGAGACAGTTGTTTTCTGCCCAGTGTTTTCCCCGCCCAAATCAAACTCTTGCCCTTCGAAGCTGCCCTACCGACCCTCTACTGATTCCCCCATATCTTGCTTATTGTTCTCGGCTTAAGAATGATAGTATTTGGGCATTGGACTTGCCCTGAGCCAAGGGCCATACTACTGTTGATGTCCTTCATGAGATCTACCATCCGGTACCTGTCCCGAGCATCCTGAGCTTGAATGTAGGATAACACCACAATGAAAACAGAAAGAAGGCAAACGTTCATATTTGAAGGGAATCCAAATACATGAACCGTTCATATCGATAAGCCTTCCCCTTACCAGAGGCTTCGAGATGTTTAACATCACCTTTGCACGTAGAACACCACCCCATGCTCTACCTTTGCTATCCACATCCACCACCATTACTTTCCCCACACTTGCCCCCAGTTTCTCTCCCATACATCTATTCATTCCAGCAAAGGGAAGGTCGTGGAACTGGATCCAGAGGGGCTCAAGAGAGAAGTCTACGCCTTTTAATGCAACCCTTCCTACACACTCTTGAAGACATACCATATTTCTATCAAAAGACCATGGTCAGCCCGCTAGCACCCTAGTTTTAACCTTTAAATCAGCAAACTTGATGATGAATTTGTTTCTACCTACATCTTTGAACGTCAAAACTCCTTCATCTTTCCAGACTTTTCTGAGAGTGGATTTGAAAGCTCCTTTGTTGACTTCCTTGTCTGTCACCACCATAGCAACCAGGCAGGCTTGGCTTAACTTCTGAGATGATAGAATCTCTTCCTCTTGGAAGGTTATTTCTTTTTATTCTTCTTCTGTTAACCTTAAGCCCTCGCACAAATGAGAAAGCTCCTCTTCCATAACTGGTCCTCGCACTAACACTCTACCACACTCAACAGTAATACATTTAGGAACTAGACTTGTAAAGTAATACATTTACTTTAACCACCAATACAGTTAAAAACTTACAATGCACCAAAATACTTCGTTAGAAGAGGAGCTTGAATGTCCTGCACAAGAATAAGAGTGTAAACTGAAAATTAATCCAATACAATCACTAAATGGACAGGACAAAGCTTAAAAGCATAAAAGTTGCAGTGAAGCCTTCCAACATTAATCATGAAGAACAAGTTACCAAATAAAAACCAGTTATATCAAAAGGACTACACAATCATATAGCCAGATTTGTCGCATTTATTGATTCTAAACATACTTGGGATTCCAAATCCAAGCAATGCAAAACAAGTGGATATTCTAAATTATAGAAATGCTAAACATAGATAGAACTGCACAACTAATAAAAGTCTTGCTTTAGATGATTTTCTTGAAATATGAAATTCTCCAAACTAGAATTTTCAAGAAGTTCCAAGCTAAGTCTTGAATCTAAAAGCAGCCATAATTGAAACCACTCATTCAAACTTTTAGACTTAATTATTTATAGATTCCCTAGGTGCATGGCGCAAATCTTTTTTATTTTTTTACTTAAGTTTGTTAATGTGAAAGATTTTTGTGATGATTTGTTCGATATCCTTGTCAGGAAACACTAATTACTTTAATTAGATTTGAATAGCATGTAATCTAATTTTCCCTTAAAAGCAAGAATAGAGAGTAAAGTAGTACCTTCATCAGAAAAAGAGAAAAAAAAAAGCATAAATGCTAATTAATCCTAGAAAGTGGGAGACCCTTTTTGAGCAAAAGCTCCTCTCTTTTTCACTCCTCATGGCTAATATTTAAACCCTTCTTACGGAGGTTTTAACACTGAAGCATGCTTCTTTTTGTACATTTAGATGGTTCACCTTTTTCGCTCTTAGAAGTCTTAGTTGCAAAAACACTGAAGTGTTGAGGAGATTGTCGTCGTGCTGTCTTTCCCTTTTTTCAATTGAAGAGAAGGCTGTCACTCCGCGCAGAGTACACTTACTTCACATGAACCTCGCCGTTGCGCACAGAGGAAGAGATCTAGGGGAGTTGGCTTCATTGAGGAAGAGATTTGAGGAGACGGAGAGAAGCGGGCTATTGGAGGGAAACGAGCTTTCAATTTGAGGAGGGAGATGGAGGAATAGTTTTGTTTTAATTGCTTTTCTTTTTTTATTTTTCATAATTACACAAATGCCCCTATTGCTTGCCATGTCACCTTTTGGTACGCAATCGGTATATAGTTTTGCTTGTACTTAGAAGAATTGTTTCCTAAATAGATTATAAGTAAAACTTTGAAGATGACTAAGGGCTTGTTGGCATGCTTAAAGAAAATTTTGTGAATAACAGAATAATAGTTTCAGCGAAAATGTTTTATTGAATTTTGAAAAAAGAGCAAAAAACTTAAACAAAAATATATTTTAAAATAAATATTTTATTGAAGGTTGTGAAAATGAATAGATAAAGTTAAAAAATCATTTGAATGTAATTTTTTAGTATTATTTTTGTTTTAAAATTTGTAAAAATTGTATTAAATTTTGTATTTTATTTTTAAGTTTGTAAAAGTTGTATTGATCTTTGTATTTGAGTAATAATTAGGTAATGATTATATGTAAATGTTAAAAAATTAAATTTAGAATTTGTTTTGTATTTTATTAATGTATGAGAATAAAATTAGTTGAAATTATGAAAAAATATCATCTTTGCCAAACATGCCCCTAAATTTGATGGGTTCTCACTTTTTTTAATTATTAAAACTTACTATATAAATAATTTTATTTTAAAAAATCAAAACTAAGGAGGACCACAATCTATGCCGATCTGCCCTAGTTTCGCATTCCAATAAGATCTTAAAATTATAAAAAATTATGAGTATTGCTATTAGGTTATCTGAAACTTATCACTTAGATGATCCTCTTGGTATAGCATCTCTACGTAGTGTCACATGATTTATTAAAACATAAAATATATATTCAAACTAAAATGACGTCTGAAAATATAAAACGAGGAAGACTAACGCCCAATTTGTATAGAAGAAGTGTTTCATCTCATCTCATCATTACAATTTTTTCAAATTTTTACATAAAATATAATAAACAATTCAGCTTTTTCAAATTTTAAAATAATAATATTATTAAAAAATAATATTATAATAATATTTTATTCAACTTTTATCTCAACTCTTTTTATCTCAATTCACTATCCAAACGGCACCTAAGGCTGTGTTTGGGTAGTGAACACTATAATTTAATATTTTATTATTACTTTGCACATAATTTTTACAATTTTTTACTACTATTCACTACTATTCACTAATAATCAATATTTTATTATTACTTTTTCAAAAAAATTTCATTACTATTCACAGATTATCTTAAATCACCTCACTACCCAAATGTAGCCAAACTGTAAGTTCTCTCGACCGCTTTTATATTTGTATTTATTAAATTTTTTTAATAAACTAAGTAATCTTATATGTTATTACATTAGAATAATAATACACACACAATACTTTTCACAATACATGATGTAAAATTATAACATTTTTATAAAATGGTGTTACTTTTATATAATATTTTACAATAATATCTCTCATTTTAAAATTTGATTGTGAAAAGTATAGTTTGCTTATCATTCTTTATTACATTAAGAGAATCATCTAAAGATAAGTTTCAAATGCTTGAATAGACTTTCTCTACAAAATAGTTCTCCCAATATTGTCCTAACGACGTTAATCTCTAAATCGCAACGTTTAGATCTCGTTTGAATTCAGAAAATATTTTATCTCATCTCATCTCATCTCATTATTATAATTTTTTTAAATTTTTACATAAAATATAATAAACAATTCAACTTTTTTAAATATTAAAATAATAATAATATTAAAAAATAATATTTTAATAATATTTATTTTAACTTTCATTTAAAATCAACGCATTTCTAAATCGAAACAAGCCCTCAAGTTGCCGTCGAGAGGCATCTATTCTTTACTACTTCATAGCCAAACACAGCGAGTTTTCGTGGCTCCCAAGCACCCGTCAGATTCAGAAGTTCATTAAGAACCCGACTCTTCAGCCAGTATTTCCCTGAAGGATTATTCAAGCAATCGGAAGAGAACAGTTAAAGCTGTCTCAGGCAAACTTGGTGAGTCGATTATGTTTGGTTTTATCTGTTCAAGACAACTGTTACTCACATACAGGAGGACTCAACTGGGTTTCATTCAGAAAAATGCGTTCTTTTTGGTCAAGTCATTTGCTTCAATAGGTTTATTTCAATATGAGGACAAGCAACAAGAAGGGAATCCTTCTTTTACGGTGTCTTACCTCATAAATTCTTGTGGGTTGTCCCCAAAATCAGCTATTTTAGCTTCCAAGAATGTAGACCTTGAAAACCCAGATAGACCAGATTCAGTGCGTAACCTACTCAAAGAGAATGGATTCACCGATATCCAAATCACTAAAATTCTACAAAGACTGCCACAATTGCTTTTATCTGATCCTGGTAAAATCCTTTTGCCCAAAATTGAGTTTTTACGTTCTATAGGGGTTTCAAGCTCTGAACTCCAGAAAATCATCACCATGTGCCCTGAACTACTGCGAAGAAGCTTAAATCAACATCTTATACCCTGCTATAATTTTCTCAAGAGCGTACTTCTTGAAGATGATAAAGTCATCACTATTTTAAAGCGCTCGTCACGGGCCTTTCTAAATAGTGTAGTGGATAATATGGTTCCAAATATTGAACTTTTGAGAGAGATTGGAGCGCCTCAATCTACCATCTCTCTGCTGGTGACTAATTATCCGGATATGGCTTTCATTAAGCATAGTAGGTTTGATATGGCTCTCCAGGAGGTGAGAGAAATGGGATTTGATCCTTCAAAATCGGCGTTTGTCATTGCACTCCAGGTGCTTTTAAAAGTGAAGAAACCAAAATGGGAATCTAAATTGGAGGTTTATAAGAGGTGGGGTTGGTCCAAGGATGTTGCTTTCTTAGCGTTTAAAAGGGCTCCCCAATGTATGCTTGTATCAGATGAGAAGATTTGCAAAGCAATGGACTTCCTCGTAAATCAAATGGGTTTCTCTTCTGAAGATATTGCTAAAAATCCTATTGTTTTAGAATTAAGCTTGAAGAAGAGGATTATCCCTAGATGTTCAGTTGTTAAAATTTTGCAAGCCAATGGTTTTCTCAAGAATGATATAAGCTCATCGACTTTTTTACTACCTACTGAAAAGCGCTTTCTTGACAAGTTCGTGATCAAATTTCTGGATCATGCTCCTCAACTGATGAATGTGTATCGGGCTCAGATTGAACTTCTTGATGTAGAAATCCAATCTACTAAGGTAAGGACTGAACGGCTGTAACAATTGAATTTAAACTTGGATATCTTGGTTGCTAATCTTTCAATTTTGTTTATTTCGTCTTAGATTTGAAATATCTGTATGGGAATGTAGTTTCCAAGACAACAATCTGGGATAAATTAGCAGTTTCAAAATAGACGTTTCAACTTATTCTTGTAACTACTATGTAGAGGAAAAAGGATCTATAGTTGGAGCCTCCTTGATAAAGGGACATGAATAATTCTGATTGCTTTAGCTTTATCATGCAACTTTTCTAAGTATTTAACTTGATTTGTGCCATGTTCGCAGTGTATATGGCCTCATGTATCTAGCAATGCCGTCGACTCGCCTTCAATTGGGTCAGCATTGAGATTTCATAGAAATTGAGTCTTGACAATGTTGAGTTTTCAAAGCAGATTGAGATACAATTAGCAATTTTGAATTGAGAATCTCTTCATATGACTTGTGTTATTATATATGCGACTTAAATATATTAAACTGAAATTGACTTGACTTATTAGATGTCTTTTGGGTGCATCTAACTTGTGGTTCTAACTTTCTAGGTTTAGTACCTAGGTTTTCTTATGTGGTACAGACTCATCTGTTGTAGGACTACCTTATATGCACTTTCCGGAGTTATATTTCCACTTTTTGTACGCTCCAATATCAGGGATTTATGATGTTGTCTTACATAGCTGATTTGTATATATACTGTCCTCTGGTTGTATGCTTCCACTCTCTGCGAGTGAACCATTGCCCTTTTACAAAACCAGCAAACTCACAGGGGTTCACAACCCATTATTTCAAAGAGCATCGCCTGTATTGCTCTCTTCTGAGTGCGCTGCAATTGACAATCCCACTCTTATACTTTGTTATTACTAATTCCTTGGATTGCCACAGAAAATGGTAATGCTAAGGTTCATTGAGCAGATTCAGTTTCTGCATAATAAGCCTTCACTTGTGAAATACATTTAGGAAGATCAAAATCTGAGCATTTTTTCTTTCTTACAAGTTGAAACATTAAATGGTATGTTTTATACCTGTTGTGTTCAAATGTAAATGAGACGCATCTGTAAAGGGTATGAAATTCTTCACCCTGTAAATGGAAAATTATCTGTACGTTTTTCATCAAGAAGAATTGGTTAAGACTCAAAAACAATCCAGGGAAGGTATTCCAGAGCTCTAGCAAGATTCAAGTCCCGGATGAGATAAAAAAATTTTAATATTACCCGTCCACAACCAACATGTACATGGAAAATATCACCTCATCTTCTGAAGAATAAAGTTACTCCATCTAAAAGCTCCTGTATTTAACTCAGTTCAAATCCACAAAATCAGAAGGCATAACATAACAAAGTGATTTGCTCTAATGTCAAAGATGCCAAGTTGTTCTTATTTTCAATTAAAATCACAGTTTTGCATTTGGGTAAACATCTCGGTTATTCGTTGGAGACAATTGGAATCCAAGAGGTATATTGGTGATCTTGTTCTTATTCATTTCTAAGTTGCTGCCTCTCTAGGGGCGAATAGAAATTGCCGAAACTGTCTACCGGACTTCAAAACCAGTCAGTCTGCAATCCAATAGGGGCAAGTGAAGATTTGGCACACGAGAGCAACCACTTCATCTGCAACAAAGTTATTCTTTGCCAAGGGTGGAATATTGCTGTTATTTTCTTCCCAAAAGTCCATCTCTTCTTTGATAGATGGCTTAGTGGTGAAGGTCTTGGGTTTAAGGGTATGCTCTCCTTAAGTCTAAGGTTCAAATCCCCTTTGGTGTAGACAGTCTTTAAGGGTTATTGGACTGGGGGATTTTCTTCTTGAATTACCGTGCACTTGCAAGAAACTTCTTACCGAGGGCCTATGCACTCCCAAGATTAATTAGGAAGTTGTTATCAGACACCTGGAAGATTGTGTCCATTTCAAAAGTCCATCTCTTCTTGGATGGGCCCTATATGAATAACCTGTCGTTAATACTTGTTTTGACCAATTGACTCGTGACAAAATTAGGTAAAGTCGACAATAAGTGGGAAACAGACTTGAGAATATAAAAATGTTAAGAAGTGCAAGATTCACAAAAAGATCTCACAAAAGAATAACATCACAAAATAACTTTGTCTAATGTAATACAGAAAAGTTAATATAGCATAACATACTACATTAGTTTGTAAATTTTACTACTGCAAGTCATTTTATAAAAACCTAACACTTTCGAGAAAAAAAATTTTTAGGTTGCGTTTGGTTTCCAAATTTAGTTGAGTTCAGTCTAACTTTAAGTTGAGTCTAACATCCAAATACTCAACTTTCAATTTACTAAACTCATTCCAACTCAAAACCTTCTTTTAGTTTTATTTTCTGTTTTTAAACTACTCTATGTGAGAATATTTATGAAGATGAAGTTGCAAGACGGGACTTGGCTAAGGGAGATGTGACAGAGGCTTAGATCATGTACACAGCTTTCAGTTATATTTTGATAGTACAAGTTTGAGAAATTTTAGTAAGTGCTTTTGCGTAGTCTCTTTTATATTTTTAATATTTTTAATAAATAATAATTTTATTTATTATAAGAAATCTTTATACTTGACGTTTCCTTTAGAATAAAAAAAATAATTTTAAGTTAAGGTAAATAGTTGCACTCCAACTTCCTTAGATTTTTTAAAAATGACGTTGTTCTTAACCTTGGAGGAGCGGGGTATTACACAATTATATATATTGACCTAAAAATAGTTGAGGATCTAATCTACTAAGGGAATGCACGGGGAATGAGATGAGATGAGAAATTTGTACATAGTAGTGAAATGACTTGAGTTATGATGTTTTATGGAGTTTTGAGAAATTATAAATAAAAAGTTGAATAAAAATATTATAAAGTTAAAATATTATAAAGTTAGAATATTACTTTTTAATATTATTTTTGTTTTGAAATTTAAAAAAATTGAATTTTTTTTTATGTTTTATTTTGAAATTTTGGAAAAGTTGTAATGATTAGGTAATGAGTAGATGAAAAAATTGAATATTTAAAATTTAAAAGTATTTGTATCTAAGTAATATTTGGAAAGAAAATAAAATAAAATAAAATAAAATAAGATGGAATGCGATGTAACCATTATATCTTTCAAACAACCCCTTAAACATTCTTTTAAGCCATGCCGACTCACCTCTGTATTTAAATCCTTTTTTTCAAAACAAATTTTGGATGCATGAATTGTAATTAGTGATGTAAGATGAGGGGATGGAGAGCTCCAATACTAGAGCCCAATACAATTCAATGCATGAAAGTAAAATAAAAAAGTTGGACCATGGCTGAGGGTCTAGACCCATGTTTGTCAATGAGGGGCCTTCAAGGCTTCAAAGTAGAGGGTTTGCTTATGTCCATCAAATGCATTAAAGAGTTGCGGTTGAGACCCGCACCCAATGTAGGGCACTGTAATTGACTGTTTTGACACTTTTGATAGTAACATAACAAGATTATTAGGATTAGACTCAGGAGATGTTTGGACAATGAGATGATATGAAAATCTTATAAATAGTAGTAAGATGATTTGTAAATAGTAATGAGATAGTTTGAGTTAAGTATTTATTAGATTTTAAGAAAAGAGACAAAAAATTTGAATAAAAAATATTATAAAGTTAAATTATTATTAAAATATTATTCTTATTTTGGATTTAAAAAAATTGAATTGCTTTTGTATTTTATTTGGAAGTTTGAGAAAGTTATATTAATTAGTTTGAAAAAATTGTAATAATTAGTTTGAAAATATTTGTATTTGAGGGAGGAAGGAAATGAGATGAGATGAGATAAAATGAAAATTATTTCCAAACAACCCATTTAAGTTTCGTCTGTAATAAGAGAAGATACATAGCTGTATCAACAAGTGAGATCCACGTATTCGTAAGTGGAAATAGAGAGATGGAGCTAGTTAGACTTGGATGATTAATTTTTGGTAAGAAAAATTCTATTCAAAAATTCTATACCACACACTTATTTTTATTTTTTATCATTTTTTTTTCTTGAACAGGTGTGTGGTGGTGAATAGAAGAACGTGGTAAAAAAAAACAAGTGGAGCACCACATGTGACTCGAAAATACACAAAGGCATTGCGACGCATGGGGCACACCAATAGGGATTGGACATTTTAGGGTGCCTTAAGAGTGGAGTTTGTATGAGAGCAACTCACTAGGAATAAAGATTAATTCCTTGTTAACCTACTTGTCAAGTGTGTGTGGCTTTTTAGTGGTTGGAAATCTATGGATCTATAATATCTTATATCCATGCACTCCATCGTATCAAATTATTTCGTGTGATAGGTTTTTTTGTTATTATTATGCTTCTCCTTTCTCTTCGTGGTGATTGATAAACATCTTCTTAGAGCATTAGTACTGGCTTATGGATAATCTTAGCTAAATTTGAACTATAAAGGAGATCCAAGTGATTTTAGCTAACTTCAATCAACTTCATCTCACATTGGATGAGGTATGAGTTGGCTAATTTTTTTTTTCTTTTTTATTATTTTCAAGCCACGATATATTGCAAGCTACAAAGACTATCAAGATGCTAGAGAGAGAGAGAGTATGGCATCCAGTGACGTGGGAGACATTGAGAGGTTGTTTCTGGCTCAACTGTGGTGTTTGATGGTAAAGAAGGGCTAGTTGATGATTTTTGTGCAAGCCACGATGGCTTCCAATGTGTGGAAAAGTTCTGAGTTTTCAATGACAAGAGAGACTGTGAAAGACATTGTGTGTGTGTGTGTGAGAGAGAGAGAGAGAGAGAGAGAGTGAGAGAGAGAACGAGACAACAGTAAGAGGTTGTGTCTTGCTCAAGGGTGGCGTCCGGTGGTATAGAAGGGCTAGTCTGCTACGCTTCTGCATAGCCATGATTGTAACAAATTTTGTTGAACAATTGTAACAAAAGTTCATCATGATTGATCTATGGCTAAGTTAATGTAAAACATTTTTAAGACATTTTAGCAAACTAAGCCAATACCAGTAATCTCAATATATATTGTGTAATACATTCTTTCTTTTTAAGAACATTTCAAACTAACTTTTAACCTTAAAGAATCATTATTTGACATAATGGGAGAAATGTATGCTAATAGAGAGATTTACGTTTCCAAGTTAACTTGTTAAAGTGTTAGATTGAAAAAAATGATCTGAGAATAAAATTAAAAAGCACAAGAAAGAGAAAAGAAAATCTAACACAATCGTAATATTTGTGTAACACTAGATATAGTTTTAGGACATAAGTCCTATGCACTCATTTTTTTTTTTAAAAAAGTAAAATTTGTTATTAAAAAATAAAATTTTCACATGTTTATCATTTTTATCCGCTTATTCAAAAAGAGTATACAGTCCTAAAACAAAATTAGAAGCTCTTGTTTAGATGGCCAAATGGAGTTGGAATGTACAATTTGTCATCTCATTATGTCTAAAAATAAAAGAATAAAAAATAGTGCTATACCTTTTTAGGTGTATATGTCATTTTTTTTTTATATATACAAAAGGGTGGTGGATTTCGAATCCAGATTTTTTATTTGGAGAATCGGATCATATGTCATCTTTTTAGATGCAATGTTACCTTTTTATCTTTACAACATTCCATAACATAAACAAAATCTCTATTTCATCACTAATATATGCAAGAACGTAATATATAAATATATATATACACACGTAGATACATATATATAGGTAGAAGCTAGCAATCAAATCGAAACTGTGAGAACACATGAAATCAACTCCCATATAAAATTTATAAATCTAACCGTATTAAATAGCGATCAGAGCAAAGCAATTTAATAAGACCAAAATTCATTTGAAAACTTAAAAAACCACAACTAAGGAAGACTTTTCCATATTATACAATATACTTATTCTTTTTTAATAATTTGTAAAATAAATAGATTGTACGTTAAACTTTGCAGTTGAATAAGGCTTGCTGGCATGCTTAAAGTATTTTAAGATTTTGTGAATAGCAGTAGAATAGCAGCGAAAATGTTTTATTAAATTTTGGGAAAAGAGAAATTAAAAGTAAATAAAAATATATTTTAAAATAAATATTTTATTGGAGGTTGTGAAAATGAATAGATTAAATTAAAAAATTGTTTAAATATAATTGTTCAGTATTATTTTTGTTTTGAAGTTTGTAAAAGTTGTTTTGATCTTTGTGTTTGAGTAATAATTATGTAATGATTATATGTAAATGTTAAAAAATCGAAATTAAAAAGTATTTTATATTTAAGTAATGCTTGATAATAAAATTACGAGAAATTATGAAAAATTCTCATATTTGCCAAACATGCTCCTAAATTTGATGGGTTCTCACTTTTTTTAATTATTAAAACTTACTATATAAATCATTTTATTTTAAAAAATAAAAACTAAGGAGGACCATAGTCCATGCCGATCAGCCCAAGTTTCGCTTCGCATATGATCTTAAAATTATAAAAATTATGAGTATTGCTGCTGGGTTATCTGAAACTTACTGCTTAGATAACCATCTTGGTATAGCATCACCAAGTAGTGCCACATGATTTATTAAAATATAAAATATATACTTAAACTAAAATGACGTCCAAGAATATAAAAAGAGGAAGACTAAGGCCCAGTTTGGATACAAAAAATGTTTCATCTCATCTCATCATTATAACATTCCTAAATTTCTATACAAAATATAATAAACAATTCAAATTTTTCAAATTTTAAAATAATAATAATATTAAGAAATAATATTCTAACGATATTTTATTCAACATTCAACTTTTATCTCAATTCATCTTATCTCAACTCAATATTTAAACAACAACAAAGGCTGTGTTTGGATAGTGAACACTACTATTCAATATTTTATGATTATTTTTCACCTATTTTTCACTATTTTTTACTATTTTTCAATATTTCATCATTACTTTTTCATAATTTTTCACTACTATTTATAGCTCATCTGAAATCACCTCACTACCTAAACATAGCCAAACTCTAAGTTCCCTCCACCACTTTTATATTTTTATATTTTATTTTTTTTAATAAATTCCGTGATCTCATATGGTGTTACATTAAAGCCCTGTTTGGTTGTTAAATTCATCTGAGTTCAACTTAGTTTAGTCTTTTTAAGTTAAGTCTAAAATCTAAACACCTAACTCTCAAATTACTAAACTCACCTTAACTCAAAACTTCTTTACACGTGGGACCCACAACCTTTTTCAACTTTTATAAATACATCTAAACTCATTTTAATATCCAAACTTATTTAGGCTGCATATGGATATTGAATTGAGTTGAGATGAGTTAAGTTTTTTTATAAATAGTAGTGAGTTAAGATGGTGGATTAAATTTTGTGGGGCCCATTTAAGATGAGTTTTTAAATATATTTGGATGTTAAAATGAGTTTAGATATATTTATGAAAATTTAAAAAAGGTTGTGGGTCCCGATTGTAAAGATGTGTTGAATTGAAAAAAGTTATAGGTTTCATGTATAAAAAGGTTTTGAATTGAGATGAATTTAGTGGTTTGAAAGTTGGGTGTTTAGATGTTAGACATAGCTTAAAATTAGACTGAATTGAGTTGATCTCAGTTCAGTCCAACAATCAAATGGGGCCTTAAACTCATTTAAGTGGACCTCACAAAACTTACTTTATCATCTCAACTCACTACTATTCATTAAAAACTCAATTCAGCTTAACATCCAAACGCAACCTAAGAGAATATAATTTTCATGTGCCCAAATTGAATTTTTCTACAAAATAGTTCTCCCAATATTTTCCTACTGCTGTTAATCTCTAAATCACAATGTTAAGCTTTATGTCACAATTGCCAATAGGGACGTAGAACCGGGCCCCATTTTTTTCCCTATGCACTCTCGAGATTAGTTAGGACTCTGTTATCGGACACCTGGAAGATTGTGTCCATCTCAAAAGTCCATATCTTCTTGGATGGGGTGTATATGAATAACCTGTCATTAATACTTATTTGCTCCAACTAACTCGTGGCAGGACTAGGTAAAGTAAGCAATAAGTGGGAAACAGACTTGAGAATATAAAAATGTTAAGAAGTGCAAGATTCACAAAAAAATCTCACAAAAAATAACATCACAAAATGGCTTTGTCTAATGTAATACAGAAAAGTTGATATATCACAACCAACTACATTAGTTTGTAAATTTTACTACCGCAAGTCTTTTCATAAACCTAACACTTTATAAAAAAAATAAAAACTTTTACTCACTATTTTATTGAGATCATGGTACGAGTGAGCTTCAACAATCATTCTTTTGAACTCCAAGAATGATTATGGCCAACCAAGTAAAAATGTGGATAACCAAACGCAAAAATAGTTGCAACCCTAAACTAGTCAAACAAATTACTTGATCTGCCAATAGACCTTAGTGAAGGAACAACTTGCCCAGAAGATGCTCTTCATTCTGCCTGCTAACGATCAGACCTACCCCAATCTTACCAGATTAATTGCAGAAACAGAGTTTCCAGAGGGCTTTGCAGCAGAATTCGTATAGCTTTTAACATTGTTCCAACAATGACTTGATATTCAGATACTTTTAAAGTTAGATCAAGCGGAAAAGGTTTCTTAATTCATAAAGTTATTAACAATTCTGTTTTCTCAATTTAAATGTAGATAATGGGTTGTCTTGGTTCAGTGTATAATGATACAAAAATTCTACTCAATCTCCTACTATTCAATTGATATGATCCCTTTGTCAACCCCAAAATGAGTCAAAATTCAATTGATTAACAATTAGGGAGATCAAGCACATGCCTTGTACATGTTTGCTTCCCTATTAGTTATAAAATGGGTCGTAAAAAATTATTATTTACATATTATTATTCTTAGTTAGAGTTTATGTTTTGATTTTTTTAATTTCACATTTTAATTAAAAAAATTAAAATTAGTTTGAAAGATAGAATGAGTGAAGAACCCCCCCCCCCCCAAACATTTCACAGTAAACGTTATAGTGCATTAAATAAATAAAAAAAATAGATCCAAAAGAATCTCATCCAATAGTTTCTTGATCCAAGAATCACTATTTTCTCAATTTGTATTTCAAATTATTTATTTACTCAATTGCACTCTCAATCTTGGTTTAACATTTAAGATTGTGTTTTATATCATGTTTTTTTGTCAGATCTAAACCAAGAAAGAAAACCACCAAAAGTGATAATTTTATTGCATATAAATTGATAATATTAAAAAATTAAGGTACAAATTGGAAAAGAAGAAGATATGTAATGAAATTTCCCCATTTTCTTAAAAAAGGATGGTACTAAACTATTAATCAATATTCAACAACTTAGAGTTAAAAAGTACATACGACTTTGGAGATTAATTCAACTACAATACCATGAGAAGAGCTATTTTTTTCATAAATCGGTGGGGAAAGCACGCCATTCACATAATTGATGTGACACAATTTGATTTGCATGATTTAAATCTGTACATTTTTTTTTTACAAATTAAATTCTATTATATTAATAGTATTCAATATTTGTACTTGTAACGCTACAATGAAATATACAAGTCACATGGCCTATACTCTAAAATGATTAGTCAATAATATAATTAAAGTCCCATTAAAATCTTATAAAGAGCAAGAACTTCTCATTCCCAAACAATGTGAGATTCCACACACCATCTACATTTATTAGTTATTCTTATCATATGAGATATTACAATCTACCTCCTTTATATTCCCGACGTCCTCATCGGGCCAGTCCGTCATAGGTGGCACAACTCAAGTCTCATATTTCTTGTTGGAATTTAGCTCTGAACCATTTGTAACACTCCAATGAAAGAATTAAGCCACATGACCTATATTTCGAAAAACCTAGTCAATTATACAATTAGAATTTTATTAGAACCTTATAAAGAGTAAGAATTTTTCAGTCTTAAATAATGAAAAATCTCATACACCATCTATAATTATATTTATCATATAGAATATCACAATAATCCACACCCATTTGTAAATATAATTTTTAGAGTAGTCAATTGAAAGAAATAGAAAAAGCCATACCACAAATTTTCAACACAAAAAAGGTTGAGTTGATTATTACACTTTTGAACAAATTTGATGATGCTAAACGACATCACTAAAGAAAGCAGTTGAAAATGCCATGTGCTGTATATGGCTGCTGATTGACACGTGATTTACCCAAATGGCATCTTCCTATTGGGCGCTGCCAAATAGCTGTGATGACTTTGTGCACAAAGAGAAAAGAAAAAAAGAGGTGCAGGAATCTTTGATGCTTCTTTCCGGTTAAGCTACTTCCCAATTTAAACGTTAAAAAAAATGCCATTGCTGCTTTTGCAAAAGAACCTTTTTAGCAAAGTGTAAAAGTTCATTGTATTGTATGACATGATAATGTTTTAGGATGAAATATGAATCAAGATTTTTAGAGCTTTTATTCAAGTTTTAAGATTGAAATAAATAAAATACAATAAATATTTAATGCTATAAACATGTTAAAATATTATAAAATTGAGTAAAAATATTATAAAGTTAAATTATTGTTAGAATATAATTTTTTAATATAATTTTTATTTTAGAGTTTGAAAAAGTAGAATTAATACTTTTTTTATTTGAAAATTTTAATTAATGATTAGATAATAATTAGATGAAAAAATTAAAAATTAAAAATTAAAAATTGAAATGTTTGTATTTGAGTGATGTTTGGATGTTGAGATGAGATTACTCATCTCATCTCAACATCCAAACGAGCCCTAAGGAGATGTTTGGAAGTTGTTTTGGTCTCATTTCATCTCATCTCATTTTCTTCCCAAACATCATTCAAATACAAACACTTTCAAACTAATCATTACAACTATTTCAAATTACTCATTACAATTTTTTCAATCTTTCAAACAAAAAATAATTTAATTTTTTCAAAACTCAAATTAAAAATAAGATTAAAAGAATTATATTCTAACAACATTTTAACTTTTTATTCAACTTTTTCACTCTTATTTCTCAAAATTTCATAAAACATGAAACTATCTCACTACTATTTACAAATTATCTTATATTATTCACTAAATTCTCATCTTATCTCATTTCTCGAACATCCCCTAGCAAACAAATCATTTTTTCTGAAAGGACGGTAATTCCATACACACATCATTTATAAGAAAATCATAACAAAAACTCACTTTTATTAGAATGATGTTGACAATTGGGAAGGATCTTGTTGAAGCATTTTCAGGTCATAGAGGCCAACAAAATGGTCAGATAACCTATGCATTGATTTTGCTGTTTGTGCTCAGCAGTTGTGCTTGTGCTTGTGGTGAAGATCCCATGGTTTACAAAATATAGTTAAGTGACAGCAAATAAATGATATATTGATTTACATGGTTCATTATTGAGGCCTACGTTCATAGATATTGAGTATGAAATCTACTTTTGAGGGGGTTGGATACATACTTTCATGTTCTTTCTAAGCTTACACGGTTGAGAGTGAAGATAAAAGGGAAATAGAAGTGGAAACTCTATTCTTTTGCCTTCTCAAAGATGTCGAATCCTAAAAAATAAGTTCTTTTTTCTTATTTCTCTCCATCTTATATTTATCTCTTATAAGCTTTAAGTATTGTCTTTGTCATTTTTGTCGTTGTCTTGTCCCATCAAATTTTATGAAAAAATACTTTAGATACAAAAAGATTACATAAAAATAAACCGATAAATTGACGTGGATTGATATAGTACGTTAAATTGTAAAGTTATTTTTATTATAAAATATATTTAACGGATTACATTAAACTACATCAGTTTGTAAGTTTAGTTTTGTATAATCTATTTGTATATGTAACAGTTCTCAATTTTATCTCCTTACTTTTTACTCTTATGGGGTCCATGTAATAGGTTTTGTCTCCAAGAGAGCAAGATGGATGAATGTTTCCGGAGGCGGCTCAATACAAATTGAGGCCTAAGGTAAAATTTAAGTGAGTTATTCATAATTATAATACAAGAAAATATAAATTATTATATAGAATATTTTTATAATTTTCAGCAAAATAAGGTTTTATTTAAAATATTTGAATAAATTTTTTTTGAATTTATATTTAATACAACAACTTAAAAATGAGGCATCAATGCAAATTTTGTGCATCAATTTAGCAAGATCATAAAAAATTGATTTAAAAATATAAATAATTTATTGTATTAAATATTAAATTTAGTATTATAGGTCCTTGCACACATTGGAAAATATAAAAATTATTTAAAATCTTATTTAATGAAGTGTTTTTTTTATTTTTTTCCAAAAGAAATTAAGAAAAAAGCGCCTCACTTTTATTTTTAGAGGCTTTGCATAGGGTGGAGCCTTAGGCAATAGCTTAAATGACCTCTTTTTTTTTTTTTTTAAGAAGAGCCGGTAGCCACACACATAGCGACGCCGTCCCAAATTTATTAAAAACTCTTACTTATGGCGGAAGAATACTGTGGTAACATTATTACACTTGGGGGTATACAAGATATAATGCTACAAACTAACCCAAAACCAAGTGTCAAAATAAGCCAAAAAAAGGTAATAAAACCAGCAAAAAACAAATTCTAACAAGCCTAAAACAAAAAACCAACAATACTTGAAAAAACTAAACAAGCCTGAATAAAAAGCAAAAAAAGCAACAACAAAAGCAATACAAATTAGCGACAGCATAACGAGAAAAGACTCAACTTGTCCAAGCGGATTAAACCTCTCAGAAACCTCGACACTTCCCCAATCACTTGCTGATCCATGTGATGATCAAGCGCACCATACTTTGCAAGCCAATCAGCCTAAATGGCCTTACCATTGATCCCCCTAAATTGTTCCCAACTCTAAACCGATCTTTGAAACATGTTAAAATCTTAATCAATGTAAGTCAAGGCAGTCATTGTCAAATTGAACACAAACATTATATATATATATATATATATATATATATATATCTATATTTATATATATACATATACTGTATACATACGTATTACATGAACCTCACCCCTTTGCAAAAAAAGCAAAACCAACCCTACCATTCTTGGTGAAAAAATAAAAATAAAAAATAAAAACAAAAAAAGATGGCCTTTAAGGAAAGCTAGTATACAGCTTTAGACCCTCGAATACCCCTGCCTAGTCAATATGCCCTTGACTCAAAGACACTCAAGAATAAGGTCAATACCATATGAAATGACACTTTTGTCCACCTCGGAACCACATCATAACTCATACCACCTAGTAAAGGTCCAATTTTGGGGAATCCAAGGACATATGCGTAATTTAACTGAGCTTCTCCAGTGTTAGTTACCCCTTGACCTACCCTTTCCAAAGGGTCAGGTGCTCCCTCCTACTGATGGGTACGTCCAGGAAATTAATAAAAATAAAAAAATAAAAAAACCAAACAAAAAAAAAGGAGACGGACGACACAAGAACTGGGAAGGCACAAAACTAGACCGTATGGTCTTAGATTTTAGAGAGAGTGTGTGAGTGAGAGGCAAATTCAGAGAGTGAGAGCAAGCGAGCGAAAGAGAGAGAAAGAGTGAGGGGGGAGAGTGTGTGTGAGGGTAGTGAGAGAGAGCTCCATCATTACAGTGAAACCCATGACTCTTTCTTTTTTTGTCTCTTTGCTTCTTCGATGTGCATCTCTATGGATCGAGCTCTCTGATCCTTGGGATAACAATACCAAGGATACACTCAAGGCTCTAACAACTTGAGAAAGTCTGTCTGGAGTAGGTGGAAAGGAGCTCTAAAAACCCAAACAACAAAAAAACCCAAGAAAGGGCTAAAACAATGAAGGCGAGATAGAGGCACGACATCCAGCGGCCAATGTTTCAAACTTTCCCACACAAATTTAAATGTGTAGGTGGAAAGTGAAGTACTTACACAAGACAGTGGTGACTGAAACAGGAGAAGCCGTCATTTCTACACCTATCACTAGATGGAAGGTCATAAGATGGAAGCCTACTACACCCTGAAGACTACTACACCGAAAGAGGGAATTGGAACGCATGGTCGCTCAACACTTAACCCCTCGAGGGCAATCGTTAGGCCAGAGGGTGGACAGAACCTGAAGGCCACACGGGAGCGAAAGTCCTAAGTGACGGAGGATGACTTGAGGAAATACCCAAGACGCTCCTAACCAAAGCCCGGGTAGGAACAATGCACCCTTAGGTGAGATTCGAACCATGGCAGGAGGATTCGTTGGCGGTGGCTATACTTCCTCTAGTAGAAAAGCATATACACGAAAGGCTAGGTACGAGGAAGTGTTCTCGACAAATAGGCCCTCAAAGCAGGCAAGGCACTAGAAGATGGTCACCATATCTTTTGGTGATAAAGACTATAAAGGGGTCTTTTACCCCCATGATGACACACTAGTGATGACGCTAGTAGTTGCCAACTATACTACTAGGAGGTTTTTTATCAACAACGACAGTTCCGCTGACATCCTCTTTTAGGATGCCTTCAAAAAAATGGGGATCGACTCCAGCCAGCTACGCCTCTCGCCCATGCTGCTGAAAGTATTTTCAGGAGATGCAAAACAAATTGTGGGCGTTATAACGCTACTTGTTGTTGCTGGCAAAGGACCCTGCACTGCCACCACTATGACCAACTTCCTAGTGGTGAAGGCTCATTCGTCCTACAACGTTATCCTTGGGTGCCGAACCTTGAATAGCCTAAAAGTTGTGACCTCCACTTATCACCTGTAGATGAAGTTTCTAACCAACGCAGGTGTGGGGGAAGTTCGTAGCGAGCAAGTACTAGCACAAGAGTGCAACGTGCAAGAGCACAAAAACAGAGGAAGAGACGTCTAGATGATGAAAAACTAAGGTTCTAATGAAGCGCCACCAGTGCCACCTAATGTCATCGATCGCAAGGTAGAAAAGAGAGATGAGCAAAACCTGAAGCAAGCAGAGGCAAATGAGCCCCTAGAGATGGTGGTTTTGGACCCAAGCCACCCTAAAGCCACCGCAAGGATTAGGATTAGAATTGGGCTCAAGATATGGCAAAATTTAAAGCAACTCCCGATCAAACACAAAGACGTGTTCGCCTGGAGTCATGAAGATGTGCTCAGGATTGACAATGAAGTCATCGAGCATTGTCTCTATGCCAGCCCAGAAGCTATGAAATCCGACAAAAGCAAATGAGTTTCAGCACGGAAAAAGATGCCGCCATAGCTGAGGAAATCGACCGCTTACTGGCTGCAGGCTCTATTCAGGAAGCCCACTGCACCAAGTGGCTATCTAATGTGATGCTAGTGAAAAAGGAAAATGAAAAATTGAGGATGTGTGTTGACTTCACTAACTTAAATAAAGCATACTTGAAGGACAGTTTCCCCTGTCTTGTATTGACTTGAAAATAGACTCCACAGGGGGACATCGCATGCGAGCTTCATGGATGCCTACTCAGGATATAATCAGATATGGATGAACCCAAACAATGAGGAAAAGAGATCTTTCATAACAAATCGAGGCTTATATTATTATTAAGTTATGCCTTTTGGGCTGAAGAACGCTGGCGCCACTTACCAGAGATTGGTAAATCATATGATCAAAAAGCAAATATGCCGAAACATGGAAGTTTATGTAGATGACATTTTGGTCAAAAGAAAGGAACCCAAGCACCACTTAGCCAACTTACGAGAAGCCTTTCCCTTCTTGTGACAATACAAAATGAAGCAGAACCTAGCAAAATGTGATTTCGATATAGACTCGAGCAAGTTCCTGGACTTCATGGTCTCGAAAAGGGATATAATGGATATGAAGCCACCTTGGAGAATAAACAAGGTACAGAGGCTAACTGGATGGATAGCAGCACTTAATATTCATCTCAGAGGTGGCCATGGATTAGAGGATAGAAGCCTGTTGGACATGGGTGAAAGGTTAATAGCCATCGCATACCAGCCTATTATTCAAACTCACACATAATCAATCACTAATTAATGACATAACGAACGGGATAATCATCTGTGTGATACATGTCATGATACTTGCCTGAGGTATTAACTTCCCTAGTGTAATGGATAACTAATCTAACAAAGATCAGAGAAGGTCGCGCCATGAGACAAGCACTTGTGATCAGGCGGCTAACTCGTTTAAATAGAGATTTGACACGACTGAGGTAACTTCTAATCTCCATTCATTTTCAATATACTCACACAGATTATACACTGACTTAGGCATCGGAGGTATCCCTAAACACACCCAGCCCCCTTTCACTTTTTGATTGCAGGTTACAGGAAGAGATTGTCAATGCTACGAAACACGTCCGCACCAAATAGGTCAAAAGATACCATTAAGAATGGACTAAATATGGTATTAGTCAACTATATGACCAAAAGTAGACTTGGGGGCTTCAAACAATGCTTATAATAGACCAAAAAGAACAATTGGGCTAACAAATAACCTAATGAAAAGAGACTCACAACTAATAAAGATACTCAAAAGACATGGATTTGAAACAAAATATTGTTGAACAACAATAAAGATTCTCTAGGAAGTAATGCTAGCGAAAGGATTGAACAAAGAGAAATAGTCCACAGAATTGAGTCTGGTGTTAGGCAAGGGCTCTAATATCATAAGAGAAATTAAAATCAAATCAAATTAGAGATTGAAGAGAGAGGAGGAAAAGAATGAGAGAGAAAACTTTGAAGACAATATTTTTCTATTCTCAATTGTATTTCAAAACAAAGCACAAGTCTCTATTTATGTGGAAACTATATGAATATGAGATAAAGTAAGTATTTATATCATTATGAAAATCAAATATCTTGATTAGATAATTATAAAAATCTAATCAAATAATAATTAAATCAAATTCTTAATTTGATATTATAATTTCTGGATTTCAAATTATTATCTTACCTGCTAGTGCTTTTAAATATGGTTAAAGAACATGCTTTTGTGTCAAAATAAGTGGCTTGAGATGACCATTGAGAGAGAGAAGATGTTTATCACTTTGAATATTCTTACGCTGTCTCTCTCAAAATATGAAAACTGAATTGGTGAGGAGAGACAAAGAGCATGAAAGAGAATTCATATAATCTAAACTATTTTATAGAGCAACAAGCATTTCTCCCAAGCTAGATTAATAGAGTACTCTATAAGTTTGATAACGGTTTGCTAAACATGTGAGAAGCACATGTTGAATATATAGATAGGTAGTTATTTTAGAATCATGTTCTTCTCAGTTGTTTAATTGGTATATGTTAAGTTTATAGACTAGAATGGAGGAATTAAAAAAACAAACTTTGTTCTTTTCGGAGCATGGGGATCTTTCCAAAAGAAGTACTCAAGATTCAATCAGAGAAAGAAAGAGAAGGGCTCATAAGCAAGTATACAAGAAAGATCAGCCTTTCTTTCATCAAAATTATAACTAACGAACAAGCAAAAGACAAATCAAGGTAGCTTGCCTAGCAAGCCTATATGTACGGCAGAAAGATGGACCGTGCAAAGTCGAAGCGCCCGGCCTAGAAAGAGCTCTCCTTTATATTAGGGGGCACTCAAATGGAACCTCAATTGAATATGGTGGACCTTCAACGTCTCATCTGGTAATAGAGAAGACTATTCAAGCTCTAAATGGTACATATAGTCATATGACAAAAAGGATTAACATTAGGGGTGCTACTCGCCCCTAGTTTGGCCTTTCAACCTCGTCTCGCTTGGGCCCCACCTAGATGACTGGAGGTGGATTGGCCCCCCGAGCCATCAGCCCACCCATGTGCCTTAAACACCACAACATCTAAAAGTCAAACCCCTAAACACCAAAAATCAAACCTAAATTCAAATAAATTAGAGTCTCGAGTTCAAGATATTTACAACTACAAGGTGAGATGGAGCAACGACTAGTTTCGGCGATGGTGTGAGCTATGACAATGGAGATGGTGATGATGACGGCTAGTTGTGACAACGACAAGTGACAGAGTTGACAGAGAAGCTGAGAGAGAAAGGGTTTGAGAGAGAGTGGAGAGACGAAGGGAGGGGCAAATTGAGTTTTATTAACCCTTGTAATGGAATAACTTCGTTTTGGAAATACTCAAAATGATATCGTTTCATTATAAATCTTTGTTTAATATATATATATATATATATATATATATATATATATTTGGCCAGTAGGACTAGTGAAGACCCGCAGGCTGAGTCTCAACCCGGCACCCACCTCCTGGCATTTCCTTAAGGTGGGCATTCGTCTGTCCACCTGTCGTGTGTAGGTGGATGCCCACGCCTACCCCAGGTGGGGGTCAGATGGGTGGGCGAGTTAGATGTGGGGGCCCACCCAGCGAGAATTAACATTATGTAGTTGCATGGATTTTGCATCCTTAAACATCCATCATTATTATCCACTTTGCAGTAATCTTTGTCTTTGAAACGGAGTGAGTGGGAGCCCATTTCAAATTAGATATGCTCCAAAAGCTACCAAAAGAGAATATGCTAATATAGGACTTGTGTAGAAGATCAAACTTGTGTAGGAAACAAATAAATACAATATACACCATTTTTTAAAATATACTTTGCTACCGAAAATGATATCCAATTTGTAACGTTATTCCTAAAATACCAAACTTGAGATATTGTCCTCTTAAACTACCAAAAAGTGGTAAAATGTACTGTCGTTTAAGGTCTGATGGTCAAAATTATTTCACATCACATGAAAGAGAATATGCATGTTTAAGGTCTGTATTTAATTAGAATTAGGCCAAGTATGTTATTTAACAAAAATGAATAGTTTAAAAATGTAATGTTTCAACTTTAATAATTTAGGTGCAACATGTATTAATTTTAGAGCGCAAAACATATTATAATATTCACTTAATATTTTTGCTTTTAATTATTCTGCAGCCTAAAGTTGTAACAAGACTTGTAAGGAATGTTGATTTCAATATATATTTATTTATTTTCAATCACAACAAAAAAGCCTCGTAGTCAACGTATGCATAAATAACAATTAATGTCACAAAACTTTTCGATGCAAGTTATGCAATCTACAGTGGGAGAGAGGGAGAAAGCTAATGGTTATGGAAGGGGAACTCTTCTTTTCTCTTGCTTTTAGTCCTACATAAATACGGGACTACTATACTAATAAGGCGTAAAAAAAAATAGGACATAAAATATAAGATATTTTGTAACAACTTGATCCAATCCTATTACTTTGAGGTTAGTTTGGAATTTTAATTAGATTCGAGAGTTCAAAAGTTTCTTTTAAGACGTGTTAAAGTTTACTAGATGATTTTGAGATGATGGTAATAGATTAATATTTTTAGGAAGCCCAATCGAGTTTTATTTGATTATTTGAATACCTTAATCCATTTTCTAGGTCCCATGAAATGGATCTAAACCCATGAGAACTAAGGTCCAATTTATTTATGAACTCCAAGTCCATGTATGTGTTCAATTTCAAATGCATTAGGGTTACAATTCTATTGTTCTCTTCACATTAAAATTCTTAAACCTCTCTCTATATATATATATATTAAGCCTCATGCACTGTAAGTGCATCTTCTTCCCAAGCCCTAGTTTCAGTCCTTTGTTTACCTTCAACATGCTGCACAATCACATGGACCTCACCCACAACATACACGAATAGTCCCCTCAGGAGTGTAGAGAATTCCAAGCGCTGCTAGGGTTGTTGTCAACCACCTTCCGCCAAGCCTTACGTTGTTGCCATCTCCACCAAAGCACACACCACAACCCCCTTCTCTTGTTACCCAAATCACCACCACGAGCCAACCACAACCAAAAGCAAGCATCCAACACCGCAAACCGAGAACAACGAAAGCAATGAGCCCCACTGTTTCACGATCGAAGAAGCCCATGTCCCAACATGTTAGTTGTTGCACCACCCTCGCACCTCCAACCCCATGCAACTCCAGACCACAGTAGCCTACGTAAACAGCATCCACCTCAACCAAAAACAGGGCCAAACACCACCATGTTGCCCACCAAGAGACCCCAAAGCCTTTGCCGCATACTAGTGGTGAATCAAAGAGGCATTGAAAAGCTGCTTTTTCAAGTGTCAATAGTGCCGGCCATCAACTTTTACAGAAAATGCCTATGCTTTTCCACCACCAAAAATAGAGCCACATGGTGCTTATGGATCGTCGGAACTCTTTCCATGCTCACGCTGTCATGCCCATCATGGCCAATAAACCTTCCTCCGCTTCTAAGCCTCTACCCAACCACTACCTTTTCTCCGCTTCATCGTGTGGGCCATCCTTGCCTGCACTCTCGCTCCCTCCATCTCTCTCTCTCTCTCTCTCTCTCTCTCTCTCTCTCTCTCTCTCTCTCTCTCTCTCTCTCTCCCTTTGCGTAAATTCACTCTCTCTCCACATCTGAAAGGTGTCCACGTAAGGTATGTGTCTTATAGCTAAATTATAAAAATACCCTTGCCTAGTAAGTGTTGATCTTATGGTTTATTGTTTATGATGATTTCCTCTAATAAAATTAAGAAAAAATAGATATTTGAACTCTGGGTGCTGAGATATTTTTAGGTTATGAAGATTTTAGACTATTAGAAAATATGGGTTATTTTACAATTTCTAATTTTAATTACAATTTCGTGTTTAATTAGATATTTAGATAGGTTATTTTATATGTAATTAGCTTTGCACAAGAAACATTGAAATATTAGATTAGGGTTACGAGGTAAATAGTGTGATCATAAAATTAGGATTAACACACTTTAGCTAGTTAAATATATTATTATTAAAGCCAGTTCTTTTGAAGCCAATTTTTATATACCATATATGTCATGACATCTTCAAGTATGTCATTCATCATAATACATGATATGTTTCATTACGCATTTTATAATTATGTGTGTATTATGTATATCATGCATCTCACGTTGCATAAGACATATAAGCTTTCATAAGATCAAATGTAAGATAAATATCATATTAATAAGATGGTCATTCAAATGTATGGTACCAATGCAGTCAGGGTGGGTGTGCATAAAATCAGATCATTATTCTCCTTGTGGCCACAGGATGTGGGACCAGTTCACAACCTTACACAAATAGTTAAGTGTATTGGCCAGTCAGATCAATCAGGCAAATTAGATAATTCAAGACAAATCATGCATGTTATAAGCATATGCATGAATAGTCATGATTTTAACTTCTCAGCATGAATATTTTATGAAAAACTTTATGTTTATTATGTTTATGTTATGATGAGTTTTTTACTTAGTATTCAACTCATTTTAGTTTTATTTTATGTTTTAAACCACCACAGATGAGAAGATTTATGAAGATGGAGTTGTAAGATGGGACTTGGCCCAGGGAGGTGTGACAGAGGCTTAGATCATGTACACAGTTTTTCAATTATGATTTTTATAGTACAAGTTTGAAAAATTTTAATAAGTGCTTATGCATATTCTCTTTTATATTTTTAATAATTAATGATTTTATATAGAGAAAACATTAAAGCCGGTCTAGCTGTCCAACCCTAAATAACAGCCCCCCAATAATAACCCTCCACGTAAGTCCTTCAATTTATATATCCTGCACCCATCCTATAGAAGATCAAAAACTCCACAAAAAGCTTCCCTGTGCTCATTGTCTTCCACCCTGATCAGAGAGACAAACTCAGAGAAATCAAGCTTCTAAGTTCTTGCCCTTTCGTCTTCCACCCTGACCAAACCCAGAGAATACCTTGCTGAGCCGAGATGGGCTCTTTCCTGCCAAGCCACGATGGACAGAGATCGACCCCCCGAGCCGCGACGGACTGATCTCGCGACCCCAAAGCACCCATCCCAAACCCGGGTCTTGAAGTCGTGAACGACGGGCCGATTTCGAGAATACTACCCCATTCACTAGTTGAGTTCTTTTTTTTTTCTTTTCTTTTTGGTTCGTTTGGACTTCGATAGTGATCGATGCTATGATTTCAAAAATGAGATTTTTGTTTGTGTTACGGTGGTGCTGGGTGCTATAGGTAGTGGTGTTAGGAAGAAATTGTGTTCTATTTTTGCTCCTAAAAAACAGAGGTTTGTTGGGCGACGTCTGGGCTATTTTCATGGTGGTTCAAGGCTTGCTACTGAGGTTAAACATGGGGCTTCGCGGTGCACTTTTCTTGCGGTGCCATGTAATGCTCGGTTGTCTCACGGTGCAGCGATTTTTTTTTTTTTTTGTGGCAATGGGTGGTGGCGCATGGTGGGGCTTTGGGGGTGGGTTAATAGAGGCAAATGTAGTGCACTTCCTCTCTATGCATGTGTGTGTGTGTGCAGTGGCTTCCAAATTTTGGATTGATGTGGAGGGGCTATTGGGGGTTTTATCATGCGGCGGTGGAACTGAGATAGCGCCGGACTGGGGGCAGTGGAACTCTACTTTTCTATGGTGGTGAAATTGGAAGCACATGATCGATTTTCCAATGTCTCTTTTCTTTTCCCTGTGAACAAGTGTATTGTAAATTTAGTGAAATTTTTTAGGTGGCAATACATATGTGGAAGGCTGTTAAACAAAGAAAAATAGCCCGACCGGTTAGCAGCTAAACTGTTTTATTTATTATAAGAAATCTTTGTATTTGACGCTTCCTTTAGAATAAAAGAAATTTTTTAATTTAAAGTTAGTAGTTGCACTCCAACTCCCTTAGAGTTTCTATAAATGATGTTGTTCTTAACCTTGGGGGAGTGGGGTGTTACACAATTATATATATAGACCAAAAAATAGGTGAGGATCTAATCTACTTAGGGGATATATGGAGAATTAGACGAGATGAGAAATTTGTGAATAGTAGTGAAATGGCTTGAGTTATGATATTTTATGAGATTTTGGGAAATGAGAAAGAAAAAGTTGAATAAAAATATTATAAAGTTAAAATATTATTAGAATATTACTTTTTAATATTTTTTTTTTTTTGGGATTGAAAGAAGTTGAATTGTTTTTTACATTTTATTTGGAAGTTTTGAGAAAGTTGTAATGATTAGATAATGAGAGATGAAAATGTTGAATATTTGAAATTCAAAAGTATTTGTGTTTGAGTAATGTTTGGAAAGAAAATAAAATGAGATGAGATGAAATAAAATGAAATGCGATAAAATCATAGTATCTTTCAAACAACCCCTTAAACATTCATTTAAGCCATGCCAACTCTGTATTTGAACCCCGTTTTTCAAAAAAATTGAGGATGCATGAATTGTAATTAGTGATGTAAGATGAAGAGATGGAGAGCTCCAATACTAGGACCCAATACATTCCAATGCATGAAAGTAAAATAAAAAAGTTGGACCATGGTCGAAGGTTTAGACCCATGTTTGTCAATGAGGGGACTTGCAAGGCTTCAAATGAGAGGGTTTGCTTATGTACATCAAATGGATTAAAGAGTTGCGGTTGTGACCCGCAACCAATGTAGGGTACTATAATCGACTATTTTGACCCTTTTGATAGGAACATAACAAGATTATTAGGATTAGACTTGGGGATATTTGGAGAATAAGATGATATGAAAATCTTGTAAATAATAATAAGATGGTTCGTGAATAGTAATGAGATAGTTTGAGTTAAGTATTTATTGGAATTTAGGAAAGGAAAGAAAAGATTTTGAATAAAAAATATTATAAAGTTAAAATATTTTTAGAATATTATTTTTAATATTATTTTTATTTTAAAATTTAAAAAAATTGAATTATTTTTGTGTTTATTTAAAAGTTTGAGAAAGTTATAATGATTAATCTGAAAAACTTGTAATAATTAGTTTGAGAGTACTGTTTGTGTTTGAGTGAGGAAGGAAATGAGATGTGATGGGGATGAGATTTGAAGAGATGAAAATTATTTCCAAATAACTCATTTAAGCTTCGGCTGTGATAAGAGAAGACACATAACTGTATCAACACGTGAGGTCCACATATTGGTAAGTGGCAATAGAGAGATGAAGCTAATTATACTTGGATGATTAATTTATGGTAAGAAAGTTCTATTAAAAAAATTCTATGCCACACACCTTTTTTTATTTTTTTATTTTTTCAATAAGTGTGGTGTAGGACTGCTAAGTAAAAAAACTTGGTAAAAAAAAACAAGTGGAGCACCGCATGTGACTCGAAAATACACAAAGGCATTGCAACGCATAGGGCTCACCCGCAAGGATTGGACATTTTAGGGTGCCTCAAGAGCAGGGTTTGTATGAGAGCAACTTACTAGGAGTGAAGATTGATTCCTTGTTAACCTACTTGTCGCATGTGTGTGGTTTTTTTAGTGGTTGGAAATCTATGGATCTATAATATCTTATATCCATGCAATCTATTGCATCTAGGACTATTCATCCAGGTTCTGACTCGGCAACCTAGGTATACCAGACTAGAACTCAGGTCTCAAATCTAGGCCGAAACCCAGACTGAGTTAGCCCAGGTCAGACCAGGGCCGGAACCAGGATTTACAACCCGGTACACAGATTTTGATTTTATTTTTTAAATTTGAATCTTCCTTTTTGTTTCTTTCTTTTTTCACATTTCTAGTAAGCAATGTTTGCATCTGATGTTGGCGAAGTTGCTCAGAAGCCCTCTTTCAATAAAAAAATATATAAATAAACAAAGCTTTTCTTTCTTACTCTCTTTGTCCTCTCATAGCCAATTCCCTTGTAATCTTATCACACCTTTTTACTGTAATCTTATCACACTGGTCAAAACTTCCTGACTTTTGTCATAGATGATCTTGGAAGTTGGAACAATGTGGCAGAAGCAGCAACCTGACAAGATTCTATACAGGCATGTATAAATCCAACAGCTATAAATGATGTGGATAGAATTAGTATTAGTCTATGCATATGCATATGCAAAATCACCTCTTTTGCATATCCATTTTACCATTCAAGCAAAACTTTCACATTGGCTTATGCATATTTGAGACAAAATAATAATAAAATAATTTTATTATTATTAATTGTTTTTCTAAAATTAATTTTTTTTATATATATTTTGCAATTAGCATCCACTACATACATTTGATATTAATAATACAAATGTAATAATAAAAAATATAATTTTTTTATATATTATATTAAAAATATAATAAAATGAAAAATATATATAATAAATTATAATAATAAAATGAATATGTAAGTGAAGGTTGAGGAAGGGAGAAGAGGAAAAGATTGTGAGAGAGAGTGGAATGAGAGAGAAATAATTATTAAAATATGTTTTGTAGAGTGAATAGTTGCTATCCAAATTTGGATAAGAACTGTTCATAACTAGCTATATATATATATGCATATGCATAAGTCAATGTAGATGATTTTAGGATCATATTATGCAAATATGACTTTGCATATGCATATGCATAGACTAATATGGATGCTCTAATATTATCTTAGTCATATTTTTACATGAATAGTAATTACATAGCACCATAAGCAAAGAATGCATGCACGATTTACAAGCTTACCTGAAATGTGAAAAAAAGAAAGAAACGAAAAGGAAGACTTAAACTAAAAAAAAGAAAATCCGGGTTTCAAGTTTACAACCCGGAACCTAGACCAGGTGTACCCGAATTTTGCAATCCGGGTTTCTATCCGGATTTGTTCCGGACTGAAACCTGGAATCGAAATCTGGTTTTCTGGGTTTCAGACTGGGCTGGGGAAAATCTCGGTCTAGAGGAACAGTCCTAATCGCATCACATTATTTCGTGTGACATGTTTCTTTTGTTATTACTATGTTTATCATTTCTCTTCGTGGTGGTTGATAAACATCTTCTTAGAGTATTAGTATAGGCTTGTGGATAATTGTAGCTAAATTTGAACTAAAAAGGAGATTCAAGTGATTTCAGCTAACTTCAATCAACTTCCTCCCACATTGAATTAGGTATGAGTTGGTTAATTTTCTTTTTCTTTTCTATTATTTTCAAGCCACGATGTATCGCAAGTTACGATGACTGTCAACATGCTAGAGAGAGAGAGAGAGAGTATAGCATCCAGTGATGTGGGAGACATTGAGAGGTTGTTTCTAGCTCAAGGGTGGTGTTTGATGGTAAAGAAGGGCTAGTCGATGATTTTTGTGCAAGCCACGGTGGCTTCCGATGTGCAGAAAAGTTTTGAGTTTTCAATGACAAGAGAGACCATGAAAGACATTGAAAGAGAGAGAGAGAGAGAGAACGAAACAATAGAGAGAGGTTGTGTCTTTCTCGAGGGTGGCGTCTGATGGTAAAGAAGGGCTAGTCAATGATTTTTGTGCAAGCCACGGTGTCTTTCGATGTGCAAAAAAGTTCTGAATTTCCAATGACAAGAGAGACAGTGAAAGACATTGAGAGAGAGAGAGAGAACGAGACAACAATGAGTGGTTGCGTCTAGCTCAAAGGTGGTGTCTGGTGGCATAGAAGGGCTGGTCAGCTGCGTTTCTACATCTCTACAAGCCACAGTGGTTTATGACGAGAGAGAGAGAGAGAGAGAGATGAGGCTCCAACAGTGGTGTCAACTGCACTGATTGTAGAGAAACAAAAGTATGCCGTGCGGGACTTAAGCTACATTTTCTTACATATTTGTTGAACAATTGTAGCAAAAGTTCATCTTGATTGATCCATGGCTAAGTTAATGTAGAACATTTTTAAGACATTTAATTTAGCCAACTAAGCTAGTGCTTTCAATATACATTGTGTAATTAAAACACAACATAACTACAAGAACCAACCATAGATTTACAGATAAGATGGACATGGGGTTCGTCTTAGTAACCGTTTTTTCTTTCTCTCTAGTGCGAGGTGAAAGTTTTTCCTTTCCTGCCAAGTGAAGGTTTCAGTTTGCGCATGCAACGTGATCTTTCTCTTTGGAGATTGGTGTTTTGATTCGTTGTTTGATCACCTCTAGACACGGATAACTGAGGATATTACTACTTTGTGGGACATATTGTCTTTGACAGAAGAGGAGTCTAAAGATGTTGTTGTAAGGGAAGATGATATACATGCAACGTTAGAAAGGGGTAGATTCTGTTTGATTGGTAAGATTATAACAGACAAGAGAGTGAATCGTGATGCTTTCAAGGGTACTATGTTGAAGATTTGGAAAGCGGAGACTTCTGTAAACATTATTGATGTAGGCTTCAATCTTTTTATCTTTGAATTTGCCAATGAGACTGCACTACAAAAGGTGTGGGATGGTCAACCTTGGTCATTTGATCAGTTCCTTCTTTGCTTTAAATATTTTGATGGTCTCACTCCTCCCTCGGCCATGTCATTCACACATACTTATTTCTGGATTCAGTTGCATAATTTTCAATTTGGATGCATGAATACTGAGATTGGTGTTCAATTGGGTAGTTCAATTGGAAGGGTGTTACATGTGGAGGCTGATGATATGGGTACTAGTTGGGGCTGTTTCCTACATGTGCATATCGAATTGGATTTTACTAAGCCTTTGATTCGAGGGGAAACAATTAATGTACATGGAAAGAGGTCTTTCATTCAGTTTAAATATGAGAGGATACTGAGGTTCTGCTTCTATGATCGTGTGGAATGGGAGTTTCTTAAGGCTGTTTTGACTAAGTTAGGCTTTGCACAGAATTGGATTCAATTGATCATGGAATGTGTGTCATCTTCCAGTTTTTCAGTATTAGTGAATGGCTCAACTCAGCAACTTTTCAAGCCTTCAAGAGGTTTACGACAAGGCTTCCCTCTCTCACCATACCTCTTCATTCTATGTGCTGAAACCTTGAGTTTTCAACTATATGTTGCTGAAGAGCAAGGTTTAATTTATGGTGTGTCTATTGCTAGGGGTGTGCTGTCCATGAATCATCTGTTTTTTGCAGATGATAGTTTGATGTTTTGTCCAGGCACAATATGCTTTTGTGCCTGGACGTTTGATCTCTGACAATATATTAGCAACATTTGAAACTCTTCATACAATGAATAGCAAGATGTATGGTAAGAAGGGTTATATGGCATTGAAGTTTGACATATGCAAAGCTTATGATCGTGTGGAATGAGAGTTTCTTAAGGTTGTTTTGACTAAGTTAGGCTTTGCACAGAATTGGATTCAATTGATCATGGAATGTGTTTCATCTTCTAGTTTTTTAGTATTAGTGAATGGCTCACCTCAGCAACTTTTCAAACCTTCAAGAGGTTTAAGACAAGGCTGCTCTCTCTCACCATACATCTTCATTCTATATGCTGAAGCCTTGAGTTCTCAACTATATGTTGCTGAAGAGCAAGGTTTAATTTCAAGTGTGCCTATTTCTAGGGGTGTGCTGTCCATGAATCATCTATTTTTTACAAATGATAGTTTGATGTTTTGTCAAGCAAATATGGTGGAATGGGGAAGACTGAATCATATTTTAAGCACATATGAAGAGGCCTCTGGACAGCTGCTTAATAGAGATAAGACCTCTCTTTTTTTTCAGCAGAAATACAAAAGTCTCAACAAGAGAATATATAAAGGAGATTGCTGGTTTAAATGACTCATCAAGCATGGAGAAATACCTGGGACTTCCTAGCTTGGTGGGTAAATCTCAGTTGAAGGCATTTCAGGATATTGTGAGCAAAGTACAAGGTAAGATTGGAAATGGGGAAGACAAATTTTTATCTCAAGTTGAAAGGGAAGTTTTGATCAAGGTAGTGCTTCAATCAGTCCTAACATACTGCATGAGTGTGTTTCTTTTGCCTAAAACTTTATGTCAGAAGTTGAATTCCTTAATCTCAAATTTTTGGTGGGGTGGCATGGGAGATAGAAATAAAATGCATTGGAAAGCTTGGCCTGTTTTATGTAATGGTAAGCAGCAAGGAGGTTGTGGTTTCAGGGATCTTATTGGTTTTAATATGGCTTTATTAGCCAAACAGGCTTGGAGATTTCTCACAGATCCAAATTCCCTACCTAGCATAATTTTAAGGCTAAGTACTTCCCTTCATTCTCACTACTGCAAGCAAGCTTGGGGTCAAGACCCTCTTATGTGTGGAGAAGCATAGGGCAGGCTATAAGGCTTCTTAAAGATGGCCTTATTTGGAAGGTGGGGAATGGCAGACTAATTCATATTTGGCAGGACAGACGGATTCCAAGAAAAACTTTGTGTATGATTCAATCTCCAATACAGACTTTGGGGCCTAATGCTTTGGTTGAGGAGTTAATTGATAGACAGACTGCTTGGTGGAATATACAATTGGTCCAGTCTATTTTTAATGAAGTTGATGCTGCTGCAATATTACATATACTGTTAGTGTGTTAGGCAATCCAGATAGATTGGTATGGAAAGGGACTTATAATGGCATTTTCTCGGTTAGAAGTGCCTATCATATGTATATGGAGACAACTTGGAGCCTTAATGGTGAGACATCTACAAGAGCTGAGCATGATTCTTGTTGGAAAGAATTGTTAACTCTACCTGTTGCAAACTCTATTAAGAATTTCATGTGGCGAGTTGTTTCAGATTCACTCCCAACTAAGTTGAATCTTTACAAACGAAAGGTGACTAATGATAATTTGTGTCCTATCTGTTTACTGGAACCTGAATCCACTGGGCATATCCTATGGTCATGTCCTGCTGATATGGATGTTTGGATGATGGGATATAAGAATATGCAAGAAATGGGAATTACTGATCTTGATTTTGCTCAGATTTTTAAACAGATGGTTGATAGATTGCAAGGAAGGGATTTAGCTTGTTTTGCTTATGTGACTTGACCTTTATGGCACAGAAGGAACTCCTTGATACATCAACAACAATTTACTCAACCCTTTTTTTTTGTTTCAGCATGTTGTCAATGAATGTGATTTATATCAGCAAGCTATGGAGGCTAGTTCTTATCAGCAAATTTCAATGTCAGATGATGCTGTTATATGAGAGGGACCACCAGAAGGTTTTATAAAGATCAATTGGGATGTTGCTATACAGAAACAAGTAATTAGGATTGGAATTGGAATTGTACTTCGAGAATGGGAAGGGGCTGTGTTGTTGAGTTTGATGAAACCCATGCTATTTTGCTCAGATGTTGATATGGCTAAAGCAAGGGGTTTATTTGAAGCTGTTAAGTTGTGCAAGGATCTTGACTTGATTAATTGCATGTTTGAAAGTGACTCTTCAAATGTGGTGTCTGCCATACTTAGCCAAAAAGAAGTTGTGTACGGTTACAATCCTGTCATTGCAGATATCAAAGAAATGATGCATGGAACAGGTTGGAGGGTAAGGCATGTCAAAAGGATTGCAAATCAAGTTGCACATACACTTACAAGAGAAGTTGTCCTCTTAGATGAAGAGATGATTGACATTGATTCTGTTAATTCTTGTATTTCAGATCTTGTAATGGCTGAATGCCATCTTTATCATTATATATCACAAGTATTTCTACTTCAAAAAAAAAAAAAATATATATATATATATATATATATACACACACATTGTGTAATACATTCTTCTTTTTAAGAACATTTCAAACTAACTTTTAACCTTAAAGAATCATTCTTTGTTACAATGGGAGAATTGAATGATAATAGAGAGATTTACTTTTTCAGGTTAACTTGTTAAAGTGTTAGATTGAAAAAAATGATCTAAGAATAAAATTAAAAAGTACAAGAAAAATAAAAGAAAATCTAACACAATCGTAATATCTGAGTAATACTAAATATAGTTTTACGATATACAAGTCCTATGCACTCTTTTTTTTAAAAAAAGCAAAATTTATCGTTAAAAAATAAATTTTTCATATGACTATCATTTTTATCCACTTATTCAAAAAGTATATATAGTCCTAGAAGAAAAATTAGAAGCTCCAGTTTAGAGGGCCAAATTGAGCTGGAATGTACAATCTGTCATCTCATTGAGTCTAAAAAGAAAAGAATAAAAAAATAGAGTTGTACCTTTTTAGATGTATATGTCATGTTTTATTTATACAAGAGAGTGGAGGGTTTCAAATCAAGATTTTTCATTTAGAGAACCGAACCATATGGCCATCAGGCTCTTGGCAATATCTGTCATATTTTTAGATGCAATGTTATCTTTTATCTTTACAACTTTCCATAACTTAAACAAAATCTCTATTTCATCACTAATATAGGCAAGAACATAATATATATACACATATAGGTATAAGCTAGCCAATCAAATCCGAAACTTGAGAACACATGAAATCAACTCCCATGTAAAATTTATAAATCTAACCGTATTAAATAGCAATCAGAGCAAAACAATTTAATAGGACCAAAATTCATTTGAAAACTTAAACCACAACTAAGGAAGACTTTTCCATATTATACAATATACTTATTCTTTCTTAATAATTTGTAAAATAAATAGATTGTAGGTTAAACTTTGAAGATGAATAAGGCTTGTTGGCATGCTTAAAGTATTTTAAGATTTTGTGAATAGTAGTAGAATAGCTTGAACGAAAATGTTTTATTGAATTTTGGGAAAAAAGAAAAAAAAAAAGTAAATAAAAATATTTTTAAAATAAATAGTTTATTGAAGGTTGTAAAAATGAAAAATGAATAGATAAAGTTAAAAAATTACTTGAATATAATTGTTTAGTATTATTCTTGTTTTGAAGTTTGTAAAAGTTATATTGATCTTTGTGTTTGAGTAATAATTAGGAAATGATTATATGTAAATGTTAAAAAATTGAAATTAGAAAGTGTTTTGTATTTGAGTACTGTTTGATAATAAAATTACAAGAAATTATGAAAAATTCTCACCTTTGCCAAACATGCTCCTAAATTTGATGGGTTCTCACTTTTTTAAAATTAAAACTTACTATATAAATAATTTTATTTTAAAAAATCAAAACTAAGGAGGACCATAGTCCATGCCAATCGGCCCAAGTTTTGCATTCGCATGAGATCTTAAAATTATACAAATTATGAGTATTGCTGCTGGATTATAAGGGTGGGCAGCGGGGCCTTGCACCCCGCTGCACCGCCCCGCCCGCCCCGCCCCCGCCCAAGTGGGGTGGGGGAACCGTTCCGCCCACCCGGGGTGCGCGTGGCCCCGCCCCGCACCCTTAAGAGAAATGGGGGCTGGGGACGGAGGGGGCACGGCCCCACTCCGGTTTTACCCCGCCCCGCATACCGTATATATATATATATATATATATATATATATATATATTTATATTATATATTTTAAAAAAAACCCCTTATTAATGAAACGGCACCGTTTTGTCCATGGAGAAAACGGCGCCGTTTCACTAATACTTTAACCCCGATTTACCCCCCTCCCCTCACTCCTCTCGTCGTTCTCAAACCCTCAGTCTCGAAGCTTCACCTTCGTCTCTCTCGCACTCTCTCGCACTCTGTCTCTGACTCTCTCGCGCTCTCCCAGACCTCAATCTCCCTCTCTCGCATAGTCGCACTCCTCTCTCTCTCCCACTCTCTCGCACTCTGTCTTTGGCGCTCTCTTAGAGACTCAGACCTCAATCTCACTCTCTCGCACGACTGCGCCGAACTCCAAACTCCAAAGGTAAGACGAAAAACTCTCAGTCTCTGACTCTCTCGCACTCTGTCTGTCATTTCAATTTTATTTTTTATTTTTTAGTTTTGGATTGGAGATTGGAGGAAGGATGGGTTGAATCAGAGATGGAGGATGGGAATGATTGTGAAATTGTGTGCTGTGGATTCTGCTTGTGCATGTGTTTGACTGTTTGTGACTGTGTGAAATTTTTTTAGAGGTTTCGGATTGAACCCCTAGGTTGAATCCGAAACCCTAATTTTATTTAGGGGTTTCGGATTGAACCCCCAAATTAATTTGGGGGTTCAATCCGAAACCCTAAATTTGTTTAGGGGTTTCAATTGAAACCCTTTCAATTGAAGTTTAGGGGTTTCAATTGAAACCCCTAAACCATTTAAGGGTTCAATCCGAAACCCCTAAATAAATTTGTTTAGGGGTTTCAATTGAAACCCCTAAACCAATTTATTTAGAGGTTTCAATTGAAACCCCTTCAATTGAAGTTTAGGGGTTTCAATTGAAACCCCTTCAATTGAAGTTTAGGGGTTTCAATCTGAAACCCCTAATTTTTTTTAGGGTTTTCAATTGAAACCCTAAATCAATTTATTTAGGGGTTTCGGATTGAACCCCCAAATGATTTGGGGGTTCAATCCGAAACCCCAAATTGATTTGGGGTTTCAATCCAAAACCCCTAATTTTGTTTAGGGGTTTCAATTGAAACCCCTAAATCAATTTATTTAAACCCTAAACTTCATTAGGGGTTTCAGATTGAACCCCCAAACAAAATTAGGGGTTTCAATTGTTGTGTTCACTTTGCATTGTGTCTTATTTAATTTTTTTTTTTTTTTTTTTGTGTTGAAAAATCAGGGATGTCTTCTCAAAGGGATTACAGTTATAGCTATCCTACCCCTACTAGTATCCCTACTCCTGCCCCAGAATTGGCTCCTACTGAGCTTATTCCAACCCCTTCAAGTACACATTGCCCCGCCCCTATGCCCCCACCGACACAGAGTAAGAAACCTGTGTCCATAGTTTGGTCTCACTTTACCAAACTAGAGGATGGTGACCCCAATAACCCTCAAGCCAAATGTAATTATTGTGGAAAAATATATGGATGTCACTATAGGAAACACGGTACATCCCAGCTAAAGGTCCATTTAGAGGAACAATGCAAGAAGAGTCCAATATTAAGATCCTTATTGGAGAAGAGTCAATCTAGACTAGAAGTTGGACTAAAAAAAATGGTAGATGGGAGTGGTGGTGGTTCAACGTTGAAGGGGTTTACGAAGTATAATCCTGATGAGTGTAGAAGGAAGGTAACTTGTATGGTGATCATAGACGAGCTACCTTTTTAGTTTGTGGAAGGGAGAGGGTTTAAGGAACTTGTTGGAGAATTGGAATCTAGATTTTCGCTTCCTTCTCGTCACACTGTGGCAAAATATATTAAAAAGATATACGGAACAGCTAAAGATGTTTTGAGGGGCCAATTGGCGGGTTTGGTAGTTTGCCTCACTACTGATACTTAGACTTCTGTCCAAAATTTTAATTACATGTCTTTGACTGTCCATTTTGTTGATTCTGATTGGATTCTTCACAAAAAAATTATTAAATTTTGTCAAATAGTTGATCACAAGGGTGAGACTATTGGGAAGGCCTTGTAGGCCGCAATAAAAGAGTGGGGGTTGACACGGGTTTTGACAGTGTCTGTTGATAATGCCTCCTCTAATGATGTCGCCTTGGGATATTTGAAAACTTATCTTAAAGAGACAAATAAAACATTTTTGGGTGGTGAATATGTGCATGTTAGATGTGCTGCACATATCTTGAATATAATTGTTACTGAGGGGTTGAAAGATGTTGATAACTCGGTTGCACGAGTTAGAATGACTGTGAAATTTGTGAGGTCTTCTCCTTCTAGATTGGAGAAATTCAAGATTGCTGCGAAGAGTGTGGGCATAACATCGAAGAAGGGTCTTTGTACTGATGTTCTTACCAGATGAAACTCAACTTATTTGATGTTAGAGGCGGCCCAAGAATATAAGACAACCTTTCAGTTATTGGGGGATGAAGACATTCAATATGTCAAATACTTTGATGAGCACGGGGGCTTAGGAAAGCCTAGTGATGATGATTGGGAGATAGTTTCTACTTTTGTTGATTTTCTGGGGCTTTTTCATGATATCATATTGAAGTTATCTGGTTCCTTATACCCTACATCCCATGAGTTTTGTCAACAAATATGTAGGGTAAAAGAGGAATTAGACGACATGTGTAGGGGTTCCAATATAAGGATGAGGGAGATGGCATTGACTATGAGGGTCAAGTATGACAAGTATTGGGGATGAGGGAATATTTTGTTATATGTGGCTGTTATTCTTGATCCCCGCCTGAAAATTTCAGGCATGTTATATGATTTGGGACTTGCGCACGATCAGGGATGGGCTGATCTTATTGGTGATATGGCCCGAGATACCCTTACTAAATTGTATGATGAGTTTAATACAATTAAGGGTGGTACTGGATCTACTACACCTACACCTACACCTACTCCAACGCCTCCTTCAGACACTGGGCCAGGAAAGAAGCGTAGATTATCGTGGACTAAGACCCTTGCACATAATCCCACACTAGTCCGTCAATCTACGGAGGTGGTTTCGGAGTTAGAAAACTATTTGTCAAGGGATCTTATTCAAGATGATGACTATTTTGATATATTAGTATGGTGGAAAGCGGCAGCAAAGAAATATCTCATCCTTTCTGAGATAGCCCGTTGTATCTTGGTCATCCTTATTAGCACCATTGCCTCAGAGTCAGCCTTTAGTACCGGAGGGCGCATATTGGATCCTTTCCGTAGTTCATTGTCTCCTTCGACTGTGGAGGCATTGATATGTACACAGAATTGGACGATGGGAAATGATATTTATGTTCCGGATGTTTTGGATTTTAAGGAGACTGACGAGGAGGAGGGTGGTGAGCAGATTGGATCTGGACCACCTGGTAATTGTTGTTTTTATTTTAATATATTTTGATTTATTTATATTCATTTTGATTTTATCGGTATTAATTTTAGTGTTTATTGTTGTAACTTGTAGCATCACATGAGACTAGTCAGACGACATCTACCACCGCTGCAATATAAATATGTGCTCACTGCTCAAGGCTCAAATCTGAATTATCAATGATTTGTAATTTTGATACAATGTCCATTCGACATTTATGTAACTATGTTTGTAATTTTGTAATTATTTAGCTTTTCAATTTTGTAATTTTGTAATAGCTTAGTTATTATTATAATATTATTAGTTTCTTAGGTAGTAGACTAGTAGTATGCTACTAGTGTAAATTTGTATTTTTTTTATTCATGTAATTTTTTTTAATATGATTTTTTAGCTTCTTTTTTTTTACTTCTACTTTAAAGTTTTAAACCTTTATGGGCTCAATACTGGGCCATTTTGGGCCCAGATCAACAGTTTCTGGGTCAAAAATAGCCCCGAAATGATTTCTGGGCCAAAGGCCCAGTAGGGGGCGGAGGGGCGGGCAGACTGACCCCCCCACCCGCACCCCGCTGTGCGGGACGGGGTACCCCGCCCCCGCATGCCGAGGCGGGGTACGGGAACGAAATTCTCCCCCCCATGCGGGGGCGGGGGGCGGGGAGGGGGCTACCCCGCCCCGTATGGGGCGGGTAGCACCCCTACTGGATTATCTGAAACTTACCACTCAGATAACCCTCTTGGTATAGCATCACCAAGTAGTGCCACATGATTTATTAAAACATAAAATATATATTAAAACTAAAATGACAACCGAAAATATAAAAAGAGGAAGACTAAGGCCTGGTTTGGATACAATAAGTGTTTTGTTTCATCTCATCTCATCATTACAATTTTCCTAAATTTCTACACAATATAATAAACAATTTAACTTTTTCAAATTTCAAAACAATAATAATATTAAGAAATAATATTCTAATAATATTTTATTCAACTTTCAATTTTAATCTCAAGTTATCTTATATCGACTCATTATCTAAATAGCAACAAAGGCTGTGTTCGGGTAGTGAACACTACTATTCAATATTTTATAATTACTTTTTCACCTATTTTTCAATATTTTTTTTCTATTATTCAATATTTTATCATTATTTTTTTATAATTTTTTCACTATTATTCATAGTTCATCTGAAATCACCTCACTACCTAAACATAGCCAAACTCTAAGTTCCCTCCACCTCTTTTATCTTTTTATTTTTTAGTTCTTTTTTATAAATTCCGTGATCTCATGTGTTACATTAAAGTCCCGTTTGGTTGTTAAATTCATCTGAGTTCAGCTCAATTCAGTCTAAATTTAAGTTAAGTACTCTAACATCCAAGCACCCAACTTTCAAATTACTAAACTCATTTCAACTCAAAACCTCTTTACACGTGGGACCCACAAACTTTTTCAATTCAATATTTCTTTACACGTGGGACCTACGATCTTTTTCAACTTTTTATAAATATATCTAAACTCATCTTAAAATCTGAATACATTTAGACTACATTTCGATGTTGAGCTGAGTTAAAATGAATTGAGTTCTTTATAAATAGTAGTGAGTTAAGATGGTGGAGTAAATTTTGTGGTGCCCATTTAAGATGAGTTTAAATATGTTTAGTTGCTAATAAAAGTTTAGATATATTTATGAAAATTTGAAAATGGTTGTGGGTCCCGCGTGTAAAGAGGTGTTGAGTTGAAAAATGTTATGGGTCCCATGTATAAAAAGGTTTTGAGTTGAGATGAGTTTAGTGGTTTAAGAGTTGAGTGTTTGGATGTTAGACTCAGCTTAAAATTAGACTGAATGGAGTTGATCTCAGTGTAGTCCAACAACCAAACAGAGCCTTAAACTCATTTTCAGTGGATCCCACAAAACTTATTCTACAATCTCAACTTCACTACTATTCATAAAAAAACTCAACTCAACTCAACTCAATTCAGCTCAACATCCAAACGTAACTTAAGAGAATATAAGTTTCACGTGTCCAAATAGAATTTTTCTACAAAATAGTGCTTCCAATATTTTCCTAACGCCGTTAATCTTTAAATTGCAACGTTATGCTTTATGTCACAATTGCCAATAGGGGTGTAGAATCGGGCTGGATTCTTTTTCGGTCCGGTCCAAAACTCGGAATTTGGGTGGTTATCCACTCAGATTACACCTGGGCAGGTAAGATAAACTTATTTCTGGTTACGAATCTGGTTTTGTGACTCGTAACTGGATCTGTTTTTTTTTTTTTCTTGTTTTTTAAAAACTCAACAACGATGTGAAAGAAAGGGTGCCAATGATTTCAGAGAGAAGGGATATTTGAAGCCTCCTACAGATCAATGTTGATTCTGTCATTTATGTAAAACAAAATATTGGGACCTTAGACATAAGCAAAACATCAGTTTATTTTGCATTATTATTAGTTATCATGTATTATTATTTGTTTTGTTATTTGTAAACTAATATTTTGCATTGTGATGTAACAACAATATTATTTATTTTGTATTTTTATTTATTTTGTTCTTTATGTTTAAAATTTTTTTTCATTAGTCTTTAAATTATTTTTTTAAAAAATTTGGGAAATTTAAAATGAAATCATAATTTTTTTAAAAAAAGTGTTATAAAAATATTTTTTAAAGTTTTAAACAGTTTTTTTTAAAGTATTAATATTTAATCCAGATTTAATCCAATTACAATCCGGATTAAATCTAGTTATAATCCAAATATCTGGATTTATAGTCGAAAAAATATAGAAAAACCCAAATCCAACCTGGATATCCAATTATCTGCCCGAATTATTTTATTTTCTAAAAAACACTGTTTTTGTTGTAAATTTGGTCATACAAGTTGTTTGATCAGTACTTGTATAGAAAATATTCGATAGTGTTATTTATTTTGCATTGTTATGTATTAGTTTAATTAGTTACGATGTATTATTATTTCTTTTATTTTTTATAAATTTATGTTTTGCATTGTGATGTAACAACAATATTATCTATATTGCATTTTTATTTATTTTGTTCTTTGATTTATTTTTCTCATAAAAATCTTTTCAAAACTGTTTAAATTATTTTTTTTAAAAATGTAGACAATTTAAGCATGATATCAGAATTCTTTTTTTTTTTTTTTTAAATGTGCCTTAAAAATATTTTTTTAAGTTTGAAAGTCTTCTTTTTAATTAAAAAAAATTAAAAACCCAGATTAAATCCAGTTATTACTTGGATATCTGAGTTTATAGAAAAAAAAAAAAGAAGTGAAAGACTCAAATATTCGATTACAAATCCGAATTAAATCCAATTATTCATCCGGATTATTTTAAAACGGTTATCCGTCCGAATTTTAACGTCCAGATCCGGATCTGGTCGAAAACCCCTAATTGCCAGGTTACTCTCCCCTATATAAAGACCCCTCTCTCCATCAAAAAAAAAATAAATACCTCTCTCTCTCTTCGTCGGGATGGTTGTAGGGTGCCGTTGAGAAGAATCCTTATTCTTTATTACTTCATAGCCAAACACAGCGAGTTTTCGTGGCTCCCAAGCACCCGTCAGATTCAGAAGTTCATGAAGAACCTGACTCTTCAGCCAGTATTTCCCTGAAGGATTATTCAAGCAATCGGAAGAGAACAGTTAAAGCTGTCTCCGGCAAACTTGGTGAGTCGATTATGTTTGGTTTTATCTGTTCAAGACAACAACTGTTACTCACATACAGGAGGACCCAACTGGGTTTCATTCAGAAAAATGCATTGTTTTTGGTCAAGTCATTTGCATCAATAGGTTTATTTCAATATGAGGACAAGCAACAAGAAGGGAAACCTTCTTTTACGGTGTCTTACCTCATAAATTCTTGTGGGTTGTCCCCAAAATCAGCTATTTTATCTTCCAAGAATGTAGACCTTGAAAACCCAGATAGACCAGATTCAGTGCGTAACCTACTCAAAGAGAATGGATTCACCGATATCCTAATCACTAAAATCGTACAAAGACTCCCACAATTGCTTTTATCTGATCCTGGTAAAAGCCTTTTGCCCAAAATTGAGTTTCTTCGTTCTATAGGGGTTTCAAGCTCTGAACTCCAGAAAATCATCACCATGTGCCCTGACATACTGAGAAGAAGCTTAAATCAACATCTTATACCCTGCTATAATTTTCTCAAGAGCGTACTTCTTGAAGATGATAAAGTCATCACTACTTTAAAGCGCTCGTCACGGGGCATACTAAATAGTGTAGTGGATAATATGGTTCCAAATATTGAACTTTTGAGAGAGATTGGAGCGCCTCAATCTACCATCTCTCTGCTGGTGACTAATTTTCCGGAAGTGGCGTTCATTAAGCATAGTAGCTTTGATATGGCTCTCCAGAAGGTGAGAGAAATGGGATTTGATCCTTCAAAATCGGCGTTTGTCATTGCAGTCCAAGTGATTTTAAAAGTGAAGAAACCAAAATGGGAATCTAAATTGGAGGTTTATAAGAGGTGGGGTTGGTCTAAGGATGTTGCTTTCTTAGCGTTTAAAAGGGCTCCCCAATGTATGCTTGTATCAGAAGAGAAGATTTGCAAAGCAATGGACTTCCTCGTAAATCAAATGGGTTTCTCTTCTGAAGATATTGCTAGAAATCCTATTGTTATAGCATTAAGCTTGAAGAAGAGGATTATCCCTAGATGTTCAGTTGTTAAAATTTTGCAAGCCAATGGTTTTCTCAAGAATGATATAAGCTTAGGGACTATCTTACTACCTACTGAAAAGTGCTTTCTTGACAAGTTCGTGATCAAATTTCTGGATCATGCTCCTCAACTGATGAATGTGTATCGGGCTCAGATTGAACTTCTTGATGTAGAAATCCAATCTACTTAGGTAAGGACTGAACGGTTGTAACAATTGAATTTTAACTTGGATATCTTGGTTGCTAATCTTTCAATTTTGTTTATTTCGTGTTAGATTTGAAACATCTGTTTGGGAATGTAGTTTCCAAGACAACAATCAGGGATAAATTAGCAGTTTCAAAATAGACGTTTCAACTTATGCTTGGAAGTACTATGTAGAGGAAAAAGGATCTATAGTTGGAGCCTTCTTGATAAAGGGACATGAATAATTCTGATGGCTTTAGCTTTATCATGCAACTTTTCTAAGTATTTATCTTGATTTGTGCCATGTTCGCAGTGTATATGGCATCACGTATCTGGCAATGCCATTGACTCGCTTCAATTGGGTCAGTAATGAGATTTCATAGAAATTGAGTCTTGACAATGTTGAGTTTTCAAAGCAGATTGAGATACAATTAGCAATTTTGAATTGAGAATCTCTTCATATGACTTGTGTTATTATGTATGCGACTTAAATATATTAAACTGAAATTGAATTGACTTATTAGATGTCTTTTGGGTGCATCTAACTTGTGGTTCTAACTTTCTAGGTTTTCTAATGTCGTACAGACTCTTTTTTTGTAGGATTACCTTATATGCACTTTCCGGAGTGATATTTCCACTTTTTGTAAGCTCCAATATCAGGGATTTATGATGTTGTCTTACATAGCTGATTTGTATATATACTGTCCTCTGGTTGTATGCTTCCACTCTCTGCGAGTGAACCATTGCCCTTTTAAAAAACCAGCAAACTCAAAGGGGCTCACAACCCATTATTTCAAAGAGCATCGCCTATGTTGCTCTCTTCTGTGTGCGCTGCAATTCACAATCCCACTCTTATACTTTGTTATCACTAGTTCCTTGGATTGCCATAAAAAATGGTAATGCTAAGGTTCATTGAGCAGATTCAGTTTCTGCATAATAAGCCTTCACTTGTGAAATACATTCAGGAAGATCAAAATCTGAGCATTTTTTCTTTCTTACAAGTTGAAACATTAAATGGTATGTTTTATCTCTGTTGTGTTCAAATGTACGTGAGACGCATCTGTAAAGGGTATGAAATTCTTCACCCTGTAAATGGAAAATTATCTGTACGTTTTTCATCTAGAAGAATTGGTTAAGACTCAAAAACAATACAGGGAAGGTATTCCAGAGCTCTAGCAAGATTCAAGTCCCGCATGAGATAAAAAAATTTCAATATTACCCGTCCACAACCAACATGTACAAGGAAAATATCTCCTCATCTTCTGAAGAATAAGGCTACTCAATCTAAAAGCTTCTTATTTAACTCTGTTCAAATCCTCAAAATCAGAAGGCATAACATTACAAAGTGATTTGCTCCAATGTCAAAGATGCCAAGTTGTTCTTATTTCCAATTGAAGAGCCTCTGCCATTGACCAAATAGTTGTTGATGCCCGTGCACCTGAAAACACTAAATGCTGAGGAGAATTGCAACAAATGAGTACGTTTTAAACAATCTAAAATGCCAAACAGATAGTCGTCAAAGGTGGAAAAGACATCGAGAACAAGCTACAGATACTCTCCCTTCTTGTCTGCATCATCTTAAGGATGAAAACAATAGAATTGATGTTTAGACCATTGTGCAGAACCTGGGTTCTAATATTTCCTCTGGAAATTTAGCAGTTGAAAGTTGCTTTCCTGAAATGTGTCATAAACTTCCTCAACATTATATATCTCTTGTTCGCGTTTAGAAAATGGTATTCACATCAATACTTCCATTAAAATCACAGTTTTTCATAATTTTTTTATTACTATTCATAGATCATCTGAAATCACCTCATTACCTAAACGTAACCAAATTCTAAGTTCCCTCCACCGCTTTTATATTTATATTTTTTTATTCTTTTTTATAAATTCCGTGATCTCATATGGTGTTACATTAAAGTCCCGTTTGGTTGTTAAATTCATTTGAGTTTAACTCAGTTCAGTCTAATTTTAAGTTAAGTCTAACATTCAAACACTCATTTTTCAAATTACTAAACTTATGTCAACTCAAAACGTTATTACACATGAGACCCACAATTTTTTTAATTCAACATTTCTTTACACATGAGACCTACAACCTTTTTTAACTTTTTATAAATACATCTAAACTTATCTTAACACCCAAACACATTTAGGTTGTATATGGATATTGAGTTGAGTTGAGTTTTTTATAAATAGTAGTGAGTTAAGATGGTTGAGTAAATTTTGTGGAGCCCATTTAAGATGAGTTTAAATGTGTTGGGATATTAAAATGAGTTTAGATATATTTATAAAAAATTTGAAAAAGGTTGTGAGTCCCACGTGTAAAGAGGTGTTAAGTTGAAAAATGTTACAAGTCCCATATATAAAAATGTTTTAAGTTGAGATGAGTTTAGTGGTTTGAGAGTTAGGTGTTTTGATGTTAGACTCAACTTAAAATTAGACTGAACTAAATTGATCTTAGTGCAGTCCAATAACCAAACGGGACCTTAAACTCATTTTAAGTGGACTCCACAAAACTCACTCTTCCATCTTAACTCACTACTATTCATAAAAAACTCAACTTAACTCAATTCAGCTCAATATCCAAACGCAGCCTTAGAAAATATAAGTTTCACATGTCCAAATAGAATTTTTCTACAAAATAGTTCTAACTTTAAGTTGAGTCTAACATCCAAATACCCAACTCTCAAATTACTAAATTCATCTCAACTCAAAACCTTCTTTTAGCATTATTTTCTGTTTTTTAAACCACCTCATGTGAGAATATTTATGAAGATAGAGTTACAAGACGGGACTTGGCTGAGGGAGGTGTAACAGAGGCTTAGATCATGTACACAATTTTTCAGTCATGATTTTTATAATACAAGTTTGAGAAATTTTAATAAGTGATTTTGTGTAGTCTCTTTTATATTTTCAATATTTTTAATAAATAATAATTTTATTTATTATAAGGAATGTTTGTATTTGGCACTTCCTTTAGAATAAAAGAAAACCTTTAAGTTAAGGTCAGTAGTTGCACTCCAATTCCCTTAGATTTTTTAGAAATGACGTTGTTCTTAACCTTGGGGAGTAGGGTATTACACAATTATATATAAAGGCCTAAAAATAGGTGAGGATCTAATCCACTTAGGGAATGATTGGGGAATGAGATGAAATAATAAATTTGTGCATAGTAATGAAATAGCTTGAGTTATGATGTTTTATGAAGAATTGAGAAATTATAAAGAAAAAATTGAATAAAAATATTAGAAAGTTAAAATATTATTAGAATATTACTTTTTAATATTATTTTTATTTTAAAATTTGAAAAAATTGAATTATTTTTTACGTTTTATTTGAAAGTTTTGGAAAAGTTGTAATGTTTAGGTAATAAGTAGTTGAAAAAATTAAATATTTAAAATTTAAAAGTATTTTTATCTGAATAATGTTTGAAAAGAAAAGAAAAGAAAATAAGATGTGATGTGATGCGATGAAACCATTGTATCTTTCAAACAATCCCTTAAACATTCCTTTAAGCCATGCTGACTCAACTATGTATTTGAACCTTTTTTTTCGAAACAAATTTTGGATGCATGAATTGTAATTGGTGATGTAAGATGAGGGGATGGAGAACTCCAATACAAGAGCCCAATACAATCCAATGCATGAAAGTAAAATAAAAAAAGTTGGACCTTGACCGAAAGTCCAGACCCATGCTTGTCAATGATGGGACCTTTAAGGCTTCAAACTCAAAGGAGAGGGTTTGCTTATGTCCATCAAATGCATTAAAGAGTTGCGGTTGAGACCCGCACCCAATGTAGCACACTGTAATTGACTATTTTGACACTTTTGATAGGAACATAACAAGATTATTAGGATTAGACTAAGAGGATGTTTGGACAATGAGATTATATGAAAATAAAATCTTATGAATAGTAGTAAGATGATTCGTGAATAGTAGTGAGATAGTTTGAGTTAAGTATTTATTGGATTTTAAGAAAAGAGATAAAAATTTGAATAAAAAATATTATAAAGTTAAAATATTGTTAAAATATTATTTTTAATATTATTTTTATTTTAGATTTGAAAAAATTGAATTTTTTTTGTGTTTTATTTGGAAGTTTGAGAAAGTTATATTGATTAGTTTGGAGAAATTGTAATAATTAGTTTGAAAGTACTTGTGTTTGGAAGAAAATGAAATGAGATAAAATGATATGAAAATTAATTCCAGACAGCCCATTTAAGCTTCGACTGTAATAAGAGAAGACACATAGCTGTATCGACATGTGAGATCCATGTATTGGTAAGTGGCAATAGAGAGATGGAGCTAATTAGACTTGGATGATTAATTTGTGGTAAGAAAAATTCTATTCAAAAACTCTATACCACACGCTTGATTTTATTTTTTATCATTTTAATTTTTTTTCTTCAGCAGGTGTGTTGTGCTGAGTAAAAGAACTTGGTAAAAAAAAACAAGTGGAGCACCATATGACTCGAAAATACACAAAAGCGTTGTGATGCATGGGGCACACCCACAGGGATTGGACATTTTAGGGTGCCTCATGAGCGAGGTTTGTATAAGAGCAACTCACTAGGAGTGAAGATTGATTCCTTGTTAACCTACTTGTCGAGTGTGTGTGGCTTTTTAGTGGTTGGAAATCTATGAATCTATAATGTCTTATATCCATGCACTCCATCGCATCACATTATTTCATGTGATAGGTTTTTTTGTTATTACTATGCTTCCCATTTCTCTTCATGGAGATTGATAAATGTCCTCTTAGAGCATTGGTATTGGCTTGTGGATAATTGTAGCTAAATTTGAACTAAAAAGGAGATCCAAGTGATTTCAGCTAACTTCAATCAACTTCATCCCACATTGAATGAGGTATGAGTTGGCTAATTTTCTTTTTTATTATTTTCAAGCCACGATGTATTGCAAGCTACGAAGACTATCAAGATGCTAGAAAGAGAGAGAGAGTATAACATCTAGTGACGTGGGAGACATTGAGAGGTTGTTTCTGACTCAAGGGTGGTGTTCGAGGGTAAAGAAGGGCTAGTCAATGATTTTTGTGCAAGCCAAGGTGGCTTCCGACGTGCGGAAAAGTTCTGAGTTTTCAATGACAAGAGAGATCGTGAAAGGCATTGACAGAGAGAGAGAGAACAAGACAATAGTAAGAGGTTGTGTCTTGCTCAAAGGTGGCGTCTAGTGGTATAGAAAGGCTGGTCGGCTACACTTCTACGTCTCTACAAGCTACGGTTGTTTACGATGTGAGAAAGAGAGATGAGCCTCCAATGGTGGTGTCAACCGCACTGATTGTAGAGAAACAAAGTATGTAGTGCGGGACTTAAGCTACAGTTCCTTTCATATTTGTTGAACAATTGTAGTAAAAGTTCATCTTGGTTGATCCATGCCTAAGTTAATATAGAACATTTTTAAGACATTTTAGCCAACTAAGCCAATACCAGTGATCTCAATATACATTGTGTAATACATTCTTTCTTTTTAAGAACATTTCAAACTAACTTTTAACCGTAAAGAATCATTATTTGTCATAATGGGAGAAATGAATGCTTATAGAGAGATTTACGTTTTCAGGTTAACTTGTTAAAATGTTAGATTGAAAAAAATGACCTGAGAATAAAATTAAAAAGCATAAGAAAGAGAAAAGAAAATCTAACACAATCGTAATATTTGAGTAACACTATATATAGTTTTAGGATATATAAGTCCAATGCACTAATTTTTTTTTTTAAAAAGTAAAATTTATTATTAAAAAATAAATTTTTCATATGTTTATCATTTTTATCCGCTTATTCAAAAAGAGTATACAGTCCTAGAACAAAATTAGAAGCTCTTGTTTAGAGGGCCAAATGGAGTTGGAATGTACAGTTTGTCATCTCATTTAGTCTAAAAATAAAAGAATAAAAAATAGTGTTGTACATTTTTAGGTTTATATGTCATTTTTTTTTATACAAGAAGGTGGTGAATTTTGAATCCATATTTTTTATTTGGAAGACCGGATCATATGTCATCAAGCCATTAAAATCTTAGCAATATATGTCATCTTTTTAGATGCAATGTTACCTTTTTATCTTTACCACTTTCCATAACTTAAACAAAATCTCTATTTCATCACTAATATATGCAAGAACATAATATATACATATATATATATATATATATATGCATTCATACATGCATATAGGTATAAGATAGCCAATCAAATCCAAAACTCTTAAGAGCACAGGAAATCAACTCCGGTGTAAAATTTCTAAATATATCCGTATTAAATAGCGATCAGAGCAAAACAATTTAATAGGACCAAAATTCATTTGAAAACTTAAAAAACCACAACTAAGGAAGACTTTTCCATATTATACAATATACTTATTCCTTTTTAATAATTTGTTAAATAAATAGATTGCAGGTTAAACTTTGAAGATGAATAAGGCTTGCATGCTTAAAGTATTTTAAGATTTTGTGAATAGCAGTAGAATAGCTTGAACAAAAATGTTTTATTGATTTTTGGGAAAAGAGAAAAAAAAGTAAATAAAAATATATTTTAAAATAAATATTTTATTGGAATTTGTGAAAATGAATAAAACTTTGAAGATGAATAAGGCTTTTTGGCATGCTTAAAGTATTTTAAGATTTTGTGAAAAACAGTAGAATAGCTTGAACGAAAATGTTTTATTGATTTTTGAAAAAAGGAAATAAAAAGTAAATAAAAATATATTTTAAAATAAATATTTTATTGGAGGTTGTGAAAATGAATAGAAAAAGTTAAAAAAATTATTTGAATATAATTGTTCAGTATTATTTTTGTTTTGAAGTTTGTAAAAGTTGTATTGATCTTTGTGTTTGAGTAATAATTAAGTAATGATTGTATGTAAATATTAAAAAATTAAAATTAGAAGGTGTTTTATATTTGAGTAATGTTTGATAATAAAATTACGAGAAATTATGAAAAATTCTCATCTTTGCCAAACATGCTCCTAAATTTGATGTGTTCTCACTTTTTTTAATTATCTTGGATATGTTTGGGGCAAAGATGAGATTTCTCATCTCTATCTCTATCTCATCACATCATTACAACTTTTTTAAATTTTCATATAAAATATAATAAACAATTCAACTTTTTCAAATCTCAATATAACTTTTTCAAATTTTAATATTTTAAATTAATATTTTAAACTTTTATCTTAACACTATTCACAAAATTTTTAAAAATTCTCATCTTATCTCACCTACTAAGCATAACCTAAACTCACTATATAAATAATTTTATGTTAAAAAATCAAAACTAAGGAGGACCATAGTCCATGCCAATCAGACCAAGTTTCGCATTCGCATAAGATCTTAAAATTATACAAATTATGAGTATTGCTGCTGGGTTATCTGAAACTTACCGCTCAAATAACCTTCTTGGTATAGCATCACCAAATAGTGTCACATGATTTATTAAAACATAAACTATATATTCAAACTAACATGACGTCCGAAAATATAAAAAGTGAAAGACTAAGGCTCAATTTGGATACAATAAGTGTTTCGTTTCATCTCATCTTATCGTTTCAATTTTCCTAAATTTCTAGACAAAATATAATAAACAATTCAATTTTTTCAAATTTTAAAACACTAATAATATTAAGAAATAATATTCTAACATTATTTTATTCAATTTTCAACTTATCTTATCTCAACTCATTATCTAAACAGCAACAAAAACTATGTTTGGGTAGTGAACACTACTATTCAATATTTTATAATTACTTTTCACCTATTTTTCACTACTTTTTACTATTATTCAATATTTTATCATTACTTTTTCATAATTTTTTCACTACTATTCACAGTTAATCTAAAATCACCTCACTACCTAACCGTAGCCAAACTCTATGTTCCCTCCACCGCTTTTATATTTTTATATTTTATTTTTTTAATAAATTCCGTGATCTCATATGGTGTTACATTAAAGCCCCATTTTGTTAAATTCATCTGAGTTTAACTCAATTCAGTTTAATTTTAAGTTAAGTCTAACATTTAAACACCCAATTCTCAAATTACTAAATTCATCTCAACTCAAAACTTCTTTACACGTGGGACCCACAACCTTTTTCAATTCAACATTTCTTTACACATGAGATCTACAACCTTTTTCAACTTTTCATAAATACTTTTAAACTCATCTTAACATCCAAATACATTTAAATTGCGTTTGGATGTTGAGCTAAGTTGAAATGAGTTAAGTTCTTTATAAATAGTAGTGAGTTAAGATGGTGAAAAAAATTTTGTGGGGTCCATTTAAGATGAATTTTAATGTGTTTGGATATAAAATGAGTTTAAATATTTTTATGAAAATTTGAAAAAAGTTGTGGGTTCCGCATGTAATGATATGTTGAGTTAAAAAAGCTTATGGATTCCATGTATAAAAATGTTTTGAGTTGAAATGAGTTTAGTGGTTTGAGAGTCGGGTGTTTGGATGTTAGACTCAGCTTAAAATTAGACGAATTGAGTTGATCTCAGTGCAATCCAACAACCAAACAGGGCCTTAAACTCATTTTACGTGGACTCTACAAAACTTACTCTATCATCTCAAGTTACTACGATCCGGTTATTCGCCTGGATTATTTTATTTTCTAAAAAACATTGTTTTTGTTGTAAAATTTGATAATACAAGTTGTTTCATCAGTACTTGTATAAAAAATATTCGATAATGTTATTTATTATGCATTGTTATGTATTAATTTAATTTGTTGTGATGTATTATTATTTATTTTATTCTTTGTAAATTTATGTTCTGCATTATGATGTAACAATAATATTATCTATCTTGTATTTTTATTTATTTTTTTATAAAAATATTTTAAAAAATGTTTAAATTATTTTTTAAAAAATGGGCAAATTAAGCATGATATCATAATTTAAAAAAAAAGTGTTATAAAAACATTTTTTTAAGCTTTAAAGTCTTCTTTTTTATTAAAAAATAAATATTAAAAACCCAGATTAAATCCGATTAAAAAAGTAAAAAATCCAGATATTTGATTACAAATCGAATCCAATTACTCCTCCGGATTATTTCTATATTAATCCGGGCGGTTATCCATCCGGATTTTAACATCCGGATCCAGATCCGGTTAAAAACAACTAATTGCCAGGTTACTCTCCCCTAAATAAAGACTACTGTCTCTGTCTCTCCGTCGGGATGGTTAAAAAGTGCCGTCGAGAAGCATCGTTATTCTTTATCACTTCATAGCCAAAAACAGCGAGTTTTCGTGGCTCCCAAGCACCCGTCAGATTCAGAAGTTCATGAAGAACCTGACTCTTCAGCCAGTATTTCCCTGGAGGATTATTCAAGCAATCGGAAGAGAACAGTTAAAGCTGTCTCAGGCAAACTTGGTGAGTCGATTATGTTTGGTTTTATCTGTTCAAGACAACAACTGTTACTCACATACAGGAGGACCCAACTGGGTTTCATTCAGAAAAATGCATTATTTTTGATCAAGTCATTTGCATCAATACATTTATTTCAATACGAGGACAAGCAACAAGAAGGGAAACCTTCTTTTACGGTGTCTTACCTCATAAATTCTTGTGGGTTATCCCCAAAATCAGCTATATTAGCTTCCAAGAATGTAGACCTTGAAAACCCAGATAGACCAGATTCAGTGCGTAACCTACTCAAAGAGAATGGATTCACCGATATCCAAATAACTAAAATTGTACAAATGCGCCCACGATTGCTCTTAGCTGATCCTGGTAAAATACTTTTGCCCAAAATTGAGTTTCTTCGTTCTATAGGGGTTTCGAGCTCTGAACTCCAGAAAATCATCACTATGTGCCCTGACATACTGCGAAGAAGCTTAAATCAACATCTTAGACCCTGCTATAATTTTCTCAAGAGCGTACTTCTTGAAGATGATAAAGTCATCACTGCTTTAAAGCGCTCGTCACGGGGCTTACTAAATAGTGTAGTGGATAATATGGTTCCAAATATTGAACTTTTGAGAGAGATTGGAGCGCCTCAATCTACCATCTCTCTGCTGGTGACTAATTTTCCGGATGTGGCATTCATTAAGCATAGTAGGTTTGATATGGCTCTCCAGGAGGTGAGAGAAATGGGATTTGATCCTTCAAAATCGTTGTTTGTCATTGCCCTCCAAGTGATTTTAAAAGTGAAGAAACCAAAATGGGAATCTAAATTGGCGGTTTATAAGATGTGGGGTTGGTCTAAGGATGTTGCTTTCTTAGCGTTTAAAAGGGCTCCCCAATGTATGCGTGTATCAGAAGAGAAGATTCGCAAAGCAATGGACTTCCTCGTAAATCAAATGGGTTTCTCTTCTGAAGATATTGCTAGAAATCCTATTGTTATAGCATTAAGCTTGAAGAAGAGGATTATCCCTAGATGTTCAGTTGTTAAAATTTTGCAAGCCAATGGTTTTCTCAAGAATGATATAAGCTTAGGGACTATCTTACTACCTACTGAAAAGTGCTTTCTTGACAAGTTCGTGATCAAATTTCTGGATCATGCTCCTCAACTGATGAATGTGTATCGGGCTCAGATTGAACTTCTTGATGTAGAAATCCAATCTACTAAGGTAAGGACTGAACGGTTGTAACAATTGAATTTAAACTTGGATATCTTGGTTGCTAATCTTTCAATTTTGTTTATTTCGTGTTAGATTTGAAACATCTGTTTGGGAATGTAGTTTCCAAGATAACAATCTGGGATAAATTAGCAGTTTCAAAATAGACGTTTCAACTTATGCTTGTAACTACTATGTAGAGGAAAAAGGATCTATAGTTGGAGCTTCCTTGATAAAGGGACATGAATAATTCTGATGACTTTAGCTTTATCATGCAACTTTTCTAAGTATTTAACTTGATTTGTGCCATGTTCGCAGTGTATATGGCATCACGTATCTGGCAATGCCATTGACTCGCCTTCAATTGGGTCAGTAATGAGATTTCATAGAAATTGAGTCTTGACAATGTTGAGTTTTCAAAGCAGATTGAGATACAATTAGCAATTTTGAATTGAGAATCTCTTCATATGACTTGTGTTATTATGTTTGCGATTTAAATATATTAAACTGAAATTGAATCGACTTATTAGATGTCTTCTGGGTGCATCTAACCTGTGGTTCTAACTTTCTAGGTTTTCTAATGTGGTACACAGTCTTTTGTTGTAGGACTACCTTATATGCACTTTCCGGAGTTATATTTCCACTTTTTGTACGCTCCAATATCAGGGGTTTATGATGTTGTCTTACATAGCTGATTTGTATATATACTGTCCTCTGGTTGTATGCTTCCACTCTTTGCGAGTGAACCATTGCCCTTTTAAAAAACCAGCAAGCTCAAAGGGGCTCACAACCCATTATTTCAAAGAGCATCGCCTGTATTGCTGTCTTCTGAGTGCGCTGCAATTCACAATCCCACTCTTATGCTTTGTTATCACTAATTCCTTGGATTGCTACAAAAAATGGTAATGCTAAGGTTCATTGAGCAGATTCAGTTTCTGCATAATAAGCCTTCACTTGTGAAATACATTCAGGAAGATAAAAATCTGAGCATTTTTTCTCTCTTAGAAGTTGAAACATTATGGTATGTTTTATCCCTGTTGTGTTCAAAAGTAAATGAGACGCATCTGTTAAGGGTATGAAATTCTTCACCCTGTAAAAGGAAAATTATCTGTACATTTTTCATCAAGAAGAATTGGTTAAGACTCAAAAAACAATCCAGGGAAGGTATTCCAGAGCTCTAGCAAGATTCAAGCCCCGCATGAGATAAAAAAATTTCAATATTACCCGTCCACAACCAATATGTACATGGAAAATCACTTCTCATCTTCTGAAGAATAAGGCTACTCCATCCAAAAGCTCCTGTATTTAGCTCAGTTCAAATCCTCAAAAAGTAGCAGAAGGCATAACACAACAAAGTGATTTGCTCCATTGTTAGAGATGCCAAGTTGTTCTTATTTCCAATTGAAGAGCCTCTGCCTTTGACCAAATAGTTGTTGATGCCCGTGCACCTGAAGACACTAAATGCAGAGGAGAATTGCAACAATGAGTACGTTTAAAACAATCTAAAATGCCAAACTGATAGTCGTCAAAAGTGGAAAGTACATCTAGAACAAGCTACTAAAACTCTCCATTCTTGTTGGCATCGCCTCAAGGATGAAAACAATAGAATCGATGTTTAGACCATTGTGCAGAACCAGGGCTCTAATATTTTCTCTGCAAATTTAGAAGTTGAAAAGTGCTTTCCCGAAATGTGTCATAAACTTCCTCAACATTATATATCTCTAGTTTGCATTCAGAAAAGGGTAATTCTCATCAATACTTTCATTAAAATCACAGTTTTGCATTAGGGTAAATATCTCGGTTATTCGTTGGAGACAATTGAAATCCAAGAGGTATATTAGTGATGTTGTTCTTATTCATACCCAAGTTGCTAGCTCTCTAGGGGCGAATAGAAACCATCGAAACTGGCCACCTGACTCCAGAACCATTCAGCCGGCAGTCCAATAGGGGCAAGTGAAGGCACACGAGAGCTACCACTTCATCTGCAACAAAATTATTCTTTGCCAAGGGAGGAATATTGCTGTTATTTTCTTCCCAAAAGTCCATCTCTTCTTTGATGGATGGCTCAAGTGGTAAGAGCCTTAGGTTTGAAGGTATGCTCCCCTCAACTCTAAGGTTCAAATCTGCTTAGATGCCAACAATCTTTAGGAGCTATCGGACATGTAGATTTTCTCATTGAATTATCCGAGATGCACTTGCGGGAAACTCCTTATCGAGAGCCTATGTACTCTTGAGATTAGTCGGGAGGCTGTTCTCAAACACTCGGTATCAATAAAAAAAAAAAAAAACTCTTCCCAAAGTCCATCTCTTATTTGATGGATGGGGTCTATATGAATAACCTATCGTTAATACTTATTTGCACCAACTGACTCATGATAGGACTTGGTAAAGTAGACAATCAAGTGGGAAACAGACTTGAGAATATAAAAATGTCGAAAAGTGCAAGATTCACTAAAAAAATCTCACAAAAAAATAAAATCACAAATTGAATTGTCTAATGTAATACATTTTATTGTGAAAAGATTTTTACAATTTGATATACCACAACAAACCACATTAATTTATAAATTTTACTACTTCAAAGTCTTTTTATAAACCTAACACTTTTCAAAAAAAAAAAAAAATTTTACTCACTATTTTATTGAGATCATAGTACGAGTGAGTTTCAACCAGTGGCGGACCGTCATAAGGCAGGAGGGGGCCACGGCCCCCCCTAAAATTTTGAAAATATATATATATATTAATTTTTTATAATTTAATAAGATTATAGTAATCTTATTTGGTGTTGACCTCCTCTAAAAACTTATTTTGGCCCCCTCTACAGAATTATTTTGATTTTATAAATTAATTACTTATAAGTCTAATTTTAAAAAAATTTAATCTAATTTAAAAATAAAATACATCTCACATGAAATAAAATGATCTAATAACCTAATCACATGCTTTTACTCTCAATAAAAATAAAAAAGAATTCGGATGGTCTCCTTCACTGTTGCCTCTCTTCTTTTTCTATTCTAAAAGTTTAAACTTTAAAGTTGTCTTGTCAAGATGAATAATGATCTTCCAAACAGCTAAAACACTAGTTTTTGAGGCTTACGGACTTTGAAGGCTTGAAGCAATTCAAAATTCTTTGCCAGTGGGCAGTGCGTCATCTGATACACAGTGATTTTTCTCTATTATTTTTTTCTCTTTTTTCGATTTTAATATTCATTCATATATATAATTATAATTTGTATTAAATCTATTAAATTTGATACAATGTTCTCAAAGAACGCAAGTTACAATTTTAGACATTTTGTGTTTCTTTTGTTTGATATATTTGTATGAGTGGTTTTATGTTATTTCAATAATATATTATTCTTGACATATCATATAATTTTTTATTTTATATTACTATTAAATGTATTTTATTTTTATTTTAGATCTTACTATCAGATTATTTTATACTGCAAAAAAAATAGTATAAAAATAAAACAAAAAATATTTATTATAATTTTAACTTTATTTGACCTCTTCTAAAACAAATTTCTAGTTCGGCCACTGGCTTCAACAATCATGCTCTTGAACTCCGATAATGATTATGGCAACCAAGGAAAAAGGTGGATAAGAACTCCAAGAATGATTATGGCCAATCAAGTAAAAAGGTGGATTAGAACATTCTATAATGGCCAACCGAGTAAAAAGGTGGATAACCAAACGCAAAAATAGTTGCAATCCTAAACTAGTCAAACAAAATCATATGTTTTGGAGATTATTTTTGTCATTTAAAAAAAAAAAACTCACATTGGATTATATATTTTTAAGCTAAAATAATAATAAAATATTATTTTTTATTATTATTAATTTTTTCCTAAAAATAGTTTTTTATATATATATTTTTCCATTAAAACCCACTACATAAGAGCTACAAATATACATCAATTGTGCTGTCTTAAAATTGAATATCAACAAATATATGGATAGTGAGTGTGATGAGAGAGAAATAAGTGATAAAATAATGTATGGATGGTGAATAGTTTTTCTCCAAACATGCATAATTATTGTAGCCTGTTATAAAAAAAATACATTTGCATAAACGAATGTAACAGATTCAGACCTTGTTTAATTTTGCAGATGAGATGAGATAAAATATATTTTTTTAATATTATTTTTATTTTAAAATTTAAAAAAATTGAATTGTTTATTTTATTTTATGTGAGAATTTAAAAAAATTATAATAATTAAATGAGATAAAAATAATTGTGAAAATAAACGAGAATTTAATATTTACATTGGTGTTAATTCGAGTGCTCTAACATTGTTGAAACACAATTACCAAGAGTTCATTAGACAGACTTGATATTCAGACACTTTTAAAGTCAGATCAAGCGAAAAGGTTTCTTAATTCCTAAAATTATTAACAATTCTGTTTTCTCAATTTAAATGTAGATAATGTGTGGTAAACATAAAACACATTGGTTAAGAGTATAATGATATGATCCCTTTGTCACCCCAAAATGAGTCAAAATTCAAATGATTACCAATTAGGGAGATCAAGCACGTGCCTTGTACATACATGTTCGCTTCCCTAACAGTTATAACATGGGTTGTGAAAGATTATTATTTACATATTATTGTTCTTAGTTAGAGTTTATGTTTTTATTTTTTTAATTTCACATTTTAATTAAAAAATTAAAATTATTTTGAAAGATAGAATGAGTGAAAGACCCCCCCCCAAACATTTCACAGTAAACATTATAGTGCATTAAGTAAATAAAAAATAGAACAAAAAAACCTCATCCAATAGTTTCTTGATCCAAGAATCACTATTTTCTCATTTGTATTTCAAATTATTTATTTACTCAATTGCACTCTCAATCTTGGTTTAACATTTAAGATTGTGTTTTATATCATGTTTTTTTGTCAAACCAAGAAAGAAAACCACCAAAAGTGATAATTTTATTGCATATAAATTGATAATATTAAAAAATTAAGGTACGAATTGGAAAAGAAGAAGATATTTAATGAAATTTCCCCATTTCTTAAAAAGGATAGTACTAAACTATTAATCAATATTCAACAAATTAGACTTAAAAAGTACATATGATTTTGGAGATTCAACTATAATACCATGAGAGGGTTTCTCCAAAATATATTCTCCTCTTGGCCTCTTTGTGGAGAGAGCAAAGGTGGAGCTCGAGTCTCAGATTGTTCAGTGAGTGAGGAAGAGGAAGTTCTCGTAGCCTGTTTGCAGGCTAGAGAAAGGTAACGGAGGAAGAGAATGAGGCAGTTGATCTGGACTTTGGACAATTGTCGAAGGTTCTCGAGGAAGGGGAGCGAAGTTTAGTAGGGAAGTTAATCTCTAAGAGAAGAATTAGTAAGGATGTAATTCAAGCTACGTTGCTGAAGATCTGGCGCACGGAGGGATCATTTGTGTTTCATGAGCTTGATTTGAATCTGTTTGTCATCACTTTCGAGAACCAGTGTGATGAGGTGAGGGTGATGGAAGGTAAATCGTGGTTGTTTGACAATCATTTGCTTGTACTAAAATTTTTTGACAGTTTTACACCACCATAGTCCATGGAGTTTGATAGAGAAGAGATATGGGTGCAGATGTTCAATCTTCCTTTAGCCTATATGATGTATAAGATGGGAAATCAAATTGGATTATCCATTGGAATGATGAGGGAGGTGGATGTCTATGATAATGGGATTGGATGGAGAAAATTCTTGAGAGTCAAAATTCTGAAGTTGATCTGAAGAAGAGGGTGGCGCAAGGGAGGATGACAATGCTATTGAGGAACATGATCTGGATCCTATTGAAGTATGAGAAGCTTCTGAAGTTGTGCTTTAATTGTGGTGTGATCTGTCATGGTGTGGAGGGGTGCAAGGGGCTGGAGGGAAGTGTTGTGAGAGGGAAGGGATTGGGGCCACAGTTTGGATCATGGCTTAGGGTCACTTATAATCCACCTCGAAAACTTAATGAAAAATAAGGGAGTAGGGGGGAGTGGAGTGGAGATGGGGATGATGGGGAGGGTGGGGCCGAAGGTGCGGGAGAAGCAAATATTGTCCTGTCTGGTGATTCTGTTGATTTGGGGAAGGGTGGGAAGACGATGGAGGGAAGGGATACTGTTTTTTAGGGTGGTCAGGGGGAGTGTGAGAAGGGATGTACTAATATATTGGCAGGTATTAACGAGGTGTTCGTTGTAAGTTCTGAAAGAAGAGTGAAGGGGGTTGGTACTATGGTACTTGTGGATAGCATCAGTGAAGCTGGTGGCTATATGGAGAGTAGTAGCAGTCCAAATGATTCTATTGGGGGTGGATAAGTGATGGAGACAAGAGGAAGATGGAAGAGGAGGCAAGAGGAGCATGCTATCATGCTTCTGTCAACCTAAAAAGTGCTTGCAAATGCACTTCTGGAGTTGTTTCACTTGAGGTGGAGGATGAGGGGGTGTGGAAGAAGGGAAGAAGAACAGGGGATGAGATGGAAGGGACTGTTCCTTTGTCTATGGCGGTGGCTAGGTACCAGCCCTACCAATCATTATGAAAATCCTAAATCCGAACTGTCAGGGACTGACAGTTCAGGATCTTCATCTTTTGGTGAAAAATAAGCGACCCAAGGTTGTGTTTTTTATTGAAACTAAACTTGCAGCTAAGAAATTTGAAGGAATTACAAAAAGAATGGGATGGGAAAGCTGTTTTGTAGCGGAGCCTGGAGCCTAGAGCCTGGAGCCTGTGGGGAGTAAGGGTGGATTGGTGTTGTTATGGAGGAAGTAGGTGGGTTTAGAAATCCTGAACCACTCACAACATCACATTAGCGTTTACATTGAAGGGGAGGTTAGGTGGTTGTTAACAAGGTTCTATGGCCATCTTGAGGTGAGTAGAAGAAGGGAGACTTGGAGGTTGATGTCACTGCTCATATCTCTTGAGCAGATGGCATGGTGCTTAATTGGCGATTTCAGTAGTGGAGGAAGGCCTTGATGAAGGGCAGATGAATAATTTTTTACAAGCCTTGAAAGAAAATTGTATGTTTGACATAGGATGGAAAGGGTGTAGATTCACATGGAAAGAGTTTTCAGATTTGAAGCTAAATGGGTCATGGATGATGAAAGGGGAGCTGTGGTTGAGAAGGACTGTTGGGCAGAAGTGCTTAAGGGTGGTGCAGGACAAGCTTCATAACTACAAAATAGAGCTGTTAATGTGGAGTAGGCAGAAAAGGAAGAGTGATGAGCTTCTTATCAAGGAGAAAATAGAAAGACTTAAAAGAGGAGCAAGATAATGAGGGCCCTCATAATGTTGAGATTGTGAAAAGGTTACAAAAGGAGTTGAGGCTTTTGCTTGAGCAAGAATATATGAAATGGAAGCAAAGGACCAAGAGAAATTGGTACTAGCTGGGGGATAAAAATAGAAAATTCTTTCACTCTTGTGCTAATCTGAGAAGAAGTAAAAATCTGGTGAAAATGATTTTGACTGAGAATGGGAGGAAGGTGACTGAGTATGAGGAGATTGAGGAGGTGTTTCATAGCCATTTCTAGCAACTGTTTGAGTCATTGGGGCCTACTATGGATGACATAGATGTGTGTTTGAGAAATGTTGTGCCAAGGGTAACATGTGATATGAATGAGGAGCTTCAAAATGAGTTCACTAGAGAGGAAATTGAGGTTGCTTTAAAATAGATGGCACCTTTGAAGTCCCCTGGACCCGATGGGTATGGGGCTTGTTTTTAACAAGCCTATTGGCACATTGTGGGGGAGGAGGTCAGTGAGGCTTTGCTCAATTTCCAGAATGGTCATGGTGAGTTAGGCAACAACATTAACCATACTTACATAGCACTTATCCCTAAAGTGAAGAACCCTTCAAAAGCTAGTGAGTTCAGGCCCATTAGTATATGTAATGTGGTTTATAAGTTGGCTTCCAAGATGTTGGCAAACAAGCTCAAGAAATTGCTTTCTAATCTGATTTCCGCAACCAAAGTGCCTTCATTCCTGGAAGGCTTATAAAGTAGCTAACAACCAAATTGCTTCCTAACTTTGGATAGATTTGTGTATAGAGAAGCTAACAAAGTAGCTCATATACTTGCAAAACTAGCTTTGTCTAGTATAAAAGAGAGGATTTGGATAGAAGAAGGCCCTAGACAAATAACAAATACTGTGCTAAGTGAGAAATACTGTATTGATTGAACTTTATTTCAAGATTTTTCAATAAAGATTTACATTGTTAATTTAAAGAAAAAAACTATAATACCATGAGAAGAGCTATTTTATTCACAAATTGGTGTGGAAAGCACACCATTCACATGATTGATGTGATATAATTTGATTTGTAAGATTAAAATATGTGCATTTTTCTTACAAATCAAATTCTATTATATTAATAGTATTCCATATTTGTACTTGTAACGCAACAATGAAAGAAACAAATCACATGACCTATACTCTAAAAAGACTAGTCAACGATTCAATTGGAGCCCCATCGAAACCTTATAATGAGTAATAACTTCTCATTCCTAAGTAGTGTGAGATTCCATACATCATTTTCACTTATTCTTATCATATGAGATATCACAATCTACCTTCTTTAAATTCATGACGTCCTCATCAGTCCAATCCGTCGTAGATGGCACAACTCAAATCCTATATTTCTGGTTGGAACCTAACTCCGATATCATTTGTAATGTTCAAATGAAAAACTTAAACACATAACCTATATTCTAAAAAGATTAATTAATAATATAATTTAAGCCCTATTAGAATTTTATAAAGAGTAAAAATTTCTTATTTTTAAATAATATAAAATCTTATATATCACCTCTATTATCCTCAACCAATAAAATATTACAGTACTTCGCAGCGATTTGGAAATGGAATTTTTAGAATAGTCAATTGAAAGCAATAGAAAAAGCCATTCCACTCGTTTTCAACACAAAAAAGATTGAGTTGATTATTACACTTTCGTACAAATTTGATGATGCTGAACGACATCACTAAAGAAAGCAATTGAAAATGCCATGTGCCGTATATGGCTTGCTGATTGACACGTGATTTACCCAAATGGCATCTTCCTATTGGGCATTGCCAAAATAGCTGTGATGACTTTGTGCACAAATGGAAAAGAACAAAAGAAAAAAGAAAAAGAGGTGCAGGAATCTTTGATGCCCATGTCAGGATTTTATATTCTTTCCAGTTAAGTTACTTCCCAATTTAAATGATAAAAAATATGCCATTGCTGCTGCTTTTGCTAAAGAATCTTTTAGCAAAGTGTAAAAGTTCATTGTATTGTATGACATGATAATACTTTAGGGTGTAACATGAATCAAGATTTTTAGAGCTTTTATTCAAGTTTTAAGATTTAAATAAATAAAATACAATATTTATTGAGTATTTAATATTATAAACATGTATAGAAATTGCTATATAATTCTCTATTCTCTTTGAGTCTAGGGAATTTGAATAGAACTCTAAAAGTATCTTAATCTAGGATAGAACTAAATACCATATTGAGGGAATTAATTTAATATTTATGCCTCGTTTGCATGTTAAGATGAAATGAAAAATTTATGAATAGTAATAAAATGATTTGTGAAATAGTTTGAATTAAGATGTTTCATTGAGTTTTGAGAAATTAGAGAGAAAAAGTTGAATAAAAATATTATAAAGTTAAAATATTATTAGAATATAAATTTTTTAATATAAATTTTATTTCAGAATTTGAAAAAGTAGAATTATTATTTTTTGTTTGAAAGTTTGAAAAAGTTGTATTTAATGATTAGGTAATGATTTGATAAAAAATTTAAAATTTAAAATTGAAATGATTGTGTTTGAGCGATGTTTGGATGTTGAGATGAGATTTCTAATCCCATTTCAACATTCAAACGAGCTCTAAGGGGATATTTAGAAGTTGTTTTAGTCTCACTTCATTACATCTCATTTTCTTATCAAACATTACTCAAATACAAATGTTTTCAAACTAATCATTACAACTTTATTAAACTTTCAAACAAAAAATAATTTAATTTTTTCAAATCCTAAAATAAAAATAATATTTCTCACAACATTTTAACTTTATAATAGTTTCTATTCAATCTTTTCTATCTTATTTATCAAAACTCCATAAAACATCAAATTATCTCACTACTATTTACAAATCATCTTATACTATTCATCAAATTCTCATATCGTCTCATTCCCCAAGCATCACCTTCCTAAACAAATCATTTTTCCTGAAAGGACAGTAATTCCATACACACATCATTTATAACAAAATCATAACAAAAACTCACTTTTATTAGAATGATGTTGACAATTGGGAAAGGATCTTGTTGATGCATTTTGGGTCATAGAGGCCAACAAAATGGTCAGATTACCTATGCATTGATTTTGCTCTTTGTGCTTTTCATAGATATTGAGTATGAAATCTACTATTGAAGGGGTTTTGTTACATACTTTCGTGTTCTCTCTAAGCTTACACGGTTGAGAGTGAAGATATAAAGGAAATGGTAGTCGAAACTCTCTAGTCTTTTACCCTTTCAAAGATGTGAATCCTAAAAAAAATAAGTTCTTTCTCCTTGTTTCTCCATCTTATATTTCTCTCTTATAAGCTTTAAGTCTTGTCTATATCATTTTTGTCGTTGTCTTGTCCCATCAAATTTTATGGAAAAATACTTTACATATAAAAGAATTATACAAAAATAAATTTACAAATTGATGTGGTTTGATATGGTACGCCAAATTGAAAAGTTACTTTTATTATAAAGTATATTTAACGGATCACATTAAACCACATCAGTTTGTGAGTTTAGTTTTATATAATCTTTTTGTTTATGTAGCATTTCTCAAATTTATATCCTTAGCTTTTACTTTCATGGGGTCCATGTAATAGGTTTTGTCTCCAAGAGAGCAAGATGGATGAATGTTCCCCTCAATACAAATTGAGGCATAAGGCAAAAATTAAGTGAGTTATTCATAATTATAATACAATCAAATATAAATTATTATATATAATATTTTAAAAATTTTCAACAAAATGAGATTTTATTTAAAATATTTGAATAATTTTTTTTTGAATTTATATTTAATACAACAACTTAAAATGAGATCTTAGTGTAAATTTTGTACCTTAATTTAGCAAAATCTTAAAAAATTTATTTAAAAATATAAATAATTCATTGTATTAAATATTAAATTTAGTATTATAGGGCTTTGCACACAATGAAAAATATAAAAATGATTTAAAATCTTATTTAATGAAATGTTTTTTTTTTATTTTTTTTAAAAGAAATTGAAAAAAAAAACACCTCACTTTTTCTTTTTCTTTTTGAGAGCCTTGCATGGGATGAGACCTTAGGCAATGGACAATGGACTAAAAGACTTTACCATTGAGCCGACCCTAAATGTTCCCAACCCTAAACCTATCTTTGAAACATGTTAAAATCTTAATCCATGTAATTCAAGGCCGTCATTGTCAAATTGAACACAAACATTATAAATATATATATATATTTATATAAATAGATACACACATATTACTTGAACCTCACCCCTTTGCAAAAGAAGCAAAACCAACCCTACCATTCTTGGTGAAAAAAGGAAAGCTATGCATACAGCTTGACCATCGAATACCCCTGCCTAGTCAATATGCCCTTGACTCAAAGACCCTCAAGAATAAGGACAATACCATATGAAATGACACTTTTGTCCACCTCGGAACCATGTCATACCAACTAGTAAAGGTCCAATTTTGGGGAATCCAAGGACATATGCGTAATTTAACTGAGCTTCTCCAGTGTCGGTTACCCCCTTGTAATACCCTTTCCAAAGAGTCAGGTGCTCCCTCCCGCTGGCGGGTACGTCCAGGAAATTAATTAAAAAAAAAACCAAACAAAAACAAAAGGAGACGGACGACACACGAACTGGGAAGGCACAAAACCAGACCGTACGGTCTTAGATTTTAGAGAGAGTGTGTGAGTGAGAGCGAGCGAGCGAGAGAGAGAGAGAGAGAGTGTGAGGAGGGGAGTGAGAGAGAGCTCCATTATTACAGTGAAACCCACGACTCTTTCTTTTTTTGTCTCTCTGCTTCTTCGCTGCGCGTCTCCGCGGATCGAGCTCTCTGATCCCTGGGATAACATTCTAGAGTAGCGTTTAATTCTTGTACAAACGTCCCAGTTCCGTTCCTGTAACCTGTACAGAACCAAAGCTTTTAAATAAAAAGAGAGGGAGAAACCAGTTTCGATGGAGTTCTACGGTCGCAACCAGCCGACGAATGGGTACCAATTGGGTCAACATCCGCAGTGGGCTCCCTCCGGAGGCGAGACCGGGCTCCAAGGTACTTCCCATTTGTTTGTAATTCGAATTCGCCTCGTTCGTGTTCACTAACTATTTATTTTTTTGGGTATATATGAATATTGGGGGGAAGGGGGTTTAGGGTTTTTGCAATGTGGAGGTTTGGTTGGGGTCTTTTGATGATTTGGGTATTGTTTTGGGTGTCAATGATGGTAGACCCGATGTGGCATTTGGGGCTGAGGGGCAGCGAATCGTATCCGGAGCGACCCGGCGTAGCCAACTGCGTGTACTACATGCGAACCGGCTTCTGTGGGTACGGTGGCAGGTGCCGTTACAATCACCCTCGTGATCGCGCCGCGGTAAACTACTCTACGGCTGTAACTTATGTGCATTTCAATCGGTGACAGTGTTTTCCGGTGTTTTGATGCATGGTTTTCAATGTTGTGTGTATTTTATGAACTCAATTTGAAGTCTTTCATGTTATCTGTGCAATGAGTTATCTAATTCGTTTTACGAACTTTTGTGTGAACTTGGTATTTGTTTATTTGCTGAGAGATCTGAGGATAAGGAAAGGAAACAGAATCTGGAATTTCATGTGTTACGTTTCTTTCTTTTATTGTGATTTTGACACAATGAGAATTCACTTGGGCTGGGATTGGGAATGATTTTTGTGTAATTGGGTTGGTGGAATCTTGTTTTTTTATGGTTTTATTCAGTGGCAAACAGCGAAGTTTTGTGATTCAATGATTTTAATTTTTTTTCATTGCTCTGGATTTCTATTGGCGAGGATTCAAAAGTGTGAGAATTGGGTTTCTCAATGCTAAATTGCTAATTGGTGTTTATGCTGCTAGGTTATGGAAGCTGTAAGAGCTACAGGGGAGTACCCGGAGCGAATGGGGGAACCTGCATGTCAGGTATCCAGTGCATAGTGATTGATTGTAACACCATAAATACACTTCTGATTGTTGATAACCTGACGAAGCATGTTCCTGGGAGATGTGCTTATAATTGTTGTTGTCTGGCTTCTATTATGAAACTGTATGTTCCTTTTATATTTATTATGTTTGTTACTCAATATGCAGTATTATTTGAAAACTGGGACATGTAAATTTGGTGCGTCCTGCAAATTTCACCATCCAAAACATGGTGGTGGATCCTTGACCCAAGCTCCGCTAAATATTTATGGATACCCGTTACGACCGGTTTGACTTCCCTTCTTCTCATTCCCATGCGTCCCTGCACACAATCTAATATTATTAAGTCATAGAATCTTGAGTTTGCTACAATTGAATCATGTGTTTTTTTAACAGGGTGAGATAGATTGCTCCTACTATTTGAAAACGGGGCAGTGCAAATTTGGTATAACTTGTAAATTCCATCATCCTCCACCAACTGGTACCTCAATGCCAGCATCTGCACCTCAGTTTTATCCGCCGGTGCAGTCTCCTTCACTTCCTACAGTTGATCAGTATGGGGGTGCATCCACCAGCTTGAGGGTGCATAGGCCTCCACTATTACCTGGTTCTTATCTGCCAGGGACTTATGCTCCTGTTCTGCTTTCCCCAGGGGTCGTTCCTATTCAGGGTTGGAATCCTTATTCGGTATGGTACAAGCTACCCACATTGAGAGCTAGACATGTGAGGAAGTTTGTGCTTTTCTTTTAATATCGTTGGCTTGCTGCAGGCTCCTGTCAGTCCTGTACCTTCTCCCGGTGCTCAACCTGCTGTTGGAGCTACGTCTGTGTATGGAGTGACACCATTATCTTCATCAACACCTGCTTTTGCAAGACCTTATCCCTCTTTAGCCTCTTCAACTGACCCGTCAAGCAGTATCCACAAGGAACAAGCCTTTCCTGAGAGACCTGGTGAACCTGAATGCCAGTACTATATGAGAACGGGGGATTGTAAGTTTGGATTATCTTGTCGATATCATCATCCTCGGGATTGGGTTTTTCCCAAACCTGTCCTCAACCCTATTGGTCTTCCCTTGCGTCCGGTATGAAATTGTCCTTATCTGTATTAGATCAAACTTTTGGTTTTAAGTAAGTTATTCACCTTATTCTTTTGTGGAAACTGGGTTTTGGGTTAGGTGTTTAGTATTATGTATTATGGGCTGCAGGTTGTAGTTTATTATTCAGTTCTTAACTTCTTATTTTCCGAACTATTGATACAAACAGTGACTATAAACGTAAGATTGTTGTATGCCTTTTTTGTGAATTTAGTTATGAAATTATGTTTTGGACATTTAAGCAGTTTTCTTTTGTGATCATTGAAGGTTTGCTTTGGTCTGTTTAAGAGAATTGATCATCTTTCATAGTGGTTCTTTGACTTAAAATTATTAGTGCATGATACAAGGAACAAGGATATTGATGGTTTTTGTATCCTGAACGTGATTTATATATATAGACCTCAGAAAGCTGACATTGTTATATACACTCCTAAGCTTTTTTCCATTTTGGTCATTAAAGTGATAACTTTTTTTTATAGAAAACTCAAATATGGTAGCAAATATCAGTATGTTCCAAAAAAAGATTGATGGCTGAAGTTCTGTCAAAGTCCTGAAAAGTGATTCTCTCGGGATGTGTCCTTGCTGTAATGTTTGTCTCTTGGTTAAGTTTATATGACTGGAAGACCTGCATTCCATAGGGCAATTGCAACATTGATTTTCCCAGTTCAAGAAGAGTGTTTCTTTTCACTAAATATTGGGTTTATGCATAAGAAAATTCTTGAGAAAAAGGGCAAAGGAGAGGAAATGGGGAGATTTCCATCTTCTTCTTCTTGGTTTATCAAAATTAGTAAATATAAATTTTCACTTTAAGTATGTTGGACCTCGTTTGTCTCTCAACTTGATCCTGTTTAAATGAATATGTAATATTAATCCCCCATTAATTCCTCCACCTTGAGAGTATAAAACAGAATAATTGTTGATATATTGAACCTAATGTTATTGAAATTTCATTAAAGTTTCTTTCTTTATATTATTATGGGCATTACTTGCAAGGTTGGTTTCCAATCGCTATAGTATTATACCTTTTTGCTACCATGTACCTTCCTCCCCCCTTCTCTGTTTGATAATAAAAGCAAATTAAACTCTATCAAGTTCTGTCTCTTTTTGTGCATCGCATTACCATCCAATTATGTGTTTATCTAAAATTTGCTATGAACAGATGTGTCAATTGTTGCAAGCATAGTGAATGATGCCGTCTTCAATTTTCTGCAGTATTTTAATTCTGCACTATTTTCCCTTTCCAATGTTGGTAGTGATATCTTGAACAGTAAGTCTATCACTGATTCACTTGCTTCAAACCATATTTTCGTAGTGCTGAGATGCAGATTTTGCGTATCAATGTCATTTATTCAATATTTTTTTAAATTTGTTTTCCCCATTTTCCAAAAACAGGGGGTACAACCTTGTGCTTTCTACTTGCAAAATGGGCATTGCAAATTTGGATCTACATGTAAGTTTGATCACCCGATAGGGGCAATGAGATACAGTCCGTCAGCAACATCTCTCATCGATATGCCTGTGACCCCATACCCAGTTGGCTCTTTCCTCACTACTCTGGCTCCTTCATCGACCTCTTCAGAGCTTCCTCCTGAAATGTATTCAGGGTCCAAAAGGGAATTGTATTCAACCAGAATGCCTTCTTCTGGGAATACCGGTAGTACAGTTGGTTTAATTTTTTCTCAAACAGGGTCAGTATCACTTTCGGAAGTGCAACTTTCAAGTCAGATTTCTTCCCCTTTAGGCAGTGGCAGAAGCACCAGACAAGGGGGTGAGGTTCGTCGTTCAGGCTGATGCAAAATCTAAAAGCCATTCTTAATTATCTTCTGAACATGGTTTTAGCAGCATCATTATGCTCTTTGTTTATAGATCCCAGTAAGTGTTTAGAAGTCGATAATGCAGAGTAACATTCTGCACTCATAAGGATTATAATCCATAAAAGTTGACCAATTTGGTTTACCTCACACGCGGACTCATCATCTCTGATTATCATGTCATCTATGTACAGTCATATCTATACTGTTGTATTATTTATACATGATATGAAAGTGAGAAAGTATCTAAAGGTGTTTCACACACTGCGTTTGGTTGGTGCTGATATGGTCTCCAGTCACCCAATAATCGTACCTAATGCAAAGCTTATGATGTTTTTTTAAGCTTAAAAAAGCTACTTATCAAAAAAAAAAAAAAAGAAGCTTTAGATAACATTGTAAAATAGTTGATCTAGAAGGGTTGTTTACAGCAATTGCAACGAGTGAGTCAGTGAGAGGTAGATGTAATTGTAGTTTGTTCTACATAACTTTGTTTGGAACTTGAAATCTAGATTCTTAACAAAGGGATTGCTAATACTTCACCAATGTCTCTGACTGACATAACCATCTTGGCGACATACCCAAATTTATACGTCACAAACATTTGAAACGTCAAAACGGAGAGACGAACTCAGTAAGAGCAGGTGCTCGGGTTCTTGCAACATGGACCAGCTCCAGTTCTTCTACATACAGGGAATTCGCGCAGGGAATGCGCACGAACTTCTCTCATTTCCACGTCAATTATAATTAAAAAAAAAGAAAATAAGAAAATAAAAATGACAAAATGCATTTCGGCATTTCCTAACCATTCACATAGAAGGCTGCCCGTTTTATACACTGCAACCCATTTTTGACATTTCCTTGCCATTCACTCTGTCTCCCTCATTTCCGAAACAGTGAGCACGTTGGGTCGCAACCCATTTTCGAAAGGGTTTTGCTATTCATCCTCCCCACACTCCACACTCCACACTTTTTAATATTTTTTAATATTTTTTTAAATTTTTTTTTGAATTTATTTTTTTAAACTATTTATAATTTTTTATTCACTATTCATATAAAAATATATTTGATAAAAAAAATTAAAAAAAAAATTAAAAAAAAGATGAAGTGTGGAGTGTGATGTGAATAGTAGGAGGTTGAGTAGAATTTTTGTTTCCGAAATCCAGTCATCGGTAAGTGAGTTAATTTTTCCCAAATAATTTTGTTTTCATGAGATGGCATTGGTGAGCACATATTTGTCATGACTCACAGCTTTTTCTCTAAAACTCTTGGTGCCAGTGGGGTGTTTCACTTTTCTAGGCTGTTTCTATTTTGTCTTCTACCCCACCCAGATTTCATCACAAATGTGTTAGATACGATGGCCTAAGATTAGTTTTTGGGGCATTTTTTTTTTCTAAAAATAATATTATTCTAATTTTATTAATGGATTCATTCATGCGTTATGCAAACGAATATGGGCTCTATCAAAGTTGTTTGACATAACATTATACTGAAATTAGCAGCCCAAAGCTATAGTTCTACTAGGGAAAAAATAAGATACCTGTCTTTGATGCTAGCAGTGGGTTGCATCATGAGAACTGCTATACAACTACCTACGGTAGCCACAACCTCCGCATGCCATTACGTGTAATTGTTTTTTTTTTTTTTTTTTGAAAAAAAAAGCAAACGTGCGTGTTAATTAGATTCAACCAATTTTATTTTCATTTCCCCCCTGCGTCCCGCTCTCCCTGCATTCCCCCAGCTTTTTCACTTCAGTTGCAGGTTATCTTCCGTACGGCTTCATCCCATGGCATGCAATGTTGCTTCTCATGACTCATCTTCTGAACGGCACCGTCTGTGGCCGCCGACAGTGGTCTATTCCTTTTAGGTTTGTGTCCTTCTCTCTTTCTCTCCATTTCATTTCCCCTCTCTGTTGGGAAAATTTTGTTGTCAAAAGTGGTCTGTTTCGAAAGGGTCTATATACTTTGTTGTGAAAATTTTTCGGGTGATACCGTGATATGTATCTGTGGAGGAGCTGACACTTCTTTGTCTGAAAGATATTTTGGCGTTTGTCCTACCGCAAGATAACTAGCTAGTACTGCAGCATGTTGGGGTTGTCCTATGTACGCATCTCCATTCCGTTTCATTTTCAATTGAGTTGTATAGATGATAATTTAGAGGTCATTTTGACTTGGTAAAGTAAGTACATGCTGAAAGAAAATTAGATAAATAATGTATTTAATTGTATGCATATCTTTATACGTTTACCTCTAAACTGGCACATTCTGGTGGTTGGATCAATTACCTAACAGTTAACACTATACGATGTGTTAAAGCTAATATGAAGATGTTGGCAAATTCAAGTGACAAGGGGTTTTGTCACTCAAGATTCGTATTTTAATTCCTAGTGTTTCCATATCATCAAATCAACTCATTCTATAACTTGCCAAGACTCTATCACTGTCTTAATGATCTACACACGAGTTGGGCAGTTCAATGAGATAACATAGCCAAACCCTCCCTCAACTTACAAATCTTATAGTTATGTCGCATGCCCTCGTGAATGAATTGGATAACACTCTCATTGCATATCTTTTATGCTTGATCAAACATTATTAGTAGTATTGTGAAAATTGCACTAAATCTAAATGCAAAACTTCATAGGTGAATCAATTAAATAATGCTGATAAATAATGCATATCTTTAATCTAATGCATGATGATCAAACCCTAACTCCAACTTAGTGCCAATCGATTCAGCCTTCTTTGAGCCTTTTATTGAGTGCGAGAGATGCATGTTGGTTTGGTTGTTATCATAAGTATTATGGCTATTTTTAATGTGTTTGTTTTAATTTTCCATTTTTAATATCGTCAGGAAATGGAGTACATGCCCCATGGGACCTAGTGAAAATCAGTCCTCGACTTTGCCTAGAAATGTTGAGTTGGTGTTGCTTGTCTATAAGCATGACTTGTGTTTGTGTAAATTTGACCATTGGGTTTGTAAAGGGGAATTTCGAGCAAAGGAAGTCTATACAACCTCCACTGTTCACACAACCTCCGCACGAAAGTTGACGTGGCCTTTTTTTTTTTGTTATTCCTTATAATGAAAACGTGCCTTTTTGTTTTCTTTTCTTTTCTAAAACAGTTTCATTTCAATTCTCCCCCCACCCCGCGTTCTTTCTTCACTGCGTTCTCGCATTCCCTCCACTCCTCAGCTCCTGTCCAGCATTTGGTCTCACCCTCTCCCCATCTCGTGTAGGTAAATCACCCTGGAAATGTGTGGCTCCATCACTCCGGCACCGTGTAAGAAATATTCTTGGGTTCACCATTTTTGTATGACTTCTACGGCTTCTCCAGCTTCACCATTTCTGCACATTTTCAGTTCTCCGCTGGTATTGTATTTACCACTGTCGAGAGCCACCGTATGTCGTCTTACAAGGGTAAGAAATTAAAGAAAAGGGTTTTTATTTTTTTATTTTCGTTTCATTTCTCCATTTTCAGCATTACTCATTTTGTGTGTTTATGTATTTATGGATTTGCGATTTGATGTTTGTTTAGCAGTGTTTTGTGGGGTTTTTTTGGTTGTTGATGTTATATGTATGCCACTGATTTTTTGGTTGTTGATAATATCTGAAATGAGCCGATTTTATGTTTGTTTGATCTGTGTTTTGTGGGATTTTTGGGTTGTTGATGTTGTATGTATGCCACTAATTTTTTGGTTGTTGATAACATCTGAAATGAGCCAATTTGATGTCTGTTTGATCTGTATTTTGTAGAGTTTTTGGGTTGTTGATAACATCTGAAGATACTTAAGGAGACACCATTGATATTGCAAGCAGTGGTCAACTTATTGTGAATGCTAAATATATGGCTCTTATTTTTTCCAATAAAAATAAACTATCTTTAGAAGTTCTGGAAACAATTTGGTCCCATTAAGCCATCCTTATTGGTATGTATGAGGCTATATATGATGTACAATAGTTTGTGTGAAACAAATTGGTCCACTAATGTTTAGTTGGATGGGGTTGTTTGTTGCCTTTGTGCAAGTAAATGAAGTACGGTAATAATTTAGTTATTAGTTTGAACAAGCTTGCATGATTTCCTCCTAAAAAAGCTCTTAAAATTATGATTTAGTTATTAGTAAATGATTTAGTTATTAGTTTGAACAAGTTTGCATGATTACCTCCTAAAAAAGCTCTTAAAATTATGGCCTTTAAATGCCTATTTCTTAGTAATGTTATGGGGTTAGAATCTCACTTGCACATGCCCCCATCTCCCAATCCCACGTTACTATCACCAATATTAGTTAATTATTTCTTCCTCAAACAATAAATGCTTACATATTTATGTATAGATTAATGGATATTTTTCTTCAAAAAAATATATTTTGTGGTAGGAGGAATTGGGCATGCAAACTGATGATGGCTGCAGGGGTTTAGAAAGCAAATTGTTTTTTATACTTGGCCGGCAGAATCTCACTTGCACATGCCCCCATCCCCCAATCCCACATTACTATCACCAATATTAGTTAATTATTTCTTCCTCAAACAATAAATGCTTACATATACATGTATAGATTAATGGATTTTATTTCTTCAAAAAAAAAAAAATTGGTGGTAGGAGGAATCAGGCATGGATACTGATGATGGCTGTAGGGGTTTAGAAAGCGAATTTTTTTTTATTACAAGGTCCATGGTTGCCCATAAGGACTATATCTACACTCAAGACATTAGTGAACCATGATTTTGTCTTCTTTTTTCTCACTTTAGAAGTGTGCAAGTTTCTTGCTATCTTCTGTGGAAAGAATTAGACAAGAGATTTAGATTTCATATGAAACTGGGATACTGCCATCTGGTTTCTCTATTTTTTTCTTTAATGTGTATTATTATTCTATCGGCCTAATTACATAGTGCTGAAATGAAAAGACACAAAAGAAACTGCGTATAGCTCATAAACAAGATATCACACTGATATAGGTAAACCAAAGGTAAGACTGACATGCAATTGCATGTAGCTACCTTGTGTTTGGTATAAAAAGATTAAATAGAATTTGCAAAATGGCTATAAACTTAATAACTAGAAAGTTGAGACATATGCAAAGTGCGATTTGCCCATAAAATCTTGTGCAAATAACATAGTTATTTTGCAAATGTACACCAACCAATCCAAAAAAAAAACAATTCAATATAAATATTAATCATGGGATTCATTAAGAGTTCTTTTGATGGATGGATGACTTCTCCCAATTAAAGATGGATTTGAAAGATGAGGTTTTGTGGGGTTTTTTTTCTTACTGCTTTGACATCATATATAGGCTTTGTACTAGTAAACATTCACTATAAAACTTAAACTATTAATTCAGACACCATCGAGATCAGCATATTGTCATTTTTCTCTTATGTTTTGGTATAGTTGTGCACCTTCCAGGAAATGGGGCTCCTTTACACAGGTAGCTACATTAGACCATGACCTTTTTTTATCATTTCTCTATTAAAAAATACTTCAGCCAACAAGTGTTACAAATGTTTTTGTAAGATATTAATGTCAAACTTTTGGAACCTAATAATTTTGCCAATAAAAAGGCCCTCCTAACTACTAGCTATGTATATACACACAATATTAGTCTTCATCATTCATTCACAAGTCTTGAAGGCGTTGATGACTCAAGTTGGTTTATTTTAGGGAAAAGAGAGGGAGGGGAAGAGGGGGGCAACCCTTTGCGTGCCCTACCGTCCAATTCGCTCAAACTTTGTCACTTTTGTGTAAGCAGTACTGGACAACAGCTTTTTTTAGAGTTCATTATTTAGCACCACATAATGGCATCAATATGTATCTACTATAGGTCACACTTATAAGCAACTGTGATACATATTGTGGAATATATTAATTATATATCTATCTACTCAGAGAGAAGAAGCTTTAATGTTATTAAGAGATCGAAAGGATAAGTTTAAATAATTAAACGCCACAAAAATTAGGTCATGGTGCCAATGTTCATATGTGTAAAGTTACAACGATGGTGGTGGGTGCCTTTAAATGGTTGGCTGATTCCATAGTCATTTTCCTTCTGATATATATATATATATATATATATATATATATATATATATATATATAATATATATATATATATGTATATGTATATGTATATGTATATATATATTGTGATCTAATCTATGACTGTGTTGTTTTCTTTAAATAACGAATCATGATCATCAGAAATGCCACGCAAACACTTTGCTTTTTTCTTTTTGTGGTGTTATTCTTCAGTGCAATCTAAAGTGGCTTGGCAGTAAGAATGGCTAGGTGCGGTGTCACAAATTTTGGAGATTCAAGAAAAATTATGAAAATTTAATTAGATTCTCAACCAAATTTTTTGTTGCCATTCTGCTTTCTCTTTATGCCTGCCTCTCGATTGATGACCATCTGAACTATTTTTGTTCACTACCTAAACGGAAAGTCCACCACATGCATCAGGATCGAAGAGCACAATGATATTGCTGATCCATCGATCGAGTACTAGCATTCATGGCAGGCCTCCTTCTTTCTGTCTTATTTTTTCATTATTACATGAGGTGGGGTCTTGGAGACAAGCATTATTTAAAGGAAATTAAAGTGATTGCTTCTGTACAATGATACCCATTATAATATGCAGCTACCTCAAAACATTTACTACTTTTTTTCATTTTGGTTCTGCATCATGCATGCTATATTTCTTTGGGATAATTTAGTAAGCATAATAATAAGCAACTATGAAAAATGTATGCTGTATTTCTTTATGATAGCACTTTGGTTTACAAGCATATATGTATCATTTACCTTATTGTGGCTGCATTTGGCTACTGTTGGTTTGTTCTTTGTTTTACATCCTGTAATTCGTTTGAGACATGCAACAAAATCTTAAAAAAGGAAGGGTAGGGGGGATAGATGATTTGTCACATAACTTTTTTCTTTCTTGGCATTCTCTTTTTTGGAGGGATCATTAATATTGTAGCCAAATAGGGCTGGCCCCACAGAATGGTAGGGTGTTTGGGTTGAAACTTTGTCCTTCTAGATAAGGTGGCCATGTAGGCTGGTAGGGCTTGGTTGGATTTCCAGTGCCTTTGATTTGTGATTGCTATCATGCTGATTATAGGATTCTGATCTGATCACTGGAAATGCCTTTGTAATTCTTATATGAAACTGATCTTTAATTGAGTTGTCAAAGTTTAGATTAGATTTTTTGGGGCTAGCTAGAAAGAGTTCTTTGTATATGTTGCAGTTAAAAAATAATTATAGTATCAAATGATTTACTCAAAAAAATGATAATGATACCGAACTTATTTTGGGAAGAATTTGATCGCACCCGTTAAATATTCGAATGAAATGAAAATAAGATAATTTGATAGTCATATTAAAAACATTAAAATATAAGAAAACAAGCCACATTTAAAAAACAAAAAAACCCCAACTTAGATTGTTCATTGACCCTGTTTCTCTCTTTCCATATTTGAAAAGAGTAACGATAGAGTTGCATACTTCTTACAATTTTGGTTTCACAACTCTACTTAAATGGAAGATATGTTTATTAAATAATAAACATATTATAAGTATATTTTATATAAACAAGCTTCATTTAAAAAGATCTTAAAATAAATTTTAAAATTTTTGAAAAAAATAGTTGTCTTAGACCACTTTTCATCTGAATTCAAAAAAATAATAATATAACTGGAATGGGACTACTTTGAAAAAATAGTGTCTTTGATCACTTTTTAGTTGTTAAAAATAACTAGCTTGCTGCTCGCATATACAAGTGGCCTCTTTTGTGTACTCTCTTTGCACTTTGACCATACCTAATTAATTATGAGGATTAATTATGAGGTTTAGATGATCAATGCATAGTTGTTATATATTATGCCATTTTTAAAATTCTTTTTAGTATATAAACTATACCTTGTGAATGTAGATTGAGGGATTTCTTTTGGTGATATGATATTGTAACACTCAATAGTTATTAAATACTAGCGTGATGGGCGAAGAGGAAGATGGAAGGCCACCTAGGCCTTCTACATCGATTTCACTCACCCAGGTATGGTACACATTGGTTATTTGAAAATTTCGCAGCGTGGCTTATTGTAGCATTTAGTAAATTCATTGTTTATTTGTATATTATAGGGATATTATGGAACTGTAAATCCATATAACCTGCCATATATGATACCTCCAAATACATATCCACATCCATATCCGTATGCTTGGGGTAGCCAGGTAAAGTTATTTTAGTATATCATACATTTTTTTTAATGTGTGGGTTTGAGTCATTCTAACAAAGTGGGTAATTGCAGCATCTGGCACTGCCACCCTTTGGCCCAACCATGCCATCCTTTCTCTCGAGTAATCTGGAAGAGTTGAGATGAGGTGAAGATACAACCCAGGTAGTTCATTTTAGTCTCTTTTTATGCTTTTTTCTTGTACCTCCATATTTTCCTTGCTAAATAACGTGCATTCCGAACAATGTAGCACAAGGCGATGCCACCATGTGTGCCAACAATGCCCTACCCACATTGCACAAGTCAGTCATCAACTATGCCATCCAATGCTGTAGGTGAAAAGAATTTCCCAGATACAATTTTAACCATATGAGTTAAAATAAAATCCACTGTGTATCAATATTAAAAATGCAATATTTCCTAATATCCAATCTTCCTTGTCAGAAACATATCCACATCCATATCCATATGCTTGGGGTAGCCAGGTAAAGTTATTTTAGTATATCATACATTTTTTTAAATGTGTTGGTTTGAGTCATTCTAACAAAGTGGGTAATTGCAGCATCTGGCACTGCCACCCTTTGGACCAACCATGCCATCCCCTCTGTCGAGTAATTCAGAGGAGTTGAGACGAGGTGAAGATACAACCCAGGTAGTTCATTTTAGTCTCTTCTTAATGTTTTTTCTTGTACCTCCGTATTTTCCTTATTGAATAATGTGCATTCCGAAAAATGCAACACAAGGCGATGCCACCATGTGTGCCACCGATGCCCTACCCACATTGCGCAAGTCAGTCATCAACTATTCCATCCAATTCGTAGGTGAAAAGAATTTAGGAGGTACACTTTTAACCATATGAGTTAACATCCACTGTATCAATATTAAAAATGCAATGTCCCTAACTATCCAATCTTCCTTGTCAGCAACATATCCACATCCATATCCATATGCTTGGGGTAGTCAGGTAAAGTTATTTTAGTATATCATACATTTTTTTAAATGTGTGGGTTTGCATCATTCTAACAAAGTGGGTAATTGCAGAATTTGGCACTACCATCCTTTGGACCAACCATGCCATCCCCTCTGTCGAGTAATCCAGAGGAGTTGAGACGAGGTGAAGATACAACCTAGGTAGTTCATTTTAGTCTCTTTTTATGATTTTTTCTTGTACCTCCGTATTTTCCTTGCTGAATAACGTGCATTCCAAAAAATGCCGCAGAAGGTGGTGCCACCATGTGTGCCAACAATGCTCGACACACATTGTTCAAGTCAGTCATCAAGTATGCCATCCAATGCTGAAGGTGAAAATAATTTAGGAGGTACACTTTTAACCATATGAGTTAACATCCACTGTATCTGTGGCGCCCCCGACTTCCATGTACGGACAAGCACGGAAATCGAGACACCCGGGATGATGACAGCACGGTCACGCACCCCAACAACACGTGCCGAGTGTGTGAAATGCAACACGTGTACAAAATAAAATGCAGCGGAAAGGTTAAGTCAGATAACTAAGTACCAGAATTTAATACAATACAAAAATAATACAGAAATCCACAAGTCAACATAATACAATTTTGTTGTTCATAAAATGACATCAAATAAAATACAAATACCAAATAAAAATATAGCCAAATGTCCCTACTCCTCAGGCGGAGCCGCATCCTCGGGCTCAATCTCCTCAAAACCTGTATCAAAAATCTGCAGTACCAAATAAATGGTACTACAGTAAGTTAAAACTCAAAAGTACTCCAAGATAACAAATATATAAATACAGCGACCAATGCATGCACATGATGACCCAAGTTCAAAACCCGAGAAAAATACCATTTCTCGAAAATCACAAGTTTTTCACGCACGCCAAAAATCCCTTTGGCACAAAAATCATGTCCAATAAAATCAGTTCCACCATTTTCCCAGAAAATGGCACATAAAATCAACTCACGCTATTTTCCCAGAAAACAGCCAATTTTAATCCGTATGTACCATGGCCTCCCCTAGGGACCATCCACATACCCTGGCTTCTTTATTCACTCCACAGGTAACGGCTGTGCGAGTAATACATGAGCGATACCCAGTTCCGCGCCCACCGCGTACATAGCCAAGCATCCTCTGATCTCCGCCAGCACGAGAGATCACGGAGTCGGATCCGAGAGCGCTACCATCCCGGTCCAAGTCCCGAGCAATAGCTCCAGGGGACGACACTCAGTTTATTCCGCTCCCGAGTGCCCAGAGGAGCTCCACCGAGATAATAACCCATCTCGGCTTGGGGGTGATACACACACACCCGAAAAGCCTTTTCCATTTACACACCCACGCATGCGTGCTCAATGCCATGAAAATGACCAAAAACAAATAACCAACAGATATCCATAATTTCCAAATAACCAACAGATATCCAATTCACAGTTTATAAAACAAATCATTGCAAAAATATATTTAAATCTTAAAAGTCTTTTGGAGAAATACTTACAGTGCTTTAAAATAATTTATGGAGGATCACGGGAGAGCTGGAAGCGCCAAAACAGCAACACCACAGTGTAAAAATACACTGTGGCCGAAATACACAGAATCTCAAATTTCACCCGGGGTCAAACGAAGACTTGAGAATGGTAGGGTAGGGCCTATAGGAGGTGGGGAATCTAATGGTGGTGATGGTTGGCCGTGGATGGCGGCCGAAACGGCGGTGGAAGGCTGGAAAAGTGGGTTCGGGTTTGATGCTCGTTGGGGCTGCTCCGGCGACGGATCGGAGCCGGGATTGGGTCGGTTAGGTCGGAAATGGGTCGGTGATGATGTGGCTAGGAGCTGGTGGCCGGAGGTGGCCGGACGGCGGCGGAATGGGTGAAGGAACGCCGCGACTTCGCACGGCCACTGGCGGCTAACGGCGGCGTTAGCCGGCCGGATATTGATGGTGGAAGGTCGCCGGCGCACGGGGGAGCTACTGGTGCCGGCGGTGTCGACCAGCGCCGGCTGAAGGCGGCGCTGCGAGGGAGAGGCCGAGGCAGCCGTGGGTGAGGAGAGAGAGAGGGAGATCCGATCGGGGTTGGGGGGAAAAAGAAGAAAAAGAAAAAGAAAAAGAAAAAGGGAAAAAGAAAAAGAGGAAGAAGAAAAAGGAGGTCTAGACTTTCCCAACTTGGGTTTCGAAAGTGATCCAACGAAAACGATTTTAAAACCCCTAGATAAATAAAATAATTCAAACTTACTGAAATGCTCAATTAAAACAGTAAAAATATTAAAATCCAAAAACAAGCTCATTTAATTAAAACAATAACAATTTTTAAAACAGTTAAAAGAAATAAATCAATTTAACTCAAAATTAACTACAGTAAAATATTAAACTCTGACAAAAACATCCTTTTAAAATAAAGATAAATTAAATTACAGATCATTAATTAAAATAAATCAAACACAGTGAAATGCTTTAATAAAACAATAGTAATTTTTAAAACCCACAAATAAACCAATTTAAACTAAAGATCAATTTAAATCTAAAATAATAATTAACAATAAAAAGTCCAATAAAAATAATATTTTCACAATTTAAAATATTCTAATATAATATTTTAAAACTCCAAAATTAATAATCAATAAAAATAGAAAAGTCCAATAAAATAATAAAATAAAATCTTTAAAATATTAAAACAAGAGAATTACACAATAAATAATTAAAATAAACCTTCATTAAAAATACACTAAAAACCGGGATGTTACAATCTCCCCCCCTTAAAATAAATTTCGTCCTCGAAATTATAGGGTCAAACATCAATACTAAAGACAGGCATGAGATGCGACTACAGGTAGGCTTAAGAGACATTCCGCCGATCAATCATACGATTGTTGATATTATTCCATCATAATTGCTTCTCTTTCCCAAGAGAATCTTGAGCCAAAAGATAGTCCCAAACTACCTTCTCCAAAGGTATCGACTTAGATCTCAACATTCACTCATTCCAATTTACAATCTGAGTCGGGGCAACCTCATAAGTAAGGTCAAGCTGAAATTCGATGCGTCTTGGGTCGACAAAGCGCACCTCTTGCTGACCAAAACTTTTCTTGAGAGCACATGGAACACATCAAGAACCTTTCCAAAATACTCTATCAAAGCAATCCTGAAAGCAACAGCCCCAATCATCACCAAAATCTGAAAAGGTCCTACAAATCTTGGGCTAAGTTTTCCTCTTTACCAAAACACTTAACGCCTTTCATAAGAGGGACTTTAAGGTAAACTCAATCACCTTCCTCAAAAGACAAGTCTCTTCTTCTTGATTCCGCATAACTTTTCTGACAACCTTACTCTTCCGCCATAACATCTCTTAATATAACCCGGCCCAAAATAAAATACTCTCACTAGTCTCCCAAAGGCACATCATGATTATTACTCCTAGAGCGGCCATGTAATCCAAGATCTCTATATCCATAAAGCCTTAACACCACACCCAAGGAAATCCAATGATTACTAGCTCCATTTGATACTCGGTACTAACCTCTATTAATTCCTACAGTAAAACTTCCAAACCTTCGTTGAATACTAAACCTTAGTAACCTAGTGGTCACTTCCAAAAAAAATTAACCATCAATAATGAAATTGCATACACAAAATCAATCTCCAATAACAGATATTCCTCAAAAATTCCAAGTCAGCACTAATTCCTCAAAATCAACACAAAATTTGAACTCCTAATAACAATCATAGTATCATGCTCCTGCTGCGCACTCTGATAGACACAACATACCGAAAATTCATGTCCTCACAAAACAACACCATTGAGTGCAAGGTAGCTCCATACCTACTAACCAAGAAACTCTTACCACAATTGGTAGAAAAATACCCTCTTCCAAAATCATGAATTAACACACATATTCCAAAATTAACTCTCGTTGTCTTAAACAAAAATCAATATTAACCAACCTCAGCGTTCCAAAATATACCTGCTCAACTTAGGTAAGAGCTTATCTTAAAAGGCTCAAATCCCTTCCAGCCAACCAAAAAGAGCATCTATAAATTCTACCAGACAACTAAACCCGAAAGTTTAACAACTAAATTCCAAATAACAACTATTCTAGCGGTGACTAACTCTCTACGAACCACCAAAGACTTCTCTAAAACATTACAGAAACCTAGGTAACTTGCCCACCTACTTCTATTCCTATAAGCTAGTTTTCGCAAGACTAGATCCTTCAATAGCACAACACTAATAAACCTCAAGGAAAACCCTACTGTTCAAATCTTCAATCCATCAAAACTATTCTACAACATCCAAAGATCCTAATGTTAAATATCTCACATACTTGATTATACTATCCACCGTTGATGCCTAAATTTCAACTTCCAAGATTCATCAATCTTACTTTAAGTCAAATAACCATCCTTGATTCTCCCAACTGGACACTTAATTTCCAAAGGAAAGTATAGCCTCAAAAATTTAAATTCCTATGTGACCTCAAGTCACAACTAATTCCTTTAGGTAATCGAAGTAATTACTGCCAATCATCATTCCATCGAGTAACCTGCTTTGACTGTACTCTTCGATCAACTCATCAAAACTCTTGAACTTAATACTATCGGAACGACTCATTTACAACACCTACCAAAACTACTTTTTCCAAGCCAAGAATGAGACTAGAACCTGTACTCTCCGAAATTCCTACAGCTCACAACTGTTACGCGTCGATCTCGTGCGTCCTTAACTAAAATCAATATTCCTCCAACGTGCAAAAGATCTATCACTACCAATTCCATCATCTGGACTTATATCCTCGAAATCAACAAGAATCATTTCTTAAATCAACACTATCTTAATCCTTAAAAAAATTGATATGGATCAAATCTTAAATCTGCTATTGTAACCTCAAGCTAAAAACAATCATTTTCTCGAATTCGATCCAAATCTACAATCCTCAGAAAATACACGAGCTAAATCATTACCGTCCATCACCCAAGAAATATTCTCATTAAAAAAAATTCTTATATTAATCACTGAACTCTAATCAATCGCATAATAATGGTCACAGACTAAACAGTCTCCAAAATAAATCAAGCTAGCACACCAAGCTCGAGAAATTAAAAGCTTAAATCTTATTACAATTCAATCCTTCAAATCTATAATTCTAAAACCTTAAGCCAAAAAGAATCACTTCCTAAAATCCTCAAATTCGATGACCTTAAAGCTAAAACACTCACCTTACAAACCTTGCAAAATTCTAAACCCAAAATAATACCAAAGTGCTTAACTGAGCCGACAAAATCTAAAATTTCTAATTTATTTAATCCCTCAAGTGCTTGTTGAACCCACCACCTTAGATCCTCTAAACTTATTTCCTAAAACTATAGGGCCTCAAACCTTAGATAACTTCTCAAAAATCTAACCTCGAAGTTCGTTGAACTTATGACCTCTTATTCCCTAGACCCAAAAATTAATCCTATGGAATTTAAGACCTCAAGTATCCTAAGCGAACTAGACAAAATCCTACCTTAGCTGCAACTTGAGTTCCTACTCCATAGAGTCTATTTAGACCATGTCGTTTCCTTCGAGTCTCGATATTAAAACCTACCAATCGCTAAGAGTTCAGGCCTACTACACTAAATATTCAAGCCTAACAATGACATTCACAGTCGTACCATCTCCCTGCCATAGCGTAGCTCTTAACCCACTTTTCAACTCAAACCGATTAAAATCTAATAATAAAAAAAATAATTTAAAACACAACAAAATGTCATGAAATAAAATAGAATAAAATCAACCAAATATAACGACATTCAATAAATTAAAACATTTAAAGTAACATACCTCAAACAACAAAAATCAAAATAAAACAAAATCTCACAAATAAAATTCCATAAATAAAATGACATGCGATAAATGAATAAAACAATGAAGAAACACACAAAAAAATAATTAAAACAAATAAAATAACCGACCACAAAATAAAACAATTAAAATAAAATAATATTCAACAAAATAGATGAAACCAATAAAAATAACAACAACAAATAATAATTTAAAACCATTAAAAACAACATACTTCAAATCAAATAATTTTAAATCACAACTTTAAAACTTTCTGGTACTGCACCTAAGGGACATGTGGCTTTACCCAGAGCCAAACCGCTCTGATACCACCTGTGGCGCCCCCGACTTCCATGTACGGACAAGCACGGAAATCGAGACACCCGGGATGATGACAGCACGGTCACGCACCCCAACAACACGTGCCGAGTGTGTGAAATGCAACACGTGTACAAAATAAAATGCAGCGGAAAGGTTAAGTCAGATAACTAAGTACCAGAATTTAATACAATACAAAAATAATACAGAAATCCACAAGTCAACATAATACAATTTTGTTGTTCATAAAATGACATCAAATAAAATACAAATACCAAATAAAAATATAGCCAAATGTCCCTACTCCTCAGGCGGAGCCGCATCCTCGGGCTCAATCTCCTCAAAACCTGTATCAAAAATCTGCAGTACCAAATAAATGGTACTACAGTAAGTTAAAACCCAAAAGTACTCCAAGATAACAAATATATAAATACAGCGACCAATGCATGCACATGATGACCCAAGTTCAAAACCCGAGAAAAATACCATTTCTCGAAAATCACAAGTTTTTCACGCACGCCAAAAATCCCTTTGGCACAAAAATCATGTCCAATAAAATCAGTTCCACCATTTTCCCAGAAAATGGCACATAAAATCAACTCACGCTATTTTCCCAGAAAACAGCCAATTTTAATCCGTATGTACCATGGCCTCCCCTAGGGACCATCCACATACCCTGGCTTCTTTATTCACTCCACAGGTAACGGCTGTGCGAGTAATACATGAGCGATACCCAGTTCCGCGCCCACCGCGTACATAGCCAAGCATCCTCTGATCTCCGCCAGCACGAGAGATCACGGAGTCGGATCCGAGAGCGCTACCATCCCGGTCCAAGTCCCGAGCAATAGCTCCAGGGGACGACACTCAGTTTATTCCGCTCCCGAGTGCCCAGAGGAGCTCCACCGAGATAATAACCCATCTCGGCTTGGGGGTGATACACACACACCCGAAAAGCCTTTTCCATTTACACACCCACGCATGCGTGCTCAATGCCATGAAAATGACCAAAAACAAATAACCAACAGATATCCATAATTTCCAAATAACCAACAGATATCCAATTCACAGTTTATAAAACAAATCATTGCAAAAATATATTTAAATCTTAAAAGTCTTTTGGAGAAATACTTACAGTGCTTTAAAATAATTTATGGAGGATCACGAGAGAGCTGGAAGCGCCAAAACAGCAACACCACAGTGTAAAAATACACTGTGGCCGAAATACACAGTGAATCTCAAATTTCACCCGGGGTCAAACGAAGACTTGAGAATGGTAGGGTAGGGCCTATAGGAGGTGGGGAATCTAATGGTGGTGATGGTTGGCCGTGGGTGGCGGCCGAAACGGCGGTGGAAGGCCGGAAAAGTGGGTTCGGGTTTGATGCTCGTTGGGGCTGCTCCGGCGACGGATCGGAGCCGGGATTGGGTCGGTTAGGTCGGAAATGGGTCGGTGATGATGTGGCTAGGAGCTGGTGGCCGGAGGTGGCCGGACGGCGGCGGAATGGGTGAAGGAACGCCGCGACTTCGCACGGCCACTGGCGGCTAACGGCGGCGTTAGCCGGCCGGATATTGATGGTGGAAGGTCGCCGGCGCACGGGGGAGCTGCTGGTGCCGGCGGTGTCGACCACCGCCGGCTGAAGGCGGCGCTGCGAGGGAGAGGCCGAGGCAGCCGTGGGTGAGGAGAGAGAGAGGGAGATCCGATCGGGGTTGGGGGGAAAAAGAAGAAAAAGAAAAAGAAAAAGGGAAAAAGAAAAAGAGGAAGAAGAAAAAGGAGGTCTAGACTTTCCCAACTTGGGTTTCGAAAGTGATCCAACGAAAACGATTTTAAAACCCCTAGATAAATAAAATAATTCAAACTTACTGAAATGCTCAATTAAAACAGTAAAAATATTAAAATCCAAAAACAAGCTCATTTAATTAAAACAATAACAATTTTTAAAACAGTTAAAAGAAATAAATCAATTTACTCAAAATTAACTACAGTAAAATATTAAACTCTGACAAAAACATCCTTTTAAAATAAAGATAAATTAAATTACAGATCATTAATTAAAATAAATCAAACACAGTGAAATGCTTTAATAAAACAATAGTAATTTTTAAAACCCACAAATAAACCAATTTAAACTAAAGATCAATTTAAATCTAAAATAATAATTAACAATAAAAAGTCCAATAAAAATAATATTTTCACAATTTAAAATATTCTAATATAATATTTTAAAACTCCAAAATTAATAATCAATAAAAATAGAAAAGTCCAATAAAATAATAAAATAAAATCTTTAAAATATTAAAACAAGAGAATTACACAATAAATAATTAAAATAAACCTTCATTAAAAATACACTAAAAACCGGGATGTTACAATATCAATATTAAAAATGCGTTTTGTTCCTAACCATCCAATCTAAAATTGTGAGAAACTTCATCCGACATAAATATAGAGCCAGATGTGGAGGGGATAAATGAAGTATCAGATGATGATAATAGAGTTGAGCCTCCAAAATCTGGTATGCAATTTGGTACTGATAAATATGTTTCAGACTATTACAAACGATACGCCAAACAAGAGGGTTTTGGTGTTATCATAAAAAGGACGAAGAGAGATCTGGATGGGGGTGCGAGGTATGTGACAATTGGCTGTGCATGTGGCTGCAAGTACTATCCTAGCTACAGTAATTTAGCCAAGCCACGATCAACGACAAAAACTGATTGTAAGGCGAAGGTAAATGCTCGTTTTGTGAATGGGGTATGGGTATTGACCAGCGTTGATCTTGTTCACAATCATAGTACGGTTAGCCCACAAAAAACTAGATTTTTGAGATCTCACAAATGTTTAGATGAATATAGTCAGAGGATGCTTGATTTGAATGATAGCGTGGGTATTCGGATGAATAAAAATTTCCAAACACTTGTGACCAATGCGGGGGGGTTCGATAATTTAGCTTTCCAAGAGAAAGATTGTAGGAATTTTATTGACAAAACTAGATATTTAAGAATGGATAAAGGAGGTGGTGAAGTACTAAATGATTACTTTAAGAGAATGAGGAAAATGAATGATGGCTTTGTTTCCGTCATGGATGTGGATGATGAGTTTAGAGTAGAAATGTGTTTTGGGCTGACGCGCGAAGTCGAGCGGCATATGAGTATTTTGGAGATGTTATCACGTTCGATACAACGTACCTAACAAATAGGTACAGGATGCCGTTTGCTCCATTTGTTGGTGTCAACCATCATGGACAGTCCATACTCCTAGGGGCAGGCTTGATTTCAAGCGAGGACACCAGTACTTTCGTGTGGTTGTTTGAAGCGTGGTTAGAATGCATGAATGGATGAGCACCCGAAGCTATAATAACAGACCAAGATTGGGTAATGAAAAATGCCATAGAAATTGTATTCCCGAATACAAGACATAGATATTGTCTCTAGCATATCATGCGGAAACTGCCCGAGAAATTGGGATCCCACTCAACATACAACACAGGGTTGAAGACTACCATTCAGAGTGCAATCTATGATACACAGAGTTGCGAACAGTTTGAGGAGAAGTGGGGGCAGTTAATTCATAAGTATGCATTCATTGATAATGCATGGTTGCAGGGGTTGTACATCGAGAGGTCATTTTGGGTACCAGTTTGCTTGAAAGGTGTATTATGAGCTGGTATAAGCACTACCAAACGGTCTGAAAGCATGAACGCCTTCTTCGATGGATATGTGCATTCCGGTACGACATTGAAAGAATTTGTCGATCAATTCGACAATGCTCTGAGGAAGAAGGTGGAGATGGAGACGACAGCTGATTTCCAGTTGTGTAACCAAACGATCTCATGCATCTCCCCATTCAAAATTGAGAGGCAGTTTCAATCGTTGTACACGAATGCAAAATTTAAAGAGGTCCAAGCAGAGGTTTGGGGCATGCTTTTATGTAACCCTTCACTTGTCAGCACAAAAGGTAGCATTTCCACCTTCTATATTTTTGAAGAAATTTCCACACCTGATGGACAGTCCAAAATTGTGAAGTACATAGTTTACTTTAATTCAGACGAATTCGAAGTAAAATGCACGTGTGCTCTGTTTGAGATGAGGGGGATTCTCTGTAGGCATGCATTTAAAGTCTGTCAGATGAACTACATTCATGAGCTGCTAAATAAATATGTGTTGGATTGATGGAGGAAAGATTTAAAGAGAAGATACACACTGGTTAAGAGTAGCTATGATGATTTACGGGTCAATGCGGATGCATGACGGTATGACCTTGTCTTTAAAATATGTCTAAGATTTGCGATGCGTGTATCTTGGAATGATGAGCATGTGAATGCATTCTTCCATCTTTTGGATGAGTTTGAGCAGAAGTACGTAGGATTAGAGCCTGAGTCCGGTTCAACAAATCCAAAAGAGAACGTAGTCGGCGATCAGGGTAAGAAAATATTAAGCCCGCACGTTGTTCGGGGTAAAGGGAGACCGCCAACGAGAAGAAATGTCTTGATGGTCGAGAAGGCTACAAGGAAGAGAAAAAATAAATAGGTATTACATTTTGCATCGTCAGTTATGTACATATTGGACTGCATACATATATTGTTCCTAATATATGTTAATTTTTATTTTCCATTTTAGACTTATAGGAATCTATTTCACGACAAAGCACAAAATGTTGACCTCCCAGTGTCAGAAGTTGGTGATACTGTTGACGAGGTTGTTATCCCAACCCAGTCTAGTACTCTAACACAAGTAAGGCCTCCGGGCAATGATGAGGTTATTCCCACCTTCTGGCATATCTATTTTTCTATCTTTAATGTAAGCTTCAAAAATAATTTTTTGACATTTTCAATTTATTCAGGCTATGCCAAGCTTGCCCCATGGAACTTAGCATAGATAGTGCTACTGAGATTGAGCTTGAGCATTGGCCTGCTAATCATGTATTTGTATTTTGGAGATCTCAGTCTTTTGTGAACTATGGTGAACTATGGTGAACTATGGTGGAAGATAGAGATTGGACATTTTTCCTGAAAGCAAACCTAGTGGAATTGCCCCAACATGTGTTTTGTTTACTATTCTCAGCTACATTGCAGTGTAGCAGTTTAAAAAAGCTAAGTATTACTGCTTTTGGTAAGCATGAGAAACTGACATAATGTTGTATGAGTGGTTAACTAATTACACTCCCTACTAATGCATCATTTCTAACTACTAGTGTGTTTTGAAATTCTTACCCATTATGTAAGCAAATTATAACATTACAGTTACTCCTAATTTTTACACCCGAATTGTATTATGCACTAGTATTTTCTTAGTTAACAAAAGTATGTAGAAGGGTACACTAACATTACTATTTTTTTAAATGATTTTGTACATTCCTGATTGATTGCCTTTGTGTTCAGAGATTTCTTAATGGGAGATATCGATGTATATACAGCCGAGGTATGCCCTAAACTAATCTTCTGTAGGCATGCATGCATTTGATTAACTGAAAAATTATGTCTTTTGAAATGGCTGAAGCTTGATTATGTAATAGGATAGGTATGTAATATTGCAAAACTTACCGAACGTTTCCCGATATGTGTAGGAAAAATGTCTAAAATAAACTTTCTATTGCATGTTACATTTATTTTTAAACGTGTTATGTATGGTATATGCCAATTATATATATCCACATTTTTCACGTTCACACATAACAGGCACTTTTAGAGAGCAGCTTGAGTATATCTTAGTTTAAGATATACTCAATTCCAACTTCGAGAACGTGTTATATGTCATGGGTTTCATATGCCGAGCTAATGATCATTTCCATCTTTTTTATATGCACGTATAGGATTTTTATATATTCACCTAATTCAAGTTGCAACATGCACATCCTGGAACTCTCTTATTGTTCCTAACCAGAATTTTGTCTTTTTAACATTTTTGTGGTTGTGCACATGCAGTTTTGTATGGGGGAACATCATCATCTTGGACTTCTACCATTGAATTGTGGGGAGTGTAGAGAATATTACACCGTGGATCCGATCCCATTTGAAGTCAAACATAACATGCCAATTTTGGAGATCTTTTATTTCTTGGGATTTAGAAGCTTGCCTTCCCATCTATTGTGCTTTAAATATTTGTGAAAGTCTAAATATTTGTGAAAGTTTAATATATATGTGTAGGAATATGTACATGTTTCTCTTTGCATTTACTATCTCTGTGATACTCTTGCAAAAGCAAATGGGTTCTTTTTGGTCCTGATCAACTATTCTAGAGGTTATGGCAGGGCATACAAAGTGGGCATTAGGCAAATGTTGGAGGTTATGTATTAGAAGTTGTAGGGAATGTTCGACATAAAAATGACATAGATTAAGTTAGAAGGAGAATGACTTTGTTAAATAAATTTGTATCACCACTTTGATGAATTTTGAAGTTATCATGAATACAATCTTGTATTCTTTGTAAAAAAATTTGTTTATTGAAATGGAGAATAGTTCGATTGTTTTCTAGTAGTGTTTTAATTAAGGTTGTGCAGCTAATTAATTTATATAAGTTTGTTGTGGAAAAATAGTTAGTACTAAAAAAGTCCGCAACCTTTCTCCTAATAAAGCCAACTCCAAAAATATTGCCTACTCCAAATATCTAATAAAAAAAGAAAAAATCTTGGCAATGCCAAATATCACTCCAAAAATGGCATATAACTAGAAATGCAGGACCTTGAACTTAATATCCATATAAGCTGTCATAATTATATACATACTATAATATATTGTTGAGAGAAAAATTATTTCCTTGGCATATTCTTGTCAAAACCTGTGTAAAATTTAATAGTAACAAGTGTTGAAGCGTGTAACATGGAAAGGATTGAAGTGTGACCGATACGGCTCGAGCAAAACCCAACTAAAGCTCGAGCGGAACCATCCAGAGAGGTCCGCTCGATTTTCGCTCGAACAATAGCTCGAGCGGAACCTCTCTAGAGATGTCCGCTCGACGTGAAGCTCGAGCAGAACTCAAACAGATAGTTCCGCTCGACTGGCGCTCGACATACCGCTCGAGCATAAGTCATACAGATTGTTCTGCTCGATTTTCACTCGACGTAGAGCTCGAGCGAAAACATACTGGGTAATCGCTCGATTTTCTCTCCAATTAGCGTTCGAGCGGAATCCATCCAAAAATGTCCGCTCGATTTTCGCTCAAACAATAGCTCGAGCGGAACCCGTCCAGAGATGTCCGCTCGACTGGCGCTCGACATATCGCTGGAGCATAAGTCATACAGAGTGTTCCGCTCGACGTGGGGCTCGAGCGGAAACATACTGGGTGATCACTCGATTTTCTCTCGAACTAGCGCTCAAGCGGAATCCATCCAGAGAGGTCCGCTCGATTTTGCACTCGAGTGGTCATCGTTGTAACCTGCGCTCGACTTTTGCTCGAAACTTCGCTCGAGCCAATATTCAAGACATGTTGAACTTTAGGTTTTTCCACGCCGTGATCAACAGGGACTATAAATAGAACGGCTTATTCTATTCTTTGGTGTGGAGAAACAGAGTAAAAACCCTAGTTACTTTCCAAAGCCATTGAGAGAAACTTTTCCCGACATTGTCAATCTATATTGGACAATGTCGTCTCCACCACACCACACTCAAGATCAAACCTTATTTAAGTCCATTGAGGTTTATGTGAGGTTTGGCCGGCAGAGTCCGGATTTGCTGTTGATGCAGAGATCGAGAGATTCTCGTGGGAAGCTATAGAAAGGTCGGAGTTCCAGCACTACGTGCGTGTGGAGATCAAGTGGTTCACTCCCGGTGTTGCAAGCCAAGTCTAGCTACTACAAAGGTTTTGTGAGTGTCTCTAAATTGGTTGTGACAAACTTATTTTCTATAATGAATTTTAGGTGGTGTCTTACACCCAGAGTGGTTTTAGATTTTGAATACGTTCTTCAAGAGAGTTTCCAATTCGTGACCAAAATCCCGAATGTTGATTATTTAAGGTATTTGAAAGTAAGAAAATTGTACATATACTAATTTTGAAAAGGTCATTCAAAATTGGATGACACCTATTCACCCCCTCTAGGTATAGTGATTGGTTGAACCACTGCTTACTGCTATTGAAGAAAGCAAAGATCAAGTAACCTCATATTGGCTTCGAGGAAGTGGAGGAATCAAGTGGTGGAGGAGTGCTTCTCTCAGGAGGAGGCAGAGCTTATTGAACAAATTCCTATAAGTTACTCTAATTGTGAAGACAAACTTATTTGGAATGGGACAACTCAAGGCACCTTTTCAGTCAAAAGTGCATACCACTTGCATAAGGAATTAACAGATATGGAAAATGGACAGGCTTCGAGTAGTTATCAACACGATCAATTATGGTCTAAGTTATGGAAATTGAAGGTTCCCCCTGCAGACAGAGTTTTCCTATGGAGGGCCTGCAATGAGGCTTGACCAACCAATTTCAATCTGCATAAGAAGAAAATCCTTGAGCAACCTTATTGCCCCATCTGCTTACAAGAAGTAGAAACAGTCCTACATGCCTTGTGGACATGCCTTACAGCTCAAGATGTCTGGCATCAATGTTCAAGATAGATTCAAAAAAGTCCATCCTGCTTTAATTCCCTCAGGGATCTGTTTCTTAAATTGGACTCAGTTGGGGGCTAGGAACTTGTGGAGGAGTTAGCAGGAGAATTTGGTTACGAAGAAATGATTATGTTTTCCAAAAAGAATTTAAGGGTCCAAATTCAGTTGCTGAGCATGGTAAGACAATTCGTAAGGACTTGTTGAATCTGGACTCGCAGGAATTGGTTAAGTCTCGACAGCAACATCAGGTAACCTCATCTTGGCTACCCCCACCTTCTTAGGTATTCAAAATTAATTGGGATGCAGCAATTGATAAGTCTAGATGCAAAATTGGAATTGGTCTGATTGTTAGAGATTGGAATGGATTGGTGTTAGCAACTTCAAGACAATTCAGGTCACTCCATCCTGATCCTTTTCTAGCTGAATCTATTGGGGCTATGGAAGCAGCCTATTTTGGTTATCACCTGGGACTTAAAAGGATCATCCTAGAAGGGGATTCCCTCTTAGTTACTCAAGCAATTAACGGCAAAGTAGAGAACTGGTCTGCAGCTGGAATGATCATTGATGATATTAAAAATCAGTTAGCTGTTTATGACTCATGGTCAGTCTTACACATTCGAAGAAAGGGTAATAAGGAATGTTATGTGCTTGATAAGAATGCTCTCTTGGCTTCTACACCTCTGTTGATGTAGGCAGCATTCCCTCTTGTATTCTTGATTTACATTTGATTAATGAAATATTGCAGAAGCTTCTATTCAAAAAGGAAAAAAAAAATTATGCTTGTAACATTTAAATCTGGGAATACCGCTCGAGCGAATTTACAATTATGCTCGAGCGGTATCGCATTAAAAACCCTGCGCCGGTTAGTTTTTCCCAAACCCGTTTAACTTTCTTTTTCTACTGCACCGTTTCTTCTCCCCTCTCCATGCGACTTCCTCTCCGTGTGCACTTCCTCTCTCGATTTCTCCAACAAGAGACCATCTTTCACTCACGGTATGGTTCTTTGCTTCTCATTTCCTTGATTATTTTCATTCCCGTTTTCTTTGACCATGGCTTTGTTGTCGAGCATTGTGTGTTGGCTTCAAATGGAGAATGGTTTTGAGGATTTGGGCATTTTTTTGTTGTTGGGGTTTTGTTGGTTTTGCTATATTGCATTTCGAAATGCTTGTATTTAGGAGGTTCATGGAACCCTCCTAGGAGTTTTTGAACTCGGTTTTTGCTTGGATGCACTCCAAGTGTTCGGTGAAATGCCACAATGGTGTTTGGTTACATTTTTTCATATTGTCACCTGCATAGCATTGTTCCCATGCTCATTACATATCATTCCTAGTGCTGGGATAGTGTTTGGCATATAAAATGCAATTGTGGCATTTCATGGTTTGTATATGGGAGGGTCGTGGGACTTACATTTGGTTTAAAACCCAACTTTGACTTGGTTGCACTTGAAGTGTGGGTTTTGAAACGCCAAATGGGCTTGTATGATGAGCGTGGGGGTGTGAGTTCATTTCTTCATTACCCCAACATAGTGGGTTGGCATAAATGGGTTTCTAAAACCCAAGTTTTGGCGTGGTATACATTGTGCATTGGTATGTGTATTAAGCATGTGAATTTGTATGCACATTAGACATGTGCATTATTGACAATGCATACATCGGATCTTCACAATTCATTTAGCCTTGTCTAACGGTCACTAATTGTGTCAATAGCCATCGTCATGTCTCGACGTGTTCGTCCATGCCAAAATCCTCCAACACCTGCTCAAGCACTTTTCCACAATGCCTAGGCACAAGAGCTTTACACTAAGAACTTCTCTAAGCGCACTCCTATTGTCGAGCGTGAAGTCTCTCTTGGTGAGCTTACTGAGACCATAATTCCCCGTATCTTTGAGTCTCGCCAGTGGCAGGCCTTGACCACTGGTTATCCCACTCCTTCTGTGGAGTTGGTTCGGGAGTTTTACTCCAACATTCATGCCATCTCTGACGATGGCTCTTTTGAGGTTAGTCTCCGGAACATCCTCTTCCGGGTGACTCCGGGCATGGTAGCGGACTTGCTAAACACTCCACGTGTGTCAAATTCAGAGTATCCCTATACACGGACATCTCCTCCTACTCCGCAAGTCATTGCTGGATGTCTCTATGGTGGGATTATACCTTGGGATGGTAAATCACCCCTTCATACAGTGAGATTTTCACCCGAATATCTCATTCTCAGTCGGATTGTCCTAACAAATCTATATCCTATTAGTCATCAGAGTGATGTGAGTCTTGACCGCGCCACTCTTCTGTATGCACTCATCAATGGTGTCACCATTGATCTTGGGAGTCATCTGTGCCGGGTCATAGTTGAGATCTTTCAGTCCTCCAAAATACGGACTGGATTGCCATTTGCCTGCCTCATTACTCGGTTAGCTCTCGCTCAGTCAGTTGCGTTTCTTCCGCATGAGCCTAGAATTCCTCTTAAGGCCCCTATTGGTCGGAGGACCATGCAGCCGAGTCGTGCTCACATTACCCCTCACCCTCTGTTAGTTAAGCATCCTCCTGCACCATCCTATCAGTCATCGAGCTCTCGGCCATCCAGCTCACAGCCTCCAAGCTCAGCACCATCCACATCGGCACAAGGGTCGACCGAGCCCAACCTTCAGCAGGTCCTTGAGTACCTTGCCCACCTTGATGCTAAGATTGATAGCTTGCAGCAGCTTGTGACTCAACGCTTCAACGATATTGAGGAGCGTCTCGATGATGATGATGATGGCACTCAGAGTGATGGAGAGTAGTATGAATTCAGGGGGAGTGGTATGGATGTAGGGGGAGTAGTAAGAAGGGAGGATAGATGTGTAAAGTAACACAATTTTTTATGGAGAGCAGCTTTTGTTTTTGTATCATCACATGCTACTTGTGCTGCTGTTGTTTGACTAATTGAACCTCAATGTCTCATTAATTGCTTAATGAAATGTTTTTTAATGAAATTTCTATACGTGTATTTTGGTTAGTGAGTTATGAACAGACATTGATTATACTTATGAGAATATACCTTGCATATTTTTGTTGGTACGTTTAACCAAACCCGGAGTGTTGATTGGCATATTATTGTGAAAACCTTTGTAAACATGTGTTGTAACCACCTTTTGGCGTGTAATTCCGAAAGAATTTTAGTGTTTCCTTTATAGCAAACTAGATAGACATTATCTCTTGTATACATATTTGTGTACTTGGGCTATGCGTAGTTTTATTACTACTACAGTTTACTTATTAATAAAAAAATAAATAACATTTCAAGGATTGAAGGGGGGTCAACACCGCTCGAGCGGAACCCAAATAGCGCTCAAGCATAATCCATCCAGAGTGGTCCGCTCAATGTTCGCTCGACGTGGAGCTCGAGCGGAACCATACAAAAGGATTTGCTCGATTCTCGCTCGAAAAGGCGCTCGAGCGTAATCCATCCAGAGAGCTCTACTCGACTAACGCTCGAAGTTTTGCTCGAGCAGAATTCATCCAAAGAGGCCCGCTCAACTAGCGCTCGATGTGTCACTCGAGCAGACCTCATCCAGAGAGGTCCACTCGACTAGCGCTCGACGTGTCGCTCGAGCAGACTTCATCCAGAGAGGTTCGCTCGACTAACGCTCGACGTGTCGCTCGAGCAGTTCAGTATTTTTCACGCCGTGATTAATGGAAACTATAAAAATAGAACAAATGGATCTCCTTCTTTGGTGTACACTAACAGAGCAAAAACTCTAGTTTCTTCCAAGAGCCATTGAGAGAAACTTTTTCCCACTTCTCCGTATTTTCTTTGACGAATAGTTCCTCTTTGTCCGAACGTAATTTAAAAATCACAAAGTAATTTCCAAGATGAATTTAAATCGTCTTAACAAAAAAAATCCGTTCGAATGCGATCAAACGGGTTATTTTAATTTCATCCCAAGGGATATTTTTTAAGACGTGTGGTTGTGATTTCCGTTCCAAAAATATATTTTGAGACAATTTTATTAGGACGACCTTTGGACATGTTTTCCGGTCCCAAAAAATATTGTGGAACGAAATGCCAGTTCTTTGAGAAGAAACTTTTCATTCCAAAATACCGTGATTCAATTTTTTTAAATAAAACAGGAAAATAAAAAGTAGTTACCATAAAATTATAAATAAGACCAAATTCTAATTTGATGATATATAACATATTGCGAACAAGAACAAAAGTATAAAAAAGTAATAGAGACATACAAATTAGATACAAGATTATATATAACATATATTAATCCTATTTTCACTTGGAAAGTTTGCAGAATTTTTGTACTGACTTCACAAAATATTGGAACTTGAAACCATAACATACAGAAACTCCAAGACTCAACAAAATACTGACTGCAGAAATGGATATTGATGATTGAAGCCATTGGTGAAGAAATTAAAAGGTTTTAGCATAGACGGGAAATATCAACCCCGTCAGAGATCTTGAATGTTTCTGAAGGGTCAATGTTCCTGTACGCTTCCCTGTCTTCTGTAGGGTCCTCTTCATTGCTATCATCTTCCTCAGCATCGTCATGGCTAGGTGTTGTGGGATCATGGACGCTTCTAGACCAACAATTCTCAGTTGCAAGCATATTCACTTGGCCAAGGTGAGAGATTTCTACCATGATAGTATCATCATCAACTGGGAGGGGTTGCTTCCAGGGTTCCCCATCAATCCTCACGTACGTATGATCACTTGCCCCTCTGTGGAACTCAAAGCGGATTCCGTGTGCCTACAGCCAAAATAAAGCCAAAAAATTAGTGGTATGCTCAGGTCATTCAGTTGGTATTGAGTATTGAGTCTTCCAATATAAAATGTGAAATGGTGCTCCGCAAGTCATTCGACTGTAAAAATCAGATTTGTAACTAAATGTACCTTTCCCTCCTAATAAGAGTTCTTATATTTGGCCAACATTACATAAGATATCTTCTAAGAAAGCCATTTTCCCAAGGACCAAGATAAAAGAGGTCAATTCCCAACCAAATGGCATCTCCGTCACAATAACTAAGGTGTGAAGGACGTCAGATCAGGTTTAATCCAATTTAGAAATGGAAGCAGTGTTTACCTACCCACCAACGAACAGATTAAAAAGAAAAAAGGGGACAGAAAAATCAAGACTGCATCTCATTACTGTGATATGGCATATATCACAGCTCTTGAAGGATTTGGACCTCTAACTGAACGATGCAAGATTGTGATCCTCTTAGCCATGAGGCTTAATCCCATATGCTGCCAAATATATATATATATTTATATATGTGTGTGCGCGCGTGTGTGAGGTGAACTGGAATTTTTTTATTTCTCACTTGAGCAAGACGGGTCCCGTGTCCTTTTGGAGCAAGCAAAACGAAGTCCATGCCAAGCATCTCTAAACCCGCCCCATCTCCAGAAGGCAATCATCAACAAATGGAGGAGGTAAGTCCCTCTGCATATTACATTATGTCAGATATTTCTATTAGATCTACATAAGCAGAATCAACTTGCATGAAACTAATAATGTAATATGCAGAATCAACACAAGATTTGTGAGAGGGGGGGGGGGGGGGGGGGAAAGAAAAGATAAGTCAAGTTTGGGAGCGACATCACGCTTTTTCTTCTGGCTTGGTGTTCCCCAGAGGATTTAGTCCACCAGAGAAGCTAGGCAAGTTCAGACAAACTACAGACCTGATGCTGTTTTTAAAATGGAAAGAATAAAAAATTCAATAGAAGCAAAGGGAGTTTTAATGAGAGAAGTTTATAATTAATCCACAAAACTACCACCACTTGAGCAATTTGACAACTGAATTACTAATTTTAGCACATTTGTACCCCAATTTGAAACTTCATTTGCAATGTGTGTACCTTGTATACTTTCTTAAGGCCCGAAATAACCAATTGCCCTAATGGAAAGAAAAGAAAATAAAATATCTTGGGCAATTTTGTCATTTCAGAATAAAAATGCTGGGATATCTTACAACTTAACTTTTGAATTCGGATGCTATGTGCCAAAATTGGTAGGTCGAAAACCAATGGTGAAGGGGTGGTAGTTCAAGGGTTTAAGTGTAATTTACCCTAAAAACTCAAATAGAACAATAGAGAAAACTTATAAAGAGGACGTTCTTGGTTGTGATAGCACATTAATCATCTAATGAGCAGAGCAGCAGTAACAGAAAATAATCACTCTTGCAATCTTCGAGCAACCAAGAAATTTAGAGATTATTTACTGGAGAGTTACCCGTAAAGGATGGTTGTAATATAAACTAATGACACTATAGAGCCTAACACCTTTTACGTTAACAGTACTTTTCCAAACAATAGGATCCTATATTAAAGCAAATATTAGTAGAAACAGATGATGAGAAGCAATCGAGCGTCTTAGATAAATAGTCTCTTGTTGTTACTTTAATGATAATAAAAATAATAAGGAATTCCTCGCACCAGACACCTTATTGTAAGTGCAAACAGCACAGGATGGAAAAGTTTGCTTCTTATGTTCTTTTTAAATTCTACAATTAAGGACTAGAGAGGATATTGTCACCTGCTAAAGTAGTAACAAATTAGGAAAAATAACAGTTTAAAGCTTAGCAATGTAACAAATTAAAATAATCTAGGACTCCAGAGGAAGTATCCTTACCCATGCTAAACTAGTTCCAAAATCCTCTGCGAAATGTGTGGAAACCTTCTTGAGGAAATAGGAGACATATGCACGTTAGAATTTGAATGAAAAAAAGAATGCTACAACTATAAAAGGGGAAAGCTTTCACAGAATGAAAACCAATCGAGTAAAAAGACTGTATTTCTTAATTTTTTACAGCTACTGCTTCTCTTCTATATAACACTAGTGGCTACTCCATAGTGGTTAGTCAGGTATAAGGAAGGTTTCAATTGAAAATTAAACTTTTCCTTTTTACATTCTATGGAGGCAGTCAGGTAAAATCACTAAATACAATTTCCAAACAATATCATATTTGCACAGATTCCAAAATCCAAACTGCTATCCTAAGAAAGTTGTCAGCCATAGAATAGGGGAGGCCCTTCAAAAGATTGAATGAGCTGATTCGTAATGTGAACGATACTAAGTAGATTAATTAGAAATTATCTGCTAATCCATTCAATTAATTTCTAACTCAAATCTGAGCTCAGATACATAAATAATTAATGTATCAATATGCATTAGCAATTTAAAGAGCCAAATCAGCAAATAGATTATATAATTTCAATTGATCATACAACTAGCATACAAAGATTGTGGTAAAGACATACATCCACTTCAATGTTGCCACTCCGTGCGTATTGTGCAAAGAGTTCTAATGTTCTTTTTTTCCCTTTAACTTCAATGTCACGAAGCATGCGATATGAATGATGTCTACTCTTCTTTGCATAAAAGCCATTGATTTATTATGGCTTTGAAATACAGAGTAACTATTGTCCCTATTTAGCTTAATACTACTGGCCATAATAATGACTTGAGAATGGAAAACAGAGAGAACTGGAGCCATTCACAGAAAATGCCACAATTGTGACGAATTGTCCAAATCTGCTTGTGCCGAAGAGAGAATTTCTAGATTTGCCTCCAAATACATGGTCAGCGAATTCTTAGGAGCAAAAAAGACTAGACTGGTACCAAATTCGTTCGTCTGCCTTGGAGAGACACGATGAAATGCATGCAAAGAATGCGGTAGCTCAAGAGGTGCAATGGGATCACAGGAGCCTTCTTTTGGAGCTTTCATCCAGAATATGCCAACTGGATTACAGAAACAGAATCGATAACCACATCGGTGGGAAGAAAAAGAAAAACAAATAGAGGCATGAATGCAATTGTAATGAAGTATTAACTAGGTTGTCCATATCCATCGTCCAGAAGTAAGGCTGGAAGGGGAAGTGCCATGTGAAAAGCCATGTATCACCTGTTCACAGAAGACACCAACCCCCCTTTCTCTCCAAAACCCTCAAGAAAGGAAAATGATAATGAATATTTAGTTGGAATTTGAGATTCAGGATGATGAATAGTTTGAGATTCAGGCATTACGTAGAAAGACATCAAGAGGGCAGGTCAATCCCTCCCAATTTGCTGATATAGCACACATTTCTACCCAGGAAGTATAACGTTTCTTCGAATACTGCATAACTAGGATCGTAATATTCAACCAATACCCAACCTGGCAGCATCTGTAGTATGCCAAAGAAGATCCCCTACTTAATAGAATGCTGAATATTACTATACAAAATAAGGGCAATTACTCAAAACGACATTTTCATTTCCTCTGAGATCTACGTCACATGGGAATTATGTAAAAGAATAGGTTAAATGACTTTGGCGGCAACTCTAGAGTGCAATCTCTTATAAAAGAGTAAAGTTGAAAGTACACACAATAAATCATCTGGGACTTGATAATCAAATAGTGCGTCATCCTGAGAACAAAAATATTTGAAGAATAATCAAGAGCGGAATATAATAATATAATTAGGTCTAAGTCATCTAAGCAGCAACATCACAAGTCTATATAAATGCTTATAAAGGATAAATAAGCCTATTGCATAAACTTGTCTATTTTCATTTCTATGGCTTTCTTTACTTGACCCAAAAATGATTTAACAGCGTGATCATCTGTCCTAGGATTCTTCCTTCCCTGTAAAAGCAACCTGGATGTTACACACTTGGCAGATACAATTGAAATTATCAATGCTTACACACTAAAATGGAGAAACTTCTTGGAAGCATGTACATAAAAATATATTTATGAAGAAACTGTACATTTCAGAAGGTAATATGCAAGCTTAAGGGGGGGATTATTCCTTTTCTATACATGACAACATATCTTCCAGCTCAGAGTACAGATTATCAAAGTTAGGAGGATGTTCTAGATGCTTGACTAACAACTGTGCCTTACCACATAGAAAACAAAGAAGAAAGAACATGGATTCATATTAGATCTGATTGGATGCAAAATTAAACAGCTTGTTTAAAATACTACACATTGAGATTGAAAAGTCAAGGATCTAACTATTATAACTTTTTGCAGACACTTCAAAGTAGTAGAACCTACAGAGATGGGTTAGTTCCTACCCATCCAAATGCAAATGGAAGATTATTTCCTGTTCCCAAGGGAACTGTAGCAATTGGTGGTGGATGAGATAATTTCAGGTCACAAACAACTACAAGAAGCCAGCCAGCTGTTCCATCACCACCTGCAACCTAAAAGGGTCACTATTCATGTAAGATTTATTAAATGTCAACAGCATACCAGGTGAGTGCGATAATACAATGCAAAATAAAAAAAGGTTAGATAAGGTAAGCATAAGCATAAAAAAGTATCAACCATTTCTAAACTTACAATTAATCTCAAGTGCTTCTCAATGTTCCCTGCAAACTCATCTCCATTAAGCTTGAGCTTTTCTAGGTTCACATAGATCTTGCGCAGCACCTTATCAGGAGCCTCATCTCCCAAATCAAAAACCTGAGTTGTCATTTGAAAGTCAGCCCCCATGCCTAAAAAAAAGATCATAACTAATTCATGAGAGACTAAGGAACCTGATTTTCATTGAGAAGACCACGGAATGTAACAAGAAGGTTCCCACCCAGCTGAGGTACACTCTTGGAATTGATGAACACTATCACTGGACACGCGGGCACATTGGGGGCAGTCACAACCTCTGATTCAAGTTTTAGTATGCAAGTAGGAATTTGGAAATCCTCGGCCAAGAGCGCAGTCTCAGAATTAGAATCCCCCATTACTGCCTGTAGCTGCAGTATCACATCATTGCTGGTGATCAAGCTCAGGGAGTAATAAATAGCTACAAAGATTCTCTGTATAAGAAACACAAGGAAGAATGCATACTAGCAACTTATTTGCTAATTAAATAAACGCCAGGAACCAAATATTTATTTCATTAAGTGACATGTCACAGACTCAAATAGCTAAGTAACAAGGAATATCAATAACAAACCATAACACCATTGAGGGTCCTTTTGCAAATTCAGTTTTTTGGATGAATCTTTTGCAAGAAAATTTTATTAATAAGAGAGAAACTGTTGTAAAAGTTATCCGTACACAAGACTCCTAAGAAATTACATTAGATCAAGAGATCCACAAAATCATCAAAACAAAAATGAAAAAAAAAATAGTCCAACAACAGTACACCATTTCTAAAGACTGAAAGAAACAATATTTGCGATTTGATGAAATGTCCTTGCCTTAATTTTCTTTTGGCAATAGTGGAATCATTGAAACTAACATTATCATATACTTGATGACTAGTAACTAAAAAGAAAATTGTGTCAAATATGCAGACAAGCTCAACTCCAGACTAGCATACAACGAGATCATTAGAGAATTGTTTTAAACAGCCAAGAAGAGGCATATAATTTACTAAAATACCAATTAAAACACACATAAGATTTAGCTACAACTAAAAAAGGATATCTGGCATAAAATATTTTGGCAAATTGCTAACTGTTTAATTGGCAATAATTTTACATTCAACACTTAACATAGTTCATTACAGAGAGCTTTTACCAAAACAAATGTAATTTACAAGGGATGTAACTTATGTTCTAAAGGGTTTTTTATTTGGAGTTTGGCAAATTGCTTACTGTTTAATTGTCAATTATTTTACATTCAACGCTTAACATAGTTCATAACAGAGAGCTTTTACCAAAACAAATGTAATTTACAAGGGATGTAACTTATGTTCTAAAGGGCTTTTAATTTGGAGTTTGGCAAATTGCTAACTGTTTAATTGGAAATTATTTTACATTCAACACTTAACATAGTTCATAACAGAGACATTTTACCAAAAATAAATGTAATTTTTCAATGGATGTAGGCTAATTTCTAAAGGGTTTTTTATTTGGAGTAAAAAAATACTAGGGGTTTCACATGGATTTTGCTTTTGAGAATTGTACCATAGAAATGATACATGGCCCTTAACATTGGAATTCAGAGCTTCCCAAAATTTGAAGAAAGGAAAGGGACACTGACACAGAGAATATTACCAGTAACTTTGTGGACTTTCCTAAATTTAATGTGTAAACAAGTGCAACTGAGAAGTGAGTCCCATTAAAGTGTCTCCAAAAACAATGCAGAAACTCTGAGAGTGAGAGAGAGAGAGAGACGCAGCATTGATACAGGTAGACATTTTAAACATTCTTGGAAAAAAAAACATACCTTTGACGAAGATTTCTTCTACTGAAGGGGGTGAGGCAGATGGGTCTTCAAAGGTTGTGGTGAATCAGTTGTCTACAAAAAAAAATGCAGAAACTCTATGAGAGAGAGACACAACATTTTAACAAAACGAAGATCTTCCTAATATCACGAGAAAGCATATAAATAGAAACTTATACTCTCTTAAAAAACGTAATATTTTGCCAAGAGAGAAAAAAAATAAGACAAGAAATGAAGAATTTGTAAAATTCACTCAAATACATGATTCATTCCGCTCCAAAATCACCGAATGTTGAGAGGAAATTTTTTTAGAAAAAACGTATACTTTCGGACTAAAAAGAAAAATTCAACTTCCAGGTTTTCCCGACTTCTAATCAAGTGGACTCAAGTTAAAATTAAACATTCCAGATATTTTTTCCTCCATTTTTGTCCACCTTTCCAGGAAACCAAACAAATAAAGCATTTCAAGAATAGACCAGAAAATGCCTTCACACAATCACTTAAATAATGCATAGAATTCAAAATCAGATTTGCAGAAGCTTCGATTGACTACAAGTGCTTAACTTTTAAAACGAATTGGAAAAAAAAAATACCTTTGCCGAAGATTTCTTCTACTCAAAGGGGTGAGGGAGATGGGTCTTCAAAAGTTGTGGTGAATCGGTCCAGCTGATGTATTGGCTTACACTTCAATTGGAGCATTACTTCTATCATCCTCCCATCATCCTATGATGTAGCATTACATGATTGGTTCACATGTAATGCTCCAATTTCACTCATGAGTTAACCCGTCGATTGGCTTACACTTCGCAAGTTCAAGCAATGTTGAAGAGATACTGAATGCCACACCTGACTCTAAGGAAGTTAAAAGTTTGTCTACGTCCACTGTTCTTAACGAATCGGATTCCATTTAACTTATATGATCGAATAGAGTTGACACGATAAGAAGAGGACGCGAAAACCTCCACGATGTGTCACCCGGCCCACCCCAGTCACAGCCCCTCCTCAATCTCATTCTGATTCACTCAGACCCGTGCGACTCACAGCCCCTCCTCGAACGGCTACCACCGCCCCTCGCCGTCGTTTCCTTCTCAGTTCTCCTCCAGCCGTCCGGCTTCAACCCTCTCGGCATGGTTGCAAAAATCTTAGCTCTTTGATTCCGCAAACCTGGGCACCTTATATATGTGATCTTGGATTTACTTTCTGAGTATTTCGACATTCTTAGATCTGTGATTAGTAATTACTGATTAGAAATTTAGAATATTGTGGATTTGATTTACTTTCTGATTAGTTCGAAAATCTTAAGGAAACCTTGCGGATTTGATTTACTTTAGGATTTGATCTGTGAATCTGTGATTACCGTCTTACTGATTAGAAAATTAGATAATCAGTTTTGATTTACTTTCGGATTTGATCTCTGAATCTGCTTTTAGTGTTTGAATGTTTATTCAAAGGTTATTTAACTTATTTTCATGAGATTGAGGTGAAAGAGCACACCGGGAAAACCTGACCAGACTGGAACCGGAAAAACCGGAAGTTCGGTTTCAGTGATGAATCGGTCCGGTATCGGTTCTTAAATTTTCAAAATCGGTGTATACCAGTTCAGTTCTAAAATATGTCTAAAACCAAATCGAAATGGACCGGTTACACATATGGTACTTGGAGAAACAGTGGAAACGGAAATGGCCATTCTAGTAGAAACCCTATGTGAAATGGGTTTATTGTATTTGTATTATGATACTAAATTCTGTATACTTTTGTTTGTTTGTTGAGAAAGGGAAATTTGCTCTACTATCACTTTCGTTGCCAGATAATGAAACCCGCTTGTATGAATGTATTTTTCTTTTCCTACATCTTCTGAGAAGCAAACAGGTTAGCATAGAAATTAAGTGCTTTCATCTCCCTCATACTTAAAAAAAGGTGGTTTCATCTACCTTTGGGAGAGTTCTAACTCCTACCCCATTGTTATGGAAAATAGCAGTGGTATCCTCTGTTTTCCCCCTCCATTCTCTCTTCTACTCTTGATATTTGTTATTGTCATGTTATGCCAAAGTATTGATCTCATGTGAAATTGAATATTTCTTGTAGATTCTGAACTAATAAAAAAATTATCTTTTGTTTGGGTAGCTGTTAAGTTTTCAAGTTGTACTTTCTTCTATTTTCCTCTGCAATTGAATTATGCTTCTAGTGTGTGCTAGTGATGCGAGTGAATGATGCATCCTTTGTACTGTGATTTTTAGGAATGAGCCGATTACAAGGGCCCTCGCTCCTGAAGCGCAAACGGCCAGACTCAAATTCACCTTCTGTGTCTTTGACAGAACATGAGCGTCTCCTCTATGATCTGATCCGAAGCAAGCAAGACATGGCAATATGGACCAGGGACATGAAACGAGAAACAAACCTCCCTGATAATGTGGTTACCAAATCCCTTAAGCTACTTCAAACCAAGAAATTGATAAAAGAGGTAGTGAACATCCAAAATAAAGGCAGAAAACACTATATTGCAACAGAGTTTGAACCATCGACGGAAATAACTGGTGGGACTTGGTATGCCGAGGGGAACCTTGATACAGAGTTTATAAACTTTCTGAAAAAACACTGTGTAAAGATCATTTATGAGCAGAAGGTCGCTACACTTGAGGGAGTCTTGGACACAATCAGAAGGAGTAAAGCCTTCAATGTTGAGTTCACAACACAGCAAGTTGAAGAGATAGTGAATGCTTTGGTTCTGGACAATGAGATCATGGAGGTGAAGAGCAATGGAATAGGGGAGTTTGATTCTATTCCTGTTGGGAGAGTTTGTTATACATGCACAAACAAAGGAGGCAATAAAGGGGAGCCGAAGATCGGGGCCATGGCTTCCATTCCATGTGGAGTTTGTCCACAGATAAGTTTATGTACACCGGATGGCATAATTTCCCCGAAGACCTGTGTCTACTTCACCAAATGGTTGGATTTCTAAATATATCACTGCAGAGTTTCTGATATAGCATGTAGGGCTTTCCTCCCTTATCTCTTTTCTCTTTCCCAGGGGACTAGTTTTGTTTGTGTTAGTGCCTCACAAGAATGCAACAAGTCTATCCTTTTTCAGTTGTTTATGATATTGATTGCCGCTTTTTAACATGAAATATTGGTTAGATCATCTTGATGGGTTTTCACAATTTTTGTTATTTGCAGTCTAAATGATTGATGAAAGTAATTTTACTTTAAATTTTTCTTTCATCTCTTATTCTCTTGCGAAGGTAATGGTAATGATAATCAAGAAAATCACATTAACGGTATGAGTTTTGTCTAGTACAGCCTGAGGTCTCACTTTGGATAAACAAAATTGAATAAGCAAATGTTGGGCACATAAAAATTAGCAAAATTATAGGTGCATTCTTTTCCCTTGTAAAGAACTTGTGGAGCCCTTCTTGAAAAAACTACTAATATTTTCAGATTCACTGTAGTAATTCAAGGTTGCTTGCTATTATTCTATGAACATTGAAGAAAAGAGAAAATCAGCTTTTTTATTGATCACCTTTCTAGAGGCCCAAAAAGATGATTAGGCATATTAGAAAATGGTTGTTTTTGAGAAAGAACAATGAATTTTTCCTTATCACAAGCGCAATCCACAACAAATTATCCCTTATCATTCTACATGATTTTTTGGGAATTGACTATCCGTTGTTAATTGTCTGTTCAAGATTTTATGAAAACTGATGATTAAATAAGCAGAGAAATCATAAAATAATCTCTTCCTGTTCTTTTCATTTGATTTTCTTCAGTTAGGATTTGCATATTGTGGTAATACTTTTGATGCTGTGATTTTGTTGCGATATATGGCCCAGTTTCGGTCCGGAAACCTCCACATATATCTAAGTTTTTAAATTCCATATCTGTAGGCGATCTTTTATTTTTTGAACTAAGGGACTTATGCTCCTGTTCTGTTTTCCCCAGGGGTCGTGCCTTTTCAGAATCCTTATTTGGTATGGTACAAGCTATCCACACTGAGAGTGAGACGTGAGGAATTACGTGCTTTTCTTTAATATCGTTGGCTTGCTGCAGGCTCCTCTCAGTCCTGTACCTTCTCCTTGTGCTCAACCTGCTGTTGGAGCTACATCTGTGTCTGGAGTGACACCATTCTCTTCATCCACACCTGCATTTGCAAGACCTTATCCCTCTTTAGCCTCTTCAACTGACCCGGTCAAGCAGTATCCACAAGGAACAAGCCTTTCCTGAGAGACCTGGCGAACCTGAATGCCAGTACTATGTGAGAATGGGGGACTGTAAGTTTGGATTATCTTGTCGATATCAGCATCGTCGGGATTGAGTTTTTCACAAGCCTGTCCTCAGTCCTATTGGTCTTCCCTTGCGTCCGGTATGAAATTGTCCTTATCTGTATTAGATCAAATTTTTGGCTTTTGAATAATTTATTCACCTTATTCTTTAGTGGAAACTGGGTTTTGGGTCAGGCGTTTAGTTTATGAGTCACAGGTTTTAGTTTATTATTTGGTTTTTAACTTCTTATTTTCCAAACTATTGAAACAAACGGTGACTATAAATTTATGATTGTTGTATGCCTTTTTAGTGAATTTATTTATGAAATTATGTTTTGGACATTTAAGCAGTTGTGATCATTGAAGGTTTGCATTAGTCTGATTAAGAGAATTAATCATCTCTCATAGTGGTTCTTTAACATAACATCATTAGTGCATGATATGAGGAACAAGGATGTTAATGGTTTTTGTATTCCGAACATGATTAATATATGTAGAACTCAGAAAGCTGACATTGTTATATATCTTCTTAAGCATTTTTCCGCTTTGGTCATTAAAGTGATTTTCTTTTTTTTTAATAGAAAACTCAAATATGATAGCTAATATCAGTACGTTCTGAAAAAAGATTGATGGCTGCAGTTCTGTCACAGTCCTGAAAAAAAATGATTCTTTTGGGATGTGTCCTTGCTGTGCTGTTTATGACTCTTGGCTCAGTTTATATGCCTGGATGACCTGCATTCTGTAGGGGAATTGCTGGATTGATTTTCCTAGTTCGAGGAGACTGCTCCTTTTCACTAATATTGGGTTTATGCATCATGAAATTCTTGGAAAAAGGGCAAAGGAGAGGGAGGAAATGGAAAGATTTTCATCTTCTTCTTTGTAGATCATATTTAGTAAATATAAATTTTCACTTTGAGTATGTTGGACCGTGTTTGTCTCTCAACTCCCTCATATTTCAATGAATATGTAATATGTATCCCCCATGAATTCCTCCACCTTGAGTGTATAAAACAGAATAATTGTTGATATAATGAACCTAATGTTATTGAAATTTCATTGTTATATCTTTATATTATTACGGGCATTACTTGCAAGGTTGGTTTCGAACCTTATGAGTATTATTTATGCCTTTCTGCTGCCATGTACCTTCCTTCCCCCTTCTCTGTTGATGATAAAAGCAAGTTGAACTTTAAATTCTATCTCTTTTTGTGCTTCGTATTGCCATCCAATTGTGTATTATACCTAAAATTTGCTATGAATGGATGTGTCAATTGTTGCAAGCATAGTGAATGATACCGCCTTCAATTTTCTGAACAGTAAGTCTATCACTTGCTTCAAACCATATTTTCGTAGTGTTGAGATGCAGACTTTGCATATCAATGTCATTTATTCAATATTATTTTAAATTTATTTTTTTATTTTCCAAAAACAGGGGGTACAACCTTGTGCTTTCTACTTGCAAAATGGGCAGTGCAAATTTGGATCAAGATCGAAGTTTGATCACCTGATAGGGGCAATGAGGTACAGTCCATCAGCAACATCTCTCATCGATATGCCTGTTATCCCATACCCAGTTGGCTCTTTCCTCACTACTCTTGCTCCTTCATCGACTTCTTCAGAGCTGCCTCCTGAAATGTATTCAGGGTCCAAAAGGGGATTGTATTAAACCAGAAAGTCTTCTTCTGCCAGCTGGTTTAATTTTTTCTCAAACAGGGTCAGTATAACTTTCTGAAGTGAAACTTTCAAGTCAGATTTCTTCCCCTTTTGGCAGTGGCAGAAGCACCAGACAAGGGGGTGAGGTTCGTCATTCAGGCTGATGCAAAATCTAAACGCCATTCTTAATTATCTTCTGATCGTGGTTTCAGCAGCATCATTATGCTCTTTGTTTATAGATCCCAATAAGTGTTTAGAAGTCGATAATGCAGAGTTCCATTCTGCACTCATAAGGATTATAATCCATAAAAGTTGACCAATTTGGTTCACCTCACACTTGGACTCATCATCTCTGGTTATCATGTCATCTATGTACAGTCATATCTATACTGTTGTAGTATTTATACATGATATGAAAGTGAGGAAGTATCTAAAGGTGTTTTCACACACAGCGTTTGGAAAAAATGTCTCATATTGGTTGGTGCTGATATTGTCTCCAGTCACCCAATAATCGTACCTAATGCAAAGCTTATGATGTTTTTTAAGCTTAAAAAAGCTTTAGATAAACATTGTAAAATAGTTGTTATAGAAGGGTTGTTTACAGCATTTGCAACGAGTGAGTCAGTGAGAGGTAGAGTAATTGTAGTTTGTTCTACATAACTTTGTTAGGAACATGAAATCTAGATTCTTAACAAAGGGGTTGCTAATACTTCACAAATTGTATTCGTCACAAACATTTGAAACACCAAAACAGAGAGACAAACTTAGTATGAGCAGGTGCTCGGGTGCCACATCAGCTCTGATGATGCCAAAGGGCTAGAAAGATGAGGTCCCCAAAAGTCCTATGGACAAAGGCTATATAGCCCATGTGAAACCAAGCCTTTTAGCATTAGTATTGGTTCTTCTATATACATCTTTAAAATCATATATTTTGAAAATTAATTTTGCATATCAAGAAAAACTTTCATATTAGATTATGTATCTTTGAACCAAATAATAAAAAATTATTATTATTTATTTTTTTCTTAAAATTATTATTATTTATATATTTTACAATTAGCACTATGTGCTCAAAAATACAAATTTCATATATCTAAATATAATCAATTTCATATATCAAAATAACCAATTTTATCAATAAATATTAATATGTACTAAAAAACACTTTATATCATCAACTTAATACAAATTTCATATATCCAAATCATCTTAATACAAATTCCACAAAATTGATTTTAATAAATAAGAGAGAGAAAAAAATATTAAAAATAATGTTTGGAGAGTGAATAGTGCTTCTTCAAACTTGAAGAAGCATTATTCATAGTTATGTAAAAATTTAGAGATGCATGAGTCAATGTAGATAAATTTAAAGACATATTATGCAAATATGAAGATGAGGATAAAGATGAATAAGTCATTGCTAGTGCTTAAGGGAACAAAAAACTATTAAAAAAAAAAACCTTTAGGTGGTTATCTTTTTTATTTTAGGGTTGTACATCTTACTTCAACTGAGAAAGGTGATAGAAAGAAATTTCAATTATAATTTTGATTTGTTTTCCTAAACTATATTTTATAATAAAAGAGCGAGTTTAGACTCTATTTTGTAGAAATTCATGCGATGACTTGGATGAAAACGTTCCTCTATAAATGTCATGTTGGATTGAAATGTCTTTACTATAGATGTTGATCTGACCAAGATGCTCCTATAAGAGACTCGGATTACACTCAACAACCAATAAGAAGAACACAGGGAAATCCATGCAACTATATATAAAGGATAAATTCTTAGTAATGGAGCTATATTTTGAAGAACAACATATACTAAAACTATGTCATGGGAACAGCACGAAAGAAACTTTCAAGTCCAGTACACTTCCTTATATTTCCATGTCCTTTTAGATATTTTAATCACTCGGGCAGGGGTGGTACTTTTCTTAAACCTAAAATAAAGGGAATTCTATCGAAAATTGTAATTCACGTGAATCAGATAACGTGATACTTCATATAATAAGGATAATGGTAGGTGGTATATGGTATATGGAATTCAATATTATTCGAAAAGGAGAAATTCCTGCTCTTTATAAGATTTCAATGGAATTTTAATTGTATTATTGACTAGTCTTTCAATAGGGCGTTACAGATAAAAAAATAAACAATAAAAATGAAAAATTATTCATTAATTTTCACCAGAACTAGTATACTCTTCTTCTTCTTTTTTTTCGTTTACACTTCAAGTCTTTAAAATTGGCATTTTGTACTTTTAATTATCAAATTCTGACAATTTGTATCCAAGTCAAAAGGTTTATCTTTTAAAATCGATAAAAAGAAATAAGACAAGCGACACAATCTTACATAAAATCTTGACTAGAATCCGAATTTTCAAAAAATTGATATCTGATGGCACAAATTATTGATTTAGATAGTTTAAAGTGTAAATTCGAATAATAATAATAATAAAAAGGAATATATGCAAGGGATGGAGTAAAATAAACAATAGCTTGTTATCGGAGAATAATTCCTAATTACTAGCTTCGAGTTTCCTAGTACTCGATTTAGATATCCATATCAGGAATAATCTATTTGCAAAAGTGGATTAATGACTAATCATTGTTATAATAAATAGTTTTCTCATCGGTCACTATTTACTATCCCACACCTCACACCCTATAAAAAACACTCAACACCTAATGAAAAAAGAAAAATTCTTCTTATCAGTTACTATTCACCATCTCACACTCTATGAAAAACATTTTCATATCTTATGAAAAAGTTATAGGTTTGAGGTATGAGAATGAATAGTGGCTGATACATAACATTATTCATGAAAAAAGTGTGGAGTGTGGAAGTTAATAGTGATTGAAGGGTTACTATTATCTAGGATCCAATGGGACAGTAATGCAAAGTGGAAGCTAGCTACAAAGTTGGTGCTTTGGTCCCAAACACACCTCCAAAATTTCTTTTTAAAAAATCTTCCACTTTTAACATTGATATTCTTAGCGTAAAGTATGGCTTTTCTCCGTTTACCTTGTTTATAAAAAAAGGGAAAAAAAAAAAAAAAGCTTACCTGAATGATGTTTCAAATGATGGAGTTCTCAACAGCCATCATTGACATGGGAAACAACTTTGGTCCTAAAAAACAGAAGACTTTGAAGAAAGTAGCAGCATCCGGCATTCACTAGAAACTGTCTGAGTGACTTGGAACAAAATAGTAAACGTTCATTCATCTCAACCATTTTGGGTCATTTGACAGCTTGAGATTTGGGGTTTCATGGATAATACCCCTCGTGAGATAGAGAAAAAAAAGAGATGCTTGAAATTGATGGGAGTGGGGTCTTTATGCCTATCACTATCTTAACTCTAACTATTCTCTACCCATTCACGGCATGTAAAATCCGACATCTCCCTCCATGTGTAACTCTTCTTATGGCTAGATCCAATCTCCTGCTCCCTACTTAGAGGAAACATATTTTCATATGACATAAATCCACGATGTGATTGTATCTGTTTTATCCCCCCTCCAAAGAGATGGTATCATCAATAGGAATTTAGGGTCGGTTTTGATAGTGAGTTGAAATGATATTAGTTGAAAATATTTGTAAATAGTTATGAAATATTTGAGTTAAGATCATATGAGTTAGAAATGGATTGAGTTAAACTGTTTTATGGAGTTTTAGAAAATGAGAGAAAAAAAATTGAATAAAAAAATTATTATAATATAATTTTTAATATAATTTTTGTTTTGAGATTTAAAAAAGTTATACTATTTTTTGTATTTTGTTTGGTTGTTAGAGAAAACTGTAATGATTAGATAAAAAGTTAAAAATTTGAAATTAAAAAATATTTGTATTTGTGGTGTTTGGATATCGAAATGAGATGAGATGTGAGGCTTTCATTATCCAAACCAATTTTATCATTTTCAATTATATATGTTGATATTACACATTTTAAGTGACTATACATTTCACATCTGATATGTAGAATTATTTAAAATGTAACACGTCAATAATTAAAAATTGAAGATATCAAAATTTAACATGAAAAGTAGAATTATTCAGATGAGAAATACCTTAACCATATGCAAAGAGATTATATAAAATTAATCTCACAAACTGATATAGTTTGATGTGATTTATCAAATTATAAAATTATTTTTATTATAAAATAAATTTAAAAGCTATATTCGTCTATAATATTACTTGTATACAATCTTTACGACTGTAACACTTTTTTTATTTGAATACGAATTGATGAAACCGACAGCGCATGAACAAAATCTGAACACTTGATATATATATATATATATATATATATATATATATATATATATATATATATATTATAATTGGGCAGGCCAGGGGTGGTGGATGATAGTATAGAGATATCATAATGATGGATCCATGCAATCATTCTTGTGCATGCGATGTGCAGTGCGGCCTACGCAGTAGTACTAGTCTCACGTTGCAGAGGATCCTTTTAAATGGTGGGCGCGTATGTTTTGTATACGCCATAATTGTGGCCACCAGCTTTGCTCACCTGCACACAATGATTAAAAGGTTCGTTTGGTTGTCAAACTTATTTCAACTCATCTTAACTCATCTCAATTTATTATTATAATTTTTTTAAATTTTAATATAAAATATAATAAATAATTCAATTTTTTCAAATCTCAAAATAACTTTAATATTTAAAAATAATATTTTAATAATATTTTATCATCTCAACTCAACTCATCTCAACATCTAAACGTACCTTAATGCCTTCCACCCAAGCTTGGTTCAAAAATTTAGACTCAAAATAAAAACTAAATTCCGTAGGTGTATTAATTTTGTTTACATGTTCCAATATTATGGCCCAATCTACAAAAATGAAGCTTTGAGAAATGGATTTCACAAAAGATTTGAATAACTTCATCAAAGTATAAATTAAAATGGGAAATTTTTTTATATATTTTTTTTATTTCATCATTCTAGATATTATATATATATATATATACATGATTGGAAAATTATTTTTTATTAAAATAGAGAAATGTAGCCACAAAAGAATTATGTGGTTTCATGTTATTCATTATATCTATTTTACAATAAATGTAATTTTATAATTGACGTATTATATAAAGTCATGTTAATTTGTAAGTTTAGTTTTTTTTTAATCAAAGAGTTAGGGCCCCCTGTTCATGAAGGACCCCTCCTCAATTTTATTAATTATCCTCACTTGTAATAGAAGAAAACCGTGATACCGTCATGGACTCCAAGGAAATTCAACCAAAATCTCATAGTCAAAATAAAGCCCAAACAAAGATCAAGTTCTAACCAATTAGCAGGCGGATTCCCTTCCCTATATGTATGAGATAAAGTGAAGTTTAACTCAGGAAACAAAGTTTGAAGCTCCTCACAGTAGTCCTCTAAATACCAAATGCCACATCGTTTACGTTGAAACCAATAAAGGAGCACCTTGGAATCAATCTCTATATCTATAGTACGGAAATTATTTTGTAAAACCCTAAAATATTTCTCATTAAAAACTGTTGTTGATCATGATTTTTTTAACCATCATTTTTTTATATGACAATTAAAAAACTGTCTATTATTTTCACTTATCTATCAATTATTATTTAAGGCTACATAAAAAGATAAGAAAAGAATGATGATGGTTAAGAGAATGATGAATAATATTACTTTTTGTCATTTAAGGCTGCAAGTGAATTATTAATTTTATATCACGTCAAAAAATAATGAACAATATGATAATGAACAATATTTTCCATGTTAGCAAATGGTACTCATGACCCATGTAATGTCGACATTGATGGGGAAGTGTTTTTTTTTTTTTTTTTCCCTCTCAACAAGTAGTCTTCATTAGAAACTTTAGAAACATTAGGGACAACTGTTCTTGGTGCAGGAAATTAAAAGTACAATTTAACAGCAGTAAATAATTTAGATAGGTGGATCTTTCATACTTTAGAATTCCAACAGACATTGAGGGATCCTATTCAGGGGTATGTTACCTAACATGCATACGTGCATCGATTCTGAAAACGATGTAACATGAATGGGAAAGTTACTATCAATTAAATAATTTCCTACCAATTATTTAAGTATTGCATCAGTTAATTAACTTTTTACCATAAACAGTTAATTAAATTTTAGAGAAGTAAGATGAGCTTCAAAATTTAAAGGTGTAACATGAATTTACCCAAAGAAGAAAAAATGAAGGAAGCAAAAAAAAAAAAATTGTCAGGTGGACAAGGCTTCATTGCAGCAACTTGCAAAATAAAAGGGGAATAAGAAGACCTAAAACTGAAAACATTCTTAACTGCTTCTTTCATATAGTTACAATATATTTTCTTTTACTTTTATGACTTTGTTGAGATGTTTGTTGGGTCAGACTTTTTTAATAACAATATTTATTTTTAAAGAAAAAACAAGTATTTCTATAGAGAGAATTTTAAAATGGAATGATCAAATGCTAATCTTGTTGATAATCTAATTACAGTCATTCAGCAGCACAAAAAGCTGGTATTGATGGATTCATCATTACTTCACCATCAATTGCACTCTCAGGCCATGATTACTTCAACAGTTGTCACACTCAGCATCCATATTCCTAAAATAAATTCATTTTTTTAAAAATAATATAATAATATTAATATTACATTATTAGAGTGAGATAAAATTGTAACAAAATTCTAATCCAATGTTTTGAGTTTTCTTATTTATAAGAGAAATACTTTAAACATAAAGAGATTATAAAAAAATAAATTTATAAAATTATTTTTATTATAAAATAGATTTAACAGATCACAAAAAGTCATGTAACTTTTTAAATTTTACTTTTTTGTAATCCTTTTGTAGATGTAGCACTTTTCTATTTATAAACCTAGCGAGTAAGACTATTTATTGTGAGATTTATTATATTTATAAATAAATTTATAATATTAGTTTTTATATAATATGATGTGTCATATTTTCATATCAACGTTGTGCTTAGTATCTCAAGAATCAAGTAAGTTTATTTATTTTTAGATATAAGATTGAGGATTCGAACCTGATTCTTATACCATATGATCTAAAGGAACTTGGCCAAGTAGATTATAATGGTTGATGTTCATGTGTCGGTCAAAACAAACAAAACAAATGAAAGTCACCACAATTTGCAAGTATTAAAACCTATGCCCCATTCACCGAGATTAGTGCACAGAAATGTCCAAAATCACCAACATTGTTACTGTGTGCTGGTGAAATAAATATGGTTTTTGGTGCGTGGGACACAGCCGGGCCACATATTACTTCACAAAACAACAGAGACAAAGTTTGGGTGTGAGGAGAGATAACATAGGCAACATTTCCACTCGTATATTTGGTTTCTAAGTTGGAGGCAACAGTGGCTTTCATTATGACATCTAATCCAACTCATCCTCTTATTTTGCCACTTTAATTTGCTAGCTTTACACACAATCTATTGACTTAATTCAAGCTAATCTTTTGGTGGGTAGCTTTCACTAGCCATGATTATAGCCCCCAAAAGCATTGCAACCCTTCAGGATTCCTGCAATTTTCTCAAAAACAAAAACCAATATCTAAAAGGAGGCCACTGCCCCCCGTTACCTTTCACCGAAAAGTGCAAGCACACCTGCAATTTTTTCTTGACTTTAGATTAAGCACATTATAAACACTCATTTAGGTACATGTTTTGAAGTCATCATCATCACCCCTTGATCCAACATGGGGTTCTTGTGATTTTCTCCTCAGTGCAGTTTTCATTCCAGAGGCAGAGGAGCAGGTGGGAGAGGAGGTCCTTAAATAAAATAATAATAATAATTCCCAGTTTTGTTTTGCAACTGAAATGAGAGAGGCTGTTAGTAAAGTTATATTCTTGAACGACTGACACTTGTTGGTGGGAGGTGCAGAACTGTCAGTGAGAATTTTAAGGTCAAGTTTCAAGGTTTGTTTTTGAAGAGATGGGTGTCGTTACTGTTGGTGATTTGAAGCCAAGCATATCAGGGAAGAGATCGTTTCGTCCAAGTTCCAGCATAAGGCATGCCACTGAATGGTAATCCTCTACTTCATGGCTCTTTTCAACTTAGTTCTGTTCCTTCTATGCTTGAAGTTCCTGTAACCTGCACATTATGGTAAATAAATGGAAAATTCAAACATGAAATTTCAAGTGGTGGCTTTTTGAAAACCAATCTGAAATGTCAATGCTTGAACAAGAAAATTTATCGAATAAAATATTATGGTAAAGTCTTAGAGCAGTAATGCAAGCGTAGAAGTAAAGAAATCCAACGTCTTTTTGTAGTTTTCTTTACCCAAACTGTCAATATATTCTGAGGTGAAACATTGCAGCAAGCCTGCGGGGTGAAGAATAAGCAAAAAAATGTCTTCTTTTTTTTTTTTCCTTTTTTATTATTCCTTAAATTTTCCAGAGAGCCCCAAATCTATGGGGGGAAAAAAGAGCATTTCATGATACATCACAAAAGCAGTAAGCATGACTATGACAGACCAACCTGTGGCTATGACCATGACCCCTTGTACAACATTGGCACGAGGCTGAGCTGATCAATGTCTATATTCCATACCATAACTATCAGATCGTGAACTGCATTTTAATGTTTTCCGGGCAATAATTTGTGTGTTATTTACTATCCATAGGGCCACAGAAAAGGACGCACAGACCGCAGAATTTGACATTGTTTCTGACAAACCTTCTAGCTTAATGTACATAGAAGACACCGAGCACGGGTAGTTGTCAAATTTATCCAAAAAGGGACCCTCCCCATAAGGCTGCTATCATATCTCTCTGCAAGTCAGTAAATTGGCCAACTTGGTTTGTTTGCTAGACCACAAACATTTCTTCGATTTTCAGTTCAACTCTTTTTACCATTGTGAATCTAACCATATTGCCTAGAATACTTCTTGTCCAGTCCATGTCACGACTCTGTATAATTGAGTCATCATTTTTCTCATCTGGGCCATCCAAATAGAACCATATAATGAACAGGGATCACCCTCTCATAAGGTTTAAGGTGCCTAGATTTAGCACATAGGAAGGAATGCAAGTTTATGGGAGAAGAAACTCCAGCAAGGTTTTTCTGAAACATGTATGCGCGAGCAAGCAATTCTTTCTTTTAGATTTTTTTGGATCTCTGCACTTCCACTTATCTAATTCTCTCTCTTTCAGGCCAATATCCGATGTTTCCAGTGATCTTACTGTTGAAGTCGGAGCCTCAAGCTTTGCACTTCATAAGGTAAGGAGGGTATATCATTAGTTTTGCATTTTTGTGTATCATGTAAGAGATCATTTGCTATTCTTGCTGTTCCCTGCTTAAACCTCATTGTATGTAGTCCTAAAATATACAAATATAATCACAAATTATCTCTGTGAATCCAATCCTGCATTTGAGTCTTTTAAGATAATTTAACTCTGAAAATTCATTATGCCAATCTCCATGGCTGAAAATTCTACTGCTAGGAATGAAACTACGGACAATTCTTGAGAATGAGTAGATGTTTGATAAATCAATGAGATTTAAAACGAGGATAAAAGAAGAAAGAGATGGAAAAGAGAACTTCACCCGAATCTTTAGTCATATTGTCATGGTTCTTTTGCAGTTCCCTCTAGTTTCCAGAAGTGGAAAAATCCGGAGGCTGTTGTTGGAAACAAAAGATACAAAAATTTCACGCATAAATCTCCCTACTGTTCCTGGTGGACCAGAGGCATTTGAGCTAGCAGCAAAGTTCTGTTATGGAGTAAATGTTGAGATCACACTCTCAAATGTGGCTATGCTACGTTGCACAGCTCATTTCCTGGAAATGACAGAGGAGTTGGCAGACAAAAACATGGAAAGTCGAACTGAAGCATATCTAAAGGAGCTGGTGCTCCCAAATATATCAAGCTCAATATCTGTTCTGCACCGTTGTGAAAGTCTATTGCCAATATCTGAAGATATCAACCTGGTTAGCAGGCTTATCAATGCAATTTCCAATAATGCATGCAAAGAGCAGCTCACCTCTGGCTTATTAAAACTTGACCATAATTTCCCTGCAAAAACGATTCCCAACATGGAACCAGATACACCAGCAGACTGGTGGGGGGAATCACTCACAGTGCTTAATCTTGATTTCTTCCGACGGGTTGTGTCTTCTGTAAAATCTAAGGGTCTAAAACAGGATCTGATTAGCAAAATTCTGATAAACTATGCCCAGAATTCTCTTCAAGGACTTGTAGGCAAGGACTCCCACCTGCTCAGAGGAAGTCTCATTGATTCGGAACTGCAGAAGAAGCAAAGAGTCATTGTTGAAGCAATAGTTAGCTTACTACCAACCCAATCAAGGAAAAGTTCAGTTCCAATGGCATTTCTTTCAAGTTTGTTGAAAACAGCAATAGCTGCATCAGCATCTACTTCTTGCAGATCGGATCTGGAGAGGCGGATTGGTCTGCAACTGGACCAGGCAATTCTCGAAGACGTCCTACTTCCGGCAAATCCACATGGAAACAATCACAGCACACTTTATGATACAGATTCACTCTTGAGGATTTTCTCCATTTTTCTTAACTTGGATGAGGATGACGAGGACGATAATCACTTGAGGGATGAGAGTGAAATGGCATATGACTTTGACAGCCCTGGATCTCCAAAACAGAGCTCAATTCTCAAGGTATCAAAGTTATTGGACAGTTATCTTGCAGAAGTTGCAATTGACTCAAACTTGATGACATCAAAGTTCATAGCACTAGCAGAACTGCTTCCAGACCATGCTCGTATAGTAAGCGATGGATTGTACAGAGCTGTGGACATATTTCTCAAAGTGAGCTACTCTCTCTCTCTCTCTCTCTCTCTCTCTCCCCCTTCCTCTCTCTATCCTTCACAAGCAATTAAGCAGCATACTACGTTATCATTTAGAAATTTCCTTTCAAGATTCTAAGCACCAAAGATGTGCTTCTAATCACAGGTTCATATAAATATTAAGGATTCTGAGCGCTACCGACTTTGTAAGACAATTGACTGTCAGAAACTATCCCAAGAAGCTTGCAGTCATGCAGCACAAAATGAAAGGTTGCCTGTGCAGATGGCAGTCCAAGTCCTATACTTTGAACAAATCAGGCTTCGGAATGCCATGAATGGTGGTGGCCAAAACCAATTCTTCTTTGGCGCAAACAATGGCCAATTCCCTCAACGTTCAAGCAGTGGTGCAGGAAGTGGAGCCATCTCACCAAGGGATAACTATGCATCGGTGAGAAGAGAGAACCGAGAGCTGAAGCTTGAAGTAGCAAGAATGAGAATGCGGCTTACCGACTTAGAGAAGGATCATGTGTCTATGAAGCAGGAGCTTGTCAAGTCCCATCCTGCCAATAGGCTATTCAAGTCATTAACCAAAAAACTAAGCAAGTTCAATTCCTTGTTTCGGATTAATGGCATCAAGCCCATAGGAGGTAAGGCTAACTCCGAGAGTCGATTTCCTTTTCAGAAGCGAAGGCGTCACTCAGTTTCATGACTTGTGTAAATGTGTAATATAAGCAGGAATGTATAGTATATTTAGTGTGATTGTGCCTGATGTCTCAGATTGATAGCTTTTTCTTCTTCTTCTTCTTCTTCTTCTTCTTTTTTTTGAGTGTTGATCTTGGGTTGCCATGTTCAGTGACCTCTCCATGGGGCTTTGGAGGCAGGAATTCAAATCATCAAAATTGTATGCAAGAGGTATGTCCGGATGTGTGACAGTCTTTAGAATATTGGCATAGAGTTTTGAAAGGAAAAAAACAATTGTTGCATCAAATTTTTTATGGTTATTTTTTCTTATAGGGTACCCGAGACGAGGGGGCTAGATGGGGCTGTGATGCTAATATGAATGCAGGGATCTGCAGGTGTTTCTTCAAGAAAGATCAAACTATAGCCTGTCCTGAGTCCTACCAAAGACATGATGAAGGGGGTTAATGGACACCACTCACATTCTCTTAGCTTCTTTGTTTATGAAAACTCAAAGCATAGGGCTCTCAAAATATTAATAATCTTGTCCAATAACTGTGTGAGGTCGTGTTTTGCGATCCCAAAGAACATCTCTGTATTCATCACCGCATTATACATTTCGGAGAAGACAAGCAGTCCCCCATTCTTCCGCCTTCTTAAAGCTTCGCTATACTCTTATACTCATATTGAGCTATACATCAATGGCAACATGTTAATTTAATTAGTTAATATGTGATTATGAATATGCGTTTACAAATTAATTCTTCAGTATATATGCTCGGGGCCTTTTTTTTTCCGCAAAAAATGATTAAATACATGGTTACCAGTAAAGCAAACTTCACAAACAAAGAGCATTAAACACTAGAAATCCCAACAGATACAGCTATCCTGCTGGCAAGAAAAGGAGGTTCCTGCCACCATTGTAGAGTATCTTCCACTGTAACGATCCGATCCAGTGTTATTAGAGATGCAATATGGATAATTATTGGGTCTAAATTAGGTTTAATGAGTGATATTAGATTTATCCATACTGCATTTTTAATAACACTAGATCGGGTTGTTACAATGAAAGGTCTGTTGTGAGGAGAAATATTGCTATGGCATTTTTGGGAGATTTTTTAGGAAAGAGGGAAATTTAAAGATGGGAGTAACGCCTCGACGTGTTTGACTAGGAACTCATTTGTGACTGCCGCAGTCTTGGTTACGGAAAAGATAGGGAGGGTGACAGAGGGTTTGATTTGGACTCGAGAAGTGATCAACCCAGGAGAGAGAGATAATGACAATGTTGTTCGTGATCACTTGAGAAGAGAGTTTGAAATTTAAAAAAATACTTTAACAATTAAAAAGTTTATTTAACATAGGATTGAGAGTGTGTCGAGTGGTTGATACTTGACAAGAATATCTCTTTCGAACATAAGTTTGTTCATTTCTTTTTATGTTCATTTTATTGCTAATCTTTTTTTACAATGAATAGATAAATAATCTTTTCTATAAGGACTTAAAGAACATGATCCGTATAGGGTGTTTGTCATTTTTCTGCAATGAATAAATACCGATTTTTTCTATATGAATCAAAACTTTATATCCGGCAAGAGGAGACAACTTGACTTTTAGTACTAGGTTCAACTAATATTAGTCAATTTATGATTTAGACTGTTCCTTGGGACAACATCCATGAATCTTTATTGAACATACTTAATGACTAAAATGTTAGAAATAAGTTCCTCACAGTGTAGTACTAGAATGTGACTTTGGGAAAATATTAATCATGAGGTCTACACTCACATTGTGATTAACAACAAAAAAAAAAAAAATAGAGAGAATGTTCCAACTTCAAGAATGGACATGTGTAAGGGTTCGAGTACTCTTGACTTGGCAAGGTAAAAATGATCTCTTCATTTTTCATATTTTTGGTTACAAATTATTTTTCTATTTTTATTATCATTATTTTTTTGTTTTATAGAAAAAATCAGAAAAATATAAGACAACTCAACCAAATCAAACAGAAAGAAATAAAGAAAAATAGAAGTATGTGAAATGCATGTTCTAAACTAATGATATAGAGGGAATGCAAGAACATGCAGGTGTTCCTATTAATTATTGTCACACAAACCTATGACTTTCATTAGAAACTCAAACCTTAAGCCATCTAAAGGTTTAGTAAATAAGTCAGCCAGTTGACGCTCAATACGAGCATGGTTCAAGGACGCAATTTTAGACTCAACCAAGTCTCTAATTAAATGATGTCTAATATCAATGTGTTTGGTCCTAGAATGTTGAACGAGATTCTTATAGGTACTAATGATACTTGAGTTATCACAATAAATGTTCATAGTCTCCTGAGAGAATCCATAATCTTGGATCATCTTTTTCATCCATAACAGTTGAGTGCAACAACTTCCAACTGCAATATATTCAGCTTCAGCTGTAGATAAGGAAATAGAACTTTGCCTTTTACTCATCCAAGCTACAAGGTTTCCACCTACATAAAAACAACCTCCTGAGGTACTCTTTCTATCATCAGCATCTGAATAGCCTACTAGCTCCAAGTTTGTATCCTTGGGATACCAAATCCCATAGTCAACCATTGCACTAAGATACTTAATGATTTTGTTAACTGTAGTGAGGTGTGATTCCTTAGGATTTGCCTGAAACCTAGGACATTCACCTACACTAAAGGTTATATTGGGCCTACTAGCAGTAATTTAAATAAGGCTCTTCCTATCATGCTTCTATATAGAGTATGATCAATATTTTTACCTATAGAATCAGTGTTGATTTGTACAAATGTGCTCATGGGAGTACGAGCATGACTCTTACATTTCATCTCAAACTTTTTAACAAGCTCTTTAGCATATTTAGATTGTGAGATAAAAATTCGTTCTTCAGTTTGTTTTACTTGAATACCCAAAAAGAAATTTAACTCACCAATTATAATCATCTCAAATTTAGATTGTATTTTAGTAGAAAACTCATACAAAAGTGAATCAACTGTTGCTCCAAACACAATGTCATCAACATACAAAAGTGAACCCATGGTCGAGTAGATAAGATGTGAGTCTTTCATACCAAGCACGAGGTACTTGTTTTGGTCCATAAAGGGATTTTCTTCAAGCTGTAAACACGATCAGGACAGAGATGGTTAATGAAACCTTTAGGTTGTTTAGCATAAACCCCTTCTTGTAAAAGGCCATTTGAAAAGGCACTCTTGACATCCATTTGGTACAACTTGAAGTTCAGATGATAAGTAATAGCAAGAAGTATGTGGACTGATTCCAACCAAGCAACATGAGCAAAGGTTTCGTCAAAGTCAATTCCTTCTATTTGAGTGTAGCCTTGTGCAACAAGCTTAGCCTTATTTCTCACAATAGTTCTATGTTCGTCTGACTTGTTTTTGAAGATCTACTTGGTTCCAATGATAGTATAATTTTCAAATCCAGAAACCAACTCTCAAACATCATTTCTTGTGAATTGATGAAGTTCTTCATGCATGACATTGACCCAACTTCATTATTCAAGGCCTCATTTACCTTTTTAGGTTCAACTTGGGATAAGTAACACAAATAAGAGACTTGATTTAGCACTCTTCCTCAAAGTCTCATACCTTCATCCATCTCACCAAGAATGTTTTCTTTTGGACGATTGTGTGTAACCATGAGAAGGATCTTTGTCACGAGAAGTAAGGAAACTTTGAGGAGTTTCTTTCGTGTGGTCTTCATTATCTATTTTCTGATCATACTCTTCAATAGCTTGGCTAATTTTCTCTAAGTTGGCAAGCTCATTTTTAGTGGTTTTGGTTGTCTCATCATATACAACCACATTGACAAATTCCATGACAGCTTTTTGTCCATAGGTTGTAGACTCTATATGCCTTGCTACTAGATGAATATCCAAAAAATAACCCTTTATCACTCTTGCTATCTAACTTGTGTGAATTTTCACGATCCCGCAAGATATAACATTTGCTACCGAAGACTCTAAAGTACTTGACTGTAGATCTTTTATTTTTCCACAAGGTATAAGGGGTGTGCTTGGTACTAGGTCTCAAGACTACTCGATTGATGATACGGCTTACTGTATTTATAGTTTCTCCCCTAAAATATTAGGCCATTTTTTCCACCACTCCATTATGTTGAGGGATGATAGGAGCAGAAAATTCTTGGTGAATGCCCAATTCATCACAAAAAACAGAAAAAGTAGAGTTGGCAAATTTCTTACCATGATCACTACAAATTCTAGATACAGAAAGATCCTTCTCTATTTGCAACCTCTTGAATATCTTATTGGCAAGCTCAAATGCTTCAAATTTTTCCCTTAGGATAGTCCAAGTGAACATTGAGAAATCATCAGCAATGACCATTATGTACTTCTTTCCTCCTAAACTTTCAATTTGTGTAGGACCCATCAAATCCATATGAAGCAGCTCAAGTGGCCCAGAGGTGAGAACTTCTGTGATTTTCTTATGTTGTGCTCTTGTTTGCTTTCTTTCTTAGCAAGGTCCACACACCATCTTCTTCACTTTGAGGAGTTTAGGCAAACCCACAACAGCTTCCATTTTGGAGATGTTAGACAAGTCACTGGGGTTGAGATGTCTAAGACGTTGGTGCCACAACTTGGCTTTATCCAATAGAATTCTATAGCAGCAAAGTTGGGTTGCTGAAGAGACTCCATAGCAGTTGTTGGATGTTCTGGTGCCCTTCAAGATCCACTTTCTAGCTTTGTTGTAGACATTGCAATCATCCTTAAAGAACTGCACAGTAAGATTATCACCACAAAATTAATGAATACTTAACAAGTTTTTTTTTTTTTTTTGGTAGAAGGAAGATAACACCTCCAACCTTTATTGATAACCCTCACTTGTGGTGGAGGAATACCATGGTAACACCAATCCAATCAAAACTTAATATAAAAAAAAAAAAAAAAAAAAAGATACTTCAACAAATACTTATCAAATACTCCCGTGTAAAAACTACTTACATAAAGAAATACCATTGCAATCCCATAAACTAGAATAAACAAATCAAAACCATAACATTCTACTACCTCCTCATATACGGTAACCCATGTTTATCCAACCTTAGAACTCCTCGCGTTAGCATTGAAAGATTGGTAGTAGAGGAAGTAAAAATCGTTTCTCCTTTTGTGCCCAACTTCGCAATGCTATCTGCTACAGCATTACATTCTCTGTAATGATGCGTGAAAGTACAATTGGCCTCATTCAAAAAACGTATTATTTCCTCCCAGAAATCCTTCATATACCACAATCTACGTCTCCTTTTTTTAATCCAGTCAATAACTAAAGCCAAGTCCATTTCTATTTCAATTGCATCAAAACCCAACCTTCTAACATGTTTCAGACCATAAAACAACCCTATGACTTATGCGTAATTATTAGAATAGCAACCAATAGGCATTGAGAAGGCCACTTGCATATCACCATTTTGATCTCTTATAATACCCCCTACACCTGCAGTACCTGGATTCCTTAATGAGCAACCATCCACATTAAGCTTACACCACCCTTCTTTCGGCTTTTCCCATTTCACAATTTGATCTTTAATCCTCCTATTTCATCTGATAGGAAGATTCAAAGAATTCAACAACTCTTCTTCTCTTTTACTCAAAGGCACTTTCCCTTTTAATTTTAAGCCTACCCACGCCATCCAGAATTTTATAGAGTGCCAAACTGATTCTACTGATTCCTGAAATCCCTCCATTTTGGCTTTACACCTTCTCCACCATAACCGCCAAGTGATAATAGTAAGGAGTGTACCAAGAAACTAACTAGTTTGAGATTTTTTTTCGCACAACGGAACATCATGAAGACCTTTAACAATAAAACATCATGAAGAAGAGGTAGTCCTAGTACTTCAACAATTCCTCTTCCTTCAACAAAGGACTTGCTTCCATCACCAAAGATCACGGTGCCTCCTCGATTTGAATCAATCTTCTTGAACAAGGTCTTGTCACTTGATATGTGTCTCGAACATGCACTGTCCAAGTACCAAAGGCAGTTGTTCATTGACTTGAGGGCTATGTGAGCCATTAATCACACGACATCTTCTTTGACCATCTACTTTGCTTTAAGTTTTGAGACGAGTTTTACATCATCACAACTTTTTGTGGCCTTATCCTTGTTGCCAAAGAAAAATTTAGACAATTTGCATAGCTTCAAGCTTATGGTGTTTACTTGTTGGCTTAACTCTTGAACTTGACTTCCAATGGTCTTTACCTTCTTCTTTGATTTCCTTTCACCTCTATCTTTTTGCATCTTTATCAGATTAAAGCAGTATGGTCTTATTTGACCAGAAACACCACAATGATGACCAATAGACACAAACTTACCTATGTTCAGCTTCTTTGAAGTTGATCTTACATTGGGTTGTTAGGACAGTTTGACTTTAAAGAAGCTTCAATTAGAGCATCCACAACTTGACTTCCTTTGACAAAGATAATACTCTTAGAGCTAGGGGCAGTGGATGATGAAGTTTTAGGATTTTTGTATTAGGAAGTTGTATACCTGTACGGTCAATGATGGGCTTTTGAATGCTTAGCATCTATTCTAGCTTTTGAGTTGCAGACTTTTATTGGTTCTCTTGTTAGCTCTTCAACTCCTTGTTAGAGAATTTTTTTGAGTCTTTAGCCTTGAGATCTCTATTTTAGAAATTTTGAGTGCTTCAGAGAGATTTTTTTTTTTGTGTTCCACCGCTGTGAGTTTGTTGTATAACTTTTTGTTGAGTTTTTTCAGCTTGACAACTTCTTCACACAAATAGTTATAGGCATCTTGTATGCTTAGCTCATGATCAGCATCTACAACTGCTACCTCCAAGTCATCATCATTAGATCCACTTTCAGATTTAGCTAGTACAACTTTTGAAAAATTTTCAACAATAATGGCGAATGCCATAAACAAATTTTTATCATGAGATGATGAAGTAGAATTTTTAGATTATGAACTGTCACTAAATGTGAAATTCAATATTTTTTCCTTATTTTTCTTAATGTTTAGACACTCCACTCTAATCTAATCATAGCTAGAGCACTCATGACACTTTATTGTATCCTTCTTGTCTAGTTTTTCTTTATTCTTCTTTTCAACTTTATCTTTCTTTATTGAGAATTTCTTAACTCGCTTTTGTTTTCCATTAGCTTTCTTAGGAAACAAAAAATTTCTGGACTTCTTAACAATAAGGGCTACGTCCTCATCATTCAAATTTTCTTCATCAAAAGAGTCATCTTGATCTTCTTTCATAGTTTTCTGCACAATGGACTTCCCTTTCGTTGTTTGAGGAAGTGAGGACTTATAAGTTTGCAAGGAGCCAGCCAGTTCTTCAACTTTGATTGCATCCAAATCATTACTTTTCTCAATTGCTGTGACTTTAGGGTGAAATCTTTCAAATAAGGACCTTAAGATCCTTCTCACAATGCTTGAATCTTCCACCTTCTCACCAAGATTAAACTTGGAATTCACAATATCATTAAGTTTAGCATAAAAGTCATTAAAAGTCTTATCTTCCAACATTTTAATATCTTCAAATTTTAATGTTAGCACTTGAAGTTTTGAATTTTTGACAATTTTTGTACCTTCATGCATAACCTCCAAAATATCCTAAACTTCTTTAGCAATCAGACATATGGAGATTCTTTTAAATTTTTCGGGAGAGACATCCATGAAAATAAAATGAAGCCCTTTGCTATTCCAATTGCAGTTGTTGATCTCATCTCTAGACCAAGTGTTCAGGCTTGTCTTGGGCTTAGTCCACCATTTTTCCACTTAATACCATATTCGTTCATCTTTAGATTTGATAAAAGCCATCATTCGAACTTTCCAAAAAGCATAGTTGTCCCCATCTAAATGTGGAAGGGCTGATAATGGTGATGTCATGATCGACAAGGATACGGATCACACTCGAGTGCGTGTACCATGCTTTGATACCAATTGAAAATTTTCAAATACTCCTATACAATAAAACTTCTGAAGCTCTACCTTTTCTACCAATCAATTTATTAATCAAAATTGATACAATTATTCAATAAGAATGGCATTAAAATAAAATAAATAAATTGCATAATATAAAAATTGGTAACAAAGGGAAACTCTTTAAAAAAACTCTTTAAAGATAAAATCCTAAGGTGCAGCCTACCTAGAAACATTAATCCACTATTTATCTTTTGCAAGTAAGTTTCAATTACAAAATATTTGTCAACTGACACTCTTATTTGACCAGACAAATGACATGTTTGTTTGTACCATAGTTGCAGCCAGAATCTCTAACGATCTTCAAATATTAACTTCTCTATTGGAACTCTAGTGGCTAAAACGATCACATTATCTAAACCTCGGATTATGATCACACTCTTTAAGGCTGTGTTTGGGTACTCAAAGTATCCCAAGTCTTCTCAACACTTCTCGTACGGACCAGAGTTCCTCAACATCCAAACAACTTTAGGCAACCTACTTCAGACTCTCTCCCTCTCTCTTCTGTGCCTACGCAGCCTAACGTCCTCTCTCTTCGCTCCCTTTTCCAGCGGCGAGTATACTGTCGAGATCAACCATTCGCAGCCCAGTGTCCCCGTGAGCCGAGATCAACGTCAACGTGCAAATACCACTGTGTCCCCGTGAGGTGGTGGAGGTGTGGTGGCCTGGGTGGCCGCGTACGGTGGAAAGAAATGGGTGAAACCCATTCGGATGGGATACCGTAGGGGAGAGAGAGCTGCGCGTGGGGGAGATCGATGGTGGCTGAGGAAGTCGCCGGCATGAGGGGGAGTCGTCGGTGGTGGTGGTGAGGCTGGGCGGGGCACCGGCAGCGCCGGATTGGGCTGAAACCTATTTCAAGCGTGGGGGAGAATCGGGCCAGAGGAGAGAGAGAGAGAGAGAGAGAGAGAGAGAGAGAGCTGCACGTGGGGGAGATCGGTGGTGACTGGAGGAGTCGCCGGCGTGAGAGGGAGTCGCCGGTGGTGGAGGTGTGGCTGGGCGACGGCCTGGGTGAATCAGACCCACTAGAATGTGAGGTTGTGAACACTGGCTTCATTCTATGCTCTGTAGAGGGCTTATATTTATATATTAGTATATGTTCTTTACTTATAAATTTGTTGATAACTCACCCATTATCTCCACAATATTTTCAGATGATTTAAATGTTTCAGTTGAGGATCAAGAATAAGAAGCGGGGACAAAATTGTTGAGTGTAGGGGATAAATGCTAATATTACAGGAGATTATTATTTAATAGATCTGATTTATTCTGTTGATTTGGTTAATTGGAATGTTGGCAAATTTATTAAGACTTTGAGGACCTGTTGATTTATATGTTGGGTTATTCCATTAATGACCTTGTAGAGGGATATATATATATATATATATATATATATATATATATGGTGGAAATAGATGAATTTATGTTTATGGGATCTTTGGAAATAGATAAGTTTATGTTGATGGAGTCTTTGAAAATTATATTTGTATTTTGGGAGTTAATTTTCTAGGTGACAGGAAGCAACTCTCTGACCCTTCGAGTAGGACATTACCAAACCAATAGTTTTTTCAACAAGACCATCAAGGGTAGGGAGTTGACTCTGTCCACCTATGAGAATAAGATGCTAGCGCTAGTTGCATCAATTCAAAGATAGAGGCTGTACTTGTCAGGGTCTAATAATTACTTTGATATGATTATGAGATTGAATATAAAAAAGGGAGAGACAATTTCACTGCAAATGTGTTGTCCAGACAAGAACCTGAAGGCGAGATAGCTGCTATTTCCTACCCAATGTCGAACTAGATAGAACCAATTCAAGCCAAGGTAAGAGCCAACCCCAAGTTGCAAGCAATTGTTAAGAAGATGGGTTAATTACACTTTGTCTCCTCGAACTTTCACTCAATTCACAATGTGCCTCTGAAACTAATAATTACATCAAAGTGGACCCGCTTACTTTCCAAACTTATCAATCCCCCCCTTCCGTCTACCAGCATCGTCAAATGTAACAGAAAGTGTCTTCACTTGCTGCTCACGTGTATAACATTCATTATAAAACTATAATTTTCATCTAATTTATTATCATTGACCATATAAAATATAAAATAATATATTCTATCAATAATTATTAATAATTATGCATACTAAAAAGTAAAGTCGAAGTTAATAAGTAGTAATTATCAATATCGTAAATATAGTTATAGTAAAATATTTTTAATTGATAGCATATATTATTTTATATAATTTATGATTTATTATTAATTGATAGTATATATTATTTTATATGGTCAATGATATTAAGTTAGATGAAAATTGCATCTTTGCAGTGAATGTTATACACGTGAGCAACACATGGAGGCACTTTCCGTTACATTTGACAGTGCTGGTAAACGGAATGGGGGGATTGATCAATCTTGAAAGTAAACGGGTCCACTTTGATGTAATTATTAGTTTCAGAGGCATATTGTAAATTGAGTGAAAACTTAAGGGGGCAAAGTGTAATTAACCCTAAGAAGATTAAATGGGGCAAAGCACTAGGGCCATGGCTATATTGTTAAGGACTCATATTGTTTCGGGGGCACATATACTTACCTAAGAAATCCCCTCTCATCCCCACCATCATCTCTGAGATACATGGTTGCATCCATGAGGGGTTTTTCAAGAACATAAAAGCTGAGACAAGATTTCTATTGGATTGGTATGAAGCAAAGAGTCAAGGATCAGTTCAGCCGATAGTGTGAGGTTTGTCAATGTTACAAGGTCAAAACCACCAGACTAGCCGAATTGTTACAACCCTTACCGATACCCACGCAAGTGTGGGCGGATGTGTCTATTGACTTTATCAACAAGTTGTCTAAATCTCAAGGTAAATAAAGTATCATGGCTTTAGTAGATCAACTCTCAAAGTACGTGAACTTTGTTCCTCTAAACCATCCATATACTACACAATAGATTGCTTAACTCTATTGCGAAAATATCTTCAAGTTGCATGGGTTACCAGAGTCCATAGTGTGCCATAGAGACCCAGTGTTCACAAGCAAATTTTGGATTGAATTATTCACTCTAAATGGGACCAAGTTCAACTTTAGTTTAGTGTATTAGCCTTAAATCGATGGGCAAATCGAAGTATTTGAACAAGACCGTAGAAATATGTTTAAGGTGCATGACTAGTTTGAAGCCGAATGAGTTGGTTAAGTGGTTGTCATGGGTCGAGTATTGCTATAACATAATTATGAAATCTGCCCACAATCTGACCCCATTTGAGCTGGTGAATGGCAACCTCCCCAACATTGTTATCTGACCTCATTTGATTTCGTTTATGGATGACCTACTCCCACCTTATTATTGTACGTCAAAAGGAACTGCTAGGACAACTATTGTAGAGCAAATCTTGTTGGAGAGAGACTAGGTGTTAAAAGAGGTCAGGAAGCATTTGCGAGTTATTTGAGATAAGGATAGCATGGGAGAAAGTGGATATGAAGATTTCTGAATTGAAGGAAATGGTGGCCAACCAATAACCTCTAAAAAGAAAGAAACACGAAACAGTATTCAACCTAGTATAAATATGAAGGAAGCCAATTCAGATGAGATCTCTAGAAAAAACAAAAAGAAAGAAATTGAGTTGATTTATACAAGAGTCATCTTAACTTAATCATCAGAGTTATCCTCCAATTAACACATCAAGCTTCGATTGGTTATTCTTATGTTTTGTGATTTCAGGTTTCTTATAGTGAGAATAGCATTACAATCTTTCGAGGGAAATTGGAGTGAACAATAAGTTAAGAATTTTTTAATCAATATAATATAAAAAGCAAAATAAAAACAAGAGGTAGAAAGCAGGACATGTAATCCTTAACTTTAGCATATTAGAATATTTGTTACATTTGTTTGATAAGCATCGATATGATATAATATGCATGTAGAATCAAGTTCAATGGAGTGCATCTCTTTCTCTCAATAATTTACATTCCTCCTCTACGTCATTTATTCTCTTTTCCCCTAACTCTAACATGAAAGACTCTTATGCATCTAGTTTTCATTTTGTCATTGGAGACAATTCAGCATTGCAAAGATATACATCTAGATGCACCGAATGACCCAAGAATGGTTATGATATATGATCAACAATGAGACATGATTCTACAAAATGAAAAAAAAAACAAAAAAATTAATATTATGATTGCAAGGATGGTAGGGGCTAAACAAATGCATATGATGTCGTCTAGATTTCTTCTTACAGGTATTTCAATAAATTAGAATGTTTTATGGTCACATCCAGATAGAGAGTTTCAAGCTCTGATTGTCCCATCTCATACTCTTTTACATAATTGCAAATATATGATAACAAGAAGTAATTCTAAAACGTTAGAGAAAAAATTCAAATTAATATTATGATTGCAAGGATGGTAGGGATGCATAGATCAATGTTCTGAATACTGTACCATACCGGTCAGAATGGTCGAAACTTACCGTGTCCGAACAGTAACAGGCACGGGGGAGGTAGGTGTTTTGTACTGGGTCAAATATCGGCCATTTTGGTGCGTTTTGATCAATACCAGCCAGTTTTCAATGTACCGATCGAAATTCATATTCCGATCCAAGAAGTGAAAACCAGGGGTATGGTTGTGGTATTTTTGTAATTAATGTAAAAATCCTCATTTTTTTTCATAATTTTTGCTCTAATTTTTATATCAAAAGACTATTTTCTTAACTTTTTTTAATCCGCTTTTCTCGAGAACTGAAAATAAAATCTCTACTCCCTAGGCGCCAAATCTATATGTTGAAGTGGAAGGACTTGCTAGGGTCACGAGGGTTACTGGCCTAAATCGAAGGGGATCAATCAAATGGTTTGGAGCCCAAAACTGGGCCCCAACAACAGAAAACTTAAATTGGGTGTCAAGATAAGATCAAATCATTATTTCTTAACCAACTTTTCAAGATATCAAACAGCGATATACTTGTAGTCTTGTTTCCTCTAACATCAACAAGCAGCTAGTAAATTGACTTTGCTATCAATTTTTCAGTGCTTTCTAAAGTTCCTCAACCAAGAAAAAAAAAAGGACTCGCGGTTGAATTTTTAGTTGGGTGTCAATGAGTGAGTATTGTCCCATTGATGAAGATGAGTGATTATTTTTTTAATAGTTGGATTGAGAACTTAGAAGTATTATTGAGTTTTAAAAATGTGTTTTTAAGACTTGCATTGATGTTATTTTGAAATATAAGTTATACATATATAATTAATTTATCCATATATAGCCTAGCCCAAAACAGTACCGGTAATGAAATATTTTGTTCCAATACTTTAACCGAAACGGTCACCGGAATAGTATTCAAAACTTTGGCATAAATCATATATGATGTCATATATATTAGAATATTATTATGGTCGCATTGAGGTAGAGAGTCCTGATCTCTGATCTTCCCGTTTTATGCCTTCTTTACATGATTGCAAATATAGATATGCAAGAGAATCCATGTAGCTATATATTGACGCCATGCGATGTATCAAGGATAGCTACTGGACTATTGGGTATGGGTAGTTATATTCGTTGATATGAATACATCATACATGTGGGGAGGGAGTGTCAGATTCTGTCAACTTTAATTACAAGGATTCTTGCATATCGATGATCATCTAGAACAAAGAAGAAGATGCATTGAATTGTTTGGTGAAAGAGCCAAGCAGAATTTGTGATTCTTTTCTTCTTCTTTTTCTCCTTTGTTGAGGCTGGTTTTACATGCTGTCCTTCGAACTTCGCCAAAGGCTATGATTCTTATCAAAAGCAACCATTTATAATGGCGATATCAATATAATCCCATCTGTATTAAATGTTCATTTCTTGCTCAGAAAGTGTGTTATGTTCTAAGCAATGTTTTTCTATTATTGCTTACCAATTTGCTGATCATCCAGTTGCATTTTATCCATATACCAATGAATTTGATGTGGGGACCAATATTACAAAAAAAAAAAAAGTAGGAATGAAATTTGGATAAACTCTTATCTTTTCTCCACATCAGCTGAATAATTCTACCATGACTGATTTATTGAAATATAGCATTCAACACCCAAAATAAAAGTATAGGTTCCAAATACAACATTTAGCAGATCAAGGATATGAATTTTACAAACTACATGAACATGCCATGAAACAAAAGTGTCAAATGATTTAGCTTTTATACATGAAAATAATTAGGCAATTGTCTCATAAAAGAATGGGATTTTAATGATGGTCGAGGCATCTACTGTTATGGTATAATTGAAGCAGTTGCCTATAAAAATGAATGAGATTCAGATACTAACCTATGTTAGGTCCTTGAAATTCCCTAGAAACCCATCACGAAGTATTCAATTCCATTCCCTTTGGAGTATAATGGTGTCTCTTATCAGAAGAATTCTTCTCTTCAACCTTATCCCATTTTAATATTGGTAATTCCATGAATGATGCTACCAAGCAGGGCCGAAAGCACTTCTGTAACAGTTTAGATCCTTTTATTCCAAAACTTGTCGATGGCACATACAGTCCCAGAGATTGGAGTTACAGTAAGTGCGATGCCACATGCATGAGACTTGTTTACAGCACAACAGGTCACTAGAAAAACAGAGTTAAGATTTCCCCTTATCCAAACAAATGTCAGAAGGAACTTTCTCTTTTTTATCCATGTAAAAAGTTCAAGCTGGTTTATCCTTTAGGATTAAACAATCCATTCCATTTGTCCTCAACAGCCTATATAAATAAGGGTGATGAGATTTCAAAATCCATAGCTAAGCCTCAGTACACAAACAGGCTTTCCGCATTACCAGCCTGCTCACTTGCATAGTTTTTCTGAAAAGCCTTTAGCTTTCAACTGGATTTCATTTCACCCTTGGCTACATTGCAACTTATTTTTCTGCTCTCCATATAGCAGTTGTTCCAATCTTCTGCTTCTTTTTGTCAAAGCATACAAACCTGATTCAAATGGATAGGGTAAAAGATTTGGCATCAAAGAAGGCTGCTGTGATATTCACCAAGAGCTCATGTTGCATGTGCCACAGCATCAAACAACTCTTCTATGAGCTTGGCGCCAGCCCTGCAATACATGAGCTTGACCAAGTTAGCAATGGGAAGGAAATGGAGTATGCTCTACGAGGGTTAGGATGTAATTCCTCAGTCCCAGCTGTGTTCATAGGAGGAAAGTATGTAGGCTCAGCAAAAGACATCATATCCTTCCATGTTGATGGGTCTCTCAAACAAATGCTCATAGATGCCAAGGCCATCTGGTTCTAGTAATTGCAAAAGAATTCTCAATATATGCTAGTTAAACCTGTAGAAATATGATAAAAGCTCTAATGCCATGTTGAAAACAATGTTTTACAAGGGCTTTTGATTTTTCTTTAGTTTCCTAGCAAACTGTGAAGACAGTTATACACTACATGGAAATAGACTTCAGACATCAGTTCTTTAAAACCTTGACAATGGATTTGAATTTTATTGATAGATACAAAAATCAACTCATGTGCATGTGTGTACATGATCAGACAACATTCAAGGGTATTCTCAATGGGGAATAATAATCACTAGCACTCTTTTACAAGATAAATGCTACATTGCATTGATTTTTTACGTGTAGTGAGACATGTTCCAACAAAAACCTATTAAAAGTGATCCCTGCATCATGCGACTTTAGCATTAATCATAGAACCAAGTGCTTTTAGTATGCATTGGGACAATTAGTTTATATATTCACAGGGTAAATATCTTATTTATATACGCATAAATGTTTTAAGTACATAAAAATTACATATATATTGGATATGCTTATGTGAATCACTCAACTGAAGTTCTTACATGTGAGAATCAAATGGTTTGTTCTCAACTTTCTGGATCTGTCACCACCTAGATTGAACCCGTGGTGCAATAGGGAGAGATCAATACAATCTGGCAGGTTAAATCAACAGCTAGTTGGTGAAGGTTATGATGACTGCATGTGCACGCCCCTTTACCTAAAGATGGGAACAAGATGTTGATGCTAAAATTTTTTGGCCTCCCTACTATTCCTCTCCAAATATAGAAAGCAACGAAGTTTTCCTTCTTGCCTTCTTCTCCTACAATCCAAGAACAGATTCTTAAATACAAACATGCAAGTACTACAAGAAATGGTAGCCAGTGTAGCTAGTAAAGTTTATGAGAAATGCAGTCGTGGAGTGCGCAAGCGCCGCGTAACCTCTTTGAAAAAAGTGAGAAATACGGGACCTACATAAAAATAAAAAATAAAAGCTAATTTTTTAATAGTGTACCCCACTCTTTTTGAAAGCGATTATGCGGCGCTTGCGCACTCTACAACTATATGTAGCATTACTCGAAGTTTATTGACAGCATAATAGAAACCCAGATTAAATCCCACCTTTCACTGAGAAAGGAAACGTTAAGGAATGATAATGGTTATCCTTCGTTGCTTATAAGCTGCATTAGCTTACTGTGAACCTAGATACAAAACTTAATAAAATCATACATACATCATTTCTCTACACGCAAAAACATTTACACGTTTCAATATATATGTACTATAAAATAATGTCTAAGAGTTGCAATATCCTAGAATCAAAGAAAATATAACCATATTTGTGCAAGTGATAAACTGCATCTGTTGCTACATACCGATGAGCATGAGTGCAATGCAATTATGGTAAAGCAGATGACCGGTGGTTCTGCAGCTTGTCTAAAGTCTGTCACTGGTGGGAATTCATTACATGCTCATTGACGCCTGTGACATGCTAGCATGTGAAAAAGAATCGTGCAAGTTGGTGGGTACAACAGGAAGAATCGCAGCCACTGAAAGCCCATCCATTCACAATCTTTATGCATGAGAACTCCAAGAGAGTGGTTGTAAGAATCTAGTATAAATTGACTAGCCCCATAGAACTTTCAACTTTTGTTGTGTCATGATCGACAGTATTCTTGTTTACAGAAAATCTGCAAAAGTTGAGGAAATGGTCAATAAGCCATACACGTCTCCCACTTCTAGCTTGTATAGCTCCCATCCATCTATCATGACAACAGGAACAAAATTCTATTTATCATGTGGCTATATACTCATGCGAGTCGAATAAGTTGAGTTATATGTGTGTAGAAAATATGTCTGCCAACTTGTTATACCTGTTGAAAATGCAGTAGTCTCATGTCGAAGAAATAGAAAAACAGTAGTCTTTATTTTAGAAAGTTTATTTATTAGTCCGGGCATCAAAACAAAGCACTTCTGCTTTTGAAATGTTCTTGTTCAGAAAAAGCAGCCCACCCTAACCTGTCCCTATAAATAGTCTAGCATAAGAGCTCCAAATTCAAACAACCTTAAGCTTCAAACACTTTTCTCTATAACCCAGTTCTCCTCCTCTTTTTTTTTTTTTGATAAGTTAACCCAGTTCTCCTCCTCATAGAGCCAAACCAATATAACAATTGGATTGAATTCAGTTCGGGTTCAATCCATTGTTTTTAGGTTTTAAGAAACTCAAAGGCAACCTAAGAACTCCTGAAGATTAGACACAGTTTGTCCTGTACTAGTTCCAATCTTTACACAAGATTTCCATACTTATTAAGAAGACATTCGTGTTCGGGATTGTCAAGATGGACAAGGTGACAAGATTGGCTTCAGAGAATGGGATAGTGATATTCAGCAAAACCTCCTGTTGCATGTGTTATGCAGTCAAAATTCTATTTTCTGAGCTCAGGGTGAGCCCCACGGTTCATGAGATTGACCAAGATCCTGAAGGCAGGGAAATGGAGAACGCTCTCATGAGGTTGGGTTGTAATGCACCTGTGCCAGCTGTATTCATTGGAGGAACACTGGTAGGATCCACCAATGAAGTCATGTCCCTCCATTTAAAAGGCTCGTTGATTCCATTACTGAAGCCTTATGAAGCTTTATCTTAAATTTACCACTCCAATAGCTTGTCAGAACAATAAATCTGGCTCAAACTAGTAGTGCACCAAGCGCCATATGGAATTGTATTTGTAGTGTTTATGTGTGAAGTACTGTGTAGCATTTGATTACCTATAGCCTGTAATATGTTTCCTATTCTTAATGAAGTTGACTTTTAAATACACTCTGTTTCAAGTGCTTTATGCAATTTAACTTGAATGTAATTTTCGAAGTTGAGACTTGACAGTTGTTCTCTGCTTCCCTGTTTGACTGCAAAGCAAGTATTTCACTTCCTATTATGACCAACTGAAGGAAGTATGTAGTCCTGGTCCTAGCGGAGGGAACTTTGATATATATAACATCCCTGGAAATCTACAGCCCTTGAGAGTTGTACATCAGTCTCAGGATCCCCATTATAGTGCATAGAAGTATTTCCATAAGCATTTTGACATAATCATCTCAACATGTACCAAAAGTTCCACCAGCACAGCCCTAGGCATTTTTACTACATCAACTTCCAGACAACTTACATTTGTTTGAGTGCGTGTGTAACAGGGTCCTGCATAGAAACTCAGTGAGATATATTTTTTTAGCACCAGCAATAATTGAAGTATGTAAGCAAAAGAAAAATAATGTCACTTATAATAATTTCCCAAAAATAAAAGTATTTCTCGGAGGGAGAGAATCTAACTTTTGAAATCCTTATTGCATTCCTCCATACCTGAAAGTTGAAAAATAAAAATTCTTAACTTTCTAGACTGTGCTGCCATTGATTTTTCAACTTTTTGGTAAAGAATAGTATTCCGTGCATTTTCCCCCACTTTAAACCTTTAAATTGTTCTGCCTTTCATTCTCTTGGTTATTTGTGCTATGTATCATCAGAGGGGGGCTAGCTAAAATCTTCATTAGTTTCCTTTTCTCATTGCCCCTTGTACTACTCTAGCAAAGTATGGCATATCCAAACGAGGAGAGAGAGAGGGTGGAATATTCTAGCACATTATCTCAGAAACCTGGATTTAGTGCAGCAATCAAGTTATTAGGGGCTACATACATCAGTAAAAAATACCAGTCTCTTTTGAGATGGATAGCAGCTCAGAAAACTACAATCAAAATTGAATATTTAACAAAGATTTATAAGCATAATCTTGCGATTAAGTTCCATTCTAATTTTTAACCCTGCTAAAAGATATTCTCATCAGCCCAAGTATTCTTCACTGTATCAAATGGAATAATGAAAGTGGCAAAATCATTCTCATCTTTACTAAAGAAAAGTTTGAGAGTGTGAAAATGATGTTAGGACATGTAGGAACAAAACCTGGAGCTAGTTTAATTTGTCGATTACATAACTAACTAATCTATATCTAGTTAAAACTGTAGCTATCGACCTTGAAGTTTCTCATCAAAATCTTAACGTTTCTTTTGATAAAATGTACACAAATATTAATATGTGAACTGAAAAAGAATACTTGTGTACATTAGGTTGAGCTAGGACAGGCTTAGCTTCACAGGCACTGAAAAATCAGGGGAAAAAGAAAAAAAATTGCATTTTCTGGTAGGTTTGGATGGCCATTAACATCTGGGATATTATATTATCTTAGCAATGCCAAAGATGAAAGAAAACAAACAAATGTGGCTAAGGAACTAAAGAAAAGAATATCATCCATGTGCTGTCTGACTCATAGAATCCAACCAAACCAAAATACTTCTCGGCTTTTGCTGATCAGTCATCATCAATCTTAATCGAGAAAAATTCTTCAGGAGAAATCGATATATGACGTTTGCGAAGTTACATTTGTTGTCAAGAAATGAGGAACAAGTGATCGATTTGTACCTTCCCGTGCCTCCGTTTAACCCACCAATCTGGGCTGACACAAACTCCCTGCATGTGAATCGAAACGTTGCACATTCTCTCTCAAACCGTTTATGTTGGGGTTTTAGAAACAAGTTAGACAGAGATATCTTTTCCTTGGCTGGGAGGAAGAAATTTAAAACGACAAAAGTAAACAAGTAGGATGGTGTCTGTATATGTAATAGCGGACTTTCCAAGGAGTGCGGGGTGGTAATACATGACTCCTACTTCTCCATCTATACGAAATTACTAAATTTGAATTTTACATAAATGGGTTGGAAATTGATAAAATATTATTAATAAATAGATTAATTGTGGGTCAACTCGCGAAATCCATAATTAATGACATAAATATATATTTTATTTTTAAATATTTTAAATATTTAATTTATATGCACTCTTTTGTTATTGAGATATAATATTAATATTAATATTTGGCTGCTTAATATCTTAATCTATTAAGCTTTTTTTGTTAATATGTAATTATATTTTATGAAAATATTAATTTTCTTATACATTATTAGTTTAATGTGGATAATAAAATATTTTGTCATGAATCCAATTATAATTGTAAATGATTTTATATAGTTATCATATGTATTATATATGAAATTTATACTAATTGGATTAAAAAATAAATATACGATTTAGCTTAATTCATTTATATAAAATGATTTAAATGGGTTGAAGCGGGTTAAACGATTGAAACGAGTTAAATGGGTTGAAACAAGTTAAATAGATCGTGTTTAAAATTATTAAAAAAGTTAAACGGATCGTGTTGTATCACTCGTTATTTAAATAGGTCGTGTTAGAATTTTAAAATCTGATTTGTTTAATTAAATGAGTCGTGTTTAGGTTGATTTACATGACTTGACACGACACGAATATGACTGTGAACACAAATTGACACCCCTCTCAATTGAGGGTACATTGTTACAACTTAATCTAAACACATCTTTTTTCTCTTCAAACGTATGTATAGTTGGTCCTCTCAAAATACATCACATTAAAAAACAAATTAGTCCTTATAAAATTTTATAATTTCTCTTCAAGCAATGTTACTTGTCATCTCCCGTCACACTTGCTAATGTGCCACAATTTATTTTGCTTCTTTTATAAACTACTTATATAGCTACCACTTGAAATGTAACAATGAGTTGCATCACAAAATATGACTGGAAATGACAATATCTAGGATGAAGGTAAGTATTACTCATTTATCTTCTCTAAACCACCAACAACTTTGTCACCTAACGAGCATAGACCAGTCAATACCAAATAACTTTTTTTTTTCTTCAAAAGATTCAAGAGGGACGACTGGTGTAGCTTCTTCCTCTAGGCGTGATCATAAGGACCCCCACTCGCTATGACATATTCGGATTGAGCCATAGCTACTGACTCAAGGAGGAGCAACCCATCATCGCAAGTCCACCAAAGTGATAGCGTGCAAAGGCACCCACAACAAGATAGCTGGTTCACATGTTTTACTAAGGCAAGTCGTTTCAAACATACAACCGCGTGCAAGGGAGGGAAGAATGATCCCCGAGTATTTGCCAACTGGACTAACCTTGGCAGTCAATACCAAAGAGAAAACTATGTTGGGATCAAGTGGAGATCTAAAGATGACCTAGATGCTGAGAAAATAATAGTGGAAGCAAATCAAAGTCAAAACAAAAACGAAAATCAGCAATCACACAAATATAACAAGATTTAAATAGTCGACTTCAAATGATAGCCTATGTCCACTAGCATAGTCGATCTTCAAATGAATTTACTAACAAAGATGTAGTACAAGAGACGCATCACAAATCACTCCTCAATTTCAAAGTCCCAATACACAATGAACTCTCAAATATCACAAAATGAGTTCTCTTTTTTCTGGCCACGCTCACCTCTTCTCCTTACAAAAATGCATTTATACATATAAAACAGCGCAGAAATTAGGTTTTCTAAACATTCTCTCGAGCAGAGTGTCAAGCATGCATTGAGCAAATAGTCTGTCTAGCCCGAGCAAATGTCAAGCGAACAATCTGTTTGAAGTTCACTCGAGCAAAGGTCGAGCCACAATCAAGCCAAGTTTCTGGAATGACGTTTTCAACAAGAAATCAAGCCACCATTCCAACAAACTCTCTATTCTTCTTATACATACACCATCTATCCACAATGTACAATGATTTTTTCTTCCTAAAGATATCCAATGTCAATATTTTGTCTGATGTAGTTTTTCAAGAAATGTCCCTTTTAAAAGGGAAAAAAAAAATCACTCTGCAGATGCTCTTCCAAAAAATAGGGAAGGTTAAAAACCTTGGAAATTATACACTGACTTGGGTTCAAAGTTGTGTTTTGGAAATAGACCAACGCATACCATCCACACCTCCTTCTTTTAGAAAATACATCCCAAATAAAAGAGAGAGCAAAATCTACCTCCCAATATTGTACAGATCTAGTAAAACGTTTATCCCACTGAATGCTTATATTATGGAACCGCGTATGATTCATCGCCCACTTGATCTTTAACAATACTAGTCATAAATCCGCACAATGCCAAGGCCAAAATATTAATTGAATTGCTACTATACATGGACAAAAGATCTACTTTCTACATTAACACTTTCTACAAAATAAAATTTTTTATTTTAAACTTCAGTGTCAATTATATATATATATATATATATATATATATATATATATATTTATTTGATTTATCAGATATGATCTTGGATCATTATCATTTTTCAAGTGAGATATGGAAAATGATCTTTTATTGCTTATCTTATTTTCTGAATTGAGTAATGTTTATTTCACCTTATAACTAAATATTAGAAGTTATGTGTAAAAGCCAAAAAGGACAATCATTCTCATTAAACTTTTACAAACTTCAATTATGAAAGAAATAACAAACAAACAGGAATATTAATGATCAGTTTGGATTAAGAAACACTCTCAATCCATCTCATCTCATTTTATTATTACAATTTTCACATAAAAAATAAAAAATAATTCAATTTTTTCAAATCTCAAAACAATAATAATGTTAAAAAATAATATTTTGATAATATTTTATTCAACTTTTAACTTTCATCACAACTCATATCATCTCAACTCACTATCCAAACCTAACCGGAGAATATTACATATCATAAGATGCTTTGTGATAGTGAAATTGGTTTTCTTTTCAAAATTAAAATATGAACAACTTTGCACTCCTATTATTCTTAAGTTTATCGATATTTTATTCAACTTTTAACTCTCATCTCAATTCATCTCATCTCAACTCATTATCTAAATCTAATATGAGAATATCAAATATCACAAAGATGCTTTGTGATAGCAAAACTGGTTTTCTTTTCAAAATTAAAAAATGTACAACCCGTGAACCCACAAGTTCAACCTAGATTTGATCCGATTAATATTATTTCACATTCGGGTAAATTTGGGTAACAACTAACAAGTTCCTTGTAATTCTTATATATATATAGTGAATGAATATACGCAGAGGTAGCAAGCTGCATATCATGTCCAAATTCATCCTGTTTTATTGCAAAGAAAAAAATAAGGGTTGATTATGGGTAAACATCTTTGAGAGATTGCAAATAGAGTAGGTTTCAATTAGACCCGTGCTATTCATCAGCAACTAGTCACCCCACACCTAACATAATTTTTTTTTTCTATGTTAGACCCATCACTCTAATTTCAATCTATCTCTCCTAAAACTCTCTCTCTCTCTCTCTCGCTCTCTTCGACCTCTCTCTCTCAACAAGTTCTCTCTCTCTCCTCAAGCTCTCTCTCATCGAACCCCTTCTCTCTCTTCGACCTCTCTCTTTCTCTCTCCTCAAGCTCTCTCTCATCAAACTCCCTCTCTCTCTCATTGAGTTCTCTCTCTCTCTTATCGAGTTATCTCTCTCTCATTAAGTTCTCTCTCTCCAAGTCCCCACTCTCCTCAAAGGAAGAAGAGATAAAGCCGGTACACATATAGAATGTGAAGTGTAGAGTTTGACATTACAACTTATGAGAAGATTTATTCTTCTAATTAATATTTTATAAACCGGAGAAAATGTCAAGCATTAATGGAAGCAGAATAATGGTTAAGTGGGAATATTCGAGAACTGACGAGTCAGACTACTGGTTAATGAATGTACCAATAATTGTTTAAAGCTTCACATCCTTATTAATTATTTGTAAATAATAACATAATGGGCCCTCTCAAGCAATTGATAATGGTTTAAGTGACTCTGAGAATCCACTACAAGTTAGTGGAAGTAAGCATAACTTCTTTAAGATTGATTGATTTATTTATTTATTAATACAGAGAATCATATTATATATTCCACCACATTAAGGGAATAAATGTACTACTTTAATGACAAAAGTGTTCATAAAATTATTATATTCTGTTGTGTTGTCTGCAACATTTTCATTAATAACTCATGCTTTCAACCCCACATTTCATGATTTCCCAAACAAAGTTTCGATACTTGATCACGATGAATTAGCAAGTAATCTCGAAGTACAGACACGTGGTATTCTTATCATATCTCAGAGTAATCTTGGAACTACCTAATAATTATACCTTAATCTCGGATTAAAATGATCCGGGATTGCATGCAAACTTGACCCTGTTTTGTTTGGATGCAGCATGTTTGCATTCAAATTCCATTGGATTGGATTGCATTGGATGGGAGCATGATCCATTGGTGGGAGCATGATCCAATTTGTTTATAACCCCAAAGACCTAAAGAACATGGTCTTTGGTGATCTAATACACACCTAATATCCTTGGTTGGTCTACTTACCTTCTAAGCTAATCCCATCATCCATCTCTTACTTCTTCATGTCAACAACTACAAATCATCACTACCCCTATATTTCATCCATCTCTTTCATCCCTTTCTCTGTTCTTTTTCTTTTTTTCTACTACTCGTCTTGCTATGTCGAGAAAAAATTTTGTAAACTGTTTAAATTTTTTTATCATAGTAAAATTATAATCACAATGAAATGTCATTATTATTGTAAAATGAAAAATATTTTAATTATAAAAAATTTTATAAAAATAAATTTAACTGATATGATTTAAAATGATTCGTTAGATTGGTGACACTTCCCATCACACTAATTAATGCGATATATTTTTTAAAATAATTTTATATGCAAACCTCAAAAACAAATCATTTATTGGTGATAAATTAGACCACTTCCAAGTTCCAACAGATACACTATTTTTAGAAAATTCTTTGGTAGGCTCTATAGTCTATAGGGATTGAGCCTAAGGTCTGATGAGCAGCAGCCCACGTGTTACCAGAGAGCACATTGATAACCAACACTAACGGACTCATAAAGACAATTTACCGAAACCCAAAAGAAATCTACACCATTTGATCCCCAACAGCTTCTCGCTCATCTAACCCTTTCCTGTCCTGATCTAGCCACGTCGCACTCAGAGGCGGATTATGGTAATTTTCTATGAAGCTCTTGGAGACGTGGCACACTTTGATTGAGGCTTACCTTCGGATTCTTTTCGTAGCCACACCTAAACATTTCCCAGACACACAAATCTCAGTATCTATCTCTGATCTGTACTCTCTCTCTCTCTCTCTCTGACTCTCTTGAGCCAAAACCGTAGCAGACACTGATCGAATCTTTGAACTCTGACTGATCCTCAATTCATGGCTTCTTGACCAGGTATCATCTCCAAATGGCCCCCATTATTCTCCGTTTGGTTCCTGAGAAAATGAAGGAAATTAATGCGGTATCTTTTTCTTTTTTGCCTTTTTTTTCCATGTCCTGTTGCAAGAAATTGGAAACCCAACCGACTTGTGATCTAATACTAGCTTTATTGTTGTCACTGCAGTCTCTGTTTTTTTTCTCGCTCTCTTTAATCTCTCTTAGATTTAGGTAATGGAAATAATAGTTTCTTTGCCCATTATATATTTCCTAAGAAACCAAATCTAGCCTACTATTTCTACCTCGTTCGTCCGTATAATAAGCTAGATTTCGTAGAAATTTCTTTGGAATAGATTGCCTTGCATCGTCGTCCCTTTCATCTTTCTAAGATTTATTTAGGAGGTTGTGATTCGATTTATTGTATTAGGGAGTATGGTATAAAATATCGATCTTTAATTCTTGGTGATCCTCTTGAATCCGAATCTTGATTTTAATATAGGTCTAAATGTATTATTCTAGAGATATTCTTTGGGGCACTATTGGCTGTGGAAGCTGTTCGATCATATGAAGTGCTTACTTGGCTGGATTGGTTCGATAGCCATCGAGTCAGATTCACATTTGTTTCATGCTTTCGTGCAGGATCGTTTCTGTAAATTTGCCCAGGTTAGCGTGACAAAATAAATATTTGGTAATTTGCAGTTTTAAGTCATTGATATCTGGATACCCCTTGTTTGGTTCCTGAGAAAACCAATTAGAAGTTGAGAAAAGTGAGTTGGAAGTTGTAGATTTCCCGCTGTGGACTGAGAATTCTAAAAACTAAGCCCTGCCCAAGACTATCGACTACGATTATGAGTCAGTTAATTCAGTTTTCCTAACCTTAAGGCAATGAAAATATAAGGGTTGTAATGAGTATTCTTTGTTTAGTTATATTTTTTCCCTCTATTTCCTCCAAGGCCAAAAGGAGTTGCATGCTAATTACATTAAGTTGGAGTTTTTGGGTATTCTTTTTCAGGTGGGTAGGGAGCGACTAGATTCATTTAGTGGAAGCATTGTTTTGGTGTTACATTGTGCTTTCAAGCTTGGCAAAGGAGGAAAAGAGCTATATTATGGGTGAAGGAGAGGAGGGTATCGAACTTAAATTCCGCATTTACGATGGTACAGATATGGGCCATAGTACTTATGCATCATCAACAACGGTTGCAACTCTTAAGCAAAAGCTTGTTGCTGAGTGGCCCCAAGGTTTGTCATCTTTTTTTTCTGTTTAATTCTTTCTTGACTTCATTTATGTCATATCTATATGTTTTCTTGTCTTTGCTTTGTGTTCATATCTACAGATTGTATAGAACTACATTTTCTCTCGATCCACTCTGAGTTATTGCCGATGCCCAAACTGAATGAATTGGTTTTTTATGGTGATTGATTGACATAATTAAAGTCTTCAGCTCTTTACTGTGTGGGTATATATGCTGTCTCTAGATTTTTCGATTTACATTGCATTTAGCTGGAAAACTACTCTTGTAATGATCTGTTTTGTTGATTTGAGGTAAAGCGTTAACTGATGCCAAAATCTATGTTAACACCTTTGTGAGATGGAACCTCACTAAATGAATGAAGTACATGAATACTTAACTTCAATACAATTGCTTCCATAACCAAGAAAGATAATTTGGAATGCCTATTGATGAATTGCCATATAGAGACAATACTTTTCCTGACAGTATGTGGACCAATGCACATCCCCAGCCTGTATTTTCCTGGGCTTTGGTTTCACAGGGTCTCTATGGTGGTGCTATATCTTTATCTCAGTTTTTTAAGAGAGAATTTGTATTTTCAGACAAAACAACCACTCCAAAGGCAATTAATGATGTAAAACTCATACATGCTGGTAAAGTCTTGGAGGATAACAAGACACTTGCTGATTCCAGAATAACTATTGGCGACCTTCCTGCTGGTGTTATTACCATGCATGTTGTGGTACAGCCTCCTGCCGCCAAAAAGAAGACAGGTACATGCAGTTTATCATTCGTTAAACAAGTGGGGTAGGATTTGTAATCATGCAATCTCATGAGTCTTGAAAGTTTCCCAAAAAGTTGATTTTGTAATCCCCTCTCCTTTGACAGAATCTCTGAAAGTCTGACTCTAATCTAAAAACCCTGTTAATTGTTAATTCTTCATAAAAATAAATCTCAATTTTGGTAATTGTTGTTAAAAATGAATTTTGCATGTCTCTTTTTTCTACTCTTCTTCAATGATTTTGGTTGGTTTATGGTGATCTAAATGCTAATCTGATTGCCAGAAAAAATAATTGCCAATATGTGCTGAAAGAAGCGGCTATTATGATACTTTTTGCCAATGCTCTTCTGATTCCTGAAGGGATTGTAATTAGCTTGTTTCATGGACGTAAATTTCAGAATTCTTTCTATTCTGATAGAGAATGAGTTTCAAGATTCCCTAAAGATGAGATTGGCCCCTAAAATAAAAAATAAAAAGGAGGATATCAATTCCTCTGTATGAATCTGGTTAAAATCCAACTAAATGCTAGGTAGAATGTGGGTTTTCAAAACGTAAGTCAGTGATATACCCAACACCTTAAATAGGTATGTGTGCAAAACTCTACTTAGGGCTTGTTTGGGAATTGAGATGATCTCATCTCAAAACTTCTCATAATTTCCTTCCCAAACATTACTCAAACACAAACACTTTTCAATTTCAAATCTTCAACTTTTTCATATAAGCATTACTTAATCATTACAACTTTTCCAAACTTCCAAACAAACACAAAAAAATTCCTATTTTTTCGAATTTCAAAATAAAAATAATATTAAAAAATAATATTCTAACAATATTTTATCTTTATAATATTTTTATTCAACTTTTTCTCTCTCCTTTTTTAAAACCCAATAAAACATCGTAACTCAAATCATTTCACTACTATTCACAAACCATTTTATTACTATTCACAAAATTCTCATCTTATATCACTTCGCAAACGAGCCCTTAGTATAAGAACTTCAAAAAACTTTCTTGCTGAGAACATGTCAAATGAAGTTGCTGTCAAAGTCAACTACCCTAAAGTCAGTAATATTTTTTAGTAATGCTAGGTACAAGTCTTAAATAGGCAAGCCCCGTACAAGCTCTTTGCAAAAAAGTGACTCCCACTACAAGTCTCAATATATTCAAGCTCTAGTGTTTGTTTTACTGATCAAAAAAGAAAAAAAAGTAAAGATATTCAAGCTCTACTTCTCTGAAGTTTCGTCTGCATGGTTACAGTTATAGGGTCTAACATTCTATCTTCATTGTATCTTTTTCAATGGGGGCATTGACTCTTTTCCTTTGGATGCTTTTGTGGACGAAGATGAGGAGCATATGCGAAAGATGAATTCATGCTCCTGCACCATCCTTTAATTTGCGAAGCATACTCTGTATGCTGTTGAAGATTTGAATCAGTAGTTTTACAGTTTTGCTTTCCTTGATGATGGAATTGTAATGTAGCCTTATAAATAGCAATTACGGTTGCCCTTTTTTGTTCTTGTAATTTCTTCTATTGTCTTCCATTTGCAGTCGTTCTCTTTTAAGTGAAATCAGAATATCTACCATGGTCCTTTTTGTCGAGATGAAGTTATGTTGTGAAATGTAAATGCATGAGAGAGAGAGAGAGTGGCAGAGCATCAATCCCTGTTGACTACAATAGACCATGTATATGTGAATGATGATATTCGTGCAACCTTTTTTACAATCTTTTTACAAGCAATGACACAACTATTACACTACTTTTGCACAAATATCTAATATAGAAGAATCCATTTGATATTAATGTTGAACAAAGCCAATATGAAGGGTGTATATTGTTTCACAAGTATTTATCAGAGGTGTCTCGTGAAAACGACCCAAACAAGTTACCATCATCTGTGAGAGTCATTGATGCAATAGGCGTGAGGAAAAAAACTATATATATATATATTTAATGCTTATGGACTGGTAGTGAAGAGTTAGGTTAAAAGCAACTTCTTAATATTCGATTGATCTGTCAGCATTCGGCTCAAGCCTTGGCTATTACCTGCATATATACTCTGTTCCTGAAGTACTGATATTCCTTAGTGTGATGCATGTCACCCTAACTTCGTAGAAAAGAGGTCACTGCGAAGATCGACATGGCGTTCCATGGGTTGAACGGATTTGTACAGTTTCAGATATGAGACAATTTGATTAAAGAAATTCTTGGTTTACACAAATATCGTATAAAAATAAATTTAAAAACTGATGTGTTTTGATGTGGTATGTTATACTGCACAGCTCTTTTTATTATAAAGTATATCTGATGTATCCCATCAAGCTGCATTAGGAATTAGCTAATCTCATAATATAATATAATTACTAATCTCCAGGAGCTCTAGTTTTAGTTTGAACTCTTGTGCACTCCCAAAACAGCAAGGAGCACAAGCAAAAGTAAGGTAAAAGACCCAATAAGAGACAGGACGATGGCGGCTTCTATGTGGTGGCAATAGCCATCAAACACATCACAGACCTTTCTCCACCGCACGTGTGAGTTCCCGTCGCAGCCAATGATTCCAATGGCAGCCGCTGCACCATTGGCGGAGAAGAGTAGCGGCATGATGATTAGGTCTAGGATGCTTAGTACCATTGCTGAATTGTGTTTATAGCTTCGGGCTGCAATAATTCTAGAGTATACAACAGACCCTGCAGCATATGAACATGCTACGGCATTTGACACCAAGTAGAACCTACGTGCAAAGGGTGTGAAGAGTAATTGTTCAAATTAAATACCATTCAAATACAAATATTTTTTAATTTTAAATTTTTAACTTTTGAATCTAATCATTACCTAATTATTACATGAACTTTCTCCTTTTTCAAATCTCAAAATAAAAATTATATTATAAAATTATATTTTAATCCTCTTTTAACTTTATACTTTGTTATTCAACTTTTTCTCTCTTATTTTCTAAAATTTTATAAAAATCTTAATTCAAACTATTTCACTATTATTCACAAATTATCTCACTATTATTCATACAGTTATTATTTCATCTCATCTTATTTGTATTGTGTAACCAAACAAGGCCTAACACTCATTTATATATCGAGTCTTAATTTAAATTATAAAATCCCTTCAAAATAAAAACTTGAACTAGAATCTATACATATGTTCAGGAGGAAAGCAAGAATGATGATTTTGACAGAAGGAAGAGATCAACACTGAAGGAGTAGAAAGGTTTGGGTAAAGCTTACATAAAAGCAGATATGTAGTGCCACTTGGCAGTGAAAGGAAGGTGCAAGATGGGTAAGCCTTCTGCAATAGTGACAGGAACAGTCTTGGTCTGCTTCGAAATACCAACAAGAACTGCAGCAACCAAAGTGAAGGCCAGCCCCAATATTCTTAGCAACAGGTCATAAAGCCTTATCCTTCTTCCAGTGGTGTAATACCCGCATCATACTATATAGATCCTTACTTTAATTTTTTTAATTTAATTTCTTAAGTCAAATATTTTGAGATAAAAATTTTTTATGATTTTAATAATTTATTATTTTATTTTAAGATATGTGTGCTTTTATTTTAATGTGAGTCATTAAAATAATTTAAAGAAATATTTTCAGATCTTAAAATATATTTTCTAAAACCCTTACCTTTTTATTTAAATTAAACAGTGGCCCAAATATCATCCACCATAGGATAAGCATAATTTCTCTATGGACTAATCCACACCATCCATCCCTTTAACTTCCAAGGGAAGCTTTGACTCATTTCCCTCAAGTGCTGACCGATCCTTCCCCTAGGCCATTCGGGTATCCTCTTCTCCTTCTCCTACACGTAGGTTTCGGCTTCCAGAGCAAGCCAAGGAGAGCTTCTTCAAGCTCTAGTTTCAGCCATTCTAACCCCACGAAAATAAGCACCCTCTCGATTTCACCTGCACCGAACACCTCTCCCTTCTCTCAAGCCGATTCTCTACCTCCTCTCTTACATTGAGTTTCGGCTGAAGCACCTTCAAGGAGGACGAGATTCGCTGGGTTGGTCCTTCGGTTTTCCTTCTCCTCTTCCATTCGTGGCTTGCTAAACCAGGTAGTGCTTTGTTCTTCAAATTCTTCTTGTGATTATGGGACTACCGAGTGAGTTTATGCCATGTGTTTGAGGTTTTCGGAATTTCTGGGCAAACTGATTACTATGTGGTGATTTATGAGTTGATTCGTCTTTTGTTCCTTTTGATTTTATGCCCTAACTAAGTGGAAACCAAATGGAGAAAATCATGCTCTGTTTTTCTGGGTCTTTGCTGTACGTGTGCTCTGTTTTAGGGTGTTCCAGCCGTGTATGCTTTGATTCTCTGGAAATTCCAGCCACGTATATGTCCTGTGATTTTCATCCGTGTGCTGCTCCATTTTCCAGTTAATTTCCAGCCGTGTGCTCTGTTTTCTGGGTTTCAACCGAATGTGATTAGGAGCTGTATTGTTGAGTTCTTCTTGATGGTTAAGCCTAAATTATGTTCTGATTTTATCATGCATTTAAGTGCTATATTAATGAAACTTAGTGGTGATCTTAAGCATGCTTTTTCAGGATCTATGGCCTAAGTAAGCTTCTAATGATTTTAGTTTAAACTAGTAAGTTATCTTGGAAACTTTAAGTTTGCCAAGTGCTATATCTATTATTTATGATATGTTTTTAGAGAAAAATAAGAGATGTTTTCTTAAGCCTCTTACACCCTTAATATGTGGTTAAGCTATGTAGTTGAAATTTGGATTTAATAAAGGATGTTCACAAGCATGAAAGCACTAAGCCTATGGGCTGTCCAAGGGTTTCAGAATTTTCTTCTATGTTTTTATTGAGACTTAAATCAGCCCAAATCCATCCCTTTGTTCAAAGCTTTGCTTAGCTCAATTTAAGATGGAGTTTAGCATGAAAAACCAACGAAAAGAAGTGACAAAAAATCAACCCTTTGTAAGCCTTTGCCTTTTTGTTTAGCTTACCTTTCAAATGATATTCAAAACTGTCAAATGCCCCTTTTCCTGAAAATTTCCAGATTTGAAGCAAACGTCTTGTTCTTCCCTTTTTAAATGATTCCTACCATTTACGCGCTTTAATCTAGGATTTTTCCATTTACCCTTCATGTAGAAAATATTGGCCTTTAGAATAGATAGCTAGTATATTATTTATTTTCATAAAGTTCTTTAAAAATATTTGGAATAAAAGATTTTAATGTTTTGGCTTAATGCTATGCTTGGTGGGTAGATGAACGGGTTAAGGGAAACGTTTAATTCCAAGTTGGAATTTAAGTGAGCGTGTGAGCGTATCGATTAGTAAGGCTTAAAGTAAGGTGGATGTTAATATATCTACCTCATTTTATTGGATAGGACTAGAAGTCTACTTCCAAGTTCAAATGGACTCGCTAGTAAAGCTTAGAGGTAAGTAGCTATGACCATGCTTCTTACACCATGCTTTCTTTATGAAAGAATATCTTCCTCTTATTGCAAATGTTTCTCTGAGTAAATGAATATCGTATGTATAGCCCTTCCTTGATAGCCTCTGTTAAGTATCCTATCAATTATAATTGTGTGTACATGTATAAAGTAACGCATGCATGTAGATTCTAAGTCATGGAATTTTCATGCATGCTCTCTCAAGAAATTATGATTATTTTCTATATGTAGTATAACATGAAAAATGTATCCTGTTCGTAAAATAGCATATGCATTGAACTAAGAAAGATGATGAAAATGTTTAAATGTAAAGGAAAGGAAAGGAATGTCTCATGTTTTATGCTTCAAATGATGCTTTAAATGAGTTTTAAAATGCCCATGAGAATTGATGTTTTAAAATGTCCCTGAGAACTATCGTTTTAAAGGATGCAATGAGCTGGCCTTTTTAAAGATGTTTTGAAAGATGATGCTTAAGCTCTTTGTTTTCAAAGGATGTTTATGCTCGTACTTTTAAATAATGTTTATGCTTATGCTTTTAAATGAGGTTTATGCTCGTACTTTTAAATGATTTTAAGCTCATGTTTTGATTGGGGTTTACGCCTATTTTTTTAAATGATGTTTAAGTCTATGCCTTCAAATGATGTTTAAGCCTATGTTTTTAATTGATGTTTAAGCTTATGTTTTTAAATGATGTTAAGTTCATGCTTTTCAATGATGTTTAAGCGCATGCCTCTCTCAATGATGTTTAAGTTCATGATTTTAAATGACGTTCATTTCCTATGAATGAACTGTTAAATGAAAATGACTGAAATGAATGAAAGTACGAAAGGACTGAAAGGAAACGAAAGTTTCAATGAATAAAAATACATAACGGCCACATGAAAGGAAAGGGGTACCCAATGAATGAATGGGTAGATTGCAATGCCGGGTAGTAGTATCTGGTAGTGCACCCAGTGCTGCACCCTGACGGAATGAGATTCCAACCTGTGGCTACAAGCGAATCCATTAGCCATAGGGCCGCTAACCCTAGCACGCGGGGCGTAACAATGTGCAATGGCCTATGAAAGTGAAAAAATGTAATGTATGAAATGCATGACATGCATGAAAAGATGTAAAGCATGAAAAGCATGAAAGAATGTTCATGCATGAAAGATGAAAAGCATGAAAGAATGTTTATGCATGAAAGCCTAATTATTTTTAAGAACGCTTATGCATGAAATGAAACACAAATGTTTATGTATGCATGTTTCAAAAGGAAAAGAATAAATGCTTAGTATGTTCACTGTATGGTGTACTACTTACTGAGTATTAGACTCACTTTTGTTTTAAATGTTTTAAACGTCCAGGAAATGATGAATAGGGCTAAGGAGCAAGGCATTATGCAGAGAGATAGGCGGACGCTTAGATTATGTTTGGAAGGTGAGATGAGAATTTTGTGTTTTGTTTTAAAGTTTAAAATATTATTTTTTAATTTTAAGATTTGAAAAAGTTGAATTGAAATTTGAAAAAGTTATATTGGGATTTGAAAAAGTTGAATTATTTATTATATTTTATATGGAGATTTGAAAAAGTATAGAGATGAGATGAGATGAAGATGAAAATTTTGAAGAAAACATGTTTTCCAAACATAATCTTAGTGTTGTCCCTGTCGATGAGGAAAGGAAGAAAGTACGCAAAAAATAGGTATGTACGTGGCGGTCTCGCCCTTCGTGGGGCGGGGTCGTTACAAGTGGTACTACTACTGATCTCCATTACCTTCAAATGAGCAAGCTCTTCGAGCGAAAGTGAGGAGCTAGTGATCAAGATAGCAAGGCAAAGGCGTTCTAGGAGTGTAAATTAACAAGGGAAGTAAAAGGATTTATAGTTATGTAATCAATAATAAATACATTTAACATGGTTGGTGGGAAATTGAGGGGAAGTTGGAGCTGCATTGAAGGCAACCTCGTCTGTTGACTCGTAAGAGTGAAAGACATGACATGTTGGATTTGAAACTCTGCATTCATATTCTTATGGCTATCAGACTGTTAAGAATTTCTCCTTCAATTATCGGAGATTTTTTTTTTTTTCCTAAGCAAACAAATTTCATTAGAAAATCAAAAGATGATATATATGAGGAGGGGATGGGGTTCCCCAACAAACATCCTAGTACAATATCTACAGTACAAAAATGATGGAAAAAAAAATTAAAAAGGATTTTAGGACCAATTGTTTGGTCTTTACCCATGCCCTACAAAGAAAGCACCATCTTAAATGATGGTTTTTAAGTTAGCCACTGCTAGAAGCGATGTAAGTTGTGGGTGTACTGAAGTTTTTTGTCTTGACATGTTTTTTAGAGAAATCCTTAGTCCTTTTTTCAAAATCATTGGTTAAGGAAAGTAATAACATCGTAGTTCTTTTTTTAAGACCGACATTGGATTGATTGATCTACGACTCGCATCTCTATGGTGGCGCATAGAGGCCACGCACCAATGGTTTGGAGGTAAGGTGAGGCTAATCTGAAAGATCTCTAGGCGGGGAATCTATTGATGTGGCGCATGTAACCGGCGGACTCGTCAGGGAGCGATGGCGGTGAGCGCCACGAGCAGAAGCAAGCCGGCATGTGGGTCATGTGCCAACATTTTCGCTGTGGTTCTGCGTCGTTCTAGTAAATTGCCATATGTAGGGTTGTGTGGTGGGGCGCGTGTCGACAGGTGGTCGCTGGAGAGCGGTAGATCTGATGAAAATCGAATCGGTGAAAATGAAGAGGAAAAAAAAACATTACCATAAAAACATATACATTAAACAGTTTAGGAAAAGGAGCGGAGAGGAGGGTGAGAGACACAGCTCCACCTTCCTCTCTAGCGGAAACACTCATAAGCATTGATTTTTCTGGAGAGAGAGGAGACTTTCTCTTTCTAAAAGCCTCGGATTGAGCTTTTACTATCAATTATCAGAGATTAATCAAGACTTATATGAGTTATTTTGAACTTATATACTCCTCACTTTTTTTAGTGGGCAATATATGCTCGTACTAGGTGGTTCTTGCAGCAGGTCAGCTAATGATCACCTTTTTCTAATAGTCCCTGGTAACTTTAAGAACCGTTTGGTTTCATATACAGTGTCAACCCATCTCATCTCAATATTTAAATTTTTAACTTTTTCATCTAATTATTACAACTTTTCTAAATTTTTAAACAAAATAAAAAATATAATTCAAAATTTTTAAATTTCAAAATAAAAATAATATTAAAAAGTTATATTTTAACAATATTTTAACTTTATAATAATTTTATTCAATTTTTTCTATCTCATTTCCCAAAACTCTAAAAAAAGCTTGAATTAAACTAGTTCATTACTATTCACAAATTATCTCATTATTATTCACATATTTCTCATATCTTCTATGTAACCAAACAAGACTTAAGTTGTTAATCATCTATGGACCATTAGTGGTTATGTATAAGAGCTCAAAATACAAATGAGGTGATTCTTATATGAGTTCTTCTAATCAGCAGCTTTACACTACACACCTGCTGATATGAGTCTTTATTTTTTATCTTTTTTATTTTTTTTTCCTCAACAGGTGTGTAGTGTAAAGCTGTTGAGTAGAGTTTTTCTTCTTATATTAGTCATTGTACCACATCATTTAAATTGTAGGGAAAAGAACCCCCAATTTAAATTGAATCAAGCACCTGGAAAGAGGAACAACTTGGTTTTTCTTTTCTTTTTTTCTTTTTAAAAAAAAAAGTACTACAATTACAAAGAGATTTTATGAAAATAAGCTCACAAACTGACGTGACATCATGTGATACGTTAGATTTATTTTACAATAAAAGTAATTTCACAATTTGACATATCACATAAAACCACATCAGTTCTAAGTTTACTTTTGTGAAATTCCGGTGTAAAAAAATAGTTGAAATGGATTATGAAGATGTTAAGATAAAAATAGTTTGGCATGGTATTAACGCAAAAGTTAAACCTTGACTCTACACTCTACCTATTTAATTAAATAATTCATGCGTTATATTAGATTTAATCTAATCAACTTAAACCAATCAACAACTCGGCAAACAAGTTAATTAGGTAGCGAGTTTGTAGAGTTTTTACATAAAACCCATGTCAATCTTATTCCTCAAATACCCATTATATTTTGTATTTTTGGATCCCAAAAACAAATTTTGGTTTGTTTAATCCATAACCGTACTTAACAAGTGCATACATAAGTTGGTCATATCAAATAAATTCACTGAATAGACAACCTACACCTTATCAAAAGTAAGATATCAGTATATTATTGATAAGAAATTGATCGATCTAGTCCTCATAAATGAATACTCTCTTTGTTTATAAACCTCTTCTAAACAATTGCTGAGAAACACACAACCACGCCGTAGTCATGGGTTTGCCGAGAAACTCAGAACTCTGTCTCCATGGTCGACATCGTGAATCTCAATCTCTATCTCACTCTCAATATTTGTCTCTGATGATCGGATTACTTGTGGATCAATCCACTCACCTGCATAAGACGAGGCCCGATAGTGGGAATGAAAAGAAACCCCCCTTAGACGGATATGAGGGTCGGGATGTCCAAGGGGCTGAGGGTAGGTAACAAGCCTACTAATCACTGGTCTGTCAATGGATAACCCAACACAACAAGTCGAGCTGTTTTAATGGTATGAAATTAATGTCGTTTATCTGTCCAAGTGCCAAACGAAGATGCAGTATTTATAGTATCAGTTATGGGAAAGGAAATCCATGACATGTGTTGTGTTTTTTAACAAGGTCAGGACCAAAAGCTATGTAAAAAGCGAAATTCTATTCCTAGGCCGATCTGAGATCACACACCACACACTTATGATGTGGCAAACTCGGCCCATTTTAAAATGATCTAGTAGCCAAGAATCTCCCTCCCATGTGTTCCCTTGCAGAATCCCTCCCTCCCTCTGCCGAATCCCTCTACCCTCTCCCTCTGTCGAATCCCTCTCCCCTGTCAACACCATCCCTCGAGAAAAGCCCCAACAGATCTAAGAAACCACCCTCGAAATCCACTTCACGAAGTAGCTCTAACATTGGAGAAATTCCCATAGGTGGTCGCGCATCCCTCTGTGAATTCCCTCTCCCCCAACGACATTTGTTTAATCCAATAAGATCTAAGAGGTATGCTCACCAACCAGAACCCTAGATATATATTATTGCACGATTATGATTTCTAAGTTGGGGTTGTGCTTATTTCCGATTTGTAGGCTATTATTGCACGATTTATGATTTATGAGCTGGGTTTTTATTTTTGATTTGTATTTTTGATCGATTTTTGCTTGATTTCTGAGTTTTAATCTTGAAGCCACATTGTCCTCGTCCAATTTAAAAAATTGGGAGTCAACGCACTTATTATTGTGTTACTGATTGAAGTTTGTATTCATTTTGTGTGTGTGCCTCAAAAGCTTGAAGCAATTTAATCAAGCTAGATTTTGAATAACCTTTATTTGATTTCTGGGAACACCTCTGTTTTGTTCATCTCTTTGCTTTAGATATGAATTGGAGTATTTTCAAAACAAGAAAAGATAGGAAAATCATCCCAAATGTATCTACTAGATTTCTCTCACAATCATATAAAGTCTTAGGGCTTGGTTGGAAATAATCTCATCTCAAAATTTTCAATCTCATTTATATCATCTCATCTCATCTCCTTCCCAAACATAATTTAAATATAAAATTTTTAAACTAATCACTACAACTTTTCTAAATTTTCAAACAAAAAATAACAAACAATTTAACTTTTTCAAATCTTCTAACAAAAATAATATTATAAAACTATATTCTAACAATATTTTAACTTTATAATATGTTGAACCCAAAGTTTCAAGATTCATATAATTATATATCTACATATGAATTTTGATGATAACAAATGAATTCAAGTATAAAGGAATCTCAAGTTCAAGTTGTCTACACAATGAAGCCAAGCACATCAACAAATCAAGTATAAGCAAGAAGGGGAACAAGCTTACAAATAAAGCACTTAGAGTAATTTTGTAAATCTCTTGATAAAATTTGAAATTAGATTAAGCCTCAAAATTAATATTTTCTTATAAAATATCAAATTGTATTTTTCACATGTGTATGACATATTTGATGATTAAAAGTTTGAATTTTAAAATTTCAAAAAATGATTGATTGTCATCTTTCACATGTGCATATTTTGTTTGAAACTTTTCAAAAGTGAATGATGTTGTCTTTGACAATTTCAAGAAGGAGAAACTTTGATTTGAAAATTTTGAAAAGCAAATGATGTTATCTTTGACAATTGCGAAAAATTTTGATTTGTATATTTTAAAAAGTGAATGATATTGTTTTTGACAATTTCAAGAAGAGGAAACTTTGATTTGAATATTTTGAAAAATGAATAATGTTATTTTTTACAATTGCGAAAAGTAAAATTTTAATTTGAAAATTTTGAAAAGTGAATGATATTTGTTTTTGACAATTTCAAGAAAGAAAAACTTTGATTTGAAAATTTTGAAAAGTGAATGATATTGTTTTTGATATGTGAATCTTTTTAAATTTGAAAATGAAGTCTCATATGCATATAAATAACTCATTTGAGATTTTCAAATTTAGAATACATTATTGCAAGTTTTACAACATTCAGTCAAAATTTTCAATCTCTCTTCTCTAAGTATTGAACCTTAATCCTTGTTCATTTTGAGAGATATAGTTTAATATTGTATTGTTCCCATTCCACTCATTGAGAAGTGATTTCTGATAACCTACCCACTATCAGCTCTTGTATCAGTAAAAATGTGTGTATAACTCTTGTGTGTGTAGAATGTGTTCTATACAGAAAATAAATGTTAAATCACCACGTGTAAGGTGATTGTAAGTGTAGAGGGTGTTCTACACAGATTCTTTGTAGCTGTATTGCTCAAATGTATAATATGTTTCTATCTTCACTTGAAAGAGATTGGATAGTGAATTTGGGAATCCTTAAGGGGTAGCTTGAGGCGAGGACGTAAACAGTGGGGCTGAATGTCGTTAAAATACTGAGTTTACTTCCTCTTATCCTTATTCATTATTTTTACTAATGTATCGTATTTTATTCATATTTTATATTGTATATTTGGTTCATAATTATGAATTTTTTAAATCAAACTCAATTTACCCCCCTCTTGTGTTAATCATGGACAGCATAATATTTTTTATTAAACTTTTCTCTCTCATTTCTTAAAATTCAAAAAATATTCAACTTAAACTATCTTACTACCATTCATAAACTATCTTACTGCTATTCATAAGATAAATGTTCTAATCTAAAGGTCATTCAGATTTGGCCTCCAGATTAGACACCTGATCTCCATAATCGAGTGCTTACACTCGTAATTGTTCATTCTTCACAAAAATTAATCTCAATTTTGGTAATTGTTGTTAAAAATGAATTTTGCATGTCTCTTTTTTCTACTCTTCTTCGATGATTTTGGTTGGTTTATGGTGATCTAAATGCTAATTTGATTGCCAGAAAAAATAATTACCAATATATGCTGAAAGAAGCGTGTCTTGTGATACTTTTTCCCAATTCTATTTTGATTCCTGAAGGGATTGTAATAAGCTTGTTTCATGGATGTAAATTTCAGAATTCTTTCTATTCTGATAGAGAATAAGCTTCAAGATTCCCTAAAGATGAGATTGGCCCCTAAAATAAAATAAAAAATAAAAAAGAGGATATCAATTCCTCTTTTTTATCTTTGGTGGTTCCTACGAATGCAAGCACTCGATTATGGAGATCAGTTGTCTCTGTTATTCTAGAGGTTTGTGCGTATTCAAAAGTGAAGGTGAAGGAGACTCAGGCATCATTCTGGTTTGATAGATGGGTCAAGGATGGGCCATTGTGTGAAGAGTTACTTGTTCAATTGGTAGGTGAAGAGTTGGCTAATAAGGTTGTAAGGAAATTCAGTGCTAGCAAAATGGGCAAGGATGTTCTAATCTAGAGGCCAAATCCAAATGGCCAGTTTTCCTCAGCTAGTGCATGGGAGCTAATACGAGTTAAGGAAGAGTAGTCCCCTTGGATGGATTGGATTTGGAACAAACACCTACCTGGGAAGTTCTCGATGTGCCTATGGAGGGCGAGGTTTAGGTGCCTCTCAGTTGATGAGCGAATTTGTAGCCATGGGGTTCATCTAGCCTTGAAATGTGATTGATGCGGGGTGCCGCATATGGAAACTTTGGATCATGTTCTGGAAATTGGTGAGGTGGCGCAACAGGTGTGGAGGATGGCTGTGGTAGCACTGGGTGTCCCGTGTATGCAGACGGGAACTTGGTGGAATCGAGTAACAACATGATTTTCGTGCGCAAAGAAGTCTACAAAGAAAGGCATACTTATTGGCTTGCTCCCAAGCATTTGAACTTGGTACCTATGGAGAAGATGGTGTAGAGCAAGCATAGAAGGGATTCAAGACAATATGGTGGGCGTTTGGAGATCTATCTAAACTTGGATGGGAGCTATATTGATTGATGATAGCAGCGTTCTCGATCCATTTGATGATTTATGCTTACGTGAATTGGCCATCCCATTTCGTCGTCGCCCTGGTCAACGTGCTCAACTCATAGCTTGGCAAAAGCCACCTATTGGGTGATGGAAACTAACTGTGGATGGTAGTTGTAGGGATAACCCAGGTACGTGTGGTGGTGGTGGAGTGGTGCATGATCATCGAGGAGTGCTAATTGGTACATTTTCAGAACATTTTGGTGTTGGAACAAACAGAGGTCGAGATGCTTGCCCTCTTACACGGCGTGAAAATGTGCAAGTAATTGGGTGGTTGTCAAATTGTTTTGGAATGTGACTTGAAGGTGATAGTGGACTAGAGAGCTCATCGTTGTACATTATGGTATTTATGGGATTACTGGGATGAGCTACTTCATGAACTTGAAGGGTTATCCTATCAAATAGTTCATCAATTTCGAGAAGGTAATCAAACCGCGGATTTCCTTGCAAGAAGAGGTGAAGCAGGTCAGGTGGGATCTTATGGCATGGATGGGTCATTGCCTAGGCTATTGCGGGGTATCGTCAGATTGGATAATATGGGGCTACCTACAATTCGAGGGCACACATGGTCGCACTCTTAGATGTTGAGAGTTTTGTTGGTTTTTGGTGGTTTTTGTTGGGTTTGGTTTCTTTTCATTTTGGGAAGTTTTTTTTTTCTTTTTTGTAAGTTCAATTGGTATTGATTTCTTTGTTTCACAGTATTCCTCCGCCATAAGTGATTGTCTTTTTAATAAAATTGGGTAGAGGGTCACTATTGGACATATGATCTCGATTCTTTAAAAAAAAAAAAAGCACTTGCAATTATCGAACTGGCCTTCATGATTTACATGCTGAATACCTCAAGACTTTTTAACTCTCCCTAGATGTTGACTTGGGGAGGCTGGAACTAGTTCTCCAATAGAATCTGTATAGGTGCTCTGGATTTTTGAAATATGATTACTAGTAGAAGTGGAGTTTTCTTGCAGCCAGCTTTCTAGAAAAGAGAACAATAATAGCATTAGAAAAATAACAGTATTATTGTGGTTGCACATTACCAATTAATTACTCATTAATGAGTTTTTGGAAGCCAAATGTCATTCTCTTTAGCATTTTCAAGACAACTCCACAAAACTTTAAGGATACTTGTAAGTTTGTTGATTTGCCACACAAGTTAATCTTAGCTATCTCCTTTATCTTTGCTACAATTAAGCACCATGTCTTTCTGAATGACTTTGCCTCTTCCATTTTACTTAGCACTCACCAATGAAAGATTTATTTACATGTCCAGTGATGCACGGGTTTCCCATTTATCTAGATTTTAATGAAATATTGAATAAATCCAGTTTGAAGTAAACTTCGTGTTTTTAATGGATTTTTTCTAGCATGGACATTTTCCTTATTGTTTTCATTGTCATTTATGATTCTTATTTAGATCAGCTATGACATCAAGTCAATCATCATCATGTGTAGTTGATGCATTTCAAATAGAATCACCAACTTGTTGGTGTGATTTGAAAGCACCACTAAAGACCTCCCAAACTTACAAAATCGCAGAAAGAAAATTTTATATTTGCTCGAAGTATAAGACGGTAAGCCAAATTTTTATTTTGTAAATAATTTTTATTGTGTCAACAGCTTGTCATATTTTAATGTTTGAAATTCTTGAATTGTATGCAAGGAGAAGCGAGTAGTCAATTCTTCATATGGGTCGATATACTTCAGCTAGTAGAGGAGAAATTTATGACAAGAGAGAATGTACTCCAAAAGAGAGATGATGATTTATTGTTGCGGGAGTATTAGGTGCAGAGAAAAAAAGATAAACTAATACATAGAGAATGATTTGTACAAGCAAGAGAACAAAACTCGGAGGCGGATCGTAGAGAATATATGTGGACATATATTATTGTGTCTATACTGGGTGTGTTCTATTGTAATAGTTTTTTGTTTGTTCGAATGATAGATGTATAGTGTTATCGTTAATTGTAGATGTATCTTTAGACTGTTATTGTGATTGCAGAACTCTATGAATATCTTGTAAATGTGGAACAATTTGAGTATGGTAATGGATGTTAACTTTTTTGTATTTGTGAGAATGGTACCCGAATGCACAAACACGTCGAAGAAAGCATTCATGTTTCCAAACCGTTGTGTAGTGCTCATACCAGTCCAAAATACACCCTTCAAGTAAACTGGTACCCAGAACGGTCTCTCATTTTACAGTCTTTCTAGCCATGCATTATCACCAAAATCATACTTCTAAATCAGTTCCCCCTCACTTCTCAAATTCTACACAGGTTTGTGAATTATATAGGGCACTCTGAATGGAAGTCTTCAACCTGTGTTGAATTGGGAGTGAGATCTCAATTTCTCGGACAGTTTTCACATGATATGCCATAAATAATATCTATGGCGAGTTTCTGGGAATACAATCACAATAGCACTCTTCATTGCCTGGTCTTGATCTATTATGATTGTTTTTGGAGCCTGACCATCCATGCACTGTAACCATGCTCAGAACAACCACACAAAATTTGTTGTATCCTAACTAGGAATCAAGCCAGCTCCTAACAATTTGGATTGGCCATGATAGTTTACCCCAACAAAGGGAGCAAGAGGCATACCATACATATTTGTCAGGTACGTCGTATTGAAAGTGATCACATCTCCAAAATACTCATACACTCCTCGACTTTTTTTATTAGCCCAAAACATATTTCTTAATCTCAACTTGTCATCCACATCCATCACAGAAATAAAACCATCATTCATCTTTCTCATCCTCTCAAAGTAGTCACTAAGTGATTCGCCACCGTCCATACCCAACCTTAAGTGCCTGGCTTTGTCAATATAATTCCAATAATCTTTCTCTTAAAATTCAAAATTCTTGAACCCCCTTGCATCAACAACAAGTGTTCTAAAATTCTTGTTCATTCGAATACCTGCATGTAAGAAAACATCTCAAATTCATGTAAGAAAAAAATAAAATAAAAAAATTTAAAATGAATCTACCTGGAAGGTATGTTGAACTCATGTTGACTCCTCCGGATTACTTGACAGAGGGTAGGGCATCATTGGTGCAAAAGGTAGCATCGACGAAGGCTATAATTAGACACGGTGTGTTAAAACATCCCAAATGCATGTAAGAAAAAAAAAGTAGAAAAGTTTAAAAGGAATATATCCGGAAGGTATGTTGAACTCGTGTAGACTCCTCTGGACTACTAGACGGAGGGTAGGGCATCTTTAATACGAAAGGTGGCATCAACAGGGGCTGTAATTAAACACGGTGTTAAAACATCCAAATGCATGTTAGAATTTTTTTTTTTTTTTTTAAAACCTTAAAAGGAATCTACCTAGCTATGTATATGGATTTGCATATGCATTTTGAGGCATCATAAAAGGTAGGTAGTACCCTGGACCATAATATATCTATAATACATAGATAAAAAACACATTAACTAAATGGCAATAGCGGACATAATGACATTTCCAAATGATCAATATGTATCATACTTGAGTTGGTAAAATCGATGTAGAAATCCTGGGTGGCATTTCATCTTCCTTTTTGTCCATCCCGCTATTTCAATTGAGTTTTGAGGACAATATTACTATACATAAATGCATAAATCATTCTTTCATATGAGTATGTTAAAAGCATGGTGGTTAGTTAAACATAAGTCTTCAACTTAAATCCAAAAAATAAATACTTCAATTTAGAACCATGGTGGTTAAATAATCCTTAAAAGGATACTTTCAGTTCAATTTCGATAACTAAAACTCAAATTTTTTTTAACACCTTCAATTTCGATAACTAAAAATGTCTTTCCTTGTGGGGAAGGGATATAGCTCAGATTATTCGTGTTTTTTTAGACAAGATTCATTTATTAGTGAGCCATGTCGAGATTCATGTTCTCCCATTGAGTAAAATTCTGTATTCAATAAAGCAATCACCACGTTTGAAACCTCATCTTGAATTACTCCTAAAAGAGAAAATTCTTAACATCTGAAAAAGAAACATTATTTTCACCATCTTATAATGCATTTCATGTTGTGAAATATTGTGCAAAACACACATATCCCAACGATGACAAATAAAGTAAAAGCAACAGGATCAAGCACAAAATACACAATATATGTGGTTTGGCAAATTGCCTACGTCCACAGAGCTGCAGAAATCTTATTAACCAGAAGAGATTACAATCACTCAATCTCAACTCACACTCTCTTGGGCTTTTTGCTTTCTCACACAATATGCACTCACTTGACAATTGTTCTCTCTTAAAATTATACTAAAAGTCATACAAATTAAGACAAATATGATATATTTATAGCAAATAGTGCTGGAAACCCTAATCCGGCAAAAACTACGTTCTTCACTCGAGCGGCGTGTCTAGCACGCATCAAGCGAATAACATTGGCTCAAGCAGGGTATCGAGCTAGGCTCAAACGAACACTAGGATTTGTATCTTGCTCGAGCTCATTGTCACGCAAGACTCAAGCGAACTCACAGGGTGGAGCTTCGCTCAAGCCCACTGTTGAGCGCACGTCGAGCAAATACTCTGTTTTTCAATTTTCAGCTCCAAAACCAGTCTCTACATACACCCCTACAATCTCTTATTTGGAGACTAGGTCTCCACATGCCAGCCATTGTTTCCAGCCAAGCTCTATCATCTATACAGCTCACAGCTCCCGTCTTCAAGCTAGAAGATGCATTAAATTCAAGCCTCACTTCAATCTTCCACATACATCGCCCTTAGTTAGCACATCCATTAGGCGACTCACAACTCCCACTACATTAGAAGCATCCGGTCTCGAACCGATCTTAGCAACCTCAGCCAACTTTTCTAGGCTTTCATAAGGAATGACAAAGCTAACTGCCTTTGGTTTCCTCACATATTTTGTGTGATCAAGTCTGCCTTTTTGCACTCTTGTATTTTCCTATACATCACTGGGTCCTGATTTTAAATACAACAAGTTAGACCTCTTGCCATGCGCTAAGACTAGCGCACCTTATTGTCTTCCAAGCTCCTCCAAAGAACGCTACTGCAAAACCGCTATCATCAAGCTGTCTTATAGAGATCAAGTTTTTCTATAGATCTGGAACGTGTCTAACTTGCTGTAAATTCCACACACCCCTGTTTGGAAGCGCGATGTGCACATCACCCACTCCCACTACATCTAGTGCCTCTCCATCAGCCGCAACATCTTCACAAAATCACCAGCAACATAATTCTGCATGATTTCTCGATGTAAGGTGCTATGGAACAAAACCCATGAATCCAACATCCAATCATCAATTGGACTGTGCACTGCAAGAAGTAAGGCATCATGAGTTTCTTCTGCCACTACATTCAACGCATCATCCTCACCACCTTCTTGATTTTTATAAGTTTTCTTAATGTGGCCTAGCTTACCACAACTCCAGCACGTAATCTGTTGCCCAGATCTCGTCTTGCTCCTCCCATTGCTCTTAAAGCTTGACTTCCATGTCTTCTGTCCTAATTGTCAATATTCAGGGCAAATCCTGAACCCGAGAACTCACCTGAGTCTCTCCTATGTACCTCTTCAGCAAGGACTATGTCACTTATGTCGTCGTAATTCAATTTCATTTTGCCGGCTGAACTACTCACAGCCATCCTCATGGCCTCCCAACTATTTCTCAACAATGTCAACAAAATCAATGATTTGATCTCATCATCAAACTCAATCTCTATAGAAGACAGTTGATTTGTGATCATATTGAATTCATTCAAGTGTTGGGCTACAAACATACCTTCCGACATTTTCAGATTGAACAATTTCTTCGTCAAGTACACCTTATTGCTCATCGACGACTTTTCATACATACCTGACAAAGTAGCCATGAGATCTACCGTGGTTCTCTCCTTGCTAATATTGTATGCCACTATTCTGGACAAAGTCAGCCGAACAATTCTTAGAACATGTCAATCTAACAAGGTCCATTCAGCATCATCTATGCATTCTGGCTTCTTTTCCAACAGTGGAAGGTAGAGCCTCTTCCCATAGAAATAATCATCAATCTGCATTTTTCAGTATCCAAAATCGATACCGTCGAACTTCTCGATCCCGAGTGCTTTCACTTGATTTCCAGTCATCATTCTCCTTTAGATCCGACCTTGGCTCTTGATCCCAGTTGTTGTGAAATGTTGTGCAAAACACACACACCAACGATAGCAAATAAAGTAAAAGCAATCAGGATCAAGCACATAACACACAATATACGTGGTTCAGAGAATTGTCTACGTCCATAGAGTTGCAAAAATCTTATTAACCAGAGGAGATTGCAATCATTCAATCTCAACTCACACTCTCTAGGGCTTTTTGCTCTCTCATACAATATGCACTCACTTGACAATTGTTCTCTCTAAAAAATATGCTAAAAGTCGTACAAAACAAGTCAAATATGATATATGTATATCAAATGGCACTGGAAACCCTAATCCGGCAAAAACTTCCTTCTTCACTCGAGTGTGCATCGAGCAAACAACATTGGCTTGAGCAGAGCTCAAGCAAACATGAGGGTTTATGTCTCGCTCAACCTCACTGTCGTGCAGGACTCAAGCGAACTCACGAGTTAAGATTCGCTCGAGCCCACTATTGAGCGCACATCGATTTTCATGCTAGGTGTACAAAGCCGAGCCCGTATATTTCCTCCATTGATCTCAGTATCAAGTGGGAAAAATAACTTAAAAGTCAATAAATTCCTCCTCCGTTTAGATTCAAAAAATGTTTCATCTCATCATTACAACTTTTCTAAATTTTCACACAAAATATAATAAACAATTTAATTTTTTCAAATCTTAAAACAATAATAATATTAAAAAATAATATTCTAACAATATTTTTTTCAACTTTTATTTTTTATCTAAAACTATCTCATCTCATTTCATTTTTAAATTGAAACCAGCCTTAAAAGTCAATAAATTCCTCCCACCCATTTCATGCAAAAGCGTAACCTCAAAACAGATAATTGTTTCCGAGCTCCATGTAAGATATTTTCTAAACAATAATTTTTCAAAATCTACTAATAATTAATAAAATGACGATAATGAAGAACTTTGCAGTGAAAACCTGTGTGAGCTGAACGCGGATGTTCTCGTTGGTCTTGAGCTCAACGCCGTCGTCTGAGCAAACAAAGATACTCTCCTAGCTTCTACTCAGAGGCAGTGAGGTTTGGGTATTTAGGGTGAAGCCAAAATGCGGCCGTTCTCGTTGATCTTGAGCTCAATTCGGGTGGTGGTCCCAGACAGATGGGTGAAGCAAGGAGGAAGAACATGCAGGGGAGAGCGGGGGAAGGAAAAAAAATTTGAAATCCTCATTAGATCTATTTTGGATATTTAGAGCATGAGAATTGCTACGTACTATTGTTGGTGGGAGTCGCCGTCCAATCGGCATCTGACGTGGCATGTGTTAGTGAGAATAAGAAAAAAGGGCAGCATTTCACTACTATTTTGCTGTAGAAGAGTTCCAATTCCAGTAACCTAGCAAATCTCCTCTCTCCCTTCCTCAGTTCCCTCACTTCGCAAACCAATTTGCAGTGAACCCAAGGATATCTCATCTCTCCCTCCCTCAATTCGCAAACCCATATGCAATTTATTTTCATTTATACAGCGCCACAGCCAACCTTCTCCTTCTCTCTCTTTGAGCTTCATCATATGGATCAGTACTAAGCAGTCCTAAAAGCCATAAAATTACCCATTGGATTTCTTTCTTCTTTTAAAGTTTTCCTTTCATTTGGCTCTTTTATCTATGTCTCTTCATTCATGGATCTTCTATTTGAATATTCTAATGTGTTTCATTTTTCTTTTTTTCTTTTTTTTTTGTCAAAAAGCTTTCTCATTCCTGCAGGGATGGTAATTTATTTCTATTGATTTTTTTTTTGGTTTGAGATTTATTTTTCAATATTTTTTCTTCACAAAACCATTTTATTCTCATAGTTTTTTTTTTTTAATTCTTCATTTTTAGCAATTCTTTTGGGGGGTGTTTTCAATTCTCATCATTTTGTAGCTATTTGGAGGTTAGAATTTTTTATTTGGTCTTGAGCTCCAAATCACCACCGATCCTGAGAGGAAGAAGGTTCCGAAATGAGTGGCAGTCCCCTCTGTAAATGACCATGTTTGGGATCTTGTAAAATTTGTTTCATTAATAGGATATTACTGCCAGCACTTGTATCTACCTCCCATCAACACCCATCTGCAGTGAAACAAACAGCAGTGAAACACGACCATTTCATTAAAACACGTGGATAGCTTACGTCAGGACTCGGCACCGGTTGCAGAACGCTGGTCTGAAGTAGAGTTTTTATTAGAGCATTAACATTGGTTTCTCTATATGCAAATGCAAAATTATATATTTTTGAGATTGCCATTACCGTTCAAGAAAAATATCACATTGAATTATGCATCTTTGAGTTAAAATAATAATTATTATTATATATGTTTTTTGCAATTAACACCCACTATATATATTTGGCATTAATAATACAAATATAATAATAAAAATATAATTTTTTATATATTATATTAAAATATAATAAAATGATAAAAAAATAATATAATATAATAATAAAATAAATGTGAAAGTGAAGGTAAAAGTTTTATTGTATTATTGAGGGAGGGAGAAGAGGAAAGAGTTGTGATAGAGAGAGAGAAAAAATTAATAAAATAGCATTTGATGAATGAATAGTACATTTCAAAAGATGTATTGATGCTGTTCATAATTATGAAAATGTTTGTGTATGCATAATAATATAGTCAATTTAATGATCTAATTATGTAAATATGTGTTTATATTTACATATAGATAAATTAATGTGCTCTTAAAAAAAACGCATTGTTTAAAAAAAAAAAATAAGAAGTTAAATGCCACGTCACCAGGTGTGCGGTATATGTCTAGAAGATGGCCGATCGGTATTAACTACTCTTGTAAGAATCTGTGGAATAGCCCTCCGAAATTGCAAACTAGGGTTTCCAATTCCGTTTTCCTCTCTTTCCCCATTCCTTCGCTGTTTTCACCCAATCCTTCAATCTCTGCGCTTATCTTTCACAAAAATCCTTTGCCGCAATGAAGAGTAGGAAGCCCAAAGATGAGGAAAGCAGAGTGAAAAGCGACGGCGCAGAATCGATCAAAATGCAAAACAATAGGAAGAAAAAGAACATGAAGAGGTTGGGCGGGGGTGGCCTTTCGCTCGAGGCCTTTACTAATGCCAAATCAACGAGCAATTTCTACAACCCAGCTCTGATAAGTACGTATATGTGCTTTATTTTGCTTTATTTTATTTTATTTTTAATCTTCTGGTGCATGTGCTTTGAAGATTTGTGTTCTATTATAGTTGGGGTCTTTATTTTATTTCAGAGTTTTTGTATTGGCTTCTTTTTCTTTTGTGCTTGTTTGTTTGCTCGTGAAGAGGTAGTGGGAATTGACATTTTTGTTTGTCGATCTAAATTTCCGGGTTTTCGATTAGGAGATCGAAGGATATGAAAAGAAAATCTTTAGCTTTACTACTATTTATCAAATGGGCTATTTACATGTTTCACGGTGAAAGATACTACGACCAGGAAGTGACCGAATTGCCATGAATTCTATAAGACGCCAGTAATATCCAAACACAGAGTATTAAGAAAGTTTCTGGCAGAGTAATGTTACATAGGTGTGGAAACGAAAGCACGCCTTTTGGAAAAAATGGTGGGACCTATGTGAAAAAGAACTCATTTTTTCATGGTGGGTCCCGCCTTTTTTTTAAGAGCATCTACGGGACTTGCACACCCCCTTTAATACGAGAGAGAATTAAGCTGTACAATAGATGTTTGATCCAGGGTTCGTAATATTGGGCCCGAATGTACTTTTTTGAAGAAGTTTTTAGTTTAATACTTTCTCATTTTTACAACTTTTTAGTTTAATATTACAAAACTATGATTGAAAAACTTGCTGATATGTACCCAACTGTAATTGACATTGCAGAATGGGCTTTCTGGTCTGGATACCTTTTCTTTCTGTTTTAAGTTGTTTGCTGAGCTGCATAGGGCGTAGAATGATTTGGTCTGGCCTCCCGTGGAGATGATATACATTGTGTCAAATCTTGGCTGTTTTCTCAAACCGGGCAGTAACTTACAAACCTTTGAGCACCGAATAGGAAGTGGGGGGACACCATGGATGTTCTTGATCCTTCTGTTCTTAAAGATGACCCAAATATTGCTCAAGCCCCCAATTTTAAAGGATACCAACCAATGTCAGTCCATTACAAACAAGTGACAAGTTGGCATCAATTCAAAGGTGCTGACAAGGGTTAGTAGTATCAGCGTGTGGAGCTCTTGATCGAAAACTCCCATTTCAGGGATGGTTTGCAAGATCTTCTAAGACTTCAACATCGACCTGTATTTCTAGATCTCCAATGTATTCTGCTGTGCCATATTCCATTTCCACTACCAAAGCCACCCGTCCAATACAATCTGAAAATGGGTACTTCGTGCAGGTAGAAAGAAACTTCATTTTTTTTTTATTGGTAAACAAAATTTTATTGAGGGGTAGAAAGAAAGTTGATTACCCAACCCAGCCAACCAATCAGTTGCCATTCGATCAACTTGGTTACATCAGTTAGGTGAGTCTACTTGGGTTCAGGGGCTGGATTTTGTCTGTTGACCCTTTTGCTTTGTTCGTAAAACCCCACCCAATACCAACCTAAGGGTTGTTGCTCACCCGTACCTGTTCCCTTTGGAGAAATATAGGCATGCTCCAGCTAATAATATTTGTAATTTGCATATCGAAAAAGAGAAATGCTACAGACACAAAGGAATTACATAAAAGTAATTTTACAAACTGACGTGACTTTATATGATTCGTTAGATCTACTTTATAATAAAAGTAACTTTACAATCCGACAAACCACATTAGTCTGTGGGATTACTTTTGTATAATCCATTTATGGCTAGAGTATTTCTCATTGAAAAATATGTTCAGAAAGGAGTATACAGAAATTTATTTTCAGAGAAGCTGATTATAGTTGTTTTTAAAAACTATGACGAGAAATGACAGGAGAACCGGTTTTAAACGAGCTGCATTGGTTTGATATCCATAAAAGCAACTAAATCCATGAATGGACCACAAAATTATCGTGCGATATGCTGTATAAGTTCTGAGCAACAATGATTCATCTACCTTCTCTCATCTGTTATGTTTTGAAAGAGAATCCAAAAGATTTTGTGGATTTTTTTTTCCCTGGTTTGTTACCTTTGACTAACAGGTGCCTGTTTTCTGTCAGAGAAGCAGCAGGAGTTCTATAAGAATGCAAAGTACGTGAAAAAGTATAAAAGGTTGCTGAAGCAACAAAGTCTGAAGCATGATACTTCCTCAAGTATTAACCCCCTCGAGGTTTGATATGATATATTCTTTATCTGAATGTTAAGATTGTTTTATTTGTTTCTTGTTGACGGTAGGTTAAGACCTGAACAAAGTGCCAAAAATTGGAAGCTTTTTATAGATGATCGTATCATTTCTGTAATTTCATTGGTTGTGTACTATAACACTAGTGTTGTTTTAATTTATTTTCAGATTTTGAGGTTTAGGCCCTAATTTCAGTTCCTAAATATCATTTCATTGTCTTGTGACTTTTTGAGAATGCGGATTTAAATAGGAAAAATGGTCGTTGGCTTTTAAAGGTTAAAGAAAAGCCAACTCACTATGAGATCTGCCGTTGCACATGGAGGTTGGACTCTTAAGTCACTACCATTCTAACTGTCACTGCAGGATGAGATTGAAACAGAAGATGAAAGAATAATGAGCACGAAGAACAAGAACAGCAAGAATAACAGTATACCCAGTTTGAAAGAATTGTATGAGAAGAAACATGAACAGAAAGAGAAGGCAAGGATTGAGATGGAGGCTCTTAATCAGGCAAAGAAGGAACAAAGGGAGAAAGCCGAAGCTCGGAGGAAGGCCACAAAGGAAAAGATGTTCAAAAAGACGCGGGCAGGCCAGCCTGTTATGAAGTATAGAATTGAGCATCTGTTGGAGACTATACAAAATTCAACCCAAAACTAAGTTGAACTACCCGGAGTTTTTTCTTTGCCTTCTACCCCCGCCCTGCTGCCCCTTTTATTTTCCTTCTTGTTTATGGATAAATCTAGCGACTGTTGCATTAATGGACAATGGACGAAAAGAATTGTGATTTCATAGAGAAGTTGGCAATTTGTATATCAATTTTGGTTATCCTCAATTATAATGATTGATTTATGATAAAAGGGTTGGTCTAAGTAGTGAAGGCCTTGGTCTTGGAGTATTATTCCCTTCAAGGTCCAAGGTTCAACACCTCGTGGGTACAAACAATCTTTTGGGATCACATCTCCTGGTGAAAAGTTAGCAATTTCATCAGTTTCGTGTAGGGATAGTTCCGAGGGTGCAGTGAACGGGATCGTGTTTATTCTATAGGGTGGGTTCGAATGGTCCTGCTTTGGAGAGGTTTCTCGACTTAAAATAATAATAATAATAATAATATAGATTTATGATTAAAAAAAACTACTTAAAAAACGGCTTAAATAAAATCATCCTAGGATGAAAGAAATATTATTTCTCATGCTAGACGATTTATAATCCATTTCATTCTTGTATCCAATTGTTAATCGATCTGTGTTCAGTTTAGAGCAGTACTCGTGCTGGGAAAGTAAGATAAGAACGTAATATATAACATAATTCTAATCACAAAACATGTTTGCCCATGTATTAAACGGGATCATACCAATATCATTCTATAAAATCGAGAACTTTCTGTGGTAAAACATTTTTGACAGCAAGTCTACACATTACAAACCACACGATTTATAGCAGTAACCCCACATATAATCGTGCCATGAACTATATATATATATATATCATCAACTAAAGCCAGCTATCGATGCTATGCAATTTCTCAAGGACACAAGTCGAGACCCCAAAAACGTTCAAACAACAATTAGAAACTCAGATAGGGCGAAAACATGCTAGCATGAGCATGTTTGGCCAAGAACGCCGGCGGTTAGCGACGATGACAGACAGCAACTACAGCCCGCCTCGGACGGGGAGGATTGCAGATGATCATGAGAGTCATAGCTATGACCAACGCCATGAGTAGTCCCATGAGATCCAGACCACCATCATCTAAATCCGAGCAAATAACCTTACCCATCAACCAACGCTGCAAACACCAGAGCTTCCTTGAGTCTCTTCTCTGCCACAATCAACGAATGCGAGATGAAGTCGTCCCAGAAATATGATAGGGATATATGTCACTTTGCTGAAGTCAGTCAAGTCAGACTTGGAAAATTAAACATGATTTCGCAAGTGGTTGTTAAGGTTATGGGTTGAATAATATTGACCATATAGGCCTATCAGAAGAGAGGAAGACCATTGGCAATTTGACATAATCTGATTGCTCTTTTGTCACGAAATGATTTTGCTGTCAAAATCAGAACGGACGCGGGATTGCCAAACATTTAGGAACCTCTCGTTACACTGTTAGTGAGAGTTTGAGCCCAAATGCCAACGGCCAACCAAGTGGGCTTGGTTACCCATCCTTACAGAAGGGTCAAAGCCTTTATCTCTTTTTTTTCTTAATTTCTTTTTTGGATAAAAAAAAATGTAGAAAGAGATAACAGGAAGAGGTTTCGATTCCTAAATGTAATAATAATTTGAGACAGCTTATGATCCCATCCTCACCAATCTTTAGGTAGCTAATACCAATAATAAAAAATAATTTTATAATTTTATATTCAGATTCAAATCCAGAATCTAATACAAGTTAAACCACTTAAAAAAAAAATCTCAATTTTATTAATAGCCTCACTAAGGCGGAGGAAAGCCACAAATATAGCAACAACAAAAAAGACACTAGTGGCTAATATAAGGAAGATCCCATTTATCAATACGTACAAGGTCACGAAAACATCTCTCCCCAAATTCCTCACCCCAAAAATCTAAATTCCAACCCTTTGCACCCTCCTTAGAAAGAAAATTCGCAATCATATTAGCTTCTCTATATATATGAAGAACTCGGGCATTCAACAAACAAAATAAATGAAGTGCTTCTTCCCAAAAGTCTAATAAATACCAAAACTTAGGAAACCATCCTACTATCACAGTCGAGTCCGATTAAGCCACCACCTACTCCCAAGGACCTTTCATTTTGTTTTAAATTAAAGTGAAAGACAATCTTTCATGCCCCACAACTTTTGCAACAATGGAGGAACAAGTTTCTAGAAGAGCCCTAACTCTGCAGGCCAACAAATACAAGTGAAAGCTTTATTTATGCATAATATGAATTGTATGACTAGATTAATCTTTTCCATCATCTAGCATTTTTGTGACAATAGTTATGGGTTTAAGCTTGACTTCTGCACTTATGAAAAATTCCTTACCGAAGGTTTGTACACCTCAAGATTAATTGGGACTCTGTTCCTGACACCTAGTGCCAAAAAAAAAAGCCTCGACTTCTGCACTTTACCATGTAAAAAGTTGAGTGCCCAAGTCTCTAACAATTGCCATTATTGCGTATAATAAGTTTTAGCAAAAAGTAATTGTTTCCTTCCATTTAGATGGAAGCTATAATTGTTCAAGCACAAAGTGTGATATTTAAACGTGGGAAAGGATTTCATTGATCTGCATTTCTTTCTTTCTATGCGATTCTCAGACCATAATCATTGTAGCTCAGAAATTCAGAATCAATCATGAAGCACACAAATCAGACACTCTCATTTGAGATGTTGAGATTCATATTTCAATATTTACATAGTCCCGAAGGGTCTGTCTGGACCATCCATGAACTGAACCCATTAGCAACTTTAGCTGAACCATTTTGTGACTTTAGAGCACAAGCATGAATCAGTAACTGTGATATAATGATGAATGTGTTGTGGGGAGTAAAAAGAGAATAAAACCAGAGTACTGTTAAAATCAGCAAAAGAAATCATAGTAATAGTAATGAGAGAATATAAATGATGATGATGATCATCATCACCATCAAGTATAAAACGTGTGGCCATCATCAACCAATAAAAATGTCTGCACTTTGATAACGCCACCCTCTTTCACGCACAGGTCCCCTCTCGCTCACCTCTCTTTTTTTTTTTTTTTGGGTTCTTGCTTTGTTGAGTCAGTCTGGTGGGGTTGGGGGTGTCAGTGTTATGTTATTGTCTGTCTTTCTGTACTGATATCTTTTTGGTTTTATTTTTTATTTTTTTCTTTCAAGAAATTTCGTGACTTAGTTTTTTTGCATAGATTTTATTCTCTGTGGAATATCTATCTGATATTCAAACTTCAGAGAGAGAGAGAGAGGGAGAGAGAGAGAGAAAAGGGTCAAGTCCTTTGGTTGCTGGGTCATTTAACAGGCGGTGGTGTGGGTGTAGAAAAGCAGGCGTGAATTTAGTAAAAGGCTGTGGACACCATCCAATGTCACCGCATCTATCACGTGGCTCACCATTCGAGGCCCTCTCTCTCTCTCTCCAATGAAGTTGAAGAAAAAGTGAAAGTTACCATTCCTATGAACATTTACCCGAGGCAGAGGCTCGTGCAGATGCCACTGAATTTTTTCTTCATTGGAGCTGTAATTTCCATTCCTGATAGTCCTCCTCCGGAAGTTACTCCACATATTGCTGGAGACTGGAGAGACAACTCTTGGGGTTTGGTGATCATAGTCCCCCTACCCTCTTAAGTTTTGGTCCCAATCTGAGCGAGAAGTGAAATAGGAACGACAATGAACCTACGATATTTATTGTTTCTTTAATGTTGTTTCTACAATCACTGTAATAGAGATTGTTTAAAGGCACCACAGAGTCTTCTTATACCTAAAGTGTACGTTTCTTTTAATGAAATCTATTTGATAATGTCAAGATCACTCTTTATTACAGCATGTCCCCAGTACCATGCTTTTGCAGTAAACGATCTTGATGTCAAACTTTCTATAATTTTGAACGTCTACTCTCTTTTCAAGACTTTCTTGATATTTAGTGGACAAAGATTACGAGCAATCCAGTTATATTGGCTACAGTTTGGCGAGCACTGAAGAAAACAACCATTCGACTAGTCAACCTGATCGACTAAAGATTTTGACGACCATGTGTAATCCTCAGAGAACAGCACACTTGAGATCAGATGCCTTGGAGCAGGTCCCAAATGACCAATTCAATCTAGCCATTGTCAAGTCTAAAATTTGACTAAAAGTTGAAGTTTTGGCAAAACTATTGAAAATATTAATTCACATTGGACTATCCATCTCAAAGTCAAAATAATAATATAATATTAAATATTTTAATAACAATTTTTAAATATTTTTGTTTATATTTTACAAATACAATTCATATATTAATTAATAATTTAACTTTTACTTAAAATTATTGTTTCCCAACTATTTTTTTCCTCAACCTAATTATCCAACAAACACTTTTTGCCAACTTGGAGAATATTTTAGAGTAAAAGAGGCCAGTAGGAGAGAAATGGGATTTGGTTTTTCTTTTTTTTTTTCCCTCCCCCATTAGCAGTAATCACTAGTTCAGTTAGTTGTATCTTATATGTCAGAGAAGGAAAAATCAAATGACCTTTAAAGGTCGAAAGAATGAGAGATTCAGATCCAACATGCAAATGCAATTACAAGGGTCTAATTTGAACAGAAACTCTTATTCCTTCAGAAGGCTATCACTAATACAACTCTTCCTCCTTTTTTGATATGCAAGTTATCACTAATACAACTGAGTCCACAAGATAATTAGCCCCTGATGAAAACATGAAAATATGAATTCATAAACATGCAAAAGTCTGCCAACAGTTTACATGGTCACTGCCGATTAAAACACCAACTCTATTAGATACACATACAACAACAGGAGTTTTGATATCTTTATTAATTACTAATTGGTATTTCATAACTCAGCCAAGTGTAAAATCAGTGGCAATCGAGACCTTGAGCCTCTATGTACTGTCCCAAACTTGCTCAACCTCCAATCAGGGCTGCAATTATATTGAGCTACATAAATGTAAATGCGAAATAATTGGGTGTCATATAGAGCATGTACCTGCTATACCCATTAGCACATTCAAGGGGCCTGATTTGGGGCCATACTACATGAGCAGAACTGTCAAGAAAGCCTCATCGCCGAATCTTCATCAATCGTCCAAACAAAACCAGGCATGTCAAGCCTTGGCCCAGCAACAGTCCTGTATATGTAAAGCTTCTCAATAGGGCAGCTTTCCAGTCTTGAATCTGGGGGTCCCCTCTCATCAATAACCTCTACATTAAGCCTCGGCATCTTCTGACCTAGTAGCTTACATGCTCCGAAAGTTACAGAGCAAGAAGACATCCAAAGGGATCGCATTGTATCCAGCTTTGCAGCATTGGCCAAAAGAGCCTTGTCACCAAAGGGGCAGTCCCTAATCTCCAGCTTCCTAAGGTTCTCACAACCAGACAGCACGTGATGGAGTCCCAAATCACTTTCTCCAGCAAAGGCCACAGACAGCATCTCCAATTTTTTGGCATAAGTCCCAATGTACTCAAACACACGATCAGTGAGAAGACCAGAAAGGGAAAGCCGTTGTAGATCCTTGCAGTGCTCAACAATGGCTCCAAATCCCACATCAAGTGGTTGAAGGGTAAGGTAATCAGGAGTTCCAGGCTCAATAATACAAAGACGAAACCTGGTCATGTTAGGTCGATTCCTGGCAATGGTCATCAAGGCAGCATTAGACATTTGACGGCAAAAGTACAGAACTGACTGGAGCTTAGGGCAGCCTTCAGAAACGGAGACAAGGCCCTGTTCTGTCAACAGTACATTAGCTTCTGGTCCAAATGGATCAGATGGAAACACCCTCAATTCTCGTAGACCCTTGCAAGATGCTGCAACGGCATCAAGGCCAGCATCTTCAATGTAATCCAGCACCTGTATTAAAGTCCTCGATTAAAAATAGAAATGAATAAGCAGCAGGAACAGTCTTGTGTCCAGAACTGAAACAAAAAACAAGAATGAAATTAGACAAATAAAAAATGTTGGAGGAAAAACTCAGATATACCCATAAGCGCTGCAAATTCTGACATTGGCCAACTAGCTTGATGAGATCAGGGCTCTGGATAGTAGCATAGCTCAAGTTCAATGTTGTTAACCTACAGCAGATAGGATAAACAGCTGGAAGATACCCAGGGACTACATCCCAAAAACCAGATAGGCTCTTCAGTTCCTTGCATCCAGAAAAAGCTCCTGATAGGTTGGAGAATACATCAGGCCGCAACTCAGACGAGTAAGCCCCTGTGCCCAACTCAACCAGTTGAGGTGCCCGACGAAGTAGGTTTGCAAGCTTGTCAAGGGGCACAGCACGATTGAGCCGAAGAGTCCTCAGGTTGGGGCACCTACCCACTAGGCGCTCCAGGGCAGAGAAACTCACCTCACACCCTAAGCAGGCAATGTTAAGGGACACCAGTGAGGTGTAGTCATCAGGAAAATGGCTGAGCCAGTGCCCACTCAGGTCTTCCACTTCACTCTCCCGCAAATCCAGCTCTCTCAGATTCCTGCATTGTAAGTATGATCTGCATTGTAAGTATATGATGTGCAATATTACCACATGAAGCAGTTGGGTAGAACAAAATCAGCAGATACTAAACTTAGTATGTCTACTGATATTGATAAGGTTATCGCCATACATATCATTGACACTGACAAAGATTACCCCTTTTTCTTCTTAGGCATGTAGTGACATGATAAAGATTAATAGTAAAGGGGATCATTTATTCCTTATCTCTCTTAGGTCTTCATTAACCCATTATCAGATAAGGACATTTGCTTTACTAATCCCAGAACCAAATTGTCCAAAAAAGAACGTAAACAAGTTTTCCGTAAATGTCTTAACAAAGGTTTAGAAATTTAAAAAAAAAAAAAAAACGGAATCTTCAATTAATAACATGAACACCAGATATAAGAAGATTCATTATTCCGAATACATATATTTAAAGTAAGAGAACGAGAAACTAGTTCAGAAATTCAAAAGAAACCAACACTATCCAGGAAACAACCATCCAAAACCAAGCAACCTTAAGTGACCTCCCAGATCCACAAGATACAAGAGCAGAAAACAGACCAATCAAAGCAACGCAACAGTTGCTATCCATCATGGATCTCCTATCTATAAAACGAAATCCCAGAAACTTAAAGCACAAATGCAACATAATTAAGTTTACCTGTTGACTCGGGAATCAATCATGAACGAGCAACAGATTTAGACTCGCGAATTGACCAATATCTCGAACCACCCAAAGAGTAAAAATCAGAGAAAAACTAATCGACCCAAGAGACTCAAACCCTTCCCCATATTGATCATCACTACTCACTCAAATCCCATCCCAGCCAAGACGTTCTCCTTTAAAGCTCAAATAAAAGCCCAAATAGAACAATGCTGCACCTGAGGCACAGAAAATGTCGCTAAAGGCAAGAAATCTGACTTCCAAAATAACAGATTTATCAGCATCTGGGACCTATTAAAACTAGAAAACCTCAACTAAGCTGAACCAAGCTAAACGATTTAGGCTAAAAGCGAGTTTACAAACAATCTTCAAAACCAAACGAACATAACAATAAAGATCCCAACCTGTACACTTTTCCATTCCACCCATATTTCTCAGCAACCAAACACAGCAACCCAGAGCACGTACGACTCAGTCTCGACAAAAAAGCAAAAAGAAGTTCTCCATTTCCACTTTCCTTCGTTTTCTCACCAGCAGAAAATAGAGAGAACACAAAGCCAGAAAAAAGAAAAAGAAAACCGAACCTGCAATTGGCAGCAACGGCGGCGAGGCCCTCGGTGCTGAAGCCCTCGCAGGAGGACAGCACGAGGACCTTAAAGTTCTTGAAGGACTTGGAGATGAGCTCCAAGCTCTCGTCCGTGATGACCATACGCTTAAGCCGAATCTCCTCGAGCCAAGGGTAAGCGGCCGCCATGGCGGAGATCCATGGGAACACGTAGCCACCCCATCCGTCGGGGACGAGGTTGAAGTCGGCAAAGTGTGGCTTCCCCTTGAGTTCGATGGACCGCACCTCCGGGAACCGTCGGATCACCATACCGGGGCTGATCGCGTAGCAGTTCCCGACGAAGACCCGCCTCCTGCTCCACCGTTCGATCTTGTACCAGGACTTGCACACCGTCGAGATCGCATTCCGGTCCTTGTCGCACTGTACGAACGAGAACACGTGCTCTAGCACTTCGTCCGGAAAAGAGCAGGCCATTCTCTGCATCACCCGATTCGGTGTCGTTTTACGCCAGAAGCCGAGCGAGTGACTGTGTCTGCGCCCCCCGGAAGGATAAGTAGAAGCCCAGAGAGAGAGGAAGCGAGAGGGCACTTGACATTACAGATGAAGAGGATAAGGTGGAGTCCTCCATGCTGCCGCGGGTGAGGTTAGAAAAATTAACCAGGGTTAAAGAAGTGGAGGGGCTGGTGTGATAGTGATGGGCGGTGTTCTGATTGGACACGTGGTCGGCCTCGATGCCATCTTATCCGTTAGCGACGAATGGGAGCCGCATAAAACGGGTGTACGTAATAATAATAAAGTGAGAGAGAGTGGAGCGCCCACCGCGATTTTAACGAGTTCATATCACAGCTTGTCGTATCGTGAGAAAATGAGTGGCTGAATAATAAAGTGTTATGATGTGCACAGCGTAATGGGTGGAATCTCATCATGATTGGGATTGCACGGCTGGATCAGAGGCCGAGGATATTGCGGGGACCACACATTTCTAAATATAATAAAAGTATAAAAATATTAACCAACTTTTTTTTTTTTCGTTTCACCATACAAAAATAAAATTTCTACAAAGTTTTTGTGATATTTTTCACTAGATTATGAGTATAAGTGGTATTTTATATTATTTTAAATAAAAAAAGTTCTTATAATGATTCTAATGGGATTAGATTGTACCATTAACTAATCTTTTGGGATAGGATGATGTTACTGTACTGTTCAACTTTTATTATCGAGCGTGTCTATTAGTGTAATCCGTCTTTTTTAAATATTTTTTAATTTTATCAAATATTTAAAAAAATACACAAACCACAAGTAGTTATTTTTTAAAACATTGTAGAAAAAATAAAATAAAATACATTAGCAGTCAAGCATAAGGATAAATTCAAAAACAAACTAACATTTTCCTTTAAGATATTGTCCAAATGTTACTAAGACCTTTATTGGAGCCTTGCAAGTTTTCAAAAAAATCTCATAATCCAATTACTTAAAAGTTTGAATTTAGGATATCAAATTTTTGAATCTAAGGTACGGTTTGGATAGTGAGATAAGATGAGATAGTTTTAGATGAAAGTTAAAAATTGAATAAAATATTGTAAAAATATTATATTTTAACAATATTTTTATTTTGAGATTTAAGAAAATTAAGTTTTTTATTATATTTTATATGAAAATTTGATAAAATTATCATAATGAGATGAAATGTGATAAAATAAGATAAAACACTTTCACGATCCAAACGAGACTTAAGACATCTGGTTTATAAGACATAGATTAGTGCATCACCCTTCAAGATTATATAAATTATTAAATTTTTTATAACTAATTTATAACTCTATTAATTAAATAAATGTAAGGGATATAATTGAAATAACTTTTAATAAATTGCTATAATTATATTAGCTAAATGAATAATGAATGGTAAAAAAGAGTGGCAATTATATTATTAAAAAGTTAAGGAAAGAAAAAGTCATTAAAACAACAAGGAATGATATGATGTGAAACGTGGTTACGTTGATGACATCATGGCCGTCCAATCATACTGAGCATTTCAATCTTGTATCACTCATTCAATCATTCTTAAAGACATCTCTCCAATGGTAGATGATGATTCATGATAATCAAGGCATGCATAATGAATCCATAAATGAGGCGGCCAGCAATTTTTTTTTTTTTTTTTTAAACAGAATTTATGATGTCGCAGATCTTTAAATGAAATGAATTATATATATGTACGAGCATTCTTATTTATCCACACGCGTTCCAACAAAGTGCGAACAGGTTGTATTATTATTATTATTATTATTATTATTATTATTATTATTATTATTATTATTATTATTATTATTATTATTATTATTATTTATTAACCGAAAAATGTTTTAGTTTTAAAGGAATTAAATTTATAAATTATCGTATTTTTATACAGTATATTAAATTATAAAATTATTTTTATTATAAAATAGATCTAATATATCACATTAAGACATATCAATTTATAAATTTATTTTTATAAGATCAACTAAAACATTTTTTGTTTAGTTTTTCTTTATTTTTTCCATTGATTATAGATCGGTAAGAGTAAGATTTATATAAATTCTAAATTACGAGCTTAAAATTTAATGAGACTTACTCTTTTTAAAAAAATTTTGCATAAAATTATATATTTTAAATTTATATCTAATATTACTTTAATATATAATTTTTGATATATTAAATATTAAAGACGGCGTAGATCTTAACTTGAAAAGTATATTGTAAAAAAATATGAATCCCATAATAATGCGCTGGCTGAGAAAATAAACAACTGCACGAATCATCCTGATCAATAACTTTTGTACAGCGTACGGACAGTGGCTAGTATATTATATCAATAAATCTTCTTAACTTCTCAACACTCTACACTCTATCTTTTTTTAAAATTTTTTTTAATTTTTTTTATTAAATAATTTTTATATGAATAGTAAATAAAAAATTTGAAATATTTAAAAAAAATAAATTAAAAAAAATTTTAAAAAAATATTAAAAAATGTGGAGTGTGGAGTGTGGATGAATAGTAGGAGGTTGTGTAGTAAAACTTTTTTTTTTTCCTACAAACAGTAAAAAAGATTAGATATGAGTGAAGTCCTAATTCGAGTTATATAAATTGCATTTATATGGCAAGAACATTCAAAAAATATCTATTCTCCACGTGATGCTGACTATTAATTATTAAATTAATCAATATTACGTTAGTTTTAGAGGGTACAAATTTTCCATAATATCTTAAAAAAATTTGGACCCCTTATAAAAAAAATTATAATAATATTAAATATAGTCATAAGTTGTGCACAAACATAGGGTCTATTATTAAAAAAATTAATTAATTTTTATATAGATCTCAGATTTATTTATTTTTTTTAAAAGAACTGCGTGACATTTATATACTCTATTATTACAAATATTATTTTTCTAAAAAATTAACTTTTTGTATGAATCCCCAGTTATGCACCATGTTTTTCGAAGGAACATGGTAGAGCTTATAAATTATTTTTCCTTAAATTACTTTTAATTAAAAGATTTGTTAGAAAGTGAGGTAAAAGTGTAATATATATCATTATTTTTAAAATTATAAAATAATAAATCAATATTCAACATGACAGACTTAGTCCTAATCAGGGGTCAGAGTTAGTGCATGTTTAGGATTTTAATAAGTTCTATTATTAAAAAATTATTTACATTTTGTTAACTATATGTTTAAAATACTTCAAAACATATTATATTTGTTTAGAAATTAATTAAAAAAAGTATTTTTTGATGTAGAAATTATGATCATTTGATTTTTTTTAAAGATTATGACCATATTTTTTAAAATTTGAAAGTTGTAATTATTTAAAAATTGTATCGATATTTTTGCTCATAGGCAATTTTTTAAAAATTTGAACTACATTTCAGATTATCTGAAAAAGTTATCAAACGTGCTTTTTAATTATTTGAGATTAAAAAATATTTTAATATATAATACTCAAGCAATCTTATTTTTTTATTAAATTTTTTTAAAAATTATTTAAAATTTTTTTAAAACTCTTAAGGCAATTACAAATGTGCCCTTAAGGGGTTAACGTTATAAATGAGTGTTACTACTGTCAAGATCTTGATAAGGACATGGTATTATGGGGGTCACGTCGATTCGGCATGTACTCCATGGACCTGTCCCTTTTATCCCATGTCTAAAAAGCCGAGAGTTACAAACCAACGGTTCAGGTTTATACCCTCTTAAAGCAATTTACATCCGGACCGTAACTTTGGGCCCCCACCTTCGCTTTCCTTTGCTTCTTGTCCTCATTATCTACTCGGAACTGTTTTTCTTCTTTTTATTATTATTAAAAATAACATAATTTAGCGGTGGAAAAACATTACCCGTCGTAAACACAGGAAAAAAATATTTAAATATTTTAAACAGATTTTATAAAAATAAATTTATAAATTAATATAAATTAATGTGATATGTTCATAAAATTATTTTTATTATAAAATAACTGCATCATCATATCATTTTATGAATTTATTTTTATATAATAACTTTATAACTGTAACACTTCTCTTCATTTAACTTCTCTCTATCTTATATATATTAAGATATTAATAATGGTTCATTAAGTCATGGTTTTAACAGTTCCATATAATATTATAGGGCATACAGGCTGTCTATAACGCTTCAAATTATAAAAAAAAAATTCATTTAGAAAATTATAGAGCATCATAAATTATAATCCTTAACCTAGACTCCCTATAACTTTTTAAAAATATGCTTGATAAGGAAAAAGATTTAATAAAATAAATATATAAATTGATATGATTTAACATAATATATTAGATTATAAAGAAATTTTTACTATAAAGTATAAGTCTAATTTATGATATTGTTACAAAAAAAAAAGAAGTCTAGCATATTATATGAAATAACATTAATTTATATATTTTTTTAAAATATCTTTTTTGTTGCAGTACTTTCTCTAACTTCTTAGAAAATTTTATTTAGTCTATATATTTAATAACCGGGTAATGTTATATACAATCATGAGTTTTGTAAACTTCACGCACTATAGTTTAACAAATAAGTAAGATCTATTATTAAAAAATTAATTTTTTTTATATGAGTCTGATATTTATTCATTTTTTTCAAAACGAGTGTAGTACTTGTGCACTCTGTCACTACTAGCATTACTGTTAAGATAAGAGAGGACTAGACGGTCTTTAAATTCTTATTGTTTGATATATATTTAGTACTTTCTGATTCTACTTATGTCTTTGGTATTTTATGTGAGAAGTGTGCACGTGAAGTGGCACAATAGATGTGGATGATTTGAAAAAGAAAATGGAAATTACAAGTCTCATACATGACAACCAGTTGAAAAGGTTTAGGAGTGGCACACAAAGCCACCCTAGCGACACTATCTATAATCCTTTTAGGCTGTTAAGGGTCGATGGAATAAGACCGGGGCAATGTACTTACCTTGAGAAAAAAGCAAGTGTCTCGCTCTTGCAACTTGCAAGACTACCGGTGTTAATTAAAAATTTTGTGAATATTTTGAGATATAAATAATAAAATAATTTATGAATAGTAATAAAATAATTTATAAATAATAGTAAAATAATTTAAGGTAAAATGTTAAAGTTGAATAAAAATATTATAAAATTAAAATATTATTATATTATTTTTTAAATATTATATTTGTTTTAAAATTTGAATTTGTTGAAAAATGATAAACACGGGTACTTTGCACAATATTTTACACAATAATGTTTTAAAATGAGGAGTATTTTTGTAAACTATCTTATAAAAATAACATCATTTTTTAAAAATATCCTTATTTTACAATATGTGTTGTGAAATGTATTGTGTGGGTACCATTACTCTTTTTTGTTTTGTTTGAAAGTTTGAAAAAATTATAATAATTAGATAAAAAAGTTGAGAATTTGAAAATTGAAAATTGAAAATTATATTTGAATGATGTTTAGATATTGGAGATGAAACCATCTCAACATCCAAACGAGTAAGAAACATGGACACATGATCAAGGCATTGGGACTTTCGTGGAGAGGACGAGTTCTAGATTTTGAAGCTTGGATATACAAGTATTCTCGTATATTCTAAGTATTATCACATATTTCTTTTATAAATATCACACAAATATAAAAATATTTTTAATTTCAAATTTTCAGTTTTTTTTATTTAATCATTACTAGTTTTCTAAAGTCCTAGACAAAAAAAAAAAATACAACTTTTTTAAATTTCAAAACAAAAATTATATTCAACAATTTTTTTAATATTTTTATTCTACTTTTTTTTTCTCATTTTTCAAAACCGAATAAAATATCTTAACTCAAATTATTTCACAACTACTCACAAATATTCTGAAATATTTTAATAACCTTAAACTCCCATAATAATACAAGTTTTATCTCTTATCCTTTCTATCTTGCAACAAAGAGAGACAAATGAGAGCTTGTAATGTACAAGTATTATTGAAGTAAAGTTTCTTTCCAATTTTGTAACGCAGGATCACATAAATCTCTGTCGTATTAATATTAGCAATTTTCCCTTTATTTTTTCATACTATGACTACGCTTCTCCTTTCTAGTTTCTTGACATCATTTTCAAGTCCTACGACCGACTTGTTGGGTCCAAAATTTGGTATAAACTGATCCATATGAGACATTAATGGATTATGGTCCTCACACAATTAAACTTCTTAAAAATGACACACGAACCCACCCTAATTATATCCTACCCTTAATTTGCTTAAAAGATTAATAATTAATAATTAATAACTTTAGAAAACTCAACGAAATTATTTGGAAATCTTCTTTTAAAAACCAAAGAAATTTATGGGCGCCTAACACAAGGATAGTTTTGTTTTATTTTGTCTTGTTTTTTAAATAACAATGTGATTGAAACTTTCCTAAAGGACGGTGCTACACCCACCATGAGAGAGAGTCCCAATAAGCTTATTTGGTATTTTTATTTTTATTTTTTTCATAAATTTTTTTTATCCTCTTAATTTTTTTTTAAAAAAAATCAAAATATCATTAAAAAATATTTCTTAAACCATTAAATTTTAAAAAAAAAAGTGTCAAATAAATGTCTCGGAACCACCTCTCGGTGTCCAAGCATTTTCCTTACGTAAAACAAGAAAGGAAGGAAATTAATAAAAAAAATAAAAATCCCGATTCCCCATCAATTATTTTTTCCTTTCTTTTATGAGTCCTGGTACCGATAAAATACAGACGATGGAAATGCACTTTTTTATTTTTATTTCAACCATTTCTTATATATTTTTAAACATTAAAAAAACATTAGTACACTAATAATCACGTATTTAATTATTAAATTAAAATAAATAAAAAATAAAGATCACAATCAGTTAATTTTATCGATTACTTTATAGGCCTAACTGACATTTTCCTTCCTTTTTTAAGAGGATAGAAATGCATCAAGGAAAACACTACATAAAATTGCACTCAACCTTATGATTTTGCCCTCTCAAACTTACCACTAATGCAAATTGTATTTTTTATTTTATTTTTCTGTTTCTTTCAAAAAAATTTAAATATCGCTAAATATTTTTTAAAAATAAAAAAATACACCACTTCACTAATAATCATTTTCTTCACCATTAAAAAATAATAAAATAAAATAAAATATCCAAGTAGTAACTAATTTGAGAGGGCAAACTCATAAGGCCTAGTATCATTTTTCATAATTTTTCAATTTTTGAGTTGGACAATGCTAGGGGGATCGAGAATGGTGTCCCTGTATCGACAAGTGTAAATGCACTTTTATTATTATTTTTCCTTTCAAATATTTTTTAAAATATTTTTAAATATCTAAAAAGAATATAAATTCATTAATAATCAATTTCTTAACTATTAAGTAAAAAAAACACCATTCTCGGTCCCCTTATCATTTTGCTTTTGAGTTTTATATGAGTAAAACATAGTTATAAAATGATGATAAAGATAAAAAAAAAAAAAAAAAATTAAAAAGAAGAAGAAGAAGAAGAATTATTATAAAAACTTCATTATCGGTTACATTTGGTATGCTAAATAGTATCCATGCACCAAACCCGTTATTTTCCTTGCATACTCCTGTGGAACAGTGGGCTCTCTGCCTCTATCATGTGCACTCAATTCTATCTACAAGTAACTTGATTTTTAATTATTGATACAGATACAATTATTTTATAATTTGTGTAGAAAATTTTAAATAAATCTTATTATTATTATAAATCTATTTGAATTTGAAAATTAACTATTTTTTATTAAAAATTGTGTCAAAATTGTAAAATAGTTTTATATGTGTGTGTGTGTATATATATATATATATATTTATTTGTTTATGTCTTCCTTTTTATATGCATGTGCTTATAGTGCCACTGATCAATTTCTACTGATATCTTAGGTGCCATTAGGATACTGAGTTGAGATGAGATGAGATGAATTGAGATGAAAGTTTAAAATTGAATAAAATATTATTAGAATATTATTATTGTTTTGAGATTTGAAAAAGTTAAATTGTTTATTATATTTTGTATGCGAATTTGAAAAAGTTGTAATGATGAAATGAGATGAGATGGAACACTTATTATATTCGAAATTGTAATGATGAAATGAGATGAGATGGAATACTTTCTTATCTAAAAGAAAAAATCTATTCATCATCTCTTTTATCATCATCCTCTCATCATCTCATGATATGACATTAGATAATAAGTTCATAAGTAAAATATAATAAATAGTATCTAATAATTTAATGCAACATCATAGAATGTTAAGAGGATGATGAAATTTTGAATGATGAAATTTTGAATGATGAGTAGTATTGCTCTATATAAAAAGAGTGGATGTGTTTCAAATTTTTATACTCATTTTCCCTCACTTTTGAGCTGAAGTTACGAGGCAGGACTATTCACTCCTATCAACCACACGATTCTAGATTGTCAATATTTCCCTTGGGATCATCGGTTTATAGTTGTTTGACTCAAGCTTAATGGTCATCTCTGTTAAGGATTAATGGTTGTTCAAAGCCATTTCATGTTTGGCAATGGAGGGACCAACGACTTGTGGGTAGAATGGCAAACATCAACTATTATCCATAATTTGACTAGGAAATGCGGTGTCATTTCTTCTCGGAAAAATCTACTCAGCCTCCCCCATTTTGTCTACATTGCACAAATGTATTGATGTGTTATTATTATTATTTTTTGGCTATTTCTCTTTCTTTTCGAATCCCCCCCGGGCCATCTTCTGGTATGCCCTCTTCCTGGATCTCCACGTTCTCCCCATTTCCCTTTGAGTGATCCCTCCTCATTTTCTCCCTTCACTGAAAAATTTTCAAAGATTTATGTACCTAAATGAGAAATAGTAGGTAGCAGAGTTCATTTCTTTCAATAACTGCTTCCATGGGAGAACTATGAGAGCCCTTGCATTGACAAGCAAAGATAATTACTGATCACCCTTTGAGCCTATCATGCCCGGAGTTACTTTCTTGGAGTACATGAATATAAAATCTGCAACACAATTGATTCAGGGTAGAAAATTTGATGTTGTGTTTGTGGAACTATCTAGGGTGAAAATAAAAGATTTTTCTGATGAAAGGCCAGAAACCCAAAGATAGACAAAAGCATATAGTTATGAGATTATGAGCGACATATTTTTCTATGAAGGGATGGAGAGTTATGCTTTGTTTTCTTCATCCCTATGATCCATACATCTTATCGATTATAAAAAACAGTAGTATAACTTTGTTTAATTGATCCCTCCCATGTATCTTGATATATTTTTTTCTAACCAATTTTGCCTTGTGGTTTAGGCCACAGTTCTTATGAGTTTTATCAAATGTTTATCTCACAAATCCAATGTGGGGACGCGAGGGAAGGGGGGTTGTGGAATTCGAATAAACTATAGGAGAAAAAAAATACATGTCAGCATTTCGTACGGTGTAGACAAAACGGGGGAGGCTATGTAGCTTTACTCTTTCTTCTCGTATCTTCACGTGTCTCGGTATCATATTTATACTGTGTTTGGGTAGTGATCTGACTATTTACTTCTATTTAATATTTTATTATTATTTTTTTAATATTATTTACTATTATTCAATATTTTATCATTACTTTTTCACTAATTTCTTATTACTATTTACAACTCATTTGAGATCATTTGAAATCACTTCAGTACCCAAACATACCCTTAGTCTTGCGTAGTTCATGTCCATCAACTCTCTCTCTCACACTGCTTTCAAAGGTTTGTTAAGGCTCGGTCTTAAGGCAACGACAAGACCTTTAGTAACAACCTGTGGCCAGTTCATTCATGCATTGGAAACTGAGTAATAATTGATGGACCAACATGAATAATATATGATTCATATCTCCTCGTTATTTTAGTATTGGTCTTTTTGCAGTCTCTTAGGGGTCGTTTCCATTGACTTTCGGTTGCATAGGGGATGGACTTAGATATCGCCATCTCGTCCTTTGATTTCTAGACTCTCTAGATTTATATGATGGGCATATGACGAGGCGAGTCTTTTTCTCTCTTAATTGATTGTTGCCGTTCTTCTCTTCTTGAGAGGTTTAGGTGTCTCCATTGGTCTTTCTTTGATGTAGCTAAATATGGTTTTAACATAAAGTTTGATTATATGTCCACATATTATTTTCTTCTTCTTAGAAATTATATTAGGTTCTAATGGTGCCTTTTATATGTTCAAGTCACACTGAGTTTAAGGATTGTTGTTGTTTCTTATCCTCGCTTTGTTGTTGTGTTGATTTTTCATCATCTCTTAAGAGGAAAAGAAGGGGCAAAACCTTTTCTTTCACTTGAAGAGATGCTATGATTGTTACTGAATAATAACTTGTCATTTGGTAGTTGTGGTTCTTCTTTTTCTTTTCCCTTCATTGTGAAAATACAAAAGCTCGCCTCCTAGGCCGGCGCTGCGGATAGCAAAAGTGCTTATCAACTCGGTGAGCACTATGGTGGAAGCATAGAACTTGCCACCTTCGAGAACCTGTGGCCGAGTTTTGAACTTGCCACTATATTCAAGGAGCGTGTCTATGCTCACAGATAGAAGGGCAACTCGTAGGTATGGAGACCCCGAGCTTGAAGCCCACCTACTTGCAACATGCTAAGCAGATGAAACGAGCTCCAGCTTATCATGATGAGCATACATACACAATATACTTCCAAAATTTTTGGATGCAAACTGCATGTTGGAGAATAAAAAAGTGGAGACTCATAAATCTAAAGAACAAATCATGTCTTCGCCCCCAATCTAGCGCCACAAACTTATTTGACATGCACGGTGGGATAACCACCAAACTACATTAATTCTTTGATCAATTCAGCGTCTTCCAATCCATTTTCACGTTTACTTTCAACACAACTACTTGTAATAATTTTCTCAATGATTGTATCATGTGGTCGATCTTCAAATGTGACAAGAGCATGAATTGAAGTTTTAATTATCAAACAAAGCTTATTGAATAGCACAAGCCTTTTATGTCCATGCTTCTCGGACGTTAACATTTATCATTCAGATATTAGGGTTGGAAATATTATTCAACTTATAATTACATGGAAGCTTATCAATCAAACCAGACGAACGCATTCATGGAAGCTCAACTGACCAAAACCTACATAGTAGAAAACTCAGCAAAAAGAGAAGGGAGCATGGCACAATATACCAAGGGAGAAAATTGTAGATATTGATTGCAATTATGAGAAGGGCACGTGCAAGCTAGGTACGTACGTGGCTCCCCATGCATGCAATTATGATCAGTAAATATTTCTTATTTAGAAAATAGCTAGATTCTTCAAAACAAGCATAAATCATGATATTAGATATTATTATATATATTATATTATATGATATTACATATTTTACCAAATCAAATCAAAAGAAAATTAATAGAGTACACGAATACGATCTTTCACACAAGAGGGAGCTACCAGCTGGAACACCGTAAATGCCAATAAATATTTTTCAGAAACAATATTACAAAATTCGGTGTCGACAAAAAGAAAAAATAAAGAAGCCAAAACAGCATGGAAGTAATTGCATGCAAGAAATTAAAGGTAAGAAGAGGGGTAATGTGTAAGAAGTGAAGTGTACGTATAATTAATGTTGTTTTGAAATGCCACGTCATGAATTCATGAATGAATGTGTTGAAGTCACACCAAAAATCATATGTTATTTTAGAAATTTAATTATCAGCACGTGATAGCAGACAAAAAGAAGCTACCTGTTATTATTTTAAGTTCGATTATGTTAATGTTTAATCACTTTTTATTAGTGGAAGAGTCTCTTTCTTATCATTGATTATGTTAATGTTTAATCACTTTTTAAGTTCGATTATGTTAATGTTTAATCTCTCTCTCTCTCAACCATGCATGAAAAACCCATGCATGGAGTCTGAGCTTTTTCTAAGCTGAAGGGCCCCAGTGCGGTGGCTAACTTTTGTTGACCATAACATGAAGAAAACATCACAATATATGAGGGGGGCCCACTTTAGGCCCAAGTTCGTAAAACTATGAACCATCCACTCTTTTCAATAGATCAACAAGTAAAGCTCGTGCTATCAATTATAATAAAAGAGTAATGTTCATGTTAAGTCTGGTCTAATCCTTTTGAAAAAAATAAGATTTATAATTAAAAAATTAATTAATTTTTTTTCATATAAATTTTATATTTATTCATTTTTTTAAAGTGATTGTATGATACTTGCGTACTCGAGACTATAACTATAATTTCTTATAATAAAAAGAACCTATACGTACATAAACAGTAATTTTCCTCCAAGTTTTGTTTTTCCATTGTATTCCTCTTTATTCTTATTTTTCCCTTTTTATCCATGTCATTGTATTTCTTCTATTTAAAAAATTACATTTTTATCCTTTTATTTTTTTACTTTCTCCCTGAATATATCTTTTTTACACTCACTTATTCCCTTCAAATTGCTTAAAATTTTATTTTATAATTTTCTTAATAAAAATTATGAAACAACTTATTTGAACTAATCTATTATTCTTATAATCGACCCCAATACATGTAAATAATTTGGAATCATTTTTATAACGACCTTCTGTTATTTTATTAAACTTTTATTTACTTATCTCATTCTCTTTGGAGACAAGAGGAACATCCTAACTATGTTTTTATTATTATGACAATATGTGTTATTTTATTTGTGGGGAATGGAATAAGTATTTCAAATTGTATAATTTTTTTTTTGAACGAATCATTCTTCCTATTTTTTATACTTATCTTATTTTATTTCTATATTGATGATACAAATACTCTAAATTCATTCCATACATGAGCATCTACCTTATTTGCAACACATGACAGATCAAACTTCTAAAAAAGAATAGATCATTCAACTTACTGTAGACATGGATTAATGGAAAAAACAACGTTACAAAAAACTCAACATCGTTTCCATTCGTGCTGTAGAAGAAACAACAACATAGTTCTTGAATGAATGCATCCTCCAAACTACACAACAGCCACTTTGATAGTCCTATAAAACATTTACATCCTATGCAAAACTTTTAAGATAAAAGCTATAATTTCACTTCCTATATGTTGCTTATTTTGCTAAACTTATGTTTAGTTATAATCTATTTTAAACTAATAGTCTTTTGCTTAGTACTCCATAAATAGAATGTAATTATTATACATCTTCATACAATAATTACTTATTACTTAAATATAATATTCTTACAATATTTTTTTTCAACTAAAAAAGCGTGCCTTGCATGTTGCACCTTAACTAGTATTAATAAATGTACTTAAAATAAATGATGAAGTATTCATTAGTAGCCGTTTTATTCTTTAATTCATTCTATAGTTTCAATTGTCTTTTATCGATTATGTTCACTTTTTTGGTTTTATCATATGGGAAAAAAAAAACATGGTAGGTTAAGTGGTTTACATGTGAGAAAGTCACGTGGATATGTAAATTTTTTGTACCTACAATTAGCATTGCTCCAAAGGCATATAAGTATCATTTTCTCTATGGTTTTTGCTTGCCCTTTGTAGATTGTCTTATTTCCAGCATCATACATGCAAGAATTAATAAAACATGGTCCTATATTCTCTTGGCTAATAGACTGCAATATGATCTGAAAGAAGATATGTATCACATGATTTTCAAATAGATCGCTAATTATATATATATATATATATATATATATATATATATATATATATATATATATATATATAAGCTATGAATACGTTCTTTGCATTGTGCATGCAATATTTCATTTACGTAAAATAGAAAAATTATACTCAACAGCATTATATCATATATCTGCTGAAAGAAAAAAAAATAAAAAGATAAGAAAATAAAAGTAATTGTGTGATGTAAAATGAGTGAGTAGCAGAATTCCATAAAATATTTTTATTTTTATTTTTACTGATTATATTTTACATGCTACACGTCCCGGTCCTTAATTACAGAACATGCCGTTGTGATCACTAGTCAACTCAAAAGAGGCAGTGCCCTGAAAATGTGTGATCGATTACTGTACCCAACAACGAAAGTAAAGCCAAATCTTACAATCTTACAACCCATGCAATAACGGGGATCGAGGTCCCCAACGAAAAACCAAGAGACGAAGCTAGCTATAGCTAGAGGGTACGTACTTGCATCTGCAATCTGCATTGCCAAAGTCTGGCCGGCTGCCTCTAGTGCCGGCCTGTACGTACGTACTGTCCAGTCAAGGTGCGTGCATGGTAGTCATCTTCGTGCATGCAGTGAGCTTTAGGCTCGCTCTTTTTAATAGTGAAATTTTTTAATATCATCTTATTTTATTATTATATTTTTTAAAAATTTAAATATAAAATATAATAAATAATTTTATTTTTTTAAATTTTTAAATAATAATTATATTAAAAAATAATATTTTATTTTATTTTTATTTTAATTTATCTAATTTCAATTCACTATCTTTATTGATCGACACATAAATATAAAAAGATAAAACCCATAAAAAGAAAAGGATCGAGCTTTACAAAAGTAAATACTAATAGCTACTCAGCTAGCCCTGCTACGATCCATCTTCTCCCACAGTTACCTCACCAGCTTACCCCTTTTTTTTTTTTTTTTTCCTTTTTCTTTCAGTTTTAGGGTTTCTTTTTTCTTTTTACTTGTTGGCATGATTTTATAAGGTACGTATGTTACCTGCAACTATATTCATGTGAAGGTGTATTCTTTTTCTTTTTTCAAAGGGCTGTTAATTAAAATCGTATAAGTTTGACTATAAACCCTAATTCAGTCCGATGTAATGTCTCAATCGTATTGTCCAATTTGTTTTTCTTCTCCATCATGACTAGAGTTGGTAAGGATTGTGGTTCAAATGGCGGTGCTTTATCACCTAATTAAGTTGAAATAAACCCAACCATTTTTGTCTTTGTAAAAATAGAAAGATGAGACGACATCCTAGCTATCATTTGTTGTACTTTTAATGCCATATTATATTAGATATATTCCTTTTAGAGAGGAGAAAAAAGAAGAAAGAAAGAAGCATAGCTTGAAAAAGAGCTTGTCCGGCATGAGATTAGCCTCATTTCAAGCCAACAAATACTCCTATCTATATATATATATATACACATAAATTAATATAGATAAAGGCTTAAAGCTAGCTAATTGGCAATTGGCAAGCATACATGTTGACTATTTGATCAATCACAGCTGGCCGTAATAAGAAATTAATCAAGCATGCAACTTGTCTGATCTAGATCTAGCCACCCCCCCTAGCTATATATAGTCATGATACTTGTTCAACAACAAATTAAAGGTAGCAGCCACCGCGCGCCTCTACAAACAAACCGACTTTGAGCTGCATGCTGCATGCATGCATGATTCCTGAAAGCTAGCAGCAGCTGGCGGCCTTTTTGCCCGTTGGTACGTATAACACTATAAGACAAATGTAGATTCGATCGATCGGCACGCTTAGCTTGAGTCAATTTTTAATAATTACACCTCTAAACATGAGTAGGAATTTTTATAGAAATCTAGGACGTTTTCTCTTTGACGACTTGGGTTGCCGACACAAACGATAAGTATACCGTAGCTAGCCTGCATGCATGCATGGCGCATGACATTTTTTAAACTAACCATGCATGAATAATATGACAGAAAGAAGGAAAGAAAGAAATTAAGGGCATTCGGCCGGAGTTCATACTCATGATCATCATGTATATATATATCGAAGTCATGTCATGATCTAGCTTATAGATGTTTCATGCATGCAGTTTGCTCCATCTAATCTTGCCAGTTGTCTATCGAAGTTAATAATGGCTGTTTTGATCTGGTCCATCCATGCATTTCCATGATGATTTATAAAGATTAATTTGGAATCGAAGAACATACATAGCTAGCTAGCTAGCTAGCGATCAACTTAAAATGTTTGAATCACCATCTTATATTATCTGTTAATATAATACGCAGGTTACTAATTTATAATATAAAAATTTTTGTAACATAAAATACATATCATATCAAATTACATCAATTTATAATATGTTTTTTTTATAAACAAATTCCTTCATAGATCAAATAGTTTTTTGTAATTAAAGATGCTTAACGTAAAGAACTGATCATATGAAATAGATAGAGGGGATGCATGGCTGATGATCGGGACCACCACTTACAGGCCAAAATGATATATATGCATGGCTTCGAGTTATCAATTGTTTCTGTACTGGGTTTTTGGCACTTTTTTCATGGCCGTTTCTGAAATTTTTTTCTTCATTAAAGGCACGTACGTACAGTAGTACTACTTTTTAAATTGGCCATTGATGATATTCATGGTCCCTGGCTAACTTTATATATGCATGCACGTGGACCACCCCTCCTCCAAGGTCTACCTTAGGTTATAAGGGGACCATCATGTGTTTCTGACATTAATTTCTTTAATTATGTAACATGCAGAAAACGAACGCTGAGTCGATATCATAGCAGCTAGCAAAATATAATTAAAATAAAAAAATTTACATTTTCTCACGTGATATTAATAATTTCTTTTCAATTCCATTTAGTATTAACTAAAGCCCTTTAATTTCCTGTTTGGTTGTTTCCATTTTATTTCTTCTTTTAAATGAAAAGATCTAGACCACACGATCGAGTACTTTCGAACATTAACCCTAAACTAATTAAACTTGTGGGTGTGGAAATAAAGGGGGGTTTTTTTTTTCCTTTTTGGATCACCGACTGATCATACTATATGTGTTGATATTGGGTTCTGATTATGAAAGAGAAATTACTGAAACGTACATGCACAATTCATGATCCGCAACTCATTGTTGGTTGGCGTGGCTGTATGCACGTTTTACAGAAAAAACTAAAAAAAGAAAAGAACACCCACAAAAAAATATAATATATAATATAATAGATTTGTCTTAGGATAGTACAATGGAACCTATCGATTACGCACGTTTGATATCACCGCAGATTCAAACGCAGACATGGTGAATTTGGGCACACTACTTTTCCTTTTAAGTCCGTGAATTACTGTGGATAAAATTTCAACCCAGCAACAACTACTCTTGGAACGTAGGCCCATCAATGTCTGTCTCGTATGAGACTCCAATCGCAATTTGGGTCCAACAGCATGATGATCAATTCTTTTATAACGTTATTTAGATCATAGCCCCACTTCCCCACATAACAGTTCCTTCGAAGAAGTATGAATTATATGAGTAATGCTATAAATTATAATATTCTTATTTCACTATCTGATTATAATATATGTAAAATATATCATCATTTTTATCATATATATTTTTTTAATTAAGATTAGTGAATAATGTCACCTCAACATAGTAAGATGAGAGTGTAGTTTAATGAACTTTCTATAAATTATATATATACTCTCATTCGATTTCTATCATATTATGTTAACGTAACATTGTCCATTAATTATTAGTTTTCTACTCTTATTTTTAAAATGACAAATTTATATAGGTACTAATAATTAAAACAATTAATGAACACAATATTTTGAAAAACTCTTCAAAAGAAAAACCACTTCAGTTGCTCACACTACAAGAAAAAAGGCTTTTTGCGGCGATTTTATGACTGTCGGAAATAAAATCGCTGCAAAAAAGATTTAATTTCGGCGATTTTAAAATTGTCGCACGATTTTTACATAAAATTTTGAAATTATCCTTTTGCGGCGATTTTATTAATTTTTTGCGACAGTCATATTCGCCGCAAATAATTTTTTTGGTCTTTTTGCAGCGATTATTGAGTTTTTGCGACGAAAAATTCGCCGGAATACCAAAAATTTTTTTCCGACGATTAAATAATCGTCACTTTTATGCAGGCAGACATTTGCAGCGATGTAAAATCGCTGAAAAAAATTATTTGCAGCGATTTTAAAATCGTCGGAAAAAGATTTGCTGCAAATTCATAATATTTGCGGCGAATTTCGAATTTCACCGCTATTTCATTAGGACGTTTGGAACTAGTGATGGAATCCACTTGTGCAGCTTTTTCCGGCAATTTTTTAGTCGCCGCAAAAGCTTAGTTTTTAGAGCCATAGGAGTTTCGCTGCTTATAATGTGAATATTTGCGGCGAGGATTTAGATATTTGCGGCGACATAAAAACGCCGCAAATACCTAAACCTAAAATTAAAATCCCCGCTCGGGCTCCTTTCCCTCCAGCCCTTCGCCCCCCCCCCCCTTTTCCCTCCCTCCCGAACTCTTCCTTCTGGTTGAAGCAGAAAAATCGCCGGTAAGCACTGTCCGTCGCGAGCGGCCCCACCATGCCACCGCCATCTCACCTCGACGGCACCCCCTCGTTCTCCCCCAGCCCCTGGCCTCACCTCTCTCTCTCGGATTTCTCTATATCGCCGCCACTAGGGGCGCCGTTAGCCGCCAACCACACGTCGATGCCGTTGCTAGTTCTCCGTTGGAGCTCCTTCTCCTCCACGCCTAGCCCAGCAGCCCGAGGCCCTCCCTCTCTCCCTTGCTCTGTTCGCAGCCCACGGCCACCGGCTCTGCCCAGCGCCACCGTGCTCCTCCAGAGCCACGACCACCCCTGAAATCGTCTGGTAATATATATTAGTTGGCTGCAATTTGGGTGCATTATGAGATGGTTGATTATGTATTCTACCGCAAGATCTCATTGTCCTTTTGATGATGTTTTTGTATTTTATTTGTTTAAGCTTTATTAATAATGGATCAAGTTATGATTATAGTTTATTGTTCTGTGCATATAATCTCATTGATTAATGTTTATTATTAATGTTCTGTTAACACCAGATGATAACCGTGTTGTGGCTTCTCAAGTAAGTAAAAGACTCATAAAAACTCAGACACATCCTTTGTACAATGCAATTACTTCTGAAAACTTCACATGTAATAGATGTAGAGCTGTTAGTTCTTGTCTTTAAGAAATGGATTTGTCAAAATTTACTTGGAAGTATGAGACTCAGTTTTTCATGTTATATCAACTTTTGCAAAGTAACAGTTAAGAACAAAAATAATAATAAATTCATCCCATTTCAAGTTTCTAGTATTAGTTTTGTCAATGGCATCATTCCAGAACTGGCAATTTGTAACTCTTGCTTCCTGTACTGTTAATTGTAATCTTGGTTATTGGCATGTGTAAATATAAAATTTGAACTTTGCCATTTTCATATCTGCCTTTTAATGGATTTTTTCTCCCCCAGGTTGAGGTGGATTTTTTATTTTTATTTTTTGTTTTTGCTCCTGATATGTTACTCATGCTGTTTTTGGGTTCCCTTTTTAGCCACCTTGACCGTACCTCTGTAATGCAGGTTGCCCTACGGGTAGAAGCCTTGTTTTTGGGTATCACCGGATGAACCAGTTGATGTAACAGCAAGCTTCAAATTCAAGAACCTCCGCTAGGTATTTTTCAACCCAATGTATATAAGCTTGTTAATTAGAGGGCCGATATAATTTTTTATTTTGCTAAAGTTTACAAGGGGGTTAACTAAGTTTAAAGTAAAGACATGAATAACAATATTTATAGCAAGGATAATGAAGGGTGGAATATTATGCTAGCTAGAGAGAGAGGGAGATTATTTTAATTAAAGCCGAAAGTTAAGCTGGCAGCTAAAGTTAATTATTAGTTCTTCCTTCTTCGTGAATATTTAAGGGAAGAAAGAGCAAGGGTAAGGTTGGCTGTTCTATTTTCAATTTCAAGATCATGTGCATGGCATGGAGAGGCTCCCTTCATGCCGCTTTTTGAGTTGTTTTGGAGTACTTTAATATATAATGTGGTCCTAATTGACTTAATTAAATAAATCAAGTACCCAACAATTAATTGGCATAAATTAATGGGGGTCATCTTTATCCCGACACTTAAAACCCATGTTTCCGAACTTCCAACTCCTCTTTAATTAGATGCTAATTGTTGATGCCAAATTGATGAAGATGAAGAACAGCTAGCTGCTAATTGGAGATTAAGATTTCACATGACTTAGCTTAGCTAATCAAAGCTCTGCTGCCCTTGATTGAGGAAGATGCTAAAAAAAACTAATAATAACCCTTCATGAACATATGTAAGCACATTTGGAATTCATCTTCCTTAGCATGCATGCGGTATGAAAGTATAATGTATAGCATGATCTAATTAACAATTGGTTTTTATAGCTAGTTTTTTACATATCATCATCAACAATAATACCTATATATACTTCCATTTTAATTTGTGTATCAATTTGGCAATGAATAAATTTATTGATAAAAGCTATATAATCAGTATATTGATGGACTTGTTTTACTGGATTTTGATTCTTCATTGAGATGGAAAGTTACCGAATAAGAGTTTGTGTGAAGTCGGGGTACTTGTTGGGTTATGAGAATGGTAAACCAGAAGCAAGATCAAACAACTTTATGTTCGGTGCTCCTAATGTTGTAAGTTCACTTCTTATTTCTATGCTAGGATGAAAATTTAATTAAATTGCAGCATATTCTTTTGCCTAGTATGATAATGCTATGCATACATATCGCTAGGGGGATTAATTAATTGCATTGGCTATAATACCATTATCTTTCCTAGGAACAGTTCGTCCGATGATAGTTTAAATTTCACTATCTTTTGCCTACTATGATAGTGTCTATGCATAATGCATCACTTTATGATATCCCCACCTCCACCCTCCTTTTCACATCTAAGGTCTAAAAGTTTCTAATTTTCTGGTGTAAAACTTGGTAGTTCTCTTACAATATCTGCTGTAAATTTCTTGGTTATGAAATTAGAAGCTAATATTGGAATACTTAGGTTATGCTTGGAAGATGAGATAAGATGAGAATTTTTAAAAATTTTATTAATAGTGTTAAGATGAAGTTTTAAAATATTATTTTTTAATATTATTATTGTTTTGAGATTTGAAAAAGTTAAATTAAAACTTGAAAAAGTTGAATTGTTTATTATATTTTATATGGAGATTTGAAAAAGATGTAATGATGAGATGAGATATAAATGAGATAAAATTTCTTACCTTTGTTGCCAAACATAACCTTAATGAAAAGTTCAAGATGTATTTTTTATTTTCATAACAGCAAAAATCAATTGGTTCAGCCCACCTGCATGTGTGTGTATATACAAACTTATATATATGGATATGTATGCAAGTAAATCTATAGAGTGGGTAAGTTATAAATGATTGGGGCTGTCAGCATTTTTTATTGGTCATTACATCAAGTCCTTTTGATCTTGAAGTTTACTTTGCAGGCATGGGAATGCTGGTAGCTTACCATCAGTAATTGGAGCTCATGTGCAACTTACCATGAGTAAGAAAAATTTAATACATTAGAGCTTTTAGACTTGCATTTTTTTTTTGCCCAGTGAATATAGAAGGCAGTTACTCATGCTGTTTTTGGGTTCCCTTTTTAGCCACCTTGACCGTACCTCTGTAATGTATATATGTGATGTTTAGTGATTAAAGTTAGTTTGAAGTTAATAAGTTATGTGTAGAGCCATCGATTGGATGTTTCCATGTTGATGGACTACTAAGTATTTTTGGGCTTGAATGAATGGATCTTTCCATGCTAACTTGAATGAATGGAGGAAGGGCTTTTTAAATTGAATTTGAGTAGGATATGTGTAGTATTCTGTTTTGTGCACTTTTTTTTTTTATTTTCTGAAACATCATTTCCGGCGAAATAAGTTCGCCGGAAATAATTTTTTAAACATAAAAGTTTATTTGCGGCGACATAAAATCGCCGCAAATACTTATTTTCAGCGACATAAATAGATACTACCGACATTTTGGAAAACCGTTGAAAAAAGAGACCTTTAGCTGCGATTAATTTTCACAATTGCGACGATTTATTTCGTTGATTTTGGTCTTCTCGGCGATTGAGTTTGAATACGGGAGTCCTATTTGCGACGAATTCAAAGCCTATTGCAGCGATTTTAAATCGCCAGAAATATGAATTTTCCCGACGATTTTTTAGTATCGCTGAAAATTCTCTGAATCGTCACTTTTAAATCGTCGAATGGTAGGCGATTTTAAATCGCCAAGAAAGAGTAAACCCAGCGATTTTATAGGGTATTTTCGACGATTTTACGCGCTGAAAAAGACCTGATTTCTTGTAGTGTCAGCCACCTCACCACCTTCACTATGGAAGTAATTGATCATTATAATCAGATTTATAAAAGTTTTGTTGACTCTAAACCTGACTTGCAATCCCACGAGTGATTCATTCAATCTTTACAACCACGACACCTCTAGATCAAATCCTTACAGTTAACAAACACGTCCACACCAATGATGATTAGTATAGGCTCAGTATCTCACACTAGTAGTTTTCTCTAACAAGTAACATGAAATATTATATTTTTTAAAAATATTTAGAGGTTGCTTAGAAAGCTTGTGCTTCCTTATGCTTAAATAAAAAGGCTTAAGATTATGTCTAACTTGGATTACACGATAAGCATGATTCAATTCAAATTTTCTCATGTTTACTTGATGAGCCCGTGTTTTCACTTTAGTAAATATTAGAATATATTTGTGGAGGATAAAGTACCCGGCCTGCTGAAGGCTAGGCTTAGCCTACCAAGTCACATTAGAGGAGAAAATAGAGAGGAGGAGAGTGGGAGATAAGAGAGGACTATGGATCAAAAGTGTTAGAGGAGGGGGTTAGAAGGAAGTGGGAAAAAGAATGGATGCTCAGACACACCAAGGTTCAGGCCTCACCTTTGCTGACAGACACACAAAGAGACCAGTCACATCATGGCAGGCAGGCACGTGCAATAGGAAGTAAGATAAAAGCAAAGGATCAAACGACGAACGGCCTCTCTCTAGATCTTCTTCTTCTTTCATCTTTTTCTTCAACCTCTTGAGGAAGATATTTTCTCCAGTAGGAAGAATTCCAATTTTCTTTATACAGTAAAAAATGAGAGACTATGAGAGATTGTAAACAACTATATTATAGTAGATTTTTCCTCCCCAAATACCTGTAGACGTAGGTAACATGCCGAACCACGTAAGTCTGTGTGTCCCTTTATTTTATTTTCTTTGTACTTATTTTTCATTCACTGCCATGAACGTATGTATCGACATCGTACAGCAGCGTCAAAACATTGCTGGAGGCTCCAAATAATACCGACCAAGGCCCAAGTCAACCAATGAACTGGAAATAATTTTTTTTCCATTTCGACCTGTTGTACGATTTTTCCAGAATCAACAATATTAACATATTATTTTTATATTTATAGATAGATAATATAGATAGATAATAATATCACAATATTACAATAAATACAATATCAGTGTGTATTCACGCATATTTTTAATTGACAAAAGCCTCAAGAAGAAGCATACGTAGGTAGCAAATGATACACCATATTTTCATAAAATTTTGAGTAATTGTGTATTAAGTTAAGAGAAATGATATTTGTAATTATGAAGTGTGTAAGTATTTTAAATTTATTTAAAAATAAAATAAATATGAAATTTATATGTAAAAATTAATTTTTTAATAATAAATTTTATTTCTTTTTTAAAAGAATGTACGGAATTTATATAATTTATAAATGTATCTAATGATACTCTTGAATTAATTGTAAATTCAGTATCTCGATTTTTGTCGGTTTGCAAAATATCACTTCATTTTTTAACTCGCACATTTATACATGAGATTTCAAAGTTTTGTACTTCGCGTCAGTCAAGTGTAGTTAGTTGACATGACTTTTTTCCGCGTGGCAGATTTGACACTTGTCAACGATTAAAAGTTGACATGTCATTCCTATTATTTTTTTTTTAATTTCAATTTAAAGATTTTAAAAAAATCTCTTTACCTCCAAGTTTTTTGTTTTCAATATATTTAACTTTAACGACGTTATAAAAAATCTGTTCAAGTTTAACAAAGAAAATCCATTTAACTAAAAAAACCCGTTCAACTTAAAAAAACTATGAAAAAGTCACTTTAACTAGAAAAAATTAAAACAATTACGTTTGACTAATTTTTTTAAAAAACAACTAACTTTATAAAAGTCTCTTTACCTAAACAAGATTAAATAAGTATTTTACTGACAATTATTAATTTAGAAAAGAGTAAATCTATTCATCATTCTAATTTTATTATTTAGCTTTCATTATCTTATGATATGACATTAAATGATAGGTTTACAAATAAAATATAACAAATAATTTCCAATCATCTAATACCGCATTATGGGATGATAAGTAATATTACTAATTTTTTTTTTTTTGTAAATAAGAAAATACTGAATAATCAATTTAACTAAAAATCAAAAAGACAAAAACTGCTTAACTAAAACATAGAAACGGCAGTTTTAAAAGATTATATAAATCCAAACATTAAAAAAGAAGAGTTCCATTAACCGATTAATAGCTGATCGATGGACAGAAGTTGTAAATTGCAAAATTTTGAGATATTGGGTATAAGAGAAATCATATTTGACATTTTAGGGTGTACAAGTCTAGTGCACTATTTTTAAAAAAAGTAGATAAATATAATATCTAAAAAAATTATTTTCTAATAGTGGATCTCATTTTTTTTTTTCCAAAATAAGTGTATAAAACTTGCACATTCTAAGATTATATCTATTAGTACTCTAGGTATATATTTTAGGCTTGAAAAAATTTAAGTGGATAAATATAGGATCCACATCAAAAAATTTATTTTTTAATAATAGACCTTATTTTTTTTTCAAGATGAGTATACAAAACTTGCACACACAAAAACTATATCTAGAAATACTCCAGGTATAAATATTAGATTTGAAAAAACTGAAATAGCTTTTTGCAAAGTTTAGAGATTATCTGTGTTGTTTGTCAATTACACTACAAGGAAAAAGGCTTTTACCGGCACTATAGATTCGCTGCTAAAAGTGCAAAAAACGACACAAAAAATAATTTCTAGCGAGTTTTGAGTCTCTGCACAATGGTTGCCAAAAAGTAGATGCTAATGCTTATATGCGTCGAATCAAGATAAAACGCCGGAAAAAAGTTTATTTGCAGTGTTCCCTTGTTTGTCGCAAATAAGCCTTTAATCTCTAGGAAAAAGGCCTCCACCAGGTGACCTTTTGTGTTGCAAATACTCAACAACGTCGTTAAATCATTGCTGCAACAAAAAGAAAAAAGAAGAAGCCGTAATTAAAAGATATTTTGCAGCGTCTGAAGCCATCGTTGTGAAATACAAAACCTTTAGCGTCGTTAAGTCATCGCTACAATAAAAAAAAGGAACTGCTTTGATATGCATGACAATGTTTAATTTGGTCAATCATGTTTATTCTTGAGAGTGATTACCTATTGTTAGTTCCATGAGCTAAGTTTTGCTGCGAACAATAATTTCAGGTTCTTGAGAATGATTACCTATTGTTAGTAAATGAGTTAATGCGTAGGATTAGTTACTTTTATGAATTGGTCTGGTTAACTACTGAGTACATCAATCAAACACTCAAACCTTGGGAAAGTGAGGCTACGAAATTAATCCCATACATGCATGCATGGAATTGATCTGTCTAATGCATGTATTTAGATGGGGAAATTAATAAAGAGATGTATATTATGTATTACAACCGATAGAAAAATTAGCAAAATTGATAAACATAATGTCATAAAAATGATAAACATAATGTCACAAACCCAACTTGACAGCAACCCAACTCTACAAACCCATCCCTTCCTCATTACATCACAAGAATTTCACAATAGGTCTCTAATGCCGTTATAGTTTGATGATTAACTCCATGCAGGAAACAACTCGTGGATCCATCAAGAGTATCGGCAATATATTGGATCTAAATATTCAATGAGTCTTTTCTAGGAAAGAAGATACCTTAATGCAGGATCTAACTGTAATATTCTGCTTTCTCGCTCCTCCCACGAATCAAGCTCTGCTTTCCATCTTGGCTAATGGTGGGATCCTTCTAGACTAGTCTTGGCTAATGGTGACAATATTTGAAGGATTGCTAGCTGTGCCGAATAGAGTGTAATTAAGATAAAACAACAATTTCGAGAAAACAAGCCATAAACCCTAGAAATTTTTTACAGACTGCAGACAATGGAAGGAATTAACGAGATAGGGCTCTAGGTTTTCTGACGGTTACCTTATGATTCGAGGAACAAACAGCCTTCAGCATTCAGATTGGTAGAAGGCGTCTTCGATTTGGGAAGGAAACATCGAAGGGTAAATAACAAAGGAGGAAGATGATGGTGGGAAGCAACGGGAGAATGAGAAGCATGGGAAACCGTGAGGCAAGAAAAATATATGTAAGTTTTATTGTGGAGTTTCTTCAAAAATCGGCGTAACAAATTCTCTTTCACAAAGATCATGGCCAACGCAAAAGATGTAAGTCTATTGCGACGAAAATATCGACTTAATAAGTCAATATTTCGTCGCGATAAACATTATCACTGTTCACTTGCGCTATGCTCGTTTATGCGTGATATTATTCAACGGCGACTTCGAATCTGTCTCAAAAAGGGACTATTTGCAATGTTTTCTTTTGTGAGGAAAGTAAAAATGCCGCTAAAAGGCTTTTTCCTTGTAGTGTTACCATCTATTTAAGTATGCACCTAAGGTGGTCCTTTCCTTCTCTAAAGGATAAGTCGGTTGGTCCGTTTATTCTCTAAAAGGTAAGGTGGAGTCTTTGCTGTGGCAAAGAACTGGTTGCTTAGACGGTAGTGAGACGAGGTTTTTAGAGATGGTGGATGATTTGGTTCAATGTTGGGAAGGGTTCACACCCACGGAAGAGGGAGAAGTTGGAAGTTTCACTACCAGAAGAACTAGTCACTGACTCAATTAATAGAGGCAAGCAATGCCTCCTAGCAATGGTTATTATGAACAAAGGGGTGAATAAAGAAGCCTTTTGATCAACCATAACAAAGGTTTGGAATCCAGAGGGGTGGATATTTTTTAAGGAAGTGGGAGAGAACTGATTCCTCCTAGAGTTTCAAAATGAATCAAATAAAGAAAAAATTTTGCTTGGAAGGCCATAAAATTTCAAAAAATCCCTAATCAGTATTCAAGAATTTGATGTAGCACTCCTCCTAAGGACATAATTTTCACTAAGGAACCATTTTGGGTTCAATTACATAATATGCCTTTGATTGACTTCCAAACTTTTGTTTCTAGTGTGGAATAATTAAACACAACGTCAGAGGGTGTTCTATAAAGAAGCAAAGGAACCATCCAACATAGGAAAATTGGTTACAGTATGGTCAATTGCTTAGAGCATCACTAATCAATCTAAGTGTGTATGAAGATTGATTGCAAATATGAAGAACAATTGGAAAGAGCTCATACCAGCTCTCGTAGGAAGGGAAATCATGTTGTGGTTTCAAGTAGCAAAAGTTTAGAAGGAAAAAATGATTCAGTTATGTGTATGGAGCATTAGAAAAAGGCAACTGAGGAGGTATTAGAAGCGGAAGAGATTATGGTTTCCTTAAAAGGAAATAAAGGAATCTGCAATCAAATTAGTAAAGGGGAAGCCTCTCTTGATATAATTTTTTTCTCAAGCACAAGGGGACAAGTTATTTGCAAAGGAAGGTAGAATTTCTACAGTTGACCGAGAGGAGGAGCAAGCTAAAACTATGCAAGGAAAGGGAAGAGCTATTAGCATGGATCATGGAGTGCAGCTAGCTAAAAAGTTCTTATCAATAAACCAAGCTGAATCCAACTTAGATGCAAGTTTAGTAAGTTCCTCTAATGCTTCTATAGTGGTTCAAACTAGTCCTAAAACAAAGGCAATGAAGAGCTCAAAATGGAAAAAGAGAGCTAGAGCAAATTAGGTTTGTATTCAAAATGATTCTCTAAGTATGGATCTAGTACATAATAATGAGTATTTGAAAAAGCAAGAATTTTCTAGGTTCATAGAAGAGTGGATGGATAATTCTCTTCTAAAAAAAACCCAAAACAAAGCTTATTTCTATAATGAGCATAAATCAGGATGATTTGGTGGACTATGCTCTGTAGCTCCACTAGCTGTAATGAATTGATATTGTCGATGGCTTGAAAACCCTTGCACAGTTAGGAAACTTCACCATTTGGTGAGAACTAAGTCCTATCTATAGTTTTCTTCATAGAAACAAAAAGTAGTAGAACAAAGGGGGGAAAAGTTAGAAATAGGATTGGTTTTAATTAATGTTTTATGGTGGAAAGTAGAGGCTACAATGGTGGTTTAGCCTTTCTATGGTGCTCTCAGTTGCAAGTTGAATTGGTGTCCTACACTCAAAAGTATATATCTGTTAAATTAAAGGAGTCGTGAAAAGTCTATATACTAACTGGTTTTTATGGTGATACTGTAACTGTAAAAAGAATTGAAAGTTAGAGGTTACTTAGAGCCTTTAAAACCCCCTGATCACATTGCTTGGTTGTGCATGGAGAATTTCAATGAAATCCTTCAGCTATGAGAAATATGGGGGAGCATCTAGACCATATAGTCAAATGAAAATTTTTAGCGAAGCTTGGAGGATAGTTGCTTGAGTGAACTAAACTACCAAGGGGACAAATTCACTTGGTGTAATAAGAGAGAATGGAGCAGTTTCACAAAAAAAAGACTTGATAGGGATTTCGGAAGTACTCAGTTACATAGCCTTGTTCCTAGACTTTCTGTTTAGAGTCTTGTAGTTCATAGCTCGGATCATAACCCTATTTTGATCTCTATGAATAACTCAATACAGTTAGGAAGACAGAGGATTTTTAGGTATGAAGTGAGATGGGATACTAAAGAGGAATGTAGGGAAATTATAAATGAAGCATGGTCATGCACTCAAAGAGATGGAAACTCTATCAAGGCAGCAATTGAGGGTCTAAAAAGATGCAAAGAAAAGCTGACAAAGTGGGATAAGGAAGGGTACAGGAATCAAGGAGCACTCAATGCTAAATTATAACAGATTAAGCATTTTTGAGGTGCAAATTTGAGAAAGCATAAGATGGAAATTAAAAATCTCTAGCAAGAAGTGAATGTTTTACACTTGAAATGGAGGCAAAGAGAAAAATAAAGATGGCTGAGGGATGGGGACAAAAACACCAAAATTTTCCACATGTATGCAATTTAAAGAAGGAAGACAAGCTCCATTGATAGAATAATAGATAGGGAAGGCAGAACTGTAACATCACATCTGGAAATTGGTCAGGCTTTCTAAAAATACTATTAGGATCTTTTTACAACTTCTCATCCGGAGGGAATTGATTGTTGCTTGATAACAATGGAAAATGTGGTTACACCAAAAATGAATGAGTCTCTGTTGCAAGAATTCACTGCTAATGAAGTTCAGGAAGCCATTTTTTAGATGAACCCTTTAAGCTCTCTAGGACTTGATGGTTTTCTAGTAGCTTTCTTCCAAAAACATTGGAATACAGTTGGACATGATGTATGCGAAGCAGTCTTGGATGCTTTAAACTTGGATAGATGGTCAGATGAGATTAATGAGACCTTCATCACTCCCAAGATTAAAAATCATACAAAACTCACTGAATTCAGACCAATTAGTCTCTGTAATGTGCTATACAAGATTGTATCAAAAGTTCTAGCTAATCATTTAAAGGAAGTTTCGCCATTGATCATAACCCTACACAAAGTGCTTTTGTTCCAGGGAGACCAATTTCAGACAATGTGATAGTAGCCTATGGAGAGATGGTTATATGGCCTTGAAGTTGGACATAAGTAAAACCTATGATAGGATAGAGTGGCAGTTTCTGAGATGTGTCACAGAAAAAATGGGGTTTGTAAGTAACTGGACCAAGTTAGTCTTGAAATGTGTATCTATAATTTCTTATTTTCTAGTTATCAATGATGTTTCACAAAGTTCATTTAGGCCAACCAGGGGTGTTAGGCAGGGTGATCCCCTATCACCATACCTTTTTATTCTATACTTCAAAGCACTTAGTAAACAACTTAACCAAACTGAAGAATTTGGACTCATTACTGGAATTCCTATGGCAAGAGGTCAATTTCATATTAATTACATACTTTTTGCCGATGACAGTTTTGCTATTTTGTAAAGCTAACCCATTGGAATGGAGTAGATTATTGAGCTTTTTCGAAACTTGTGAAAAAAATTTAGAGCAGAGATTAAACAATGACAAAAAATTAGTTTTTTTCAACAAAAATACTAGAAAATGCACCAAAGACATTATTACCAGCATTACTGAAATAAAATCCACATATTCTTATCATGACTATCTTGGCTTGCCATTCTTAGTTGGAAAATCTCGTCTCAAATCATTTAAGCAATTACTAGACAAGGTAAGGACAAGGACCAATAACTGGAAAGTTAAATTCCTATCCCAAACATGTAAATAAATGCTGATTAAGTCAGTAATCAAAGCCATACCAACCTACAGTATGAGTGTATTCAAGCTGCCTTTAGGCTTACTAAGAGAGATTAACAAGGTTATGCAAGGCTATTGGTGGGGACAAAAGGAGATTGAAAAAAATATTTATTGGGTTAAATGGAAAAAGATGAGAGTGGCAAAATCGGTAGGTGGACTTGGCTTTCGAGATTTTGAGAATTTTAATAGGGCAATATTGGCCAAACAAGGATGGAAACTATTGCAACAGCCAGAATCCCTTGCTGCTAGAGTCTTAAAATCAAAGTATTACTCTAAGAGCATTAGTAGTGAACTAGGCATAGTCAAAATTTTGCCAAGATTTGGCTAGCTTGCATAAAATGAATCCACAACAAACTCAACATATTTATAGTAATTTTAACTCCAACATTTTTGATTGGCCAAATGTAGACGACCAACATTGCTGGCCAAATTATTTTTCCACAATAATATATTCTTCTTGCTCAGACCATTATTCGCACCAACGCAGCTCCCATCAGCTTTTTCTCACAAACACAGCTTTGCCAAAAATGAAGCAACACATCTTACCGATCTGTTCGTTTGCCACCGTCGACCTCCACAAACACCATCGCTGCCAAACGCCTTTTGGTAAGCCCACACCGTCGGTGATTGTGGATTTTCAAAATTGAGAATCGTTCTCTTTTTTATTTTTTCTTCTGTTTTGGTTCTTTTTTTTTCAGAGCTATGTTTTGATTTTGATGGTTAATTTGGTTGTTGATTTGGTTCTTGATTCCAACTGGCTGTGGAGGATCGAGAAGTGATTTGGGTTTTTCTCTAAGGTTGCTTTTTGCAGCTCCTCAACACATACTAATAAAATAAAATTTGGATTCGTGTATATGTTTATGATCCTAGAAAGAAAGCTTTCAACTAGTAAGAGCTTATGAGAGAATCTTGACTTTTTGTACTTACGATTTGTCGATTTTGTAGGCCAAAATATGAAGTTTTTTTGGTTGAAGTAGTACTTACTTTCTAGCTTATGTATATGGAGATGTGTTTCCTCCTCCTTCCTTTGTCTTATTTCAGTCAGAGGCAACTTGTTATATAGGTAGTCGTGCGTGCTAATAGATTTTCTTTTATACTAGTAGTAGCAGTAATGGGTGAATCGGTTGAACATGGATGGTTTTTTTCTTTATTAGAAGGATAAGCACGCTCATTACTCTTTGTCTCAACATTCAAAATAGATTCGAAGGCCCAATTTTGTTATGCTAATTTTTTGTGAATACAAGATCTCTATTTTTTTTTTCTCGTTTTAAATTGTTTTTTTTCCTTTCCTTCAAGGGAAAGCCTGTTATGTGGTAATTGGTGTTCTGACTTTCCCAAGATCAATTTATTTTAATTTGAAGAAAACATGCTATTGATAATTGGTTATGAATATTTATTCTAGGTCATATTATGAAATTAAAGACTGGGTTTCATTATTTCGCTTGGCCAGTTCACCTTATTTTATAACACTAGTCCTAATAGTTAGAATTGTTTTATGCTTGTAATTTTGTACGTAGAACTACATATAATTGTATTATATGTCTCTTTGCTATAAGTATCCATTGTTTTATGCATGTAATTATGAACTTAGCACTAGAAGGGTAATTGTATTATATGTCTTTGCTAGAACTGTCCATTGTTTTATACTTGTCGATTGCTTTAATTCTATTACTCAAATGTTATTTGTGATGTCTCTTTGCTATAATTTGTGGGAATGCAAGATCAATTTATAAGCTACAATGCATCCTTAAGCAGATACAATAGTTTATACCTTAACCGATTTAATTTTAAAGGTTAAGAACTCACCTTATGTTCCAAGACACAACAAAAGATAGTGAATGATTAAAAAGATTGAAATCAAACAAGTTCATTGGAAATGTGTTTCACCAATAATCAAATGGCTTTCTCGTAGAATAATAACAATTTATGTTTTATGCTTGTCAATAGTTTTAATTCTATTACTGAAATGATATTTGCGATTTCTCTTTGTTGTTGTTTGTGATATGTGATATTAAAAAATCATGGCTGTTGTGATATTCAAATATCTCTTTCTTGCTTGTTGAGTGTAGTTGGTTATAGAAATAAGCTATAGATTTTTCTGTATTCTCTAATGGAATGGATTTAAGAACTCACCAAAATTCCTACTTCACAAATCTTCTAAATAACAATAACTTTTTTATGAAATCCACAAATGAGATAATTGAGGTGTTTGAGGAAGAACCTATTAGATGAAAACTACGAGGTACAAATTTTAGTAAAGAGGAAGATTTGAAGTTTGTGAAGGGATGACTTGAAGTTTCCTTAGATGCGATGCAAGAAAAAGATTAAAAGTACACGACGTTATGGAAGATAATTCATTAATATTTTGAGAAAAATAAAAAATTTGATTATACACAACTATGCATCTCTAATGAATCGATAATCGACGATTCAACAAGTGGTAAATAAGTTTTGTGGTTACTTGGCACAAGTTGAAGGAATGCATCCAAGACAAGGTATGTTTTTCACCTTTTCTTTTATGTTTTTCACCTTTCTTAACTTCATGTTGATTGGCAATGTAAAGGTTTCTAGAATGGAAAATGATGGATGTAGAAGACTTGGGATAGGGATTGCGCATGAACGATCTACGTGAAAAATGAGACGGTGCATTTTGCACAAACCCTACGCACTTGGATTGCAGTTCCATCTCCCCCTAGTTCCATTCTCCTCCATCTAACTCTCCTTCTTTCCAAAGCTTCCCCAGGTCTCGCACAAACCCACCATTCAGATTGCAGTTCCATCTTTCCCAAAGTTTCTCCTTCATCTAATTCTCATCTTCTCCGAAGCTTCCCCAAGTTGGGTTTGTGAAACCTAACCTCCGCATCTCCCTCCTCTATTCTTACTGTCCTCCCTCCTCCTTGTTGCGACCCAAGATGGGTTTTTGAACATTGTGGAAATGTTCGACGATCACTTTGTCCAGTTTTCATTGATCCCATGAAGGTACTCTCTCTCTCTCTCAGGTTGATTCCATTTTGTTCTTGACCAATTATGAGCTACCTTGTTAGGTCTAGATTATGAGTAATTCTAAATTATGAGTTGCTTTGTTGGGTCTAGATAAAAATATGTTCTTCCAAAACCTTAATTGTTGATTGCAATTATGAAATTGGCATTGTACCATTTAAGTTTTCCTCAAATTAAGATTTCCAAGTCACAATATGGGCATTTCTATGATGCTTATAATTGCTAATTGCAAACCAATATTTGACAACAAAGAAATAAGAATTAAGGATATTAATAGAGTGACTTCAAGAAAGTGTTACTTCTAAAAATAGGGGTTGGTAAATGTTTTGTGTGCTTTGAATTATTTGATGATACACCACCTATAAGTTTTGTGTGTTGAAGCATAAATATATAAGATTTTTGTGTCTTTTGTGGTGTCTATGTTTGGAACTTTATGAGGACAGTATAGAATCTTATGAAGAACTTGATTATTGAGTTTATAATGACTGGAAGCATGTGTAATGAACATGAACATGAGTGCCTGTAGAGTAAATTCACTTTGAGCATCTCAATGTTTAGTGCAAACCCAATTGGTGGATAGAATTACATAATCGATGCCCTTTGGTGGACAAAATGTGAATTTACATAGCCCTGCCATGACTATCATAGCTTTAGAGCAATCACAAATGCCAATTTATAATATTTACTATCTCTCAACTATGTACAACTATTAAGAGAAACAACCTAAAAATAGAAAGTTCTACAACAATTGTTACCGAAAGAATCTTTTTTGTGACATGTAAAAGGAATGATAGATGAGTGTAGTTGTTCTCATGGAATCTTTATGAGACAAGTAGAAGACACCCAGCAATGATTTAACTGAGTTTATAATGAAAACTTCTTTAAGTTTATTCTTGTAATTCTTTATGATAGGTTTAGATTGACATCGTCAGTTTTTTCATCTCTTATTAATTGTTTAAAGAGGAACGACCCAACGTGCATGTGTGGTGAGAAAGCTCCACTTAAAATATCAAATATGCCAATAAATTTAGGACGATCATTTTTTGGGTGTTCAAAGTACAATACCTTGGTATAACATATTCTCTATCTTGATCTTAACGTTTTATGGATTTGTACAAAATTTTTATATCTTAATATACTCCTTCGTGCATAATCAAGGATTATCACACTACAACTATTTTAAATAGGCAGATAGTAGTGAAGATAGAGAAAAAGAATTGGTAAAGATAGAAGCTGACTTGCGTCGAAAGAAGGAAGAGCTTTGGAAAAGAGGGGAAGAAATTGTGAAGAGAGAGTTGGAAGTCCACAACAAAGAAGTTGAAATTGGAAGACAACAATAAGACATCTTGTGTGAACGCACACTACTTCGTGCCCATTGGATTATTACCATCTTAATAATCATGTACTTCATACAATCAAAATGAAGCCCCATTTAATGGAATGTTGGAATGTATTTGGAATGTTGTGTATTATATAACTATTTGTTGTATACTATGAGAATGTGTCATTGGACATAGGTTGATTTATAGAACCACAAAAAAACTTCTTTCATTTGTAGAAGCTGATAAATCTTATATAATAAAATATTTATCATCTTTTTTATAATCATTTACTCACAATTCACATATTGCAATCACTCTCTCACATATTGTTTACAATCACAATACCAAAAAAGAAAATACACTAAATAGATCTCGAAATCATAAACCAAAATTCCCAATATTTGGCTGTGCTCCATCCTCATTATCCGATTGTGTTCCATCCAGTCCAAAACGCATTTGTGAAGATAATATAACAAAGTTTAGCAGTTAAAACTAGAGATGGAAAAAAATCAAGTACCACAATATGAAGTAGAGATGAAACAAAATGGAATCATTAAGTACACTTTCTTGAGCTGCAATCACTGGTTCACCAAAATGGGTTCCACTTGAATAAAAAACCTCAAGGATGTTTACACATGGCTAATGCCAAAAAAATAGATGAAAGTAAACCGATTGCATAGAATGATTTTTAAAATTCAAAAAAAAAAATATAATATAATTTAAATATGAAGTTTGTAAACCTGAATGGGAACACTCTTGTTTCCCAACCATTGCTTCGCCAAACAAATTCTTACGCATGTCAACAACTTCGGTATCTCCTTCACGCGGCTATGAATAAAAAACAAAATCACGTTATATTTAAAAAACAAAGAAACAAAATCTACTGAAATAAGTTAAGAATTAATTACCTGTCTACGTTTTTCCTTTTGCATAGCCTTTCACGTCTTGGCCTTGCACACTTTCTCCATTATGGAAGCTTTTCTCAAAGATAGTGGTCTGCCTTTGCCCCTCACAACAAGGGAATTGAATACTTTCTTTGGACTCATACCTATAGTTGTATCTACAGTTGGAACTATAATATTGAAACAATTTTGGATTGGCGGCTTGCTGGTGAGATAGACCGTGTTCATTGCATATAACTTGTCAATCCTATACTGACCATGTTCATCACTTGAAGTTGCATTACTTGCGATGTTGCCGTATATCTTCATTATACGTGAATATCTATCACGTCTGGCCTCGTATCAGCTACGTCATAATCGCTACTTATTTAGGGTGTATTTTCTTTTTATGGGATTCATCCAATAATCCAATATGTACTTCTTAGGCAGTGAATGAACTCAGTTAACCTTCAAAGTGGAAAATGCATGTTGTCTACACAATAGACCTCTCATCTCAAACAATCTGCATGAACACTTCACCTCGTACTCAGCCTCATTAAAGTACACAAAATAGGTAACCTCCTTGATGAAACCTTCAATGCGAACTTCATATTCTAGATGGTATGTTATAAAATTGGAAGACAAACAAGCATCCCCATTACTTCTTGTTGAACTTCTCTAAATTTAGAGTTTGTATACAAATCCTGAAATATCTCCTCGAATGAAGAGACATATACGACTGGGATTGAGAAGTTGAATGACTAGAAGTCTGTCCCATTTTCATTCTCAATCTTCTTTCTCAATGCATTATCGAATTGATCGATAAAGTCTTTTAAGTTTTTCTTAGCATGAACATATCTGTCGAAAAAAGCATTCATGCTTTTGCTTCGTTGGATTGTACTCATTTCAGCCCAAAAAAATCTTTAAGGAATACCGGTGCTTAATAAGTACGCTCTATGTATAATGATTGCAACCATACATTCTCCTGCAAGTTATATGTCGTAATTAACACATCTCAACATTTCTCAAACTCCTCAATGGTCTGTGAGTCATACACACACTTGATGACTTTTCAACCCGATTTTTTATGCACTGTGGGAACCCAACTTCTCAAATACTTTTTTTAATATGTGCCACAAGTAAAATCTATGTCGGCTATTTGGAAAGACAGCAGCAATGCCATTTTTCATTACTCTAACTTGGTATATCATAATAGCTTTCAAAGTATTACCGTCCATACAATTCAACCAAGTCTTAAATAACCATGAGAACGTTTTAGTAATCTCACTAGAAATCAATTTTGTCCCCAAAAGGATTGATTGGCCATGATGGTCTACACCCACACATGGTGCAAAAGGCATCCCATACCTGTATGTCAAATTAGTGGTGTCGAATGTGATGACATTATCAAAATATTTATAGGCTACCTTACTCCGTGTGTCTGCCCAAAAAATATTTCTCTACCTGCCGTCATCATCCAAATCCATTAAGGCAAAAAATCCATCATGCTTGTATTATATCCTAGCAAAATACTCATGGAGCACTCCAGCGCCACATTTCCCAACTTGAATGTGACGTGCCTTGTTAATGTAATTACAACAGTTTTTCTTTAAGAATGACAAGTTTTCATACCCACCTGCTCCTTGCACAAGAAAGACAAAACTCTTATTCATTCAGATCTTCGCCTGATCATTTGTATCTAAGACTCTCTTTACAAACTCGTTCATTTCTCTATTGCAGCGAAAGCACCTTGATTTCTACGAACTTAGGCCACAGTTGTGCTCTTTGTGTACACTCAACACTTTCAACATCCCATCAACAAACATTGCATTTATCTTTGCTTTACATTCTGTTTTTGATGTTGGATGTGGCATCGCGACATTTGACGTTCGGTTCTGTGCCTTCCCTCCACAGACACAACCAAGTGTGACATATCTGGGAGTTTCATCCTTATACCTTTTACTACTTTGCGTCTTATCCTGAAACCGCATTGTTTCTCATATTTCTTATAATATGAATGTAATTCTTCTTTGGATTTAAACATCATACCCAACTTGGGCGCCTCAATGCTATCATCCACCTCAATATACATTGTATTCTATGTTCCGGACTTATCGTCATCTTTGGATTCAACAGCCACAAGCACTGCTTCACTCATGTTTCCTCAAAATTTGGTAGCAATTCTCTCTGTCACGTAGAAACCAACCTGAAATAGAGAAAACCAGATCCCAGAACAAGCAATCAAATCTATTTGCATGCTAACCTAGTTTAAACAAACCGATCTCTTTGGTGCCAAAATGGGTCAGGCAATATTGTAACCACTCACTCGCATATTGTTTACAATCATGTTTACAACTCACATATTTTGTGTTCACTTTCTCCATCTATGTAGAGAATAGTTATCATTTTATAACATTAAAAATCATCTTAAATCAACCAAAAAAAATCAAAAGAAAAAGTAGTACTAGGAAGAATAAGAAACATTTATCTTAACTCAACCAAAAGAAATTCAAAATAAAAAATAGTACTAGGAAGAACAAGAAACATTTTATGTTTGATTGTAGGATAGTGGTGGCAATGCAGTTTAAGTGCGCGGGAGAATAACAAAATCCAGATTTGGGAATAATGTAACACACACTATCCCTAAACTTGTACGTTTACTCTATGGGAATAATGTGCACTCAAAATTTGGAAAAATTGAACCCACTTACCACAAATGATGCCGACGACTAGTGGAGGAGGTGAAGTGTTCAAAGCTGCCAGTGATGATGCTGATGCAGACGACTGGCGAAGGTAAAGGTTTATCTGAAAATCTGGATTGTAAGGAAATGAGTTGCAGTATTTTAGACGAATGTGAATGAGGGAGATGAACGTGAATGGCAAGGAAATGGGTTGCAGTTCTTCTACGGCCAGACGAATGCCTCTTCCATTCGTGTTTTGTGCGTTTCAACATTCCTTCCCAGATCTATTCATGTTATGTCATCTTCTATTTTATTTTTTTATTTCTTTAGTTGTAGTTGACGTGGAATAAAAAAGTCTTTCCTACGCAATCCCTGCGCAAAGTTCCCTGCTCGTAGAAGAACTGTTCTAGGATTAGAGTAGAAAGCTTTCAACTTGATCATTGTTGGTGCGTATTGAAATTCCATCCAAATTGGGTGGAACATATGGAAATAGTAAAGCCAAAGAAAAAACCACAACTAAGTTGAACTACTTCAACTCTGAATTCAGTAATTTAGACGAAAATGAGGATTTCCATGCATCATCTTCAAATTTAGATCAATCGATAGGCCATAAAGTTGAGAAAGAGAAATGAAAGAGAAAACAAAGAACGGATTTGGATTCATTCGTGATACTAAATGAGATGAAGGAAGATAGAATGAATAAAATAAGACTTTTTGAAGAAGCATGTGATCATGACAAACAAATGTTGTGTCTTAGGCAATAGGAATTGCGTATCCAGAAAGAGAATGTGTTAGTTACGCAAGAGAAAATACAGAATAAAGAAAGAAAGAATAAGAAAGAATAAGAAAGATTATGATGATTAATACAAGTGTCATGTCTCTAATGCCACAAGAATACTACCTTCAATAATAAATGAAGATCCTTGCAAGTCATGCTAGGAGAAATTAGTATATTTTAGACTGTATTATTATAATTTTATTTGTGTATGGAATGGAATAACTTTTATTCAATATTTTGAACTACAACTTTTATTTGAAATTAGTTTACTTTTATTTGTGCGTGGAGTAACTTTTGGATTGTATTAGACATTTACGTTTCCCATATGAGATTCCTAATGATAAAACTTCAAACAATTACGATTTTGAATAATTATTACAAAGGCCATTGCACGATTTGAGTACATGATAAAATAAGAAATACTACATTATGGTTCATAATGGAAATGGTTACACATTCTTCTAAAAAATAGACAAGGAGGGGATAGTGTCAAAAAATATTAATACAATCATACATAATAAAACATTATGTTTCACTATCTTATTGTCATAAGTGCTCGACGAGGTTTGTTTGGAGTTGACAATGGATTTTCCTATCTCTAGCAACATGATGGTGTTGAATGAACTCACTAAATTCAGTTGTAGGGCTATATGACACTTGCTCATGTGTGCTTTCTACCAACTGTTCATATTCAAACTCTTCAAATCTATTGTCAGCCCATTCATATTCAATGATTATATTATATAAAATTACACATGCCATCATAATATCATTAAACATTTCAATGTGAAAAAATCGTGTAGGTCCACGAACTATAACAAATCATGCTTGAAGCATATCAAAAGCACGTTGCACATCCTTCCTTATAGACTCTTGAGCTGTAGCAAAGTATTTTTTCTTATTTCCTTGGGGAGCTGAGATAGTTTTAACAAATGTCACCCATTGTGGATAAATGCCATTAGCAAGATAGTATCTCATTGTATAGTTATAACAATTATTTGTGTAATGGACAGTCGGAGTACGCCCTTGAGCAAGGTCAGAAAATATAAATGATCTATCAAGCACATTTATATCATTATGAGACCTAGGTAATCCAAAAAAAGCATGCTAAGTCCATAGATTGTAAGAGGCCACTGTTTCTAAAATAATTGTTGGTTCGTGAATATGACCAGAGTACATACCATGCAAAGCAGTTGGGCAGTCTTTTCACTTCTAATGCATACAATTGATGCTCCCTAACGCACCTAAAAATCCACGTTTCTCACCAACTGTGAGCAATCTAGCAATGTCATCATTGTTGGGTTTCTTTAAGTACTCTTTACAAAAAAATTAAAACAACTGCTTTGAAATTTTTTTTAGGCTTCTTAATGTAGTAGTCTCTCCAATCTTCAAGTATTCATTCATAAAATCAGTCATGACACAATATGCAAGCATCCTCAGAGCAGTTGTAATCTTTTAAAGCAAAGAAAAATCAAGCCTTCCAGAACCATATCGTCTCTGGACAAAATAAGGTTCATGGGCTTCTACCGCATTTTGGATACAAAGAAAAAGAGAATGACTCATTCACCTCATTTGAAAGTAATTGTAATGATAGATTGGAGGATCAACAAAATAGTCGTGAAAAAGATTTTGGTGGGCTTGTAATCGATAGTGCCTGATGAATCTACGTGATTTTTTAGAACAACCACGTGAGCTTGATCTTTCTTCTTCCAGAACAATTTATCTCGCTTCCTCAAAGTCTTTGTCAGAATCTAAATTGATAATTATCATTTTTTGAAAAAAGGAACGATCCATTGGGAGAAAATGAAAAAAAAAAAATTCATAGAGAAACTTGAGTTGAAGTGAATAAAATTGTTGAGGAAATGTTGTGTTTTATAGTGGAAGCATATAACCATTGAAGAAATATAGCCATTAAAAAAATACTTCCATTAGAAGAATATGACCGTTGGAAAAATAAGACTATTAGAAAATTAATATGAATGTTAAAAAACTAATATGCACTTTTTTAATAACAAATTAATATTCTAATTACCATTAGAATTAAAATAAAAAAAAATTTAATATTTTAATAGAATAATAATATATTTAGGGAGTTTGTTATTTGGTGTTGCTAAAAAGTGGCTAACTAAATTAGAAAAAGTAAATTTTTTTGTCAAATTTTGGCTAAAGAATGGCTAGGCCACTACTAATTAATGCTCTCAAACTGGTTTTTTTTCAATCTAAAATTGGCAGTATGCCTTCTTATGCATGAAGAAGCATTCTCTCTGCAAGATCTCAGCTAGAGGAAGGCACAATGTGGAGAATTGGCAATGGAGAAACAACTAGAATTTGGGTAGAGCACTGTTAAAGTTCTAGGAGCAGAAGCAAAAGCTGCATCCCTTATTGACAAAGACAAAGCAATGGAATATACATTTAGTTAATAAGGTGTTCTCAAATGATGAAGCAAAAACAATAAGTACAATTCCTATAAGTCAATGCAATAGTCCAGATCAACTGATATAGAGGTGCATAACAAATGGGATCTTCTCGGTAAAAAGTGTTTATCACCTTCAAGGAGAAATCAAGGACAAACATTTGGTAGCAGGACTAACTGTGATAGTTGGACAAGGATCTGGAAGCTGGGCATTCCAAATGCAAGGAAGGTTTTCTTATGGAGAGTTTGCCTTAATGCATTGCCTACCAAGCTGAATTTGCAGAAGAGGAAAATTGTGGATTGTCCAATCTATCCAATATGCAAACAGGAGTCAGAATCAATAAAGCATGTATTATAGGAATGTGTCTCAGCTAGAGATGTTTGGGGGCAATGTTCAAGAATTTTTCTGAAAAGCATGGTGATAAATAAGAGATTTAAGGCTACTTTAAATGATCTGGCAGAGAAATTAAACAAAGAGGAAATGGAAGAAATGGTTGTGGTATCTTGGAAGATGTGGCAAAGGAGGAACGAATTTATTTTTAAAGATGTCTTAATACCCCCCTAATACATTGGTTCTACTCTCACACCAGTTGCTGCGAGAATTAAAAGATTTGGGACTTGAGAAAAACAATGAGGTGAATGACCAATCACTCTGGAAATTGGCTGGGAGGCCCCTCCAAAGGATGTTTTCGAACTTAATTGAGATGCTTCAATAGACAAAGTGCATTCTAAGATTGGAATTGGGGTTATTGTCTGTGATTAGGAGGGTCCTGTGATGGCTACCATGAGAATGAAAAGAGACCTCTTTCCTAACCCTTTACTAGCTGAAACATTTGTAGCTCTCCAAGCTACAATTTTTTGGCATAGATTTGGGATTAAGGAAAGTCATATTAGAAGGAGATTCACTCAAAGATGTCCAGACAATTAATAATTTAGAAGCAAGCAGGACCTACACATGGATGCTCACATCTGATATTAGATTTTTCCTTAACAAGTTTGAAGAGTGGTCGGTTACACATATTAAAAGGCAAGCAAATGTTCTTACTCATACTTCAGGTAAAAAATGCCTTGCGCGTTACTGATATGGTAGTTAATATGGAAGATGTTCCTACATGTATATTCATTCTCTATTATAAAGATCTTATGAATACAGATTGTTCCTTTAATAAATAAATAAATAAATTCTGCACCTCAAAGAAAGATAAAGAAACGGGCATCACATAGAAGTGTGTAAAAAATATATAATTGTCGATCTTAGTTTTATAAATTTCACTCTTCCATCGTCAAATCGTCATATCACTTCAATTTGAGCATCGTCAAATGGTGTTTAAGTGCATGAATGTGAAGGACTTAGAGCATTAGTAGTGGGGTAGCTAAAGTTAAATTTTAGCTCAAGTTTGGCCATTTCCTTCAAAATATAGCAAATAATGAACTGGCTATATCTACAGTATTTTTGGCTTGGGCTATTTCGGTTTGGCCATTTATTTTGGCTTGTATTATTATTTCGGTTTTCATTGTTTTCTTTTGCCAGTCCAGAACCTCCCAAGTGATTGTCCTTCAACTTTATCACTATTCGATTCTATTTTCACGCCTTTCGGTTCCAGTTTGGTTTTTTGGTATGATTATTAGTGAAAATATCTATAAATTTTGGACTCTTTGGTAGTGCACTAGGCTGTCACTCTGACCACCGATTTTGTTATTACCATCCTTAGACTTTCTGATTATTTATTGTAAATTATGGTGCTTAAGTAATGTGCCAAACTGCTAATATGAGGCTCTCATTTCTCAGTACATTTCTATTTTCTACCATGACTATTTGAAACCTAATGCTTTGTTTTGTTGCTGAAGAAGTCTTAGGGAAAAAGAGTCAAAAAAACAAAAACAAAAACATTTGAGCCTGTTTGGTTTCTGTTTCGATGCAGGTTTCAAAGTGGCCCAGTTTTCGTCAATTCTCAAACAACGATATTCTTTTCTTATCCCCTGTTCTTTAACATTAATATGAGTACCCAAGTTTAGATGGTTTGGTGGAATTGTTTTTTATGGCAAGTGCAAATTGGCTAGGGCCGTGGTTACTTCTCGGAATGGTTTAGGTTTGTTTGGATTCAGAAAGTGTTTCATTTTATCTTATCTTATCATTACAATTTTTTCAAATTTTTATATAAAATATAATAAACAATTCAATTTTTTCAAATCGTATTTTTCAACTTTCATCTTTCATTTATAAACATCTCATCTCATTTTTGTTTTTAACTTTCAGGCCCATTTAGATTCAAAATTCACCTTAACTTATCTCATCTCATTATTACAATTTTTTCAAATTCTCACACAAAATATAAAAAATAATTCAAATTTTTTAAATCTCAAAATAATAATATTTTAATAATATTTTATCCAACTCATTTAAAACCATATCAACTCATCTATAAATTCAAACAGAGTCGAATCCAAACCAGCCCTAAACCTTTTAGGAATGCAAAAGGTTGATGCAGAAATTTCCTACCTGCTCTGGGTCAATGTTGGATTGCATTCACCTTTCCTCTACTCTAAAAATGCAGTGTTTTAACTGCGTTGCAGATCAGTATAGTCCTGGATCTCCATGAGATGCTTTGGCTTTTGTGCCCACAGCTGGACATATGCTTTGGCTTTTGTGCCCACAGCAAGAAGGAAGAATGTGCAGAGGTGCTGATCTGAGGCATTATTTCTCACTTGATGTACAACATAATTTCAGATAATTTGACTGCTGCAACATCTCACTCATTTAGCTAGTATTTCTGGCCGCCATGCAATGGGTGGAGGCTTAGAACTCTTCCAATTAGTTACACATTCATCTTATCTTAGAAGGTAATGATTCAATCCAAGGTTTTGGTGCCTGCTGAGCCAAATTCTGATGTGTTTTTGTTGTAAGTTGCTGAAGATCTAAATCAATTTAGTCCCTTCTGAATGTTCACGGCTTGACAATACACACAAAACCGTATGATATCGCTTTGAATGGTAGTTTTGAAAAGAATTAGTTGTCTGTTTGACTGGCAGCTTTCATCTGAAAGGTTGTGCATGACACAAAGCATCGATGAAAACCATGGACCTCAATGCTTCAACGGTAAGGAAGCTGCTCAATTCTCTGCATGGCTTTATTTTATTATATATATATATATATATATATATTAAATATATATATATATATATGCCACCAACTAATTATCTTAGCTTATGCAAATAAAGGCATGAGCCATTTGGATAGTTTTTCTTTTTGGGGTGCTAAAATCAGTTGCATATCAAGGCTCTGGAAACTCTTGCTTGGAGTCTCTTTCGGTGGTGGAGGGGCCAGCTGCGGCACCATTGTTGTAGACATCTAGACATGGGACCGGGGGGACCTGGTGGGCCTGGCTGGAGACCTGCAGGCCCTGGGGGACCTGGTTTTGGGCCTGGACCTGGTGCCTTCTTTGGTGGGTTTGCTAATGGTTTATGCAGCATGATATCTTCTTGGTAAGTCCAATTCACTCTGCAGGAATTTCTTTTTGAGCAACTGGTACTGCTACTGATTCTGGATTTTCCTTCTCTCTCCGGGGGGACTGCAGTTTCTACTGCCTATGCTGTTGTTGGTTGCTACAAGATTGCTTTGGTGGACCCCGTGGACCATATGGCCCTCCCAGTGGGCCTCCACCTTTCTGATTCGTTTATTTTCTTACTGTACTGCCATGGTCTATGTTTTGGTGGGAGTCGTATAATGATGGTTGGTGGTATCTCCATGACATAGATATTGAAATGCTTAGTGCTTTCATTATTTCTTGTTTCTTTTATGCTCTGTTACATGTTTTATGTGGTAGTTTTTTTGTGAATCTCTTTGTAGAAGTAACAACTATCGTAATTAAGATTGTCAGCAAAATATAAATCTTTTATTTGAAAATTTACCGCATTAAATTGCTTTATATATATATATATTTTTTTTTTTCTGACTGATCAAATGTAACCATGGATCTTTTATCATTTCCCATATAAGAGATGGGAAATAATCTTTTATAGTTTATTTTTTCTTTGAATCGAGGATTGTTTGTTTCAAATTACTTAATGTGAGAAGTTTATGTATGAAAGTAACAAAAGAAGAGTCATTTTCACTAAATTTTTATAAACTTCAATTATGAAAGAATAACCAAGAAAATGGAATACTAAGAATATCACGTATCTAAAGATGTTTTAAGATAACGAAACTGATTTTCTTTACAAAATGCAAAATGTCTACCTTGACATTCTTATCCATCCCAAGTTCATATATATAATTTTGTCATTATACGGGATGACACATGAACTTGTCAGTCAATTCGGCTCTAATCCAATTAATGTTTGTTTAGATGTTTCTATTCACAAACAGCTGCCGACTGCCGCTACTAAGAATGCGTCTCCTCTAGGGGCCTAGGATTCCACTAGCACTATGTTAATTTGAAAGGGAGGTGGACGTATATATGGACCATTTCGGCCGAAGATACTAAACTTGAACATTTTCTCCCATGCCATTTTTCTCTTGCTTCTTCAAGTTGCAGGTCAAACAACAATTGTGGATTTTAATTAGGAACTGATCAATATCATCTGCTTGGCTTGGCTTGGCTTGGCTAATTTGTCCGACTTGCTAACACAGACATGAAAAATAAAATAAAATAAAAAGGGACAATGTCCAGGTCAAGCATACCACAGAATAGTTTTTGTTTTTTGCCTTGTTTCATATTGTTTACTTTGTTCTCCATTTTCTTTTGATCTATTTGAACAGAAAAAGAAAAAGGTCAGGCTTTTAACTTTGCTGCAGGTCACACACACGCACAAACACACAAAATCATCATGCAGAATTGATTTTGAATGCAGTTAATGCAGATCTTTGCCCGGATGCCAATGCCATGGAGAGCTCATGAAACATGTCCTTTTATACAGCATTAAGTACAACAACTTGCCCTGACTTTGAATAAAAGAGTGGGAGCATTCGAGCTTCAACAAGCACGTACTTAGTGATTACACGTTTTGGGGACTTGAAAAGGAATAAAAACAAAAACTAATAAGGATGATTTTCTGGGTTCCAACAATGAAACAGCACCGAGAAACTCATAAACTAGTCTCGAGTTGTCAGTCCAAACTCTCACTCAAAAGTCAAGATACAAGTGCACCATGTTAGAAATAACCATCACGATAACCATGTATTGCTCATAACACCAAGAATTTTATGTACAGAGAAGCAAAGTCAAATTGCCTAACAGACAAGATGGTAGCGTGAACAACTCTTTCGCCAAATGCCCCATGCTGCAACCATAGCCTTCCAATCAACTTCTATTGCTTCTGCCAACACCTATAAGGTAAAATGCAGCAACTTTCATTGCCTCGTCAAATCCAAGATAATACAAGTTAGTAAAAACCCAGACTAGAAATACATGATGTGAGCTTTCATTCCATGTGGGAAGCCAAAACCGGACTTAACTAGGAATTTTAGTTGATGAGAATGGTGACTGTTCATATTAAAAGACCAATTTAAATACATTGTAACTGATCCATATTAGATTCACGGCTAACTTTAGTTATGGCAAGCCACCACATTGCCCCTTTGAATATTTAAGGCATTTTTTTAACTTTTTAAGTTAGTTGCCACATTCAAATTATGTGAGAAGCATTTGACAAAAAAGTAGAATTTTTTTTTTATGATTGATTATTGTTGGTGTTATTGTTATCCTGTATATAACTACGAATCTGAGTTTGAGACTAGGATTGAACCTGCTGCTTGCCAGTTATTCACAAGCGATCTTAGTGTCAAAGCTGCTGAGACATATGGCAAATGCCTGGAAAGCTGAGATTGGATATTGATAATCCATGGTGAATACATCCTTCCCCACTTTGCCAAACTGGAGAATGACATTCTCATACTCTTGCCCAGTTGCTCCATTCTCAGGAGAAGCAACCAGCTGAAAATTCTTAACTGAAGCAATTGTCACACGTCCATTGAAGTTCAGACACCAGCATTGTAGTTGTTCATGCCACCTAGGACCCCTGTTCCTTAAAACCAGCATTGCCTCACTCTGATCAGATAAATGTTCAGATTGGAAACTCTCTATGCGGCTTGAATTTGATCTGGAGAAAGGGAGAGATGGAAAGCCATCCAAACCACTCAGCAGGAAATCATTCTGCGTGGGAGCCACACCACCTGGCTCGACAGCAGAGGCAGAAATGGCATCCATGACACACTGCATTTTCCTAGGACCCCTGGTCTCCACAATATATGAAAATTTCAGTTTCAAATAGAAAAGATAGTGCAGTAGCTGAATATGATGAAAACAAGCCAAATGAATTTTCATCATGCCGGTTCCATATTATTTTCATTTCCTGTGAAGATAAAGAATTAGTTTTAAACTTCTTTCATACCTGGAGCCCAAGACATTCAACTCGTATGAAATATGGGCAATGGGATAGTTGCCAGCAGGGACTCTAGGGGCGATTTGCCTCAAATCAACTAGCCTGGTAGAGCGACATTTAGTCATTTTCACTCCAGCATGTGGAGGTTGTGCATCATAGATAGTGAATTTGGTCCCCATAAAGTTTGATCTATCGCAACAGAAAGCATAAATGCACACTTAGGCAAACGAGATAATCAAGAGCCAGTAATTTCACATGCCAGCCCAACATACCTCAACTTCCCAACATAGGTGCTACTTCCCTTTGACAAATCATCAGAATATAAAGAGATAATATAATCTGTGTGAGTAGGGTGTCGACACCTTCGTGCAGCAAGAAGGAACTTGCCATCATCAGTTGAAGCTGCCAAGTTGAAAAATGCGAAAAATTGAATGTCAACAACTCCAAGAGGAAACCAAAGAAAGCCAAAGTTTTCCTTCTCTAAATCTCTACTAGTAAAACTAATCTCAGAAAAGTAAATCAAATATATGATTGCTTGCAAGGAACAAATGTTTTATTCTTGACCTTCATTTAAGCAAAGGTAAAGATAATATGTTTGTCTGCTACGATTTCGTTTGATGTAACATTGAAAGAGGGAGTCTCTTGGCCCTGGCTGCAAAAGGATAACCAAGGATTTTGACCATTAGCAAGATGACAAAAAGCCACATGCATTAAGTATTATAACCTTACTGGTAAGGAAAAAAATGAATACAAATGTTTTCTGGAGGAATAAAGGCATCCTCTAGTACTTCTTAATAATATACATCCAGAAGAACCATTGAAATTCAAGTTTTCTAAATCATGACCATAAAGCAGGAATTTAATAGTCTTTAGAAACAAACAATCATTTAATAGGATGACAGCAAAACAATAAGGAATGGAGAATCGATGGATCAAACCTCTACAACAAGCCAAAAGATCCACCACCTAATCGATGCCATGTGGAAAATGATTCCTCCATGCCTTATGTGGTGTATTAGGCTTGGAAGGAACAGCTGCAACTTTGAAGATAGAGAGCGTTCATTGGGAGAGATTAGAGGCTTTTTCTTTCATACTTATTTCTTTGGGCTTCTGCTATTGTGCTCGATGGGGCTAATTTTCATGATTTCCTCGTTGCTCTTTCTAGTTCCTAGCTTGTAATTAGGTTTCCTCTCTTGTATACTCCTTGTGTACTTAAGCTATGCCTAATTACTTGGTTTAATAAAATTTCTTTTACTTTATAAAAAAAAATGTCTGTCTTGAAGGACAAAAACTTTCTCTTCCCCTTTTTTCTATTTGCGAAGTGAGTGGAGGGTTTGCAATCTAGAATATTATCTTTAACAAGTATCTGGACAACAGTACACCAGAATTCAATAGGGTAAAGGTCTCCGTTGATTGCATAGTTGGAATCAGAGGTTCGTCTAATTTCATAGATGATCAAACTTTCATAAGAGATGCACTTCAAGCTTTTCTGATTCAATAATTCCAAACTACTCATGAATAACTGAAAATATTCCTGCAATAGAAGTGGAAACCAATATGTGGTTTTTCTTCACACTTAAATCTTCCCCCACTATAATAGCAAATAAGATGATCCTTTCTTTTTATGTAGGAAATTAGCAAACACAAGGAACAAATAATATCATGGATTGGTAGACCTTAAATTCTGAATTAAAACCATCCATTCGAGAGATCATGGAACCTTACATCAAATTGCTAAAGCAAAAGCACCTATGATGGTGCTGGTTCCAAGCACCATTGGTCGGGTAGACTAAAAAACCCAACATCCTAACTAACCAAATTTTGTAAAAGATTTTAAGGGAACCTGTTTATTGAGAAAAACTAATCATGTCATGGTTTTGAACCAGTTCCAATCCACCATAAACCAAATTGAAAGGAAAAAGTAGTTAGTAAAGATCCACTTGCTGCCTTAAGCTAGGAATGTACACCATGTGAAAGTCTCATTTCTGGTTTCTGAATCTTTGATAACAGAAAATACGGTAAAGATGCAAACCATTGAAACACTGGTATCATGATAACGAGAAACAAATTAAAGAGATATACAATCAAATGGAGAAAATTCGAATAAGAAACAGCAAATGCTATCTGTTTCAAACCTGCTTCAAAGAGATTGGAAACGTCAACTTGCCCGAAACTTCTGGGGATTTCACAATTTCTTTCATAATTTCTCTCCAGCTCTGGCAAACACCAGCACAAGCAACTACATTTTTTCGGGGTGGCCAAGTATATTCAGAGGCCTCTATTCTCATTAGTACATCCCTCAAAAGCTCCGGCGGCAAGTTAGACCAACAGCTCTGCTTCAAAGCATCAATTGCTTGCACCAAGCTATCCTGGACTACCAGGTGCGACTTTGATCTCATCCCATATCCGAACTTCACCTCAAACCCTTTTCTGGGAATGCTCCCAAACTCACCCCTCATATCCTGAACAAAACTCTTCCATGACATTTGAGGCCTCTTTTGTTACCTCTACACCTCAAATAACAAAAACTCACAATCCATTCCAAAGTAACCCACGTTTCCCACAAAATATAAGCTAGCAAACATAAACGATCATGGACCCAGAACCAAAGCCAAAGAATTGTACTTTGATTAAAACAGCACACTCAAATGCTTACCTAAATCACGGAAACCAACCAAAATCACTCCCAGAATGTAATAAACCCATTAGTCTAAGCCATTAAGTCGGTCGGATTCGGTCCGGCGGTTTGTTTCGTAGCCAACAAACAAAACAGAAGTCTTGTGGGTTTTTCCCCCCATGACCGAAAATCCCGTTTCTGTAACAGTACATTCCGAGGTTTGTTTGTTTGTTTGTTTGTTTCAATCCACAAAAGTTTTGCAAGTTTTGTAATTGTTTGATATTCACTTTTTTTAGGTTGTCTGGTAATGATTTGGAGAGGGATCTGTTAGGGTGGGGGGACTGAAACTTTGGCGGTTGCGTTAGTTGTTTTTTGTTGCGAAAGTTGGGTATTGTCCAGTTGCAGCTTTGCTGGATTTATTGGTCCAAAGTGATCATTTTAGTTAGGTTTTAGGTATACTCCGTATCTGTTTCTGTGGCTTGCCACTGTGTTTATGCCATTTTTTCTATATAAACTTATGGTGATAGTTGGTCAGTATTATATCAGAGTATGGATATACAGCATTTAATTTATTATCAGAAATTATAATAAATAGTATTGCTCCTCTCTAAAAAAAAGAAAAAGAAAAACTTAATTTTACAAGTCAATTCTTAGCTGTAAGGATTTATTCCATCAGATGTGATAGAAGAATATATGTTTTTAAAAATAAAAATGATATTTAACACCATTTGACAACCATTAAAAGTTTTTTTTTTCTTATTTTCTCAACTTTCTTATTTTTCATTTAGTAAAAAAATCAATTTGAAAAAAATGAAAATCTCAAAACTTGAGATTTAGGCTACTTTTAAATGTTGAGATAATGTCAAATGATCCGAGTTGATATATGAATAGTAATATTTGTAGGTCTCATTGAGATGTGTTTAAATGTAAATAGATTGATATATATGTTTGAATGTATGAAATAAGTTCAGATAAGTTTTAACTTTTTATGAAAGTTGAAAAAGTAGTAAATCTCATCAATTATTGATTTGAGAGAAATTGATATGATTTTATCTTTCAAACACAACCTTAATCGTAACTCAAGATTTTGGAAAAAAATACATAAAAATAGATTTTTTGTTGTTGTTACTGATGGCTATCAAAGATAGCATTCACTATTGTTGAGAACTTGATGAATTCTTGATGAAAAACTCGATATAAGAAATGAGAAATGAAACAGAGGAGAGAAATGAAACTTGTGCTATTGAATGATCTGAATTGAATGAATTAATACGGAAATGTACAACTCTAATTATACTAATATATCTACTTAATAACTGAATTAACAGAAATAACAGAAACTATTTCTTCTTCTCATCTTTGACTTTTTCTTCCTTTGGCTTTAATTCCATACTCTCAATATGTGAAGCTTTACTCCAACATCCCCCCTCAAGATGAACACGTATGTTAGGAATGTTCATCTTGCGAAGGATGTGATGAAAAAACAATGAGCCAAGAGGCTTTGTGAAGATGTCTGCCAATTGCAATCTTGAAGGAATGTAGTAAAGCTTAATGATGTTCTGCTGCAGCTTTTCTCTAATAAGATGACAATCAATTTGTATATGCTTTGTTCTCTCATGTTGGACTGGGTTGGTGGCAATAGATAAAACTGACTTGCTATCAGTATAGAGTAATGCTGGTTGATGATGGCTTATGTTTATAGATCTTGTAAAGCATAAAGTAGCCCCTAAATTTGACGTGTAGTTACTGCAAGTGCTCGGTATTCTGCTTCTGCAGAAGATCTACTAATGGTAGCTTGCTTTTTAGATTTATATGAGATTAATGAATTTACCAAAAAAATTGCAAAATCTGTAACACTTCTTCGAGTGTCAATACACCCTGCCTAATCACTGTCTGAGAAAGTTTTAAGCTGCAATTATGATGAGAAGGAAAACAATAGGCCTTGTCCTGGTGTAGCTTTCAAGTATTTGAGGACCCTAACTGCTGCTTGATAGTGAGTAACAGCAGGTTTGGCAACGAACTGACTAAGAACTTAAACAGAATAAGCAAAGTTAGGTCTTGTTATTGTTAAGTATAACAATTTTCCAACAAGTCTTCTATAAGCTTATAGATCCTCATAAAGATTAGAGTCTGTTGCAGTGAGCTTGAGGTTAAACTCCATTGGAAAATGTGCAGGCTTGGAACCAGTAATACCAGTATCCTGAAGTATGTCTAAGGCAGACTTCCTTTGGCAAAGAGAAATGACATTTTTAGATCTTGCCACTTCCAAACCAAAGAAGTATTTGAGCTGTCCTAAGTCCTTGATGGAGAACTTGTCATGCAAAAAAGTTTTGAGCAGCTGAATTTACAGTAAACTATTACTAGCTAGTAGAACATCATCTACATAGACTAGTATTGCTATGAAAGAAGAGCAATAGATAGTTTAGCAAACCACTGTCGAGAAGCCTGCTTTAAACCATAAAGGCTTTTGAGAAGTCTGCAAACTTTGTTAGCTTCTTTAGGAACCAATCTAGGAGGTAATTCCATATAAACCTCTTCGTGCAACTCACCATGTAAAAAAATATTATTTACATCTAGTTGGTGAATGTGCCAGTTTTAAATTGCAGCAACAGCAAGTAGCAATCTAATAGATGTAATCTTAGCTACTGGAGAAAAAAGTATAAAAAAACTCTAAGCCTTCTTGCTAAGTGTAACCTTTTGCCACCAATCTTACTTTGTACCTTTCTATAGTCCCATCAGTCTTGTATTTAATTCGAAATACTCATTTGCAACCTATGGTATATTTATTTTTAGGAAGAGTAACAAGTTTCCAAGTTTTATTTAATCTAAAGCATCAAATTTATTTTTCATAGCAACTTGCCATTCAGGTAGTTTAGCAGCTTGTTTATAGGTTTTAGGTTTTTGGGAAGTTGAAATGGAGGCTAAAAAGGTTTTATGTGACATTGATAATCTGCTAGCAGAAAAGAAAGAAGAGATAGGATAGAGATTACTTGTATTAAAAGAGCAACCAGTAGAAATAGATGTATGGTTTGCATTTGAAAATGAAGAAACATTACCACAATAATAATCCTGCAAAAAAATGGGTGTTTGTTTAATTCTTGAAGATTTTCTGATGGGTTGTGAATGTGAAGCTATTTGATGAGAATTATGATTAGTATTGGGAAGATATTGGTCATTAGATGAAGCTGGTTCATTATGTGAAGTTGGTTCAGTAGATGAATTAGGCAAAAGAGATGATGGATTTTGATTAGAAATAATAGAAGAATTGATATGAGCTGAATCATAATAAGATTCTGTATGAGGAAACAAGAATAAATGTATTTCAGAGTTGGATGAGAGAATTTTAAAGGGAAAAATTGTCTCATAAAACACTACATTCCTGGATATGACTATTTTGTTTGTGTTAAGATCCATCAATTTGTAGTCTTTAACATCAGAAGGATATCCTAAAAATATACATTTTGTAACTCTTGAATCATTTTTTTTTTCTATGAGTTGTAAGTGTAGATGCAAAGTAAAGACAACCAAAAACTTTTAGATGAGAAATATTAGGTGTTTTATGAAAAAACATTTCAAATGGTGTTTTATTTTTAAGAAGAGGAGTTGGAATTCGATTTATGATGTGTACTGCAGCCAACACATAGTCATTCCAGAAAATTAGAGGTATGTTTGTTTGAAACATTAAAGCTCTAGCTGTGTTTAATAAGTGTTAATGTTTTCTTTCAACAACTTCATTTTGTTGTGGAGTTTCTATACAACTTCTTTGATGCAAAATGCCATTTTCATTGTAAAATTTGGTGAGAAAGAATTTTGGTCTATTGTCTTACCTTATATAGAAACATTGAATTGTGTTACTACCATTTGACAAAAGTTTTTGAGTAAAGAGAAGACTTCAAACTTTGCTTTAAGCATGAAAACTTAAGTGCATCGTGTGAAATCATCAATTATAGTTTAAGAAAAATTTAAAACCAAAATAGGAAATAGTAGCAAATGGACCCCATATATCACAATGAATCAAATCAAACATTTTATTAGAAGTACTTTTAGATATAGGAAAAGACATCTTTCTTTGCTTTGCTAAAGCACAAATTTCACAAACATTTGTACAGTCAATAGTTATGGATGATTCTATTTATCTAAGAGAAGATAATCTCGAACTAGAAACATGACCTAGTCTAAGGTGCCATAGATCTAACTGTTTTTTAGTAATGGCTGAAACAAAAGGTGAAGAATTATATTAAGATTGATAGTAGGAATAAGCTTTTGAAGAAGCTTGAGATAGATGGTAAAGTCCTTGTTTCTCAATGCAATCTAAATCATCCTTTTCACTGATTGGTCCTGTAAAAGGCAATAAGATCCAAAAAATGATAGAGAAATATTAGATTCTTTGGTTAGCTTTGAAATAGATAATAGGTTGAATGAAAAACTTGGGACACACAAAACATTATGCAAAAGTAATGTGTTAGACAAACACACAGTACCAATATGTGTGGTTGGAACAATATGGCCATTAGGAAGATTAATAGAAGTGGTAATTGATTTAGGAGTAGAAGAATATAGGAGAGGTGAATAGATCATATGATCTGTTGCACCAGTGTTTAGAATCCAAGAAGAATCAGTGTTTAGAGTAGAAAAAGCAGAATTACAAGAGGTAAAAGATTTACCAGAAAATTGGAAAGTAGAGACAAGGTTCACAACTGCTGGTGAGGCTATATTCTGAGTAGATGAAGTTGAATTTGCAAGTGCTACAAGTTTATTAAATTCTTCAGAAGTTAAAGAAAACCTTTGATTCTCATTACTGTTTTGAATATAGACCTCTTCAGTTGAAATGGCAGCATGTGCAGATGGAAGATTTCGTTTTCCTTTGGGTCCAGTCCATCTAGGAGGATAACCATGAAGTTGAAAACACTTATCAACTGTATGCCCATTATATCCACAATAAGTACAATGCAATAAAGACTTCTTTGACTTGTCTTTGGAAAACTTGGATTGTGTATGTGGCTAATTGAATTGCTTTGCTAACAAAGCATGTGTTTCATTACATGCAGAGTTAGTAAGCTATCTTTGACTCTCTTCTTGAAGCCGTAATGAGAAGACTTTAGCCGTACTAAGCAATGGAACAACAAGGAGTAACTGACTCCTAACCGAGGCATATGAATCATTTAACCGAACAAGAAACTTCAATACATAATTAGACTGTTGTCGAAGTAGCAAGAAATTGAAAAGATCACATGTGCATGATGCCATCTTTCCACAAGTGCATGTTGGGAATGACCTATAGCTGACATAATCATCCCTAAGGGTTCTAAAAGCACTAAAATACTCAGTAACGGATAAGGAACCCTGATTTATGCAGCTTAGAGATTTTTCAAGATGAAACTCTTGGTCAATCACTTCTTAGATATCTGCTTTTTAGTTCATTACAAAGATCAAAAGCAAATGCAACATAGAGCAAACTATTCTTTATTTCCTTAGAAATGGAATTCATTAACCAAGAGAGTACCAGATTGTTGGCACGTAGCCAATTCGTATGTTGAACAAGTTAATTAGTAGAGGGAGCAGTAATGGAACCATCAATGAAGGCAACTTTGTTCTTGATAGTCAAGGCTATGGTGATCGATTGACTCCAAGCAACATAATTATCTCCAACGAAAATTTCTAAGACTTAGAGGGCACCAGAGTTATCACTTGGATGCAGAAAAAATGGGTTAAAAGAATCATCTGAAGGATTTACAGTGATAGGGGTAAAGTTTACAGAACTCATCGCAAGAACTTAGAGAAAGAATGCGAGAATAGAATTCAATACAAAATCGAAAGAATTTTGTAATGCAAAGATCGAGAACAAAAAAGGGAAGAAGATATGAATTTGCGGAAGCAATATTGATTCTCAATCTGATACCATATTGAGAACTTGATGAATTCTTGATGAAGAACTCAGCATAAAAAAAGAGAAATGAAATAGAGGAGAGAAATGAAACTTGTGCTATTGAATGATTTGAATTGAATGAATTAATACGTGAATCTACAACTGTATTTATACTAAGACATCTACTTAATAACTAAATTAACAGAAATAATAGAAACTATTTCTTCTTCTCTTCTTTGACTTTTTCTTCCTTTGACTTTAATTTCATATTGTCAATATGCGAAGCTATACTCCAACAACTATTCTGTAGCATCCCTAGTTGAAAAAGTGAGTAACTAGAATAGAAAAAGTTACCTTTTGGTTAGTTAAAATAGAATATCCTTTTGAAATTTTTTTAGTATTTACAGGATAAGTAATGCTAGTCTCAAATAGATAAATTTTGTAAAAATATTTTATAAAAAAAAAGAAGAAGAAGTGAAATTTACTAATTATTTTAACATTTTTAAAATGTAATCTACTTTTTTTATAAAAGCTTTGCGAGATTTATTTATTTGAGATTTATAGAATATCTTTCTCTTTCAAGATTGATGAAAAAATGATAGAACGTCTAACATATTTGACTCAAAATCTTTTGATCTACTCAGATTAAAAGATGTGTTTTTACAAAGGGTGTAATAAATTAAAATAAATTTTTATTTTTATTTATTAAAAAAATAACAGCCATCACAAGGTAGCTATTGCCTTTTTTTTTTTTTTAATTTCATATTAAAAAACTAAAAAAAATATTATTGAGAGATAGGTTTTTAAAAATGTTGAGACGTTTTTTACAGTAAGGGTAATATATTTGGAAATAAAAATATCTTTAATTGTCAAAACTCCTCCAAGTCGTGGAGATTTTATAGCCAAACATCACTAAAATATCCAAAAAACAGAGTTGTGGAATACTACTAAAAAAAAAAAAAAAAAGCTGTATTATTAATTTATTGTGTGAATTGACAAAAAGAACTGTAATAGACTAGGGCTCGTTTATTTTACAATTTTTTTCTATTCATCTTATTTTATTTAATTATTACAATTTTTTAAATTTTATATAAAATAAAATAAAAAATTTAATTTTTTCAAATCTCAAAACAAAATTAATATTAAAATTATATATTCTAAAAATATTTTATTTAATTTTTAAATTTAATCTCAACTTATTTTATCTCAACTCATTTGTAAAAACAAACGAGACTAGATACTTTGGTTATACAAAATTAAATTATTTCATCTCATCTCATATAATTATTATAATTTTTTCAAACTCTTACACAAAATATAATAAATAATTTAATTTTTTTAATCTTAAAATGAAAATAATATTAAAAAATAATATTATAATAATATTTTATTTAATTTTTAATAAAATATCTTATTTTATCTCATTAACCAAATCACACTTAATAACTTGGTCCTTATTTATTTTATTTTTAAACTTTGCTCAGAAGGGACAGTTAAAATAAAAGATATTTTTTGTTGACAAACGCAACGACACAAGTCACAAAGTATGCTGGAAAGGCAAGATAAGGTAGCTTCTCTGTTATGACATGATAACCGTAGTAATTCACTCATTTGATAATGAGATGAGATAAAATAATATTTAAATAAAATAATTTATAAATAATAATAAAATATTTTAAATTAAAATATTTTATAAAATTTTATAAAATAAAAAAAAATTGAGTATAAATATTATAAAATTGTCGAGAAAAAAAAGTATTATAAAATTAAAATATAATTAGAATATAATTTTATTTTAAAATTTGAAAATTTTGAATTATTTTTTATATTTTGTTTAAAAGTTTAGAAAAGTTATAATAACTAGATAAAAAAGTTAAATATTTGAAATTAAAAAGTATTTGTATTTGTAGTGTTTAGATATTAAGATGAGATGAGAGAATTTTACTATCTAAACCAGATCTAAGATTCTAACGGGAGGGATTAAATGATAGAAAGTCTCAGAAAATTTTCTAAATTGGTTAAAAACGACATCAATTTTAGAAAATCTAAGGAAGCAGTATGTTGCTATTGATCTCGATTTTAAAAATTTCTTATTCTTAATATTAAGTATAAAGATTTCTTATAATAAATAAAATCGTTCTTAACTACCTTATAATTTAATTACCTTATAATTTGCTCGCCTTTCCCTTCCTCCTTTCCAACAAAAAGTTGCACAAATTTAAATCAATTATTTTTGGCTCATAAACATTTTACATCTGAAAATTGTGCATAAACTTTTACACCATCTTGGAAAAGCAACTTTTTACATAATCCGAAGTAGAACAGTCATCTCAAAATACTCTCATATTTTTGGTTGTTAAAGATCAAAAGAATCTAAATTGAACCAATGACAAGAGAGATTACAAAGCAATGGAAATCTTTGCTCTACATGCTTTATAGCTCTACAACCCCATCAAATACTTCAAAGGAATCCTATCCGACTAACAATCCCTAATGATTTGTGTACAATATATGGAAAGTGGTCCACAAATGTGATGTCGTGGGTGGGCACGAATGACTTGAGTACTGGGTTGGGGAAATATGTTTGGGAAAATGAAGATCTTGGGATCCTTTTGGAACTTGGAAGAGTACCACATCTTGTCTCATGGCACTGTTCTAAAAGGTTATATGTTGTTGGTGTATGGGGTACAGTAGTGAAAGCACTTGCTGGTTTTCATGGTGGTCCTCACCATTGATTGCTCTGAACTCCACTAGGAGCCGTCTAAATACTTTTTAATGCACCCTTGATCGATTTAGATGCTTGAAATGTTGCCTCGTAGTTAAAATTAATTAGTGTTAGGAAAGATATACTCATATTTTTTTATGGTTTAAAGCGGTTATAGAGAGCGGTATTATGATCCTATGAGTACATCCTAATAATCCTTCACTCATAATGAGGTAGTGAGGCTCATGCGACTTGGACTCAGAACCTTTGATCTGATACCATTGGTGGGATCGATCATGAACTGTCTACCTAATTGAACCAATTTGTGTTGGGAAAGATATACTCAAATCTTGATGATATTTGACACAACCCACATACCTATTTTTGAAATGGTCCCAAAAGCAATACAGTAGACACGTTCCAACAGGCAACAAATTCAAATAAACTTACGTGACCATGCGAAACTGATTATGGGATCCTATAACAATGCATCGGTATGTCTCTTTTTCTATATTCTTGTTCTCCTTTTCATCTAATTATCGTTTTTGAAGCACTAAACCCTTTTTATATCCTTGTGCAGACCTGCTGCAGGTTTGTTTATATGGATGTCTATACCCATTATATATTCTGTGGCAGGGCAAGATGAGAAGGCCAAGGCCATGCTAAAATTGATTGTAGAGGATGCAGATTCCTTTGCTCAGCGAGCAGAAATGTATTACAAGAAGTAACCGGAGCGATATGATCAACCTTGGGTTTCCCATTTTCTTCCTGATCGATGAAACAGATGACAGCTACTCAGAGACCCTCATGAGTCTGTTGATTCTGAATTAAGTTGATGATCCTGAGCAGGAACATGAAACTCAAGTGGTCGGTTCAGGGATGATGAGTGAAGAAGTTGAGGGAATAAATAGGGGGACTTTTAAGAGAGAACAGAGCTCAACATGATCTAAATGCAAACAGATGAAGAGAAGAGAGAGATCATAAAATAGCTGAACTTAGCAGTGGATATGCACAAGGATGAAAATGGGCATCCTTGTTGTCTTTTCCTTTCTTCTTCTTCTTCTTCTTTTCCCCCACCTTCTTACTTTACTTGCTTTATGCTCCTAATTTTGGTAATTGGGTAATAACCCCCCTCTTGGAACTTTGCAAAACCAAAAAGGACGAGTCAGGTTCTCTTTGGTTGAAAGTACCTTTTGCTGAGTAACTTCTTTCAGAAACAAAAAAGAAGAGAAAAAGAAGAATAAAAACTACTTACTTTGTTAATCTTTCCTTTAGTTAAAACAAAAGAGAAATGCATGGCCTATACAAAAATCTTACAAAAGCAAACTTACAAACTAACATGCCTTAGTCGGATTGTAAAAAGTAAATATAATGTATCACATCTCTGTAAGTCCAGCACTTCTCAAAACAAAATATGGTTTCTATCAGAAGATATGTACACACAAAAGAGAGCATAAAAATGGGATTTCTGAAAAACATCTATTTATTTTGTACTATTTTGCAGACATTAGCCTATCATAACTAACAGAAAGACTTCCATGCCAGTTAATACCTAAAATTACAGTAGATCATACCAGGTACTACAGAAACAAAAACAATTCTACAGACAAAAAGGAGAACCACTAACAACAATAATTGATGGAGCTGTTCAACAACACCTCACATACCAGGGATTTGCATTATGCTAACCGCCACCAAACTTAGCAGTACAACAATGTTTAGAGACCAGGATGGAGCCATAGAAACCGATGAAGACTCCGGCAAAGACTCAGATGGTGGAAAGGCTGCATCATGTGCAGGAGCAACCGTAGAATCTGGGTTTGGAGGGCTCCGGCTGGCAGGGATGGTAGGCAGTGATGACTCAGATGGAGGAAGTGCCACACCGCCAGGAGAAGGAAATAAGGGGCTGATGTCTGGGGAAAGAGCTGGAGAGGACACAGGAGCACTTGGCAATAATGCAGGCGCAGCTGAAATGGTTGAAACACTCGTTATCATGTTGAGTTTAGATGCCATTGCTAATGAAGAGTAGGCCATCAAGACAGTTAACATTGCCAATATTGACCGAAAGGAAGCCATTAATGATGATGAAATCAATTGCGTGATAATGAACTGAAACAAAGATATGTTTCCCAGAGAGAGAGAGGGAGAGTGGAAGAATATGGGAGGAATGGGAGGATGGTCATGATAAAGGGTTAAACTTGCGGAAGTGCTGGTGGGGCCTGAATGCTATGTTGCCAAAAGATAACTGGGACCCATTATGATAATACAGCTCTGTGCATGTTAGCTAAGGGACAAGTTCGATGTGTGGTTTTCTTGTGGAGCACATGAAGAGGTGCCTTTTAGCTTTTTCAATTCCCTTTTGAGCATTTGGTACTGCGGTTGACTCATGAAACACTGTTGTTAAAGGTTGTTTATTTCAAAGAAATGTAGCATGTAGGCTTTCCCAGTTGGCATATTTGAGCCTTTTTAGTTGCATGATTTGCTAATAATTACAATGACTAGGACATATGAAAGTTACAATTCAATCTTTACAAACAGGCAGAGAGGAAAACAAAATTGAGCATTCCAACACTACATACATATCGATTTGAGTGATTTGGATTTGGCTTCATGTTCTGTTACTCTTAATTTTCTTCTTTGTTTCTTGCTGGAGCAACTACTTCTTGGGACAACTTCATCAGTCAAGACGGAAAAAAAAAAAGGAAAATGAAAATAGGATATATTTGATTAGCACTAGAGCACTGAGAACCACCCCCACATCTCTTTTCTATAGGGTAGCTGTAAATGCTTTTGGCATGACGGTACCAACAATGTGAAATTTGATTTAAAGGCTGTTCCATTAGAAACTTGATTTAGATCTAATGTATCAAACTGATGCATATGGATATATGCAGTTGAGTCGCTTTACCTGTCTGTAGTGATTTGTCCTTATTCCCATCACGGGCAGCATGTGCTTTCTCACCCGTAAAGAAGTGCCGATTTATAAAATTAACCTGTGAAAAGTAAATTTAATCCTCTGACACTCTGAATATAAAACCTCTTGGACTTTACAATCTATATTATTATTTTGATGATTTATCTCATTCTTTTCACGAAAATGATAAATTATAATTATGTTTTAAATTGGATGTTGATAATTTGGTGGTAAGTGATGGTTTTAAGCAGCATATGATTTTTTTTCCAATTAATTTTACTTAAGTAGATGCAACTTAAATTAGAATCGACCTGTGTTTTTTCCCTAATCTTTCTAAAGGAAGAATATATTATGATTACCTCTCATATCTTTGCCAGATTGTAAGAACATGTTTCGTTCTTGTGTTAAATGTGTTTTTTTTTATAAGGAAAAATTACATTTTTCACCAATAAACTATTGCAATTTTCCAATTTTTACCCTAAACTATCACAAGTATGACTGCTATGGGAAAATTATGATCGACCTCTCGGAGTAAGTTAATTATGTCCAGAGAAGACCATCTATGCCAATTTCCAAATTTGAAACCGGACTCGCACCAATTAAGTCCTGATCTATTGTTGCTTGGTTGTCTCCCCATAAATCTACATATGGCTCCAACAAATCAGAAGATCGTTCTGATGGAATCCCATAATCTTTGAGAATGCAGGGCAAAGCAGCAGTCGCTGCTTTCCTCTCCAAAACAGCAATGTAATTGTCTTCAAACTCAAAAACTAGATCTTGGTCCTTGCATGCTGATTAAGGGCAGAGGCATAAGAAAATGGAAAAATGATTTATGCAAGCCCAAGGGGTGCAAGTCAAGAGATGAGAGTAAGACAAGAAGAATGACAGGAAACAGGCATGGGATGTTAGCACTTACAATCAATAAGGTGTGCTAGGTGATGGATGTTCTTTATTCGAGTTCCATTGAATTTCAAAACCTGCAATTTTCTTCATCTGAGAATATATAGGAAAGTGGCAGTTTGTGTCAAAGTTATAAGAGGCGATAATAGATAACATACTTGCTGACTGCTCATATCCTCGTATCCAATGTTTGCTTCGTTTGCTAAGACCTATGAAAGTAAAGGAAGATAAGCAAAGTGCAATTGTACTACAGACCAACAAGTTTTATATCTGCCAAGCATGGTAATGTAAGCTTGTAATCAAATGTGTATCAAGAGGCTAAAAATATTTTGGGTAAACTCAGTTTGGACATAGAGGCTCTTGGCTTGTCCACCTTGGGTTGGAGTGAAATCTCAACATTCCCTTCCCCACCCCCCCCCCCCCCCCCCAAAAAAAAAAAAAAAAAATCCATAATGGGTGGGGAAGCTATAATACTGAAAAAATGGCGGTTCAATGCAATGGACTATGATCATTCTCTAACAACATAAAGAAATAATTGCCAATAAGAAAAGAAATAATCAGAATTTAGAACCTCTGCCAGTTCCTAAAGCAAATAAAAGGAAGCACAGAGTCAATAGCGTTCAGTAATTCGTGTATGACAGGATTGATTTTCTTGACTAGACTCGTTATTTGAACAACGCCATTGATGAAAAAGGCAGCTTGCAGCTAACCTGTGATAAGATCACAATCCGTTCCCCTTTGAACCTTGCTAAGGAATAACTTGCCTTTGCCAGTAGTTTCAACTAACACAGGAAAGACCAAACAATCAAACTCCAAAACAAAAACCATTCATTTTGGTAAAATATATCTGTTTCAAGTAGAATGGTAGTGAAAGGTGTCGTTTACAATTCACAACTCACCCCTATCGAATCTTCACACTCCTCGCTGTCAAAAAATAAAAGGGATTCGTTAGTAATTAAATTAATATATGCGAAAAGGATTTGTGTAACTTGAAAGAAACAAAGAAAGAAAAACATACTCAATCAGTGGTTCCGAAAGTGTGGTAAACACAAAACCAGCAATTATTATATACGAAGGTTGATCTCCATCAATATGATAAGGAACCTTTATGTGAGAGCACAATTAACCAAAATTAATGCATCAGGACATGAAAATTGTATGTGACCTAAATGCATTTTATGATTAAATGTAGTATCAACATTGTAATGGTATACCAAATGCACTCGTGGGTTCAAAACTACATTAACTCCCATAAACTTTCCCGCTCTAATTATTCCAAGTTCTGCTACATCACCAGCAAATCTGTACACGAGGATCATCGTTGACAAACATCATCATGATTATGGAATCATAGGAAAAATAAGAAACTGCAACAAAGAATCATTATGGATTCCCAGGCTGTGAGATGGAAAAAAAAAAAACGAACTGCAGGGCTGAGTTAAATAATTCCCTGAGAGAGAATTAGGGCCTTTACTTCTGACTGATGAGGTAGCGAAATGCAATGCGCTCACTTGATCGGAATGGCACTGTCCCTTCACATCCTATACGAATATCATCAAAGCTTACAATGACATCCCCCTGGAAAAGTGCAACTACATTTAAAATTCCAAACATATAAAGTATCGAGCATTGTTTGATACAAAATTCTCAAAATAAAAAAGGTTCCTAACTCTTGTAAATTTGCCTTTTTTTCTTATCAAGAGGAAAGGTTGACGATTCGAGAAGTGTGAAAACACTGTCAAAAAATAAATACCATCTTCACACTCCTCGCTGTCAAAACTTTGAACATTTACGACAATGTTCAATTGGATCACATATGTAAAAAAAAAAAAATATTAAGCATTGTGTTTCGACTGCACGATTATTAGTATTAGTGAATGGCACTCCTATGGGCTTCTTTAATAGTTCCCATAGATTGAGACAAGGGGATCTGTTGTCTCCCTTCCTTTTTGTCATAGTTATAGATGCACTCAGTCAAATGTTGGGGGTTGCAGTTGATGGTGGTTTTTTGGCAGGTTTCTCGGTGGTTGGGTCTTATAATGGATTTGATTAATGTTTCTCACCTTTTGTTTGCAAATGATACATTACTTTTTTGTGATGTGAATCCAGGTCATATGCAAACATTGAGAGCACTCTTGCTTTGTTTTGAGGCTATGTTTGGCTTTACGGTGAATCTTGGAAAATCTAAGATGGTTCTGGTGGGCCCAGTGTGAAATATTAGAAGTTTGGAAAACATTCTGGGGTGCCAGGTATCATCACTGCCAATAAGATATCTTGGGCTCCCAAACTGCCAATAAGAGCAGTTTGGGATGGGTTGATAGAAAAGGTAGAAAGAAGGCTAGCGGGATGGAAGAAGTTGTACTTGTCAAAAGGGGGCAGAATCAACTTAATCAAAAGCACTCTTCTAATCTCCTACCTATTTTCTCTCATTATTTCCTCTACCAGTTAACGTGGTTCGAGACTTCTTGTGGGTAGGTATCATGGAGGAAGCGATGTTCCATTTGGTTAGTTGGGATAAGATTTGTACTCCACTGTCGTGTGGAGGGTGGGGGTTTGGAAGTTGAGGACCTTCAATAAAGCTCTTCTAGGGAAGTGGTTATGGAGGTATCATCAGGAAAGTGAGTCTTTGTGGGGGCTGTGATTGATTCCAAATATGGGAGTGTTTGGGGGGTTGGTGCTCTAATGAGGTTAGAGGTAAATGGTGTGGGGGTGTGGAAAAATATTAGGAGTGCCAAACATGTTAGTTTTGCGGTTGGTGATGGTTCTAGGATTAGTTTTTAGCATGATTCTTGGTGCGGTGGTATTCCAGGTCTTTTTTGTATCACTCGGAATCAGGATGCTTCAGTGGCTGATGTTTTGGATTGCTCAAAGGTTGCTTTCTTTGGTTGGACAGCTTCTCTTGAGAAAATTCTGACCTTGGATAATCTTAGGAAGCGTGGATTAATTGTTATGGATTGGTGCTACATGTGTAAACAATGTGGTGAATTGATGGACCATTTGTTACTTCATTGTGAGATGGCAAGGGCATTATGGTATGAGGTTTTTAGTAGGATTGGAGTGGCATGGGTGATGCCTAGGAGGGTAGTAGATCTTTTTGCTTGTTGGAGAGGTCTTAGGGGAAACTCTCAAACTGCGGCTGTTTGGAACACAATCCCTTTATGTTTTGCAAGGTGTATCTAGTTCATGAGGAATGACCGGTGTTTTAAAGATAAGGAACGCTCAGTTGACAAACTTAGATGTTTCTTCTTTAATACCTTATTTACTTTGGGCTTCGGCCATTGTTTTTAATGGAACTAGTGTCCATGATTTCCTTGTTTTTCTTTCTAGTTCTTGACTTGTAACTAGGTTTCTGCATTTGTATACTTCCTGTATACTTGGGCTATGCCTATTTACTTGTCTTAATAAAATTTTCTTACCTATAAAAAAAACAAGGATAACGCACATAGGAGCCATTAATGAGGATAAGATGGATTATAAAGCCCAAGATTAACCAAACTTAAAAGAAATTGAGTAGTCATTTCCCTCCCCCTTTTGCTAAAACAGTTCTCAAATCATCCATAAAAATAAGATGAATAGTATCAAAGATCTCATATGTTGTACATATTAAGAAGCCCCACTGATCTAAAGGATCCCACTTCAGTGATTGTTTCAGATTGTGAAAGTGAAACACAAGTGCATCAAGTTCTGCAAGCTACAAATGGAAACCATACCTCCTTCAAGACATTATTTGCATCAGAAATGGGTTCAACTCTCCGTACCAGTACCCCCTACAAAAGCAGAGTATTATGCAGAATCTGAGAAACCTAAACTAATAATCAGATATTGGGCTAACTACATGCAGATAAGGATAAAATATTGTGTTCGCGGTATCCATAGCAGTTAATATATCTGCAAACATTTATGGATCCTTATATCACTCCAACTGATTCAAAACAACCTTCTAAACAACGTAAAGAAGCATACCTCATTAGACTGTACTTTTAAGCACGCACGTAGGGCTGGATTCTCTAACTTTTGCCAAAATATGCCAAGGCTAGGAAAACCTGGAAGATATTATAGTTATTCGATTGGCATATTTTTGTCAAATGATATGAGTGGGCTAAATCACTTGATCTAAGTATTAATAACCACAAGTTATTGCTGATATTTTTATATAATATGATAGGGAGTACTTTAGTAATAGGAAATCAAAACAATGACAGTAAGCATTACATGTGGCTCATAGCTTTTTAGAGGAATTCATGCTACTAAGATCTATTACCTCCATAACTCTTTTTATTGGCCATTACTTCATAATCCAGCTACATTTATCTTTGCGTCTAACTCAATCAAGAGTTTGTGTGGGTAATCACAAGCAAGCACAAAAATCCACAGACGTATAGGTCAGCTTATATCCTCTCAGACAAAAGCTTATATGAAAAAAGCATCTTTACCAGAAAGAGACAAAGGAAAGAAAAAATAGAGCAAACAAAAAACAGACAACTATAGAGGAGAACAATCTAAACTTGACCCACTGAAGAAAGCAGTAGAAGAAGAGAAGCCACTGGAGAGATTAATGGCTTGTTTGGGAGGACAGAATAGAGTGGAACAAAGAGTTTTTTAGAATATTCAGTTCTTTCCTTTGTTTTTAAGTTAATTAGCAATGAGTGGAAAAGGCATTCCCTCGTTATTAAGAAGGAATGGAATGGGTAGAAGGGTATACCCATTTCCTCCATTTTCCTCATAATCTCACTTTTTATTTCCTCAGAAATTGGGAGGAATGGCCCATCGGAGGGAATGGAATAAGAAAAAAAAGAAATTGACCAAAGCCCCTATAATACCCCTTATATTTTGTTGAAATATTAAACTACCCCTCTCTGTTATTTTCACCTATAGATTCTCTTTCATTTTTTCTCCTCATTCTTTGTCTCTCTATCCATCCCTTTTATTCAATTCTTCGTTTGGATGGATGACGAGTAAAGAATATAATCGAAATGGATCCATAGTAACGTTTATTAAGTGCAAGATTGTCGCATGTTGATATAACTATAAAGTGAAAATTACCTATCAAAACAATTATGAGTGAAACTTACATTTGAAAGTCCATCTCTATAATTATCAATGAAAATGATATTTGAAAGTTCATCTTAATAAAGTACAATTTATAAAAAATTGAAAAATAAATTGAAGGAAAGGGCATAATGGTGATGTTGTTAGGAAATATTCATCTCCATTTAGTTTTATAATACTTTTAAACATGCTTATTTACTTAAATTCCTTTCCATTCCCTTCTTTTAAAAACATCCAGACAAGGTAGATTCTATTCATTCCATTTCATTATATTCCATTCATATTCCTTCAATTTTTTTATGTTCCATTCCTTACTAAACCCTCAAACAAGGCCTCAAGAAAGAGGAGTAGTAGAAGAAGCAATGGAAGCATGGAAGAGGACAAAGAATAAGCTGAGAGAGAGAGAGAGAGAGAGGCCTAGCAGATAGAAGAAAGGGGAAAAGAGAATAGGGGAGGGAGAGAAAAATAATTTCTCAATATTTTCATACCATTTCGATTGGGGTATAAAAGATGCTTAGATAGACTAAGAAATGTCCTACTACAGCAAGGACTCTTATTTAAACTAAATTCTTTTTTATAAGTTTATTGAAACTAAATTCTAAGGAGAGAATCTCAGATAAAACTCCTAATCTTAACTTGAATCTGACTGAACCATCCTAATTGGACTCTACCTAGTCAAAATAAAAACTCTTAAATAAAAGATAAAATCAAATATTAATAACCTCAAAAAACTAAAAATCCAACTTTTTTATCCATTTATCCCACATCACATTTAGTTCATGAGTCTTTAATTTCTAGAATTTCTTTTTAAGGCACATGATCTAAACGTGAGTTTAATGGTTTGGGACTGGAAACAAATTTAAGGACATGATCTCATATATGTAAATTGGAACTTTCTATACCACACATTGATGAATCACACAGGACCTAAACTAACTACCATTTCTTATTGAAATGCAACATGACTACAAATAAATAGATCTTGAAGAGGAAAGAACCCCAAAAAACTCCATATAAAGATGATCAAGCGGAGTTTCTCACCAGTGTATTTCCCATTCCTTTCGTAGTCCTTAAGAAAATGAGAAACAACTGTAGTTGGAATCACATATCCAATATTCTCTGCTGCTTCAGATCTGTAAACCTAAAGGAAGCGTCTCATAAAAGCATAATAGACCAAGATTGGTCAACTAAGAAAGTGATGTCACATAGCAAGTGCAATTTGTTCAAGTGGAAAATATTACATCTAAATAAAGGTAATATATTCGAATATTTATGACCAATTAAACACTAATACAATGTCATAACTGAGTACCTAGGGCTTGAGTTTTAGAAGTTGGGGTGTTTCTAATTTTCTGGTTTGTTTATAATTTGTAATTTTTTAGTTATAGCCATTCTTTGACTGATTTAAGGTGTTAATTGATAAATTAAATGCTAATCTGTCATATATATGGAAAGTAGAAGTCTTTTTTCTGAATGGAATGGAAAATGCAAGGGTTAAACCAAGGAAACCATATATGATTTCATTTAGGAAGATAGTATAGAAAGAATTAAATATTAGTAAGGACTATGAATGTTTTTCTTCCTAGGTTGCGAAGAGAGTGTTGATAGTTTCCAATTTTAAGAAGAAAGGTAAGTAGATATGATCATATCCTCATTTCTTCAAAAATACAATTCAATATTTTTTTTTTTTTTCTGAAAATCAATTCAATTATTATGATATAACGTAGCCTTCCTTCATGCATCCAATGGACCAATACCATGTAAAAAAAACTTAAATGCAATTGATTTTATGTGCATGCTTCCATTATGTGATATGTAATGAAAATGTCATAAATATTTATGATACATGATGAAAAGGAAAGAAAGGAAAAGAAAAGGAAGTGACTGTATGAGTGCATGAAGAGGTTTTGAAATGTTTTCTTGGCCTTATGATTGATGAGCGATGATACCAGAGCCAGAGGGGCAGGGCCAGATGCGGTTCCACCTGAGGCCAAAGAATGGAACTGGGATCCTTGTGATCACCAACCCTTGCACACAAGGCACAAATGTGTGTTGGCCACCTAAGAGATTAAAGAAAATGGGTTTATGTTATGAGTGTAAATGCTTAACTGTATTTAAAAAGTATTTCCAATGCTAAAACCAGATTAAAAATCCTTATACTAAGTATTCAACTCAATTTTGTTTCTATGTTTTCAAATATCCCTAGTGATGATGATGATGAGTTCGCAAACCAAAACCAGTGACAGAGACCAGAACCTAGCCAAGCTTAGTAAGTGTTCAACACAGTTTTTAGGCTATATTAATGATTTCATGACTTCACTAAGGATTTTGTTTAGTTTTATTTGTTTGATATATTAATTTTATGATTGGTAAGATTTTAAAGTATGTTTGTGGTTTTATTATTTATGAGTTTCTTTTACCTTGGCTACTTAATGTATGATGCAGCATTCTTGACCCTATCAGAAAGGGGTGTTACATACAATAACTTCAATGATCCACCATAGATTTACCTGAAATGCCACTCCAATGCACTGCCCTTGTTCATTGAATGCAGGGCCGCCACTATTACCTACAATCTAGCAAGTATAATGAGTTGCTATCACAAAGAAATCATGCTTGTACCTACCAAATAGAAAATTACTACTCAAGAGGAAAAAGGGTTCGTGTAATTTTGAGCAGTTAAACACAAATGCCTTCCAAAAAGAAAATTGCATCAATTGGAGAAGTTTCAACTTGAAGGACTTTTTTTTTCTAAATACCAACCAGGATTTATTGCCGCATCAATTTGAATTCCCAACAAATCAGATGACCCATGAGCATATGACGTAACCTGATGATAGAGTTTGGTAAGAAATTTGGCACTCTCTATTCGTTGATGGCAATTTGGGATAGACGTAACCAAGGGCATCAAAATGACTAGAAGAAACCTCTATACGTGATACAACTCCTTTTGTCACGGATATGGTGTCCCCTCCAAGGGGGTATCCTACAACAGTTACTGCATCCTGTCAATTGAGAAAGCATCACAAAGAACAACTTAAGATTTGATTAGAAGAGATGTGTACATCACACACAGAGAACTATCAGATCAAATGGTACAGAAACTGACACTGACGAATAACCAGAATAAGAAAAATGGAACTGTACCCAACCCCCTAACATGGATGTCAAGTTTGGATTAGGTGGACAGATATACCTATAATACATGCAACATATATTTCTGAGTTCAGAGTCACGAAATATATGTTAATTTTTAAAATTTTAATCATGCAGTAAAAACACGGTTGTTTGGTCAATTGTTTACAGGAATCATTTTTCGATTAAGGTGAAAAACTCAACCCAGGGTGTGTCAATTGTTGAAAGCTTTTTAATTGAGAAAATCTTAATTCCTTAGTTATGACTATACACTTCTTCCAGGTCATCTATCACACCGGAAGAAATAAAGAAAAGCACAAATGACAACATGCCTCTAATGAAATGGGGTAATTTATACCTGAAGACATGGCAAGCGCCCAAAATTGAGTGATTCTGCTCCTTCCCAAAACTCCTTGCTTTCTACCGAAAGCAAAGCTATATCACAATCAATGCCCCTGGCTAGAACCTGTCCATAATGTCACCACGAAGAAAATAAACTAAACTGTAGCATCTTATCAAAGTTGCATAAGCTTATACCATCTTAAACGGACAACTTGGAGGACATAGTGAATAAAATCAACAGTTATGCTATGTACAAGATATGCTATGTAATTAGGAAAAATTACAATTTACACCTTAAATAACTGCTCCTTTTGCATTATGACCACCAAACTAGCAAAGTCATCGCAATACCCCCAAACTACCATTCCTTTTTACCCCAACATAAAGATTGCGCTACATCACCTCTTTTTTGTCACTCATAATATTCAGTTCCTAAAAAAAAGGAAAATTGCAATTTATTCTTCAAATATGGAGATTAATTCAATTTTGATAGTTTGGTGGTCATATTGCAAAAGAAGCAATAGTTTGAGGGTGTTAAAATATGATTTTACCATGTACATATAATCAAGAAACATCACAAGTGTCGTGATTTTTCAAGAGTATACACAAAAGGAATTGTGGTAATTTATGTAGGAGCAATACCTTAGCCACATATTTTGTATCATCTCCTCTTTTCTTAACTTTGACCTAAAATCATTGAAATGACAAATACAGAAAATTGTTCAAAACATACTCAGAAGATAAAATATATATCTGATCAAAATGAACACTAACTCTAAATATGTTACATTTAAGAGAATTGGGTTTGTGAATCCCTCTCCCCGTTCTTGAATGAAAACATTTCATTGAAATTATCTAGGCGACACTCTGGAAGTTGGGGTTCCATACACAAGTTGTTGCATCCATTGTTTTAATGTACATTTTGAGAATTTTAGACCGAGAAATTTATATAAAACTGGTTTCATGGTTATCATAGTGTTTATACATCAAACCCCTAGGGGTTGGCTCAAGTGGTAAAGGCCTTGGTCTTGGTGGTATGCTCCCTCCAGGTCTAAGGTTCAAATCCTCTTGGGTGGAAACAAGTTTTATGGGCCATCGAACTGAGGGAACTTCCCCTTGAATTACCAAAGGTGCACTTGTAGGAAACTCCTTGCTGAGGGCCTGTGCACCCCCGAGATTAGTCGAGACTTTGTTCTCGGACATCCGATGCCAATAAAAAAAATAGTGTTTTGACATCTTAGTATTACCTGTGTATCATGTTCAACACAATGTGCATTTGTCAAAAGTTTCCCATCCCCAATTATAAAAGCACTGCATAAAAGACAAAGAAACAGAAAATAATTCCTAAAAAATGTTATATGAATTAATAAGCAACAATCGTTAATTAGAGGTACAATGGATGAACTACAATACTTGAATAAAATTAAGTAATAAGCTTCAAGTCATTAAATTTTTTTTAAATGAAAGTGCTTTCCACATTCTTCAAGAACAATTGATTGCTAAATGACAAAACTTGCCTTCCAGTGCTTGTATATTGTCTTTGCTTTTGCCAAGGAAGGGAATAATCTGGGGTAGTATGGGTGCAATAAACCTAGCCAACAATTAGAACATATGATTAATATAGAAGAAAAACCACAAAGCATAGAACGATGCTGAAACCTGGCATGTAAAGTTTATAACTCATGATTGATGAACTTACATTGATAATAACTTGAGTGCAAAGCAAAAAAAATAGATTGTCTACATGGAGAGGGTTTCTGACATCCATTAATGGTGACTTGAGTAATTACAACCTTAACTGCAATGCCCCACGTTTATGGAAGGGTGGTGATGAGAGCTTGGTGAATGAGATCCCACATTATTTGGGAGAGAAATTCTTGACCTTTATAATGATTCAAAGTGGCACCAATTATAATTTTGATTAGTCATTTTAGAATATAAATTCAGATGTGACTTGAATTTTCATTGGGTCATTACAAATGATATTAGAGTTACTACCAACCAAAAAAAGCGAAACTCGAGCTATGTGAAGTCTTGAGTGGTGCCACAATAGAATGGCCTGATGATGAAGTTGGGGATTTGAATGGTGGAGATTGTAACACAACACACTCACGGGAGAAGGATGAATGAGATAGTTTCGAACCTCTACGGTAATTCCAAGAAGCTTCAATTGTAACATTAACTAGTCCTTTTAAAAAGTGAAAGCCTAAATATAGCTTAGGCTTTCCTTAGATGGTACAGTAGCCCTTCAACCCCTGTTGCAAAGGATATGCAAGTGGTTATATATGAGGGCCAATTCTAAAGCACAATCAATTCCACTAGAGAATAGCATAGGACAAATCCTAAGGGCATGTGATACCCCATTCTGATAAGTGAGGGTAGGTGATGTATGGGATCCTACATTGCTTGGGAAGGAGAAGTTCTTGCTCTTTATAATGTTCCAATGTGGCTCCAATTGTATCATTAACTAGTCCTTTTGGAGTATAGGTCATGTGGTTTGAGCCTTCCATTGAAGCGTTATAAGACATCATAGAACTTTTTAAAGCAAAATGAGCATTGCACTATGTGTGCTGTACGGCTCCTAAGACCACCAAAAAAGTGTTGATAACTTAATTGATTATCTTGTATAGGAAAGTGTAGACAAAATGTGGTTATACTACAGAATTCATTGTACTTATCATAAGTTACTTGGGCTATGTGTTCTGCACTTTTTAATAAAATCTTCCATTATTTATAAAAAAAAAAAAAAAATGAACTTATCATAAGTCAAGGGACACCAGATCAGGTTATTATGATGCAAGATATAAACTAAAGTCCAAACTGACTGAAGCATCTGCGTGAAATTTGCATCAAAGCTTACATGTCATGAAGAAGGAAGTTAGGACCACAAATGTGGACCACCATACATGAGACGTTTAAGAAAGGCATGATTTCCTGTTCTATTAACACTTAGCAGAGTTCATGAGTTCAAAACAACAATAAAAATGTTATACCTTCACAACAGCATTAAGAAAAGCTGAATTTTGAAGATTCTCTGGTTCAACCTGAAATGTATGCAGTCAGCTCGCATGACAAAAGAATGAAAGGAGACAACCTAGGAATCTTGCAGCCAAGAAGTAACTATCGATTCCCAATAAGAAACAAATGCTAAAGACTGCACCTGCTGCCTTATATCAAAATGGATGTCCTTCTTGTCTTTTCTTTGCATGCCAAATGATTTAACAGATGTTGATTGAGCACGCCCAATATCCTCTCTTCCACCATTTCCATCAGCATATGAGTGAGGCCTGCCATCCTTTGATCTTCCTGGAATATTCTTCTGGGGAACAGCTTCTTTCAGCATGAATAGTAATCCAACAGTGAAAACAGAAAAAGAAGGGCTTCCAACTAATACACAAAAATGTAGATCATGACAGAGAAAGGCAGTAAGGTGGCGATTGCACCAATTATTCTCTCCCACTTTTCCTTTGTACACTTGCTTTCCAAAAGGCAAGGGAGAAACTAAGGTCCTCAAGGTTCAAATAACTTTTTCCAACCAACCTTGGATTCTGACCACTTGAATCCATATTTGAACTTAAACTCTATTTTGTTATCGTCCTAGTATTCTCCTTGTCCTGTACTGTTTTTCTTCTAACTAAAGGTTAGGAATGCCCCAAACGTGCCATCATCAATGGGTTAGTATTTCTAACTTCAATTACCACTAACATCATATTACATGGCCTTAGTTTATTGTTGGGCGCGTATTTTGCTTTCTTGTTGTTTGAGTTTGGATTAGTATTATTTGTTTACGGTTTTCCTCCACCATAAGTGAGGGTTTATTTTGAATAAAAGATGGAGGTGCCACCCTCCTTTTATTAAAAAAAAACCATATTACAAATATATACTTTAAGTAACAAGTATTTCTCCTTAGTTGTGTCGATATATGAATTTATATAAACACCCAACTAACCACATATCTACACTCTGATGAATCTGATACGTGCCCTTTACACTTATAAAATCTTCCCAAGCATTACTAAATACAATGTGATAATAGTGAAAATGTTGGCATGCCGTACAAGCCTATATACTCAGTGGCTGAACCCGAATTTATAGACCTCTCAAACATACAAATAATTCACGCATCAATTTAAGCATGCCAAGACAATTTTTAACTACGTTGACAGTTTTATAAAATCTTATCACGAATTTACTTCAAATTGTCTAATTATACAAGGTCCAAATGCGGCTACAAGCACTAATGTGAAAGAAAACTGAACAACTAAAATGGATATACATAGGGGTGTGTACATTGGATCGGAGAGAGAGAAACGGGAGAGAGAGTTAACATTAACCTCTCCGCTGGATTTACTGGAGGACGATGAGGAGGTGGAGGAGCCTCTTTGAGGATTTGAAGACCTACTCCTGTGATTGGAGGCTTTGGGAGTGATAGAGCCATTCGATATCTGCAAAGTGGCGGAGCGGGGTTGGGAGGTAAGAGAGGAACGGAATATAAGGGTAGGAATGAACAGGGAGAGGCTGCAGCTCGTGACTGCAACCGCCATTCGTACTTCGTATCACGATTATAAGCTTTGGGTTGGAGTTGCAGTTTTGAGTTTTTGAGCTTACTTTTTCCCTCTTATCCCCTCTCTCTCTCTCTCTCTCTCTGCGCTTCAAGAAATTGGATTGGATTAGGTCCATTGTTTTCTGCCTTTTGGGCCAATTAATTGGGTTTTATACGTATTTTCACGTAGAGCCCATTTGTTCTTTAGCACCATTCATCCGAATCTAGATCCGTATATATGGATGCCAAAAAGACAGCGGAAATGAATTTCTGTCACTACGCTCTCTCCCTCAACGTTTTCTCTCAAAAGGAAAACCTCAAAACTTCAGATTTCCTTGGGAGGGAGGGGCCTCCCTCCCCACCGACGCTTTAGTTTAGTTTTCTTTTTCTCCTTTCTCTACTTTCCTGGTTATTTTTGTAGTGTTTTTCGGTTGTGTTTTGTGTGTTTCTCAGGCCAAAAACGGGTGGATCGCCGTTCGTGTCCTTCCCGGCATCGCATTTCCACACGCGGCCCACCGGGATGAAGTCCAGCCGCCGATCTTCAAGGCCACCAATTCCGGCTTCCATCGGAGTGGCGCGTAGCCCGCACGCGCGGGACGAAGTTCCTGACCCCCGTCGGTGCGTGGTCATCACGCGCCACTAAGGAGATCTCTGCCGGAGCTACGTTCGGGCTCTTTGGACTCCTTGTCTCCAGGACTTCTAGGATCGACCGTCGGCTATCCCCTAGCATGAACAGTACCATACAAGAGTCACTGCCATCGATATAAACACTGTTTCTTCCTTTTGTGTTTTTGGCCTGCATTTCCGTCTGTTGTTTTTCTGTTGGTTTTATTGTATTTCTGCTTCTTGTGCACTGTTGACCCGTGTGAGGTGTTTTTGGCTTTTGGGTACAACGCTACTGGGGCAAAAGCAGTTTGAGACTGGTGTTTGATGCTAAGGCCGGTAGCAGTACGGCCAGTGCTTGCCTGCTCAGTGGAGGCTGTTTTTCTCCGTGCGAAAACTGGGTGCTCGTGCCGGTCTCGAGATGCCGCTGTCTGCGGTGGGCGAGTAACCCGGGGTGACATCAAACTCGTGGCTCAGCAGTTTATGTTTTATTTTTTGTTTTCGTTTGTTATTTTTAGGTTGTTTTCAGTCTCTAATAAATTAATTTTAGGCTGATGGCCCGAAATCTTTTCTCCTTGAGAGAATAGAGGGGATGGAAAGCAGAGCTTTCCCTGTTAGGTGAGAACTCAGTGCGAAGTTTAGACAACGACTATCATAAAGAAATTTGTGTATGGGTAAGCTTTATAGATGATGCATAGTTTGGCTTATTATCTGAAATTTGTAAGATTATTACAAATTGTAATAAGTCACATTTGTAACTTCGATGTTTTAATGAAATGAGTTCGTTTTTTTTCAAAAAAAAAAAAAGACAGCGGAAATGGAGAGAAGACTAGTAAGAACTCCAGCGGCAGCCGGCTTTAGAGATGAATATGCACAATTAATAACTCCAAAAAGACAGCAGAAATGGAGAGAAGACTAGTAAGAACTTCAAGCGGCAAAGCTAGCCTTAGAGATGACAATTAATAACTCCAAAAAGACAGTAGAAATGGAGAGAAGACTAGTAAGAACTCCACGCGGCAAAGCTGGCCTTAGAGATGAATATGCACAGTTAATAACTCAAGGCGGCAGAGCTGGCCTTGGAGATGCATGCATATGCAAAAATAAAGCAGGCGATTAAACCGACCATATGCATGTTAATGCAAAAATAAGTAAGATATGAAAATAACAATTGTATTCAAAATAAATTACAATTTACAAGGTTGAAAATATCTTGCTTACATATCAGAGAAGTAGATGGAGGTGTGGAGGAGAGAATGAAGGTGAATTTGGACGAGAGAGGCAAGGAGAGAAGTCTGTAAGAAAGCTTGAAACATTCTGAAGCCAAGTTCCCTTTTATAAGCGAAGTGAGCACTGTTTACAATAATTAAAGTAATATAGTAAAAAGTAAAGCAATACAGTAAAAAGTAGTCCGTGAGTGAACAGTGAATAGTGGCTTTTACTATTCATCACGTGAGAGCATAATCATTCTGTCGGTGATGGCTTTCCTGACGTAATTTGCAGGAGGGCTGTCTTTGACTAGGAACAGTGGTTCAATCATCAGATAGTCTTGGAGTGTCTTCTGAGCCATGTCCAAAAATGTTAGAATAAGGATCATTAATTGAAGCCGTAGAAGATGCTTCTAACTTATCAGATTCGTCAAAATCCTCTTGTTCTAAGGATTTCTTAAGCAAATTAATTAAATCTTTTTTATTAAGTCTATCCAGAGCATTCTTCTTTTTAGACTTGGAAGATTTACCAGATTTTGTTGAGGAAGCAGCTGCCTTCCATTTCTGTGAGGCAGTTGGCGAAGCAGGGTCCTAGATTTGAGGATATCTAGTTGAAGTAAAAGAACCATAAGTGATTGCAGGAAATTCCTCTTTATTTTGTAAATCTGGAGCAGTTTAAGAGAAATCCCTTATCACGTAATTAATAATATTTTGGATATAGGAGAACCTATCCCACCACTTAGTAAAACAGTATTGAACTAATATGTCACCATTTCTTTCGTAACTCCATCTCATGATCCAGGAAATCTTATATCTCTGGCAAAAATGGAGAGAGTAAGGAAATTTAGACATGTGTTTGTCCAATTTGGAAATAACAGCATTAGTGAAGCATTTGAATATTTTTAAGAGTTCATCCGAAAAGTTTTCTGGGATAGGACCAAACTGATCCCACCATTGTATAAACCAGAAAGGGAATTTTCCTTTGAACTTCTTATCAAAATTTAAGAACCAGGAAAGACTCATATCAGGTACTTGGTGTAGCATAAATCTAGACCAAACTTTAATATAGTCATAATAATTGAAAACAATTTTTGAATCAGCAAGTCTTTTGGAAGTAAAGGGGTTGGTGCCCCATTCTTCTTCGGTGATGACTTGGAGAATATAAGCATTGTGGTAGATCAATTTTGTATTATCAATTTTATAATAAATGGGCTTTATGATAATGGAATTGGTTTGGATCAAAATGTTGGAATAGAATTGCAGTGTTTTTGCTGAATTTTATGGGATCCAATCAAAACCAGGAGGAAAGTAAGAAGAAGCAATTTTGAATGGATCAGAGTGCATAGTCATGTTAGGTTCTATGTAAAATAAATTAAAAGAGTAAAGTTTTCTGATGTATGTTGTTTTGGATTTTGGAAGCATGTATGGAGTAGAGGCAGGTTGTGAAGCAATGGCTTTTGCATAAGGATCATATGGAGTTAAAACAGTTGAAGCAAAGGAAGCAGGTTGGATAATTTTGCCTAAGGTGGTAAACCTATTGGCAATTTCCAATGAAGAGGCAGGTTCATTATTGATAAGGCGTTTATCAGGAATGGGAGGGAGAGCAGAGGTCAAAGTAGTTTATTTTTCTTTTCCTTTTTTCTTGCTCATGATTTCTGCACAAATTCGCGAGTAAGAAAATTAGGAATAGAATTATCAGTCTTTTAATATATTCAATATCGAAATAAAAAACACTTAAAATAGCTTGTCATCGTGCAAAAATATATTTTGATGCAATGTTTTCAACATTTTTTTCTAATATATATTTAGCAATTTTACAATCAATTCTTAATAAGCATTTCTTATTAAGTAAATCACTCTGAAATTTAGAAATGCAAAGTACTATAGATAGTATTTCTTTCTTAATAGTACTGTAATTATTCTATGCAGAATTTCAGACTCCAGAATGGAAGCGAATAATCTGTTCAGAAGAGCCTAGTAAAACAATTTGTTTCAGAATGCCATCATAACTGAGTTCAGAGGCATCTGTTTCGACAATTTTAAAGGAATCAGAAGTAGGAATACCAAGGTATGGTAAAGTTTTGACATGTGCCTTGATATCTTTGACTAGATTAGTGTGGATTTCTGACCAAGGAGGAGGATTTTGTTAAAGTCGTTTAAACAGGGGACGATATTGTTTCCTCATATCTTAGTAGAATTCAGCAACGTAGTTAAGAGAGCCAAGAAATTGTTGAAGCTGTTTTTTGTCAAAAATGACATCAGGGAATTTGTCAGCAAATTCAATGGACCGAGTGATGGGTCTGATTTTGCCTTTAGAAATATCGTAACCAAGGAATCTAATCTTGGTTTGAAATAATTTAATTTTTCTAGTAGAAACAATAAGACCATTTAATCTAGTGATATCTAGAAATGAATACAAATGTTTCCAATGATCATCAATAGATTTAGAAACATCAATGTAGACAATAGTGAAATGGGTAAATGAATTGAAAATATCATTCATGATATTTTAGAATTCACTAAGGGCATTTTTGAGATCAAAAGGTATCACATTTCACTCATAGTGACCAAATGGAGTAGTAAAAGCAGATTTGTATTTGTCTGACTCACTTATTTGGATTTGCCAAAATCCTGACTTAAGGTCAAACTTAGAAAAAAAACAACAGTATCGCAAAGCCTATGAATTAAGTCATTTTTATTGGGAATATGATACCTAATCCACTCTAGAACTTTATTCAAAGGTTTGTAATTGATGACAAGGCAAGGGGTTCCTCACTCAATCTCAGCATTTTTTTGGACATAGAAGGCTGCACAAGACCAGAGGGATTTACTATGCCTAATAATTTTTTTATTCAATAAATCAGTGATTTCTTTTTTGTAAAATTCTAAAATCTCACTATTCTTTTGAATAGGACGAGTTTTAGTTGCAATATCCTTTTTATTAAAATTTTTAATGTAAGGTAAATTAATGACATATTTCTTCCTATGCCAAAAGGCATTAAGGAGATCAGAGCAAATTTCAAAAATCAATTTTTTATTAAAATTCTCGATTTTCGATTGAAGCAAAGTATTAGACAATTGTTTAGAAATCTTATTGTATCTAATTTCCTATTGGAGAATATTTAGATGCTTGTTCTTTGCAGAAAGTAAAGATTTCATACTTTTGTCAGTATCAATATCAAATCTGGAAGCAAATTTAAACTTAACTTTTTGTCCAAAAGGATCAGTGGTAATACCATATTTTTCAGACAAAAAGGATATAAAGAAAAAATAAAAAGAATTTCTAATATGGCCTTATCAGACATTTTTCGTACAAGCACAGATGGAATTTTAAAACAAACATTATCTTAGCAAATATGAGCTGTATTAAACTCATAATTGATCTTCATCTGAGATCCATTTGTCGAAAATAAGCGTTCAGTGGATTTTTCAAAATATTTGCTAGGGATTAATCCTTCTTGAATACAATTTAAATCAAAACTAGAATCAATCATAGTAACAACAGAGAACGAAAATTCATGGCAAACAATTATAGTAACGCGAGAAAACCATTTTAGAGGAATAATATGATAGATCAAACAGATTTGATTATCAGAAGATTTCTCTTCTTTTTGACCATCATCTAAAACATTTGTTTGCTCATTGTCAGAAGGAATATCATGATCAAATTGTTTATCAATTTTGAAAGATAAGAATTCTTATTTTAAAACATCATTTTTAGAATTAAGATTATTAATTTGAGATTTGAGTTCAAGAATTTCTTTTTTAATAATATTAACTTCATGTTGCAAATCATTACTAGAAATGCCTTTGGATTTTTTCTTTTGAAATCTTTCCAAAGTATCTTGAAAATTAATCCTTTGTTTAGAAGTTTCTGGTTCTTGACGAACCATGATCTTCTTAAGCTTGAGAATGTATTCTTCTTTAAACTTAGGATTTGTAATTTGAGAAATTAGAGTTAATAAAAGATTTTCTTGTTCTTCAGCTTTGGTCAAAATATTAATTGTTTTACCCAAAAATTTGCAACAAGAATCATTGCAATTGCAACCAAGCTTAACATTAGGAGAATAAATGGATTTAGCTTCTGAATGATATTCTGAATCACTAGAGCTAAATTCATGAATGTAAGATGATGAAAAAGACTGTGTTTCTAGGAGTCGAAACAATTCTTCTTGATCATTGGCATCAATATTCAGCTGATTAAGCTTCTTATTGGGCTTCTGGGGACATTTATCAGCAAAATATCCAGACTTGCCATAATTAAAATATTTTCCTTTTGAAAAATTCTTTTTCTTAGGAAAGGATTTGGAAAAAGGTTTTTTAGAAGATTTTTTATAAAAGTTATCACGGGGTTTTCTCCTTATTTGCCCACGAGGTTTAGAATATTTAGTAAAATGTTTATGCTTTCGTCTAGATGGAGGAATAGGAGGAAGGCCAAATTGTTGGCAAAAATTTCTCATCTCATATTTGGCTTTCTTGCTATTTTTCAATTGTTCATGAAGTATTCTTTAATCATTACACATATTAATACTAAATTTCTTAATTATGCTGAAAATATCACCATAGGTGTAATTTTCATAATTAAGAAAGCTCGAGATATCAGTAAGTTCTTCCTTAACCTTAAGAGCAAATAAACGAGCCATCTATAAATTTTCTTTCCAGTAAGGCTTATGACTATCATCTCTAAGCATTACTCTGGAAATAAAAACATCTTGATTCTATCTATAATCAGACATTTGACGACATCTTAAATTATTCAAATAATCAAAAATACGGTTGGTAATGTTGGAAGGAGTTCCAATGAAATGTTTAATAATGGTGTAGATTAAAGTATTAATACCATCAGGATGAGTCATCCCTATGGATTCATCAAAAATAGGTAAACTTTCATCATTACACTTGACAGCGTTCTGAATGGTTTCCCTTGCATTTTCAGTGAGATGTTTATCCCACCAATTGCGAAGAACACCAAAAAATCCATTAGTTAAAATAATAACAATATTAGGTTGTCTAATATTACTATTAATATAAGCATTTGCAACTAAAGACATCTTACTCATTGTATTGAGGATTTCTTGTTCAGATAATCCATTAATATTTCATTCATAAATTTTATCTGCAAAATACGAATATTGAGTTTGAAAAACTTTTTTTTCAAATTGTAAATCAGGAGGAGTAGGCCTAGAATACCAATTTTTTGTAAGACTCGTTGGTTTGGAGCCTTGTGACAAAAATCTGACAATTTCAGGTTTTAAGTTAAAATCATGAAAATTGTTTTCGAGTAAATCCATATCCTTGGTTTTAGAGGAATCATTATCAGATGATTCATCTGTGGTTTCAACAAGAACAGTTTCTTTACTTAAAGTACTGGTAAAAGGTTGTTCTTTTTTAAGATAAAAAAGCATTTGATTAATTTTATCTAAAGTCTTGGCCTGAGAATTTTTTATTTGAATTTTTGGCTGAGCTTGAGGAAAAATAATCAATGATTTTTTAAATAATTTTTGGCTGATCTTTTGGAAAAACCAAAAGATTTTCAATAGTTTGTAAAGTAGGGGTAGAAGCAAAAACAGATTTTTCTGCTTTTTCCTCTATCATGTCTAACTATTGTCCAATAGTATGAAGAGCAAGGTTTACAAAATTATTTTGAAGAATAATCTTTTTTGTTTCTTTGATAACCTTGTCCTCTTTTGGATCTTTGGACACAGTTTCAGGGATTTTGAAAGGAGAAACAGTCCTTTGTGTGAAATAAGAATTTCTTCTAAAGGAGGATGACTAGCTTGAATTATCATCTTTCCTTCCTCTTTGAGGAAATCAGTTTTAATAACATTTAAACTATTTTTTGAAATATAATAATTTTCAACAAAATCAAAGAAAAGTATATGCCTTTGTTGGTCACTCATTTTTTCTTTCCATTTTCGTTTAACACGTTGTTAAAACGATTGGAGAGCAGAGCCGTATATATGGAGAATACGGATTCAGATTTGGATGCCAATATCTGCATTTGACCGTAGATTAATCAGAATATGCATTTACATTCGGATATCCTTATACTTAGGCATCGTTTGTTTACGCAGTTCAGATAAGATGAGATATTTTATTGAAAATTGAATCAAATATTGTTATAATATAATTTTTATTTTAAGATTTGAAAAAACTAATTTGTTTATTATATTTTGTATGGGAGTTTGAGAAAGTTGTAATGATAATATGAAATGAGATTAAATGATATAGTTTAGTTTTGTGTAACCAAACCAGCCCTTAGATTTCTTTTTTTAAAGAATGTTTTTAAAATATAAAAATTTTTTTAAAAAAATACCATAAGGACCACCATGGGAGGTGTCTGTTAAGGACCCAAGCCTGGAAAAAGAAGGGAAAAAAATTAGGGGACAGGAATTCTGATTTTTCGAGGGAACTAAGGCCTCCAAAGGCAATTGCCTTGTGAATATTCTTCTCCGCATTTATTCTGGAACATTTCTGTATTACAAAGCATTCGAATAATATACTAACAAAATTACTGTAGCACCCCTGATTTGATAATGGGCCACGCTAGCAATGGACTGCACTATTTAACAGACTACTACTATGGACCAGTACATAAAACAAAAATAAAAATAAAAGTCTAACCAAAGCCCAACCACGACTTGACCAACTTGGCCCTTAACAAAATAAAACATAACTCAAACAACTGAACTAAGTAAAGTACTTTGAAGGAATTCGATCTCCACATTCAGATTATTTTCACAATGCTTCAAAACCCTATTGCAACATTTGCCCCCCTTTTAGAAGACCTTGCCCTCAAGGTCAGGGAACTAACTCAACAATTGTTTAATCGGCACCGAGTTAGAGTTTTCTTCTGGTTCTCCTTCCCATTTCACCAACATCTCGATTAGAGGCCTAATCTTTTGCTTTAACATTCTACATTGCAAAATTGTTTCTAGTGTTCCATGAGGGTCTAGTGGGGGTAAAACCCTTGTCGCTACTGCAGAAGAGCCAAGGCACTACTTTAGGAAAGATACATGGAAGACCAGATGTATCATGGACTCCAGTGGTAGCTTAAGCTTATAAGCAACGGTACCAACTCGCTATAAAATCTCAAAGGGGTCATAGTATCATGGGGAAAGCTTAGAGCTTGAGCATTGGGCTACGCTTTACAATCTGTATTTCTGGAGCTTGAGGTACACCATGTCTCCTACCTTAAATTCTCTCTGAGTGTGCTTGCCATTGTATTATTTCTTCGTGGATGTTTGGGTTGTGAGCAAATTTTTCTTCAGAATAGCTAGGATCTCATCTCTAGACCTTAGATGTGTATTTGCTTTGAAATTTTGGGTTGTACCAGCAACATATTGTAGTAGAATGGGTGGGGGAATCCCACACACAGCCTCGAAGGGGTGATTTGAGTGGAGGAGTGGAGGTTGGTGTTATACCACCACTCTCCCCACGGCAACCAAGAGGCCCACTACTTAGGCTATTGGCTCACAAATCATCTCAAGTATTGCTAAATGACCCTATTAACAACCTCAGTTTGGCCATCTGACTGAGGGTGATATACTGAGCTATAAGCTAAGCGAGTCCCATGTAGCCTAAAAAGCTCTTTACAAAAAGAGCTTGTGAATGTAACATCTCTATATGTTACTATAGAGGATGACATCCCATGAAGTTTAAAAACTTGGGATACGAATTATTCATCCATTGTGGATGTTGTATAAGGGTGTGAGAGAGGAAGGAAGTGTGAATACTTAGTGAGATGGTCTACCACAACTAGGATGACTGAGAATCCCTTGGAAATAAGAAGGGACTCAATAAAGTCCATAGAGATATCAGTCCAACTTTTTGAGGGGATTGGTAAGGGCTATAATAGGCTAGCAGGGTGTACATGTTCTGATTTACACTGTTGGCAAGTAGGACACTCCTTAATATAGGTCTTGAGGTCCTTCTTCATTCCAGGCCAATAGAAGTAAGCTTTAGCCCGATGAAGAGTCTTCTGGTATCCAGCATGTCCCCCTTGTGGGCTATCATGTACATAGTGCAAAACCTACCCTTTAAAGATTGAATTCTTAGACAAATAAATTCTCCCCTTTCTTCAACAACAACCCATTAACCATTGAAAATCCCTGGTCCACCAGTTACCCCTGCTGTAACTTTTGGCAGATTTTAGCCAACTCCAAATCTCTTTTGAAGGAAGCCTGAAGGTCCTGCAGCCATATAAGGTCTAGCATTGTGATCCTTGCTAAAGAATTCCCCTCTTCCAACTCAAGTTGCCTAGATTGAGCATCTACTGCTCTATTTTCTCTCCCCCTTTTATACTCAATTGAAAAATCATACCCCAATAACTTACTTATCTATTTATGTTGAGTAGGGGTACTTATTTTATGCTCCAGCAGAAATTTTAGACTCTTCTGGTCTGTCTTTACCATAAAAGGTCTACCTAAGACATATGGCCTCCATTTTGTAATAGCATACACTAAGGCTAATAATTCCTTCTTGTAGGTAGAAAGATCCAGGACCCTTCTCTTAAGAGCATGGCTAAGATAAGCCAATGGTCTATCCCCCTACACTAGTACAACTCCAATTCCCACCATCGAAGCATCACATTCAAATTAGGAAGGGTTTAGAGAAATCTGGTAAGGCTAATATTGGGAGTTTAGTAGCTGCAGTCTTCAACTCATCAAATGCCTTATAAGCTACTATTGTCCATTGGAAGGAGTTTTTCTTTAACAAAGCAGCAAGGGGGCAGATAACAACCTATAGTGCCTTATGAATTTCCTGTAATATCCCTTAAGCCTAAAAATCCTCTTAAGGACTTAAGGGAGTGGGGAAAGGCCAATTCAGCATGGCCTGAATTTTGGATTGGTTAGTTTTCACATCTTCAACTGACACTAAATGGCCCAAATACTCAATTTCATTGCACCCGAACTTGCACTTAATGTGTGCTACCAATGTTTAAAGGACTGCAGTGAGGTGGGATAAATGCTCCTCAACAGTTTTACGGTAGATTAGGATATCGTACAAAAAAAAATCACAAATCTCCATAAGTAAGGTTGAAATATTTCATTCATAAGCCATTGAAATGTGGCTGGGGCATTTGTTAACCCAAACGACATTACTAGGAACTCATAATGGCCATGGTGAGTACTAAATTCGGTTTTGGGCATATCCTGCTTTCTAACTCGTATCTGGTGGTACCTCGACCTTAGGTCCATTTTAGAAAAAATAGTGACCCCATGGAGCTTGTCAAGTAGCTCATTGATGACAGGAATGTGGAATTTATCCTTAATGGTCTGCTTATTTAAGGCACGGTAGTTAATACACATTCTTCACCCTCCATATGCCTTCCTCACCAACAACACAGGGGAGGAAAAATGAGATTGGCTCAATCTAATAACCCCAACTGTTAATAACTCACTAAAAAATTTTTTTCTATCTTTGATTTTTTATAAAAGGGGTACCTGTAGGTTCAAACAGATATAGGCCCAGTGCCTTCCTTTAAAATAATGTGATGATCGCAACTTCTTTTAGGTGGCAACCCATTGGGCTCATAAAAAATCCCACTAAACTTCAATAAAACTTCCTCCACAACAGAATTAGGTGTTGTTTCCATTTCCCCCTGTCCCATCACAGAAACCTGGAGAAGTGTTCCTCTCCTTTCCATCCTTGCTAACTAAGACATTTCACTTTCTTCCACCAATTCAAAATTAGTGGGGTTTAATCCCCTAAGCATAATTGTTCTCCCATCTCAGGTGAAGGTCATAGTGAGGTCCACAAAGTTCCATAAAATAGGACCTAAGTTCCTAAGCCATTGCATCCCTAGCACAATATCACACCCCCTAAGGGTAGCAAGAAAAAATCAGTGGAACATACCTGCCCTTGGACTATAAACTCAGCATCATTCAGTTTCCCTTGGCTTCTGATTCTCTCCCCATTGATAACTCTAACTTCTATTTGCTCTGTGGAGTTGGAGGCTAAATGAGCCTTGGAGACAATGGTGGGGTCAAGAAAATTATGAGTGCTACCCATGTCCACCAAAATTACTACTGATTGATCCTTGGCCTTTCCCAATATTCTCATGGTCCTTGGATTCAGGGACCTTGCAATGGCATGAATGGAATTCTCTGGTGATTCAGCTGTATTTCTAAGTGCAATTCCCACTCCCTCTTCCACACTTCACTTTCTTGGAAGAATTCAACCCTTTCCATAACATACAACCTAGCCCTCTTACACTTACGGTTTGGATTTAATTTTTCTTTACAATAATAACACAACCATTTCTCTCTTCTCTCCTTCATTTCATTAGCACTAAATTTTTGTATAGGGAATGACTTCTTAGGGGGAAATCCCTTGGTAGATGAAAACTTCTTTCTAGCACCCCCAGGGATATAACCCAAGCCACACCTTCCATTCCAAGAACCAATAGGAGTTAAATTAAACTGAGCCGATGGTCTATTGTTTCTTCTAGAATTGTTAAAGTACTCTTCCTCGATTTTTGCTAATCCAAAGGCTGAGTTAAGATTGTGAGGCTTAAGCATCCTTATAGGTAGCCTAATTTCATCCTTAAGGCCACTAAGGAAGCAAATAAGCTTATAATTCTCAGATAAACCCCTAAGTCGATGAGAGAGTACCTCAAATTGAGTCATATATGCTGCCATAGTGGATGTCTACCTTAACTTGGTAATGGCCTCCATGGGGTCATCATATGATGTACTTCCACACCTAACTTATAATGCTTGAATAAACGAGTCCCAAGTATGCAACCTGTCTGACTCCTTAGCATCTTGGAACCACACTAATGCTTCATCTTCCATGTAAAATGATGACATTAGAATCTTCTAATGGTCTGGCATTGGGTGCAAGTCAAAATAGTGGTTGACCTTGTTGAACCAACGAGAGGGATTTTCCCCATCAAATCTTGGGAAATCCAGCTTTATGGACCTAAACTGCATACCCCCACGAACACTAGAGCCTTCAGACTGAAATTCCTCTTCATGAGATTTGGTGTTGTGATGCCTCATATGTGGGTTTCCCCCATTAAGAGTTTCTAATAGTAGATCCATCTTCTTAGCTAAGTCATCCAACGATTTCTTACGGGTTTCAAGTTTCAGCTCTTGCAGGTCTTGATGTTGTTTCATTCTCAACACGAACTTCTCAAATTCTTTGTATTTGGTTCCATCGGCCATCCCTACTACCACAGTCCTGGCAACCGACGACTCTGATGCCAAAATGTTAAGGACCCAAGTCAGGAAAAAGTAATTAAAGGGAAAGAAATTATGATAGTAAGCAGGAATTCTGGTTTTTTGAGGAAACTAGGGCCTCCAGTGGCAATTGCCTTATGAATATTCTTCTATGCATTTCTTCTGGAACATTTCTATATTACAAAGCATTCAAATAACAAACTAACGAAATTATTGTAGCGCCCCTCACCTGATAATGGACCACCCTATTTAACAATGGCCCAGTACATAAAACAGAAATACAAATAAAAGTCTAACCAAAGCCCAATCACGACTTGGCCCTTAACAAAATAAAACATAACTCAAACAACTGAACTAAGTAAAGTACTTTGAAGGAACTTGATCTCGACATTTAGATTATCTTCACAATGCTTCAGAACCCTAGCTTGCAACAGGGGCCCTCTAGAGGTGGCCGATGGTGGGTCCCTTTTGGGCAGCCCTTAGTGTTCACCCACCAGGGCCACCCTTTTGGGTGGATTTTTTTCTTCTTTTTTTTCTTTAAATATTTAATATTTTTTATTTTTAAATATATTTTTAAAAAAATAGATAGCGGGTATTATCCACTACCCATTAATTGATGTACTATTTGCCAATGCTTAGGGTAGATAGTCGAATGTGGTCATCCGTCTTCTACCAGGCAAGCAAGTTATCTAGCTTGAATTTTCGCTCTAAGATTAAAGCTTTACGTATCTCACTGTTTAAAATGTGAACATTCTAAAATCCAACTAATCAAAGTTGTAGGAGTACTCACTATGGTTGAACTTCGAGATTGCTTAGATTGGCTTACATATGTAATACCTCTTACGTGTAATAAAATGAGAACAATAAGTTATTCATTCCTATATTTTCTTTTATTTCTACTTTTGTTGATTGATGTGTCATATTATAAATGACTGGTGACTTTTCATATTTGAAATATGTTATATAAGCTAGTATGATTGAGGATAAAAAAAATCTAAAATAAATAATAACATTGCAGGAAATACAAGTGCACTCAATCACAAAAACAACCCAGATAAGGATAACAATTATGGTTCTCAAGATAATAGAACTTCCAACTCAGCTTATGTAACACGCCTTTCCTCTATTGCTTCTCTCTCTAATTTGAAACTGCCCCTACCCTCTCCCACCAACCTCTCAAATTTTGTTACCCTAAAACTGACCAAGGATAATTACCTCATGTGGAAAGCACATATTACATTGTATCTTCGTGGACAACAACTTTTTGGCTTTGTTGATGGTACCATCACTCCCCTTGCCCAATACCTCTCCCATCTTGGTGATGCTTCCTTCCCCAACCCCGCCTACACACATTGGTTCCAAAGAGACCAAGTTATTTTGAGTCTCCTTGTGTCCTCCCTGTTTGAGAGTGTCCTTACACAAATTGTTGGCCTATCCACATCTTATGCCATTTTGCTCTCATTACATCACATGTTTTCTGCCCACTCTCATGCTCAAACGACTGCATGCAACTTCAACTCTCTACTCTCAAAAAATGTGATTCTACCATTATTGATTATTTTCAAAAAGCAAAGTCTCTTGCCAATGTTCTTGTAGCTATTAGCAAACCATTGGAAGATTTCAAACTTGTCTCTTATTTATTGGCTCACCTTGACACTACCTATGATCCCTTAATTACATCTGTCACCACTCTGGTTGAAAGAATGCCCTTGGATGATGTTTTTGGACATCTATTGAATTATGAAGCACATCTGGAGCAACAAAACTGTTATCGACATGGTTGCTGCCTTGGCAAATATTGCCACCCAATCTACCAATTCTCGTGGTCATGGAAATTCACAATGTGATCAATCCTCATCCTCTAGTCGTGGTTATGGTCGTGGTTGAGTCAGGGGCTCTCCACAATTTGCTCCTTAACCTTCACATTAGCAATATCAAGTTTGTGGAAAACTTGATCATTGGCCATCTCCTATTGACACTGCTTTGAACATTCATTCCATGGTCCTTAGGAGACACCCACTGCCTTCGTTGCCTCCACTAATGATATAGTAGATCCATCATGATATGTTGGCACCAAAGCTACACATCACCTCACCAATGATTTTCAACATCTCAATGTTCATGCCGAACCTTATCATGGCCCTAACTAAGTTCACATTGGTGATGGAACATGTTTAGATATAAAAAATATTGGCTTTTCTAAATTGTACAAACCTTATGGCACTTTCCTCTTGAAAGAATTGTTACATATACCATTTGTTCAAAAACTTTACTCTCTGTGAGTCAACTCGCTAATGACAATGATGTGTTCATTAAATTTCATGGTGGTCATTTTTGCATCAAGGACATGCCATGGGGAGAATCTTGGTAGACATCGGTAGTGTCTACCAAAGTCCCGCTATCGACTTGGCATGCTCGTCTTGGTCACCAATCTATGCAGATTATTCGTCGCATTATTTCTAAGTTCTCTCTTCCAATTTCTTCAACTAAGTCTAGTCCAATTTGTAATGCCTTCCAACAAGGCAAGATCCATCAATTACCTTTTTCCTTTTTTAAATCTAAGTCCCAAGCTCCATTATAGCTTCTTTTTAGTGATGTATGGGGCCATTCCTCTTGTCTCTCTTCTGAAGGCAATAAATATTGTGTTACTTTTGGTTGATCATTTCAGCAAATATTCTTGGTTATTTCATTCTCAAAAATATTATGTCTTGCCCCCTTTTCCCTTTTTTTGTTCCTATTATTTTTATGTTGAACTCTTGTTTAATTGCAAAATTAAAATAGTTCATACTGATTGAGGTAGTAAGTTTCGAATTTTACATAAATTCTTTAAATCTCTTGGCATTTACCATCATATTACGTGTCCTCATACTCACCAACAAAATGGTTCTATTGAAAGAAAACACCGTCACATTTTTTAGACTAGACTCGCCCCTATGGCTCATGCCTCGATCCCTTACCAATACTGGGACTCTACATTTCAAATGACTTATTACCTCATTAATAGTCTCCCTACCCATGTGTTATCCCATTCTACACCATTTGAAAAACTCTTTCACCGTCCCCCAGGTTATTCTCTTCTACGTGTGTTTGGTTGTCCATGTTGACCCTATTTACACCCTTATCGTTCTCACAAAATGCACTTCCGGTCCAAGCAATGTGACTTCCTTGGTTCCAGCAATCACCATTGTGGCTATAAATGTCTCAATCCCTCTTCCAGTCACATTTTTCTTTCCAAACATGTCATTTCAATGAGACTGAATTCCCTTTTAACCAACTACACCTTCACTCTAATTGGGTTCCACGTGACTATATCTCATTACCATCCATGTTACAGGTGGCCTCACCTCTATCTACTCATCATTCAAGTCCACAACTTTTATCATCTCCATCCACTCCATTCCCAAGTCCACCACATCCCAGTTAATCGCTCTCCTCCTGCAATCGAACTGTAAGCAACCCCAAGTGCTTTACTTGAGTCTCATACAATGCGTACAAGGTAACAAAATCAAATCACCAAACCCAAGCAATTTTATGATGGTTAAATACATTATCATTTACCAAAAACTCTCATAACAACTACTAATTTAGCTGATTTAGAACCTTGATGCTATACCCAAGCACCATGAATGGAGCAAAGCAATGGTTGTGGAGTTTGATGCACTCCTTAAAAATGGCACTTGTTCTCTTGTTAAGCCCCAACCTTAGATGATATAGTGGGTTGCCATTGGGTCTATAAAATCAAGTGCAAATCATATGGTTCTCAAGACCGCTACAAAGCTCGCCTCATTGCCAAAGGCTATCACCAACAAGTAGGTTTGGCCTTTCATGATACATTTAGCCCAGTGGTTAAAACCACTACCATCCACCTTGTCCTTGCCCATGTGGTTAGCGATGCTCAAAATGCATTGCTTCATGGGTTTCTACGTGAAGATGTTTATATGGTCCAACTACAAGGATTTGTTCACTCTTAAACTCCTACTCGCTTTTGCAAGCTCAATAAGGCAATCTATGACTTCAAACAAGCACCTCGAGCATGGTACTTCAGAATCAGTGATAAACTTTGGGCACTTGGTTTTGTCACCTATAAATATTATGCTTCATTATTTGTATTTCGAGACTCACTTACAACCATTTATTTTCTTGTATACATGGATGATATAGTGATTACAGGATCTTTTGCCCCTGTTGTGGCTTCCATTATAAAATCTCTTGGTTGGTAGTTTTCTTTAAAATACTCAGGTAGCTTGCATTATTTCCTTGAAGTTGAAGCTCACTTTTTCAATGATGGATTGTTTCTCTCCCAACGTTGGTACATCATTAATCTCCTCCAACACACAAACATGGATAAGTCAAAACTTGTATCCTTTCCTATGTCGACTTCTCCCCACTTGCCCCTATTTGATGGGGATGCATTTGAAGATGAGACCTTATATAGGAGTATTGTCAATGCACTTCAATACTTAGCTTTAAGGTGGGCTGATATTTCTTTTGCAATAAACAAGGTGTGCCAATTCATGCACCAACCAAGATCATTACATTGGAAAGTCATTAAGCATATCCTTAGGTATCTTAAGCATACACTTGATCATGGTTTCTCCTCACATGCAGCTCTAGTGCTCAACTTGTGGCTTACTTCGACGCGGACTGGGCAGGGTCCCCAGATGATCGACAATCAACAAGAGGGTTTTGTGTCTATTATGGCAAAGTCCTCATTTCCTGGAGCTCGAAAAAAGCAATCTACAGTGGCCAAATCAAGCACGGAATCAGAATATAGGGTAGTACCAAATACCACTACCAAACTCCTATGGCTACAATCACTTAGTCGAGAGCTACATATCTTTCAACATCAGGCCCCAATCTTATGATGTGATAACATTGGGGCCACATATATAACAACCAACCATGCTTTCCATGCCAAACCAAGCATATGGAATCGGACTATCATTTTGTACTAGAATGGGCAGCTCAAAAAGATTTATATGTGAGGTTAATTTCAAGAAATGATCAAGTTGCTGACATCCTAACCAAACATTTCCGTCTTCTCAGTTTAATTTTCTCAAAGACAAGCTTTGCATGATAAGTGTCCCGCTTTGCTTGAAGGGGCCCGTGAAATGCAATTGCACTCAATCACAAAGATGACCTAGTTAAGGATGACAACCATGTTTTCAGGATAATAGAACAAAGAGTTATACTAGGACACAAGTTCTAGAACAAAAGCATGATAAGACTAGAATTACATAAGCCGTAAGCTTGTGATAAGTTTTGATTGTGTTGAACTTTTTATCTCTATATAATAAGGGAACAACCTCCATAGTTGGGTGTGGTGTGTAGAGACTCTCCCAAACATATTTCAAATATTTAACATTACTTAACGAAGATATATATTGAACCATTGGAGAAAACCTTTGGAGAAAAAGAAATGCTTGGTGCACGAAAAGAATTTTCAAACTTTACTTTACAAACATGTAACTTAATATGATACGTCATATTCATCTTACAATAAAAAGGAACTTACATTCTAATGTACAACATTAAATCATATCGATATTGACTTTTTTCTAGAGAGAGAACCTCCAACTTCTCTCTAAAAAATCCCCCAATCTGAAACTAGCTTGAGGGGGTGGGAGCCCCTCACTTCCCTTCTGGCCATTCTTTCAAGTTTGCGTTTTGTTTTTGTGTGTTTTTTGCTTTAGGTCTAATAAAGGAGGAACTATTGCTATGATCCCAATTCGATATGACCAGACCACCCCGAAGGAAAATGGCGACATGAGTCAACCAAGAGAATGACGATTTGAGCCGACCACCACAGAGGAGAATAGTGGCATGAGTAGATCGGCCCAGCCTAACCGAAGCATGCTACCAAACAAGATGAGCCGCTTGCACAATGGACCAACACATCGGACTGGAATGGATGGGCCACCTATGCAGCGGAGGTCTGAGATTCAGTGTGGCATCTGGGGCAAGGCTGGGCAAGAGATGGCAGTGTTAGGGAATATTTAAGGTCGGGGCGTAGCTTCAGTGAGTTTCAGTAGGTGGAGGAAGCCGGTGCTCATGAGGAGGCCAATGCTCGTGCGTTGGTGGAGGGGAAACTCGTAGAGGAGAAGGGCGGTTGACGTAGAAGAGGAAGACACAAGGAGGGGGTCGGGGCAAAGGAGGAAGACGCAGGGGAAAAACAAAGAAAGAAGAAGAGGGCAGTGGCTAAAAGAATATGATGAAGCCCTAAGGATTGAGCTCCCACTTGCAAACAGGATGGGCCTTTTTTTATTTAGATTGGGCCTATGTTTTTTTTTACAACCCCATTGTCAGTGTTTCTTTGTATTTGTATTTTCTATATATTTGCAAGTCTGTTGTTTTAGTTTTAGTTTAAAAATAAAAAGAAATAGGCTACTAGACTTGATGTCCATAGCAGTAGTGTCCTACTCCTCCTTTGGGGGAAGGTGGGTGATTGTACTCCTCCTCCTTGAGAGGACAGATCGTGTTTGTACCTCTCTTCTTTTGAAAAATGGGTCTTTTAGTTTTGTTTAACAGAGTGCTTTCTCTATTGTCAAGAGAGTTTATAGAAGTTTAAGACAATATCTGTCACAAAGAAATTTGTGGGCGTGGGAGCCCTCAACAGATGAGTAGTTTGGCTAGTAATATGGGTTTTTTCCTGTATTGTTTAGTCACAGCTGTAACTTTAGTTTCTTTGAATGAAATGAAGTCTATTTCTATTAAAAAAACATTAAATATTTCAATTTGTAAGATTATATTTTATATTATTTTTTTGTAGACTGATCTAGCATTTCTATATGAGAAATACCATATGCATGAACAAATATAAAAAAATTATTCTACAAACTATTATGATATTAGCAAATTTGAAAAAATATAAGATCTCCTCAAAACATGTTCTCTCATGATATATTTACAATTCTTTTATAACAATTTTATAATTTTTTTATAATCAAGCAATGCAATTGTACCCTTCACGATTGCAACTACAAACCATCAAAGAGCTCAATTTCGTAGGCCCAGATAAACCAAGTCCAACCTATCAAAGGACCCTCACTAAAGGACAATATGAAAGAGAAGGGATGTGATATAAAGAAAATGGGGAAATGATAAAAGGAAAGGACTAGAAGACTTCAAATGGGGGCTTATTCCAAACTGTGACCTCAACTTCTCCTTTAGCTTCTTTAATCTGGCGACTAGAGCATCAACAACAGGGTCTCCTCAGGAAATAGATCTCTGATCTCTATTGTACAATGAGGATGAAAGATCATGAGAAACTGTAAAACAATCATATTATAATGAATTCTCCAATTTCCAAACCCTTGTGAACTTAGACATTATGCCGAACCACGTAAATTTGGGTGTCTCCGCCTGCTTTATTTTTTCTGTATTTATTTCATGTTCACTACCATAGCTTTACACATGAACACCGTACAATCTCTATAACACCTAGGCCCAATACCAAGCCCATGCCAAGCACGAGTTCTATAATTTTTTTTATTTTTTAGGTTAATATGTCTGGGAGGCACACATGAGATTTAAAGAGTAATTTGGAATAGGCAATGGGCACAAAATTTGTTATGATGGAATGTGAATTTTTATTGAGTTTGATAATTAGGTTAAATCTAATTAATGTTTTATGCACCAAGTAGAATCTATTTATTTTGTAATTGGCCTGAAAAAATTTTATGGAACAAATTGGGATATTTTAGAATTTGAATCGAGGTCCATTAGTATTTGTTATATACTCAATCCATGAAAATATGAACAAGCCAAAGAGATTATTCAAACTGCTTTAACTAGCCAAACCCATTTTGGTAAGTTCATACACCACCAAGATGTAGGCCCAAATTTTTTGAAATGGACTCAAAACCCATAGCCCACAAGCAAAGTGCAAAAGCACTGCCTTAGGCACGTGCATAACTCCATGCACGTTGATCTCTCACTTCTCTTTCATTAGGGTTTCCAAGAGCGTGTATATATAAGTAACCATATACTGAGATCACACTACATGCACATAGGTTTCTCCCATGTGTCACGACTTTGCACTCATGGTCTCCCTTCAACCCCCTATAGCACGAACAACAGACTCCAAGCAGACTAAGGTTGCCGCTGCACCACTGTATGATAGCCCCACTACCAAGCTCCTCCACGCGAGCCATCCTGCTTCTCCACACAGCATCGCCACACGACAAGTCTAGCACCCTCATGGGTTCCACTCAGCCATTGTCGCCAAGAAACAACTCTGCACGCTTCAAGCTTCAAAGCCCAATTGCACCTAGTTTAACCACAACCAACCCAGGATAGAAAAAGCTACTCAGCCACCGTAGCCTAGTCCTATAACCACTGTGTAGTTACAGCAACACGACCTCCACGTCCTCTGTTACCAAAACAGAATAATTGTTTTTCCCACTGTGAGCCACCAAGCCACCCTCACTCATCCACATCTCATCCACCAAGGTTGTCCCACACAACAACCCTTGTGTCATAAAACCAACCCTTGTTTCAAGCACCCAAAAACCAAGCACGACTCTTCCTCCTCCATATGCTACCCAACCACATGCCGCCCGTACGTGCACCATAGTCCAGCCATGAAACACTGTCCCAAGTCGATCACTATTACACAGCCTGCTCTGCCGCCACACTCACCACAATCGACCTTAGCCCATCTCCTAGTGCAGTCGCATGTTCCCTTCTCTTCCGATATGGAACTCACCTCTCTGTTACATGTACAGTTTGGTCTGAAGGTGTCTATAATTTCAGAAGTATTTTAATTACACCCTTCCCAAAGAGCCCATGCATGTTTATGATCAAGTCCTAAAATACCCTTGTCATTTGGCTAGTTCTATGTTGGGTTTGATTTTTTTTAACTTACTTTGTGTGTGCCTTGTTTTAAGGGTAAGTATTATTATAGAAAATAATTAACAACTTAAATTATATTACTTAGTATTAATTTTTTATAATTGAATTTCAATAGTAAGTAATGAGTGTTTAATTTTATTTTGAACATTTTAAATCTAATTGAGTCTATTTTATTAAATGAAATTTCACTGTTTACTTTAATATATCTTGTTATAATTATGTTAAATGAATATTAAGCAGGAGAGGTATTTTTACATGGACCTAGTTTTAATTGAGTAAATATGTTAGCCATACACTTTATTTTATAGAAAATAATTTAGAATTTAAAGTATTAGTCGGAGAGATTAAGTGGATATTGATTAACTTGGGGAGTGATGATATTTAGGGTTGCGAGAATCTTAGAAGTTTTAGGAAAAATAGGTTTTTTGGGTATTTTTGGCTTAAATATCAAAATATGTGTTTACTTGGAGATTTATATAAGTTACATGTCTAATTTTATAGGTGACAATTGATATTCGTTTGGCACTGTAATGGAAAACTTCAAAAAAGTTAAAAATCTAGGTAAGCGGAGTTCCTATACTAAACGTTGCTTAAAAAGAAAATGAACTTAGATTGATTTTATGAAAAATGTGCATGATATATTTTGAAAAAAAATGTGGAAACAATCTCAGTTATTTGTTATGCATTACTCATGAAATCTATATAAAAAATGAAAGTATTTTTTGTCATGACTGGTGTATACATAGGCAAACCTTTGGCATTCTGTTTCTGACTATGCAAAAGGAGTGAATATAAAATCTGAAAGCTTGTACATGTTATGTGAAGATGCATTGAATCTGTTTTGAATATGTGAAAATGATACAAAATTGTTTAGTACTCTGTTATGATATGATGTGGCATTTGAAAAATGTGATACCCTATATTTACGTGTATTTTGACTAAGTAATTATTGCAATTCTTAGGATTGTGGGATTTCTTATTTTAAATTTGAGATGATTTATGTGGTATTATTTTATGACTTTTAACTGTGAAATTTAATTCAATGTGTATTATTTTTATTAATTATTGTTCATTATTTAAAATGTTCTTAGTTTAAATTAGTTTATTGTTGGATTTTATTATTTTATTTTAACTAGTCACCGTGTTTAAATTAGTTTTATTTAAATTGCCGTTTTGAAATAATTTTCGTTGGATCAGTTTTAGACCCAAGATGAAAAGGCTGGATCTCATTTCCTTCTCTTTTTCTTTTTCCTCTTTTCCTTTTTCTCTTTTTCTTCTTTCTTTTTCTTCCTTTTCCTCCCCTGCCTCCCAGCCCAGGTGACACCCCCTCCCTACCGAATGCACCGTAAGCGGGAATCACAGGCGGGACTACACCACCATCCATACTTATCACCATCCCTACCGCGTGCACCGTAGGTGGGAATCGCAAGCGGGACTATACCACCATCCCTGCTTACCACCATCCCTACAGTCACTTTTCTTTCTCTCACATAAAAATCTAGTTTTCCAATAAACACATGAACATGAATGCAATTACACGAAAACTCAGTTTTCATTTACAAACATGAACATGCGTGCACATGCAATGAACAAGACCTGACATCAATATCCAACAACAAATAAATCCTAATATAACCAATCACAAAAATAACTTCATTCTCCAATCCATCCGACCCCCTTACTCCTTGGACTCAGTTCGGCAGACCCAACCAGTATACAGTAAATGAGTGTTAGTGCAAAAATACATTTAAATCTCAAAAACTATTTGAAAAAATACTTACAGCGCTATATTATAATTTTTAAAGGATCACGGATGAGCTAAAAGCGACAAAACAGCAACTGAGTAGTGCAAAATGCACTGTGGCCGTGGGTCAAAAATAGTGAATTTCGAACAGGGTCAAACGAAGACTTGAGATTACTAGGGTAGGGCTTAGAGAGGTCGATGAAGCTAGTGGTGGTGGCCTTTGGCCGTGGGTGGCGGCGAAAGAGGCGGTTTAAGGCCAAAATGTACAAATCGAAAATGAGGTTGGCTGGGCTTCACCGGTGACGGATCGAGCCTGGGGATGGGTGCTTTGGGTTGCTGGAAGGTCGAGGATGAAGTGGTGAAGAGGTGGTGGTGCGACGGCGGTGCTGTAGCACAAAGAAGGCCACGACTTAGAGTTGCTCGAGGGGGTTAATGGCGACGAGAGAGGAGGTGAAAATGGAGGGGTGAGGTCACTAGCCGAATGGGAAGAAAATGGGAGGGGCGGTGACGGCAATGGGTGGCGCACGGCGGCGCAGTGAGCTTATAGGCCGATCGGGCTCTACACGGCGAGGAGAGAGAAAGAGGGAGCGTGGGTGAGCTCGCCGGAGGGAGGGGAAGGTCGTGGGCTGGGCGGTGAGGTCCGGTGGTAGCTCATTGTGGCTCTAGGGGCTGAGGAAGATTCGGACAGTGTAGAGAAGGAGAGTTGTCACGCGGGTTGGGAGCAGGGGAGAAGAAGGAAAAAAAGGAAGAAAAAGAAAGGAGAAAAAGAGAAAAGGGAAAAAGGAAAAAGAGAAAAAGAAAAGGGAAGGGAAAAATAAGAGATCCAGTCTTTTCATCTTAGGGTCTCGAAACTGATCCAACGAAAAGGATTTCAAAATAGTAAATTTAAATAAAATAACTTAAATGCAGTGATTATGTAAAATAAAATAATAAAATCTAACAACAAACTAATTTAAATTAAAGAACAATTTAAATACAAAACAATAAATAATATTAAGAAAGCACATTAAAATAAATTTCACAAATTAAAAATCATAAAAATAAACCGATGAGAAATCTAATAATTTTAAAATAAGAGAACCAATATTTAAATTATTTAAAATATTACTTCAGTTAAAATACACTAAAAATACGGGATATCACAACTATTATGTTAAAATTTGAAAGTGAAGATATGTTATTACTATTTAAATCATTTAAGTATTTATTAATTTGGTATATAATAGAATAATTAATAAATTTCTCTGCATAATATTTAATTAATTAAGTAAAATATTATAATACGTTTTTAGAAAATTAGTGGCATATGTTATTTCATATAAGTAACGGTCTACGAGACAAGATTTTGGAATTAGCAATTTGAGTTAAGAAATTTGATCTCAAATTAGGATAATCACATGTTAGTTTAGTTATGTTATTATTAAAACCAATTCTTGATAGCCTCTTTTACGTACCATGTATGTCACGATTTATGCAAACATATCATTCATCATAGTCTATGAACATGTTAAATTTCACATCACGTTTAATTAATCATTTTATAATTACGTACGTATTATGTATGTTATGCATCTCATGTGTATAAGACACGTAAGTTTTTTATGATCAAGTTATGTAAGCTTGCTTATGATCAAGTTTAAGATAAGATAAGTTTTATAAGATGATCATTTAGATGCATAGAACCATTATGGTTTTATAGATGGACGTGTAAGCCACAGACTTAAGCATAGTCTACTATAGTATGCTAAAATACTATTAGCGGTTCCTCTTGTGGCCACTGGATATAGGGCCGATGCACAACCTCGCACACAGGATTAAATGTGTTGGTCAGTAAGATAAGTATAATAAGTCAAATAATTTAAAAATAAACCATGCATGACATGAGCATATGTATGAATGATCATGAATTTAAATTCTCAACATGAATGTTTTATGAAAAATCCTACGTTATTATGTTTACGTTGTGATGGATTTCTTACTGAGTTTTCGACTCATTTTAATTTTAATTTCATGTTTTTAACCACCCATGTGAGGATGGTCAGTATGAGTAGGCGGGCCAGCTTAGATGAAGTCGTTGGATTTAGTTCTAGGCTTTAATTATTTATTTATTTCAATTTAATAAATTATGAGATCTCTTGCCAGGTTATATATTATGAGAAACGCGTGACATTCCTAGCCTACTGGAAGGGAGTGTTACAATTGCACTATTAAGTTGCCAGTGTTTTGTACTAATTCAGAAAGTGCCGATTCAAAGCCAAAATATTGTGTGTAGTTTCCAAGTTGTTCACAAAGCCAATCAACCATATTTCAAGTACAAGTAAATGGTCTTGTACAACTTCCATAGTGTAAGATTTCATTTCTATTTTAGCAATAAGAATTCTTGTATAATTTGCATACTTTCACAATCATATGTTAACATATTACAAAGCGACAACCTAGTTGTCAAGAAGTTCTATTCAATTAATTACAATATGTCAACAAGATCATTATAACCCCAAGTACATGGTGTGCAATTAATACAACAATAAAGAACATTCATGACAGAGAAATTCTTATCATATATTTTGTAATTTTTAACTGACGCCTAATTGCCTCGATATCCATTTCAACTATGCTTCATCAATTTCTATTCAACTATTATATCGATATGGCTACGGAAGCTAATTGTTTATTCTTCTCTTGTAGACACTTAATTAACATTTTTGGATAATTGGGTATCTTGAGATTAACCCATCTAAAAAACTTGTAAGAATTTTCAGACTGCAAAAGAATACCACAAGAAATTTTCAAACTACAATAATTTTTAATGAGTTCAAAGAATACATGTCTCTTACAATATTCACGATGGATACTTGCTAGTTTTTACGACCAAAGAAACAATGACTATAGCTTTAATCCTTTCCCAAAGTCTTCAATTGTTCTTCAATCTCACAATGACAATTCTTAATGCCTGAAAATAGCACAACAAACCGATAGGAGAGAAAGAGTCATTTTAAGCCCACTAAGTCTATTCAGGCTTCGATCGGTGTGGTGTGGAACCCCCACAGTGGTCTGGTGCTGCTATACGGTATTCGTACGTACATCCATGGCAATGTGTAATAAATAAATGCCTAGAAAATAAAGAGATGATGACACAGATTTACGTAATTCGACGTAATGCCTATGTCCATGGGGGTTTGGGAAGGAGAGAATCCACTATAATGTGATTGTTTTACAGTCTCTCATGGTCTCTCATCCTCGTTGTACAATGGATATCGGAGCTCTATCTTCTGGTAGAGATCTCATCCCTGGAATCCATATCGTGAGGTAAAAAAGTTGAAGGAGAAGTTGAAGTCCCCGTAAATCGTTTTTCTGTTCCCCTTTACCTCTACCCTTTCCTTGCTTTATGTCATATATTCTCCTCTTTATGTTACTTCTTCACTTTTTCTCTTGACGCATTTCCCCTTCTCAGCCTTTTGTCCCTTCTTTTTTCCTTTCTCACTTACAACCTGATGAGATCCTCCCTTGGGCTGGGCCTTGAAACCCATTATGGGCCTGTGATATTTTATCCCGTCCATAATGCTCAGTCCCTAGCCATGATATTGTTATGAATGAGTTTTTGTTACTGCTTGACACTAACATGGTGTTGCAACTTGATGAAGATAACAAAACATAAAATACAAGAAAAAAATATTAGTCCAACCAAATATAAGCAGCCAGTTTACTGCTCAGCCTCCTTTTTCCACTCTTTTTCTCATAATCACACAAGCATTATCATTATTAATTTACTAGCTTCAAGAATTGCTCAATGTGGTATTTATCATTGTTAATTTACCATACAATCTCTTCCTAGAATTAATATTTAACTTCAATCATTCTATGAAAGCAAAATCATAATATGTAGAAAGGACAATTTATAATAGGTTGTAGAAATTGTATGCAGGCATATCTATTCTGCTTCTCTATTGCTTATGTAATTGGTCATGAACTTTTGGAAGGTTTTCCACTCAGTAATACAAAGTACATAGAATCTACATAGATTAAGTCCATCCGTTGATCACAACAACCACAAGTTCAACATATAACATACAACCTGACTATTGTCTTAGCTTTCAAATCCTATTATCCTCCTTGGTTTCCCTGTTAGTGGATGAAATCTCAAGTTTCCGAATTGGTTCTGACTCATGAAAAAGAAGTTGTTTAGATCACACATCGATTCTTTCAATCTACACTTCCATTTTATTGGCAGATAAGCAAAACATAAACAAATTTGGAATGAACTCAAACTTAGAAAAATTTGAAAAAAACTAGTGTACAACTTTAGGGCATAACAATGGTACTGGAATTTATAGATAGATAGGGGGGGTTTAGGTGCCTGGTGGTGAGAGGCATCCAACGACGACGCCCAAGCCTGACTGGATCGGAAGAATTTCAGTAGTTAAGGCAAGATTGAAAGTGGATATATATATATATATATATATATATATATATATATGTGTGTGTGTATATATATATATATATATATATATATATATATATATATTTATGGCAGTGTGGAAGATGGTTGACGGCATCATTGGTGTTGACGTCATCGACGAGAATTGGCCGCAAAGTTGGCGCAAGCTACGCATATATGGGGGGGGGGGGGTGCTTGGGTTTGTGGGTTTTTTTGGGAAAGGAAGGGGGAGGGCAACTCGAGACGCGAGGGGAGGGGAAAAAATGAAAAACATGAAAATGAAAAAAAAAAAAAAACTAACTTTAATTACATAGCATTGTGCCACTTTAGCTTGTGAGATCTCTTTTATGAGATTTATTTGTCTCTAGCAGTTTTTAATAATGTATAATCCCCCATAGAAATCGGTATACAACCATGAATTATAATTTCTTTGCTCTTTCTATATTATTTTTCAGTTATATAGAAAAATCTGATATAAAAAAATATGATAAACACAATTCAAGAAATGAAATACTTTTATAACTATAATATGTATAATATTATAGAAACCATATATGAGAATGTTAAGTGTCAAAGAAACTATATATGAGAATGTTGTTAAGTGTCAAAGAAACTATATATGATAAACACAATTCAAAGAATGAAATATTACTAATATTATTATTAGTAGTATTAGTAAGGTAATATATAAACACTCGATAAAATATTAAACAAAAATAAACCCTCTAAAAGAGTAATCCTAGATACAATCGTTGAGTACAAAACACCGCGTAATCCTTTTGAAAAAGAGTAGGATACACTACTAAAAAATTAGTTCTTTTCGTGTGGATCCCGATTTATTCATTTTTTTTAAAGAGATTGCACGGCGTTTGCGCATTCCACAATTGCAAATATCATTTCTCTATTCTTAAATACAGTCTCAACATGGATATCATTCAATAAACCTAAAATTTTAAGTTAAAAATATAACCATGAGAAAAAGGAATTCAAGGTTGATCAACAAAAAAACTTAACAATCATTGAATAGAAATAATCATTATTACAAGAAAATACAATGAGCATAAATAAATTAAGAGTTTTTTTAACTAAAAAAATGATTTTTAGATAGTAAAATTGCATGGTGCCTTTTTTTTTTTTCATGTGTTGCCTATTTAATTCTTTAACCAGTTTTGAAAATGAGGGCAAACGGTTTTTTATTAATAAAGAAGTTTTATGATATGTCATATGATACATAATTCTTTTGTTCTTTTTTTTATTTATGGGCAAGACAAACATTATATTAAAATAAAAGGTAGTGTAGAGAATGGGGGAGGGCAACCCCAAAAAGCACCCCAAACAAGTTCATACATAGCAATAAAAGAACAACAAAGCGATAAATGACTACAAGAAGCCAATCCCACGTTTTCTAACATGAAGTCAAGAAATAGTCACCACTTTGTTTGCACTATCCAATGAAGTATTATTATTGGAGATGATATTTGCAGTCAAAAAGTGTGCAAAATGAGTGCACGACACTTGCACAACTTATGACTGTATTTAGTACTACTATTGTTATTGAGTGGGTTGTGTAAAATCTTGGATAAGTAAAATGAAATAGAACATCAAACTCATGTTGTTGGCAGGGAGAGCAAAGAGCTATTGGGAAAGTGGGACGAAAAAAGGCAACATGGTTGTCAAGGAGCACATGCATGTGAGAGCCACATGTTTGTCAAAAAACAAATGTAGCCAAATGGGAAGGCGAAGCGGGACTGCTAGATTAAATGGGAAGTGCTAAAGATATTGCAAATCTTACAAACTGACGAGTTGACAATGATTAGTGTCACATTACCAATATAACAAATATATGTTTGATTCCTTTCGATTACAAGTATTGATTTGTAGTTCATCAATTTATAAAGCCTATTTGACAAAATTTGTATTATCTCTATCATCACTACATGTCAATATGCCAAAGGTTGTGTTGAAAAGCCTTTGAGGTGAAATAATGTCACGTGAATTCCTAAATGCTTTCGTCTAAAACAAAAAACACAAGAAGAAGAATCATGAAGTTGGAAAGGAACTTTACACTGACGTCGTTTTTCGACACAAAGTTTAGATGGGACAAGAACCCTTCTGCCATTATAGTCGTTAATACCTCTCATTTCCATCACTGCCTTGTATCACATTTGTGCCATCATCACAGGCTCTTATAATAATTATCTAGACACTGAATTGTCATATAAATCCATATGAGTTTTCAATGTTTCCCTCATCCTTAAGAATCTGCTGGCAACACTAATTTTCTCAAAAATTGTCCAACCAAATCCTATAAGCTTTTTTTTGGGGGGGGGGGGGGGGGAGAGAGTTTCTACCTCCTATGCTTGTGCATATTGCTTCCATTTTTTTTTTTCAAGCAAGTATATTATAAATATAAAACACAATTACATGATACAAGATATAACAGGGTGGGAGGCCCCGACATTCATCTCAAACCAACTAGTACAATATAGGAAAAAGAAAAAGAAAAAAAGGGATATGTGGCCAATGACTTCACTCCCACCCATTTCCCACAAGGGGAAGCCGCTTGAAGCGGTTTTGATATAGTCCGATAAATGGACTATAATACTCGACCAGAAGCCGAAGTGGATGGATCTGTTCTGCATGTTGCTAATATAGGCTAACTGAAGGAGACTTTTACTATATTTTTCCCACAATCCTTGGTTAGCAAAAGCGATAATATAGGAAGATAGCAAGCAGAAGAAGTGTCGAATCGCCGGTGAGTGACCGTTAAGAACTGTGGAGGCACGTGAAGACCACGTGCCACAATAGGAGAGTGGAAGTTGGTTGGATCTAAAAGATTCAAGGCCTCTGGCCACAAAAATTCTGCATGTGGCGATGATAGACTGTCTGTCAAAACCCCAAGTTTTGTGGCCCACTGCCAAGCTACCAACCATGTCATGACAAGCTTTGAAGGGCCCATGACTGATGCCTTGACACTGTCACTAACAAGGCTAGACAGCCCCATCGCCCATGCCTCAATGCTGCAGCTGACATGCCCCGACAGCCACACTGGTTAGGCCTCGACACTGTCACTAACAAGCCTTGACAACCCCTTGACACTATCACTAACATGCCTTGATAATACCATAGTAGCCTCACAGGCAAGCCCAGGATAGTACCATCCTGCCATGACATGCCTGCAGGCATGTGATGGAAGCCTCACTCATACTCAGGTGTTTACGGTCGTGTTGGATGGATGAATCAAGGGCTACCTCGATGCAACACCAAGATCCGACTGGTTGAAAGATGAAGACTAACTCGAACTAGTACTCAATTCTTGAAAATTAGGATGACAAAGCATAAGTTTAGTTTTGTTGGAAATATCATAATCCTCAATTACAATGCAAAATCAAAATAAATAGTTCTAGGGTTCGGCTAGCCCTCCCCCAATTATTCCCTCCAACGACTTCTTTTGAAATTACAATCCAAAATAATTCAAACTTCTAAAATTAAGGAAACAACCCTAACAACTCCTAAAATAAATGAAACAAATTAATTAAATAACAAATAGATAAACTTCCTAATTTAAATCGGTCATATCCTCCAAATCGCCCAATCTCCTGAAATCATGGGATTTGCCTCATCGCCTGGATTCTTGAGATTTTCCAACAACTCTGTCATCCTCTAGGTGGCGAGCAGTTGCTCCTCAATCACCTTGCCTTGTGCGCCCAGAGCCTCCCTCCTCACCTCAAACTGTTTAGCTCCTCGGTTGCCTTGCCTTGTGCACCTAGAGCCTCTATTCTTGCCTCCGCTTGTGCACTCCTCGTCTCAACCTGATTAGTCCCCTCGGTAGCAAGTAGTTGGTCCTTGGTCGCTTTGCCTTGCGTGCCCAAAGCCTCCCTTCTTGCCTCAGCTTGCACGCCTAGAGCTTCCCATCTTGCCTTAGCTAGTGTAGCCCTCCTAGGGGCATTGCGGATAGAAATTCTCGCTTCTTCATTAGCATGCCATGGTCCCTACCATGGCACGCCCAGGACACCTAGCGAAGCTAGGGCAGCCCTGCCAGCGCGCACAACCCACCCAGCATGCACAGCATGCCAACAGCGCATAGCACGCCCTACACGCAGCAGCAGCCCTGCTCGCACGCCTAACGCACAGCAACCCAGCGCGTGCGCCCAACAGCAGTAGCCCAGTGCAGGATCAGCACCCAATCCCTTGTCTAGGCCATGCCAGCCACAAGTCCAGTGGCTAGGCCACCCAGCAAGCAGCCTAGAGCCCAGGCTCATGCCTGGGCCATGCCAGTCGTGGCCATGGCCCAGCCTAGGCCACCAAGGGCCAACATATGATACGGGCTATCATGGGACCCACCCAAGACTTATTTTACAAAGGACCTTTTAAGGTTTTCTCATTTATGTTATTGCTTTAAATAGGACCTTTAGACATTTCTTTTACATCTTTTGATCATTTGGAAAATTCCTTTGTGGATGGTTTTATTGGTTCTTAAGAACACTTTGGTACTTTTGCAGTTGGGCTATTTGGGTGCAATTCATAAATTCCAGAGAGAGGATTAACAACTTACAATTCGTGAATAGGTGTTGTCCATTTATCTATCTTTGTTTCATCACCTTGCAATTCTTGAATAGGTGTTGATTCATTTTATCAATCTCTTGTTTTTTTTCCATCCAATATTCATATAATCCATTTATCAATCTTTTGCATATTTTCCATTCTCTATTCAAAATCCAAAAATACGTTGTTGTTCTTATCTTTTCTTGTATTTTCTCACATATCAAACACATCTTAAGCCTCCATCCTTCAAATCTCATATTTCTCATAATCTTCACTTTCCAAAAGTTAGCCTCCCTTCATCCAACTAAGCCCTAGCCAAAATTCTCATCGCCTCCATCATTCCATACATATATCTTGCCTTAGTTGGAAACCCTAGCCTTCCGTAAGGATTTCCTAAATCTTAGGAATCCTAACCCTAGCCTCCCTTTGCAACTCCTACAGTTTAGGAATCCTTATCTCATCTTCTAAATCCAATCCCTAAAATCACTACATCCCTCAAATCACTCAATCCCTAGAATCACTCAATCCCTCTAATCACTCAATCCCTAAAATCACTTAATCCCTTTAATTACTCAAGTCAACCAAAGACTTTCATCCTCTTGCCATATCCAAATCTTGTCTTCCTCATCTTACATTAGCCAATCCCTAAATTCAATGAACAACCCTAGATTCATTCAGACACTAACAAATCCTTCCTTTCCAAGCCTTAGCCAAATTCCCATCATCTCAACATTGTCTCCAACAATTTAGGAGTCCTGGCCTCACTCATCCACATCCTTTCAAACCCTAGCATCTCATCCTACAATCCAACCCTAAGCCAACTCCTTCCAATTTCATAATCGCCCTTAGCCACCATCCCAACCCCAGCCTAACTTTACCATACCAACCCTAAACATCACCCAAGTGGCGCCAACATCAAGGGTTATCATCAAGCCGTTCCACATTGCAACAAACACACAAAATCATTACTTAGATCACTCGAACTCATCATCATCATCATAAATTCCATCACTAAACACCATACCTTCATCAACCTAGGGACTTCATTGCCATCATATGTTCAAGGCCAAGCAAGTTGGCACGAATCATCCAATCATCTCATGGCGAGGTAAGCTTGAGTCATCCAATCATCTCATGGCGAAAAGCATAGGTGGCCGAAAAGTAGTAGATTGACACTTCTCTATGCTATAGTCAAAAAATGAAGGAAAAACTAGAAAACGCATGATAGGACAGTGTTGGGACTATACAGACGGGAGGAGGGTAGCTGTAGGAGAAGCTCCATTGACCTTCTAGATGGAGAAGGTAAGATTTTTGGGCCTTAGGTAGAGAGCATTTTCGCTGGAGAGAGAAACGAAGAAGTTTGCTTACATATTTTTAGTTGGGATTAATTTGGATAGTAATCACAAGCACGTCAAGCACGATTGGAAAATGAAGGAAAAACTAGAAAAAGTACTGTAGGATAGTGTCAGGACTATACAAACAGGAGGAGCGTGGCTGTAGCTGAAGCTCTAGCCACCCTCTAGATGGAGAAGGTAAGATTTTTGGGCCTTAGGTAGATAGCGTTTTCACTAGAGAGAGAAACGAAGAAGTTTGCTTTCATATTTTTAGTTGGGAATAATTTGGACAGCAATCATAGGCACGTCCTCAGATGAAGCACTACTATTTTATAGGCAACAAAAACAACCTTGCCAATAAAGACAATAATGCAACATTCATATAGCAAGCAAAACTGCATTAACTTACAAATTGTCCATAGGTTTTTATCCCAATTCTTAACTACATGGACTTATTCTGCATAGCTATGTTCAAATAATGTCCTGACACCATCTCTCTGATCGCTCTTTCTCTCTCTCTCAATCTCTCCATGTAGATGGATGAAAAAGACGACATAATTAACATCAGCAATTAGCAATTTGAGGGGAGTTAGACCTGGTGAGTTTGGATCAACTTATCACTTTCTTCCTTTGGAAAGATCAATATCCTTTGCACCACGAGGCAAAATTCTCTGCAAATATAAAACAAATATCATCAAATTAGCCAACAAGTACCAACATCATATCTAACTTTAAACTACCACCTTATTAAAGACGTTATTTGAGATAGTAGTATGCTACTTAACTGCCATGGGCAATGTCCTATGAGCATTATATCTCCTTCACCATTAGTATAGATTACATGCCACCTACTGCTTCCATTAATCAAGCTTCCTTTGAAATCGAACATCTGGTCCAACTCAGAAACGAGTTCATCATACCCATCAAAACGCATAAGGTCTACTGATCTTCCAAGAGCAGTTCCATACTTGAGCACCTGGAAGAGTTACAGTTCACAGTTTCTCAAGATTAGCTTATCCAATTAACTTGACATCACAAGCAACTTCAGATTCCATGTCTAGACACAAGTCCCCCCCCCCCCCCACCCCTCCATTTAACATTTCTAGAAATTAGGTCATTACTTGCTTATATAAGAAATGATTTGTGTGAATGTCGCTAAACCACAATCTAAGACCTTACCATGCGTGATTACAGGTAATTCAATTCATTTATTTCACTTAAGTTGTTTGAACCATGTTTAATGCAATTTAAAAAGAAAAGTACCTTTGTGCAATTCCTCTTAATGAAAGAACAATTGTCGCATTGTTTTCTCTGTAGAACGCCAGATGCACTCTTAGAGGACTCTGAAACCTGGATGGTTTCAGAAACACATGATTCATATGTTGAAAGGAAGGAACAAGACCTTGAAAGCTCACAAGAAGTGGAAACTTGTGGTGAAGGGAGCTCCTGATGACTATAAAGTAAATCGACCCCAAAAAGCCTGGTACAGCCAGTTGGTTGGGCAAGTGGCACGTCATTTTCATCCCTTGATTCAGAAGGCCTGAATACCTTGGACCCAAAATTGCTTGTGGTTGAGACTGAAATGTTTCTTCTAACAGAAACATTGTCACAGACTCTATTGGTAAATATTGAGGGCCACTGGTAAGTGGAGCAAGGAACCGCTATATTTCCACCAGAAGATGATATTATATTGCTGCTATATTGATCCAATTGTGCATGTATTGGAGAACCTAGATGATTCTCCAACCCCAATTTTCTGTGGCACCAATCAGGATCTGTTGAGGGTAACAAAGGTGCAAATATCAGTGGAGTTTGTGCAACCAATTCTTGGGCACTAGTTTTCTTGTTTTCTTGATCTTGTAAGACCCTTTTGTGTCTTTTAGATGTATATTCAACCGGATACTGAAATAAACCTACTAGAAAAATGGAATTCCATAAGTCGGTAAATAAACTACAGCTAAAGATATAGGCATAAAAGACTAATACAGAATAGTGTGAAACTTTTCTGGAATCTTGAGAAACCTTCCAATAAGATTTTGAAAGTAAAGTGGAAGATAATGAGGATCACAAACCGTCTCTGGTCACACTGGAAAATCCAGGCACTGATAAATTAATTGGTCGTGTCCTCTTTTGTTCAAATATCATAGAAGGGTTCTTATTATTTGATTCTACCAGTTCAATGTTCCAAGGTGAAACCCTTTCAGGATACAAAAATTTGTCTGATGTGGGATCCCATTTAACCTGAAAGGAGAGAGTTTGATGAAATAATCTAGAATATGAAGAAGCACACTAAAACGAAAAAAATTCATTTTAAAGGGACAAAAGGTGTCTTAAAAGTTAGAAAAAGAGCTAGGTACCTTGAGACATCTCCATTCTGAACCAGGCCACCTAATACAATCTATATCTTCAACACCAACTACAGTACCTGAAAATCTGGCAGTAACAACATTCAGGAAAGAGAATATAGAGGACAAATATTTGCTTCTAAATGGGAAGATTATGTGCAGTGACTACATTTATCCAACAATTCTTGCACTTAAAGAATGCCATAGACTGCAGTCAAAGCCTCTTGTTTCATTCTTGTAAATTGCTCTGCCTTAAGCACAAATGATGTTGTGTCTATTTTCTTTTTCTTCAAAATGGATGTGCGCTTGAAGTGATATGCATTCAATAGAAATTGAAATTAGCAAGAGTCCCGAAAGGATTAATGGTGAATGATAGAACACAGTGGTGTAGAGAGGTTTGGTTTAGTTACCTCTTTTCTGAAAAATCTTCGCCTTCAAACTGCATTCTGAATCTCATTCCAACTGAATAGACATCTTTAGCTAACTTCATGTACCGATTAACAGGTATAATAAAGTCAGAAGGACTTGTCCTGCAAAAGTTGAATTAAATGGTTACTTTATTATTACCAAAAAGAATCAGAATGTCTTTCCTTTTTGTATGATTAGTAGACATCCAGATTCTTTTTGGTAATAATACTTTTCAAAAATAAAATTAAACCCAGCCTAGATGCCTCGCATTTGAATAGGCATAATAGGATTTTAGCATACCAAGGGTGGTAATAGACGGTAAACATGGTTCCAGTAGAAACAGCATGGAAAGCACTGGCAAGTATGCCATGTTGCATGCTGTAGCCAGATATGACAGATGCTGAGGCATTATTTAGTGGTTTAATTGCACGGCGGATCCCAACACAAAGCTGTCCATCTTCTCCTCTGTTCAGCAAGAATGATGATGTTGATGATACTAACAATAATAATATTGGCTATTAACAGATTGAGAGATATCAAACAAACTGAAGAAAGCAAAGTGCTCTAAATTTCTTCAACAAAATTAATTGTTTAAAGGTTCCATAACTTAATGTCTACTTAGATTCGAGGAGTAATAGGAAATAAGCCAAGAATATACAGAGAGAGAGAGAGAGAACCTAAGGAAGATACATGCATCATCAGCAACGAGCTTCTTAGCAGTCACAAAGATACTCCAACCACTGGTGAGCAAGTGCCGCTTTGACTGACCTACATTAAGGCAGTGAAGAAACGCACCTTAAAACCAAGATGTTGTAAGTATGAAAAAAATGCATGAGAAATATTCTCCAAACCACATGTGGTGTGGCTTCCCAGACATTCATCCATCCATTGTGTATTATAAAAAAGTCCAACTAGCTAGATCCCCATGACTAAAGTAGCTATTATACAACACTTTCTGCAGTAAGACAACTTTAACCAAATGCCAATAATCAATCAATATACAAAGTGGAACTAATAAAAATAATTCTTCGAGTGCAACAAATCAATTTCAACTCCTATACTAATCATTCAAATATGATAAGATCTTAACCAGCATAGTCGAGAGCAATAATCATATAAATCCAACAGTACAAACATTATCGCATCCACTAGGAAAAACCTTGGAACATACTTCAGCTAAAACAATATCCACTGTTAAAAGAAATGAGTGCAAAGCTTATATGATTATTGCTCTCATGAGACTTACAACGCATTAATTGTTTATGCTTGCTCATCGATTGATACTCTCACTATCCTATATTCCACTCCAAGTCCATTGGTGAACACTTCACACACGTTAATCCCTCAATTGTCACATCTAAAGCCAAGGGTTTCCCTTTTAGCAAGCAAGCATTTCACTTTTGGATCCAGGGTTTCGTTTTGTTCCTCAATGTCTAAAAGTTTCACTCTTTATATGCAATGGATACTACTTTAATTCATTTATATGATGTTTGAAAAGGAAATCAGTTTTGGAAAGGAATTATGGTTTACATAAGGAAAGATTTTGGAAAGAAATAGGAATCATTTTCGATAAAAAAACAGATTTGTCTAGGAGGAAAAAAACATATTTGGGGGATGAAAATGGTTGAGGATAACTAGGGAGCCTAGTACTGATCTTCTTTATAGTTCATTCTCATTAGGATTTTCATCAGAAATAAAACAGCTTCGGAGACCGCCACAAGAAACCCTAAAATTTTTGCAATTCCTAGGGCTACCTGCAGCTCATTCTCACGAGTTTCTTCAGCAAAAACTCTCATCCTAAATTTTTCTTCAAGTCCAGGGGTAATGGTATAAAAGATTTTCAGATGGTCATAAAGGTCCATTTTTGCCAGCTTGTGCCTAAGGCCTACATAAGATCCTAACAATGTCATGGCATGCATGTTCAATTATCTATCAAACTAGTAATATTAGGCTCTGTATAACACTGTTATAGCACAACATATGTATCTGAGATTCTGAAGCTCCATATTAATTTCTAGAGACTAGTTATGGTACCAAAGTATCATTAATCAAACATCACTCTGGATTGGTTGATTTTCAAGATTTGATGTTGCCACACATGCAGTCATTTTAACTTTATCATGTACTTAACTTTTCAAGAAACAACCCTACTTCTATGCATGTAGTAATCACAGCAATGCTTCTGATGTGCGAGTTTAAATGATATACAAATCAATAGTTTGATCCCAATTTTTAGAAACATCCCAAATATCAATGTTCAGAATGTGATTAATCATAGCACTGATAATGCTAGATTATTTCAAGGCACGATGCTCACAAAAAAAACCCAGGTTACTAAACATACCACGATAAATATGGCGAAAGCACCATTCAAACCCATGCAAGTCTTTGACGATCAGTTCCTGTGCAGACAGTTGCTGAGACATGTCCTGCAAGAAGATCTCTAATAAATCAATGAACGGGCTAGTTATCTGATATTTGAAGCATGCTTGAGAAGTACGATTGATTTAGGGAATAGAATGTGAAAAGCAATTCCACAGGTATAAACAATGGCATAATAAAAGGACTCGCATAATATGCTAATTTTATTACTTGCAAAATACGTTGAGTAGGAAGAAGAAAGAATGGGATTGGCCATATTCTAGTACTTAATAGTTAATACCGTTGCAAGCTACCTAGACCAGAGAAGCCAAAATCAACTATTCTAAGGATTCAGAAAATACAACGTTTTAGTCTAAATAAACTACAATCCCAGCAATTTGTGGTCAGTGACTCAGTGAAATTGATGTGGTAAAGGAGATACTAACCAGAGGTGGGAAGCACTCATGAGCTTGTCGCTTGGGAACAGAGAATCCACCATGCGTGCTCGTGTCAGAGGCAGTGAGTTTCTTGACAAAGGAGCATACACTGGTTCTTTGAGGCAAAGACACATCATTTTCATCCTCCAAACTTGGCTCCAAACTTGGCTTGTCTTGCTGGGAGAAGCCAGAGCAATAAAAACATTTTGCAACCCACAGAAGTAATAGGAGAAGATGGAACTACTTGACAATGTAATGATCAAGATCAAACTTATGATGGCCAAGGAGAAAAGAGATTTTTAAGTACTACAAAATTACCACAATTAACGTTAATTCTGAGAACTTCCTTGCAACCTTTATATCATAAGTAAAATTTAGTTAGCATCTCAATTTCATAATTTAAATCACAAAGATCCTGTGGAAGGAACATTGAAGAAAGGAAAAATATTAGTTTTCTCTTTTCCAGACACTCAATGAAAAGTTGAAAACATAAGACTCCTTGCATGCACATGAGAACGCACACACTGAATTCACTACAAATCCTGTAAAGATAACGGAACTCCTGAGTTCACCATTGGAATGGCTTTAAACATCTATTAATCTTAGGTTCCAGTAACTTTAAATGCTCCCCAAGTAGAATAAGATAAGACACCATTCATTTATGCACAAATGAAGTGTCAGACAGATAAAATATCTCAGCACTTATTAGCTAACCTCTGCCTCTGGAATCAAAGTAACTTGAGCAAACACCTCATCTGTGTGAGCTTCAGCCTGCAAACCAAATGGGTTATCAGGAATTCCATAATTGAAAAATCTAAATATATATATATATGCCAACCCCACCCCCCCAGAAAAAACCCTCAAAACACACCAAAAAATATCTAAATTTTTTTCACAAAGTGTGGTCAAGTTGCAATTCAAACATATGGTCAAAAAAACAAATAAAAACTTGAATTAACAAGAAAAGGACAGAGATGTTGTACCTTTAGATGAACATAAACAACCTTGCAGAGGATCTTGGAAGGTAAATTGTAAATTGGCATTTCCATCACACCGTCTTGGTAGATGTATGACTCAACCTATATAGGAATTCACATAAGCAAGTATGAACTCAAATAGCAAGACACGGCGTTGCTACATGGGAATAAGTCATGCAAAGATGTCGATTATTTGAAAAAAAGAAATATATATATATATATATATTGCTCATTGGTTGCTACAATAATTGTTTTTTGATAAGTGGTTGCTACATCGAATATAAATGTGTATCCCTCTAACTTTTGCATGTGATTTAAGACTAATTATTAAGTACAACCGGAGTATGAACATATGGTATCCCTTTCCTATCATAGGATGCCATGTCGATTAAAATTGATGCTTACATAAAGAATTTTAATTATATGGCATGCTGTGATAGGACAAGAGTACCATGCCATCCGTACTCCAGGAGTACCTAATAATTTTAATCAAGATCAATGGATAAAAATTGTAGGCACCAAGAACCAATAGCATGGTATAATTTTAAGGATTTCACTAACAGCCACCACTTCATGTTTCCACTATCTGGTGCCAGTTGCATGCCATTTGAATCATAGTTCCATCGAAGATGATAAATTTATATAAGGAACGAAATAGGGCAATGCAACTATCGTCGAACACACATGATGTTTGTGTTACATTTAAATAGTACACACCTTCAACATAATCAAATTACATATTCCTGAACGAGCCAGAGTGTGTGCGTGTTCATGAAAGTAAACTCCAATATGATTCGTTTTCTTGTTTTTTTAAGAGATAGGGGCGCTGATAAAAGTAAACGAAAAAAAGAAAGACAATAGAAAAGAAAAAGGGGGACAGGGAGAGTGGAACCTGTTCCATATGACCTTGAGGGAAGTAGAAAACCTTCTCCCCAGCACGCGGAATGTAGACATGAGGGCCCGCACAGGCATGCCACAGTGCAGTATGCAAATCATCTTTCTCTCCTAACACACCACAACAGCAGAACCCGATTACGGTAAACGGATAGTAATCATGGAATCGGAGAGTCAGTCAAATCCGAGAATCCATTTCTGGGATAAGTAAATAGAAAGAATCTTCCAAACTACTATTTAATTATTAACAATGTTCAACGTGCTTCAGATTAGAATCCCGCCTCAAAACAAAATATTAAAATTAAAAACCGTACGTCTTTCTTCCCTGCTACAACCCCATTCTTCCAAAAGCTAAACGAGAAAGGGGCCCGAAAAAACCCAGAAAAAGGGAAATTTTGATGGACACAAGTCCCGAGAGCTTACGTTGGTCGTTTTGATCACCAGGCAAGCCATCGTCCATACGTCTTCTGCTGCTACTTTCTGCAACGGTAGCCATCAAATCCTGACTCAACCTATAACAGAGTCTCTATGTCTCTCTCTCTCTGAGCAAACGAGGAAGGCGGAGGAAGAGAAATTGACGAAGACCCGCACACTACAAAGAGCTTATAAACGTGAGCAAGAGAGCTGGGAGGGAGAGGAAAAGAGAGAGTGACTGAGAGGACTCGAGAATTTAAGGTATGTGGTGTCGGCTGCAGAGCGTTCAAGGTGAGAGACTGTTCCCTCTCTCTCAGGTACCTCAACTACCACGCCAGAGCACAAGAGTCTAATATCTCTCTCTCTAAAAAAGCAAAAAACAAAAAATAAGACAAAACAAGTTACTTTCTCGCCGTGGAAGTCTGTCTTCCTGATTGGCGTGACGTTTATTGTTGTCCCTGAAACATTTTATTTATGTGTCTGTGTTGTGCAGTAACAGAGAGAGTGTGTGTCTGTCCGTGCACATACAAAGCGAGAGTGATGTTCGTTGGGGGTGGCGGGGAGTTCAAGGAAATGGAGGGGGTTGTGTTGGAACTCAGCTGCAGCGATTTTTTCCGCTTTCGCTGCTAGATGCTCGTCGCCTCCAGCAGGATCCTGGCCTCTGATCTCTCTTATCTTTCGACTCTACACACACATCTCTCTCTCCGTCTGTGTAGAGCTACGACTGCCTGGGCGATAGTTGCTACTCCGGGCCCGATGTAATCGATGTGATTTTATTGCCTCCCTTGTCCGCATGCACATGCAGACCCTGCGCATGTCTTTTATTTCTTCTCGTGGCATCCTCCGTCAGTATGTACGTATTTATTTTATTAAGAATAATGATAGTCACCAACTCGTGTACAATCTCTTCACAACTTAACTAATAAATAATAATAAATAAATAAATAAAAGAATGACAAAACAGTATTACAAAAATTATTTTATAATTCTGAAATGTAATTTTTATTTGTGAGTAGTAAACTGATGGTAAATAAGTTGGAATGCTATCATTGTACTTTATAAATTTAGCTCTAATGCTTCTTGATTTATTTATACAAACAAGTTAGTATTGTATCCTACCATCCTATTTTATAAATGTGATATTTTTTATTATTCTTGATATTTTTAATTTTTTTAACAATTCATAGCTAATGAATAGTGTCATTTCATTGCAATAAGATAAGAGTAACATGTTGTTGTGATATATGTTATAGTGTTGTACTATACATAATTTCCCTTAAAAATAAATATTACTATACTTTGGCCATATTTTTATTTAGTTATGATGACATTCATTCTATTTTTATTTAGTTGGGTTACATTAGAGGTGCTACCTACACTCTCGGACGGGTCCCCACCCCGGGCCTCGGCCCTCATGGGAGAGTGCCTTCATCTAGATGCCGGGGGTGGATTGGCAACGAAGAAACCAAAACAACCCAGAGATCAATAGAGAGAGAGAGAGACTGTGATAGTCACCGACTAGGGGCGACTGACGACGAGCCCGTTTGGAATTTGGACTGAGTTCAGTTTAATTTTAAACTGAGTCTAACATCCAAATACTCAACTCTCAAATCACTTAACTTATCTCAACTCAAAACTTATTTATATGTGGGACCCATAACCTATTTCAACTCAACACATATTTACACACGAGACCCACAACCTTTTTCAACTTCTCATAAATACATCTAAAATCGTCTTAACATTCAAACACATCTAAACTCATCTTTAGTGGTCCCCACAAAACTCACTTCACCATCTCAACTCACTACCATGCACCACTCACATTATATTAGTCATTGGATTATTCAAAATAATAATATAATATTATTTTTTTAATAATATTTTTAATTTATTTTTTTCATATTTTACAATTACACTAATTATATATTAATTTAAAATTTTAATTCGATACTTAAATTATTATTTTCCAACTAATTTTTTCCTCAACCTAATTAATCTTGATTAATACTTAAACCATGGTGGCATTAATCTGAAAGTTGGAGGAAGTGATTTTGTAATAAAATAATGAGAATATACCATGAAAAGTGTCTTCAAATATAAAGATGAAAAAAAATACAATGTAGCTCAAAATTGAAGTTTTAATTGTTTACCGAATCTAATGCAACGTTTTCAATTACAAACTATTCAAATTTTGAAGAGACGGTTGTTGCTAGTATTGGCATTGGTTTCATTAAATTCATCTTTAAAATTTGATGAAAAGTACATATTTTTCATAAATCTAAAACCTCTTTATCCATAACCCTACATTGGATTAGCTATTGGATTCGTCAAAATAATAATATAATTTTTTTAATAATAATATTTTTAATTTTTCTTTCATATTTTGCAATTACACTAACTATATGTAATTTGATACTTAACCATTAGGAGTATTGCTACAGTCACAAACAGGTTATACAAAAGTAATCTCACAAACTGACATGACTTCATATAGTTTCGTTGGATCTGCTTTACAATAAAAATAAATTTACAGTCTAATGAACTACACATACCACATCAGTTCGTTAGATTACTTTTGTGGTTAGAGTATTTCCTATACAAACATAATATTTATTAAAAAATAGTAACACCATGCATGTTCTTACTTCTTTACCATACAAAATTTTGCATGTTCAGTTTTTATATAGTTTTGTAATTTTTATTCATTTTTAGACTTAATATATTTATTTGTGACGTAGAAAAGTTTTAAGTTTATAAAGAGAATTTTTTAAGAAATTACAAATTCATGTGATTTGAGCAACGGTATCAATGCACAATTTTCTATATCGTTTTGTTTTTAGCTTCACGTATTAAAACGACAATGTTGGAGGTCAGTCTCAATACGCAGCGTTTAACGTGGTCCCGCAATTCGCGAGCATTCATTCACGCGAGATTCTCTTCGTCAAAGGTAATTGTAGGTCTTCAAATAAACCTAAAATAATACCGATAGCCGTAGCTCAAAATTTATTTAATGAGTCCAATGCGAATACGCACCATTTATTATAATCAATTCATTACCTGTACTTCTTGCCTCCTTACAATTTCGTATTAGTTTTCACTTTTTTTTTTTTTTTTTTTTACCATTTCACTACTTCTGTCAGTTGTGATTTTGTTTATTTATCACCATTTTGTCTCCTTTCTTCTGTACTATTTCGTCTTAAGAAATGATATTTACAGTCGTAAAAAATATAAATATTATGCAATATCTTTTAAAAAAATAAGTAAATACAAATTTATAAGATACAAAATTAATTTGTTAATAATTGATCTCATTATTTTTTAAAAGGATTGTGCGATACTTGCATACTCTACTATTGTATCTAGAATCATACGTTCATCTTACTTCATTTATCTATATTTTTTTAAAATAATAAGTCCAAGAAGATCATAATATTTAAACAACTTCTTACCATTAAGTTACAAACAAAATAAAAATAAAATATAATTAACAATTAACAATGTTCCAACCATGGTGTGGGTGTATCACTAGTAATTAAGTACAAACTAATTTTAGATACAGTATTACAGTATGTAAATTCCGCACGCTTTATTTAAAAAAAATGACATTCACAATTAAAAAATAAATTATTTTAATGTGAGTCATATGTTTTCTTATTTTTTTTAAAAAAAAAATTGCTTAAAATTTGTACATCTTAAAACTATACAAATTATTATCTATGAATAAAAATTGTGTAATTATTATTTTTCACTGGAGTTATTATCTCAACCAGACGCTATTACCGGATGATTCAACCCTTACCAACCATGCAGGGACTCCAGGGACTACTCGTCCTTATCATTACTCCAACTACCCCTTTAAAGAAGTTTATAAATAGAAGTTAAAGCAAACAAACATAAACAGGGATCCCAACAAACTAAATTCAATGGAAAATGATGGTGATCCCGATAATGGGTCTCACAGTGTGCATATATATAAATATATATATAAATATATATATATATATATATATATATATATTCATAATTAAGTAAATATTTTTTGATGATATTGTATTATTTTTTTTAATATTGAAGATGATTAAAAAAATACATATGTAGCAGAATTCGCGGTAGTGTCATTCAAATTCAATATATAAAGCATATTTACTTCTTTTTTTAACTTGTTACGGATATCACTCTTATTTTATTGGGAGCTGCTATAGTTACGTAGGAATCCTACAAACTAACGTGGCGTTAGCTCTTTTTTTTTTTTCTTCAGCCATTGCGTTACTGTTAGCCATCCGTCTGCAGCTCTCTCACGTAACGTCTCACATTTTCTTAGCAAACACACAACTCACTCATTCACACACGACAACATCCCTCTCCCTTCTCCTTAGTATTTATCTCTCTCTCTCTCTCCCAATCCTTATCTGGTTTCTATTTTTTCATTCTTCCTTTTTTTTTTTCTCTCATATATCGCCAGCTTCATTATTATTATTATTATTATTATTATTATTATTATTATTATTATTATTATTATTCCTTCAAATATCTATTGTCGGCTTCATTCCTCTTTTTGGAAAATAAAACTCTATAAATTTCACGCCCACCAAATGCCTCTTTATCAACCTAATCACTTGTTTCTCCTACGAAACAAAACAAATTGGAAAAAATAGATAGTGGGCAGCGGGGGAAGATAATGGCGGGCAGCAAGAAAGAGATTGGGTTGTCGGCAAACCGAGGGGGGGAGGGGGGTTGTGGGCAATGGTGGTACTGAGTTGACATCAGAAAGACGACGACGGCGCCATTGGGTAGAGATCCATCTTCATTCGACAAAGACCTTTGTAAGGGTAAGGGGGAGGAGGGGAGAAGGAAGGGAAAAAAAGGAGGAAAAGAAAAAAAGAAAGGGCTCATGGGAGGCATGTGGCACACTATCAGTGTCTTTGTGGGATCTATTTGTAGTTCTAGTATTTTCCTATTTTATTACATTGTATAATATTATAATTAAATACAAAATTTTGCATAATTATCTCTCTCAATACGTAGTTTCCTCATTTCTAACACATTATTTATTTAAAATATATTAAATATGTCTCAAAAATTTAAACTAATAGAATAGATAGATTTAATTATTTTTATTATATTTTTAATAACAATTTCTTTTTGTCTCTTTCAATGTTATAAAGAAATCACAGCTAAAGGAATTAGAACCTATGACTAATCCTATATATACTTTTAATATTAAGTGAATGCTTGCCTTGATATTGATGAACAGAAGTTTTTTTTTTTGGTCATTAATTGCATATTTATTTGCCAAATTTGAGCCTAACATCGTTACAAACGAAGCCTCTACATAGTTTTCAACCAACGTCTATTTCATCATCCAACTACTACATTTCAAATTACGAGGGAAATTAATATGGTCCTTTTTAGGAGAACAAAGAGGCTGGAGTCCAGTAACTATAACAGCGACGACAACGACGCGTTTGGGCGGAGTAATGGGTGGCTTCAGCATTAATGACACAGGCGGCTCTGTTACTACTGCACATGTCGCCGTTAAATCCATCTTCCATTTTCGTTCCAAGTTTAATTTTGTTTGTTTTTGTGTTTCATTGCAAACTCAATGTCGTGATTTTTGCCGATGAGTATTGCTATTAGGTGATTTGAAATTTATTGTTGGATGACCTTTTTGATATGGCGTTATCACGTATTGTGACGCAGTTGATTAAAAATAAAATAAAATATAAAAATATACTCAAATAAAAAAATATATTCAAATAAAAAAAATCAAAAAACAAAAACTGAAACTATAAGTTTCCTCTATCCTTTTGTATTTGTATTTTTAATTTTTTTAATAAATTACGTGACATTACTTACATAATGTTGCCACATCAAGAGAGTCATATGAGCAGTAAATTTCAAATAATCAAATAGCATTATTCGAGAAGAATAGAAAATTTTTATTTATAATTTCCATTTAAGAACTGCATGTGCAAACCCTTCATTAAATGAAGAAAAATATTATTTTAATAAAAATATTATTATAATCTTAAAAAAGATAAAATTAACTAGACTTGCAATACATTTCTCAAATAAAAATTGTACGTAGCATTGCTCCTTTAAAACTACTTCAATTTTTTCAACTCGTAAAATTAATATTTAAGATTTCAAAATCTTGCAATCTACAACTTGCATAAAAAAAATAAAAATAAAAAAGACCATTACTCAGTTAACGGAACATTTTGCCACATGGTAAACATGACACTTGTTAGCAAATCAAAATCTGACACTTGTCATCCTTATTCAGTTTTTTCCTCTCAACTTAAAAAAATATAAAAAAAATCAGTTTAATTGAAAAGGAAATTTAAAAATCTCATTAAGCTTAAAAAATATTTTAAATATATATTTAGGTTTAAAAAATAAATTTAACTAAAACCAATTTTAATAGAACATGTTCAACTTAAATAACTGAGAAAAAAATCACTTTACCAAGAAGAGTTTTAAAACAATTATGTTTAATTATATTTTTCAAACACCGGTTTAACTAAAAACTTATAAAAAAAACTCTTTATCTAAAACATATTTAAAAATTCATTTTCACAAAAACCTAAAAAAAAAAAGGGTCGAACTTAAAAAGAATTTAAGTAAAGAATTTAAAAAGAATATGTTTAATTAATTTAACTAAAAAATGAGTAAATAAGAAAATTCTATAAATCACTTTAATTAAAAAGACAAAAAAAAAAAAAAAACTAAAACCTAAAAAGTAACTTTCAAAAATTTATATATAGGTTTTAGTTAAATAGAAACATAATTATTATTCGAGATTTATTGGTTAGAGCATCATCATCAGCCTCCCTAAAACTAATACTTAGCCAAAATTTAGGAAAAAAACATGAAAAGCGAAGAAAAGTCATCCGCATCCGGTTCCTAAATTAACTTTTAATTGTATGATTGCTACACAATAATATTAAAGAAAGTCACTTTTACTAGAAATTTAACTAATTTTTATTAACAAACACACATTTTTATAGTGTTATGTACGATTTCAATTTCTTGATAATTATATATTTCTATATTTTTATATTTCGAATTTAATTATGTATTTCAATTCCTTTTAAAATTTTAATCGTTACAAAATATTACTGTTGAAAAAGGTGAATTTTGACAAAAAATTATATTATTCTTAAAAATTTAATAATTTTAAAAATATTATCATACCTACAAAAAATCATTTAAATTTTTATTTAAAATATTCGTTAGATAATAATAATTCAAAACATAAAAAATAAAATAAAATAGTTGGGTAGTTAAAATTGGAAAATGAAGTGAGAGATCAATGCTCTTTATTTTTTTGGACTTGACTTGATACGCACGTCAACAGATTCTTAAATATGTTGGGGGACCAGAGATCTCTTGTCTAAAGATATTGTATGCTTCTGTCCCTATATATAATCTACATAATTAATTGTTGAGGACTTCAATTAATATGTTACACTTAGGGACCTAATTAAAGGGGTTTATGTATTTCTTGTAACGTATTGATATTCTTGGTAGTTTGAGAGTGTGCGCATGTGTCAATTTTTATAATTTAGAATATAAAATGTAAAGAGTAGTGCTACATGTATTTACAATTTTATTATTTTATAAATTTTTTTAAGTACATTTAACATTTTCTAAATATAAAACTTTCTAATAATTTGAGGGTTAACTTCTACAAAATCTTAAACAACTATTCTATTCCCAAATCAATATAGAGAACACACTATCCATATTATTGTTGTGATAGGATGAGTTGCAAGATTCAAATTTATAATTTTCTTTATAAAGTAAATCCTATCACATCAACAATATATAGTATTGTATTACTGTGTATACTTCACACCGACTTATCAGTTCAAATTAGAGCACTAGCATTGGTCTATGCATATCTATATGCAAAACCATATTTGCATAATATGACTCAAAAAACATCCACATTGGCTTATGCATATCCATAAATTTAGCTAACAGTGAACAGTTGTTATCCAAATTTAGATAACAACTATTCACTCCATCAAACATATTTAATTGTTATTTCTCTCTCCTTCCACTCTTTCTCTCTCAATCTTTTCCTCTTCTCCCTCCCTCAACAACACAACAAATCTTCACATACACATTCATTTTATTATTATAATATATTATATATTTTTTTTCATTTTATTATATTTTTAATATAATATATAAAAAAAATTATATTTTTTATTATTGCATTTGTATTATTAATGTCAAATATATATAGTGGATGTTAATTACAAAATATATATAAAAATTTTGATTTTAGAAAAAAATTAATAATAATAAAAAAATAATATTTTATTATTATTTGGTCTCAAATATGCATAAGCCAATGTGGGAGTTTTGCTTGAATGGCCAAATGGTTATGCAAAAGAGGTAATTTTGCATATGCATATGCATAGACCAATGCTAATGCTCTTATCTATACTTTTCCTCAACCTTGGTGGGTTTGATCGGTACAAAGAATTGCATTTAGTTTTAAACTGATAAAATTTACACAACCGCATGAAGTTTTCCCCTACCAACTACAAATACATCATTTAGACTATATCACAAAAAGTAATATATAGTACTATTCGTCTGAGCCGGATTTTTTCTCCACTCAGTCCGAAATAAATTCAGGTTGGTATCTATATAGGAAAATTCAGATCCACCCGGTCCGGGTACTGGATTTAAAACCCGGAACTCAAGTTTTTTTTTTTTAAAACCCCTAGTGTTAAAAAGACGCCATTTTAGTTTATCAAAATGGCATCGTTTCGAACCCCCACCCCCTATCCTCTCTCTCTCTCTCTTTGAAACCCTAGTTTCCTATCACTCTTCCTCTGCCGACCGAAGCTCTGTTTACTTGTGGCCGTTGTCGACGTCAAGAACCCAAGATTTGTTCTCTGCATTTTATTTCGATTTGAGTTTGTTTTATTCTCAAATTTCATGACTGAGTGAGCTGACTTGAAATGGGTAGTGATGTGCTAGGTCTGTAACTGCATGTGTTTGAGAATCTGAGTCTGCTTGTTTGTGCCATTATTGGAAGGGAAAATCTGAGTGTGGTTGTAGTAATATGTGTTGTGGGAGTAGTAATATGTCTAGAACGAAACAAGCAATAATGAGTTTGTTTGGCTCGGCTTCTAATGCCTTAATCAGTAAGGACTAGGTATGCTTGACTTTGAAGTTGTAACCCTTATTAGTTAATAGATTTCGTTTATGTAGTTATGGACATTTAAAATATGACAATTGGTAAGTGAAAATTTGTGTAATTCTCAGAATTCTTGAAAAACTTTTTGAGATGTATTTTGTATTATTTTTTTGAAAGTGGGTGCGTAGAATGAGAAAATGTAGGAGACTTTTATTTTAATAAACTTATGGTTGTCCTACATAATCTCTATCTTTGGTGCAAAAGCAAAGGAATATCTAAAATTGCTTTTCCCAATCTCATCAACCAGAAGATCAGAAATTGAGAAACTGTTAAAATAAATTAATTTGGTTCTATTAGAATATACATAAACAATTAAATATCATATCAGATGATTGTCACAAGAGTGATGATGAAATAATATAATTGAATCCAAACTGATTGATTAAATTTTTGGATCAAGTAGTATCTCAATTCTATCATATCAAAGGTATAACTCAAGGAAAATAACATAAAACATGAATAAAGCTGCTGTCTCTTTTGGGTATTGGGTATCTCAGACCTGAGCAACAGAGCAATCTTTCTTTGTGTTTGGAAAGGGCAGGTGTACAAGGCAATCGCCTAAACTTGCGTCATATTTTAGGGGCTGAGCCGGATTTTTTTTTTTTTTTTAAGAAACAGAAAAAGTTGCTGGTATTTAAAAAATGTTTGGATTGAATTTGATTTTTTTTCTTTTTCTAAATTTTAAAACCAAATATAAATTTGCAACTTTCAGCGTACAATTTTTTCTAAATTGCCATCTTTCTATTTTTAAGTAAGCCCATTTTATCTAAAAAACTATCGTCTTTATCTTAAAAATTTGTATTTTTTTTTTAATTGTTATTTCCCGTAATGTATGGTGATGGTCAGCCCACTTTGCCAATTAGATTAGTGCTTGATTATTATATGTTGTTGTGTTTGATTATTTATTTTGTTATATTTGATTATCTGTGTTTAATTGTTTATTATATTGTGTTTGGTGATCTTAATTACTCAATAACAGATAGAAGAAGAATCTATGAGCTGTAATATTGGTACAACCCAAGGGGTTGGTGGTTACTCATCTTCTATTCTAGTGGATGTGGAGGAGCATGGGAGTCTTCCAACACCTTTATAGACATAAACACAACACTCTACGCATTCCATCCCACTTTTACCAAAAAAATCTAAAAAAACACCTAGTAACCAATCAGTAGTATGAGAACACTTTACTATAGTGCAACTTATTGATCATGATCACCCAAAAGCACAGTGCAATTATTGCGCTAAGCTATACAATTGCCACTACAAGAATGTCATTTCATCTATGATACACTACCTCTAGAATACATGTGAAACTTCTCCTCTTAGAGTTAAAAGAGTTGAAAAAAGTCAAGCCTTTATTGTTCAGAGGGATGCGAAGGGAAGATTGTGTAGCCCACAAGGTTTAGTGAAATATGATGCAGAAAAACTTAGGCTGTCAATTACTAAATTTTTTTTTATCATGTTTTGCCAAATTCTCAACCATAAGGGCGAAACTATTGGGAATGTTAATGTCGTGTTTCGCACACTTTTGGGTCAAGCTCCAACAACTCAGGTCAACCACAATGGGCTCTGCACAGAGAAGAATGTAATGCGACTTTGAGAGGGTAGCTTTGGGGACAGGGAACCTCTGATGCCAAAGTTAGTAAATGCACTTGGAGTGTAGTAAATAAGTAAGAAAATTAGGGATCAGAGAAAGTTTCCTCTTATCTCGGATCAACTATTTATACTACAAGTTTGAAGAGCAAATCATACCTGTTACTATGAGATTTGGGTTCCTCGTACTGTTCATTTTTTAGAATCTTTAAATGCAGTGTGGCTCTGCTACGACACCATTAATGTGGTGTGGTTCTCCAACCTTCTCCTCTTAGTCTACCTTTCTCCTGGTCTGTTTATGTTTTCTTTGTCAGTAGATCAACGGCCCTCCGTATGTCACGCTTGTTGTGTGGGCGGCCACTTAATGACTGGACACTACCCGAGGGACCTCAGATCGACGAGTCCTATCCCCTGTTGCACCATCCTTCCTACAGGTCACATACAGGGGATTCTCCTAATGGGCTAAATTTGTGACTTTTCGTCTCGCATCAGGCTTGGCTGGGTCTCCTGGGTCTTAGGAAGGAAAATCTCTTTACAGTTACCCCGCTAATTCTCACTAGATGAGTATGGTGAAAATTTTATCATGATTTAATCCTATCTTCCTCCCAAGGTTGGGTACTCTATTTAGGTTTTCTGGAAGCTCTTGTGGGTTGGTTACTCCTGACGGCGTCTTTCCATGATGGGCTTATCTTTTCATCACATCTTTTCTAACTCATTAATGAAGGGGTGTCAGGTGGCTTTTCATGTTGATGTTGCTTCGTGAACTGCATTTCCTGAAATCAAAGCAGCGAGTACTCTGGTTGTGACAACTTATGAGAGTCTAACCGTCACCTTCTTTTATAAAACATGGGAGTGGGCCCTGACTTGCTCCCATTACTTTGCGATTGTCCCGCATTCTTGTCCTTTAAAATTTTCTTCTTTTCAACCAGTCTCCTCTGTTACTTCATGTTCTGGTAGTGATGGCTTCCAAAAGATCTATTCAACCCATTGTTCCTACCGAGGTCAGGCTAGTGTTTTTGGGTAGTGGATGACATTTTTCTACTGACAAGTCCACATTGACTTCTTTAGCCTTTACCTATCGAGTGCTAGAATTTGTTGCCTTTGAAGTTCTTGGCCTCGACGAGGGTGTCGTTGATGCAAAAGGGTCACTCCAATAAGGTAGCCCTATATCCTTCTATGTTCTCGTGCGGATTAAGATTGCCATTTCCTTACCCCATCTGCAACCTTCTAGACTACCTTGGTTTGACCCCTTATCAATTGCACCTGAACGCCTGGCGGTTATTGATTTAGTGTAACATTATCTGGCAGTGAGCTTTGTTGGAATCCTACCCAGAAGACGTGGACCTTACTGGCCATGAGTTTCTTCTTGCCCAAAGAGTGTTGTGCCTAAAGGGGAATGTATGCAGTTTCAAGACGTCCCATGCCCTCGTTACCTTGGAGTAGCTGTACCACAAGGTAAAAGACTGGTCCCCCAAGTTCTTCTTTGTTTATGACTGTGGTTGGGAGTTTTTGGGGGCCCAAGTGAACTGGCATGAGTTCCCCATACAGATAGATTAGGAAAAGGTTCAGGAGGATAGGGCCGTGCATTTGACAGCCACTCCTTATGAATCGACGCATCTTGCGATCGTGCGAGAATGGGTGCAGAAACATCCCGACGGTGTTCGATCTGAGGTTCTCCTTTCCGAGAAGAGTCTGGATAGTTCTCTCCCTCTCCTGGGACACCTTTTTTCGGAGGATAGGTTAATGGTTATGCGGCCACAGCTTGCTCCACTCCAGAAGCATTCCTCGGACCTTCCTACTCCAGATAAAGGGAAGAAAGGCCATTGGGAGGATGTTCAAGCTGAGGATAGACCTTTTCCCCGGGTTCCATACCCTTTGATGCATGAAATAGCTACTTTGGAAGCTAGCAATCCAATTACTATGGCGCCCCTGCTTTGGTTGTAACAGGCGAACCAACTGGTAGTTCCCCCGCAGTGCCTCTTCCCGTGACGATTGGTGAGGCGCCTAGGATTGAGGCCGAGATGGGCAACCTCCTCGAAAGTATTTTTGCGTCTTCCCCTCCTGGGGAGGGACAGCATTCTTCTTATTAGATCTCTCCCCCTTCTTCGTCTCATTCGGCCGTTGGGAGTCACTCTCTCGAGGCGACCGATGAGGGGGGAAGCTTCTTCCAGCAACCACGCAGAGGTAGAAGATCGCACAGGAGGTCAACCTCCTTCAGTCGTCGAAGTTCCTGGGAGCTCGGTGGATCCCGTTGCAGATTCTTTTGTTCAGGCGATGATGGTCTAAGGAGTCCGGTCATTGACCAGCTTCCTTAGGTAGAGCCTTTCACAGGCAACGATTTTGTGGGTGATGTCAATGGTGAGGGTCCGCACTAGAAGCCGCTCACCTTGGCTGAATATCCATTAGCGAATGAATCTCCTCTGGACGCTGCGATCAGCCCCCTCCCAGGGCTCTTAAGTGAGGACCCTACCACTCATTCGATTTCTAGGGAGCTTTATGAATTTGTCAATCTTGCAGAGGCCCTTCTTTCCTTGGCTCAGATGGCCATGGAAGGGAGCCGGGAGGAGGCTATTGGTCGGGTTGTCAAATGCCTATCGTCTTTCTTCCACATGGTTTGATTGTTCATTTCCTACCTTTTACTTTTTTTTCTTCATACCTCCTCCCTTTTTCTTAGTATTGCCTTTACGTCATCAGGGCACTTCTTAGCTCACAGCGACAGGGAAGAGAAGGAACAGCTGAAGTTTGAACTTGAGAAGATGAGGCTAGACTTGTTGGGCGAGCGCAAGAGGTTGAAGAAGTTGGAGCGTCATCACCGGAAGCACAAGCAGAAGTGGGAAGAGGAGAAGACCCAACTGAAGCAACTCAATCAAAGTCTCTAGGTTGACCTCTCCCAAGAGCAGGAGGAGAAGAGGGAGTTGTGGGAAGAGATTGACCGGTTGGGGCAGCTGCACACAAATCTCCAGGATGCAAACCTCTCCCTACACAAGCAGTTAAGGTGGTTCCCAATGCTTAGTGATAAGGCGTGTGGACACGGGATTAATGAGGGCTGCAAATCAATGAGGTCATTTATTCTTCAGAGTCCAGAGCTACATTCAAGGTCTTTGACCAAGTACCTTCAGTGACTTGCGCCTGATGATATCTTTACCAGTGAGGCATCCTTTAAATCCAACCACAATCTGGGGAGGGAGGAGATGCCGACCTCTTTTATACCCTTGTTGGTGTTAGTGGATCCAACCAACCTTGTTCCTGCAACTGTCGATTTGGGCGACCCTCTTCTGTTGCTGCTGAGACCGGTGTTCTTAGCATTGAAACGTAGGGATTTTATGCTTCTCGTTGTACATTCTATCTTTTTTTTTTTTTAACATGAATCCGTATTTTGTTGTTCAGCGGCTTGTACAAAGAAACACACTGATTAATGCACATATCTTTGCTTGTTATGCTTTTGTCTTTGCCTCTTTTTCCCTTTCTTCCTTGTTTTCGTGTGGCCAACCTGGGAACATGGGTAAAGGGGTCAGCAGAGCCCTCGTCTATCTCGCTAGCCGGTCATGTTAGGCTTGTTTATCCTCTGTGGATAGTAGCTCTTAGAATGAGGTTGTTGTTGTGGACTTTATTTTGGTGGCTTTGTCTAGTCATACCTTTATGTTTCTCCCGACCTACTTTGCTGACGTCTTTCGCTTCATTAGTGAAGATTCCACTAATGGAGGTTTAGTTCTTTGGGTGGTCAAGGGTTAACCCACACTCCTCCGCAAACGGGACAAGGCAACCTTTTATTCATACCTTTCCCTTTCGCTTCACGGGGAGGTGAGTTGTTGACGGAGTTCCTGCTTAGTGGAGTCGATATGCCAATTGAAACTTTTGGATTTTCGCGTCACATAAAATAATTGCGTTAGTGAAACAAAATTTATACAAGTTTTAAGGGAACAAACCAGAGTGTTTAACTGTTGTGACTGACACAAGTTGTTCGGTTGACTTCTGGGACTACCTACCTTGTTGATTATTCGGTGACTCCAAGCTAGGTAGCACATAGATAGAGTAAATCCCTTATAGTATGGTTACCCCGCTAATTCTTGTTAGATGAGTTTGGAAATAATTTTTCTTACGCCCTGCCAACTTCTCGGCTTGTTCTGTCACATGCTAGACGACGGTTTGTATTTTACGTACGTGGCAATAGAGTGCCAATTATGTTTCCACATTAAATGGCATCCCTTCAATTTTTGCGTTATGGTTCCGTTCTTTCTGGCATAACTCTGTACGTTATATCAACAGATACGTTCTACGGCAGTTGTGATAATCGAGGGACTCTAGTTCTCTGGGGAGGGGACACATGGCGTTTGATGGTGATTCGTGCAGTTATGACGCTTGGGCAGGTCAAGCGCCCACCCCGCCCTAAACTTATCAATAAAAAGTGAATCTCATTACATAAAATAGTCTGCATCATATTTCTAGCGTTAAAATATAAAATTAAACTTTTATAATTTACTACAATAATTTGATTGTAAAAATTATACTTAATAATATAATTAAAATCTCATAAATATTTCGATCATCAGTGTAAGTAATAGACCCTAACTAATACAAGCAGACTATAAAATAAGCTTAAAGTGCATACTACGGGTATTATTCTCTAGAAAGGCAACAAGTTGTGATTTCATTTAGTGATGTAGATGAGTCTTTCTAGCATAATCTAGTTGTATCAAGATAATGCCCTTGCACTGTATTTACTTATTTTTATACATGTAATAATTCTCTATTAATAAGTGCAAATGTGTGCACAACTCTCAGAATGCAGGAAGTATCCAAAGAGATGCCTATTTAAGTATATACGGAGCTTTTGTAATTTTGGAGCATGTTTTTATCTGTTTGAAACTTGTAATTAAATTGAATTTGATGTTGTTTGTAGAAAGTAGAGTGGGTGGTGTTGTGTATGTTGATTTACATATTGAAATGCTTGAGTGGATTATGAATAGTGTTATTGAATAGGTGCTAGCCTCACTGAATTGCAAAGTGTCAAAAAAGAAAGAACACAAAGTGCCTCTAGTTAAAGATGGTAGATTTACACACAAGAAAAATAAATCCTTTCTATTATTCATTATATCCTGGACTGAGGAGAGATTTGGTTGAGGCTTAAACATCTCATTAGTTATGAATAAATGTTTTGCTCTAGTTGTTTGGCTACATGTAGATTTGCTCTACCTTGTAGATGATTACAAAAATGATTTATACTGATCTTTTGCTGCTTTAAGGATATATCTTTTGGTTCAGTTATTTTAAGACAGTTTTGAGGGTATACTGATCTTTTACTATTACGTGTTTCAAGGATGTGTGCGTTTAATAAAATGTCAAATACAAACAAAGACCACGAATAGTGACTATAAAAATGCTAAATACAAATAACGATACAAATAGCAACTACGAAAATGCCAACAGCAACCACAAACAACCAAACTCCAAAGCCAAGTATAACCATACTGCCAACTTTCAATACACCAAATGAAACTAAATTATCAATTGTCAAGAGAGGCATGATGTTGAAGATCTACCTATAACTGGGTTAAAAAAAATAGACTTAAAAATCACAAATAAAAATTTTCATACTTAAGTAAGCAAACATCCAAATGAATTACTGCATAATTGTGTAAGGACACTTTCTTGTATGCCAGAAAGTAAGACCTCATCTGTTATTGCAGTAGCACTACTCATATTCAAGACCTTATATGTTGTTGCTGCAACACCACTCGTGTTCAAGACCTCATCTGTTTTTGCTGCAATCCAACTCGTATTCAAGACCTCATCCGAAAGTTTACTTGCATACATTTCAACCATACATAATTAAATTAAATAGATTCAGGAAACAACTTTGCATAAGTATGACAAACAAATTAAATATATTTTTCCTCTTTCTCTTGGCACCTGTCTCGGATTGTTTACGTTTAGTTTGTAGCTCCTTCATAATCTTCTCTATTGTAGATGCCATCATTTTCAATGGAGGTCTCCCTTTACCTCTAAAAACACGAGAACTCAGCACTTTTTTTAAACTTTCCATTTCAACATCATTGACCTCAGTACTAGTATTCATTAGTGCAGGCTACGTCTTGGTTTTTGTGTAAATCAAATTCATTTATTGTAACTTCTGTGCCATATCCATTGAATTATCATCACTTTTTGTTACATTTGTGGTGATTTCGTAGCATAACTTAATCAAAGTGGAGTACCTTCCAGCAGCTGGTTTACCACTCAAATCATCATAACTGTTTCGAATGGCATATCATATTATTTGTTAGAAATGTTGTATCAAATGTCACAGCATCCCCAAAATCCCCTTATGTTGCACTGCTACGTGCATCGGCCTAAAAAAAATTCTTTAATCTTCTATCGTCGTCTAAATCTATCAAAAAATAGAACCCATCATTCTTATACTGCATTTCTCAAAATGTTAATGAAGTGCATCAGCACCTCCTTTACCAAGCCTAAGGTGCCGAGCCTTTTCAATATAATTTCGTGCATCTTTCTCAACAAATGGAAGATTATCTTATCTACCTACCCTTACAACCAATGAGTTGAAACTTTTAGCCATATTTATGTCTGCCTTATCGTTGATATTTAGCTGCCATTTTACAGAATCGTCAATAGCTAGATTACATTTAAAGAACATTGCCTTTCGTGGACTTAACCACATGGTTGTGTGCATTCTCAATGGCAGTTATACATAACACCCTATCAAGCAAAATTGTATTAATCTTCACCTTACAATTCATCTTTGTTATTGGACGTGGTTTAGAAACATTCAAAGTACGGTTCATTGACTTACCACCTCGAGCACAACCAAGTGTTACATATCTAACACTCTCATCGTCTTCCCTTTTACTTTTTTGTGTCATTACGCCAAACCCAGTCTGTTTTTCATATTGCTTATAGAAGTCCAAAAGCTCACGCTTAGTTTTAAATGACATCACTGGCCTTGGCTCTATAACACCATCATTATCATTTCCATGGCTCCTCGATGGCACTTCCTCAACCAGTGAATTATCCACATCAATATTCCCTGAATCAATTGTAGTGCATGTCTCTATATGTTTTTCTCAATAATACCTCATCAGCCTCCTGCATTATACCATAATGCAAATCAGGGAAGGGAAGGTATAAACCCAACTTGAATATATAGAGCTTGGTTATTTATTATGTACATGAACGCAATATTTTTTTTTGTTTACCTAGTGTTGTTCAATTAACTCATTTTCCACATTTGAGCTATTCTAGTAAGTAGTGCTTTCATAAGAAAACAAAGATTGCTTAGTAGATGAGGTGAGTTCTGTTATCTCCTTAAGATTACTTGAAATGCCCATATGAGGGATTGGCGGAACAAAAGGATAGGAAATTGGTGGTCCAAACGATACCTCGTTGGTTGTTGCAATTTACATTAGAAAGCCATAAATGTAACATTGATAGTGTGGATTTAAACACAAATACTTCCGAAACAAAATTTATCACCTCGTTTCTCCGTGATTACTGGTCGGCATTTGGACGCGGTACAAAAAGTGGAAAAAATGTAGGTGTTTTTGTCCCATGATAACCATCCATACAGCTATATGCTGACCAATCTGGATATAATAGTCTTGATATTTCCTGAAATAATATCGAATAATGATTTATCACAAAATATTAAATTACACTAATAATATGACTTTTGGATATGATAAGAATACCTAAGTGAATGCAGTAATGCTGGTAGGTGTTGGCGGCCTTGTAGCACTGCTGGTAGGCCTTTGCAGTATGGTCATGCTTGGCTTTGGAGTCTAGTTGTTTGTAGTCATTGTTGGCATTATTGAAGCTGGTTGCTTATGACCTCTGTTCATTTAGAGTCTAGTTGTTTGTGGTTGCTATTGGCATTATTGAAGTTGGTTGCTTATGGTCTTTGTTCATTTAGAGTCTAGTTGTTTGTGGTTGCTATTGGCATTATTGAAGTTGGTTGCTTATGACCTCTATTCATTTAGAGTCTAGTTGTTTGTGGTCGTTGTTGGCATTTTCGTGATCACTATTTGTGTCGTTGTTTGTATTTGGTATTTTTCAGACAAATGGATCAACTGTATGACTATACAAGCAATTTATTTATTTATTTATTTTGGTTTCTTAATGAAGAATGCATTATAAGAGTTAGCTGGTATGACAATTTTACACTTTATTAATGTATTGGAAAGAGCAACTGCCACATAATACAACTTACTAATATAGCAAAAAATTTATTGGAAAATACATTATATTGAAGGGATCATAAGTCTTGTATGTAAAGAAGAGTAGCTGCCACATATTACAAATTCCATCTTACTAATACAGTAGAAAATTTGTCAAAATCATTGTAGAAAATTGAAAGATTACTTCAACAGTGTAGGAAAGTAAAAGTATACAAACAAAAGTTGTTAGTGATGACCTCCTTATTGTACTTTGGACAAGTAAAAAAATATCTTTTTTAATTTCTTGAGGTGTTCGAGACTTTGAGACGTGCAGTTGACCCACATAAACATATTGGAGCATTTTTCAAATAACGATCAACCAAAGAAGATTAGGGTTGAAAATCGAAGGTGTCGGTGAGGTTTTGGTCCAAAACCAAAACTGCACCGATTTGTTGAAACTGAGAACATCTCAACCAAAACGGGCCGGGAAAGGGGAAGAAAACCATTGGCGTCGATCTCAGTTTTCTTCCGGTCGGCTCGCTTGAGTCGTCGGTGGCAATGAGGGAGAGAAAAATACAGTGATTCACATTTCACAAATTGATATTATTGATTCACAACAAAAAACTAGAAAATCTTACAACAAATATCATTGATTCACAACAAAATCAACAAAATAATAGGTGAATTTGAGAGAGAAAGAAAGAGAGGGAGATAGAACGATGCCATTTGCCGGAACTAGGAACGATGGAGAGGGATGGCTGGAGGCTAGGCTTGCTGCCGCTGGAGGCTGGACTTGGAGGGCTTGTAGTTGAGAAGATGCGCCGTTGCCATCGTAAAGAGAAGAGAGAGAGAAACAAAAATGAAGAAGAAGAGAAGACGCGAGGGTGGGGGGATTAAACCTAAGTCCGTTTCAGACTTAAGTTTAATCCTTCTTCTACAAGGTTTATATGAAACAACGTCATTTCACTTAAATATATATAATTATATCGGTCGCGAACGGGACCGAACCGGACTTGTGTCGATTTTTTCAAATTCCCACCGCATCCCGACCAATTCTCCACCTGTTCTGGCTGGTTCTTGACTCCGGTGGCCGGTTCCAGTTGGTGCCTGCCAGTTCTATCGGTTCCTATTCATCTTTAAAGAAGATGATGAATGTGATTGCGATAAAGACATTACACTTTATTAAACATAAACTCTCTTGAAACAAATAATAGTAAAAGATCAGTATACCCTCAAAACTGTCTTAAAATAACTGAACCAAAAAATATGTCCTTAAAGTAGCAAAAGATCAGTATAAATCATTTTTGTCATCATCTGCAAGGCAGAGCAAACCTACTTGTAGTGATGGAAATATGTGACGACGTATTAACCCAATACAAGCACGACATGATAATAGCGGGTTTGGGTTAGCGGGTTCGGGTCAAAATAATTTGACCCGTTAAGACATGATTGCTTAATAGGTTAATAACGATCCGTTTTGACCTGTTATAACCCGTTAAGTTAAAGTTACAATTATATCCTTATACCTAAAAGTAAAATTGTTGAAATTTTAATTTTGATATTTTTATTATTTGGACTTGTAATTAGTTTTATATTTTTTTTATAGATATTGTGATTTTAACATTTATATAAAATTATCCTAAACTTAATCAGGTCAAATGGGTTAATTTCGGTTCTAGTAACCCATTCACATAAATATGTTGAAAAGGGTCGGGTTGTTTGTGTTAACATATTTTGTAGTATTCACTAACGGGTCAAAATGGGTCGTGTCGTGTTAATCCGTTATGTTAATGGGTCGTGTTAGGATTTAAGATTTTGACATGATAAGTTTAACGGATCGTGTTCGGATTGACCTATAAAGTATAATATGCATGCCTTGACACGACATGAACACATTTCGTTAATACGATTTGACATCCCTACCTACATATAGCCAAACAACTAAAGCAAAAAATTTATTCATAACTAATGAGATGTTTAAGCCTCAACCAAATCTCTCCCCAGTCCAAGATATAATGAATAATAAAAATGATCTTTTTTTCTTGTGTGTAAATCTGTAGTCTTTAACTGGAGGCACTTTGCGTTCTTTCTTTTTTAGCATTCTTTTTTGGTACTTTGCAATTCAATGAGGCTAGCACCTATTCAATAACACTAGTCATAATCCACTCAAGCATTTCAATATGTAAATAAATATGCACAATACCACCTACTCTACTTTCTACAAACAACGTCAAATTCAAGTTAATTACAATTTCCAAACAGATAAAAACCTGCTCCAAAATTATAACAGCTCTTTATATACTTAGATAGGTGTCTCTTTGGATACTTCCTACATTCTGAGAGTTGTGCACACATTGTACTTATTAATAGAGAATTATTACTTGTACAAAAATAAGTAAATACAGTGCAAGGGCATTATCTTGATGCAACTAGATCATGCTAGAAAGACTCATCTGCATCACTAAGATCATGCTGGAAAGAGTTTGACATGTGAGGTTCAATTATAAAAAACCTCAAGATTCTTGTAGTTATTTACAATTGTTCAACACTTTTTTTTCTCTCTTTCCTTTTATATCTTTATTCATTCAGATGTTTAGTTTCTCTTCATGAGTAGGGGTGGGTCACATCTAGAAAGCATGTCCCAAGCATTCAAAACTGAAATACAAACTTGTATACAACACTAAATGATATTAAAAACTGTGATGACTGCAAATACTCGTGCCCAAAAAGTTCCTGAACCAAAGGAGTAATAGAATGAACCCATAATTTTGGATCCAATCTTCCAATATGATATTACTACAGAGTCTTGACATCTGATGCTACTATAAATTATTTGATGAGTAAAACTAGTTCAAATTTAAAATCAGGCCAATTATAAAAAACCTCGGGAGGCTCCCATAAGCTATCACCAATCTCTTCAATTACTTTTGCCCCCATGTTGTCATCAATAACATCTCGTCAGCGTTGCATGTGCCGAATTTGAATTAAAGAATGGAAGTGTTGGTCAACAGATTCTTCAAGAATATTAGCAACATTTTTTGAAGAAGTAAATATTATACCTGATGGAATAAACAGTAACAATATGAGCATCAGGGATCTCTTCAATACTTGTGAGGGGGACGGCGCTTATACTCGTTGGCACAAAGGAAGAGGACGACGCATGAGGGGGTGAAGTTAGGGCTTGGTACCGGGGACGGACAATGAAGCTCAGGAGGAAGGGGAAGGGGGGTTCAGTCTCAAGAGGAAGGGGGAGCAGTCTCTCACAAGAAAGGGGAAAGGGGGAGGAAGGGTTTCAGCTCTTCATAGTGAGACGACGTCGTGCTGAACCTAAATGAAACGGTTCATTTTTGCCACGTTGGGTGAGCGCTTGCAGTCCCCGACTGCAACAAGAATTTCTCAACAAAGAAACATGCATGGGCTATACGGAAGAGTAATACTACATACATGTATATATATATATATCTATATATATATATATATCTATATATAAATCGAAAGTAAGTTTATATTAAAAACTTAATCTTAATGTTCATGTTTAAAATTAAAATTTCATAAATATGTTAAACTTATTTTTTTAAAATTTAGATTTATATGTTATATTAAAAATTATAAGATTAATAGACATGAATAATAAGATTAAAATCTTATTTTATATTAATTAGCAATTTAGTATATAATATAGACAATATAAAATTATGTAAAAAATATTTTATATATAATGTAAAAAATAATATATATAAATATATATAAATTAGTCCAGTTTAGTTCAAACTAGTTTTCAAAATCTAAAAATGGTACTAGACCTGTTTTCAACTGGTTTCTATTATTAGAAACCAGAACTGGACCGGACCGATTACGAACCCACCAGTTTGGTCGGTCCGACCGCTTTTCCAATTTATTTTTACAACTCTATGTACTACTACAGTTCTTGTTGAATGCTTTGGGAAAAGCATAGAAGAAAATAAAAATACCAAGACATCTGATTCTATTCCTTCAAATAATGATGACCCTGCTCAATAATATGTTGATACAAAATTAAGATATTTATTATTAGAACATGGTCCAATTAGAGATAGCAATATAAATTTTCTTGAGGATGAAGATTCTAGACATTTTTCAACTTCATATTATATACGAAACTTATCAAATAGGGAGAAACATGATATAAAATGACTAGTGTTACTAAGAATTGTTCATAAGTAAAAACTCTTGGTAAAAATAATTTACAATTTCGAGGACAAAATGAAAAGATCTATGAAGAAAATAATGATTTTTTTTTTTTTTAAATTTGATTAAGATGATTTTTGAGTTTGATCCAGTATGGCTAGAACACGTTCGACGTATTCAAGATAGTGAACTCCATAATCATTATCTTGGACATAATATACAAAATGAACGAATACATTTTGCCAGCAACTGAAATTAAAAATGATATTATTAAAAAAAGTATTTGCTTCAAAGTCAAGTCAGCAAGAACAAATGTCTCTCATACTAAGATACTAGTGGTAATATTTCCACAAGCCCAATAAAAATAGAAGAACATTTTCTAGAATTTATTAAAGTAGATGATATTAGTGAAAAATATCTTCTTAGTGAATTATTAAATGCAATAAAAAGTCTCAAACTTTATATTAATAATGTTTGAGGACAATACAAGATTATGATAATGGGTCTAATATGAAAGAAAAATAGGAAGGGCTACAAAGAAGAATACTTGATATAAATCCTAAAATATTTTACATATCATGTGGTTGTCATAATCTTAATCTTGTTCTATGTGACATGGCTAATTCTTATCCTAAAACTATATTATTTTTTGGAATAGTTCAACGTATTTATTATTTGTCTTATTCGTCAACAAAGCGGTGTAAAGTTTTACAAGATAATATGTCGAGTTTAACTCTATAAGTTATTCTCACAAATATGTTAGGAAAATTGAATTGAAAGTATCAAAACAATAAAATTTCAAACTCCACAAATAAGATAAACTTTATTGCAACTAACAAAACCAACTGAATATCCTAAAACAAAAAATAAAGCTGATTGTTTAGTAGCATATGAAATTGAGAACTTTGAATTCATATTAGGCATGATCATATGGTATGATATATTATTTGCAGTCAATATTGTAAGTAAAATTCTTCAATTCAAAGATATGCATATAGATGTTGCCATTGATCAATTAAAAGGTCTTATTTCTTTTTTTCAAGATTGTAGATAAAATGGATTTAAATCTGTTATGATTTCATCGAAAAATATTGCAATTAGTATGGAAATAGAATCTGTATTTAGAGAATAGCGAATAATTCATAGAAAAAGCAGTTTGATGAAAATGTCAACAAAGAGACAATACAATCTATTGGAGAATTTTTTGCAATTAATTATTTCTTATTTATAGTTGATCAAGCAATTTATTAAATTCAAAATAGGTTTGAACAATTTCAAATATATGAAAATATTTTTTATTTTTGATTTAATTTCAAGAAATTGAAATCACTTGACTATGGTAGTTTGCAAAACAATTGTCTTAATCTAGAAAGCTTTCTAAAATATTATATTGATGCTTTAGATTTATTTTCAGAACTTTTTTTTTTCTAAAAATACCAATAGAAGAAAGCACTCTGATTGCTTTTGCATAAAGAAATTTTTCAAAATTAAAATTGACAAAATCTTATTTAAGATCAATAATGTCACATCAAACATTAAATAGACTAGTTATATTATCAATTGAAAATGAATATTAAAAAATCTTGAATATAAAAATTTAATTAACAATTTTGCATCTAAAAAAGAAAGAAGAATAATTTTTAAATGAAAATATAGATTACATATATCATATAAACTAGTTAATCCGACACCAAAAATGCCTCATTTTAACTTATCACTCTAGGCTTCAAAATCTATTGAGTTGCCCTGCTTTCGCGTCTACAAAGCTTGAGGCTACATTTAAGAATATAATTGTTTTCAAATATTTTCATACTATTTTACTATTATTTATTATAATTTTATTACTCTTTATAAATTATTTCACTCTATTCACATATATTGAGTATGGAAATGGCCTTAATGCTCGTGTATCACTCACAAAATGGCTCTTCCAATTCAGACCCACAAAAATTCACTCACTGTTGTAAAACCTGAGTATCTTCCAAACGCACAAAGCAATGCACGAGGAGGAGGAGGAGGAGGAGACCCAGATGTCCAAGATGCTCAAGTATAAGACTTGAGGGTCCCGGAGCAATGGTTGGTCCCCCTCAAAGGCCATGGAGGTATAACGTTTCCAGCTTCTTCATACCCCATCTCCGTCTTTAAATTCATAATTAATTCTCATTATCCTTTTTTTTAATTGCTGTAATTAGAAAATCTCACGTCGATTAGGACTGGGTTTTGACAGATTTATGTATTAGTGTGACCTCTCCACCTGCTAGCTTAATTCTAGTATGATATCAAAGCGTATCTTTAAGAACTTTTAAAAATTTAAGTTGTGTTCTACAACAGTTGTGGTGGATTTCAGAACCTTCACCGGCTCTCTTATAGCTGCCTTTTCATGTATTTCGGACCAGGGTACCAACATTTATGCCGAACCCTTTCAGGCCCTCAAGTATGGTCTACTCCTTTGCTATCAGTTGAATATTCAGATTTATTGGTTGAAACGGACTCCCTCCTTTTTGTCAATTGGTTTAGAAACTCTTCTCAATCTACTTGGATGTACTTTGAGCTATGGAATGATGTTCTGGACATTGCTTCTTATCTACCTTTTGACATTAGTCACACTTACAGAGAGGAAATCTCACTAGCTGATGGCTCAGCAAACCTCGGTGCCGCTGGGCACAATAACTTCTTCCCCTCAGTTTTGCACTTGCCCAAGCACCTGGCTGGCCTTTTATCATTGGACAAATATGCCGTTCCGAATCTCAGGCATCTATAGACTTTTCATTGCTTTTACAGTTACATAGCTAGTTAACAGTATACTTTTCGATTTGAAACTAGCAGAGCAATACTTAGGTTTTTCCTAGAGTTTGGTTTTGGTATGACTATAACCCCAAATCCTTTTTTGTAAGGTGTTTCCTCCACCATAAGTAAGGGTAAATAAATAAGATCGGGGTATAATCCTCTTTAAAACAAAGGTTCTCTTTTACCTCGTGCTGACAATTCTTTGACATTATTTCAAGAGCCAACATATGTAGAATATGTCTGTTAATTGTTCATAGGTGATGAAACGGTGCATATTAATTGGAAGGAGAGTAAAACTCAAGTAACCATGAGATTTTCATGGTATTTCTTTTATTTTCAATGATTGTTAACCATTTCAATGTGCGTGCATGCACAGTTTAGGCTCAAAGATAAGGTGACTGACTCTTCCTGCCTCTATTTCAGGAGTCAGAGTGGCGCAGGGTTACCCTACATAAATAGTTGGATGATGAATATTGTCCAGAGGAAACTAATGTGGAAATCAGCAAGGTTGCTGCAAACTCTTACCACAAATCTTTGCTAGAGAAACAAGGAGAAAACTTTCTGTTCTGATTTCTGCAATTCAATATTAATTTTTATTCACTAATTGCATTTTCCTCAAACTAGATATGTAGACTATCTAGTTTTGAAGTTTGTCAACTTAATAACTAATTTAAACTTAATTTTTATGTAACTACAGAGTCAATAAATAGAATAGCAATGAAAAAAGGCCTCAAACTGACCAGCTCTGATTTGGAGAGATGTTGAAGAATCTTGGTTGAATCCATACACCTTTGAGGTGACGGCTTTCTGATTCTTCAGCAGCATCAATGTCTTCATTAAAAATAATCGTGTCAGCTCCATAATCATGCTTTACTGTTGTTCCGCAAACAGACACTGAAACCTCTGTCCCCAACCCCACTTTTTTCCTCATGTCATTTCCCTCAAAACGAGTCTTGTCATGAATATATGGTAAAGCAGCTATGTTTTGATTACGCTCATTCCTGACAACAACAGTGTACTTCACAAAGCTCTCATCCTTGACAGAGAAGGCAAGTAATCCATTTATTTTGTCCCAAAAGTAGAAAGTTCCATCTCTATAAGTGGCACTTCCTAATATTCCAAGGCTTGGTCGGGTGCTGATGAGTTTGTGCTTGTTCCAGGTATTAGCTCCACGGCAAAGCACATTTAGCTCCAATACAGACTCAGTGTCACGATGCATCACAGCAACAATGCATTCGGGAGTAGTTGGAGCAGAGGAAAACGCTGCAGCATGGCTGGAAAGTATGGAATGGGGAAACTTGGGAATTTCTATCTTTGCATCAGAGAAGGGACAGTAAAAGAACATTGAGCCCTCTACAAACATGAGCAGCCATCCCTGGTTTGATGCAATGCAGGTTGCTCCATCCAGTCTGGGTATGCTCATTGTGTACCTTTTTCTGGATTCATCGTATAAATGGCATTGTGAATTTTCCCCATAGAGTAGAAGCCAGGGTTCACGATGGGGTGAGCCTTCGATCTTAGCCGATGCTGTGGAAGCAGCAGCTTTCCAATCTTTGCAGGCGCCACGAAAACTTAGAAGCTCGATTAGTCGTAATTGATCAGCAATCATTGACAGGAGTTCTGCAGGCAGATCAGACCAGGGTCTTGTTACAACCTCTATATTGTTGTTGCCGATACTGATCTGTTCTCTGAGAGTGGTAAATCTTCTTGCAGCAACTTCACCATCGTTGGTGCGACTTTGTATTCTGACCATATCGAGTTGCTTGGAACATTAAAAGTAGGAAAGAAAAAATGCAGAAACAAGAAGCCACTATACAGGGAAAAAAAGGCTGAATCAATAAACAAACATTCGAGCATATCTTTTCTTCAGTAAATTTGAAGAAAGAGTGTACTTTCACTTGCACATTTAGTCTCATTATACTTTAGTCTTCCTGGTATTGAAATTAAGCTCAAGTTGATCCAAAGAAATTTGCATGACTATAGAAGATTATATACCCTAAGGCCTAAACCATATAGTACAATTATATTATAGGGTTCATGGCTAGAGCATATGTGCAACAATTGTGAAGAATTTTGGTCGGTTCTTCACAAGAACATAAAAAACTCCCAAGTGATTTTTGAAGTTATTGCATAAACAAGATAGCATTAAGAATCTGCATAGCAATTGATTTGACCATATCTTTACTGCTCGCTCTCCGGCAACTGGAAAACTCATATATATCAACGTTTTTACCGTACAAAAAATATGGTAAGTGATCATCGGATTCAACTGAGAAACCCATAATATATATATGTATGTATGTCAACAGCACAGGTTTTAGCGGAATTAATTAACGTCAATAACATGTACTCTAACAACGGATTCGTTTAGACAAAAACAAAATACGTTGATTAATTATACATAAACAAGCAAAAAAAAATGGCGTTGTTCTTATGATCTGCTTAATTACCTTTTGGATCTTCTAGTAGGAACTCCCGGCATGTTTAGAAGGCGGCCCAGTTCTACTTAATCAGAGTTTCAGAAAGCAGAACGTGGAGGAGCAGGAGGTCTGAGAAGATAGATTCCTGTGGATCAAACCCTAATTAATTATATTCTCGATAATTTACGACCAATTAGGACTCCCTCCATCGATAGAGTCCTAGCCTCCTTCGTTTTCTTTTGCATGGAGGCTGGATCAGAACAGAAAGATAATTTATGAGGATTTTTTTTTTTTTATTACGTGAAAAATAAATGGAAGTCTTGAGCTGGATTTAAATTTATTTTTAATTATTATATATATATATATATATAAGTTGCCACATGTACGATTATAAAACAAACAAAATATATATATATATTGCTTCTAATAAAAGAAAGAAATTTTAAATTCTATTACATATAATCATTTTTACATATTTTTTATGTATTTTATTAATGTGATTGGTTAAAATAATTATTTTATATTAAAAAAAAAGTGACGTAGTCAATCATATTAATAAAATGTATAAAAAATATATAAAAATGACTGTATATAAATTTTTTTATTCTAATATTTAAGCCACAATCATCCATCTAAATTCAGTCATGATATTTTGGGCACATCCTTAATTACTTACTTTTGTTAAGGAAATGATACGGGAAATAGATTATAATTTTAATAATAGAAATTTATTAAACAGTTAGGTAAAAAATGTAAAAATAGTTGAATCTGTCATCTTTGCACTTGTTATTATGCCATGTAACCAAAGGGCCGTTTATACCAGTATTTATTTATTCGATAATATGGAGAGAATTACTCACATTCAATGTCACGTCATATGTACAGTAAATTCAAGAAATTATTAAAATATATTTGCAATCTCGATTTTCTCTCTCCCATCTTACCTTTTTCATTTTCTGGGTCCTTTTATTTTCTATGAACATTACTAAACATGATTGTTAATGTAAGAAGTGGCGCTGAATAGATAAGAACGGGAGAAATAATCATTCATAGCTCACGATGACAGTCTAAAGAGGTGGTACGGTATGGTGTCTATACGTACATTCATAATAATAAATATATGAAATGTAAATAAAGATAGAGATATACAGATTTATGTAATTCGACGAAAGACCTACACTCACAAGTTGTTTGAAGGATAAATTCACACTAATATAAATATTTTACAATCTCTCATTATCTTTCATTTCTCTCTGTATAATGGATATCGGATACCTCTTTTCAAGAGAAGATAAAAATCTAGAGTTCTTGTTCTGAGGTTGAAGATAACCTCAATGTTCTTGTAATAGTCACCCCTATTCCTTAGATCTCAAATCCTATTCATTGCGACCCTTTCCATAATCAATAAATATTTCCAACCTCCCAACACTCCACATTCTATTTTTTTTAAAATTTTTTTTTAATTTTTTTTATTAAATAATTTTTATATTAATAGTAAATAAAAAATTTGAAATATTTAAAAAAAAAATTCAAAATTTTTTTTTAAAAAAGTATTAAAAAATATAGAGTATGGAATATAGATGAATAGTAAGAGATTGTGTAGCAAAACCCTTCCATAATAGATGAGGAAATCAGTAACTTACTTTCTTCTTCTTCTTCTTTTTCTCTCTCTGCCTTTCCTATCACCTCCTTCTTTTCCTTCTGATCCTTGTTTTTCCTTCTCTCGTACTTGTCTTTTCTTCTCTTTCGTTCCGTTGCTTTTTCTTGAACTCATCTTTTTTCGCTTCTCCCCTTTAGCTCCCTGATGGTGATTTGGGCTTAGTGGGTCTTCGGCAGGGCCTAGTATAATTACCCCCATATTTCTATATGTTAATGTTATGAACTAAATTTCAGCAGAATAAAGAAGGAAATGTATATTATTGGGAATCTGAAGTTGAAGTTGGTGAATCTCCATAATTCAATTTTCACGGTTTTTAATGATCTCAAGTTGAAGCTTTTTGGGTTTTAATGCTTGTATGTCTAATCTTCTGCCCTTTTACTGACTTGGATGTTGATGTTCTTGGTATATTTTTGTGGCAGTTTCAATGAGATTTGTGCCATGGAGTGCAAGTTTGGACCGATAGGCCTGAGTCGAAGTGAAATGATAGATATATATAGTTTGCACAACGTTTGTGTGACAGGTTGCTTGAGCTAAAGATTTAGTTCTAAACTTGCTTGACATCTCACTTGAACGAATAATTTATAAATTGTGAAATTAAGATTTACGCCGTACAACCGTATAAATATATCTATTATGAATATTGTATTTTGTCTAAAAGTATATTTTATCGTTCTTTGAAATGATAAAATCATTTGCAACTTAGTGAACGTAAATACGTTTTCAAACTAGATAAAATCTTATATCGTGTGATTGATTTCTTATTATACTTTATTTTCTTACATCGTTTTTCAACAACTGATGGCATCAGGTGCAAGTTGAAGGAAAATCATATATGAAACGTAAAACACTAAAAATAGTTAAGAGAGAGTGATCATGGACGTGTGTGAACCAGTTAACCACTAAAGATAGATGAAAAATACTACTCTTACTCTCTTCCCAATAGTTGGGTCCTGATAATTTTTTTTTTTTATTTAGTGATTAAAAAAATATTTTTTAAATATTTAAAGTTATAAAAAAATAATTTAAAAAAACCTTTTTACCCTTCTCGTGATCAAGATAGATACATACGATGTCCTGCCACCCAAGAAAGATACTCGAGTCCCAGTAATCCGGCTAAATGGTGATTCAAAATGAAAAATATCCTCAAACTTACTGTTCCATCTTATCACTCATTTTAATTTTTTTTAATTTTTTACTTAATTATTAAAGAAGTGATTATTAATAAAATTATATATTTTTTAATTTTTTTCTTAATGATTAAGAATGTTAAAAAAATATTTAAAAAAAAAAAAAACAAATTTATAACTAGTGATATGCCCAGTAATAGATGCTGGGGTAGCACCATCCATTCAAAATAGATTCTACCTGGAACCAAGCCATTTTTGGAGCACCAGGGTTTTGCTACACAACCTCCTACTATTCATCCACACTCCACACTCCACATTTTTTAATATTTTTTAAAAAAAAAATTTTGAATTTTTTTTTAAATATTTCAAATTTGTTATTTACTATTCATATAAAAATTATTTAATAAAAAAAATTAAAAAAAAATTTTAAAAAATGATGGAGTGTGGAGTGTTGGGAAGTTGGGAAGATTTATTGATAAGTAATATGTATTTTTTGCATGTGATTATATAAAAAATAATAATTATACATTATAAAATTATATGCAAAAAATAAATATCTACATATTATCTTATAAGATGATTTTCCTTTTTAAATGCAAAAAATTTCCTATTTTGCTACCTTTATAAAAAGAAAAGTAACTGAAATATGAAATATTTGAGATCTTCCTTTCAAATTAAGCTCGATAACGATATTTTATTAAATAAAACTCGTCAATTATTATTTCTAAAGTGAAATTCTTGGTAATTTATTTTTCAATATAAATTAGCAAATGATATGCAAAAAACTCAATCTTCCATTCGAGTATGCAATCTAGGTTTTGTAAGTTTCATGCTAGAAACTTAGAATATTTGAACTTAAAATTATAATTGTACAATATATAATATTAATTGTTAAAATTTTGGGATGGTAGTCCCCAATCTTTTACATAGTTCTGCCCTACCATTACATTAATTTATCTATTTTTTTCTCTATATCATTTAAGAATAAAAGAAAAAAAAAACCAAGTCTCTTCTCTGGTTGAGCCGAGGCAATTCTAGAGGTGGTGTTCTGAGCCTTTCAGAGAGTTAGTGAGACAAACACAAGTGATGGAGGATCTTGAAGTACGTTGGAAACAACTACGTCTCTCGGAGGTGGTGCTTGAAATTCCTTTAGGAGAGGAGGAAGATGTAAAAAAGAAAGGTGAACTTAGTCTTATTGGGAAAGTTTGTAGCGAACGAGGTGTGGGAAAGGATCTTATATTGAATTTTATGGCTAGAATTTGGAGGATCAGTAAGAGGGCTATTTTCCAAGAGGTAGAAAAGAACATTTTTGTGGTGTCGTTTGCAACGCATGCTGATAAACAGCACATCCTAGATGGACGTCCTTGGCTTTTTGACAATGCACTATTTCCCTTACATCCATATGACGGCATGTTACTTCCTGGGCAGATTAAATTTGAAAGTGAGATCTTCTGAGTGCAGATCCATGACCTCCCACTGGGTCATATGACTAGGGAGTGCGGTGAACGGATCGCTAACTTTGTGGGCAAGGTGTTAGCGGTTGATGTGGCGGATGATGGAATAGGGTAGGGAAGATTCTTACATGTTAAGATTGAAATTCATTTGTATAAGCCTGTTGCTCTGGGAAGATTTATTCACCATAAGGGAGGGAAATTATGGGTTTCATTTCAATACGAAAAATTACCAAAAATATGTTTTAGATGTGGATGGATTGTACATGATCATATGGGGTGCTCTTCGAACGCTACTTAGCACGCTACAAATGAGAATGATGCCATGCAGTTTGGTGCATGGCTTCGAGTAGGTGGAGGATTATGGTGTAGAGCATCCCCCTTATCTTCTGATTCTAGTTTTGTTGGTAAGGAGGGTGAATGTCATAAGAAGGATGTCGTGCTAGAAGGGTCGGTTGGTAGTTCTGAACATGGCGGGCAGCGTAAGGGCGTGGAGGTGGTGCAGGAGGTACCGACTGATGTGGTAGGTGGTTATGGCAAGTCCATGAAAGCAGGAGAAATTCTAGGGGAAAGGGGTGATCCAACTCAGGGTTTTGAAAATGGGGATAGGAGTGATCCAGTGGAGGTTTTTGAAAAAATGGATAAGGTGGCTCAGTCATTCGGGGGGCAACTGCTTTGAGCATGTTACGGAGAATACGGTTGGGGTGAATTTTAAATTTGATCCTTTATATACTACGTTTGCCAGAAGTGATAAGATAATGGGATCGGGCCATGAGGGTTTTCTAGGCCCATCACAGATTGTGTCTACTGAGGTGGGCCTGGGCCCTAACAGCTTGGTCCAATTGGGAGGGAAATCCAGTGGTCCTGGCTCCCAACTATCTGAGGACTTCACAGCTTCACCATTGCGTTCCTCTCCCATTTTGCTACAAGGAAAGTTGCCGGTTAAAGATAAGACTAAACCCTCTCCAAGAGGGGGAGGTAAATGGAAGCGAAGAGCTCGAGGTCAAGGCAAAACTGCACTACAACCAGATGTTCAGTATAGCAAGAAAAGGCTGATTGATGAGGATGAAGCTGCATTCTCAAACTTAGTGATCTTCAAGAAAGGCAAAATTGTTGATGGTTCACATCATGGATTGGCGGAGGTTAGGTGCCAACCCTGCCAAGAATTATGAAAAAACTAAGTTGGAACTGTCGGAGGCTTGGGAACCCCCGAACAGTTCAATGTCTTTGCTCCTTAGTGAAGACTAAAGTGCCCGAGGTGGTGTTTGTGATGGAAACTAAAATGTTTGCTAACCGTGCCAAGTTTATTGCAAAGTAAGCGAGGTTCGAGAATTGCATTGGAGTTGATGCACAAGGTAGAAGTGGTGGTCTTATGATCATGTGGAAACAAGAACTTAATATTGAGCTAGTTAATTATTCATCCAAACATATAAATGTGATAGTCTCTAATGTTATGGGTGATTCTAGTTGGCTACTTACATGCTTTTATGGTCATCCCGAAGTCAGCCAAAGGAGAGGAGCGTGGGAGTTATTGAATTCATTTAAACCTGATGGCATAGGTTGGTGTGTCATTGCGGACTTTAATGAGATACTATCAAATGATGAGAAGGTGGGTGGCTGTCTGAGAAGTGAGAATCAGTTGGACTTGTTTAGGCAAGTTTTAGAACAAGGAAACCTGCATGACCTGGGATGGAAGGGGGAGAAATTTACCTGAAGCAACAGAATGGAAGATGACACCTATACCAAAGAGAGATTGGATAGAGTCATGGCTAATCAGTCTTGGTTAGATGGCAACAGAAGCTTCAAAGTTGAAACATCAACTGCTATTTGCTCTGACCATAGACCTTTTTTGTTAGATTGTGGCTGGTCTGAACCTGCTTGAAGAAGGGGGCCTGGTAGCTTTCAGAATGAACTCAATTGGGGGAGGGAAGAGGGTTTCTCTTCATTGATAGCAGCAAAATGGTAAAAAAAGGAACATTGGAAGGACTCTCCTTGAATCTGTGCAGGCTAAACTCGAAGTTTGCAGTAAGGGTCTCAAAAAGTGGAGTAAGCACATGGATAGAGAGAGAACAAAAGCAATAAAAGACAAAACCATGTTGTTAGCACAGTTGCAAGAAAATGAGACACTAAGTTCTATGGTTGCCCAAAAACAACTACAGAAGGATATTGATGTTTTGTTGGATCAAGAGGACATCAAATGGAAGCAAAGAGCCAAGAGACATTGGCTTGAAAAGGGTGACAAGAATACCAAATTTTACCATGCTTGTGTCAATCAGAGAAGGAAGAAAAATTTCATTAAAAAAATAATGGATGCTGATGGCGTGGTGCTAACAGATCCAGAAGAAATTTTGCATGGTTTCAGTCAGCATTTCTCACAGGTATTTCTCTCTACTTATCCTTCTAGAGAATGTATTACTCAGTGTCTAGATGGGGTGAACTCGAGAATTTCTGAAGCTATGAGGAGTGATCTGGAAAAGGACTTCACTAGTGAGGAAGTATTAGTTGCTTTGAAACAAATGTCCCCCTTTAAAGCCCCTGGACCAGATGGCTTTAGTGCAGGCTTTTTCTTGGACCACTAGGAGATAGTTGGCATGGAGCTTACTCAAGTTGTTTTGGATTTCTAAAAACATAGGGAAATGCCTACAGGTTTAAATCACACGATTATTGATTTGGTTCCTAAGGTAAACTCTACTTCCTCTATGAATGAATTTAGGCCTATTAGCTTATGCAATGTATTGTATAAGTTAATATCTAAAGTTTTGGCAAATAGAATGAAATAGGTGCTGGCTGGGGTAATTTCTTGGAACCAAAGTGCATTTATTCCTGGGAGGCTTATCACAGATAATGTTATGGTGGCGTATGAACTTTTACACACCATGCAGTCAAGACTTAAAGGCAAGGCGGGTAGTATGGCTATTAAACTTGACATGTCCAGAGCTTATGATAGGGTAAAGTGAGATTTTCTGGAGTCCATCATGTTGAAGCTGGGCTTTGGTATCAAATGGACCAAACTAATTATGCTTTGTGTAAAAACAATGACCTATTCTGTTAAAGTTAATGGCAAGTTAGGCCAGACTATTGTTTCATTAAGAGGACTACGACAAGATGATCCATTGTCGCCTTATTTGTTTCTTCTTTGTGCTAAGGGACTTAGTTCCATTTTTCAACAAGCTGAGAGGAATGGAGTCATTCGTGGGGTAGCTGCCTCAAGGGGTGAGATGTCCATTAACCACTTGGTATTTGCAAACGATTGTGTCATCTTTTGTAGAGCAAAACAAGAAGAATGGTGTTTTGTAGAGCAAATCTTATGCTTGAATGAATGTGCTCCTGGTCAGACATTGAACAAACAAAAGACATCTATCATTTTCAGTCCCAATACCAACTTGGATGAAAAAGAGTTGATTGTTGATTCCACCAATGGAGTGTTGTGTGGGAACTACAATAGGTACTTGGGTTTGCCTACTATGGCAGGTAGATCAAAGTACAACACATTTAGACACCTGAAGGAGAAAGTTTGGAGGAGATTGAGTAGTTGGAAATCCGACATGTTATCTGCTGCAGGGAAGGAAATTCTTATCAAAAGTGTGTTGCAAGCAATCCCTGCATACACCATGAGTGTCTTCAGGCTTCCATCTGGTTTGTTAAAAGAGATTGAGGCTATGTTTTCTCATTTCTAGTGGATCCATAGGAGAGGGACTAATAGCATTCATTGGAGGAGTTGGGAGAGACTAGGGGAAGTGAAGAACAAAGGTGGACTTGACTTTAGGAATTTGAACAGTTTTAACAAAGCATTATTAGCTAAACAAGTATGGAGATTAATCCAATTTCTAAACTCCTTGGTGTCACAGATTTTTAAAAGCAAATATTTTAAAAACTATGATGTGTTGGAGTCTAAATTAGGTCACTCTCCCTCTCATGTATGGAGGAGCCTTTGGTCCTCCATTAGTTTGTTAAAGGCAGGTGTAGTTTGGAGAGTTGGGAATTGGCATATTATAAAAGTTTGGCATTATAGATGGATTTCACAAGCTATCTCATACAAGGTTCAATCACCCATAAATTAGTTGAATGGAGATTCTAAAGTTGCTGACTTAACAAATGAGGCTACTTGCAGGTAGAAGACTAATTTAGTTGAAGCAGTGTTTAACTCAGAGGAGGCAAAACTTATATGCAGTATTCCTCTCAGTTTGAGAAACATCAGTGACAGGCTGATCTGGGCTAGAAACACAAATGGGATTTTCATAGTTAAAAGTGCCTACTTTCTGGACTATGTACTGACAAATCAGTCTAGAGGGGAGTCATCAAATGGAGAGGCTACTGATATGGTTTGGAGGAAGTTGTGGCAGTTGCAGGTTCCAGGGAAAATCAAACAGTTTCTCTGGAAGGCACTTAGTAATATTCTACCTACAAAGTAGATGTTGAGGAAAAAACATATAATTAATGGGATCTGTGTCCAGTTTGTAAGAGGGCTGAGGAGTCTGTCATCCATGTTCTTTGGAACAGCCCTGTAGCTATGGACATATGGGGAGATAATGATAGTCCTCTGAGAAAATGGAACTCTAACTACTCTGATATTGAGATTTTGTGGGAAGAGATTTATAGCAGAGTGGAGGTGGCAACCTTAGATCAGATTGCTGCAATTTTCTATAAATTGTGGATTAGAAGGAACTACTTTGTTTTTGAAAATTGCTTTAAGGTTCATTCTACCCTTCTCAGATTTGCATTTTTTGACATAAAGGTATTCCATGAGTTGTATCAATGCTCTATTTCCATTGCTGATAGGCTACCTTGATAGGTATTTGTCATCAGATGGAATCCACCTATTGAGCCTTCTTGCAAACTTAATTTTGATGCTGCTTATGATGCTGAAGGTAGTTTAATGAGAATTGGTATTGTGGCAAGAAACTTAAGAGGGGAGGCTGAGATCGTGGTGTCTGCTCCAAGGTCTCATGTGTGTTCTGCATTCTCAGCAGAATGTTATGCTCTCTTAAGGGGCATTCAATTGTGCCAAGAAATGAATCTGCATCAGGTGCTTTTCGAGGGTGATGCTAAGATAGTTGTTAATGGGGTTAAGGGGTGCAGTGTAGATCTCTCTTGGAAGGGTCAACTGATTGATGATATACAAGTCCTAATGTCTGCTCAAGCTGGGTGGGATATATGTTTTGTTAGAAGAGATAGAAATAAGGCTGCACATGCAGCTGCAAAACTAGGCTTATTTTTAGAAAGAGAGTATGTGTGGATTGAGGATGGTCCTCGGGAGGTTATGTCTGTTATTCAATTTGATAAATCATGTATTCTTTGATTACATAAATGAAATTTGGATCGTTCAAAAACAAAACAAAAAAGTTTGCCCTGCCTAGAGATTTTTGCTCCCATTAGACAATTTGTATCTATATGCATTAGGATCTGATTCATAGATCTCTTAGTTCGAGAAATAAGAATACGGGGATCAAACCATTTCATGTGGCTATTTTTCATAGCATCTTTATTTATGCATTGCATAATTTATTTGCAATGCATAATTTCATCTTTATTTGCATCTTTATTTATTCATTGCATAATTTCTTTGTATTTTATTTTTCTCTTTAAAAGATACGCTAATTTCAAAAACTAATTAAAAGCTTACTAATTTTAGAAATAAAAATTATTGATTTGACTAAATATATTGTTTTCCATTTCACAAGTTTAGTTTTAAATAAAAAATTAGTTATTTAATTATAAATATTACTTTTAATAATATATGCAATTAAATAATATATACAATTAAATAAGTAATATATGTAGTACATGGAACTAAATAAATTTTTAGTTTTAAATAATATATGTATACTTATTCAATAATATATGCAATTAAATTATTGCATACAAATTTTTATTGTAATAATTCAATAGTATGCAATTAAATTAAAAATCTTCAATAATAATAACGATGTTGTTTTAATTTTTTCATCTAAAAATATTTTTATTTTACTATATTTGACTAATCACATCACCTTTTTTTTATATTTGTATTTATTTTTATAATTATATAAGACTATGAAAAATCGGTATTGAATTTCCCTCCAAATTCCAAAATGAAAGATTTGTTAAACCGAAATATTCCCTCTCTGCTCTGATCCTTCCATTTTCACTCTCCCTCTCCACAACCCTAACATATATAGCTCTCTTAATCCTTAAACCCTCTATGTAATCTGTCTTCCTCATCACTTCCGAGAATTTCTACACTCTTGTACACATCCAAATGTAAATTCTGGCCGATTTCAATACCGTCTTTGTCCTCAATTTGCTGTCTATGGTGCCCAACAAAATGCAACCAAGGAAAAATTAGCACGATTCACAAGTTCCCAATGGCTGAACTCAGTGGCACTTACACTCAGATTCTTCACTCTCAGTCTCAGTCCCCATCATCATCAGCATCTGGTAATCTACCCTTTTGTTCCTCTCCTTCTCTTGATTTCTCTGCCCTTTTGCTTTGATCAATTACTGGAGGAATATCCTCTCTTTTCTTTTCTTTTGTTCAAGTTTTTCTTGTTAACTTGGTAATCTGATATACAGTTAGGCAAAAAATGGGTTTTAGATGATGATCGGGGATTCTTCCTTTAGACTGGTGGTTTTCAATATTCATATGCAGTTGATTTGATTTCTGATTGGTATTTTATTTTTCCTTTCGGGTACAACATTAGGAAATGAAGATGGCGATGTTAAAGAACTAGTTGGCTACCGGGAATTCCAGGAAACCATGCCTTTGGAGGATACGGTTGTACTTGATACTCCCTTGGCCGACACGCCGTTGGAGAATCTGGGTTTTGACAGAGAGCCTGAAGGTGATGTGGATTGCGTTGTAGAGAACCTGAGTGCTGGTGCAGTAAGTGGGTATAGGGAAGAAGTGGTGCTTGACAGTGAGGATGAAGTAGTACGTGGAAGTAAAGGGGCTAATGGCGTAGTCGATGGTAAAGCTGGTAGAAGATCCACGGGGAATGTACTGGACTTTGAGAAGGGGCAGCTTGGTTCACCTCAGAAGCAAGTGGACGACGTGGTGGCAGATTCTGATGACTCTGCTTATGAAAAGAGTTAGCATTCGCTAAATATATGATATAATATACATTTGATTTTCAATTCTGAATCTTTTTTCTAAATTATCAGTATACTTGATAAGGGAATAAATATTTTACTAAATGAATGGATTATAGATTTGATGTTCATTTTTGAATTTGGTTAAATCTCGGTGTCAAGTAGTATCTAGTGAGACAATTTAGAACTGGCAATTTCGTGCTATTCTGTGGATTCTTTTGCAGGGAATGAACTATTTACTGATTGCACTAAATAGAGATTTGATTGTCAGTTTTTAATTTTGTTCAATGTTGGTGCCATGTTCTGTAAGCGAGACAAAATTTGGAAAGAGTAATTTTGTACTATTGCGTATATGTAATTGCAGGGAATGAAGTATCTTCTATCGATTTCAGGAGCAGTGGTAGGGTGGGAAGTCCATCTCATTCACCCGATTGTAATCCGAACTTTCCAAGGTTAAACTATGTTGGATCTCAAGAACCTGGTGAATCATCTCAAGCAAATGCGCTTGATGTTGTGGATCACTTTTTGTCAGTGAACAATGTTGACTCCTCTCCAGGAGTTAACCATCGAGCTGTTATTAGGGCAAAATCGCCTTCTGTCTCTAGTGCAAAGGGAAGTCAAAGTTTGGCTAAGAGAATTCCACTTAAGACCCCAATTGTAAAAGCAGGAACCTTTGAATGGACTGACAGTGACCAGCATAATGGGAGTGAGTTTTTTAGCAATAGGATGGATCTGTCTTTTGATTTTGGTGGCTACAGGCATCAGGAGGATAGGAATCTTCACAGGGAGGGAGGTAGCAGCTTAGTTCATAAGCATGAAGAGAACAATGAGGTTTCTGATCTTCCCAAGGAAATGGTCTCAACTTGTAGCAATTCCAGATCTGCATTGTGTAGTTCAAGAGAGGTTAGCAGGGAAGTACAAGTGATTGGAAATATCACCTTTAAGGAAGTCGATGATGAGTTTGATCCAAGGTTGACAGGACAGCAATTGGAAGCTGGTGATGTAGGAGGAGATACATCCAACATGTTTGACATTGGTTTTAGCACTCAAGTGGCTGCTGAAGCTATGGAAGCTCTAGCATGTGGCCCCCCTGCTGGTTGCAGCTATGGTGATGCTTTTCAAGGTCCAGAAAACACCCTTGATCATTCTCCCGGGGGTTTAATTAGGAATGAAACCCATTTAGGATGTTCTTCCTTTCCACAGAGTGCTGGGTCTGATAGAGCAGACAAAGGAAAACATTCAAAGCGAAGAAAGCGTTCTGCTAGAAGTCTTAACAGAGGAAGCTCTGATAAATTTCAGATTCAGTCTGAAAATAAGGAGTTAGATCCCGAGTTGGCAATAACAACAAAAGTGAAGGTAGGCAAGTCCTTTGTTGAGAGACAGTTGAGTTGTGGAAATTCCACTGAGGCAAATGAGAGTTCAGGGAGAAGATCTGATAAGTCTAGCAAGCAAAGAAATGAAAAGAGATCTTCAGGTGGGACTAAACTTAGAGAGTTTGAGGTTGATAGGGGTACATCTTTCTTGGGTGAACATATCTTATTTGGCAAAGGACAGCCTCAAGGGAAGTGCATGAAGTTATCTCATGTTGCTCACCGAACCAGGCAGCAGATGTCAGAGGATACATTGGTAAGGACCAAGGATCAATTAGATAATCCAGGAGAAACGGTATATGATGGCAAAATAATTCAGTACAGAAGAAAGAGGAGCCGTTTAGCTGCTCATCCAGTTGAAGTTTTGAGGACCAAGGATGAATCAGATAATCCAGGAGAAAGTATAAAGGATGGCAGCATAATTCAATACAAAAGGAAGAGGAGATGTTTAGCTGCTTATCCAGTTGAGGCTTTGGGGACCAGGGATAAATCAGATAATCCAGGAGAAAGAACAAATAATGGCAGTATAATTCAATACAGAAGAACGAGGAGCCGTTTAGATGCTGATCCAGTTGAAGCGTTAAGGACCAAGGATCAATCAGATAATCCAGGAGAAAGGAGATATGATAGCAGTATAATTCAATACAGAATAAAGCGCCGTTTAGCTGCTGATCCAGTTGAGGTTTTGAGTGTCGGAGAAAAATGTTTTAAATTGGATTATAATTTATGTAGGGAAGCTGGACACAGCAAATTGAATCAACGAGATCAATCTGTTCAAGAGGTCACTGGCATTGCCAGTTATTTAAGATCAAATCCGTGGAGACATCCTAGAGGTAAAAGGACAAGTCGTAATGTACGAAGCCATTCAAATCGACCAAATAGCATATATGCCCCATCGTTAACAATTTATGGAAAAGAAAGCAATATTCATTCTTGCAAAAGTCAGAAAAGACCAGAAGACGATGACAAAGTGAAGGGGAAAGCAGGGTCATCAATATGTACTCGTCTGCATTGGCGTTCTTCAGAAAATGATTCTGACAGAAGCTTGTCAGGGAAGAAATTCAATGAGCCGGGCTCAAGAGGTGCCATGTCTAACTGTGAATCAGCTGTAATCGATGCAACAATGTTTCCCACAGGTTTCTGTAGAGCCAGGACCTTGATGCAACCTGGAAATCTAAATGGAAAAGATTCTATATCATTTGCTGATGATGGAGAAAAGACCCATACGTCGGAAGTATTGTCAAACAAGAGTATTGCAACATCTGGTTCTGAAAGTGCTGTGACATTTAGCTCCATCAAGGGCATAAGTGTGGCTGCGGCAAATTTTATGTTTTATGATTATCATAGAAAGCCATGCAACAAAAACCTACCAAAATCATCCTTGTTGAAAGAGATTATGATAATAGGCGTCCGTGAATCAAGACCCAACCTTACATGGAAAGACTTGAGAAAACGAAGAGATATGGCACATGTTCAAGTCTTGTTTAGCCAGCATTTGGACAACAATATCATCAAGCAGCAGAAAAAGGTAGATCTTGGAAGCTTTTCCATTAGCACCTTTTTCCTATTCACTAGTACACCAAATGTGGTATGGTCAATTTGTTTCATGTAAGTACTTGCTGCTATTCATTCTCCCAACAGATTCTTGCACGACTGGGCATGTCAGTTGCATCATGTAGCAGGGATGCCACACATTTTATAGCAGACAAATTCGCACGTACAAGGAATATGTTGGAAGCTATTGCTTTAGGAAAACCCGTGGTGACACATTTATGGCTAGAGAATTGCGGACAGGCAAGCTGTCTCATTGATGAAAAAAATTTCATACTGAGAGATTACAAAAAGGAAAAGGAAATTGGCTTTAGCATGCCCGTTTCATTGGCTCGTGCAAGCCAACATCCACTTCTAAAGGTAGGCATGAGTTAGTTTGGCTCTAACCAGATAGATCTTTGGCTTGCTTGTATATTTTTTAATTCTGTCCTGCCAATTGAGTTGTTTTTACGTGGAGTCTGGTACCTTATCATTTCTTTACATCTCCCAGCAGGGTCAAAGAGTCCTTATTACCCCCAGTATTAAACCTGATAGAGAAATGATTACTGGTTTGGTCAAGGCAGTTCAAGGCCAGGTACCAATATCTGTCAATATATATTAGACCCACAGCTGCCAGCTAGTAGTTTATTGCTGGTAGCAACGTAGCACCTGTACAAATATGGTTGAATTCACTTTGTAAAGTCTTTTTTCCACCCTTTTTTCCCGTATCTTGCAGAAAAAATGCTTTTCTATGTTCCATTCACGTCCATAATGAATTACTGACTACTGAGTTTCTAATAATGCTCCTCAGCCAGTGGAGACAAGTCAGATATCTGCGGGAAAGGGCGAAAGGTTTCTAGAGGACCTTTTGATTCTTGCTTGTGAAGAAGATCATGCTTTCTGTAGGCCCTTCCTTATGAGAGGTATGCATCCACCATCTGTCTTCTGTTTTATTTAAAACAAACATACGAGAATCTTTCTCAAAAAAAAATTTATTGGACCACCTCTAATTTAGGTGCAGCCATTTACTGTTCAGAGCTTCTACTGAACGGGATAGTCATTCAGAAGCTGGGATATGAAAGGTTAGTATTGTTATAACGTCTAAATTGTATGATATTTATTGCATTTACAGCATGCGTATGTTACTCTTTTTCTTGTTTTTCGGTGTATATACTCATCCGGGAAACTCGGTGCATCTTTTCACCTACTGCTTTTCTAACACTAATTTCATTTTCTGAATGATAGACACGAGCTCTTCACAAATCAAGTGAAGAGGAAACAATCTTCTATATGAAAAAGAAGCTGCTGCCCTAATAACAGTATCTTTTCATTATCAGTTATACTGTTAAGCTCTTCCTAAATCTAGCAAGGAGGAACCCATCTGGCACATGATCAAGGAAAGATAACCAAGCATTTCTCTTTATGTAAACAAAATGTATCTAGTTTTTTTTTCTCTCTCTTTTGGCGCTAGTGTTCCTTGCAACAAAATGGGTATTCTGATGGCAAGAGAGGGGTGGGTCCTCATTTTTGTTGTAAATTGTATGTGAGTGGAAAGTTCATCAGATCTTTCTGTGATCTTAGAATCTTAAAGCTTTTGCCTTTCGGTTTGATGTCAAAGCTCATGGAATTTCTAAGGGAAGTGCACCAAATTATTCTGCCCTGTTTTCCATGTAAGCATCTATAACAAGATTGGGCTTTGTGATCACCTTTCAACAACACCCACTAAAATATATAAACTGAATATCAGGCATAGGTTATCAATGACTCAAAAATGAAGAATTCATCATTTCCACGGGGGAAATGCCTTCTGGACATTATGTGATGTTGTTGAGCAACGGTAAAAACCATACAGGGGCTTTGCCGAGAGGATTTAACCGTCTTTACCCAATAAATGCTGTAAATCCCACGGCAAAACTATTTTCTCTTGTTTTCTGTAATCTCGAGACATTTTTGTTGCTTTGGAGGCATATAGTAACTAGTTATATGATGCCATTTTAAGCTGATTGGAGACTGTTCCTTCAACTCAAATGAATTCGGTTTGTGCTAGAAGTTTTTTGTGATCTTCACCAGATTGGGCACCAGGATGAGCAAGAGTCGGTTATAGTAATCCTCGTTTCAATTCTTGAAATCTAGCACAACTTTCCACAACAAAAAGACTCGGACGTTCTAATGTATATTCACCAACACAAATACTCAATTTTTATTTTAAAAAACTCTCTTTGAATAGTAAAAGTGTTTTATCTTATCTCATTATTATAATTTTTTTTTAATTTTTATATAAAATATAATAAACAATTTACTTTTTTCAAATTCTAAAACAATAATGATATTGAAAAATATTTTAATAATATTTTATTAAACTTTTAACTAAAATTATCTCATCTCATCTCACTATTCAAATCGCACTGTGCTCGTGTTAATTAACCAATACATGCAACTTCACATAATCAGTTCGGATTTGCTATCATTAAGATAAGAACAAACGGTCCAATTGACCAAGCATTATTCATACGCACCAAAACCCCGTTAGGGTTCTTTTTATTTTTTAAAAAATGCAGTCCAAAATAAATAAATATATAAAGGTTCACAGAGTTAAACACGCCCCACCTTGCTTCTATCCCATAAAGAATATCATTGTTCTTCCAATCTATTACAGATCTTTAAATATCAAAGTGTAAGGGGCTGTTGTAGGACACGAGATCTGGGATTGAGTTAGTTGAAGCAATGGAGTTCGTTGTTTTGGAAGCAATGTTTTGAGAGGAATAGCATTTGAGCTCGATACGTCGTCGTTTTTACTTAAAATGACAGTTAGGTCATAGATAACAGATTGAGATGTTTTCGTTTAAGTAAGACTCAATTTAAATAAGACTGTCGTTTTTTGCTATGTCGTTTAATTCATGTAGAACTTGAACTACTGTAGGATTCTTGTAGTTACACTGATTCATCTATAAAAAGGAGCCGTAGGTTGGGAAGGAAGCCAACTCAGGTATTCCAGTCTCAATTGATTTCTACCTCAATCTCTCTCTCTTCTCTCTTTCTCTCTCTAGTTCTTAGAGAATTCTGGAGGGTGATGTCCTCGAATTACATCAATTCTTGTAGAAGATAAAGAGGTCCATTACATTTTGGTATCAACAGTCAGTCATGGCAGAAGGAACAAGGTCATATGCACAGATCCTAGATTCTGTAAATCATTTACATTAACAACAGGAAAGGCAGCAGAAGCAGATTGAAGATGCGATTGCAATTTTAGTTCAGCAGCAGGAAACAACAAGATAGGAAAGAGAAAATCAAGACAGGAAGTTTGTGGAGTTGCTACAGCAGATTTCAAAAATTTCTTGCAATGATCAGTCAAAAGTTAATGAATAGAATGTAAGCAATGTAGATTGGGATGTTGTTGTTTAAGTAGGACTCAATTTAAATAAGATGCTATCGTTTTTTGCCATGTCGTTTAATTCATGTAGGTTTTTTGCTATGTCGTTTAATTCATGTAGAACTTGAACTGCTGTAAGATTCTTGTAGTTACACTGATTCGTCTATAAAAAGGCGCCGTGGGTTGGGAAGGAGGCCAACTTAGGTATTCAAGTCACAATTGATTTCTTCCTCTCTCTCTCTCTCTAGTTCTTGGAGAATTCTGGAGGGTGATGTCCTTGAATTACATCAATTCTTGTAGAAGATAAAGAGGTCCATTACACAAAGCCATAGAGTATGAGCAAGGATCTTGCTGGAGCCTATTTATCTTCAAGCCCTAGTGTCCATTCCAAGGAAGAAGTCCTGCAAAATTTATTTTAACTTACCGGGACGCGGGTAGAAAAGGAAGCTACACAAACCAAACCCAAACATAACTACAATATGGGTTGGCCAGAAACATATCCCAAACTACAATATGGGTTGGCCAGAAACATGTCCCATCCTTCATCTAATACTTGCTCGTACATTTGTTTTCAAATTCATATTTCAAGCAAAAAAATCTCTGCCACGGAATAAGAACAAGTTAAATGAGATTATAATTCCAGGCAAACGGAACTTTCCCAGTGGCAAACACAAGATTTGTATCCATATCCACAGCATATAATGTACACAAAAATTAGACCGCATCCATTCTCTACATCCAGCATCAAGTGACAAGCTCTTAATGGACACTAAAAAGGTAGAACCATGAGACCAAGTGACTTTTAAATCCCAAATACAGGTGTTGCACCAGAAGAATTTCTTGGCTTGCTTTGTTTGCCTGCAAGAGCATTATCACTGATGTCACAATCACATATATAGGATACAATACTTGAGGCATCAAACAGAAATAAAAAGCAAATACCAAAGTAAAATACCAAACAAAGTCGTGAACAAAAAGTTGCATTAAAAACATGGAGTACTAGTGCAACCTTTTTTTAGACCTATTTAACTTAAAGAAAGAAATTACACACAGATGGAAAAATTGCGGAGTATTTGATGAAGTAACTAGATGGAGGAAGTTGGAAAAGCAGCTTAAGGAAAATAACAATGCAGGGAATTTCACTTGATACTTCATTAAATAGGGAATTTCATCTCACACAAAATTCTCATCTTATCTTATCTCATCTCATCATTACAACTTTTTAAATCCCCATACAAAATATAATAAACAATTAAATTTTTTCAAATTCCAATACAACTTTTTCAAATTCCAATACAACTTTTTCAAATCTTAAAACTAAAAAATAATATTTTAAACTTTAAAACAAAACACAAATTCTCATCTCACCTCCCAAACCTATCCTAAAAGAGTCCCACCTCTCTTCTTTCTCTTCGTCCCTCTTCTGCCACATTTCTTTTTCTTCTTTCTTCCTTTACTTTTTTTTTTTTTTTAAATTGCCTCCAATCTTCCTCACTCATCTTTATCCAATCACTTCTGTTACATGAATAAATTTCATTCTTAGTGTAGATGGCCTACAACCAAAGTGATGTACAAATCTGTCTCCATTTCATTGTCAAGAGTCCTAAAAGAAGTATTCAACACCTCCCACCTCTCCCTCTCCCTCCTGTACCCAAAGAGCTAAAGAACTTCTGCAACAACAAAGATTTTGTCCATAGTCATGCTAGTTATATGCCCAAGAGGCAGATGGTCAAAAACTAAACATAGAATAGAAATTATGAACAAATAATTCCAACTCTTGAATGATTTGTTCACAAATTAGTTAGCTGTACATTTTAAAATTTCCAAATTGGCACAATTTTGTTAATTTGCTCAAACAGACTCTACTTCTGGTGAGGCCATCACATGCTTGTTGTAGCTTCAGCTTCTATCTAAGGTTTTTTCCCACTGAAATTAGCACTTAACAAGGTAAATCTGAGTTACATGATACTGAAGCGGAATAGAAACAAAACTAAATCATTTATTACCATCAAAAAAATTCTCAAATGCCCATAGATTCCATTGTAAGTTAGTATCACGTTTAATCATTTTATTTAAATATTTGGTATGGTAAAACCAACCAGTTTGTGAAGGCTAATGGTTAGCCTCAGGAGCTTGGGCATTGGAATTGAGACTATCATAGCCTCCACTTGTTGATACCACTGGATTGGCCTGATAAAATGGCAGTGTTGCCATAGGTGGGGCACCATTGGAAGCAGTTGATGCTGTGCTTCCAGGAACTGTTGTTGCACTCACAGGGGGCCTAGGAATAGCATTCAACTGACCAGGTAAGGAAGGAGCACCAGGTGGAGCCATCATAGGCGCCATTGAAGGAGAAGATGCATACCCTGCCAACCCCAAGAGAAATATTGAATATATGACATCCTTAAGGACCAAGGAAAGAGTTCATATCTTCCAAATGGATCAAACATGGTTGCATGAAGATACAAACATTAACCACAAATATGGAAGGGACTAGTATCAAAATTCTGTTGCGTGTGATTTTTTAGAAAATATATAGACATGTAACTATATCCAGAACAATTGTGCTACCAGTATCAGATAAATGAAAACTGTTTGAACTATATGAAGGATAGCAGGCACATATGAAGCCAAAATGGAGCAGAGTATAAGAGTCTACAAGCAAATGCGCATACCAATGCATACCAATGGATCAATGAATGGAAATACATGAGGTGCCAATTAAAAAATATTGATGTTCCAACTTACCTGGAGCTCCAGGAACTGGTCTGGGCAAAACAGGAGGCCTCATCCCTGGGATTAGCGGTGAACTTCCAGGTAACTGTGGCATCATGGGTGTAGGGAGAACAGGAAGTCGGGGCCTCTGACCCATTAGATGCTGATTAAAAGCAGCACCAACCTGCTGAAATGCTGCAGCTTGCCCAAGATGTTCTTTAATCCTCTGGTCGATCAAGCTTTGTGTCTGTTGTTCCTCAAATTGCTGATAGTATGTCCGAACATTTGCCTAGATTTATTTAACTAGTCAGCATGATAGTATCATGAGAGAGAGGGGGGAGAGAGAGAGAGATTAAACAAAACATACCTTATGCTTGTAACCTGCATTGTGCTGCTTTCTTACAGACGGCTGAAATTTGAGAACTACGCTGTCAGAAATATATATATATATAATAATAATAATAAATAAAAATTCAACACCACACTTTTAAGAAGCATCAAGTATGACAAACATAAGACTGCACATAGAACGTTTCAAACTTTACGACAGATGCTGGTATATCATCCAGATTTTCAGACAGGCCAATATTCTTGCATTCCTAGTCTTTTGAAAAAAAGGGTTCGGCTGCATAACAAATAGTTACTCCCTTAAATTAATCATCCATTTGCAGAACTTATATTCAAATCCTTCAAAAAAATTCGAAATAATAGTTTCTTTCAGGAGAGAATTAGAACAGACTGACATAAAATAAAGTGGACCAATTAAATTTGAATATCAAGAACAGAGACTCCAAATAATCAAAAAGAAAAGCATCATTCAGGTGGACGACAAGGACTTACAGAGTCGTGGGTCAAGTAGGTGTCACAGTAATCACAGTAATACCTGCAAGATCGAACCCAGACACGAAACCCGTAAAAAACGAGATTAGAAAACAAGAAGCAGATAAAAAAATAAAAATTAAGGCCGTACCGAGGCATGGTTGGGTGTAGCTCGAATCGTAACCTTTCGCAGAGCAGCGTTTCCCACTTAGTTACAGCAAGGAAGAGCAAAAACCCTAAAAGAGAGAGAGACAAGAAAACAGATGACTTCGTTGTCTACACGAGCATTGATTAGTGGACGTCTAGATAGATAGAGGTCCCCACCGGTCATTTGATCTAACGGCTGTAGTCCCTCTGCGGGTTGATGATGGATTTTTTTTTTTTCCATTTTTGTTCTAAATTAAAAAAGAAAAAAATTGATAAAAAAAAATTTCTTGAACACCTTCAAAACGAGGAGCGTCACATGGATATATAAAATGAATTATATAATAATAAGATATCATATATTGAATTGTATTCTATGTTCTTATCTTTTTACAATGATGTAATATTAACTATAAATAATCAGTTATTAAGTTTATTATTTTAAGAAATAATTGTCGATATAATGATTTATAGATAATGATACATAAAAGAAAGCGTAATAAAAAGTAAGGATAGTGCAATATATATGTTGAACATTATATTTCAAAACTTATATATATATATATATATAACTTTTAAAAGATGGAGATTTAGATTGCGTTTGAATTGTAAGGTGATTTTAGATATTCTGTAAATAATAATAAAATAATAAAAATAAAATATTAAATAATAAAAAATATGTAAAAATTAATGATAAAATGATAAATACCCAAACCGAGCCTTAATAATGTTTATGTGTGAAATAAATGGTTGAGCTCACTTCTGGTAGACCTTCAAATAAGAAGTTATGGTGGGTTGGGCAGGCTAAAGGTGCTTCAAAGTATAAATTAGCCATCAAGAGAGAAGATTATGAGGCTATTTACTTGTTGAGAAAGTTTTTGACTCCAAGAAAGATGTCAAGTTTCCTCCTCAGTGACCGGCATGGATGGCTTGCTGGTGGTGCTAACTGCAAATGCTATATACTTAAGTTAGTTCTCAAAGATATCAAAATAGAGGCAACTATAAAGGTATATAAGAATTCACCTAACTGACTCATTGGGGTTTGAGTGGTATTTATAGGCTTTTAAACGGTTGCATGGAGTTTAGATAATGAGAAAAGCTCAGAAACGGTCAGGTGCGATATTCACTTTCACATCGGCTAATAGGATTTCAACATGTATGAGGTGTATTTCTCTTACAATAGATAGCACCTTATTGAGTCAACTTTACTTCCCCTCTTCTCTCCCCTCCTCGATTCTCCTCTCCTCGATTCTTCCTCTCCCCTTTCGGTTCTGCTCTTCCTCTCCCCTCTCGATTAGCTTCTTTCTCTCTTCTTTCCCCCGTGCCCTATGCGCTTTCTCCTCTCTATCGAGTGCTTTGGAACGAACTGACTGTAAGTTTGTTTTGTTTATTATGCATTTTGGATTTAGAGTTGGTATTTGGTTCAATTTATTTAGGTTATATGTATTCTGGATTTAGGGTCAATTTATTTGGTAATAATCTAGATTTATTGTTTAGGGTCAATTTATTTGGTAATAATGTAGATTTGGTAACCTCAAGGAAGACAGAACCACCCTAACCCACAAAAATCGCCGACTAGTTGTTTCCCACCAAAGCCGCGTCTTCTCGGTAAGCCTGCGACTGTCACCCTTCTTCTCTCTCTCTTTCTTTCGATTTTACAGTTCTCTCTCTCTCTCTCTCTCTCTCGGTGTCGCACCTCCTCAGGGACCCTGCAGTTGTGCCGCTTGACTCCCAGCCGCTTGAGCCATTGTATCGTGCAGCCTCCTCTCTTAGTGAGTCCATCGTAGCACTTCTCCCTCCCTTGTGACCTCTCTGTTTTTGGCCCCGTGTGTTTTGATTTCCAGTGGAACTCTTGAGTTCTCTATGGGCCTTTGGGCCTTAAGCTCTTATGTGCGTGTGCTAGACTTATTTAGATAGACTTGTGTTTTAAAAAATAGAGTAATGCTAGAGAGCAGCCACTGTAGCAGTATACACTTTGCACTCACTATGTGGCTGCTTCTGGTCCTTTCCTCTTTTTGTTTTCCTATCACTTTCATCCGCTCATCTCTCTCATCTTGCCTTCTCTCTCTCGCCTTTTCTCTCTCATCGTGTCTCTCTCTCTCTCATCCACTCGTCTCTCTCTCTCTCATCTCCGCTCTGCCTTCTCTCTCTCTCTCATTCTCGGTCTCTCTCTCTCACCGTCTCTCTCTCTCATCTCCACTGTCTCTCTCTCTCTCATTGTCTCTCTTGCTTCTTCTCTATATCTCATCTCCGCTCTCTCTCATTTTCGGTCTCTATCTCTCTTAGTTGGATAGTAAATTCGAATTGGAGAGATGTGTGGTCTAGATGATGCCACATAGGGTGTGCAAAAGTGGCTGCTCCCAACAGTGGCTGCTCCCAATATTTATTCTAAAAAGTAATCTGGTCTTATTTTTTACTTGTTTGGTGTTTAAATTTGGTGGGCTAATTTTTAATATGTTATTAGTATTTAAATAATATTTCCTTTGTTTGCCCTAGTTAATATTTCCTTTGTCTATTTAGTAGGATTTTAATAAAATTATTATGTTATACTTTAAATAGAGAAATTAAAGAATATGTTATGAGTTTTGAATAATTATGTTAAGAAATGAAACTTATTTTAAAAATTGGGATTTTTATGACTTATTTAAAATAGCCCAAGTATTCTACTAAATTATAATATATTATTAGTATTTAAGTAATTTAAAATATCAGGATTTATTGATTATGGTGTTAAACAAAAGGTTTATTTGACTACCTTTTAGATTATGAATTTAATTAAGAGGGATATTAGTATATGTTGTTCCAAGACAAATTTAGTGATAGCTACTACTGCGTATATGTGACAAACTATAAAGTGAGATTCAAGAAAAAGCACATCGAGGTAAGTAATTTGATCATAAATTAAGATCATCACAGTTTGGTTTATATATAAGTATTATTCAAGCCATTTCATTGATAGTTATTATTTATGCACCACTCATGTCATTTGCAAACATGTCATCAAGTACAGCATACGATCATATCATTCAGTATCATATTCATATTCTAAAATTACAATTATTTATATCAGTATGTATATCATACATCCCATGTCACATAGATCCCATGTCACATAAGACACATAAGCTATCTTAAGTCAAAGTGTAAGATAAGATCAGAGCAATTAATCAGATGATCATTTAGTTCAGTATTCAGGGTGGACGTGCAAGGCATGGACTCAAGCATGGTCCACAATATATGCCAGAATACTATCAGCGGCTCCCCTTGCGGCCGCGAGACGTGAGACTGGTGCACAACCTCACACACAGGATTAAGTGTGTTAGCCAGTCAGATCAATCAGTTAATTCAAATAAATCAGTCATGCATAGCATAAATGTCAGTATGAACAGTCATGAATTTTAAGCTCTCAGCATGAAATTTTTTATGAAAACCTTATGTTTATTATGTTTATATTGTGATAAATTTCTTGCGACTCATTTTAGTTTATTTCATGTTTTAACCACCCAAGTGAGGATGATGAACCTGAGTAGCCAGGCCAGGATTAGAATGAGCAGTTGATTTAGTTTCAAATTTTCTAAAATCAAATTGCTTTTATGAAATAAATTTATTCAGATTATATATTAAGTTTTTTTGAAGATATTTTATTAGACAAATCTTTTTATAAAATAAATGTTAATTTCATGTTATTAAATATGTTATCTTTTGTCGAGTTTATTTTATGAAAAACACGTGACATTCCTAACTTATAAGAAAGGGGTGTTAGAGTTCTCCTTCCTTGCCTCAAGCTTTTCTTTTTCCTTTGTTAAGTCTTTGTTCTACATTGTAAACCATTTACCTAGATAAATAACTTTTGACTGTCCTGTCATCCAGAGCACAAGCTCTTTGTTGGCATGCTTCCTAAGAATGTTTCAGAAGCTGAAGTTTCTGATCTCTTTTCCAAATATGGACCTATAAAATGACTTAAAAGATATTAAGTGGCTCACAGCAAACTAGTAAAGATAATTGCTTCATAATTGTGAACTTTCTTCTGGATTGATTGCTCGTAAGCCACACTAAAATCTTAAACTTCACCCGTTCTCAGCTCATTCATTGGTTGTTATACATATCTTTTCCTAATGTAGGCTGTGCATTTTTTTAGTGCGAGGTAAAAGAGCAAGCTGTGGAAACCCTGGAGGGCATGAATGGAAAGCATAAAATTGAGGTTTGTGCATCTTACAAAATTCTGGTGGAAATTCTTTCTAGTACCATTTCGTGTATTATCATTAGTTTTTCAGTTGGACTAGTTGAGTTGAGTTATTTTTGGTTCATGTTTACTTCTTCTTCTTCTTTTCCCTTATAAAAGACATATTTACTTGTAAAAAGAAAAATAAAACTCCATGATCTGAACCTGATTGTCAACTTTTCCTATGTTAGGGATCAAGTGTTCCTTTGGTTGTCAAATGGGCAGATACTGAAAAAAAAGGCAAGCTCAGATGCTTCAGAAAGCTCAATAATGATTCACATCATTGCTTGGAACTTTGTCAATGGGTTATATTCCATCCTATAATGGATATGGCTATCAGGTGAGTTACACTCTGTCTCTCTCAAGGTAATATGCTGGGTTTTGGGGTACTTGTTTAGTACTTTTTAACAATGCTCCATTATCGCACTTTCTTGCCCTCACAGAACATTTCTTTATCATAGACTTTTGTCATTCAAACCTCTCTTTTTTTTTTCTTTTTTTATCTAGTATCTTTTTAAGTTCAGAATGTAATGATCGTCTCTTTTTTGTTCTGGAAAATTTGTTCTGGAATTGGCTTTGCAAAAGGCAGTTAAATTAAACTGCTTCTTGTTTGTCTGTGTGTGGCGATATAAAGTTTTCTTTAGGATATTGGTTTTTTCCAGTCACATGTTGAAGATGCTGTTCTCTTTCAGTCATTTATTTCAAAATGGTTGATATATTTTGCCAATTACCTCCCTTCAAAGCGATTCCCATTTTGGTTGATTCCTCCATAACCATTCTCCCAAAAAGGCTTTATTAAATAATCTCAAATTCCAGACCCCCAAACCTCCATTAGAAATTGGAGAGCAAATTTCGCTCCTACTACTTTTAGAAAACAAAATTTTTTCCGATTGACCAGATGGAACTTAGCTTCCTCCCCAATTCCACTCCACAAGAAAGCACGAAATAGCTTCTCAATCCAATTGGCCACCCCTTCAGGCAAAGGAAACAATGATAGAAAATAAGTGGGGAGATTGGAGAGAGCACTTTTGATTAAAGTGATTCTATTCCCTCTCGATAGATACATCATTTCCCACCCTGTAAACATTTTCTCAATTTTCTCATCCAAATAGCTTTAGCCTTAAAAGGAAGCCCCAACGGAAGACTCAAATCTTTCATAGGCGAGGAAGCTACTTTACAACCCAAAAGATTTGCCAAACTATTAATATTGCGCACCACGCCCAATGGGACCATCTTAGACTTTCAAAATTCACCTTGAGACCAAAAACAACTTCAAAATATAACAAGAAGGCCCTTAATGCTTCAATCTGGCCACGATCCGCATCACAAAAAGGAGTGTTATGTGCAAAAAGAAGATGAGAAAGTATGATAAAATCATTATTAGCATGTTCCACAGAGAAACTTGGAGGGAAAACCTCCACCAACGTTGGCCACCACCATCTGACCAAGCGCCTCCATGACAATATTAAAGAGAAAGGGGGACAATGGGTCCCCTTGCCTCAATCCACAAGAGCTGTTTAAAAAGCCAGCAGGGGTGCCAATTACCAACACTTAGAACTGAACATCACCTATTTCATTTGTGTTAATAAATTTTTTTCCTCGTAAAAAAAAAAAAAAATTCTTTGAATTTAGCATGCTTTTGTACGTAATTTGTTTTTGCTAATGAGTAGTTGTGTGCTTAAACATTGCTGCTGTTGTAGGATATTGGGGTCTCTACATCTCAGGTCTCCAGTACTGGTGCTTTCTTGATACAACCAGTCCAATATTACAAGCAAGACTGGGGATATTTTGTATTAGCTAGGAAAAGAATGAAAGAAGCACTCATGTTTGATTGGGATAAAAAATGGTGAAGGTAATGCATCTCGGGCCGTACATAAACGTCATTAATTTCCTCTTTTAATGATTCTGATTTAGCATAGTCATGTTACTGAAATTGTCTTCAACCATGAGATTCTAATATCATCTAGCTAGGCTGATTTGAGATAATGATCTTTTGATATGATTTTCATTAACATGAATCTCCTCTTTTCCATTTTCTTCTTCTTCTTCTTTTTTTTTTTTCTGCTGCATCAAGGTCATGAATTCTTGTTTATCACCAAGTGGTGTTCCTAACAAAAATGTTAGAAATAGGGATAATGGTCGGTAGGCTTGGTCCTTGTATTGGCGCTTAAGTTCACTCATTCAATAGTGAAAGAGGGTGGCACCCCATTATGCAGGAAGTATACATTATTCCTCATGACAAACAAAAGGAAAAAGTGCTAGAAAATCCTGAAGATGAGAAATTGAAAGAAGAACGTGATGGGGAGCTTTATTCAAATTATAAAAAAAAAATAAAGGCTTTCAACTTGACACCGTTTTTTCACAATCCTCAAAAGTACGCTGGTTTATTTCTCTCCATAGACACCATAATATGCACAATGGGATCATCTTTCACCAACCAATTAATTTGTATGATGATCAAGATCCTCACGAGGTACACTGCAAAAAACGCAATTACCTTCGGATATGATGCCATCCATATTTATGCAGCTGTATCTGATTATGTAGTCTTTCATGAATAGCTGGCCATAAGATATGAGGAATTCTTAGGAATTGCTTTGCTGAACCAGAACCGAAAATGGAGATGATGATCTCATTTGATCAATGAATTTCAAAATACAAGGAAGTAGGTTAGTTCGAATAGTTTGGTTTGTCTTTGAGAAACTATACCAATATCAAAGTGCTTGGATATGGAACTTTGATTGTTGTGATGTGGCTTTTTTCTTCTTCTTCTTCTTCTTTTTTTTGTTTCATGATTAAGAACTTTAAGGGTGTAAATCGGTCTGGTCTATTTCGGGGAGGTGATGGACTAAAATTTTTGGTCCATCATTTTTTCTAAATTGGATCAAATGGGACCGAACATTCCTATAGACCGGACTAGTAGTTATCGGTTCATTCGGTTTGGCTAAATTATTTATTTATTTATTTTTCTTCTTTTTTTAAAATAAATTAATAAAAAAATTATTTAAAATATTAAATTAAAATTAAGTGAATTATTAATATGAATTATGTAATTAACTCAATAAAAATTATTTTATATGATCAATGATAATAAATTAAATAAAAATTATATTTTTAACTTATATAATTAGTTAATTGATAGATTATTAATTTGTTAATAACAAATAGGAACTCAACTCTCATATGAGGTGCCGTATAAACCATCACAAGTCTCGTAGGAGTTGGGTATTACACTGTCCAGCTGTCCAAATTTCATGATGGCATAGGAAGGATAAATGTCAAATCCATCTATTGTTAGATAAACGCTCTTTTGGAAAGGTTAAACTAATATTTTGAATATCCTACTAGATGTCGTATTGGTTAAGATATTGGAATGAAATATTTTGATATCGATATTGTTTCATGTACTATTTTGAAATAGGCGATATATGAATAAATTATATATATAAATTATATTACAAAATAATAGTTTATATATGAATAAATTATATACAAATACATATATATAAATTATAAATAATCTAGTCTGAATTGAGGGTCAAAAAATAAACTTGTAATTTAAAAAAAATGAAAAAAAAAATTAAAAGCCGAAATACAGGTTGGTATAAGCTGAAATATCAGCCGGTACGATCGGTATTGACCGGTACGATCGGTATTTAGACTGATATAAAATATATGTAATACCTATATCAGATCAGTGATCGGTATGGTACGAAATTAAAAATAGTGGAGAGAATAAATAAGATGGATAGGTTTGTGGGGTGGGTTCGAAGGATCTGTCTTGAAAAAGATTTTTGACATAATAAAAAAAATATATTTTTCTTCATCGAGAGAACACATTTGCCAAAAAGAAAAGACAAGGAAATGATTATATTAGTTGTGGAAAACCTATGCATGGGCCCTCGATCCCTCGTTATTTCTAGAGAAACGGTCATTCAACAACAATGTTAGGTTAAATCATTCAAAGTATTTAGGCAAAAATCTGTCATTGTGTCCGTCTGATGGCCGGCCATGCTGATATATCAGGGGATGTTTGGAAATTATTTTCATTCCATCCAATTTCATCTCATTTTTAAACATAATTTTGACATAAATACTTTTAAATTAATCAGTTATAATTTTTTCAAACTTTTAAAAATAAAATAAAAAATAATTTAATTTTTTCAAATTTTAAAATAAAAATTATATTAAAAAATTATATTTGAACAATATTTTAATTTTATAATATTTTTTTTCAATTTTTTTCTTTTTTTTTAAATCTAAAAAATATTTAACTCAAATTATCTCATTATTATTTATAAATTAATTTATTATTATTTATAAAATTATTATCTCATCCCATCCCTAAGTGCACGCAATGCTGGAATTGGACAAAGAGGTACAAAGTTGGCATCAAATTTGCAATGACCGGCATATAAGCTACCACAAAAGTCAAGCAGCTGCTAAAGTGTGTGGATTTTTGGACAGTTGGATGTGTGGGGAAACTACTCATCTTTACTCTTCTTTTCTTTCTGTCTCTTTCTTAAATTCCATTTTGCTTTTCTTTCAATTTTGGTTGGAGCCTTTCGGGTTTCGGTCTTTGTTTGGTAGCCGTGGACCGTGTACTTTTAACCCGCGTTTCAATCGTGTAATATGTGTTGAACACCATTATTTCTCTTCTTCACACTTTCAGCAGCCCTGAATTGCTAATTTTTCAGTCATCAACCCCCCCAAAGTAGTATTATTTTCCTCATTCATCAACTTTCTTCTTCTCTGCAGATTGGTCGGCCATTACTGCAAAAGATTTATTCATTTACTTCAAGGGCCCGTAAAAGGAAAAAATCCCCACCAAAAATCCAAAAAATGTGAGCATATATTTTTATGGTGGAAAAAAAAAAACAACTGAGAAAAAGGACAAAGGAAGTCATATCTTCAAATTTTCAAAAGCTATTTGTGGTCAGATTTTTAAATTTGAATTGTTTATATTTTTTTTATTTAAGAAAGTGGAAAACTTTTCTCTCAGATTTTTGTGGATCTCCAAGAATTTTGAGAGAGATGTTTTAAAATTTTCATAATTCTGAGCTAGATCAATAAATTTTACAATTTTTTCTGGACGGCCACAAGTTCTATTTAGAGATAATTTCAGGATTTAAATTTTAGTTTATTTTAGGGGTTGTGAGGGCATGAACCATCTGACCACGTATCCATAACGTGCATCCGCCGTTTATTTTATTTTCCTTCTAGAAGAGGGGGCCTGACCATTAATAAAATGCCTAAAGAAAAGGCCTCAGTCCTCGTCGAAAACCTGACAAAACATTAGACAAATTTGTAAGCAAGATATCAATTGGAGGAAGCCAATTAAGTTAGGAAAGCTACAAGTGGTAAAAGTCAACCACCACAATTTTTAATCAAGGTTCAAGCAAGACAACCCACGTGTCCCTCCACTTTACTTTTCCTGGTTTATGTATAAATATATAGGAAGACCCAATACTTGTGGTGCATGGGGAAATTAACATGAGTGACCAATCTCAGTTTCTTTCTTCCTTTCTTGCTTGCTCTTTGTGAATAAGGATGGATGATGATTATGTTATTAGGAATGTGGTAGATGTGTCTACTTTCTTGATGTTTGAAGCCATCGGAGACTCAGAGGATGATTTCAATCCCATCTTGGGTGATCATCTTGACATGATTGTGTCCATGGCCGAAAGCGATGCAGAGTCTTGTAGTTTTGATTTAGCGGATTCTCCGAGAGTTTTTGAGCTCGATGATTGCTGTGATGATCCTCAAGCATATCATGTTCATGACGAATATGATGATAATGAGGATGATGGATCTTTCAAGGAGGAAGAGGAAGGCCATAGCTATCTAGCATGGAATGGTGAGCATAATAAATATTGGAAGCCAATAAGAGGGGCCAAGAAATCAAGTGCGTCTGTGGAATCAACTAAAGAGTTGATGATGACTGAGGCAGAGAAGAGCAGGCAGTTTTGGGAGACATGCTTGGCTTCCTAAACTACTACTCTCTCCATACTTTTTCATAGTTTTTTTTTTTTCCAGATATTTATGTTTGTTTAATTTCATAGTTTTCTTTACTTTCCTCCCTCTCTTATCTCTGGCTCTCTTCCCGGATCTCGTGGTTTAAAGAGAAACTGGTAGCGGGTTTGGGTGGGGATCGAGATGAATCAGTTCATTCCAATTGTATATATATACCTATATATGACATACGCTGAGAGAGATGTGCTAAACAATAGCCAATTAATGGTGCTATTCTTACTCTTATAGTCTTATACATGCCTTATTCACAGCATGCATGTTATGATTGATTGATCATTTATTTTATGTAAGGTTTTGGAATATTACCGGCCATCCGATCCACCACAAGTTATTTAGACTCTTGACTCCAGTACTTGAAAAAATGAATTATATAGTGTTCAAGTAATTTCAAAACAAAACAAAACATATTTATTAAAGGAAGAAGAAGAAGAAGAAGAAGAAGAGGTGGGCTAATGGGTGGGTGGCTCCCTATATTTTTAATATATTTTTATTAGGTAAGTTTTAGACAAGTGGGCATTAATTATCTTAGGTCCGCATGCATTGCAGCCAACTTCTTTCCATTTTGTTTTGCCATAGACAACCCAAGTCAGCAAGGAGATCATGTCTGGTTCTATTATTCACTGATCGTATGATGAAAGGGGCACCACGTGGATATCTTCCTTTGTATCCTAATTAATTATCAAAATATATTTATGCTTTTTCTTATCTCCATCAAATGAGTTCTTCTATTCAGTAATTTTACACCACAAACCTGCAGATGTGGATTTTTTTTTTTTGCAGTAACTGTGTGGTATAGGGCTACTCAACAGAATTTTTCTCATCCAAATACTTCAAAACAACTAACTCAATATTTTACAATTGCGGTTTTGGACCGCAAAACCATATTTCACTTTTTGTTTTTATTAAAAAACGAAAAGGACAATGCAATATATATGTCACGGCAGATCGGTAGAGAGCTGCGGGATGAGATTGTGAGAATATGGCATTTGGGTCTTGGCATAATTAGCAGCGGCGGACTGTCAGGGTCTCTGAACAATTTTAGGTCAAAACTGTTAGTAGATGACTGTCGTGTTTGAATATTGAGATAAGATAAAATAGGATAAAATAATTTTATATGAAAGTTGTATAAAATATTGTTAAAATATTATTTTTTAATATTATTATTATTTTAAAATTTAAAAAAATTAAACTATTTATTATATTTTATATAAAAATTTAAAAAATTATAATAATAAAATAAAATCAAACAAAACCGTTTCTATATCCAAACCAACGTTACATGATTAACAGGAGAACCGTGATTTGAAGGACATGCATGATTGTCAAGATTGGAACAAATTCCAACGTCTCAATGCCAGGGGTATCCGTGAAAAATTATATTAAAAACGGAAAAATGTTCACATTTAAAAAACAAATCTTGCAAACTAACATAATTTGATTTAATATATCCAACATTCCGCCGCTGTTCTTTAACTTCACCCAACTCAATAACAACTTTGCTCGCAAAGTCTTACTATGCATGCATGATCTCGTCATTTTTTTGGATATTTAAATATATGAAGAAAATATCCAAAGAAAAAGAGGGAAATTTATTTTTAGGAGTTTTTTCTTACTTGACGGCATTTGTGGGAGGGTAATTGGAATCTAGTTAGAAATGCATTAGACAAATTAATATCTTTTCAGAAACGGTAGTCTTTTGGTAGTGCTTTTGACAAAGCGAGTTGTAGTTGTGGGAGAGTAATCCGTTGCCTTGTGCCTACAAATCAGTCATCTAATAGTCTTGAAGTGTCTTTTGAGTTATGTCCAAATATATTACTATAAGAATCACTAACAAAAGCTTCAGAGGATGCTTTTGACACTGCATCAGAATTATTATCGTCAGCCTGTAAGGATTTCTTCAACAAATAAATCAAATCTTTTTTCTTTAGCCCTTGGAGTAGGTTCTTCTCCTTAGATTCATAGTATTTTTTGGACTTATTAGTTTTAGCAGAAGTAGAAGGTTTATGTTTGGCGGAAGTAGTGGCCTTAGTAATTGGATATTCAAGCAAAGCCAATTGTTTAACGGGTGGAAATTTCTCAATGTTCTTTAGATCTAGAGCAGTTTGAGGAAAATCTCTAGCAACATTATCAATGACATCTTGAGTCTGGAGATATATGTCCCACCACTTGATGAACCAATGACGAATCAATATATCACCATTCCTATCATAAACCCATTTTAGTATCCAAGGAACTTTGTATTTTTTTGCAAAAATGGAGAAAGAATGGGAATTTCTTATTATAGCGATCAATCTTGAAGACTGTAGCAAAACAGTTAATAATCTTTTGAAGTTTATCAGGAAATACTTCAGGAATAGGGCCATATTGGTGCCACAATCTCTGGAACCAAAGCGGAAAATCAGTCTTGAATTTTTTACAAAATTAAAAAACCACGAGTTTGTCATCTCTAGGGTTTGAAACAACATGAACTTGAACCAAACATCAATGTAATCATAGGAGTAAAAAAGTCAGAATGAGGGAGTTTCTTTAAAGTATAGAGATGAGTTCCCAATTTTTCTTCATTAACAATGTTTAATATGTAAGCACTATGGTAAATTAGTTTGGTTTTATCAGTTTTATAAAAAACAAAAGGGCTTAATAACCAGAGATTCTGTTTGTATTAGGATAGCAGAATAATATTAGAGGTTTTGAGCAGAATTCTTAGGAATCCAGTGAAAACCTGGGGAGAAATAACCTGAAGCAGTTTTGAAAGAATCCATATACATGGACCTGTTTGGTTCAATGTAGAACAGATTATGGGCATAAAAATTTTAGTATATTCAGTTTTTGAAATCGGGTAATATTGGGTAGAAGAAAGAGGCTTGGCATAAGGATCATAAGGTATATTGAAAGCAAATGAAATGGTAGTAAACATGTTAGCATTCTCCAAAGGAGTAGCAAACTCATGTTTAACAATCTTAGTATCAGGAATTGGGGGAGGAGTGACAATCGTTCATTTGTCTTTTTTCTTACTCATGATTGCTACAAGAATTCAAAGGTGAGAAAGTCAATAATAGAATTTTGTGATCATTTAATATATTCAATATCAAAATCAAATACACTTAAAATTCGAGATGTAACGGGTCCTGTCAGGTTTTGAATAAAATTTAGTATGGAATTGGTATGTACTGATTTTGCATTTTCAAAAACTGATTATGCACCGATTACCCACTTACATAGGTACATTCGGTTTTACAGATTTTGATCCGGTTTGGTTCGATTTTCTGGTTTTAATAAAATGTAAATTATAATTAATATACATTATATACTAATGTATATTAGTATTACTAATTTGCTAATGTATTATGTACTTATAAAAAAGAATATATTGAGAATTTATTAGGCCATAAAAATTTGGTAATAATATTTGAGTGATTTTCTTTCTTTTTTGGTAAATAATATTTTAGTGATCTTATTTACAACTTTGGTATATAAATTCAAATCTTTTGATATTTAGGATTTTTTTTTTCAATTGATGTGATTTATCAATTTCAGTTTGTTTTACAATTTCAGTTTATTTTTAAATTAATTTATATTATTATATTTAATATTAAAAAAATATTTAAAATATATATTATATAGAACCGGTCCGGTCAAGTTCGAGCCTAAAAAGCCTAGAACCAGAACAAGATCGGTTCCAGCCGGTTTTGCCATTAAAGAAACCGGTTCCAGATCGGATTGGTCTAAAATTGGACCAATTTGACCGATTCAGGCTAGTCCAATCCAGTTTTCCAGTTTCTTGGTTTTTTTTAACAACTCTACTTAAAATAGCTTGTCATCTAGCAAAAATATATTTAAATGTAATATTTTTAACATCTTTTTCTAAAACATATTTAATACTTTTACAATCAATTGGTAATAAAAATTTCTGGTTTAATAAATCATTTTGAAATTTCGAAATGCATAGTACTATAGATAATTTTTTTTAATAGTACTATAATTCATTTGTATAGTATTCTAGACTCCTGAATGGAAGTGTACAATTTGTTCGGATGAACCTAGTGAAACAACTTGTTTCATAATGCCTCCATAACCAATTTTAAATGCATATGTTTCAACAATTTTAAAAGAAGAAGTAATGGGGATCACAAGATATGGGAGAGTTTTTTAACATGTGTTTTGATTTGTTTAACAATAGAAGTATGGATATCAGTCCATGGAGGAGGTTTGGAACGTAATCGCTCAAAAAGTGGATGACATTATTTTCTCATATTTTTGTAAAACTCAGCTACATAATTAAGAGAACCTATAAATATTTGTAATTGGGTTTTATCAAGGATGATATTAGGGAACTTATCAGCAAATTCAATAGCACGATTGATAGGCCGAATTTTGCCTTCAGAAATATCATAACCAAGGAATCAAATTTTAGTTTGAAACAATTCAATCTTCTTAGTAGAAATAATAATACCAATTCATCTAATAACGTCAAGAAACGAATGTAAATATTTTCAATGTTTATCAATAGACTTTGAGTAAATAACAATATCATCAATATAAACAATGATGAAATCGCTAAATGAGTTGAAGATGTCATTCATAATATTTCAAAACTCACTAGGAGAATTCTTGAGTCGGCATAACATTCCACTCGTAGTGACCAAAGGAGGTAGTAAAACCAGTCTTATACATATCAAGTTCACTACTCTGAATTTTCCAAAATCTTGACTTTATATCAAATTTGGAAAAGAATACTGCATTACTGAGCATTTGAATCAAATCATTCTTATTGGATATAGGATTAGGGATAAGATACCTAATCCACTCTAAGGTTTTGTTCAAGGGTTTGTAATTAATGTCTAATCGAGATGTCTCTCTCTCAATCTCAACATTCTTTTGAACATAAAAAATAGCACAAGACCAAATAGACTTATTGTTCCTAATAATTTTCTTAGAAAGCAAATCCTGAATCTTAATTTTGTAAAATTCTAAAGTCTCACTATTTATCTAAATAGGTCAAGCTTTAGTAGAAATATTTTTCTAATCTTTAATATAAGGTAAGGTAATAACATATTTATTAAAATCGTCAACCAACCATTTATTAAAATCACTAATTTTTAATTGTAACAGTTTACCAGATAATTGTTCAACAATAGTTTTATATTTGATTTTCTGTTGTAAAAAATTCAAATGCTTTGTTTTAGCAGAGACCAAATATTTCAAACAATCATTCGTATCAATATCAATTTTATAAGCAAATTTAAATTTAACTTTCTGACCAAAAGGGTCAATAGTAATACCATCATTTTCCGAAAGGAATGGATATAAAGATGAAACAAAATGAATTCCTAATATGACCTTATCAATCATATTTTTAACAAGTATAAAAGGAATTTTAAAACAGACATTGTCTTGATAGACATGAGCATTATTAAGATCATATTTGATTTTTATTTGAGATCTGTTAGCAAAAAGCAGTCTTTCAATAGATTTTTCATAATATTTACTAGTTATTATCCCTTCTTGGATACAATTCATATTCAATCTAGAATCAATTATAGCAATCACAATGAATTCAACTCATGACAAACAACAATATTTACTTAGAAAACCATTTGGGTGGAATGGTATTGATATGAACCCGCGGGAATGAAATCCCTTAAACCCACAATCAAATTGAAAACTCATCCAAGAAAGTCAAATTCAAGTCAATGGATGGATAATCTAGACCCGATGAGAACTCGTTTTAAGAACTTAGATTATATTAAAATCTAGACCCGTTGAAGAACCCGTCTCAAGAACCCAAATTACAAGGTGGAACGCCACAAAAGTTGTGATTTATCTTTCATAAGTTCAAAAGTTCAATCAAGAATAAGAGAAGTAAACTCAACTCACAATTAAAATTCAATATAATCTAACTTGTAAAATGAGACTACAAAAAGTATTTAAACCAAAACCTAATTAAAAACCTAGCCTAAGATAAAGTCGTTTCTCCCAAAAATACCCCTGGATGAATAGTGTCGCGGCTGCTACAGTAACTTGGCTCTTGAAACCCTAGTTCCTAAAAAGTAACTTTCCAAATAACCCCTTGGCCACTGTATAAGGCCTTCCCAAAATCGTAGTTCATAATAAATAAGACATATGTGGACCAAGCATCCTCAAACTCACTTATTCTAAACTAATAAAATAAATCCTTTAACCAAATTGAAAGCCTCCAATTACAATAGGCCCTATCTCTATGTCATGTCTTCCACAACTTGAACCAAGTGGATCAAAACTGGTTCTCCTTCTTTCAAGCTCATCTTGAGTGTTGGGCTCTTGCTAGCTTCATCCCAAGTGAATTGCACCAATATTTACATTGATTGCTTGATCTTCTTAGCTCTTGATCTTGTAATTGGCCTATCTAGAACTTGCAAATGATCTTTAAGACTAGGCCCATCATGATTCCCATCAGGTATGATGGATTAAACAAATTTGATTATTGTCAGAAGGAGGTACTTCCTTTTACTAAAATCAGAATAATCATTTTGTTGCTCATTATCAAAAGGAATATTTTAATCAAAATATTTATCAAATTTTTAACATAATAATTCTTGTTTAAAAGAAACTATTTTCATATTTGATATTGTTTAGCTTTGAGATTAACAATTTTTTTTAATAGAAACGATTCCTCGTTGTAAATCATTAGTAGAAATAGCTTTGGGTTTTGTTTTTTAAAGTCTTCTCAAAGTTTCTTGAAAACTAATTTTTTGTTTAGAAATCTTGGGTTCTTGTCGAACCATGGTTTTCTTGAAGATACTTTTCTTTGAGCTCAGGATTAGTAAATTGGCTAATCAAAGTTAACAACAGATTTTCTTGTTCTTTGGCCTTAGTTAAAACATTAATTGTTTTACCTAAAATTTTACAACAAGAATCATTACAGCCAAGTTTAATATTTGGAGATTCAGATAGTTCAGTCTCTGAGTGATAATCAAAATCACTTAAACTGAATTCATGGATATTAGATAATTCAGAGGATTTTTATTCTAAAATTCGAATAAGTTCCTCATTATCATTGTTATCAAGTTTTAATTGATTAAGCTTGTTTTGAAACTTGCTGGTTTTTTTGTGCATTCTTTAGAGAAATGACCATACTTGTCATAGTTAAAATATTTTTATTTTGTAGGATTCTTAAAAGTCTTTTTCTTATAATAAGATCTCTTGTTATAAAAATCAGAAGGTTTTTTTTTTAAAAAAATCATCACGCTTACTAAATCCTTTCTTGGCATGAGTTCTAGTAGATTTGTCAAAATGCTTGTGCTTCTGTCCAGAAAGAGCAATAGGAGGAAGGCCAAATTATTCACAGAAATTTTTCATTTCATATTTGGCTTTCTTACTATTCTTCATCTGTTGACGAAACATCTTTTCATTATTGCACATATTAATACCAAGCTTCTTAATTGTACTTATTATATTACCATGGGTGTAATTATCATAATTAAGAAGTTCCGATATATCAGGAAGTTCATCCGTAACTTTGTGAGCAAATAAAAGAGGTAATCCATCAATGATTTTTTCTTTCCAATAGGGTTTTTGACTATCTTCCTTAAGCATAATTCTAAAAAGAAAGATATCTTGATACCATCTGTAATCAGACATTTGATGGCATATCAGATTATTCAAATAATCACCGATGCGATTAGTAATATTGAAGGGAGTTCCAACAAAATGTTTTACAATAGTATAAATCAAAGTATTAGCATCGTCTGGGATACCCCTTTCTATGGTTTGGTCAAAGATAGGCATGTCATCATTATCATGTTTGATAGCATTCCTAATGGTTTCTCTAGAGTCACTAGAGAAATGTTTGTCCCACTAATGATGAAGCATACCAAAGAATCCAGTCGTTAATAAATCAATCATCTCAGTTTATCTAAAACTGTTGTTATTAACACATGCATTTGCGACCATAGACATTTGATTAATTTTATTGAGGATTTTTTGTTCAGATAATCCGTCAATATTTCATTCATACAATTTATCAATTGGAATAGAAAACTGAGTTTGAAAAAATCTTTCTTTAAATTGTAAATCAAGAGGAGTAGGTCTCGGGTATCAATTCTTTGTAAAACTCACGTGATTATGTTTTTTTGAAGAAAAAAGTTTAATCCCAGGTTTTTCAAAATTCTCTTCAACTAAGACAATATCTTCATTAATAGAGAAATCAGAATTAGATGACTCCACTGTAGAAAAGCCAAAATAACTTCTTAACCTTTGCTGTTTAAAGCACTGGAAAAAGGTTCTTTTTTCAAATCAGCAAGTATTTGATTGATTTTATCAAGAGTTTTGGTCTGTTTGGTTTTAGGACTTTGCCTTATCTCTGGCAAACTAATCAAAGGTTTTTCAGGCTTAATAGCTAAGCCAAAAACATGAATTTCAACATTTTCTTCAATACGGTCTAGTTGTTGACCAATAACATGAAGAGTTTTATTGACAAAATTATTTTGCTCAATAATCCTTTTGGTTTCAGTAAAAGTAGTGGCACTAGAATTAGCAACTATTTTTCCTTCCTTAAGATACCAAATGAGTAGCAATAAATGCTTTTCCTTTTAAGATACCAAATAGTTGCTAGATCTAACCACTATTTTTCCTTCCTTCTTGACAAGATTTGTTTTAACAACGTATAAACTATTTTTAGAAACATAATAATTTTCAATAAAGTCAAAGAATAATATATGCTTTTACAGAGCATACATCTTTTCTTATATTTTTGTTTAACACTTTATTTTTCTGGATCAAAAAAAGTAGCATGATAAAATTTTCTCTTATCACGATTTTTAATATAACTATATTCATCATATAAAGCAATCAAATATATTTCAAAAGCTCTATTAATCACACATAATTGACTATGATGAATAGGAGGGATCATATCTGAAGTTGTTGGTGATAAAAAAGAAGTATCTTTTTCTTCTTTATCAGCTTCTCCCTTTATGGCTTTACTTTTATATACTTTCGTATCATTGGTAGTATAATAAGAAGAAGTAACCTGTGAAGAGCTAGAAACACCTTTCAATTTTAGATTAGGCTTAACAGTTTTGACTAAGTCTTCCAGAAAGTTCTTAAGATTTTGGTCTCTTCTTTTTGGATTATTAGCAATAGATCCAGTAAAAAAATTTCTTCTTTCGTTATTAACTAGAGGTTGATCAAAACTAATTTTTGCAGTACCATTTAAATAGTGTAGAATATAATTAAGATTAAGTTCATCAAAAATAACTTCAATAGGCAGAACTTCATGTTCCAAAGCCCATTCATTGAGAAGAGTAATATATTTCCAATAAATCATTTATGGAACATGAATATTAGCATCAAGAGTAGAACTTTGAATTAACAAAATTTTATTTCAATTTTTTAAAATAGTTTTGGGATTCAAATTAGTTTTTAGCACACGATAATAAATATAGTAAACTATAGCAAGAGGCTTGCTACCTTCTTCCATATCATATCCAAATGTCAAAATATTTAAAGTCAAAACTTTAAGAATATTAGGATCATCCAAAGTAAGAGTTAAATCAGGAAAACAACCAAAATGAACAGGACCACCAAACAAGTATGACTTAATCATTTCGAGTATGCTAGTCTCAAATTTTTTGAATCTAGCATCTCTTAAAAAAAGAAGTATAGAAATGTTTATGCATTTCCTCGCGAGAGATTTAACAGCAACCTGAATAGAACGAATATGCATAAATTTATAACCTTTTATCAGGAAATCTTGAATAGATTTTCTGTTAAATAGACAACCTTTTTTATGAGTTTTTGAAATAACATAAGTTTGGTCAACAGTTTTAACATTGAACTCACTCTTAAAGATAGACTGAGTCCAACCGATTTTGTAAATAGATTTAGCATCAATCTTTGGAATGCTCCATTTCTTGAAATCAATGTTATCAGTTTTCTCAACAAAAAATTCTTCCCCATTGATAATATCAAGAGGTATACTTGATCTAGAACTAATAGACAAATCATATCTAAACATTCTATTCATCTTGAAATCGATCAAAGCCTAAACTTAACAGTTACTAATAATGTCTTTATTCTTGTTCCTATTGCATTTCGTAACACAGACTCTAACCAATTGTCTACCAACCCATGCCTTAACGCTCTCCTAGCAAAACGGGTCTTATAGACAGATTTTTGGAATTCACTTTACGACTAAGGTGGCGCAAACAGAGACAAGAACTGAACACTATTAGAGTAGGTGAGAAGGAAGGATTGGGAGATTACTCAATGAATTAAAGTGAACAGATATAAATCATCAACCAACAGCCAGATACTTGGCTCTGATACCAAAAAAGGGCGTAACTGAATGATAACTGGAAAGAGTAGTAGTAAATGAACTGGAAGTAATGAAGGGAGTAGATACTTGGAAAGAGTAATGAACTGAAAGCAAATAAATGAAAATGTGAAAGTAAGTACGAGGACCAGATGACTAAAAGTAAATGATAATGAAAGCAGGACCAGATAACTGGATTTAATGAAAGCAGTACCAAATAAGTGGAATCAAATATAAATAAATGATAAATGAAAGATGAAAGTAAGTACTAAGTAAGAGAAATAATAGTTGTTTATTCAAAGTAACACAACTTACAAAATATTATAAAAAAATGTAGGACAAATGGTATTCTTATCAACTCAAGTGATATTTTTAGAGAAACATGTGGTATGAAGGAGGGATGGGGGAGGAAGTTGAAGTCTCCTCTAAAGCTAGGTTCTCCTTTTATAGATCAAGGAGACGCCTTTACAATTATTTCAATAGTAGTAAAGTAAAGCATCATAATCTTTTCAGTGCCTTGCAATAACAATTATTGATCCACTCAGCAGCATTTGTGGGAGGGTAATTGGAATCTTGTCAAAAAAGCATTAGACAACTAAGCATCTTTTCATAGGCAGTAGTTGTTTGGTGGTGCTTTTGACAGAGTAAGCTGTAGTTGCGGGAGAGTAAATATGTTGGCTTGTGCCTATAGATCAGTCATCTGATAGCCTTCGAGTGTCTTTTGAATTATGTCCAAATATATTATTGTAAGGATCACTAACAGAAGCTTCAGAGGATGCATATGACACAACATCAAAATTATTATCATTGTCCTGTCAGGACTTCTTCAACAAATAAATCAAATTATTTTTCTTTAGTGAGTGGAATAGGTTCTTCTCCTTGGATTCAGAGGATTTTCTGAACTTATCAATCTTAGCAGAAGTAGAAGGTTTATGTTTGGCAAAAGTAGTGGCCTGAGTAATTAGATATTCGAGCAAAGCCAATTGTTTAACAGGTGGAAATTCCTCAATGTTCTTCAGATCTGGAGCAGTTTGAGGAAAATCTTTGGCAACATTATCAATGACATCTTGTGTGTGGGGATATCTGTCCCACCACTTGATGACCAATGACGAATCAATATATCACCACTTTTATCATAACTCCATTTTAATATCCAAGAAACTTTTGTATTTTTTTACAAAAATGGAGAAAGTATGGGAGTTTCTGATTATAACGATCTATTTTGAAGATTGTAGCAAAACATATAATAGCCTTTTAAAGTTTATCATGAAATATTTCAGGAATATGATCAAATTGGTGCCACCATCACTGAAACAAAGTAGGAAATCAATCTTGAATTTTTTATTAAAATTAAGAAACCACGAGTGTGTCATCTCTAGGATTTGAAAGTGCATGAACTTGAACCAGGCATCTAGCTCGTGCAAATCCATGGTACCATATATATGTATAGGATAATGGATGGACCACTTGTGTGTGGGAGCAGCTCCAAGTACACTAATTTCATTCTCGATTGATCTACTTCCAAAATAGAACATGCACCAGCTTGGTTTTATTGATTCTGCGTACGGACCCTCAAAATTAGATGCCATGCATGCAAGGTTGGCAATGAGCGAGCAAAGGTACTGCTTGATCAAGCCACGGCATCCGCAGCTAGTAAATCAATAGAAATTAAGAGACTTGCGAAAGGAGAAATACCAGCATTCTAGAGTCTAAGCCTATTAGAAGAACGTTACTACGAGATGGAAGACTGCTGCTAGTTATTTTCTACTATCGAAAATAATTATTTCTTTATTCCCTTCACAAATAATAATTTTTGTCACAAATAATTTGTTATAAATATTTATTTTTTTAATAGTGTGCATGAGCGCATGCATGCATGCTTGCTAGGGCCAGTGCGATTTTCTCCTCGTTCGATAGAATCATAATTAGTTTTCTTTTCCTATTAGAATCATTAGTTGCCTAGCTAGCTATATATTTCTATAAAATATTAGAATAATAAGCCAAATTCCCTAGGAAAGCCATTTACGTACTGATATCAATATTCAATATATAATATTTAGTCTGATATTATTTGTAAAGTACCATGCCTAATTAATTAATTTGTTGCTCATTTTCCCCTTCTTGCTTTTCTCTCCTAATCCTGCACTAATATTTCTCTCTTGATCTGCTGCAAATATATGCGTCGTCTTGATCTTCCTATATTTTCTTGTTCGACGTTCTGATATCTTCTTTTCACATGAGTACTGCCTCTCCAGTATTAATTAATCTTTTACCAGCTAGCTTTGGTTTTCTTGTTCATGAAAATCCTCCATCTCTAATTAATACATGGTCATGTATACCTTCTTATAATATATGTTTATTTCAACTTTGTGCCTAAATATAGCTAATATATATTATAAGTTACCCTTATGTTTTAGTGAAATAAGTGAGTATCTAATTTGAATCATTTTTTTCTTTTTCCTTTTATGGTAGGTAAGTATTTTTTGTATGTACGTACGTTGAAAGGAAAAAATAAAGAAAAAAGAAAAAGTGTTAATTTAGGACGTTGATATATAAATGAATGAGATCAGGATACAATGTCGTATCCAAGCTCTCGACAATGTAGTTTTCCCTCATCCTTCGATCCATTCTCTCTCGTGCTCCCAAATAAAAAAAGAATAAGCAATATTAGAATTTGAATTTCAAAGGCTTGATGTTATGGTAATTAAGTTAATTGCACCTTGCATTAATCTATGTGATACAGGAAGAAGAAAAAAATACTCATTTTCTTTCCTACTTAATGTGGAATATGTGTGTATATATATGGAAACTGGTTTGGACCCGTCGATTTGCACCACGTGTCCCACAGATAACTTTAGTAACGTCAATCTAACGGATCTAGTTCTAATTGAAACCGAACCGAATCAAATCGAACCGAACCGAACTCATATATATGAATCAATAATATTTTTCTTGACCTATGTTGAAAGAGAATTAGAGAAAAGGAAAGGAGAGCAGCTTGGTTTAAAGACTTGGAAGTTGGAATGCAATTACCAGCCATGAGGTATTTGAAATTTCCCTTCCAACAATATTCTTATGAAAAGCCACCGATTTCTATTTAATTAACTATATATTTTTATTTGTATGAATGATTTCTTATACATATGCAACACTTGTTTGTTTTTTGCTTTTTGGGAGTACTTTTCTCTTTAATAACCCAATTTCCGGAAATTAATTTGGGCATGTTTGGGTTGGAAGGTTTTTAGATTCTTTTTAGATGGTGTTTTGGTGGTCGTTTTTTGTTTTTCCGTTGTGTTTATCAAAGTATTGGGACTTGTTAAAACATCATGCATGTGTTTTGTTTTCCTTGTACTTTTGAAAGAAATAAGAAACGTCAGCACTAAAAATATGTTTGAAAATAAGGTTTTATTGATTTTTTTTTTCCAATCATGAGGATGAAGTGCGTACTTTGTTTGGTATTAAAAAGATATATTGATTAAGAATAAGAACATTTGTCACTATCATGCGAATTCAACTCTTTTTCTGCATTTCCATGTCGATAGATGGCCCATCTGGTGACGAATAAAAAGAAAAAGATGGTGCCTCTTTAGATCAATTCTCGTTAAAAAAGCATAAATTTAGATTCCGATTGGATTCGAAAAATTTTTCATCTCATCTTATCATTATAATTTTTTTAAATTTTTACATAAAATATAATAAACAATTCAATTTTTTTAATTTTTAAAATAATAATAATATTAAAAAATAATATTCTAATAATATTTTTTTCAACTTTCATCTTTCATATAAAACCATCTCATTTCATTTCTAAATCCAAACCAATCATGTGTTGATAACTCTATCGTATCGTAAATAGGCTATTGGATTTAATATCCATAGTTGTGTCCCTAACTTATCCTTTTTGGGATGATTGAGAGGACCTGCAAGTTCTGGTTTACAGAACGCTTTCTCTGTTTTGAGAAAGTTTTAAAAGTTAAGACAATATCCGCCACAAAGCAATTTGTGTGTGGGGGAGCCCCAGAGCTGTTGCGTTAGATTGGCTTAAGGTGTTTGGATTTTTCATGTACTGATCAGTCAACATTTGTAATTTCGGATCATTAATAAAATGTGACTATTTCCATCAAAAAAAAAAAAAAAAACTCTATCGTATCGTATGAATAGAATAAAATAATAGTAAAAACAATTTATTACAAAGTAGAAACCAATTTCAATTTCTAAATTGAAAAGAGAATGTGTAAGCATATAGTTTTGCGTGAGGATGATTAGCATATTTATTTAGATTAATATATTTTTAAAATTTTTTGTCAATATCAAATTGGAAAAAAATGGATACAAATGGATCCCTTTGCTACTAACTTTTAATCCTTATTTTACTAAGAATTAAGGTACACAACAAGATATCCTCTCTCTCTCTCTCTCTCTCTCATATACCCAAAAAAATGACGAATTTTCTGTGTATTGGAATTCATTCTAAAATCATTTCATCGAATCTACAGGCTATTTGGGGATTGAACATTTGGTAATTCACTAATATGGAAATTGCATAATTGATTTTAATAGGTTTAACTCATTATATATGTGTGTATGTGTGTGTACGGCCTTAATTCTCTCTCTTTGGTGCACACTTCTTCAAAAACACCCGCGAATTCAACGTTTTTCATATGAATATTTTGGCTGCATTTAATAAAATTTGTCCTCGATGCTCGTCGATACGGTTCTCAGGTCAGCTTTCTGAACGTGAATATATAGATTTTCAAGTTTTTACTCTTCCATTTGTACCGTACGATTCCTGTAGTTGTCTCTTCAAGTCTTTTGCATATGTAGGGTTTTAGCCTCCAATTCACGTTGCTAACCTCAGAACTAGGGCTTTTAAATGTGGGGTTATTTTTTATGGTTTCTCTGCATTTCAGACTCACACGATTAATTTTCAATATTTTCCCTCTGATTTAGTTATTATTGTTTTTGGCAATGCAATTATTTTCTCTAGTTAAATTTTACACTCTACTCCAAATTGATGCAAACCAATGCATTGCATTTCAGAATGTTCTCTGTGGCTTGCCTATATTGCAAAGAATTCAAAAATTATTCTCAGATGCTAAATAATTTCCTTGAACATGGTGTAGACAAACTTGACTTGAATCTTCTGTTTTGTAGTGCTTAAATGGAATAAATAGTGATTTAGGACCTCCTGAGTTCTTTGCTTTCTGCATTTTGCATACAACATCTCAATCCCAAGAAAAATATTCTTTTATAGAGCATCTATATTTACATATGCATCCAACGTGTGTATTTTTGTAAGCGCATGGGATAGTGGTAGAGCTAGTTTCATTTCCACTTGATTGTTTGACATGGGATGAAATCTATGGATGGGTACCCCGTGCAGTTTTTATGTGTTGAAGATTAGGTTCAAAAGCCATCATGGTCCATGGACATGCTAGCATATGGTAAAAATCTGATGTTCTCAATAAATTGTTGATTCAAGTTCTGAGATGGTTAATATTCATCATTTGATAAGTGGAGAGGGCTGGGAATTTTTGTACCAAATGTTTTATCCATTTGAAGTTTCCATGACGAGAAGCTTGTATATGGTCCAATTGTCTGCTGTCACCTTTTATTCCTTGGAGAGGGTTCGGCGTGTTCAATCTCTTAGTCTTCCTTAGTGCACTATAGTAAACTTTGTCTGTTTATCTCATGTTCTGAATAATTTTGCTGTACTTTTCTTCCTTGTCTGAAAATGTATTTTTCCTTGGCCTAGATTTTCAAGTATGAGGCTTGCCATAGAAGAACCATCGTGTAGTTCTTTTGCACCAGTAAGTAATCCAACTTGAATCAAACTTGGTTGGAAATCCCAACCCCTTTTTCCTAATAACCTGTTTGCTTTAGAGAAGTATTTCACCTTTTCTTCTTTTCTATTTTTCTTTTTTGTTTTTTCACATTGAAAATGTCTCTGTTTGTCTCTGTTATTCATCCCCTGCCCCCGTATGAATATGGCTCAAATTATTTGCATCAGCAGGTCATTGACTTAATTTCAGCAGTGAAGGAGCTGCATGGGTTTAGCTCTCAGGAACTTCATAAGCTACTGCGGGACTCTGAAAACTTTACTATTCACTACCGCACAGAAAAAAACTCATTGATTAAGGTCAGACGATGAATCACCATTATCACCCACTATCAGCGTCAGTGTCGTTATTTCCTTCAATATGCTTTCCTGTTTTTACTCTTTTATTAATGTGTCAGATATTAAATTATGTTCTGTTTCAGATTGATATGGAAAAGCTTGCAGGGTTTCTTCCCTTACATCTTATTGCAGTGCTTATGTCAGCTGACAGAGATGAAGCCCTGTTCAGATACTTGTTATCCAGCATACGTCTCTTGCATTCATTATGTGATTTAGCACCTCGACATACTAAACTTGAGCAGGTTCTTGTAGTAGTTGTTGACAAACTTCTGTTTTATTCTGTTTTCATCATAATAGTTTTGTGTTTTTTTTCTTATGCATCGAGGTCTTCACAGTATCACATTTTCCACCAATATCTGTTGAGATTTGATGGATTTGCTAAGCAGCTAGTCCTCCCACTTTTTATGTGATAGTGCTGATGATACTTTAAAATAAGGAAAAAAGAATGGGAGAGAGGGGTTTTGGAGTACAGTATGTCATGTATCAAGGTTTATAGGAGGTTTTTTCATCATTTTTAACTTTAGTTGATGAGGAACAGTACTAAACTAGGTGGTGTTCTAAATGGTATGAACAATATTTTATGAGAGAGGAAATTAATTGTCTCCTGATTCTTGTATTTGAACGATGGTTTCAGATTTTGCTTGATGATGTAAAAGTGTCCGAGCAGCTGCTTGACCTGGTGTTTTATTTGCTAATTGTTCTTGGGGGTTATAAGCAGGTTTACCAATATCTTCTTCTTCAGGGGTTTATCTACTGTATTATATATTTTTATTTAGACTTACTTTCATGATGTAGGACACCCTTATGTTTGGTCCTATGCCTGTTGTGCATTCAGCACTGGTGGCATGCAGTCTAAATCTATTGACAGGATGTATATCTTCGCAATTTCCAGATCTTGTCCATGTATTGCTTGCACACCCTAAGGTACAATTTACACAATATGATTTGATTAAGATGCTATTCAATCATTCTAGGTTTCAGTTGAAACAATCTCTTTCTAAAGCTGATGTCTTCATGTTAATGTATTTTCTTTTTACTTTTGTTATTCCATCAGTTGAGCTACATTTTAATTAGTTTCTGGTTATTATCTCTACTCTTGCTAGATTTATTTTCCCCTATTAGGATCTGAAGGCTTATGCATATATGCGGTCAGTGATCATGAATCTTTCTGTGGCAGGTTGATATTTTTATAGATGCTGCTTTTGGAGCAATTTGTGTAGCCATTAGGCTTCTCAAAATCAAGCTGTCAGAGGAGCATCCTGATTTATGCATGAAATCAAGTCTGACTGCTGAACAAATAGTTAACTATATCTGCCAGCAATGTGAGGCTTCTGTACAGTTTCTTCAGTCATTATGCCAACAAAAATTATTTCTGGAGCGCCTACTCAGAAATAAGGTTTCTAAGCCAGAACAATCTTACTCCATATCTTTTCTGCGAAGTGATATGTTAGGAGGTGTCTCTTCTATGGTGTATCACTCACTAAATAGGGAAAGAGATGAAGGTTATTATATCATGTTTTCAAATCAGAGGCATGACTAGATATCACTTCCTGGTTACTGCATTTTACTACAGTTTACTAGCAAGAGCAGGTTGGCAGTGAGAGATATAAAATGCCAAGTTTGTTATTTGGCTGACAAAATCATTGTTGAGATTTTAGCAATTATGAAACAAGTTTCAAGATCATATAATATGTTTGCAAGAAAGAAAGCTTGATGGGTCCTTATTAGATTATTGGTCAATTGTATTTATGTTCATTTAGTTGGCTTTGTAAGATTATTCACATGCATTCTTATCATGTTAAAATTCTGGTTCTGGTATTATTTCAGGAACTATGTAAAAAGGGTGGTATTCTATTTCTTGCTCAAGCCATCTTGAAGTTAACTGCCACACCTCATTTTGTAGAGTCCTCCAGAATTTTGGCTGCTGTATCTAGGCTGAAAGCTAAGTTTCTAGCAATTGTGAGTCCTAGTGATGAAAAAGATACTGCTAACTTCTACTCTGAGGCTTGAGATTTAGCTTCTGTTTTATGCTACATTTTCAAACAAAACTAATTTATTAAACTAATCATGAACTTCCTATTTTGTAGCTGTTGAATCTGTGTGAAGCAGAAAGCATCTCTTACCTGGATGAAGTTTCTAGTTCACCAGGAAGTCTCCAGTTGGCAAAATCTGTAGCTTCAGAGGTTAGTCAATGTTGTATTCCGAGAGTGGGATATTTTTCTCATAGCCCATTTAAACTGCTTGCACATGGCTTGTGGCTTACTCTGCAATCAGTGGATGAACCTTTTTCACTGTTTTTGGCTGGGAGATCTACTACACAAAAATTATACTGACAACATGATTATCACTTTCTTATAATGATGTTGTCTGGGTATGAAATATTACCTAAGTTGTTGGTTTTTTTTTTTTACAAGAGCTAGATCTACAAAGAGATCTTACAAAAATAAACTTACAAACTTATATGACTTGATATAATACATCATATCTACAATCTGACGTACCACATCAAGTCACGTTAATTTGTAAGTTTATTTATTTTTTAAATCTATTTGTAGACCAAGCATTTGTTATGTTTTTTTTGAGTGTCTACCAAAAGATGTCGTAATTTCTATAGTGGTAAACTTTTTCTGTTCTCAACCCTTGGGCAATCTCATTTATTGGCACTCTGCATACTGCATTTATGCAAGCGTTGCTAGTGCACTTCTTGATCAGTCAACTGTTATTGTGGATACTCTTTTCTTCGATTAAAGCCTATAACCATCAAATGCTTTCTTATTCACTACGGTTTCCATGATGTAGGTTTTTGGGTTATTGAAGACCGAGCTCAGCAGAGATCCCAAACATCTTGCTGCTTGCTCTGACAGAACTTACCCCATGGGGTTTTTCCAACTCAATGCGATGCGCCTAGCTGACATATTCTCAGATGATACTAACTTTCAATGTTACATCACGATATACTTTGTAAGCTAATGCTATCAGCTCGATAGTTTAGATATTGTTGTGCCATTTTTGTTCTTTTTATGTATTACCACTGTAACTTTTGAGAATACCTTTGTGGTTTGACAATTTTGGAGATCTTAGAGGATATACAATTGCTCAATTTATAAGAGATCACGTATCTTTCAATAAATTATATTATGATTATTATTGTTATTATCATCATCATTATCATTATCATCATCATCATCATCATCATCATTATTATTATTTTTCTTGAAAGTTCTGAAGTGACTTCGAGCTATGACGATGCATAAAGTTCACATAGGTTGTGTTTGCCGTAAGAGTGTCTGTTCTAATGGTTTTGCGCCTATATCTTCTCTATGTCCACCCAGACTGAAGTTCTGACTGCAATATTATCGCTTCCTCATGGAGATTTTATATCCAGTTGGTGTTGTTCTGATCTCCCAGCAAGGGAAGTCGATTCTACTCTCGAGTATGATTCATTTGCAGCAGCTGGATGGGTTCTGGATAATATTTCATCACTGGATCGTCCGAATGAAAAAAATTTGGAATTTACTTTGATTCCTATAAGCTTACCTCGGGCTTCTTATGAACATAAGAGAACCTCATTATTCATCAAAATAATTGCAAATCTTCATTGTTTTAATCCCACCATCTGTGAAGGTTGGTTCTTTATTTTCTTTGACAGGTTTTGGCAATATATACTATATACCATTGTTTCTTAGCAACATTAACAAAACCTCTCTCTTTATCCACAGAGCAGGAGAGGAACCTCTTTCTTCACAAGTTTCTAGAATGTTTGCATATGGATTTATCTAAATCATTTCCAGGATTTTCCTATAGCTCTGATGCTCCAAAGGCTGCCAATGTTTACAGGAACCTGCGTAATTACCATATACTTTTTTTAATGAATACTTGATCGCAGATGTTATTTCATTCCTAATGGGTAACTTGTTTGTGTAGGGTCATTGTTAAGTCATGCAGAATCTTTAATTCCCAACTTTTTGAACGCAGAAGATGTACAGCTCTTAAGGTTATTCAAACCTAACCCAACATTTCTTTTCTCCCGGATTTTTTCACTTGGTTACTAAGATTTCATTTTTCTAGTTCTTTTTTGCATGTAAGGTGCATATAGGTTTAACATGCATCTATTAGTAGTGTTGCAACATCTTCTCCCTGACTTCACTAACTTTGGAACATAGTTAATTTTTTATTCCTTTTTTTATTGCAGGATATTCTTTAACCAATTACAACCACTAATTACTTCTGCTGAATTTGAAGAAAATGAAGTGCAAGTAAGAGTTTCTTCTTTAGTTATTTTCACTTTGTTTCATAGCATTTCTTCACTATAAAAAGTCATTTTTTTAAAAGAAAAGTTAATGCACTGTACAATATATGCCATTTTCTAAAATACAAATACCTTGGCATACGTTTTCTTTATTCAAGATCAGCAAACATCATCAGGGGAATACCGTTTTACAAAATGCAACTTTATTGGCCATACAACCTGAATTTAGAATTGAATACCATACAGGTGTCGTAAATTTTGAAATAACATAAATGATCCGATTCTCACATTGGCTTATTGAGTTTGGTAATGTAATGTGTTCTCAACATAGTGACCTGAGGAAGTAAAGTTTATTCCTGATAGGAGGCACAGAGTCCAGAGGGATACTCATCACTTTTACTGAGAAAGGAACCTCCAAATCTCAATGACAGCCATGGTAACTCAAAGGAGGAAATGTTTGAGGATTCTGCATTCCAAGAAATGGACCAGTTTTACCTCAAAAGCGGGCATGTGGATCATGTTGATGTTGTGATAATGCAAGATACAAGAGAAGGTAAAGTTATATCTGGTGTGAGAGCATCTGAAGGTTTGATAAAGATCCACAGAGATGTTCAGAATGTTGAAACCAGTGGTTCAGATACATGTTCCACTAGAGGAAAGAATGATGTTGATAAAATGTACAATGGTGAGTTCCTAAAAAAGAGTGAGCAAATAAATGAAAGTGAAGTTGGAGGAGATACAGAGGACAAACAGGTCAAAACCATTCATTGTGAAGAAAAGCAACAGAGAAAACGGAAGCGAACTTTAATGAATGATAAACAGATGACAATGATCGAGAGGGCTCTCTTAGATGAACCTGACATGCAGAGAAATGCAGCTTCGATACAATCATGGGCCCATAAAATAAGTGTTCATGTATGTCACATGCACCTCTCTCTCTCTCTCTCTCTCTCTCTCTCTCATACACACACACACACACCCGCCCACCCAATGAAACAGCCCTACCCACCCTTTCCTCCATGGTGATTAGGTTTTTTTTTCCTGTTCCTGCAATAACACATGCCTAAGAAGTTCCTACATTGTGTTTTCCAGGGTTCGAAGGTTACATCTGCACAGCTTAAAAACTGGTGAGGAAGCATTCATATCCACACCTATCTATACCTGCAATACATAGACACATTTGTATGTGTATTTATGGGGCGGGTGTAGATCCCAGAGCTTTTTGTGCTTTCTCTTTGTCATGGAAACTCATTAAGCTTTATGCATTATCAACAGGCTAAACAATCGGAAAGTCAGGCTCGCCCGTGCACGTGCTTCTAAGGCTGTCCGTGCATCACTGGAGGTTGAAAATGCTATTCCAGACAAGCAAAGTGAGCCAGGACTAGGGTACAATGGCTCACCTGAGAGTCCTGGTGAAGATTCTTATGCCCCAAGAAAGGCTGACGGAGATCCTGAAAGCATCTTGGGAACTGGTAATGGCAAAAGCTCTCATACTGCTCAGACGAACTTAATTGTTGTCGGCCGTGCAGATTTTGTCCAGTGCAAACCAGGTCAGTACGTAATGTTTGTAGATATGGAAGGAGAGGAGCTTGGTAAGGGAATAGTGTATCAGGTGCACGGTGAGTGGAATGGATGGAACTTGAAAGAACAAAAGGCATGTGTTCTGGATGTTTATGAACTTAAGGTCGAGAGTGCTGCTCTTCTTCCTTACGCTTCTAAAGCAGTTGGCATCTCCTTTGAAGAGGCTGAAATAAAGATTGGGGTAATGAGAGTGCTGTGGGATTTAAGTAGAATCTTCACTCTTCGACCTCAATGAGTGTACGGATTCTTAGATGGCTGCGGTGAGAGCTCCCTTTTACTTTCAATCTGTAAACTGTACATCTTTTAGACAGGAATTATGAATAAGTTTAGCCCAGAAAAAGAGAGAGATAGGTTCAATTGGAATTTTAGCTTCTTTTTTACCAATATTTTCAGACAAGTAATGTGCAGGGGGGTTACACCCACGGGCTATGGAACTCCTTCAACCAAATCAAAGATGACTGTGTTGAGATTATGTGAACCATATAGTTTGGTTCTTGGCATTTAAACTTTTAACAAAACTAGAAAATAATAAAAGAGGATGCATCACACTCTCCAGCTACATGTAACAGCATCTAATGTACTGTTTTGATATAACTTCATTCATAATCTGTTGCAACCACGATGTGCCTCAAGTTGATGAACAAGTTGATATTTTTTTCATGAACAAATATGGTAGTATAAGTTTGCCCCCTCTATATAAATTTTTGGCCCTGCCATTGAGTGCACTCACTTAGATTGGGTAAAAATAAGGGGGCTGGTTTGAGGAAAAGAGAGTGTGTTGAGTAATCAACTTAAGAAACATATGATTGAACTTCCTAAGATAAGATTAATTTACATGGGAAATTCAAAACAATCCTATATATTTCAACATACAAGAGCGCGTGTAAAAAAATTACTTGGTCTTAATGTAGAGTAAAGGCCCAATATAAGGTCCCTAATGGACTGGAACAAGCAGGTCACTAAAGAATCGTTGGTGGGCCATATCGGCCCAGAATTCAAAATTGAGCATCAAAATTTTGTATAATTTTTAAGTTCACAAGTACCCAATGAATAGTATTTTTCTTGAAGATTTTGCTTCAACAAAAACTGTGTTAAAAAACTCGAATAATATTTGAATCTCACGGTTTTAAATTCATATGTTAACAAAGGCTTAAATCTATTAAGGAGTTTCACATACTTTTAGTGCTTTATGAATCCATTCCTACTAGAACTTAAAAATTCACCCAAAATAACCCTAAGGGAATTATGAATACTTCTATCAATGCTGGCTAGGGTTTTCTTATTTACAAACTGGTTGGTAAACACGGCCGTCCCTAACGAATGAACGGCTCATGTTTGAGCATGATGAATCAGTTCATGCCGACTGGCAACTTCACTAATAGAAAGGGAAAAAATGCGCTCAAACAACTGCGTCTATCCTCGTTGGGATTGGATATAGATAGGGAATCTATAGATCATAGTAACAAAAAAGAAATATCATATCACTTCTTTTCTATATTGATTGAAATTGCATTGCTGTGTTTGTTTCTTATTGTGGAACTTATTATAATTATTATGAAAAAGCAAAATACAAATACTTTTTTTATGTTAACTAATGTGGCAAGCTTCCACGCAAGTGTTGTGTTTAGCGTGTGAATAAATGAGTTCCGAATGATAAGGCTGTCTTTGCCATTAACGTGTAGTAGAGTGGATGGTGCAGTTATTGAAAAGGTGAGCTTAAGTAGCTAACTGGTTTAACGGCGACTTGAGAAGTCCCAACCACATGGTGCAAGACAGGACTGTGACCCGAAGGGATAGTTTAAAATGCCCTTATCTCTTGTAAAACAAGTAAAATAGGCCTAGCCAGGGGCCACACATCCAAACACTGAGCTTTTAAAGTGAATTGACAAATTTGTGTCCTTTTTTTCTTATCATGAATGAGGATAGTTGGGTTGTTCACATGCCTAAAGTACCAGATTTTTAATTCAAGACAGTTAACACAACTGTCCAACCACCTACCTAATCTCTAGTAATGTAGTGGACTGCTGGGCTTGGGAGTAGTTAAAGAGGGTTTTGATGGTTGTTTAACCATCCATGAAATGAGCAATTCATGTAATGGTAGATGACAAGATGTAGTTAAATGGCGTTCTTAATTGATCCAAAAAACAATTTCATGCAATGGGCAAAAAAAAAAAAAAACCACTTCTATGAATCATCAATCAAATCTGTTCTTTTCCTAAGCATATGAACACATAACACAACAGTTTGGCATGCAAGGGTACTACACACTGAACTCTTGATTGAGCCCCAGGTAACATAAATTGGGAGAAATGGCTGTAAATGAGCAAATCTTTGAATAACAGCAAAAGCAGCCAGTCTTCAGCAATTCTCAAACCAAAATTGGATACCCTTACAAAGATAGTGGAAACCATACAAATTTGGAAGTCCAAACTTGTTCTGAAAAATTGCATCATCAAAAGCAATTACACACTATAAATGAATTGATTGTTGTATACTATAATATATTTTACAACACGCTATAAACAAACTCTCCCTATAAATTATCTATATGGTGCCAGCAACCTCTTCCCATTCTAAATTGTACATATATTACAAACCTGGAGACTGAGAAATTGGCTAATAGCTACATCTACCATCCTTGAGCTATGTGTAGTTGTGTACAACAGACAATACTTCATCTTCTGCAACTATCTTTCAAGATACAACAGGAACACAGCATATCAGCCACAGTTGGAAAACTTATTTGATCCAGAATGGGTCAAGCCTGTCAGGGAAATGCAGAATTGCCACTCTGACAAGTTGTAAATCACCCAAATTTTTCAGGTAACATTATATATATGCAAGTGAGCCCCGGTCAAGGTCAGGTTGTGGTCGACCACGAGTTGGAGTTGGTGGTCTTTGAATGTTAAGCTCCTGCAGAGCACCAGAACATGAGTATCATACAAGCCCGTCAAGAGAATTTTTTATGTTTCAAGATTGATTAATCTCCAATAGAAATACACAGCTTGAACATTATTGTAAATACAAAAGCCTACCTGCATCCATGCATCGTCTACAACACGCTCAGGAGATGTCTCTGGAGACTGAAGGGGTGGTGGCAGGGGATGAATTAATTTTGGAACCACGACCAACCCCTGCCAACTACCAGTATAGCTCCAGCATTGTTTGCCGTCCCTACATGTATATGGCACATGAGATTACAAATACTAGGCACATGAAAAGGAGAAATCCCAGAGCAGTTTTACCTACCACAATAGTTTGTTGCAGAAAAAAGAGTTATCAACTGTCCCTGAGCAAACCGTTCAAAACCATCCATTACACATTCATGGGCCCTAATGATAAGCTGTAACTTGTTCTTCTTACAGAATTCTGTGACACGATCAGGCTGCAAGCAGCAAAAATTAAAAATAGTTGGGTCATACAAGCATGCATGGAACAAATTCAAGCACACTACTAGAAAACAGTACCCCTGTGAGTGGGCTCATAGATGAAACAAGTATATGAAGGAATCAAAATTGGACAAGAACATTGCTAGACATAATAAACAAAGTAAAACATAAACAGATGTTAAAAGGGGCTATCAAGACTCAACTCTGAGAATGAATATCTCATACAATAATTTGCAAAGCACATTGCTATCAAAAGAATGCAGTCTAAATTGGTTCCAGCCAAACTATCCCTCCCTTTTGGTTCCTGAATTGTTGGTTATGCCTTTGGCTTGCTCATAATCAACCATGGATAATTAAAAAAATACAATTTGTAGACTATTTTTGGTGGCTCCAAGCTCTCTGACGGCTGACCACTGTAGTATCAAGGACGGTAAAAAAGCAAATTGGATATAGATTTTGGGAACATCCATAACTTAAGAAAAAAAACTAGAACCAATAAATGACAAAATATATTCAAGATCCAGACCAATACTTTCAAATTGAACAATAGCATGCATACCCCAAAAGTGACAAGACCAGGCCCTCTAGCATTTGGTCTCAAACCCTCCACACTATCATTTTCTGTAGGATCAGACCTGTAAACGTAGATCTTATTAGAACAAACAAATATCAACCATAGATAACAAATACAAGATGAATTGGATAAGAGACTACCAAAGGAGATCCATCAAGATTATAGATCCAGCATCCATTGTTATAGGCCTTTCAAGCTTCTCTATCTGTTCTACCGAATGTATAGACCTCCCAATGCCACCATGCATACAGATTATTTTCTTCTCAATAAGTGCAGCAAGCGGAAGATAGTTAAATAGTTGATTAAATCGTGTCCATGCCCATATTCCATCATTCTCTCCCTGCAAGTTCACAAGTTATGAAGGAAATTCACACGCTCAAAAATATAGTTGTATCACATCTGCAAATTCTTCCATACCATTCTCTCGATGCATTCAAGGCGAAAACCAAAGAGAGCATTTATGTCAGCAGCCTCATGGTTTCCACGTATTAAGTGAACATTCTCAGGATACTCAATCTACAAAATCATAACCAGGGAAATAGGGTGTCAAAAATATGTAAATATGACAACAGAACTACAACTCTATGTTGGAATACTATGACAGATGCATGCCTTGAGAGCTAGGAGCAAAGTTATGGTCTCCAAGCTATGCTGTCCTCGATCTACATAGTCACCCAAAAACAAGTAGTCTATATACCTGAAACATAAATAGACAGGCTCATTAAAAGCACTCCAATGCGTTTTAAAAAACTCTTAATTGAAATAGAGAATCAAATGAATCGTCACAAGATGCCTTCTATCAAGTATTACTCGATCATTAATTAGAAGATGCCCTGCACAGGTGACAAGAATCAGAGAGAACATCCAAACAGGCTAAGAGAAACACATGCTTGATCCACAGGAGAAGCTTCTACTCATCCACCTGGCCCTAATCCATTAAAGGATCGATATTGTAGCACATATTTCAAAACATTTAGGAAAAGGCACCGAATCCCAGCCCACAGAACATGGACTGTACCATGCATTATTGTTTCAAGTGCGAAAGTTTTAATCTAGTATCAGTATAGAATTTGATGTTCTACTGTAAGGACCTGAGATTCACAATTACAACACAACTAACAGTCCATAAAATCTAAAGCTGATACAGATAAATGATTGTCCTTAAAAAAAATCAGATTTATTACCGCAAAACCAGCTAAAATATATACCAAATATAGCAGAAGTGCAGAAATCATTTTTATAACGTACGTTATGTCTCCTGCAGTTGAAGGAAATCCATATTCATCAAATAGCCGCATTAAATCACCAAATTGTCCATGAAGATCACCAAATACTTTAATAGGTGCTTTCAGCTGAAGAACTGTGGGCTCATGCATAAAGATTTGTTCAGCAGCATAACAGAGTTCACCCACTTCATAAGAATCCAGGAAAAACCTTCTATTGGCAGGAGCTTTCCAGTTCCGAGGCCGGAGCAGTGTAGAGATAATCTGACAAGGACAACACTGACGACTGACTACGTTGAACTAACACAACAGAAGAAATAACAAAGAACAACAAATCTGAACAAAGCTTGCCTTCTTATGTAAACCCTGAGGAGACCTCTGCCTGGTGAACTTTTTAGTAGGATATGACAACTCATTGTTCAAGGGAATCATTCGTCTGCTCTCATTCTCAAACTGATCCAAAGATAATTGTCTCACCATCCCACCCAAGTTACCAACAGCCTCTTTAGCAACTACAACCTGTGACACAAATAGTATGATTTCGAGACATGAAAAAGGAATGAAAACGTAATATAGGACACTGTTGAAAAGTACATACAGCTCTAGGATGAAGACGAACATCTGCCTCAGTATCACTTCCATCAGAAGTTGTTTCTGCTGCTTGGGAGTTGTCATCTGATACAGACGTCTCTTCAGCTGGAGCAGCAGATGTAGCCTGCACAGCTTGCCAGACAGCATTGGCTGCTTCGGCTTCAGCAGCAGAAGCTTCTCTCAGTTTCTCCATAGAATTTTTGTCCATGCTGCTAAAGATGAATGTGCATAATAAAGTTCTTATAAGAATGGACAGAGTATTAGAGAGAGAGAGAGAGAGATATGGACTAATACCTCATGTTAGGCTGATTCACTTTGGTACTTGTTATTGGCGGTGCTCTCTCAGATGTTATTACTGGAGAATTAATGTCAGGCTGATATGGTGAATTTTCTGCAACCAGAAAATCATCCAGCAGCACATCTGCACAGAATAACATATTTGATTATTATTCCACAATGATAACGTAAAAGAAGGGGGAAAATACAAAAAAAACACATTGAAAGTTTGTAAAACAAAATGAAAAGGACAAGAAAATCATCAGTAAATGCACAGTTCTGATGTAACCAAGCCAAAGATTAGATCCCATAAATGATTAATTTCTTTATTCCATGTACTCCAATAAAGATTTTGAATACCCACTATGATTCCTGTTTTACATGAACTCGAGCTCATGACTTCAATGGTATAAAACAACCTCAACGCAACTAGCTCAGCACTATGCTCAATGGAAAGTGACATAATCTTTGGTATTGAGGGGCAAACCCTAATGGTATAAAACCAAAGGTTGACGAAGAAAGAAGCCATTGTTTCTCTAGAAATATAAGTTCTCTTTTAAAAAAAAAAGATAAATAATTTTTTTTATTTTGTAAAAAAGATAAATAAATAGAGGCAATACATGTCTAGAACAACACTAAAAGGTCCCTGGTTGGACATCGCAAAAACTTGTTTATTGGTGCTTCAGGGTAGGCTCCTGCAGTACATGTTCATCTCATCTGGATATATTTATTTCAAGGGTTTCACTGAAATCATAAAAACTTATTTAAAAAATAAAGTACAACTGAAACTTTTAGTATCTTGCAATATGTAGAGAGGAAGGCCAAAATTCAGAATAAGAATAAATGGTAGTCCACTCTTGCAGTTGCAACTGTTGCTTCCCTCCTAAGAAGTATATTCAGCCCATCCGTTCTTCAAAACCAAAATAGGGATATATTCACTTTTTTAGTTATTCTCTATCTTTCCAATACTACATCAGAAATTTACCTCCCTTGAGACCACCATAAATATATATTCGAACTCCAACAGATGCAGCTGCATGGCGACACCGACGCATAAGCTCCAAAGGAGGATCATATTCAGTGGATCCCTTGCTTGTGCGTGTAGAGGTAACCAGCCCATTTCTATCCAACCAAACTCCAGCAGCAGTGTCCAATACTAGCAAATGAAAGACATAAGATTTTCTGCAGGAAGCATACCATATATGTATGTATATTACAGTGACGAAATTGAAAGCATAGAGATTACCTGCAATAGCTGCTTCACCTTCTACTCCACGTCCTCCTCTGAGGGCACCTCCGGTAACATGCAATCGTGCACCAACAAAAACCTAACAGCAAACAATATCAAGTTCAGCACGAAGATTAAGGCTCAAGATTAGAGAGCTTGTTTCATTAAAGAGATGGTACCAGCATAAAAAACTTAGAATCCCAAACCAACCAACTTGTTTCAATAAACTCTGTAGGCCTATTAAAACTGTATACAAGTACATCACAACAAAGAAGATATCAAAAGATGAATGGAACTAATACAACTCAATAATCTCATTACTTACCGCAGCATGTTGATACCTTGGGGAAGGCGATACACCTGGTGCAAGAGTCCATTCCCACTGACCATTCCTATGCATCAGCAGCCCATAAGCATCTGCAAGTGGCTGAGGAGAAGTACACATTAGAGGATTAGTTCTAAAATGCTTTACCAGAAAGGCCTCAAGATTGAAATTCGTTACACAACCAAATGCACCTCTCACTAACTTCAATTAATTATTAGGTACTCCCAAAGTATGAACACTAGGTACTCTCAAATTAACATGTGATGCCATATCATTAGAAATTGGAGGTTATGTAAGAAATTTTAAGAATGTGTCGTAATATGATAGGATGGGAGTTGGAGTACTGCATCATCCGTATTCCAAGAGCACCTAACAATTAGCTCTAACTTCAGATAGTTATATAAGGGCAAGTAAATAGGATTAGATTCATTGGTTACATGGAAATTAAGAAGTAGCTTCATTACAATTTAAGGCAACAGGTTTTCAAACTTAAGATAAGGGATTGTTGCTGCCCAGGATCGATCTTGGTGATACTTGTGATAATTTTCCCTTCATTCTCTGATAGTTTTCAAACTTTTACCATGCAATTTCACAAACATCATATAATCAACTTCTAGTAGATTCTCACTTTCTCTCCCATTTAACTTCATCATAAGTTCACTCAGTTTAACTGAACTTCTCATTAACACTCCCCAAGTTCCTATCCATGCCAAATCAGTTCTTGCTACATATTTCCCATATGATTTGGAATTAATGCCTTGCTTCTAGTTCCAAATTTTGAGTTGCTTCACTTACATTCCAGTTGGCATGTGGCTTCAAGAGATGATAGTTGATTATGATGTTTAAGCATGCCTCATCAATACTTCATTTTTCAACAGAAAATATCCTGCCTAGTAGTAGTTTACAAAATGCCCCAATTCTGGAACTGTAATGTAATCTAGAAGTTGGATCAGAAAAATCCAAACAAAATGAACTTGAAAACAGAGGCCATAAAAAGTGAATTTAAAAATCTTCTGAAAGGTAATCCATTTAGGTCATACACAGATGGTCAATATAAATTTATATGCAACAGTGAAGGTATTTTATCCCTGTCCCCCAGTTGCCATAGATCAATATATGTATTAATTTAGAAAGATTACTTAAATCTGAAGTACAGTCCAATTAAAATCCTAAAATGACGAAAATGCAGGAATATTTATTAAGAATTGATCACTTCATGTATCCATGTAAGACTATAATGTCATTTACCGCGCCAGAAGTGTCTCTTCCACCACACAGCAAAAGCATGCCATCTGAGCGGGCACTAGCTGTTGCATACCTGCAAGATAAAGTTGAATCATGACTATTCTAAACATGGGCAGTTGAATGAACGTCTATTAATAATTCTGTGATTTCCACCAAACTAAAAACACTCACATTCTAGCAGAAGGTCTATCACCTTCCGGGTTCAGCCTCTGCCATGCATAAGGCTTCTGGGCAGTATCCAAAGCCCAAGCATCAGATAGAACTCTTTTCCCTGACCAAAAAAGAAAAAAAAAAAAAGTTACATAGTTTGTATATGACAAAACGCATTCTCATAGCAGCAATGAGCCAACCGGCACAAACTTTCTCTTTTATGAAACTACTCATGATCAAGCTCAACTCAATAGCTATAAGTAAACACCAAGTCACGATAAGAATTTTTTTTTTTTGATCAGTAAGTCACGATAAGAATTTAGGTGAAGAGAGATTGAGAAATGTTCAATATGAGATATAAGATAGAAGTTAACCATTAAGTGAACAGATCCAACCAATGCCCAAGTGATTTCACTGTAATATAGTACATTTATAAATCTTAGAGAATTAAAGGCCCTTACAGGGTTTAAAGCAAAATCAAAAAATCAAAATACATGTATAATTAAAATAATTTTCTTTTATTGGCACCAGGTGTCTGAGAACAAAGTCCCACCTAATTCCGGGAGTGCATAGGCCCTTGGCAAGGTGTTTCCCGCAAGTGCACCTTGGGTAATTCAAGGGGAAGTTCTCCCAATCCGATGGCCCCTAGAAATTGTTTGCACCCAAAAGGATTTGAGAACCTTAGACCTAAAGGGAGCATACCACCAAGACCAAGGCCTTTTTCCACTTGAGCCAACCCTTAGGGTCTTATAATAATAAAAATATTCAAGTTTCATTGGATTTTGACGTCATTCTCTTCCAACATCGCATGGTACAATTGACTAAAAACCAAAGAAACAATAACGAAATAGATAAAATACAACTGAATGGTGAATTTCCCTCACCGTCGTTGCCACTGACAGTGACAAGGTATCTTTGAGCAACCAAATCTATTACATGGCCATAGCGAGGTCCAGGTCCCTGTCCTTGCACGACCACTCTATGTTCATATAGAAAAAAAAAAAACAAAAAACAAAAAACAAAAAAAGAAAGATCAACAGCAGAATGTAGTGAAAACTCAAGAAACCCAGAAAGAGAGAATGCTGATTAATTCTAGCCTCCTTAGCTCACCGGTGCCACTTGAATTTGTCATTCGTCATGTCCAGCACGTATAGATCATCCGTGGAATGTCCAGCAGGACCTATCCCACCCTAGCCATACACCACCAATCAATAACTATTAATCAGACCATTAAATCCCCAGAAACAAAAACCTCAAAAGCAAAATCCCACTAACGAAAAGCTCGAGAAGTCAAATGTTTTCACATAAGTTTTTCATTCAATCACCTGAAAAACAACCATGGTACCGACTGCAGCTGCTGCATGAGCAGCCCGAGGCGACGGTGGCTCGCCGGCGGGCCTAATTCTGCAAAATTCAAAAGCCCAATTCAGCAAAACTGCGATTCAAAACCAGCTTCACCCAAACCAAACTGGTAAAGAAAAAAAACCAGTAAAACTACCTGGTCCATTTCCTGGTGAGAACATCATAAGAATGAACCGAGTTGGTCACACCGGCTAACCCTACATAAAATCGATTATAAACCGTGAAACAACTTCCACTTAGATTTTGACGCAGAAAGTGCAAATGAAGATTGAATTATAATTACGTACGAATGCCAGGGGCAGAGGAGGCGGCGCCGCCTTCAATGGCGGTGGCGCCTCCGAAGAGGATGAGGCGGGGGCCATGAGATTTGGTGGCGGCGACGGCGGTGAGCGTATGACCGCATCGGGGACCAGGGGCATCCTCGTCGGTGTCCCAGTAGGTCTCTAAGCTACGATAGGTCGGAGCCGAGGACAGCCATGGCTTCGAACCCATCTATTGTCTCTATATTCACGCCTATTTTTTAGGCACCAACCCCAGACCGTAAGAGATATGACGACTAACGGGGAGTCGACAGAAGAATGAGATCGGAGAGAGAGAGATAGAGAGAGAGAGAGAGAGAGAGAGAGGTGGAAATGATGGTGGGCTTGCTGGAAGTGGGGCCCGGGCTAGGCTCCGGACCCGCTCAGTTAAGTTCTTAAATACAGCTTCGCTGTAATGGATCGAAGGAGGGAGGAGGAGGGTTTTCGTTTGGGTTTTGCGTTGAGCTTAGGATCTCTTCGGGGGTTTGGGATTTAATTTTTCTTTCTAAATACATATTTTCTTGGGAGTGATTGAAGGATGGAAAATCAAGGGCGGAGGTCAACCGTTACACCTTTCGGTACAACAACGTTAAACGTAAAGACTAAAGACCCTTTACAATCAACTGCTGCGACCATTTCTGTCAGAAAGGTGGAGAAGGTCGAGGTTCAAGACTCTCCTCCTTGGTATCAATCAATCTCACGTGTCGGTTTACCGCTTTCCACTTTTCAAGAGTCGTGCAATTCAGAAGTTTCATATTTGCATAACACTATATGATTTTATTCATTTATCTTTATATTTTATATTTCATATTTCACATTTCATATTGAATCTTTTACTTCATATTTTATATTATTAAAATATAAAATATGAGAATAAAAGAATAAAATTACATATTTTTAAATGATATATAAGAATATGAGATTTATGTCTAGAATTTTTCCCTTCTAAATACCACGACCACTTCCTCAACTCTTCAAAATCATGCTTTGTGCATCAGATCTTTTTTAATTTTTTTCTGCTCAAATTCGTTTAGAATATGTTATTTGATGGTCTAAAACTTATTTTTAGATCACTCTTTTGATGCACTATCATATGATACGACGTGGTTTATTAAAAGAAAATTAAAAATATAAACATAGAAAAATAGAGAAAATCTAGAGTTTCATCAATCTTTTTATTTTTATATTTTTTGATAGAATACTAATATTATAAAGTATCTACACTACACGCTACTTACGTAATAAAATTAGATTTTGAAGATAAAATCTAAATTTACAAATCAAATCTACAATTTAAGTGAGATGAGTAATATGTTATACACACCGAATTGATAATAAAATAATTCTTTTTTTACGCTCTTTTAGTTTAAATATAATTTTTTGTATTTTTTTAATAAATCACGGGCCACATCAAAATGATCATCTAAATTATAAGTTTAAAATAACCCAATAACAATACTCATTCTCTTAATACCAAATATTTGATAAAAAAAATGAAAACAGAAAAATTTACCCTTTAACACTTTTAAGGGTAATACTCATATATTTCGGTAATACGACAACTAATCAAGTTAATTTTTAATGATTGATGTCGTAAGCATATAAATATGGACGCCTTTTTGGTCAGACGTGGTGTAAAAGTGGCTTTACACCCTTCAATCACAAACCACCACCTCATGATTTTATCAATTGTACAATAAAAAAATTACATGGAATTCAATTTTTTTTAAAAGGAGAATTCTAAAACCCTAAAATATGAATTCTAAACTTTAAAAAAATGCTAATTATTGTTAATAACTTGTTTAGTCAATATTCCATCGTCGCCCTAAGAGGTCGTTAGAATTGGCCAAAATTCAACAAATGGCAACTAAAGTTCGTTGAAATCCAATCATCGATTGTGTAGAGTTGATCAGAATCTTGCGATCAGTCGCCAGATTCCTGCCGTTGGAGTTCGCCGGACTCCAGTGGCAAGCAACCACCATTAATATTTTTTAAAAAAAATTATAAGTCTTAATTGCAATTGGGTTAATTTATTTTAATTATGATGAAAAAGTTTACGTATGAATGGCGTTGGAAGAGTTTATTCAACGTTAAAAGGTCAAGAGATTTATGGAAGATTTTGTGAGTGGACTATCCAAGAAAGTGGGAAGAGATACGAACATTGCTGATTGGAATTGCATAGATATATCCTATGATTATTCAAAGTCGAGCGGTTTTGGATCATACAGCATAAGGTCTAGTTTTCAAATGGAAGAATCAAGTTCAACCCCACTCCCGTATACAAAATAATAATTATTATTTGAAGCATTTGTTGGGTTACAAGGGGAACTCTGGAATTATGCAGCCAGGCAAAATTTGTTATGCAGTTATGTTTTGGATAATGTGTACCATATGAAAAGAAAGAAGAAAAATCATACATTCATTATGAGCTTTTTTTTAATCGAGTCTTTTCCACTAGTAAATTTGTATAAAGAACACATCATCTGACATTGAAAAGTTGATTTTCCGAAACTGATCAAAAGAGGTAAGTAATGAGTCATTTGAGATTTTAACACAATAAGCTTAACAGGTCGTGTTTGAGTTGACACATATAATATAATATATATATATTGACACGACACAAACATAACCTGTTAACACGATTTGACACCCCTACTAAAGATAGAGAATGATAAGAGGCACATCATCTGCACTGTTAACATGACAAGAGCTCAAATATAAGAGAAGCTCAACACTTTATATTTTAATATGATCTGTCAACAATATGAAAGTGTGTTATTCACGCTGATTCATTACAACTTTATATTAAATTCAAGTTCGTATATTGTAAGACCTGAACCACGATCCCCTAAAGAAGGGTCACCACAGAGGAGGCCAGTCTCGGTGTGAGGTCCACATGCTGATGGCTATTTCAGCATATATAGAAAAAGGCTCGCACTTTCCGGGTTTAGCATGTGATACAATCACTTTCTACACAGCAAATAAAATTGTCAACTTGGCATAAAAAGTGCTTATTTGTCTTTCACTTTCAAGACAACATGAAGGGTGTCAAGACAAGCATCATAGATCATTTCTCAGACGGTTCATGACCCCCCTGCTGATTCCTAACTACATTACAACTACCTAGTGGTGCTGAAATTTGGGGACCCAGGTTGCCTTTCTCCAAAGGCAAACACAGCATCCAATCAATAAATAATCATCTGAAATTCAAAACAAAAAATATCTTGGCTTTTGTCAACTTGAGATGTAATCTGTTTTCTGAATCTGGCTCCACATGAATCCCAAGATTGGTGCTGCGCACAGGCCATCCACATGAGCAATTGTCAAGATGGAAGGGTGTCCAGCCAACTTTCACTGTCATGCTTCTCTTGAAGGATTTGCAGAGGGTAGATTCCATGCAAGGCATAAACTTTTGTCATATGACTTGCCACTAGCAAAGCACTAACTTAAGAATACTTTATGGTAGCCAAAAAGGCAGGCTACATAGATTCTGTTCCTATTAACTAATTGCAACTTCTGAATTCTCCTTTCGGAAAGCAGGATCTTTTTCCAGCCTGATGTCGCTAATAATATCTGATAAATCTATTAGCCAATCCAGTAATCTTCCTAATAGGAAAGAAACTGAAAAGCATTAGCCATTGATCAGGGCCATGGATTAGGAAACTTTGCATCAATCTTGTTGATTTCAAATTTTCAACATTTCAGATATTAGCTCAACTTTGAATGCATTGAGAATCTCCCAAAGCTTCCATAACTTAGTAGCCCCAAACACAGCACTTGCAACAAGAGGATGTCTCAAAACAAATGCTGCCAAAAGAACAACAAATGATTACTAAAGAAATCGGAATTTGACTGAGATATAAGGTATATCATACTAAATGGCAGCCCCATCTAAAATATGTTCCAAGGACAGCATTCTTTCACATCTATAGATATTTGTAGAACTATTATCTAGAACTAAACACATTCTAATCTTAGAGAATCCATCAGTTGAGAAAGCTCCCTTCATTTTGTAAGTAATGGGTTTCAAATACAATGCAGAGACAGCTTCAGAAAATGAGGCCAGGAGAGAACTAAATTTTAGCTGCTCATTGGGAATATATTTCTAAAAGGTAGAATGATTTTCTCATATAAAACTCTATATTTTCTGTGGTTTTATCTGCTTTCCATGATTACACCTAACATGGCATTTGTTGATATTATTCTTATGAAACCTAGCTAGGCCTTAAATTGCTGTTGTCACTTTCTTTGGAAAGTATTATCATACACTCTCTAGCCCAGCTGGTGTGGACATCCTATTAGAGCCTAAAACCATGTTCAAAGATACACAAATGGCACTTATGCTGAGATGAATATATAATAGTTTTTCCTTCCTAAAAGTCGCTTCTTCCATCACTGTAGAGTAGCATTTACATAAACTTTGGGCTTTCTTTCGGAGGATCATTCTGTATCAAGAATGTTAATATCCAAAACTTGAACCTACTGCAAAGACCAACCTAGTATATCTGAGCATGCATAGACAAGCTGGCAAGAAATCATGAGAGATTTCTTCTAATTCATACAAGTGGAGAACCAAAAGATAGTTTCTAATTAGAATCTTATCCCAATAAATAGAGAAATGAAAACATAGATCAAACAATATACAATGAACGAAACCCGAATTTGAAACGAGTATTAAAATCTAATAATGTGTGATAAGGTGAAGATATTGAAATCCAAGCACAGAAAGAAAAAGGAGAAACGGTTGGAGATGCAGGGGATCGAACCCTGTACCTCTCGCATGCAAAGCGAGCGCTCTACCATTTGAGCTACATCCCCTTTGAATATCTAATATAAGAAAATATTTATTTTGTTTTTCCTATTTTCCTAGTTTCATCGCAAAAATTGAACAATATCATGAACTACAGTCTACAGTTCTTTTTACAATGAGTGCTTAAACTATATTATTTTAATTTTTATTTATAAATTCTGACGAACCAATATGGAGCTTAAATAAAAGATCTTTTATATAGTTTATGATTATATTCATAGATCTCTATGTTAAAACTTATATTTATGATAATTTAAATGGTTTTAACGCATTAGGAACATGATTTCCTCTTATCCTTTTAAATATTTAGAATTTCTTATTATTAAATTAAGAATAATGCCATTAAATTAATAAATATGAAGTTATAATGTTTACGATATTGTAGGGGAAGAAACAAGTCACAAGTTATATATTGACAATAACTACTGCTATTTTTTTTTTTTTTTTTTTGAAAATCAACAACTACTGCTATTGAGTTAACAAGAAAAAGTTGTTGCTATCCAACTTCTTAATTTATTTAATTTTTCGGTCGGTTCAACGTCGAGTTTGAAAAAAAAAACCTACTTTATAGCGCCATTGACGGTTGTGCAACTATGCCGCCCGTAGGTGATGACTGATGACTAAATTTTAGATTGTGTATGAATGTTGAATTGAGTTGAATTTTCTATAAATTGTAGTGAGTTGAGATGGTATAGTGAGTTCTATAGGATCCATTTATGGTGAGTTTAAATGAGTTTAGATATATTTATGAGAAGTTGAAAAAGGTTGTAGATCTCGCGTGTAAAGAGGTGTTGAGTTAAAAAATATTGTGGATCCCATATGTAAAAAAGTTTTGAGTTGAGATGAATTTAGTGATTTAAGAGTTGGTGTTTAAATATTAGAAAATATCTAAATCTGAACTGAACTCAGCTGAGTTCAGTCAAGGAACCAAACGCAATTCATTTTAGTTTTTCTAACATTTTTTTAAATATTTAAAAAAACACACAAATTCACTAGTAATAACATTTGTAACCATTTATAAATAAAATAAAATAAACTAGCAGTTAAACTCAGGAATGAAACCCATGAGACACACTAGTATTTTCTTATAGAAAAATACTACTTTGTCCCCTCATTTTACTCTCTCATTTTGACACTTAATGTATTTTTATTTTTTTTACTTAATAGTTAAATAAGTGACTATTTATGTATTGATATTTTTTTATTTTTTAAAAATATTTTAAATTATAAAAAAATATAATTTCAAAATTTTTTAAAAAATAAAATATTAAATTTAGCCTAGCGGTCAGTTGAGCGGGCTACTTAGGACGGTAGAGTAACCCTACTCTTTTACTATAATCTCAATTCAGCTATTAGAGATTTTACTGTGGGATGTGGTCCTAATGTTGTCGATGTTATAAGCTCCATATCTGCTATGCTTTCTGCCATTACCACTCTTAAATGAAATTTTTGGCTTTTTTGTACATTAAAAATAAAGCATGTTCCTGGCACCTGTTCTCCAAACCAGTTAGATTTTAGGGAAATGTTTTTTGAACCGATGAATTAGATCATTGTTTTGTACCGATTCTCTCTACTTCTATTTTTCTTAATAGTGAAGGAAGTCAATATTATTGAATTTATTTTTTATTTTTTTAAATATCTAAAGATATTAAAAAAATGATTGGAAATATAGTGATCAGTTGGTAGCATATATAAGCGACCTCATTGATCCTTCTCGATGTGGTTTGTATTCGACTAGGAAAATGTCTTCAAGTATTAATTAAATTATTAATTAACATATGGTTAGAATAATTAAAAAATTTTAAAAAAAATTAAAAAATTATTATTAAAAAATAATCTTTTATTATTATTTTAACTAATAGATGGATAATCTAATGTGGAGTTATATCTTATATGATAAAGGTACAAGGCAAATTATGTGATTTTAGACAAATTTCAACTTTAACTTTATATAATGGTTAAGTTATTAATTATAAAATCATTGAAAACGTGTCAGCTAGTAATTCTGATAATTAAAATAAAATATATTTATTTTTTTTAAAAATAACCACCAGATCTGCTAATATGACAAAAAACAAATTCTAAAACATAATAAAAATGTTGAAAACAAATAATATTTTATTATCATATAGAGTTTAGATAAATAACTCAAGATATAATTAAGTTTTGAATGGAGTAGTATTAACAGGACATTCAATGCAATGCTAAATTAGCCGCTTGAAATACATGAGAAAAAGTCGAATATATAGAATTAGAGCAATAGTAGTAGGTTCAATAAAGTTTGGTCAAAATTTAGTTAGAAAATTCACTTTTACAAATTTAGATAGTCACTTTGCAACAATACCAAATAACAGATTCAACAAATCTATCACTATTCTATTAAAATATTGATTTTGATGTTTTCTTTGATTTTAATTCTAATTGTAGTTTGAATATTTATTCATTATTCAAAATTTTCATATTAATTTTTTAACGTTCATATTATTCAAACGGATAAAAAATTTTCACCATTTTTTTTTTTTATAACGGTCATATTTTTTCAATAGTCATATATTTTCAAGTATAGTATAAATACAAATTAAGTAAACAGCTACGCAAAAGATTAAATATATTTAAGAAATAAAAATTAGGAAATGTAGTAGATAAGATGATAGGAATAAAAAAGTAAGACAAAATGGGAATTTTTTATACCAAAATAATATTTAGCTAGCAAGTAAATTTAACAAATTTAACCAATAGAATTGAGTCCACTACTAGTGCTCTAAGAGCTGATCGTCAGTGCAGAGGATTGAAGCACATAGAATACCGGATCCAGAAGAAAAGAATGATTATGCTTTGGTTTTTGTCGGTGTACGCGTATAAACAACATACCGAAATGAATGCCATTAATCTAATAATTACTCTAAAAGGTCTTAAAGTTTATTAAAAAAAGTTAAAAAGAGAAAGTTAAAAAGAGTTATAATCCCAGTGCTACTCTAAGTCATATTAATGGTAAGTTTATTTTTGTGAGATATTTTTATAATTAAGATATTTATCATTTAGTTTAGTTTGGTGTTACTCACAAATATTTCACCAACATTTGAACAAATTATTTTTCAATTTTTTTAAAAATATATATATATCTGATATTATATAGAAGATCATAAGGTCCCGTTTGGATACAGAAACAGTTTTATCTGATCTGATTTCATAATTATAATTTTTTCAAATTTACATACAAAATATAATAAAGAATTTAATTTTTTTAAATTCTAAAATAATAATAAGATTTTAATAATATTTTATTCAACTTTTAACCTTCATTTAAAACTATTTTATCTCATCTCACTATCCAAACAGAGTCTAAAAAGACGATAGTTAAAAAGTTTAAGGATATCATTTTTTTTTTCTAGAAAGAAAATAGGTAACGAAATTTGTAATGTGATTACATGTTCCTCTTGAGAAAAGTTGGGAGGCTGGCACACTGGTTTTTGATCTTCAAGTTTGAAAAATAAAGTTGAGATAATCTTGTCCATGACTTTTCAGTCCACTTTCTTCAATTCGGTTATTTCCTGTTAAATGCCTACAGTAGTTAAAATGAATCTGCCCAGTAGTTAATTTCTGCAATTAATTATCCATCATTATTCATTTATATATCCCCAATAGAGAGGCTTTCTCTAGTTTCAATCAAGATATTATTTTACTTTTTTAAATTTAGAACACTTCACACAAAATCTAAATAATCTATTAACAATTATATTCATGAGGCGAGGAACTAACCGCAGGCGACTAATGGCCTAATCATGTGGGGGTCTGCCCATGATAAAACAAGTAAACGGTGGGTAAGCCACAACACACCACGTCACTACTAGATTCGAACAGCTTAACCGCTCTCTGTCCGAAATCATTGCCAAATAATCTTTTCACGATCAACCGACATAGAGGGAAATCCGGGCAAAATATGCGCACCAACCTACCCTGTTAACGGTCAAATTAGGCCTCTAGATAGCGGTGTTAAATCGTATTAACGAATTATGTTTGTATCGTGTCAAGATATATATATTATACTATATAGGTCAATCTTAACCTAACTTGTTAAGTTTATCGTGTCAAAATCGCAAATCCTAACCCAATTCATTAAGATAACGAGTCGTGTTGTGTCGTGTCAATCTGTTTTGACCCATTTATGTAAATGACTTGAACAAACCTGAAATTAACTCGTTTGACCTAATTAAGTTTAACATAATTTTATATAAATATTGAAATCACAATATCTATAAAAAAAATATAAAACTAACTACAAGTCTAAAATTACAATTCTAAACAAGAAAAATATTGAAATTAAAATTTCAATAATTTTATTTTTAGGTATAAGGGTATAATTGTAATTTCAACTTTCTTAACGGGTCATAACGGGTTGACCCGTTATCAACCAGTTAAGCAATCATGTCTTAACAGGTCAACCCGTTTTGACCCAAACCCGTTAAGGCTAAACCCTAACTCATTTTTATCGTGTCGTGTTCGTGTTGGATTAATGAGTCGTGTCATATATTGTCACCCCTACTCCTAGGTTGCATTAAATTCCTAGAATTAAGCTTTCAGAGGCATTACCGTGTCAGATCTAATAAATCATGCCCTCAGAGGAACAATGTCATCCTTAGCTCTTGTATCTATTCGAAACTCATCTCTATTTATTATTATAATTTTTTTTAGATTTTTATACGAAATATAATAAATAATTTAATTTTTTTAAATCTCAAAAAATAATAATATTAAAAATAATATTCTAATAATATTTTATTTAACTCAACTAAAACCATCTTAACTCATCTCTAAATTCAAATGGGACTAATTTCTTATCATCTATAAATAGATCAATAGGTACATCCTGAAAGCTCTCTTAATCCTGAACTTTCCATAATGACATCACTTGCACTGACTTAATCATTAAAGGATTCCTGTGTTTAGGACCCCGAGCTTTCGTTCTTGCTATGGAACTATCGCTCAACTCAAATTGCGTTAGCAATTTGGCACAATCTATGGGATCTCATTCGTAGAAAAACCAAGGTCCAAATGCCTGCAACCTTATGCTCACACATAATTTATGACCAAGATGTAGTTTTGATGGACAATGGTAGTAATAAGTTGTATAGGAGATTTGCAAAGATGAAGGAGAAGCTGCAACGCATGGCACTAAAGATGTAAGCCTTGCAAAAAGAAACAAGGCCTTGAAGCGGGGGGAGGTCAACTCTGAAAAAAGAGAAACGCAAGAGCAAGACAGACATCATGACGAAAAGTTCCAAACCGAAAGGGGAACATCCCAAAGTGATCAAGACAAGAAGAGAAAGATACATGATGACCTACGTGATCTCATTGAAAAATACGAGGACATGGCAAGGTGAATTGGGGCGTCTTCGTCGGTTGACAACTTACTAAGTAGCATAGATCAACCATATAGTAGGGAGATAATGGTGGCCCCTTTTTTGCCGAAATTCAAGGTGCCACAAATATTCATTTATGATGGGTCCAAAGATCCGGTGGAGCATCTGGAGACCTTCAAGGCCCATATGACCCTCCATGGATTTTAGGGAGAAACTGTATATAGGCTTTCCCTTTAACCCTAAAAGTTGCAGCATGAAGTTGATTCAGGAGTTTACAAGCGGACTCTATAACCAATTTTGAGGAGCTAGGCTGTCAATCTCTGATGCAATTCATGGCCAGCAGAAGGAGGAGACGATCGGCTGCATACCTCCTCACCATGAAACAACAGAAGGATGAAAGTCTAAAGGCTTCTCTTACCATGTTCGACAAATAAGTCTCACTGGTGACGATTAGGACGTAAAGATAACCTTGGTGTCCTTTTTAGGGGGAGTCTCGCCTAGGAGCCCCATTCATGATTGAGTTGGCAGGAAAGACACCAGTAACTTTATAGGAGTTCATAGATAGGGTAGACGACTTCTTCAATGCCGAAAGCATTTTTAAAGTGTTGACCAATCCTCGAAGGGTTGGAGATAAACAATGCTAATAAAAGGGAAAAAAAGGTAGGCAAGAGTGGAATAAGGCGAAAAAATGACGAAAAGATCAGAGGCAACTAGTATGACTAGAGAAAAGAAAATGGCTCTCCCCCACATTATCAAGGTTCCAGAGCGGCCCACTCAAGCATGAACAATAACCAACCAATTGGTGAGATCAAAACAATAATAGGAGGTTTCACTGGTAAGGCATCATCATCTATAAGAAAGGCCAGTACAAAGAAGCTTTTGCTATCGACATGCCTGCGAAACATGCCAAGGTTGAATAGACGGCTCCCATATCCTACAATGCCGAGAACTGCAAAAGTGTGCTATACCCGTATGACGACGCTTTGGTGGTGATGCTATTGGTTGTAAACTACACTACTCGTCCGATTTTGATTAACAACAGAAGTTCAGTTGACGTCCTCTTCTGTGATGCCTTTTTTGAATTTGAGCATCAATCGGGATAGATTACGGCTAGCCCAGACACCATTGAAATGGTTTTCAGGGGAAACGATATAGCCAGTCAGTGTTAATCGCATTACCCATCACGGCAAGGATTGGGTCCCACATGTCCACGGCGATGACAAAATTTTAGTGGTGAAAGCTTGTTCATTGTACAATGCGATCACTGGTCACCTGATGGAAGCCTCACTCTCACTCACGTGTTTGTGGTGTGTTGGATGGTTGAATCTAGGGTTACCTCAAGGCAACACAAAGATTTCAATGGGTTGGTTGGTGAAAATTAAGACTAACTCAAACTAGCACTTAATTCTCAAACGATTGAAAGAGAAAGTTCTCATTCATTCAAAATAGTTTAATTATGAATTACAAGCCAAAAGGCCAAATATATAGTAGTAGGGTTTGGCTAGTCCTCCCCCAACCTCTTTTGAATTCCTAATCCCAAAACAAATCAAACTCTTTGAATTCCTAATTCCAAAACAAAACCAACTTTTTGAATTCCTAATCCTAAAACAAATCAAATTCTTAAGTTGAAGGAAATAATTCAAATGTCTAAAATAATGGAAATAATAGATAAATTCCTAAAATAAAGGACATGTGGCTTAAAATTAAGATATTTGTCATCTTGTCATCCAATCCCTAAAATCAAGGAATTGGCCAACACTTGAGACTCCTCTAGTTGCACTTGTTTTGAATGCCCATCACCTCACCACCCGAACCGTGCATGCATCCCAATGCAACCCTCCTAGCCTCTGCGTGCCTAGCTCGGCTAGTAGCATTGCGAATGGCTTGTCTTGCATCTCCATCATCACCCCACAGTGAACAAGATGAAAGCCATCACGTCAACATACTACTTAAAGATGAAGTTTCGATGAACAAGGATATATTCACATGGAGCCATGAAGACATGACTAGGATAGACTCAAAAATAATATAGCATCTTCTCTGTGTTGATCTCCACACCAGGATAGTCTAACATAAGGAGTGGAACTTCAGCATAGAAAAGTACACTACAATAGCAGAAAAGGTAGACTACCTACTAGAAGTAGGCTTTATCTAGGAATCACATTATCCGGAATTGCTCTCTAATGCAATGCTGGTAAAGAAGCTGAGCAGGAAATGATGAGTGTGTGTGGACTTCATCGACATGAATAAGTCATGTCCCAAATATAGCTTCCCATTACCAAGGATCAATTTGATCATGGATTTAGCCATAGAGCATTGGATATTGAGCTTCATGGACACTTACTCTAGGTACAACCAAATAAATCTTTGTGAAAATGACTAGGAAAATACATCTTTCATAACAAATAAAGAACTATACTGCTACGTAGTAATGCCATTTGGGCTAAAGAATGCAAGGGTGACATACCAGCAACTCATTAACTACATGTTAAAACAACAGATCAAGCGCAACATGGAGGTATACGTGGATTATGCCCTAGTTAAAAGTAAAGAAGACAAACAACACATGCCAAATTTAAAAGACGCATTCTCCGTCTTACGGAAGTACAACATGAAGCTAAACCTAGCCATGTGTGCATTTGGAGTTGGCTTGGGAAAATTTCTTAGTTTTCATGGTGTCGAAAAGGGGAATTGAGGCTAACCTGGAGAAAGCTCAAACAATAGTGGATATAACATTGCCACAAAACTTGAATGAAGTGCAAAAGTTAGCTGGTAGGATCATAGCATTGAATAGATTCATATCAAGGTCTACTAATAAATGCATTCCCTTTTTTAAAATATTGTAGAAGCACAAAGAGTGGAACAACGAATGCAACAAGGCTTTCAAACAATTGAAAGCTTACCTATCCAATCCCCACTTGCTGAGCTAGATCAAGCAAGGAACTATGTACCTATATCTCTCAATAATGCCAGAATTGGTAAACGCCATATTAGTGAGGGAAGAAGGAAGAATACAAATTTCGATGTATTACATCAATTGAGCCATGAGAGGATCAAAGGTGAGAAACCCGCGAATGGAGCTACTAGCGCTTACCTTGGTAATGGCAACGCACCGATTAAGACTGTAATTCTAGGCATATGCCATGAAGGTACTAACAAGGTTTCCACTAAAAAATGTCGTGCATAGGCTAGACACATTGGGTGTGATGGTGAACTGGTTGATTGAGCTCATCGAGTTTGATATCGATTACCTACCAAGAAGCACAGTGAAAGGGCAAGTCTTGACAAATTTCATCGTTGAGTTCATCAGCTTTCTGAAAGACTCTTAGATCACCCTGACGAGGAAGTCATGGTTAATGTATGTCGATGGCACCTCCTGCCACAATGGCAGAAGAGTAGGCATTTATCTCATAACAGAAACGAGCGAGGAAGTTCACTTCGCTATGAAGTTAGTATTTGAGGCGACCAACAATGAGACAGTATATAAGAAATTATTGATAGGACTTGTTGTGGCCAAGGGATTAAGCGCCAAAGAGGTTGAGGTGTGTGCAAACTTGAATCAGGTGATGGGAGAATATATAAAAAACAAGTGATAGGCTAAAATTGTATATACAACAAGTGTGAGATTGGCGTGATTAGTTTCAATATTTCACCATTAAGCAGAGATAACACAAGACGAAATTTGGTGAGTGAACAAGCTTGCTCAGGCAGCTTTAGGGATGGAAGAATCTTTCTCCCATGGGATGTAACAACTCATCTAGAAACCCCGTCTATAGGAGGTGAAGTGTCGACAATAGGGATTGCAATACCCGAATGGGTGTAGGACGTGTCGAGATATCTAACCACAGGTGAACTTCCGAAAGAGCGAACAATAACGAGGAAAGTAAGGTCCAAGGTGGCTAGATTCACCATCGTGGGTGGAATGTTGTACAAAAGAGGGTTTCCTGCACCATTCTTGCTCTACATACCCAAGAGAGAAGAAGAAGCTCAGTATGTATTGGCAGAAATCCACTAGGGATCTATGGGAATCATTCCGACGGTAAGGCCTTGGTGCAAAAGGCCATGAAAGTAGGATAATTCTGGCCCCACACACTCAAAGATGTAGAAGAGTTTGTAAAAAAGTCTACGAAGTGCCAATTGCATGCAATCATGCCACATAGACAACCTAAGGAGCTGGCTAAGATATCGACACCATGACATTTTATGCAATGGGGGATAGACATTGTTGGACCTATGCCACTTGGAAAGGGGAGTGTCAAGTTTACTATTGTCTCCATTGACTAGTTCACAAAGTGAGTAGAAGTTGATGCGTTAGTGACCATCACAACAAGCAACATCATAAAATTTCTCTATAAGTTTGTTGTGTGCCAGTTTGGGATACCATGGTTAATAATATCAGATAACAAATGTCAGTTCAACTGCGACTAGTATAGGGGCACATAATTGGAGATCAAATTCAAGTATTTGTCCCCCAGTCACCCTCATGCTAAAGGGAAAGTGGAGGGGGCGAACAAGAATATGCTTAGTATGTTAAAGAAGAGACTGGCGAACTAAAAAAGAGTGTGGGCGGAAGAACTACTGGGAGTTTTGTGGGTGTACAAGACCACCATAAGGACCCTGACTGTGAATCCTAGCCTCAAGCCCAATATTTTGGTTTACTATCTTTTGTCATTGTGGGCCTGGCCCATGTAGAAGCCCAAACTAGGACCTAAAACCCAGCCCCTTACTCTGTATGACGTCATTTTGGCTTAAAAGGTTAAAACCTAAGTTTTTCCTTCTTCCTCTTTTCTTTCCTTTCTCTTTCTGTTCCAGTGTTGAACACTTGCTCTTCACCCTTCCCAACCGTTGCCTTCTACCCCATGATAAATGGTCAGTTATGCGGTATTAATACTCTTAAATATCTTGAGTTAAAAGAGCTTAATGTGTTAAAATAAGAATATTAATTAGATAATGTGATTTAACCTTGTTTGACATGTGAAATGAATTTTCTTGTCCTTAATTAAATTCAAATGGGCTCACATAGCTTATGATGTTACAGGAGTTAGAATTTGGAAAGAAGTTATCATAAGGAGGCCCATGTACAAGAGCTGAAGCCCATGAGGATTCCTGAACTTCCTAATAGAAGGCCACGTGCAGAAGGAAATGGGGCGCACGTCTCATGCCTCACGCCTCACGTCTCACGCCTCAAGAGTTGGGAAGTTAGGGGTACGCCTGATGCTTATGTGCAATAGTTGGGAGTGGAACGAAAAGAGGGTAGGAGCTACTACATACGTTCGTGGAGCTGCAACTGGGATGTGCAAGCGTGAAGTTGGAGGCACGGATGTTTCATGAGAGGGATTAGCATGAAGCATAGGGGCAATTCTTCGAATATATATTCGGCTAGTTTTTATTTTTTTACACATCCCATATTTTTATTTTTCCTGCTTTGGTTTAGAGAGGCGATTTTGGCATTTTTATGGTTTATTTTCTTTTGAGCATTCTATTATTTTATGAGGATGATCTGTTAAGTTTTACAACTTGGGTTGCGGTAAACACTTTCTTTTATTTGCAATTTTGCTAGATTTCTATAGATTTCAAATTTCTTGCCTTGCTTTGTTTGAGACCAAGTTTTGGAAAAATGATGTTGGATAGATTATCTTGCTCTTATTCTTGTTCTTGTTCTGTTATTGACATGAGGTACAACAACCCTTAAATTAATCAAGGTTTCTATTAGCCAAATGTTATAGTGAGATTGGTTGATGCTATAGTGAGGATATTTTGTGTTAAGAACCGGCACATATACATTGGGTGTATACTATTTTTTAATTTGTGATCTGTTAATACCTTGATTGGGTTAATAGAAAATAAGTAGTGCCCATAATTCTTGTGGAGTGTAGAAATAAAGGAAGCCTAAAACCGTAGACCCAAGTGTTTGTTAAATCATTTCTTTGGAACTGTTATTTTCAACTTTATATTAAAAATTCTATTTGTTACTTGTAGAAATTAGAATTACAATTTTTCATCGTTTAGAATATTAAATTTTCAGCAGCTATTTCTTTTATGATTTAATCCATCTTTCTAAGATTTACAAAACCGAAATCCTCAAAGCACAGCCTTATATTTCACTTTCATTAAATCTTTCTTTGTGAATATATTAATATCCATTTTGCTCAATGTTTATACATAAATGAAAAAATACAAAAAGAAAGAATTTTATACTTCATTTTACTTCTTCACACTTCTCATACATCATCATACTTTCTAATTTATTTCACAAATGCTTTGATAACCCTTTGTCTTTATGAAATACGATCTTGGACTTATCCTTGATACAACTTGACACTTCTACACTTGGAAGCACATTTGAGACCGAGTCACCCCACTTCGTCAGCACCATCGCATAACCGCCACACCAAACTTGTCGTTGCTAGTAGTCATCGATATCTCTATTCCTCGATCCCTTCCCCCCCCTCTCTCAGTCACCTCCTAACTTTTGCTCAGTTCCTTACCGCAGTGTTGTTCCAGCAACCGCCTCTCTACCGCCTTCGTCTCTATGATGCGCCACCACTACTCATCACCAATCAACCTCAAGCCCCAACAAATGCCTCCATCTTAGTCATGCCCTTCTTCCCATAGATCTCTCTCTCTCTCTCTCTCTCTCTTAGGGTTTTACTTACCGCCACCAACCATCTCTAGTCCCTCTTCCCATTCCCTGATTTCATCAAATCTGCCACCCACAAATTTTCACACGAGTGTTGTTTTGCCCTAAAACTACCACTGTCATTGTCGTGCTCCGCCCCTCTTGATGCTATCATAGTAAGTTGTGTGTCACTATGTTTTCATATTAATTTTTAGCCACCATCAATTTTAACTAACTGTTTCCATCTCGCAGCGATGCGCACGCACACATGAGATACCTTAGACAGAGTGCTCGATCATCCAAGATTGCCTTCCGCGTTGTAAGTAAAACCCTAGGGTGACCCTTGAAATAATGACATTGGAAAACTATTTAATTGTGTTGTTACAGTCTGGTTGTGTTAGAATTCTTAGCCGAGGGTCGGGTGAAGCATTGGGAATCACGTGTAGTTGTGATTTGTGAATCTGTGTATTATTCGGCCATTGGTTGGTGTATAATTGCCATGTCATCCAATATATGTTTGTTCACACATCTACATTATCAATTATTGTTATTTACCTTTATTGTATTAACTGTGTTGTGATCTATGTCTATATTGTGATTATTTTATCAATTGTGCTATATTCTCTGGTTGTGTTGTGAAACTGGAAAACTGTGTTCTTAGTGTTAGTTATCAAAAACATGTTTTGTTTTTGTGGGTGGGTACGTATTATGACCTTAAGTTGAGATGTGATATTATCTTAGTGAAGCTCTTCTGATTACTCGGGAGTGTGTAAAACTGAGTGACGTCCCCTTGGACGAGACGATAACACTCTCATGCTGACTCTGTGGCCTCTCCACTGGCAGAGGCTATACTAGGTCACGTAGGCGCTAGGCGTGAAGCTAGATATCGCTTGTTATAAAGTCACACACATGGTCGTTACCTTTGGTGAGATGAAGGGAGCCATGGTGCGAGGATGGTTCCTAGGAGAGACCATGGTGCATGCTATTATTAAACGGATGCTTTAAAAATGGATATGTGGATTTCTAAGTGTGTGGTTTTTTTGGGACTATTGAGAAAGAAATTGGTTTGGTACAAATTTTATAATGCTGAAATATCTCAATTTTCTCCTTTACTATGAAACGTGTATAATTTTCAGTGTTTGTATTTTTTAGGTGTCATTATTCTGGCTTTACTTACTGAAATTGTGAAATCTCACTATGGTGTCCCCACCTGCAGTTCCTTTCTGCAGAACCGTTGACTTTGATGGAGAGGATGGTTATGAGCTTGGAGGATCGGCACCGCTTGAGGAGTAAAGACATGGGTACATTTCCCCTTATGTAGCGTTGTTTGGTGTTTTCCTTTCATTTAGTCGGATGGTTGTATAAATTTTATGTCAGGGACTGGTACACTGGTGGCTTATAGATATTTCGTGTAATGACGTAATCTTAAATTTTCTAGTACTGTTAGAATTAATTGATTGCCTTTTTATTTTTCTGATGTGAATTAATTGTACACATTTATCGAGCATGTGAGCAAACACTTGTTTTCACGTTATGCTAGGGGTGTTTGACCCAAGCGGCCAACATCCCGACGTCATGACTCTCACTAGAACCCAAGTAAGGGTCGAGGGTGCCACACCAACCGAGGAAACCCCATTCATGATGACCTATGGAAGTAAAGTAGTAGTACTTATTGAAATCAGCGTGCCAAGTCACAAGGTCCAACACTACTGCAAAGAATATACAACAGGGACTTGGAAGGAAAGCTTGATCTACGGAAGAAAGAAGATAGGAGGTGGAGCTAAAGGCTGCAGCTTATAAGAAAAGGACCATGCAATACTTCAACAAAAAAGTCAAACCCGATCATTCAAAGTTGGGGACTTGGTGTTAAGGGAAGTAAGAACGACGACTAAGAAGAACAAAGAGGGAAAGCTCGGACCTAGATGGAAAGGACCATAGATAGTAGTAGCAATCAATAAATCAGGCTCTGACCACCTAGAGCACATGAACGAGAAAGGTTGACCACCCGTGGCAGAAATACTTTGCTTAGATGACTTTAGAAATCCAATTATGTAATAAAATCATTTTCTCATAAGTTTACAATGTTTGTTAGATACTTGTTCTATGCAATTGGCTGAGTCAACTATGAAACTCCCCAATCCATCAAGCTGGGTGGTAGCAATGCTTATGATATCGAGGCTGACACCCACGTCCATGCGATCAAAAGCTAACAACAAGCATGCGATTAGGGATTAGCCTTCCCTAGAACGGAAATCTAGAACCTCTCCCGCCCACTCATCAAGCCGAGTGTTAGCAACACGCATGTGATCGGGGCTAACACTCACACCTGAAGATCAAAGACTAATAACGCGCATGCGATCAGGGTTAGCCTTTGCCCAAATAGCAGTCAAGAATCTTTCATGCCCACTCATTAAGCTGGGTGTTAGTAGTGTGCATGCGATCAGTGCTAAACATTAGTACCAAGTGAATAAAGGCTAATAACACGCATGCGATCAAGATTAGCGTTCACTCGAATAGTGATCGAGAACCTCTTCCACCCATTCATCAAGCTGGGTGTTAGCAACATGAATCCAATTGGGACAAACACCTGCACTTGGCGATTAAAGGCTAACAATGCACATGCAATCGGGGTTAGCCTTCACCAAAATGGTAGTCAAGAACCTCTCTTGCCCACTCATTGATTGAGTTGCATTATTGCACATTTTATACATTTAAAACCAATATATTTTTAATTGTTTTATTATTTTATCATTGGTTTTAGATGGAAAAATTGATTAAGAGGCATAAATCCAAATTGTGATTTAAATTGATTAAAAGCATAGTTTATGCTTAATTTTATAACTTGCGATTTAATTTTGTAATATTTTCTCCATGCACAACACATTTTTAATATTTAGTCTAGTTTTATTTTATTTATAATTTTTTATTTTATTTTATTTGTCTAATTTTATTTTATTTTTGTTTTGTTTCTTTGATTATATATTATATATTATTTTTTTTTTTTTTATTTACTTTTTATTTTTACAGGTCCTAAACGACATGTCGTTTTCCAGAGAAGGACATAACACTCGTTGCCTAAACGACATGTCGTTTGACAAAAACGACATGTCGTTCACCTCATCTTCAACCTCACGCCTGCATCTTTACGCTACAGTTTTGCCGTACCCAACAGCTTCGAGCCACCACCATGAGCCATCCTATACACTCCGCACGTCCACAGAAACACCATGAACACGGCCATGAACCGCCTCGCCTTGTCCAGAAGCCTCACGACTAGCAACCCCACGTTCGTGTCATCTTCAACCTTCAGCCTCGCCTGTAGCACCTCCACTTCCAGCAGCAACAGACGACGTCGGAGATCAAGTCTCCACCGCCCAGTGAAGCCCAGCGCCATGACCGAAGCCCCCATGCATACCGTAACCTTCTCCTGTGCAACACTGCCGAGAACGACCGAAGCCACCACTGCAACTCGGCTGCTCTCTCTACGTCTCGGTTTCAGTTTTCTCTCTCTCTCAGTAAACGTTGCAGCATGCCAGAAGTAGGAAGAAGATGCAGGAAAGCAAGAAAAAAAAAAGAAAAAAGAAAAAAAAAATATATATATATATATAGATGAATGCGGATGCACACGGGGCAAGAAAAAAAAAAGTGAAATGCAGTAACGCCGAAAGAAGAAAGGCCAACGATGGACACTCACGCGAATAGCTGGGACCTTTTCATTTGGACAGACCACTCACACCGGCAAACCATGACAATGCACATGCAGGGACAAACGGAATAACTTTCTGAGTGGGGATGAGATCACATACACGGGGCAGCTAAGCACATACTTTTGATGCCTATATAAGAGCTTGTAGATGGACGAAAAAAAATTGTCAGGAGTTAGAGAGATTTTAGTGTGAAATTAGAGTTAAGATTTAGAGTCAGAGTTTGGAGAAAAATAGTGAGTGAGTTTGTAGTCAGTCTTTATTTTTTTGTTCAGTTTTTAGTTACGTGTAATTCATTCATCAGTTTTAGTCTGTTTTAGTTTATAGCTCAGTCAACTTTATTGTTGTGAGTCTTCATTTCTATTTTTTGAGTTTGTTTAGTGAGTAAATTTTCAATTCTTTTTTATAAATGTTGAGAGTCTATTTTATTTTTGAGAGTTTATTTTAATTGGAAGTTCAAATTTTTGGGTTGGAGAATGCAATCTCCATTTCCAAACATCAAGTTTATTCCTTACAAATTCCTGTTCTTATTTAATTTTGAATTTATGTCATTTAATTTCCTCGCACTTTTAATTTCCTGCAATTTAAATTAAAGTCATTTAATTTTCTCGCAATTTTAATTTCTTGGAATTTAAATTACTGTCATTTAATTTTCTCGCACTTTTAATTTTCTGCAATTTAAATTTATGTCATTTAATTTCCTCGCACTTTTAATTTCCTGCAATTTAAATTACTGTCATTTAATTTTCCTGCACCTTTAAATTTTTGCAATTTACTTTTATGTCATTTAAATTTTATTGTCCCTTTACATTTCAGTTATTTAATTTTCAGCAATTTTAATTTACTGTCTTGCATTTTAATTTCTTACTTTTCATCATCCACTCAAAACTAACAAACATGAATCTAATCCATGACTAGTAAATTTTCATTTCCATTGCACTCCCACATTCATTGTACATATCATTACTTTCATTTTTATTTTCTTATTGTAACTATTTCCACCATTTTACACGAGTTTGATTTTCAAGCACTTTCTTTGAGGAGACGATCTAGGAATTTATTCCTAATTATTACACGACATGCTCCTGCACTTGGGATAGCCTTTGTACTGCTCATTTTTTAGTGAGTCACTCATCAACCTAGGTGTTAATAACATGCATGCAATTGAGGCTGCATCCGCACTTGGTGATCAAAAGCTAACAACGCACACGCAATCAGGGTTAGTCTTCACCAATGCAACATCAACGTTGGTCAATATTATGAAAATAACAAGGAACCAAAGGCAAAAATAAAAAAGGCAATGAAAGGAAAAAATAAACAAATATAAGGCAAAGCATGGAAGGTCGAACTCAAAGCAAAATGTTATATAACATGTTCACAAGGTAGAAGCCTATTAAGATCAGCAAAAAAGCATTACAGGAATGGCACACAAAGCAATAAGAAGAATAAGTTCAAATCTAAGGAGTTGGGCCAACAGCTGTAGGATGGTGAGGTTGCTGGTTCAAGAAGGCATCTAGCATCACATCTGCACCAAGAGAATCCAGGAATTGCAAGGTAGGCCTTAGGCCTTTCTCTTGGCAAGATAACAATAGCCTCTTTAGAGTCCACATCCCGAGGTTGTATCTGGCCCCCAATATAGGTCACAAACTTGAGTGGCCGGGAAGAGTTGGGGGCAAAGACAGATAATCTCATCCCTGGAAGACCTAAGCTCAACGTCCAATTCATCAACGTGCTGCTAGGACTGTGTAATCCTCCCCTTCACAGTCTTGATCACACGGTTGAGCTAGAAGTAATGCCCATCGTATTGCTTGAGCTCCTCCCTGGTTGATTTGAGCCTAGTCTTCAACTGGTCCAACTCGTCGTGGACGATGTTGAGATTAGACTAGAGGTGCAAAAGAGAATCCTCAGCCTGTGAAGCTCTCTTTGCATACTCGGTGCAACGTCTTCTCTAGGGGTGAAAACCGACAGATGCAAACCAAACCAACAATTTTTATACATGTTTAAAACCGGTCAAAACAGGCCAATTAAGGGGGAGAAAACTGGCGACATTAGTCTTGGCATGATTCCAGTCTATTCGTTGATGTCCTATTAGTGGCGTGATGAAAGATAGTATCGAGAGAATAGAGGTCAAAATGAGAAAGCAAGAGAGAGAGAATGGTGTCATGTCCATGTCGCGATGAGAGAGAGTGAGAGGGAGATACGTGGCAGACGATGGCGCATTGTGTGAGAGAGGAGAAAGAGAGCATGAGAGATGAGAATCGGGAGAAGAAGAGGGGAGGGAGAGTATTAAACCCTAAATCCAAACAAAGTCATTTGGTGTATTAAACCAAATGACACCGTTTCTTTCTAACTTCTTTTCTAAACGATGCGTGTAATATGTTCATTTAAGTAAAACGACGTCGTTTTACCTAAGATATATAAATGTATATATACAATATTGGTTGGTTCGACGATTTGAACCTAGTTCAAACTACCGAACTGGCCAATGTCGGTTTCATCAATTTCCTACCGTCAGCCGACCAATTGTATGCTGGTTCCAGACTCTGTTAATCAGTTCACGTCAACGAAGGCGGGTTCCATCAATTTTTGTACAACCCTAGTATGTTCACCTCCTCCAAGTCAACCTCTAGTTTGTTGCCATGATAACATTTGGCCTCTAACACAACATCTTCCAAAAGCAAGGAGGCATGAGTGGCCTCCAGCTCGCGCACCTAGGCCTAGGCCAAGTTAGTTAATGCCCTCTCCAGAGAGGATCTCTCCACATCCAGGGCATGCTGGAGGTCATAAACCTTAGCCCTCAGAATAGTGATCTTAACCTCTTGGACACGCAAGTGAGAGTCCAGTTGAGAATATGTGTCCTTCCTCCCATGTTTCCTTTGCCTCCAAAACAGCCTGTAGAGCACCCTTCATGAATGAATGAGAAAACTGAGTTTGCTCCTCCAAGCCTAATTGGCGATGAGCAATCCATTGGACCAAAAAGTGTAACCCTTGTAACGAATGAACACAGGTTAGCTAACAGTACAATAAAAGGATGAACATAAACCAGTGATGAGGTTACATACTAAGGAAAGAAAACACTTGATTTCTTGAGAGATCTGTGTAACCAAATGATCCAAAAAATCGCCACCAACTGGGTAGAAATAGAGGGTTGAGCAGGGAAGGATCGGATGATTCCGAATAAGGACTAGCATAGCTAGAGGTCGTGCTAGATAAAGCACGCCTCACTTGTTCAGTTGAAACCTCTGGCAAAGCAACCGAGGAGGACAGTATGGGGGTATAGGGAGCGCCTTCGAGGTCGGCAAGGGAGTCACAAGCTAATTCCCCAAGGCTCAATGGAACCCTGTGTTCCCTCATCAGGAGTAGTGAAATGCGAAGAAATTCCCCCTAGAGCTAGAGCTAAAGGAGCTTCCTCGCCGACAAGAACATCAGGCAAAGAGACACATACTGGTGAGGATGCTGTGGTGACTTCCTCACCAAGGGTAGTGATAGAGGGGATCTAGCCCAAGGAAAGTGGACACTTCCTCGACAATTTCAAAGAGTTTTCCTCGCCAGAGATAGTAGCTTGTGCCGACGAAGGTGAATCAACCATAACCTCAATCTCCTAGGCCAAGGCCTCATGAATGCGAGGGCATACTTTTCCCTACCAACTTCCAATGCCCTAACAGAGCCGAAAGAAAAGATGGTGACTCAAAACTTTCAAAGCAAGCCTCAGGGAAAAAGCCTGGGAAGACATCTGGAATAAAGTCAAAGAATGAAGCATCTAGCATTGAGTCCATGTCTTCCACCCTTTGGTTAATAACCTCCGTCAAGCTGTCAAGGTGTGCTAGTAGGAAAGAGGGCTGAATTTCTTTGTAGCCACTGGATGGAAGGATGGTGGGTGATCTAGGACATCTCGAGCCATTCTTTGTACTAGTGGGGCGTGAATGGTGTGTAATCCACCACGAGCCCCAACACCCTCAATGCAAAGCTTTTTCCCTTTAGGGTCCAAGGAGTAGGGGCTCACGACCTTCAACTTGTGACTAGTCTGATGACATCAAGAAACAATCTAACCTTTCCCGGGTAAGAATCGCGTTGGACTCAATGACATTCAGGTTCTCCTCAACCCATGAGTAAATAATTCCCAGGCACTCTGTCTCCCTCTTGGAAAGATTAACTTCGAAATCACGGCTGCCTGAAATGTGTCACCATGAAGCTTTAATGGGGAACTCACGTTGACCAACCTCACCAACAGGGAACTCCTATCCCACTCTAGAGATAAAGAAAAACTTCTTGTCTCAATTCTTGACATGAAAATATCAAGATTCCAAATGCACAACTCTGTAGCTAGGTCACGAATGGAAACTAAAATAGTTCCTGTCATGCCACATGGCACCATGAACATAGAAAAACTCACGAGTAGTAAGGCCTAGGTTCCCCTCCCCCGCAACCTCTAAACAATGTAGCAAGATGGCATAGTCCTCCAGGCATTAGGTAAGAGTTAGGTAGGAGCCATGCCTAGGAAGTCCAAGATGTCACGGACGAGGCGGCATAAGCAAATTCTCAACCCCATCAAGAACATACCGATGTACAATCCAACGTGCTCGGCGACTCCATCGGAGTTGACAATGCCATGGCGAGGGTCAAGGAGGATCATATTCACTATATCGAGAATGTTGTACATATCCCTACAGAATCTAATTTTGTTTGTATGGTGTTAGTAGTCTAACAACCCCACCTTCAAAGGTCACCAGTTGCGAGGACCCATCATCACGAGTCCCACTCGGGGACTTACATAATCGAGAAGGTCAAAGGGTGAACTGGGAAGCATTCTTGGGAGCCATTTAGAGCAAAAAGTTGAGAATGTTGGAAGGGTAGAAAGAATGGCCTCTTCGAACGCAAAGAATGCAAGGACAAAAAGAGTAGGAAAGATGAGCAGGTGCTGGAAATTCTTGAGGAAAGAAAGGAGAAAGGAGAAAGCTAAAGAAAAAATGACAATGATGGTTATGAGAAGGCAGAATGGCAAATGCTGTAGCGGCTGAAACCAAAGGGGAAGTGCCACAAGTCAAAAGCACACAAAACATGCCGAAATCCCGTATTTCGTGTTGCATACAGAGGTATGTGTCAAATGAGACGAGGAATTTCATATTGCACGATGAAGTTAATCAAGGGTGGCAGGTGAATTGCCAAACAAAAGGGATGCCCAAATTGTACACATGCCCGAGAAGGACACGCGTCTAGAGGAAAGGTATTCAAATTCAAAATTAATGACGCATAGAGGAAAGATGAAATTCCTGCCGACACATGTGCGACAGGAATTTTCAGAGTAACTGTTGGGCCCAATTATATTCAATGGGTGAGGAACAAGCCACGATCGACTATAGGCCTTATAAGTCAAAATGCATCGTGTCACTAAATGATTCGAACATATTAAATCTCCCTTTGTCCAAAATCATTGTCAAACAATCTTTTCACGATCAATTGACACAAAGGAAAATTTGGGCCGAATATGTGCACCAAACCTATACTATTAACGGTCAAATAAGGCCTTAGAGGAGTTACTATATTAAATTCTTGAAATAAAGTTTTAGAGGCATTACTATATCAGATCTTAGAAATCATGCCCTCATAAGAGCAATGCCATACTAGGTTTCTCATCATCTAAAAATGGATAGACAGGTACATCCTGAAAGCTCTCTGAATCCTGAGCTTTCCCTAATCACACCACCCACACTGACTTAATCATCAGAGGCTTCCTACATTCGAGACCTGTGCTTTCGTTCTTGTTGCAAGACTATGTTTCGACTAAAGAGGAGGCAGGAAATTGCTTCAATATGCATAATTAAGAAACTTTAGCCAATTATAATCAAGCAGCCATAAATAAATAAATGATAATTGATCTCAAAATTCATTCATAAAGTTTTCTTTCAAAACTAAGAGTAATTAACATCTATTAAATTGTCATGTATTTCTCACTCATTGTTTTAGTTACAGGAAAAGAGCTAATTACACTTGTCCCCTCGAACTTATACTCAATTCATAACGTGCTTCCGAAACTACTAATTACATTAAAATGAATTTTTGAACTTTCAAAACTTCTCAATCCCTCCCTTCCGTCTACCAACAATGTTAAATCTAACGGAAATTTATTGTAAAGGTTTAATTTTCATTTAATTTATTATCAATTAAAATATTTGATAATTGATTTATGATTTATTATCAATTAAATGGTTGATGATTTATGATTTATTATTAATTGATAATATATATTATTTTATATTTTATATGATAAATGATAATAAATTCGATGAAAATTACATCTTTACAGTAAATGTTATGCACATGAATAACACGTGCAGTGAATTTTCGTTAAATTTAAAGCTGGTAGATGGAAGGAAGGATTAGGAAGTTTTGAAAGTTCGATAGTCCATTTTGATGTAATTAGTAGTTTCGGAAGTACATTAAGAATTGTGTGAAAGTTCGAGGAGGTAAAGTGTAATTAATCCAAAACTTAATAAATTAGATTAGCAAAATTTGTTTAAACTAAATTTGAAGTAAAACTCTACTAAACCACCGTATTTCAAAATTATAGAGTTTTCCTCTAAGCTGGATTGGAATTCTTTTAAAAAAATAATAAGTGTTTATTGAGCGTGTTACATGCTTATGTTTTTTCCAATCTATCTATAAAAATGATAAGTGTCAATTTATTAAAAAGTACGTGCTGATTCCCTACTCATGGAACACATGATTATTTTAAAGAGTAATGTTTGATATAATTTTAGAGTATATAAGTCTTTTGCATTACATTTGAAAAAAATTGAAATACACTATTAAAATACAATTTTTTTTTTTTTCAAATGAGTTTAGATTTGTCTATTTTTTTTTTAAAATGAAATGTACAATAATTGTAGTAAGTAGAACTTTGTTATTCATCATTCTGCATATCATATTATTTTTATTTTTTTATTAATTATTTTTATTTTATTCTTCTTAAACTAAGTTCTTCTACTTATTATCTATACATTATATATTTAATAAAAATAAATAAAAATAAAAAATCATATATTACTCTTTACATTTTTCCACTTATTACTCTTTGCATTCAATATTAAAATCCACTTTGGACTCCAATTGTCCCATCACAATAAATGACAAATTAGCTTTAATCCTTCAATGATACAACATTAATTAAATTAATAAAACTTTTTTTTAATGCCGAAAACTAAAAATAAAAACCGTGAAATATTATTGTGTGATAAATGTTAATTATGTTCTATCACTGATTAATATATTTGTTATACGAGTGATGTATTACAATTTTTTTTTTTTTTAAAAGTGAGGTCAAAGCCTCATTAATCAGCTCTCACTAAGGTGGAGAAACAACCAATAAAACCAACTCAAGAAAAAACAATACCTTAGTGATGAATATAAGATAAGCCTAATTTATCTATGCGAACTAATCCCTGGAGTCTCCCTTGCACCAACTCATCACTAACAAAATCAACTATTCTCTCTGTCGAACCCTCTTTAGCTAAAAAATAGCCACGATGTTGGCTTCTCTATAAATATGTCAAAAATGAATTTGAAGCAAACTAACAAGACTCTTAACTTCCTCTAAAAAATTCCAAAAATACTAATATTGACAATTACTCAAATTTAGCCATCCCACAACCATACTAGAGTTAGATTCCACTATAAAATCTCTCAAACCAGGTGAACTACATAGTCGCAGACCATGCAGTAATGCTCTACATTCCGCAACTGTATTAGTAGTGTGTCTATAAAAATGCGCAAATCCGACTATAACTCCTCCTTGTGAATCTCAGTAAACTTAGCAAGGAAATCCACACCGGCACCTAAGGGGAATCCTCTTCCTCAACAAAATCTGGCGTCCAATGAAACACCCTATAAGGTACACTATGTATATCCAAATTTCCCTGACACATCGCACTGACAAAATCTTCTTCATTCAACATCCGCATTAGCACATTTCTTGGATTGCGCAATTGACCAACAACAGGAACCGATTTTAATTCCCACCGATTATTGATGTAACCACAGACGTGATCAAGAGATAGGCGACGACAAAGAAATTTCATAATCACAAAGAACCTAAAAGGCTCTGCCAAATGTTTTATTTCAGCCTTTGAAAAAAGGAAAAACATCCCCCCCTCATGGAACTGAGGTTCCTTCTGTGGAATTACTACTTCAAGGAGCAGCTGAGGCCTCGCAGCAACAACCTTTGCAAACCCCAATATAGACAACTTCCCAGCATCAGATGACGATGGAACCGACTTCCTCTCACCAAACCCCGAATCAAACCAACCCTCCAACCCCTGCCTTGCTGCCAGGGACGAAGGAACGACGGCCAGCAAGCACCTTACGCAAGTCCTAATCGCCTCTTAAAATTGAGAGAGAAATTAGACCCCTTGCCACGTCAGCACTCTAACTAGTGTTAATTCAGTAATAATTGATGTATAACATTTGGAACTTGCATTATATTTATATAAAAAAAAAGTTAGACTAATTTAAAAAAAAATTATTTATAAATCGGTAGGGCATACATAGCCTCGCATAGTTGACTCGACTTTGATTTATAAAAAATATTTAAAATCAAATTTTTTGTAAATGAAATCTTGTAATGTAAGCTGAATAAAAGATATATCCTTTACGAGTTATAAATAGAAGAATTCGACTAATTTTATTTCTTATTTGCAAATCCAATTACATTGATTAACGTATTATATTTTAAATTTCTAAATAATTGATGATGTTACCGACTTAAATAATTTTAAAATTACCAACACCAATCTTGTACAAATTTATGGCAAATATAATAATTTCTAATATCTTTTTTTTCTTTATAAAAGCCTTTGTCACATGAATAGGGACGATGTTATATCCTAAGAAAAAATTTATTAAATATATATTTTTTAAAAAATAAATAGCATAAAATAACTAATTTCATTTTATGGTTAGTTTAGATTATGAGATGAGATGAGATTATTTTAGATGAAAGATGAAAGTTAAAAAAAATATTGTTGAAATATAATTTTTTTAATATTATTATTATTTTAAAATTTAAAAAATTAAATAGAGATTTAAAAAATTAAATTATTTATTATATTTTATGTAAAAATTTTAAAAAATTATAATAATTAGATAAAATGAGATAAAGAAATTTATAAATCCAAACCGCTTTAGTTGTAATTATTTATTGTTATTCGGCATTTAAAACTTAAATGAGACACAAAATTTACCCTCCAAAAACAAAAAAAGAAAAGAAAAAAAGCAAGTAGAATTTCGCTTACAAGTTACATCCTCAGAAGCACACAGATGAGAGAGAGAGAGAGAGAGAGAGAGAGAGAGGGTGAACTTGGATTGAAGAAAGTATAGACAGTGATAGAGAGAGGGGGAGCTTCGTCAAGGTTTTTCGAAGTCAAACAGCAAGGAAACGGAGGAGAAATCTGTTTTTGTGTTTTCTATTTGTAGGTTTCCATGTCGGATTGCGATCGTGTCGAAGTTATCGGATGACCTATCCGATCGTTTGCGGCGGTCGGAGATGTTCCTCTGCGGATATATTGGCGGTGGTGGCTTCAGTGGAGGGGGCGGAAGGCGTTGGTGGACGTAGTAGCTCCGGCGACTCGGCTGAGGCGGTGGTTGTGAGAGGTGGAGGATGATGAAGAAGGGAAAGGGAAAGAACAACGGCTTGTTGCCCAACTCTCTCAGGATCATATCTTCCTGCCTCAAGACCGTGTCCACTAATGCCAGCTCCGTTGCTTCCACTGTCCGCTCGGCCAGCGCTTCGGTCGCTGCTTCGATTTCTTCCGCTTCTTCCGAGGATCTCAAAGATCAGGTATCTAATGGAATTTCTTTTCTCTATTCCAATTTCTATCTAGTTTGTACACTTTAGACCGACTTTGATACATACCATAAGTGTAAGCCTAATACTTTTTATCTTTTTCTTCTTCGCATGGGGTATTTCATTACATGGCTAGCTAGTCATTAGGATTTTCACTTGAAGCTTACTGATTGTCCTAACCTACTGAGTTTCTCAACCAAACTCAAAAAAGCCATAACAGTGGTGGAGCCGGATTTTTATATCAATGTGGCAAAATGGAATGATGGTAACTTAACTCGATTTTGAAGTGGTTTAAGTATATGCAGTCTTCTGGACTATAGATGTTGTAATTAGGCTTTCAACACACATGTACATACAAGATGTTTAAGTACGAACTAATAGGCTACACTGTCTGGGACTACGTATATAATCCAAGTTCAATTTTGATTTAATGAATAGATTGCATTAAGAATGATTGCCATTGCTAAAGTAGGATAACAGATAGATTTGCGTATGATATAAAAAGTATTACAATGAAGAAAATGATTACCCTTTTTTCCCTATCGATTTGACTAGTTTGTTTTGGTGGTAACTATGAGGAGAGGGGGAAAGAAAACCAATAAAATTGGTGAAGGAGACAAATGGAGAATATTTATGGCATTGAAAGTGGTATGACACTTAGAAGAATTAGATCTACTGAAAATTTGAATGGATAATAATAAAATATAAAAAATAATTTTTTGTGAAAAGTATCCATTGAATCTTTGGCCTTTTTTGGAAAATTTTGGCTTTATAAAATGTTGTATTTGATGTGTAAAGAAATAACATATAATGTACCAAAAATGAAAACTTCAATACGTACTTACTAAAAAAAGAAAGAAAACTTTAATATGTGAAAAGTTCTCGGTTGTACGCATCAACACTATTTATTCGTGTCGTATATGTTGTTTTTATAAGTTTTAAAATTGATCTTCACCCACTTTTGTTCTTTTGTTCTTCTAATTTAACAAAACCTACAAAATACTTGGATGTTCAAGAAGGGAGGGAGGCAAATTTTTTATTTATAAGGTTGGGGACCAAAAATTCATGCAATATGGACCTTATCAACTTCTCATCTGTGATCATGCCTATGATGAATTGTTAATGATGGGCTTATTGATCATACTAGTTATTTGATCAAGCTATTTAATGCTGTACACAATAATGATAAAGACATACAGTTGCCTTTCTCACATATTAGTGAAGAATATAGAATCTACTGAATCCGCTGGATTTGTTTCTTCCCATATTTTTGTGAGTGTGCACCAAAAGATGATGGAATTTGGTTTGCAAGTTAAATGGGCATGATGATTACTATGTGGGGAAATGAAAGTGATTTGTATAACACTATGTTTAGTGTTTGTTTGAACTGTAGTGATTAAATGGCTCTATGTTTAGTCTTTCAACTGCATTTGAAATATCAGTTTCTTTGAAGAAACAAGACTGCAATTGGTTTAGTGACATATGTATTCTACTAGATTTAATAGTTTTCTGCACTTTTGTTGTGAACAGGTAACCTGGGCTGGCTTTGACAGGCTAGAGCGTGGTCCATCTGTCTCCAAACATGTTCTCTTGCTTGGTTATCAGAATGGTTTTCAAGTCCTTGATGTGGAGGATGCCTCTAACTTCAGTGAACTTGTTTCAAAGCGTGATGGCCCAGTTTCATTCTTACAGATTCAGCCCTTCCCTGCATTGCGCAATGGCATTGAAGGATTTACAAAATCACATCCTTTATTGCTTGTTGTTACGGTGGATGAAACCAATAGTTCAAGCCTTGGTCAACAGCGAAGCAATTTGGGTGGGTTAGGAAGAGATGGTAATATGGAGTCCCTATCAGGAAACACTGCCAACTCTTCTACAGCTGTTCGGTTTTACTCCCTTAGGTCTTATTCCTATCTGCATGTCCTGAGATTCCGGTCTGCTGTGTGTATGGTTAGATGCAGTCCTCAGATTGTAGCTGTGGGTCTTGCCACGCAAGTAAGACGGCCTTATCTGTGGCATTCCGTTTGAACTATTGAGTCTAGAAGTATAGATATGTAGGTTGAATGTCAGTAACCAGCTGATATATTTACCACCTTTTGTGTACTTTTGACTTGTCTGCCTTTCAAACTCCTGATTCCCAACATTTACTAACTGGGGGAAGGTGTTACAGGTGGATTTTGAAGTGAGCACCTCCATACACTTATAATCATAAATATGCATTTAATCTTTTGCATGAATCTCTTGTTTTGGATATTGGTTTTGATTTTGTAGTCTTTCGTGGTAATCAGGACATAAGATGTAAATCATATTCTGAAGGTGTGATGCATTGTTACCAATCTGGTGAAGGTGGTGCCATTTTTAATATATGGATTATGTATTACCCAATTGATCAAAACATGTTGGTATTTGGTTGCAGATTTACTGCTTTGATGCGCTCACTCTTGAGAATAAATTCAGCGTTCTCACCTATCCTGTTCCTCAGTTGGCAGGACAGGGAGCCACTGGGGTTAATGTTGGTTACGGCCCAATGGCTGTCGGCCCAAGATGGTTGGCTTATGTATCCAACAACCCCCTGGTGCCTAATACGGGTCGCTTGAGCCCACAAAACCTCACTCCTTCTCCAGGAGTTAGTCCATCGACATCACCTGGCACTGGTAGTTTGGTGGCTCGCTATGCTAAGGAGTCTAGTAAACAGTTGGCTGCTGGAATGATCAACCTAGGGGACATTGGATACAAAACGTTGTCTAAATACTACCAAGAACTGCTCCCTGATGGATCTAACTCTCCAGTATCACCAAATTCAGCCTGGAAAGTTGGTAGACATGCAGGAACAGATATGGATAATGCAGGGATGGTTAGTCTTTACTTCCCTTGGGATATGTTAAGTACTGAAACTTTATATGTAATTTTATGAACATTATTGACATCTATATTCGGCCTGTTAGATATGATGATCATTTATTGATATCTTTTACACTTGCTGTATAGATTGTTGGTTTTCTGGGTAAATTCATTGATGCATTTTTATCAGATCATGCAAAATTTGTTACGATTTTTTGGCCATCCTTAAAAGTCTAAACATGTGTGAAAACTACCTGCCTAGAGTCACATCTACCTTTAGGTCTTTCTTATTGAAACAAACCTTAATATTTCATTTAGTCTTCCTTATGAAAATGTTGGAAAAAGATTGAAACGTTAGATATATATATATATATGATGACTCAGTAACAATGGTTGATTACAGGTTGTTGTCAAGGATTTTGTTTCCCGAGCTGTTATATCTCAATTTAAAGCTCATACCAGTCCGATATCTGCACTATGTTTTGACCCTAGTGGAACCCTTCTGGTTACTGCCTCAGTGTATGGGAATAACATAAATATCTTCCGGATAATGCCATCTTGCACAAGAAGTGGATCAGGTGTTCTAAGTTCTGACTGGAGCTCTTCCCATGTGCATCTTTACCAGCTGCATCGTGGAATAACATCAGCTGTCAGTATATTTCAATTCAAGGATGATTATTGGTTTCTACGATCATATTTTCTTGTATGGCCTGGATTTATACTAGATTTTATTGTATTTCTTATCCTGTGTTTATTATTTGACAGATAATCCAGGACATTTGCTTTAGTCATTATAGTCAGTGGATTGCAGTTGTTTCATCAAAGGGAACTTGCCATGTTTTTGTGTTGTCCCCATTTGGTGGTGATGCAGGGTTCAGAATTTTTAAACCCCAAGGTGAAGAGCCCTCCCTCTTTCCCGCTTTGTCTGCTCCCTGGTGGTCTACTTCATCTTGCATCACTAATCAGCAATCTTTTCCTCCACCACCGCCACCTGTTGCCCTCTCTGTTGTGAGCAGAATAAAGTACAGTAGTTTCGGATGGCTTAATACGGTTAGCAATCCTACTGCTGCGGCAACGGGAAAAGTTTTTGTGCCATCTGGTGCTGTTGCTGCTATTTTTCATGATTCTTTATCTCGAAGTCTTCAGCATGCTAACTCGAGGGCCAATACCTTGGAGCATCTGTTGGTTTATACTCCATCTGGCTATGTAGTTCAACATGAACTTCTGCCATCAGTAGGGATCGAAGGATCTGACAATGGTTTGAGGATCCAGTCATCTTCATTTGTACATCTGCAGGAGGATGACTTAAGAGTGAAAGTTGAACCTAATCAGTGGTGGGATGTATGCAGAAGATCAGATTGGCCAGAGAGAGAGGACTGTGTTTCTGGTACCATTATTCATGGACAAGATGCTTCTGATGTTGTTCAGAATAAACCAAATTCAGTTGATAACTACGGAATGGGTTTTCTGTGCATAAATGATGGTATGGCAATGAAAAATGTGGCAAAGACTTACTCCGGAAAGCCTCATGAAAGATCTCACTGGTACTTATCTAATGCAGAGGTGCAGATAAGCTCTGTCAGGTTTCCGATATGGCAAAACTCTAAGGTATTTCTATGGTTGTGGTTGTCATGCCCGTTATCTTCTGCTATATTTTAGTAGTTACTTATTTGTTCATTGTTTTAGATATGTGTTTATATGATGGATTCTCCAAGAGTTGATATTCTTGCTGGTGGAGAGTTTGAAATTGAAAAAGTCCCCACCCATGAAGTTGAAATAAGGCGGAAGGAATTGTTACCTGTTTTTGACCATTTCCTTGGCATCAAATCGGATTGTTGGAGTGACAGGTAATGACCATTTATTTTATGGTTACTTTCTTGTTTTGGTACCTATATAATGATTGGTTTATCGATTATTATCATTTGGTGTTGTATCCTGATAAAAGATTATAGACTATAGATGGTTGGTAATCCCAAGGGGTTGGCCCAAGTGGTGAGGCCTTGGTCTTGGGTTATGACTCCCTTCAAGGTCTAAGGTTCAACACCTCATGGGTGTAAACAATTCTTTGGGGCCACACCCCTTGGTAAAAAGCCAGCGATTTAACTAGTTCCATGTAGGGAAACTTAAACTTCTGAGGGTGCGGTGCACGGGACCGATGTTTACTCTGCAGGGGTGAGTACGAATGCCTGCCTTGGATTCCCAGACATAAAAAAGAAAAAGAAAAAAAAGAAAAAAAAAAGAATGATGGTTGGTTGGAATGCTAATTGAAAATGTACATGTCATACATGTCATATCTATTGTCTCAGTCATGAGAGCAGAATAGGTGGTGTAAATTGCTGGTCTAGGTTTTACATCATATTTCGTTCATACAAAGATGGTTACCATCCAGAGCATCCCAAATGTTTAATGATGGGTGTAGCTGGGTCACTGAGTTTTATCCTTTCTTGACTCAAATTTAAGAAATACTAGCGTTTGCTACTACATTTTTTATCTTTCAATATTTCATCATTCACATTGATTCTTTGGCTGCTACAGTTTATCTAGTTAAGTGTGCAATCATGGAGTCTACAGGCTTTTTCTGAGGAAGTCCGAATCCTCTCTTTACTTTTGCATGTGTTAACTTTGTAGTGTTACTTACCCCAAAATCTTTGGACCGATGTCTACCTGCTCTGAGATATAAACTGACATCAAATCTTCTGTTGGCTTTGAAGAAGTGGAGATTTTCAATACGTTGGACAATATCAAAATTTGTCTATCATAAAAGCCCATCAACTTTTCTGTAGAGGCTGTCTGTGCCTACGTGTATCTGTTTTATTATACTGAGTGTTTCTGCTATTTATCGAGTGCTTGTTTGGCTGTTTGATTCACTGATCAAAAAACTTGTTTGGTTGTATGATTCAGGGACCTTTCTGGCGGACGATGTCTTAATTCTACATATTCAGAGCCTCATCCAGGTGAAGGCAAGATCGCAGAAGAGACTGTTATTTGTCACTCAAAGCCAGCGTCGCTTAGTTCAACTGAAAGCTCGGATGGGGGTAAGAATTACATTTTCAAAGATAAATCATATTAAGGCATCGACTATCTATATGTGATGGATTGAAGACAAACTGTCAAATGCCGAAAGCGATTTCTCTTATTTACGCAATAAATTATTGAAAGAAAGAATCGGAACAACAATCCTATTTCACCAGGATGTCCAAATCGTTCGATAAAATATCCAGCGTGCAGTTCTGATTAACAATTTTTTCAAATTAACAGATTGAGTACATATGAATACTTCTTTTATTAGTTTATCTTCGAATTTCCTGGCAGGGTCATCAAGAAGAATCGAGCATTTGCTTGACTTGGATCAAGTTAATAGTGAGAAGTCTTGTGCACCTAGTTGCCAAACTTTGAATGAGATTTATGGGGAAAGAAGAGGATGTGCCATTGTCGAATCTTCCATTCTGAAGCAGAATTCTTCTAACATTGTATCTATTCCATCTGAACACTCAAAAGATGCTGATTCTCGATTTGATGGTTGTATCCAGAGTGTTGCCCCATGTCTAAACAGTAGTGGGAGACCTGAGGTCTCAGTTTTAAGTACTGACCTATATGCTTCTAATATAAATACTACTGGAGAGGGGTCTACCACTGTGCACAATCCTGTTGATTTTGGATCGTTACTTCAGGCGGGGTACATTGAGGTAATGCAGCACAGTGGTAGCCATGGATTAACTGAAGATGATACTGTTGATGTTGCGAGCAACAGTAACAATCGTGAGGGGGAAAAACTAGGAGAGGATGGGGAGGATGATGAAATGTTTGGCGGCATGTTTGCCTTTTCTGAAGAAGGTACATAACAAAACAAAAAGTTATACATGTAGCAACTGCTAGACTAATAATGCCTCTGATTCTTTCTGATTAGTGTATTCTTGTTGCTGTTTGTTTTATGCGACTCAATCCATTATGTTTCGTCTGTTTTCTTTCTAATTTTTGCAGGCTGACGCATAAATTCAGAAAAGCTCCAATTGTGCCAGTTATAGATTCATTTCATTGAAGATATTGGAGTGTTTTGCTTTAGGGCTTCAAGTGTAGGGATGGATGGTGTAGAACAAACTGTAAATAATATGCGACAGGCGGGCAACAGAGTTAAAGCCTAAGTGTTGCCAGGGTGAGTATGCGGTTAGTCCAATCTCATGTACATTCTGTAGATTGAAATTCATAAATTTGTGCAGGGTGCTGCTTGTTTCAGGCAAGGGGGAGGGAATGAGTTGAAAACCTCTCGGTATTGGTAAGAGATGAGTTTCCATTTCCGGTCTTTGAAAGTTTCAGTGAAGACCGTCTATGTACAGATGAGTTTGTGTTGCCCAGGTTTTCTCTAGCTGTATAACGTTTTTTAATTTTTTATTTTCTGGGGTTTGAAAAGTAAAAGCAAATGAAAATGAAAAAAGACAGACAAATTGACATTGTGCTCGGCTGATTTATTCTTCTTCCTCCCTTCCCTCGTTTTAATTGCAATCGCGTAGTGTTCCACAAAAACAATTTAAGTAGGGGATAGGAAGATATATGATGTTTTATGGGTTTTTTTTGTCAAAAAAATATCCTATGAATTATTGGTGTCTCGATCTGGATAGAATAAACTTCCATGAATGCCATTGGTAAAAGAGGAAGAAAATCTAAGAATTAGTTGAAATTTATATAACGAGAAACTAGGAAAAGAGCAACAAAGGGGCGTTATCCTGGGGAAGTATTTTCTATCGACTGAAAAAAATGGAGAAATGTTTATGTTTTTCTTTTAAGATAAAAGTTAAATACTCAATAAAATATTATTAGAAGATTATTTTTTTTCTTTTAAGATTTGAAAAAATTGAATTATTTATTTTATTTTGTGTGAAAATTTGTAAAATTTATAATGATTAGATTAAATGAGATGAGATGAGTTGAGAAATATTGTGAAAGCAATTGTTAAAAATATGCCCATATCCAAAGAAACATGGACATGATTACCTTTGTTAAAAATAGCATAAAGTAGCAAGAATTACTGATTGAGAAAGTATGCTACTTATAACCAAATAACAAAAATCATGGGCTTCCTCCATCCCAAAATAAAATAATAAATGAATAAAAGATTAGAGTGAGTGAAATTCAAGGAAGGATAAAGTTAGGGTGTACAATAATATACGTAGTGAGTATCTGTCCCATTTTATTAGTTTTTATTTTTTTTAATTCTAGTATTGAATTTCAAAATTTTCACCATTTCAACGGCTAACATGTCAGCACCTATGGTTATATGAGTAAAATTGTAATTATAAATAATATTTTTCAAAATAAAAAATGTGATATTAGATAAAATTTGCTTTTTTTTTTTTTTTTTTTTTTATACAAGAGGGACAGAATTTCGAATCTAAATTTTTTATTTGAAGGGTGATATCCCATCATGCCATAGACTCTTGGTTTAGATAAAGTTTGAGTGATGAGATAGCATGCTGGGGCTGTTGAGGGCACTGAAGAGTTGTAAAATGATTCTCCAATTCAGTAGGGGCACCCTGATTAGAAAACTAAAAAGCAGATGACGAGGCATCCATAATAGAAAAGGAAGGAAGAAAAGATAAGGCAAGCTTAAATGTTTAGTTGTTATGATAACCAAAATCAGTAAGATACTAATTTATGGCAACTCATTTGCACGCTTTCGTTTTCGGCTTTCCCAAACATGTTCTTTTTAGCGTTTTCTACAGGAAAGAGTGGTGGAGGAGGAGACCCCCGTCCTTATCTCTGATTGACTCCCTGTTTGGTCAACCCTCGTACTACATAATCTGTGAGATGGGGCTGTGAGATTAGTATTTCCACACATCGTTTGTGGGTCGTTCTGGGCTAGTGACAGAGTCCCCCAGTCGGAGTAAGAAATCAAATCAATGGATGTTATGATCCAGTTGCAGAGACAGTTGCAGGAACACTCCGCTTTTTTGCGCAAGGAGGTCAGGTTTTTTTCTTCTTTTTATTTTTTATTTTTATTTTTTGTTGATTTTTTCAAATTATTTATGGGATTTGTCATTTGGTAGTGGAATAGTTTTTCCGGGAGGCGTAAAGTGAATACAGTTGTTCCCGGAAGAAAATGGATGGCCTGCTTTTTCTTCCATACGTAAAGACTTAAAATTGATGCAAACATAAGAGGCTTCCAAAGTCTCGTGAATAATTAACTGGTTTTCCATCGAGACAGCTGGAATGGAATTTATACTAGTCTCGTCCTGGGTTCTATCTTTGAGGTTGCTAGAGGAATTCTGATGATTTATTTATTTTTTGTTGGTGGTGAGAAGGGATATTTGGATGACCAGTTTGAACAACTTCAGAAACTGCAAGATGAGAGCAGCCCAGATTTTGTGGTTGAGGTTGTGTCTATTTTCTTTGATGATTCTGAGAAGCTCCTGAACAATTTGGCCAAAGCTCTGTGCGTATCCTTTTATCTATTTGGTTGATTGTGTAGATTTTTTTTTTTGTATTGTGTTTGGGTGGCGGGAAATTGCTTCAGTGATAGTAGAAATGTTTATTGAATTGTTTATACTAGTGTAGGGAGCAGAAAGCTGTGGATTTCAAACAGGTAGATGCCCATGTTCATCAGTTCAAGGGTAGTAGTGCCAGGTATTTGTTGATTTTCTACTTTACTCTCTTTGTTTCTTTCCTTTTTATTAAAATGCCTGATATGGTTATTTCATTTTTGCTTAATTAACTTCTCCTAATACTTGTTAAATTTATGGCATATGCAATTGCTTCACATTATTGCTAATATGGTGCTGGTAGAATTTTATTTTCTGATGCGATGGATTTAAACATTTTCCTTCTATTTTCCCATTTCTTACAGCATAGGTGCCATGAGAGTTAAAAATGTGTGCATCGAGTTCAGAAATTATTGTGAGGCCCAGAACATTGAAGAGTGAGTTATCTTCGTTCTCATGTTGCAGTTCTCTTTTTTCCTCATCCCCTATGTGACATGCTATGTAAAATTTTCAGAGTTTGTCCTGTTTATATTTGCTATGCTTCTTTACGAAAACCATGGACTAGTCTATGAATGATTGATTATAATTTATGTCCAAAGTCATAGTCTTTGATGTTTGACTAGTGAGGTTTTATATGAAATTCATGAATTCTGGAAGAATATGTGACTCACTTTGTTGCTGTGATTTATTTAAAAAGTAACTAAAATGATCTAAATTACAAGTTTAAATGGGAGTTAATTCCTTGCTTTCTAGTATCTGACAAAAATTTAACTATCATAAGACAATTATTCTTATAGAAAGCATACCTGAGTAAACGAAAAATCACGAAAATGTGCCTTCACACAACACAATCCTCAACATGATGGTTGGGGCTAGTGACATAATTGTCGTGCCAGAATCTGAATGACGCCAGATTGTTTGGTGCAGGTGTTTGATATGTATGCAAAAACTGCAGTTTGAATACTCTGTACTGAAAAACCAGCTTGAATATTTGTTCAGGGTAAGCATATCCTTCTGTTGAAGGAAGCTTATACTATTTTTGAATGATTTTGATAATCCAGGGTACCAGAGAATATGTCAATATGGTTAATGATTGCTTGAAGAAAATAAAATATTATATGCCCAGAATATCATTGAAATTATCCTGAACTTTCATTTTTTGGCCTTTCTGCACACCATTTTGGTTTGAGCATTGAATATTTTTCTTCCCATGATAGAGAATCATTGACATCATTGTGAGGAAATTTCTGTCAAGAGAAATGATATTTGCAGTCATGAAGTGCTTAAGTGTCGCGCACTCCTTTTGAAAAAAGTGAATAAATATGGGACTCACATGAAAATTTTAGTTTTTTAATAGTGGACTCCACTTTTTTTAAAAAGGAATGCGTGGCACTTCCCCAACCCATGACTATATCTAGCATTACTCTTTTTATCAATTCTTCCTCTAGTTGGATGTTAAAAAACATCCTTGAATGGCATCCATGGCTGATTATTTAGTTTGTTTTAACATTTGCATAAAAACTGTGATGTATAAATAACTGTTTCCCCATTACTCTAGCTGGAGCAACAGATCCGAGCTGCTGGCATGAAGTCGTGATTTTAAGTCATCTCATGAAGGGAGAAACAAGAAATGAGGGATTTGATGTTACAGACTATTTTATACGAACTTTTATAGTGTCCAAAGTATATCCTCATAGAATATCAAGACTTGCTGAAGGATTCCTCAAGAATTATGTCTACCTTCCTTTTGCAGAACTATTCCTTCCTTGTGTTGTTCCTGGCCACTAGTTAATTTTTCTTTTTATATTTTCTTTGATTAGATGGGTCCATCTTTTTCCATTTTTTTTTTTTTTAGCAAAATGGTTAATGCCTGTGTTTCTTTCTTTCTTCGTTGAGTGAACATGAATTTTCATTTACCAGCCTCCAAGAACCACAGGATCATGTTAGCAAAAGAAATCAGTCCCTGACTTTTTACTGATTTGAAAAACCCTCCCTTGGGTTTTCAGTTTTCTTCATCAACTCCCTGGATTTGACGAAACTTTACAATTAGATACTTCGGTTCCTGTCGCATTACCTCTTCGAGCAACAGCACAGCTGTCACGTGGCTCATAGTCTATGTATCAACCAATTTGAAGCTTACATGTTGAAACTTTGAGGCACTTTAGCTACCTCTGCTAAAAGAAATTATATGGCTTTTTAAAAAAAAGTAAAAAACTATGAGAAATGCCAAAAATTGAAATAATTAGAAATTAATTTAATAAAAACTAAGATAAAAAGTATTAGTAAAAAAAAAATTAAAAATATAGACCAAAAAATTAAAAAATATATATTGTAGAACAAAACTTAACAAATAAATAAAACAAAATAAATTTAAAAACTTAAAATAAGAAACAAAAAAAATTTTAATACAAAACTTTTAATAAATAGCATTTAACAGAAAAAAATAAAATAAAAGAAAAGAAAAAATAAAATGGGTGTTGATGGCCAACCCCAAGTCACCACCTTGGCCACCTTCTTTGGTGGCGCCATCACCCGAGATACTTCTAGGTGGCCTACGAGGGAGCCACCCCACTCCCAAGTGGCCTAGCAAATCACCTACAAGATAGTGGCCTAGAGCCATCTTCAGGGATAGCCCGCCCCATCATGAGCACAACTACCCAAAGGTGGCTCGACAAGATCTGGCCACCACAGAGGTGGCTCCCTCACAAGCCACCATTGGGCTACCTAGAGGTGACTTGCTTGAAGATGCTATTATGGGTTAAAGATCCCATAGAACCGTGATCGGTTTCAGTTCACGGTTCGATCGGTTTCAATTCAGGAGACCGAGATTTTTTTGTAAACCGGTTTAGTCTCAGTTTTTATATTTTGTGGACCGAACTGAATCAAACCAAATTATACTTATATATGGGTTATTATATTTTCAAGTCGGTGTATAGAGTCCACCATCCATATTATTTAAATTGTAGAATTTGATTTGCAATGTTCAAATCTTAAAATGTATTTTCTAAATCAAGTTATGTTATATAAACACTCTATCAGATGTGCTCTACACATTAACTTAAGAATAGAATTTTTCACACATATATATATAATATGCTATATACATTATACATATTATGAAACTAACAATTATAGCCTGAAATTTTAATCTTATTATTAATGTTTTCTTGATATAAACTTACTCGTATACATAAATAATTATATTAGGTTATTAACATATTATTAATCCTTACATATTAAGTTCCAAGCTTCATTTATAGTTGCATTTGCAATTATTTTAGTGTATTTTTCTTTTTAGCTTCTGTGTATGTTCGCTAATTGTTTTTACCTTTATTTGGTTATAACTTACTTGTTTTTAGACTTTAGACCTTAGGAATGTTGTTATGTGCATTTTTTTAGTAGAATTTTTTTAAGTATTATTATATGCATAGTTTTATTAGACTAATAAGTGTATTTTGGCTAATTATTTTTAGCATTTATTTGGTTATATGCATGGTATTTTGTACTGAAAATAATCTTTTGGGCTCTCAAATTCATATTTGGACTAAAAAAAATTATTCGTTTAGATTAGAAAGATCAACCACTCCAACAAAAAGCTTAAAACCGAACTATCACAATAAAATCGAAGTGAATCGAAAAATTGAGAAAACCGAAAGTACCGGTTCCCTTGGTAAACCGGTTGGTTCCAGTTCTGACAATTCTAAAATCAAATTGAATTGGTTGAATTCACTAGTAAGTACAAAACCAAACCGAACCGAATTAATTACTTCCCTAGATGCCACCATAAGCCATTTAACCCTTTTTTCCCCTCAATTCTTTAGTTTTAAGTTGTCTTAAAATTTATTCTGTGTTTTGTTATTTATTTATTTTTCGATTTATACATTTTTTAATTTGATTTTTGTTTTATAGTATTTTTGTTTTCTAATTTTTAATTGTTTCAATTTTTTTTTTTTACTTTTTTCATAGTTTTTGGCAATTCTAAAAACAAATATATATATATATATATATATATATATATATATATTTATCTTGATTAGAGGTAGTTCATGTTGAATTAAGCTGCAACAATATTCTTGCAACAATTAAAATATTTTTTAATTGTTATAATATAATTTTTAATTTTTGTTTTGAGATTTGAAAAAATTGAATTATTTATTATATTCTGTATGAAAATTTGATAAAGTTGTAATGATTAAATGAGATGAGATAGTTTAGTTGTATGTAACCAAACCAGACCTTAATGTTATGACCTAATTGTAAATTTCTCCAAAACTAGGGAGTTAATTAATTGCAAACTTAAAAACCCAAAAATACTTTTGCAAATCGATGAAAACTCGGAGGCTAATTTTGCAACTCCAACCGAGCTAACCGAGTTGATATGTTGTTGATCAGAACAGAACAAATTAAAACTGAAAAAAGTGTGCAATTTTGTGCAGGCAAGGGTCGGATTGGTAAAATTTGGCTCTTCTGTAGTTCCCAATCAAACTCCCCCTCCATTGATTCGATCCTGATAACTGGGATGCAGTTGGACGGCCGTGAGGTTGCCACATCAGACAGGAACATATAAATAATAAGCCACTCTTGAGAAAAAGGGAAGCACCGGTGGGGAAAGCCAACACATCCACCCACGCTTGTGTTCTTGTAAGGGCTACGTATGTCACAGCTAAATTACTTGTGAGAGAGTAATAACAAAAATATTAAAACAAAGATGAGGTGAGCACCCATATTATTCACCAGAGGTGTATTTATTTGGTGAACCATTATCCATGAATTTGAACAACTATATAAGGTCAATATCTTCAGTTTAAGTGGTATTTATGTACAACTGACATGGTGAATAGGAGGAGACAATCATTCTTATGCTTCATATTGCTCATCAGTTACACCTTATTTGAGGATGAAAAATAGCTTTAACCACTATACAAACAAGAAGAATTTACCAGATATAATCTTCAATAATTTGCTCACATAACAAGTGATCTTCATTAAATGTGTCTCCTCCGAACTCTCCTCCTGCTCGAGGAGGCTGGTGCTTCACCACTTCCGGGACACTCCCATTTGACAACATCCCCATCCCAAGAGGAGCTAACAAGCATAGGGTAGTAAGGGTGCCAACTACAGTCTCTTACAGGTGATTTATGATGCTTGAGTGTTGCAACTTGGGCTCCACTCACCTACAAATAATTTACCAAATTACTATCAACAACAGAGAGAGCTCCCTAACCGGGTATAACATAATTTTCATATCTTTTATAACATAATTATCAGTTGAAATTGTACAAACTAAAATATTGGCTTCAGATTCAGACATGGTCGCAAGGATACCAGTTCACAATGTTATATGAGATCTTCAAGTTACTTTGTGCATTTATCTTTAATTTGATTGTCAAAGTCATCATGCAACCACGGTATCAAGTCAATGATGGGTTGCAACTTCTTGTTGACGTTAGAAAAGCAGTATGAAGTTTTTATGATCCAAAATAGAACTATACATCTAAAGAAGACATAGAAAAGGTGAAGAGGAATAGAGGATTGCAAAACCTCGCAGAAGATAAAGCACAAAGATAATGGAAGCAGTAGTGGTTTACGTACCAAATCGTATATATAAACACATGAATTGTGAGATCCAGTGTAGATGTACTTTTGACCAGTGCTGCAAATTTCAAGAAATTGATTTGTAAGTTCCATTTTGAACCAGTGTCAAAATTGGAGAAAAAATACAAAAAAATAAAAATAAAAACCAACTGTGCTGTGTATTTATTCAAAATAGATGCCCATGAAAATAATTAGGTCCATCAGGTCTATTTACATAGACAGGCCCATTGGTTCAGGTTGTACAGGCCCAACTAGCATCAAACAAACATCTCTGCATTAGAGGAACTATGATTGAGGCTTACCTGTATTCTGGGGAGAAGTAGCAGCGAATAAGAGTTCGCAAGACTGAATGACCTCTATATGTAGCCACTGACTGATCACACGGGTGTTTCAAATCTTTTGCCTGTGGTGGGTAGTCCATCCATCTGTAGTCCCATTCATAACTCCTAAAGCCTGAATTGCTGAAATGGAGAGCAACACTGGTTATATTATTGTGCACTCTGGAAAATCTCATTCTGAAAAATATTTAGACCTTGTGGATATCCTTAGTTTTGATGCAAATATGGCAAATAGTATCAATCTTTCACATTTCAAGTAGCTTTAGACATTGGAGTGCATGCAAAAATCATATTTCAGGAGTCATAATATGATATAATCTGAATTCTGTTCTGACCTCTGGTGATGGTTCCACGTTGTTCACCAACTCCATAATAGAGAATGCATCTGAGCCATTTCAAATCTATTCGTATAACACCCCAGTCCCAAATTAGAAATATGGATAACCCCCATAGAGTGGGTAGGTTATAAAGTTAGTCATCGGTGCTAAGTCCTACATTGGCTACTTACTAGGTGTTGTAACTGGGGAAACTTCAAATTGACTAGTCTTTTTGGGGTTATAGCGCCAATGTGGGCAGCATTTTCTGTGTTGTTATATATGTCATCAGAGTCATCGAGTAAGGTCAGCCATGTGATACTGAAACACTACATAGCCCTGATGAGGTCAGGAATTTAAGAAAGGAAGTTTGTGATGATCCAGTCTCACATTGGCTACTTACTAGGAGAAACTGAGCTTTATAAGTGATTATATGAAAGCTTCAAATTGAGATTTTGGTGTTATTGCATTAATGTGGCTAGCACTTTCCCTGTATAGTTACAGCACGTCTTTTTTATCCCAAAAAAGATATTCAAGTCCCCAGGGAAAATATGTGTGTGTGTATTCAAGATAACCATCGTTAGATCAACAACAAAATATTAAAAATAAAAACAGATATCAAATGCACCTCCACTATATGATGGAGATCACAACTCAATATATACAACACAAATTTCCAGGCAACATGGGAAGTCAGATTGTACCATGTGACACTAGAAGACATTCTCCGGATATCCCAAAGTTTTATAGTCTGATCTTTTCCATTTGATATTAAATAACGACCATCTCCACGGCTGTCAATAAATGTAATTCCTTCAAGGTGTCCCGTAAGGACCCCTGCCGGTTTATCTCTAGCAACAAAGCAACGTCTGTCCCACACCTACATAAAGATACGTCTTCAGAATTATGAATGATGTTATATTATGGTGGTTGGGATTGACTTTGACACCATTTGTAATTGTAATGACTCAAAGAAAGCCCAAACCACATCTAGGCTCATTCTCCAAAGAACTATTCAATGTTATAATTGGAGCTCTTTGGAATCATTACAAAGGACAATAGTTTTTCCCTTTCAAGCAATGTAGGGTCTTATTCACCACCTTCTGACACTCAATCCGGGGCATTACATATTAGAAGGCAGGGGCTACGGGCCACATGCTGACAAATTGGCAGGTTAATCTTTTATTTTAGCGGAAAACTGTACTGATCCCATAGACTAGGGAGGAAAAGTGCAATTGATCCCAAATGAAAATCCCACAAATAAGAGTAAGATTTACCTTACAGAGGGCGTCATCACTCCCAGAATAAATGAGATGGCCACTTTCATCGGCAAAACATACAGTGTTCACATCAGACTGCAACACAAAATACAATTCAAGCTTAAGACACCATAAAAGATCTATTGTCCCCTTCAATAGAAAAATCTGTTTAAAATATAAGTGTTCTTCCATAAAATGAAGTCCAATAACACTCAAGGATTAGACAACATGGATCCAGTGAAAGAAACTCCATTCTGAAATTCCTGACTTTATTCTCTCTCAAAATTACTCAAATTTGCTAACAACAAACTTGGAAAGTATCAAAGGAAAACTAGGGTTTTCTTTACTTAAGATGCGGCAGTCTCCTAGTAGGATATGTTTTCTAATAGTTATCTTGTATTTAAATTACTTGTACATATTTAGATAGGATAAAGTCAGGAGATTTAAATTAAATCTCAATCTTATCTTTGTAACCCAAGAACTGTTGTTTATTTAATAAGAAGCAAATACCTCAAAAGGTACTTCGGCCAAAAGTTTGACAGAAAGAGCATCAGTATTTTGAGGATAAAATATTAGATACATTATGCCAGAAGAACTGTTATTTAAAGTGAGGCTTAAGGCTCTCCATAGCACGTCGTTTACAAACTCAACAGCAACATAACATTTGTAGATAAGTTCAGGATTTGAAGAGAGAAAAATAGATATGAAGACATTGTCAGTCAAATAAATCAGCTATGAAGGAGCATAAGCTGTCTGTCTTTATGCAAGAGGACACAAAAATCAATATCCAACCAGAAAACTATGCAAATCAAAACAAGAAGAATATAAGTGCTTATGAATAAGTTAACAATACCGTGTGTGCCAAAATTCTGAGAGAAAGCTTATTTGCTTCAAGATCATAAACATAAATAGAGACATCACCACTTCCAGCAACGACTTCTCGTCCATCTGTTGAAAATTTGACAGAGAAGATTCCAAAAGAGTATCCTCCATCATCATCGGCAGAAAAATCCAAACCTTCATGGATCTCCTGTGCATAACATATAGGCTCCAAATGTCAAGCAAGAATTATGGAGAGGGGAATGGAGGGATGAAGAAACTGCTGTCAAGGAGTATGGTGATTTGAGAAGAGTAAAGCTTCCTCAGGCAAAAACAGCAAATACATATACTATTTCCTGCCTAAAGGGGCACAACAACGAACAAAAAGGGTGACCGATGTTTTCTACAATTGCGTTGTGATTCATATCAATAAATTTTTCCTTCCTTTTTCTTTTCATACAATGCATGCACATTCAAACAAATAAATGCAATCATCCAAAGCAATGGTTTGCTTAATAGTTTATATCACTTGTGACATCTTTGCTAGTGCATGCACGGGCAACTTCTCAAAACAGTGGTTATACAGCCTAGCAGAGTTCTGTATTGATATTGTCAAACCATGCACGTATCTTCATGGATATAAACTTGCATTTAATTTCCAAATTTGTATAGCCAATGAATCCTATCTCTTGGTTTAATAGTTCAAAAATCTTTAATCATATGAATCTTTTACTGCCTCATTTCAAGATCCTAAATAGCTCTGACTTATTTTTCATTTCATGGCTCCAAATACAAGTGCAAGAAAGAGTTTCATGGAAAGCTAATATAAGTTCACAGGATTGTCATAAGAAAAGAAGCAAATGGTATCAACTAATAGGCATAATATTCTAGTACTCCACAGTGTAACGTGCATTAACACAGTAATTACAAAATCTAATGAAATTGAAAGACAACTGGCTTCATACCGTAATATTTGTTAGAGACTCTGTTTCAGGGGACCCAACATTAACAATATGGACAATAGGTGACATACTAGCATAAACCTGCAACAGCAGAACATAAATTGATTAACCAATTACAGCAATGAAGAGACATTGGAATATAGGCTTTAGCCTGCTGAGAGACTATCCTTCAAATAAAATTATATTAACAAACATGACAGAACGCACATTATAAAAAACAATAAAATACTGCATTCCAATGCAACTCAACTCAACCAAACCTTAATCTAACTAAATTGGTAGCTGCCAGACAGCGATGCAACCAAACCAGCCAGGTCAAACCAGATAGGAAGTTGGCAGTCCCATTCAATTAGCGTCTTTTTACTAATTTTGACCATGTATAGGTGGTCAAGAGGGCAACTTCATAGTCTGGGATAGGGCACCCTTCAGTCTCACTACCATTTTTTTTTTTTTTTTTTTATCAGTAGTCTCACTTCCAAAATCATCACTGACATTCCAAAGACAAACCATTTTCCAGCTACTTAGATCTTTTACTTGATCAACAATAACAAGGGTTATATCACATACAAGCAGGTGCACTCAATGCATCTCTTGGTCCTCCTAGCTCACAGATTTCCAGCAGAGAGCAAGATAACAGATTGTTCTAGTTCTAATATCGGAATTCTTCCATGCAGAGTCAATATTATCGATATAAAACCATCCAATCTTGCAAGGTAACAACAAAACTGGCATTCAGACAAGGAATTCGTCCATGCAGAGTCGATACAAAACCATCCAAGACGTTTGGATTGCATGAAAAACACAATACTCTCCTTTTGGAAGTAAACACGATCATGATATATATCACAATACCCATCTAACCATGATGCTTTGGTAATAACAATTAGTCTTATTTGATGACATTAAACCACCTCACACCTCAGGCTTAGTGGTGTACATCTGTAAAATAGAAAGTTTTTTATCAATACTTCACATCAGCCAAGATGTAAAGAGGCCAAAAAGCATGTATATTTATGAAGTCCATAACAGGGTAGTTCCACTCAGAACCAGACACCTTGCATCATGATCGACAAGTTTAGAAACCGTGTGTGTCTATATATATACACGAGTTTCAATTTAAGGGCCAAAATATAGGGACATACAAGATGGCGTTGATCTGGCGAAAGAGATGTATCAGTAACTGTCCATCGCAAACTTTTCGCAAGAATGTTCTTCTGAACCACCCATCCTCGGTCCACATTGTATATTCTAATGTGGCTTCCCTGCAATAGATATCCTTGTACTTAGTTTTATAACTAAGGACATGCAAGAAGGAGGGGAAAGTAATTAAAAACTTCAGAGCTCACAGACTGAGACCTAAGAAAACAAATTAAATATGTCTAGAAAATACATCTAGTCCAGTTGAGAAGATCCTTTTATTCTGTTTAAGAAATATGTGATTTTGCATATTTACCTGAAATCCAGCAACAAAAAGGGAACCATCAGCCGAAAACTGTGAGACATAGGCTCGGCTGGTCTGTTGGTCAACCAGCCAAGGACCATTTACTGGCAGATATCTGCTTAAGACATGACAACAATCGGCTGATGAGAATCTCCCCCTTCCTGAATAATTACACTCTCGACCAGCCAACATCTTCACTGTGGAAACCGGTAACTCTCGCCTGCCAGGTATGACTTGGCTTAACCGTTCGTGAGGTTCTGATTTTAACCTCGTGAGATGGGCAATCTCATGGTCTAAATGTGTCAATGGCTTGTTGGATCTTTGTCTGTTAGTGTCTTCATGGATGGTATTCCCCCCATCGCAGAGGTCTTCTTCTATCTCCAGTCTACTCATTGCATAACCCATTTCATTAACTGCAGCCACACCGGTTGTAACATACATTTTAGTTTAAGACAACAGCGAATATGTTGTTGCACATAAGCATAAACGATACTGTTGCAGCCTCATATCACCTCCATTTGTTTTAGAATTTCAGTCCTGCCAACAAGGAAAAAAGTAGTTCCAGTCTCTTAGGCCACTCATTTGAGACAAAAAACTCATAAAAACACAGATTCTACTAATTAATATATTACCTTTTCACATAAATGTAGGGAAAAAATAATAAACAATCCTAAAGTGCATCAAAGGTATATTTACTCAGCTAAACTGAATATCATGTAGATGCTAATACGCAAAGGTCCATAAATTTTATACGTTTGTTTGGTCTACTAAAAAATAACCTTATTCTGCTGGCTTTCTTTTGCTTTAGAAAGATGGCACTATATGTTATGTATTCACTTCCCCATTTATTTTGTTCTATACCTGCTCATTGAGCTTGATAAATCTGTCACCTCAGCTCGTGTACATTGGAGAATAATACCAATTTACACCAGACGCAATCTTCAATTCTAATATTTTTTTATGCATCAGCCACTATTCATTCACACATCTCACACCTATAGCTTTTTCATAGGGTGTAGGATGTTTTTCATAGGATAATGGGTGGTGAATAGTGGAAAAGAATTTTTCATTTTTTTTTTTCACCAACCATAATATAGACAGTCAACTCAACTAAGCTATAATCCCCACTGACGGGACCAGACCAAAATGAAATGGGAAATACCTTTTCGCAGTGAAATTTCCCAGAAATAGCTTTCCACCAAACCAAGCTCAGTCTAAATGACATATCGTTTCCAGCTTCAAAAAACAAATAATAAAGAAATAAAACACAAACAAACAAAACACAACGTTCTTACCTCCCCACTCATCTATCATTAAAATAAATCATTCTCAATGGAAAAAAAAAGTTAAATTAAATAATTAAATTTTTCTGCATATCCCACAGCAATAATCAGTTCAGTACTTACTAAGCGAAACTATTTATATGGTTCAAATTATCTAAGCATTACAATTTGCAAAGCAAAAAACGCAGTCATTTCGAGTTCTCGTTAAGTGTGTGAATACGGAACCTTATCATTTTCCAAACAGATCGCTGAAGAAGGAACCAGATGATTACGGAATATAATTACGGGGCCAAATACATAAATAAAAGAAGAACAAAAAGGAACCAGAAGATTAAGAAAAGATTGCACTTATGTACGAGAAAAGCAGGAAAATAACAAAGGAAATCTGACCTCTGAGCTGTAGAGGATTTAGGTTCTCGGAGAGACATAAACACAGAGAGCTTCCGTACTTCTCATTTTTTGTTGGTTGTATGATATATAGACAATAGGCTTTCGTTGGTTTGATCTTTGGGTTCTGGTAAGCGGTTCCACGCTCGTCTACGTAGCCGGAAATGGATCGCATATCCACTCGCCTCCACTGACCACCACGTGTCAACTTGCTTTTGGGTAGACGTTCTGGACGTCGGAGATCAAGTTGGTATTAAATTTATATAATTTTTTAGAAAGGATTACGCTACTTTACTGCCTAGCGTTTACTGCTGGGCGTACCGCTCAGGAATTTTTTTTCTTTTTTTTTTCATATTTTTTTAATACAGTTAAATATTTTTAAAAAATAAAAAAAATACACCAATACATTTAAAATCACTTCCTTAATCACTAAGTAAAAAAAAAAAAAAATTTTGACCAGCGGTCAGATGGAGAGGGCATACAAGCTTTATACTTTTAGAAATTACAGGGAAGTTCGCGCAGGGAATGCGCACGAATTTCCTCTCATTTTCACGTCAATTATAATTAAAAAAATAAAAATAAAAATGAGAAAATGCATTTCAGCATTTTCTTGCCATTCACGTAGAAGGCTGCCCGTTTTGTCCTCTGCAATATATTTCGGTATTGAGGAATGCTCAATGCAACCCTCTCATGCAATCGTGTAATCGTCATATCAGCTTAATGAAACGGTGTGTTTTCTTTGAAAGAAAAATAAAACTGAAGGACCAAATAGACTTAAGTGAACAAAAAAAAAGAAAAAAAAAAGAGGAAGCATACGTGGAACGGGAGGGAAGAATTCATTTCAATACAGTAAAAGAAAACATGAAGAACAACTCCGTCCCTCACTACATCATCGTCGTTTTTGGGTCTTCCGTGTGTGAATCATAGTTCTGTTTCCTTCCTCACTGCGTCGTCTCTGTATGTGAATCATAGGGTACCAGTTTGGCCAGTTTTACCCATTTTTTTGTGGTCCATCTCTGTTCAACCAGTTTGATAGAGAAGATATATCTCATCGTGAGCGTGAAGAACTGGTAGATCGATCTTGTATTTTTTGTAGCTTTGTGTTGTCTCCGTGGCTAGTTTCAGGTAATATCGAAATCATCAAGCCCTCATTTTCATGCGGGTGTCTTGTCTAGTCCAGGACTCGTGAAATCGAAATGTTATTTGTAATTGAAATTGAAATTGAATTCGAAATCAAAATCGGGGAGGTTACCTCAAGGACTTGATTGATTGCCCAGTTTCACAAATGAAATTTGTTGCGAAGTCGAAAAAATAGAGGAGGTTACCTCAAGACACCCATGTCTCCAACAAATCTGCCTTCGTGTCTCCAACAAATCTACAGGACTTCTAATTCCATGGCCTTCAACAAATTGTGTCTCCAACAAATCAACATGAATTAGTTCGTGTCTCCAACAAATTTGCCTTTGTGTGTTTTCTCCATGTGTGAGCTTCGTGTTAGGGTTAGGGAGAAAGGGGACGGCCGCACAGAGAAGGGAGAAGGGAGAAGGGGGACGGAAGGGAGAAAGAAGGGAGAAGGGTAAAGGACAAAACACACCGTTTCATTTTGGTCTTAGGGTTTAGTCTTTATCAATGAAACACACAGTTTCACTTAAGCCCATTTGGTCCTTCAGTTTTCATTTTTCTCTTAAATGAAACACACCGTTTCATTAAGCTGATGTGGCGGTTACATGGTTGCATGAGAGGCGGTTGCATTGAGCATTTCTCTTCAGTATTTCCTTATCATTTCTCTGTCTCCCTCATTTCCAAAACAGTGAGCACGTTAGTTCGCAACTCATTTCCGAAATCTAGTCATTAGTAAGTGAGTTCATTTTTTCCAAATAATTTTGTTTTCATGAGGTGGCATTAGTGAGCATATATTTGTCATGGCTTACAGCATTTTCTAAAACTCTTGGTGTCAGTGGGGTGTTTCCACTTTTCTAAGTTGTTTCTATTTTGTCTTCTACCCCACCCAGATTTCATCACAAATGTGTTAAATACAATGGCCTAAGATTATTTTTCGAGACATTTTTTTTTCTAAAAATAATTTTATTATAATTTTATTAATGAATTCATTCATGCGTTATGACAAATGAATATAGGCTCTATCAAAGTTGTTTAACATAACATTATACTGAGATTAGCAACCCAAAGCTCTAGTTCTACTAGGAAAAAAATAAGATACCTTTCTTTGATGCTAGCACTGGGTTGCATCATTTCTTTCTGGACAGTTAACCTGTATTTTGTGGGCGTAAATTGCAGAAAAATATAATGCCCCAATTTCACTCATCTGTTAACCTGTCGATTGACCTACGCTTCGCAATGTTAAAGAGATACTGAGTGCCATACCTGACTTTAGGGAAGTTGAAAGTTTGTCTACATCCATTGTTCTTGATACTGTTGAATCCAAAGATGGAGATGAGGGCGGGACACAGAATATAGTGCATATCGAGGTGAGCGATAACATTGAGGAGCCGAAGCTAGAGATGACGTTTAAATCTGAAGAAGAATTACTTTCGTATTATAAGAAATGTGGGAAACAATGCGATTTCGGGGTAAGTACGCAGAGTAGTAAGAGGTTCAAGGATTAGACTCTCAGATATATCACACTTTGTTGTACTCGTGGAGGGAAGGTACAGAATCAGACATCAAATGTCGTTAGGCCACGTCCGACATCAAAAACAAAATGTAAGGCAAAGATAAATGATACATTTGTTGATGAGATGTTGAAAGTGTTGAGTGTACACAATGAGCACACTCATGGCCTAAGTCCACAGAATTCAAGGTTCTTTTATTACAATATAGAAGTGAGCGAGTCTGTAAAAAGAGTCTTAGATATAAATGATCAGGTAAGGATCCAAATGAAAAAGAGTTTTGTCTCTCTTGTGCAAGGAGCGGGTGTGTATGAAAACTTATCATTCTTAGAAAAAGACTATTGTAATTACATTGACAAGGCACGTCACATTCGAGTTGGGAAAGGTGGCGTTGGAGCCCTCTGTGAGTATTTTGCTAGGATGCAATACAAGCATGATGCATTTTTTGTACTAATGAATTTGGATGATGACGGCAGGTTGAGGAATTTTTTTGGACAGATGCATGGAGTAGGGCAGCCTACAAATATTTTGGCGATGTCGTCACATTCGATACTATATATTCGACAAACAGGTATAGGATGCTCTTTGCACCGCACAATTGGTCAAAGACTGATTGTGCATAGGCTCATAGTGTTGGTAGTGATAGCCACCAGTTGAACTAGTGTTCAATGTGGTAGATATAGAAGCCCCAAAATAACCGGCCTTTATATAAGACTCGGTGCTGCAATTTTTATATGAAGAATTAGCATGAAATAACTGCCACTTCACAAGAAGTTATGGTCTCTACACCTTCCTTATTCTCATCCTTCATGCTCTATGCCTTTTTACAAACCACGCACAGAGAACCAAATCATTCAACTGCCAAAAAATGAAAAACCAATAGAATAAGAAAGGTAAAATTAAGCTACTAAAATCAATAAAAATATATGGAGTCTACATACTACAAAGGGAACTGATGGTGCGAAAAGCCCAACCATCATCGGGCAAAATGGGTGAGGGGTATGGATCTGAATTGAATCCATCAAGCCAAACCCATGGGCTATATTCAACAAACCCATGAGTAACTCCCAAGTGCTCAGGTAGGGAAGTGAATACTAGAGATTTTAATAATTTCTTCAACTAGAACTTGAAAAATACAATGCATCAGGTTTAAAGAAAAAAAGCATTGAGCTCAATATAACTTTTTATTAGTTATAAAATTATTGGAGTATATATTTCAAGAATTGCCATTGTTTCTTTTTCCCAATATTTCTAACTGGAAATGATCCCATCAGAATCTGGAAGAAGCAAATAAGTTGGACAAATCTGCATTAGAATCTTTGAATTCAGTCATGAAACCTCTATCTCCTTAGCAAACCAAATCACCATTCCTCATAGATAAAAAAATAGATTGTGTTTCTTCCCTTTTTTGTTATACAGAACATACTACCTTCCTTTCTCTTAAAAACAAAAACCTTGGATTCTATATGTAGAGTCTTCTCCATAGCTTGAAAAGCTACTAACAAGCAACATAATACACCCAATCTAAAAAAAAAATTGCACAACAGGAAGATTAGACATCATAACTCAAATATTCTGATAAAATCAAAGTTCCCAGAGAGAGAGAGAGAGAGAGAGAGTACAATAATGCTGTAAAAAACAATTGTCCAAAATTACAAGCCACAGATCTCCAACAATTGTCCACATAATTCTGAACAAGCAGAACAGAAAAGACCAAGATACGTTACTATATTACAAGGAATAAAAATATGGTCCATTATTTCCACGCTAACTTTGCATGGGCAACATGGATACACCACAGCAATCCTTCTCTTTCTAAGATTGCCCACTGTTAAATTCCCCTGATGCAGTAGTACATGTACAGGGAAGCAGGGGTTTATCCTTCCAAATGCTTTTTTGAAGGAGAGAGGCACTATGAAACTGAAACTATGAAGCCAAAACTTTCTCAAAGTCAAAACTAAAGAATATTCAAAGCATATTTGAAGCCAAAATTATGACAGAAACCGAAATAGGCAAACAAGGCAGCTCATAATTTAGGATAAATTGCTCATAATCCAAACCCAACATGAATTAACTTGACCTCTTCGATCAAGAACAAAACGAAATCAACCTGAGAGAGAGAGAGAGAGTACCTTTGCAGGATCGATGAAAAGCCTTGTTTGTGGCCGTTGAATGTTTCCGCTTCGAAGATGGTGGAGGTTAGGGTTTCTAGGTTTAGAAATCATCTCGGGTCTTAGCTACCGCTTCGGAGAGATGGAGAAGAGTGAGAATGGAGGAGGGAGATGGGAGGTTTGTCGGGTCTGGGAAAGTTTCAAAAATAGAAAATAGAGATGGAGGGGAGGAGACGGAGGACGGAGGACGGAATCCGAATGTTTAAGTTCATGCGAAACGCACCGTATTATTTGTCACGTAGACGTTCGTGCACAATCCCTGCACCAAATATCCTGCCTCCATCATTATATATATATATATATATATATATATATATTTTATACACGAGAGAGGTGGATTTAATCATTGGTTCTCTTAATGAGAAATTAAGGTGTTGCTAATTGATCCAAAGGATCTTGACTTGTTGGTTGAAATATTAGATCTACACAAAAGTTTTATTCAAGAAAGTTTATACTAACTAACTTAATGCAATAACTCAAATTTACTTTTTGATAAAGAGTTTTACAATATAATAGATCATACTATACAGGGTCAGAATGTAGATTTACTTGTATAAGATGTGTTAATGTCTAAAATAGCGCAATAGGTTGAAAAATGAGAAAGATTCATTCTTAATCTGTTGAGACTATTCAGGCGTCTATCGGTGTAGTGTGGATCCCCCAAATGTGGTTCGGTAAAGCTGTACGGTGTCTGTGCGTTCATCCATGACAGTGAATAGTAAATATATGCATAGAAAATAAAGAAACAGGGACATACAAATTTATGCAATTCGACATAATGCCTACGTCCACGGAAGTTTGGGAAGGGAGGAATCCATTATAATATAATTGCTTTAAAGTCTTTTATGGTCTCTCATCTTTGCTATACAATGGAAATCAAGACTCTATTTTCTGGTGGAGCTCTCGTCGTTGGATTCCCTATCGTGAGGTTGAAGAGGTTGAAGCAGAAGTCGAAGAAGTTGTAGTCCCCTCGAAAGTCATATGGCAGCCCCCTTTATCCCCCGCTCCTCCCTTATTTTATATCTTATCTTCTCTTCTTTACATTACATCCTCACTCTTCTTCCTGACACTTTTTTCCTTCCTCAACTCTTTATCCCCTTCTTCATTTTCTCTTTCTTCCCTCCTGATAAGACCCTCAACCTTGAGCTAGGCTTAAAAACTCATTTTGGGACTGATATATTTTATCCCCACCAAAATGTATACCACTATTTCTCTTTCTTAACACACCTAACAAATTTTTAGTTTAAAAAATTATTAATTTTTTATTTTTTTTTAAATAATAATTTCTTAAATAAATAATGTGCTTAAACATCTATTCTATAATAAAAGTGACTATAGTCCATAAATAGTGATTTGTGTTTAACGACTACATTACATTTTTACTCTTGAGCTTTATGATGGGTTGGGTTTTATAGCCTTATGGCGTGGGAAATTAAATTCTCTCAACTGTGTTTTCATCATTTAATCGCCATTTGCAATTAGGTTTTATTTTGGGGGAAATGTTGGTATCCCTATGATTGGTGCATGTTTGTTTTGTTTTGTTTGATGGTATCCTTATGGCTGATGCTGTAGCATGTTTGAAATTAAGTGATTACCTCTAGCGGGTGTGAAAAACGTGTCTTTTGCCTAACATATTGTAATAGTCTGAGAGCACTAGCATTGGACTCATCAAATGAGTCCAATGTCTATAATTTGATGAATTTTACTGAAAAAAGCCAGCATTGGATTCACCTTTAGTATATTTGACAAGTTATGAGCTACAGTGTAATTGAATTTATCTTCAAATTTGGAGATCTACTGTTCCACGTCTATCCCATTATTTTATTAACTAAAACCGATAGATTTCGCACGGAAATAAATTTCGCACGCAATTATTTTTTCTTTCCTTCTCTTTCTCTTCTCTGCTTTCTTCTTCATCCCCAAATCTCAAAATCCCGAAATCCCTCTTTCTCCTTCCTCTCCTCTCCCTTCCCGATTTCTTTCTTCCTCTTCATTTCTTTCTCCCTTCCCGATTTCTTTCTTCCTCTTCATTTCTTTCTTCCTCTCCCTCTCTTCCGGTTCGTTTCTTCCCTCCGTTTCCTCTCGTATTTTTGGACGAGCAAGAAAGTTCCCTTTGCCGTGAGAGGAGAGCAGCTCGTCTTCATCACTGGGGTTTCAGCAAATCGCCATCACCTCCATTGGTGCACTGTGCGGTGCTTTCTCTCATTTTCGCAGAGCTACAGTGCCCGAATCGAAAAGCTGAGCTTCGATCCTTCACGCAGAAACAGAGCAATCAACACTGGTTTCTCTCCTTCCAGGTTCGTGCTTCACTTCTTCTCCTTTCATCTTTTGCTTCACTTCTTCCCCTCAAATGACAATCTGCAACCCTAGTTTCAATAAACAAGAAATTGGTCAGCCCCGATGGGGGCTTTTCCTCTCGGTGAACATATATTCAGCACAAATTTGCTTTATTTGTTTCTTTTCTTTTTTTTCTTCTGCTAACAACTTGATTCTTTGTAAAACATTCGAGCTTGATCATTTGCACCCTAATCTTGACATTGTGATGCCTACCTTTTTCTGAGCAATCGGACAGGATGGTGTTTTAGCTGCCAATTAGAGACTTTTTGTTGTTTCTAATGTAAACTGCACTTAAGTGTCGTACTGATTTTGCAATTATTGTGTTGGCACTGAAAGATGCCGTGAGTTTAAATGAGGTAAGATTTTTATTTGATTGTTGTTATCAGGTTACTGCTCGAAATTTCGAGATCTCCAATGACATGTTATGGAAAGATGGACAGCCTTTCCAAATTATTGGGGGTGACTTGCATTATTTCCGGGTTCTTCCAGAGGTATTTTTATTGCAAGATTTTCAGCAATTAGCACCTTATAACTTGAGTTGTATATGATGGTGGTATGCATTTGTTATTTTAGCTTGTAATAGAAGGTACTTCACTGATCAATGATGCAGAATAAGATGCTAAAGCTTTATGACGCAACTGAATTCAACTTAACCTTAATCTCAAATAATAGGGACCGGTAATAAGATATTGAATATCTATTAAAAGAACAAAACTATAATTATTTTGTTGTACATATTCAAATCTAATTCCAATAGTATCAGGAACTCATTGCACATTGAGCTGGATAATCTTATTAATGTTGTGAATCCCCTTTTTTTCAGAACAAAAATGAGTGTTTGCACAAAATAGCTATTAGTTTATGCCCTCTAGTGAGATTGAATGTATATTATTAGTTTTTTACTTGCTTATAAAAAATATTAATTTTTGCTTTATTCTCTTGTTGTTTTGAAATTGATGGTAATATGATATGTTGTTTGGATGATAGTCCTTCAAAATATATTTTTTGTTTCAGCGTGGGATTTAGGGGGTTTCCCTGCCTGGTTACTTGCCATAAAGCCAACTATCAGACTAAGATCATCAGATCCTAATTTCCTCCATTTTGTAAGTTTTTTCTGTGTTTTATTTTACAAATTAATCATGTTCCATAGACTTGTGGTGTATTCAAGAGAAATTGTATTTCAAAATGTTGTGTATTTTTTATTTTATTAGTAAAATATTTTTATGTGCTATCATAAGGATATTGTGAATAGCCATAGCCTAAAACATGTGGGGTCATGGTGAGTCTTTCTTACAGAAAACTGCAAACAAAACTGCTTGGGGGATTTTTTTTATTTTGTTTTTATTGGTGAAACTGCTTGGGAGGATTGCTGCTATCATTTTTAGATTAATATGTTTTACATGCTTGAGTGGTCTCACTTAAGAAGAAATTTAGTATATCAGTTTTCTAGTGTCTAATTGCTGCTATCATTTTGTTGAAGTGTTATGGATTAGTTTTGTTGGTTAAAGTGTGATTTTCTAAATATTTTGTGTTGATCTGCCGTTCGTTTAAAGGCCCAGGAATCTGAGTTGAACCTATGCTGCCTCATTTGAGTTTATTCTTGATTCTAATGTTAAAGTGATGGCAACAAGTGATGGAAGGGGACTTGATTACGTGATGCACCTCATGGAGTTGATTCTTGAGTTATTTTTGTTTCTGAATGTGTAAACTGGCAGCTTCTACATGGATAATTATTTTGTTGAAGTGTTATGGATTAGTTTTGTTGGTTAAAGTGTTATTTTCACTCATGGCAGTTTCAGTTTTTTTACGTGATGCACCCAATGTTAAAGTGATGGAATTAAGTTGAGGAAAAAAATTAATTGAGACACAAAAATTTAAGTATCAAATTAAATTATTTAACATATGGTTAGTATAATTACAAGATATGAAAGAAAAAATTAAAAATATTATTATTAAAAAAATAATATTATATTATTATTTTGATGAATCCAATGGCTAATCCAATGTGGGATTATGGATGTGAAGGTTTTACATTTATGGAAAATATGTACTTTTCATCAAATTTTGAAGATAAATTTGATGAATCCAATGCTAGTGCTCTGACCCAAGAGATTTAACATGAATAATTTGGGCCCAAATTAGACTTAATGGGCTCTAAATTAGGTTCAATGATCCATTTTGAATAAGCTCATGGGCTATTATTTATTGAGGTTTTTATCATGTGGAAACTAAATTAAACCATATAATAAATTTTATTTATTTAATTATAATTTAAAATATTGTAAACATATATATATATATATATATTATTGTTAATATATTACTACTATAAATTTTGTCAAATATTATTAATAACATGTGTAATTTTAATTCAGGTTGTCATTATGGTTATTATTATTAATTTTAATTATTATTAAGATAAATGTAATTAGGTTTCCATTATTCTCTCTCCTCGTGATCCTTCATCTGCTCATCACATCACGATGTAACTAACCCACGTCTGATCTCTATTGAAACTGTTAGAAATACTAGATCAGAATGCACAGCGGAAGCGATATTACCTCGTTGGAAATATCTCGGATCTAGTGCGGTTGTTCCACGGATTCTCCAGCATCGTTATTCGTTCACGATCTTCACATCGATGGTGGAGTGCGCTACGTGGTAAAACCAGAGCAACACTCATACGTTCCACAGCCTAAATGCTATGACTAGAGAAAACCATTTGAGAGAGAGATCGTTCTTGGTGCAAGTCCATAATTCAAAGAGGTGAAGAGCTATGTAAATAGCCCTTCTAATTGTAACCCCCGGCTGGCCCTTAATGGCCAGCCATCAAGCCTCATGAAGTGGTTCTTAAACCACTTCATAACCTTCAAGAGAAGGCCAAGGGGTGCCCACTATGGGTGCCCCTTTCTTACATCTCCCACTCACACATAGTGGGCAAGACCCCAGGTCTGCATCTCTCAATATGTTCTCAATCTTGTTCATACTGGCAAATAGACCGTGCGACCATCGAGCACAGCTGTAAAAGAAAAATGGGAGCACTATACCAAATCTCTCCAAGAGAAGACCAGCATAGCAACATCCCTAAAAGTGTCTCGTTATACCCCGACTCATTTGATCACATCAGACTAAGCATTCATAATCCCTCTCGAGTCCAAATGACTCAGAGCAATGCTCAATCTCCAAAAAACATGATGTACTCACAACTATATTGCAACTCCCAAGAAGTAATATAACTTGCCGGCAATGAGTACACATCATTATCGATGTGTTACCAAATAGTCTTCCCTTCGCACTCATGTCATTTAGTTTCAGTCCAGTCGCTTTCCCAGCAATGCCTCTTTAGACCGCATCATTCATGGCCATAGATAACATGCCAAAGTAGCAGACACTAAAACATCAACCTCGTGACATAGTCAAAGGTCTCCTAAGGGCATATATAAATTAAGGTCATCAATTATGACCTACAGGACTCACACGGTGAGGAAGTAGGGAATTATTCACTCACCTCTACTGTTGGTCGCAAAAGCACATATAGTATGAAATACATGTTACGGTGGAGTTCTCTTTCAGAAGAAAGAGCGTATATCTAATCTCAATGCACCGTACAGATCTTAGTCTAGTCGTTATCTCAGCGCCTAACCCGAGTCCCTCCATTTGCTCGCTATCAAAGCGCCAAAGAGGATCTCGCATCTGGCTAAACCACAGGCTGCATGGATTGTGGGTAACCATGCACGGTCCTTTTAAATATGATGGACCTCATCTTAGCTCCCACTAAGGCGACATATCTTTTGTGTCTTACAACTTATTCCTCATTGGACAAGTACCGAGTGACACATTGTCTCATCTTTGCTCGCTACCCATTTGTAGCGCCAAAGGTGATCGCTCGTGTGAGTGAGCCGATCTAAACCTGTCAATATACCTTTTTCACCATAATTACTAAATTTATGGTGAATGTGTGTGCTTACAAAAAAAAAATGCTTCCAATCACGCCACATGATCATAGAACATATCAGTATCATGTGCACAATGAGCAATACCATGAGATAGAGAGAAATTACATGGTCAATTATTAAATCACAACTCTCAAGTGATGTTTAATGACCATTTCTCCCTATGCGCATTCTAATGTGTAGTAACTTTCCAAAACATGCTCCTACCAAGAGATTCTGCTTTTACATATAAAAGTCATTTGCACAACCACGAAGTCAGCGACGACTTATCACGAATTTCATTTAGGTCAAATTCATAATATAAACCTTAGATTCTAGTCAACAAGTCCAACTGTGAATTTTCAAGAATCTACAAGGTGTCCACAAATATCATTCAGCAAACTTAATTTGTGACTTCAAGGTTTCATATAAATTTTTTGTACTCAACAAAAGCATGTAAGATAACCATAATTTATTTTTCATTAAGGGTAAAGCGATTAGGGCCTTTGCCCCAAAGACAATTATAATAGTCTAGTCATTACTTTTAACGACAATCGCATCACAAACTCACTTAATCAAGTAAGTCATATTTACCCTCTAATAAAATCTTAACCTCTAACTCCCATGAGCAAACCATAATGGAAACACCAAATAGTATAGGCAAAACTAGATTCTTTAGTATTTTCCATCTCATTAATTGTCTATGAATTTTGAACAAGAGCTCGTAGAAACTGTTTTTCTCATAAACAGTCTCATAAGACATGAAGCCTGAGCTACTTTTCACAAATCCATGTCCATCACCTCGTAGTATGGACACCTCTTATTAGGCGACAATTAATTATCTAAAACAACCAGTTCGCAATATCTCTCAAGATGACACTTTTCTAAGACTGTCAACAACGTTCAAAGAACCCTATTTAATTCAATAGGTCGTTTAAAAAAAAAACGACTAGGTACATTGGGTATCTTTGAATAGATGGTTCGTTTAGGCCGCATGTAAACAGCACCAGCAGCATTCATTCGCTTTATGCACCAAAATAGTACTAGCAATAATCATGCGCTCCAAGTACTTCATGCCTAAACATCACAAAAGCTAACCATCTAATTCTCCTATGAGAATCAACTATTTAACACCTTCAAGAAAAAAGTTTCAATAAATATGCGATCAACAGCTATCTAAATGCAACTCAATTAGTGCCAAGAGATAGATCTATACCTCTATCAACTCCACTTTTCCTTTATCAATTAGATCAACAACCCCAGGTTGGATCATATAAGTGAAGCGAATCTAAAATTCTATGTTGGGATTCCTACTATGTGAATTCAATACCTTTAGCGGAGCTATATTACAAATATTCTCTTCTAATCTCTAAACGACGAGAGAATATTGATATAAAGCTACCACACTTTTTATGAGGATCCTTATATTCTATAACTTTTGGGAGTCACTATCACTAGTGGTACACCACTCAAATGTATACTCACACTAGTTGTTGAATTACTCCCACTATTTTCGGCGATATTTTATAAAGAAATTTTTGAAAAAAAATAAGGTAGTGTGGAAACGTAATGAAATGTTCTTTCCAAAAAAAAAGTGTTTACAAAAATCCACAATTCCCCACCCTCGTCGAAAATACGAGTAATTTTCTTGACTCCACCAAAAAATGATCAAACTTAAATCCTCTAGAATTCACATTTGCACAAAATAGTCACTCAGCCTTTCTCAAAGGCGAATGAACTCAATCTAAGGACGGAAAATTAGAATTAAGGCCGCAACACCATATTACATCAACCCAAGTGTGATATAAAAACTGTTTTGCGCCATAATTTATTTATAACTCCATTCTCAGCAAGTCATTAAACTGCGAGATAATTATTCTCATCATATAACTCATACGATTTCGATTTAAAAAAAAATATTTTAACTGAAAAAATATAGTTTCCTTAAAAAATATTTGGAATCGTATTTATATGATGAAACAATTTTTTATTATCCAAGTCCTTAGTGTGCATATATAAGAACTTTCACATAGAAAATACTCATATTGCCTTTTTCTCTTTGACTCTTCTAAACTAAGGAGAGGGATCTCATTAGCGAGAAAAACTTCAATTTCTCAAACTTCACACCCATCATCCTATGCCTCCACGGCATACTGTAGCATATCATCTCTCCACTTGAGAAATAATATCACTGAGTCAATGAGTGACCATCCAACTTTAAAACCTCTAGAAATTCTCACTACCACTATTGTTTTCAATGAGTCTTAAATCAAATTAGGTATAAACTTCTTTAATATCGCATTAAAAGCGCTAATAAAAACATCGCTTTGTGCAACAAATGCAGTATGTGACGTTTTAGCTGCTAACTAGCGATATATCCTTATTTCTTGCATACTCAATATTTTTCATATTCTCTAATCCACCATAGGAGAGAAAAGAAAAAACATTGCAAGAAATTATCTTAACCTTAAACCTATCTTGCATCAGTGCAACCACGAGCAAAATTTTTAGGTTAGGCTTTAGATGAGTCATACCTACTTATTTAGACTTTTTTGCCATAGTTACCATGCAAACCTCCAAGGTGCTTGGTATTATATTACTCTTAGGGGTTGCTCCAAAGTTTATATATCTGCAAGAACCTTTTTGTTCTCACTAGAAAGAAATAAAATTTGAGCAAGATTACCAGTGCTAATACCACATAAAGGTGCACTGATAAAACCTTTAAAAAATGAATGTGCCAATCAAGAATGTCCTCAACAATCTTGCACACTCAAATTTTAATATCCTTACTTTTCAGACATACTAGCAAGTAGAGAGGATATATGTTTTATCTGTGAGTTAATCCAAGTGGCTTCAAGATTATAATGCTCAACCTCAAATATAGGAGCAATTTAATCTTTGCATCACCAAAAATAATGCGCAATTTTTGTTATTACTCACAAGATTCTCAAAGGCAAAATAGTGGTTTAGCTCTTATTTGACAGTTGATCCCATCAACTTCTATAAAAATTGTAGTGCATGCGTCCCACGCACACTTCCAATTTTATTCTAGACCTTTCAGAGGTTTCACAATAATGATGGTCTAAGACTATCTGACACTGATAATAATCTTTATTTGTTTCTAACTATTGCTCATGGAGGAGATTAATGCGACGATTAAATCGCATAAATAATCTCTAGGCTTTCTTCTTGGTTATCTCAAAGTTACTAAACTATGTGCATATAATTGCACACACATCTAAGAAATTTGCCGCGTTAATCTAAATTAGAACAAAAATAATTAATACACGTCGCAAGATCGAAAATTCGCTAAGCTTCCTAATCATCTCTTGCGCCTCAATGCGTAATTATTAATTTCTAACTTAATTTTTGCGCAAATTTATATCGTATAGGAGATTAATTCCAAATCAATCTCAACCATACTCCCACTAGGATAAGTAATCTACCGAGTCAGTCACATGTAAAAATAATTTCTTCATAGATTGAAGAAATCAATTTCAGCCAATCATAATCATGGACTAATCAAACTAAGGCTACTTAATCCTTTATTTTATCACATTTTTTTTAAAAACTTTGAAGACTAATTCTTAAAAAATAGCCTAACAATATAAGTGATAAAATAAGCTTACAATTACATGCAATCACAATACACGTACGAAAAATAATTACATCACATTTCATCCAAATAATTATTATTCACCAAAAAATAATAATCTAGGCAATTTATAACATAAAATAAAAAGCCTAACAAATGCAATAAAATATGACATCATAATATCATGGCATGCATGTATTTAATAAGCACATGCAAAAAATATATTTCAGAAAAAATATATTTTATGTCACAATTACATGCTGAATTAGTAAATAAAATCAGCACACACTAACAATAAGCTCTAGCCCAAATGGTTGAGTTAATTGTCTTTGTGTGTGATCTTGGGTTCAAATCACCACCCATACATTTTGCACAAAAAAAACTTATGCCACTTAACTTTGGACAGCCAATGGGCAGCATCCACATGGGCTAGTTGTTGTGCAAGCCTGAGCTGCTAGGCTCACAGCCCAAATCTCCGAGTAGCTTTTTTTTCTTTGTCTTTTTTTTTTTATAAAAAAAAATGTTGGGTTTTCAAAAAAAAAAAATTGGGCCGAGGGTTATTTAAAAAACAAGCCCATTTCATTTTGAGTTCTCAGCCCAAAACATAATATAAACCAAACTGTTTTTTTTTTCTTAATTAAAACAGATGGGTTTAACAGAAAAAAATTTACAGGGCCCAAAGCTTGATTAAAAAAAATGGCCCAAATCCATTTTGCAACCCACATGCCATTTAATCACAAAACAAATGAACACCACTGTTCATCTTCCTCCTTCAGCCAACGGTTACAGTGTTGTAACGGAAGAAAAAAAATTTCAAGTAACTGCCGCCACCCTCTTAGCCAGCGCACGGAGCCTACGCTCCTCAGCCGGTCTCAAGTGTGCGCTGCACCTGGTGCACGCTGCACTTGGTGCTTGCCGCACTCGGTACGCGCAGCACCATGTGCGTGCGACAGCTGGTGCGCGCAGCACCTGGTGGCGCTGCCTCTTGTGGCAGCGTACTGTGGTTGGCCCCATGAGCGACTCTGTCCACAACGATGCTTGGATCTACGCACGGCATCGGACTGGTGTCCGCAGCTCGTTGCAACTTATCAAAATGGAGTTGCCGTGCTCTGTACGCAGCAGAGCTTCGCAGCACCACCATGGTGCGCGTTGCTCTGCGCGCAGCAGAGGACAACGCCTCCGTGGAGGTGCTCGCAGCTCTGCATGTATCAGAGGCGGCCATGCCACTCCGAGGTGCTTTAGAGCAGTTCTTCATGGTGCATGGCATGGCAGTGCTGCCCTTCGTCCGTGGGTTGGAGGGCCGTGCCTCCGCGCGCAGCAGAGGACATCGCCACACTCTTCTCCCAGCAGAGCTTTCTGCGTTGGCCTAGGTGCAACTCTTAGCACAGTAGATGCAGGAGGTGCGATCTTAAGCGTGGCAATGTGGCACGCTTTGATGCGCACCGACGTTGCTTGTTGCACCATGCCGATGGGCTGTGGTCCATCATGGCAGAAACTGCCGCTTGGCCTGGTGCGCGACAGTGGTTGTCGCGCACCCTGGGCAGCGCAACCCCCTCTTCAGTGATTCAAAGCAATCACTTTGGGTGTGCAATGCACTGCACTCGTCAGTACCTGTGGTGGTCACAGCACCGAGATGGTAAACACGCACGGCAACCGTGCAGCAGCACCCAAGCGGTGCGCGCTGCTGCCTCTTACAGCACAAGTACGTCAAGATCTGGGCCGACATGTGGACGGGTCCTTGCTGATTCGAGTGGGTGGTTGCAGCCATTTCACAGCGGCGCTACCACTGTTACGGCCAACCTCGACAGCCATGTTACATAACATCGTGCATGAAAATTTTTTTTCGTAAATGAAATACAACATGCACGTCAGAAAATAAATCGGGAACAACTCAGTGGGCTCTGATACCAATGTTAGAAATACTAGATCAGAATGCACAGCGGAAGCGATATTACCTCGTTGGAAATATCTCGGATCTAGTGCGGTTGTTCCACGGATTCTCCAGCATCGTTATTCGTTCACGATCTTCACATCGATGGTGGAGTGCGCTACGTGGTAAAACCAGAGCAACACTCATACGTTCCACAGCCTAAATGCTATGACTAGAGAAAACCATTTGAGAGAGAGATCGTTCTTGGTGCAAGTCCATAATTCAAAGAGGTGAAGAGCTATGTAAATAGCCCTTCTAATTGTAACCCCCGGCTGGCCCTTAATGGCCAGCCATCAAGCCTCATGAAGTGGTTCTTAAACCACTTCATAACCTTCAAGAGAAGGCCAAGGGGTGCCCACTATGGGTGCCCCTTTCTTACAGAAACCCTCTCTCTATCTCGATTGCAGACCCTTAAAAACTCTTTTTCCTTCCAACCATCGACCGATCAACACACACAGCTCTCTCTCAATCTCTTCTCTCTCTCTCTCCCCCTTCTCATAGCGACAACTCATGAGTAGGAGTGGGCTCCAAATAAAATAGAGTCGGAATGCCCACCTCAACCTCTGACTTCGATTGGGGTAACAATTAACAATTAGATCCAAAACAACTAATTCTAGATAATCCAACATCATGGCAAAAAAGAAAAATTATGAAAATTATTTAATTTAAGACTTGGAGTCAGATTATACTTTCGAGTTACGGCATCATAAAGGCTGAATGGCACAAACAAAGGCAAACGAGAACGAAAGTTGGCTTAAGAAGTGAATGAGAATAGAGGCTTAGAAAGGGAATAGAGAACGGAGAAGTGAGAAGATTCAGATGAGAGATTCAAAAGAAGGGAAAGAGTGAGGAGAAGAAGAAAGGAGGTCTTCGTTTTGGATCCCGTGTAAAGAAACGACGTTGTTCCATATTAAGTAAAGGATGTCGTTTAAGTTTTTTTTTTTTAATTTTTAAAAATTTTTAAATTCAAATATATCTTTTTTTTTTTTATTTTAAAAAAATGCAGAATTCAGAACTTTGTGAAGCTCCTAACTCGAACTCTAAACAGTCATTCTCGGAGTCACTCCGACTCCTTATTCCAACCACTCCGACTCCATTAAAATCGGAGCGTAAGTCGGACGGAGTTGGAAGGGGCCGAGGGTTTGCACAGGCCTACGGCCTCGGGTCACCATGGATAGCAACCAGCATACGCACGAAATATCTCTCTCCTCCCTCACACCCGGCCGCCTCTCTCCTCTACAGACGTGAAACGCGAAGCCACAGCCCCATGTTCAAGCTTTCACCACCACGAGAAAACCAACCATGCCATGAGAGAGAACCTGTTCACACAATGCATGCAGCTCATGCAAACCACAGGTTTTGCTACACAACCTCCTACTATTCATCCACACTCCACACTCCACATTTTTTAGTATTTTTAAAAAAAAAATTTTGAATTTATTTTTTTTAAACTATTTCAAATTTTTTATTTACTATTCATATAAAAATTATTTAATAAAAAAAATTTTAAAAAAAATTTTAAAAAGATGAAGTGTGGAGTGTTGAGAGGTTAGGAAGATTTATTGTATCTCGAATATTCACCACTACAGCAAATCACCCTTCATAGCACTACCAGCAACGTAGCTTCAGCGTTCCTCTGTCTGTAGCACTGGCCATGTACGTGCCTCTGTGCACACCTGCCATTACCGTTATATAGAATATTCTCTTGTAGATTTACTGTATAAAAGAGAGGCTCTGCTAAAGTGTGGGAAAATATATACAAGAAATTGTTTTAGCAGAACCACCCGAAGCCACCAAAACCATCACACGTGATAGCAACACAGCTACTATTTTTATACAACAAAAACAGAGCAACGCTGCCCATGACACCTCCACCGCGACACTCGATTGAAGCCTCAACACCACCCATGTCCAAAGGCCCTCACGTGTTTCTTTGCAACGCTACCATGTGCAACCTTCCTTCAAGGAGACGCCACTTCCATGAACAATGAAGCCCAGTGCTTTAGCCATGCTCTGCACCCGCGATCAGGCCATTGCACCATGCACGAACCAATAGCAGCGACGACCCAACATGTCCACGGTTGTCGTGAACCAGCCAACCTCCACAGAAACTGCCGCTGAAAGCTTCCCGTCACTCCAGATCCGTCACACGTCCACTCGGTAAGCCTCCGCAACGAGATCTATCCTTCCCTCCTCCATTCCTTTCTCTATCTAACAGCACCGAACACTCTTACTCACCTCACAGCTCTGCCATCACCCATAGAAGCTTTCGCCGCCGTTGGTTTCACTCAGGCCACCAGCCCCGTCGCACCTCCCTTCTCTCATGGTGAGTTTCGCATGGTCTCTCCCTCTCCCACGCACCTCTTCGTCTCAACGTCTGTTGTGTTAAAAAAAAAAAATTGTAAAAGTAATAATTTCTGCACAAATTTTTATTAAAAAAGAAACTTTCTCTTAAAAAAATATAAAAATTATTATTTATTAATGTGACTCATCTTTTAAAAACAATACGGTGCCGTCGTGAGTTTATTTGCTCCTTTCCTTTTTAGTACATGCCATTCAATGTATAATTACAAAAATTGCCACCTGTCGTGTAGCTTTTCTTTCCCAAGTCAAAGTTGCTTTTCAAATTGAAGTGACTTGCCTTCTGTAAAGCTGCTGTCAGATTTAACTTCCTCTTGGTTTCCTTTTTGTACATACTATTCACTTATATCACAGAAATGCCATTGATGGAATTACCAAATGTGCCATCTAAGGCCCTTACCGTGTTTAAGCCCTTTCAGAAAAGAAAAATCCCTGATGAGTGCATGTTTTTCTTATTATTTCAAAAAGGCCCTCCAATCTTTTTTTATTTTCACTTTTCGACTTCCGTAAAAGTGCCTTGGGAATTCTTTTTGAGTAGTCATGCTTTCGGCCTTTTGTGTGTACGTGATGCGTCAAGGTTGGTTCTCATTTAAGTGGGCCTATTTTTACAATAAGTTGGGCTTGGTTTACTTTTATTTAGCTCATAAATTTTATTTTACAGAATTCTTATTTTATTTTATAGAAAATAATTAAGAAATTTAAACAATATAATTTATCATTAATTTTACGATTAGATTTTAATAGTAAATAGTAAGTGTTTAATCTCTTATTTTAAACACTTTAAATCTATTGTATGAAATGAATCTTTAATGTTTATTATAATAGATTTTGATATATCTAAGCCATTAAAGTTTTAAATTTAAAATAAAGAAATATATTAAGAATATTTAAACGATATTAATATTATATTTCTTGTAAGATTAAATAATTATGTTAAGTATAAGAAAGTAAACCTATTTTAAGAATTGAGATTTTCATGACTTATTTTAATAGAATTGAATATAGCCCGAGTATTCTACTCAATTATAATTTGAAAGTGAAAATATGTTATTAATATTTTAAATTAATTAAGATATCACCATTCATTAATTTTCGTATTAAACAGAATATTTGTTTGATTATTTTTCTACCGTATGAATTTTATTAAGTGAAAATTAGGATATGTTTTCCTAAACAGTTTTAATGGGGTTTAGTACTTTGTATATGTGACGAACTACAAAGTAAGATTCGGGAAGCATCGCAACAAGGTAAGTAGCTTGATCATAAATTAAGATTAACACATAGGTAGATTATTATTACTAAAGTTAATCCTTGATAGCCTCTTTTACATACCACGTATGTCACCATTTATGCAAGCATATCATCCATCATTGTCTATGAACATTTTAAATTTTGCATCACGTTTAATTCAACATTTTATAATTATGTAGATATTATGTATGTTATGTGTCTCACGTTGCATAAAGCCACGTAAGCTTTTATGATCAAAATTACGTAAGCATTCTTATGATTAAGTGTAAGATAAGTTAAATTTTATAAGATGATCATTTAGATGCATGGTACCAATGCGATTTTATGGGTGGACATGTAAGCCATGGACCTAAGTATGGTCTACTATAGTATGCTAAAATACTATTAGCGGTTCCCTTTATACCCACAGGATCTATTTCTGATGCACAATCTCACACATAGGGTTAAGTGCGTTTGCCAGTATGATAAATTAGATAATTTAAGATAAATCATGCATGACATGAGCATATGTATAAATGATCATGATTTTAAGTTCTTAGTATGAAATTTTTTATAAAAATTCCTATGTTTATTATGCTTACTGGGTCTTATTGGGTTTCTTACTGAGTATTTGACTCATTTTAGTTTTATTTCATGTTTTTAACCACCAAGTTGAAGATGAAGAACACGAGCAGACATGTCAGGATTAGATGGAGCAATTGATTAAATTCCAGGTTTCTTAGAATAAATTATTTTTTTTATAACATAAATTTTATTCAGTTGTTTCTTTTAATTTTATTTGAAGACATGTTTTTATTAAATAAATTCTTTTAGGAAATAAATGTTTATTTTATTAAATATGAGATATCTTACCAGGTCAATTTTATGAAAAATATGTGACACTCCTAATCTATGGGAAGTGGGCATTACACATATCCTTAGTTGTACAACGATGGATGTGCCTTTGAGTCTCTTTTTGGTCCTTTTGCTTGCTTTGTGTTCGAGGACTTGGGGCTCGGTACCTTCTTTTTGATGCTTTGACACTATTTTTTACTTTTCTTTCCAGAATCATGTATATCTCGAGAATTCGTCCACAAATATTATATAGTATTTACAACCACTTAGGCCTCGTTTGTTTTCACAATCATTCTCATTTCATCTCATCATTACAATTTTTTCAAATTCTCATACAAAATGAAATAAACAATTCAGCTTTTTCAAATCTAAAAAAAATATATTTTAACAATATTTTATTCAACTTTCAATTTTTATTTCAACTCATCTCATCTTATCTGCAAAAACAAACGAGACCTTATTGAAGGAATATGTGAGGTTCGAATGTCAGTGGGGATGAGTTCAAGGGGTGAATTTGATAACCGAGAAGATGGATAAAATTTTGATTTTTTACTTCCCAAGTTGACATGAATGAAGTATTAATAGACTCATGAATAAGAAGAAATATGAAATCCTTTATTCTTTTGGAAACCAGTACATAAGATGGATGTTCTAATTCAAGTGCCACATAGGAACCATGGCTTTTAGTCCTAGAAAAGTAGTAAATACGTGACTTTTTTTGGATGAGTGTCTTTGAAATCGCATCGGATACAAGCCATTCTAAACCTTACCTTTAACAAAGTTGCCTTTGTCCCACTGTCCTTTACAAGCAAATAGGTAAAAGTGAGAATAAAATGATAGTTAGTATCAAGATAACATTTTTTAATAGAAAGTAGGTTAGTCGAAGTGTTAGGGCAATGTAAAATGTTCTTAAGTTGGAATTTAGACTAAGAAGTGTGCATAATGGAAGAACTGGTACTTTGAATGTTGAATCCTTCACCATCACCAATAGCAACTATCTCATAGCCTTGATAGGGCTGTTGAATTGTTAGATTTTCAATTTAATGAGTAATGTGGCATTGGCCTCACTATCAATATACCAAGGTTGGTCATCTAATTCACTGTAGGAGGGCTATTAGTGCAACCAGTTGAGAGGGATGATGCCTACCTTGGTAGAAGTAGTCCATTCTATGGAAACAATCTAATGCCTAATGATTGGATTTCCCACAAGTTCGGCATGGGACTTTGGGAGTGTTGTTAAAGATCTGACCATGAACTGAGCTCCATTAGAAGTTTTGGTAGGTCCACTCTAAGGTGAGAATTTTTATAGTGAATATTCCTTTTTTTTTTGTTGTTGAATTGATGAGGACCATTCCAAGAGTAGGATTTGTTTGACTAAAGAGTTTTCGTACTTCTGCATAAAGAGGCAAAAATTCGTTGGATCTAGGGTAGCAGGTTGTTGATGCATAAGCATCTCATGACTTAGTAGTCATTTTGGAGCTCAATAAAAGATAGTAGGTTGTATCTTGTCGCCAATGAGAAGGATGTGATAAAGCGGAAGATTGTAGCATTGAGTCCACTAATGATGAAGGAGATCAAGTCCTCATTATCAGTTGGTTAGCCCATAGTAGCAAGTTGGTCTGCTTGTGATTTAGCATGATGTAGGCACTTAGAACAAGGTTTGCTACCTACTAGATAGAGTAGTCCACACTTGTTGAGCAATATGTAGTCCAAAAGCTGTAAAGAGTGTAGGTTTAGACAAAGTCATGTTCAATCATCCAAGTAGATGATGATCCTTTCTTTCTGAACCAGCATAGATTGGGTTGATGATTTCTTTACCAAGATCATCTGTATTGGTTTGATGAGGGCATAGTTCAAAACCTTCCAAGATGCTCATCATCTCATGGCTTTCCAACACAAGAACCATTTGTGAAAGCCATTGAGGTAGTTATTGATTTCCAATTTAACTCTAATAAATTGGGTAAGGTTCGGAAGTGCAACATGAGAAGCAAAAACCATTTAGAGTATAGAGGAACAACAATGGTGCTCGCCTTTCAATTCATCTACATATGATCTTCTAAACATCTTGTTCATAAAAGAATCTTCTTAACCAAGCCATATTCCACCATTTAGTATCTCAGTTGATCAATTCTGCCAGTTCGACATCTTCAGGAACTTTTCCATGCTAGTAATTTCTATTCAATGTTAACAAATTCCACATTGCCTTCCCTACTAACAAAGGCATGCTATGGATAAGTAACTAGAAAGGTTTATGATTGAGTAACATCTCTTTCGAAGGTTTCAATTCCTCAAACTCCTCCCCACATAGAAGATTATGATCAAACATAATTGTTTATTGTGATTGAATCCTAGTATATCTTGTTTCTTGGTTAAACTTGATGAGAGCATATTTTCATCCACTTCATTGAGATCAATCACCCTTGGCTTCCCACACCATTAGCAATGTGGTTCAACCAAATTCTTCACCATCGACTTGCAGTGGTAGCTACATCTCTCTCTCTCTCTCTCTCACTCTCACACACTCTCTCTAAACTCCTAAAAATGTCCATTTCATTCACAACTAAGGGTAGCAATTCGTGTTTATGGATCATGTCAAATCATGGATATTTAACTATACAGGTCAACCTGAACAACTCGTTTAGTTAAATGAGTCAGACCTGTAAATCTTAATATGACCCATTTAAATAACGAGTGAAACGACAAAATTATTTTTTACCAGTTTAATAATTAATTAGAAATTGGTCAACATGATACGATTCATTTCAACCAATTTCATGTAAATTAGTTGAATTGACATGCATAACCCATTAGGCCTGATTAATATAGTTTCACATAAAAGTTAAAATCTATATTTATTAGTAGCGACAATATCTAAAAAAAAAAGACCACCTAGTAACAAAAAATATCAATTTTTTCAGATTTTAACCTATAACAAAACCAATATTACAAACTCAACAATGACAAATACGAGTATAGGTCCAAAATTATAATCCAACAATAAAAACATAAGCATGTTGAGAAATACTAATATGACAATCCAACAATAATAAACAAAAGCATAATGTAATAATATCATTGTTACAATCTTAAGAATATCAAACACAAATTTGAACATTTATAGAACTTGAAGAAGGGAGTGGAGTGTCCTCCTTACTCTTGTTGATATCCAACTCCATAATACTTTTGATTAGCTCGTCTTATTTCATTTCTTGTATCTTTATTAAATAAAATGGCATAATTAAGCTTCATGTCAAATAAAATTATTGTATTAAAAGCACTACAATAAATTATTAATTAAAATAAAAATAACTTAACCTTGCTTGCAATAGTGCTTCAACAATATCTTGTTTTAGAACACTCCTACAGTGATCAATGATACTCTCACTCTCACTAAAGGTAGATTTAAATACGACATAGAAACAGAAACACTCAAAATTTCACGAGCCATATAGGTAAGATTAGGTTAATGAAATCCATTTCCTTTTCAAAATTCAAAAATATGAAGGTCTGCATTTCTATCTACCTGAGGCTTAACCAAATAGGGTTCCAATTTACTTGGGATATATTGAAAGTCTTCTCCTTCTCTGAAGTGTGAGCTTTTATCGCTTTGCTCAATCAAAGTTCTTGTCTCTTGGATTTTAGTCAGAAGAGGACGGAAAGAATGATAGAGGAATTAACAAAAAAGTGGGAGAGCCTAACTCATACATAAGAGGAAAGTCAAGTAATATCAGTCACGGAGGATGTTATCAATATTACTACGTCCTGAGGTAGGCATTACCTCTTAGCCATGACCCTCTCAAAGAAAGTAGTGAAGAAGGAGGCTTTTAGATCATGTCTAGCAAAGGTTTGGAACTCCGTTGGATGGTTTACATTCAAAGAAGTGGGAGATAACATATATCTTGTGAAATTCCTGAACTTCATTGATAAGGAGAAAGTTCTTCAAGGTAGACCGTGGTCTTTTGATAGACACTTGGTAAGCCTTTTGGATTTTGACAGAAGTTTACCTTCCAAATAGATCCAATTCATGTTTGAACCCTTTTAGGTCCAACCACATAATCTTCCACTAGCAACCATGACAAGGGAGATTTTGGTAGTGTCCTTATGGTGGATGTTGATAATGAGGGTATTGGTTGGGGAATTTCATGAGAATTTGTGTGTAACTGGATATCTCTAAACCTCTGTCTTGTGATAGACTTTTAAATCTTGATCACAAGAAGATGTGGATCAATTTCAACTATGAAAGTCTACAAAATTTTTGTTTTAAGTGTGGGGCTATGAAACATAAGAATAGAAAATGCTTGCCATCATTATTAGGGGAACCAAATTCTCAAGATTAGTGTGGTCAATGGCTATGTGCTTCTTCAACTTTCTCTACTGGCATGGGGGCCAAAAAATATGGTGGCACATCGGACTCAACTAGTCAAGCTCCATGTTGGCAGTGAAAGTCCAATGCGGAAAGAACTAAATATGATGGAAAAGAAAAGAGTAGTCAATCAAAAAGGGATGAGGCACAATCCAAGGAAACTATGGTAGAAGTCTTGGTGGTTCCCTTATAGGAATCTAGTGAAGATAGGAATGTTGAGAAAGAAAAGGAAGACTTTACTATTCAAGCCAGCAATGAACTCAATATAGTAAGTCATTCCTCACCATACGCGAGTAAGATTATTCAAAAATGATACTGTGGTTGGGAAGAATATTCCCTCATCTATGGAATATGATCGTGAGATTTTTGCTCAAGATCTTATGTCCATAATGGGCCCCTTAAGCAATAATTATGATAGTCTCTCGAACTTGTCCCCCTCAAATCTGGAAGCTTATATTAATCAGCCTACTAAAGTGACAAAGTGGAAGAGGAGGGCTAGGAACCCATCTCTAGCACCCTTTAATGATGATCATAAGATGATTAAAGAACTTTCAAAAGGAAAGTTAAAGAAAAGATCAATAGTCCTCGTGAAGAATGCAAAACCTAGGCTCAATTCTCAAATGAGTTTAAAGCAGGTTGGATTGGTGGAGGCTGCTATGCATCCCCACCAACATTAATTCTTTGCTTAAGTTGGAACTGCTAAGGAATTAAGGGCCTTCAGACAGTTCGAGAGCTTTACTACTTGGTGATAACTAAGTTCCTACAGGTAGTCTTCCTTATTGAAACTAAATATTGTAGGGAGAAAGTGAAACTGATTAGGAATAAGATTGGTTTTGACAACAGCTTTGTAGTTAACAATAAAGGATGGAGTGTGGGTTTAGCTCTACTTTGGAAATCTAATGTGGAAGTTGAATTGGACTCATTCATACAATGGCACATTTTTGCTTTGGTCACCATGCCAAAAAATGGAAAAAAATGGCTACTCATAGGCTTTTATGGGAATCTTGTTACTGCAAAAAGGGTGGAAAGTTGGAGTCTAATGCATGCAGTTAAGCCCCTAGAGAAGATAGCTTGGATGTCCATTGGGGATTTCAATGAAATCCTCCTACAAAATGAAAAATATGGGCCTGTTAGAAGACCTTATGGTCAGATAGAAGATTTCAAAGCAGCACTCGAGGAGTGTGGACTAAGTGATCTTAGCTACAAAGGGGATAAATATAATTGGTATAACAACAGAGAGGGTGGTGATTTTACTAAAGAGAGACTTGATTGAGCACTAGGCAACACAGAGTGGCTTAGTATTTATGGCGAATACACTGTCAATCTGGCTGCCAACTGTTCATATCACAAACCCTATTCTTATTTCTCTGCATACTCATGATGGTCACAATAGAAAGAAGAGACCATTTAGATATGAAACTAGATGGGCTATAAAAGAAGGTTGTGACAAAGTGGTCCATGAAGCATGGCATGGTCCTATGAGTTCCTCTAATATGTTAACAGAAGCTACTGCTGGGTTAAGGTGTCGACTGAGATTAAGTCAATGGAGTAAGGATTTTCATAAAGGTCAAGGCAAGCTCATCAACTCAAAGCTTGATCTGATCAAAAGTTTACAAGAGACTAATTATGACAGCCTTAATAATGAGACTAAGCAATTGTAGAAGGAGGTGAATATATTACTAGAAGAGGAACACATAAAATGGAAGCAAATGGCTAAATAAGTATGGCTGAAGGATGGGGACATAAACACCAAGTATTTCCATAGTGTGCTAGATAAAGGAAGAAAAGCAACAACATTCATGGAATCACTGACAGGGAAGGCTATACCACCTCCGAGTCAATGGAAATCAGTCACATTTTCCAAAATTTCTATCAGGAGCTACTTATAACCTCTAATCCAGAAGGCATAGAGATGTGTCTAAGGTCTATGAGTTCCACCGTGACTAAGGAAATGATTATCAACCTTATCCAAGTATTTTGTTTTTGGCAATGAAAATCAAGGAAGCTATATTGTCCATGAACCCCTAAGGTTCTCCTGGACCTGATGGTTTTTCAACTGCTTTTTACCAAAACCAATGGGATATAATGGGCCTAGGAGTTTCTGCCGCTATTTTGGAGGCTCTAAATCATGGAGGATGGTCACAAGGACTTAAATGATACTCGCATTGCCCTCATTCCTAAGAAAGCAGCCCCTTCCAAGGTAATTGAGTTCAAACCAATTAGTATTTGCAATATGATTTATAAAATCATTGCTGTAACATCCCAGATTTTAGTATATTTTTAATGAATGATTATTTTAATTAATTTAAAAATTGATTCTCTTATTTTAGAATTTTTGGAGTTTTAGAATATTATTTTTATAATATTTTAAATTGTGAAAATTATTTTATTGGGCTTTCTTTTTGTTAATTATTATTTTGGATTTAAATTGATTTCTTAATTAAATTGGTTTGTTTGTGAGTTTTAAAATTTTTATCGTTTTATTAAGGCATTTCACTGCATTTGATTAATTTTAATTAGTGTTCTGCAATTTAATTCCTTTTTATTTTAAATGATGTTTTTGTCAGAGTTTAATATTTTACTTTAGCTAATTTTGAGTTAAATTGATTTAGTTATTTTTACTGTTTTAAAAATAGTTATTGTTTTATTTAAATATTTCTCTGCGTTTGGATTATTTTATTTAGCTTTCAGTTTTAAAATCTTCTTCGTTGGATCACTTTTGTGACCCCATGATGTGAGGGTTGGACCTCATTTCTTTTCCCTCCTTTTTCTTTTTCTCTTTTCTTCTTTTTCTTTTTTCTCCAGATCCTTCTCCGCGTGCCCGACCCCTCTCTCTCTCTCCCTCTTCTCTCTCTCCTCTCCCCACCGTGAATCGGCCTTACCGTTGCTGCGCCGCCTCCGGCCCGCCGTGCGTGATACCGCCGGCACCATCAGCTCCCCCGTACGTCGGCGAGTCTACCCACCAAGTATCCAGCCTGCTAACGCCGCCGTTAGCCGCCATGAACCGCTTGAACCCGCTGTGGTTTTCACTCCATTCCGCCGCCGTCCGGCCACCATTTCTTCACCACTTCTTCACCGGCCCATTACCAAGTTTTTCCACCCAAACCCGGCCCCGATCCGTCGCCGGAGTCGGCCTTACGAACTCAAAATCCGATTTGAGTTTTCCAGCCTTAAAACCACTATTTTCGCCGCCATCTACGGCCAAAAGCCAACATCATTAGATTCCCCACCTTCCATAGGCCCTACCCTACCATTTCAAGTCTTCGTTTGAACCCGTGTGAAATTCAAAATTCACTGCATTTCGGCCACAGTGTTTTTACACTGTGGAGTTGCTGTTTTGGTGCTTCCAGCCCTTTGTGATCCTCCGAAAATATTTTATAGCGCTGTAAGTATTTCCTAAACAATTCTTTTGAGATTTAAATATATTTTTGCACTAATTGTTTATACTGTACTCTGGTTGGTTTCGGACTGAGTCCGATGAGTTCGGGGGTGGATGGTTGAGTACGGAGTAATTGTTTGATTGGTTATTGTGTTGTGATTTGGGTGTTGAAAATTGTGTTATGATCTGGTTATTGTTGGGAATTGTATTGTGATCTGGTTGGTTGTGATCTGGTTATTGTTGGGACTTGTATTATGATTTGGAATTGGTCATTGGTTATGATGGTTGATTTGGTTCACTGCATATTGCACGCATATCATGTTTGTAAATTGAAAACAGGGTTTTCGTGTATTGCATTCATGATCATGTGGCTATTTTGAAAACTGGGTTTTCATGTGTTGACTGGATTTATGGGTGCGTGTGTATCACGACCCCAAGCCGAGATGGGGCATTATCTCGGTGGAGCTCCTCTGGTCACTCGGGAGCGGAATATACTGAGTGACGTCCCCTGGGTTGTCGCCGGGCGATAACGGGATCGGACGTTGGACGTGTCGACTCCGTGGCCCTTCTACTGGCGGGGGCTAGAGGATGACCTGGCCACGAACGCACCGGGTGCGGAACTGGGCATCGCTCGTAAAATAGCCAGGACGTGCGGATGGTCCATAGGGGAGACCATGGTGCATATGGTTAATTGGATTAATTGAAAAAATGGCTGTTTTCTGGAAAAATAGCGTGAGTATATTTTTGTGTATCATTTTCTGGGAAAATGATGGATAGCGATTTTTGGGCCATTTTCTGGGAAAATGGTGGAAATATTTTTATTGGAAATATTTTTGAGCCAAAAGAGATTTTTGGCGTGTGTTGCATATTGCATCATATGCATGCATGGTTAGTTGCCTAAATATGTTTTTATCTCAGGATGTGGTTAGGTTATAACTTACCTGCGGTACCATTTCATGGTACTGCAGATTATGTGGTTGTTGTTGCAGATGCCGAGCCTGAGGATTTGGCTCCGCCGGAGGAGTGATATGGGATCACTCGTGCTGTGTTTATTTTTCAGCTTTGTATTATATTATTTTGGGACTTTGGCTTGTTTTTATGATATTTGTATTTTGGATATCTGTATTAACTAAAATTCTGGTACTAGTTGACTTAATTACCTTCCGCTGTGTTTTTAATTGTGCACTGTTTATTTTATTGCACACATTTGACGCTTGCTGTTGGATGCATGACCGAGTTGTCATCATCCTGACGTCACGATTCCCGAGACTTTTTGTACGTGGGAGTCGGGGTGTCACAATTGCTAAGGTTCTGGCCAACAAATTGAAGTCTATTCTCCTAGATATCATATCTCCAACTCAGACTACTTTTGTCACAGGCAGGCTTATTATTGACAATGTAATAGTGGCTTTCAAGTCCATGCATACTATGAAGAGTAGAATGAAAGGTAAAGATGGCTTTATGGCTTTAAAATTAGATATGAGAAAAAAATATGACATGGTTGAATGGAGGCTTCTGTAGGCTGTTATGGGAAAGATGGGCTTTGCTAAGAGGTGGATTGACCTCATTATGCAGTGTGTATCCACTGTGTCATATTCCCTTATCATTAAAGGAACTCTACAGGAAAGTCTCACTTCTTTTAGAGGCATTAGGCAGAGTGAACCCTTTTCGCCTTACCTTTTCACCCTTTGTTCAAAAGCCCTTAGTAATCTTCTAAATAAGGCTGAAGCAAATGGAATGATCATTGGCTTTCCTCTGGCTAGAGGTCAAATCTATATTAACCACTTGTTTTTTTTACAGATGATAGTTTGCTTTTTTGCAAAGCTAGTTCACTGGAATGGAGTAGACTGTACAACCTGTTGGACTCTTTCATTCCCTCCTAGTTTGCTTTTTTGCAAAACTAGTTCAATAGAATGGAGTAGACTGTACAACCTGTTGGAATCTTTCATTCGCTCCATTTCCCTTGTAAGCTCAAATTTTCATTCCTAACAAAGTTGAGAGGAATACAAGGGAACTAGATGAAAATTAATAAAATATTGACCAAAGTCCCTAGTTGTCTTTAATTTTTCAAAATTATATTTTAAATTCTATCTCTATAATTATTAATAAATAAAAATGATATTTTCAAAGGAAATTTAAGAACATGGCATGATAATAATGTTGTTACAAAATACCCATTTAAATTCATTTTTATTTTATACTTCTAAACAAAGTTATTTAGTTTCTATTCATTTTCATTCCATTCTTTTAGGACATTCATACAAGAAAGATTTTATCCATTCCATTCCTTCTAATTTTTTAATGTTCCATCCCTTTATAAGCTCCAAAACGAAACCCGAGAGAGAAGTAAATTATAGTTCTACAGTAATAACATGCTTACTATGTTTTTGGTCACTTGATGCTGGTTGATCAGATAGAGCCATCTTTCTGAGAGAGGAATTATTCAAATATCTAACCTAACATAAGCACATATAATAATTTAATTGCTGGATATGTTACGACTTGGATGTGGGATAGTACGGAACAAATTAGATGATACAAATTAGCCCTTTAAAATTTTAATGCAGACATTAGCACCTACTTGATAATGCTCTAGGGGTATGTACATTCCGATAATATAGAAGAGATGGGGGAACATATAAATTGATAAAGCATCATGTTAATGATGAGAAAACTCTATTGATGGAGCCATGATATGTGCATATTGTAGGAGTTCTGCAACAAATAAAGTTAAAGGGGTTGAGGCACTAATGAAGCATATTGTAGAAGAGTATAGGTCATGGTCGAATGTGATTTTGATTAGGGTTTAAATTCAAGAGTCGCAAGGATTGGTTGAAGGAGATGGAAAACTTAACAGATTAGGCATTTGAGCATAAACCTCTATAACAGCTCTGGGTGTGATTGTTACACACCGGTTCTATAAGCATTGATGAGCTCACTTCGAGGGTGAGTAGCTTCCAAGAAATGCATAAAAGAAAGAGAAAAATAGATGAGAGAAACTATAAAGTGTATTGATTTTGCATAATGGGAGAATTCTCCTTGTACATGAGGATATACACCTGTCTTCTCGTAACGAACTTCCCATGGGCATCATGAAGATTACCATACTTTGTATTTAACTAAATGATAGACTTCTGTAAACGGGCTTAACAAGTCTAGTTACGAATGGGCCAAATGTCCTTCATGGAATTACAAATAGCATTGCTATGTATGGGACTTACAACCGAATAACAGAGTAAATGACTAAGTAAATGGCCATAATGGCCCAACACAACATGGCCCATAGGCCCATGGTGATTCTTGTTTTCTTAGTCAGTCTCCTAGGGGTGTAACCGGTCCGGTTCGGTCCGGTTTTAGACAAAATCTTGGACCGAACCTGTATGACCGGTTTTGTATTTTTCAAAACCGATTACGCACCGGTTATACTCCTAAACCGGTACTTCGGTTTTACCGGTTTCCGGTCCGGTCCGGTCCGGTTTTCTAGTTTTTTTAAAATATAAGTTTGACATTTTGTCACTAAAAATATGTTTTAAAAAAATATGTTATACTTTTATTAATCTATATTAGACTATTAATATAACTATAACTATAGTCTATATTAGACTACTTTTTTTTTTGAGGGAGTCTATATTAGACTATTAGTACAAGTTATAAATTTATATATTAGTATAGCTATATATTAGTATTAGTGATAAACTATATATTAGTATAGTTATATAATACATGATCAATTACATTTTCATTTTTAAGATTAAACTTTTATTTTATAATAACATTATTTTATATATAATTATATTAATAGTATATGATTAAACAAATTACAAATGTTCATATTTAAAATTAACATTTAATGTTATATTTTATAAATTATAATATGAAATTATTTCATATATGATATATAATTATATATAAAAATTTCACATATAATTATACATTATATATAAAACTTATATATTTAATATATATAAAATATTTTGTATAATTTTAATTTTGTATAAAACTTATATATAAAATATTATTTTTTATATTTTTTTATCAACCGGTTCGGTCCGGTCCAAAAAATCCTAAAACCGGAACCGGACCGGTTCCAACCGGTTTATGAATTATAAGAACCGGTTCCGAACCGGACCGATTCAAAACCGGTAAAACCGGTCTGGTCCGGTCCGATTCGGATCGGTTTACCAGTTTTTCGGTTTAAATTTACACCCCTAAGTCTCTCAATCCTTCCTTCATTTTTCCATTTTGAAACCCTAGCCACCAATCCTTCCTTCATTTTTCCATTTTGAAACCCTAGCCACCAATCCATCGTGACCCCCTGGTTGCCTCTCCTGTTGGCGCGTAGCATCGATCCATAACAGTGAAGCGGTTCCTATATACCTGTAAGATAGTCATGTATGTATCACAAAGGGGCCGATAGGAAATTGTAACACACCACAAAGAGTTAGAAAGAATAATCTCACTTCAAGTGTGAGGACCTCCGAGTAGAAGAAGAAGATAGAAGGGAAAATTGAGTTTTCTGATACTATTTGGATGATTCTTTAGAGCCAAGTTGCTTAGTACATAAAACTCACGTACTGGGCCTCGGCTAAAAAGTAACAAGAAGATAATAAAACTAGAATCTGCAAAATAGTTAACGCTACGGGCCTAAGCCCACTACCTGTTACAACGCAAAGGCCTCATATAATACTCTAAAGCCGAAACACAGGTAAAAAGAGGTAAGAGTAAAAGGTAAATGTTGCCCATGGGCTTGGGTTGAGTCCAAGTTAATTAGGTTTGTTAGAGAAATGGAGAGTGTCTTAAATGAGATGGATAGTTTTAACTTTGATCACATGAAGATGACATTTTGGATAATGTCTTAAATGAGTGTGGTCAAAGAAAGTTTTCAGATTAATGTGTAAGCATAGGTATGTAATTATTCCTTTGTGGATGCATTTATATCATAATTTACATTTCAGCAGCAACATATTGGGTGCCAGAAAAATGCAAAAAGCTCATGAGATATGCACCACACCTATATGATTGGATTTGAGTTCAAAATAATTGAAATGTACACAGCTTGTCTCATATTTCTGCTATATATAATGATGATTAGTTCAAAACCTCGCTTTTGACTGTATATTTGCTAAAGTATTTTGTCACAAGCCTCTCTCATGGAACTCTAATGTCATGGAATCCAATTCCTTCAGCATTTGCAATCTGTTAGCGTAATCATATTTATTAAGACCCTAACTAGTTGGGATCGACCTTATGGAAGTAGCATGATCGCTTAAACAGTCGAGCTGGATAAATGATAATGATCTTGACTCTTGAAAGCACAACTGATGCAAGGTGCAGCTTGATAAATGATAATGTTTTGATTTGAAACAATAGTTGATAATTGGTAGTTACCGAAGCCAGCCTGCCCTATCGGTCACGTAGTTTAAACTTAGAGCAATTGAGAAATCCTCATCTATGTGTGTGGCTACATGTATCCTGAATCACCTAATTCAAGGGCTAATATTCCAACCAAGATTCAATAACATTTGCATTTTTTGTAACAGGTGGAAAGGTGGTGCAACTTTTATGTTATTCTCACAATTAAGAGTTTGTATTGTTGTCTTCTAAAACCTTTTACGGAATGGACATCCTGCATTTTATGATTGAATGCATCTCTACTTGCATATCAGAGTTTTCTTCTTGGGTCTCTAATCTACTAAAAGTAATAGATACTAAAACACAGGCACCTTTGAAGAGTCAATCAGTAGAGCTTTGCTATGTCTCATCATCCCCACACACCAGACACTACACTTATTTTTATTTTTTTTATAATTTTTTTTGGATTTATTTATCTTAAACTAATTGAATTGTTCTATCCAACATCCATACATCACACATTTGGATAGAGAATAAATAAATAAATAAAAGTAAGTGTGATGTGTGGTGTATGATGATAATGAATAAAATTTTTCTGTAGTTAGGTTTAATCATATTATCTTCCCCACTTTTATATGTTGTATTACATACACTTTAGATTTAAATCCAAATATTTTGGTTGACCATGTTATATTTATTATAGATTTTAATATTAAATTTATCAAATGTGGGTTATTATTTATTTTCGTGAACTACTATTTCAAAAAGATGTATTGGTTCAGTGGTAAGAATGTGTTGTTTCAAAAGAAAGTGTATGAGTTCAAATCACCATGGTTACACTTTGATGCTTTAATTTTAACAAAGTTATGGAATAGCCCAAGGGGCGCATGCGGGCCAAGCCTGAAAAGACACCATGCATGGGCCGAAAAGACACAATATATGGCATGGGCCGAAAAGACACAATGTATGGCATGGGCCGAAGAGGCCCGTGTGAAGACCCAATGACCTGAAGGGAAGTGTCCAACCACTTGACCAGACATGTTCTTTGGTCTCTAAATGAAACAACATGACATTTAAACTATAACTACCACTTGAAAAATCATAAGTTAAGAGTTGTGATTTTTCACATAGTGTCACTTCATTATATCTAAATAGAGAATGAGATCCACGAATTTATTCATTCCATTTACCTATATTTTCAGTCACTTACACAATTTTGTAGAGAAAGTCTGAGGAAAAAATTTCAAAATTGCTATCTGAAGTTGGTGACTTTATTGTATCCTAGAGGTAAATCACTTATAACACGGTAGCAAACTATGTTGAGTGGGGGCAATTATCACCTTGAAGATAGTGTTATACAAACCTCAAAGTTGCATTTATTTTTTCAGATTACTGTATCGGCACAATTTTCTTCAACAGACCAATCAAGTGTTACGATGGTCACCAAGTGTCTTTCCTTACTCCAAATCCTTAAACCATAAGGCGGTATTAGCAAATAGATGATGATTTGATGTCAAACTGTAAGGGGGGAGCAATAATTTAAAATCTTGAAAATGATCATTGAGATAAACTGTCATTGAACCTATGGCTATAGGAATATAAAAATGCAACTTCCTTTGCCTGCCATCCTGCCTATATATTGGGAAGCTGCTGAGGCATATGAAATTGGATCTATCCAGAGTTATGTTTTTTCATATTTTACTCTCAAGTTTTGGAAAAGCCAATTACACCAGATTCATGGATCATGGTCTGCATGCCCAACTGTACGTAGATAAACCAGAGTTAAAAATTACTGTGGTTCCCTAACAATGGAAAGCATTTCTTGGTAAAACCCATGCATGCATGCTTCCCATGTGACATGCAGGAAAAACAAAGCAGGAAAACATGCTGGAGGCAGATCTTTAAGAACTTATGAGATAGTACAAGGATGATGCAGAAAACATGTGGGAGACATGTTAAGTTCTGTCTAGGCCGTATTGTTCCATATTTATTTAATTTTCTTCTGCAAATACTTGCCATTTTTTCTTCTTGGTTTCCTGCATATATTCTGAGTTCTCTTCCCTAATCCATCCATCCTTAATGTTTCTATTGTTTCTTTTTAACATTTTTATTCCCTTTTGGTATCTGCAGATTGTGGAGTCGGGTGTGAAATTGTTGGCATGGTGATTTCAGGGCCTGAAAACTGAAGACCATTCACAGGCAGCACATGTTACCTGTATGTAACCCAACCAAAGCCAGTGCAGACCAAGCCGAATACTTTTTCTGGGAAAAAATCTCCTTAACCAAAAATAATATATATATATATATATATATATATATATATATTAAAAAACCTTATATTCTGTCAAAATCATTAGAAAAAAATCATTAAAAATATAAAATAAATAAATTTGCCCTCCAAAATATGAAAAGGATATTTTATTAAAAACGTGTTTATCTTCCATCTTCCTCTTCCCTTTCCAGAAGGTAAAAATAGATGAAAATTTGGATGGTTTTTGAATTTATATGAATCGAATTATTAAACATGACTAATTATTAAGTAATTTGTTTGATATCTTTTCGTCATAAATTAGAACGGTTTCCAAAATATTTTTTTATTTGCATCTTCAACTCATGTACTGAGCCAAGATCATTTATATTCAGTGGGTGCAAGATTTTAACTAATATAAATACATAAAAATAATAATTTAATATGATAAAATATTTTTTCTTTGGTTTTTAATATTTTAAAACCATTTCATCACTATTTCTGTAAAAGCAATTAATGGTGATGCTTTGAGAATTTTGGTGTTTTTTGGGAATAATAGGACTACTAAGTAAAATTTTACTATTTTCTTGTTTGAGAATATGCCCAAGAAAATGATTTTCTCTTCTTTTCTATTTTTTTTTTCTCTCTCTTTCGCATTAAAATCAGACTCGAACATATTCAAGTGCGTGTAGAACAAATCCTTCACCATGTTTCAAGTTATAACTCACAAAGAGCAACAATTACCAAACAATAAAACAAAAGACTCTGAAAATGTCTTTTAGATTGTTAACAAGAAAACAAAAGTACTCTGTGGGCTGTGGGTGGTTTTCTCATAAATCCACACATAGTTTCTTAATTTGCACCCGTGATGGGGACAAGACTACGTGGCTTTTGCATATAATTTTTTTAAAAAGTAAATTAATAAATGAATATGATTTCATATGATATGTTAGGTCTATTTTACAATAAAAATAATTTTATAATTTAATATATTGCATCAAATTATGTCAATTTATAGATTTACTTTTACGTAATTCATCTGTGATCGAGATATTTCTCTTATTAGTTCATTACATGTTCATCACTATCACTACAAAATGTTTCCCTCCGTCCAACAATTTGTTTCTCTTAGCATAACATGTGGTTGTCATTTAAGTGATCGATATAATAAGTCATTTGAAATGTTGTGATTAAAATTGATAAAATTTAAGATGATGAGTAGTATTATTCGTTAATTTTTTAATTAACCTCGGTCTCGAATGGCGGAAAAGAGGTTGTGAATATATAATACGATAGATTAAGCACTAATGACTTGTTAGGAGGATGATAATGGAGTAAACACGCAAACCGAAAGGCCGATTAGATAATATATATAATAATGAAAAGTAAGATACTAATGAAATAGAAGATGTAATCCATTCATCCCTGTTTAAATAAAAAGGCATTTGGTGACAATGACTTTGTCGTGTCGTATTGGTGTACACTCGCCAAAATATAAAAGCTTAATTTAAAAGGGACAGGTTCACAATAAGGACATGACAAAACATGACAATCTCAACAAGAAATCTATATATATATATATATATATATATATATATATATATATATATATAATACTATTACGCTCTTATTTTGATCGTTCATATATTTAATTTATAAATTTTTTTTAAATAATTAAAAAATAATTATTAATATTGTAATATTTTTTTAAAATATTTAAAAAATATTTAAAAAAAATATAAATTATACTAGGCGACACATATAGCGGACATGTCCAATAGAGTAGCACTTTATATATAAACACATTAAAAATAAGGCCAAAACCAAAAGTGAATACTTTAGTGATGGACAGATGCAAACTATACATATATATCATGTCCTTGTCCAGGCTTTAGTTGTTCGACCACTGAAGCACTTTGAAGCATTCCCAATATGCTTAAATATTTTTAAACATATTTATTTATTTGTATATTTATGTATTTATAATTTTTTTTGGGGGGGGGGGAATGAGTCATTATATATGGTCTCCGATCGTCCATCCAAAATTTCCCAACCACAACTTGTTGGATGGATTTCTTCCCAATCAAAACAAAGCCAATTCCTTAGTTACTTGCTATTATCCCAAATTCGAAAGGCACCTACATAAAATGGGCATTTTGGAGATCACAAGAATTAATCATATTGATAATATGGGAAGATGGAGACTTGTCTGGTTTAAACAGTTAGTTAAAATGAGATGAATTGAGATGATTTGTAAATAGTAGTGAGATATTTAAATTGAGATGAGACGAGTTAGAAATTGTTTGAGTTAAAATGTTTGGATTTTGGAAAATAAGAAAGAAAAAATTAAATAAAAATATTATAAAATTAAAATATTATTATAATATAATTTTTATTTTGAGATTTGAAAAAAAAAAGAATTATTTTTTGTTTTTTGTTTGAAAGTTTGAAAAGATTATATTATTAGATAATGATTAGATGAAAAAGTTGAAAATTTAAAATTAAAAAGTGTTTATATTTGTAGCGTTTAGATATTGAGATGAAATGTGATTAGATAAAAGCATCACTCTATCCAAACCAAGCCTTAAAGATTCGCGTCTAATAATTTCCTCTTCAAAATTTTGATGGCTATTTGGTGGATAGATGTTGTCATTTGCTTCTGAAATACATTAGACGGTTTGTTTGTCATAGGAGTTGTTGTGCATGTTTTAATACGTCAAGTATTAGATTCTCATTTCATTTTTAAGAAATTTTTATTTTTAAAATTAATAAGACATGTGTTTGATAGACTTTTTTGTTTTTTGTGTTTTTTTCCCATCAACGTTTGGTACTGGCTTTAGGAAGCGGGTATGAGGTTTAATCCTGAATGGGGATACAGAGAGAGAGAGAGAGAGATGGAATATGAAACATCAAAGTGGGACTCAACTATTTACTTTATCTCACTGTCATGCAACATGAAGAGTGAAGAATGTGACCTGAAATATAAATCGGCCGAAGATGTTTCCATATCGGTTATTTTTGGTACACAACCTTCATTAATATTAAAAAGAAAATGCAAATACCGATATTTGTAATTTTTTTTTTAGAAAGTAATTATGTTCGAGTTAAGAAGAACCTTTTGTGGATGAAGAATGTAAATCAATTCTTATGAAGAATGTGCAAGGGCATCATAAGTTATAACCCTTGCATTGGACATCCAAGAAGAAATGAGATTTGCTATTTTATAACCTACAATATGGATTTGAATTTTTAGGCCTCGTTTGGTTACATAGATAAAATGGTATAAAAAAAAATATGAATAGTAATGAAATAATTTATGAATAGTAGAAAAATAGTTTGAGGTAAAATATTTTATGGAGTTTTGATAAATGAGAGAGAGAAAATTGTATAAAAATATTGTTACAATATAATTTTTATTTTAAAATTTGAAAAAGCTGAATTTTTTTATATTTTATTTGGAAGTCTGAAAAAATTGTAATGTTTAGGTAATGATTAAATAAAAAAGTTGAAAATTTGAAATTAAAAAGTGTTTGTGTTTGAATAATGTTTGGATGTTTAGATGAGATGGATTGAGACCATTTGTGAAACCAAACAGAATCTTAGGAGATACTTAGAGAATGGGAAAATAAAGAATATGTGAATAGTAGTAAAATGGTTTGTAAATAGTAGTGAAATAATTTGAGTTATGATGTTTATAGAATTTTGAAAAATAAGAGAAAAAATGTTGAATAAAAATATTATAAAGTTAAAATATTGTTATAATATAATTTTTATTTTAGAATTTGAAAAAATTGAATTATTTTTTGTGTTTTGTTTGGATAAATTGTAATGATTAGGTAATAATTGATGAAAAAGTTAAAAAAATTAAAATTAAAAAGTGTATGCTTGAGTGGTGTTTGAATGTTGAGATGTGATGATATGAGATAAATTGAGACCATATGTGAAACCAAACAATGCCTAGAGCTTCCACTTTATATATAAAATCCACTTTATATATCTCAATCTTTCCGAGCTCTAAAATCTTCACAAGCAGCCTTCTGAGTAATATGACAAGAAAAAAGTTGCAGATTCATTTTGGTGACAACTAGCCAAGCTTAGATGCAAATCATTGAAAAACAGTACATGGATTAGTTCTAGCCAGAGAAGAGATGTACGTTAAAGATAAAGGGCAAACAAAATCTGTATATAACTAAGAACACAGGTATGACATACAAGTTCATTCATTACATGATGGATATATTCCAGTACATTTTCCTGAAATTAGTGCTGATAAATGACATCTGTTTACTAAAACAGATCGATCAACCACCAAATATTTACCCAAATACTTCTTTCTTCCCGCTATTCATGGCTGAAAGCTCACAAGGGTAAGCTATAATATATCTGGTGGTGTTTCAGACAAATCCCACAAATCAAATGAATGAGTTCTGACTCTCCCCGAGCTGCTGAAAGTGGCCTTCCCTGATTGAATGACTTCATGCATGTAAAAGACACAGTAATCACAAGACAAGAACAACCAATCCCAACAGTTGCAGAACTGCCTAATAATCACCATGATTGGCAACAGATTAAGAAGTAACACTACACAATCATATAACAACTACACACCAGAGCAAAAGGGAAAAAAGAAAAAAAGAACCTAAGTGAGATGTGAAGCTTCTGTTAAGTATGGCTGCTGTAGGTAAGGTTAAGTGATCTATTAACAATCAGTATTCACGAAGCTGCTCATCTCGTCCTTGAGACAGTTGAAATGGTCGTTATTTGGAAAGAAGTAGAACCCAATGGTGGCCTGCTCTAAATAAAGGAGTTTCACAACTTGGCCAGATTTATTGAGCCCTTTGACATAAGCCAATTGCCAATCTTGGACAAGATCCAATCCAGCAACCACCACAAGACTTTTAGGAAACTTGAGTCCTACAAGGCTTTTCCCCCTGGGACCAAATGGGTTACATGCCGGATGGTCTCTATCTTCACCTTCAGGAAGATAAGCTCTCCAATACCAATCACGGTCTTGAATTCTCGTGAAGTACTTACCATCCAATCTCTTTTCTGATTCAGTTCTCTTTTGCCCACCAAACAGTGGATGAAGAAGGATGTTTCCTAATACTTCAACTTCTTCCTCAGCTGCCTTCACTGCTACGTGGTGAGCAATATTACCACCAGAACTATCTCCAGCCAAATATACATGAACCTTGGAATCCTTACCACTCTGAAGCCATATTCTCGATTTAACCCAAGTAAGAGCAGCCCAGCCATCATCATACGCGCAAGGGTATCTGTGTTCAGGTGATCGACGGTAATTTACAGAAACCACAACAGCCTTGCAGATTTTCACAAGGCGTCGACAAAAGGTGTCATAAATAGCACTGCTGACTGAAGAATGGGCAAAGCTTCCACCATGGTAAAAAATTATGACTGGGACAATCTCGGTAGTGCTCAAGGGCTTTTCAAGCTCTATAATGCCCCATTTAGCCTCATTTTCTGGGGCAGGTCTGTAAATCCGGTTAAGAAGGCCGGTGGCTCTATCAACATGATCAAAGGAGAAAACTCCATCAACTGGAATCGAATTGGCAACGACTTTCCGGTCAAGAAACTCCGCCAACTCACGGTTGAATGTTCCATCAGCACGGCGAAGGAGATTGTAAGCTAGCTTGAAATTTGAGATTAGAACCCATGTATTAAGTGGCACAATCCTCTACAAAAAAATCATAATAAATAATAATAATAAGCAGAAGAAGAAGAAGAAGAAGAGGAGGAGGAAGAAAATGATTGAAAGGATAAGAACTAGTACTAACAACTTATAGGATGCAAAATCTCTAACAACACAATTGATCCTATGCATACGACAAACTCCAGCATGCCCAGAACAGAAAATTACGAAAATTGTAAGGCAAGGGTAGGAACCCACACGAAATTGTTGAGAGGTGAAGGAAAAGTAAATGCAGTAAAAGAAGAAAGAAAAATAGGTATTTCCAGATAAATGTCAAAAACCGCGAAACCGAGTAAAGATTTCAAGCTTTACACCTTATTAAAGGCGAATTTCTCAAACTTTGGATTACCGGAACAAGAAACCAAAACCCCACTTCGAAGGAATGAAAGGAAGAAAGGAATTCGAGCAGTCATTATCTATACTATCATATCGACTCATTATATCGACCATGTATAAGCTGCCATTACAGATATGGGCAATAATCTAAAAGAAAGAGCATAAGTGTCACTTTGGACAACTCAAATCATTCAAATAAAAGACAAAAATAAAACTATGGCCTCCAAATGAGACTCCAATTTCCTGAAGCCAAAAATTCCGAATCCAGCACCAACATGGAAAAATATATAATCCAAATAAAGCCATCGTCCAAATGATCATCATATAAACTTCAAACTCCAAAATAACAACAGATTACGTGAAAAAAATGAGTAGACAAGACCGGAAAGTAGAGGAAAAGATACCAGACTGAATACCTTGGATTCATTTAGGTTGACTTCGTTACTACCAGCCATGACTTACTCTCCCCCGTCCGCACCACCGAAGATTCAAATCCGGACCCGCACTTAAAGCTCCACGAGCCCTTTATTGCTCATAATAGAACAAAGCTCTCAGAAGAACCAAATGCCCAAAGAAGGCTATATCTCTCAATCTCACCGTCTTGATGGCTTTGGAACTTCTTATCTATTATTGTTTTTGATAGATTCCTGGGTTTGGGTGCCGAAATAAGAAGGGACGCTTGTTTCTGAAATAGTAGGACAAGGAACAGAAAGCGCAGGTACGCAGAGCGATCAAAGATAATAGAGAAGAGAGAGAAGAGAGAGAGAGTCTGAGAGGGAGTTGTGAGAGGAGGGGGGTGAGAGTCAAACGCAAAGGAACGACGGAGGTGGAAGGAGACGAGGGAGACGACAAAGCGGGTGGCCGAATCACCTGTTATGTGGGTCCCATTATTTCTCATTCAATATTTATATATTATTAATATAAATTAATTATCATTAGGCTCTTGTTTTCCACTTGGTTTTCTATTTGGGAGTTGTTTGGAAATTGGGAGCGCTGTGACCTGGAAATGGACAAGTTTGGCATGGCTTTTCCCCATCCTGTTTGGCAGGCCAGCTCCCTTTCTATGCTCTTCTTTTATTTATTTTATTCCAATTACCTTTCTTTAAAAAAAATAAAAAACAGGAAAATTTAAAAAAAAAATTAACATTATTATAATTTGTATTGAAAAAGAAAGAATGACTTTATTTGAATGAATTTATATTATAAAATATCTACGTATCACAATTTAATTTTAAAAAAATAATATTTACAATCTTAGTATATATAAGTCAAGTGCACATATTTTAAAAGAATTAAGTAAATTTAAGATTTACATAAAAAATAATAATATTATTTAATTTAAAAGATAATTTTAAATTTTAAATTTTATAAATTAAATTAAATTATATAAATTATAAAGATATTCAAATATCATAAAAATAAATGGAAGTAGTCAAAAACCGCCACGGCAAAGGCCGTATCCCAACCAATAGAAAGTATGAAGCTGGAAAAAAAAAAACAAAAATAAATGAAATGAAAAGAAGCAGACAAGAGTTTCCTGCGTGCGGCCGACGCCATGGCACGTGGCGACAAAGGGTTCCGTCTCGGCTCGGCTCCATCCTTTTCATTTATTTTTGCACTTTTCGTAAAATATCCAAACCACCCTCCCCGTCCCCACTAAACCTCGATATTGCCATTCCGAACGCGACGCGTGTTTTGTCCTTTAGCGAAAAGCGCGTGGCATGATGCATGTTTTATTTCTTTCTTTTTTGCCAGAGCCCGGGGAGAGAGTAGAAAGTCCCTTTCACCCTTTCGATTTTTTCAAAAGCCAAAAAGAAAACAAAATAAAAAAAGACAAGAAATTAAAAAAATAAAAAACCGAGAGGTTTTGGGTTTTTCGTCGTATTCGACGTGGCTACAGTACACGCGTCGGTACTATATAACTCACGTTTTCTATTGGGCCCCACTTCCTTAAGAGCTTTTTAATTCTTTGAAGAAACATGTTTTGAATCTTGATACGATGATAAAAATGAATTTTAGTGGGACCCACTCAAGAGCAAGCCCCACTGTGATTTTGCCATTTTTCTTCTTGCCGGACCCACCAATGGATTTCCACCGTTGGTTTCTAAGCTTGATTGGATTGGGAAATGTACGAAGTTATGATGTTGCGCCCATGGGGATTTTTGACAAAACAAAAAAAAAACACAAACGAGATGAGAGAAAGTGCTGATGGGGGTACTTTGTTTGAACACTTTGCTGATCTGTACTTGAAAAGCTGATCTCAACCGTTGATTTTTCATAATTTCATGACAAATTGTCAATCAAGGAGAGGTTCAACAAAACCCTAGATACTTCAATAAATACTTGTGGATGCTCTCTAATAAAAAATAATAATTATACATAATCGTAGAGTGTATAAGTGACGCACAATTATTTAAAAAAAATAAAATTTATTATTAATTTTTTTTATTTAAATTTTGTATTTATCTATTTTTTCTGAAAAAATTATGCAACGCTTACACATTTCACGATTATAATTATCATTTTTTAATAAAAAAAAATGAAGAATTTTAGTTGATCCACCATTGTCTTATTATAATGAGATGTCTGCTCGTCAATCTTTTGGTAAAATTAAAGAAAAAATGATTCAAAAAAGACGAAAACTAAGGTATTTATAGAATGAGATGAAAGTATAATAGAAATATAGTATATTGTATTATTGAAAAAAATAACGATAACTATAAATCAACCTGGACTCATTTTCTTGACTAAGTTAAGGAAGGAATTGTTATCAACAAGGGTGGTGGGTCAATGGTCTTTAAATTAGTCTAAAATAGCTTGTCATGCATGAGATCTTGAATTCGAATTCAAATATGGATTCACCTTAGACTATTAATATTAGTCGTCTAAGAACTCATTAAAATCTTTATTGGGACTAATATCTAAGTTATGACTCAAATCCGGCTTAAAAGAAGAGTTTGTGACTATACTATCCAAGCCTCTCATAGTCGATCCTCAGTGCATAGGGTGCTACTATAGCTATGGTTAGTTTATTTGTACTTGAAAGCTCCTATTCACACTTGAATTTTATTTGATGGGAAAAAGCCCTACAAGAGCATGTAGTATTCTCATGATTCACGTACATGAAAGTCGCAACTCCTAAACCAACTTGTTGTCCCTCTCAATCGATGGCATTCTCCATCAATCGATGACATTCTTCATTTCTTCACTTTTTCTCTTACTTTTTATCAGTTTGGATAATGATACACCTATAATTTTTTTATAACTATTTTATAATTCATTTTAAATCAATCAATATAACTATGACATTTTATTAGAAAAAAATACTTTAATTTTACATTAATACCCTTCATCTTAAATAGAGTTGCAAAATAATTATGCTAATTGTAAGCTTATCATTTTTGTATGATAAATACTTTTAATCACAAAGTGATTATATAAAAATAAATCTTACAGTACATCAATTTATGAGTTTATTTTTGTATAATTTATTTATGTCTGTAACAAATTTTTTTTTTCTATCAATTTTATTCCGCTCGATTTCTTCAAATTTTAGTGATTTTTGTTTGAGTAGACCCAAGCCATTGCCTCTTCAATACAAAAAGCTCAAAACTTTGAAGTCATGGATTTTAAAGTGTCAGTGGCTTATTTCCTAGCTAAGATAAATTCTAAAGGGGTGGGTTATACTTATATATTCAAGACGTATTTTCCTTTCCTTTTTTTTTTTTCATTTATATTAAATATATATAATAATAATAATATATACACACTCATATATGTTGTCAAGCACATGTCAGCATTCCTATAGGACTCTAAAAACCTTAAAGGAAGTGTCAGAAAAAGCCACGTACCATAAAGTGTCGTAATCCTTCGAATTAAAGCTCCATCTATTAACAAAAGAAAGAAAAGAGAATAATATATATATATATATATATATATATATATATAAATATAAACGCTTTTTTTATAAAATAAATAAAAATAAGATTCACATAAAATATTAAATTTTTTAATATTAAATTTTACACTTTTAAAAAAATATATATATATCATTTATATAATCCATAACTGTATCTAACTATATAAAATAAATACAAAGTAACATAAACTTGAATAAGACAACTGCCTTCGCACCACCTAGAAAGCTTTCAACTTTTACAATTTGTTTGAGTAACTTTTGGGTCATCACTTACTCCAATAAAAAAAAAAAAAAAAAATTGCATCATCAGCTAAGTGAAATATCTCTCATTTCACTTAAAAGAGATAGTATTAACATAATATAGAATATTTTTAATTTTTTTTATTAAAAATTATCATTAATGAGATAATAAATAAAGGGCTATACTCTTTATAAATCAGTATATAAATACAGTATTTATTATAAAACGAAATTGCAGACAACTCCAACTCTCACCACCTGAGAAACATTTCTGCAAAATATTTCTAAATTTCACTTAAAATGGATATTATTAATATAATATCAAATATCAAATATTTTAGTCATTTTTTATTTTCAAATCAAAATATAACTAAATTACTTAGTATAAAATGCGTAAAAATTAAGAATTAAAAAAAAAAAATCTGACGAGGAAGACTCCTCGTCAACACTTGGATGGTGCTTGCATATGAAAGGGAGAGGGTGGCCAAGCTGAAGCATGAGCATCAGAGCATGTGCCACACGCGTCCAACCATACCAAACAAAATGCCGTGTAACTTTTACAACAATCTTTTTTTTCTTTCCTCTCTTTCTCTCGTGCGTGCGTGTCTCTGTCCATGTCTGGATTCAATAGGCTAATTTGTTTTGTTTAGTTTGTTAAAAATTTGCCACAAACAAGCAACGTGCGGCCCACTGCAGGATTTTTGGCTTTTTGTGCGTAAGGTCAACAACAACTAGCAACAGCTTTCGGCCTCTTTCTTGTGCCGATTGGGTCAAAATCCCCTCCCAATCGGAAAAGAGTCACTCATTTTGTGTGTTATCTATCTATACCTTCGCTACTCACAGAATTTCAGTCACAAAATGCACTTTTTACAATGGGAGAGTTCTTGGTAGGTATTTTTTTTTTTTGGCCACTGTTCTTGGTAGGTATTAGAGTTGGACATGGTAGGTTCTCATAATATGTCATGTAATTAAAATTAAATGACAAGCAAAGAGATTATGGGCTGGTTTTGATTAAGTGATTTGATTTGATGTGATGAGATGATTTTAGATAAAAAATAAAAAAAAATATTGTTAGAATATTATTTTTTAATATTATTATTATTTTAGGATTTGAAAATTTTAAATTGAAATTTGAAAAAATTGAATTATTTATTATATTTTGTATGAGAATTTGAGAAAATCATAATGATGAAATGAGATGAAATACTTTCTGAATCCAAACGGAGCCATAGTTGGCAGTTGCAACGGATATTGTAATGCTTGCATGATGCATACGAGGTTTTTGAATTCAGCGAGCCGCAATTATTATATTTACAATAATTTGTTTCATCTTAGAGGTTAAGTTTTTGTTTCCATGTTTTTGGAAAGCAAGAGACACCGAGCTTGTCGCTAACAAGACTAAGTATTGCAATTACCATCAACTAAACAAACATATTTTAGGTTGAGATAGTCATACTTTAAGACTCATATAAAACTATCCTATTATGTGCCAATCAAAGAGTCCGGCTCCTCCCTCCCTTGTCCTCTCCTTTTACCCTTTCCCTTCCAAGATAAAACTTCTATGCTCTACAAGGATCCCGTAGCATGTTATTTATGTTATTTCATTAGATTATGTGATCTCAATCTTCCTAATCTTACCATAACTACCCCTTCTCCATCAAGTCGTAAGTCCCACGCATTGATGCGGACACGTGTCGGTCTCACTCAAAGCCCAATCAATCTGATTTTTCCTATTCCCTATCTTTCTATTTTCTTGTTTTCTCTATAGACCATAGTTGACATATTCTTTTCCTTGTGTGAGAAGAGTGGAATATTATGACAAACCCTCCCCACAATAACTTATGGAAGGTCACCTCCTCTTATTGTGGTACCCCATTACAACAAACAAACCAAAGTGGTTCATTACAATTAGGATGACTAAATCAACCCCCCTTGTGGCGCTTTTATCTTGGCACTAGATCAATCAAGAAAACTTGAGATCAAAATATATGTTTTCACTTCCCATTTTTATTCCTTTTTTTAACATTTTTAGTAGCCATTATGACAAAATCTTTTATTGGTGTATCTATCCCCGTTACAAGAAAAACAAACATTTATGACAGATTATTTACGACAATAATGACTATTTACGATAAAAAGAGATTCATTTTGACAATAAATAATCATTTTTACTGGAAATAATTGATCACAAATAAATAGTTTTCTTGTAGTAACCCCTCTCACCATTATTAATATATGTCAATTGCTTAAAAAAAAAAACAATCAAACAAACAATAAGAACAAGGGGAACTATACATTTCTTGTTGGCCAACAAGTAATTTGAGATTGAAATAAGAAATTCAAGGAAACAAAAAATATTACCCAAGTTGTCTACGATAAATTCAATGGATCTCTAGTGAACCCAAAAAGAGAAAACTATAATGATCATTATTTAAATATACCACCCTTTGATTTAATCTACACCATCATATTTTTTTAATAAAAATGCTCAATATATCCTTCTTTTATATTAAGGTTGCACAAAACATTGCCAAAAGGGTTCCCTTTGCCTCCACTAGGATACCTTTTTCCATTAGGTATTACGACAAAGAAACAATGTACAATGAATATGGTCTTGGATGATTAGGGCACTCTTGATTTAATTAATACAAAATCACCACCAAACTTGGTACATTGCATGTGATCATAGCCCATAGGCATTGGGTGATTAATGTGGTTTCTCCTTTTTGGGTAAGTGTTAATTAGATTCCCTCTTTGGGACTTCATGGAAGAACTAACATGTATCACATGCGTGTCTATAGTCATCTCCACATATTTTTCTTTGTTTTTCTTTTTTTTCATCACCAACCATAATATAAAGTTAGAATGGGTTTTGCTTTTGTATGTTAGGTAAGGAGTAAAGACCAAATTTTGAAATGGACATCAATTGGTTTGAGTATTCGGTCCAAAGACTCTTTTTATAATTACAAGTTTTACCTGCCCAAAAAAAAAAAAAAAAAAGATGTGTACGATCCATTGGCTTATCATTAATGCCATTTGAGGTCAAGTTGTTTCCACTTTCTTTTTCCTTTTTTTTTTTTAAAGGAAAATATTGTCATCATTCTTTCATTTAGATAAGGAAAAAGCTACTATGTCCACCAAATTTGATCGCTTGAAAAAAAAATTATTATTTTTTACTTAATAATTAAGGAAGTAATTTTAAGTGTATTGTATATATTTTTTATTTTTTAAAAATATTTAAATATATTAAAAAAATATGAATAGAAAAATGAAAAAAAAGTTGCAAAAAGTAACTAGTGCTATGAATGAGCGGTGCTACTCAGGCGGCAGAGTAGCACTGCTCTTAAGATAAATGTACATCCATGATCGGATACATGCTGAGATATCTCCATATCAATCATTTGGAACTCTACCAGTACACTACAGGATTGGTCTGAACTTCCCTGCTGTTGATATTCTCTACTGACAAATATCTAAAAGACAACGCTCTACCTAAATAGAGACTCAACGGCCTCACCCTTCATAGAAAGAGAGAAGTCAACTTTTACGAAGAAACTATCCAAGAGATGAACCTCTTTTTTTTTTTTTTTTTACCATACAATAAGAAAAACAAGAACAAAAAATAATATATTACAGTTTGGACCAACTCCGGTAGATTTTAACGGCACGTGAAGGCAATAAGTTTGTTTCTTTTTAGCCCCAAAAGTCACATTTGAAATATCTGGTGGTGATGATTTCGGTGATCCGGCACGTGTGGCACGTGAGGACCAGCGTGATTGTGAGCGGTGCATGAGGACTACGCATGATGATTTCAACAAAACCGCCACTATCCTCCAAACGATTTGCTGCCGGGAAGTCTTTTTGTGCTAAGATTACTTTAGGCTGCGTTTGGGTACTAAGGTGATCTCAAATAATTTGAATTGATATGTGAATAGTAGTGTTTTGTGAATCTCATTGAGATGTATTTGAATGTATGAAGTAAATTGATATATGTTTAACGTTTTATGGGAAGTTGAAAAAGTTCAATGATTAGTTTAAGATAGATTGAGATAGGTTTGACACCCAAACATACACTTATTGTATTATATGAAATTACGTCAGTTTATAAATTTACTTTTATATAATCGTTTTGCAACTATATCACTTCTCAACAACAACAACAACAACAACAACAAGAAATAAACATATTTTTTCTTAAAAAAAATAGCATCTCTTTTAAGATTTAACTGTTAAGATCAAATGGTGTATTAATTAATTTATCATATATTTTAACAGTCAGTCTTAACTAGGAAGTAAATTAAAAATTACATTTCAAAGTTGGGAATTAAGTGACAACTTGAATAATTAGGGAATAATAATTTTAGTAGTAGGTAAAGTGTGATTTTCGTTTATGATATTCAATTAATAGTCCAAAAATCAAATGTGGCTATTTGATCTAATTCCTTTGTGAAAAATCCAAAAGGACCAAGATCGGTTCAATGAATCAACCTGGATCAGACAAGTAAAAATGGGGTACTTGATCCCATAAATAGACCAGTCTCCTTACCTTCGTTGATATTTGAACAATTTGAGGCAGTCTCCCTTTGCTTTATGAAAATGCAAATTGTTGTTTCTTTGACTTTAACTTTATCATCACTTTGTGGGCTCATTTCTCCCTAATAATGTCTCAAAAAAGTGGGAAACTGTGGAATCAGTGCCTTTAATTCGAGGGATTTTGGTAGGTATTTAAGGATGAAGAAACTAGAAAGCAAAAAATAAAAAATAAAAAGAAAGAAAAGAAATTAAATAAAATTATGTGTTCGTTTGTTTTCACAAGACTTCTCAACTAATCTTATATAATAATTACAGTTTTTTCAAATTTTCACACAAAATAAAATAAGCAATTCAATTTTTTTAAATTCTAAACAAAAAATAATATTTTATTTAATTTTTAACTTTTATCTCAATTCATCTCATTTCATCTGCGAAAACAAACGAGGGATTTAAAATTACTTAAAATGTGTTAGGCAACATGTATGACTGCTAATAACAAACCTATAATAAAAAAACAACATTTTTCTTGTCTAAATAAATTTTTGTTACAAATTTCTTTAGCCCATTACCAAAAGGGTTTAGAGAAATGGAAATGTGATGTGGATTTTTGTCACTAGGGAATAAGAAAATTTTATCCAATGGTGGTAGAACAGGGAGATCCAGTTGCATCATCTCAAATCAACTACATTGCCTGGATTTGAGCTCCCATACAAAAAATCACAAAACATTGCTTTGCTATTAGATAATCCAATTACAATGTCTAATCTTATCGATCTCGATATCTTCTATTAATGGATAATTGAAAGAGTCAAGAGTTCATGTTGTTTAACATAAATGAGTATTTGTTGTGAGAATATTATAGTGATACAAATGATGATTGAAGATGTTGATTTGGATGATGAAATTAGGGAAGAAAATGACAATTTGCACGCTCACAAGATGTATAGGAGCAACATCATTCCCCAATGGATGAGGCCATGTTTATGGTTAATCTTGGTATGGAAATTAGAGAAATCTTGTTTATAATAATATTAGATACAGTTCTAAAGTGTGTGTGCAAATCATGCACACTCTATTTGAAAAAAAAAGGTGAAATCCGTTATTAAAAAATAAGTTTTAATGTGGGTCACAGATTGATCCACTTTTTTTAAAAAAATTGTACGGGATTTACATATTCTAGAAGTGCAAATATCATTTATCATCTTGTTTATCAACCCTTCAATCACTTTTTATTATTATTATTTTCTAATGTGGTATGTGACATCAAATGATTTGCAAATAGGGACGAAATTATACACTACTTTAAGAGTTTTCATCCCAAAATTTTCAAAAAAATCTAAAAAGTTCTTGCTCCCCAATTTCACTTTACTTATTACGACCCATTGCAGATAAAAAATAATTTTTTAAGAAATTAATAAACGATAAAAAAAATTAAACAATTAAAAGGATGAAATTCATACTTCTCTCAAAATCAATCATTGATAGAATTTATTATTATTTTTTAACTTTTTATAAAAATTTAAACTTATTTATTTAAATATATATCTCAACTTATCTATATTCAAATACATCTTAATAAGATACATATAATATTATTATTCATAAATCAACTTAGATCATTTAATATCATCTGAACGTTTAAACACAATCTTATTCAATATTTGCAAATATTTAGGCTGTGTTTAGATATTAAACTGAGTTAAATTGAGTTGAATTAAGATAATAAAATATTATTATAATATTATTTTTTAATATTATTATTATTTTAAAATTTTTAAAAATTAAATTATTTATTATATTTTATTTTAAAATTTTTAAAAATTATAATAATAAATTGAGAGAAATTTAGTAATCAAACGTATCCCCTATTTGCATCCAACGACGATTTTGGCAGGTGGGCGGGCACTGGGGAACTCAAGTTGATAGGTACCGAATTTTTAAAAATTTATCCAAAATAATTTTTATTTATTGGGTAATGATGCGGTTCCCTCCGAAAAAGGGCTGAGACCATTGTCCCTGAGTGCTGACTCCCTTTTTTTTTCTTTTCTATTTTTTCTCTTATATTTGCTACGAGCACTGTACGAGGGTATTTGTGCGGCACACTCCATTGGCCATTCCCTTCCTCCTCTACCTATGTTTTTAATTTAATACAAATTTATTTATTAAAAAAATAGAAAAAGTATGGGAGAGACCACTCCAAGAAGAATGCAAATTATTACAATAAATAGTGTTATAATAAAAAATATTTTATAAAATAAATTTATAAATTTAGGTAATTTTGTATGATACGATTCAGTTATATAAGAAAAATAATTTTAGGACACGATGTAACACGTCAATTAATATGTAAGAAGTGATTGGTTTATGACCAAAAATCATGATTCAAACAGCACAGGTCTTGGACTTTAGTGTGGTCTAGCCTAGCCTAACCTAGCCTAGGTCGGTCCAATCCGAGACTGACTTCGGCAATAATTATTCTTGTGTTTTTATCTCTTTCGGTTAGGAGTTTAGATTAGATAAGATTAGATTGTTAAAAATTAAATAAAATATTGATGTAGTATAATTTTTTAATATTATTTTTATTTTAAAATTTAAAAAAATTAAATTATTTATTATATTTTGTATAGAAATTTTAAAAAATTATAATAATTATATAAAATAATTTAATTTTATATTACCAAATCAACCATAAGTTTTTTCCTATTTCAGCAAGTCAAATTTCCGTTCACCTAAAAAGGCTTAAAAGCTGAGAGTAGGCCGAACATAATATATGCACATACAACTACAAAATAGAGAAGAATTATTTGGGCAAAACATGGACCAAAGGCCCAAGACCAGGAAATGGTTCAAATGCAGCAAGAGACGCCAGCCTACTTGCATGACAAAACTACAATCCATTTTACTTAAAGTAGGGGTGTTCATCCGGGTTCCGATCCGAAAATTCAGGTATATTTGGATTGAAATCTAGATTAGTTTGGTCTAGGTTAGACTCGGGCCGGAACTCGGATGGATCCGGATTTTTGAAATCCGAAAATTTGAGATTTTTTTTTTTTCTGTTTTAAGTCTATATAAAGGGTTTAGAAGCATAATTTTTTTTTTATTTTTTATAAAAGCCTATAATTAAAATGTTGAAAAGCATAATTCTTATTAAAAAAATTTTAAAAAGTGTTGAAAATCATAATTCTTCTAAATTTCTTATAAAAGCATATATTTTATGAAAAAAATTTCTGATTCATCATTAAAAAGCATAATACTAACATTTTTCAGAATAATAAAAATATATAAAAATGAAAAACTAAAATGCATGCAATCCATTACATATTACACTATTTTGTTATTTACACTTTACATTACATTACATTGCAAAATACAAAACTAAAAGATATGAATTACAAAATAATTCCGGCAAGTAGCAACCTCAAGTGATCTGATTGAGAGAGATCCTAAACATTCTGTAAGCAAAAAAGGTTAGTACAGAAAAAAGAAAAATACTAAAATGTAAAGAGGATTTCTGGGAATACCTTCATAACTTTAATTATACAATATATGTATAACTTTAATTATCACCATATTGAACAGAAATTAGCATCTATAGATTTCTGAGAATACCTTTATAAGTTGGATTCTGTAAAACTTCTATGCTCTACACATCTATAGAATTAGCTATTGTAGGATGACTTGTCCCCTACTCAGAAAAGACAAACAGATATCAGCTGTTGGTTCCCAAGTCACACATTTTCTTTTGAAGATCCACATTAAAATTCAATGCATCTAGCTAGCTAGCTACTTTGAACTAAAACAAAAGGTTATGATCTAGCTAGCAAGGTTGCATTCCCATTTTCCTTCTCGAAGGGTAGAAAATGAATTTGGATTCAAAGTGCTAGTTACTAGTATATATATATATATATATATATATATGCTATCTGCAATGATTTGAGTCTTGATCACCCTTATATTACAGTCATAATCATGAAGATGGAAACAACAACTACTACTAGGGAGTACTCCTACTGCAATATATAAGAGAAGAAATTAATACACATTGATTCAATAAGAATGATGTATTATTCAAAACTAATGTGGAATCCATGACTCAATTAATGCAACAACTAGCGAGGCAACTTAGAACTTCTTGCTTCCAATGCTCTGGCAGATACGAGAAAAAGGTATGAGCCAATAAAATTTCATTTAGAAAAAAAACCAAACCACAAAAATAACAACAATGTTATACACCAAAAGTCTCAGAACACAAATTGAAATGCGATGCTACAAACACCTCGAAGAAAAAACGAAACAAAGCCCATCAAAATCTTTCAAATACCGGGACTTTTGGTGTAACTTTCTCGAACACCCAGCAAACCTACCCACCACTTAGAGAAACAGTGTAACTTTTTCGAACACCCAGCAAAAGCTCAAAGAACCCAGAGATAGACTTGCCCAGAACAGTCTCTCTTTGTCTCTCACAGAGACTCCACATGCCCACAGAAGTCACTCACTACCACAAATGAAGTCAACCAAAACAGAAAGAAAGACCAGATCTACTTCAATGAGAGACGACGACCAAAGCTTGAAATAGAGAGACACAGCTACTAGAAATGGACTCCTCTCTTCTGTCGAGTCCTCGCGTGAGAGAAAAAATAGCAGATCTAACAAAATAGAGAGAGATACATAAAAAATAGCAGATGTAGCAAAATAATAGCATATACTTTATACCCACAAGAGATTTGTTCAAAGGCATTGATCATAGATCAAGATCGATCGAGAGAGAGAGAGTTATCGAAGTGTGAGAGAGAGGGTTACCGAAGTGAGAGAGAGAGAGACGACGGAAAAACTTGAAGCAGAACTCAGAAGGCTAGGGTTTCATGGCTCGAGGGGAAGAACGAGAGGAGAGCAGCGTCTGCAGAGAGAGAGAGATAAGATTCAAATGACACGGGTGGGGCGTAGTTTTTTTTTTATTAAAACCGGGAACCGGGGTTAAAATCCAGCACCCAGGTGTGACTAGCCCTATTGGGAAGCTTACATCGGAGCACATGTTGGCTAGGGGAGCTAGATATTGATGAAGGTTATCCTCAGACAGCAGAGCCTCTGAAGAGACATCGTTTGGATGCGCCTCCACCCAAGCTCAAAAGACCTTGAGCCTAGGTGTCTCCTTTGGGGTCAGGCTAGGGCTTCAACCCTTATCCCCATCCAAGGCACCCAATATGGCGAAAACGTGAAATGGGCTCTTGATGGTCTGCCTGACTAGAAACTCCCACTCATTGCCTCACCAAAAGAAAATCCGACGACTATACCCCTTCACAACAGTATGTCGCGCCTCCAACTGAACCCAACTCCTGAACTGGATGGAAGCTGTAGATGTGCTGACCCTACTTCAAGATGTTGTGAGTGAGGAAAAACTTGCACGCTATGAGGTTCGGGTAGTCGGACCCAGCCTCCTCCAATGCATGGCCCCAAATAATGCAACACGAAACAAGAATCCTCCATGCACTGGGATGGAGCTGAGTAGGCGCCAATTTGAAGAAGGCCAATACTTCTCACATCGGCCGACAGAAGAGCAGCCTAAGGCCATAGGGGAACATGACGGGATACACCGCGACCTTGATGCCGAAGCCCTCGGAGTCTACCGCCCCTTCGATAGGAGAGGGCACCACAAACTCCACCTTCGAGGGAACCTTGTAAGTCTTCTTCAACAACTACAGCTCAGAAGGGGTTACCACCGATTGCCACGAAAAATTGACACACTCTTTTGGAACGATGCTACCCTGGCCACTAGCCGCTCGTGTATCATCGAAGGGACCAACCGTTCCAGAGGGACGTGAAGATTTCTTTGGGGCCATTAGTAACCAGAAGGAAAATAAAAGAATTTAAAAGGGAATTTAGAAGAGAACGATGTGAAGGAAGGAGTCTAAAAATGGAAAAGGAACGCAGTGACAAAGTAGAAGAGGAAATAAGTGAAGTGGACTACAATAGGGGAGGAAGGGGCTTCATATAGACAAGATCGATGGTTGGCCTCCCGAGGCAATATAATTCCATGTGTCTCCTAAAGCACCAAAATCCCTCGATTGCTGCGATTTTACAGAGCGTATCTGCTGATACGACGCAGGAAATAAATAACTGCCTGACACGAGGTCATGATGAAGGGACCGAGGGGCACCATTCAATGCAAAACAAAACCGTCATGATGCAGCCATAAAAGCTGGAGACCAACCGTTGCCCAGCTCAGAATAAAAGAGGTCTAGCAGTCTTGTTGTACAAGGACCATGGAATGAATGAAGAATTCCCCTCAGACTTGAATTGATGGGGTAACTGTAAGGGAATTTTCCCCCACTTTACAAAGTCTACTAGGCCTCAGCCCAATACCTGGCCATAGAGTCGCTAGGACCACGCTTGAAGCAAAGAGCCCACCAGGAAAAGGGATCAAGTGACTGACAAGACAGATCAGCCTGACACTGCTTGGCCATGTTGTGGACTTGGGAAGTTGTATGAAATGCAGTAGAAGATACGGAGACCCATGATTTGCTGACATGGGAACATCTACGGCTCACAAAGGATAAAAGCAAGGCCAGGAAACTACACCGCATTAATGATGCCACTACCGAGTTACATGCCACATTGATGGTGCTATCGCAGAGTCACGCCGCACTAAAAGACTCTGATAGTAGGAATAGTATGAGGGGCATGAACATCGTAAAGACGAACACGATCTGTTCCCCCCAGACTTCTAGTATAAATAGCAAGCCCCAAGTACGAGAAACTGTCTCTAATCCTTAGACTCTTTCACTTATTTACAAACTTTCAAAAAAATTTACTAATTTTGGCATCAGAGGCTCCCTGGCCCCAAGGCCACTCTTTCCTAGTTGCCTCCTTCCCTATCTTTTGCGGGCCCAAATTCTAAAAACTTTAGTTGTCAGAACCTGGCCCAAAAGCGTGCGAAACACGACGTTAACAATGACAATCATATTTTAAAAGAGTTTGTCATCACTTAGAACATTAGCATTGACTTACCCATATGTTAGTACTATCTACAATTTTTTTAAGATGTGGAAAAATTGGTCTATATTGAAATAGCCAAGTATAAGTAATCTAAGCTATAAGCTAAAGTAGTTGTCTATAAATGGAAGTAGGCAGCAACTTAGCCATATAAATTATTGTGTTATCTTCTCTCTCCCTTTGGCCAAATGTTAATATTGTTACTGAACCTCTTCTTACAATTTCTATATCTTTATATATTTTGATTTCTAGATTAGTGGATATAAGCATAAAGCTGATTTTGTACATATTTTCATGCTATTGTGTTGAGAATAAAGTTAATTTAGCATGTTGGACAGATTTTATATATTTGGATATATGGGTTGTTGGAAATTAAGAAAGCGAAGATAAAAAAGTATTTAACAAAATTAAAAAGTAGAAAAAATATTATTATATAGAATAAAATGCCTGGTGTTCAATTTTTAAATGGGTAGCCTAAAGCCAAAAAGTGGCATATTACCTCAACTTTGCCTAAGAACTTAGCTAAACCAATAGTAATGCTCTTAGTAGTTAGATTTCCGCGCAAAGTCATATTTTTCCTAGCAATTGTATGCTTATAGTATAAATAAGATAATTTTCTCTTTTGTTTTCATTCACTTGAATTAAAATTTATTTTTCAACAAGTTAATTTATTCTTCCATTCATCATTTTCAATAAATATTCCCCTCAACCCAATTTTAATGAAAAGTATTTTTCATGAACCTTCTTCTCAAAGAGAGAACTAAGGGAAAAATGATTTTTTAACTTAAATCTCCATTACAACAATTGTATTGCTCATACGAAGAAGAGGTAAGAAAAAAAGGCAATCAACTATATGTCCGGGCCCATGTTCCTAGGCTTTAGCCAAGTAGGGGACTACAAAAATCGGTTTGAGTTTATCCCACAAGTGAATCGATTAGTTGTGGCATTACACAACTATAAGAAAGACACTGCAATCGACTATTCTGGTCTGTATTATAGGAGAACCCCACTTCTACTGTCTTTATATTCTCATTCGAGAAAAGCAAGTACATAGGATAACTAGAGATGGGAAGCCACGATCATCAGTAGCAACAAATGACGACCGACCATTATACCAACACGAGATGGGGTTGGGTGCAGTTTGAAGACCTGAGGCTAACCTCCAGTGCCACATGTGTAGTCATCGGAGTCTCAAAGCAATAGCGGCACGACGAATATGGGTAGTGTGGTGTTGTAGTGTGTATGAATTTGGTGGTTAGAAGACAGATTGAGCATTTTCTTATATAGTAGAGAAATAAATTAAAAAATTAAGAATAAAACACTATGAACATAGAAAGGAGAAGAAGAGATAAGAGAATAGAGAGGGAGGAAGAGGGAGGAACAGCTCCTAGAGAGAAATTTCTAAAAGAGATCTAGATTGGCCCCCCAACGTTAGAAGAAAACAATTATTCCAAGAAGCAAAGGTTAAGGGCTAAATTGGCCCCCCACCAAACAAACCATGTCCAGAGGAAAAGAGAGTCGTAATATGCACCAAGCAAATCCTGTATAGTCCTAAGATGCAAGCATCATGGCTCCTTTTATTCCATCTTTATTCACTTTTTGAGTTGGAATTTTAGGTAATGTTTGGAGATTTTTAAATGAAAAGTAAAGAAATGAGGTTAGAATGAAAGTTTGATATATTTTTAAAAAAAATGAGTCCAAGCTTAAATAATACATTTTTAATAAGATTTATGAAAAGTGAAAACGTGAGATAAAAATGTGAGTTCCACTTTAAAATAACGTTTTGTATATTAAAATAATATACTTTTAATGAAAAAGTAAAAAAAAAAAATTGAGAATAAATTTTCTTCTATAAATAAAAAACTACTCTACTGTAAATGAATATAACTCTAGTCCAGACAAGTCTTTAAACTTAAAAAAAAAAAAAAAAAAAAAAAAAAAAGGAGCGACGAATTGCATGTTATTTATTACACCAACCAAGTGGGTTGACTATGCTCCTCCATCAGGTGAAGTGTCAACACAGAAGACCAAACAAGAGTTCTTCCAAATACAGTAAGCTTGTACCTTTTTTTTTTTTTTTACTCTCTCTCGATATTGACAAAATAGGAAGAGGAGACCTTTTTTTTTTCAGATTTATGTAATCATTGATTTTTTTTTTCCCTATTTGTGTTGTTTTTGCTTGGGATTAGGAGTACCCCTCTCCAATTCCGAGCCGGCTCCCAAAACCTTTTTATTTTCCTATCAAAACAAAGCATACGTTTTCCATGATTAGAAAAAAAGGAATAAAATGTCTTATTATTATCATTGTTATTGTTATTATGATTATTATTATATTGGTGAGCTAGGCGTTAATTGAAAGTTGGGTTTGGTCCTATTTGCAAATTCTGGTGATAAGGAAGGTTGGAATGCAGCATATTCACAGAAGAGAAGGACACCCATTTTCTCATTTTCTCACATCTCTCTCTTTTTCCAATACATTGGTAACCAAAGTTTGTAGCTTACTAGTGTATTTGAGGCCTCCCACCATGATTTGAAAAAGTTTTTCTCCAGGATCCGAAACAATGAATAGCTAAAATTTTTCAAAAACTTTTTGGCCGGTCATTGGAGCCCTTTACGGCCGAAGTTCAAGAGTGTCGAGGACACTTTAGACGTACCATCATCACCTTCCATTATGCCGGAGGAGAGTGAAGATCCAAGTTTAACAAAAACAAAAATCATTGTGCATGAGAAGAAGATGACACTATTCGTCAAAACAATGCTATTTCAACCAACGGTCATCAAAATTCAAAAATTTCCATGCTAAACGATAGTGTCATTCAACCGAGTGGGAAGGAAATCGATCAAAATGACAATTTTGCCCGCATATGTGATTCCATCTTTAGTACCCAATGACACAGTTTCAAATAAGGAACTGAACAACACTGTTCCAATAACCAAGAAGTCGCTCAAAAGAAGAAGCACGTCGTCATTTTGATAGAACCAAACAATGTTGTTTCATCTAGACCGAAGTGGCATCTAACGGCCCGTAAATGAGTTTTGATTCCGACTCATTTTGTTGATGCTCGTGGACTTGTAGTGGATTGGACTAGGCCCAAGCCCAAGACTTTGACCCTTGAGTTGACCCAAATTCTAAAGCCGTATACCAAGCCACGAGTGGAGAAGAGTACCTAACTATTGATCTTGGCAGAAATTGGTCCGCTTCACCTAAACCTGATCTAAACCGCCAGACTCGATTTCCTAAACCAATTCGGACCAATTTTTGTGTTTTTGACCGTTCTTAGTCATTTGAAACCTGATTTGATTCATTCAAATGCAATTACGCTCCTGGTTCTGTGCTAAATTTCCATAAACTCCTTGGAAGAGGAGAAACTTCAAATAGAGTTCGTGAGAACACCGATGAAGGTGTCACTGCCATTATTCTTCTTATTTGAAGTACAACAGTAGAAGTTCTAGGCAACCACTTTGAATTAAATCCAATGATTATTTTATTTATCAGTTAATTTTTTATTATTTAATTTTCACATTTTGAACTACTATATTTCTATTTGCACATTTATTATTTCTATATTTTTGTTTTTAATTTTAAGGTTTGTTATTTATGGAATTGAAGAAAAGTATTGATCCCTAGGTATTGAAAAATTAAATAGAAGAAATTTTTAGGCTTGGAAGAGACATAACTTTTCTTCTAACCCATGAAAGGGCTATACATTAACAACATAAAGCCATCTAAAAATATGAAAACTGGCTAAAATGGAAGTGGGAGTGGTAGTGGAAGTGGCCTAAGAACTAGAGACAAATGGGAAGAATACATTACTTGGGCAAGAGACTTAATTTTATGTTACATGAATGATGAAATCTTCAAAGAATGTGAAACTGCTAGAAATCATGGATGTCTTTGAAGATAAGTATGGGTTGAAGTTTGATACTTACATACAATTATTGTTAGATAAGTATAATAGAACTTGCATGAAAGAGAATGAAAGTGTGAGTGATCATGTACTTCAAATGGAATTGGTTGCAAAAGAACTGTATGAAGTTGGCCATCCTTTTACTGATAAATGCAAGTTACAACCATATGCAATAGTCTTCTTTCATCTCGTGATCACATTGTCACTTTCTCAACACATAGTGGAAAGATAATAACAATGACTTCACTTCTGCAACTTTTAGTACTTGAAGAAAAAAGATGAAGGGAAGGATAGAGAACATGAGTCATCCAATTTAATAATGGCTCAAGACATACGTTCTCCAAAAAATAAGAAGCAAAAACAGTTCAAGAAAAATAAATGGTTGAAAAATAGGCAAAGTAAATAATTTACTGGAAACTGTTTTAACTTTGGAAAGAATAAGCATTACAAATCACAATGTCCTAATAAATGAAAAGCAAAGGAAATTGTGATGACAGCTTAAGAAATAATGCTCGTAGAACCAGCGTTATATTCATGATGGGTTGACTCTGCAGCAACAACATATACTTGCAGGAACAGAGAACTGTTTATTAAATTTTTAGAAAAACAAACAGGTGAGCATAAAGTGCATATGGGTAACAACACATATTGTGATGTCTTGGAGCAAGGTACATGTAAATTTGATGTGAATTGTTCCATTACTTTACTTAATGATGTATCTTATATGCATAGTAATTGTAGGAATCTAATATATGTGCTTGTACTAGATTAAAAGTACTACATAATTGAGTTTAAGTCTAAAACCGTTATTATTAGTAAGGCTAATGTATCGATGAAAATTGTAAAAAATGCAATATTTATGTACTTAATATTGATGATGATGATAATAATAACAATAACAACAACAACAATAACAGCAGCAGCAACAACAATAATAATAATAATAAAGTATCTATTTATGATTGTTTGAACGTGTCTAAAAATTGTACATATTTATGGCATTTAAGACTGGGTCATATAAATAAAATTAAAATTATCAAAATGTATAAAGGTGAATTAATACCATAAATAAACTTAGGTGATTTTGATATGTGTGAATCATGTATAAAAAAAAACTAAATAGTAAATCATTTTAAAAAGTTGAAAATTTACGGATTTACTTGAAATAATATATTTTGATATTTGTGGACCTTTTAGAACTAAAGCACACATGGAATTGAAGTACTTTATTACTTTCACTAATGAGTATTCAAAATATGGATATATTTACTTACTTAGACACAAATTTGAGGCAATTAAGAAATTCAAAAATTATAAATTATAAGTAGAAACTCAGTTGGGTAGGTCCATTAAAAATTTGAACAATGATAGAGGAGGAGAATTTGAAAATTTGGATAATTTTTACAAATTGGATGGTATAAGACATATTTATATTATGCTATATAAGTCTCAACAAAATAGCATTGTAGAAAGGCGAAATAGATCTATATTGAATATAACAATATCAGTGATGACATATGCAAATCTACCAACACATTTTTTGGGGAAAGCATTGCCAACTGCGACATACATATGAAATAGAGTTGAAACCAAATAAAACATCTCACACCTTACGAGATATGAACAGGTCATTAACTAAACTTAAGTAAACTAAAAGTGTGGGATTGTAAGGTACAAGTACACATCCCTAGGAAACTAAGGGATAAATTGAAAAGTAAAACCTAAGAATGCAGGTTCATTACGTATATAGAAATCGAAAGTGACTACAGATTTTTTCACTCTAATAGAGGATTGATACAAAGGAGAGATGTCACTTTCTTGGACGATATAGACTTAATTACTCCAGTTAATTAGATAGATTAATTGCATGATTTTAAAAATCAACAAATCTCTATAGAATTTGACAATGAAAATCCTTACGTTATTTAGACATAGAGTAATAGAAAAAAAGAAAGTCAGATCAAAACCAATCTTTCGGTATTTATGTTGGAGAAAGTGGAGGTAAAAGAACTAGAGGACCATCAGTATTATTTCAAGATCACTATGCTCTAAATATTAGTTTGGAAAATTTAGAAAATGATCCTAAAAACTTTCCTGAGGTAATCAAGCATCGATTCAGATAAATAGCTTGAGGCCATGAAAGATGAATTAGAATCGTTTAATAAAAATAATGTTTGGGAATTAACTGAACTTCCAAAGGGTAGAAAAACTATTGGTTCCGAGTGGGTTCTCAGAAGAAAAAAGTTGATTAAAGTTTGGAAATATAAAAAGCAAGATTAGTAACCAAAGGATACAATCAACGACCAGGTGTAGACTTGTGGATAGATATTTGCCTGTGTCGAAATTCACATCCATGAGAATAATAATGTCTGTTGTTGCCAAAATGAATTTGTAATTACATCTATTAGATGTAAAGACAAATTTTCTTAATAGTGAATTAAAATATGACATCTTTAAGATTCAGCTTGAATGATTCCAAATTGAAGGACATGAAGAAAAAGTCTAAAAGTTAAAAGAATTATTGTATGTTCTTATGCAGTCTGGTACTTGAAGTTTCACTAGACAGTTTTGGAAATTGAATATAAAATGAGTCCACTAAATTACTATACATATATATATATATGGAAATATAACAATAAAGTAACGCTATTATCATTATGTGTTGATAATATATTGTTAGCAAGTAAATGTATGCATATGATGGATAAAACAAAAGAATTTTGAAGATCTAAACTTCCAATGAAAGACATGGGTGAGAACATCTATGTTCTTGGCATAAGAATTTCAAGAGATAGGAATTTAAAAATTCTCTAGAGAAATTCAAAGAACATGTTGCCAAAATCTGGTTGAAGATACCCAAGTAAAGTAACATCATGGTTAATATACATAACTCAGGAAGTTCCAGGGACGCCTAGGTAAATGGAGTTATGGAGAATTACCCAAGTAAATGGTTGGTAAAGTCACTGATAAGGTAATTAAAGAAAGCCTCAAGAATGACATCAAAGAAAGTACTTAATAAAAGTTCAGTGTAAGTTGATTACCCAAGTAAATGGTTGATCATTTGTAAAGTCACTGAAAATATGAGTAAGAAAAGTCTTGGGAATGGTCTTTCGAGGAAGTACTTAATAAAAGTTTCGTAATTCAATGCATGTTTGATGAATTAAGTTGTAGTCATTAATTGTGGTAAGAATATTTATTCAATCACGGAGAGTTGATGTTGTTCATTAAAGATTTAGTAAAATAAAGTCACCCCTAATATGTGATTAGTGGGAGAACATATTGTAAAAAGTGCGGTAAGATAAGGTAATGACAAAAGCGTGCGCACGTAAAAACATGTTATGCTCTGACGTCAATCTGCATAAATTGTATATGAGAGTTGAGTTGTGGAAAACTTATATTGGTACCAAGGTAAAATACTCAACTAAATTTATCACCATTGTTGAGTGGTCCGGTGGGAAGTGTAGATTTGAGGGGTGTGATCACATACCAAGCGGTGTACCTCTTGGGTTTTCATCCTTCCCATGATGATGGTTCCCATTGAGGGTATTGGTTGAGAAAGTGTCAAAAGACAACCATTTGATTGAGTCAAACGGTTATTTCAATTGTCAATGGTTGTGCCCCTTGCAAACCAGTGCTTGTGATTTATAAATAGAGACCAAGTGGGCATTGTTTATACATTTGTAATTCCTCTATCTATCACCAACAGTGGCGGAGCCGCGTTACCCAAAAGTTATTTAAAATTCAATATATCCTAGTTTCTTTTTTCATAATTATATATATTTATAAATGCCCCCCCCCTTTCTTCAAAAAGAAATTATAATTCCCTTATACTCTCCAAAATTTTCTAAAACTTCTATATACCAATAAATGCCTCTTAATTTGTTTTCCTATAGTCCCAAAATGTTGTATAGTTTCCATATGTTATTTATTTCCTATGATGTGGCCCCTCCTAAATTAAATTAAAGTTAAGTTTATGAGAGATAATAAATTTATTAATTTCTTTCCCAAAGTATTTTATTATTAAATATTAGGTTTCTTAATATGGAATCTAAAGTGAAATAAATTCAAGAAAATCATTTAAATTTGATGATCTATATTAAAAAAAAATTGAAAAATTTTATCCTATCGAGCAAGAGAAAATTTATTTAAAATCTTAATTGTAGTATTATATGCTTAATGTGATACTAAAATATCTAGATTTTTTTTTTTTACATTAAACTTGGTAAGCTAATTTACATACTAGAATGAAAGATAGGCTTGTCAAAGATCACTTGATAGTTTTTATGAATAAAACAAATTCTAAATATTTCATGTAAAAAATAATAATTGATATATATATATATATATACATGAAACATTGTCGTCAGATATCTAAAACAAATGTTAAGTTGTATGTTTCTAATTTTATCTATGCATATATAGAGCAAATTATTGAGATTTGATTATTATATATAGTTATGTTTTTATAATTTTTTGTGAAATTAAAAATTGTCCATTTTATTTTATATAAACATGGGATACATTAGACAAGCTCCCCCCCCCCCCCCCGGCGCCCTCCCAAGAAAAGTTTTTGGTTCCACCACTGAGCACCAACTTGTGGGACAAGAGTTATTCTACAGGAAAGCCTTACACCACACACCTCCACCTAACCCATTTGTAATTTTTTATTTTTATTTTTCTAATTAAAACAAACATATTTTGGTTATGTGGAAATGTGTGGTGTAAGGTTTCAATTTAGAATTTCTCGTGGGACAAAACTTGTCCAAGTCATGCTAGTTCTCGCCTACCTAGCCCTCGTCGATGATTTCCTTCCAAACTTCAACATTCACTCTTCCTATGGCTTCCAAGCTGACAAGAATTCTCAGGGTTGCATGCATAATACCATTAGGGCCCACTCCAATGATGTAGTCCATTGACAGACCCTAGAAGACAATGTCTCCACTTGCAACCAATCCCTCAAGAGCAACTCTCCCTGCGCCACCTACACCACCGACCTCTCAAACCTACAGGCTTTGTAGTTGGCTATTATTGATGTGCTTAATTTCTATACAAGTTTTGTCATACTTTTACTCTTAATTTTATGCTAGTTTGTGTTTAATTTTCTTATTTATTAGAGTTTTTATTTATTTTATTTATTTTTGTTTAGGAATAAATAAATTGAAGAAGTCATGGAAATTGAATAAATCATCAAGAGAATAGAAAATGTTCATTTTTTGAAATTCTTGAAGTACCCTTTAGTATTTGGAGAATAACTTTTTCTAGACAACTCCAATAAAGGAAATTTTGGCGTTTACAGAAAGCCAAGAGAAAACCTTAGAACTTTTGTGTTAAAGTCTTAGCCGAAAATGAACATCTAGAAGGAGGAAACGGTGCACTAAGTCAAAAGTCGCAAAACTGCCAAACTCTTGAAATACCATTCAATATTAGAGGATACCTTTTGCTATACAACTCCAATAAGGGCAATTTTGATGTCTAAGAAAAGTCAAGAGAAAACCCTAAAACTTTTATGTTAAAGCCTTGGCCGAAAATGAACATCTAAAAGTAGGGGTAAATATGGTTCGGTCCGGTCAATCTCGAGGAGGTTTTGTGGACCGGACCGGACCAATTCGGTCTAGAGTTTTCTCACCCTAGACCAAACCTAATAGGCATAAGGACTGGTTTGGACTGGTCCAATTCGGTCTGGTCTGGTCCTATTTTGTCCAACCCTATACCTAATGAGCCAATAGCCCAATCAGCTTCCTATGTTATTTCGGCCCAACAATAAAAGCTCCAACATTTTATCCAATTTTAAGCCAAAAAATATAAAAAAAGAACTTAAAAGGAAAATAAAAATAATCATAAAAAAATTGTCTATATACAATAAATTTGAATAAAAGGTTTTACTACAAAAAATAAAATTTGTCTATCCAAACAATTTAAACAAGGTTAAAACTAAAAATTATACTAGATAATGAAAGAAAACTGAAATAACATTTCCAAGCAAATTTGGCTTCTAAAAGAAAGAAAGAAAAAAAACCATTCCCAAGCATAGATAATGAAAACTAAAAATTATACAGGTCCCAAAAAACTGAAAAATTAAAAGATCTAAAAAAATAAAATTAAACATAACTCTCTCCTCTCAATACAAATTACAATTTACATCAATACAAATTATACAATTATTCTCCTGGCAGCTCCTAAGTCCTGGCCTTCTACATCTTTTGGCTTGGAATACTTTTCAGTTTTCACAGTACGCTATAAAGTGTAAACAAATGAATTATTAGCAAAAGTGAAAATTGAAAACTAAAAAGCTAAAACTGATTCACCTCATTAACTTACATTGGTTGTAGACATTGTATTTGACGCCTCCATAGAATTTTCACATTCCTGAACAAGTTCTATACAATAAAGAAACAAAACAATTAGTACTGCCATTTCTAAGTTCTAACAGCCACATTACACCACTGATGTAGAAATTGAGAGATGCAAAATCAATTCTAAAGACAAAGTCTATCAATGCACATCTCTTAATTTTTTCAAGGGTCAAGTTAATGTTGAGAACTTGAGAGAGAGAGAGAGTACCATGCGCGTCACGACAGAGGGGCTACCGGCTTCAAATTTCAGGGGATGCGACAAGGGGCACTGCTGCTAGAGGGGGGGCGACGACTGCTAGGGTTTTGAAAAGGAAGGAGAAACGAAAATGGGGATCTCGGGGGTGGGGGGGGAATGGTGGCGCGTGCAAAACAGTGCCATTTTAAGGGAAAAAAAAATAAAGTTGCGTGAAACAGTGGTCTAATTTGGTACTAAACGGCGTCGTTTCCTCTAATTGGCAGATTAAGTATTTTTTAAGTTCTGATTCTTTGGCACATAAATTAATTAAAAAAATTATTAAAATTTATAAAATTAAAATAAAGTAAACTATTTGATGTGGACTATTTAATTAACTCATTAAAAAAATAATTAATGATAACTCTTATAATATATACTAATACTATATACTATACTATTATAGTGTTACTAACCTTTTTTTTTTTTTTTAAGTTTGGAAATAACAAATATACTTGCTAAATTCGATAAAAATATAAGGCTGTGTTCTATCTAGTATAGAAAAGACTACCCTTACGGAAAGTGGAAAAAAAAATATTAATAAAAACAGAATCTTGAAGTGTTGCCTGCAAAATTTCTGTACAAAAATGAAGATTATGCATAAATATCTTGGGCATACCTCTTATCCATGCCTCAACTTCACGTTATATGTGTTACATTTGTGGGAACGTTGAGTTTTACAATGAATGAACTATTTGCCTTACCTTACTAGTTACTACTACATATAGTGTATGTATATATATTATAATGATGTAGTGATACTAATACTAAATTATTACTATACTATACTAATATTGATATTAATTATTAAAATTTAATACTATATATAGTTATAGTCTTATAGACTCATAGTGATTTCTTTATAATTATAGACTATAGTTATAGTGATTTAGTTTAGTTATCAATTTATAATCATATAATTATATTGATGATGTTAATTGTTAGTTTGTTACTAACTTAGAGTATGTGAATGTATTATAATTTATGATAGTTCTAACTTAATGCATAATGAGATATTTAGAATTTTTTACATATTTTATAAGAAGCAATAAGCATAAATAATTTAATTATCCATGATTCCATACATTTATACATGCTTTATATTTACTTACAAGTTGCAACTTAGGTCATAGTCTCATAGATGTCACACATTAGTTAATTGTGAATTGATAATATACGATTAATATAATATTAATTTGTAATTACATATTTAAAATTTTATATTGTAAATGGGGATAGGTTAGATAAAAATTATATAATTTATTATACAATTATTATATAAAATAATATATTTATAAAAATAAAACAAATAATTTTTGAATTCGGTCGATCCGGTCTAAGAAATCCCCACCCCAGGACCGGACCGAAGACTGAAATCTCCCTACTTATTGGATCGAAACTAGTCATGTATTTTTTTCAAACTAGTCGATCTTGTCGGTTTCTCCGGTCCGGACTAACCGTTTTACACCCCTATCTAGAAGGAGGAAATGTCGCATCAACTCAAAAGTCGCAAAACTGTCGAATTTCTAAAATACCCTTCAGTATTTGGAGCATAACTTCTTCTAGAGAATTTCAATAAGGACAATTTCAGTGTCTACGGAAAGCTAAGATAAAAACCTACAACTTTCATGTTTAAGCCAGAGCAAAATACGAACATCTTCAGAGAGAAAACAACACATCAAGCAGGAGGTCAAAAATCTGCAGAATTGGAGTTCATCAACGATTGATATTCTCGATACACATACAATTTCCTTCTTAACTTTTTCATATTTTCTTTGTATAATTTTCATTATGATATTCAGAATTATTATGGTTTGTTTTGATTCTATTATGAACTAATTTCTATTGCTAAGGCTACAATGTAGCTTCTCCACGACAATCCCGAATCTTATTTCTATGTGATCATAATTTTATCATTCTTTTTTAGTATACATTATTGAGTTCAATGCTTTCAATTATTTGGCTAATAGTTGAATGATTTGTTGTGCATGTTAATTTGAGAGATGATGCATGTTGTTTAGCTTCGTATGATGTATGTCATGAATTGAACGAAACATAGAAATGTGCCAACGTGATTTGTGCAGCTTTTATGTGAAATATTATTAATCTTAATGTGCTCAAATGCTTTTAAATTCACATAGATATATCGCAGGTAATCATATGTTGGGTAATTATAATTCTACTCAAGAGAGGGTTTTGGAGAAGTTAGAATATTTCGCCGTCAAATAGGATAATAGTTGATTGATTGTACGGTTAAGATTTGGGATTGGATTGGTTAGGTGAGTCGGATGCCTTAGTGTTTTCTTCTTGGGTGAAATTTTCTTCTTTTCAAGTGTTTGGTCAATTCTTCATTTGTTGTTTTAATTTAATTTGTTGCTGTTTTTCAAATTCAAAATCCATTACTTTTCGTGATTTTCAAATAACTTAGAATTAAAACAATTTTAATAGTTAATAGATAAATAGTTCTCGTGGGTTTGACATCTTTTTTCGTCACTATATTACTTGCCAAAAATTTGTTGTGAAATTTCACAAGTGCACAAAATCGTACAAAGTAATGTAGTAATAAAGAAAGATGTCGAACCCACGAAGACTATTTACTTATTAACTATTGAAATTGTTCTAATTCTAAGTTATTTGAAAATCATGAAAAGTAGTGGATTTTGAATTTGAAAAATAGCAACAAATTAAATTAAAACAACAAATGAAGAATTGACCAAACACTTGAAAAGAAGAAGATTTCACCCAATAAGAAAACACTAAGGCATCCGACTCACCTAACCAATCCAATCCCAAATCCTAACCATACAATCAATCAATTATCATCCTATTTGATAGCAAAATATTCTAGCTTACCTAAGACCCTCTCTCGAGTAGAATTAGAATTATCCAACATACGATAACCCGCGATATATCTACATGAATTTAAAAGTATTTGAGCATATGAAGATTAATAATATTTCACATAAAAGCTGTACAAATCACGTTGGCACATTCCTGTCTTTTGTCAATTCATGGCATACATCATACGAAGCTAAACTACATGCATCATCTCTCAAATTAACATGCACAACAAATCATTCAACTTTTGGCCAAATAATTGAAAGTATTAAACTCAATGATGTATACTCAAAAGGAATGATAAAATTATAATCACATAGAAATAAGATTCGGGATTGTAGCAAAAGAAATTAGTTCATAATAGAATAAAAACAAATCATAATAATTCTGAAATTCATAATGAAAATTATACAAAGAGAAGATGAAAGAGTTAAGAAGAAAACTGTATGTAGATCGACAATTTCAATCGTTGATGAACTCCAATTCTCCTGCTTGATGCGCTGTCTACACCACCAACCTCTCAAACCTGCAAGCCTTGTACTTGGCTGGTACCTCTCTTGGTAACGTTTTCGATTGCACCCCTACCCCTCATTTACGTGGCAACGTTTGCCAATCAGTACAATCCAGCCATTAAAGTAAATGCCAAGTGCCTCTTCTATCTGGTTTTCATGTTCTCAAGTTCAAAAGTCATCTAGGAAGGTAAAGATCTTGGTCATCTCAATTGGTTGCAGTGTTAGGATTTTGATCATGATGGGTGTGGTTTGTTATTTGTTGCGATGAGGAAGAAAAAGACAAAGAAATGAGGGATTGAACATGACCATGAAGAATAGTGGAAAGCATGATGAAATTGAGATGAATTTGGAAGTCTTAAGGAACCAAGAATTTCTCAAGGGAATCTATAATTGGCATAGGAGGCAATGGGAATGTGTTCATGGAAGTCAGTTAAAATTAATTAATGTTATTTTTATTATATTCATTTAAGTCATTTTCTTGCATGTTTGTGGTTGGGTTAATATTGGATAAGTGTAATATTGTCATTGAGTCATTTTGAGTGCCAATTAATGAAAAACATTAAAGATTGAAGGTTTTAGATGGGTTGGTGGGTAGACCCACAAGTTTTCTCTTCTTGCTCTCATATTGTCTATGTTTTGGATGCTTTTCCCTCTTTCTTCAATGAGAAGTGCATCTTCCATATGTTAGACAAGAGATCCCCTTAGACAAAGATACTCATTCAAAAGTAGGTCTTCTAGAGGTGGAAGTCGTGGAAGAGAAAAAAGGAGAAATAGAAGACGAAGTGGAATGAGTAACTTTAAGAGAAGTGGAAATGTGAAGTCTCACTTGACAAAAATGTGAAATTTATAAAAGAAGTAATCATATTGATAAAAATTGGTGGTGTCGGAGAAATCCTCAAAGAAGTTTAAGCTTGAGATAAGAAGGGTTCACATCACATTCAAAATCCAAAATTATTATGTTTTCTAGTATGATAACCTTTCCTGATTAGTAGAAGAGTCATCACTGCTTGCCACAAATCTTATGTTTGAAAATATGATTTTAATTTTATATTTGTAAGTTTTTGAATAATTAATTGTTTAAATGATATTAGAATCGGGTTTTAAATTGGAGTCCTATCTTTACTTTTCCTTCCAATTAAAATGTTAAATTCATTTCTTGATGAGGGAATCTTTTAAAAAACTGTTAAATGCTTTAGAGACGAAATAAGGTTCCCCGCAACCAAAATGTCATACCTAACGGGGCTGAAAACTGAAACCCTGATTTCCTGGTAAACCCGGATTCATCCAGGCTCCGGCCCGGGTCACAACCCCGGTATACCTAGGTCGAAACCCGACCCGGATTTGAAACTCGAGTTCCAGAGCGGAAATTCCCGGTTATCCAGTCTAGAACCTGGTTGAACAACCTTAATACCTAATTCAATTGCAGGCAATTTAGACATAGGTGCATGTAGGGCTCGATGGTAGGCCCCCACGCATCCGCCAAAAAATCCGACCCTCTCATGTCTTGGGCGGATGATCCTAGGGACCAATTCATCCCACGTCAACCGGATGGGAGTACTGGCCCATAAGGGTGGGCCCAGGGGCCCAACTTCTGGGGGCTACCCACCAGGGACGTGCGGGTAGCACCCCTAGGTGCATGAGAGAGGATTCTAGGGATTGTCTCTCCCACTCTCTGTCCGGATTGCAGGCAATCTACACGGGCCTTCAAGCAGCAATTCAGTGACTAGCGGTTACATCCGAAGAACTTGAAATATTCGTGAATGGAGTTTAATATTTAGGTTGTATGTGGATCTGTGTCTGTCAAGTTTGGGAATTTATGTTTTGAATGACCATAAGCTTGGTATTAAACAAACAAAAATATGTTGAATAAGCTACTTTGCGTGTGCCTTTTTTCTTTTTTTAAATACTTTGCACAGAACCAAGAGCAAAGGCAGAGGTATCAAAAAAAAAAAAAAAAGAGCAAAGACAGAGATCCAGATTCAACTCCACATACCATATATATCTCGGGATCACATACATTTTGAGTTTTGAAGAACGTGAATCAATTTTGCAAACACGAGACTGCTGACCGTAGTTTATACTTTATATCTTGCAAGCAGTGGGGATCTGATTCTCAATTTCTTGTGCAACCTTCATTGACCCTGTCTATTTTTTTATTAATTTATGGGCAGGCTAGATCTTGTCTATCTATTATATTTGTATATTATATAGGGGATAAAAGGAATATAAATAGTCAATCTCACTCTTTTAGGAAATAACTTCTCTAATTAATCTAACCAAGCATCCATAAGCCCCATTTTCATAACAATCCTATTTATCGTCATGGATAAAAGAGTTCAACTTTAGGCCTCGTTTGTTTTCAAAAAACATCTCATCTCATCTCAATTTCATCATTACATTTTTTCAAATTTCAATACAAAATAAAATAAACAATTCAACTTTTTCAAATTCATCCTATCTTCTCTCACCTAATTATTACAACTTTTTCAAATTTTAATACAAAATAAAATAAACAATTCAACTTTTTCAAACTCATTTCATCTCATCTCATCTCTGAAAACAAACGAGACCTTAATCACAGGCACAAACAAATTTTGGTAACTATTTCTTTCTAAATTTTGTAGGAGAGATTTTACCAATCTCGCCATCAAATTTGAATCAATATATAAATATATAATTCTATTTACAAGCCGGCGTGAATAACATACATAATAAAATACTTAGTACATTATGACCGGTACGGTTTTCGTATTTTACATAGAAATGTAAATGTGCTAATGAAATATTCAAATACATTTAGCTAGTAATAGTAATCCGCTACATGTAAATTGAACTATTCATCAATCTTATAAAAAAAATTATTCGTTGTTTCTCTGTCCTTCTTTACTTCCTGCGATTTTTCTTTTTACTATTTCTTGCCAAGTGGCATCCTACATCATTGTTTAAGAAGCCGAGTGTGAAAAAAACTCATAACATGCTCCTCTTTTTTTTTTTAGGTCATTTTTATCATCTAGAGCTTTTGATAGACACATTAGTACATGATTACAATCACATTAATAGGGGATATTAAAAATATTGAAAGATAATAAGAATATTGCAAATATGCTGGTTAGAATAAATAAATATATACCCTTTTTTAATATAAAGAAATAATAGATAAGCTAATGAATAATATATACTGCAAAAATCATTAGCTAAAATAGGAAAAGTAAGTTTTGGTTAGTTAAAATAGATAAGTTTAGATAAGCCATTGAAGAAGTTCTTACATGACATAATTTTTTTTAAGAGAAAAATTTTAAAATTTAAATCTTATCATATAAGTAATATAGATGATATGTTCTACACATCAGCTTACAAACAGAAGAACTCATATATGGAATTGCAACGAGAACACCATATATGTTGGTGTTGCGGTCTCACCTGTGTCTTCTGGACAGTACTACTTGATCATGTGAAGTTTCCATGCACTAGTAATTTGGCATCCATGGACACAAACATACAAAAGGAAAAAAGAACTCCTCAGCATTTAGCGTGATCAATCTGCACCAGTCTTTTGGATGTTATTTGAAAATAATTCTCCAGTAATGGGAGACAACCAATAAATCTTTACAACACTGACACATATAATTGCTGACAACAACCTCCAAATTCTGTCTTGAGCTCAGGCTCAGACTTTGCATGGAGGTTGTCTAGGGTTCTTTCTATGGGTGTGTGGAAAGTGCCTCATTGTCTTGATCCCCCAACTTTCCAGATCGTTTGGGTCATCAGATTCCTCACACCGGGCTGAGATAGAAGCATTCAGAGCTAGATCATCATTATCTTGGTGCTGAGAATTGATAGATTGCGTTTGGATAATAAGGTATTCTCAAGTATTTTATAAAGAATAATTCTACATAAAATCATAAAGTACGTAAACGCTACGTAATCATTTTGAAAAATAGTGAAATCTATTATTAAAAAAAAAAATGTTATGTGGATCTCATGCTTTATTCACTTTTTTTAAAACGATTATACGGCAATTACACAATTCATAATTGTAAATATCTTTTCTCTTCTGTAAATAGTAGTAAAAAAAATAATAAAATAATAAAATAGTAAATAGTAAATAATAGTAATAATAAATAATAATAAGATATTATAAAAATATCTTAAATATTTTTATTACCCAAACTAGGTTACGTATTCTCTAAAACAAAACCTCCAACTGCGTGTCAGAGAATTTATCCCAGTGTTCTATTCTTTGACATGCAGTTGGAGGTTTTGTTGTAGTTCAGAAATAATTGCAAAATTACAATATGCTGCATTTATGTGCACTTCTTGAAGAATTCGATTACTTTTTGTTTTTTACTTTTCTCGACAGATCACAATCCTATATTCCCACCAGTTTTTTGGTTACTGTGATGCATGCTTCCCACCAAAATTAAAAGTAATATATATTCGACTCAATGCACTCCCAGAACTGCAAACAACATGCCCAAATGACAAGGGTGACGATGGTATGGCCAAACAACATGCGCAAACGACTCAATACACTGCCAAATGACGCATTTGTTCAATGGTGGAGGAAAAAGGAAAGAAAACAAACCTTGAGAATGTGATGGAAGTGGTTGTTCCGTCGATGGTGTAGGAGATTGGATTATGATGGTCGATGGTGGAGATTTGTTGTCGGGGACGCTACAGAGGCGATTGCAAAATCTATGGGTTTAAATGTATTCAGGTTTAGGTCTTTGGCTTTAGATTGTACAGAGGGGTAATATAATCATTTATTACCTAACAATGAGGACAATCCAATAATTTTATCCGGAAATTGCAATAAAATCTTGACTGTATATAACATGAAAAGTTGACTCGAATTTGTGGTTTGGAGGTTAGATAGAGACATCTTAATGACGAGAAGAACGTTTATTTTTTTATAATTTTCAATTCTTCACCATTCAACTTTTTGTTGGGGACCACAAGAAGTTGTTCTCTGGCTCCTACAGATGATGTCAAACTGTTTAATGACATGTTATCTCTATCAAAATAATAAAATGATAAAAGCTTGGAATAGACTATAGAGTATGGATGCCTTCCAAAAACAGATCAAAGCGGAGTTATTCCGATTATTAAATATAACATAAATAATAAAATTTATTTTTTTATATTAATTTAAATTTTTTAGATAAGGAGTGATTTCATATGCTATCATAATAGAAAATTAGAAATATTGAATCTTAACTCTACGCTTCTCCCTATTATTAATTACAAATTAGATATTTTACATATTGAGAGAGCCTCATCATCAACACGTAAAAGAGATATAAAATAATAATAAAATCTACCTATTTCTATTTTCTTTTAACTTCTGAGATAAAAAAGGACCTCTCATTGATGATCTGTGTGAATATTCTCGCGAGTGCCCAATCTCTCATGAGATGCATGCCTATAATTTGCACACCTTAAAAGCAGGGACTTCTTTCACAGGAAAAGCATCATAAAACTGAAAACTATTGGTTAAAAACTTAAAATAAAGTGAAGATGCAGGCCTAGTTTTGGTACTGTTTACCAAACCTTGATCTATTTTCCTGGAAAATGACAGGTGCCATTACTTAAGAAGGGAATCGTTTTGTTCCTTTTTGTTTCCTTATGTAGAAAGAGATGAGAAGGAACTGCTTCAAACTAACAATCAAAATTCAAGTTTCCCATTAATTACTTTAAGGAATGGTAGTTGCTCCAAGTTCTTGGTAGCTGGAACTTGTGCTTTATATTTCATCTGGGTTTCTACTAATTATCACTGTTTTCTGACTATGATTCGTCATTACATTATGAAAGAGCATTATCAGTAACATTTATGTCGAAATAAAATCAGGGGTCTTCCTTTTGGAGTTAAATGACAACTCCAGCTAGCAGCCTAGCGTGATTGGTTAAGCATAATACAACCATACCCAGAAGAAGTAAAATATTCTTAATATTCTTGTAAGCCCCCAAGTGGACCACAAAACAGTTCCATACACAAATAGGAGGTAAAAGGAGGTCCATATACCATGATCTATATGAAGTTTCTTCCACCATTTTACTTCTCTTTTTCCTAGTCTTACAAAGCAATTCAAGCTGATCATTTTCGTCCAATCATTCTCTTTTTTCCTTGGATGAGTGCAAGGGTTATTTGCAAAAACCTCCTACCAGCAATCCCAAAAGCCATTTTCAAAACTAGAATACATCTATTTTCCAAAGAAAGCAAAGAAGAAAATGTTCCCAAGAAGCTGCTGAAGTTCCCTTATTTAAAAAATAATAGTAAGTTTAATGTTACTTCACTTTCAGTTTTCCCGTGTCCATGTGGAAGTCGAAGCCCATGTTTTCTCAGTCAATTTGCATGTACCGACAAACATATTTCTATAACGCCAAATGCCCTTGTCCACATAAATTTAACAGAAAATTGAGAAAGCAAAGTTCAAATTGAATACACAAGTGCCTACTTGGTTGTGTTACAGGAATTGAACTCAAGAAGAGACTGAGAGGAAAAAGAACTGGAGGTAAGGTCAGAAAACTTGAAAAAAGTCACAGTTGCTGAGAATTTTCTCTGCTTACAGCATTTGGTACTATATCCATAGGTATCAACTGCCCTAGCTTCTTCTAATATACACTTCCTTGGTTCTAAGTCCATCTGTTTATATCTTCTTCTTGTTGCTATTTATAGAGAGTTTTATAAAGATACAGATTGACTAGAAGACATGGCCATCAAAGAGGATGTAGAGAGTAGTGTGCAGGAACCGATAAGAGAGCCGCTTATTCAGGGCGACAAGAATCTAGCTGATGGAGAAGATGGATCATCTCAGAAAAGAAGCCAAGGGCATCACTGGATGGTCTACTTCAGCACATTTGTTGCAGTTTGTGGTTCTTATGAATTTGGAGCCTGCGTAAGTGCTTGTTCTGTTTTTTTTTTTGTGTGTTTTTTTTTTACAGTGGTTTTCCCACCAAGCCTGAATAAGTGCTTAGTTTTCAATTAAACTTTAAACTACATCGGTTTTCGAGGGAGCAGAAAAAGATGCGAAATTGGAAATTGCAAATAGGAATCAGCTTCCAATCCCGAACTTCATTTAGTGTACAACTTTGTTGACAATGACAAATGTTCTGTATTCTTCGGTTCTTTGACTCTTTTGGTTTTCAGGCAGGTTATTCCTCACCTACTCAGAGTGCTATAAGGGAAGATCTGAGTCTGTCTTTAGCTGAGGTAGGCTACTAAATAGAGCACTTACTCTATTTATACAAGTTTGATGCCTTGAGCTCATCTTTTGAGATATACATATGCCTAAGCAAAATATAGCAAGTCTTGAATCAATGAGAATGATCTGGACAACTGCCCCCGTTTGGATTCAAAAAATGTTTCATCTCATCTCATCTCATTTTATCTCATCATTACAATTTTTTCAAATTTCCACACAAAATATAATAAACAATTCAAGTTTTTCAAATCCCAAATCAATAATAATAGTAAAAAATAATATTTTTTTCAACTTTCATCTTTTATCTAAAACCATCTCATCTCATCTCATCTCTGAATCCAAACCAGCCTATTGTGCCATCTTGTCATGATTTCTTTTTGTGCAAACTCTAGTAAATTTCTTGCAATTGTCATCAGAAAAATCATATCCATCGCCTAATTCAACGTCACTTCCAATGCTGGCAAACCTCTATCTACTATTATCTAAAATAAACTAGTTATCAATGACTGGACAAGAAGTCATTGGACTTTTGACTCCTGAATTGTGTTTTCTATTATTAATATGTGTGTGTACTAATGCAGTATTCAGTCTTTGGCTCCATATTGACCATTGGGGCAATGATCGGTGCAATAACAAGTGGGCCCATTGCTGATTTTGTTGGTCGAAAAGGGGTAAGAAAAGGGCAAACATGTTGATTCTGCAGATGTCCAGCATACTTAATTTTTGGAGTATGTTCACCATGTAGCAACATATCTACTGCGGAATCTATGCAGGCAATGAGAGTATCTGCTGCTGTCTGCACTGCAGGGTGGCTTGCTATTTACTTTGCTGAGGTTTGTAAATTTTACTCCTTCAAGTCATTTGTGCTTTTATCTACAAAGAAAAAAATCTCACCAGAAACGTGAATTGATCATCCTTTCTGCATCTTGATTATTACAAAAAGGGGGCTTTAGCATTGGACATTGGCAGGCTGGCTACAGGATATGGAATGGGACTCTTTTCCTATGTGGTGCATGTCTATTTCTCTTTCTCACAGTTTAATTCAAGCTATTGCTATAAGAGTTTACACCTTACCTTTTGGTGACATACCCTATTATGAATCATCCAGTGCATACAGCTACTAACTTTGACACTATGCACGATAAGGTACCCGTTTTCATAGCTGAAATTGCACCCAAGGATCTTCGAGGTGCACTGACAACTATAAATCAGGTAAATATGTACACTTAAATCAATTGGAGGAGCACCTTATTTAACAATGCTTTAACTTCTGAGGCTATTTATATTTTATGCTGGTGGTATTTGTTTTCTTGAGTATGCAACAGCAAAAGCTTAATGCAGACCTTTCTGATAAAATGTGGGATGATGATTTCTGATATTTGTCCCCTTAATCCACAGTTCATGATCTGTGCTGGAGTGTCTGTTGCCTTCATTATTGGGACAATACTAACATGGAGGGCTTTAGCATTAACAGGTGAAATTTAGTTGCTCGGTCGCACTAAGTTATATTGCAAAAAGGACAGTGAGATTGGCATAATCCTTGCAACAAATAATATTGTGATATATCTTAGAAGAAACTTACAAATGAGGGATACTATGACAGAGAGAGCTCACTTGTGAGGTACTTGCAGGTCTCATTCCCATCGTTGTTCTACTTTTGGGTCTCTTTCTTATTCCAGAGTCTCCCAGATGGTTGGTAAGAATATTGATGAAAGAAGTTCCTATATGAAGATGTACATGAATTCATAAAACATTTATATGCTTGTATATACACAAAGAAATACACAAGAAAATACTTTTAATTTTTCATGAGCTTTTCTCAAATGATATAATCTTGAAAAGAATGCACACATAGAAAATGACCCCCATTATAACTTAGTTAAAGACGGGGCGTGAAAAAGAGTTTGAAGTTGCACTTCAGAAACTTCGTGGCAAGGATGTTGATATATCTCAGGAGGCAGCTGAGATTCAGGTTCTAATTTCTGATTTCTGAAATATACATTGCAATCCACAACGCCAATAAATAAAAGCATTCACAGAATGATATCATGCCTGACAGGATTATATTGCAACTCTCGAACTACTCCCAAAACCCACATTTCTGGAATTGTTTCAAAAAAGATACTCACGCTCAGTGATTGTAAGTGTTTCTCTCTCTAAACAGATTCTACTCCTCGGTGTTTGTTCCTTTATCTTCACTTTTCAATTAACTCTTTCTGGAACGATTCATTATCTAAGTTATCTTTATACCAACCATGGACAGATAGGAGTTGGGTTGATGGTATGTCAACAATTTGGAGGAATCAATGGAGTCTGCTTTTACACTGGAGAAATTTTTGAGACAGCAGGTACGAGACATCCATGAAGATTTCCTTTGACAAGGATAAGGATGCAAAATTCTTGGTAGAATCCCTAACATGGGAAAAATTTACCATTTTGACAACATTCTTCCCTCTATTTGCATCTCTTTCATCATATTAAACTAAATACAACAATTTTAAGCAGATAATTGAAATGTGAACTAGTTCTACAATTACAATCTAACTACAGTATTTGAGATCTCCCAGGCTTTTCTTCAAGCATTGGAACTATAACCTATGCATGTCTACAGGTTACCAATTCTCTCTCAATTTCACCAGTTCCTTGTAAATCTGTGATATCTCTTTTCTAATGGAAATATCTCTACATGATTTCCTTTCTGCAGGTTGTGGTTACTGGTGTTGGAGCAGCTTTCATAGATAAAGCCGGAAGGAAACCCCTCTTGTTGGTAAGTTGTTTGTGCAAACATCATCAGCTGAGAATCTCCTCATATGAATCCTCATTCATGTATAGAGGTTTCTGTGAGTTTATATTTCTTGTTTTATTATTTATTATTTTTTTGGTTTCACTTCAGGTTTCTGCTTCAGGGCTGGTGCTTGGCTGCATGCTAGCAGCAATTGCATTCTATATGAAGGTAATTGTTAAACTGTCAACCTCAAAAGCTTCCTCTCTGTGTTCTCATAGGAGAAATTATATTTGCAAATCCACTTAAGGCCTGGTTTGGATACTAAAACAATCTCAACTCATCTCATCTCATCCCATCTAATTATTACAACTTTTCCAAACTCCCAAACAAAGTACAATAAAAAAATTCAACTTTTTCAAATTCCAAAAAAAAAATAATATTCTAACAATATTTTATTTAACTTTTATCTTTTATCTCAACTCAACTCGACTCAACTCACTATCCAAACCAGGCCTTATTGACGCGCCAAACACATCATTGATGTGAAAGACTGTCACATCAGTTAGCATAAAAGATGTTTGTGTTTTGACTTATTTTTTTAACTGAAATGGGTTTATAAATAGCAACATTGTTTTGTGCCCCAGGCTCATGAGTTGGCGTTACAGGCAGTCCCCATACTCGCTGTAACTGGCATATTGGTACATCAACTGCTCTTCTAAACCAGTTTATGCACTCAGATTGGCATCAGCAAAAGATTATCGATTCAATCTTTTCTTTTCTTTTCTTTCCCCCTTTTGTTGTTTAACAATTATTCATTGATGTCAGCTGTACATAGGATCCTTTTCAATAGGAATGGGTGCAGTTCCTTGGGTTGTGATGTCAGAGGTAATTAGCATCGATTGGCAAGATTAATACCATTGTTAACTAAGATTGGGTCATGCCACCAATATGAAAAATGCTTTTTGTTGCAGATTTTTCCTATCAATATTAAAGGGAGGGGTGGAAGCCTTGCTACCCTGGTCAACTGGTTTGGAGCATGGCTATGTTCCTACACTTTCAACTTTCTCATGAGCTGGAGCTCCTATGGTAAAGCCTCTTCTCATTTTCTTTTCCTTTTTCCTCTTTCTTTGTCCATTTCTTCTTCTTTCTTATTCTCATTCCAACGTTCACTTTCACAAAACTTCTCAACTCATCTCATCTCATCTCATCTCATCATTACAATTTCTCAAATTCTCATACAAAATAAAATAAACAATACAAAATTTTAAAATTTCAAAACAAAAATATTATTAAAAAATATATATTCTAATAATATTTTATTTAATTTTCAACTTTTATTTTAGCTCATCTCATCTCATCTCATTTTATCTATGAAAACAAACTAGGCAATGTCTGACATCTATTACCTATATAAAAACCAAAATAATGTCTTCACAAAAGAATGAGCCACATTATCAAACATTTTTATAAATTTTATTATTTATTCATTCTTTTGTGTAAGAAAATCTTTCAGTTTTTCAACTCATACCCTCCACTTGCTGAAAAACCAAACCTTTTCATCTCCTGTGATATATAAACTCTTTGGTTTCTCAAACTTTCCTCCACTTTCAATGAAAAAAGCATTTCCTATCCTTTCTTGGATATTTGAAGAAAAGAAAAACCCTCAAGTTTCCACCTTAAGTACTCGACTAAATGGTACTAGCAATTTAATTATTAGGAGAGAATTTAACCCACAAATTAAAAGAATGCTAAGGATTAAGTTCAATAATTAAATTCACTTAACCTTAACCTTATAGCCTAACAAGAAGAACCCAGAAAACAATTACCTCCACTTTGACTTCTTGTATCACTTGTTTTCAGGTACCTTTATTCTTTATGGCGCAATCAATGCACTGGCTATAGTGTTTGTGGTCACAGTGGTACCTGAGACAAAGGGCAGAACTCTGGAACAGATCCAAGCAGCCATTAACGCAGCTTAAAGAAGTGGGGTGGGTGGAAATGTTCAAGGATTTTGGCTTTTTGCCCTTGAATTTAGGTATTTTTAGGGCCCTTTTATTAGCCATATTGGAGTAGTCGGGATCGAGAATAAATTTACTTGATGACTGAGTTACATGGAGTTTATATATATCGATTCTTCTACAGTAAAATGAAAAAAAAAAAAACAGAATATGAAATATAAAATCACATCACCTACTATCTCATTACATTGTCACACAAAATTAATTGAAAAATGATATAAGAACAACTATATCATAATTTTGAATTAAAGTAAAAAATATTAATATTTTAATATGTAGTGATAGTTGAGTTGTAATATAGTTGGTGGTATTTAATTTCTACAAAGTCATGGCATCCACGCCTCAATTTTATTATTATTAAGTGAAATTAAATAATATATGCTATCAAATTAGATTTATTGAATAAGAGAGAATTTATTTTATTAAATCATAAAATTTCTTTAATTAAAAATATTGAATGAGAAAATAGTATAGTTAATTAAATTACTAAGTTTTTGTTTCAAATTAGTAGTCTTATGTAACTAAAGGGTTTACAAATTTAATTGAATTTTAAAAGAAATTAAAGGGAAAATTGAAGCTGAGAAAAAAGTATTTAGACGTTAGTTATCTCACTACTTGATAATATTGCATAAAAGTTGCTAAGAAAATGAGCTTCTTGAATTTTGTTTTCTTGACTTTTGATGGAAGATAGTAGAAAAATATCTAAAAAAAAAATTAGACACGGAATATCTGAATACCTCATTACTATTTATTATTTTATTATTATTTTTTATTTACTTTTTATTATTATTTAATATTTTATCATTACTTTTTCATTACTATTCACATAATATCTGAGAATATCTCACTACCCAAATATAATTGACAAAAGATTTAAGCCACTTGAAAATCAATTTAATGTTACTTTATAAAAAATAATAATGTTACATATAGTTCTCAGGTGGTGTACATATCTCACGCCCTTTTGAAAATTAGGAAATCTATTATTACAAAATAGATTTTTTTATTTAGGTTTTGGATTTGATTACTTTATTAAAAAAAAAAGTACGTAAAATTATTATTTTTTATTTAAATTTAAATTCATTTACCTAACCACCCTCTATTAACGATGGAAATCTTTGAAGACTCATAAAAAAACAAAACAACCTCGAAGCAATCAATTAGCCAAAGAATACACATATATCCAATATGGAAGAATATAATTAGAGGTTGTCAAATTTACAAAACCTTTGCAATGGATGTGAAGGACAAGCCTATTCTGCATGCCGCCTGGGCCCTTCATCACTTCCAAACATGACTTGGTTCATTCAACTTTGAAACTACGTACTCAGTCTAGATTTTTCATGCTTTTCTTGACATCTCGTTTTAACATATTAAACATTGAAATTGAAAAATTCGTCATGAAATGCAAAGTTCGTAAAGGGTTCCAACGATTTAATTATTTACTAAAAAAAATCCTTTAGTTCAATCAACAGTATCTCTCTCTCTCTCTCTCTCTCTCTCTCGTTTCTTTCACATTCATTGTAATTTTGTTTTTTCTTTTCATGATGATTTGATCTGTATTGATCAATCCATGTGTATATATATACTTTCATGTTTATATATATATATATATATATATATATATATATATATATATATATCTACATACAAAAGTACAGTTTTAAATGATTTACAAAGCATAAAAGGAGAAGAAAGCAGGTCCAAAACCCATCTAAAGAAATTTCTAACCATATTAACAATTAAAACTGAAAACACTAATTAATATCTCTCTCTCAGTGTATGTGTTCTCCATATGCCATTTGATGAAGAAGACTTTGTTATCTTTACAAATTTCTGCTTTGGTTGTTGCTGCTTTCTGGTGATCACATTTTCTTTAATGCTGCTAATTTCTTTCACTAAATCAACTTTGACAATGTGATGATCAGAAGTCCCTTTGGATGAAAATACTGTATATGATCCAGGAACAAACTTGTATGGTGAATTCTGGGATGTCAATACATAATCAACCCGAGTTCCATACTTGCATGTTCCCTGCACACCTGCACATGATCAAACCATAACTCAATGGGATTATTGAGAATGATCATGAATGATGATATTTGATTCGAAACTTAGGCCTAAAAGATTGAGAAATGTTATTCTTTATTCTAGATTTTATCATCCCGAATCACACTTGTTATGTGACTTATTTAAATAGTTGACATATGCAACCGGCCGGCCCCTTAGATTAACAAGTGTGATTCGAAATAAAAATATTTAAGATGAAGAATAACATTACTCAAAATATTAGGTGATAAGAGTTGTTACTTTGGCCTTTGGCAATCATGACGACTGGCTCACATTCCCCTGCAAAGTCCTTTGCATCTGTATATTGTTTACTCTTCAAAAATCTCATCACTTCGACCTTTGGTCTTGGCTTTCCAATCTCCTCATAATACTGCAGCACATGAATTCATGGATGAGTAAAACTGTTGTATTTGTTAGGGTTCCTGTAGAGATAGTGTTGAATACTCTTAACATCATGGTTTTACACAACCTATGGTGCTACAATGCAAACGAACAATGTTATTCTTCATCTTGAATTTGTCATATTTAGTCGGACCAATTAATGTGTCGTGATTAAGTGGTTTCTTATGTCAACTACTGAAATGAAAATCTATTTAAAATACGTCGCATCCGCTAGTGTAACTGAAGATGACAAAATCTAAGACGAATAATATCATTTCTCTTGTACAATTATATAGGTTATAGCATTCATGACATTTGGCCATGATGTTCTTAAAAATGTATATGGACATGAATTTTAATCAATCAGAATGGCTACATTTACCTTTACGATATCAGTCCATCTTTCTGGGGAGTAATCTGTTTCATCAAGTGAATTGAGACCTCCTGCCAAAATGTGAGGTTCATCACTAGCCTGGATTATGGCATTTATCTGCTTCATCCGCCAGTTCTCATCAAGATGATCAAGGAGGGTGCAGCTCAAGTTGACTTCTCCCATATGGGGTACATCAATCGTGGCCTTCAAAACATTCCTATGTCCGTAAAACATAAAGGGAGTCACATAATTTATTGAGAAAGTGCAAGATCGACGAAGAAAAAAATAAACTTAAAAATGACGTAATTTGATGTGATATACTAATCTACTTTATAATAAAAATAATATTGCAGTATTACGTATTATATCAAGATACGTCAATTTAAAAGATACGTCACTTTCTTTTCTTTTCTTTTTTTTTTCATTAACAATTAATTCTGCTATTAGTAATAAATACATATAATAACCGGTGTAGTTTGATATGAGATGTCAAATCTACTTTATAATAAAAAGAATTTTACAACATAATGTACTATATGAAACTATGATCAATTTATAAATTTACTTTTATAATTTTTTTTGTTTGGATAATTTGTCATTTTTTTTATGGGTGAAGTATATTTAATAGTAAATGTACCTTCATTCCACTGATGGAGTTTATTTGGAAAAATCAGATTTTCTCAACAAAGAGAAAAAGAAATGTTGTTGCAAAGATTAGGGGAGGTTTGGATAAAAAAAAAGCCCCTCATTTCATTTCATCTAATCATTACACATTTTTTAAATTTTCATACAAAATAAAATAAACAATTCAACTATTTAAAATTTCAAAACAAAAATAATATTAAAAAAATAATATTTTATTCAACTTTTAATTTTAATTTTATCTTATCTCATCTTAACTCACTATCCAAACCCCCTCTAAACCACATCTTCAACAATTTTTACTTCTTATCAACTTTATAATCTTTTAGTTCCAAGATAACAACATACCTTTGTGAAATTAAATTTGAGTTGTGATACCTACTAGGGCTGAAAATAAAAACAAGTAAACCGGTAAACCAGCCTGAACTGGATCGGACCAGTATATTCGATCCGATACTAATTTCATTTTTCCAAAACCTGTTCCAAATCGGTCCGTTTCGATTTTGGTTTTTTTTTTACACCAGACCAAATTAGTTCATATATATATATTATTTTTATTATATATAAATAATTTTTTTATATGATTTATTTATATTATATATATTATATACTAAATTTCTAATTAATATACATAAATTTTAAAATTCATGTATAAGCTAGATGGATAACCAACGAAGTGTCAATAGCTACAATAAGATGAATAGTCTTTTTTATCTTTTTTATTGGAAAAATAAAAATAAAATAATAAAAGAGTTAAGTGGTGAGCAGGAGAAAGAGACAGGTAATAAAATCAATAATTACTATGAGTTTTTTTTTTTTTAATCTCTATATCGAATTCGAATTACTAATCATCCATAGTAGGAAATCTTTCGTCTTTAAACTTATTTTTTAAAATATTAATTTTAAAAAATTCAAGTAGATTTATAGTGATGATAAAAAAAAATATAATACAAAAAATTCAAGAAAACTGATTCAAAAATTATAGAAATAATATATCCGTACACAAATTATTACTCAATAAAGTATTGCCTCTGAATAGTCAGTCACCTAAACAATTTTAAAAGTTATTCCTTGAGGAAAGATTTGGAATTATCGATAGCAATAAAAAGAAATTTAGAAATGATGTCAAGAACATGCAACCACTTTCATTTGTCAGGAATTGAAAGCAGCATTCACAAATGAGTGATTAGAAGAATTCCATGAAAATGGATTCAATGAAGAAAGATTGTGAGAGAAAATAATATATTAGTCTTTACCTGAAATCAGAATCGTCAAAGATCTTCTCTGCTTTCCACCGCTTAATCGGCCACCTCGACAAGATGGCGTTGCCGTATTCCGGCGCCCAGCTCTCGGCAAACGCATAGTTCATTCCTAAAGCAGCAGCCAAATCAGAGAGAGGGTTCATGGCCTTTTCTTCTTCTGCCTTCACATCTTGCAGAGCCAATATATCAGCATCCAACTCTCTCAGAACTTCAAGCACGGTCCTATGGCTATGGCTTCCATAGCCCTCACCATTTACCATACTTTTGGGGAATCTCGCAGTGGATTTTAAAGGAGCTTCTCCTCTCAAAATTCTACTTTTTGAACTACTTGAATCTGCAGCAGAAGAAGAAGAAGAACGCCCCCTCTCATGGAAACTCAGGTGTCTACTCCGCAACATGGAAATCTCGTTATCGGGCAAATTTATCGATACCCTTAACTTGGATTTCCCAGACTTCTGTTGATTTGAATGATTGCCTGTCTCATTCGTGGAATTGGGATACAGGGGAGACTTCTTCAGTATACTTTTGGGACGGTCATTCGCCGAGTTTGCTCGTAAATTCATGTCCAAAACCCGGCTGGCCATCATTGTATCTCCCTTTTCATTCTCGGTATCAGAAACTGCAGGTGCCATGGAGAACAGGGCAGCATTAAAAGTAGCTATCCGTATCGGTTTCTCTGATTTTGGACCACCCAATTCGCCATTAGGATAAACCGAGGCCGACCCACTAAGGCTCAGTTCGTGTTTTGCATCAGGTTCAGCTTCGGAGCTCGTTTTCCGGAAACTTCTGACCAGAATTTTGGGCTTGGGGTGGCTGGCGTTGAGCAACCGGAACCGGCAGAAGAGGCGGCGGAACTTGCCATTGAGGAGTTGGAGCATTGTAGACTAATAGGAGTCTTTCAAAACCCAAAAACAAAAAGGATCTTTGCTGGATGGGAGCATGAAAAAGGGGAGAAAAAAGTGCAGTTTTGCAGAGTTGTGCTCTGAAGGACCCTGCCTCTGCTTGGTGCTTTGTTCAGTGCTTGTTGTGCAGACGTAAATAAATAAGGCAGGTCTTAAGGAGGATTTGGTGGGTAGCTTTTGGGTTGTTTTTAAAGTAAGAAGTCTTCTAGATGACACTTGGCAGTCAACTAGGGTTTCAACTTGTGTATATCTTTGGGGGATGGGGAAGAGGTGGGACAGACCAGGTGGTGTTGCTAACTTCCAACCACTCCCAAGCATAGAGGGTTCATTTTCATCTTAATTTATACTTTAGCCATATTAGTTGATATATTAATAATATTATACTTTTAAATAATTTTTTATTTAAAACTTTTATTTATAAAACTATTTAAAATATACTACATCACTTAGTGTTATTGAAAAGGATAAAACGAAAAGAAATGTTTTAGCAACAAAGAGATTTTATAAACATAAATCTATAAACTGATATGACTTGATGTGGTATCTTTAAATTATAAAATTATTTTTATTATAAAGTAAATTTAATATGTCATATGAAAACATGTCAGTTTGTAGATTTATTTTTATTTAATTTTTTTATAACTGTAGCACTTTTCTAAAATGAAAACTAAGAGCAATATTGCTCAAATGGATTTTGTGCTTGCATTTGTTATTTGTGATTTAAATAGATAATCAAGAAAAATAATGACAAATACAAGATCAAGCCGCGTTAAGTCAGATATAATATATATATATATATATATATATATATATATAAATAAAAATAAACGCGTTGTAGGTGTAGGATCTTGTACAAATCATTCACAGAATCTTTCTTTCTATTTTTTAAACCGAAAATAATTATAGAAAATAATAGTTTGTATATGGTAAAAGTAAGTGAAAATGGAAGGAGAAGTTGTGAGGTCATGCAGTACCTTGTTTGGAAAGGCAAGGTTGCTAGAAACAAGGCATATCCAACTCCATGCAAACATAGTGGAACCCAAAGATAGAGGGCTCTGTAGAGGGAAATTGGAACCCAAGGTTGGTGTGATTCTCGTCTTTTTAAGGGCCCCACCACTAGTGTTAACCAAAAAAATGTAGCTGTAAATGTTAGATACCTTCACGCAATGCACATAATCTTTCTGCTACACGAAATGTAGATAAACGATCGGGAAAAAGCACTGATAGTGACTTAATAAGATTAAAATTAAAAGTTATATAAAATATTATTAAAATATTAGTTTTTTAATATTATTTTTATTTTAAAATTTAAAAAAATTAAATTATTTATTATATTTTATATTAAAATTTGAAAATATTGTAATGATTAGATAATATTGAGATGTTATTTCAATCCAAACGATAAACCCACCCGTTTTCCAAATGGAACTTAAATTAGTTGGCTGAGAAACTTAACCAAGTTTGGTTTTTATGTTGAGAATAATTCTATTTCAAGTGCTTCGATTGATGATTTTTTTCAAACACTAAATACTTTTCAAATGCTCTAAACAAGATATGTATGGTAACAAATTATGAGATACTAAAAAGAGTGATTATGTGGTTAAGATTATTTTACAATTTTGAGGATAATTATATAAAATTAAAATTTTTAATTTAAGAAATTTTTAACATTTTTAATGAGGTGATGATGTCACGACTCACACTATCGTATTACTTGTTTGTAAATAAATTGTAAAATAGTAAACCACCTAAGGTAGTAGATCAGTTGATACGAGTTAGTATTTCATAGCTTTGAGATTAAGAGTTTAAGAGAATATAAGTTGAAATCACTTGTGGTAGTAAAGCCTAACATTTGGGCCATGGAATAGGCTTTGGACCGGTTGAATACTTTGGTATGTTGTGGTGATGGGCTCGTCCTTGGGATAATAGTTATGGCTCAAACTAAACATTCCACAGTTAGGAGTGGCTCATATGGTCACGTCCAATGAGGATTGTTATGCTGGTCTCCCTCACCTCATCTTTTGCTTAGAAAACAAAAGTTGTAAAATAATAATAGGTATATTAATATGAGTAGTGTTATATGTATTTACAATTTTATGTACAACATTATTTATATTAAGCAAAAGACCTTAACGGGTTTTTATTTGAATTTTAAATTTCAAATTTCATAATTTTTAGCATATCAATAACTAACACGTCAGTATATATTATTATATGAGTAAAAATTATAATTATAAATTGCATTTTTCAATTAATATTATACTTATAATTTCAATACTTTAGAGATCTGTTTGAAAATTCAAAACCCAAAACTTGTTGCAGCATAAGTGAGTAAGAAAAATTGGTTAGGAGTTTGAAAAGACATAAGTTAAAACTACTTGTGATAGTAAAGCTTAATATTTGGGCCATGGGATAGGCTTTGGACTAGTTAGATACTTTGAGGTGTTGTGATGACGGGCTCGCTCTTAGGATAATAGTTATGGCTCAAACTAAACATTCCACAGCAGAGAGTGGCTCATATGGTCACGCCTAGGAAGATTGTTACACTGGTAGTCCTCGCCTCCCTTTTTGCTTAGAAAACAAAATTTGTAAAATAATAAATGGTATATCAATATGAGTGTGCTATATGTATTTACAATTTTATGTACAACATTATTTGTATTGAGTAAAAGACCTTATCAATTTTTATTTCGAATTTTGAATTTCAAATTTCATAATTTTCAGTATATCAATAACTGATACGTCAGTATATACTGACACGTCAGTATATATTATTATGTGAGTAAAAATTATAAGTATAAATTGTATTTTTCAATTAATATTATATTTATAATTTCAATACTTTAGAGATCTGTTTTAAAATTCAAAACCCAAAACTTGTTGCAGCATAAGTGAGTAAGAAAAATTATATTCTCAAGTTGATACTGAGTAAAATGTTTATATGACATAAATTGATTTGAAAGATAAATTTTAAATTTTATAAATAAAATTTTATCATTTAAGTGATGTAGATGACGTACTTATACCAAGTTGAAAATAGAATTTAATTCTATCTTTGAATTATCTAATTGAGTGAGAAGTCATGGGTACTATTTTCAATTTTATTACCGTCGTGTCCGGGTGCAACATCATGATATCATCATAACTTTCATATTTACTTATAATTTCGTACTTTCACTACATGCCACACAAAGCTGGTATTAAAAAAAAAAATAGAGCTATATATACTTATAATTTTATTTATAATATTCATTCTGTTAGTTTTTTTTTTTTTAAATTCAAATATCATAATTTTCAACATATCAATAACTGAAACGTTGATAAATAAGTTTTTATAAATTTTTCTTAAGTACATAATTTAGCATTTTTCAAAAATAAAATGACAAAAATGATTTGCCCTTTGAGAAATCTTACTTTTAATAACATGGATTAGGTACATAAATATTTGTCATAACGAACGAGTCATGTGGTCCATTTGGGTGCTCAGTAAGCTATGCCCCATCACCTAACACCTCCGACTACTGGCCAGACCTCTCTCCTCTTCCCTCCCGCCCTCTTCCTCTTCTCCCCATGTCCATACCACTGCTAGTTTTTATTTTTAAGTGTTTTTTCGCGTTTTCTTCCAATGTTTGGAAGTGGCCCGAGCCTTTCGGTATTCAGACCTCTACACACGCCATTTCTTTGAATACACTAGCTGCCAATCCTTCAAAAGCCCGAATAAGCCAAGCCAAACTATCAACATGCATGTGTGGTTCATGTGCCGCATTGACTGAGCATGAGATCCATGTGCCGTCGTACAGCAACAAGTCTTCTTTTGACACACACGGCTCTCAAACTCGAGCTCTTTCATATCCGACCACCCATATGCCTCCTGGGCAGCGCTACGTACAGTCCAATTTCTTGGACTCCTTTGCAATCCAAATATAAGAATAGACAAGAAGATCTCACTTTATCATAGACTTGACCAAAACATCCTTATTTCTAAATCAAAAAGTAGCTCAGATCTGAAAATAACATTTCAGTCTCCCTCTCCCTCTCCCTGCCGTGCATCTGCTCCTCGCCTCCTCCGCCATCGACGACTCCTCTTCAAGGCCCTCGAAGTTTATTCTTATTTCTAAACTCTCACTTCAAAATTAATAGTTGGTGCATCTTTCAAATCCTATATACACACAACGTACGTATTTTGTTCGAAGTCCAATGATCTTGATTTACAAGTATGTGAACAATTTGTAGTGTTATTCATATGATCTCCGAATGAAACATACTTACGGCAATGGGTTTGGTGGTACCTAATACTGTAGTGCCATACTAGCCTTTTAAAGTAATACTATGGGTCAGTGAACTAATAAAACTGTAAAATATAATTTTGATAAAATGGCAACACACCAGTTAAATATGGGTTCTTGTAAACTAATAAAATAATGCTAATTATTTACAAAATGTTCTGATTTTTTTTTGGATTTTTGTTTTTATACAATAATTTGAAAATTGTTGTTGAAATTGTTTTAAAAATTCTGTGTTTGTTTGTTTACATAGCCAGTACTAACTTATTTAATTTTTTTGATTTCATGTTGTGCACAAAATCATTTTTCTCTTGATAAAATGCTTAGTTTCATCTGTACATGAAACGGAGAGGCTGCAAAGCAGTCCGCATTTGGGGACTGCAAAAAGAATTACTCATGCCGCCCCCTCCAACACGTGGTCCACATATGTTGCCGCAATTTCTCATGGAGTCTTGTTAGATACAAGCGGTTTGGCACACCAAATCGCGTATCGATGCTGACATGATTTTTTTTTTATTCAAAAGAAAAATAAAAGATGAAAAATTTTGAGAGAAGAAAATATCTATTGTCTCACAAAAATAATTTCCGTCTTCAATTCACACTGTTTCATTAAACGGATGTCTTATATGTCAGCATCGGTGTGCGCTTTGGTGCGCAAACTCGCTTGCAAGACTTTTTCTTTCCCACGAGTGCTCTTGACCACCAATGACTCAGACCATCCATAGCATTTTCTTCATTCTTGTTTATGCTTCTCCTAATCAAGGATCAAGTTAAGGAAGTAAAATTCTCCATCAGCCAACTCAAAACAGAAATGTAGCACACCCCCTCCTATCATGGCTTACAGCTGTGGCAATGCAGTCCACATCTTGTATTGCTAAAAAATTGCAAATGGTGGCTTTCCCAGTTTCCCTTGATGGGATGGGCAGGGATCAACCATATCCTTTTCTATTTTTCTTTTTGGAGTTGCATTAACTATTTGGAGGTGTTTGTCGGGGTTTCTCAGCCCTTGCTTATGTTTTTTAAGCTTTAAAGATTCTAATTGAGATTATAACTGATGAAGAAATTATGAACTACCTGTTAACGAAATCACCTCCTTATTATTATACTTGTTGATATGGTTCAGTGTTGTCATAACATGCCATTTTATATCTGTTCACTCTCTGTCTAGTCATCCCACCCTCTTATGTTGTAAGAGTTTCGAATAATTCACGAGATTCACGCGCAATTAGGCTAAAACTTTCTTACTTTTTGATAATGAATATTAAAAAAAGTTTAGCCTTCTCTGAATTCAGTCCGTGATTTTATGTTGTAATCCCCTCTTTTGAAATTGCTTTGCAGTTGTCTTGTCTGCAAATACGATGGCCTTCTTTGGGATGCATGCACGAAGGTAATCTTCTGGCATGTTGAATTTTGTGTTCCTTTCCATGCCTTGTGTTATTCCCTACTAAAATACATCCTCACTCCAGTTTGGGTGGCAACAGAGAACAGATTGGGAATTTGACATAGCAGCTGTACTTCCATTACATGAATAATGCTAGACACAATTTTAAGATCTGCAAATCCCGCGCATGCCCTTTAAAAAAAAATGGAATCCACCATTTTATATGCCCGTAATGCAAGTCAGACAAGAAATTTCTTAATGTCACATTTTTGACAAATTAACTAACAAGATGAAGATAATTGGTAATGGTAAAACATATACCAACTGCATTGATGTTTTCTTTTGGCTTCCCTTTCCTTTTCGTCATGTTTGGAATGCGGTCCTGGGATGCAGAACATTTATATAATTCAAAGTTCATTAGGAAGTACTAACTCTTTGGAAGTTCTTATATGGTGTCTTGATAAATGCCATGTGTGGTGGTGGTTGTTTTTGTTGTTAATCCAATCTTTGGATCAGAGTGGTCATTACACTAATTTGGTATTAGTACCACCAATTTGTCCCAAAAGTTTAAATCGATGAGAAGAAGTAGATTTAATTATGTAATTTATGATCGAACAACATCATGCCTTCAACAATACAGATAATATGACAATGATATTATGAAGTTTGAACAAAAGGCCACCAAGTGAAAACTATTTAGACATTATCTGTATGGAGAATCTGAAAAAACTTAAAAGTTATTTCCATCCATCAATTTCTGAAAGCACTTGAGTGATTGAACTAATCCAGAAATTCTAATGGGCACCCCCACCGCAAGTTATGAGATGTTTCTTTACATGAACAACACTAGCTAACCGTTTGAAGGACTCTTGTTCTAAACAGGAGATGCACCTCACTCTAGCAGGGCAAAGCGCGAAGAAAATAATGTAGCATTCATTGTATTATGGAAACTCCTATAGGAATCTTCAGATTTACATATAAAAACCTCAACTGCCACCAAAGGCAGCATGTGCACATGTGCATAGCTTGAGTCACCATTCATCTGCGTCTGGCTGAATAAACAAGAATATATCTTTGTCAGGGGAGAGAGAGAGAGAGAGAGAGTAGCTAAAAAGTGAAGAAAAAAGACTGCTATAATTGGCCGCTGCAGATCCTTCTCAACTATAGCTTGTAAAGTTCTGCAGACCTGAACCTAAATATACGCCAAATCCATGTCCTAGAGTATGCAAAGTGATATAAAAAGCAACGTCTTTCCCCATCATGTTTGTGATGTTCATTGAAAAGAATTTTGGGCGCAGGGTCTTTCCCCCACATTCAACAAAATCAAACCTTTTTCATGTGGCACTCATTTACCCTAGAACAACCAACTGATTGTGTTTTCATATCTTTTTTAACACTAGACTACCCACTCTTCTTTCTTCTCTCCTCTGTCACCCAATCTGTGAACCTAACTTAACTTACTTTCTTTTTTATTATTTTCACGGCAATGTTGACCAAAGTATAAAGGACATATCATCAATTCTTGGGCACTGAAAGTCCACTAAATCCATTATGAGTTCCTGTCCACTCTATCTATATACATGGTTAAAAATAAGTTGAAACTAGAAATGCAAGTAAAGAAGCATACCATTCAAATATCGCACTTAAACCATCTACATGAAGACCCACATTGAGAAAGCCAATTTTTCCACTGCATACCATCAACTGAAGCTGATTCCTGATTCTATAGATAGTCATCCTCACTGTCCTCATCATAATCAGAAGCTGACTCTTCACTCCTTGGTTCCATTAGTGTATTCATGTCGAATGATTGCTCTGTTTCCATCTCCTCCATGTCAATAGTATCATAGGTCATCCGTTCGTCAAACTTCACATCAGAGCAATTAAGAAGCCATGCAAGAGAACATTTTAACCCCTTCTTCGCAACCACCCTGTGTCTTGGTCTTATGGTAGACTCCAGACCATATGTAAAGAATGCAGGGAACATAACCAAGTCATCCAAAGGCCTTTTCATCTCCATTTGGTAGTAATCAAAATTTAGTTTCATGATATCAAGATTCAAAGCAAGCAGTTGGGGACACCCGACAACCATCGTCCTCACTTGTTCCAAGGAGAATCCACAAATCTTTAGAAAATCTACATGCTTTATCACAGGTGCATTACTGAGGCTAACAACCTGTGGCATCTTCTCAAGAACTCGACCGAAATCTTCAGGACCAATATCAATGACTGAATTAAGCAAACTCTGTTGACTGAGAAGCTTTGGTTTCAACTCAAGTCCTATAATCTCAGGATACTGTGCTACTACAGAAGGAAGTAATGCTTCTCTAACATTAAATTGTAAAAGGGATTCCACATTTGGTTTTACCCTCTCCTCCAACCCAAACCCCAGGATGTGAGGCCGCTTCTCTATCAGTCTAGCTACAGCTAATCTAGGAATGCCCAAGCCTTCCAGATATTCCACAAAAGGTTTGATCATCCTGCCTACTCGCATGCCTAAAATGTCAGGGTATCTAGTTAAAACCCCTCCAATTTCTCTTCTTGCAACTCCAATTCCAACCAAATAAGCCACTGATGTGCTCATGGTCCCTTCAAGCTTGAATCCCAACACTTCGGGATATCTCTCAAGAACTCGAGGAATATCGTTAGGCTTGATATCCATCCCTTGAAGATACTTGACCACTGGAGCAAGGTCAACAACAACACTAGCATGGAGAACCTGAGGGTATCTTCTCAAGAATTCAGTGAAAGTGGATTTCCTGACACCCAATTTTCCAAGGTAATCAAGAACAGGAATCATATTTTTCTTTACACTGCAACCAAGAATAAGAGGATAGTTGTTGATGTCTTCAATGGTAAGCCCTAATTTGTGAAGAAAATCTACACGTTCCCTCATAACCTCAGCTGTCACAGGAAGCTCCAACCCGTCAAGCTCATCAGGAATAATGCCAATTCCTCGCAAGAACTCATAAACCCTGGCACGATTTGCTATTCTCTCATTCTTCATTTCTGATAAACTAGGACGACTATATAGGGATGAGGGACCTCCTTGTTTCCGACCCAAACGGGCAGTACCTTGCTTGAACCGTGACGAATCCACAGAACTAGATGCAAATGTTCTATCAGCAACAGAGTACTGAAATCTTGTAACCAACCCTACTCTTCTCCCGTGGTTACCTGGAACCTTGAGAGTTGATAAAGAAGTTACCTTGGGTTTAAGGACAGTCAGAACAGGTAGGTCTGAATGTACAAGCAGAAGACCAGGTTTTCTAATGCCAGCATAGCTTCTGATCGTCATATTTCAAAAGATTTATGTATCAGAGAATCTGCACAGCAGCAATTCATAAGCAAAGGGTAAACCTGATGCTTGTCACACACAAATAAATTATATAAACAAACTGATAGTGGTTGTTGCTAGGATCAGGGAAAAAAAAAATACCACAGAGAGACAGAGAGAGAGAGTATGCCAGAAATTTGCTAATTCCCTAAACCATGATCTCCTGATAATAATAACCGATAAAGCTCAAAACCGCTTTCTATTATCCAGGACGACACTAAGAGTAGCCATGACAGCAATCTGCCTGATCTCCTTAGCCAGTTACAATTCAATTTTTTGAGACAACCAAACCAAATCAAGTCGGTCTAAGGATTCCTCCTTCATTATTGATTTGTGAACCCAAGCATTGGAATTGAATAGAACCACAGAATAATCATAAGATCTAAACCAAAATCCATTTGGTTACGAAGCACTACACTCCCCCAACCTTGGCAAAGCAATATGACAGTAACAAGCAAATAAATGGAAAACCCAAATCAGCGAAGAAAAATAGTAGCATTAGGCTCAGTTAAATGGAAGTTTTAGAATTTTCTAAGGTCCAAAACAAACTCATTTTCTCGGCAACCAGACTAAGCACTGCTTCTACGCTCAAAATAATTATTAAATAAAAATGCTCAGACTTTCTTGGTTTCGAAGATTCCAAAGAAGAAACCCAACATTAAAAATTCTCAATTTTTTTTCTCTTACGTCCCTTTCTTTATGTTCATTTCCTCAGCGACAAACAAAACAGAAGATTTTCGCCAGAAAAATATTATTACGGCTAAAAAAAACCCCAATTTCCAAAAGAGTACAATAAGAATGAAGAAGAAATAGTGACCTGTCGACGAGTTTCTCGGGGGTGGCAATCTCCGGCAGCAGTTGAGGAACCAGTGTGAAGCCCAGGCTCCGACTTCAGAGCAGGTAAGGTTTATCGGTCAGCAGCCAGATTTTTCGGGGGATTTTAGCGTTTTAGGCTTTTAAGCCAATATAGCTCCGTGGCCTTGAGCCGTAATTTTCCTTTGGAGAAACTATTGCGGCGACTTTAGGTTACCCGGGCGACGAAATAAAGCAACGATTTACTTAAGCTTAAAAGAAAAAAAAAAAAAAAATTAGAGGATTAACTAACTTATCCATTTCATTGACATTGAATAAAAAATGAGAAAATATTGGCATCCACCACTATTCAAGATTATCCAACACACATTATTGTGAAATGACAAAAATACCCTCATAATAAAAACCACTTTCACTCTCATTTACACCTTTCATTTTGAATGGTCTGATGAGAGAGCGAGAGAGAGGCGGAGGGTGAGATCGAGAGAGAGGCGGAGGGCGAGATCGAGAGAGAGGTGGAGAGCTTGCTGGCGCGGAGGAGCTCAGGGATGAGGTGGAGAGCGAGAGAGAGATGGAGGGCGAGACGAAGAGACCGAGAGAGAGGTGGAGGGCTTGCTGGCGCGGAGGAGCTCAGGGACGAGGTGGAGAGCGAGAGAGAGATGGAGGGTGAGACGGAGAGACCGAGAGAGAGGTGGAGGGCTTGCTGGCTCGGAGGAGTTGGGGATGGGCCGCCGTGGTCAGGGGAGGTGCTCGGTGAGGCTAGAATCGGCGCACGGCGGCGATAGGCCAGTCGGTGGCCCCGAGCTCGTGTGAAACCCATTTTATGGGTAGTTTGCGTGTGTGCGACGGAAAGGGAGAGGGTGGTTCGTGGTGGTTGGGTTTGCGAGAGGATGTCGTCGGTGTGAGGTGGTGGAGGTGCGGTGGCCTGTGTGGCCGCGTACGGCGACGCAAGTGGAGAGAAATGGGTTTCGATTGTGTTACCACAAGGGAGAGAGAGCTGCGCATGGGGGAGATTGGTGGTGGCTGGCTTGGTCGCCGGCGTGAGGGGGACTCGTCGGTAGTGGCAGTGAGGCTTGGCGGCTCACGGCAGCGCCGAGATGAGCTGAAGAAGAATCGGGCTACACAGTGAATCGGGCGAGAGGAGAGAGAGATTGAGGAATTCGATTGATGTTTTGAAAACAAAAAAAAAAACAAAACAAAACAAAATGCCACGTAGGGTGTGCAAAAACGCACATCGCTACAGTGGCAGATCCGAATCAGAACTCATAAAAAATATATAAATTACTCTTTCAACTTCCATCTTATTTTCTCATTTTTGTCACTTTAAATCTAAAAGAATTTACATACAACGATAAAAACATGTTGTCATAAACCAAAGTTACCTTTCTTTTTTAGTTGTTAACTTACTATGATTATGACATAATAATTAATAAGCGAAAGGGCATAATTTTTTAAATCTCCCGTAATTTTCATGTTACAATGTAAGTGCATATTATTTAAAAAAAGAAGCACATGAGTTATAGCTCAGCCCATTGATGTATTAAAATCCCATGACAAGGGAAGAAGTAGGGATGTCAAATGGGTCAGATTGTGTCAGGTGGTATCGAGTCATTGTTTGACTCAATTTCGAGTCATTCTGAATCGGACATGAATAATAAACGAATCAAACACCTCAATTAAAATCCGATACGATTATATATTGAGATGACCCAACACGACCTATTTAACCCATTCATTTTTCAGTTGGGTGGGGTGAGCACAAACATAGTCAGAGTTTAAATTTGAACTCCAACTCTGACTTGGGCTTTTTTAGACTTTTTTTAGCTTCATATTTTGTCCTTAAAAAAAAATTGAGCTTTCAAATTTCAATTTTTTCAAAAATTAAAAACTAAAACTAAATCTAAATCATTTACTGCTTATTTACTTCTATACTAATATCTAACTTATTTTTATACTAGACTGATACTATAATGTCTAATTACATGTTATCATACTATAATATTACATATTATTTCTAGTGTCTAATTATATATTATTATACTGTAGTATTATGTGCTATTAACTTACTATATTAAACTTGTTTCTATATTAGTGTCTAACTTATTTCTATACTAGACTTATACTATAGTATCTTATTACATGTTATTATACTATAATATTACTTGTTATTATATTATACTAGTGTCTAACTTCTTTATAGCTTATTTCTACACTAGACTTATTTCTAGTTTCTAATTACATACTATTATATTTTAGTAAAATAATATTATGTGTTATTAACTTATTATACTAAACTTATTAATTATTTATATATTAGTGCCTAATTTATTTCTATACAAGACTTATATTAGAGTGTCTAATTACATGTTATTATACATTAATATTGCATGTTATTATACTAATGTCTAACTTATTTCTAAGTTAATTATATACTAGACTTTATAGTGTCTAATTACATGTTATTATATTTTAGTAATTAAGATTATGTTATTAACTTATTATACTAGACTTTTTTTTTTTTTTTAAAGGAGGATAGCATCTCCAATCTTTATTAAAACAAACCCTCACTTTTAGCCGAGGAAAACTTTAAACAATCAGGATTAAGACAAACATAAAACCAAAACTTGCCAAGCAACCAAATTAAGGCCTAATACTAGGCAAACCAAGATAATCCAACCTAAGCAAACATCTAACACGGTGGGGTAAATCATCGGAACTCACATATGTACAATTCATCTTCTCCTCCCCTTGCCTTGCCAGGAAATCCGCCACTTTATTGCCTTCCCTAAACAGATGAGAGATCGTGTAATCTGCCACTTTATACTAGACTTATTTCAATACTAGTGTCTAACTTATTTCTATATATGATTATGTGTGATAGTAATATTATGATATTTACATATGCTAAATTATTATTAGTCTATTTATATTATAGTACAAGTATATTATTTTATAATAGTTAGCTCATGCTAGTATATTATTGAATTTAACTATATAAGTTCTAGTTATATATCTATATAACCATACCAGTATATATGATAAATATATAGATAAATACATAATTTTATAACATATGTACAATATCGGAGTTGGAAGGCGAAGTCGAAGTCGAAGTCGGAGTCGGAGGGCGAAGTTGGAGTCGGAGCATAAAGTCTGATCGGATTAGAGTTGGTCCAGCAACATCTTCGACTCTAACTGAAAAATTTTAAAAAAAAATCTGACTCCGATTTCGACTCCATTATGTCAAAGTCGAAGCAAAGCCAAACCGGAGTCGAATTTTTGAATTTTTGATCAACCCTAAGGTCGGGTGACATGTTTAAAAATAAAAACAAGAAAGAGAAAATTGAGAAATATTCGCAAAGATTTTACCATTCTCACTATTATATATAAGGATAACAATTTTTCGGAAAACTAGACAAAACCGAAAGGTTCAATCCGAATCTAAAACCTTGACTGGACTGAACTGAATTGAAAATCATGTTGGTCGATCTTGGTCCATGGTATCTGAGAGTTTCAGTTTTCAGTTCGGTCCCGAGTGTGATTTTTTTGGATCAGATCGGATTGATACCGATCGTATTGTTCACATATAAATTTTTTAAATATTATATATATAATATATTATTTATATAGTAGTTGTATAAGTTAATTATGTAATTCTCATCTAATTTATCATCATTGATCATATAAAATGTTAAATATCAATTAACTAATATATCATATGACAAACCATATGATAATATATGTTATTATATGTAGATACATATTTTACTATTTACACCTGATTAAAGTAATTAGGTAATTGTTTTTAAGATACTTAAGTTGCAAGTAAGCATAAATAATCTATTGACAATGAAATTATTTAATATTCATTAATCATATAAAAAAATGTTGAAATTTTAATATATGCCATTATGAATACTAAAGTATAAGTTAGTAACTATTAACATCATAAATATAAATATAATTAATTATTTTCTAATGAGTTATTTATATAATTTACATTAAAGAGCTCACTTAATTTTAATTTTACTATTTTAAATAAATTTTAGTATTAATTTATCTGCCAAAAAAGAAAAGAGAGGAAAAGATTATTCTACTACATATCAAAATGGTGCGCTTAAAGTGTAATTGAGTCTAAATGGCACCGTTTTCAATCACAATAATGAAACTGAGTTGTATGAAACTACATCATTTTGCGCAACTCTTTATTTTTTCTTAATATGCCGGTTATTAAAACGACACCATTTGGATTTATTTTCAATCCAAAGAGCATCGTTTCAATAACTGGGGAATATGATTTTGCACCTCCCTCCTCCCCCTTCACTCACCCGATGGCATCGACTCCATTAACCTAGCTCCTGCTCCTTCAAAAACTTCAGGACTACATGCAGTTGAGCCTTGAGTTATGTAAATTCTTTGGCCTAATGTATTTGGCTCTTATTACTGATGCCTTATTCATCTTCCATTGCCACTGGGTTCTTGCCTTTGTTTTTTATGTGATGCTTAGTATATGCTAATGTGATTATGAATCTTGGATGCTCAGTAAATGTGAATATGTGATTGTGAATATGTTTTTAACTAATCTACCTAGTGTCCAAACAGAATATGTGATTGTGAATCTATGATGCTCAGTGTTTTATTTATTTTTCTTCATTACCAACATTTGTTGATTCATGGTGAAAATATTATTTACAAATTAAACTTTCTTTGCTGATTAATTATAAATTTATAATAATATCCCATGTCTTTAGTTTAATTACTTGTTAACAGTTAAATACACTAACTTGTTAAGTTAAGTAAGTTTTGTTTGATTCTTTTTTAGATGGATACTTTAAAAGAAACGTTTCGAGAGACTCTACTACAGATGATGCTAACGATTTAACACAAGGGTAATGGTTTGGGATCACTTCACAAGAGTACCAAAAGATGATCCAACTAAACCTAGGGCTGAATGTAATTATTATAGTATTGATTATGCATGTGATACGAAGGCGAATGGATGAAGTGGAGCATTTTGAGAGGTTGGATATGTGTACGTAATAAATTTATTTCCTTTTCATTATTCATTGATTTATATGTTATATAAATTTATATAAATTGTTTTGTTTTATCTTTTATGTATAGAACATGTTGGGAATGTTAAAAATTCTATGGAGGCTATGAATACAATGTATACACCCATTGTAGATAATTGAGGTGAGAAGAATACTACTATAGTAGTTATTTTGATCAGTATGAAAAAAACTTTAAACTAAGATATTTGTTTGCTATATTTTTACAATAAAATCATTTTTGTGACTTTTGGAGACTTGAGTTTTACTTGTGGCCTCATTGTCATTCAGTCATTTCTTTTTAATTACCATTTAGTCATTTCTAATCATTTGATTATGTAACTAATAACTATGTTGATTCCTTTTGGTTATTTAGGCGGTGGTTAGATACAGTTCATTTTATTTTAGTTCTAGAGTAATTTGTAATATTGTTTTTTAAGTAGGTGGGTTATGGCTAGATGCCTGCATTATAATAATTTTTGTCAGTCGTCCTAATCTTTTTTTTTTTTTTTTTGGTTTTTAAGAATTTGGATGATTAGGGGTTCTTTTTAATATATATTTTTCTCTATTTCTTGTTTTTAATTTTACCAATATGATTGCTAACCTTTTTTTGGATGGATATAGTCCATATGGATAATTTTTATATATATATTTATTCCTTTTCTTTTCTATTTTTTATTTTATTTAGAGTTTGGATGTTATTGCATCTTTTTCAAGTTCTTTTTTTCTATTTTAGTATATAATTTGGGCTAAAAAAAGGATAAAATGTCACTTGGGCCAAGAAATATATAGAAATGTCAGTTGGCTGAACAACATGAAACTGGCTCATTTTATATTGGGTCAAACTGAATGGACCGATAATTTAGAGTCTAATCCAGTCCATTGGGATATTCAATCCAGTCCGAGGTGAAAAAAAGATGAAACGAAATTTTCAGCCCGATTCCAAAATCCTCCTATAGACCGACCGAATCAAACCGAATTCATCCCTAATAATATAACAAGGCAAAGGTTATACAAGAAAATAAGAGTTACATTTTTTAATTTAAAACTCAATATTTAATTAAAAATATGTGACAAGTCAATTGTGTCATGGGTTGACCTAACTGACCCGTGATCTGAATAATCCAAATGTCTTGAATAATTGTTTTTCTTTTTGCTAATTGGGTCAGTTGGGTCAACTTTTAAACTCATGGATTGACTCAACATGACCCGATCATTAATCAAGTCCAATTTAAGACGAATCAAATTGATATGAACCCAGTTATACCCAACTTTAACCTTGTTATTATGTGTCAGGTTTCACGGGCCATGTAAAAAATTGACAGCCTTAACATAAAGTAAGGATACATTGGCAAAGAGGAGTGAGACGACCAAAGGTAAATGGACTTGGAAACTTCTTCACGGGGAAGCAATCCGTCTTCAACTTCTCATTTCTTCCATTTATATCATTGTACAAAAAGCAAAGTAATGTTATGAGAACTTGTAAAATCATCAAATTTAGTATATTCCATCCCAAATGCCCATGAACAAGTGCCTCAATGTCAAACTACATAAATTTCTATGTCTCTCTACTTTCTATTTTCTATACTTTATTTACTGTCGCAATAGATCTCAACGGAAAAATGCATCAACACCGGTACGAGTCTAATTGAAATTGAATATTCATAAACATTAATTAATTACTACAAGCAATGATATATAAATTTAAAATCTTAATGCAGAATATTTGATTTTGTTAGGAAGTCATGAATTTTGGAAGAGGAAAGTTTGTTTTGGTTTTTCATGGGCTGGTGTTGATTGAAATTTGTCCATGTGCCTTTATAGAGCTATTATGTAGGAATGGGTGATGGGAATCAAGGTGGGCCTAGTCTTAAAGATCATTTGCAAGTTTCAGATAGGCTAATTAGAAGATCAAGAGTTAAGAAGATCAAGGAAGCAAGACAATGAATTAGTCTAGAATAATTGGGCTTGATGATGCTTGGCCCACATATGTCTTATTTCATTTTAACTAGGGTTTTGGGAAGGCCTTGTATTGTGGCCAAAGGCTTATTTGGAAAGTTACATGTCTTTCTTGAGTGCGTTTTCAAATTGATTGTGGGTTTAAGAGATTCCATTCCCGCGGGTTCATATCAATGGGTTTGGGATCTAGAAATCCACGACCATGCATACTTCAACAATTTAATATATAAATCTAACAAGAATTTCGAGGGCATTTAATGAATATGATTTTGTAAAAAGAAAAAACTCTGCATTCACAAATATTGCAGACTTCTAATATGTGTTCTGTTGGATTTTGCTGAACTTTTGTTAAAAAAAAAATCCTGATTTTCAGTATTGTCCTTCTGATGACAAAATTGCTCCTAGCTAGAAGCCATACTCAGTTCAAATCTAACCATACTTTTTAAAGTTTTGTCTGGAATTGAGATGAGAAATTTGTGAATAGTAATGAAATGATTTGAGTTAAGATATTTTATTAAATTTTGAAAAATGAGATAAAAAGTTTAATAAAAATATTATAAAATTAAAACATTGTTATAATATAATTTTTTAATATAACTTTTATTTTAAAATTTGAAAAGTTGAATTGTGATTTGTGATTTGTTTAGAAGTTTGAAAAAATTGTAATGATTAAGTAATGATTAGATGAAAAAGTAAAAAATTTGAAATTGATAAGTGTTTGTGTTTGAGTGATATTTGAGAAGGAGATGAGATGAAATGAGAGAAGTTTCCAAAGGAGGCCTAAGTTTCACTATTTAGAATAGAGTTAGTCTACATACAATCCCCGAATATGGACTGTTTATGCAAACTTGAACAATTTTGTCGTTAACTTTTTTAAAAATTACAATAATATTCCTCCCAAAATGGTGCTTTGTCCCATTTAACGAGACACTTCAATGAGTCTGCACATGCAGTCTCTAAGTGGGGACTGTAAATAAAATTTCTCTTTAGAATAACCAGTAAATACGGTTCAAAATTCATCTAATTGAGAAAATGTTTTCATAGGAGGGAGCTTTAAAAAATATGTTTAGATTGAATAATTGTTTTAGATTTATTGGGATTTATAAAAGAATAAAATTAGCCTATAATATACATTTGAGAAAAAAACTCTCAAATAGTAGTGAAATGAGAAGTCTGTAAATAATAGTAAAATAGTTTGTGAATAGTAGTAAAAGAGTAATGCTACATACAGTTGTGAAATATATAAGCGCCTTGCAATTGTTTTGAAAATAGTGAGCTCTACTATTAAAAAAATAATTTTGTTTTCATATGGGTCCCCATTTATTTACTTTTTTTAAAGTGATTGCACACTCACGACTACAACTATCATTTCTCGTAGTAAAATAGTTTGAATTATGATGTGTTATGGAGTTTTAAAAAATGAGAGAGAAAAAGTTGAATAACATATTATAAAATTAAAATATTGTTAGAATATTATTTTTTAATATTATATTTGTTTTAGGATTTGAAAATTTTGAATTACTTTTTGTATTTCGTTTTAAAGTTTGGGAAAACTATAATAATTAATTTGAAAATATTTGTGTTTGAGTGATGTTTGGATTATTAATTTGAAAAAGTTGTAATAATTAATTTAAAAATATTTGTATTTTAGTAATATTTTGGAATGAAATGAAATGAGATGAAATAACACAATGGGATGAGATGAAAAACATTACCAAGCATCCCCTCATATGTTGTTTTTCCACGTACACATAGGCATATAATTAGATGATTATTTTTGGGAGATTAAAAAAATTAGCCTATAATATACATTTGAGAAGAAAACTCTCAAATAATAGTGAAATGAGAAGTCTATAAATAATAGTAAAATAATTTGTGAATAGTAGTAAAAGAGTAATGCTACATACAGTTGTGAAATATGTAAGCGCCCTGCAATTGTTTTGAAAATAGTGAGCTCTACTATTAAAAAAATAATTTTCTTTTCATATGGGACCCCATTTATTTATTTTTTTCAAAGTGATTGCACACTCACAACTACAACTATCATTTCTCGTAGTAAAATAGTTTGAGTTATGATGTGTTATAGAGTTTTAGAAAATGAGAAAGAAAAAGTTGAATAACATATTATAAAATTAAAATATTGTTAGAATATTATTTTTTAATATTATATTTGTTTTAGGATTTGAAAATTTTGAATTATTTTTTGTATTTCGTTTTAAAGTTTGGGAAAGCTGTAATAATTAATTTGAAAATATTTGTATTTGAGTGATGTTTGAATTATTAATTTGAAAAAGTTGTAATAATTAATTTAAAAATATTTGTATTTTAGTAATATTTTGGAATGAAATGAAATGAGATGAAATAATACAATGGGATGAGATGAAAAACATTACCAAGCATCCCCTCATACGCTTTTTTCCACGTACACATAGGCATATAATTAAATGATTATTTTTGGGAGATTAAAAAAATGATTTTGGTGTTTAAAAAATACAACAAAACGAACCCAACATGGAAAAAAGATTCTATTTTTAAAGATTCTATTTTTTTTTTAAATTTCAAAAGCAGCGAAAAGAAAAGAAAAAATTAAATTATACCATGTAATGATGTGTGAGATAAGAGAAAAACTTTTGGCCGGTCGGTTTGCTCTCCTCCAAATAACAGTCCTCCAATGAGTGAGTCACACGTATGTCTTCCATTTTAACTTCTATATGATTGCACAACATATGATAACGCATGGAAAAAAGTATCTACTAACTAGTATAAGATATATGTGAATCAATCGGCCCCATGTGCAGATGATGCTCCAAAACATTATTTGTCCATCTACAAACTAGCAAATTCTAATTTGTCAAGAAAATCCATTTCAAATTCTGTCATTTTAGTCGGGAAATTTTTTAGATTTATAATTACTGCCATTAAAATGTATACATAAAAAATATACACAAACAATTTTCAAGTTTCTTCCTAAATGACCGAACCATATAAGTGGAAAAATTATACATCAGTGCACTAATCGGACCCATACATCAATGCAAAAATCAAATCAAGAAGTGGTGAAAGAGACAGCGACAACCTTTGTCGATGATAATGGCTAACTCGAACTCGAATGTTGTGGTGGGCGAAGGCTGTGATGGGCAAATATAAGTGGCAATTGTTGTGGTCTCCTGCGGTGATAGAACTTGGTGGGGGTGACAGAGATTGGTGGGCGAAAACGTTGTCTGATTATAGCAACGATGAACCTGGTGTCATTGTTAGGGACCCCGGTCAAGTCCCTAAATACTAAGTCCTCCTTGGCTATGATCTCCTTTGGTTGACCGAATTCAAGTCCTTCTCTTACTTGGTTCACGATCAAAGGTGGCTATGGTGACAATTTGGACAAAGTGAGGTTAAGTGTTTAGGCTAATATGAAGTGGATGGAAGGTGAAAAATTGGCTAAGTGTTGAGATTACAATGGTGAAGGGTGCACGGCACTAGAGTGAGCTAGGGTTGGTGCCACTTGGATTAGGGTTAGGGTTAGGATAAGTGAGGTGGATTAGGGTTTCGGCTATGATGGGAATTAGGGTTGCCGAGAATGAGGTGGAGGCTAGGGTTTCAGTTTGCAAGGCAACTAGGGTTGCTGAATTTGAGTGATGGGATGTTTTAGGAGAGATTCCTAAGTGATAGGAATCTTGGTGGAAGAAGGGGGATTCGGTTTTGGCTTGTTTAGGCAAGTCAAAGGTTGACTTGGGTTGTTTTAGGAAAGAGAGATTTAAGGAATTGAATGTGATTGACAATTCCTTAAATTAAGAGATTTGATTTGGAAGAGGTCAAGAGTGCAAATAAGGTAAGTGTTACTTTATTTGAACTAGGGTTTCGGCTAGGGTAAGGATGTATGGAAGAAGGGTATTTTGGTATGTGGTTTATTTATGGAAGGTAGGGCAAGCAAGGGTTGGTCGAAATATGCTAGAGGTGGAGGATCAAATGGATGATGGAAAACACTTGTTGGCCGAAACTCACAAGAATAATGATGAACAATGCAAGTTCAATGCAAATAATACAATAAGATCAATGAAAAGTAAATGGAAGACAAGAGAATGAATGGAAAATAATCATAAGATTGATAGAATGAATCACACTTATTCACGAATTGCAATGTGTGATTCTCTCCTTAGGGATTCACGAATTGCACCCCAAAGAGTCCAAGTGCTAGGCACAAAAAATGATCTCAAGAACAATAGCCGTCCATAAAGGGAAATTGTCAAAAGATGTGAAAGAAATGACTAAGGGTCCTATTTATAAAGGTTACAACTTGGAAACCCCCAAAAGGCCCATTTGTAATAAAAGAAATAAGATTAATAAAATAAATAACATAAGTGAAGATAGTGGCATGGACCACATGGCTGTGGCATGCATGAGCCAAGGGTTCGACTAGGATGGTGCATGGTGGTCCTCGGTCTGGTCCATGGCTAAATGGCTCGGCATGGCTAGCTGTGGTGCATGGCATAGTGCCATGCATGGGCCGGCTGGTGGGCATGGCATGGTGCCATGTTCGGCCTGCTGATGGTGGCTAACCGTGTGAGCCTGCTGCAAGGCATGGGCTGGAGCCATGCGCTGGATAGCATGCCTGGTGGGCATGCCACTGACCTGCTCTACAAGGCACGGGCTGGAGCCGTGCGCTGGATGGCATGCCCGGTGGGCATGCCACTGGCTTGTTCTGCATGGCACGGGCTGGGCCCGTGCGCTGGATGAGGCATGCCACTAGCCTCGTTGGTGTGCGGCAGGAGGGCCATGAGGCTAGGTGCATGGCCGGCTGCAAGTGCATGGGCGCACGCATGGGCGTGCGCCTGATGGGCGCGCGCATGGCTGTGCGCCTAGGCATGCGCATGGCCATGCGGTCAGGGTGGGGGCGGAGGGTCGTGCGGCCTGAGCGGTTGCGCAGGGCCATCGACCTGCATGCGGGTGCTGGGCCGTGCGGCCTGCGTGCGTGCGCGGGGCCATGCAGCCTGCGTGCGCGTGCTAAGTTGTGCGGCCTGCGTACATGCGCAGGGCCGCGCAGCGTATGGGCATGCGCATGGGCGTGCGCATGCCTGGCCGTGCGTTGGGCTGCGCATTGCCACTAACCTCACTGGGACCGAGGCGTGGCGTGCGCATGGCTTGCATGCTGGGCGCCCCGTGTGTGTCAAGGCACGGGCCAAGGCATGCATGTGGTCGGTCCATGAGCATGCTGGGTGTCTCGTGTGTGACAAGACATAGGCCAAGGCATGCTCATGGCATGATCAAGGGGCATGTCCCGGACATGGCTAGGACATGTACGGCTACTTTGGAGGCAACTTTAAGTGGGGGTCTAACAGTCATGCCGCGGTTTGGGTTTTCAAAATTCACAGTAATTCATATAGGATAAAGAATAAACTAACGGTGTAAGGACTTCAGTCCTGACCGAACTCCAGATCGGTCGATCTTGGTCCGGTTTCGAGATCTATAAATTTTGAATAGGACCGGACTTGACCAAACCGGACCGAACTCCTATATATATTTAAAAAATATTTTTAATAATTTAATATATTATTTTTATATAGTAATTATATAAGTTAATGATGTAATTTTCATTTAATTTATTATCATTGACCATCTTAAATATATTTTTTAATGAGTTAGTTATATAATCCATATTAATAATTCACTTTATTTTAATTTAATAATTTAAATAATTTTTTTATTAATTTATTTAAAAAAAGAAGAAAAAAATTAGATCGGACAGAATGGACTGTAGCTATCAGTCCGGTCTGGTACACCCATAGCCTTAGGTATTAATAAACCTGATTTTATCAGATGAGATCGAATTCATTATATGCAGTGTAGAATTTTACACATGGCCGATTTTTATTGGAGGCGGTTAAAGGGCCGGGAACAGACTGACCATTCCAAAGAGGAACTCCTGAGATAAAATCATAAAAGACCTTCAAACATATTCTATTCAAAAAGAAAAGCATCGAGTTGTACTTCACAATTAAGCTAATTTGTGAGCTTAAATGCATTTCGAATTTTCGAGAAGAGATAAAAGGAAAGAAGTTTATTCCCCAATAGAGGTGTAACGGGTTCAGTTTTTGATAAAATTTTAGACCTAACCGGTATGACCAGTTTTGTATTTTTTAAAACCGATTACGTCCCAGTTACTCTCATAAATCGGTATTTTCAGTTTTACCGATTTTTGATTCGATTTTTCGGTTTTTTTAAAATGTAAATTTGACATGTTGTGATTAAAAATATGTTTTTAAAAAAAAAACTGCTTTAATATACTCTATTAATTATAATATATTAGACTATATAATAGTATAATAGTATTAATATTAGATTATTAGTATAGTTATATATTAGTATTAGTTATAAACTTATAGTAATTTAGTATAACTATATTAGTATAAGTATAATTATAGTCTATATTAGACTATTAGTATATCTATATATTATTATTAGTTATAAACTTATATATTAGTATAGCTATATAAATTATTAGACTATATAATAGTATTAATATTAGACTATTAGTATAACTATATATTAGTATTAGTTATAGACTATATATTAGTATAGCTATATAATATATGATCAATTAAATTTTCATTTTTAAGATTAAACTTTTATTTTATAATAACATTATCTTATATATAATTATATTAATAGCATATGATCAAACAAATTACAAATATTCATATTTAAAAAATTAAGATTAACATTTTATGTTATAATTAATTAAAATTTCATTTTTAAGATTAAACTTTTATTTTTTAATAACATTATCTTGTATATAATTATATTAATAATAATATGTATTATTAATTATACATTATATATCAAACTTATATATATTAATATATATAAAATATTTTGTATAATTTTAATTTTTAATAAAATTATATATAAAATATCAGTTTTTATATATATATTTATCAACCGGTCCGGTCTGAGCCAGTCTGGTCCGAAAAATCTTGAAACCAGAACTGGACCGATTCCAACCAGTTTATACATTTTAAAAACCGGTTCCGAACTGGACCAGTTCAAAACTGGTCTTGACCGATCTTTTGATTTTTCGAGTTAAATTTACACCCCTATTCTCCACCCTTAACAACAGAAAAAATAGTGCCGTAATAAGAGTTTCGGATTCTTACAAAAATTATTTGTTAAGTCGACTTTAGCCGACCTAATTGCCTTCCCTCCGACACACAATGACCGACCCTATATATCGCAGCAGGCGGTCACACGAAGTGATAAACGCAACAGGTGCTACAGCTTCATGAGAAAAATGGCCGGGCATTGGCTCACTTTCTTCTTTTCGTCGCTCTTAGTCTCTGCGATGGCTGAGGCTTCTCACTGCTCAACCAAGGGTGAGTAGCTCTTACTTTTATCACCTTCAGTTTCGAAGAGTTTCGTGATAGTATTAACTCGTACTTTGCATTGCTTTGTCATCTGGATCACTGTACTTAAAAACCTGATTTTCCTTCTCTTTTTTTACTCTGGTTGCTTAATCATTTTTCAACTGTTGGGATGGAAATTCATGGTTGTGCCCTGTAGGAGTAGAAATTAGAATTGTAGCGGTTTCTTTTTTTTTTTGGGGGGGGGGGGGTGTTTGGATTTATGATTTTATGATTCATGCCTTGGACAGCTAGTTTAGAGGCTAATTCTCGAGGTTTTGATTATTTGGACCGGTCTGTTATTTTATTGGAGTCATTTGAATTTTAAGATTCGGGTTACCAAATTATGTATGCAGTAATATGTGAGGAAATCTTAAGAAAAATGAATATTTTTGCAATAATAAAAAGAAAAATAAGAAGGTAAGTATCTTACGATGCATGAATTTTATCTAGTTTGCCGGAAAAGAAAAAAAGAACAAAAGAAAATCTGACTTAGACTAAATATTGTGTATCACTCATTTAAATGTGCTTTTGATTTTTCGCATGCTGTTATGTCTTGATTTCTTCCTGTGATGGAATGCCGGTTATGCATGTGTTTAATCTTGTTCTCTTCATATCTTTCATGAATTTGACATGAACTTTTGTAAGTGAAAAGAATTGGACAAGAACCATGAAGAAGTCATGGCTGACTCTGTTAGTTTGAGTTCTCTATGACTATGTCTTTCAGATTAAGCTCTTTGGTGAAAATTCTGGTACATATCAGTTTGGTTAACTGCTTAGTCTTAGATAATAATGATTTTTTCTCACTTTTGATGCAGGATTACCAGTGGTTAGGAATATTAGTGAGCTTCCACAAGATAATTATGGAAGGGGAGGTTTATCTCACGTAACTGTTGCAGGTTCATTCATGCATGGAATGAAAGAGGTATCCAATACCAAAGTTCAATGTACTCCTTCTTGTCCCTCTAGTTTCATAGTTTCCCTTTGTGAATTCAAAATTCATATTAGAATCTTGAATAGGGTGACTATAAAGGAAACCATACACATCATATGATTATATTGTTGAGATGTATCTCATATTGAAATGTATCCGAGGATATTATCTTACTGTTAGTAATTTTGAACCATAGGAACTCTCACTGTTTGGAAGCTGTGTACACATTAGCTTGAACTGACCTTGTCTATGAGCCTCTTTAAAGGACCAAGTTAAAGATGCTGCACATCTGTTTTCTCAAATTATATAACTGAAGTTTTGGGCTTTTGCAGGTTGAGGTATGGCTTCAGACATTTGCCCCACGATCAGGCACACCAATCCATAGGCATTCCTGCGAAGAAGTTTTTGTTGTCCTTAAGGGAAGTGGAACTCTGTATCTTGCATCAAGTTCACATGAGAAGCACCCTGGAAAGCCTCAAGAGTTTAGAATCTATTCTAATAGCACATTTCATATCCCTGTAAATGATGCTCATCAGGTAAACTTTTTTTTTTGATAAGTAAGAAACTTTATTGATTGAATAAAACTAGGCACAGCCCATGTACATCGGAAGTATACAAAAGAGACACCTAATTATATTCTAGAAAGTTGAAAAGAAAGCAAGAACTCGTGGGCATTCCCTCCCTTTAATACAATAGCAGCAAACCATTGAACTAAAGAAAATACAAAAAAGTTCCATAATTCTCCCACAGTTCTCTCCTTGTTGTTGAAAAACCTCTCATTGCGTTCCATCCATATACACCACAATAGACACAAAGGAACCATCCTCCACGTCGCTGCTAGTTGGGAGCAATGATGAAGCCTATTCCAACATGCTAAAAGATCCACCACACTCTTGGGCATGACCCAAGACAACCCAACTCGACTGAAAATACCCGCCCATAATTCCCTTGCCACCTCACAATGCAAAAAAAGATGCTCAATCGATTCGCCATTGCTTTTACACATGTAGCACCACTCTATCACGATCACACCACGTTTCCTTAAATTATCAGCCGTCAAAATCTTTCCTAAAGCTGCAGTCCAAGTAAAAAATGCAACTTTAGGGGGTAGGGGACTCTCCAAATACCCTTCCAAGGGAACCAAATGGGCTGATGTGCTGCCAGCACTTTGTAGAAAGATTTAACTGAGAATTTTCCGCTCCCCTAGTGTTTCCACAACATTCTATCTCTCCCATTTCCTCTTATCTTCTTGGAATAAAGAAAGCTGTAAAAACCTGATATTTCATCCACTTCCCAATCCTACGTGTTTCTAGATAAGATCATAGTCCAATGTACATTACCATTGGCTCGACACATTACATTTGAAATAGCGGCTTGCTGATTTGTCGCCAATCTGAAAACACCTAGAAAAACAGAAAATAAGCCTCTCTCACCACACCATATATCAAACCAAAAGCTGATTCTTGTACCCTCTCCCACCTCAAAATTAGTGTGTTTTACAAACACCTTCCACCCCTTTCTAATAAATTTCCAGGGGCTCACCCCATAAGTACCCCTACCCTCCTTGGAACACCAACCCCCTCAATCACAACCATATTTCCGATCAATAACCAATCTCCACAGCGAGTCCCCTTCCAATTGGAATCTCCACAGCCACTTCTCAAGGAGAGCTTTATTAAAAAAGAACAAATTGCACACCCCCAAGCCTCCCAACTCTTTCAGACAGCACAGTTTTTGCCAACTCACTTGGTGAAATTTATGCTCTTCACCCATGCCACCCCACAAGAAAGCCCTAAATAGTTTTTCATTCCGATTGGCCACTTCCACTGGTAAAGGGAATAATGAGAGAGTATGTAGGAAGATTGGAGAGAGTACTTTTGATAAGAGTTAGTCTCTTCCCTTTTGATAAGTAGAGCTGCTTCCAACCTGCCAATCTTTTTTCTACCTTTTCTACCACACCATTCCAAATATGTTTTGCTTTGAAAGAGGCTCCTAAAGGAAGTCCGAGGTATTTCATAGGAAGAGAGGCCACTTTGCACCCCAACAACTTTGTTAGTTGTTTGATATTTTCCACCTTTCCTACCGGAACCAATTCTAATTTTTTCAAGTTCACCTTGAGCCCCGAAACAGTTTCAAAACACAAAAGAACAGCCCTTAAAGTTTGAAGCTGTCCACTGTCAGCATCACAAAAAATTAAGGTGTCATCCGCATACAATAAGTGGGAAATGGAAAACCCACCAGTGTTAGTATTACCCACTGAAAAACCAGCAATAAAACCTCCCCTTACCGCCGCCTCCACCATGCGACTCAGAGCCTCCATCACTAAAACAAAGAGAAAAGGAGATAACGGATCCCCTTGTCTCAATCCCCTCGAACTTTGAAAAAATCCACAGGGTTGGCCATTAACTAAAACAAAAAACCGAGCGGATGATACACAATGTTTCATCCAACCACACCACCTATCATCGAAGCCACACCTCCTCAGCATATAAATCAGAAAATCCTAGAACACATGGTCATAGGCCTTTTCCATATCGAACTTGTAAAGAACTCTCGGAATACCATCTCTCAACCGGCTGTCCAAGCACTCATTTGCTACCAAAACTGAATCCAAAATTTGCCGGCCACGCACAAAGGCATTTTGAGGCTTGGAAACGATTTTGTCCATCACCAAACTCATTCAATTATCTAATACCTTTGAAATGATTTTATAGATCCCTCCTACCAAACTAATAGGGCGGAAATCTTTCAACTCAATGGCACCCGCTATCTTCGGAATGAGTGCAATAAAAGTAGCATTGAGGGACTTGTCAAACTTGTGACAATAATGAAACTCACGAAAGACCCTCATCACATCATCCTTCACTATGCCCCAATACTCTTGAAGAAAGCCATAGAGAAACCGTCCGGCCTCGGGGCTTTTTCTTTACACATACTTCTCACCACCTACTGCACTTGGGACTCTTCAAATGGTCTCTCCGACAAACTCGCTGCACTACCATCCAGCTGTTCCCATCTAGTTTAGGTCGCCACACCTCCATCTCTTTGAGAAAATCTTCATAATAATTCTCAATGTGGTCTTGAATATCTGTTGGAGATTGATGCACTGTATTGCCAGATTGTATCACCTCAATCACATTATTACACCTGTGGGAGTTTGCCATCTTGTGAAAGAACTTAGTGCATTTGTCCCTCTCCTTCAACCATGTCATCCTAGATTTCTGACGCCAAGAGATTTCCTCTAGCAACAAAACTCTTTCCATTTCGGACACCATCTCAATTTTTCTCAACAAAGACTCCTCACTAACCTCCCCCGCTTCTAGAGAATTCAACTTGTTCCACAGAAGACTCATTTGCTCATCTGTATGTCTAAAAGTCTCAATATTCCACTTCTTTAAATCTAGAGAGCTTTAAGTTTACCTAGCACAATAAAACTAGGGGTGCCATGGAAAGAGTAGGAGGCCCACCAATTCCTCACATTCTCCTCAAAACCGACCATATGGAGCCACACATTTTCAAATTTGAAATATCGCCTTCCCCTATGAATACCACCACAGTCTAGCAAAATGGAAAAATGATCCAAGCATACCCGAGGCAAGTGCTTTTGGCTTAGGTCCGGATAATGTGTCTCCCAAGAAGAAGAGACTAGAAACCTGTCCAATTTTAACCCCCCTACTATTAGACCAAGTGTAAAACCCCCTGACTAGAGGGAGATCAATCAAATTGAGATAAAAAATCAGCTCCGATAAATCTTCCATGGCCCGTGACAAAGAAGTAGTCCCCGCCCTCTCACAAGGAAACTGTACCATATTAAAATCGCCGCACAAACCCAAGGTAATTCACAAATATAATACACTCCCGCTAGCTCCTCTCATAACAATCGTCTATCAGGTAAACTATACTTTATATATTCTAATAGCCTAATAATATGTTATCTGATGATGTAAATTGAGCAGGTTTTTGCTAATATGGGGTACAAAATTTTTTTAGAGAATTTTGTGAATCCTAAGCATGTCATTTAAAGTTGAAAAGAAATGAAAGACATAAACATAAGACTTGATGATCATAAAGAGGTAAAGGAATTGAAGATGCTCTGAGATATAGATTGGAGTTGGGTGGTTATGATTCTGGTCCTTTGCATGGTTATGTACCTCTTAAAGACAGGGCACACTAGGAATGATCCAATTACGAAAACCAATACTCCTACTTTGAGATGTGTTAGTTTAATGCAATGTCATGTTTATTATTGAACAATTTCAAAGAAACTGACCCTCGCTAAGGTTCTGTATTCTCTCTCCCCGTACATCCAAGAAAACCCTAAGGAGACCGTTGCCACCCACCATTGCCTGCGAGTGACCCCTCACCGTCGTCACAGACAAAGCTGACGGGCTCGGCAACTTTGCTGAGGGCCTTCAAACGTCGGTCCTGAGGAGAGAGAAATCCCTATGAAGTGAGAAAACCCTAGATCTGTCCACCCACCCTTGGCGGTGAGAGATACCTCACCATTTGTCACAGATAAAGTGGCCGGACCCCGGCGACTTCGCTGAGGGTCGTCCCATGTCAGTCCAGCCTCCGGCGACGTAGATTTCTCTATGTCGTCTCTCAGAGTACACCGGTGATCCCCACGACGACTCCGTTGGCCTTGCTGTCGACATAGAATGAGTCGACGCTTTCCGGCGAGTCTTCTGGGAGTACTCTAGCGTCAAGTAGTGGTCTTTAGCTGTGTCCCTATGTCGCAGATTTAGATTCTCTGAGATGACAAATGGTTGTTGAAGGGAGTTGGTCAGTATGGGTTATGCTATGGAGTTGGTCATAGAATCTAAATCCTTTACATTGATGAAGGAGGGGAGCATGTTGGTCATCACTGAAAGGAGTCGAAGGGTGATATCCAAGTTGGTTCTGGGTTTAATAACAGTACAGTGGTTGGCCAAGGCCATGCAAACGTACACAAAAGAAGAGAAACAAGACTTTTTCTCTACTGTCCGGGAAGGTAGACGTAGTTTCATGGCGCATTGCTGCTCAAATGCTCGAGGACGGTATATGATGGTGGAGGAGTATGGAAGTGGAGGGAGGAGGAATTTATTTTCATTCTTGAGGAGGGGAGCAGTGGCTGGAGAAGGATGGGGGAGGTGCTGCGTGATTTTTCCTTCGCCAAGAGAGGGAGTGACAGTTTGGAAGGACAAGGTGTTGCAGGACATGGCTCTGTCAGGAGCCACGTAGCAAACATGTGGCGAGGCGATCCCATGCAGCAGCTCTAAAGAAGGGTCAGGCTTCGAGGGTTCAGAGTGAGGGGGGTCTGCAAATCATGCCTCAAGACTAGCTTGTCAAGATGCACAATTCTTTAAAGGAGATGGAAACCCATCTTGGCGAGTTGAAGGTAGCGATAACTATATTGTCTACGAAAATAGACCGACTTTTAATTGAAGGCAACAAGGTTGTAAGTAACAAGATAGGCCTGAATCCAAACTCAGAAAAGGAAAACAGAAGATCGGATTCGGCCCTGTCCCTATAACCAGATCCAGGAGAGTATGGCGGGTCAAAAGGAAATTTGGGTTATTTGAAGCAGGGTCTACATCGGGTATGGGCATAGAGACATCAGTGGAATGTCATTCGTCTCATGTAATACAGGATAGACCGATCGTTGGTATTACACCCTTGGTCCCCGAAGAAACTATGGCTCCCTCGTCAGAGTTGAAGGAAAATGGTGTACTGCCAAGGTCTGAAGGAGATGTAGGATCCGCTATTATCCCAAAGGTGAAGGGACTTGCTGTCACCCTAGAATCTCCAATGGAGAGAATCAATGGAGTTGTTGAAGAACCTATGGGTTTGGCGTTGGTGCCTTGTGTAGAGTTGGGAGTGCAGTTGGTTACTATGTCTGGGGATAATGTTGCTCCTCTGGTCTCTCTTCCTCCAATAGCAGACTGGATTCTACCTAAAGTTAACGAGATTCAGCAGTTTGTGGGAATCTCACATGGAGGATGTGAAGATCAATTTAAAGAACTAATCACTGCGATTGAGGCAAGCCACGCACTTGAAACCAAATCAAATTTCAAGAAAAGTAGGGAGTTACAACGTCTTTCTTGGGCAATCAACTATGATGCTATGAGTAGTAGCTCAACTAGAGGGAAGTCTAAAGGGAGGGCATTGTGAAGACTGGAATCAAGGGGTTGGGGTTGGGTGTTCGGGTAGAGTTTTAGTTCTATGGGAAACAAGGGGTTGGGGTTGGGGTTGGGTCTGGTGTATTTTGGGTTGTTTTTCCACAGGCTTTTTGGGTCATTAGGGGCTTTTTGGGTCATTTAGGGTAATGTTTTTTCTTGTATACATTCAGTGTACTTGGTTTCTCCTTTTGATATATCTAATTTTTTACTTATCAAAAAAAAGAAAAACGATGTGTTATTCTGATTTAACTAAGCTTGCAGTCAAACTGGTTCTAAGTTCTTACATCTCAAGGTGAGATGATACATATTGGTATGCCAGAGTTGCTTCATGTTGCTGGTAGCGAATTGGTGATTTGAAACATTGCTATTAATTGATTGATTTATAGAGTCATAGATGTGATTAATACATCATAATGCTTCAATGATGCCATCGATTTGGATATGAGTTTCCTTGGGAACTGCTGATTTTTTGCTTGGGCAATGTCTAGGTAGTCAGTATTTACTTTATTTGCTTAATTGGTATGGAAAAATATCTTAATTATTTAAACAACAATGCATGTACTTGTTGCACCAACACTTGTATATCTTTATATTTATTTTATATTTATATCTTAAATCAGGGAACTTGTACTTATGTCTTGATTCATTGTATCATGTTGAGAATTTTTAGCAATCATCCTCCAGTATTTATTTATTTATTATTATTATTGTTTGTGACATTGCAGGTATGGAATACAAATGAACATGAAGATCTGCAAGTGCTTGCCGTTATATCTCGCCCGCCAGCCAAAGTGTATGTAATCTTCCCAACTCCATATTTATCATCGTTACGTTTCTGTAATAAATGCTTGCTTTTCTAGTCTGAAGAAGGACCACGGTGGGTAGATCTGGCATTAGTTTTTCAAAGTAAATGTTGCTTGAGACTTAAACGGTTGTCTCTCACATTAGCTAATCTTCGTTGAGACATCTGGTCTCCAGAAACCAGTCGTGCCCAAGTTCTTCAGCATATCACACACCATATAACTTCTAATATATTATAATTGTTGAGTGCATCTTTGTCTCTCAACATCTTATATATCCAGTGGCCCAGAAGATACTTGCTAGAACCTTTGTTTTTCATATTCAATTCCTTAGGACTCCCTACAGATTTTATTTCCAGGTGAATACAATTCCCTGCTGTTATGGCTTTCTCTTCTTCAGTAGCTTTTATTATCTAACAATAAGGCTGTCCAATCTGAAATGGCTACAAAAAAATCCTAGTTCACCTGACTGATGATTATGGTCTCCATCATCCTTTTCTAGAGCGTTCTGCCCCTGTTCCACAACCCACCCCCCCCCCAAAAAAAAGGTTGGGATGGGAGGGGGGCTGGTTTTTCTTTTTTCTCTTTTCTTTTTTTCTAGGAAGGGAATAGGACCCCAAATTTGTTGATTAACTCTCACTTATGACTAAGGAATACTTCTCACACTTGGGAGTTAAAAGTCCCAAAACCATGTTCAGTAAAATCTAATAACCTCTACAATCACCCAATACAATTAAATCTCGACAGCAATTCAATAAGAAAAAAATCAACACTATACAGTATCAAAACTTGCCAAAAAAATCTTTACATCTCAAAACAGAGCGCCCTACCTTATCTAGAAGAACCATACCTTCGACTCAGGAAGTTGAACTTGAGCGCTATAAACTTTTGAAACACCCCTAGTTCCCTTCTTTGCAAAGTAGTTTGCTATCATGTTCATCTCTCTGCACACATGCACAATCTGCACAGATAAGCCCCTTCACACATCATCTATCTTGTCCAACATCTCCTTGTATTCATCCAATGTATCCTTCAGTTTCCATCGTAAACAATGCTTTGGGTTCCATATGTAACTTCTCACCGTCATAAACTCATATAAAAAAGGATAATGCTCCAAGAAACAGATCTTCCTTTTCAATGCTTAATATAATAAGTTTTAAAGGGAGTGCTGGCCTCTCCTTCTCAAAATTCTTCAAAGCTTTGGTCCGAAATAATTGCCAGTGCTAAGCTTCTTTTTAGTGGAATTACAAGGTCGATAATTCGGTAGTCATATTGCAAAATGAGTTGAAGTTTGAGGTTGTAAAAGAAAATAAGAAAGTTAAAAAGCTATCTATTAAAAGCCTAATATTGGGAAAGGTCAAATGTGATTTTGATCCTTGAGTTATGTGAGATTTTAATTTCATTATAGAATCATAACTTGTTTTATTTCACTGAAAGTTCTAAAAAATGCTTCAATATTGCCCTTCCTCCTTACAATCACTACATGACTATCAATTGCTAATGTGGCAACCATTTTGATTCACATCCTTATAACTTGACATGGTACTAGGGGTGAGCATCGGTCGTTCCGGACCGAGAAAACCGGACCGGTCCAATTTTTTTTGGACCGAATTCATTCGGTCCGGTCCACGGTCCGGCTGTTTTTCTGACCGGACCGGACCAAATGTATTTCTATATATATTTTTTATATATAATTAATTATATATATAATTATACTATATTATAATTAAGTATAGACTATTAATACTATTATATATTTATATAGTTATACTAATGGTTATATTAGTTGTTATATTAGTTTAGTTATACTAAATTATAGTGATTTATTATAAGTTATAAGAAATTATAACTATATTTTATATTAGTATAAGTTATAATGATTTAGTATAGTTATAACTATTAACTTTAGACTATAGTTATACTTATACAATTATACTTATACTAAATTACTAATATATAGCTATAGCCTATACTATATTACTAATAGTCTAATATTATATACTAATACTATTATATAGTTATACTAATAGTTATATTAGTTTAGTTATACCATATTATAGTGATTTATTTTAACTATATTATATATTAGTATAAGTTATAATGATTTAGTATAGTTATAACTATGAACTATAGACTATAGACTATAGTTATACTTATACAATTATACTTATACTAATATTACTAATATATAGCTATAGCCTATACTATATTACTAATAGTCTAATACTTTATACTAATACTATTATATAGTTATACACTTATACTAATAGTTATATTAGTTTAGTTATACCATATTATAGTGATTTATTATAACTATATTATATAATGGTATAAGTTATAATGATTTAGTATAGTTATAACTATTAACTATAGACTATAGTTATACTTATACAATTATACTTATACTAATAGTCTAATACTTTATACTAATACTATTATATAGTTATACTAATACTATTATATTAGTTGTTATATTACTAATATATAGCTATAGCCTGTAGCCTATACTATATTACTAATAGTCTAATACTTTATACTAATACTATTATATAATTATACTAATCATGATTCATAATAACTAATCACTATAAGTCTATCACTATATATATTTAGTATCAATGTATTAATATATTCTTTAATGTATTACTAATACTATTAAGTATTAAGAGTTATAGTATAAATTATAATATATGTATAATTTATAAATTTATAATAGTATGTTAAGTATGTATCTTTCTCAATTATGGATATAATATGTATGGATAATTAAATTATTCATGCTTATTGCTTCATATACAAAATGTTAAAAGTTGTATATGGCTCATTATGCATTAACATACTTTAAGTTAGTAATAAAGTAATAATTAACATCATCAATAATGTAATTTTCATCTAATTTATTATTATTGACCATATAAAATATTTTTTTATTGAGTTTATTACATAATCCACATTAATAAGTCACTTAATTTAATTTAGTATTGTAAATAATTTTTTTATTAATTGATTTAAAAAAAAAAAGAGGCCAGACCGAATGGATTGAACTGGACCGATAGCTACCGGTCCGGTCTGGTCCCCTTGGGTGTTCGGTCCGGTCCAATTGATGGACCAAAAACCTTCGGTCCATCGCCGGACCGGACCGGACCGTGTGCACCCCTACATGGTACGTTAGGTCATATGTTGACCTAATAAAATCTGAAAGGGTAAAATACCCTAAACTGCCGAATTGACATATTGCATCCTTCAGCTACCATTGCCTGCCTCATTTTGGACTGCACATCTTATATTCGGATTCAATCATCAGATTATACCAAGTCACCTATTTTCACCGACTTTTCATTTCTCTAACAGTCGTAATTTAATGAGGGTGCAATGTTCACCTTCTATTCCGATTTGACTGTCAAGATTTTACCACCACCTATTTCCACTTATTTTTCATTCATCTTAAAGGTTAAAATTGAATAGTCCGCACTAGTTGAAGGGGCAATGTGTCAATTTTGGTAGTTTAGGGTACATTTTGTAAAATGTGTGGTACAGAGGGTGGAAAGTGTACTTCCTCCAAATCAAAATATAAAGCTGTTTCAAGGCACGATTACTATTCATATAGTGACAGTAAGGTAGAATAAAGTCTGACAAGTACATTGAGGCTTTTTATAACTTCAAGAACTATGTTGAAAATTAGATAATTCAGTGACGGAATTAAAATCTGACAAGTACCAAAATTGCTTTTTTAACCGACTAAAAAATATTAGCTTTGGAATTAGGATGATCTATAATCGTGTGATCATAACCATTTTAGTTGAGAACCATCTACTAATCTTCCTATGGTTCCTGCACAACGGATCATATTAATCTTCTTAGTAATATTATTTTACAAATTGTTAATCCCAAGTGCAGGATACAAGTTTCTCTCGAATTCCTATTACTGACGAAACATTAGCTCTGAAATTTATTCCTAAAGTCTTCTTATGGTTCTTTGTCTGATTCTTGGTTCCTTTTTTCTTTTCTCATGTTTTTCTGAGGGAAAATTTGCATTGACTCTCTCTTACAGGTTTATATATGAAGACTGGTTCATGCCTCACACTGCAGCAAGATTGAAGTTCCCATACTATTGGGATGAGCACTGCTTCGAAGCGCCTCCGAAAGACGAACTTTAGTTTATAAGCCTTGACTTGTACATATTGCCAAATGCCAATTCTACAGATTGGCCTCTCTCTTGTTAAAAGTATCTTCTGATGCTACTGGATTCCCGAGGAACAGAAAATATTAGAGCTTCCCGTAATTTTTGATGTAATCTTGTCTCAGAAAACTAAAGAGATAATTGTAGATGTTCAAAGTTTTACATGCAAGATGCGATGTGATAGACATTGGAGTTGTCAAAAATCTTACGTTTTGTTGTCCAAAATTTACACTTGCTGTAAAAGCTCGCTAAACTTTTTTGTATCTCTCTTCTATCTTCCTTTCCATGAACACAGCCTCCACCTACCTCTCTTTCTTTCCAGAGTTTCCTCGAGAAAGAATCTCCTCCTAAGGTGAGTTTTTCTTCTTCTTCTTCTTTTTTTTTTTTTTTCCTTCTTTTTCTCTTCATCTTCCCCACCTACCACTCTTTCTATTTACCTTCATTCGCTCTATCCACCTCTCCCTACCTACCCTCAGTGTCCTCCTTTTCATCTTCTTCTTCTTCTTCTTCTTCTTCCACCACCACTACTACTGTTACACACTTTCAACCACACAGTCTCTTATTTTCATGACTTGACTCAACAAAGCTAGCTTATCTATTGTTGGCAATATCCATAAATAAAAAGGGAGCTCAAATATGCTTTTGCTTACAGATGCTGCACAAACTTCAGTCTGGCTTACATAACAAATGCCGCAAATAACACTATGTAAAAATAACACTGTAAAAGTGACAGTTTTGTTGATAAGATAGGAAATCATGGGACCAGAATTGTTTTAGTGATTATATTCCTCTCACTCTTATTTTTCTTTTTCCTGTCTCACCCTTTATCAATCTTTTGAGGGTGACTGTTGAGTCTCTAACCCCCTTTCCTTTGTGCCTGATTAATTCCATATATTTTATTAGAAGTCTTGTGTCTTGACCATTTTATGGTTGACAATTATGGTTAAATATATGGTATAGTTACAACTTTAGTGAAAATTCTTGTACTAATTGTGATCTTAGGTCATGAATGAAAACTGTGAGCCGTTCGATTAACTCCTATTTTCTTTGGGAAATCTCCAAGTGATGGAAAATCTACAAAAATAACACATTGCCAATACAGTTCTAAAGCGATTTTATTTTTTCTAACATAATAAAAGTAGCATAATGGTCTGAGATGCTTCAAACAAATTCGATGAGATCCAACGTGCCAGCAACCTGATTTTCCTATCAATCAAAACACACACATCCAATCGAAGGACAGAACTAACACGTAATGGCAATTCTAACGTGCATGCTTGTCCCTTCCACAGAGCGAGAGGGGTCGAAGCTTCTCTAAAAACTAAGCCCATAATTGGGATGCTAGAATCATCCCTTCCTTTTAGTTAAGCTTCTCCGCTCGGCCTCTCCCTCGGCAAGCAGAACACAGAACTCTGAACCAAGCATCTGATGAATATCAAGATTCAGTGAGCTGCTCAAGTTAACTGTCTCCATGATCACTTCAGCAGTTATATTGAAGCCTAAAGTAGATAACACACGGATAGCATTTGCAATCCTACATATATTCTGCCTTGTCTCTATTGGAGTGTAAGTTCTTTCTTGATCTTCAAGACTCATGGAATTTTTTTGAGATTTAGTATTCTGCAATTCAGGTTTTTTCTCTTGATCCTCTACCATATCATCTCTGGCTTCAACGTGCTCACCGACCCAGATGAATCCATTACAGCCAAGTATTAAGTCAACACCATACTGGTCTAGATGGTGGAAATGCTGTTTGCGTCTCTTCACTAGATAAGGGGGAACTGTGAGCAGTTGACCCCTTTGAAGCTGTAATGCAAATCACTACCATTAATACAATTAATATTAACAACTGCAGCAAGCATTAAAGGATGAAGGCAATGACATTGTACTAACAACAGGAACAATAACACAAAAGATGCTCGAAGGAGCCAGTTACTTAACAACACAAGTCCAATTTAATGAGAACCTTTAGTTGCATCCATAGTTATCACATGAGCATCAAATGAGATGCTTCACATGCGAGGAATTGCTCTGGAAGCAACAACCTAGCTCTGCCAATAACAGTGGCCAACAGATTGTACTTGCTACCTAACTTTTAGGAATTGTCTTTTTAGAAAATTGAGTAAATTTCTTTATTTCCTTGCATATAAATCTCAAGGTGAAAAGAGCCAGTATAAAAATTATTTCCACTTTTTTTTTCTGGATCTGAATATAGAGGTTTATAAGCTACACAAGAAAACAAACCTTCCCGTACTTCTGACTTCTTGCTTGGAGGTGTAAGCCATCATGTTGGAAACCGCGGACTTCAGCCTGGGAAAAGAAGCATCACTTGTTATAAAAGATTATTATTAATTCATTTATTCTGGAATGGGTCAATAAATATTACGGGACTTACACAAATAACATCATCCTCTTCAAAAATACTGCGCATGTTGAGTTCATCCAAAGCGGTTCGTCGTCTCTACCAAAAAAAGGGCAAAGTTTGAGTGAGGCTTGCAACTGTATCCAAAACAGCCAAGATGTACACCATCTTTTGCCCAGATGAAGCCATTTCACGGTGACAAGGACTCGCTGATTTGATATGCCTTGATTTTGTTCATATAAGTATAAACTTTTATTGAAAGAATAGGCATAGTCCAAATACACAGGAGGCATACACAGAAGGAAGTTGATAAACCTTGATGCAAACCATTATATCTAAATAAAAACAAATAATGCCCTCTCGTTGCCTGCACTCATATAGTATTATGCTAGTTTACCACCATACACACCACATCATTTTAACAATTTTTTTTATCAATAGGATCAGTATCCAATAATATTTCAACATTCACAAACCCCTAGGAGTTGGCTCAAGTGGTAAAGGCCTTGGGCTTGTGGATATGTTCCCCCCAGGCCTAAGGTTCAAATCCCCTTGGAAAACCCCTAGGGGTTGGCTCAAGTGGTAAAAGCCTTGGACTTGGGGGTTTGCTTCCCCCAAGTCCAAGGTTCAAATCCCCTTGGGTGCAAACAATCTCTAAGGGCCACACCTCTTGGTGAACAAGCCAGCAATTTAACCAGTTCTGTGTAGGAAAACTTCCGAGGGTGCGGTGTAAGGACAGGAGTTTACTCTGTAGGGGTGAGGCCGAAGGGCCCTATCTTGGAGAGATTTCCCGACATAAAAAAAAAAAAAAAAAAAATCCCCTTGGGTGTAAACAATCTCTAGGGGCCATTGGACTGGTGGATTTTCCCATTGAATTACTCAAGGTGCACTTGTGGAAAACTCCTTGGCCTGTGCACCCCTGGGATTAGTCGGGATGTTGTTTCCGGACACCAGGTGCCAATCGAAATATTTTGACATTTGCAAAATTCGTGTCCCCTAAGAATCCATAAGAAGAAGCCTTGAATCTTTCATGCAAACCAGGAAAACAGGCACTTAGCACTGTTGTTATCTGAGTCGATATCTGATAGCTGAGTTATAAGTAAAGGATACACATAAAAGTATGTTTAATGATAAGAACATTCTGTTAAGTTAACCACAGTGCCATTTTATGAATGGCGATGAAAAACAACTCAAATTTAGCACTGGTCACATACAAGCAAATATGCTGAGAAAAGCTGTAAGGGTAGCAAGATCACCTAAACTGAACTAAAACATTAATTTTGTGATATCTTTTAGATGTGCTATGCTTGGGCAAAACTACATTAATATCAAGGGATTGCATACTTTATGAAGGAAAACCAAGGCGAAAGATTCACAATACAAGGTTTTGCCACTAAGAGAAATACCTGGATACCATCTGCTAAGTTCATCGAAGAAAGCATCAAAACTGCATCCTGGCTATAATTTATGTCCAACTTCCAACGCTTTTGAGCAACCTGAGCAAGTACGGGTTAGGAGAAACAGAGAAAGAGGGGAAAAGATGCACAATATGCGCTTTGATTGAATGTGTTATATTTGATTTTTTGGCTATATATGTTTCACCAAATTAAGAAAATAAATATATTTTCATTAATAAGCATAGCAGCATGAAAGCAGTCAGGTCATAATGATACATATTCATAACCAATATTTTACTTAGAAGAAAAATATATATATATTCATGACCAACTTTTTCTTCTATTTATTTTTATCTAAATATATTCATAAAAAATATTTGACCACATTTAGAAACCCTAGCCTGGGAAGAACTTGATCAGGGATATTTCAGATTGGAAAATCATGTTCTCAAGATTTTATGGGCAACTTCCTGCCATAACCTTTTACATATTGGATTGCCACAAAATTGTGAATAGTAACCAAAAGTGAGCCCTAACAGCATTGCTTGTCTTGATGTACAAAAATAGACAGCTAGAGGCAATTATAGGCTTATATGCCTCAGCTAGGCTTCCACAAATTAAGCACAATGTTCTATAATGAAAAACGCAGCGCAATGCTGCAATACCTAGCATGAATAAATTATAAAGGTACAAATGGGCATGTTAGCTTCATTAAAGCTAATCATCAGAACTACCCAAAAATATTAGAGGTGGGGATTTCTTTTTCACCTCGCTAACACGCCCTACAATGATATCTCCGACCTCTGGCTTGTACCTAATCATAATTTGAAAAATCATACCAAATTCGACAATTAGATAGGAGAAAAATGTACAATACTATTAAAATTGAAATGTAATTGCATTGTGTGCTACTACTTGGCCCGCAACGTGCGGACATAGACGAGCTTGTTCACGCGCTCGACCACGCCACAGACCGTCGAAAGCAATTCTCCATTGAAGTCCAAGGTTCCATGACCCCTTAAATCCAAAAAAATTAAGCCAGAAAGGAAATTGTTATATAGCCCATATATGAAGAGAGAGATAAACAGACATATACATGCATAGATGATATGTAATAGTGAAGCCTCGAAAAGGAAATCGAATTTCAGAATATAAGAAGCTCTTAGAGAAAGAGAATGATACTTGAGCACGCCATCTTCGTAGCTGACAGGGATGGAATCGGCGATGGTGACAGAGGCATGGGAATTCACCTTTGAAGACAAAGACTCGAGCTTTTCCAGTGCTCTCTGGAGCCTGATTTTCTGGGTTTTGTTCAACGAGAGCTGTATTTCTCTCATTTCACTCTCTCAGTCTGTCTGTGGAATCTCTCTGCTGAGTAACACTGGAACAGAGGAGAGGGAGAAGAAAAACCCTGAACCCTAGCCTTCTAAGGTGGGCCGCGTGTGGGATTTTAGCAGCTTGAAGCCCAAATTGGTTTAACACATCTATGACTGTTAAGAAAGATTGTGAAGAAGTTCTCGTTTTGAGAAATGATTAGTTTATGGAGAGATGTTATAAAATGATTTTGACGTCTTTTGATTTGAATCTTGTAATTGATTGTTAAATTACTTTATTTTAAAATAAATTAAATGTATCATATTAAGTTATATCAATTTATAATGAAGTCATCTTCAATCTTTTACTTTTAGATACAAAAAATTATACGTGACTTGATATTCTAATATTCTCAAATCGGAGAATGCCAATTGCTTGGCATCTCGGACTTGATAGCCACTTCCTCTTTGGAAGGGGACAATATCCTTTCATATGTTGTTAGTTCCAAAGGATGGTTGCATGTTTTGTGCAACTTAGAGGTAATGTGAAAGAAACATCCTTATCAATTTGCCTCCCTCTTTTGTAACTCTCTCTCTCTCTCTCTTTGAAACTCTGCCTTTGAAAGTCTCAAGTGATCTCTTAGAATCCTTAATTAGCTCCAAGGAATAAGTTCTTACACTCGGAAAAAAATAAAGTTGTGTTGGGATAGTGAGATATTCTATCTGAAATATTCTCGGTACTCAATCATCAAGGGTGGTTATCCTCTCCAAAATACTCGATGAAATTTCCAAGTCTAAATGAAAACCATAACAATCACAATGAACCCAGTAGGCCACAAATAATGACACAAAAATTAGTCAGATAACAACCAATGAATTAAAGTACTCTATTATTCCAAAGTTCAAACTCTAAACATTTATTAAGGAATTTATAAGCAATATTTGGACATATAATTCCTTATCACTAAGCAAGATGGGACTGATGACTTTACACAACCCTGCATATATATAGACTAAGAACTTCTTGGCTCCAAGCTAGAATTCATCATGGCTTCCTTCTTGTTCCTAATAAAAGCATCAGATTTTTCATTTATATTAGTCACCAAACTGATACGTGGCCTCACAAGATCTGTTGAAGCAGGCTTCAACTCTCTGGCCTCGGGCTCTACATGAGATATGTTCAAATTTTCACTCACTATGTTCTTCCCTTTCTGCTTCCTTCTCTCTTCATCTGCAGCTACATCTTCCATGCTCACTATTTCCTTTGAGCTTTCCACAGTTTGATACTCTTGTTCATTGTTCATGATCTCTTGTGCATGAGCACCAGTATCCTTATCTTCCGAGACATGGACCGAAAGAACGATCTCGTCGACCGGAGTCCAGCTCTCAAAGAACTGATCATCGGTCTCCAAGAACTGGATCTGAATTTCTGAGCCTAAATCATTGGGAAGGGTGGCATTTAGGGGTTGCCGCTCTTCCATGGAACCCAACTTTACACGCTTTAAGCCACCAGCAATGAGGCTGTTCTTGATGAAGTTGAAGAGCCTGTGGCAAATGCCAAGAGGCAGGGAACCATCGTTCTTCTCAAGCATTAATGGATGTCTCAGAAACAGTGCTGGCTAAGAAAAGAACTTGGAAATTGGCTTAATGGGTCAAAGCAGGACGAGAGATTTCTATTTGAATGAATTGAGTACTGCAATCTTTGATTCCATACTTGGGATGTTGGGTAAAGAAAGAGTGAGAAAATTATCTTGATGAAAGCATTCAACCCAAAGAGGGATTGTCTCTTCTTCTTTTCACCTTTTTTAGTAGAAGGCTAGCAGAAAGCAGCCTCCCAGAATATCATGGGAAAATTCATTTGATACCATGGATTGCAAAGAGAAACTAGAGCTTTACCTTTGCTTCAAGTTCATTTATTCTAGACCCTGTTTGGATTGAGAGTTGAAATGATTTTAAATTAGTTGAATAAAATATTATTTTTTAATATTATTATTGTTTTAAAATTTGAAAAAATTGAATTGTTATTATATTTTATATTAAAATTTGTGAAAATTACGATGATGAAATTAGATAAATTGAGATCACTCTTCAATCCAAATAGGCCTGAGTCATGGCTGGCTACACCTGGTCGGAGCTTTGAGGAACCATTAACGAAGTGTTGCATGTCTGTTTTATAATTAGATACTCATTGTCTAAGGCAGAATCTTATTTCCTTATCTTTAAGTAAATGCAATCATGGAATCAGCTTATTTTACTGTTTTTGGTTGTCTTTTACAGCTTATCTGGGGGCCGGATGGAATAATAGAGGTTTTTCTTTCTTTCTTTTTTCTGTTTTTTTGTTTGGAAGATATTCATTCAAATTTCATTCCCCTATATATTTACCAAAATTAGAATTTTAAATTATTGAACACTAGTAATTGTAACAAGAGTGCTGTTATTGGGTTATCTGAAACTTACCTCTTAGATGACCCTATTGACGTGTGGTGCCATGAGGCTTATTATAAAAAAAATACATTCAAAACAAAAGGATGTCCGAAAACACAAAAGAGGAAAACTAAAACATTAGGTTTCCTCTACCCGTTTTGTGTTTTTCTTTTTTCTTTTTCTTTTTTAAATAAATCATTGGATGCCACGTCAAAAAGGTCATCTAAGCGATAAATTGCATATGGCCAGTAGCATTATTCTTGTAATAATTATCTAATGAAAATGATATTTTAAAGCCCATCACAATAAAATACAATTCACGTATAAAAACAAAACTACTTTTAAAAAAATAGCATAATAGTAATATCTTTCCACTCTTCGTTTAAAACTTCCGAAAAAGATAAAAGGCAGAAAAAATGGAGACCATGAAGGATGGATAGAGAGAAAGGAGAGATTAATAATAAAGGTTGATGGAGATAAATATTGACAAAGGAAGACAACTAAGTTACCCGCTACATCAAATTCCATACCTTTTAAATCGAATCTGGTTTGGCAAATTGGGAGGGTTTTGCCTAGGAGCTGGAAGAGTGGAAATTTGGTAAAAGGGGCCTAGCAAATTGTGGAGAAAACATTTTTTATTGACGAGAAAGAGGAGCAATTCATCTAATTTGTTCAGTTTTTTTTTTTTTTTTCTATGATTTGGACTTGGTTGCTGTTAGGAGCTGGAAGAGTGGAAATTTGGTAAAAGGGGCCTAGCACTTTGTGGAGAAAACAATTTTTATTGACGAGAAAGAGGAGCAATTCATCTAATTTGTTCAGTTTTTTTTTTTTTCTATGATTTGGACTTGGTTGTTGTTAATGCATAAAATTGCACAACAGGCTGGAATGGAAGGAAGAGTCATCCTCAACCCACGAAAGTGATTCAAGCCACGTTGGTGCGATCGAAAAGCCCACGAATGTGGTTTGGGCGTTGATACGGTGCTCATACATACATCTATGAGAATGAGAATGAGAAATAAATAATAAAATATAAATAAAGGTTGAGATACAAATTTATGTGGTTTAGCATAAAAGTTTACGTTCGCAGGTCGTTTGGGGGAGAAATCCACTATGTTGGTGAATATACAGTCTCTCATAGTCTCACATATCTCTCAATATAATGGAGGAATTTTTAGAGAATCTGGAGGTTGAAGAAGATGGCTTGCTTCTAGAGAGAGGAGCTTTGAGGAGTCATCATGCCTAATGGACTCTTTTCAAATTTGAGGAGACTCTTTCCTTTATAGAGGTATCTTTCATTCCTTTGAGTAATTAAGTCACACTTGCTTTACAACACCCTTTCTTTTTAAGTTGTCAACTTGCCTTATATCTAGACTTCATTCTTGGGCTTGATTCCTGGCTATTGACTTTATCCCTAATAGATGCCAGTGATTCTTAAGGTTGTCTGTTCAACAAGAGAGCTTTGAGAATCTTTAAGCCAATAATCAGTAGAAAAAATAAATTCCATTAAGTTTTTCTGTGTGAAAAAATAACTGTTAATTGAGCGTTCAAATAGTTGCATGTGACTGTTTATGTAATGAGCATAAATTTTTGTTGATAGTAATGTTTTTTGTTTGATGGCATTAGTGGATGTTTTGCCCCTTAAGGCGATTTTCTGTTGATCTTGATGTTAGAGTTGGTTTGCTGTAACCTACGCTAAATGGCCAAGGAGCCCATCGAACCCTAGGTCCATATTAGGAAGTTACCGAGCCTATTGACTTGTTCTTGAAAGTAACCCGCTCGTAGTGGTTGTGGAGCTCGAGAGCTTATTTCCGAAGGTAACCTGCTGGCAGTGGTTATGGCACCAGTAAAAAGGCATGCGGCTTTAAGGGGCGATGGTCGGAGTAGTCAAGGAAATGTCATTGCTAGTTGATCACTAGCGAATCAAAAGACTCGACTTTGTGGGCGAGAGTTGAAGTAGTCAAGGGATTGTCATCGATCATCGTTCTCCTTGCGAGTTGAGGGACAAGGCTTTGTTTGCGAGGTTCGAAGCAGTCAAAGGTTTGTTATCGATCGTTATTCACCATGCGAGTCGAGGGGTTCGACTTTGTGGGCAAGGGTCAAGGGACTGTCATTGCCCATTGTTCACCATGTGAGTTTAGAGACTCTACTTTGTGTGTGAGGGTTAAAGCAATCAAGGGATTGTCATCGCCCATTGGTCACCAAGCGTGAGTGCAAGGGCACTCGACTTTGCTGGAAGAGCTGCTCGATTGTGCTACTGTTGTGGGAGATAAGGGCTCATCGGTGCTACTTTTCGAGCTCAACCGCGTTGATGTGGCAAAAGATATACTTGACTGCGTTGCATTGGTAGGAGGCGTACTCGACCGCGTAGTTGTCGTAGAAGATAGGGTTCAACCACGCTACTGTGGTGGGAGGTAGGGCTCGACTGCACTACTATGGTTGGAGGCATACTCGGTTGTGATGAGCCAAGTGGCGTGATGTCTAGTTAACATCCAATTCCTGCAACGCAACCTCCTTGTTTCATCTATCTGCTTTGGTACTCCCAATCCATTTGGCTTTACGTTGCGTTACGCAAAGAGTGGTCGTCGGTGAGAGTGTTAGGCGAAGACCATTGTTCATGTATCTTCCCGACTCGCTTATTTGCCGTTATATCCCATTTGTGTTAGTGTGTGTAGCCTTACTGCTTGCTTTTTATTGCCTCCCATTGCATGTGTCGCATGACTTCCGCCAACCTTGCTCCATTTGTATGCACTGATCATAAATTATGGTGGGCCTATTGCTCGCGGCATTCCTCTCTATCCATGGCTTCCATCCATTGGTTTCTTGTTTATGTCCTTTTTTTAATCCTTCATGGGCAGCTTATGGTGGTGAGCAGCGTGATTTGTTCGGGTGCCATGTGGCATGCTTCTTCCTTTTAATCCCGATAGTCTCAGAGTCATATGTAAACCTCCTTAGAATGGAGGTGATTACTGCAAGACCACTATCTTTTGGAGAATGCAAGATCTTCCTCGTTGTCACCAAATCCCTACGACTAGAGGCCCATGTAGTAGCTGGGCTCATAGGAAAGGTACGTTCCATAAACTATGGCCGAGCCCAATGTGGTTGGATGCTCATGGCGAGATGGTTGTTCGCCACAAAAGGTGACAAGTTGGGTAAGCTTGGGCTTGTCTGTCCATGGCAAGATAGTTGCTCCCTTTTCCATTAACGAGCTCCTTACTTGCTACAGGGGTGGCGATGGACCTATGTTATGCTTATTGCCAGCCAAAAGCAACAGTGTGTTTGTTGCCCATCATGTGAGCTGCTGGGAATTGGCAGACGCGCTGCTCACTGCCAGGGGGGCGAGCAATATCGCCACAAGGAATGTTCGTGGCGGGCAGGGCCTTGTGGCAAGGAATAGTGAGGAACCAACTCGAGGAGTGGCAAACTGGTCAATTTAGCTTGCTCACCCAAGGTCACCATTTTGCTAGCCAGTGCGTTCTAGCGTGGTAAGACAGTTGGAATACCATGGTGGCCTCAACGAATACCGATGAGCAGGCGTCGTGCCCACCAACATCCTCACAATACTGGGGCGATGTATATGCCTAATGGGTCTTGTCCCTATCAAGTCTTCACTGCGAGATAGGCCCAACGTCGATGACAAAATTTGTCTCCAATTGTTTCTGGTTTGCCTGAATGTGACCCTCGTGAAGGCCGACGTCTTTACACGTTCTGTGAGGTATGCCTGTCGAAAACCAACTCTGCACAGCACATTTCATGGGGCCATGCAACATTCGCCGTCGAGACTGCAGTCGAGTGTGGTGATTTGATGTTGAGCAAGATTCCATTGTAAGCAACAGTGTTGGCATCAAGCATTGTGGTGGGCACTGGTGCCGATGGCGAAGAATTATGCGGCGAGGGGACCTCCTCATTGACAATAGAAAACGCCAACGGTCTAAATGGTGATCTCCCTCCATACTAGTTTGCGAGAAGGGATCAGTGAGGAACTCGTGATCGAGCTCTGTGAGGGTAGGCAAGCACAACCCATGCGGGTGCAGCGATTTCAAGTTCCTTGTGGGCGGGGAACACCATGGTGGCAACAAATACCACCAACGAGCCAAATGCCATGCTTAATTGGAGATAGAAGCCAACATCATGTAGCTAGAGTTGCCAGCGGCTTCACTCAGTCATGGGTGAGGAACTCTCATGGCTAACAAATGTGGTGGCATCAACCTCCTCTATGGCGAGCAAAGCTTCTGTGGGAGAGGAACACCTTGCTAGCAATAGAAAGCACCGGCCTTTTTGATGGTGGTTGCTAGTAGCCTCACTTGTCTCATGGTTGATTGGTGGCTTTTTCCCGTTCATTTATGAGCTTTTGGTAGCGAGGAAACGACGGGAAAGCTCCCATCGATGCTCTATTTGGTCGTCCAGCCAGGAGGCTGGGCCTAGGTTGCATCGTGCAAGGGGCTGGAGGGCAGCAAGCCCGCCACATGATGCGCCTAGGTGCACCTCAATGTGCACCCGTTGTGCATGGCATGCACATGCAACCCAATTCTTTTTCTTTCTTTTTTGTAACTAATCATGCATGTCCCATGTGTACAGTACACTCTTTGAACCCAATACATGCTCCTCTCGTCCTTTCCTTCTATTTAGTAGAACACTATTATTAACAAGATAAAAATAACAAGCAAAGATTTGAAAGGAAACTTATCTGCTTCTTCAGAGACAATCTCATAAGAAGGAGAATCATCATTTTCTCACTATTGGTATAGAGAATAAATCAATCACACACACGACGCTAAATGTTAATGCCTAAAATTGTTCAACAGGCCAAAACGGAAGGAAGAGTCATCCCCGGCTAACGAAAGTAATAGGGGGTGACGTTGGTGTGGTCAAAAAGCCCATTGACGTGGTTTGGGCGTCAATATAATACTCATACGTACATCCTTGGGAATAAGCAATAAATAATAATATATAAATAAATAATGAGACACGGATTTACATGGTTTGTGTGGAGGAGAGATCCATTGTGTTGGTGATTATACAGTCTCTCAAGCATCACATATCTCTTAATACAATGAAGAAATTTTTAAAAAATCTAGAGGTTGAAGAATATGACTTACTTCTAGAGAGTGGAGCTTTGTGGAGTCATCATGACTATTAAACTCTTTTCAAATTTGAGAAGACTCCTCCCTTTATAGATGTCTCTTTCATTCCTTAGAGTAGGCTTCGTTTGGATGCCAAACTCATCCCAACTCATCTCAACTCATCATTACAATTTTTTCAAATTCCAATACAAAATATAATAAATAATTCAACTTTTTCAAATCCCAAAACAACTTTAATATTTAAAAATAATATTCTAACAATATTTTATCTTCTCAACTCAACTCAACCCAACTCATCTCAACATCCAAACGCACCCTAAACCTATCTCTTGAGATTCTTTTTTTTTTTAATGCAGTCAACTTGCCTAATCTCTGGCTTGATTCTCGGCCTTATTCTTGGGCTTGGTTATTGGTTATTGATGGTATCCCAACAGTTGCTATAGGCCATGTTTGGTTAATTTTTTTTTAATTTCAACTTTAATCCTACCATCTTTCAATTAAAAAGAAAGAAAAAATCTATTTCAACTTTTCAATTTTTTTCGTCCAATTATTTGTATAAATTTTAATGAAAATTTAAAACGATAAAGAATAACCTTTACAAAAATGAAAATAAAAATTATCCTAAAATTAATATTCAAACAACTTTTTATTTCTATCTATTCACTTTCACGAACTTGAATATAAAAAATATTTTAAAAATAATTTATTTAGATTCTCCTATTTTATTCTCACAAAAAATAATAAAAAATACATCTAAAAATATTCAAAAACTCTAAAAGATTTATTAACCAAACATGCTTAAATTTGTAGTTAAACATTGCTTTTAGAAGGAAATATATAGAATTATTGTGGAGTGTGCAAGCGCCACAAAATTTTTTTTAAAAAAAAAATGACATTCATTATTAAAAAAATTAACTTTTTTCACCTGAGTCCAATATTTATTTAATTTTTTTAAAAAGATTTATTTTATGATTGTAAATATCATTTTTTATCAAATTAAAATGAAATATAAAATTTTTAATGATAAATAATTTATATAAGTTTCAAATAAATAAATCTCATTAAATTTTTACAAAAATTTAAAAAATATAAAAAAAAATTTTTTTTTATTAATATAACATACTTTTTTATAAAATATTTATATAAAACTTGTATATCTAAGATTTATATCTAACAATACGTGGCAGTGATGACGAAGTACAGCATTATTTTTCAGAAGTCAAACTCTCCTTAAAAAAAAAAATTTAAAGCCAATAATTATAGCCGGTTCGCTCTGTAAATTCATCAACCCGGGCCGGTTCAAGTTCTTCCCTGTCCGAAAATGACCACCTAGCGTCCTAGTGCGCATAACGCACCATGGTGCATCGTAGATTAATCTGGCTTTACCCACACACTTTATTTATTCATAATTCCAACCCCAAACCCACAATCTTGTTTTCGCGTTTTCCGATATTCTTAAGATTATCTGATTCCGTCCCTCCCTCTCTCTCTCTCTCTCTCTACCTCTCTGTATGTTTGTTTACTCAGAAGACAGAAACCTCAATTGATCGATCAGAGCCGTCATGGATTTTTTCAAATCTGTATTCGCCGACGACCCACCAGATCCTCCTAGATCCGAATCCGCGACTGAAGCGGCTAAAGAATCCGATCCAGATCCGAATCCCCCACTGGACCCGAGCCCCGAGGCACCCACTGCTGGTGGTGCTGGTGGGTGGAGCTTTGGGGGTCTGATCAACACCCTAAAGACCAGATCCGAGTCGGTCATCGATACCTACCGTCGCGACCTCCGGGAATTCGGTACGGGTCTGAAGAAGGAGATCGAGGTGGGCCAAGGCTCCTTGCAGAATGTCGGGCAAGTCATTGACGAGTTCGGCAGCACTGTTCTGAAAGGAACCGCTCAGATCATCTCCCAAGGTAAGGACGCGATCCTTTCCGTTGATCTCGAATCCGATTCCGATAACAACAGTGGTAGCAACCCTAATTATTATGGTACCCAACAGAGCTTAAATTCTAAGCCGTACAGTAGGTTTGACGCTCAGGTTCGTGCCATTCAGAGTGAGGATGGCACCTACTGTGAGGAACCTGAGGATTTGGATGATTACAATAAGTGGAAATCAGGGTTTGATTTCGGAGAGAAAAGTGAGGAGATTGAGGGATTGCTTGAAGAAAATGGGGCTTTGGAGAGTATCTACAAACGGGTTGTTCCCACTACTGTCGATAATGAGACATTTTGGTGTAGATATTTCTATAGGATTCATAAGCTCAAGCAAGCTGAGGATATGAGGGCTAATCTTGTGAAGCGTGCCATTTCCAGAGATGAGGAAGAGTTGAGTTGGGATGTTGATGACGATGAAGAGGAGGGGAGTGATATAGTGCCAAATGCAGAGATAATGAAGAAGAGGGAGGTGGGTAATGAAGATTTAAGGAGAACTGCGAGGGATGAGGTGTCGAATGTTGAGGTCGAGAAGAAGAGCTTGAATGTTGAAGAGATGGGCAATGATGGCGGACAGGGTAATGAAGTGATCAAAGGTCAAGAGAATAGGGAGTTGGATGGCAAAGGTGGTGAGAAAATATCCGAGGAGAGTCCTGTTGAGGATTTGCAAGGGCAGGTGGGAGAGAAGAGTTATGATCTAGAGGAGAGAAGGGAGGTAAGTGTTGAGGAATCGAGCGTTGATAAGGTGTCTGATGAGAAAGTACCTTCTACACAGGATGCTGAGGTGAATAAGAATTTAGCATTTAAATCTGATGAGAATGCGACTTCAGAAGGGAAGGCCGACTCCGGCGAGTCTTGTAAAGATAGTGAGTTTTCGGTGGTTTCAACCCAGACCTCAATGCCTGAGGAGGAAGACCTCGGGTGGGATGAGATCGAGGATCTTAGCAGCATTGATGAAAAGAAAGCGAATCATGGTGAAGGTGAAAGCCCCGACCGAACTGATGTGCGGAAGCGGCTGAGTGCTGCAGATGAAGAGGAAGACTTGAGTTGGGATATTGAAGATGATGATGAGCCTCCTAAAGCTTGATTCAACGTATACATTTATGTTATAAATATACCCATTTCCCATTCTGTTCTGTCTTCCTCTGTACATGTTTATGCAAGTCTGATATAGGTTGGGAACGACTCTCCTTTTCTTCTTTAATTGATTTAAAATGGAAACTATGATTGTGTCTCTTTCAATGTATGCAGTTGAAGCAGCTGTTTATAATGATATTACCTCATTCATTTGTAAGTCCGACAATGTTAAGTGAATTGTGGTACAATTACTGATCAGATTGGATCTGCGTCTAATCCAAAATTATAATGTGGTGTTTCTTCTGTTTCCTTCTCCCCCATCTTCAATTAGATGCTTGCATGAATAAGGGAAGATTGTTGATCTGGGAGTACGTCCTTCTAAATTGTATGGTTCTTGTGTGATTTTGGATGCGTTATTGTGAGGCCGTTAATTTACACCAAAATGTATGTTCAGGTGGCACTATATGTTACCACCCCATGGCGGTAGCTAAGAGCATCCTATTGGATTCCCATAAAATTTTTCATAATTTAACTAAAAAGTACATTTCTTAAATTTTTTTCTTAAATTTTACTCATCTTAAAAAAACTTTCTACATCTCATTCCCCATCCCTATCTCTATTCTATTAAATAATATTTTTCTTATTCTTTCTTTATTATTTATTTCTCTCACTTCCATTTACAATCTTAACTACTAACTCTTTTGTCTTATTATCTTCTTTTCAAATATCACATTCTACTAAATACTTATACGATTTTGAGTACCGAATATAGTATTATTTTTCAAACCGAAATACGTATTATAAAAATAATATTTTTTATCTTTTCTTCAACAGACACTTTTTTTATCTTCTCTCAAACAGTAATATTTTTAGTTTTTTCTCCAACAGATACTTTTTTTGTCTTCTTTCAAACGGTAACATTTTTTGTCTTGTCTCCAACGGACACTTTTTTTGTCTTCTCTCAAACGGTAATATTTTTTGTCTTGTCTCCAACGGACACTTTTTTTATCTTCTCTTAAACGGTAACATTTTTTACCCTATATGTAACGGTAACTTTTTCATCTATAAATACTCATTCTGCTTACACTCATATTCTCACAAACTCAAGTCTCATTTGATCTAAAGAATCGAAATTCAACAGTCTTCGCTGATATCCCACTCCCTTCATCAAATGGCTCGTACATTCTTTCGCAAATTGCTCACATATTTATCCTCTGAAGATGAGTTAGATGTTGTTTTTAATGACGAGGCTGAAGGACAATCAACGAGGCATCGTGGCAATCGTCAACGCCGTAAGTTCATTCGGTGTGATCATATTCAAGGACATGAGTGTCTTTTTCGCGATTATTTTGCAGAAAATCCAGTATATCCCTCGAATCTATTTCGAAGGAGATTTCGGATGAACCGTCCCCTATTTCTCCGTATTTTAAATGAGGTAGAGTCTTACGAGCCGTATTTTGTCCAAAGAAGAGATAATGCCGGAAGATTTGGTTTATTTTCTATGCAAAAAATAACCACAGCACTTAGAATGCTGGCGTATGGGGTTACTGGAGATTTTATGGATGAATATATACGTATTGGTGAAAGTACTGCAATGGAGAGTCTTAAAAAATTCTCTGAGACAATAGTCAGTGTTTTTTCAGATGAATACTTGCGGTCACTAAATGCCAATGATATTGCTCGATTGTTTGCGGTTGGTGAACAACGGGGATTCCCAGGAATGCTGGAAAGTATTGACTGCATGCATTGGAAGTGAAAAAATTGTCCTGCAGCTTGGAAAGGTATGTACTCCGGCCACATACGTGAACCAACTATTATTTTAGAAGCAGTTGCTTCATATGATCTCTGGATATGGCATGCATTTTTTGGTATGCCTGGTTCACATAATGATATTAATGTGCTAGAGAGATCTTCTATTTTCACGAAACTTGCCCAAGGGCGTGCTCCTTTAGTCAATTACACAATCAATGGCAATGACTACACTATGGGCTACTATCTTGCGGATGGTATTTATCCCAAGTGGCAAACTTTTGTGAAGACGATTCCATCACCGCAAGGAATAATAAGAAAAAAAACTTTGTGAAAGCACAAGAATCTGCAATAAAAGATATCGAGCGTGCATTCGGGGTACTTCAACAACGATTTGCAATCATTCGTGGACCTTCTCGAATGTGGAAAGTCAATGAACTAAAAAATATAATGAAAGCATGTATTATTCTACATAATATGATCATTGAAAACGAACGTGATGATAGTGAGGGTCCGAACATTGAGTATGATCAACTAAATGATGAAGTTCTAGAACTATCGCGCAATCATACAACTGAGCTGACAAACTTCATCCAGCGCCATCATCATATTAGAGACAGCTCGGCATATCATTAGCTCCAAACAGATCTAATTGAACATCAATGGTTATTATTTTTCCAACAGTAGACATGTCGCATAATGATTTTTTTTTTCCGCCATTGTAGTAGTGATAATATTTGAGTTAATTATGGTAATTTTATATTTCCTTCCTGTTAGTAGTGACTATATTTGAACGTGCTCTATGTAATAGTTTTTGAAATTTTAATGGCCAATTTTCACAATTTGAAAATTTAAATATACTAAATCGCGAAATAAAGTATTAAAATGTCTTACTATTAATAAAATTGTCATACATCATTGTTTGGAACATAAAATTAAGAAATAAACTATGAAAAAGTCCTAAATTTTGTATCAGTCATTATGTACAGTATCATTACGTCTCGCCATGATTTTCCTCTGCAATCTCTCGAAATATATGCGCTGCAGTGCTGGCATGGCACTAATGTCCATTATCATAATGCGCTGATCTGCTTCCTTCTTAGCGAGCTCTACTTTCTCTTTCTCCAACCTCAGTTTTTCAACCTCCAACTTCAGTCTTTCATCCTTTTGCCGAATTTTATTTACCTCTTTTTCTTTGTCATATTCCATCTTCTCGGCCTTGAGGCGATAAAACTCTTTCTCCTGAACACGAGACTCCTTCAAAAGTGAATACTTCAGCCTGCTGAGATTTGCGCTCTCTTCTCTTGCCACGCCTTTGGCCTTTTTTTTTCCTTTCTCAGCTTTCCTTCCCAGTGGTCGGTCTAATTCAATCACTTCATTATCCATCGCATTATCTGGCTCGTCAATGTTTTATGAATCTACCGTCTTAGCGCCCGAACATCGAGTCGGGGTTGGGGACAGGGACATCGTCTTCCGTCTTTTTGGATCCTCCTTTATGGAACGCCAAATCCATTTAGGTTGGTCTTTCAAAAGGTGCCAACAATGCTCGAACTGGAAGGAGCATTTCTCCAACGCCTGGTACATAATCTTGGCCTTGTCAAACTAGCATGTCAACAAAAAAATAAACTTGTTAATTGCAAGTAAAAAAAAAAAACTAATTATTCGCAAAAAAATAATAGTATGGATTTTTACCTTGTCTTATTCGGTCAAGCCACTCTGATTCAACCTTTCAATCTGGGCTAGTTTCGCACAAAATTTATTTGTCGCCTTTTGAATAACCGACCACCGATGTATTAAAGACTTAATTGTCCGATCATTTGTGGTTTCTTTGTATTGCTCGAAATATTCATAAATTTTTTCCCATAGTTGGGAGTGTTTTTGGTCTGTTCCCTGGACGACATCAAGGCTACAATTAAGCAATGCGGAGACAAGTAACTTGTCTTCTTCAGGGGTGAAGTTCGCACCCCTAACTGATTTCCTAACTCCAATAGGATCGTTATGGGGTAGGGGTGGAGAGTCATCAACAGTCATAGGAGAGTTTTGATTTTGCCTACTGTAAGTAGGATCTAATTAAGGATCTTGACTTACGAGGTTGGTGAAGTACATATGTCTAGGGTCTTGTGAATCCATATCTAAAAACAAACTAAAATGTTAGACTTTGTAATTATGAAGTTTGGGGTTATTTCAACCTTGGCTCAAGAACCGAATGGTGAAATATAACGAAATATGGTTACCCTCTCATGACTGCACCACCGGTTGCCACTACTTGTTTGCCGTCCGAGTTATCCCGCCATTGAGGATATGACCATAACTTTTCAATTATTCCCCAATACGGTTTGTCATCATCACAGCCGAGGGGGTATTAATTTACACATTACATTTCTAGCATAAAATAACACAAAACAATGACATAGGAAAAAGTAACTGCACATAACTGACTAATTATGATAATTAACACAAAATAACAACCAAACAACATGTAAATCAAAATAATGCTAAATAAGAGCATTCCCATTGGATTCCCTATAGAATTATAGTAATAAAGAATAAATGGGGCTCAGAATGGTTGAAATATTGACAGCATGCATAAGCAAAGAGCCATCACATTGAATAGATGCAAAACCCCACCCAAACGTCCATTGCCTTTTCTGGAAAGTACCAGAAACTGCAATATGACAATTCGGATGAGGATTACCCCCCAATATCGATGGGGCCCTATAACATATTCTATTAACCCACATTATAACACCATCATCACAGTCTAATAACAGTCCCCTCCCCCGAGAGATTCGAAACACTGCAAAGGACCCAACAAAACAACAAATTAATGAATGGATAACCACAAGCAATGATAAATCACATTCCATAACCACAAAGTCCACCACATTCTACTCAAAACCAATAACTCCACAAATTCGATAAACACAAACTCCACCAAATTCTCGTCAAAACCAAAAATCCCACACATTCCATAACCACAAACTCCACCAAATTCTTCTCAAAACCAAGAACCCCACACATTCCATACTCACAAACTCTACCAAATTCTCCTCAAAACCAATGGGAGAAACAATGGAAAACAGATTATCAACATCTCAAATTAAACTAGTGAACTCGGCATGGAAGAGCAGTGAGAAACAGAAACAATGACACAAACAATGAGAAACAGAAACAATGACACAAGCAATGAGAAACAGAAACAATGAGAGAAACAAAACCAACAGAGTACTTAAAAAAAAACCAAGATTATCGTAACTTCAGTTTATCGACAGCCAAGCACTCAAGAGAGCCAAAATAATACAGAGAAGTCAATGGCAAAGCAAGAAAAAAATGAGAATCGGTTTCCTCAAACAGAGCCCAAAAACATAAATCTAAACTAGAGTGAAAAAAATAAACGAATTGCAAATCAGCTCCATGCAATCCCAGTATTTTCTTGGCAGCCAAACAGTGAGGGAACAATCCAAAATAATACAGAGAAATCAATGGCAAAGCAATAATGGTTTTTGAGAATCGGTTTCCTCAAACACAGGTGGAGAAATCATAAATCTAAACAAGAGTGAAAAAAATAAGACACGATGCAAATCAGTGAAGCCTTCCCAGTGTTTTCTCGGCATCCAAACAGCCTCAGAGAGCCAAAATAATAGAGAGAAATCAAAGGCAACACAAGAATAAAAATGAGATCCGGTTTCCTCAAACAAAGCCCAAAATCATCAATCTAAACGAGAGTGAAAAAAGAATGGACAAAATGCAAATCAGCTCCACATTCATAGTATTTTCTCAGTAGCCAAACAGCGAAAAGAGCCAAATACTTATAGAGAAATCAATGGCATCGCACGTCCAAAAATGAGAATCAGTTACCTCAAACAAAGCCCAAACGATACCAATCGGCTTACCTTCATCATGGCGTTGGGAGGAATCCAAATGGGAAGAGAGAAACAGAGAAGCCATCGAGATATTCTAAGAAAAATACAAGAAATTGAGGGAAGAGAGAAACGGTTTTGATTTTGAAGATTCTAGTTCAAACTTACAAAAATCTTCGATTGAGAGGTGCTGCGTTCGTGCGTGTTGCGAGGGAGGGGCCAACCGAAGAGTGGGTTTTCGCGGGACGAGTCGAAGCCGAATGGGATGGGGATGTATAGTAGTTCCCCATATATGGGGACCGATTGTACATACTCGCAAATCAAACCATAAAATGAGGAACCTGATGGGGATGCATTATTCTCCAAAACTGCATAATTATCCTTAAATTATGGGGATGGGGGAGAGATGAGGAACCGAATGGGGATGCTCTAAGTAGTCTTTGGGTTACTCTCTAGTGGTTTGGCATGTCTTAGGCTCGAATCATATAACTTTAGACTATTGGCATTAGCCGCCTAAGGATCTATTGAATTCTTTAGCACTCGTTTGAATTTAAAGAGTGTTTCATCTCATCATTACAATTTTTTTAAATTTTTATATAAAATATAATAAAAATTTAATTTTTTTAAATCTTAAAATAATAATAATATTAAAAAATAATATTCTAACTATATTTTATTTAACTTTTATCTAAAACTATCTTATCTTATCTTAATATCCAAACAAGTCCTAGTGGAATTGAAGCTAATCTATGGCTTAAACCTGATTTGATGGTCATTTAGGTCTTTCTTACTTGGTTTCCAGCTGGTAGAGCACTATTATGGTCAAGCCGAGGTAGGAAAGTCACCTTCGATTGCCTTCTGGTACCATTTTTTCCTAAAAAGAAGTAATGTGATGCAATGTGTTATGATAAAATGTGTCATAGTAATTGGATGATATAATTCAAGACAGAATACTATTGTTTTTCTAGAGGAAAATTATTGCTTAGGCCCTTAGGGTTTTGGTTTTTTACAACCTTGTACATGCATTTAAAAAGTTTCCAACTTGTCCTCGTAATTTAAGTGATATTTTAAATTGCTCCCTCTATCAAAAGTATGTGAGTCTAGTCACGAAAAAGAATAATATTACTCTCATCGTTTTATTTTATCGTTTTATTCTATCATTTTTATTTTTTAAAAGTATGTCAGTCTAGTGATTAAGAAAATATTTTTTAATAATATTATAATTATTTTATTTTAAATATTAAAAAATACATGTATAGAAAAAAAAAATTCTTATAACTAACCATAGCTCCCAGCTACCGTAACTGTAGCATTATCCCACGAAAAATGATATGGAACATAGCGGGTATGTAATATAACCAATCAAAATAGGATACGTGTCAATCTATACACAGTCAACTTATACAAAAATAAAAATCCACAATCAGCATGCTCAGCGACAATAAATATTCATTTAATAACAACGAATCTCAGAGACTGCAAATGCAGGTGCCTTTTTATTCGGTCAAAGCTCATACTTGTGTAATCCGTCCTCATTAGACCGATGAGAATAACATTTACGTAGATTCTGTAAACATCGCCTAATTTTTTTAAAAAAGTAAATAAATATAAAATTTAGATAAAAAAATTATTTTTTAATAATAAATTTTATTTTAAAAAAAAAAATTATACATATTTACACACTATCTAACATTGTAACCCATGTCAAGCCATTTATAAATATCGAACATCCACCTTATTTAGGGGCCTAAAGGCGCTGCTGATAGCTGCCTAAGGAGTGTCCACCAACAACTACCCCTTGGTGATCCTTTAGCCATCTCGAGCTGCACAAAGTGGTGTCATTGAGCGGTAAACACTCCTCCTCCTCCTTCATATTTATGTTGACGGTAGGGTTGAACATCGGACGGTCCGGACCGAAAAAACCAGACCGAACCGGTCAATTTGGACCGAATATATTCGGTCCGGTCCACGATCTATAGGTTTTTTGGACCGGACCGGATCGAAGTACATAATTTATATATATTTTTTATAATTTAGATATATATAATTAATTATATAAATTTCATCTAATATAATCTTATCACTAACTAATATATAATTATACTATATTATAATTAAGTATAGACTATAGTTATACTTATACAATTATACTTATACTAATATTACTCATATATAGCTATACTATATTATTAATAGTCTAATACTTTATACTAATACTATTATATAGTTATATTAATAGTTATATTAGTTGTTATATTAGTTATACTATATTATAGTGATTTATTATAACTATATTATATATTAATATAAGTTATAGTGATTTAGTATAACTATATAATATAATAATATATTAGTATAAGTTATAGTAGTTTAGTATACGTATAAGTTATAACCTAATTTATTACAAATTTATTAATCATAGATTCATAGAAATTTAGAATCATAACCTAATTAATCATATTTAGTATCAATGTATTAATATATTCTTTAATGTATTACTAATACTATTAAGTATTAAGAGTTATAGTATAAATTATAATATATGTATAATTTATAAATTTATAATAGTATGTATAATTAAATATTTTATTCTTATTTATAATAGTATGTTAAGTATGTATCTTTCTAAATTATGGATGTAATATGTATGGATAATTAAATTATTTATGCTTATTGCTTCATATACAAAATGTTAAAAGTAGTATATGGCTCATTATGCATTAACATACTTTAAGTTAGTAATAAAGTAATAATTAACATCATCAATAATGTAATTTTCATCTAATTTATTATCATTGACCATATAAAATATTTTTTTATTGAGTTTGTTACATAATCCACATTAATAAGTCACTTAGTTTAATTTAATATTGTAAATAAATTTTTTTATTAATTGATTTTAAAAAAGAAAAAAAGAAGAAGAAGGCTGGACTGAATGGACCGAACCGGATCGGATCGGACCGGACCAATAGGCCCGGTCCGGTCTCCTTGGGTGTTCGGTCTGGTCCGGTCTAGCAAAAATGATGGACCGAAAACTTTCGGTCCATCGCCGAACCGGACCGTGTGCACCCCTAGTTGACCGGGAGTTTTTAAATTTTCTATAAGCTCACTACAAGTATAACATATGCCCTCTTGTGATCACTTATTCTAGTAGTAGTCATCTTCTAGGTCAATATTTTAATACTAGATATATTTTTAGATTGTACAAGTCTTGTGCACTTCAAAAAAAAGTGGATCTACTATTAAAAAATAATTTTTTTATTATAAATCCTAGATTTACCCACTTTTCTTAAAGTGAGTGTGTGGGACTTGCACACGTTAGGACTACACATTTCATCTCTCTATTTATAATTGAATTAACAAAGTTCTGATGGAAGGATTGATTTGGAAAATAGTAATGTTAGATACAATCCTAAGACGTGCAAGTTTTGTGCACTACTTTTGAAAAAAAATAGAGTCCACCATTAAAAAAACAAAAACTTTTCTTGCAATCGGATGGGGGAACTGCGGCACAAGCAGTGTCCACGTGGAAAAAAAATGGAATGGTTTGTTTCATTCACAAAAATCAAAACGCACCATTTGAAAAGAAGCTCATGCATTTTCAAAGTCTCTCCCCTTCGTTTACTCCCATCTCCTTCTCCGATCTATTCCTTATCCTATTCGTTTTCCCCCATCTCTTTCTCCCCTTTGTGTTCCCCTTTCTCTCCAAGGCCCCATCTCCTTCATTAGCTCATTCATGTTTTCTCCAACATTCGAGCCTTCGTTTTCCCCCTTCAAACCTTCAAGATATCGACAAGGCCCCAAACCCTAACAAAAACTTAGCCCCTTCTCCTTCATCCTGAAACCCTAACCCTAACCTAGCCCCTTCCTCTTCCTCTTCATCCCGAAACCCTAACCCAAACCCTAACCTAGCCCCTTTCATCCTGAATGTAATAACCCTAACCGAGCCCATTCTCCTCCATTCCCCTTCATCCTGAAATCCTAACCCTAACTTAGCTCATTCTTCTTCATCCTAAAACCCTAACCATCACTGAACAACATCGTTTCCTTCTAGTTCCCGACCTCCCCCTTCTCCTTCATCGCGAATGGGCACTAGGCAAATGACTAGTCGAGAAGCTGAAAGCTTGGTAAGCTCTCTCACTCAACTCTAAAAAGTAATGATTTTTAATCTAGTAAGCTCTCTGATTTATAAGACCATTCTTAAAAGTGAGATACCTCACATCTGATGATTCATTGTTTCATTTGTATGTTTGAGTGTACAGGATCTTTCAAGTAATGCAGTTGCTTTGCGAGTTCCCCTCAGAAGTTGAAAAACTTTTCTTCTTTCTGGTTTGGATTGTCACCTTAATGTCATTTCTTCGGCCCTAGGTGGTGTAGAACTTTGTTATTTAATTTTTGGATGAAATCATATATGGATCTGTTGTTGAGTTCTGTGTTTTAATTTCATGAATGACTTCGATTGCATCCATTTTTTGCATGTTCAGATTGAAGTTAGCTACTTCCCTAGGTTAGATTGTTTTGTTTATATTCTTGGATTGTTATGGACTCACGATGTGCCACGTTCTGTTTAAATTTCTGGATTGTAAGGATTTTTATAGATTTTTTAGTATTGTTCTTTTTTTATTTGTACTGTTTAGATTCTTGGATTGTGAGTAAATGTCACAATTAGATTGTTGTATTTATATTCTTGGATTGTTATGGACTCACAATGTGCCACGTTATGTTTAAATTTTTGGATTGTGAGGATTGTTATGAATTTGTTAGTATTGAGCTCCGAAAGAGAGCAAATGAGATCGAGAAGAGAGAGATGATGCTATCCAATAGAAATGAGGAGATTATGAAGGAATTGGTGCTTGTAACGTTCACGCACACTATTCTAGTATATTGGGCTTTTACGATTGTTAATTCATGTTATTTGATAGGATCTAAGTGATTTTGGCTTGTGAAGTGTGGCTTTCACGCACACTATTCCGGTATATTGGATTTTTACGATTGTTATTTCGTGTTATTTGATAGGATCTAAGTGATTTCAATTGTATGTCCACGTTTGTAATATATATTTTAAAATTGATAGTTAGTCTATAACATCTACTTTAGCTATTGTTAACAAATGTATGATAGTTAGTCTGTAATATATTCTGAAATCAGGTTATGGTCTATAATAGTTAGTTACAGGTCATGTTAGTAATGAACTTTTGCCATTTAATCAATTCTACTTGCAATTCTGGCAATGAGTTATATGTAATTTTATTTGTAGGCAATTTTATTTGCATTGGATCATATAATTACATCCCTCGGTTGCATAAATAGAGATGAAAACAAGGAAGTCCAAAACTTTATAATTATATATAGCAGGGGAGTCCAAACTTATATAATTACAATTTTATAGAGATGAAAACAAAGCATAAATCCATTGGTGCTTCATAAGTTTTACCTCTAAAACTATATAATAACACACTTGCCTCCAACGCATGGTCAAAGTATGGACATACTGCAGCTACATTTTGACACATGGTTAAATAGCAATGTTTTTATATAAGTTTAAGCATGCATGGTCAAAGTGTGGCAACCTGATAGAAAACATTGCATACTCAAGACAAACAAAAACCTTACAAATCTGTGTTCTTGGCCCAAAAAATATAAATAAAACTAAGGAAAGAAAAATAAAGACAATTCCAATGCAATATAAAGAATTTTATCATCCAGAAACAAAGCATACAATCCAAAATACACAAAAGTTCTACACTATCCATTCAATACACCCAATGATTTACAATGCAATATACAAAACTTCCATTAAAAAACAAAGCATACATTCCAAAATGATGATAAATTCTTAGATTGTCATATTACACTTCCAACTAATAAATCAACCCTGAAAATACGCAAAAGAATTACACTTTTTCATTCAATACTATAACACCCTGCTCATTTCTTCCTTTTGACGTAAGCAATTACGTTTGATGCGATGGTCCGCCCCTCCTCTCTAGCGACTACGAGTCCCGTTATGCGTGCTAGATCTCGATAGCGTGTTTTTAAAGATATTATGTGATTTCTAAAACTAGTTTTGTGTTTTAAAGTTATAGGTATTTTAAATGGGATATTCCCATCGCTATTTAACTAAGTAATATTTTAAATAACTCAATTATAATATCTTTGAAGAGTTCCAAAAATATTATAATTGTGAAAAATCATTTTATATAAATGATTTCAGTTATTTAAAATATTACGTGATTTAAATTATGTTGGAATCTTTAATTAATTTAATGGTTTTATTCTCTTAAATATGTTAACTAAGACTTCATCATTTTATTAATGATGAAGGAATATTATTTTAAATAATATTCTATCTTAATTCCTCTCAGTGCTTTTAATTAAGTTAATGTTTACTTATTTTCAAATCAGTATTTAAAACCACCGTTAGATCGTTTTGTAGATCCAAAGACGTTGGATTTTAGGATAAAACCCCAACCCTCTCTTTCTCCCTCACTTTTCCCTAGCCCTCTATCTCTCCTCCTTCTCCCTCAGCTTGCACAGTACACAGCTCTCCCTCTTTCACCGATCCACTCCATCGCACAGCCTAGCCCCGCTGTGCGCTGGTAGGCCTCACCGCTGCCACCATCAGCTCCACCTCCCTCAAGCGAGCTCCCCCATCCAGGTCTTTCTCTCTCACACACACACTCTCTCTCTTCCCGCTAGCCATGTAAAGCCCGAATGGGCTTGGTGCTCACTGCACCGCCGTGCGCCGCCCAAGGGCGCCACCACCTCCACGGTAGCTTCCCCTCCCAACAGCCATCATCCTCCAGCAAGCTCAACCTCCACCATGTAGCCACCTTCCTCCCATGCACGAACGTAGCTTCCTCCATGCACAAGTTCACTGTGCATGCCCCTAACGCCACCGTGCGCTGCCACCTAGGCCATCGAACACCACCACGACCACCCCCTAGCCTCCCCCTTCCTCCTCCCTTGGTCCCATGGCCAGTAGCCCCCTCCTCCACCTCACGGTCTCCTCCTCTCACATGCACGAGTCTCCTCCCCTCCATGCACAAGTTCACTGTGCATGCCCCTAACTCCGCCGTGCACTGCCACCCAGGCCATCGGACACCACCACGAGCACCCCCTAGCCTCCTCCCTTGGTCCCATGGCCAATAGCCCCCTCCTCCACCTCACGGTCTCCTCCCCCCCACCACCGTACGCCACCACCCACAGTGTCTAACCACCACATCCAGCCTCCTTTGGCCACCATTGACCTATCTCGACCACCCATGGCCTTGATCTGCCACCCATGCATGCACACTCTCTCTCACGGGCTCTCCTCCACCTCACGGCTAGATCCATCACCGTGGATTGCCGTACCGCCCTCACCGAGCCACCACGACTCCATCAGCAGCCTCCCTTGGCCTAACCACCACTTTATGTGGTGGACAACCACTACCCACGGTGGACAACCACTGCACATGGCTGATTGCCACTGTACACGGCTAGATCTGCCGTGTTACACCCTTTGCCACCACCACAAGGCCACCATGAGCCCTTCTAAAACCACACCTAGCTATCCATATGCCCAAACAGTCACCATACGCAGTGTAGCCACCCCGTACGACCTTTTCGGCGTCTTCAACCGAGGCGATCAGCCAGCAACGCACAGGTTATCCCGTCGATGGTATAGCTCTCTATCCCTCGTTATTTATATTAGATGCTAGCTGGTTGGTTAGGTTGTGGACTGTACTGTTAGTATTGTAGAGTTCGCTGTGTAGTCTAGTCATGTGATGTGCTGTGTATGTGAAGTGTTAGGCTTAGTTGGGGAGTGTGCTGTGTAATGGTGGACTGTGCTATGAAGTGTGGTTGTGGTTTATGGGCGGTATTAGTGATGTGGCCGATAGTCTGAGGTGACGAGTGTCGCCATGTAGTCGACTTATGGTTGAGAGTATGTGCGAAGTGGCTGAAAAGTATCAGAGTAGTGCAATGGAAGCATGACTAGGCCATGTCACAAAGTGACATGGTCAACCAAGAAGTCGTGCTGTGATGAGTTAGGATATATGTGAGGTGACGTGATAAGGTCACAGTGTAATTTGGGAATAGTCTAGGGCTATAATGTGACGTGAGTGTAGTAATGAATGGAGCTTATCATGTTAAGTGTTGGGATGAACTATCAAGAGGTACGGGTAGCATGAGGAGTCGTGCTAGCCGGGTAAGAGAAGGTTGGTATCGGAGAATGGCGCTTGTCCATACGAGCCTGTGATCAATATATTATATGTTGGTCTTAGGTGATAAGAGGGGTAAGGTACGTGTGTAGTCGGTTAGACACATGTGCTGGAAGGATTTACCGTATGTGATGGTGATCTGTCCTAAGTATGGTTACACGGTGCTTAAGCCTCGGAGTGGCTTAAAGCCGTGTGACATGTATGGATGGTCATGAGGATTTAGAGTGAGCTAAGATACATGAAGGTATTGACGAATGTATTGTCTAAGATTGGGATGCGTGACTTAGTCGGTCTAAGTCATGCATCGGAATGTGGTTAATGAGAAGAATAAGACAGAGGTCTTAGTGTCTTAATCCTAAGGTGAATCATGGGTTCACCCGAGCGAGTGGGTTCACCCTAGCGAGTAAATACTCGAAGTAGAACATTGAGTTGGAAGAGATAGTGACCGTGAATGGGTCATCGAAGGTTTTATCGCAATAAAGGATATGTAAGAGCACGAGATAGAAGGAGAGTGTTCTATTTCTAGTTCAATTGCTTATGTACTAGATAGAGAATAACGCTAAGGTTATGTGTATGCATACAGGTTGTCATCTAACACGCACATGAATGGACTGCATGGTATGAAAGTGGCATGGAGTCCAGATAAGTATTATGTTCATAGCCTTCTAGAGTTTTCTAAAATGTACAAAAAAGAAAAATAAACACTTTCTCTTTTGAAAACGAAGAAAAAAATGATTTCTCTTTGAAAATGCAAACATTTTACGAAAAAACACAATAAGCATGATGTTTTTAAAGTATAAGTATGTACGACCCTCTTTGGCAGCCCCTTTTCACTCATCCAAAGTATTAATTTTACGTGTGTAAATGGATGACTATAAGCAGTATCTATTGTCTGTATTTTTCATGAAAAGACATGTCATGAAAGATGATTTTCAGGCTCATGCCCCCAAACGACGTTTTCTCATGAAATGATGTTCTCATGAAAGGACTGATAAATGAAAAGAAAAGAAAAGAATAAAAGTTCATGCTCATGCACATGACTGAATGGAATGAAAGCTCCAGCTCTTTAGAGCTGACATGAAATGAACGAATGAAAAGAAAGAAAGGCATGAAAGCATGAATGTATGAAGATACGTAACGGCCATATGAATGAAAGGGGTACCCAATGAATGAATGGGAGATTGCAATGCCGGGTAGTAGTATCTGGTAGTACACCCAGTGCTGCATCCTGATGGAATGAGATTCCAACCTGTGGCCATGGGCGAATCCATTTTCCATAGGGCCGCTAACCCTAGCACACAGGGCGTAACAGTGTGCACTGGCCTATGAAAGTGAAAAAAAAAGAATGTATAAATGCATGACATTCTTTAAGAAATGAAGGCATTGACGGAAGAAACGTTTTACGAAAAGAAAACCATATTCTTTTAAAGAAGAAAAGCCTCATCCAGTGATGTTTCCAAATGAACGCATGTATGCATGTACGTATAGTATGTATGGAATGATAAATGCATGATTGAAAACCTACGTTGCTATATTTTAATTGTATGAAGTAATGCTTACTGAGTATTCGACTATTTTTAATTTTTATGTGTCCCTCCCTCCCACAAGAACTGAATGAGCGGTACGCTTCAAGACCGGTACGACCAAAAGGAAAGAGCACGAAAGTCTAGGCACGAAAGTCTTAACTGTATAAGAGGCTTTCTTATTTTAAGATTTATATTTTTCACTCTTTACCTCTTTTATTCCAAAAGTACATTTTATTTTATAATATAGAGTCTTGTACCCTGAGAACGGAAGTAAAATGTTTTAAATGTAATGGTAATTCCCGTCGTCCTTTCTAAAATATTTTGTAAAAACACTCACCACAAGGACAGGCGTTACAAATACACCCAATAAATTACAATTCAAGAACTTCTTTCTCGATGTGATTGTATCCTATCCACACTTTTCAGTTGTGTTCCATCCAGCTCAAGTAGCATCTATAATGAATAACAAAATATTATATGTGATATAATATTACTGTTAAAATATGTAATGAATCAATGACCTAGTTCAATTAAGGAAGTTTTAGTACACTTTCTTGAGTCCCAATTACTGGTTGTACGAGCTGGGTTCCACTAGTATCCAAAGTTGAGCTATTCGGCACAATCTGGTGATAATCTTGAAATTATTAGTATGATAATAACCTTTGGATTGGGGGTGTAGGTGTCAATATACTTGTACGTGTCCATCTTTTGAGATATCTTTCTCTGGTGGGTCAAATAAATTCCTACACATGTCCAGGGCAAGTGTATCTCCTCCAGTTCGCTAAGAATCGAGAAACAAAAACCATTTACACAAATTCCAATTAAAATATAAACATATAAACATTTAATACCATGAGTTACAATTATTTAAAATGTGAACAGGTATACGTTTCCCCTTTGCAGTAGCTATCTTATTCGTGGCTTTAACTTTCAACATTTTTTTATCCATCCTGGATACCAACCTGAGAGATGGAGTTTGGTTTGTGCGATATAAGTTTGTTATTGCATATAACGTTTGAGTTGCATCCTCAGAATGCTCATCGCATGTCACTGCATTGGTTATCATGTTGTAACATATATTAGACAGACACAAATATCTCTTAGTGCCTAGCCTATGTTCAGCTAGGTCGTAGCTATTTCAGATTAGAGTATTTCTCCTTTTGATGTCCTTCCTCCATCTATCGAAAATGTATATGTCTGGTAATGAACAAATAGTTAGCTTTGAATATGGCCAGAATATACCTACACGATATCCCCCTCATCTCAAATAACCCGCATGAGGATTTTGCATCGTACTCAGCCTCATTAAAGTCCACTAAATGTGTAACCTTTTTAATGAGATCCTCAACACAAACTTCATCATCTACCATATACGTTGAAATTATACCATTCTTTTTTTGTAGAGTTGGAGCACAATCGAGCACACCCATGACTTGCTGTTGAACTTCCCTAAACTTAGCGTTCATATACAAAGCCTGAAATCTCTTTTCAATTGGAGAATTAGAGATGCAGGAAATTGTGACGTTGAATGAGTTGAAGTCCGTTCCATTTCTATTCTCAATTTTCTTCCTCAACACATTGTCAAACTGGTCTACGAACTCTTTTAAATTTGTCCTTGCATGGACATATCAGTCAAAGAAAGCATTCATGCTATTGCTTCGCTGAGTTGTACTCATTCTAGTCCAAAAGAACACTTTTAAGAATATTGGTACCCAATACCCACGCTCAGCGTATAAATTTTGCAACTAGACATTCTCATGCAAGTTGTAAGTGTTAATTAACCCATCCCAACAACTCTCAATCTCTTCAATACTATGTGTGTCGTACACACATTTTATCAACTGATGTTTTAGCCCACTTTTGTAGGCACCATATGAACCAAGCTTCTCGAGGACTTTTTTTTATGTGCATAAGCAAAATCTATGTTGGTTATCCTGAAAAACAATTGCAATTGCATTTTTCAACTATCTGTCTTGATCTATGATAATAGCTTTCAAAACTTTACCATCCATACACTTTAACAAGGCTTGGACTAACCATGTAAAGGTCTCTGTATCCTAACTAGAAATCAATTCTGCTTTCAAAAGAATTGACTGCCCATAATGGTTTACACTAACGAAAGGTGTGAAGAGTATCCCATATCTATTCGTCGTGTATGTCGTGTTTAATGTTACCACATCACCAAAATATTTGTAGGTAGCTCTACTACGTGCATTTTCTCAAAAACTATTGTGTAACCTACCTTCATCATCTAAATTCATAAGCGTAAAAAGTCCGTCATTTGTGTACTACATCCTACAAAAATATTCTTAGAACGCTTTTACACCACCTTTCCCAAGTCGTAGGTGTCGTGCCATGTCGATATAATTGCGACAATCTTTCTCCGAGAATGAGAGCTTGTCGAATCCACCTGTGCCAAATACAAGAGAGCTGAAACTCTTATTCATTCGGATGCAGCCAAGTCGTTTGTATCTAAAACTCTTTTTACGAATTCACTAGCTTCTCTATTACATCTAAAGAATCAGGATTTCTATGGACGTAGTCCATGATTATGGGTACTATGAACTATTGTCAACCACAACATTCCCTTAGTTTTCAAGGCATTTATCTTTGCCTTACAGTCCGTCTTTCCTGCCGGACGTGGTTTCGCAACATTCGACGTCCTATTCCGAGCCTCCCACCACGAGCACAACTAATTGTGACATATCTGATACTCCCAACCTCCCCCCTCTCACTCCTTTATGTCATCCCCCCAAAACTGAATCTCTTCAAACCCCAAAACTGAATTTCTTCAAAAGAATTAAATTGCATTCCCAACTTTGGCTCTTCAATCGTATCAACCCCATCAATCTGCACTATTTGAGGTGTCCTGGTACTGGCATCGTCGGTTTCCTTAGAATTGGGTGTAGTCTCTTTACTTTCTTCAACAACTTTAAAAGTGGTACATGGCACTTCAATTTCCCCATACTCTGGTGTAGCCTCTTTATTTTCTTCAATTACTCTTGCGCTTGTAGCGGAACTTGTAGTGGTGAAAGGAGTCGAATGTGCCATTCCATATTCAAATGGGTAAACAACATTCTGTTTAAACCCTAAAAAAATTATAATGAAATTTTCAAATAATTCCATTGCTAAAAACTAAAGCAGAAAAAGCAATTAATTTGCATCACCTAGATGTAGGTTGGATATTGGTGGCCATCTGAACATAACACAAAAGGCGGTGACCATACAGGCACTAGTCCATAGTAATTGTACATTTAATTTGTGAAGTCTAGACAAGTTCTTAGTATGTCCTAACATATAAACAATCATGGTAATTAACCCAAGGTTGCCGCATTTTGGTAATAAACACCAATTCAATACATTCTAAAATAAATTTTAAACTATATAACATACCTGAGTTGGTGGATTTGAGCTAGATGGTGTTAAGGGATATATGTGTTCTTTCAAGTTCCTCATGGTGACAATCCTAGTAAAAACTATATATACAAATAGAACAACAACAAACAGCATGAGTTATCCAATAGATTCAACTTTTTGAAACTTAACAAAAACAATGGAGAATTCCAACAAACATCTCACGGCACAACCGAAACATCCTAGCCAAAACCTAACAAAAACATGTCGAATCCATGACAAAACCCCAATCAACACGTTTTATTAAATTTTTCAAAACTTAACAAGAATAATGGAGAATTCCAGCAAACACCTCACAACACCACCATAACATCCTAGCCAATACCTAACAAAAATAATGATTATATGAGCCAAAACTTACCAACGTTAAAATTAACACGACAACACCCGTATAAACACAGTAGATTAGTCGATCCAAAACTTATCAACATTAAAATTAACAGATGATATAAGCACATTAAGTTGAAAACAGTTAGTGGCCGAATTCACAGCAATAAAGCAACCTCCCAATGTTAAGGAGCAGATTGATTTGCGTGGGTGAAATAAAAAAAACTCATAACAAGTTCAAAAGAATTTTCTACCACGATGGTGACGAAAGTACGGCTTTGCACAGAGGAAGTAAACAAATCGATTTGCATAGATATCCTTCAAAAAAGTTTCAATAAGTTGAGATGAAGCCCATTTTGCTGATCTGTGGAAGAACCCACAAAGAAAAGCTTCAACACAAACACAAAAATCAAACGGTGAACAGATCAATTTGCACAGATCAATGTGCAAATCCTTCAAAAAAAATTTCAAAAAAATTCTCAATTTGCCGATCTGTGGAAGAACTCATGATTTGAAACCAACACAAATGCAAAAATCAAATAGACAGAGAGGAGAAGTTCCAACGAAGAGAAAGTCACAATGAATCAGTACGAAGACGAAGAGAAGCTCCATGTGCGAGAAGCTTCGTGGAGAGGTTTCGGTTTGTGAGAAGCCCTAATATGCGAAAAGCTCTATGAAGCCTCATTTGTGAGAAGCTCTGTCTACCTCTTTCTTTTCGTGTTTTCTCCTTTCATTTTTTTTAAATGGTTGACGTGACATTGTGTCAGGTCAATAGACTACACATGGTTACACACTCCGACTGTCTATAGAAGAACTGTTAAAATTTTTTTTTAATGTGGATTCTAAATTTATCCACTTTTCTCAAAAGGAGTACGAAATCTACACATTTTACAACTGCAAATGTCATATCTCTTAAAAAATATCATCCTAAATTAAGGACTAGTTTCAAACTTTTTAAACATTTGAAAAATTCATATTTCAGTCAGTGGAATAGTAATTCTAATGAGAAATACTTTAGTCACAAATGGATTACACAAAAGTAATCCCACAAACTGACATGTCTTTATGTGGTTTGTTAGATTGTAAAGTTACTTTTATTGTAAAGTAGATCTAATGGATTACATAAAATCACATTAATTTGTGAGATTATTTTTGTATAATCTTTTTGTGGCTATAGCAGTCCTCAATTTTAATTATTTCTTTTAAATAACCAATTAGATCCTTAAAAGTGGGAAACCATACATAATCCAAACATTGTAATGAGTTTGGGAAAGTGGTGACGACACACTATTGTGGATTCATGAGGTTAGTGTAGTGGTTGGGAAGGGACAGTTTGGACGCACCTTAGAGAGCATCCACATTCCCTTCCCTGTAAAATTTTCTAAATTTTGCCTAAAAAACACAATTCCTAAAATCTTATCCAAAATTTTATTCATCTTTCAAAATTCTCCTAAATCTAATTTTTTATAATTTCTCTATTCTATTAAAATAATCTTTCTTTATTTTTCTTTATTATTTTATTCTCTCACTTTCATTTACAATCCTAACTACTCACTCTTTTGTATTTTCCCTTATGTTTTGAACTATCACCTACTAGCTAATATTTTAAATACAAATTTGATTTTTTTTTGTGAGTATGATAATAGTTTTGAAATTATTATGATTTTAAAAATAATAATAAATTTCTTCTTTAAAAAAAAAATTCACCATTTCTAATGGTATTTTATTTGTAACGGATAAATATCAAGATTATGGGTTTCTCTGAGATCTAATGATAATATTTTTTTTCCTTTGTCTAACGGTAAAATTTCTAGTTTTCACACATTGAATTTCTAAAGCCTAGGGAAAGAAATTGAAAGGATTTAAGCTTTAGACACACTCGAAGGAAACAAATAGATAAACCTACTTTTGTCTCAATTCTCAAAAATTGAAATCTTTACAACCAAAGATTGTATACTTCCATAATATTATCTTAGTTCTATTTACAAGTATTGAAACTGTCCATACACGAATCACAAAAGTACAGTACATGTGCCTATAATATTATCTCAATTCTATTTACAAGCATTGGAACTGCCCATACACCAACCCCTAAAGTTTAAGTACATGTGCCCATAATATTGCTCTTAAATTTCCGAAATAAATTCCCAAAATAATTAACCACGACAACGAATTTGCTATAATGAAACTGGTTTTCTCCAATTTGTCTTACGCCTCACTAAAACAATTTCTAGTCGATGTCGAGTGATTTGGGTATCCATTGATACTTGTATCTTTCGAAGTTTGGTTTTTTATCGGTTAATTGTCTTTTGGCCATATGTTGGTATTTATGGATCTTACCAACAAAAAAAACCTACAAAGATGCCAAGCCTGCAAAACTGACTAGTACATATTAGCAAACAAGACCACCAATAAATGACGTACCTCATAGTTTTGGCAACCAAAAAATCGGTTTATGGAAAAACTATGACAGGCATAACTAATTATATTTCTGACTTTTGAACAAGTGTGTGAGAAATGTCGAGTAAAATATGGTGTTATGTCCTATACCAAAAATAAATCAACAAGACCTAAACCTACAAAACTTAGCCAAAGAAATTTGTTTATATTGATTGAATTATAAACTAATTTTATAGAAATTGAACTATAGTTTTCAAAGGTCAGATTCTAGGGATCTCATTATTTTCCTAGAATGAACTATAATTTTCAAAATTTGAAAATTAGGAATCCATTACCTGAGAGAGCTATCGAAAAACCCATATTAGTTGCAGAAGAAATCAACAAAGTTATACTAGTAAGCACACACAATCCAATACCACAATGGAGTTCAGGATAATGTCACAAAACATAAGGCACAACATGTCAAAAACTAGTTTTTCTTCCCCACCTCATCAACTAAGGACTCATTTGGATAGTGAGATGAGATAAGATGAGATAGTTTTAGATGAGTTGAATAAAATATTGTTAAAATATTAATTTTTAATATTACTATTGTTTTGGGATTTGAAAAAGTTGAATTGTTTATTATATTTTATATGAAAATCTGAAAAAAATTATAATAATGAGATGAGATGAGATAGATTGAAAGGTGTTTCTATTTCCAAACAGGGCCTAAGAGTATCCGCATTCGACTCTCCAACCAAGTTTTATGCAAAAATACATAAAATTGAAAGCAATGCACAAAGTTGCTACCAAAACTAGTGATGGGGCTACCATATAAACCAACAAGGGCCAAGCCCCTTTGCAGCACAACCAACTAAGCACCACCAAGAAATCACAAAACTAAACTCCAAAACGTGTTATAAGGTACAAGCCAAAGTAGAAAATATGTGCCACATCAACCAACAAGGGCCAAGCCCCTAAGCACACCCAATCAATTAGGCTAAGAATGCACAAGATAGCACAACACGAAAGAACAAAACATGTTATATTTACATATCATGGAAGCTCATAATGGTACAATTTCAAGCAAAACCAAGGGCATAAGATAGGATGGCTTCAAATCCCTATTACCGTTGTGAAAATTTCACAATAACGATGGATATCTGGGTTACCTAGCCATACCAATCAATGATCATTCACTACAGCTGTTGATATTACACTCAAGTTTACTTAACAGCCCTACCATCATCACAGTCCCTACACTTACATGTACAACCCTAACGACAACCCTAATCGAATGCCAAATATTAAATTTGAAAATTACACAAACCACCAATCACAACCATGGTAATGGTAAATTTCAACCCCAATGCTCTAGAAATGACAAGTTTCAAATTCACAGCTATAGAACATGTAAATCAAATACCTAAATGTAAATAACGGGGAATAATCGAATTAGAGACCCTATTGGAAACATATAAATCCCCAATACTGTAGAAATGAAAAGTTACAAATTCACAACTATAGTAACATGTAAATTAGAGACCCAAATGTAAATCATAAGGAATAATTGAATCACAAACCCAGATGGAAACATGTACATCCCCAATATTGCAGAAATGACAAGATCTAAATTCACAACTATCGTGACATGTAAATCAGAGCCCAAATGTAATGAAATCTAAATCACACATCAATAGTAAAAAAAATTAAATATCGGAATGTAAAACCCTAAAAAAATAAAATCAAAGATCCATCCAAGTAACATGTAAATCAGAGCCCCAATTATGCAAAAATGACGAGTTCCAAATTCACAACTACATCCCCAAAATTAGAGACTCAAATATAAGTCACAAGAAATAATTAGAGACCCATTCGAGTAAATCACAAGGAATACCAGAGTTGTGCCCGATTTGGATACAAGAAGTGTTTCATCTCATCTTATCTTATCATTACAACTTTCTAAAATTGCCATCCAAAATATAATAAACAATTCAACTTTTTCAACTCTCAAAATAATAATAATATTAAAAAATAATATTCAAATAATATTTTATTCAACTTTCAATTTTCATTTTAACTCATCTTATCTCAACTCACTATCCAAACCACAACTTATCAAAGACCCATTCGAGTAAATCACAAAGCAATGTAAATCACAAGGAATACCAGAGCAATGAACCAATACGGGTGAGCACATATATAATCGGCACAAAACATTCTGATAGTAGAGAAAGAGAGTGTGTGTGTGGGGAGGGGCATGTGGGTATGGGTGTGGGTGGGTGTGGGTGTGACTGTGTCGGAAGTGCAGAGACTTACTCGAGAAGATGATAAGAAGGGTTGCCGGATGGGAATGCGAACTAGGGTCAATAGCAAGTAGGACGCAAAAAGAGAAGATGTGCGAGAGTGATGAACCGAAATAAGGAATATAAATGTACTCTCAATATATGGGGAGTCACTGTAGCATCCCAAACCCAAGCCCTATTTTGGATAGGCTGATGAAGCATGCATTTGGAATTTTTCCCAAATGTAAACTCCTAAAATTTGGAGAAAATGGAGGTTTGGGAAGCTTGATGTGGATGCTCTTAACGCAGTAACTCCTTTGTCGGTTTTGGATTTACCTAAAGGATAGTGCTAGTCAGCCACTGAGCATTTACTGCTAGGAGTACTAGTACCACTAGTGTAGTTTTTTTCATTTTCTTTTAAACATGTTTTTAACATCCTTAATCATTAAGAAAAAATAAAAATATATATACAACTTCACTACTAGTCATGTCCTTCACCATTTAGAAAAAATAAATAAAATAAAATATTTGAGCCATTAAGTTTGAGCGAGCCCAAGTTTCATTTTCCTTTACCCACAAATCAAGGAAACATTCTCAGAAAGTCTTAAGTTAAGTCACACATCTAAGAAAATCTAAACAACTGCAATAAGGGACTGATTTGATTATTGTCTCTGGAAAAAGGTAGAAAATATAAACAATAATTATACAAAAATACACTACTTGAGCTAATTCACACTTTTAAAACTTCAAGCTCTACTACTACTAAAGACCTTGACAAGATATATATAACTGGCATTCCAAAGAAAAAGTATTGTGACAATAAGTAGTGCCAGATGGAAATGGAATTCCTCTCAAACAAGCGCTCACCCTCGTTTTCCCTCAATTTTTTAACAACAAGAGGACACTCATGGTTCTTCCTTTGTCGATTCCTATTGGTTTCTTCAAGACCCAAGGCTCCTAGAGACTTGTGTCTCACTACTATTCCTCAAACATTGATTGCTACTTCGGAAGTGGACTCCACCACATGAGTTTCAACGAGGGAAGGTATGGCAAGAGGCTGTGTAACATCCCGGATTTTAGTGTATTTTTAATGGTGGATTTATTTAATTTATTTTGTGATTATTTATTTTGTTTTAAAATTTTGGGAGTTTTTAAATATTATTTCTTAATATTTTATGTTGTGAAAATTATTTTATGCGTTTTCTAGATTTTATTTACTGTTTTGGCTTTTAAAATGATCTTTAAATTAAATTGATTTATTTTTGGGTTTTAAATTTTTATTATTGCCTTTAAAATATTTCACTGCGTTTGGTTTATTTTATTTAGCTTTCGGTTTTAATTTCATCTTCGTTGGATTTTTCGGAACCCAGCTTGAAAGACTGGATCTTCCTTTTTCCCCTCTTCTTTTTCTTTTCTTTCCTTTTTCTTCTTTCTTTTTTCTTCTTTTTCCCCTGCTTTCCCCCGCGTGCCCGACCCCTCTCCCTTCTCTCTCCTCTCTCCACCATGTGAAACGGACTTACCGCCGCTGCTCCGCTTCCCGGCCGTCGTGCACTACACCGCTGGCACCAGCCCCTTCCCCGTCCGCCGGCGAGTCTACCCTACCAATATCCGGCCGGCTAACGCCGCCGTTAGCCGCCACGAGCCGATCGAATCCGCGGTGGGTTTTTCCCCATTCCGCCGCCGTCCGGCCACCCCGGCCACCATTTCTTCACCACATCTTCACCGGCCCAATACCAAGCTTTTCCACCCAAACCCGGCCTTGATCCATCGCCGGAGCCGCCCGTGCGAGCTCCACTTCCGATTCGAACATTCCGGCCTTAAACCGCCTGTTTCTGCCACTATTCTCGGCCAACCACCACCACCATTAGATTCACCACCTTCCATAGGCCCTACCCTATCAATTTAAAGTCTCCGTTTGAACCCGTGCAAAATTCCAATTTCACTGCATTTCGGCCAGTGTTTTTACACTGTGTGAATTTGCTGTTTTGGCGATTTCCTGTGCCTCGAAACCTTCGTAAAATTTTTTTAAAGCGCTGTAAGTATTTCCTAAACAATTCTTTGAGATTTAATTATATTTTTGCAATTAACTGCTATATTTTATATATATGTATCCTGGTTGGTTCCGGACTGAGTCCGAGGAGTTCGGGGGTGGATGGATTGATCGGAGTATTTGTTGTGTGTGATTAATTGTGGTTGGATTAATTGTTGGAGTTTGGTTATGTGATTTGGATATTGGATATTTTGGTTGTATTGTGATTTTGGGAGTTGATCATTGGTTGTGAGGATTGATCTGGTTCATTGCATATTGCACACATGGCATGTTTGTAAATGGAAAACTGGGTTTTCGTGCATTGCATTCATGTTCATGTAGTTATTTTTGAAAACTGAGTTTTCATGAGAATTGAACTTTTAGGTGCGTGTGTATCACGACCCCAAGCCGAGATGGGGCATTATCTCGGTGGAGCTCCTCTGGTCACTCGGGAGCGAAAGATACTGAGTGACGTCCCCTGGGTTGTCGCCGGGCGACAACGGGATCGGACGTTGGACGTGCCGACTCCGTGGCCCTTCTGCTGGCGGGGGCTAGAGGATGACCTGGCCACGAACGCACTGGGTGCGGAACTGGGCATCGCTCGTAAAGTAGCCAGGACGTGCGGATGGTCCATAGGGGAGACCATGGTGCATATGGTTTAATTGGAATAATTGGAAATTGGCTGTTTTCTGGGAAAATAGCGTAAGTTGTTTTTGTGTATCATTTTCTGGGAAAATGATAGATAATGATTTTTGTGTGCCATTTTCTGGGAAAATGGTGGAATTGATTTTATTGGAAATGATTTTTGTGCCAAAGAGATTTTTGGCGTGCGTTGCATTATTGCACATTGCATCATGGGCATGCATGGTTAGTTGTTTAGATATGATTTTATCTCTGGACTTGGTTAGGTTATAACTTACCTGTGGTACCATTTCATGGTACTGCAGACTTTGTTGATGATGCAGATGCCGAGCCTGAGGATCTGGCTCCGCCGGAGGAGTGATCTGGGATCACTCATGCTGTAGCTTTTATTTTCAGACTTGTATTTATTTTTGGGACTTGGCTTTGATTTTAAGGTATTTGTATTTTGGATATCTGTATTAACTAAAATTCTGGTACTAGTTGACTTTATTACCTTCCGCTGTGTTTTTAATTGTGCACTGTTTATTTGTTGCACACACTTGACACTTGTCATTGGGATGCGTGACCGGATTGTCATCATCCTGACGTCACGATTCCCGAGGCTTTTTAGTACGTGGGAGTCGGGGCATCACAGGTGGTATCAGAACGGTTTGGCTCTGGGTAAAGCCACTTGTCCCTTAGGTGCAGTACCAGAAATTTTTAAAAGTTGTGATTTAAAATTATTTTGATTTGAAATAAGTTATTTTTAATGGTTTTCATTTATTGTTGATAGTTTGATTGATTTTATTGATTTTAATTATCTTATATTGTTTTATTTTATTTTTATTTGGATGTTACTATTACTCTTAATTAAATTTTGTCCGGGACTAAAGTGGGGTTGAGAATTGTGCTTTGACAGAATATGGTGAGGCCAATGAGGCAGGATAAGGAACCCATGGGGGAATCTTCCAACAATGAGGTGGATAATGCCATTGCTTGGGCATTAAATCGGATGGCTGACCTCTTCCATCAAAATATCAGGCCGCCACCAGTTGACCAAAATCTGGTTGTACAAGTGGGGTGCTCCTATGAGAGGTTTCTTAAATATCGGACCGCAATGTTCTTTGGAGTTGAGGATCCACTTCAAGCTGAAGGGTCGATCAATGGAATAGAAAGAACTTTTGAGATTTGTGGATGTACAGAAGAGCAGCAAGTGTTGTATGCCAGTTATTTGCTGCAAGGTGAAGCAGCCAATTGGTGGAGAATGAAGAGGAATCTTTTGGAAAGAGAATTTGGAACTTTAGCTACTGTGTCCTGGCAGCGTTTTAAGAAGGAGTTTGATGACAGATTTTTCTCACCTGCTGTGAGGAGGTAGAATGCCCGAGAATTTAGTAATCTGGTTCAGGGAGGTATGACTGTGGATCAGTACTCCCGTGCTTTCATGGAGCTTGGGCGTTTTGCGCCCCATCTTATCGCCACTGAGGATTTTCAGGTGGAGCGTTTCAGAGAGGGTCTGCGTCCCGAGATACGCAGATTTGTGATATGCCATCGGGTTTCCTCTCTTAGTGAGTTGATCGATTTGGCTACCATGGTTGAGAGGGAAAACAGTTTGGCGGTAGGATCCCCTCCAAGTCAGAAAAGAAGAAGTTTTGCTGGTGAAGGCAGTAGTTCTGGGTCGCCTCAGAAATTTGTGCAAAGGATTGGAGCCCGTCCGCAAGCATCTTCTGGAGTGCGCATTGGAGGTCGAGCCCCAGTTTGCAGTAGATGTAATAGAGCTCACGAGGGTGAGTGTCGTCAGAGTGGGGCCACTCATTGTTTTAGATGTGGTCAGACGTGGCACTTTGCTCGAGATTGTCCCAATCAGCCTCAAGCAAGCCGCGGAGGTCGTCGTGGAGGAAGAAATAATCAGAGGCAAGTCACGCAGGCTCGAGTTTATGCGGTGACTCCTGGAGACATCGACTATGACACACCAGAGACCCAGGATGCTGGTGTGATTACTGGTAAGTATTTAATTAATTATTTGGATTTGATGTTTGGTGTGGTTTGATGTTTCTTCCGGATTTCATTGGTGTGTGTGTTTGATTCAGGTAGAGTCCGTTTGTATGATTTTTATGCTTGCACCTTGTTTGATTCTGGAGCGTCCAAATCTTTTGTGTCTACCACTTTTGCACGGATGTGCAACTTAGTCTCGGAACCCTTATCGCAACCTTTGGTAGTAAGTCTTCCCAATGGCGAGTTGGTGTGGTGTTCTAAAGTCGCGATGGGGTGTCCTTTGGATTTTAGTGGAAGGACACTAGATGTAGATTTAATTGTATTTAAGTTGCTCGGGTTTGACATTATTCTTGGAATGGACTGGTTATACCGGTATTCGGCATGTATTAATTGTAGAAGTCGGGTTATTGGATTCCAGCTTTCGGAAGATGATTATTTGGAATATGTGGGAAGTAAGTTGAAGGCGAAGCCGATAGTTATATCTGCAGTGCAAGCAAAGAAAGATATAGCTTGTGGAGCTGACGCGTTTTTGGTTCAAGTGGTGTCCTCGCCCTCCGAGAAGAAGTCTATAGCGGATATTCCAATTGTAGAAGAATTTTCAGATGTTTTTGTTGATGATTTGCCAGGGTTGCCTCCAGTTCGGGAATTGGAGTTTACCATTGATTTGGAACCTGGAGCCGCTCCTGTGCATAAAGCTCCTTATCGTATGGCGCCGGCTGAATTAAAGGAATTAAAGATCCAGTTGCAAGAGTTAGTTGACAAGGGTTTTATTCAGCCTAGTTCGTCACCTTGGGGAGCATCGGTGTTGTTTGTCAAGAAGAAGGATGACACTCTCAGAATGTGTATCGATTACCGGGAACTTAATAAAGTGACCATCAAGAATAAGTACCCGCTTCCCCGCATAGATGATTTGTTTGATCAGCTACAAGGAGCAGCTGTTTTCTCCAAGATTGACTTGAGATCGGGATATTATCAGTTGAGAATAAGAGATAAAGATATTCCCAAGACTGCTTTCAGATCTCGGTATGGTCATTATGAATTTAAGGTGATGCCTTTTGGTTTGACCAACGCTCCTGCAGCTTTTATGGATTTGATGAACCGAGTCTTCCAACCGTATTTGGATTCTTTTGTGGTTGTCTTCATTGATGACATTATGGTTTATTCTCGAGACTTGGAAGAACATGCTTATCATCTTCGCCTGGTACTTGGAAAATTGAGAGAGCATCAGTTATATGCAAAGCTTAGCAAGTGTGACTTTTGGCTGGAGGAAGTCAGATTTCTTGGTCATGTGATCTCCCGAGATGGAGTGGCTGTTGATCCTAGTAAGATAGAAGCTGTTTTGTCATGGCCACGTCCTTCTACAGTGCGCGAGATTCGGAGTTTCTTGGGACTTGCCGGATATTACCGAAGATTTGTTGAAGGTTTTTCCAGATTATCCGAACCTCTCACAGCTTTGACCAGAAAGAATGTTGAATTTGTGTGGTCAGATCGTTGCGAGAGAAGCTTCCAAGAATTAAAGAAAAGATTGACAACAGCTCCTGTGTTGGCACTTCCAGAGCCATATAAGCCTTTTGTGGTTTTCAGTGATGCATCTAAGTTTGGGTTGGGATGTGTCCTTATGCAGGAAGGACGAGTTGTTGCCTATGCATCTCGTCAGTTGAAGGAGCATGAGAAGAATTATCCTACCCATGATTTAGAGTTGGCTGCTGTGGTGTTTGCTCTCAAGATTTGGCGTCATTATCTGTATGGTGAAGTTTGTGAAGTCTTCACTGATCACAAGAGTTTGAAGTATCTGTTTTCTCAGAAGAATCTTAATATGAGACAGAGGCGTTGGTTGGAGTTGATCAGCGACTACCAATGTGAGATCAAGTATCATCCAGGAAAAGCTAATCTAATTGCTGATGCCTTGAGTAGGAAATCTCAGTTAGTGGATGAAGCAGAGTCGTCAGGTATGGACTCTCTCCTTTATGGAATGAGGAGACTGCTTATTGAGAGTTCGCAGCAGGAAGAATTGATCTCTTCAGTTTTGGATGTGCGGGTTGTGGATTTTGAGGAATTGAAGACTCTCCAGAGAAAGGATCCTAAGTTGCTAAATATCAGGAAAAGAGTCAGGAAGTCTAAAGGACCCGTGCACTACAGTTTGGACAAAGATGGTGTGCTTCGTTTTTGGGATCGAAGAGTGATACCTCGAGATTCTGAATTTAAAGAGCGAATCTTGGCAGAAGCCCATGCAGCTCCGTACTCAGTTCATCCTGGAAGTACGAAGATGTATCGGGACTTAAAGAAGAATTTTTGGTGGGAAGGTATGAAGTTGGACATTGCTTCGTTTGTTGAGAAATGTGATACTTGTCGCCAAGTTAAAGCTGAACATCAGAGACCTGCTGGTAATCTTCAACCTCTCCCTATTCCTGAGTGGAAGTGGGATGACATCACTATGGATTTTGTAGTAGGCCTTCCAAGATCTCCTAGTGGAAAGAATTCAGTTTGGGTGATTGTGGATCGTTTGACCAAGAGTGCCCACTTCTTGCCTGTGAATAATGCTGACTCTTTGGGTAAGTTAGCGCGGTTGTATGTTAAAGAGATTGTGAGATTGCATGGAGTACCCAAAAGCGTTGTGTCAGACAGGGACCCGCGGTTTACGTCGCGTTTTTGGAAGAGTTTGCAGGCAGCTTTAGGCACTAATTTGAAGTTCAGTATTGCTTATCATCCTCAGACTGATGGTCAATTTGAGCGTACAATTCAGACTTTGGAAGATATGCTGAGGGCATGTGTTATGGAATTTCAAGGAAGCTGGGAAAATCATTTGCCGCTCATAGAATTCTCCTATAATAACAATTTTCATGCTTCTATTCAGATGGCTCCTTATGAAGCATTGTATGGAAGGAAGTGTAGATCGCCATTATGTTGGGATGAAGTCGGCGAGAAGAAAATAGTTGGGCCTGAATTAATTGAAGAAATGCAAGGGCAGATTCGAGTTATAAGAGCTAAGATGGCGGAAGCGCAAAGTCGTCAGAAAAGTTATGCTGACACGAGGAGAAGAGACTTATCTTTTGAGGAAGGTGATTGGGTTTATCTTAAAGTCTCTCCGATGAAAGGCGTTAAGCGCTTTGGTAAGAAAGGAAAACTCAGCCCGAGGTATGTTGGTCTTTTTCAGATTGTGGAGAAGGTTGTGCTTGTTGCTTATAGGGTTGCATTGCCGGATTATTTCGGGGATGTGCATGATGTGTTCCATGTTTCGTCGTTGAAGAAGAGTTTTGGTCAGCAAGAGCCGCATTTTGTTGACCCGGAGCACATTCAACTTCAGCCTAATCTTACCTATGAAGTTGTTCCGACTCAGATTGTGAATTGGAAAGTGCAGAAGTTGAGATCCAAGATGATACCTTTGGTGAAGGTGTCATGGGGTGATCCTGTGGCTCAAGATTTCTCTTGGGAGCGAGAGGCCGATATGAGGGAACAATATCCGTATTTATTTGGTTGACCCTCCTGGTATGCTTCTTAAGCCTACTCTTAGTTGAACTTTATCTTTGTCTTAGTCTTAATGATTGACCTTACCAATTTCGAGGACGAAATTTTATTTAAGGGGGGGAGATTGTAACATCCCGGATTTTAGTGTATTTTTAATGGTGGATTTATTTAATTTATTTTGTGATTATTTATTTTGTTTTAAAATTTTGAGAGTTTTTAAATATTATTTCTTAATATTTTATGTTGTGAAAATTATTTTATGCGCTTTCTAGATTTTATTTACTGTTTTAGCTTTTAAAATGATCTTTAAATTAAATTGATTTATTTTTGGATTTTAAATTTTTATTGTTGCCTTTAAAATATTTCACTGCGTTTGGTTTATTTTATTTAGCTTTCGGTTTTAATTTCATCTTCGTTGGATTTTTCGGGATCCAGCTTGAAAGACTGGATCTTCCTTTTTCCCCTCTTCTTTTTCTTTTCTTTCCTTTTTCTTCTTTCTTTTTTCTTCTTTTTCCCCTACTTTCCCCCGCGTGCCCAACCCCTCTCCCTTCTCTCTCTTCTCTCTCCTCTCTCCACCATGTGAAACGGACTTACCGCCGCTGCTCTGCCTCCCGGCCGCCGTGCACTACACCGCCGGCACCTGCCCCTTCCCCGTCCACCGGCGAGTCTACCCTACCAATATCCGACCGACTAACGCCGCCGTTAGCCGCCACGAGCCGATCGAATCCGCGGTGGGTTTTTCCCCATTCCGCCGCCGTCCGGCCACCTCCGACCACCATTTTTTCACCACATCTTCACTGGCCCAATACCAAGCTTTTCCACCCAAACTCGGCCTCGATCCATCGCCGGAGCCGCCCGTGCGAGCTCCACTTCCGATTCGAACATTCCGGCCTTAAACCGCCTGTTTCCGCCACTATTCTCGGCCAACCACCACCACCATTAGATTCACCACCTTCCATAGGCCCTACCCTATCAATTTCAAGTCTCCGTTTGAACCTGTGCAAAATTCTAATTTCACTGCATTTCGGCCAGTGTTTTTACACTGTGTGAATTTGCTGTTTTGGCGATTTCCTGTGCCTCGGAACCTTCGTAAAATTATTTTAAAGCGCTGTAAGTATTTCCTAAACAATTTTTTGAGATTTAATTATATTTTTACAATTAACTGCTATATTATATATATATGTATCCTGGTTGGTTCCGGACTGAGTCCGAGGAGTTCGGGGGTGGATGGATTGATCGGAGTATTTGTTGTGTGTGATTAATTGTGGTTGGATTAATTGTTGGAGTTTGGTTATGTGATTTGGATATTGGATATTTTGGTTGTATTGTGATCTTGGGAGTTGATCATTGGTTGTGAGGATTGATCTGGTTCATTGCATATTGCACACATGACATGTTTGTAAATGGAAAACTGGGTTTTCGTGCATTGCATTCATGTTCATGTGGTTATTTTTAAAAACTGGGTTTTCATGAGAATTGAACTTTTGGGTGCGTGTGTATCACGACCCCAAGCCGAGATGGGGCATTATCTCGGTGGAGCTCCTCTGGTTACTCGGGAGCGTAAGATACTGAGTGACGTCCCCTGAGTTGTCGCCGGGCGACAACGGGATCGGACGTTGGACGTGCCGACTCCGTGGCCCTTCTGCTGGCGGGGGCTAGAGGATGACCTGGCCACGAACGCACTGGGTGCGGAACTGGGCATCGCTCGTAAAGTAGCCAGGACGTGCGGATGGTCCATAGGGGAGACCATGGTGCATATGGTTTAATTGGAATAATTGGAAATTGGCTGTTTTCTGGAAAAATAGCGTAAGTTGTTTTTGTGTATCATTTTCTGGGAAAATGATAGATAATGATTTTTGTGTGCCATTTTCTGGAAAAATGGTGGAATTGATTTTATTGGAAATGATTTTTGTGCCAAAGAGATTTTTGGCGTGCGTTGCATTATTGCACATTGCATCATGGGCATGCATGGTTAGTTGTTTAGATATGATTTTATCTCTGGACTTGGTTAGGTTATAACTTACCTGTGGTACCATTTCATGGTACTGCAGATTTTGTTGATGATGCAGATGCCGAGCCTAAGGATCTGGCTTCGCCGGAGGAGTGATCTGGGATCACTCATACTGTAGCTTTTATTTTCAGACTTGTATTTATTTTTGGGACTTGGCTTTGATTTTAAGGTATTTGTATTTTGGATATCTGTATTAACTAAAATTCTGGTACTAGTTGACTTTATTACCTTCCGCTGTGTTTTTAATTGTGCACTGTTTATTTGTTGCACACACTTGACACTTGTCGTTGGGATGCGTGACCGGGTTGTCATCATCCTGACGTCACGATTCCCGAGGCTTTTTAGTACGTGGGAGTCGGGGCGTCACAGGCTGCCCTTTTTGGGCATATGGAGAAAGATGCTTTGCATGTTCTTATGGGATCCCATGTAAATCAAAGATCCATTCGAGTAAATAATAGAGCAATTAACCAATACAGATGAACAAAAATATAATTGACACAAAGCATTCCAATTAGAGAGAGAGAGAGAGTGTGTGTGTGTGTGTGTGTGTGCGCGCGCGCACGTTTCAGAGGTGCAAGATAGTTACTTGAGATGACGACTGAAGGGGTTGGCGGATGGGACATAAATGTGGGTCGGTAGCACGTAGGACTCGAAAAGGGAAGTTGCACAAGAGTGATGAACCAAAATGAGGAATGAGGATGTATATGGGGTGCCACTGTAGCATCCCCAAACCTAAGCCTATTTTGGAGAGGCAGATGGAGCATGCATTTAAGGTTTTTCCCAAATGTAAATCTCTAAAGTTTGGATAAAATGGAGGTTTGGGAAGTCCGATGTGGATGCTCTTAATGCAGCAACTCATTTGCTGTTTTGGATTTACCCAAAGGTCAATGCTAGTCGGCCTCCCAGCGTTTACCATTAGGCGTACTGCTAGTGCAATTTTTTTTTTCATTTTCTTTGAAACATGTTTTTAACATCCTTAAACATTAAGAGAAAATAAAATTATATATACAACTTAACTAATAGTAACTTTCTTAACTAACAAGAAAAAAATAATAAAAGATAAAATAAAATATTCAAGCCCATAAGTTCGAGGGAGCCAAGTATTATTTTCCTTTACCCGAAAATCAAGGAAGCATTCTCGGAAAGGCTTAAGTTAAGTCAAACATCCAAGAAAATCTAAACAACTACAATCAGGGAGTGATTTGATTAGTCTCTGGGAAAAAAAGTAGGAAATACAAGTAATAATTAATACAAAATTCCACTCTACTTGTGCTAATTCACACTTCTCAAACTTCAAGCTCTACTACTACTAAAGACCTTGCCATGATATATATGATTGGCATTCCAAAGAAAAAGTATTGTGACAACAAGTAACGCCGGATGGAAATGGAATTCCTCTAAAACAACCGCTCCCCCCCCTTCCCCCCACTTTTTCAATAATAAGAGGACGATCATGAATTCTGCCTTTGCTAATTCCTATTGGTTTGCTCAAGACCCAAGGCTCCTAGAAACTTGGGTCTCATAAGTATTCCTCAAACATGATTCATGCTTTGGAAGTGGACTCCGCCACATGAGTTTTGACGAGAGATGGTATGGTATGGGGCCGCCCTTTTTGGGCACATGGAGGAAGATGCTTTGCATTTTTCCTATGAGATCCCATGTAAATTAGAGACCCATTCATGTAAATCATAGAGCAATGTAAATCACAAGGACTATCAGAGCAATGAGCCAATATGGGTGAACAAATATATTCGGCATAGTGCATTCAGTTGAGAGAGAGAGAGAGAGAGAGTGTGTGTGTGTGTGTGTGTGTGTGTGCATGTAGGAGGTGTAGTGACTTACCCAGGATGACGACTAAAGGGGTTGCCAGATGGGGACGCGAGCGAGGGAGCCTAGCAAGTAGGTGGCGAAGAAAGAAGCTAAGCAGCAGTAACGATCTGAAATGAGGAATGAGGATGTATAGTGGCTCCTGATATATGGGAAGCCACCGTAACATCCCTAAACCCAAGCCATATTTTGGAAAGGCGGATGGAGCATGTGTTTGGGGTTTTCCCCAAATGTAAACCCCTAAAATTTTGAGAAAGTAGAGGTTTCGGAAGTTGGACGCGGATGCTCCTGATGCAACAAGTCCTTTGACAGTTTTGCATTTATCTGAGGCGCAGTGCTAGGCAGTTGCTCAATATTTACTGCTGGTGGTACTGCTAGTGCAAAACAAAATTCCATTTCTTTTAAACATGTTTTTAACATCCTTAATCATTAAGAAAAAATAAAAATATGTATACAACTTCACTAATAGTCATTTTTTAACTAACAAGAAAAAAATAATAAAAAACACAATAAAATATTCGAGCTGTAAGTTTGAGGGAGCCAAGTATCATTTTTCTTTACTCGAAAATGAAGGAAGCATTCTCAAAAAGGATTAAGTTAAGTTACACATCCAAGAAAATCTAAACAACTGCAACTAGTGAGTGATTTGATTATTGTCTCTAGGCAAAAAATGTAGGAAATACAAGTAATAATTAATACAAAATTCTGCTAGACTTGAGTTAATTCACACTTCTCAAACTTCAAGCTCTACTACTACTAAAGACTCTGCCATGATATATATGATGGCATTCCAAAGAAAAAGTATTACGACAACAGTAGAGCTTGATGGAAATGAAATTCCTCTAAACCAAGTGCTCCCCCCCCCCCCTTTTTCCCTCACTTTTTTTACAAGATGATCATGAATTATGCCTTTGTTGATTCCTACTGGTTTGCTCAAACCCAAGGCTCAAAGAGACTTGGGTCTCATTAGTATTTCTCAAAGAATGATTCTTGCTTTGGAAGAAGACTCCGCCATATGAGTTTCGACGTGGAAAGGTATGGCAAGGGGCCCCCTTTTTTGGGCATATGGAAGAAGATGCTTTGCATGTTTCCTATGGGATCCCATATAAATCAAAGACCCATTCGAGTAAATCACAGAGAAATGTAAATCACAAAGAATACCAAAGCAATGAACCAATACGGGTGAACAAATATATAATCGGCATTGAGCATTCCGATAACAGAGAGAGGGAGAGAGAGTGTGTGTGTGGGTATGAGCATGTTAGAGGTGCAGAGACTTACTTCAGAAGAGGACCAGAGGGGTTGTCAAATGGGGACACGAATGAGGGTCAGTAGCAAGTAGCTATAGGATATGAAGAGAAAGGTTGCAGGAAGTGATGAACCGAAATGAGGATTGGGGATGTATAGTGGCTCGCAATATATGGGGAGCCACTATAACATGTCTAAACCCAATGCCTATTTTGGAGAGGTGGATGGAGCATGCATTTGGGGTTTTTTCCCAAATGTAAAGCCCTAAAATTTGGAGAAAATTGAGGTTTGGGATGCTTGATGTTGTGGATGCTCTTAATGCAGCAACTCTTTTTCCAGTTTTGGATTTACCCGAAGGGTAGTGCTAGTCGGCTACCCAGTGTTTACTGTTGGACGTACTGCTAGTGCACTTTTTTTTTCATTTTCTTTTAAACATGTTTTTAACATCCTTAATAATTAAGAAAAATTAAATATATATATACAATTTCATTAATAGTCACTTCCTTAACCATTAAAAAAAATTATAAAAAATAAAATAAAATATTAAAGCCCATGAGTTCGAGGGAGTCTAGTATCATTTTCCTTTACCGAAAATCAAGGAAACATTCTTGAAAGGCTTAAGTTAAGTCACATATCCAAGAAAATCTAAACCATCTAGGGAGTGGTTTGATTAGTTTCTAGGAAAAAGAAAAGAGTAGGAAAGACAAGCAATAATTAATACAAAATCCCGCTCTACTTGAGCTAATTCACACTTCTCAAACTTCAAGCTCTACAAGTGACGACTACTACTAAAGACCACGCCATGATATATATGATTGGCATTCCAAAGAAAAAGTATTGCGACAATAAGTAAAGCCTGATGGAAATGGAATTCCTCTAAAACAACCGCTCCCTCCTCCCTTTTTTCCCTCACTCTTTTAACAACAAGAGGACGATCAGGAATTCTGCCTTTGTTGATTCCCATTGGTTTGCTCAAGACCCCAAGCTCCCAGAGACTTGGGTATCATTAGTATTCCTCAAACAGTGATTCCTGCTTCAGAAGTGGAGTCCACTACATGAGTTTCGACGGGGGAAGGTATGGCAAGGGGCTGCCCTTTCTGGGCACGTGGAGGAAGATGCTTTGCATTTTTCCTATGGGATCCCATGGTCCAGGGCAAGAAAACTCCAGTCCCTCCTTGAGGAAGTCTTTGGGAGCTCAACACCATTGGGCGCACTGGGGCCAACATGACCACTGGAGCAGGAACGACTCCCCATCCGGGCATTGTGTCCATTGGCTCGTGGTCATTGGGGTTCCCATTTGTCACTGCATATGGGCTTGGAACTCCTGATTGCCAAAGAGTCGTGGTGCTTGCAGTCATGGGAGCACTTGTTGGGGACTGGATTTGGTTGGACTCCAGCCGGACTCTAAAGAGTGTGATGCTTACCCTTTTGTTAGGGGATGGACACATGACGTGTCTAGCCATGTCGGCGCTGTTTCCCCTCATGACTAGAAGAGAGCTGCACTCAAGTTCATAAGAAAATTTTGTCAGTATCCTATATATGCGTATACATTAAGAATCAGTTACACAAGGGACAAAGATGCCGGCTATGAATAAATGCTGAAGGGGATCAATGTGATATTGTTAAATTGGATAAGCTACAGGTCTGTTCTGCTGGAGGTGCCAAACTCTCTGCGTCCTCTGGCTATTCTTTTTTTTTTTTTTTTTTTGGGGGGGGGGGGGGGGGGGGGGGGGTTAGTGAAATTACTATATGACATAAAGATGTTCACGAAGAAAGGTCATTGATAATTTTTACCTATGATTCTGTTATGAGGAATGCCGTTTACATAGTTTAGGCCTATATCCAAATTGTTCCACTACATTATGAGTTTTTTCTGCATTTTTGCAAAGGATGCCCTTGTCATAATTATGTGGAAGCAGCAACACTATATCTTTTTTCCATATACCATCCTATAGTGGGTTGGGCATCTCTCTATTTGGACCTTGAATTTCGGATTGTAAAACAATGTCAGAGTTTCGAGTACATACCCTTGCTTCAGAGAGAGAATGAGTGGCCCTTTGTAATTCCCTTCGTTATCACTCACAAGTGTACGTCCAAAAGCCATTGTTGATTCAGAAAGGAGAAGAGTGGAGATGGGTTGGTCCAAATGGGGTGGTTTCATGAATGGCTGTGTATATTCTCCCTACACAACAAATATTCGTGATTTTAGCTCTAGCTCTGCCTAGGAGGGATTGGAAGAAGAATTCAAGGCTCACAACACAGACCAAATGCACGCAGTATGTGCTTTTTGCAGCTATGTTCTATAGAAAATAACACATGAGCGAACATGATAGGCTTCTAGACATAAAATGAACGAATACCTCGTCAAAGAAGTTAATGATGCAAGCATTTGGTTTTTTATACTCTGGAATAAGTTGCCACTGCAAAAGGTGATCAATGACGCCTTGGAGAAGAGATGGAATTGGCTCTATCGTGCCTGTAAACATAGAACACAAATTGCAAGCTTTCTTTATAATTTGCAGTGGAGTATGTCATGGTGATTTCATGGATCATAGCATAAGTTGGACAGCAAAAATAAATAAATAAATACAAAATCTATTAGATTATAGAAGTCTCACAAGTTTGATTGTTACTTCCAGCTTCCTCTTTTGTTTGTCCAAAAATTGGAATTCCAAACTGAATCAGTTCTCTCTTGTTTCCCTTCATCTGTTTATTGAATAGAATAAAGGTCTCACCTGTATAGATTAGGTAAGATAGTAAGATTTCGTAAACAACAAATCCCATAAACTACCGGCTGTTTGCAGGACAAGCTTTTCCACACAACCATCATGTTAAAGCAGGCAAGGGAAAAAACTAAAGAGTAATCTCAGAAAAAATTGCGAAGAAGTATGAAAGATACTGAATTCAAAAGGCCCCTCAGTCTCAAACAAAATTTTGTATAAATGAAAAGGCCTCAAACATTAAACACATTAAGATCAGGATTGGCATTAGCATTAATAGTTACACCATAAAAATGAAAGGTTGTTAAACATGGGTTTATATTCAACTTCAAACTCTTTCTTTGCCTCTGGTCAGGACCCTAATATGGCCTTAGTTCAACTCAATCCAACTCAACTAGGTATCAAATCCAACTTTTCAGGTTGGCTCTTCCAGAGACAATTTTACTAGCTTTATATTAAAGACAATATTTCGATCACAAATGAAATTGAAAGTCAATTTCAATTTTTGTTTTTCTTAAATGAGAAGGATAAGGCCTTAACTCACCCGAGAGTTCTCCATGCTGTCCAGCTTCCCGTAGTTCATTAACGAAGTCATTCAACTTAAAGAGCTCTGTATCAGTGAATACGTCTTCATATAACTTCAACCCTTTCACAACATTCACCTGCCAGTTGCAATCATCTGCAATCAGTAATAGCGATCGAGCTGCTATTCCTTTTTAGCATAAGTACAGGATATCAACTTTTTTGTTTTCAGGTTTTTAATGGGAAAGCATTTGATTTAAATTGTGAAAGAAAATACTCGCCATGTGCCCTTTCACTGGCTCCTTGGCAGAGAAACCTTTTGTCAACTTGATCTGGCCAGGCCGTGCCTCGCAGTCTCGATGGTTAGCACATATGTTAATGTCTAATGCAGTGGGCAGCGCTTCTTGAGATCCTGTATTCCAATAAGGAAAATATTAAATGTACTTAAGAAAAACTTACAAAAAATTTACTTTTTTACATGTCAGTTATTGATATGCTGAAAATTATAAAATTTGAAATTCTAAAGAAAACTAACTAAATGAGTTTTGTAAATAAAAGTGTAAGTAAAACTATAAGTACATGTAGTACTACTTTTCCAATAATTAGAAATAACAGGGAGTCAGTAACTCGTTAACCATCATAACTGATGAAGGGGGGATAAGTATATACAATAAATGAAGGGAAGACTTTAAAATTCACCTGTTATTTTAGTGTTTAGTTGGGGTAAACTTTTGTGTCAATGCAACAAGGTTACTTTCATGGAAGTCTTTCGCTACCTTTAGCGTAGAGCCACCCACATTATAGACTATTAACAGTATATAAGTTTGTAAGACAGAAATGACACTTATAATTTTTGTAAAACTATTTACAATTCACCAATACATGCCATTAAAAAAAAAATTTGATTTTACAAAACTATTTTTCTATTCACCAGCAGAAATTATGCATGCCACTTTTGTATGTCAAAAGAAGTATGAGTTCTGTTACACCCACCCACGATGGTGTAGTCTGATAAATTCTCCTATGGTCATTTGACTTTTTTTTCATATTCTTAAATACTTTTAAAAATATCACAATATTATTAAAAAAATATTTCTTTAATTATTAAATAAAAACAAAAACAAAAATTATATCGACAACCATCCTCGAAAGCCATCCTCGGGACAACTAGCATTTCCCAATAAGTATTAAAAGAGTCCAAGACTTGTTCCAATTGAGGTGTTTTCTACACTATAAAAAAGTTAACGGACGAAAGTCTCCGACGGCAAATAATGATTGTATCGCAGCTTTTGTCGCATTGCTATGTCGGCACTCTCTCACTTGACTTGAATTCTCCCCAATTTTCACGATGCCTACAATATATTTTTCTGTACAGTTAAAAAATCTTTAAAGAATGAAACGAGAATAGAATATAATTTTTTAATATAATTTTTATTTTAAAATTTAAAATAATTATTTTTTATTTTTATATTTAAATAATATTCAAGAAGAAAATAAGATAGAATGAAAAACAAATGTAAGGATGAAAATTGTTTACAAATACCCTCAAAGCACTCGTACTATACTTCCCTAGAAAGTTGGGAAACGTTCGCTGCATTTCGCACCACCAAAGCCGTGTCCCCACTATTCCTTTACCGTCCACCATATTCCCCCACCAATCGCCAAAATAAGCAGGACACCGCAACAAACAAAAAGCATCACTACACAAATGGCAAAATGCGCTCTCTCTCTCTCTCGCTCTCTCTCTCATCAACGGGAACAAGATCCGAATCTCTATTAAGTTATATCCATCTCAAACACCATCTTTACACCCAACCCCACCGCCAGCTCGGTCCCTAGTCTAACAAGTCCGCCACACGCTGATTCATTAATTACTAAATAATTCACATAGGGTTTACCAACCACCAAATTCCTTACAACAAAATTAAAAAAAAAAAAAAAAAAGTCAATGGACAGGCAAGAGACCCATATAATTCAAAGTGACACTGCTATAGTCATCGATAGTGGCTCCCAACACTGTCTACAGAAAAGGTAAATGCCTCTTTTTATTTTTTTCATATATTTTTTTTTTATATTCTTAAATATATTTAAAAAAACTTATAACATTATTAAAAAATACTATCTTAATCACTACAATTCGAGACCCCAAGCATTTCTCAATTCAAAGCCCTTCAATTTTTTCTCCACCCTAGATATACGATTTATATTATTTAAAGAAAGAAAAATTCTACATAAAAATTTTATACCACACATTTCTATCTAATTAATATGTAATTTCTAATTTTTACTCTTCTATCTTAATGTTTAAATATGTATTTTTAAATAAAATTACAAAAATAATAAATTACATATTGATTAAATAAAAATGTATGGTGTAAAGATTTATTATAGCATTTCTCAAAAATTATTTTCTTACTAAATAATTTTACTTATAATTCATATAAAGAACATTATTTCCGCTATTGAAATGTGGTAGAATTTAATTTGTAAAAAATTTAAAATTTATTTTTTTTGTTATAAATTAAATTTTACGATCAATAATACGGAAGGTGTAGTTTATCAACTGGTTTACTAATATAATTTTTCTGATTTCTATTATTTATTTAATAATGTAAAATTTTTTTTAAAAAAATGCAACATCACTAAAAATATCATAACACACATGTCGAGGTAATTAATAAATGATATTTATAATCGTGTACGCAAGTATTGTATAATTATTTTAAAAAATAAATAAATACTGATTTATATAAAAAATAATTTTTTAATAATAAATTTCACACTTTTTTAAAATAATTGACTTCTGTACGTAATATTACTAATTAGAGATACTTAACTGTTTTTGTTTTTTAATACGAAATACTAAACTGATGTAACAACAGATTGAAGCCATAATAGATCGCCCACCTCGGACTTGTAAAACCCCTCGGCACTTAAACCTCGGGACCGTATCAACCACTGTTTTTTTTTTTTTAATTTCTCCAAGTTTATTTTGCTATTTTTGTGAAAATGATTATCCATCAAAACTGGAAACGAATTCTCTCGTTGAATTCAAAGTGGGAGAAACTTCAAATCGGGATTTGAATCTATCGGATCCCGTGTAAGAAGAATCATATTTCCCGTTTGGATATAGAGAAAATGGATGGCACGATAACGGGTTTTAAGAATAGAAATAATTAACGAATACGTTAATCTGACTACTAGTAAATCCTCAAGCCAGTAAGAGCTTACAGCTCGGTACATCTGTTAGAATTAGTCGGGGTGATTTTGAATTTTCTTGGCTACCAAACACTCAAATCGATTCAAATAAACTTTCTTTCCTCGTCCTACCAACCGTTTCTCAGCAACCAAACGGGACCTAATATCTCTCTCTAAGTTCTGCTAAAATACGAGGACGGAACTAAACACCGTATCTCCTAGCATTCAGAACTAAACCGGAAAAAATGAAAAATCTCGAATCATATGACTGGCAAGAAAAACCTGATTTTGATGCAGGACTTTCCAGTAACGTCACTGATCCTATTCTCTTATGCAACAGAAACCAACAAAATCTTAGGAATAGGAGTAAGAATCTGAGCTTTGAGAATGAAAGTCGAAAAACACACTTACCTGAATCAGTAATATCACTATCCGGTGACGAATCGTGCTCTTCGCCAGCCTCACCTTCACCATTTGCATCACTTTCCGTCACTTTCTCGTAAATTTTCTCTTTCTTATCGACTTTCCGATCTTCCTCATCGAATTTCGAGTCCGACACCTTTACCTCCGCACCCTGCTTTCTCTCGGCTTCGGCGTCCTCCTTATTCATCTTCTCCGCGACATGCTGTAGCTCCAGCGTCACGTCGGCGATGGAATGGTACTTCTGCATCTGGAGAACGGGGATCCAGTTGAGCCTGCGGCGATGTATCGCTGAGAAAACGGCGTCGTAGTCGGAGCGCGCTCCACCGAGCAGCGCCAGGTGACCACACAGCGCATCAATGATCGCGTTAGCCGCAGCGAACTCGCCGCAGTACCACGCGAGAATCGCGTCACGAGCGAAGTCGTCCGACATCATCATCGGGTTCTGTATCGGAATCATCGTGGGCACAGCCACGGCAGGCGGAGCAACTCTATTGGACGGTGACGCTGGCCCTGCCTCGATTGGCATATTACTGTAAGTGCGGTTCGAGACCGATAATATTTCAAGTATTTCTTGTTCGCTAAGTGCTAATTGGAACTTATCGGGCTGTGTGCTGTATACCGGCCGGTATTCTGTATAAATCGGACGCGCAGAGAGAGAAACTGAGAAAGGGTGAGAGAGACGATGCGTTCGTGTGTTTTCAAGCACGAAGTGGGAAGGATTTTATACGTTCTATATATATACACAATATATGCCTTTTCCCGTACGAGTGGGTCAATTGACCACGTGGCGTTTAATGGAGGGTGGCTTGGTGTCAAGACGGACGGGAGATGAAGGTTGGTTAGAAGTGTTGAGTTTTGAGGGGAAGGTATGGAAATTACCAAAATGGGGCCACTTAACCAAAATGCCATGTTACAAGTTGCAACTTATTACAGCAACTAATGGACGCAGAGAGGCCTTGACAATGAAGTCACATGTTGTCTACTTCTTTGTTGGAGTGGCAAAAAAAAAAAAAGCATGCCCAAATGAAGAGCTAAAGTGCTACCCATAAGTTATAACCAAACCATCATGTCTCTTTTTTTTTTTTTTTTTCTTCTGGATGTCCACCTTCAATTTTAAATAAATTACCCAAATTCTTAAGATTATTTTTAAAATTAACCTCGAAACTTTAGAGAATTAAAATTCAATACAGACAACAGACAAAAAAAAAAGAATAGAGCAAAACTCATATTGATCACGGTAGTCTTACGTGCGAAATTTGGGCACGCAATATTTTCATCTTATCATTGGATGCATATCAATTAAAATTAATATAGTATATTATGATAGGATAAGAGCACCACATCATTTATATATCAAGAATATCTAATAATGTTTCAGCACGATGAATGGACCTCATGAAGTAGGACATGCCAAAATGATGAGGTGGAAAGGAAAATGAAATTGAAGCCTGCGAAGATGGGGCCGGGGCTATGAACAAAAAAGGACTCTATTGTTGGCTAATGGACGAGGAAGGTGTGTGTATGAATGGTATGTCCCTATGGTGCCATTGCTACAAGGGCTGCTGGTGGTTGTTGTGTACATCCTAGCTGGCGCAAGCATTGCTTACATGCCCCCACACTACATATTACATACCCTCCCAAAATACCCTAATCAACCCTTAGCTGTCCACTCTCTCATGCTTACTCTTTCCCTCTCCACTTGACATTGGTACTTTGGTATTTACTACTGTTTTACTATCTAGTTTTTTTTTTCTTTTGCCATTTAAATTTGAATTAAAAATCTTAAAACATAACCTTCTTGTATAATCTAAAAGAAAATAAATTCAATTAACTAACGTAATCATGTCATTCAATTAAAAATAAATTTAATATTATAAAAAAGCATATATACTAGTCGTAGATCCGCGCGATATTCTCAAATAAATACATTTATTAGATAAAAATATATATCTCTTTGCGTATATTTATTATACAATAATATAACATTTAGAAGAGTTTTAAAAACATATTTGGTATCTATCCAATATTTTTGTTTTGGGCTTCTTGAATTTTATACTCCCTTTTCGTCCCATTGTTTTGATGTTAACGACGAGAAATCTCTGCAAGTGAAACACTTTTAATGTCTAAAATCCTCGTTTAATAACTTGATTTTCACTTCCATATATACTCTCAATTATTTGTTGGTGATGAGAAATCCCACACAACTTCATGGACAATAATAATTTCGATTAGTTTTGCATTTGATTATTCTATATTTACTTAATACTATAAGATAAAGTTTGTATCTATCTCTCTCGCTCTAAATCTTATAACTTATAAAGTAAATATCTCGAATTTTTATGAACAAATTGGCCCTCTTTTTTTTTTCTTTTTTCAAACTCCCAAAAGTAGCTGTATACAATAAGTACAATGCTGTGTACTTTTGATTCCATCAACTTTGTCATACATTGCCCAAAACAAAGGAGAATTTTGTTAGAAAAAGATTACACCCATTCTTTTTCACTACAATACATTTAAGCCTCTCCCAAGATTCTCTGCTAATAGAAATTTATTAACCTACGAGAGAACAAACGACACTCTCTGCTGACAGGCATATTCTATGATCTGGCAAAACCCGGATTATTATCAAACACGAAAATCTCAAAGTGAAGAGAGATATTTATACAAAGTAGACTATATTTTTATTAAAATTTTAACAATAAATATCAATCTCTTTCATGCTCGAAATCTCAAAATGATCGAATTGTAGAAGATTTTGACTCAAAATTTAACTCTTTTGCTAGAGGATCTTCTATTACGATTTTAAGACAAAAATAGCCGGATTTTACTACACAACCTCCATAACATTTTATATTTTTTTAAAAAAAATTTTTGAGTTTATTGTTTTTAAACTATTTCAAATTTTTTATTCACTATTCATATAAAAAATATTTAATAAAAGAAAAAAAAAATTTTAAAAATTAAATAAAAAAAAATATAAAATATAGATAAATAATAAAAAATTATGAAGAGTTTTTGAAGTGAACCAGTGGTGCACATGAGGGGGCCATGTTGAAAACGACCCCTTAAAAAAAGTGAGAAAATCCGTCAGAGCCCATTAGAGCAGTCCTACGCGTTCGGAACGTGTAGCACGAGACGGGTACAATAAAAACAAAATATTATTATTATTTATTTTTTTGATTTTTTTTAATATCTTTAAATAGTTTTTTTAAAAGATCACAACATTATTAAAATATATTTTTTAAATCACCTACTAAAAAATAAAAAAAAATTAAAATTTGTGGGTCTCCAACTGTCGTTGAGATTTGAGAAAAGTATTTTTGTTCACATTATTGACTCAAACCCAACTACACCCATAGGAGCAAAACGCCATGTTGAAACTTGAAAGTCCTGAAGCCTTTCTTTTCTTCCGGAACACCAGCACCATGCATTATAGAACATCAGTGTTCATCGAAAGAGTAATGTAAAATAATATCTATTATTAAAAAATTAATTTTTTTATATAAATTTTATATCTATTTTTTTTTAAATATGCGACACTTGAGACATATTATAACTATAAATATCAATTCTTATATAAAAGAAAAGATACATATAGAAATAGAATAATGCTACATGCAGTCATGAAGTACACAAATACCATACAGTCATTTTAAAAAAAAATAGAGTTCACTTTTAAAACAATTAATTTTTTTCATATAAAATCTTTATTTATTTGTTTTTTTTTAAAATCATTACGAGATATTTATCCACTCACGACTAAAACTATCTTTCTCTCGATATCCTCTCCCTGTTGATGAAAATCTTATAACTCCTATTGCATTTAATACCAAGATATATCGTCTTTTCACTTTTTTTTTTTCTTTTTTTATGCCCGAGTATCCTGGCTTGTTTCTTGCTTTTCAAGAAACTTCCCAATTCTATTTTTCACTCTGTCGCTCTCTTTCTTAATCAGAATCTCTATCGCATTCGAAAAATCAAGTGAAAGAGAGATAAATAGGTTTTATAATATTATTAAATATTTAATGTTGTTTAAAGTTTCTGTAGAACTTTATCTCCCTCTCTCACTTCAAACTCGATATCTTTTTTCTCTTTTTATGTAGTTTGCTTACACCCAACCTTTTGGCGAGATTTGGGTAGTGGAGAGTGAGTAAGCATATGGACAGCTTACACTATATATATATAAGTGATTTCATTTAATAATTATATTTAAAGGCTTTTACACCACACAATGACACATCATCCACGTAACATAATTTGATTTAAAAAATGAATTTAAAATTTTAATTCTTGTAAATTAAATTATACTATGTAGATGGTGTGTAATGTAAATACCTTCAAATAGTTCTTGTGAAAAACAATGACAGACAAAGTAAAGCACACACAAGCAAATCAATCATACGACACAAAATTAATGCAGTTTGACAACGTACCTACGTCCACAAAATTGCAGAAGATTTTAATATACTGAAGAATCACAAAATACATTTGGACAAAATCTCACTATTTAGAATATTCAGAACTTACTAAACTGTTCATTAAGTACATATTTATAGTGTCACACAGCAGAAATCTTAACTTTCACTTTTCTATGTTATTCGCTCAAACAGAGTGTCGAGCATGTCTCGTGCAAACTCTCTGTCTAAGTTTTGTTTAAGTAAACTCTCTGTCTGAGCTTTATTAGAGCAAACTCTCTGTATGAGTTTTACTCGATTACCTATAACACAAATCTCAAGCAAAATTTTTGTCTATCACTTTTTCTAATCACAAATAGTGTCAAAAATTTTCACAACCACAAAGCTTGGACATGTTGGCTTTGGCTTGGGCCTCTCAACCCAAGCCTCCTCGAAAATCCACCTAAAAATCATAATGCACCCTTATCGGATCAGATCAGAATACACCAACAAAATTAGACTTCATAAACATAACAATGGCACTACTCGAAGCTCATAAGTACTAATATGTTGACACACACAACATATAAATTTACAAAAGTGGAAAAATTAGTCATCGGCGACGGCTTAAAAAAAGAAAGTTTTTGAAAGTTCTTTTATTTTTGTTTATTTTTTGTCTTTTAAATATCAAAGAAACGATTTTTATTATTTTAAAGGCAAGCTTTGATGGATGTTGTTTCAACTTTCAATATATATGGAAATTGGTTTGCAAATTAATAAAAGAAAATTTGCTTAGCATGTTCTTTAATATTCTATTTATTGAGGCCCCTCAATTTAATATATTTTATATAAAAAATAATAAAATCAGACATTTTAGGTGGTTATTAAGAATATTATGACTGATCCGAAGCAGGTGCTGTTCAGAATCTTGAAAAACAAATAATTAATCAAGAGTGACACATGATGCAGTGAAGCTTGAGATTTCCCAAATCCCATATAAGATATTAATTGAGGGAGAGCTTCCGTGCAATAACCTAACAAGCATTAAAATATTAATAGGTTCGAAACCCACCAAGAACTAGGATCATAAATTAATCTAAAATTTTTTTTAATTAATTAATTAATTAAATTGCAGACAACTCTGTCTGGTGAGTGGTGACCACAATCATATTTATTTTTCTTTGTTTTTGTTTCATTCTTATTATTATATAAATACTGTACAAAGTGACAAATAAAAATAATAATGATGACATCAATCATATTAATTTTAGATATAAGGGTTTAGGATTTGTAATGGCATTTCATAATGTGACTAAAAATATTAAAAAAATTAATTTGAAATTATAAATATAAACTTTGTAAAATATGTTCCTTTATTATATTTTCCAAAGTGGTAGAAAGTATAGTAAGCAAAGAAGCCTCGTAAATATCGAGTATATACATATACATACATATATATATATATATATATATATATATATATATATATATGAAGTTTATACTCATTAGTCAATGTAGATGACATTTCTTCCGCATCACTGATATGGTAAAATTTTCTTACAAATCAAATCTTATAATATTAGTCATCTGGAGTGTAAAGATGTATCTTAATTACAATTTGTAAATGTAATTTTTGTAGCGTGGAGATATTCATGGAAGACACAAAATGTAACTGTATTTTATCTTTAGCTTGACACCACAATGAAGCTTTCTAAATATGGGAGAATTTATTATTATTATTTTTTTATGGAAATAGACTTCATATTATTTAATGAAATTAAAATTATAACTGTGACTTATTAATATAAGAAAAATTCAAAGTACAAACCAAACTACGCATCTACTCTAAGGTATCTCTGCACATAAATTCATTTGTGGCGGATATTTTCTTAACTTCTATAAAACTCTTTCCTAACAAACATTTCGATTTCTGAGAGGAGAGCGCTTTGTAAAAGTAATGTTTGATTCTAAGAAAAATGTTACTCTCACCGACAGTTGAGTCTTGATTGGGTCTTGGGAAATTTTTTTTTCTAACTTAGTGATTAAATTTTTTTTTTAATAATGTTCTGAATTTATCTTTTTTAAAATGTTTAAAGATAGAAAAAAAATGAATGAAAAAAATAAAATTGCCCTTACGTCTCGTGCTGCAGTGTAGCACTGCTCTTGATTCCAGAACAACTGGTGGGCTAGGCCGTAATTGTGATGGGCTGGTCTAGACCCTAATCTATTTCTGCACTGCTTTTCGCTGATTAATCGTGACTTATGTCGAAAATGTAACATAAAAAGCGAAAACGATAAATAAATTTTCTGAATTGAAATAGTTATTTATTTAGTTAGTTATGCCTTGCGAGTCACGATATTCCTCAAAAAAATAGAGAACATATTCCTTTCAAAATGAAAGAAATGAGATTTGTGGGGATATTGGAAAAAGAAATTTATTTATTTTTATTATAAAAAAATATAAACCCTAATTTTTTTCAAACTTAAAGTTTAAAAATAAATCTTGAATTGCTTTGCAACTATACATATAGGGACGAAGTGAGATCTATGTAAAGGGGGTCCCGTAGATATGCAAAAGTTTGTATATAACAAAAATGAAAAAATTACTTAAAAGCATGCATAAGTATATATGAAGTTTCAAGTTTGAATGTAAAATAAAAAATAAAAATATTTAATATGCCAATTGATCTCAATATTATTTTAATAAATAAATATTATTAATTATCACGTTCATTCTTAATATAAACTAGCAAATAATTTATAAGAAAGTTGTCATTTATTTTGTTTTAAACCCTTATCTCAATAATATTAAAAATTGACAAGTACTGTTAAGTTTGAATATTGTAAGGAGGTGCAGAGGAGATCATTCTGGAGTATTGTTAAGTTTGAATATTGTAAGGAGGTTGGGAATCCTTCGAAGCATTCCCCTATCTAAATATATGTATGGCTGTCTGAGGCATTTCCACAAATAACTTGCAGCCATTTCCATATTCCATTCCTTCAACATCCCAGCCACTATTGCATTCATTCCCTATTTACATTCAATAATCACAACGCCATCACAGCAGGGTTCTAACAAGTGGTATCAGCATACACCGATCCTATGGCAGATAACACTAGATCCAAGCATCAACAACAAGAGAATTTCCAGCAACAGCTAAATGAAGTCCAACAACAATATGAGCAACAACAGCAGACTATCAAGACTTGAAGACTAATGTAGACACATTAAATGATATGATGCGCACAATCATCTAGCAACATCCTCAACAACACCAGCAACACCAGTAGCAATATTATGAGCAACATCAGCAGCAATACAAGGACCAAAAGGCACTAGATCTGAGGAGGACTAATTTCCGGGGTGTGAAATTAGAGTTTCCTCATTTTCAAGGAGAAAATCCAGCTGCTTGGATCTTCAAAGCAAATCAATATTTCGAATTTCATCAGGCTCTTATGCCTCATCGCATACTCATGGCTTCATACCACATGCACGGGAGGCTCTTGTGTAGTACCAAGAGTATTTTGAGGGGGGTCATTTCCGTGATTGGGATGCTGTCACTAGATCCATGATCCTTTGTTTTGGGCCGACGGCTTATGACAATCCCATTGAGGCATTAACTCGATTAAAACCAAACAGTACCCTCTCTGCTTACAAGGCACAATTTGAAACTCTATCAAATTGGTTGAGAGGGCTTTCCAAGGAGCACAAGCTGAGTTGCTTCATCAGTGGGCTGAAAGACGAAATATGTGTTCCCATTAAAATGTCTAACCCTATCAGTATGAACGCAACATATGGCTTAGCAAGAATACAATAGGAATACCTCTTCAGAGCAAAAAAAAAAAAAAACAGCAAACTCACAATAGAAAAGGGTAGTGAAACAGTAAGGGGTTTTCCCGAGGGTCTTACTCAGGTAGCAGCAGCAATAGATGAACTGGACCTACGGGTGCCACTAGACCAGTATCCCTTTTTTAATGAGTTTTACACATGATGGGAAAAGGGTAGAGTTGAAGGGGTTGAAACTAACACCACTGGTAGTAGAGGATGGTCACAAGTTGCTCAAGACCACTATGGCTAAGGGCAAAAGGATTTTACTGCAAATTGTGACCTAAGAAGAGAAAGTTCAAAATTCAAGGGATGTGGGTGATGAATTTGCTAAATTGTTGGATGAATTTGAAGGAGTGTTTAATGAACCTAAGGGGCTACCCCACCCCGTGCACATGACCACCAATTTTTCCTCAAAGAGGGCACACAGCCCATTGCCAATAAGCCATATTGATACCCCTATTACTAGAAAACAGATATAGAAAATATCGTGGCTGAGTTACTTAGATCTAGGGTGGTGAGGCCAAGTACCAGTCCTTTTTCCTCACCTGTTTTACTAGTTTGTACGGCTGGCAGAAGTTGGAGACTGTGCATTGACTACCAAACTTTAAATAAGGAGACAGTGAAGGCAAAATTCCTAATTCTAGTAATCAATGAATTGTTGGATGAATTTTTTGGCTCGGTTATCTTTTTTAAACTAGATTTAAGGTTCGGTTATCCCCAAGTTAGGGTTGTAGCTAATGACATACCCAAAACAGCATTTCAAACACACGAAAGACATTATGAGTTCTTGGTCATGCCCTTTGGCCTAACAAATGCCCCAACCACCTTTCAAGGGTTGATAAATGACATATTCAAACCATATCTAAGAAAATTTGTGCTAGTACTTTTTGATGACATATTGGTGTATAGTCATGTTGAAGAAATTGACTATTTAAGCCATATTATTAATGTTGGAGGTATAATGGCTGATGCTTCTAAAATTGCAACTATGTTGGAGTGACCTGAGCCTAAAAATGTGAAGTCTCTAAGGGGATTCCTAGCGCTAACGAGATACTACTGAAAGTTTATAAAAGGGTATGGAACTATAGCAACCCCACTAACTGCATTATTGAAAAAAAATTCTTTTGTGTTGGAATCGGAGGCAAGGAAGGCATTTGAGGCACTAAAACAGGCTATATCATAGCCTTCAGTGTTAAGGCTTCTAGACTTCAACACCCCTTTCACCATTGAATGTGATGCTTGTCGCACAGGGCTTGGAGCTGTGCTAATGCAATCAAGAAAACCATTTTCTATTTGAGCAATGCACTAAAAGGAAAAGTATTATTATTGTCTACTTATGAGAAGGAGCTGTTAGCTCTTGTGATAGCATTATAGAAATAGAGAACATATTTACTGGGTCAATCCTTTGTGGTGAAAACAGACCAAGAAGCACTCAAGTTTCTGCTTGAGCAACGGGTGGGCCCAGGGAATCAACAAAAATGGGTAGCAAAGTTAATGGGCTACAACTTTTCTATCAAATACAAAAAAGGCAAGGAGAATATAGTGGCTGATGCACTCTCACAAAAAGATGAAGGGTTACAAGGGGCTGCATGTTATGCAATGGTCTCACTTCGTACTCCCTTATGAGTGGAGGAGCTGAAACAAAGCTATCAAGGTTCGAAGGATTTCACTGAGCTATTGAACCAACTCAGGTCCTAGTTGAACAGTCCAAGGGTTTTTCACAAAAACATGGGTTGATACTAAAAAAAAGGCGGATTGTGTTGGTTGAAGATTCAGATTTCAAAAGGAAAGTGTTGTAGTATGTCCATAGTAACCCTTAAGCAAGCCATTTTGGTTACTTGAAAACATATCAGAGGGTTAAACGAGATTTTTACTGGAAGGGAGTGAAAAAGGATGTCAAAAGGCTGGTGAGGAAGTGTGATAATGTCAAACCATGAAATATAGACTATCCATCCAGCGGGGTTACTCCAGCCCCTATCTATTCCCAACCAACCTTGGACTAACATATATCACTAGAATTTGTAGAAGGGCTACCTATTTCAAAAGGGTATAGTGTAATATTGGTGGTGATCGATTGTCTCACAAAGTACGGTCATTTCATTACATTAGCCCACCTTTATACTGCCCAGGTGGTAGTTGAGGAGTTCATGAGGAATTTGTTCAAGCTACGTGGGTTCCTTAAGTCTGTGGTGTCAGATAGGGACCCAATTTTTTCGAGTACTTTTTGGAAGGCCATATTCTAATCTCAAGGATCTTTCCTTGACTTCAGTTCAGATAATCATCCCTAGTCGGATGGCCAAACTGAAGGCTTGAATAAGAGTGTGGAAGGGTATCTAAGATGCTCCACAGGTCTAACCTTAAGGTTTGGTCTCAATGACTTCCCATGGCTGAGTGGTGGTATAACACCAACTATCACATAGCCACTAAGATGACCTGCTTCTAAGTAGTCTACGACTACCCAACCCTGCACACTCATATCATATGTTCCTGTTACCATTCCTAATGAAACAACCGACCAAGTTATACACAACAAAGATTAAGTAATCAACTTATTGAAATAAAATCTGACAAAGGTTCAACACCGAATGAAATATTATGCAGACAATCAGAGAACCGAGAGAGAGTTTGGGTAGGGAGACTGGGTTTACCTGAAGCTTTAGTCATATCGACAGAAAACCCTAGCTCTGAGAAGCAATATGAAGCTATCACCTAGATACTATAGGCCCTTCCAAGTTGAAGAGAAGATAGGAACTGTAGCTTATGGCTTAAAGCTCCCTGAAGGCTCCAAAATACACCCGACGTTTCACCTCTCGTGCCTCAAGAAGAAACTGGGTTCACATATCCCTGTTCTCTCCAATCCTCCTCCCACGGACCCCATGGGCAAGATCTAACCTGAGCCTGAACAGATTTTGGAGCTTAGAATGAAGAAGCCAAGAGATAAGGCTGTGATCGAAGTTCTTATGAAATGGAGTGGACTTACAAGGGAAGAAAGTAGTTGGAAAATTCTATGGAGGCTTCAAGCGCTTTACTCGCACCTTGTTGGCAAGGTGCTTTGAAAAAAGGGGGTTTGTTAGGGTTCCAACGGAAGAAGCAAAACCTAGAAAGAAGATGAAGACAGAAGATCTGAACTAGAGTTAGTGATTGTGCGAAGTGAAGTGAATTTAAGAGGTTTGAATAGGAAACGGTGTCATATCAAGTGTTGGAGGTCAGATGTGGAAGATCAATGAAACGAGAAGTTTTGATAAAGTCAGTCGTTTAGTATTAGTGGTGCTACACACCATTTAGTGTAGTGGTGTTTTGCACCATTTTTTATTAAAGTATTTCTGTGTTGAGTTGGAGTTGGAATAGGCACTGCTTTATACAAAACAGTGCGTATGGTCAGTGATTTACTTTAGTATGCTACAGGTCAATTTATAGTTTCTACCTAGTCTGTTACAAGGGTGTATATTGATTTAAAGAGGAGAGTAAGGTGCAGAGGAGATCATTCTGGAATATTATTAAGTTTGAATATTGTAAGGAGATTGAGAATCTCTTGAAGCATTCCCCTATCTAATAAACCTAAGGTCATTTGAGATATTTCCACAAACAACTTGCATCCATTTCCAATTCCATTCCCGCAACATCCCAACCACTATTGCATTCATTCCTTATTTACATTCGGTCATCACAACAGGGTTCTAACACTTTTTAAATTGTTCTTGTTATTTTATTGTCCTATTTTTTCTTTAGCTTACAAATCATATGCACATATCTTTTATATATTCCATATTTTCCCGACAATATTGCCTATATCAACTATCAAGGAACTCTCGATAGAGATCTTAATCAATTTTTCTTTTTCTTGACCATCTTTCTTCATGCATAGGTGTCCATGCTGACATTATCAATAGTGTACATTGCTTGGGGTTTTATAAAATCAAAATACAAAAAGGCGTGGAAGAATTTTGCCTTGAAAGAGTGGCCCAAAAGTTGCAAGTGATGTAACAAAGTCACAACAAGAAATAAGGTTTTTTGTGGCGATTTTATGTCTGTTGAAAATAAAATCGCTGCAAATAGCCTTTATTTGCAACGATTTTTCACATCGTTGAAGTCTTTTTACATCATTTTAGAAAATAGTCTTTTGCGACAATTGTACCACTTTTTTCGGCTGTAAAATTTGATGCAAATAGTAATATGATTTTTTGCAGTGATTTTTTAGTTTTTGCGACGAAAAAAACCGCCGCAATATTAAAAAACATGTTGCGGCGGTTCATTGTTTGATAGAATTGTGAAAGTGGCCTTTTGCAACGATTTTTAATTTTAAAATCACCGCAATTAATAATAAGGCATTTTTCAGCGATTTTAAAATCGTTGCAAAAACATTTTACCCTATTTCTGGCGATTTCCAAGTTACCGCTTAATTTCCAGTTGGGAAATAAGGAAGAATGTACATTTCAATTTTGCAACTATTTTTGTACTTTTTGCGGCGATATTTTTCTTCACAACCAACTGTAGTGTACTGTAGTGGCATTGAGCTTCTATCTATTAGAAAAATTGCCAAAATATATACTAATAATGGCGAACATTGTCGCCGTAATAGCATATACGAACAATTAAAGCTTATTAGCGGCGAATCAAAATCGCCGGAAAAGTTAATAAAATTTAAATCTCCCGCGTTGGATTTTTTCCCTCATTTCTTTCCCTTCAGGCTCCAGTCGTCTCGCCCCTCCTCCCCCCTCTCTCTCGCCAATCCCTCTTCTTCCTCAAGCCTCTCCCGCGCACAGCCGGTCACCAACGGCCCTACCATGCCACCGCCACTTCACCTCGACGGCCACCCCCTCCTTCTCCACTCAGTTTGATTCACGACCAAGCAAGGTAGTTGATTAAGTAAAGAAATTGCAGTTAATAAGTAGATAAGTTAAGACTTTTACTTCTAAAATTCATTACGAATTCTCAATTAATGCTCATTTCTATTAAAAGGGAGTCTGAAGTCCATAGGAAAGTTTAGAAGGGTAAACTAGACTTTACACACTTACATACTCTTTATGCCTTTGCACTACAATTAGAGAAATTTCAGATTCATATCATTCGAAGCCTTAATCTCTGCTGTGTGCTCACAGACCCGACATTCTAGAAGGCACTAGATGGAATTGGAGAGGAAGCAGTTGGAGTGCGCAGTGATGGATGGATGGAAGGAGGATAAAAGGAGAAGGATGCACGAGATTTTGGGGCTGCTGGGCTCTCGGTTAGTTTTGCAATGCAAAAAACAGAAAGATAGTTTTAGGGTTTCTTCGTCTAGTTTTTCTTTTCTTAGCTAATATTTGTAATGTTTCTTTTGGTTGAACTTTGGAATCCTGAGATGAAGGGGGAGTAATTTCTAAACCCTAAGTCAAGGGAAACCATTGAGCAGTGTTTACTCTTTAAAGTTTTCGATTCCTAGATTGTGGTGATTTGTTCTCTTTAAGTTTTTTTGTCAATCCCGAATCAAGTCAAGACTTGGGGGTTTTTTTCATTCTTTCTTGATCTTTCGTTGATTAAGAGCACGTTGGATGCTTGAAAGGTGAAAGCCCTATCTCCCTGAACATGTTAATCAAAACTGGGAAGATTGGAATTTATTGAGATTATCTTTTATTAATTCTTGTTCCTTGCTGTGCGTACATTATATCTATCATCCGAATGTTTTGCCCTTGACTGGAATAACATTTGAAGGAAACTGTGGGATGATGAAGTTCTTTTAGATTATTCACTGTGAGAGGGTTAACCGAGATTTAGGTTTATTTTTCCAGTTAATTAAAATTCTTAATTGATCATTTAATCTGGTTGAGTCTGTTTTGCACAAGATTTTCAATTTCTTAGTGATTTGAGTTGGTAGTTGAGTAGGTCAATTTTACCTCACTCTTATTGAACCTTCGGGTAACTGGGAAGAGCAATTTCTATCAAAGAAGAACCTGTTGGTCAACATAGTGGCCAAGAGAGTATTCTTAGATAGATACAATATTCATTATTTTTATTATCTTTATTTATTTCTCTGGTTCTTAGTTCTGAAGTATAAGTTGTTTTAATCCTTGTGAAATCGACCTTAGGGACCTTCACTACACATCAATATAACACCTCTTGCACTTGGGAGGTAATAAAATTGGAGAACCAAGTTTTTGGCGCTGTTGCCGGGGATTAATGGCAATTTATTTTCAGAACTGAGTTTGGGTGGTGGCTAAGTGTGAACCTCTTCACACTTTGGTGATCTCTAACCTTATCTTTTATTTTATTTTTATTTTTATTTTTATTTTTATTTATTTTTCCTATATGCCTCATGTGAGATGAATATTTGAACACCATCCTTGGTGTTGTTATAGTGTTGCTGAAATTTTGTATGTCTGTTTGGAGTCAGGACTATTCCTCTAGACTGGTCAGAACTGAATCTGTGACATTTTCAGATTGTGAGTCATTATCTTTTGAGTCATCCTCAGATAGTTTTAGCACCATGGCTGAAGAAGAAAATGATAGGAGAGAAGTGATAAACTAGAATAGAACCCTTAAATATTATTTGCAACCTGTTAGGGCTAGTACTCCCTCGTGCATCATTCAACCCCTGAATGCAAATAACTTTAATTTTAAGCCTGGAATGATTCCCTTGATACCTCATTTTCATGGAATGGAATCAGAAAATCCTTATTTACACATCAAAGAATTTGAGGAAGTTTGTTCCACATGGATCAAACTTGTACTGAGGAAGTGGTCAGACTTAAACTTTTTCCCATTTCATTAAAGGATAAAGCCAAGACTTGGCTAAATGCTTTAAGGCCTAGATCCATAGGAACTTGGCAAGAAATGCAGACTGATTTCTTAAAAAAATTCTTCCCCATGCACAGAACCAATGCACTGAAGAGGCAAATCATGAACTTTGCGCAAAAAGACTCTAAGACCTTTTATCAGTGCTGGGAAAGGTTTAAGGACTTACTTAATGCTTGTCCTCATCATGGGTATGAAAACTGGAGGATAATAAGTTTTTTTCTATGAGGGTTTACAATCCAAGATGAGACAATTTGTGGAAACAATGTGTAATGGGGAATTCTTCAATAAAGAACCTGTAGAGGCTTTTGAATATTTTGATTATTTTTCTGAAAATGCCCAGTCATGGGATGTTTTAGATAAATATGATAGAGCTGAACCATTGAAAATAACTGGAGGGGGAAAATACAACTTGAGGGAAGTGGATGATTTACATGCTAGAGTGTCTACGCTTACTAAGAAATTAGAAACCATAGACATTAACAAAGTAAATGAGATTCAGGCTGTTCAAAGAGTGTCAGAAAAATGTAATAGTATGTGAGGATCTAGGACATTCTACTAATGACTGCCCGACTATCCCAGCTTTTAAAGAAGTATTACTGGATCAATATGGAGCTGTTAATATGATTGCTAAAACATTTTCAGGTACATTTTCTAACACATACAACCCCAGTTGGAGGAACCACCCAAATCTGAGTTGGAGGAATGAGCAGTCAACTCAACTCCCCAATCATGCTTCGGGCCCTTCCCAGTATGTAGTTAATCAACAATCAGCTGTAGGATCTTCTCAATATCCTACTACAACACCTTATGGGCAGAGGAGGAACCTTGAAGACACTGTCCATCAAATAGCAGCAAACCTCCAACAGTTCATTCAAGGGCAGACCAACATCAACAACCAAACTTATCATGCCATCAATGATATTAGAGGATCCTTAACAAAGTTGACCACAACTTTGAGTGTCCAGGAAAAGGGAAAATTCCCTGCTCAACCACAACCTAACCCTCAAGGGCAAGTTCATCAAGTGTCAGAAGCAGTGGAGACATCCAATGTTAAACCAGTCAAGGCTGTAACAACATTAAGAAGTGGAAAAATTCTGGTAAACCCCATTTCTGACCCAGCCATCGTTGGTAAGGATTCTAACCCTATGCTGTTGAGTCTGAAGTGAAAAACTGGCAAGCACCTGCACCTTTCCCTTCAAGGCTAACCCCTGTGCACAAAGATAAAAATCATTCTGAAATTTTTGAAGTCTTTAAACAAGTGAGAATAAATATACCTTTGTTGGATGCTATCCAACAAATTCCCACTTATGTAAAATTTCTTAAAGACTTGTGCACCATTAAAAGAAAATTGAACATGAAAAAAAAGGCTTTCCTCACCAAGCAAGTCAGTGCAATCATTCAAAGCAACACTCCTCCCAAGTATAAGGATCCAGGTTCACCCACCATTGCTTGCATGATTGGTCGCTCGAAAATTGGGCATGCATTACTTGATTTGGGGTCTAGTGTGAATCTGTTACCTTACTGTGTTTATGAAAAGTTGGGTCTAGGAGAGTTGAAGCCTACTTCCATTACCCTACAGCTGGCTGATAGGTCAATTAAAATACCTAGAGGGGTAGTGGAGGATGTTTTAGTTCAGGTTGATAAGTTTTACTATCTAGTAGACTTTGTTGTCCTAAATATGAAATTGTCAACAAATTCCCTGTTTCAAGCCCTTGTGATTTTGGGAAGGCCATTTCTAGCCACTTCTAATGCTCTAATAAATTGTAGAAGTGGTGTACTTAAACTGAGTTTTGGGAACATGACCTTGGAACTAAATATTTTTAATTTATGCAGGCAGCCCCAGGAAGTGGAAGAAATACAAGAAGTGAATCTGTTGGATAGCATTGTTTCAGAAAACTGCCCTTTATCCTATCATTCCATTCATGCATTAATTGATTTTGAAGATTTTAATAATGCTGATGACAAGATTAACGAACTATTTTCTGCATCAATTGTAGGAAACCCAGCTGAAATGCAGTGAAAATTGAAGTTTGAACATCTACCTCTAGTAGCAGCCACACTGAAACCTTCAGAAGAGCAGACCCCATCCTTGGACCTCAAGCCTTTGCCAGTTCAGCTGAAATATGCATTTATGGGACCTCACCAAACTTTTCCAGTGGTAATTTCTTCTCACTTAACTGATAGTCAAGAGAGGTCCTAATCAAACACAAAAAGGCTATAGGATGGACATTAGCCGACATTAAGGGTATCAATCCTTTAGTTTGTACCCATAAGATTTATTTGGAAGAAAATGCCAAACCATCTAGGGAGATGCAAAGGAGAGTTAACCCCACGATGAAAGAGGTGGTGAAAAGTGAAATACTTAAGCTGTTAGATGTGGGTATTATTTACCCTATTTCTGACAGTAGGTGGGTCAGCCCTATTCATATGGTCCCAAAAAAATCAGGATTGACTGTGGTGAAAAATGAAGAAAATGAGTTGATCCCTACAAGGGTAACCACGGGTTGGAGGATGTGCATTAACTATCGGAAGCTTAATGCTTCCACTAGGAAAGACCACTTCCCATTACCATTTTTGGACCAAGTGTTAGAAAAGGTTGCTGGGCACACATTCTATTGTTTTTTAGATGGTTTTTCAGGCTATTATCATATTGAAATAGCTCCTGAAGATCAGGAGAAAACTACCTTTACCTGCCCTTTTGGGACCTTTGCATTTAGAAGAATGCCCTTTGGGCTGTGCAATGCCCCGGCTACTTTCCAATGATGTATGCTTAGTATTTTCAGTGATTTAATTGAAAATGGGTTAGAAGTTTTTATGGATGATTTCTCTATTTTTTAAATCACTTTTGAGAATTGTCTTACTAACTTGCATTCTGTTTTGACCAGGTGTAAGGAGAAGAATTTACTGCTCAATTGGGAAAAATGCCATTTTATGGCTCAGGAAGGTATAGTGTTGGGGCATATAGTGTCTTCTAAGGGTCTTGAGGTAGATAAGTCCAAAATAGATACCATTTCCAAACTGCCCATTCCAAAAATAGTGAAAGATATAAGGTCTTTTTTGGGGCATGCTAGGTTCTATAAAAGATTTATAAAAAGGTTTAGTTCCATTACTAAACCCTTATGTAAATTACTAATGCATGAAACTGATTTTGAATGGACCATAGACCAACAATCTGCTTTTGAGAAATTAAAGGAGTCGCTCACTACAGCCCTAATCATACAACCCCCTGATTGGGAAAATAATGTATGATGCTAGTGAATATGCTATAGGAGCTGTGCTTGGCCAGCGTAGAAATAACCTGCCCTATGTCATTTATTATGCTAGCAAGACTATGAATAGGGCCCAAAAGAATTACTCAACCACAGAGAAAGAGTTGTTGGCAATAGTTTTTGCCTTAGATAAGTTTAGGTCTTACATCCTTGGGTCACTTGTAGTTATTTACACTGACCATGCAGTTTTGAAATACTTGTTGACCAAGAAGGATGCTAAACCAAGACTGATCAGATGGGTGCTGCTACTCCAAGAGTTTGACATTACAATTAAAGACAAGAAATGAGTGGAGAATGTGGTGGCTGACCACTTATCCAGGCTCACCTTCACGGAGACTAAGCCAACCTTGCCTATTTCTGATTCTTTCCCTCATGAAAATATTTTGTCAATTGAGTCTATTCCCTGGTATGTTGATATAGTTAACTTTTTGGTGACAGGAAGGACACCTTCACAGTGGAGCACTCAGGACTTAAAAAAATTCAAAGCTGAAGTCAGGTACTTTTTTTATGATGATCCCTATCTGTTTAAGTATTGTCCTAACCAAATCATCCGTAAATGTGTCCCAAACTCTGATATACCTTCAATTCTCACCTCTTGTCATACTGAACCTTGTGGTGGCCATTTTTCTGCAAAAAAAATAGTTGCAAAAATTCTTCAGTCAGGATTGTACTGGCCATACATGTTTAGGGATGCTTTTGAGTTTTGTAAAAAGTGTGAGAATTGTCAAAAGTTGGGGGAAGTCACTAGAAGAAACATGATGCCCTTACAACCAATTTTGATTCTTGAAGTTTTTTACTGTTGGGGTTTGGATTTCATGGGACCCTTTCCTCCATCTTTTGGGAATGTATATATTCTGGCTGCAGTGGACTATGTCTCTAAGTGGATAGAGGCTATTCCCTACAAAAAGAATGATCATCAAGTAGTTTTAAAATTCCTGAAAAAGAACATAGTGTCAAGGTTTGGTATGCCAAAAGCTGTCATTAATGACAATGGGTCACATTTCTGTAATAAACCCATGGAGGCCCTGCTGAAAAAGTATGGAATTCATCATAAGGTATCCACACCTTATCACCCCCAAACTAATGGTCAAGTCAAATTAGCTAATAGGGAGATCAAAAATATCCTTGAAAAAAATGTGAACCCTAGCAGAAAAGATTGGTCATTAAGATTAACTGATACTTTGTGGGCTTATAGAACTGCCTTTAAGACTATTCTTGGCATGTCTTCCTATAAACTTGTCTATGGTAGAGCATGCCATCTTCCTGTTGAGCTAGAACACAAAGCATATTGGGCTGTAAAAATGTTTAATTTTGACATGGATAAAGCTGGCTCTATGAGAAAACTTCAACTTTCTGAACTAGAGGAATTGAGAAGGGATGCCTATGAGAATTCTAGGTTAACTAAGGAACAAATGAAGACTCTGCATGATAAAAATATACTCAGAAAATCTTTCGAACCAAATCAGCAAGTTTTGCTTTATAATTCTAGACTTCATTTGTTCCCTGGTAAACTAAGGTCTCGTTGGAGTGGACCTTATGTAGTTAAGACAGTTTGGCCACATGGTGCCATTGAAGTAGTGAACCCTCGAAATGGTAACACTTTTAAAGTGAATGGTCAAAGGCTAAAACCCTTCCTGACCAACTTTTCACCTGAGGTCACTACTTGCTTATTGCAAGACCCCATCTACACTACTTCTCATTAGTTTTTTTTTAATTTATTATTTCTACTTAATTCTGTTGTTCTGCAGTTTTGTTTTTTTTTTTTTTTTTCTTTTTACCAGATAATTTTTCTTTCCCTTTTGCTTATATCACGATCCAGGTATTCTTTCTGTTTCGTTCTTTGCCCTTACCTATAATTGTTGATTCATTGAGGACAATGCATTTTTAGTTGGGGGGTGGGAATAGACTGTTTAAGACACAAACAGAAGCCACTGCACATCTCATCAAAAAAATTTTTAAACAGAATGTTATTATTCTTTACTCATCAATTTTTTTTTTTTTATGTGTCAAATTGCTATGCTCAAAAAATTTTATGCCTAAGAAAAGAATGTTTGGAATTGTGAGCTGCAGTAGCATTTGAGTTCTGATATGTTGATTCAAAATAGAGGTTTGTCCAGTCGTGGGTTGGTTCAGTCAGGTGTGATTCTATTGAAAAAAAAAAAGGGTTGCTAACCACTGGGATACACTTACACTTGGAGTTCTTGAGTAGCCCATTGTACCATGAGTGGGTGTTCGTCTATGCAGTTACAAGGAACTCTAATGAACCATATCCTAATGGCTTAGGAAGAAACCTTATTAAGCTGCTCATGTTGTGGAGTCTAGTGGTAAGGGTAGACTTGTGGAAGTGTGGGTAGGCGCACATTCACAGGTCTGATTCCCCCTAGATATATATATAAAAAAAATAAGTGGAGAAAAGAGAGCATGGAAAACAAATGAGAAAAGGGACAAGCTAAGGATCAAAGTGAGGTGTAGTGGAAAAGGCTGCCTATTACCGGGGCCATTAAAAAAAACAAAAGGCCTTTTAAAGCGTAATAGCGTGAAAGCCACCATTGAATGGTTTGGAGTTAGAGTAAAATCAATGATTTTTCCTATTCAGCTGCTACTGATGAGTCCTTAAAATGGACTTTGGTGTTCAACTCTGGAAACTCCATCACAATGCACACTCGGGGTTATGCAATTATGTTTTAAAGTGCCTTGTCCTTGGTTTTACTGCCCATTACATAAACCTCTGTAGAGAATCAAGACTTGATGTGCATTTGCACTAAAGCTCTAAAACTTATAAATCTGATTGATGGCATGAATTTTTGAACTACTTTTTGAAGTGAAGTTGAAGTTCTGTTTGCATGATCACTTCAGTTGCTAGAGGCTAGCAAAAAGCTAGCTGGGGGGTGTGATTAAGTAAAGAAAATGCAGTTAATGAGTAGATAAGTTCAGACTTTTACTTCTGAAATTCATTACAAATTCTCAATTAATGCTCATTTCTGTTAAAAGGGAGTCTGAAGTCCATAGGAAAGTTTAGAGGGATAAACTGGACTTTACACTCTTACATACTCTTTATGCCTTCACACTACACTTAGAGAGAAATTTCAGATTCATATCATTCGAAGCCTTAACCTCTGTTGTGTGCTCACATATCCGACATTCTAGAAGGCACCGGATGGAATTGGAAAGGAAGCAGTTGGAGTGCGCAGCGATGGATGTATGGAAGGAGGATAAAAGGAGAAGGATGCACGAGATTTTGGGCTGCTGGGCTCTCGGTTAGTTTTGGAATGCAGAAAACAGAAAGATAGTTTTAGGGTTTCTTCGTCTAGTTTTTCTTTTCTTAGCTAATGTTTGTAATGTTTCTTTTGGTTGAACTTTGGGATCTTGAGATGAAGGGGAGTAATTTCTGAACCCTAAGTCAAGGGAAACTGTTGAGCAGTGTTTACTCTTTAAAGTTTTTGATTCCCAGATTGTAGTGATTTGTTCTCTTTAAGTTTTTCTGTCAATCCTGAATCAAGTCAAGACTTGGGGTTTTTTTTCATTCTTTCTTGATCTTTCGTTGATTAAGAGCACGTTGGATGCTTGAAAGGTGAAAGCCCTATCTCCCTGAACATGTTAACCGAAACTGGGAAGATTGGAATTTATTGAGATTATCTTTTATTAATTCTTGTTCCTTGCTGTGCGTACATTATATCTATCATCCGAATGTTTTGCCCTTGACTGGAATAACATTTGAAGGAAACTGTGGGATGATGAAGTTCTTTTAGATTATTCATTGTGAGAGGGTTACCCGAGATTTAGGTTTATTTTTCCAGTTAATTAAAATTCTTAATTGATCATTTAATCTGTTTGAGTTTGTTTTGCACAAGATTTTCAGTTTCTTAGTGATTTGAGTTGGTAGTTGAGTAGGTCAATTTTACCTCACTCTTATTGAACCTTCGGGTAACTGGGAAGAGCAATTTCTATCAAAGAAGAACCTGTTGGTCAACATAGTGGCCAAGAGAGTATTCTTAGATAGATACAATATTCATTATTTTTATTATCTTTATTTATTTCTCTGGTTCTTAGTCCTAAAGTATAAGTTGTTTTAATCCTAGTGAAATCGACCTTGGGGACCTTCACTACACATCAACATAACACCTCTTGCACTTGGGAGGTAATAAAATTGGAGAACCAGTAGTCTCTGCAATTTGTTTCTTTATTGTCTCCTTGTTCTTCTTCTATATCTACTTATAGGGTTTTAAGCCTCTTCGATTTGTGATTTTGTAGTGTTTTTTAAATTTGATTTTCTGCCTTCATAGTTGGATACATTTCTACAAACTTTCATGCAAATTATGTTTCTTGGGCTAAGAGACAGCATGGTTGGGTAGTTAGGGTTTAGGGTTTTGTGGGTTATGCCGTTATAAGCTTATTAATCAAACATACAAATTTTTTTACCAGTATTTCGAGGAGCTTTGGGATGGGAAATATTTTTTTTTTAATGAAAATAAATTTCTTGAGTTGATATGCAACTTGAATGAAGATTAGGATTTAGGCTTGCGTGGGTTTTATTCCAAATGCTCTAATCAATTTAAAAGCTTTAAAGTAGTTAGATTTAGTTTTAATGTGTTTTATGATAAGTAAAGCCTATTTAGCTTGGATAAAGATCTGTGGGTTCTGTTTGTGGTTACATATGGTACCAACCTTTAGGAGTATTTCCAAATTTGAGCTATTCTTTCTATTTGATTAATATGTAGGCGTTAGATAGAAATCCACGGGGAATATAGTCTATGCATTTTTTTCCAAGAAAAAGTAGAACCTTTGGATTCATTTATTCATTGAAAAGCAAAACCTTTTTACCAACCTTTGCGTTCATGTGCTTGGAATTGTATATTGTATTTTTCATCTGATTTTTCAATTGTTGAAAAAAGAAAATTTTTGGCCGTCGTTTTGTAAATGAGTGTATCTTTGTTTGAATTTCGAATGCCATTGGATGTTATACTCTGCTTTGTTGCTGACATAAGATTTAGGATGTTATTTGTCCATACATTCTTTTTATGTGTTTTGGATCGGTTATTAGGTCTGCAAGTTGTGCTCTGCTTGGTTTTTTAATTCTGAGTGATATGAGTCTCACAAAATAAAACATAAAGAGGATGATGAATGCAAGCAAGAAAGACAATAGGACATTGAGCAACAAAGCTGCAACACACGATGGAACATATGCAGCAACAAAAGCAAGCATGAAGCACCCTGCAATGACCAAAAAATGCATGCTGCAAAAAAAGTTGAAATAAAGCACACTGCAAAAAAGAGAAGTGAAAAGAAACAGCAAAAGGAAGAAGAAAAGCAAACAGAATGAGATTTTTCTTGTAACAAAGTAGAAGATTAAAATTAGTTTTTTTTAGAACTTTTTCTTTCTGTTTTTGTAATGTATAAATAGCAGTAGATTTTGTATCATTTTTACTCAGATCAATGAGAATGAGATTTTTCTCTACACTACTTGTGCATTTCGAATTTCTCTTCATGTTTTAACATGGTATCAAGCAGGACATCTCTCATGTTGTGCTTCTTTGACTTGCAAATAAAACTTCATCTCAATAATCATGACATCCTCTTCTCCTTCTTCCCTTGAGGATCAAAATAGTCCCTTCTTCCTACATCACAGTGACAATGCTAACACTGTCATTGTCTCATCCCCATTAACTGGTTCAAACTACATTTCTTGGAGCAGATCATTTCTGCTTTCTATTTCCATCAAGAACAAATCAGGTTTCCTAGATGGCAAAATCACCACTCCTGATTTATTAGATTCTTCCTATGTTTCATGGCTAAGATGCAACAACATCCTTCTTGCATGGATCCTAAACTCTGTCTCAAAGTACATTGCATCTAATGTCATTTTCATGACCTCAGCCAAATAGGTATGGGACAAGCTTAAGGAGCGTTTTGCACAACCTGATGAGGCTTGAATCTATCACCTCCAACACAAGCTAAGTGGCATTGTACAAGGACACCTCTCTGTAAGTGATTACTTCACTCAACTTAATGCTATTTGGGAAGAGTTGCATAGCTATAAACCTCTTCCATGTTGCTCTTGTGGGAAGTGTACCTCTGATGCTTTGAAAAATGTTGGTGAAGTTCAACAAGGAGATTATGTGTTTAAATTTTTAATGGGGTTAAATGATAGCTATGATGCTGTGAGGGGAGAAATCATTTTCTTAAATCCCTTGTCTTCGTTGGATAAAACATTTTCACTAATTTTGCAAGAGGAAAGGCAAAGGCAAGCAAGGAATACAGCCTTGCCCATCTCAGAACTTTCTGCTTTACTTGCCTACCAAAAATTTACAAAGAAAAAGATAGGTCAGATATGGTTTGCCACTATTGTGGCAAGGTTGGACATACAAAAGAGAAATGCTACAAGTTGGTGGGATTCCCACCAAACTTCAAGTTCACCAAACCAAGACTTGGAAACACCTCTGTTGCACCTTATTCTACAAATCAGGTTGCTGCCTAGATTACTACCCCAAGCCATGAAGCACCTGCTCCAAGTGCCTCTCAATTGAACCTCTCTCAAGCACAAGCACAACACCTTATGGATCTTGTCAATGCTTGATTTCCTCAGCTAAACTCAGGACAAGACCAACCTATACTGCCTACTCCTGCTCCTATTAAACCAGAAATTTCATAACCAAATTCCTCAAACACATCCTACTCAAATCTGGCAAGTAACCACCACTGTCTCTCCTCTCTTTCCATACCCAGGAATTACTCTCATTTCAATAATATGAATCCCTGCAAACACAACTTATCCACTCACTCTAAACACTCTGATGTTTATGTCACACCATGGATCATAGACACAGGAGCCACTGATCACATGGTATGCTCTACCTCTTTTCTTGATAAATTTTCTCCTTGCATGCAAGCATTTGTACAACTTCCAAATGGTACAAGGGCTCAAGTCACACACATAGGAACTTTTAAGCTATCAGGCTCTTTGTTACTGACTGATGTCTTATGTGTACCCTCATTCACCTTCAATCTCATCTCAGTTAGCAAGCTCACTCAAAAACCAGATACTTGTCTGTTTTTCTTAAAAGATTTTTGCTTCATTCAAGTCCTCTCTTCATGGATGACGATTGGACTTGCTAAGGTTCATGCTGGCCTCTATTATTTTCTGCCTTCCTCTCATGACAGCAACATCAAACCTTCTTTATATCTTCTCAATCAAGCTCGGGTCAACCAAGCAATTTTTCAACAAGATTTTGATCTATGGCACTTTAGATTAGGACATTTATCTTCACAAAGAATGGGTTTAATCCATTCTCTTGTTCCTAATGTAAAGTCCAATGACCTACCTCATTGTAAAATTTGTCCTTTGGCCAAGCAGAAACATCTTCCTTTTCTTTCAAGTGTATCCACTAGTTCATTTCCTTTTGACTTAATCCATTGTGATATATGGGGCCCATATTCTCAAGCATTAATCCAAGGTTTTCATTATTTTTTTACCATTGTGGATGATTATTCAAGAATCACTTGGGTTTTTTTTAATGAAATTAAAATCTGACACAAGACCTATCCTGCAATCATTCTACCAGCTAATACACACTCAATTTAATAGCAAAATCAAGAAAATCAGAACTGACAATGGCCTTGAATTCGACATGGCTGATTTTTATAAAAACAATGGCATCATTCACCAAAAATCATGTGTGTATACCCCTCAACAGAATGGTGTTGTTAAGAGGAAACACCAACACCTTTTGAATGTAGCCAGGGCACTCCTCTTTCAAGCTAGACTGCCTACTCCTTTTTGGGGAGATGTCATCTTGACAGCAGCCTACATCATCAATAGGATCCCTACACCCCTCCTTTCTAATAAATCACCATATGAAAAGCTCTTTTCATCACCACCCTCCTATGATCATCTTGAGTTTTTGGTTGCCTAAGTTATGCTAGCACTCCTAAGCACCACAAAACAAAGTTTGAACCTCGGGCTAAGCCTTGCATTTTCTTGGGATATCCTGCAAACATCAAAGGCTACAAGCTTTATGACATAGAGAATCATTCCACCTTCATCTTTAGGAGTGTGACCTTCCATGAGTCTACCTTTCCATTTCACTTCCACTCCCTCTTCTCATTCCTCTTTAGACATTCATTCATCCTTTCCTCAAAATCTGGTTTTACCTCCTCTACCACCAGATGACTCTTTTTTACCTTCTCAAAATCTGGTTTCACCCTCTTCAGAACCATCTCAGCCTGCTCTTCAATCTGAACCACCTCATCTTGAACCATCTCAGCCTGCTACTTCTTCTGCTTCACCTCCCTTTTCACCTCCATCAATACCTCTTCGAAGATCCACCAAAGATAGACATCAACCTGCTTATCTCCACCAATACCATTGCCAAATAGCAGAATCTATACCCCTCAATGCATCCTCTTTATCCTCCACACTTCATCCACTAGATCATCACCTCACATACAAACACATCTCCCAATCTCATCAATCATTTTATGTTTCCCTCTCCCTATTCTCTGAACCTAATTCCTATAGTGAAGCTTTGAAAATAAAACATTGGCAAGATGCCATGCAAGCTTAACTCAGTGCTTTAGAAGACAATAACACTTGGACTGTTACTGCCCTTCCCCCCAACAAAAATTTCATTGGCTGTAAATATGTCTACAAAGTAAAGCTCAAATCTGATGGCTCTCTTGAAAGACACAAAACTAGACTTGTTGCGAAGAGATATACTCAAAGAGAAGGTTTTGATTTCCAAGGAACATTCAGTCCAGTGGCCAAACTCACCACAGTTCGTGTCTTCCTTGCATTAGCATCTATTCACAACTGGTACTTATCTCAAATGGATGTCCATAATGCCTTCTTACATGGTGATCTCAATGAGGAAATTTATATGAAAATCCCACCTGGTTATAACCTTCATCGAGAGCAAATTGAGGGGGAGACATTAGTATGCAAACTGAATAAGTCCCTCTATGGACTTAAACAAGCATCAAGGTAATGGTTCTCAAAGCTTTCCAACTCACTTACTTCTATTGGATTTCAGCAATCCAAGTCTGACTATTCTTTATTTACTAAAGTTAGTCAAAAGGGGTTCACAGCACTCCTAGTGTATGTGGATGATATCATAGTGGGAGGTGATTCTCAAGAGGAAATTAATTCACTCAAAACTTACCTTCACAACAAATTCAAACTCAAAAACCTTGGACCCCTCAAATATTTCTTAGGCTTAGAGGTTGCAAAGTCATCTTCTGGAATCAATATTTGCCAAAGGAAGTACACTCTCGAAATATTGGAAGATGCAGGTTTACTTGCCACTAAAGCTGTCTCCACACCTATTGAATTGAACCACAAGTTGAGCCACACCACTAATGAGATCCTGCAAGACCCCACAACCTACAGAAGGCTCATTGGAAGACTCATTTATTTAACAATTACCAGGCCAAACATCACTTATGCTATAAATGTTCTAAGTCAGTTTATGGAAAAGCCTTCACAAACTCATATGCACTCAGCCTATAAAGTTCTCAAATATCTCAAAGGGTCCATAGGTCAGGGCATCTTCTTGTCATCAAGATCACCTCTATACTTAAAAGCATATAGTGACTCTGATTGGGCTGCTTGCCCCGAAACTAAGAGATCTGTCATAGGCTTCTGTGTGTTCATTGGAGACTCATTGGTGAGTTGGAAATCAAATAAGCAAGTGACTGTCTCTAGGTCTTCAGTTGAGGCAAAATATAGAGCATTGGCTACAACAAGTTGTGAAATTGTGTGGCTTCTTGGTCTGTTAAAAGAATTCAACATCAATCATGAACAATCTGCTCTCTTGTTCTGTGATAACCAAGCAGCCATTCACATCACAAAAAATCATACCTTCCATGAAAGAACTAAACACATAGAGTTGGATTGTCACTTTATTAGAGAAAAGATTCTAGCTGGAGCAATCACTCCTGTCCATATTGCCTCAAAGTTCCAATTGGCAGACATATTCACTAAGGCTTTATCATCTTCTGTTTTTCATTTTTTATTGTCCAAGATGGGAATCCTAAACATCTATACCTATCTTGAGGGGGAGTCTCACGAAATAAAACATAAAGAGAATGATGAATGCAAGCAAGAAAGACAAGAGGACATTGAGCAACAAAGCTGCAACACACGATGGAACATATGCAGCAACAAAAGCAAGCATGAAGCACCCTGCAATGACCAAGAAATGTATGCTGCAGAAAAAGTTGAAATAAAGCACATTGCAAAAAAGAGAAGTGAAAAGCAACAGCAAAAGGAAGAAGAAAAGCAAACAGAAAAAGGAGGAGACTGTTGTCACAGAAAAGCAAGAGATCATGTGTGAAATACATGGCAGCACACAAAGCAATGTCAGGAAATCAAAAGCACTGCCTAGACCATGTTATCCATAAAGTTGCAGTAGATTACTTGTAACTAAGTAGAAGATTAAAATTAGTTTTTTTTAGAACTTTTTCTTTCTGTTTTTGTAATGTATAAATAGCAGTAGATTTTGTATCATTTTTACTCAGATCAATGAGAATGAGATTTTTCTCTACACTACTTGTGCATTTCAAATTTCTCTTCATGTTTTAACAATGAGAAAAAATTAACTTATTTTTTGTCCTCTTGGATCATGAGTATTCATTTTTTTGGTATACTAAAAAAGGAGAAGCTTCATTTAACTGTGCCCGGTATTGATTTAGCTTAAAAAAAATTAATGCGGAATTTGGACTCTACGTTTCATTTAGTTGTGGGCTAACTTTGATATAAAGCCATGGCTATGGTTGAAGCTTTGCTTTGTATATCAGTGAGGTTCTTATTATTGTGATTTACTTGAGTCCTGAAAATTCGGTTTCCTATGGGTCGATAATTGACTCAAACACATGCCTTCCTTGGAGCTAGGTGTTCTAAAGGATATGCCAGATATAAGAAAGAAAGCCTGTCGGAAATTGTGCAAGGAGCAGGTAATTGTTACCTATGCATGTGGTTGTGCTTGATACTGTGCAAACAGATATGTTCTCTAAGAATCTACTATCTAGCAAAATTTTTGAGTGGTCTTCTCTTTTGTGTTTTCAAAATCTTGAAAAATATCAGAATTTGATTGACTTTGGTGTTGGCCTGGTTCAACACCTAATGCAAAGCCAATATTTCTACTCTAGCGGCCCGAAACCTGACAATGTGGTCAATTCTTTTTTGTTTCTATAAAATGAATTGAAAGGTATCATTTCACCTTTTTATTTTGATATGCTAGAATCTTGTTATAGAAAATTTATCAAGGTAAACTAGATACACTAATCTATGACAATTGCTTAAATTATTTAGATACTTGTAGTTGTAAAATGAAGGTAAGGCAGCATTTTGTTGTGCTTCCTTAAATGTTGCATCAAATTCTTGTGTGCTTACATGGATTTTTCAGTTTGTGAATGCCTTGGGGGATTTTTCAGTTTTTCAGATTGTGATGTACAACCTCGCAATAAGTTTTGAAGATAGGTGTACATTGTTGGAGTGCATTTGGTTGAACCTTATTCTTGGATAAAAAAATTTGAAATTGGGTTTTTTCGAGTCTATTTAGTTTAATGCATGTCTCAAGTCTAATTTTTTGATTAAGTTTTGGAAATTAGGATGTATGTTTTGTTAACCGAATTTGCACTGTTGCTTATATTTGATGCTATCTGCAGAAAGAGCAGTGGTTTCTCAAGAGGAATTTCTATATATCGTGGCCTTTCCAGGTAATTACATGTATTCGAGATGTATAACATTGATATTCATGTTCCGGATGTTGGGTTTGCTCCTTTGGAGTCCCACATTGGTGGGAAGTGAGGAAGAGGCAAGGCCTCAAGGGTTATAAATAGAGGGGTTTGCCTCTTGGTTAAATACACCAATTACAAGTTATCAAGTAATAACTTGTGACTAAAATCCTCTGTTGGCCTTTTCTTGTAAAAGGAAAAGAGGTGAGAGTTAAAGTTTTCTTAGTGAGAAAATTTTGTTGGTGTCATTTGTGGTGAGGAGAAAAATTGTGTGATTGTAACAATTTTTCACATAGTGTATTTTCTTCTCTGGGTCTGCTGGTTTTTCCTCCTGCTTTGGGAGTTTCCAGGTAAATTCTTGTGTTGTTATTATTTCTCTATTTTTCTTTATATTCCTGCATAGAGGTGGATCCTGGGGGTGAATTTGGGAGGTCCAAATTCTCAACAATTGGTATCAAGAGCTGGGGTCCTTTTTTGTGGGGTGGAGTTTTGGTGTGGTAGTGTGGATACGTACAATCTAAGGAGGTTCTTTCTAAGGAGATTGGAAATTCTAAGTGTGCCCGTTGTGACCCTCCAATCTTTCCTGGGAACCTTGAAGTTCTGTTTAGGAAAGAGTGATCTTTCCTGGGAATTTACTTAGTGAGTACTATTCATTTCTACGGTAAAAAAGCCAAAGTTTGGGTCTAAGGAGAATGATGGCTGGAGATCAAATAAAAGCACACGGGATCGAGAAGTTCAACGGCACTGATTTTGGGTACTGGAAGATGCAGATTGAGGATTATCTCTATGGGATGAGACTTCATCTTCCACTGTTGGGAAAAAAGCCGGAGAGCATGAATGATGCTGATTGGAGCCTGTTGGATCGACAAGTTCTAGGGGTTATTCGGCTAACCTTGTCCAGAACAGTGGCACACAATGTCAGTAAGGAGAGAACCACGGCGGATCTCATGGCGACTTTGTCAGGTATGTATGAAAAGCCGTCTGCGAACAATAAGGTACATTTGATGAGGAAATTGTTCAATCTAAAAATGTCGGAAGGTATGTCTGCAGCCCAACACTTGAATGAATTCAATACGATCACAAATCAATTGTCTTCTGTAGAGATTGAGTTTGATGATGAGATCAGAGCATTGATTCTGTTGGCATCATTGCCAAATAGTTGGGAGGCCATGAGGATGGCTGTGAGTAGTTCAGCCGGCAAGGCAAAACTGAACTACGATGACATACGTGACATGGTGCTTGCTGAAGAGGTACGGAGGAGAGACTCGGATGAGTCCTCGAGTTCAGGATCTGCCCTAAATGTTGACAATAGGGGCAGAGGACATGATAGATCAAGCTCCAAGAGCAGAGGGAAGAGCAAGACGGGATCTGGGCAGCAGATCACGTGCTGGAGTTGTGGCAAGACGGGCCACATCAAGAGAAACTGCAGGAATCAAGGTGCTGATGATGATGCTGTGAATGCAGTGACAGAAGAAATTCATGATGCCTTACTTCTTGCAGTGCACAGTCCGAGAGATGATTGGGTGTTGGATTCAGGGTCCTCGTTCCATAGTACCTCACATCGAGAAATCATGCAGAATTATGTTGCTGGTGATTTTGGGAAGATGTATGCTGCTGATGGAAAGTCACTGGATGTAATGAGAGTGGGTGATGTGCGCATCACACTTCCAAATAGGAGCGTGTGGACTTTACAACAAGTCAGACATGTTCCAGATCTTAAGAAAAACCTAATCTCTGTGGGACAACTTGATGACAACGGTTTTACAGTTGCGTTCTTTGGAGGAGCTTGGAAGATCACCAAGGGTGCGCTGGTTCTAGCGCATGGTAAGAAATCTAACTCGTTGTATTTGACATCAGGGTCCAATGATGGACAAGGAAATACAAGAGTGCAAAAAGACAGGCTTGATCGTGCGAAACATATGAGGAAGTCAAAGGGAGTCAGCTTTGCCGTTCCTCATGAAAGCCTGGAAAAATTGGCCAGGGTCGCCAAGATCGGTTCAAGACCGGATACTCCTAGCGCACAGGAGTTGTGAGTCGCCCAGTAGATGTGCTGACTAAGGACGATGTACGTGAAAAACTGAAGTCGGGCTTGATTTCAGTGCATCTTCTAGCATGAAGACAGGGGCAGAAAGTTGTTGTGATAGCGGAAGCTATGAAGATCTTCATCTAGGTGGAGCACGGCTGTGAGACCAGTTAAAGTCGCAAGGTGGAGATTGTTGGGTTTGCTCCTTTGGAGTCCCACATTGGTGGGAAGTGAGGAAGAGGCAAGGCCTCAAGGGTTATAAATAGAGGGGTTTGCCTCTTGGTTAAATACACCAATTACAAGTTATCAAGTAATAACTTGTGACTAAAATCCTCTGTTGGCCTTTTCTTGTAAAAGGAAAAGAGTTAAAGTTTTCTTAGTGAGAAAATTTTGTTGGTGTCATTTGTGGTGAGGAGAAAAATTGTGTGATTGTAACAATTTTTCACATAGTGTATTTTCTTCTCTGGGTCTGCTGGTTTTTCCTCCTGCTTTGGGAGTTTCCAGGTAAATTCTTGTGTTGTTATTATTTCTCTATTTTTCTTTATATTCCTGCATAGAGGTAGATCCTGGGGTGAATTTGGGAGGTCCAAATTCTCAAAACCGGAGCATTATTTAGTGCGTAATGCTTTTCCAAAAGGACGCTGGTTTACAAAATATTAAGCACATAATGTGTGGACAAAAAGCTGTTTAGGGTACTTGGAAGTTCTAGGTAACTAACAGTTTTTTCCCTTTTTTTCCCACTGGTTTTTCAGTTGATGAAGAAACTACCTCAGATCATTTATCAGTAAACCTGACAAGATGATTGCATATGTTATAAACTTTCTGTAATTTGCTCAAATAATATATATATTTCTATAATATATATATTAAGCTCGTATTTAATTTGGATTCTAAATAAATATAATCAGTATATTCCATCGCAGCTAAAAAAAAATTACAATTTACAGGCCACATAGTATAGATAATATATTAAGAGGATTTAGTACATTAATGCAATCAAAACAAGTATAAGATCATACGATCGTAAAGCCAAACCATTCATAACTTGTCGTATTTCTCGTCTTTCGTAACATGTCGTATTATTAATTAAAAATATATGTTTATAAAAGTAATTTTAATGCATGAGATGTCGATGATATCCGTATCCAGTTGATTCTAATTCTCTTACTTTCGGTTGAAGGAGACGATCCTTCCACTTTTCATACTCGGCGTAGTCCTGATCCTCGTCTTAGCAATATTGATGTATTCTGAAAAGAGATCTTTAGCACCCTGATCACTTTTATTTGTATCTTGAGCGTCATCATCCTGCAGTCCGGTCGCTTTCTTCGACTCCCCTCCAACCTTCGATCCAGTTCTGATTATCTTCTTCTTTGCATGTTTAATGTAATCGGAAGACCTGTTGTTGATATCCAGTCCTGGGTTCCCCTCACCGGCGAGTGTTTTTTCCGGTGCCTCTAACTTGGGCATTTGTTTCTCCTCATCTTCCGAAGCAGCCTCGTCTCCTTGGCCATTATTCTGCATCTTGAGCTTGGGTTTCTCCTGCACTGAAATGATACCTGGTTTAGTACTGGTGTTTTGGATGGGAAAATGTGGCATTACTGCTGGTTTGGCTCTGACGTCTGGAGAGTGCAGGCTTGAGTGGTCATACTCGGCGGGAACTTCAACGTGTTCAACGCGTTGGAAACCTTGTAAAGTCTTGGGATGTTCAGGAGCAGGAGGTTTGGTTTGAACTTCAATGTTTTTTGGGTTTGGAGCAGGGGATGCAGGTTTGGGAACTTGTTCGCGAGATGATGTGCGACGAGCTTTTCTGGAAACAGGAAAGACATGAGTAAATGCACCGAGGATTTTCTCACATATTCCTACAGATTTTGGGCCATTTTGATTCTTTGCCATGGCCTACTCTTGAGGAAAGATGAACAAGTTTGTAAGGATTGTTTGCTTTGGTTGCCTGTGAGGATGTCTGGGTTAGGGAAGAGCCCTGGCCTATTTATTTGAACAATTCAGTAAGATGGGTGCCATTAAAATATTGTCTGAAACGAATTTTCATTTACAGAGAATTGCATGGAGAAGGTAGGAAAATTCCTAATAACAGGAAGATCAACTTTCCTCATTTTCCTCGTTTTCTCATTTTCTTTTGTAAGTGAAGTGAAGTGTGTATGGTTTTGGGATCATATTCGAACCTTTTTGTGCCATCATTTTCTCTAGAAAATGGAATCTAGTAAGTACTGCCAATACAACACAATCTACGACCTGATTGGAGAATTCTCTTGCCCTTTATACACAAACCACAGCTAGTTTCTGAAATGTGTTGTTTGGACAGATGGTTCCAGCAAACATCTTGCCGGGTATTGGATTCCACATTCCTGTGTGCGTGTTGAATTTTGACATATAAACACGCTTTTGCTGCATTAATCTATCATTTTTATTAATGCTTTCACGCAAAAAAAAATTTATTCCACTAATCCTTTCGCAAAAGCTAGGAAGCATCGGGTAACATATATATTTTTAGAGTAACGTTAGACATAGCTTAATATACAAATTTTGAGTGTACGAACTCCTTTAAAAAAAGTGAGATCCATTAGAGATTTTTTTTTTTTTTTTAATAAGGCCTCGTTTGGTTATACAAATTAAATGAGATGAGATAAGAAATATGTGAATAACAATGAAATAATTTATGAATATTAGTAAAATAATTTAAATTAATATTTTAATGCAATTTTAGAAAAAGAGAGAAAAAGTTGAATGAAATAATTATAAAATTAAGAGAGGATTAGAATATAATTTTCTAATATAATTTTTGTTTTGATATTTGAAAATTTTGAATTATTTTTTATATTATGTTTAGAAGTTTGGAAAAGTTATAATTATTAAGTAATGATTAAATTAAAAAATTAAAAATTTGAAATTGAAAATTTTTATGTTTGAATAGTGTTTAGACGTTGAGATGAGATGATTTTAAAGATTTGTGAAACTAAACCAAACCAAACCAAAGTCTCACATTTCTTTTTTAAATAGCTTCCTCCACGCTTGCATATGCTTCCCAAATGTTCTTTAATAGTTGCAAATTTAGCAGTCTCCAAACTAGAAACCGCAGTTGTAATTGCTACAATCTACAGAGTGAAATCTACAAGATCATTATGCTTATTTTAAAACCTCTCGTTCGTTCATTTTTGCTGAGACTTTTATTTAGGTTCGAGCTGTATTCACATTCAATCACCACAACACGGCCTGCTTTTCCTCTATTTTCAAGTTCACGTGTCTTGCATCTTTCCCAACACACTTCTCAATAGGGCCGAGGACACTTGGAGTATTTAGAATTACGTGAATAGTAATAAGATAATTTATGATGAGTGATGAAATTATTTAAATTATAATATTTTATTAAATTTTAAAAAAAGAATGTGAAAAAAATTGAATAAAAATATTAAAAAATTGTTTAAATATAATTTTATAATATTATTGTTTTTTTGAAGTTTGAAATAATTTGTATTGATTTTTATGTTTTGTTTTAAAATTTGTTAAAAGTTGTAATAATTATATGAAAAAGTTAAATATTTGAAATTGAAAAGTATTTTGTATTTAAGTAATCTTTGAGAAAAAAATTATGAGAAATTATGAGAATTTCTCATCTTCTCTCATGATTTCATGTAATCTCATTTCCCAAACGTACCCTAAGGGTCTGTTTGGATACTAAAGTATTTTTAAATATTTTCTTTTTAAACATCACTTAAATATAAAATATTTTTTAATTTTAAATCTTCAACTAGTTTAATTTTCATTTAATTATTATCTAATCATTATAACTTGCTCAAACTCTCAAATAAAATACAAAAAATAATACAAATTTTTTCAAATTTTAAAACAAAAATTATATTCAAATAATTTGTTAACTTTATAATATTTTTATTCAATTCTTTTTATCTCTCCTTCCTAAAATCTAATAAACGTCTTAATTCAAACTATTTAACTACTATTCACAAGTATCAGAAATTCTAAGTATCCCTAAAACCTCCCACAAAAAAATCATAAAAAATATGAAACCATTTTCTCACTCAAATTTCAATCTCTAGAAAAGAAAATAAGAGTAATTGGCGAGACTACCTTTACCCTCTGTAATTAGAATTTACTATTTAGAAAACAATATTATACGTAGCCTTCCTAACCTTTTGTTCATATTAATATGCAACCACGTGTTAATTTAATTTTTTTCTTATAAAAATTATTAAACTTTTTTCCAAAAATAATATATATTTATAAAAAAAACCTTATTTTCATAATTAACATGTTCAAGCCATATGTCTTCACATGACTAGTTATGACGTAGTAGTCATGTACTACATGAACTCAATCGTTAGAGCACTCTCAATTACTTATGTAAAACACCTATTTTTGTAAAATTTAAAGAAAAATAGTCTAAAAAGAACATCCAATGGATCTTTTATTTCATTTGTATTTTACAATTAACTACAGTGTTACCGCTACATCTAACGGTAACTGTTCACACTTGTAAATAATTTTTAAATCGTTTCTCTTTCATCCGCGTACTTTTCCCTCCTCTACGTGATTTAGGGTTCGTTTGGTTACCTAATTAAATTCAACTCATCTTACTCATCATTACAATTTTTTCAAATTTCAATACAAAATATAATAAACAATTCAACTTTTTCAAATCCCAAAACAACAAAAATATTTAAAAATAATATTTTAATAATATTTTATTATCTAAACTCAACTCAACTCAACTCATTTCAACAACCAAACACACCCTTAGTTTATTTCATTTTAGTCCTTTTTCACTCTCATTTGTTTATTTCGCCCGTCTTCCCTTCCTCACAGTTGCCTTCTACTTGTCTTCCATCGATCACCAGATAGCTGCTTCAAATCTCTACATTTTAAGTTCAAGCATCCTTCCTCACAGTTGCCTTCGTCTTCCATCTATCCCCGTTGCAACTCCTATTCCGAGTGGTTTTTGGATATGGCTCCTTCCTCCAAAATCATCTTTGCCAACGACCTTACCAAACATTTGAATCCGTCACTCTCCCGACCACTTTCCTCTTCCTTGCTAAATTTATCCAAACCTACGTTAAATTTGGTGGAGACCCACGAACTGCAACTATTATAAGCTCAATCCATAAGGGGAGTTTAACACCCAGCTCTATATCCTACTCCAAGCTCCTCTCACAATGCACTGCTTCCAAGTCTGTAAGTTCAAGCATGGAAGTCCATGCCCATGTAGTTAGATTTGGATTATCTGTGTTCAAAGTGTCGGTGTTTTGGGTATGCCCGGAAACTGGTCGAGGAAAGTACTGAACCAGATTTGGTTTCTTGGTCTGCTTTGATAGCTGGATATGCACAAAATGGGCTTGGTAAAGAAGCTATATTGGCCTTTCATGAGATGCACTTGTTGGGTGTCAAGTGCAACGAGTTTACGTTTCCAAGTGTTCTGAAGGCGTGCTTGGTAACGAAGGATTTGGGGCTAGGGAAGCAGGTTCACGAGATTGTGGTGGTAGTGGGGTTTGAATTCGATATGTTTGTTGCAAATACTTTGATTTAAAATATTTTTATTTTTTGAATTAATTTATATTTTGTTTTAAAATAAAACATAATTATATGACATTATGTATGAGAGATATTGCTAATATAAAAAATTAGGAGGATATCATTGATAGTTAGAGGAAATATTTGAAATGAATAAAAAAGATTAAAAAGTATAATATTTAAATGATACGAAGAAAAAATAGATAAGCTGATATATAGTATTTTGTAAAAGTCAGTATGTAAAATAGAAAAAGTAAGTTTTGGTGATATATTTTAAAGGATAAGATGGAGAATCTATTGGGAGTGCTCTTAGTAGACTAACGGAGTCTCAACGAGAAACTATTTTAAAATGAGTAGTCTACAGAGAAGCTTAGGCCCTTCACACCTTGCCAACGTGGAATTAATTAATTTTTTCTTCTTCTAATTGTTCAAAAGTAAGTTATTATTTTTTATTTTATTATTATTTTTCACTTATTTTTATTACTATTCATTATTTTTTATTTATTTTTACTATTATTCAATATTCTATTATTAATTTTTCATTATTATTCACAAACATTCTCAAATACTTTTACTATCCAAACCTAAAATGCACATCCTGTCTCTTGCCCCAATTTATTTCCAAACTCGTCTCCCTTCCCTTCCAGTAATCGCTCCCTCCCACTAGAGCTTTTTTTAGCATCCTTCCCAAGAGGTTTTTTGAAAAAAAAAAAAAAAAACTGTTGTAGCTTTCAAAAAGTTATTTGCTTGAGACATCCTTACGATCATTCTTCATTAAGAGATCTATATTCTTTACATTATCTTTGCCATTTTATTTTCCATTTTTTGTTTTATTAATTTTATTCTTTTCTGTATTTTCTTTGCAGAAATAGCTACAATAAGGACCTACTGATACGAGATTCCTGATTCATCCTTTAAGAGCTGCCCAACTTTCTTATCACGTACCTTGCTCTCTTTTTCATTTTCTCTATTCTTTTTTCTTTCTTTTAACAACATAAAAATCCATTATCTTTCTATAACATATCTGACTTGGATTGTTTTGACTGTTTTAAAATAGAAAAATCCAAGCCTGAACTAAGGGAAGGTGAAAGTTAATTGATTCAAGCCACCTCTTGGACCAACTGTTTTGTGCCTATATTAATTTGGAAAAATCTTCTCGTGATATGTTAAAATTACAGCATCCATCAATACCACCTCTTGGACCAACTATATTCTACTCTTTGTTCAGCAATGAGAATGAGTTAAGAAGATTTGAAGAGACTAGCTGTTGGAGTATAGCCTCAAAAATAGAAGATATGGAATTAAAGTCAAAATATGAAAAGGGCAAAATAGACAATGAGCCTTGACAGTAGACACTTATTTTCTGGTAGATTCTATTACTAGTTTCATTTTCTATATAAGCACATGTAAAGCACTTGTATCAATTCAATTTAGTTCATTCAATACAAGATACGATAGTTTTTCATCTTCTTTCTCTCTGTTTTCTAGTTTTCAGTTTCTTCGATCTTTCTTTTATCAAGTTCTCAACATGGTATCAGTTTAGAATTCCACAAATATTTCTGGAGCTTGATCTTTCTGCAATACACGATCTTCTATCAAAATCTTCTCTCAAGATCTTGTAAAATCTTTACAATTCTTCACACAGTTCTGTAAAATCTGTGTTTTCTTTACAATTCTTGAAATGGCCTCTGAAAGTTCTACAACTTCTACAAACACCAATCCATCAGATGATTCTTCCAGCCCTTATTACCTTCATCCCAGTGATAACCCAGGTGCTCTTCTAGTCTCAGAGATTTTCAATGGAAACAATTATGTTGCCTGGAGTTGATCAATTGTTATAGCCTTGACAGTCAAGAATAAAGTTGCATTTCTTGATGGTTCGATTACTTCACCTCCTACAACTCAAATTGTTGCACACATAGTTTGGTTACGTGCAAACAATTTAGTACTTTCTTGGTTGATTAACTCTATTTCCAAGGAGATCAGAAACAATTTGTTGTATGTTACTTCAGCTTTGGATCTTTGGAATGAATTGAAGACTCGGTATTTGAGGAGTGATGGGCCAAGAGTGTTTCACCTTGAGAAATCCTTGAGTTGCATAAATCAAGGTTCTTCTTCAATCACTGAATATTTCAGTGCCTTCAAAACACTTTGGGATGAATATGTAAGCTATCGTCCATTTCCTACTTGTACATGTGGGAAAATGTCTTCTTGCACATGTAATCTTTTCACTTTCTTGCTGCAAAGACAGCAATTTGATTATGTTTTGAAGTTTCTTGTTGGCTTGAATGACTCCTATGCTTCTGTTAGAAGCCAACTACTTCTTACTGTCCCATTACCAACCATAGCCAAAGTGTTTTCTCTGTTACTTCAAGAAGAGAGTCAAAGACAGCTTAGTAATTCAGTTCCTACTGAAACACATGCATTGATGGTAAAGCAATCGAATCCAGCAACTTCTTCATATCGGTTTTCAAAAGAAAAATCCAAGAAAGCTTCACTCCATTGCACACATTGTGGATACAATGGTCATACTATTGAAAAATGCTTTCAGCTTCATGGTTATCCCCCTGGGTGGGCTGGACCAAAAGGAAAACGAAATTACTCTGCTCATAATGCCATTTCAACTGAGGACTGCAATCAAACCAACAATGAGGAACCAAGGTTTTCTTTAACTACTGAAGAGATTAATAAACTCATAGCTCTTGCCAATACTTCTCAGTCTTCTACAAATGTTCAGAATATCCCTTCATCTTGCAATCTTGCTACATCTTCAAATTTCTCTGGTAATGCCTCTTATAATCCCACTTCATTTACTAAAAAATCCAATTATCAATGGATTCTCGACACTGGTGCAACAGATCATATGATCTGTTCACCACTATTATACTGCTTTCCTCCTAAAAATATTGATACTTCAATAAATCTACCTAATGGTCAAAAAGTTCCAGCCACTCATATTGGCACAATCTGTCTTTCCAATCAAATATTCTTATCAAATGTACTATGTGTGCCTTCCTTTTCTGTCAATCTTTTATCTGTATCTAAGCTCACAAAATGTTCTAATCTTTGCTTATCCTTTTCTCATTCTCACTGCCTTTTACAGGACCAATCCCTGAAGAAGATGATTGGGATTGCATTTGAGAAACATGAGCTATACATTTTACAACAAGCTGATCCTAAGGCTTCTCCCTGCAACATTTTTAAGTCCAACTCAGCCCCTTTTGCTTCTGTTGTCTCACAAAATTCTCTAGATACATGGCATTACAGATTTGGCTATGCATCCTCTTCTAGATTGCTTCTCCTTAAGAAATTAGACCCTTCAATCTCTATCAATTGTCAAAATGTTTGTGATGTATGTCCATTAGCAAAACAAAGAAAGTTACCTTTTACTGTATCTCATACCAATTCTAATAAAAGTTTTGATTTGATACATTGTGATATATGAGGTCCATTTGCAACAATTTCTTACTCGGGTTTTAAATTCTTCTTAACAATTGTTGATGATTTTACATGATGCACTTGGGTTTATATGCTTAAAACCAAGTTTGAAGTTTCTTTTACACTAAAGAATTTTTGCAACATGATAAAGACTCAGTTTAACACATCTGTCAAAATAATAAGGTCTGATAATGGACCAGAATTTTTCATCAATGATTTTTATCATGAAAATGGAATTTTACACCAAAGAAGTTGTGTAGAAACTCCACAATAAAATGGAGTAGTTGAAAAGAAACATCAACACTTAATTAGCACAGCTAAAGTCTTAATGTTTCAAGCTAATATCCCCTTGTCTTTTTGGAGTGATTGTGTACTAGATGCTGTTCATATAATAAATAGAATTCCCACCCCACTTATGCTGCTCAAAAATAAAACATCTTATGAAATGTTGTTTAACAAAATACCAAAATTTTCTCATTTAAAGGTTTTTGGCTGCCTTTGTTTTGCATCTACATTACAACATCACAGACAAAAATTCGATCCAAGAGCTACAAAATGTGTCTTCCTTGGATATCCATCTTATATCAAAGGTTATAAAGTCATGGATCTCAAAAGCAATAAAATTTTCATTTCAAGGAATGTTACATTCCATGAAAATATTTTTCCTTTTAAAGCAGTCCCTACAGATTCTCATACCCATTCCTTTTTGTTTCCTATCTCAGAAAATTCATATAGTACATACTATTACTCTAAAATTCCAGCTACTATTCCAAACCAGAGTGATTCAACCATTCTGTCTGTTAATGAATTTATACCAAACACTGATCCAAATATCTCCATGACTCATGATCAACCTAACAATAGTCCAAACAGAAGAAAATCTTTTCGAGTTAGACAAAAACCCAATTTTTTGCAGGACTACTATTGCAGCAATGTTTCTTCAAATGCAACACCTCTCACTTCTTCTAAAGATGGTTCTAAAGGTAATTCATATCCTATCTCATCTTTCTTATCTGCCAGTAGACTATCTAATTCTCATAGAGCTTTTCTTGCTTCAATTTCAAATTTTCCAGAACCTAAATCTTATAAACAAGCTGCAAAATTTCATGAATGGCAAAAAGCTATGAAAAACGAAATTGATGCTTTGGAATTAAACAAAACTTGGAACCTTGTTACTCTACCTAAAAATAAACAGACTATTGGTTGTAAATGGGTATTTAGAGTAAAATATAAAACTGATGGAACCATAGAAAGACACAAGGCCAGATTAGTGGCAAAGGGCTATAATCAACAAGAGGGTTTGGATTTCTTTGATACCTTTTCTCCTGCGGCAAAGGTGACTTCTATTAGACTATTACTTGCTGTAGCTACAATTAAGAACTGGCATCTTCACCAATTGGATGTAAATAACGCATTCTTACATGGTGATTTACAAGAAGAAGTTTATATGGAGCTGCCCCCTGGAATGCCTAATCCAGAAAATAAGGTTTGTCATCTTTTGAAAAGCCTTTATGGCCTCAAGTAGGCATCTAGAAAATGGTTTGAAAAATTGTCCACTACCCTCATTAGCTATGGTTTCACTCAAGGAACTTCTGATTGTTCTCTTTTCATAAAGAAATCCACAACATCCTTCATGGCATTGCTAGTATATGTCGATGATGTGTTGCTAGCAAGTGATAGCTTACAGGAAATGCAACTCCTAAAAGATTTTCTGCATGATCAATTCACTATAAAGGACTTGGGGCCACTAAAATATTTCCTTGGCTTGGAAATAGCAAGATCAAAAGCAGGAATTTCTCTTTGCCAAAGGAAATATGCACTGGATATTCTTCAAGACACGGGAACAATTGGTACAAAGCCTGCTGCATTTCCAATGGAGATCAATTTAAAACTCACAGCCACTAATTCTACTTTGTATGAAGATCCATCAGCCTACAGAAGACTCATTGGGAGGCTCCTATATTTAACACTTACAAGACCAGACCTTGCATATTCAGTTCAAGTCCTCAGCCAATTCCTTGCTAAGCCTGCTATGAGTCATTATCTAGCAGCAGTTAGAGTGTTAAGATACTTGAAAGCCACTCCAGGACAGGGATTATTCTTCTCAGCATCCTCACAATTGCAACTCAAGGCTTTTTCAGATAGTGATTGGGCAGGGTGCATTGATACAAGGAGAAGTGTCATAGGGTTTGCAGTGTTTTTGGGAGACTCGTTGATCTCATGGAAGTCCAAAAAGCAGGTAACTATAAGTCGATCCTCTGCTGAAGCAGAATATCGAGCCCTTGCAGCCACAACATGTGAAGTCCAATGGTTGGTTTATGCACTGCAAGATTTAAAAATCACTCATTCTCAGCCAACTTTAATGTACACTGATAGCAAGTCTGCAATGTCCATAGCCTCAAATCCAATTCAGCATGAAAGAACCAAACATATTCAAATTGATTGCCATTTAGTTCATGAAAAGCTGCAGCAAAACCTCATCAAACTGTTTTACATTCCATCTAGACTACAGTTGGCAGACATCTTTACAAAACCACTTGGTTCTTTACCTTTTCATCATACTCTTCGCAAGATGAGCATCCTTAATATTCATGTTCATCTTGAGGGAGGGTGTTGGAGTATAGCCTCAAAAATAGAAGATATGGAATTAAAGTCAAAATATGAAAAGGGCAAAATAGACAATGAGCCTTGACAGTAGACAGTTATTTTCTGTTAGATTCTATTACTAGTTTCATTTTCTATATAAGCACATGTAAAGCACTTGTATCAATTCAATTTAGTTCATTCAATACAAGATACGATAGTTTTTCATCTTCTTTCTCTCTGTTTTCTAGTTTTCAGTTTCTTCTATCTTTCTTTTATCAAGTTCTCAACACTAGCCAAGTAAATTGATTTTATTTTTTAAATTTTGTTTCATGTGCATTACTGGAGGAGTGTACTGGTTTACTTGAAGACTAGCCAGTTTACTTGAAGAGTATATTTGGGTTGGTATGGGCACTACACAGAGGTTTGGAAGCATAATGCTTTTTTTGACAAGTTTGTACATTCTGGTACAACTTTAAAAGAATTTGTCTATCAATTTAACAATATTCTGAGAAAAAAGGTGGAAGTCAAAGCGACAACTAATTTCAATTCTTTCAATCAAAGGATCTCATTCGTATCCCAATGGGGTATTAAGAAGTAGTTTCAAACAGTGTATACAAATACAAAGTTGAAAGAAGTCCAAAGAGAGGTGTTGGGGACAATTTTATGTAATTGCATACTTTCAGCAGACATAGTTGCATTTCCACCTTCGATGTTTTGGATGAAATCTTCATTGATGACCATGTGAAAATTATTCAGTACTCAGTTTACTATAACGAATAGGTGGTGTTGATGGTTTGGTGTTGGAACTCAAAATAGTACTGTCACACAATCGACGCCATCGGGCAATAAGGAGGTGTGAGGCTTTACTTCCTTATTTCTTTGTTTAAGTGTTTTGAAGCAAGTATTAATATGCCATTATGCATGCCTTATTTAAATTTTATTTGTGTTGTTTACTATATTGATGCTGTGTAATTCCATGGAGATTTAGACTAGCTCAGAAAATGTATTGTGGAGTAGTTTGTCGAAACTAGAATCATAAGTTTGTAGCTTGAAGATGTTGTAATTTGAATCGATGGAGAATGTTATAATTTGTATCTTGACGAATGTTGAAAGTGTGCATCTTGAAGAATGTTGAAATTTGTATCTTCTTGTAATTTATAATTTCTGGAACACTTATATTGTAATTTCCGGAAGTGGCTTGAATACGAGATAGTTCAATGCTGCCATATTTGGTCTGTAATTTTTTAACCCTCACTCAGTTGTTCATATTGTATCCTTTAGGTGAAATTTTCATACTAAGGTTGGGAAATGCATCATCTGTTCTTTAGGTTTTGTTATTTCTCTGTTTGTTTAATATGTGTGGACTTTCGTTCTTTAGATTTTGTGCTTCTTTGTTCTTTTGTTTCTTCCAGACATGAAGCTGGATGATGATTTATTTTTGCTAACTATTTATAGAAGAGAATATGCAATTCAATTTATTATTTGAGAATATTTTGTATGACATCATCATTTTCCAATGCATATATAATTGAAACCAACTCATAGAATGAGAATGAGCTACACAAATAATTGAAACCAATTATGCTAAAAAGCTTTCACTTTTTTCAGATCCTCGTATATTCATCCTGAGCTACAAATTTCTATTGGACAGTGACAAAAAACTGTTGTTTGGGACCAATGATAAATTTTCAAAACAAGGAGAAAGGGTTGGACATTCCAGTAGATCCAAACAAAAATCATAGAGAAAATATCCAGTTATTATATGTGCCATATATTTTATCTAAACCAAGCATAAACTATTACAATAGATACTACTCAGTACAAACACAATAATATTCTTGCAATTCTATTCTTGACCCTCTGCTTTCGAAGTTCAACCTCAACCATGTGAACATTTCTCTCTCTCTCTCTCTCTATTTATCTTCACTTTTACAAGCTTCATACTCGCACAGCAATATGTCATCCTTTCTTTTTCGAATTGCATTCTCTCTTTCCCAAATGTTCTCTATCAATTAAATTATATCCGCCCATATAAAAATTCACATCTTGCTTTTCCCTGTACACGATCCAAACATTTCACATGAGAAGGTCAACCTTGCAAATTGAAAAGCAAGCTTTATTGTGTTATTGTAACATCCCAGTTTTTAGTGTATTTTTAATAGAGGATTTATTTAATTTATTTTGTAATTATTTATCTTGTTTTAAAATTTTGAGAGTTTTTAAATATTATTTCATGATATTTTATGTTGTGAAAATTATTTTTATGTGCTTTCTAGATTTTATTTACTGTTTTAACTTTTAAAATGATCTTTAAATTAAATTGATTTATTTTTTAGATTTTAAATTTTTATTGTTGCATTTGAATTATTTCACTAAGTTTAAATTATTTTATTTAGCTTTCGGTTTTAATTTCATCTTCGTTGGATTTTTCGAGACCCAGCTTGAAAGACTGGATCTTCTTTTTTTCCCCTCTTCTTTTTCTTTTCTTTCCTTTTTCTTCTTTCTTTTTTTTCTTTTTCCTCTATTTCCCCGTGCGTGCCCGAGCCCCCTCCCCTTTCTCTCTCTTCTCTCTCCTCTCTCCATCGTTGCTTTCGGCCTTACTGCCGTTGCCTCACCTCCAGACCGCCGTGCACAACACCGCCGACACCATCGGCACCCCCGTGCGCCGGCGACCTTCCACCATCAATATCCGGCCGGCTAACGCCGCCGTTAGCCACCACGAGCCGATCGAACCCGCAGTGGTTCTTCCTCCATTCTGCCGCCATCCGGCCACCTCCGGCCACCATTTCTTCACCACATATTCACCGACCCAATACCAAGTTTTTCCACCCAAACCCGGTCCCGATCCGTCGCCGGAGCCGCCCGTGTGAGCTCCACTTACGATTTGATATTCTCGGCCGTAAACCACCCATTTCCGCCACCATTCACAGCCAACCACCACCACCATTAGATTCCCCACCTTCCATAGGCCCTACCCTATCAATTTCAAGTCTTCGTTTGAACCCGTGAAAAATTTGAAATTCACTACATTTCGGCCAGTGTTTTTACACTGTGCATTTTTGCTGCTTTGGCGATTCCTTGTGCTTCGGATCCTCCGTAAAATAGTTTTAAAGCGCTATAAGTATTTCCTAAACAATTCTTTGAGATTGAATTATATTTTTACAATTAACTGCTATATTTTATATATATGTATCCTGGTTGGTTCCAGACTGAGTCCGAGGAGTTCGGGGGTGGATGAATTGATCAGAGTATTTGTTGTGTGTGATTAATTGTGGTTGGATCAATTGTTGGAGTTTGGTTATGTGATTTGGATATTGGATATTTTGGTTGTATTGTGATTTTGGGAGTTGATCATTGGTTGTGAGAATTGATCTGGTTCATTGCATATTGCACACATGGCATGTTTGTAAATGGAAAACGGGGTTTTCGTGTAATGCATTCATGTTCATGTGGTTATTTTGAAAACTGAGTTTTCATGAGAATTGGACTTTTGGGTGCGTGTGTATCACGACCCCAAGCCGAGATGGGGCATTATTTCGGTGGAGCTCCTCTGGTCACTCGGGAGCGTAATATACTGAGTGACGTCCCCTAGGTTGTCGTCGGGCGACAACGGGATCGGACGTTGGACGTGCCGACTCCGTGGCCCTTCTGCTGGCGGGGGCTAGAGGATGTCCTGGCCACGAACGCACTAGGTGCGGAACTGGGCATCGCTCGTAAAGTAGCCAAGACGTGCGGATGGTCCATAGGGGAGACCATGGTGCATATGGTTAATTGGATAATGGAAAATTTGCTGTTTTCTGGAAAAATAGCGTGAGTTGATTTTGTGTGCCATTTTCTGGAAAAATGGTGGAAATTGTTTTGCTGGAAATATTTTCTGGCCAAAAGAGATTTTTGGCGTGTGTTGCATATTGCATCATGTACATGCATGGTTAATTATTTAGATATATTTTTATCTCTGAACTTGGTTAGGTTATAACTTACCTGTGGTACTATTTAATGGTACTGCAGACTTTGTTGATGATGCAGATGCCGAGCCTGAGGATTTGACTCCGCCGAAAGAGTGATCTGGGATCACTCGTGCTGTAGTTCTTTATTTCCAACTTGTATTTACTTTTATGGGACTTGGCTTTGTTTTTAAGTAATTGTATTTTGGATATCTGTATTAACTAAAATTCTGGTACTAGTTGACTTATTTACCTTTCGCTGTGTTTTTATTTGTGCACTGTTTATTTGTTGCACACACTTGACACTTGTCGTTGGGATGCGTGACCAGGTTGTCATCATCCTGACGTCACGATTCCCGAGATTTTTGTACATGAGAGTCGGAGCATCACAGTTATACTTTGGGCAGGCACAAAATTTAGCAAGGAGCTGATGGGCACAAAATGCATAAAGTGCATATTTTATCATGCCTAAACTGATTTACAAGTCCAAATAAACAGTATACAACATGGCAAAAAATAGAAAAAAATACTAGCAGACTCGACATAGACATTTGGCTCAGTACTTCCCAGCAAACATGCTTCATCAATAGAGCCTCAACAACCAAAATTACATAGAAACTGGTTAACGAAAAAAATCAACAACCACGCCCCACCAATGGGGCCTCAGAAACAGGTAAATTACATAGAAACTGGTTAACAATCAGTGTACTTCCGTCAAACCTCCATAAAAAAGTTAAAATTACACACAACTGTTAACAATCAGGCCTCAGCAACCAAAAATCAGTGTACAATCCACAAAGGGGTGTGCTGTGTGCTGTTGGTGAAGCATGTATACAGGTTCGGTTGAAAACTTATTGTGACGTTGTTGCAGCTCTAGATGCAGGGGTTTCTCTTCGACGTCGACCACAATTTGCAAGAAATATAGAGAAAGCTGGGGTGAAGAGAGATTTGGACGCAAGGGTTTTCTTTTTTTTTATGTTGACCATAGTTTCATGGATGGGTTAGCTTTGCCTAGAATCACGAAGGGGATGAGCTAGGTTCAGCGAGAGGGAGAAATAATGGAGGGGAGAGAAAATGGAAGGGACTTTGCAGGATTTCGAATAGGAGGAGCCAAACAAAGCTCAGAGAGAGAGAGAGAGAGAGAGAGAGAGAGGAGCACGAAAGGATGTTCAAAAATGATTTTGGACATGAGTGAGAGAGCGAGATGACTTCAAACATTATTTGGAGGATTGTTAAGAACTGCAACGTGTAATTTATACCCAGTCTGCCACGTCAGAGGGATGTGCAGTGTAGTGTGCTGTTAAGGACCGGCCTCTATCTAGATTTATTGTTTTAAAATATGATCCTAACCTTAGGGACTAGCTCAAAACCTTTTAAACGGTAAGATTCAAATTTAAAAATTTATTTTTTAAATTAAATTAGGTTATGTAAATATTTTATTAAGTGTACATTACACACATACTTAAAAATAAAATTTTTTATGAACCAATATTAATTAAAGTTGTTATCTAAATTCTAAAATTTAAAGTGAAATGAAGATAAATATATAAAGTAGATGAAAATGATATGTAACAAGTACGATTTTTTTTTAATTTTTAAAGGGGGACCTAACAATAAAAAAATCATTTTTTTTTTACTGTAAATATCATTTTTTTTAAATAAAATTTTTATAAAATTTTATTATCATTCAGGCCTCGTTTGTTTTCGGAAAACATCTCATCTCATCTCATCTCATTTCAATTTTATCATTACATTTTTCTCAATTCCAATACAAAATAAAATAAACAATTCAATTTTTTCAAATTCATCTCATTTTCTCTCACTGAATCATTACAACTTTTTTAAATTTCAATATAAAATAAAATAAATAATTCATTTCATCTCAAAAATTTTTATCTCATCTCATCTCATCCCTAAAAACAAACAACGACTCAATTAAACTTTTCATCACATCCAAACTCACTAAAAACTGGGCCCGCGGCTCGGTAGAACAAAATTCGGACCCATAGACAGCCTCAGTTAGAGGTTGGAGCTGCTAAAACCCTCGAATCGCAGAGCGGCTGCTTAAACCCCTTAAAGCATTTTTCTCTGCGTATGAAGCTCCGCATTTCTTCTTGAATTCTAGGGCTATTCTTGTTCTCTTTCACTTCCCTGCTGGTTCCCCAATCCCCATGGCCTCGCTCCTTCTCAGAAACACTAACTCCAAGCGCCTCCTCCCTTTCTCCTCCCAAATCAACTGCCGCTGTGTGGGATCATCGGCTCACTCCTCTCTCTCCGATTACATATCCGGAAATGACAGAGTTTCAGCTCCCAATTCCTGGTGGAGATCCATGGCCACCTTCACCAGAACGTATGCCCCATCTCCTGTCCATCAATTATATATATATGCCTATATATTTGACTTGTATGTATGCCCCATGTTATGCGTGTGTTTGTGTGTATTCATGTACGTATGTTCGTATAAATGCATGTTAAAAGTTGTGTTGATTGAAATTTAACAGTGGTGTTAGAGAGTTATCGGTCTAATTGCAGAATTGGTTTTGGAAATGTGATTGGCAAAGTGGGTGATTATTGAAGTGATTGGTGACTTGTAGATTTTTTGGGTTTTTTTGTATGTCCTTTTGTCTTTCGTTTCTGAACAGTAGCTATTGGGTTTTGTAGCACTAGTGATTATAACGAGCAATACTACTATTCATTCCAGTAGCGCTAATCACATTCGCTAATGCAGTGCATTTTAAGTGAATTCATATATCAATCACTCAAATAACATCCACTTAAAATATGCCACTTAGCATATGTAACTGGTGATGTCAAAACTTAAGACGACTAACAAAATTTCTGTTGTAGCAAAAATTACTTCTGAATTTTTCTACAAGTGAAGAGATTCTCTGTTTTTGTGGAAATGTTCAACAACATACTCATCACCTAAGGAATAACTTTTGTATTTCCGGTGTCAACTCTTTCATATTTCTGTAACAGTTTAACTTAGGCCTCACTTGGTTACACAAATGAGATGCGAAATCTGTGAATAACAGTGAGATAGTTTGTAAATAGTAGTGAAATGGTTTGTGTTAAGATGTTTTATGGGATTTTGGAAAATGAGAGAGAAAGTTGAATAAAAATATTATAAATTAAAATTTTGTTATAATATAATTTTTGTTTGGGATTTGAAAAAGTTGAATCATTTTTATGTTTTGTTTGGAAGTTTGAGAAAGTTATAATGATTAGGTAATGATTAGATGAAAAAGTTGAAAGATTGATAATTTTTTTTTATAAGTAAAAAATTATGTATATCAAAAGGAGAAACCAAGTACACTGAATGTATACACGAAAATACCTTGCCCAAAATGACCCAAAAAGCCTGTGGAAAAACAACCCAAAATACACCAGACTCGACCCCAACCCCTTGTTTTCCATAGAACTAAAACTCTACCCGAATACCCAACCCCTTGATTCCCATCTTTACAATGCCTTCTCTTTAGACTTCCCTCTAGTTGAGCTACCACCCTTAGCGTCGTAATTGATTGCCCAAGAAAGACATTGTAACTCCTTGCTTTTCTTGAAATTTGATTTGATTACAAGCGCATGGCTTGCCTCAATCGCAATGATTAGTTCTTTAAATTGATCTTCACATCCTCAATGTGGGATTCTCACAAACTGCTGAATTTCATTAACTTTAGGCAGAATCCAATCTGCTATTGGAGGAAGAGAGACCAGAGGAGCAACATTATCCCCAGACAAAGTATCCAACTGCACTCCCGACTCTACACAATGCACCAATGCCAAATCCATAGGTTCCCCAGAAACTCCATTGGTTCTCTTCATTGGAGATTCTAGGGTGACAACAAGTCCCTTCACCTCTGGGGTGATAGCGGATCTTACATCTCCTTCAAACATCGGCAATACACAATTTTCTTTCAACTCTAACGAGAGAGCCATAGTTTCTTCAGGGACCAAGGGTGTAATATCGACTATCGATCTATCCTATGTTAATGAGGCGAACAACATTCCACTGATGTCTCTACACCGATACCCAATGTAGACCTCGCTTCAAATAACCCAGATCTCCTTTTGACCCGCCATACTTTCCTCGATCTGGTTATAGGGACAAGGCTGAGTCCGATCTTTCGTTTTCCTTTTTCTAAGTTTAAAGGATTTGGGCCTATCTTGTTACTTACAACCCTGTTGCCTCCAACTGAAAGCCGGTTTATTTTCGTAGACAATATAGTTATCGCTACCTTCAACTCGCCAAGTTGGGTTTCCATCTCCTTTAAAGAATTGTGCATCTCGACAAGCTGATCTTGAGACATGATTTGCAAACCCCCTTAACTCTAAACCCTTGAAGCCTGACCCGTCTTTAGAGCTACTGCATAGGATCGCCTCGCCACATGTCTGCTACTTGGCTCCCTGATAGAGCCATGTCCTACAGCACCTTGTCCTTCTAAACTGTCACTCCCTCTCTTGCCAAAGGAAAAATCACGCAACACCTCCTCCATCACTCTCCAACCACTGCTCCCCTCCCCAGGAATGAAAATAAAATTCCTCCTCTCTCCACCTCCATACTCCTCCACCGCCATATAACGTCCTCGAGCATTCGAGCAATAATGCGCCGTGAAACTGCTTCTACCTTCCCAGACGATAGAGAAAAAATCTTGTTTCTCATCTTTTGTACATGCTTCTATGGCCTTGGCCAACCACTGTACTATTTTTAAACCTAGAACCAACTTGCATATACCCTGCGACTCCTTTCAGTGATGACCAACATGCTCCCCTCCTTCATCAATGTAAAGGATTTAGATTCTATGACCAACTCCATAGAAGAACCCATACTGACCAACTCCCCTCCTTCAACAAACATTCATCATCTCAGAGAATCTAAATTTGCGACACAGGGACACGACTGAAGACCACGGCTGCAGACCATTGCTTGACACCGGAATACTCCCAGAAGATTGGCCGAAAAGCGTCGACTCATTCTGTGTCGATGGCAAGACCAACAAAGCCGTCGTGGGGGTCGCCGGAGTACTCTAAGAGACGACACAGAGAAATCTAAGTCGCCGGAGGGTGGACTGACGCCGAACGGCCCTCAGCGAAGTCGCTGGGGTCCATCGGCTTTATCTGTGATGAACGGTGCGGTATTTCTCGTCGGCAAAGGTGGGTGGTGGGAGATTTAGGGTTTCTCACTTCGTAGGGATTTCATTCTCCTCAAGACCGTCGCAGAACGGCCCTCAGCGAAGTCGCTGGGGCCCGTCGGCTTTGTCTATGATGGCGGTGAGGGGTCACTCGCCGGCAATGGTGGATGGCAGCAGTCTCCTTAGGGTTTTCTTGGATGTACGGGGAGAGAGAATCACTGGTCCCCTTTACTCTTTCCCTCTGGCCTATGCCCTTTCGAGAATTTTTTTTTTGAAAGATTGATAATTTGAAATTGAAAAGTGTTTGTGATGAGATGAGATGGATTAAGACTATCTGTGAAACCAAACGGGGCCTTAGATTTTGAATTGAGCGAGTGTATTGACTCTCCTTTGTTAACTATTTAAGATTCCAAACACTCTATGCAAATAGACTATTATTATTGATGTGTAGGAAATCATATTTACAAGCCATAAGCACAACGGAATTAATGTAATCAAAATCTTCAAATTTGCATGAATCTTTTGGGAAAAAAATATAAATTGGTAGGGAAAAGAACATACCTAAGATTTGAAAAAAAAAAATTATCCATAAAAAAAAATCAAAATTTTTTTTTTGATAGGTAAACAAAACTTTATTGATCAAAGAATAAGGCATATCCAAATACAAATAAAAGGACACTGAGTGGCCTAATTAAGAAGCCATATCCTTCAGTTTCGAGTGGAGGATTGGGTGTGCGCAATTTGAGGACTTTCAATAAAGCACTATTGGGGAAATGGCTATGGAGGTATCACGGGGAAGAGGAGTCATTGTGGAAGGAAGTTGTAGACTCTAAACATGGAGGTGCTTTTTTTTTTTTGGGGGGGGGGGGGGGGGGGGGGGGGGGTTGGTGCACTAATGAAGTGAATGGGGGGTATGGTGTGGGGAGATATATAAGGGGAGGATGGCAATGCTTTAAAAACAATATTCGATTTGTGGTTGGACGGGGCACTCACATAAGGTTTTGGCAGAATGTCTGTTGTGGAGAGTGTTCTCTAGAGAGGGCCTTCCCAGCTCTCTATAACATTGCTACTAATAGGGAGGCTTTGGTGGCGGATCTGCTTGTGTTTGTCCAAGGCTCTTATCAATGGAACATTTTATTCACTCTGGATAACCATGATTGGGAATTGTCTACTATTTCAGAATTTTTTAGCTTGATATACTCCTCAGGAAGATTAATGGAGGTGCAGGGGCAGCAAGAAGTTCTCAGTCAAGACATATTATAAAATTTAGGCATCACAAGGTAATGTACATTTCTCGTGGAAAAACATATGAAGGTCTCGCGTACCTTTCAAAGTGGCTTTTTTTGTGTGGACTGTGGCACTTGGAAAAATTCTAACCACGGATAATTTAAGGAAGAGGGGCCTCATTGTGATGGATTGGTGTTATTTGTGCAAAAAACACTGAGAATCAGTAGACCATCTATTATTGCATTGTGAGGTGACGAGAGACCTGTGGAATGGGATATTTAGTAGAGTGGATGTCGCGTGGGTTATGCCGACAAAGGTGGCTGACCTGCTTGCTTGTTGGAGGGTCTACAAGGTTGTTCCCAGGTAGCAATAACATGAAAGATGATCCCGTTGTGCATTATGTGGTGTACTTGGATGAAAAAGAATGCACGATGCTTTGAAGATAGGGAGCGAACAATGGCGGAGTTTCAGAATTTTTTTCTACACACTTTACTCCTATGGTTTTCAGCCATTGTTCTTAATGGAAATAGTGTACATGAGTTTTTGTCTCTAATTTAGCGTTTAGAGAATGTATTTAGGTGTTTTCTATTATATACTCCCTGTGTATATGGGCTATGCCTATTTTCATTCATATTAATGAAACTTACTTCTTACTGATAAAAATAAATAAATAAATAAGAAAATCATGTAGGTCCATACCATTGAAATCAATAGCAATGGCCCAGGTACATAGAGTACCATAGAATAAAGGTTTAAGCTCCTCTAGTGATCTCTCTCTGTCTTCAAACGTCCTTGTATTACGCTCCTGCCACAAGCACCACATAATGTATATAGGAATCATCTTCCAAACCACTTTCACCTGCTGCAAACCTCCTATAGTTGTCCAGCTGGCCAACACTACCATTACATTCTCTGGCATAACCCAAGCCAACTCTACTCGACCAATCACCTCAGTCCACAAAGCCCTTGATGTATCACAATGTAAAAGAAGATGGTCCACCGACTCTCCCCCTCCCTTACACATGCAGAACCAATCCGCTATGATGACCCTCCTTTTCCTCAAATTATCAGATGTGAGGATCTTACCTAACGATGTTGTCCACACAAAAAATGCAGCTTTGGATGGTGCCTTATGTCTCCAAAGTCTTTTCCAAGGGAAATGAGAGTTTGGCTCTTAGGTGAGAAACTTATAAAAAGAGCGAACCGAAAAAGCACCTCTCCCTGCTGCTGACTGCCACAACCCATCTTCTTGTTGATTGCTCGGTTTAATAGAGTATAAGAAGCTGTAAAAATCAGCAAAGTTGTTCATCTCCCAATCTTGAGCTGCTCTACTAAAATTGATGTCCCAGTGTATCTGTCCACCCAATAACCCCATGACATTTGCCACTACAACATCTTTATCATTAGCAATTTGGAACAGCGAAGGAAAGGCAACTTGTAGGGAGATCTCCCCACACCAAATATCTTTCCAGAATTTAATCCTGGAGCCCCCCCCCCCTCCCCCCAAACAAAAACTAGAGTCGGGTGTGTCAAGTAAAAACCCCCCATCCTCTTCTGATATGTTTCCACAACCCCACTTTATATGCTCCTCTAACTTCATTAGTACTCCATTCCCCCCAGCTTCCTCCATATTTATGCTCAATCACCACCTTCCACAAGGCTTCTGGTTCCTTGTTATATCTCCACAACCATTTTCCAAGTAATGCCCGATTAAAGATCCTCACATTTCTAATACCCTAACCACCATTGGAGATAGGACGATAGACCGTTTCCCACTTCACTAGATGGAATTTGAACTCCTCCCCCATGCCACCCCACAAGAAGTCACGCTGAAGTTTCTCAATTTGGTTTGCCACACTTGCAGGTATAGGAAAAAGTGATAAGAAATAAGTTGGCAAGTTAGAGAGTGTACTCTTAGTCAAAGTGATCTTGCCGCCTTTTGATAAGTACATTATCTTCCATCCCGCTAATATCTTCTCAATCACCGTTCCCATAAAGAGGACGCCCTTGCAGCCAACCCCAATGGAAGTCCCAAGTACATCAAAGGAAAAGAGGCTATCTTGCACCCCAATGTGCCAGCCAGCTGCCGAATATTAGGAACATCTCCAATTGGAATCATTTCTGATTTATTTAAATTCACTTTCAAATTGGAGACTGCTTCGAAGCAAAGCAACAAGGCCTTCAACGCTTGAATCTGATTAAGATCTGGCTTACAAAAAACAAGTGTATCATCTGTAAACAACAAGTAGGATATATCAAATATAATGCTCTTTTACCATAATCTTCTCATCAATCACTTTGTAACAAATTAGGAGTGTATGCTCCATATGAAGATGGAATTATTTTTCTTATTAATCCGTATTTTGCATTCTCATTCTCATTCTCATTCTCATTCTGTAACAAAATATTTATAGAAAAATAATGCTTTAATATGCTGCACTTTATTTTCTTTATGTTATTATTTCTTTGGGTGCCTACTTTAATCTTATTGAGCATTCTTATACGCTTAGAATCATGTTGTATAGAATAAATTGATTTTAGTAATTCCTTACTAAAATACTTAGACTTGATATTCAAAATAATCAATTCTCCATCAAATTGATCTCAAATGGATATTTTGTGTCTCAATAAAGACGATGGAATATGTTCCACAATATTTCCACAATGGCGAAAAATATGTTCACCCAACTACTAAAGTATTGACTCAAAAGGATCTCGTTCTTGAATACATAGTATACAAGAGAGAAGGACCTAATTACAACATACGAACTAGAAAAAGAAGCATAAAAATTATTAAAGTTGACCCCCTCTAATACAATAGCCTTAGCCCAAAGTAACAAAGAACGGAAACAATGGCACATCAAAGCAAACAATGTCACATCTGAGTTCTCAGCCTTAGGATTAAGAATCGAATGCTGTTTGTAAAAGTTTATCTGCTAATCGATTAACAATATTGTTCAGAATAAGTCACTGTGATCTAGTTAAATATACTTAAAGTTTATCAATTTGTCAATTAGAAGTCCTCACTTTTATGATTAAGATAAATCATCATAGTTGACATATTATAATCTAATTGGATAAAATTCCAAATGTTATTATTAAGTGTGAACTTCTAATCCATACGTTACAAGGAATTGTGATATATATTTTTTCTATACTACATAAATCAAATATAATATAACTTATGGATTAAATTAAATGCAATGCCTAGTGTTCATGTAATTTTCTGAACAATAAGATGTTCTATTAAATGGAAGATTATTACAAAATGTCATGCAAATTTGATTATTAGGTATTAATCCCATCAATTTATATGTGCAAAGTATGGATTTTTGTTTAGTTTCCTTTGTATCATTGTTAGTTTGTTTGATGTTGTTTTGCTTGCAGAAAACCTCACGTGAATGTGGGAACTATTGGGCATGTCGATCATGGGAAGACTACATTGACTGCAGCTATCACAAAGGTTTGGTCTTCGTCTATCAACTTGGTTGCTCATGTGGGTTATATTTAGTTTCCCCAATCGTTACTTTGGTTACTTCGTGCTTGTTTATGTGAGTAAAATCTAGACAGGTGAATAATATAGTATGAGATAGGAACTGCTTCCCTGACCTAATTTCTGAAATTTTCATGTATTTCCTTTCTAGGTTCTAGCAGAAGAAGGGAAAGCTAAGGCTATTGCCTTTGATGAAATTGACAAGGCCCCAGAAGAGAAGAAGAGAGGAATTACGATTGCAACGGTTGGATTACTGTTTTCTTAATGCATATTCTGGTTTTGCTATGCCATTCTATCTTGCTTAGGGGTGTAAGTTAACAATCTGGACCGGACCGATAAGTATATTGGTTGGTTTCAGTCCATATAACCTTAGGATTCGGTTTTCAGTCCGGTCCTAGGGTATGATTTTTTTGGACTTGACCGGACTGACCGAAGTATATATATAGTTTTTCAAAATATTTATATATATTATTTTATACAGTAGTTGTATAAGTTAATTATGTAATTTTCATCTAACCTATCACCATTGACCATATGTATTTGGAGTTTGGATGATATTGCAATTTTCAATTGCATTTTCTCTATTTTTGTTTTTAACTTTATTATGATGATTCCTAATTCTCATGGATGGATATGGATAATTTTGATAATTTTTCCAACTTTTTTTAGGCTATTTTCAAGTACAAAATGTGCAAATAAAGATAAATAGTTGATATTCAAAAATGTAAAAATTGTGGGCTTATTTGTATAGTTGGGCCGAAAATACACATTAGAAGTGATTTTGGGCTTTTGTATGTTTGGCCCATTTTACATTGGCCCAGACCGAATTGGACCGATAGCTAACAGTCTGGTCCAGTCCAGTCTATAGGGGTAATCGGTCCAAGTCTCGGTCTGGAAAAAGGGTGGACCGAAATTTTCGGTCCGGTCCAAAAATCCCTCTATGGACCAACCAGACCGAACCGATTACACCCCTAATCTTGCTTGCTTAAGAAATTCCTCTTCACCTTCAGCTTGCTTTAGTGGTGAAATAATTTTTCAGGCACACGTGGAGTATGAAACAGCTAAGCGACACTATGCACATGTTGACTGTCCAGGACATGCAGATTATGTTAAGGCAAGCTGTACAATTTATTTAATTCTGTTATGAAATAATTATGTTAAATCCTTTTGAAAATTTTGCAAGACAAGCTCATTGATGAACGAAGTTCACTTTTATACAGTATATCAATTTGTATATGCTTATTCTTGCCTTGTGAAATTATATATGTCCCGTATACTTGGTATCTTGCCTATTCTTATGATCATTAAAATCTTGTTTACCAATAAAAAAATGTGAGTGTTTGTTTTATACATCTTTGATCTTTACATCCCTTTATGACTATGTAAAGAAATAACATATTGGTTTCGATTTGCATAAAAATTTAGGTGAAAATGAAAAAATTAGTTCAACTAGCTTGTTCTTCACACACACGACAAACTCTGTATGTGTGTGTGTGTGTGTGTGTGTGTGTGTGTGTGTGTGTGAGGCAATGTTATTCAAAGCACAGAGGAGCGCCACTGAAGTACACAAGAAGTATACGATGGGGAGGATCCAAACTATATGGAGGAAGAGAGAGAACATAATTCTATGAAGTCTAGAAAACTAGAGAAATTGGAAATAATTGAACAGAATGACTCTTAACTCAATCATTGTCGTTTATTAATTTTTTTATAAGTAATGTAGACTTTCATTAAGGTGAAAAGGGTGTTACCCCCCTTGTACATAATTAGCATACAAGAGATCCACCTAACTAGCAAAAGGGAAAAGTGCAAGGTATTCATGGAAAGTATAGATATAAAAAGTAGCATGATTTTGGACTACAATCCAATGGAAGAAGATCTGTAAAAAGCAAGACTTGGGCTCTGGCACAAATCTCTCGCAATCCTTGGAATTGCAATCATTCTTTCTCTCGAAGACACCATAGTAAACACGACAACATTTTCCATCATAGTATGTATGATGGGTACTAAACTGCCCAGTCCAACATGTTAAAGGATACGGCACACGAGAAGGCATAACCCAATCTATCCCAAAAATTCCAAAAATCATGTTCCATAAAAGGCTAGCAACCTCAAATTGATGGGTACTAAATTGCACTGTCCTCTCGTAGTCTTCATAGGTCCAAGCGTTACATTCCTGCCAAATGCACCACATAAAACACAAAGTAACCATCCTCCAAACCTCTAGATATGGCTACCAAGTTGACTTCACCAACAAGCCATCAAGTTCACCACCTATCGTGGCAATCGCTCAATCCCAAATTACGAAGCATTTATACTCATAATTCCCCAGCCAACTGTCCCATATACTTGGGCTTATGCTTATTCTTATGATCAATAAAGTTTTGTTTACCGATAAAAAAAAATGCCCCAGCCAACTCACAGCGAAGCAAAAGATGATCAATATTTTCTACGTGCTGCTTTCACATACAACACCAGTCTATCACTACGACAGTCCTCTTTCCCAAATTATCCACTGCTAGGATCTTTCCAATGGCTGCCATCCAGACAAGAGTGCTACCCATGACAGCACTTTCCTGCAAATACTTATCCAAGGGAAAAAAGGGCAAAGCTAGGGAGGAGCGCTTAGTAGAAAGATTTGACCTCAAAGGTATTTCTTCTAGAAGGGATCTAGCAGATTACTGCCTGAAAGAGTACAAACAATTAAAGAAAGAGGAGATCAACTTCACATCCAATCATGTGGTGGTCTGATTACTTATAAAAAAATCTTGTGCTGATCTGATTAAAGTACAATCCATTGATATCTAGTAGTAGAGACCTACAAATATTTTGCTATCAAGCATCCCTATAATGGGAGATGCTAAACAATGCCAGGCAAGCTGTCTTCAAAGATTGATCCTGCATAGCAGGTTGTGCCAGAGTCTGAGCTTGGTTTCATCACTCACCTCAAATCTAACACATTGGGATAACCCCCCCCCCCCCCCCTCCTCCTCTTTCCCTCCACTTTGTCTCAATGTCCATATTTATAGCATTGCATTTCTCTTCATTTAAAAAATTTCATGCCCTCATGCACCTACCTCATTATTTGCAGAACATGATTACAGGTGCTGCACAGATGGATGGGGGTATTCTCGTCGTATCTGCCCCCGATGGGCCAATGCCACAGACCAAGGAGCATATTCTGCTTGCACACCAGGTGGGCATCCTGCTAATGGCAGCTCCTAACTTTTATCCATCATACTTTTTTAGCTCCTCTTGCATTGTTTTTGGTGCTTTTAGATCAACTATATGTGGGTTTTTTAATGCATTTGCACAGGTTGGTGTGCCATCACTTGTTTGTTTCCTAAATAAAGTTGATGCTATAGACGACCCTGAGTTATTGGAACTTGTGGAAATGGAGCTCCGTGGTAGGGTGGTTTTTTGAGAATTATTTCTTATGTATAAGTATTTTTCACTTTGGTTAATTTTGGTTCTAAGACAACTATTTCACTTACGCTTTTTTATTTGGCAGAGCTTCTTAGCTTCTACAAGTTTCCTGGGGATGATATCCCCATTGTTCAGGGTTCAGCTTTGTCTGCCTTACAAGGTACAAATGAAGAGATAGGCAAAAAGGCTATCCTGAAATTAATGGAAGCTGTGGATGATTACATTCCTGACCCAGTACGGCAGCTTGACAAGCCTTTTCTGATGCCTATTGAAGATGTATTCTCAATTCAGGTAAAAGGACATCCATTGAGCATCAATTTGTAAATTGCATTTAAGGAAAAGGAATTTTGTGATTTACATGGGATGTTTAAAAGTTTGCATTTGCTAAATCTTTCTCTCGGCATTCCTTTTTCATGGTCTGTTGATTCGAGTTGATCTATAAAATAGTTAAGTGAGTAAATAAGTTACTGTTTTTAAAATGTTGTCATTTATGTAATTAAATTATTTTATGAAAAGCCATTTTGGACAGAGAGGCCTTTGTTTTTCAAGATTTTTGTTAGATATTGCCTGTGCCATAAACTGAAGATAGGTTCTTTGCTATTTTGCTCGTACACTTTATGAACAGAGTTGTTTCTAGGGAATTTCAACTTAGCTTTAATTATTTTTGTTTGTTTAAGGGGCGTGGAACTGTTGCAACTGGCCGCATTGAACAAGGAACTATTAAAGTTGGCGAGGAAGTTGAGGTTCTGGGGTTAAGGCAGGTAAGTGTGTAATCATTTTTGGTTGTCTTATTTGTGTGTAATGCTTGGGCAGCACCTCTCTCAGGAATTAGCTGATGCTATCTGCTTTCTAATCTTCTAATGATTCTGCTATTACTAACGGGACTGTGCCTCTGTTTAGTTTAAATTGGCTTTGAACGTGACCTCTTTAGATTTTGTTGTCAAAATCTATGCTTGGAATTTCTGATTGTAAAATTGTCTTTTTATTTCCATACTCTATGCAGGGCGCTCCTTTAAAAACCACAGTCACTGGTGTTGAAATGTTCAAAAAAATATTGGACCAAGGACAAGTAAGTGATTGATAAAACCTTGAGCTATACATAGGTACATAGGATCTTGCACTGCTCATATTGGATTAATGGTTGGTTTGTAATTGATAATAGGCTGGTGACAATGTGGGTCTTCTTCTTCGTGGTCTAAAACGGGAAGACATCGAACGTGGTCAGGTGAGTTGCATGTTAAGTTTTTGAAGAACTATAAACACTGGACCCTTTGGCATCATGCATAATTCATATGTTACTTAAAGTAGTTTATCGAGATCCCAAAATGCACTTTTGCGTATGCTTACCAAATCTTCTGTCCAACTTCTTGGCGTATTTTATGAAATTTAGTTTAATCACTTGATTCTGGTACAAATTTTAGCGGTATCCTATACAGATTAATTTCATTGTGTTCGCTTTGATAATTATAAATAACATAAATTGTGTGCTTCACCTGATTAACAGTTTGATCAATGGTGCATGTGACTACCTCACTGAATCTAAAAAGTTTGTGAAGGCAGGCACATGCTAGTTAAATTTTTGTTATGAAATCAACTTTGAGATGTGGATCATGTGGTTTTGAATAGTGAAGATCATTATTATCAAAGGAAGCTTGACTATCTTTGTTTCTTATTTTATAGGTAATTGCCAAGCCCAGTACTGTTAAAACATACACGAAATTCGAGGCTGAGATATATGTACTTACAAAGGATGAAGGTGGACGCCATACGGCCTTCTTCTCAAATTACATGCCTCAGTTTTATATGAGGACTGCAGATATCACTGGCAAAGTAGAATTGCCTGAAAATGTTAAAATGGTTATGCCTGGTGACAATGTGACTGCAGTATTTGACCTGATTTCACCCGTTCCTCTTGAACCAGGTGTGTCCAACTTAATTTCATCTAGGAAAAGTGAATGTAAAGGAGCTACTTGTATGTTGATCTTTCTTAGGAACTATGAAAGGTGGGCGATAACTTTACTCTTGCAAAGAGCGCTGTGCCTTCAATGTTTATCGCATATCACCGTGCAATATCTCAGTAATATTAATTTTTCATTACAATATATTTATTGGTGTGCATACTGGAGTATTTTTGAATCATGCACACACCATAAATTTAAAAAACTGCTTCAAGCGGCTTCTCCTTGCGGGAAATGGGTGGGAGCCAAATTCTTGGCTCCAGATCCCTCTTTTTGTATTTCTCGTGTTGTATCTGTTGGCTTTGGGAAGATTGTAGGGGGCTCCCATCCCATCAAACTTTGTATCCTGTAATCCTTTAGTTCATCTACGATATGCTTACTTGCTTAGGGAAAAAAAAAGGACCCTGTGAATGGTAAACTGATTTAAGATTACTGAATTTTCTTGTCTGTATTATATCAATTCTGGTCATTGAATAGATTGTTTCCGTGATTTCTTTTCATTTGTATGCATTCCTAATTGCATGCTGGAATTCTTTTTACTATACCCTTCATATATGAGAATATTTATATTGGTTATGTCATGTCATGTCATGTCATGTTACTTTCACACGAGATTAGATTTGCTTTATCATGTTGCCTATTCTTTTATTTCAATGAAATTTTGTTTACTGATAAAAAAAAATTATGTTGTCTAACTTCTTAGTGGCTAATTTGGAATTGAATTGTGTCTCGTGATTGACAGACTGAATCAAAATCATGTTAAGCGTTTTCAGCTGCATACACAGAATAATGGGCACAAAAAGATTCCTTCATGTTGACTATTTTGTTAATTTTATTAATTCAATTGATCTGATAATTAGTTACTTGAAGATTTACCCGAGACAAAATAGGCAAAGAGCAGTTGGCACGCATGTGCTGTCAGTGAACTTTCTGCCTTTCAGTACTAGGGTTGTGTATCAGACCATCAGTTCTATCCCTGTGAAGTTTGCGAGTCTGTAACATGCATAATGCTTACAATGGATGATGCCATGGCATGTATTTTTCTTATCGGTAGTGTGGCTTGCATTTAACATTTTCCGTTACAAATGTAATATCATGAATGACAGATGCAGGGAGACTGTATTTATTATTTACTGATCTTCACAGTTGCCAAAAAAACAAAGGGATTTGTTAGAGACCTTGACATTAGAACTTTAATCGAGAGCATGGATTCTAGACAATTTTCTCGGTGGTGTAACAAGCCGAATGCTTTGACTGTGTTTCTACATGTCCACGCAGTTAAATTTACTTTCTTGAGATTTCCTTTTTCACAATACTTGTGTCATCCTTGTTGAGTCTAAAAAAACACTAGATGGTCTTACTCATTTCTTGTTTTGAATTTAACAGGACAAAGGTTTGCCTTGAGAGAGGGAGGTAGAACAGTTGGTGCAGGTGTAGTTTCGAAAGTACTGAGCTGAGTTGACACTCCTTGATTCTTCAGCTTTATATTTTTTCATTAGCAGAGTGGGAAACAAAAGACCTGGCTGTTATCTCCTGGATTTGGATCCACATGCCAAGCGATTGTTACTTTCCTAGTCCACACTAGATGAATATTTTCTAGTGGGATGCAATTGAGTAAAATTAAAAAGGTAGTTGATCTTGGGTTGAATTCTGTCCTTGTTATTAGAAATAATATCGGTTAATAAAGGTTGATCGATGCATTGTATTGCAGATTCTGAGGGCCACGTAATTATCATCATCATTATTCTCTTGCATTGTTTATGATTTGAAAGGAAAATTCTATACACTATTATTATCTCACATTCATCTCACTAAGTATGATGTGGCACATTTATCACTATTGAATGATCATTTATTGCATGCTTTTTTATCATTCAATGATGATAAATGTGTCACATCTTACTTAGTAATGATGAAAATATGATGAGAGTATGGTGTATAACATTACTCGATTTGAAATTATAGGTATGGTTGTTGTATTGCCTTCACGCCAACCTTTTTTTATGATAATGTATATTTTATGCAAAAATAGGAATCACAATTACGCATCAGAATTATTTTCAGCGTTTGCTACTACTATTCACACACTCCACACTCCCAAAGGATTCACCAGTGGAGTGTGGAAATAGTAAGAAGATTATTTATATTTGGAACACAAATTCATCTTAACTCATCTCAAATCAAATCAACCATTGATTGGATTCATTATTTTTTGAACTTTTCATAAAAATTTAAATTCATATCCACTTATTTTATACATTTGCACACATTTCAACTTATTTACATTCAAATATATCTCAATAGGATTTACAAAATATTACTATTTTCAATTAGTTGATCTGAAATCATCTCGGTATTCAAATGCAACCTAAAAGTTGAACAGTAATTCTTCTCTTAGAGACGCTGGAGTGGAATGTATTCTTTCAATCCCACAAAACCATATATATTCTCTTATTAACACTAATGATTGAAGTGAGTTCTCGGGAGAGAATGAAATATGTGAGTGCGACTTGATATTGATTAGTTGTGCAGATGCTCGCTGCCCCGCTTTGCTGCCACACCAATTGTTTTAGGTCTTTTTTCAACTCTTGCCAATTATTTTAAGCTATGAACAACAAAGCCCAGAAACCAATAGCTTAATGTAGTTCGAAAATACAAGAATTGAAAGCTAATGCCAAAACTGTACGGAAATTCGAACAAAAGTCCTTGGTTCGATATACAAAACTGTACGGAAATTCGTACAATATTTTTGCTCTAGTACAGGCCATGTTACCTTCCTAATGCCAAAATTACAACCCCATTAGTAACATTAACTTCGACAACTAGCCAAGTGGTGATCATCTCAAGCAACCCTGACGAGCTTGAACCTGGTATGATCTTAACCAGCCTTTGCTATAGCATTTACAATGACAATCACACCCCTTTTAAGATGTTCTCCTCATCATTAGTACTTTCCTGAGATTATACTTTCTTTTTTTAACTTTTTACCATGGATGGTCATGCAAACTTCAGCATTGCCACTACCATCAAAGTTGCAGTTCCGAAGTAAATCTCCTTCATGCATTTATCCACTCTCCTCATCATTTGCTCTTCCTTCAAGCCCAACTTTCCAGCATTCTTGCTGATATATACAATCGTATCTCTTAGTTTGTTCACTGACCATGAGAGCCAAACCAGTCCGAACCCAAATCCTGTGCTCAAGAGTTTTGCTGAACAGAACGGTACCCTCCCACAAGCTAATTTGCCGACAACAGAGAAAAGTACAGCGAGGCCAGTCCCAGCAATTCCAGCAGAAAATTGCGTCAAGAGCTCAGGAAGCTCTGGGCCAGATTTCTTTAGAGAAAGGATCGCCGTTTTTCCGTTGTATCTCTTGTTAACCATTAATGATAGAAGGGTCTCACATGCATGGAAGTAGTTCTTCTTGTGTATGTCCCTCTCTCTGCCTACTTTCCTATTGTTCTTCTTCTTTGGTGATGGCTTGACCTTTAATTTCTCAGGACTGTTACGATTGTGACAAGCAGCATCAACAAATGATGTGTTAATATTTAAGCAAATAAAATTGCTGGAATTTAAGTTCATATGTGTGCTCAACAACTAATTCAATTACAACAAATATTTAGTTTTGGGGGAAAGACATCGTTAATTAAAATTTTTTTATAAGACAGTTATTCACTTAAAATTAAAGCAATGAATGCATGCACGTATAAAATATGAAATACGAGTAGCAATGTGTGTCAATAGCCATGTCAATGCTAAAAATGAGAAAAAATAGAGCTGATTAGTTTTGGTTCACAAATAAAAATGTTTAATGTTTTAAGAAACGAAAACAATACATGGATAAAACTTGTGTTTGACTAGATGATTGCTATTTTCATTTTCCTTTTACTGGAAAACAAATATTCCTGTTTTCTGAGAACGCCAAATGGAATTTCAATTGTTTCAAGCAGTTGTTCCTTAAATACCCTTCAAAACATGGAAAACAACCCATTCATTGACGACTAACTTGCAAAAATTTTGAACTTCCCCATCCAAATATTATCAGCGCATTGATGAAGCACGGGGATGGCACAATGGAGATATAGTGCACAATGATGCACCAGCTGGACAGCCCATACTGGCATGGCAAGTAGTTTGAAGTGGTAAGAAGGGTTTGAACGGGTACAAGTGGGACCATAAAGAGATTGGAGAACATAATGTTCATTATGATAGAGTTGAGAAGGTGGGAAGATGCAGTAGAGATGGTGTTTTGGTACATCCAGGCAGTAAAGTTGTTGAAGGTGAAGATTATGAATGGAAGGAGGTGTGGAGCTATGAAATATAGAATTAGGTACTTCAGTGGGGAACCCAACAATCCAGAGCCCATAACCGTTACCCACTATGTAATATGGAAACTGGCATAGATTTTTAGTATCGTTTTCACCTTCTAGATAGGTGTATCTCTTGCATACTCCATGTGCACTTGAGTTGTACCTTTTTGCCTATCAATAAAGATTTATGTTTGGGAAGTGAGATGAGTTGAGAACATTCTCATCTCAAAACTTCTCATAATTCCCTTCCCAAACATCACTCAAACAAAACACCGTTCAATTTCAAATCTTCAACTTTTTCATCTAATCATTACAACTTCTCCAAACTTCCAAACAAAACACAGAAAATAATACAACTTTTTCAAATTTCAAAACAAATATTATATTCAAACAATTTTTAACTTTATAATATTTTTATCCAACTTTTTCTCTTCTTTCCAAAAACCCAATAAAACATCTAACTCAAACCATTTCACTACTATTCACAAAATTCTCATCTCATCTCATTTCCCAAACATACCCTTATGACGAAGAAAAAGAAGAAGAGAGATTTCAACTGAAAATCAAAATTTCAGAAGTGGACTTGAATGAATTTCTGGATTGGGAAATCAAATTTGGGTTTGGGATGTAGTTTTAGTTTTCATTGCTTAAACCATTGTTTTCCATTTGTTATTACCCAAACATCTTTTCAGGGCCTTATTTTCTGAAGAAGTATAAAGTTATATTCTTCCAAAAACATTGAGGTATAAAAAGTAACAGGAAACAGCTCTGTCCTCATACTCAAAACATGTTTAAGATAACTTTCAGATAATAGATCAATCGGGCTCATAACTATGAAGAAACCAGATTAATGCTGTGTTGTATACCTCTTCAAAGGGGCAACAGTTGTAGCTTGATGCTTCAAAGAAGACCCCTGAACATTGGCAACTGTTTCATTGCTTTCCAGCCTGGACAATATAATGATCAACGAGGACTTCAGGCAGAATAATTTTTTTTTATAAGTGACTTTAGGCAGAACAATGATAATTGAAGATGATAAAAATGAAAAAAGAAATACAAAATCATAAAGGACACCCATTGCTGTCAACTTATACGCAACATATTAAGTTCATTCAATCCATTTAAGTGAAGATCTCTAACTGCATCTAATCGACTAAAACAATTCATCTAGAAGCAGTATACTATTTTTTATGTCAATAGAATATGTGATAGTTTAAAACTTAAAGGGGAAAGTGCGACGCAAAGCCCAAGCAATTTTGACTTCACACTGCAGATCCACAAACAATGTTGCAAAGTAGAAGAGGTTCGAGCATGGCATAATTCATGCAATAATTTCCATTGTTTCTGCTGCTCAATGTACTCAAAAAGTAAAAAAAATGTTGCTCATCATAACATTATTCACTGATGAATTGACTCAAAATGGGTCAATCATCTGATAATAGTAAAGTGTAAACCAAATTTCTGCAGGTAATATAAACTCAAAAACTCTAATCAAGGCAGACTAGGACCAGGATAGTCAAGCCATATGGTGATGTCCTTTTAAATAGATGCTCATGTAGTTATTATATGATTTCTACCCAATCAAGAGGCTGTCAGCAGATTAGAGAAAGTAGAATTCGTTACTTGATACATGAGCTAAACTAACTATAGAATAGTCATCAGATCCAGCGAAATGTACAGAGAACAATCATGATAAAATGAAATCAAATCGATTATAAAAAAATGAAATTAGATAGTAGGACCAAGACAAGCCCTCACAAAACATTTTTACACAAATGTGAATGTATATAGGATATTATGCATGTAAAATCAATTGCATTTTTCTACAGAAATATAAATAGGTCTAAGCATTCGTACCATTTATATTGTGGGACCAGCATAGAGAGCCTTCTCCAATTCGGTGGGTTTCTTGATATGTAAAACTCGGCAACAAATGAAAGTAGATCTTTCACCTCCATCCCAGTACCTGTGAATGATACCCGGCCATCTTGGTGAACTGTAAATTTTGAACTACAGGCCAAATCTCCCATAAAGTCCAGGAGAGGCTTCTGCAAAGGTGTGCCATTTGGGTAAATAAGTGTAGATGACTGTTGGGACACGTCGGTCGTCAATGCTTGTAACCCCATCAAATCAGATAGTAAAGACATGTCATATTCACTTCTCTCCACTTCACTTGGTCTAGACATGAGGAACTTCAAGATTTTCTCCTGTTTTGTGCATTGCTCAGCAATTCCAAAGCTAAATAGTACTGAGTCTGAGCGATTATCTGTATTTGAAGAAATGAGGCAAATAAGATTACTTCAGCACAGTACAAATATGGAGAGAAACAAAGAGAAATTAGCAGCATAAACATTCTGCATGCCATCCTATCTAACGAAAGAAAGTGCCAAAATGTCACCAGCTATGTACCCACCTCCATTCATCATTCCCTTCAGTCTTTTCTGATTGTTACACAATATAAATGGATCTCCAGTTATTTCATACCCACCTTGCTTGATTATCCCTTATTTACAATGTTTTTAAACAGTAGCGTTATTCCCTTGCTCTGCTACTGCTCATTCTCACACACACATATTACCACATGTTTAATCACATACACAAACACACTCCATGTAGACATACTCCATATACAACAGCCCAATAGTCCACTTGACATGTAAAAGGAAACTTAAAGAAATTAAAAGTTTACGGGACATTTAAAAACAACTAAATCTCTAAGGTTGTACTTGACAGTACTCATTACAAAGGAATTCCTTCATAGAGGCAATTTCAGAAATCAGCTTCCTGAAAAAGCAATTAGACCGAAGAAAAGTGTAAAAAAGGTATTTCTCGAATGCCACCAAATGTTTTAGTTCATTTTTTTTTCTTTTTTTGGGTATGGGTGTTATAGAAAGCATACAATTTTTGGTTCTCAAAAAGTAGCATTTACCTCAGTTCTTGTTTCTCTCTTTTTTCATAGTTTCCACTCTAATTCTATAGTTTGTCCAACCCTCCTTTTATGACCAAGCAACAAAGTCCACCTAAGATTCAGTGACCACCTCAGCCACTATCACCATCCTCATGGGCCAAGGCCAGCAGCTATGATAGCAGCAGCCATTTTGATTAGCTTCTGCATCATTACCACCACCATTGATGACCACCATAACAACCTCTTTCAACCAAATATGAACCAGACACTCATCACTACTAATATCATTAACCCTCCAAAACTGACCCCATTAAAACTTTTACACTGGAATATTCAGACTTTAATCGCTTATTCAATCAAACTAATTTCATTTTATATAACTTCCGTCATCTTTTAATAAATCATAAGTAGCAGCAGTATGAATAAATAAAGGGAAATTTTCTTCAAAGAACCACAGCATCCAAAAAATGATCAGCAAACCTTGCACGTCAATGAGCACAGGCTTTTTAACTGTTGAATCAATCTGAAAAAACTGACTAGAGACAGGCAACCCACTCATGGGTTTCAATGGCTCCTCATATTGATTTTGCCTCATGGCAACTGAAGTCGATCTTTTTATCTCATGTTTAGCTCCAGAACTTGGCAAAAGATGTTGAGAATCCTGCATTGAACAAAATGTTAAAAAAAAAAAATCAGTTTTTAAACGAAAAAAAAAAAGTATGGGAATGACCATTATAGAGTTTAATAAGCCAGCAATATCTTAAAAACTAACAATTATGGCAACCCACATTAGATAATAAAAACTTCAACAATATCTTAAAAAGTAAAAATCCAAAGGCAATAACAAACAAAATGTCACTAATGATAATAAGAATCTTTACAAGCTACATTAGAGGCTATTAAATTAAGATGCAAAAACACAGAGAAACGACACCAACTAACGTCCTCTTGAAATGAGTTGGAAGATTTCACCATCTGAAGTAGTGAAAGTCAAAAGTAATACAATTAATGTAACAATACAGGGATTGCAATTCAACTAGAAATCAAGATATCAAACTTCAAAACTGAATAAAGATACAAACAACTACTAATAAAGCCCAAATTTCCAAATGACAGAAATTTGGCACTAAGCAAATGGCACAGTTTACATTGGGGGGGGGGGGGGGTGTCTGATGGTAGCGCTAAATAATCAAGTTACATGTCAAGTTCTTAGAGGAGCACCCACAACATATAATTAACCAGCTACTAATCACCTCAATTATCATTTGGCCATGTGAATCGACAATTCAACACAAGCTACTACGTAATTAAACTGTAAGAAAGTAACTGATAATCCCATTGCATTGAAATAAGTTAGACGTAAAAGTACTCAAATTACTATCTAATTCACTAAATCATGTACCAAAAACCAAATCATGATTATTACTAAAAACCCCACACCACAAAGAAATATAAAACTCAAGTTATAAACATCCATTTTGCCCTGCGATTATTCTAATGTATCAGAAAGCCATTCAGCAATTCAACACAGATCACCAAAAACCTAAACAGAACTCCATTAAAACCTGTAGAGCTATCCCACAGAATTAACAACCTAAACCGCTACAAGATATAAATCCATTAAAACCACATACCATGCGAGCTCAATCGACCAAGCTGGATTAAAACATACATGAAACAAGATCGACTATCATCAAAACGTGAATCCAAAAAAAAAAAAAAACACTGGAGATTAGAACCTATTTCGGCAACCCAGATCACCGAATCCATTCAATTCAAATACCAATTATGCTGATCAGACTGACACAGACGATAAACACGGCATCAAAGACTTAACTAGGCAACAACTCAAGCAAACAAACCCAACAAAATAACAACTAGCATTAAAATTGACCTGTGATTTACCTTGAGGATCCTGCTTTGTTCATGGTGCAAAACAAGGCCGGGAGAGTACCCATGAGAAGCCATTAAACAAAACTTGACCACCATTCCGGAGAGAAACGCAGTTCAGGAAACAAGCGCCTAAAACCAATCTCTCTCTTTGTCGTGCCTTCGTTACACCACCATAAGCTTATCCGTCCCTAGGCCTCAAAATTCAAAGATTCGCCCAACCTGGCATTTTGGGTTGTACCCAAAAATACACTTTCTAATGAAAGAGAAAAACCCAAAATAAATTCAGAGAAAAGGGGGCTTTTTGGTGCTCCAAGTGTTTTATTCCAGAATCTTCTGAATGGGATTTGTGGCACTCATGGCTCAGTTATCACACGCGCCAAAGTGGAGACAAAATATCATCCCTGCTGGCTGCTTGTAAAGGGGAGTTTAGAGCATTGATATTGATTAGTCATTTCAATTTTTAACATTAATTAGATATTGATTAATATGTAGTTTTTTTATTTTTAATTAATTACTCAAAATATAAAATTTATGGTTGAGTTTGATTGGTAAATTACTCTTAGATATTCTCTAAAGAAAATGTTAATTTATTTTCTTATTTTGTCCATTTATTTTGATTGCTTAATTTTTAAAAAAATAATAAATAAAAATATAGTAAATAAGATAAAAATCAACTAAGAGAAATTTTAAAAAATAATAATAATAAAATTGAAAAATAAAAGAAGAAAAGTTTAAAACAAAATTTAAATTTAAGTAAATTAAAGAGAGAGAGAGAGGATGGCCACCCACTTGAGGGTGGCTTCTGCACCTCCCAATTCCAGTGTGGGGTGGCCGCGGCCGCTAGATCCATCTGGGCCGCCTATGACCACTATTGATTTATTTGGAGTGGATGCGCCCCTTTTGGCTCTCTCTCTCTCTCTATATACATATATATATATATATATATATCCCTTCTTTTTTTAATTTTTAATTTCTCAATTATATCGTTGTTTTGTTTTTATTTAATTTTGGTCTTTTCATATTTTTGTGCAAAATTTTTATTTTCATTTTGTTTTGGGAAATTTTCTATGCCAGAATAATAACCGCGGCACAGTTTAGTTACGTGTTCCGTTTGAGTCAAATTTTGATCATTTCAATCAATTCCAACCGAATTCTAAGATGTGCATTTCAGTGTGAAATGAATGTTTCTGTCACTTTGTAAATTTCTTCAAACATTAGGGACATGCTTGTCATTTTTTTTTTCTTTTTCACCTACCAATGCAGACTGCGATGAAGGCAAACATTATAACACTTTATAAGTTAAGTTTGAACGGTGAGATGAGTTCAGATAATTTAAGTTGAACTGTAAATGATAATATTTTATAAGTCTTATTGAGATATATTTAAATGTAAATAAATTGAGATGTGTTCAAATTTTTTATAAAAAATTAAAAAAATAATAAATCTTATTAATAATTAATTTGAGATAGATTGAGATCACCTTAATAATCAAATATTTTGAAATATAATTTATATATATAATTATTTTTATATGTAGATATATATATAATTATTCATATAACAACTATCTCAAAATGATACGTCAAAATGTATCGATATCGAAATATTTCGTTTCAATACCACAATCAAAACTGTCACCAAAATGGAATTCAAAAATTTGGTTTGGTTTAACTTTATTCAATTTTTTATTTTTTAAAATTTTAACTGATTTTTAAGTTTTACTGTTCTTGTTGACATTGCATTTTATAAATGTTTAAGTGCTGACCGTACATAATATGCCATGTGTCGTGATTGGGATTTGCCCTTTTGTATTTTCTTTTAGAAATTAAAAATATTTTAGTCATAAATTAATTACATAAAAATAATATCACAAACTAACGTAATTTGGTATGATTTATAAAATTATAAAATTATTTTTATTATAAAATAGATCTAATAAATCAGATAAAATATTATTTTTATATAAATTATTTATAAATGTAGCAGTTTTCCAAGGAAATAATCTCATGTCCTACGATAAAAAAAAAACCTGACAGCCTATGAAATCAACACGTGGGGTGTTTAATTTTTAATTTAAAAATATGCTAAAGTTTGGGAAAAGATTTTAATAGGCCATTACTACGTTAGTATACCGGTAAAAGTCTTTTGTAGTATGCCACATCAATTCCAATAATTAAGTGACACGTGGAGAAATCAAAATTAAATTTTTAGAAAATAAAAATAAACATATAAGATTATAGATTAACCAAAAAGTATTAATAATTTTGAGATATTAAGTCACAATCTAATTTTTCTAAGATTTGAGATACACTTATTGACGTCATAATAGTGATTTAAATGGCCAAGATCTTTTAAGGCAGATTTGATAAAGCCTTGTTTTCAAATGAGAGAATCAATTTTGAACGCCACCCTTGTATAAAAAAAAATGATTTAAATGAAAAAAAAAACACAGAACAAAACCAGAACACTCCATATGTAATGGATTTAAGTTCAAATTTGCATCTCAACAAAATCCTTAAATCAACTCAAATTGTTATTTTATAAAGTTTCAAAGGAAAATGAAACTTGACAATTTCATAACACTTATTTCATGGCACTCCTTCTTGCCCTCTGATGTGCCCTCTAATCTTCCTTATTTTCGTAATCCTCTTTAATATTTATAGAATAAGGAACTTTACAAGTGGGAGGTGGCCTAATTTAGATACTCAGAGTGTCTCAAATATTCTTAGAATACCTTATTATTATTCATTATTTTATTATTATTATTCACTTACTATTCATTACTATTTAATATTTTATTATTATTTTTTTACTACTATTCACAGAATATCTTAGAAGACCTCACTACCCAAATGCAACCTAATTCTAAACTTCATGAAGTATGATTAATTAAACTGGGTACAACATATGAGTTTGAGTTATTAAATCATGCATAAAATTGAAAATAAAACTATTCACTACAATAAATATTCATGATAATAATGAACCTAAAATTGTAAAGCACTTCCAAACAGTCCCACATAGAGGGAACTACATCTTCCAAGTGTAGCTATCATTTTCCTAAATTTATCTCCATATGAGATCTACACATTCTCAAAGTCATCCGTTGCAATTTTTATTTTTATTTTTTTGAAGTCAAATATACCTCCTTTATTGATGTATCACAGACAAATCAGTTATTACAGTATTTTTCCTTTTGTATATCACTAATTATCTCTATAGGACTATCCTCAATCCACACTCTCTCCTCAGATACTTAAGTTTTAATTTTGCTAGTTTATGCGCTATGTTATTAGCTTCTTTATACACAAATCTTAACATTCCAATCCAATTTATCAACTATCAACAATCTCACATCTTCAACAATATTTCCATAATCTGCCTATATCTCTTCTTTACTATTGGTTGCCTTCACAATCATATGAGAGTCTCCTTCCAAAATTACATTCGAAAGGCCTAGCTTTGCACATAAGTACCTTGCTCTTCTTAAAGCTAAAGATTCTGCAATTATTGGTTTCTTTACATGATCCACAATCAAGTTCAGACATGCTAGTATCTCACCATCAGAGTCTCTAATAACAATACCATATTCTCTTTTCTGAGACACACGTCCACTGCTGCATCCCAATTTGCTTTTACACTCAAATCAATGGGCTTTTTCCATATAACCCCCCTTTTGTCTGTGCTCCATGTCATTTGTGTCTTTTGTTGATGATTTTGTGCTATGATGAATTCATTTAGTCTCTGTTTGGCAGTTTTTAGGACACTCCTCGAATCTGCAAATTTTTTGGCAAACAGCAATGGAAATCCTTCTTAGCCAGATCTTCCTCAAGATACAAGCTACTATCTCCACCTCCTCCACTCCAAGCTGCACATTAAGTTTCTTCCTTAGCTCTATGAGTTTAAACTCATAGCTACTACATTTATGGACATGATTTTCAGATTCAGCCCAAACATCCGAGGCTGCAGGACAACTCCAAAAGGCATGCATGATTGTTTCAGATTCCAGCTCACAAATTGGGCACAAACTAGAATATATAATCTTTAGCCAACTTATGCTTTGTGGGTAGCAGATTGCGACAGTCCTTCCATAAGAAGTGTTTGATAGGAGATTGGAGAAGGATGGTTTAATGGTCCTTGATACCCCAATGGATACACAGAGTGAGATGGCGGCAAGGAGGGTGGTCCAAACTGTGTTGGTTGAATCTATAACTAAAGTGCTTGATAAAAGAAGTCAAAGCAGTGGAAAAAGTGATGAGGCAGGGATAGTCTCTGAGAAAGGGTAGGAAGCACAGAAGATTGAAAGGGTGACTGAGAAAAGCTCTGAATCAATGGAGGAAGGCTTGTGGTAGTTGAGGCTGCAACTAGAGTACAACAACTGGCTAGTGCTAAGTTACACCTTGCCGACAAGAACGGAAAGACAGAAAGGGGGTGATGGAAGAGAAGGGCACGTAATGCAGGTAATCAACGTACTGTTGTCTTATTATCTGATGGTAAAAGAAAGTTGGTTGTTGAGGAGGACCATGATTATGAAAAGGGCCTGTTGAAGAAAGGCAAACAGAATGGTAGGGATATGTGGGTGGATTGTGAAAAGATGGCAAAGGCTGCTAGTCAGCCCCGCCAAGCAATATTGAGTTGAAATTACCGAGAGCTTGAGAACCCTCAAACAGTTCAAAACCTTCACATATTGGTAAGGATAAGAAACCCAATATGATATTTCTAATGGAGATAAAACTAGCAGCATGCAAGTATAAGGGGATTAAGAAGAAAATGGATTGGGAGGGTTGTTTTATTGTTGAGCCAAGGGGTAGAAATGGTGGTTTGGCTCTATTATAGAGTAGAGATGTAATGGTGGAGATAGTCAATTTCTCTCATCACCATATTAATGCAACAATCAGAAGTGAGGAAAAAAGCCTGTCATGGCTATTTACTGGCTTTTATGACCACCTTGAAGCATGTAAAAGAAGAGCTTCATGGAGCTTGTTGTCGATTTTAAATCCCTCTATTAAGATGCCCTGGTGAATAATGGGAGATTTTAATGAGATTGCCTATCAAGATGAGAAGATGAGAGGGAAATCCAAACCAGAAGTACAAATGAAAGATTTTAGGCAGGCCATTGAAGTAAATAGTATTTTTGAGTTAGGGTGGAAGGGGAGTATGTTCACTTGGAGTAATAAGCATTCAGATAATACTTTTACAAATGAGAGGCTTGTTAGAGTAGCTGTTAATCCAAAATGGGTTGATATGTTTCGTGACAGAGTTGTAGAAGTCTTGTCTGCAACCCAATCTAATCACAAGTGGCCCTATTGCTGGATTTAAGATGTGAGATCCCAAGTAGAAGAATTTAATACTTCCTCCACCTCAGCTCTAGTACACTCCTTTTGTAAATCAACATTCATTTGGCTGGTAACTCTCAAGTCAATATATTTAAGACATACTTCTATGGCTTCCATCGTGGGGTGAGATGAGCTGAATAAATTGCTAAAGTAATCATGGAACACACTCTCTATCTTTCCTTGGTCTATCACCAGTCTGCTTAGAGAATCTGTTATTTCTTTAATATGATTCTTCATTCTCCTTTGACTGGCACAAGAGTGAAAAAAACTCGATGTTTTTGTTACCCAATTGATATCAATTTTTCTTCACTCTCTGCCTCCATTTCATGTCCTCTTATTCCAGAATCAGTCCCACCTTTCATTGCAACTAATTAATCAGCTCCACATTTCATGTCATTTGGTGTAGTTATCATTCATATTAACTTCTCTTTACAGGGTGGTTATTCTCCCCATTAATTTCTACTGTGTGGATCTACACCTTCTCAAATTTATCCTCTTCAAAATATAGTATGGTAACACACTATTATAAGTATTTTATATTATATCATACAATTAATTCCATAAAAATGTATTGCATATTATTTTTCATTGGGACATAAACATATCACAAACACACAAACTTTTTCTATAAACTTTCTATGAATGCGTCATGACAAAACATATAAAAGTTCATGCTCATGAAACCATTAAGTTCTTCAAGGTTCAAGTCACACATTTAATAAAATAATATTTTTCTATGAAATTTTTAGAAAAATAATATTTAATAAAACTAGATACACCAATTAATTGTTACTTGGTAACAATAATAATAATACTCAAAACCTAAATAAAAGGATTAACAGATTTTACAAGATTTAGGCACGTCGTAATTTCCAATTTCAATTAAAAGTTGATCAAGAAATTTACAAGAATCCAACACCCATTTGTTTAAAGACTTAAGTGGAGGTTGCAACACATGATTTCCGCAAGAGCCCAAATACCCCTTTTGAAGTTGTTTTATAAACTATAATAATGCATAATGGTAATACTTATCAAAGTAAATTCATTTTCTAAATAACACCACATGAATGTGCGCTTCCTAGACCCTCGATTTCTTAAATCACTTTTCTTTAACACATGTCAACATATTCCTCTAATAACCACTGATTTAAAATCAACCAATACAATAAGATTTTCTATTAATTACCATATGGCCAACTTTTCTATCAAAGACCTCAAGTAAAATTCAATTTTCTTGTATCAAGTTGATATTCTTTTTACACTATAAATCACAAGATGTTAATCACTGACTAGTGAATATAAACCCACAAAATATCAAGCGCCAATCAACTACTATAAATCCCAACAACTCTAAAATGTTTAGACTAACACCCAAACTTTTCATGGTTATCAAATTTAAAGAATTCAACCAAAAAACCAATAAATCTTATTCTTAAACTTTGTTCACCAGGTTTCATAGCTGTCTGAAAACATATAAACCATAATAAGATCAACCAAATGAATCTAACAACATACTTCACAATAGAGGTGTTATCTGCACCTCTCAAGCATGCATCCCCCAGCGTCGCATGGGTAGAGAGGGGGGGAGGGAGAGAGAGAGAGAGAGAGGCCAATGGCAGGGGGCCGACGACGGCAAGAGGGAGAAAGTCTATTAAGAGACTGGCAATGAGGCGAGAGACCGTCCACAGGGCAAAATAGAGACAAAGAGAGGGGAGAGAGAGAGATTGGCGATGAAGGAGATTTTTAAAACAAGACGACGTGGTTTTATTAAAAAATATTATTTTTAAATATATATATTAGGTCAGGCGAATAGGTGAAAACCTAGGCCCTGATCCCCGAACCTCCTCGTGGAGGTGGATGCCCACACGCCCGCCATGTGCGAGAGGGTGCCCTCACTTGCTCCAGGCAGGGCCAGAGAGGGGGGCCGCCGCCCAATCTTACTTCACAATAAAATGACTTTTATTTAAATCAACCTAAATGGTATTCATGTTTCTTACAACCTCAACTCCAAATTTATTGATTTGAAAATCAAAGTAGAAAGTTTCTCTTGAATCAACATATTCTAACATCAAGTTCTTATGGCAGCTAACCAATGTTGGAAATAATCAATAATAACTCTAATTTATGTACATATATATGGGAACTCAAAAGTTCCTAATTTGATAGACCACCAAAACGGGTTAGACATAATAAACTTCTATTATCAACTTTAATTTTACAAAAAATCTCCCACTAACTTAAAGATGGATAACATTTACCTTTTTTTATCCTTCTCATCACATTCTTTCTTGATCTTTTCAAGAAATGCAAGCATCGCTTGGGTCTTCACTTTGTGGGTAGTGGGTTTGGGCTTTATTTTACTGAGACTGTAAAATTTGTACACTCATAATCAGAGGGCATTCTTTTAGTATCTCATGTCCTAAAGCACGAGGATACTTCAACCTATACTCTATGTAAGCTTCATAATTCTATTCTTCATTTTATTTATCAAGTTGTAGAGGTGCTATTTGAAATATCGAGAAGGTTATCACAGAAAAAATATGATTCAAGACATCATAAATGTAAGAGATAATGAGGGCCATATAAATTTTCTACCAACCCAAAACGCAATATAATCAAGATTACAATGATGAAAACTCATCGTAAAACTTCATTGTAAGAGATAATGACGACCATAAATTGTCCAAATGTGGAAAACGAGAACATTTTGAGACTAGCTAGTTGGTGAGGTCAATGAGTAGTAGGCGCAATAGGCGAAGCTCCAAATTGGGGAACTCTCTAGTTTTAGGGTCTTTGATAAACTAAACTTCAGAAAGAAATGCTCATAAAAGATTTCTTTAAAACAATTCCAATATGATTGGAGTTTGCTCACATTCTTGCTCCAAGAGAGTTCTTCTTGAGTTCACGAACGTATTGCTTCTCTAGTCAACTTGAATATTAAGTATAAAACTTTTTTTGTTCATCAGTGCACCAGAGAACTCAAGTCTCTTATCTCTTTAGTGTACTGAATCCAATCTTCCGCAGCATAGGATCACCCTTTCCTTCAAAAGTTGGGAGATGTAAACGGTTAAATTGTTAGATGGCGCGTCCTTCATTGACTGTGTTTCCATTTCGAATTGGAATTTGTGAGCAAGGGAAAACATCAAAGGTTGTTTTGGTGATGTGAAATGTAATAGAGATTATGGTGTTAGGCTAAGGGTTTTGTGGTTTTAAAGGTAAGTACAAGGGATTTAGAATTTGAGAAAAAAAAAGGTGAGGCAAAGTATTTGGCATAAAATGTTTTGGTGAGAAAGGGAGAAAATCGATGTGCGCATTCTATGGTGCAAAGGCAGCTACCAATCTGATCTTTGGCAGCATACCCTTAAATAGCTCTTTTAGATATTTTCTGTTGATCCACCTTGAATACTTTGTATCCTTTTCTATAATATATATAAAGCTTGATTTAAGAGAGAGAGAGAGAAATGGGAAAAATCAGAGCCTATTTGGTGTTGTGATAATTGTTTTTTATGATCTTGCAATTTTTGGGTATATTGATAGAAGCGTTTACTTTATCTTGGTTGGGCACTTCTTCAAATTCCGAATCTATCATTCATAGAGAAATCTAATATCAAATTCTCATTTTAGTTGTACAACACCACAACTTATTAAATGGGCTTCCTCCAACAATATTTGTTGGAACATTTTATCATGCCTTTTATTTTCATATCTAACTTAATTTTTTTCATCGCCTTGAACGAGGGTTATTGATTTAGCAATATATTGCTCATGAAAGAAAATTAAAAAATTTAACATACCATCTCAAATCATTGAGCAATTGATCTTGGATAGAAGGTTTTAGATTGTTTTATACTAATTTGATTCATGAATGATTTTTTTAAAAAGTCAATATTTAAATTTAAAGAAAACTTATAGAATGTTTTAACGTATGTTTAAAAAAAAAAATCAACTTTTGAGAAAAATCTTAAAGATGGTTCATTCAGATGTTAAAAACATAATGGGATTTATTAAAAGAAAAATTATATTTCTAAACTGATGTAGATAACACACTTTTTTTTAATGTAATGTAGATAACATATTTAATAAAATACTTACATGACATAATTTAATTTGAAAGGAAAACTTTAAGATTTAAACATTACAATTCAAATCTTATCATTAAAATAATGTAGATGATGTGTTTTAGGAGTGCTACCAACACCTCCCGAGCATGTAGCCCCTAGCCTTACCCCCCACCTCTACATGGACGGGGGGCGAGTTGGGCCCCTGGGCTCAACCCTCATTGGTGGGTGCCTTCGTTCGAATGCCAAGGGTAGGATTGGCTTGCGGGCCGTCCGGCCCGTGGCCCAAAACATTATTTGACTTCAATTTTGGCCCAAAATTTGTTTTAACTTCTCATTTCAATTGAAAGTAAATGCATAAAATGTAAAATTAAATGTTATCTCTAATAAGATTATTAAGTTCTAAATAATAATTCTAACTAATACAATTAGTATAAACTATTACACATTAATTTAAAACTATTACAAATTAATCTAAAAATATTATAAATTGTCAAATAGTTTGAATAAATAACAATGTTACAGTATTATTAGAAAAAAATAAAATAAAGGTAACAATTGAACTTGAGCAAGCATTTGCTAACTCATCATAAAACCTGAAGAAAAAAAAATGAGAATATGAATTAATAATATTACTCACATAAATAATAATATATACAAGCTCCAATTGTATAAGCCTCATGCAAACATTTTATAAGAAAGTGGACTCCTTGGTGGGGTCTATTTTTCTTACAAAAAGCTTACGCAAAGTTTGTTCATTTGGGGCTTATCCTTAACATTACTCTATTAACATATGTACAAACTACAAAGAACTAAATAACAAAGTTAACAAACCAATGGCGGTGTATCAAAGTCAAATTGCAACTGATGTAAATTGAGATGGAGCCTCTTTTCTCAAAGTTGCCCATACAACAATTGAATTTGAAATTAAGTTTGATAAATAAATTAAACTCAATCTAGTATAAGCAAAAGCAAAGTAATAAATTAAAAGTGGTTATCGCCTTCAAGGTGATCAACATCTTTCTCCTTGTAGCTCTTTGCAAAGTCTATTATCACCTCCTGAACCTGAATTAACTTCCCCTTAATCCAATTTTAAGTGTAAATCAAAGCATCCATAGTGTTAGGAAACAATGAACTTAAAAATAGATCCAATACGTGCCCTCCCATGCTAAATGTGGACTTTGAATCTATGGTAGAAATAGAGATTGCCAAAATATTGTTGGCTATCTCTCCAAAGATGGGATACTTGACATTTATCTTCAACCAAACTAAGATATGAGACTCCTCTGCATATGGGTGTAATTCTACTGACAAGTATATTTCCAAGTCCAATTGGCTTCCTAAATTCGTTCGAAGCTCGTGGATATTGCCAAACCTTATACCCCACTTATGTTTTTTCGGCCCATGGGCTTGGGGAGGAGGCAATGCGGTGGATGAGGGAACCTTTATACTAACCCCTGAATGTGGTGAACCCATCATACAACCTATTGAGAATGCCCTTAACCCTTACCACAAGATGATCTGCCCATCTCTTCCTGACTGCTTTCCAAGCCATATACCATTCTATCAATTTTGCACCGCGGGTTAAAAACAATAACCACATATAGCAAAACGTTGATCCTACTCAAATCTCTTCAATATTTCTCATACTTGAGCCTCGTGCTCAATGCCATTTTTCGTAAAGTAGAATCAACATTTTCACACATTTCATCCAATTGCTCTTTCACCTGACAAATTTGTTGACAGTATTCAGTGGATGTTACATATACAGACCCAAAAATGATGCATGTCACCTCATAAAAAAGTCTATGAAATTATATGAAAACCCAAATATTTTTTCAATCATAATTGATGGGATGTTCTGATCTCACTTTGTCCTCATCAAAGTGGCGAGCATATTGTACATCCTCATCACTCATGGCATCAAAGGCCTTTCTATAATGCTCGACCGTTTCAAACATAAAAAAAGTTGAGTTTTATCTTGTATGAACATCAAGACATACATATCTTCTTACATTCAATGCCTGTAGCACCAACAAAGATCTTAAACTTCTCATGCTTAGCTGATGAAGATCTCACCAACCTCACCACACTTTTTACTCTTGCAACCGACTAATGAATATCTTTCAGACCGTTAGTCACAATAAGACTAAGGATAGGTGCACAACAGCAAAAATGTAAAAACTCACCACCCAATATAGATATATGTTCCTCTCTAACCTTGATTAAACAATACCTAAGAATCTTTTTCTGTAACCGCCAATCACTATATACAAAATGAGCAGTCAAATACATGAAATTCAAGTTTTGGACCGATATCCATGTATCAGTGGTGAAACAAACTCTTTGACCCTTTAATAAAGTTTGTAACAAACATTTCTCTAGGCCGTATAATTTAAGAACATCACTCACCATTGTGTAACGAGAAGGAACGTTAAACTTAGGTTTTAAGTGCTTAGCAAAGGTTTGGAACATTTCACCGTCAACAAACTGAAAAGGTAGCTCGTCTATCATGATTATACCAGCTAAATAAGTCCTACATCTCTCCAGGTCAAACTTTACAAACCCCTTCAACGTATTGCTCCCACTACTCTCATCCGTTATCTTCTTCAGTCCAATTTCCTTCTAGACTGATTCTTTTCAAGTACTGAATCTCTTATCAGACTCTTATTGCATTGTTCTTCTAAATGATTTTCAACTAGGTATACCTAATACCATATCGTTTGTAGTAACATCCATAAACAACACCATAATGATTACACTTTGCTTGTGAGTCATTGGGTTCACCACCCTTTAATTTGATAAAACGTTTCCACACAATGGAAAGATGTTTTTCTTTGGTGGACCCATGGGTGTAGGGGTAGGGTAGGTGTAAAGGAGGTAGAACTAGTGCTAGTGTTTGGACTTGATGCACAATCACCACTATCCATGGATTTATAAACAATCAAATACTTGACATAATGCAAAAATCACACCAAATAAAACAGACAAAGATCACACAAACTGTTATGGGTTTCAATTTCACATAAATTAGGGTTTTTTTTTTATTGAACTCTAAAATTTTCCCAAAATTAGATGTTCAAAACTGTAAACACTGATCTTCAAACATCAATCAAACTCCACAAAATCCAAAATACAATCACATTCTTCATTGAACAATGTCGTCCTCTAGTGCAAAAAATAAAACAAATGGATTTCAATTTTGAGATATTTACAACTATAAGGTGAGATAGAGAGCAAAGAGGTTTCAACAACAGTGATGGTATGAGTTGCAATGACGAAGATAACGAGTGAGAGGGAGGGTCTGAGAATAGAGAATAGAGAGAGAGTCGAGACAAGGAGGGAAATGGTTTCATTAACTCTTGTACTGAAACGACGCCATTTTGAGATACCTAGGCATATGGGTGAAAACTCAGGTTGGCTTGGACCTAGCTCAAGCCCCATCCCTTGGCACTTTTAGTAAGCGGGCAGATGCAGCTGTCTACCCCAAGTAGGAGCTGGACAGGTGGGTTGGGCGGGCCATATGCAGAGACCCTCTCTCATCAGCCCTAATGTACTTTAGATATTTGCTTGAAAATATAATAATTTCTTATTAAAAGATTAAGGGAAGGTTTATATAGTGAGAAAATTAAAAATTGAATAAAATATTATTATAATATTATTTTATTTTAAGATTTGAAAAAATTAAATTATGCATTTTGTTTGAAAATTTAAAAAAATTATAATAATTAAATGATATGAGATGAAGTGAGTTAAGATGATTTTGATATTCCATACACCTTTAAGAATTAAAATTTAAGATTTAATTTCTTTAAAATTTGAGAAAGTCGTAAATAATATAAATATGTTCGAAATAAGATGAGAGAGATTTTCTGTACTTCGTTCTTTCTCAGCTCTTCTCACTCCAAACCACGACTGCGGACTGCGGGTGTCTGCTCGGGCACACACGAAATCTCTCTCTGTGCGAAGAAAAATGGTAAACATTTTGTATATTCGTTTGTCTCTCTGTTTTTCTTACTTTTGTTCCTACTTCTTTTTTCAATTATACAATTTATGATGTTCATCCCTCTTAACTCTCCGTTGCTCTCGTATTCTTGGTTTCTTTTCTCCGATTCGACCTTTATTTTGAAAGAATCTTTGTTTCCTTTTGGTTTCTGACATTTGGGTCCTTTTTCTTTTGGTTCTATTTTGATGGCTGCAGTTGTTCTTCTCTTACTTCAAGGACTTGGTGGGGCGAGAAGTGACGGTGGAATTGAAGAATGACCTTGCGATCAGAGGGACTCTGCACTCCGTTGATCAGTACCTCAACATCAAGCTTGAGAATACTAGGGTCGTCGACCAGGACAAGTATCCCCACATGGTATCACTCTTTCTTTTTCAATTTTCTATGCTATAATAGTTTTATGTTCTAGGGTTTGTTACTCTTTTATGCTTCTGTGGATGTATATGTGTTTGCCTTCTAATTGACTTGCTTGGGGTCTTGGTTTCCTTAACGGAATGATAGTGGTATTTGTGTATGGGATTTGAAATTGAGTTTAGGTTTTGTATCGATTCTGATTTGTATATAGTTAATTATGAATTATATTTAGCCAGTAATGAGACTATTGGTGGGAGGTGTTAGCCTTGACACTATTACCTTCAGATGATACGGAGTCATTGAACTGGGTGTCCATCTGTTTTCTTTCTAATGAAAAGGATATTTGGTCAGATTTCTTGTCATCGTTTATCTTTTCACATTCTGGCACTGCTATCTTACCATCAAAACAATAATCAAGATCCAAGTGTCTTGGCGTAAAAAGTCGAATTCTTCTTGCCTCTTCTTTCACCTAGCGGTTACTTGTATCCTAAAAGAATAAGTTTTAATAACCAGGCAACTGTTTACCCCTCCCAATAAAGTTTTAATCGTTCTCCTTTGATGACTGTTCACAGTCAAAAGAAAGGTTTTCTTGAGAGTTAATGTTTTGCTGCATTTGAACTGATTTGAACTTCTTAACTTGGGGAACAATCTACCTATCAAAGACTTGGGGAACAATCTGGAGAAAGATTTGAATTGCCTTTTGTAGATATAATTATGTACACATAATTTATTTGAGTAGGATTACTTATAAAAAACAAATTATTTGAGTAGGATTTATTGGAAGACAAGGGAGAAAGATCTTTAAATTGGGTATCTATTTTAGCTGATGATATGGTCGGGAGATATCGATGGACCTGCTATTAAGTTTGCTGTGGTGAATAGAATGGTGCATATAAAAAAGAAAGGAAAAGAAATTGTGACAACAAGATGTTCGTGCACCACCATTTTGAATTAGTTTGCAACTTTGCAAAAGGTTATTGCATGTATGTGTGTATAAGTTGATTAATATTCAAGCCTACATATTGAGGACGAAGTTCTTTTCTTCCTCCATGAGACCCAATTCTATTTATATTTCTTTTGTGGGGTGGTAGGGGGAGGAATGATCATGGGGATGGAGGCAAGGGTTTTCTGTAAATATATTACTTCTTCTTAATCAGTGTAAATCTTCTTGGGGATTGAATATTGTTTCTGCTGAGTGGCAGCTTTCCGTGAGGAACTGTTTCATAAGGGGGTCTGTGGTGAGATATGTTCAACTACCTCCGGAGGGAGTCGACGTTGAGCTGCTTCATGATGCCACAAGAAGAGAAGCTCGGGGTGGCTGAATAATGATTTGCTGTATCCTATAAACGCTTGATTCAGGTTACTCATGGCTGAAACTATTGGTTGTAGCAAATTATGCATTGTGATGTGATTTATGATTAAACAAGCCTAGGATTATTCTGTTCTTAAGCTGGTTGCTATGTAACTCGCATCATATGGCTCGAAATCTTTGTTACAAAATCCCAATACGTTTTGATTTTAAGATCGCAAAATGCTGAGACGATGAGTCCAACTAAGATCATAGGTTTTTAAGATCCTAAATCATTTAGAGTGGAGATACTTGTCAGGAAAGAAAAAATTGGGTGATCTAGTGGAGTTCCGATGTTTTAATGATTTTATCCAACCCAGAATTACTGGATTTGGATTTTAAATTTGAGTCCATATACCAGGATTTGACAATACACTGGATTCTATTAATATACCAAGTCAAAAATTAGTGTAGAGATAAAATTAGTCTCTGGTAGGAGGAATAGGATTGCTGACCTCTAAACTACGTCTCCATAATTTCTTATTAAGATATTTTATTTTGATTGGTAATTTCTTATTTACATATTGTTCATGTGTAGAACTTAGGTCTTGTTTGGATGTTAAAATGAGATGATAAATTTGTGAATAATAATAGTTAAAATATTGTTATAATATAATTTTTTAATATAATTTTTGTTTTGAGATTTTAAAATTTTGAATTGTTTTTTATGTTTTGTTTGGAAGTTTGAAAAAGTTGTAATGATTAGATAATGATTAGATGAAAAAGTTGAAGATTTGAAATTGAAGTGTTTGCGTTTATAGTGTTTGGATGTTGAGATGAGGCTGGATGAGAAGAAATAAAATGATTTTGCAATCCAAACGGGACCTTAATGTTATTAAGCATTTTATATACTTTTTAACCTTGTATCTATAAAATCACAGTGATCTTTTACTGCATGTCTATATTATGGGGTTGTAAGTTTAATAGATTATAGAAGTTTACTATATATACTTATAAAAAAAAAAGAAGTTTACTATATATGAGTTTAGGAAATACAGATCACACCCTTATCCCACTATGATGAGGTGGCATTGCCCATTAACTTTTAAATTTTTTCTTTACAAAAATAAAAGATAATCCAAGGATGATAAAAGTGTCAATATTTTACATAATAAGATGAGAGTGAGATGAGAGTGTGACATGTAGATATGGGCAAAACATATTAGATATGGTCAATGCCACCTCATCATATTAGATATCGTCGATGATTATCACAAAATATATTATATATATAGTAATTCTAGATATAGTCATAAGTTGTGTAAGTGCCGCACATTCATTTTGAAAAACAGTGGAGTCCACCATTAAAAAATTAATTTTTTATATGGATCTCATGTTTACTTATTTTTTTCGAAAAGAGTGCACGGCACTTGGCACTATATCACTGCAAATATCATTTTATGTATATATATTTATATATTTGCGTGTGCGTATATGCAACATGCTATTGAGATATAAGTTTTGAGTTGTGATCTGTCAATAAGGGGATACTTGGGGAATGAGATGAGATGAGAAATATGTGAATAGTAGTGAAATGATTTGTGAATAGCAATAAAATGGTTTGAACTATGATATTTTATGGGGTTTTGGAAAAATAGAGAAAAATTTGAATATAAATATTATAAAGTTAAAATATTGTTATAATAATTTTTTAATATTATATTTGTTTTGAGATTTAAAAATTTTGAATTGTTTTTTGTGTTTTGTTTGGAAGTTTGGGAAAATTGTAATGATTAATTTAAAAGTGTTTGTGTTTGAGTGATGTTTGAGAAAGAGATGCGATGAGATGAAATGAAAAAGATTACCAAACATCCCCTAAGAACCCGTCCTTGCCTACTCCATGTGATGGGGAATATATATGTTCTCTATGATACTTCGTTCCCTGGGCAATGAAGCATCTTACTGCACTGTACTTGCATCAAATTGGGGTACTAGTTCTATACAAGTTAATGGAGAGCATGCAGGCTAGCAAGAACTTCATATCCTATTTATTATGGGGGTGATTGAACCTTATCTTTGGAATGCAGAATAGATCCGTTTTTTTTTTTTGGTGTGCAGAATGGATCCTATTTTGGAATAGCTTCAATAATCCTGTTGTTTTGTTGCTTTGATGAGCCTCCCTCTCTCTCTCTCTCACTCATGTCCCAAGCCCAATGGTTCCACCGTTACTCATGTGGGACCTCCTCACTATGCTTCAATCACCATGTCCATCCTATCCCAACTCGCTCTTAGTATCAACCCTTGATTTCCTCATTCAGCTTCTTTGATTACCCTTGGGTCATGGGTGGCCTATTTTTGCCCCCTCCTTCCTTGTCATTTCTCAGTTGTCCCTTTTCTTTACCTTCTCAATTTTCATTCTTTTTTAATTTTTTGGACTTGGATTTTCTGCTACGAAGAACTGCGTGGTTTTTTTGGACTTAGATTTGGAAAGCTTCTAGTGTTTTTTTGTTTCCTTGGTTTACCTCCAGCAAGCCTTCGGCTCTTCCAAGAGGACCAATCATTTGTGAATGGATAATGCATTGACTAATAAATTATGATTCTATCTCACAACCAAGCAAATAAATAGTAACTAATAAATTATGATTCTATCCCATTTTCACAATCAAGCAAATAAATAGTAACAAGTAACCTGAGTGTTATGCCAAAGGCATATGACCTGATAGCATAACACCCAAACCTTCAAAATAGATGTCTTAGGTTCGATCCCCCTCCCTGAATATATATATATATATATAAACAAAAAAAATAAAAAATAAAAGAAAGAAATAAGAAGTAACCCGAGTGTTGCCACTGCCAAAAGAGTGGATGAATTGAGTTGTTTTAAAAAATTAACAATTATAAATCAAATAAACAATATAAATTGTAGATAAAATATTAAGCGGCAGAAAATATAAAGAGTAAGGGAAATAAAGTTACAAATTCAGTATTTCAACAAGATTCACCTTCACTGCCTACGTACTCGTGTCAAGCTATCCCATGAAAATTTTCAAATTTACTATTTAACCTCATTCAGGTAAATGTAGAAACTTATTATACATTTGAGTAATATCACTTCAAAGAATTCGTATAAAGCATCTTCTACACTTACAATCATCTTATCAGTGGTAATTCAACTATTTCTTGTGCAGAACTCCTACTACACTTACAAGGGTTACACATATTTTTTTACTGTTTATATAAGAGTTGATAGTGAATAGAATATCATAGTACGCTCCTCAATGAGTGAAATGAAAACAGTATAACACAAACCATACATGTCTCAAAATGAACAAATGTTAAGGCTCAAAGGTTGAAAAAGAGAAATTGAAAGCTTTTGATGAATGAATGTTATAAAGTTTGTAGTTGATGTGTGTTTGAGGATCTCAAATGAACTATTTAACATATGAGACTTCATTTTCAAATTTAAAACATTCAAATATAAAAAATGAGCATCATTAATTTTTCAAAAATTTTAAACAAAAGTTTCTCTTTTTGCAATTGTCAAAAAAATATAATTCATTTTTCAAAATTTTCAGACAAAAGCTTATACATTTTTTAATATGTCAAAAGGATAATCATTTACTTTTCAAAATTTTCAAATAAAAATTTTTACTTTTTAAATTTTCAAAAAATTATGCACATGTGAAATATGACAATCAATTATCTTTCAAATTTTCAAAATTTAAAATTTCAATGATATCATACATGTGAAAAATGCAAAGAGATGTACAAAATTATTGGAAGAGTTTTATTTGTAAGCGTGTTTTTCTCTTTCACTCATGCTTGAAACCTTAGGTTTAACATCGAGTTTTTGCCTTTCTCTAATGACTTGTTTGGATTGAGAGATGGGATGAGACAATTTAAGATAATTTATGAATAGTAGTGAGATTTGTGAGTTGAAATTTGTGAATAATAGTAAATAATAGTCGAACTTTATAATCTCTTGCTTGAATTTTGATCTTTAGGTTATTTTGTATGTAATTTTACACTTTTTACTAATTAAATCTCTGAGAAAGTTTAACAAAGAAGAAAATGCCACCCATCCTCAGGCATGGGTGTGGAGACTATGCTCCTCTATACCGGGGAAGAGACTGTCCCTTTCTCACACCTGAGGTCAAGGGAGTTGCATTGAGGGGCTTAATAAGACACTTAAACAGTTAAATTGCAACCAATGGCTTAAGCGTAAGAAATTCACATCTGTGCACAATTGTGCGGATGAACCATTAATCATTCAGAGGATTCCGCTAGGGAAAAGGGAAGTTGTAGATAAGTTGAGTTCAGTCGTAATTCACAAAAGTCATGTTTGGATGAATTGAGTTGAATTGTCAATAAAAATATTTTGTAAGTCACGTTAAGATGAGTTTAACTTTTTTAAATTGATATGAGTTTAACTTTTTAGATTGAAATGTATGAAATAGATAGAAATGGATTTAACTTTTTTATGAAAAGTTGAAAAATAATAAATTATATTAATAATTATTTTGAGATGAATTGAGTTTGATTCAAAATATTAGAATTCACATGAGTTGGAAAGCAAAACAAATGCTTAATTTCTTACTTATTCTTCTTCTTCTTCTTCTGTTTTTTTTTTTGGCCATAAAACTTCAACGTACCTTGCTGCGTGTGTCATTGTGTATTTTGGTTATGTGTGAGCAAGAACCTCGTGATGACCAAACCTCCCACTTGAGAGGGGTGTTTTTTGTTTGTTTTCTCCTAATATAAAAAAGATTATAAATATAATTTACTTATTTTCAAAATATACATACACGAGAGATTTTTATGAATTTTTTAAATGAAAAATACTTTAATTATAAAACGACTTTATAAAAGTAAACTTACAAATTGATATGGTTTGCGTAATAAGTTAAATTGTGAAATTATTTTTATTATAAAATAGATTTAACATATCATACGAAGAAACACAATTTATAAATTTACTTTAGAAAAATATTTTTATAGATGTAACATTTATTTTTGATTTTTTATTATTATTTACAAATCTAGTTTGCCAATATATGACTTATTATGAAATTAAAACATTATTTTTCATCGTTATAAAATCTATGGTAGTAATGTTTTGTGTATATTAAAAAAACATACATTTTTTTTTTCATTTTATATAACTACTCATAACAATTTATTTCATGAGAAATAATATTTATAGTTTTAAAATGTGTAAGTCTCACACATATATTTTTTTTAAAATGAATAAATCTCTTTTTAAAGTGCATAAAACTTACACACCTAAGACTATATAACATTACTATTATTTGATTGTATTACAGTTCACACTCGATTCATGCATTGTGATGTGAGATCGAACGGTGTGTATTGAGAGGAGGAGTAAGGCCTAAATTGGTCTCATAAATATTTCAAATCATCTCATCCCATCTTCTCTTATTTCATCTCATCTCAATATCTAAATATCATTCAAATATATAACATTTTTCACTTTCAAATTTTTCATCTAATCATTACTACTTTATCAAACTTGTAAATAAAATATACAAAATAATTCAACTTTTTTAAATATCAAAATAAAAATTATATTAAAAAATTATATTTTAACCTTCAATTTAATAAAATTTTATTAAATTTTATTTTCTATTTTTTCAAAATTATATAAAAAATTTAAATCAAAATTATTTCTTTATTATTCATAAATTATTTCAAAATTTTCATTTCATCACATGAATAAAGAGGCCAAGCAGCATTTCAAAGCAACGGAATTTTATCTATTTATAAAGAGGAATCCTCCCACGCGCCTCAAGGCCGACTTTATTCTTTTTTTGCTCTCTTTCTTGCTCTGTTTCTTTCAGTCAAAGCACTAACAGTTGTGCATAGAGAACAATTCCGCAGAGGACTTTTTATTTTGTTTAATCTGAAGAAGCAGCAGCAGACAGACGAAGAAAGAAGAATCGGTGCCGATGGCGGTGTCCGTACAGGCAGTTGAAGAGGCGCTTAGCCTTTGGGATGGCGTGCTGGAGTTGACCAAGTCGGCGCAGGACCAGAACAGCGACGCCGTGCTCTGGGCGATGCGGCTCAGCGCCAGCCTTAGCTCGGCAGGCGTGACCTTGCCCTCCGTCGAGCTTGCCCACATCCTCGTCTCCCATATCTGCTTTGCCAATCACGTGCCCATCACCTGGAAGTTCCTTGAGAGAGCCTTGACCGTCAAGATCGCTCCTCCCATGCTCGTTCTCTCTCTCCTCTCCACCAGGTTCCCTTACTGTCAACCCTTATTTTTTTAGATGTTATATACTCGAACTGTGTGCGTATGTGAAGCCACTTGGGATATTTGGTAGAGTAATTTGAGTTTCTGGGGCTATTTAAGGATGATTTATTCTTCAGTTAGTTTTTCTTTGCTTTAAGGAATTTCCGTTATAATTTGTGTAGTTTATAAATCATCGGTACGGGTCATGAGCCAAACCCCAACGGCTATGGCACTAATATTCCCAAAAGCTGCAGATTATAATAAATAGCAACCAGAACATCATCCTAACGCAAAATAACCATTTGTATCAACTTCCAGTTTCATAAAATTAAAATAAATTATCTTTATACATATCAGCTCAGATAACCCACATTATGAAGAAAAACACATAAAGAACAAATACTCGAACTGATTTTAACACCTCAAACATTTACCAAGTTATAGCTTATCAATTGTATACAATAAGTAGAGTTACTGTTCTCAGACACCCGGTGCCAATAAAAAAAATATAATAAGTAGAGTAACTAAAAACACCACAAGCCCTCGTTCCACAAAAAACTTAGAACCTTCTGAAAATTCTAGCTAGAATAGTCTCCATGCTATCTGGAACTTATGATAAGGCTTAATGAGTCATCACAGTAAATAAAAGAAATTAATATAAGTGTGGAGTTGAGCTTAGAGAGCTTATGTATTTCCTTTATCCAACAAAAAATTGGCTAGCTTATCAAATTTGAAATTTAGTAATGAGCAAATATATCACAACGCAAATAGATAATATTTTACTGTGAGTAACACAATTATTCTGTCATTCTCTAATAATATCAAACCTTATCCCTAGGCCACAACACTGCCTGTTATATATTTTGCCCCACATGATTGGGTTTTATGATCTTCTCTTGGGGCCTATTTCCCCCCATATGGGGACTGTTGCTTCCTCTTGAGGTCAAGATCAACATGGTTGCACCATGTCAATCTAGAGACCTGTTCCATATGGGCTTATGGCATGAGTCTTTGGAAGTTCATTAGAAAGGGGTGGGAGAGTTTTGTTAAACATATTAGCTATGATGTTGGAGAGGGTTCTAGGATCCGTTTTTGGTTTGACGCTTGGTGTGGTGATCAGGCCCTTAATAGGGTGTTTCTGGCTATTTTCCGTATTTTTTCCAATCGGCACGCTTCTGTTCTTGATTTGTTAGTCCGTTCTAATGGATCTTTGCAGTGGGATGTCTGCTTTATTAGAGTTGTACATGATTGGGAAGTTGATGATGTTTCAGATTTTTTCAGCTTCTTATAGTCCATGGTAATGAGTAGGGATAGGATGTTGTGGAAGCCCATGGGAGGTAAAAAGTTTACAATTCATCCATATTATAAGGTGTTGACTGTTCAACATGGCCCTCCTTTTCCTTGGAAGCGTATTTGGAGGTCTCACGTGCTTTCCAAAGTTGCTTTTCTTTTTTTAATGGACAGCCGCACTTGAGAACATTTTGACGATGGATAATTTGAGGAAGCATGGCCTTATTGTCATGAAGTGGTGTTTCATGTGCAAGAAGCATGGGGAATCTATGGATCATTTACTTTTGCATTGTGAGGTGGCAAAGGCTTTGTGGGATGGAGTTTTTAGTAGACTTGGGTTGGCTTGGGTGATGCCTTTGAGAGTGGTAGACCTTCTTGCATGTTGGAGCATGTTATATTGTTGCTCTCAAGTGGCTGTAGTGTGGAAGATGGTTCCTTTGTGTCTTATGTGGTGCATTTAACGAGCGGTGCTTTAATGATAAGGAGCGCACTTTGGAGGAAATTCGGGATTTTTTTGTGTGCTCTTTATTGCAATGGTTTTCTGCTTCAGTGATTAATGGAGCTTCTGCTCATGATTTTTTGTTGTCATTTTCTGCTTCCTAGAATGTATTTAGGTGTTTTCTTTTGTGTACATCCTGTGTACATGGGCTACGCTTATTTCGTTCGTTTTAATAAAATTGTCTTTCTTACTTATAAAAAAAACAAAAAAGCAAAAGTATTGTCTCAAACAATACAAGAGCAATAACAGCTATGATGCATTGCCATAGTTGGTGTACATGCTTCCAAACCTAGCGTATTGAGAGTCGATTGTCACTGAGAATTTCATCTTTTGATAAGCAGGATATGTTTATCAATGATCAGGCAAAAGAAACAGAGGCATTATTGAGGTACAAAGGACTAACTTCAGATACAACTAATTAAAATAATAGGAGAGATAAAGAAAATAACAGGATGTGCCTTGATACACCTAAATAGAGAAATAAAAGAGAAAGAAAATAACGGTATGTTGTGCCTTCTTGGTCTTGAATCCATATATTCATCATTTCTTTTGATTGGGAGGTGATGTTTCGTGAAGTATCCCTACTAAAACTTTATACAACTTTTGTAGCCCTTATTTGGAAGAAGGCAAGGGTAGTTGACATTTACCACTTTAGACCTATAAGTCTCTTGAATGGAGTCTATAAAATCATCGCTAAAGTCCTTTTGGTTAGGTTGAATTTGATGCTGGAAGAGATCATCTCTTAGTCGTAGAATGCTTTCATTAAAGGAAGGCAATGTATACTCAACTGTTACCGCTAACAAATGCTTAGATAGCATGATAAGATTGAGGAGCTGATCCTTAGTGAGGCAAACCTAATTGTTATGGGCTTGACAATTAAGTGTTAAGACTGTTGGATAGTAATTCCATAAACACCTTAACACGCCTGTTTGGGAACATAATTGTTTTCAGATATTCTCAGACTACTTTACTCCTATTCACAAACTATTCACTACTATCCATAAACTATTTCACTACTATTCACAGATCATCTGAGATACTCTTATAATCCAAACGGAGCCTAAAGGATCGTAACATTTCTCGCACGCTTCCAAATCTTATGTCCATAATACTGATAGCCCACTCTATCAACATTGATCCAATGGTAGCCTCTTCTCTTTTGGCAGCTCCACTCATTTATCAATATTCAAGACTTACTCATATATAATAAGAATTTAAAATCTTCACTCCCAAGTTTTCTCTCCAAACCAATTCTGATGATGTTTGATGGGTTTTAACGGCGAGATTACGTTTGAGTGTTGAGTTTTAGGTGAGATTAGTGTGATTATGGGGTTCCCAAGACACTTAGTGATAGAATCAAAAGTTTTTGCATTGTCGAACAATTGAAGCTCCATGCTTATAACTGAGAGGAGTTGGAAGGTAGTGAAAGAGATGAGATTGGGGATGTCCCCGGTGCAATGGTTTGCCAAAACACTATAGGACTGTCTCAAGGGAGAAAAAAGGGATTTTTACACCACGTCAAGGGAGGGAAACAAAAGCTTCATTGTGTAGAGGTGTTCAATTGCCTATGGTTGCTACATGGCTTTAGTGGAGTATGGTGGTGGTGCTAGATGTAGCTTTATTTATTTTTATACTAGAAGAGCTGGAGGGTAAGGGATGGAGGAGGATGGCGGAGGCGTTTTGGGAGTTTGCAAAAGAGGGAGGAAACATGAGTCGTAATAGAGGAGGGGTATTTCTGAGGCCGTTGGTGGCGGTGAATCAACCGCAAAATCAATCGTATAGGACGGCCCTGGTGCATATAAGGACACTGGTGCAGTCCCATGAGCGGAATAGGGGTAGAGAAATCGGTGTTATAGCAGCTCAGAAAGGAGACACTGTAATACACAATAACGACCATGGGATAGAAAAGGCTCTTTATACCGCTTGTATGACAAGGACTTAGTGGAAAGGTGGTGGTGGCGGCGGTGGTAGTGGCAGGCTCGCTGTCGGTTTGGCAGAGGATGGCATGCACAATACACTTTTGGACTTGAAATCACAATTGATGGCACTGCAGGAGAAATTAGACTCCTTAACACAATGCGTTGAGGAAAAATATGACATGGGTCTGGGCTTGGAGGCAAGTTGACCTAGCAAGCTTCCAAATTAGTCACGTGTAACGGGCTTCAATCTAGTTGACGGGCAGCTAAAATTAGGGCAAAATGCAAATTGAATGGGCCACTCCTTTGGGCCTCAGCTCGTGGGGCAAAGTAGAGGTAAGACAAAGATCAGGACCCAACCCGTGTGGAGAATTAGTGAGGGTGGTGATGTAGGGCTTCTACCGGTGGGAGTCAGTCAACCTCGCTGGAGAAGGCTACGATAGACTCGCGACTGGTCGAGGAACCCTTGACGGAGGCCCAGATGGTGAAGTCAACATTAGTAGAACCAAAAATGGTTTAAGATGTTTCCCCACCGCTGGGCGTCGGATCTCTGGCACAACACAGACAAACAATGCCAATGAGTAGCAGGGACTTGGGTTCTCTTGATTCTCAGGTGGTATCCTCTCCGATGAAGGTTTTTCAGCAAGTGGATGTGGCTTGAGCGCTGTGTATAGAGGTTGGGAGTGACGAGGCTATCAATGTAAGGCCCTCACAGGTGCTAGTTCTTACGCATGGCTTCTTTGAGTGAGATTTTAGGTCTCTCTACGCAGAGGAGGAGATGGGGGTGCTGCTGGATTCATAGTGGGCAACTAGGGATGAGATCAACATGGTCAGGGAACCCATACCCCCAAACTGTCTATTACCAGGTTAGCCTAGTGCCGCTGATTGAGTTTTACATAAGGTGAAGGAAAACCAACACTGTGTGGGGATTGAATGTGAGGGTTTTGAGCATAAATTCATGGCTTTGCTTACTACCATTGAAGTTGGACATGTTCAATCCAAAAAATAAAGGGAGCTAAAGAGACTAACATGGTCTATTAACTATGAGGGCAGCTCAAGCAGAGAAAGATCCAAAGGGAGGGGGCCAACACCTTCTTTATGAAGCCCAAGATTGTATCTTGGAATGTCTGAGGGCTTAATGAGGCTAATAAGTGCATTCAGATAAAAAATTTGCTTCGTGAGTGGAAGGGGGACATTGTTTGCTTGGAAGAAACTAAGTTGAAAGTCATTCCAAAAAGTATCGTTTGAAGCTTATGGAGCTGTCCATATGTGGATTGGGCTTACCTTGCATCTGTTGGGTCTTAAGGAGGAGTATTAGTTATGTTGGATAAAAGGGTGGTAAAGAAAATGGAGGAGTATCTCGGGGAGTACACAGTGGCATGCTCCTTCAAGAGTGTAGAAGAAAATTTTATGTGGGCCTTCACTGGTATTTATGGGCCGAACTTGGATAGTGATAGAAGACTTTTATGGGATGAGTTAGCTAGAGTTCATAGATGGTGGGACCTACCATGGTGCATAGGTGGCAACTTTAATGTTATAAGATTCCCAAGTGAACGATCAGGAGAAAGTAGGTTGCGGCTAGCACTGATGGAATTCTCAGAGTGTATTTTCGATCTGGGATTGGTGGGTATTCCTCTTATGGGCGGAGCATACACGTGGTCTAACAACCAAACGTGGTCTAGAGTGGACATATTCTTAGTTTCCTCAGAGTGGGAAACGCATTATCTAGAGCTATGTCAAAAGAGGCTTCCTCGCTTCTGTTCCAATAGTTTTCCTATCTTGCTGGATTGTGGTAGTATTCAAGGAGGGAGTAGGTATTCAAGGATGGTGGTCCTCATACCAGATTCACGGCACCCCTTGCTTCATTTTTGCGGGTAAGTTGAAAGTTTTAAAAAATGATTTAAAGCTTGGAATGCTCAATCCTTTGGTGATATAAACGACCGCAAGAAGCCCATGTTGGAGGAGCAACAGGAGGTAGAGAGGGTATAGGAAGGTCGGGCTCTTTCTTTAGAAGAATTCTCTCGGAAGACAGTTAATTTCAAAATTAGAGAGGGTTACCGTGGCACCCCTAGCTTCATTTTTGCGGATAAGATGAATGCTTTAAAAAATGATTTAAAGCTTTGGAATGCTCAATCCTTTGGTGATATCGATGACCGCAAGAAGTCCATGTTGGACGAGCTACATGAGGTAGAGAGGGTATAGGAGGGTCGGGCTCTTTCTTTGGAAGAATCTCTCGGAAGACAGTTAATTTCAAAATTATAGAGGGTTACCGGGTTACCTTATTGGAGGAGATATCTTGGCGGCAAAACCCACGAGCATTGTGGTTGAAAGAAGGAGATCGAAGCACGAAGTTTTTCTATAAAGTGGCCAATTCCCATAGGAAAACTAATATCATTGAGATGCTGAACATAGATGGTGTTGTTTGTACAAAGGCTCCTGTGATTAAAGAGCATATTGCTGGTTTTTTCGAACATTTGCTTACCTAACAGGTGGGGCGGAGGCCAAAGCTTGATGGACTAGCCTTTGAGTCCATTGAGCAATATCATGTTTCTTGGTTGGAGAGTCCCTTCGAGGAGACAGAGGTTCATGGTGTGGTAAGGAGGACGGTCAAAGGCAAAACACTTGGTCTAGATGGATTTTCTATGGGATTCTTTCAATCATGTTGGGATGTAGTGAAGGAGAAGCTAATGAAGGTGTTCTAGGAATTTTTTTTTGGTTGAGAAATTTGAAGAAAAAAAAGCCTCAATGCTACTTTTATTGCGCTTATTTCCAAGAAGATTGGGGCATCGGAGGTGAAAGACTATTGGCCCATTAGTCTTGTGAATGGGGTGTACAAGATTATCTCCTAGGTGCTTGCAAATCGCCTAGGGGAGGTTTTAAGGCGGATCATTACAAAACCCCAAAATGCATTCGTAAGGGGTAGACAAATTTTATTCTCAATTCTTATAGCCAATGAATGCCTAGATAGTAGATTAAAATATGAAAACTTGGGTTCTTATGTAAGTTGGATATGGAGAAGGTCTACGATCATGTCAATTGGGATTTCCTACTTTACTTGCTTGAGAGGTGTGGATTTGGGGAGAGATGGTTCGTGGATCAGGTGTTGTATATCAACGGCGAGGTTCTCATTTTTGGTGAATGGCAGTCCAGTTGGGTTTTTAACAGCTCTCGTGGTCTAAGACAGGATCCTTTGTCCCCGCTCCTTTTTGTCATTGTCATGAAGGCGTTTAGTAGAATGATCTCTGCCTTGGTTAACAGTGGCGTTGTGGCTGAATTTTCAGTTGGTGACACCAATAGGGGTGCTCTTAACATTTCTTATTTGTTGTTTGTAGATGATACTATGATATTTTGTGAGGCAGAACAAAACCATATTCGGGCATTGAGGGCACTTTTACTATGTTTTGAAGCTGTATCCGGTTTTATCTATCTGGGATATAGTAATTGAGAAGATTGAATGCAGACTGACAGGTTGGATGAGATTGTACTTGTCGAAAAATGGAAGGATCACCTTAATCAAGAGAACTGTCAAATTTACCAGCTTATTTCTTATCTTTATTCCCAATTCCAACAAGTGTGGCGATCCGTATTGAGAAACTTCATTGTGATTTCCTTTGGAGTGGTCTGGGGGATGAATTCAAATTCCATCTGGTTAAGATATGCTCCTCAATCTTTTTTGGTGGGCTGGGGATTAGAAGCTTGATTTCAATCGGGCCCTTGTTGGAAAATGGTTGTGGCAATACAATATGGAATTGGAAGCTTTATGGAAGTTGGTGATTGACTTCAAGTATGGAGGCTTGTGGGGAGGTGGAGCACTAAGGAGGTACATGGGGTGTATGGAGTGGGAGTTTGGAAGCTTTTAGACGAGGGTGAAGGGTTTTTGCTCATCACACTAGACTTGTGTTGGGAGATGGCTCTAGAATAAAATTCTGGGATGACTTATGGTGTAGAGATAACACCTTCAAGGATTCATTCTCTTCAGTTTTTAGGATTGCATGTGAGAAAGAAGCTTCAGTAGCTGTTCTCATGGAGATATCTGGTGACCTAGTCCATTGGAATGTGAGCTTTACTAGGGCGACCTGAGATTGGGAGGTTGATAGCATTGAGGATGAAACCGAGCCCTCAAGGATTTGACAAGTTGTGGTGGGTACCTGCAGGAAAAGGTACTTTCTCAGTTTGCTCTTTCTATAAGTCTCTTACACAATTGCAGAACATTCACTTTCCATGGAGAAGGAATTGGAGAAATAAGGCACTCCCAAAGTGGCGTTCTTTGCTTGGGCCAAAGCTGTTGATTTCAATGGCCTTGATTTTCATGATTTTCTTATTTCCATTTCTTTTTCCTAGATAGGTGTTACCTTTTGTATACCATCTTGTATACTTGGACTATGCCTATTCTTATTAATACAATCGTTTATTTATAAAAAAATAAGAAAACAATTTAATCCAGCCCCATTTGTGAGTTGAACTCATGACATGATATTGGCTCTAATATCAATAGTTACCGGCTTTACTATTGATCCAAAGGTCCTAAGAATGTTGAATACTAATTTGACCAAACCCTTAACACTTAGGAATTAGGATTGTAACATTCCTAAGACATGCATTGTTTGGCTGCATGATCCTCTTTTTTTTTTTTTTTTTTTTTTGTGACAGTATTAGGATTGAAAAATAATTTGGCTAAGTCAGAAAACTAATTTATTATTTGGTTGGGTCTGAGATATTAGTTTGGAGGGGTGGCAGCTAGCACCTAGAGAGAGAAAAGTGTGAAAAGGAGAATAAAAAGAAGGTGAATGGCTGCTATTATGAGCGAGAGAATGGTATGGATATCTAGTAGCTAGGGCTCCTGAGAATATTCAGAAATTGCATTGTATTGGGGTTAATCAGTTAATTGTCACTGATTTACATCTGTTATCAGCAGCCCACCTATTCCACTTCCAAGGAATTTTCGATAGGCTTCCGATAATTTTACTCAATGTAACTATTTTCTCCTCCCGCCCCACAAAACAAAAAATATTCCCTCCAAATAAGTATAATACTAATAATAATTACTAACTCAGTATTAAAGCCAAAACAAGTATCAGGGTATTTCATAATCATTGTTAAAGCTTGCACTTTTTTTGTTCCTTCATGGAATAATCTTTAGGATATGATAATCTGCATTGAACATCATATATGAATTACTGGGAGTTTGCTTAAGTAAACTGTTTTGAGTCATTACTTTTTTTTTCATTGAATGTTTCTTTGGGTTGTATTGTAGCATGTAAAAGACTTCTTTTATTTTTCCATCTCAAAACATCACTGATCCCTCACATTTTTCCCTCTAAAAGCATCACTGATCCTTCTTTTGGCAACATGCATTCTTCAATTGATTGAATAGACATCCTGCGTTTTGTGGTCTATTACAGGGTCATTCCAAATCGGCAGCACCAGCCTGGGGCTTATAGGCTATATATGGAACTCCTCAAGCGACATGCATTCTCATTTACATCTCAAATCCATGGTCCCAGTTATCAAAAGTAAGGTTCATTTTTTTTCCTATTTTGTCTTACAAAGATGAGTTGATGGTCTCTTTGTTAGTGTGACAAACCAAGATGTTCTGTCACCAGACCTTTTATGTGTCAACGTCCAATGAGAGTTCAGCTGGCTTAAAAGCTAAACGTAGAAAATTTCTTACAATGACATTGTTGGTTTCGCTAAAGTGGCAGTGGCAGCTTTCAAATGCCAATTAACGTTTAATAATACGTGTTCGATGCAAAAACCTTCCAAACCTAATTCGATTCCAATAACCTATTAACTTGAATATATAAAATATTGCTAAAAATTATGCATCACGACTATCAGAGCATTTTTACAGTATGATTACCAGTACTTGGTTAGATATTTGTTTATGCTAACTTAGCTCATAAATAAAATAGAAAGACAATGGTAGTTGGGTGTATCCTTTTTGTTTACTTGCTGTGTATTATGGTTGCACTCCTCTACACAATTAATAAAATTGCATTTTTTTTTAAAAAAAGGAGAAAATTTCTACCCTGTGCATTCAGTGCTACCGTCCTGACAATCCTAAAAGTATCTCTGATTGATGATGAACAATCATGTTCATGCTCTAGATTTTGTTCTTGATAATATTATGTTAAAAGACATTTTAATTTAGAGAGTTTCATCCCTCAGATTCAGCCTCCTGCCCCCCACAAGAAAGGTAAAAATAAAAAGAAATGCCAAAGCCAAAGCCAAACAAAAGAAAGGCCCTTTGTTTTCCTCTTAACCTTTCTCTATTTGAAAAATTGTTTAATGTTAGAGAAGTTCGTTTTAACATAAACCTTGATCTTATTTCTGGTGCCTCTCGCTGGAAGTAATCTTCCTTTTGAGCTTTTTTCAAAAGTTTTTTTTTTTCCCTTTTCTCTCATCTGTTAATCTTTCTCTATCTATTTCATCTTTGCTTTATCCATGTGGTGTGGGGGCATGTTGTGGAGTTTACGGGTGGATGCCAAGCTGTTTGTTTTCTCTATTGAGGACAAGGGGCTTTCAAAATCAATGAGAAGGGTAAACTAGTGATGAAGTCCTTTTTTTTTTAGAAATGTGGTGGCGGTTTGGCTGGTCAAAACAGTGGATGCATGCGTTTCGATGGGAGGCCAAAGGGAATTTCTCAAAACCACTTGGGAAGGTAACCGTATCTTCTTAGTTCAGTGTTGTGCAAACTCTTTCTGTCGCTTCTTGTCGTTTGAGGTTTATGGAGGTGATGTTAGATGTAGTTTTATGGTTCTACTTGAGGGAACTCAAGGTAGAGGGTGGGTCTATTTTGCAAGAACACATAGGGATTTATGTCACCTACCTCCCCCTGCTATGGTGAATGGTAACAAAGGTGTCAAATCATCCTTCGGAGGGCTTGCCAAAGGGAGGGGGGCAATCCCAATTCAAGAGGTGGTTGTCTGGCTCTTCCTTGGGTCCAGTGGTTTCGTATAAGGCTGTGCTGGTTAAGCCAGTGCCTTCTCTAGGTGATTGTCATCGCTGTGGCGGTTTAGGGAGGAGTGGCGAGTCTTTTGGTACCGGGTTTGGTTTACCAGTCACTTAGGCCGCACGCTCTTGTTTTGGTTCGCACGCAACGATTGGCGGTGCTCTCCTACCCGAGGGAGTTGTGTCAACAAATCCTAAGAAGAGTGTTCTGCTAGCAATGAAAACTAGGATTGCCAATGGGCTCGTCCCTTTTTGATTCGAGCCATATGGTTTTATCTAGGTCGAATTCATTGGGCCTTCTGTAAAGGGACCTATTGGTGGTAGGAAAGAGAAGGATTTGATAGGGAGCTTAAGAATAATACCCAACCTCTATGGCAGGTTGAAACTCCTCTCGGGTTCCCTCTGTTTGATAGAGGTGCATCCTCATCTGTAGGGCCCAGTTTGTTGGCGGGTGGTCCACCTTCACCGAGACAGATCCAGAACTGGCCGACGGGTGAACTAGATTTTAGAGGAGGTGTTGCGGGAATCTTCTCCCTTGTCTGGTAATGACCCTGCTACCCTTATGTAGTGTCGCCGCTGTTCAAGGCAGGCAATAATATGTAGTGACATGATTTTCTTTCAAGTTTTGAGCCTTAGATCATATTGCGGTAGGAGGAGATTGCAATTGTGCTTCAAGGTTCTATTGGATCTAGGAGCGTTGATGTTGACTCACCCCTGTTGGTTCTGCTCATTCTTAGTGATAATTCTATTATCACTACTAGGCCCTTGTTTGTGGTTGCCCCTTCGGAGGACACCTTGGCGTTGGGTTGTAGGGAGTATTTATGCTCTCTTTTTTTGAAAGCTATGGTGGGAAACAATGCTAACCTAGTGGACATTTAGCTTGCCCAAGGTGTAGAAGGTGTTGAGATTGGGCTGGGGGATTATGGGGAGGAGTCAGTGCCGTTGTGCACTTCCCCTGCAATAGAGGAGGATGGTTGCAATTTATAGTTGGTGTCTAGTGAGGATGTTGTGGATCCAATGCTGTTATGCAATTTGTCATCTTTGCCTTCAATGGGTGGCTTACCCTCGGATTGGGTGTTGCAGAAAGTGAAGGAAATTCAGATTTGTGTGGGGATCTCATGTGAGAAGGGGTTTGGGGAGCAATTGAGGGCATTACTCATTGTTATTGAGGTGGATACTATATTAGTTTAGTACGCATAGAAATTGTAAGGAATACATGAAAATATTTATTTTTATCAATCTCACAAATGAACTCACAAACAAAATTCAAGAATAACATTAGTTGATGGAATGAGAGGAATATGTTTGGAGATCAACTGGTAGCGAGAAAAGGAACCACTTTTTTTGAAAGAACTGTTCAAAAAATTCATCTATCTGATTAATTAGTCATAAGACAAGACAATTCAAGGTTTAGGCGGTTATTAAGACTAGGAAAGAATAACTGAATTGAGTTCATGGATTTACCATTTACCTCGACCAGGTTATATACCAATAAATGATTTTTATATTCGAAACCCATTAGAAGGAAGGGAAGGGGCAGTATATGAGAAAAAAAATCATATATAAATATATATGATATAAGCCTTGAACGCCCGAAAAATTCTATGAGATGTTCAAAAATGGTTGAAATAGTTGAGTAGGAGGATCACTATGACTATAGCCCTTGGTAAATTTACCAAAGACGAAAATGATTTATTTGATATTATGGATGACTGGTTATGGAGAGACTGTTTCGTTTATGGTCTGGTCTATTACTCTTTCCTTGTGCCTATTTTGCCTTAGGGGGTTGGTTTACAAGTACAACCTTTGTAACTTCATGGTATACACACGGATTGGCGAGTTCCTATTTGGAAGGCTGCAACTTCTTAACCACGACAGTTTCTACTCTCGCTAATAGTTTAGCACACTCTTTGTTGTTACTATGGGGTCCAAAAGCACAAGGAGATTTTACTTGTTGGTGTCAATTAGGCGGTCTGTGGACTTTTGTTGCTTTCCATGGTGCTTTTGGATTAATAGGTTTCATGTTACGTCAATTTGCACTTGCTCAATCTGTTCAATTGCGACCAATTGCATTCTCTACTCCAATTGTTATTTTTGTTTCTATATTCCTGATTTTTCCACTAGATCAGTCGGGTTGGTTCTTTGCGCCTAGATTTGGTGTAGCAACTATATTTCGATTCATTCTCTTTTTCCAAGGGTTTCATAATTGGACATTGAACCCATTTCATATGATGGGGGTTTCTGGCGTATTGGGCGCTGCTCTGCTATGCGCTATTCATGGTGCTACCTTAGAAAATACTTTATTTGAAGATGGTGATGGTGCAAATACATTCTGTGCTTTTAACCCAACTCAAGCTGAAGAAACTTGTTCAATGGTCACCGCTAACCGCTTTTGGTCCCAAATCTTTGGGGTTGCTTTTTTCAATAAACGTTGGTTACATTTCTTTATGTTATTTGTACCAGTAACCGGTTTATGGATGAGTGCTCTTGGAGTAGTCGTTCTGGCCTTGGACCTACGCGCCTATGACTTTGTTTCTCAGGAAATCCGTGTAGCAGAAGATCTTGAATTTGCAACTTTCTACACAAAAAATATTCTTTTAAAAGAAGGTATTCGTGCTTGGATGGCGGCTCAAGATCAACCTCATGAAAACCTTATATTCCCTAAGAAGGTTCTACCCCGTGGGAACTCTTTAATGGAACTTTAGCCTTAGCCGGTCGTGACCAAGAAACCACCGGTTTTGTTTGGTGGGTTGGGAATGCCCGGCTTATCAATTTATCTGGTAAATTACTGGGAGCTCATGTAGCTCATGTCGGATTAATAGCTCCCCAAAATCTGCTTCAAGAAAAGATAGAGAGCTTAAGCATCTTACTTGTTCTATTAATTATGATACTTAGGAAAGGAGTGCCAGTCAAGGAAGATCTAAGGGAAGGGCGGCATCTCTCCATGAAGCCTAAAATCCTTTCTTGGAATGTTCGGGGTCTTAATGATCCCAATAGGCAACTTCGGGTTAAGAATATTCTCAATCATTGGAAAGTGGGCATTGTTTGTTTGTAGGAAACTAAGCTTGAGCTTATTGATCAAAGCATCATTGGTAGCTCATGGGGTTGTCCATATGTTCGTTGGGTGTTACTTGCTTCCAATGGAGCGTCTGGGGGTATTCTTATAATGTGGGATATGAGGGTGGTTGATTCTATTGAGAAGTGTGTTGGGAATCATACGGTGGCTTGTTCTTTTAAGAATGTGGAGGATGTGTTTATTTGGGCTTTTGTTAGAGTATACGGACCAAATGTGGACAATAATAGGAAGGACTCAATTTATTTATTTTTTAATTGGATCAATACTTCCAATTTCTTGAGTATGAGTAAGGGATCCATCGATAAACAAAGAATGCCACAAAAATAGCCAACCTATTATCGATCAGCTGTGAGAAGCGGAAAAACCATAAAAAAAAAAACGACGATTGTTTGTGAAGAGGGCTAGACGAGTGGGATGAGGGAAGGCGGCTCGATCGAGCAAAAAAGAAGAGTAGCCCCCCTAGAACTATGGGATGAGTTAGTTGGTTTGTGCAGTTGGTGGAACTTACCTTGCTGTATTGCTGTTAATTTTAATATCACTAGGTTCCCAAGTGAAAGATCGGGAGAAGCTCGGCAAAGTCTTGCAATAAAAGAATTTTCTGAATTCAATTTTGATATGGACTTAGTCAATTTACCTCTAGTCAGCAGTATGCACACATGTCCAATAATCGGGCATGGTCCCTTAGGACAGATTTTGTTGTCTCCCTCCCGGGAGGTTCATTAACCTACATTGCTCCAGAAAAGATTACCTAGGATCTGTTTGGACCATTTTCTATCGTGTTGGATTGTGGGGGCATTCATGAGAGTAATAGATACTTCAAGTTTGAAAACATGTATTTGAAAGTTGAGGGCTTTGTGGAGTAGGTGAGCTTATGGCGGTCCTCGAATCTCTTGGAGGGCTCACCAAATTTTATTTTGGCTGGTAAACTCAAAGCCTTGGAGAAGGCTTTGAAGATGTGGAATGTAGATGTCTTTGGACGTATTGATAGTCAAAAGCGGTCACTCTTTGAGGATTTGCAGGTTTTGGGGAGAAGGGAGGTGATCGTTCCTCTTTTTGTGGAGGAGTCTCGCATGAAAATATCTATCACCACGGTGCTTGAGAAGGTGCTTTTAATGGAAGAAATCTTGTGGAGACAGAAATTGGGAGCCCTTTGGTTGAAAGAGGGGATAGATGTACTAAATTCTTCCATCAGGTGACTAATTCTCATCATAGGAATAATGCTATTGAGATGCTTTAGGTTGATGGCCAGGTTTGTTCGGATCATGATGTTATTAAGAGCAATATTGTCAATTATTATGTTGGTCTCCTTATGGAACAATTCCCTTGGAGGCCTAATCTTGATGGCCTGGCTTTCGAGGCCATTGATCAATCGAGTTCTATTTGGTTGGAGAGACTTTTTGAGGCGGATGAGGTTTATCAGGTGATTGGTGGGATGGCTAAGGATAAAGCTCTTGGTCTGGATGGGTTTTCTACTGCTTTCTTCCATGATTGTTGGGGGGAGGATATCATGAAGGTTTTTCATGAACTTCACTCTTTCAGGAAGTTCGAAAATAGCCTTTTATTGCTCTTGTCCCTAAGCGGGTTGGGGCTGTGGAGGTGAACAATTTTCACTCCATTAGTCTTGTTATTGGGGCGTATAAGATAATCTCTAAGACAAGGGGACCCCCTCTCTCCTTTCCTTTTCATCATTGTTATGGATGCTCTTAGTCGCATGTTGGGTGCAGCTGTTAATGGAGGTTTCCTTTGTGGTTTTTAGTAGGAAGTGTTACTATTTCCCACCTTCTCTTTGCAAATGATGCCTTACTTTTTCGTGAGCCGGATTGTGGTCATATTCAACATTTGAGGGCTCTATTGCTTTGTTTTGAAGCTGTCTCAAGATTGAAGGGAAATCTATTGAAGTCTAAAATGGTTCCTGTGGGTTCAATGAATCATGTTCAGTACTTGGCTAACATTTTGGGCTGTAAGGTTTCTTCGCTTCCCTTGAAATATCTTGGTCTTCCATTAGGGACTGCTTTCAAGGCGAAAACTATTTGGGAGGGTGTGTTAGAAAAAATTGAAAGAAGATTGGCTGGGAAGGGGAGTCTTTACGGAGAGTAGTTATAGATTCAAAATATGGGAGTAATATGGGGGGCTCGTGTTCTAATGAAGTTAGGGGGGCATATGGTGGGGGGGTTGTGGAAATATATTCGTTCAGGATGAGAGAGGTTTACCAACTTTTTCAGATTTGAGGTTGGGAGGGCCATGGTGTTTATTTTTGGCATGATGTTTGGTGTGGTGCAAGGACTCTTAAGTATGTTTTTCCCACTTTTTACCAGATTTCAAGTGACAAGGAGGCTGTGGTGGCTGACTTGTTGGTTTGTTCCAATGTCTCTATCCATTGGAATGTCAATGTTTTTAGTGGCTCAAGGGAACGCCGAACTTGGAACATTTACTGATTTCTTCGGTTCATTGTATGCTATGACTTTGGTAATGTGGTAGAGGACATGATGATTTGGACTTCTGGTGGGAGTAAAAGATTTTTGGCGTGTTCCTATTATAAGGCCCTTTCTGGATTTTCTAATGATCATTGCATTACTTGGAAAAGTATTTGGAAATGTAAGGTTCCTCCCAAGATTGCTTTTTTTGCTTGGACTGCGTCCCTTGGGAGAATCCTCGCCACTGACAATTTGAGGAAACGGGATCTCATCATTATGGATTGGTGCTTCTAGTGTAAGAAAACCAGAGAATCCGTGGATCATTTATTGTTACATATATTAGGGTAATGTTCACATTGCCGCTGTGTGGAAAATGATCCCTCATTGTATTATGTGGTGTCTGTGGATGGAGAGAAATAATAGGTGTTTTGAAGACTGGGAGAATTCCTTGGACAAGCTGAAGAGATTCTTTTTTAACACACTATTTTCCTTGGCTTCAGTCATTATTTGTAATGGGGACAACTTTCATAATTTTCTTGTATCCATCATTAGTGCTTAGTGGTAATTAGGTGTATTTTGTGTATATACTTCATGTGGACTTGAGATATAACTCTTTCTATTAATTAAGTTTACTTTTACTTTTTTTTAAAAAAAACGTAAACCTTGACACAACTATTGAAAGGCATATGTTGACCTTGCTGTTTTTTTTTCAGAACAGAACATTGTCATTCATAATAATAGAATCAATAACAAAGTTAATACCATACAATTGCAAATTAGCATCTAGCGGACTCTAGACTGAATAAAATCTGGACATTGATGCCACCATTGAATAGTGTCATCCACAAAACGAGCGTGCCTTGCAAGTAAGTGAGCTGCTTCATTTTTTTGCCTACCAAAAATGAAGTACATCATACACTGCAAAATAGGAAAGAAGACTTCGAATTTTATAGATCATATTTCCTTGCCTTGAATAATTAGGTTTCTTAGAAACAATAGCTTCAATAACAGACAATGAATCCCCTTCCAATAGCAAACTGGAAAAACCTAAATTCAAGATCATCTGAAGACCCCTCAAAGCAGCCAAAGCCTCAATGTCATCTACTTCAAATAGCCCAAATTCCTTCCGACTCAGTAAATAAAACATCACCTTTATCATCCCTTAAAATAACTCCAATGCCTGCAAAGTTAGAAGATTGAAACAAAGCACAATCAAAATTAAGCTTAACCATACCTTGGTTAGGAGGTTTCCAAGAGAGCAAAATCTCCTTACGTACAACCAGCTGGCGCATTTTAATAGCACTGTACCCCTCAACATATGCTAATCAATTATCAACAACATCTTGAAGTACACAATTAGAATTCTGAAATAATTTCATATTCCTAAACTCCCATACACCCCACAAAATAGTAATGAAAATAGGAACTAAAGTTGAATCAAATTGCATCAACAAAATGACCGGCAGCCTCCAGCAAAGGTAAAACTGGAGGACAAGATACAGCCAACACCTTTTTCACATCTGGACAGCCCCAAAAAGCATGACAGCAATCCTCCACAGCCAACGGACAAACAGGACAACCCGCATTAGAAAGAATACCCTGCTTCAGCAAATTCAGTTTTGTAGGGAGGCTATCCTTACAAGCATGCCACCCAAAATTCTTAACTTTATTTGGAAGATCCAAATTCCAGAATTGACGCCAAAAGATTGAACGACCATGGGAATGAGAACTTTCAGCTCCAACTGTAGAGTCAAACAATGTCAATGCTAAATGATACCCAGACTTGACTGAATACAAACCATTCTTAGTGCCACTCCACACAAGTTTATCTTCACGCTCTCTTGAAAGTAAAGGAAGTTGTAGGACTGCATTAGCAACAAAAGTAGGAAAAACAGATTGTACTAAATCCACATCCCAAGTGCCATTATCCAGATTCATAAGCAAGTTAACCGTAGAATCAGCTTGAACAACATAATTAGGGGGGGGGGGTGTCTGAGGTAACCAAAAGATTGGAACACATTTATCTTGAACCATCTGGACTTTCTCGCCCTTCTCTATCCTCCAAATACACCCATTCTACAAAAGAGGTTTAGCAGCACAAATACTTTGCCACACATAAGAGGGCTTCCTACCCAAATTTATTGTAAAAAATCTGTAGTAGGAAAATGCTTCGCTTTAAAAACCTGTTAAAGCAATGGATGAGGATTTTGAATCAATCACCAACCTTGTTTAGCAAGCATAGCCAAATTAAAAGGCTCAAGATTCTTAAAACCCATACCCCCTCACATCTTTGAAGAACACAATTTTGGCCAACTAATCCAATGCATCTTCTGTTCAGTCCGGCGTTGTCCCCACCAGAATTTTGCAAATAATCCTTCTAACTCCCTACAAAAGGATTTGGGTAACAAAAAACAGCTTATAGTGTAGGTTGGCAATGCTTGCACAACCGCATTGATCAATACTTCTCTACCGGCTTGTGAAAGCAATTGTTCCTTCCAACCTTTAACTTTTGTCAAACCCTATCTTTTAACTCCTTAAAAGTATTACATTTAGAATGTCCAACGAAAGAAGGAAGACCCAAATACCGATCATGATGTTGGAGAGAATGCACGTCCCAAATGGTCATAATTGCATCAATTTCCTCTGCTCCAGTGTTTGGACTACTCAGAAGTTCAGATTTATTCATGTTAATCCCAAAGCCAACCCATAAACATGTAACAACTGCTTCAAGTTTTCATTTTACAAAATAATAGGCTGTCATCTGCAAAAACAAATGAGTAACAGCAGGAGCTTTAGGACAAACTTTCACACCCTTTATCAAATTTCTTTTTACATGTTTTTATGGTAGTTTTTGCTGTTAAGTGGTCTTTTTGCATGTTTTTTATGTTAGTTTTTTTCCCATAGTTTAAATTACTAAATCACATTTTGGATGAAATTACAGGATCATGAAATCCATTGATGACGTTCTTCATCTATCCCAGATCTATGGCCTTCAAGTGGGTGAACCTGGGGTGATTCTTGTTGAATTTGTGTTTTCAATTGTATGGCAGTTACTTGACGCATCTTTAGATGACGAAGGATTGCTGGAACTTACCCCGGAAAAGAAGTCTATATGGCCTACCAGACCTCAAGATATGGAAATAGACGGTCATAATAGCTTTAGTGAGATGATAATAGAGCACAATGAAGGGCTGCAGAAAGTAAATACTGCAATGGCTATTGAGATAATTGCAGAGTTTTTCCAGAATAAAGTGACTTCACGGATTCTTTTCTTGGCACGTCGAAACATGTAAGATATTATATTCATTATTGAATTCCTTTTTCAATTCTGTATGTTAATGGTAATGTATTGTGTTTTTGGGAGAGCAGTAAAAGGCAAGCAGTTTATTGAGTGAATTGTCATTTCAATCTACGTCAATATCTCACATTGGTGCAGTAATGTGAATAAATTAAGCAAAAAGTATCCAGTTAAAATTCAGAAGTCCATTGAACAGAAGGTACTTGAGAGAAATCACTTTCAAACTTGAATGTCACATTGCTCTCTCTCTAATCTTCGATGGACTATTACAATTTTTTGCAGTAATTTTGTTCTGCTTTTTTGACGGGAAAATCTGGTAATCTGAGAATGGGTATTTTTAGCTGTCTGAGCACTGGAGCCAAGTTATTTGGAGTTTTGGGCAGAGGAAGGAGTATCTATATTGCACATAGTGGAAAAAATTAGAGTTAAGGTCTGTGCTGTCTCACTTGGAAAAATCACTGTGGAGAGTTTCTTGTAGATGGTGGTAGCTCTGGTCCAGCCATGAGAATTGAAGGGGTCTATAAAATCATCTAGGGTTGGCAACGCTAGCTTTATCGCTAAATGTTGTTACAACCGCTATGTTAGGTTCTTGGTGTTGATGGAGTAGGGAGAGGTGGATGAAGAGGCTTCATTAATATTCCGATGGGCTGCAATGGTTAGGGATGAAAAGGCTTATCAGATGAGCTTCAATGAGTGGTGACATGTTTCCAGACTTGATTTGCCTAGGGGTCTCTCTGGAAGCAGCAAGATGGAGTTGTTATATGGCAGAGAACTATCAGTGACTTGAATGAGAAGGTGACGATATGTATGATGGTGGGTAAACCATTGCATGCAGCAGTGTTACCTGTGGTGCCCCCAACTTCCATGCACGGACACACACGGAAATCGAGACACCCGGGATGATGACAACACGGTCACGCACCCCAACGACACGTGCCGAGTGTGTGAAATGCAACACGTGTACAAAAATAAAATGAAATGCAGCGGAAGGTTAAGTCAGATAACTAAGTACCAGAGTTTAATACAATACAAAATAGTACCGAAATCCACAAGTCAACATAATATAATTTTCTTGTTCATAAAACAAGTTCAAATAAAAATACAAATACAAACTAGAATATAGCTAAATGCCCCTACTCTCAGGTGGAGCCGCATCCTCGGGCTCAACCTCTTCAAAACCTGCATCAAAATCTACAGTACCAATAAATGGTACCACAGGTAAGTAAAACCCAAAAATACTCCAAGATAACAAATATATAAATACAACAGCCACTATGCATGCACATGATGACCAAAACACCAAACTCGAGAAAAAAAACCATTTCTCGTAAAATCACCAGTTTTCCACGCACGCCAAAAATCACCATTTGGCCCAAATTAATAAAATCCAGGAATAGTTACTTTAATTTCAATTTTATCCCGTATGCACCATGGCCTCCCCTAGGGACCATCCACATACCCTGACTCCCTTCGTCACACCACAGGTAGCGACTGTGCGAGTGATACAACACGAGTGATGCCCAGTTCCGCGCCCACCACATACATAGCCAAGCATCCTCTGATCTCCGTCAGCCCGAGAGATCACGGAGTCGGATCGAGAGCGCTACCATCCCGTCCAAGTCCCGAGCAACAGCTCTAGGGGCGACACTCAGTATATTCCGCTCCCGAGTGCCCAGAGGAGCTCCACCGAGATAATAACCCATCTCGGCTTGGGGGTGATACACACACACCCGAAAAACCTTTTCAAATTACACACCTACGCATGCGTGCACAATGCCATGAAATAGACCAATTACCAACAACCAACAGTTATCAATAATTTTCAATAACCAACACAGTATATCCAGATAACCAAAACATAGTTTATAAAACAGGTTATTGCAAAAATATATTTAAATCTTAAAAGTCTTTTAGAGAAATACTTACAGCGCTTTAAAATAATTTATGGAGGATCACGGAGGAACTGGAAGCACCAAAACCGCAACTCCACAGTGTAAAAAACACTGTGGCCGAAACACAGTGAAACTCAAATTTCACCCGGGGTCAAACGAAGACTTGGGAACGGTAGGGTAGGGTAGGGCCTATAGGAGGTGGTGAAGCTAATGGAAGTGATGGTTAGCCGTGGGTGGCGGTCGAAACAGTGGTTTTAAGGCTGAGAATGTCGAATCGGAGAGGGGGTTCGTATGGGCGGCTCCGGCGACGGATCGGAGCCGGGGTTGGGTGGAAAAGCTTGCTAGTGAGCCGGTGATGAAGTGGTAGGAATTTGGTGGCCGGACGGCGGCGCAGCAAGGAAGAAACCGCCGCGGGTTCGAGCGCGCCGTGGAGGCAAACGGCGGCGAGGCTCGGTCGGATATTGGGTGGGCTGACTCGCCGGCGCACGGGGAAGCCGGTGGTGCAGGCGGTGTCGAGCACGGCTGGCCGGAGGCGGCACTGGGAGGTGGGAGCCGATTGCACGGTGGGGAGAGGAGAGAGAGAGAGAGGGTTGACGCACGCGGGAAGAGAAGGAGAAAAGAAAAGAAAAAGAAGAAGAAAAAGGAAGAAAAGAAAAAGATGAGGGAAAAAGGAAGATCCAGCCTTTTCAACTTGGGTCCCGAAAAAAAAATCCGACGAAGATGATTTTAAAACTGAAAGCTAAATAAAATAATCCAAACGCAGTGAAATATTTTAAATACAACAATAAAAATTTAAAACCCAAAAATAAACCAATTTAAATTAAAGATCATTTTAAATGCCAAAACAGTAAATAAAATCAAGAAAGCACATAAAAAAATAATTTTCACCACATAAAATATTATGAAATAATATTTAAAAACTTCCAAAATTTTAAAACAAGATAATTAATCACAAGATAAATTAAATAAATCTTTCATTAAAAATACACTAAAATCTGGGATGTTACATTAGTGGTGCTGGGGAAGAAAGTGGTCGTTAATCCTTATAATGGAGTGGTTGGATGGGCTTAGATGAGGCCAAAAATCCAGCTGGCGCAGCACTACTCTGCAAGAAGCCAAGTGGTAGTGGAGTTTCTATGACAGAGTTGGTATGGAGGGGGAATGTCATTGGTGCAGAGCAGGGGCATTGAGTTATTTTGGACTTAGCCAACAGAGGAAGAAGTTGCAAATTTTAAAACAAGAAGCGGACCGGTGCATTGAGTAGATGGATTCAGGTATGGGCCAACCTAATTTTCATGTATCCCAGCTCCATATCAAAGAGAAGGCTAGTGGCCCATCAATAGACCAATAAGGGGAAGGCTTGGCCATTTGGCCCAAGCCCAAACCCACGATCTTTCAGTGGAGGATCTGACATGGTCCAAGGCTTCCACTTCGTGTACAAAAGCAGATATAGGTTTGAGTACCTCCGATGATGGAGCTCCCTTCTGAGGCTTGCCATTGTTATTGCCCTTGCCTAAGCTCTTTGAACCACCCAGTTCAACATAAACGACATTGAGGTGTTTCAAACTAGAGTTCTACGTTCGGAGGCATCTTCAACTGAGCTATTAGTTGAGAATGCCTTTAGCCATCGGTGAGGGTGAATTGGCTATTGTTGGCTATTGGGGGAAAGTTAGTCTAACTAGGGAGCTCTGCAAGTCCTTAGAGAGAACCCTCCAAGCCGAGGGGAATACACAAGGGAGGGTGGTAGTAAAACTTAACATACTAAGAAGAAAAATGGAGTTGAATAGGGCCTTCTTTCATCAAACATGATTCTACATATTGGGGAGGATTTTGAGCATGAGCCATCGAGATGGATTGAGGTTTCTGGCGAGTTGGGCCCAGGTATAAGGGCATATACAAGAGCATCGCCTTAGCATGCTAGTTTAGGGATACAAGAAATAAACATGTTGGAGATAGAAATTACAACCGAGCAATGAAGTAAAGTATTGAAAAAAATTTTCTAAGCTCTTCCATTGATCACTCTTGATCTTTGAAGGTTATGTTATTCCTTTCCCTCCAAATGCACCACCATAAGCATATTGGGACCATATTCCATATTGCTTGAATATAAGAGTTATCCTGAGGGCTTCTCCAAGAAGCTAAGAGATCGATCACCATTCTCGGCAACACGCAAGTTAGTCCCACTCAAGTGAAGAAGTCGTTCCATAATGTCGTGGCAATCTCACAATGAAGTAATAAATGATCAACTGACTCCCCACTCTTTTTGCATATACAACACCACTCCATGGCAATGAATCGATGTTTCCTTAGGTTGTTGAGTGTGAGTATCTTCCCCAATGAAGCTGTCCATACAAAGAAGAGTGCCTTTAAGGGTGCCCTTGTCTTCCAAATGCTTTTCCATGGGAATGGGTTGGTTGTTTGTGTGTGCATGGTTTGATAGAAAGAGTGGATAGTGAACTTCCCTTTCTTGGAGTGACGCTAGAAAATCTTGTCATCAACTTTCCTCATGCGAGTGGAATATATGAGATCATAAAACTCCGATATTGTATCGACTTCCCAATCATGTGCATTTATAAAAAAAGTGACATTCCATTGAGGAGCACCATTCGATGTAACCCCCAGATCCACAATCGAGGCTTCGTTCATTCTTGCTATGCCATAGACTTTTGGGTAAACTTCCTTGAGTGGCCTGTCGCTACACCATATGTCATGCCAAAATAATCTGGTATCTCCACAACCATTTGCCCAACATAATCTTATTAAAAACCTGTAAATTCCTGATACCCAAACCTCCTTCTGATATGGGGAAGCATACTGTGGCCCATTAGATTCAATCATGTTAGGGGAGCATATTGTGGCTCATTTTACCAAGTGAAATTTAAAATCATCATGAACATTCCATGTCTAGTTTGCATAAAATTCCCGGCTCTCCTGACTAAAAGTCTACTATCCAAACATTTCTTCACAATAAGTATCGAGTCAAGAATCTGCCTTCCTCTAACAAAGCATGTTGGGGCTTGAAAATTAGCTTATCCGTCGTCAAGCTCAATCTATTCGCCAACACCTTCGACATGATCTTGTTCATCCCACTCACCAAGCTAATAGGTCTAGGTCTTCATATCACACAGAAGTTAGGGACCATGTCTTGCACTTTTAAACTCTATGTATTCTAAACAGTTTCTTTGGAGACCCAAGTTGGATGATCTTAGGTTTGATTCTATTGTTGAAGAGAAGATGGTGTGGCTAGAGAGAGGCTTTGAGGAGTTTGAGGTATTTGAGGTGGTGAAGGCTATTAATGGTGACAAAGCCCTTGGCCCTTATGGTTGCAAGGTTATCAAAGACAACCTATTGAATGTTTTCCATTAGTTCCGTGCTCAAGGCAAGTTGGAGAGGAGCCTCAATGTTACTTTTTTATTCCAAGATTAAGGACTTACGCCAAACTTTTTGTTAATAGGCTGAAGATAGTGTTGGTGATGATTATATCAAGCTTATGGAATGTTTTCATCAAGGGATGATAAATTTTAAACTCTGTTCTTTTAGTAGACAAATGCCTTGATAGCAAACTTAGATTTGAGATTCTAAGTGTGCTATGAAAATTGAGTAAGATTACATGCTCTTGGGGTGTGATCACATTGTACTTCCATCCTTTCATGAGATGTCATGTCATTGAAAATTAGTACTTATGGAAGCAAATTTTATGGCATGAAATTTTGTGATAGGATAAGAGTACTACGTTATCTGTACTACATAATTACCAAATTGATTTAAGAGAAGGCCTATGGTCATGTGAATTGGAGCTTCCTAATTTATTTACTAAGGAGATGCAGAAAGTTGGTGACAATGGATAGCATATTGTATCTACTGTGCGTTTTTCAGTCTTCATAAACGAGGCACCCCCTCTACTCTTTGTTAATGGTAATGGAGGCATTGAGTGAATCCTATTAGACGCAGTGAATAGAGGGCTTTTGTCAGGTTTCTGGTGAGCTACTGAGAGAATAGGAACTTATTTTGTCACATCTATTGTTAGTTGATGATTAGGGGTGTAAGTTTATTGGTCCAGACCAGAAAACCTGACCAAATCAAATGGTTCGGTCCGGACTGATAAGTATATTGGTCGGTTTCGGTCTGGTCTTGGGGTGTGGTTTTTTTGGACCCGACCGACCGAAGTATATATAGAGTTTTTCAAAATAATATATATTATTTTATATAGTAGTTGTATAGTTAATTATGTAATTTTCATCTAACTTATCGCCATTGACCATATGTATTTGGAGTTTGGATGATATTGCATTTTTCAATTTCATTTTCTCTATTTTTTGTTTTTAACTTCTTTATGATGATTACTAATTCTCATGGATGGATATGGATAATTTTGATAATTTTTTCAACTTTTTTTAGGCTATTTTCAAGTACAAAATGTGCAAATAAAGTTAAATAGTTGATATTAAAAAATGTAAAAACTGTGGGTTTTTTTGTATAATTGGGCCAAAAATACACATTAGAAGTGATTTTGAGATTTTTGTATGTTTGGCTCATTTCACACTAGCTCAAACCGAATAGGACCGAATGGACCAACCAGACCGATGGCTAACGGTCCGGTTTAGTCTATAGGGGTAATCGGTCTGGTCTCAAAACCCCCCTATGGACCGACCAGATTGGACCGAACTGAACCGATTACTCCCCAACTGATGATACTCATCTTTTGTGAGCTGATCGAGGAACAGATCCTTCATTTATGTAGTATATTCCTATCTTTTGAAGTTGTCTCAAGGTTGGCAATAAACTTGTCATTAGAGCCAGTACTGGTTGGAGCAGTGTATAATATTGGTGGTTTGGCATACATCCTTGGCTGTAGTGCCATCTTTAGCCATGAAGTATCCAGGTCGTCCATTGGGGGCTCCGTTCAAGGCAAAGTTATTTGGGACTGAGCTTTGAAAAAAGATGGAATGCCGCTTAAATGTAGGGAAGAGGCTATAATTATCCAAAGATGTGCTGGTCTCCTTGATTAAAACTACTCTCTCTAATCTACCAACCTACTTATCTTTATCTCTGGAAAAAGATGGGCTGGTTAAGTGTACCACATATACATGTTGGCGTAGCCCAATGCCTCTTCCACCTAGTTAAGTGGTCAAAGATTTGCACCCAAATCTGATCCAATTGCTTGGTTCTTAGAAATTTTCTTTTGATCAGTAGTTATTAGAAATTATTTTTGACTCAACAAATCTCTTTCGGGGAAACGGTTTTGGCAGTACACCACTAAGAGGGAAGCCTTGTGGTGGTTGGTAGTGAAAGCCAAATACAGTTGCACATGGAGGGAGTTTGGTGTTCTAATGAGGTTAGTGGGGCCTTTTGGGGTCTGGGTGGGGAAAACATCAGGAAGGTTTGGGGGATTTCTTTCGTTTTTCTAGATTTGTGGTGGGTAATTGGTCTGAAATTAGATTTTGGTAGGATATTTGGTGCGGGCATTAGCCCTTGCAGACAATCTACATGGAGTTGTTTCACTTATCCCTTAGGAAGGAGGTTTTGGTTTCAGAACACTTGCAGCTTTCAAATAATATGCCCCATTGAAATGTTACTTCTATTAGATCAGCTTATGGTTGCTGTTCTCATCTTTTTTAAACTGGTTATGTTCTTTTAGGTAGGTAAGAGGCAGGGATTATCATATGCTAGATATCCAAGAGTTGAAACTTCGTGGTAAAGTCCCTTTTCAAAGCACTCATCCCTCTAGTGGGCTATTCATTTTCCTGGGAACGTATTTGGAGAAACAAGGTGTCTTCAATGGTAGGTTTCTTTGTTTGAATGGTGCCCTAGGCAAGATTTAAATGTTGGATAATTTTCGTAAGAGGCATATTTTAGTATGAGAGTGATGATGTATGTACAAACTAAATGGGGAAAATATTGATCGTCTTCTGTTACATTGTGAATTGGCTAGGAGCTTATGGGAGGTAATATTGAGCACTTTTAAGGTTGAGTCTGTTATGTCTCAGAGGATGGTAAGTTATTGGCATGTTGGCACTTTTGAGGTAATATGCATGTTGTGCTTAATACGGTGCATTTGGCAAGAACGCAATGCCTGAACTTTTGAAGACTGTTAGAGGACAGTGTCAAAATTAAAAGCAATAATTTTCACCAATCTCTGTGCTTGGATGACTGCACACGACAGCTCCCAATTCTCCAGCCTGTTAGACTTTTGAGGAACTTTGTTGTTTTTCTTCATCTCTCTAGTTGGATGTATCTTTTGTATACTTCCTGTGAACTTGGGTTTCACCTCTTTGCACTCTTAATAAAAATTGCATTACTTGTCAGAAAAAAGAAGTTACTTGAAATGTAAGCAGTTTCCCCTTTGCAGGCCATCACATTGGGGAGGTTTCATTCAGCGACTGCAACTGCTTGCAGCAAAATCAGCAGTCTTGAGGGATTTAAAACACATTACTGCACAGACCCTTCTGCAGTTGACATCTGATGCGCGTCAAGTTCTGACTCGAGAATGCAAAACAATGTCGGGGCGAGAGTTTCATGCTCTCATTGCTTCTGGATCTCTGACATCTGCTAACCAATCTCAGGGAATTGGTTGGTCTGCACTTTGGCTTCCTATCGATCTGTATCTGGAAGACTCTCTGGATGGATCCAACGTAACAGCAAATAGTTCTGTTGAAGTTCTTACTGGTAGGAGTCAATCCTTGTATCCTAATGCTTATGCCGTTGATTCATCTAGAGGGGATGAGATTATAATTCTTCTATGCAGTCTTATTGAACCAGAATTCCTGTTACAGGTTTAGTAAAGACTCTGCAGGCAGTTAATGGTACCACATGGCACAATACATTTTTAGGCTTATGGATTGCAGCTCTACGACTAGTACAAAGGGTAAGGACTTATGTAACCTCATTTGTTATTTTTTGTTGGGAAAAAAATTCTTAAGAGATATACAAACTAATCAAGTCTTTTTCTCATCTCTTTGGGAGTGGGGTGGTTGGGGTAATACGCCTCATTTGGATAGTAAGATGAGATGAGATGATCTATGAATAGTAGTGAAATGGTTTGTGAATAGTAATGAAATTGTTTGAGTTGAGATGTTTTATGGGATTTTGGAAAATGAGAGAAAAAGGTTGAATATAAATATTATAAAGTTAAAATATTATTAGAATATTATTTTTTAATATTATTTTTGTTTTGGGATTTGAAAAGGTTGAATTGTTTTTTGTGTTTTTTTTTTTGGAAGTTTGGGAAAGTTGTAATGACTAGATAATTGATTAGATGAAAAAGTTAAAAATTTGATATTAAAAAGTGTTTGTATTTGTGGTATTTGGATATTGAGATAAGATGGGATTGAGATGAGATGAGATGGGAGGCTTTTGCTATCCAAGTCTTTTTCTCATCTCTATGGCTGGAACACATGTTGCATGGCTTTGGGGGGAAAAGGAAACCACAGTTGTCCAACTCCAAGCTATTGTTCTAGCTAAACTTTCTCAAGGTATTACTATTTAGGTTTTGACTATGATTCCTTGGGAGAAATCAAGACTTGGTTGGTCTGAAATCTAAATAATCTTAATGGTCTAAAATATTTTCTACGACTAGTGCTTTTAATAGGAATAAAAGCTAAAACGGAATACCTGCTTTATTTATTATAAGCAAAAGAAAATGTTGAGAGATCTTTTTTCCTTTTTGTTATAGGTAATGTTGAGAGAATTGATAAAGCTGATTGTAAAACAGTTTTATGCGACAGTAATTTAAGCTTTGGTCTGTTGACACTTTTCTCCTGTGATAACTAGGCATGCTGAACATTTGACAAAGTTGTTATCCGCCTTATAGAAGTAGAGTTTTTGAATATTTTTGATAAAGTTGTTATCCACCTTGTAATATCCATTTTGAGTGAGTATAGGTGGTGAATGGATCCCGTGTTGCTTGGGAGGTAGAAGTTCTTGCTCTTTATAATGATTGCAAGAGGCTCTAATGTACTATTGACTAGTTTTTTGTGTTAAATGTAGTTTCAAGCATTTCTAATGACCCAAGGTTGGACAAAGCCACGTCTGAGTCAAAAAGACTAGTCATCGGTACAATTAGAGCCCCTCAAAATCATTCTAAAGAACAAGAAGTTCTCTCTCCCAAGTAATGCAGAATCCCATTCATCACCTATACTCACTCAATATGGGCTGTTACACATGTATTCCATGCCACCTGACATTCATGCATGTTTAAAATTTTTAAGTCTTATAATTTCACAAAGACGCATATTTTGGGTCCTTGTCCAGATTTTCGTGTTTTGCTGTGTCCAATACAAATTTCCAGTGTTGAAATACACCAATTGTGACCATTTCCACAAATCTTAGTATTTTATTGATTCATACGATTGAGTCTGAGACTAGAATGCAGTTGGCTCTTAAGAAGCATCATTGTAAAGATTCCCCTATTGTCTCTATAACTTTTCTTTTCTATATATTTACGTTGATCTGCTTCATCTTTATTCTTTTTAGGAGAGAGATCCAAGTGAGGGTCCTGTCCCTCGCCTTGATACATGCTTGTGCCTGTTATTGTCTATTACGATACTTGCTGTTGCTAATATTATTGAGGAAGAGGAGTGTGAACTGATTGATGAAACCGAGCACAGCCCTACCAATCAGAGGAAACAAAAACAGGTTTTCGGAAAGCGTCGAATAGATTTAATTACCAGCTTGCAGTTATTGGGCGATCATGAGGGCTTGTTGGCTCCCCCTCAGGCTGTTAGTTCAGTAGCCAATCAGGCTGCTGCCAAAGCAATAATGTTTGTTTCAGGCCTTCCAGTCGGTAATGGATACTATGAATCTATGAGTGTAAACGACATGCCCATGAACTGTTGTAAGTGATCAATACGTTTTAGCATCGGTATTTGATTTTTTGATGGCTTTCAGTTTGGAAAGAAGAATATAGATGTACATTGATAAATATACCTGGGTGGTCCTTCGCATTTGTTTTAGTGCAAATCAACCTGATTGTTTATTTCTACATACGTCCTGGAGTTTTCTTTAGAAACAAAAGATAAGGTGGACTATGCTGTTTGCATCACCTTGGTTGGACTGGATTCGTGATGTCTTCTTATATGCTGTTTTTTCTTGCAGCTGGAAACATGCGACATCTAATCGTTGAGGCTTGTATTGCAAGGAATTTACTGGACACATCAGCATATTTCTGGCCAGGCTATGTTAATGCACGCTGCAACCAAGTTCCTCGGAATGTTACTGGTCAACTGCCTGGTTGGTCATCACTGATGAAGGGGTCCCCTCTAACTCCACCATTGATTAATGCTTTGGTCGCCACTCCAGCTTCTAGGTATAATTCCAATCCCCTCTCTCTCTCTCATACCAACATCTGTTCACTTTTGAGAGTTCCCCCGTGGGGGAGGGTGGCAACCGAGCTCAAGTGGTAGCATTTATTCTCTTGGCCTTTAAAAATTTACTGTCATTAGAAAAGAGATATATGATGGTTAAAACCCACTATCCCAGTCCCAACCGTGCCTCTCCTAGAGAGATGTCTTTATGATCACAGCAGAACTTAAGCATGCACAATGAGTAAGAATTGCCTTCCGCTCTTTATTTCATTTAGAGTTACACACACATATTATTCACGTTCATAATTAGCTGATCACATTTGGTTTGACTAAGGCTTTGATATGCTGGGTGTGACGTTTCTCCTACTTATAAAAAAAAAAACTGGGTATGATGCTTCCCATAAAAGAATATCTGTGTACCATAACTAGTGAACACACACTTGTATATTCAAATGCATATATGTTTCTTAGGAGTTAACATATATACACCCATATATATGTTTGAAGGTGCTAACTAGTTAAAAGTCCTGACTACAGCCTGGTCTTCAGTTAAACTTTTCTTTTTCCTGAATCCATGTATATTAGATGCTCTTTTATTGTGTAAATTTACCCAGTTGGTAAGGCAACTGAATTTAAGCTCATGGATTTGATGCAAGCTTAGCAGAAATTGAGAAAATATACGAGATTGCACTCAGTGGTTCTAAGGATGAGAAGATATCTGCTGCTACCATTCTATGTGGGGCGTCTCTGGTTCGTGGTTGGAATGTACAGGTAATTTTGTAAGGTCATTTTGTGTGGCTTACTTCTAGTTTCAAGGCAGACTACTTTTGTGCTTTATAATTTATTGCTTCCGAAGATTGTCCCTCTCCCCTCCCCTTAGAGAATCTCCATTTATTTTATTTTGTTATGATTTTATTCATTTGCAGGAGCACACCATTCTTTTTATCACGGGGTTGCTATCTCCTTCAGTCCCTGCAGATTACTCTGGAAATGATAGCCATTTGATTGACTGTGCTCCATTTCTGAATGTCCTTCTTGTTGGAATATCAACTGTGGATTGTGTTCAGATTTTCTCTTTACATGGCTTGGTAGGTTGCAGTTTAAAATTGTCTAGTAACCTGGTTATGTATATGGAGATGAGGAATGTTTATCAATTAGGAGAACCATATTCTTCATGTTACTGGTGGTAAAAATGGTAGCAGAGAGAAAAGAGTACTTACTACATTTCTTGATAATTGTTCGCCAAACACATCCTGGGACAATTAAACTCTGCTTCCTTACATTATAGTTACATACATGCAGGTGTGGAGCTACTAGATATGCCTTTGGAGTGGCTGACCCCCTCCCCCAAAAAAACAAATTAAAAAAATAAAAACAAAAGAACCGACGAAAAAATATAGTGTTTATGCATCTCAATTCTTTTGTTATATCATTTTAATGAAAGTTTTAGTCATAAATTCATCTAGTTGTTGATAGATAATTATGGTTCTAGTTCTTTGCCAACAAATTAGACTCGTACAACTAGTTTAGAAAGATATGCACCAAAAAGTGGATATCCATCTGTTTATTCATCAAAAAATGGATATCCATCTGTTAGTCCCATTGCCTTCTTACCCGCACAAGGCAAAATTCCTTCATCTGCCACTGCATTTGCGCACACAAGCGAATAGAATTATAGAAGCTTTATCTAAACAGGACAGGATGACATATGTGGACCATACAAAGAAATGAATAACCCAATCCCTTCATGTTCTCTATGAACTGATGTTGTTTACCATTCATTGCTAGGTTCCATTGCTTGCAGGTGCATTGTTACCCATCTGTGAGGTTTTTGGGTCTTGTGTACCGGATGTGTCATGGACCCTTACAACAGGGGAGGAACTATCTTGTCACGCAGTGTTCTGCAATGCATTTACTCTTCTTCTGAAGTTATGGAGGTTTGATCATCCACCCCTTGAGCATGTGATGGGAGATGCACCACCAGTGGGATCCCAACTGAGTCCTGAGTACCTCTTGTTGGTTCGGAACTTACGATTATCATCGTTTGGAAAATTACCCAGGGATCGGATGAGAACCAAAAGACTGTCTAAATTAATGACATTTTCTTTAGAGCCTATATTCATGGATTCCTTTCCAAAATTAAAACTCTGGTACCGGCAGCATCAAGAATGTATTGCTTCCACCCTATCTGGTCTTGTACCTGGGACCCCTGTTCATCAGATTGTTGATGCACTCCTGAATATGATGTTCAGAAAAATGAATAGAGGTGGTCAGCCTTTGACTCCTACAACGTCAGGAAGCAGTAACTCATCGGCATCTGGAGTTCAAGATGCCTCTATTAGACTCGTAGTGCCTGCATGGGATATCCTTGAGGCAACTCCATTTGTGCTTGATGCTGCTCTTACAGCCTGTGCGCATGGAAGGCTCTCTCCTCGTGAACTTGCCACAGGTTATTCCCTGTTCTCTTAGAATCTTTAAATGCTTTAAAACATAAAAGCAGGCATCAATGCAGATGTGTGCAATACATAACGAGCCATAAAAAGAATTTCTCGAGGGCTTGGGAGGGATGGGGGGAAGTGTTTTCTTGATTGGTTAGAGTTGATCTGTTGCAATAATGAAAATCATAAATTAAATTTACAGGCAAAACATTGGACCCGAATCTCTAAACCATTGACTGCCTAGTCTTGTCTTCAATGACTTTACCAATTAAAGCCCCCCCCCCCCCCCAAAAAAAAAAAAAAAAAAGTTAAAAAGGACCAAACCCTTGACTGCCTAGTTTTGCCTTTCTCTTTGCAATATTGGACAAAAGTTATATTCTGTTGTTAGATTGTTGATCGGCTTCCTTGAATATCAGGACTCAAAGATCTTGCTGATTTTCTTCCGGCAACTTTGGCTACCATTGCAAGCTACTTTTCAGCTGAAGTAACACGAGGCATATGGAAGCCAGCTTTTATGAATGGAACTGATTGGCCAAGCCCTGCTGCAAATTTATCCATCGTTGAACAACAGATTAAGAAAATTTTAGCTGCCACTGGTGTTGATGTCCCTAGCCTTGCTGTAGGTATTTCCTTGTTTCTTTTTATCTGGATTATCATTCTTGTTGGTCAAAAGCATGCCTAAGAAAATCTCCATGCACGCTGCCTCCATTGTGAAGTTCAAGTATTTTACCCCTGGTTACTTTCATCAAAGTTGGCACTTGGATCTGAACCTAATAATATATCATGTATTATGTGGTTTTTTATTTATTTATATGGCAAACAGTTCATCAAAGATCAATAGATTATTGTAATATAGGTAAAAACCAATAATTATTGATGGACAATGATCTTCTCATGTTGATGATGCAGGAAAAAGGAATTTTCTGAGCGTACATGCAATATAGAAATGTTTGACTAGAAATCTTGGGTTCCGTAAATCAATCTCTTGACATTAGAGCTCCACTGTTTTGTTTGCAGGTGGTAGTTCTCCGGCTTCACTTCCTTTACCTTTGGCTGCCCTAGTAAGCCTCACAATAACTTATAAACTTGATAGATCAACTGAACGTTTCATCACCATGGTTGGCCCGGCTTTGAATTCCCTTGGTTCTGGTTGCCCCTGGCCATGCATGCCTATCATATCCTCATTGTGGGCCCAGAAGGTAAAGCGTTGGAGTGACTTCCTTGTGTTTTCGGCTTCCGGTACTGTTTTCCACCATAGCAGTGATGCTGTCGTCCAGCTTCTTAAGAGCTGCTTCACATCCACTCTCGGGCTAAGTTCCTCCCACATTTGCAGCAATGGTGGGGTCGGTGCCCTCCTTGGTCATGGCTTTGGTTCTCACTTCTCTGGTGGAATCTCTCCAGTTGCTCCTGGAATTCTTTACTTAAGAGTGCATCGGTCTTTTAGAGACGTTATGTTCATGACAGAAGAAATTGTCTCTCTTCTAATGCTTTCTGTTAGGGAAATCGCAACTGGTGGGTCACCTAAAGATAAGGTAGAGAAATTGAAGAAGACCAAGTATGGGATGAGATATGAGAAGGTTTCTCTTGCTGCTGCAATGGCGCGTGTCAAGCTTGCGGCTTCACTTGGGGCTTCACTAGTTTGGATATCAGGTGGATCAAGTTTGGTTCAATCTTTGATCAAGGAAACCCTACCTTCTTGGTTTCTCTCAGTCCATGGGCTAGGCCAGGAAGGTGGAGAATCTGGAGGTATGGTTGCGATGCTAGGAGGTTATGCACTTGCATATTTTGCAGTCCTTTGTGGAACATTTGCTTGGGGAGTAGACTCAGCATTGCCAGCATCGAGACGACGGCCAAAGATACTCGGATGCCACTTAGAATTTCTGGCAAGTGCACTAGATGGGAAAATATCTCTCGGTTGTGATTGTGCCACTTGGCAGGCATATGTATCAGGGCTTGTAAGCTTAATGGTGGCTTGTACACCAATGTGGGTGCTGGAGATCGATGTAGATGTGTTAAAGAGTCTGAGCAAGGGATTAAGGCAGTGGAATGAGGAAGAATTGGCTCTGGCTCTGCTGGGACTTGGAGGGATAGATGCAATGGGTGCTGCAGCTGAATTGATTATTGAATGCAAGTTTTAATGGTGGCATAAGCAAAGCATGTTGCAAAAATGCCTGATAGACTTGTATGTTTTGTATCCTTAATGCTACAGGTAGGGGCATTGATGTTTGAAAGATGCACTAGAGTCCAGCATCCAATTATTATGTAGTTTTCTGTTCAATCATATGCCATGTAAATTCCATCTAGAAAAATAGATATCGTGCTTCTGTACGTTGGAAGACCTTTTATGCTTATTTGGTTTATCTTGGCCCGGGAGAGAATGTAAAACAAAACTCATTGCATGATGCTCTTGCCAAGCATAAAGCTGTGTATATATCATGCGTCTGTTTTTTTTCTTTTTTTCTTTTTTTAAGAAAAGAGGACGAAACCTCTGTTTATTAATAAAAGACCCTCACTAAGAGGAAGAGCCATGATTACAATGTTAAGGCCACAAAAAAGACAAACAAAAAAAGTGGTTGACTAACGCTGTAAATAAGGAATGCTCCATCTATCCATATATACAAGACCACGAAGCCTTCCCAGTCCATAACCATCTCTTTGAAAATCCATGGAATTTTAGCATCAGCAACCATATTTGCTTCTTTATAAACATGTCGAATTTGGACATTGAGTGATCTAATGAGACCCTGAGCTTCTTCCAAAAAATCACATAAATACCAGTACTTGCAAACTCTCGGAAGAAACCAGCCCACCACGACGCTTGAATCAAATTCAAACAGGAAATTCCTCAGCCCAAGCTGGCGGCACAATTGCAAACCGTCAAGAAAAGCCCGACACTTCGTGACGGTGTTGGTTATGTGTCCATAACAATGCGCAAACCCCACAACAACTCATCCAAGACCCTCAATCTACATTTAATTTTACTAACCCATCCCCTAGCCGAGACCACGCTATCTTCTAAAGTGGCTTAGAAAGTACTGGAGCAATGGGGCAATTCAACTCCTGCAATATCAAACCTAGCTTTTTGAATTGCTGAATAGAACTTGAAACCTCCATGAGGAAACCTTTGACCATGCGAATAATAACCCTCCAATCATAATGAACATCTTCAATTTAAGTTGCACAACGAGCTCTCCAAAGAACCCAAGTGATAATAATAGGGGAAATGCCACGTAACCATCCTACTTGGGATGAGGAAGATGCACGAAACCACCATACATTAAGCACCCCCTTGCAACATCGAACCTACGGTAACTGAACACCAAAAACTCCAGCAAAAAAAAATTCCATACCTTCCTCGCCCTTTCTCCTTCATACAGCACATGATCCAATATTTCAATTTGAGGAGCTTCACAAAGTTGCATTTAGAAACTACCGGTATGCCTAGATGTTTTATCATCTCATCCATAGGAATAGCATTTTGCCGAGCTCTCTAGCACAGAAAATACATTTTCTTTGGCACATGATGTTGCCAAAGCCATTTCCTCCACTGAGATACATTACCCTGGTTTCGAATTAATTGCCAAGCCAACTTCGTGCTAAACAAACCATTTGCCGTGTGCTTCCATACATATATATCCTTACCCTCTTGCAGTTGAACATGAAACTGAGAAATTTTCTCCACCCATATCTTTGTCTACCAAACCCCGTAATTGCAGAAAATCCTAGGTTGATACGTTCATCAAGGATCGAACCTTAAGACGGGGATCACGCACCACAACTTTGACGTCTGCAATAGCTCCATCACCTAGCAAGTTGTCTAACTAGAAACTCAAATCTCCACTACAAACCAGCATCTCGAGTACCTCAACACTTGTGGTATCACCCGTGTAATACCTCTTCAGAAACGAGAGCCCCTTGTGGACATAAGCAACGTAGCAATATGAGAATTGCCCACATATTTGGCATTGAAGAAATCAGACCACAAAGATCCACCAGTGAGCCTTTTACATGCAAACTTCATTAGTAAAGATGTTTGGACTTCCAAGAGATCACGAATACCTAGTCCGCTCTCCTCCACTGACAAACAAATCTTGCGCCAAGACACCCATTTCCATTTCTTTTTATCCATGCTAGATTCCCAAAGAAAATTTGAGAAAATCAACTTGAGGCCTTTGAGTACTCCTTTTGGCAAATTCATCACCGACAACATGTGAATCGGCATACTATTCAAGACATGCTTTATAAGAATTATTTTATCCCCAAAAGATAGAAGCTTGCTTTTCCACTAGCAAGCTTTTTCTCCACTTTGGCAATCAAAGGGCCAAACATGCGTAATGTAATTCTCCTCACATGCAGCGGCACCCCCAGATAAATAGAAGGCCAAGAGCCCTCCTCCAAACCAGTTATGCACTTCAACTCTAACTTCCTGGCAAAAGTGATATTAGAAGAGAAAAAAATTCAGGACTTATTTGGACTTACAAGTTGCCTAGACATGCTCTCATATATATGAAGGACACACATAAGGTTGCAGATTGAAGCCTTTCCACCATTCGAAAAAAAGCAAGAGATCATCGACATATAATAGATGGCAAATCATGGTACCCCCACTAGAAATTCTTTGTGAAGCATTCGGGAGAGCAGCTCATTCGATAAAATAAAAAGATATGGGGACAATGGGTCTCCTTGTCTAAGGCCACAAGAAGGCTTAAAGAAACCCTTCGAGCTATCATTTAACATGGCAGAATAAACTGGTGACAATATGCAATTAAAAATAATATATCCCTACTTATCCAAAAATCCCAGCCTCCGCAAAACTTCCATAAAAAACCTCCAATTCACTCAGTCATAAGTTTTAGCCATATCGATTTTGAACATGACATTACCCCCCCTAGAATTTCAATTCATGCCATGAACTAGCTCCTGAGCAAGCGCCATATTATCAAAAATACTACGCCCATAGATGAAGGCCACCTGTTTAGAAGAAATAATGCCCTCAAGAATCGGTGCCAATGGAAAAACCATAATTTTAGTCATGACTTTATAGACCACCGAACATAAACTAATGGGACAAAAATGTGCAAAGCAGTTCGGCGCATCCACCTTTGGTATGCTTCAATCAATAAATTGACAAAGGCTTCCCTTCAAAAAATTCTCTAAATATGGCAAGTACAAAAAAACTAGCCGACAAACCGTCCAAACCCGGATTGCTATCCTGCAAAATTGACCAAATTGCCGCTCGTAATTCCTCCATCAACAGCGGCGCACAAAGACCTTCATTTTCCTAATCAGAAATCATATGCGTAAGCAAACTCATCGCCGACATCAAACTCAACACTAGACATTGTGAGGAGCTCATTAAAAATATCAACAGCCCCATTATGAACCTCCTCCGCTGTCTCTAAAGCTTGCCCATGTGCAAGAGACATACGCTTAATGAGCTTGTTCTTTTTTTTTTTTTTTTTTTTTTAACTCACATAGCTGCATGGAAAAAAGCCGTGTTAGAATCACCTTCCGTTAACCACTTAATACGAGATTTTTGGCACCCCATTATTTCCTCACGATGTAAACATTGTATGTGGCGTTGCTTGCAAAGCAATAATTCAGTCTCCTGCTCCTATGAGTAATTAGCAAGGATCAATTGCTCTAGATTCAATAGATTAGCTTCAATATTTTTTATCTCCAATTCTACTCTACCGAAAACCTCAATATTCCATTTTTGCAATGCTTTTTTTAATAACTTCAGCTTTGTAGTAAACTGCACCATAGGGCACCCCTCCACCGTCTGACTCCAAACTTCCCGAACCAAAGGTAAGAAAGTCTCATGAGTACCCTACATATGTTGAAACTAAAAAGATCTTACCCCGCACCTCCTCTCAGGCTGCAACATCTTGATCATTAGACAATGATCTGAAGAAGTTCTCAGTAGGTACTCAACACAAGCAGCTGCAAACAAATTCAAGAACACAGTATTCACCAACACCCTGTCCAGTTTCGCCCAAATACATTGACCCCCTAACCTTCCATTACACCAAGACATCTTCTGCCCATCACAAGGAAGTTCAAGCAGACACTCTTGAATACAAGTATTGAATTCAGCTTTCGCACAGGAAGCCCAAAAGATTCCACCCACTTTTTCATCATCGCTCCGAATGATGTTAAAATTGTCCATACACACCATGACCAACTTCCTGCATCTAGATCACTTAAATAACTCCAAAGCTCATTACGTCTTCTTTGAAAACAACTAGCATAAACGATAGTCACTAAAATCCGCACACTACCACAAATAAACCAGCATATAAGGCTTGATCCGATATTGAGACCACTTCAAACTCAAGTTCCTCCTCCTAGAATAACCATAATTTACCCCCCAACCTCCGGATTATTAAAAAGAATTAGGCAAGTTCATCCACCTAGCCCAGCGCCCACATTTATTAGCAACAAGAAAAGGTTCTAAAATAGCCACTACCAAAGGACGGTTTTTATTCAAAATACGCCGAAGTCTACTCTTCGACGAATGAATCCCTCTAATATTCCATGTAAGAATATTCATCTCATTAATAATGTTATTGGAGCAAGTCATCCTTTCCAGGACTAGTATAGGTTTTTTCTTCTTCACCCCTTGAAGTTGCTTTAATGGGACATTCATTTCCGGATCAGATTCAAAGCACTTCATCGCTAATTCTGCAAGCTCCTCTTGCTCTTCATTAGACATTGACCGACAATGTGGATTATCAAAACCACCAACCCCATCCTCTTCATACACCCCATATCTGCCATGTGGAATAACTCAAACTCCAGAGCTTCATCAATTACCTTCAGCGAACTCCGAGGTGTTAAAAAACCATTATTTTGCTCTTCACTATCATCTCTATCAGACTCATAGTCTATTTGCTCAAACCAGCTACCCACCTGCTCGACATTCACTCTCAGCTTATCACTACTCCTTTCCATTCCACCTCCCATACCCTCAGCCATCGCTTCACTCGATTGCAATATACCGTCTGGCTCTGCCGCCAGATCAAACTGACAATGGTTTAGAACCTCACCATTCAAATCTACATACAAAACTTCCATGGGGTTTTTCTTTGCTTTGCGTCTTCGTTTTTGGATCCCCACCAATAATTCTTCTCTTCGAGAAGGCTTTGTCACCAACGTCTCACCAGCCATCTCTTGCTTCTTTTCCTCTTAATCTCTAACCCCTAAGGCCTTCCAGACCTGCTTTGTCTTCTCTCTACCACCCTCATCCTTGTTCCCATTATGATTACCTTTTTTCTCTAGACGGTCTTGATGTCCACACTTATGCTCTTGATGCCGTTGTTTACAGCAACGAGAACAAAAATCTGTGAGCGTTTCATAGATTACCTCCTGGTAATGGCTTGTCTCAAGACCCGAGGTTCCTATGAATGCATCAAAGGCTTAGAAATATCCATCTCGACGCAGATGCGTGCTACCTCTGGACGAGTCACACACGCAATTGTGTTATCCCTATTTAAGAAACGTCCAAACCCTCCTCCGATGCTCTTCAAAATGGACATGAAAATAATTTGGAGGCAAACCTGGTAATGTGATCCAAATAGGAACCATGGGTGAATCATTATCCTAGTTAAATTCCAGAATCCAATGAAAAACCCTGTACAACACACCCTCGATTTCTGCATTCCCATGAGCCATAACACTACTAAAATCCTTTTTGTTTGATAATTGAACCAAAATGTTTCGAGGATTCTTAAGTTGGCCCACCACATGCATAAATCTAAGCCCCCAACTATTTTTGATGAACCCTCTCACATGGTCGAGAGATGGTCTACGCAGTAAGAACTTCAACGCTACCGAGAATTGAAAAAGCTCTGTAGACTATTTGATCTCCGCTTTTGAGAAAAGAAAGATCATCTCTCCATCATTGAACCGTGGTTCCCGTAGAGGAAGATCAACTTCTAGTAAAGGTTTTGGCTTGGTTACGACAATATCAGCAAAAACTTGACTAGAGGAAGTCCCAGTGGAGCTCCCCGATAAACTAACATTCTTCAATGTGAACTGTTGATCAAGAAATGGCTTAGAACAGACTAGTCTTGCCATCAACCCCGACGGGACAACAATAGTCACCATGCAAAAACCCTAGGTGACAACCCCTTTCCCCTCTCCAGGAGCTTGTGAATCAGCATTTGATGGTCAAGACTAATGTAGTATATGCGTTTGACTTCATTGGCAATATTGATTGAAGCATATCAAGACTCTTTACCCACTAAAATATTTTAAAAAAAAACATATCATGCATCTTTAGTTTATTCCCCTTTTCATGGTCCCCTTGTTTCTGGGGAAGCGAAATGGAAGAGGTTTAATTCAACCAAACGGAAAAAGTACATAAGAACTGCTCAAGCTGTTCAACATTCAAACCTCAAGCACCTAAGAAAAAATAGACTACTAGCTCTTTATGTAAGAAATATTGCAAGTGCAAGTTTTACGTTTATAATGGAGAAACAGCCAATTCCAGCTTCGTTTAGAATTTTGAAGTACCCTGAGGTGTTATAATATAACCCACGATAATTTTCCTGATATAAAGCAATGAACTCGAGTACAGCTACATTGAATAGAATTTCTTTGTTTTCCACCTAGTTTTAAGGTTTTGTCGACAAAATGTGTATTTCTACAAAATATACAACCGGTAGTGAACATGTTTTGGAAGCGTATTCACTAATGAGAGCACCATACACCAAGTCCCTTCCATGCATTCTGGGTATAATCACTTGAGTCAGTTTATAAACAGAGATTTTATCTATAATTTTGAACATGCAAGCGAATGTGAAAACGAAATCAATAGTGACATCCGTTGCTAAGAACAAAACAATAATCTTATTGAATATATTGATGAATTTACAAAGGTTTTCGGCAGCCATTGCTTACTAAAGGGCACTCAGATCTACAGCACTTTAGCTTTATTATATTATGTTATTGTACAAACAAAGGGGCTCAACTTTGCCTTTTTAAAGAGGGAGTGGTTTGGTTACTTGGGCTGCCAGCTTCAAATAGAGCAGAACTGTGAGACTTCATCTCATAAGCAGCTAGTCCCTCCATCTGCTCAGGAACGGGTTCACCATTGATTGAGAAAAACTCTGGGAATGGAAGAGCTGTGTCAACTAAACGCCACCATGACATCCCTTCTGGAGGCTCGGGTAGAATAACACTCTCTGAATGATCAGCTGCATTGAAAGCAATAAATAAATCCCCCCTTAGATGTGAAGATTCGGAGTTCAAGGGGCACTCCACTTTGTCAGCCTTCAATGTCACAGCCAGAAATTTGCAGGATGGATCTTCCCATCTAGGTGGAGATTGGTCATTTCCATGCCAGTCAATATTTTCTTCTTTCAAGAAGCTCCTTTTCTGAAGTAGGTCACTTCGCCTCATTCTGAGTGAATTCAAATATGTGATGAATTGCGTAGTTTGAATACCAAAACCTGTTCTTAGAGCATTCCAATCGAAAGGTTGTCTGTCAGCATATGCAGGGGAACCACCAGAAGATTGGCCACACTCATCTCCCATGTTCAGTATAGGGACACCCAATGAAATATATAAGACAAACAGAAAATTACGAATTTGTTTAAGTCGCATTTCAAGGATGGTGGTGTTGTCCGTAGGCCCTTCTTCCCCACAGTTCCAACTTAAGTGTGAAGCTAATGCATCAGTATTACTGAAGCTGACCAGGTCCACAAGAGTGAGTCCGAAACTTCTAGCAGTAAAATTAAAAGAGAATGCTGGGCCTCGCCCATCTGAAAAGGTGTCCCCACTCCCACAAAGCCGTGTTGCCAGGCTACTCAGAAGACCCTCGCCCCTCCAAAACTTTCTCACATCATTACAAAACTTTGTATTGATTTCTGCCCATTTTTTCCAATGTGGAAAACGAGTTTCCTTTGGTAGCATGTCATGGGGATCCCAGCAATCTGCAATGATCTTGATTTTTGAGAGAAAAGGGTCAAAAGCTATAGCTTCAACCAAAGGAGGGCGAGACAAGTGCTCTCCATGAAACCCTCTCATCAGAGATGAAGCATTTATAAAACAAAATCCATCAACATGAAACTCAGTCACCCAATAGCAAAGACTATCCAAAATCAATTGTTGCACAATGGGGTAGTTACAATTTAAAGAACTGGTTGCTTCTGAATCCCCAACTCCATTAGCATAATAATATGATAAATCATCAATACCCTGTAGTGCTCCTCCAACAGCAGTATGAGTGAAAGCAACTTCCAGTAAAACCTCTATTCCATTGGCATGCAATTTTTTCACCATCTCCTTCATTGAATTGATAGCAGATATAGAGCCCCCAGAAGGTCCATATTGGTTTGTTGGTGAGAAGAAATGACAAGGAAAATATGGTCCATTTTGTTCATGGAATGAGAACATTGGCTCCAATAAAACAGCATTCATGCTGAGATCTTTAAAATGCTGCAGCTTCTCAGTCAGACCAGAAAAGGTCCCTGCCACATCTTTAGGTAGCTGACTAGACTTGTGCTCAGTAAAGTGTCTCACATTTAAACGATAAACCGCTAGTTTTTCCATCGGTAAGTTAGGATGGACATCATCTCCCCAGTCAAAAGCAGGTTCCTTGCATAATCGTCCAAGATACCCAGATCCACAATTACTAGGAATTGAATTCCCAATGATCTTAGCATATGGATCTAGAAGGATTTCCCCAGCATCAGCATTAACTTTATTTCTCTGAGTAAGAACCCCTTTGCATCGATAACCATAGCTCACAGAGGTCCATGCACTCTCAAGTGAGGCATGCCAAACATCACCTGATCGATTGGTGTATGGATCTAGATCAAGCTCTAAAGTGGGTTCATCTGTGGTCATATCTCCATACAAGCATAATACCACACTCTGTGCATTTCTTGAAAATATTGCAAAGTTCATGGAACCATCAGGTGAAAAGGTGAGACCCAAAGGAGCTGGATAACCGCTGCCAAAACCAACCGGCACACAAAAGTTTGTCTTCCTATGACTTCTAATTTCTGAGCCACTGGGATCAGAACCTAATGATGATTTTAACAGAAATGAGAGATAGAAGGGAATTTGTTTTGCTTCAAAATCCAACTCAAGAACAAACCTTCCCTTGGTGTTTTGTATGAATGGGGTTTCCCTGGTTGTGGCTCTCCCATCTGGCGTCGAACTCTGAGCATCCAGATGCATGAAACATGATGAATCATCTCTGTATATACCCCAACTCAAGAACAGTCTATCATCACTGCCAGGTAGTTGCAATGATGAAACTACAATATACACAGCATATTTGACATTTTTCTTTCTAACAGAAACTTTCACCTGACCACCAATTTCTGTCCAAAATAAATAAGTTAATGACTTCAACATATCTTCAGCTTCTGTTATTGTTGTGACTCTCTGTTCCGTTTCCTCGATAAAAACTCGGGATGTAGCATAAACTTTCGAATTAAGATGCTGGTAAGAAGTTTTAGCAACATTCTCAGCAACTTCTCCACATATTAGCTTTCTTTCCAAATCTGTGTTTTCAATGCCATATCTGATTTGGTTTCTATATATGTAATGATAGGTAGGGGACGATTTCGAAGATTGACTGGCTCCACAAGTTAGACAGCAAGGGCGTATTGCAAGTGATGGTGGAAGAGTTGCCATCTATTGTCCAAAAAGCATATAATCCCAAACCAAAAGGCCGGATAAGATCGTCTGCAAGCGACAAGGAGATTATCCCCCTAGATCTCAAACATTGTTCTGTTCAAACTAGAAAGAAATTAGTTTATCAAATACATAGATCAAAGCAAAATAGTAAGAGTAATGCTACATATAATCGTAGAGTGCACAAGCACCGCGCAATCGCTTTGAATACTATTAAACAATTAGTTTTTTTTATGTAGGTCCCGTATTTACTCATTTTTCTCAAAGAGATTGCGCAACGCTTGCACACTCCACGACTACGAATATCATTTCTCAAATATTAATATAGTGGCCAATTTCCACAATGTTAGGATATAGAAAGAAACAGACTGAAGAAATCATGTTTGATTTGAATGACTTAGCTGCAGGGCCATACTTAATCAGTGATGTTGGAGAAAAATTACAGGTAGTAACACAAGTAAACTTCACATATAGGTAAAGTGAAGCACAAGTTGGACGTATAGGATCAACCAATCACCAAAGAATTGTTTCCATGATAAAAATTATAATCCAAACATTGTAGACTCGATTATCTGCTACCATAACACTCAAAGTAGTCATTTTAAACTTAACATAACATGCAATGATCTAATCCAATATTCTAAACACCCCAGAAACTGATGAGAAACCCATTTTAACTTGGCCACGAACAGTGCCATCATCAAATCTCGAGTCTAGAAAAAAACATACAGAGAAAAAAAATCCAAACCAAGACAACTAAAATTAAATGGATGAGAATTTAAATGGACCATCACAGCAAAGCTTCAACCAAAGAGAAGAAAACTAGAATTATACGCACGCAAGATGGAACTAAAATCATACCTCAAGAACTTTACGCAGAATCAATGGAATTTAAATGACTGAAGTGACTTCACAAGATATGATATTTAATTTCTGAAAGGAATAATAGAGAAGAGGGGGGGGAAAAAAAGCAACCCACTGAGAAAGCCTAAAGGCTGTTTACTGGTCATAAAAAGAATTTTGACAATCCAATCAGTAACAAGTCCATCAGAAGCTCACAAACACATAAATTATATTATACCCAGTTGAAATTTGCCCAAAAAAGCTAAAGCGCAGAATAAATACTACAAATCATCGGAAAATTGATACCCAGAAGCCAAAGACCAAGAATAAACATTCAAGCACAACCAAGGGAAAGAGGCAGTGAAACTTACATCATCAGAATCTCCGAGTGTCAGAAGCTAAAATTCGACCAAAAGAAAAGTTGAAAGGAAGATAAAGAATGCGTGGACAGTGGACAGTTTGGGTAGTCCCGGCCAAGCGCGGCTAAGGAGTGATAAGAGATGGGAGAACTGTGAACATGGAAGTGAATGATCAATGAAGTGATAGTGTTCGTTGATTGTACTTCCCTTCCTTGTCAGGACACTATAGTCTGCCCCATCCTCACCGTTTGATCGGAGATCTACAGAAAAAGTTTTTTGTGTCCAAACATGTAAAGTAAAATTCAATTTTCAAATTTCAACCAAAGGTTTAAATCAAAACTTGTTTTCATTTTCAATCCAATCATTTTTCAAGAAAACTATATTTTGTGGGTAATGTATCATCAAAACTCACTTTTCTATTTTAATTAAAGATTTTTAAAATATATCATATATTAATTTATAAAAAATTTTATATAATTTAAATATGTTTATTTATTTTAAATATTTTTAACTACCATTAAATTTATAATATTCACAAAAATTTCAATATTGCTCATATATTAATGTCAACGCAATAATTTCTAAGATTTTTTATTTTTTAAAATAATATTTTTTAAGATTTGAGATAAGCAAACTTATTTTTAAAGAAATATTATTCCTTTTAAAACCAAAAAGAGAGAAAAAAAATATAAAGAATAAAAGTAGAGAATTATGGCCCCAATGAGCAGAGAAGGTATTGATCAGGCCACCCATGCATGGCCAAGTGGGGGCGGTATGTGGTGGCTCAATATTGGGCCATGCACTTTGACTCTTGAGGAACTGCTTGAAGAATGAGATAAGATAAAAATTTTGTAAATAATAATAAAATAATTTATGAATAATAGTGATAAAGTTTAAGTTAAGTATTTAATCAATTTTGAGAAAGGAAAGAGAAAAAATTAAATAAAAAATATTATAAAGTTAAAATATTGTTTAAATATAATTTTTTAATATAATTTTTATTTTAAAAATTGAAAAAGTTAAATTATTTTTTATTTAGGAGTTTGAGAAAGTTATAATGATTAGTTTGAAAGTTTTGTATTTGAATTATGTTTGAATAGAAAATGAGATGGAATTAGGGGTGTAAAAAAAAAGGTGAACCGATAAACCGGACCAGACGGGACCGAACCGGTGGGTTTGGTTCGGTCCGGTACCAGTTTTATTTTTCTTAAAATTGATCAAAATTGATCCAGTTCCACTTTTTCTTTTTCTAAAACCGGATCGGACCGATTCATATATATATTATAATTTTTTATATTGTATATAATTTTTATATATAATATATAATTATATATAAAATAGTTTTGTATTATATGATAAATTACTAATTAATATAATTTTAAATTTTAAAATCTTATATCACTATAGTCTATAATACAATTGTAATATATATTAAAATATACTACAATATATTATCACTATAGTATTATATACTATAATATACTATTATATATTATATAATATAGTATATTAAAACTGAAAAATTGGACCAAACCAAACCTGAACCGATAGAACTAGAAGTACCAGTTTAAGAGGGTAACCGGTGCGGAATTAGTTCTTGAAAATACAAAATCAGTGCATACCGATTCGGTCCTAAATTTTGTTCAAAATATGACCAAACCGGACCAGCTAGACCCTTAGATGGAATGAAATAAGATGAAATTATATGAAAATTGTTTCTAAACATCTTGTTAATCTTTTTCTTAGAAAGTAAAAAATATTCCTATAAAATAAAGTAAAAAATATATACGGTTAATTTGAAAAATGGAAATCATCTTTTTAATTTGAGTCTATTTTTTAAAAAACTGAAAAGGTTAGAATTTTATGTAATAGTAGTTCTTAGCTGTGAAATAGTGTTGATAGAGTTCTAAATGGAGAGAACATTAATTAATTATGACATGGTACTGGAAGTTATTTCTTAAAAGAAAACACAAATACTATCTAATCTCAAGGCCCTTTTTCTATGGTAGCTAGCTAGATCAAATTTAGATATTTTATTTATTTATTGCATTGCACACTCAAAAGATCTAATTAGATGTGATATATCAATTATATATAAATGTGTCTAAAGGTATAATGTATGGCATTCTAATTAGATAGACAAATGTTACTGTCAATGTGAAAAATCACACAATAGTTCAGAATGGGAGAAAGTGTCATTCTCGACCCACTACGATGATCTGGGTCTCGATTGGTATAGTCTGGAGCCCCCGGCGTGGTCTGATGCGGCTATGTGTACATCAATTACAATGAATGGAAAATAAATACTGAGAATGTAAAAGCGAGATGAACATACAGATTTACGTGGTTCGGCATAAAGCCTATGTCCCGAAGTTTTTGGGGAGAGAATATCTACTATAATAAACTTATTTATAATTCCTCATCACCTTTCATTTCTCATTTTACAATGGAGATCTTGTATATATTTGCTGAAAAATATGTTCTCGCTAGAGCCCCTTTCGAGAGGTTGAAGAAGCTGAACAAGAAGTCGAAATCCCCTCAAATCATCTGGTCATTTCATTTTATATCCATCTCTTTTCGCGTGCCCCTCTTTTCATGTGTCCCTTAGGAGTAGTGAGGATTGATTACATTTCCTTTGCGTGTCTGACATTTTCTCTTCTCTCCACTTTCTCATTTCTTTTTCCCATCCCTTTCTCCTAATACCCTCATTTTCCTTGTCCCCCTTTGCCCTCTCATCCTTTGTCTTCTAGTGAAGGGACCTCCCCCTTAGGCTGGGCTCTTCTAGGCTTGGTATATTTTACCCATTTTAGCTGCCCGCAATTCTTAAGGGTCATTTGTTCCAAAAGAGACCTTGAGAATTTTTAATATAAAATATGCAGTCGAAATGAATCCCCAAATTCCGTAGAGAAGTAAACTTCGGGAGTGGGTTTCAGGTTGTCTATTTGACTTGCGTTAAGCGACAAAGATTTCTAAGCATGGACTTAGGCGGGAGGTGTGCTTGACAGCGTAAGACGCAAGCACGAAGCTCGGTGTGGTGGGAAGTATACTTGACTGCGTAAGATACGCACGAGCGTGGTTGGGCAATCAAGTGACTTGCCTGCCTACTTGAGCGCCTAGGAGGCTAGGCGGTCCCTGACCTTTCTCGCTTGTTAACTTGTTATGAAAATGGTGGTAAACGGGGCAGCCGAAAGACTAGACCCTCCTCTTTGTCGTGATGGAGATCAAGCAGTTTGTAAGACTGGACTCGCCCGTCGTTGTCGAAAAGCGTCTATTCATCCGACGTTTTTGTTTTCGATGGTGTTGGTGAGATTTTTCTTTTCCATCATGAGTTGCTATTAACGTTTCTATTTTATTATCAGTGTTGGAGTTTGTATGTATTAACCCACGCAAAGTGGTCAGGAAGCCCGTCAACCCCCTAGGTTCATCTTAAGTGGTTGTCAAGCCCGTCGACTCGTTCCTAAAGGTAATCCACGCGAGACGGTTGTGGAGCCCTAAGGCACGTTAACTCCAAAGGCTCGTTCCCGAAGGAAACTCACTTGTAGTGGTTATTGCATGAGTGCGCATGCCTGGTGTTCGCTGAGAGAAGGTATGAGACAAGCCCGTGGAGACACGGTCTTGACTCCCCTGGTCTTCTCGTTGACCTAGTAGACTGAGGGAAGGGATGAGGCAAGCTCGTGGAGAAATGGTGCTTGGCTCCCCTAGTCTTCTCGTCGACTGAGGGAAGGGATGGGCTAAGCTCTTAGAGACACGGTGCTTGGCTCCCCTAGACTTCTCGTCGCCCTCGTAGAGTAAGGGAATGGATGAGGCAAGCTTGTGAATATACAATGCTTAGCTCTCCTAGTCTTCTCATCACCAAAAGTTCAGAAGTTGGAACAAACAGTTGGGGTGCTTGGTCGAGCTACGAAAATCAAACTGGTTGGTGTAAACAATTTTCAATCACAAGTGTGAGGTTTGCCCACCTAAATTGTCGTATCGGAGCATGATGATGGTTTAAGGCATCTTGGCAGGAGTTCCAGGGTGCCCGCATGCACGTTAATGCCAGGAAAATCATTTCTAATGAAGATACATCGGGACATCCGAGCAGTACCTAAGCGAAGCTGTGTAGCCAGTATTTCGAGCTACGAGAATCAATTTTTTTAGCAAAATTCAAATTCACATAAATTTAAAAATATACAAACCGGTGCATTTTTGCTCCACTAAAATTTTCTGCTGATTGCTACTTCTCTTATTCCTTGGCATCCTTTTTCAAGCCTTTCTATATATTTTTTTTTTCTTCATTTTTTTTTTAAAAAAATAAAGCCCATGGCCAAGAAAGTGGTCGAGGAGTCTGTCACACAAACACATGACCATCGTAGCCACACTCGGATGGCTGAGAACGATCCTCTACTGCATCAGTGCTCTGAGGGTCAAGAGGTTGTTAATCACGCTTTGATCATGCAGACGTAATTCATCTACCAGACTTGGGATTCTGTTTCCTTATAACTCAAGGATTTAGTGGTACGACCTTACTTGAATAGATAGTTAGTGGCTGGGCCGGGAAAGACTGGCCGGGCCAACAAGTTGTCACTGACTGAGGAGAGCTCTAGCCGAGGAGACTGGCCAATGAGTTGTGACATGGTCATGGAGTCGCATGGCCCTGGGCGAGAAGTCTGGCGAGAAGTGGCATGGCTGTGGGTGAGGGGTTTAGGCGATGAGTGGCATGGTCGTGGTGTAGTAGGCGATGAGTGATATGGTCGTGGTGTAGTGGGCGATGAGTGGTATGGCTGTGGTACAGTAGGCAAGAAGACCTAGTGGGTGGTCGAGTCGTGCAATGCTGGGCCGAGATGTACAAGGTTGAGGAGCAAGTGGCGGCATGCTAGTCGCCAAAGAGGCCAGTAGTCGCATTGGCCGAAGAGCCCAGAAGCCAAGGAGACTTCTCACCATGCATAACTCACCCATGGGCAAGGAATAGTGGCTGAGTCAATGGGTGGGACATTTGAGGACCTGCGTGTTCAGCCATGGCTTTAGTAGCCCGACGAAGCGGGCCAACTGTGAACCTCCAGCCTCCTAGTGCCTGACGACAAGAAACCAGCAGTGTGTCGCCGCCTGCGACGTTGTTTGGGCATCCGGTACCACGACAAGAATACACCGTGCATTGTGAAGGAGGTGGCGGGCTTTACATGCTCGCCATCGTGATCCTTTCGTGTGAGAGGAGTATGGCTGAGGGCTGCTGTAGCTCGTCATGTGTTGGGGTGTGCAAGTGGCACTTAAGTTGGGACAGATTGTGCCGCTAGTCCACATGTTGGCCATCGGCACCTCTGCCCTATCGTGGTGGGACTAGACCGAGGAGATCTCGGCCATGTTCAGTTCCAAGCATGTAGTCACGCGACAAGGTCCCCACCGTAGGGGGTGGTCAAGGACCACTCCAGGGACTTCAGATGACGCTCATGGCCGTTGGTGAGTCCATGCAACTCGTGGTGTGCTCCCACGAGTACTCCTCATGCCTCTCTGAGTGGCCGTGGAACACCCTCAACGCACAGGGGTGGTCGTCGACCACTTGTGCCACAGGTGTCCTTGTCGGCACTGTTGCCGGTGGGCAAAGAGGGCCTTACAGTGCACCCCTATCGTGCATGGCACTGTTCATGCAACGTAGAGTACGTGCAACCTATGCACAGTGCACTTTGTGTGCACTGTGCACTAGGGATGGATATCGACCCCTTCAGTGCAATTTTTGAGCAAAACTAACTCCAACAGATGCTTCACTTTTGGGGGAGAAAACCAGCCAAAACTAGTTGATAGGGAGGAGAAACTCCGACCGTCTCGACGTCGATGGTTCTCTAGCAATTCAAGGTCGGTTAAGTGGCGAACTTCATCTGAGAGAGTAGAGAGAGAGTGTTGCAGAGGGGAGAGAGAGAGAGAGAGGACGAGAAGTGAATCAAGGAAGAAGAATCGAGTAAGAAGACGATCTTATTTCGAAATGATGCCGTTTGGTTTGAAACCAAACAACGCCATTTTACTTAATTTTTTTTTTTAATACGTTGTGAATAATACCAGACGGCGTCATTTCAGTTCTATTTAAAACACAACTACAAGTTTAAAACAACGTTATTTCGCTTAAATTTAAGTAGAATGACATCGTTTTGAGTGCAGAATATATAAAAAAATATATAATTTCTTTAATCGACCGGTTTAGCAGTTAGAGCCAGGTTTGAACAGGTCAATATCGGTTTTCTTTATTTGCTGCAGCACATCGATCGGTTCTCCACCAATTTCGGCTGGTTCAGTGCTCCGGCGGCCGGTCTGATCGATTTTCAGCCGGTTTGGACGATTCCTGTACAGCCCTACTGTGCACTTGTTTGTTCCTACGTGTATACTCAATGTATTGCATGATCGCTCCCATACTCCCTGCTTTTTGCACAGTACCCTTAAAGGGTATTGAGCAATTGCAATTCAAGTGACGAGTAACTTGGGGTTCCCACCTGGGTGAGAAAAGATTTAATCACTCAGCTTTTGCAATAGTGTTGCTCATAAAAATAAAAGTCAAAAGATTGAGAATACTTATCTGGGAGACTTTCATGTACTCCTTCAAAAATTATTTAGTGCGTCGAAAATTCGTCATTTTTCCTCTTCCAATGTAAAAAGTAAATCGATCCCATAGACGGCGCCAACTATTAATGTAAAAAGTTGCACAACATTCCGAAAGGGGAGAAAGAGTCATTCCTGGCCCATTACGACGAGTTGGGCCACGATCGGTGTAGTTTGGAGTACCCGGTGTGGATCGATGCGGTTGTGTATGTCCATGGAAGTGAATGCAAAATAAATACTTAGAATGTAAAAGAGAGATGGACACAAATTTATGTAGTTCGGCCTAAAGCCTATGTTCACGGGGTTTTTGGGGAGGGAATATCCACTATAATAAGCTTATTTACAGTCCATCATCGTCTTTTCTTTCTCACTGTACAATGGAGATCTCGTATATATTTGCTGGAGAATATGTTGTCATTGGAGCCCTTTTCGAGATGTTGAAGAAGCTAAAGATGAAGTCGAAGTCCCCTCAAATCGTCTAGCCATTTCATTTTATATCCCCACTCTTTTTGTGTGCCCCTCTTTTCGTGTGCCCTAGGGAGTGGTGAGGATTGGCCGCATTTCCTTTGCGTGTCTAACATCCTCTCTTCTCTCTATTTTCTCATTTTTTTTCCTCTCGTTACTTTCTACTGACACCCTCATTTTCCTTGCCCTCCCTCTGTCCCCATTTGCTATCTTATCATTTGTCTTCTAGTGAAGGAACTTCCCCCCTTGGGCTGGACTCTTCTGGGCCTGGTATATTTTACCTATTCCAGTTACATCTATAATATATATTATATATATATATATATATATATATATATATATATATATTCAAGATTTGGGTGCTGCAAAGTCCAATCTAGCAATCAGGATCAATTGCCTGATCCCTATCATGATGATGATTAGTCTTAACCAAAAATATAAATCCTGTGTTTATAAGGTGGAAACATATAGTACTACTAATAGAATCAACCTGAGGATATCTCCATGCATGGCAATTCCAAAGTACAAGCAGCTAGCTGCTAGCCATCATCAACCATTAATAAGTACTGATTAAGAACGTCGCTTTTATTGAAAATAAGATAATTAATGATGTTTCTATGAAAATTATAAAGAGTAATACTACATACAATCGTGAAGAACGTCAGTGCCGCACAATAATTTTTAAAAAAAGTGAAGTCCATTATTAAAAAGTTAGTTTTTTATATAGATCATTTATTTATTCATTTTTTTCAAATGGATTGCGCAACGCTTGCGCATTCCATGATTGCAAATATCATTTCTCAAGTATAAATAGTAATAAAAAGATTTTAGTGAAAAGATTTTATTGTGTTTTGGAAAAAATGAGAAAAAAATTGAATACGAATATTATAAAATTAAAGAATTGTTTGAATATAATTTTTTAATATTATTTGAAGTTTGTAAATATTATATTGATTTTTGTGTTTAGATAATGATTAGATTAAAAATTTTTAAAAATATTTGAGATTGAAAAGTATTTTATATTTGAGTAATGATGTTTGAACATGAAATTATGAGAAGTTTCAAAAATTTTAAAAGTTTTCATGATAGCGTCCAAACATGCCTTCAAAATCTGTGTGCATGCATGCAGGTGTCAGTTTTCTTTCTACAAAATTAAGATAATGATCATCAATTATTACTGTCAACAATTATTTAAGACAAAAATAAATATTTTCTATCAAAATAATTTGTTACAAATAATCATTTTCTTGTAATAGTATATGGCTGCAAAAAAGGAGCATTCACGATATATTACTTACTGTTTTAGTTTTCTCTTGTTCTTTTTTTGAAGTTGTTTAACACATCTTACAACGTTGTTTTCTGAACAAATTATAAAAACATCTTTTGAGTCACAAAGTCTTGAATTTGGCTCCCAGGAAAAGTATTTACATACATAGATCATGTATACGAGTAATGCTAGATAAAAGTTTTTCTTGTAATAGTAATGGTTTTTTTTACACTTTTTTAAGGTGTGGTTTCCTTTTTTTTTTATAAAGGTTTACGTAAGATTTATCTACTTGAGACTTGTACAAATAATTTTTTATATGTATATTCGATTATATATGCACAAACTCTCCAATTAATTTTCTTTGCAATTTCATCATTGATCTCCTTATATATAATATAATCATTACAAATTATTCACCACTTTTCTTCTTTCATTCATTTGCATAAATATATATATATATATATATACACATATAATCATTCTTATTAGAAATAGGATACTTAATCCATTCTAAAACTTTTTTCAAAAGTTTACAATTAATAACTAGGTGAGGTGTCCCTCTCTCAATTTCAATATCGTTTTGGACAAGAAAACAGCACACGACCAGGGAGATTTGCTATGCCTAATTATAATTCTGGAAACCAAATCTTGAATTTCTGTCTTGCAAAATTCTAAAGTCTTTGTTCATCTAAATAGGTTGAGGTTTAGTGGAAATATTTTTCTCAAAAATTTTTTTAATATAAAGGTAAAGTTAACATGTTTCTTCATATGCCAAAAAACATTTGCAAGATCGGAATAAACATCATCAACTAGTCGTTTATTAAAATCACTCATTTTTTTGTAACAATTTACCAGATAATTGTTCAGTAATCTTTTTATATTTGATTTCTTATTGTAGGAAATTCAAATGCTTTGTTTTAGCATAGACCAAAGATTTTAGGCAATCATTTGTATCAATATCAAATTTGGAAGCAAATTTAAACTCTAATTTCTTACCAAAAGGGTCAGTAGTCATGTCATCTTTTCCGAAATGAATGGATATAAAAATGAAATAAAAAGAATTTCCAATATAATCTTATCAGTCATATTTTTAACTAGTATAGAAAGAATTTTAAAGCAAACATTGTCTTGGCAAACTTGAGAATTATTAAGCTCATATTTGATCTTCATCTGAGATCTGATAGCATAAAACAATCTTTCAATAGATGTTTCATAATACTTTCTTTACCTTTGCTACTTAAAGCACTGGTAGAGGTTTCTTTCTCTAAATCAGCAAGCATTTGAATAATTTTATCAAGAGTTTTGGCTTGTTTGGTCTTGGGACCTTGCCTTATCTCTAGTAAAACAATCAAATGTTTTTCAAGCTTAGTAGTAGAAACAGAGCTTTCAACCTTTTCTTCAATACGATCTAATTGTTGACCGATAATATGAAGAGTTTCGTTGACAAAATTATTTTGTTCAATAATATTCTCTGTTTCGACAAAAGTAATAGCACTAGAATTAGCATTAGGTAATTTAAAAAGAGAATCATTTATATATACTCCTTTATGGGAAATAATAATTGTCTCTAAAAGGGCATTACTAGATCTGACCACTATTTTCCCTTCTTCCTTGACAAAATTTATTTTAACAATATTCAAATTATTTTTGGAAACATAATAACTTTCAACGAAGTCAAAGCATACATTTTTCTTTCCATTTTCATTTAACAAGTAACTTTTCTTGATTAGAAAAAAGTAGTTTTATAAGATTTTCTCTCATCACTATTTTTAACAGAACTAAATTCAAAATATAAAACAGCCAAAACAATTTCAAATGCTCTATTGATCATAGTTAATTGGCTGTGATGAGTAGAAACAACCATATATGAAGTCATTGGGGGATAAAGAGGAAGCATCTTCTTCTAATTCAACTTCGTCCTTTATGGCTTTAGCTTTAGATACTTATATATCTTTTGTAGTATAATAAGCTAAAGTAAATTGAGAAGATGTAGAAACACATTTTAATTTTAAATCAGGTTTAACAATTTTGAATGAATCTTCTAGATAGTTTTTGAGATTTTAGTCTCTCATTTCTGGGTTATCAGTAATAGATCCAGCAAAGAAGTTTCTGGTTCCAGCCAAAGAATTTCTTATTTCGTTGTTTACCAGAGGTTGATCAAAACTAATTTTAATACTACCATTCAAATATTGTTAAATATAGTCAAGATTATTTGAATAAAAAGATTTTGTAAGCATGATGATTTTTATAAAAAACCTTCTGATTTTTATAACAGAAAATCTTCTTATATATAAAAAAACCTTTTAAGGCTTGGTTGATGAGTGAAATGAGATGAGAATTTTATGAATAGTAGTAAAATAGTTTGTGAATAGTAGTGAGATAGTTTGAATTAAGTATTTTTTAGATTTTGGGAAAGGAAAGAGAAAAAGTTGAATAAAAAATATTATAAAATTAAAATATTGTAATAATATAGTTTTATAATATTATTTCAGTTTGGGAGTTTGAAAAGGTTGTAATGATTAGTTTGAAAAAGTTATAATAATTAGTTTGAAAATTTTGTATTTGAATTATGTTTGGGAATAAAATTGGATGAGATAAGATGATAATTTTGTGTCTTATCTAAGGCTCCAAACCTGCCCTAAGAATCCTAGAAAATGAAAATATTTTAATTGTGGCAAGTATGGTCATTTCTCTAAAGAATGCACCAAAAAATCCAATAAATTTGAAAACAAGTTTAATCAATTAAAACTTGATAACAATGATTGTGAGGAACTAATTTGAATTTTAGAATCAAAATGCTCTGAATCATTTGATTTCAATGAGTTCAGTTCAAGTGATTCTGATTATCACTCAGAAACTGAACTATCTGAATTTCCAAATATTAAACTTGGATGTAATGATTCTTGTTGTATACCTTTAGGTAAAACAATTAATATTTTAACTAAGACCGAAGAATAAGAAAATCTATTGTTAACTTTGATTAGCCAAATTACTAATCTTGAGCTCAAAGAATAGTATATTTAGAAGGTCAAGAAAACTATGGTTCGAGAAGAGCTTTAGGTTTCTAAACAAAAAATTAGTTTTTAAGAAATTTTGGAAAGATTTGAAAAGAAAAAATTCAAAGATATTTCTACTAATGATTTACAACGATAAATCGTTTCTCTTAAAAAAGAAATTGTTGATCTCAAATTTCAAATAAACAATATCAAATCTAAAAATAGTTCTTTTAAACAGGAACTATTATGTTTAAAAACTAATAAACATTTGATCAAGATATTCCTTCTGATAATGAGCAACAAAATGATGGTTCTGATTCAAGTCAAAAGGAAGTACCTCCTTTTGACAATAATCAAATTTTTTTAATCCATCATACAATTCCACCCAAATGGTTTTCTAAAGTAAATATTATTGTTTGTCATGAGTTTGAATTTACTGGGATTGCTATGATTGATTTTGGATCGGATATGAATTGTATCCAAAAAGGAATAACTTGAATATTTAACATTAGAGGTAGAATTTTGGATTAACAAAGTTTTATTTTCTAATGTTTTCAAAATAACATTAGGGTTTAAATTAGTTTTTAACACACGATAATAAATACGATAAACTATGGAAAGAGGCTTACTGCCCTCTTCCATATCATAACCAGAGGTTAGAATATTTAAAGATAAAACTTTAAGAATATTATGATCATCCAGAGCAAGAGTTAAATCAAGAAAACAATCAAAATGAACAGGTCCACTAAATAAAGATGATTGAATCATACCAAGTATGCTAGTTTCAAATCTTTTGAATCTAGCATCTCTCAAGCAAAGGAGTATAGAAACCTTGATGCTTTTCCTCATAAGAGGCTTAACAACAACTTGAACACAACCAATATGCAAAAATTTGTATCCTTTTACCAGAAATTCTTGGATAAATTTTCTGTTAAATAGGCTACATTTTTCATGGGATTTGAAAATAGCATAGGTTTGTTCAACAGTTTCAACATTAAACTTAGTCTTAAAGACAAATTGAATCCAATTGGTTTTGTAAATAGATTTGACATCAATCTTGGGAATACTTCATTTATTGAAATCAATATTATCAGTTTCTTCAACAGAAAAATCTTCCTCATTGATCATATCAAGAGGTATGATAGATCTAGAAATAATACACGAATTAGATCTAAACATCCTATTCATCTTGTGATCAACCAAAGCCTAATATTAACACTTACTAATCATGTCTTTGTCTTGTTTCCTATTGTATTTCCCTTAGCCAACCGTCTACCTACTCATGCCTTAACGCTCTTCTAACAAACAGGCCTTACAGACTTGGTTCTCGGGATTCACTTGATGACTAAGCTGGCACCAATACGAGTAGGAATAGAACACAATTAAACAAGCAACAATGAAAGGAAAATGAGATTACTCAATGAATCAAAATGAATGGATATAAATCATCTAAGAAGTCAGAACGAGATGACTCTGTACCAAAAGGGGCAAAAGTAAATCAGATTAAATACCAGGACCAAATAACTGGAAGTAAATAATAATGAAAGCAGGACCAGATAACTGTAATCAAATAGATAGAAATAAATGAAAAATGAAAGTTGTGACGCCCCCAACCTCCGCTTGGGATAGAACGGAAACTTAAAGCATCAGGACATGTAACACAAGGTTACATACCCCCGTACATGACAATTAATATGCAATGTATCCTATAAGTGCAACTAGTAGTATGCAATAATCGCAGCGGAATAAGGATGATTAGTTATAACTCATGCCAGAATGGACTAAAAGCATCACAATAGTATTAATAACCATCATAAGTTCAAACTTAAGGATATCATTTCCTCAATAAAAAATACTTAATCCAAGTTCCATGGTTAGATCAACTATTTCATACGCTCTGAAGTATGAAAAGTTAATGCTTATGAGCATGAAAATTATTTTTAGTTTTTGTTCAAGGTCTGGCTCCTCTTCAACCATCTACATCTAGTAATCCATCATATTCATCCTCTACACCCTTTTCACAACTTCTATCATTTCGGGGGAAATGATAATAGTCCCACAAGGGGTGATATTTACTCGAAATTTCAGTAAGTTAAACAACCAATTTGCATAGAGATAAATTATGCATGAAGAATGATAAACACGAATTGCATGAAATGAAGAAAAATGTACAGGTGTCTCTCATCCAAATTCCTCAACATTTTTAGAAAAACCTTGATGCACTTTCGTCTTCAAAGAACATTTTCACTTTCTCATTCCAAAAACATGACATTTTGAAAAAGAGCATTTTATACCTCATTTCTTTCAAAAATATAACATTTCCTTGTTTATTAAAGTGATCATTAACATACGTTTGGTAGTAACACGGTTCCTCATATGCACCATGAGCACCTGCAGGTGACTATAGCACAACTCATGTTGACACTATGTCTTTGTCTACAGACATCGTTCTTAACGCATTGGTAATATAACATAATATCATTATAATATCATAACATATACACCCACCAGCGTTAGTTGTCATAACATATTAAGTTCGCTTCGGCGTTCTTTAAATAGAACCCATTTGAAACCCGTTGATTGTTCTTTGTCAACTCAGGGGTTACCACTCCATTCTTAAACACTTCAGAGTGGATATAGGAGTTTTACTAGGATAATTGCACATCTTAGCCTTTGGGGTCGTGAAAAATTCATTTTCATATTATGCTTAAAAAATGTGTTTAATGACGTGTGCATATACAGCAAATTTTTCAAGTAAAAATGGCATTTATAGATGCATTATGCTAAAATGGTAGAAATATTACTTGTCATGTAAATATACACTCAATGCATCATATAATATGATATTTTATGCTCAAAATGATAATTGAAACATGAATAAGGCATTTATCAATAATTTATAAATAAACTATTAAGGTGTAAGTTAGAAATCAACTTACAAACTTTTGGAGTAATTGAAAAATAATGTCGTAGTTGAACAAATCAAGTGTGTAATAGGTTAGGATTAATACTTCTGTGAGTGAGGTACAAAATCAAATGTTTCAAAAGTGATTATTTACAAAAATACCCTTAGACTCTCAAAAATTGCTGCTAGGGCCTTAAATTTTCACTAATTGCAAACGAATTTCAAATTTAATAAAAATTCATCAACTTCATATTTTTGGCATTCTAAAACCATCTATGCCCTTAGATTTTCAAAAATAAAAGTGAAATTTTTTCAAATGGTCCCAACCTGTGGCATGCACTTAGTTGATGCCTAAGTGTATGTTGAACTATTGGCCCCTATGTTTGCATGCATATGAGATTTTCTTTAATCACAAATAATCATTAACATATTTGATTACATAGTGAAGACTAATCCTCAAAAAATAGAGTTCATTCCAACACTTAATCATGTCTAAAATATTCTTAATCTCTACTCCATTCAAAACCGATCTATACTTGATGATCAAAACAAGATAGATCCAAAACCTATCATGACATGCCTTTAACCTCAATTTAAACCTTCCATAATTATGCTAGAAAAATAATAAATCATATAAAATTATGCTTAAGACATGTCATAGCTAAATTTTCACTTAAAATCATTTAATTATCCAAACTATCCCTTAATTAACCCGGTTTTGATTTAAGCATGAAAACCTTCCCAAAACTCACCCAAATTTCATACCAACACATGAAAACAAAGCTTGGCATGATAACTAAGATCAAAATCAATAAAAATTACAAATTTCATGGCCTTCCAAGCACTCAAGATAGCCTTACACAAGAACACTCAAGAACTCACCAAGAACTCACTCGGTTTTACTCTTTTGATCTCTAAGAGGGGGAAGTGCTCTTCAAGGTTCAAGAGGAAGCTTAGAGCTGAGGTGTGGAGGAAATGAGAGGGTGAGGGGGCCTTTTATAGGCAGCCAAAGGGAAGGGGACATTGGCTTTGGTCAAGGGGATTGATGGAAGATGGAGTATGAATCTGAAATTTCCAGATTTGCTTTCATCACTTTGTATCACTTGCACAGAATGAAATAATGCCCTAAACCACCATGATTTCACATCTATGGTTGCTACATTACTCCTATGGGAGCTGGACAGGTCAGGGGCAGAGGAGATGGGAGAAAAATCATCAAAACCACTTAAAGGGGCTAACTGGTTCAACTGATTTTTCCTTTGGCAGATTTTGATCATTGTCTTGACTAATATCTTTGAACCATCATCATGGTTGATTTGTGTAGAAATAAGGTCACTTCTTGAAAACTTTTTCTAGTGGTAGAGGGTGGAGAGTTGGTTGCCAATTGAATCATAAAGGTGCAGCCCGAAATAAGGTGATGCAATGGATGTGTTTGTTGAAATTTTCAAATTGTCTTCATTGGTTTGTGTCTTCTTGTGGAGTGAGAATAGTGGCATGAAACCACCATGATTCTTTTCCTATTGTGGCTACAATGGTCCTAAAGTGGTGGTCAGGTTGTGAGACATGATTTGTTTGACAAAAAAGTCATGAAATCTCCCCTTGCAACCAACGGGTTCACATTGCTTCCATTTGGTAGATTTTTATTGAGTTTTGGTTTTTGATTATTTTGGGTGGGAAAAACTGAGTTACAACCCTCATGATGGCATGGGACCACTTAAGGATTAGGTGGAGAAGGAGGTGGTGTAGGGTGGTGGCTTTAACCATGGCAGCTGGGTTGTTGAAACTCAACCAAAATAGTTTGCAATCAACTAACTTCCTAGGTGCAATCGATTTGGTGTTTTGAGTTGGTTTGATGCAACTAAATTCCTCCAAAGCTCAAACCATGTTTGTGAGGGCCTCATGAATTGTTAAATGACCATATTACCCTTGAGGACAAACCACAAAAATGTTGGGCCCAAAGGCAAAACAGTCCAAGCATTACAATGGATAATACTCAAAACCGATTGATGCAAGATTTGGTCTTGTTACGTCATTTTTCTTAATGACATGTGGAGTGGTTTAGCTAGGGTATTAACAGGGCCTAATCATGTTTTAATAGAGTGTTAACTTAATAAAATTTGAATTAAAAAGTTTAAGAAAATATTAAGCACAATTAAGCTTCAAAGCATGACTTAAAGTTCATTAACCTCAAGTATGATGGTTAATGACCTTAGTCAATTTTTAAAACTTAATTTGGGGTACTAAGGGTATGATTTGAGTTTAAGGAAATCAATAGTATGATGTATTGAGCTTTTAAATTGAATAGTAAAATAAACTCAAACATGGCCTTGGGCCAAGTGGGCTTAAAAGGGCCAAATGCGTGTGTGCATGGCTCATGGCTCATGGTTCTGGGTTTGAATGAGAGGGGCCTTATCACCAAATCTTTTTGGGTCAAAAAGGAACCTTAAGATTCACTAAAATGGACTTGAAAAGATTTGACTTGGCCTAATTGGGCCATGGGTCAAATTTATACTAAGCTTAGCCCAAAGGCCTTATGCCTTCCTCATGCTTAGGCCAAAGCTAATCTTGAATTCCTAAGTGCTTTTTTCAAGGCTACTTGGGCCAGACCCATGAGTGCTCTAAGGTCCTAAAAGCCTTACTAAATTTACTAACGGGCTTGCTTCTCTAATCCTTCATGCTTAATAAGTTGGGCCTAATACATTTGTGTCTCTCATAAGCTTTTATACCCAAAAAGCTTGGGCCCTTAGTAACCACTCTTTGGGCCTTCTCCAATTCCATCAAATATTTAACCCAAATTGCTTAGCTCATTAATGTGGCAACCATCCAATATGTCATGCGTCATTCCCTTATGGACCTCTTGGCATTGATCCTCAAAATAAGCACCAAAAACTCTCCAAATAATATCATGCTCCAAAATTTTCCTTTTTCCTCAAAAATACTAGCACTAGAATCTTCTAACAATTATTCTAAATCCAAAGTATAAGGTCCTCTTGCCAATTCAAATATCCAAAATTATTCTTATTCTAGAATAACTCAACTCCTAATTAACTAGAATTAAGGTTACTAAGGTCAAGGCCTAATGAGCTTTTTAGGCAAGGTGTTACAAAAGTAAGTACTAAGTAAGAGGAATAATATTTATTCAAAGTAAGACAACTTACAAAATATCAGGAAAGTATGAGAAATGGAATTCATATCGACTCAAAGGCGTAAGAATATTTTAGAGAAATAAGTGGTATGAAGGAGAGATGGGAGAAGAAGATGATGCCTCTTCTAAAGTCAGTTTCTCCTTTTATAGATCAAGGAGGCGTCTTTACAATTATTTCAACAGTAGTGAAGCACTAAAGCAAATAGTAGTAAAGCAAAACAAAAGTATCATAATCTTTTCAGTGCTCTTGCAATAACAATTATTGACCCACTCTCAGCGGCATTTGCGGGTGGGTAACTAGAATCTTGTCAGAAAAGCATCAGACAAATCAGATCTTTTCAGAGGCGGTAGTCTTTCGATAGTGCTTTCATCAGAGCAAGTTGTAGTTGCAGGAAAGTAAATCAATTGGCTTGTGCCTACAGATTAGTCATCCGATAGTCTTGGTTTCTTGGTTCTTTTAACTATGTTGCTGGATTCTACAAGAATATGAGAAAACATTGTCACCCACTCTTTGAGCGACTACGTTCCAACCCTCCTCCTTGGATTGATATTCATACTTCTCTTATTAAGCAAATTGAGACACACGTTAAAAATCTAGCATGTCTTGGAATTCATACTAATGCTTCTTTCAAAATTGTTGAAACAAATGCTTCTAACATTGGTTATGGTGCCATTCTAAATCAAATTATTTAACTAGACTCATGAACAAATTGTTCGTTTTCCTTATGGAGTTTGAAATACTGCATAAATTAATTATAGTACTATTAAAAAAGAAATTTTATATATATTATTATGCATTTCTAAGTTTCAAAGTGATTTAATAAATCAAAAATTCTTATTACGAATTGATTGCAGAAGTGATAAATATTTTTTAGAAAATAATGTTGAAAACATTACGTCTAAACATATTTTTGCCAGATGACAAACTATTTTAAATGTATTTAATTTTGATATTGAATATATTAAGGGAGATGAAAATTTCATTCATGATTTTCTCACTTGTGAATTTTTGCATAAATCATGAGTAAGAAAAAAGACAATGGAAAAGTTTTTACTCCCCCTTAAATTCCCGATAACAGGCTTGTGAAACATGAACCTACTACTCCCTTAGATATTGCTAGCAAGTTTACTACTCTTGGTAGTATTCCTATTATTAAACCTGCTTCATTTTCATCTACTCTCAGTACACTTTATGACCCTTATGCTAAGCCTGTTACTTCTACCCGATATTACCCTACTTCAAAAATGAAATATATTAAAAACCTCCAATATTACGGGAAAGTAAATCTATTGGCTTATGCCTACAAATTAGTCATCTGATAGCCTTGGAGTGTCTTCTGAATCATGTCCAAATATATTACTATAAGATTACTAACAGAAGCTTCAGAGAATGTTTCTGATGCAGCATCAGAATTGTTATCATCATCCTGTAAGGACTTCTTCAACAAATAAATCAAATCATTTTTCTTAAGTCCTTAGAGTAGGTTCTTCTCCTTGGATTTAGAGGATTTTTTGGACTTACCAGTTTTAGCAGAAGTAGCAAGTTTATGTTTGTCAAAAGTAGTAGCCTGATTAGTTAGATATTTGGGCAAAGCCAATTGTTTAACAGGTAGAAATTCCTCAATATTCTTTAGATCTGGAACAGTTTGAGGAAAATATCAAACAACATGATCAATGACATCTTGCGTGTGGGGATATCTGTTCCACCACTTGATGAACCAATGACAAATCAATATATCATCATTCTGATCATAACTCCATTTTAGTATCTAATGAACTTTGTATTTTTAGCAAAAATGGAGAAAGTATGGGAATTTTTTATTATATCGATCAATTTTGAAGACTGTAACAAAACAATTAATAGCCTTTGAAGTTTGTGAGGAAATACTTTAGGAATAAGGCCAAATTGGTGCCACTATCTCTGGAGCCAAAGCAGAAAATTAGTCTTGAAATTTTTATCAAAATTAAGAAACCACGAGTGTCATCTCTAAGGTTTGAAACAATGTGGACTTGAATTAGGCATCGATGTAATCATAGTAGCATTAAACAATGTTAGAATGAAGGAGTTTTTTCGAAGTATAGGGATGAGTTTCCCTTTTTTTTCTTTTTGCAGTAACAATATTTAATATGTAAGCACTGCGATAAATCAGTTTGATTTTATCATTTTTATACAAAATGAGTTTAATAATAAGAGATTCTGTTGGTACCAGGATAACATAATATATATATAATAGTATTTAATTAATTTAGTAATGCTTGCCTAGACAGTAATTCTTGAGATCATTCTCTCATGCACGTACGTTACATGCAATATTGCAATTAGGTTAGGTTTGAAGAGTAAAATGAGAATTTTTAATTTTAGATGAAAGTTTAAAATATTATATTTTAATATTATTATTGTTTTGAAAATTGAAAAAATTCAATTAGAATTTGAAAAAGTTAAATTATTTATTATATTTTATATAAAAATTTAAAAAAATTATAATAATGAGATAAAAATTTTATGTTTGAACTTAGTTACTAAAAATAACCTAAGTCGACTCAATCCTGAAAGTACTGCACGTATGGTTGCAGGAGCATTTTATTGAGCCAATATATTATATGCAGGATGTATAAAAACTACCTCTTTTTATACATAGCGTGAAATTAATAGCACAACAAAACAGACCTGACCAATTAATGCAACCGGAAAATCAATAACTCTCTGAAAATTCCTACCTACTCTCCAATTCAGAACTTCATTGATCATTGGAAGTATTCACTAATACAAATTTTATTTTTGATATTTTTTTAATATATTTAAATATTTTAAAAAATAAAAAAATACATCAATACAAAAAATACATCAATACATTAATAATAACTTTTTTAATAAATAAATAAAAAAAATTAAAAATAAAAATTAAATTTATAAACGGTCAAAATGATGCGAAAAAATAAAACCGTATAATAGCATTATCCTTAATTATATATAAATCCAGCCTGATCCACCAACGTATTTATTCATCTCCATTTTTCACCCTGTTAACTGATCATTACTCGATGATCTGTTACTGATCGCCATCCATCCCAGTCTGAGTATCGATATTCCCGTCGTCACTACCATTTTCTTCATCGCCCCCTTTGGTTTCATCCTCGTCGGACGATAACGGCACCAGCCAACATGTTCCATGCAAGTGCCCATTCACACACACGAAATACTCCAAGCCCCATCGTGCGAGCCTAGCCGCCTTGCTGCGCTCTTGGGCACCAACCGAGCCGTCGTCATGCTCCACACGCGAGCCCCGCAATAAGGACACTTCACTCTGTCCTCAAGCGCCGCCTGCCTTCCGATCAAGCTCGCCCTCGTCGTCGACCTGGTGAATCCCTTGAATACGCCTCTGTAAATCCCCAGGAGATCATCTTCCTTGTCGCCCGTAGTGGGATGCTCGCACGGGTCACTCACGTACAACAAATCTCCCCGACACTTCTTGCTCAAGAAGCTCCGGCCCGAGGTTTTCGAAAACCGAGTGACCTTAACGAAGTGACCCGGCGAGGGCTGATTCAACTTGAAATGCCGCGTTGACTCGCAACCACAGCAGAAGAACATTAGCTTCGCAAGCGCGTGCCACCCGCCACAGAACCGACCGTGGGCCGAACCATTGGCCAATGTGGCCACCATGCGCGGTGCCCGGTACACGCAGAGCCCGCGCCAGAGCACACGCTCCGCTATGGCTCGGAGCTTCCGATTGACCGAAGAGGTCAGGCAGAGAGTTTGAACGTCCCATTCGATGGTCTTGAAGAGGAGGACGAGAATACTATCATTGAGTATGCCGGACTCAGGTGACTCGGACCCTTGACCCGGCGGGTAATTTGATTTGAGGCGCTGGCTCCGACTCATTGCGACATCGCCGGAGTTTCAGGGCATCTCCGCGCATGGATATAAACATGTGTCCAAGTATGACGCGTGCCGTGCAGGGAAATGGCCGGCAAAAGTGTAATAGATTCCGCTTTTTGAATAGGTAGCGTGTCGTGTTACGATTGGGGAGAGGACGCGTGTAGGTATTTATTGCTGAACCTGCCGTGATAGAAATTCGAAGAATAACATCACACGTGTCTCGTTGGGAAGGGCCAAGGCTCGAAATATCTTTTTGATGGCTCAAAAGTACCCAAGGTCCATCCTACGTGTCTGACTCGTTTTCTTTTTGACACGAGTCCGACGGAATTTCTTTTTATTATTTTAATTTTATTCCATCTGGGCTAATAATGGTTCCACACGTGGATAAGGCCAAGGCTAGACACGTGGTGAGGGGAACCAAAAGAATTACCAATTGGAAAATTAAAAAACCCAATTTAAAAAAACAAGAAGTGTGTTTCTATCAAGATTGATAAAAACATGCCAAGATTAATATATATATATATATATACACAAGTCACAACATATATAAAATAAAAATTAAGTGGTTTAAATTTAGAGTTGAGTTGAGATAGTTTGTTAATAGTAAAATAAAATATTGTTAAAATATTATTTTTTAATATTATTATTATTTTGAGATTTGAAAAAATTGAATTGTTTATTATATTTTGAGTGAAAATTTGAAAAAATAATGATAAGATGAGATGAGTTAAGGTAAATTTTGAATTCAAAGTTAGTTTTCAAAAATTTTTACAAAAATATTTATTTTTTCATAATAATAATTTGGAGGAAGAAGCCCCTCTTGTCTCCTCTATTGACGGATTGACCACTCTTGACATGATAAGTCGGTATCATGTTATCATTTTTTGTCAATAGCTTAACAAATATAAACATATAACTATTTTACAATCTATATAGAATTAAAACCGACTCCTATAAAATACATGGGGAAAAGGCCAAAGGGACCTATTTATAACGTGTTGACTATCTCATAAATATATATTATTAATTTTCATACTTTGGGTGAACCAAATGGCTTACAAAAATTTTCCCTAATTTTTTTAATATATTTTCAATTTATTAATTAATTTAATAAGTTAATCAAATTATTTAAGTTAGAATAATGATAAATGATATTTGCAGTCGAGGAGTGCACAAGCACCACACAATCTCTTTGAAAAAAGAGAATAAATATGGAGCCAACATAAAAAAATAATAATTTTTTAATAGTAAACCTTACTTTTTTTTCAAAACGATTGTGCTACGCTTATGTACTCCACGACTTTATGTAGCATTACTCTAGAATAATAAACCCCAATGGTTTTATTTTTTAAAATAACTATTCAACTTCTTTTTTTCTAAATTTAACTATTTTAGTTTCTTAACTTAATTAATCTACAAAATTTATCGAGAAATTTAGAAGGATTGATATTTTTTATTTCTTTGTTTTAGAATTAGCATGATTAGATCATAGAGGACTTTAATTTCTCAACTCGAATACATATCAAGATTATTTTAGGTCGAAAAATGATGGATGCAGGGGACTTGAAGAACACCATTGCGCATGAAAAACTGGCAGGATCCATGTGAAAAATGATACGGTGTGTTTCAAGTGTGAAGTCTAAAAGGTGCATTTTGCCATCTCCTCTCCATTCGGATTCCATTCGTCTATTCTCACTCTCCTCCATCTCCCCCCTTCATCTTCAAAGCTTCCCGAGACTCGAGATGGGTTTCTGAACCCTAACCTCCGCCATCTCCTTTATCTTGCGATCCGATCGAGATGGGTTTCTGAACATTACTGGAAGTGTTCGACATGCACAAACTCCCATTTTCATTGATCCTGGCAAGGTACTCTCTCTCTAGATTCAATTTCGTTTTATTGTATTTTTTCACCAATCACTCCTTTTGCTGGAGTTTTTTTTTACAAGGGCTCCATTACAATGGGATCAACCCTGGGCGATGATGACCTTCATGTCAGGATGACCCTAATTATGGGTTGGGAAATTTGTCAAAAGGAGATGCTTGACCATTTTTGGGTCTTCCCATGCATGGAACATGTGTGTCTTCATAATGTTATATCATTTATACAATCAAGCTTGCTTGATAAAATTAATGATCTTAGAGAAATGTATTCTGTTGGAGCGAAGTTATTTAGGAATGGTTGGTTGTTTTCTAGGGAATGTTTGGACCTATACTTGTAATCAATATTTTCCTATATGACACACACTTGTAATCATTTTTTTCCTAGATTCTTTTTAATCTTGGTCTTTCATCAAAACTTCTTTTTGTCACGTGTTTTGGATTGGGATGTGTTCCATTTACTTCTTCTTTTTCCCCTTTGATTTCCTAGTTATCTTGGGGAATTTTGTTTTGGGTCTGGAAAAATTCAAAATATGTTTGTTGTGGACGTGTTTCACTGCCACCACCTTACGATCAGCTGCAATCAAAAAGTAGAGAGCTCGGGGGTTCGAGGGAATGCCTCTGATGCCTAAATCAGTGACCTTTTAGCTAATAATAATAACAATCAACTTGAATCTCCCTACTTACCTAGATTCCTCATTTATATAGAGTTCCATGAGTTATCTTTATTCTCTTATCGGATAATGGTTATTCTTTAATCGAATTCAAATTTAGAGATGAGGATTCATCTTTTAGCAAATTTGAATGATAGCCTCCTTTATCTTTTGCCACTGACTGGATAGTTAACCAGTCGGTATTGGCTATGGGTTGGGTTCCCTTGGTTTTGAGCTGGGCCTCTCGGTAATGACATAGGCTTTGGTCATAAGTAAAGGCCCAGTCTCACCTTATGGGTTAACAAGTCAGGATGTCCTCTCCAGTTACCCCACGAAGTCTCATTGCGCATGGCGTGATGGGACTTGATTGTAGGTGTTGTTTCCCTTTTCAAGGTGTGACAGTGCACCGTTTCACTTCCCCCCTCGGGCACGTCAACCGTCACTTCATTTCAACTCCTATTTAATGCTCATTTTCCCTCTTCTTTTGGTCTTCTGCCTTGTTCACGTTTCTTGCCTTCTTCTTCTCCAAGTTCTTGCCTTTTTCTTCTCTGAGTCCTTGCCTCCTTCTCTTGCGATTTTCTTCATTCTTCTATGGCTTCCTCTTCTTCCAAGGGTAAGGCAGTGGTTTTTGCTCTAGACTCTTCTCCACCACGCGGCTCCCCTCCCTGAATTGCCATTGCTCCCCCAGCTTCCATTTTTGTGGGTTCTCGTTGGTCTTCAATCATCACTTCGCGTGAACTGGAGAATGCCCGAAACAATTTCAACATACCTGACTATCAAATTGAAAGTTCTGACCCCAATCAGAAAGCTATCGACGCCAAAGGTATGTCGTCTTTGTTGCCCTCTATTTTGATATGTTCACCATGGGGCTTTGATTGCCCTTCGTACACCCAGTTCTCAATGTGTTAGATGTCTTAGGGCTTGCTCCGGCTCAGTTGGTGCCTAATGCTTGGAGGATTTTGATGGCCTGCTGTATTTTGTGGTGAAAGGTGCTGGAACACGTAGGCGATGAATACCCAAACCTAACAGCCTGTAAGTTTTTGTCCCTTCATGGGTTTAGGCATTTGGAGGGGAATCTTTATAGTTTTAGAGCCCATCGGATCTTGGTTGATTTAAAGTATAGGTATTCGCATGTAAAGGACTGGAAAAATAAAATTTTCCTTATTATTGGCTCTAGTTGGGAATTTTTCGTCAATGAAGCTCATACTCGGGAATTTTCTATTAAAGCATGCTAGTCTCCTATCCCCAATGAGGATGACTTCGAAGTGATTCTTTCCCCATGTGAGAAAGCCTGTGTTAGGCTGGTGGAGTCCTGGGCTCAGGCTCATCCCAAATTGTGCCTCTTGGATGTGCTTTTATCCCCCAGTAATATTAAGAAGTTCTTGATTGTCCTCAATCAGGCCCACATTTCAAGGCGTGAGTTTTTGGGTGCTCCCTCGCTGGCGGGCGATTTGAGAAAGAAAAAAGGTCCTCGCATAGGTGGTAAGAAACAAAGAAATGTTAAAAAAGCTCGTATCTCAACTCGTTCAAATGAATCTATTTCATCCAAAAGTGGTTCCTTCCCTCGGTGTTAGGCGGTGGTGTAAAATTGGTACCTCCCCCAAAAATATAGAGTGGGGCATCACTTCCGGCCATTGGCACTATTAAGTTGAGTTCTTCTCAAGAGTTGTCGAGTAAAACCACCTCCCAGGAAGGTGGAAGCACCAAGTTGGCCATTTCTCGGGAGGAACCAAGTGTTATGGCCACCTCCGTGGATCCACCACCTCTTTCTCTATATGATGTCATGTCTCTGGTCGAGGAAGATTTCGAAGACAGAATCGCCGCAGAGGCGGCCACCGAAGCTGCTGCTGAAGATTTCCCGCAGCAAGGTAATAATACTCCAGTGGAAGAGGATATTCTTATTTTGAATCCCGACCTTCTTACAACACCTCCTTCTATGTCTACGAGCTTCCCGCCCTTTATGGCTTCAATGCCTCTACTGATTTTTCCCCCGCCAATCATTTTCGTGCCCTCCAATTTCCTTCAGAACCTCCTCAGTTGGAGCAGGGCGAGGAGGGGAGTGTTGAAGAGTTAGCTGCAGTGTTTAGTTCCCCCTTTGCCTTGACGACTTCGGGTGGGTTACTCATGACTTGCCCTTTGTGTTTTCAGCCCTCTCCTTCGTCAGTGGCAGTAGGTTTTCGATTCCTTCACCACCATTCAGTGTTTCTCCTCGAGGAAGTGGTGAGCCATCTTTGACAGCTCCTGAGGAGAATCTCGGGATTGATCAGGCTGTACCCTGCCAAGATGAAACTGGTGATATGGCGAAGGCCAAAAACTGCTCGGGTCCTCCTGTTAGTGCTCCCTTGTTTATTCCGATTGAAGTTGCTTTTTCTCAAGAGGATTTTGCTACTGCATCCTTGCCGGCCATCAACCCGAGAGGTTCCTCAAGTTCTCATACGGTAATTTCCCAAGCATCCCTACATACTCGCCAAGCAGAGGTCATCAATGCCTTTGTCCAACAGCTTCGTAGTGTTTTTGCGCCAGTATTCCCTTGGTGCTCGTTCTCCTTTTACTTAATGCTTTGGTCATTAGTTCTAAAGAACATATTTTAAATGCATTCTCCTTTTATTTTATTTTTTTAGGAAGTTGATCACCTGGCCGCTGACTTGGTGGATGATAGGATACACTTGGAGAATGAGAAAAACCAATTGGCCAACGAGTTGGCCCAACTTGAGGCTCATTCCCATTCATCTGATGGCGAGATGGTTACCCTTTGTGCCCACGTTGCTTCACTCCAGGAGGAGTTGGCGATTTCTGAGTGGATGCTGATCATTACCGTTAAGAGGTAGTAGCAATCGGGAAAGACCTGGATGACCTTGCCACTCTCCTAAATCAAGTAGAAGGAGTCGTGCAGGAAAAGGAAAAATTAGTTGCTCAGGCAGAGGCTTTTCAGAAGGAATGAGATGAGTTGGTTGTTCAGGTGGAGCATGCCTTGAAAGAGCGAGATGGCTTCACCACCAGCTTTGATCATGCGAAGCTAGAGATTGAAGAATTAGCCAAGTCTAAGTCCAATTATGCTTCTCGCATGGCCTCTCTCAGAGATGAACAAAGGGAGCTACTTATAAAGCTGGGGGCAGCCGAAGGGATGAAAACTGAAGCTGAGAAAAACTTGGCCGAGGTGAAGGGCCTTCTAAAAAACAGCGACTGTCAATATCTTCAGCTTGACAAAGTTGTTAAATCTGCCAAGAAAAAATTACTATTTTGGAGCGTCGATTGGCTGACTTGGGCCCTGCCTTAGAGAGTTCTCAGAATAACCTTAATCAGGTTCTTCTCTAGTTGGCTGCCACCCCCAGAATTCGATTACGAGCCCAGGATATAGGTTTTAAGTTGGGTGTCAAACAACTCTGTGAGCTCCTTCTTCGGGAACCTACAACGAATCTGCATACTCTGGATTGGAAGTCTCATCAGGTGAGTGAGGTTACCCTTCATTTTTTTGACGCCCTCGGCCAAGCTAAGATGCTTGGAGCTTCTGCATCCCCATCGAGATTTGTTTTTTATTTTGTTTTTGAAGCTTTGTACATAACATAACTTTGTAAGTCATTTTGAGGCTTTTTAACTTTGCTTATTGGTTGTGAAGTATTTATTACTGTTTCTTGGTGACCTGCATCATGACATCAACATATGTTATTCATACCTTAGGTATTAGCTTTATGTCGTTTACAATTTCGAGTATTACGTCGCCTATCAGCGGGGAATTTCCTCAATCGTTTTAACCTTTTTAGGCTAGTGGGAAAGTTCCTCGACCACGTCGTCTGCTGGTGAGAAGGTGTTAATCGAGAGATACCCTTGACCGTTTTAACCTTTAAGTATTAGGTTCGTGGGAGAGTTCCACAACCACGTTGCCTTCTGGCGAGAAGGTGTTAACGGGAGATGCCTTCAACCGTTTAACCTTTTAAATTTTTAGGCTCGTGGGAGAGTTCCTCGACCACGTCGCCTTCTAGTGAGAAAGTGTTAACGGGAGATGCCCTCGACCATTTTAACCTTTTAAGTTTTTAGGTTCGTGGGAGAGTTCCTCAACCACACACCTTTTAATGGGAGATGTTCTCGACCATTTTAACCTTTTAAGTTTTTAGGCTCATAGAAGAGTTTCTCGACCACGTCACCTTCTGGCGAGAAGGTGTTAACGGGAGATGCTCTCGACCATTTTAACCTTTTAATTTTTTTGCCTCGTGGGAGAGTTCCTCAACCACGTCACCTTCTAGTGAGAAGGTGTTAACGGTAGATACCTTCGACCATTTTAACCTTTTAAGTTTTTAGGCTCGTGGAAAAGTTTCTCGACCACATCGTCTTCTGACGAGAAAGTGTTAATGAGATATGCCCTCGACCATTTTAACCTTTTAAGTTTTTGAGCTCGTGAGAGAGTTCCTCGACCACATCGCCTTCTAGCGAGAAGGTGTTAACAGGAGATGCCCTCAACCATTTTAACCTTTAAGTATTAGGTTCGTGGGAGAGTTTATTGACCACGTCACCTTCTGGCGAGAAGGTGTTAATGGGAGATGCCTTAGACCGTTTTAACCTTTTAAGTTTTTAGGCTCATGGGAGAGTTCCTCTACCACGTCACCTACTGTAGAGGAATCCCTTGTTTTGGGTTGTTACAAGAATTAATAAGAAATCAATGAAATACGAATTTCTAGAATGTCGCTATTTTATTATTGGAAATAGACAAATAAATTGATGAATCAGTTTTTTACATATCTTTCCCTTAGGCGTAATATTTTCGTAAATGTTTTACGTTTCATGGGTGGGGCAATGCACGCCCTGTGGTGTCTTTGAGATGGTAAGTCCCTGGCTTGTGGCATGCAGCCACGACATAAGAGCCTTCCCATCGAGGGCCAAACTTTCTTTCTTCTCCCGTGGTGACACCGGTCTCTTTTAGAACTAAATCACTGATTTTGAAAGATCTAGGTCTTACTTTTCTATTGAAATATTGTTAAGCCTTTCTTTTAGAAGCTGCAACTCTGGCTTCTACATCCATTCTTATTTCCTCCAACAGATCTAAGTTTTCTTCCAATCTTGTCACGTTTGTTTCTGGGTCGAAGTTTTCTCTTCTGTGGCTTGGTAACCCCACTTCTACAGGAATCATGGCCTCGCTTCTGTAAGCTAGCACAAAAGGTGTTTCTCCTGTTGAAGTTTTTGGAGTAGTTCTGTAAGCCCAAAAGGTTTCTAGGAGTTCATCGGCCCATACTCCATTTTTGTTGCCCATCTTCTTTTTCAATATTCCTATGATAGTTTTATTGGTTGCTTCGACCTACCCGTTCGCCTGAGGATGACCTAGGGAAGAGTACTTGACTTCGATTCCTAGCTCTGCACACCATTGGCGATAATGTTCGGAATTAAACTATCTTCCTTTATAAAAAATGATACATTGAGGAATCTCGAATCTGCACACCACTGCCTTCCACAAGAACTTTGTCACACTTTAGGCGGTTATGGTAGCCATCACCTTAGCCTCTTCCCACTTTGTAAAGTAATCAACGGCTACGATGATAAACTTAGTTCCTCCTTTGCTAGGGGGCATAGGGCCTACCAAGTCTACTTCCCATTGGGAGAATAGCCATGGGGACGTTATGGATCGCAGCTCTTCAGGAGGTGCACCTGGGATTGGTGCATGAACCTGGCACTAGACGCACTTTTTCGCGAATTCCTTCGCATCTTTGAGTATGTTTGGCCAATAGTACCCTGCCCTTAAATCTTTGCAGTGAGTGATCGTCCTTTTGAATGACTCCTGCAAATCCCCTCTTGTATTTCTTTTCATCACGTACTCCACTTCCTCCTTTGTTATACATCGTAATAATGGGTTTGAAAAATCCCGTCTGTAGAGCACTCCATCGACTATGATAAACCCGGTTGCCCTGCTTCTTAACTTTCTCGCCTTTGCTGGAGATGGGGGGAAATCGTCTGTCTCCAAATACTTTTTATTTCATCCGCCCATCCTGGTGTACTTTCTCCTATTTGCAAGCTTTCTTCTTCCACTGCTGGACTAGCCATCATTCGTAATTCAACCTTCCATGGCAGTGCTACTTCTTGCTTTGCTGAGGCTGCACGCACCAATCAGTCAGCTTTAAAATTGTCTCCTCAAGGTATCTTCTTGATTCAAAAGTATTTGAGGCCTTTGCTCTACTCCTAGACTTGGTGAAGGTATTTTATTAGCTTGGATCCCCTCGCCAAATACTTTCCTGTGATTTGCCTGACTACTACCTGTGAATCGGCTTTCATCTCGACTTCCTCACCTCCTAATACTCTCGTGATTGCCACACCGGTGAATACTGCTTCATATTCAACTTCGTTGTTTGTCACTTTGAACTCCAATCGTACTATATGGTACGACTCTTTCCCATCACTCATTACTATGTACACATCGACTCCTCCTCTTGCTCGGCAGGCTGATCCATCTACATATATTTGCCATGGATTCTTCTCAGGTGGTTTATGGACATCTTATCTGAAATTTAAAAATTCTGCTACAAAATTGGCTAATATCTGTCCTTTCACAGCTCTTTTGGTATGTAGCTGATGTCATACTCACTTAACTCAATTGACCATTTGACCAGTCATCCCTAGGTGTCTGATTTCTGCAAAACCTTTTGTAAAGGTGACGAGGTGATTACTTTTATTGAATGGGCTTGGAAATAAGGTCGTAATCGCCTTGCTGCTACTAGTACATCAAAGGCGACCAACTCAACCTTTGGATATCTGGCCTCTGCTCCTCTCAACACCTTGCTTATGTAATACACCGGCTTTTGCTCCTTCCCCTCCTCTTGTACCAATGCAGCTGACACGCGTCTGGAGTCACTGCTAAGTACAACAATAATGGCTATCCTGGCTTGGTGTGACTGAACAATGGTGACTTAACCAAATATTTCTTTGACTGGGTAATGCTTCATCACACTTGGCATCCCACTCTTGTGCCTACTTAAGCACCTGAAAGAAAGGAAGATATTTATCCGTTGATCGGGATACAAACCTGTTAAGAGCTGTAATCTTGCTTGCAAGTTTCTGTACTTTGTTCGAGTTCGTGGGCTACTTCATCTCTAATATTTCTCTGAGTTTCTAGGGATTTGCTTCAATTCCTCTCTCTGACACCATAAAATCGAGACATTTTCCCGAATGCGCATTTCGTTGGGTCGAGCTTCATTTGGTACCAACGCAAAACCTGAAAAGCCTCCCTAAGGTCTTCTACTTGTTGGTCAAACTTCATTCTTTTCACTAGTAGATCATTGACATACACTTCCATGCTTCTTCCGAAACATTTTTTTCACCAGCCTTTGGTAAGTTGCCCCAACTTTCTTCAAGCCGAAAGGCATCACCTTATAGCAGTATAATCCTCGCTCAGTTATAAAAAGTAGTTTTCTCTAGATTAGCCTCCTTCATCTTGATTTGGTTGTATCCTGAATAGACATCCATAAAACTTAACATCTTATGACCTGTTGTTGGGTTTACTATCAGATCTATCCGCGGTAGTGGAAAACTGTCTTTTGGGCAAGACTTATTGAGATTAGTGAAATCTACACGCATTCACCACTTCCCATTGGACTTCTTTACCAATACCACGTTGGAAAACAACTTTGGATACTGTGCTTCTTTGATAAATCCAGCTGTTAATTACCGATCCACCTCCTATGCGATTGCTTTGTACTTCTCGGTGCTGAAGTTTCTCATTTTTTGCTTTACTGGGCGCGCTTTTGGGTTTACATTTAACTTGTGTTCGATGACCTCCTCGCCTATCCCGGACATATCTTTATGACTCCATGCGAATACATCTTTATGGTCTAGAAGGAAATCTATTATTTCTTGTCTTTCCTCCTGTGCCAATTTAGTCCCGATCTTTACATGGCTCTCAGGATGATTCTGCTCAAGAGTGACCAACTCCAGGGGCTCATCTGCCTCCCTATGATTTAGACCATTCTCATCTCTAGTCTCTAGCTCCATCATCATTACCTGGGGTCCTAGGCCAGAGGATCGTGTGTTCTTCAGTATCCACAACGTTGACCTCTCTTTGACCCTATCTGAGTTCTTATACATAACATTCTCTGGCTAAAACCTGCTTGCCACACACCTCACCTAATCCAGCTCTCGTTGGGAACTTCATCTTTAGATTATAAGTCGAGGTGATAACCTTTAATGCATTCAACGTTGGTTGCTCAATGATCGCATTATATGCTGACCGAGTTCTCATTACTAAAAACCCAGTCATTACTGTGGCGACATAAGGGTCTACGCTTACAGATATTGGCAATGTAATGGACCCCATCGGTTGCACCGCATCTCCATTGAACCCTTTCAACGTAGTTGGTGTCGGTTTCAACTGATCTTCGCCGATTCCCATTTTGCTGAAAGCGTTTGAGAATAGAATATTCGTCAAACTTCCATTATCAATTAATATTCTCCACTAGTGGTAAAATTTTCTACCAGCATTGTTACTACCAAAGCATTATCATGGAAATATACAACCTCCTCGGCAATTCTTGTCGCCGAAAGATATCGTGGGGGACACCTGTACCTGGGGCTGTTTGACGGGTCTCTCTACATTATAAACTTCTTCGTATCTTACTCATCTTGCGTAGGCCTTTCTTCCTGAGGAAGTTGGGCCACCCCTGCATATCCACTGGCAATCGTGTGTATCTCACCCAAAGGTGGGTTTCTGCAGTTTTCATTTGCTCTTGCTCTTCGGTCCCAAGGTTCATTTGACCTCCTCTCCCTTTCTGGTAATTCCCGTTGCCTAGGGCTCTTACTTCTTCATTTTTTGTGCTCAATTTTTCTTTCGTTCGTATGCCATGGAGGGGTGATGTTTTGGGCGATCAAGCGTTCTAACTCGCCACTGCCCCTCATCTCTTCTAGTTTTCCTTTCAAGTTGTAGTAGTCTTCAATTTTGTGTCCCCTTATTTTGTGATAAGTGCAATACTTCTCGGTTTGTCGCTTGTTATCATTGATTGTTTCTTCTTCCTTTGTTTTTTCAGAGTAGTGCACAAAACCACCAGTATGCCTTCTTAAGTTACTATCCCACCTTGACTCTTGTTGGTCTCTTTTTGCCTTTTGACCTCCATCTCGGTCTTTCATTTGTCCTCCTTTCAGTTCCCGTTCACTCCTTCTTTCCGGTTAGGTGGTTAAGACAATCAAGGTGTCTGCAGCATTAACAAAATCATCAGCTCTGTCCATGAACTCTCGTAAAGTGGTAGGAGTTTTTCGGGCCATCTCGGCCATAAAATGGCTCATTGGCCAAATACTTCCCTGCAATGTTGCCAACATGATTTTCTCGTCTTGATTGTCGGCTATCATCTTCTCTTTATTGAAATGTGTCAAATATGCTTTCAAACTTTCATCCTCTCGCCGATCCCTTTAAAGTCAAAGGGAAAGTTCGGCACACCATCTCCCCCGGGAATCCGTGAAGCGTCATATGGACTTTGAAAGTCTCAAGGTGCTCCACGGGATCTTTTGAGCCATCATACATATCTATCGACGGGACTTTAAACTTTGCATGCAGAGGCATCGTCATAATTTCTATAGAGAATGGTAGATTTATGCTGGACAATAACTGATCGACCGAAGAGGACGTCCCTATCTTTTTGGCCATTTCCTCATACTTATCCATCAAGCTACGTACGTCGTGGTGCAACTTTTTTGCTTCGTCATCCTCCTGATGGCCTCTGCCAGCACTGTTTGCCTCCACTTCTACCCTGTCAGCCTGACTGGGCGTAGCATCCTCGCCTGACAGCCTGTTTCATGACTTGAGAGTCTCATTTTCCTTCTGCAGTGAATCCACTTCTGTGAAAAGTTTCTTTATTATTTCTTACATTTCTGCAAGTTTCTCCTTGATCTCTAGTTGCTTGAGTCCAAGTGGTGATGGGCATGTGAAAAGCATGTTAAACATGAGACTTAGGAAATTCCACAAACGACGCCAACTGTTATGGACGTGTTTCACCGACACCACCTCACGATCACTTGCAATCAAAGAGTAGAGAGCTCGGGGGTTTGAGGGAACGCCTTTGATGCCTAAGTCAGTGACTTTTTAGCAAATAATAATAACAATCAACTTGAATACCCCTACTTACCTGGATTCCTCCTTTATATAGAGCTTCATGAGTTATCTTTATTCTCTTATTGGATAATGGTTATCCTTTATTCAAATTCAAATTTAGAGATTAGGGTTCATCTTTTAGCAAATTTGAATGATAGCCTCCTCTATCTTTTGCTACTGGCTAGATAGTTATCCAATCGGTATTGGCTATGGGCTGGGTTCCCTTGGTATTGAGCTAGGCTTCTTGGTTATGACACAAGCTTTGGTCACAAGTAAGGGCCTAGGCCCACCTTGGGGGCTAATTAGTCGGGATGTCCTCTCCAATGTCTTTTAGCTAGTTACCTGAGAAAACTTCTTTTTTTTCTTTAGTCTGTTATGGATCCTAATGTAATTGGAACATGTATGCTGTAACCATTAGCTTTACCAATCCTAAGATCAAATATATTCACGGGGATTGATAGAAGAGTGAAAATTTAATCATTAAGTTGATTTATTTCTGGTTTCTTTTACTTGTATTTTTGCACCTCTTCTTCAAGGCAGAAAGTGCTAGTTTCATTTAGCTTATGGGTGTCCTAATCATGCATATATTTCAATTATTTTTCAAAAAAAAAATCTGACTTTTTTTGGTTTTGTTTTTTTTTTTTTTCTTTTTTGGGAAAAGAAATATGTGCTAATCATCTTTTCTCATATTCCCTCTATTTAAGCTACTTTCTTGCAGTATGATTTTTGTTAACTCCTGGTAGATGTTGTTATGCATGATTCATTGTTTAAACACAATGATTTTTTTTTTCTTTTGGACGTTTCAGTGCTGGCAGAGATGACGTCAACGCAAACGACTGTGTTAGGGACCCCGGTCCTGTCCTTAAACACTAAGTCCACGAGCTCGCTTTGGTGATGATGGTGACCGAGTGTCAAGCCTTATTGCTTGGCCTTGCACGAATGATGGTAATAATGGGTTCTTAGGTTGGTGAAGATGTGGTGTTTAGTGATGGAAAAGATGAAGATGATGATGAGTTTGGGTGATCTAAGTGATGGTTTTGGTGTGTTTGATGCAATGTGGAATGGCTAGAAGGTTGCCCTTGATGTTGGGACAACTTGGATGAAGATTAGGGTTGGTATGGTGAAGATAGGCTAGGGTTTGGATGGTGGCTATGGGGAATTTCGAGATTGGAAGAGTTGGACTAGGGTTGGAGTGTAAGATGAGTTGCTAGGGTTTGGAAGAGATGTGGATGAGTGGGATTAAGGTTTGGGAGATGGAAGATAGGTTTAGGGTTTGGATGAGGTGGCTAGGGTTTGAGTTGTAAGATGGATTAGGGTTTGGAATTAGGGCAAGAGTGTTGGGCGGTTAGGGTTTGGTGTGTAGGATGAGATGCTAGGGATGGAAGGATGTGGTTGGATGAGACTAGGACTCCTTGATTGATGAGTCACTTTGGGAAAGATGGGGATTAGGTTAAAGATGATGATGAGTTGTGTTTGAATGGGTCGAGGGTTGTTCCTTGAGTTTAGGGATTTGGAGATGGAAGATGGGATTTGAATATGGCAAGATTGGATGATAGTCTTTGATTGATTTGAATGATTCTATGGAATGAGTGATTTGAGGGATTGGATATGGAAGATGAGATTTAATTATGGTAAGATAAGAAGGGTATGATTTGAATATGGCAAGAGGTGGGCAGTCTTTGGTTGACTTGAGAGATTCTAGGAATGGAGTGGTTCTAGGGGAGTTGAGTGATTGTAGGGATTAGATTTAGAAGATGGAAGAGGATTGGGATTCGGTCTTGGCTATTGAGGTGAGTCTTAGTTGGCTTGAGATATTGGAGGGATGGAGAGATTCAAGGGATTGACAATGGGATGACAATTCCTTAAATCAAGGGATATGGATTTGGAAGATAGGTTTGGGATGATGGGTAAGGTGGTTAGGGTTGATTCTAAATGATAAGAGACATGGGAGTTGTTGGGAAGTTGGTGTTTGACTAAGGCAAGGGATGAATTTCGAATTTGGATTAATTAGAAGATGGGATAAGGATTCCTAAGTGGTAGGACTTACCTTGTGGGAGTTTAGAGTTAAGTTGGATGAAGGGTGGCTAGGGTTAGGATTCCTAAAGTTTAGGAGATTTTATGGAAGGTTAGGCTAGGGTTTCCAAATGAGGCAAAATTTGTGTATGGCAAGATGGAGGTTTAGTGGATTCGGCTAGGGTTAATGGATATGATGGAGGCTAGGTCTTATGGTAATGATGTGTATGGAAAGTAGGGCAAACAATATGTTGGTCGTGATATGTGAGTGAGAAAGATTAAATGGGTGAGTGGATTGTGTTTGTGATATGGAAGGATGCAAGACAATGTATGGACAATGGAAAAGTTATGAACAAAAGATGAGTAGACTCGACAAAAGAATATGAAGACTCTCTTTATGGTTTTTATGGATATTTTGTGAAACCAAAGAATACTAAAATTAAGGCTTAAGATATCTTTGATTTGCAACAAAGTAAAGATGAACAAAATGAAAAATATAAGAACAACTAGAAAAGATAAGAACAATGTATTTTTGGGATTTTGAATATAGAATGGAAAACATAGACAAGAGATTGACAAATTGAATGAAACCAAAAACAATACTTATAAGATTGATAGATAATTCACCATCGATTCATGAATTTCACGATGATGAAATAAGATAGATTGAATCACACCTATTCACAAATTTCAAGGTGATGATCTTCTACTAGGGATTCACGAATTTCACCCATGTAGCCCAAGTGCTAAGCACCGAAAGGTGATCTCAAGAACAATAATCCACCCACTTAGGGATTTACCAAATTGTCAAAAGATGTAAAATGAAATGCCTAAAGGTCCTATTTATAAAGATTATAAAGTGAAAACCCCTAATAGGTCCCTTGAAATATAATTAAATAAAATAAATAAAGATAAATAAATGATATGGTCTTGCATGGCCAATGTGGCTCGTGATATGTCTTGGCCCTTGGTTGGCCTTGGCTAGCCTTGATCCTGGAAGTGACCCGATCTTTGTTGTTGATGCATGCCTAGGACCTTGTCTAGGACCTTGTCCTAGGGCAGTTTTTGATGGGATCCCAACAGACTGGCAGAGGTGGAGGTTCTCTTCGAAAAATCTAATGACGGTGGGGAGGGTGGCGAAGGAGTGCAGCGCAGCTGAGGAATGACATGGGTCGCTGAGGAACAACGAATGTGAAAGTAGGGTCAGAAATGGTTGCGAAAATCACTGTATGGAAGAGGGAGACAAACGGAACTCTTCTCATAGACGATGTTTTGTAGCTATGCTTCGTGTTATCATCTTCCATTTTATTTTTTTATTTTTTTAACTAGAGTCGACGTGGCAAGCATGTGCAGCTTCCTACACCAACTCCCCTGCCCATAATGGTATTGTTTTAGGCCTCATTGCTTTTTCAGAGAGATGGAGACAAGGTCACATCTATCTCCTTGTGATTCGCTAATCTTCCTTTGTGTCGTTTGTACATCACCCATATTGCATCAATACGATATTTCAGTAATCTCGCATTTTGTCCTGCTGCCGCATGTCCAACCTAAGACATGTGAAGAGGCACATGGCACCTCAGCATCTTCTTGTCGAGTAATAGAGTATGAGAAATGTTGGAAGAAAATCATACACCACGTACTTTCATTGAATTAATATGTAATTTGTTATTTTTAATATGGACATATTTAAATATTAAGATATAAGGACAAAAATGATAAATTACATATTAATTAAATAGAGGTGTGTAATATAAGATTTTTATCTCTAATTTCTCATTTGAGTATAATTTTGACATTGAGCTTTGGATGACACATGGCCGCTTAAAGAGCAACGGACAGACCATATATATATGACGTCATGTTTTGTAGGATTGGAAAAATACAGGAATACCAAATTTAAGTCTTAAGACCTCGTTTATTTTCACAACCATTTTCATCTTATCTCATCTAATCATTATAAGTTTTTCAAATTTTCACACAAAATAAAATAAACAATTCAACTTTTTCAAATCTCAAAACAAAAAGAATATTAAAAAATATATTTTAATAATATTTTATTCAACTTTCAACTTTTATCTCAACTTATCTTATCTCATCTGCGAAAACAAACGAGTTGTCACATGTCCCATATCTACTCAAATTATAAAAGAGAAATATTTTAGTCATACAAAAATTTCATAAAGATAAATTCATAAACTGACGTGACTTAATATGATATGTTAGATTATAAAATTACTTTTATTATAAAGTAAATCTAACACATCATATAAATTTATGTCAGTTTGTGGGTTTACTTTTATGAGTTTTATTTGTAACTGTAACACTTTTCATTAAAGAATAATAAGAAAAAGAATTGGGAATCTCAATCTATAAAATTATCTCTAATTGCACTATAATGAGAAATGATGGATCCATATAATAAATCTAAGGGCAATGTTAGGAACATGGAATCGTGTACATGGACCTCTCACATTAAAGATATTTTTTTACTGTTTAATTTAACAGTAAAAGTACTATTTATATTAGGGGGCGAGTGCATGGACCTTGTATCCAAATCATTTTTGTAAATCTATTTTATGAACTATAGGGATTAAAGCATTTTGATTAGAATATTCACCTTTGATCCTTTCATCTGTCAATTTAAGTAGTACATAGGTTATAAAAGTGAAGTCTTTTAAGCATTCGAGATTTGTTTTGCTCCATAATCTAAGTTAGTAGCTCCCAACTTGGTCTTGGGTATCCACTCAGACCATCTATGTAGATCAGTTGGTTACAAAAATTATCCTTTTTTTTTTTCTTTTTTGGTTTTAAAACAAACATGTTATTAACATAAAAATTTCAAGATACATAAGAAGACCTGTGTGTGATTCCTCAACAAACACTCCACAACACGTGGTGGTTACGCGCGAGCTAATTAAGCCGCGTATGAAATTCACGCCCAGAGATTTGCAATGATTCCACCTTGTACCAATTGGTCAATGGCTAAAAAGTTACATCGTGGACCTTTCAACAGTATTGTTAGACTTTGATCCGTTTAAAAAATGCATCAATATTATGTACAAAGGTCCAACGCTGATTAGATGTTCAATTTTTTTTTTTTAACGATTTTACCTATAAAAGGATTATTGGTTTCTTTAAGACTTTTAGGCTGAGTTTTTAGTATGGGTATTGTTATTTTAAACTCCCATATTTTCAGTTGATTTCTATATTGGAAAATGTTTCGGGGCCTAACATGTTTGGCCCCCAGAAATCGCATGATTTAAAGAGCTACAGAGAGGTTGTTCTTTGCTAGTATGATTTAACAAACAATTACATAACGCAGCAGAGTTCTAATCTTGCAACTAGATTCATATTGCTTCAATTTATAGGGTATAATTTAACAAACAATGGGTTGAAAGACTACTTATGAATTCCTTTGATTCAATGTAAGAAGACACAGACAGGTGGAAATTAGAGAGAGAAGCATACCGAAAAAGCACAAAGAGGTTGTGTTGTAAAATTTAGGGAGGGAACGAAGAGTTTCCCTGGAAATGGAGTTCTGCCACTTGATTTCTACCAAAAATGGAAATAGAACTTTCTGGATTTCTCTAGTTTAAGGCTTCAAATGAGGTTTCATGTAATAGACCAAGGGGCCTTGGGCTCATGGGCTTTATATTGTCACGAACGGCAAGGACCAGCTTGTGAGGACTGCTGTATTGGATCAGCAGGAACCAAGTTTATGTTAGTTAGTGTCGTGGGCTTAGGCCCAAGTAATGATGCAATGGACTTCTTTTATGTTAGTTGTTCAAACCATGGCCCATGAGGCCCAGTAGATGGGAAGTCTTCCATTAGGGAATTTCTACATATAGATGTGGGGAGCATACTGTTTGTTTTTTGTCCAGAAACTAATAAAACTCTTAGTTTCAAGTTTATCCTTCTTCCTCCTCTCTCTTATTCTAGAGGTTATACCCTCGAAGTAAGATTTTTCATTTAATCCTTAGGGGTGTGTTACAAAGTGGTATCAGAAAGACACAGGTCTCTGTGTTATCAATCATGGAATTACTTCTTCAGTTGAAACAAAGTTGTGAAGTGTATCAACAGCAGTTAGAAAGATCTAGAGAGAAATTTGCTACCATGAAAAAAGAAACCAATGCAGACATAGATGTCGCCATGGAAGAGATTTCTACAACAATCGAAAATATCATTGAGGAATCAATAGAGGTTGAAACAAATTTTACACAATCTACCACGATCATAGTTGTAAGTAAAAATGAAGCAAAGGGAGTAGAGAATTTCTTTCAACAATCAGATTGCCCTTTCCTTTCGTTTCTTACCTTGGCGTCGACCTTACCTAGCAACATCCATACATTGATTGGAAAAACTGAAGACCCAGCAATCAGGATGGGTCTTGGCACCACATACTCTTGCGTGAGTGTATGGCAACACGACCGTGTTGAAATCAACGCACTATCAAGTACTGATCTCACCAAGGAATCTTCGGTTGCTGAAAAACTTGTCTCCATGGGAGGAATTCCAAACAAATGTACACGACATGTATGGAATCCTCCATGGACGCCCACTCCAATCACTGGAGGAGTTAAGCTCCATCACTACCATCCTTGCTTTGTTGCCCTTCATGAAATCCATAAATATCATCTCGCCCATTGGATTAAAAAGGAGAGAGAGGACCCTTGTGGGGTTTTTGACACCATTACATCAAAGATATGGCCGAGTTCTTATATTTTTGTAGCTTTAGGCATACACACAATTTCTCTCGCACCTATTAGGAGCACTCTTGCGTTGGCAGCAGTTCAAATGAGCAGACTCTACATCCTCTATACATTTCAGCGTTACCAAGGTGGCTGGGACATTGAAATCACCATTACTAGACTTCTTTTTGGATTTACTGGTGCAGTAGGAGGATTTGGATTTAGTTACTTGTGTCGGATCTTTAATCAAGCAAGGACAGAATGTACAGCGTCGCAGTTGTTTGATGAAATGCCTAAAAAGGGTCCACAAATTGGAACATGCATACACGATCAGCTAAGAAAAATGGGATTGGAAGAGAAGGTATGTGTGGGTACCTCTATGGTTGACATGCATAGCAAACGTGGAAGAGCTGCTTCTTTCAACATTATCCCCAACAGTTCTAGTTCTGTAGCTGCTAAGGCTATTGGAAAAGTTCTTTCATCACTTAATGGCAAATTGACTAGAATGGTCGTTTGGGTAGTGGATGTTTTAGTTGTTGACCTCCTAGTCAGGCTTAAGAAGAAGGAAAAATATGAGGAATTTGGCAGTATTCATAGTGGTAAGCACAATTCCCCTGTCTCCATTTTCATTTTCTATCTAGATTCAAGTGCAAATTATACAATAGAAGGTGTTTTTGAGATATTTGAAGCCCATTATACTTTTCTTGTGATCTGTGGTTGAGGGAAATAGAGATATCGCATGGTTTTGCAAGTTGTAATAGTTAAAAATGCTGCTCTTCAATTACTCGACGAATTGCTAATTAGGGCTATTTTTGGGCGTTATGAGATATATCTTAAAATTGGGTTGGATTCTTGGGATTTCCTTATAATGCTTGTTTTTGCTCTAAAGTTCCTTATAATAGCACACTATTGGCCCTTTGATAGAGGAAGGAAAATATACCCTTTCAATTTAGCTCTCCTAGAACGCACCATCAATATGAACTATGATGGTCTTGTTGAAGATCGTGAATGTTCTAAAGGAGCTTCTAATACGTGTTGAGCCAATAGATAATGTGAATGATTTGAAGAAACGTGGGGTTCTTGATGTGGATATACAAGAGCTTAATCATAGGGACCCAGATATAGGGGTATTTGCTACATGGGTTCTTAGGAAAGCCAGTCAGATGAATGTGGTAAAAGCTAGTTCCACAGATGCTATCTCTCTTGTGGGTGGTGCTCAGAAGCATATGACTCAAGCTCGAGTTAGTGGAGTTGCCGCTAGGCACTCTCAGTTTTTTAAATCAATTGGCGTGAAGCCACTTAAAGGAATTTTGATTTTTGGACACCTGGGATCTGGAAAAACATTAATATCAAGGGTTGTTGCTACTGAAAATGGGGCTTTCTTTTTCTGTATTAATGGGCGGGAGATAATGTCCAAATTGGCTAGAGAGAGTGAGAGCAATCTTCAGAAGGCACTTGAAGAAGCTAAGAAGAATGCTCCATTTATTATTTTCATTGATGAGATTGATTTTATTGCTCCTAAGAAGGAGAAGACACATGGCGAGGTTCAAAGACAAATTGCTTCACAACTGTTGACTCTTATGGATGAACGAAAATATCAGGCTCATGTTATTGTTATTGGGGCTACAAATTGTCCAAACAACGTCAACCCAACTTTGAGAAGGTTTGGTCAGTTCAATAGGGAAATAGACATGGGTGTTCCTGATGAAGTTGGGAGTCTTGAAGTTCTTCACATCCATACCAAGAACACGAAGCTCTTTGATGATGTTGACTTGGTAAGAATCTCAGAAGTTACACATGGGTATATTGGTGCTGATCTTGCAGCTCTCTGTACTAAAGTTGCACTGCAGTGCATTAGAAAGATGGATGTGATTGACTTGGAAGATGAATCCATTGAAGCTGAGGTACTTAACTCCATGGTCTTTAACCATGAGCACTTCCACACTGCTTTTGGAACCTAAAAAAAAAAAAACCCCATCTGTTGTGTCTGAAATTGTTGTTGAAATGCCTAATATCAATTGGGTGGACCTTGAAGGCCTTAAGAATGTTAAGCAAGAACTTCAAGAGACTGTTCGGTATCCGGTGGAGCACCCAGAGAAGTTCGAGGAATTTGGAATTGTTGCATGCTACCCACTGCTGTCTAATGCAAGCTTCTTTGTGATTCCTTACAATATCACAGCAATTTATTTTTCTGGATTCATGGGGTGGCTTAGGCTTGTACTTGCTCCTGTAGCAATTCTTTTAATATCCTGATTTACCAGCACCTTGTGGGCAAGGTGCTTTAGAAGGGGATCGAGGATTTGTAACAGACCGAGGGGCCTTGGGCTCGTGGGCTTTATATTGTCAAGAACAGCAAGGACCAGCATGCGAGGACAGCTGTATTGGACCAGCAAGAACCAATTTTATGTTAGTTAGTGTCATGGGCATAGGCACAAGTAGATTAATGATGCAATTGACTTCTTTTACATTAGTTGTTCAAACCATGGCCCACAAGGCCCAGTAGATGGGAAGCCTTCCATAAGGGAATTCCTACATATAGATGTGGGGAGCATACTGTTTGTTTTTTGTCCAGAAACTAACAGAACCATTATTTTCAAGTTTATCCTTCTTCTTCCTCTCTCTTATTTAGGAGGTTCTCACCCTCAAAGTAATATTGTTCATTTAATCCTTAGAGGTGTGTTACATTTCACTTTCAAATAGGATTCTTTCCCATTTTCGTGATTCATGTTTTCCTCTTCCTCTTCTTTTTATATTTTTATTTATAATATTGGCTAATATACCTTACCCACGTTAGGGGACAAACATAGAGAGCACCGAAAGAGGGCACCGTAGCTAGTTGCAACGTTCTTGTATATATTATCAGCCAAGCATGTAGCTATTCAACTCCATTAATGTGTGGGTTAATGCGGGTGTTGATCATTTGGTTGGCTCATCTGATGGATAATGGTGTAGGCTCATGCCTTAGCCTTTTAATTTTGGACTTTAAGGCTTTGTTTGGATGTTGAACTGAGTTGAGATAAGTTGAGTTCTTTATGAATAGTACTGAGTTGAGATGGTTGAGTGAGTTTTGTGGAGCCCACCTAAGATGAGTTTAGATGTATTTGGATGTTAAGATGAATTTTAATATATTTATGGAAAGTTGAAAAAGGTTGTGGATCCTGCGTGTAAAGAGGTGTTAAGTTGAAAAAGGTTATGGGTCCCACATATAAAGAGGTTTTGAGTTGAGATGAGTTTAGTGATTAGAGAGTTGAGTGTTTGGATGTTAGACTCAGTTTGAAATTAGACTGAACTAAGTTGATCTCAGTTCAATCCAAGTTCTAAACGGGGCCTAAAAGGTGAACATTGTTGAATTCATTTGTTATTTATTTGATTTGGTGGGTGGTCTTCAAATGTTATTGGGTGAGTATGGGTTGGAAAATATTTTAAATTTGTGACATTTTCAAATGATTTTTTTTTTAGTTTCTTTTTTCTTAACAAGCATGGATCATATAAATAAGGTAACTTAGAAAATACATAGAGTTCAATGTAGATCCTTTCCATTGTTTGTATATGGGATACATCTAGGAATACTATCTAGAGGTATGCGACCTAAAAGCAATTTACTCACTGCCTATTGCGCCACAAAGTGTGGACACTAGTTTTGTGATTGGTGTATTTTCCCTCAAATCTTTTTTAGGATGAAGATTGTGATGGATGTCATCAGTGATTGGAGTTATTTGCCACAAAGGTGAAGGAGCTTCCTTTGTTACAATGTCTATAACTATACGGCAAGACAGAAAAAGTTTTTATCCTTTTTTCTCTCTGCGGGTGAATAGGGTTTCACGTTCAGCCGCTCAGTTTTGGTCTTCATGAGAGGCTGCATGGCAGCCGTTGATGGTGGCATAGGTCAGCCTTCCTTTGTCGACTTGGTGGCTACTGTTCCACAGCCTTTCCCTGAGATGGTTCTGCTGCCCTGACCTCCAAAGATGGTTGATGGTGAGGTATACTTTCAATTCTCCAAGGAGGAGATTACACATTCCGTAGAGCCCTTTTGATACTTTATTGTACTTAAATTCTTGAAGCAACATCCTTCGTTGGATGCCGTGCGGGCTTTCATTCATAGCCGATGGGGTCTCTCAGCCACCCCGGTGGTCTCTTCTATGCGATGTCCACGTAACATCTTTGTGCGGATGGCTAATGAAGCCGATTTTACTAAAGCCTTATCGCGGGATGTTTGTGAGATCAATGGAGTTTTCTATTGTGCCTTTCGTTGGACTCTGGAATTTAACGAGGATGAAGAGCCCTCAAGGGTACCAGTATGACTTTCTCTACCGGGTCTTCCTCCTAACTTTTACCATGAAACTTTTCTAAACGGCACCTATTGGGACATTCATTCGTTGTGATATTCCGACTCAATGCGCTACGAGAACGGATGGAGCAAGATTATGCGTGGAAATGGATGCTGCGAAAACCCCTTTGACTCACTTCTTGATTGGGGCACCAGGCTTATCTTCTAGTCAAAATTAAGAAATAGTCTATGAAACACTTCCTGCATTTTGCCTTACATGCAAAATGTAGGGTCGTAATTTGCAAACCTGTAAAGTAGGAAAATCTGAGAAGAATGTGCATGCGCGGGCAGGGAAGAAAAGGAATCAAGAGACTGTGAAACCTATAGCAGAACCTATGGAAGATCCAATAGCAGAACTTGTGGTTGGTATGGAAATAGAACTTGTGCTAAGTGCCTCGGATATTGCGGATAACCTTCCATTCGAAACCGTTATAGAAGAAAATATGGTGACTGGTATGGAAACAGAAGGTGTTGCTGTAGAAGTGGTCCTGAGTCCGTCTGAATCTGTTCTACCATCTGAGAGAGCAGATCATTTAGTGTTGTCGTTGGTGGTGTCGTCTGTTCAGCATGGTGACAGTTTGTTAACTATTGAAATCGAGAGTGTAAAGGCAATTGAGACTGAAAAAGATTTCCCAGTTTATGTTGAGAATGCATTGGGTGTTATTATAGGGGAGACTTCAATGGTGAATCCTAAAGTCCCGGTGGTTATGGCCAGTGAGTGGGTGGACCCGTTCGTGGTGCAGGTTGAGTCACTCAAGGAACAGGAACCTGCGGATGCATCTGGTGAGGAAATACTTTTTCAGAGCCGGAACCAATGTTCAGTTTGAGGTCTTTCCACAAGATAAAGACTATCTTATGGAGTTTGAGGCCAATGAAGGTAAGAAGAAATATAAGAAAAAGTTGTATGTAAAAATGCGAAGTTATTCTCTGGTTCATGCCCGAAAATTCAAATCCTACTCAATGATATTCCATTTTCATATGGAATGTTAGAGGGGTTGGGACCTCTAAGAGTAGATTAAAGAAGTTGATTGGTAAGTTCAAACCAAAAGTTGTTGCTCTTTTAAAACCTTTTCAAAATTTAGAGGGTGCTCGAAAATTAACACGGTGTTTGAATTTTGATAATTTCTATTCTAATGAGGTTGAGGGGGTAAAATCTGGATTTTCTAGAATAGTACTTGTGAGGTGCAAGTGGTTTGGCTGGGACTGCAATTTATTTCTATTTTAGTAGGTGAAGGAGCTGTGAAGTTCTTGCTCACTGTGATTTATGCCAAATGTACCATGATGGAGAGGAGATACCTTTGGGATGATCTCAGCTCTAACAATTTGGGATCACACCCTTTTGTTTTTGTTGGTGATTTTAATATTATGGGTAATGACTCAAAAAGAAGGCGAGGTAGGCCTCGTCCTAGTATGGCTATGGAGGAATTTAATAGTTGGATTCATCAAGGGGGTTTGATGGAAATGGCTACGAAAGGGAGTGTTTTTACTTGGTCTAATGGGCAGTCTGGTCTTGCCAGTTCTTGGGCACTTCTTGATCGTGCTCTCATGGATAGCCCTTCTTTTGCTTTGTTCCCAAATGCTATTTGTTCTTATTTGTCGCGTTCTACTTCAAATCATGCTCCCATGTTTATTGAGTTCAAGAAAGATCCTTTCTTGTATAGCCTGGCCCTGTTTTGGTTTCAATATATGTGTGTGGATCACCATAGTTTCTTGAGTTGTGCTCGAACAGCTTGGGCTACTCAAGTGGGGGGTTCAGCAATTCAGATTTTGTCTAGAAAATTAAAGCAGACTAAGGTGGCTTTAAGGGAGTGGAATAAAATGGTTTTTGGTCATACCTTGAATCATATTGATGCTCTTGAAAAACAAGTTGAGTGGATTGAGCAACAGCTTCAATTAAATTGGGGGGAAACCTTGGAGAGGGAGTTACATATGGTTGTCTCAGATCTAGCTAGTTGGAGGCGATGGGAAAAGTTGAGATTGGCACAAATGGCTAAATTAAAATGGAAGGTAGATGGTGACCAGAACTCAAAGTTTTTTCATGCTTCCTTAGCAAATAGCAGGAGAAAGAGAGTGCTGGAAATGTGTTTGAATAAGGTGTTATATGAGACGCCAGAAAGCATTCATCAAGGGGCAATGGAATATTTTTCTTCTTTCCTTCAAGAGGAACCACCGGTTGAGCAGCCTAGGCTTGAGCAGTACATTGATCCATCATTTCAGAGGAGGAGAATGCCTCACTTCTTCGTGCGCGTACAATAGATGAAGTTTTCGAGGCTTTGTCTTCCATTCCGTCTCAGAGTGTTCCAGGTCCTGACTGTTTTGGTTCGAGTTTTTATAAAAGTTGTTGGGATGTGGTTAAAGTTGATGTGTTGAATGCAGTTTTGGATTTCTTTTCGTCCAAGCACCTTCCCTAGTTTTTCACGGCCTCATATTTGGTTCTAATACCAAAGGTGGATTCGCCCACAAGTTTTGATAAATTTCGCCCCATTAGCCTTTGTTTTGTTTTTTATAAAATTTGCTCCAAGATTATTGTGAATATATTAACAGGTCTACTGCCCTGCCTGGTATCTTCAGAGCAAGGAGCCTTTATCCCTGGGAGAAGTATCTTTGAGAACATTAGTCTCACCCAGGAAATGGTTCAATCTATTAATAAAAGAATTCATGGGGGAAATATTATGTTGAAAGTGGATATGGCGAAAGCTTATGATCATGTGGATTGGGCTTTTCTAATTATAGTCATGCGAAGGTTTGGTTTTTCTTCTCAATTCTGTGACTAGGTGAATACTTGTATATCTAGCCCGTGGTTTTTGGTTATGATGAACGACAAGATCAAGGGCTTCTTCCCGGGAGGCCGTGGTATTCTTCAAGGGGATCCTTTGTCACCTTATCTATTTATCATTCAGCAAGAGGTCCTATCTCGGATGATTCATAGCAGCATGAGAAAGAATAAATTTGATCATTTCTATCAAGCCCGAGGTACGCCTATTATTTCTCATTTGATGTATGTTGACGATGTAATGATTTTTTCTAATGGAAGTCAGAGATCGGTTCGAGTACTTTAGAACATTCTGAGTCAATATAAAAGGTGGTCGAGTCAGTCCATCAATATTCAGAAATCAGCGTTATATTGTTCGGACAAGATTTCCCATTGCGCAAGCGAAGTCTTTTACGTTGTACTAGGTTCATGGAAGGGACTTTTCCTTTTAAATATCTAGGTGTTCCGATTATTCTAAGGCACCATAAGCAGTCTTATCTAGAAGGCATGGTGGATAAAGTGAGGCAAAAAATTAGTGGTTGGAAGATGCGACTATTATCTTCTGGTGGAAAACTAGTTCTGTTAAGGCATGTTATATCTAGCATGGCGATTCACCTCTTTGCTGTTTTATAGGTCCCTCAAGCTATTATCACCAAGCTTCACAGGTTGATGAGCTCCTTCTTTTGGGGAGAGTTCAATGAGAGAGATAAAAAGAAATTGGTGGCTTGGAAACATCTTTGCACCCCTAGGGAAGAAGGTGGCCTCTCCAAGACATTCAGAAAGCCTTACATATGCGCTTTACTTGGAATCTTTTACAAGATACTTCTCTATGGATTAACTTTTTCAAAGCAAAATATGTGGGCTCAAAGTCTTAATTTTTAATAGAGGCCACCCGATCTAGATTTGGGAGAATGGTTGCTAATTGTATCCCGCTGTTGCTGAATAATTCTAAGTGGAAACTTAGAGAATGAGAGATTTTTTCCTGGTATGACAAGTGGAGGGATAATGGTCCCTTAATTAATGAGATGTCATTAGTGGGTTCACCCACGCTAAAAGTTAAAGAGTGCAGGCTGTCAAATAGTTGGGATGTGGATCTTCTGGAGAACTTAGTTGGGCAGGAGTAGGGTTGTAATTGAGCCTAGCCGAGCCAAGCTCGACTCAAAATACTCGAGCTCGAGCTCGAGATTTTTTTTTATCCTTTGTTCGAGCTCGACTCGATAAGATAAACTCTTAACTTGAGCTCGAGCTCGTCCCACAAACGAGTTCGAGTCGAGCCGAGCTCGATTTTTTTTTTTGAATAAGATTTAATAATTAATCAAATAAATAAAATAAAATAAAAGATCTAATATTGAATTTATACAACTAACAAGTATACCTCTATTGAATTATAAAATCTTAAAAAATTTATAAATAATTAAAATATCTAACTAGTTGATATTTATCCAAAATAACAATATAGTAGCCTACATATATTATTAATACATACACTTAATATGATATCATATATCTATTTCATATATAGTTTCCACATACTAGTATATGAAATTATTAAATTTTATCGACTAATTATTATACAAATTATAAAATATAACTATAAAGTATATTCACTATATAGACATAAGTAATTAGATTACATATTATATATTTAATTATAAAAGTGGTATGCTTATATTATTAGCTAATACATATATATATATATATATGTATATACACCTAGATGTATGTATATATACATAAATGTATGTATATATTTATCAATATATGAATGAGTTTTAATCGAGTCGAGCTAATGAGTCGACTCGAGCTTAAACGAGTGAGCCTTAACTGAGTCGAGTCGAGTTTTGTTGGGTATGTGTCATTTACAAATCGAGCGGGTATCTGCTTTCACGAACGAGCTTTTCTTTTTTACGAGTCGAGTTCAATTCGAGTTTAACCGAGCGAGTACCGAGCGGGCTATCGAGTAGATTGGTTCATTTACAACCCTAGGCAGGAGAAGGTGGATGAGATTTTAGTCTCTTTATCTGGGCCTTCTTCCGGAAAGGATGTGCTTGTTTGGACTCCTATAGAGATAGGTATGTTCTCTACTAAATCTATTGTATTCGTATCAGAGGTTCTACTCTTGGTTGGTATAATTGGATTTGGCATAAAAGTCTTCCATTAAAAATGTCTATACATTTTTGGGGGCTTGGCACATGGCCTTGAGTGTGGATGAAAGATTGCGCCGTATTGGTATTCCTCTTGTTTCCAAATGTGATTGTTGTAATGTAGGCCATCTTGAAGATATTAATCATGTACTTTTTGAGGTTGATTTTCCTCAAAACGTATGGTCATCTTTTGGCACTCTGTTTGGTATTCCTCTTGGAAGCAAAGTTCTGGGTCTTGGTTTAGGTATGCTAGCTCTTCTTCTCAGGTGGATTTTATAGTTGGCATCTTTCCCATCATTATTACTTGGCGCCTATGGAGGAGAAGATGCCTTGCTCATATAGAAGGTATTCTGGAAACTCATGAAGCTGTTGTTCTTTCTATTTGTCTGGGGCTAGGTTCCATTTATCATGCAACAAAGAATCCTATTAATTTGTCTCGCCAGGATGGCATGATTCTAGAGGCCTTGCGGATTTAGCCGGTTGTGCCTAAAGCTCTTTGTTGCAAAGTGGTTAAGTGGTTAAAACTGCCGTCGGGATGGTACAAATTGAATACGGATGATAGTAATATGGGAAATCTAGGCACTTGTGGCATTTGGTAATTCAAAATGACTCAGGTCATCTTGTCCAGGCGGATTATCAGAGGATTGCTCCGTTTAGATTTCTTAGCCCTCCCATCTTTAAGATGCTAGTTGTTTGGTTTTTTGTGGTTTTGTTTTCTTATTCATTCCATAGGATTGTCATAGAATGTTTTCTTGGTTGCGGGCTTGTTGGGTTTTCCCATGGGCCTTGATTGTTAGCACAGTATTCCTCTGTCATAAATGAGGGCTTTATTAATAAATTCGGGAGGGATCACTATTGGACATGTGACTTCCCGCTCTTTTTAAAAAAAAAAAAGTCTATAACTATTTGAGTGTCACTTTCCAAGACAGATGGTCTTTTTTGCAGTAGTTTTGCCATTTGTGTTGTCAAAAGAGCTGTTGAAGCTTCTGCAAAGGTTAGGTTGGTGTTTGGGGTCCTCGAGGTCCATACCTCCACAATTTTTCCTTCTGAGTCTCGGCATATTGTTGAAGAAGTTGAGAAAAAATCCCTTATTGCTGTGTCAAAGGAGAGCTTCATTGTTTTTTTTTTATATAAAACTGAACTTCATACATTAATCAACCCACATAATACAATACTTAGTCCATCCCAAATCAGAGTAAACATCAAAACATTTACAACAAATCGAGTCTAGCAACATCCTAGACGATATAAAATCCAAATAAAAGTGCCACCATTGATTGGTATTTACAATCTATTTGGCATGTTGAGCAAGAAGGTGGGCGGCTTCATATCCTTGTCTTCCTACATGCCTTGTCTTCCTACATGAAGAACTTCAACCATCTGAAAGTAGTGCAACATGCGTCGAATCTCCAAGATCAAAGGCCCCTGAGAAGTAAAATTTCCATTCTTTGATTTTATGGCATCAACAATAGTCATAGAATCCCCTTCCAATTATAATCTCGAGTACCCCAAGTGAAGGATCATCTGTAAACCTCTTAACACTACTAATGCTTCAATATCATCCACAGAAAAATCCCCAACCTCCTTCCTACTTAAGTAAACAACACAACCTCTTTATCATCTCGAAGAATTGCCCCCACACCAGTAGCTCCACTCTCTTTACAAAGAGCTCCATCAAAATTCAGTTTAACATAACGAGAGTAGGTTTACATACCAAGATCTTTCCTTGTGACATATCTTCGCTAGATTGCTTAATACTACTATAACTTGCTACATAATAAAAAAAACTAGCCCATCAAAGCAATTTGCATTATAAAAAAAATGTAACACTTGTCTACCTCGACTTTCCCAAATCTGGTTTACCTTTGAACATAGGCATAAGGCATGAAACTGGTCTTCAAGTTGCATATGGCAAATACCACACCACCCATCTGATAAAACTCACATCTTCAATAAGTTCACCTTCGTTGGGAGGCTGTTTTTACTAGCCCTTCATGCAAAGTTTTGAACTTTTCGAGGTAATGCTAAATGCCACAATTTTTTCCAGTAGAGTGGACCCCTATTTGAGTCCATATTTTTTTCCAGTTCAGCACTATATTTTAATCTCAAACCAAAATGGTACCCATATTTTACACTATATTGCCCACCTTTATGCTCACCCCAAAACAACTTATCCACTGCCCAGAAATTCAAAGGAGCTGTTAAAATTGCTATTGCTACAGCAGAGGGAAAAACTTTTTGAATCAAGTCACAATTCCATTGTCTTGTTTGTGCATTAAACAACACACTTATAGTAGCTTTAGGAGATAACAATTCAGAATTTTGCACCCCGATCGAATCTACACCTTCTGGAATCCATTTGTCATACCACACATTTATACTCTCACCACTCCCTATCCTTCAACAACACCCCTTCTTTAATATATATTTTGTTGAACATAAACTTCTCCAAACATATGAAGAATTTATAGGAATATTAGATTGTAGAAATGAAGTATGTGGATAATACCTTGCTTTCAACACCTTTGTTACCAACGAATTTGGGTTAGACATGAGTCTCCACCCTTGTTTTGCAATAAGAGCAATTTTGAATTGTTCCAAATCCCTAAAGCCCATTCATCCACGCAGTTTAGAAACACAAATTTTACTCCAACTGATCCAGTGCATTTTGTGTTCAGGTCCTCTTTAACCCCACCAAAAAGGAGCAAACATATGTTCCAAATCTATACATAGCACTTTAGACAATTTGAAATAGCTCATCGTGAATGTAAGGATAGCTTGTGCCACAACTTTAATCAGTATTTCCCTCCCTACTTGTGATAACAACTTCTCTTTCCACCCTTGTAGCTTGTTCCAAATACAATACTTCAACTCCTATAATTTTTTTGTTTTTGAACACCCCACAAAGGATGGCAAACCCAAGTAGCAATCATGTGCTTGTATAGAGGCCACAATCCACATATATTTAATAGCTTCAACGTCTCTTGGGTCCACATTTCTACTTAACAGCAATTCTGTTTTTTCTAAATTTAATTGTTGACCTGAAGCTTGTTCATAAATCTGTAACAGCCTCGTTATAGCCTCATTTTCAGACACATTGGCTTTGCAAAACAATAAATTGTTGTCAACAAACAACAAATGACTAAATACTGGTGCAGCATTGCAGACTTTTATTCTCAAAATAACTCTTCTATTTATTGCATCTTGGAAAAGGGCAGAGAAGCCTTCAGCACACAAGACAAACAAATAGTGTGATAAAGGGTCACCTTGTTGTATCCCCCATAATGGTACAAAAGAAGAGGAAGGCACACCATTTATTAAAATCTGATAAGAAACTGAGGATATACATGACAAAACTAGTGCCACCCACTGTGGATCAAATCCCAACTTTAAAAAAATCTTTTCAAGAAATCTCCACTCCACCCTATCATAAGCCTTACTCATGTCCAATTTTATTAACATGACACCACATTTTCCCCTCATCTCCTATTGACGGTAGGAACATCCTCATATGCAAGAATAATATTATCGGTAATAATTCTTCCTAGTACAAAAGTTGATTGGCTATGTGATATAATGCTAGGCATAATTAATTTCAGTCTATTTGGAGAGCTCCATTGATTTGAGGGCGAGATCCAGCTTAAATTTTGGAAAGCTTTTGCCTTTTGTTCCCATGCTTGTTTATAAGCTTGGTACGTAGTTTCTAGCTGGATTGGATCCTTCCTGAGAAATAGGGTTAAGTGATTGTGAACAATATCATTCCTTTTCCTCCAGATGAAATCCATAGCTATCATTGCAAATATTTGGAATGAGTGTATTTCTGATGATGTAAGTCAGCTGGATTGATTACCAATTGTATCCATTCATTCATGGTGTTGATTGGCAGTAATGCAAGGTTCAAAGGCAAGCTAATTTGTTTCCATATTATTTGCACCACTGGACATTGAATGAATAGATGAAACAAAGTTTCTTCTGCCTTGTTACACAGAGGACAACTTTCATGTTGGAGATTTGGGATGATATTACTTAGTCTAGCCTTCGTTGGAAGTATATCCCGTATTATTTTCCAAAGTAAACAGCTTATGTTGATCATGAATTTTCAAACTCCAAAGATTTTTAAAGCTGGATGTTGGGAAACTTTGGGGAGCAGTAATGCGTACATTATTTGCTGCTAGTTGGTAGGCTAATTTAGCTTTGAATTTTCCATTATGAAAGTGCTAGATCGCGGTGTCATTTCTTTGGCTATTTTGAGGAAGATGAATTTTTTGGATTTGTCCAATGCTATATCGTTCAAACAGTGTAAGCATTTTCTCTATATTCCAAGAGTGAAGATTGGTTGTTATGATGTCAGAAACTTTTGAAAGTGGGTATACCTCGTTCATGTTCTGGCGGGGTTGGCTTAAAGTCTTCCATAACTGTGATCCCAGGTTCTCTCCATACATTAATTGATCATCCTTGCAAGATTTGGTAGCATGAGCCTTTTAATATCAATTCCCTCCTCATCTTTAGAATTTCCTTCCATAATCATGAATCAGAGCTTTGGGAGTTACGCTCTCAAAATTAGTTGAGCTGAAGTATCTTTTTTATAGAATCTCATGCCATAGACCGTTGCTTACTTGACTCAAATCCCAACCTATTTTTGCTAAAAGTGTTAAGTTCATGTTCTCATTAATTAGAGACCCAATCCACCTGAATTTTTTGTAGGTTTTATTTGGGTAAACATAAAGTTTACCTCCACATCATTATATGATAAGCATTGTCATGCAGTGCTTGTAATTTACAAGACTTGTAGGTTTTTAATTGTCGTAAGAATGTCTATTTAAAATAGAGTTGTGAAAAAAATTGTAAAAAATATTGCATATGTGTCGTATATGATCAAACTTGGGCATAATCAAAGTACAAGCACGTTGGATAGTAAGTTACTTATATCACACAATTGGACCCACACTGCATTGACTTTGGATTAAGTTGATGCCTAACACGTTATATTGAAAGCTCAAGGGTCATCTTCCCAATCTTTACCTCTTGAATAAGTGACATGTTGAATAGTGGATACCAAACTTAGATTTGATGTTGACATTGAGCAACGTTACGTACAGTCTCCAAATGGAGATTGCAATGCAAGTTTAGACAATTTTATTTTTAAAATTTTTTCAAATTACAAAAATATCTCTATTAAAATAATATTTTTTCTCTTTTAATAAAGAGCCTGCACATACAGTCCCCAAATAGAGACTGTAAATAGAATTTATCATCCAATAATTATAAAACATAAAGTGTTTGAGATTATTTATGTTTTCGAAACAACTACATTGACAAAATCAAACTACTAAAAAAAAGTTCATATTTCACATTTAAGATGGAGACGATGTATTTTATCCGTCTCAACAGTTCGACTTTAACTTTATTTTTCTGATCACAACGCTAATACGATACATTTTAAATAATTTTATATATTTATCATTTAAAGTTAACGATCATTTAATATGTCACATAAATATATTACAAAGGGATGTTAATACCAATCAATCACATGAGAATAATTTTTTCTCTTTCTCATTACCAGAATACTAATAAAAGATATTTCAAATTTCAACTTTGATTCTACACTTTATTTCATTTAAATTAATCGAATAAATTTTTTTCGAGATATGTTTTGTATTAAGCAAATATTTGAGATTACAGTGAGAAATATAGTTTTTAACTTTAAGACTTATGGCTTATAACTTAAGTAATAAGTTATACTATTAAAAAGTTATTTATTGTTTAGTAACTATTTGTTTAAAACACTTTTAAACATATGATGTTTGTTTGAAAATAAATTAAAAAAGTGTTTTCTGATGTAGAATTTACGATTATTTGAATTTTTAAAAATTATAATCATATTCTTAAAAATTTGAAATTTGTAATTATCTAAAAATTATATGAGAATTTTCATCAATTGACATTTTTTTAAAATTCGAATTACGTTCCTAATTATCTGAAAAGATACATTTAAATAAAAGTATCAAAATGATGTTTTTCCTTAAATGTACTTTTTAACTTATTTGAGATGAGCAATGTCACGTGCAATCTCCATTTAGGGACTGCATTGCAAGTATAGTTAATTTTGTCTTTAAATTTTTTCAAAATTATAATAATATCCTAATCAAAATAATACTTTTTTTCTATTTAATGAAGGATTTACACATGGGGACTGTAAATAGAATTTCTCATTTGAGATTAAAAGTATTTTAATATGTAATATCCAAACAACTTAATTTTTTCATTAAAGAGTTTTTAAGATTATTTAAACAATTTTTAAGACTCTCACCACAACCCAAACAGACCCTTGAAAGTCTGTTACACTTTTGCTTATTTCTCTCATATCTTGGTCTTTCTTTTTAAGGTTTCACTTTTTGTTTCATGGTGATGGATGATTGATTTTCACTTTTGAAATCATAGCACTGGTCCAAACAACGTTTCGGCTTCTTCTCAAAAACCCGTCTGGTTGGACTGTCGTGAAAATATTCCAAAATCGATTTCCCTTTTAGGGATGAAATTCTTTGCAGCAATGTTGGTGGTTTTAGTGGCCATCTCTTTTCTAGAAAAAAAAAAGTTGTTGCAACTGAAATTCTTTGTGCCAACCCCAACATCTAAAGTTGTCTTTTTGCTCACTTTCTTTTTTCATCTCTTGTAGCTTTGACTTTTGGGTTACAAAAAATTTTTGTATAATTATTTTTACGTATTTTTTTACACACTCAAATATGATTAGCTATGTTATTTTTTTTATATAAAATAACTTATTTATCCAATTACATCATTGAAGTGTGCAAGAAGTATGTAAAAATGACTATATATAACAGAACTCTTCCCTCTTTTCATTTGTGGATAAATTGAAAAAAGAAATATTATATATCAGCCACTCTTCACTCCAACATCTCACAACTATAACTTTTTCATAAAATGTGAGGTGTTTTTCATAAAATGTGAGATTATTTTTCATATGGTGTGTGGTATTTTTTATATGGTACGAGAGTGTTTTTCATATGAAGTGAGATTACTTTTTATATGGTGTGTGGTATTTTTTATAAGGTGTGAGAATATTTTTTATAAGATGTGAAGTATAAAATGATAAATAGTGAAAGATGTAAAGAATTTTTCAATTCACAAATATGTGAGTTTATAATGACAATGAGAGAGGCAATAAAGTAAAATAAAATTAAGAATTTAATAACTTCACGTGAATCGCGCTGTTGTATGGCCAGCTCATAACGTGTTTTCAAATCAAACATGGTTTGGGTATTTCTTTTCCCTATGCAATATCATATTAAAATTAAAGGACCTAGTAAAATTGGTGAACCAGTAAAATCGATCAAACCTGTCTGTTCGGTCTAATTCGAAGTCGGTTTAGTTCGATTTTGATTTCAAATAATCAAAATCGATTAAAAATTGATTCGATTCTAATTTTGATATTTATATTATATTATATATATTATATTCTAATGACTAATTAATAAAATATAAAATTTTAATCTTGTTATTCATGTATATTAATTTTATAATATAAAATGAGATATATGAATCAATCATTTGTTAAATTTTTGTTAGAATACGATTTTATTTATCTGTAAAATCAAAAAAATTAGACTGAAACGAATCAAAATCAAAAAAATCAAAAGTTCTGAATCCAATAATAAAGCAGCTCGATATCAATTTTTAAAACTGATGGACTGAGTTTTAAAAATATCTCAAATCTAAATTTTATAGTTTTTTTTTTCTGTTACCCTTATATGCCAAATGCGGCGTCAAAGCATTCAAATTGGGTCAAAAGCGTGTTAAAAAAAAAAAAGTCTACAGCTGGCAGTTTAATATCCTTGTTATCAGTTTTTCTTTTCCTTAAAGTTGTAGTACAATCATAGCTCACGTTTGTCTTAAGAATAACGATAAGCTCTTTTTTCCGAGTATTCCTAACTATCTTGAAAGTCTTGAAGCATGTATTGCGAGGAAAATGAAAGTATAACTCTTAAATATGTTTATATATATATATATATATATATATATATATTAATTATTAAGAAATTAATTATTAGTTAATTTATATTTTTTTAATGATTAAGGATGCTTAAAAGAGGCTTAAATGAAAAAGAAAAAAAAAATATTTGCATTGGTGTGCATATTTTGGGTGCACATTTGGTATACACTCTAGCATTGTCCATAATAAAAATTTGAAAAAAATGCTACTTATGTGTGGAAATTTTATGGCAAGAGGATTTTATATAGGGGTGCTTAAGAGTGTGTATCTGGATAATAATCCGGGTACTCAGATTTTTAAAACGGGACGGATACTCGCTCATGTAAAATCAGTTACAATTTGGTCGAGTAATTGAAACTGGATACCAGGATTGTAACCGATATTCGATTTTACCCCACCTTTTTTTTAACTCTAGTTTTTGTACATGCAAAATGAAGTATGTACAAAAACGATATCGTTTTGAAACAAAAATTCTATTTAAAAAAACACCCGATTATGAATAACTGAATCCGTAACAGGATCCGGGATGGTAGAATAATATTGTACCCGCTTGGATTCACATGGATTTCCTGGTTCCAGACCAGATCGAAAAAAAAATCTAATCTGAATGCACACCCTTTGGGGTGTTAACCCCACCCCTTAAGAGGGGCCCCTTAGTCCCACCCCCACCCCCACATAGGCAAGGGGACAATTAGTAATGTTTTGAATACCGTTTTGGTCGAGATATTAAAATGAGATATTTTGGTACTTGTATTGTTTCAGAATTGTCTATATATGAATAACTTATATATATATATATAAATTATAAATATTCTGGTTTGAATTGCGAGTCCAAAAATAGCCTGCAGTTTAAAGAAATGAAAAAAAAAAGTAAAGGCGGAAATATGTATATAGGCCGAAATCCGATATATCAACTGGTATCGACCAATACAGCCAAAATTTTGACCGATACAAAATAATATACTTGTCTGTACCGGCTGGGTAGCCGGTACTGCGTATTTCGGCCATACCGGCCAATACGAAACAATATTTAAAACACTGCAATTTAGGCCTCTAAACCTTGGCACCATCCTTGTGGGAGGGTGCCCCCGTCTAGCTGCCGAGGGCAGATTGGCCCCGATGACTGTCTGCCACCCCGTTTGGTGTCCAACGCAACTTCTTCTCTCTTTCTTTTCTTTTTATAAAAATGCTATAGATAAGAAAAGTAAAACCAACAAAACAAACAAAACCACCCAAAGTTACAGATTAGATCAAAAAACTAAAACCAACAAAAAATTATAGATCATATCAAATAAAAAACTCCAAAATTGTTTTTTATGAAGTTACAAAATCATCTATGCACAAACCCACAAGTCACGATCGTGGTCATTGGTCATACAGATCTGTGGTCACAATGGCCACAGTCGTGGGTCCTTAAACTCGAAGACCATCATAGTATCATGGTGTCACCCATAGTTATAGTTGCCAGCCGTTACCCACAATAACAAAGTTACGAAGAGAAGGTCTCTCATCTTTGTTGGCTTAGAGGAGGAGGAGAAGAAGAGAAAGGAGAGAGAAGTCGAGGATGGTGGGCGGTGGCCACTGGCACTGAGGTGTGAAAAGCCTGAAGGACGAGATAGAAAAGAATATGGGAGACGAGAAGAGAAGAGAAGAGAAGAGCAGAGAAGAAGGGGGAAGGGAAGCAGTTGGGAAGTGGGAAGCATGGAATGAGAGGAGAGAGAGAAAATGTGATACTTATATTTAGAGTTTTGTGAGCCTGTAATATATACATGTGTGTGTGTGTGCGGGCTGGACGAGGGATATCTTGGGTTTGTCTCCACATGGCTTTGTTGAGTACTGTCGAGTCTGGTTCAGACCGCTTGAGCAGAGCCTTCAAGCACTCGAGTGGAGACACTACATAGAGAGTTCGCGTGAGATCCGCTCGACAGGTAGCTCAAACGAATGTGATACAGAGAGTTCACTCGACAGACCGCTTAAGCGAAGTCAAGACAGAAAGTTCGCTCGTGAGTCGCTCAACAGATGGCTGGAGCAGTTGGCCAGTAAATAGGTTTGCTCTACGCGTGTTCGACATGCCGCTCTAGCGAACATCTCTTTATTTGAGAAATTAGGGTTTACGTTGTGTACCCTATATATATGTTGTTTTATTTTACTGCGGTCATACATAAGTGCACAGTAATTGCCCTATTCATTGTACTTGTGATTCCTCAAGAAATATAATCCTCTACAACTCCTGTGGATGTAGGCAAGTTGCTTGTAATACCCCATATGATAAGGATAATGGTAGGTGGTGTATGGGATCCCACATTGCTTGGGAATGATAAGTTCTTGCTTTTTATAAGGTTCCAATGGAGCTCCAATTGTATCATTGACTAGTCCTTTTGGAGTATACGCCATGTGGTTTGGGCCTTCTATTGGGGCGTTACATTGCCAAACCACATAAATCTTGTGTTGTGTATTTTTTTTTCGTGTTTACTTTCCTTTTTGTTATCGCTATTCATAACAATTGGTATCAAGAGTTAAGGTTCGAGTCTAAGGAAAAATAATGGTTGGAGAAAAAGTGAAAGTATCCGATATTGAGAAGTTCGATGATACAGATTGTGGGTATTGGAGGATGCAGATAGATGAGTACCTCTATGGGAAGAGACTTCATATTCCATTATTGGGGAAGAAGCCGAAGAGCGTGGAAGAGTCTGATTGGAACTTGTTAGATCGACAAGTTCTAGTGGTTATTTGGCTAACCCTGTCGAGAGCACACAACGTCATCAATGAGAAGACGACTGCAGATCTCATGGCTGCTTTGTCAAGTATAAATGAAAAGCCGTCAGCAAATAATAAGGTACACATAATGAAGAAATTGTTTAATTTGAAGATGACAGAAGGTACGTCTATTGCACAACATCTGAATGACTTTAATACTATCATAAATCAATTGTCGTCTGTTGAAATTGAGTTTGATGATGAGATATGTGCACTGATACTATTGGTTTCACTGCCAAATAGTTGGAAACCATGAGAATGATTGTTAGTAATTCTGCTAGTAAATCGAAATTGAAATATGATGATATACGTGATTTGATTTTGGCTGAGGAGGTGCGTATGAGGGATTCAGGTGAGACCTCAGGTTTGAGTTTAGCACTAAATGTTGATTCTCGGGAGAGATCACAAGACAGGAACTCAATAGAGGTAGATCAAAATCAAATACCAGGGGTAAGAGCAAGTCAAGGCCTAGGCAATAGGCAACTTGCTAGAATTATGGCAAAGCTAGTCACATAAATAAGAACTGTAAAAATTAAAAGAAGATGGAAAATGATAGTGCTAATGTGGTTACTGAAGAAGTACAAAATGCACTACTACATACAGTTCATAGTCTAATTGATGATTGGATATTGGATTTAGGAGCTTCCTTTCACACATCTTCCCATCAAGAGATAATGCAGAACTATGTTACCGATGATTTTGGGAATGTGTACCTGGCTGATGGAGAGGCATTGAACGTGGTGAGAATTAGAGACATTGATATTGCACTCCCTAACAAGAACAAGTGGACATTACAGAAGGTCAGACACATTCCTGAGTTGAAAAAGAATCTCATCTCTGTTAGGCAGCTCAATGATTGTGGTCATTCAGTAGTATTCTTAAATAACACCTGGAAGATTACTAAAGGGATATTGGTACTGGCTCAGGGTAAGAAAATTAGTACTCTATATATAACTACTGGTTTAAATAATATTATTGTTACTACCATTACAAAGAGTATATTAGATTTGTGGCATTATAGATTTGGTCATATGAGTCAGAAAGGCATAATAGAACTACTGTCTAAAGGCAAACTACCAAAACTGAAATCAGTTGATCTTAGTATGTGCGAGAGTTGTATTTTGGGGAAGCAGAAAAAGATCAGTTTCTTAAAGAGTGGCAGAACACTGAAAACAGGAAAGCTAGATCTTATGTACATAGAAACATGTGGGGACATTTTCCAGTGGCATCTCTTAGAGGCTCTCGGTACTACGTCACGTTCATTGATGACCACATCAGGAAGGTATGAATTTATTTAATGTGTTAAAAAATTGGAAGATTTTGGTTGAGACAGAGATAGACTTGAAGTTGAAATGCTTGAGGTCTGACAATGGTGGTGAGTATATTGCTGGAGGGTTCAAGGAATACTGTGCAGCTCACAATATCAGAATGGAGAAGATCATTCCTCGGACACCATAACAAAATGGTGTTGTTAAACGTATGAACAAAACCATTAATGAGCGTGCTAGAAGCATAAGGCACCATGCTGGAATACCACCTATATTCTAGGTAGAAGTAGTCAGCACTACTTTGCCTACCTGATAAACAGAGGGCCATTAGTTTCGTTAGATTGTAGATTGCCTAAGAAGGTTTGAAGTGGGAAAAGGGTCAAATTTTCTCACCTTAAAATTTTTGGTTGTCTTTCTTATGTTCATTTTAATTCTAATGCTTGTAGTAAACTTGAGGCAAAGTTAAAGAAATTTTATTTCATTGGCTATGGAGACAAGCTATTTTGTTATCGTTTCTAAGATGAGCAGGGTCGAAAGAGAAGGTTATGTACAAGGACAAGTCTAGTACAGTTGCTGAAATAGTTCCTTAGGAGTCCGAGTTTGTGAGTTTGGAGGACCTACGAGAGATCACAGTGCAGTGCAAGGATGTGAGTGAGGGAGAAAATGGGCTCAGTGCACCCATTCCTACTATTCCGCAGTCAGAACCAGAGTCGTCCACACCTGCAGTTGCAGTTTGCAGGTCAGTTAGGACTATTCATTCCCCACAGCGTCTTAACCACTTTGAATTACATTCTTTTGACATATGGTGAAGAACTAGAAAGCTACAAGAAAATTTTATAAGATGAAAATTTTAGTAAGTGGGAGATGACCATGAAAGATAAGATGGATTCATTGTTAGGGAATCAGACATGGGAGTTGACATAACTTCCATCAAGAAACAAGACATTACACAACAAGTGGATGTACCAGATGAAGACTAAGCATGACGGCAGTAAAAAGTACAAGGTCAGACTTGTTATAAAAGGCTTTCAGCAGAAAAATAGTATTGACTACTCTGAGATCTTTTCTCCTGTAGTGAAGATTACAACCATCAGATTAGTATTGATAATGGTTGCTACTGAAGATTTGTATCTTGAGCAATTAGATGTGAAGATAACTTTTCTTCATGGTGACCTTGAAGAGGACATCTACATGCATCAACCTGAGGGATTTGTAGTATAATAAAATGAGAGTTCAATTTGTAGATTGAAGAAGAGTTTGTACGGCTTGAAGCAAGCTCTTAGACTGTTGTACAAGAAGTTTGATAGTTTTATGTGCAGTTTAGAGTATATCAGATGTCATGCAGATCATTGTTGCTATGTCAAACACTTTGATAATTCTTACATTATTCTGCTATTGTATATGAATGATATGCTTATTGCATGGTCTAGCATTGATGAAATCAATAATCTGAAGATGCAGATGTCAGAGCACTTTGCAATAAAGGATTTGACAGCTACAAAACAAATCATTAGCATAAGAATTGTTAGAGACATAGTCAAGGGTATGTTGAGATTCTCGCAGGCTGAATATATGAAAAGGATACTTAGCTGTTTCAATATGGATAAGGACAAACCAGTTAGCACACCTTGGGCAGTCACTTCAGACTCAGCAAGGATTAGCCACCAAAGTCAGAAGAGGAACAGGATTACATGAGTAAGGTTCCTTATGCCTCAGCTATTGGTTCACTTATGTATGCTATGGTCGCATAAAACCAGATATTACCCATGTAGTGGGAGTTGTGAGTAGATACATGAGTAACCTAGACAAACAACATTAAGAAGCTATGAAGAAGATTCTAAGGTATCTAAAAAGTTCCTCAGAAACGTGCTTGTGCTTCTCTGAAGAGGCTTAGAGGTGCAGAAATATGTTGATGCTGATTTGGCTGGAGATACTGATAGTAGAAAGAGTACCACATGTTTTGTTTATACTCTGTGTGGTACTACCGTGTCTTGGGGTTCTAATTTGTAGAAAATAATTTCTTTGTCTACTATAGAAACTGAGTATATTGCAGTGTCAGAAGCATCAAAGGAGATGATTTGGTTACAATGTTTCTTAGAGGAATTGGGTAAGAAGAATCAGAAGGGCACTCTCTACAACGATAGTCAAAGTGTCATATTCCTTGTCAATAATCCAGTATTTCATTCCAGAACTAAGCACATTTAAATCATGTATCATTTTATTTAATCATTACTAGATGATGGCCAATTGTTACTTGAGAAAATTTGTGGAAGTAAGAATTCTGTTGATATGTTGACAAAGGGTGTTACACTTGAGAAATTGAAGTTATGCTCAACTTCAGTTGGTCTTCTAGCGTGAAGACATGGGCAATGAGTTGTATATGTGAATGATATCATGTTTTGAGTCAGAGGGCGATACAATAGGTGTACTAGTCTCCAAGTGAGAGAATTGTTGAGTACTGTGAAGTTTGGTTCAGACCACTCGAGTGGAGCCTTCAGGCACTCAAGCGGAGACACTACACAAAGAGTTTGCGCGAGATCTGCTTGACAGGCTGCTCAAGCAGATGCGATATAGAGATTTTGCTCGACACTCACTCAACAGACCACTCGAGTGGAGTCAAGATAGAGAGTTCGCTTGTGAGTCGCTCAACAAATGGCTCGAGCAGTTGGCCAATAAAAAGGTTCGTTCGACGCGCTCGACACGCCGCTCGAGTGAACATCGCTTTATTTGAGAAATTAGAGTTTCTGTCGTGTACCCTATATATATATGTCGTTTTATTTTACTGTAGCCGTACAGAAGTGCACAATAGTCGCCCCATTCATTATATTTGTGATTTCTCAAGAAATAAGATCCTCTGTAGCTCCTGTTGACGTAGGCAAGTTGCCAAATCACATAAATTTTGTGTCGTGTGATTATTCTTTTTGTATTTACTTTTCTTTTTGTCATCATTTTTCACATCAGGCTTCACCATGCAAGTAGTTGCCCCGTAGCCCGCAGCTAATGGGGCCTCAGAGTGGGCTAAACTGGGGGGAGGGTCTCGTCGCCCACCCCTAATTATACGGTAAATGCTGATTGGGACATATGCCTAAATTATGATGCACATGTGTTAAATATTATTTTGGTATTGATCTGACTATTTTAATAGTCAACTAACGAAATAATGTAGAAATGATTCATTTGGAATTATACTATATAATGACGATGTATTTTATAAGTGCAATGAATCATTTGCAAATAGACATGGTCTGATTAGAAATTAGCTTCAAATAAAAAAAGAAGAAGAATAAAACTGCATTTGGATGTTGGGCTGAGTTCAGCTGAATTGAGTTTTTTTTATAAATAATAGTGAGTTAAATAGTGAATGGAGTTATGTGGGGCTCATCTAAACTGAGTTTAAAGTGTGTTTGGATGTTAAGATAAGTTTAGTACTTTTTATGAAAAATTAAAAAATGTTGTGGATCCCATATATAAAGATATTTTAAGTTGAAAAATGTTGTAGATCCCACGTATAAGGAGGTTTTGAGTTAGAATGAGTTTAATAATTTGAGAATTGAGTATTTGAATGTTAGATTCAGCTTAAAATTAGACTGAACTCAACTGAGTTTGAGAATCAAACGCAGCCTAAGTAGAAGAGTTAGTAGATGTTGATTTTGCTTTTTCTAAAAGTGGATTGAGAGACATGAAACTCATGTTTTAAAGGGTGTGGTAGCTAACAGACCTAATTGCATGCTTTTAATTTTAATCTCTTTTCTCATTTCTAAAAAATCTATGTTGGCGATCCAACATGTTGCCCCTATGGTCACCAAATCGAGCCACCATATTCCACAGGGCCTCCTATTCTTCCCATCTTCTTTTAAGATGTATGTGATCTTATATATTAATTTATTTGTGACTTTTATTAAAGTAAAATAAATGTTCAAAAAGTAAAATGAGGTCATGTGTTTATTTATTTATTTTCAAAAAATTAAATTTTAATTGAAATAACTATACGATATGACATGTTAATGCCACATATACATACCAAGTCCGTGTAGCAAATCGACCTGTGGCTTGTCAGCGGTAGTGTCATAACTATTCAAATAATTCTCGCCATTACTAGAGATTGTAATGTTGTTTGGATGGATGAATGAGACATGGACTAGCACATGTCATAACCCTTGGGTGGGCAAAATATATATATATATATTTTTACCGACACAAGGTGTCTACATGCAAAACAGTGATTCTCGATTTTCAGATTAACCCTCTTCTTGCATTTGGATGTGTGGAGAATGAGCATATGTGACATAGTCTAAGATGTTGTTAGGCATAGCCGCATATGCCATATATTCTACGTTTTCCGGTCAAAGTTGAGGACTTGGGAGTTCAGACTCTCTAGAAAAGTCCAAGCAGAGAGGCACATAACTTTATGCATCAAATTTGGAATGATTTCAAATTTCCATTGGGTAAGTCGGTAGGTCGCATGTACTTTGCACTTGGCTTTTGGACTCGGGATAAGCCGTAGATTCTTCCAAATACTCTCGGCCAAAAAAATTCCTTACATATTTTTGGAAGAAAAATATTCTAGTCACGAAAAGATCATATAAAATTAATTTCATAAATTAATATTATTTGATGTGATTTATCAGATTATAAAATTGTTTTGATTGTAAAGTAAATCTAACGGATTAGATAAAACCATGTAGGATTCTTTTTATGTAATTCTTTTGTGGATATAATAGTGTTATTTCTGAAATGATTTTTGAATGTTTGGTATGAGAATTTATGAAAATATTTGAGATTTTTTTAGAATGATTTCTTTTTGAAATGGATTTTGTAAAAGGTCAGAAAAAATTTGAGTAATTTAGAATTTGTATTGAAATTTGAAAAATAGATAAGTAAATTTGAAAAGTTGTTTAAAAATAATTTTTTTCAAAATGTTTTTGTTTTTCAATTTGTATTTATATAATAATTGGATAATGATCATTAGATGAAAAGTTGAAATGTCCCTTTTTTAAAAATTTAAATATGTTTAGTTTTTTTCTAAAAAGTTTTTGAAATTTTTTTTATCAAGTTTTGTTAAACCGAACATATATCCCTAAAATTGACTTGATTATCACACTATGATTGAGGGCACGTGATATGTTACCTCATCACCATTAGTTCTATCCACATGAATTTTATTATTAAAAAAAATATAATTCATCATATTTATGAGATTTAGCATTATTATACTAAGGTAGTAAATGATTGAAAACTATATTATTTAAGAAGAGAAATGTTTTAGTCACAAAAAGTTTTTATAAAAGTAAATTGGCAAATCGGCATAATTTGATGTGATATATTAAATTGTAAAGTTATTTTTTATTATAAAGTATATCTAAGGTATAATATGAAGTCGTGTCAATTTGTAAATTTATTTTTATAAGATATCTTTATGATTGAAACCCTTCTCATATTATTTTTAAAAGATTATGTGTAATTCGATATAAAAGACACCCTCCACAATGCTAATAAAGTTTTAATTTATAAAAAAACCGAAAATTAAATATCTTGTAAATAAAATTTTTTAATGGTATATCAAAGGCTTGTCCGTATATATCAACATTAAAATAAAAATATTTTTATTTTTTATTTATCTATTTATCATTATTAATAATTTTATTTAATAAATAAAATAAAAAATACAAAATTTAAACATTCTAAAATTATATCCAACCTAACTCATTAAAATAATATAACAATTTAATTGACCGAGTTAATAAATTATATCTAACACTCAAATCTCGTTCGGATATATAAACGATTTTATTTTATTTTATTATTATAATTTTTTTAAATTTTTATATAAATATAATAAATAATTGAATATTTTTAAATTTTTAAATAATAATAATATTAAAAAATAATATTTTAATAATATTTTATTTAATTTTTAACATTATTAAAAAATAATATTTTAATAATATTTTATTTAATTTTTAACTAAAATTATTTTATCTTACCTAATTATCTAAATAAAATTAAAAAAAAAACTATTCTATTTAAAATTTTAAAGGCATTAGAACTTTTGAGCGGCGCGTTCAAAATTTAATAAAATTAAAAGTGAAAATGAGAATACAAAATATACACCCCGGCGGATCTTGCCTGCCCACCACCCAACCAAATAATCTCACTGTGAATCCCCCTTCTTCCACATCACATCACATCACATCACTCTTTCTCCCCGCGCCCCCCTCTCTTTCCGTGTGCTCTGAATTAGGGTTTCCTACGGATTCAGCTGTTTCCTGTCTCTCTCTCTCTGAAACCCTCTGATGATTCAATGCCTGCAAATCTCTTACTGGGATTCCGTACCCGGTGCCGAACTGCTCTATTTCAAGGGCTGTTCTGGCGTGCCTCTGTAGTTTTCTTCTCTGTCGCGTTCGACTCGGTTATCCTGATTTGATTGTCCAGGGCTCGAGTCTCTGATGGCGCCCAGCCGAAGGAAGGGGGTTAGCAAAGCAGCCGCGGCAGCTGCGGCGCGCCGGCAATGGAAGGTCGGTGATCTCGTACTCGCCAAAGTTAAAGGGTTTCCTGCGTGGCCTGCCAAGGTACGCCCTACTTTTTATTTCGCTGAAAAGTTTGTTTTTTTTTTCCTGGGCAATTTCGCTGTTGAAGTACATGCCTTACTTAGGGTTTTGGATAGCATGTGATATATTATTATCTATTGTATGCTTATTTGTGTGGTGCAGTTTTGGGATATTTTTGGGTGGTGGTGTGGATTTGAAGCGAAAGACATTAAAATTTTGATGTTTATGAGGTTTTAATTACTTTGTTATGGGTTTGATTTGTTTTAAACAATTGGATTGGGTGTGATTTTCAGGATAAGTTAGTATATGCCTCAGATTTTGGTTTTACCCGTATACAAATGATCAAATCACTTAGATTCGTTAAAAAAATTTGGTTTGAATTGTTTGCCGATAAAAAAAAAAGTTTGGTTGAATTGTTTGATTCGGCTGTGAAGTTTGCTTGAAAAAATTTCGGAAAGCCTTAAGCTTAGGGGGAATGGCTATTTTATTTGGAATATTACGTTGACTTCTGATGGCAGGTAGGGGAGCCAAAGAGTTTGGGTTTTGCAGCTGATTGGAAAAAAGTAGTCGTCCACTTCTTTGGCACCAAGCCGGAACAGATGTAAGTACTCTGAGCAATACTGTATACCATTTGATATGATTTGATACCGTCATGAAGGGATTCTGGTATGATGTGTTGTTGAATGTTATGTGTTGTTAAATGCTATTTCCCACCCCTTCTTGCCTTTTCCATTCCTGCTCTTTTCAGTTATGTGTAGCAGGGTGGAAAATTTTCTTGGTCAGGATTCTAGACTTTACTTTTTTATCACTGTTAAAGAATTAGAAGAGGTTTCAAAGCGAGGTGTAGTATTTTTATAGTGTTGCAATATAATTTGCGTATCTATACATATTAACAGCTTTAATCAAGCCTACGGCACTCATTTCCACCTTAACTGAAATGAATGGGTTCGTCACATCTTGAAGGTACCAATGAACTATAAAGGCGTACGATACTCGTTTTCACCTTAACTGAAATGAATGGGTTCATCATATCTTGAAGGTACCATTGAACTATATATATTAACTGTAGTTTTCCAATTTTGAATAGGCTATTTGTTTTCTGCTGGATTTTCAAAAGCTGTTCTAGGCCATTTAACTTCTAGTGGGAAAATAAATGGAGATTAGAAAAAAAAGATGGGTGCATCCCAAGCATATTGGGGGTTTACAATGGGGATGCCTATTTTAATGATGGGTAAGGTAGCAAATACTACGAAAATTTATAAAAGATGCAAAGCAGGGATTGTTATGGACCGATCCCAATTCGCAACAGAGAACAAGACAACGGGCTTGCTTTTCGTTTTATTATATAAAAAGTATTCCCCGGTCAAACTGATCTGGAAGCAATTAGTAGTATGTCCTGCGCTTGATTGGCAAAGGAAAATCTGGAATTTTGAATCTGGATTGGTCTTTCGTTGTTTGCTTTGTGGTAGTCTACTTATACAAAGACTTAAGTGCAAAATAGTTATGCTCATACCAAATACTTTAAAGTTTCAGTTGCTATCCTCCCACCAAATACTTCACATTATGCACATACAAGACATCCTTGGTTCTCTTGACATCTATATCCATGTTTCCGCTTGGTGTACCTCCCCAAGCTGCCATTAGATCCACCACTTGAATTGAAATTACCTATCTTGTCCCAAGAAGTTTGAAGATCACTGCTTGCAAGGCCCTAGCAACTTTACAGTGAAGCAATAATTTTTCCGCACTTCTCACTCATGCAACACCAATCTATCACCATCATGTGCCCCCTCCTTAGGTTCTCTGCCATTAGGATCTTCCCTATTTTTGTTGTCCATACAAAGAATGCTACTCTTGAGGGTTCCTTGTTCTGCCCATAGTTTTCAATTCCGTTCCATGGCTGGAATTTTCCGTTTTGGTGTAGTACCTGGTACACTATACCTCTTCCTTATGTTTCATTCCAAATTTCGGTTTGCTCCAGTCAAATTCCGTTCGGAATTAGCATTCTGGGCCCTATTCCGTTTTGGATTGTTTTAATGGCCGTTTTGTAATTTTCTTTAGTATGGATGGAATTTTTGTAAATTTTAAATCTAGATGGTATTTAATTAATTCTTAAATCCAAAAGGTATTTATATAATTTTAATGTCTTTGTAACTTTAAATATGTCCACTCATTCTCTCTTTTTTTAAATATCATTATTTTTAATAATTTCTCTGCTTTTGTATTTTTCTTGGTTTTTTTGTATCTCGACTAAAATTTGTGATTTTTTTAATATTATATTTTGACACTAATATCTCTAGTTTTTAAATGTTTTCAATGTATATTCATTTTATAAATCGTTAAATCTTCCATATATACACACACACATACATTGTGTAGACTTACATATACATGCATTTATTCTATTAGTTATCAGTTTATATATACATATAAAAATATACATAGTTAAGCCGAAACAGTACACTAGAATGCACCAGTACCTGAAATATTTCGTTTCATTGCTTTAATCGGAATAATCATCGAAATGTAATTTAAAAAATTGGTTCTGCCATATAAATTTCTAGGGAATGGAGCATACAACCATGAGGTGTAGGTTATGATGACATGTTCTCACCCCAAACTGCATTTCTCTTATGGAATGGATCCACCACCTACCCCATTTTTTCCTCACATCTTCCTCCCATTCTTAGTTAAATACAGGATGTCATGGAGTGAAATGATTGATTCCCCTTCTCAATTATGCACTAATTTGATGCTCTTTTGCAAGAAGAGTATTATGTAGTTCTGGGTAGATTTCTTTTAGGGCCTGACCTCCACACTGCACATTTTCCCCTCACTTGATTCTAGACTTGTCTCTTACTTATCTCATACATCCAAATTAATATCTCCATCCTCCATGAATGTTTTTCCACTCTACTTTGAAAATGCCCATTGAACGAGTTAGAACACCGTTTGGTGGACAACATTACTATACATGGGATGCTATCTTTTATGGATGCTTTCTCTTGAAATAGGTAGGCCAAGATGGCCGAGGAAGACAAAGCGAAAATGACCATCTCCAATCCGCTTCACAAACTCCCATACTTTGCTTCCACAACCAATTTTTGTAAAGACCCTCTTTTTGTTGCATAATGCCACACGAATTAAACACAAGCACATTTTCAATTTCCAAACCTCTAGAGGAACTAGAGCACATATAATTGACCAATTGACTATGAAATTATTGTTTTACTTATCTGATGTCACATGCTTGTTAATAGAGAAGCCAATATGACAAAAGAACGACCACAAGTTTTACTACAAAAGTGATTGGTGAAGCAAATAACATAAGGTACTAAGGAAGTAGTAGTCTTTCACGTCGATATAAAGCCATGCTTTAAAATTAGCAATCAAGGACTCTTAAGGTTAAGGGAATTTGGATGGCTGAGAAAAATAGTGTATTGTATGTGGGAATGCATCTTTAGTCAAATGATGAGCTTTTGCCAAAGCTTCTGTTTCTTCCTTGCCGGCTTGTCCTTTCAAAGCTATTTTCAGTATAATAGCTATGAAGGCTCACCCTACATTCCACCCCATAGAAGTCTCTCTGAAGCCTCTCAATACACTTTGCCACACCTACTAGGATAAGAAAGAGGTACAAAAGTATGTAGGCTGGATAGAGTACTCATTTTTTTCTAATTAAAAAAAAAAGACAGTACTCTTGATCAAGCCTCTTTTGAAAAATATAGACATTTCCAATATGCTACACTTTTTCTATATTCTCTATAATGCCATCCCATTTGAAGATACTAGCCAATGATCCAATGTCTTCCACATCTATGTATCAGATCCCACATTGCTTGGAAAGAAGAAGTTCTTGCTCTTTATTGGTTCGAATGAGACTCTAATTATATTATTGACTGGTTCTACTTGTAAAAAAAAATTTGTATTATTGACTAGTTCTTTTCGAGTATAGGCCCAAATGTGACTTGGGCCTTCCTTGGGGCATGACAAATGGTATTAAAGCCTATCCCAACAAGAAATGTGGAACTTGATTCGTGCCACATATGATGGACTGGCTCGACGAGGACATTGAGAATTTAAAGGGGGGAGATTGTGATACCCCATACTGAGTGATAAGTGTAGGTGGTGTATGAGATCCCACATTGCTCTTGCTCTTTATAATGGTTTCAATGGAACTTCGGTTGTATCATTGACTAGTCATTTTGGAGTATTGGCCCAAATGTGGTTTGGGCCTTCCCTGGGGCGTTACAACATCCCAACCAAAGCTAATTTTGGTTTAGACATCTTAACTTTCAACCTAGATACATTTAAATCATAGAAAGAAGTTATGCAAACAATGAAAGTGCTTTGGTCATCCTTAACTAGTTGTACACCCATGCCATGCAGGGGAAATTATTAAGTTTTTAATTCTATTGTATTCCTCTACCTCTCTCATAGTTATGAGAAACTCGACATACTTTTCCAATTTATATAGAGGGGGTGGGGGATAGTTTAGAAGAGAAATGAGTTGTCATGTTGCCTATTTATGTTGGTAATTAGACTTAAACCACTATAGATCAAAAGAACAATCCAAGAGTCAAAGCTGCAAGAGATGCAAAAAATTGTATAAAAAGACGACAACTTTAGATGTTGGGCTTGGCATTGGAATTTTAGGACTTGTTTGTTTTTGTAGATGAGATGAGATGAATTGAGATTAAAGTTAAAAATTAAAGAAAATATTGTTAGAATATATATTTTTTAATATTAATTTTTTTTTGAGATTTGAAAAAGTTAAATTGTTTATTTTATTATGTGTGAGAATTTGGAGAAGTTGTAATGATTAGATGAGATGAGTTGAGAGGAGTTGTGAAAACAAACGAGACTTTCAAAAAATTTCTTCTCTTAGAGAAACTAGTTTTGGAACTTTTCACGACCACCCAATCAGAGAGGTTTTTAAAAAGAAGTTGCAATGTTTTTTGAAGTAGCATTAATGAATTCAAAGATGACAATCGACTATCCCTCTCCAAGGTGACAACAAAAATACGAAAATGACAACTTAAATAGAAACCCAAGACTTGCATAGAAATAAGTGAAAGTGTAACATAATTCCAATTAAGCTTGAAAATGGAACAACTTGGAAACTGAATAGCTTGGAAAGTGAATAGTGCTTAAGGAAATAAATTAATGTTGAGATTGTTATCCAATTGTTTAATAACCTTTAATATCTTGGAAATCGAATAGTTTTGATAACTTGGTAAAATTGAACTTAGGAAAATAGAAAGCGGTAACACAAGTTGAAAGGAAGTGCAAGAGACGGGTGGTAAAGTGGTAATAATGGGTGGAATTGTTCATGTGCTTGCATAAAATTTAAACACTAAAATTATGGAGTAAAAATAATATTAAAATAGACAAATGCTGAGGTGGCACAATATTTTACAAAGAGGGTGCTTCGGGCTTATATATTGTAATTGATATTGAAGTATGATTTGCGAAAGAAGGCAAGACGCAAGCAGCTTGTAGAGTCCATGGCCACCACAAAGAGAAAGGGGTAATGGATCCCCCTTGGTGCCCCATTACTACATATTAATCAAGATAGACTCACACATTGCCCATTGGATATACAATGTACTATCTGTTCACATCGATAAAAAAAACAATGTACTATCTGTTCACACCATTTTGCCTGAAAACCAAGTCTCAACATGTCCAACAAAAAGTTCCAATGTGGTTGTAAGCCTTCTTCTCAAGTTCAGCTTACATAACACCTCTAGGATCCTTGAATGAATTACGTTGTCTAGACATTCATTAGCAAGTATAATTGGATCCAACTTCTATCTCCCACTAATGAAGGCATTTTAGGCCTTAGATATCACTAGTGCCAATTTCATCGTGTTAGCTAGGACTTTTGGAATAATCTTGTAAATACCTCCCACAAGACTAATGGGATGAAAATCCTCCATCTACACATTCTCATTTTTTTTTATGTAAGGAGTGCTATTAAAGGGGCACTAAGCCTTCGTTCGAACTTCCCTCAAAGGTGGGATTTTCATTAAGTTTTTCTTGATTACCTCCCTAAGACAATAGAGAAGCCATTTCAAACAATTGCCTTGGCATTTAGAGCTTCCAAGACTTTATATTCCTCACTTTCCTCCACAAAGAGAAAGGGGTAAAGGATCATCTGGGGGAGTTTTAATTATGTTTGACAAAGGGGTGGTGGAAAGGGTGGAGGAGTATGTGGGTGATCTTACTGTTGCATGCTCTTTTGTAAATCTAGAAGATGGCTTCAAATGGGCATTTGTTGGTGTTTATGGCTCAAATATTGATTCGGAGAGAAGGTTTTTGTGGAAAGAATTGGCGGGAGTTTTAAGTTGGTGGGAGCTACCAAGTTGCATTGGGGGGGGGACTTTAACACCGCGCTTTCCAAGCGAAAGGTTGGGTGTATCCCATATCACTCCAGCCATGAGAGATTTTTCTGATTTCATCTCAGAACAGGAGTTTGTGGACATTCCACTATTAGGAGGCACGTTTACTTAGTCCAATAACCGAGAATCTCCATCTTGGTTGAGGATTGATAGATTTTTGATAACTCCTGATTGGGATTCTCACTTCCCGGATGTAGTTCAAGGAAGGTTACCCCGGCTATGCTCGGATCATTTTTCCATCATTTTAAACTGTGCAGGCATCCAAGGGGGCATAAGGTATTTTAAATTTGAGTATATGTGGCTTAAAATTGACGGTTTTGTAGACAGGGTCAGACTATGGTGGACTTTTTAGAGTTTCTACGGCCCCCCAAGTTTCATTATGGCAAAGAAGTTGAAAGCGCTGAAACAAGATCTGAAGCAATGGAATGAACAAGTTTTTGGTAATGTGTTTTAGCAGAGGCGCGTTCTTGTAGAGGAGTTATAGGGCTTGGAAGGAGAGGAGGAGGCCAGAATTTTTTCTGAACCTAAAAAAACTCGCAAGAGTCAAGTAGTAGCAGAACTTGAAAGAGTAACTTTGATAGAGGAGATTTCGTGGAGACAGAAATCAGGGGTATTTTGGCTTAAGGAGGGAGATAAGTGCATGAAATTTTTTCATAGGATGGCTAATTCCCACAGGAGGAACAATGCTATTGATACACTGATGGTAGATGGGGCAGTTTCCTCAGATTAGATGGTAATCAAACATTGAACAATATTATCAACAACTCCTATCGGAAGAGCACAATTGGCGATCGAAAGTGGATGGTTTGTCTTTCTCTACATTAGACCAACAGAGTGCAGGGTGGCTAGAGAGACCATTTGAAGAAGAGGAAGTTTATAGCGTAATCAGAGGTATGACAAGTGACAAGGCTCCCTGTCTAGACGAGTTTACCTTGGGTTTCTTTCAAGCTTGTTGGGAGGTGGTCAAGGAGGATCTTATGCAAGTTTTTCATGAATTTCATACTGACGCTAGATTTGAAAAGAGTATTAACGCCACCTTTCTAGCCCTTATTCCCAAAACGGTGGGGTCTAGGGATGTGAAAGACTATCGCCCCATTAGTCTTGTGAATGAGGTGTATAAGATTGTCTAAAGTGCTAGCAAATAGATTGAGCTCATGGAGAAAGCTTATGACCATGTCAACTGGAAGTTCTTACTTTACTTACTTGACATATGTGGTTTTGGGGGGAGATAATAGAAATGGATAGAATTTTGCATCTTTTCAATTCGTTTCTCTATCTTGATAAATGGTTCACTGGTGAGTTTCTTCAACTCCTCTCGCGGCAGGGAGACCCGCTTTCTCCTCTCATTTTTTTATTTGTCATGTAAGCTCTCAGTAAGATGATTGAGGGCCTGGTGGATGGAGGGTTACTCTATGGATTTCCAGTGGGGAATGGCGAGCCCAACATTTCGCACCTGCTTTTTGCCGATGACACTCTCATCTTTTGTGGTGCACACCTTGGTCATGTTCAAGCCTTGAGGGCGCTACTCCTTTGTTTTGCTATTGTGTCAGGGTTAGGCATCAATCTTGCAAAGTTGGAAATAGTGCCAGTGGGGGTTGTCCCCAATGTGGAGATTTTAGCTATTACCTTGGGATGCAATATATCTTTGCTTCCTATGAAGTATCTTGGCCTACCTTTGGATGCCTCCTTTAAATCTGAAAAGATTTGGAATGATGTGGTCGAAAGGGTAGAGTGCAGATTGGCTACTTGGAAGAGGCTATACATGTTGAAAGGCGGTAGGTTGATTTTGATTAAAAGCACTCTTTCAAGCTTACCCACCTATTTTTTGTCTTTGTTCATGCTTCCTACAAAAGTGGCTAACCACATCGAGAAGCTACAAAGGGATTTCTTATGGGGTGATTTGGGGGAAGAGTTCAAATTCCACTTAGTTAATTGGTCAACAGTTTGTACCCAAATCTCTAGAGGAGGGTTGGGGATTCACCACTTGATGAAATTCAATCAAGCTCTTTTGAGTAAGTGGCTATGGAGGTACCGAAACGAAATAGAGGCATTATGGAAGTCGGTTATTGATTCACAGTTCGGGGAAGCTTGGGGAGGTTGGTGCTCGAATGAGATACGAGGCATTCATGGAGTGGGGTTGTGGAAATACATTAGGAGCCTTTGGGGGACCTTTTGAGGACATGAACATTTTGTTGTGGGCGATGGCTCGCGTGTTCCTTTTTGGTTTGATGAATGGTGTGGTAACCATTGTCTACGAGATACTTTCCCTACTATCTTTGCACTCACTAGAGAAAAGGAGGCATCGATAGTTGACCTTCTGGATTTTTCAAACGGCACCCCTCAATGGAATATTGACTTTATTAGAGTAGCCCAAGATTGAGAGTTGGAGTCTATCACAGAGTTCTTTGCAGCTTTATATTTCACAAGTATTTCAGAGGGCACTGGTGACAGGATGCATTGGAATCATTCTAAGAAAGATATTTTCTTTGTCAATTCTTTCTACCAAAAGCTTATGAACTCTGGAATGTCTATGTTCTCGTAGAAGAGCATGTGGCAGACGAAAGCTCCTTCAAAAACAGTTTTTTTTGTTTGGACAACATCTTTGGACAAGATCCTCACTACAGATAATTTGAGGAAATGACGGGTTATTGTCCTAGATTGGTGTTGTATGTGTAAGAAACATGGGGAGTCAGTTGATCATCTGCTTTTACACTGTGAGGTGGCCAAGGTTATGTGGGATGATTTTTTCTCAAGAGTTGGTTTGTCTTGGGTTATGCCTCGTAGATCGTTGGATTTCCTTGCAAGCTGGAGAGACTACACGGTGATTCTCAGGTAGCGGTAATTTGGAGATTGGTACCAATATGCATGTGTTGGTGTACTTGGAGGGAGAGAAATGCGAGAACTTTCGAAAATCAAGAGAGAACAATGGATGAGCTAAAACTTTTCTTTTTTAAGTCATTGTTCTTATGGGTGGGGGCCATAGTATGTAATGGACTTAGGCTAGGTTTGGATAGTGAAAATGTTTGAGAATGTTTGTGAATAGAATTGAAAAAGTAATAATAGAATATTGAATAGTAAATGTGAAAAGTAATGAATAGTAGAAAAAGTAGATGAAAAGTAATAATAAAATAAAGAATAGTAGTGAGAGTGTTTGAGAGTACTTGAGGTACTTTCGGTACCCAAACCAGGTTTTAGTGTCCATGATCTTCTTTTTTCTATTGTAACCTCTAGCTAGGCGTTCTTCATGTATACTTCTTGTGTACCTAGGCTTTCCCTATTTCTATGAATATATTATCTTTGATTAGCTATCAAAAAATATTCCGCACTTTCCTCAAATTTTCGTTCCATATGCTAAGCTTCCTACACTAATGGAATGAAAACTAAGACCAATTAATTTGGTGTGCCAACTGAACTGGTTAGAGTAAAGACATTTGTAAACTTGTACAATATGCTCACTTAATTCTACGTGGTCCAAGTAGTTATTCCCCAAAAGTTTTTTATGACTAAGCCTTCGATGGAGTAATCCCCCAATTTGAATTAGCCAATCAGTCGAAAAACTTTAGAGGATGTTTGGAATCTTTTGATGTAAGATTTTCTTGAAAATTTCTGAAACTTTTGTTTGGTTCAATGGTTTTCTGCTATTGTATTAAAGGGAGGGAATGTTCACGAGTTTTTACTTTCTTTTTAGTTTGCTAGAGTGTAATTAGGGGGTCTCTTTTGTATACTATCTGTGTACATGGGCTTTGCCTAGTTGCATTCAATCAATAAAAGTTTATTACTTATAAAAAAAAAAAAAATTCTGAAACTTTTGGAAAAAAAGGTTAAAAGATGAGTTTTATGGGGTTTTATGAAGGTGATGTGATCCATTAGAAATATGTTTGGATGGAGAAAGTTTTAGAGATGTTTTTATTGGTGTTTGACAAAGTGTTGTGTCCCATTAAAAATATGTTTGAGGAGAAAATGTTTGGAGTTTTTTTTTTTTTTTGAGAAAAGTGGTGGTCCCTTTGAAAAAAGTGGTTATGAAATATTGTGAGAAAATTTGAGAATTTTTTTGGTATTGGGTTTTGGGGAAGGAGAGAAATTAGAATAATGTTTTTTGAAAACAAGTGTTGTATTGAAGTTTGTGAAAGTGAGTAGGTAGAGTTGAAAAGTTATTTGAATTTAATTTTTTAAGAGTATTTGTGGTTTGGAGTGTTTATAAAATTTTTTTTTGAAAATGTTTGGTAAATCACACATGGCCTTTGGTTCCTGTTATGGAGTTGAGGTAAGAAGTTTTGGTTATTGAGATTGTTTTAGGTTGGTTGCATGTAGAGAGGAGCTTTCCAAAAACTTTGATTTTGCCAAAAAATGACTTTGGTGTTTCTGTGTGTCTCCCTCAACCAAAATGCACGTCCAATGAACTTACGTTCATAAAGAGTGGTTGTTTCAATTCTCTAACAATTTCCTCCTTTTGTGATGCCTACCCTTGAGCTGTAAGGTGCCCTCCTCATGTAGGATGCTTAAACTATATTTTAAACATCTTTGAGAGACATGTAAGAGTACGTACACGAGTAAAATCATTAACTTTTAAACTTGCAATGGCCTGCACACATTAAACCTTTTGTGTCTAGGTTGTACACAGTTTTCATTGCTTGTGGATATCAAGGTGAACTGTTTCTCTTGGTGGATGTAAAACATCGTGGTGGACCATACATTCTCAACATCCTTTAATGCGGAATGCACATTCACTCACTTGTCTAATACCATCTATTATACCCGTATTGAGTGTAGAAATCTGGTGAATTGGATCTTATATTGCCTAGGAGGGAGAATTTATGGCCTTTAAGAATGATTTCAAGAGACTCCAATTGTTATCTTGACTAGTCCTTTGGGAGTATAAGCCTATATTTGACTTTGGGTTTTTTTGGTTATTACAAATGGTTTCAGAGCCAAACCCTAGCCAGAAATCTGGTCCTTGAGTTGTGCCACTTACAACGGAATGACTTAATAAGAACATCAAGAACTTAGAGCGAAATTATAATACTCCCTATTGAATTGGATCTCATATTGCTTTAAAGGGTGAGGTTATTGGCCTTTATAATGATTCCAAGACGTTTTAGTTGTTACCTTGACTAGTCTTTTTGGAGTATAGGTTCAAATGTGTCTTGGGCTTTGCTTAGGTTATTGCACCATCACATCCTCATCATATGGCCAAAAGAACAAAAATATATATGCATTGTATAACTTTTCATAAAATTAGAAGTCATAAATTTCAAATAAAAAGCATTTGTTTAACTTTCATAACATAAATATATTCATTACATAATGTATAGCATATGTTTCATGCCAAAGCATTTGCAGAACCTCACCTTCATCACATATGTATAGGAAGGGGTTTAGAAGAAGAGACTATTAACATATCATTTTTCTTTTGTTAGGTAAGAAAAACAATTTTTTTAAAACGAATGAAATAGGCGATGCCCATGTACATAAGAAGTATACAAAAGAAAACACTAAAGCAATGAAGAGTGCACAAAAAAATTCCGAAGTTCCTCCAAAGTACGCTCCTTATCATTGAAACACCACTCATTCCTTTCCAACCAAATGCACCACATAAGACACAAAAGAACCATCTTCCACGCTACAGCCACTTGAGAGCAATCATATAGCCTGTTCCAACATGCAAGAAGATCAACCACTCTCAAAGGCATCACCCAAGCCAACCTAGTTCTACGAAAACTCCATCGCACAAAGCCCTTGCCACCTCACAATGCAAAAGTAATTGATCCACAAATTTCCCATGCTTCTTAGGCATGAAACTCCAATCCATAACAATGAGACCGAGCTTCCTCAAATTATCCATCGTCAGAATTTTCTTAAGAGAGGCAGTCCTTGTAAAAAAAAGTGACTTTGGAAGGCATGTGAAACTGCCAAATATGCATCCAAGGAAAAGGACCATGCTGAACAATCAACAGCTTATAATGCGAACGAACCTTAAGCTTTTTACTCCCCTTGGACCTCCACAACATACTAATCCCTTCATTACCACCAAGTCTCAAAGAGTATAAAAAGTTGAAAAAAGCTGAAACTTCATCAATTATCCAATCCGGTACAGCTCTAGTAAAACAAACATCCCACTGAAAGGATCCGTTATAATGGACTAGCAAATCAGAAACATATGCATGCTGATTACAAACCAGATGAAAAATAGCCGGAACACCCTATTAAGGGCTCGATCGCCACACCAAATATCATATGACTTGAAAACTCATTTGAGAAAAGCTTAATAATTTATCTTCAAAATCCAGGGCATGATCCTATTACTTACCTGAGTAGCATGTTTGAATAAGTTTGAAGTCTGGCTCGTTTGGACACTTGGAGTATATTAGCATTCATGAATAACTGTGAAATGGTTTGAGTTAAGATGTTTTATTGGGTTTTGAGAAAAGAGAGAGAAAAAGTTGAATAAAAATGTTATAAAGTTAAAAAATTGTTTTGAGTATAATATTTTAATATAGTTTTTGTTTTGAAGTTTGAATAAGTTGTATTGATTTTTATGTTTTGTTATGAAGTTTTTAAAAGTTACTTAAGTTTTTAAAAGTTGTAATGATTAGATGAAAAATTTGAAATTGAAAATTGTTTTGTGTTTGAGTGATATTTGAGAAGGAAATTGTGAGAACTTTTGAGAATTTATCATCTCATCTTTTCCTTTTTATTTTTATTTTTATTTTTTTATTTTTTATTTTATGGGGGAACCACTGCATGGCATAGCCCTTAGGACTCACCCATGGAACCTAAACTCCCAGGGAGACTAGCATAGCAACCCACCGCCATGGCCTCCCACTTAAATCGCAAATTGATCCTAGGGGGAATCGAACCTGTGACATGGGGCACGTACACGCACAAGTTCGTACCAAACGTACATTTAATCTATCATCATATAATTCCATTAGATATTAACAATAGGGAATTGACTCAAACATTCATGAAATATCCATATTCAATTTGTAATTGTATTCTATAATCTATCCTTGAGTGTTTCCGAAGGTAAAACAGCTTAAACTCTTGAGAAATAGTACATATAAAAATAAAACTCTTGAGAAATAGCAATTTTATACTGAAATACAGTTGTCATCTAAATTCATCTCTCATGGTTTTCGCCCTTTTATTCTCATTAGACTCCATAAAACCTGGAGATATGACAAAAAAATTGTAGCATTTGGAAATTGTTTGATGCTTTAAGCTTTTACTCAAAACTCCTTGAGCCTATGGTCTTTGGGTTTGAATGGTATGTTCCTCAGAAAACAATAGATGAAGGGTGAGGTCATTGGAAAACGTTGTATACTGTGACTTGTTACTCATAAAAAAGTATTAGTTACAAGTTAAAAATTGCAATATGTATCTTTCTAAAGAATTTCGCAATGAGACCTTTGCTGCTTGAAAATTTTATATCTAATTCATTGTAACTCCAAATCATGTAAAATCAGTGCCAATAATAATAAAAAAAAATCATGTAAAATCAGTTCTAAATTTTTCCTAACTCAGCAATGAAATGAAGGAATCTAGAATTACTCAAAACAGATTCTCGTTTGCTCAGTAAAAATCTTAGTGCATTTTACTTATAAAAAAAAAAAAAAAAAATCTTAGTGCATTTTAGCCCTAGTTTCTGTGAATCCTGCTACGTTACAGACTATACCCGAAAATTGTGATACCATATCGAAAATCTCTTTAAAATAGATTCTGGAAGTCCCTAGTATCCCTAAAAGTTTATGACTAGATTCAATGTAAAAATATTTTGGTGAAAGGAAATCCAGAACTCATTTTTTTTAGGTTTCACAGCAGGAATGGCAGACTGGACTATCAATTTTAATAAATCTATTTTTGAATTTTAACCATGATTATGTTAAAAAATCTATATGCACAAAATAGAATTTTTTGCTGAAATGTATTTAACAAAGTAAAATTATATATTTGCTGAAATGCATCTTGTTGTATTTATAGGTCATCCTATTGGATTTTCATCTATGATCTTTTCATCATACTGGTCCCTCCCACCATTTATCTTTCTTGTACTTTTATCAACATTTTCACTTGGTGGCTAGTTTGGTTTTCACCTTGTACGTTCATTTTGTTTGGTTGATTGTATGTGATGATCTTGGGAAAGCGCTAGCCACATCTATGATATAACCTCACTAGTAAATTTTTAGCTTCTTAGAATTACTTTCTAAGCCCAATTTCACCTAGTAAGTAGCCATTACACCCATGACTACCTTTATAATCTACCCACTCTATGTGGGTTATTCATATTCCCAATGGAGATTGGTTGTTTCAAACTCTCTCCTCTTGAGTTCTTGACGTTCTCATCAGGTCCATCTCATGCAATTCTCCGGTTTGCATGACTAACCTTCATAGGTGACTTTGATACCATATGTAACGACCTTGTGAAAGCACTAGCCACAAATATGCTATAATCCCAAAAGATTGGTCAATTTGAAACTTTCTTAAAATCATTTGTGATGCTCGGTTTCACTTAGTGGCCAATTGGGACTTAGCACTATGACTACCTTTATAACCTACCAATTGATTTCTGCTGTCTATAGCAGCCGTATCTTGGGCTGGAACAAACATACTCCTCTGTTGAGATCATGCACATCGACGACAAACGGTAACTCTTCTTCCAGGGCATCCCGGGTGTTATCGAAGAAGTCAATTAGTTTCCTCACAAAAGAGTCCATTGGGTTCCTCATGGAGGATTTGGGGGTGGCTCTCCGAAATGAAATCTTGCATTAGATGTGCATAGCAGTGGCGCAGTTCACGGATCCCAAATCCCGCGACTCAAACTCCAGTTGATCAACGTGGGATCGGGGAGTTACATTTTATGTATTTTTAATCTTTGTCAACATTTTCTCTTGGTTGGATCTATTGTGATGGTGAATTTGCATGTTTGCCTTGGACATCCATTGTTTGATTATTTTAATCACCACTGTGCTTCTTATTAGTGTTCTTTATGTAAGTCTAATTTGAATTTAGATAAAATTGGAGTGTCGTCCTCTTAAAAAAAATGATTTTAATAAAAAAAAAGTCTAATTTGAATTTAGATTTTGACTTTCACTCATTCTGATGAATATCTTTTAATTCAGAGGCTTTTGCAATCCTGCTGATGTTGAAGAATTTACTGAAGAGAAGAAGCACTCTCTTCTGGTCAAACGTCATGGCAGGAGTTCTGATTTTCTACGGGCAGTACAAGAGATTATTGATAGTTATGAGAATATAAAGAAGCAGGTCCAAGTCAACACTTTGAACTCTGGTGATCAAGTGACACCAGTAAATGGTGGGGATTCAGTCGATTTATCGGTCAATATTAGAGCAAATGATCAGACAGAAGCTCCTGAAGTGACTCTTAATTCTGAGTTAAAAACTTCATATTCTACTACATATGAAAATGAGCCATGTCTTCCAATTGAGGATACATTGGCTCAAACACCTACCCTTGTTGTACTTAATAAAGCAGCCTTAGAGGAGGAATCTACAGATACCGTGGTGGGTACAGAAACACCTTTGTTGAGTACTTACTCTTCAAAGAAAAGATCTAGTCTCTCACAAACACAGAGCTGTGTTACACAAATAAAGGCTCAAAGGACTAGAAGCTCATCAAGGCTGGAATCCCGTCGATCACGTAGCTTCATGATGCCATCTAAGGTTGATGGAAAGACTGCTGGAGAAATATTAGCTAATGTAGTTCGAGATGGTTCTTTAAGAAGTAATAAGAGAATCAGAAAATCACCACATGTGTGTGAGTCTGATGCTGTTGATTCTGCTGCACATGTTTCATATGGTAGCATTGAAGAAAATGGCTCTGAAGTTGTCACAGTTGACTCTGACACCTTTAGTCTAAATGAAGGCAGTACTATAGAGTCTGGTTGTAAACTTGAGCACTCTGACACGGTTGTTGAATGTTTGGATGGAGATGTTGAGTTGAGCAAGGGGCTTGATCTCCAAATAAGGTCAGTTTTCATTAAGAAGAAAAGGAAACCAAACAGAAAGCGAGTAACCAATGGTACAGCTGGGCCTCCGGTTACATTGGACAAGGAGATAGGTTTGGAGGTTGAGCTTCAGAATGCTAGTCTAAATTTGCAAGGAGGTGGACAGGTGAAGGAAGGTTGCTCAAAGGATGATGGAGATGAGCACCTACCTTTGGTGAAACGAGCAAGGGTCCGGATGGGAAAATCATCTTCTGTGGAGGAGCTCAGTAGCTGTTCACACAAAGAAGAGAGGACTATGAAGGAAGCTAAAGTTAGTCTATCAAGGCAGATTAGCATGGATATAAAAGTTGAAAACAATAGTCTTGCTGGTAGAGAATCACTTGTGGCCAATGAACCTCTGGATAATATGTTGTCAACTTCAAAACATTGCACCCAAGATTCGACAAATAGAACTGAGTCTTGGAGAGGCAGGAACGAACAATCATTTGGCTGCTCAGTAGATGGTGAAGCTGCTTTACCTCCATCTAAACGCCTTCATCGTGCTCTGGAAGCCATGTCAGCTAATGCTGCTGAAGACGGTCAAGCATGTGATGAAGCATCACGAACCCTGAAGACTCTAGTTGGTGGGTGTTGTAGTTCCTCTATGAAGAGAAGCCCTCATATGGCTGTGGAAAGCAAAGTAGGAAATGGTCTGGGTTCGTTGAGTACAGAATCTCTCGACATTGTTTCTACTCAGGTCAGTGATTCTGGATTCTCTACAAGCCTAAATCCAATTATCTCAGAGGAAAGTGTTAAATCATCAATGAAGGTGGACTGCAATCAAGCTGTGGATATTTTTGAGACCAAAAAGTATGAGTTTTCCAAGGATGTCTTCCCTGATGCCAGAGACCACCATATTGATGGTATAAATATTTCTAATTCTTTTGGTCGTCACGCTGTTAGAACTGCAGATCCAACTCAAATCCCAGGATATTTGTCTGATAACCTTGATGAAAGACAGGTTAATCCTTTATCCCATGAAGCCTCATCAGATACTTTGTCACCCCCAAAGGATGAAGATACGAAAAATATTGAGTTGAGCAATTGTGAACCCAGAATTTCTGATAAAGAGGTTAATGCTTCAGAAAACAATGGGATTAGTTTGAGTCTTGTCTCCTGCTCCAATGAGATTGTTAAAACTTCACCTAGAAACAGTACCATTGGGCTTCAGTGCAGTGCGGAGGGTGTTGGTTGTGAGGATAACAAGTGTTTGGAGCCTACACTGGATGACAAAAGTGAAGTAAAGGGCATGTAAGCATATGTTTTATACTTATTAAGTGTAGCTTTACAACAATTTTCTTTTTCTATCTGCACATTGACCCTTGCCCTGATCATAAATTAGGCTTTCCTCCACTGTGGGTTGCAGTTTTTTTTTTGGGGGTGGGGGGAATAATGGATAACAAATAGTTGATTGTTAGGTGAAGTCTTCAAAGAATATGAGAACTTAGGAGGGGTTTGGGTAGTGAGATGAGATGAGAGTTGAAAGTTGAATAAAATATTGTTAGAATATAATTTTTTAATATATTTTTTTTGTTTTGGGATTTGAAAAAGTTGAATTGTTTATTATATTTTGTTTGAAAGTTTGGGAAAGTTGTAATGATTAGATTAGATGAGATGAATTGAGATGGTTTTTGAATTCAAACAAGGCCTTAGAAGAGGACTGTTGACCCAAGTATTAAATGTCATCTAAACTCTATTTTTTCTTCTTAAAACTGGATCTAACCTTTTTAGTATTTCCTGCTCTTATTTACTTGTCAAAAAAGTATTTCCTGCTCTTATTGTTGATCACTTCTGTATTTATTTGTTTTAGGTGTGATGATGTGAAAGCAATAAAAAATTATACACAGGAGGGTCCAAGTTCTAATTGTTTTCCAGATGATCGCTTTGGTGAAAAGGATGTCTCTGGTGTTAGGTCAAGTCCATCTACAGATGCGGGAGATTCTCTTGCTCAACCTTCTCCTCCCCATAACTCCAACTACCAGATTTCTACTTCAGACAGTAGTAATTTTGTTCGCAATAATGGCAGTTGTAGTCCTGATGTGAATTTGCACTACAAGAAATTTTTTTCTGCTTCACTTGGTGATGAAGAAGAGAAAATAGAATCGTTGACGACTCAAAGACCAAAATCTGTAGGCAAGCATGGAGAAGCACATATTGCACTTTCATCATTTGAGGTAATGCTTGGAACATTGACAAGGACGAAGGAGAGCATTGGTCGAGCAACCCGCGTAGCTATTGACTGTGCAAAGTTTGGTGTGGCTGCTAAGGTAGGATGATGACATTCTAAATCTCCTATCTAATTTTTCATTTCAGTACTTGGTTAAATTGTTCATATTTCAAACTTTTTTTGACGAGTGATATTTCAATTGAATTTGAAAGGATATTATTTAAAAAGTGTATCCTTTGTTTGTTTGTGTTTTTTTTTTTTGCCATTGTTTTTGCCTGCCAACTTCTGTTAGGCAATTGACTGTGTAAGGTGACAATTCTGTCTGGGATGGGCTAAGAGCATCCACATTGGATTTCCCATAAAATTTCCTATAATTTAGCTAAAAAGTACATTCCTTAAAACTTTTCCCCAAGTTTTACTCATCTTTCAAAAACCTTTTACATCCCATTCCCCATCCCTATCTCTATTCTATTAAAATAAGATTTCTCTATTCTTTCTTTATTACTTTTTTCTCTCACTTCCATTTACAAATTTTACTACTCAATATTTTTTCTTATGTTTTGAACTATTACTCTAATGAATAGTTTAAATAGAATTTAAATTATTTTTAATATTTTTAAAATTATTATTTTTTTATATTTTCGGAGTTATTTAAATTATTTTTAAAGCTATTATTTAAAATTATAATAAATATGAGTATGAGAGAAAGTGTAGATGATTGGAAGAAGAATTAATTTAATTGAAATGAATAAAATATTGATAAAAGTGATTTGGGGAATGAATAGTGGTTCCCCATATTTGGGGAACCACTATTCATTCCCTAAACATTTCCCCTAAAATGGGGAATCTAATGGGGAGGGACTTTTGGAGAAAACCCTATAATTATCCCCAAATTATAGGGATATATGGGATATGGGGATTCCAATGAGGATGCTCTAAACAAATTAGTTTTTACATTATAGTTTGAATAATTCAGCATTGGAATGTAGTTGCTAGAAGAAGATAATTGGATGCAATGCTTTTGATGATCTACAATTATCTTCTTCGTGTCTATGATACCATGTCTATGCTAATAGCTTGAAGATTTGATCAGCCCTGGTTTTTTTAATTGACTTGAAAAATTATTAGATGGGATGATCCAAAATGTAACAAAAAGGGAAGGGGGGATGCAAAAATATTCCAAAAGGGAAGTGTAGTTTTAGCATGCTGTGGAAGTAAAATGTGATGTATTGTTGCATGACATCAATCCAGGGTTCTTGCATGTAACTTTAGGATAATGTGGACAAAAAGCCTATTTGGTTTATTGCCATATGGCCTCTCTTTTGCTTCACTCTTCGTTTTTTTTTTATATGTTGGGGAACCTCTCCAAGACAGGGCCCTTCAGAGCCACCCGTGTAGGGTAAACTCCAGTCCCGTGCACCTCACCCTTGGAAGTTTTTCCACACGGAACTGGTTAAATCGTTGGCTTTTCACTAGGGGATGTGGCCCCAAAAGATTGTTTGTACCCATGAGGTGTTGAATCTTGGACCTTGAAGGGAGTGAGACCCCAAGATCAAGGCTTTCACCACTTTGGCCAACCCCTTGGGTTGCTTCACTCTTCATTACTGGGGAGTTTTAGTCCATGTGTATTTCTTTGTTAAGTGTGAGTCAAGTGATGCGCAGGGAAAGTTCTAGTTTGTCAAAGGGGCCATTTCACTTGGGAGATCTGTTTGCTGCACAATATTTCATTGGAAGAGTTATCTCGGAAGTCAGAGTTGGTTTTAGAATTAGAGGGTTATCTTATTGGAGATCTCTTGGAGCCAAAAATCTAGAGCATTGTGGTTGAAAGAAGGGGATCGAAGCATGAAGTTCTTTTATAGAGTGGCCAACTCTCATAGGAGAACCAATACCGTTGAGATGTTGAACATAGATGGTGTGGCTTGTACGGAGGCCCTTGTGATTCGAGAACATGTTGATTTTTTTGAACACTTGCTTACGGGGCAAGTGGGGTGGCGGCCAAAGCTTGATGGACTAGTTTTTGAGTCTATTGAGTTGCAAAATGTCTCTTGGTTGGAGAGGCCCTTTGAGGAGACGTAGGTTCACGGTGTGGTGAGGAGAATGGTCAAAGACAAAGCACCTGGTCCAGATGAATTTTCTATGGGATTCTCTAATCATGTTGGATGTGGTGAAGGAAGATGTAATGAAGGTGTTCTGGAAATTGTTCTCGGTTGGAAAATTTGAGAAAGCCTCAATACCACTTTTCTTGCACTGATTCCTAATAAGATTGGGGCATTGGAAGTAAAGGATTATCGGCCCATTAATCTTGTGAATGTATAAGATTATCTTTGAGTTGCTTGCAAACTGTCTAGGGGAGAGAGGTATTGGGGAAGATCATTACAAAACCCCAAAATGCATTTGTAAGGGGTAGGCAAATTTTGGACTCAGTTCTCATCCCACATGAATGCCTAGATAGTAGACTAAAATCTAGCAATTTTGGGATCCTATGTAAGTTGGATATGGAGAAGGGATCATGTTAATTGGAAGTTCCTAGTTTACTTGCTTGGGAGGTGTGGATTCGTGGATTAGATGGTGCATATCAACGGTGAAGTTTTCAGTTTTGGTGAATGACAATCTAGTTGGCTTCTTTAATAGCTCCCGAGGCCTAAGACAAAAGGATCCTTTGTCCCCACTCTTCTTTGTCATTGTTATGGAGGCACTTAGTTGAATGATCTCGGCTTTGATTGACAGTGGCTTTGCGGTTGGATTCTCGGTTGGTGGACTCTTTTAACATTTCTCACTTGTTTGCAGATGATACCTTGATATTTTGTGAGGCAGAACAAAATCAAATTTGGGCATTGAGGACACTTCTACTCTGATTTGAAGCAGCATCAGATTTGTAAGTGAATTTTGACAAATCAGAGTTGGTGCTAGTTGGTAATGTTCGCAACATTCGGCAGTTGGCTACACTCTTGGATGTAAGGTTCCTCTCTTCCCATGGATTACCTTGGTCTTTCGTTGGGGGCTACCTCAAGGGCTAAATCAAACTGGGATACAATGATTGAGAAGATTGAACGTAGATTGGCAGGTTGGAAGAGACTGTACTTGTCGAAAGATGCTAGGATCACCTTAATCAAAAGTACTTTGTCTAATTTACCAACGTATTTCTTATCTTTATTCCCAATTCCAGGAAGTGTGGTGACCTGGATTGAGAAAGTTCATTGTGATTTCCTTTGGAGTGACGTGGGGGATGATTTGAAATTCCATCTGTTCAAGTGGGATGGGGTTTGCTCCCCAATCTCTTCTGGTGGGTTGAGAAATAGAAATTTGAGGATTTTCAATCCGACCTCACTTAGAAAATGGTTGTGACGATATAGTATGGAACCGGAAGCCTTATGGAAGTCAGGGATTGACTGCAAATATGGAGGTTTTGGGGAAGGGGGGGGGGGGTTGGTGCACTAGAGAGGTAAGTGGGTCTTATGGAGTGGGAGTCTGGAAGCACATTAGACGTGGCTGGGGGGTTTTTACTCGTCATACTAAACTCCTGTTGGGAGATGACTCTAGAATAAAATTTTGGAGCGATCTATGCTCTGTGGAAACAATGCTCTAAAAGACTCACTCCCTTCAATTTTCTGGGTTGCATGCGAGAAAGAAGCTTCAAGGCTAGTTTGGTTACACAACCAAACCATCTCATCTTATATAATCATTACAACTTTTCCAAACTCCCACATTAAATATAATAAGCAATTTAACTTTTTCAACTCTCAAAACAAAAAAAATATTAAAAAATTATAGTATAATAATATTTAATTCAATTTTCAACCAAAATCTCATCTCATCTTATCTGAACTGCGTAACCAAACGAGGCCTCAATGGCTGATTTTATGGTGATATATCTGGTATGGTGATATATCTGGTGATCAAGTCCAATGGAACATCAACTTCAGTAGGATGGCCCGAGATTGGGAAGTTGGCAGCTTTGAGTTTTAGGTTATGTTTGGGAAATGAGATAAGATGAGAATTTTTAAAAATTTTATGAATAGTGTTAAGATAAAAGTTTAAAATATTATTTTTTATATTATTATTGGTTTTGGGATTTGAAAAAGTTAAATTGAAATTTGAAAAAGTTGAATTGTTTATTATATTTTGTATAGGAATTTGAAAAAGATGTAATGATTAGATGAGATAGAATTGAGATTAGATTTTTCATCTTGCCCCCAAACATAATCTTAGTCTTATGTACTCCATGAGACCGAGCACTCAAGGACTTGACATGTTGTGGTGGGTACCCATAGATAAAGGTAAGTCTCACACAGTCATAGAATAATGAGTTTCCATGGAGAAGGATTTGGCGAAATAAGGCGCCTCCCAAAGAGGCATTTTTTGCTTGGACAGCTTCTTATGGTTAAGATTTTGATAATGGATAACTTACGGAAACGCAGGGTGATCATAGTAGATTGGTGGTGCATGTGCAAGAAAAGTGGTGAGATTGTGGTTCATCTTCTACTTCATTGTGAGATTGCTAGAGCATTATGGGATGGTGTGTTCTGCAGATTAGAGCTAGCTTGGGTTATACCCGACACCGTGGTTGCACTTTGGCCGGTCGGACAAATCTAGGAGGTATTCCACAAATCACATCCGTGTGGAAGATGATTAGACCTGACACCGTGGTTGCACTTTGGCCAGTCGGACAAATCTAGGAGGTATTCCACAAATCACATCCGTGTGGAAGATGATTCTAATTTGTATTTTGTGGTGCTTATGACAGGAGCGAAATGACCTAATGGTCGAAGGCAAGGAGTGCTCATTAGAGGAACTTAGATCTCCTTTTGTTAGAACTTTATTTCTATGGGGCCATAGCTGTAGATTTTAATGGCCTCGGTTTTCATGACTTTCTTGTTTCCATTTCGTCTTCCTAGATAGGTGTTATCTCTTGTATACCATTTTGTGTATTTGGGCTATGTTTATTCTTATTAATACAATTGTTTACTTATATAAAAAAAAAAGATTGCTTCCAGGAAAGGGAAAGGGAAAGTGTTTGTCTGCTCATTCTGTGAGGTCTCACTAGTCAACACCATAGTTCTTTTCCTTCGAGGAGTATTTAAGGTGTAAGGCGCCTTTTAAGGCTGCTTTCTTCATTTGGACATCTTCTTTAGGGAAAATTCTGACCATGGATAACATAAGAAAAGACGGATCATAGTAACTGGTTGGGGTTGGAGGTTTAGGAGAAGTGGAGAGATAGTGGACCATTTGCTTCTTCGCTGTGGCTAGGGCCCTACGGGATGACATATTCAGTAGGGGGCTAGCATGG